>OX439459.1:0-4990000 GCA_949320045.1 Scotopteryx bipunctaria | reverse complement strand
CAAACAAACAAACAAACAAACAAACAAACAAACAAACAAACAAACAAACAAACAAACAAACAAACAAACAAACAAACAAACAAACAAACAAACAAACAAACAAACAAACAAACAAACAAACAAACAAACAAACAAACAAACAAACAAACAAACAAACAAACAAACAAACAAACAAACAAACAAACAAACAAACAAACAAACAAACAAACAAACAAACAAACAAACAAACAAACAAACAAACAAACAAACAAACAAACAAACAAACAAACAAACAAACAAACAAACAAACAAACAAACAAACAAACAAACAAACAAACAAACAAACAAACAAACAAACAAACAAACAAACAAACAAACAAACAAACAAACAAACAAACAAACAAACAAACAAACAAACAAACAAACAAACAAACAAACAAACAAACAAACAAACAAACAAACAAACAAACAAACAAACAAACAAACAAACAAACAAACAAACAAACAAACAAACAAACAAACAAACAAACAAACAAACAAACAAACAAACAAACAAACAAACAAACAAACAAACAAACAAACAAACAAACAAACAAACAAACAAACAAACAAACAAACAAACAAACAAACAAACAAACAAACAAACAAACAAACAAACAAACAAACAAACAAACAAACAAACAAACAAACAAACAAACAAACAAACAAACAAACAAACAAACAAACAAACAAACAAACAAACAAACAAACAAACAAACAAACAAACAAACAAACAAACAAACAAACAAACAAACAAACAAACAAACAAACAAACAAACAAACAAACAAACAAACAAACAAACAAACAAACAAACAAACTCTGCAGCTTTATAATATTAGTATAGATTTTAGAAGTCTTAGTTTGCTTGAAATTACCGGCGTAAAGCTCAAAACGCAACGATAGCGCGTACTAATTTTACCGGTGCTGCCATCTAGTACGAAAGTTTGTAACGATGTTTGGATGTTTGGATGTTTGGATGTTTGGATGTTTGGATGTTTGGATGTTTGGATGTTTGGATGTTTGTACCTCAATCACGCCTAAACAGCTGAACGGATCTGAACGAAACTTGGAATATACATAGTACATGTACTGGATTAACATATAGGCTATTTTTTATTCGGGTACCACGCGGGCGAAGCCGCGGGCGGCAGCTAGTTTATAATAAAGGTTTTGACGGAGATATGATTTGCTTGTTTGGACTGATAACAATGTTGGTTAATCTTCCCACAGAACAGACATCCGTTAGTTGATCTCAAGAAACGGGTAATCTATCTAATGAAAAAGAAAAGGAAAGTACGTCATATAGCTACATACATTATGCAAACTTAAACTGTTTACCATCCACGAACATTGAACCAACATGGGCCTTTGTTTGTGTTTCTATTAGAACCGACCTTCTCAATCAAGAACGACTTTTAATTTCCCTGCTAATTGACTGACAGGTTTATTTAAATAAATGCTTCATTTGACCTACAAATACAGTCAACTCCGAAAAAGTTATAAGATCTGTTCCAGGTGTCAAATATACTCATATACCTACACATAGGTACAGAATGTCATTAATAAGATTACCCCTGTGTCACAGGCAAACTACCCGTACGAGAAACAAATACAATGCAAGCATCTGTATAGCTTGCGCCGCAGGAATCGAACCCACGACACCTTTCACACCGGCCACTCTTTTGTATTTTCTTAGTAAAATAAAAGACAAATATTTTTTACTACCTACCTACCATTTTTAGAGTTGACTCTACCTAGACACCAAAACAATTAGGTACCTAAGTACTTACCTACTTAGTAAAGAAGAAATGCGCAGAACTTTCATGAAACCCGCTGATGTGTAGGTATACCCGCTGTTCGGACTCGTGTAGGTGTGTTCGACCCAGCTGCACTTATTCGTGGCTCGCTTACACGTGGCAACTTTAAAAGCTCATTTATTTCAGTCAACGGGTTTTAAAGACTATTTCACGCTCAATTTAAAAGCACACCCAGGTAGCCCACGTCGGTGTCGTTTCGTTTACCGCTCATTCATCGTCCACAGCTGGACTGCATTTACGTTTGAAACCAGGAGTCTAAGGGGATATACACTTGCGATGACCAGCGGATAAGTCAACTGTTTTTCTGAACTGGCTTTCTATGTGAATTCAGTTTAACACTCGCGTTGTATTTATTGCACACTAAGCTTTATGAACCATTAAATGGACTTACCTGGACTTTATATGTACATGTGTCTTACACCAATAGTTATTACAAGTATTGTAGGCCAGGTGTGCCGTCATATTTATTTTATATCCGTATCATGTTAGTCGTAAAAGTTTTATTGTCTAGAGCTTATCTCTGAACGAAATGTTGTTGTTATGAGTACATAACTGTGTGGGTAATTTTCATATTTTCTACGAAAAGTTATGAAAATTACGTCCGTACGTACCTAGATACCACGGAATAGTTCCTTACCAACGCCAAGAAAAAGACCTTGGCTCAAGGTGAAGTGCGCACTGAAAGTTTAAACGCAAGGGCGACAAAACGCTTACACGCTTACGTATCTGCAATCAACCTGTCAACCTATGAAATATGCCTATAACCCAACCTACAATCATCAAGTTTTTACTGTGAAAACTTTAGTCACATTTTATCATCCAAACTATTCAGACGTGAACTAGCTTTTACTTTCAGGATGACTTACTACTCAAGTAACAGTCTCTTTCCGAACTCATCCATTCCTATCCCGAATGGCTTTCTCGCCCAGATGAAAGACAAACCGAAGCCGAGTAAGATGGTTTTCTTAGATGTGACGCCTGCCCGCACGCCAGTGATGAAGGCTTTGTCTGCCAATGCCGTAGCTCCTATGAGGAATAACCTCATCGCACCTAAAATCTACAGGGACATCGTTTACGAGAGCATCAGCCCTGTATTCTCCATCTTACGGGCCATGGGAGTCCTTCCTTTGACCAGACCACAACCGGGCACCAATCAATTCCATTTCACGTCAGCATCAATGGCTTACTCGATAGCTGTTTTTCTGTTTCTCGTCGGCTACGTGCTGTACCTCTCCTTGAACAAAGTTCAGATTCTGCGGACCTCCGAGGGCAAGTTCGAAGAAGCGGTGATTGAGTATCTATTCACAGTTTATCTATTTCCGATGACCGTGATTCCTATAATGTGGTATGAGACGCCAAAGATTGCTAGTGTCCTCAACGGATGGGTGGAGTTTGAGGTAACTTGATTGATGATTTTAATTTTTTCCCAATATTCTATTGAAACTCGAGCAATGTACATCCAATTAATTTCATTTCAGATTGCATACAGACACTTATCAGGAAGAGCCATCGACGTGAAACTTTACAAGAAGGCTTTGATAATCGCTGTGGTAATCCCGATCCTATCAACGACATCCGTGATCATAACTCACGCGACTATGGTTCATTTTAAGGTCATGCAGTTGATCCCTTACGTGTTCCTGGAGATCCTGACCTATCTGCTGGGAGGTTACTGGTATCTCCTCTGCGAAGCTTTGAGCGTGTGCGCTAGCGTTTTGGCTGAAGATTTCCATCAAGTCTGTATAAAACATTTAACCTTTATTTATATATGCCTAACTAACCTACATTTATTTTGTTTATGTAACTGTATGTTTGTTTAGGCCCTTCGTCACGTTGGACCAGCTGGTAAAGTGGCTCAGTACCGCGCTCTCTGGCTTCGTCTAAGCAAACTCGCCCGAGACACAGGAATCGCCAACTGCTATACCTTCACATTTGTCAGCTTATACCTCTTTCTCATCATCACCTTGTCAATCTATGGACTGTTGAGTCAGATCTCAGAGGGATTTGGGATCAAGGATATAGGGTTGGCGCTGACGGCGTTTTGCAGCATTTTTTTGCTGTTCTTCATTTGTGACGAAGCTCACTACGCTTCTCATAATGCAAGTATTTTTCGGACAAAGTGTACCTACCTACCTATCTCTATAAAACTTTTGAGAACCTAGTTATGTGTTAAAAATTTTCTTATTACATCAGGTACGAACCAATTTTCAAAAGAAGCTGCTCATGGTGGAGTTATCCTGGATGAACACGGACGCGCAGACGGAAGTGAACATGTTTCTACGAGCCACTGAGATGAATCCCTCCCAAATCAGCCTGGGTGGCTTTTTTGACGTCAATCGGACGCTATTTAAATCTGTGCGTATTATAATCTGACCCTAGGTATATCCGGTTGCTACCAGCAAAAGGTTAGTTTTTATGTAAGTACCTAAGTACCTACTTACTCTAGTTAAAGTCCCATAGAGCCAGTTCGCAGTTCATAGTCTACTACTCATGCTACGGCCCTAAACAGTTGTCTTTTCTACGCAAACCCCATTTTTCGTAGCAATACCTACCTACGAGAGTACTACTACCTACCTAATTACAGGGTAGAGTCTACACTGAGTCACTCCCCAAGCTATCACCAACGCCGATGTAGATAAGTAAGTGGGTACGGTTAACGAAATCTCTCTAACTTAGTACTTTTCAATCAAGTTTAAGATAAATAACAAAGAACAAAAGAAAGCTGAATAATCAAGACTTCTAGTAAGTAGTGAGGAAATAACCTGATCCTTTCTGTCACAGCTCCTGGCAACGATGGTGACCTACCTGGTGGTACTCCTGCAGTTCCAGATAAGCATTCCTGATGACAACCAGGGCCAAATGTACGAGAAGCCATACAACTTTACAGTACCAACGGAACCGACCACAACTACCGTGTTGACAACCATACTTACAACACTGGCCAAAAAGAAGAAAAAAAATTAAATAGGAGTTTTATAACTGAACAAGGCAGTAAAATATGCTGTGAATATAAATTAAAATTGAAGAGCACATCATTACCTAGCCACCACACACACCACCTCTTATACTGCCATCTAGTTACAGTTTTGAAAAACTCTGAGAACACATTAAAAGCTTAGTTATGTTTGTAACCTGTCTGTAAAATGTGTTTATAGTGTAGGACGATTAAATTTTCAGTGCATATTTATTGTAGTATCCTTGTACATAATAATAATATAATAAATGATTTTAGATGAGTTTCACTTACAAAATATAACCTATGGATTAAAATGTCAAAGTAACGAACATTTTTACTTAGTTTTATCTGTGGGCAAAATACATTCAAGAATTTTCGGTGGATTTCTGTGAGTTTCTGGAAAATAAGATTAGCTTCCTTTTGTTTATTTGTAGTTGTGAAATCTAATAAAATAAACTCGTAAAGTATCTAACGATGGTAGACTATAGCAAGTGGAAAGACATTGAGGTTAGTATTAATGTCATTGGTTGGTTCGATTACGCACAAAACGACGCCTCGTTACGAGTCCACCGGTGTATTCTAGATTTCAGATGATGAAGACGAAACCCACCCTAATATTGACACGCCTTCGCTGTTCCGATGGCGGCACCAAGCGCGTGTCGAACGGATGGAAGAGCGACGTCGGGAGAAAGAAGAACATATGCAGAAGAAAGCCGAGAACCTCAGAAAAATAAATGCAGTACGTAAGCAAATGGAAGAAGCTGCACCAGACAGCCCCGACCTCAAAGATTTAAAGAAAACTCTCGCCGAACTTCAGGAAGAAGAAATGAACTTGCTAAAGAAAGAAGAGGACCTAAAAAAGAAAGACAAAACAACTCCCTGGAACGTAGACACAATCAGTGAGCCAGGTTTCACCAAAACAGTGATAAACACAAAGCCGCCTCGGTCTAATGATGACAACCTGACTGAAGAAGAAAAAGAAGCAAAAATGAAGAAGTTTATCAGAGAGAATGAAAAACTTTTGAAAGAGTTTGGTATGCTGAGGAAATACGAAGACTCTAAGCAATTCTTAAGGGAACATAATCAGCTTGTGTGCGAAGAAACTGCAAACTACCTGGTCATTTGGTGCATCAATTTGGAAATGGAAGAGGTAAATCTCCACTTAAAACTTTAATTTTATCAATTAAATAATTGCAAGCTTTAACTTATACTGACCATACCATTTTGATTGATCCCTCATAATTTCAGGTGTAGATAATTTAATATGTTTTTTTTTTTTCAGAAACATGAACTAATGGCACATGTGGCCCATCAAACAATTTGCATGCAGTACATTCTGGAACTTTCAAAACAACTTGATGTTGATCCTCGAGGTTGTGTTGGAGTGTTCTTTGCAAAGTATTGTATTTTTTAACTTAAACAAAATCAGGCTTAGCTTAAAATCTTAAGACTAACTTGAATGCCAATATTTTCAGGATTCAAATAGCAGAGAAGACCTACAAAGACTCATTTGATGATGAGCTAAAGCAGTTTAAAGCTCGAATTGAGAAGCGAGCTGCAGAGAAGATTGAGGAAGCCCTCAGAGAACAGGAGGAAGAGGAGAGGAAAGCCAGGCTCGGCCCTGGAGGCTTGGACCCTGTGGAGGTGTATGAGGAACTGCCTGATGTATGTCATATTCATCAATTAGTTTTTCTAAGAAACTTGGAATTGCATGACATCCTTAAGATCAACACAGTAGCTGAAGAGATTAAAACTTTTGCTCAAGCCAATCAAAATAAGTTACGACACCATCCAAATCAACTGGCACAGCAACTAACAACACCCTCATACACAAGGAGACTCAAGAGAAAAGATGTCATGCAACTCAAGGATGTTTGCAAATGAAGAGTGCTAACCGTGGAGATAGCAGGAGAGTGCTCTACCCGACACCAAACCCAGAAAACATTTGCTCAGAGTTATAAAACTGATTGCAAATAAAACTCACAAAAAAAAGTTTTTCTCCATTTATAGGATGGGTGTCACTTGCCTCATGAATATTTCTGACCATTATTTTACATAGTGCATATGTATTTCAGTCTTTAATTAGACATTTTGTCCTGAAAGCAACTAAACAGAAGAAGAATTAAAATCTTAAACTAAATAAAGAATTCAATATTTTTTTCAGGAACTTAAAAAATGCTTTGATGCACAAGATGTGCCTTTGCTACAAGCAGCAATAGCAAAGATGCCAGAGACTGAAGCAATCTACTTCATGAAAAGATGTGTTGACTCTGGGCTATGGGTGCCCGGAAAGAATGATGATGATAAGGAGAAACCTGAGGCTTCTGGAGACTCCACCGAAGCACCGACATCCACCAGCACTGATGATGTGGACTGAGGGTCATCAAGGTGCAGTCACATTAGCTTATCATTAGGCCTGCATCTCAATGAAATAATGGACTCATGTCAAATAATATTGTTTTCATCAAAGTGTAAAATAGTTTTTAGTTATTTTGTAGCCACATATTTTATTGGCATAATAGCGTATTTCATTAATCCGTTATAGCATTTACTTGTATTATAAGATGCTTTAAATCTTCAGACAGAAATTGGTTTAACTCTTGTGTATAAATTGCGACTGTCTATGTGAGATTTTAAAAATATAACTTAATTTTGTCATACATAACTCCTTATTGTTTAATTTTATTTCTGGAAACTCATGTTGCAACCAGTTGCATGGTTTGGCAATCCCTTACAATCACAAGCATGTATGGAGACACCAAAAAAGTATTGATACTTTGTGGTATTGAGTGCCTACTTTTCCTATCGATACTGATACTTTTCTACTCGATACTGTGTTTGATACTTTTTGGCAGGTATCATATAGAATAAATCTTAAAAATTACATTTAAAAACAGCTTTACGGTTCCCGTAACATTTATCTACCTACCTACTAGATAGATAGAACGTTACCAATACCTACCCTCATATGAAGATATACGAAGGTACCTACCAAAATATAATGAGAGCAAACAGTCGCGTTGCTCTGTCGTCTTGATCAAGCAGTTTTTATGTACCTAATCCATTTTGTTCTGAAACTAGATACTGAAAGTATCTAAATCTTAAAATTGTATCTCAAAAAGTTGTATCTTAGTAGTACCTACTCATTCTGTCTGTACCTACCTAATCACAGAACACTTACTCCTAGCCTCAGAACAATTGTTCTGAGCTCCTAGCGAACATATACCTAATGTCTGTAATCTTATCTATCAGTGTTATTTTGAGAAAAACGGTGGTGCCGCCATCTAGACGCATGTATCTTGATATTTGAAAATTGGCTACCGACCCCACATAGGAGTGGGATAAGGGCAGGAAGATGATGACGATGATGATTTGAAAATTGGCTACGGTACCTAACAAATTATGTACCAATTATCCTACAATATTATAAATGTGATAGTTTGTGAGGAATACGTTTGTGCCTAAATCACGCCTAAACGGCTGAACGGATTTTAATGAAACTTGGAATATACATAGTACATGTGCTGGATTAACATAATTATAGGCTATTTTTAGTCTATCATAAATTAAACGAAATACGAGGAGGCGCCCCCATCTTAGTCCTAACATTAATTAGAATTAGACCTCCACCTTTTGTTCCCCTAACAATAGCTCAGCAAGCTGATTTTTGTTATCCTATCCTACTATGTAAATGCAAAAAATTGTGTAAATGTTTGTTACCATTACCACGTATCTCTGTAACTACTAAACTGAATTTGATGAAATCCCAAATGTAAATAGTTTAGATTCTGAAATAACACTTAGGCTAGTTTAATTTTTGAAAATCAACATTTCACAGGGTGGTAAAGTTTCTATGGATAAAAATATTTTTTAGTTCGATTCGCTCAAAACTCAGTACAAATTTTAAAATAAATAATTATGTATACCTACAAAGTTTTTTTTCTAAAGTTTGTATGAAAACGTTTACAACGGGCGGTATGATTCTTGAATTTTAACGTACCTACAAAATAATTGGACACGTGTTTCAGGGTCTTCCAAAATAACCCTTAAAAAGGATGAAAATGGGGTGTCAAAGCTTGTATAGAAACATAGT
The DNA here is from genome assembly GCA_949320045.1 of Scotopteryx bipunctaria. Classification (NCBI taxonomy): domain Eukaryota; kingdom Metazoa; phylum Arthropoda; class Insecta; order Lepidoptera; family Geometridae; genus Scotopteryx; species Scotopteryx bipunctaria. Next base: position 4,981,115 of record OX439459.1, on the reverse strand, counting down.
GAGGCGGCGATTGGCTTGAAACTTGTTAAAATATCTGAATACAAAATCAATGGACGTGTTTCAGAGTTGATCAAAATAATCGTCAAAATATACACCACTCGAGCGAAGCCGCGCTGGTAAACTAGTTAACAACATCATAAAGATGGTTGGGGGGAATAAAAATATCTTGTAAACTTGTACTTTTTATATAACAAAACTACAATAGAATGAGAGACGGTGCGGGGGCGCTACGTGAGCAAATGCGGCGGTAATTGTGGCCGCCCTTCCAGTTTGCTGTAGTCTAGGTGGAATTCTTTCGCCACCTGCAACAATAGAAACACATTTATGAAAACATCTTTCATTATAATCAGTGACGGATTAAGACTACTTGCATGTCTACTTGCATAAGACGCCTATGTACATATTATTTCTTGTGCAATAAAGAATTTTCTACCTATCTATCTATGCCTTAAGCAATCCATGCCTGTGGGCCCCCTATCCGTATGTCAACTAGAATCGGTCTTTAAACCTTTACCGCTTAAAAACATTAGTTTTTTGTAAAATAAGATGATGAGACGTAACGTGAGAGTGAGACGTGATGCCCTAAGGACGGATTTTTTTTGTGCTTCTTCTGGTGCCCTCTCAGACGTGATGCAATTGCTTAATTTGATTAAGAGTTAATCCGTCACTGATTATAATGGAGTTATGAGTCATACTCGTAGTATAATACAAATATAGTACTACTACTACTACTACTTCTAATAGCCGTGTCACTAGTTAAAGCACTCGTGGCGTAGTTTGCTTAGACGTTCTTGTTTACTTTGATCGTTAAAGTTAAAGCAACGTTGTGCGCGGTCACTATTGGGATGGGTGACCGCAAGTGGCATTTCGAGCTGAGCGCTTCCGTGCTTCGGAGGGCACGTTAAATTGTCGGTCCCGGCTTTTAAGTCGCTAAGCCATGACGGAGGGCTTTAGGCGTCCTAAAAACTCCGTCACTAGTCATACGAACATACACACTAGTTCTTTTGAAGCAGGGCGGTGAAAGAGTTTAAAGTGCACCTCATTTTGATCATTTTGGTTTCTACGACATGCCGGTTTCCTTCACCGTTTGAGAGTACTGGTATAGTGCACACAAATATAAAAACTAATAGTTATACACCCTATTATTCAAGAACTTGCTTTTGTACATATTTTTTTCATTTTATAGGTTGCTAGTTGGTAGGAACGGATTTGGATTAATTTAGAATATCCTACTAATATTATAAACGCGAAAGTTTGTATGTATTGGATGTTTGTTACTCTTTCACGCAAAAACGGTTGAACGGATTTGAACAAAACTTGGAATATATGTAGGTACATAGTAATGAATACATGTACTGAATTAACATTTAGGCTATTTTTATCCGGGTACCGAGCGAGCGAAGCCGCGGGCGGCAGCTAGTACATTTATATGTATGCATAGTACATGTTAGCTGGATAATTATACAAGCTGCATTTATCCATGTACCACGCGAGTGGAAACCTAGTCATACTAATATTATAAAGAGGAAAGATTTTTTTGTTTGTTTGTATCGAATAGGCTCCGAAACTACTGGACCGATTTCAAAAATTCTTTCACCAATAGAAAGCTACATTATCAGGGACCAGTATAGGCTATAATATATTTTCAAAAAAATTAGGGATCCGTAAGAAAATTGCAATATTGTAACCCAAGGTAGAAAACCCAAAATAGTTTTTAGACTACACGCGTACGAAGTCGCGGGCAACAGCTAGTTTTCAATCAGTGTTAGTAGTTACCTTACGCCAATTGTGCGCATCAAAAAAGTAGTATGTGCCGCGCTCGTAGGTAGATGTTTTCTCCACCATAGGCATGCCGGGCGCTTGAGAGATCCACACCTTCTCCTCCATGTGATACCGCCACTCTCGATTGTAGCTGCAAACGTTACTCATTTATTTTACATATTCTACTCCCTTGGATTTTAGCGAAAAATAGTCTAGATAAGCAAGGGATTGTCCAAGTGATCCCCGTGATTTTATGGAATAAAAAATTTTGACTTTGACTTTGATTGGAACAAATGGGGAACTTTTTTTTTAGGCTTTTACCGCTTCAGGTCTATGTCTAGGTCCTATTAGGCCAGTTAATATACATAATCAAACATCGCAAACGTGCATGTTTATACGTTTTTTTTATTTGTTGCTAGTTTCATAAGAGTAGTTTATACCTTAATTTGCAACACTGAAAACCATGTGCAGCTCGAGATATTGCGAAAACTTTTTGATATTTTTTCAGTTTTTTGAAAAAAACTACCGAAAGTCTTTTTCATGTATCTTTATTCAATACTTCTATAAAGATAACTAAATTTGCTACAATTTGAGCCAAACCCGAATACTCTAAGACGATTGGTGGCGGAGATACAGCTAGTTAAAGATGGACATTTATTTCAGTTTAGTTTTTTCAAAAACACTGGAAAAAGGGTCCAAATTTTCGCAATATTTATATAGACTACTCTCAAGGGACCTAACAACATATCAAAAAATCGTAGATATTGCGTTTGCGATGTTTTCCTTTTTTGTGTCGATATTGACTGGCCTATATACGCTAATAAATAAATAAATATTTGTGGACATTTCACACAGCGCCATCTAGCCCCAAACTAAGCAAAGCTTGTACTATGGGGATGGCTGATAAAAAACTTATATACTTTTCTTTGTAAATACATACAATACGTGATACTACGAAACCCAGACCCGGAAGAAATATTTGCAGAACATATAAACATTTCTCCCGTAGCGGGAATCGAACCCGCGTCACCTGCCTCAAGCATCTGCCTCTCAGCCGAGGTAGTCAAAATATAAACAAAAAAGTTATTTCATAGTTTTAGTTTAAAATTAAGTTAGTTTTTATTTTGCTAGCATTTTATTTGAAAATAGTCTAAAGAAAATAAAGCTATTTATTTTATTTTATTACTCCTATCCCTGTGGGTTTTAACAGCATAAAACTGATTGAGTAACGTTTGAGAAAATAATAAATAAGCCACATAGTCCGTCCTCTGTGAAGGATTCCGTGTCGTGGTTATCAAAAACTATATGCATAGTACACAACACTCAGAACGGGAAGAAATATTTACAGACATTTAAACATTTTAAACTATTCTCTCGCGTCTCAGTCGGACACTCCCGCCACGACACCAGGTGTCATCAAGAGGTGGGATAGGCACCTGAGTTACCTATATCAATAATGATGATGGAACGGCTACATGTGTAACGAGTGAACATTTTTGTAATGTACTTTTTAGTACATTCATCATTGAGGGTGTGGAAGTTATTGCTTCACGAGACTATCATTAAGCACATATGTATTTATTTATAGCTTCGAAAAAGCAGTCTCCTCAGAAGTCAAATGATCGTTAAAAATATGTGAAATATTGAAATACTCACAGCTCTGACGCCGCCGCAATCTGAAGTACATCACCGACAAAACAGTAAAACAAATAAAATAATAAGTCTTCCTTATATCGACTCAGTCGTAGGGGCGCCAGCTTTTCTCTGATGGAGCCGTTTATCAGATACTCAGGAGGCACGTGATAATCCATGTCTTGCGGCCTAAAATTACAAAAAAGAAATATAATGAAGTGATGTGGGCACCGCAACTATGGGTCCGCAATACATCGTGAGGAAACTCGAGACTTAGCTCCACGCGAATCAAGCATGCTATGGATAAGGCAGACTATAAATCGAGGTTCTGGGTATCTAAGACCGTCCTGGGCTCTAGTGTTCCGTTAGTGTAAGCAAAAGTTGCCTCATGGTGCTGCCAAAATCATCCAGTACACCTCTAGATGGAAAAAGGCGAGCCGCCAGTAACAGTGTACCAGTGATCATACATTTTATGGTGGTATCAAGCTTCTATGCTTGAAATTAATTCTCACCTACAAGACGTATCCGCCCAGGGGCCAGCAAAGGTGAGATATAGGTTGTCAGGCGAATTTAGGTTTAATCCGAGCGCCGTAAGGTCCTGACCTAGTGCTAGTTGAACTAAGTTGGGGTCCGACTCCGCCGCTCGAATAAACGTCAGTAGTCCTACGATACCAAACTGATTCGGTATCATCGTCTCTGGTATATTCGTTACTTTACCTGTAACATTTAAACAAATCAATTGCAAGTTCAGTAGTTGACAATTAATTCTTTTTTGTACAATAAAGTCGCTTTGAATGATGCATAATTAGTGATGTATGGGAAGTTTCTTTAATAAAAGCCACTTTACTATACCATTTTGTTTTTTATACAAACCGTACACTTCCTTTGGAGGGGCAGGCGGAGGGACTTAAGAAATAGTTCAAGATTAGAGTCAGGAAAAACCATAGCAATAAGGTGGATAGATAACATTTTTATCAGAGCATAATGTGATGTTATCTAAATATTTAAAACAAAATGAATGATGTCTTATTTCAGCACAGACATTTGATGACAAAGAATGGAATGTTCAACCAGTGACAATGTGTGTGCATGACCAACATTTTATCCATCAATGATTTTACATGTTATTTTAGCAGCCTAATTTAGTATAGGAAATAACAAAGCAACTGTGGAGTGGATATTGCTTGGAACTTCAAACCATCAATATTTTAGTTATAACGCGAAAAGTAGCACAACCAAATCCGACGGAGCCTATAATCAAGTCACTGCGTCGATACATTCAAAAAAGTATGGGTCTGACATAAAGATCGCAATGTCCACATATGACTTAGTGACTTGACTAAGGCTCCTGGCACTCCTGCTAAGTGTGGTTACAAATGAATCAAACAATGAAAGGCATATAAGCTACAGAAGTATGAGTGGTAGTTACCTTCTGGCGACGTCTGTATCCCCCGCTTAGGTTTGTCGACGTTGTTATGATTCACGTAGTCCTGAGTGGGTGCGGTTTGGTTCTGCGCAGGCGCGGCCGCGCCGCCCGTCGACGTGCCGGGTAGCGCGGGGAAGTCTTCAGACGACATCGTGAATTCAGACTGCTCTGAGGTCGGCTGCTTCACCATACCCACTGGATAGAAGAGATAACCTAGATTAGAGATTACAGTGTGAGTGCTAAGGCATGCTCTACGGAAGGAATGCGCTAGTTAGGGTCAACATTTTAGGGGCATCACATACAAAATCCCGCATCCGAACCGCTGCCTTATTTTGTGAACCTGTCGCCCATTCACATCCTACGTGTGTAAGAGGTGACCAGACGCGAACTACAGCTACAGCTAACGACAGTGACTGACAAACGAATAGCTTACAAAATACGGCAGCCGCACGGCGTTTTCAATATATACTAGTAAAATGTCTTTAACCTCAAGCGATGGTAAAAAAAGCTCCTTGCGCTATTCATGCAGCAATAATAAAAAAGATGACCCCCAAACAGACATGCTATTTTCATTGACTACACTATCGTGCTTGGTAGTATAATCAGAGAAAATGAGAATACAGGTTCATTCCATAATAGTTAAAATAATATAGGTGAGACACTCACGGTGAAGCAGTGTGTTTATTTACCTTAATTGACGTTCGAGTAGTAAATGTTTTCCATTTCAATAGTTTGGGGGAGCGACAATTTCCACGTAACTAACTCACCGTAAGGTGTGTGGAGCGTAAACCTACGGCGACGTGTTTAGTAAGTCTCTATGTAAGGTTTGAGAAACGACCGCGTCGACGTAACTAACTCACCGTTAGGTAAAAGAAGCGACGACGGCGAAGTATTTTACTTTTCGTAAGGTTTGAGGAGCGACCGCGTCGCCGTACTGACACATCCATTGTTTTAGAAGCGATAGCGTGGACGTAACTAAACGTATGATTTGAGAGCGACAGCGCCTGGTCGCCTCAGCGTCAGCGACTAGAACTCAATCGAGGAGCGACAGCGTCGATTTAACTATCTCACCGTATGGTTTGAGAAGCGACGACATCGACGTAACTAACTAACCAACTCACCGTAAGGTTTAGAGCCGGGGGGAGGCGGCGCAGCGGTGGGCGCCTGGTCGCCCGCGCCCCGCGCCGTCAGCGACGGGAATTCGCTGAGGTCGAGGAGCGATGGCGTCGACGTGTCGCCGCCTTCGCCGAACACAGAATGGTAGTTACTGCCCGCGTTGAACCGTGACAGATTGCCCATACTCGACTGGAAAAAAATATCTGAATCTCAATCCTACTAGTATTATAAAGTCTGTTAAGATATATGTGCCGCAATCACGCACACCGTAATACCTGAACGGATTGAATAAAACTTAGAATATGCATATATTTGTGTTGGATACATAAAGCGCGAGGTTCGAGTAGAAGCTAGGTAAAAATATAAAGCTGAAAGCTGTCCTTAGAATGCAATTCCACCACATACTATAATACTAATAATTAATGCAGTGGAGAGTACAAACATCTGCCGGGATAGGAACCCGATCTTGTGACCTCTCGTTAACCAGCTGCTCGACTGACACCCAAGGTTCATTGAACTTTTGTTTAACGAAAATTTAGCAGGATATTCAACAATATTTACACAACTGTTGCAGATTATTTCTTCATGTATAAATAGATATAAAATATGCATGATAGTGATTTATATTTTTTTGCTTCAAAAATGTACCTATCGCAATATAACCAACTGAGTTAGGCTCTAAAATAATAAAAATCAAGCCAAAACTGGAAACAATACTAGGTCAACGAAAAACGACAAATTGAACAATGTTAGCATTTAGAGCCAATGTTGACCTGAATAATGCGTTTATTTAAAAATCAAAACAGTCACTGAGCCTTTGTCAGAGTTTAGGCATGATTCTGAATGCTGTGATTTCTAAAACAAAACTCACTGGAGGTTACTCATACTACTATTTATGTTTTGTATAAAATAACAAAGATATGAGTAATCTTACCGTATCGTAAAGTCTCAATACTAATCTTAAAAATGGTTCTTTGGTAATTGTGTACCATTCTTTATACTTGTGAGGTCTAAAAAACCGGTCAAGTGCGAGTTGAATTCGCACACGAAGGGTTCCGTACGATAGTTCGTGTGCATACAAGAAACATTAAAATAAAAATAAAAGGGACATAGTAGCACAAAAAAATTACACAAAATATTTTGAAAGGAACTTTGCTTGCTTTATGCTGGTAGTCAGTCTTTGCTTTACAGTAATGAGAATATTAATGCATCAAACAGACTCATTATGCTAAGAAACTTTTAAATAAAACCTTGATAACTTCAGAGTATGGTTCACCATAGAATTAGAATTAGTTGCTATTGTCATTGGTATCTGTATGCATTTATACCCTTACTTATATTAAGTACTAGCTGACCCCGCGAACTTCGTATCGCCTTAAAATTAATAATGCAAGTGCTTGTAATTTAATATGAACTTTATACCATAGCAATAAAGCTCAAATTGACTACGTTTTAGTTACAAATCATTTGTATGGGAAAAAGAAAAGGGCTATTTTTAGGGTTTTTCCAGCAATAATTCTAATTTTTCTCGCCGTAAAAACCATCCTTGAACTTCAACGAACATTTTAAAAAAAGATTTGGCCAAATTGGTCCAGGCGTTGTTGAGTTATGCGCTTACCAACACATTTTGCGATTCATTTTTATATTATAGATGAGACATGTACTGCAAGGTTTCAAACTGAATATAGCTCCTATCTTAAAAATTGTCCTTGTATGTCTCACCATAGAATTAAAAATGTAGGTTGCATCAATGTTGTCGGCATTGGTTTGCATTTATGTCTTTCCTTACTTATATAAATAATAGTACTACTCATATTAAAAAGATTTCACTTACATTGATGGAAATATTAGAGTATCAATCAAGAGCATTCTAAATAATATCTAGATAATAATCAAGATATAGTAATTACATGTCTCACCATAGAATTAGAATTAGGTTGTGACAGTGTCGTTGGCATTGGTACCCTTCTGTCCGCGAACGCGCGCTGCCCGAAGAGTGTGGAACGAGAGGCCATCGAGGGCGGAGCGCCGGGCATCGCCGAGGTGTTCCGGCTAGGCGACAGCGCGCCGCCGAACGTCGGCGTCACATGGCCCGACACGCCGCCAACAAGCCCCGAGCTGACGCGACCACCCACACCGCCGCTCCCTAGGCTTCTAGGCGCTTGCTGGAAGTTCAAGTTTGCCATAACCTGAAAATTTCAAAAGTAATTTGGCGCATGAAGAATACTATGCGAGTGAATGAAGCATAAGTAGTATTTTAGGTACGAAGCAAATGGAGAACTGTAACCTACCGCTAAGGTAAACATGCGTGATATCATGTAATTTAATAGATGTAACTTATTTCTACTCTCCGCTTGACCATAATACATAAATGCAGGGATTTTTATTTATTTTTGAAATCACTGGATTAAGAATTCAGGGGTTGTCCTGCCTTTCATTGCCACCTTGATATTATGATTTCAATTCTCTAAAAAAAATGCCCGTAGAATGTAGACTTGGTTTTACCAACTTGGAGAATTCTCTAGGACAATTTTTATTTGAACCTCAAATGAGTGTGCTATAAATTAGGTAGGTATTGGAAATATTTTAAAACTGGAAAGATGTGCCTAATCTTTGTTTACTGTAAGTGCAGTCAGCACTTTAATAATGATAATCTTTGATATCTTTGATAAATGAGTTTGTAATGAACAAGAAGTAAAATAAGTACCTGGTTGTACAAAAGTAGTTAACTAATTCCGCAGTTATGATTGTTTCATATCATTCGTCTATCTAATTGCAATGATAGAGGTAAAAACAACTGTAAATAAATGTCAACAACTTGTGGGAAAACTATATAAAAACTTCTATTGTATCCATTTTGATGAAGCTGCCATCAGAACAGATAAAGTCAAGTTGATGATGATTTTAGATAATCTTTATACTGTTTTTATCACTACTAAATACATTCTGGCAAATTTTATTAGCTGAATCAAACTATATACCTTTTCAAGATTTATCAACAGGTTTACAGTAATCCAAGGTAAGTACAGTAGGTATGTCTAGACTATACAGCACTTTATAAATATTTGTGTAGTATTTTCTACTAGATAGGTGCAATAAATAGAGAGCAGGTTATGTACTAACATTTCACACAGCTGGCCGTGCAGATGTTTCTGCAGGTATCAACTTCAGATATGATGGCAACAACTTGGTTCAACATTAGCGTGGCACTTTTAGTTTTCAAATGCATTTACTCACACTAAAGTCACCCAAAACAAAGAAGTATTGTTATTAGAATGCCAGTTTCTCCACAATTCAGTAAAAGGAAATTGGTAGGTAGTTTAGAAACATCTGTTACAAACCATGAGAGAAAGATCAGGGTAGTTGAAATTTTTCGTATGTTAAAGTGTAAATAAAGTTGTTTGAAAGCATCTGTTGCCACAGAAGCAGTTGGCAACATCTTGGCTCTGCCATTCTTCTTCCAACTCATGACAGAAAATGGTAAACAATACCATTACACTCAAGCAAGCATACAGATTTAGGATTCGTAAAGATAGGTGAAATGAGATAACGTTTGTTATTGACAAAATATGATATATTTTATAGAAACTTATCAGTATTGCGATGGTTATTTCTCCTGTCATACAATGGCGACCCTGGATGAATGTTTCACTCCAGTTACTTTTAAATATTATGAATATTTACCTAATATGTAGACGTCAGTCCTTGTGCTACAATTTCAGTTCAGCTATAGATTGCTCATAATCGAGTATTCTCTCCAGAAATGTTTAAATCCACTCTATTGAAATAAACAAAAGTTTGTTGACTGTCCAATTTTGACGTCGCTAAATAGGCATTCAAATTTTTATACACCAACTCAAAATGTGCCTGAAAGTGTCCATGCATGTAACACTGCTATAAAACGCTGAAAACTTGATACATCTTTACGCCACTTAAAAATATTTTAACAATTTCACTTGGCTTCATCGAACGCCACATTACCCTAAACAACTGGCGGCCATATTGTTGAAAGCAAACGGAAACTGATAGCAATTTTCAATTGAAAAACGTATTTATATGCAGTTCAACTGAAACCATAAAACTAATACAATTTACACCTCATAAACTAAATAATATCTAAAAAATACTTTCTAAATACTTTTTAGTGACGCATAGATACAGAAATATCCAGAAAAAAGTTTTTATTATAAAAAAGTTTTCAACATGACTTTTAAATGTCGCTACAAAAGTTGTTGCCAGACTTAAAAAAATTGTTCGTATGAAAAAGGTTCATTCATTAATTGGAGTACCGTAAGGCTTCGCGTATTCAAAAACCATTCAATGCAATTTGAGATCTTTGCCTACTATAGCTAGAATACCTCCAGCATTTGTTTATTTTTATAATCACTAATAAAATTATGCTATGTGTTATTCCAAAATGTTAACTATCCACATTCTATATATCATCAAAATCGGTTTCACATTTATGGTATTAGTAGGATTATAAATATTTACCAAAACTATTGATTTACAAAGTAATAGGCTATTGTCGACCGACCGACAGATTCAAAAAAAACCGACACGGAACCCTACATCCTGGGTTTATCAAAGACAAAGCACCATAGACACCTAGAACTTCCTTGTCTATGAATATAAATGTGACTTTTTCAATAAATTGGCAACTCCGTGATCATATGATTGTTCAATGAAGGAGCACGTCTGCTAGGCGTCGTCTTACTTCTCGAGCCAGTTTTTATTTTTCTGGCTCTTTATCGGGCTGTTTTTCGTGTTAGTGGTGCTAAATAATAATCTACAGCCATGGCGCTCAGCGACGCAGATGTTCAGAAGCAGGTATGTTTGCGGAAATCGCTAATACGAGATCTACACGTAGTTCGGTCGACATGGTTTTTTCAGGATAATTGATCGAAGATTCTGCACTTGCCGATCGGCGACCCAATTGCATCTGGCCGTGTCCTTATGCTAATAGATATGCTGTATATGTTTGAAAATGGATGATTTGTATAGAAAAAATGTATTTTTCCGGTACAGATCAAGCACATGATGGCCTTCATCGAACAAGAGGCCAATGAAAAGGCTGAGGAAATCGATGCTAAGGCCGAGGAGGAGTTCAACATTGAGAAGGGCCGTCTGGTCCAGCAACAGCGCCTCAAGATCATGGAGTACTATGAGAAGAAGGAGAAACAAGTTGAACTCCAAAAGAAGATGTAGGTTCCCCTCTTTCATAATACAGCTCAAACAGGGTAATGAAGTTTTACATTGCATTTATTTGTAATGTAATCAATCAGTTTGTGCTCATACAGAAAAAGGTGGTAAATCCATTGTGGTAATGAATCAACAACACCATCATCATCTTCCTACCCTTATCCCACTCTATGTGGGGTTGGCACAGCATGATCCTTGGATCATGCTGTAAGAGTTTTGGCTAAGGTGTTTTATGATCGGCCGCTTGCCTGACATCAACCCTCCTTGGGAATACTTGCTTATTGTATCTCATCATGTTGGAGAGGATACTATCCCTCAGTCGACTTTTACGACATGCTCGGGGAGAGAAGCAGCTGGATGCATTCTATGTTTTTTCTTTACTCCCAGCCCAGTGAAGAAGTAATGAATCAATGATACCAAAAATCTTATTTTCCTATCATTTTTGCTGGCTTACCCATCCTAGTCACATGCAGCAAGCAATTGGTAAGTTCCAAGTGTGAGCTCCCTTACCAAATTATTGCATTTATGTATCTACTAGCTGCCGCCCGCAGCTTCGCTTGCATGGTACCCAAATAAAAAATTGCCTATATGTTAATCCAGTACATGTACTATGTATATAAGTTTCGTTCAAATCCGTTCAGCCGTTTAGGCATAATTGAGGCACAAACATCCAAACATCCTCACAAACTTACGCATTTATATTTTAAGTAAGATACCTATAGGATCTGGTAGGGTTCTTGTTAGAGTTAGATCATCATTCATCAACTATAAAAGTTACTGATCATGTTATTCAGTAAGGAAACTTATTGAAATCTAGTAATATAAACCCATACTAGAATCAAGCCAGAATCATAACTGTAGAACATGTTATTAGTCTTATGTAAACCTAACATTTAGGTACCTGTATTGAAAAACAACTCATTGACTATTTGTTGAGCATGTGACTTCATTCAAGGTAAATGCTAAATGAAGTGTCAATGATTTTAAATAAAACTTACCCTAGCTTGGACCTCTTCATTCATAATCATAGATCTTTATTAGTGTACCTAATTGATTTTTAATCATACTAATTAATGAATAAATAAATTAAACAATGCACATTTTACAATTTGCAAAATTTATTTTACATTTTTCTGCTCTATTGAGCTGAACTGATAACAGTGATTGTATAGAAGTTATCTTTAAAGATAACAATTTAAAAATGGTAACAGGCCTAGTACTTTATGGAATTACTAACATATTATGTATATTTCAAGTTTTTAGTATTATTAGTATGATCATTATTATAGCAAGCAATCTATTTCATCATCATCATCATCTTCCTGCCCTTATCCAGCTCTATGTGGGGTCGGCACAGCATGATCCTTGGATCATGTTGTAAGAGTTTTGGCTAAGGTGTTTTATAACCGGCCGCCTGTCTATATTGGAATTACTCTGGAAATTCATGATACATTACATACTAAATGTAGTCTTATCTATGAATTAACGTAAAATACTGACTTTCAAACATCATATGAATAATACATATGGTTGAACTAGGGCTAATGTTCACTATCATAGTCGAGGCAGCTTATGGAATTATGAAGAAATATTCTGATAAAGGTTTAGTTTTAAAGAAGGCGAGTTAGATAAATAGTGGATAGGTCCACTATTTGTCTAACTCGCCTTCTTGAAGGGTAAATAGTATCTCCAGGTTGGCTGAAGTATAGGTACTTGCCATACTAGCCAACCTGGAGATACTATTTATGTAAACAAACTTTTAAATTTACCTCCATTTACCCTTCATCCAATGAATGCAAAATGGTTTCAATAAATTCTACATGCAGGCATTTTGTCGAGCAAATAAAATGTTTTTTAAGTGTAGATTTTCGTATAATTATGGTTAATAATATGTTTCCAACAGCCAATCATCAAACATGCTGAACCAAGCTCGTCTGAAGGTGCTGAAAGTGCGTGAGGACCACGTGCGCAATGTGCTGGACGAGGCTCGCAAGCGCCTGGCCGAGGTCCCCAAAGATACCAAGCTGTATTCCGACCTACTGGTCACTCTTGTGGTGCAAGCTCTCTTCCAGGTATGAACTGCTCACTGATCGTACTTGTCTCTCATACCTCTCATTATATTCTAGTTAAAATGTGACTAAAAGCACTAAAGCAAGGTGCAGAAATTGCTGGAATAATTTGAGGCAATTAAACGGTTTTATTTCTGTTTCGCAACAAAACTTCTGTTGAACAAAGTCATGAGTATAATTTTTAGTTCTCTTCTATGAATCCTGCGAAATATGGATGTGTCACCGTAAAATTGTAAATATTGTTAGATTATAATCTCGCGAGATAAACTGTTGAACATCAGATTAGATCGAAATAGGTTAGTCAGTGAAAAATTTCTCGCTCAACTCGTGTGAGGCAACAAATTTAAAGCAGTTAAATTGTATGTTATGGTTCACAGTCATCTTTCGACAGATTACAATCTCGCGAGATAGATTATAATCTAACGGTATTTACAATTTTACTGTGACGTATACACAACACTAATGTTTTGCATTAGAAAAAATCCTTGGCAGCAGGCAGAGGATTTTTGCCTACCTAACAATACTAGTGTTCCACTAGTAACAATACTGGCTACATTATATTATTAATGTAGCCAGTATTGTTACTAGTGGAACACTCCCCCTTTGTCAGCGTCAAGTATTATTTCATCTTCCCGCTGCGTCCTCTAGGAATTGAATTATTTTCTTAGTTAATTAGTACCTACACCCTTAAGAAACATGCCCTCCGGGTTACATGCTTTTAGAACTTATCGTTTAGGCATTAATAGTCAGTCAGTGGTAAGTCAGTAAAATACTCTCTGATTAGAATTAACTTGGTTTTTATTGCACGTGTTTCACGTTTCATGGAGCGTAACTATAGAACGCCTGTGTCGACCAATAAATATCACATCTTGGCATCGAGGTCATAGGGTGGGACACCACCCCCCGGGGCGCGCCTACAGCACTTTATTAATTCCGCCCGTATAATAATCCAAGCCAACAAACGTAAAATAAACTATATTCGCTCCAGAAAATATAACAAAAAGTAATAGTTGAAGTCAACTGTTAGTAACGGTAAGTACCTACTCTTCAAATACGAAGCTCTTCAAATAATAAAGTTTCCAAAGAACCTGATCATCACGGTCCCGGAATAATAAAGCAAACATAATATTTTTTATATTTATAACTGGCAGCCCGCCCCGGCTTCGCACGGGTATCTAACAAATTAGGATTTTTTAGGTCAATTTTTTACACCTCGGAGTTATTGGAGTTTTAGTAAGGATCCCTAATTTTTTGAAAATAAAATATAGCCTATGTTATTCCGTAATAATGTAGCTATCTACTGGTGAAAGATTTTTTTAAATCGGTTTCGGAGCCTATTCGTTACAAACATAAAAACAATCAAAAAATCTTTCGATTTGATTATGGAACTGGTTTTTTATATATCTACACTAATATCTACACTAATATTATAAAGAGGAAAACTTTGTTTGTATGTTTGTTTGTTTGTACTGAATAGGCTCAAAAACTACTGGACCGATTTTAAAAATTCTTTCACCATTCGAAAGCTACATTATCCACGAGTAACATAGGCTATATTTTATTTTGGAAAAAAATAGGGTTCCGTAAGATATTTGGGTTTTTCGGACACAAGGTGTAAAAAATCAACCAGAAAAGTTACTTATTTTGCGTACGCTGCCTAAACTATAAAAGATAGAACCATAAAATGTTCTAATTAATTGTAGATCTTATAAATATCTACAAAAAAGTCCGCGACACACTATACCCATCTATGTCGAGTGAGGCACAGCAACCATTTTTTTATTTAAAAATCTTGAATTTTTTTTGGACTACATTTAAACGCGTTTATTTTACTCATGCTATTAATCCTTATCAAAATAAATGATTTCATCACTAAGAACAGTTTATGGAGATAATATTTGGTCTTTGAATGTGTGCGAAACGCACAAAAGAAAGAACTTTTATTTTAGGTAAAAATGGTTTATTTTGGGAACCATAATGTCGTCGTTCTCATTATTCTTAACATAACCTCCAAATTTGTAGTGTTGCCATCTTGCAACTTATTCTTATGTTGGTATTGAACATATATTGGGGCCCGGACTAAAATTACATACCGGATACCTTTTAACTAATAAGTCACAAACATAATGACAAACAATGTTACTAAATCTTAATTTAAAAATAAAAATTAAATTAACTTAATTATTACTGATCATCATTAGAAAATTTGTTTTTATTTTAATCTGCTAGTATGGCACAACTTGGCTACTAGTTTTAACTTACATCTAAACACAAACTTAATACTAATCATTATCAAGTGGTAAAGGACACACTTTCATGATACTTTTTGTTATAATAAAACCCTTAGCAGTCTTAACATTAAGTGCACGCACTTTACCGTCCCTGCCTGGCATGACTGAAATAATTCTACCCGTAGGCCATTTCAAGGGAGATACATTGTCATCTTTGATTATAACCAATGTTCCTGTTTTTAGGTTTGGTTGGACACCTTTCCATTTGGGTCTGTTTTGCAGCATTACTAAATATTGCTTGTGCCACTGATGCCAAAAACTTTGTTGCATTTGCACACATTGTTTCCAAAAGGAAAGTTTTCCAACATTTTCACCAACCAAGTTAATCTCTGGATAAGAAGTTAAAGTAGAGCCTGTCAAGAAATGAGCAGGTGATAGGTAAGACATGTGTTTATGTCTGGAATTTAAGATTCCTTCTTTTTTGGTATTATCTTTTTTACAATTATGTATGAATCTTTTCACATAGGACATTATTCTTGTTAGTTTTTCAATACTGGAATATTTATCAAACACAGAGGTAAGATCATTTATTTTATTGCATGTATTACATGCTTTAATTTCCGGTTTTAATTCAGGAATATTGTTCACATTAACTTTATCTTCACTTTTAAGATGTGTGTACATAGCACTTTTTAAATACTCAGGTCCATGAAACCACAATCTGCCTACCTCTGTCTCCAATAATTTTGGTGACAATCCGCGGGACAAACAATCTGCTGGATTCTCACTAGATTTGACATAGTTCCATTGAAATTGCGCTGACAATTGGTTGATTTTCTCGACTCTATTAGCTACATATACACTTAGTCGCACAGGCGCAGTGTTTAACCAACAAAGCACAATTTGTGAATCCAGATATAAAAATGTTTTTACCGCATATTTTAGGGACAGTGTGTCGTGAACCTTTTTAGCCAACATGGCCAATAATAAGGCGCTGTTAAGTTCAAGTCGTGGTGTGGTTAGTTGTTTATTTTTAGGATTTATTCGTGACCTAGAACATAATAGGTTTACCTGAGGGACATTGTTCGCATTAAATGATCTTAAGTACAGGCAACAGCCATAAGCAATGTTAGATGCATCAGCATAACCAACAAGTTCTAATGTGTTGGATGATTGGTCATTGATATTCCGTGGTATCGAAATACATGACATTTGTACCAATTCGTTAGCAAATTCAACCCACTGCATATTGAGATCCTCAGGCAAAGCATCATCCCATTTTATATTCGCGAACCACACCTGTTGCATTAAATACTTAGCTTGAACTAACAACGGACCTACAAGACCCAAAGGGTCAAAGAACTTGCTTATGAAGCTCAGCATTTGTCTTTTAGTGTAAACTTTCAACACTAGTTTTTCAGGACATTGCATTTTCAATGTGTCACACCCTACATCATAGGTGAGCCCTAATGTTTTCATAAACAGGCTATTTTTATCAAAATCTACATTTCCGAAATATTGTAAATTAGAAGGTATATCTTTTAAAATATTCCTTTCATTTGAACACCATTTGTGTAGCGAAAAACTTGCTTCTTTCATTATTGCATTTAATTCTAATTTGGTTGCTTCTAACTCATTTAAATTATTGCTTCCACATTGTACATCATCAACATAAGTTGAATATTTGAGAGCTGCCGCAGCCAGAGGATATTTTTCACCATAGATCTTAGTAAGTTCTAACAAACAGCGAGTCGCAAGGAAAGCTGAACTTTTTACCCCATATGTGACCGTTTGCAACTGTAGGCACTTCACAGAATCATGCGTGGAATCCCGCCACAAAATGTTTTGCAAACAGCAGAATTCTTGGTCTACTAAAATACCCCTGTACATAGCCTTAATGTCACAAAGTAGGACATATTTAAACGTTCGAAAAAGCGTCAATATATCAAACAGCTCACTTTGTACAACGGGACCGTTGAGCAACACGTCATTCAAGCACAAACCGTTTTTAGTTTTCATGCTCGCGTCAAACACCGCACGAACAGGTGTAGTTTTGCTACTCGGATTAAATACCGGGTGATGTGGAAGAAAATATACTTGACCACTATCACAATTATAATTCTGTATATCAAAATACTTAGCATGCCCTTGATCAATATAATCATGAATAAAATCTTTATATTTTTGAGACAGTACCTCATCCCTAGCGAAACGCTTCTCAAGGTTATAAAACCTTTGTAATGCACAGGAAAAAGAATCACCTAGCTGCACATTTTCTAGCTCAAGCTTTAAAGGCAAACCAACAGAAAACTTTTGATTGTCTAACTTGACTGAAGACTGAAAATATTCTTCAGCTAATTGTTGCTCACTAGTGCCCTCTTTATATACAGTGGGTACCTTTTCACATTCCCATAATTTGGAAATGGTTTCCCTAATTTCGTGCAGTTCAGGGTCCTTGTCCTTCACATTGTGTGGAAAATTATTAACTTTGTTACCTTGAACGTAGAGGCATAAATTAGAAGCAAAAACCTTGCCAGCTGAGACGGGCAGGCTGCCTGCAATGACATATCCAAGTGCAGTGCTAATCAGGTACGGGCCGGCCGGCGTAACGGGCAGCGTTTCACGCTGTAAGACCTGGAAAAATATGTCACAACCCAATAGGAGATCTATTTTTCCTGATTTATTATAATTCTCATCCGCTAACTTGATGTGAGGTGGAATGTTGAATTTGGATATATCAAAGCTTTGCTGAGGCAGGTTGCAGGTTATATGCTTGACCACACAACATGAAACTTCAGTGAAATATTTTGTCACTGAAGAGTGAATGGTCAATTTTGTTTGCTTTGAAACTTTGTGAGCACCATCTAATATTCCCAGAATTTGCTGGTTAGAAGCATGGAGACTACATCCAATATTATTTGCTAAGCTTTCAGTTATGAATGAAATTTGTGACCCGCTGTCCAGCAATGCCCTAGCATTTATTATTTTACCATTTTTACCTTTAATTTGGACGATTGCTGTTGGCAACAGGACATCTTTGGCATGCGAAATGTTAGTCATATTGACCACAGCATGCTTTGCACCAGTAGCGTTGTGGGACACTGATGGGGAATCAGCATTTCCTTTATTAGATGGTGAATCAGTATGCACAAGAGTATTATGTTTCCCTTGGCACACAGCACATTTAAGGCGCAACATGCATTTGCCACGATGCTCATTTAAGCATATTTTGCATAAGTTTAGACTTTTTATAAAGCCACACCTTTCTTTTTCAGGTGCCATTTTGAATTTTTTACACTCATATAATTTATGAGAATCTGTGCAATACTTACATGTCTTGGAAGCTGTTGCTGCTACTGCGCTGAGTGGCTCTTTCTTAGGAGCCCTCGTTGAGCTTGAGTGGAATGCTTGCTCTTCTTCTCCGGAGCTCTCTAGAGCAATGGCTCTTTTTTCTAAGAAAGAAAGATAGTCAGAAAGAGTTGGAACCTCCTTTGAGTTTCTTTCAAGATGAAAGCCCCTGTTTGTGTAATTGTCAACTTTCCTTGCTAGAATATTGATAAGCAGAGTGTCCCAATGCTGCACAGGCTGTTCTAGATTTTTTAATGCTGCTAAGTGCATGCTAACATTGCTTATAATTGATCGCAGGTTTTTTGCAGTGCATTTTGTGAAAGTGGGCAAGTCAAGCATGCTATTTACATGAAAATTCACAATTTTGGAAGTGTTTGCATATCTATTATCTAATAGAATTAAGGCCTCCTCATAGCTTGCATCATTGAGAGTTAGGTTTTTTATTATATCCAAAGCCTCCCCACTAAGCAAAGAGCGCAGATAGTACAGCTTCTCACAAGCACTCAGTTTTTTATCTGAGTGAATTATTGACTTAAATAAGTTTATGAATGGGTAGTAATCCACTACATTTTTTCCATCATAACCTGAAATAGTAATTTTGGGCAATTTTTTAAACTCACCATTACATGTTTCTTTGCAATCGTCATATACGGGTTTGTCCTCGCGAAGAGCTTTTAGTCGACTATCCAATGTCGCGACACTTTTGTAATACCTGTCCTCGACCTCGGCATATTCTTCTTGGTCTCCTGGATCTTGGCTGAGAATCGACATATTCCACTGCTCATAATTTTTGAATGCAGCTGCGAGTCGACTTCGTTTCTCTTGCAGAAGTTCGTACGAGCACTGTTTAACATTATCAGACTCGCAGAACTTCGCGATACGAGAAATAGATCCCTTCACGTACCCACGATTTGCTACTAATTCTTTTAGAGACATAGTGTACTACGACCTACGCCTTTACGACCTATGTCTTGAAAATATATTTAAAAGTATTATCTTTTATGTCACACACACCGTCCCTAAAATATGCAATAAGCCTGGGTACAATGCGGAAAAAATATGGCATAAAATAAACTTATATCTAAGTATTACATTTACAACAAAGGAATATGGCGGTTCCTCAGTGTGACAATTTCACCACAGAGGAATTTTATAACCTATAAGTACGGAAACGGAAATCACTTGTGAGCTATTTTTCCCCCCTAGGTAGGAAAGGATGCTACACAAAAATATAAAGATTAAAGTGTTGATTATCAAGTGTTTATTACAGGAATTTTATTACCAGAAAAGGAAGAAAATTATCGAAAGGTTTTACAGTTCTTTTTAGCCGCATCTATTACACACTACTGTCCTAGTTACTATGAGTAAATAAATAAAAGATAAACTTATTGAAACGCTTACAATTCATAGACGAGACTATTACAAACTACAACGCCGTCATTCACAGTACATCCACCGTTCATCTACACAATACTACTGTAATTTACCTTCGTCAGTCAGCTCTGACATATCCCACGATCAAAAAATTACACTCCAACACTTGGTTCATCACAACGGGTAAAAATTAAAATGTAAATTAACAATAAACGGGTTTAATGACCTGCCCTGATCTACTCTGCCTTGTAAATCAACCGGATGCCCACTTAGTCACGGCCTACTCAGGAGTATCAGTCCACCGCACCTCACCGCTGATTCAACGATCCACAAAAATAGAGTTTTTGGTTATATTTGGTTTGTTAAATTCCGTAATTGACGAAATTCGCGCGAGCGAACCTACAGGAACGCTTGATTTAACGACCCTATCAGACACACTCACTCGACTGACACCAGCCACCACAAGGTCACAAAAAGGCAGGGAAACGCCACACCAGGACTTTCGGTCTTGTCACAGCAGCACAGCAGGGGACGCTGGCGCTCTGGACCCTCGCCGACGACAGCGTGCGCCAGAAGGCGGCAGGTAGAAAGGTTGCGACACGTGCTCGCCACGTGGTCGCGCCCGTACGGAGCACCTCTTTTCTGGAAAATTCATAGCCCGGCGTAAGCGAAAGTGCTCTTTAGCCTGCGAAGCGGGGTGCAACCTTAGCAAATCTGCCCTTGTGTATTCATGCACAGGGTTGAGGATGTCCCACGAGCTCCGCTCGGCAATCGAGGAAGACCAAAAATCAAAGATCAAAAGTTCAAGACTCTTACCAGAGGCACAAAGCTGATAATACGCACAAAACACGTGCGCCCGAAGGAATCACACGCGTGGGTTCTCCCGTGGAGGATTCCCGCTACGCCAGACACAGAAGCCAGGATATATTAGCCAGCAAATACGATTTTCATCAAAAGCTCCACGCCACGTTCTCCACATCGATCCGTCAAAAAGATCCTTGCCCTCTCGCTCTGACCGAGCGAGACGAAAGAAAGAACTCAAACGACATTGACAGTTCGATCCGTCTTGAGAGGGACACTGACACTCACAAATCGCCCGTGCCAAGCCAGAGTGTGACCAGCAAAAACCAAAATTATTACCTATCTCGCTGAACGGAACTTTCAAATAAAAAGGGGGGAAAAATCGAACGTTACAGCACCCCCTTTCCCGGGTAAGAATTCACGCAGGGAATTCTTTGGACGCCCCCGTCCTTACCTACTCCCGGAGGAACAAAAAAAAGAAAATCAAAAAGCAACAAAAAAAAACACCTAACCGACGCCATCTGGCAACACCTCATGTTTTCTACGTACAAAATCTGCCCGTTCACTGCAAAACCTATCATAACAACCCCAAAATATAGACGCACTCGACGGTAACCAGCTACCGGTAGAGGGCGCTATGTTGATCCTCAGATCGAGATAGTATATTCGGTCGAATATTCTATTCCAGAAGATCGCCGGGTCAAAAAAAAAACAAAAGAACGAAAGAAAAAAAAAAGAGAAAAAAAAAAAAAAAAAATTTACTTTTGCAAACTCACTACCGAGCAGACATATATTTTTCCTAAAACTGGGGAAAATTCCTGAGGTGGCTTTCGCCGAGAGCCCATGCAACAGACTACAAACTGTGTGGAACAGGAAAAAACATAGAGTATAACAACCATTACTACGGGAACAACAAAAATTATACCTATAAAATAGGACTAACGCCTACAACTAAAATAACTACTTAGTAACTAAAATTAGTAGATAAATGGAAAGAAAAAATAAAATAAAAAAAAAAATGGCCCCTAGGCCCCATAATGAGCAAAAATGTATACAAATAAAGGTAAAAAAAATAAAAAATAAAAAAAAACACACAAACCAAATGCTGTTCAATTATGGTCAGATAAAAACGCGCCTATATCCGCCTCCTACGGAACACCTGGACAAGTAACGGTGGGTGGCCTATTCTAACCCCGGGTCCCCACGGGGAACTTAAAAGTGTTAATCTAAATGGGAATCTACACATTTGAAATCCTTAACATGCCATTTACCTAGAGATTTGCCGGATTCATTTTCTAACTCATAGACTAACGGTGAGAGTTTGCGAACCACCCTACAACGTTCATATTTAGGGGCAAGTTTTGCTGCAAAATGTTTATGAGCGGCGCTAAGTTTGTAGGTACGTTTCCAGACATAATCGCCTACCTGGAACGAAACGTCCCTGCGCCTGCGATTGTAATACTTTGAGTTTTTACTATGAGCCTTTTTAAGGGAATCCTGTACCTCTCTAAAAATATCTCGCAATGGACTCAAACTAGCAACATACTCGCTGCGGGATTTGAAAATCAGCTCCTCAATATCTTGAAAGTCTTTATAAATGCTACCGTCTGTGACCGCTTGCCTACCATGTACTAGCATGAACGGCGTAAATTGGGTAGAATCATTTACAGCCGTATTTATCGCAAATTGGACCTTATGAACGTTTACGTCCCAAGTTCTATGGTCGTTTTCTACGTACGACGCGAGCGCGGTCATAATAGTACGATTATAACGTTCAACAGAATTGACCTGCGGGGAATAAACGGGTGTTAGGTGGACCTGCGGTACTCGGTATTTTGAAAACAGATCTTGCACGTCATGACCGACGAATTGAGAACCGTTATCCGAAATAATAGTTTGGGGAATCCCATGTACTAGAAATACGTGATCCTCGAGACGCTGGGTTATAACCTTCCCAGTGGCTCGCCTCAGAGGAAATAACAAACAATATTTAGAAAAACAACACACCACTACAAGCAGATAAGTATTCTGTAGTCGCGACATAGGCAGTGGGCCAACCAAATCGATGCTGATACACTGGAAGGGGCGGCTGCAGATTTTAGGTTCCCCCATAAAACCTGGAGTTGCTTGTGTGCTGTGCTTATAGGCATTACAAACAGAACAAGATTTAATAAAATTCACGGTATCCTGGTACATACCCGGCCAAAAATACCTCAACTTTAAACGTTTATAAGTTTTAGCTACACCTAGGTGAGCTGCAACAGGTTCAGAATGATTTTCCCTAAGTATACTCTCCCTACATTCCAAAGGAACCACCTCTTTCCACTGGAAATCTCCATTGAGCTTATTACTACTCTTCGTAAAACGATAAAGTCTCCCATCGATCAATTGAAAATTCGGACACGCGTTCGGGGTATCTATACAACGCTTAAGAATATTTCGATACCACGTATCAGCGGTATCCGTCGTATTCAGGGAAGCTACAGGAACAGCTCGAGACAGCGCGTCGGGGACAACATTTTCAGCCCCCTTTCTATGTTCGATAATCAATTTGAAAGGGGATAACCTACAACCCCATCGCGCCAGGCGACCGGTGGGATTTTTGAGATTGAAAAACCACTTTAAACTAGCATGATCCGTCACAACGCGGACTGGCTTACTACCCTCGATATAAGGACGAAAATGCTCAACTGCGTGTACTACGGCCAACGCCTCGCGCTCGGTGGCGGAATAGTTACGTTCGGTCGGGGTCAGAGACCTACTATAGTACGCGATCGGATGTTCCTGACCGTCGAGAGTCTGCGTGAGAGATCCTCCTACTCCGAAATCTGACGCGTCGCAGTGCACGGAAAACGGTAGGCTAAAATCGGGACACGCCAAAACCGGTGCACTCGTGAGAGCTAGCTTTAGATCGGTAAAAGCCCTTTCTGCCTCCGCCGACCAGCTAAAAGGTGGGGCACCCTTCCTAGTAGACGTGAGAGCATTCAATGGTCCCGCCCGGTGGCTAAAGTTTTTAATGAATCGACGGTAATATGAAGCCGTCCCCAGAAAACGTTTTACATCCTTTCTACAGACCGGCGTAGGGAAATCCACGATAGCTTTAACTTTATCGGGGTCTGTACGCAACCCAAATTGATCAATGACATGACCCAAATACTTCAATTGCTCCCTAAAAAATTTACATTTACCCATATTGATTGTAAGTCCAGCATCACGTAAACGATCCTTGACTCGTACGAGTAAATCAACATGTTCCTCGAAGGTAGGGGAAATTATAATGATATCATCAAGGTAGATAAATACTTTATTGCTGAATTCAGGACCAAACAATTTATCCATAAGACGCTGCTGTGTACTACCAGCGGACGTAAGACCAAAACACAATCGCTTGAAGTGGAACAGGCCCCGGTTCATGACGGTGAAGGCCGTCTTCTCCCTGGACTCCAGGTCAAGAGGAATCTGATGATAGGCTGCCTTTAGATCTAGCGAAGACAGATACTTGGCGTCGCGCAGCTGGTCCAGAATATGGTTGACGTAGGGCAGCGGGTACGCGTCATGCTTCGTTACCTCGTTCAGTTTCCTGCTATCCAAGCAGAACCTGAAGGAGCCGTCAGACTTCGGCGCAAGGGTCACCGGGTTATTCCAGGCGCTATTGCTAGGTTCGATGACGCCGTCGCGTAGCATCTGGTCGACTTGCCTGTTGACCTCCGCCAGCCTTTCCGGAGACAGGGGATAATAGCGCTGTTTAATGGGAGGATGGTCTCCTGTATCGATTTTGTGTGATACTAGTTGCGTCAAGCCTAAGCCTTTCTTCTCGGCTGAAATGTCTTCAAATTGCTTGATCAAACTCTCCGCCAGCTGCTTTTGTCTATTGCTCAGAGATTCGAAATCACGGAGGAAATTGTCCGTGGTCACTATGGCGTCTACGCGGTCTTTCAATGAAAAATATTTACTATCAGAAAGTAAAGAAAGAATGTCTGGTGCTATTTTGAATGCCTTCCAGAAATTTATCCCGAAGATGAGCTCAGTGGAGACCCCAGGAACTACATAGAACTTGACGATGGACGTCTTCCCAGCAACCGTGACGGGCAGATACACATAGCCTGTAACGGGAGACAGGGAGTCGTTCGCCGTCCTGATATACTGCAAATCAACGGATCTATGCAAAGAGACCAGATTCACAAAATGCCTAATCGCGTCGCTACCTATAATTGAAATCTCAGACCCTGAATCCATGAGCCCTCTGAACTTCAAATCGTAAACTGATATGGTTAAAAAGGGGCGTTTGTCATTGTTATATTCTACTTCGTGAACCAGCTTAGAAGACCTATTGGTAAAGAAGTCTTTGATAAAACCTAACCAAGATTGCCAATCATCTTCAGCCTGCCCCTGGCCGCTAGGAGCCACCCCAGCACGAAAACGCTGGTTCACGCTACAGAGTTTTTTGGAACCGCAGACCCTGTGGTTACACCAAGAGAACAGTTCGGACAATTTTTCAGAGTTACGCCCTTACCCCCGCAACGGTAACAAATTAAAGTGAAAGGGGCCCTACACTTGTTGAGACTGTGACCATTGATCCGACAACGGACACAGAAGTCATCCTTACTCGACTCTACTGCTGCTAGTCTGAGTCCAGAGCGGTTATTAGTATGTTTATAACCCAAATCCGGAGCTATGCAAGAGGTAGTTGTTTTTGGAGGCTCAGAAAACAATTCAGAACGTTGTTTAGCACTTTCTAAAAGCCTACATTTCTTTTTCAGATCTAACCAAGATTCAGCTGGGTTCAGAGCCAGTTGTTTTGTGTAGAAAGGTCTAATGTTAAAAAGGACAATATTCAACTTCTCATCATCAGGCACGGGCTTAGATAAGCGTGAAAAATAGTTCTGCATGACACTAAGATAATTTACAATACTCTCATCAGAGCCCTGAGTGCGGGTTCTGATTTCCTGCAACAGTCTGTAATCATAATCGAATGGTAGGTATTCATCGAGCAATAAATCTTTCAAACTGGTCCAATCTTTCACCTCTCTATGAACCCCACGATACCAGCATAGAGCTTCATCTGTGAACAGCTCTGCTGCAGAGTTGAAGAGTTTAGCATCAGATATACCTCTAGATAAAGTTAGTTCTTCTAACCTTTGAATAAAAGCTTTGACACAAGACTTTCCATTAAATTTCAAGTTAAGTGTATGAATAGCTGAATGCTTGCTACAACTAGGATGACTATTCTGAATACTAGTATCCAACTTTACCCCCGGACTAGACTCTGTGTTTGAGCTATCATCATCAGCTTGGGTAATGCTACTTTTGAAATTACATAGGATCCTATCCAATCTCCTAAGCAATCTATCTAGGCGTTCTTGTAGGTTAGTATAAAGAGAATATAAGTCCTCTCCCTCTTTAGGAAGGTTTAGTCGACCCAGTCTATGAAAGAGGTGATGACCCAAAGCTTGAACACGATTCAATATCTTTAGAGAGCAAGGTTTCTGTGCAGCCCCAGATATAAGATCAGAGAGACTCTCTAGCTTGGCTCGAACGACCTCAAGCTCCGAAGCAACCTCTAATTCGACTGATACCACTTCATCGGATGGTATCTCTTTGTTGAGAGCACGAACCTGAGTCCTAAGAGCAGCGACAGTATCAGCAGTAGGCTTGGCGCCGCGGATCCTAATCTCATACTCTAACTCATCCTTAGCCAGCACATTGAAAGCAATAGGCCTTTCTTCCAACATGGTGCTGAGTGAAAACAATCAAAAAAAAATAAAAATAAAAAAAATAGCTAAATTATTGTGTAAAATAAAGGAACAATTAACCCCAGCTACCCCTAGGCAGTAATAGAATCGAGGCAAATCACACTTACAAGCATAAAGCTAATTCCAAACCCAAAAACAATTGAAAATTAAGTTTTCTTATAAGTGGCCTACTCGGCACAAAATTATAATACAAAAAATCGAAAATCAGCTAGTAAAACGCCCACTAGGGCTCCCAGCTAGTTCTAGAATGACTACAGGGTAGATTCCCCAGTCTAAACCTAGTCCTAATATCAAAATAAGTTAAAACCAAGTTACCATCCGGTTGAGGCGAGAGAGGTCAGTCTTCACTGAGCGAAATAGACCAGAGAATAGACAAAATTTTACCTTATGTCGGCAGGTCACCGGTCCCAGTGTTCGGGCGCCAAATTGTGAGCTATTTTTCCCCCCTAGGTAGGAAAGGATGCTACACAAAAATATAAAGATTAAAGTGTTGATTATCAAGTGTTTATTACAGGAATTTTATTACCAGAAAAGGAAGAAAATTATCGAAAGGTTTTACAGTTCTTTTTAGCCGCATCTATTACACACTACTGTCCTAGTTACTATGAGTAAATAAATAAAAGATAAACTTATTGAAACGCTTACAATTCATAGACGAGACTATTACAAACTACAACGCCGTCATTCACAGTACATCCACCGTTCATCTACACAATACTACTGTAATTTACCTTCGTCAGTCAGCTCTGACATATCCCACGATCAAAAAATTACACTCCAACACTTGGTTCATCACAACGGGTAAAAATTAAAATGTAAATTAACAATAAACGGGTTTAATGACCTGCCCTGATCTACTCTGCCTTGTAAATCAACCGGATGCCCACTTAGTCACGGCCTACTCAGGAGTATCAGTCCACCGCACCTCACCGCTGATTCAACGATCCACAAAAATAGAGTTTTTGGTTATATTTGGTTTGTTAAATTCCGTAATTGACGAAATTCGCGCGAGCGAACCTACAGGAACGCTTGATTTAACGACCCTATCAGACACACTCACTCGACTGACACCAGCCACCACAAGGTCACAAAAAGGCAGGGAAACGCCACACCAGGACTTTCGGTCTTGTCACAGCAGCACAGCAGGGGACGCTGGCGCTCTGGACCCTCGCCGACGACAGCGTGCGCCAGAAGGCGGCAGGTAGAAAGGTTGCGACACGTGCTCGCCACGTGGTCGCGCCCGTACGGAGCACCTCTTTTCTGGAAAATTCATAGCCCGGCGTAAGCGAAAGTGCTCTTTAGCCTGCGAAGCGGGGTGCAACCTTAGCAAATCTGCCCTTGTGTATTCATGCACAGGGTTGAGGATGTCCCACGAGCTCCGCTCGGCAATCGAGGAAGACCAAAAATCAAAGATCAAAAGTTCAAGACTCTTACCAGAGGCACAAAGCTGATAATACGCACAAAACACGTGCGCCCGAAGGAATCACACGCGTGGGTTCTCCCGTGGAGGATTCCCGCTACGCCAGACACAGAAGCCAGGATATATTAGCCAGCAAATACGATTTTCATCAAAAGCTCCACGCCACGTTCTCCACATCGATCCGTCAAAAAGATCCTTGCCCTCTCGCTCTGACCGAGCGAGACGAAAGAAAGAACTCAAACGACATTGACAGTTCGATCCGTCTTGAGAGGGACACTGACACTCACAAATCGCCCGTGCCAAGCCAGAGTGTGACCAGCAAAAACCAAAATTATTACCTATCTCGCTGAACGGAACTTTCAAATAAAAAGGGGGGAAAAATCGAACGTTACACACTTCACTTTAAAATCACACCGACGATAAATGTCTATGTAATACGCCTTTCCGGATCGCACTAATATTCCGTTTGATGATTTAAATTTTCTTGGTTTTTCTTTCTGCGAAGTTAGGCAGATTGTTTTTCCAAGCTGAAGTACCGCATGGGTGGAATAGACGCACACCACGTAAGGGGTAATATTTGCTTCAGGATTACTTTTCCGCAGGATGATGAAATATCCACCTTCCTGGTTTAGCTTTGTTTAGGCAGGCTGTTGCAATTTTTCCAAACTGAAGTACCGCATGGGTGGAATAGTCACACGCCACGTGAGGGGTAATATTTCTTCAGGGATTACTTTTCCGCAGGATGATGAAATATCTACCTTCCTGGTTTAGCTGGCCTCTGGTCGGAGTTTTTTTTTTTTTAGGCAGGCTGTTGCAATTTTTCCAAGCTGAAGTACCGCATGGGTGGAATAGTCACACGCCACGTGAGGGGTAATTTTTCTTCAGGGGTGCACTACCAATTACTTTATTTTAAACTCACAACCACTTTATTTATTAAACTCGAAGGACCATTTTCTTATGTGCGAAACGCACAAAAGAAAGAACTTTTATTTTAGGTAAAAATGGTTTATTTTGGGAACCATAATGTCGTCGTTCTCATTATTCTTAACATAACCTCCAAATTTGTAGTGTTGCCATCTTGCAACTTATTCTTATGTTGGTATTGAACAGAATGATTAAAATTGGACGTTTGGTTTTGAAGTTATGGCGAAATTAAAATATTACGATTTCTGCTGCACGGCCCGTTGCGAAGTGGGCGTCACCAAGGCGGGTGCGGGAGGGGAGTTTAGATCTATGAGTAAGGTACCCGCGCGGCTCAGTCGCGAGGTCGGCTCCCTACGCAGCGGTCGTGCGCGAAGTCTATATAGTATAAAAATGAATCGCAAAATGTGTTGGTAAGCGCATAACTCAACAACGCCTGGACCAATTTGGCCAAATCTTTTTTTAAAATGTTCGTTGAAGTTCAAGGATGGTTTTTACGGCGAGAAAAATTAGAATTATTGCTGGAAAAACCCTAAAAATAGCCCTTTTCTTTTTCCCATACAAATGATTTGTAACTAAAACGTAGTCAATTTGAGCTTTATTGCTATGGTATAAAGTTCATATTAAATTACAAGCACTTGAATTATTAATTTTAAGGCGATACGAAGTTCGCGGGGTCAGCTAGTCAATAATAATAATAAAATATATATCAATGCGCGAGAAGACTCGGGTGAGGGGTACAGCCACATGATTAACCACAGGATAGACAAATATCG
This sequence comes from Scotopteryx bipunctaria, assembly GCA_949320045.1. Taxonomy (NCBI): domain Eukaryota; kingdom Metazoa; phylum Arthropoda; class Insecta; order Lepidoptera; family Geometridae; genus Scotopteryx; species Scotopteryx bipunctaria. The sequence goes on along the minus strand of OX439459.1, from coordinate 4,951,285 downwards.
CGTTAGGCCCTTTTCTCATTGGACGACACGACACGGAATTACTAGCGATGCTGCAACGGAGGGTCTCAGATGCCGCAGTGTAAGAAGAATGTTCAAAACTGCCCCCGTATTTCCAGCTGATGGAGCCTTCAGTAACCGTACGCGTCCGTGCCGTCGACAAGGCCCTGGTGGAGTCCCTGCTGGGCCGCGCCCAGACCGACTATAAGAACAAGATCAAAAAAGACGTGCAGTTGAAGATTGACCAGGAAAACTTCCTGTCGCCGGACACTTGCGGAGGAATCGAGCTCATCGCGGCTAAGGGACGCATCAAGGTATGGACTGATTCATCTTACTACCCTCATCATCATCCACAGCCTGTCTTTGCCCACGGCTGGGCATATGCCTTCCTTTTCTGCCATCCAACACTGTTCTGTGCTACCTATTATGTGATTTAAAGTCAGCATTCGCAACAAAAAATAACTTGAAGAAAAAACCATTTCAATATTATACAACAGTATTGCCGTTGTAAAAACTTATTTCGTCCTCAAGTTTAAGATGAATGACGTGATGGTTCCTCCCTAGATCTGCAACACCCTGGAGTCGCGTCTGGAGCTGATCGCGCAGCAACTGTTGCCGGAGATCCGCACTGCCCTCTTCGGACGCAACCCCAACCGCAAGTTCACCGACTAGGCACACACTAGCATTTCAACCCCCCCTCCCCCGCTCCCCCCTTAATATATTACATACGTAGAAACTAAAATAATAATAAGTGTTTCCCTTTGCCTAATTAATATAATGCGTACAATTATCGCCCCACACTTTAAAGTCGTCAGAAGTTATATAAATCATGTGCTTTCCTGATTCTTGGTAATCTCTAATTGTACATTAGTTTCGCCGCTAATATAATGTCAGTGCTAAATATTTAATTACTACAATTCATTCGTAGCATGTTAATTTTTAGACGTAGGTATATAGGCTTTGGAAACTGTTTAATTAAGATGTTACAATTTTAATAGGTCATACAACCTTCTAGGGTACCTAGGCACGCCCGTACAGTATTTTAGCACAAGTTCTCGCTTATGCCGTAGATCGATGTTATGATGATATTGTATTTTCTTAATATTCTTCGTATTGGATGTTGTTAATGTTTTCGATAAATATTATATCTTGTATGTTATCTGTAGTTGAAACTAGGTGGTCGGTGGACGCTGTAGGGTCGGGGCTTGACGCAGCATCCCACGCTATTCTCACTCAAATCGAGGCAAGATTTGGCTAAGCGCAGCGTGGAGTCAAGCATCGCTCCTGCAGCCAAGCTTGTCACCCTGTGTTCATCTATGTGGTTCTATTATCCCGGCAATGTAACCATTTGGCTTGCTTTAGGCAATAATCAAAGAGCACCATAGCTCTGTATGGTAAAATGTATAATTCCCGTATGGCACTGTTAAAATTCTTATGTAAATATAATAGATGTGTTAAATTCTTGTTTTATTATCTAGATTTAATATTCCATCAATTTTATTTTCATATTTATAAAAGAGAATAGTTGTTACAGTATGTAAACGTAATTTATAAAAATTGTAACTAAACATTTATAAAAATAACAATTTTTTGGCACTCTAAATAAATTCCATATGTGCATCTAAATAATATAATAATTTTCAAAATATCGCTAAATTTCTTTGTAATTTTTTTGATTACTTACTTCAAGAGTTATATAACTTAGTACAAATTAAAAAACGTATGGAGTAGGTATAATAATATAGTAGGCCTAGTACAGTTTTGTGCAAATCGTGTGTGTAGTCAATTGATGTTTCAATTCTTCCCTTTTACTTACAATTACTATAGGTAATTATTTAGACACTAAGAACATTAATATAACTATCAATTTCTATCTACAATAACATTGAGCGAATAACATCAAATATTTATATATGTTTAGTGCCTACACTTACATTAGTCACAGCTATATGTAATGGTGTTTGATTTGAACTATTAATAGGTAGGATCTTCGGTCTTACCCTGTACTTCTAACGAGCGTGATTATTTTTATGGCATCACGCACACGACACGAAAATTATAACACGACAACCTGACGCACATTTGAATGTTTAGGGTACGCGTCGACTGACTAGCAACGCAAGAACTGCCAGGATCGTACAGCAAGAGCCCGCTGCGGTAAAGATTTCGTTTGAAACGAACGAGATTCCCGTGTTGTCCGTTCCAGTAGACGCGTACCTTTATAGGGACAAAAACACACATGCATTGAACAATTTAAACAACTAGATGGGACACGTCCGGGGTGTAAGCTGGCAGGTAGCGCGGCACCCGTGGCTCATCGCGTCTCCTAGCACCCCTGTCTACAGCCAAGCTAATACTCCCAGCTTCCTTCACCCCGTTGGACTTCACCCGCCTCTGCGAAGGCAGCAACGACGACGCCCGCAAATTCTTTCGCTTCTGAAAACAATTTTAACACCGTATGACCTAAAAAAACTCCAAACTACACAACAAGTAATTCTACTTACGAATTTACGACATCGAATTAACTACCGCTTCCAGCAAGATGGATGATCCACGAAAAAGCAGCGGGGACAACTCAAACGAATATAACTAAATGAACATGAAAATTTATTGGTTAAATAAGTATAAATATTGGTCGCTAACATTTTAAAGCTACATCGGGGATGGCGAACCTACACGCTAGTCTTAGGACTTAAATTCTAAAATTGAGTGCCTAAAGATATTTAAAAGGTTTTCTAGTTTTGGTTCGCTATCCCTGAATACATAAGCGTGCGAGTCGTCGTTTAGGGCATCGAGTTTATATTTTGCTCTCTATATGGTGCTTTTGGTTGTAGTTGTTGTAGTGCTCCACATCCATGGCTTCCGCCTTGGCTCTGTTTACCTCGACTGCGCCGCGCCATCTGTCGGCAGCGTGGCGCGCGATCTCCATCCGTTTCTGCTTTTTGATCTGATGCCGTTTGTACACCACTTCGATAACTATGAGAACTATGCCCCCGATTATTCCTGCTAACACCAGTATGAATACTCCAGCCATGTTTTTGAGTCCTAACGTGTTTGGAGTCTTTTCATTTTCTTCGCAGTTCAGCATGTTGTTTCTCAAAATCCATTGGTTGTCCAATGATTCCATTATACCACCTAAAATCACAAAATAATGTTACGTACATAGGTAATAGGTAATACATCAAAATTAAAAACATTGTTATGTAAGTCTGAGTTGTTACACATACTTTCGTGAAAGTCCAGTATAGCTAGTGTGACTAAATCAGCCCAAGGTGATCCTTTTTGCAATCCCACCCCGTAGCCAGACCTTCCAAACAGTTCCCCGGCTGTCACCAGCTCACAATCCTGTGCGGCTTCGAACTCCAGTCGTGATGAGTCCCAAATGAACGCCATCAGTTTCCTGAAAGAACATCTATGTAAGAGCCGACCTAAGTAGTCCTGTTATAAAGTGTCAATATGGTGTGGCACCTACCCGCCCTTCACATCTTCTATTGCCTGTTCAGCGTTATCGTAATTGTTCGCTTCCATCGTCCGGTACATGTTAGAAAGTTCAACTTGTCTTCGGAAGTACATGTCTACCGCTGATCCTTTCACCGTCGCGCAAGTAAGGTTCTCCATAGTGTTACGCAACTTGAAAAAACAACATCATGGTAAATAAAATTCATCTAACGTGTAAGTAGCTTAGGAGTATCAAACTATCCCATCAATGGAAAGTCCAGTCTCAGGAAATCAAATCTGTAGTTAAATATTTATATTAACTTACTCTGGCATCATTTATTCCAGTAAGCTTGGTTTTTGGACGTTCTAGCACGAGGAAAGCAGCCAGGTTGGCTGTGTACGAAGCGACGATAATCATAGCAAACCCAGCCCAGACCATCCCAAGCACACGAGCAGAAAAACTTCTCGGAGTGCCTGAAACAATACCGTACTTTACTTGTCCAGCGGATTCTAGATTCAGTGACATATTAATAATATTGTTAGAAGTTGTTGTACCTTCACCGATACCGCTGTTGAGAAGAACGCCCCAAGCGAACCAAATGGCACTGGAGAGATTCAAGGCATCCTCTTCCGTTCCGTCGATATTGGCTAGTTTGAACCGCCCAAACGGAGAGAACCGGTCCAGGAGATAAAGCACTAAAGCCACCACATGGACGGACACCATCACCAGGATCCACAGAGTGTTGGAAAACGGTTGCAAGAAAGACACCAGGGTTGAAGATCTGGATGGCTGAGAGAGACTCGATGTGAGTTAAATATTTTCAATTTTAATTGCTTTAGACTTATTAGATCTAGAATATAATACCTTCTTCTCTAGGATAGTGATACCCTGGTATTTGAAAGGCTTGCTGAACTCAATAAACTCCGCTCGTTCAGGGTTGATAGTTAACGGAGCCACAATCATATCAGCACGTTCATACACCAACTCCCCTGTTGACCAAAATTTTGGATGTCAATCCATCTACGGATTAAAATGCTCATCAAAGAAAGTGGTCATACCAATTAGTCCTGTCCATTCCTTTTTGGCTCCTGGTATAGAGTAGTTCTTTATGATGTAGTGTCCAAACTGGCCATCAGGTGACAGAGCCAGTGAATACGTAAAGTTGATGGACCTTGATAGATACCTCAGCAGATCCATACAAAACCCTTTGCAGCAATAGAGTTGATCTATAAGAACGAATATTTTTCATCACGTCTAAGGATTAAAATCTGCATATTTAAAAAGCGGTCTTTTAGACCGATACCTGAATCCTCACTAGCATTATAATGTGGACAGGGGATTTCCTCGGGGGCACATTCTCCGTTGTCGTCAATTTTCCGAGCATAGACGAACGGTTTCTCTTCAATAGTTAGCACCTTTACAAAAAAAAAACAAATGTGATGGTTTTTTGGCTAAAAGATGTATTTGTATGTATCATGTGTCCATGGTGTAGGAGTAGTTTGTACCTTGAGATGTGTTGGGATCATAAATCCTTCCGGTTTCGATGGACTCCGTCCCATCCATATAATCTCCTGCTCTTTCAATTCCAATCGCATCTTCTGAGTTTCCTGAAATGCATTTCAAATGAAAATCTAAATTCATATTGCTAGCTCGTATCATAATTTAAGTATCCACATGGAAATTCCCAATGTATTACCTTGGAATAGAAATATTTTCCTACAGCCACATGTTCTCCTTGAGCCCTCACATTGACCATGTCGTACTCTGCGTGTACTCTATCCCCATGATCATCGAAGGCTACGTGTCCTGTCGCGCCGTTCTCCAAACTTTGCTTTCTGATATAATCGAATAGAAGACGCCCAGTTGTCCAAATGGAACCAGAGTTGTCACAATCTGATGGTGGAGCATGGATCTCTTCTGATTTGTTCATATCTCTAATAGCAGAAGCGAGAACGTATCTAAAAGAAAATAAATCCAATGAAAACGCAACATTTTATAGATGATGGTTTAGATGAGTGAAATATTTATTCAGTAACTTACATCGAATCCTGAATATGAGCTCTTTCGTTAGTAGCATTTACCAGTCGAAGGCCCAAGAGACCTTCTGGAGCATTTGCTGCATCAAGGGCTTGTTCCGTCACCATCCAGACGTAGCCGGCTGTTGTCATGTTCAGATAAGTTGCGTCCCGGAAAATAATTTCTGCATCAGTTTTACTGAAAACAACACGACATTTTATAAAACTCTTGGAAAGAAAGAGAATTCTATGAACCAAATCGGTTCATAGAAGCGAAGACCTAGATGATTGTCCCACCTGGCATACATGAGGAAAACTCTAGCCTGTGCACCTCTTACATCCATGAGACGGTCGCTGAATGAGTCCAAGCCCGGTTCGAATTCAATCACTTGCTCCACAACGACTTTCCGGTCAACATCCTCATCTATACTTTGGGATGTAGTTTGAAACCTGAAAAAATAAACATAAATAAGCCTTACAACCAACCCTATATTGTTGACTGTTCATATGGTTACTCTACCTCCCCAATATTGCTCTGCCGTCCGTATCAGAGCTGTGGATCACTATGACCTTCATGTAATTGAAGTGTTTAAGTACATCGACCCACACATCCGCCTGATGAGAGTAAGGGGGTACGGTTCTAAGGAATGATACGTGGATGTTCTTGTCAGAGAAAGCAGAGTCTCTTGATGATATTCCAATCACGGGGATGTGGTAGAAGCCGCTAGTATAGGAGACGGCTGCAGGGGAGAGGTCCCCGGTTAAAGGATGGGAGACCACAACTGCGTACACCTAAAAGCGATTGGCAATTTTATCTCACAGACTTTTTTATTTCAAGATGTAGGACGTCGAAAATAGAAAATTTTGATTAAACTTACCCTATGTGCGATAAGATCCTTGCAAACGTTAAGCGCTGTTTTAATCGGGTTTGTATCCATAAGAATGGAGTAATCGTGGTAAGTTACACCTCTAGGCACATAAACATCTTTGAAATTCAATTTCTGAAAGGAAACATCATCCAAATACACATGATTCATGATATCAAAAAGTTGGCATCTCGTTATGGCTTTTAAGAGTTTTACCTAAACTATTAGATAAATAACTTACTGAGATAGTATCCTTGAAGAAAGCAATAGATTCATTGCTCGAGAGGACTCCTCCCACATTGTAGTAGGTCGGATTTGAGAATCGCCTACGATCGATGTCAGCTGATACTAAAGTGGCACAGCATACCAGGAGCAAGATGTGATAGCACGACATCTTGGACTAAAACATAATATATAACACAAATCAACCGGGATAGTTAGGTAATTGCCGAGATTTGCTACAATTGACAAAATGACTTCTAGAACGAAGAGCTGTTTTTAATTTCGGCTTGTTGGTATTAAATTTTCATTGCTAGAGTTTCTAAATCAGGTAGGCCCTAATTGTATTCTGCTAAACACATCATGTTCGTTTAGTGAGCCAACTTTTGATTAACATTGAATAATTTAGAAACGCCCTGGCCCAGAACACTACGTAAACGTAACACAGCTTTGGATCCTTTACACCGAACATGGTGTAAAAAGACTCAACATACCTTGAACTGGAGAAAAAATCACTTTCCTATTCGCTTTAGTTGCAACATTTTGAGATAATCTTTTTACGTAATAAAAACAGATGATGGATGCTGCGACATGGAATTTTATCCCAAGTTGCCGTAACAACCGCGCAGGCGCTAAGTTTTAATAATCAATGACGTCGACCGCCAATTTGAAACTTATCTCGGAAGGGTTGAAACGAGTTTGATAAATTCCACAGCGTTTATTATTACTTAAGTACATATCGTCGACCGCCAATTTGAAACTTATCTCGGAAGGGTTGAAACGAGTTTGATAAATTCCACAGCGTTTATTATTACTTAAGTACATATTAAAGGTTAAAACAATGTTTTTAGGAACTATAAGAACTTATTGCACAATGCAATAAAAACAGTAAACCACAAGAGAAGTTTTTTTCTGATTTTCGTAAATATTAGGCTCACTAACCTAACCTAAACTAAAATAAACATCAAAATATAACTAGTGGTTAGAAGATCGAAGTAGGTACAGCCTCAGGGTCTTCTAGGGTCAGCAAGATAACATGAAGAAATAAGTACAAGCGAGAACAGATACCGCGCTAGTTTTAGGAAAATTTCCAAATCGTCACGTCTAAGACCAATTCCAAGGCGCCGGGGTCCAAGGTGCTGGGGTCCAGGGTGTCCAGGAGGGCCAGTCCACAGGCGAGGGCCGAAGCGCGGCCGCGGCCGCAGTGGCTGCGTGGTGAGCCGCGCCAGCCGCACCCGCCGCACCCGTGCTTTGAATCACTGATAGCTTCAATGCTTCTATGTCTGAGAATCAAAATCAAAACGTTTATTAAGTCTCAAGCTAGCCTGCAACTTCGTCCGTACATATATATATTTTGAGCAAAAATTTACTTTGAGATAGGTACATCCTTTCCCGGGAAGAAATTTATCTCCTTGCCTAAGAAGTTGTACAGCTGTTCAGGCGAGAAAGGGTAACAGCCAGCATTTCTCATTCATAACATTGGTATGGATTGGGTCTGGACTAGGAATGTGCGATGGTGTAGGAGGTACCTGCGTTCTGCAGCCTAGCGGCCTGGCTGGTAGCAGCGCGCTGGATAGCTTTAGCTGCTGCGGCCTCCCTCGCGGCCGCGACCTTCTGCGCCACGGCGACGCGAGCCCGTGCGGCCGCGAGCTGGCCCTGCGCCTGGACAGCTGCTTGGGCGGCTTCCAACGCGTGAGCCCTGGCATGGCGGGCTGCCTCTTCGCTGTAAACAAATTAGACCAAATATGAACCGTGTTACGAGCAATACGAGTAATTGTTCGTGACACGGAGATATTGGAATAAGGCTACTTTTAATACGGTAGCACGCGAGCGCAACTGCTGTTGGAAGTAGTTCTCTTACAAACACAAATTGTAAAAATCAAAATCAAATGTCACTTTACTACTACTACTAGAGTCTTGTCACTCGTTCTTTCGAACTAGTGTGGTGAAAGGATTAAAAGTGCACCTCAAAGGCTCCTTACGTGCACTTGATACATGTTTTTCAAACTTTTTCTGGGTTCTACGAAATGTCGGTTTTCTCACGACGTTTTTCTTCGACGTTTGAGAGTATTGGTATAGCGCATGTAAATTTCTCGTACAGAAAAATCCATTGATGCACGACCAGATTTGAACCCACGATTGTAGGATCGGAAGGTGGGGCCGCTACCACTAGACCACCAGTGCTCTAGGATCACTTTGAAACGTCTTAAATTCATGTTGCATTCTACTTCTTAAAGTGACCAAGCGTGGTTATATTTTTGGAAAAATGATCCCTTTACGATGTTTATGATCCGTTGGCACAAAATTTATTTCAATAAAGCAGTTGCATCGGATCAATGATCTGTCGGGAACTTTTTGTTTGATCAGATGCAACCACAAACTGATCATAATGATCAGATGGGAATAACCCAGTTGGAACATTGCCTACCTCTTGTGGGCTGCTTGTGCCGCGACGACCCCCTTAGCGCTAGCAGCGCTCTGGTGCTCAATGGCGGCGTGCTTCGCCGCTGCCACCTCGTGCTGTGCCGCCATCACTGCAGCGGCGGCCGCCTTAGCAGCGGCAACCGCTCCAGCCACGTCGGCGTTGGAATCTGACAAAACAAACAGTTACAGTCTCCATAGAATATGTCAGAATATTTTACTAAACTACTTTGGCAAGTCCCTATCAGCAATTTGCTGAGTGTAACTTCTTACTCCATAATCCCTAACATAAAGTTCAGAAGGCACTAGGATGTATCTCATAGGTATAGACTAATAAACCAGAAAGGTGTCGGTTTAATTGGACCAATCATAATGATCTCTAATAGCTTTCAGGTATTTCGATAAATCGCCATCTAGGAAGCGAATGCCAATCTTTTTTTATTCTTCATTTTCCAGATGAACTGTCTAGTGTACTGGAATGCTTCTGAAAACGTAGAATCACCTTGAACGTGCACATGTTGAGGCCACGCGGGCGTGGCGGGCCACACTGGAACCGCAGGCTCCCAGCCAGAGAGGCTTCTCTTCTCTTGCACGCTACCCCCTGTAGCCACCAGAAGAGAAACTGCTACTATCTGTCAAAAATAATTATGAAAAATGACAAGGATAATGTTAAATCGTCTTACGTTGAATTTAACTTTATAAGTGCAAAAACATCAGACTTGATCCTGCGTTGGCTTGGCACCGCGCCGCCCCGCCCCGCCCCGCCCCGCCGCCGCAGTCAATGTTTTCAAAATTCAAAAGCATAATCTAACTAGCTGTACTCGCGACTTCGTTCGCGAGCGCGATGCCATTTATAACGCTTCTGTGTACACAATGTAGTACTGCCTGGAACATGAACAAAGTATTTCTGGACCTCTCACTCGTGAATGAGCTACGAACAGCTTTTGGCTGAAGCACCTGGTGGTGAAGTCAACGGCCGCGGTGTGTAGCATCTGTTTCCGTGCTTTATTGATGACGCTAGTATTTGATGAGATTGTACCTACCTATTGCCAAATTGCCAAAGCAACATAATGTAAGTACTTATTGTTAATTTAATTTATAACAAGGTTTCTTTTTTGGTATTTCTTATCAAAACTTACTAAAGACTTGAAAGCCATCGCGAGGATAATGCAGGTGCCTTGAAAGCTTGTTGTTTCCACAAAAGTTGATGAAGTTATGTTATCAGTAGGATGGACATCAGACGTTTTATACGAGTGGACACGGAAGAAAACTACCGAACCTTACTTTTACCTAACTCAAGTAACTTGGCTATGTTACCTTTAGAAAGGGATCAACACATTTCATAAATAAGTAATTGTAGTGCAACGAACGATGATTAAGTAGAGTTACGTGTCGATACAAAGATATCAAGACCTATACCTACCAAGACTATGTATAACAACAACATCGGCATATACCTACCTACTCAGATCAAATAAAAAGAAGGTATATAAGTAGGAATGTCTAAGAAAATGTCTACCTACTTAATTTTTAGCATATTTTTTTAATTAAGTACAGAAGGAAAAAAGTATGTCTATCAAACGGTAAGTAGGTACATTTATTAATAAGTACCTAATTAAAAAACTCAAGAAAGAAACCCTATTCTTAAAAAACACAACAAACATAATCAAATTCTAAAACAGTGGATATGGCAGAATTAAACTCTTGGGGTGATAATACGCCTACCTACGATAATTAGCTGACTAACTTTTTACTCTAGCGTTACCTATTATGTAGTTTTCTTGAAATAGGAATTTAGCTAATAGTCTCATAGATAGAAGTACTTACCTACTATCTGACGGAGTTATGGAGAAACTTGGTAACAATCATTTACACACACAAACTTTCGCATGTTATGTACCTATGTATGATCGTATGAGTTAGTGGCCAACTCTAGTGACGGAGTTTTTAGGCCGCCTAAAGGCCTCCGTCAAATTTCGCATTTCTAAGTAGGATAGGATGTCGTTGCGCCGCCGCGCCGGCAATGTAAAAGAAGCTTAATCCGAGGTCCATCCTATGGTCTTCTTTATCATCACATTTTCACAGAGGAATTGAACACCTACTTCCCATAGTGTTGAGAGTGTTTATGAAGGTTTATTATCAGTTTATATGCTCTTTGTTTATCAGTATTTACGTACTCTTTGCTGTTTCCATCCATACATCATGCATCAAAACAATTTTTTATTAAATTGTTCCAAATCAATATATTTTTTCAGTGCGGTCGCGTTTTCGAGAGTTAAACTCTTTCAGACTTGCTTGCGTGAGCGCGTGTTTTTCTTAGTTTTCCTTGTTTTGGTTAGTTACCCTACTAAGAAAATAAAAAATTACCTGTAAAATTTACTCAAATAAAACGAAGAGTAATTGGAATTGGTTGAGTACCATGTTATATCATCATCATCATCATCTTCCTGCCCTTATCCCACTCTATGTGGGGTCGGCATCCAAGGATCATGCTGTAAGAGTTTTGGCTAAGGTGTTTTATGTTTATGACCGGCCGCCTGCCTGACGTCAACCCTCCTTGGGAATACTTGCAAGCTATGAATAAATAATAAATAAATAGTTGACTCTACTGTTTGCTCTACCCGTGTACACCAGCCTTTACACAGTTCTAGATACCTTTGGCTAGATAGAGTTGACTAAAGATGATGAATCCGCGGAAAAACGTGTAAACGTTTCGCCAAGCGCGAAACAAGTTTTCTAACATCTTGTAGGTAGGTAGGTAGTTCATGCTAACTATTACTAAGTACATACCTAGCTCTCTTCAGTAATTCATAATTGTGCTACAATTTTTTTATATGTACTCTTTACTTAAATTAGAAATTGAATTTAAATGTGTGTGGACGAATTTATTCACAATTTTTGTTCTAGGTAAGTTTAAAAAATCAACAAAAATGAGTGGACAAACACGCAAAATAATAGTCAATGAGACTCCACCAACTCCACCTCAGCAGTTTTCGTAAGTATTTCGTAAGTACCTTTATTTAATTTATGTTATAGAATAGAATCCCGGCAGACTAGAACAGATTTTCTCACTTACCTATGTGCTTGCTAATTTCGCCTATAAAATATGCTCTGTTCTCTTGTCTGTCAGTAACAGCCTAACAGGGAATGTAGGCCATTTTCCTCCACCCACCCGCCGGTCATCCCAATGTTCAGGATAAATATGAGAAACTCTACCTATTAAGTAGGTAGGTACTCGAACTATTTAGGTACCTACGTTCAAAGTTTACTTTGATTTTCTATAATGGCCAAAAATTTGGTTTCCTCTTTTTGAGTATTCGAAAGCAATCATAGTATGAACTAGATAGTTGTAGGAAGGAACAAAGATTTTTTTAAATTTATAGTGTTCTGTAATCCGTGAGGCCACTTCCTTAGATCCCCATCTTATTAGGCATAGTCGACTTAATCGGTTTTCAGCTTTTTTATTATTTTGTATTTCTGCAGCCTACTTCCAAAGATAATAAACGGAAGTATAGCCGGAATTATCGGCGTCTCCGTGATCTTTCCCCTTGATCTCGTCAAGACACGACTGCAGAAACAAACTATCGGACCCAACGGAGAGAAACAGTATAAAAATATGTAATTAATGTTTTAAAACCTGTACTTAATAAATCTATCAGTATGGATTTTGCTTGAGTTGTTTACCTCTTCCGTGATTAAAACCCTTATTGTATTGTATCATTGTTCTGAGCTTAAGATTTTTAATGTTTTAACCAATTTAATTTAAAAAAATAATTTGATTAAAAATGTTGATGAGTTGTTTATACCTACACGACGGAGAAAAAAAGTATAATATTATGAAAATAATAGAATTAGATGATAAAAATAGTTTCGTTCTTAAAAATTATTCTTATATAGGTAGTTAGTCGATTTTTATGTTATGGACATGAATGAAATGAAAATCTTTTTCGAAGGTTGGACTGCTTCAAAAAGACTTACGCGGCTGAAGGCTACTTTGGCATGTACCGAGGTTCAGCCATCAACATCTTGCTCGTCTCTCCGGAAAAGGCCATCAAACTAGCAGCCAATGATTATTTTCGCTACATGTTAACGAATAAAGATGGGTTAGCTCAAAGTTCTCGCGTTTTACCATTGTCTCACGTTTATGCCACCTTTAATTTTAACAGGGTTCTTTTGAATGGTTTTTCATTTTCAAGGCAACAAAAAAGAGCCGCATTCACGTCATATCACACACTTTTACCAGTCATTTAAGGTACCTATTAGAGGCCTTTTCTATATTTCCCATTAGGTTATTATGATAATTGTTAACATTTAACGTTTGTTGTTTTGCAGTTCGCTGCCTATATTCAGTCAGATGGTGGCGGGTGCAATGACAGGCGCATGTCAGATCATCATCACCACTCCAATGGAACTTCTCAAGATACAAATGCAAGACTCTGGGAGAATCAGCGCACAGAAAGCAGGTCCTAGTGGAATAAATCTAATCAAAGTAGAATACTTATAGAGTAGGTAGTAGATCTAATACCTTCTCTTAGACACTTCCTTTTAGATCAATAGGTAAATAAGTTTAATGTATTTTGAGTCTTCCAACAAGTAGTTCAGACCAAATATTCATATTGACCGTGACGATCCTTTTTTAGGTTTCCGTACCCGAAGAGTGCCAACGGAACCCTATTACTAAGCCTTCACTGTCCGTTCGTCCGTCCGTCCGTCCATCTGTCAGCGGGCTGTAGGTATCTCATGAACCGTAATAGGTAGAGAGTTCCTTCCTTCCTTCCTTCCTTCCTTTCTTCCTTCCTTCCTTCAAATTTTCACAGAGTGTGTATTTCTATTGACGCTATTTCAACAAATGATAAAAAGGGCCCCCACACAAAAAACATTTTTTAATGTACGATGGTACGGAACCCTTCGTGTGCGAATTCAACCCGCACTTGATCGGTTTTATTGTGTTGATCTAGCTAGGTTATAAAGTCCTGAACAATCTCCAGAAGATTCTTATTTTTATTTTTTACTTGCAGAGGGCAAAACGATAAATCGAACCACAACACTGGAGCTGGTTAAATGGCTGCTAAAAGAGCGAGGCTTCTTTGGCCTATACACAGGCATTGCCTCGACGGCGATGCGTGACGTTTCGTTTAGCGTGATCTACTTTCCATTATTCGCCATATTAAATAATCTGGGTACTACAGATCAGACGGGCGCTCCACCGCCATTCTGGTAAGAAAGTCTAAAATACTACTCTTACCTATTCATCATTATCATCCGCAGCCAGATCGCACCCACTGCTGGGTTTAGGCCAGTGGCGGATACAAAAAAAACTCAAGGAGATAAATGCTAAAGATATCTAGAGCTACCTTTACTTTTATCGTAATAAAAAAATAATCAAGTCACATGCAAAGTTTAAGAATATTTCTCTGCTGGACTGGGAGTAAAGAAAAAACATAGAATGCGTCCAGCTGCTTCTCTCCCCGAGCATGTCGTAAAAGTCGATTATGGGATGTTCTCCAACTATATTCAATAAGCATGTATACCCAAGGAGGGTGACGTCAGGCAGGCGGCCGGTCATAAAACACCTTAGCCAAAACTCTTACAGCATGATCCAAGGATCATGCTGTGCCGACCCCACATAGAGTGGGATAGGGGCAGGAAGATGATGATGACATGCAAAGTTTAAGAAAGTTTTATTTTAACTGATTATAATATATACAAGACAATGTCATCTTATGATAAATCTTAAACGATTAATTCTATGCGCCTATTCTTCCTGGCCATATGGTGTCCGCCACTGGTATAGGCATCTCTTTGCTCTTGCCATCTCACGATGCTGGCGCGCTAGCCTGATCCAGTGATGACCGGCGACGCTAACAATGCCGTTTCGTGTACCTACCTGCGTGTACCTTACCTGTGTTACTATTTTTTACTTCAGGTGGACGTTCTTATCCGGGTACGTAGCTGGTTCGACGGCGGCTCTCTTAGTGACTCCGATGGATGTCGTCAAAACTCGTATGCAAACTCTCACTAAAGGCAGCGGCGAACTACAGTACAACTCCATCATGGATTGCATCATGTTAGTAATTATTATACACAGCTTGTATTTTACGATTAAAGCTTTTGCTTGCCTCAAAAGATCTTTGTTAGGTACAAAAAAAACTATTTACTTAAATTAGAAGCTTCATTATCCATCTAGCTGCCTACACACAGGTGCGGTCGCAGCCTGAATTTTTGGAGGGGGTCACTAATAGAATTATGTCGAGTAAATCAGATTTTATTGCACAATACACAATTTTATTGAACACATTACAAAACAAATGGAAGTCTTCTATTTTCATTGGCATCGCGGCTAGGGGCAGAAAATTGCTTATTATTATTTGTTTTTTTTTTTCAATTTAATGTGTAGGTACGATTTTGGGGGGTGTCATGTCCCTTGTGATCCCTCCCTTCGGACCGCGCCTGTCTACACAAGGGTGAAACAAAGTGATCAATAAAATAAGCCTACGTTTACGTAACCCAAACTGTAGACATCTTTCATTATTATTTACCTATTTATTTATTATTATTTATTTATTTATTTCGGAAGTACCCCAATGCATCTTACTGATACTTAGGTATTTTCAGTAGGTACCTATAGATACCTAATTTTTTTTTTCAGAAAAACGTTGAAATATGAAGGACCAACAGCATTCTTCAAGGGTGGCACTTGTCGAATGATGGTCATTGGTCCTCTCTTTGGCATCGCTCAAGCTGTCTACTACATAGGCATAGCAGAGTACTTACTCTGCCTGAAGTAAAAATGTTCCCTAATTTGTGATACAATCATTATGGAGCGTTAATTTAAATGTCATACAAAAGTTTCGTTAAAATTTCATTAAATATTATGTAAGTAGGTACCTAATACCTAGGAGTCTAGAGCTCGTTGAAAAAGTGAGGTACGTAAGTAGGCACCTATAGGTACTTCAGCCAAACTGGAGATACAATTTATGTACACAAACCGCCTATACTTAACCTAAAACTTACCTTTTCATGTTTATGGAACTTTTAAAGTACCTGGTGCTAATAGTTAAAATAAGTTGGGGAAACTTATGTTGCGAGGTTTGTTTACCTAAAACTAAAGTGATTTCATCGTACCATAATGTCTTGTTATGGTTATAATTATATATAGTAATCATAATTATGGTTTGTTTACAAAAGTAAATTGTAGGTATCTCGTTTGGTTGGCTGAAGTCTAAACTGGAAATCAATCATCCCATAGACTAATTTACTTACCTCTATCTAGCTAGATCATACTAAGGCCTTTTACCATTTAAAGTAGACTAAGTATTTATACAGCGTCAGGAGACAACTTTTACCTTCACAAACGGGACGCTGTAGTACCCGGGATAAATTAAGATGGAGTTGGCTTGCCCAGCACCTATTCCATCCTCTCAGCTTAGTCGGCCTTGTCCATAGAAAAGACATGGTCAATACGTGCGGAGCTAAGCCGCGGGTTTCCTCACGATGTTTTCCTTCACCGTTTGAGAGCACATAAATCTTTCACATAGAAAAATCCATTGGTACACGATCGGATTTGAATCCACGACCTTAGGATCGGAAGGCGGGGTCACTCACTACCAACTAGATAACCAGTGCTATCCTTCCACTCCGAAGTGCTCTCTGATCATATTAAAACCTGAATAATAGATGGCGCTTTTTAAGTACTTTTTGCAAGTACAAAACGAATGTAAGCAGTTCTGCTACTCACCAATAGATGGCCTGCAAACTTTTGCATTGCAGCATTGAATAATTTGCAAACTGTGTGTTGTACGTCAGAAAATAGTCACCCTTCATTCCATCTAGTTAATCAGATGTCAATCATTCAATCAATTTCGTTTTCAAATTTCAACCAATTTTAGTGCGGTCGCGGTCGTGGTCGTCGTTCTTGCATCGATCAAACGTATTGTTCGCTATGCAATTTTTATAAACAGTAAGATTAAATTAGTGTTTTGTGACAGGGTTTCTTCTGTACGAAATCGGTAAGCATTTTATTCATTGATTACGTAAAATTTAGACATTAAATTGCCAATAATCATGGCTTGAATGTAATCAGTACTGTGGTGCTTTTCGCCTTTCAGTCTTTCTTCATTTAACTATACATAAAATCAATAGGTAGGTTTATTGTACTGTCCAGAAACTTTCCTAATGGCGCTAAAGTAAGAATCCTTTTTATACTTTCAAGCAGGCATAAATACAGTTAAAATCAATAAAAGAGGCAATTTCAGAAGTTGAAGTTGGAAGTTGTTCTAATATGTTGGTTTTTCAGTAAAAATATTGGCGTCTATATTGACGGATATAATTCAATAATGATTGATGTTTTTGATTTAGTTCCAAAACCCAACGAAAATGAGTGGGCCTGCACAAACACCCAAAATCGTCAATGTGGTCCCACCACAACAGTTTTCGTAAGTATTTACCTATAACTAGCAATCGCCTGCGGCTCCGCTTGAGTGGTACCAAGTGGTACAAAGTCACCTATGGATATGTAATTACAACACATACTATGTACATTTGTTTTATTCAAATCTGTTCAGCCATTATGGAGAGATAGATTTACAAACATTGGAACACCCTCATAGTGGGGATGTTTCAATGTTTTAATTTTTCACATGCAAATCCTACAAATTTTCAATATAATCCTACTTATATGATAATATTATAAGCAAATGAATTAATGAAATATATATATTTCTTCGCTGGACTGGGAGTAAAGAAAAAACATAGAATGCGTCCAGGTACTTCTCTCCCCGAGCATTTTGTAAAAGTCGACTAAGGGATAGTATCCTCTCCAACATGATGAGATACAATAAGCAAGTATTCCTATGGAGGGTTGATGTCAGGCAGGCGGCCGGTCATAAAACACCTTGGCCAAAACTCTTATAGCATGATCCAAGGAACATGCTGTGCCGACCCCACATAGAGTGAGATAAGGGCAGGAAGATGATGATGATATAATGAAATATGTTTTGAACTAACTTTACAAGTTCCGTCTCTATTTTAAAATGTAAATACTGCTTCTGGCTACCATCCATTTGATCCAAGCATAAATTAACTAAACAATTAACATCCCTATATTATAATGCTAGTTTAAAGTGAAACTGGCCATGACATGTTTAATTTGTAACATTTTCAGCTGGAAACAAATATTTTATAATACACGTTGTACATACATACATATTATCACGCCCATATCCCTAAAGGGGTTGGTAGAGCCACAAATAATCTTAAGAAAACTTGCAGCCACTCCAGATGGATATGGTCATGTAATGATCTGATGATCAAGTCCCAAGATGGATATGGTAAACCATGATGATCAGCCTATCACCCATATAGATATTCCATTATGTTAGAGAGGATACTATTCGTTAGTCGACTTTTACGACATGCTCGAAGAGAGAAGCAGCTGGACGCATTTTATGTTTTTTCTGTCCCAGTCCAGCAGAAAAGTTATAATACAACTTGTAATACTACTATGTTACCTATTTACTTACTGATGTTATAAATCGGAAAATTTGTGTGATTGTTTAGTTAGATGTTTGTTACTCAATCATGCCTAAACAGCTGTATGGATTTGAATGAAACTTGGAATATAGATATCCCATGACCTGGAATAACATTTAGGCTATCTTTATCCGGTTACCACACAAGCAAAGTCGCAGGTGTAAGTTAGCCAGAAATAAACATGATTATAAGTCAATACCATGGCAATTTATCAGATTATGTGGCAATCTTAGATTGCGTTCCTCAGATACTGTACTGATAAGGTAGTGTATACAATAATAGATATAAAAAGTTGTAAAAATACAGAGGCGTTGTAGCAGTAGGATTTAATGTAATCTTACATGGCAGCACATCTTATAAAGATTTGGTAATCTCTTAAGCCACTGGCATTTAAGATTAGCATTATCTATTAGATAACATTTTCTATTTACTCACTTTGTATCCTCATAACATGATTTATCCGAAAGTTTATATGAAAATCCTCTCTTCATCTTTAAGAAACTGATTGGTGAAACTGAAAACATTGTGACCTATCTGTGTACAGAAGATAATATAGATGATATCCTAAGGCGTGTCATCTTTCTCAGACAGGTCTGCTATGTTTGGGAATATTTTTTTTACTCTTATTTTCTTCATTTTGATTATCAATCACAAACTTGTCAAATATTGTATTGGTAATAACTTCCAGACATAGCTAAATAGTGACGAAACAGTTAATCTATTTTACTGGTCTAGTGCTAAACTGATGTGGTAGGTAGTAGAGGGGTATGGGGGCTGTCATACAATGTAACTGACAGCTCTCTACGCGGTGATGTATAGTAACAGATATGCAGGCTGCAAGATCATCTGATGACGATGTTTCCGTGACGTATCCAAAAGCGTCAGGTTTTATGATGTTAAAGATTTACTTAGTTTTCGAAAGTTATCATTGTAGAAGTATTTTCCTCATATCAGTCCACATCCACCTACTAATGAGCATAGGCCTGCTTTCTTTGGAGTCCTGGCGGTTTATTCGTCCAAGGATTCCTGCCGTCTTCATAGTTTATGCATAATAATTTTGGTCTATATTTTTTTTGCCAGACTTCTCCCAAAGATAATAAACGGAGGCATAGCCGGTATTGTCGGCGTCTCCGTGGTCTTTCCTCTCGACCTTGTCAAGACACGACTGCAGAACCAAACCGTCGGACCCCATGGAGAGAAACAGTATAAAAGCATGTAAGTTAACATGAAAATTGCAGTAAAGTTTAATGGTACACTGATAAATAATTCTATCAGCGTTAAATTGGTGTATCGGAGGGCAAGTGCTCGGCTAAGACGCGAGAGATGTGGTTCGCCCTATATCAGGAGAAATGTGTGCATGTTCTGCAAATATTTATTCCGGATCTGCTGTTGTGGTACCATGGTACTCGTAGTTTCTGATACTCACGATACAGGGAATTCTAGTACGTGGTTAGAACTATTTTATGTGTACTACTGTAGGGTATTTTATTACTAAACAGTCTTCTTCCCACCATCTCATATCTCATTTCGGGTCTGCTCCGCTACTGTCTCTTTGTATCAGAGCTCAACTTACATTCATAATATCACGCCTGTTTCCCATAGGGGTAGGCAGAGACCCCGGATCTCGCTTAATTCATTCTCATCACACTCTACATGTATGCTCTTCGGATAGGGTATTCTTGACCTGGACTTTCTCCATAACGTCGCCAAGTAACGTGGGCTCGGACTGACCAATGAAAATCTTTTATAAGGTTGGACTGCTTCAAGAAGACCTACGCAGCTGAGGGTTACTTCGGCATGTACCGAGGATCAGCAGTCAATATTCTGCTCATCACGCCGGAAAAGGCCATCAAGCTAGCAGCTAACGACATGTTCCGACATATGCTGACTAAAATGGATGGGTATGTTAAATTTATATACAGGTATCTTCAGTAGAACAAATTAGGCAGGTTTAAATTCTTACACTCATTAAACTAGTAGTTCGCCCTGAACTGAGATCTCGCGCGCTTATTACCCGCGTGATTATCTAGTCTAACCTGAACTATGAAGACATTGAAACTCTAACAAACGGTTTTCTAACTCTAACTTTACTTTTTTCGTTTTATTTTAAAAACATAATTATAGTTTTTAAAATAAAACGCAACGAGATTTTGATATTTTAGTTATGAGCACATTGAATATTTGGTCAATGATCATTGCAATGACCTTGTTGAGTTAATAATGGTTAATAATTTGCATAATGCTGAACAACTGTACAATATTCGTTAATAATGTATTGTCTTGTCACCGAATTCCTTCTACTCGCTTGACAATTTGGTTAATTAAAAGAATATTATGGAACGGACGTCCATAACGGACTGTCATGGTCCCGGCAAAGAAGTCTTGTCTAAGAAAACTTCAGCATAAAGGCCAGTTTACACGAAGAGTGATTTTAAAAATGAACAACATCAAAGATGTTGAATCGTGTGAACTGTAATGTAATTTGGAAATCGCTTAGATTGGAGATGGTCTTATACTACAATTATGTCATAGCGATTACCGCACCAATACGTGCGGAAAAATCTTTCTAGCATAAAAATGTTAATATTTACAATTTATATAGACTTAGAGTAGACATGATGTCTTTATTATGAACTGTGATTAAGACACAAATGCATACATAAAATCACGCCTGTTCCCCATAGGGGTAGGCAGAGATCGCGGATCTCCATTTGCTACGATCCTGACATACTTCTTTCGCTTCATTCACCTGCATTACATTCTTCTTAGACATTACGTCTTAATTTTTATAATAAGTCGCTTACAATAATATTTAATTCAATCTGTCGTGCAGTTCGCTGCCCATAGTCCGACAGATGGCGGCGGGTGGAATGGCGGGCGCGTGCCAGATCGTTATCACCACCCCGATGGAACTGCTCAAGATACAGATGCAAGACGCTGGCAGGGTCGCCGCACAGGCCAAAGCAGGTCAGTACATACATAATCCTGATTCCCAGAGACCACAGATCTCTATGCTCTCTGGTCCTGACATACTTCTCTCGCTTTATTTATTCTCATCACATTCTTCATGCATTATCTTTCTTTTAGGGTACTTGTTTACAGGAATAACTTTCAATAACTTGATTTTTTGTGAGTATTTGTGGGCCAAATAAATAGTTTCTTTCTTTCAATAATGCAATAGGCCTTATTTCTATATCTGCGCTAATCCAGCAAATTTGCATAGGTACCGGTACTAAAACAATATTTTGATTTGTACTTTTTTTTCACTACATGTTATTGAGATGTTATATACAGAACTGATGAAGAGCACCCTTACATATAAGTCAAAAGTTTGTTTATCAAACGTTTTGTTTTGATTTTTGTACCAGGACAATTATTATAGGTCGTTACTTGAACGGGGTATTGCGCAAAGATTCTTTCTTTCACACTATTTGATAGATAATAATGTGTTTATTCAGTCTGGATAAACAGAACGCCCGTTTTTCTTCGAAACATGCAGAATAATACAGGTATTTTCCGTCGGCGGCTTTCCCTAGGCGGTTAAAAATAGTCTTTCGTTATACTTCTAGCCGCGAACTATTCAAGGTCTCGTCTTTACACCCAAATATTCGCACAAACGCTTCTATAATTTAAGTAAAAACCCTCCAGCGGATTCGCTCGCGCGGTACCCGAATAAAATGTAGCTATTTCTATTCCTCAGGTACCGTATTCCAAGTTAAATTCAAATCAGCCCTTACAGTTTGGTTGAAGCATCAACATACAAGCACATCCTCACTCATCAAAGGCATTCGAATTTATAATATATTAGCTGCCGCCCGCGGCTTCGCTCGCATGGTACCCGGATAAAGCCGCTGTGAGCGCAAAAAATGTGCTTATTTACGACATCACATTAGAAACCTCTAAAATTATCAGTGTTTCTCTACTATATTACGCATGTATTATACGTATAAACCTTCCTCTTGAATCACTCTATCTATTAAAGAAACAGCATCAAAATCCGTTGCGTAGTTTTTAAGATCTAAGCACACATAGGGACAGACAGCGGGAAGCGACTTAGTTTTATACTATGTAGTGAAGTAAGATAGGAATATAAAAATACATTTTTTCGTAAACATCGACTGAAATAACTATAAACAGTTTTCAGTATCCAGATCGTAACAATTTCATTCGAATGGATGTCATATTTATACAATGCCGTTGGGACGGGTGAAAATAGATATTCGCATACCTATTAGCCAGACGTTATGACGCCAAAGGTCACTGAAGCGTCATAATAATACAGTTTTACAAAAAAACCTGATAAAACGAACATTTACAATAGGTACCTAGATATGGTGAACCATGGTGACAGGTGATCAGCCCATCGCCCATATAGCTGGTCCATCATGTTGGAAAGGATACTATCCCTTAGTCCCAACAGATAAATAAAGATGTGTGCTTTTTACTCACCAATCTTAATACAATAACACCATTATAACAACGGTAACATAATCTTAAAAGCAAAGGTTTTAGGTACGTTTCAAAAGATTGTAATGAAAATGCAATACCTACACAAAATTGCGTTACATATTGTAGATGTTATAAAACTCCGACCGAGATGATAATGATAGTCTTGAGTTAATTTTGTATCAGTTTTGTTAATAATAGCAGTTAGATGACGACCTTGTCGCTCGATTCACTCTTCTTATTACAAAAAGAACCATACGAGTTAGTTTAAAATATAAATAAATGTAAAAGATAAAGAGTCATTGTGGATAAACTAAAAAATATTACTTTGATTTTACAATTTTTATATCAGAACGAAGTTTGCTGGGTATTTACACTCTTCTTACATAAAAATCTCAAGTGATCTTTTGGTACTTAAAATTCGTATTGGCTGTATTTTAGTATTCACATTAAAAGTGACCGCTTTCAAGATTATGGCAGTTATTTGTACTCTTTTAGTAATAAAAAGTAGCATAATATGTTATTCCAGCACACGTATTTTGTATATTCCAAGTTTCATTCAAATCCGTTCAGCCGTTTAGGCGTGATTGGAGCACAAAATAATATTCTCAAAAACTTTCGCATTTATAATATACTAGCTGCCGCTCGCGGCTTTGCTCGCGTGGTACCCGGATAAAAAATGCCTATATGTTAATCCAGCACATGTGCTATGTATATTCCAAGTTTCATTACATTCCGTTCAGTAGTTCTTGCGTAAAAGAGTAACAAACATCCATACATACAAACTTTCGCGTTTAAAATATTATTAAGAAGTAGGAAGTAGAATTAATAATTCTTAAATATGGTATCATGATGTTGATGACTTATATTTGAAAACGAATTTTATTTTGTTCCGATAGAGGGCAAAACGATAATTCGGACCACAGCAATGGAGCTAACCATAAGACTTCTAAAGGAGCGAGGCGTCATCGGCTTGTATAAGGGCATCACGGCGACGGCCGCGCGTGACATTTCGTTCAGCGTGGTCTACTTCCCTCTGTTCGCCACGCTTAACGACCTGGGGCCTAAGGAGAAGCCTGGCGGACCTCCGCCTTTCTGGTGAGAAATAATTACTCTGGCTCTAGATAGTTGAAAGTTTAGGTTTATTGCTCAGTGATTATACATAGACATAAATAATAATTACACATAGTCCTGAGCCCACACTAGGATTCCCTGTGTCGTGGGTATCAGAAACTAAGAGTACCATGGTACCACAACACCCAGACCCGGAAGAAATATTTACAGAACATGCAAACATTTCTTCTGCAGCGGGAATCGAACCTGCGCCTCTTGCGTCTCTGCCGAGCGATCGCCCGCCACGCCACCGAGGCCGTCAAATTTGACAATTGACGTCAATTGACACAAAGAAGAAGATAGCCTAAATAAGTTTAAACTACTGGAAGTAACACTTATGATTGTATCTATTTTTCAGGTGGTCGTTTGTGTCCGGATGCGCCGCCGGCTCGACAGCAGCTCTGGTGGTGAATCCGATGGACGTCGTCAAAACTCGCATGCAAACGCTTACAAAAGGAAGCGGCGAGCGACAGTACACCTCCATCATGGATTGCATCACGTTAGTATTCTTTATTAGATAGATAGATTAATTATTTATTTGGCACACAAGACACAGCACAGACAGAATGACAGAAACAATAAAAGAAAAAAAGAAAGAAGCACACAATATTGTAAACCAAAAGATATATTGTGATATTATGTATGTCTCGTAACGACTGACATGATTAGGATCTTGGGATAAGTATAGTTTGTGACCCAGAATAGCATATACGCTAAGCCGTAGGCGGAAGTTAGTTCTTAGATATATGGGGTGTCCATTATTTGTTTATTTTGGTCCTAAATTTCGGTTATCCCACTGACACGCACATTTAATCAGTTTTAATTTGGTCATATTTTTACATTTTCAGAAAAACATTGAAATACGAAGGGCCGACCGCATTCTTCAAGGGCGGCGCTTGTCGTATGATAGTCATTGCTCCTCTCTTCGGTATCGCCCAAGCGGTCTACTATGTAGGCATCGCAGAGTACTTGCTCGGTCTGAAGTAAAAATGACCCTTGTGGCACGCTTATGTGGCGTTCAAACACAAGGGTGGAAGGAATTGTTCATACAGTAGCTTTTCGTTTCTAGTATTTTGTTCCATCTCATATTGAATGTTTGGAATGATTTTGGTGCCTAGTTAGGTTTGGTGCAGTTTACTTTGTAGTTTTCAGTAACGCTGACACAAAACTCTGGTTAATTGTTATTTAACGTAAGAAACAATAAAATAATACTAATTTAGCTTCTAGATTATGTATGATACTGTTCACGTGTATGGAATGGGTTGCTTATTTTCAAATAGTGAAATATCAAAACATTGTCAAAATGTGATATACAACGTGTAACATAATGTCCCTATAAGCCCGAAAGGGGTGTATTCAGACCGAGCACTTGAATACATTGACGTGTGCAAAAGTTCAATACATCATATTTGAAATTCCAATACAATTAAAAACAAATTATTTCATGAGAAATTTGTGACAACCCTATGTGTTTGTTTACCATTTGCGTAGGTAACAAACACACGCGCACCCTCCTATCGCGTCGGACCCACACATACGCAGACAATTGAACGCGCGGCAAGTTTCAAAAAGTACCTAGGTGTAATCACCAAAGTTTTCGTAAGAATTTGCAATTTTTTTAATTCTACGTAGAAATTAAAGTCGAAGATTAAAATCACGATATCTTTCACACATAAAAAAACAACTACCTACCTACATCTACCTAGGTAGTTACCTAAGGACCTAGGTACAGGAAAAGTTAAGTTATACCTTTTCTCCCTTCTTCTTGGTTGGCTCGGAACACGGCTAATTGACATGGTAGGTATTAGGTAGGTATGCAGGTACCTAGGTTGGTATTACTGGTACACATTCACATTCACAATCACAAAATTATTTTTGTCATTTTTTATTAGTAAGCTAGGTACTAATGGGGTACCTACTAGGTAGGGTGATAGGTTAGGTACCTATCATCATACCTACCTATCACTGAATTTTATCACTGTTGACACACACAGTAGGTACTCGGTATCCATCAAAGGGAAGTAGGTACAACACACCACCGAATTCCCGGTCTTCCCTCACTGGTGCGCCGGTGGAAAGACCCCGTCGAGAGAAGACGGTTCACCAATCCCAGAAAATAGCCCGTAAGATGGCAATGGCCGCCCTGGATAACGCTCTCTGTAGAGCTGACGCGCCGCTACTAAGCTATTAATTATTTGGTGCTGCTCCAACACACACACACAACACCATATCATAATACTCACCGTTTGAGTACAAAGCCGACATCGTATCGTTAATTAGTTACGCGAACCGAGAGATTGCTTGTTGCAGTTGTTACAAGGAACGAATGCTAATTGCGACTGATAAAAACCGATCTGTTTTGCGACCAAAAGTAGGTACCTATTGCCGAAAGCCGAATTTTTAGGGTTCCTTGTCTGGGGTAACCCACTAAATACCGATTGGGAAAAAAAAGGAAAAAAACTTCACCATACATCTACTACTACTACTACTACTACTACTACTGTCGTCGTGTCCGTGTCGCTAGCTCTTTTGAACCAGTGTGGTGGAAGGATTAGAGTGCACCTTGAAGTTTCCTTTCGTACACTTTGACACACGTCTATGACATGCCTGGTTTCCTCACGAGGTTTTCCTTCACCGTTTGAGAGCATTGATATTGCACACATAAATTTCGAATCGAAAAATCCATAGATTCGAACTCACGACTTAAGGATGGGAAGGCGGGGTTCATACCAATATGCTACCATGTGCTCCATCCCCATTTGCTACTAGGTACCTACCTACTTACATAATAACCTACCAACAATTACGTAGTTCAATCAAGAAAGGTAAAAAACAAATAAACCTACGGAACCAATTTGATTTTATTAAACAAACGCTTGCGGTGCGGTGTCGGTTGACGGTTGCGGATTTTGAATTTAGCAAAGGCACCGACAGCCAATTAGGGCGAGGTGTCATCCCACTAGTTGTTGTTGTTGTTTCAATGCAACCAATGACAAATAGGCTGTTCACGATGAAAATGAAGATTAGTAAGACAGATAAGTCACAACCTTTGACTTTAGTGCCCAAGTAGGTAGGTACAAAATTGCATTGAAAAATGCTCCAATGAATATTGGAATAATACATCGTTGGAAAAACTAAAGTGGAATAGGGTCACGGCTTTATCCTCAGGCACGGTAGACCTCTTCTCATACTTCTTGTTACCTACTCAAGATGCTTTTAAGGCCCGAGTAGGTAGGTACAAAATTGAGTAGGTATCACGGCTTTATCCTCAGGCACGGTAGACATCCTCTCATACTCCTTGGCACCCACTGAGGATACCTTTAAGGCCCGAGTAGGTAGATACAAAATTGAGTAGGTAAGGTACCTATCTCCTATACTAGGTACTTAACAAAGAGATCTGAAAGGATGTTTACGGTGCCTAGGGATTTTAGTCGTGATGTGACCTTACATTTTAATTACCAATAAATACCAAGGTACCACTAGGCCTTCAAAAAAAATAGAAATTACTTATTAAGCCACCTCGTTATTAGGTAAGTAGGTAGGCATTTTACTAATGGTGTCTGTTCTGTTACCTGTTTCATCTAGAGTTCACACTTAAAGGTCAAAAAACAGCTGTAAATAGGGATGCCTCATGTTGTGTCAAGTTACGTATTGGAGCAAAGTTTAAGAGACATTTCATGAATGAAAACCTTTGAAATTTTAAAAGTCGTTGAACAAACGTTGTTCGCAATGACGTATAGAACACCCCCGTTTCGGGCTTATAGGGACATTATGTTACACGTTGTATATAGTTGCATCTGTATTTTTCTGTAGGTACGCTTTTGTGTATTGTTTTGTAATGAATTCTGTATAAATGTTTATTTTGTGTCCATAATCATTTTATATTAGCTGTAAAGTATTTTTTAATGTATTTTTAAGTTGTGTACATTTTCAAAATCATTTAATTTCTCATGACATGCTGTTGATTATGTTTAAGTGAAGTTAAATCCATGTCATTTTATTTTAAATATATTTTTAATAAAACTATTTTTTATAAAGTATATGTTTAAAAAAACAGGTACTTAGTCTGTTTATATTTGTATGTAATATCTGTTCACACTCATTGTGTAGTGTTTTGCTTTTAAAGCTCATTTTAGCTCAATTCTTTTCATTTAAGTCGAGAGTATTATATTTATATTGTTATTTAATAATTTTTATTACAAATGTAGTTATTTGTTGCCATATTTTGTTGATATTTCCGATAATGGATTGTGTTGTTCTAGTTCAATATTCTTATAAAATTGTGCTAATTTATTAATTTAAATTTTGGAATATTCCTACATGTCTTCCATTTTAAGTATGCATTTAACCACATGAGTTTTACAGCATCCAAGTTTAGATATTGCTTATTAAATAAATAAATGTAATCAATGTTAATTAGTGTTTATCGAAGTATGTATTTACATAATATTATTGACAATAACAGCCAGTGATCATCCTAGTTATATAAATGAATATCTGTGCAAATCAAATTGTCAATTCAAAGATCTGCAAGGTCTGAAAATGATTTTTTTATAAAGACATAAATAAGGCTGTGTCCGTTCACTCTTGGAAATTATTGTTTCTAATTTTTTAATAATATCAAATGAAATAAATTATTGTTTTACCTTAAAAATTAGGCGATTGTTTTTATTTAACTGTGATTTTGCTTTTAAAATTGCATGACATGTAGCGACGCTAGTCAAGGCGCAATGAATTCCAAGAAATTACTTTTATGCTTATTTTGGACACATCTTTTATCGTATTATATCATAACTGTAAAAATAGGTACATAGTATGTAACCTCAAAATAAGTAATTATGAATTTCCTACTGAATGTAACAGAATGAAGAGTACTCGGTAATGTCCATTGTATAACCCAGTCCATCAAATACTCTAGTTACTACTACTGGTATTCGTCAATTACAAAATATTAATAAATTATTTGCAATGTTTGAGAATGTTTAATTAGATGTATTCTGTGGCTGTATTGAGGCGCGGTAGATGATTTGCTATCGTATTGCGCCAGTATCGATATAATGACAATAAAAATATTGACAACTGAAATTGCATCATGTGTGAAAAAATTGCAGGTAATAACGTAGTTTTTTCTTGCTGAGTATTTGCAGGTATAGTCAATTAAATGCCTGAATCGTTGTGTATGTTTTGTAACATATACATTTATCATACAAAGTTTTAGCACCTATTTTGGCGCTAGTATGCGCCACGTCCCTATTAATGGCTTTTGACATAGAGTTAGTTGCATAACTGAAAAAATGCTGAGTCTAGGGCTAAAATACACAAGTAGGTAATATAAAACTTTTTTTAAGAACATCCTAAAAAAAATAGTTCAGAGCACTTTACTTTCTTACCATTACTTAACTATAGAACTGTCAAAGGCTATTCTTGATGTGAAGATGTATTTTATTCCTGAAATAATGTTCTCAATCGTTTGATGTTGAATAAATTATAAATGTAGAGCAGTTATGTATTGTTGAATGATGTTAGTTGTGCATATTTGATTGTATTGCAAGACAAAATCAAATTATAACTCAGCTTACACTTTAGACTAGAGTTGTGTAGATAAATAAATCAATACAATTATACAATGACGCTCTTGTTTTCTTTCCGCTTCAACCTTAAATAATTTTATTCCTATCCGTCTAGAAGCTCTTGTGGCGTAGCTTGCTTAGGCGTTCTTGGTTGATCGTTAACGCAACGATGTGCAAGTGGCATTACAAGCTGAGCACTTCCGTGCTTCGGAGGGCACGTTAAACAGTCGGTTCGGGCTTTTAAGTCCTTAAGCCATGACGAAGGCCTTTAGGCAGCCTAAAAACTCCGTCATTAGAGTTGGCCACTACCTAGCTCATACGAACATACATACATACATCCGTCTAGAATACCTATCCGTACGGGTATCACTCAACGCATGCTGTCTGAAATAGATTGCACTGTGTTTGTGCGACCACGGAAGCAGGCGTCGCAGTCCGAAGGGGGGGTCACAGGGCACATGACCCCTCCCCCCCAAAACCGTATACGTCAATTTAAAAGCAATTTTCTGTCCCTAGCCGCGATGCCAATAAAAATAGAAGGCTTCCATTTGTTTTTTAATGTATGCAATAAAATTGTGTATTGTGCAATAAAATCTGATTTACTCTACCATTATTATTCTATTATTTAGTGCCCCCTCTAAAATTTCAGGCTGTGACCGCGTCTGCACGGAAGACCAGCGCTCAGAGAGTCTAGCCCACAGAACAATATTACTCCTAGCGGAGTCCTACAGTAAGAGCATTGAGATCTTGTGGAACAATATTGAGTGAGATGGTTATGGATATGAGTGCCCTAGTCATTAAAATAATGACAATTTGTAGAGTACTTATGTGATAATTTGTGAATGTAGTTTAGGTATCACAAAACAAGTTTTTTAGAACATCTGGATGTACCCTCGTAGTACCTTTGCAAAACAGGTTACAATCTAATAACTATGCAGAGTAACTTTAAAAAAACCGGTATCTTCCGAAATGATGAGTGTAGTTCTTTCTTTACGTTAAAATAAAATGTAGTTTTACTACTCCACGCTAGATGGCAGTAAAAACACTGAATTCTGGCAATCCTGTAATGTTTTTTTATCTGTGTCAGTGCAATGCCAAATTTGATGATGCCAAACAATAAGGGACGTCAAAAATTTGGTTAGAAAACGACGCCGCTTGCATTGCTTGCTTTGCATTTCAATTTTATGTAAATCTGTATTATTTCTAAGTGATTAACGTGTACTTTTCTAAGGAAATAGTGAACTAAAACACCATGGCTACAATAGGTCCTAAAAAGGACGGTGGACCGAATTCTGAGTTCTTTCAGGCGCCAGAGTCATTGGCACAATTTGATCTTATTCGAGTTTGGCTTCAAAAAAACTGTAAAAAGGTAAGTATTATTGTGACTTATCGCTCCATTATTATGCTGTTTTTGTTGCATTATCAAGAACTAAAATCTTGTTCTATATTTTACGTACCATTTCGCTAGTTTCAATAAACAACCATCTTTCTATTGACTCATTTTATACCTTGACTTATCCTTTCACCACACTGATTCGAATAAACTAGAAGTAGATACTGAAACTTCTCATTGTCTTTTTCAGCATGTCCAAACGGACCCACCTACAAAGGAAGGCTTGGCCTTATTGGTTACACAACTCATTCAGTACCAGGAAAACAAGCTGGGGAAGAATGCAGCTGATCCTCCATTTTTGAGGCTTCCGGTTAGTACCAATTTCCTACTTATTTAAGTTAGTACTTATAATCCTGCTCCTGAAGGGCACTGGTGGTCTAGTTGGTAGTAGTTTTGCATTCCGATCCGAAGGGCATGGGTTCAATTCGTTTGTGTACCAATGGATTTTTCGATGTGAAAAATGTATGTCCTCTATACTAACACTCAAACAGTGAAGCAAAACATTGAAATGAAACTTGTGGCTTAGTCGGCTCCGCACATATTGACCATGCCTTTCCTGTGGACAAGGCCGACTGAGCTGAGAGGATGGAATAGGTGCTGGGCAAGGGTGCTCCATCTTAATTCATCCCGGGCACTAGTGTCCCATTTGTAAAGGTAAAAAGTTTCCTCCTGATGCTGTATAATTCATCTACTATGGATCTCTGAAATGGGGTTTGGCCTTCAACTTGATGTATTTCCACTGGTTTCTGTGAACATGAGCGCATGCTCATGTTCCATATGCATGGATGCAGTGTACAGAGACCGGTGGTAATCTATCATGCATCACACCTAAACGGCTAAACGAAATTGAATAAAACTTGGAATATAAATAATACATGTGCTGGAATTACATATAGGCTACTTTTTATCCGGATACCACAGGAGCGAAACCGCAGGCAGCAGCTAGTGTATAATAAGTAGCATATTTCAGCATGCATAGGTACTTTGTAAATTCCAAGTTTCATTCAAATGGGTTCAACTATTCCAGTGTCATTGATCCACAAACATCAGAACCTTACATACTCTCAAGCTTCAGGATTTCTAATATTTGTATAATTGTCTTCTACAAACCTAACTTCCAAGAAGACTTGATATTTCTCAAACTCTTTTGGCATTTTTTTTGTTTGGTTTAATAATTATATTACCAACATGAAACTTTTCTTAACCTTTTTATGCTACCTTCTGAATGGAATATTACCCAAAACATGATTATTATTTTTTTGTTTTTTGTTAGCAGCATGTGGCCTAACACTATTCTCGAAAAGTGTTATTGTAATAATGAAAGGTATACTATTCAAAGAATATAATTGAAAATAATTTCAAGCCATGACTATCAGTAATTTGCTGCATCAATAAATATGAACTGGTTTTCTGGTAAGCCTTTGGATCCTGTTCCCTCGATAGCAAACAAGGAGCCTGCCTCTGGTTGCTGAGCTCGTTCTGCAGCTGTTAGTCCGACTCGGCTTGTCGTAACAAACAGAGTTGAGAGATCATGCCCTCCAAACATCACCGATGTAACTTTGTCAGCAGGAAGCTTGTGTTGTTCCAATAACTTGCCAGCTCTAGAGTCTATTTTTATTACCTGTAATAAATAAAATGTGCTTTTTATGAATACAAATACTAAATAATTATTTATAAATAATTGTAGCTAACATGAATGGTTTATAAAAAGACCCTGCAATAAGTGACTAACCTAAATTGTGGGAGAACGTAATATTACTAATAGATATTGTACTCAATTCAGATGTATAAAGTAATTGAAAATTAATTGATGTGTAATGGTTCTCCACATTGCATAAACATTGTTTGAAACATTATTGTATGAGTATCAAACCTTTCCACCATTGAAGCAAGCAACCCAAAGACTTCCTTCCGTATCAATGGTAAGACCATC
Source organism: Scotopteryx bipunctaria (assembly GCA_949320045.1). NCBI lineage: Eukaryota > Metazoa > Arthropoda > Insecta > Lepidoptera > Geometridae > Scotopteryx > Scotopteryx bipunctaria. The sequence goes on along the minus strand of OX439459.1, from coordinate 4,918,342 downwards.
AGGCACACCAGTTACATTGTTGGCTTGGAAGCTAAACAAAGTTCTTCTATTACCTGAGAAAAGAAAAAATGTTATGAATGAATAGAATATTAAAACTTGGACATGCATGGCAAAATCTGAAATTGTGAGGAATAGCAAAAAAATCTCAAAAGAGTCTCAGGCTCGATTTTGATGAAAACTAAAATTGCATCATTGGATTTTTTAAATCAAATTTTATTGATTTAACCTATAATAAGTGGCATACAAGAAAATAAAATTATGTACATGTACAAAGGTACGGAACCCTTTGTGTGCGAATTTGACTCGCACTTTATTGGAGTTATTTAATAAACACTTATCGAAATACTCCAAAACTGTGTCCAAAACTTCATAATGTCCAACAATTTAAAACTAATAATTATAGGCAGAACGCTTTCATTGTTAGAGCATGCACTTCTTTTAACGCAAAGGCAAACACTTCGATTAGCAGGTTAAGATGTTTACTCAGTGAAAAATTCTTCTTGGAAGGTTAACTTTTAATTTACATAGGAGTAGGCAGAGATCACGGATCTCCATTTGCTATGATGCTGACGTACTTCTTTTGCTTCATTACATGCTCGTCGGTTTAGGGTACTATTGACCTTGAATTGAATTCCTTATTAAGAGAGTGGGGAGTACAAAGAGGGGAATGGAAGGAGAGAACATACTGTGCCGACCCCACATAGAGTTGTGTAAGGGCAGGAAAATGATGATGAGAAACTTGTTGGAATAATCAATTAGACTTACGAATCTTGGCATTTTCAAGATCAAAATCAAAAACATCGATGTTTCTTGTCGGCGAATCAATGTAGAACATATACTTGTTGTCTGCGGTCCACGCGATGCCGTTGGACACAGACACCGGTCTCACCATTGGCGTTGGCTCTATGTAATTCGTCTCGTCCATCATGTACAAGGTGGCCTGGTCTTTGTCCAGGAAGTCGCCGACTTCCTTGCCTATTGTACCTAAAATAATAAATTGGTATACGTATAGCTATTATGCAATTGTATTGTATTAATTTGTGCGAGTAGTCGTATGTGTATTCGTTTCATGTGTATATTCTTTAAATAAATCAGTATGTAAATGGTCCAGTTATGTATCGATGATCTGCAAACAATATAAAATTTGTTTGAGAAAACACAAACATCTATTAGACTTCCAAACTTGCGATGAAATAATGATTCAAAGCCATAGGTAACTGAATTATTCCGATCGCAGCCATAACAGCATACCCTTCGGCCGCATACGAAATCGGAGCTTCGTAACCCGTTACGGTAGAAGATAAATTCGTCTGCGTACGATACTAGTTACTAAGGAATATGTCTTCTTTTCTCTATACTGGTTTCGAAATAGAAAATAAATACTAATAATAAGAGCTCTCAAAGTGTTAAAACAAGGTTTTATAATGAAAGGAATAAGATTTTGGGAGCACGAAAGCTACCATTCAAATCGTCTAAGTAAGTCTAAAGACCTGAAAAATAAAAATAAATTGTATTAAGGGCATTTCATTTGTTTAACATTTTCCTAGATCAGTATAGAAATCAGTTGGATAACGAGAATACGGCGAGTTACCTACAAGTTAAATTTATTATTTCTAAGAAACTAGTTACGAAATAAATTTCGGTATCGTGTAAAGAAAAATACTTGTTACTTAGTAACTGGTATCGTATTAAGACGATTTTTTTCTTTAACTGTTAGCAGGCGAGCGAAGCCGCGGACAAAAGCTAGTAATTAGATAAAATCATGTTAGTTCAAACATATCTAATTATATTTTAGCTAGAGAGCTTGGGCTTTCCACGACAGTTTTTGCATTCAATTCTTTCCTTTCGAAATAAATTTCATCCACTGTCAGTACAATTTCAGGAGTTCATTTCTTACTAAGTCTGGACACCTCTGAACCACGATAAGGGACAAAACCTCAATTAAATTTGGAAGTACTGATCTTAGGCTGTATATTGACCGTCACTTAGTAACTTAACGGTTTTCATATTAAGATTAGATAAAAACCTCCATAACTCGTTTTACGAGTGTTTTCAATTGGCCCAAGAGATTTCTCAGTACCAGCTATAAGAATTAACCAAATCCGGTCTGCTAGTATTACAACCTTTTTTTACAAAGCCTACTTATATTATGTAGGATAGTATGTAGGTTGTAACACATAATATAAAACTCTTACGTTACTGACTGACAATTAACGCATAGCCTAAACCATAAGTCGTAGAAGCTTGAAAACTAGAAGGTTATATTCCTCTTATGGTGTAGGGGTGCACTGCTCAACTCCTAGAGGACGGAGCGGGGGGACGTATGATAAAACTCAGTCGCTGGGCGTTCCTCCAGTTATAATTATAATAATGGATTAAAACAGTAGTAAAGATTTTGATGACATTGTTTATGTCTTTCCTATTAAGTTAATAAATCCGAAATTTTGTAATGATGTGTAGTTATTTGCATGTTTGTGCCTTAATCACGCAGCGACAGCTGAACATGTAATACAAACATACAAACTTAACCTGGAAAAATATGTAGGCTGCTTTTTAGCCGAGTACCACGCGAGCGAAGTCTCGAGCAGATGCTATTTTTCGATATTTTCGTACCAAACCAGAGCCGTCCTTTAGCATCGACCTTGCCGTCGTTGCATCGGTTGTCGGGGTGCCCCAGGTCTACGGCCGTGAGCAGTCTCAGCGCACTGTCGTTCTCAGTGCTCTCCCACTGCATGAGGTAGACCTCAGAACGGACGGTCACCAGCAACAGCTTAGGGTTGTCCTTGACGGTCACGACAAGCGATACTGGACCATATGCTGGAAGAATAAGATGCTTTTTGGATCGATGGGTTAATCAGTTTTTTATTTGCACTGGATTACATTATTATTACATTAGCTAGTACAAGACCGTGTTGGATGGCACAAGCAGATGGAGGTCTACGCCCAGCAGTGGGCAAAGGCAGGCTGTGGATAATAATGATGATGGATTAAAAAGGAGCAAAGTCATAGTTATTTGTTTCTAAGATCTATGCTAAAAGTTTATCAGATATTGATCCAATATCTATCGGTGTTCAATGTCTGTTGGTACATCTTATCTGTCTACCGACGTATTAGTTCTGTACATCAGTTCTGCGTTTCCGTTTGCAGATATAATCTAGTTACCAGTGAGCATAAGAGAGATAACTTACCGATCTCCTTAGTAGTAACGTTTCCCGAGTCGACGTCCAGTCTGTGCACCTTCTGTCCGTGTATGTCAACCCAGTACAGCGCATTCTCACCCCCTGCCCAGTGAGGGCCTTCGAAATGCTCCCCAGATCCATACACCTACAGGTAAACATAACCGTAACAAGCTTTCGTCCTCATAAAAAATCCCTATTTCAGTCTCTGTGGCCATAAATATTTTTGTAAAAAATTATGTCGATCCTAGATCTGCAGCTGGTTGAAGATAGGATAAACCTATAAACACACGCTTTCGAATTTATTATATTAGTAGGATGATGATCTTATCACTGTGGACCATGATTGTTCTTAACAAAATTATGCAAAACTATTGAGCACCAAAAAAACATAATTATACTTGTGTTTGCTAAAATTATTTCAGACTAACAATATCCTTATATTAAGCTAAAACAAAAGGTTGCATGGCATCCTAGTATATTCAACTTTAGCAAAAGAAACCAAAAGATTTGATAGAGCACACCTAATTTGTTTATACCCGATGAGTCATCTATAATGTTTATCATAATTAAACAAATGAATCCACATAATGTCACTTACGTTCTTTATAAGCGGTGATGTGGATCTGGACCCATCTATTGTATTAGCTAAAACTGCTAAAACAAGTCCGTGTAGTAAAATATTCATTTTAGTAAAATCGCGCTTTGCTTAGCTCGGCCGACACTCACGACTTGCGAAATGTGACTGGTCAATGCCACGGTCCCAGCATTGTACAACTGAGATTCGATCACTAAGCTACGTTGGCTTTTGTTGTGACCGCGAGATGATAGAGCTACACTTGAAAATAATACTTTCATATCAATGTTTTCTAGTACAGAGTCTAGTCACTAATCCCCGAATACTCAAACGCGACTCAGAGTTGAGCACGTCTCAAGTGACGAGTTTTTGACAGATTTTCATCAAAAACTGTCTTAACCGTGACTTGCGACGTGCTCAACTCTGAGTCGCGTTTGAGTATTCGGGGGTAAGTGTCCCGTTGAAAACTTCTCTCAGAGCTGGTATGAACTCTGATAATTAGCAACCACCAAAAGCTTTGCTTAATTACTTCTCTGCTGGACTGGGAGTAAAGAAAAAACAGAATACGTCCAGCTGCTTCTCCCCAAGCATGTCGTAAAAATGGACTAAGGGTTGGTAACCTCCCCAACATGTTGGACTATCTATTTGGGCGATGGAATGGACTGATCACCTGTCACCGTGGTTCACTATATCCATCTCGGGAGTTTAAATCAGAAGTAGCTGCAAGTTTTCTTATGATTACTTCTGACTCTGCCCACATACGGGCGTGATAATATGTATGTATGTATGTATAAATTATGAGTATTCCATGTTTCAGCAAAACCGTTCAGCCGTTACGGAGATGAATGGGAACAAACATTCACACAAACTTTCACATTTTTTATATTAATGTGATTGACTATAGAGTTAATTTGCAAGAAAATCGAGTGCGCCTAAGTAATTATTGATTAGTTCCTATCCGTACACAAAGACCGTGCTTGTGAAATCGCGAATCATCGAATTGCCCTTTCTGATGGTTACGGTAGATTAGTCCGGTTCCGCGGAAGCTTACTTGCCATCAAGGTCGAATGCCTTTTCTTATGTCATGAAAAAAGGATAGTTGAAAATGGAAACATGTGTTTGGATTAGATAAACATACAGACAAATAGTACGGCTGCGGGTCGGATGCGGTTAAGTTGCGTTTCCTGAAACTTTCCGATTCATTACGGAAGTTCCGTAGAGGACTCTACTTTGCGTTTACATTTTGCTTACCACGTAATTAAGAGCTATAAAATTATCCACAAGGACTTTGTTTACATGCACTCTGTTTATAATAACATACTTTAGGCATACTTCCTAACGCATAAACCTTCTAAAGAATGAGAGAGTAAGCAAAAGCGTGGTTCAAGGCCTTAGTAAGGCGCACCGATTAAAAATGATGTAGTCTGTGTACTGGAATGAAGAGCACTGGTGATCCTGTTCCGATTGTAAGGTCGTGGCTTCGAATGCGGTTGGTGCAGTCATAGATTTTTCTATGCGAAGTTTACCATTACTCTCAAACGGTGAAGGAAAACATCGTGTGGAAACCCGAAAACGCATAAACTATTAAAATTTTCACATTATGTCGTAAAGTACTTAGCCTTAATAAATATATTCTTGTTTATGTCTTCTAGTCCGATGTTTTCCCAGCGATATTTTATGCGCGTGCTCATAATTCGCACTGCCAAATCTTCTAACAATTGTCCGTTAAGCCATAGACGGCTGTTATGGTGCAATTTGCGCTCAATCTGTGTGTGCCTTATCTTATACGACTTCTTATAATAGTTTTTAGGTACTTAGGGTCTACCCCGTTTCATAACCGGACCGCTACTTACTGTGCGAAAAAGCAAATCAAAGTCTTTTCAATAGTTTTCTTGTAAAAGCCTTATTTTGTAATAGCCTTCCTTTCTTGACAATTAAATTAACTTGGTATTACATACTGAATGTTCAACAGAGTCAGTTGCTGTTATTATTTCAACAGGCTCTATAGTATAAACTTTAACTTGAAACTGCCAACTACCACTAAATTTAAAATTACAAATTTACTACTTAGATTATATGAAATAAGTAATTCTGTTTTCTTTGTGGTGGTGGTTTTGTGGCTTAACCCCCGAATACTCAAACGCGACTCAGAGTTGAGCACGTCTCACTCACAGTTTTTTGACAGTTTCAGATGAAAATTTGTCAAAACGTCATTTGAGACGTGCTCAACTTTGAGATGTGTTTGAGTATTCTGGGGTAAGTTCCATTACATCTCGAATTAAAACTTCCATTTGTTCTTTTGTGTGTTGTGCATTAAAGTGTTAGTAGGTAGTAATAATAAATTGCAATGTTCATTTGAAAAGTTTAATCGTCAGAATCATGTAAAAATGACAACTAAATAATTTTCAGTCACTTGAAATCTTTTTAGTTAGTTTGCAATCATTAATTTCCAAGAAGTTCTGAGGTTCTCCACGGCACCCTTTCACGGTGATACCGAACAAAGCTCCTGATAGACTTTTTGGTGTAGATGCATACATAGCCCCAGTAGTGCAATGCAAAACATCTAAATTCTTGCCTCCCCATATAAGAGAGGTTACTTGATCTACTGGTAGCGACATTCGTAGTAGTATTTTACCAGAAGTAGCATTTATCCTCAGAACCTGAAACATAAATTGGGAATGAGATTGCCCTCTTCTGTCGATCATTAAATTTTCCAAAATGAATAATAATTTAATCAAAAGTTTTGTAAGCATAACTTGCGGGAGAAATGTTTGCATTTTTTGTAAATATTTCTTCCGAGTCTGGGTGTTATAGTGGGTAGTATGTGTAAAAAGTATGTCCATATTAAAAAAAAGGTATTTATGAATTATATCAGCCATTTGGTTCCCATAATCAAAAGCTTTGCTCAGTTTGAGGCTAGATGGCGCAGTGTGAAATGTCCAGATAACAAAATAACTATTGGTACCTATTTAATTGGAATCATCAAATGTCCAGCTAATTGCTTGCCGATAGACAGCTGTTACGTTACATTCCATTGTGGTTCGAAACATTACAAAATATCTGTTACAAACCTCTCCTCCATCGTAAGTTGCAACCCAAATATGTCCGTCGTTGTCTATCGTCATACCGTTCGGGAATCCGGGTAAACCGCGTTTCTCAAAATTGACGAGCGTTGTCCTATTAGCTAAAATAGAACCAAATATTACAACCTACCAACAAAATATATGAAAGGAATGGACACTTTAGCATTAACAATTACGTTTACATGTGTAAACATTAACTTAAAAAACAGTTAATTGTATTTTTACTGTATTTACCAACTACTCCTTCTTTTATGTCGTAATCAAAAGCATAGGTCCTTCTGGTTCCGTCGTTGTAATACATCTTCTTATTGTTCAGCGACCATGTTATGCCATCAGATAGAGTGACATTCTTCAGAACCACTTTGGGGCACTTGAAAGTCGTGTTTGTCGTCATGTAGAGGCTCCCTTGGCCAGGCTCTACTACACCAGGGTAAGGCTTAGGATATATTTTTCCAATCGTTCCTATTGAGGAGAAAAATATTATACCTTAATTTCTTTAAAATGCTTTTAAACGAGATTGACTAAACGGTTCCCGGTATTTACAAGCGATTTTGTGACTTGCAAAGAGCATACAACATGTTTCTGTGGAGCGTTTCATACCAACTTTTGACATTAAAAAAAATAGAAAAATCGCAGCCAGCTATAAAATTGGTAATTGGATGGTGTTGGCGCCTAGTAGCGTGGTTTCCAAACGCCACTCAATAATTAAAAAAAAAAAGATTCGGCCATATTTAAAAAAATGTCACTTCGATATTACGTTCGAGCATGCAACGACAATTACTTATGTTTCAAGAACAATAGCAATTTATAATACCAAAAATCAAGTTTCTACAAGGAAAGGATGAAATAAGCTGTAAGGAGAATATTATCCAACAGATGATAAAAAACCGGCAAAGTGCTAGTCGAATTCACACACGAAAGGCTCCGTACCATCGTACATGTACATAAATGTTTCTAGTGTGCTACCTATTATAGGTGGCAAAAAGTGCAAAATGAAACACGTCTCTCCTATGAGGACCCCCTTAATTTTCATTTTTTTTAATTATTTTTACGCATTAGTACGGAACCCTTTTTGTGCGAATTCGACTCGCACTTGACCGGTTTTATTAACGCTGGCTGAGAAGTCTTGTCATTTTAGAAATGTCAATTTGGTATACCGATATTACCGAACATGTTTTTTTGTTTCTGAATATATCTCGCAATAAGTAGTGATACGTTATTGAATCAAAATGCAAACTTGCCAAAATACATTCTTCCGGCAGCGTCAACTTTGGCGTCATGGATCACATTATCGGGCAATCCAATGTCAACCTCGGTCAAAAATATTGGCGTAGGATTAGCTTCGTTACAGTTAAAAACGTAAAGACCATTATCGATACCCACTATGACGTATCCTGGAGATCCCTTTATTGGCATTACAAGACCGAGCGATCCACAACCTGACAAAACATAAGTATTTTAATAAGTGATGAATTTGTATGCAGTTGACTATGTATTTAATTAATTCATATTGTAAAGTGGAAGGCGTAAAAGTAAAATAAAAACACTTTTAAACGCAATCAGCATGCGAAGGATGAATGTAAGAAGATTAACGAAACAGGTGCATGAGGCGAGTGTGAATGATAATGGATGAGAAAGAGATCTAGTATACAGTAAAGCTATAGAAATATTATGTCAGAATCGTAGATTCGTAGGAAATAAAGCTACATCATTTCTGCCCAGGGAACCAAGTGCAATTTTCAAACTCACTCTCATCCTGAACCTCTTCCTTGAATTTAGTGTGAATTGTTATATCACTATAGTAGATTAATAATGTTTACATACTGATATTCCATGATGTTATTTTGGACGTTTCTCCATCCAATCTATATAGTGTTTTTTTACCAAACGCTATAAAATAAAGGGCATTTTCTTCAGTTGACCAATTTGGACATTCCAGGGAAGTCTCAAGAGGTTCCGTCATCTAAAAATAAAAAAGCTTAAATAATAAATTTCTGCCTATACATTATAAACATGTTCTTAGCGTTTATATATATCTCTCTCTGAAAAATCAGTAATATACTTGCCTGCTCTATAGTGTATTCTGTCGAGTCGACTGAATAAGCAAAACTCATCATAACTATAATGAAAGTTTGTAAAATGATCATGTTGTCTTTGAACTGGAAATTCACTGATAGTATAAAATTTTAACTGACTGAAAAATAAATATAGTCACGATGTTTTATATATTTCATGAATTAGGGTTCTTCATTTCAAAATAAAATACTGTTCAGTTTTATTTATTTAATTTAAGCGTGCACTATTCGATTTTTACGTAACAATAAATTTAAACAAAAAGGGAATGCTCTTAAACTATTCAAAAGATCGTTAGGAAACCAGCATGTTGAGAGTCATGGCTAGAACCATAAAGTCTTCTCTGTGGTCTAAACACTACTCGTAACATTATTTGTCATGTATCTTGAAGCGGGCGAGCGTTCGGCTGAGACGCAAGAGGCGCGAGTTCGATTCTCTGCTGCGGGAGAAATTATTGCATGTTCTGCAAATATTTAATCCGGGTCTGGGTGTTGTAATATGATGGACTAGTTTTCGCCCGCGGATTCGCTCGCGTAGTATCTATGGACAAAAAGTAGTCTATATGTTATTCCAGTACACACACTGTATATTCCAAGTTTCATTCAAATCCGTTAAGCCGTTTCAGCGTGATCGAGGCACAAACATACATCGTCACATCTACACTTCCTCACATACTTTCGTATTTTTAATATTAGTAGGTTTATAAGTATGTATTTACAAAAAAAAGGATATAAGTATCCTATCAGCCATGTGGTTCCCATAGTACAAGCTCTGCTAAGTTTAGGGTTAGATGGCGCTGTGTGAGTATATACATATATATATATATATATATATATTAAATTTAGAAGCGCTCGTGGCGTAGCTTGTTTATTCGTTCTTGATTAATCGTTGAAGCTAAGCAACGTTGTGCGCGGTCACAATTGGGATGGGTGACCGCAAGTGGCATTACGAGCTGAGTGCTTCCGTGCTTCGGAGGGCACGTTAAACAGTCGGTCCCGGCTTTTAAGTCGTTAAGCCATGACGGAGGCCTTTCGGCGGCCTAAAAACTTCGTCACTAGAGTTGGCCACTAGCTCATACGAACATACATACATACATATTTAGAAAGAGTAGTATAGTTATTTGAGTCGAATGTAACATCGATTGACTTTGCAGAGCAAATCAGGTTTAAATTAATGTTAAGGGAACCTCAGGGCTCAAGTCTCATCCGCACTTCATAGTTTTAGATATTTCCACATGTCTTTGCCTATCACTAATTAATATTCTCGAAACGATACTCAACTGTACGTATACGTATAATTATCTATTTATATTACTAGTTGTACCTGTTTCTGCAAATTAGGCTGCCTGATAACCTGAGTGTCAGTGGCATTATGCGCACAATTCAGTGTGCGGGATAATGCTTGTCGGGTAACTGGTTCCTTTCCATCACTCCGCTTTATGTTTATCAGGTTGAAATATTATTTTGAAAAGGATCTCTTTTTAACGGCTTTATAGTATGTCCAAATAATCCCCGTGATTTTAAGGAATAAAAAAAATTGATTTTGACCTTGACTATGCTTTCTGGTGTTAACATTGTTATTGGTCACGTTATCCTGACGCTGTATAAATCATTTACTATAGATGGTAAAAGGCCTTAGTAGTAGTAGTAGTAGTATTATACATGGTGAGTTTTTTCCAGGGCCACTGAGGCGAAGTCTGGAACCGTGAGAGTTATCGAAAAGTCATGTTAGCCTTATTTTTTTTATCGAGCATGCACCTCGCATGCTCGATAAAAAAATAAGGTTAATTAAGAAAGTCAGTTTTTATAGTTTATCGTTTTATTTTTAGTGGGTTAACAAGAATTGATAAAGTGAGGAGTGAGTATGTAAGAGGGAGCCTGAAGGTCGCGCCAGTGACGGATAAGTTTAGGAGCAATAGATTAGCTTAGTATGGACGTGTCATGAGAAGGGAAGAAGGGCATGTGACGAGAAGAATGTTAGATGATGAAAGTGGAAGGATATGTAGGTAGAGGTAGGCCAAAGAAAAGATGGATGAGACCGTGTGAAAAATGACATGAGTAAGAAAGGCGTGCGTTGAGATGACTTCTGACAGGAGGAAACGGAAGAGGAATACATGTTTTGCCGACCCCACTTAGAGTGGAATAAGGGCAGGGAAATAGTGAGAATCGAGCCATAGGGCAGCAACCTACCGTAATCTAAGCTAGTTGGACACCGGACTGGGGCTCTCTGGTTTTTGTTAGGTACGATAAATTTCTACTATGTTAGATCGAGGCGTGCCCCCAAAGAAGAAAATGCATGTCCCACAGCTTAACATTCGCATCTCTGCTTTGCTTAACATATTTTAAAAAACTTTACCTCTATGATAATAATAATGTAGTGTCGATACTTGTCACTTATTATAGGTAAAATACTATTTACTTAGTACTGGTTTGGCGAGAAAAGTTCCATTCATTTGTAATCAAATTAAATTGCAATGTATATTAAAAAAATCTAATTAAGTATTAAAATTATATTTAATATAAAGATTTCAACTATGAAATTTTCATTTAATTGGAATCTTTCCAGTATATTTAATATTATTAATTTCCATGAAGTTCTCAGGTACCCCACGGCACCCTTTCACGGTGACACAAAACAAAGCTCCTGATAGACGCTTTGATTTTTTCACATTCATACACCCAGTAGTGGCATAAAGAATATCCAAATCCTTGCCTCCCCATACAAGAGAGCTTACTTGATCTACTGGCAGAGTAATTCGTAGTAATATTTTTCTAGTCCTAAAACTTATCCTCAGAATCTGAAACATATTAAATTGTGGTAAGCCATATGAGATTCTTAAGTCGTCTTACGATCGTTAAACTTGACATTTTGTATTTTTTTCTTCTTTTATTAGTATGATTAATGAATTCCTTTTCTAACCTACAAATACTTCCCTTTCGTCAGATCAGATTTGCTTATGGACCAATAGTAGAATATTTATTTCATCGGAACCCAGATACCTAATGTTCAGCGTATCGCTTCGCTCGCTGGTAAACAAATATTTATTTATAATAGTGGTCCTAAACATTAAACAATATATTAAAAATACCTCTCCTCCATTAAAAGTTGCAACCCAAATGTGTCCCTTGCTATCTGTCGTCATACCGTTGGGGAATCCTTGAATACTGCGACGCTTAAAATTGACGAACGTTGTCCTATTAGCTAAAACAGGAACTAAGTTACCGCCACAAATATATCACAAATATATAAATTAATACTGCAGCATAGTAATTGCATGACTACACATTAGTTTTGATAAAAATGAATTAATATAGTCAATTACCGATTACTCCTTCTTTTATGTCGTAATCAAAAGCATAGATCCTTTTGGTTCCGTCGTTGTAATACATCTTCTTATTGTTCAGCGACCATGTAATGCCATCAGATAGAGTGACATTCTTCAGAACCACTTTGGGGCACTTGAAAGTCGTGTTTGTCATAATGTAAAGGCTCCCTTGGCCAGGCTCTACTACACCAGGGTAAGGCTTAGGATACATTTTTCCAATCGTTCCTATTGAGGAGAAAAATATTTTACATTTATTTCTTTAACTGCTAGTAACTAAAGTTGACAAAAAAGTTCCAGGTACGGTCCAAGGCATTTTCAAGCGATTCTGCGACTCGCTAATATTTCCAGAAAATGTCTCCCAACATACATTCAAAATGCAAACTTGCCAAAATACATTCTTCCGGCAGCGTCAACTTTGGCGTCATGGATCAGATTGTCAGGCAATCCACGATCAACAGCGGTCAAAAATCTCGGCTTAGGTTCAGCTTCGTTACAGTTCAAGACGTAAAGACCATTCTTGATTCCCACTAGGACATACCCGGGAGATCCCTTGAGTGGTATTACAAGACCGACCGGTCCTTCATCTGACAAAATAAGCTTTTTATTAAGTTAAAGCACTTTTTAAGTTTACTGTGTTTTAGAAAGATTTTCTATAAGTTCACTCATTAGACTTACCCCCGAATACTCAAACGCGACTCAGAGTTGAGCACGTCTCGTTTTTGATGAAAATCTGTCAAAAACTCGTCACTTGAGACCTGCTCAACTTTGAGATGCGTTTGAGTATTCGGGGGTAAGATATCTGCTAAAGACAGTAAAGTGAAAGGTTTAAAATTTAAAAATTACGCATGTAAATGTCGAATTTGGTGTGAATTGTTATTATTACTACCATCGAATAAAAATGTAACATACATATATTCCATGATGTTATTTGGTACGTTTCTCCATCCAAACGAAATATTTTATTTTTACCAAAGGCGATAAAATAAAGTGCTTTTTCTTCTGCTGACCAATGTGGAGTTTCCAGGAGGGCGTCAAAAGGTTCCGTTAGCTGTAAAAATAAATTTATTGAATAATTTGACGACCTCGGTGGCGTGGCAGGCGAGTGCTCGGCTGAGACGCAAGAGGCGCGGATTCAATTCCCGCTACGGGTGAAATGTTTGTATATTCTGCAAATATTTCTTCCGGGTCTGGGTGTTGTAGTATTATAAGTACCAAAAAAAGTATATAAGTATTCTCTCAGCCATCTGGTTCCCATATAGTACAAGCTTTGCTTAGTTGGGGCTAGATGGCGCTGTGTGAAATGTCCACAAATATTTATTTATTTAATTATATTCTGCTATGCCATCTATTGAATAAATACTTTGTTTTCATAGCTCTTTTATAAAGAATACATACACATAATATCACGCCTGTTTCCGATAGGGGTAGGCAGATACAACGGATTTCCAGTTGCTACGGTCCTGACATACTACTCTCGCTTCACTCACTCTCATCATATTCTTCATGCATGCTTGTTGGTTTAAGGTACTCTAGTATTGGCCTTTTTCTAAAACGTCACCGACCTGGGGGTCTAGCCAAGATCATTTCTATTCTCTTTCCATTGTAGAAAACGATTGGTAGCCGAGCAGTGTTGCCACCTTGCATTTTTTTAAAGCGCTAGGTCAAAAATAAAATGTCATCAGATTTTAGAAATTTAGATTAAAAAAAAACACTAAAACTAAACATTATACAATTTTACGTACCTAGGTAAAATACCTACGTAAAATTGTATAGTTAATAAGATACTAAGTACTATTTTTTCTGCATCTCATACATACTTGTTCGTTCGTTTTTAATTTAAACTAGGGTTTCTTTAATCTGAAATAATTTAGCGGAATTTGGTGTTTTTTTTTAAATCCAAATTTCTGAAATCTGATGACATTTTATTTTTGAAATGCAAGGTGGCAACACTGCTCGGCTACCAATCGTTTTCTACGATGGAAAGAGAATAGAAATGATCTTGGCTAGACCCCCTGGTCCATGTAGATCTTCCCCTTTCAACGGTACCATTAAAAATAAATATACATAATTTTATTTGGAAAAATAAATCTACATTACAATGAAAACTACTAGAACACATTGAAAACTGCATTAGTTAACTTAAAAACTGTATCGCAGTTCCCAGTGCACTCCTCCCATTAACATTTTCATTATATTTGAGAAATCACAGTAATATACTTGCCTGCTCTATACTGTATTGTGTCGACTCGAATGAAAAAGCAAAACTCATTATAAATATAAAGAAAGATTGTAAAATGATCATGTTGTCTTTAAACAGAAAACTCACCGATAGTATCAATTTTTAACTGACTGAAAAATTCATGTAAGTGCGATGTTTTATACGTTCCATGAATTAGGGTTCTTTATTTCAAAATGAAACACCGTTTAGCTTAAGAATTTTTTAGAAAGTCTATTTTGAGAAGTGCTATGAAATATGATAAAACAAAAAAGGAATGCTTTTATACTATGTAAAAGATTGTGAGGAAACCAGCGTGATTAGAGTTATGCCTAAAATCACAAAATTTGAAGGAATTTTCGAAGGAATGTAATCATTTCAATGGAATGTAACATCGATTGACGTGGGAGGGCAAGTCAGGTCTAGATGAATGTTAAGGGAACCTCAGGGCTCACGTCTTATATTTCCACATGCCTTTGCCACTCATTAGTATTCTCAAAATAAATACTCGCCTATTTATTTTCTTTATTTTATGATGGCCGTAAAATAGTTATTACCTGTTTCTACAACAACAAATTAGATACCAAAGCTCTCCTACCGTCTATACTACATCTGTATAATAAATAATCTGGGGACTGTGTGACGTCCTTGGTAGCGTAGCAGGCGAATGCTTGGCTGTGACGCAAGAGGGTTCGATTCCGGAAGAAGTGTTTGCATATTTTGCAAATATTTCTTCCTGTTCTGGATTCCTGTTCTGTTGTAGTATCATGGTACTTGTAGTTTCTGATACCCACCACACAAGTTATCCTAGTGTGGGTCAAAACTATGTGCCTATGTGACTGTTGAGTGTTATTTATTATTATTATACTTGCCGGTTTAAAAGCAAGGAGGCCTAAGAGGCCCTATGCTGACCAAGCTAAACTCATACTGCATAGTATACAGCAAGTTTGCCAAATTATGTCTGAATTTAATGCACTGTTCAAAATAAATACAACTTAAGTTACCTACACTTGTACATTTGGGCGAACATTTATCATCATTTTCCTGCCGTTATCCCACTAGATGGGGTCGGCACAACATGTTTTCTTCTTCCATGTTCTATCACTCGTCATCTCAGTATTCACTCCTTTCATACGCATGTCCTCTTTCACACAATCCATCCATCTTTTCTTAGGCCTTCCTCTGCCCATGTATCCATCCACATTCATATTCAGCACTTTCCTTGTAACATGACTTTCTTCCCTCCGCATAACATGCCCATACCACGCTAACCTATTACTCCTCATCCTCTCTGTCACTGGCGCTACTTTCAAACTTCCTTATTTAAAATTTAACAGTTCAAACTCATAATCAAATTGACAATAGACAAGGTTCTAGAAAATTTTGAAATTTTACTAAACGGTAAGGTCGGGAAACCTGTAAACGCGAGGTATATTCGCACTTGGATGGATTCTATTTATGTTCATTGAATAAATAATTATTCAGATATATTTATTGTTAATTTAATTAACTACATAAAAGTAATGACTGAAATAAAATAAATGCATCCAAAAATAGGTCAATTTGTATTTATGAGTGGCTTTTGCATGCGGCTTCGAACGCGGAATTTTATCAAAACGATTGTTGTTGAGCACCTACATATACTTACCTCTATATTATAGCTTTTCAGGTAATCTTCGTGGAATAATTTTCATACATAAATACTTATTATCACTCCCGTATCCCTAATGGGGTGGGCTGAGCCACTAGTAATCATAAGAAAACTTGCAGCCATTCCTGATTCAAAGCCCCAAGATTTATATGGTGAACCATGGTGACAGGCAGGTGATCAGCCCATCGCCCATATAGATGGTCCATCATGTTGGAGGGGATACTATTCCTTAGTCGAATTTTACGATATGCCCGGAGAGAGAAGCAGCTGGACGCATTCTATATTTTTCCTTTTTTTCTTTTACGGTCGGGATTCGAACCCACGATCACCATTCACGGATCGAAAGTTAGAGTACTGTCGGTTACATACACCCCACTAGGTCATGACTCTTTTATGATGATATTCATTAAACGAATAAAACATTGTTTCAGATGAAAGTGTTCATGGACATGAAACCGGGCGGTTCTCTGTGCACCGTGCTAGCCACCATGTTCCGTTTCAAGTCGGAGCAGCGGTGGCGCAAGTTCGACTTCCAGGTCGGTAAGGTATGCACCCGCACGCTGCCTCGCTCACCCCGCCCCGCCCCGCGCCGCCCGCCAGAACCCGCACCACGCGGCATAACACATCACTATGCAACATGCGTCTGATATTTGTTCAGATATACTCAAAATTGTATGAATAAAAAAAGGAGATGTTTCATTGCAGACCTGGTCTATGTACAGCAGACAGAAAAATGAGGAAAACAGTGACTATCGAAAAAAAGTCGAACTTTCATTTGTAGCAAAATTATTTGCAGTAAAATGTTTAAATGCGAAGACTTTTTACAATGGTAACATTCGTACTGCCATTATCACTTAAGTATTATGTCAATTTTATGATTTTGACAGCTTCATTACGAACATTTGATTCTACTCGAACGAAATGCACTCATTTTACCTACTTGTCAAAGTCAACAGCTATCAAATAATTTTAATCAAATCAATACCGATCCGCTATATCGGTTTCTGTTGCCCTCCGTATTTTAGGAAAATGTATTAAATAAAGAAAAATAATAGAAAACTGACAATGTTAAAAAGTTTTACATACTAATACATATTTAGCAATAAATATAATGTTTAAATACAAGTGTACACCGACCAGGCCTAGGTTCCATAGAATGCCTAGACTGCCTAAATGTTTTGACCAAAATACGACATTAGGTAGTTAGTTCAGCAAAATTATTTTTGCTATAAGTTTTATATACTATTCAAATTTTAATAGAAAATGTTCTGGTAAACTATTTTATAAATATCAGACGCGTGTTGTTGCTGTATGCACGAAGGGTTTGATATACTAATTTTAACATTTTGAATCCGGAATCTTGCAGTTTTGATTTATACAACATAGATTTTATTTATTAAGTGTCACATCATAAAAAATCACTTCAAATTTTTGCTTGGGTAGCAGACCTGAATTCATTTTCATATTGTTCCTTGTTCCCGTATCATGTCATATCACACCACTATTCAAAATGCGATGGTTTGAATTGTAAATTAATCATGGGAACCGTTGGAAAACGTAACGTTTTTGTGTGAATAACATTTTGTAATATTTTTTCACTAATAAGTACTCTTTTCTTCTCACTTTTAGCATGCTAAACTGGTTTTAACACTATTCACCATTATTTTTAGCATGCTAAACTTTTTAATATTCTTATTTAATGGCCATATTACTGAGGTCAGAGTTCATTACTTTTATCCAACCAAATTTTGTTAATTGACAACAATTCAATCAAGTCTTGAATGTTTTTTTACTTTTTCAACAATTTAGGTGCCTTATATAAAAATATTGATAATTATGAAATGTATATAAATTGCATTAAGTTCAGTATACTTAAATCGATTTAAATATTCAAGTACCTACTACTAATATTATAAATCCGAAAGTTTTTGAGGATGATGTTTGTATGCTTGTATCTGTTTGATTTGAATGTTTTTTTATTTACTTATTAATTTTCGAATATATTATGTATGTATGTTTGCGACCTCAGCCGCAAGCGCAAACTAGTTCTCTATAGTTTTATAGAATCTAGAATTCTAGAATCAGCATACAGTGCTAATCATATCGAATATCAAAAATATCAATAAATCTTATGTTTTGTTAAGGTGAACTTCCTAGTGTACAAAATGGAATCAAGAAAATTCTTTTTTCAAACTCATTCGATTGGTTGATCTCCAAAGAGCATATCTAACACACATCTTTTCTTTCCTCCGTCCCCATTCGTCCTTTCCAGAACCCGTCCCGCAAGGACCTGAACGTGCAAATGATGCTGGAGATAGAGTCGTCGCTTCTCGGCGCGGAGCTGATCCGTACACCGTGCGTGTACATCCGCCCCGAGGTGGACAAGGCTACTGCTAACAAGGTCAAGGATATCGTCAGCAACCATCAGGGAGAGATTTGTGGTAAGAATTTCCTATGTGTTTAAGAAGAACCGTCTATTTAACGAGTTTATTTTGCCCTCCATTACTTATGGTACCAAGAAATGGACGCTCACGCTGGGGGTGTGAAAAAATGAGGGTTGCACCGAGGGCCATAGAGCGTGCCATGCTCGGTATCAAGGTTTTAAACAAAATTCTCAATCCGAAGACAAATAAAGGTCAAAGATGATGGAATACGTGTAATGGAGCTCAAGTAGAGTTGGGCGGGACACCTGACTCGACCTGTGGTGACAGGTGGTGTAAAACGATGACTTATTGGTGACTTACGATAGGTCGAGGACATTGTCAGCGTCGCGGGTCGTCAGTGGATCAGGCTAGCGCAGGACCATATAAAGCAAAGGGAGGCCTATACCGCAGTGTTAGCGATCTGGCTGCGGATGATGATGATGTTTATTGTTATTAGAAGCGTATAGTGTCCTACTGCAGAACAAAGGCCTTTCCAGTCCAGTCATCTCTGTTCTGACAGCATGCAGGTAGATTGAAGTGAGATGGGGCGGGCCGTGTCTGCCGCATGTCGGATGTGTTATGGCCTAGAAGCCACTACGTAGTGGACGTTTCTTATCAGGTTAGAGGTAGTCTACCACGTGACAGATAACGGCGCAGATGGAGGGACGAAATGAATGCCTACTTAAAGGATATTGATGATGATGATAAGTAATAATACCTCTTTTTGTGTGTTGTGTGTGCAGAGGACGAGGAGGACGCGACTCACATCGTGTACCCGACTGTGGATCCGCTGGAAGAGGAGTACGCCCGGCCAGTGTTCCGCCGAGGGAACCATGTATTGGTGCATTGGTACTATCTGCCCGACAGCCACGACACCTGGGCGCAGACTGACTTGCCGGTACGTCTCACATTCAAAAATTATATTCAATACGAATTTCCGCTTCTGCAGACATTTGGAGCATTGAAAACTGGTGGAATGTCAGCAACTTTATGGAGTAAAGTTTTACACTAATCTAAAAATGGATGTCCTTATTAGATTGAAATTTCTTTCTCTTCTGAATGTATCTTGAGACAGGAAGTAGAAATCCGACATAATGTATTTCATATATTTTGGGATACTACGCGATAATATTCGCCGAAGCTCGATAATGTAATATGGCTGCAGGGTAAAATGTAGTTGACCAAATTGTAATGCAGCATGCAGTAGAGATTAAAGCTAGGAAGAGGCCCCGATGCAACTTATAATAGAAACAGTGAGTTTGTAATTGACTGAACTTGTGTTATCAGTTGGACATACCAGAGACAGTGAGTTTGTAATTGACTGAACTTGTGTTATCATTTGGACATACCAGAGACAGTGAGTTTGTAATTGACTGAACTTGTGTTATCATTTGGACATACCAGAGACAGTGAGTTTGTAATTGACTGAACTTGTGTTATCATTTGGACATACCAGAGACAGTGAGTTTGTAATTGACTGAACTTGTGTTATCATTTGGACATACCAGAGACAGTGAGTTTGTAATTGACTGAACTTGTGTTATCATTTGGACATACCAGAGACAGTGAGTTTGTAATTGACTGAACTTGTGTTATCATTTGGACATACCAGAGACTGTGAGTTTGTAATTGACTGAACTTGTGTTATCATTTGGACATACCAGAGACAGTGAGTTTGTAA
Source organism: Scotopteryx bipunctaria (assembly GCA_949320045.1). Taxonomy (NCBI): domain Eukaryota; kingdom Metazoa; phylum Arthropoda; class Insecta; order Lepidoptera; family Geometridae; genus Scotopteryx; species Scotopteryx bipunctaria. The sequence continues at coordinate 4,898,138 of OX439459.1, read as the reverse complement.
TTGACTGAACTTGTGTTATCATTTGGACATACCAGAGACAGTGAGTTTGTAATTGACTGAACTTGTGTTATCATTTGGACATACCAGAGACAGTGAGTTTGTAATTGACTGAAGTTGTGTTCCCAGGTGGATATTCCAGAGACAGTGAGTTGGGACTGCAACCGCGCCGAGCCGTGGCGAGTTACCGCTACTTGGGTGTTGGACCTGCCGCTCTACAACGAGTGGATGAACGAAGAGGATTATGAAGTCGACGCCAATGGCAAGAAAAAGGTATTCCCGTGGAATTAAAACGGCCTCAGTGGCGTGGTAGGCGAGAGCACTCGAGCATTTGTACTTACATACTTATTATCACACCCGTATCCCTCATGGGGTGGGCAGAGCCATAACTAAACATGATATGGTGAACCATGGTGACAGGTGATCAGCCCATCGCTCATATAGATGGTCCATCATTTTGGAGAGGTCTATCCCTTAGTCGACTTTTACGACATGCTCGGGAAGAGAAGCAACTGGACGCATTCTATGCTTTTTCTTTACTTCCAGTCCAGCAAAGAAGTATTAGTACATATAATTATAATAGTGAAGATACATACATACATACATTAAGCTATAGATATGTATAAAAATTAAAGGTATGGGAACGAGCAGACGAAACAACGAAAACGTCTGAAATTCTGTTAAAGTATGTGTACGACGACCTCGGTGGCAGGGTTTGATTATCGCTGCGAGAGAAATGTTTGCATGTTCTACAAATATTTCTCCTGGGTGTTGTGGTACCATGGTACCCGCAGTTTCTGATATCCACTACACAGGGAATCCTAGTGTAGGCTCAGAACTATGTGACTGGGTGTTAAAAGAAATACGCAATACAATACAATACAATTTATAGGTGAGTGGGGGTCCATTTTACAACTACTAGTTGGTTGGTAGTTAGCATCTTGGTTCTTAGGTAAGTTGTGATGTTACAAATAAAATTATATTATTCTATTCATTGTACTGTCTGTTGGCAGATCCACAAGCTGCGCCTGTCGGTAGACGACCTGATCCCAGGCGGAGAGACTTCCAGCAAGAGTAAGAAGGGAAGCAAGAGGAAACGCTCGCCCTCGCCGCCGCCGCAGAAGAACAAGCGGAAAAGGTAACCTATTACTTGCTTCTTTAGGAGCACTGGTGGTCTAGTAGTACTGACACCGCCTTTCATCCTGACATCGTTGGTTCGAATCCGGTCGTTCACTATTGGATTTTTCTGTTCGTAAAATGTATGTACGCTGTACCAGTACTTTCAGCGGGGAAGGAGAACATCGTGCTTTTCACCAGAGATGTACTACTCAGCTCAGCGGGCGGTAGGAAAAGAATATTGTGATAATAAACAATTAATGTAAAAAGTTGTAAAAATATTTTTTTATTTGCATATCATCATCATCATTTATTTTCATATATTTTCTGAATTACATTTCCGAGTAATATAAAAGCCATTGTATGTCCAGCCGCGTGACGAAGCGGCGTGATGAAGCGGAAGACGAGGATGACAACGCGTCACGTGACAACACGGACGTGACGCCGCCAGACGAAAAACCCGCCGAACGTAAGGAATTGATACCGTATCTATCGATACCCGAGTTGACAGTTGGTATTACACCTTTTACTTTATTTATTTTTCATTGGACTTTTAATCTATGAGACGGAGCCCTACTAGGGAATATGCATGTATTTTATTTATTTTTTATTCGATAGTTTACATCGCTATGTAATAGAAAAAAATATTCAACGTCAAAAAAGTAATTTTAGTAATTAAAAAACAAGTTAAAAATAGCCAACCGACACCTGCACTTTAAGCGCCTGCCATTTTGGCGCGCGTGATGTGACGTCATGGTCTATCACTCACAGGCAAAACACCAAGTAACAACACATTCGGTGGCATTGACACTTTTATTGTCATAGACTATTACCTGACGTAATAGTCTGCATATACGCTCTGAGCAATGGCGTAGCGTTTCAAATATTTGAATTTGAAATGAATTTCTTGCTCAAAAAGAAATTATAATCAAAAATAATGATGGAGGTATAATTCTGATTTAATAATGTTTATTAAAAAAATATTTCAATTACATGCATATTCCTTATTAGCTGGCTACTAACTGAACGAGCAGCCACGCGAGATAGGTTCTCGCTTAGTCAGGACGTGCCTTGCCCGCAAGTTGTCGTTTTGCTCAGCGATGTACGTCCTGACTAAGCGAGCTCTTGCTTTGGCAGCTTCACCAGGCTGCTCGGTCAGTCAGTACCCAGCTGTTGCCTAACGATCTCACTTGCACACGATACAATCTCATCGTGCAATGAAATGTTCTATGCTCACGCGATGGCTAAGATTTCTATCGTGACTTCCTGCCTCGTGCGACGATATCGCATCGTTTGCTCGTACGATTGTTAGCCAATTAGGGCGACGCCTGATATTTTTTTAAGCATGTGCAAGTTTAAGCTTCATAACGCTTTGATTTGCTTCACTGAACTCAGCACTATTACAGCGTCGACATGCTATATCTTCCTATCGGAAAATTATTATCTATAATGCACAAACTAGATTATTTACCTTACGTAGGTATTGGCATGATGAAATTACTGAATTCAATGCATTTAAATTTAAACATTTGTATGAACTATGTACATGACACCTACCGTGTTCACAGCAAATGTCTTTATATTTGGTTTTAGCGCCAGCGACGCCGGCACCCGAGCCGCCGCCGGCACCGGCGCCGGCACCCGAGGCGCCCGGCACGCCGGCGCCACAATCCGACGCTCACGACGACTCTCAGGGGAAACATAGTGACTCCAACACACAGGTACTCATACCATGTCGTACGACGAATCTATTTCATAAACACTGCTCCTCTGTTATCGGACTATGTTGGGAAATATCAACCGGATTACTAGAAATAAATAAAAAACATTGCGTAGGCGTTAATACTCACAAAATGTAATATGCAACACTCATGGCATTTATAATGTAAACATTGTACAAAAAAAATGCTAATTTATATAAGAATTTATAATGATGAGGCAGGCACATGTAAGCATTTAAGCACTGTAATATTGTTGTCATAAATCAAATTGGCGTTTCATGTAAACCAAAAACTCTAAAAAGCTGGAACATAGTCGGTGTTATGAGAGCACTGGTGATCTAGTTGCTAGTGACCCCGCCTTCTGATCCTAAGGTAGTGAGTTCAAATCCGGTTGTGTACCAATGGATTTTTCTGTGCGAAAAATTCATGTGCGCTATACCAGTACTCTCAAACGGTGAAGAAAAACATCGTGAGGAAACCCGCGGCTTAGTTAGCTCCGCGCGTATTGACCATGTCTTTCCTGTGGACAAGGCCGACTAAGCTGAGAGGATGGAATAGGTGCTGGGCAAGCCTACTCCATCTTGGTTCGTCCCGGGCACTACAGCATCCCGTCGGTGAAGGTAAAAGTTGCCTCCTGACGCTGTATAAATCATCTGCTGTAGATGGTAAAAGGCCTTTGTTTATGTCAGTATTATAATCAATCATAATCACAGGAGACTCTTACAAAAGAGGAGTTGGAAGACAACGTGACTGACCAAACGCATCACATCGTGGTTCCGTCCTACTCCGCTTGGTTCGACTACAACTCCATCCACACTATTGAGAAGCGCGCACTACCAGAGTTCTTCAACGGGAAGAACAAGTCGAAGACTCCGGAGATTTATCTAGCCTACAGGTCAGTATGAATATGAGTGTGTAACAACTGAATACTCTAGCAAAAGAATCACATCGTGCCTACTCCGCCTGGTTCGAATAAAACTCCATCCACAATATTCAGAAGCGCGTGTTATCAGAGTACTTTAACGGGAAGAACAAGTCGAAGACGCCTGAGATTTATTCTGGCTTACAGTTTAGTTCTCTACAATGAGTTTACCCAGACAAATATTTGCATGTCAACTAGTCCTACGGAGTTGTGTGCGTGAAGCTCGGCCAGGGGGGTTCATTTAGAGTTTAGCTCATAATGCATGCTCATAGCATAGTGTCCATTTAATTTATTTATTTTTAAATTCTGTAGGTACTAACTAGCTTTGTACATATTTTTTTACTACAGTCGCTAGCGAGTTTATGTAGAACTCTTCCACTCGTGCAGCAAACAGTGGTAAGACGTAAAATAGCTCGCATTCATAGAGTGATCAAACCACAAACATTCAAATATACTCGCTAATGTTAGGATCTATCTATCTAGTCGTGTCACTAGTTCTTTCTAACCAATGTGGTGAAAGGATTTATAGTGAGCCTTTCAAACTTTCAACGGTTCTACGACATGCCGATTTCCTCACGATGTATAGCGCACATAATTTTTTCGAACTTATGAGTGGTAAAAAGATGAGGCCTGTCCAACCTAACACTAGATGATTTATACAGCGTTAGGAAGCACGTTCGCCTTTACAAAACATGGTGTTATAAATTGTGACTGATTTCAGGAACTTCATGATCGACACATACCGTCTGAACCCCACTGAGTATCTAACAAGCACCGCCAGCCGGCGCAACCTGGCGGGTGACGTCTGCGCCATTATGAGAGTGCACGGCTTTTTGGAGCAGTGGGGACTTATCAACTACCAGGTAAAATAGCTAAGAAATAGACTTGTTGATCCTACCGGCTGCGCCAAATATACATACTTCAAATATGGCATATAAAAAAAACCTTCCTTGAAAATACTACTTCAATAAAATTCTATTAACCCGCGTTTCCACTATTACTGCTACGGTTCTTTCATACTTTAGTGTAAGATGGTGACAGGATCAATGTTCACTTCAATGAGGCTTCTTTCGTGCACTTGAAACTATTTAACTAAGGTTATTTATGACATTCCGGTTTCCTCGCTCTGTTTTCTCATACCATAGAGAGTAGGACGACCTTAGGAATGGAAGGATACCACTAGACCGCAAGTTCAGTATTTCCACTAATGTTCTTACCGTTGTCAGTTGGAGGCGGAATCGCGGCCGACGGCCATGGGACCGCCGCCCACGTCACACTTCCACGTGCTATCGGACACTCCGTCCGGTCTGCAGCCTCTCATTGCTCGCGCGCCCCAGCCTTCGCAGCCACGAGCAGGTAACATCTCTATAAATAATAATAAAAAATAAAAATTGTTTATTACGGACACCTGACCCATATTGGTTAATAACAAAAAGAAAACTTAAAAGTAGTGTTAGTGAGAATATAAACAACACATACAACTACTACATAGAGTGATCACCAGGTTGAAGGGTAGACTTCTGTGATCACTCTACGTATGAGGCTCGCCCTATAATCCTACTAATATTATAAAGTTTGTAAGTATGGATGCATGGATGTTTGTTACTCTTTCACACCTAAACGGTGAATGGATTTGAATGAAACTTGGAATATACATAGTACATGTGCTGGATTAACATATACGTGTACCACGCGAGCGAAGCCGCGGGCGGCAGCTAGTAATATATAAAAAGTCGCACATTCCACACATGTATCAACATTCCACACACATCTATTAGTTTAAGTGCTTAGAAAATAGAAAAAAACTAATTTTTTTGTGTATGTGGGTATGTGCATTCCTTTGAAGCTGTAGTCCAAACAGCTGGACGGATTTTGACAAATGAGGTTTTGTTGAATTCGTGTGGATGACGACATTTTCATAGGTACAGCTTATGACACTTCTTTGACACTGAAGTGTAAAAAAATCCGATGTGGCGGCTTTATGGAGTAATTTTCAATGTACTAGATTTAGACTAAAATAGTACAAATTCGTCATCATCACCATCAACATCATGTGTTCAAAAATCTAATACGGCAGATTTACTATGCTGCTTAAATTCTACACAGTCGGGTTTTTGTTCTTATAAATAAATACTTGTTATTGTTTTTTTTTATGTCGTAAGTTTTTAAGCAAAATCTTTTAATGTCGATTTTCAAAATATTAGAGTGTAGTAGCGTTGGTCCCACATTTTATACGTTAAACATTGTTTGTTTATACAAGCGACGTGTTTCAGCGGAGAACGTGCCGAAGGTTGAGCCGGGTCTGCCGAACGGCGCGGAGTCTGGCGCGGTGGCACCTCACCCCGCGCCCCCGCAGGTCAAGGCGGAGCCGCCGCCAGACTTCGGACCTAACCCCGGACTCAAACTCGACCAGGTACCGTACCTTCATTCACTTACACGTGCACTACTTAAGGCCGATAAATGTTTCACGAGGAATACGTATGATAATGACGAATTTTTCTGTAAATTTCTAGTCTTGGTATTATCCGTGTCGACCTAGGGGGAGGTATCCCGACTTTCCGGATGCTAGTTATTATAAATTTACAAATAGATGGGCTACTGTTTGTCAATCAATTCACCGCGAACTAAACGCCCTAGCTTACTCGTGGCCATGAACCGTGGATTTCTGTAGGCTGATATAGTCGGTCACCTGCAAATGTTACAGTACTGCTGCGATCCGCGTACGAGCGTGGACTGAGCAGGAGATTCCTATAAATAAGCTAATGTCGATAATGAGCAGTTAGTTTGACAGATGTGGCGTGGCGTGCGATTGCTCGGCAGACACGTAAGAGGGTTCGATTACCGCTGCGGAAGAAATGTTTGCATGTTCTGCAAATATTTCTTCCGGGTCTGGGTGTTGTGGTACCATGGTACTCTTAGTTTCTGGTACCTACGACACAAGGAATCCTAGTGTGGGGTCATGACTATGTATGTGACTGTTTGGTGTTGTTTATTTAGTTTATGTGGTTACCTGTGAATGTTGCAGTACCGCGGCGGGCCGCGAGGGCGAGAATGGACGGAGCAAGAAACGCTGCTACTACTGGAGGCTCTCGAGCTGCATCGCGACGACTGGAACCGCGTCGCGGCGCACGTCGGCACGCGGACACACGACGAGTGCGTCCTGCACTTCCTGCGCCTGCCGCTCGAGGAGCCCTATCTCAACGACCCTGCCGCAGGTAATCTGACCCAGCTGACATCAGGCGCGGTCGCAGCCTGAACTTTTGGAGGGGGTCACTAATAATAGAAAGGTCGCTTTTTTATATTTTGTAAATTTTAGAAGGTTTTTCAATTTGACGTGTACGATTTTGGGGGGGGGGGGGGTCATGTCCCCTGTGACACCCCCCCCCTTCGGACCGCGCCTGGCTGACATAGACAAACGTTATTCGCAGAAACTGTACACAACAACAAATGAAAAAAAAACCGCCTTAATAATTATACACAAAGAGTAACAAAATAATAAATAAACTTATTTTAGGCAGCAGCAAGTGTATGCACGACTGACGTTCTATTTGAAAGGGACCTACTTTGGTTTGTATTCATCGTTTACTATCGTATTTTACATATCATAAAATATTAGGGTTGTATTGTAACAATTCTCTATCGAGGCAGGGACCTAAGTAGTCTAATGAGCTCCAATTCCTAACATATACGCACTAAGACAAACTTAACATCTCTCTGAAAAAGAAAATCTTTACTAATATTATAAACGCGAAAGTTTGTATGTATGCGTTTGTTACTCTTTACGCAAAAACTACTGAATGGATTTGAATGAAACTTGGAATATACATAGTACATGACATGTAATAGCCCATATGCCAATGCCATAGCACAATGTGCTGGATTAACATATGGGCTATTTTTTATCCGGGTAACACGCGAGCGAAGCCGCGGGCGGCACTTAGTCAAATATAGTTTAATAATTAGAATCATTAACGATCCCTTGGAAACGTCTCAAATTTCCCTATTTTTAAGACAATTTATTTGCAGGTGGCGTGTTAGGCCCGCTGGCGTACCAGCCCATTCCGTTCAGCAAGACCGGCAACCCAGTGATGAGCACTGTGGCTTTCCTCGCATCCGTGGTGGACCCGCGCATCGCGTCCAAAGCCACGCGTGCGGCCATGGACGAGTTTGCCGCTATAAAGGTACAGCTATTATACTACGTCGATATTCATAAAAGATCATCGGACTTTATTTAGACAATCGGATAGTTTCCATTTTGCAAAGTTAATAAATAAATAGACACACGCAGCTAACTTGCTTAGCCTAATAGAGTCGAGGCTTTAAAGTCTCGTGCGTAGTACGTAAACCTATAATAAACCTATGGACATGCGTTTATTTATCATCTCCATAGCTTCACCGGATTGCCACGAATCACGTGTCGCCAACGCCTAGCTAGATCCACAATGAACCAAGTTACGTTAACCTGTCGCATCGGAAATTTTTTTTAGATAGTTTTTAAGCCTTATTAGGACTTATTAAGCCTGTACTTTCAGAAATCAAAGTATTCATCGGATTCTCAATCGAAAGTTTCCGATTCCATCATCAGATGGTCTTAAAATAACCCCCACTGATCGATCACAGTCGGTCGCTGAACAAGCTATGAACCTCATGTGTAAACTGAATATTTTCAAATGAAGGGTCCACTGCAATAACGATGAATGTCTTTTGTTTTAAGATAATTGAGTTTTAATTTTATAAACGGTGTAAAAAAACTCAGACCTGAAGATAATAAAATGTTGTTACAAACAGTTTTTTTTACACCGTTTATAAATTTAAAACCCAATTACCTATCTTAAAACAAAAGACAAAGGACATTCATCATTATTGCAGTGGACCCTTCAAATGGTATTGTTGTTTTACCATAATGTACGTGTTGTATCGTGTTTGTGCGTAGGACGAGGTGCCTGCGGCGATGATGGAGGCGCATGTGAAGGCGGCCGGCGCGCACGGCCCCACCGCCGCGCTACACGCTACCGGCATCGCCGGCACCGCGCCGGAACCCACCGGTACGCCGCCCCTTATTCTCTACAGCCGAACGATGTATTTCCTGTTGCTCAGACTCTTAATGAGACTGGCGCATCAAGAATTTCATAAATGTTTATATATAAACCCATAAACCCTGTTATTTAAGAGCGGTTTCTCCTAACACAAGCATGTTTATTGCTTAAAAGGTGTTTCCAAACCTTGTTATGTTTTTATACTAAGTTAAAGCAATAGACATTTTCAAACGAAACTTGACAGCTCGTAACTTGTTTGCAACGCGCCTCCACGTGTTCTTGCAATACAAAATTGTCAAATGGCACGGTGATTCCATAAACGTGCCCGCGATACCTTTTATTGGTGAATAGTGAATAAGGCCCCTGAGCCCTTTTTAACACACACATTTGTACATTTACTTCTCTGCTGGACTGGGAGTAAAGAAAAAACATAGAATGCGTCCAGCTGCTTCTCACCCCGAGCATGTCGTAAGAGTCAACTAAGGGATAGTATCTTCTCCAACATGATGAATCTATATGGGCGATGGGCTGATCACCTGTCACCATGGTTCACCCTATCCATCTTGGATCTCTTGGATCAAAAGTGGCTGCAAGTTTTCTTATGATTACTTGTGGCTCTGCCCACCCCGTTAGGGATACGGGCGTGATAATATGTATGTATTTGTACATTTATACGGGTTCGTAACCTGGAATAAAAACTTAAGGCATTTTTTAATTCGCGTACTACGTCAGTGAAGCCTCTGACGGAAGCAAGGCTATAATAATTAATATTCCAAGTTTTTGAGCCATTACGGAGATGAAAGGAAAACATACAGTTCAGCCGCTTGAGGCAAAAACATACACGGGCCTAAGCCAAGTGCACACTAATATATAAATATAATTAGGTGAAAAATTCTCACCAGCACTGCTGTCTCCTGTAAGAACTTGCGAACTGTTCGACCGCCGTAAGAAGGGAAGCAAATCAAGGGATAAGGAATTGGAACAGTCGCTTTAAAATAACCTCTGTACTGGATGTTACTAGGCTAGGCTAGTGTAGAAAGATTTTGTGTAATTATATCATCACCAACAGAGAAGAAGGAAGGCGCTAGCGATGTGAAAACCGAGCCTATGGAAGTGGAAGAGGGTGAAGTGAAAGTAAAGGACGAGCCCGCTGAAGCGCCCGCAGCCGCGGCCCTCGCCGCCGCCGATGAGAAGGCTCCTAAGGAGGAGGAACCCTCGCCGCCACCTGGTAACATCTCTCTCTCTCTCTCTCTCTCTCACTCTCTACCTATCTCTACCTTTGAATGAATGAATGAATGAATGAATTAAAATTCTTTATTGCACACCTTATAACAAGTTAAAAAAAGTATAATGTACAACGGGCGGTCTTATTTAGCTAAATTTTCACAGAGTATGTATTTCTATTGTCGCTATAACAAAAGTAAAAGGGGCCCCAAGGAAACATTTATGTACATGTACGATGGAACGGAAACCTTCGTGAGCTAATTGACTCGACCTGTTTTTTAAGTATGTTCAAACATTAAAGTATGAGAAGCAATAGATTAGCATGGTATAGGCATGTCATGCGGAGGGATGAATGTCATGTGGCGAGAAGAATGTTAGATATGAAAGTGGATGGATACAAGGGTAGAGGTAGACCAAAGAAGAGATGGATGGATTGCGTGAATGATGATATGAGTAAGAAAGGAGTGAATACTGAAGTGACGGCTGATAGAGACGGATGGAAGGGGAAAACATGTTGTGCCGACTTAAGTGGGATAAGCAAGGAGTTGACGATGTTTTTGAAGTATGTTCGTTTGTTTTTGTCAGCAGCGGAGGCCGGGTCCGGCGCAGTGGATGCCAAGCTGCAAGCGGCGGCCGCAGCCGCGCTGGCCGCCGCCGCCGTGAAGGCCAAGCATCTCGCCGGCGTCGAAGAACGCAAGATCAAGTCGCTGGTCGCACTACTCGTCGAAACGCAGATGAAGAAGCTGGAGATCAAACTGCGACACTTTGAGGAACTGGAAGCCACTATGGAGAGGGAGCGAGAGGGTAAGTTTTTTGTGTGATTTCATTATTTTATAGTGTCATGGTATGTTTTGCAAGTAATATGAAAATGGACTGCTAACTGGCTTTCTCGTCGTTCGAGTTGTTGTCGTTGAGCGCGCAAAAGCTTCTGTGAATCTACATAATAGTAATAAATCGGATGCCCAGTTGTTCCATTTGAACGGTAGTGTCACTAGTTTGGTGAAAGGACTAAAACCAGTGTGGTGAAAGGACTTAAAGTGCTTCTCAACCATGCACATAATTTCGAAATTTTTACTAATTCCAACTTTTTAACACTGATACTACTGTTATAGTATTTTTTTTTCTAGAATGGAGAGTTTCCTCCGAATACATACATACATATTATCCAGCTCGTATCCCTAATGGGGTGGGCTGAGCCACAAATAATCAGTAGAAAACTTGCAGCTACTCCTGATTGAAAACCCCGAAATGGATATGTATTTCTTTCCTATGAGTAATATAATGTATGATTGTGAATTTACGCAGGGTTGGAGTACCAGCGGCAGCAGCTTATCCAGGAGCGGCAACAGTTCCACCTCGAGCAGCTGAAGGCCGCCGAGTTCCGCGCTAGGCATCAGGCGCATCAGCGGTACGACAATTCAATTTCTAAAATTATAAATGCGAAAGTAATTGCCAGAAACCTTTTCACGCCTTAAACTCTGAACAAATTTCGGTAAAATTTGACAAGGATAGATTGCTAACTTTTGTGTCGAAAAAAAATCAATGCAGACGAAGTTGCAGGCAACAACTAGTTATAACTAATAGCCAGTAGCTCTAAGCAGTGATGGTCTAGTGCTAATGACCACGCCATCTGATTTTAGCTCTACGGTGACATTATCTAGCGAACTTGTAGCGTAGTAAGAACATTTAAGCGCGTTCTCATCTTCCCAACATCTATTAGTGCAGTCTGTAGCGGCCCATAGTTCTCCTACAGTTCGTCCTACAGACGTAGGCCTTCACACAGGCTCTACTTTTAACATTTTCCTGCAGTTTTTCCAACTATTTTACTAATGTTGTGTTATTTGTGTAGGATGCAAGCAGAGGGCGGCGCCGCTCCCTCCGCGCCCGAGCAGCCCCCGCCGGAAGCGCCTCCTGTAGCGCCCCCCACGCACGCATAAACATTATAAATTAATTGAGTAGATTACACTTATCTTTCAGATAACAAATTACTTTTATAAGGAATGACTACAGTGCCACTACCTTTAACTGTTAGAACTGTTTAAACTTTGTTTTTGAAGCGCCACCCACGCTCGCATAAATACAACTCTAGTACACTTGTCTCTCAGTTAACTAGGGACTCACTACAGGGCCACCAACTTGATAATATTAATTCCACAATCTTTTTTAAAAGTATCCCTATGGCCTCAATATACGCAAAAACACAACTTGAGTAGAGTACACTCGTTTCTCAGAGAAAACCTGGGAGAAAATAGCTGGGGACCCAATACAGTGCCACCAACTTTCAGGCAGTTAAGAGTCTGCCCAACAGTATCACAACGAAGCGATTCTATTCCCACAAATGGACACCTAGTTTTTGAAGAGTTCTGGTAGAGTACACTCATCTCAGAGAAAATCTCCTATAGCTGAGGACTCACTACAGTGCCAATAACTTAAATATAGCCTGTAAGCGGGGTCTGTAGACAAATAGCATCGCTTTGTAGCGATTCCGTTTCCCCAAGCATTGGCATCTGGTTTCTGAAGCACCCTCCACATGCGCATGAATCCCCCTTTTTCATAAAAACTGACTTGTTTAAGGTTCATAGTCAATACTTCCTAATCTAAGCCCAATTTCAGTAAATTCTTTCTAAACAGGCATTCATTCCGCTGGTATATGTGAAAGTAGCAATTTGCCAAGCTGTAAGCAGAAAGCAAATAAACAGATTTTATTTCTTCCTTTTACAATAAAAAAAATAATGTTGTTGAGTGCTCATGCTAAGTTTACGGTTTGTGTCAACCATAAGTACCGTATTCATTATGGGACAAATGTTCTAAAATTATGACATAAAATTTAAAAATTATGACATCTTGATGTCTGATGAAGATGATGCCCAACATCTCTAGGCACACGAGTCACGGGATATCTAAGAACAACCTGGAAAATACATTCAGTTTAGAACTTAATTTTGCTCTAATAGATTTCTACGAGTATTCTAATGATCTTTAGGTTAATAAGGTGTAAAAGTTAAGGTAGACTTAAGAAAAATAAGTGACATGGAAATTGATTTGTAATGCAAATCGATAAAAATAATCTTGAAAAGAATTTTAATGCTGACAATGTTTTGTATAATCACGGTGTTGAAGCTGTCTATACTTGAGTGTCGACTCGCGCCAGATGTTCCTGAACACGAGGATAAGTTTCGATTAGGAGTTCACATAAATTAGAATAGACCTACCACCTTTTAGGAGCATGTTATAATGCTTGGTTCATATACTAACGAACGACGGATACTAAATTACAATAACAACGTTATCTGCCTTACATTTTTTGCAAATAAACAATTTTGGCATGGTAAACCAACTGTCCATCGCCCGTTAGTAGGATATAAGAATAGCCGGGTACCCACCTAGCGCACAGGCTCGCGCGGCAGCCTCGCGAGCCAAATGCCTCGGCTGATGTGGACGTGCCTCGGGCGGCCACGGGCGCGCGTTCGCTCGCCCGAGCACGACTCGGCCCCGAGCCATCTGTTGTCGGTAAACTGACGCGCTCAAAGGCGCCTCAGTGAGCGCTGTGCGTTAGGTGGGAACGGTCGAGTACTCGCGGACTTATGATGGCTCAGCCTGCCTCGCGAGGCTTCCTCGTGTAAATTGAACAAACTACTGAGGCTGCCTCGGGAGCCATTGCTCGCGATCTGGACACCGAGGCTGCCGCGCGAGCCTGTGCGCTAGGTGGGTACCCGGCTAATGAGGCATCAGTCAGCTGTTTTGACAGTTTTAGTTTCTTCGGAAACTGCGTACTAAACGCCCAGTAACGTTCTATTCTAAATATTCTATAGAGTATAAAGCATTCACAGTACAACGCTAACTGATGCCTCTTGGTGAGCCGCGTACAACACGCCCTAAAAGTCTTGCAAGTTAGTCATTTTAAATCATATACCTAACTAAAACGTATCAATTAATGTTGTTATTCAATTTAAATTATAAATCGAAATTTCTTTTTAAATTATTTTATGAATGATTTTAATAGGGAAAGTGTTCTACTTATTATAATGTAACATTTATTGTAAGTCGTTACTGTCAGTATGCAAATTAGTAAATAAAGGAATTGGAAACATGCATTGTTTTACTTTTTTATTTTCGCACAATGAGGCATTTTCCCCATTCTTATGTTGATAATGAAGGCTTTGTAAAGCGTAAAATTCTACTTTTTATCTGTTTTTTTATAGATAAGCCCGTTTTGGCCGCAGCTACCTCAATCTTGCCAAAACATTGGCAATGGCAAGTCTCAAACACAAAATAATGTTTAAAACATTTTTGATCTTATTAGTGTTGCACTATGTCGTCTCAGCCGATATAGAACAAGACTCGGAAGAACCAAACTACTATAGGGTTTCTATGGTAAGAGATATACGTCTATTATTAATTTTTTCACTCTTGCTCAAAAATTCCGTCATTGTAACGTACCAGAGCGGGGATAAAATAGGTAGCACTATTTTGTTTTTTTCCCCTCTAGGGGAAAAAGTAATTTTTTTTATTTTGACTGTTACCAACGAGCCTACAAAAACGAAAAAGTCTTAATTCATAAGTAGAATAATCAAGAATTAAGACTCGACTTATTAGGTAGGTACTATTTCATAAAAAAAAATTTAATTAAAGCGGCGATATCTTTGGTAGAATGCGTGCATTGCGGCTACAGAAGAAATTAAAAATATAAACTTTATCGCCAGGTATCTTGCTCCGATAAACCGAATAAGCCTGCAATCTTCTCTCACGGCGAGAGCCCGGTATGGGACGGGACCAGTAACAGTCTTTACTTTGTAGATGTGCACAAACAAAACATACATCGACTTGATTACTCCTCTGGGAAGATATACACTAAACATATTGGTAAGAGACTTAAAACGCACAGTAGCAACGAGAGCGCTAATGACACAAGAGCAATTTGACGATCTCTGTGGCGTGACTTAGACGCAAGAGGAGCAGGTTCGATTCCCGCTGCGTAAGAAATGTAGAATACGTAAGTGTTCTGTAAATATTTTAATCCGGGTCTGGGTGTTGTGGTACCATGATACTCATAGTTTCTGATACCCACGATACAGGGAATACTAGTGGGATCAGAACTATGTATTTATTATGTGACTGTTGGGTGTTATTATTCGTAAACGCGCATATGAGTCCAATGCAAAGTGCTCGCGCGCTGAACGCACAGACGAACACAACAGATAAGTGGGAAAAAAAGTTAAAAATCTGATTGATCGGAACTCTCGGTGTGCGAGTCGAATCGCACTTAGCCGGTCTTTTTTTGTGCATCTTACACAGGCTATGGGCAAGTGAATGTCGTCGCCCTGGTGTCCCACAGTCACCGGCTGTTGGTCGCAGTACGTTCGTCTCTGTATCTGCTGGACTGGGAAGTGCCGGGTGACGCGGCTCTGAGACACCTCGTCACAGTCGACCAAGGTCTCCCAGACAATGTCATCAACGAGGGCAAGGCAGACGCGCACGGCAGGTTTTGGGCAGGTAATTACATATCTATAATGATAAGAATAAATTCATTTATGCTGACCAAGGTTTAAGACTGGACTCGTCAAGACGAACATAGGCCGCGATGGCGCCTAGGGGAGGCATATGTCCAGCGGACTGCTATAGGATGATTAAGACCAATACAATCAACCACTCGTTTCATCATCATATCAGCCCACATCCACTGCTGTAGGCCTCCTTTTCACGCCATTCTCTCCGGCCCAATGGATTTCCGCGGCCTTTATAATATACCCATTTCAGTTTGGTTAATTGATTCAGGCAGTGATTTTTGAGCGTGTGCATTTTTTTTAAATAATATTTGTAATCTCTAGTACTAATCCTTTTAAATAAATTATAATAAATCAAATTTAAGCGGATTAGTACTAGAGATTACAATCATTTGGTAATATCTTAGTTAATTAGTTTGACATTCTGCAGAAACATTTTTTCCTTGTCCAATACAGGAACGAAAGGTCTGCATATTGGCAGGGATGTCTTGCCGGACAAAGCTACATTCTACAGCTTCGAGCATGAGTCCCTCACGCCTTACGTCCAGGTCCGCCCCATCACGATATCCAACGGACTGGTGTGGTCCCTCAATAATACCGTTCTCTACTACATCGACTCGCCCACGCAGAAAATAGAGGCATTCAATTTTGATATTGTGAAAGGGGAGATAAGTAAGTCACATCAACTTTGAAGTTCATTCTAGATACCTGCCAACATTTATTGAATTGAAAATAAACATTAGATACTTTTAGACTAAATACGTACACGGCTTCGCTCGCGTATTACCGAAATGAAATAACTCTTATTTACTTATCATCGTTTCAAGACCTTTAAATTGTACGACTATGTCACAAGTTCTATCGAACCAGTGTGGTTGAATGTATTTTAAGTGCGTCTGAAAGGCTCTTTTCGTGCACTATTTTCTAAACACGAGTTGTCTAGGAACAAAATTACATACAAACTTTGGCATTTATAACATGTACTTAACATGACTGATTCGTAATCTAAGGTGAACGTTGTCAATTTTGTTTCGTATCGTAAACGAATGATTAATTATTCTGTTTCCAGGCGGACGTCGTACTATCGTAGATATTTCAAATTACGGTTACGAGGACGCCATACCCGACGGCATGACAATAGACAATCGGGGACATCTGTGGGTCGCCCTTATGTTCGGAGGCACTGTAAGTACCAGTAGCAGGACCATTTTACGAAAATTAGAGGAATTGCTAAGGATCTGCTATAAAATAAATAAATATTTGTGGACATTTCACACAGCGCCATCTAGCCCCAAACTAAGCAAAGCTTGAACTATGAGATGGCTGATAGAATACTTGTATACTTTTTTTGTAAAGAAGAAAGAAAGAAAATAATTCATTGGCAACATAATAATACAGGAGTAGAAAATTTAATGACAGAGAGGACAAAAGGAGAGAAGAAAATACTGTAAATACATGAAACTACAACACCCAGGCACGGAAGAAATATTTGCAGAATGCATACCCTACAAACTTTTCTCCCGTAGCGGGAATCGAACCCGCGCCTCTTGCGTCTCAGCCAAGCACTCGCCCGCCACGCCACCGAAGACGTCAAATTGGTATTGTTAAGTTGCCTTAATAGATCGTGCGTAAGATTAACCTGCCCGCTAAGACAACTCCATTTTGAAGATTCTTTTAAAAAATATTTGAGTGATACGATAAATCGATTGCTTTCCCCAGGTTCTGCACATCGACCCTGACTCTAGACGGGTAGTGTTCGGCTACAAGCTACCTGTGTCCAAGATCACCTCCGTCTGCTGGGGTGGGCCTGGCTTAGACGAGTTGTTTGTGACCTCGTCGCGAGACCGGAGGGACGTTCAAATAGAACCGCTGGCAGGCGCCATCTTCATCATCCGACAAACTGGCAATGTGGGCGTTCCGTCCCATGAGTTTAGATTCGACAATGCTAACTCATATTAATTGAACATTTTAACCTTTGTTTTTCTGTACATAACCTACTTTTCTTGGAAGTTTTGAAATAAAAATTATTTTAAATAATGAAATAATTTATTATATGAATACAACCAGAGAAATTTAACAAGAAATTTGTATAACATTTTAGAATCTAACAATAAATAACGCAACATGACAACAGCGAGACGACTAGAGGATTGTGATCGAATGTATAGAAAAGACACGCGCAAGAGACAAACTATCAAATAACGATTGATTTATCAACAATATTCCAGTACTTTAGGAGAGTGATATGAATAAGTGTCTGCATATTTGTGCCACTTCTACACAAGACGTCAACTGGCAACATCTTACTCCTATAACAAGTCATCAAAAGTCTAACACCAAAACTTTTTCGAAATTCGATAAGTACATTTAAAATACGTCAAAATATTGAAAAAGACTGATATAGTTTGCTTGCATTTAAAATAATTGTATAATATTTATACAGAGTTTAGGCACATTAGTATGAGTTAACAAGATTATGAAATAATTTAAAATATACCTACTCGCGTTTAAAGTTCAAATCGAATTCAAACAATTTTACAATCGTTTTATAAGCAATTCGTTCAAAAGGATTCATTTAGCGAAATTTCAAATATGTAATTAATTTTTATGAGTATAATATTTTCATCACTTGTAAATTGACTTAAAATACGCTTCATACTTTCATTATATGTATTATAGATTTCACTTATCGCTATTAAAAATTAAGGCGACATTATAAATAATCTAATTTAAATATTTTCTAATTGTAATTCCATAAACAAATAGATAATGTTATAATTTGCTTCTATCGTATTTAAGATCACTGGCAGTGGTGTGGCATCACTAGTCTAAGTGAACGATTTAGATAAAACTCTCAAACTTCCATTTAAAACTTTAAGAATTAGCAACAGTGAACACACCTAAAATATGCGAGACACTACACATCTAAGAATATTGTTTTTGTGCCTATTCTAGTACTATAACAATATTCTGATTTAAGACTATAACTATTATCTTACAATTTAGGGCTTCATCCAAAAACTCGGGCAATCAGACATAACATTTACCAATAGTGGTGTTCGTAATCAATCCCCACCAGTTGACTACTCACCAGTGAGAATTGCTATTTTTATACTGTTTTATATTTTACATTTTAATGTTATATTTTATATAAATAACAATAAATTGATTATCCCATGGCCAACGCTTCAACTATAATCGCGCTGTGGGCATGTTTTTACGAATCGTTTCCATAATCCCCACTGGTAGGCGCATGTTTAGAGGGATTATGAAACATTTTTTTATACTCAAAACACACCTTAATCAACAGTTTTAAACTGTATTATGTTCTCAGTGGTGTTATAGTAACTTAATTTGGATCACAATGAAATATATCACTAACAAAGTCCAATCAATGACTAAAAGTAAATAGCTATAAATCTATTTTTCAACAAATCCTAGGAACATCTACCTGCACATAACAAATATTATTATAGGTAAATTATTTATATAATTATAGGATAATTTTAGAATATACGCATCTTTATCCAAGCCATTATGTTTTTTTTATAGAATTTTAGTTGAATAAATACATCTTTTTTTACAAAAATAAAATCTGATTTATGGCGCTATTGGTAGCTAACTTCAATATACTTTGCAAATATTATCAACTATTTCAACTAACATAAATAGGTAAGTACATAATTGTGTACACAAGAACTCACTCATAGTAACTGCTTACAAGATTTCACTTAATTTATCTCTATTCAAATCGAAGCCGTTTAATCATCGAACCACAACCGACCAAAAAGAACAAAGCTTACAAATTTACAAGCAGACAATAGCTTTTCTATTTTTTGCCGGGAGGGCGACGGGCTACCTATTCCATTTTGTAAATTAATCGCAGTCGTGCGCGTCAGGTCGTCCGTTTCGCACCTACAGTGCGTAATATCATTGAGGCGAACGATAACGACTGGCTTACAAAATAAAGCAGCGGTTATGGCTGAGACACATACCATAGACCTTCAGAGCTGGGCCGAGTTTTCGCCGTCTAATCAACACTTACATAACCTACTACCACAAAATAATATAAGTAGATCAAAAGTCGTACCTACCTTACGATACAAATTCTCATTGCTTTACCAATATTACAACTAGATTCTGCCTGCTGATTTGTTCACGTGGTACCCGGATAAAAAGTATCACATATACACACAAACCATCTATTCCAAGTATCATCTAAATCAGGTCAGCCTATAAATATAAACTTTCATATTTTATTAATCATTTTATCCTCACAAGATCACCAAGATAATAGAGTCCCTACCTGCCAAGGTCTCTTATCCCTAGGACCGAAAAAAGGTCCATGTTCAATTAAATAATTTAAAAATCCTTTCCATTTGTGAGATTCAGTCATTTTTGGTAACCGTTGTTAACAATGACAGTATTGATACGGTAGTTATTGGCTTGGCAACCGTTTTCAGTTACGTTTTGCTATAGCGGACACATCTTTACATAACTTCATCCTCGGCCGCAGTGGAATCACCTCAGGTTTGGGGTAACCAAAGCATCTATGCGCAATGAGTCCACTCATGATGTCGAAAGTATTCTCATCGGCCGTATGGTCTTACATGTAAGTATGAGCAGCGGACTGTTGAGTTTTACCGGCCATGTAGGCCACAGTCGTAGACGCGGAGACCCGTGCGTGGTCTCTGCGTGTATAATCGCTATAAGTGGAGGCGCTTATCAAAATGTTCCTACTGATTTCAATGCTCAGACCAAATAAAAAGAAAAGAAGCCGCGCCGCGAACATCAAAAGTGAAGCCACCTTTTATCTATGTGTGTCGAAGGTTTTGAGATTTTTTGTTCCAAGTAACCGTAACAGGTTTTGTGTGGCTTCGCTTTTGTTTTTCGCGGCGCTCCGTCTTTTCTTTTTATTTGGGCTGAGTTTCAATGAAATAAATAAACTTCGACTTAGTTACATGGGACCTCTACTCCTCAGTCTTGGGGTATCCAAAGCTGTCTCTGGGCGCGATGAGTCCACTCATGATGTCGAAAGTATTGCCGTCTGGTGTGAGTTTGGTCTCGCCGCGCGAGGTGCGGACTAGCAGCCAGCCGGCGGAGTCTATGCCCGCTACAGTGCCCGCGGTGGAAGCGCCATCTGCCGACTGCACCGTGATCTCCTCGTCTCTGTAGACAGTAACATTCATTGTGAGACATATTCATTGTAAGGATGATGCGAACTTTTTGTGACGTCAGGCAGGCGGCCGGTCATAAAAAACCTTAGCCAAAACTCTTACAGCATGATCCAAGGATTATGCTGTGCCGACCCCACATAGAGTGGGATATGGGCAGGATGATGATGATGATGCGAACTTTTTGTTTTTTTACCGAAATAGGTTTGCGTTTGACCACACTCTACCTGATGTTAACAGTGTGGCCTAAGATGAAGCACGCTTACCTAGAAGAAACCTATTGATTCTCGATTTAAAGACAACAATATTACTCTTCAGGAAATACAGACCCCGGCAGAGTTTCAGATTTTTGCAGTGCGTATAAAAAATGTGGACTCAAAGCGCTTAGTACTAACATTTGGAATGTCAACCATGTACAGATGGCGCCTTGTAACTTGCCGCAGATGTAGATGTGATTTGCCATAAGATAGACGAGGACGCAAGAATGCCTGCCTGCTGGACTGGGAGTAAAGAAAAAACATAGAATACGTCCAGCTGCTTCTCTCCCCGAGCATGTCGTAAAAGTCGACTAAGGGATAGTGTCCTCCAACATGATGAGATACAATAAGCAAGTATTCCCAAGAAGGGTTGACGTCAGGCAGGCGGCCGGTCATAAAACACCTTAGCAAAACTCTTACAGCATGGGATCATGCTGTGTCGACCCCACATAGAGTGGGATAAGGGCAGGAAGATGATGACACTTGTAGTGTAGCCAATACTCACGTGTGTAGCCAATACTGGTAGTACTGTTCCCTAAAGGCGTCGAGGCCGCCGTCGGTCTCCATGTATTCCAGCACTCGCTCCAGCTGCGAGCAGTAGCGCGCCAGGAAGCGTTCTATCGACATCGGCGCGAGTGCTGTGCCGTGCTGTGAGTTGTGGTGTGATATTATGTCGTTCACGCAAGTGGTGGGCACGCTGTTTGATATGTTCACGCCAGTACCTGGAACAGGATCAAAAAATATTGATAAGTAAGGTTATCTGAACTTTTTTCTGTTTTCCTATATACTCTTAAATTGTGTTAAATTGTATGCTACGTTTGTCATAACACTCACTTTACAGACGACTGAGGAAGGATTTTTTTATTTTCTTCCACCCGTAACGGCTGAACGAGTTTTAATAATGCTATAAATTACTAGCTGCGTGGTACCCGGAAAAAAATAGCCTATATGTTATTCCAGCACATGCTCTATGTATATTCCAAGTTTCATTTAAATCCGTTCAGTCGTTTAGGCGTGATTGAGGCACAAACACCCAAACATCCTCACAAACTTTCGCATTTATAATAAGTAGGATAGTGAGCTAAAAAGCTTTATCCGGGAAGCTAGAAGTTAGTTTTGTATAAGTCACCGATAACTACGTAGACGTCGTCCCCGATGCAGTTCGCCGTCGTGATTGTGCCGCCTATTTTCATTTCCCGACCGTAGTAAATGTCGTTTGGCCATTTTATCCTGAAAACAAGTATTATTATTTTAAAGTCTTACAACTTGGTAACTACCTAGATCTTTACATCTGACATATCTAAGTATGGTAATTGGCATGCACGCTAATTAAGTTATATTATACTAATTTATACCTATTAAATTAAGGTAACGTATAAGTATTAACATATTAAATATTGCATCAGGATTCAATATGAAAAAATTACATTGCAATATTTTTAAAGAAAAATTATATTCTTAAATCTGCCAAAAATTTAACAATGATTCAAGTAGTGCTCGTTCTGTTAGATACGAGTCATATAGAGTCATGGCGAATCTGAAAGTGTAAAATTTTGCTTTTTACAAAATTCACATTAATTTATTCATTGTTTAAAGTTAGTCACAAAGACCTCAAGTTTAAATTAGTTTACGTCTATGACTAACTGTAAATTTTTGCCAAGCCGTAAGATAGAATAGCGCATGACCGTGTGAAATGGCAAGAGCTATACCCATAGCAGTGAGCGCGATCTGGCTGATTACAATGATGATGAGGAATGAGGAATGAGGAATGAACAGATAAAAATGAGGGTTCACCTAATGTCGAGATGTTCATAGGCGGGCAGAGACCGGATGGCGCGGACCACGGCCAGCGCTGATGCGTGCTGGATGAGCGGCAACGACGGAGTCACCTTTGTCCACACCTGACAACATTTAACAAAAGCTTCTATTTTAATATTACTATATGTAGATATAGTAACGGGTAAGGTGAAGGTAAAAGTGGTCTCATGACGCTGTATAAATTATCTACTATAGGTAAAAGGCCTTGTATCTATCCCATTTGGAAATCTCCATCTACATCCCGTTCTGAGATAAAAAAATGTGCTTGTATTTTTTCCTGCATTGTATCAAAACCTAGTGCACTTGGATCGGAACGAATATTTGCAAATGTAACATTACGCACGCACTCTCCACGTGCTCCACGCACGCATGAACGCACTCTCCTACCAATCAACCGAGGTTTTGAGGTCACCAGTATCTTTCAACTTTTCAAAATAAACAAAACTCTTCTATACCTTGATATAGCGGCCTGAGCCAGCTATACCTTCAGTGACATAGCGGCCTGGCCGGGCGGCGTGAGCCAGCTGCACCTGTATTGGTATAGCGGCCTGAACTAACCGTACCTGTAGAGATATAGCGGCCTGAACTAGCCGTACCTGTAGAGATATAACGGCCTGAATTAGCCGTACCTGTAGAGATATAGCGGCCTGATCTAGCCGTACCTGTAGAGATATAGCGGCCTGAACTAGCCATATCTGTAGAGATATAACGGCCTGAACTAGCTGTACCTGTATTAGTATAGCGGCCTGAACTAGCCGTACCTGTAGAGATATAGCGGCCTGGCCGGGCGGCGTGAGCCAGCTGTTCCCGGCGCGGCCCTGAGCAGCCGACTGCCGCCGCGCCACGGCCGCCACGCCGTGCGCTAAGGGCGCGCCGCACACGCGCATGGTCGACGCCATAGTGTCGCTGTACACCACCAGGCGGCCGAGGGACTCGCTTGTGAGGTTCTGAGGACCAAAGGCACTTTGAAAAGTTAAAGAAAAAAATATTTACTTCCACAAAGACAAATTGAGGCGACATAGAAAAATATAATGAGATTAGTTAGTAGATAGTTAAATAGAATTCACGGCCTAAGTATTCTCAGACAAAGACAAAGACAGCTTACATCAAAGTATTCGACGGTGGAGAAGTGTTCGGGGCACTCGTAGACGCTGACGGGCAGGAAGGCCTCGGAAGGGGGTTGGGTCGGCGCCTCGCCTCGCAGGCACCACTGCACGGTGACGCCGGCCAGCGGCTGCACGCGCTCGCTGGCCGCGCGCCACCGCTCCAGCAGCTGCATCTTAAGCTGCGCAAATTAATACTCAACATCGGTTGCAAGTAAGATTACAATTGTCGGGCTACGGCCAACTTGTATAGTGACAGAGGTAGCCATATTATTTGTCACAGGATGGACAAGAATGCAAAACACGAACGTTGTCTCATGTCATAACTGCTCTATGCGGTATCTCTGTAGACGGCGTGACAAGTTTCGGAGGTTATTTGTATTTTGAAAGTACTTAGTAGTAGAGTAGGATTCGATACGATGAACGAAATATCATTAGTCGTTTAGGAAACTGAATGTTTACGTTTGTGCCCTCGTCTTGCATGGAACGAATCATATGGCTACACTGACAAGCAACGCGAATAGTTCGCCGTAGCCCGATAATGTGGACCTAGCATAAAACCGCGTCGAGTATTGGTACGATCAATAAATCACATACATTTTCTATGAATGAATCAAAAGGTAATTATAACAAAATAAAACACCAGTAAAAAGTTAAAACGTGATTATAGAATGATCGTACTCCGGCTCGGCTCTATGACAACCCTGTGCGGTTTCAAATAATTTGTATTGTTAAGATTTGTGTCAATAAATACATAGTAGCGAGGGTAGAACAATAAAATCAAGAAAAGAAATGATAGTAGATCAATCAACACAATAAAAATTATAGTTGCATATAGGATTATCAAAATAGAAAATAATGCTTAATAAAACTTTCACACACGAAACTAAGCGAGTCTGTCCGTTGGGGTTAGTGATTATTTTTGCTTCGCTTCTGTTAAAGTTGAGTAAAGAATTAATAGTAAATAACCCAAAAGTAAAAAAGCATGCGACATTAAAAGCGCTCCAATCATTAAAAAAAAAACAAATAACAAAATCTAACTTTCTTACAAGGTTTCAGCGTCTTTGTAAAATAAGTACATACAAAAGGCTTCGTTTACTTACATAATCGAGTGGATAGTTTACATAAAAGATATAAAAATAAAGAGATATTGCTTCAATTTTAAGAATAATGTATTCTAAATCCTGCAATAGCCACAATAGTCAATATCAAAAGCGTACAAACTACAAACATAGATTCTATAAAAATTGTTCAATAATGTTTTGTGTACATTACAAAAGAGCCAGTAGTGTAAAAGCAGAGTGCATCAATTTTGATACATACACAGTGTTTAGGCGAAGCTGTATATAATGTGGGAGATTTCAATAGTAGAATACCGTTATTTATTTAGTATCTATTTTCTATCTATCTATTCTATTTAGTAGTACTTATAAATCGTTTACGGCTGGTAAAATTAAGATGTTTTACTCCATTTTTAGACCCATAAAAAAACAATAGCAGGCTATTGGATTTAATTTACTACAACGCTAGCACATTTTTTAATTTATCATAATATCCAGAAGCCAACATCCAATTACTTTAATAATATTCCAACTGGATATTTTTTAATTTAAAAGATACTTTAATTACTGTTATTATATTGATACTAGCATTCTTCCGCGGATCAGCTCGAGGTACGCAGAAAAAAGTATCCCACGTGTTATTCCAAATCATAAACTATGCGTATTACAAGTTTCAGCCAAATCCGTTCAGCCGTTACGGAGTCGAGTGGGATATTAGTGTTATTTATCAATCCCGAGTCTAGTTGGTGGTAACCCCGCCTTCCGATCCTAAGATCGTGGGTTCAATACTGGTCGTGTACCAATGGATTTTTCTGTGCGAAAAATTTAGGTGCGCTATACCAGTACTCTCACAACGGTAAAGGAAAACATCGTGAGGAAACCCGCGGCTTAGTCAGCTCCGTACGTAAACGTCTTTCCTGTGGACAAGACTGACAAAACTGAGAGGATGGAATAGGTGCTGGGCAAGCCTAGTCCATCTTAATTCGTCCCGGGCACTACAGCGTCCCGTTTGTGAAGGTAAAAGTTGCCTCCTGACGCTGGCGCTGTATAAATCATCTACTATAGATGGTAAGAGGCCTTAGTTTTTTCACAGACGCTGTAGTGCCCGGGACGAATTAAGATGGAGTAGGCTTGCCCAGCACCTATTCCATCCTCTCAGCTTAGTCGGCCTTGTCCACAGGAAAGACATGGTCAATACGTGCGGAACTGACTAAGCCCCGGGTTTCCTCACGATGTTTTCCTTCATCGTTTGAGAGCACTGGTATAGCGCACATAAATTTTTCGCACAAAAAAATCCATTGGTACACGACCGGATTTGAACCCACGACCTTAGGATCGGAAGGCGGGGTCACTACCAACTAGACCACCAGTGCTCTCAAATGGTAAAAGGCCTTAGTTTAATCAGCCACAATTGAAATCTCCCGGCAAAGCGAGACAAAGTTAAGACGCAGAGTGCGAGCGTGGTCTCACCGGCCATCACACCGTCACGTGGCCGGGGCCGGCGCTGCCTGCCCACGCCCCCTAAGACAACATCCTACGTCACTCTTACTTACAATACAATAGAGGTGGATTTTCAATGATTATGTACTTTGTATTCTAGGATCGAGTTTACTTGTCTGTGATAAATAAATAAATATTTGTGGACATTTCACACAGCGACATCTAGCCCCAAATTAAGCAAAGCTTGTACTATGGGAACCAGATCAGATGACTGATACAATACTTATATACTTTTTTTTTGTAAAGACATAGTATTGAAACACCCAAATCCGGAAGAAATATTTGCATAACATGCAAACATTTCTCCCGCAGCGGGAATCGAACCCGCGCCTCTTGCGTCTCAGTCGAGCACTCGCCCGCCAAGCCACCGAGGTTGTCTTGATGTTGGGACAATTCGAGCAGAGAGATAAAAAGTAAATTCAAAAACTAAAAAATCACACTCAAAAGTATGAATCAAGAAAATATTCACATCTGGAATTGTTATGTACAAACTATTCAATATTTATCTATTAAATAAACAACTTACACGTAATATATTTTAATGTATTTAATACTAGCTGACCCCGCGAACTTCGTATCGCCTTAAAATTAATAATTCAAGTGCTTGTAATTTAATATGAACTTTATACCATAGCAATAAAGCTCAAATTGACTACGTTTTAGTTACAAATCATTTGTATGGGAAAAAGAAAAGGGCTATTTTTAGGGTTTTTCCAGCAATAATTCTAATTTTTCTCGCCGTAAAAACCATCCTTGAACTTCAACGAACATTTTAAAAAAAGATTTGGCCAAATTGGTCCAGGCGTTGTTGAGTTATGCGCTTACCAACACATTTTGCGATTCATTTTTATACTATATAGACTTCGCGCACGACCGCTGCGTAGGGAGCCGACCTCGCGACTGAGCCGCGCGGGTACCTTACTCATAGATCTAAACTCCCCTCCCGCACGCGCACCCCCGCCTTGGTGACGCCCACTTCGCAACGGGCCGTGCAGCAGAAATCGTAATATTTTAATTTCGCCATAACTTCAAAACCAAACGTCCAATTTTAATCATTCAAAGACCAAATATTATCTCCATAAACTGTTCTTAGTGATGAAATCATTTATTTTGATAAGGATTAATAGCATGAGTAAAATAAACGCGTTTAAATGTAGTCCAAAAAAAATTCAAGATTTTTAAATAAAAAAATGGTTGCTGTGCCTCACTCGACATAGATGGGTATAGTGTGTCGCGGACTTTTTTGTAGATATTTATAAGATCTACAATTAATTAGAACATTTTATGGTTCTATCTTTTATAGTTTAGGCAGCGTACGCAAAATAAGTAACTTTTCTGGTTGATTTTTTACACCTTGTGTCCGAAAAACCCAAATATCTTACGGAACCCTATTTTTTTCCAAAATAAAATATAGCCTATGTTACTCGTGGATAATGTAGCTTTCGAATGGTGAAAGAATTTTTAAAATCGGTCCAGTAGTTTTTGAGCCTATTCAGTACAAACAAACAAACATACAAACAAAGTTTTCCTCTTTATAATATTAGTGTAGACATATTCATATTCATAGAGCATAGCCGTGGTCATAACATGTCACTCTGCCCTAAACTAAACCTAATCGTTTACTGTTAGAATGTATTATTTTATTAAGGTAAAGTGATTTGGCTACAGGTAGGTTAAAAAAATTACATTGTGAAATTACGATGAACATTCGATTCGACTTTTAGATGAACATTCTTTACAAACTCAATTGTGTGAAATATTCCAGTAGGTTGTATTATTAACTAAAAACTAATATTATGTGATATGATAAAAATCCTATAACATTTCACCAAGTAAGACTGCATTGGCATGTCACTAGAATACAAAGTACTTGTGTTTGTGAATCAAGAGTGAATGCGGATTGTGAACCAAATGACGGTGTCCTCTAAAAGCTTCAACCTAATCTATTCTAATTATAATTCCATCATACACATTCTTTTGTATAAAATATAAATCAGAGAACTTGAAATCCTAATCGCAACGAATCAGCAATTAACTAGAATAATGGTGATGCAGTACCTATTGTAAAGTTACCTGTAAATCGTAGCAAATATTAAATGGAATAAATAATGCAACAAAAATTATCAAACCAGCGGAATTCAAACTCGCATCTTTGCCTAGATTCGATTCCCGCTGCGGAAGAAATGTTTGCATGATCTGTAAATATTTTTTCCGGGTCTGGGTGTTGTGGTACCATGGTACTCGTAGTTTCTGATACCCACGACACAGGGAATCCTAGTGTGGGGTCAGGACTATGTATGTGACTGTTAGATGTTATTTATTTATATTTATTCTAATGTAATAAGATAGTAATATAAGATAATAAGATAAGTACATTTTTTTATAACAACGCCATACTTCATGTTAACATTGATTTCAAAAATAATTTTGATAACATGAAATATTGTAATAAGTTCAACATAATTCACTGAAAGTTATATTTGATAATAAAACTCATTTATTTTTAGTCAAATATACAATCATAGAGATCTGGGATGCAATCAGTCAGAGAGACTAAATCGTTTACGATCAGCCGACCGCCAAATCATTGAATTGAAAATTCAATAAAATTTCATGCTAGCGACAAAGTTTCTAACCAATTCCACTAAATTTGCAACGATTTACCATTACTAATCAATTTGAAAACAGTATAACACATTCGAAGTCGAATAGTCAGTGTACATACCACATGATTGCCCAGAAAGTAGCCCCTGGTGTAGTCGACTCGCGCGATATCATCGGGCGCCCTTACGTGGAGCCCTAGGATCTCGCCGAGGATTTTGTGAATGATCTGTAAGCGAGCCTCGTTAGACTTTGTGCCTTCGTCGCCGAGGTAGTCGCTTGGGTCCGCCTCTAAGTGTATCTGAAAATACAATAGAGCACTTCACACACGGCAGCTATAATGTAAAGATGTATATTATAGCATGATACATCTCATTACATCTTTCCATAGAAATCGTCAGGAGACCACACACGACAGCTATAATGTATATTTCGACACGTCCTACGTAGACCAGTGTATGTGCCTGATACACCAAAGTGTTTTTATTGCATTTTTGAGCTCTACGTACCCAGATCTACAATACCAATTTTTTTTATTTTTTTTTTCCTTTCACAACACACTTTTTTCTTCTCAAACGTATAAGTATTTATCTGCATTGACGGTTCAAAACGCACCGAAAACGAGAGGGTTTAGAAGAAAAAAAATCACATTAATATAAACTGCTATCAAAACAAAAGCCTTTTGCCAATTTTCAAAGCTATAGATCTGCGCAAGACTGAGTAGGTAATAACGAAATAAAGAAATTGAAATCTTAAAACCGCTCTCCTGTAAAATTTGCTTTTTGCAGATACTTAGTTTAACGTAGGACGTGTCGATTTTTACACACACATGTACATTTTTCGATCACGCCTAAACGACTGAATGGATTTGAATGAAACTTGGAATATACATAGTACATGTGCTGGAATAAGATACAGGCTGCTTTTTATACTACGCAAGCGAAGCCGCGAGCGGCAACTAGTATTATTAAATTTTTTTGAGGATTGAATTATGTTGCACAAATCTTAATTTAATTTGTAAGTATTTTAAGAGGAACAGCGCATATTTACTGTGTGGCCCGTATATTTGTATCAGCAGGGGTACATGCCTGTGAGAATATAGCAATGCCGCCGTTGGTGAGGTCTGTGGCTTGCAGCAGCGACGGCGTCCGCCACGTCTCCTCTGACGCCAGTACTTGGATGTCCAGCTCGTGGCCCGGGTGGCCCGTATATTTGGACGGCCTGTACGTTACAATATGATGAATAAAAAAGTTATTATCGGACCACGCCCACGGGCCGTGACAAAACTTTGATTTTTTATAACATACAAAAAGTCGTAAATTTTTCATCACGTTTGAATTCACTTCTTTAAAACAATTTTTTTACAGGGGTGGGCGTGGTTCATTAGGTGCTTTTTGAATCGAACCTATTAATATTTATGTAGGTACTTACACATATAAAACATGCATAAATTTATTTTTAAGTCTTTTGGAGACGTACCTTGGCTTTAATAGATTTCGGTTGGCTCAAAACATACAGAATGTGAAAAATTGAAAATAAAAAAGGGCACTTGCAAAATTATTTTGTACACTTGCAATGATGAGATAAAACTGTTCGTTTTATTCTAAACTAGTGATTACTTAACGGTCAAAATGATTATATCAAAGTGGTTATCATATAACTTTGTAAGCAATAAAATGTGTAGCTATTTAATAAACTGCTTTAGGCTAACCAAGGCATTACAAGCTCAGATATTTAGAAAAGTAAAATCACGCTAAATTATTCATTTAAATATAATGCACGTAATTAATGAAAATATGTAGATATAATATTGATTTATAAAAAACTTGTATGGCACTTCAACCATGCACAAAAGCACAATTACATGACAATACATTTAATGATTTGAATTATTAAAATGGGTACGAGCTTGTACGATAAAATAGTATAAAATATAAACAATCTATATACTAGATTGCAAATTATGTACAAAGGGAGGCATATCTAACAACTTTCCTACGAAAAAAGGTAATTTCGCGTACCAACAAAGGTTAGCTTCCTGACTTGCTCTGCAAAATTCGTAAAGTATTATTGCTTTGTAAGCACATTTTATTTTACAAATAGCCGCAAGCCAAAATGATACTTACTGTCTATCACTTTCAGTCGAGAATTGCTTCTTGGCTGGTGAGGCTTGGTAACAAAAGATATGGTGCTTCATCTTAACCGACTTCCACTTATCGTAAGTAAATTGTACTAATTCATTTTCGCGCACCTGAAAACAAACGTAAATAGAATTGAAAGGATGAAGTACATGATAGCCTTGTAGTTGTATGGTGAAAATTATGTATAATGCCTGGGCAATATGCTCGGAGAGAGAAGCACCTGGTCCAGCAGAGAAATAAAAAAAATGCTGCTTTTCTATGGAGAGTCCATTATGTGATTGTATTATGTGACAGTGGTATCCAAACAAAGAAGTTTATTTTTTAGTTACCAAAACATCTTGTTAACTAATTACCTCTGCAGTCTTGTAGTAGGGTAGCACAGTATGCAGCAAGTCAGAGCAGAGTGCCAGCAAGCGGCCGCCGTCCAGCAAGTGGGCCAGCAACAACGGCGCACCTCGACCCACGCATCCTGCCACCGCGACCAATGCACACCGGCCGCGCCACGCGCCAGACTCTAGAGACTCGCGCGTTATACTGTACAGGGTGTACCTGAAAACCCTTTGTGATGTTGCTTGGACTCTTATATACAACGAATACACTATCGCGATATTCTGCCCTCCTAGTGAAGAACGCAGTAACTATGTTATACATGTTTTGATACGTGAGTGAGAACAGAATGTTGTATTTTGTTAGGCGATTCCAAATGTGTATAAAACTAATTTTTGACAAAAATGCTAGTTACTGCGTTCTTCACTAGGAGGGCAGTATTGCGAAGACGTTATTATTAATTTAATATTAGAATGGAATATCTATCCTGTGATAAATCATATGGCTTCACTGGTATCTCTACGCGACAAGTTCACACAATAATGTAGCCGCAGGGGTAAGAGGTATACATATCACGGATCATGAGTACTGATCCTTGGACAACCCATTTCCACTCTCGACGCTCAAAACCAAAGTCGGTATCTGTACATACCTCTCTATGAAATAAAATCCATTGCTCATCCTTATTAGAAGGTAGAAAGTAAGATTTTTAAAGTCTTCATTTATTTTAAAAGCATTGCATAGAAGATAGGTATTTCGATAAGTCTTTTTCAGAGGTTGTTGGATGTTCCAGACAGGTGTCAAAGATTATTGCTGTTTCTGATCTGTATTCACCATCACGTCACACAGGGAAACACATGCAGAAGAATTACAACTTTGGGATTTTTCTACAATAATAGTGTAACTACAGTTAATTTTTCTAACCCTGGTAATGGGGATTAGTGTGTGGTTATTGTTTTAAGCTATACAGAAAAGCATATTCTACAAGCTAGTATGTGTCCTATTAGATTTACTTTAGGTTTCCAATATGGCTTGGGGCTAAGCTTTAAATTATGTTTTTAATGCAAGCTTTAATAATACCTTTTAATGCACATTTTAAGGTTACACTAGATGTTTAGTATGCTGGTAAGAGTCAATCAAGTCTTTTTACATTTTGACAGCTTTTATGAAGGATAAGAAATGCATTGATTCTGATTTTAGAAAGCCATTCAGGAATAGGCTTTGTCAATGCAATCTACATTAGACTTACCATCAGACTGGCCGACTGCCTGTCTGCTGTCTTTAAAATAAAAAAAAACTCCTTTACTAAGTGGCCAATTGTTAAAACATATTGAACTACAAGGCGAGAGAGAATTTAAAACTAAACATGACTGTGTATGGCCTTAAGCTATTTTGTTAGTAAGTATAAAAAACACTCACCTATCACAATCCAATACTTTCCTAAGAGAAGCTTCTAAATTGTCCCTAGCGGCTATGCTATCTGAATATATCAACACATTTGGTGATTTAGTATTGGCTAATGGACGGGAACATTTCACAGACTTTGGAGTGCCCTGTTGAGAGGTAGAAGCTTTGCTAGATTCCTCCTTCACTATTGGATACGAATCTATTTGAGATGACGGTCTCTTTGGCGCCGTTGTGCTGACGACCCTTTTATGTGTGGTCACAGACTTTATCTGACTGGATATGTTGAGAAGTGAAGTTGACAGCTGACTAGTGCCTTTCTTCAAATCCAACTTCAGGCTAGATTTTTTAGGTGTGATATTATGTTGGATTTCCACAGTTACATTTTCTAATACACATTCCTTGTCATCTGTGTGTGGGGGTGCAAATTGCAATTCAATTTTCTCTTGGCTACTTGGCATTTCTACGATTTGTTGGACTACAGCTGCTTGCATAGAGTTTTCTGGCTTGTCCTCATCATCTGCATTGAGTGATTTTGTTGTATTACAACTGACATCAGCCAAAGTAATAGTTTTCCTTGGAACTTCTATGATGGTGTCAGTGCTGCCGTTCATCTGAGCTGTAGCACTCCTGACTTCAGACTTGATATCTACAACCTTGGACAGTTTTCTGAGCAATGCAGCATGTACTGGCCAGTGAAAGTCACCCAATGTATTTTTGAGACTGGTCTGAGCATCATTGCGCAAGCTTCTCATGGAAATATCTGTCGCTTTGTTAGGTTCTCCAGTTATTGTAACAGCTGATAAAACATTTAGCTTAATGAATGAAATTATATTAATAATACCTATATCAAGGGTGTTATGATAAAATTTCAATAGATAATACAATATTGATTTTTTAATACAATAGCATGTAAGTATACAACTGTTAACTATGTTTGATGAATAAAGTTATTCATATTCTCTGATGAGGCTTTCAATTACATATGGTTTTTAAACTCTTATAGAAAATTATAATGATTAATAAAGTGACACTTACTTTGCACCCTCACAACCGGTAAGTTATGATCAATAACAAACTCCCCTCCGACAAAGTTAAAACCAATCACACTGAGGTGCTCAATGTTGGTTTTCAAAACTATCGCTAGATGTGTGCCAGCTTTCCAAGCTATGGGCTGGCCCATTGACTCCAGCTGAAAAACATTGGAAATATAACTGGATAAAATAATTGGAAATCTAGAATGATTCCAGAAAAAAAAATTACATTGCACTTTACTTTCTCCAGTGAATTACAAGATTTACAAAAATACTTTTACTAAACAGAATAGGTTACACCATGGGTTAGATGATTACACAACATGTATTCTTCTTCCTTTCCCTCTATCAGGAGTCATTCAACACTCACTCCTTTCTTACTCATGTCATCTTTCGCACGGTCCATCCATTTCTTCTTTGACCTACGAGTATCTACCCATATATCCTTCAACATTAATATCTAACACAAAGCAATGTATGATTTCAAATAATGAATATAATCAAATATTAATTATTAAATAAGCTACAATTTGAACTTACACTGATAACTTCCTGTTCACTCCCTTCATGAGGATCCATTTCACATTCAAACAACACATCAACATCAAGATCGGTCACAGGAGACTGGTCACTTGAGCCCAGTGGCAAGCCTCCCACACAGGACACCCAGTCGCTGATCTCGATGCACTGTGTTGGCTTCATGCTGCATATTCTAGTGGCATTTGTGTAGTCCAGGAGATCACAAAGATATGCATTCTTGGGGTTAGTGCACAGCTTTGAACTTAAGGTTGGTGTTTCTAAAAAAAATTATAACATATTATTCAAGGTCATTTAACAAAACCTAGTATTTATTTACGTTACTTAACTATGAGTAGGTAATTATCATCTGGACATGAAATCAGAGAAGTGTTACATCAGGACTTTTTTTATAAATTCATTATTAGAATAACATTCCATTATATATTATATTCATACCAGCAGCATTTTCAGGAACTTTGCAGAAGGCGACACTTGTGTTGCCGTTCAAGAACTCCAGAAGACGAGCTCGAAACGAGCGTATTCGCCAGGTCTTGATGAAAGTCATCGCTATGTAAATTGGCGTGAACAGCATGTTAACTAACTTGAACTTCGTACTACCTCACACAAAAACACACATTTTATTCAGGTTTCTTCAGTGAAATCAAAAAGTCGCAACGAAATTGGGTTATCGATTCTAAAGTCCAGGTTCATCTGCAGTATATTTTTGTCATAGCTGAAATTCAAATTTTCTTGTGTATATTTGAAACCTTATCGCGAAAATCATATTTTAAATCCTAGGTTGAAGGCGAGAGCCACTATAGCCACTAAAGAAACAGCAAGACAAGATTTAACACCAAATTATAATTTCAGCAAAATCCATTTCTTTCTCCTTTTACGTTCCGTTTAAC
Organism: Scotopteryx bipunctaria; assembly: GCA_949320045.1. NCBI lineage: Eukaryota > Metazoa > Arthropoda > Insecta > Lepidoptera > Geometridae > Scotopteryx > Scotopteryx bipunctaria. Next base: position 4,862,771 of record OX439459.1, on the reverse strand, counting down.
CTGAATTTTCAGTCAAATGTCCTGACTGAAACCCATCTGACACGGAAAGTAAGAGTGACGGAACGGAAATAAATTTTCAATGTCATTGTCAAATACTAGTCACTGACATAAAATTATTACGTTTTTTCTCGATTTTTTATCCTAGCAACTTTTTTGTGCTCAGGCTCAGAATTAAGGATAGATTGGGATTGGGACAAGATTGAGATTGATCCTAAACTTGGAAGAATTTATTGTTCTGAGATCCTAAATTAATAACGAAATTCCAAGTATGAAACGAGTAAAAACTTTTTGATTTATTTAAAACTATTTTTAGCTTTTTTATTTATTCTGTTAAATGACAAGTACCTACAGTAGGTACAGTACCCACCTATAAAGTTTTCAAGAATTACCTACCTTAGATTTTTCAGATTCCGTTACGAACCAGCACCACTCGCATTGTAGCCGAATACTTGCCCATCATGTCACCCCATGCCTCCAAGGTCGTCAAACTGAATTAGAAATTATGCAATCAATACCTTTCAATAACTCTGACTAGCGGTGTAAGGTAGTCGAAAGCACGTCCGTCTTGATCAGGTATCTACTATTTAGATCAAATAGGTACCTACATCAAATAGTTAGGTGGTATACCTACCTACTTAGCAAGCTCTCACGATTCGTTGACAATATATAACGAGGATAGTCAGAGACACGTCCACATACATTGAATCCTAACATAACCTACTACACCCATGGGTACCTACACACTTGAAAAAATAACAGGTAGGTAGGTAAGTAGTAGTAGGCACTTAGTCTGCCAACAAAATAAAGGAGAGTAGAAAAGGCGGGTAGGCGACTGCACTAATGTGAAAGTGTCGATTGAACAGAAAATTACTGTGTGATTAAAAGGGAAGTGATAATCACTGTTTACAATTCTCGACTCTATGTCCACCGATAAAACTATGCCGGCGATATTTACTTTGCCGTAGTCAGTGCCCAAACGCAGCTCGGAGTGCATGTGCCCACGCGTAGGTACAGAAAGTGCCATCGCCGATTTTAAAATGGAGCTAAATTTTATTTCCACACTCATCAAACACGATGTTAACCACAATGTGAAACAGTGCTTCAAGTCAAAAAAACCTTTTGGTAAGTGAGTTATTGTGTAAGTTAGGTTTTCTCAAGCGACGCAAATGTGCATTGGCTTACGGACAACCTGTCTACCTACTTCTATTTTTTATTCTAATAAAAAATCTATGGAATGTGGATTCTGTGGCCTGCGTATCCATTCAAAATTTTGTCATTGATACTTTTCAATTTATATACGAGTATTGTGAACGCGAATGAGGATCGTAACAGTTACCCTGAGGTACGAGTATGAATAAAGCATGATTGATGAATGCATGCAGGCTATGCCACAAATGGCTTTGATTCAAAAGGAAAAATCGAGAACTTGTAAGTGATAGTCAAATTCATTAGATTACAAAAACTCAATCGTTTTTATGTTTATGAAATGTTAACTACCTAAGTACTTGTTAAGTTTTGATATTTTTCAACAAAGTAAGCCGGAATAGAAAAAGCGAAACTCATAATAGAAAACGAGAGTAGAATTTTACTAAAATGAGGGTCATTTTGTCTACCCACTCAAATGGCAGTTTGTGATTTAATTATTTAAATAACAAGTTGTTTATGCACTCAAACCTTTGTAATTATCATTAAATAAGTCATCCGTAATGTATCTACTTATTAGAGAAGTACTCAACCACCTCGTGTGTTTAGGAGCTACATAATAGAATGGTAATTAATAACAAATTGTATGTCCACTAACAATTAATAGTATGAACATTAATAACTCTACCAATATGTGCCTTAATTGGATACAATAAGTGAAATCTTCGTTTTAATTTTAGCCCTACACTTAAACGCACATTTTAAAGTACCTAGCGTTAGTGGCAAGATTAAACAGTTAGGTACATGTTGAAAAGATGCGTATGAATGAAAGTGTAGATTTAAATAAGATTTCTCATTATAACGTTGCATTGACCATGGCTTAGTTTCATCTACTTAGATTCCTTGTTATAAACACGAAAGACAGTTCAACGAACCCCCGATTTTGTTTACTTAGTGCAGCACTATTTGTTATCAAAATTGCGTAAATTAATTGTTCTAATTTGTTATATTCATAGTGAAGTACATATCTACGTGACTATAGTCATATAACAAGCCAATGAGGGTCCGTTGCAGAGTAGGTAAACATCTCCAGCTATCGCCATAGATTATGTAATATCTACTATGCATACTATGTACTTAACTGGTTTAGTTGACAAAATATTTGGATACTCAACTTAGACAAGATTGTGCGTTCGGGCGAGCAGGAGTGTTTGAGTTGACGTTCTCTTAGAATAAATATAATGTGTTTTGTTACAGTGAGTAGGAAAGAGGAAGTGATGGCTATAAAAAGCAAATTTCCCACCAAGATACCGGTACGTTCAACTATTTAATTAGTTTATGACTGTGTCATTAATTATTGCATCTAACTAGATTTACATAACGCATCAATTCAACAAATATAATCTCATTCAATCATTTTAATACTTTCTAGGTCTTGGTACATTTATCTTATAAAATGAATGGGATTACCAAATAATTATTTTATTATAGAGTTGTACCTACTTAGAAATGAATAACTACATAATGGATTTATATTCCTCAGTTGATAGTTGAGAGGTATCACAAAGAAAGAAACCTGCCGCTTCTGGATAAATCCAAATTCCTAGTGCCAGAAGATATCACCATGTCTCAGTTCTTAGTTATCATCCGGAACCGAATAAAAGTTAAACCAAATCAGGTAAGATATTTTATGATCACTATATCACTTCTAAATTGTCTAAATGTTATTATTTTTAGAAAAAAATGCAGGATTAGTATCTAATTTTCTACCGCTTAGCAATTACAAGTTCAAGTATACCAACAACAGTACAATACATACTAATTACTAATAGGTAATTAGATCAATCTAAAGGGTAATAAATTATAACAGTGTACAACCGTTTGTGAGCGTCATATCGTCTAGCGATAATATCCACCAAGATGGATATTATTTCAAGAAATATCCAGCCTGCATGCAAATTGAACCGGACATAGCGATGTCCAGTTTCTCAAACTCCTGGGAAAATGACTACCTGATATAAATACATTTTATAGTCGGGACCTTTCAAAGATTGCAGGCCATACACGTGGTTTAGGACAAACCAGTAAACAAAACAACAATATTTCAATGTTGGTGCGAAGAAGTTTAATTAATTTGTAGTTATATAATTTCCAATATAAATTGAATGGTATTTATATAATGTAACCAAAATATAAAGCCAAATGTACATTTTGAACACATTATTTTGTTGGCAGGCACTGTATTTGATAATCAACAACAGATCGATGTTATCAATGAGCCTCACGATGGCCCAGGCTTACGATGCTTACGGAGATGAGGACGGGTTTTTATACATCACTTACGCATCGCAAGAGGTGTTCGGTTATAAGGATGGTAGGTAATTTTTTTTACATCATATTATTATATTTGTAATAATAAAGTTAAAATTGTTAATAATTTGTTTTAGATACAAAATTTAAATTATTTTATAAAACTAAGGCCTTTTACCATCTATAGTAGATGATTTATACAGCATCAGGAGGCAACTTTACCTTCACAGACGGGACGCTGTAGTGCCTGAGACGAATTAAGATGGAGTAGGCTTGCCCAGCACCTATTCCATCCTCTCAGCTTAGTCGGCCTTGTCCACAGGAAAGACATGGTCAAAACGTGCGGAGCTGACTAAGCCGCGGGTTTTCCTCACGATGTTTTCCTTCACCGTTTGAGAGTACCTACTGGTATAGCGCACATAAATTTTTCACACAGAAAAATCCATTAGTACACGACCGGATTTGAACCCACGACCTTAGGATCAGAAGGCGGGGTCGCTCACTACCAATTAGACCACCAGTGCTCTCAGTATTTTATAAATTCATTAAATAATTGTAGTTATTTAAATAAATAATTACTGTTTCAGATATGAAGGGTTCTCAAGAGGTCCAAGCTATACGACACAGATTCCCGAATAAAGTTCCCGTAAGTACCTACCTATTCATTTCATAAAAAAAAATTCTACTTTCACAATATATTAATTTTAAACTAATTTTATAGTTTCTGCTTTTAAGACAATCATATAGGTGTATACCTAATTTAGGAACCTTTCTGTTCTATTTGGCCACAAAATAATAGGCTCTTGTATCGCAGTAATTTGCACATTCTCCTTTAGTTTACATTTTGTTTTACTTTGTTTTAGTTGTACGTGGAAAGATATTCCAGAGAGCGTCAGGTACCAGTTTTGGGACGCAACAAGTTCCTAGTCCCGCAAGAGCTCACTATGTCCCAGTTCCTGTACATCATCAGGACGAAAATGAAACTAAGAGATTCACAGGTACACTATGACTAACGTCCATTGCTTCAGTTCCGAAATCGTAAACTAGGTAGATGTCGCCATAGGAAAAGTCAGAACGCGTTTTTACTTTCCTTTCTTATTTCTTTTCGAAAGGTTTTTAAACTACTACTTTGGAAAAATACAGCATATGACTAATATAGTAAATAACTGCCCGCGGCTTCGCACGCATGTTACGTAGAAAAAATAATCCAAGTTCCAAACTATTCTGATCAGCCATTTGGGCGTGACTCAAACACAACACCAGAACTTTCACATTCATAATATTCAGTAGGAAAAGTTTATGAATGCACTAGCTGCCGCCCGCGGCTTCACTCACGTGGTACCCAGATAAAAAATAGCCTATATGTTAATCCAGCACATGTACTATGTAAGTATGTATATTCCAAGTTTCATTCAATCACTTCAATCAACAAACATCCATACATCCATACTTACAAACTTTCGCGTTTATATTAGTAGGATATCACAACATATAGCGTAGGTAGCAACATATTTGCTACGCTCTTGACAATCTTGTATAAAGTTTAGATCATTAGCATGCTTTTCAATAATTTCCAATAAAAGAAACATTTTTTTTTCAAAAGGGACATAGAGTAAGAATCATAATTAAAAAATACATGTACTACCTACCGTGGTAAGGAACTCTTCGTGTGCATTGGATTTGCACTTGACAGGTTTTATTTAACAGGCGTTTTGTATAGAGATCTTGCAGTAGATTTTCTTCAAAATGATTTACATTTGTCGCGCCATTCACGCTTCTTGTTTCTGGTAACACAGGCACTGTACCTACTGGTCAGCGACAAGGTGTTGGTGAGCCACAGCATGACGATGGCGCAGGCCTACGAACAGTTCCGGGCAGACGACGGCTACCTCCACATCACCTACGCGGCGCAGCAGGTCTTCGGCTGAACGGACTTGGGACTTGTAAGTCTTTATACGTTTTAAACACACTACTTTATATTTATCCCATCAGGGAGTAACCATAAGTAATCATAAGAAAAATTGCAGCCATTCCTGATTCAATATCCCAAGATGGATATGGTAAAAGGTACCATATAGATGGTCAATCGAGTTGGGGAGGAATCTATTCCTTAATCGACTTTTTATATTTGTTAGACATTTTATATTTAGGCTCTATGAAATTATAGCCATTTTCCTGTTTAGGTTTTCCACAATGTAGGTAGTCATTTCACGTACTTATTAGACATTTTCGTTTTAATTAAGGCAATTCAAAATTAAACTTTCTGACAGGACGCCAATTTAAATATTCATTGTGTAAAAAAAGATTTCCTATAAAAGACACGCCTCCTCTTACTCTTTGCACGTGTAAGTACAGCGGCGGAATGAAAAGGTTCGTCAGTTTTTAAATTGATTCGTTTGAAGTGTCCCGAGACATGTTACCTTTTGCATCTAAGGCACAGAACTACTGTTGCATAGAAAATTAATCGCAATGATGTCCCGACTTTAGAATCTACTAGACAAAACTTTTTAAAGAATTGTGAAATAGACGAAGTATTTTGAAAACGTTTGCCTTTTAGCAGGTTCAAGTACATCAGCAATAAAGTTGAACGCTACTTGCATATCGGGTGCATGTTATCGGGAGAAAAACATACGATTTATTGATTGAATGTCAATAAAAGCAGACGATAAAACAGTTATTATTACAATAAATTATTGTAAAACTAGAATTTTATCATAATCGCTGACTGTGTAATTATATTGAGATTCATAATTTTATTGCATACTTATGTTAGTTTATTGCATTAAAAACGTACGAGATAAAGTGTGTTTCAACTGAGGGACCAGCTTGGAATACTCAAAATAAGTATGCAAGGATTTAATCAAAGTCCTACATTGTAAAAATAGGTAATTCTCAAATTCGTAAATGGATGTATAAAAAGTTACAGGCCATAATGTGTGGTCCCTCTGTCCACACACTCAATCTGCCAGATCTCGAAAAGTATCTTAGAAATGAAGATCATGAAATTACAGATGTTTAGTAAAAAAATTGTAAAGCTTCTCAATTTATTATCACTTACTGATATAGAGTCATGGCCATTTATCAACGAAGTTCACAATGCCAAATTTAATGAAATCAGATAAGAGCTGGATTGGCTTTGAAATACAACCTTCTATAAAATGACCATGGCATGATGAGATACGAAATAAATTTCGTATCTCATCATGCCATGGTCATATTATAAAAACAAGTGTATTTTTATAAAAAGATAAAGTTATCATCATAAAAAAATGTCTGTCTGTATTTAAATTGCTTTTTGTTATTGTTATATAAGGATTGTCTGTCGCGTGTCAATAACCTTTATCAGTAAAATTGTTGCCAACAGCGATAAGGGACTCTTGACAATTTTAGCATTGAATTTCATTGACAACGCTGGGGGCCAGTGGCGTATTCCACTGGCTTGCCAATGGAAAATGAGCCTTAATTATGTTGTGTTTAGATTAAATTATAGCTTGTAGCATTTAATCTTTCAAAAAACAGTTTTTGTAAAATGAGATATGTAATAAGAGTCTTCTTATGGCTTAGGATTTAAAAAATATTTTGTATCTACAAATGATTTACATAAGTTTAACTTTGAAATGATAATGCACCGAAGGTAAATTATTTACTTTAAAACCATATCATCCATACCAACTTCATTAATTCATTAGCTATCTTTAGCCGCCGCTGTTTCAATACGACGGCCACTTTATTGGTTAAATTATCTGCAGTTTCCAATAAGTTATAATGAGTAATGACTACTATTATGACCTGATACTGATAATCCCACTTATGACGTCTGAGTAAGCGGATCTCATTGATAAGATCATGATCTTAGCTAACTTAGCTACTTTTTGTGCTCTTGCTAATATTCACTTCAGTTTAACACCAAAATAATTAGGCATACTTACCAATCTAAGTGAGGATAAGGGTCGCAAAAATCCAATGGTTCTTAAAACAGTAGGTACTTAAATACTGTTTGGAATAAATTCCAAAGCTAAATAATCAACGAAATTTCTAGCAATAACAGACAATGATAATTCATTCTGTATACATTGTAGATAGGCGCTTGAACCTGTATTATTCCATGCAGTCCAAGAAAATACAACTTTATTTATGTCATCATAATAAGTTTATCGGGGGTCAGCGATGCGCAAACATACATGCGAGGCCTGTTAGATACCAGTCGATTGGTGCGCCCCAGTACTGTAGCCCCCCCGGGGCTTGCTCGGGATGAATTTATAGTTATTGGGAAGATAGACGACTGTTAACAGGGTGAATAGATAGAAATCATCGGCAAAATTGAATGAAAACATTCCGTTAGGTTTCGTTTCGTAAGGTTTACCATTAGATGGCGCTCCGTAACCCAGACTAGACTGGCTAATGAGATTCCGTTATCAAATTTAAACTCAAATTACTCAGTACGGATTTTGAGTACGCTCGCCTTGGCGAAATAGAAACTTACGGGTATTGTTTGCGGACTGGTTAGAGAGATCACGCTCATAATTCGTATCGATATCTCCTACGATCATGTGATTGCATGTCTTTTTTAGATTTATGTTTTTGAAATGATTAATGAAAAGTAAACTAACGAATATTTGTAAATCACTCAACATGTTGATTGTACTGCCCGAAGTTAAGATACAAGGATCCAACGTGCATAAATAACTTTGATCCAACATACTTTATCAACATAAATGAATCAATAGTACAATGCTCTACATATAAGTTGAAGAGTTTCAAGTTTCAATAAAAATTAATCTCGTTTTTTTTTTGTTTACAGGTAAACCTGTGCTTGGATGGAATTGAATCTGAATTTAATACAAAAATGTTCCTGCTGTCTTCAGATATTTAAGACTGATAGTATTCTTATTATTTTGTGATAGTTAAGAGGTTTTAATTTGTAGACTTTAATTTAGTGTAAGAGGGCCTCATATAACTCAAAGGCTGGTCCAAAATTTGTACTTTTATTTTAATATTCTAACTATGAAGATATTTATTAAAACTAGTGATTGATAGATAGATTGTGCCAATGTTTTCATTTAAAAAATGATATAAATGAGTGCTATTTGAAAATTTTAGAGTATTATGATCTCGAGTATAAAAATAACAATTAATTTAGCTAGTTAGGTTATGTAGGACTACTCAAATATTATTTTAGTTTGTAAGTTTATGCTATTTTTTGTATTACTGTAGTTGTAGATTGGAGGGTTATTATTGTTGTAGATCTATTAGAAACTTAATTAACTGATTTCCTGTTAGTTATTTGCTTTTATAATAAAACATTTTATGCATTGAATTTAAGTTATTCTGTTATCAATATATTTGGCTACCCAATATAATAAATAAATATTTGTGGACATTTCACACAGCGCCATCTAGCCCCAAACTAAGCAAAGCTTGTACTATGGGAACCAGATGACTGATAGAATACTTATATACTTTTTTTTGTAAATACATACTTATAATACATAATGCTATAACACCCAGACTCGGAAGAAATATTTGCAGAACATACAATCATTTCTCCCGTAGCGGGAATCGAACCCGCGCCTCTTGCGTCTCAGCCGAGCACACGCCCGCCACGCCACCGAGGTCGTCAATATTTACTCAATGGAGGAGTGTTGCCTAAGAAATCATACTTAGAAATCATCACATAATCATATATAACTTTTATCCATCTATCTAGGCTGTAGGCAAATATATAAATCTTAGAATTTTGTAGACAAAACATAATCTGTGATGATAACATCGATGATAACAATGACTTGCACAAGAAAGTATAATATAGAGAGCACTGGTGGTCTGGTGATAGCGGCCCGCCTTCCGGTCCTAAGGTCGTAATTTCGATGTGCTCCAATGGATTTTTCTGTTCGAAAAATTTATGTACCCTGTAGGGTACATAAATTTTTACCATTATTCTCAAAGGCGAAGGAAATCATCGTGAGGAAACCGGCATGTCGTATAACATAAAAAGGTCGAAAACTTGTGTCAAGTGCATGAAAGCCGTTGAGGCGCACTCTGGTTCGAAAGAACTAGTAAGATTAGTAGTAGTATAAGAAAGTCTAGCTAGGACAGCTGTGCTAAGTAGGTACCTAGTTATTTAGACACTTCTCAGTCTTACTCTAGATAAAGGTACGTGCAAATAATTTTTGTGTTTACTTTTATTAGAAGTTAAAATATTTCGGCTCGAACAAAAAATATCTGCATTTTACATTTAAAAAATTTATTTACCTTACAACCTAAGCCCTAGTCACAGCAAAACCAAGTCTGTGTCAGTAGGCTATACCTCATAATCCATGTTATTCGCGAGTCGCGAACGCGGCCGGTATCATTCAGCGGGCGATATATTCTGCGCGGCGGCGACCAGTGTGTCGTGAATGTCCTTCGCGTATGAGATCTGGAGCCGCACTGTGTTCAGGTACTGAGGGTAGCTTAGTGTTGTTTCCTGAAAAGTGAAAATGATGGCAAGTAAGTTCGTATGAGCTAGTGGCCAACTCTAGTGACGGAGTTTTTAGGCCGTCTAAAAGGCCTCCGTTATAGCTTAACGACTTAAAAGCCGGAAACGACAATTTAACGTGCCCTCCGAATGTCACTAGCGGTCATCCAAATTGTGACCGCGCACAACGTTGCTTAACTTCAACGACCAATCAAGAACGTCTAAGCAAGCTACGCCACGAGCGCTACGATGATGATAAAATGATGGTGAGATTCCATATGGGTTCCGTTGGCACGCTTCGGGTACGGAACCCCGATTGCGCGCAACAGTATCAAGTTTACCTGTGTGCTGGGTCCCGAGTCAAGGCGCGATGGTATCACTGATAGAGGCAGATAGTGCGCCGCAGACTGCGCCTGTTGGATGCATGTCAGCGCTGTTCGCTGAAACAACAACACTGCTGTTTTAAAATGCTAAAATATGGGTATGCATCTAACCCCCGAATACTCAAACGCGACTCAGAATTGAGCACGTCTCAATTCACGGTTCTTTGACAGTTTCTGATGAAAATCTGTCAAAAAATCGTCATTTGAAACGTGCTCAACTTTGAGATGCGTTTGAGTATTCGGGGGTTAATGTCAAACTTTAGGAAGACAATAGTGTCGATTCTGTTGTGCATTTAAATAAGTCCAAACTCCAAGTTAACAAACTCAATAAGTTTAAAAATTATCCTTGCTATTTATAAGAAATGGACAGCAACCTTTGTAGGATTCAAAATCTGAGAATCCTTTTGTAAAGATTTAAGGTCATCTGCAAGCATAGCATCTATACCTGAACAGTAAAATTTTATTTTTGTTTTCTCTGATCAACACATCATTTAACCTTTTGGACGCCAATGTCACCTATAGACGACAAGCACTTCCGATTTCTGTACGCCAACGTCGTCTATACATGACAAAAAACCCGGTCCACATAATGAGAAATAAAATCATTGTAAAATTATTTCTGGTATTTTATTCGGACATTCCTCAAAATAGAATAACCCAGCAACATGTGAGTATAGTTCACAAGTCTCCTAAAGCCACTAGCATTGAGAAATATTGAAATAAAAACATGGACTCATATCCAAGAAAAATACTGTGTCCAGCACGCCAAAGTCGTCTATACTTGACGCTAGTGAGGTGGTAAAGGACGAACAGATTTATCGAAAACTATTCACAAATTCACAATTCAAGTTGTGTTATTTATTTTTATAGTTAGTATGTAAAGAATTTGAACTTTATTAATGAATATTTGAATAAAACAAAACGTAATAAACATAAAACTATACCATCCGCTACCATGAATTAAAAAATGGCATCAAATCAATTTCGCATAATAAATCTGATAACTCAACTCTGGCGCATCCCTAGCTCGTCACCGATAAGCAGTGCTCTGGACGCCATGGTCAAGTATAGACGACACACTAATGACGTCATAGGCGAATAGCCTAAAAAATAGTGCAGTGCGATTGTTAAGATGTTTTACATAATTTCGATGTTTCACATCTGCCAGGCGTCCCGTGACGGCTCACAACTTTTTAGTTTACCTGACCAAGATTTATAATATTCTAAGACTGATTGTGATTACCTAGTGCGAAATGTACAATAATTGTTGATTTTATTATACAACTAGCTGTTGCCCGCGACTTCGCACGCGTTAGATTACTTTTATACTTTGGTACTCCATTTCACCTTTTTCAAGGGCCGTTTTGAAAAAATCCTGAAACATGTAGGTACTTATCCATTTAGACGTACCTAAGCCCTCCCGCACCTCGGTAACACCCACTCCTGCTACAGAGTCAACCTAACTAATCCTTAATTTTTTTGAAAATAAATTATGGACTATGTTATCTATACTAATATTATAAATACGAGAGATTTTTTGTTTGTAACGAATAGGCTCCGAAACTACTGGACCGATTTCAAAAATTCTTTCACCAATAAAAAGCTACATTATCAGGGTCCAGTATAGGTTATAATAAATTTTCAAAAAAATTAAGGATTCGTAAGAAAATTGCAATATTGTAACCCAAGGTAGAAAACCTAAAACAGTTTTTGACGTGCGGCTCCGAAACTACTGGACCGATTTCAAAAATTCTTTCACCAATAGAAAGCTACATTATCAGGGTCCAGTATAGGCTATATTATATTTTCAAAATATTAGGGATCCGTAAGAAAATTGCAATATTGTAACCCAAGGTAGAAAATCCAAAATAGTTTTTGGCGTGCGGCTCCGAAACTACTGGACCGATTTCAAAAATTCTTTCACCAAAAGAAAGGTACATTATCAGGGTCCAGTATAGGTTATAATAAATTTTCAAAAAAATTAGGGATCCGTAAGAAAATTGCAATATTGTAACCCAAGGTAGAAAATCCAAAATAGTTTTTCGCGTGCGGCTCCGAAACTACTGAACCGATTTCAAAAATTCTTTCACCAATAGAAAGCTACATTATCAGGGTCCAGTACAGGCTATAATATCTTTTCAAAATATTAGGGATCCGTAAGAAAATTGCAATATTGTAACCCAAGGTAGAAAACCCAAAATAGTTTTTGGCGTGCTGCTCCGAAACTACTGGACCGATTTCAAAAATTCTTCCACCAAAAGAAAGGTACATTATCAAGGTCCAGTATAGGCTATAATATATTTTCAAAAAATCAGGGATCCGTAAGAAAATTGCAATATTGTAACCCAAGGTAGAAAATCCAAAATAGTTTTTGGCGTGCGGCTCCGAAACTACTGAACCGATTTCAAAAATTCTTTCACCAATAGAAAGCTACATTATCAGGATCCAGTATAGGCTATAATATATTTTCAAAATATTAGGGATCCGTAAGAAAATTGCAATATTGTAACCCAAGGTAGAAAACCCAAAATAGTTTTTGGCGTGCGGCTCCGAAACTACTGGACCGATTTCAAAAATTCTTTCACCAGTAGAAAGCTACATTATTAGGGTCCAGTATAGGCTATAATATATTTTCAAAATATTAGGGATCCGTAAGAAAATTGCAATATTATAACCCAAGGTAGAAAATCCATAATAGTTTTTGGCGTGCGTCTCCGAAACTACTGAACCGATTTCAAAAATTTTTTAACCAAAAGAAAGGTACATTATCAGGGTCCAGTATAGGCTATAATATATTTTCAAAAAATCAGGGATCCGTAAGAAAATTGAAATATTGTAACCCAAGGTAGAAAATCCAAAATCGTTTTTGGCGTGCGGCTCCGAAACTACTGAACCGATTTCAAAAATTCTTTCACCAATAGAAAGCTACATTATCAGGGTCCAGTATAGGCTATAATATATTTTCAAAATATTAGGGATCCGTAAGAAAATTGCAATATTTTAACCCAAGGTAGAAAACCGAAAATAGTTTTTGGCGTGCGCTGCGAAAACTATTGATTACAGAACAAAATAATGTACTACACGCCTATGAAGTCGCGGGCAACAGCTAATTCCGTAATAATGTAGCTATTTACTGGTGATATATATATTTTTTTAATAGGTTCTGTAGTTTCGGAGCCTATTCGTTACAAACAAAAAAAAACTTTCCTCTTTATAATGTTAGAATAGATAGATATATTATTTATTTGGCAAACAAGACACAGCACAGACAGAATGATAGAAACAATACAAGGAAAGAAAAAGAAAGAAGTACAATAATAGTAAAAAAATGAAATAAAAATATACCTATATACTACGGGTGCATACCTATATACCTAGATATGCAGCCAAACATCCCCACAAGTCCATACCTGCCTGTTATAGTATATATTATTAGTGTAGATTTATTAGAGAGCAGTGTTGGTCTAGTTGGTAGTGACCCCGCCTTCCGATCCTAAGGTCATGGGTTCAAACCCGCTCGTGTACCAATGGAGTTTTCTGTGCGAAAAATTTATGTGCGCTATATCAGTAGGTACTCTCAAACGGTGAAGGAAAACATCGTGAGGAAACCCGCGGCTTCGTCAGCTCCGCACGTATTGACCATGTCTTTCCTGTGGACAAGGCCGACTAAGCTGAGAGGATGGAATAGGTGCTGGGCAAGCATACTCCATCTTAATTCGTCCCGGGTACTACAGCGTCCCGTTTTATGAAGGTAAAAGTTGCCTCCTGACACTGTATAAATCATCTACTATAGATGGTAAAAGGCCTTATATATAGACTAGCTGTTGCTCGCCACTTCGTACGCGTGTAGCACATTATTTCGTTCTCTGTTTCAATAGTTTTCGCAGCGCACGCCAAAACTATTTTGGATTTTCTACCTTGGGTTACAATATTGCAATTTTCTTACGGATCCCTACTATTTTGAAAATATATTATAGCCTATACTGGACCCTGATAATGTACCTTTCTTTTGGTGAAAGAATTTTTGAAATCGGTTTAGTAGTTTCGGAGCCGCACGCCAAAAACTATTTTGGATTTTCTACCTTGGGTTACAATATTGCAATTTTCTTACGGATCCCTACTATTTTGATAATATATTATAGCCTATACTGGACCCTGATAATGTAGCTTTCTATGGGTGAAAGAATTTTTGAAATTGGTCCAGTAGTTTCGGAGCCACACGCCAAAAACTGTTTTGGATTTTCTACCTTGGGTTACAACATTGTAATTTTCTACGGATCCCTAATTTTTTGAAAATATTATTATAGCCTATACTGGACCCTGATAATGTACCTTTCTTTTGGTAAAAGAATTTTTGAAATAGGTCCAGTAGTTTCGGAGCCGCACGCCAAAAACTAAATTGGATTTTCTACCTTGGGTTACAATATTGCAATTTTCTTACGGATCCCTAATTTTTTGAAAATATATTATAGCATATACTGGACCCTGATAATGTCCCTTTCTTTTGATGAAAGAATTTTTGAAATCGGTTCAGTAGTTTCGGAGCCGCACGCCAAAAACTATTTTGGATTTTCTACCTTGGGTTACAATATTGCAATTTTCTTACGGATCCCTAATTTTTTGAAAATATATTATAGCCTATACTGGACCCTGATAATGTACCTTTCTTTTGGTGAAATAATTTTTGAAATCGGTTCTGTAGTTTCGGAGCCGCACGCCAAAAACTATTTTGGATTTTCTACCTTGGGTTACAATATTGCAATTTTCTTACGGATCCCTAATTTTTTGAAAATATATTATAGCCTGTACTGGACCCTGATAATGTAGCTTTCTATTGGTGAAAGAATTTTTGAAATCGGTTCAGTAGTTTCGGAGCCGCACGCCAAAAACTATTTTGGATTTTCTACCTTAGGTTACAATATTGCAATTTTCTTACGGATCCCTAATATTTTGAAAATATATTATAGCCTACTAGCTGACGCCCGCGCCTTCGCTCGCGTGGTACCTGGATAAAAAATAGCCTATATGTTAATCCAGTACATGTACTATGTATATTCCAAGTTTCGTTCAGATCCGTTCAGCTGTTTAGGCGTGATTGAAGCACAAACATCCAAACATCCAAACATTGTCACAAACTTTCGTACTAGATGGCAGCACAGGTAAAATTAGTACGCGCTATCGTTGCGTTACCGGTTAGCTTTACGCCGGTAATTTCAAGCAAACTAAGACTTTTCAATTTTATAATATAAGTAAGATACTGGACCCTGATAATGTAGCTTTCTATGGGTGAAAGAATTTTTGAAATTGGTCCAGTAGTTTCGGAGCCACACGCCAAAAACTGTTTTGGATTTTCTACCTTGGGTTACAACATTGTAATTTTCTACGGATCCCTATTTTTTTTTGAAAATATAAATACTATAGCCTATACTGGACCTTTATAATGTAGCTTTCTATTGTTGAAAGAATTTTTGAAATCGGCCCAGTAGTTTCGGAGCTTATTCGTTACAAACAAAAAATCTTTTCTCTTTATAATATTAGTATGTTAAGCAGTTTTTTTTATTTAAAGTATCGGTATTGGTTCTCAAAATCATTTGGCAGCGTCGGCATCACTCTTGTCTATAGGCAGATATCGATTCCGAAATCGATGCACAGCGTGCGACCGACGCGACGCGTGCGACACGGTTACATCCCTAAAAAAGTTGAAAAACTCTAGGCCTGGTACGCCAAAGTCATCTAATCGTGACAGTGACGTCATCACGATGGAGAGTAGTGCTGTGCTTTACAACTATTTTATTATGAATTATTTTGTTTATTTATGCTATTTAAAGTAAATAAAAAAGAGTGGGAGATAACACGAAAGGGAAATAAAACATCCAAGATTATAAGAAGTAATTTATTTCATAAAATTCAACAAAAACAAGTCACGATGTGTTATCGATTTATGGACTCTTGGCAACACTAGTTTTTTCGTAGGTATTTTTGTTGAAATTTTGCTGTGGCGCACAGGGCACGAAAACGCGTTTGTGTCATGGCGTTCAAAAGGTTAATCTCTACTTCCTAGGTAATTCTCACTACTTCCATGTAAATATTTTCTTAGTTAAGCAGTTATTTTGAATTCCATAAAGCAAATCAATGTTTACAAACACATTACTTACGAAATACGTGATACATCACATGATAGTCATTGAAAGTTACCATAGGATAATGTTTGTTGACAAAAGTCATGTAAAAGGCATCAGATAGCATTTAATAACATAGATTGTACTGTTGCCAGGTCAATAAGTTAATTGTTGCACTTAGATGCTCTGTATTTCTATTTACTTTAGAGACACAAATAAATTACATTGTGGCTGATTGATTACTCTTTGGCAGCAGACGCACAGTTACAAAGAGATTAGTTGTTTGTTTACTTATAACATTAACTTTCCAGAAACAACAAATAATTCCATAACTATCAGGGTTCCGTACCCGAAGGGTGCCAAGGGAACCCTATCACTGAGCCTCCGCTGTCCGTCTGTTCGTCAGTGAGCTGTAACTCATGAAGCTCAATAAGTAGAGTTGTAATTTTCACAGAGTATGTATTTCTATTGCCGCTATAGCAACAAATAATTATCCATACACAGCCTAACTTTACCCACTGCTGAGCATAGGCATCTCTCTGTTTGTGCCATCCGTCATGGCCCTGTGCTAGCCTCATATTTGATGTGTAGATACCCTACATCTTACCAAATGCAGCTCCATTTGGTCACAAATTGAGAAGAACTCTTCAAGATTCTTGTCAAACCTTGGTACAGGGTTGTCAATACTTTTTCTGCAAATATAAATTATTGCATTATTCAAAACCTATACAGTAAGTTTCACATATCTTTGTTACTTTGTGATACAATGTATTAAAGATACATAAAATTTTCATTTATCATAATATACATACATGATGTCTAATTAAAATGTATAAAACATTATTGTATTGCAATAGTGAATAGAGAATTTTTATTGTTTTTATTTTCATGTCTGTATCTCTAATGGGGTGGGTAGAGCCACCAAGTAATTATAAGAAAGTTTGCAGCCACTCCTGATTCAATGTCACAAGATAGATATGGTGAACCATGGTTGTCACCATGGTGATCAGCCCATCACACCCATAAAGATGGTCCATCATGTTGGTGAGGGTACTATCCCTCTGTCAACTAATACAACATGGGGACACTCGGGGACAGAAGCAGTTCACGAATTGTAGGGTTTTTCTTTCTCAGTTTAGCAGAGAAGTAGATTCTGAGCCAAACACAATGAAATATTTTGATAAAATAAATTAAAGTCTACTTACTGTGAGTTTGAATCAACATTATGGTTTTGATGCAGTATCTGAGCTGCAGATTTGAGTGTCATCTGTAATTAGAAAACACAAAGGTTTTATAAGCCTAATCAGTCTGAGTAATCTCTGCACATGGACGAGTGGCTACCATAGGTCATCTATAAGATCTGTGATAAATATTTTACTGTAATTTGCAATTGCAAGGTACCTAAGGTACAGGTCTGCTTTGAATGATCAATACTGCTCATGAAACTTAAGAATAGCTAGGATAATGTACCGACTCACAGGTATGGACTCTCGTAAGGACCCCATCAAAGTCTTGACTTTGGATATATTGTCCATTTTATCTTGCTGTGCCTGCTGTGGCATCTGGGGTTGCATTTGTTGCGGAGATTGCTGTTGCATTATCGTCCCTGGTACTTGCATCTGCATCCCGACGTTTGGCGACGCACCCACGGGATTCATGGGTACGTGCATATTCATTTGACCATGGTTCATCATTGATAAAATTTTAATTTAGCTATCTTTTGTAAAGAAAAGTTTTAACACAACATTCGCTTCGTGTTTGATTGAACAACAAAAATACCTATTTTTTTTTAGACTGATTTGATTTCGACAGATTTCGACTGTTATCTGACTTGACATGACAGTAAAATAAAGTGCCAGACGACAGTGACAACTTACAATTATTTGAAATGAATGACATTTGACATTGCTTGAGTGATTGGTTTAATTCAAGATAATATTTATTATTTCGCGCGCGATTGCATTTGAATGTTTTGGGTCTTTTACTATTTTCTAGTTTAGTAATCCGGTGCAGAAAACCATGGAAAAGTTCCATATTTGTAACGCTGCTGAGTTATGGCAAGTAAGTAGGGAAACTGCTAAAAAACTTGCATTGCCGACGGGGTGGGCACCTTGCACTCATATAACATTATCTAATTACAGAAAGAAACAAGTTTGCCATCTATCCCTTCCTTTAGCCAGAGCCTCGATAATATTTTAGGAAATGATGGTATCCAGTTAGGCTCAGTTACTGAACTTCTGGGTCTGCCTGGCACCGGTAAAACACAATTGTGGTAAGTACATCGGGTAAGTATGTACCTACTGTACCTATCTACCTACCTTATCCTTCGCTAGTTTCATATAAGTTAGTTCCTTCAATAAAAGTTACACTTAACTGTTGGTTAAGTATTCCGTAAAATAGTTGTTCCTATTCATAACTTGAAGGAAGGCAAGCAAATAGATTATGTATGTGTGTAGGTTGGTAGATATGTACATACTTACCTAATAAATTGCTTTTTTTTCTAGTTTGCAATTATGTGCATCGGTGCAAATCCCTAAAATCCTAGGAGGGTTGGATGCAGAAGCTTTGTATGTGGATACAAATACAAACTTCACAACGTCTAGATTTAAGGGTAGGTCTCTTCCTATGGTATTGTTAACTAAAATGATAGCTGATGTGGAATGTGATATACTATTTTCATACTATTCTGTCGCCTAGGTGAAGGCACTTAACATTCTAACATTCCTGAAGATTCAAGTGACTTAAACCAACTTAAAAAGCATCCTCATTTGACGGCCTCGGTGGCGTGGCGGGCGATCGCTCGGCAGAGACGCAAGAGGCGCGGGTTCGATTCCCGCTGCGGAAGAAATGTTTGCATGTTCTGCAAATATTTCTTCCAGGTCTGGGTGTTGTGTCTGGGTGTCTGGGTGTACCATGGTACTCATAGTTTCTGATACCCACGACACAGGGAATCGTAGTGTGGGGTCAGGACTATGTATGTGACTGTTGGGTGTTATTTGTTGTTATCCTCACTTGGTATTGTCTGATAAAGAAATATATATCCAAGAATATTTACTTTATTTACAGAAATATTAAATGCTAGCTTGCATAAATGCCGAAAGCTAGTAGAGAGCAATAATGTTTTGAATGAGACTGAAGCATTGAAGAGACTGCATTATGTTAAGGCACTGGGACTTGAGAAGTACTGTGCATTTATTCAGCAGCTTCCGATATTGGTTGCTGATAATCCAAAGGTAAATTGTATGCCACTATTGTGGAATCTAATAGGTATTATTTAGCTGTTAGGTACTTGGAACTTTTCATTGGCTATAAAAATTACTCTGTCAGATGGATGGATAAATAAATACATAAGTAATTTTTTGTGTACTTTTTCATTTTAAAGTATGAAAAAACTTATAAAAATCTGATAGAACCAGTGACACAGAGAGTGAAAATTTCTACTGAAGAATGTACTCCTCAGCTTTTATGCATTTTCAAATCATCACTACCTTGGCCGGAGGCTCAATAAGAATGCAGAGTTAATAAGGGAGTTTGTAACACAACTCACAATTATTGTTTCAGATAAAACTCATAGTAATAGACTCCATAGTATTCCCGTTCAAAGAAGGTATATCAGCAAAACAAAGGACTGGTCTATTATTCAGACAGATGGCAGATCTACAGAGGATTGCTACTGACCATCATATTGCAGTAAGTTCTAACAACAAACTAGTGTATGCTGGGACTTCATTCTCGCTTCTATGTAGAATTTCTGGGGTCCTGAATAAAATCTACTCTTATAGAACCTAGCCTGTAGCTAAGTCATTACATCTACGATAGACACTGCATGCAAAAATGTATGGGACTAATATAAAATGATTGCAGTGATTTTTAGCAACTTCATTCTATGTTAAATGCAAAGTGACTTTACTAAGTGGTCATGTCATGTTATAGTCAACTAGCTTCCGCCCGAGTATATTTAAAGTCTCATTAAAATCTGTTCCATCAGATCGAGGCATAAACATCAGATCAGATATGCGTTTATAATATGAGTAAGATTCATTATAAGCACTAGCGGATCCGGGGGTGGGGCTCGTACCCCCAAAAGCTACTTTTTGTGTTTACTTTGTTATAACCTACCCTCAGCTGGGTACCCCTCCCAGAGCAAAATCAAGGACCCGCCAATGATTGTAAGGTTTAAAATATCAAGTAAATCTTCCAGGTAGTGCTAACAAACGAGATGAGCACCCGGTTGGGCCTTGCTAGCGGGAGCGTGGTGGGCGCGCTCGGCGACGCGTGGGCGCATCGCTGCAACAAGCGACTGCTGCTGTCCGCAGCCGACAGACGACTGGCGCTGCTACTCAAGAGTAATGATACGCCGAGCGGGGTCGCCGAATTTCAGGTGTGTATAGCTCACTCAACGTAACATTGCGTCTACACCTGTGTTAGCGTTAATTGCCAACTACTCGTTGATGAATGCATTAAAATAAACCTATGGCTTTGACCTCAGTGGCGTGGCGGGCGAGTGCTCTGCTGAGACGCAAGAGGCGCGGTTTCGATTCCCGCTACGGGAGATATGTTTGTATGTTCTGCAAATATTTCTTCGTGAGTCTATGAGTATGTATTTAAAAAAAAATTTGCTAAGTATTATATCAGCCGTATAATATCGCGAGGGGGAGGGACGGTGTAGTGATATATCACGTATATTTATTTTTCTATTATTAGGTTTTGTATCTGTATTCAAAGTAAATATTTTTTTTTTTTATTTACTTGTATTCAAAAATACACTTTATTTTGGATAGGGGTACCATGATCCAGTTAACAGTCCCAGTACTCCCAGTTAAAAACATCCCGTAAAAACATCAACAAATCAATGGCTTATCTCTTACTACTCTGCCGATACTAATGGACTTATGGAAGAGTGCCAAAACCACGGGCTTTCCTAGTAACGCGTGGCATACTTGACGCTGGGCCAATTGAATTGTTCGCGGTATACCGACGGGCGTGTGTCAAGGACCCAAAATAAACAAAGTGATGAAGAATTGCATTCGAACAGTCAAAACAAAAAATGTCTAGTGGAAATCTTTGAAACACCTATTCAATCAGCATCAGACGTAAATTATGTAAAAATGTTGTGACTGAATATTAACCAACTTATAAGATTAATTTTTAAATGTTACAGAACAGATTAGTAAGAGCTAAGTCAATAATGCATTAAATACTATGAATAAATAATTTTAAAATGGTGAAATGTACCTATGGGTAGGCTATTTTAACTCTTGCCAGATATGTGCATAGTGAAAAAAATAGTATTAGTGCAAGGATCGAACTCGCACTTGGCTTCTCAGCCAACCAGGCGTCGTTATGTCGTCGAGGTCGTCAATCTACCAATTTATTTAGATTGTTTAAATATTTCATTGGATTTAAACCAGGCATTTTCCTTGTCAAACAGGTACCTATTATATTTTAACATAGTATTTTCCTTTTCAGATAACGGGAGACGGGATAAGGGATTATTAAAACAAAAATTGAACATAGAATAGTTTAATTATAATTAAATGTAAATAGGTTGGTATGTAATTGTAAATCGTAAACAAAACTTCAGCACCAATAAATATCTCATTTTCACAAAAATATCAAGCTTTTATAACATTCAACAGTTATACAATGTAAAGGCAGTTTCTATCGGAACTTTAAAACAACATTTCTGTAGTCTTATTATGCTTTCTTATGACACTATAGTAAGTAACACGCGTTTGTAGTCGCCTTTTGTATCGTCCTGCAAATTACATTGTACTTTGTAGCGTTACGAATACAGTTCATATTTGAATAACATGCGAAGCGTGACTCAAAATCTACAAAAATAGTTCGCAGGTTAAGCACATAGTGTGACTAGAACATTCCTGAAGTCACCGGTTAGGTCTTCCTGTAAACAATACCGAAAACGCCAATTCAAGGTTAGCCGAAAATAAAAATACTGGCCCATAATTTCCTCGTCACACGTGCATTTCAACTTAAACTATAAAAATAAATGTCTTAAAATGCAATCAATAAGTGCAGTAGTTGATTAAACATCGTTACTCCTCGACTCGTATTACTGAGCTTTATAAGCAATAGCTTAGTAAGCCAGTGTAGATAGGAGATCTCCCATTGGACCCCCTATGTCCTCCTGCAAAAATGTAGCAACTTCAAAAACTAGTCTAATTTCTACAACACCGACCCACATGCTTGACACATATAAGCTTCTAGTTCTTTATGTGCAAAGGCAGTGCCGTGAGAGATTGAAAGCAAAATATACAGATCTATTTAAAAAATATACACCCGGTAAACCTAACCACATATTGAAGACTGGAGACTTTGTGGTATACTTATGTAGTAAAGTAAGTACACAGGAATGAGTTTTGTATGAGATTCGAAGCCATCTTCAATATGGTCCAAGATCATAATTGACAGAAACTTAAGAGTATTGGAATTTTGGTGGAATATCGGTGTCCGATCTCGAGCCACATTTATTCGACAACGGTCAGTAAAGCCTTCTTGTAATCACCCGACGTGTCGTCCTGTAACCAAAATGGACCACTTTCTTTATGCTGACACGTGACATAGCGTGACACAAACATTTCCATCATCCAAAACAAAAGCTTCTGGGTATTTAGTAAATAATACTATTTACACCTTGCTTTTGTCTTAGCAACAAAAACATTTGCATGATCCCGCGCCATGTGAAGTGCCAGTATTATTTCAATTTGCCATATTCAATCAAAGCAGTCGATTTTGAATTCCAAAGCGATTGATTAGTTCACTCATTGATTTATCGCGTTAGCAACATAAAAAAAAACCCCAAAACGAACACGTAGATACCTAATGAACTCTCCCTCTCGCAACATTGAGGCTTCTTCATAGAGTAGGTACTTTTAAATGTTGTACAATAAATAATAGTAACAATATCATTATACTGTACTTAGATCTGTATAGTTTTCTCATGGTTAATCGAAATATCGTTTATGAATGGATTATGTAGTGATATCTAAGCTCGCTTAAGTTATAAAGTTGTGTGACTAAGTCGAAGAAATTATGGGTCAGTTTAATAATACCAATTTACAAAGTTAAAAAATGCCGTTAAAAATGGAATCGTTATGAACAAAAAATATAAATAATAAAAAAGTCTGATAAAAATGTAATGATAAATATAAAGCCAATGAGTGGTTATTTTACATGTTAGAGATAAAAATGATTAGCAATCAAAGCCAAATAATGCATGTAGTACAACATCAATGTTAGTTACAAAATTATTAGTACTCGTACAATAAATATAAATAATGTTAGTAAATTAAAACGAAAAAATAAAATACATAAATCTACAAAAAAATCTTTGTAAGTAAAAAAAAACTACACAATCTAAATATAGTTAAGCCATTAGAATAACAAAAATCTACTTCCCAGAACACATTTAAACAAAAATTATTTGTTTTTCCCCGTTCAAATAATAGCCAAGCTCTTTATAAAGTGTGAACTCACGGAAATCCAGCTCTCCAGAGGCTTCTCGTATTTCTCGAGAAAGGCTTGCTTAATGTCTCCCAGGTCGATCTCTGAGCGGCTCACGATGATTCTGATGAGGGTCTTGTCGTTGGTTCCCAGTCCCTTCATGGAGTAGTACAGGCGCTCAGCGAAGAAGCCCACTTTGCTCTTCACGCATTTCACTAGAATATAAGGTTATTTTAGATAATACTAATCCTAGTAATTAGTAGTAATATTATAAATACCAAAACTTGTGAGGATGTTTGTATGTTTGTGACTCAATCACGCCGTAACGGCTGAACGGATTTGAATGAAACATACCTACATACGACCAAAGACGCAGGCTGTAGCTAGTATTATAATTTTATTATCAGCATGCGCCTATTATAGAAGACCACTGCCTCAACATAGGCCTCCCTATATTTTCAGGAGGAACGATTTTATGCTACCCCCATCCACCGCGGCCTTGAACTATACAATGACGACCTCGATGGCGTGGCGGGAGAGTGCTTGGCTGAGACTCAAGAGACGCGGGTTCGATTCCCGCTACGAGAGAAGTGTTTGTATGTTCTGCAAATATTTCTTCCGGATCTGGGTGTTGTAGTAAAAAGTATATAAGTATTCTATCAGCCACTAGTTTCCATAGTACAAGCTTTGCTTAGTTTGAGGCTAGATGGCGCTGTGTAAAATGTCCACAGATATTTATTTATTTATTATACAATGTCATCGGTCATGAGAGTTGGGACATGGTACATAGGGGGCTCGTCCTACAAATGGATTTCTGATCCGAGGCCAGCAATCAAACTTTAACTCCGCAAGCAACGATTATATTTTGTTATTCATATTCTAATTTGATTATGTTTCAGAAAATTATTGTTCAATGGCATTTAGAACTTGTGCCGAATGTTACCGTGGTAATGGCACAAAAAGTTGAGCGACAGAGCAAGGCCAATTCGTATCTACCTACTTCCTGTTACATGACCTCGTGGCGTGCATCGTTTGTGAGAACCAAAAGGGATCTGGCGCTCATGAATACCTATGTTTATTGTTTCCCTAGTGAAGGGGATGAGAATCGAAAGTGCATTCCCTACTATATTTCTTCTTAAGAGTGTGCCGTACCGGATTTGTTAACAAAATCGATGTAGAACTCAATAAAAACAATAATTTTTTCTTTGGTTTCTCGAAGTGAAAACACGATAAAGAAAACTATAATTAAAAAAAAAAATTAAAAATCCTTTTTGTGTATGTTTGACCTCGCTCTCGGGAACCCTACCATGATGATGAGATGAGCTACGCTACGACCCTATTTTGAACATGAAAACTCCATTTCTGTTTATAATAAAGGGAAAACAACACGTTTCTCCTTATGTGATTCGAACGTAATTCGAATCAAACGTTTAATAGTATGTATCCCCAAACTAAGCAAAGCTTGTACTATGCAGATGGCTGATAGTACAACAGTTATATACTTTTTTGTAAATACATACATAACACTACACTACAACACCCAGACCCGGAAGAAATATTTGCAGAACATACAAACATTTCTCCCGTAGCGGGGATCGAACCCGCGCCTTTTGCGTATTAGCCGAGCACTCGCCCGCCACGCCACAGAGGCCGTTGGCTGACAAATTGTGACACATCTACGTAGCACCAAAACTCGTTATAGAATAAAACTTAAACGATGAGTGCGCTTCAATGACCTTCGCGCTAGTAGGTGTACAGTAGTAGCACAAATATTGTGCGCTTCGGCAAACGTCGTGTTTTGTATGAAAACCGAAGTATTTGTGGTACTACTGTACCTACCTAGTTGTAATGTGTTTTTACTCACCAATAGCAAGCATGCCTTTCTCAATGCTGCCCGAGAACTCTTTCTTGATGGTGTCTTCGATGTCCTTGCCGGTCAAAGCCTCGTACTCTGCAAAGATCTGAGCAAAACAACAAGAAAATGTTATTTCATACCAATAGATGTCGCTAGTAAATTAGATACAGAACGTAAAAGAACAACGAAGTTGATTCGCTGTTCTGAGTAAGACATGCACATGTTGCTGGTGAATATCCAGTTTATTGCTCTGCTGGCCGCATGGCATCCGGCTTCAAAGCCTTAAGTACCTATAAAATACATTATGTTATTCCCGGTTACGAACTAAGTGGGCAGGCACATCTAAATATTATAAGTACCTACTTAGGTAAGTAGGTACATAACAAGTTTCGTACAAATAGACATACCTAATCAATACCTAGGTACCTCTAGTGATTATTAGTGAAGTTATTTGAGTGAGAGATGCCTATGATGCCAAACTCTGGGATATAGTCGTGACCTTGTTTACGTTTTTTCTATCCAAATCTATCTATCATACAATCGGTACCTACGTAGGTATTATGTATAGTACGCTCAACCGATATAATATATACTTCGCATTCGTGAAGTTAGCCGTTTGACATGCGCAGTGCAACTTTTTCATACTAAATTGTCAACAGCGCATCAGAACGACTAATTTCACCAGTGGGTGCCAAAGTGTCAAGATTCGTTGACCGTAGGCAGGGTTGCCAACTTGCCATCCGTCCGGGTTTCCCCGGATTTGTCCTAGTTTAGAAGGCGTCCGGTGAGCGTCCGGGCGTGGTTTCATAATGTAGTCCAGGTTTAAAAATTTAAAGTCTTGGGCCGCCCGCGACTCACGCATCCAAAATCCGGGGTTTTCACGATTCTTGTCCTGGTTGGCAAATTTTAAAGATGGCAACCCTAACATAGGTACTGTAGGGGAATTGAATCGAACCCGAACCGAACCACATATTCGCAGTGGCACTAAAACCGTCGTAGGTATTATTATTTATTACCTCTCATGTATATCAATCGACACCACAAATACCACAATGATGTAACACGAGCCTTGCAAATCCATAGACATCTATTTTACATACTAGTGTAACGCCCCGCGACATTATCCGCGTTGAGTTTGTTCTTACAAACTTCATTTTCCCACTGCGTCCAGGAGTTGAATTTCGGGAATACCTTTCTTCACCATAAGGTGAATATACCCTTCAAGTTATGATTCTAGCCTTCTAGAACTTATGGTTTAGGCTGTGCGTTCGATTTTCAGTCTGACAGTAACGTAAGACTTTGAAACATAAGTATTCTGATTTTATGTTTCATGGACACACATTATACATTCATTGAAGAGTCTGCTGTGTCAATCATACTAAACGCTACCTATAATTAGTTTATGAGTCAGACGTCTTTGTTGTACAATGAACCAGTCATTGATTATTAATTTATACTTGAATTAAGACTAGTTCACTTCTTAAATGGGCGGTAAATAGCATCGATTGATAATGATGAGTCTATGGAGTTGGTGCTCGCAGTCTAGTGAGTACCTACCTAACCTACACAGCTTTATGAATCCGTAAAAATCTGACATAAATTCAAAAGACTATCTAACATTATAATACGTGAAGTTAGTTCAAAGCTGAGTTAGGACCCTTTAACAACATCTGGCTTAGACAGAGCAACCAGAGAATGACTTAGATACTACCCCCCTTGGGGGCCTAACCTTAGTTATGCCTGCCTTACCTTGCCTATATCTACATTGTGTAGCAGTACCTATAATAGCTAAATGTTGTTTTATTATTATTGTCCTATGCTCCGTCCTTTGCATTTTTCTGTTCTGTATTATTTTAGTGTGTTGTCTATAAATTATTTTCTTCTTTCTTTATCAAAATAATCCTTGCAATGATGAACATTCCTTAGGGCATCCTAGATGGCGCCAGGATTTATCCTGATTTATCCCTCGGGCACAAACATCCAATTTTTTTTCTTGTTATGACACTTGTATTCCGGTAAAACATCATCAAGGAAGCTGGGAGCGCTTTTAACCTCATGTCATAGAATAATGTTTGAAGCCAATCTTACCTGTCTCAGCTGCTGGTAAGACCGTGTGATGAGGATAGCGTTGAAAACGGACTCGTCAGTTCCCCACTGGCCCTCTCCCGCGTTCGCGAGTGCCTCCGCGTCAGATCTGGCGGAAGCCTCGTCAACGCCCTGGTTCTCGTCGCGGTTGGCCATGCACAGAGACACGCAGAGACGCTTGAAGTGGCCAGATGTGTCGCCTTTCAGGTCCGATTCAAGGCTCTTGTTGTACACTGAAGAAAGGAGGTATATGACTGTTGGATGTTATATTTAATTTATTCTAAATTAAATATAACATCCAACAGTCATATATATAATGCTGACCGCACACTAGGATTAAACTACGAGTACCAGAATATTTGCAGAATATGCAAATATTTCTCGTGAGAATCGAAACCGCGCCTCTTGCGTCTCAGCCGAGCACTCTACTCGTCACGAAAGAATACAAGTTGAAATAAGGTTGTGCTCGGTTCATCCTATATTGGGTTGAAGGAAGCATAATTCAACTTTTATATAATTAGGTAAATCCGTAATAAATGTGGAAGGTTTAAAACTCTGGGTAGTTAGGTAGTTATTTGATCCATTCCGTTTGAACTAGTTTTTTGTTGAACGCAGAATAACATTCTTGATGGTAAGTAGTTCATATAAACGTGTCAAAAAGATCCATTGTTGCGGTGAACGGTACCTTATAAGATCTTAATGATCTGAATGTGTCTACATGGACAGGAAAAAAACAGTTATTAGGTGTAACTGAATGACGTCATTTTTCAGAAATTTCTAGAATGTTTTATGACTTGTGGCTGTACTGATTCGAACAAACATAAAAGTAAGGAAAATTAAACTAAAGCTGTTTAAAAATAGATGAGTTTTGGTTGTTAAAAGGTATTGGCTTTGCCTAATGTTCTCTCTAATCTCATGTTCTCTTATCACAGTACGATATTTTGTGTGTCAAGCTATACACACCATCGCGTCATTATGTTTTGCATGAAATGTTATCAGCAGCGCCAAAATACGTGTCTGGAATGCGTTTTATCGTCTAGACTAGACCAGAGAATATGATTAATCAATCTGTTGTTTCATGGGCATTCGTGACTCATAAATATATAAACATAAATTGTTGAAATCTGTCTTCTATAATGACCCTAAAAGCCTTTAACAAGTCTTATAAAACATTGAGAACCGTGAGAGCCAATTGAGAACCTCTATAAGAGGCGAAAAACAATTGGCCGTAAATGAAGGTTATCAGATTTTGTTTTCGTGGGTCTTAATGTTTCATTCATAGTTTTAAATCTCATTATGTCAGTTAGTATTTGATAGGTAAGTATAAATTAGTTTTACACTTGGTGTTAATTTCTATTGCTTTCACCCCGAAAGTAGTACCTGTACCTACATGTCCTAACTCAGGGGGCAAATGGCAATGCATAGGTAAGGTACCTAAGTATAGGGAATATACCTAAGTGTTAATTTTACAGAATATAGGTACTTACACTGTTCGTAGAACGCAGAGATGGTACGGATGCCGTAATTGGATAGCGTGCAAAGGATCTCGATGATGGCTTCCTCGTCAGTCCCCACCCCGGCAACAGCATCGTGCAACTCCTTGGCATAGAAGTGAGGCAGAGGAGTCATCAGAGCGATGATCACATTCTCGAGGTTTCCACCGAGCTCGCTCTTCAGTTCGCTGATCAAGTCCTAGGAGAAAAATGTGGGTAAGTAGGTACTAGTACTACCGGTCATGTCATTAGTTATTTCAAAGGAAGGAAAGTATTTAAAGTGCGCCTCAATTGCTCCTTTCGTGCACTTGACAATGTTTTCGAACTTGTTACCTGGGTAAGTAAAATACACGTTTCTTTATTAAAATTTGCTAGCTTCACTGGATGTACAAAAACTGCTGGATTAGCAAAAAACAAAGTCTCAAAGACATTTCATAACCATAAAAAACAGCCAATACCAGTTTGCAAATTGAATAAACTCTTCAAATTGAGCCATTTATGAGAAACAAGGTCGATCATTGTCAGTAGGTAGTCCAACGTGCCTTTGGGTATTCAACTAAGGCGACAGCTAGTACGGTATCTTATAAAACATAGTTTACCTCCGTAAAAGCAACATTTTTAACTACATAACAAGGTTTTACTTTGTTTGTTAAAGAAACTATTATCATAATAACTATATCAATGTGACCCGAAGCATGTAAATAAGTGCCTAGGTAGTCTAGGTAGGTAATAACAAAGTGTTTTGCAGTGCAGTGCATCGCGTGAGTTTTGTACATATTTGCTGTGTTACAATACTCGGAAAAGTTGATATCTACACAGTAGTAGGTACAAATTGTTTTAAATGTAACGTGCCATTGAACTCAAAACACTATCGATATCGACCGAACTGTTTTCTCTGTGAAAGTATTTTAGGTACTTCGTACTAATATACAAGTACAAGTAGGTACTTTCAACACAGAGTTAATAAAGTGTTTTGTATGTGTTAGGTACTTATATTTTTTTATATTGACCCATTTTGTCCCGCTGCTTGGCAAAGGATGGATTTCCAGACATTATTACATTTTTTTAATATACCTTACAGGTAACCCCTTCATAATATAATTGACATTGTTGCCAGCACCTAAATCTAATGTAAACAATGTTAATTGATAAGATAACTTTATACAATCAAATACTATGCAATGATAAACTTTCACAATAACATCAATTAAAATAAGATTAAAAGAGTTTTGTGGATACTAATTGTTCTTCGAACCGGTTCTCTCGGAAGGAAGTGACGTAGCTAAATTAGCGATCTTCGTGGATATGATCATCATTGATGCTGATTCATTGCCATAACGAGGAAAACTAGGTTCTTGCCGATTTGAAGCAAGTGAATCAACGATGACTAACTCAGGAAGGTGATTGAAGTCAGCAAGGCCGGCTTGAACCAGCAAGGCAACGTTTGAGACTTGAAAAGTTAAATTTAGGCTTATTACCAAACAGCAAGGTTCAAAACGTAATAACTAGCTATTAATGTTAATTGGTTACTATTACAGCATTACATCACGGTTGATCGTGGGTAAGAAGGTGACTTGGTTACCTATCGAAAAACCCAGATAAGAGTTACTTTTATGACTAATCTGTTTGAACTCTGTCATTGCGTGATAATGTTACAAACAAGTTCGAACGCCAAAGCTGTTGGATAGGTATATTTACTTTATCACAGGTTTGACGACCTGCCTGCTCAGACAGGTCAGATAACATCATGGTCTAAAATATCCTGTTACAATTTAGTGGTAGAAATAGTTTTAAAATATTTATTAAAAAACTTCTTTGCCTGGTGAAATGCAAATATTAGAAGTAGTTTCTACAACGTTCCTTTTAGCTTTTGAATTGGTCATGTAAGAAAGCCTAATGGATTAGAGAAACTGTAAAGTAAACAGAGTTTAGGCGCATAAAATGTTCAGTGGTCTCTTAACCCATTGAACGTTAGCAATTTTTGGGGTACTTGGATATTGTTGGTTGGTAATTGTTCTAAAGTTGTGTGTGTTCATAAAACACGCGAGAGATTAATAAGTGTTTCTTCATATTTATAAGGAAAGTTGTCGGATAGCTGGAAGAACAAATCCCTTACCTTGCCGTAGTTAGTCTTGAAAGTCTCAGCAATCTCGAGTCTCTGGACAATGCCGCGGCGACAGAGGACGTCGATGATGGCCTTCTCATCGGTGCCGAAGCCTTTCATCGCCTTGCGGAGCGTCTCAGCGTCCGCAGCCGGGTCGAACGGCTCCGCCGGGTACACCGTGGGGGTGCACTGGAAATATGGAAGGTTAGAATTGCAGAACTATAAAATATACAAACTAGGGATCGGAAGTGTTTGGAAAAGTATCTATAATGATAATTTCTTGAGTAGGTAACTTTATACTTATAGTACGTAGTTTATTATTCAGAAAAATCTCACAATCATATACCTGACCTGGACTCATTTCAAAGGTGAAATAAACGGTCACGATTTATCTATTCTTTTCAATTCATGAGAAGCCAGAAGTGGGATCTACAGAATCTTTAGAATTACACAGAACAAATTAGCAAAGCGGTAAGGTCAAGCCAAATGAGGTAATTTACTAGAATAGCAAAGACATAATGGATTATCTTCCCTTCGTTATCTAGTTCGCGTGCCCTTGACATCGATTTCATGGGATAGGCATGGCGCAGGGCGTGACTTATCATTACTTTGCCAATTTATCCACACTACCTTACTTATTAAACATAGGGAACTATGAAGTCCATAAAAGTATCCCAATAGGATTTCATTACCTCCAATAATTTTATAGACCCACTTCATAACTTCGTGAAATACCTACACAGCTTTACAAAACTATAGATACCTAAAAACACATACTTACTGCATAAAAAGATGACATCATCCCGAGTCTGTAGCTATATGAAGGAACTACCTACTTTAGAAATAAGTTAACCTAAGTGGGAAGGTAGGAGTGGTTATAGTAGGTGGTAGCTTACCTTGTAGGGGTAGTACTGTTGTCCGCTCATTTTGAGTGATTCCTAGAGAACACGAAAAATGTTTATTAGAAACGCTCCACGTAGCTACTAAAAATAAATCCGTGTATGTAACGCAGACCGGCTTTTACAAACACGAATGCCGGATTGTATTCACAATTCAGCCACAAAATTAAATATTTATGTTTTACACTAGTAATTTCTAAGTTTTTAATGAAATAGTGACGTTTCAAAGCGATTTATAGGAAAATTAAAAGGAAATAGTACATACTTTATTCAGATTTATGTGACACACCCAACACACTACGGCACGAATTCCGAAATATAGCGAATGGCTTCGACCGGTTGAACTCGACGCATTTTGTTTTCCCTCTCCTTCTACCGTTGCTCGTCAACATTTGGCTCGTTTTATGACAAGATTTTTCACATTGTTTCCAATAAGCTTACATCTACTTATTTTACTGTCTTCACAAAAGGAGCCTTTGTGGCGCAATTTAAATCCTTTCACCACACTAGTTTGAAAGAACTAGTGACATGACTAGATAGATAGAGATTTTACTGTCGATATTAAGCAAGCAAATCTTTACCCAATTATTTATTCGAAATGATTAGCTAATTATTAATTAGGTAACTACCAAAGCAGACCCTTTTTTTATAAAATCGATCGTAAAATATTGCCATTTATTATTTGTGACCTATTTGTTAATTTAGAGACTGACTGACCCATTTTTATTCAATAATTAGCAACGTAATTGCTAGTTCTAAGTTTACAAATCATATCTTGATAATTTTCTGGTAGGCGCTCATAACGTTATTATAATTTTAACGTACCAATTAGGTACCTATATTTTTTTATAAAAACAGTAGACTATTTCTCCTAGAATACAAAACTGTGGAGCACGTCTGCCCCTGCAGGTTACCAGCCAGCGATGACATCATCGAGACCAAGAGACGCCGCCGGACTACCGAGCGAATAGGTAGACCGGCGGCGTCTCGTACTTAGTACCGATCGGTGAACCACCAAGCGCAAGCGCAGTGTAGTTAGGTCCAAAGTTAGGTCGAACGAAAGCAGAGGGGTAAAAGGCGAGATCCGCCGATTTACCTACGTGTCCCGTGTGTTTATTTCGAAAGCTTTTGGATTATTCCACCATTAGTTCAGTTTTATTACCTCTATTTCTATTACTTACTATTTTAACCAGGTTTGGGTTTACTGACCGCTAGTAGAGGCGTACGTTTGAAAGGGTTAAATAGTAAGTGGCTAACGTAGGTATCTAGTCAGTAGGTAGGTAGGCTACACACACATATTTCGTAGTTTGGGCTTTAGGTATTACCTAAGTATAGTATTTGTCATTTTGCTAGGTAGGTACTATTTATTTTCACACACACACATATTTCGGCCTCGGTGGCGTGGCGGGCGATTGCTCGGCAGAGACGCAAGAGGCGCGGGTTCGATTCCCGCTGCGGAAGAAATGTTTGCATGATCTGTAAATATTTCTTCCGGGTCTGGGTGTTGTGGTACCATGGTACTCGTAGTTTCTGATACCCACGACACAGGGAATCCTAGTGTGGGGTCAGGACTATGTATGTGACTGTTGGGTGTTATTTATTTATTTATTATTTATTTTAGGTAGGTACCTACCTATCTAGGCTTCTATAGGTACCTAGGTACATGAAGAGACTAAATTAGAAAGACCATTTGCAACGGCCTTTAGATAGCCCGACTGTTTCTTTTGTATTTTGTCAATTATATTTGTATTAGGTAGTTGTAAATTTCTTTCTGTTAACCCTAGGTCGGTCGCGCCACTTATGATAACACGGTCGGTCGCGTGGGGTCCTTAAAAGACCAGTTTGAAAACTACACATTTTTAGAATATGTTGCTATTAATTATCTATTTTATCAATGCAGTTTTTTAAAGAGAAGTATTAGTAATAAAATAAACAAGAAAAAATAATAAAAAACCTTTTTATTTTTTAATCAGTCTTAATTACAAAAAAATATCAGAAATTTGGCTCATTTTTGGCAAAGTTTACTTAAAACTATAAAAGTAACAAAAAAACTAAGCTTTCTTCCAAAAACTAAAAAAGAACTTAAAAAACAAATAATTATTCACCACAAAAGCCATATAAATTGAATTAGTAAAATAATAATAAAACTTTTCATTGCTCTGCATTTCGTGCATCTGAACAGTTGACGCACACTGACGCTGCATGTCTTGGACATATATTTTGATGACACGAATAGCACACAGTCGAATATTTTCGATCTATGTTGCGTGGGCAATACACGCACCTTTTCCTGGACATTGTTGGTTGATTTTGTGGCTGTTTTTGCAGAACCTTCGGCCCAGTAAATCGTTTTATGTGCTCCTGGAGTGGGCGTGGCAGAGTAACAATGTAATTCAAGATATCATTGGAGAAAAATAAATTCCAAGCCTTGAAAGGGTCATTGATATCACGAGCTATATTTCGTGGCCCTGGCAAATGAGATATAATATTATGCGCTCGTGTCCTAACAGATGGAATTGGAGGAGTTTTCTTCCAACGATAAATGGTCTCAAATTCACCATTGCGTAACCTACGATGAACAACATAATGATTCGACGTCCTCATTTGTGCTAGCGGAACATCATCATCACTATCATCTGAGTCTAATTCTTCAATATCTTCAGTTTCTGATATACAGTCTTGCTCTGAATCCGTCTCATGAGAACTTTCTTCTAGGTGATCTAGTCCATAATCGGAGTCTTCACCATCCATTGGTTCATCTACCACCACATTATTCTCAGTTTCTTCCTCCAGCCATCTAATTATTTGTTCATCTTCCGGAAGGGCCATATTTGACCATTTACCACAAAAAATAAAAATCTGTTGTAAAAATAATAAAGTTACACGGTCGGTCACGTGGGGTCTTTCAAAGCCCGCGCGCAAAACAAACGTCTGTTCCAGTCAAGTGCACGATGCGAACTGACTCAAACATAGATTTTATAGTGTATAAATATATTTAAGGAAGCTACTAAGAGACACAGATTTGTAAGTATTACCATTGCTAAAAAAAATCAGTTCTTCTGAACATCGGGCTTTTAAAGACCCCGTGCGACCGATCGCGGGTTAATTAGAAAGTCTTAAGAGGTAAGTACCTACCTATATACGATTTCATATTACGAGCTGTTTCGTTTCCACAAAGAACACGTTGTTTCAGAGTGCATTGCTCTTTTAATGATCTTGCACTGCCAATCATGATTAGTGTCATAAATTACCTACCTACGTTATCTGATTTTTTTTTATAATATAAAGTTACTTAGATAGGTAGGTAGGTGTACTTAGGTAGTTTAATTTAACTCGGAACTTTACAAATGCTACCTTGTGTAGGTACCTACCTACCTACTCTGTGTAATTCCTGAAACAATTTTTTCTTTACGTAAAACATCTTCCCGTTTATTGATCCCTTGCGGGTGTAATGTTTTTATTTAAGTAGGTAGGTACTTATAGTCTTTGGTAGCGTCACAGTCTAAATATAACAAAATATCATTAGTTTATATTGTCGTCACACATCTTATTCACGATCGAGATCACAAATTGCAGGAAGTAGTGATTCATCAACACCTTGTCATTTTCTTTACCTATACATTGTACCTACTTAAACAAAACCGTGTTGTAATGATCCTAGGTACCTTAGAATAAATTTATTCTAAGCTAGGTACCTACCTAATAAATAATTAGTTCCTAACCTATACCTAAGTAGGTACCTAGGTATTGATTATTGATTGAACTCTAAACAGTCCAGTCCATGCTTCAATGAGGATTGCAGAAGAAGTGTCAAAATTACCCTACTTAATTAATTTTATGAAGAGCGGCAGCGACAACCTCTACTCGCCATCTCATGGGTTGGTTTCTAGATAATGTGATTTAGTCTACGCTCTTGTTAATTAGTAGGTACCTAATGCAATGATGTATCATCTTTAATGATTAATGATGAAAATCTACTAACCGCCATAATGGTGATGTCATATTAATTCTCCGATAAACTTGAAATGACGTCAACGACTGGTTAAAGTTTACGCATTCAGTGTGATGTCTTTATTCAAGCAGGTTTTCAAGAGATCGACTAATGGAGTCACGAAGACAGACGATTTCTGGTTGTCATTATTTATTTTAAAAAATGGTATTCAGCTATCCTCAAAGATATACATATAACGCACCTATAATATGTTGTGCTTAGGTACCTTGTTAAAAATATCCTTAGGACTCTGTGGACATGTGGCAGTGATGCCGTTAATTTAGGTACCTACTTATTGCAGGGATGATAATATTTGAGACCTGAAATTACTAATTTCTTTCTGTGAGCTGTTCAGATTCTTCTTCACTAACCCAGCATATTATAACAGCAGTAGTGCTACCATAGACAGTTTAGGTTGACGGTAACAATTTTCGAATAATTTATTTAATTGTTTACGAGTCGCAGGAAACATAGATAATTCTACTATTGTTATAAGTGTGAAAGTTTATGAGGATCGCCTCAATCGCGCCTGAACGGATTTGAATGAAATTTGGTATATACATAGTACATGTGCTGGATTAACATATAGGCTATTTTTCATCCAGGTACCACGCGAGCGAAGCCGCAGGGGCAGCTAGCACAGTATATGCTGGAAACGCCTGCAAATCGCCAGTGTCATATAGCTGAATCCTTGCCTATTCTATAGCAATGATAATAGTGAAAGGTGGTTGTATAAAACATGATTTATTACAGTAATACATTTAATTGGAAATACACTGATGGCAGGCCACCGTGGTGACAGATACAATATATATAAATACAATGGTACATTCTGTTTTAGTCTTCCAGGAAGAAATATTGGCCAGCGCGTTTTTGTTCTATGTCCTGTAACAGAAGTAAGAAAATTTTAGACAATGGAATAAAAACTATTAAAGTAACAGGATGTGGACAGGAGGACATTGCATCACATTCTAAAAGCTCATTTATTACCCGACTGAGGAGAAGTAAAAAGGAGGGTTATGATTTTGACTGTATGTACAGTACATAATGTTCATCTATCCCCCTCATAATCTGTACAGAAATCTTGAACTTATGAAGAAGTTTCATTCTTTATTTTCTATGATCAGACTAAAGTATCTTCATCATCAGCCTATAGAAGTCTATACACTGCTTGACAAAAGTCTCCTTAATTTACTTTCTAAAGCAAACTATTTTGCCTAACCCTTGCAATGTCATTTGTCCATCAGGGGTTAGTTACCCACGAATACTCAAATGCATCTCAAAGTTGAGCATGTCTCAAATGTCGATTTTTTGACAGATTTTCATCAGAAACTGTCAAAAAACCGTGAGTTGAGAGTGTTTAACTCTGAGTCGCGTTTGAGTATTCGGGGGTTACACTTAGTTTAGCCTACCTACACTTAGTTTCCTGGTCTGTGTATGGTGATTGATGAACTTCTTAACAGAATCTTAGTTTGGGGGAAATATAGCAAATTAAATTCGACGACCTCGGTGGCGTGGCGGGCGAGTGCTCGGGTTCGATTCCCGCTACGGCAGAAATGTTTGTATAGTCTGCAAATATTTCTTCCGGGTCTGGGTGTTGTAGTATTATGTATTTACAAAATAATAATAATTGAACAACATCAGAACTCTGTTGCCAATTTACTTCTATAATTGCTGGATTGATTGGTCACCAATTTGTTAAGCAAATTGATTGATTTTCTAGTCTATTACATGTTTTGTATTGGTTCACCAAGACATTAATGCAATTTATTCATCAGTTTCCTAGAAAAAATTGCAGACTTGTCTGTATCTTCCATGCTTAGTTGTGTTACAAACAGATATACATTCAACTATAGAAACAAATAGATTTAAGATGTTTCTAAGTAACCCAGATAAATAAAGTAGTATAATTTCAATTTAATTTTTAATTTATTAGTGAATTGTATGGCTTAGTCAGACAGAAAGAAGTTACCTTGACAGAAGAATGTTTGTTTATCCTCGGCCGGAAGTTGTTAGGATCCCTTCTGAATGTGATCCCCAAGAGTTCCAAGAACTTGTTCATGCCGTTGAGTAGAGATTGCGGGGCGTGCGCCGTCGCATTAGAGGAGGGGGTGCCTTCAAAGACTATGACTCTGTCTGCGAGGTATGTGGCCATTATGAAATCGTGCTCGACTACGAAACCTGTTCTTTTAGCGTGGAGAATGAATCTGAAATAAAAAGTCTGACATGAAGTTTTGTAAAGTACATGCTTTTGCTAACAAAAGTTATACCTTCCATTTCATTGGTTTAGTTATTCTGTTCTCTGCTTTTTTAACTACACTGCAGACAATTTTTCAGTGTTGGTTCAAATATTTAAATTAACATAACTGCTAGGATGAAATGAATTTGAATTTTTAGTTTATAAATTATGGTCATCATTGATTAACAACAATTTTCACAAGAGTTTTTGAAAACTTTAACTAAAATTGATAGTCTTACCTTTTGATAACTTTAGCTGCCACTAGACGCTGTTCCGAGTCCAGATAAGCAGAGGGCTCATCAACCAGGTACACATCTGCAGGCTTGCCGAGGCAAAGCACCAGGGCCACTCTTTGCAGCTCACCTCCCGAGAGGTTCTGCACTTCCTGATCCATGATCTCCTCAATCTTCATAGGCTTCATCACATCTGTGATGAACTGTGGAAAAGATACCTATTAGTATTCAAATAAAGTTACAGATGAAAGTTTTGCTTTAGACTGATTACTGAAACATGATAAAAAAATTGTGGTTTATTATACTTATCTGGTTACAATAAAATTATAAGGAATTCTAGACTTTTCTAGAATAAATAAATTTAAATTTTAGGTCTTTTCTCTTTTGGGTTATATGGTCTTGAATTGATTAAATGAAAAGTAACATGAAAAAAAAAAAATTACCTGTGGATGCACATAAGCATCCCTAATTTTATCATGAAGCAAGCTTCGCACTAGGCCTTGAGACTTGGGTGATATCTTCTGTGGCTTATAACTAATGTGAAGTTGAGGCAGCTGACCTGAACCTGTGTCAATAAGACAAACATTTAGCTATAAACAATTTTATTGTCGTCAGTCAAGGAAAACCTATTGAGTTTATTGGTAAGTAGGTATTTGGACAAAATATTAATACAAGTGGGGTATTTAGATACTAAATAAGTACATAAGAAATTACGCTATTACAAAAGTACTGAAAATAAAGCATCAGCTGGTCCATCTAGCAGAAAGTTGTAGTTTTTTGATGATAATAATGTCAATTTACCACCTGGGGAAACTGATGATTCCGCATGTTTTAAACACTTTTGGAACACAGGATGGAAAAACAAATCAAACAGTTCAGTTCGTGCCATTTCTTCGTGGTTTTATACCTATACTTCACTAAATAGAGCACATTATCCATTTACACATTCAACGACTATAACCTCAATTGATTGTCGACGTCTACATTATGTTTTTTAGAGTTAAATTAATAAAACTGATAAATTACTCCTAGAATAACATGAATAATCCTTTACAAACGTAGATTTATCGGTATTTTTCGCAACCAACACTTTCTTTTTTGCAACAAAGCAGCCATTTGACACTTTAACGAAAATCAACTCAACTCCTGTCAACTTCAACTTTGACATTTGGAGTCGAGTGTTGCTAGCTGTAAAATTAAATACATAGTGATGTTCATTATTTTACCGGCTCAATCGATTTTTCTATCGGACCAACGACTCACGAATGTTTTCTAAAATCTCAATAAAATTATCATCAAAGCAACTACAGAAAAAACAAACACACAGAACCTCATAGATCGTTGACCGTAAATATATTGACGGATTGAACATACCTTCATCTGGTTCCAAGTTACCAGCCAACATTCTAATGAATGTTGTTTTGCCAGTGCCGTTTTCTCCAAGCAGCACCAGAATTTCAGAATCTGAGAATTCACCAGACTTCACGTACAAGCTGAAGTCACCCATCTTCTTAGACATCTCAGGATATTCATAATGGTTCATTCTTTTCACCTGTTCAACAAAATTGTAAAAATCTTAATGAACTCTTTTAAATTCAAGTTATGAATTTAATATCTCACCTCTTCTTCAGTCGCTGATTCAGCCACTTTAAATACCAATGATTCAGTCCTGAATCTCATGTTTTCTGTGGGCACAAACCCATCAAGGAAAATATTTATACCTAAAAGCAAAAAGAACATACTTTAGTTTTCTCACTCAAGCAAGGAATTGATGGCTCAACCACTTGAAAGTTAGGGATAAAAATATTACCTTCTCTCACAGAGAAAGGCATAGTCACAACTCCATAAGCACCGGGCAGTCCATACAGACAGCAGATGAAGTCAGACAGGTAGTCCAATACTGACAAGTCATGCTCCACCACTATGATAAACCTGAAACAAAAGACAGTTATCATTGCCTAAGAATTTTGTGGATTTTGTTATAAATATTTACTGCAATTTCCTGTTTTAGAAATTGAGCAGTTTGCTTTGAAACAGGCCCATATTGATCTGATTTGCAGTAAGAACTAAACAATTATTGCCTAGGTATACACAGGTAAAAAAACATACTTGTCAGGGTGTATTAGTGATCTAATTGTGCGGGCAGCGTTCAACCGCTGCTTGACGTCAAGATACGATGACGGCTCATCGAACATGAATATGTCTCCATTCTGGATGCAAACCATGGCGCAGGCGAATCGTTGGAGCTCTCCTCCGGACAACGCTGCAATCTCACGGTCTCGAATGTGTGACAGATCTGAAGAATACAATCAAAATTCTAGATTATTTTTATAGCACACACTTATGTATATTTACAATGTCAAATTACTCCTTAAAATAGTTCTTGATCCCATAACCTCAGCCTTACTGTAGCTATGTTTCAATCAACCAAGCTATCCAGACAAGTGCGTTCTCGGTTGAATTTCTGGGATATATTTTGTTTGTTATCAATGCTGTGTTCAAGTAAAATCTATGGGAGTAAGTCATTTATTACATTGTAAACAATCATTATTTGTAAAAATATGCAAAATGGTTTGATTATTTAATTTTTAACTGGTAAATATCTCCTTTGATTCTGTTGCAAATGCCGTGCATAAGAAGTTACTCAAAAGATGACGATTAATCAATGAATTTACTATTTTCCTAGCTGACTTGTAACATAATGGACACTTACCCAACATATTACATATTTCTTTCTGGTTCTTCATTTCATCCTTCTTATCCATTAGTTGGCCAACAGTTCCTTTCACAGCCTTTGGGATCTGGTCCACATACTGAGGCTTAATAAGAGCCTTCAGGTCATCTTCGAGGATCTTAGTGAAGTAGTTTTGCAGTTCAGAACCACGGAAATGAGACAAAATCTCTTGCCAGTCTGGGGGGTCCTAGAATGAGAAAAGACATAACATATTACAATAAAAAATTATGCAATGTCTAGTAAAGATTGAAACCAATAATAGTTTCATAAAAATGATTATTTATCTTCGCATTGTATTATAGGTTTATCAGAGGGTGATGGAGCTAAGCATTCTCAGCGTAAAGCTAACTGATTAAATTAGAAATAACATTATTCACTCAAAAACTCAAGTCTCTGATGTAGTTCAAAAGGACTCAAAATTGAAATGGGACTGGGCAGACCGAAAAACCTGGAAAATTCGAGGGGGTGGCCTTTGCCCAGCAGTGGGATGATACAGGCTAGCAACAATAACAACAACATTTATTATTATATCATAAATTGCTTAAGAAATAGGTGTAATCATAATATGCAGAAATCAAGATAATTTTGTTGTGTCATACATATCAAATTCTTTCTCAATTCCATAACCAATGCTTAGTCATCACATATTGTAGTTTATGATTACACCAAACACTATTTTATTAATAGTGTAATTAAGCAATAATAACTACTATTAAGCTTCAGTAAAAAATGCACTATACTTACAGTGAAGCGTCCCAAATTAGGCTTTTGTTTTCCAGCAAGGATCTTCAATGCAGTAGACTTGCCGATA
Source organism: Scotopteryx bipunctaria (assembly GCA_949320045.1). NCBI lineage: Eukaryota > Metazoa > Arthropoda > Insecta > Lepidoptera > Geometridae > Scotopteryx > Scotopteryx bipunctaria. The sequence continues at coordinate 4,820,451 of OX439459.1, read as the reverse complement.
CCATTCTGACCTACCAGACCCAGCACTTCACCGGGCCTCGGGATCGGGAGCCGATGGAGCTTGAAGGAGTTCTTGGAGTAGCGATGAGTGGTGTGCTTCTCCAAATTAGATGGGATGTTGATAATGGTGATTGCATCGAAGGGACATTTCTGAAATGTGTAACATCTGTCTAAACTGTGTGAGCAATTTTAATTCCAATATTTTGTTACTTTGCTTTCAACTGACAAATATCACCTATAATGTGATAAGCATGTGTAGCCATATAGATTATATTGAAAGCATCTAATTTACACTAAACGAGATTTAAATAAATAAATGTCGCAGTTCATTAAAAATTGGATAACATTCACTATGTCTCACCTTGACACATATACCACACCCAATACAAAGCTCCTCAGAGATCGTAGCGATCTTATCGTTGGGAGTCACTTCAATACAGAGCTTGCCCATGCGCACCACAGGGCAGCTCTTCTTGCATTCCTGCCTACATCTCTTCGGCTTACAACGATCTGCATTCACAATCGCAATACGAGTAAGTTTGTCGGTCTCCTCATGATCTCGTCTACGAGACATAACTGTAATCAAAATACACTTAATTATCACACAGAACTTTCACAAATTCATTAAATATTCTATAGAAACAACCGATATGTGGCACAGGGTACAGACTTCAGTCATAACCTCAACATATGCTGAGAAAATCTCAAGCACAAGTTGAGAGGTCGATCACTGGAATATGTTAAATAGCACGTAATTAGTGAAGAAATTAATGAAAAAGGTAAAAATACCTGATAAAAGTGAGCGAACGTGGCTAACTCCTGCCGACGTTCGCGTGTCCTTCTACCTGGTAATGTCAAAAAGGACAACCAACATGAAGTTGCCACTTATTTGCAGTCAACATGACACTTTCGTTCAAAAACAAAATCTAAATCGAGGTGTGTAATGGTTTTCAAGGTTCTATTTTAAAAAATTATCTATTCCATTTAATTTAGCTATTAGAAATACAACTTTTTCTAGTTTTCGTTAGATTCATCTAACAGTCCTGATATCGTCCTAATTATTGAGGACAGGAAGACATAATTTAAAGAATTGTTGTTTTAACACCATGCTGAAGTTTGTGCGATGGAGCAGAACAGTTTTTGAACAGAATAGAATTATTGCCAGTAGAAAAACAACACAAGATAATTTTATAATCTTTATTAAAAATATAGAACAGAAAGAAACTTACAACAATTATTAGTTTTATTAGTCGATTAATAACTATAGGAATTTTCTATGTTTATTATCGTTGGCAACGTGTCTTGGCAACGTTTTATTTTATTTAGAGAATTTCTAAAGCTAATTCTTCATTCTGGGTGGCTATGCTTGGGTTTAGAAACTGAATAAAGGGAAGGCTGTATGCTAGGCGTGTGGTGTGGAGTTTGATAAACTCATTTTTGAAAAATATTACGATGGTCGCGTTCGCTCTAAACCTAACGAACCACAGACAAACCAAACCAAGTCAGCAAACAAAGAAATCAAATCAAAAAAGGAAAAGTCAATTTTATTGATCGAGATCGAGTTTTGTGAGAGAAAAAGTTTTAATTTCTCAAGGTATGCGTGTTTAAATGTAAGCGGTTAAACAACAGAAGCTAAGCACATACGTACGCTTTCGGTTCATTTATACAGGTGAAAAAGAAACTGTGAGTGTTGCAGTTTTCCCAAAATTGGAAGTGGAATTCACATCCAGTAAAATTATAAAGGGTTCAAAATCGTCCCTACTGACAGTTTCACGCGCGAGCCCCTCCGCATCGAGCCCCGAGTCGAAAGTAGTTGAGTTTTGTGGTTTTCCTCCACTTAGGTACCTACCTATTGAATACTGAATACTGCTATGGACTAAATCCTACTGGACTGACCACTTCTGTTCGAGTTTTCAAATAGGAATGTAGATACAACTATCAAACTATTATACCCAACCTACTATCTTCAGTTGATGCTTAGGAGTGTTTCTAAAAATACCTAATGTACTTCATGTCGAAGACTTTATGTAAAACAAAAATCAGTCTTAACTCTGGTGAGGCGCTGGGCTGACCTGAATCATACTGATATTATATTTGTTTGCTTTGATAAGAGAGGACCTTATGTTAGGCCTTAGGTTAGCCTCAAATTCAAAATAGTCTGATTTAAAGTTTTATAACTGAAGCTGATAATGTACCTTTTTATTTTCCCAACATTTCAAACACATTACAGCAATTATGGTCAAGAGATAACTATGAGTCATGGAGTCCTATTATTATATTTAAAATTGCAAAAGTTTGAGGAATACTAGTCTTACTAAAAAATACGAGCTGAGTGCTTCCATGCTTGGGAGGCATGTTAACTTGTCATTCCCGGCTTTTAAGTCGTTATGCCATGAGGGAGGCCTTTAGGCGGCTTAAAAACTACATCACAAGAGTTGGCCACTAGCTCATACGAACTTACTTACTAAAAAAATAAATGGTTAGGTATTCAAAATTGTGTTGATTATACTCTTACTACTAATGTATTAATTACAAAGATATTCTCTAGGTGAATTAAACAAACATTCAGGTAGGTACCTAAATATACAAATGTTTTCAAAAGGACCACAAATATTACCTAAGTATCTGAATAATATGAATATGGAAGTACAGACCAACATACAGATATTTAAAATTAAATTTTATTATTCTGGTACATTCTACATGGATACAGAAGATTTTCTTTCAATGGGTTAGCTATGTATATCTTGCTGTTTTAATTGCAGAAAATGCTGGAAGTAGCTGTTGACAGTTTGGAATCAGCTGTCAATGCAATCAGCGGAGGCGCTGATGAGTTGGAAGTGTGCAGTTATCTGACTGATGGAGGGCTGACTCCCACTGCTGGACTTGTGAAGGAAATTCAGAGACTGGTAAATATTATTAACTAATATTATTTATAAGTAAAAGTTTGTGTGTGTAAATGTTTGTTGTTACCACATATCTCTGTAACTACCTACTTAACCAATTTTGATGAAATTAAGATTGATGGAAAGAAGTACTACATCTTAATGTGTGATATGATTTTTACTCTATATACTTTTTAAAGAGGTAGCCTCGATGATCGATTATGAGTGTTAAAATTTTTTTCTTGTATGGGGCCCCCTTTTATTTTTTATAATTTCATCATTAGTGGCAATAGAAATACACACTGAAAATTTCATTAGCCTGCTGACAGATAGACAAACGAACAGCAGAGGCTTAGTAATAGGGTCCCCTTGGCACCCTTCGGGTATGGAACCCTAAAAACCTGAGTTAGACTAAAAAGTTACAATCAGCGTGGCCTGCTGACATGTAGGCCTCCTCTAGCCTCTTCCATTCTTTTCTGTTTCTAGTGACTCTCGGCCACAGTGGCCTTGCAGTCCTTTTTATATCACACAACCTTTCTAGTTTGTCTTCCTCTCTTCCTTTTGGTGTTGTATCATGGGGTCCATTCTGTTAAGTTTTCGTCCTTTTTTCTATTGGCTCTCTTATGATCTGACCAGTCCATCTCAATTTTAGTTGTTTGCATTTTGTGTTAACATCTTCAAATTTTGTCACCTTTCTTATTTCGGTCGCTTGCTTCTTATCTCTTCTTTTGTAGTCCAAGATACTCCTCTCCATGGTCCTCTGGCAAGTTCTTAATTTGTGGTGGAGTTTCTCAGTTACAAATCTACACGAGTTTCTCTGTCTACACGAGCGTAGCTGCGGTCTAATTCTAGTATTACATAATCAGAAACCAAAAATATCACTAGGTTTAAGACCAACTTGCCTTCGTCAGATGGGTAAAACATTTATAGATACGAAATTACTGCGATTAGGTATTTGTCACATGGAATACAGTCACCTACCGCGTCTATAGAAGTTTGCTTTCTATTCACTATCACATTTACATACTTACCTTGTCTCCAGGTGCGCCGACAATCCGCCAACAAACGTCCGAAAATTAACGTGACTATCCGATGCCGCGGAGGCGATGACTTCCTATACTCCGAGTTCGAAATGACCACAATGCTTCGCGACGTTAAAATCTTCAAGGAGATGAACGTCGACGGATTCGTCTTCGGCGCCTTGACAGAGAATCTGGACCTAGATGAATATAAATGCATGAAGGTTCTGGCTATAGCTAGCCCGAAGAATGTCTGTTTTAGCCGGGCGTTCGATCACGTCCGTGAGTTTAAGAAAACTGCATCGGTGCTTGTCGGTTTGGGGTTTCATAGAGTGCATACAGCTGGGTTGAGAGCGAATGTGAATCAGCCGGGCGCTATCAAGAACCTATCTTTCCTAGCTACGCGGTACAGCAGCGGTGAATTGATGATCATGCCGGGTGGAGGCGTTAGCACGGACAATGTTGGCTGCTTCATAAACATGGGTTGTCATATCCTTCATAGCACTTGTAGGAGCGCTATGCAGCTGCCGAAATTCGAACATAGTTTCAGTCTGGGCGTGACTGACAACAACTCTGTGTACTTAGCCGATGTGGAGATAGTCCGGGAACTGAAGGAGTGTATTAATCAAGCAGTGCAAGAGAGAGAGAAGGATAATGATGAGGAGGATTATCAATAAAGTTTTAAAGTGCTAGAGAGAGAGAGGGATAATGATGAGAAGGACTATCAACAAGCAGTGCAACAGAAAGTAAAATAATGATGAAGAGGATAATCAATGAAGGGATGAATGTGTGTATATTTTGTTATTAATTTGACTTTAATCAAATCGATCTCATTAGAATTTCCTGCTCCAAAGATTATTCTTGTAGGAAAATCTTTATTCCCAAGGAGAATTTAAATGTATACCTATTTCTATGGTTAGTTATGTATTAATTACTAGCTGTACCCATGCGGTTTTACTCTCTAGGAAATAAAATATTAACCTGTAGTACTTGAATAGAGTAGCTTTCTATTTAGTGAAATAATTTTCAGAATCTGTATCAGAGATAACCCCCTACAAACATACAAACTAACTGCCAAACTCTTTAGAATAATATTGTAGACTTGCATTTATGTATGTATTGTTACATTATTAGACTTCTATTTTAATGATTATATTAATGAAATTTATAATTCTGTGATTTGTTATTATTGATACAATTTTATTATTTGTCTAGAAATTCTAGAATATGTTTAAGACTTTTACTTATTTTAGTATTATTATACCTACATTATCTAAGCATAAGTAGCTATGTGTGTGTAAATATCTGTCTATATTATACCTACTTCAAGTTATTTTCGACTATATTTATCTATTTGATGTTTTAATAAACGTATATTTAATGTATATTGCACTTATTTATGTAATCATCATCACTATCACTGCTGTCTGTTAGATACATTATGTCGTTACCGAGCTCTCTATAATATAAAGTATGATCGTATCGTGAAAACTCACCAACTACCTAAGAATATAATAACTTTTCATAACTTTCATAATTTATTAAATTAAGATATCTTTGAGTTCATTGTAAATTGAAAATGTCATCTTACAGCTACCATATTGGATTTTTTGACATTTTATATACTTACAGCCCCGGATCTACGGTTTTTTCGAACCGGGGCAGAAGCTTGATAGAGTCGCCCGCTCTCCTTTAAAAAAACTCACAAATATATAAGTGGTTACAAGTTTTGTTATGATTACTTGTGGCTCTGCCCACCCCGTTAGGGATACGGACGTGATAATATGTGTGTATGTATGAATTTTTGTGTTTGGGACAATAAGAACTCTTTACTAAATTTGCATTCTTTATTACCTGAGTCTATTAATCCTATCCTACTAATATTATAAATGCGAAAGTTTGTGAGGATGTGATGATGTAAGGATGTGGGGATGTGACGATGTATGTTTGTGCCTCAATCACGCCCAAACGGCTGAACGGATTTGAATGAAACTTGGAAAATACATAATACGTGTGCTGGAATAACGTATAGGCTACTTTTTATCCAGGTACAACGCGAGTAAGAGTAATAACTTTTTCATTTGGTTGATGATTACTTTGCTGGACTGGGAGTAAAGAAAAAACATAGAATGCGTCCAGCTGCTTCTCTCCCCGAGCATGTCGTAAAAGTCGACTAAGGGATAGTATCCTCCAACATGATGAGATACAATAAGCAAGTAATTTCCAAGGAGGGTTGACGTCAGGCAGGCGGCTGGTCATAAAACACTTTAGCCAAAACTCTTACAGCATGATCCAAGAATCATGCTGTGCCGACCCCACATAGAGTGGGATAAAGTGGGCATGAAGATGATGACGATTTGTGTGATGATATTATTATGATTTTAGCGCCCCTTGAAACTGTCGCCCGGGGCGATTGCACCGGTTTGCCCCTCCCTAGATGCGGGGCTGTTTATATAGTCTATACTCAGAATTACATCTATTAATAGAAAGAAACAAATATAATTAACAAAATAAAAAAGAAACAGTCTGGCTATCTAAGGGCCGTTGCAAACGGTCTATAAAGAACTACAACCTACATAATTATATTACTCTCGTGATCCAAACGAATTTAAGGGCACATTATTTGTCAAAGTACGTTTAGGCGTTCATACCATACACCTCAAAAACATAACCTTTATTCGAGTCTGGGTAAAATCAGCTTATCGGTAGCTAGATTTTGCCACAAACAGTGACATCACACAAGAAGAATGTTATGTAGAAAAACATATTAAACTGATAATATCGCGTCAGGTCACCAGCGCGATATTTAAATGTAGATGATTGATGAGGGGTTATAAAGATCGCGGGACTGATTTGGGGTTCAGATCGACCATTTATCATCGTGTATTCTCGAAAATACTCAGGAAAACATTGTGTGGAAACCGGCATGTCGTAGAACCTAAAAAAGATTAAAAACAAATGATAAATGACATTTATTTGCACGAACATATGTGATAAAATAATATGGTCTTAAAAATACATCAGTCCAATCTATATTCTACCCCAAAATCTTCGGCATGCAAATATCTAAGTCCTATTTAAATGTAATGTTATGATATAATCATAATTTTAAGAATGTTAAGTTTTGGAATATCAAAATATAAAAAATGCATAATTTAATGTTCTTTATTAAAGAACGCTGTTTTCTGATGTCTAGATTTTGTGTCATGGCGTTCAAAAGGTTAAGTAAACTAGTTAGTTACTACTTAGTTACTAGGCAACAGCTAAGCAAAATATTCTACAAGTATTTTGCTTAACTGTTGGAAGAACCTAAGAAAAAAGTTGGAACTGGGAAAGAACTAGTGACACTTTGTAGTAGTTGCCTATTCAGCCAAGCTGTAGGTAGATCTTTTTGATATCACCAAAATATCCGATACCGTTGACATCCGCATTCAAAGTAGCGACAGGTTGCAAGCAATATCAAGTCGTTTACGTTCCGATATTGTATCCCGAGCCCGTAATAGCGTCATTAAAATGCCCGACCCGCCCCATTTTTTTCCCACGAAACACCGCGTGATAAATGATCCACACTATGCCCATCTATTGATGTTTTTTTGCGAACGCGACGTTTTTAGGGTTTCGTATACGTTTCAGAAAAGTAAGTAAGTTCGTAGAGCTAATGGCCAACTCTTGTGACGGAGTTTTTAGGCCGCCTAAAGGCCTCCGTCATGGCTTCAGAAAAATGGCGTCACGTTTCAGAAGAAAGACATCTAAAGACATACACATACATAATATTACGCCCGTATTCCTCTGAGGTGGGAGCCACAATCAGTTATAATAGGAAAACTTGCAGCCATTCCTGATTTATAGTCCCAAGATGGATATGGGGAACCGTATGGTGACAGGTGATCAGCCCTTCGCCCATACTGATGGTCTATCATGTAGTCGACTTTAACGACATGCTCAGGAGGATAGGCAGCTGGATGCATTCTGTTTCTTCCTTACTTCCCAGTCCAGCAGATATGTAGATACATGTTAGTAGAATTCAATAAATTACCTACCTTCCATTACATAAGCATGAGTCGTATGAGGAAAAACCTGAAAGCTCTTGGTCCGATTGTATGATTCATTTCCGGTTTATATTCTGTGCGTGTGGAATATATCAAGATTTTGAAGAATGTTCTTCAGAGAAAAAAAGTACGGAATCCTCCTCCGTGCGAGTCTTATTTGCAATTTATCAGTAGGTATAATAATGTTAGTAAGTAAACAGCGAGTCGGACCGATGGAAATGGTTGAAATGGATGTGGTTAAACTTAGGTAGGTACCTAGGTACTTATGGATCCTGTTTGCACAATGTGACATTGTAGTGATGGTAGACCTGTATGCATATTGAATGGACAATTATTATATTTTGGCAATCTTGGCTTTGTGTAGGTATGTACTTAATATGTTGACATCGTAGTACCTAGTCATTTGCTCTTCTGTGTCTGAGTTATTATGCTAACTTTATGTATGTCGTTATCAGAATATATTCACCTGTCATTTTATCAAGGCATTCTTCACTTGATCACTATATTTTTGTGCTTGTAGGCAAGTAGTATTCTTGTGTTCTTAAATACATTGGAAAAAAAATAAAAGTGTCAAGGCAATATTTAAAAGAGATGTTTTGTGTCAACAAATAAAAATACAGCGGATTTATTCGGCAGGTTGAGTTAGTTAGGTATGAATTGAGTCAAAAGTAGTAAAACTAAACCTGATTCAATACATTTTATTTCAGTGAATGAATGTGAACTTACTATATCTAAATACATTACCACTACAAGTTAAAAATAAGGCTATACCGTGAGATGTGATTATTAAGCTAAGTAATACAAGTAGGTACCTACCTACTTTCTAGACTTAAACAAGTTAGGTTAAGGCAGTTTCATACCATCGAGGTGCATTATTCTACTATGTACATTAACTTAAGTTTAGCATCAGGTTAAAAGATTAGGATTGGTCAAATTGCACAAAAATCTTACAAGGTAGATTTGGATTAAAGCGTTTGAATAAGGATATACCTAATACCTACAACTTTTTATATATCCTATGCATGACTCACTCTGTTCTTAATTGATTTATAGGTAATTCAATTGTTCCGTATAATTGGTAGGATTGTCATCCTTTATTGCCATACTATTTGGCCATACTTTCTCCTAATAACATAAGTTTTTGAAGAAATTACATTTTACACTTTTTAAACCAATATTTCTTTGTTTCCTCTTAGAATATAATGGCTCAGTTGCTTGGTTGTTCTAGTTAGGGTTGCCACCTTTTTTTGATGAAAACAGTATTTTTTTCAAAAGATTGCAAAAGTATACTATTTTTGAGATATTCACGAAAAAAAATAGTGTCTATACATTTATTTTTAATGATTAAGTAGGTATTTATTTTCTAAACCGTTATTTATAATTATTTGTTGCTTTATATAACTTGTTCTATTATGTTTGAAATAGTTTACAGAATCTAAACAATTTAACTTTGTTTCTTTCCACGTTTTTATTTTATCTAATAAAATATGTTGCAGAAAAATAAACTTTTTACTCATCACATCTAAAACAACAACATTAAAACTTTTACACATCAACAAAGTAACGTCAAAAATCGGCCGGTCGTTGGCGGTTTTCATTGACAAATTGACAATGATACCAAGTTTACGTTTAGTTGCCGTGTTAAGTGTAGACTGTTGTGAATGCGTTTCGTTCAGAAATACCCCATGCTGTTAATATTAGAATATCACAGTTAGTATAAAAATGCGCTGCAGCTTAATTATGTAGCTATAAAAATATAGTACTTTTCGTACTATATTATTTATCTATAGTGTTGACAATACAATACAATTTTACTGAGATTTAGTACGATACTATATGTATAATGTACGTGTGGCAACCCTAGTTCTAGTGCAGCATGTAACCTTGTAGTTACTCTATCGGACTTTGGCGATCCTGTGGCAAATCATAATGGCTACACCTGTCACTCTACGCCGAAGCCCGATAATGTAGCCGCAGGGTCAGAGTCAAGTCTACACTATAACAGAATGTCTATTCGTCTTCTTGTCTGGTACGTAGGGTTCTAGTTTAGCTGGTTCGGTGTTTAAGGCGCTGTAGTCCACCGGGAAGGGGGGCTGAGGGAGGGGGTCCTTAGGAGGCACCAGGACCCACTGGCCGGGGCCGTTAGGGTTCTTACCCATCAGCCAGTTTGTGAAGCAGTGGACGTAACTGCCGTAATCCAGGATAAGATACCCGTTCTGTTGAGAAAAAATTATCATGTCATTAAAATACTATCCGATCCTAACTTGGGATTTTTGGATTAGGATTCATTCAAGTAAAGATGCGCGCCTATAATTTTAGTGTTTCAAAAATTACTCTACATAAGGTATCTAACCTACATAGGTACCTACCTAACTTCATGAGTACCTACCTACCTAAATCAAAATATAGATATTTCGATATTTGCAATACATCGATCTTATTTAAATATCGATATTTTGGACTAAAAATATTGCCCATCTCTAAGGAGGTTATGAAAACATAAACAAATATTTAATATTTTGGTGAACGGACGTGAGATAACGATAACGTGCAACCACAATAACATTGTTGTGAAAAAAATACACATTATTTATACGTCATTATAAAAACAAGGTACCGACCGACATACCTCTTTTTTGGAAACAAACATATATTAAAGCAGTCAGCACATATTCAGACGTTGATTGTTAATCTTGGACAAGTATTAGTCGTCTAACCCCCGAATACTCAAACGCATCTCAAAGTTGAGCACGTCTCAAATGACGATTTTTTGACAGATTTTCATCAGAAACTGTCAAAAAACCGTGAGTTGAGCCGTGCTCAACTTTGAGTCGCGTTTGAGTATTCGGGGGTAAGTCTGTCCAAGTTCGTCCAAGTTGTTATTCAGTTCTGAATACCTACCAGAGAGAAGTTAGGTAGGTAAGATACCTACTACCTAGGCAAAAAAATGCTCATTATTATGGACATATTTTTTAACTAAAAGTTAGGTATAAGTTAATTACTTATTTCGCTGTTGCTAAAAAGGGCTAGCCGTTATAAACGAAGTCGTAATAGGCGAATTCTAACTGTACGTCGAACAGCTGGATGCAGCTAGCATCAGCGGACGGCTTCATTTCCTGTGATAATTATTTTGCTTTTATACCTATTTTTATGGCTGATAGGTTACTTAAAGAACATCAAGAGCGTATTTAGCCGAACTTTCGATGCCATACTTTCAGCAGATGTGTCGCGGCACTAAATCTTCAAATACATTTCTAGTCTGAAACTTGTTTTCTGTCTATTATGACTGATTTTTGTATACTAGTTGTTTACTAAAATAATCAACCTTGATTGACGAAGATGGACGGACGAAGTTACCATTAGGATTTCGTTTTCAACATTTCCAGATAAAAAAAAGGAAGTACCGACCTACCTAAGTATATAAATTATGAAATAATAACACTAGTGTGGATATTTGGATAAATTTATTGGTTAATAAAAATAAAAATACATAACTAAAGCCTATTTCACGTTGCATGGGTACGGTGAAAACTGTTATAATCTTTTTTTATTTAATTGTTGTCTGTTTTTGTCTTATTAATTATTTAATTATCTATTCTGCTGTACCCATGCGAGCTGACAGATTATAAAGTTTTTCTTCTTAATTACCTACCTACCTATTTAAAAAAATAATAACTTTACCAAACGTATCATGATGTTTTGCAAGTAAGGTACCTACTTAACTAATTAAGACATCGGACTTCAAAAAACATTGTTACGATAATTAATATAATTTCTTGTCATGTAGTAGTAAAATTAAAAGTATTCGTAGTACCTAAAGTAACCAAGTTTTCATAAAAATCGGGCCCGAGACTCCTTTGAGTACTTTTCACTATTCCTCATAGTTTCGGATTTGGCCATGCACGCCCACTTAAAGAGTTCACTCTGTGTACCTGCCTACGCTATTTCTGATGACAAACAATACCTTTTTATTATATTCCTAGTTTAATCCAAATCAGTGTAGTGTGATTGTTTAACATACATCGCATTAATATTATTACTACCTGATAATCTCAAAGATACTACTTCGATCACTCTGTTATATTTAGGTAAATGGAATGACAAAATCAAGTCATTATTAACCTCTTAAGTTAAGTAAACAAAATGCGTAACTACTAAAACCATAGTACGGAATTCACTATACAACATATACATATACCTGGTTTCATCTGAATAATTTACCTTGTAATAATGTAACTAAATGAAACGATATTACTAGATATGCATGTATTATATAAATGTTACAGTTATATGTACCTAGAAACTAATATATAAATAAATAACAGCAATAAGGAAAATTTATATGAAACAAGTTTCACTTCTATTGAGGCTTTTTATGTATATGGTTTAATGAACTGGATAGGCATAATCGAACGAATTATGAAATAACTATAGGTTTTCTTATGATTGATTGGTCGGCTGTTCGAAGGTTCAGGTTCACACGCCGCGCTGACATCACTAAACGATGTGAACTTTTTCAATGTTTCTCATTATAATGTTCCATGGCCTAAACTGTGGTTCCTATTAAAACTTCTTTCTAATTACCTACCTACGTTGGAAACGAGAAGGCGTGGGTTCACCATCTTTAGACATTTGTGCGTCATTGTAATTTCTAGCGCGGTTTGACGAACCTGGATCTCCGTAAGAAAACGATAAATTCCTTGAATTTGCTGGAGGTATAGGGATGCCTTGCTTTTTAACCATTTTGGCAAGCTTGTTGCCAAAAAGTGTTTCGTCTCTTTCTAAATTCCAAAACGCCAAATTCCGAAAAACTTCATTACGGGTCAGTTCTTTATTGAATAAAGTTCTTCTTGAATTCGTTTCCGTATGATGAAGGTCAAGTAATATCCGACACCCATGGTTCAAATGTTTCATAGCATTCACGTCATCACCTCGATTTATAAGGACAGTTATTGCTCTACCAATAGCTGTGATACCAAGCCCCAATTGATTTTGCTTGTCTTCCAGTATTTTGTCCCGTTTTTTTGATTGGAAAAGTGCAACACTTGAAACCTCTTCATTTAAAATAGGTGCTTTTAAAAAGTTGCAGTTCTCTGGGATGGCGTATTCCTTAAGAAGCTTATCTTTCATACTAATTTTTAATCCTTTACGGAGGATGGCAGTCCAAGTTTGGACCATACTTTCATGAATGTGTTCTCCGCTCAAAAAGAGATCATCTCCAAGAGCTTGCAATAATGCATCTCTCCGGCCTAGTGCTTTGTTTGCCTGGTACGTTTCTGAGGTTGGATGTGTATCTGATTCATTTGATGAATTTTCAGTTTCTGACGTGTCCAATCTGATTCTTGTTTTACTTGGTTTTTCTCTTGAGTGTATCGCTCCCAGATTTTTTTGCGACCGGAAAGGAGCTTCGTCAGCGTCTAAGGTTGGTTCACCCCTTAAGCTATGTGCATTCATATCGTTCAATGCTTGGGTTTCACCCCTTGAGCTACGTGCATTGCTATCATTAAAGTTTGTTTGTGGTTCACTTCTTGTGTTACATGGATCCACACCACTCAAGTTTCTACGATGTTCACTCCTTGAGCTACGCGCATGCCCATCATTCAAATTTGCTTGAAGGTCGCTTCTGGTGCTATGTGAATCCACACCACTCAAGTTTTCATGAGGTTCACCACCTGAGCTACGTGCATTGTCATCATTGAAATTTCCTTGAGGTTCACTTCTTGTGCTACGTGCATTCACACCACTCAAGTTTCCACGAGGTTCACCACCTGAGCTACGTGCATTGTCATCATTGAAATTTCCTCGAGGTTCACTTCTTGTGCTACGTGCATCCACACCACTCAAGTTTCCACGAGGTTCACTACCTGAGCTACGTGCATTGCCATCATTGAAATTTCCTTGAGGTTCACTTCTTGTGCTACGTGCATCCACAATACTCAAGTTTTCTCGTGGTTTACTTCTTGAGATACGAGCATTCATATTTACTTGTAGTTCACTCTTTGAGGTGTTTGCATCAGTAGAGTCCATGTTTGTCACCGGCGTCGATCTGGTATGAGATTCCCTTGGTCTTGATGGAGTTGATATATGCTCTGGAGAAAAAAGGATCTCACCGAGTTCTCTCGTAGACGTACTTTCACGTCGTGAAGTATGCGACTCTGAAAAAAAAAATGTGAAAATAGACATTGTCTTAAGATTTTTAGACAAAATCCTACTTTAACCAGGTATTTATTTAACCAAGGGATAATTTATAAGTATTGCTTCTTTATTAGATAATATAAAGCGACCACCACTTATTATCGATATAATCATTTGAATCATTATTTATCGGCTAGATAGCTGATTACCTGTCACCATGGTTCACCAGTGGTTATCACAAGTGTCTGCAAGTTTTTTATGTTTACTTGTGGTTCTGCTCACCCCATTAGGGATACGGGCGTGATAATATTTATGTATGTATATATAGTTGATTAGCAATGTATTTTGGTTCTATACTACAAGATGGAATTTTCAAAGCACCACGACTGGAGGGAAAGTACTCTAAGGAAGGTAGCAAATTTTACTGAAAGGAAATATTCCTTTGTTTTCAAAAATAACCATAACAGTTATAGTTAAAAAAAAATAAAATCTTTAAATACAGTTACTGTCTTTAAAGTTTTTTTTAATGTTTTGTTTTAATTTATTAGGATAACTCAATAGACCTTTGAGTGCTTCATTTTTTCCCATTAAAATTTTAGATTGAGATTTTATAATCTTCCTTTAACTTAATTTACCATGTTGAGAGGTACATATGATCTTTATGATTTTAGTGTATTATTATAGTAGTAGATTACTTAATAATGTACGTAGCTCTATTCTCTTTTGATAACTGTAACCCATCTTGATAACATTTTAATACGCAGGTAATACATAGGTACCTACTATACTATGTAATTAGGTACTTACCTAATTTGCTAAAAACAAAAATACATAAACGAAACACTGTTTCACTCACCTGTAGATTCATTTTCGCCAGAAATATTATTTTCCAAAGAGACGCTTTTTAATTTCCGGATTTTCTTCTCCAAATGCAATATTTCTTCTTCTTTGGACCGCTTTGGACGAACCATAGTAAACCACACTAGTTATTAAATGACTGACCACAAAATAATGAAATACCAATTCGACTTCCTCCCGCCAAACACAACACAATACTAAAATCATTCACTCTTTACAATTCTATGTATACGTATTAGACTTCGTGGATGTCTGGATGTGATATCCTTAACTACCTACCTATTGTAATCTAAGTACCTATATCAACCTAAAATATAAAGGTGGATATACACTAGAGCATTTTCGAGCATTTCTATGTAATGTAACGTTCTTACGAATGCTCGGCGAATATGAATAATAAACAATAAAGTTTTTTCCCTATCCCACGACATAGTTGAATAGAAAATAGATAATAAGTATAATAACGTGCTAATGCAATGCACGTGCAACGTCACCATGTGAATTTGAACAACTAACGAAGGCTCGACGAAATGTTACACCAATACGCTCGTTGGTTTGAAGGCCTCGGTGGCGTCTCGGGCGATTGCTCGGCTTAGACGCAAGAGAAGCTGCGGATTCCCGCTGCGGAAGAAATGTTTGCATGTTCTGCGAATATTTCTTCCGGGTCTGGGTGTTGTGGTACCATGGTACTCGTACACGACACAGGGAATCCTAGTGTGGTGTCAGGACTATGTATGTGAGTGTTGGGTGTTATTTATTTATTTAATTAGGTTGTAACAAAACGGCGAGCGTGCTCGACGCCGCGACGTCTGGTTCGTGAGGGTGATACACTATTAACATATTATGTATCATCGAGCGGCTCCCTGTTCTGTTACAAGTAAATGCTCTAGTCTATACTCACCTTTGAAAAAATCGTGTGATATGACACTTTTAATCTGATACTATCAACTTTAAGGACAAAGTTTCGTTGTCAAAAAATGCTAGAGTTCAGCTAGGTATATCATAAGTACGTATTTCATACATACATACATACATAACGTCACTGGAAAGGCAAAATTACGTAAGCGCCAAAATGGCGCCAAAATAGGCATATTGAGTTATTACCCTAAAATAGCAGTCCAAATACAATAATATGAATTGCTGGACATAGAAAATGAAAAAAGAATGAAATCTTACGTTGACGTCATCAAAATTCGATAATTAGGTAGAAAGTTATGATTAAAAAACGAAAAAAAATGAACTTTAAACGGCTTTTTCTCGATTGGCGCTTACGTAAATTTGCCTTTCCAGTGACGATAATATCACGCCTGTTTCCCATAGGGGTAGGCAGAGATCACGGATCTCCATTTGCTACGATCCTGACATACTTCTTTCGCTTTATTCACTTTCATAACATTCTTCATACATGTAATGTAACGTATTTCAAATGTATTAAAATATCCGGTCATGAATTTTCTCAGATGCTATCTTCATCGCACTTGTAAAAATCGTCATTTTACTCTCCCATGTGCAATCTTGACCTTGCCAATAAGTAAAGTGTTACGTATTAGTTAGATACCTACCTCAGAACAGCGGATCACTTTCGTTGTAAGTTTAAATATGTACATAATATTCCACTTGGCACACGCCCAGTATATTAATTAATTAGGTATAATATAAAATTTCCATTTAAGTAGATAATCATAACTTTATTAAGAGTTGATATAACGTTACAAGAGATTATTCCAAAATGTTAGAAAAGCCTTTTATAAACCTTATTTTTGATGTTTTAATTTATTACCCTACTGGCTACCACATACCCTGCTTCTACTCACAATACTTTCTTTACCTTAATATGACAGTCTTTATTTATCAGTCTTTTCTTTTTAACCGACTTATTACATATTCCTATCCGAATTCTAGCAAAAATACTAAGACTAAATTAACCAACGAAATCCATGAATACGAATGAAAAAAATAAAAAATTATGTTTGTTTCTGTTTATGCCATTGTTGGATGACTCGATTTTATATCTAGACTGGAATCCATGCAACTCTAAACCTGTCAAAATAGGGTATTCAGAGCAAATGGACCGACGAAGCCACACGAAATCGGCTGTAAGATTCATCATCATCATCATCATCAGCCTATAGTGGACATAGGCCTAAACTAATGAGCGCCGTCACGCCCTACCTTCGCCTTAACGCATTCCATCCAGTCTGTCAGCAGCCTTCTTGCAAATCGCTACTTTTCCTAGCCGGAGGGCGTCCTACATTACGTTTGCCAAGTCCCGGTCTACGAACGAACTCGTTTACCCCAGTGGTGTCTTCGGCAGATATGACCAATTCACTGTCACCTCAGTTTACTGATTCTCTGATCTATGTCGATGACTTTGGTTCTCTGTCTGATAGTATCGTTACGAATCCTATCCTTCAGAGAAAATCCGGACATAACTAATTCCATAGCTCGCAAAGCGACTTTGAACTTTTGCATACTTACACTTGTCATTCGATCATACGCAGTGTCGATGACCTCATCTATCCTTGCTGCGCTGAGCCCGATAACGGATCGGTAGAATGCGGCTAAAGCCGGTTTTGTTATTTCTCCTGTGCCTGGGGGACAAATAGTATTAATTATTATCATGAAAACTAGATGATTTGGTAGTTGTGATGGATGGTGGATAGGTTGGCTTCTTGATAAAAGTAGACTGACCGTGTTTGAGCTTAATGCCTACATAACCAGTACTCACAGTCATTTTGTAAAGGCGAAACAAAAAATGTTGATGGAATACACTTAATATTTTAATCGCTCTATTGTATTCTAGTATGCTGTGACAACGCTATCAAAGTTATTTACTAACTGCCGCCTAAAAGTAGCCTGTTATGTTGGCACGTAGCATGTAATTCTAATTTCATTCAAATCCGTTCTGCTGTTACGGCGTGATTGAGGCACAAACTTACACACAACTATCCTCAAACTAGCATTTGTAATATAGAAGGATAGGAGACGACTGTACCTAGCTAGCTAATATAAAACACAATTACTTATATCAAAATGTGCTATACTACTCGTAGTAGTATTAGTAGTAGTAGTAGTAGTAGTAGTAGTAGTAGTAGTAGTAGTAGTAGTAGTATCAACGTGATCATCATCTTCCTGCCCATATCCCACTCTATGTGGGGTCGGCACAGCATGATCCTGGATCATGCTGTAAGAGATTTGGCTAAGGTTTTTTATGACCGGTCGCCTGCCTGACGTCAACCCTCTTTGGGAATACTTGCTTATTATATCTCATTATGTTGGAGAGGATTATAGGATGATAGTAGTAGTATAAACATGTGAGTAGGTAATTTTGTATGCACAGAGCAGGCACCGCCGCAGTTCAACATGGTTGTAGTACACGAGCTCTTTTGGCCGCAAGCGAGGAACGAGTGCCAATTCTTAAAGCTGTTGGATTGTGACCAAAATTCAAAATTTTATAGGCGTTCTGGGTCGTGCGGTCATAGATTTAAAATGCTGCTGTGGCATTTTAAATATGTATATGCAAAATGTTGGATAGAGGACAATACAGAGGAGATCTCAAATACAGCAACAATCTCGATCCTTAAGAAAACAAAGTTTGTGGAAGACAAAGTTACTTGGAGGTATATAGAGGAAACCTTTGCATAAACGTCTTGGACGAAAAAAGTAGAATGATAAGTTCTCTTCAAAATAATATAGGTATTTACGGTAGGTGTTTATGCAAGCATCAATCTATTTAATTCAAAGATTGAAGTCCATCAGGACGAGCTCTGTATTTTCATTAATTCCAACAAACGACGTAATAACTATTATTTATTCTGTGCTAATTATAGTTAATGGCGCAATTAGCTAGCCCTAGCCTTAATTTAAAAGCACATAGTCGTTTGCACGGCAACACCCATATCTCAAAGCGAACAAGCACTAAATTCTGGCCGTTTACGTGTTGGTACAAACTGATGCAATCATGGGGTCACATAGAGATCCATGTGATTCAGCGGTAGTAACTTTACAACAGCATATCTTTTAAACACGAGGTTGACCAAGTTGACGAACTCTGAAACTTGGTGACAAACTCTGACAAACTCCCGAGATCATAGCAGCATACTCAAACAATCGGTTTTCTATAGTTTTTTTGGCCTCAGCTGGGATCAGCCACACGTTGGCAGGTTGTCACTGTCATATGCTACCTTAAATCGTCTTCATGGACACGAAACACGCAGTACAGTGGAGACTAACAAAAATAAAGCTAGGCATCAGTGGGTGTTACTACCGGGCTATGATAATAATGATTATGAAAGATACCATAGTGTAATCGCTGACATGGTAGCCAAAGTCTTGAATCTAATGAACGAACCGTTGTTTTTAACCTGTGCAGTGTGAGCATCAAATGAATCCACTACATCAACCTGCTATCTGCTCTAGGGATCGACAGCCACCTTATAAATCTGTCTAATGCCCATAGCACCAGTTTCAAACTTTTCGAGTCCACATTGGCGATCACAGAGCCCTGCGTTGATCAAACACTTACTTGACAGTTACAGCTACTAGTCATTTACGGCACACCCATATAAGTACCTACTAGCTACTAGCTACCTACGAGTAGACACAAACTTCTTCTGAGGACTTTATTACAGAGACATTGTTTAAACCAGTATTATTAGATGACAAACATTTCTCCAAACTAAATAATCGTAAGATTATCTTTGACGCAATCGTAAGCAATGCGACAACGTTAGACACTGCTGCTGTTAAGGAAAGACGGGTAGTAATTTTTCAGCGAGAACCCTGCCGTAAACATATCCAAGGTATAAAATCCGTAGTAATAAATAAGCGAGCTTCCTAAATCTAACGGCAGTCCTGAGGGAACAAAATCCACGTTCAAAATGATGAAACAGTATTCCTCAAAGATGGAGAAGAAATCGATTGTATCGATGGGGTTGCATTGTTCTTCAAAGAGCCCCGTTAAATGACGGTATTCTTATAGGAATAATAATTTAAATAGTTTTGTATTAAATACTGTTTTTAAATACGGTGGGCTCTTGGCCAAACGAAAAATAATTACCTATGTACATACATAGTCCCGACCAGGCCTTAGTAGGGCTTCCTGTGTCATAGGTATTAAATACTTTGATTGCTTGCTTTGGTATCACAATAGGTACTCAGACTCAGACATTTGAAAATCATAGAAACATTTGCCCCGCGCGACAAACTGCACTTTGCAAACTGTCAGACGTCTGCCACCGAGATTTTCAAGATAAAGTTCTGTCACTTACTTGTCCTATCAACTACGTGGAACAGTATCTTGCAGAGGTACTGCAGGTACAAGGGCAGGTCACTGAACCTCTTCATCTCGCTGAGGTGCAGGGCCCACCTGGCCAGCCAGCCTTCCAGCGTCGTCCGTCCGGCCATGTTGATGCCGCTCGCTTCTGGACCGCACACCTTCTTGTAGTAAGGCAGATCTCCCCATCTGTGAAGGCAATGATACTATATCTGCTCTATCTGTTCCAAAACCTTTACCCATCAAAAAATCAGTAGGAGCCAGTGCATTTTATATAGTTTTTTATTTTTATAGTCTACATACTCCTTTATAGTCTTTTGTCATAATAAGGTGTTATAAAAAAAGGGCCGATTTTGCTATTAAGATGACAATAAGTCTTTGGTTAATTTTTTTTTATCGTTGTTTAGTCAGTTTATTTCAATTTGGAAAAGGTACATAAGAAATATTGTTGCCGTTCTAAGCTTTTTGTTTATTACAAAAGGGAGCATTACATTCAGGCAGCAAAGGGCACGTAAAGAGTCGACATTTCATGGGAATGTCACTTGCGAAAATATGGCCTCTACCATGAAGTAAAGAAATAAGGAATATGTTTACAAAGACTTCCCTAACCTTATTCATTCTCCATACCTAATTATTTATTTTGTGCAAAAATAATTAGGTACTGCGTTAGCGGTAGATTTTTCGGCGAATTTAAGGTCTCTCCATTTTTACAAACCTTAACCCAATTTCTTATAATTTGACGAAACGGATTTCGTTTTCATACTAAGTAATATATTTCTGCAGAATGGTGCAGCGTAATGACACGTGTAAACTAACTTCGCTGTGGAATTAATTCGTAGCTCCATGGTGACTCCGATATTGCATAATACATTTACGTTACCTTATTTTTGGGCAGTTCATGAAAGCCAGATGTTTGCCACATTTTTATGGAAGGAACATTAAGGTCATGACTTCGGAAGTGAAATGAGCTACTACCATCGTTGGGTAGCACAAACGCCCTGTATCTAATTAACTGCTTAAGATGTAATTCCAAGGCAATGAAACACGTGGAGATCAACAGATTGTTTCTGATTTATGTTAATGATGATCGAAACGGGGGAAGGTACTTTTGCTGTAGGTACATTTATTCTGTTTATAAAAAACTAAGCCAGTACTTATACTAGATGTTTTGTACAGTGTCAGGAGGCAACTCTTGCATACACTAACGGGACGTTGCAGTTCCCGGGGTTATTTTTATATTCGCTCTATAAATGATATATTTGGACTCGAAAGAAACAGAACGTGATGCTTTAAAGAGTCTCTGGGAAGAACTCTGGGACGAATACGAATACGAATTAACGCTGTTCATCAAGATTAACTTTCGTTTAGGAGTTAAAGAGCCGCCGCTCTTGGCTAATCTGCCGTAATGAGGAGCAATCTCGCCAATTCCTCGAGACTGATTGTCTGGAGCTCCTTGCAGATTTAATTATTAGAAACATTAACATCTCCTCACGGTTCCGCTCGCGTAGTACTAACGGTTCATTCGCAGTAGTACCACCGGCTAGTGCCATTTATGGTGCTACCGCAATTATTATTTTCTCTGGTATCATCACAGAATAACTAATATTACTAGCGTAATGGTAGGCCATTATTAGCTGAAATTCAAATCATGGAATCACTGGTATAGTACCACTGCACGCACACGTCATCAGCGCTTTCAATGGAACCCCATTGGAAAAATACCAGGAGAACATCAACTAGTAGGAGGTGCCAAGCCATTATAATCTGAGCATTAGGTACATTATTTTGTAAAGCTCGTCGTTAGCCGTTTCGGAGATAAATGGGAACAAACACAAACTACTCTTAACACAGTGACACAAATACTTTTGTAATATGAGTAGGATTAAATAGGTATACAAAAAACAAATCACTTCTTAAGTGTTATATTCTAAGATATATCTTAAGAGTAGATATTTGTTAATGGGCTATTTGTAAATATTATATTTTATGTAGAAAAACAAGAACTTACTTGGACGGTAAAGGGTTGATGAAGTGCTCAATAAACTCGCTCTTCACCTCTAGAAGTATATGGAACTCGGACGAGTTGGGGGACCAGTCTGCAAAATGCGCCAGTCTCTGTGGATTTTACATTTTTTCTTTACTAGTATCTTCTATATAACGTCTGAGTTATCACTATACATTTTATGAGCGATGGGCTGGTCACCTATCACCATGTACATCTTGGGACTCTTGAATCAAGAGTGGCTGCAAGTCCTTGTGATTACTTGTGGCTCTGTTCACACCGTTAAGGATACGGGCGTGATAATATGTACCTATGTATGTATGTATTCCTATTCTGATGTAACGTCAGATATGTTTTATGTAAAGATCTCATCATCATTTCAGTCTAATATCCAACCCACAGTTGAGTATAGGCCTCCTTTCGATTTTATTGCGAGAAGTGGTTTGGCCATAAAGCGCCACGTTGGGCACTTCGTAGTATTAGTTATTTAAACTCATTACCTCAAATAAATTATCAAAGTCCTGATCACAGATCACGTCGTCCCGGTCGTGGTCGAGAAGCTCGGTAAAAAAGAGCGTCAATTTGTCAGTCTGGACCGAGCTCAGCGTGGCTAGAGGCTGTTCGTCTTCTAAATCCAGGCATTCTAGGTCCTCGCTGCAACGGTTTACCCATGTAGCTGTGAAACATTAATAATTTAACAAAGAAAAATAAATATAAAAAAGTTGTATAATACACAATAATGTTGTACCTACATATTATGCAAGTACAATACTAAATGATAGCAAATTATCATTTTTCTGTCCCTTTCTTACTATAGGTAGCTGGGCTCAATATATCTTCAATTCTATCTCCCGTGTCGTTTCAATCCTAGTTATCAGCCTAGACAATTACTATTACAAAAAAAATATGACTGTGTTTCTAAATAGCAAGATAGTAAATACAATAGGTTACTATACTATACTGTTACTCATAGCACATTTGATTTTTGATTTGGTTTATAAATAAGGGACTACATTTCCTTGCAAACACTGATCGAATGTTATACGTTATTGTTTAAAAATTGGATGTCCACATTTTTATTATGCAGGCTTCCATAAAAGTCAATTTGTTTGATTTGTCACGTGGATTTCCGACGTCCTAGGATTGGCCCAGTTTGAAATTTTGTCAAAGCACAATGGGTTCCGCATTGCGTCGTATAATAATGGCCTTCAGTCCCTTGCTACTTAATAAGTAGGTAACCTTATTCCCGCCCTTTAGGTCGAAACCTAAATTTATCGCCATGAGAAAGTAATCCTTTGAATTTAAATTAGTTGGTGGTTAAGTTTAATGGAAAGTCAATATTGTCCCATTAACGAATAACGTGCTGTATTGGACCTACCTTTTTCCAACCAGGTCTTATGATCAGTTTTTATAAAAGCATGCAACCCATATTCAGTCTCTCTTTACCTCTTTTCTTTCTATGAATCTTTTGCTAGTCTGAAGATAAAGTGAAACGTGGATAAATTGAACTGCAATAATTTGTCAAAACCCACGTATGCTTATCTCCTTTATTAGTATTTACCAAATTATCTGCAGTGCTAGTCAAAGCACCCTTTCTGATTTCATGTTATTTATTACTCAGATAGCGTGTCAGCAATCGTGGAATATCATCAACAATAGTCAAAAATTTTGTCCATTAAATAAACTTCTGTTCGGGTTACTAAAAGTAATTAACTACAGAGTTCAAAATTAACTTTCAAAACAGTTGCCTGAGAATTCTCCAACACTGGAGTTTCCTTGCAATGATCAGGATTTTTGTTTGTAGACTTTATTATAAAATCGAATGTAAGAATTTTACAGCCAAGACATTTTCCAAAAGAAACCCTAAAGCTAACAAAACAACAGATTTGAAAAGAAATTGTCAACTGGCCTTCAAAGGATCACCCATGAAATGAATAAAACAAATACAATCAAAGACAGCCACCGCCAGGCGGAATTGAAAGCACTGGCATGGTACAGCGGAAACGTCAGACCATGCGGAGTGAAAATGTTTCTGCCCCAAATATTCAAAAAACTTTCTGTATTACGAAATATCTCTAGCCTTTACGCAGGTTCGCATCTAGGATCATATTAATTAGATGTTCCAGAATAAGAGATTTATCTAATGATAGATAGATAGATAGATAGATAGATAAGAGCTTTATTTGACAACAACAACATTACACAGACACATATAAGAGGAGAAGAAAACAAAAAACACATAAAATGAAAAAACTAATAACTAACAATGCCTACGAATTATTTACTAAAAGAAGTAAAACAAACACAAAGTTTAAAATTTAGGCGGGTGCAAGGTCTGTGCTGCTGCGGTGAGTCAAAAAGGACCAGTCTCAGCTTTATGTTACTCTGCGCCGTTAAGCGCAGAGCAACGCTGGTTTTCAGACTGGGCCTTGGAGTGGTGACTACACGAGCGAGAGAATACAACCACAGAAGGAGAAATAAATATATACATATATATATATATATGTATCAAGTGTACCTACACAGTACTTGCCTAATAGGCAAGTACTGTGCTGGTAAGGTGAACAAATCTTTTATAGTCTAGACAAAATAAAGATTTTATGGCAGAATCTTCTAAACAATAAAAGACGTTTATGCATTTGGCAAAGATGCAGCCGCTTATTCATCAAAAACGCGAGACTAGCTTTGCGAGAAAAGTAATTTTACATAATGTATAATATTGCATGGATTTTAATATTTTTCTTTGTTGGGCTGAGGATTGTGAAGGTTTTACCCCCATTCTTCCCTCTTTACTACCCTGTTTGCCTTTCGCCGTGAATTCCAGAACATTACTCAACGTAATGATGAGTCGGGGACCACATAACACAGTTGTTTTATTTCTTCAATTTGTTTTATTCCTTCAACTACATACGAAATTAGCCTTGAATGTAGTATTATTATACTTTTCTATGCTCAAACTTAGAGTCATTTTAGGACAGTTTAGGGATTCTTTCTTTAATTTACACTTTTTTTCAATACATATTTAGGGTTACCACATGCCGCATGTTAGGGACCATAAGCCTTCCCAATATACTTCCAGGTCGAATGATTTTGAGCTGCCTCCTCCCACCGACACCATGTGTGCTTGTGTTATTTATTTATTGGCCCTTCATTTTAGCCGAGTACTTAAGATAATATTTTATACTTTAAGATAATATTTATTCAACAAGTATTTATTTAAAATAATAAAAAACCCGACTGCGTAGAATCTGCGAAAATATAAGATTTTTCATGATGATGATGATAATGATACTGATAATAAAAACGATGATGATGATAATTTGTACCATTTTAGTCCATGTTTTCATAGAGAATGGCTAAAGTCGCCATATTGGATTTTTTACACATAGTATTAAAGAAGTGTCATAGGCTGTATGACACTCGTTATCTAGACAAATCCAATGACACCTCATTTGTCTAGCCGTTTCGGCCACAAAGGCAGCGAAAACAATAAATTGAAAATGGCTTCTTACAGCCGCCATATTAGATTTTTCGATGCTTTATGACAATCTCCAAATCTGACACCTCATTTGTCCAAATCCGTTCAGCCCTTTGGACTAAAGTTACAGCCAAAGAAATGCACATAACCACATAAATACACCTCAAGCACATTACTCTCCTTCTTTGTAGTCGGGTAGAAGTCCAGTTTATTACAACAACATATATTTTTCAGGAAAAACTGCAGATAAAAAAAATATATCTCACATTCAGCTCGATTATTCTATTTTGAAGGATATATCGAAGCCTCATGTTCATGGAACGCTTAACTTTCCGATGGGTGAATAAATTCTGATTGCACTGCCGGCTATTGCTTTTCCGAGTATTTGCTCTCTGTGAAAAACTAAACCCTTTGGCTTCGTGTCGGGCAAATTATTCGTCAATCATTGAAGCGGAGTTCGGAACTACTGTAAAATTCTCTTTCGTTTTTCCTGCAATGCATTTGCAATTAGCGATTTTAAAATATGTGAAAACATTTTAAGGTATTGGAACGTGTTCATTATAATTTATCAAATATACGGATATTGAGTAAAAAAGTTATCTACAACATATCTAAAAACCTAATCTAAAATGAAACTAACATAATGCAAAAAACTGCATCGAAATCGGTTCAGTAGTTTCCGAGGTGCAAAAAACTATGCTAGCTGCTGCAGCGCCCCCTGGTGGACTACCGCCGTAAACCTTCCCTGAAATGACACCAATAAAATGCAAAAACCGCATCGAAATCCGTTCAGTAGTTTTTGAGGAAAATGGAAACAGATAAACACACAAATAAATAAATAAATATACATACCCCTTAGGCTAAACGCATATACGTAGGTACGATTACCTTCTCTGTTCCGTCGTGGGTAAAAATCGTAAAGGTACTCACTATTACTACTAGTCATGTCACTAGTTCTTTCGAACCAGTTTGGTGAAAGGATTTAAAGTGTGCCTCAAAGGTTTCTTTCATGATTCAGATTCATTTAATTATTCCATATAGATACAAATGTACACTTGGAAAAGTCACATACAATTACAATACAATTTAAACAGTACCTATGTCATAAAATAATATAGATTTATATCTAATAAATAACAAAGAAAATAATTATGCCTAAAAAGTTCGAAAACATGTGTCAAGGTAGGTACTCACAAAAATTATATATATTCTCGAACATTTCAAATCACGTCTACCGCAAGATTGTTTGCTTCTCAACAAACTCGCTTATTTATAGACTTGGTCACTGAAGTATCAACATCTACGTGATTTTATGTACTTTTCATAATATTTTCACAGCTAAGGCTGTATTCATCTATACTAACTCAATAAAAATTGTTTTGGATCCATAAATAATACTAGTTCTAGCTATGATTGCACCCCCTGTTTTGCATAGTCATGTTGACGTCAGAAATCTTTCTAAAACAAAGTTATTTTCTATTTGCGGCAACACGCTAAATCGAACACTCGATCTCAAAAGATTCAACGAGTTTTTCATATAACGAGCACTGATGGTCTTGTGTTAGTACAACCTAAAAGTAAGAAGACCATGTGTAAAGAGCATGAAAGAAGTCTCTTGAGGAGCGCTTCAATCCCTTTCACCACACTAGTTCGAAAAAAAACGAGTGACATGACAGTTAGTGCAGTAGTAGTAACAGTAAAGGCCTTTTACAATCTATCAGGAGGCAACTTTTACCTTCACAAACGGGACGCATTAAGATAGAGTAGGCTTGCCCAGCACCTATTCCACCCTTTCAGATTAGTCGGCCTTGTCCACAGGAAAGACTTGGTCAATACGTGCGGAGCTGACTAAGCTGCGGGTTTCCTCACGATATTTTCCTTCACCGTTTGAGAGTACTGGTATAGCGCACATAAATTTTTCGCACAGAAAAATCCATTGGTACACGATCGGATTTGACGTAGTAATAAGTAGTAGTAGGTAAAAAGGTTTCTATTAGATTGTTCTACTTATACATAGAGTTTCAGTTTCGGTTTCTGGTAAACATAGCTTAACATTTACAGGTGTTGAGAAAAACATATGACGTCTGCTGAGTACAGAGGGGCTCGACAGGTTGTGGTTTAATTTGTTTGGCAAATGTGTACCTTTCGTGACGTGCCTTAGTTTGTTGACGGGCGAAAAGACTAGTCTATGCGTAGGTTATTTTGTTACATTGGGTATCCAGTCCAACTAATACTCGCTCAGAACTGAAATTTCACGCGCGATGTCCACAATTCGCAAGATTTGGATTCACGCCCTGAGATTTCTCGTACTTACATACTTTGTTTGTGTATAAATACCAACTTCTGTTGTCCCGTTTTTTTTCCGATACAGTGAAATGATCCTTAAAAGTAACTGAGTCGATTAGCTCACGCTTGGCCAAAAAAAGAAAATACTTTACTAAAATTTATTTCACAAAAAAGAGCAAACCTTCTGCCACTTCTCTTCTGGTTCGGATTTTTCCATACTACTGGATAGTCTAACCTCTCTAATTACAAAGACATCGAAACTCTATCAAGAGGGACTATTTTGGAATGTACCTACAAACAAAGCCCTTTCATATGGCACCCCACTCGACATTTGTAAAACTTATTTTTTACCCTCTTGGGAACCCAATATCTTTACAACCCCTTCACCGACTAAGCTCATATGTTTCCAGCAAATCTTCATAGCACAATCCTACCAATTTTCATACAGACTGGATTAACGGTTTGAAACGAAAGTTATGCTCTAACCTCAGATCAAAACGGCAAATCGCTCAAGTTACCACTGAGATCTTTGTTCGCTTCGCTCGCTTGATCAATAAATGTTAGTTGGTGAGGATATGAAAATGTAAGGATGTTTGTGTTACAATCACGCCACGACTGGACGGATTCGAATGAATCTCGGAATATACATTGATAGTTACCTGAACTAACAAAAAGGCTTCTTTTAATCCAGGCACAACGTGAACCGCGGAAGCTAGAAATCACTAAGTATTTAGGCTATATCGAATTGGTCACTGTACTGAAGCAGAATGACCGAGACACCAATGAGGAATGAAAGCTGTATTTTACGGCTTCTCATAAAAAATATAAGTTAGGTACTTATAATGGATGATATTTTCACAGCTTATGATAAGGACACTTTTAGTACAGAAAATACGAGACCAAAATACTGATTTATCTAATTATCTGCATCCAGCTTAATGTTTGACGAACAAAATAGCTTGAAGAAAGTGTCTTTCAAACAAAGTCGTTACATTTTGACATGACATGAGATAATATCTAAAATAATCAATATCTTACTTCTTACTATATTATAAATGTGAAAGTTTGTGAGGAAGTTTGTATGTTTGTGCCTCAATCACGCCTAAACAGCTGAACAGATTTGCATAAAACTTTGAATATACATAGTACATGTGTTGGATTAACATATAGGCATCGATTTAAAAATAAATAAATAAAATAAAATAATTTTTTTTATCAGTTTCTGAAAATTTCAATATATAAATTCCTTCTGAACTCCGAATTCTGAAGTCCGATCTCAAAATGCAATAGAGTAAGTAATATCTGTTTAGTTTTGAACTTTTGATATAGCAAACGTATGAAATAATCAAATGTATGAAATAATATTTTTTTTTATTTCTATGTCCGGTCTCCTGAAACTGAAACCGCGGGGGTCAGCTAGTTTGCTTTATAATATGACAACTTTTTAATTCCTAAAGTATTATGAAGGCTTTTTAGCTGATGTAACTACAGTAAGTCTAAACGATTACCTACTTTCGATTCAATAATTTGCAGCGAATACATTCGGTCCCACCACCAGGTACGAGTTATAACTATAGAACGTGACGTAAAAGTTACGTCGTAGTATTACGCAAATTAATTATTAATGATTAACTAATTTCGAGACATTAAAGGCATTTTAATGTTTTTGTTAGGTAATAAATATGATAGATAAATCTGATTAGGCAGTATATTTATTTTACCGCGCGTTTTAAAGTTTACTTTTAACATCATAGAATAGTTGTTTTCTCAAACTTCTTCTCAAGCTCTCAGCTGTCCAAAGTAAAATAAAAGATTGGACGGAGATTTTGTAATGCTTGAAAATCTCAATTCAATTCAGGACTCTGAACCTTGACCTTCACCATACTTTGTTTTTGTTTTACGAAAACCGTTACTGACCTATATATAAACACTACCTTATTCCCGTACAAAACATATGAGTGCAAAAATTCAACATCACGCGATGTTCCCAGGCGGTCACCCATCCAAGTACTGACCGCGCCCGACGCCGCTTAACATTTGGGTTCCCCAGGATGTAACCTATCTCCTTGACAAATTTTATCGCAATCCGTTCAGCGGTTTAGGCGTGAAAAGGTAACAAACAGACAGAGTTACTTTCGTATTTATAATATTAGTATGAAGTACTAAACTGTTTTGTTGAACACTTCGCCAGGCAGTAAGGCTTTGGACAGCTTCTACATAAAACGTTTATTGCCTATTATTCTTTATGAATATTCTAGAAACAGCAGCCAGTACTCTATGCTCCGAGCAACTTTGCAACACAAAGTTAACATTTGCATGGACTCTGAACCAGATTAATATTTCATGGTAGCGCAAACGAATCGAAGGCTCAATACTCCTTTATGTAGGCTTGGCTTGGAAAGAAAAGAAATAATTCTTGCTTCACTGTTATAGTCGGGTTCAGTACTGTCAGTCAGATGTTATTGAACAAGTCAAGTGTAACCCACTCACACATTGATTTGATTGAATTTACTTTATACGAAAGCTCTTTGAAGCGCACTTTCAATCCTTTGACCACACTGGTTGTAAACAACCAGGTACTGATAGGAGTAGCAGTAATAATAGGTAAGGTAAGTACAAAAGCGAAAGTAAGATTTTCAAGATATTTTGATGAAATTTGAAATAGATATACAGTTAGTGACGCATCACATTTAATTGCTCAGATATTTCTGATGTCAACGATTTTTTTTTCTTCAACCTATTACGTCCCACTGCTGGGCAAAGCTCTTCTCCATACACCTCCAGACAGTCCTATGCCGAAATCTTAATTTCAAATTATTCGAAAATCTCGAATTCTTAAAAAAGCCATCTATTTCTGATGTTGACTGTCTTTACTGCTCGTTGAGCGGGGTTCGCTAATATTTTAAGCAAAGCGGCTTAAAATCTGTATTTCGTTTTCCTTTAGCCCGGATAGAAACATCAGCGATTCACACTCGATGTGGGTTTTAGTCCGAAAAAATTCTGAAGCAGCCAAACCTTTATTTTCTTGAATAATTCATTTGATATTCCGGTATAGGAGGACGATAGAATTATTATAAATTCTGTATGAACTTGTGATTATCATTTACTCTGTTAATATCACACAAGATACAGTTTGCCTAGATCTTAATCTAGAAACATACCTAAATTTTAATAAACTATACATTATACATTCAGCGTGGCAATGCGGCCAGCGTCTTGGGCACGCTTCCACCGTCTCATGAGCTGGATCAGGTGAGCTATCTATAGACCGTTTGCAACGGCCTTTAGATAGCCCGACTGTTTCATTTGTATTTTGTAAATTATATTTGTAATAGTTGTAAGTTTTTTTCTGTTCATAAACTATATTTTCTACTATACATAAGTAATGAATAAGTATCTGTCTTGCTTCGTGTGTGCGTAGCGGGTCCACGCATCTTCTACGGGTGCGGTATCGCTACGGTAGACGCGTCTACGTAGTAATGATCAAATTATCACCTAGTTTTAATCCATTTTATGTCTTGAAGAAATTGGGGAAACAATGGCATGCTTTACTTTTCAGTTGCAAGTGCCCGTTGTAGATATGTAGTTACTCGTAAATATCCCTTACAAAGTTGCATCCCGCGCGCCCAATATCGATTTATTCGAAGCATTCAATTTTCAATAGCATCGTTTCACGCCGGAAGCCTGAGTATCGCTTTGAGCTCATAACAATGTTTGCAAAATACGACGACTCCTTATATCAGATATTTCCTTTTTAAATTCTGAACGTGGAGGACAGGGTCGGAATTAAGCGAATGAAAGCGAAAATGTTCGAATACCGATGTTAAGCTCATTTGCTCAGCCCATTCAAAATATTTGATAAAAAAACACACTGTGAAATGAAATACACGGAACTCCAATAGCACTGAAATGAGAAAAATATCACTCTAACATAATCATTATTACGTGAATTGGGATAGTCGGAGGATATTTTGATATATTATACACCTTGGTGACAGGTTGCAAATCCATCGCAGCTTTTAGAGATACTAAATAAAGTCTTCAAAGTTTTGATTCTAGGGCATGAAATTCTAACATTCGGCTTTTTACGGGTCGCACAGGTGCTAGAAAAGTTAAGAAATAAGAGATCACCTGAAGCTTACCAAAACAAAACAAGCTACGGACTTCATTAAATTCAAAAGTTTTATGCTAGTGCTACGGCGCGGAGCGCAGCACAATGTAATACGATAACTTTTATTTCAAGTATTCATAGTCAGCAGTTCTTGTTTCGACTTCATAGAATCTTTCCTAGTTCATAAAATACCAATTTTATTTTTAAAGATTCCATTTACCTACGTGGGTATTTTACGAGTGCGGACTCTTTAAAATATAGGTAATTAGCTGTCGCCCGCGACACATACCCGAATAAAAAATAGCCTATATGTTAATCCAGTACATGCACTACATATATTCCAAGTTTCATTCAAATATGTTCAGTAGTTTTTGCGTGAAAGAGTAACAAACATCCATACATTAAAACTTTCGCGTTCATAACATTAGTAAGCATAATAGAGCAAGCCTGATTAGCCGTGGCACTCAATACAATGTGTTCGTATGAAAAGCATGGAAAAGTCACGTAATTACGAGAGCATTGTTGGTCTAGTGGTAATGACTCATGGGTTCGAGTCCAGTGGTGCGCCAATGGATTTTTCTGTTCGACAAAATGACGTGCGCTATTCCCAGTAGGTGCCCTCAAACGATGAAGGAATACATCGCGTGGAAAGCAGCACGTCGTAGAACCTTATGAGTTCGGAAACATGTGTCGAGTGCACGAAAGGAATCTCATTGAGGCGCACTTTTATCCTTTCACTACACAGGTTCGATTAAACTATTGACACGAGTAGTACGTGATTACCTTCTTAGTTATTACAATTGGGATGAGTGACCGCAAGTGGTATTACGAGCTGAGCGCTTCCGTGCTTCGGAGGGCTCGTTAAATTGTCGGTCCCGGCTTTTAAGTCGTTAAGCCATGACGGAGGCCTTTAGGCGGCCTAAAAACTCCGTCACAAGAGCTGGCCACTAGCTCGTACGAACTTACTTATTTACTTACTTTCTTTGTTTACGTAATGCAATATAGAAATTCAAATAAAAAAAAACAGTAACGTGTCATGTGCGCGAGCGAGAGAACGCTTAGACAAAGGTCCGTGTAATTTCATTCTCTGTGATTACAATCACAGCTTAAACAATAAATATTATTCATGAGTTGGGCTATGAATCTGAGCCTGATTCAGACAAACAAGAGGCTCGTCCCCCGACGGAAATAGGCGGAGATCGATCGTGTCGTGACGCGGACCTTCTAATTGACCTGTTCAATAATGCAAGACGTGATGCTAGAATTAGAGTGCTATTGCGTAGAGATAATAAATATTGATTTAATAATATCTGGTGGAGCGCCCCGCCACGTGTGTACGCATTAATTTTTTATTCCAACTTTATCTTCCGCTGCATGAGGAGTTTGGACGAATAAACACACGGGAAACGCAACTTGGCTGATCTCGTCTTTACCCCTCTTGCCAAAAACCAAGCCTATGTAGTAGAAGTAGCGTTATGTGACTCCCCCCCGTGCCCCGCTAAAACTGGCCGACGATGATTCCATTTGTTTTTCGAGCATGGCGCGTCCCGTGTGTTTATTCGTCCAAGATGAGGAGTTGAATTTTGGGAATTTCTTTCTTAGTGCATCCCTACACCGTAAAGGGAACGTACCCTCCAAGTTACTATAATAGAGGAAACTTTAGGACTAGCTTCCGCTCGCGGCTTGAGTAACCTACCCGGATAAAAAGTACCTTATGTATATTCAGAGTTTCAGCCAAGTTCCGTTATGGAGACGAATGGGAACTAAAACAACACCTTGAAAACTGATTATGTTTTTTTCCGATTTAATTCACGCGGCAGATGGCGATTGAAACTTGCACGTAGGCTATAATTAGTTTAAGTGGCACAGTGAATAACAATGTTCAAAATAAATCTTATCCACAACCTAACGTTTTCTTTTACGATTGAGGTTGGGCCGTTAAGCCTCATCAAGCCTCCAGGTCTATTTGTCGGTTTTTTATTGGAATAGTATCTGCCAAACGATGAGCTAATGAAAAGGAAAACGATTGTAGAAAGCCAGTGGTGGTGATCCAGTTCCAGATAAGAGAAGTAATTAGGTACAGTAGTACCACAAATATTGTGCGCCTCGGCAAACTTCGTGTTTTGTATGAAAACTGAATTTGTTCGAATATAATATAATTAAAATAATAACTGAACCAACCCTTAAAAAAAGTATTTACATAATTATTGTGACATATTATTTCAGAAGCATCTTTAAAAGCTAAACGAAAATGGCCGAAGCGCACAATATTTGGGGTACTACTGTAAGTTTGTTTTAATAGCTAGCTAGCTTTTATCTGATTACGCTATTTTGAAAATAATGTGATATTAAGTGATTTTTTTTTCTTTTAAAATAAGTTATCAAAGTAGCACAGTAGAACTTAGTAACTTTGCTATAAATATTTCTGGCTACGATCCTGACATACTTCTTTCGCTTCATTTACTCTCATTACATTCTGTTAATTCTGTTAAATGTATTCGCCGCAAATTACGAGAAAATATGTTAAACATATGCAAATCAGTATTGAATTATGGTATACCCCGACATGATGTTGTTCGTTATTCGTTCGTGTAGACACTCAAGATTTATATTGGTGATTGCGCAGAATTCAAAGTTGTAAATTGTTCGAAAGATTCAAGAAACGACAATCTAAAATTGAACTTCAGACTGCGAACTCCAAACTTTCTGAATTCCAGAGAATCATTGTTTACGCCTTCAGCCATAGGTCAATCAATACTTATCTGGAGTGCTAATTACCTACTACTTGTTTAAATAGTAGGCATGTATGATAAATACATGCCATGTCTGGGCATTAACAGTTCCCAGGATAGCATTCCTTGTTTCGGAGGTATCAGAAACTACTTCGCTCTCTCTCTGCCTACTGTCTCTTGCCATAAGCGTGCTAGTACTAAATTTACTAAACTTTGACAGGTTGCTTTACTTTTTTGTAGTAGTAGCCGGCTCCTAAGATTACAATGGAAGGTTACCACAATACCCAAACCGCTGATAAATATTTACAATTAATAATTGCAGCAAATTATACTGGGTGTTACCGTTAACATAGATAATGGTGGACACTTAAGTGGGACTGGACCAGCCACATGTGTCTAATGCCGTGGGATCTGTGGCCCAAAATCTCTACATGGAGCCCTGATACAGAGAGAAGGTAGCGCGGAAGACCACGAATAAGATGGCGGGATCAGCTATATAGTGGGCTAAATGTCACGAATGCACCAAAAAACCCTGCCTGTAACAGGATACTTTATTAGTAAAAAAAACGTGCTCTTGCGCCCTGAGAAAAAATGCTCAACTTCTGAATATAAACTGACGCCACCGTTGTTTATGCCATTGATATCTACAGTAAATAAAAATAAAGTAAGTTCGTATGAGCTTGTGGCCAACTATTGTGACGGAGTTTTTGGACTGCCTAAAGGCATTCGTCATTGCTTAACGACTTAAAAGCCGGGACCGACAATTTAACAATCAAGGCCAATGATGATGATGAACAGTAATAGAAATAAGTAGGTAGGTACTTACTCCACACATGGACACTCCATCCCCTCTTCTCGTCCTCGCTGTTTCCTGGCGTCTCCATCCCTTCACTCCCCACCTCAGACTCCGGCAATGTCCGCCAACGCTTCAGCAGCTCTTTCGTCTTGTCCTTCGTCTTGTCGCATGCCTGCTTCCAGTTCGTGAAGTACTTGCGGGATACCTTCGGGCTTGTTATCGATCCTGGTTTTGAGTCTTGTCTGAAATAAACGATCATTTACTTTCATTCTTCATAATTTCTCTGCCCTTTTCCCACTTTTTAAGTCTGCACAAAATGTAATATTTGTTCATTTTCTTATTAGAACTCATCTTTTTTTTATTTATTTATGGGCGTTGTCGCTTTGCGACCAAAAACTTATCTTAACGCTCATCCTTTTCTTACTTATGTCATCATTCACACAGTCTATTTCATCTTTTCTTTTGTTTACCTCTGTCATCACCATTTATGGTTATGTATGCTAAAACGTTACACGTCTCATTATCCCCTACATGTGGGAAAGTTTCTATTCCTGGGTCCTAAGAATTTGCGAGTGGCATACTTAATAGGGCACGGAGCAGCGATGTGGGAAAGCAACATAATGGGTATAATTATTTCCTTGTAATATTTTTTGAATTGTAGTAGCCCTGTTCCGTTTTATTGATCGTCATGTGATCGTGTCCTTACTAGAAACAATGACCTCCAACATCGAAGGGTGGTGGTACACAATTAAATATAACTATGCTGTTTGAAAGTGCCCCTCATAGTCTACCACTGTACCTACAGTAGACTGTACACCTAGTTTGTAAAATGCCAGTTCTTACACTTTTGCGCGTTAAGATTTAATGTTTATGTTTGGAGTTGTCCTGTATTTTGAACTACGATTCGCAGACAAGGCGTTCGAAGGAAACTTGGTTCAAAATTCGACAACTTAGTGGTTAGATCGTTGGAGAATACGCAAAGTACCTACCTACTCAACTCACGTCAGCGGAGTAAACTAGGCGTTTTAAAATATTTATCTTGTAGAATAATGAAGGCTGGTAGTCTACAAGGATTATAATAATAAACCAGGCTTGCCCGTACAACGGATCACAACTAAACAATTCATGGGCTTTCACGCGGCAGTATGTGGGGAAGTGGTGTAGAAAGGATCGAAATGTGGGAATAGCTAAATATGGCTACGTTATGCTCATTTACATTGTCGCGGAAGGGAATGGAATCGAATTTTGGAATTTAAATTGTACATACAATAACGGACTTTACGTCTATTGCAATAGTGTACAAACTAGATACGAGCCAATAATGAGGTCGCGCGTCTTCCGTGGAATTCTCGAGCATTCTCGAAGATTCCCGTAGCTACTGTCGGCGCCGTCTGTGGAATCTATGGGAAGCGCGATTCGAAGCGGGAGTCGGTAGTGCGGCGACAAGCGTCTACGAAATAGTCGCGGAAATTCTCAGAATTCTAGAGAATTCGCGCTCCTTCTCGCGCGATGAGGCGAAATTGACGCTTCCGTCCCGCGGCAATGTAAATTGAGCTCTATGCTTGGTTTCAGTCTCATGGCACATATAATATACTAGCTGCCGCCCGCGGCTTTGCTCGCGTGGTACCCGGATAAAAAATAACCTATTTGTTAATCCAGTACATGTACTATGTATATTCCAAGTTCCATTCAAATCCCTTCAGCCGTTTAGGCGTGAAAGAGTAACAAACATCCACACACAAACTTTCGCGTTATAATATTAGTAGGATCAACTTCAGTATGTGATCAAGTTGCTCAACAAGTATTGTGAGTTATTGATTCAGCGTGACTTTCCACCTATCTGATCTATCTTATCTACACAGCCGGTGACACCCACGCTGGAAAAGGGCTTCTTCTTTATCACGCCACTTCAGAAAGTCTTACTAGCCGGAAACACTGATCTACTGCCCTCATAATGACTTTCAACCATTCT
The DNA here is from genome assembly GCA_949320045.1 of Scotopteryx bipunctaria. Lineage (NCBI taxonomy): Eukaryota > Metazoa > Arthropoda > Insecta > Lepidoptera > Geometridae > Scotopteryx > Scotopteryx bipunctaria. The sequence continues at coordinate 4,782,854 of OX439459.1, read as the reverse complement.
TCCAACTTTCAACCATTTTATGACGACCTCGGTGGAGTGGCGGGTGTGTTTAGCTGAGACGCAAGAGGCGTGGGTTCGATTCCCGCTACGGGAGAAATGTTTGTATGTTCTGCAAATATTTCTTCTGGGTCTGGGTGTCGTAGTATTATGTAATCTAAGTATGTATTTAAAAAAAAAAGTATATAAGTATTCTATCAGCCATTGGTGTTCATAGTAAAAGCTTTGCTTAGTTTGGGGCTAGATGGCGCTGTGTGAAATGTCCACAAATATTTATTTTATTTATTCTAAGCAAAAATGATTAAAAAACTGTTAACAGTTTGAGTAAATATTAATCTATATAATATAATATCTTAGATACTCGCATTGTTTGATTTGTATAGCCGCATTCTGAAGCAATGAAGCGTTCAGTTGTGAAAGCCAATATCGGTCGCCGATTCGAAATGTTGACCGGTTGAAGATATTTCACATTGATCTGTGAAGGCTGAACAAACTTACGAACGCTTTCTGCCGGTTAGATAACCGACTTAAAGATTTTGTCGTATTTAAAAATTGAAGGATGCGCCTCATACCTACTGCTTTAAGAGAGTCTAGTGACAATGAAAATTTCGGCAGAATACCAGCGCCTTACCACTTCTCAGTGTTATGGCAAATTGCTGAGCCGCGGCTATTTTGCTGCTGTGACGCAAAATCTAAATTCCTCCATTTTGATCTATTCTGTTCTCTTTGTGTATATTTGTTTCATAACCTACCACACAGTATTTGCTCTCCTTATCTGTACATAATAATGTAAATTAAAATGTATCCCCCAGTTCACATCAGACTAATCTAATTACAACTATCACACCCCTTCTATCTTATCACACTACACACACACACACACACACACACACACACACACACACACACACACACACACACACACACACACACACACACACACACACACACACACACACACACACACACACACACACACACACACACACACACACACACACACACACACACACACACACACACACACACACACACACACACCTTATTCATAAGAAGGTCCCTAAATAAAACATTTTCATTTGTATTTTTTAGGGTTCCGAAGGCTGCCAACGGGACCCTATTACTAAGCCTCCACTGTCCGTTCGTCGGAAGAAAATAAAAAAGGGGCCCCATACAAGAAACTTTTTTTATGTTTGTAATCGATACGACTGTACTACGAGTTTCAATTTGCACATTTTTTTACAAATAATAATGATAAAATAAAATATAAGGCCCTTACAAGAAACATTTATGTACATGTATGATGATACGGAACTTTTCGTGTGCGAATTCGATTCGCACTAAACCGGTTTTATTTTATTTGTGATTTGTATTGTGTGTCAAGCAGTAAATAAATGTCTGTCTGTGTGTGAGGTTTATTCCACAGGGCCACGGGCCTACGGCGTAGATCTTCCCGTAGAGCCTCTACGGTTGTAGAGAAATAATCTTCTTATTGACTTTGCACGTTTAAGTCTTAATATGCCCATTCATCCTTAAGTAGCTTCCCGCCGCTTTATAAACCGTGTAGAAATTATATGAAAGGCTGTAGTCCTAATAGACATACCTACTGGCTTTATCATTATTGATCACAATGTCTTTTAATTTAATTTAGCGTAGTATATATATGTGGCTAAGTAAAAACTGAACCGCAGGAAATAGGGATCTGTGGTCTCTAACTATCCTCATGGGAACAGGCGTAATACTATGTATGTACGAGTATACTAAAAGACGTAAAGTTATATGTAAAGACTAGTGAATAATCTGTTGAGAGTGGTTTTGTTCAATTTTTAAATAATGTTATTTATTAACAGAAAGAAACTTACAACTAATACATACATAATTACAAAACACAAAAGAAGCAGACGGGCTATCTAAAGGCCGTTGCAAACGGTCTATAGATAGCTCACTTGATACAGATCATCAGACGGTGGTTAAATTTTTTGTTCGGTTATCATTCGATCGATATTGGAAACTATTTGATCCAAATCTGTGATGACAGGCGTGTTCGTTCTCGGAACAATAGCGATTCATTTCAATGGAATATTAATTCATTTTGTGTGCCTGTGTCAATGGATGCCCTATGTTGGGTTATTCATCAACACTATTGTAATATTCGAAGCTGAGGCTGTACTCAACCTGAGGTAAAAGCAGGAGCGAACTTAAAAAAAAAAAAATGTTTGCTAACTTTACTAATGCCTAGATTCGCCGATCGTATTGTAGCTACTTTTTATCAATATACCACGCGGGCGGAAGCTAGTACTAAGTACCTAATAAGTAATGCAAACCTTGTGTAGCATTTTTTGGAACCCAAATTACGAGCTCAGATTCATTATAATCCAATGAATTTAAAAGTTTCGGCATAGCGCCACGATTCAGCCATTTTTAATTTTCCGCACTTATATTCTTTACAATTAAAAGTGTACCATCCCATCAGCGGTCAACACCCCAGTCACGCCACGTCATGATTCCTTTCAAGAGTGTAAAACCGACAAATCGCCATTCTCCGTCACGCTCACTAGAGCATCACGGAGAATGGCCACTAGGCCACTGGCAATTATTCACATTCCCCATAGTTCACACAGTTCCAAATGTATAGAACATGTGCAGATTTAAACTTAAGATTGTTTCAGGGTTTTCCATCAAAAATGATAACAACATAATGAAAATTGCATGAAAAAGATAAAGATATGTTCAGAGCAATTTGGTACATGATAATACTGAAGAACTACAATAAATAAAGGATTCTATACAAGGTAAAGTTATTTACATTGCATACCTAGGTATGAAAAGAGAATAATACTACAAGGCCTGAAGTATAATTTATTCGTTTAGTAAGAAATAATGTAACTTACAAACCTTTACAAACCAGATTTTACCTGCACATAATAAAACTTACAAAGCAGAACGAACAAAGAGGAGTGCAAATCCCACAGTTGGCTAATAAGTAACTCAATCCCGGGGGTCGGGTAACTCATTGTCTTGAAACTTTACTTTCTCGGGTCTTGATATTAATCATATCTTTTAGACCAGAACAAAGCGGGATGAAGGAGTCGAGATAGCCCTCAAATCTACACTATTACTTCCAATTCTCTTTAGGTCAAAGTCCCCTTTTTCACCATTATAGTGGTATGAAATTTTACATACATATTCTCACGCCCGTTTCCCTAATGGGGTGGGCAGAGCCAGAAGTTAACATATGAAAACTTACAGTCACTTCGATGGATATGGTGAACCATGGTGACAGGTGATCATCGCCCATATAGGTGGTCCATCAGGTTTGATAGAATACTATCTCTTAGTCGACTTTTACAACATGTTTGGGGAGAGAAGCAGCTGGATGAATTTTATGCTTTTTCTTTACTTCCAGTCCAGTAGAGAAGAATATTATGTACATAAAAAGAAATAAGATTTTTTACCATCTATGATTGTAGAAGGCATTGATGATTAATACAGCTTCAGGAGGCAACGTTTGCCTACACTAACGGGAAGTTATAGTGCTCGGGACGAATTAAGATGGATTAGGCTTGCCCAGAACCATCCTCTCAGCTTAGTCGAACTTAACCACTGGAAAGACATGGTCAATACATACGGAGATGATTAAACATCAAGTTTATCACGATGTTTTCCTCCACCGTTTAAGAGTATTTGTATAGCGCAAATATTTTTTTGAAATGAAATATCCATTGGTATACGACCGGGTTTGAACCCGCAACCTTAGGATCAGAAGGCGGGGGTGCTATCACTGGCGGCCCAGTCATGTACATACATGACGAGATAAATGTAACTTTTTAATAGCGTGCCAATCAATAACGTTCTTTCTTTCTGACTTGTCCTGTCGTGTTTTAATACCGTCATTCTTTTTCGCTATTGCAGTCCACTGGCATTCATTGGCAGATGAAGGGCCCCCCCACTACCCCCTTCCACAACCGGAGCGTTACACCGTCTTGGTACAAAAAAACTAAGCAGTTACAACCAAACTTTTGACAGTGTAATTTGTTTTTCTTTTAATATCTTAAGTATGCTGTGCCGACCAGGAGTAATAGTGTTCTGTGGTGCCGACCTCACATAGAGTGGGATAAGGGCAGAAATATGCTGCTGAGTGAAAAGTAAACATACCTTTCTATATTATCTTTGGAGCTATCACTAGTTTTGGACAGCTTCCTCTCCTTCCTGTCATCGCAGGGCGACTTCTCTGGCGGTAGCTTCAACTCCCTCTCTGACTTGCTCGAGGAGCGCGAGCTCTTTCCCTCATCGCCGCTGTCCCGCTTTAAAGCTGGCTTGATGGGCGATAGACTGCCGCTCTTCTCATTCTTCTTCATCTCCATTCTGGTAGGAGTGGCATCGTTGGAACGGTGTCACTGTTAAATAAAACGTGAATCTCTAAGTCATCTCTATTAGTCCAGTGCAACTTTTCTAATATAGACATGAATGTGGATATTGAAAGCTAATCCAATTAAATTCTAGTAAAACATTGGTTGAGAGCACTGGTGGTTTAGTGGGAGCGACTCTGCCTTCCCGTCCTAATGTCGTGGGTTCAAATCTGGTCGTGCACTAATGGATTTTCTATTCGAAATGGTGAAGGAAAACATCGTGAGGAAACCGTTATGTCGTAGGAACTAAAAAGTTCGAAAATTTATGCCAAGTACTGGAAAGGAGTCTTCAAGGCGCACTCCAAATCCTTTCACCTCACTAGTTTGAAAGAACTAGTCACACGACTAGATAGAGTAAAGCATAGTTAACTTCTGAATGTGAATAGCACAGGTAATAAATAACTTTTTTTGGACGGTCTACGCTGTGGGTTGCAGATGCGGTCTGCTGGCAGCTTTAGCAGGCTTTGACGAGCGTAGAAAGCACAAAACCTTAAAAACGGATGTCTGGTAAGTAGATAGTTACCTACTTGTAACTCTGTAGGTAGATACTGTGTGAGCTAATAGGCATTCTTGGCTTTTATCATAAAACCCGCCGTCATGTAAAAAGTCATCCTCGACGAAACAGATACGACACAGTTAAAAAAAGTGGCGATAACACAAATTGGAATTCCTTTTTACGAGTTTTATATTCAAGAAAGACCCACGTAGAGTTCGTTCATCCTACTCTCCGAAGAATCAAAAGTTTTACGTGTCTTTGCTGTGAACTGTTTTATTCACGTTTTATTAATATAATATCCGTGCGAGATTGTGCCCTGAATTGTTGATAGTTTGTTGTGTCAGTGAGCAGCGCTCAGGTGGGACTGAGAGCGGAAGACAGCAACCATGTTCCTGAGCCTGAAAAAGCGGGGAATAGCGGGGTTTGTTTTAAATGACACAGGTTTATTTGTTGCCGTTTTCCTCTCGAACGCCGTTGCGTTGGCCCGTAGCTTAAACATTGCACATCAGCATTTACTTACTTGTATGTACTATCCAGTTGTGCTCAAAATTATATTAGAGTAAATCGTGATTAGCAATCCGTCTAATCTGATGAAAACATACAAAACTCAAAACAACAATCTGTTAAAGTTGGCTTTTCAAATTTGACTTTTTTTTCCGGGCCGAGTCAGTTAAGGGCCTGTAATGGAACGGGGTTATGGGCTGAGACCCTTAATTACTGTTTTACCAGCCTCTAACGTAATTAACTTTCGGCATTATCATAAAACCTTGTAGTATTCCCAACTGGGACTGAAGACTTCACCTAATAATCGTCAGTAATCAATAATCCATCACGCCTGGTAATTGGAGGACATGAGTTAGACAATGAGATTGGGAAATCACCCCTTGTTCCCTGTCTGACTGTTTGCCTACCTTTATAAAACGAGCTGAAAGCCAACCAGAATAAATAAGGCTGCCCTAAAAAAATAATGCGGGTCCGATGCGGCGCCGCACAAAGGGTTACCCCTGATCCGAGACCACTCATTCCAGCTGACTCATGTCTCGTTCCAAGTACCACTCTCGGTAAAAGTATTTGGTTTTTTATATAAGTTTATTTTAACTGAGTATTTAAATCGATAATAAAACAATTAATATAATACTCGTCCCTTTTTAATATATTGGAATAAACGGGCCCTAATGCTAATGAATGCAAGCTGCACTGAATTGGTACCACAGTTCGACACGTCCTACGTTAAACTAAGTATCTGCAAAAAGCAAATTTTACAGGAGAGCGGTTTTAAGATTTCAATTTCTTTTTTTCGTTATTTGCTACTCAGTCTTGCGCAGATCTATAGCTTTGAAAATTGGCAAAAGGCTTTTGTTTTGATAGCAGTTTATTTTAATGTGATTTTTTTTCTTCGAAACCCTCGTTTTCGGTGCGTTTTGAACCGTTAATGCAGATAAATACTTATACGTTTGAGAAGAAAAAAGTGTGTTGTGATAGGAAAAAAAAAATAAAAAAAATTGGTATTGTAGATCTGGGTACGTAGCGCTCAAAAATGTAATAAAAACACTTTGGTGTATCAGGCACATACACTGGTCTACGTAGGACGTGTCGAGCTTATTCTAGCGCAGTGATTTTCAAAACCATAGACCATAACACATAGACCAACCAGATAGTCTGATGAGATTATGCAGATGGTGGGTATCGACTGGATTCGGTTAGCGCAGGATCGGAAAGAATAGTGTGCCTATACCCAACATAGTAAATATTGACAAAGGTTGTTTTAAATAGCCATAATATTCATTCTAAATCACACTTTCAAAAAAGTGTGATTTATTCTTATACTAAAAGTTTGAAAAGCTCTTCTGCATAATTTTATACCTCAAGTTGAACTTTTGTTCATTATGTAGCCAAATGTGACGAGTAACAAACTTCGTTGCAGACGTGTTATTTGTTATAAATACAATAGACTTCGAAGTGAGCGTCATTTGCGCCGCGTTTTTGACGGCTTCGCAAATGTCTAGAAAGTCATTCGCCGCGTCATTGACTGCGCCTGAATGACGTCCTTATTCGCGGCGTCACTGACGCGGCGCTACTGAGCTTGCTTCGAAAGCAACCTTTTTTGTTTACATTACTACCTGAAATGAAAGTCATGTTGTGAGGAGAGTTATGAATATGAATGTGGATGGATTTAGGTAGAGGTAGGCCAAAGAAAAGGTGGATGGATTGTGTGAAAGAGATCATGGTTAAAAAAGGAGTGAGTACAGAGATGACGGCTGACAGAAGGGAATGGATGAAGAGAACATGCTGTGCCGACAGGATCAGGAAGATGATAATGATGATGATGATGATCAACCTGGGTATTAATGTTTTTTCCAAATGACGGTATAAAACGTGGCATGGGTTTCTGTAGGTAGCAAAGATCTAGATAAAAATACTTAAGGGAAGGGTACTTACACTCTACACAGTCGTATAAATTCAAAGCATTTAAGGCTATCTCTTTCAACACCTCCATTACAGTTTTATAGCGTCGAAATCCGTAAAGTTTCTCTCTCTGCAGCAATATCACGTAGAAATTATACAAAGCATATCTACTGACTTTTGTATCTTATTTTATAGATAAACTGTTTTTGGTATAAATAAATTATAATACCTATAGGTAGGTACACTTTTCTCTCAAACGGTGAAGGAAAGCATCGTGAGGAAACCCGCGGTTTAGTCAGCTCCGCACATATTGACCATGTCTTTCCTGTGGATAAGGCCGATTAAGCTGAGAGGATGGAATAGGTGCTGGGCAAGCCTACTCCATCTTAATTCGTCCCGGGCACTACACGGACGGGCGTCCCGTTTGTGAAGGTAAAAAGCCTTAGTTAGTTAGTTACAGTTTTTTATTTTATGTAGCCGATGCGCGATGGTCAAACGCCATTGTGAGGGCAATAGGAGAGCAGTGTATCCAGCTGGCATAAAACCGCTTGGAGTGGCGTCGTAGAGAACAGGTCTTCACCCAACAGTGGGTGTCACCGGCTGTATCCTACTTAATACATATTATAAACGCGAAAGTTTGTATGTATGGATGTTTGTTACTCTTTCACGCCTAAACGGCTGAACGGATTTGAATAACACTTGGAATATACATAGTACATGTACTGGAATAACATATAGGCAATTTTTATCCGGGTACCATGCTAGCGAAGCCACGGGCGGCCGATAGTAGATAGATAAAACGATACTAAAAGGTGTTTAAAAAGGTATCAAAGTCGTGAAAAATATACGATAACATATTTTGGCAAATGCTGCACACTTGTGTAACTTTAATATTTATGTAGCATGGCCTTCTTGGGAAAAACTTTTATAATTATATTTGATGTGCACAGGGGGACTTGTTTTTACACAGGAATCCCTTTAGTATGTACTCGTACAAACTTGTAAACTATGAAAACAATGTCTATATCGTTTCGTTACTTCTTGGTAAATTCTTTGCATTTTATTGGTATACCACTTTTTGTTTTTGACAGAGTTATCATGTCAAGCATAAAATGCGTTAGATAGAAGAGATTATGAAGTAATAGGTATCTTTAGACAATCAAAGAAAGAAAATACGTTAATTGGTTCATTCGTCACAATTTACAATAAGTGATGTAATGAATCAAACGGCCCTGCTTCAGCATCATGTTGCTCAGCAAGAAGCTGATGCAATGCTGGTTTTCTGACAGGACCTTTGGTCGGCCTTCGTGTCGGCATGGACGACAAACTTAGGTACATATAACTTAGCTTAGGACATCTAAACATAAAACAGAAAATACAAGAAAAAACATGACTGTTCAATACGGGACCTAGACAAAGACGCTATATGATGGTGGCGTGGCTGGCGAGTGTCCGGCTGAGACGTGAGGTGCGGGTTCGATACCCACTGCGGGAGGAAGGTTTGCATGTTCTGCAAATACTCGGTATTTTTCGGTCTAGGTGGTACCTGTTACACGTTTCTTATACTCACGTCACAAAAAACTATGTTATCTTATCTGACTGTTGGATGTATTTATTATTATTACACCATGGCTATGTTTAAGTATAACGAGCTCTTCAAAGAGTTTGACTAAGTAAGATCCATTGTGAAAAGCTCTCAAGCTAGCACAGCTGCAAGAACCAAGTCATACCTCATCAACTTTATGGTGGTGTCTCCCAATGGTGGCCGCGTGCATTTTAAGCGTGCCTCGAAAATTTACTCTCGAGACGACGCCGACATCCTGAATAAACGGACATAGAGTATGCAGTTTATGTAGAATAGTCAGATCACATCTTGCCAGCTCTATCACAATAGCTATTTTGCAAACTTGAATTAATTCATAAGCATCATTCATGAATGTTGCTATAAATGCAAGAACGCGACAAAATAATGAGTCACATCGCTCTTTTGAAGTTTGCAGAGCGAAAGGATTCTAATAAGTTTTGGTTCTCACGTTGAAAATAAACTTCTAAAGTATAAACCTGATTTTGCTTTGCGTAGTCGGATAATAACGAGTTTTCTTAGCTCTATACTGTTCTCAGTCTTAGGTCGTGTTCACATCTGCTCACATCTGCTCACATCTGGCCATGGTGAGCGGCTAACTGTCAGTTTTGAGCTGCCAGCTGTCAGCTGTCAGTCACTGACTGAACTGAACGCTTGTTCCTCCCAGATAGCCGCTTTCAGATAACCAGTAATTGTGAAGACTTTTTCCTCCTAGTTAACCGGTTTGTTTAAAGTTGTTGTCTCTTTGAAGGTTTTTCCTCCAAGTTAACTAGTTAAAAGGCGTAGTGTCTGGTCTGTGGTAGAGTGAACTTTCTATTCAAAATAACTGATGGTTTACAGTCTGTTCTCATCGTGGAGAAACGGGCATATTGTAGGAACTAAAAAGTTCGAAAACATTGTTTCAAGTGCACAAGAAGAGTCTTTGAGGCGCACTTTAAACCCTTTCACCACACTGATTCGAAAGAATTAGTAATGTAATAATAATATTTTATTTTTATTTGAGGTTACAAAACAATATAAGAAAAACATAATATAGGTGGGTACCTAATGTTATTGGCCCATATAAATAAATATCTTAGAGACATACCCCCGAATACTCAACGCGCATCAAAATTTGTCAAAAAACCACGGATTTTTTTGACAGATTTTGATGAAAGTCTGTCAAAAACTCGTCACTTGAGACGTGTTCAACTCTGAGTCGCGTTGAGTATTCGGGGGCGTACTCAACTCTGAGTAGCGTTTGAGTATTCGGGGGTATTAAAAGTTTCACATAAAATTAGGGCACTTTCTTGATTCACAGCCACTCGCAGCACGTATGAATTGAAGTTAGTCTCCCTATTAAATTCCAATCTCTTCGAGTCTATATTTAGGTACTTAATCAAAACTCTACAAGGAGAGGTAGGTGCTTATAACAGGTACTTGTCCTTTCTAAGTGCCAGCGTTGGTTTCGTGTTTCTATGTAATCAAGAATAATTAAGGTACAGGTTAGAAGGGACGAGTGTGGGGCGATTGTTACAATCATTAGGAAACTATTCCAAAAAGCTGAGTAAGTAATAGAACACGCTACTTTCCTCTGTTGTGTGAAGGTGTTTAGAAAAACTTGCTCGATGTTTCTGATGATTCTGCGTTGTTGAGGAAAGATCACAAATGTATACTCCTCTATTATTCAAAAGGTAAAGTAATTATTACCTTTGTTATAAAATAGGTAGCGACAGCGCCGGTGGCTTGGCGGGCGAGTGCTCGGCTGAAACGCAAGAGGCGCGCGTTCTATTCCCGCTGCGAAAGAAATCTTTGCATGTTCTGCAAATATTTCTTCCGGGTCTGAGTGTTATAGTGCCATGGTACTCGTTTATTTTGATACCCAAAACACAGGGAATCCTAGTGTGGGGTCAGAACTCTGTATGTGGTTGTTGGGTGTAAAAATACACACTCTGTGTTCATGAGATACAGCCCGCTGACAGACAGACGGACGGACGGACGGACAGAGGGAAGGCTTAGTAATAGCGCAGGCTTAGTAATAGGGTCGTTGACACCCTTCGGGTACGGAACCCTAAAAACATATCATGCCGAACCCACATAAGTGTGATAAGGGCAGGGAGATGATGATTATGAGAGTTCTAAATAACAATTACCCAGCAAGGCTGTAATCTCTTATCTTTTAGGCAAACATGCATTTTCCCGGAGCAGTGACGAAACTGTTCTACCATTAGGTTCACGGACTCTCCATTAAGCTTATTGCAACTCAGAGAGTGAATTTCTAATTACGCCAAGAATTCAGCCCACGGAATAATACTTAGTCGCAGGTTATGTAGGTCACATACATCACGTGCTTGACCTGTCTTCGTACATTATGATTATTGCGCTGCGCTGCGCTGCCTTTGGGGTAGGAATGAAAGTTTACACGAAAGAAACCTCTGCGCTCTCTGGTTATTTCACTCACCCATCAATCCATATTTCATGACTATAAAAACAAGTAACGCGGGCTCGTTACGTCTGTGTGGAATCACCGTGTAATCGTATTCTATATGTAAATTTTTAACAGTCTTCAAAAAAGGAGGAGGTTATATTTTCGTCTATATGTACCTATGTATCTATGTATGTTTTTTTTAAATGTATTAATAATTGAAATAAGCTGGTCATATCTGCCGAAGAACCGACAACCGTTGGGGTAAACGAGTTCTTGAGTGGAGACGGCGACTCGGCAAACGTAATGTAGGACGTCCTTCGGCTAGGTGGAGTGACGATCTGCGAAAAGCTGCTGGCAGAAACTGGATGCGTAAAGCCAAAGATAGGGCGCGATGGCGCTTATTAGGGGAGGCCTATGTCCAGCAGTGGATTGCTATAGGCTGATGATGATAATGATGATGATGATGATGATTGAAACAAGTAGGTTAACTTAAGTCTAATTGTCAGCAGGTGGCAAGTAATACCTATCTCAAAACAAATCCTTGAATAGGTATCTCCTGGTGACAGTTTTGCGAAAAAGAGCTCTTCTGGGTTTGTCAATCCCGGCTTTAATATTTTAAGCTATGACGGAGGTCCTCTTTCACAATAGTTGTAATAGTGCTCTGTGGTTATAGATCATCATTATCATCAGTTGCTCATATTTTCCGGGATGAATAAGAATAAGAATAAGAATAAGAATAAGAATAAGAATAAGAATAAGAATAAGAATAAGAATAAGAATAAGAATAAGAATAAGAATAAGAATAAGAATAAGAATAAGAATAAGAATAAGAATAAGAATAAGAATAAGAATAAGAATAAGAATAAGAATAAGAATAAGAATAAGAATAAGAATAAGAATAAGAATAAGAATAAGAATAAGAATAAGAATAAGAATAAGAATAAGAATAAGAATAAGAATAAGAATAAGAATAAGAATAAGAATAAGAATAAGAATAAGAATAAGAATAAGAATAAGAATAAAAGAATAAGAATAAAAGAATAAGAATAAAAGAATAAGAATAAAAGAATAAGAATAAAAGAATAAGAATAAAAGAATAAGAATAAAAGAATAAGAATAAAAGAATAAGAATAAAAGAATAAGAATAAAAGAATAAGAATAAAAGAATAAGAATAAAAGAATAAGAATAAAAGAATAAGAATAAAAGAATAAGAATAAAAGAATAAGAATAAAAGAATAAGAATAAAAGAATAAGAATAAAAGAATAAGAATAAAAGAATAAGAATAAAAGAATAAGAATAAAAGAATAAGAATAAGAATAAGAATAAGAATAAGAATAAGAATAAGAATAAGAATAAGAATAAGAATAAGAATAAGAATAAGAATAAGAATAAGAATAAGAATAAGAATAAGAATAAGAATAAGAATAAGAATAAGAATAAGAATAAGAATAAGAATAAGAATAAGAATAAGAATAAGAATAAGAATAAGAATAAGAATAAGAATAAGAATAAGAATAAGAATAAGAATAAGAATAAGAATAAGAATAAGAATAAGAATAAGAATAAGAATAAGAATAAGAATAAGAATAAGAATAAGAATAAGAATAAGAATAAGAATAAGAATAAGAATAAGAATAAGAATAAGAATAAGAATAAGAATAAGAATAAGAATAAGAATAAGAATAAGAATATAAGAATAAGAATATAAGAATAAGAATAAAAGAATAAACACAAAAGAACAAAAGAACAAAAGAACAAAAGAACAAAAGAACAAAAGAACAAAAGAACAAAAGAACAAAAGAACAAAAGAACAAAAGAACAAAAGAACAAAAGAACAAAAGAACAAAAGAACAAAAGAACAAAAGAACAAAAGAACAAAAGAACAAAAGAACAAAAGAACAAAAGAACAAAAGAACAAAAGAACAAAAGAACAAAAGAACAAAAGAACGAGATAGAGATAGAGAATGAGAATGAGAATGAGAATGAGAATTAGAATAAGACAGACAGACAGAGAACAAGGTTAACTGATAGGAAGAACCAAGTAAGTGAATGATTTCGTGCTGCCTCTGTTACAATGTCATCGATCCATCGAGTAGGGGAACATTATCTTGTAGATAAAAAAAAATCATCAACCAAATTAAAAAAAAAACACTCAACTACTTATAAAAGAAAAATATTTGTCCCTTATCATAAATCTTTCTTTCCTCCCTCCTTTCCTAAAATAGAATGATTATGAAAACAAATTTTATTTCTTATGCCGCGTGTGAAAAGGAACCCATTAAGAAATAAGCTTATGAGAAACGGCTTCTTATAAAAATGGTATAAAGTTATTTTTAATTCTTCCTTCAATCAATAATTGTCGTGACTGAGATCTCAAAATGTCACTGCGTTGCTACTGAATGGAGTTACTATACAATTAATATTAAAATAACCTTTGAAAATGTCTGAAGTCCACTATGACTTCAAACATTTTGGGAAAAAGTATTTTTGGAATTCCTAGTGGACCGTAAGCAGAATATTATTCAATTTTCTTATATTTCCCCTGTCGCTTTTCCTTGATCGATCAGTCTTAATTGTTACTCATGTTTTCCTTGTAATATAGCTGTATCCCACTCGGCCCAGCTTGAGAGCCTTCGGTCATCTCATGGTATCAAATATTCACTAACTTTCATAGATCGGACAGGAGCGGTTCAAACAAATACCTACATATATGTTATACACTATACATGTAGGTATCTATATTCAAAGCGTCTCTTGTGATTTTGGTTTCCTTAAAATAGCGTAGAGACACAAAGTATGTATTTAACAATGTTCTAAAATGTATCCGTAATCTGATATTAAACGAACTGAACGGGTTGAAAATGATCTCTCTATCTTGGCCTAGAAGTCATAAATTATTTAAGGAATAATAATTATTTTACGGCTCATTAAAAATATATTTATAAATTAATATTGTAATAGGCTTTTAGGAAGTGCAAATTTTATCAGACATTTATTAAAAAAACTAAATTTCCTTGTTTTACTACCAAATTCAGAGAACCTTTTTGTTAAAGCCTGTATCCAATAATTTACCGTGCTTTTTTTAAATTAATAAACATTTTTAAAAATACCTTCATTTCTTCATCCATTTCCACGAACCCTTCTGTCTCCGCGTATACTCGGTAAGTAGGTATTTGTGTCAAGTATTCCCTCGTGGTTTCCGCTCGCCAGCATCCTAATCCGAGTAGGAATAGTTTAATTAAGCCAGCGTCATGTACGCAATTAGCTTGCACAGCTGTTGGGTGTGCCCGTACTAAACATAGGGATATTAAGGATACCCAGTATGTTTCATATTTACGTACTGACTGGGGAATGAAAAAACATTATATTGAATTACTTCTCTGCTGAACTGGGAGTAAAGAAAAAACATAGAATACGGGCACGTCCAGCTGCTTCTCTCTCCGAGCATGTCGTAAAAGTCGACTAATGGATAGTATCCTCTCCAACATAATCATCTATCTATATAGGCTTTGGGCTGACCTGTCAACATGGTTTACCATATCTCTCTTAGGACTTTGAATCAGGATTGGCTGCAACTTTTCTTAATCTTATAATTGTAGCTCTGCTCTGCCCATTAGGGATACGGGCATGATAATACAAATGTATTTATATTGAATTGGGGAGTAGCGATGATAAGGAAATGAAAATGTTAGAGAACAAAAGTTATGCGAATGGAGGTAGGTATAGTTTGCGCCATGTAATATGAGCCCGAGGGAAAAAAATTTAAAGTGGATATTTTTACAAAAGTGTTCGCCATGTTTTACGCATATCCTACTAGGTAATATTATAATTGCGAAAGTTTGTGAGGATGTGACGATGTTTCTGTTTCAATATCTGCGTAACGATTGAACGGATTTAAATGAAACTTAGAACATACATAGTATGCGTACTGGAATAACATATAGTATACTTTTCATCCGGGTACTACGCGATCAAAGTCGTGGACGAATGCTAGTAATATATAAATTCGTAAAAAAACATTACACTTAAATAAAAAGATAGAAAAATCCATGCGGAACAGTATTCAAGTTATTTTTTTTTGCCGTGGGTTAATTTTTCTTAGCGTGACATATACCTACATACATAACTACTGAATTTGGTCCCCATAACTATTTGGCTACACTTTCGTAGTACCTCTACGGCGTAGAGGGTTGCCCTACCTTTTATATTAGTATAAATTATCATCATCGTCATTTCAGCCTGTTATCACTCACTGCCGAACATTAGTACTATTTATTTATAAAGTGCCACCTCCGATTCCTATTGCATCCTGTGTAAAACCGCTTAGTCAACGCTCCTCAATGCAGCACTGTTTGTACTAAACCAACACCGCAGCACAGAGTACGGACAGACGGACACAGCGTATGTATCAGTTAGTAACAGCCTAATGTATTAGCCAGTGTGCTAGATATACTTTATATGTAGTAGGTAGTTAGGTAGCTTGGGTAAACTGTTAGATCATAACCAGATAACGGACTTGAAACGAATAAGTGCTAAATGACCTATTTTGATTCGGAGCAGACAGAAACGATACGAAAAACCATATTTTGGTTCCCAACATGACAAAAATTATTCTCTATGTCATCATCATCCATAGCCTACAGTATCTCATAGACGGGTGTAGGCCTAGTTCCTGACGACATCAAAAAGGGTCTTATTGTATTCGGGAGACCCGAATACAAATAAGGCCCATATAGATGGTCCTGATGGACCAAAGTCGACTTTTACGACATGCTGAGGGGACAGAAGCACCTGGATGCATTCGATGTTTTTTCTTTACTTCCAGTCTAGTAGAGAAGTTATCGTAGTACATACAGAGGCTCACAAAAAACACGCAATTAGGGCATGTATAATTCATCTATAATTGGATACCAAGAATCGAAGCAAATGGATTAATCCATCACTCTGGCCATATATCGGATGCAGTGTGGAGCCGAAAGTAATTAATAAAATGGATGGGTTTTATTGCGGTTTTTTCCATAACGAACCACTTGAATTCAAAAACAAAAATAAAACCAAACGCGTGTTGCAAACGCGGCGTGGGGCAGAACTGTTTTTATTTTCGTATTTTTAGGAGACATTTTATCTACCTATTGTACGCATGTGCATGGTAAAATCTAGATAAAGGACGCATAGGATCGAGGAGGCTGGCAAAATCGAAGAATGATGTCGAATCGAAATTGAATCGAAAAAAGCACCAAACATTCCTTGAAAGAAAAAGACATTGCTTCCGTCGTCCGTAGTTGAGTATTTAAACCGGGCATTACTCGACAAGAAATTCTTTAATTCGTATTATTGTAAAATGTTTAATTTAAGATGTATTTATCCAACTTAGAAAGTTCAAAGTTCTTCATAAATATGAAGCAAGTATTAAATTAAATGTTGATTGTACGGAGTGGTATCACAAATATTATGCGCTACTTCAATATTGTAATCTGCTCGAAACTCACACGAACATCGTTAACAAAGCACGAAAGGAGTTCATTTGAGGCGCACGCTAATGATTTCACCACATTGGTTACAAGGAACAAGTGACATGAGTAGTAGTAGTAGGACCTTACCTATCAGTATCAAAAATGTGAGGAGTGTGTTTTCACTTTATGAAAAAGCGGAGAAGTAATGAATATTGATGCGCTCTGCTGTCAGTACGAAAAAACAAACTTGAAATAAAAGGCAGAGTGGATAGGAATATATTGGAATAGTGTGTGGCCAGTGACTAAAACAATTAGGTCAATCCGATACCTACAGATAGGTAAGCAATTTCGAGTTGATTTGGTTTGTGATTGAATTGAAAATGAAATCGAATGCGTGGAGATGGGTGGATAAGTTGTGGATATTCGGCGAAGGGTTTTAATTATCTCTTTTTCCCCGAGTTACGGCCAAATATCAATATCATCTAATAGTTCCATTCAATACATAGTTCTGACCCCACTGATTTCCTGCGTTGGGTATCAGAAACTACCATGGTACACACACCCAGACTCGGAAGAAATATTTTCAGTAACCTACATGCGAACATTTATCTCGCAGTGGGAATCGAACTCACGCCTCTTGCGTTTCAGCTGAGCGCTCCCCGTTACGTCAACGAGGTCAAATTCGCAGAACTTTTAAAATTGTTTTAGTGTTGGTTGGCTGCTAGCAGTATTTATAGGGAAAATTACTATAAAAACTTAATAGAAATAGCCCGACGGACGGTTTGATTCCTGGAAAACTTTAACGCGATGTCTTACGTGAGCGTTCATGACGTGAATGCAGAAACGACTGGCGGGCGCGGCGCAAAAACCACAAACAGTCGATACCTTGTTGAAGCAGCCTACTACGTGACAAACGCATGTGGGGTGCGGTGCGACGCGGCACGAAACGAAGCGAATGCGATCAGGAGGGTTTAAAAGGCCAATTTATCAGATTTGCTGCTGAATTGAATTGCGTACGATTTATTAAAATTCCGACCATTTTAAGGCCAAATATGAATCTACTGCTGAATCGAATTGCGTACAATTTACCTATAATTTTACGAAAATTACAGGAATCGCTTAGGATTTGCTATAAAATCGAAAAATGAATTGCTATATTATAGATGAATTACTCAGTGGTCTTTTTAGCCGCACGAAAATATCAAGGTGCCTTGATATTTTAGCGTGAACTGGATGCGGTGCCGTAATTTTTTTTAATTTGGCAGCGGTGCTGCGGGACAATCGCACGCACGTAGGACAAGGCCGTTGCATCGTACCGAATTGCATTAAATACTAACATTCAAAAAAGTTTCACAGTATAACAAAGAATTACAGAGCAAAAACCCAAAAGATACGGGGTATCATGACTTTTGTGGTTGCTGCACTTTGACAACATTTTTAAAATTCTGAAATGTACACTACATCTTATCGCAGACGACCACAGAACTGTTCTCATCTTACTTTATATCTCTCTACTTTACTCTTTTCACCACACTGGTTCGAAAGAACTAGTGCCGCGAGTGGTAATAGTACTTTCTACCTTGGGCCTTATTTATGTTTGTTTAATATACTCTGCATTTACGCTACAACGTACTTGAATGTTAATTTGACGTTTTATTGCTCAGTCTCACCTTTCACTGAATATCGTGTTACATCGCCTGAAAACACGCAATAACAATACAGACCTTTACACATACACATATGATATGCTAACCTAGGGTTGTATTGAACAAACTTTCAGTATCCTATAAAAAGTTCGAAAACATGTTTGTGTCAAGTGCACGAAAGGAGCCTTTGAGGCTCACTTTAAGTCCTTTCACCACACTGATTGACACGATTAGTAGTAGTTAGTATCTGACACGTTACGAGACTCACGTCGCTTTCTTACTTTTGAACCGATTTTAAAAAGGAGGAGGTTCTCAATTCGACTACTTTTTTTTTGTATGTTTGTTATGCGATTACTCTGTTATGAATGGATTTTAATGATTCTTTCATGATGTATAGAGAATGGTCACAAGCTGGTCCTATATAAATTTGATGTCTGAGGGTTTTATACTTTTCAAGTAATATTCAAAAGCCGTAAAATAAAATGTTGAAATTACAACTAACCTACTTATTTTCTTACTCAATTTTATTTGAAAAAGTGCCGATGACACAGCCTGACATACCTAATTGTAAACTACTTGTTAGTTTCTATACTATAGGATGGCATCAAGGATAATCAAGGCATATTGTTTACTCGTAAGTTTTATGAAACAGAGGGTTAGTCAATAAGGAAACTGAGAATTCTAGCCCAATCATTATAAAAACAATTTTATCTGCCATAGTATTTATTTTATAACAACAGATACGCCGTCATTCAGGCATAAACATCCTTACCGAATTTAATGTATTTCCAAGTTCTTGTAAACATTTAAGTGATAATAGACACCTATCAACTCGAAAGTATCAAACAAAACCGACGTAAAAAGGTAAAGGCACTTACTTCGTCCTTCGAAATATCGCTTGATGTATTTGGATGTTGGAACAAAAAGTGAACATTATTTGGGATCGATTTATTTTCTTCCGCAAAGTGTATACATAGAAAAATAGTGGAGAGCCTCGCGGCTTTGTCCGCGTTGAGTTATTTCAAACTTCATCTTGCTGCTGAGTCCCACAAGATTTGAATTTTGGGAATTCCTTTCCTAGTGCACCCCACGATAGGAGGAATATAATCTCCAAGTTTCTAGGCTGTATGTTTGTGTTTCTGAGAGCGTCTTTCCATTAGGATGACATTTATTAATTATTGTAAATTAAGTTTATTTAAATTGATTAATAAGTATCTCTTTGACATTTTCTAGTTTTATTATCCTACTAAGTTTGTATGTATGGACGTTTGTTTTTCTTTCACGCCTAAACGGCTGAACGGATTTGAATGAAACTTGGAATATACATAGTACATCCGGGTACCAGGCTAGTGAAGCCGCAGGCGGCAGCTAGTATTTAATATTTTTAATGTCTTTAATTAATATAATTGGATGTGTACTCTATGGTGTAATTAAAGTAAATAAATAAAAACTTCTAAGACCATGGTTTAGGCTGTGCGTTGAGTGGCTTCAGCTGCTTTAGCCTAATAGATAAAAGTAACCTTTATGTTATCAGGTTATGATCTGTGTATATTTCACATTCGTTTAGCCGTTAAATCGTGATTGAGCGTAAACTTTTTATTCAAACATCCTTACAATTTTTTGTATTCAGAATATTATTAGGATATTCTGTTTCTATAAAAGCTCGCCTATCACTGGGTACTTCGCAACTTCATTGCTCCAGGCGTTTGTATGTAAAGCGTGTATGAAAGTTATCGACGCAATATTGTGCGTATGACTTAATAAAATAGGCAACGGTAATAGGCCGCTAAATCGTATCTTTATTTGTTTTCGCCATTCGAACCTTTAAGATTTGAACTCCAATAAGATTGAAAAACGGACAGATTGATTATATTATCGCTGCTACATGGCAAATACAGCGGTCAAACGACGTGCCGGATTTTTTACAATCCGGTTATTGAAAGAGTGTAACAGAAAACCTACGCAACGCAAAATCCCTATTCTTACCGCAGCAAAAGAATCATACATAAAAATTGTAGCAGGTAAACGACCCGATTACTCAAAAATCTCAAATCTTTTTATGAAGATCAAAGGAAAAAATCTCAACGAGTTTGCTAATTAGTTCTCAGAAGTAGGTCGTCTTAACTTCAATAGGCTATTCATTTTTATGCCCATCTTATATTAAAGATGCGGATGGGGATTTACCGGAAATTATATAATTATAAAACATCTTTACCACTTAAAATCAGCATGCCTATAAAGAGGTACTGATTTTAAGTGGTAAAGATTTTCTAGATATGCTTAAACTATTTACTGAACGTATGTATGGATCGAATTAATGAAATATGTAGATTTTTAAAAAAATTGCTGGTTCACAGTCTGTGATCAGAAATTTAAAAGAAAGTAGACAAAATAAAACAACGCATATTTTGATACGTTTTTAATTACAAAGGTAACTTTCTTTATCAGAAAAAACTGCGTTGCATCAACTTCTTGTTGAGCAACATTATGTTGAGGTTGAGTCTTTTGGTTCATTAGCATCACATACTGTTGATAGATTTAGTTATTACAAGTTAGTAGCATGTGATGTTTCTAATGAACCAATAAATTATTTTCTTTCTTTAATTTTTTTATTGACTTCTGTTCAGTGACTGCGCCTTTTACCCTGACCTGATAACCTGACCGTCCCGTTGACATACTTCGAGTACGGAACCCTAAAAAGTAAATCAAAGTCTTATCAAAAGTTTGCTTTTTGTATTGGGACGATGGCCGCCTGGTTAAGGAACGAGGCTGTAAGAACTCTACACTGAGTAAAACTTAAGCAAAACCAACCGTTTTTGTGTGTGCTGAAATTTTGTATACTACTCCTATTCTCTACGTCCGTATATGTGCGTAGCTGACTAAGCTAAGTTGTTTCCTCACGATGTTTTCCTTCACCGTTCCACACGCATTGACTATGTCTTTCCTGTGGATAAGGATGACTAAGCTGAGAGAATGGTATAGGCTAGGCAAGCCTACTCTATCTAAAATCGTTTCGGTACTACAGCGTCCCTCTAGTAGCCAAAAGTTGCCTTCTGATGATGTATATTCATCTAGTATTGATGGTCTAATATGATGATATTTGAAAACCGCAGTTTGAAGCCAGTGGTAAATATAACACTGGGTCGTAGTCGTTTCGTAGCGCTTGACCCGTACAGAAGGTGGATAATTGTACACATGGGAATTAGCTACGGCCGGCCATACGGCTGCGGCTGAGAAATACGACCGATAATAAATTATATGAATTGATAGTAACCTACCCAATGAACGAAGGCCTTTTACATATAATTTAGGCAATTTATTCAGGGTTTCTACGTGATAGAATCCGAAACAAGGAAATCTTTCAAACTACAGTCACCGACATTGCTCTTAGAATAAGCAAGTTTCTTTTATTTTTCCGACGTTTCGAATGTGTTGCAGTGATCGTGGTCTCGGGATATCTAAATATGTTTACAAATTGTTTACTTCTCTGCTGGACTGGGAGAAAAAAAACGTAGATAATGTAAAAAAAAAATGACAAACGTCCAGCTGCTTCTCTCCCCGAGCATGTCGTAAAAGTCGACTAAGGGATAGTATCCTCCCCAACATGATGGACCATCTATATGGGCGATGGGCTGATCACCTGTCACCATGGTTCACCATATCCATCTTGAAACTTTGAATCAAGAGTCGCTGCAAGATTTCTTATGACTATTTGTGGTTCTGTCCACCCCATTAGGGATACGAATGTGATAATTACATACATTTTTTTTGACTCACCACAAGAGCACAGACCTCCTTGCACCTGTCTAAATTTTAAGCTAATTATTTTTATATAATTGTTTTCGTATTAGGTGTTTTGTTTGTTTATTTTGTTAGTTTATTTTATATGATTTTTATTTTTGTTAGTTATTAGTTTTTTCATTTGGTTTGTTGGTTTTTCTGCTTATCTTTTGTGTCTGTAATGTTGTTGTTGTGTCAAATAAAGTTTTAATCTATATATCATACATACAAATTGCGAAAGTTTAAGAAAAAAAGTAGCAATTGGTATACTATTAGTAGCTCGAGTTGGTTAACAAAGGTTCTTGAATGGCGACTAAGGATCAGGAAACGAAGTGTAGGATTGCCCTCCTCCCACCCCCCCTATGTATCTATGTATGTTCGTATGAGCTAGTGGCCAACTCTGACGGACGTGATGGAGCCTAAAGGCCTCTGTCATGGCTTAACGACTTAAAAGCCAGGACCGACTGTTTAACGTGCCTTCCGAAGCACGGAAGCGCTCAGTTCGTAACGCCACTTGCGGTCACCCATCCCAATTTATGACCGCGCATATCGTTGCTTAACTTTAACGATTAATTAAGAGCGCGCCTTGAGGGACTGATGACTTGCAGAGGTCTTCGGTGGTCAGATAGAAAAATCGGATTTTTTAGATGAGTTAACCCAAAAGTCTGACACTGATGTCAGAAGAGGAAAGAGATTTGTCTGATCGAGCGTTATTGATTCCGTGAGAAAAAAAGGCACGCTGAAGGAATTTAAACGAGAAAGGTAGGTAAATGTGATTGTACCTTCTCGAAACGGATGGCGAGACGTGAGCTTCAGAGTAAGTTTGAAGTATGTACTAAACGCCCGGCCCTGAATTCACAAACGAATTTGCTGAGAAATGTATTATTATTGCCTTTATTATTTACCAGCTGTCTGCTTGTCCCTGTGTATAAAAGTGGGTGTTACAATCATAATCGCAAGAAAACCGGAGTTTTGTTATATTTTTGCTCCATAAACAGAGAAAATGATAACAGAGTTAAAACAGAGTTACTCAAAAGTTACTCAAACAAATACTAAGGCCTTTTACCATTATAGTAGATGATTTATATAGCATCAGGAGGTAACTTTTACCTTCACAGACGGGACGCTGCAGTGCCCGGGACGAATTAAGATAGAGTAGGCTTGCTCAAACAAATAATAATAGGTATAATTCGCATTGCAATAAAGTTAGATCATTAAAAACGTAATTCTTCTTTTACATAGTTGAGTAGGCAATAAAGGCAATAAAAATCATTATTATAAAGTAGGGTAGATAATAAAGTATTTAAGACGTCTCAAAATGATCCCAGTGATTTCATTGGTTTAAGAATTCCAATTATTTCATATTGGTAAAGTTTTTAAATTACTTGGTGCTAAGGATTTTACATCAACGGTTGTTTATTAAAAATTATAGATATTTCGCTAGCTCGATACAATAAAAGAGTTCCTAAACTAACACTTTTTACGTTTACGACACTAATCTCATTTTCACTTCCATCAACAAAGAAAATTTCAAGATTGTAATGTACAAACTCTTGCCCCCATTATTTTAACCATTGAGCTGTGTTTTACTACGAGCATTCGCAATTTGGAGTGAATTGTTGGCGAGGACCCAGGAGTCATAAAATTACATATTTATTTCTACGAGGAGATTCTAACTATGAGATACTGCGTGCAATTTGTACTGCAAAGGATAATTGAAAGTTATGAGATTTTAAAATGCACCATTTTGCTGACTTCAATAGATGAATTTTAAACTTACTGTACATGCTGATACAACTGAGTTTCTGTCCGCTTCGTTATATGAAGCAGCAAGGTCGTAACGCTATTTTTCAGCAACCCTTCAGTATCTCTAAGTTTGAGAGATGAAAGTGTTGGAGCGATGTAATATCCTGTGCGGGTCTCAACGACCTGCCCCCGCCGTATCGCGTGCATAAAGAGTCGTATCGCAACTTGAGAGGGTAAAGTGCTCTGTTATAGGGCATATTACTGTAATTATATACATGAGGCGCAAGGATGGTAATGACTGTCGTGTAATGAATAAAACGTGTTGTTTGGATATTTTGGGGAAGAGCTGTAAACGATAGAAAACTTACTTCCCATGAAACAGCGATGACGTCTGGTAAGAGAAATAAGGAAAGTAAAGTTTTACAAAAAGGTGCGCACTCATATTAAATTCTAATAGTTTAGACTCTAGAGACCACTAAACATAAGTTTTTTCTTTTTTATATTGTGTAGTTCGTTCACATTTTTTTTAAATACCCATGGAGTCATCGATCTACTGACCACCCGTGACCTGCACTTAGTAAATACTCGAATTTTAGTGCCACTGTGGGTTTCATCTTTACGAATTCATCGATTTTATATTCAGAATCATTTTTCAGTCACTTTTTACATCTGTGTTTTACAAAAAATGGGAGATGTTGTTTCGGAAATAGTCGCAAAGTTCATTTAAAGTACCCAGAGCCAGTAACGTGAAATTCAAAAGCACTGATGTGTATCTGGTTTTCGGTTGGTTGCTGGTATTTCCATTCGGTAGATTTGACTTTTAAGCCCTGATTTCGTTGCGTTTCATTAATGGACGATTAAAAAAATTGATAGTTGTTACACATTGTGGTTCAATTTGTTGTCAATTTCGCATAAGGAAAGATAAGTCGCCTAATTCAGAAGAATAGATCCAAGATCGATTAAAGTCTTCTACCTTCTAACTAAATATACAAAACTGTTACGTTACTAACTAACAGTCAGTGTACAAGCATACGTCCTAAAGCATGTAACATGGAGGGTATAATGATGTACCTATGATGTAGGGGTGCACAAAGAAAGGAATTCCCGAAATTCAACTCCTAGAGGACGCAGAGGGGAAATGAGACGCAGTCCAAACTCACTCTGTGTGCCGCTCAAAGGAGATTACAAAGTACCTGCTCGTGTAGAAAACGCCCGCGGCATATCCACGCCACGTTTCCGCCACTTGCGTATAAACCACGCCTTACAGCGGCCTAGGATATCCAGGCTTAACTGGGTATTGCATTATCTATATCTGTGTGTTTGTGCTATTGCATGACTGCGACAATTTGGCACATACGAGTATTGAATACCCAGCTCTGATTGCATCTCTTTTGGTGCGCGTTCAAGTCTGGAATATCACCCTTCTTGCCTACGTATAGACACAGTTAGGTATTACATTAATATGATAAATGCGAAAGCTTTTGTGAGAATGTGTTTGTTCCCACTTAACTTCGTAAGGGTAGAACGGATTTGTCTGAAACTTTTAATACTTCCATATTATATGTTTATGAACTGGAATAACACACAGGATACTTTTTATCCACGTGAGCGGGCGGAAAATGTATTTTTGTAGTGTAATAAAGAGGATAGGAATATGGAAGTAAATGTGAGTATATTATTATTATTTTATTACTATTGGTAGACCAAAAATAAGATTGGAGGATGTACTGTGTGAAAGATGACTTGAAAGGAGTGAGTGTGGAGATGACTTCTGACTGAGGGAAATGGAAGTTGAATACATTTTGCCACATAAAGTGGGAAATCGGCTGATGAGTGTGATTAAGTGTAACGCGGCTTCACACGCGTGGTATCCCGATAAAGAGTGCTTTACATATATCACGCCCATATCCCTAATGGGGTAGGCAGAGCCACAAGTAAACATAAGAAAACTTGCAGCCACTTACTTCTGAGAGTGCTTTATACCGTACTATAACAGTAATCTTCCATTCAAAATATATACCTACATTTCGAATAATTCAACAAACGTTTTTTATGTTGTTTATTTTATTTCCAAACTTTCTGTACCTAGTTGAAGTTAAATCGTAAAATAAGAACTAATCCCCCTAGATACTAGAAATGTACCTACAAGTATTTATAGCATAATTATTTCTAGGGTACAGACAACCCTCTATAATTTGTGAAACAAGACCCATCGTGATAAATACGAACTAAGGGTTGAGATATTATGTAGCTGAAGGGTGATTTTGGTAGATACTTACACTATCTCATGCTTTAACGGGAACTCTTCGACATTATTATCGAATAATGTCTCAACTCTACTCGAGCTATTGAAATCTTCTAAAAATATATAACACTGTCTTACTTAGTAAAGTTTATTTTGTGCCAAAACATTACAAGAATGAACAGTAAAATTGTAACTTTATTTAGGTTACACAAAATTGGTCGCCTCGCCACCCTGTACTATGTTATAGGA
This sequence comes from Scotopteryx bipunctaria, assembly GCA_949320045.1. Lineage (NCBI taxonomy): Eukaryota > Metazoa > Arthropoda > Insecta > Lepidoptera > Geometridae > Scotopteryx > Scotopteryx bipunctaria. Next base: position 4,756,436 of record OX439459.1, on the reverse strand, counting down.
GCTTTTAATAGACTCTTCTAACGCTGGATTTCTGTGACGTGCCGAGTTTGTGGTGTAATAGTAAGGGATGTAGACATAGTGCAGTATTTCAGAACCGTAGCAAATAGACATCCGTGGTTTCTGCCTATGGGAAAAAGGCGTCATATTATGTATGTATGAAGATGGTAGTGGTGCACTAGTGGTCTAGTTGGTAGTGACTCCGCCTTCCGATCCTAAGGTGGTGGGTTCAAATCCGGTCGTGTACCAATGGATTTTTCTGTGCGAAAAATTGATGTGTGCTATACCAGTAGGTACTCTCAAACGGCGAAGGAAAACATCGTGAGGAAACCCGCGGCTTAGTCAGCTCCGCACGTATTGACCATGACCTTTCTGTGCACAAGCCGACTAAGCTGAGAGGATGGAATAGGTGGTGGGCAAGCCTACTTCATCTTAATTCGTCTTGGGCACTACAGCGTCCCGTTTGTGAAGGTAAAAATTGTATAAATCATTTACTATGGTAAAAGGCCTTTATTATTATGAAGACGGAGACTGACTTAAACAGAAAAATAAATACTAACATACCTTCAATAAAATCAAAATAATATTTAAAAGTAGGACCGAGCAGTTGGACCACTGCTGCCTCGGACTGAATAAAACGATCTACTCGTAATACCTAGTAGATTCTAAATGAATATGAAACAAGCATGACAGTCTTGAAGAAGTTTTGGGCAGTGGTACCCGAGTCTATTATATATTCTGTGTCTAAATGTTAGAGAAGACATGTAAAAAGTATGCTATACCACTATGTTTTTTTCCTGTCCTCTTCGGTCATTAACCCAGCAGTATAAGTAGTTATATTTCTGTGAAATAATAATTATGGACGAACGACCAGCTATCAGCTTTATGCAATAACTATTTAAGTACTAAACTTTATCTGAACAATTTTATATGTTTACGACATTATGGCTCTTATTTTGTATACATAAAAGCAAGAGGGAACTAGCCCCTATTTATTGTTTAAGCTCCATTATAAAGTTGGGAACAATTTCAGGCATGAACGCGTACCGATACGAAGTAACTTACTGGAACAATACGTGCGCCTAAACATTCAAGTTATAGCGTAGCTAAGTAACAATGGATATGTAGATGTTTGGTCCATGTCGTTTGAATGGTCACTGTTTAACCAACCTACTGGCTCTTTCTAAACTATATTAATAGTAAAGAAGTAGTTCGTATATTTTACTAGTGGACGCGACTTTGTCCGCTTTGAGTTCGTTCATACCACAGAAATCAAATAATTTAGATTTATGTGTTTCACACAAACTTTATCTTCCCGCTCCGTCCTGTACCTAATCAGTTTATTCCTTGTTTGTTAAAGTAACACTAGAAAAAGTCACAAAGAATAAACACAAATACATAAGTACCTAAGTATAAAATAAACAAGAGAAACAATAAAAAACCTATAAAATTAACTATTTATGCTTTACATACTAAAATTATCAGCCATGGCTTCGTCAATAAATTATTTTAGTAGTACACCCCTACAACATACCCTCCAAGTTTCATGCTTCTAGGACTTTTTTATTTTTTATCTTTATTTATTTAGGAGGGCTTAATGAGATGTGATTATGCTACCCTCGAAGTACACTTATAACTAATTTATGTCCTACTTATACTGACTTACTTAATGCTTCCTCCGAAAGGGGGGAAGCCAAATAATGTTACAAATGTATACCAAGCAAAAATAAATCGCTACCTATACCTGTTGACAAAACTCATTTTCTCTGTTTCGTTCCGAACACATTCCACAATAATATGGTATGTGTCTTCTACCATATCACACTCTGTACCTACATACAGGTGAACTAGTCTTACCCATTATCTAGCCAAAAACTATTCAATGGAATGAGTCCCGATCGTAACCTCATATGGTTTTGCCTGTGCGTTGATTGTTTATCACTCAGAAAGTAAAGTAAGAGATGGATTCCTATTCTTAAAAATATTTCACAGAAAGCTAAACCCGACTTCTATAGGCTATATTTTATTTCTACGCTAGTGAAACCGGATCTACTCAAAGATGTTCCTGTTTCCCGAAGTAAAGACGTAACGGGCAAAGACAACGTTTTTCATTTGCTATGATTGATATATCTATATAGGGCGCCCCGGGGCTATGCCGCACGGAGGGAAAGTGACAAAATGGCACTCCAGACAAATCCAACGAATATCTCATTTGTCAAAATCCTTCCAGCCATTTGAACTACAGCTTCAACCAAAGGAATGCACATACATACATACACGCCAAACACATAACCCTCCTTCGTAGTCGGGTAAAAATAAGCCTTCTATTCCCATATAAGTACCTATAAGTATGTATATCTAAATCCGTATCTAATACTATAATATGGATCTAATTTAAAAAAAAAAACCTCTCCTTAATGTGTCCCAATTCTACAACAACAAATGCACATCTGCATGAATGCAATGCATTAATTTACATTAATTTACATTAATTTACATTAATTTACATTAATTTACATTAATTTATGCAATCGCCACTTTAGAAGCTGCAGAATTCAAATGTTTGTTTCTAACTTATAATGACCGGGGTATTAATTTTCGGCTTTGGGTCTGTACGGAGAGTTCGGATTCACAATTACCTAAACTAATAATTTCTTATTTTTTAGCCATACATACATATATTAGGCTAGGATGACTCACCTAGCCTAATATATGTATGGCTAAAAATTTGGAGTTTTATTTCGCAGTGCAATTATTTTAATTGTGGAGAAATATTCGTGTTCCATATTCCTAAAGAGGAAATTCTGAGCAAATCCCGAAATGATTTAGAATCATAGCTTCAAAATGGCTTCAATTGTTTGACTTTATACACCTCTCGGCTTTTATCGGAGTATCCCTCCTAAATCATGCGAACACTTTTGCAGAGCATGTTTCAGACACTTTTATGTGGCCATCCATTACATGCACTATTATCTCCGAATGTGAAGTACTTGGTATGCAAGCATCACATTGGTATGCAAGTATGCTGGGACTTGAGTACATTACGTAAATGAGCCGCAACAGACACTTCACAATGAATCACCACATGTAATAGCAATATTATGACGAATTGCGAGGCAGTAAATTCCTCTAGGAATATTATTATTTACTGAGCTTTATGAGGTTATAGCTGCCGCCCGCGGCTTCGCTCGCGTGGTATCCGGATAAAAAATAGCCTATATGTTAATCCAGTACATGTACTATGTATATTCCAAGCTTCATTCAAATCCGTTCAGCCGTTTAGGCGTGATTGAGGCACAAACATCCAAACTCACAAACTTTCGCATTTATAATATAAGTAAGAAGTAAGATAAGATAAAAGTGGTTTGATGTTCTAATCGATCTCAGGTAAAAGTCAATGTCAAAGCACGCTTGAAACTAATAAAAATATTTGACTTATTTTTTTTTTTTTTTTTTTTTTATGATTAGTGTACTAAAAATATTAATTAATTGTACTCTAATACTATTACAATCTAGCCAAGTAGGCCAATTAGTAACTTGATTTTGACCTAGTTTTATAAAGTAAATTATATCTAAGAATGTGTCCAATAGCACTTTTCTTACCGTCTCTATTAAGGGGAAGACACTTTGTTCTTGTGTTCTTATTGTTTGTATTATTCACTTACACTTTATATTATTTTACACTACACTAACTCGAACGGTTTAGTTCGTTTGAGTCGTCTCACTAAGTCTGTGTTATCGAGGAGCTGGATTGCCTCAACGTTCACATGATGATGAAGTCTTTTTTCGTGAGCTTCTGCGTATTTCTTGATAACTTTATCAACGAAGTCAATGTTAAGGTCCCGGTGGAGGTCTTCGTTTCTTACATACCAGGGAGCATTCACAATATCCCTGAGTACTTTATTTTGGAATCGTTGGATTATAAGGATGTTGCTTTTTTTGGTACAACCCCACAGTTGTATACCATAAGTCCAAACTGGCATTAGGACTTGTTTGTAAAGTATAATTTTGTTGTGTACTGACAGGGCGGCTTGTCTTCCAAGCAGCCAGTACATCTGTTTGTAGCGTATCTCTAACTCGTCTCTTTTCTTCTTGACGTGGGCTTTCCAGCGTAGCTTTGCGTCAAGCGTCATACCCAAGTACTTGGCTGTATTTTCGTACGGTATTCTCTTGTGGTTTATATATACTGGATGATACTCCTCCTTTTTATTGGTAAAATTAATGTGGATCGATTTTGTTTCATTAAGATTGATCCTCCATTTCTTTGTCCAGTCATATACCTTATTTACTGCCTCTTGGACTTTTGTTGTCGCTTCCGCATGAGTACTACCAACGGCCATTATAGCCGTGTCGTCAGCAAAGGTCGCGATGGTACTATTTTTAAGTTTAGGGATGTCACTGGTATATAAGAGGTATAAGACCGGGCCTAATACGCTTCCTTGTGGCACCCCAGCTTTAATTTCCTTAATTTCCGAGTAGGCATCTTCTTGCCGTATTCTAAAAACTCTGTCTGATATGTATGATTCGAGAATATCTACATAGGGTTTGGGGAGAGTTTTCTTCAGTTTAAGTATGAGGCCTTCATGCCACACTTTATCAAAGGCCTGTGCTACATCTAAGAATATGGTAGAGCAGACATTTTTATTTTCTAGTGTTGTTTCTATAACATTTGTGATTCGATGGACCTGGTCTATCGTCGAATGTTTCTCTCTGAATCCAAACTGGTGTTCTGGGATGAGATTTTTGGCTTCTATGATAGGTTTCAGTCTTTTGAGTAATAATTTTTCAAACAGTTTTGATATAATAGGGAGTAAGGAAATCGGTCTGTATGACTTTACGTCATGGGGTGATTTTCCTGGTTTTGCTATCATTATTACTTCAGCTACTTTCCATAAGTCTGGCACGTATTTTAACCTTAGCGCAGCGTTTATAATGTTTGTAAGTTTGATGATGGCCTTTTTTGGTAGGTTATGCAATATTTCACCAGAAATAAGGTCAAACCCTGGTGATTTTTTTTTGTTTATGTTCTTATGGATTTCACTTCGGACCTCTCTAGGGGAAACTGATGGTATAAAAAGCTCTTCGTCTAAGATGTTATAGGAATTTCCTTCTATGTTGTGTGTCGGACCTTCATTAGGTGTAAAGATTTTTTCTAAGTGCTCAGCAAACCTTCTAGCTTTATGTTCATTACTGACAGCCCATTGCCCATTATCCTCTCTTATTGGAGGAATCTGGATCATTGGCCGTTTCATGTTTTTAGTAGCTTTCCAGAGCGAATAATTAGTTTTGCTGTCATTGCTTAACTTTTGTAGATATGAGCTGGTTGTGGTGTCGATGACGGATTGTATTTCTTTCTTTAATTGTTTTGTCAATTTGTTTAACTTTCTTTTGTCATCAGGACACCTAGATAGTTGCCATCGCTTTCTTTGTTTCCTTTTCTGACAAATGAGTTCTTTAATTTCTCTAGGGTAATTATTTCTAGTGACCTTTTTTTTGATATTTGGTGTATTTTCCCAGGCAGTCTGCTGTATAAGGGCTATAAATTGTTCTACTTCTTTATTTAAGTGCTCTGGGGTTTTGAGTGGAACTTTGAGATCAATATGCTTGTCTAATTCATTTTTAAAGCTCACCCAGTCTGTGTGTTTATTGACTAGGGTCGGAGTGTTATCTGTGAGTAAAACTTTGTCACTAATTTCTAAATATATGGCAGAGTGGTCCGAGTTCATGTCGTAGCTCTGCTTTATTTTAAGATACTTAGAGGAAATATTTCTATATATAAAGAAGTCTATCAGGTCTGGTATTTTAAGCGGATCAGTTGGCCAGTAGGTTGGTGATCTCGTTGATGTAACTTTACAGTTTGTCTCCTTAATGGCTCCCAAGAGTTCTTTTCCTTTTGTGTTCGTTAGCCTCGAGCCCCAAAATGTGTGTTTGGCATTGAAGTCACCTCCAAGAATGAACCTCTCACCAAATTGTTGTAGAAGACTCGAGTAAATGTTTTTACGTATTGTATATCGTGGAGGGCAGTATATTGCTGCTACTGTCAGGGGATACTGCTTTGTTTCAATACGAATCGAAACAGATTGAATGTCTTGCTCTTCGTACTTGATTTCTTCGTGATGTTTGATATATTCCTTTACAATAACAGCACTGCCCCCTCTTCCTTTATTAGCCGGATGAAGTGCATGATAAATTTTATAGCCTTTGAATTTTATATGAGATTGTTTTGTGAAGTGTGTTTCGGATATAAGGCACACATCAATGTCTTCCATATCTAGGACTACCTGAAGTTCATTCTGGTGTTGTAGTAGCCCATTACAATTCCATGCCATTATTTTAATTGTGTGAATCATCTTTTTGTCTTAGATATAGCAGGTCTGGCGCTATTTTCTATTTTCTTTAGACGCTCATCGAATGTTGTCATGAGTTTTAAGATTTCGTCTAGTTTATTGCCATTTAGGTTGGGGCGCTCTGCGGGCGCTCCGCTCTCAGCTAAGCGCTGGGAGTTATTATTTGCTGCGGCTTGTGCGTAGGACACATTATTTTTGTTAGCCGTGCCTACAGGCCTTGTGTTAGTATTTAGCTGGTGAGTATTTGGTAATGCATTGCTTACCGATTTTCCAGCTGTCTGCTGTTGCCGGCTGACTTCTGGTTTTTTGACGGCCTTATTCCGGATTTTTTGGATTTCTTTGGCTATCATGCAACCTCTATAGTTAGCCGGATGTGCTTCTCCGCAATGGACGCATTTCGGTTTTTCTGCTGCTGGTTTTTTGCAGTCTTGGGTTAAGTGCTTTCCTGTGCATTTAACACATCTTGGCTCTTTGGAGCAGTATTTGTGCGTGTGTCCATAGGCCTGGCATCTTTTACATTGGGGGATCAGTTTTGTTGATCGAAGTGGTTGGATTTCAACCATACACCCCAGTATGTGTTTAATGGCGTATATTCGGTTGATATCTTCTTGGTTGTTAAAGGTTAGCATGAACATATTGAGTGGTTCCTTAGTTTTCCAGCTCAATTTGTTTACGGCATCCTCTATCTTGTAGTCTTGATTTACAAGATCTTCCACTATCCTTGCGGGTTTGCAAGTAGAAGGCAATTTTTTGACCATCACGCGTATTGGTCTTTCTTGCTTATTTTCATACGAATGCCAGAGACAATTATTGTCTGACAGTATTTTTGTCAAGCATCTATAGGCCTCTTCGTTAATAGAATTGATCTTGACGCAATCACAGTTCATCATCTTTACTGTGAAGGTTGAAGGTGGCTGGTATTTTGACATGAAGTCATAAAAAGTTTGGTAGTTCTTCACCCCATCGACTATGATGGGAGGGGGCGAGGGAACCTTCTTAGTTTTTTCTTTCGTAGAAGTAGTCTTACCAACTTCCTGTGGTGAGAGTGAAGGTGAGGTGTTCAGTTTTCGTTTCTTCCTTGTCTTCGTTCTAATCCACTCTGTTTCCTTAGCGAGTTCGTCTTCATCAGTGGCGTATTCAACACGCGAAGAAGAACTTTCCATGTGTGTTGTTGGTGGAGGGGTAGAAGAGGTGTTCATCACACATTTCAGCTGTTGTTGAAGTATTTCTATTTGACTTTTTAAGTCATCTACGAGGCTCTCCAGCTTTTGCCTTTCTTTTCTTTCTTCAATGCGACGGTCGCGTTCTTCTTGATAGCGACTGAATAATAAATGCTCTGTCTCAGTTTGCAGCAGTATAGTGCCTTCTTTAGTTGGTGTTGTATCCATTCTTAAAGCAGGTACTAGCTTCGCCTTAACAAAATGATTAGCTGTTCGCAGACGTGCCTTACGCGACGAGTAACTAGGTCATCATCGCGGTCAGGCCGTGTCGCGACGGCTTTGTTGTGATGCGTAAGCACTTTGCACTGTTGGTACGCGCGGTCGCGAGTAACACAACTGTTCTCAGCGAAAATCGAACGATCACTGATGAATCGAACGATTTGACTTATGAAATCAATTTATGCAACCAGTATTTATAAGTTTGCTCATTCATTGTTAGCTTCACATATTTATTTTTGATAAATTTTAATGTGAATTTATATCAAAACATCACGAAATCGTGATTTTATTTTGAAACCGAGATAGGTCTGTGACACAATTACCTATTTCTGTCGTAGCTTTACAGGCACTACGAGAAAGACATTTTCTCCGTGCAGAGATATAACACGGTCTAAATGTAGTGCTCCCCTTGACCGGAAAGCACTCTGTTGGTAAATAAACTATTAGTTGGGTTGTGTCACGGGTAACAAGTTGGCTAAACGCATGGATATAAGCTGAAAACGCTAGGCGTTCGTTTCAGGGCGATCGTCAGAGAGCATCGTGAGGAAACCGGCATGTGGTAGAACCTAAAAAGTTCGAAAACAAACGAAGGGAGTATTTGAGGCGCACTTTCAATTATCTCACGACACTGGTTCGAAAGAATTAGAGGCACAACTAATCAGAACAACTAGTAGTAGTAGTAGTAGGATAGTAGTCAGAGAATGTTCGCAAAAATCTGCGCAATTTAAAAAATAATGCTGAATAATGGAGCAACAGCAGGGAGTTTAATCGCCCGAAAAAGTTACCGATCAATTTAACGGTGAATCAGCAAAAACTAGACTTTGAAGCAGCAGTGCTATGTAAATAAAAACTCATAACGACGGTCTCGGTGGCGTGGCGGGCGATTGCTCGGCAGAGACGCAAGAGGCGCGGGTTCGATTCCCGCTGCGGAAGAAATGTTTGCATGATCTGTAAATATTTCTTCCGGGTCTGGGTGTTGTGGTACCTTGGTACTCGTAGTTTCTGATACCCACGACACAGGGAATCCTAGTGTGGGGTCAGGACTATGTATGTGACTGTTGGGTGTTATTTATTTATTTATTTATGTCATTACCATAGCAACGTTGTTATCTGTCGAAAAGTGTTATGGGTACTTACTTTTTTATTGTTGCTAATAAACGATCCGTTGTCTGTTTGTAAAATATTAGACCTGTATTTTTTATAATGTCTCCTTCCGTACAGGAATATGAAACCGCTTTATATGCGGGTTCAAAGCTTTAAGTGCTACAGAGTGTATGTCCATTACCGTCGACATGTCCGTCGCTAGCTATTCCTAATGACCAAGGTGAGATTCGGGCAGCTAACTTAATTCAGAAAGGTCAACCTGTCACCTAGCGGTCTCACCATCTAACTTTAGTTTGCTAAAAACTAGGCCAGCTTCTAATTTGAGTGCTCTGCTGATACTAAAATTGGTTGTATGCTTTTAGACAATTGAAAATTCTTGGTTCAGTTTCAGCACTTCGGAATATTACGTCTGGCCACAAACGATGCAGCAAAAAATTTATAAAACATATTTTCGTGCAAATATGAAATGGAATACTCGTTTACATTTGGAGTGCCTCTAGGTATTTTTGTATACCAAGTGATGTAAGTATGTAGAAAAAGTCTGTCACGATATAAGTAACCTAGGTATCTACAGATATCACGGCCTTGTGTGGATTATTCATAAGTTACCTATCACGAGGGGTTATATCTCAGTTGTACCTTTGTATTTGTGTTCCAAACAAAAATGTTATTATTCAAAACAAAGGATAAACCATATTTTACCAGGAATGTTATTCAATATAAAGTTAAGTATGGGGGATTTGTGTTGCGTAAGGCGCAAACTCGGTCTGCTTAGAACAGCAGAGTAACTGAATTACATATTTTTTATTGATTTTCTATATTATAGTCTGTCTGTTACCTTTTCACGCCTAAACTGTCGAACCAATTTTGATGAAATTTGGCAAGGAGATAGATTCCGTCCCGGGGAAGGATATAGGCAACTTTTTGTTGCGAGAATAATCCTAAAAGGGGTGCAATAAGGGATGAAAGTTTTTAATGGGAAACATAGCATTATACCTACTAGCGAGATCATGTAATATTTTGTGCGGCCACTACTTGGATGGGTGGCCTAAGAATGCCGCTTGATGTTGACTTTTTGTGCTTCCAAATAATGACATCCAAAAAAATCTTCTAACGCAGACAACGTCGCGGGTTACAGCAGCTGGTGTAGATATATATTTTTTTAAGTTTCATTTAAATCCGTTTAGACGATATGCCGTGATTAAGTCAACTTTTGTTTGAGCAACTTGCAAAGTTCCGAATCTATAACTAGCTGTGGCTTCGCTTGCAATGTACCCGGATACCCCCTATTGGTTTAACTACATTTATGTATTTGTCGGAGAATAGGATTTAGTTTGAATAATTTTATTTCAAGAAATGAGAAAGTGCACAGTGTCTTTAGCATTATCTCCATATTTGCAGCGCACATCAACACGATCATTAGAATATTATATACTGCAGTATTCAAGAATAATGTCCCACGAGCGAGGTTAGTGTCAATGTGTGGGTGAATTGGCACTAATCCACAAAGCGGGTCAGGAAGCATTTTGTCTTCCACGATATGAAGATTAAGCTCGAGAGAGCTTCCAACTTCAGTTTAAACTCCAAATGTGGAGCAAAGAGTGAAATCCAATAGATACTTAAGTACCTACTTAAAATATAATGTTGTTAGACATCCGATTAAAGATAGGTATCTAATTTTATTTATGAATCTCATACTAAGGCTGATTTCGTACTCAGAGGCATAGAGTAACTTTTTATACTGCTCAGTACCTCTGATATAAACAGCATATTCCATGGGGAGCACCGATTTTAAGATTACGACGAATCTAAAGCATCTCCAATTTTATTCCGCGTGGAGTAGGTACTTATCGCAATACCTTAAAATGATAAGATAGTGACAATAATCTAATCTTAAATAGTATTTAAGTTAAGCAATGTTTTTACGTACAGGGTTAAAAGTATAACATAAATATGCAATGAACCAGCTCCTCTAAATTACAACACGTAAACCAAGGCTGTTATGCACGTGTGTCTCAGCCGTATTCCATTTTATGACCCGATGTTAAATATTTACAGCCGATGTGTACCTGTCCTATGTCTTTACGGAAGAGGATTTTTGTATAGAGTTCATGTTCTTGTGGGAAGTTTTCGTAGAGTTTTATTATAAATGAGACTGCAAGGATAGCTTTCTGCTTTGGAAGTACCTAAGACTTTTACAGTATTTTAGAGAAAGCGTCTGCGAAATCTAAGTTTATGGTATTATACTCGTATCTCAGTGTTACTAGGTTCTGGTTGTTCTTTTGTTTTTAGATAGTTAGATCTCAAATGGCGTTGGGCTGGGCACTTGGAAAAGACGCTGATAATGATAATGAAGATATTTTTAAACGTGTAAAAGAAATTTCACCGCTTGTATTAATTTAGCCTAGAGAAAAAGCCCTTGATTGCTGCGTGATGTTTGCGTACAGGGTCAGGGTAGGCACTAGGTATTGATTGACAGATACATTATTATTTTCCTTTCTGTTATTGCTCTGGTGTGTTGTATAAATGAATATTATTCATAGTTGATTTGCTGTTCTGAGGTCACATTCATAGTTCTGATCCCAAACTATCATTTCGTGTCGTGAGCATCAGAAACTACATAAAATAAAATTATATTTATATCATCGTCTTCCTGCCCTTATCCCACTCAATGTGGTATTATTTATTATAAACATGACCCGGATAAATAAGCAGAGCATGCATACATGTCTCCCGCTACGGGAATCGCATCTGCATTTCTCACTCTCTTTCCCACCTCGCCATCGAGGTCGTCATTTGTTTATATACCTAGGTACTTTAACTTGATTTTGCTTTTGTTTTCTCGCTATTGATATTTCTATAGATCATGGTTCATGATTCATGAGCCTACTTTTAAAGGTTATAATCCCCTCAAAATTACCTTAATCCACCCTCTTTAGGCGCCTGTTAAAAGTTAAACACAACAAGATAAGCAACACCTGGTAACTAAGTTAATTAAAAAAACAAGTTTGTTTATATTTTCGCTTAACTTTCGTCTGAAGCGGGTTCTACTTTGTAGGTAAATTAAATAAAGCAAATCCAAAACGTTGGAATGTTGAAAAAGTTGGACTCACCTCATTGGAGTTTGCTTTACAAATACTGTTGTGGGGCTTGGTGGCGTTTATCATCGCAATTAACTAGTCGTTTCTCCAGAGTACTGCTGGACTGGGAGTAAAGAAAAAACATAGAATGCGTCCAGCTGCTTTTCTCCCCGAGCATGTCGTAAAAGTTGACTATAAGGATATTAGTATCCTCCCCAACATGATGGACCATCTGTTACCATGTTTCACCATTATGCATCTTGAAACTTGAATCAGGAGTGGCTACATTTTTTCTTATGGTTCTGCCCACCCCATTAGGGATACGGGCGTGATAGTATGTTTGTATGTTGTTTTTAATTAACTTGTTGTTTAACTGCTTAGTTTAACCCTACTATTATTTTTCCATCAAGTCAATGTTTCAACATGTTTTAAATATATTTTTCCCAGTAGGATTCCCACAGCGATTCCACTATCGGTGGCCTTTATTGGCGCTGTGGCCCTGCTGTCCTACTGTGGGGAACAGAGGTTAACCTAGGTACAAACTCAACATGTAATATTATGTTAGTTCTAGTTATTCTATAGTTATATGTACCGCTACACCTGTTTTTGTTGCAATAAACTTTATATTTTATTCTTATTCGTATTGAGTCCTCCTCTGTACGGCCAATGGGGCAAATGGGCCATGAGGTGAGTTGGGTCATGTCTTGAGTTGACTTCTACACTATAAAGAGGTAAAATAGGATATTATGAAAAGAAAGAACAAATATTTATATCTTAGAAACTACGAAACCGATTCTGAAAGTTCTTTCACGAGTATTCCTGATTGCTATAGGCTATAACTTTTATAACTACGCGAGTGAAACCGCGGGAGTTCACCTAGTAATTTATAAACGTCGTTCGTGTAGAACTACGTATGTTTAAGGCCAGTTACACGTGATCACGATCAAGCAAAAAGGTACCTATTGCTTGTAGCGTTCCTTGTAGCATGTGAAATTTTCACTGACGATGTTTATACTAACCAACACTCACTCACTTGTAAACGGGTGGTTATGTCAACCACCTGACTAATCCGACACTAACCGACAGTAACTAGCTCACAAATGGATGGTTATGCAAACTAGTGTAGGCACATAAACAGACTCAGTGAAAGCCTTCACCTGATTTCCGATACTTCATTGTAGGTAGATAGGTATAAAGCAAATTGGATATGCCGAAACAACATTGGTTTCGGCCCGAAATACGTGACTATTGTGCATATATTATTTGTGATTGATTTCACGTATGAAATGGCTTTGAAGGCTTGGTATAGTAGCACCCTTTCCGATCCTAAGGTGGAAGGGGGTCAGAACAATGGATATTTCAGTTATAAAAAATGTCTGATAAACCAGTTGGTAGTCTCAAACAGGAAAACATAGTAAGGAATCCGGAATACCGTATGCTGGAAGAGAAGTCTTTGTAGAGTTAAGCTCGCCTTTGTACATGTCCTTACTTTATGTCTGTGTTTTATGTGATTTTATATGTGCATAAAGATTTAAGAATTAAGAATAGCGTAAAACTTAAAATTTCGAAAACATGTGCCAAATGCACAAAAGGAGCCTTTGAGGCGCACTTTAATCCTCACACTACACTTTCGAAAGAACTATAGAGACACGGAACAAAGGACTCCTTTCATGCTTTCACTATTATTAATAACTTAACAAATACACAAAGCCAGCTGTCGGAACATTTGTAAGTTACTGAAGGTATTCTGCGAGTGAAGTCTGGGGCGGGGTGACGTCACGAGTCACGTGATGACGTCACAAGTAAGTCTAATCGTGGAACAGCTGATGCGTGAAACGGGACCGAGGAAATATCCCATTTCAGTGCTGCAGTTACTATTGACGTTTCTCGGTCCTAGTTTATTTTTGAACTAGTGCAATGTATGCGAGCTCACAAGGATTTATCACTGGTAAAGTATTGTTTTTTGTACAAAATAATATTTTTTGATTCCGGCTGCATAGCGAAGGAACGCTTCTTCAACTTACGTTTAGTTAAGTTACATAAAAAAACTGTTATAAAAATGGTCTTTGCACCAAATAGAAGATTTGTACTTAGGTATAATACATATGTATAGAATACTATTGGTATTCTTCCACCGACCAATATTATGTAACAACAACAAAACTTAAATAATACCAGGCGAACAAAACGAAGGCTCGACTCCTGAAGCGAAACTTACCTTTGCCCCATTTGCCGCATTAATTCAGCATGAATGGAAGAAACAAAATGGTCGCTGCCAGAACACGCTATTCATCATTTACAAAGAAACTGTGATTTATTTAGCGGGATCACAAGAAAAATAAACAGACTTCTTGTTATTAATCAATGTGTACCGTACGTGACTTTTGTTCCTTATCTTTCCTTAATGAAAACGCCTGGTTTTCTTTGACGTTCCCTGTCTATAGGCCGTTTTTAATCGACTACGAAGGAGGGTAATTTTTTGGGGTGTATGTCTTATGCTATTTATAGTGTCAAAAATACAATATGGCGGCTGTGAGAAGCCATTTTTTAATTACTACGAACTAAATGGTGCTATAAATATTGATCGATTTCGACAAATAAGGTAGATATCATTAGACTCGTCTGCTTCACTCACGCAATCGGGTTTATTACAAAAAACTTAGTTAGGTACTACTTGTTGTAGTTGATGTTGCCTAGTCTGTGAGACATTCTGTTTTTATTCTCCTTGGAATTTGTTATCATCATCATCTCCCTGCCCTTATCCCACTTTCGTGGGGTCGGAACAACATGTATTTTTTTTCCACTTTACTCCTTGGAGTTTGTGAAATAAGTAGGTAGAATTGTGTGCATGTGGTTGTTGCGTGTCGTAAAAGAATAGGCGCTGAAACATTAAAATCTTTATGCGGTATTTATTCTGGGCACAGTTTTATTGTACAGTCTAGGCAATTGGAATTGAAAAATGAAACAATCAGTTGAGCTTTTAGATCGTTTGCAACGTATAAAAGCCAAACTGTTTTATATTTTACAAATAATATTAGTTTCTTTCTGCAAATATAAAAATAAAAGTGAAGTGGGAGATGTGGGGTTGAAGTTGGGAGTTCAAGCGCTAAAAATAATGGAACTGTCCCATAGTAAAATTTATTGAAGGCAGTGGCCATTTCCTGGGCAAACCGAACAGATAATAAACCTTTATGATATGGGACGCGGCCCGTACGGCGATCCATCCCTTTACGGACGGTCCGTATTTATAGCGGCTATCAGTTGGACCCAATCGCCAGCGCACGTTCTGAGTAAATGGGCAGCTTTTACAT
Organism: Scotopteryx bipunctaria; assembly: GCA_949320045.1. NCBI lineage: Eukaryota > Metazoa > Arthropoda > Insecta > Lepidoptera > Geometridae > Scotopteryx > Scotopteryx bipunctaria. The sequence continues at coordinate 4,741,158 of OX439459.1, read as the reverse complement.
AAAATATGTGATCATATTCACGAAACTCTAGAGATAAATGAATGTTATTTCATTATGTTTTATAGTTTTTGACCATTCCGATGTTACTAGATTATTGTAGAACGAAAAATGTGTGTCTTTAGCAATGGCATGAAAATGTGTTTATCGACATTGTGAATTGATTCAGTCGTGACTTTGCGGAAGTCCATTTAAAGATAATACTAACTAGATGTTAAATATCTAGTACCGCTAGTAGTATACGCTTAAATATTATAAAAATATTGCCAAAATGCAGACAAGTGCTCCGCCCGCCCGCAATAAATCTCTGTGATGTGTTTATCGACATCACTGGTGGGTGGTGACAAGTATACTTAGGTATTACCTCTGATACCGGGTTCCTATATTCAACTAACGGACGGCGGATTATACATTACCATAGCAATATTGATTGCCCATGTATACATATAACGCTTTATGACAGATAATAATGTTGGTGTAGCAATCTACCTTTCCTTTTCTTTCGATTCCTATTTTCAGCTAATGTTTTCTGTTAGCTGAATATAGAAATTGGACATACGTCTAATAGACTTGTGGCCGTGACTTATAGGTTGTGATTTACACACTGCACTCTGTTGACCTCGTCTGCTTTGTGGCCACATTCACACAACAAATGAGGCGCAAATGTGATCAACGACGTGTCACTGGCAGTTTACTTTAGGTGAGCTTTGGGGGATCTGCCGGGAATAGTCAGAATTTCCTGTGTAGGCCGATTAGGGGTCATTAGGAGAGCACTGATGGTCTCTCAGAACAGCAAATCAACTTAGTATATAGTGCTATATACCGCTACTACTACTCGTAGTAGTTCGTGGGTTCAAATCCAGTTGTGTACCAGTGGAACATCAGACGGTGAAGGAAACCAACATGTCGTAAAACCTAAAAAGTTCGAAAACATATGTCAAGACTTGATAGTCAAGTGCATGAAAAGAGCCTTTGAGGCGCACTTTAAATAATTTCACCACACTGGTTCCCTACACCATAAGAAGAATATACCATAAGTTTAATGCTTCTGGACTTGGCTGTGCTTTGATTTTCAGTCAGTAATGTATGAGTTTTGTATTTTTAGATAGCATGGCATCTAAACATTGACTTAGTAACAATGGTCGTCTAAATGTTTGTGGTAAAATCGATAGTTTGCGTAGGGCGAGTGACCGAGTCGCACGCTATCAAGCGATCGATATCACGTGTACTCGAATCACGGTTCTTCTATCTTATTAATGAAAAAAATAATTCGATCAGCTTTTATTTATTTAATAAAATAAAAAACATATCTTTTTCGTATACTATAACATTTATTTATTCAGTGAACATAGATTATGTACAACAAATCATACTAATATTATAAAGAGGAAAGATTTTTTGTTTTTTTGTTTATTTGTAACGAATAAAACTACTGGACCGATTTCAAAAATTCTTTCACCAATAGAAAGCTACATTATCAGGGACCAGTATAGGCTATAATATATTTTCAAAAAAATTAGGGATCCGTAAGAAAATTGCAATATTGTAACCCAAGGTAGAAAACCCAAAATAGTTTTTGGCGTGCGCTGCGAAAACTATTGATTATAGATTTTAAATCGGTTCAGTAGTTTCAGAGCCTATTCCTTACAAACAAAAAATATTTCCTCTTTATAAAATTAGTATAGATAGTAATCAAAACTTGTCAAGTGAAAATTGAAAACAAAAGAGGAGTATCTTTGTTTTCAATTTTCATTTGATTTGACTTTGAAGTTGCAAAATCGAGAACACAACTCGATACCAGTTCATTAGCAAAACGCTGACGCGTGGCAATTTCGGAAATTGAGCCTTTGCATTCTTTGGGCATTTACCTACATACAGTATTTAGGCTTCACCAACCAAATAGGTAGGTAGAAGTAGAAAATTATTTAAATTACCAAGGGTTCTTTAAAAGTAGAATCACGGATTGACTGTTTATGGTTTGTCTAGGATACATTTTTCTTTGAATTCTTTGAAAGTAGTACGGAAATGCGCGATATACTCCTGAAGGTGGTTTTGGAATATTCACTCGACTGCCAAGAAGAAGTATAAATACTGCTATGGGGTAATATGGATGCACCCCAAAAAAATGTGTTCATTAATTTAGTTCAAGCTGTAGCCTAAACGGCTGGACGGATTTTGACAAATGAGGTGTCGCTGGATTTCTCTGGATCACGAAAGTGACTTCAGCTAGATGAAATGTAAAAAAACTGAATCTTACGGTTGTACTATTTTAGCTCCAATCCAATAATTAATTATTTATTACCATTTTGAAATGTACCCAATCTCGGAGATTGATTAAACTACTTTCAGAAATTGTTTTCATACACCAAACCTTTGTTATTTCTAGTAATCTTACTTTAATTTACTTTACTTTGATTTACAAATATAGAATTCTTAACAAGCGAGGTTTGTACTTGATTTAGGCCCAATGAACTTGTAAAAGAAATACCTATCAAGCAAAACTTCAGAAATCTTATTTGTATTTCTGCCTCAGGTTTTATGAGACTTGTTTTCTTTTAATTGAATATCATGTTTCTAAACGAAAATTATAAAACATAGATACAAACCTACCATGAGGTTTATTATAGGTAATTATGTACTACCTACCAACTTTGCCGTAAGATTGTAAAAACAAATGTGCGACAGTTTTCTATAATATAATTTAATCTTTATTTTAATTGATAAAACTATGGTACAAATCCTACATTTTAGGGTTCCGTACCCGTACAGTTGAAATTTTCACGGAGTGTGTATTCCTATAATTGCCGCTATAACAAAAAAATAATAGAACGTTAATAAAAAATAAAAGGGGGCCCATACAAAACTAAGGCCTTCTACCATCTATAGTAGATGATTTATCCAGCGTCAGGAGGCAACTTTTAACTTCACAAACCACACAAAATAATTTATATACCTGCATGTACGAAACCCTTCGTGTGCGAATTCGACTCGCACTTGACCGGTTGTAATCAAATAATATTTGTCAATGTGTGTGTGTGTGTTGACTTTTAAAAAATAACTAGCAACCGCCCGTAGCTTCACTCACGGGATACCAACTCAGATAGCCTTATACATTGTTCCGTCATTATAAAAATGCGTTCAACCATTTCGGAGATGAGTGGGAACAAGCACGACTGGCTCCATAGTGTAGTTATCTTATCAGCGCTCGTGGGGTAGCTTGCTTAGACGTTCTTGACTGATCGTTGAAAATAGCAACGTTGGATGGGTGACTGCAAGTGACATTATGAGTTGAGCGCCCCAAATAGAAGGTAAAAACAATTTTATAATACAAAGCTTTTTATTGAAATAACATTAATAATTTCTGATAGAGCTAGGCTAGTTAAGTATTTCCCTATTCAAATGAACGGCCCAGCGCTATTGTGGCAAAATTGTTTTTAGTACTTTAATCTCATTCATACGACGAAGTTTAAATTAGCATGTGTTCTCTAGAGTGGTATTAGTCTTTGAAGTTTATAATTACTTAGCATACCTTCTATTGTTGTCTTTTGTTTTAGGGTATTTGCCCTGGAACCCTAAAAGTTAAAAGACAAAGCCGGCTTTCATCTGATATTAATACCTCCCAGAATCTTCAATCTTAAGGATTGAATGCTAGTGGATTGCAAGGAGAGAATCACGCTATAAAAAGCTCGCTTTCTATCCCGTTCTTATTTATTTAATCTGTGCAGATTGTAAGTCAGAAAGAAAGATTTGTGGTGGATGTTACAGATAAGCAGTAATGCCAAGTTTTGTTACGGTTATTTAATTTAAGCCTATGCCCGGTACCTATATCTAACTAACGGATGACGCATAATATAACTTACAAAACGCCATCCATTTTTTTATAGTATGTATTTAATTATTTGTATTTGTAAAAAAAAGTACATAAGTATAAATTCGTCATCCGTAAGTCGAACATCAGGAATCAGGCTATAGTCACTAGCTACTGATTATTGACCAATGATAAAATACCCAGGAAATTGACGAAGATAACTTGATACGTCAATAAATAGGTGATTGAGAATAAAACGTGATTTCAGACATTGATAGATTGATTTACAACTTGACTTCGTGTATAAAGTTAATTTTGTACTAATCGGTTTCATCTGTCGAACTCACATTGTGATTTGAGTTATGGATACTCTATGATTGGCCCAGCTCGGGCCGGCCTGTTTGACAGCGTCATATTCATGACGGGGTATTAGAGTGATCTGTGCAATCATTATATTATTACTCTAGTAGTAGGTACTCGTAACAGATCTCACGCGCGATGTCCACAATCCGCAAGTTTTCGCGACCTGAGGTTTATATTCTCATTAGACCATTGTCTATTTTATAACAAGAGTAGATAATTATGATGTCTTGATGACAGTACAAAATTAAGACTATGTTGACTCTAACAGAACTTAAAGCTGACGTAGCAAACACAACTACCGCTATCTAAACCCAGTCTAACCTGAACTTCGAAGACATCAAAACCCTGACAAAAGAGAGCTCAGGTTACAACGGTTTTCTTAAAATTAGTTTTTTTATTGTATTTAAAAAACTTAAGTATACATCCTAGGATAAAAATAAAAACTATTTTAAAATGTACAGATATTAACAATAGTACCTTTTCATATGGAATTTCATGCCTTTTTTGTATGAATTTTACATAATAGTATTGTAATATGGAGACCAGACTCCCAAAATCATGTAGAAAGTTTTTGATACACGTTAGAATCTTCATAATTAGAAAATATAAGACTGAGGCTAAACGACCGTTAATTCGGTTGCATAGGTTTCACATAAAAGTCTGATTTGTTTACACGACCATATTAAACGACAAAAAAAAAGCTCTACGTACAAAACGCGACTGAAATAACGCTCGTGTGGCCTAGTACTAAGGGTTGTTACTTAATACAGATTGGTGCGTATTTAGTTTAAGCAAGTTAACAGATGGTTCCGCTTGTTAGTAGGCAACCCTTGAAACTTGGAAGTTCACTTTGAATGTGCACGTCTTTGTACATCCTCGAACCGTGGAATCCGTAGCACTTGTTAGGGCGTTATCGAAATAAGAGTAGGTACTACTGCTTGTCGTGTCATTAGTTCTTTCGAACCAGTGTGGTGAAAGTATTTAAACTGCGCCTCAAAGGCTTCTTTCGTGCACTTGACACATGTTTTCAAACTTTTTCATGTTCTATAACATGTCAGTTTCCTCACAATGTTTTTTAACCGTTTCAGAGTACTTGTATAGCGCATATAAATTTTTCGTACAGAAAAATCCATTGACGTATGATCAGATTTGAACTCACGACTTTAGGCTTGGAAGGTGGGGCCGCTTCCACTAGACCCCCGGTGCTCTCAAAATACGAGTGAGTCGTACGCTATAGAGTAGAGAAAGACCCAAAGTAGTTTGTTAGTAAATTCAAATAATTTACCCACTAGACAGTATTTTTTAAATATCACATAGGTGGATACATAGTTCTAACCCCACATTAGGATTCTTTGTGTCGTGGGTATCAGAAACTACGAGTTCCATGATACCATAACACCCAGAAATATTTGCAGAACTGCCAAACATTTCACCCGCAGTGGGAATCAAACCGCACCTGTCGCGTCTCAGTCAAGCATACGTCCGCTACGCCACCAAAGTCGTCAAACAAATTAACTTTCTTAAGGACAAAAAGTAGTGCGGTTTTTTTTAATTTCGATAACTCCTGCTAATAATTTTAAATACAATACAAAATATACGAAAGAAAAGAAATAAGTTAATTGGGCTGGAGTTATAGCATCGGGACACGGTATATAATAATGAAATCCAATCAATTTAATATTGAAATTCAAGTACCTGGCCAATTGTGTTTATTTATAAGTCCTTTCAGGCAGCCCGAGTATAGAGTACAAAGGTAGGGCTTTTCCACGGAATTCCTTTATAAATGTATTTGAAAGACCATTCACAGGAAGATCCAGCCTTTTCAATTACTACCAAGCGATTTTCATGATCGAAATCCATTCGGCAACGCAGTAAAACTTTTATACTTCCTCCAATCTCATAATGTACATACTTATTTTATTAACTTATTTTAAAAGTCATTATTGTACACTTATTGTATAGGCATGATAATTTATTTGATTTAGTTAGCTTGACTTAGTTTAATCTACTTAGTTTGAGCAAACTTGTATGTCTTATACACTACTTGTAACCTGTACTTGGATGTCCGTGAAGTCATCATTGGCCTCGACGAAAGATCAGCGCTACAGTATGGTAACACACACCACCACACGTTTTCTTTACTCAATATTATTATTATTGTTGGTTCTTTAGTGTAATTATTATAGTGTTTTGTTATAGTGTGCAAGTCTTTGTAGTGGTGGTATGAATAGAAGCTTTTTCTTTCTTTCTTTCAATCAAAGTTTAAAACTTACCCTAATTTCTAAAGTAAATCCTTTGCACTTTCAACTGGTGTTGCATAAATTGTTTACGACTTCACATAGTTTTATTTCACCATTTTCACGTTTGAAGTCGTGAAGTTTTCAAACAGACGACGCGTGCGGTCGGCACGCTTTCAACCCGTGACTGAAGCTTTTACTCACTGGTGTACACGTAGCTGTATTGTTGAAAGCATTGGATAAAGCTTATGTGATAACAATGTTTAGGTAGAGGTAGGCATGGAACCTGTAATCTACTATATATTCTTGCCACTTGATCTTTCGAATCAGTGTGGTGAGAGGGTTAAAGTGCGCCCTGAAGAGGCTCTTTCCGTGCGCTTGACACATGTTTTGAAACTGTAGGTTTTCAACTGGACAGCGTACTAGCGAAGTTGCTATTACAATAGTAACATAATTTACTTACTAATGTCTAGTTATCAGTTCTTAGATATGGAATAACAAAACAGTCTGATGAGCTGGATTTAGTGAGCTATCTATAGATCGTTGCAACGGTCCTTAGATAGCCCGACTGTTTCTTTTGTATGTTGTAAATTATGTTTGTACTAGATGCCGCCCGCGGCTTCGCTCGCGTGGTACCCAGATAAAAAATATCCTATGTGTTAATCCAGTCCATGTACTATGTATACTCCAAGTTTCATTCAAATCCGTTCAGCCGTTTAGGTGTGATTGAGGCACAAACATCCAAACATCTTCACAAACTTTCGCATTTATAATATAAGTAAGAAGTAAGATAAGATTAGTACTAAATATCATAATAAGGTATATGAGGGCTTTATTGGGTTGATAGGATTTAACTAAATGGCCCAAATTGTGCGGGTTCGATTTCCGCCGAGGGATGTAGAAGGGTGTTGTAGAACCGTGGTAGGTGGAAGGAACTCATATTTCTTGTACGGAATACTCACAGAATCCTAGTGTGGGATCAGTACTATTATTGTACATGACTGTTATTTATTTATAGGTACTTATGAATGAAATTAAACCGTCGAATGTTTTGAGTTTGTTTCTGCGTATGCCCTAAATAAATATTTTAGTACAGTGGCATACTAGTGCTTGTAAAAAAACTGTGTTTTAAGCTTTTATGTTGATGTTAGGGCTTTTTAATGACACGTAATAATGTCGTTTTAAAAGTTCTTCCTTAGTTTTCTTTCGATAGCTTAAAACAATTTATTATATCTACTCATTTTTTACTCTGAGCAAATCCAGCTTTATTTTTTCTCTATATATTCAAAGCTTTAAAAGTACATTATTGTTTCAATTTAGCAGTGCTGGTTTAGACTTATATAATGTCCTTATCTACCCATCCCTCTGCATATATTTAAAATCCGGCAGGTTTCAGAGTTCTTTGTGATTTTGTTATGGGGTATATGCTTTAGCTAATTTTGTGTAAGAAAATATATATATACTCAAAATATAGTTTAAATTTATTTTATTAAATAAAGTTTACATAAATAGTACGCACGAGACACAATTCTTACCTAGGTACACACTCACATTGCCGGGCAAACACAATTTAGCTACTAGTAAAAAATTATATGGAAGGCAAAATAAAGTTCTGGTAAAGTAATTTGGTCAATGAATTCAATTAAAACGGTAATTTAGTCAATTGATGACTGTAGGCTTAAATTCAGTGAATAAACCAAATGGGTAGTTACAGGATTAGTATGAGAGACCATATCAAAAGGTTGTATACTAAAAACTTGTAATAAACCTCTTAAATACCGGTATAATAATTAATCCAGTCTAAGTAGTGTGAAACGTCCACGTAGATTGTCAATGTGTAGTCGTAATAATCATATACGTTTATATTTGAGGACGTTACTCCAAGTAGTTTCCCATTCATTCCTATCAAAGGGCCCCCAGAGTCGCCTTGCCCAGCTAAAGCTGGCCCATCTGAGCAAAGCAAGAAGAGTCCTTGGTTGCAAGGAAATGCTGACACGGTTCCTTGTTGTGGTTTTGTAGGAATTTCATTAGGAGATACCTCGCCGTAACCTGCGATAATTGCAGATATCGTTTGTCCTGGCTTTATCCAGTTTCTGTTCAGCTCAATGGGCTTCAGATATTTGGTAAGCTGCATCCGATGCGTAGTTCCAGCCAATGCTATGTCATTGTCCGATTTATGATTTATCCTTACGAATCCTGGATGAATTATAATGTTTTCTCTTATAACCTGTCCAAGTTTGACATTTCGATCTTTTCGAACTACATCAATGTTTAAGTCGTGTATTTTTGATACGTAGTCTTCTGGATAAAAGCAATGTCCAGCGGTTAAAATCCATCTGTCACTTATGATAGATCCACTGCAAAATCCAGATGTAAAATATAGTTTTCTACTTTTAAATTCATCTATTAATTTTAAACTAAAATATATAGTTAGTGTAACAAGATGTGCATGTTGTTTGTAATCTGCTTCCGTTCCATGGAAGACAAGTCTTTTGATTTCATGGTTACTATAACCGCAAATCGAAGCAGCGAAAATTAGCAGAATGAAAAAAATGGGCGATGATACCATTGTACACAAAAGGTAAGTCGATATAGCGTCTTGGAGTGATTATTAACCTTATATACAACATAATTATCTATGATTTTTGTAATTTGAAAAATGCTCGATGACGATATTACGTCACAGCAATAAAAACAATGTGTTTTGTCAGTCATACATATGGAATTGTAGAGTCACGATAAATCAGCTATTTATGATGTACCTACCTATCACATTCCATGTTATTATTTCTTTAGGTAAATATGTACCTACCATTTATTATACAAAATATCGGCATTTACTTTTCGCCATTGGCTCTCGGCCTGTCTGAATATAGCGCAAGCAACTGCGTCACGGGGCGTTCAATTTATTTTTTATACAGAAGCTGTAATTGAATCCCCCATTTAAAATTCTATTTTCTCCTTTTTGCTGAATGCGGTATTAACGTCTATTCTGTGGTATTAGACCGCCTCATTGATTATGGGCTTTCCTTGTTCTTCGGGTCAGTGTCTTTTACGTAAAGAAAAGAATTTGAAATACGAAAGTATTATAGTATTAAGGAGACAGATGCAAAAAGCTGTACATTGAATTAAAACTTATACTCTAATGCATTTTTTAATACCAGAATATTTACTAATTCTAGGTGTGCGACATAACTTTCGGACGTTATTCAAGTAGGTAGTTTTTAATTTTTCGTCACTAAAGAGCCGTCAGACAATCAACCCTATGAAGACTCTAAATTCATTGAGACTTGTCGCAAGAAAACATGGCCACAGATTTTAAGGACTTACTGTACTGTGAGATGTTACTACTAATACTTGTCGCATCAATAATTCTTTTGAACCAGTGTGCTGAAAGGATCATACGTGCGCTTCAAAGGCTCAAGACACTGCGATACCTAGTTCTGATAGTCTGACTTTATCCAGTTTCTATTAGGCTTCAGTCCTTGGCATGCTGAATTAAAGTGGGAAATATTATGAGGGAACTGCGCTTTCTGAAATTCAGAATTGTTTTCAGTGACGATTTTATGTAATAGCAATATTTATCAAAGTATTGTTGTTGTACGTAGAATCTTTGGAATTTCAGAACGTCACGATAAAAAATGTATTTAGTACCTCTGCCTTTATTCCATATTATAAAAATAAACTCTTATTCAGTTTAAAATAACTTAATGTTATTAGACTTTTGAACGTTTGCGTGTTAACACTTAAAATTTACGCCTTTTCTTTTCTGAGTAGCCTCTCTTTTTCCTGTTTACTCGTTTCGTCACACATTAGGCTCATTTGATATTAGCTTTTTCAAATGACGACAATTTATGAAATAAACCCACGTGTTTCTAAAGTTTGGCTTGAAAATTGTAAAAATAAGATAACCTATTTTCTTCGACTAAACCATAAAGAACACGTATACCTATCTACTACTTAGAGAGTCGAGCGAAAGACTAGAATTTTCTTTTCAAATTATTTGCGTCAATAATTTGCTTGCTCTCGTTCGAGTTATATGGGTAAGGCGTGGTTCTCATTTTCAAGTATGGTTGCCGAGATGCTGTAGAATCTTTTGGAAACAAAACTTCTTAATATTTTCGGTTATATGTATGTATGTATGCATATTATCATGCCCGTATCCCTAATGGGGTGGGCAGAACCACAAGCAATCATAAGAAAATGTGTAGCCACTCCTGATACAAAGTCCCAAGATGGATATGGTGAACGATGGTGACAGGTGATCAGCCCATTACCCATATATATGGTCCACCATGTTGGGGAGGATATATATATTTATAATTCTGGTTATATGTATAGTGAAATACAAAAAAGTAGAATATTTTACGCCCTGGAAGGCGTGGCGGGCGAATGCCAGACAGGTTTGATTTCCGCAACGGAGAAAATGTTTGCATGCATTTAACTTTACTTTAAATTAAAAACTTTTCACTATACCTTACACTATTATTTCTGAGTTATGTCTAGTATACAATAAAAACATTTATTATCTATATTACAAAATATATCTTGAAAATATTCAACATTTCACTCGTCGAAGACAAAGGTGCTAGTCTATACATTTTCATGGAGCAGATTGAGTATTTTAGGTAGGTAGGTGTAAAAGGTGGTAGGTATATTGCGTTCGAGGCGTCCCGGGTTAAATTGACTCATACACACCTCATGATTAATTCAGAACATTTGCTTTTCCCGGGAATCCAGCACTCGCTTATCAGCTAAATTAGGCTAGCTTGTTCCCGTGTCGCTCCTACGGGAAAAGGCGATGTCATGTGCGTAGAAATGTCATTTTTGCGAGAATATTTTTATTCTATTATTCTGTTTCAATTTTTCCGTGTTTGTATCTGAAAAATAGGATTGGACGTACATACATACATATTATCACGCCCGTATTCCTAATGGGGTGGGCAGAGCCACAAGTAAACATATGAAAACTTGCAGCCACTTCGGATTTAGTCCTAAGATGGATATGGTGAACCATAGTGACAGGTGATCTGCCTATCGCTCATGTAAGTGGTCCATCATGTTGGAGAGGATACTATCCCTTAGTCGACTTTTACGACTTGCTCGGGGAGAGAAGCAGCTGGACGCAATCTATGCTTTTTCTTTACTTCCAGTCCAGTAGAGAAGTAAGACCGAGAAAGACGAGCAGAGGAAAGGACGTATGTGGCGAAAATGTTAAAACTCATTTAGCGAAAATTATATCACGAAACTGCAAAAGGAAGTCAAACATGCTGTCGACCGGTTTCGGTGCTGAAGAGGGTCCCTAATCTTAACGCATACATACAGTTAATTTAACAGAAATTAATATTAACAATGAATACACGGAAGCAGAGGCCTCTCTACTTTGGAAATGACAATACAGCGAGGATTGAGTCCGGCACCTCGCCAAGGCCGGTCTTTCCGACAGCATCGGACTCCCCAACTCAAGAGCCGATTTACACTCTTATATAGTTGAATCTCAGAAAATATCGTTTGCGCGATCTAGACCTCGGGATCTGATTGGTGGAGAGAAGTAATTTGGTTTCGTGCCGTTACAGTCAATGCACCTGGATAAAAAACCGCCGGTGAGGCCAGTGCCGCTCGGACACGTCTATGACAGCTGGGCTCGGTCTTACTTAAGTTATTATGGAACACTTAATTCTGTAAAGCATATTTCTTAGCAATGGACCTTTCATATTCTGCTAAACAACACAAAATATTAAGCTGAAAATAAGACATAAATATGGACCTAGGTATCAAAAGAAAACTAATAGTTTTCTTTCGATACCTAGGTACCTAATATAGATCTACATACATACATAAAATCACGCCTGTTTCCCATAGGGGTAGGCAGAGATCACGGATCGCCATTTGCTACGATCCTGACATACTTCTTTTGCTTCCTTCACTCTCATCACATTCCTCATGCATGCTCGTCGGTTTAGGGTACTCTTGACCTGGCCCTTTTCCAAAACGTCGCCGATTTGGTCCAGGTACGTGCGCCGAGGTCTTCCCCTTCCAACGGTACCATTCACACTCGCCTCATACACCTGTTTCGTTAATCTTCTTTCATTCATCCTCTCTACATGACCGAACCATCTTAACATACCTTTCTCAATTCTCATCACTACATCTTCTTTCACTCCACATCGCTCTCTTATCACGCTGTTTCGCATTCTATCTTTCAAAGTTACCCCACACATAATATAGATAGATCTATATAATATAATTTTGACTGGTTATTGTTCATAAATATAGTCGAACAAACTTTTAAAAGGAACTTGTTATGAGTATATGGTGTAATTTATCAACTGAACTTGACTCATCAAGTCATCATCATTAGTAATACTCTGTTCGAAGATAATGTCAACGTACATATTCAACACAGGGACGAGTACTCATAAATAGTGAAGGTGCTACTCTACTTTCGGTAATTTTAAAACCATTAGCGTACCGATTACATCTAACCTTTCCCTATTTTTAAAGCTGTTAAAATTCTTTAACCGCGTCATTGTTACAGACAACGTAACATTCCACTTGTCCACTACACGTGTAACGGTGTAATGGAAAAAATTAACAATAATACACATTTTTGAAATGAAATAAAGTTATATTTTTTGCATTGAATTAAAATGGAACATGTCAATCTTTACATAGTTACTTTAAATTATATACGATTAAGAATACCTTGTCAATGGAATCGAAAATAGACTTTTTTTATTTATATTTCATTTAAGTTGTGCTGAAAAATTTGCATTTTTTTTTCAATTCAATTTGCAAACACGTGCGTTAATGGATAGTGCATAAAATGTTTATAAAGTTTATGTTATCATAAAAATAGTTAATTTAACTGTCGCGTAAAATTGCCAAGTAAAATAATTGAGATACTTCAGATTTCGTATAAAAAGGTAAATTATATAAGTAAGGCTTAAGCGCTTAAGTGTTTGCAATGAAATCACTATGTTTTTCTTTACTTTTATTATTTCACACATCAACGTCTTCAGAACTTTTGAACAGTATTAGAGAAGATGTCCCTCATAACAAAATACTGCGAGTGTATGATGCGAAGGATTCTGACCACTTACAGCAAAGTCATCTAGTAAAACTTGTCATACAAACAACGTTTGAGAATAAAACGAAGCCGGAAAATGGAATTTGCAGTGGATCTGTCATAAGTGACAGCTGGATTTTGACAGCAGCACATTGCTTCACATACACAGAAGTTACAATCAACAGCATCCATGTTATTGTTGCACGCAAGGAATACAAAAGAAGGGTCTGGCTTGGCGAAGCATCTACGGACAATATCAAAACCCATCCAGAGTACGTGCATGATCCAGTAACACCGAGGTCAGAGAATGATATTGCGGTACTAAAAACAACGAAACCAATACTGCGGGAAAACCTGAAGCCTGTAATGCTACAAACACGGATAATTGAACCAGGGAAGATTACCACTGCCACTATTACTGGTTATGGGGACTCAGAATTCGGTATGGACACGCCTAGGCAAAGCATAGTGACTATCCACACCTGTGGTGCTTATCTAGGACGTAATCTCATTTGCTCGAATAACTTGGCGAGGGCTGGTAGTGGTGATTCTGGAGGTTCCCTGGTGTCGAAGAGTGGAAGACTGCAGGGAGTGATCTCGTCGAGCTGCTCAGATGTCTATTTATCGAAGAAATGTGAAACTGTTTATGTTGAGGTTGCTCATTACTTAGATTGGATTAAAAATATGACAGGAGTACAGTGAATATTGTGAATCTGGCTTTTATCATAATGACTTGTGACAGGTTGTGACATCACAATTAAATTGAGTATGGCGCCTTCTAGAGGACATAAAGACATTTTTTAGGGTTCCGTACCCGAAGGGTGTCAACTATTACTAAGCCTCGCTGTCCGTCCGTCCGTCCGTCTATCAGGAACATGAACCACGATAGGTAGAGAATTGAAATTTTCAGAGAATTTGTATTTCTATTGCCGTTATGACAACAAATAATAACAATAAAACAAAAGGGGACCTCAACCAAGAAAAATGTAGGTACAATCTAGACAACTGCGGTTTCGAATTGATCACTCTCGTTTGTGAGTCCAGAGGGAAATCTTCGAGGTCGCCGTTTTCACAGATTGTTAAAAAACATGAATATTCATAACATCATCACAAAAGTACAGTCGAGAACAAATATGCTGGTAATTTAGCAATAAATGAATCAAATTTTATATTGCTATTATATACTGCGACACGTGTTCGAGTCACGAGTTGTACTCAGCATGAAGTTCTGTCAACTTGCATAGTCCTTAGATAGAATAGTTTTTGACGACCTCGGTGGCTTGGCGGGCGAGAGCTTGGTTGAGACGCAAGAGGCGCGGGTTCGATTTCCACTACGGGAGAAATGTTTGCGTCATTTCTGAGCAACGCATGCTTCCTATACGTAACTCAAGTGATCGGAGGAATTATCCCAGATTTAGATACGTTTAATAAACATGGACAGAAGTTTCAGTGCTAATTCTCTGAACAGTTGTTTGTTCTTGTTTTACGAAGTTCAGATTCAACTTTAATTCAGTTCGGTTGAATTACTTTCTGTAAGTTCTAATTAGTATTTTGTTTACGCAGTTGAACTTGTTTCTGTTTGCTAATGAAACTTTTCAAATATAAATACATTCCTTATTATGTATATAAGAGCACTGGTGGTCTAGTTATCTACCCCGCCTTCTGATCCTAAGGTCGTGGGTTCAAACCCGGTCGTGTACCAATGGCTTTTTCTGTGCGAAAAATTTATGTGCGCTATACCAATACGCTCAAACGGTGAAAGAAATCATCGTGAGAAAACCCGCGGCTTAGTCAGCTCCGCACGTATTGATCATGTGTGGACAAGGCCTACTAAGCTGAGAGGATGGAATAGGTGCTGGGCAAGTCTACTCCATCTTAATTCGTCCCGGGCACTACAGCATCCCGTTTGTGAAGGTAAAAGTTGCCTTCTGACGCTGTATAAATCATCTACTATAGATGGTAAAAAGCCTTAGGTATATAAAACTAGCTTCACCCGGTTTCACATGCGTTGGAATAATATAGTCTCACTCAGGGATAGTGGTAGCTAAGCTACCTACCAGTGAAAGATTGTTCATATTGGTTCAGTACTTTTTGAGATCAATTCTTAAAATCAAACAAACATACAAAACTTTACTTCTTTATAATAATAGAGATATATCTAATTAAAGTTTATTTTAAAGCGAAATCTGCAAGTTTGGCCTGGCGCACACTATCGGCACGGCATGCCGAGAGATCCTTAGACGGTCATAGGCATGCCGAGGCGTGCCGTTAGTGGGCGCGGGGCCACGCTGCTAAGCCAACCCGAAGACAGCCCAGGCGTCCTTAGGCATCCCCCAGGCATCCTTAGGCATGCCGAGGCGTCCTTAGGAATGCTGTGCCGAAAGTGTAGCTAGTGTGAGCCTAATTTTCATATTTATTGTGTGCTTTATAGGTTAGGTCTAGATAAATTTTCAAATATAAGTGAATATTTTGGTCATGAGCGGATATGAGTTCTAGAGATATTCTAGATTTTCATGAACTCGTTGGTGACTGTACTTTGTTGCAATACTGAAGTCACAGAGGTCGTGGGAAAGTTGCAACAGTTCTATCAGTGACATCCTGGTTAACTTCACTCTTTGAGAGTTACCAGAAGTTTTGTAAGATTGACTAGTTGGTGTCGGGTTCTTCATTCGTTTCTTGAACTTTTGGGGACCTTTCTTAACGATGATAGTGATTTATTGGTAGACCTCTGGCATTTCTTGTATTTCTAGGAAAATATATTTAAGTTTCTGATTTATTGATAAAAAATATAAAATAAAATATAAAATATTTGAGGACATATCACACAGCACCATCTAACCCCAAACTAAGCAAAGCTTGTATTAAGGGAACCAGATGGCTGATAGAATACATATTATACTTTTTTTTTTATATATATACTTATAATACTTACATAACACTACAACACCCAGACCCATAAACATTGATATTCAAGTGTTTTCGGTTCAAATAATATTATGCCTTAAAATGTTTATAGAATCTTACTTATAGTATAAATGCGAAAGTTTGTGAGGATGTTTGAATGTTTGTGCCTCAATCACGCCTAAACGGCTGACGGATTTGAATGAAACTTGGAATATACATAGTACATGTGCTGGATTAACATATAGGCTATTTTTATCCGGGTACAGCTAGTCAAATATATTTTTTTATGAAACCTAGCCTCTAAATCTAATAAAAATTCAATAACTGAAAGAACGCCCCTCAAAGACCTCGTCAAGTTTTTTTCATACAAACTTCACATTCCCCTAGGAGCTGAATTTCGGGAATTGCCTTCTTAGTGGATCCTTACACCATAAGAGGAATATACCCACCAAATTTCATACTTCTGGAACTTATGGTTTAGGATTTATGTTAATTGTCAGTGAGTCATCAGTGAATAACGTAAAAGTTTTATATTTTTAAATAATAAATAATATAAGTTATACTACACCATAAACATGTTGATAAGTACTGATCAGTTTACATAACTTAGCATAACGACAAGACATCGCAAACATTATGTAAGCTTATGCACTGAACTATACAGAAAAGTCATAGTCCATAACGCATGGCCTAATTTTTATGCATATTACGTACATACACATTACGTGTGTGGTACCTCGATTACAACGTAATGAGTAGAGACCAGATTATATGCATCTTACAACGGAATATGCAGCAGGAAGAACGCTCAAAATATGCAACAAAATCTAAAATGAGGGGCAAAATATGCAAAATGATATTATAAACACTACGACGAAACAATATGTTTTTTTCTATAAAACCAGTTTACGAATCAAACCAGCTCAAATTACTTGCCTGCTCAATTTGTCTGCTTTTTACAGCGTTTATATCAAATGCGCCTTAATCATGCAAAATGATGAATACCTAGTTGTTTTAATCAGGGTTTTTTTCATAAACTTCTAGAAAAATATCAAAATACATACCATCACCAGCACAACGATAATATAATATTTAATATTTTTTAATTGCATATTTTAAGCATATATTTCATTTTCATAAAATACCGTCTCTATAACAAAGGTATCGTCGCGTAAAAACGGATGGCTTGATGTTGATTCGCGTGACTGTACCCTGTAATGATAGCTAGTTTGGAACGAATCATTCTATCGTAGTAGAAACAAAAGCACATCGCTTTAGCCTTATTGCGTAGGCAGTCGTTATCTTTTGAATGAACGTTGATGGCATCAGTCTCTTCTTCGAGTTTGAATCTTTGTCGGCAAAACTGATGCATCTTTATATTCTATAAATTGCCTAGGTATTGTATAGATTACCTGAATAAATAAATAAGTAACAAATAAATTATTAATTATGTACCTGTCTTATTTAAATCTTAGATCGTCCTAGATTCAGAACAATAAATCTCACGAGAAACCGATGATTTAATTACGTAACTAATTAAAATATTCACTGACTGTGTAATGGCCCATTGAAATTGAAATTACGACTTAAATATAACTGGTGTTTTTAGGGTTCTGAAGACAAATGGCGAAAACGATGCCCATAAAATATCATCAATTATCTACATCTGTGAGGACATTCAGGATTTCGTTTTTGATAAAATCTTAAAAAAATGCTTGGTGATTCTGATTAATATCTTTTGATCTAAATAAGAAATTTATACAAAATACAAATAAGGTGCAAAATAATAATACTCATATTCATATAAACTAAAGTAAAATTAATGGCTTTAAAAATAGCCTTAAAACAAAAAAAAAATATGTCAAAATCTAATTTAAACTTAATGGCTTGGATACGGTTCATAGTCAAGACTTAGTCAAGGATTAGGCAACCACTCAGATATTTTTTCATTGACTACTTTTATTTATCGGCTGCATCAAGGGAACCATAACGCTAATTGGCTTGACACGACTTGGACTGGACAGTTTAATTCTTTATCTCCTGTCTTGAACTGCAGCGTGGCCACAGTCATTCGTAGCTTAAGCGGACAGAAACCAGTAGTGTAATTTGACTCATAGAAAGTTGACGAAAAAGATTTGAATATGTCTAAAAGAACGTGTTTAATTCTGCTAGCAGTGTTCGGTATTGAGATATTTGCAAAAGGTAAATTGAAGTTTACTTTAATTGTTTGGTCGCGTGTCCTGAGGTCATGCAAATTTAAGATAAGTAATTTTGTTGGCGTGTACGCGTGTAGTGCTTGTTACTAAATTATTGTTACTATTAAAATGAAATATGACGGACATATTCAATTATATATGTGTAAATAACTCAACTAACGGGTGATGGAATATAAATTAATACGAAAGCCAATTTTTTTTATAAATTAAACAAATAAGTAACACCCAACAGTCACATACATACTTCTGACCCCACACTAGGATTCCCTGTGTCGTGGGTATCAGAAACTACGAGTACCATGGTACCTAACACCCAGACTCGGAAGAAATATTTGCAAAACATGCAAATATTTCTTCCGCAGCGGGAATCGAACCCGCGCCTCTTGCGTCTCTGCCCATGCCATGCCATTGAGGCCGACAATTGTATTAACGTTTTGACAGATGTTGAGGATACCATAGCAACAGTGTTGCTATAGTAATCCACCATCCATCATCCACTACTATAAACTAAACGTTAGCGGCAGGAAACTTTGTACTGGTGCAGCACCGTTTTTGATTCTACTAATGGATGACGGATCGTTGGACGTAGCAACGCTGTTTTTTAGCCATAAAATGTATGACGCTTTTATATAAAATTTAAACCGGGCACGATGAAAAGCTAACTAAACATATTTTAACAAAAACCACTAACCTTTTTATCACCATCATTCTCTAGCCTTTTTATACTATGACAATGACATCGCTCATGACATCGATCATCCCTCGTCTTTTATCGTCTCTTTTAGTGGACGGCTTTATTGATAGTGCCTTCATTTTTAACTCTCATTGATGTTAAGAGGGTTTGGCATTTTTTTGTTGGTCATGTCACGTATACGGTGAGCGGTGAGGATAAAGTGTCCTCTACAAGGCCTAAAAAAATCCGCAAACATTCATACATTCAACAACAAAAATAAGACTAGATTGCGCGACTTATTTTTGTTCCTATCCCATATCGCGTTATTGTAGCATTTTCGGGATTGTTCTTGTAGATGTTGGCTACTCGCTCTTTGAACTAGAGATCGCTCCGTAGACTAAGATACGTTCTTGGAGACTCCGATGAAGGGACCACCTCTGCTGATGCGGAGGGGAATCCTCCATTACGCCAACTTAGGTTAATATTCAGTAATCATCCATTTATTGGTAAATTGTATGTTTATAAGTCAAAGTTGCTTTCAAAAACTTGACTCATAGTGTAGCGCCCTCTGCGCTGTTTTTCTCTTTGAAATTTTCACAATCTTTATACCTCTAAGTATAACGGTAGTAGTAGGGTAGTAGGATAGTTACTGGGCTAAAATGGCTTAGGGCCATTAAACATTAACTCGGTCATTGTCAATTGAACCAACAATGGTAGGACTTACCTACTGTGGGGTCAAGCAGGGGTTTATTGTAGGAATGCCTACTCGTATAATGAATTCGCAACTCGCTCATGGCCGTGCCTCTCATTTGTTTTTTCTCAGTTCCCCGAATAACAAAACGGTCCCAACATTTAGAAAAATATTTTAATTCCGCCCGCGACTTCGCTCGCGTGATACCCGGATAAAAAATAGCCTATATGTTAATCCAGCATTATGTACTATGTATATTCCAAGTTTCATTAAAATCCATTCAGTAGTTTTTGCGTGAAAGAGTAACAAACATCCATACATACAAATTTCGTGTTTATAATATTAGTAAGGATATAAAAGACTAGTGTAGCGCCCTGCGATTTCATCCACGTTGAGTTTTTTTTTAGATAAGATTTTTTTTAACAAACTTTATTTTCCCGCTGCGTCCTCCTCAATTCCGGAGTTGAATTTCATAAATTCCTTTCTTTGTTTCATGCTTCTAGAACTAGTTTATACCGATGATTGTCAGTTAGTCAGTAACGTAAGAGTTTTATACATTTAGAAAGGATAGTACAACTTAAACGAGACAACATTAGTAGACCTGTACATTTAGTTAGAAACAAGAGTTAATTGGATCCGAAGAATATTGTGAGAGAAAATATTGCGGGCACGTTTGCAAAAGGTTTTTAAGGAAGTCCGTAAATAATTAGCCCGCAGAACATGTTGCCAAAGTTAAAGTAGGCTACGTGGTCTTGTCTCCAAATCAGCTCGTGATACCGGAATAACAAGGCTCTACTATACGCCGTAATGGTGTGCTTACGAGTTCAGTGTTGCCAGCGTACAAGTTTTGAATCATGACAATTTCAGACATCTGCTAAATAAATCTGCAAAATGACTTCTCAAAAACTCTGACAAAACTTCTCTGCTGGACTGGGAGTAAAGAAAAAATATAGAATGCGTCCAGCTGCTTCTCTCCCAGAGCATGTCGTAAAAGTCGACTAAGGGATAGTATCCTCCAACATGATGAGATACAATAAGCAAGTATTCCCAAGGAGGGTTGACGTCAGGCAGGTGGCCGGTCATAAAACACCTTAGCCAAAACTCGACCGACATAGAGTGGGATAAGGGCAGGAAGATGATCATGAAATCTGAAAAATGAGGTATGGGATACACATACACACATACCTACCATATTAACACGCCCATATCCCTAATGGGGTGGACAGAACCACAAGTAATCATAAGAAAACTTACAGTCACTCTTGATTTAAGGTCCCGAAACGATGAACCAGGATGACAGGTGATCAGCCCATCGCCTAAAGTCTGATACACTTAAAGACATGTAATTAAAGGAACGCACGCAGACAGATTTTGTAGGTATACTATTTGAATTATTTTTGTTGCATTCCTCTAAATCATTCATGTGTATATGCTTTTTGGTAACAGTCTACAAAAAGGCTCTATTTCGTCCTCAAAGAAATTGATAAGATAACACGATTATTTGAGAGCCTCAAAAAGTTGCTAACTAGTAATAAACTACAATTTTAATATAAACACTTTCTTCTTACATAATATAAGAAGACTAATATTATTTTATTTATACAACATTTTAGAAATTATACAAGCAATGACGCATTAATGTTTTGCCAAAAAAAATCTGTTAGGCTAGATTTGGTGTAGGTAGAGTTGGTAAGAATTTACAAGGGCTCGTTTTTTTCACGCTCACTTGAGAGTTCGGTGAGGGCACTCCTTGACTTTAAATAGAAGATACGTGACACGGCACTCTTCGATAAGATGCTGTATGTTTGTTTAAGCAGGTAAGATGTAAATGGCTTTGTTGATGATACAAATAAGATACAAGCAGGAAAAAAGTTTGGATAGTCTTGCTATTTGAAACGAGAGCGTCTTTTTTTAGGGAAAAATGTTTAAGTTTTAGCTATGTTTAAAGCAGTGGCCACTGGCCATCCCTTTTTTGTAATAGTTTCAATATATATCACTATGAAGTAAGCTCCTATACATTTAAAAAATGTGTGGCACTGTTCTTCATAATTTAATCATAATATTCACATGTAATGAATGAGCTGTTAGTGTCCCAGACTGGTTTAAAAAAACATGAATTATTAACTACTTGCTTTCACTTTTACACTTTTTGATCTCTGTTGCATCGATCGTATTTTAAACTAGCAGTTCGCCCCGGACTGAAGACGCGCGCGATATCCACAATCAGCAAGATTTGCATTCGCATCCTGAGGTTTCTCGTGCAACACTTTGTTTATGTAGGTACAAGTACCAACTTCTGCTGGCCTGATTTTTTTCCGGTTTGTAAACTTAACTTTTATCGCTGTATTTCAAAAACTATACATCTTAGAATAAAAATAAAAACTATTTTGGAATGTACAAACAAAGTCTTTTCTTACGGCACAATACTCGACACATTTGTAATATTTTTCTTACCCCCTTTGGGAATCCCAATATCTCACAGATTAAGCTCATACGTTTCCCAGCAAACCTTCATAGCACAATCTACTGACCTACCATGTTTCATACAGATTGGATTAACGGTTCGAAAGGTATGCTCTAGCAAACATATCCACAAATATACAAACATACAACGTCATAAATAATGGTGTATTGCGTGAATCCTGCATTTGTATCTTGTGCGAGTACTATGAACTCCGTGAGGCGACTCAGAAAGCCATTAGCCGTCTGGTGCAATAGCCGACGTACTCTGAGGTAATGCACTTTTTATAGTGTCATCATGAACTGATGACGTAGCAAGGTATCTAGTTGAGGTCACGATTTGTTACTCGTAGGTAGCAGTACCTACCTGCTTAGGATAGTATTTTAATAAAAAGAAAAGAAAAACTGTTTCTGTCGAGTATCAGTTTCACAATAAATCTGGTCACGCCACGTATGATGAGGCTCGGGAAAAAATTAATAAAGGGGATACTGTTGAGCACAGAGGATTTATCTATTGTTTTAGGTAGGTAATGTTTTATTTACGAAAAATAATAAATATCGGTCAACAATGGTCCTTAAATCGCGCAACTGTTTCTGTTGTAAATTATATTTGTACTAGCTGCCACCCGCGGCTTCGCTCGCGTGGTACTCAGATAAAAAATAGCATATATGTTAGTCCAGCACATGTACTATGTATATTCCAAGTTCCATTTAAATCCGTTCAGCCGTTTAGGCGTGATTGAGGCACAAACATCCAAACATCCTCACAAACTTTCGCATTTTTAATACAAGTAAGAAGTAAGATTAGTTGTAAGATTATTTTTGGTAATACATTTTTAATTTGTTTATAAATATATATTTTATGTATTTTAGTTCATACATTTTTGAGAATTATGTTAGCCAAAATAACCAAGTTAAAACTTTTTCTAGCAGGTTTATCTTACTGGCTCGAACTATGCTTAGGTACCTATGTTAAAAGTCAAATGTTTCATTCTGTAGGTCGTCTTTTGTATGTGTTACTTACACTTGTTAAAATACATACAATGCAATAGGGCAAAAAAAAAACTAAAAAATGTTAATAATTTTTGACTAAGTTACAACAACTACCTACGAGTATTGCTACCAAATTGCTACGATTTATTCTAATATGCGAGATATGATTTCATGTTAGAGACATTTTGTTTCTAATATTGTACCAATGTCAAACCTGCAATATACAGGTCGTTAGCTAATATGGCCTAGCTGCATTATTTTATAATTACGTTACGAAATAACTAACCCACCGGTGGCTAGCTGTTCGACATGGTCAGTTATACGTTGATATCCCCAAAGGTCGTACACTCACAGTCATTCTATCGGAACTCCTTCTATTATAGTCCTGTGAAAACAAAAAATTAAATCCTTTTCCAAATTCAAATCGAGAAAAATAACCTCGGAAAAAGTGAACCAGCTTTGAAAAGTTTGAAACGGACGCGTTGAAACTTTTTAAAGAAAATGGAATTGGTCAAAGTGTGTTATGTTTGGACCCTGCTCTCGTTTATAATGTTCCAATGCTTGATGGAAGGATCAGGACAACAAACCTCGTTTGAGCTTCCTGTGCAGTTGGTTGGATTTCCTTTCATCATCTTGGCCGTGAGATTGACGAATTTCTTCAAGAAAATGTCTTATGCATTAAGTCCATGTGAGTACCTTGTCATGAATCATTAGGTAGATTAGTGCCTATATCCTATGAATAAAATATTAATTGGTATTATAATGTAATAAAAATGGTAAGAAGCTAGGAAACGGTATAAAATAGTAGGACTGTCGTAAAATTAAATGTTTATTATATAAAAAGTACGGAATACGTCACTTCTGCTATAAAAATAGGTAGCTAAAGTCGGTATAACACACAGATAACGTAATAGCATAATGTACCTTACTGCACCCTACACGAGCATCAGAAATGTCTAAACACGTACAAAAGACCGATTGACCCACAAACGGATTACTGCAATCGAAGAGAAGGTGTTGCGTTCCATCTCACGTAGACACACGAGACGTTTTTGCAGTGCAATCTTAGCTGCTCAACGGGCTAGCTGCCCTACCTCCGAACGGAACGTAAAAGTGCGCGAAAAGTCATAGATTTCATAATTTTCCCTTTTGAGAAGTCCTGTAGCCTGAAATCTTATTGCCTAGTCTTTGTTAAAAAGTCTACCGTTCGTTGTGGGTGCCATTTTATCTCCGAAAAGTAATTGAAACAAAATAATTGTCTGTCCCTAATGAGTTTACACAACAAAGTGTAAAACAATAGGAAGCTAAGACACATTGCGGCATCGTTTGCTATTTGAACCGGCGTTTTCGTTTGTTTTTCTCAAAGTTTACAATGAAGTGTAATAGAGTGCTGTGTGCGTCTATCCTTTTGGTTTTGATATTAGAAGATGCTAAAAGTCAAGAGTTGCCATTCGAGTTGCCGGTGCAGTTAGTAGGATTTCCGTTTATAATAGGAAGTGTGAAATTGACCAACTTTTTAAAGAAATTGTCGTATTCTCTTAGTCCAGGTAAGTACCTATGAACCGCGGAACTTAAAACTTATTGTGCTTTTGTAAGAATTGTGCATTTGTTCACTGAGAGTTAAATTTAAATGTAGTTTTCAACCGATATGTAAAACCTATCGTGTAGGTACAGTTACTGCACCACAAATATTGTGCGCCTCGGCAAACTTTGTGCTTTATATGAAAACCGAATTTGTCGGAATATGCAGCTTAAAACAGTATATAATAATAAATACCTGAACCAACCCTTAAAAAAAATAAGTATCTACATAATTATTGTAACATCTCTAGGTATATTACATAATCATCATCGCGTTAGCTCGTATTTCAGAAGCTAGACGAAAATTGCCGATGCGCACAATATTTGTGGTACTACTATAATCTGGATTTTCAAGCCAGCGTATATTCGATATGATATCTGCTGGCTCTGTTGGTTAGAGAGTACCCAATAAGCAATAAGATAAAGACGCGGGTTTGAACTCAGCAGGTTCGATCATTTTGGATGTATTATAAAACATCAATGCTTTTTAAAAGTTTCAACAAAGAATGCTTACTATCTTGTGTGATTACTTATACGTTAAATTGTAGTATGTATGTATGTTCGTATGAGCTAGTGGCCAACTCTAGTGACCAAGTTTTTAGGCCGCCTAAAGGCCTCCGTCATGGAAAAAGAAAAAAACTAAAATTAAATTTAAATTGTAGTAAAGACGTGGTATCCCTTGTCGAGATAAAATGGAAACATTCACTTTAGTCTTACATTAGGTTACCTATTTCACCGATTTCCAAATAATGTGTGAACTAGAATCTGACCTAGAAATACTGTGTCACAAAGATATCCGACACTACAGATACTATGCTACCTACTACAGCAGTAATTTATTTTTACTGCAGTTGAAATGGAATCTGCCTATAAAGGTTGCCTTGACCCGCACAGAGGTCATTTTCAAAACGACACCATCCTGCCATACTATCCTACAAATATTAAACTGTAATATTATAATTTGAAAGTGCCTTTGTACGTTTGTTGGTTTGTCCTTTCACATAGCAACGGATCGACATGACATTTCTCTCTGTTCGTCGATTCCACACTGCAAGGGGTCGTGACTTCCCATCATAATTCCCTCGCGTTTCCAATTCTTCCATTTCTTTCGGTCCTCAGCGACATGGATGACTTAGTGAAGGTAAGTCTTGAGTAAGATGCATATTTGGACTGTCCTCTCGGCCTTCCATTTTTCTAGTGACTGTCAATCTTTTGATGCTATCTGGGTTGTATCTCACGATGTGTCCATCGACATGACAAAGATTTACGAATGAACCGGAGTGTGACCTGTATTTTTTATCCGGATACGAGTGAAGCCGCGGGTGGAAGCCAGTTAAGCCATATATTCGCTATCACGAAAGGCGGCTATTCTCAACAATCTCAATGCTCCATATTCTGCTCAACAAAAATGGATCGTGTGATACATTGCTGTTTTCACATACGTCTCTCTTGACAGGCGAATTTATCGCTCTGCTAGTGCAGGCGAATAAATGCGTTTCGAGCTTTTCGAGTAATGTTATATTGGGTCGTTTGTCACGAACACTAAGTTGCGTTGGGTCGGTTTTTTTGAGAGGGATTTATTATTTTGATGATTAAAAATCGGGGAGTGGAAATATTATTTTTGAACTGAAATGTTTGGGGATCATCCATGCCACTAACAAATAAAAATCAAAATACTTTCTTCTGTGTGCTCTAGGTCATTATCATTTTTCTGCCCTTATCCCATTAGATGGAGTTGGCACAACATGTTTCCCTCTTCCATCTTCTCTCGTCAACAGAATACAGTGGGTAACCATTTATAATATTAGGTAGAACTTTTCAATTATCAGTCACAATGTTATCGGTCACGAAAGATCCAGTGAGGTGAGAAAGTACCTATGTGATTCATAAAAACATGATTATAATCAAGACATTTTGTCTTATCATCATCCATAATCCACTACTATGAGTACGTATAGGCCTCCCTCTGTTTGTGCCATCCATCCTTACATTATGGTCTACTCTCAAGTTTTTATAGAACAGAGGTTAATGTACAAAAAAGGTAACAGTTTTTACTGGAAGAGGAGGATAATTACTTTGTACAACTTATTTGATACAACATAATTACATGTACACCTGTTCACAACACACACCTAGTAATATAATTATTTGTGTCACCAGATATCACTGCTAACATAGATTGATAGCACAGCGTTAGTTCTCTAACACAAATTATTGATGACACATGTATTTCACTCTGGTTTGTGTCACACTAATTGTAGAGACAGCTTAGTAATTAGTTATATGTATTATATATTAGTTATTATATATTTATATATTAGTTATGCCGGCGAATACGCTTGCCCAGTCTGGCACCGATCCGCGCACGCCAAGCAAGTTGATATTGCTCTGAACGATACCTGTCGTGCGGTTACTGGCTGCCTAAAACCGACTCCCCTAAACATGCTTTACCCTCTGGCTGGTATAGCACCACCTTCCGTCCGACGAGATGTCGCGTGCATAAACGAAAAACTTAAACAAGAAGCTGATTACCGACACCCATTCTATGGACACAGCCCCCCGCAGGCCAGACTTAAAAGCCGTAAAAGTTTCTTGCGCTCAACGCAATCCTCAACACACCACCCGACTGCAATTAAAATAAGTCTTTGGAAGAAGAACCTTCCACCCCCACCAGACTTTATACAGCCCCAGGAACTTCTGCCCCCAGGTTCTGACCTACCCTGGCCGGTCTGGAAATCCATCAACCGTCTCAGGACCCAAGTTGGCCGCTGTAGACAGAACCTGTGCAAATGGGGAATGAGGGACTCATCCATGCCTGACTGCAACTGTGGCGCCCCAATACAGTCCATGGCCCACCTACTCAGCTGCCCCTTGTGCCCGACCACCTGCACGAGAGACGACCTGAACAATGCCACTCCCAACGCTGTGGAAGTGGCTAAGTTCTTCTCCAAGATAGTGTGATGTGAACCTTTGACACGATAGAAGAAGAAGAAGAAGAAGTAATTAGTTTGGGGCGAGCATACTATGTAATGTTTTAGATACTCGACTAAATCTGAGTAGATTATGTGAAAGAACTCATAGGCTACATCAGATTAGGGTTTATAGTCCTACTAGTATTGGCCCCTCTCTCGTGGAATCAAACTAAAAAAAGACGGCCTAAACCATCGCCTAAACAGACGACGCAAGAGGCGCGGGTTCGATTTCCGCTACGGAAGAAATGTTTGCATGTTCTGTAAATATTTCTTCCTGGTGTTGTGGTACCATGGTACTCGTAGTTTCTGATACCCACTACAGGGAATCCTAGTGTGGGGTCAGGACTATGTATGTGACTGTTGGGTATAAAAAAGAACATTGCTCCCAACTGTTCCTTGATCTATATAATCTGCCCATTGCTACTTTAACTTACTTATTCTTAGAGCTAAGGTGGCTCTGGTTCTACAGATTATTATTTCACATAGGGAAACCCCAAGATAGCTCTTTCCATACCTACTCCTTAACCATTCATAGACATTTACTAATTCATTTAATTCATAATTAAGCTATCATAGCTTAAACTAAATGATCATAAAGTTAAAAAATTCAGGCTAAAACTATCAAATAATTGCGATGAGTGCTCATTATTTACCCACTTCGTTGATAACGACCCTTGAAAACAATCAAACAACACGACTCCTTGATCCAAGAAGCAATTACGTGACCAAGATTATCCGGTCTATCTAAGGCTCACACTACACTTGCCACGTATCCTTTCACCACACTGGTGCAAAAAACTAGTGCCAGGAGTAGTCAACGTTGCGAAAGCCTCCCACTAAGGTAGCAAAACACGAATATGGATGGTTTGACGGCTTCGTGCTTCGCGGTGCTCCCCTGTGTCAGTATGTTTTTCTGCAAAGGGTTCAGAGCGAACTGCACAAGTGTGTAATATTTTTCAAGCGGAACTCATACAAATTGCAGCGTGAATTCATGGCTTGTTTTGAGGGTGTAGAGAGGGCTTAACTGCTAACTAATGATAACAAATAGCTCGCGCAACTTTGTTCGGGGTAACTTAGATTGCTGTTTATTTTCCCATCGTTCCCAAGAGAGGGTGTTTAAGTTTGTAGAAGTACCTAATTGTTGTAGGCGATATTTTAGTGCATGGTAATTGTCAAATTAAATGCCTCACACAAAATCGTCACTATAGCGGCACATACTTAAGCAACTCTACCAAAATTAAGGTGGAGAACTGAATAAGAAACAATAATATGTTTCGTTTTATATCCAAAAATATAGAAACTAGTGGGTCACTTAATACAACTACAAAATAAGATGGCGATAAAAGTCTCACAAGGAATTTAATAAGAGTGAATGAAGCAAAAGAAGCATGACGGGACCCTCGCAAATGGAGATCCATGGTCCTTACCCCTATAGGAAAAAGGTGTGATTTCAACTTTTCTCAAAACTCTTTTCTCTTGTTCCAGCCACCTACCGGTCGCGGAGCCGCCGGCAGCTAACCTACGAGTCCCCAGAGCCGTTTGACGTGATAGAAGTGGAGAAGTACATCGTGGGAGAATTCGGGAACCGCGCCTGCGTTTTCGAAAGGCTCTGCGCACAGTACGCGACGCGGGCCCATGTCCAGCCACATCCTCAGATGAACTGGGCTGATGTCTTTAGGTAAAGTTGCTCGTACAGTAAGTTGTACCTCCCCGGATCACTTTGTCCCGAATAGATGCCGCGCCGTTTCATTCTGCTCTTGATGATCTGAATCGCATTGTGGGATTTTGTATCAAAAGTGGTGCAGATCTGGTAGGACTGCAAAAATGTGGAACTCTCTGCCAGGGTCTGTATTTCCTGAAAAGTATAATATGGGTGTCTTTAAATTGAGAATCAATAGGTTTCTTCTAGGTAAGCGTGCTTCATCTTAGACCACACTGTTACTTAACATCAGGTAGAGTGTGGTCAAACGCAAACATATTTCGGTTAAAAAAAAAAGACCAGCGCATCGGACTTCAGCTGCTAGGCCTCTAGGTTTGAGAGTATTTATCATCATCATCATCATCCACAGCCCTAATTTACTTACTGCTGAATAATAGTTTCCCCCTGGCATCCATCATGGTTCTGTGCTAGTCTCGTACATTCACGGCCTACGATATGAAGAGTATTGCGAACATCCAATTACAGACGAAAGTATTAGTACACGACTGTGTGAAATGTCCACAAATCATCATCATCTTCCTGCCCTTAACCCGCTCTATGTGGGGTCGGAAGAGTTTTGGCTAAAGTATTTTATGACCGGCCACCTGCCTGACGTCAAATGAAATGAAATGTCCACAAATATTTATATTTATTAACGACTAAATTCGAACCCAAGAGCTAACCAGCTAGGCTATATTTATATTAGGCTGCAGTTCTAAGAGGACTGATTCATAAAACGATGATTCCATTATATTACCACATCGACCTTGACCACTTTCCCATGTTTCATATTCCGTTCGCGTTTAATGCTAACTTATTCTATAGTAACTATTGTTTTATCTGCGTCGCCAAGGCCAGTCGTTTTGGGCACGTGGTCCGATTGGGACAGGCTATCGCGCAATCGGTCATCAACGACCGGTCGCTAGCCACTGGGATCATTATGTGATGGAGAACGTAACGATGTTGCAAGGCAAATACCTACATCGCAGTGAAGTTTAAATAACTCGGTAAAAAGTATTTGAATATAAAAAATAAAGCCTATAAACCATCTGTACTAGATGGTTTATAGAGCGTCAGGAGGCAACTTTTATCTATCGAATCGAGTCACTAGTTCTAGACGAAAAGATTTAAAGTGAGCTTTAAAGGCACCTTTCGTGCACTTGTCACTTGTTTTTGAACATTTTAGGTTCGACTCCTACTAATAATACAAATATGAAAGTTTGTATGTTGATTTTTTGTACTTCAATCACTCAACTGCTGAACGGATTTAAATGTATCTTAGAATATCATAGTACCTTTGCTGGGACAACTTAGCTCTTTTTTATTGGTCTATGTCCAGAAATGGACTGATGATTGATGATAATGATGATGATGATGAGATAAACCGTTTTTATTTTATCTTAGAGGAATCGTCTTTACAGCTTAAAAGTAGTTTAATTTACGCGTACATATTCTTCGCCATTTTCGTAATGCATGTAACTCGTATGTTTGCAAAATATAATTCAAGGTGAGTACCCGAAACCTATTTCATTGATAGAAGATTACAATGAGACTTGTGAAGAAAAACTTTCGTAATTCAAAGTATGTTCACATTTCCATTATCCGTCTACTCAGTTCATGGTCTTAAATATTTAAGAATGCTAATTTAAAAAAGTCCTTGGCTGATAATTCAACAGATTTCTCAAATTTATTGTTAATTAGTCATTACTGATAATTACACCGTTCGTTGTGGTTATTAGCATGTTTATAGTCACCGTTTTCTCAAGACTTTTAGGCTTACTCTGAAATTCAATATGACAAAATAATCGCGTGAGTGGTAGACTATAAAGCCATGTCTTCACTGAGCAACAATTGCCGAGCAACATTATTGCCCATGCTTGTTGAGCGACGTCGCGGATTTTATGATTAGCAACTTGGTTTGTCCATCCATACACCATACATTCGTCATGTAGCGGGTCGCCTCGCAGAGTCGCGCGCTGTTGTGCAACGTTGCCAAACATGTTAAGCGTCATGTGTGTTGTGCCTCAATAAAAAACATTCCATAAAAAAAATGTTTTACTTCCTTAAGGCATCCTAAATTCGCACAGGCACAGACTATAAACAGGAAATCAATCATAAAATTGGACCAATCAGAAAATGATTTATTCTCTATGGAGTGCCCCTTTAAAGCGCCATCTAGGAAGCAACTGGGAACTATTTTTGTTTAAAATGTT
This sequence comes from Scotopteryx bipunctaria, assembly GCA_949320045.1. Taxonomy (NCBI): domain Eukaryota; kingdom Metazoa; phylum Arthropoda; class Insecta; order Lepidoptera; family Geometridae; genus Scotopteryx; species Scotopteryx bipunctaria. Next base: position 4,709,282 of record OX439459.1, on the reverse strand, counting down.
CCTCGTTGTTGCCAAGTGAATACATGGCTTAAACTTCGCGTTCATTTGAGGTGAGCGTGTTATGCAACATCACAAAACACTTTCACTGCATCAAGTTGTCAATCAAAAACACACCGTATCATAACAGCATACGAATCATATTTTTTTACAGCGATTTGTTATTTTCTTCTAAGTTTACCGCATAGTCAGTAACTTGAGAAGGAATAGGGTTTGTATAGAGCAATTTGTATGTGGGTTTCATCAGATTGTAGTCTAGATGTAGTTCCTTATGTTCTTGATAAAATTGCTTTATAATAATGTTGATAAGTTTATTCCATGGTCTGTTTATAACTTTTACGGTCTACCAAATAAAAAAACTAAAACAATACCTCCCCCCTTTCGGAGGAAGCAAAAGAATTAAGTAAATTGATTAAAATTTGTATTAGTAGAAGATAAAATATTTATATAAGTGTACTTCGAGGGTGACATAATCACTTCTGATCAAACCCTCCTTAATAAATAAAGAATTAAAAAAACAAAAAAACAATACCTACTCGGAACTTTTAAAAACGTAAAAATACTACAACTTTTCATATATCTCAACGAGAACCAATGATTATTTGCTGAGATAACTTGTTTAAAAGAGGAGTAGCATCAAGTCACACTATATTTCTTCTCGCTTGCATTTTACCAAATACATACCATATATTTATTACCAATAAACCTCAAAAAACACTAGTTACAGTGGATTTGCTGATGGTTTAATTTCAACTTGCACGAGTCAAGCCTGTATCGCTGGTTTACAATAACAATGATTGCCGATAAAGTATTTGAATATCAAAGCACAAGGATAGACAACAAAAGAAATGCCATGAAATAATGTTTTATTGTCGTGGGTTAAAAAATGCCGAGCTAAGTAAAAACAAATAATAATAGAAACAAATTTGTTTTGAGAAACGGTGGTAGAATACACTATTTAAAATGAATTCGCTAAAAACAGACTCTTAAAATGCCACTCAGAGAGTCTTATGGATGTACCTTTGAACGTACTAATTGATTTCTTTTTATTTGTTTTATTGACACCTTTCATATATTGAAAATGAAAAACACTTTTTTGATGTTTTTTATTCGACTTTAAAAGAACCTTCATTCACATACTGTTATTATTAATTTCACCTACTGCTAGCTCATATTGTCCCATTGTTGAACAATAGCCTCCTTCCATTTTCACCAATCACTATGATCCGTTGCCATCTTCTGCAGTTCCTCTCATTATTCTCATCTTAATTTTTGTTCACAGCGGGTACAAACGGTCGCGGGACCAAGACAAGGAATTTTATCTGCTCAGCGTGTTCCTAGGAGACATCGTGGGGTCCCCCCAGCTTTGCCACCAGCTCGGCAAGCGGAGGAGTTGTGACCAACAGCAATTAATAGATAATTTATAGAATAGGTACCTAGCTACTTACTTTCCTAGCAAAAATGGTCAAATGCATGCCAGTTAGAAAGAATACCTTACCTTTATGGTAAAGGTTTCCGTTTACACCCTGTTCTTTAATAGCCGGTCATAAAAAATGGTCAAAAGTCCGTCAAGATCCTATAACGGTCCGGTTATGTAACAAGGTAGTAGGCGAAGACCCTAAGACTTGACCCCACATCAGTAGTTTACCTATTTAAGATTTATACTCCTGCATAGGTTATAAAATGAGTTACCCCAAAAGGTGTTCAATGTTTTACTTAAGTTTTTAAGTTGCTTAATGTATTTAGTAAGTTTTATAAAGCAATTTTTTGCTCATATAGGTAGATATTATTGTCTTGTGTACTAATGTTGGGTAAAATTGTTTAGTTTAGGTAGTTTTCGTTATTTTTAAAGACATACAAACCACATCAAACTAAAAGTGATTTTATTTAAGTTACCATTACTACATACTTAATTATGACTTAGTAAATATTTTTTACTTAGGTATTTTTAATAATTATGTTTGCACTTGTTAGTATAAATCGTAATAAAACGTTTAAAATGTTCATGGTAAGTTAAGAAAATAGGGTAAATATCAACATGTTTAATATCAAAAAGTTACAAAGTATATTACTTACAAAATATACTAACAAATTATTTTCTCACTATTTTACCAAATCTATGAACTTATTTTTTATTGTTAAGGCTTAACGAGGTTTTTGTTGTTAGCAGAGCTCATATTGATTCATTAATACATATTGGTACATCGTTGTTAGGATTAATTCGTAAAATTACAAGTAAATAAATTATTTCGAAACTCTACAAATATCTTACCTACATGTTATGTTTCATAGCTTTTCTTTTAATTTTGTATCGTGAATTCTTCCACTTAGTTGCCAGGTCACAATGATAAAATATTAAACTAATAGTTACTATAACTTCTTACACTTTGTAATCATGCTAAATAATTACTGACCTTTATTTAAAACATAATCTATACTTGATATGTATTTTAAATACATAGTATGTTACATAATAAACTATCGTAGTGACTGTACTATTTTGTTTGTATAAAATTATTATCACGTAGAACTAGTCATAATAGTGAATTAATAAAAATGTGCTTATATATTGTTTGTCTCTTCTTTCGTTCTTTTTATTTAAATAAGAACGTATGAGCATAATTGGTGCTAAACGTACAACCTGTTGAGATTGCTAACTTCTTTGAAATAAAAAGATAAAAATAAGAAAATGTTTATTTTGCGACACAAAACATTTACAAAAATAAATTGAAATAAAAAAAATAGTGTAGAATATTATGGTCGCCATTTACTACAGTGTAGCATAATGTTGCAAAACAGGGCATACATACATATTATCACGCCCGTATCCCTAAAGGGGTGGGTAGAGCCACAAGTAAAAACAAGAAAACTTGCAGACACTTCTGAATTAGTGCTAAGATGAACCATGGTGACAGGTGATCAGCCCATCACCATACATGATCATGTTGGAGCATAAACAGAGCAATGAGCCCATAATTAAACATGTCAATTGTTTACATTGTTTACCTACCTTAATCCTTTTCCTGCCGTCCATAATTAACTAAAAATTTAATATTTCTTGCGTAATCTTGATTGGGTATCTTGTTAAGATGGCTCACTAATTATCAATCTGATCAATAAGGATGAATAGAAATACCCACAATGTCCTAATCCCATCTATTCGTTATCTATTGAATTCTGTTCTATTCACAACAACAAAAGGATATTGGAGTTTATAGGAGATATATTTTAGATGTAGGTACGTAGGTATACTTCGCATGTATTTCCTTGAAATACCTCATTTTTCAACCATCGATCGATTAAGGCTTCAAGCTATTTTTTATTGCTTAAAATAAATTGGAATTTGTTGGGCAATATGATCCTGGAAACACGAGAGTCCTGGTGAAACATTATCTTCTTGCCCTTATCCCACTCTATGTGGGGTCGGCAGACCTTCTCATTCAGCCTTAATAAAATATTACTTTAGTCTCGCAATCTTTGCATTTTGTGACTAAAATGTACGGACTTTTATTTGATGTGTTAGGCTTTTTGTCAGGACTTCTTAATGTTAACCCAAGACATAAGTGATATTTACCAAATATTAAGACTGTGAAAAGTAAATAACTGTGAAAAAGTAAGAAAGATCGTATGAGCTAGTGGCCAACTCTTGTGACGGAGTTTTTAGGCTGCCTAAAGGCCTCCGTAATTGCTTAGCGACTTAAAAGCCGCGACCGACAATGTAACTAGCCCGATTCCCGAAGCACGGAACCGCTCAACTCCAAATGCCACTGGCGGTCACCCATCCGAATTGTGACCGCGCACAACGTTCCTTAACTTCAACGATCAATCAAGAACGTATAAGCAGGCTACGCCACGAACGCTTGTCTCATGAAAAGCGTTAAAAATATGAATCAGGTCGTAGCTGTGAGTGTCTATAATATTATAATGAATATCACTAACCAACATTAGTACCTACCCACTTCGGTTATATAAGACTTTGTTTTGTGGCGCCATCTAGTAACAAATGGGTGAAGTAAGACGAGAGGTGGTTTTGCAAGCTTTTTAGGAACTGAACTCGCTGGGTAGTCTTTTGTAGCTTGCACTCGTGAATAAGGAAGTACGGTGGCAACGTCATAGATGGCGCTTTAAGCAAACAGGCTAAAATCCAACATTTTTTACTAAGCTTACTTGTTCCACTATCTTGTTCCATATAACGGGGTAGTGGGCGGAGAGCCTTTTATAGCTACCTAAAAGATCGAAATCTAATTTTAATGTTTTTAATTTTAATGCGATCGGTGACTCTTGTTTTATCTGTAGGCAAACTTGGATAGAAAACTCATTCATTTTCATTTCTTATTATACTTACTTTGAGCAAATACTTGACCAAAATCAATAAATTATTCTGCTGGAATATATTTTTATGAAATTTAAATGAGTAAACTGTAATATCGTAGTGTACTTATACTTTCCCATCTTAGCTATCTTTTATTCTGAAAAATAGGTACAACTTTTAATGACACAATAACTTGCCTAACTTGCATCAAAGTTGATATATCTACTTGCGTAGATGCCTATCCTATAATATTGACTTTTTATGTTTTAAATGTCAATAGGTATAAGTAGTGAAAACTTGATGAACTAGATGAAGGTCATTTTGGACGAGTTTATTTTGTGAACATAGAAAATGACCGGTACTATATTAGCATTAGGTACCTACTAATAAAACATAACCTACCTACTAGTCGTGCCATCAGTTCTTTTGAACCAGTGTGGTGAAAGGGTATAAAGTGCGCCTCAAAGCCTCCTTTCGTATACTACACATTTTTTCAGACGTTTTAGATTATACGACATGCCGGTTTCCTCACGATATTTTCTTTCACCATTTCATAGTAGGTACCTACCCACTTGTTAAGCGCACACTTTTTCGAACAGTAAAATAAATTGATACACGATTGGATTTGAACCTACGACCTTAGGATCTATAGACGGGGCCGCTATGTTACTACGGTACTAGACCATCAGTGCCTTCTTAAAACAGTGTAAATCAAAAAATTGGGCCTTGCTTTTTGAATTAGCATTTTCTCGAAGCATCCGGATCTTTTAGGAACTTTTTGACCGAAACAGAAACCTAGATTCGGGGTCAACAAATTATGTGCTGTTTACCAAAATATTACTCATTTGCCGTGAACGGAGTTGTCACGAACACCCGTCAGTCCACAACGACATAGAAAGCAGGCAGGCATTTTTCTTAACTTGCCTTCTTCGTCCCTCTAACTGGGCACAGATCTAACAAAGGCAGGCACTTTCGACAAAAAAAATAAAACTAGGAAAATAGATTCCCATTTTATACTATCCTACTTCCTACTATACTATAAATGTGAAAGTTTGTGCTTCAATCACGCCTAAACGGCTGAAAGGTTTGAATTAAACTTGGAATATAGGTTATAGGTTATTTTTTATACGGGTACCACGCGAGCGAAGCCCGGGGCGGCAGCTAGTGCCAAATAAATTAAATTGCTAAATTGTCGGTCCCGGCTTTAAAGTCGTTAAACCGCGACGGAGGCCTTTAGGCGGCTTAAATACTCCGTCACAAGAGTTGGCCACTAGCTCATACGAACTTACTTATTTACTATACCAACCTTTTTCCCGTAGGTTCATTTTATATAACGTGAACTAACTCGATAAAGATCCCTTATAGGTGTCAAAGCCACGGAAGAACCAGCCAGCGAGTTTATTTCCTAAAGGGTTTCCAAGACCGTTTTTCGCTTTGTCAAAGGTTGACCTTTATAAACAAGAGAATACTAAAATGTCTGTTTCCTTTATTCAAATAACAGGCGACGCATGGAAGATTCCATAGAAACGATGTTTTTTTATGCATGGCGCTTTTTGAATTACAACGGTGTAATGGTAATGTAGAAGCCGTCGTTTGTTAGTTTATAATAGGAACCGGACATAAGACTATGCGGATAAACGCCGATAAGCTGGAACCCCGCTTTATACAAATTGATAATTATGTAACTTGGATTTTATTCAGCATAGTTCTCATTATCTTAAATTTCGAATCAAAAATGTAATTTGTTTACATTTTCTACCTACTCTTCATTTACGTAAACTTATTGATCTAGTTCGCGCTTTGGAAATTACAAAATCTGAGATTTTGAAATTTTCGTATTAAGCATTCAAGCATTAGATTTTTGAATTTATAATGGTGAATTTTAATTTTTTTTCTAAAATATTTTATCTTGTTGCACAGTAGGAAGTGACTCGGCTTAGTTAGATAATAGGGTTTTATGGCCATTCATTTTTTAAGATTTTTTGGTTTGTTTTTGTTTTATTACTATACATAACCTCATTTACTTTACAAACCTAGGTATTTAGGTTAAGATTATAAATATATGTACTACTATAGTATAGGTTTTGAATAATAAGTTCGAAAGCTTGTATCAAGTGCACGAAAGGAGCCTTCGAGGCGCACCTTATAATCCTAGCACCACACTGGTTCGAAAGAACTAGTGTCATGATTAGTAGTAGTAGGAGTATAGATTTTGAAGTGACAATTTGTGAATCTTTGTGTCAAGCCGAGAAGATATGGCGTTATGGCGCTCAGTAGGCGAGGCCTATGTCCATCAGTGGACTGCTAGGCTGACGATAAAGAAGACTTTTGGGTTTTGGCTCAACGGTTTGGGCGTGTCCTCTTATCTGATGTTATGAAATTCTGAAATGCAGAATTGTGAGAAGCGTTTCGAAGGCTTTTTAATAATGATCTATACAAATAACAATATAATGACAACTACAACCTTGCTCTGAAGGTGATTATAGTCCAAATAAAATAATTTAAGTACCCAACTAATTATTGTTGTTTGAACTGGGTTGCCTAACCTGACTGGACAAATTCACAATAGTCCGATAGTTACGAGTATAGGTATAATTTGCGTCGTGTAATGAACCAGAGCGGGAGCAAACTGCACAATTTTGAGTCAGAGTGAATTGAAAAAGTAACAAGCTTCCTTTTGGTGCTTTGCTCGTATTGCAACCGATCGATCTAGTCGAGTCACTAGTTCCTTCGAACCAGTGTGGTGAAAGGATTTAAAGCGTGCCTCAAAAGCTTCTTCCGTGCACTTGACACAATGTTTTAGAACTTTCTATGGTTTTGGAAAATGCCGGTTTCCTCACGATGTTTTCCTTCACATTGGAGTGTACTGTTATAGCGCACATACATATTTTTTGCGTTAAAACATTTGGTTTAAACCCACGACCTTAAAATCGGAAGGCGGCCCGCTACCACTAGACCCCCAGTGCTCTCAAAATTGCATCCGAAAAAAGTAGCTTTTATGTTATACCCGGTCAATGGTACCTATATTTTAATGAAATTCAAACTCGTTACGTATTTATTGAAGCACAAACAAACAAACATTGTAACATTCTTACAAACATGGATTTTGGAAGTAAGGCTAAGTAAGGATAGTACACAAAGCCCAAAACAGTCATATGATTTTCTGTCTCCGCCTCTGTATTATGTAAAGCGAAGCATAAAATTTTCAAAAAAGTGTTACAAAATTAATAGGAATCTCATCTAACAGTCTAATGACCTCAAATGAGTCGTAACATATGCACCATCATAAAATACAAAATCCATAACAGCCATTCGAAATATGCAGTCCTAATTTCACAATTTACTTCAAAAATGCAACTCGTGTCATTGAGGCAAGGTGAAGGTGCATCGCGTGAGCTTTCACGTCGCAAGGTCTCCTGGAATAGTGGATTAAAATCTGTGACAGATAAAAGAATGCAAAATGTCCTCTTAAATATCCTATCAGTTACGGTTTAATGAAGAGCAATGTTTATGTGGATATTTGGCTGTTTAAACACCTGATCCGACCAGGGATTTGAACTTCTTCCTCTAGGTATTTTACCCTCTATTTTCACTGATGAGTTTATCCATGTTGGACATTTAGTAGTAGACGTGAAAGCACTGATGACGGGTACCGGCCCCGCTCTCCGATCCTAATGTCGTGGGTTCAAATCCAGTCGTGCACCAATGGGTTTTTCTGTTCGAAAAATAATGTGCGCCTACCGTAGAAGTTCGAAAATTTGTGTCAAGTGCATTAAAATGACCTTTGAGGCGCACGTTAAAGCTTTTCACCACACTGGTTCGAAAGAACTAATGACACGACCAGATAGATAATAATAATAATAATAATAATAATAACACCCAACAGTCACATACATAGTCCTGACCCCACACTAGGATTCCCTGTGTAGTGGGTATCAGAAACTACGAGTACCATGGTACCACAACACCCAGACCCGGAAGGAATATTCACAGATCATGCAAACATTTCTTCCGCAGCGGGAATCGAACCCGCGCCTCTTGCGTCTCTGCCAAGCAATCGCCCGCCACGCCACCGAGGCCGGAAAATAGATAATGGAAATAGAAATGGTATTTATTTACTTTATGGCACTCAATGCGTGAAAAGTTGTATAGCGCAATACTGTGTACTAAACTTAGGCTAATTGGCTAAGATGTGCCAACAGCTTCCAATCTAAATAAACTAATTACATGGGCTCTATCAAAGTCAGTATTCAAATTGATGATACAGGTACCAACTTGATTAATGTCGGTGTGAATTTACAGTGAATGTCCAAAGTTTGTTGTTAGCATTGAGCGGGAAAAAAGATGGTACTTTTATCAGAAGTCAAGGATTTTTACAGTAGTACGAGATGCTGTAAAAGTCACTTTTAAACATAACAAATAATGCCAAGAGGTTTAACATGTATACATAAGTACTATAGGTTATAAGTAGTATAGTATTTATGTAAGTACATGCAGTCCTAGTATGGAGAACAGAGGTTAACCTATTTACAAGCTCAACATGAAATATGTAAGTTATAGTTTTGTTATTTGTAGTACCTCTACACCTGTTTTTGTTGAGATAAAATTTATTTTTCTTATCTTGCATAGTTAAGTTGAAGGAGCTTGTATATTGGCAAAGAAAAGGCAAGATAATTGCTCGAATTTAACTGACTTTTTTGAATAAACCGACAAGATCTGAGAACCTAAAATCTAAGGGAATTTGATATCGAGAATCTGCGTTGGCCCTTCACTCTAACCGAGAGTAGCCTTGAGTTCCAACTATACTAACTTTACTCTACTGTGTTATTTTAAGCGTACAACCTTTTACTACCCATTGCTGCTGACATGTTTTTAAAGAAACAATTGACAGTCACGTAATTACCATATACTAGGATTCCCTGTGCCGTTATCATCTCAGAGAGCACTAGTGGTCTAGTTGGTAGTGACCACGCCTTCCGATCCTAAGGTCGTGAGTTCAAATCCGGTCGTGTACTACCAATGGATTTTTCTGTGCGAAAAATTTATGTGTGCTATACCAGTACTCTCAAACGGTGAAGGAAAACATAGTGAGAAAACCCGCGGCTTAGTCAGCTCCGCACGTATTGACCATGTCTTTTCTGTGGACAAGGCCGACTAAGTTGAGAGGATGGAATAGGTGCTGGGCAAGCCTACTCCATCTTAATTCGTCCCGGGCACTACAGCGCAGCGTCCCGTTTGTGAAGGTAAAAAGTTGCCTCCTGACGCTGCAAAAATCATCTACTATAGATGGTAAAAGGCCTTAATTATCATCTCAGCATGATCGCACCTACTGTTGGGTATACATAATAATATACGTCTTAGGCCATTATTTCCGATCCCTCATGAGTCTCAACCATTGATGGTTGATCCCTATGCCGTAGGTATTTTAAACAGAGAACCATGATATCACAACACATAGACCCAAGAAATATTGTAAAAGAAATCGTATCTCGTATTTTTCTAGTTCTATTATCTCGTACATTTCTATAGAGGTACATATAAAAGACTTCAACGCGCTCTGTCGTCGCGTCATCTCATTGTCATTATAATTAATGCATCAAAATCAAACGCCTCACGGTCATTTGGAACAAAGTCAACAAACCCTGGGCTTCCCTAAGTTCCAGGCTAACCCCACTACACCGTAGAAAGTGAATGTTGCTTACTACCCGCTGCTGTTCGCTCGTTGACAATAACATACGCGGACCGGCGGCGGCGCAGATAGAACGCCGTATTCTTTTTCAAAATAATTTCAAACTTTTAAAAACTAAATTCCAATTCTTTTTTTCTATTGTGCCAGTGTTGCTGTGTGAAAATGAGAGTTTTTATTTTTTTCGGTAAGTTTTTTTAAATCAAATATTTTTTATCTTTACGTACGTAAGTACAGACAATTAGCCTTATTTATTAACCAAAAGTATGCATGCTTTCTTTTTCAAAGTGTCCATTTTATTTTGTGTGAATATGGTATAGAGCCTTTTTACCAGCCATAAACCTGATTATATGAAAGACGCAAGGCAATTAGATAGACTAAATTAGTTTATCATGAACCGGTAGCGAAATTTAATCCATCAACGGTAAGTTCAGCAAAAAGTAGAGTCAGCGATTGAGTCATTTCCTACATTTATGTCACGATTATGCCATTTCGATTAGCATAAATTCTATAATTTTTTTAAGTCTGGTATAAAAAGTATAAGTACCACCTAAGTGACTGGTTCTGAACACCTTGTCTATGGCTCTTTATTACTTTACGTCAGGTCAATGACCCAGACAATAAAAGGGCCAATATACTTAATTCTCATTGTTGACTTTGTAATTTATGACATTTGTAGTATCAATTTTTATTTTTAGTGTTTGTTGTTTTATTTTTCTTCTTATTTTGCTATTTTTTTGACATTATTACTATTATTATAATTTTAATTTTGTAACTACCTATTTAATCATTGCACGCCCGCCCATAAAGGGCAAATTATTTTGAATACATATTATCTGTAACATCTTTTTTGACATGTAATTAAGCAATAAATATACTTTGATTTTGACTTTGGCCTAATGATGGCAAAGGAACCAGTGTGGTGTGTGGATAAGAGCGCGAACATTTTTGTCTAGAATGAAATATGGAGAAATACACTTTCGTCTTTTCGCTCCATTTACTTCGCTCATCGTTCGCGGTATAAATTACGAGTACGTGCCACGGGCATTCTGTTTCAATGACAATTGTGATGTGACAATTAAACTACAATAATAATACAATTAACTACTAAACGGAATCACACGCTTTATATAAACAGTATTGAAATGCACTTTATTTATGAAAAAAAAAAATCGCTGAACTATTATAAGATTTTTTCTTAACGGAGAATGCCTTATAGCCCAAGTGACTATAGGGATTAGTATCGGTATGAATCTTACGTGCTCAACTCTGAGTCGCGTTTGAGTATTCGGGGGTTAGTATGTCATAATGGAAGCTCAAAATACTTAAAACCAAAATGTTCTATTTTTACTAAAATATAGGTACCATCAGATAATACCAATTAACTATTTAGAACAATCAAAGTGATCACAGAAGAAAATAAATTTGAATAAAAATTCTCATTACCTCTTTGTTATTTGTTACTTGATACAATTATCGATTTATTATTCGATTTACTACCGTGAAATTGTCAATATGCCTCGTTACAAATGGACGTGACTGTACACTTTCTTTGCTAACTGTATAATCACGCGCTACATTTTACAAAAAACAATGATAGCTTTATTTATGTTTATGGCAACATTGTTTTGTTAGTTTTTGCATATCTAGTGTCAGGAGGCAATTTGTCCTAATTTGCAGTATTCAGCGTATGTTATTGATAAAAATATGTATGAATTAAAAATATAGAAAAATTATTAGATATTTATAGGTAAAGTTCTCTTTATTATTAAATATATTTTTTGAACTGAAGCCGATCTACTATTTCTCCTAGAATGAACTATATAGATCACATACAAATCACATTCATATTGTTTCAATTCCAATCTTAAACGTTTAAATGATCAATTTCCACTAACTGAACCTGCAATCTCATTTAAACTAATTCAGGCCTATTTGAATAAACAAGCTACGCTTTGCTGAAACATTCAATTAAATTGGTTACACAAATGTTTGTAATTAACATGTATGTTGCTCTCATTAAGATCTAAAATAGACTCATTTTATGTTGCTGTAACACTGAATAATACGTATTGTAGGAATTTACTGGATAAATTGAGATCACCAGATCCTAGTAAATTCTCATATATCACTAACTAGCTGCCGCCCGCGGCTGCGCTCGCGTGGTACCCAGATAAAAAAGAGCCTATATGTTAATCCAGCACATGTACTATGTATATTCCAAGTTTCATTCAAATCCGTTCAGCCGTTTAGGCGTGTCTTTAAGACGTTGTGTCTAGTGCACTAAGGAGATGCACTTTAATTATTTCACTAAAATACTACCTCGGTGGCGTGGCGCGCGAGTGCTCGGCTGAGACGCAAGAGGTGCGGGTTTGGTTCCTGCTACGGGAAAAATGTTTGTATGTTCTGCAAATATTTCTTCCGGATCTGGGTGTATTATAAGTATTATTAACAAAAGTACAAGCTGTGCTTAGTTTGGGGCTAGATGGTGCTGTCTCAAATGTCCACAATATGTATTTATGTTTATTTATTTTAACTACTAACTACTAAGGTACTAATGCTCAGTTTCTACGTCCTACTAACTTACAACTTTTTTTGACAAAAAAACAATGTTCCTTTGTTAATCTTTCATCTTATTTATTTTATATATTTTATTCTTTGGCCCTTTGGTTGAATATCGTACCATAAGGCACGTCCAAGTCAAATATCTGTCTTCATGTCAAAAGTTCACACTTTAGCTGCAACATTTACTGTCTCACAGTAAAAGTAATCGTTTTCTAGCGCAATCTAATTACTGCAATGAGATAGCACATCTCCTTTACAAAGATAATTTGCGTATTGTGAAACTGGGCATTTCTAGAAATACACGATCGTGCAATCTTCAATACTTCGCCTGCGACTGTTGTAATCCACTTTAAATAATGAGGGTTACTAATTTTTTGATCAATAATCATTATAATTTATTGGCAAATCATTAACATTGAATCTTAAATGTTTCGTCTCTACTCAAATTATCTGTATATCGATGTACAAAACAACTTTTATTGATTTCATCATTGAATTGAGAATCTTATGAATTCTGTATAATGTATGTATGTATGTTATCACATCCGTATCTCTAATGAGGTGGGCAGAGTCACAAGTTGTCATAAGAAAACTTGCAGCCACTTCGAATCAAAGTCATGATGACAGGCGATCAGCCCATCGCTCATATAGATGGTCCATGATGATAATCATTAAAAAATACAAGAAATACATGAAAGGTATAAATACTAGCTTCTATCTACGACTTTAGCCGTGTGGTACCTACTGATAATAATAAGTTATTCCAGGGAACGAACTATGTATATTTCAAGTTTTATTATAATCCTTTCAGTTGTTACGGCGTGATTGAGGACATACAACCATCCTCATCCTCACAAAACTTTTGTATTTATAATATTAGTAGGATTTACGAGCATTATTAATTGAATTTGTTTTTTGCATTTAAGTTATTTGATTTTTACTCAATATTTCCTTAGATTATTTTAATTAGTGAAGAATAAATCGGTAGCTTTCGTAGAATTTGTAACTATTAAAATGATTTTAAGTTTCAATGAAAGCTTCACTTTATCATACATTTTGTGCAGTCATCATACATTTTACATTACTCAGTTCAAAGAGGCAAGCATAGTTCGATCTTACTTTCACAATATTAATTTTTGCCATTCTTTGTAACTTTGTGCTTACATTTTATACACTAAAATCACAGTAATGGTTCCTATCACTCGTAAAGCCATTATTTCATTCTGTCGACTTCATCAGCAATATATATCATAGTATTTTTTGATGATGTACAATTGTAGATACTATGATAACAGTTTGTTTGTTCAATTTATAGGATTGTAAATGCATTTACGAGTACCTATTTAAGACTAGACAAGTGAATGAATTTTCAAAATTGGATAAGACGTTTTTTATTTTGCGACTGACAAGCAAACACTACCTCTTTACAATAACAGTGAGAGAGATCCATAATATGTATTGTTGAACCGATCAACTTCAAAAAGGAGGTTATTGATTTCACCGTCACATCGAAAGAAACATAACGCACGTTAAATCCTTCCACCACACTGGTTCAAAAGAACTAGTGACACGAAATAGTAATAGTATTTTTTGAATACTATTACTATTTAGGTCAAAGCGCTGGTATAGTACCTACACTTATGAGCGTTTATTCATGTGCTACCTGTAATAGCTCTATCTAGTCGTGTGTAACCGATGTGGTGAAAGGATTAAAATCGGCCTTAAAGGCTCCTTGCGTGCACTTGACACTTGTTTTTCGAACTTAGTTTCTACGATATGCCGGTTTCCTCACGATGTTTGGCTTCACCGTTTGAAAGTTTCATTGTTATAGCGCACAAAATTTTTTCAAACACAAAAATCCATTGGTGCTCGACCGGATTTGAAGCCGGGCTTCTACCACTAGACCAGTGCTCTTACTGTAAATAAAGACAGATAAAGCAGAGGAAATACAATTTACTCGAATGGCTTAATAGATGATAGACCGCGATCTCGGTAAGAAACTTAACCAATTAGCCTCAGGATGCAATTAGACCTGAGTCCTGAGACACAGGACTTAGAAAGCGGCAGGACTTCTTACCGACTTAGGTCCGGCGCATACTATCGGTACGGCATGCCAAGGGATCTTTAGGCGTCTTTAGGCATGCCGAGGCGTGCCGAAAGGCGTACTGAAGCAACTCCAAGACTGCCAAGGCGTCCTTAGGCATGCCGAGGCGTCTTTAGGCGTGCGAAGCGTCCTTAGGCATGCCGATACGTCCTTAGGCATGCCCACGCGTGCCGATAGTGGGCGCCGGGCCTTATAGGCTCATTTTTAATCTCAATTCAAAAACGTAAACAATGTAATATTTTTTAGATTTTTGGGATGGTTTTTGGACTAAGATGAAAGATCTGAAAACAAAAGTGAAGCCACCTTTTTATCTATGTATGTGTCGAAGGTTTTAAGGTTGTGTGTTCCAAGTAACCTAAATTCATAGTATAATAATTAAGAAACGATGTTATTTGAAGTACTTACAAGTGAAAAGTGATTCTGTGAGACTTTTTATGTGATTTGCTGCTGTTTTTACAAGTTTTCACTACACAGGAAGGCATAATTCTATTTTTAAGACTCGTGACGTATTAAGAGTGATGAACAGGGTTTTAGTGTAAGTGTGTGCGTGAGCGTGTATGTTTACTTGCAGGAGCACGGTTTTGTGTGGCTTCACTTTTGTTGTTCGCGGCGCGGCGTGTTCTCTTTTTATTTGGTCAGAGTAATTACTGAACTGCACCATTGAAGAAGAAAGTGAACGAGCTCTTCTCATCAAACTGTGTCTCCTAACAGACTAACTATGCAATGAATGCGCCGTCACGAGCGTAATTATTACGCCTCAGGTAATAAGGAGAGTGCATAATATGTAGATCTATGCTTTCATTGGCATGGGACCCCGTATAACCTAGATATGGGACCCCATATAAACTATAGAGCTAAGGCGTATTAAGAGTTTTAAGAAAACCTAAGATTTTTCATCTAAATATATAAAACGCGTCATTATTACATGTAAACCTTTAGCATAATCTTCTACATAAAAGTCGAAAACAAACAGTCAGTCTGCCAGGGGGCTGTATCTCATGAACCGTAATTGGTAGAGATTTGAAATTTTCACCAAGTGTATATTTCTATTATTGCTTCTATAAAAAGAAATAGTAAAATAAAATAATAGGGAGCCCATAGAAGAAACATTTATGTACATAAAATTCTAAACTAAAACAATTTATAATTGGGTTGGTACGGTTTGCTACCTTAGTTCATTTCTACGATTTCATTGTTATACGTGTGTTATTCGAGAAAGACAAGAATTATTGTTTTTGAGCAGAAAGGACAAAGGTTCTATTTCACCTACCGGCTGATTCATTGTTCTAACTCATTGTGTTATTAGAGCAAGGCTAGTGAACTTGTGTGGGAATTATTGGTTATGACTTATTCTAACAAATCTCGCAATTGTGCAATACTATTATGGGGCATTAAGCTTAATTCTAACTTTATACATAACATTTATTAGTAAAAAACTTGTGTAACTTTATATATTTCACATTCGTTTTCTTGTTTTTGATTGAACGATATTGAAGAAACTGGCGAAAAATAGGCTACCCAACTGTGGGTACAAACGGGTTGAGTTAAATAAATAAATAAATAAATATAGAGGACATTTTGCACAGCGCCATCTAGCTACAAACAAAGTAAAGCTTGTGCTATGGGAACCATAGATGGCTGTTAGAATACTTAAATACTTTAATACATAATATTACAACACTTAGACCCAGAAAAAAATATTTTTTAAATTACACATTTCTCCCGCAGTGGGAATCGAACATGCGCCTCTTGTATCTCAGTCGGGCACTCGATCGCCACACTACCAAAGTTGATATGATAAAGATTTCTTTCATAAAATTATAAAGCTTTTTTAAACATGTTTTATTCTTTGTATTGTCTTAAAAATATGTGGTACTTTTTCTTTGCAAACAATTTAAACTTTTACAATTTATCTCATTGAGGCTTATTACTACAATCATACCTATTATGTGCTCAGATAATAATGAGTCAATGAATCACCGATTCGGTACGATTGTACAACATATATATATAACGTCAATAATGCCATTAAAGTGACACTAGCTTTAGAAAATAGCCGTGTGTAGGAAAAACACCATGTTGAACAAAAACCAACCCATTGTTCAATTCCATGTAACTTCGTCAGAAACTTAAAAGTGTGTGCTTTCCTAAAGATAATAAGCCCTATTAAGTACTACTACTATTAATTTTGACAACTACTATTGATTTACTGGTTAGATGAGTTAGGACCTTTTTTGACAAGTGGAAAAATAATAAGATCACCTGTCAGCATAGTTCACCATATCCATCTTAGGACTTTAAATCAGAAGTGGCTGCAGTTATATTATAGTCTTATATTAAAAAATAAAATAAATAAAGTCATTTTCACTGCTACAATTCACATTTCACAATTAATATAGTTAGTCTTAAATAAAAAAGGCGATTACCAGATAACACGTTCTGAAACTTTTAAAAATCATAGTGTCTAAAATATTTATTATCATGCTTATGCTTAAGTAATATCAATACTATAAAAAGTAATTATTATTAAAAAGATTAGCCACTCTATTGAAATGGTGTTGACGTAAAAACTTCTCCATTTGATTAGAAATTGACATTATAACAAAGTAGTAACTTTACTACTTTGTTTTAATGTCAATCAACATAAATGAAGGTTGAAAAACTACTTCGTTTTTCAACCTTCATTTATGTTGATTCCAATAGTGTTTCTCCGTCAGTGACTTTATAAATACCAATAAGTCAATTTAAATTATTAAGTAGGTAGGTACCTACCCAAATTAGAGAGAATACAATAAAATCATAAAATCAACATCGACTTTTCGTTGATCACTTTGAGGTCTAAATTAGATTGCAAATAACTCAAACAAAAATTGGCAATTTGTTTAGCCAAACTTTAGCAGTAAGTACGAAGTTTGTCAATTCTTTCGAAGCCTTAGGTAGAAGTAAACATAAATTTCCTTTTACCACCCTTATTCACAAACGCTTGGATTCTGTGATGGAAAGACTCAACACTTTGAAAGTTATAATTCGATTTATAATCACATAATTCAAACCACTCTCTACGTGTTACAGGGTGCGAGACTAGATTCGGGGGGAAAAGGCGGCAGGGTCCATTTTGACAAGTCTTGAATTCTGAAAACAAAGTCCGTTCTACGAGTCTGTACATAATATTCACTGGAGCGGTCTAATTTACGTGTAATAAAGTAGTTAATAAGTAAACATAAACTAATATTGTGTGCCTCGGTAAATTTCGTGCTTTGTATGAAAATCGAATTTGTCCGAATATGCAACTAAAATAAAACTGAACCAAGCCTTAAAAAAATAAGTATCTACATAGTTATTGTAACATCTCTATATTACATATCATCATCGCGTTAGGTATTAGGTAATTTCGGAAAAAAATACGAAAACAGATGGTGCGTCTCGAATAAAAAAAAAACAAATTTAGAATAGCCAAAATCTGCTAGGATTTTTATTGTGAAAAAAATGACACCTTCGTGAATAAGAATCAAGAATGTTTTTCGGATAAATACAAACAGTGCTTCGGTTTCCTAGAAACTTGTAACCGTCATAACATGAACAAAATAGTATTAGGAAAGTTGAGTGATGACTCAGGATGACTGATAACGAAACGAAATCCTGTAGAATCTGAATATGAAGAATGTGATGAGAGGGAATGAAGCGAGAGTAGTATGTGAGGACCGAAGCAAATGGAGATCCGTGGTCGCTGCCTACCCCTATGGAAAACAGGATCGATATT
Organism: Scotopteryx bipunctaria; assembly: GCA_949320045.1. Classification (NCBI taxonomy): domain Eukaryota; kingdom Metazoa; phylum Arthropoda; class Insecta; order Lepidoptera; family Geometridae; genus Scotopteryx; species Scotopteryx bipunctaria. The sequence goes on along the minus strand of OX439459.1, from coordinate 4,690,858 downwards.
ATGTATGTACCTATGTATGTCGGTGAAAGGTAATTTGCTCAAACTACCTGCGTCCCGAATTGACGACATAGTTAAATTTATATTATTTAATTACGGATATTATCCCTTTATCATGAAAATACGGCCGCTGTATTACGGTGACTGTTTTTGAAAACAATGATCAAGTTGGTATTAGATTTCATAGAAAATTATGTTCTGACCTTTGATCTTTTTTCTTGTTTCTTGTTTTGGTATGGTATCGCTAAAATACTTTCATAAAATAATATTTTGTTACCTACCTATTCAAAGTACCTATTTATATATGTTGTGTGACACCTGTGTTGACGACTTCGGTGGCGTGGCGGGCGAGTGCTCAGCTGAGACGCAGGAGGCGTGGGTTCGATTTCCGCTTCGGGAGAAATGTTTGTATGTCCTGTAAATACTTCTTCCGGGTCTGGGTGTTGTACTATTATGTATTGAAAGTATGTATTTACAAAAAAAAGTATATAAGTATTCTATCAGCCATCTAGTTCCCACAGTACAAGCTTTGCTTAGTTTGGGGCTAGATGGCGCTGTGTGAAATGTCTACAAATGTTTATTTATTATTTATATGATATAGAAATGTCTTTAAGTGAAGCAATACAACATTAGAAATTAATAATAAATCAGTTCAAAAAAATTATATGCGCTATACTTTCAAACGGTGAAGGAAAACATCGTGAGAAAACCTGTGGCTTCGTCAGCTCCGCACGTATTGACATGTATTTCCTGTGGATATGGCCGACTAAGCTGAGTAGTTGGTATATGTACTGGAAAAGCTTACTTCATCAAAAATTCATCATTTTAACCACAAGTAATCATAATTATAAGATAACTTGTAGACACTCTTGTTTCAAAGTCCCAATATGGATATGGTGAACAATGCTGACAGGTTATCAGCCCATCGTCCACATAGATGGCCCATGATGTTGAAGAGGATGTTATTCCTTAGTACGTACTTTTACGGCCTTGGTGGCGTGGCGGGCGATTGCTCGGCAGAGACCTTGTGTCTGGCGCGAGTTCGATTCCCGCTGCGGAAGAAATGTTTGCATGTTCTGCGAATGTATCTTCCGGGTCTGGGTGTTGTGGTACCATGGTACTCGTAGTTTCTGATACCCACGATACAGGGAATCCTAGTGTGGGGTCAGGACTATGTATGTGGCTGTTGGGTGTTATTTTAAGATGCTCGGAGAGAGATGCAGCTGGACGCATTCTATGTTTTTCTTAGTCTTTCCTCCCAGCCCAGCATAGAAGTAATGATCATTTGAAACATCACTATTTTTAGATGACAATCTTTACCTGTATGAAAAACTACTGGTAGCTGTAGATAGTAGATATGAGACTGTGAAGGACCATCGTGGGAATGATCGATATCTCGTTATTGTTTTAGTAATGCTTCCAGCATCCAGTATTGTTCTCGGATTGCATTCTTACAACGTGCAAATTATTCGTTGATACCAGTGAGAATAACCAGCCTTCTTATGTGGGATAAAATGAGAAAGATTTTGCCTGTATTTTGTAACTTTTATGTTTAGGAAGTTATTTTACTTACAGACTGGTTATATGTTATGTAGAATGTAAAATGGGTTTCTTTTTTCTTATAAAAAAAAGTGGGACGCGTTGAAACGGAGAAATTATTTTTGCTTTTCTCCAACTCGTACCTACCGGTCGTATTTTCGGTATACATCTTTATGAACTACTCAAATGTAAAGTACCTATCATTTACATAATTTCGAGAAAGTAACAATTACTAACAATGACAGTATGTGCGTATAAATAACAGGAAACAATCGATTTAAATTGGACTAAGACTTCCTTATGAAAATTTCACTCAGTTAATAGGTGAATAGAACAAAGTACTGGTGGTCTAGTGGTAGTGGCCCCGCCTTTCGATCCTGAGGTCGAGGGCTCGACGTAAATGTATGTGCGCTATACCAGTACCAAACGGTGAAGGAAAACATCGTGAGGAAACCCATGCCGGTTGTAGAACCTAAAAAGTTCGAAAACATGTTTCAAGTTCACCAAAGGAGCCTTTGAGGCACTATTAATCCTTTCACCATACTTGTTCGAAAGACTGACACGTAGTTATTATTAGTGGTAGTAGCACTCAGAGAATATCCTCTTAACTAAAATGTTTGTAACAGACAACACGAAAATAATCGCTTTGTTACATTTCTTTGACACGGAGAAATGTTTGTGTCGTACAGAACAATTTGCATACAATCGATTAAAAAAACGTGTCTATAGAAAACAGTTTGAACTGACAACACGGGTAAAGCTACGTTCAGACAAGACTACAAACATATTTTTAACTACTTTTAAAAACATTGCGTTACTGCTACAGGCAGTAGACATTTAAATACCTACTACAGTGCGATAGGAATCTTTTGTACCTACTTATATTGGAACTAACGCCTCTATTTTATAGGTCATAATGTAAGAACAGCGCCCTAAATAGATATCATCCATGTGCAAATACATCCTCCTTGATTAAACCGGTAAATGGAACAGGAATTAACCGGTTTTTTTAAACCGGTTCCGTGCCTTGGTATGGGAGGATTTATCGGATTGTTCATAATGGTATTAACAGCAGGCTATTGATATGCATTGTGATTCAAAAAGCAATTTTATTCAACTCGAAATAAATTAAGTCATGGATGATATTAATATTTCTAAGCACTGGTGGTCTAGTGGTCATGGTCATGGGTTCAAATCAATGGATTTTTCTGTTTGGAAAAATTATGTGCGCTATACCAGTACTCTCAAACGGTGAAGAAAAACATCCTGAGAAAACCGGCATGTCGTAGAACCTAAGTTCGAAAATATGTGTCAAGTTCACGAAAGGAGTCTTTGAGGGGCAACTTAAAATCCTTTCACCACATTGGTTTAAAAGAACTAGTGACACGATTAGTAGTAGTAGTAACGAATAAATGTTTATTAATGTATGTCCTTGCTGGAGTCAGTTATGGGTCATTTTTAATTTTTATGATCAGTTACAGTCCTCGATACTACCGTCGATTTAAATACTCTCTTTCTAATATAAAAAAGATGATATTACGATGAATTTATTAATCACATAAAGTAAATGAAATCATATTAGTCATAGTAAATTCATTGTAACATTAGTGTTTTGTTTAATATTAGAAAGAGTTCGATCCACGCTATTATTAGATACTAGCTGCCGCCCGCGGCTTCGCTCGCGTCGTATCCCGATAAAAAATAGCCTGTATGTTAATCCAGTACATGTACTATGTATATTCCAAGTTTCATTCAAATCCGTTCAGCCGTTTAGGCGTGATTGAGGCACAAACATCCAAACATCCTCACAAACTTTCGCATTTATAATATAAGTAAGATTAGAATGTAATTACTAGTGAAATACCCCGTGACTTTGTCCATGTTTACTCTTTTTATACCATATCATGTTCCCGCTGCGTCTAGTAGTTGAATTTCGGGAATTCCTTTCTTAGTTCATCTCTATACCATAAGAGGAATATACCCTCCAAGTTTCATGTCAAGACTGTTTACTGTCAAAATCAAAGTAAAAATTTCTTGATTCCTTTAAATCATGGCGATCGTTTGGACCCAATGATATTCTATAACATATCATTTTTTTTTTATTTCTTTAAGGGCTTCTATAACATATCATTGTTTGGACCTGTTTGGACACATCTTAAATCTACGTATGTCATTCAAACAGTCGGTCAGTAATGGAGGGGTTTTTTACATTATTACAGTGTATAAAGCCTTATTCATTGTGAAACATGTTACGTTTTGGATGGAATCGTTGCGCCATAAAAATAAAACTCAACGAAATAATATTGTGACGGTAAATCAGAATGACATTTTGTTATGTCATTGGTAGTGATGATGTGGATGACTCAACTAGCGCCTACTTTTGACCTATTACTGTAGTTTTGCGGATATATATAATTGAATGAAAGTGTAGGAGTAGCAATTCTGATAAATTAAATACGCCTACTAACTATAGAATTTTTAGGGTTCCGTACCTGAAGGATGCCAATGAGACCCTATTACTAAGCTTCCGCTGTCCGTCTATCCATTTGTCAGCGGGCTGTATCTCATGAACCGTAATAGGTAGAGAGTTTCACAGAGTGTGCATTTTTATTGCCGTTATAATAACAAATAATACAATGTACATTTATGTACATGTACTCGCACGATGTACGGGACCCTTCGTGTGCGAATTCGGCTTGCGCTTGACCAGTTTTTTTTATACTGCTGATCTTAGTAAAGGTGAAAAAACTCAACGTGATCAAATTTGCGGGACGTTGCTCTTAAATATAAAAGTACATACATATCATCACGTCCGTACCCCTAACGGGGTGGGCAGAGCCACAAGTAATCATAAGAAAACTTGAAGCCACTCCTGATTTAAAATCCCAAGATAGATGTGAACCATGGTGACAGGTGATCAACCCAACGACCATATATATATATGGTCCATGTTGGAGGATTCTCTCAGTCGACTTTTACGACATGCTCGGGGAGAGAAGCAGCTGGACGCATACCATGTTTTTTTTACTCCCAGTCCTGCAGAGAAGTTAAATATAAAAGTAAATTGGCGAATAGGATAAAATAATTCTATCTGATGAAATCTCAGAACCTGTCCAAAATAAAATGAAATGATAACAAGTTTCGAATTAAGTTTCAAGTTGGAGTGAGTTTAGAATAACGTGGTTCGGTACACCGCTGTAGTCTCTGCATTGTTCATGCAGCTAATCAGAAATTAACTAAGCAATGTCAGTCAAACTACCACATTTCATGAATACTGTACTTGGTATTCACTGGCTTTCGTAGACGTTGAATAATGAATGTTACATTTTATCTTCAAGAGACATTTGTTCGAGCTTCGATAAAAAGATCATTCTACTCCTCTATCTCGGAATAGGCGTTTCCTTTTTTCCCGAATAACCCTAAAACCGGCTGCCTACTTACTATATAAGGGTCCAAATTGAAACGGGGTTGGATTATCCCGTTTTGTGCAAAAGCTTTCAATGAAATTCGTCGTTTATTTTTAATGCACCTTTTATTTTACCTTTCAATTGTTCAATTATTAGCTTTAACCGTGTCTTTGCTCGGTGCCAGAATAAAAAGTGGTCTATTTGTTAATCTTATTAACGAATTATGTATATTTTAAATTTTATTAAAATCTGTTCTGCTGTTAGGAATGCCGTGATTGAGTTACGCTGGTGGTGGCTACAGAGTACTGGTGGTCTAGTGGTAGCGGCCTTAGCATCCGACCCGGCGGGATTAGAACCGTGGTGGGATGATGGGAACCAATGCAAGCGATCATCGGTGCTTATCGCCGATTCCCACTCGCTATACATTCTCACTCGCCTTCGCTCGCTTTTTTCCGTAGCTATCCAGCTTAAAATGTCTACTTACCGAAAAAAATTGTGCATATACATACATACATACTTATTATCACGCCGGCAGAGCCACAAGCTCTTATGATTAGAAAACTTGCAGCCACTTCTGATATAAAGTCACAAGATGGATGGATAAAAGAGCCCATCGCCCATATAAATGAAATAAAAATCCAGCACAAACTAAAAAATACCATTTAAACTAAAAAAGTAAGTATGAGTTGTTATTTAGTTAGAAAAAAATAGTTAGTAGTAAATTGAAGATGATAAACATGCTGTTTTTGACTAGAATTAGGTAATCAATTGAAGTAAATTACTGGAAAATTAAATAAAAACCATATTTTAGTGAGAAAACAGGACTTTATTGAAATAGTTTTTTTAAAACACTTCTAAACACAACTTAAATGCAAATGCAAGAGTACGATTGTCAAGTTTATAGGTATGTTATCCAAAGAAATATAAATTAAATATTATGTAATCTTTCAAACTCGTTTTGTAAACAAATTTATGGTGAGTAGGTAGACGTACCTATTTTATGCATAAATTAACAAAATCTAGTTCAGATAGAATTGCCGATACTGCGTCTTCTTTTTATTATAATTAAAATAACTTTATTATTATGATAAATACATGTACCTATAAAATACTCTTATTCGCTCGTGGCCTCGTTCGTGTATTGTATAGATAAAAAGAAGCCTAAATAAGCTATTAGATAGATTTTTGAATTCGAATAATTTGTCGGATTCTTCTGTTTGAAAAAAATATGTGCTATACTTATGACTACTTGTGGCTCTGCCCACTCCATTAGGGATACGGGCGTGATAGTACGAATGAATTAATAATTTATGTGCTCTATCAGGGGACCGTTCGACCGAAAAACACTCGGCCAAGAATATTATATTTGTATAGATTACCAAATAGCTAGTATGATCCAAGTTTATGCTCACACATACTCGTAGTTATTACAATGTTTTAAGCAAGAGTAGGTAAGTTATAGGTAATTGTTTGAGGGTTTTTTTCACACGCGAATTTCATTAAGTCGCTTATTTAAAAGTACTACCCGCAACGTTGTATGCGCAACAAAAATTATATAGTACCACCCACAGCCTGCAAAAAAAAATGAATTACATTGTCAATTGTCAAAGTTTTATAAGTGTCAAATTAGTTGTCTTGTTATAAATTAATGTCTAAGAGGTATTTATGCGTTATCCTGGTTATCTTTTTTCCATTTTGGGATCGTTTCACAGGCTAAAAAGCTTATGTCCTTCCCCGAGATCATCAAAATTTGTTCAGCAGTTTGGGTGTGACAAGGTTACTTTCGCATTTATAATATTAGTATGGATATTACCATCACTGCCTAAGATACCAATTAGATAGGACATGCACTAATAGCCGCACAGTTACCGTTGTTCGCCATGCTACGCAATTGCGTAAGGTGCAAAGACCATTGGCAATTAGTAACTAAAGACACTGCAAATAAGAGTAGGTAGGGTAGGTATGTTTCACTTCATGCCTTCTAGCAAACGCAAGGCTGTTTTCCATCATGAAGCGCTCGCGGCATAGCTTGCTTAGACGTTCTTGATTGATCGTTGAAGCTAAGCAACGTTGTGCGCGGTCACAATTTGGATGAGTGAACCGCATATCTTAGGACTTTAAATCAGAAGGCTGCAAGTTTTCTTATGTTTTTTGTTCTGCCCACCCCATTAGGGATACGGGTGTGATAATATGTATATATGTATGTGTTTGTAAAGTTTAAAACCAGTGCGATAGAATTTATTTTCCATTGCAAGCTGGCGTAATTTGAATTTCCGCAAACTTTTGGACTACACGCCATTACAAACTTAAGCTCAGTTCTGTAAAGTTCATTTTCCTTTGCAAGGTGCCACGAATTGGTTTGAGCCAGTCTTCCGGCGCCCGCCCACTTCCCGATAGCTAATTCACGGGATATTATAAAGTAACGAACCTGAATTGACTGTGGTAGTTACTGTGAACGTGAAGTGCACGGAATTAGTTCAGTATTTTTGAAAAACCAGTCAAGTGCGAGTCAAACTTGCACAAAAAGGGTTCCGTACCATCGTACATGTACATAAATGCTTCGTAAATCATTGTTAGGGTCCTATTATATTTTATTATTTGTTGTTATAAAAATGCACACTGAAAATTTCAACTCTACCTATTACTGTTCATGACGGACGGACAGCGGAGGCTTAGTAATAGGGTTCGTTGGCACCCTTCGAGTACGGAACTCTAAAAATCATTATTATTGAAAAATAGTCCTTGTCAATGTCAGACCACAACAGAAGGTATCTATTACTTGAGTAATAAGTACCTATAACACTAATACCCGGTTTTAATATTACCTAACCATAACAGGGTTGTTGTCTGTCGAAAAAAGCCATACATTTTTAGTCAGAAAAACACGTTGCTATGATAATGAAAGATCTGTTGTTCGTTATTAGAATACAATACAATAATTTATGAATAACACCAAGTTAAAGGTCATTATACTTACACACGCTGAGTTGGGACCTTTTTGTGACTCCAAGACCATACCTTTTAAGCAACTTTTTTTTCTTGTTCTTCGTCTTATTCTACTGTTTATCACTTATATACGTCACCGTATAATTGTAAATAGATTATAATCTCGCGAGATTGTAAACTTTCGAACATCTGCTTAGATAGAAATTAGTAGGTTAGGTTAGTTATTGAAAAACTACGCGAGCAGAGCGAGCGTGCCGCAGCAGCGGTCGCCAAAACAAATTTAAAGCAGTTAAATTGTAAGCAGTATGTTACGGTTCACAATCTTACGATACTTGACAATCTCACGAGACAGATAAAAATTTAACATTATTTACAATTTTACGGTGTTTAATATAAATCTATGTTCTGCTTTGTTTGTTTTATGTTACAAATAAGCTTATTTTGACTTTGAATTTGCTTAGGTTTTTAATTATAAATTTCACGCTTGTCACATCGTCACTGTCAGTTAGTGAGCCGGTAAAGTAAAAGTTTTATCCATATATTTAGTTTAAATTTATCCGAGAGAGAAATTCTAACATTCAAAGCTTAACTTTAGCAATCATAATTTTCGTTACGCCTATCTCAGCACGCAAATAAACCTGTTCAGCGACTATTGCCGTGTGCATGTACAATTGACCCTTTGTAACATTTGACCCTGCTCGTGAAATTATTAGGCCGTTCGCATATAACGACAAATACGCGACTGTAACCAAAATGATCGAACCAACGGATTTCGAAACCATATCTTTCACCTAGAATTGACAGAATGCTATAATCAAGTACACCATAATCGAAAATCTTAGCTATAGGTATCTATAAATATACATGAGAATATTTATCGGTGTTACACCGCCAATAACAAAACAGGGCATGGTGTATCGGCACAGCATGCCTAAGGACGCCTGAGAATCCCTGTGCATGCCGTGCCGATAGTGTGCGCCGGGCCTTAAGCAACTAACCAGTAACGAGAGTATCGTAGCTATGTGTGCGTGCGCCTTTAGGCTTATAGAATTTCACCCGCGTGTAGGGTTCTTTCTCTCGACCTCTTGGAGATTTAGGTCCTCGATTTATGAGACTTCTTGCATCCGCCCACTTTGCTCGCGTGATGTTAGGATAAATTATATAATTTACACGATAATCATCATTAGCATATACCAGTCTACTGCTGGGCATAGGCCTTCCCTAATGAGCGGCCATCGCGACCTCACAGAAACAGTCGATTCAAAAACATAGCCTCAAATTGGTCATAATAAATTATTACGATTTTATTCCTATCCCAAAAACAAAAGTTTTGCAGTATCAGCATGATTAAAAGCCTCAAACTATTTCCACAGACAAACCATGTAGTTTTATTTAGTTAAAACTAAACGAGAACTCGTATAAGCCTAGTTTTCCTAGGCGGGGTTTCCGATAAAAGGTCGCCAGCGTACAACGGCAGTCGCCAAATTCTATACGCAAACTAGGGGCATGTAGCCAACTACTTATGGCGTTGTCGCTTTACGCAACGTGTAAAAATGTATGGGACTAACAAACGATAGTGACTTGTTTACGGTCCATAGTCAAGAATGCAATCTATTTTGTTATCTATATGTCTGTATTAAAAATCCTTGATAAATATCATGCTAGTAGACTTGTCGATTTCACACCCTAGCTACAGTCTAGAAAATCTAGGCTTAAGACTTAGCTTTTGTTTGGTAAAAGTTTGACTGCAGCTCGAAGCAGGTTGAACCATAATTAATGCTTGTGGAGTACACGCGGTTTGCATTCGCAATCAATTAAAATTTTTACAATTGTTTTAAGAATTTCTATAAAACTCTGGCCAAAATTGTTGTGTTAATTTTGTCAAGAATTTGAAAAATAATGTCTGGCAAAACTGTCAGACAAACTAGTCCTAAAAACTCAACCGTAACTAAAAATAGGAATAGCTATTTTTACAGAAAAAAGTATTTACAAATATAATGTGCAAAATACAAAATAAAAGTAAGCAAAATAAAATATACAAATAAATTATTATCGCTCTGCCCAATCCCTTAGGGATATGGGCGTGATAATTAATATGTGTGTATGTAAAATAAAATAATATATCTAATCTAACAAGCTTGCTTAATCCCACAACTGGGCAAAAGCCTCCCTTCCCTTTTTCCATTCACCCTGTTAAAAGGCCTCTGTAGGTCAATTTGTAAATGTAGTAAAATAAAATGTATCTGTTAATTTCCTGCAAGAGGTACTAGCGAGATTCCCAGTGCTGGCAACATGCCGAAAGCCGAATTTACATCTAACCTCTGACCCACAGTGGTGCCAACATTGACGTTCTACCAACACAGGCTCCTAAAACCGCACCACACAATTCGGCTGACCAATAATATTATTACAAGCTTGTAACGTTTGGTAACTTGAGGGTAGTATTATTCGCTACACTCGCTTTTGCATCAGATGTACCCACAATAAACAGTTCTCGATAGTCCGTCTTTCATTGAACAGCACAAAGCTTACCTTCTTTAGACAAGTTTTAATTTGTCAACTTTGACATTGGCAAAATTATGGCAAAGTCAGCTACAGAGGCCAAAAATTAAAAGAATAAGTGCTTTTACCATAGGTTAGTCAGCCGTATCGTGCGGTTTGTAATAAGGGGTCTAACCAGATACCAATCCGGTACAAGTTGCTTGTCTTGGAAAGACGAATTGTTTGAAATATCTTGCTCTGGCTCTGTTAATCTTAAAGCTTAGGTACCTAAAGTTCAATGTGTTCTAATATCCTACGGATCGTTCGTTCGTTTTTTTAACAATAAATCTATTGTATTTTTTGACAGATCCATTATCCGTAGAATATTGACAAAGAGCACTGGAGGTCTACTGGTAGCGGCCTCGCCTTCTGATCTTAAGGTCGTGGGTTCAAATCCGGTCATCTATACTATATATTAATATTATAAAGCTGCAGTGTTTGTTTGTTTGTTTGAACACGCTAATCTCTGGAACTACTGGTCCGATTTGAATTATTCTTTCAGTGTTGTCCATTTATCGAGGAAGGCTATAGGCTGTTTTTTTTTTCAAAATTAGGGATCCGTAATAAAATTGCTATTTTGTAACACAAGGTGTAAAATCGAAAACCTATTTTTGCGTGCGCTGCAAAAACTATTGACAATAGAACAAAATAATGTACTACGGGTTTGTAGATCCCATTAAGACCTACAAAAAAGTCCGCAAGAACATATATCTAGCTATTATGGTTTAATCACAATAACCGATTTTGTGTTCAAAATAATTATTAAATCGTCTGAAGAAAAAAACTACGTTAAATATGTATCGTAATATTAATCTTTATCGAAATTAAGCATTATGTTATCAAGAGTATTTATGTAGAAGTAAAATACTTTTTGTTTCATCTCAATCGGATATTTCGTTTAAAAGTTATCACGTGTGTAAGATGTTAAGAGTTGGTACCTATTAATGAGTTATGGGCCATAGTCCATTTATTGAGGGAGGCTATAATATAGGCAATATTTTATCTCGGTATTTCCACGGAAACGAGAAAAACGCGGGTGAAACCGCGGGGCACAGCTAGTGTTATATAAACGTAGAACGTTCGAAAACATGTGTCAAGTGCACGAAAGCCTTTGAGGCGTACTTTAAATTATTTCACCACACTGGTTTTAAAGAACTGGTGACACAACTAGATAGATAGATCTTGCTTTGGTAATGAACGGTGGATCATCGCGTGGCATTTCAAGCGGTCACCCATCCAAGTTTTGACTGCGCACAACATTGCTCCATCTCGGTATAATGATGGGTTTCCCATACATACTTTCATCCCTTATTCACCCCTTCAAGATTATTTTTGCACCAAAAAGAAGCCTATGTCCTTCCGAATCTATCTTCTTGCATAGTTTCATCAAAATCTTTTCAGCAGTCTAGGCGTTAAAAGTTAACAGACAGACAGAGTAACTCTCGCATTTGTAATATAAGTATGGATTACATTTTTATAGTATAACGAAATCTAATAGTTTTAAGTGCCATTAAGTAGCAAAGTATAGATCGTAGTTTTAAGTGCTTTAAAGTAACTAGCAAAGTATAGATTGTATTGATAAGTTATAATAGATCCGCCTTCATAACTTACAAATCACTTAAAAGTTCACGTTCTTACAAAACAGTAACGGTAGGTACGATTACACCAAATCGGCCGACTAAAAAAGTAAGTTCGTATGAGCTAGTGGCCAACTCTCGTGACGGAGTTTTTAGGCCGCCTAAAGGCCTCCGTCATGGCCTAACGACTTAAAAGCCGGGACTGACAGTTTAACCTGCCCTCCGAAGGAAGCGCTCGGCTCGTAATAAGAAATAATAATAATAATAAATAACACCGAACAGTCACATACATAGTCCTGACCCCACACTAGGATTCCCTGTGTCGTGGGTATAAGAAACTACGAGTACCATGGTACCACAACACCCAGATCCGGAAGAAATATTTACAGATCATGCAAACATTTCTTCCGCAGCGGGAATCGAACCCGCGCCTCTTGCGTCTCTGTCGAGCAATCGCCCGCCACGCCACCGAGGCCTTCCAAATCCAAATTGTGATCACTCATAACGTTGCTTAACTTCAACGATCAATTAAGAACGTCTAAGCAAGGTACGCCACGAGTGATTCGGCCGACTAATACTACTAATCGTGTCACTACTTCGAATCAGTGTGGTGAAAGGATTCAAAGTGCACCTCAAAGGCTCCTTTTGTGCAGCACTCTTTCAAACTAATTAGGTTATACGACTGCCGGTTTCCTCACGATGTTTTCCTTTAGCGTTTGAGAGTACTGTTATGGCGCATACAGGTGCACCGGATTTAAATCCACGATCTTAGGATTAAAACACGCGGCCGCTACCACTACACAACCAGTGCTCTCGATCGGCCGAAGTATGATCGGACGTCATTGACCGAACTCGGCCGTTCAAAATGTCGATGGAATCGAACGGACAATGTCACGAACAAAATATTCTTTTAACAAAGGTTAAATTCAGTCGGCCGAGTTCGGTCGACGACGTCCGACCACACTTCAACCGATAACGGATTTGGTGTAAGTGTACCATATTTTTTAATGATAATGGCAACTCAGTTTATATCCTATGAGCTGTAAAATGTCGATCGTGCGAGATTGGACCTTGGATATTATGACTATTGTTACTTATTTTTAACTGGATTTCGATTTTTTGTTTCTGATATTATAGCCGAATATTAGCCGAAAAGACTGCCTATTACCGAAAGTAGGCAGCTACTTTTAAAGTTCAAAAACATTTGACTCGTGCACGAAAGCAGCCTTTGAGGTGCTCTTTCAAATTCCTTTCACCGAAATGGTTTTTCATATATGGGATAAGGATCAAGATGATGATGAAGTACCTACTACTAGGTTAAACTAGTTCTTTCGAACTAATAACTCGATAATGATGTGCTGAGGTGCTTAGATGTTAGGAATATTGTCAAGCAAAAAAAAACGTATTTTAAATAAATAAATATTTGTGGACATTTCACACAGTGCCATCTAGCCCTAAACGAAGCAAAGCTTGTACTATGGACACCAGATGGGTGATTGAATACTTAAATACTTTTTTTGTAAATATGTACATACTCAAAATACATAATACTACAACATCCAGACCCGGAACAAATATTTGCAGAACATACAAACATTTCTCCCGTAGCGAAACTCGAACCCGTGCTTTTACGTCTCAGCCGAGTTACCCGCCATGCCACCGAGGTCGTCAATTTTAAAGATTATACTGTAAGATAAAATTGGTTTTTGGTATTAACGTAAGTACATTTTCCTAAAACTCTGTTATCGATAATCTAATAAGCCTCGATTCCCAATTTATCTTAAAAGCCCCTTTAGCTGCGCTAACCTTTAACCTTTTAACAGCCGATTTTCGGTCTCGTTCGAAAATACCGAATCGGCCCATTCGGTTTATAAATGAGTTGCTCTACTGGCCTTCAATACATAATGGTTGTGGGATACTGCATGCCCTCACAAGTCAGCCTCGAGGCAAATATTATTCACATCATTGTTCTAGCAACATTTTGAGTTATTGTTTCATTACCGTGGTAAAATAGAAATACAGGGCGTAAAAGATATATATTTAAAGCAAATGCGAATAGGATAATATTCCTTTTTTAGAACCCAATGACAACTAATAAATAAATTGCCAAAAGTCGTCTCAAATTGTTATCTAATACATTTTTTTGTTTATTTTATTACATCAATCTAAAATAGAAAAGAAAATATATTTTTATTTCATTTTACATAATGTCGACAAAATATTATGTATTTATACACCCTAATGAAAAGTAATCGTAGATATAACCATTGTATAACGTAGTACTACCGGTCTCAAGACGTCGAAACTACCTATTACGCGGTAATTAAAAATAAATAATAGGGCCAGTTCATTTGAATATTTGAATATCACTTTTACTTCTAGTACCAACCAGGTAATTTACAAAATTATTGTTTTGATATTTTAAGCTTCGCTAAGCTCAAAAATAAAATTTGACGTTTGACAAAGGAACAATTATTAAAAAAAAATGTGCCATCACGTTTGTTGCGTTTGAGAAAAAATGGCGTCCTAAGTGACTGGAAGACTTCTTAGCAATAAAATAAATTTACAAGATACTAGGTAGTAAGATCTCAGACTATACAGCCTTCCCAAAAAGGATTTTTTCAAGTAAAAAATCATAATTTAGGCTTTTTGACAGTAATTATCTGATTTTCACTAGAAGTCACCGTATATTACTATTTTAAAATGGGGCTATATTTCAAATGTAATTTAAATAAAACCCATTGTTTAGAAACCCTAAAAAGATTAAAAGAAAATTTAAAAAACGAGATCTTTCTTTGAGGAAAATTCTTTTGCAGTATTATCTCACCTGTTTATTGGTTTTCATTTATTTACATCACAAATAGGTACTTTGCCGTGCTCCTAATTTACATTCCAATAAACAGAGGGCTGAGGGTGATGGGCTAGCATCAGTTGGGGTCACAATCACCTATTGAAATATTTGATATATAAGAATACATGTATTTTTCATATAAAAATCTTCTTCATTTCACTTCTTTTTTTATCTGCTATGTATGACACTTCGTCATAATTAATTCTTCAAATGTCCGTTGCTCAAGACTCATAAACTTTTTTCTATCATAGTTTTTTTGATCACGTAACCGCGTTTCTCAATTTCAAATGTCAAAAAATGACATTATTAAAAACTGTCTCAATCCAAATTCTATTTTTCACATACAGGTTGATTTTAAAGTTTCCTTTTCTAGTCTATTTTAAAACGATATTGCCTGATCTTTCGCAGCCTTATTTTATTTTTTCGTTGTTTTGTATTTCACCAGGCTCTGGCATTTACTTTAAAACTGTTGATGCATGTTTTTATTTATAATAACTTTATTGGATTACGTGACGAAGAGGATAAAGAAAAGCTTTATTTATAGTCAGTAGTGTGGTCAGCATAAAATTAGGAATGCGAAAATAGTGTCGCTAGAAAAGGAAGATATTTAAAAAAAATGTTCCTAATTCAGTTATTGGAACGTTTGAATTAGGAACATTCTTTTTTCCTGCTATGTTTCCTGAAATAAATGAAAGTGTTGGAAAATAAAGATAGAACGTTCCGAATTCAAACGTCCGAACTCATGCGTAGGTACCTAGTTCCCTGAAACAAATAGTTTTGGTATCTATAGATATAATGTCACAAATTCAAAAGTTCTAACTCATGCTTAGTTCCCTGAAATAAATAGTATTAAAAACTATAGATAGAATGTTCTAAATTCAAACGTTCGAACTCATGCTTAGTTCTCTGAAACAAATAGTGTTGGAAGCAAACGCGTCTAATTTATCTCTGAATTAATCAAGGCGATCCATTTGTTCTGCGCCGTCAATGGTGACCAATCAATTTGGCACACCCTCTGCCTACCTTATTAGCCTTCTGGATGAAAAAAAGCTTGCTCAATGAAAGACCGCCAAGAATATTTGAATTTCTTAACTCAAGATTCTCAACTTAGTTTCTGGTTAGTTTATTTTTACTTAGATACTTGTACTTCACTTTTTTTACAAATTGTATTGATCAAATTGATCGATCAATTGACCGCTGTAGTGCTCGAGATGAATTAAGATGGAGTAGGCTTGTCCAGCACCTATTCCATCCTCTCAGCTTAGTCGGCCTTGTCCACAGGTAAGGCATGGTCAATACGTGCGGAACTAACTAAACCACGGGGCTCCTTCATTTAGAATTTACGTCCGTCATATGAAGTTTAAAGTTTTAATGAAACTATATCACTGTGGTCACGCTACAATTCAGCGGTATTATAATTGAAGTAGTATCTATAAAGGCTCGAATACTGAAACCGAAACACAGTTAAAATATTTGCAATTGTTTCACACGATTATGATTTCGTGCTAATTCTTGAAGCGGCGATTCTTCTTTGCATTGGGGCGTGATTCTCGGTTAGTAGATATATTTATCACAGTAGATAGAATTCACTAGTCGTTTCACTGGTTCTTTGGAACAAGTGTGGTGAAAGGTTTACGCCTCAAAGCTTCCTTTCTTCGATTTCTGTAATTTTCGTAAAATAGATAGAATCGTAGGTGTACCGCATTTCGATTCAACAGCAGATTCCTATTTGGTAGTAAAATGGTCGGAATTTTGATAAATCATACGCAATTCAATTCAGCAGCAGATTAGATAAAGTGGCCTTTTAACCCATCTGGTGTAGCGCACATATTTTTTTCGGACAGGAAAACCCATTGGTGCACATTTAGATTTGAACCCACGACCTTAGGATTGGAACGCGGGGTTACTACCACTAACTCACCAGTACTCTCACCACTATGTTCATTTTACGAAAAACAATTAATAAATACCTAAAACAATAAGCAAACACTTCTGCGAGTAAAAAAAAATATCCACTTTCAAACTTATTCCCGTGATTATTCCCTTGTGGCGCGACCTATAGGTACCTATTTACTAACCAATGTGGTGAAAATAAAAGCGACTCTCAATGAAACTAATTTCACTAAATAAACCTAGTAATTTAATTTAATCTTTGGGAAATATCTAGGCCTAGATAATTATTTCACTTTCATTTTTGTTCGGATTGTTTCCGTATTCCGGTCAGTGATCTCAGAAAACAGTTTTGGGGGTCAAAGGCCTGACAATGATTTATAGGTATTATATAGTTTATACGTAGTACACTTGAGACCACAGGTGGTCCAGTGGTAGCACATCCGCCTTTTGATCCTACGGTTGCGGGTTTAAACCCGGACGTGCTCTAATGGATTTTTCAGTTCGAAAAACTTATGTGCGCTACAGTACCTACTCTTAAAAGGTAAAGAAAAACATCGTGAGCAAACTGGCATGTCGTAAAACCAAAAAAGTTTGAACAAAAACATGTGTCAAGTCATGAAAGGCGGGCACCACACTGGTTTGAAATAACTAGTGACACGATTAGTAGTATCTATTGATCTTGGTCTATAGTATAATTTACTTACCTCTTATAAAAGTTACCATTCATTTTCAAGTTTATGTTTAGTTTCACAGTTTTGCCTTACTGTTGGCCAAAAAAGTTACATAAGTTCGTTATTTACGTAAACGCCTCACCGGCGGACGCCACAAAAAAGTTAAAAAGGTCTACTTTCTTGGTACTTGTAGTTCGTCTGTCTGAGTTAGTTAGTAGTGTTTTGATCTATTTTAAGTTTGTACGAACTTGTTGGACGTAATGTGGCGAAGAAAAATGATATAGAATAGAAAGTAATCCTGCTAGTAATTTAACTGGTATTAGAGTTATTTTAGTCACCCTATAAAAATGATTTTTTTTAATGACATGAAAAAGAAAGAGGTTTTCCATAAATTGGTCTCGATTTTTTTTGTCATTTTTTATGTTTTACGTGTTATGTACTTCATCATCATCATCTTCCTGCCCTTATCCCACTCTGTGTAGGGTCGGCACAGCATGATCCTTGGATCATGCTGTAAGAGTTTTGGCTAAGGTGTTTTATGACCGGCCGCCTGCCTGACGTCAACCCTCCTTACGAATACTTGCTTATTGTATCTCATCATGTTGGAGGATACTATCCCTTAGTCGACTTTTACATGTTATGTACTTATCTTCATTAATTGTTAAGCAATTTTGATGATTAATTTTCTAATTCATAGAGAACGATCAAAAAGTAGTCTCAAGTTTTATGATTGTGGATTTCTTAGTCGACTTTTACAACATGCTCGGGAAGAGAAGCAGCTGGACGTGTTCTGTTTTTTCTTTCCTCCAGGCCAACAGAGAAGTATGTTCAGATAATAGTATTCACAAATTAGAGTCTACTCCACAACTACTATCCGTCGATACTATTCAGAACGGCGCGTATCGGGTCAAAGGTTATTCCTCACGTTCTTAATCCCAGGGATGGCTCAATGAGGTCGACAGTGATTTATGTGCTCTACAGTACACGATTATACTTATTGCTTAGGTTCAAACGTAAATCAGTTCAGTATTGTTACGTAGATATGGAATCGGAAGGATAAAGAAAATGTATTATTCATAAACATACTAATATTATAAATGCGAAAGTGTCTGTCTGTCTGTTACCTCTTCACGCCTAAACCGTTGAACAGAATTTCATAAAATAAAAGAAACTTACTAAATACCTACTTGTAAATGGAAAATAGCTTGACTCTAATAGGCAACAAAAAGGGAGGTAGTTAGATCCATTTCGTTACTCATAATGTCATATTAGTAATTGTTACTTACCTTCGTTTTGAAACTTCGTAATAAGGCTGTTACAAAACGGAAGGTAATTTGTGTTACAAATGTCACTCGATGTGAAATTTTAAATCGTAAATTGATGAGTGTGTGTATGGCTAATTTGTCAAGTAGCTCAGTGACCGTCTCCATATTGTGAAGCGACAAACTGATGCAATTAACACAAAGAATATTGATTGGCCTCAATAGCGTGGTGGGTGGTTCTGCCTTCTGCGCTGTAGGTTACGTTTGATTTATAACCAGGACAAATATTTGTGATGAACATTATTGGCTTATTATTGAGTATGTATTTACCAAGAAAAAAACAAAGGTACGTATTCTATAAGCCATACCGTTCCACGCTTACAAGCTTTGCATAGTTTGGGAATGTCCAGCAATATTTATTTATTACTTAAATATTCGATTTAAAACACTTTAATCGCTCTGGAATTTGACATTAGAAGCCCATTTAATGTGCGTGTGTAAATCTTTTTAGAACAAGACTTTGTTTGCTCTTACTTTCCTTAGTCGACCACGACTTTCGATCCAAATGTCCAACCCGCATCCAAGTGTACGTGGGTTAACTTTTTAGTCTCAATGTGTAGCAGTGTCTGATTAAATGGGAGACCTTTTCAATAATTGAGGTATATTTAGCAAGACTTTTTACCAGATATTTTGAACTTGTCTGTACCCAATCACACTTATCCGAACCACGTTCACACTTATCAGAACCACTTGTAACCACGATGCCTGCGTGGTTAAGCTGAGAAACTTGTCAAATGTCACTTATTATGAACATCAAGAACAACATAGTTATGAGTACCATCATAATGACCGGCTTGGGTGAAAATAAGATGTTTTATCGTTGCTATGAAAACTGAGATTCATATCCTTGTATAATCATAGAAAGTGTTACCTGTTCTGTTGATGGGCCTTACTCCTGTGAGATACTATATACGCCTAGTTCATATTTCCTACTAATTGTACAACGGTGATAGGTTACCATAGCAACGTTGGTTTTCTGTTTAATTTTGTATGGCGCTTTTTGACGGATTTTGACGTTCAACATTCGTTGGTCGAATATTGTAACCGGACATTAATTTTCTTAATAGTAGAGGTACAAAGTACCTCGTCAAAATTTATAATTATAAACTTAAATTTTCTTAAACGAACGTCTAGGTTTGCACATTGTTGTAATTACACTCCCTGCTGAACAGAAAAATTCATTGGTGCACCACCGGATTTGAACCCACGACCTTAGGATCGGAAGGCGCCACCCATGCTCTCAGACCACCGGTGCTCTCAGAAAGTTTAGCCGCAGGAATATAAATATAGGACTATTCCTATATTTATATTCCTGCGGCTACATTATCGCGCTTTGGCGAGCTTGCCTCGTAGAGTGACAGGAGTAGCTATGTGATTTGTCACAGGATAGACGTTAAACTTTCTGAGAGCACTGGTGGTCTGAGAGCATGGGTGGCGCCTTCCGATCCTAAGGTCGTGGGTTCAAATCCGGTGGTGCACCAATGAATTTTTCTGTTCAGCAGGGAGTGTAATTACAACAATGTGCAAACCTAGACGTTCGTTTAAGAAAATTTAAGTTTATAATTATACCTAACCTATGTTTACTTTGGCTTGGCAGATATATTATAAACCTATATACAACTAATGGAGCTCCCAGTGAATTTGTCCGCATTAAGTTTTATTCTCACACACATTTCAGCTTCCCGCAGCATCCTCTAGGAGTTGAATTTTAGGAATCCCGTGTACTCCTGAAGGGCAAAACACCCAAGCCCTAACAAATTAAATATAAACATACATAAAGCCGAGTTACCGTAGCCGAAAACGGTAGGTAGATTATTTATACACCATAAGAGAAATATTCTCTCCTTCTCCATGCTTCTAGGCTTTATGGTTTAGACTGCGTCGATTATCAGTTAGGATTACGAGTTGTATATATTTAGATAGAAAAACAGGTTTACTTTAGGTGGATACATTGTAGGAACTTGTATACAATGTGAGTACTTTTACTTAGGATTCAAAGTATATAAGGTTATGACACGTACATGTAATCCTGGTTTAAAAGGAAGTCGCGTTTTATTGACGTAGATAATTAGCTTTTAATTGGATTGAGAATATGGATAGTTGAGTTAAAATTTTCATTTCATAACTTGTCAATAAATTCACGCTTTATTACATTTTGTGTAGTTATCTGTCACCGTAATCCTACTTATTTATTTTATATATGTAATTTAGTGTCAATCGACTTGGTAACGCCAGTGACTATTTATAGGCATTCGTGTTTTTCAATATAAAATCTCTTACGTATCTCTTACAACTGGCTATCTATAATCCTTGAAGCATGGAACTTGGAGGGTATATTAATCTTATGGTGGTTAGGGTGCTCTAAGAATTGAGATTTCGAAATTTTGCTCCTCGATAAATTTTGTTTGAAAAATAAAAACGCAAAGAATAGATTAAATGGATTTTCGATAAGTAGCTTAATATTTTACTTCAACTTCTCTACAAACTACACAAATTTGTTTACGTCTAGTTCTGACATTTTATTAAAATATCCAAAAAAAATGTTAACTAGAACAGCCATCTTCAGTGGCCACTTCTTATCGCACTCCAATTTATCTCGAGCCTATCTTGTTTATTATAATCACAAATCTTGGTCCCGCGGCTCGTTTACACGGGGACAGATAACATATACTGGCTTAAGGGAGATTCAACAAGTTACTTATAACGCTACTTCCTTCAATTGGCCATACAATTTTAAGGATAGATAAGATAGGTTAGCCTCTTTGAAAATTTTAATTGTCCTATTAGGACTTTGAAATTAAATAAAAAAATAAAACAAAATTTGAGTGCTCAGCGGAGACGCAAGAGGCGCGGGTTCGATTCCCGCTGTGGAATAAATGTTTCTTCAAATATTTCTTCCGGGTCCGGGTGTTGTGGTACCATGGTACTCGTAGTTTCTGATACCCTCGACACAGGGAATACTAGTGTGGGGTCAGGACTAGTATGTGACTGTTGGGTGTTATTATTATTATTATTATAACATAAGAGATTGACCTTCAGTGGTCTGAATATCGCGTGAGTCGGAGCTATTAAGATCGGTGTATTTAAAATGACATCCTTTGATATGATGGAAAGCTTCGGACTTGATTAGCACTAGGTTTAAAAAAGTAAACCATACACTTATCATCTAGTCAGGATTTAGCACCAGCACTAGCGCCAGTAACTCAGCTATGTAAACAGTCATCGCCATAACAAAAGAGAGTGAATCTTGACCTTCAGTGGCACAGTGGTCTGAATCTCGCGTGAGTCAGAACTAGTGTTAACCACGATTGAGATCATAGCCGGAAGATTTGATATGTGACGAAAAGCCGGAAACATAATCATAATCATCATTAACCCAGTTTATAACTATTTACCTACTATGCATTAGATAAAGCACATTCTTATTACGAGAAGTTTAATGTATTTTATGGAAGTAATCATTGTACTTTTACGTAATCATAAATCATAATTTATAGCCTAAACAATTAAGTTTGCGAAAAGGTAATTTGTTGATAATAAATGTTTACATCATGATCACTATCCGCCACATTACTTTACCCACAGCTGGATAAGCCTCTATGCCATTTTCCAGCTCCGACTCGCAAAAAATGCTATACCTAAAATTGGCCCTGCTGGACGAACGAAGTTAGATGTATTTGAGTCTAAAAATTATAGTATACTAGCTGCCGCCCGCGGCTTCGCTAGTACGCAGATAAAAAATAGCCCATGTGTTAGTCCAGTACATGTACTATGTATATTCCAAGTTTCATTCAAATCCGTTCAGCCGTATAGGCGTGAAAGAGTAACAAACATCCATACATACAAACTTTCGCGTTTGTAATATTAGTAGGATGGACATTTTGGACATTCCACAGCACTAACAACCGGCCTTCTGCCAGCCCTGATTATCAGATGCGCGATTAGGAAGTTTACTTTTACTAGTTGCGTTCCAGCTGCGCACGCGATCACTTTCAACACACTTTCAGACCACTGAGCATGCGCACGACAAAACTTTTTTTTACGGCAACGGAATGAAATGAAATTCGCAAAAGTAAAAGTATTATCAAATACGAAAACATCATAATATTTTTATTATTATTATCTGACTGTATCCAGTGATGACAAAAGCCTCCTCCCCTTTTTCCGTTCGGATCCCTCTTGAGCTAATGACTAATGAATGCGCCAAGTGTGCGTCTAACTGATGGTCTGAAAACTTGAACGAAAATTGTAATTTCTTAAAAAAATATACCTCTTTTTAAGTTTTCAAAGCTGACATAAATTTTATTAATGTAATTTTGGAAAATATGCTAAGTGTTTGTTAATTTAATCAGTTCTGGTAACCTATCGAAAATTGTTATGAAATGCGATTTCAAAAATCGGTTATGTCATGTTTTTTGAAAAATAATTAAATCAATAAGAACAAACTTCGAAAAATTTTAAGTCGTGATTCGACCCACTTATCTCGTCTGCAGATTGTTTATTAATAAGCTGCATCATTTGTTCTAGTTACATGTTGCAAGATACGGATTCGACGACAAAACGACGCAAATCGAGTTTGTTGATTGCGAGATCGGAAATAATCGGATAGACTGATTGGACTCGTCTGTTTTTCTTCAGTGGATTTTTTATGGAGATCGTAGGCTTTCTGTGTTCATGTTGTTGACTTATAAAAAAATAGTAACATTTATTAACAAAAATAAACTTAAAAATAATACAAATAATAATTTACAAAACACTAAAGAAACATTTGTTACTTAATTAAAGATCTTTACAAACATAAAGGAACATTCGGCACTAAGTCAAAAATATTGATTGTCGCCAAAATGACAAAAAATGGCGCTGAATGTGGAATATAATAAGAAAACGTACTATCTTAGGTACCTATACATGGACAAGCTTGTTTCTTTAGGACATCAACCCCTGATTTATCGATAAAGCTAATCCCAT
Source organism: Scotopteryx bipunctaria (assembly GCA_949320045.1). NCBI lineage: Eukaryota > Metazoa > Arthropoda > Insecta > Lepidoptera > Geometridae > Scotopteryx > Scotopteryx bipunctaria. Next base: position 4,667,146 of record OX439459.1, on the reverse strand, counting down.
ACAAAATTTCAATACAAAAGGCCATCCCTTTTTTATAAATAGATATAAGAATAATAGCTATAATTTTCTCACAAACTCAGCTTAGTTTAGAAATGAAATCGACAGCAATTCCTTGATCTACTTGACTAAATAATTATAAGTTTATAAACGGATAATTTATGTGCCTAAGTTGGTCTTTAAGTGCAATTATCACTAATTAACTTAAAAACAGTATTTTCTTTAAAAACTTGTTCAAATTGTTCTTACTTCGTTAGTATGCTCTTAACATTTGACATTAGCTCTGTGGGAACTGGGCCGAGTCAATGCACATACTGACAGCAGAACAAAGTTTTAAACTAATTTGGTTTCCACATTCAATGGTAAGGAACTAACCACTTTTAAGCGACTTCAGAAGCGGAGTTCTTAGTTTGGCTGTATTTTTTAATAAATAGTGCAAATAAAGATTTTTACTTTTTCATTCTCTACAAAGTCTACAAAAGTGGTATCAAAATGAAACTGTATTAAAGCCTATAGACAGTTATTACGTTCGTATAGTCATATAATAAATTGAAATAGGTACCGAAAGCATTTGCTCTTCTCTCCGAGAATGTCATAAGAGTCGACTAAGGGATCGTATCTTCTTCAACATGACGGTCCATCATGTAGGTGATGGGCTGATCACCTATCACCATGGTTCACAATATCCATCTTAGGACTTTAAATAGAAGAATCTGCAAGTTTGTTCATTCTGCATTTGTTTTCTTGTGGCCCACCCCATGTTATACGGGCGTGATAATATGTATGTATGTACAGTACATACCTAAGTAGGTAAGGTATTAAACACAGAAAACACAAAATGTATTTTGTATTCAGTGATGCTTACTATGCAATTTTTGCTAACCATACACCAGTGAGAGACTTTGGCCTTCGCTAGAGACATCGTTTCCAATGAGTATAATAACGTACCGTAATTAAGAAGTCCTTTGTAGACTAAGAGCCACGGGATATTTTCTTACCTCATTTAGACAAGGCCGACTATGCTGAGAGGATGGAATATGTAGGTGCTGGGCAAGCCTTAATTCGTTCCATCTTAATTCGTCCCGGGCACTACAGCGTCCCGTCTGTGAAGGTAAAAGTTGCCTGCTGACGCTGTATAAATCATCTACTATAGATGGTAAAATGCCTTAGTTTTTTTTATACCGAGCTGATGAAGGGTTACTTACTAATTCCCAGTTTCTATATTCTACTAACGGATGACGGATCGTTTATTATCATAGCAACTTTGTTTTTTGTAAGAAAATTTATGGCGTTTATAACAAATAACAACGAGAACGAGCCTTCGTTCGTTAGAACTGCGCATAAGCTGGGCATAATGTGTATGGTATAGTGTTAAAAATATTTTATTGTATGTATGTTAGTCTGTAAGGTATTTATTAAAAAAAGATAAAGAAAAAGATAAAGACATTTATTTGCTCTGAACATGGTGTACATAACATGGGCCAAGACATTGTATCTTTTGTATAATTTACTCTATGTTGCCTGAAATAAAGAGTTTATTATTACGAGTATTATTAGCACATTATCTATCCTTTGGTGAGGTGTGTTTCGCATGGGTTCTATAGAGATCAGCGCTCAAGATTGGAGCCGCTCTGCGTAGAAATATCTTTGCAGATAGTTTGAAGTTAATTTAACTGAGGTTCCACAACTTATTCTATTACTTACTGCGGCATAAATAGTTAGGTTCGTAAGTCAAAACCGCAACAACTTGTAGGCTACCGCAAAGTTTCACTTCTCTAACTTTCAATTTAGGTACAAATCACTTTAAACACATATTAAAAGTCTACAGTTCAAAACTTTTGTACTTAATCTAACTCGAATATTGAAATACTTATTGAGAAATTCGTCCAACTTGTTAAAGGAGAATAACTCTTATTGCGTCTAGTTACGGGTTATTATTGTAGAGCGCGACTGTTTAAGTAATATGCAACAAAGTAGTGTAAATCTTGAAATCTGTGGATCGGTGTTAATGGATTCACGAGATTCCTAAGCTAATCTTATATTATAAGAATCTTTGTCCTGACTGACTGACTGACTGACTGACTGACAGACAACGCACAGCCTAAACCGCTGGACGTAGAGACTTGAAATTTTCAGTGTAGGTAAACCTTGGTACGTAGGGGTGTACTAAGAAGGGATTTTTCAAAATTCAATCTCTAAAGGGGTGAAAAGGGATGAAAACCTGGAATCAATTTTTGGTCTAAAACTGCACATAACCTATATCAAATTAAAGAGCCGATTTTTCTCATTTAGTTGATGTCATAATTACCTGTAAATTCTTTATTTTTGGCATGTTTTTCATGAAAAATAGAATACTTTTGTTTTGACATAATGACAACGTTGATACCGCAGATTAGTAATAGATGATACAAAACATATGGAAAAGGAACTGTCAAAGTCAAATTACCTGTAAAGGAAGCATAAATATGAAACTGGTCTAATAAGTTTCCAATCTTGATTATTCATGGAGTTCTGACGTAATTCTACGTCTGATAACTAGATGTCGCTGCTAATGCTGATCAAATCCTAGAACGCGCTATCGTTGCGTTTTGAAAAGTTTACCTTAACTCTCGAAATTTTTACTAAATTCACCGAAATTTCTTAATTTTTAGATTTAGGTATGTTTGTTACTCTTTCACGCAAAAACTACGGAATATACTTACATACCCTATTATTCATATTCGTTCGCTAATGTTAGCCATTGCTTAAAGTTAGCCCTGTCACTGTTTATCATTATGAAATGGTAAGAGATGGCAAAACTTTAGTCATCGTTTAGCGTACACTATATTATAATGAATAATGAGGATAGTAGGTACCTACGTGTGCTGGAATGGGACATAGGGTACTTTTTATCTGGGTACCGCGTGTGCGAAGCCGCGGGCGGCTGCTAGTACTAATATATAGCGGATAATGCTATTTGCTTTGACGTCCATAAATAATATTATTATTGAGGTTGTCTTTACTTTAACACGGCTAAGTATTTATATTAAAATAATTAATTCTACCGTGTTTTATTTTGATAATAAGAAAATTTAAATTTAAACCGACATCACCGTGAATCCGTACTAAATCCTTGAATATACCTTTCTGGAAGTATATTTTCTAGTCTTTCTTTTTCGCATCGACAAAAGAACGGATTTTTTTTTTTGTCTTTCATAGATAGCCATAATAGTTTAAGGCCCGGAGAGTGACGTATGTCCCACGATACGAGAGTAAAAGGTTGAAAGCACGGTAGTTTAAAAATAAAATTGAGTAGCCTAGTACAAAACTTATGTTCTATATCTTTTGTTCCAGCTATCGCCCTGTGCGCATACGCAGCGGATGTGGCCGAAAACGAAAGCGCCGAGCCGAGCAAAGAAAAGAGGCAGTCACAGGAAGGCACCCTCTCTCATCTCGTCTATAGATCTGCTAAACAAGTAAGTCATCATCCTACAGTAAATTATTTACCCTTATTATGTATGTATGTTCGTATGAGCTAGTGACCAACTCTAGTGACCGTAGTGAAAGGCCTCCGTCATGGCTTAACGACTTAAAAGCCGGGACCGACTGTTTAATGTGTCCTCCGAAGCACGGAAGCGCTCAGCTCGTAATGCCACTTGCGGTCACGCATCCCAATTTGTGACCGCGCATATCGTTGCTTAACTTTCACGATCTAAAATAACTACGCCACGAGCGCTTCTTAAAGCCTTATTATACTAGATAGGATATGGAATGAGTATGTAGGTACATCAGAAATAGTTTGAAAGTAGCGCCAGTGACAGAAAACATGAGGAGTAATAGTTTAGCGTGTTATATGTATGTAATGAGGAGGGAATAATAATAATAATAAATATTTGTGGACATTCACACAGCGCCATCTAGCTCCAAACTAAGCAAAGCATTTACAAACATTTCTCCCGTAGTGGGAATCGAACCCGCGCCTCTAGCTTCTCAGCCAAGCACTCGTCCGCTACGCCATCGAGGTCGTCGAATAAAGTAATGTTACATTCAAGTGATGAATATGCATGTATACACACTACTAGAGGAAGGACAAAGAAAAGATGGATAAATTGTATGAAAGAGGACATGCGTGTGAAAGGAGAGAGTACCTACTGAGAGTACCTACTGACTGACAGACGAAAATGGAAAAAGGAAACATATTCGGGCCACCCTACGTATTGAAAAAAAGGGCAGGAAAAAGATGATGGTTTTCCTACATTATTCTAAGCAAATACGGGGACTTGTAAGTAGGTAGGCAATTTTTCATGTGACCAATTATACGAAAATCTTCAAACAAAAATGTTCCAATCTTGGCGTCGTCAATGTCTTTGAAGTTTTGCCTTGAGACTGGAAAAATTCTTCAACATTCGTTCAAATTCCCAAATCACATTGGTACTTGTAAAGTAAAGTAATAAAGAAACATTTTCTTGACATTTTGTTTTTTTATTATCTAACTAGTAGTGGAAGAGAAGAATTTCAGAAATTCAACTCCTATTTACAGAAATTCAACAAAATCGCGGGGCATTCCACTAGTGTCCGTATAAAAGTGAAATTATGTGAACTGTTTCGTTATTGGTGTTTACAATTCAAAACTACCTCGATAGCAACTAGCAACACGATAATGTCCTTTGTCCTTTCTCTCGCGCCCTAGATTTCGTCATGACCTGGCCAGTTAGTCCGAACTATTACCTTTATGTTTCCAAACATCCTGCCTTTTATTCGACGAAAATAACCAAATTTTTAGCAAAAAAATCCCCTGGCATTGTTGCAACTTCTGCTATTGCTTATTTTCAGTATATTCTGACGAAAATTTTGGATACTTACCTACTTTTTTTTCCTTGCTAGATGAAAGTCTAAAGACATAATCTATTTATATAAAACTCTTACATTGCTAATTGACTGACTGATTTTCAATCAACGCACATCCATAGTGTAGCGGTGCACTAAGAAAGGAATTCCCGAAAATCAACTCCTGAAGGAAGCAGCGGGAACATAAAAGGAGATGTTTCATAGCAGGCCTGGTCTATGTACGCCAGACAAAAATATGGTAAAAATATCTCTGGATTTCGAAAAACTACTCCAACTCTAATTTGAAGCATAATTATGTCGCAGACTCTTTATTTTGATAGCTTCATTACAAACATTTTGATTCTACGCGAATGAAATGCAGCTAATGAAGTCCACAGCTATCAAAACATTTTAACCAATACCGCCCCGCATATTGTTTTATATTTCGTGTTTCCCTCCGTGAGAAAGGTGTTTTGGAACATGCATTAAATAAAGCAAAATAATAAAAAAACTGACAATGTCATAAGATTTGACACATACTTAGCTATATTTATACAAGAGTGTATACCGACCAGGCCTAGGTTCCATACATTTGTGAAACATTTCCTTTGTATGAAAAAACTAAACACGGACGTCTCAAGTGACGAGTTTTTGATAGATTTTCATCAAAAACTGTCAAAAAACCGTGAATTGAGACGTGCTCAACTCTGAGTCACGTTTGAGTATTCGGGAGTAAGTCGCGGGGCGTTTAAATAGTTTCATATAAAAATAATAGATGTATAATCCCTAGAAATCTCTTACCATTCGGTAATGAGAGACTGGCAGCTTGTAAAAGCTTTGGCGTAAGGGGGTTAATGTATAATGCAAAATAGAAGGACATTAACTAAAGTGGAACTAAAATAGTCCATCGACACGCATTGCGCAGGAAACGTGGATATCCTTGAATAGCTTAGTGTCCATTCACAAACGAATCGAGACAAGAGTATCCTTTGGTTGTCAGATCGTGCGAATGTTTATTTAGCTCATGGCAATATTTTATCAAAGATTTCATATTCAAAAACCGGTGAAGTACGACTCGAATTCGCACACCAAGGGTTCTGTACCATCGTCCATGTACATATATGTTTCTTGTATGGGGCCCTCCATTTATTTTATTGTTTGTTGTTATAGCACACGTTGGCACACTTTGGGTACGGAACCCTAAAAATAACAAAGAAAAAGGACGCGATGTTTCATCATATTTGATCGTGAAGCATGTTTTCATGTTTACTATCTGTCAGTCACCAGATATTTCAAACCAATGGGGTGAAACGTGCGCCTCAAAGGTTCCTTTCGTGCACTTGACACATATTTTCAAACATTTTAGGTTTTTCGCCGTTTGAGAGCACAGGTATAGCATAGCGCGCAGTAATTTTTCGAACAGAAAAATCCATTGGTGCAGGATCGGGTTTAAACCCATGACCATAGGATCAGAAAGCAGGGCCGCTACCATCACTAACTACCGGCGCTGTCGAGTGGCAGTACTTTATCAAAGATTTCATATTCAAATTCAAAGGATGAAGAAAAAGGACGTTATTTAATCGAAAATGTTGAAGCTTATTAAAGATGTCAAAATAAGAACCTCCCTTAATTGGCGAAATGGTACCTAAATAGACTATGTTTACATTAATTAATGCTTTGATGAGTTTTTCTAATATATAATATAAGTGACGCCTAGCTAACGCTGTATAAATCTAGTACCTAATAGATGGTAAAAGCCTTGGTATAAGACCACCATACGATCGCGTCTAGACCGAATTGAAAGACCGAAATTTCGAATCGTGTTGAAAGAGACGGATTTCGGGTGTATAAAAGAAAGATAGAGTGAGACCGCGCAAAATATTGAAAACAAATAATCCTTACTAATATTATAAACGCGAAAGTTTGTATGTATGGATGTTTGTTACTCTTTCACGCAAAAACTACTGAATGGATTTTAATTAAACTTGGAATATACATAGTACATGTGCTGGATTAACATTATAGGCTATTTTTTATCTGAGTACAACGCGAGCGAAGCCGCGAGCGGCAGCTAGTCAATAATAAATAATTGGTAATCAAACAAGAAAACTACAAAATTAATCAAAAAACTGGTATCAGCAACTAAAGAAACAGTTAATACCTAATACCTATCAAAGTAAAAATCATTTGAAAATAAGGTAGGTATCCCGCGAGATTTAGATCACACGATTCTTCTAATCGTTTTTTCTCTTATCCTGTTTTCGCTTTGGAGAACCAAAGAAAAAAAAAATTTAATACTTCAATTTATTTTTGAATAAACACATTTTAGTCGTATTAACTAACAACAGAGTTCTACATTGATTTTGGTAAGAAAATCCGCTACTGCACACTATTAAGAGAAGCGCTCGTATTTTGGCCGTATTTTAGCAATAGAAAGATAAATCACGTCTCAGTCATCAATAAAAAGGATCGAAAATTACAAATCATCCGGGAGCCTTAGAACTGGTATGTTGTTCTGATAATGGTCATGAGGTCAAAATACAAGCGTGCTATCAAAAGTACATAAATATTTAAGTCAGACCCACTCCCACAATGTTTATAGACACTTGAACTGGGTATTTTATAGCCAGTCAGTCACGTTAAGATTTTATATAAGTTATTAAATGCAAAAGCTAATCCAGATACCTAACTTAAGCTGAATAACGTAAATAGTTTTTTACTATGAAGAAGAAGACGAAGAGGCATACCTAATTATACCTAAATAACGAAAATTGTATCTATGAAGAAGAAGAAGAAGTTGCGTCTGCGGTGTCCCTCAAAACCGTTAATTTACGATCGGCTTTATTGCAAGGACTTTAAATTTTAGGTACCAAATAATACCGGGTTATACGATTATAGCCATATTAAAAGTTTATCGCGTAACGAGTTGATTAAAACCTACGTAAAACGAGAGCATAATGAAGAGGAAGTATCTCTTCCTCTTCAGAAATGAGAACTCCTGAATAAGAATTTTAAATTCATAATCAAATTAAACTCAAACTAAGGCCTTTACCGATGGTTCGTACAGTTTCAGGAGGCAACTTTCACCTACCCTAACGGGACGCTGTAATTCCCGAGACGGTTTTTGATGGAGTAGGCTTGCCTAGCATCTATACCAACCTCTCGGATTAGTCGGCCTTTTCCACAGGAAAGACCTGCAATACGTTAAGAGCTGACTAAGCCGCGTTAAGTTAAGCTTAACTTGATCGTGGGGATCAAGTTTAGCTTAAGATATAGATAATTATTTTATAAACATGTTCACCTAACTACCGTCAGTAGGAATACCTATCTACAATACTTAGGTACCTTTCATGGTACGATATGGTACGACAGTAATTTATTTAATTACGCCACATAATGGTCAACTTCCCATTCGAGCCTTAAATTATAAGAAGTAAAAGAGTTTGTTTCCTTTATTGTTAGTTAGTTCCTCTGTTGTTAGTTACTGAAACGCGTTTATTCAAAAATAAAATGAAATTTTAACATATTTTTTTGGTTCCTCTAAGCACGATAAGTGAAAACGAATAAAAAATATCTTGAAATATTCATGTTTTGAGTATGTTTTGATCTACCTAAATCTCGGGTATCCTGCCATATTTTCAGATGATCTTTATTATTTCTTTAGTTGTTGAAAGCAGTTATTTGATTAATTTTGTAGTTTTCTTGTAATTGTCACTTATTTAATTTGGCGGGTTAATTGATTACAATATTTTGGACAGTTTTTTATACATCCGAAATCCGTAGCGCTATCTCTTGTAATTGAGGGACCGTAATTTCCTTCAGAGCTTGCTATACGAGTATTCGTGCAATAGGGTGTAATGACAGTTTGACACAGTCTTGCGTACTTTGCATAGTGCAATAGGTCGGATCTAATACTTAATTACAAGGTCTTTCTAAAATGTACTTTTACTGGACAGTTTCTACATACAGTTGCTTTTTTTACAATAAATGATATCACTTGTTTTTTGTTTTCATTTATAGGTGTTGTAATTATGTATTTTAATTATGCGTTTACAAAAAAAAGGTATATAAATATTCTATCAGCCATCTGGTTCCCATAGTACAAGCTTTGCTTAGTTTGGGGTTAGATAGCGCTGTGTGAAATGTCCATAGTATTTATTTGTTTTTCATCATCTTATTTTACTATTTTTACTAGGTATCCTCTCGGGTACTTGTATGTACAATATTACAGTCCAAGTACATTATCATCACATAATGCATGCATTAATTTTGTTGTCTTAATTCCATAAAGTACCTAGATATAATAGATTAGTTTGTTTGTGCATTTGATTAGTCTGAGACAAGATAGTCTTTCCGTTTGTGTGACTCATAAAAACTTCGGTTTCGTATTTAATGACAATACTCAAGAGTTAGGCGACACTCCAGCATTACTCTATGCTGGACAGTATCTGATGGAAAATTAACAGCGAAATTCTGCTTCACGCTTGAGCATTGAACGCGAGACCTTAAAAATACATGTTTTGATTACGAACTATATACAAGACATTCTGTCTACTCTAAGATAAGTTAGCTCTAAGCTTCTGTTTCAAACTGTTATGACTCAGGTTAGAGCTATCTACTCGTAATCTCCCATTATTTTGAATCACGAGAAACTTTACTTAAGTGCTGACAATTAATAGCATTCCACGTAAACAATCGGAAGTAGGTAATTTACCGGATCAAAGCGGATTACCAAACAGGCCGAACGCGGGCCAACGACGCCTGCGCGCGCGCCGCCCCTATTTCGAAAACGGCGATAAGCTGCATTGTCTTCGTTTTCCTCAGCTTTCACCACACGCATCTAATGTAATACATAATTGCATACTTACCTAGTGTTATAACGCGCTGTTGACATCGCTAATTTGCGACGACCAATCAATTGTTAGGACATGTTTTTCCGTGAGAACTATGAGACATAGTTGCCGGTTTCTACCCACGGTGTATTGAAGCTTTGTCTCGTTTTTTGGACAGATAATGTGTGACCTCTATTCTCCGAATTTCTTTTCTTTGGATGTTTAGCAAAACAGTCACGCCCCCTTACTAAAAGTTTAGGTTTTCTTTGGCTGTATCTGTACCCTACTACTATCATAAATATGAAAGTTTGAGGATGTTGTATGTTTGTGCATCAATTACCTACGGCATAACTACCGAGAGTATTTGAATAAAACTTGGAATATACATAGTTCGTGACCTGGAAAAGCTTTTTTATCCAGGTATAACGCGAGCGAAGCCGTTGGTAGAATCAAAAATATAGTATTTAACGCATTTTTTGTTCATTTCAGGAACAGATTGCCCCGGTTGAAGAGCCACAAGAAGATGACAAATCATCACTGAGGTAGGCATTACTAACAACTATTTACTTAATAGTATTGGACTTACCATATACCTAAATGTATATATTTTGAGTTCAATGAATCACTAATTCTAAGATTGGATGCAAGTGTGGCGTAGTCTTACCACACTTGCTGATAGCATAATATGATCTCTGCTTAACTACATGTGTGAGATCAGCACAACCATCAAAACACCACCAGTCCTCATAAACTAATAAGTTTGGCCATCAGCACATGTGGCTGGATCCTGCAAAGATAGATGACGTATTCCCTTATATTTCCAAGTTGGTGAGCGTGTTTTCAAACCTTCCAATCTAAATTAACCCAATATTTTCAAAATTATTTCTATATTCTTCATCAGCTGTGTATTACAGCTGTATTGGCTTCCTGAATCGCTAACCTACTCATAATTTATGAACGATAATTATTCGGATAATAATTATTAAGGTTACGGAATAATAATTGGCTATTAAAAATATCATTCATGGAATATTTTTATTTCATACGGGCTTGGAAGGTTTCCATCATAACCACATATTTTAAGTTTATTTCATAAGCAAACAAGGTAACTATCATAATAACAAACTTATCATGGGGCCTGAGGCAAGAATAACAGACATAACATGAAGAACTAAAAGATGAAAGTCTGAATCTCAGGAATCGGACATCACTTCAACCATCAGAAGATCCAGGTGCCGATGTGGATCGTACTGCAAGACAACAACCTATAGTGGTACCTAGTGGCAACAGCGCACCAGAGGATCCAAGTACAATCGAACAGAACTCGAACTCGATCGAAACTAGCAGCGAAGCGCCGCCGCAACCTCCGACCGTGCAACACGTGGACATCGAACACCGCGGCATTAGCCTGGAAGACCGACGCCAATCTCAAATTCCTCCACCTAGCGACGGGAAATCCTACACACCTGAAGAATTCACGTCTTTGATAGTCGCAGGATACGCCGTTACACCCATTCCTGACTTAAGTTACGATGTGGTGAGATCGAACTCGCTACTCAACCCATACGGTGCACCTGTAAGCCCTACACTCGCTGGTCCTTCAGTCTACAACAACTTGCCCGCCATAAGTTCACCGTCTCCATTTTCTCTGAGGGATGAGCAGGCGAAGATTAACCAAGCTCGTCTGGAGCTTGGTCTTCACCACTACAGACAGAGGTTGGCTCTTCAGCAATCTTTGCCTCCCCCAAAGAACAGCAAAGGCTACACACCTGAAGAGTTCAACAGTTTGATCGCCGCGGGATATCCTGTTGCACCTATTCCTGTTACTGCTGATGGCGTCGAAAGCTCACAGTCAAGGTTACTAGTGGAATTAGTTATTTTAAGACAGTAGGCTCATAAATTACTTGATTTCTTACGAGCAGTATTTGTTTTCAGTCGGGCTGATGAAGAGTACCGTCCTGGACAGGTATTCTCTCTCAACCCTCAAGAGCTCTTGGACCTTCAGCCTGAAAGAAAAGCTCCTCTCTCCAGCAACCAGTACCTACAGCACTTATACGGAAACCCTCAACAAGAACATAAGCAAAATCTTCAGCAGATCTACTATTTGGAGCCTCAGTCTCAGTCTGGGCGTCAGGTAAAAGGCATTTTAAAAATATTATTCTAACTAAATTTATCCAAAATATGATATAACTTTACCCATCTTAAAGCATCTTGTCATTAATCACTTAATGAATTTCCATATAAGGTAACCTCTGTATAAAAGATACAAATGACCTCTTTATAATGTATGATGTAAATGTTGCAGTCTCATCACAGTTACTTAATTTTTTTCTGCATTTTCAGGCTCCACCATCTCACACAGTCATTGCTCGCCCTCACTACTCTCTGGACGGTGGTGAAGCGTCAGTAGGAGCCGCTCTATCTGTCAGCGATACCGGCTCCAGTTCATCTGGAAACAACTACAACGAAGAGATCCTAGCATTGTTGGGACAAGCCGTCCGACCTCAGGAGTCCAGAGCTCAGCAACAACAATCTTCAACTGTCCAAAGTGTTGCACCTCAATACCAACAGGTACTCAAAAGATTTATAGTACCTAGGTACATAGAAACATACATATAAGGTGTGGTTCATTAATTAATTAATTTTATAAATTACAGGTTGACCGATACATTACGAAACCAAGCAAAAAGCCCACGAAACTCCGTTCTAAGGTACGAGTAGAACAACAACAACAGGCAACAGCCGCTCCCCAGCAATACCTCATCGAGACCACCAACGTGCAACAACAACAACAGCAACAACAACAGCAACAACAGCAGCAACAATACCGCCCCACCCAGCCGCCACAGCGACTCGCCCAGGCCCTCAGATACGTGCCCATTCAACAGTCTCCTCAACTAGACCAATTCCTCTATGAGCGTGAACGACCTGAGTCCCAAGGATTGAAGATCGTGCCAGCCCCCAAACTAGCTCAGCAACCCAGGGCTCAGTTCAACTACAGACTAGCACCACAGGCCTCGCAGTACCAACAGCAAGAAGCTGCACCAGCACCGAAACAGTACAGATTAGTAGAACTCCCAAGAGCACAACCCATCAGACAGGAATTACGTCTCCCAGCGTCCAGCAACGGTGACAGGCCCGTCGCTTATCTGAAGCGTATACCTGAAGTCGAAAAGCAGCGTTCAGTGAAAATCTACGACCCGATTGCCCCCGAGACCCAACAGCCTGCCCAACTTTATGGCGAACAGTTTGTGCTCCGTCCGCTTTATAGATCAAACGAACAGCGTCCCAGGTTTGAGATAGCACAGACGAAGCAGGAGGCATCACCGAGCAAAACCCCGCACTCAGCGATATACGTCAGTAAGAACATTCCTATCAGAACGCAAAAAGCAAGGCCACCATTTTTGAGGGAGCAAAACATTGAGCATTCGAACATCGACATCGTCCAGCACGGGCAAAGCTTGGAAGAGCAGAGATCACAGCTCCCACCACCTAGGAACAATAAGGCTTACACTCCTGAGGAGTTTGCCGCTTTAGTAGCTGCTGGATATTCTGTGACACCTGTCCCTGTTAGTGCATTGAACCTTGAAGGTGCTCAATCGAGGACCTCTATTGAGACTGTGACCCCGCAGCCGAAGCGACGGCTGACCCAGAGAAGACGTAACCAGTATCTACCAGTACGAGACGACGCGCCTTAATTTGTTACCTGTTTGTAAATAGCTTTAGAATTACTTAGTTGATAATGTTAATTAAAATTATTGGTATTTATATCCAACTTTCATTAATTCCGAAGAATCTTTGGAAATGTAACTTTACAAATCTCAAAACTTCTGGAAATTCCATGTTGAATAAAGTGATTTATATTCAATGTATACTCAGCTTTACTGCACTGCCTGGGACGAGTTTCGTGTTTCATTTTCTTTAATCCTAATGGATCCCAGTCAATACCTGTGAAGCGCTATGGTTTATGAATGGAATACTGTTCTTTATGAAAGGAGGTAGATTGTAAATTGAAATTCAGGATAAGCGTAATCGAAACTCATATTTTTTAAAGAAAAAATCTATTTAGTAACGGTACTTCATGTAGGTATCAGAAACTGCTTAAGATGAGCCTCGTTAGATCTTTATATATATAAAAGCTATGATAAAAAAACTGAATTACAGAAGAATACCGGTTTATTGTATCTTGTTCTTTTATCATCTAAGGGTCATTGACTGGGTTCAGATATCTTTATAATGGTTAAAAATCCTGCTGAAAAGCGAAGACTAATTTACGAAAAGAAGCAATGAATAATGAATTTCAAGCACAGAATTGGAAATCACTATTTTTCTGGGGTCGGTACACACGGTATTACAAGTATACTCGTAGGTACCTGACCTATAAGTCATACAGGCTCTACTTCCTGTCATTGCCATTTCGAGCGAAAGTAATAATTAGGTTTGAATTAGTCATAAGCGCAATTCGAGGGTGTTATAGTTTTATTTGACTAAACCCTCTTTCTTTAGTAAATACCTAAATATAAAAAAAAAGTTTTCCATCATTATTTAAACCAAGAATGTTGTACTGTATAAATAAAGTATTTAAGTCCCAACAGTCACATTTATAGTTTTATGTATCGTGGGCATCAGAAACTATGGCACCAAAAGATCCGGACGCGGAGGAAATATTTGCAGAACACGCAGGATCAAACCCGCACCTTCCGCGTCTCAGGTCTGACTCACCCGCCATGCTACTGTGTTCGTCAAAACAAAAAATAAAGTTGCCATTAGTTGGAAACTTTCCTCTCAATATCGACCAGACGAGACTTCATTGCGCTTTGACAAATGAGTCATCAGATCAACGTTATTAGGTTGCGAGGCGGGGAACTTCACAAAAGTTTAGCTCATTTGCTCTTCTCAGAACAGACTCCCACTCAATAGTTATAAGCTACTTCGGTAATTGATAAAAACCGCTGTTGCCCAGTTTCTATATATGTATATATAGTATATATATCGTCCCGGGCACTGCAGCGTCCCGTTAGTGAAGTTGCCTCCTGACGCTGTATAAATCATGTACTATAGATGGTAAAAGGCGTGTTCTTACTATGTTATTTCCGATAACTCGGGCCACTTGGGCCTTCCTTAATTTTATTTTCCTTTCGTTTAATTTAATGGCGTTTCGCAGATTAAGTTCCGTGAAGGTCTGTCGTTTTCAGTAGATTAGAGTGTAGGAAATTGCTCGGACCCGGAAAATATTGAATTCGGATAATATGGAGTACGGAGATATGCGGAGACCGAATAAGTGAAAGGATTTTGGAGTGCTTTCTTCAATATTTTTAGAGCAAGTTAAGAACCCACTTATTTCCCATGTCTATCTTAACAAATGTTGATAATATTTTTGAGAGTAGGTTTATACCTACTCTCAAAAATACTATCAACATTTGTATTATTATAATAATTTATTATATTATTATAATAATATGACCTAAAGCTGGACTAATCATGACAAAAATGGGAAATCCCTTGTGATTGTTAGTGGAAAAACCAGTCAGATGAGACAGTTTAAAGCTATTAATTGGTGGCTGGCAAGTGTCTGGCTGAGACTCAAAGAAGTCCAGATATTTTGAGTTTTCTATCCCACAACACTAGGAATCTTTGTGTAGGAAACGAAAAAAGAAGAACAAATCACTACGTTTACGTTTACATTGTTCAAACACATCATCATCTTCCTGCCCTTATCCCACTCTATGTGGGGTCGGCACTCTATGTGTAAGAGTTTTGGCTAAGGTGTTTTATGACCGGCCGCCTGCCTGACGTTAACCCTCCTTGGGAATACTTGCTTATTGTATCTCATCATGTTGGAGAGGATACTATCCCTTAGTCGACTAAGTTTACATTGTTCAAACACATAACAAAATATTTTTTACGTGTTTGTGCAATGTAAATGGTTGAAAGTTTGAAACCAATAATTGGTGCCAACGATGTAGGTAAGTGACTATTTGATTCACAAGTCCAAGATTCACAATATAAGGAGTACTTTGAAACATTGGGCGAGTTTACGTATGTGCCTCGCCTCTGAACCTAAAAAAGAAAGCATGAAAGGATGAAACCTCTAGAGCCTGCCTGTCTCGAGCTTGCTCCCTAAATAGGACATGCTGCTCGATTCAATTTCTCGAAGCGTGGTGTCGTTGCAACGTTGATTCAATTATATGGAAGTCCGCAGGGCTTTTAACGTCCAATTAATTTGCTGATAATTACATAAAATTATCAGAGCGCCACAGGACGGACGAAGGCAGATTGAGGTTAAAGGTGAAACATCTACCTACCTACCTAAGGTTACACTTTGTAAGCTACTGCCTCTGTATACTGGCATGAGAGTAGCTACTTCAAAATCAAATACGTATACATAGTTTATTCAGTTGAATAGGTAAAGATCACATTGAAACGTTGTTTTCGTCGTTGTTTTTAAGGTTCTACACCCGAAGGGGACTCTATTACTAAGTCTTTGCTGTCCGTCCTTCGGTCCGTCTGTCCGTCCGTCTGTCAGCTGGCTGTATCTCATAAACCGTTATAGGTAAAGAGTTGAAATTTTCCAGAGTGTGTATTTCTATTGCTGCTATAACAACAAATAATAAAAAAAAAAACATTGAATCTATGTTTAATTTACGCTTGTTCATAACGTGACCAAGCGTGGAAGACACTAACAGCCGGAGAGACTTTAGTTAAGATCATACATTTTTTTCAGGGCGTCTGGTCGAAGCGATGCACGATCCAAGAGCTGGTTCTTCTTTGGCTCAACGGATGTGTATTGCCATTCAGCGTGGCAATGCGGCAGCGTCTTGGGCACGCTTCCACCGTCTAATGAGCTAGATCAGGTGAGCTATTTATAGACCGTTTGCAACGGTCTTTAGATAGCCCGACTGTTTCATTGTATTTTGTAAATTATATCTGTTTTCATATGTTTATATTAATATGCTATACTAAGTTTATTTCTGTTAATAAATGTATTTCCTTCTTGACTCTTTAAATTCAGGAAATATATACGTCTTTACCCGTAAAATAAAATTCAAATAAAAAAGTGTCTATAAAAACGGATTATCCTTCGTAACTGCACATAAAGAATAAAGAATGTCGAGCTTTTTATTATTACTGTAATAAAGCTGTAGCATCGTTGTAAATGTTACGCAAAATTAGCAATACAACATTATAGAGAACTATATACATTTATTTAGAACACAGTTACAAAGACAAACTAAAATAACATTAAAAACTTTAAGGTACTAAACTTTAAGGTTGTACCGATTGGTACATTATAGTATTTACAATTACATTTTGACCTAGGATTTTCTTTCTCTAATTCGGACTTCTACCAAAATGTACCTATTGGAAAAAATGCTTGCTTTTTATAGTGATTTTCATCGTTACATTTTATGTTTTCAAAACCATGTCTTTTTCTGTTGTCAACAAGAGAATACTTAAGGGCCTTTTTGGAAAAGCAGAAACCATGTTCTACCTTATTGTTTGAAAGGACAAAAGTAAAACTTAAATTTGCTCAATGCAAAATGATAGGAACTCTCGCTCACTGCGGTTGAATGCTCTTCTATAGACACATTCGCTGCTGGACTGGAAGTAAAGAAAAAACATGAAATGCGTCCAGCTGATTCTATCCCTAAGGATGTCGTAAAATTTCCCTAACATGATAGGCTATCTATATGGGCGATAGACTGATCACTTGTTACCATGATTCACCATATTCATCTTGGGGCTTTGAATCAGGAGTTTGCATGGCTGCAAGTTTTCTTATGATTAATTATGGCTCTGCCCGCCCCATAAGGGATACGGTAATAATACATAATGTATGTAATATGCTCTTTTATTAGTTAGGTATTGCATTGCACACAAAATTGAAATCTTCTGTGACACCACGTCAAAATAGTTATTATTTCAAGCCCCAGATGTGCTATTAGCAAAAAGAATTTATCGTCTTACAAGTTATCAAGGAGATGATAGCGTTACGTGATTTACCTATAGTCTAAATAGTTGTTTTGTCAAGTCACTTTACTAGTATAGTTTATTCAAACTACCAAAGTTGCCTCAGTCTATTCAGAAAAGTTAAATTGGCCTCTCTGCCACCAACATCCTGTTTAACATACATATTGATACTCGATGGCAAACTTTGCTGAGTTGTGTGTAGGTTCTGATTTTAGCAATACTCGTCATTGTCATTTCACTCAGTGATAATAAGCCAAGCTTTCCTCAGTTTCCTCGACAGTACTTAATAAATTACCTATAATACGTAAGTAACTGTCACATACCTACATAGTTCTGATGGTCAGAATTTGACCCCACGATATAGGATTAACTGTCGTATCAAGGTATTAGAAACTACAATTACTATAGTCCTCAACACCCAGTCCAGGAAGAAATATTTGCAGAATTAGCTGAATCGAACCCGCACTTCTAGTGCGGGTCTAGTGCGCTACTTTCTACACCCTTTTCAACAAAAAGTAATGGAAGCGCGTAGCGGAATCAAAATACAAATCCTAAGAATTCAGAAGTTTGAAATGGTTCTGAAAACATACCTGTTTCCAAAGTTAATTATAGAAACATTTTGGTTTCGTAATTTACTTACTACAAAGGTATGATTTCTCAGTGGCACATACTACCTAATATTATATTACCATAAATATTCGGAGTTTGCGGTTGTGTATAAGTATTATACAATAATATTGTGTTAAATAAGACTATGCACCTTAAATTATATAGACTGCTGAAACCACCAATTTTTCAATTTAACAAAAAGTACAAGACACAAAAACAACTTATAGGATCTCAACAGGATTTTGGAGTAAACCTGAAAATTGTTTCTTGGAAAACTAAATCATCGTTAAATTAATCATTTACTCTAGCTAGAGAATTACTAAACTTTTTAACCTTCAGAACAAGAAAATGTTCTTAAAATATTGAACCTTCTTTTGCAAATGTTTCGGAATTTTGGCTGATATCTATAATTAGCCAATATTGAAAACGTATATACACAGTATGTAGATAAAACCTGCAATTGAAAATGAAAATGAAAAAAAAAACTCCTTCCAACTTCGCAACATGCTTTTAGAAATTCACATTTCTTCAGCTTTTTTAAAATAATTAGAGCGGAAAAACTTTCTTTGGCTTCCTCAGTGTAAGGGGTTGCGCAACTTTAGCAACTGTACAGTAGTACCACAAATATTGTGCGCCGCGGCAATTTTAGCCTTACTTCTGAAATACGAGCTAACGCGATGATGATATGTAAAATTGAGATGTTACAATAATAATTATGTAGAATACATAGTTATAACTTACGCACAATATTTGTGGTACTACTGTACCTTCAACATTTGAGAGCACTGGTATAGCGCACATAAATTATTCGCACAGAAAAATTCATTGGTACACGACTGGATTTGAACCCACGACCTTTGGATCGGAAGGCGGGGTCACTACCAACTGGACCACCAGTGCTCACGACAAGGAAAACATCGTGAGGAAAGCCGCGGCTTAGTTAGCTCCACGCGTATTGACCATGTGTCTTTCCTGTGGACAAGGCCGACTAAGCTGAGAGGCTGGAATAGGTGCTGGGCAAGCCTACTCCATTTTAATTCGTCCCGGGCTCTACAGCATCCCGTTTGTGAAGGTAAAAGTTGCCTCCTGACGCTGTATCTCTATGAAGTCCCCGAAGTCAAGTATTTTCGCAAAAGTTTAAGTAATTTGGTTTTTTATCACAGATTTTATCTACAAGAAGATAAATTGAATAGAGGTATAGTTTTGCCACTAAAACTTTAGGGCATTTTTATTTTACTAAGTTTTCTGTTTGTGTATTGAAAATGATTGGACCTTCCAATTTTTTTTATAAATCATCCAATAGTCACACGCATACTTACTCCTGTCCCTATACTAGGATTCTCTGTATCTCTGTCTGTATGAAAAACTAAGAGTACTATGGTACCACAATACCCGGAAGAAATTTTTGCAGAACATGCAAATATTTTTTGCTTCTTGCCACGACAACCTGCCACGCCATTGAGGCCTTCAAAAATATTTGCAGAATCCTCCTCCAGCGGGAATCGAATTTGCATCTCTCGCGTCTTAGTCGGGTACTCACCCGCCACGCCACTGAGGTCGTCAATCGGGGTCTTACAAGCTATTAATTATTATATGCTTTAAAGATAAGATTTGGTAGTTTTCCTATCTTGGTTTATGGTTGCTAAAACATAAAGGTAATTTCAAATATTATTATTGCTCCTGGTTTATGCCCTGAGGCCATCTTAAGGCCTTTGCTGCCATAATGTAAGTTTTATATGAAACATAACGCTTTTATTATACGTGCCTTCTTTGTAGTGAGCCTTATCACAAAGGAATTTCGGCTATGAAAAGATACGGCAAACATTTACAGATTTGCTGCTTCAACGCTAGTAAAACTTTAGTTATGTAACACTCACATTTTTATTTAGAAGAGTTCGTGAAATGGGTTTTAATTCTTAATTTGACCCTTGTCCTTTGAGAAGTTTTTTCAATATCCGACAAGCCTAAGGAATAAAATTTTATTCACACCGAACAGAAAACATTTCAACACCCTTAAATAAAACCAGTCAAGTGCGAGTTGAATTCGCACACGAAGGGTTCCGTACCACCGTACAATAAAAAAGGTTATTGTATGGGGCCCCCTTTATTTTATATTTGGTGTGTTACAACTGCAATAGAAATACACACTGTGAAAATTTCAACTCTACCTATTAAGTGCGCTTTATGAGATACAGCGCGCTGACAGACTGACGGACGGACAGCGGAGGTTTAGTAATAGGGTCCCGTTGGCACCCTTCGAGTAAGGAACCCTATAAACAACGTCATAATCCTTGCGTTGGTAGACTTAGAAAATAACTTTCAAAATTTCAATATAACATTATTATTCGCAAAAAAATGCTTCTTAGAAAATAATTATGTAACAATAAACATGAAAAATATTATATCCAAAAGTGAAGCCTTCTAAAACCGTTTTCAGATGCATTGAAACTGCACAAAGGTTTTTTCAAAGGTTTTTCCAAGCTAAATTAGACTCTAGATGGATGAAATAAAACTGCATGTCTCTTAACTAATGGTCTTGTCAAGTACACTCCACGAAGACAAGATGAGACGGCTAAGATAAACATCGTTTTAAAGATGATTTTCTAAAGAAGTGACTAAGTGGCAGTAGAAGATTTGTTCAAGGCAAAACCTATTTTAAATTTAATGTTTGAGATAGTTTATTTTGTTTTCAAACATTTCCATAATCTATTTTAAAGCAAAACATCGTGAGGAAGACGGCGCGTCGTAGTTTGAAAACATTATTACTATTTTATAAATGTGAAAGTTTGTGAGGATGTTTGTATGTTTGTGCCTCAATTACGCCTAACGACTCGGAATTGGAATGAAACTTGGAATATATATATGTAAACTCAAAACGTAATTTTTAACCGATTTCTTCATTTTATTTCAATTTGCAAACTTTTGAACACTACGACGCGGGATGTTCCCAAAATCTTTCTGCCGCCATATTTTTCTTATACCACAGATAATAATAATTTCTTTTATCATTCGATTCCAACCAAAGACAAGCAAAGCACACTGGCCGGTAGAACATTTTGATTAACATCAGCAACTGTCAGTGACAGTTACTTGCTCTGTTCAGTTTATTTTCTTTTCTTTTGAAGGCGATTGTGACAAACTCATTTTACCAACGGGATTTAACCCATTTAAACAAACTTAGACATGACACGGCCATCCTACAAGCACACGTCCTCGTGTAGCTTACATTACGGGATCACATTCGCTTTAATCTAAGGCTCAATTCACCGCTCGGCCAATTCTGACCTAAACATTGTTATACAGTCACAAAATGAATACTTTCAAACGCAAATAGTCACAATTTTAGTTCATCGCGATCAAAGCTTTAGTTCACACTAGCTAGCAAAACATTTTAATTTACTCAGCAGTATCTAATCATGGAGTAGCAATTTTTACTTTTCATTACGGTTACGATAGATGGCGTTCACAACGTCAAACGCAAAACATTTACATTACACGATTCATTTCAGGTACGATACGATTTTTTTAAACAGAAAATACTTTTCCACAAAAACAGTTTTCAGAACAAATTAAAGAATTCAAGGAAAGTCTTGAAAGTTAGGGTTTCAGTTTTCAACTAGAGTTACACCGGGCGACTCTGCACTCTCCATCTAGAATAAATCTTATTTTTAGAATTTACATGAAGATTTTTTTCTTAATTGCCTTCTGTTTTATCTGAGTATTTACCAACTTCAAATAACCCAAATTCGTCATAATTTAGCATCACTCAATATCAAACAGGATCAATTAATTCTTTAGTTATTAAGGCACGCGCAATACAAAACTTTAAATACTTCAAACACCCAAACTACCATTAAGGACAGTACCAAACCAAACGTTATTACGGCCAGAGCTTTCAAAAAAGCCATCGAAACATTTCTAATTGAGTAAGTATATCCATCAACCCCAGAAACCCAGCATGCTCCAGCCACAGGCCAGACACACACTCTAACACCACCGCGAATCCACGCGTGGTCAGTCCAACATCCGTTCAGACTTTCTCCTCACACCACCGCAACAGCAAGTCACGTGGTCAGTCCAATCTCGCAGCAACCGCAGCGTATCCAACCACAGGTCAGATCACGCACGACATTGTCATCTGGCTTCCCAGCACGGCTCCCGAGACTGACTCTGCATGAAACTTGCCAATATTCACCATAAAACCCCGCTCTCCCAGATAGATTTTAATGATCACGGAACGCGTTATTTTAGAATGTAATGAATTAAAAATAATTTCAATAAACGATTTTACTAAAATCAAGGACTCGATTAGGGTTACTGTGAATAACTGCTAAGATTCAAAAGTAAATGTCGATTGACGACTTACTCATTATAGTCTATCACTAATACTCCGAAAAATCAAAACAAATAACGTTGGTACTTCCTTCTGGTATCTCCCGATTATAGACGTTGGTCCCCAATAAATAATGCTTCAACATACTACTCAAAATGCACGTTAATTATACGCCTTTAAGGTGTCGCATCTCGTTACATTTATTAAACGTTATATACAGCATGAACATTAAGTTATTTCAAACACCCGTATGCCAAGTGCACTAGGTAAATTTCAAATCAACCCATTAAGATATTCTATCAGTAAGAAATGGAAACCCAAGAGTTACTCTCAACTTCATAAGAAAATCTTAAACTTTGGTTATTTGAATATGGATACTCACACTATCAATTTCAACAAACAGGCAATAATACTCTATCACAAAAGATCATTAATTATTATTTTTACTGTTTAAACCGAACCGCATATTAGACATGAGTCTGCATTATACCCAAACATACCTAAAAACCGTTGACATGCTCTTAACGTATCGTATCAATATTGTAATGTCTGACAAATATTGCTTAGTTATCCGATTCCACTCAAACATCATACACAGTTGTGCGTTGATACTGTACAGAACACAAAACTTAATGACAAATCAAGTTTTCTCAGACGCAATTGAATCGCTATTGGATCCCGCCAAACAAATGAAGAGACCTTTCATTTTCAATCATTTAAAATCAACAACAAGTCACTCACCAAATCTCCCAGGTCAAAACTTCAATAAAGCACCTTACCGCATGAACTCATATTACCGCTTGATCAGCTACTTGTCCAAGTTCCCACTAGTAATTTTATTAGTTTAGCAATCATGTTTGTGATTTAATAAGATTCAGCCCCCTAAAAACAAAATAAAAAGAAAACAGTACCACATCATCATACATCATACACCTTTAGTGTTAGGTATCTTTATTTTAAACCACAACCCAATTTTTGACTAAACCCAATGTACCCAGAAGAACCAGTGATATGACAAGAAAACACTGAGCATAAACAGGTTTACAATTATTATAGGTACCCCAAGCGCAGTTGACCTCATTTAAAACCTTCAGGCTCTCATTATTGTTGTCCAGAAGTGTAGTCAGAGGCAAGTCCAAATATTACATTTAGAATCTATCTTGTTAACTGGAATAAATCTTAGCATACAAACTGCATCAAACAAAAATTTGTTAGCTTTATGAGTGCTTAATTTCAACAGAACCAACATTTCAACGGCAACTTGAAAATGAAATCATTTTAATGTTTGCTATTTAATCTCATGGATTTCATCAAGGTATGATCTATCATTCCTCATATTATCATGTGGTTATGATAACAAACCAAATACATGAGTATGTCTAACTTTCTTACAAAAGGAAAATTATTGTTTTTGTACCGTCCCATACATTGAATTCAGAAACTTGAATTATGCACACAGTTAAACAAAATTAAAGGCTAGCAACAAAATGAAATAGACCAACCGAGGTTCTTTTTTGATGCTTCAAAAAGTTCTTAGGTTCCAAACAATTCATTCAAATATTTGAGTTCAGCGTTTGACCTCTACAAACATTGTTATCCTTTATCTGAAAAACAAAAATTCACAGAGTAAACCGCTCATTACAAACATGCATCCAGCCCCTCATAGCAGGTAAGCAATGATATTTCCTAGAGTTGATAAGTACACCTACTCGATAAGTGCTTTACACAAAGATGACCAGCTAAAATGGCAAACTTATTCATTCAAAGACCATGGTTAATTTTATGGAATACAAAATCCTTTTCAACACCTTGTAGGTAGGCACACTGTCTGCAACAACATACCTACCTAGGTACTGCTAAAGCTCATCCTACTAAGCTCTGGTCCAGTACCTACTTGATATGGCTGAAAGCCATCGCTTAACGGGATGGATTTAGCTTCCGCTAATTACATAATGCAACAATGCAAACATAATAGAAACTCAATACATCACCCAAGCCGGCGTCAAAGTCTAATACGTTCAGTGCAGCGCAATATCTCGTCACGTCCCATCGAAATTTTAGGTAACATCCGCACTCTCGTCCTTCTGAACATCTCTTTACAATCTCTTCATGTATGAGATGAGTTCTGCTTGCTTGCAAACCAGATACGTAGATAAAAAAAAGATACAGGAGGACCATTCTTCTTTTACAATATCAATCACCAAGTATTTGCCAAATACACGCATTTCAACTAAATGCAACACTTGTGGGCGGTGATAAGTTCTTGATCCCACATCTGATGTAAACTCAAAACGTAATTTTTAACCGATTTCTTCATTTTATTTCAATTTGCAAACTTTTGAACACTACGACGCGGGATGTTCCCAAAATCTTTCTGCCGCCATATTTTTCTTATACCACAGATAATAATAATTTCTTTTATCATTCGATTCCAACCAAAGACAAGCAAAGCACACTGGCCGGTAGAACATTTTGATTAACATCAGCAACTGTCAGTGACAGTTACTTGCTCTGTTCAGTTTATTTTCTTTTCTTTTGAAGGCGATTGTGACAAACTCATTTTACCAACGGGATTTAACCCATTTAAACAAACTTAGACATGACATATAGTATGTGTGCTGGCCGCCCATTGTACCTATTACGCATGAATGTATTAAGTGCCTTCTTGTTTTATTTTATTTTACTTGATGCTTCACTTGTTTTAAAACAAAGTTATAAGTATTGTATTCTACTTCAAGTGCACGAAAGGAACCTTTGAGGTGCGCTTTAAATTCAATCACCACACTAGTTCAACAGAACTATTGATACGACTAGTAGTAGTAAAGGTACCTTTTGACTAAAGCTTAAGGTCTTGGGTTCAAATTCGGTCGTATACCAAAGGATTTTTCTGTGCGAAAGATTTATGTGCTCCATACCAGTACTCTCAAACGGTGAAGGAAAACACCGTAAGGAAACCCGCGGCTTAGTTAGCTCCGCACGTATTGACCATGTCTCTCCTGT
Organism: Scotopteryx bipunctaria; assembly: GCA_949320045.1. Taxonomy (NCBI): domain Eukaryota; kingdom Metazoa; phylum Arthropoda; class Insecta; order Lepidoptera; family Geometridae; genus Scotopteryx; species Scotopteryx bipunctaria. Next base: position 4,641,598 of record OX439459.1, on the reverse strand, counting down.
TGACAAGGCCGACTAAGCTGAGAGGATGGAATACTGGGCAAGCCTACTTCATCTTAATTCGTCCTGGGCACTACAACGTCCCGTTTATGAAGGTAAAAGTTGCCTCCTGACGCTGTTATAATTCATCTACTACAGATGATAAAAGGCCTTCGTTTTTATGTAGTGTATGTTTTGAGATGAATATTGACGGACAGTATAAGATGGTAGAACGATGATCACGTGAAAAGACGTTATTCCACTCCGTCGGTTAGCAGTGAGTAATCGAAATAATATAAGTAGATATGAATTATGTAAATAGAGAGCTCCAAGGACGATAACATGTCATGTTTGTTTGTAATATTCCGGATAATTTATGGAACAAGATGAAGAATTCTTACATGTTGAAACAAGGTCACATAAATGAGTAAACTCAAAGTTATCTACTTACTAAAGATACTAAAGTAACTTTTATAAAAGTTACTAAAACTTAGTCAGAGTTAAAATAACTATATAACTTATATGAGTTGCTTAGCTGCATTAATTTTTACCTGCAATGCAGTGACTATGTCCACAAACGTTTGTCCAAATCTCCAGAATAGCGGGTTTTCGGCGACACACTTATTAGCGATTAGGTTTCTCGAGAACAATATCAAGTAACGTTTGTTTTCCGGCACAAATTGTAGTTAAACACAGCGGCGACAGCGGTAGCGGTTAGCGGATAGCGGCGAGTTATATAGCGGTAATATACATTCGCGGTCGCGGATAGCGGTGAACAGTGACAGACTAAAGACCGTCTGTCTTTTCTGCGGTTCCTTTTCTTCGTTGTGTCGATAATACAAAAGTTACACCTCCGTTCCCAGTATTTAGCGACTTCTACAGTGGCGGTTGCGCACGCTCAGAGTTGGAGCGTGGGGTTAACTTGGGGTGGGCTTTCTTTGTATCATCGTGGTGAAAGGATTGGCCAGCCAAGCTTTACCGGGCCTTGCTGTTTCTGAGGAGCGCCCAGTGGAGGCTTCTTTCATGCTCCTTTTCTGCGGTGCGATGATGACTTCCTCTAGCGGCGCGGGCGCGCATTAAGATACGGGAAATCGATTAGAAAGGTTGTGACATAAAAAGTAATGGCTGCGGCTAATAGATGGCGTTAGGTACCACAATGCCCATGGCAAATTTATATTCACACAATGAAAGTATAGCAGATACCTGAATGTTATATTTCAATATCTTTGGTAAATATGATCCGGCATTATCCAATTTTTACCTCAGCTTTGGTGTGATGTTTGAAATTACGATTGTGTGAAATGTAATATTATTTTCGGTAAAAATGGGATTACAAAAAAGCAAACCATTATTGTAAAATAATACAGTACCCAGCGTTATTATTTGTTTTGAAAAGATTTGTATGAAAAGAGACAGTTACGAGTATGTATGAAAAGTTACACTATTAGCTAGCCAGGTATTCGGACAGTTTTACTAGATTTTCAATTAAATATTTCTAATTGCTAGATTAGGATATCGATAAGAGCTTTTGAGGCGCACTTTAAATCCTTTCACCACACTGGTTTGAAATAACTAGTGGCACAACTATTTTTAGCAGTGGGATATTTTTGTCGAGCCGCTGCGCTGTCTGAATTTGAAACTCAGATGAGTTTTTTTTTATGTTTTTGCCTTTCAACAGTATTTTTCTACCAAGTTATGTACTTTATCACTTCCAGTCTCAACGGTACCATTTCGACAGAGTTCAACGGATACAATCCCAAATGAAAACAAATAACTTCTCATTTTTCTGACTGCTCGGTAAAACTTACCCATCAAAGACCTTTTGTAAGGAGAGGCCATTATTTTCCCTTTATTTTAGCAAGCTTGCCGATTCACATAAAAATACAGTCGGCCGTAGAAATGTTTAACGAATGCCTACATAATTAAAACTTCCTAAGAATTATTATCACCTAAGTAAGTAAAACTCTTATGTTACTGACCAACTGATTGACTGACTGAAAAAAACCATGAAACTTGGAACCCTCCAAGTTTCATGGTTTTTATTGGTAGGTTATTCCTCTTATGCGCTGAAAGATTTCGCTGTATGTAAGTATATCTCATTTAATTTGATTCTTTTTAAATAGTAGGTTCTTTCTCTAAAAGATACTTTTCATATTCTTATCCTTATTAATAAAGTCGACTGTACAGACGACTCTTATTTACACGCAATCCGACCTGATTCTGAATAAACAAAGTAATTTCTGGCTTTTGATAATTGTTAAAAAATAAACTTCCACCGAATTTCCTGAGAGGCATTTGCAAAATTGGATTAGATTTTTCTTTGTTTTATGTTTACATGTTTTGAGCTATGAATCAACTTTTCGAATGTGATGACGTCACGTTGGTGGCTATTTTTGTGCTACAATATTTCATGGTAAGGAATACTTAGGTATATCACTTCCTAGACACTGGTGGTTTAGTGTTAAAGACGCAGTCTCGATCCTTAAGTCGTGGATTCAAATCAGGTCGTCCACCGGTCGATTATTCTGTTTGAAAAATTTACTTGTTCTCAATCATAGAGTGGGATAAGGGCAGGAAGAGGATGATGAATCACTGAAGACACTCAAACTGTGAAGGAAAACATCGTGAGGGAACCGGCACGACGTAGAACATATAAAAACATGTGTGTCAACATTTAAATCCTTTCACCATACTGGTTCAAAATAAGTACTGACACATTGAAATCCATCCCGATTGGATTGTCATGCGTGACTCGATGTCGTGACAAAAAGCCACTGCTACATCGAAATAGAAGATATTATGTAGCATTCAGTGACGTCGTGGGGAAATGTCATTGGTGACGTCACAGTAACCTACTTGCCGTAGTAACTATTATTTAATCTGGGGGCTCGTAACCCCTTCGTTGGGTTTACGAGCGGTTCATTGGTGTTGCCTCTATTTTATTAGACGTTTGGTCGGTAATACGCTTTAAACTTTGTGAATACAGTCTAGAGCAGGGATTCCCAAAGTGGGTTCCGCGGAACATAGGGGTTCCGTAGAACACACATCAGGGTTCCACCAAAATTATTTAATTAATAAAACAGTGAAACTGTTTCATTCTTCACATTAAAACTTAAGGTTTAGATTTATGTGTTTCAGTAATATTACATAATTTCTTAAAATAAATTGTTCTTATATAAATATCAGTGTTGATCATTTGATATGGGGTTCCATAAAATAAAAGGTATTGTTGTTCCGTGGCTGGTGTTCCGTTATCTTTAAAGTTTAGGAAGCCCTGGTCTAGAGGACAAACAAATGCCGATGTGTTCAGCAGTCGTATCAAAAGTTGGTTAGATATTGCAGCATCTCTACAAAAGGTGAGTCGAGCAACGTCTGAGGTTGACAGGCGAGACACAGACGTTCGCAAAAAAAGTAAAGAGACAAAATAAGTAAAAAAAGGTAAAGGTATGCATCATCTCCTGCCCTTATCCCTTATTTATTCGTAGGTAATGTAAACTATAAATAAATATGTGATTGATTAATTATTATGAGCAGAGGTAAAAAAATACGGAATTTTAAAAAGAAAAGCAAAAGATTGACTCACAAAACGCGTGTTTCATAAAACATACTATGTTTCATTCTATGTTGCGTGATGTGGTTTATAGATCAAAATAGTGGGAGTGGTACGAGGTAGTTTCCTGTCTAATATTATGAAAATCTGCAATGTCCAGAAGCTGAAATTAAATTCCTTCCGTTTTGAAATTATTTCCGTAGCACTGGACCACCGTTAGTCAATCATTTTGAATATCAGACAATTGGCAGAATAAACAAACACTCATTCATCAGCAATGTATGAAAATTCGTATCAATTTGCTTTTGACAAATTATTGTAAAAATGCAGATAAATATATAAACCTCATAATGTAGGTATAATTATCACTACGTAAGATAAAGCCGCGGGGAAAACCTTGATCATGGGTATTTTTGCTTACAAAAGTTTTTGTACGTATATTGTTTTAGGTTTATGTTTATTCTCTTTCTTAAAATAAACATTGCAGCTGAATTAAACAATAAGAATATCCTTTTTCGCAACAGTAGGTATGTATGCACGTTCTAACTTTTCCCTCGGGTTCCTGTTATCTTATCATACGTGACGCAACCTATACATACTTAGGTACCAATACATGTACTAAGGTTTTTTTTTAAATTATGTATCGAAGATTTCGATCGAGCGACATCCTGTTGCGATGTAGGCGGCTCTAATTTAAAGGCTACCTATTTTAGCAGGAGTTCTGAAAACTGATTTCGCGATGTGCTAAAGGGTATTATGCTATTTGAGTGTTCATATGTAAGTAGTTATTAGAAAAGTGAACAAAAAAAAAAGACGGAATAAATATTTAATCTTATATAATGATAATTTGTATCAAACATTGAATCCAAGGAATAAATCAAAACCAATTTAGAATTCGATCACATTATGTGGGAGATTTCGGTCCCTCCACATTTCATTTCATGTTCCATATTTGGTGAGTTAAAATTGACGGGCGTATAAAATGGCTCGCACACATAAGAACCTTTCATAAGGACTTCATATGACAGATCATAAAAAGGAATATTCCCCGTGACTTATGCTATGTATCTAGTATATTGATGGAGTTCGTTTGTGGCTCATAAAACTTACTTTACTGTTTTCCCATAAAGGTTACTTCATGCTCCTGTTTTGCAGAATATGGCTCTTGAAATAAATTCGCATGGTCGACTGTTCTATGCGAATATAACAACTTCTGTTTTATGTACGTATTTACCCTTATTGTTTTTCTTTTTGTGCTCAATGTAGCTTTAAGGCTACACTGAAATTCCAAATGCCTTATAACCAGATTTTGTTCGAAATAATTAGTGACAGGACTAGTAGTATTTGTTGGACCTAAATAAGAACTTGAACAGTTAACCGTTTCATAGCAAAGCGTGCGAATAATCATAGATGACCTTGGCTCAAGATCCAGTGGTAATTATATTTTATTGTAAAATGCTTTCGTCGTGTCGGAATCCTTATTAGCCGGCGGGTCTTAACGGCCACTTCCTTTATATTGCCTTCGCATTGCCTCGATATGCCTGTTATTTTTCTGGCCTTGACATGGACACGCAACTATAAGTGCTTTTGGCTAGCGACTTGTTGATTTGTATGTACCTAATAACAAACGTATTTTATAAGAAAGCTACAGTCAGAAACAAAAGTTGAATAACAGTAGAACAAAATAATTACACTGAGCGCTTTCGTATTTCGAAGATTTTTAATTTTATCCCAAAAAATACGTCTGACTTTATATTAGCACTTTTGAATTATTAATAATGTGCACCTAATTATAGAGATACTAATTATAGAAGTTTAGAAGATTTTTCAGGTAGAACGAAATAATTACACTTAGGCCAGTCAATATCGACATTAAACATTGCAAACGCGCATGTATCTATGATTTTTTTTTTATTATTTGTGAGGTCCCTTAAAAGTAGGTTATACCTAAATTAGCAACACTGAAAACCCTGTGTTGTTCTGTAAAACCTTACAGAACAACACAGGCCACCATTACCAAACCATTAGTTAACCAACTAAATTAGCTACAATTACTAACTCTAGGTCCATTGGTTGCGAAGATACAGCTACTCAAAGATGGGCATTTTTTTTTTCAAAAGTGAATAGATTTCTCTATTCTCAGATATCTTTATTCTATACTTCTGTAAAGTTAACTAAATTAGCTACAATTCAAACCTAGCTCGAGTACTCTATTTATTATTTATTTATTGGTTGCGAAAATACTGCTAGTCAAAGATGGGATTTTTTTTAAAGTGAATCACATAAGTACTATCAAGCTTTTCATGAGCTCAAACAAATCACTTTCAGAAAACACTGGCTTTCATACATAGCATGTAAACAAAAGAAAATCACATAAGGCAGATAAGAGGCTGGCATTCGATCATTCGTGTCACGGAACCAATTCTATTATCGAATACCGGATGAATTAAATCCTAATACAACACGCTCTTTGTTCGGGAGATGAATTGTTTCTGGTGTTGTCAGTAATAATTTCATTCGTAAGTACATAGGCACAACGGATATTTATCTAAACGTTCTACGTGACACTAGTTCAATTTCAATCTTTCATGCATACAAGCTGTATAGTTGAATTGCGTGTGTGTAAATCCATTATATACAAATACATAATTCTACTACTATGCCAGTAACTGAACGCAGCATGCTGTTTCGCACTCGGTCAGTACGTTTGAATCCGAGGATGCTGCGTTCCATTGCCCTCTGGCAAATCTTGAGTTTGGACTTCTGTAGCTCGGTCAATGACCACGTTTGGGCACCGTAGGTTAGGACGGGCAGGATACACATGTCGATGAGTTTGCTCTTAAGTGTCAGTGGAAGGTCTCCCTTCATGATTAACGGAACTATTATTTCATACTTATTAACTACGTTACTACTACTTACTCGAGAGCACTGGTGGTCTAATGATAGTGGCCCCGCCTTCCGATCCCAAGATCGTGGGTTCAAATCCAGTCGTGCACCATTAGATTTATATGTTCGAAAAATTATGTACGCTATACCAGTAGGTACTCTCAAACGGTAAATGAAAACATCGCGAGGAAATTGTAGAACCTAATTATGTTCGAGAGCATTAATAATGTCAAGTGCACGAAAGAAGCCTTTGATGTGCACCTTAAATCCTTTCACCACACTGGTTTGTAAGAACTAGTGATACGAATAGTAGTTAGTTTATAGTAGACTACGCTAGGCGAGTATATTCTGTGAAAACTCATGGAAGAGCTCTAGTTACTAGATGCTCGTTCATTGTGTTTTGTTCATTTTGTACAAAAAAGTATCTGCAAAAAGTGCCTGATGGATAGGTACCTGCGTTGATGGAAATCCAAATAAAACTTCACAAGAACGTAGCTACGAACTACGCTATGCTAGGTGAGGGTCCCGAAGTAATAAAACTGTCATTATATTTCAAAATGTCGTTGAAAGTTTTGGAGCTAGAAGTACGAACCGAAGCGTACGAAATTGAACGAAAGCTCGGCAATGGAACACAATGTTCGCGATGTGATGAAACCAAAAACAGGGCCTTGTAAAATAAATGTTGAAGTAGCAATTTGAATCTTTCTTACTCAGTTCGCAACAAATTCAAAAACAAGACGTCAGCGATTGTAAAAATGAAAAAGCTGTTTGCTTTTGACTAAGATAAGGAGGAAAGATTATTTTGACTCTCGCTTGTCGTCGTTCAATTGGTCTGTACCCAACTATATTCCACCAAGAACAAACTAGAATTCACTTAGTGAGACGTCTGAGAATGATTCCACTGAATAAAGACAGACTTGAGCTTGAGTTGAATAGAAACTTCACAACAGCTAGGTAAAGTACTACATACACAGGTACAGCGCTCAACTTTTGTTTGAACTCGGCAACTTTGGAGTCCAGTGCTAACCTATTCAACATTTAAACATTACATTTACGCAAAATGTAATGTTTTCACGTTTCAATGAAATTAAATTTTTATTTTGTTAGAAACATAGTCATAAAGTACTTAGGTTAAAGTGATCCTTGTGATTTTATTGAAAAAAGATATTTTTGAATTCTAGTTAGATTTACTAGTACTACTAGTTCTTTTAAACCAGTGTGTTGAAAGCAACACACGTTCAAAAGAACTAGTGACTTCTTTCGAATCATTGCGTTGGAATGAAAAAAATTAAACCACTTGACACATGTTTTTGAACTTTTTAGGTGCTACGACATTCCTCACGATGCTTTCTTTCGTCGTTTAAGTGAAGACTTAAGATATTTTTTGCAAATCGACAAAGCAGGGTTTAGTTCGCCATTTTATCTATGGAACCCTAAAACAGGGTGATTGCTTCGGTAACAAGTTTCAGTCTACTCGCACATTTTTTATGCTTTTATCCAACCTCATCGTAACATCTCGTATCCCTGATACCGTCATTGACATTAGGCGGTCGTAAAAGCGTAAAACGAAATAGGCATAATTTGAAGTTTTAAAACTGGTGTAAAGTCCCTCGCATTAGCGAGCCATTAGCCCTGTTTTTATATTTAACTAGAGGAGCAAGTCTTTTTGGACAAACATCATCTTCTCGCCGTGTCATTTAGGAGTTGAATTTTGGGAATTTCTTTCTTGGTGGACTTCTACACCATAAGATGAATCATCATCATCTTTCTGCCCTTATCCCACTCTATGTAAGAGTTTTGGCTAAGATGTTTTATGACCGGCCGCCTGCCCGACGTCAACCCTCCTTGGAAATACTTGCTTATTGTATCTCATCATGTTAAAAAAAAATGAAATGAAAAATGAAATGAAACATGTTGGAGAGGATACTATCCCTTAGTCGACTTTTACGACATGCTCGGGGAGAGAAGCAGCTGGAAGCATTCTATGTTTTTATTAAGATAATATTTATATTCCTCTTACGGTTAGTTACATAGATAGAGTTTTATATATTTAGAATAACAAATGTCTGTAGATAGATTACAATTGATCCTAGTGATTCGTAATTCAGTGATTTCCATAGTAACATTATCGTCTATCAAAATGCGTCGTACTTTTTTTTAGGAAATGCTTTGCTATTGCAAGATATTTATGCATCCCTGTAGTAGTATGGAATGGACGTCAAATAACTGTGAGTACCTGTTAGGAAACCAGAAGCTTCGGTTTTCATTCATTTTACCTTTTCAATTTGAGCTCTAAATTGGAAATATACCATCAGTATTTAATCATCACAGCATTGAGGCGAAATTGCGGGTCGTTTTACGTTACTAACAGATAGGATGGGCATGGGCGTACGCAGCTTTTGGTGGGGTGGGGGGGGGGGCAAATATATATAATATTTGAATTTGCAACTACTACCACTAGTCGTGCACCAGTTCTTTTGAATTAGTGTTTTGAAGGGATTTAAAGTGCGCACAGGTATTATGGCGCACATACATTTTTGGAACAGATAAATCCATTGGTGCACGGCTAGATGGATGGCCATGGATATACATAATAAGGCCGTACACCCATGGCCTTAGGCGGGGGCTGCAAGCGAGATGTCACTCTGTCTTTCTAATACACCAGAAATCTGTAGCGTTATCTTTTTCAATTCCATTACATCGGTGTAGACGATCTTCACATAGATTTTAATGAGCAAAATCCGCTATTAGGTATTTTTATCGATAGGAGTAAGTACCTAGATTATGCAAATTACAGGGGGGCAGCCCTCCCCCCCAACTGCCCCCACCCCCTGCGTACGCCCATGAGGATGGGTTTATTAAAGCTAATAAAAACTAGTGCTAGCAATTTTCTATCGTCATGATTAATTTAAGACAGACAACCAAACACAAAATCCTACTCACTAGTGTTATATACATAGGAATTGTAACTGTAAAATAACACTTAAAAAACCTTTAAAAAACGCTTAGATTATTTTAAATATTAAAAAATCCAGTAAGGAATCTTGTTAAATACGTTTGATAATGGTGCACTAAGAAAGGAATTAACCGATTACCTTAAAGTTTGTCTTTAATTTAATTAGTACGGTACGCAGACCAGCTAAACTATTACTAAGTTGAATATAAAACAATGATATGAAAAGAATTCCCGAAATTCAACTTCTAGAGGCAGTGGGAAGATAAAGTTGTGTAAAGGAGAAGTCACACGAACGAAATCGCGTGTTCTACTAGTTTTTTGTACGTATATTGTTCAAATAAAAAAATATTATTATTATTTAGTTTCACTTATTTTCGCAGTTGACTGTAACCTACGTTAGACGCGTCAGTTAGAAGCGCCAACGGTCAGTCGATGAACTAAAATAATGCTTATCCTGCAATATATCCCAGGAACGTGCCGCAAATCCTTTCGAATTGAGATTTATGTGCAAATGCATCGCCTTCGTGTTGAAAATATATTTCTATGATTCCTTTTTGTTTTGTATTTCGCTCTGGGAAGCACATAACTCAGACGTCTACCCTACGTGTTTGATAGCGACGTCGACGCGACTATTTTGACATTGTGAGTACATATGGCCTTGGTGGCGTGGCGGGCGATTGCTTGGCAGAGACGCAAAAGGCGCGGGTTCGATTCCCGCTGCGGAAGAAATGTTTGCATGTTCTGCAAATATTTCTTCCGGGTCTGGGTGTTGTGGTACCATGGTACTCGTAGTTTCTGATACCCACGACACAGGGAATCCTAGTGTGGGGTCAGGACTATGTATGTGACTGTTGGGTGTTATTTATTTATACATACTTCAATACAAAATTACCCCCTCATCTCCACGGCTACACCTCTACAGCTTTTAGCTTTGTTAAGTTTCTTCTGGGTGCAACTCGTCGGGTACAAAGGAGTAAATGTGGCATGTCCAGTATTGGAGCACCATCACCACAATCCATTCCTCACAATGGCACAACGAATCCAAGAGCAGAGCTAGAGAAATATGTAGATAAGTATATTGGTTGGTACATTTCTACTTATTGATTAGCTATTAACCGCGAATCTCATGGGAGCCCTAAATCTTGTCAGGCGGATGTTCTAGTCCCCGGGCGATGGTCAGTTGTTGACTATCCGGCAGTTTCATTATCATGTTTTCCAACCAATATTTATGGGAATTGTAGCTGTTGCGAAGATACGGAAGATTTTTCCCTTATGTTCATATATATTATCACGCCCGTATCCCTAATGTGCCATAAGTAATCGCATAAGAAAAGCCACTCTCATTCAAGTTTCAAGATGGATATGGTGAACCATGGTGACAGGTGATCAGCCCATCGCACATTTAGATGGTCCATCGTGTTGGTGAGGATAAATCCTTAGATACCTTCTGAAGGCCATTGAAAGTGTAAAGGGCTAGTCAGAGGTAAGTACCTAGCATTGGTCTACTAACCAACTCGTGGGATGGCGGTCTTTCGTCGTATTTTTTAGATATTTTTCGTTATAATTAATAAATAAAAAAATAACTAAATTAGAGATCAAAATTTATAGACAAACATTCAAGCAACAACAACACAACAGCAACAACACAAGCATTCCTAAGGCCCGGAGCACACTATCGGCACGGCACGACATGTCTAAGGCCCGGCAGCCATTATCGGCATGGCACGGCATGCCTAAGGATACCTATGCAGTCTTCGGATTGCTTCAGCTGCATGGCTTGACGCCCACGCCTCGGCATGCCTAAGGACGCCTAAGAATCTAGAGGCCATGCCGATAGTGGGCGCCGGCCCTAAGGATGTCTCAGCATACCTAAGGACGCCTCGGCATGCCTAAGGACGCCTAAGGATCCCTTGGCATGCCATGCCGATAGTGTGCGCCAGGTCTAATACGAATACGAACCACGAACGTCAAACGTTCCCAAATCCATCATAGGATTGAATGCGAGCTGTATTATAGCTGTGAGTACGTATCAGTTTTCCAGTCAAATATTTAGCCTCCATAAATCAAAGCCAAGCCTCAATTTGCTATTTTGGTTGTATTTGTTTGGAAAGAGTGACGTATAGCATCCGCTTTTACGCACAAACTCGAGTGTTTTATCGCGTAGATAAAGATTGACTTGAAAAATGTGATGTGAATGTTTGTAAAGTGATTTAGGCTGAGAACAGAGCTTAGGTGCTACGTAACATAAGACGTAAGAACGTGATTATTTTTGCTTACAGAGGTGTTTGATTATTGTTTTAGGTACTTATTTATTTATTTTGTTTCTTGAAATAAAACGATAGTTATATTCATAATGTAGAGTATAAAACAAAGGCCTTTTACCATCTATAGTAGATGATATATACAGCGTCAGGAGGCAACTTTTTACCCTCACTAACGAAGTAGGCTTGCCCAGCACCTATTCCATTCTCTCAGCTTAGTCGGCCTTGTCCACAGGAAAGACATGGTCAATACGTGCGGAGCTAACTAAGCCGCGGGTTTCCTCACGATGTTTTCCTTCACCGTTTGAGAGTACTGGTATAGCGCACATAATTTTTTTGCACAGAAAAATCCATTGGTACACGACCGGGTTTGAACCCATGACCTTAGGATCGGAAGGCGGGGTCACTACCAACTAGACCACCAGTACTCTTACAACAATTATAGATAGTGTTGCAACAATATCTACGCTCAAAAGTTTTCTCGCGGTTTATCTTACATAGGTACATGGCGCCACCTATACTTTGAATAATGTTTTCTAAGAGGCGGCTTACAGTTATCAGAAATATGGACGTAGCTGGTTTTTTCATCGCTCGCATTCTTAAAAAAAGTTGCCTATAGTAGGAAGAAGTTTGTGATAAAAATAATGATTTATTTTAGTTAATTTATTTTAATCAAATATGTACTTAACATAATTAGTAACATACTGCACTAACACTAAAGGAAACATGAACGTAATTTTTGAAGTAAATAGACGTAATAATTTAACAATAATATCACAAAACATTGGTTAAACCAGACAAAAAGATCTCGCAAACACAGATCTTATTATTTATTTAAATTCAAATAATTTCTTAACATTCTTTTTGAAATAGTTTTCATAAGAAATTGATGATTTTCATGACATCACTACAAAAATAAATTTAAAATAAATACCTTAAACTATTGTTCACTACATAATCGTAAATAGGAAATTAGTAATTTGTACCTACATAGGTAACTATTATGCGATACTTTCCCGAAGCCTAAAACGATCTAAAACTAATTAATAAGATTTCATCATTAAATTATGATGATGTTAACACAATTTTACAGTTACATTACTTATTTACAGTTACATAAGCGTAGTCGAAAGGTCCGTTCATGGTCAGTTGAAAAGCTGACAAGAAATATTTAAAATTATTGTCGCGACACATCTGCTAAAAGTTCGGTCAAATACACTTGCAATGTTTTTTCGTCATTTCGGCTGTCATAGGCAAAAGTTACTTAAAAAACATTACGAGCGTATTTAGCCGAACTTTTTGCGCCGTACTTTCAGCAGATGTAACCCGACACTTAGAATTCTATTTTACGTATGTACTATTATTATACTAACTTACGTCACGATTTAAGGTAGGTATACACTGTATTAGAAAGACGCAGAAGTATAAAAAGTCGGTAAAAACACTAAGGGGTCTAAGTGTATAATACATTTTCTCATAATTACATAATTCTCACTAAGTACATCTTTCTTTGGTTCGCACTAGCGATTTATATCTACATACGTATGTGTAATAAATTCATCTACTCTTATGACTAGAATTCGGAGGGTAAGTGGTCACCCTAGACATTTTTGTTATATATTTTTAGCTTGTGTCAAAATGGTTCTGCTTTTTCCGCTCGTTTGTCAATGACTTAGCTTATTCGGAAGTCATTAACTATCAAGATTAATTTCAAAGTTTTTATATATTTCACTCTAAATGACTAGATACATTAAATAGATTAGATATAATGAAATTCTAGTAGATACTGTGCTTGGCACGACTACAACGCACTGAAATAATATTTACTACATGTTTATGAATAAAAATGTTGTTACTACTTGGTTGATACTTTTGATGTCTCTGTCACTAATAGATTAACGCAATGATTTAGTGTTTTTAAGAGTTTTTACTTAAATTTATATAAATTTTGATGAACATCAAAATATAACATCTATTAAGAAACAATGAGATCGTTATAACTATTCATAAGTACAACTATAACTACAGTAAAATTGTTTCACTTAGGTACATAAAAAGGATCATTCATAATGACAAAAACCTTTCACTCAATGACTAGAAAAAGTTGATTGTATACTACCTACGCCTACGCTTTAATATTCCGGTTAAGTAAACCCACTAGTTTTTCTTCGTAATTTAAAAGCTACAGAATCTCAACGTGTAACTCGCTTGTGGAACTCGAGCTTTACTCGTAAGTTAACGTCCAATCAGTCTTCAGTTTTTAATAGGTTTTGTCTTAGTTTTCCCGTCATCGACAACAACGTTATTGAATCGATTGACTACATCTCTTACCTTGCCCTTGCTAATAACCAGCTCTTTATCGTATGTGGGGGTGATAAGACCCTTCCCATTGCCATTCACAAGAGTTTTAGTTTCTTTAGAAGTGAAATTAGCGCTCTGCGACTTTCTGAACTCTCTCACAGCTATATCAATGTTGTTGATAAGATCTTTCGCGATAAATGTGGCTATCTCATGCTTGATTCTATCTTTCTCGCTCTGTAGTTCCTTTGGTCGGCTGTTCTCCTTCCCGTTCTGTTCAGGGCTGTGACTGTGTGTAAGAGAGTGAGATGCAGGGCTGTCAGGTCCTTGAAATGTGATGCTAGGGTTGTTTACAACGTTAGATTGTATGTTGTTTGATTGGTCGTAGGATTGGATTCCTTGGTTCACAGGCGTTTTTTCTCCTATCAGCCAGTATGTAGTCATTTTGCCTTTACCCTGAGAGAAAATTCTCATTACTTTTCTTACAAACAACAAACCTCAAGATTATGTATAATCGTTTTAACATATTTTAACTTACCTTCATAGTAATTTCTCCCCTGCACTCCAGGTCGAAACAATCATATAAGTCCAGGACCTCTTTAGTCTTCGGACTGACGTGTATCCTCAGAGCTTCTCCGTGTGACTCCATCCGCGATGCTGTATTCACTGTGTCTCCAAACAAGCAGTACCGAGGCATCTTCAGGCCAACTACTCCAGCCACGCAGGGACCTATTAGAAGCAAAAATGAGATAAGAAATTAGCTAATTATGGAACTAGGCAAATAGATCTGAAAACTGATGAAAAGCGGAACTGAAGAGTTATTGTTACTACCACACATTGATAAGCTCGTGGTAGACCACTGCTGAATAATTATAAAAAAATTAGGCAATAAAGGTAGCTAAGGCTGTTGGGTGCTATAGAATCGGCCTGTCTAGAAATCTAACAGGGACTAATGCAGGTGTGTAACCCCAGGAGAAACTAATTTCACCCCTTTGTAAGAACCACGGGTATAGCAAACCTAATTATTCATTAGCAAATATCAACACGACCCGGGGACATTGCGGTATCACTAGTAAGCACACTCAACTCCGCCTCGGCGATCTAAAAACTAAGCAAACATGAACTCGAAACCCATTTATTATGCTAACCTATTTTGTAGGGATAACATTATGACGTCCATGTAACAAGGCCAGTAAACAAATCAATTAGAAACATCACCATGTTGTGTTTGAAACTACTTAGAAATCACGACCGTATCCCGGGGTATACGGTATACGGCGTATACGGGGTGGGCAGAGCCACAAGTAATCTTGCAGCCACTCCTGATTCAAAGTCCCAAGATGGATATGGTGAACCATGGTGATAGGTGATCAGCCCATCGCCCATATAGATCCATCATGTTGGAGGAGTTGTAGTTTGACTTTGTCTTTAGATTATAACCACAGGGACCGAACATTCAACAATGTTTGCAAGTAGCATTTTTAATTAGTTTTAAAACGAGTTTAACTCTGTGAAACTAATCGTACTTATCCAATGGGAATTCAACAGTAACTTATCCTTTAGAGTTTTCTCTTGTTAGGCGAAAAATGTTCGACCTTAATTATTCGGGATAATTCTCGTTGTGTTTTAGCCAAATCCTTTCAGACTTTCTGGAAACGAGTGGAAAAATAAATACAACACAAAAAATTACGCATTAATAGCACTCGCGGCTTCGCTCTCCTTGTATCTAACCGGATAGAAATGAGAGCACTGGTGTTCTAGTTGTAGTGACCCCGCCTTCCGACCCTGAGGTCGTGGGTTCCAATCCGGTCGTGCACCAATGGATTTTTCTGTTTTAATTTATGTTCGCTATACCAGTACCTTCACTACTTTTAAACGGTGAATGAAAACATCGCGAGGAAACAGGGCATGTTAGGCACTCAAAAGTTCTAAAATATGTCAAGCGTACGAAAGGACCACATCGGTTTGAAGGAACTGGTGACACGATTAGATAGATAGATTCTTTTATAAAAAGCACTCTGTTAATCCCAGTTTCAGCCAAATCCGTTCAGATACACTCGCACACAAACTTTCGTATTTTTAATAGATCAAGGAAAGAGCCAGTGAGAAGAAAAGTCCTTATAGAGGACAAAAAAGCTTGGGACTAAATAATGCTCCTACTCGTTTTATAAACATGATTGCAAAGGGATAATTTTCCAAAAAAATTGCCAGGCGTCGTTCTTGCCAGTATCTTCCACGCTTGGTCGAGTTACGAACAGGCGTAAATTCAACGTAGATTTAAGACATTTTCTAGTGATCCACAAAATCCTATGAAAGTATATTGAACTTTGAACTAAACGGCATTGTCTTCATCCACACCCCGTTGAGAAGAACCAAAATAAATAGAGAGAGAGAGAGAAGAACAAGGAAGGACCCATCTGAGTGCATGCCGATCCTCAGCAGAAGTTTCTCCCCGGTTCGATATTCATCCACAACTTGTTGAGAGAAAGTCAGAAAAGATAAGGAGATAAAGAAAAAGAAGGAAGGACGCATCTAAGTGCATGCTGATCTTCAGCAGCAGTAACCCCCTGTGTCGATGTCACCATTCTCACCTATACACCATTGAGGAGTGCCAGAAATAGATAATGAGAGAAAAAATAGAAGGAAGACCCACCTGAGTGCATGCCGATCCTCAACAGCAGCTTTTCCCCGGGTCGATGAGGCACAGTCTTCACCCGCACCCCGTTGAGCAGTGCGAGGGACATTCGGGCGATCTCCGCCGCGTGTCTGTTGCCGTTTCTCATGGGTAGACCAGAGACAACCATGTACGCATCGCCTATTGTTTCCACCTGGGATTTATAAATGCTTTTACAATACGATACAAGAAACATCGGTTATACGAGTCCCAAAAATTCAAAATAGATTTACGTATTATCACATATCCCTAACGGGATGGCCAGAGCCACAAGTTATCATGAGCAAACTTGCGGCCACTGCTGATTCAAAGTCCCGAGATGGATATGGTGAACCATGATGACAGGTGATCAGCCCATCGTCCATACATATGGTCCATCATGTCGGAGGATACTATCCCTTAGTCAACTTTTACGACATGATCGGGGAACGAAGCAGCTGGACGCATTCTATGTTTTTCTTTACTCTGAGCCCAGCAGAGAAGATCAAATGATTAATAGAGATACACATAAATTTTTATACTACCCCGTTTCTATATTCAACTAACGGACATAGCAACTTTGTTTTTGTCATATAAAATATATTTTGCTTTTTAGCAAATAACGTTGCTATGGTAATCTTCCATCTCTCGCCCACTACTTGAATATGGAAATCGCTCATAAGACAAAACTTCCTGAGAGCCAAGAGCAAAATTAATGAAGACGTAGTTGGTAACATCCACGAATTGTGATATGCATGTACCTATCGATTACATCAATCAGATACTCTAGAATGTACAGTCCTAACAGGCGTGTTGCGCCTAATTGATGGATGTGTTGTGCATCCTATAATTCAGCCAAACTGGAGACACAATTTTGTAAACAAAACTTAACCTAAAACTTACTTTTTCATTACATGTTTATGGAACTTTTAAGTAGTACTAATAGTTAAATTAAGGTGTAAAAACTAACATTGTGAGGTTTATTTACCTAAAACTAAAGTGATTTATCGTAATAACGAAAAATATGCGACGGTTTGTTTACATAAATCGTATGTCCCGTTTGGCTGAAGCATAGTGGTTCTATTTTGTGCTTGTTCATTCATGTGTGAGCTCAAATTATAGAATACCTCTATGACCCTATCAGAAGCTTTGATATGATCTTCTCGGGTACAAGTGGTCGGGCTGGGCAATTTTCTACTTGTTATACGTACCTACCACATAGTTGAAGAGGAAAATAAGTCAGCATAAAGCAAGTGGACATTCCAACTCCCATGCCATAGCTTTCATCTGCAAAGAGTGTCTGAGAGTATGTGGCTAGAGAGCCACAGGAACGTTTTACAAACACTACGAGTATCTATTTTTGTAAAGCTTTGGTTACGGACCAAGCAAACAAAAGCACCGGCAAAATTTATAAATATTTAAAAGTAGTATCCATCCAACAATATGATTCTATTATTCGTGAGGCAGTTTACTCGCTAAATTGAAGCACAGTAAATGATTGATCGAAAAATAAATAATGTATCTACGTTCAGTAGTACCACAAACATTGTGCACCTCGGCAATTTTCGTCTAACTTCTGAAATACGAACCAATGCGATGACGATTATGTAATAAAGAAATTTTACAATAATTATGTAGATACTTATTTTTTTTAAAGGTTGGTTCAGTTATTATTAGTTATATATTCGGACAAATAAGCAAGTATTCCCAAGGAGTTTTGACGTCAGGTAGGCGGCCGGTCATAAAACACCTTAGCCAAAACTCACCGACCCCACATAGAGTGGGATAAAGGCAGGAAGATGATGATGATTCGGACAAATTCGGTTTTCATACAAAGTACGAAGTTTGCTGAGGCGCACAATATTTGTGGTACTACTTGTACATCCCACACTCAATACGAGTTCAACGATGCTTATGATTTGAGAGATGATTAAATATCCATCGAAAATGTGAAGCTTCAATAGGTCATGTTCATAATCCGTATGAGCGACCTTTTCAAAGGTGAGACAAGATAATAGGCATCTACATGGGTGAATCACATAACAAGAGATGGTGGATAAATCAGCGTAGTGAGTGTTACTGTCTAATATTGTATTACAAGTAAAAAACATAGTTTAAAAAAACGGGCTTCTTTACGTTAACTATTGCAGAATGTTGTCGAAGTGCCTTAGAAATAAAATACTGACGCTTGCTTCAATAGTATATCTTTAGGACAATCAAGTGATAACGAACCTTATAAACATCGAAGTTCTCAATAATGGAGTCGAAACTCGTGTACAGGTCGTTGAGTAGGTCCACCACCTCCAGCGGTGTGGACTCAGCCGAGAGTTGCGTGAAGCCGATAATGTCGCTGAAGTAGATGGTGACTTGGTCGTACGTCTCCGCCATGACCGGTTGGCCCATTATGAGCTGGGAAGCGACAGACCTAAAAAAACACCATTTTAATCATCATCCTAATGAAGGGCCTGTTAACCAGACAGTCCCTGCACAAAAAAGTTAAGTTAGTCCTGTCAAAAGATGCTTGTCTTTTGTGTGTCTTGTGCCTGGACGGAGATAGTTACGGAACGACGTATTGTGGAGACCCTAAGCTGGCCGAGTTAGAACTCGGTATTTATTTTCAGAACGAACTTGGGCCTTCCTGCCAAATCCGGTATCATAATTTACCACCTAAATTAGATCAAATTTATCATTTATCTCATAAAATTATATATTTTCCCTACCGATTTATTAAAGCAGTGATGTTCATTTCAATTACTTTAAATGATGATACATTGCGAATAGCTTAAGCGCTGGCGCGATCCCTCTCATTTACAACATGAAATATGATTTAATTTGGTCTTGCAAAATATAGGTCACTGTCATTATACCCCGAGATAAAATATTAGAAAGTATGAAGCAGCAGTATTCTAAACCAAAGGTCTATTTAGAATGGACAGTGGAGAAATCCTGTGAACAGATGGCGCCCAGAAAGCAATTTTTGTTTGCGTGTGGTAAGTCTAGCCACATTATCTAAGGTCTAATAGAAAGTTGTAACATCAAAGTGCCCTGAACAAAGTATTTTATTGGATTCCTAGGGATCAATGTACGATGTAACTGGATAGCAATAGCTGACAAAGGACCGGAAAGAAGATCGTAAAAAAATAGTTCCCTGAACAGAAGGATAGATAAGGCAAAATGTGCTTGAATTTTTAGAACCAGATGGCTGATAGACTCTGATAGAATACATACTTACAATTAAAAAAAATACACAGACAGAATAAACATATGTTCATCACACAAATGTTTATGCAGAGTAGGAATCGAGTCCACGACCAAATTAAATGCTTTGTATAAAAACCATAAAAGCACAGATTATATAACGGTTATTCGAAAAGGGTACCTTTGACTGATAATCCGATTTAAAATAACATAAATATGTCTGCAGGTAACCGCTGTCCACTGTCCATCCCTTGTCGCTTCATTTAAATTCCTGGATCCTGCGGTCACCTTGCGGTCTTTTTGTCGTATGTCAGCGAGCTTTGCCCATTATTAAAGGGTTTCATGCCCAAAGGGTACGAATGGGAAACTTCTAAGCCTACGTCCGCTATCCAAATGTCTGTATCTTTTCAGATTCTCCGCTCATTACTACATTCCATAGCCGGAGCGTCAAGGTCAGGACCATGACTGAGCACAAAAAAAACTGAAAATTTGGAGAGAAGTGTTTGTATGTGACTGTTGGGTGTTATTTATTTATTTAAACATTTGTAGACATTTCACACAGCGCCATCTAGCCCCAAATTAAGCAATGTTTCGTGATACAATTAAATAACAAGTATGGGAAATTAGCACTTTTTAGCGTAAACTAGTAACAAACCTTATTGGTTTTTAGATACTGTTATTTAATATTAGATGTATTATTTTTAAAATGGTAAATAAATGAAAATAAAAAACAAACCGCTTGCCATCAAAACTTGTAGCAGATTAGACAGACAAGGCAGACACCACATCATAGTTTAAAATTGTAGGTAACATCTGTACAGGTATCTCCAGAAAGGTTCTATTGTATAGTTCTCTTATAAACATACTTGGGCAGTAGCTGATAGAGTAGCTCCTCGCATTTCCTCTTTTCCTCCAGGTAGTCTGAAGTGCGCTCTTCCACCAGCGCTTCGAGATTGTTCGCGTACTGCTCCACTTGCGTCAGCAACATGTCCAGTCTGGTCGATGTTTCGCAATCCCTGTGAACACACATTTCGTTAAATGGTGTAGTTTTGAAGATAAAAAGGCTCTTAGACTTTAGTAACAGTGCTTAATGAGATTTTTAAAGGATAATCCATGGAAAACTGTGGGAAATGTGAACTATTAACCATGAGTGCCACAAGAGATGACACACGCTTGAGCATTGTTCTTGAATAGGGTCTAAAGATAAAGATAGGTATGCCATTTATGCCGTTGCTTTATTTGGAAATAAAAATGTTATATTTTTACACATCAAGATAATCTGTGTTAATTCGATCACAGGGCTCTTTTCGGCAGGCAATATTACAATAATAATTTATTCAATAAGGTTTGAATTACAACTACAGTGTCTTAAATGTAGGTAGGTACTTAGATAAGTAATAGGTACACGAGAGCCTGAACTAGGTGATCCGTTATAAATAGTATGATCAAGACCAGGTACTAAATATAGTTACCTACATGTCTTACTGTCATCATCATCTTGCTGCCCTAATCCCACTCTATGTGGGGTCGGCACAGTATGTTCCTTGGATCATGCTGTAAGAGTTTTGGCTAAGATGTTTTAAGACCGGCCACCTGCCTGACGTCAACCCTCCTTAGAATACTTGCTTATTGTATCTCATCATGTTGGAGGATACTATCCCTTAGTTGACTTTTACGACATGCTCGGGGAGAGAAGCAGCTGGACACATTCTATGTTATTTCTTTACTCCCAGTCCAGCGAAGAAGTGATGAAATCTTGCTGTATGAACAAGAAAGTGCTTCGTGACAAAGAGTATTCCATACTTGTTAATTCTCTGTATGTTTTCCTTGAGCGCGGAGAAGTCTGGCCGGTCGTCGTCCGGCAGCGTCCAGGGCGGCTCCCCCGTCAGGGACTGCCGCGGGGATGCCGAGAGGGGGGAGGTGCCGCGGTTCCTCATATCTGCATTACCTGAGCAAACAACATTACTGTTATGTACACAGAAGATACCCATAGAAAAGGGAAAAGGAGGAAAATGCATTAATGTAACGAAAAAAGTTTAATAAAATAAACTCTATATTATGAAACTTTTTTCGTTACTCTATATTATAGAGTAAATGGAGAGACGAACTCTACTCTCGATAAGGTCCGAAATTGGTAAAAGATCAAATAATATGTATTTTTTTAGATTTTTATGTCTTAATGTTCTCCCGCTTAGGTAGGTACCTATGATTTTTATAACCAAAATTGGCTTTTTCGTTTTGGCTAGCAGCAGTGTCGTCAATTTTGGCTTATCTCTTTGGCCTAGTATTTATAACGTTTTTACACATTACAAGGTGATTAAGAAGATTTGATAACTAAAACATTCCATGAAATTCTGTCAATCCCTGTACCTACTCACATTGACATTCTCTGCTTACTTGTCGCATAATTGATACGTCAGCGGAATCAAACGGCCATGAATCTAAGCAGATAAGGTTTGGCACAAAAACATATTAATACCATAATTTGGCACCGAAGCCTATTCCGTGGCAATCTCATTAATTTTATATGCGATAGGATGTCCGGCAGCCAATATTAATTACAATAAAAGTAGGGGATAATATATCGTCACATAAAACAGCAGTTACAGTTTTCCCACGAGTTCAAGCTATGGCACAGTTCCAAGAGCACCTGCTGTCCTGTCTCGATAAATTTGAACGCCTTTCTCCTTGCATGTGGCAATAAACTTATTACTTTACCAGCTACCTACATTTTATACAAAAGTGTAATCTGTATTAACAGAAAGAAACTTACAACGAATACAAATATAATTTACAAAACACAAAAGAAACAGTCGGGCTATCCAAAGACCGTTGCAAACTGTTTATAGATAGCTCACCTTATCCAGCTCATCAGCCAAATAAATGAATAATAATAATAATTTATTTTCTCTCATTACAGGAAAAATAATTTTCTTATGTATTAAATACTTTAGAAATTTATTTTAAAAATAAATTACTTTCTCTTTATTAAATTTTAATAAAGAGAAAGTACGAGTATTTAACCATACCATAATTTATTTGGCCAAAAGTACTTTAATCTAAAAGTAAAAATGATTCAACCTGCTTCGCGAAAGAGTGCCTGCAATAGGTTTAAGCAAACATGTCATACGATTCGTGGCCGCCGAATTTAACCATTTCTTTCAAGGAAATCACGTGATTTCGATAGTTACTAAAAAAAATGTTGGGTGAGTAGAAATTAAGTTACATAGGTCATGAATATAATTCGAACCGAAAAAAAGCATTTATTTAAAAAACGAACAGATTCAAAAACATGGCGGCTTGCCTATAAATCTATTTGATTTAAATCTAAGCGTTTGAATAACTCGGAACACTTTATCGGCTCCTACTACCCATATATCTATGAATGTTTCATAAGTTACCAAGGTGAGCCCAACTCTACTTATCTCAGGGTAAGAGCCGTAGGCACCTAGATGTATCCCTTCCGAGATTAATCCAAGATTTAATGTCATAAATGCGAAAGTTTAAGAGCACTTGACGTTGTAAGGATGTTTGTGAGTCAATCACGTCATAACGATTGAACGAGATTTAATGTACCTAAAGTAAAAGTTTATTTTGTGCCTAAAAAATCAGAGAATTAAACTAAATAGGACCATCTCTTATGGGCGATGGGCTCACCTGTCACCATGGTTCACTCCATCTTAAAACTTTAAATAAGAAGTGGCAGCAAGTTTTTTTATCTATTTATGGCACTGCCCACCCTATTAGGAATACGGGCGTGATAATATGTATGTATGTATGTAAACTGTGACATAAAATAGGTCGTTACTTAGCTTTATGGTATTGGAGCTTTCATTCTTCTAACGCTGGTTTTCTGTGATCTAATAATGTGAAAATTTCAACTCACTACCTATTACGGTTCATGGGATACAGTCCGCTGACAGACGGACGGACGGACAGACAGCGGAGGCTTAGTAATAGAGTCCCGTTGGCACCCTTCGGATACGGAACCAGTTATAATATAGATAGTACGTATGCTGGAGCAGTATTGGTTACTATTTATCTGGATGTGTCAGTTTTCGGCCCATCCGACTGTCTCTCTGCAAAATATATTCAGATCACGAATTGTTGACAAACCAACAAACAAACACACTCTTAAACATTTGTAATATAGTAGGGATAGAGATTTAGGTATCCCTATTTAGGGTTGCCATCCGTCCGGGTTTACCCGGATTTATCCTTGTTTAGATGGCGTCCGGGGAGCGTCCGGGCGGGGTTTCATATGTAGACCGGGTCTTGGGCCACCCGCGACACTAACACTATGCCCGCGCGCACACTGACTATGTTTAAAAAACCTGTTGATATGTCCGGGTTCTGGGCTCCAAATTTTAGAGATGGCAACCCTATCCCTATCGAAATTCAGCATCTATACAAATACAAATACTTTTTTGTTTTTGTTGTTGTGTACAGTTTCTGCGAATAAACGTTTGTCTATGTCTAATACAAATAATTAATTAATAACTCCATAGTTACATGTCACAAAAATAATAATAATAACTATAATAATATTGGGGTAACATAAATTCTCGTTAAACTCGTAGAATGAGTGATTCAATAACGATTGCTTCAGCCTAATCTTGAAAGAGCCGATGGAAGGTGCATCGCTGATCGAGTCGGGTAATCTGTTGTAGACTGAAGGACCTATAAAACAAGATACGTAGGTACGTACCACAGTACTCTTCTATGTTCTGTGGTTACAATACCACGGTCTGCTCCATTTGATTGCTCTGTGAGCTCGTGACCGATGAGATTACTCGCGCCAAATAACATCGATCATGCCAAACTAATACCAGTTCTATCTCCAGACATCGGCCCATTGAGTGGAAGATCAAAGGCCGATCCACGGATTAATTAATTTAATAACGTTATTTTCTTCGAGGATACTAGCAAGATTTTATGAAAATATAACTAACACTTACAAGATTAATTGGCTTTAATCATTACTAAGTCTAATAACACGTTTTTGAAAGTTTTTAAAACTAACATTCAGTCTCGTTAGTCATCCAAAATGTTTTTCAGAAAGTCTTGTCAAAATTAACAGGTAATTTGGTTTGTTACACATATTATTTTAGTTTTCATTACCTGGGTAAAGGTTAATTAATTTTTCAAACATTCTCGATCCTTATTGGCTGTGGGCCAGATTACAAACGAAAAAGTTTTTGAGTTAACCCGTAGGAAAAATAACACTCCGTGGGAAAGTAACAGGCTTCTCTTATATCTCAGCCAGGTAACCGCTCGTCTCGCCCCCGAGCTCGTCTCCGAGGATAAAGTCGTGACTTCACTGCGGCGCATGCTTGAGGCTATGTACGTGTACTTAGCTTCACTTTGTATTCAAATAAATAAATAACACCCAACAGTCACATACATAGTCCTGACCCCACACTAGGATCCCTGTGTCGTGGGTATCAGAAACTACGAGTACCATGGTACCACAACACCCGGACCCGGAAGAAATATTTGCAGAACATTTCTAACGTAGCGGGAATCGAACCCGCCACGTCACTGAGGCCGAGCGCAGCGCTCAGCCATGCAAGGTACGGATGAGTTGATTGTTACCAGCCGTGTGTGTGTCTCATATCCATATTAAATCGATTATTAAATACCACATTAAGCATTGAAGAATTTTTTTAGTCGTATCCATTTTTTACATAATACTCGTGATTCCGACATGCATCCATATTCGATATCCCGGTGATATATGTAATTCCGACACGGAATTTTTCCCGGAATTTTTTTGGTCATATCCATACTTTTGATGTCATATTTTTTCGATAGCACCCAAAAGTCCGATCTCTGCTGATAACTTACGTTTGAACTTATCCTCGAGCACCGCAGCGCAGTAGTCGCAGGCGAGCGTGCAGTGCGGACGGCGCATCTCCAACAGCGGGCTGACAGCGCGCCGCGGACTCGGCGTGTCCGCCTCCCCCGGCGGGACCAGGGACATGGCTCTGTGAAACTACATTGTATTACTTTGTGAAAACGGAAACTAGTTTTTTTATGGAAGTCCAGCAGCCCGTCCGGTTTCGCACGGGCATTTAACAAATTAGGATTCTTTAGGTAAATTTTTTACACCTCGGGTTACATTATTGGAGTTTTAGTAAGGATCCCTAATATTTTTGAAAATAAATCATAGCCTATGTTATTCCGTGATAATGTAGCTATCTATTGGTAAAATAATTTCTTAAATCGGTTCAGTAGTTTCGGAGCCTGTTCGTTACAAACAAAAAATCTTTCCTCTTTATAATATAAGTGTAGATGGGGCAAACGAGCGAGCGGCTCACCTGGTGGTACCTAAGTGATTACTGCCGCCCACGGATACCTGTAACATCAGAGGAGCTGCAAATGCGTTGCCGGCATTACAACTTACGTATCTTCTGTATCAGCACTCTTTGAGGCACACTTCAAATCCTTTTACCACACTGGTTTGAAAGAACTGGTGACGCGACTAGTAGTAGTAGTAGTAACACGATGTACTACACTGAATATTCTGGTCGTGTGTAAGGTTTACTAGCTGCGATTTAATCTCGTTTAAAGAGCTTAGAACGCGCGTCATCTGCGTCAAAAAATATGCAGTGTGAATAGGCCTTTAAAATATTTTGCCTGTTTTTGAGTTTCTCGATATCTGCAAATATCCTGTTTTAAGTGCTAAAAACTAAAAACTCCGTCACAAAATTTAGGCACTAGCTCACACGAACTCATAATATTGTTTGGAACCATTGTGATTTGAAAAAGTAACTCAAACATGATCTAAAAGATTAAAAAAATCTAGTGACTTTGTTGATGTGAAGTCTATTATGGGAATTTTCCAAAATCTTTGCTTGATGCAGGGATGCATAATATCCCTCTGAGTTTTTCAAATCTTCTCTCAGAAGAATTTTTCCAACTCCCCAGCCTTTGAAATCATATTTCAAATTATTATGGCTGAACATATCAGCATAGCTCAGCTATGGCATCGAAATACCGATTGATGGAGATTAGGTTTCGTTTGGAACGAGCCAAATTCGGATGATGGAACTCAATCCGATAACGGAACGCGAGTCCAAACTGACTCGAATAATTTGAAAATATTTTGAATTCTTACAGTTCATTTTAGCAAAAGAGCATTGGCGGTCTAGTTGGCAGTGACCCCACCTTCCAATCTTAAGGACGTGGGTTCAAATCCGGTTGTGCACCAATGGATTTTCTGTGCGAAAAATTTATGTGCATGTATTGACCATGTCTTTCCTGTGGACAAGACCGACTAAGCTGAGAGGATGGAATAGGTGCTGGGCAAACCTACTCCATCTTAATTCGTCCCAGGCACTACAGCGTCCCGTTTGTGAAGGTTAAAGTTGCCGCCTGATCTGCCGCTATAAATCTACTATAAATGGTAAAAAAGGCATTAGTTTATTTTACCAAATGAGTCCTACCAAGGCCACGTGGTTGTTATTTTATTCCGAATAGAGTACGCCGTCCCTTTTCAAGGATTTAATGACTTTGTACCTAAGTACACTGAAGAAATCCTTTTAATTTGAAATAATAGCTTCAGGTAGAATTAAATTATGTAAGGTATGTAGTGTAATGGAAAAACGTAGGTACCTACCAGTAATTTCTGTGAGGCTCCTGACGAGCACCATCACTCCCCAGGGGTCCTTTGAGGAAACAGCGTAATCGTTGTAAATTGCGATTCACAACTCAAGAGGTTCTAACCTCCTACGTCGCACCCGAATTCCTCAAGACTTTCCGACCTTTTAAGATTAGTTATGTATCTAATTAACATTTCTCTATAGAAAATGTCACTCTCGTCCCTTGATCATTTGCCGCCGTTGGCCAGCCAGGATTAAAAACTCGTCATTATCGCACCCAAAAAAAAACAAGGATATACGACAGATAGCCAATAAACCCTGGTTTCAAAATTGAATTTTAGCATAGGTTACATCGGTGACATTTAACACGTTTTAATTATTGGAATACATAGATGGACAAATGTTTACAGTATCCTACTAACAATATAAAATGCGAAAGTTTGTGAAGATGTTTAGGTACATGTTTGTGCCTCAATCAGAATGAAACTTGGAATAAACATAGTACAAGTGCTAGATTACATTATGCTAACATATAGGCTATTTTTTATCCGGGCACCATGCGAGCAAAGACGCGGGCGGCAGCTGGTAAAAAACAAAACAAAACTAAAGCGATTGAACAGTTAAGAAGACATTTTTGTCATACTTGTTCTATGATGAGAATCGAATTAACAATCGATTTCAGTCAGTCAGTGTCAGTTTAGTTCAATCGCTTAGTTCTATGATGGTTCTATGGGACTAATGGCACAATTTTTGTTTCAATGGTTCTACCATTAAACTACAAGGACAAAAAAGTATTAACAGGCCCATGGACCAACAGTAAATAATCTGTTTTTTTTTTAGTAATTGTGCTTGAGTGCAAATAAATTTATGCTAGTTCAACCATGGTAACAGCCAATGGAAGTTACGAGTAAACCCTTTCAGTTTCTAATGTAACGTTGTGCTAACATTTTCAAGAAAATAAAGTGCTTTTACGTCAGTAGCGTGAAGCGAATGCAATCGGATAGGTCCTTTGTTACTAGAGGTACTGTCGCCTGCTGGCTTCCGATTTCACGTCTTTTGAGAGGCAGTTACTTTCAACGACGACTGAAACGTGCCCGTTGAATAACTGTTTGTACAAAATTGCCTTTTGGTGAAGTTTTAAACAAAGAAGGTGTCATTCAATTATCTATCTACTTTGTGGACTCGCAACTTATTCAAACATTTTGACTAATAAAACCTCGTAAAACTTACTTTATTGACAGTCTGACTGGCTGACTGGCTCTCTGACTGACGACCGACTGACTGTCAGACTGACTGACAATCAACGCATAGCATTAAGCTCGGCATTAAGTGAATCTGCCTTGTGCCAATCCGTAGGAATTTAATAAGTATTTATTTCAAAGAACAAAAAACATGTGACATTTTGATTTTGTGACACCTGATGATGATGATTTTAATCAACGTTTTCAGTTTTGTACTATCTTAGTTAATTGAAAATGGATCCTTAAAGCCTACATTTTTACATTTTTATTTTTATCGTAGCCTGTCCCACTGCTTGTGTAGATTGTACCTTATGTATATATATTCTTGGGTTATATTTGCCTGCCCCCGCCCGACTTCTTTGCAGTCGGATAAAAAACCTTATAATCATGTTCGTATTCTATCGATCATTATATACTCAAACAACGCTTTTCATTCTATCTATGTATAACTACTATTTTCCTCAAGGCTTCACATATTTTCTTGTCTGTCGGAACATCGGTACTGTGGAAAAATCAGAAGAATAATGTCACAGATGTCAGATGTCAGAGATGGGTCGTCCCGACGGATAGCATTTGGCGTAGTTCCATTTATTTGGAAAGAATACCAGATTAAAGTAGACTGTTTGTAACTGTGTTATTCGGTTTACCAGGGTTTACCTTATCTATTCGTAACTTTTCTGAACATGTTTTACCCCTTTTTGTTCGTTGTTTTGTCTGAAAAGTGGAGTGCAATTTCAATCAGCCACTATTACTACTATTTTAATCCTTTCACCACACTGGTTTCAAAGAACTAGTGGCACGATTACTGTTGAAATAAACGAAGTTTTGTTTATTTCAATTTGCTTATCCGTCTTAACATCGATTGTATTAGCTCATAAAATGATGATGCTACTGATGCTGTACTCAAATCCGCGTGAAACTCAGTTTGCAAACGGAGCGGAGATTATTCTCTCAGGCGTTATACCGAGGTAACTGCTATTCAATCTACGGTTCTACGTTTACCACTCACTAGGCGTTGCCTACGTAGGTAACTATATGTACCTATACTCGACTGTACTTTATACCTTGTGATACGATTTTATGAGCCAGATGCTCTAGGATAGTGCACTACGCTAAAGTAACGTAAAGTAATAAAAGTAGTGTTTAGAAAGTGTTTTCTACATTAATAGGTACACGTCAGAACAGCAAATCAACTTCGTTTAAAAAGGTACACTACACAGTCTCTTGATAAGTTAGAATGATTTAAAAAAAACGAAGCTTTTCCTCGAGTGGTAATTCTCCCGAGATTCATTATCCGTAAAGTAATAAAAGTAGTGTTTAGAAAGTGTTTTCTACATTAATAGGTACACGTCAGAACAGCACAGCAACTTCGTTTAAAAAGGTACACTACACAGTCTCTTGATAAGTTAGAATGATTTAAAAAAAAACGAAGCTTTTCCTCGAGTGGTAATTCTCCCGAGATTCATTATCATCATCATCATAAACTAACTATTCAGTACTCCGTGTTCTTTAATCAAATATGTATTCGGAAAATCTTTCCTTTACATAATCTAATTGCAGACCCAAAAACGCGAAACACTCAGTAATCATACTTAAACTCCCTCACTCCTTAACTTTTAATTAATTGCTCTAAATTCATGTATTTGTATAACACTGCTCCATTTCAAAGTATTTTCTCGTTCAGTACAAAAACCGCAATGAAGTAATTGCAAGGCGTTCGTCTCCCATCTGGAAACTGAACCCAGAAGAAGCCTAAATAAATAAAAGCAACGTGCAAGAGATTTATTTCCTTTGTTCCCCTTTGTGTGATATCTTGTACCGCTCCGATTCTCAAGTAAATGTAGCGAGTTATTTTTAGGAATCAGTGCTTTGGCTTCGGTGTGGTTCAGTAGATTCATAGGCTTCATTTTGATGAGTTACTTCAAACAAATACGCTACACCCTACGCAGTTACGAGGATATTAGAAAATGTTTAAACCCTACATATAATATTTTATACCGTTTTTGCTAAGATGGTGAATTGATTCAGGCGTGACTTTGTGGAAGTCCATTTTTTTAAATAATAGTAATTGACTGTAATCTCTAGTACTAATCCGCTTAAATATTAATAAAAAGCTTTCATTCATAAAACAAAATGCCAAATTAAAAACTATGCAAGGCTCATACAGCGCATACGTCCACAGAAAGGAAACTTAATATCTTCAACACGTGTTTCGTTTCGCCTCTCCACGTTTATGCCATAATGCTCAATCAATGATCAAAATGTTATGGTCTTTTAACTCTGAAACCCTTTTTATATCTAAATTACTGATAACCACAATATAGGGAATCCTTGAGGGTTTAGAACTATGTTTATGTGACTGTTGGGTATTGTTGTCGTTTTATATTCTGCGGTCTAAAATTTGGTACCTTCATCAGGTCGGTCATTGTTCATCAGGTTCAGAAGGCCGTGCTGAAACTGATAAACTTCCTTCCTGACTCCACTTTTCTGATCCATGACCTTTACTTAAGAGCCTTAACTACCCAACAGTTACTTAATCTGTCGTTGAAGTTAACCCGCCCATTGCCACTTAAACTTGCTAATTGTAATCTGCGCTTACGGATTTTCTCGTTTCAGATAAATTTTTAAGAAACTTTTTATCTCATAAGTGAAAAGTGTGTCAAAAGTAAATCACAAGCACTCTTAAATGTCTACTGGAAGCTCTCCAATCTGTCTCAGCTAAAAGAATGTAATTTTTTTGTTCCTCTCAAGAATTTCAATGCTTTCCGTTACTTAGCTCTCATCAAAGTAAAAATGTTACGTCAAAAATTTATATTTTCCTTTCCTGCATCTGATATTTCTTCTTCCTTTCCTACCGATCTGAAGATTAATTAAAATTATAGCGTAAGGCGTGGTTTAGACAGATGTGGTAAATGGCGGAAACATTGTAAATACAATGGCTTCACATCACATGCGCATGATACACTCTTAGGGAATATGTTATATAGAGAGGATTACAGAGAAAATTACAAAATAGTCGTATAGAAAATACCCATGAAAAATCTTCGCGATTTGTATACAAACAGCGCCTTAAGAGCCTTATTTAAGCAAAGTGGCGTCCTCATTCTGATATCTAAAGGATGATCTAATTAGATGTTTTATTAACGTCTTCCTTTGGTTTTAAATAAGTAATTAATCTTTGACGGGAGCCATTGTGCCCAGATTAGGCTCTTAAGATTACGCCATTGAAGACGATTGGTTTACCCATTTAGGTACTTACTTATAAATGTTACTTAACGTTATTAACGTAACTGTTATATATTTAAATATTTATTTATTTAGACAGACGGACGGACGGAAGGACGGACGGACAAACGGACGGACAGCGGTGGCTTAGTAATAGGGTCCCGTTGGCATCCTTCAGGTACGGAATCTTAAAAAGCTCCCATCTTGCCCAATGGTTAGACAAATGAAAATCAACTATAAAGACGAGTGGAATCTTTCTTACAACACTTTTGTTATTAACTAGCTTACTCGCGCGGCTTCGCTTGCGTGTTCGTTTTCGTTTTTACCCTTTTTCACCTCTTTAAGGATAAATTTCAAAAAATCCCGCCTTAGAGGGTGATTTTGCTGTAGAGAAAGCTACCTTCTGAATTTCGGCGTTCTAGCTTCAATAGTTTGTTGATCGAAGAAATATGCTTATTATTTTATGTATAGATAGGAGAAAAAAGAAGAAGAGAATAGATAATTTGTTTCGGTATTAAATTGCTGAATAGTGAAAATATTTCAGATTAGTCGCGTATTAAACCAATGTATAATCCTTACTATCATTACGCGAAAGTTTGTATCTATGGATGTTTGTTACTCTTTCACGCAAAAACTACTGAATGGATTTACAAAAAACTTGGAACATACATATTATGTGTGCTGGAATAACATTTAGGCTACTTTTTATCCTGGTACGCCGCGAAAAGCCGCGGGCGGAAGCTAGTACTATAATAATAATGATATGGGGTATGTTTCTGTGTGTCGTAAAAATATCAAGCGAAAGAATTCGCACACTAGGAGGCTTTTAATGAAGGCTCTATCCAACGCAATATGCGGCACGTTCAAATTAGTCGGGATTATTTTGCATGGATTATGTGCAGAGTGTGCTGCATAATATTAGTAATCTGTGGTGCGAGGGAGCCACAAATGAAGCAGGGGCCTTGCATTATAGCTTTTCTTTTTAATTCAGTGCTGTTGCGGCCGGCGTGTCGAGAATATGCCAGCGAATTTAGTTGCCAATCTGAGATTCAGTCATACACCTATAGGCTAAGGAAATAGGTCTCAAGACAAATAATCGTTATCCATACTAATATTATAAATGCGAATGTAACTCTGTCTGTCTGTTACCTTTTCACGCCTAAACTGCTGAACAGGTTTTATGAAATTTAGCAAGGAGATAGATTCCATCCTGGGGAAGGACATATGCTAGTTTTTATTCTGTAAAACGATCCCAAAATGGAAAAAGGATGTTAAAAGGATAACGCATAAATACTTCTTAGACAAGGTAAAAGTTGCCTCCTGACGCTGTATAAATCATCTACTATGGATGTAAAAAGCCTTACATAAGCGTAAATACATTAGCCTCTTTCTCATGACTAGCTGGGCAAACCACTTACGGGTGTTAGTTGTGCATATCAATATAGAAGCTTTTAAGCTAGAGGCTTTTATTTCTATTGAACATAATGAGGACTGGCTCAGAGAAACTTTTGTATGTAACCATAATATTTTATTCAAACTCATATGGCATAACACATTACATACAACGCCCGTAGCCCTGATGTGGATGTGGTGAACATAAGAAA
Source organism: Scotopteryx bipunctaria (assembly GCA_949320045.1). Classification (NCBI taxonomy): domain Eukaryota; kingdom Metazoa; phylum Arthropoda; class Insecta; order Lepidoptera; family Geometridae; genus Scotopteryx; species Scotopteryx bipunctaria. The sequence continues at coordinate 4,608,146 of OX439459.1, read as the reverse complement.
ACTTGTAGCCACTTCTAATGTCCCAAGACGGATATAGAATTGTATTCAAATAATCAAAAACACAAAGGTTCTAAACAACTTAGATTGTATTTGAATAAATAAATGGTGTAAAAATACGACAAAAAGCCCCTTAAGGGTTCAGTGTTTCACATAATGAACGGCAATGAACATATTCTGAAAGAAAATAAAGGAATAACCCCAACATCCCAACGGCTCTCTGTAATAATGTACGTAACAAAGACAATTTCAACTGTATCCAAATGAAAAATTATATATATGGCAAAGAACATAGTCCACGCAAAGTGAAAAAGTTTTTTTTTTAACAACCAACAGTCACATACCTAGTTTTGAGCCCTCACCATCGACCTCATCTACACTACTAACAGCCTCAACATCATCGAGGATACTGGGACACTGCTGCCAACATCCCAAAGTCCTTCTCCGGTACTTCAAGGAGTTGGGCTGGCTGGGGGAGGGTTAGCAGGGGGATAATGCACTGCACAATACACCCCTCCGCCGGACGTCAATGCAGATCTTTGTTCTCCTAACATTAATTAGAATTAGTTCTCAGTCCAATTTTTTATGTCGTGGGTATCTGAAACTACGAGCAACATTCTACACCCAGACCAAGAAGAAATATTTGAGTGCAAACATTTCTCCCACAGCGGGAATCAAATCCTCTTGTATCCCTTTCTTTTCTTAGGCACTACCGCTTGGCATTACTAATAGAGTGAAAGGAAATTTTACTTTCCCGTGCCACTACTATTCTTATTGCCTGATTAAACGCATATTATGAAATCTCCCGTGGATTACCTCATTCCAGTACTCGCCCGCGCTACCGAGGCTGTTCAGATAAAGAAGTTAAAACCACATGAAAGATTGAATAAGAAATTCTCGATTCTATGTAATTGAATGCAATATTCAAGGTTTACAACAATATGGGAGATGAGCTGATTACCATATTTCACCATATCCATCTTGGGACTTTGCCCAATCCGATAGGGATACGGGCATAATAATATGTATGTATGTACAGCAATATTATTACTAATATGAGTGTATTAAGTAAGGTAGAGTCAAGCCAGTTCTATAGGTAGGTATTTGTACTTATTTAATACTAGCTGCCTCCCGCGGCTTCGCTCGCGTGGTACCCGGATAAAAAATAACCTATATGTTAATTCAGCACATGTACTATGTATATTCAAAGTTTCATTCAAATACGTTCAGGCGTGATTGAGGCACCAAACATCCAAACATCCTCACAAACTTCGCATTTATAATATAAGTAAGATAGAACTCAGATCATAAATGCTTTAGTGACTGAGTGACTGACATAATCTTAAGCCTAAACCTTTTATGGTGTAGGGGTACACTTAAAAAGGAATTCCCGAAATTACACTCCTGGAGGACGTAGCGGGAAGATAGTATGTTTGTATGAAACAACGCAACTCAACGCGGACAAAGTCAAGAGGCGTTTCTCTAGTCAGTACCTATATAATTAAACGGAGCGTAGGTTTGTCGTATGTGCCTGACTACCTAACCGTAATCAGATGAACACTTCGGATATAAGCACTTGGAGAATCGAATCAGAACACGGCTCTTTAGCTCAAAACACGTGAATATTGAATAATACATTAATATTGACAACCTCGGTGGCGTGGCGGGCGAGTGCTCGGCTGAGACGCAAGAGGTGTGGGTTCGATTCCCGCTACAGGAGAAATGTTTGTATGTTCTGCAAATATTTCTTCCGGGTCTGGGTGTGGGAGTTGTAGTATGTATTATGAGTATATATTTAACAAATATAATGTAAGTATTCTATCAGCCATCTGGTTTCCATAGTTCACAAGCTTTGCTTAGTTTGGGGCTAGATGGCGCTGTGTCAAATGTCCACTAATATTTATTTATTTATTTATTTATTTATTTTATATAATTTTACATTTACATTACATTTTTAAGTTTTTTTCTGCTAATAAAGATATTATTAAATGCGATGTAATTATAGTGCACAAAAGCAGCCTTTAACGCATACTTTAAATCCTTTCACTACACTGGTTCAAAAGAACTGGTGACACAAATACTAATAGGTACTAATAACACCCTATTTCTACCAAGTAAAACATAATTCCGTAGACTATTAACTTTCTAGACCATAGCTTGGAATCCGGCTCGAATTCACTACATGCCCCAAATTATTGGCTGTTCCAACTAAACTACACTGCAATTCAAAGCTGTTTGATTTGGCAGTAACTAACGTGCACACAACCCAGAACATTCTACTTAGTTACGTCCGACATTTCAGCTATGGAATTCACAATTCTGTGGGAAGCACATGAACCGAAAGCAATTCTAAAGCAATCTTACTTATATTATAAAATTGAAAAGTCTTAGATTGCTTGAAATTACCGACCTAAAACTCAAAACGCAACGATAGCGCGTATTAATTTTACCTGTGCTGCCATCTAGTACGAAAGTTTGTGACGATGTTTGGATGTTTGGATGTTTGTGTCTCAATCACACCTAAACAGCTGAACGGATCTGAACGAAACTTGGAATATACATAGTATATGTACTGGATTAACATATAGGCTAATTTTTATCCGGGTACCACGCGAGCGAAGCCGCGGGCGGCAGCTAGTATAACATAAAACATGAGCGCATTATACATTTGGATTTGAATTTTTATTTTTGATAATTGGCGCCCAATACGGGGCAATTCCTCAACATTAAGGCCAATCATGATAATTGATCCAATTGTAATAATCATGATATTCTTGTTCATATTATACACAGTTACGCAAAACCAACGATAGCCAGTTCAAATGGACTATTATCCAAACATAATAAAATAAGATACTTACAAAATAAATAACAACCTAGTTACTGTGTACATAACGACTTATTCGAACATACTGAACAAGCACCGATAACGAAGGTATATTGTTCAATTTCTAATTCAATTCCAGTTCATAATACGCAAAGCGATGAGTACACAACGCATACCTACTTATTTGAATAGTTCAGTGATGTTGCGTGTAGTGACAATCAGATTAGTAATATGAGTTTAATATCGTGCATTTAATTTGGTTCAAACGTAATTAATGCTAAGTAGTTTCCACTATGTAAGGACTCTAAATAATATCAAGCTTCTAACAAACAAAAAAATATTTTTACTTTCAAACCGTGTTGCAAAGTTTTAAGTTATTAGGAAGGTACAACTTGTATTTAAACGAAGTTATCTGAAAAGTGTTTGTCGAAAGCCTTATTTACATAATGAGGATAAAATTTTCTGTAATCATATTTAAGATTTTTATTCAGTACTAGCTGCCGCCCGCGGCTTCGCTCGCGTGGTACCCGGTACATGTAAGAATGTAGCAATTCATTTTTATATAATTATAGATTTTAATTTACTACCGAAATTTCTAACCGGACAGGACTCTAACCCACAATACTGGCATTACCTCTAATCATTAAAATTTTTGAGAATTAAATCAAAATCGGAATATGAGTACCTACACTATAATAGTTTTTGATTCGTTTGGCGATTCATTTCGTCAGCTTTCACTTGTCTAGGGGGATAATAATTCAGTGTAAATCAATTGGCGGTGAATAATACACGCTCATTATTAGATTCATTTGCTCTGATTGTGGGTTATCGTAATTTGAATCAGATGAATTCATTTAAGTCAGACTAATTTGCTTACGCAAGAGTTGAGCTGCTAACATAGTATTAAGAACAGTCACCTTTAAAATAATCTGTGACACGAATAAGTGGGATTTTTGTGAAACATTAGACAAACTCAAAACATTTGCCTCATACAATCACCAGGGTGGTTGTGGTCAGATTCAAATTTAATTGTTTTTTTTTTCATATAACTGTGAACTCTTTTGTGGTGTCCTAGTAAATGAAGCTTGCCTTGTACAACGTAACAGTCCGTAATATATTTAAATCAAGATATAAATAAATATTTAAAGCAATAATCAGTAGATCGATGCATTAAATATTTATCTGCTGCTGATGTTCTGATAAATTATTTTTTTCCGAATGTCCATTGTAAGCAGGTTGGTTTTATAAAGCTGCTCTACTTCCCTTGTTATTTGCCGTGAAATTGTGGACTCGGAAACATTTGCATAATGCGCCAAAAGTCTGCAATTCGGTTTCATTATTCAGCGAACACAACAATGACGGAAATTATAAAATGGAGCTCTACATTTGATTAAACCGGACCCAAAATTCCCGCTGTAAAGCAAATCTGGTTAAATGGGGTTATAGGGATCCAGAATCGAGTATGAGTGCGATTCTTCCAATCAAGATATGGCCTACTCAACCTCAACCACCGATGGTGGAATCGCTGTGACCTTAATCTTACTAGGCAAAATGAAGCGAAGAAATGAAGCACTCGTGGAGTAGTTTGCTTAGGCGTTCTTGATTGATCGTTAAAGTTAAGCAACGATATGCGCGGTCACAAATGGAGATGGGTGACCGTAAGTGGCATTACGAGCTGAGCGCTTCCGTGTTTCGGAAAGCACGTTAAACCGTTAGTCCCGGCACCTCCGGCAACTCCGTCACTAGAGTTGGCCACTAGCTGATACGAACATACATTCTAAAATAATCTTTATTTAATATTTTCTAATACAATTATGTTTTATGGAACTATTAAATGAAGAAATTTTCCTCACAAGTTTCCTTGAAAAATAAAAATATGAAAGAGATTAGATGAAATAAAATTCTTAAGGGGGATAAGCTTGACAGAAAAATAAATTTAGTACTAAAACTTGCTACCATTTCGTACTTAAACACTTAATTGCGAGGAAAGTTTTATCGTCGTTAACGGGCTCTTAACCGCTAACTTTCATAATTAGACTTGGAAAGCGGATAAAAAAGTAACGGGGAGAGATTTAAGTACAATAGGAAAATCAATTTGAACGGTTTCACTGTAGTCTTCTTCTTCTTTGTCAATTAACAATCTAAATTTTTTGGCACAGTTTTCGGCAACACGCTCCTGTAGTACCGGCATTTTGTAAAAACTGTGCTAAACATGTGTCAAAACCATGCAAGTAGAATTCGAGGTGCACTTTACACCCTTTCATCACACTGGTTCGAAAAAACTAGTGACACGACTAGTACAACTTAAAAAAATCAAAAACTTAAAAAGTCAAGTATGCACTGGTTTTGTCAAAGGAGCTTTATGAGGCACATTTTTACCCTTTTACCACTCTGGTTCGAAAGAACAGTCATTTTTACACAGCGCCATCTAGCCTCAAACTAAGCAAAGATTGTACTATGGGAATATAGATAGAATACTTAAATTATATTTTTTTGTAAATACATATTTTAACACAATATTACCACACCCAGACCCTGAAGAATATTTGCAGAACATGCTAACATTATTACCGCAGCGGAAATCTAACCCGCGCCCCTGGCATCTCAGTCGAGCACTCGCCTGCCACGCCAACGGGGTCATCAAATAGGCTGATGATTTCACAAAAATAGGGTAAAAAGATACTAATATTATAATTTGAAAAGAAGAGATCGCTTTGTAAAACAAATAAAGACTCACACAGACTTCAAGTAAATAATATATTTACTCAATTCACAGAATAAATTGCTTTCTTGCGATCACTTCAATTTCTATCCGAGGGATTGGATACCGTTTTTCGAATTGGTTTTCTTTTAAGCCGCATAAAATGACATTATTCTTTCATTAACTGCTTAGGGACCTATTCAGTAAGTCGACGTAGTTTTAAGGCGTTTCAAGTGATCCGAGAGCACTAGTGGTCTAGTGGTAGAAACCCCGCCTTTGATCCTAAGGTCAAGGGTTCAAATCCGGGAGGGCACCAAAAGACTTTGCGTGACGTGTGTTGCACTTAGAACGACATTCAATCGTATCCTTACACACATTCAGAAATTCAATGGTACTAACCGTAATCATGCGTTACGGAAAAGTCGGTGCGTTTAAAATACGCCGTGTGAATAGGCTCTTACACTAATCACATTTCATGAAATAATATCACTCGACGATTTATTGACCCTTCACCAGGGTAAAGGTACTTAGCATCTAATATTACTACTAATTACCATTTGAACATGAGTAAGTGGATGCTGGATGTGAAGTTTGTGGACTAGATTAATTGCGAAGTTGGAAGTGGAGTCCAATTTATAGTCCACTCATTCCAATTTATAGTACAATACAGTCGGTACCCGCAGCACCAGTTGTTTTAGTTATAATCGATAGCGAAACATTAATATTATAAATACAAAAGTTTGTGTGAACATTTTCACTAAACTTCGTAACGGCTGAATATATTTGGATGAAAGCAAAGAATGTATATTGAAATCCAAGTACACCAATAGATGACACATTATTTTATCCGATAAATTATAAAAAAAATACCTAGTCCTTGTTGTTTCAGCGTATTATAGAAACAGTTTTAGGAATCTCAAAATTGAATTACTGACTAAAGTTGACTTCATTTTCTGAAATAAAATAATACTGGGCATTTAACACAGTGCCATTCTAGCCCCACAAGATGGCTGATAAAATACTTTATACCTTTTTTTTTTGTAAACACATACTATTACAACACCGAAACCCAGAATAAATATTTTCAAAACATGCAAACATTTCTCCCGCAGCGGAACCGAATCCGCCCCTCTTGCGCCTCAATCGGGCACTCGCCCGCCAGGCCACCGAGGTCGTCATAACACTAAGGTGACTTACTACGTCAACAGAGTAAACGCTAGTGCTACACAGCATCAAGTAACAAAACTTACTGAACATGTGAGCTAGGAGCACAAACTTATTAGCTCAGTGGCTGCACTGCAATATTTGATTACCTCACGGAAAGGTAAGCACATAATACTATTTGTGTCGCTAGTTCTTTGAACAAGTGTGGTGATAGGATAGTAGGTAGTCTTCTTTCGTTTGTGCGTCGCCAAAGCCTTGGGCTGAAAATCAGCGCAGTGAACTCGTTCACTGCACACGCTGAGCCTAAGACTATTCGCCCAACTGTACACGGCAGCGTTCCACATCGTGCATACATTTGCTGTTGTCTAAAATTAGTATAATTATTATTTTATTACTCTTTGTGTCTAGTTATTAAGTCTGTTTTTTTTATTTGTTGTTGTGTACAGTTTCTGAGAATAAACGTTTGTCTATGTTCATGTCTAGGATAACTGCGCCTCAAAGAAACACTGGTCACGCGTCTTTGAAGTTTTAGGTTCTACGACACATCACTTTCCTCATAATACATACAAACATAATATCATCACGCCTGTTTCCCATAGGGGTAGGCAGAGATCACGGATTTGCTACGACCCTGACATACTTCTTTCGCTTCATTCACTCTCATACCATTATTCATACATGCTCGTCGGTTTAGGGTACTCTTGACCTGGCCCTTTTCCTTTTTTTTTTCTCATAATGTTTTTTTTTTGTAAAGAAAAATGATTAATATCATATTAGAATCTTCGAATCCATTACTTTCTAAAATATCGTACTTAATCAAAAGTTACAAGTATGAAATGATCATTCAAAATATGATAAAGGGAAAGCTTATCCCATGTTTGGGACCTATGGCTATGAAAATATTAAACATTTTTGATTACTTACAATATATTTTAAAACTATTCTATCAATAACTGATGGACGAATGAAATCGCTCTACATTTAAAGTAATTGATTCAGCATTCACTATTTTGGTTCAGAATTCGGAGCCCTAAAGTGGTACTTAAAGCTTTAACGTTGAGTAAATAATAAATTCCCCAACATGAATATCAGAGTGACCAGTTGTAATTAATTTGTGGAATTTATGAATAAAACATACAGCTTTCCTACATAAAAACGCAAAGTACTTTTTAAGTGTTTTTGTCAAGGGAATTTTAGATGTAGCCTATTAAGCAACAGGGTCTAATGGCGAAAAATAAAACAAAATGTCGTTGGGGCACATTCTTTCATCTGTGAGAATAAAAATTAAAGTAATTACAAGTAGCTTCAGCCGACTTCGTATCAGTTGTACTCAGGTAAAACGTAAAATTTCATCATCCCACTGCGTTCTCAAAGAGTTGGATTTCGGAAATTCCTTTCTGAATGTACCCCTACATCATAAGTAAAATATACCCGCCAATTTTATTGCTTCCGGGACTTATAGCTTGTGCTGTGCGTTGATTGTCAGTCAGTCTTAAGAGTTTTACAGATTTAGTAGTAAGATGAAAGAAAAGCTGTTGATACTGGCCCACTTGCTGGACCAATGAGCAAGGCCGTCTTAAACTATGCTGGAGCCCTTGAGCACACAAGAATTTAGGGCCCTTTTGGAAAGTAAAGATAGCGAATTATACTAACATTTTTCTATTATGATCTTCTATTTATTATGGATCAAATAAATAATATGATATGCCATTAATGATATTATTTACAGACAAAAATGTTTTGAGAATAAATGTCGGTCCTTCGGGCCCCCCTGAGCATGGCGGGCCCCGTGTGCCCTTATGGTACGGACGGTATTGTCAATGAGTGGTGGGAACATCATAATTTTCGTATACATACACTGCCCAGCAAAATATAGATACATCCTCAAGTCTTTCCCAACAAAACAAAATAAAATTAATTCAGTAGTTTTTGTGTAGCAACGCTTCGAAAGTTTTGCGAAGCAGCTTTCTAAAAGCCAACTGCCAACTTGTCCTTTAAAGCAAAGTTGTTTAAACTGCGCTATGTGTCAAGATTTTATCTAAATCGTTTTATTTTCGCTCGAGAATATTAAGAAAATTATATTATAATAAAAGTTATCGTATTTTTGCCACCCATTACGCAAATTGATAAAGTTAAAATTATTTTGTCGTCAATAAAGTTTTTGAATGGTATTATATTTGTATTCTAAATTAAGCCTTACACGAAAATGTAAAGGCAATGATGTTGAAATGAAAGTGTACGAAACATGTTTCAAAGTCTGAAAAAAGGGTGCCAACGCAAAATAATTTTTGTGATAGCCACAAGTCAAAAGGTGAAAGGTCACCATGAAAGCTTCACGTTCTACTTCTTTATTTGTTTTCTAAGATATATTAGTACAACCAAAAGGATTACTACCAGGTATTTGATTGCCTATAAAAGTTAACGCTATACTACACGTCACTTCTACGCCGATATTAAAAGGAAACGGGCATTTAACAGTTCACGCATAAAGTTAGCTATGTTGAGATTTGAAACATGTGTCATGGTTTTAATACTTCTTCCCTAGGAATTTAAGTTCTTATAGTATACAACCTATTTACCTATTAAATCAGTTCCTCATATCTAATTCTTGGGAAAAAGTCATAAAACAATTTCAGATCTGGGAGCACAGTAGTACCCCCTCCAAGATGGGCCAAAAGAAGCTTGTCACCACCTCCCTTTTCTGGAAGCGTTTCGTCATATTTTCGTCGTCATAGCTTCGGTCCGGATTAAATATAACAATCCGTTTTTTTAGCTTTTTTACTGTGCTGTCAAAAAACCCCTGTACCGCAATGGGTGATACCAGGCTGAAATGATGATGATGCTTTTACTGTGATAGTTATAATTTGTATTCCCCAAGAATCACCTCAGATCATTGACCTTAAGCACACAGAAAGATCCGATGACAAGTAGGTAGGTCTCCCTGAGATATGACACGCATAAATTATATGAATACGCACCGTACCTACTGAATCTTTTCAACACAAACGTTCTTAGATATAACACTCCAATGAAAATAAAAACATTATTACTATTACTACTACTACTATTGTCACTAGTTCTAGGAGAAGTGTATTGTGCCTCAAAGAGGCTCTTTCGTGCATTTGACGCGTGTTTTCGAACTTTTTAGGTTCTACGACATAACGGTTTCCTCAGCTTTCCTTCACCGTTTGAGAGTTGTATAGCGCACATACAGTTTTCCAACAGATATATCTATTGGTGTGTGACCAGATTTGAACCCACTCGCATAAATTATATTAATAGGTACCTACTGAACCCTCTCAACACAAGCTTTAGTAATTAATAACGCCGTGAGCGGTCGGTTCGCACGTCATTACCCGGAGCCCATCAATCTCTACATCTTCATACCGCTCTATAAATTGTATTATCCAAGCAACTGATCATTTTCAGTGGTCTCTAGATCGTTAGTAATTGTGAAACATCATAGGCACATTAGTACCACAAATATCTAGCTTCTGAAATACGAACTAACGCGTTGATGATATGTAATATAGAGATGTAATATAATTATGTAGATACTTATATTTTTAAAGGGCTGGTTCAGTTATATATATAACATAGTATGAGTATGATGTAATCCGATATGTATACCTCTTTTTATCTGTACTAATTAGTATTCTTTGATTCGCTATAATTTATCCATCGTAAACTTTCAAAAAAATTGTGCTTGCGAATCGTTTGTCGCTTGATCTTGAATACGAGCTTTAGTGCCCTATTTTACATCATCTCTTGCGTCAACTAATCCAGATTTATGCCCGATTCTTATATTTTACAAAGCGAGGACGGAACGAAAAACAACTTTGCTATAGAACATTGACGAATAATTCATTACAACGTTGTTTTTCTGTTAAAAATGTATGGCGCTAATGAACGAACCGTCGTCCGTGAGTAGATTATTGGAAGCGGGTTATATATAAAAGCTTTTAAATTTAATAATAAATGTAATTTTGTTATTAAAAAGCTTCCATTAGGTAAGTAAGCAATGCAGCCTGCAATCATAAGACGGCACATTAAGGCTCTCCCCGCACTCGCAGGCACGACTGAGGGGATTAAAACAACTGGTTTTAAAGATTAGCTGCCCACCTCGGCGCCACACTGGTCATCACAGACAAGCAGGACATGTTTATCTTACTCTCCTACTAATCACCATCATCATCATCTTCCTGCCCTTATGCCACTAAGTCGGCAAAAGATGATTCTTGGATCATGCTGTAAGAGTTATGGCTAAGGTGTTTTATGACCGGCCGCCTGCCGGACGTCAATCCTCCTTGGGAATACTTGCTTATTGTATCTCATCATGTTGGAGGATACTATCCCTTAGTCGACTTATACGACATGCTCGAGGAGAGAAGCAGCTGGACGTATTGTATGTTTTTTTTTATTATACAAAATATAAACAGAATAAATTGCAAAAGTGTGTCAGGATGCTCGGATATTTGTGTCTCAATCACGCCGTAATGACTGAACTGATTTGAATGAAACTTGAAATTAAAATATATAGTAGAGTAAGCAAAGCTTGTACTTTGGGAACCAGATGTCTGATAAAATACTTTAATACTTTTTTTTGTAAATAGAAAGAAAGAAAGAAACGCGGTCCGGTTTACCTATACAGTTGAATGTACAGGTAAACCTGTCAGGTACACCCTAGCGTGTATAGCCTATTTTACACTAAGCTTTCTACGGTAAAAATCCTATTGGAAAGGCAGCAATCCATGCTCAACGGTACAACTAACTTTATTGATGAACTAGCTGACCCCGCGAACTTCGTATCGCCTTAAAATTAATAATTCAAGTGCTTGTAATTTAATATGAACTTTATACCATAGCAATAAAGCTCAAATTGACTACGTTTTAGTTACAAATCATTTGTATGGAAAAAAGAAAAGGGCTATTTTTAGGGTTTTTCCAGCAATAATTCTAATTTTTCTCGCCGTAAAAACCATCCTTGAACTTCAACGAACATTTTAAAAAAAGATTTGGCCAAATTGGTCCAGGCGTTGTTGAGTTATGCGCTTACCAACACATTTTGCGATTCATTTTTATACTATATAGACTTCGCGCACGACCGCTGCGTAGGGAGCCGACCTCGCGACTGAGCCGCGCGGGTACCTTACTCATAGATCTAAACTCCCCTCCCGCACGCGCACCCCCGCCTTGGTGACGCCCACTTCGCAACGGGCCGTGCAGCAGAAATCGTAATATTTTAATTTCGCCATAACTTCAAAACCAAACGTCCAATTTTAATCATTCAAAGACCAAATATTATCTCCATAAACTGTTCTTAGTGATGAAATCATTTATTTTGATAAGGATTAATAGCATGAGTAAAATAAACGCGTTTAAATGTAGTCCAAAAAAAATTCAAGATTTTTAAATAAAAAAATGGTTGCTGTGCCTCACTCGACATAGATGGGTATAGTGTGTCACGGACTTTTTTGTAGATATTTATAAGATCTACAATTAATTAGAACATTTTATGGTTCTATCTTTTATAGTTTAGGCAGCGTACGCAAAATAAGTAACTTTTCTGGTTGATTTTTTACACCTTGTGTCCGAAAAACCCAAATATCTTACGGAACCCTATTTTTTTCCAAAATAAAATATAGCCTATGTTACTCGTGGATAATGTAGCTTTCGAATGGTGAAAGAATTTTTAAAATCGGTCCAGTAGTTTTTGAGCTTATTCAGTACAAACAAACAAACATACAAACAAAGTTTTCCTCTTTATAATATTATTATTAGTGTAGATGGATAATTCTTTATTTTTATTTTAACTTTCGAGTCAATTTCTCCTCGTAGTGTAATACGTACTTAAGTACTAGAGCATATTTACATTAAAGGTCCATTTAGGTCGTCTCCCACACATTGTAAGATAGATTGTTACTCGCTGGAAGAGTGTGTGGAATACTAACGAGAAAAGAAAACTAAAATACCTACACTTATTTAAACCATAGTAATTCCTGCTGCTTTAACGCCGTATACAATCTCTTACCTTTCCTAATAGGTAGTAAGTAATCATGTCAATACTTATTTTTGAACCATGCTAAAAGGGTTTAATGAGGTTTAATGTAAACTTTATTTTCCTAACACGATGATGAAATGTTATCGATCAAAAAGTGCCATACAATTTTTGATATCTGTCAAAAAATTTATGACACTACGATGGATAAAAACAACAAAATAATGGGAAGGACGCTATGGTAATGAACGATGCGTCGTACGTTAGTAGAATATCAAAACCGGGTATTAGAAGTTGAATTTCGTTTCCAAGGATTTGGGCTGTTTTTTTAGATAAAGTCATGACATTTCCTTGTATATACAACAAAAGCTGTTTATCCAAAAAGTAGGCAGAAATCTCGTACATTTGTTACCATTCAACCAAATATAAGATCAGTCTGACCTTGAACAGAACATGTCTGCAACATTTTCCTCTACAATACATTAAGCAAACTAACTCAGATTAAAACCAGAAGTCCTGTCTCGTTCAATAGATTATGTGATAGTTTTTTATATTCATAAATAGATTTACTCAAAACGTGTATGATCATTAAAATATCCACTAGATTACAGTTATTTAAAGTTCAAGTATTCAAGTTTGCAAATTGTTTTTTTGTTTTAAATCTCCTATTATTTTATGTACTTTGGGCTTGCTTTTTGTGCATTGTTGCACTACAGAGCACAAAAAGTGAGTCGAAATTAAAATTCTACTTTCAAGTTGAAGCCGTGACGAACGGGGAGACGAAGTCCATAAGGTGTCCGTTATACCATTATACCATATATCCCTAAAATATATTCGGAGTCTAATAAAAAAGAGCGCCTTTTGTGCAAAAACGGCAGAACTCAGGTAATAATGAATAGAATGTCGTAGTCGGTCATTTGGCTGTCGGCCAAACAAGAGGAAGGCGTACCGTTACCTTCATGAGGTCACTCACATGCGATATTATGTGGGAATCTTGTGTCAAGTTGGCACAAACAGTTGTAATCGGCGTATACGAATGTATTATGACGACAGGAACTGACATGATACTACGTTAGTACAAGAGATTCTTCTTATAGACTAAACTAAAATCTTGATATTTTTTACCCATAGCGAAAGAAGTATGTCAGGATTGTAGCAAATGGAGATCCGTGATCTGTGCCTACCCCTATGGGTAACAGGCGTGATATTATGTATGTATGTATTTACCTATAGGTACAGTTTTACCTACCGACTTTTAAGTCGCTAAGCCATGACGGAGGCCTCATTTAGGCGGCCTGAAAACTGATAATGATAATCTTAATGAGAAATGATAATCTGGATCAAGTGAGCTATCTATAGACCGTTTGCAACGGTATTTAGATAACACGACTATTTCTTTTGTATTTTGTAAATTATATATTAGTTGTAACTTTCTTACTGTCAATAGACATTTTGTTTTTAAAATTTCTAATTATTATTAGTTCATTATCTCTTGAGCTTAGAGAATTTCACTGCTCTATGTAGGCCTCCCTAATTTGCCTACTTTCAGGAAGAACAAATTTATTCTGACTATGCACCATCCACTACCAATGTAATTTGTCAATCATACGGTGGGCTATCCTACGCTACGATTCACGGTTCGTGACTGCCATTCTAAAGATTTAATTAACCCAACAATTTGTTCTCTAAGCTTTATCATCTGCCCATTGTCTCCTAAGAGCTGAGTTTCCAGAAAATCTGAAATACCTAGCTATTGTCAGTAATAAATCATTAATAGTACATACATTAAAAAACTAAGGCCTCTTACCATCTAAAGTAGATGATTTATACAGCGTCAGGAGCCAACTTTTACCTTCCTTTTACGCTATAGTGCCCGGGTCGAATTAAGATTAAAAGATTAAAAGGAAGATTAAAAGGAGTACATTAAAAGTAAATGTATAAAAAATATTATTGCTCTGAATACAGTAAACCCGTCTAGTGCACTAGGCGATCAGTAAAGTAAAGTCCTTTTACAAACAAGAGCTTAAGAAACTTCTAGATCAAAGAGCATTAAAAGGCTTTTTAATCAGATGCAAATAATTGAACGCTTTGGGGCTTCTAGTCGCCGTCACAATCAAAATCCAATTAAACCTTTCAAATGCGAAGAATAATAAATTAAGATAAGATATTTTCAGGACCGTATCACTTATTATCGTTTTACATAAAACTAGGGGATTACTCCGCATCTTTGTCCATGTTGTGCTTTTTTTATACCAATATCATCTTCCCGCTACTTCACTTCTCTGCTGGACTGGAAGTAAAGAAAAAACATAAAATGCGTCCAGCTGATAGTATCCTCTCCAATATGATTGACCATCTATATGGGCTGATCACCTGTCTCCATGGTTCACCATATCCATCTTGGATCTTTGAATCAGGAGTAGCTGCATGTTTTCTTATGATTACTTGTAGTTCTGGCCACCCCAATGCAGATGCAGATGAAAGTAATTGTTAATTCTCCTAATTAATTATAATGTGACGAAAAGACGACACTGCCAAAACTATAAGACCTAGAAGTATGAAACTTGGAGAGTCATCGTCAGCCTATAGATATCCATTGCTGGACATAGGCCTCCCCTAATGAGCGCCATCGCACCCTATCTTCGGCTTGAAGCATCTCTGCCAGAGCTTTTCACAGATCATCACTCCACCTAGCTCGAGGGCGGCCTACATTGTGACACGGCCTACATACAGTGAGTACTTGAGTACTTGAAGAGTATATTCCTCTTATGACGCATGTAGGAACAGATGCACCAAAAATGGAAATCCCGCAAATCAACTCCAAGACAATGCTATAATGCCTTTTGTATAAATAAACTACTGAACATGGACAAAGTCGGGGTCATTCAACTAGTATCGTATATAATAAACAAATAGTATTATCAACTATTATCGACTGACCTTCAGCAGGACACGCCTACCAAGATATTGCCTGAAATTTCCATCACGCAATTCTCACATATTTTTCAGAACTGTCGACATAAAAAAAAACTTTGCGTTAAGAGCGTGCTTGAGTCCAACTTGCTCGTATATTCCCGTTTCCAATATTCTACTAACGGCCAACGGATCACTCATTGCCAAAGCAACGTGGTTTTTCAGCCAAACATGTATGGCGCTTTCGACAGGTAACAACGTTACTAGGGTAATTAATATTACATCGTCCCTTAGTAGAATATTAAAACCAAGATTTATCTGTGCTTTAGTAACATGCGTCGACGTATCAGCTTTAATACTTTTTTCTAACATTTTTTACTAGCCGTACGTTTTGTAATCAAAACCGTTGAAGACAGAATTCCAAAATACGATGTACAGTAGTTTTCACACAAAAATATATTTTGTGTTATTTTTGACGTATCAGTAAACCTCGGGCACCCTCTTAAAAGAAATTCAGATTGCGTGCTTTAAGAAACTTGGGTGACCTTGCTATTGTAATTGTCCCTTGTCACGATACTGGACCTTGAAGGCCACTACCTGTTTAATATTTCAAAGGGCTCGGAAGTAGGTGATTTACATGAAATGTAATAAATATTCTATTATGGAAATCAAGGAACTTAATTTGTCTGAATCGGTTTGAAAGAAAGGAAGAGAAAGCAAAAAAGACAAATGACAATCTATTACTTTGAGACGCTAGAACTACTTCGTGGACTAATCAAGTCTCAAAAAATCCAATATGGTAGCTATAAGTAGACATTTTGCTTAGCGATTAGTAATAATCAATCTATATTGATAGATCAAAGTATATTGATTTTTAATCTAGACATTAATTTAAAGTTAAATTAAGAGTGTGCAATATTTTGCTCACCAACATCGATGTAGAACTAGTACTATTAGTTAATAAAATGTATTCATTCAAAAAGAAACACATTTTTTCTTTGGTTTCTTAAAGTGTTCACTGAGTTTTCTCGAGCTATACTCGCTAGCATTGTATTAATCTTACTTATATTATAAAATTAAAATCTTTAGTTTGCTTGAAATTACCGGCGTAAAGCTCAAAACGCAACGATAGCGCGTACTAACTTTACCTATGCTGCCATCTAGTAATACATAATATTACAACACCCACACCTAGAAGAAATATTTGCAGACCTTACAAACATTTCTCCCGTAGCGGGAATAGAAACCGAGCATCTTACTTCTCAGCCGAACACTCACCACGCCACCGAGGTCATATGGGTGAATGTCTATTCTGAGTTTAATACTGACTGTTCTGTGGCGTACACGTTTTAATAGATTTTTTTTTACTACAATCGCTAAAGAATATAGTCCAGACAATACTTGCTATTATTATCACAAAACTAGATAGACCCTGTTGACTGAATCTGATCTTTGTATAGAATCAGTTCTAAGGACACTTTTGGGTGTTAAAATACTAGCACATGAGCACATGAGCACATGAGCACATGCTGATTAAATGGCGTAGGTACTTATAGGAAGATAAATTGCAAGAGAATTATAAACAAATAACTATAGCTCCACGAGGTCGCTAATGGCTTGGCTAAACTCTGAGGAAACCAGACCATTAACAACGTCATTACCATGAAAAGGTCACGGTGGGTTCATGAAAGATCACATTCTAGAAAAATTTCACCAAAATTTGAAACATTAAAAATGTCCCAGTTTATCGATATAGTCGTGTCACTAGTGTGGTGAAAGGATTTAAAGAGCGCCTCAAAGGCTACTTTCGTGCACTTAGCACATATTTTTTAATTTTTTAGGTTCTACGACATGCCGGTTTCCTCACGATGTTGTCCTTCACCGTTTGAGAGTGCTTCTACAGCGCACATAATTTTTTCAAACAGAAAAATCCATTGGCATGAGCGGATTTGAACCCACAACCTTAGAATCAGAAGGCGGGGTCACCATCACTAGACCACCAATGCTCTCAAGTCCGGAACTTTAAAGAACTTACCTACTTTTGCTTTTACAAAAGTTAATTAAATCTTAAAATCTAGCTTATTTATAAACTATAGAACTGAATTGGTACACAACATATATTATTATATTTAAACATCATCCCTCGAAAGTAACACCAGAGTAAAAAAATACAGTGTCATGCGATCATTGACCTACTTCCAACGCCGGCAAAATTAGGCCCGGAAACTCATCTTCACTTATGTTACTTGTATAAACTATATGCCACGAATACAAACTAAACTTTTTTTAAAATACAACTGTATTTTTTTAAAAGTAAAAAAAAAACTTACGTTGAAAAAGTTGGCGGTAGTCAAAAGAATTTTCAGCCACTATATCACTTTCGCGAACGCGTGGCGTAGAGGCGTAGAGGCGCTACGGACTGGCGTAGCGTTCTACGGTCCGGACGCGACTGAGGACACGTCTACGGTGATCGATGGGGTTTCCAGCCAGGCTGTTTGTCTTCCTATGATTTATTTAGAGGACTAATTGTTATGTTGTCTGTGTGTAAGGATTTAGCTAAATTATAGTGAATCTTGTCTGAGTAATGTTTAAACTAAAGGAACAGCTTTGAAGTTGAAAAGTGATAAATTACTTTTTTATAACATTGGTCGTTACTTAACACATTAGCGTTTTTATAAATAACTGCTTTTTATTTTATTAGCTTTGTACCTTAGTACACTTAATACAAATACATAGGTACATACCTAACTAATTACTTAGTCTCACTATACTTTTTTAAAGTATGTCAACAACTTTGAAAACGTGAAAACTACTAAAACGTTTTATTCAATTCTTACTTTTTGTACATTTTACTTGGGGTGTGTGATGTGTGCGTAGTCATATATTGCATTCCTTTGACCAAAGCTGTTGTCCAAACATCTGGAAGGATTTTCACAAATGAGGTGTCGTTAGATTCGTCTTGATAACGAGAGTGTCATAGATACAGTCTATGACACGTCTATGACACTAAAGCGTAAAAAATCCAATATGGCTGCTTTAAGAAGATATTTTCAATTGTTTACTAAGGCCTTTTACCATCTACATATAATAAATGATTTATTCAGCGTCAAGAGGTTAATTTTACCTACACAAACGGGACGCTGTAGTGCCCGGGACGAATTAAGATGGAGTAGGCTTGCCCAGCACCTATTCCATCCTTTCGGCTTAGTCGGCCTTGTACACAGGAAAGACATGGTCAAGGCGTGCGGAGCTGACTAAGCCGCGGATTTCCTCACGATGTTTTCCTTCACCGTTTGAGAGTACTGGTATAGTGCACATGAATTTTTCGCACAGATATGTAAATCCATTGGTACACGACCGGGTTTGAACCCACGAATTAATCGGAAGGCGGGGTCACTACCAACTAGACCACCAGTGCTCTATAGTCTAAGACTAAAATGGTACAAATTCATCGTCACCATCGTCATGTGTAAAAAATCTAATATGAGGGATATGTACACTTAAATTCTACGCAGTCGGGTTTTTGTTCTTTTTAATAAATACTTGTTGTACCTAATGCCTTTTTTAGCCTCGCTAAACTGAGTCTGCCAGAAACTGATTATACCTTTACTGTTAAAGCAAACTGCCGGTAAAAAATCGTAAAAAACCTATAAATAACGGTTAAACAGTGAGCTCGTCCCTCGCTCGATTTCAGGCTTAAATATTCATGTATGGAAATGACATGTGAGGATAATAAAATGCCAAATGAAAAGGTGTATCCACGTAAAACGGCAGAATTTCAATGGATTTAGGTAAAAATAGGCCAGAGGTCACGTGTGACGAGACCCTCTGTTTGACCTTACCTAAATTACCTTACACTACCTTACAATACATAAGTACTATTATTGTGCCTAGGTAAAATACCATTATTTTGCCTAAGCAAAATACCATTATTTTACCTACGCAAAACACCATTATTTTACCTTTTTATTTTATATTTTGCCAAAGTAAAATCGTGTTACTTTTACACAACTGCGAAGAAAGAAGGTAATGTTTTTGGGACATACATATATATGTATGTAAGTATGTATGTGCATTCTTTTTGCTGAAGCTGTAGCCCGGCTGGACGGATTTAAACAAATGAGGTGTCGTTGGATTCATCTAGATGACGAATATCATAGGTACATAGCTGATGGTATGACACTATTTGACACTAAAGTGTCAAATGGCTTTAAGAAGCCATTTCAATGTACTA
The DNA here is from genome assembly GCA_949320045.1 of Scotopteryx bipunctaria. Taxonomy (NCBI): domain Eukaryota; kingdom Metazoa; phylum Arthropoda; class Insecta; order Lepidoptera; family Geometridae; genus Scotopteryx; species Scotopteryx bipunctaria. The sequence continues at coordinate 4,588,312 of OX439459.1, read as the reverse complement.
AGACTAAAATGGTACGAATTCATCATTATCATCATCATCATGTGACAAACAATCTACTATGCTATCTAAATTCATCGCAGTCCGGTTTTTGTTTTTAAAATATATACTTATTTGTTAAACTAACTTTTAAAATGTTTTCTGATAGAAAAGTTTCAAGGAGTTCTACAGAATGGATCTTTGTGTTAAAGGTCAGTGCTCTCTAGTGATATATTGGAAGATTCGTCAAAGTCGAGAACTTTAACTTGTTCTTTCGTAAACTAAGCGAATGTAAACATTTTTTCGGCAGAACTCCCTCCAGATTTGTATTATCTATCTATCTATTCGTGTGACTAGTTCTGTGGTGTGAAGATTTAAAGTGCGTCTCAAAGGCTCCTTTCGTGCACTTGAAGCATATTTTTAAACTTTTTAGATTCTACGATATGACGACGATATTCTACGATGTGAAGGAAATATCATGAGAAAAATCTCATGATATTTCCTTCACCTTGAGAGTACCGGTATAGCGCATTTTTTCAAACAGAAAAATCCATTGACGCCCGACCAGATTTGAACCCACGACCGATCGAAAGGTGAGGTCTCTACCACTATACCGCCAGTGCTCTAAACGAGATTTGTTTTATACGTAAACATAATTAAGAAGTCGCTCAACCCTTTCGGAATCGCGCCGACTTAAAATTTAATTAAAAATTTCAGTCGCTGTGAACCTGTTTCTAGTTAAAGAATGAAATGTACATTTTCAGTTGTAATTTCTTAAAAATACAAGAATATTTTTGCGTCATACTACTTGTAGATGCTTGAAGCCAAGATCTTTGGCGGGCTATAATTAGGGGATATGAAAACCATAAGACAATTTCGATCCATAACATAATGATATTAAATGTGGCATTACGAGCTGAGCGCTTCTGTGCTTGACAATTTACGGGACCGGGACCGACAATTTAACATGCCCTGGGAAGCGTGTTAGCCTTGCTTTTAAGTCGTTAAGCCATGACTGAGTCCTTTAGGCGGCCTAAAAACTCCGTCACAAGAGGTAGCCAGTAGCTCATACGAACTTACTTTCTTATGTGTTCAATCCACTGACTGAGATTGTCTATGGCCAAGAATCAACGCGTATTACTGGGTTGATACCACATAATCTTCTACGCTTTATGTCCGATTTTTGTACCTATTCAAACAGACATAACATAAATGTTTGAATGTTCTACATAATATATTCTTTCCGGATCTGGGTGTTGTGGTACTATGGTACTCGTAGTTTCTGTTACCCACGATGTCTCATCTTCTTGCCCTTATCCCATTCTGTGGGGTTGACACAGCATGTTCTCTTCTTTCACTCCCCTTTGTCAGTCATCATCTCTGCACTGACAATTGACCTTTGTCCTTTCTTAACCACGCCCTCTTTCACACAATCCGTCCACTTTTTCTTTGACCTACCACTACCTCTATCTAAATCCATTCACATTCATACTCATAACATCTTTCTGTCACATCTGTCACTGGCATTACTTTCAAACTTCCCCTGATATACTCATTCCGTATCCTATCCATTCTAGTCACCCCACACATCCATCTCAACATTCTCATTGCCGCATGTACTCTTCTTTTAAGAAAGAAAGAACGGACTCCTTTTTAATGAAATAGGTTTACGTTTCCACCAAGAAATAGTTTAACGGAAAATTAAAGAGAGGAATGAGCGACTATTTGTCGGTGGTAATACAAGTATGCTCTTGCTAGTTAAACTGAGTCATTAATGAGTCTGCTCCGCTCGCGGCGGAAACCCGGCATTATGATCGTCTTGGACTATGTTGGGTGTTATTTATATTTATTTATTTTACCATAGCAACGTTAAACTTTTCAATCAATGTATGGCATTTTTAGACAGACGTTGCTAAACGTGACGTGCAGTTTTAAGAGTCAATTTTGTTTTGTTTCTATTGTGTTATTATAATAAAGGTGCATTGTACGTGACATGGTAGTTTCATTGTGATTAGATAAAAGTAACCTAGCAGCTAGATTGTAGACAGATTACCCACGCTATTTATTCACAGGATCACAACCTCGTTCACCGTAATACGGCCATTATTCAGCCTAACCTGGCAATTTATAAACATTAAGCTGAGAGCTATATTTTTAGAATTAACTCGATGTCACTTCTTACTTAGTACATAATAGAGGAGGGAGGAGCAGTAGTATGGTTTATAGGCTAAAAGAAATAAATAGTAGATACTAAACCTATATTCTACTATAAGCGGCATATATAAAAAAAACAACATTGCTTTGATAAATGAACGAACCGTCGTCGTTCGTTAGGAGGATATTGAAACCGGGCACTAGACGTTTAAAAAAAAAAGGCATTTATTGTCTCCTTAACTTAAGAACTTATACAATTGAAAGTATATATGACCAAAATAGTTGCACAAGGGACAATGGGAGTAGATTCAGCATTTGCTGCATGGCACAAAGCCATGCAGCGCTGATTTTCAATCTACCCCTCTCGGGTAGGTCTTCGCCGAGGGTAAAAAATTAGGCCTATGCGGGATATATATAAAGTTTAAATATTCATTAAGGTAATAGGTATGAGAAATCGATTTATCATTAATTTATATCTTAATTTTTTCTTCTTCAGTAGAACTTTACACGGAATGAAACAAAAGTAAGTGATTAAACAAAAATGAAACTTTCACTTAATTTACTAAACAAATTGGTACCCATATGTACCTACATAGGTTACAATTTTGTGCTCGCAAAAGCTGATGATTTTGTTTGCGTAGAATAATTTTGTAACATAATACGACCCCCTAGAGACTAGGGGTTTATTTCGGAAATCATTTAATACCTACGCTTTCGTACTATAACAGGAAAATCTCCAGAAAATTTCATGTGTCTAGGAGTTCAAAGCCCCATGTTGCCTTGATATTTAATACCGTCAGTCAGTCAATAAGATGTTTTTCTTATTAAACCAAGATTTTTTTTAACACTAGCTGCCGCCCGCGGCTTCGCTCGCTCTGTACCCGGATAAAAATTAGCCTATATGTTATTCCAGCACACGTAATATGTATATTCCAAGTTTCATTCAAATCCGTTAAGCCGTTTAGGCGTGATTGAGGCACAAACATCCACATATCCTCACAAACTTTCGCATTTATAATATAAGTAGGATTCACTCGCAGCTTTGCTGGTGTGGTGCCCGGTTAAATAGCCTATGTATTATTTCGGGTCACGAATTATGTATATTCAAAGTAAAATCCAAATTTTTTTTGCCCTTACGGAGTTGAGCGGGAACAAGCTCACTCAGATCCAAATGTTCACATTGAGAATGTGCAATATCGGATTTTGCTCATCAAAGTCGATGTACAACTCTGTTATTAATGAATGATAATATTAATTGTAATAATAATAATAAGTTATTAATTGATGCGCGATCCAAGAGCTGGTTCTTATTTGGCTCAACGGATCAGTATTGCCATTCAGCGTGGCAATGCGGCCAGCGTCTTGGGCACGCTTCCACCGTCTGATGAGCTGGATCAGGTGAGCTATCTACAGACCGTTTGCCTTTAGATTGCCCGACTGTTTCTTTTGTATTTTGTAAATTATATTTGTAATAGTTGTAAGTTTCTTTCTGTTAATAAAGTTATAAAAAAAAGTTATTAATTAATAAAATGTGTTTATTCAAAAAGAAAATGAAATGTTAATATTTTATCTTTGGTTCCTCAAAGTGAAACACGATAAGATAAAAAAACACGATTAAAAAAAACTTGAAAAATTGTTTCACGTATGTTTTTATCTAGATTTCGGAGACCCTGCCATACTATCAGATGATTTTTAATTTGACAAGTAGTTGTAGTTTTCTTGCAATTACCAATTATTTGATTTAGCGAATTATTTTACGTTAATATTTTTCGCAGTCTCTCTCTATCTTTATTTTATAAACACGAAATTCGTAGCGCTATCTCATTTTATTCGATTCAAAATCGATCTAGACACGATCGTTTGGTGGCCTCTTAAAGGTGAAAGCACACTTACCCGAGCCGAACGCGTCGTTCTATTTGTTCGACGCGTTCGACTCAGATAAGTGTGCATTTACCTTTATATTAGCAATTTATATTTAGTACTGCCACTTACCATAAACACGCAAAAATCTTTAATATAAGTACATTTTATTCTAAAACATTAAAAATGTCGTATAAATTCATCTTATCTAGACAAGTCTTGAATACAATCTGAGACGTTGCACTTAGCTTATTAAAAGTGGCTCTAGTTTATAGCTAGTCTCGGTCAAGGCCGGGAACGATTTCATCATAGCATTACTTCTACTACGTGCCATTAGTACGAACCAGTGTGGCGAAAGGATTAAAGTGTACTTGACACATTTTCAGGATCATTTTTAGGGTCATTAGGATCATTTTTGCCAACGGGACCCTATTACTAAGCCTCCGCTGTCCATCCGTCCGTCCGTCTGTCAGCGGGCCGTATCTCATGAAACGTAGAGATTTGAAACTTTCACAGAGTGTATATTTCTATTTCCGCTAAAACAACAAATAATAAAAATGAAATAAATGGATACGCCATACATGTAAATACATGTACGATAGTACGGAACCCTTCGTATGCGAATTCAATTTGCACTTGACCGGTTTTTTTTTAGGTTCTGTGACATGCCCGTTTCTGTCTAGCCATTTGGAGTACAATTTCAGCCAAAGAAATGCACATACATATTACATACCCACATATCCACATACCCACATATGTACACACATACATACATACCTACAAACCCACTTACAAACATTCCCACATACCCACATACATACCCAAACACATTACCCTCTTTCTTCGCAGTCGGGTAAAAAAACCACAACTCAGCTTAAAATTGATTGGTAAATCTAAATTGGTAATTTATACGAAATTTTATCATAGATAATTAAGAGCAATATTATTATTAAGTTGTTTTCAAGTCATTGAACTCTGTGATTTGAGTGAATCAGGAAATCGTAAAATTTTGGCTCAGTGTCAAGTTCGAGAGCAATAAAACACTTTGATGGTACGAGTATCTTGTAAACATCAATCAATACGGACCGGAAAACGAAGCGTAGGACGGCACCCTACCGATGGACCTTCATTGCAAATGTCACAGGTCACAGGTCAGCTGGAGATAGTACAAAATCGTTCAACATACATACATACACACATATTATCACGCCCATATCCCTAATGGGGTAAGCAGAGCCACAAGTAAACATAAGAAAACTTGCAGCAACTTCTAATTTAAAATCCTAAGATGGAAATTCTGAACAATGGTGACAGGTGATCAGCCCATCGCCCATATAGGTGGTCCATCATTTTGGAGAGAATACTATCCCTTAGTCGACTTTTACGACATGCTCGGAGAGAGAAGCAGTTGGACGCATTCTATGCTTTTTCTTTACTCCCAGTCCAGCAGAGAAGTAATCGTTCAACATTAAGGAGTATACCTTAGATGAGGCCTGTTTCCAGCCTAGAACTCATTTAAACTCATTGTATAATCTGATAATAAAACATCAATGCTGTCACATCGTTCCAAAGTCAGAGATGCACTTATTTCTACAGATTTGTGGTATGTTGTTTGGGGGTTAGGGGCTATTTAAATGTGTAACGTTCGATTTTTCCCCCCTTTTTATTTGAAAGTTCCGTTCAGCGAGATAGGTAATAATTTTGGTTTTTGCTGGTCACACTCTGGCTTGGCACGGCTCGATTAGTGATTTGTGAGTGTCAGTGTCCTTATCAAGACGAATCGAACTGTCAATGTCGTTTGAGTTTTTTCGTCTCGCTCGGGCAGAGCGAGAGGGCAAGGATCTTTTGACGGATCGATGTTGAGAACGTGGCGTGGGTCTTTTGATGAAAATTGTATTTGCTGGCTAATATATCCTGGCTTCTGTGTCTGGCGTAGCGGGAATCATCCACGGGAGAGCCCACGCGTGTGATTCCTTCGGGCGCACGTGTTTTGTGCGTATTATCAGCTTTGTGCCTCTGGTAAGAGTCTTGAACTTTTGATCTTTGATTTTTGTCTTCCTCGATTGCCGAGCGGAGCTCGTGGGACATCCTCAACCCTGTGCATGAATACACAAGGGCAGATTTGCTAAGGTTGCACCCCGCTTCGCAGGCTAAAGAGCACTTTCGCTTACGCCGGGCTATGAATTTTCCAGAAAAGAGGTGCTCCGTACGGGCGCGACCACGTGGCGAGCACGTGTCGCAACCTTTCTACCTGCCGCCTTCTGGCGCACGCTGTCGTCGGCGAGGGTCCAGAGCGCCAGCGTCCCCTGCTGTGCTGCTGTGACAAGACCGAAAGTCCTGGTGTGGCGTTTCCCTGCCTTTTTGTGACCTTGTGGTGGCTGGTGTCAGTCGAGTGAGTGTGTCTGATAGGGTCGTTAAATCAAGCGTTCCTGTAGGTTCGCTCGCGCGAATTTCGTCAATTACGGAATTTAACAAACCAAATATAACCAAAAACTCTATTTTTGTGGATCGTTGAATCAGCGGTGAGGTGCGGTGGACTGATACTCCTGAGTAGGCCGTGACTAAGTGGGCATCCGGTTGATTTACAAGGCAGAGTAGATCAGGGCAGGTCATTAAACCCGTTTATTGTTAATTTACATTTTAATTTTTACCCGTTGAGATGAACCAAGTGTTAGAGAGTAATTTTATGATCGTGGGATATGGTCAGAGCTGACCGACGAAGGTAAATTACAGTAGGATTGTGTAGATGAACGGTGGATGTACTGTGAATGACAGCGTTGTAGTTTGTAATAGTCTCGTCTATGAATTGTAAGCGTTTCAATAAGGTTATTTTTATTTTATTTACTCATAGTAACTAGAACAGTAGTGTGTAATAGATGCGGCTAAAAAGAACTGTAAAACCTTTCGATAATTTTCTTCCTTTTCTAGTAATAAAATTCCTGTAATAAACACTTGATAATCAACACTTTAATCTTTATGTTTTTGTGTAGCATCCTTTCCTACCTAGGGGGAAAAATAGCTCACAAATGATATTATTAAACATCATAAGCCTCAATCTTATAGCACTGTAATACTAGTACAAAAATAGCTCTGAAAATGAAGATAGATAGCATCAACCAATAACGAATTTCGTCATACGCTATTCAATTGGTATGATTTTAGGCGCCGCTACTCCATTCCGCTTATCCAATAAATCGATGAGCCAGGTATACATTTTGCTGTTAAAACGGATAGTGTGCTTGAAAATCAATAATGAATTACACTTTAATGTATTCAGCGATTCAGCCGCTAAATGAAACAGTGGCAGAGCCACACTGCGGTTTAATTTCGAACTATCAGTGGCTCAAGCGTGGTCGTATGTTTATTCAAAAGTGCAAATTTATCCGAAAGTCCACCGTAAACCACTAGCAATAAGCCCTATTTTTGCAAGAGCAGAAACGCGCTAGACAATGCAAACTTCTGAATATCCAAACAAGCACTTTACGTTCTTACTTCTCATCGTACCTGCGTTTTAGGGTACTTTATAGATCCGTTAATAAAAGTTTTTCTCCTAAAATGAACGAAAGTTCCACAATTATTGACTGGCCTACTGCCAATTCGAGTAACTTTATAAGCAAACAAAAAGTCTTTGACTTCCATAACAGGGGCAAAAAACAGAGTAGTAAAACAATTTTCTTTATAGAGGTTGTTATATAAATTATAGACAAAACAATTTAGGTGAGGCCGTGCTACTATAGGGTATATCATCTCCCTGTTTCCAGGACATATTGCATATCTATATTGCCCTAGAATTTCTTAGAAAAAAGGGTGTAAAAGTCGCGTTTATAGGCCCCTGTAGAGTCTGAAGCGACATCACTCGGTATCGAACCCAGGCAACAACACGAACACCCAACAGACACATACATAATTCTGACCCCACAATACTACAACACCTAGCTAGACCCGAAAGAAATATTTGCAAAAAATGTAAAATTCTCTCGCAACGGAAATTGAACCTCTTGCGTCTAAGGTAGGCATTTCAAAGGCCTGCCACGCCACCACCGAAGTCATAAAAAACTTCGTATGTTATCAGAAAGTCGCACGACCTATGAGTTAAAGTCGCCAAGTTATTCTCACCCGAATAAGTTTCTTATGAGGATGTCGAGGCAAAGTTGTTGCTTTATGGTGCTAGAGATAATCATCAAAGTTGGGAAACTGTCCTGCGGTGTGAGGCTAGGAAACTATGAATTATTCATAGAATGATTACTTTATACGGTCCCGTATAAACAACATTCTGATTGAAAAATATACATAAAACAATATAGGTCTCTATAATCCTTTTTGGTCACTGGTTAAATGCTTATTGCTATTCAGCTAACGGAAAACGGAATTACCATAAAACGCTTCTTTGACAAAAAATCATGTTAATTTTTGTCAGATTAGGTTTCATCCTTCATCTTTACAGTTGGAACCAGTTGTTTACCTTCATAAACCTACTCTCATGATCAAGTCTCTCCCGTACCAAATCCTGTATAGTCTACTGATCCGTTAGTTAAACATAAGAACCGGGCATTACCTGTTTTTGCGCCATCTAATCATTCGAAAAGTTCACCTAAACGAATTCAAACCGTAATGAAAAACATAGTTAAAGATACTTTTAAACGCTTTTAAAACGCTAGCGTTTAAAACCGCATCCAACATGCGCTCGGTCTTATCGTACCGGACAATGTGAAAGCTCCCTTATGTACATACGTGTTCGAATTGCTAGATGTCATCCTACCTACGCTTGCCACCTGCTTATGATTTATTTACGAACACTTACACACATAGAATATTCTTGACATTACAGATGTTTAGAAAGCATTCAAGCTTCAAATCGTGTACTTTGGAGCCACTTTTGTTTTTAAGTCAGTACCATTCGTGTCATCTTTTGAACTCCTTCGACCAGTGTGGTGATAGAATTAAAAGTGCATCTCAAAGGCTCCTTTTGTGCATTTGACACATCTTTTCGAACTGTTTAAGATCTACGACACGCCGGTTTCCTAACGGATTTACACTGGTAGGTACATATTTACCCATCTGTATGAAAAGCTACCTACCAAACTAAGTATATAGTTGTAGTATTGTATTGTGTCTAACTTATTAAAGACTTCCTCTGTTCAAGAAGAGCTTACAAAGCATTATCTTTAAATAGTAAATATAAAATATGGCAAACTAAGTTAGAGGTACATTAGTTTTTATTAGGGTTCTGTACCCGAAGAATGCCAACGGGACCCTATTACTAAGTCACCGCTGTCCGTCCGTCTGTCTATCAGCGGGCTGCATCCCATGAACCGTAATAGGTAGAGAGTTGAAATTTTGGCAGAGTATTTATTGGCGCTATAACTACAAATAATAAAAATAAAATAAAAGGATATATACATACAAGAAAAAAAAATGTTTGTAGTCGATCATTGAAGTTAAGCAATACTATACTTTAGCCAAACTGGAGATACAATTTCCTATTTGACTGAAGTATAGGCGCTATCAGTAATTGGATGGGTCGAGTGACTTTTTGCACATTTTTTGTAGTATTATTGTGTATTTCTTTTTCAAACGATCTAAAATTTACTGTTTTGTACAAAAAATAATAATAAAATTAAGGGGACCTAATTGCTTTGTGTTTGAAATAGCTTGAACTTGGAGACAGCTACCATCTTAAAGTTCGAGCTATTTAAAAAAAATCTAGATGAAAATTGAAAGAGTTCAACGTAAATGCTACCTACACTACCTACCTCAAGTTATACACCCCACCCCCCTCCACCAATTACAGAAAGTGCGCATTACCACAGAATAAATAACTAACTACTGAACTGATTAACACCAAATACAATATGCATGTTGATCTATTCTTAACTTGATTAAATAGAAGGTAGCATCAAAATTTTATGTATCTTTTGAAGTTTTATATGGCTTTAGCTTCAATAATGAACCCACTTAAATGAACTTTACTTGTTGGATTCCAAAGTACATAGATCCTTTTTGAATAGCCCAACTTCTGAACACTCTAACTTTTAGCACTCCTAGTTGAAGATCGTAAAGTTACCAACTAACCCTCGACTATGAGTCTATGAACTATGAAATGTTGGAATTAATTGAAAAACAAACGGCTACAGTTGTGAGACATGAATTTGTATTTACTAAAATATACTAAAATATTCTGAGAACAATCTGTTTTGTGAAATCCTTCTGATAATTATTATAAAAGCGAAAGTTTGCGATGATGGTTGTGTCTGAATCACGCCGTAACGGTTGAACAGATTACAATGAAACTTGGAATACATAGACTTGGACTTTGACCTTGGACTTGGAATTGGACTTTGCTTATCGGGGTAACTAATATCTAAAAAGTACCTACGTGATGTAATTTCATTCATTTCAATATAAATTAATTTTAGATGAAGAGATTTCAAATCTAACCATCTAATTCATTCATTGAAATCTAATTCAATTATTGAAATGAATTAGATGATTATAATTTGACGACAGTAATGGTTACTAAGGGCTAATTGTAAGCGACCCGCAGAGCCGGTCGATTCACAACTTCGTCTTAACGTTCCCCAAACGTATACTATTATGTTGTATCTGCCCAAACTTACAAAGCCATTGTCTTGAAGTAACTGCGGTTATTTATGTATGTTCTAGCTTCCATTCGCCGCTTTGCTCTCGTTGTAGGTACGTAGATAAAAATCTCTTAGTGATAAAAACTAAGGCCTTTTACCATCTATAGTAGATGATTTATACCGCGTCAAGAGGCAACTTTTACCTTCACAGACGGGACGCTGTAGTGCTTGGGACGAATTAAGATGGAGTAGGCTTGCCCAGCAACTATTCCATCCTCTCAGCTTAGTCGGCCTTGTCTACAGGAAAGACATGGTCAATATGTGCGGACCTGATTAAGCCGCGGGTTTCCTCACGATGTTTTCCTTCGCTGTTTGAGAGTACCGGTATAGCGCACATAAATTTTTCGCACAGAAAAATCCATTGGTACGCGACTGGATTTGAACCCTCATTTCGATCATAATGATATTAGAGGCACATACAGTGCATGAAAGGAAACTTTGAGGCGCACCTTAAAATCCTTTCATCACACTGGTTCAAAAGAACTAGCGACACGATTAGTAGTAGTAAAGGCAAGATACCTACAATCATGCACATTCTCACAAACTCTCGGAGATTTATCAAGATTATTATTTTGTTACAATATTTACTAACGCTTAGAAAAGTTAGCGTAACGGAAGCGTTTATAATGCAACTGCATAAAAATCTGCTCCTAAAAAAGCAAGAGCGACTAAAATGCTAAATTAGCTACCAAGGGTAGCGACCTTGGGATCTAGGTTTGGCCGAGACTTTAGGTGAATCACACACAAAAGAGCGCTTCAAGCGGTTTCGCTGTGTCACTTGGTACTATGCCTGTCACTTTCTAGGAATAGTAGCGCAGTTCAAAAATGTAGTGAATCGTTTGTGCTAGAACGCGAAATCGCGAGAGTTGGCGACTCGCCAAAACTGCAGTATGCCTCACTCGTATCTCCGTACATCTCGCTTGTCTCGTTCATTTTCCAAGTGAATCACGAAGCTCGGCGCCAGCGTTCAAAAAAATAACAAAATTATTTATTCAATGAAATCACAATAATTAAATTAGCCAAAACTCTTAAAGCATTATCCAAGGATCATACTATGCCGACCCTACATAGAGTGGGATAAGGGCAGGAAGATGATGATGATGATGATGAAATCACAATAATATAATTTAGAAACGTCTTAAACCTACATACGTTGAAGATAGCAGATACATGGAAGATAGCGGTGTGTGTATAAAGTCCCTTACATTTCGGTATTACATTTAGCGACCTCTCCTTCAAAACTTTGGCAAAGGGTCGTACATCACTCCGATAACGTTAGGACTAAGAATGATATCATTTTGCCAATTTCTATTTAGTATAACTTCGTGATTGATTTATCTTAATCACATCAATTGGAAGTAGATTAGCTACTTGAATAAATGTAGGCCCTTTGGTAAAAATAATTTTGTAAAAATTAAGAGAAATTTGAGCCAATTTTCTGATTTTCTGATTGTTCAAAATTCAGAGTTAAACCTTTAAATTATAAATGAAAGAGTGGGACGCTCAGTGACTTTGTATGCTGTGTTCTCTAGGAGTTGAATTTTGGGAATTCCTATTCTCCTTCTTCTTAGTGCAGGATATTATACCCTCCAAGTTTAATGCTTTTAGGGCTTATTGTTTAGTTTTAACGCTCAATACGTTAATTTTCAGTCAGTCAGTAACATAAGAGTTTTATATAGGTACTTAGACAAAATATATACAAAAACAAAATACTATAGGTAAAGCTAGTTATCTTATATTTTTTTCTGTGCCTATCTAGTCGTGTCACTAGTTTAAAAAAGATTTAAAGTGCGCCTCAAAAGCTGCTTTTCGTGCACTTGACAAATATTGTCGAACTTAAGTTCTATGACATGCCGGTTTCCTCACGATATTTTCCTTCACCGTTTGAGAGTACTGGTATAGCGCACATAATTTGTTCTGTGCCGTGTCTTGCGCGATGCTACGCAGGCGCCCGTGGAAATCGTTCAAATAATGCAAGTTAACCTTTATATAAAAATATCGATAGCCACATTATCGATGTTTCGACGAGGTGAACCATTCTTCAGATGTATTGAAGGAAGTCTTCATCATCATCATCATCCACAACCTGTCTTTGCCCATGTCAGGATAGGCCTCCCTTAGCTTGTGCCATCCAACATGGTCCTGAGAAGAAAGTCTTACAAGTAAATTGTTTTATCGAAGTTTTAATACAAGCTGGTTTCCCCGCCGTTTTGATCGTGTAATGCAATATAGTAAATTAAAAAACCGGTCAAGTGCGAGTCGAATTCGCACACCAATGGTTCCGTACCATCGAACATTTACTTTTTAATATGGCTTTTACTCTATGTACCTAATTAAAAAAAATGTTGTCTCCTTTTGTTTTTATTTCAATAAATTAGTATTATTTGTTATTATAGCGGCAATAGAAATACACACTTTGTGAAAAATTCTACTCACTACTTATTACGGTTCATGAGATACAACCCGCTGACAGATGGACAGACAGACGGACAGACGGATTATTCAAGATTCACCCAATTCAGTTCAGCATTTCGGCGTAATTGATTTACATAGTTTTCGGATATAGGTATAATGTTTTTTGGCTAAAATTTAAATAGAATTTGTGTTATATCTTTGTTAATGTTAAAAGTTACATCGTGAAATCAGTAATCTCATCAAAATATGTAAAAGCCTTCTGAAGAACCATTTCGTTTTTAATAAGAACAGAATAGCTTCGGGCTGGAAATCTCCGAAAATAGGACGTTTTTCTTCTTACTTTTGTTTAAATTTTAGGCAGGTAGGCACTGAACAACCATTCACGTGATAGGATTAAAAACTTTATAGAAAGGATTAGCTCCTTTACTATATTATGTAAAATAAATAAAATTTACTCGAAAGCATTGAATCGCTGCTGAAATCAGTTACCTTACGGTAAGCGGTACGCTTACTACGTCGATCATACAATGAGCAATTAGCTTCCTCCCGCTGCTTTATCCGCAGAATACCTGGATATAAAGTATAATGTGATTACCTTACCGTTATTTTTTTATACAACGTTAGGAAGTGGTTTCTTCCCTACATTATAGGGAAGCAGTAGGGCCTGGGACGATTTTTAGATGGAGTGGGCTTGCTCAGCACCTATACTATCCTCTCAACTTGATGAGTTTTAAATAGATTAGTACGTACCTACCAAAGAAGTATAGTATTAGTAAGATGAAAACCAACTAAAGCCGCATTCACATTTGTCTAACGTGTTGTGTCGTGATGCATCAGAAAGGTATCGGTTTCATACATTTAATATGGTTGAGCTCACATTTGTCTGACGTGTTGTGTCGTGATGGCTTGTGCTGCGTTGTGTCATAAGCGATCCCGGTCCATGTCAGGATGGGTGAGGTGCGGGAGGCGGCGGCGTAGTGACGCGACACAACGAGTCGGACTAGAGTGCATGCGCCAGTGTTGTGTTGTGACGCGGATGATTCATGAAAAAAACATTGCGAATGTGTCAACTCTCTGAGAGCCAAGACGGAATTGATTAAAAAATGCGTCATAACGCGTCATACAGATGTGAACAGTAGCCACACGATACAACACGTCAGACAAATGTGAATGCGGCTTAAGCAAACTAACTTTAGTATTTTAAAATGTCCTTTTATCAAAATAAATACTTTTATTTTCTATTCTTCTTCCATTTTCGAGACTGAAGTTCGTTTACCGGCTAGTAGGTTTTGGTATCGTAAAGCGCTTGAGAAGGCTCCATCAAGAGTGCAGGGAGATGGGCACCCCAGCGTGTCGTTAGGGCACGTCGCGTCTAGACGGCTGTATCCAACGGTTTTATTGCAGCTGTTACGCGCAGGGCTTCTGTTACTCTCTCAATAGCTGTCGATTAAACTTACTTTTGTATAATTATTTGTTTTCCAAGTGAAGCTCGCTTAATTACTTACAGAAAATCCGTAAAAGGTGTTAAAAATATCAAAACCTTCAGATACCTCTTCTGATTTTTCTTCCTGTCATGGAAAGGTTTAAACAAAATAATTAACATAAAAACAATACCATAGAGTCTTATCACTATAAAATAACGTCTCTTCCAGACACCTATGCCATAAACCCAATTGGGACTAGACTACGAAAAAGACCGCGTGTACAAAAAATATTAAAATGCCAATCTCTAGACTGCATAATGACGAACGCTCTTCGTAGCAAACTATGATAAATTTATGCGTTTCGATGGTTTTTGTTTCAGTCCATGGTTTCTTACAAAAACTTCTTCAAATGTTATTTTTTTACTTGTACTTATTTATACAGATTTGTTCAATGGAAGCGAGTCGACACAATTGAAAAACTCTATATTTATTTCATATACTAGGTACCGACAACAAAACAAGAGAAAACTTTTATATCAGTTTACTGTTACATTCACCTTTGTATCGGTAGTTATTTTTGGAAGCAGTCCCCGATGGCAGTGAGTGTCGATGCAGAAGTTGAAATGAGACAAACAAGTTTTCTCATAACTGGCCGGCTGGCGGCTGGCGTACGGTCAGAAGCAAAAGTTTATCACAGAATACCAAGTAACGAGGTAGACATTTGGACATAACTGTTTTTAAAACCAGAAGTCCACTTATGCGTTCAAGGTATTATTAAAACCCTCCTTTTGCACTGGATAGTCAAGTAAAATAATGAAATTTTAGCTTTTCAAACAAAAGTTTTAAATTGCCTCTACTAACTAAATGATTGTCAGTTCTTTCTTTGAAAACAAATTAATAACTAGTAAATTATTTGTTTTAATCTATTTTTTGTTCTACTTTTGGTGATGATTGTTTCTGTGTACGAAAAACAACCTTTTAAATCGATTCTTCATTAACCGTACTGGGAATAACTGATAGAATGAGATATCGATTACTGTATGAAAACTTGTGAAAACAAACTTGTTTTCATTTTATTTTGCTGGAAACAAAATAAATGTTCTTCGACTAAGTGGAGTGGAAGCCGCGATTCAGCAACCTTAATGTAGGACGCCTTCCGGTTTAAGTGGAGTGATGACTTGCGAAAAGCTGCTGGCAGAGACTGGATGCGTCAAGCTGAAGATAAGATGCGATGGCGCTCATTAGGGGAGGCCTATGTCCAGCAGAGGACTGTTATAGGCTGATGATGAAAAAAAATTGTGAAATAGAACCTATGAAATTCATGAAAAAATTTATGATATATCCACGAATTAAAACGAACTGGAAAAGCGAATACAACCCTATTGCGTGCCTACAGCTATTTTCAGTAAGGGCGAAGTTAAAATTCTTGCAGATTTTATTATGATTCTAACTCCTTTCACGAGTACTTTTTATATCCTACTGAATTCTTTATTCAAACTAAAATAATGAAACGTTCATTCAAATATAGAAGGCACCTATAACATTCTAGAATCTAGTTAGAGGGACACTTGGTGGAAGCCAATTTGAGTATTTGCTCTTCATTGTGTGGTTTGATGATAATACAAACGTGTTTAACTCGAAAAAATCCCACTCCATTGACCTTCAACTTTCACCACACTGGTTTACACTAGTTCGAAAGAACTACTGACATGATAAGTAAGCTTCTTTGAAAGAACCTTTCTTAGTATCTACACCTCCATGTACTACAACAAATATACTTTGTAAAATGATTCCAACGAAATGAATGGTACAGAAACGTGGATTTAATCCTTACTAGCATTATAAAAAGAAAGTAACTCTGTCTGTATGTACGACTATAATAAATAAATGTTACCTTTTCACGCCTAAACTACAAAACAAATTTTAATGATATTTAGCAAGGAGATAGATTCCATCCCGAGGAAAAAGGATGTAAAAGGATAAACAAGATAACGCATAAGTCCTTCTTGGACATTAATTTATAACAAGACAGTTAATTTGACATTTATAAAATTTTGACAATTGACAATGTCATTCATATCAATCGGGTCGTTAGCAGCTCTCTTTTTCTTGCAGGGCTGTGGGCAAGGGCCTCTAGCTGGTGCTATATAATTTTTTGTTACGCATACAACTTTAAGGTTCACAGCTGGTTATAAATATAGCATTTAGAATTAAGAGGACTTGGTGGAAGCGCGTTTTAGTAAAGTTAGTTCTGAAAGCTTGGGTTTGTGATTTTAATGGACAGTAATATCCTACACACAAACATTTGTATACACGGTGTAATAGGAGGAGTGGATCATATCGATGCCAGGGCGATGGGGGACCTCAATACCTACCGGTTAAAACGCTAGTACGTTCCGCGATATCCAACATACCATGTTTGGCATAAGCCAATTGAAATTTTTGGAGTCATATTTTTTTTTTGTTCTAAGCCTTTATTTCAATGAAAGCTCTTGGAGGAGGCCTTTGCCCAGCAGTGGGACAGAATAGGCTAGTAAAAAAAGCATTTACAGTAAAAAGCCTACTATTCAGCTACGTGGAGAATAAAAATATGATCGCAGACCTTATAGTTGGGGCATTTAAACTAAAATCCGATTTTAACTAAAATTTCTTAAAAACTCTGAATAACGAATGAATATCGCTGAACATATATATCGGTAGGTATATTGAGGTCCCCCATCGCCCTGCCGCCGATGATCCTTTCCTGTTACACCGTGTATATGAAATATAGTGCTAAAGGTGTGCCATTTCAGGCAAGGTCCCCGAGGATATCATGTCACAAACAAACACATGTCACAATTTACGCTGGGTAATTGCTCGCATGTATGCATACTACTTTAGTTTGTAGGGCACTAGTTAACAGTGTAATTTTAGTAAAATTATGAATGAATGAATAAATGTCATATTGCCAAGAGAGTTATGGATGGATTGTGTGAAAGATGACATGGTTAATAAAGGAGTTAGTGTAGAGATGATGTAATTTTATTTAATTCGCTTATGAAAGAATAAATAAAACGGTTTTATTCCTATGAGTGCATTTTTGAAACTAAGTATATAAGCAGTTAGTCTCATAAAAGGACTAGTGAACGCGAAACTGTTAGCTGTGAAGTTTTATATCCATTTTACTGCTCATGTTCAAATGAATTCTAAAATGCAATAAATTCTGTCTAAAGCTTTGAAGGTGCAATTGCATCGAAAGTTTTACGGTCGTTTATGATACGGTACACCCGTTTATTACGCATCTTAAAATATTGCGTTCTATAAGATTTTTATTTCGTTAATAGCCGGGACATAAAAACTAGTCATCAAACTGCAGACGTTATGAGAGTTCAGTGAAATGAAAGTCTGGGTACTTAGTAAGGCCACGGTGCTCATAAAATATTAGGAATCGCATGTTAAGGATTTTATAAACATAGTTATTTTCTCGACTGCTTTGACAAGAAGTAGTCGCGAAAGGCCGGGATCAGTGGAAGCTCTTGGGGGAGACCTTTGCCCAGCAGTGGGACAAAATAGGCTAAGTGACAAAAAATGATTTTTTGGCTATTTATGTTGGTTTAAACATTTAGACTGCTTCACTTCATGATGAGTGTAGAAAAGGATGAAGAAAATAACCAATTGTGCACAAGAGTGAGACAAGGGCAGGAAAATGCTGTTGATGACTTCAGGTATGTACCTACATTACTTTTAACGACGCGACTTATGTACAGATAGCGGCATGGGTCATGAGTGCTGACTTATTTCTCTAACCCATGTACAGTACACTCATCCCAACATACTTTTCACCGAACGCTCAACATCTGTGCAGAAGCTAAGCTGGATAAACTACATATTTTGTGCACATAGACGTAAATTTTTACCAAATATAAGAGCCTTTGAGCACTGTTCTTTGAATACATAATCTTGCAAAACTGAGATTGGCTAGTCGACCAATATCACACTCCGGTAGTCACAAACCCTTCTGAAAACCCAATTATACTTGACTGACTTCATTTTCAGATGAGAAGATCCAAGGATAACTCATAACATCGGCGAAATTTCTTGACGAATGACATGGAAATCAGTATTTGGTAATAATATGGAAACGAATGAATATAAAGCGCTCTTTAGGTTGCGATTTCACTGAGGCGGATACAATACTTGTATCCGAAACACACATAATAAAATACACATCCGCTATTCTTCAACGGAAACATTCATAGCGGAGATAACAAAAATTATAACAAATTATACGGCATAATATTCCATACAACATGGTTCACTATATCATCTTTGAACCAGGAGTGGCTGCAAGTTTTCTTATGATTACTTGTGGTTATGCCCATCCCATCAGGGATCATCATCATCATTATCAGCCTATAGCAGTCCACTGCTGGACATAGGCCTCCCCTAATGAGCGCCATCGCGCCCTATCTTTTAATATCTATCTATCATTAGGGATACGGGCGTGATAACATGTATGTATGTTAGTAACACGTTCATAGGTAACTCTTGTTCTTAATCCGGAGAAAACCCAAAAGGAAAACCCCAGGCCGAATTTCCTTAACAAAATAACTTGTCAAATTCACTTAGCCTAGATGAGACCAACTTATACTGTGTGTGATTAATATTTATAAGGTACCGGGAAACGCCCGCGGCTTTGTTTGCGAGGCATTTTAACAACCATCGCCAACTCTTATTAAGCTTTAGTAGAATAATAATAATAACGATAAACAACTTAAGTTAATAATGTTATGAGAACTCCTTGGGGCCATCCTATATCAAAATACTAGGTAATTGGTGTTTTTATGTATCCGATATGATTTTTTTCAGTCAGGTTGACAAAATGGTCATCTTAAAAACTTTCAATCAATATATTAAAATAAAATCGTATAAAACTCAGCATCTTATCTATGTTAATAATCTTGCTTCTTACTTATATTATAAATGCGGAAGTTTATGAGGATGTTTAAATGTTTAGATGTTTGTGCCTCAATCACGCCTAAACGGCTGAACAGATTTGAATAAAACTTGAAATATACATAAAACATGTACTGGATTAACATTATAGGCTATTTTTTATCCGAGTACTACGCGAGCGAAGCCGTTGAGAGTACTGGTATAGCGTACATAAATTTTTCGCACAGAAAAATTGGTACACGACCGGATTTAAACCCGCCATCTTGGGATCGGAAGGCGGGGTCACTACCAACTAGACCACGATTTTACTACCATTGTATTCCGATAATACCTAAAATAAATTATGTTTTGTTAGTTCATGTTGTGCCTGTGTGGGCGGTAGACACGTGTATGTAGAAGGTAAACAATCTTTCGTTTATTTGTTTACCTTGATATTCAATACCTTAATATTCAATTCCTTTTCAGGTATTTGTTAAGAAGGCTTTGTGTTTTTATGCCGAGATGTTGAAATAAACAATGGATAAAGAAATTACGATGTTAGACCCACTTTTCTACAAATACTTTTTTATTTTATCTCTGTATTACTTGAGCATGTTGTTTTTGCCTTGGTGGGTAGATTGTTGATGAGTGTTAATGAAACTGGTCAAGTGCGAGTCGAATTCGCACACGAAGAGTTCCGGTTCCGTACCATCGCACATATATTTTTATATGACTTTTACCCTATGTACTTTGGCAACAATTAAATAAAAGGGCCCTCTTTTATTTTTTCTTTCATTTTATTTCTGTTAAAGTGGCAATAGAAACACTGTGAAAATTTCAACTCTCTACTTATTATGAGATATACAGCCCGCTGACAGACGGACGGACGGACAGACAGCGGCGGTTTCGTAATAGGACCCTGTTGACACCCTTCGGGTACGAAACCCTAAAAAGTAAATTATGTTTAAAAAATCGTTCTTTCATATAATAACGAAGAAATTCTGGTTAAATTGATTTTTTCTGTTATTTTTATTTGAAAAACGAGGCGCTAAATGAATCAGAACCTTGTATGAGTAGTGTATGTTTCCCGACCATACTTTGGCCGATGGTGGATTTGCTGTAATCGTACCGTTTCCGCCAAGACTAGAGCCAAGACGCATCATTTGTCAAAATCTGTCTAGTAGCTTAGAAGCTACGAGGGAATAGATGTACAGAATTAATGATAATAATAAATATCTGTAGACATTTCACTCAGCGCCATCTAGCTCCAAACTTAGCAAAACTTGTACTATAGGCACCAGATGGCTGATACAATACCTACTTATTATATTCTTTTTTTTTGTAAATACATAGATACTTATAATACATAAATACTACAACACCCGGACCCGGAAGAAATATTTGCAGAACATACAAACATTTCTCCCGTAGCGGGAATCGAACCCGCGCCTCTTGCGTCTCAGTCGAGCACTCGTCCGCCACGCCACCGAGGTCGTCATATTACATGTATAGACTTTAAAATGTATATACATAACCTTCCTTTTGCTTCGCATAGTCGGGTAAAGTATACAAAATATTACTGCATTTCAATAAATATCTGACCGACGCGTTTCGTAGAAAAAGTCGAGTCCTTGAGTTAATTTTCTAGTAGTAGTAGTAGTCTAGCCAGCGAGGCGACACAATTTGCGAGAACGTATGATTAGCTGTTGGCATAATTTATGTTTTATTTTTAATTAAATAACGCTATGTAACCAACCACTAGACCACCACAGCACTAGTGGTCTAGTGGTATCAGCCCCGCCTTCCGATCGTGGGTTCAAATCCGGTCGGGCACCATTGAATGTTTCTGTTTGAAGAATGTATGATGTATACGATTTTGACAAATGAGGTATCGTTGGATTCGTCTAGACGACCAGAGTGTCATGGACTATGAAGTGTCAAAAAATCGAACATGGTGGTTGTAAGAAGCCATTTTCAATTTATTATTTTGGCTGCCTCTGTAACCGAAACGGCTGGACGGATTCTGACTTTGTTGGTTTCGTCTAGATAACGAGAGTGTCATAGGTACAGCCTATTGACACTAAAATGTAAAAAATCCAATATGGCAGCTCTATGGAGCCATTTCAAAATAACTTAAAAAAAAAGAAAAAACGGAGACTAAAATGGTACAAATTCATCACCATCACCATCATCCTCATGTGTCCCAAAATCAAATATGTCAGACCTACTATGCTACCTAAATTCTACGTAGTAGGGTTTTATGTTCTTCTAAATAAATACTTGTTTATTATGTTTTAAGCGTTGGGACCTTGGTCTGACCAGTAAACAATAATTTTGTAGAGCCCACGGTTTCAAGTCTGTACAAAGCAGTATCCATAGTCTCGGCAAAACTACAAGAGACTTATTTAAAATTCATAACGTACTTTAAATAAGTCTCTTGTAGTTTTGCCGAGACTTAATTGCACCTAAAAAGGGTACACAATACACGATTGAGCCCCGTTATAAACTTTGAATATGTTAACAAATCGCGAACGTTTAATTACTACAAGAGACTTGTCGAATACGACGTGTGTGTGTATCGTTTTATGGCGTGGAAGAAGACAACATTTTTTCCCGACCCCATTTAAGTGGGATAAAGGCAAGGAGATGACGATGATGATGATTCTTAAAGCACGTCCAATGTACAAATGGTAGGCTAGAATGTAGAGCCGATCTCGTCTGTCACTATCTCAAATATTCTCGCCGAGAATGTGGATTCGGCTTTTTAATACGATGATGGCTACGCGGCTCACGTAGCACTACGCTTTCGTAGCACATTAGGCACGTAGCACGTAGCTACTGCTACGCCCCTTCAATGTTTGTTTATTGAAGCTGGCCTGATTAAGATGGAAGGTTTTTGGGATTTGCTACTCGTAATTATAAGAAAAAATACTAAGTGTTATTTATAAAAACTTTTCGGGTCGTTAACAGCCTGCTAGGGCACTGCTAGAAAAAACGTTATACAATTCGCTAACAGCCAATTAAGCCAGACCCCATAAGAAGACTTTATGAATCTGAAATTGAGGTGGGCAGGAGACATTTTGTGATGATTGGTAGAGTAGGACGATTACGAATTGGTGACCTATATATATGGATATAGCAATTTAAAACATCCGGCATCGAGATGGGCAGACATTGTCAAAGTCTAGATACTAGACTAGAGAAACTAGAGCAGGACCACGGTGGGTGGCATAAATTAAGGGAGGCATATCCCAGTAGTGGTTGAAGTGAGGATGTGGATAATGATGATGTTTATTACATTACTTGGATTCCCGTGGCTAACAAAGACAAAACAAAAAAAACGATAAAAGTGCGAGTCAAATTCGCACACGATGGGATCCTTACTATCGTACATGTACTTTTTGATGACTTTTACTATGTTTCAACAGGTAGCTATTTTAAGCTTACTTAAGCTTATAAACTTACTTTTTTTATTATTTGTACAATTTAAACACTCTACCTATTACGGTTCATGAGATACAGCTCGCTGATAGACTGATGGACAATCGGACAGACGGACAGACGAACGGACAGCGGAGGCTTAATAATAGGGTCCCGTTGGCACCCTTCGGGTACGGAACACTAAAAACAAATTTAATGAAATATACTTTTAAATACAGGGTAAAAGACTCAATTAGGGGCCCAAACCAATAGAGTCATTTATTATTATTTTCTATGTTTTACTATTCATCATCTTCCTGCCCATATCCTACTCTATGTGGGGT
The DNA here is from genome assembly GCA_949320045.1 of Scotopteryx bipunctaria. Lineage (NCBI taxonomy): Eukaryota > Metazoa > Arthropoda > Insecta > Lepidoptera > Geometridae > Scotopteryx > Scotopteryx bipunctaria. Next base: position 4,565,164 of record OX439459.1, on the reverse strand, counting down.
CGGCACAACATGTTCCTTGGATCATGCTGTAAGAGTTTTGGCTAAGATGTTTTATGACCGGCCGCCTGCCTGACGTCCACCCTCTTTGGGAATACTTACTATGTTTTACTATTATGCAACTTATAAAAGTTTAAGGCCTCATAAGAAGATACTTTCTACCAATTATGAATTCTTAAAGAGAACTTACTGGCCCTGTATATTCTCATAAGGACCGGGCGAAGCTCTTAGTTTATGGAACGTTGCAAAGGCATCAAATAAAGTGGGCTTATATCGCTCCCCACCAACTCCCAAAGGAAACATTCCTCTTCAGGTTTACTGAAGCAAGGAACCAATCGTATTAGTAGGTTATATCCCAGCTTTGTATTGGTAACAGTAGCTGGACGATGCTCTGCGAGACAGTTAAAAATAATTTAAGTTTTAATGTTTTCTTTTGTAGACTTTTAGTTGTACTCACTTCGCTTGGTATCTGAATAAGATGTAATACATTGTATCTCTATTCCAGATCACAAACTATGACTATTTCATGTTTCATTCAAATCCGTTCAGCCGTTACTGTAATTGAAACACAAATCTTACATCACTAACTTTATTTGTAATTTTTAAGATGGTATATGAGCGATGGGCTGATCACATGTCACCATAGCTGATATCTATCTTGGGACTTTAAATCAGAAGTGGCTGCAATTTCTCTTATATTCACTTGTGGCTCTGCCCACTCCATTAAGGATATGGACGTGATAATATGTATTATTATGTATATTTAAGATGTTGTAACAATGTAAAGAGAAGACATTTTATTGAATTTTATGAAACTGAAATTCATCAACTAATCCATTTCTCGTTTCCCTAATTTGTAACGAAACGAAAGAATTTTGTTATTCTTAGTTTTATTCTGCCATTAAATGGGGCATGCTTTTGATGTGTGTATAAAACCAACTGTACTTAAACAATCTTATTTTTTCCGGTGACAAATGTTCTATGATCCATTAAACCAGGACAAAATAAACTCCTAAATACAAAACAGGGCAAAATAAAACTCCAAATACAAGACAGTCTTTATTGTTATAAAGTAGTTAGCAAAATACCAAAAAATACAGCGTAAATTCTTTACATAGCTCCTAAACAAACAGAGGTAAATATACCGACAAAATTACTCACCTAAGCGTTGGGTTCGAGATAAAAGCCTCATAAAATATACAGGAGCGATCGGAAACAATAATCACAGCGAGAATTTCTTGGAAACAAAGTCCAAAATCTATTATTAGGTAGATTGTTTTAGGTGACCGACGGAACGCTACAAGTCGCTAAGTATACGAATAATTTATTTTGCGATACATGGGTTAAGCAGTAGATGACACGATTAAGTGTAAAAAATTCTTTGAATTAACAATTTATCATAATAATTTACGCCCGGTTCCAGTATTCTACATACGGACGATGAATGCTTAATTACCATAGCTATCATGTTATCTATAAAAAACAACTTTGCTATGGTAATTATACCCGAAGCGCGTTAGTTGAATATTACTGGGCCCTGGCAACAAACTTGCGTCAATTCCTCGTATTCACTAGGGAACAATATCCAGCAACAAGTGTAGCCAGAGTAGCTATCGGTCGAAGTCGGGCGACGTTGAGTGATGTCGACTGAAGTCGCCAGATATCTGTCTCGCGATCTTTTTTAGTAAAATTTTCCATGTTTTTGGCTCAAAACATACGGCTCAAAACTAAATCCAAAAGAATACTGTGTCTATTTTCAGACCATGATAAGGTATACAACGAGATATCAAAATTGAAAAGATTGAGCATTATTTTATTTCATCACCATCATAGTCTGATATCGCCCACCTCCTTTCGACTTAGCCATCATTTGATCTTTAATCCTGTGCGTTTCTTAACCAGGTTTATTTTTAACGGTGCCGGCAATACCCTATTACTAAGCCTCCGCTGTCCGTCCGTCCGTCTGTCCGTCTGTCAGCGGGCTATATCTCATGAACCATAATAGGTGGAGTTAAAATTTTCAAAGAATGTGTATTGCTATTGCCGCTACAACAACAAATAAAGAAAATTAAATAAAATACTCTATTTAAGAAACATTTTTAATGCATGATGGTATGGAATCCTTCGTGTGCGAATTCGACTCGCACTTGACCGTTTTATTTATTTATATTTAAAGAATACAAATAATTCTTAACATGTAGGTAAATAATGTTGATTTAATTCGCAATGTGCTTCAAATACTTAGCGACTGAGCAGAATTCGCAGTAGTTAGTTAGTACTGAATTGAACTAAGGCAGGTAATTGAAAACCAATACAATCGGCTAATGTCGATTACCGATCGTTTGGTTTCTACGAACGTCGGACTAATTGCTTACTTTATGGACATTCGACGTAAGTATTCCACTTGGACGAAGCAATATTGTAGATAATAATTATCAAAATGTTATAAAACGAAATCAGTAGTGATTATTGAGATACAAAATGAGTTCGGGATAGTTACAAAGTTATATATGAAAATGTTGACGACATGGAAAGTCACAAAATCTTGATAAAAGAAGCAAAGGACTGAGGAAGCTGACAAAATCGAAAGGGTGCAGCGGGTGATACCAGGCTGATATTATGAAGTACATTGGGAAGGCCTATGTCCAGCAGTGGAAATCTATAGGCTGGTAATGATGATCATGATTATTTATAAACCTTCACTTGGGTGTTTTTGAATCTATACTCGCTGTAATTATTCTAATACGTCAAGTTTAAGAAAAAAGTCAATTAAACATTAATGTGTAGTATAATTCACTAGATTTGCGATATAAAAATATAAATACTTCAATACATCTAATGTCTTAGAAGAGGAGACTCAACATGAGCCGATAGCAAACGTTGAATTGTTTTCAACTTGAAATTATACAAGGTAATCTAAATAATATGATAATTTAAGTAATTTATATAGCATCTTTGTGAATTTGTATTTGTAGAAATTAAATTATTGATATGAAATCAAAAATACCTACCTATTTGTCTTTATAATTCATTTTAATTATTTGTCTATGTAACATTAAGTAAATAAGTATATCTGTAAAGGCACTTCTTTGTACTGCGCTTTATGATGTAGAAATATAAAAATATAATATTGATTTTCAATACCCATTCAATTATATGGCTAAGCAATTATTTACACTAATTTACTTCTTATTTACATGGCACATAATCGGCTTACACGCTTTTAAAACATCTAAAAGTCTTAACATGATATAAAATATTAATTATGAAATTATAACTTACATAGATCTATGTAAAATTTGGGCGTACAAATATTTTTACATAATTTAAAATGGCACTGTGATTATATTCTAACACAATATAGCTAAATCACATTAAATTCCACACAAAAAAAAATACAAATTAAAAAATATATTTTTCAAAACTTTTAGAAACTGTCAAATAGATACTAAAAACAAGAATGAAGTGTTTACTATATAGTCAAAGGCAACACACATCCAATATCAACAGAGATCCAAAATAGACGCGACAATTCACACCTACACTTTGAAAATCAAAATGTCCAATTAAATAAACGTAATTCAAAAAAGAACTACACGTCAAAACTTAAAACAACACAAAGTACCCCACAAATTAAAAACACATCACTTGACAAAAGGCAAGTCCATCACAGTAGTTTTTCACTATTCCATAGAACTTCCTTTACGTATGCTTTTTCAGTAAACTTATGTTTGAATGTCTTCCAAGCATGATTCGTCTTAAAAATTCTTCTGATATGCATAGCACCATGTTCCACATTGTGGGTTTGTTAAAGGAGTTGTTTAAGCCACAAAAGTGGGCTATGGTAACCTTATAGCAACCATACCATCATGGTGTCATTAACAACACTTCATAACCCGCCTCGTCAAAGATTAACCTATAGGCAGGTGGCAATCATACCATCAGGTGTCAATAATATTTCCTTTCCAACAGAACAGTATTTGTTGGCTTTGGGGTACAGTTATGCTGCAATGATTACCCTAAAGGCAGCAACCTACCATCATGGGTTTCAAAACGATCTTTTTTCAACCAAATTACACCCCTTATTTTAATCACTTCAATAAAACTTATCCTCTTCAACATCAATGTTGTTCTTATTGTTCGGATGTCTCCTCAAAGTACCGACGGAGTCGTATTCGTTGGCTATAGCTTTGGGGTACAGTTGGGGGCTGCAATGGTTACCCTAAAGGCAGCAACCTACCATCATGGGTTTCAAAACGATCTTTTTTCAACCAAATTACACCCCTTATTTTAATCACTTCAATAAAACTTATCCTCTTCAACATCAATGTTGTTTTTATTGTTCGGTTGGTTGGAATGCCTCCTCAAAGTGCCAACGGAGTCGTACTCGTTGGCTATAGCTTTGGGGTACAGTTTGGGGGTAGCCAGGGCCGTATTGTGATTGTTAGCGTTGGAAAGGTTGTTGCTCTTTGAGAGGATGATGCCGCTTGGCCCGCCGATGCCCGTGAAAGACGGCTGGCGCTTTGCTTTGCGAGGCTGTGAACAGAAATAAAATTTAGTTTTGCTACTTCTACTACATCCAGTGTTACTATTTCTATTGAATTAGTGTGATGAAGGGATTAAAGTGCGCCTTAAGGAGCTCATTTTATACACTAGACACATGTAACAAGGTAAAAAAAAACCGGTCAAGTGCGAGTCGAATTCGCACATGAAGGGTTCCGTACAATATAATTATAATAATAAAGCCATTTATTTCCTATTTCTATAAAAAAGTTGTATGTAATGTACATAAGATTAAAATATGTATCTAATTTAATATGCAATAGGAACCCCTCTTTGGGTGAAGGCCTTTATCATACCATTTCATCTACCATTTACACATAAATGTTTCTTGTATGGGGCCCCCTTTAATTTTATTGTTATTATTAAAATTTGTTGTTATAGTGACAACACACTCAGTGAAAATTTCAACTCTCTGCCCATTAGGTATAACGGACAGCGGTGGCTTAGTAGGGTCTGGGATGGTCTAGGGACTTAGGGTCCCGTTAGCACCCTTCGGGTACGGAACCCTAACAAGGCCACCATGCGGCGTTTACGATGGCAGGACAGAACATGCACAAAATACAGATTTTCCAAAGAAAATACCAATCACAAAAATGCCATTATCTCACAAGACAAAATTTATTTATAAAATACCGAATATTTCTTAGAAAATGAACTGAAAGGAATTTTAAATAACCAAGACGAACGTGACCTTTCAGGCTAACCTAATCAATCTTTTTTATTCAGTCCAGAAATAAACTCCTATAAAGTAATCTATTGAAATACGACACCAATTCAAAGTTTTGTAAGACAATGCTATTATCTACAGATTCAGGATTTTGTTACGAAACAAAATTATGAAGCTTGACTAAATATTTGTGGATTATGCAAAACGCTATTTTCATAGGTTGTCGGAATTAGACATCGCTTTTATTATTGTCATTGGAATAACAGGAAATAACAGTCATTCATGGTTGAAGTTTGGTATTATTTTGTTTTCTTTGTATTAGTCAGAAATAAATAGAGAGTAAGTGACAATGTTGCATATTAGATTATTTTAGAATGTCATAAGTGAGTTTATTATTATTGGCAAATAAGTGATATACAGTGTGTCCCCAAAAATAGTGCCAAGGGGAAATCCAGAGAAAGAGAATCTCTTGTTACCCGAAAATATTGTATATTTATTTTAAAGAGCAATATTCGTGGGTGGTGTAAATAAATTATTACAGCTCTAATGTCATAGTAGGACGAACAGAAACTGGTCCCCCTCGTGGTCATACTAGTAGGACAAAATGAACGGAAGAACAGCGCTGTAGTTGCTTCCGGGCTCCTGCAGCACACGCTGAGTGGTTGCCTTTTTGGCTCACAATTTGTTATTATTATTATTATTTTTTTTTTTGTTTTAACTGTGTTTTTATTTGATTGATTTTTTATTGTGTTTTTATTTGTGAGCCAAATAAATAGTTTCTTTCTTTCAAAATAGTAGGACCACGAGAAAACGGCCGTCGTAAGATGCTGAGTATGATGAGTAAGTAAGCATCTTAGGTACATAATACGGAAGTTTTTCACTACCAAAATATTTAGTAGTTGTGTTATATGTACTTACGACATCCTTCAGAGGTACGGTAACGTAGCTGTTTTGCTTGGCGGTGATGTAGTGAGGACTGGACGGGACCCTGGTCTGTTTCCTCCACGGCATGCGGGACCCACGTCTTTGGCACACTATAACGGTAGCCAGGCACAGGAGGCAACCTACGACCAAACATTATTCAACTAAATTCTTTGTAGAACCACAAATATTGTGCGCCTCGGCAATTTTCTCGGAAATACGAACTAACGCGATGATGATAACATAGAGATGTAACAATAATTATGTAGATACTTATTTTTTTAAGGGGTGGTTCAATTCGAACAAATTCGGTTTTCATACACAGCACGAAGATTGGCGAGGCGCACAATATATGTGGTACTACTGTACAAAGCTGTAAGATAAAATGTTTCTATCTATTCTATAAGTTGCACAAAAATAATTGTTTTTCTAGTCTATTCCATTCTAGTAAGCGTTCTCTTGGATGAGCAAATACTATTTTTAGGACAAACTTGCTTAATAGCTTTTTACGAAATAACTTGAAATAAAGAAAACTTGTGATATAAATTATCTAAATCTTTAACAATCGGTTTACCGAAATCAAAGAGAAACAATAATAAAAATAGATTCAAGTTGCCCAGCTGTGAGTGAAAACTACCCCAAATGATGATGACGATAAAAAAATGGTGGTTATGATTAAGTGCCCATAACCATTTATGTGTTCCATCCTTGTCAAGGGGAGTGCTAACCGTCTCTCCTTTCAATAGACACAAGAGGTAGATTACATGGCTGCTTTATATACCAATCGTAAGAAAAAACTTTGATAGCGCGATCTAGAACTTTTCTAAAAAAATTTTATTTAATTATTTTTAGAGAGAATCCAATTAATTTAGAACAAAACAGTCCTGCCAGGGCTTTAATAAAAATACTTATATGGTCAAACTCTAGTAAAGTTATGGAAATAAATCTAAAATACACGGATTCCGTGCTATTTTAGGATACTAGCGCCATCTCTTGATGGCGTTTGGCAACTTAACTGATTAACCTTGAGATGGGTTTCAAACAGGTTCCACCTGTAAAAGCCGACAGGCATGACCAATCAGCATACAGGTAACAAGTATTTATTTAAATAAACAAAAAACTCGACTGTGTACAATTTAGGTAACATATTACAGCCGCCATAATCAATTTTTTTAGCATAATACGAGTATTAATATAGGCTACAGCGACAGTCAAGTGAACTCACATAGACACATATACAAGTATCTCTCTATTTATTCAGTATTTACTATTGGGTATAGGCCTTCTCTCCAATAGTCTATTCCTTGGTAGGCTCGTCCAATTTCTGCCCAGCTACGTTGACCCATAGACTATCCTACTAATATTATAAACGCTTAAGTTTGAAAGTATGGATGTATGAATGTATGGATGTTTGTAACTCTTTCACGCCTAAACAGCCGAACGGATTTGAATGAAATTTGGAATATACATAATACATGTGCTGGATTAACATGTAGGCTATTTTTATCAGGGTACCACGCGAGAGAAGCCGCGGGCGGCAGCTAGTTAGTAATAAAACAAATTATGTAATTATTCTCACCCATAACAAAAGCAGCGACGACACAGCCGATGATGCTCCCAACACTGAGAGACTCAGCGCGAGCCATCGTCACGAACGAAGCCATCTCCACATTCTGACTGTAGGCGGGCAACGCGTGGAGCTCTAGGAGAAAATGAGAAATCATATTTAAAACTTTGCCACTAAATTCAAACTTTCTCTGTAATAATTCAACTTGATGACTCTTCACAAACTTTCAAGTAATTTTCACAGCATTAACTTTACAGTAGTTACATTAAGTGTATAAGTTCTTTCGGCTGTTACAATACAAGGACAATGAAACATAGCACTGTTCCTTAAGGGTGTCTACACACCAAAGCCGGTACAGCCTCAAAGCCACACGATGTATGAAAATGCCGCCAGGATAGCCACTGACCTGGCGAATTATAGAACTTCACTTATTGTTGCTCGTTCCTTCGGCCCCCTGCTTATCAATGACCAGATTAAGGCAAGAAGACCTTGTTCTCGAGGCCTATTTGTAACTGTAAGAGGCAAAAATACATATTCACCATTGTCAATATCGTCGTCGTTGTCTGCACAGTGCGCGGCTTGCAGCTGAGCGCCGAGACAGGCGCCCGACTCGCAGCTCCTCTGGCGGACTCGCTCGCCGTTCTCGCACGGACCCCACTCGCCCCATTCTCCCCAACCGGCTTCAGAGTCTGGAAGATTAAGGGTTTTAATAGTCGGATTTCCACCTATTCCTTAACTGGACCACTATCCTGGCACAAAAAAGCAAAATAAATCCTGTCAAAGTTTTTGCTTCACAGCGGAAACTAGTGTTTTTAAACCATGTTTGTGTAGTGTTAAGATGTTCGAACAAGTCGGTGGATGGAGAAAGCGTAAAATATTTCCTCCTGGAAGTTTAGTGGGGAGGTCAATCATCAATGGACTTCTAGGCTAATGGTGATAATATTAAAAGCCAGCTTTCAAAAAGTTACCTGCACAATTGGTAAGGCAGGCACGTCGTTCCAAGGCCGCGGCAGCATCGGTGCAGCCCTGAGGAGAGAGGCACTTGCGCGAGCGTGAGCGATGGCCAGTGGAACTGCCGCGGTTATTACAACTGCCGCTGCACTCCGTCCATTCGCTCCAGCATGACCATTCTCCTGCGAAAACAATAACAAATATGAAACAAATGTTACAGGAAAATAAATTTTTACAGTTATTTGAGAAAATATTTTCCAAAGCATGCTTTTCATAGGTAATCGCAGGCTGACTCGAATGAGCCCAAATTCTTGGGACTTTGGAGAAGCAGGTTTCCCTTGTAACCTTTTTTCTTCTTCAGAAAGTCAATTACAAGAACACGTGAACACGTCGACGCCAAAACCACTAAGACCAAATACTCCAACTTCCTTCCTTCTTCAGGTCACTTACCAGAGCATGCATGGGTGTTACAAGGCCTCAGCATATCGTCAGGGCCTTCACATGGTGGCCGCCTACAACGCCGTCGCCGAGTCTGCTGGCCGCCGCCGCAGGCCGCGGTGCAGGCCTCCCACGGCCCCCACTCCTCCCACCCTGACTCCTCGGGGGGAGTGTTACTGCAAGTGCCGCGAGCGTTGCAATACCGTTCTTCTTCACGGGCTATTGAAAGCTGAAATTAAGAAGGAACCTTTAGTTTGGAGTTGAAATTTTGCTTCGTATTCTGCTGTTAAAAGGTTCTGCTTGTACATTTTCATTAGGAAAGTTTTTAAGAAATACAGGAAGACGTTTACCTTTATCTGCTCAGGTGAAGGAGCTTTGCACAGGAACTTGAATCTTTTCTCAGTGTAGCTTCCATCGGATGTGTTTCCTGTAAAATAATCATTATAAGTTTTTTCATTTTTGTTTAACCAAATTCTTTCTGGACCCTTTATTTCAAAATATGGATGGTTGTACCATCACCATCTGATCAATTAAGTAGCTTACCAGGAATCTGGACCCAGGGTGTCCAGGCAGTTGCCTTTCTCAGCTCACAAGGCCGCATATCACAGATCTGTCGTTCGATCTTGGTGCCTTCGCAGTCGGAGCCGCCATACCCCGGGGTTGGATTGGTGCAAGTCCGTCTTCTCTCTCTCCAGCCGGCAGAGGGTCCGCAGCCGGCGCCGCCTGCGCTGGAGCACTGCGTCCAAGGGCCCCAGGATGACCACCCACCGTCAACTGGCGCTAACGCTGGATCTGGAAATAGAGCATACGGTCAGTGGTCATTTTGTGTGAAGGATTTTTCTATTTAGTTAGTAGACATAAATAAACGGAAATAACAAGGATGCATAAAATCACATGATAATACAGACATGCATATTATCACGTCCGAATCCCTAATGGGGTGAGCAGAACCACAAGTAAACATAAGAAAACTTGCAGCCACTTCTGATATAGTCCTAAGATGGATATGGTGAACTATAGTAACAGGTGACCAGTCCATCGCCCATATAGGTGGTCCATCATGTTAGAAAGGAAATTGTCACATGACAATACTGAAAAAATTAGAATCTAGTTTGATGGGAGCTGAAACTTACCTGGGCAAGGGGGTAAATTAGGGCAGTAGATATCTTCAGTATCCAGTCCCACACACACGCGGCCTCCGAACCGTGGCTCAGGAGACGTGCAGGTGCGTCTGCGAAACTTCGTAGCGATGCCACAAGTGGCCGAGCACTCAGACCACCCCGAATAACTTGACCAGCCGCCGTGGACAGTGCAGTTTGTCACTGATACACTCACTCCTGGAAATAAAGACATATGTTTACATTGACGAAGGTGTATATATACATACTTACATATTATGACGATCGTATCCCCAACGAGGTGGGCAGAACCCCAAGTTATCATAAGAAAACTTTCAGCCACTTCTGATCCAAGACTCCCAAGATAGATATGGTAAACCATGGTGACAGGTGATCAGCCCATCGCCCATTTCATTTAAGTCCATCAAGTGGTTACATTTACGAAGGTGTGACAATGTAATATACTCCTGTTGGTGAAGGAAATCATCTTGGAGGCATGTCTACCTAAAAAGTTCTAGAAATAATTAGTGACATGACTATAATATTAGTACTACCTAAAACGACGTACCCTAAACCGACGAGCATGCATGAGGAATGTAATGAGAATGAATGAAGCGAAAGAAGTATGTCAGGATCGTAGCAAATGGCGATCCGTGATCTCTGCCTATCCCTACGGGAAGCAGGCGTGATTTTATGTATGTATGTACTACCTAAAAAGTATGACGATGACACACACGAAAGGTGCCTCATCATGTTATCCTTTCAACTCACGATTTTTTGACAGTTTCTGATGAAAATCTGTCAAAAAATCGTCATTTGAGACTTGCTCAACTTTGAGATGCGTTTGAGTATTCGAGGGATAGTCAATCATTAACACAGACTACCACTACTGATCGTGTCGTGATGATCAGTCCATGCAATTTCTAAACTACAATTATTTCAAGTTATATGTTTTGTACCTTTGCAGCTCTGTCCGCCATTAGCCGGCTTAGGGTTATCGCAGTTCCTCTTCTGACACATACACATGTCTGGTTTCTCTCCGTAATCTGAGTGTGAAGTCCCATCTTGCATGCACGGCTCCCATTCCGACCACGCGGACCAACCGCCGTCCACTGTGAGGAAAACAACACTTTAACATGATATAATTGCCTTTATCCATGTAATATAAGGAGAAACAGGAGACAATAATTGACTAACCCACACAGATTACCCCAGGCCAGGCCTTTTCTTACGGGGGTGCTGGTCAGTCATCTATTCTTCATCATCTTTTTTAGAGGTATATTATATACACCTATTTGTAAAACATTAAAGTGAAAAACAATTAAAATATGTAATAGGATAGAATAGAATAGTGGTACAACTGTAATGTCTCATTATTATCATAATTACAAAAACTAACAAAAAGCACTCCTAAGAACAAAAACTAGCGTCTCGAATCAAGGATTTGTGGATGAAATCGAACTGCCTTTTAGACTTGCGTATTCAAAACACGAAATCAATTTTATCACATTAGTTTCATCGATTTGACCTATAGACCTACTTGGCATTACTTGCCTGTTATTTAGCCGTTTTGGCTGCTTGTCTTCTTTTTTATCAAGGTACCTACGGTTTATTACGTTATTTCTATTTTTAAACCCATGCGCATATGATAGCACATGAAGATAACGTTTTGATAAGCTCAATGATGTCATGGATAAATAAATGGATTTCGAGAGCACTTAATTTTGCTTTGTATATTATAAAGCCACTCATCACAGATTAGGAACCATCCGGCGATAAGTGTTTACGCATGAAGGAAATTACCCAGGGAATGTAGGTTAGGTAGGCCCTTAGCCAGTAATTGGTTGAAGTTCAAGATTACAAATATCCAGACGATTATACTTGTTTTGACAATGTTGTTGATTTTGGGTACCTTCTTTTGTTCCGACAGACATTTATACTTTCTTGGGTAGGTACTATATTTTCATCCCTGAGTTCTTAAAAGATCTACAATGTAAATTAAAAGTCAGTTTTAAAATTACGAAAGTTGAGCAGTCTGTGGAGTAAAGCACGATCATTTGGCCTACCTAATAAGGATTTTCATAAGAAAATGGGGTTAATCCTTGTATGTAGTTTCCACCACTTTCTAGTTTACTTTCTGGAACCTCTTCATAATTGTTCGGACACAAAAGAAACACCTATTTTCTATGATATTCTTACCTGGTATATCTTGGGGCGGGCACTGTTCAGTAGACTGAATGAACGATGGCTCCCGGGCTCTAGTGTCAGCCCTCACACAGAGTTCCCTTCCGTCGTCCCAACCGCAGTGAGGGTCGCCGGCGCCGACGCAGCCGTCGCGGCTCTTGAAGCGAGAACAACGCTCGCTACCGATCCGGAGCACTCCGGTACTGCTGCCGATGTATACTGACATCTGGTGGGAAATATAAACTTGAAGAATACGATCAGGACGAACGCGAAGGAGTTCTAATACAATTTGCCAAAATAAGAAAAGCAGGAAGGGAGACCTTTGCTTTGCACTTTGCTGTGGGACACGACAAGTCCTTACAAAAAAAAATAACAATGTGCCAAGAAATGGGGCGTAGTACTTTCAATCGATGAAGTTCATACTCCGACAATTTTGACTGTCTATATGTCCGGGGGGCTTAGGCTAAATTTAAAGATGCAAGAGTTATTAGACCGCTTTTGTATGTATGTATGTATGTATTATTGGCTAATCCACGTTGGCAATTCACGCTCACGAAGATTCAACTCAAGCATGCTAGAGTAAGCTATAATATTTATTTAATGAAGCTAAAGTTCAAAGCTGATAAGATGCTCTAGAGAATTTAAGCCAAAGACTAGAACAACATCTAAAACTAAGAATTTACTTACAGTTTCTTTCACAAACTGCATATTCAACACAGCGAAAGTCCCTTTCTCATCATTCAGCTTCCATTTCTCGACCAGGCACGCTCCATCAAACTTCGGCAGTACTGACAACTTCAGCACATTCCCTGACTCAGTAGCCACGAACAGAACGAATTGCTTATCAATGTTCTTTGCTGCAGTGACGTCAACGGTGATGTGAGATAGCCTTTCGGATTTGATTTGGTAGACGGGATGTCGTGATATGGGCTGTACTGATTCGGACATGAGGTGGTAGCGGCTGTATTCTATTGGTTCGTGAGGCCTGAAAGAAAAAAAACGAAGGGTTCCGTACCATCATTTATTATTTGATATAGCGGCAATAGAAATACACACTCTGTGAAAATTTCAACTCTCTACCTATTACAGTTCATAAGATACAGCCCGCTAACAGACGGACGGACGGAAGGACAGCGGGGGCTAAGTAATATTGTCCCGTTGGCACCCTTCTTGAATGGAACCCTAAAAATGATGCTAAATAAATGTATCCAACGTACATACTTACGTGGTGGACATGCCACTGAATATCCCTTTGGACTTCATCATAAATAACCATAAAAGCCCGGAGGTTTATCATGGAATCTACCTTTCTTTGGGGCATAGCCCTTGATAGTCTGTGAGGTAGTTTTAGGTGGTAGTCAAGTCCATCTTAAATCTCGGGCACTATAGTGTCCAGTAGTGTAGGCAAAAGTTGCATCCATATATACATACTATCACGCATCCCTAATGGGGTGGGCAGAGCCACAAGTTAACATAAGAAAACTTGCAGCCACTTCTGATTTAAAGTCCTAAGATGGATATGAAGAACCATGGTGACAGGTGATCAGCCCATCGCCCATAATAGGTGATCCATTATTTAGGAGAGGATACTATCCCTTAGTCGACTTTTATGACATGCTCGGGAAGAGAAGCTTTTTATTTACTTCCAGTCCAGCAGAGAAGTAAGTTTTATCCAAACACCGTATAAATCATAAATCATCTAGTACATGATAAAAGCCTTAGTTGTAGTGTTGTTATGGACTTACCTAGACTCAAGCGATCCACAATGGAACCGGTTTTTCAGCTGGCGTGTGGGTGTCCTGGTCTCCCAAGTGGAAGTGGGTGAGTCTTGAACTTTGTACGGACCGTCAAACACTGCGTGGATATCAGACATGTTGTAGATACACACCGCACTGCCCGTTATGCTGTTTCTGTTGACAAAGTAGCAAAGTTTTGTTGTGTTACTGTGAACAGTAACAGGTCAATGTATCTTACATAAAAAATGAACAGTAACACAACATGCCATTGCCTCAGAGTTGTGTTAGTCCGGTTGCTTTATTTTTTAAGCCTGTCGCTGTCGTTTACATCAGGCTACTGCAAATGACAGTAACAGGATTATAAAATAAGGCAGTCGAAAAATCGCTTACAACCTTTGGTGAGAAAACCAGAGTGGTGAAAGGATAGATATATGTTGCATCTTACTTCCTATCCTACTTATATTATAAATGCAATAGTTTGTGAGGATGTGAGGATGTAAGGATGTGTGGATGTGACGATGTATGTTTGTGCCTCAATCACGCAGTAACGGCTGAACGGATTTGAATGAAACTTGAAATATACATAGTATGTGTGCTGAAATAACATATAGGCTATTTTTTATCCGGGTACCATGCGAGCGAAGCCGCGGGCGGCAGTTAGTTTTATATACATTTATGAATGACATTTTGACTATGAATATGTTAATTCTGTCGTGAATATTGAAAAGCCCTTGGGGAACAATTACATCTACCTTGACCTCTTACAACGCAGATTGGATAATGAGCGTAAAAAAACAATTACAAGCTATTTACATTTATTGAATTGAATTAATTTTAAACTCGATTTCCTTTCACTTGTTATCGTCATGTCCCTGCATTTTATTTACCTGCTTTTGTTATAATTTGCATAAAATAAATAAAATAACTACTCGTAACCTCTCGTAGCTTTAACAAACAAGATTTTTGCCGATTCGATTCCCGCTACGGGAGAAATGTTCATATGTTCTGCAAATATTTCTTCCGGGTCTGGGTGTTGTAGTACGTATTTACAAAAAAAAAGTAAGTTTATAAGTATTCTATCAGCCATCTGGTGCCCATAGTACAAGCTTTGCTTGGTTTGGGGCTAGATGGCGCTGTGTCAAATGTCCACAAATATTAAAAAAAAAACAGCTTTTATTTAGAGTGAACTAGCATCCCAACCCACGACATCGTTTGCGTGTTTAAATTTACCCGTTTTAAAGGTCATAAACAGGGAAATGTTTTCGGAAATCCGTTCAACCTTTACGGAAATTAATAAGAACAAAACACAGAATAAAACACTCCCGCAATTTGAGATTTACAATATTAGTATGATCACTTACATAGGAGTAGTAAAAGTAGCGATAAGTATCTTCTCTTGCGGCAAATACTCCATGTTTTGGACCTGATCGTAGTAGAACGGCACGGTTCCGTATACGGAACACGTGATGCGAGCCTTAATGAATGTACTCCAGTTCTCCTTCATCATCAGAACACCTCCTGAGTCGTTCTTGCAGACGCGTGCTATACGGGAGTAGATCATCTGAGGAAACAGTATAATTTAACTTGTAAATTATCAAAATCGTCAGGATCACTTTAAAACATTTTAGGAACTAGATCAACCGCATAACTCAGGCGACTCCTTAAGCTTTGACGAGGGTGGAGTGAGAGAACGGTGGGTATCAAAACATCGCGGGAGTGATCTGACTTATTTTTTTTAACTATAGGTAAATACTGATAGCCAATTCGTATATATACGAGTAGAATATTATAGTGATGTCCGTCTTCCTCAACAATTTTTGTGTATATGTGTATTTTTATTCATACTTCATACTTACATTTCCACAATTCATGTGCTCCACAGCGACCTCGCGGTACACGAAATACACGAAGTGATCGTCTTCAAAGCTGCCTACAAACTGAGGCTCATTCAGCCAGTTGTAGTCGTACTGTGTAGTCCGGAGCATGCCCATGTCTCGGTGGGAAGCACCGCGACTCCTAAGAAAATTAAAGGCTTGTCAGATCATCATCTTCCTGCCCTTATCCCACTCTATGTGGGGTCGACACATAAAGTTTTTGCTAAGGTGTTTTATGACCGGCCGCCTGCCTGATGTCTACCCTCCTTGGGAATACTTGTATCTCATGATGTTGGAGGATACTATACCTTAGTCGACTTTTACGACATGCTCGGGGAGAGAAGCAGCTAGACGCATTCTATGTTTTTTCTTTACTCCCAGTCCAGTGCTTTTGTGTATTTCATTTAGACTGGTATGGTTTTATATCAAGTAAATTGTGTACTTAATAAATTGATGGATATCATTCAATTTAAAGTTTATTTTCTTATTTTTAGAGCTTGTTTGAGTATTCTTCTGACTATTTTTTATGTAAAGATACTTTTCTAGATACTGATGGTCTATATCAAATCTGACCATTTGCAATGGTTTTTAAGTAGACAGACCGTTTATTTTAAAAATATCTGTATTATTTGTGTGTTTATTTCTGTGAATAAATGTACATGTTTTAAGTATTTTTTTGTAAATGCTCATACTTAGTGATAGCAAAGTCATTGCTGCCGAAGTCTGTAGGAGTCCCGGCGTAGTACTCTCCGCTACCGGTCAGGATCGCAGTCACGTTGGAGTGAGGGTTGTACGGGCAGTGCGCCACGCCACTCATATAGTCTGTCACCGTGTTAAGTGACTCGAGCTGAAATGAAGAGTACGCTTTTACCTTCTATTGGTAAAGTAATGCCAATTGCAGTTCGTGAGGTTTCCCAAACTATACTCGCTAGCGACTGTAGCATAAATGGACGTAGTTATGTGAAAATGTTCCAATCCACATTGGTTCCAAATTGAAAATTAATATATTTAAAAAAAATACATTATTAAAAAATATTTACATAATATATTTTCTATAATAAGACCTAATTTTTAATAATATACTAGCGAAAACAAAAAAGTTTACGTCTAAAACAAATAAAAACGCAAAATTGCATTTTTTTAATTTTGAACCATTGTGGATTGGAACATTTTCGCATAACTAGGTCTAAATATGAATGAAAAATTTGTTGTTTCTGCAAGCGCGTTGATATCATTTGGATGGTAGATTGGATGCCACTTCTTACTAATTGCAAAATTGAATTATAAAAAAGCTTTGGTAAAGACGAACTGAAATAGTATCATGGATTTCCTTTTTGTATTTTATTCTCTAAGGATATTGCATGGACAAGTCAGAAAAGTAAGCAGATTTCCAAACTTGCCCATCTCGAAGCTTGTAATACTAATAAACGACAGTCAGAAGCTTACTATCTCGATGAACGAAATTAATTACAAAAGTCCACTCAATTAAAGAATAAAGGCAGAAATACTATACTTCTATTTTCGGTATTGAATCTCTCTGCAACACCAACTACTGCAGCTATCATCGTTTGCAATTAGTTCATAAGAACTTTTGTATCATGTTCCCAAATAAATATATCATACTAATATTATAAAGAGGAAAGTTTTTTTGTTTGTAACGAATAGGCTCCGAAACTACTGAACCGATTTAAAAAATTATTTCAGCAATAGAAAGCTACATTATCATTACCAGTATAGGCTATAACATATTTTCAAAAAAATAGGGATTCGTAAGAAAATTGCAATATCCAAGGTATTCTTTCTTTCAAGGTATTTTCTACCCAAGGTAGAAAACCCAAAATATTTTTTGGAACAAAATACTGTACTACACGCGTACGAAGTCGCGGGCAACAGCTAGTATTTGATATTTGACTAACCTCTCTCCAACTGCAAACAGGGCTGAACGCGTGGGTCCCACAGGCGAACAGCTGGTGTCCATTGAAGAGAAGCACTTTGATATAATTGTGGCAGTCCTCTTCAGTCTGTCCCTTGACATGGCAGAGCTTGCTCTTCTCGGGAGACGCGGGCCAGTCTGCTCGCTCGATCTGATGCAGTTCACGGAGAGAAAGCCGGTAGAGAACGTCTCTGGCGGAGAAAGATTGAAATTACGATTGGCTCATGTCATCATATCAGAAATCATGAGATCGTTTGAGTCATTTGTCAAAGATATTGGTACCCATTGGGTGTTTTAAATAAGTTTAGTATTATTTTTTTGTTTGGATGCTGTTCAATCATACACGCTTTATGTAAATCAGGCAAATGAAGTTAAATAGAAACTAATCTAAGAAAAGGTAAGTTTGACTTTCTGTTCCAACATGTGGATAATTTTTCACCTACTATTAGCTATAACATAAACATAATTTATTTGGTAAAAATAATACAACATTACAATCAAACAATCTTAGTTAACTTAAAAACTATATCGCAGTTTTCAGCGCCCCCTCCTAACGATTGGAGGCCGGAAGGCCGGAAATCATTCTTGAACTATGCTATGTCTATGTTCAGCAGTGGATTTCTATAGGTTGTTGTTGAAACAAAGTGTTGTGGCCGAAAGTAACATTTAAAATCTCCGCCTATAATTTAGAATGATTTGACCTCCAGTTGAATAGGTTCCTAACTTGTCTCGCTTCGTTACTCGTGTAAAACATTATATTCCAATCATTACTTCAACGAGTAACAGAATACGAGAAATAACAAGATAAATGACCGCGTATAGATATGAATCTGTGTAGTTAGCTATCTATTCGCGCGTGTGAAATTCTATACACTTGTAACTGCACAATCGTGATTACTGCGTCAGATATCAAGTTCTAACTCATAGGTATTGCAATTGCAACTGGTAGATATTGCATAGCGGGATGGAGTAGCAGCTAGAACACTTCATATAAGATGTAAAACGTGAAGCTATTTTGTGGATTATTTGATGATTCGTCTGATATTATAATACATGCAAAGTTAATGTTTTAGTAGCTAGTTACCTATAGAGCATTGTCGTAATCATTATTTTTTATAATATTTTAGTAATATAAAAACTTTAGATATAAGTATCAATAGCCATTCAGTAAATACAGCTACGGAATGCCAATACGGAAACAATATCCAATTGGTGATACATACCTACTCGTACTACTATTTAACTCGTTACCCAAGATAATGTATTAATTTATTCGACGTAAGGACGCATAATAATTATTCAATCTAAATAAGGAATGAAGAGTTTCACAATATCGGATCTGCTTTCTTATTTGGGCCGACTGTACTCCGTTTTGGGACATTATGTAAGTGATACTTACCTTGGTGGTAACTTCAAAAAGAGATACAAATGTTGCTGTGCTAAATTTGTATGCCCATGTTATGAAGGTTTTTGGAATATTTTAAGGCGCTTTGTGCGGTCCAGGTATTATTTATAACTAAGTAAGATATTATACCCAGCAGTGGACAAAGACAAGATGTTCAATCACCATGAAAAACCTATTAAGCAGATTAGTTTTCGAATTTTGATAAAACTTATATACAGACAGATTAATAGATTAATTAACAGTTTCATCGTTTTCGTCAGCCGCAAGTTTTCTTAGTTTTTAATTGTGATAATGTTTCTTTCATGTACCTATGAATCTTAAAATTTGTTGTAATTTATTAAATTTCATAACATTCAAACATACCTACCTAGTTATATAATAGCACTAAGTTTCAAACACAAACTTCAATCCGACTAAGTACAGAACGCTTTCTTCAATAGGTACCTATGTATGTATGCCTCTAAAACCACTTGAACAAACAGTCGTAATAGCCCAACTAAATGTTCGTGCTATTGACATAATGTGGCAAACACTGTTTTCTACTTTTGATATGCGCCGCTCTGTGTGCTGTAGCGATCCAAATCCAAAATTATAACCGGACTGCTTTTTCTAAACTAAATATAAATTGACAGCCCTATATATTTTGCTATTTCTTTCTTTCAGATAGAGGTGACAAGGACCGCTACAACCCGATAACAAAACAGCAACATATTTTATAAGATGTTTTACTAAGACCCTATTACTAAGCCTCCGCAGTCCGTCCGTCCGTTCATCTGTCAGCGGGTTGTATCATGAACCGTAAATAGGAGAGTTGGAATTTTCACAGAGAGTGTATTTCAATAGCTGCTATTACAACAAATAATTAAAATTAAAATAAATAAAAGGAGGCCCCATACAAGAAACATTTTTAAGATTTTAGTTATATAAGTATGAACATCTGCCTGTGTTATTTTAGACAATAAACTTTTACTTTAATGTACTGCAAATTTAATACGCACTTAACCGGTTTTATTTCTTTATTTGTGTCTGTATTGAGCTACTTTACTTTAAATAATAATGCAATGGTAGTTTAAGTAACATCATCGTAATTACTGGCTTATCCAATCCAGTTCGCTGTGCATATTGCATCTCCTTCAATTTATGCAGGTTTCCACATTCCCATTAGACTAATTTGTAGTTTATCCATTCTATAAATATCCCTGAGATTTGATATACCTCTACGTAGCCATGTAGAAATGCTATGATTCGTGAATTAAATTAGTCAATACGATTTTAAAACATTACTTGTGGGACTGGTCTGCGTTGAGTATTTTTTCTTTAGAAATCGAAGTTTGGGAATTACATAAGAGGAATTTACCCTGAAAGTTTCATGCTTTTAACAAGAATTATTTTTGAGAGTCATCAGGCACCCCGTGTGATGTCTTCAAGTTCTATGGATGGAACAACGAACACGATTGTCTGGGATGAACGCCTGTCGACATCCGGAAACTCTAACCCTGAGGTCAGGCCAGTTTCCGCGTTGCATTCACCATACTCAGACCAGAACTAAAATGGTTTGACATAGACTTGGATACCGTTTAGAAAAGCTCATTAGTTTTCCACGCATACACACACAAAATGATGGTCGGTGGATGGGGGCAGCACAAAATCATTTGTCCTACTACCAGTGTGGTGAAAAGATTTAAAGTGCTGCAGAATTTCTCCTGGAAGTGTATATTCAAGAGTTCAAAATATCCAGCAGTGAATTTCTATGGATTAATGATGACCCTAAAAATAAATGTCTTCTACTATTACAAAGTCTTGCTGGTAAGTCACTTGCTTCTAGAAAGCAGCAAATACCTTACTTAAAGTCCAATTAACTTCTGTACAAACTTTTGAAGAACCTAGTTCGCGAGTTCCTATAGGTAGCTACGACAAAGGGCATGATCTTCGTATCTATACAAGTGTTCTCTGATTATTATTCTGCCCTGACATTTCAATTATCATACGTGGAAGCTATTTATACACATACATACAAGCATATTATCACGCTCGTATCCCTAATGGGGTGGGCAGAACCCACGATATATACGTTTTTGTAAGTACATACATATTATTACAACACCCAGATCCGGAGGAAATATTTGGCATGCAAACATTTTTCCAAAAGCGGGATTTGAACCCACGCCTTTTGTGTCTCAGCCGAGTACTCGCCACTGAGGTCGTCAATTAGGGTACAACATCCATTCGCATTAAAAAGGTTTGTAAGATTTTTTTCACATATGCCGTTATTTGGCAGAAAAAAAAAACAGGAAGGGTAACAAAATGCTTAATGAATATCGATAAACAATTTGATAAGCAAATCATATTTAATGGTAACCCGCATCTCAAGAACCGTTACAGACGATTTCATGCATTCTTCCAATCTTCGTACATGAGATCTTCACATCTATATATATAAAACTATTACGTTACTGACTGACTGACTTACAATCAACGCACAGCTTAAACCATAACTCTTAGAAGCATGATACGTGAAGGTTTTATTCCTCGTGGATAATATTCCCTACACCATGTTCCTAACACCCTACAGTCACATAGTCCTGACCCCACACTAGGATTTACTGTGTCGTGGGTATCAGAAACTACGAGTACCATGGTACCACAACACCCAGACCCGGAAGAAATATTTGCAGAACATGCAAACATTTCTTCCGCAGCGGGAATCGAACCCGCGCCTCTTGCGTCTCTGCCGAGCAATCACCCGCCACGCCACCGAGGCCGTCACTAAGAAAGGAATTTTCTAAATTCATCTCCCAGGACATGCACCAACAAACAAGATGAAGTTTATATAAAAAAATGAAATGCAAACAGAAAGTCGCTTACATGAGATCTTCACATTTGCAGATTAATTTCAAAACAGGTGCTCAGTTTGCATTCCGGGAGCTTTTTGTCGGGGTTTCTTTATGTTAATTTGAAAATGTCCTGTTAATTAACTGGTATTGCATTGCTTTACCGAGTTTGCGTTACCACACGCTGAGTGTTGGCATCGAGAAGTTCATACTAATTAATTAGGTACATAATTATTATCTTCTCTCTGATGCATATTATAAGTACAGCTTTTACCGGCTTTTGAGTCTTAATCCTATCACCACACTGGTTCGGGAGAACTATTGGCACAACTAGTAGTAGTACCTGTATTTACAGGGCTGCGAAGAGGGAGGGGTATATGTATGGGCATGTGTGCATGTGAATTCCTTGGGCTAACGCCTTCGACGCTTCGATTAGCTGATCGGATTCTGACAAGCACTTGAGGAAATCTACTAATATCATCATCATCATCATCATCTTCCCGCCCACTCTATGTGGGTTCGGCACAGCATGATCCTTGGAACATACTGTAAGAGTTTTGGCTAAGGTGTTTTAAGGTTTTTATGTTTAGGAAATCTACTAATAGACTTTTCATTTCTTCTTTTCATCTTACATATTCAAAAGATAAATTGGAATTATAAAATAATAATTTTGACTTCTCGTAGATGTTCTAGGTATTAGGATAGTTACAGCATATGTTAGAAATTGTACCCAGTGGAAGTTTATTTTAACGCTGTAACGCTCATGACTCCACTTACCATCACAAGGTTTTAGTAAAGACATACCGTTAACCAGTTCGCCAGAGCCATAACAAATATCTTACATCATAAAGCCTCGTATTCTCTAAGGGGACGAATGTCCCGCAACATGTGCCGTTTAGAAATGACGGTCAAAGTCAGGCAACGTTTGGCAATGTCGACTGCCGTCGCCAGACATTTTCATGACTTTTTCGTTCGCAGAGGACGGAAGCTACGAAAAAGAAGGACTGTTTCACAGTGTCCTAGGTTCTAAAAAAGGGATGCAGGGATGACTGGAGAGAAGGAATGCAGGCCTTTGCTCTACAGTGGGACATCACAGGCTCCTAAATAGTAAACTATTTGCACTGTCACCTGACTTGTTTTGCGACATCTCTAGCGACACGTGTCGCGAGACATTTGTCCCGGTGAATTTGAGGCTTATATCATAAGTTGACAGTCAGGTGAATGACTCAAGTTGTTTGTGTTAGTTATTAGGCTGGGCGCGCTATCAACATTAAAACATTGTGATAACGTTAGTTTAGGGGATTTTGTGTGCATAATGATTTATACTGCTCTAAATTTTGTTAGGAAGTTCATTACCTATGTTTTATGAGATGATAATAAATGGCTGTTGTTTGAAGACGTTATACTTTGACAGCCATTCGTAATATTAATCGGCTAGCAGTCAACGTGTTAACCATCATCTTCATCATTATGTCAGCCCAAATCTACCCATTGTAAGCCAAAATGTAAAACCATTTCTTGCGTACAATATTTATTTTGATACTGATTAATAAAATCGGTATACAGTAACAGAAAAACTATTTAATGTGTTTTAATTTCGTAATGATTTTGACCTTGCGTTGTGTATATCTCTGATAGATGTGTTTCGTCTTGGCTGATCATTTTCAATTAACATAATCATGAACATCTTCACAATAACAGAAGAAGCTACGTAGTTCAAATGTTTCTTTTTATAGATTCGAACTAATGAGATAATATTTCATGAGCCGAAGGGCAGTGAGATTAGAGCCCTAAGCATTCGTTTTTACCCGACCTCGAAAAAGGAGAGTAATGTGTTTGGGGTGTACGTATGTATGGGTATGTATGTATATGTATGTGCAAATCTAACATAGCGGCTGTAAAAAGCCATTTTAAATTTATTATTTCGGCTGCCTCTGTGGCCAAAACGGCTAGACGCATTCTGACAAATTAGGTATTGCTGGTTTCGTTTGATAACGAGAGTTTCATAGATACAGCCTATGGCAGTTTTAAGGAACCATTTTCAATTAACTTAAGATGGTACATAACTAAAAACGTAGACTAAAATGGTACAAATTCTTCACCATTATCATCGTGTGTCACAAAAATACTTGTATTTGTAGCAGATCAACAACAATACTTGCTTGATGATTTGTTGATTTGTCTTTCTTTCATGTGGCAACGGAGTAACTGATCGACATGAGTTTTTGCATAGAGATTGTTTATGGGCCAGCGAGTACATAAAATATGCTGCTTTCGGACACCATGAAAGCGAAGCAACGAAGGGAAGCTAATGTACAATTCGACCAATAAACTAATGCTAAGGATACAAACCGCAGACCATATCAAATGAGTTTGATCGACTGATTAAATTCAAACTTTCTCCAACGCGAGGAATTTGATCCGTACATTATACGATTATGAAACATGAAACAGAACTTGCGGTCCGTAGGCAGACTTGCCCACCAAATCATTTGCAGTAGAATGTAGTCCGAGTGATGTAACTAGTGCTAGTTTCAAACCGGTGGTTAATGTTTGTAGTCATATTTTCGAGCGATATTTGAGCGGTTATTTGAAGAAAGTCGTTTTTTTCCGAAAGCGAATTGTTTTACCTACTTTGCCTAGTCTAGAAAAGGAAACCTTTACAAATACGAAAGTTTTAAATCACCACCAAACGGCTAGCAACTGAGTATTAACCAAGGATCTCTTTTAATATGATCTTCCCACCTACAGCAACTATGCTGGTAAGTGGTAACACGTAATAGGTACTAATCTACCACCTTACACCTCAGCTTGCAACTTCAGTACCTGAATTTATTCGAAGTAGGAATTTAGTGTGAACCACAGATTATAATTGCATAGTGAATTTGCAAGCAATAAACCTACAGTAACGTCAGGATATAAATAGCAAAGGCACTCACCTTGCGCCCACGATCACCTGGTCCCTTGCCACATCGAACAGCAGTTGCGAAAATGATCTAGTGCTGTTATCTTCGAACGTATCGCTGTTAGACGCCAGCAGATCTGGAAATTTGAATATTCGGTCAGGAACCTGTCGATAAAGTAAGTTAGGTTAAACTTGGGGTTTCTATGTAAACGGTATGTCCATATCTCAGTGAAATCCCTCGTGAGATGGAAAGTAGGAACCTCAGTAAAGTGCACTGAATATTTCTAACATCATCGGCCAGAGCTATCAACAAAATTACCTTGAAATCAGGAACTCAATACGCAGCAACTAACATTTTTCTTTACTAAAATGAAATAACTGCTTCACGTGGAATCAAACTGGTGGTTAGGTTAGGTTTATAAGAGCGGTATCTCTGGAAATCTATGTGATAGTGTTACGGCTGAAGTGATAATGAATGATTAGAGCAAAATGTAGAATAAAAAGAAACAAACAGAAACTCATAATTTGTACAACTGAATAAGGTAAAAAATTGCAATCATGTAGGTACTTGGGCAAGGCAAAACATTTGATTCAACTACATATATCTTAGCACTTATGGACAGACAAGGACAGCCGTGATCGATGGCATAAACAAAGGGAGGCTCAGCTGTAGGTAAAGTTGGGTTTTGGATGATGCTGATTTTAGCGAAAGCTAAAATCAACCGTTATTTATACGACCGTAAAGTGACGATGTCGCTATTATAAAAACCCTGGCCCTAGACGCCAGCAGATCAGAAATTAGAATATTCGATAGGTTTGGTCAAGAACCTGTCGCCAGCAAGGTGGTTACTGGCGCCATTCAAGGATTTCACAACTACGAGGCGAAAACACGCATTGTGAAATACAACGTGATTTACTTAAACATAAATCTACTGACACATAATTAGATTCGAACCCACGCTTTTATACTTTTTTTTTAACCTACTTCGTCCCACTGCTGGGCATAGATAGATCTATGTATTTACATGCTATCTGTAGATTGTTTCAGAAAAAAACCTGACTACAATCAATGCACAGCCTAAATCATAAGTCCTAGAAGCATTAAACTTGCAGGGAAGATTCCGCTTATAGTGTAAAGGTGCACTGAGAAAGGAATTCTCGAAATTCCTTTAGGAAACAGCGGGAAGATAAAGTTTGCATTCAAAAAATTCTCAACGCGGACAAAGTCGTGGGGCGTTCAAGTGAAGTATTGTGACATTGCGAGGTCACATCTTGTGAACTTTATCACTTGTTGACAGACACAATACAAACAACTTTTAAGTGTTATTTTTATATTTATAACTTCCAAAAAAAAACGGAACCCAAACCCAGGCAACTTCTGTCAATGATTTGTTTCAACAAATATTTTAATCAAACATGCTCTTTGATAATGTTTTCCTAGAGACCTGCAATAAATTAGTATGAAGGACTTGGATCATGGGTTATCTTTAGTCTACAGCCGTGTTAGATAACCCTTTGAACTAGCTTAGTTTTATATTAAACTCGGTGATTTTAATGTTGTTCATACATTTAATATTGATAATATTATATTTTTTGCCCATTTTAATTAGTAAATAACGCCTCAATAATGACCCTTGTATGATTGATAACACGTGATGTCATATAGTTATCATAAAAAGGTGTAGACTTGCGATTCTAGCATGCCCCGTCGTATTGTAGGAATGAGTGTTGGGCAACCAAAGGGACAGATGAAAGAAGACTGCATGTAACACGAATGAGAATGTTGAGATGGATAAGTGGAGTGACGAGAATGGACAAAATAAGACGGCGAAGTTGAAGAGTAACAAGTTACCATGCTAACAGGCATGGTGGGCACGGTCATGAGGAGGGATGAACATCATGTGACGAAAAGAGTGTTAGAAACTAATGTGGATGGATATCAGGCTAGAGTAAGACCTAAGGAGAGAATGGATGGATTGCGTGAAAAATGATATGAGTAAGAAAGGAATGAATACTAAGAAGAAGACTGATGGAAAGGAATGGAAGAAAAATACATAAACGCATCACAAACAAGATGATGAAAAATGTTTTGTTATTAAAAGGAGGATTACCTACTTATTTAGTAGATTGCAATTGTCTTGGATGCCCGTTACAATATGTTCATACCTTTATGAGCGTAGTCTGAAATCTTCTTACTCTGATATTACTTAGAACTTATTTATAGCGTATTTTATTTTTATTCGATTTCTCACGCTGACATCAGAAAGGGCAATTATACATAACATCCTCTTTATAAGCTAGTTAGGTATGCTTCTCATAAAAAATGTAAGAGCTGATGAGAAGGAAATATTTAATTTTGCATTTACATTTATACTATTAGCATAAATAAGTACTATTTATACCCGTGTAGATTATATCTGGTTACGGTTTTGTTTTTCAAATATAGAATTATAATATTTTCCAAGTAAATTGCACAGTTTATATGTTAGGGCTGCGCAACACTTCACGCCTGTCGTTCGTGGGAACCACTTTTACAGATCACATCGAATTAATGAAAAAACTTGTTTTCTGCTAACACTTTTCCTATAAGATATTAAGAAAGCAGCAAGCATGATCGACTTTAAAACAATAGCTTAAAGCTCATTTTAGATTAACAACTGGTATTTTACCTAATTAGAGATTTCTATGTTGTATTTTCTCATACACAAACAAATTAACGGGAGATCATCGCAAACATTACTTAGGTAAGTAAATAAACCGTGTCAATGGAGATTATGAGGCAAATATTTGGCGGTTTTACGATTGTTAATTATATGCTAGAAACCACGTTCATGGTGACCTTAATAAGTCCACCATCTTCAACCATCAACTCACAGAAAATTTGGTTTTGGTCACAAATTTTGGTATTACGTACAGACTCATAATTGCATTGAATTATTCTTCGTCACACACGAGAAGTATAAATTACTTTGTGATATTGAACCATTGATTTCTTAAAAGAGCTTTGTCACCTTTTCTGAGCTATAATTAGTACATAATTATAGTGTTTTATTTTTATTAATGGGACTTTATGGGATAATCCTTGGGCAAATAAATTTTATATGCCATAATTGTTTTCACAAAAAGTGCAAATTATTCCTAAAACACTTTTCCTGTGTATCTCCTTCATGTTTTTGATTTTCCCATAGTGTTTTAGTAAAAAAATCAATAAAAGTCAATCAATTATCATCATAACTTACTCTGACGCTATTGATTGATAGGTACTCGATATTTATATTAGAAACTTCGCTTTACTAAAACCCCTGTAGTATTATTTAGTTTGAAACCAATATTAGGTACTTATCATTCTAAGCTAGAAGAATTCTATAGAAATTCCCCATTTAATATCTCTTTAACGTCGGCATTCTGATACACTGAACTGCACCTATCAATCAGTTAGTACTAAATGTTAATTATTCCAGCTTTCTAATCAGTAGCATAAATTAAAATGCATACTGAGTAGCCTACACATGCTTTGTACAAAACTAGCGACCCAACCCGGCTTCGCACGGGTGCAATGCTGATACTAAATATACTACATAATAATGTAAGCGCAAAACACATCACATTAGAAACCTCTAAAATTATCAGTGTTTCTCTACTATATTATGCATGTATTATACATTTAAACCTTCCTCTTGAATTACTCTATGAATTAAAAAAACTGCATCAAAATCCGTTGCGTAGTTTTAAAAATCTAAGCATACATAGGGACAGACAGCGGAAAGCGACTTTGTTTTATACTATGTAGTGAAGAGCACCATTGATATAATGGTGGCGGCCCCGCCTTCCAATCCTAAGGTCGTAGGTTCAAATCTGGTCACGCACCAATGTTTTCCTGTTCCAAAAAATGTGCGTTATTATCAGTACTCTCACACGTACTGTTCTAGAACTTAAGAAGAATGGAAAACGTGTGTCAAGTACAAATCCTTTCACCACATTGGTTCGTAAGAAGTCACGACAATTAGTATAAAAGAAAGTAATACGGCAGCAAGTGTACAAAAGCTTTGAGATAACAAACAATTAGTTGTAATGACAAGTACTGTTCAAGATATCATGGTTCCGAGAATCTGGATGGAGACTGGAGAGTCCTTTGTTTACTGTTATTACTAAGTTTGTAGAATATCAAGGTTCAAAGCTTCAGTTAATCAAGTTTTATCATAGGTACGAAGTTACTAATATAATAAATACAAAAATTGATAAGTATTTTTGGATGAAAACAATACAAAAGCTAATTTTAATTCAGGTGCCTACTATCAGACCCATGCAATGGATGAAATATAGTTCTCCATACATAGTTCAGGTATTGAATATAATATTGAATTGAAGAACCTAGAGCCGTATTTGCCTGTGTGATCAGAAAAAATCTTCGTCCAAGGAAAAAATAAATAGTTGAAACAATCCATAGAAAAATCCATTGGTATACGACCGGATTTGAAGCCACCACCCTAGAATCTTAAGGCGGGGTCACTACCAACTAGATCACCAAGTACTCTACCATAAGTACTAACCTAACCATAACCAACCACAGTCCTAGAAGTATGAAACTTAAAAGGTATGTTCTATGAAGGTATAGGGGTAACAAGAAGAAATTCAGGACGCAGCCGAAAAATGAAGTTTGTATAAAAAAAAAACTCAACGCGAACAAAGTCGCAGGGCGTTCAACTAGTTGCAAATAAAACCTCACCTTGTCTATTTATTATCCTGAAGTCATCCTCGGGCAGTTCTCCTTTACTGAGGGCACTGAGCAGTATAATAGCAGCGACTTTGTGGATCGTCGACCACATCTTGAGTTTTCACTATTCGCCAACCTGAAACAAACAGAAAACATGATTTGCGATTCAATATTTAAAATTTTCATGTTGCCATTTTCTAAAAACACACCAACAAAATTGTACATTTTTAAATTCGAACAATAAGTTTTTGTGCTCACTTGGAAAAAGTTTTAAACAAAGAGGTTTCCTTTTTTATTGTGTTCGAAATTGAAAAATTTGGATGGGAGTTGAATTATTTTGTTTTAGCTTTACCTACATAACTTTTGTGTAATTTTTCCCTCTGGGTGAATTTATAGTATCCTTTTAGTGAATGTAAATGCTGAACTGGTTTTGATAGAGTTCTTAAAACGCGCTATTTATCAACTCTCCGTCAATCTACGTCCATTTGTCTATCTGTCTGTCAATGATCTATCTTACTTCGAAGCTTAACATTCCACTTAACGGTTGTCAGGCACCTATCTACTACTGGATAACAACACAATTACAGTAGGTAAGTACCTACTCACCTACCAAGTTTATGGCTTCTACTGATTTTAAGCTTTTGTGACTCACTTGGTGACTCTTAGTGACTCTTTTCATTATTGGTTTAAATAAACATTCCCCGTTCCGTAACCACAGTAGTGATGTTAAAAGTTTGATTAAAAAGCGAAGAAAATTACTCTTCGCTTTTTTGATTTAACAAAATTGACGTAGGTACTTCATAGATAGATATTAATAAAAAACCGATATAAAGTACCTACTAAAGTAAAAAAATCGATCATTCGGCAAAGTTCCAAGAGCAGAATTTGTTTTTTATAGAACTTTTAAATAATATTCGTAAGCGAAGTCGAGGCCAGAATCTCGTCATTATAGAAGTAACTGAAAGCCTGCAAGTTCGCTTTGAGTTCTCCTTCCTTCCCATTCGCGTAAGGATTAAATTTCGGTAAGCAATACTACTTAGATACATAAATACCTACCAAACTGGTAAGGTTTCTTTTGTACGAAAAATGCACTAAAGACTGGAAGCAAGGATGATAGTATATAAGGTAATTTTTACAAACTACTAGTAGGACGCCCCATGACTTTCCCGGGCTGAATTTCATCTTCCCACTGCGTCCTCTATACTTCAGGCAAACTGGAGATATATGTAAATAAACCGCCCTAAAACTTACCTTTTCATTACATGTTTATGAAACTTTGAAGTAGGTAGTACTACCCTACTAATCGCACTTGCAGTAATCGTAATTTTTGGGTTTTTCATTTTTTTCAGAAATGGTATTTCCAAGGGGCTAAATCTATACCTACATAGAAAAATAATTTCAATTACATCTTTACTATAAGTATATAACATTGACTTTCTGCAGAGATATCTAAATATTATGATTACCGCGTTTTTCTCGAAACCGCTATTTTACAAGTACTGCATTTGCTATTATGAGGGCAGAGTACTAATAGTTAAATTAAGGTGTGAAAACTTATGTTGCGAGGTTTATTTACCCAAAACTACGGTGATTTCATCGTAATAACGAAAAATTGGCGACGGTTTGCTAACATAAATTGTATTTCCAGTTATGCTGAAGTAAGAGCAGAATAAGAGTTAAATTTCGGAAATTCCTTAGTGCACCTCTACTCTACAAGATGACCAAAATCTAACATCAAGTTGGAGAAAATCTCATATGTCGGTAAGACCATCTGAGAGAGCAGGAAGTCTCTTAAATCATTATTTAAATTGAAGATGAAAGTTCCAACATGGCCTGTAGCTATAATAAATAGGAAGTTAGCCTTAGCTTGATCTCTAGCCATCACACCTGATGGATGATGATAAATTCCTAGTAAACACAATCGTAAAACAGTCTGAACACGCGGTGGGTCTAAAGATAATTTCCTTCGCAAAGCACTTTATGCTAATGAAGAGAATACGAGGAATATCTGCTGATCGATGTTCTGTGACGGCCTCGGTGGCGTGGCGGGTGAGTGCTCGGCCAAGACGCATGAAGCGCGGGTTCGATTCGCGCTGCGGAAGAATTGTTGTGTAAATATTTCTTCCAGGTAATTCCCCTGTATCTACGATACAGGGAATTCTAGCGTGGGGTCAGAACTATGTATGTGCCTGTTGAGTATTATTTATTTATATGATTTTTTTAATGTTCCGAACTCTGAAGGAAAATTTAGGTTTGTTATGGCCGCCCATTATATTTATACATTTTTAATTGCCTATTTTGTTTTTCCGTTTCGCTTGAGTTTTCGCAATCAAAATAATATTGTATGGTTTTGCCATGTTCGCCCGTAGCTAGTAGCATTTTAGCAAAAAATTACTTCGGACGTAAATAACAAGTTATCAAATAAAACTAAAAAAAGCTAGTTACCTTTCCCGAAGGAGAAAACATTTTTATCTTAGAATACATAATATAGTTAAAATATGCTAGATACCTACGAAACTATTAAGTACTTATTTCCTCGTGTGTTCAAGCAACATCCGGAGAAAACAAGGCTAATCAATCAAAACACACCTGTCTTTAGATTAAATATAGTACTCAGTCAATAAAGCGAATGGACCGTTGAGACTATTCAAATCCGATAATCCACAGATTATACAACAATTTCTTTAAAGAAATGTATTATGATTGGTGTTTTTATTTAGATTTTGACCCTTTTTAACCCGGCTGGACTATATTTTTAATAGGAAATAATCGCTTAAGATTTGAATTACTAATGTCTGAGCTACGGTCTGTGCCTGACCAAATAGTTATAAACCAGGTCTAATTCTCTGGGAATAAACACATGTTCGGTGCCAATATTCTAATAACCGACGATTGATTGTTCATTTCCATAGCAACGTTGTTCCTGTCAAAAAATGTATGCCGCTTTTCAACAGATAACAACGTTAATGTACTATCTGTCATCCCTAAGTACAATATTGGAAACGGGTGATAGAAAAGAAAGTAAAAAAAAACTGTAAAATAATAATATATTACTAAATGATATTATTTGTCATAGGTTACCTTTATGCCTAGGAGTGCCTAGGTATTCCTTAAAATAAATACACGATACAATCTAATTTTATTGTCTAGTGTTTATTTCGTTTGTAGAAACGTAAGTCATTAGACTTCCCCAAAATATAAAAATCCTAACTAATAACTTATAGGTAGTTAATCCTATTACTTTCAAAAGTTATGAAAGCACCTCCTACAACAAAGGTGGGTGAGAAGGTGGGTCGGTTAGATACTTAACTAACTATTGATGCCCTCGAACAATAAAAGAACATTATGTTTATTATGTATTAATTGCATTTATTTTATTTTTGCTTTCTGTGAAAACTATTCGGCTTCGGTGGCGTGGCGGGCGATTGCTCGACAGAGACGCAAAAGGCGCGGGTTCGATTCCCGCTGCGGAAGAAATGTTTGCATGTTCTGTAAATATTTCTTCCTGGTCTGGGTGTTGTGGTACCATGGTACTCGTAGTTTCTGATACCCACAACACAGGGAATCCTAGTGTGGGGTCAGGACTATGTATGTGACTGTTGGGTGTTATTTATTTATTATACTCTCTCGTCTTTTCGAACAAGACGAGACTTTTCGGTCAAAATGTCGCTTTACAACTCAAGTGACAAAAATTGCTTAACATCATTTAACGAGTCAGAATGTCTTGAACAGCTGAAAGCATCATAAGTACCTTGACATCTAGTAGGTAATAACATTTGTTTTATTATAAGTGTTTAGAAAATCACTAGGCTTAAAGGTTGCCTTTAAACCTGCACTAAAACAACTTAATTTTCTAACCAGATCTTTTGAATGATACTTACTAAGTATATTACAAACCTATAATAACAGCTAATATTTCAAAACTTTAATGCAGGTCTATTCCTTGAAACTCAGGCAGATTTTTGTTTATGAAAAAATTTATATCATAAACAAAAATCTGCTTTGATAGGCTATCAAAGCAATCCTTTAGAATTTTGTTTTTGTATTGCTTGCTTTATTTTAGTGAAGGGAAACAAATTGATGAACCAGGCATGTTCCATTAATTTGCCGTTAGATGGTAATGGTTATAGCTTCTAATCAATTAACCGGCTTCCGTACAAAACAAACGGCTAATTGATATTCAAAGGTATTCACTCTCTTGGTGATTAATTTATTTGCCAGAAGGTACTTTCTTTGGTACCTATTAAGGTTTTATTGTGGTATAGGATGATTCACGCCAATTATACAAAACTGGTGTTAACTAATAAATAATAGGCAGTAAATTAGTAATCTAAGATGTACTTACAGGAAACTTATGCTCATCAACACAAGTTACTTATTTATCTGCACGATTTGTTGTCATTTTGTGTCTATTACTACTACTACTACACATGTTTTAGAACTGTTTAGGTTTGTGATGGCAGCTTTTTTTAATATTCTAATTGCTGACTAGGTTCACTACTAAATCAATTAGGTAATTGCGACGGTGACTGCATGGAGGTTTGCAGACAGTGATCTAATTTCATGTCGTCATCAATTCATTAGCACAGCTAGCAAATATAAATTAATGTGTGGCCTACAGGCTACCATGCTCGATAAAGATATCGCATGTAAGAGTAAAGTACTATGATATATTATGTGAATTTTGAAACGGTCTACAGGGGTGAAATTCGAGACGTGCGGGTTCGCAACCCGTTGCAAATAATAGTGTATACGACAAATATTTGTTACAATGAAAAATTTAATGGTTTTAGTTTTGAAACAGGAAATTGTAGGGGTTTATAAATTATAACATGAATAATTTAAATATCTAAGATGTCAAACATTAAAACATATAACAATAAAACATTATTAAATCACATTCAATCATAACTAGATGCGTCATAATATCATAGTTCGTAAGCTTTCCAAGCTAGCAGATATAAAAAAGCCAACGCTATGTTTACTAAAGTTTTGCTAAATCTGCAGGAACTGCAAAACGTTCAACAATATTTTATCTAATATGTCTGAAACTTGATTCGCAGCATGTAAGTCTTTTATTTAACACGCCCACTAGAATAGACCATAAGTTTGTATTATTCAACTAAAGAAAAAAAACATTGGATGTATTTTCAACGATATATAAATAACTTTCATTTGAGATCTATTTCACTCTTGTGTAACATTTCAACAGATCAACCTCTTTAAAGATAAAATAACATTTATACAATTCAAACGGCAATAACTGTTGTTTATTCTGCCTCTATCTCAAGTAGGTTCAATGGCTTCGACCTAAATATCAAGAGCTCATTAATTTCGTATCAAAAATAGATAGGTACGTACTTTTATTTGATTTACTTGCGTATATTACTTGTATCGAATACTCAGATGAAACTGATAAGCAATGATATGCTACGTTTGGAAACCATATTTGCTTAGCTATTTTTGACTACCTATTTTACCAATTAGGTAGTTAAAAATAGCTAAGCAATAAACAATTTTATACATAATTACCTAAACGACCAAAGTGTACCAACGACCATTTCAAAACCGATTGCCTAGGTACTTTTGAATACTAACTGTATATAGGTACCTATCTCATGTTATGTGAGGTGAGTTGTTTGAGTATCTAGGTGTGTTTGTCAAATATGGGCAAACAGAATTAATGATAAGGTGTTCCAATTTTGATACGATTAGGTGATTTATTACTATAACTGGCTACCTGTTTAAGCTATTAAATTTATATTACTTGTCGATCTTGGTATTTTATTTCATACATCATTGTAATCATAATATTTATTGACATCTAAAACTTAAACTAATACAAATATAATTTACAAAATACAAAAGAAACAGTCCGGCTATCTAAAGGCCGTTGCAAATTACTTGTAATTACTTTGCTTCTTTTTCATTATTTTGCACATCAAGGTCGATCTACCTTTCTTTATCATAAAATTACTACACGAAGAACGTTATTTTATACAAACTATCATTATCAATACATAAAGCAAGAACAGATCTCTAAAATCATTAAATAAATAACTAACACTAAAATTAAGTAATTAAATGGATAATAGCGTAGTTTAGAAATAACTACAATTTCTATTTATTATTTTTTTGTTCCACAGTTTCTCTTAAGCAAGTTAAAGTATTGGGTATGTCATAAAACTGAAAGTAGAACAAAAACATTCATCCTGGAAGTCTATTGGGGAGGCCATGGTCTGACGATATCCGTCAGTCAGGTCGATGGGGGCGATGATGATGGTTATTTCTTTCTTGCCTTCAAACTAATAAGAGAGTCCAAAAGTGTAAAACCAATTGTAAATACTATGCCCACGTCGACGTTGATTGGTAAGTAAGGCCGTTGCCTTATCTTTAGTCCACACAGGTGCATCGTGTTTATCCATAAAGTTTACCCAAAAAACAAACATTTCTAAGTTGTTTACATTCGATAATGATACGTTAAGTATCCTATACATTGACCTAGATTGATATATGCGTTGTCAATTTATAGTAACTAGTAATAAGCTCCTTAACTGATAACTTATCGGGCTTTATCACTGATAAAAAAAATTGTAGTGTAAGTGACACTACATTTTTTTTACAAAACCTGTCTTATGTCACATACGCTGTTATTTTCGCGACTTCTCACATAGAAAAAGAAATCATTTAAAAAGTATTGACTAAAAGCTTTGACAGCGAACGAAAAATTATTTCCGCATTTATCAAAATTGTAATCAATAATTACTATCATACAAAGGGTACCCACCCACAAAGGTATGTTCTTGTACTACAAGTAGTATCATCTTCTAGCAGCTAGTAAACTTGAGACTTGTAATTTTGAGCTTGTCGTATTATTTCTGAAGAGCTTGGATTATGAAAGTTCTAATAGTCAGTCTTAACCGAGATTTAAAACTCTTTAACATCACTTCTAAGTGACATATTTCAGAAACAAAGTACTAATTATAACTGTCAGTAATGTTTGTAGGTAGCCAATTTACACATGAGTCTATGACAATTAAACTGACAGCCCCACTTAGAAAACTAACATAATATTACACATAAGATGGAGACATTACAGACACGTAAATATTACTATGTAGATTTACTACTGCCATCTGTGTCATTTACTCGTAAGTTTGCCATCACGCTTGACGTTTTCTAAATTATCGATAACTGTTCTAATATGTCTACTAGTTAGTAATTTTAATATTGACGTTTGATATTTAATAAGTAGATAGTATCGTCAACTATTGGAATTTATTTGAAAAGCTATTTTTGATAACTTTAGGATTAAAAATAGTTTTGCAAAATGCCTATAGTTATTTTAAAAAACTTAGGTACTACTAGTGTAAACGACGATAGAAATATTATTTTAAAGTTAATGCGTGTTAAGCTATTTTTGTTAACTTTAGTTGCATAGCCAGTTTTGAAGTTTTTTTTTCTCTAGATATATTAAAATTGGCTGTGATAATTTACAACACATAGACTGCATATCCTCTTGAATATTTTAGGACAGTCACAGGCCAAAAAATATGTTGATTTTTTACAGTCGAATCACTATTACTACTAAACCTACACATAACCGTCAATTATTGTGTTGATAAACAATGGTCTTTCATGTAGCAGACCTCGAACTTTCGTCCTCTAACTTACCTAAATAACTAAGCCTAGGTAATCTTATATTATAAGAATCTTTGTCCTGACTGACTGACTGACTGACTGACTGACTGACAGACAACGCACAGCCTAAACCGCTGGACGTAGAGACTTGAAATTTTCAGTGTAGGTAAACCTTGGTACGTAGGGGTGTACTAAGAAGGCATTTTTCAAAATTCAACCTCTAAAGGGGTGAAAAGGGATGAAAACCTGGAATCAATTTTTGGTCTAAAACTGCACATAACCTATATCAAATTAAAGAGCCGATTTTTCTCATTTAGTTGATGTCATAATTACCTGCAAATTCTTTATTTTTGGCATGTTTTTCATGAAAAATAGAATACTTTTATTTTGACATATGACAGCGATGATACCAAAGATTAGTAATAGATGATACAAAACATATGGAAAAGGAACTGTCAATGTCAAATTACCTGTGAAAGGAAGCATAAATTATTACTGGTCTAATAAGTTTCCAATCTTGATTATTCATGGAGTTCTGACGTAATTCTACGTCTGAAAACTAGATGTCGCTGCTAATTCTGATCAAATTTTGACGCGCTATCGTTGCGTTTTGAAAAGTTTACCTTAACCATGGGCGCCGGCAAGGGGGTGCCAGAGGGTGCACTTGCACCCCTTGGGAATCTCGGGATCAACAGGAATTATTGAAACTGTATTGCGCTTTCTCTGTTAAGTTCATCCCATTTATGCTGGTGTCATCTGGTGTAGAGTAGCGGTACTTTAAAGGGTGCGTTCAGAGAAGTAATGGAAATCGATTAAAATCGATCCCGGTACTCCTGGCCCACCAATTTAGAATTTTTAAATTTCGATCGTCGTGAACAAATAGGTGTGAGCCGTGACGACTGGGTACCTATATAATAAATTCATAATGAATAGTCAGAAATTTGTAAATGTCTCGAACATTCAGACTAAAATTTCATCTTTTTATTAAAAACTAGCTGCCGCCTGCGGCTTCGCTCGCGTGGTACCCGGATAAAACATAGCCTATATGTTAATCCAGTACATGTACTATGTATATTCCAAGTTTCATTCAAATCCGTTCAGCCGTTTAGGCGTGACTGAGGCACAAACATCCAAACATCCAAACATCCAAACTCACAAACTTTCGCATTTATAATATACTAGCTGCCGCCCGCGGCTTCGCTCGCGTGGTACCCGGATAAAAAATAGCCTATATGTTAATCCGGTACATGTACTATGTATATTCCAAGTTTCGTTCAGATCCGTTCAGCTGTTTAGGCGTGATTGAGGCACAAACATCCAAACATCGTCACAAACTTTCGTACTAGATGGCAGCACAGGTAAAATTAGAATGCGCTATCGTTGCGTTTTGAGCTTTACGCCGGTAATTTCAAGCAAACTAAGACTTTTCAACTTTATAATATAAGTAAGAAGTAAGAAGTAAGATCATATACGGCAAAGATTGTAAGAAAACTAAAATCTGCACCACCTGGAAATTATTTCTGCCGGCGCCCATGACCTTAACTCTCAAAATTTTTACTAAATTCACCGAAATTTCTTAATTTTTAGATTTAGGTATGTTTGTTACTCTTTCACGCAAAAACTACGGAATATACTTACATACCATTATTCATATTCGTTCGCTAAAGTTAGCCATTGCTTCAAGTTAGCCCTGTCACTGTTTGTCATTATGAAATGGTAAGAGATGGCAATACTTTAGTCATCGTTTAGCGTACACTATATTATAATGAGGATAGTAGGTACCTACGTGTGCTGGAATGGGACATAGGGTACTTTTTATCTGGGTACCGCGTGAGCAAAGCCGCGGGCGGCTGCTAGTCTTATATTATAAGAATCTTTGTCCTGACTGACTGACTCACTCACTGACTGACTGACTGACTGACAGACAACACACAGCCTAAACCGCTGGACGTAGAGACTTGAAATTTTCAGTGTAGGTAAACCTTGGTACGTAGGGGTGTACTAAGAAGGGATTTTTCAAAATTCAGCCTCTAAAGGGATGAAAAGGGATGAAAACCTGGAATCAATTTTTGGTCTCAAACTGCACATAACCTATATCAAATGAAAGAGCCGATTTTTCTCATTTAGTTGATGTCATAATTACCTGTAAATTCTTTATTCTTGGCATGTTTTTCATGAAAAATAGAATACTTTTATTTTGACATATGACAGCGATGATACCAGAGATTAGTAATAGATGATACAAAACATATGGAAAAGGAACTGTCAATGTCAAATTACCTGTGAAAGGAAGCATAAATTATTACTGGTCTAATAAGTTTCCAATCTTGATTATTCATGGAGTTCTGACGTAATTCTACGTCTGATAACTAGATGTCGCTGCTAATTCTGATCAAATCTCAGATCAAATCCTAGAACGCGCTATCGTTGCGTTTTGAAAAGTTTACCATAACTCTCAAAATTTTTACTAAATTCACCGAAATTTCTTAATTTTTAGATTTAAGTATGTTGTATATTCATATTTGTTCGCTAAAGTTAGCCATTGCTTAAAGTTAGCCCTGTCACTGTTTGTTATTATGAAATGGTAAGAGAT
This sequence comes from Scotopteryx bipunctaria, assembly GCA_949320045.1. NCBI lineage: Eukaryota > Metazoa > Arthropoda > Insecta > Lepidoptera > Geometridae > Scotopteryx > Scotopteryx bipunctaria. The sequence continues at coordinate 4,525,126 of OX439459.1, read as the reverse complement.
GGCAATACTTTAGTCATCGTTTAGCGTAGGTACACTATATTATAATGTATAATGAGGATAGTAGGTACCTACATGTGCTGGAATGGGACATAGGGTACTTTTTATCTGGGTACCGCGTGAGCGAAGCCGCGGGCGGCTGCTAGTGTCTAATATTAAGGTATGTAGGTACTAAGTAAATATCTGAGGCTACGTGCGCAAAGTCATGTCCACTGCATTAGACTGTAGTAAACTGAAACGTAACTGTAGAATGTAAACATTACTAGTAGCTTACGACTTAGGGATGTGACTGAGCTTCGAATAACAAAACATTGGAGTTGTGAAACGGTCTATAATTTACTTTCTTTTGAAGGCGTTTATGATAATTCAAGCCAGACACTATACTTCAGCCAAACTTTTGTATCTCCAACAATTTATGTAAACCAACGCCCATACCTCAAACTTACTTAATCATTACATGTTTATGGAACTTTTAAGTAGTAGATACTAATAGTTAAATGCAGGTGTAAAAACGTACATATTTTGGGAGGTTTATTTACCTAAAACTAAAGTCTTTTCATCGTAATAACGAAAAATACACGACGGTTTGTTTACATAAATTGTATCTTCAGTTTGGCTGAAGTATAGGTACTTTATTAGACTCCTATTAAAATAAAATTAGTAGGTTAATATGTACCTCTATGTTATACAGATAAAGGTCTCCCCGTTCCATAACAGAACCCGTGAGCAGAGATCACTGGTGATCGTGGTAATGACTAGTGACCCCACCTTCCGATCCTATCAAATTCAGATTCAGACGGTTCAAATCCAGTCGTGCACCAATGGATTTTTCTGAATGGCAATAATGATCCGTTAAACCATATAAAAACCAGCTCTTGGATCACGCATCATTTCGAATCTGAAAGAATTTTGATAACGCAGTAAGCACTCGTGCCCCACAAACCTAGGTTCTCGACCCCAAAAGGCTCAAACACATAAGCCCCGTTGAGGTTTGTATATTTGCGCCGGCCTTATATCTATAAATTACCCACATATTTGTTTTACCTATAAATAATGAAACCCTGACCAACTCCTCTTAAAGTCACATCCTTAGCTAGAACAATGGCGCACTCAGGGTAGCCGATTGTACAAGGGTACAAGTAAACCACTGTTTCTCAGAACAACATCAAGCATTGAACTCGTTGTCCATACCAACTGGCATGCCATCTGTGGCACAGATCATACAAACTAGCAGCCCATCTGTGGCATACCGTATAGTAACTGTTAGTTATTCTGGAAGAGTATTGTTGGGATCGAGACTGGTTCAGGTCACGCACGCAAAAAAGTAGGCATCGACCCACACATTTATAAGGTCGATACAGAAGAGGGTTTTTCATACAAACGTATTTCTGTATTTCTTCTTTGGATGCGTGGTATCGGCAATATCTCTAGGATGTTTTTAAATGTAGACTAGGAACGCCCTGCGACTTTGTCCGCGTAGAGTCTACTTTCATACAAACTGCGTCTTCCCGCTGCGATGATGTGATATCGGTTTTTTTCATGCCTGTAGGAGTTCTGGTTTAGGATATGCGTTGATTGACAGTCAGTCAGTCAGTCAGTAAAGTAAAGAGTTTTATATATGCGCCGTTAGTGCTCTATTTTGCCCAACTCTTCCACCGTTCCTTGAGACTAAACGGCGTTTAGCTTCTAAACGAAATTCAAGAGTTGGCACTGCTAACAGTTTTCATGCAATTTGACAACCCTTAAACTCAGTGTATAAGCAGTGAAAGCACATAGCTTTACATCATTTTTGAAGCTTTTAAGAGCTTTCGCATTTGTGACATTAATTAGAAATTGCCTTTACTTAAGTGCTTACCTTTCTCATGTAAAATCTATACAAGTACCAAACCAACACATGGGTATAGAATAGGTACATACCCTAGTCTTTGTCTCTACCCTAGTCTATAATGAATTGCAGGTGATTCAAATGAGGGTTTTTTTATAAACTTTATTAAATCAGAACTATACGTCCATTAATTTTTTAAATGTGCAAAAAAACTGTGGGTAATTCAAACATTTGAAACGCGACGCTATTGGTCAGAGTGTATGCAGACTATAACGTCACTTTATAAATAGTATATAAAATGATAGCAAAATTGTCAACGCCATCGACTGTGTAGTTATTTGGTGTTTGCCTGTGAGTGATAGACTATGACGTCACACCACACTCGCCAAAATTGGCAGGCGTTTAAAGAGCCAGTGTCGGTTGGTTGTGTATATAATGTATTTTAAATATTTTAAATTACTTATTTGGTGTTGATATTTTTTTTACTAATAAACAGAGATGTAAACTATCGAATATATATATAAAAAATACATTAATATTCCCTAAGAGCGCAAGCACCATCGCGCCATTCATAGCTATAGCAGTTTTATTTATGTGGCAGTCTTTTTGGCAATTTCTTCTACTCAGGTCACTATGTTGGCCCTCCTCATTAACACGCGGCCCACATATTTTTTAGGTCACTCCAACGATACAGCCAAATCACAAACTCAAGCAGTGTGGTTTGAACGCTTGCTTGATAAACGCACACACACTAATTAAAGTTCAAGGTACTACCGCGGAATTAATGGCCGTACCATGCAGGAAATCTGCGGTAAATACTGTAATTAAAAGATATTTACAACAAAAGTAAGATCTATAAATAATGATTCTACTTTTTATTTAAAAATATCAAAAGGGCTGTCTACATGATCCCCTTACTGAGGAAACCCGCGGCTTAGTCAGCTCCGCACGTATTGACCATGTCTTTCCTGTGGACAAGGCCGACTAAGCTGAGAGGATGGAATAGGTGCTGGGCAAGCCTACTCCATCTTAATTCGTCCCGGGCACTACAGCGTCCCGTGAAGGTAAAAGTTGCCTCCTGACGCTGTATAAATCATCTACTATAAATGGTAAAAGGCCTTAGTAGTGTTTCCGTAACCTACAGAACCGTCTGTCTTACTCATAATCAGTGATTGATAACGCAAACCTTACACAACACGAGTGACTGCTAGAATTAGAATGGTAAAGACCTTTCTGATCTGCGAATTAGTCACTACTTTCACATCATTCGTAGCTTAAATTATACATTGTAACTATTATGTATTCTCTGTACTAGTTAACAAGTATCTGTTAGGCACAACAGCCGTATCAATCACGCACGATAGGCCTCATCTGTATAAATTGTATTGTATTTGCAACACTTATATAACACTAGAAGTAACCCCCTGGTTTCACTAGCGTTGAAAAATTGCCTATAGCACTCAGGAATATTAGATATAACTTCCTATCAGATATCAAAAGTACCCCTTACACGAAACACACAACCTTTACATCTTTATAATAATAGAGTTGATAAGTTGTTCGCAATTTCCCTGGTTTAGTCCTGAAGATATTTTTTTATTATGTATGTATGTAATAAATAAATATTTGTAAACTTTTCACACAGTGCCATCTAGCCCCTGAATATTTATATACTTTTTTTTGTTAATACATAGCGTCACTGGAAAGGCAAAATTGCGTAAGCGCCAAAATAGGCATATTGAGTTATTATTCTAAAATAGCAGTCCAAATACAATAATATGAATTGCTGGACATAGAAAATGAAAAAATAATGAAATCTTACGTTGACGATAATTAGGTAAAAGTTATGATTAAAAAAACGAAAAAAATGAACTTTAAACGGCTTTTTCTCGATTGGCGCTTACGTAAATTTGCCTTTCCAGTGACGATAGGTACTTAAGTATACGTAATACTACATCCAGACCCAGAATAAATATTTTGTAGATCATGCAAACATTTCTCCCGCAGCGGGAATCGAACCCGCGCCTCTTCCGTCTCAGTCGAGCACTCGCCCGCCATGAAGGTTATGATAATATAGCCGTGATAATATAGGTACATACATCATGTATGTATGTACCTATATTATCACGCCCGAATCCCTAATGGGGTGGGCAGAGCCACAAATAGAAGAAAAATTGTAGCCACACCTGATTCAAAATACATTTTTGTTGTAAATTGGTCTAGGTATAGATCTGGGTCTTTTTGAAGGTAGTTTAATTCATTGACATTTTCTATACCTGCTTGACTCTATGTAACAAGTTTTTAAAAGGTCCTATGTACAAGCTAGCTTACGACTGTGGATAAATATTGATTAGATCAAATCATTGAAGCACAATACATACCTACATAATTATGCATATTTAATTAGCCTGCTTATTATAAATTCCCACATGGAGTGGGACAAGGGCAGGGATTTTATGATAATTATGAAATAGCCGACTTATTATAAGTTATAAATGCTTAGCAACAATATTCGTATTTACCTACTGAATGCTACTTAAACTTCCTACCTACCTGTAGTTAGTTACCTCGACAGGTTTTGAATCGTAAATGTTATTTATAAAGTCGTGTGGGCACACTAGAACCTACGACCACGTAGCCTTTGAATTGTAAAATATAACAGGTAAATTCAAGGACTCTGCTAGTATTTTATAAACACCCACCTATTTAACAAATATAATATTTTCAACATCTCTAAGTTACCTAACTTTTTGTGTCTTTGCCAAATAAACGACGAAACCAAGAATAAAAAAGAAAAAAGGCGCGCAGCGGAGCAAAACCTCCAAACTTAGCTGAGCTGTGTTACGAAACACGAAGTTTTTTTACTTACCATAAACGATAAGTAGGTGAACTCGCAACAAATTCACGTCCCAGAAGACTTGAACGAAGCCATGATCCAGGTTTTCCAATTTAAAACATTGTTTAATTCATCACTTCCAAACAAGGCGAGTAACTTGTACCGGATCGAGCACTGTTTATTATTATTTGTTGACACAAAACGAGGTTATTGCCGTTCACGCTAACATCTGGACATCACTTCAGAGAGATTTCACTGGTGCATTTGATTATACAAGATTGTTTTACTGTCACACCGTACTACAAAATATTTCTTTAAGTTTGTTACACTAGCAGGTAAGCGCGCCGCAAGCAAGTGGCTGCTTGGGTTCGGAAGAAAAAAAACAACAAAAGTTCAACACACAGCACACAACCTTTACAATCAAGGCAACATCACAGTGTGAGTGAATCGGGCACAACTCGTAGCACGCGCGCGACGCTGATAAGATTGCCAGCTGAAATCGGAAAACAACCCATAATCTTAATTAGATAACTTCATATTTTACCTTATAATCAATAATATTATGATAATTTTCATAATAAACTTCAGGAATTCGCCAATTTTAACTAATGAAAGTCTAATCTGACCACAAACTCTTTTTTTTTTGTTTTTTTACAATGTAAAAGTTGTTATAATATAGTTAGTTTTATAGTTTGTCTTTGTAAATAAAAGTGAATAAAGTTTCCATTATATAAAAAAAATAATTAAAATTATCCCTTAAAAGACTTCCTGAGACAGGACTTCAATCCACTTTTTGAACACAAATTTGTACAACTTTTCTTATATAGTATACCTATCATTGACATGCGCACAATATACAACTTGAACATTATTCCACGTAAGTGTAACCGAAATAATAAAAAAATCATTCAAAAAGTTACCCTAACATTCGGGTAAACCGGATCTCCCACTAAAACCGCAGCAAGAAGGTCCGTGTATGCACAGAGACCTCACCCACACATAGCAGTTAGCGATCTGATTGGCCAAGAAGTTGTCGAACGTTGCCTCCGCCCGCGCACCAACGTCCTTGCGGCCACCGACCGAAGCCGACTCCAACTTCGAGCTTTAACTTTAACTTACCAAGTTATACATAAAGTTAACTTAGGACCTGCCTGGAGCAAACCCACATAAGTATCAGTTTCATTACGGTATCACAACGGTGTTACCATGATGTGGTCTGCGGTTCTTACAACTTTATCAGATTGGAAATTTTTAAATTCCAAGTTATGTATTTTATTGTCAGTAAATAATAAGTTAAATTCAATCTCAGTTCTGTGGTACCTCTGCAAAAATAATAAAAAATCAAATTACTTACTCGACATCACCATCATCTTCTTGCCCTCATCCCGTGGGATCGGCACAACATGCTTTCTTCTTCCATTCCTCTATCAGCAGTCCTCTCAGTAGTCATTCAAATGACATACTATGGCATGAAAATAATAATTTTGTATGTACTAACAAGATGAATTTAAGAAAATTATACAAATCCATTGACACCTAATTTATCAGCGTCGACCCAACTGCTAACCACCTAACAAAGACTAAACAAAAAACGTACGACCTTCTAAATAAAAACATGGAAACGACCTTTTCAGTCAGCCCTGCCTGCTGACGTAAAATTCGATTAGATAACCATTTTAGATCATGGGAATTTCATAACTTTAAAAAAGATCTACCTACCTACTTTTTTATTTTTTTATCTCAATACTAGCTACAGCTCGCGGCTTCACTCGCGTGGTACCCCGGTAAAAAGTAGAATATATGTTATTCCAGCACACGTACTATTTATATTCCTTGTTTAATTCAAATCCGTTTAGCCGTGATTGAGGAACAAACATACAAGCATCCTCAAAAACTTTCACATCCTACTAATATTGTGGTACACTAGTGTGGTGAAAGGCATTAAAGTGCGCCCCAAAAGCTTCTTCCGTGCACTTGGCACATGTAGTCGAACTTTTTAAGTTCTAAAACATGCCGGTTTCCTCGCGATGTTTTCCTTCACCGTTCGAGAGTACTGTAGCGCACAATACATTTTTCGAACAGAAAAGTTCATTGATGCCCGACCGGATTTGAACCCACGACCTATCGGAAGGCAAGGCCGCTACCACTAGACTCACAATCAGAACAGCAAGTCAACTTCGTTTAGATCACTAGTGCTCTTTAAGACAAACATGAATGTCATATTTCTACTTCCTTCGTGACTGGCAAATCCCATGTAATTAAACTTCTTTTGCAATGCATAATTTTACCTAAGAGGTTTCCTATTTCGTCATGTCCACAAATTGCACTTTCAAAGCATTAAATTCTATGCTCATTCCAAACATTACTTTAAACATTTTTATCACTATAATTATGTCATGACTTGACACTTAAACAGTAAATTCCTACGTGGGTGGTATGTAAGGAATCATTTACAACACAAAAACATTATAACCTACGCAATAAATACCTGCAAATATGTAAATTATCATAACTTAGGCCTCGTGGCAATACCATTTTGATATCATAATACAACCTCTGCCTACGTTGGACAATATTTCTGAGAAACTGAGAAACTCACTTTCAATTTTATTTTTGAGGATAAACTCATGTACCTAAGTACCTATATTTTACTTTGTACAATAAGTAACAAAAAATATATTCTTTAAACTCACGACGATAAAAAAATGTTATCTATAACATATCTAAGAGCCTTATCATAAATAAAAACCAACATAATGCAAAAAACTGCATCGAAATCGGTTCAGTAGTTATTGAGTTTCAGAGGTGCAAAAAACTTTGCCAGCTGCTGCAGGCTATGGCTATGGCCGTAAAACATATCTTAGAACCTTCCCTGAAATGACACCAATAAAATGCAAAAAACCGCATCGAAATGGGTTCAGTACTGTAGTTTTTGAGGAAAATGGTAACAGACAAACATATAAATAAATAAAAATACAATCTCTTAGCCCAAACGCATATACCTTTTCCGTTCCGTCGTAGGTAAAAATACTCGTATTAGATAACTAACTACCCGTATTAGACCTCGGTAACGTGGCAGGCTCGGCTGAGACGCAAGAGGTGCGGGTTCGATTCCCGCTACGGGAGAAATGTTTGTATGTTCTGCAAATATTTCTTCCGGGTCTGGGTATTGTAGTATTATAAGTATGTATTTACAAAAAAAAATCCTATCAGTCATCTGGTGCCCCAGTGCCCATAGTACAAGCTTTGCTTAGTTTGGGGCTAGATGGCTCTGTGTCAAATGTCCACAAATATAAAAAATGTAATATATTGGAACGCCCAGTGACTTTGTCTGCGTTGAATTCGTATTTTGCGATTTTTTTCGTACAAATTTCATTTTTCCGCATAATATCCTCTAGTTGAATTTCAAGAATTTGTTTCTTAGTGCACTCCTGTACCATAAGAGGAATATACTCTTCAAGCTTCATGCTTCTAGACTTGTGATTGTTTAAAGTAATGACGTTGGAATGCCATAGGATGACATTTCAAAAACTACGTTAGAGTACGTTTGCAATGCAAGGTTGTATTTACATTTTACACGCATAGAAATATTCGCAATAGCTAGCCGTCTGTTATTCAAATAATCTTGCATAAACATTCATATTGATATGTAGAAAAGCATAACTTCTGTCATTATTATCATATTTACTATATGAGTCGGGTCTTTTGTACCGGCCTTACATAAACAATTCATAATAATTAAGTTGTACGTAAACCACTTTATATCGTGTCAAGAGCCTCGAATGTTAATATAATTTTGTCGCTTTAACCCACTGAGCGGATTGCCACACATTTATGTAAATTATTCAATTCGTATGTACTATCAATAATTGGTAGTTTGAGAAGATTGCTAATCATAATCTAAAAATATTATATTTACCGTTTTTATTTAATACCGTTTATAGTCATTGAAAAATACAGACTACAAGCAACTTTCCTTAATTAATAAAACCTATGTTCAAATTGTTCAACAAGCTTTAACTTCAGAAATAAATCAAGATTATATCTACAAAAAACACCACAGAAGTCTAAGAACCCATTTACAAAATCACCGTTTTTTGCTGTACTTATTTCGTTCGAGTCTTATAAAAATTAGTCTGTTTTTTGTGAGACACAAAAAGCTTGCTCTGCTTATGGAAATACACCTACACCGATGCAATAACATGTCTAAAAAAGATGCTAAATGTAAATCACCATTCGATATAGCTATAAGCTGGATACTAAATCATGACCAAGGCCAGGGCGAGCGACAAAGCGTAACAAATCTGTATCGGATTACCCTATCTTATCTGAAGACGCGACTAAGACCTTGCTCTCACAATGTGTGCCCCGGATTTTACAGATAAAAGATAAAAACCGAGCGCTGGTCACGAAAGATTACCTAATATTGTTATCTGACACTGATGCTCTTCGGTTCTTGGAGACCTTTTGCTATAGATAAAACAGAATGCTTCAACAACAATACGCAATTCGTCTAAAAATCTACTTTTGTTTTGTCATCCTCAATTATCACGCAATATGTCTCATACACCCACATCTTGTTAGCATTTGTAGGTCCGCTCGAGTCTCACCTCTGTATTCAATTCAAGTTGACCGATTTGTTCTAAATCTCTAGTCGATTGACCGGAAAGTATTTCTGTTACAAAATTCCACAACACTTGGAAACTGAACTATAACGGAACTTGCAATGATGTGGGCAGATGCTCATGGATGTCGTGTTATATTGCTTGGGTCTGCCTGTTCGTACTTCATCTTACTTCTTACTTATATTACAAAAGAATATTATAGTATGCGAAGAAATGTTCGCATGTTCTCCAAATATTTGTTCTAAGTCGAGTTCGGCTGTATGTTCTAAGACGTCACAGGAAATTCTAGTATCGGTTCAGAATCTTGTACGTACGTTTGTACGTTTGTACGTGTTGATGTGGACAGTATTAATTGATATTTTTTTATTTAATATAAGTTTGTTGAAAAGTCCATTCAATTAAATTGCAGGAAATGTAAATAAAATATACCTATCTTCACTTGATCATATATTTATCTGGGTTATCCTAATCCTCTATCAGGCTTGTTTATGTAGACCGTCTCTCATTGAATATGCGCAGAAGGTATTCCAGTAGTTGGAAACCTCTGCCAACTCCAGTTTCTAATCACTTACAATCTGAACTACCTACTTCAAGGACAGAATCAATAAGTGCCATTACCCTTTTCAAAGTGGTTTCTTGGAAATAACTTTCTTTATAAACTAGCTAGACAAATTTGTACTAAACCGTCTTTCAATAAAAAATCTATTGATGGTTTATACAAGTGCCACTTCAGAGTTAGGTTGTGCTTGTTTTGAAAACATTTTACAATCTGAGTATAACCGCACCTTTAGGTGACCTCCTATGATCTTAATAATTTAACTTAAATACGAAAGATCGTGACGATGTTTGATGTTTGTGGCTTGCTTAACTCGGCAAAATAATAAATACTACATACAATAATACATAAAATAATAAATACCTATACTACATTTTAGGGTTCCGTACTCGAAGAGTGCCAACGGGACGCTATTACTAAGCCTCGTCTGTCCGTGTCCGTCCGTCCTTCCATCTGTCATTGGGCTGTATCGCATGAACCGTTATAGATAGAGTTAAAATTTTCAGTGTGTATTTCTATTGCGGCTAATGTACAACTAATAATAAAACAAATGGAGGTCCCATACAAGAAACATTTTTTCTAACGTTCGTAATCAATCATCGAAGCTAATTATTTAAAAAGTACATAGAGTAAAAGTCACATTAAAAAGTACATTTACGGTGGTACGCGTGTGTGAATTTAACTAATGAAAGCTATTATTTTTCTGCATAGCCTTTTTAAAACAAGGGGTGAAAGGCACATTTCTCTCACGTGTGCCTCTTTTTCGTAATGACTCGAAACGAATCGATCGAATCCTCAGACAAAAGCTAGCACACAATACGTCACGACCGAATGGCACCAGCTCTGTTACAAAGACACCATTTGTGCGAGTTTTTACCACAGGGTCCACTGTGGTCTGGTGATAAAGTCAACTCACTGTTGTCTTCAGTCTTTCACTATACAGAACCTTATTTCTCAAGGGATAGGGACTAAAATTGTTCGTCGATCTGTTGGTTTGAGACGTATAAAAATACTGCTACATTGTTGTATCAAAGAACAGTGACATAATAATTTTTGTATTTTACTTGACATGTGATTTCTTTAATTAGCTATTTGGTTCTCGCTGTGGGCAGACCACACAGGCAATGCCAACTGCTTTATTAGTAAACTTGGGTAATTTGTACTTATTGGTGAAAATATCTGTGATTGCCAGTATAATCAAGGTTTTCTTTTTGGATTTAAGAAACTGGCTCTACCCATGTATGTTATTTTCTCTGTTCTGCATTGTCAATAAATACCTAAGTCGTATAGCCGTCTAGGTGGAGTAACGATCTGCGAAAGGTAGAGACTGGATGCGTCAAGCCAACAGTCGCTATGGCGCTCATTAAGGGAGGCCTATGTCTAGCAGTAGAGTGCTATATGCTGATGTTGGGGATGATTATGAAGATGAAGTGGTACAATAAACTATATATAGACCACCTATCACTTTATAGAATATTAAAAAGGCCCTGTATTTTCCAAATCGACTAAGTACTTATCTTCTGCTGCCTCATGGTACAAAAGTTCTCACACGCATTTCTAAGATTACGATTGTATTTCCTCATCTTAGAAAATGCCAGCGGCAACCGAATAACTAATGAGTGAGGCACTCTTGACCACAAAAACATACCTCTAACTATAAATGTAGGTACTTTTTGAAAGCAATTAGTGGACTAATAGATAGCCCCAAACGATAAGACAATTACAATGGAAACTAAGAAACTTGCGCCATAAAACTATTGTTAAACACTACTTCAACTATAACCACACATTTTTTGTCACACTGGACTTATTGTACTACTCCTTTTAAACTATTGGAGAATCTATTAGATTAGATTAAAAAGACTTATCCCGATCAATGAGTCTATATTCAAACTCCCCTAATTGTCACAATCCTACTACTAAACGGTACATACAGGCTTAATCTAACCCTAGCCTTTATAAGGCTAAGGACACATAAGGATTGCATCTCTACGTCACTTTCATACCTACATTACAATTACTGCCGTAACATTGATGGTAAATATTGATTGACATTTCAAAATGTACGAAAGTGACGTTGCCTTTCGGTACGAGTCCACTCTTTCAATCTTTTTCCACCTTTGTTCCCTAGAATGTTATATGCCTAGTGCCCGAGTGTGGAGGAGTTGTACCGGCTTTCGAACCGGAAAACAGGGACAATGATTCCATCTAAATGGCCCCAAGTAAATTTATCGCCGTAACAAATGATAATTGACAAAGTCAGTGCTTTCCCTGACCCGGAGCTAAAGCCAGCCTTTTCTAAAGATAACACCCGTAATATTACTGTTGTAAGAACCGTGGAAAACAATTAACTACTGCAGTATAGTATTGCCATGGTATCGTACGACTCTATTTCCCTGTTTCTATATTATACCACAGACTATTATTACTGGTCTGTGACTATACTGACGGATGACTTATCGTTTCTTACCATAGCAAATGTAATCTGTCGAAAAAAAGCCATACATTCTTTGACAAAACAAACAACATTGCTATGGCAATGAACGATCCGTCTACCGTTTGTAGAATATCAGAATCGGGTAAAGAAAACGTTGGGTTAGATGCCTCAATAACTAACCACCACTTTAGTCTTACAGAATAAGGTCTTGCTATCAGCAGCGAGTACTATACATAATAGGGTATTGAAAGTGGACAACTAGTACGAGACCACAAGGGCTGGGTGGACTGTGTCCAGCTATTTATATGTTGCCATATTAGCTAAATCAAATTCCTTGGATATCTTTGAATACGTGCCTCCTATTTATTGTTAATAAGATGGGAATAAGCTATTCTCTTCGGCTGATCATCAATAACACCATGTTGCAACTTCCTATCCCTTCCTTGTCACTTTTCTAATTAGGATATCTTTATCGATCGTCTTGTCCTTTTAGTAACGACAACTCTATGCAGATTCGATCATTTTATTATGAATTTATACATCAAAGGCGAATTATCTCACCATAAATTCAAGTCATTTAATTTGTTTCTGAGGTAATAAATACACCATTTAAGACAGGGCACTCGCGCGATGTTTACAGGGGCTTATGGGTTAATATTATTAAGAAATAAATACCTGTCACAAAGTTATAATATTTCTTCCCGTTACCAAATCTAATACCCGTCGACAAATTCCCCCTAAGCGGGATTTTAGGGGGTTTTGGAGAATAAGCCAACCACCATGGTGAAACCCGCTCTTATGCCCTGCACCTGTTAGAGCCTGGGGAGTCGCCTGAGTTACTTGGTTTACCTACACAGAGTGTTTTTTTTACTGGTTCCTTAGAAAGTTTTCCTGTTTAGGAATCTATGGCCTCGAATTTTTCCATACTGTCATAGTATAAAACATTTTTTTCATGACTAACTCACGCTTAACCAAAAAATGTACTATGCCAAAATTATTTTCACAAGAAAAGATCAAATGCTTCCTAAGATTTTTTCTGTATCTCTTCTGGTTTCGGATTTCCCTATACTGTCCCAGTTAAAAAAGACTGTATAACGAAGTATTGTAGACATTATCTTTGAATCTAGCTGCATAGACAATGTAAAGTACCATTTTGTGTGTCTACACTAATAGATAAAACGTTTAGCTAATTATCTCCGTAGATGTTCGTCGTAACTGACATCCTCAGAACGCAGCAGCCTACCTTGACACGGAACATTCTGATTGCAATCTTACAAACATTGTATCTATTTATGCAAAGCCGCAATCGAATGTGCGATTCGATACGGTAATAAAGGACGAATTTTATTGAGAAATCGTATTTTCTAGATTCGATACGATTATAATATCCATTGCATTGCGTTGAGTTGAATTGAATAATTAAGAACATAATCTAAAAAAATAGCATAGTATCAATCTCAAACTAAACCAAGATCAGTGATGCTGTCATCTTTATTTAAACACAATTATTTGCAAGTGTGACGATCGACATTTAGTCTAAAATTATTGTCATATAGGTAACAATATATTAGACTGATATGTGGCTGAAATGCATTACTTGCTTCATCCCAATTACATTACCTAACCAACTTATCAGCAAAATATGAAATATGAAATTTAATATGTAACTGGCATGGCGGGACGACTCGCTCGATATGGCGAGTCGCTTTCTACATCGAAAACCAGCGTTATTTGAGCTTCATTGTGGAATGGAGCTTCGAAAGATTCATACTAAATAGCTTTGAAGTAAGACAGCGGAGGGTTCAAGTGATTCTGGCGATGGTTTAGTTTCACTTCGTTCGCTTCTGTAAGCCTCAGGCGTATATTTTATTACTCGTAGGTGTTTTGATGACGTTTCGTTGCAGTTATCTTTATCGAAGCTTAGCCGTATTTCGTTCTGTTAAATACATACTAGAAATAAAAACAAATTCTTTTAACTTAGTATTTATTAGGCTTTCGCTATTTGTTTTCGCGATATTTAAAGCTTATAACAAAAAGCAACGCGTTCAAACGTCGGGAAAATAAAAAAAGTAGGTACACGATTAAGTCCCGTTTTAAACTTTAAATATATTTTTACTTATCTATATTTTTAGTAAACTTTTTGCTCATCATTATGGCTGAATATTCAAGTGCTAAATTACGATGAATAAAGTAGTTATATACCAACAGAATATTAGATAGAAGTTTCATGAAGTAAACTGCAATGTAATATTTATTTAAAAGTCAAAATCAACATTAACCCCCGAATAATCAAACGCGACTCAGAGTTGTGCACGTCTCAACTCACGGTTTTTTGACAGTTTCTGATGAAAATCTGTAAAAAAATTGACATTTGAGGCGTGCTCAACTTTGAGATGCGTTTGAGTATTCGGGGGTAACAAGGCCAAACCTCACATGAAGCTGTTATTAACATCAAAAGATTCTAAAAAAGAACCTGCCTGTCAAAGTTCTAGCTGCCTTGAACCAGACACCCGAAACCCGATTCCGAGAACTTAATAGCAAACAATAAATTAAAACGTGAAACTTGTAGACCGGGAGATGATCGTCGTTAACTCTACATCATTAAGTACCAGAGTACTTTCAAAGCCACCAAATATTTTTATCATTCGTTACTTTTGCCCCTTAAATCGGGGTGAATGGAAAAAAGAAAGGAGGCCTGGGATCCAGCAGGCTTCTTAGATAAGATTAGTCGCTTTAAGCTATTCTGCCACCCTGTCTCACGCTGCGCTTCTACCAAAGCTGTGCTATGTAGCTAGGCGTTGTTCCAGGAAAAAGTTCACAGCAAGATAACTTTTTTATTCTCTGTCATACATTCAGTGTAATTTTCATTTAACATTCAATAAATATTGGTGGTTATTTTCCTATCAAACGCTTACCTTGCACATTTCTGGTGGAAACGCAGCTTTAGACATGTTGGCAGAATAGCAAAAGCAACACTAAAATCTTTGGTGAAATTATCAGGTGTATGCTGGTACTGTAAGGTACTGAATAAAAAACACAGCTTAAGGGAAAAATTGATAATAATTGATTTTTTTCGTAGACAAAAAAGTTCAAATATTTAATGATGTAGAGTTACTACGCTCATCTGCTGGTCTATCAGCATAGTCATAAACCAGAAAGACAACATTAATCTCCAGATTACGCGAAAGAGCGGCGCCGGCGCCGATTTGGACATTTCGAGTTAACGTGAGTATTAGTCAAAAGAATGACAACCATTAAATTCCTACCTACGGAAGTTTCACCTATTTGACACGGTTGTACGAGTACAAAACCGGTCCAAACAATAGAATTTTCAATATAACCGACAATTTTATTTTTAACGATGGCGCCGACTAAAACATTATAAGACTGATCAAAAATTGCAGAATCGATTTATGTATGTATGAAAGGAGCTTACATAGCATACACACACATATACATATAATGAGATGGGCAGAGCCACAAGTAATAATAAGAAAGCTTGCAGCCACTTTTGATTTTAAGTCCTAAGATGGATATGGTGAACCATGGTGACAAGTAATCTGCCCATTACCCATATAGATGGACCATCATATTGTAGAGGATACTATCCTTTAGTCGACTTTTACAACATGCTCGGGGAGAGAAGCAGTCCAGCAGAGAAACAACAGGAGCAGGAGCTTGGTACAAATTATTTCATAAAGACCCAAATTGAGAATTAAAACAAATCAATGTATATTTATGGTTGATTTAAAGTTTCTAAACGAAACATAAAATATATTTTTGTCGTTGGAGACGTGCATTGAAAATTTATAAATTTAATGAAATTCGAAGACCGTTTAATATTCAACACCGATGGCAATCTTCACACTGGGGACAATCAGATACATCGTCGTAGGTACATCTCATTAATTCTAATAGCCTACCAATTTTATATTGAGGCTATTGCCGGACATTAACTTCCAAAGTAAAGCTACCTAACAAAATCATGTCTTTTAGCACATTGCGGAAAGCAAGTTAAAAAGCTTTCGTAGGCTTTGGGCTAATGAAATATTACTAAACATGATAAATAGGAACCTTAGCTTTCGAATTATTAATCTTGTATCCAAGGAACTGAATTTGCCAAATTAATCCTGCAATATAAATACC
This sequence comes from Scotopteryx bipunctaria, assembly GCA_949320045.1. Taxonomy (NCBI): domain Eukaryota; kingdom Metazoa; phylum Arthropoda; class Insecta; order Lepidoptera; family Geometridae; genus Scotopteryx; species Scotopteryx bipunctaria. Next base: position 4,508,704 of record OX439459.1, on the reverse strand, counting down.
GGTCAAGTGCGAGTCGAATTCGCACAGGAAGGGTTCCATGCCATCGAATATTAAAGAATATTTCTTGTATGGGGCCGCCTTTTATTTTTTCTTATTTGTCGGCAATATACGCACATTTTTTTATTTTATCTACACATTTTGTGAAAATTTCAACGTTCTACTTATAACAATATGGATCATGGTCTGTAATAAACGAATTTTATTTATTTTATTTATAACTACTATAACCGTTCGACGGACAGCGGAGTCCCGTGGGTACCCTTTGGGTATGGAACCCTAAAAATACCCGCATAAACCTCTCTTCACTACATCGTTAGCTCATAAACTTATGAGAAAACCATTCGTATTGTGCAGGTATTTATGATAATTTCTATCCGGCTGTCATATCGCCAAATTAATTGAAATGTTTTAATTTAAGTTATTCGTGTGTAGGTGGCGGGCTGAAGCGAATAATAAAATCGACATTTTGCGTTTCACTTTGTTTCTAAAGAATTGATACTAAGAATAGTAACTTTTTTATAGCATACAAGCTTCCGCCTGCAGCTTAGCTTGCGTGGGACCCGGATAAAAAGTAGTCAAGCATCCTGTCTCTGGCGGCGCCACAGTCTTATATCACGGACAGGCGAAGCCGAGTATGTTGTATACCTAAGCGCAAGAAGGGTTTAATAACTTACAACTGTATTTATTATAAAACACCTCATGGAAAATGGCAACATTTTGAGGTTTTGTATACCTACCTACAGCTACACTACATTAATCTTACTTCTTACTTATATTATAAATGCGAAAATTTGTGAGTTTGGATGTTTGGATGTTTGTGCCTCAATCACGCCTAAACGGCTGAACAGATTTGAATGAAACTTGGAATATACACAGTGCATGTGCTGGATTAACATATAGGCTGCTTTTTATCCGGGTACCACGTGAGCGAAGCCGCGGGCGACAGCAAGTATATTATAAATGCGAAAGATTGTGAGGATGTTTGGATGTTTGTGTCTCAATAACGCCTAAACGGCTGAACGAATTCGAATGAAACTTGGAATATATCGGTCGGTCCTGGCTTTGAAGTCGTTAAGCCACGACGGAGGCCACTGGGCGGCCTAAAAACTCCGTCACAAAAGTTGGCCACTAGCTCATACGAACTTACTTTAGCAGTAGATTAAGTTTGATCCCTACGATAGTTAAGTTAAATCTTGACACAATGTGATAGGTATGTTATAATGACGGTCATATTTTTAAAACCAAAGCGAAGGTACCTACAAATATGTAAAACTTGATGTTATTGTCTTTTCCCATGGCTCTACCACCAACGCACTTTGAGGGAGGTTTACCGCTGTACACATCGTAAATAACCTGTACAAATAGTATGCTACTAACTGACTGACAAATAAGAACATCATCTATGAGTCCTGTGTGGTAAAATTGAGAGCTCCGGTGGTCTAGTGATAGCGACCCCGCATTCCGATCTTAAGGTTGTGGGTTCAAACCATGCATTAATGGATTTTTCTGTTCGAGAAATTTATGTACACTATACCAGTTCTTTCGAACCAGTGTGGTGAAAGGATTTAAAGTGAGCTTCACAGGCTTCTTTCATGCACACGACACATGTTTTCGAACTTTATTAGGTTCTACTACGACATGCCGATTTCCTCACGTTTGAGAATACTGACACATATTTTTTTCGAACTGAAAAATCCATTGGTGCGCTACTGGATTTAAACCAACGACCTTAGGATTGGAAGGCGAGGCAGCTACCGCTAGACTACGAATGCTCTCACTGAAGTGATAGAAGAAGAGTTCCCGATTAACAAAGTGATACTCATCAAAATCTATATCAATAAACGTTTTACCAAACCAAAATCTGCAATTCTTATGGAATGTAGTACGCCAAAGGATTTTCTATGGCGAGAAAGGTATTCAGACTTATTAAGACTGAATACATCTCTAGTAGTACTTAGAATAACTTGCTTGTTTCCTAACAATTAATATTTTCCTTTAGATAACAAGAACTTTTTCGTGGATTAACACATGTTATCTCCTACGTTTCTTATGTATGATCAAAGTTTTAAGAACCCCCATTAAATCAGCACGTACTTATTTAAATGTACCTCGTAATTGCCCAATAAAGTTACTACAAGAGAAAATAACTTGCCAAACGAGATAATTTAGTTGCAGTTTTATTTAATCAAACTGTCGTTAACCCAACTCTCTTCCGAGATCGTAAATAAGCAATTGAACCGAACTTAAATAATAATAAAATAAACCAATATGACGTAAAATATATATATACCTACCAACACAGATATTGAGCGCTCTACGAAAGTTATGAAAATGATGATGGGCATGTTTTAAGACATGTCCAAGTGATCCCCGTGATTTTATGGAATACTTTTTTTTTCACTTTGACTTCGACTTTGAATCTTGAACGCTAACGTTTCTAATCCGTGCCCAGACACTTTCGCAGAGCGCTCAATAACGCTCAACATTCATGACCGTCAGTAGAATTTACTTCCATGACCATGGGTTTCATGTAATCAATGACGTCGGGTCTGTTATGGACATCACTGCGGTCCGTGATCTCTGCCTAGCCCTATGGGAAACAGGCGTGATTCTATGTATGTATATGTATGCATGACTCGGTCTATTATTACTCTAATCAATTTCACATATTAGAGAAAATTATTATTAAAATTTATTATCACCCCAGAACGAAGATCACTAACAGTTATTGATTTGCAAATTGAAGGGAGCAAAATCTTCCTTCTTCCCCTACTACTAGGTACATGGTTTCGAATTTTTTAGGTTCTACGAAAGTTCACAATGTTTTCCTTAACCGTTTGAGAGTACCGGTATTTCTCCCCTACTTAAAAATACTCTACTTATGTAGGTAGATCTCTCTAGAGCTGACAATACCTTAAAATGGTAGAGCATGGTAGTATTGCCATAAGTACAGCTGTAGCATGGTGCTGTGGCGGCCATAAGTGCCATAATGACGGCTTCTCGAAGCCACTAATAGGACACGTCCGTGCACCTATCCTTCATACAGATACGTGACGACTGACTCGCAACCGCATCATTACGGGACCATTCGAGCGAGGTGTTTCTAATTACCATCGGATTTCCACAGTTGGACTTGAACTGTCACTGAGAGAGATATCCTGACTTCCGACTAACTGATCCAGAAGGTCATTGAGCTCGGCTCAACTCTTTTTTACAATATTTTAGTTTTTTTTTAATTTGTGAAAGCAGTTTAAAGTATTGGATTAAGAAATATAAAAGCGACACCTTTTACAATTTATCTACAGGTCCTATTACTCGTTAATGTTCTATGTTTGCATGCTAAAAAGCTGATCAAGGTTGTACCTACATAATCATTTTTTACCAGTTATTGTTTAACCCTTGTTTCCCAAAATAAAATGATTTGATACTTATTGTACATAGGACACCTATACGAACAAAAAGCATGGGCATAAAATATAGTGTCCTAAACTGGCATGACGAAATAACTGACTATGGGTTTACAAACAATGTTTTCCCTCTCTTTTTGAGCACGTTTTATACGCAAATACATTAATTTTTGACAATTTTCCATAAAAAAACCATTGGTGCATTGGCTGGAATTCGACTTAATACTACGAATTAAAATGTTCTAGAAACAACCTGTTTGAAACTGCTCTTTGAGGGTAACATAGAGATAGATAAATAGTAACCTAGAATAAACCGGTGACAGGGGAGAATACTATATTATAACCGTCGTACCCACAGTTGGACATTACTACCTAACTCGAAAGCAACAAACCAATTTACAAAATTGACGATGCAATTGAAAACTGACAGTTACGGCACAGAAGTAGTTACCGTAACAAGTTGCATTCGAAAGTAGAAATGTTGTGGTGAGTATCTATTATGTTCCACACAAAACGACCGGTCACTCGTCAATGGAACTTTATTTTTTTCGCTTGTCTAAAGAAAGTGAAATGCGTGAAAAAGATTTACGATAAAAAACTGTAAAAGGCTGACATCGTTTTATTGAAACTCAATGGTATCTCTACAATATTACGATCGCGCGGTCGTCTCAACTGTAAAAGGCTTTTTTCACGTTCTTTTTTCGTAATTATCAAACCAAAGCTTTCATCCTAAACGTATCAGTCATATCGCTTGTCCAATCCAAACACATTTTACTTGATAAAATGAAGGTAGGAATTAAAATTGTGACCTTACTATAGGGCCAATGCAATCGAAGATAAGTTCTTCAAACATTTTATTCGCCCTTTCTTGTCCAGTCCAGGAAGTTGCTGGTCCCCATTGCAAAACTTACTTTCCTTCATCAAAACGGCATTAGATATAGTTGCGGATGTCATCCGTGTGTTACCTCTGTGAAATCCTCAATTTCATTACGTAACAAAACTGACTAACCCGTTTCACAAGCCCGGAACAAAAACATCTGCATCTTACACAAAATTGACCCCGACGATTTCGATCTCGTCAGGTCGTTGCGAAAACATTTTCATAACTCGTTAAGATAATGGTCTGTCACAGTTGAAAGAACTCAATCAGCATCCCTTCAGCTCGACTGAACCTCACGTCTTACGCAACCGATAAGATGCGATAACGCGGAGAGATACTGTAACTATTAAAACTGGTCACTCAAAATGCATAGCAATTAGTTAGATAAGATAAACTCTTCTGTGCATATCATCATTGATGCAAAAAAAACAAAAATGATTACAAGCTTTTCTCCTTTCTTATACGTTGTTCCGCAAACCCACTGTTCAGAATTACCCTGTCACCGTTATCACTATCTAACGAACAAGAACAAAAGAACATACAACTTTCTTTCCCTTGTCATTAAAAGACCTTGAATACCTGCAGACAATAATAATTATTTATTTAATATAAGTGGGACATCGCATCGCATGTCTCTAGCAACGCTAAGACAAGCTAAACGGTAAGTTTTGATCCCGTCGCGATGAATGGGCGCTCGCAAGTTTGCGGAACCAGCAGCCTGCATTCCCGGTCCAGCTCCCATATAGGGAGGCCCTGGACTAACTGTACACGGCAAAAACACCTTCTAATTGGTGACGTACCGAACGGGATATTGACGCCGCTGATTTACGCTTTGACGAGCAAATAATGACAGCACAACGCGCTAATTGGACGATTTAAAAATAAAATGATAGACCGTTAAGCTTGATCTGCTGATGAATGCAGACAGATGCATTGCAGACAGTTATCTATGTTTATGGTTATTCAAGACATCGCTGGAATGCGCTAAATCAAATTTTTGAATCATTTATGTCCATAATGATCATTTACTGTACCTACAAAAAATAAACTTCTATAAGATTCCTCCAAATCTTCTTTTTTGATTTTCATAGTTTTCAAAACTAGGAACTTTTTTATTCACACGAGAAATTATCTTCTTGATGGTTTCTATATAGAAGCTAAATCATGTTCCCCACTTCATTACCCGGGACTTGTTACAAAACAGTGGTTTAAGGCAACGGAAACGAAAGCTATGATTACCTTGTTTAGAGCCAATTATTTCAACAACAAATTACAGTCCACAGACTTGTAAAGGAAGATGTGTTACTTTTAAATGTATAATGACACAGAGGTGGTAGATAGATACATCTAAATATATAAAACTCGTTAACTTTCTGACTGACTGACTGACAAATTGACAATCAATGAAACTTGGAGGAAATATTCCTCTTATAATATAGACACTCCGTGGCTTCGCTCGCGTGATACCCGGATAAAAAATAGCCTATATGTTAATCTAGTACATGTACTGTGTATATTCCAAGCTTCATTATAATCCATTCAGTAGTTTTTGCGTGAAAGAGTATCAAACATCCATACATTTCATACAAACTTTCGCGTTTATAATATTAGTAGGATTATTTTTGTAGACATTCCTCTACACCATAAAAGGAAATTCAGCTTCTAGAAGATGCAACAAATAGTTGAAGTTTGTGTAAACATGATTGTAAAGGGATCATATTCAAAACAAAATAGCCAAGCGTGGTTTCTTCCACTCTTGGTCGCGTTAAGAACACAACAATACTATAAACTAGTTTCAACTTTTTTTGACCTGTAAAACTCAACGCGGACAAAGTCGCAGGGCATTCCAGTAGTAGTAGATATCATACGTTCATGCGTCTGACATGCGTTCACACATCGGTACATCATGTTGTGAAACAAACGGTCAATGAAGAGACAATCATCGAATTGAGAGCGCAGAAAGCATGCCAAGGAAATAACAATTTATATTTTATTTTTGTATCAGATTACTACATTATATTTTGGGTTTTATTGTATACCCATATGACAAATAAGTCAGTAATGTTCTTGGGGAGGTCGTTGACGAAACGTCCACATGGTTAGCAAAAAGATTTGGTAACTTAAGGTCTTCGTCCACTTCCCCGATGCATAACCATGCCATAACTTTTTATTTTAAACACGCATTTCTTATTTCAAGCTTTTTCAAGTGCCTAATTTTAAATATACTTTAATTTTCTTCGAGTGGATGAAATGAAATCCCCTGTAATGACATCCCCAATAGAAAGTGAAGTAAGAGTAGTAATTCTGTCCATATAAATTAGTACCTATTAGATAACTGCCTAGTAATATAAATTTAATCAAGCGCCTACATAATCTATGTAGTAATTACGACAATTTCTACCAATAAACATTTCCGCAATATAATTGAAGTACTACTAGTCATGTCACCAATTCTTTCAAACCATTGTGGTGAAAGGAAACCATTGTGGTGAAAGGATTTAAAGGTTGGTTTCATGCACTTGACACAACATTTTCCAACGTTTTAGGTTTTACGACTTGCTGGTTTCCTCGCGAATATATTTTCTTTAACCGTTTGAAAAAAATTCTTTGGTGCACGGCCAGATATGAACCCACGACCTTAGGATCGGACGGCGGGGCCGCTACCACTAGACCACCAGTGCTCTCTACTATATTTAACTTATTTTCGTGTGTCTGGTCGATTGAATCCTTTTAGTTGAACTACATCTAGTTTGTCAACTTCCATACATACATAACTCGCGTAATGAAGTTCGTACTGATGTTCAAATGACGTTATTGAATGGAAGGCTGATTAGAAGTAATAAGTAAGTAAGTTCGTATGAGCTAGTGGCCAGCTCTTGTGACGGAGTTTTTAGGCCGCCTAAAGGCCTCCGTCATGGCTTGACGACTTAAAAGCCAGGAAAGACCACTTAACGTGCCCTCCGAAGCACGGAAGCACTCAGCTCGTAATGCCACTTGCGGTCACCCATCCAAATTGTGACCGCGCACAACGTTGCTGAACTTCAACGATCCATCAAGAACGTCTAAGCAAGCTACGCCACGAGTGAGAACGTCTAAGTAAGCTACGCCATGAGCGAAGTAATATACCTACCTAATTCAATCAAAACACTATTATGTATATGTTATGGACCAAGTGATAAATTAGGCAGTATATATAGTGCCCGGTCATTATGAAAAATGCGCAATATGAGAGTGCAATTTGATAATAATTATTCAAATAATCAAATTGACCGGGCATTATACATATTGTCCATCACCTTTTGGGCAGAGTAATACAAACATATTTAATTACTATTTTTTTATTGTTATTGTCATTTAACTTAAAATAAACTAAATATTAAACCACTTAAAGGGTTGGGTCTAGTATCCAGTAGCAGAAGTTGGGGGGTAAAAGAGGTTAAATCTGGTAGGGTTTTAGTCCCAGATTATAACTGTACCACTCCTATTACAAGGTAATACATAGTTTTCGAGAAATTAATAAAAAATGTTCCTAACCTCAAATCAGATAAAGAGTGAAATGAAACGTTAAAATGTGCGATTGACAATCAAAATCGGTCTCAGTATGTTGTCTAAGATGTAAAATGTGGTGCAAAATCGTAAAACGGAACGTTAAAAAACTATGCGTCAGGTCAGGTGAGGTATTCGTTTGTTTTCGTCATTAGTTATAATAAAGGTATGTCATGTAAAACAGATCCGACACGGAGCACCCCGACTTGAGTAGGTTAGGTTAGGTTAGTATATAAAAAATGCGAGCGAAGCGAGCCCACCCAAAAAAACTAGTGACGCAAACCCCCATAACATCTAAAAGAAAAACCTAAATCTAAAATGAAACTTTTATGAATGTCTTGTTGTTTTATTCATTTTGAGGTTAGGTTACAATAATTTGTTTTTCTCGAGAACGGTGCGTTACCTTTTAACGGGAGTGGCACCAGGGGAGAGGGGGCACCCTCCCCCCCATCTCTCCCCCCCACCCCCACCCCCCTTCTCCTGCTACCGAATACTAGATTTTTACCTTTAATCGCTTACAATGCAAAACTAAACATAACAACAACGCTTGAAGTCCGCCGCACGAGCCGCACGCTGAATGGCGGTCTCTGATTGGTCAAAGCGTGTCACGCCATGCGTACTTCCCTCCCCGCCCTCGCACCGCGTTAAATATACTAGCTTTATTATCAAATTGCCCAATTGTCATGTAGCAATATAATAATGACCATGCAATGTGATAAATAATGAAATTAAGATAGTAATTAATCACTTAGCCCGATAAAGCTAGACATTATTCATAATGCTCGTGCATTATAAATAATGCCCGCATTAATCACCTGGTCCATAACATATATACCAGTTGCAAACAATACCTTAATATCTTCAACGTTTTATGAGCTGTATAAGCCATCATTTTTTTAGAATCAAATCCTTTGGTTTAGCAATTAATACGTGACCGGCCAGCTAATAGCTCAGATTCAATGAGTTGAAATGCCAGTGACTCGAGACAAGACGTCTTCTTATTTAACCGGTCATTGGAATTGTGATGGGCTGATCACCTGTCACCATGGTTCACCATATCCATCTTAGGACTGTAAATTAGAAGTGGCTGCAAGTTTTCTTTTACTGTGGCTCTGCTCACCCTATTAGTGATAATGTATGTAATTGTATGTATAGTGACGATTTTGTTGTATATTTTTTCTAAACTAGATCTAATAAAAATCCAGTCCTTTCTAATTCTAATTGTTGGTGGGGGAAAAAGATATGCGCTGACGTATGTACCGACTTAGAAATTCATGTTAGAAATAAAACTTTAAGCATATAAGAAAAAGAAAAAAAACCATCCGTCTTTTCTGATTGTTCTTTCAACTCTACTAGGCAGGCACTACTCTACTGATGGCGACTGTGGCGAGGGACCGGAATTTATATCGATTCAAAAACGTTTTTGCTAGTGGCAATGCACTCTTCGACCGGGAACCGAGAATACAAAGAATAAAAAGCAAGTACTTACTGATCCAGGTTCTTCTATAACTAAACAATGATCTATACATACATAAGTTTACAGTGTTTTTTTGTTTAAGTATAAAAAAATATTGATCAAGCACTATTACATAGGTACATAATATTGTACATGCATCACGCCGGTATCCCTGACGGGGTGGGCAGAGCCACAAGTAGTCAATCAATATTATCAATAAATAATAATTATACTCTCCAACATTTCACCATGGTTCACACTATCCATCTTGGGACTTTGAATCAAAGTGTCTGCAAGTTTTCTTGTGATTACTTGTGGCTCTGCCCACCTCATTAGGGATACGGTCATCAATATATTACAAACATATATGATATCACCCTTTTTCCCATAGGGGTAGGCAGAGATCTCGGATCTACATTTGCTACGTCCGTGACTTATTACTCTCGCTCACTCTGGCTTTAGTTCATTTATCACATTTTTCATATACGAGTATGAAGAATGCATATTTCAGTTACAAAGGGATAAACTAGATTTTGATCAGCATTACCATCTCACTAATAATAACCTCTATTTGGCCAATAATACTGTCTTATTTAGAAAGTAGTGACACATTGCAAGTTTACTTTCAAGTTTATTAGAATTACTCTTGTAAAATACGCAGTCTACTAACTCTGCCCATATTTGTAGAGGCAACTAATTTTCTCATGAATAATTTAACGAAGTAGGAAGGTATGAAGCTTATGTAATTTTATTTAATGTCCGTTAAAACAGGAGGTACTTGACCTTGTCTTGTCCATCTAAAGATAATAGCCTCAGCTTACGGGGCTTGGGGTCTTGTTAAAAACATATCTGTACGGTTTCACCATATATTTTGGTAATTTGCGCATGCGGCGATTTACTTAATATCGCGCGCACTGCACTTTTATTTTATGTAGATTATTTTACTAACATTTTTCATAGAGTACGTAACCTACTCTCGCGCAAGAGACACTATTAGGGAAAGATTAGCCACCTGACCTTGTAGTTAAACTCTTACAAATGAACTATCTAACTTGTGAATCTTGTGTTTTACGTGCTCCTAACTTTAACTGAACTGGCTAAAACTTGAGTGAACTATTTAGTGATACGTTGGTGCTGTGTACATAAGTGCAACTATCCACTTCAACATTCTTACATATAAGACAACAGGAGCTCTTAGCCCTTACAATATCATTTTCCATTTTCGTCAAAATAAGCGAAAGTAGAACGTGTTTACAGGTAAGGGCTTTCTATCTGTTTTACTCGTTAGGGAGAAAAAGAGATAAAAGCAGTTTTGGAAGAAGATGTACCTAGTGATAATTACAGAGCTACTAAAGACTAATGATAAGGCAAACTGAGTTTGTGTGCACTTTGTCTTAGCTCGCGGAGATGCGTTCAAAACCCCATTTAGAGCGGTGAGCTAACAAGGAAGTCGTAATTTTAAATTACGGGGAGTTTACTCCCATTTGTTTGACCACGGTTTATCCATCTCCGAAACAATGATATCTGGAGTCATTTTATCATCATTCATCGTAAGTTTTCCATGTTAAATCTCGGATTATTCTGTTGTTCCTGAATTTCTGCAAAAGTTCCTTTGAAAAAAAATACTGAGGCTTTATGTTACCTCAACGGAGTTTTGAAAATATTCGGCACGTCATTTTCTTTCTCTACCTCTAGATTAAAAAAAAAGTTACGTGTAGTAAAGTTTTTAAAGATACGCAAAAGCAACGTTTTTTATCATTGGTTTAATAAACTATTAGGTATGTTACCATTTTTATGTTCGATAATAGCAGGTTATACAGGCAGATAGATACCTTAACTTTTTTATTACTATGATTTAGATCAGAATAAATAGGTAGAGATTTTTTTACACGAATTTTATAACTTGCACATTTTTAATTTTACCTATTTCAATCCGTTACAACAAAGTATGGCGCTGGTCTAAGTACGCTGGTCTAGTATGTATTAGTCGACTATAAAAATGGTTGGTACATTAAGCATATAGAATTTTATTCCAATTCGATGCAAGACATCGGTCATTTACGCAAGTCGTTTTTATCGTATTTTCGAGCACGTCTCGCGCCGGAAATCCATCGAATGACTGACTACATACTCAACGAGTTGATTAAGTTAGATCTTAAATTAAAATCCTGTAAAATACATTGCTTACTTTACCTATTAGGATATTCAATAGAAAAAACACTAGTCAAATCAAATTTTAGGTCCTACGACATGCCGCCGGTTTCCCCACGAAGTTTTCATTCACTATATGAGAGTACTTACATAAATTTCTGAAACACAAAGGAAAAACTCACAAATCAAATCAAAACTTGTGCCTAGATACATAAAAATCATTCTGTACTATTATAAAACCATCTAACCCTATTATGTTTATAATTACTTATTCTCCTATCATCTCGATCTATAAAATAAATAGATCGAGATAACATTACTATTCATTTATGAGCCGTGTCTAGACGTTACTAATAAATGAGTAACTCGGTTATTCTCAGGCAACTCCTATGTTAATAAGCCTATGAACGCATACTTAATATCGCTTAATTAATGGTGTTACGACCAAGTAGTGCATACTTGGTCGCAACACCAAGTGGAAAACATTGACACCAGTCATAATGTACCTAAACAAATAAATGCACCTTTGATCAAAACAAATTATTATTTACCTGTTTCCTTTTTTATGTTATTAGGTAGGCACATTTATTAATAGAAAGAAAATACAAATATTTACGAACGGTCTATAGACTGCTACCTGCTCCAGATCACTGAAATAAAATTACACTGTTAAGTTAAAGTACATTTATTAACAGAAAGAAACTTAAGTCTAACAAAAGGCTATCTAAAGACCGTTGCAAACGGTCTATGGACAGCTCTACTGATCCAGATAAGGTGGAAATCAGTATCACTCAGCAGTCGCCCACATCGCACATAGTTCTGTCTGGCCCCACAAGTCGTAAAAATTTTGGTACCTAACAAAAGTGTTCCCATAAAAGCACAAATAACATTAAATCCAGACAACATTTCAACACGGCAGCCACACAAAGCCGACGTTGAATAGCGATCAAAACATTGCCAAATCGATTCATTACTATTGATGAATGAGGTGGATTCGCTTCAATATTATCTTCATCGATGTTGCTGTCCATTATTGAATACCTACTGATTGTTAACATTCTTCGACAAAAACAGTTTAGCTAAATGTTGCACTAAATAAAATAAGTAGGTACATAACTATTAATTTACTAGGAGAGCACTGGTGGTCTAGTTGGTAGTGACCCCGCCTTCCTATCCTAAGGTCGTGGGTTCAAATCAGGTCGTGTACCAATGAATTTTTCTGTGCGAAAAAATTCTGTGCCAGTACTCTCAAACGGTGAAGGAAAACATCGAGAGGAAACCTGCGGCTTAGTTAGCTCCGCACGTATTGACACATGTTTTTCCTGTGGACAAGGCCGACTAAGCTGAGAGGATGAAATAGGTGCTGGGCAAGCCTACTTCTTAATTCTACCAAACTACAGCGTCCCCTTTGTGAAAGTAAAAGTTGCCTCCTGATGTTGTGTAAATTGTCTACTATAGGTAAAATACCTATAGGTTTTTACTATCAATTTACTAGGTAAGTACCTAATCAACGCGCTTTTCTACAGGTGGTGAATAAGGTTTTACAATTCATAACTTTACAATATGCCTGGTGGCGCCTTTTCGATTATAAAATCAAGCGTCCTCAAGCCTTCGACGGCTCGACAGAGCCCTTGAGGAATTCTGGAAGGATAGGGAAAAACTAGGATCTGTGCGCACTGACCTGTTGATCACGAAGTTGCTTGTAAGACATCTCCTGGCGTGCACGAGTCCACGAACGCTTGTCCAAATCTCCAGAATAGCGGGGTTTGGCGACACACACATTAGATTTCACGAGAACAATATTAACGTTCTTTTTCACAGCACAAATTGTATTTAAGCAGCGGTGACAGCGGTTAGCGGGAAAGCGGGAAAGCGGCGAGACCTTCGCGCTCGCGGCTCGCGGTGGACGATCTTAATGACAGCGTTTTAGACAATATGGCGGTCTATGTCTTGCGGTGCGATGGTGACTCCGTCTAGCGGTGCGGGCGCACATTGGGATATAGGAATAGATTTAGGGAGGTCGTGGCGTAAAAGGTTATGACTGGGGCTAATAGATGGCGTTACCATTTCCGCCCGCCTTTGATGGGTCACCATAAAAAAGACAATCATAAAATGAGACTAGAATGACTCTAATATCTCTTAAGCGTAATCAGAGACTAGGATGTAACCCAAAATCTCGTAGCGTGATAGAAGGAGACTAGGACGAAGCCTAATATCTCATAGCGGAGCTCTCGTTTGAGCAAGCGGGTTATTTATATGATACTCTAGGGCTCTACAATGAGCGGAGCTCCTAGGTGCGGGAAAGTTATACAAAATTTAAAGCAGTTATATTACATGTATTGACAAATTAGACACTTATAACTAAAAGAGTACGTTCTATTAGATTACTGAAGCGGTATAGGGCATATGCGAACGGCCGGACGGAGCAGAAGTGTTCCGCTCGCGGTTCTAATAGTACAAGTACGGACTACTCCATCCTTTGAAGGATGTACCTTTTCTACGATCGCTAATGGCCAGGCTAGACTCGGAACATTATCCTCTATCACAACCACAACAGCTCCGGGTGTGATAGGAGTAGAATGAGTATTCCACTTCTGTCGAACCTGTAATCCATGCAGATATTCCATCCTCCATCGCTGCCAAAAGGATTGAACTAATTTGTCTAATAGCGAATGCCTTTGAAGTAGACTGAGTTTATCAGACTCTACTTCAGGCGCGGGTATAGAGTACAGCGGTGCGGTATGCAAAAAATGGCTTGGCGTAAGAGCTGAAGGCTCCGCCGGGTCAGAACTCAGTACTGTCAGCGGTCGCGAATTAAGTAGACACTCTATTTGAGTGAGAACAGTAAAGAGCTCCTCATAAGACAGAAGTTGTTGACCGACTACTCGGTACAAGTGCGTTTTTACTACTTTAACCATACTCTCCCAAGCACCACCCTTGTGTGGCGATCTTGGGCTTATAAATGACCAACTAATACGACTCTCAGCTAGCTCCTGTTCCAGCTTAGGACGATATTCGTCATTCAGAAATTTATATAAATCGCGGATGTAGGCATCGGCGCCCCTAAAGTTAGTCGCGTTATCAGAATACATAACTTGAACAGGACCACGACGCGCGATAAAGCGTTTAAAAGCGGCGAGAAAGCTGGGGGTGCTGAGGTCGGTGGCGACCTCTATATGTACAGCCCTAGTCGTCAGGCATGTAAACAGACACACATACGCCTTTTCACTACGCACTCCACGACGGCGTACGGGAGTGTATGCGATAGGACCGGCGTAATCGCAACCTGTGTGCGTGAAAGCCTTGACTGCTTGGCGCGTGCGACAATCAGGTAGGTCTGCCATCAGTGGATAAGTTGGACGCGGATTAAGCCTGTAACAGGTATTGCACATGTGGACTCTTTGTCTCACGATGCGGCGTGCGGAAAGGATCCAGAATCTTTGTCGAAGAAGCGAAATTAATAATTCTGGACCTGCGTGTAGGTATTTCAAATGATAGTAATCTATAAGCAAGTTGACGATGTGGTCACTGCGGGGTAAAATTAGCGGGTGAATCTGGTTGTAAGCCAGACTGGAATTACTTAAGCGACCGCCTACGCGAATAAGTCCGTCTTTATCTAGAAATGGCCTCAACTTATTGAAGGCACGAGAACATGATTCATTTTTTCGTAGGTTGGCGAATTCCTCTGCGAAGTATTTCAATTGTAAAGCGAGTATTAATTTATTTTCAGCGAATTTAAGTTGATCTGGTGTTACTGCAGTAGTAACGCGGCGGGATAATAGTTTAGCGAACGTAAAAACGTATACGAGAACGCGTATCAGTTTAGACCATGAAGATATGCGCAATGCAAGGTCGTAAACTACGCACTCCGTTACATGCGTACCTACAGTATGACACTGTACCTTTTGTTCCGGCATGTCCACGACAGGCTGGCCGTCGAGTTTGCGGAGGGGCCACTGAGACGGGTCACGCGTGATCCACGGAGGCCCATGCAACCACAGAGGATGAGACACTAAGTTCTGTGGCGTGACACCACGCGACAAGCAATCAGCTGGGTTCTCAGTACCCGGAACGTGATAAAAGTGGTCAGCTGGAATATTTTCCGTAGCTTGAACCACGCGGTTTGAAACAAAAGTTTGCCATCTGTGCGGAGAGCTTTTGACCCAATATAGAGCGACTTTTGAGTCGGCGAATGCGAATGTTCGGATTGGGAGGCGATTCGAATAGTTTTCAAGCACTGTACGTAGTAGCTTGGAAAGTAAGACTATGCCGCAAAGCTCTAGTCGTGCGATTGTGAGTGGTTTCGTCGGCGCGACCTTTGACTTGGCACAGACCAAACGAACGGTATTACCACTGTCTGAACTGACATGTAGGTAAACCACACCACCGTACGCGAGTTCGCTGGCGTCTGAGAAGCCAACCAGGGTGACACTACAGTTATCGAAGACACCTAGATGGCGCGATATGCGCAGCTCATTGAGAGCCGGAAGCTCGACGCAGAACTGTTTCCACATTTTAATAATGTGCGGCGGGGGAGTATCATCCCAATCCAAATTTAAAAACCATAACTGTTTTATTAACAGCTTGGCGAAGAGAACTGTGGGGGCTACGAAACCCATGACATCCCACAAGCGGGCGACAGTAGATAAGATGGAGCGCTTAGTGCACTTCTCATCTGCGGGGGGTTTAATTTTGTAATAAAATGCATCACAATCAGTGGACCAATGCAAACCTAATATTTTATGTTGTGCGGTCTTATCAAACTCAATCTCGGTAGGCAGCTTATGTGAAGCAGGAATGCTATCTAGAACAGAGCGGGAGCTGCTATTCCACTTCACCAAGTCCCACTGCGCGCCTTTAAACAATTCAATTAGCTGCTTTGCGGCGGCGACTCCTTCCTCTTCACCTTTTACAGAAAAAACAACATCATCCATATACAGCGATGAAGTAGCTATATCGCTAGCGAGAGGGTACTTAGAGCCATCGTCCTCGATCAGCTGTCTGACCGTGCGCATTGCATGGTACACAGACGATGCTAATCCGAAGCAAACTCGTTTGAACTGGAAAAGAGTTAAAGGATCTTGTGGATTGAACCTATACAGTATACACTGATAGCGGCGGTCACACTCGCGAACTAAAATCTGCAAGAATTGTTGGCGGCAATCTGCCGTCATAGCGACAGCGAATAGACGAAAGTTCAAAATTATTTGAAATAAATCGCCTTGCAAGTTTGGTCCGTGATGCAATATATTATTCAGCGAAATTCCGGAGCTGGTCTTGCAGCTAGCATCCAGAACAATGCGGAGACGAGTCGACGTCTTATCCTCACGAATGACTCCGTGGTGCGGTATTACATAGATAGGCGATGAGTCATCAGACATATCTGGAGGCGCGGGTGAAATATAATCTTTCTCCAGATATTCTTTGATCACGCCATCATAAGCGGAGCGTAAGCTGGGAGAAGCTTCTAACTTTTTCTCGAGGCACAAGAAGCGCCGTCGGGCGATTTCGTAGGATTTACCTAACGAGAATACATCCTCACTAAATGGTAGGCCAACAGTGTATCTACCACTTGTGGGATCGCGGGTTGTAGTACATTTATAAAACTCTTCACACTCGGCGTCGGCGGGACGCAGAGCGGGCGGCGCGGAGGGAGGCTCTTCAAGCTCCCAAAATCTTT
Source organism: Scotopteryx bipunctaria (assembly GCA_949320045.1). Taxonomy (NCBI): domain Eukaryota; kingdom Metazoa; phylum Arthropoda; class Insecta; order Lepidoptera; family Geometridae; genus Scotopteryx; species Scotopteryx bipunctaria. The sequence continues at coordinate 4,491,584 of OX439459.1, read as the reverse complement.
TAATAAGATTTTCTATACCTTGCTCCTGTACTAGGCAGCATGTTAAAGCCTGGCGGGGAAATATGGTTGGTACGGAACCCATTACTATGTATCCCAATACCGTGCGTAAGGCTTGCGGCTGACGATCATCAGATGCTTGAGTGACGTCAGGTAATAATAAATGCGCGAAGAGTGGAGCGCCTATCAACATATCTATTTTATTTGGCGTTCCAAAAGTCACGTCCGCGAGCGGTAAGTCGTGCAAGTGTGATAGGACAGACGTATCTACCACAGCACTAGGCAGCGAGTCGGTAATTTTATCAACTACCAGCGGTGAAATATTAAACTTAATATTTTTATCAAAGCGCGAACAAAATTCTATATTTACAGAACTTGAATTAATTATTCTTTCAGATCCACCGAACCCCTTAATAATAGTACGTCCGATGTTGTGAACCTGAATACCTAACTGCTTGCATGCTTCTTTTGTTATAAAATGACTTTGAGATCCTGAATCAATAAGCGCGCGTAATAAATGTTTATTACCCGTACAATCATACACAGCGACCTGCGCGGTCGCAAGTAACACGGTACATTGCTCGTTCTGAACTGATTCAGATAACGCGGGCGGTTTCGAAGCAGCAATGGAAGTCGCACACATAGCTATGTCCGTGCGCTCGGAATTAGCAAGCGTAGGCGCCGCGCGGGCGCTCGCGTTATCTACAGTAGGATCTTCACTGCGCCCTGCAGTGGCGGCGGGAGGTGCGAGTTCGATTCTCGACTCGAAATGCAACATACTATGATGACGCGATTTACAAGAGCGGCAAGACGTATCTGACTTGCAGTATGAGACCCTATGTTTTGTGCTAAGGCAATTTACACAAGCGTTTTTATCCTTAACAATTTGAAAACGTTCAGCGGGGGTCAATTTATGAAAATCAGGACATTTAAATAAATGCTGATGCGTTATGTTCGTACACAAACATTTAGAAGCGGAATCTACAGTGTTCACATACGCGTGATATTTCGGCGGTTGTTTAGAAAAGCTATTATCTTTCGAACGAGCGCGGTCAACTTTACTAGTTGAGGTAGGTTTGCTAGTGGTGTGCCCAGTAGCGACGGCGGCGGCGGACTTCGTGCGTTCGAAAACTTTCGCACGATTTTTTAAAAACGACTCGAAGTCGTCGAATGTAGGTATTTTAGAACCTATACTCAATTCGAAAGCGCGAACAGTACTTGAATCTAACTTTTTCAAAGCGATGTGTATTAAAATTAATTCATCTAATTTTTCTATTTTTAAATTATTCAGAGCGCGGACTGCACTGATAAATTGCTCAGTAAACAGATCAAAATTAGTAGCGGACGCGGTACCTAAAGGTCTGAAGTGGAAGATTTGATCTAGATAAGCTGAGGCAACCGTGCGCTTATCTTCATATTTATCAATCAGCGTTTGCAATATAAGCTCATAGTTCTCAGCACAAGGAGTAATACCTGAGAGACACAAAGTTTCGGCTTTACCAGTTAGTTTACCTACTAAATAATATAGTTTTTCAGCATCGGTGAGAGTTGGATTATCATGGATAGTCGACTTAAAACAGGAATAGAACACTGGCCATTTACGAATGTCTCCTGCAAAAGAAGCTAACTCGATGGGAGGTAACCTAGGCTTAGCTTTACTGAGCGCAACCGACTGCGGTACAACACTATCGTCAGCTGATAGCGCCGACTGCTGCGCTTGCAATCTTTTGATGCGGCTAACTAACTGTTCGAATGCGACCATACATTTGTAATCTGGTTTTGCAGCGGGATCAACAATTAATAAACGCGTGTTATAATCATCCAATAACCTAAGGAAATCACTGCGTAAAGTGTCTATGTTGGCACTTTCAGAGAGAAAGTTTTCTCTTTTTGCGGGATTCAATTCAATGTTTGAAGATGAATCATAAATATTCTGAATTAATTCAAAAACAGCTTCCCGTTTAGCTTGTAATATTAACAGCTGGGAATCTTGTTTATCCGAACAGTCCTCAAGTTTTTTACCAGATCTAGTAGTCATTTTTCGTAAGCAAATATTATACGACCAAATAGAATATCACTACTAAGCGAAGGATAACGGTATGCGCGTGACCTTTCCAAAGCGGTCGGGTTATACCCCGGGCGGCCGTTCACAGATATCCGATAAACACGACAATGGTATAAAATGCTACCGAGAACCGAACGGTTATTGCGGGTATGTTATGGAATTTGATGATGAATCAAACCATAAATATATTATTTTGCGAATATTCAAAAAATAATTTGCCAATACACATAAGAAAACACAATTTACATGTAATAAAAAACACACAATATTATAGTATGTAGCGGGATTCAAATGATTTTGTCGGATTACACGACGCAATGTCGCATGCGGGGAACGTCACAATGACTAAAATATTGACAAAATCACCAGAAATACGCAATGTATTCTGTAGGGACAGCGGGAAAACACTTAATAGACCTGTAATTTAGGTATTCTAATAAGGGCGGGCTAGAAATATGAGGAACGGATCGACTTATCCGACTCGAAAGGACCAGATAATGGTGGCGCCTTTTCGATTATAAAATCAAGCGTCCTCAAGCCTTCGACGGCTCGACAGAGCCCTTGAGGAATTCTGGAAGGATAGGGAAAAACTAGGATCTGTGCGCACTGACCTGTTGATCACGAAGTTGCTTGTAAGACATCTCCTGGCGTGCACGAGTCCACGAACGCTTGTCCAAATCTCCAGAATAGCGGGGTTTGGCGACACACACATTAGATTTCACGAGAACAATATTAACGTTCTTTTTCACAGCACAAATTGTATTTAAGCAGCGGTGACAGCGGTTAGCGGGAAAGCGGGAAAGCGGCGAGACCTTCGCGCTCGCGGCTCGCGGTGGACGATCTTAATGACAGCGTTTTAGACAATATGGCGGTCTATGTCTTGCGGTGCGATGGTGACTCCGTCTAGCGGTGCGGGCGCACATTGGGATATAGGAATAGATTTAGGGAGGTCGTGGCGTAAAAGGTTATGACTGGGGCTAATAGATGGCGTTACCAATGCCTTCTATTCTTCAATATTCTTCCATTGATAAGCTATAAGATAAGATTTAGGTACCACATCATTCAAACTGAATAAATCTATCTAAAAAGTATTGAATAATTCATGCTGCTCACTAAAATAGCCTATATGTTAATCCAGTAGGTACAAGTACTATGTACCTATATTCCAAGTTTAATTCAAATCCGTTCAGCCGTTTAGGCGTGAAAGAGTAACAAACATCCATATACAAACTTTCGCGTTTATAATATAAGTAGGATAGAACTTATTCACTGTTTTATTTCAAAGCAGTAAATTGAACCACTTGCCAGTAGATGTTACAATTGGCTAACTTCAGACATAGTCAGTGACATCGGGCGTTCACGACGAAACCTAATATGAGCAGCCTACGCGCTCCCTTCACTGGCTGGTAGCCGGTAGCTGGTAGCTGGCACCAGAGGTTGAAGGACGCAGACGAGTGGCATAATTAAAATGGGGCGTGACCACATAATGACGCATACCTTTTTATTGTAGTCATATTTTTAAAGAATCTTACTCCCAATATATACTAAAGGAATATCCCGCGACTTTGTCCGCGTTTAGTTTTTTTTTATACAAAGTTCATCTTGTACAAAATTCTGCTGTTCCGCTGTTTTCTGTAGAAGTTGAATTTCAGGAACTTTCTTAGATAATAGCACACCCTCCAATTTTCATGATATAGAATTTTTTAGAATTTTGTTACTTATGTTAGGTTTATGTAAATAGGTAGTTAAGTTTTATTATAAGTATAGATTAAGTTTTTTTTTATTTTTGTTTTTATATGGGTAATGTGGTCGCAAAGCGAGAAAGCCCTTAAATAAATATACAAAAAATGATTGTAGAATTACACACATGGTCTTTTTTGGTTTGAATTGGATGTAACATAGGTAGCTGAAGTCACTAAAAATATAATTATAAAATAGTCATATAAACCTGCCCTGCCCTTGACCACTGTGGGGCAGGTATGCATGGACACTTAGATTTGTCTCCACCCACTCTACAATGCTCTAAATTGCTCGATGCCTATGTTTATAAACATACATTCCAATCCAAACTAAGTACTTACGAGTACAATACACCTGATCTAATAGACTGATTCACTCATTCAAGTGTTGATATAATTTTTTGTTTTGAGAGAATTTGTCACTGTAATCGTTAAAAGTAAAATATTTTGTTAAGTTTTTTATCCAGCCTGATAATAAGTGTTAGCATTAAAACATTCTTATTGCTGTTATTTTTATGAAAGGCTATGGCGTAAATTATTGGTTTAGACCAAATACGTTTATAAAATCAGACTCACTCACATTCTAGCATTATGTATTCACTCGCAGCATCGTTTATTTATATAGATGCTTTTAGTTTTACGCTACCTTCGTATTTTCATGTAAGGTATGAAATAAATTGTAGAAACAATGTTTTTAGCAAAATACCTAATATATAATATATTTTTAATCAATAATTTAAATGTTACATTATAAACACATAGATTGCGTAGAAGAACTACGACCTCTACGATTACCGCAATATCATCATCTTCCTGAGAGTCCGTAGTCAGACTCGCACTTGGCCGATTTTCGGGTGGCCGGCCGTGACCGCCACCTTTTTGAGTGTTGAATCCTCGCCGGTTTATAAATGGGAAAATTTGTGTGTTAGTCTATGAGTGTGCTTATTCCTATTGATTTTTGTAACAGTTAAGCGGATTTGGCTAGAACTTGGAACACAGTTTATGACCTGGAACAGCACATAAAGCACTCTTTATCCAAGTACCACCCGAGCAGAGTCGCGAGAGATGCTAGTAAGTTAGCCATACTGTCGTAAAACATAAAATACCTAAGTCAAAAATTGGCACATCACTCACTGTTTAGTAATGCGTTATGGGCGTAGAATATTTTGACCATTAGCATTCACCAGACTAAACACAACTGCCACAACAAAGGAATGCGAGTACAGCCAAATATGCAAATATGTGTACCATACCATTTTCTAAACTCAAATATCAGAGCACAACTTACAAACTCTTTATTCATATGACTCAGTCTTAAGAGTGTCTAAAAAATAAGCTTTAATTATAATTTTACTATCAAGGTTGTTTTTTTCAGCCAATAAAATATAAAGAAAGTAAAAAAATATTATCACTGTGACAAGTCATGGTGTCGATTTGTGTGCACTCAAACATTGGCTGATTTAAATTTCTTAAAACCTAAAGCCTACGTCCTACGTCTTTAATTTTATGAAACAGATGCTTATTTTTATTTAAAAAAATACACATTTTTAATAAGAATAAGCTTGACCTATTTCCCGTTAAATAATCTGATTATTTATCCAATGGTGGCCAAACTATAATCATGGTTTCATGTTCACCTGCTTAGTCACTGATAAAGCAGAGCCATGAGCAGAGCTGAAATCTTATCTACCTTTAATATGTACTTTGCTTTTGTTTGTTTTCATTTCATTTGACAATGACTTTCCAGACCTTCAAAGAGGTCACAATAATATTTTATACCACTTATTTGTTTACAAAGGCCGACTAATAGTCCGAGAGCCCACCGCAAAAAACCGACGTCACTTGATACTAAGATACGATGGCATACGTTCTGAAATAATGTGGTGCTAAGCTTGGTATAAGCTGAGAGGATGGAATAGGTTTCGAGCAAGCCTACTCTATCTTAATTCGTTCCGGGCACTATAGCATCCCGTTTGTGAAGGTAAAAGTTGCCTCCTAACGCTGTATAAACATCTACTATAGATGGTAAAAGGCCTCAATTTATTTGTTTCTAGAAGGCCAATTAAAATTTTCAGCGAGTAAAAAACCCTGACCTTGCAGATTATGCGGGTTCCTACAAACAGCTCATAAACTGCAAAATTATTATCAGTAGAATGACATCCTGTGGATGATTTTAATTATCAGCAATTATAGCCAGCATCCTGTCAGTGGTGGTTTGGCTGTGAAATAAATCAGAACATTTTTTTGGTTGGAAAATAATGTTGCTGATTTTATTAGCAACCGTCGCTCTTGCTACCGCCAGTGTGGATTGGAAGGGTAAGTACTTACATAAGCATAAAGTACCGATAGTAAACATTTTTCATTTCAATGTTCCTATAAAGTACCTATTATGTCCACGGTCTGTTTGATGTTTTCAAGGCATTAAGTTTCTAACGGCCGGGAGTAGCCAAAATGTATGGACATTTCCTAAAGTTACCACAGCGTTCCTATGTTAATAAGAAACGTCAGTTAGCTGGTCCATTACCGTCCATTTTTTATCAGTTTTCGCTTTTAGTTTATTTTTATTTACCAGCTGTTTACGATTTACAACTGTTAATCATGAACAACATACTCATGGTCGGTGAGACGCAAGCTGAGTTTGAATCCACAGGGAACTACATGGTAGTTCGCTGTGGATTCAAACTCTTACCAATACCAAACTTGTACCAGACATTTCACGGAACCAACACAGCACAAAGCATACAGGCTATTCTGCCCTCTTAGTGAAAAACACAGTAACTATGTTAAACATGTTTTGTTACGTGAGTGAGAACAGAATTTTGTATTTTGTTAGGCGATTCCGAATATGTATCAAACTCATTTTTATCAAAAATTCTAGTTACTGCATTCTTAATTAGGAGGGCAATATTGTAGAGACAAGATTTGAATAGTGTGGTATATATTTATTTGAACTCCTAGCTGAACTGCAGGATCCAGCATGGCAGGAGGTGATCTCACAAGGTGGCATGCACGTCGGCAGTGGCAGGCACAAACGTTTCGTCGAACTAGACTCCAATCAAGTAAGGGTTCTGCATTTTAGCCATTCGTATTTCAAAATCTTTTTAAAGAATTGAATAGAGTTTTCAGCGCCTCAAACTGAGTAAGATACTAAATAGGATTAATACGATACCTACTACGACCATAGGTAAGTTAGCGGTCGATGAAAGGATTATCCAATTTATCAATCCAATTTGGTAAAACTGAATTAGGATGGGCTTACAACACAGTTTTAGATAAGTAAGTGTTTTATAGTCCATCAATCAAGCAGTATCAAACCGACAGCAACGCCTGCGCAAGTTTAAAAAAAGTATTAGGTACTTACCTGCATGCTATAGAACAACTTTTCGAAGCGCTAACATTTTGTTTTCCTTATTTTTTTTGTATAAAACCCTTAGCGACCTTCGAACTTTTCAGCCATCCTCCTTAGTTTTAGCAACCAAAATCACATTCATTTTCACTTCTGCAGAAAAACTACTCTTTTCGAATCGTAGAGCCACTCTACTTCTCTTTATCAGTTATATTGACTTTTTGATACTAGGTACCTACTTTTACCTAAATTTCCATAATAAATAATGTGTTAATGTGCTAAATGTATATTTCAATTAACTAGCGCCGGGTGCCTATCGCCTTCTAATTGGATGAAATGGCGCGCCGATAGATGTGTTTTGCAACATAGCTTGCAGCCTTAAGTTAACTTTCTAGTTTCTACTAAGTTTATAAACCCATATTGACTACTGTTTTAATTCTTTAAAACACTGTGGCCGACAGATCAGCGTGCGTTGAAGGCGACATTCAAGGTAAGTACCTAAATAATGCTAGTCGCTTTGTAGGAACCAAAAATCAAACAAAAGTCCCCAAGTCCTCAACGTTAGGTAATCCCTCTTGATCTTATTTTACTTTGACAGGCTAATAGGGTAGCCGAGCCTTGTCAACTCCCGAACGGCATGCCGGGCGTATGTAAATCGATTCAAAGCTGCATGCAGGAGGAGTTCAAGAATAACTTCGCAAAGTTTGCTGACTATCTCTGCATCATGGACAATGCGTAAGTCCAATATAGAAATTCAGCACTTCAAAAATAATAATCTGAACCTATGATTGAATGTAGTCATCTTCGAATCGGATGATAATCTACTAACTACGATTGGTCGTCAACAAAAGTAAAAACTTTCAATCACTCTGTCATTAGTGCCATCACCTAGCTACTCCGCTGTTTTTGTCATAGCATCAGAATGAGCACATTTCTAAAGTAGGGTAGCGATTTATAATGTGTTGCTATCTAGATACTTACGGATTATTGATTTCACTGCACGCGCCTCTGAGCGACTAATCAATCATTGCAGATAAGTTCGTCGTGGGAGGCCCACGAACAAACGTTTATTGTTAGGATCTGAGAAGTTATCTAAGTACCCAACCTGCCTTGCAAATATTGCAACATTAAATATGACTCATTTCATCAATCTATCAATAATAGTGATATAAATGTGAAAGTTAGAAGCACATGTTTCATTCCTGTTGTAGGCCACATTTAATCTGGATTAAAACCTGAATGATGAATACAACTTACTGAGACACCTCCGGATAGTGTATTATCGGGCCTATAGGTAAATTTGAAAATAAATTTTAATTAATAAAAACCTTGGTCCTACCTACACCTACATACCTTTGCCGAAATATTTGCAGTGATGCCCGAAAAATAGGAGCGTGTTGCCCAGATGCCTCAAAGTTACCTGGACCGGAAGGCTTGGCCGGAGACCTACCCGCCACCGCTCCAAGGGACGAAGACGGTGAAATTGTCGCGAAGATCACCAGAGCTGAAAATAGAGGTACCTACTAAAAACTATCCCACATCTCCCATTTTTGTAAGTCCGTTTTTATGAAGGATGATTGTTTGATGCATCCTGCCGATCTAATACCCTTTACCTAGACTAGACCAATAACCATGCCAGTTATAAGTCCATTCAAATACCTATGCCTGGTTTCTCAGGATGTGGGCTCAGCACGCGACCCCACGCCCGCGTGATGGGCTCCAGGCCCGCCAACCCTCGCGAGTGGCCCTGGATGGCGTCCATCACTCCAACCGGCTTTGAGCAGTACTGTGGAGGTGTTCTCATCACGGATAGACACGTGCTTACTGCCGCACATTGTCTACGAAGGTAATGGCAACTAAAATAAGTCCAAAATCTACTATGTTGACTTTGAATTTGACTTTGATTTTGTCTTTGAAAAGAGCTTTCAAACATATTTGGAGATTTCATCAACAACTTCCAGATCTCCAAAATATCTCTGAAATAAAATGTTTGTTAGCGTTCACTGTCATTGGACACATATTTCATTTGACCCAGGTGGGACGCCGACGAACTCGAAATCCGCCTCGGTGAATACGACTTCAAGCGCAACAACGACACCCGCTCCTACAACTTCAAGGTTGTTGAGAAGCGTATGCATGAGGGCTTCGACAACAACACATATAAAAACGACATTGCCATCCTGAAGCTGAGCAGACCAGCTGTATTCAACACATACGTGTGGCCGATCTGTCTGCCGCCGCCAGGACTCGAAGCCGTAAACGAGAGTGCTGTTATTATTGGTAAGACCTTCTGATACTTGAATATATTCCTGAATACCTCTTGAATACACAAAAACTTCGATTACCTGCCCAAGAAGTTGCTGAATATTTCAGAGTTAGATAGTCATGACACGCTTGTAGTCTTCTCAATATCTGAAAATCTACCGATGAAATTGAAAGGTTTGAGCTACAAACTGTTTACCAACTGCACACAAAGGAATCACGATCTTCAGTAACGAAGGAATGAGCGAGGAGTGAGCGAAAAACTCAGCCGAAAATATTTTTTCGTCTGTTTTTTTATGCGGTGAATAATATTAACAGGTTGGGGAACTCAATGGTACGGTGGGCCGCACAGTCACGTTTTGATGGAGGTGTCCATTCCGATTTGGGACCAGAAAACGTGCCGCGACTCGTTCACTGATGCTGTGTTCGACGAGAACATCTGTGCTGGGGGGTATGCCGGTGGGCAAGATGCCTGTCAGGTGTGTAGCAACTTTTATTTATTATTTTTACTAGTTGTTACAACTACTAGTCGTTCGTTCGAACCAGTGTAGTGATTCAAAAAGCGCCTCAAAAGCTCCTTTCGTGCACTTTACGCATGTTTTCGAATTTTTTTGGTTCTGCGACATGCCAGTTGCCTCACGATGTTTTCCTTCACCGTTTGAGAGAAGAGAAGCAACTGGACGCATTCTATGTATTTTCTTTACTCCCAGTCCAGCAGAGAAGTACCTATTTATGTAAATGTTCGATTAAGTAAATGTTTACCCACGACACAGAGAATCTTAGTATGCTACAACTATGTATGTGACTGTTAGCCGTTATTTATTTCTAAAGCCTATTTCGAACTGTGTAGGAAACTACCACTTGAGTAGAGCCCTAAAACAGTGAGATGGCGTCGTAAGACTACGCAATCGATGGTGCGAAGATCTTTGACACCTTTAGCGACTATCAGTGACAGGCATTAGCGTTGGATCGAAACTTGGAAAACTCGAAGAGAGGCATTTGCCCAGCTGTGGGCAATAAAGGCTAACAACAACATTATTTCTTGCAGGGTGACAGCGGTGGTCCACTAATGTACCAGATGGCAAGTGGAAGGTGGGCGACTATCGGGGTGGTATCTTGGGGAGTTCGCTGCGGAGAACCAAACCACCCGGGAATGTACACCCGCGTCGACAAGTATCTACGCTGGATTGTCGACAACACTCTGTTCTGATTCCAAGACCTTTAGCGAACGTTGTACGCTGCCAAACGAAATCAGAATCAATAATTAAAGCAAAGAATTTCAAATGTATGTAAATTGCAAGTTGTTAGATCTGTATGCCTTACGTTACTTAGATAAGGAAATAATAAATGTTAATTTCAATACTTACAATAAGTTTTGATAAAAAGAAGTATATTTTGTCACGTATGTCATCTTAAACCCTAGATTAGGTAATTATATTCTTATATAATGCTATCGAGTAACGTACTTAAAAAAGCCATTCAAAAATAGTTTTACCCAGTTTTTGGATGGCGTTTTTAGCTATGATTAGCTGTTACCGTAGAAGGTAAATGTAAAAGTGTGGAATGCAAGAGCGTTTTTTTTTCAAACCAAATAGTTTTTAAAAACATTAAAGTGATAATTTTGGGGATGTTAAAGCGATTCAAGTATGCCCAATATTAACATGACTAAGGGTCTCCGCCCAACCGAACGAGCCGTCCCTGTTCTGGCAAAAAATTTCTTTGATTGTCTTTTTTGTTTTGCCTTTTTTTATGGAACGAAAAAGTGGGCGAAAACCCCTAGTCAACTACATCAGTTTAATATGTAAGGGTTAGTTAAACTTAGCAGTATCATAATATGGCTAGATTGATCTTCTCCCCGCACTCTTCAATGGCTCGCAGCATTCCCAGTACCTCCTTCTCTTCCATACAGGGGTGGAAGGTGAATGCGAGACGGAAGAAGTTCTTATAATTCCTTAGAGGAGAGTATGCAACCATCAAACGAGAGCTTAGCGTGAGGAGCTCTTTGATTTTAGGTGTGATCTGAAAATTAAAAAACATTCATGAAATAATTCCATTTACATTTTGGAGAAGGTTTGTTTAATTCGGTGAAATATTGCATTAATAATAGGAAAATAGAGGACAGGTAATTGGGTAGGCTACCTTCGTAGTACCCAATATTATTGAGCTACGAACAAACTGAGCGTAGGAGCATACGAGCATACGTAGCAAAGGAACATACCTACGCAAGGTATGCAATGCATTATGTCTTCTAGACTCTGGAATTTGCATGACTTAGAAACATACAGATAAATACACGACACCAAACACATGCCATCAAAAACACATGACATCAAACAGATGACTTGAAACACTTATCATGATCAATGTACGATAGCTAGGCATGTTTTTATTTTTCATTTTAATTTGTTTCTCATTAAAAAAATACCTCGAGTAGGCAGTCACCAGCTCTGAGCTAAGCTCTAAAGCCACTCTGTTAAGGCAAAACTTTATGCTTTGATGATCTTACCTTATGCATCATCCCCCACCAATCTTCATTCTCTTCCATATCTCTCATGAACTTCGGGATGTACCAGAAGCAGACATTGGGGCACTGAAGAGAGGCTGTCAGCAGCCTGAAGCCAGGTCTCGAAGCCACGGTTTTATGGCAGAATTCCGCGAGTTGCATTGTATGGTCCGCTAGGTCGTTCAGTCCGCGATCTCCTCTGGCTTTCCACATCACCCAGAGTTTGAAGGCGTCGATCTGGAAGTTATATCAAATAGTGCAATTTTCTTTATTACTTCCAATGTTGGTACAGTCGTCTTTCTATCTTTGAAAATGGTGTCACAGCATTACAGACATAAATATGTACACAGATAATTATGAGCTTGTACCCTAGTAGGTTCCCTTCCATTAGTACAAACTTATTTTGGGGCTAGATCAAATGGCGCTGAGGAAAATGTTCAGCAGTATTAATTTCGTATTTTTTTGAGCTTTTGCATTTTCATACTCTGACTGCTGATGTCATAAAACTTGTCCTGTTGGAACTGGGTGGCCTCTTAAAGCATTCCTCTCTCCCAGATGAGAAATGCGGAACACTGCTTAGGAGCACTGGCTATCTTGCGCAGTTTCCACGATGGCTAGTTCGTCAACTGACACCAAAAATTTCGCACCACGTGATATGAGTTGATTAAACATAAAAGAAATATTATTTCCTTTCCCATACGATATTGAGTCTACAGGATTGGTTAATCAAAAGTTTTCCCAGGTCATTTACCTGGTACCTTTCTGCATCACTTGTCACATGACACACAAGATCTATACCTTGTGAGGGTTCCGCGATATTGAGTCTACAGAATTGTTTATAATAAAGTCTCCCAGGTACGTACCTTTCTGCCACACTGCACGCTCTTGTCACCAGTATCGTAGCTGATGTCGTAAAACTTGTCTTGTTGGAACAGGTACTTGGCTGCGGCTGAGTTGGCTTCATGCAGCAGTCCTTTCTCCCGGATGAGGAATGCGGAGCACTGCATCGGAGCGCCGGCCATCTTATGAGGGTTCCATGATATTGAGTCGGCTCTGAAAAGTTATGGCTTTCTCTTATTAAAAGCATTTCAAAAGCTATCCAATGTTTGTTTAAGGTAATGCCATCCCGTTTCGTAAGATAGTAGATGAGAAAAAAAGAAAGAATAAGATAGAAGTATACACGTAAGTAAAGGGGTTGAAGTTTAAAATTAGACTACGATATAAACTACCGTAAGCATGAAAAAGAACACAAACCTTTCTATTCCTTTTAACCGATTCTTGTATTTCTGAGATAAAATTAAACTTCCGCCCCAACACGCCTGAAAAATGATTATGAAAATAAAAATAAGGTAAAACAACCTTACTACCTGTAATTTATTAAAAAAAGTTCTCTCCGGCGGGGAATCGAACCCCGGTCTCCCGCGTGACAGGCGGGGATACTGACCACTATACTACCGAAGACTTGAAAACGTGATCAAAAATGTATTACTATTTCTAATAAACGCCTCTTTCAGATAATTTCCTGAACTGGGGGTGAGACTTCCCTGGTGAGATAGAATGATAAACATCAAAGAGCATATAAACACTGATATACGTATCAGGAATCAAAGGATTGACCAGCCTCTTTATTTTGTAAACTAGATGACTGATCAATAACATAATTTTAACAATTAGTACGCACTAGTGATTACTTGCTCAGTGGTACGTACTTCAGTTTTGCATCCATACGATGTTTGCGTAAGTTTGTATATACTGATGCTCAATTGAAATTCCTGCGCGGTCATCAATTACAAAATATAGGGATGGATTCCCAGGTCACCAGATTGAAATTTAATGATCCAATACTTACATCAACATGCAGCCAAACGCCTTCTCTCTCGCACACATCAGCTATCTCATCCAACTCGTCAATAGCCCCCAGCACAGTGGTGCCTGCGGTTCCGTTCACCAGCAATGGATACCGACCGGCGATTCTCTCCTCCTGTATCGACCTGGCGAGGTCGCTAGTGACCATCTGACCGCGGTCATTGGTTGGTATAAAACGGATGCTCTCAGTTCCGAAGCCCAGCCAGTGAGCTGCTTTCCGGATAGAGTAGTGGCTCTGAAGGTCAAATGGTTATGCTTATGTTGTTATGTAAATAACATGGTCACCAATAATTATAATCCACATCGATTAAAATCTACCAATTAAAACCCTGTCTCATCCATTAGGGCAGATAAAAGCAGTCTACAAACAGTTGGAATCTTATGGAATAGAGTTCACGCGACATTTAGAAACCGCATATATTTTCGACTTCACTACTAGTAACGTCGCTGAACGATACTTTGTCGATCATTACCGTCATAGCTTTATAGGTAGCTAGAACACAAAAGCGAAATATATTGTCGACATCTTATGGTAGAAACAATCACATAGTAGCACTGAAAATCTTACATCTTCGGAAGTAAACACCACCAATTCGGGCAATGCTCTCATTCCCTTAGTCTTGACTTCGGGAAACGTCTTGAACCTCGCAGCCACGATGCCATACAGTAGGGACATGCTTCCGCCAGGGCTGAAGATGCCGTCTCCGTTAGGAATGCCGAACAACTTGAGCATGTGGTTAAGGAGTTTCAGCTCTATGAGCGTGAATGCTGGGGCCACTTCGAATGTGTATCTAAGAAATAAACACCATATAATTTTATTTCGCAAATAAAATAAAAATAAAGTATAGGTGTAGGATATTTTGCTCAGTATTTAGGAAAGTCCATAAAGTTGTTGAAATACTCTTAAACAAGGGAAAAGACGAAAAGTAACTCAAGCAAAAACTGGTTTTAAGTATATAATTTATAAGGCTCAAAATACTTACTGGCTAGTATTAAAAGCTTCCGATATCCATGCCCCGGCGAGGCCATAAGGGTCGGGGCTTCCAAACAGCTGGTTCCTGAATATTCCCTTGTTCGTTTTGACGCTGAACTGCAAGATCTTTCTTACACACTCCTCTAGTTCAACATCGTTGATACCTTCAGTGACATCTAGGTCCAGGATTTTCTAGAAAAAAAATACAATTCTTGTTAGGCCGTGATCTCTGCGTACCCCTATGGGAAGCATATTCCCATAGGGGTACGCAGAGGTCTCCTTTTGCTACGGTCCTGATATATTATTACGCTCTAGCTTTATTTACTCTCATCGCATTCTTCATGCACGCTCGTAGATTTAGGGTAGGTAATATAGACCTGGCCTTTCTCCAAAACGTTACCAATTTATTCCAGATACGAACGCCTACCTCTCCATCAATTACGTTATTATATATCGTCTACTAAAGTGAGTTTCTGAGTCTCGAGAGCACTGGTGGTCTAGTGGTGGAGGCCCCGCCTTCCGATTTATTAGACTTCCTGTCATAAAATTCAGTCTTGCACTAATCCATTTTTCTGTTCAATAAAATTATGTACGCTATACCAGTACACTCAAACGGTGTAGAAAAACATCGTGAGGGAACCGACATGTCGTAGAACGTGTGTGAAGTGCACAAAAGGAACCTTGAAGGCGCACTTTAAACCATTTCACCACACTGGTTCGTAAGAACTAGTAGTAGTAGTAGTAGTGAGTTTCTTATCATTCACTCTAGACTCTAGAGTATTGAACTCAGATAATTGTTATCCAAAGGTTGCATCTAAGTAGGTAATTATGTAAGCGATATTGCACTGTTTACTCGCAAACATCATAGTTAAGATACTACTAAGAAAATGATAGGTGATTAAGAGGCTACCATACCATCGCGTCTATACCGATTTCGAAAGAGATAAGGCTACGGATTTCGGATATACAAAAGAAAGACTAAATCAAATAACCCGCTAAATCAAATACCTACATAATTTTTTATTACAAGAAAACTACAAAATGAATAAAAAACTGGATTCAGCAACTAAATAAATAGTTATTGTCTACCTATCAAAAATTATGGTTCCCGAAACTAGATCTAAACATGGGATACTTATCGAGATTTTTTTATCGTGTTTTTTTCTCTTATCGTGTTTTCATCTTGAGAAACCAATGAAAAAAAAAATGAATATTAATTTTCTTTTTGAATTTTGAACATTTCATTAACTAACGACAGAGTATGTCGATATAAGTGAGTAAATCCGCAATGGCACACTCTTAAGTAGTTAGGTACATTATTGATTTGCGGAAACGGAGTAACTAAGTAGGTACTTACTTAATTAGTTAGATATCTAAAGTAGGTAATAACATAGAGCTTCAAGCCACACATTATATTGAGTTGACTATAAAGCATTTTCAATAAAATATCATTGCATTGTATAATGGATAGTCACAAATAGTCACAATAGACAAGACAATACCTTTAAAAAATAAATTAACACGTTAATAGCTTATGTTATGACAGAACCTATTGCTATAGTAGATATATTAATAAGCTAATTAGCACAGAGAACTTGCAGCCACAGAAGCTGATAGGAATGGCGATCAACCTAATGCACTTTGGCAGACAATGCTACATGAACAATGACTGTGCTGGACCACTTAACATGAATATGGGACATGTTTATTTTTAAACTTATACAATAAAGTGCAATGTATTATTTTACAATTGAATATTTATAAGGCTTCATGAGACACGTGTTTTACTTACTTAGGTAAGTATTAAGTATCTACTATTCTTTCTTTTGACGACCTCTGTGGCCTGGCGGGCGAATGCTCGGCTGAGATGCAAGAGGCGCGGTTTCGATTCCCGCTGCGGGAGAAATATTTGCATGCCTATATTATAAATACTTATATATTTACAAAATATATATATAAGTATTCTATCAGCCATCTGGTTCCCATAGTACAAGCTTTGCTTAGTTTGGGGCTAAATGGTGCTGTGTGATATGTTCTCAAATATTTATTTATTTATTCAAGCACTTGGTTCACAATCCTATTTCCACCTACCTTTCGTGCACTAGAACATCTTTGAACTTTTTAAGTATCGATATGTCGTTACTTAAAAAGTTCGAAGATCGAAGTTCGAAGTTCGAACAATGTTTGAGAGTAACTTACTCGTACGGAATACACAGGCAGATAAAAAAGGTTTTTGATCTAAAATTCCATTGCTACCGCACATAAATGTTTCGAGTAGAAAATTCCCTTGTTGCACTACCAGATTCAAAGCCACGGACTCGGAAGGCGAAAGCACTTCCGAAGCAAGATTGCACTTTGGATCGCGGATATATTCCATGAGGTTTTTAGAAAAGTTTTTTTCAATATCTAACCAAGGATCACGTTAATTCTCCAACGACTATGAAAAAACTAGTTTTACCTATAGGTGCAGCAAAATAAATATGCCTAGTAAATAGACCTATGTACATTTAAGCAAACGTGTGTTAAATGTGATATGAATTTACACAGCTAAAATGTATTAGCTTTACACCAAAACCATGGAATAGTGCAGTTTATCTTATAGGTAGGTACTTTGTCAATTATGTCACCCATTACACGTATATCATTGAACTTAATTTTACCAACTCAATATAAATTTATCACATGTGATCACAAGCATTCCATGCATAGGTTGATGATAACTACTATTAGTAGTGTCATTACTTTTCTCTCGATGTTTTCCTTCAACGTTTGAGAGTACTGGTACTTAAAGGTTGATGATGATGATGATGAAATATTTAGAATAATTAATTAGCAAATTAAATGATAACATACCTCCAATTGATTAGGATTCTTGAACTGTATCAACGGTAGATTATCAGCTGTCTCCTCTTTCACAATCCTCGGTACCTTGTCCAGAAACGAATATCCATTAGGCTCCATTGCTTCGGTCACGCATATAATGTGTTTACAGGTCAATGGTAAATCACAGACTACGCTGCATTGCCGAGTGTTTTACATTTTGTACTTACCTACTTGACTCGCAATGTGTGTAGTGCGCAGAGAACTTTATTTGTTGACATTGTTATCATTGAGTTCATCAGAGAAAGGTTTTACGACCTTTCTTAAGTATAACAGAAGATGCAATGTTCCAAAGGTAGTTATTCCTTCTTTACTATGATTTTCGAGCTATATTTAAGAGGTATTTGGTGCCTATAGGTAATATAAGTTAGTTAAACTACCGATAATTATGCGAAAGATGCGAGAGAGATTAATGTCTGTGCAAGAGTTGCTCTAGGATTTTTATAAGTGATAATCTAATCTAAACACTCTGTATAAATGGCAACAAATACTATCCAAACTTTTTGTAGAATCCGTTTTGATCAGGTAAAAATTTAAAAAACCGACGACGCCGTGTGTCATATTTATGCCAAAGTGGCATAAAATGAACTCTTACGGTTTTGATACAACTCGCATAAAAAATCGAGGCCCAATAGATTTTAAGAAACAACGTGGGTATGATAAGTTCAAGTGATTTTTCAAAAAAATTTGCAAAATTTTAGTAGGTATAACAATAAAAAACGTTGTAAACAATGAACTTCGGAAAAGGACGATCTCGCTCCAGAAGGAACTCTATGAGCATAGTGAACTCTGAGAAATGGCGAAACTACGGCAAACGGACCTCACGCAAGGAAGCAGAACTTAGGAATAATGATTCGGATGACGACGAACCGAAATATAATGAAATGAAGAGTTGGGTACAGGACTTTTTTGATAAAAAAAGCAGTTCTGAGGATAGGACTGATCAAGACGTAGAGGTGCAGTTGACGCAGCGGCAAACACTTATACTTTCGACTTTGGTTCCTAATGAGGTTTTACTACTAGACAAGTAAGTTTAAAAATCCCGCTAAAGCTGAAATGGTAACAGTGCCTTAGAAAATGTGATTGTAGAGAAAAGCAAGCTTTCAAATATAACACTTTTATCATGAGGTTACGGGTTTCGGAGATATTTATTGTGAAGCATATTATATTTATGTATGTAAAATATAAATAATTACAGGTTTGACGATGCCAACCCTAAACGCTTCGTTGGCGTTCTTCTCATGGCAGACGTATCCGGATACACCGCACTTACAGAACGATACAATAGCACTGGGAAAGGTGGAACCTACAGACTCACTGTAACCCTCAACACCTACCTCGGGTCACTCATCGAGCTTATTTATACCCATGGCGGTGATATACTAAAGTTTGCTGGAGATGCTTTTTTGGCCCTATGGAAAACAGATAAACGAACATTTCTTTGCCATACAATTCACAACGTCATCGCTTGCGCCTTGTTGATACAACACTCATACTCTTCATACGAAACAGATGTGAAAGTAAGTCTCCGGGTGAAACTTGCTATTGCTGCCGGAAATCTCATCTTTACCCCTATAGGTAGTGGTATCGATATGAACTATGTATTAATTGGGCTGCCCGTCCTTGAAGCTAAAGCTGCAGAAAGCGTTTGCTCTTCAGGAGAAGTTAAATTATCAAAAACAGCCTGGGCTCATTGCTATTCCAGAAATTATGATCATGTTATTCACGAAGATGGCCATGTCACGATCAAGTCTATTCTTTACGACCCTCATGAAAGCGACGTGAATAAACCATTTCTAGGTTTCAGTACAATGGTCAAACAAATAAAACGTCCTCTTAATGCAATAGAGAATCTTCCAGATTTCCTTCTTCTTCCTAATAAGAGCTTAAGTCCTGCAGAAGTTTTAAAAAAGAATGAAATATTGCATCTTCGTAAAACTATTTTTACTGCAGAAGAAAATAATACTGGTTCGGAGATTCGCAAGTTTATGATAAGACCTGTGTTGACGCAAATCGATGCTCACCAGCCGCTTGAGTATCTTACCGAGATGAGGCAGGTTTCTATTGTATTTATCACACTTAAGCCAAGAGAGTGCCCTTTCCTACAACTAATCACTATCGTTAATAATGCATATCAGATAACATGTGAAATCGTTTACAAATCTATGGGCTGCGTGAATAAAATCATACTGTTTGATAAGGATATTATGATTCTGGTCGTTTTTGGACTACGCGGCTTTAAACACGAATCTGAGGCGCAAGCTGCCTTGAAATGTGGGTACAGTATAAGAAAGTCCGTGTCTGCTCTTGATGGCGTTCTAGAAGCTTCCGTTGGTGTTACAACAGGCCAAGTCTATTGTGGTGTCGTTGGGCATCCTCTTAGAAGAGAATTCACTGTCATTGGTGCTATTGTTAACAAAGCTGCCAGGCTCATGTGTGGATTTCGAAATAAAACTACATGCGATGAAACTACATTTATAAAAAGCAAAATGTCGACAAATGGTTTTACATTACAACCCACAATCGAACTTAAAGGTATTGGCCAATCTGGTAAAATATATGAATATACAGAGGATATCCGAGTGAAGGAATTATACGAAATACCAATGATGCCGCCCCTTCTAGACAGACAAGATGAAATGGAATATTATCGTAGCTGGCTGAATGAAAGTCATGAGACATTCAGAGACTTTGATGCATTGCTGTTAGTTGGTGAATCACGTATCGGCAAAACTAGACTACTAGAATGGATGGCTAGAGATGCTAGAAATTCTAACCATCGCGTGTGTTCAGTTACGTTATCTACAATTCATTCAGCAACTCCGTATTTAGCATTAAATCAAATAATTAACCAGATGTTGGGACTCCAAGAACCTGTCGTAGGATTTGCCAAGGAGGAAAAAATCGTCCATCTAATGAAGGTGTATTCCGAAGATTTGTGTTACCTGAACAATATTTTAAAAGTAAAATTTGCATTTCATGAAAGAATTTACTCATATGATGAGACAAAACGCAAGGAAAAAGCTAAATTAGTCTTTACAAAGCTAATTAATGCTCTAATGGATTCTCATGTTGTATTATTGGATGACTTGCAAAATTTGGATTCTTTTTCCTGGGAGTTTATAACACTCATGTTCCGTTGTATGAAAATATTTACTATTTTATCAGTAACTCGAGGAAAGTTCAGCTCTGTTCAAAATTGGTTATACAGTATTTTTATAAACGACAGTGTAAGAAAAATGGTGCTTGGACCTCTTTCACTTATCTGGATTCCAGCTTTGGCTTGCCAAATATTAGACGTCAATGCAGTACCAAAAGATCTTTGCGATGCACTAACATTGCAATGTGGTGGAATGCCTGGTCATTTGGAAAGTTTCATAATTCACTTATTTTCAAACGGTGCTCTGGAACTGAAAAAAATAAGTGAAAATGAATTAAAAGACTGGGCTGAAGCTCATCTAGAATTTCCTGATACCAATTTATTACACCCCCAGGCGCTAGATATAAAAGATCAGGAAGCGCTAGATGAATTTATAAAGAACGATTACACGGGAGATATTACGATTTGTATCGTCACTCGAAAGGAAGAATTGACAACAAACATCGATATGCAAAACATGGATGCCCTCATAATGATACAAATTGATTCTTTAACTCCGTATCAACAGTTATTGCTGAAGATAGCTTCTGTCATCGGAAACGTCGTATCAAGAGATCTTTTAGAAAGTATTATGTATGAGAATAATCCTTTAACCACAGCGAAAGCAATTAAAAGGTTATTTGCAATGCGGATCCTCTCGTGTGCAACTGCTAATAAAGCAAAATATAGTCGTAAGTCTACAACAGATGACCCTGTGTCACATATTGATATAAATTTATCGTGTGACTGCCTCTTTGAATATGATCCTGAACAATGTGAAAATTTACCAAAATATGCTTTTTGCAAAGTAATTCAATTCAAAAATAAAAATTCTAGACAGACTTGTTACGAATTACTTCCAATGAATCAAAAGAAAGAATTCCATTCACGTGTAGTCAATTATTTAGAGAACAATAGACTTAAATGTCCAAGTTGTGGAGGAACCGTTATGATAGTGCAATCTTTGCTTAGTCTCAAGCCTATTGATTCTATGAGTAACGTTAGCGACAACTCACGCCCAGACGACGAATCATCTAGTGACACAGAAGACGATGATGACATCGAAAATCAATCTTCTATATTAAAAAGTATGAGTAGCAAAAAATTTGAAACATTGGAGTCGGAAAATGATAATAAAGAAGTATTAAAATCAAACAGTGAACAAATTATAACTAGAAATAGTTCCAGAGAAAGTTACATGAACAGAGTCAAAACTCAATATAATTCTATTCTGAAATCAAAGACTAGCGACTTTGAAGATGTGTTTAGTATGAGTAGAAGATCAACCAAAAGAGTTACTATGACTAACTTGCAGTTTAAAAAAACATCGGAAGAATTTTCAACTCACAAAATATTTGATATGTTTCGAGAAGTAACAGAAGCTGAAAGCCTGAGTGATTGGTATGACTTAGGCATTTTAGATAGTACTGATGATCTAACTGCAGAGCAAGGAAGAAATAACAGACAACCTTTGTTTGTTAAAATAGAAAAAGGTGTTTCACAAACCGATTTCAACAAATGTACCTGTGCCGATTTGCGCATTTCAATCTTTGAACAGCTCATTAATCATGCGTTATTGGCTGAACTCAAGAGCAAAGCAATTGAATTCTTAATAACTTCCAGTTATTTGAATCTGCTGGCCAGTAATGAGGACGTCGTATTTCCAAAGCTTGAAAAAGCTGAAACTATGTGTGCTGAAAATCATGGGCTCGATGAATTTATGAAAAAAAGATTTCTAGGTAAAATACATTCGTTGCGTGCATCTGCTTGTCTGGTCAGCGGTAGACTCTCAGCAGCAAAAATAGCTTTGGATCGTGCGTTGAAAGTTTACGGTATAAAGCTCGATAAAGTCACAAGTTTATTGCAGATGAAAAATTTGATTACTTCCATCAAAATGAAAAGACCGAAATATCGATCATACAAAAATACTATGAAATCTGATTCTGTTTTTTGTCTCAATGTTGCAACGTTATTGAATTCAATATTAGGAGAAGAACGAATGGCAAAGCTTGCAGCGACCCGGGCTCTTCAAATCATTCAGAATGTAGAATGCCCCGTCATCGATATGTGTGAAGCATATAGTAACGCTTTAGTAGTTGAACTAAATAGAGGAACACCTGAAAATACATCAGAAATAGAAAAAATGTTAAGTCAGACACTAAAAAATTTACCGCGTCCTATTCAAGCAGATGAAATTTATGCAGTTGGAAAAGTTTTCATGGAATCCTTCCGGGCACGATTAGCGAGGGGTCAGCTAGCCACCGCTGTCAGATCAGGCTTCCGAGCTCTAACAGTGAGCCGCTTCCTTCAAGCAAACAATGTTACTTTAGACATCATACCCGACATATTTTACGTTTTACTGTCTCGAAGGCGAATAGAAGAAGCTATAGATATTCTGCAACTAACATTTCGAATGGGTGATACTCAAGTTTCTCAGGATAGTGAGACCTGGTACTACGCGCTTTGTATTGACATGATACTGGACGCTGGTTTTCAGCTAGAAAGCCCGATGGAGATTAGTCGCTTCGCCGAGTTTTCACTAAGTAGAGGGAAATCAGCAGGGCCTGGCAGACGACGGTTAGTGGTTGGTCTGTGGACCTACTGGCTCAGATCAGATACTGAAAAAAAAGCAAGACGATTTGAATCTGAAGCATTGAGCTGGGTTTCTAGTGAGCAAGATGATGGATCATTAACCACACTAATAAGTGCATTGAGATTAACTGAAGGAATGTTAGAGAGCTTAGCCAGAAAACTTGATGACTTGAAGAAGGTAAATGCTCTGATAACCAAAATATGGGTTCAAATATACTTAAGTACATTACGTTTTTTCTTTAAGAAGTTCTTAATTACAGGTAGTGGATGTAATGGAACTGCGCTCCATAGCCGACCGCGAATTAACCAGATTAGAAAGAGATACTCGCGTGATGCGCATTCTATATCCTCGTTGGATGTTCCTAAGAGCAAATACATTGAAGCTGGCTAATCGCAAGCCAGCAGCTACAGCTTTGTTTAACCAAGTTAGTAACCAACAAGCCCCTTTCAATTGATGTACTGCAACTTCAATGTACCTAACAATATAACTTTTGCAGGCATTAGAAGAATCACGTCGGATTAACAATCGCTTAGAGGAGGGTTTAGCGCGTGCTGCCTTATCCAGGTCTGTGTTCTGGACACAAAACGCTCGGTGCTACAACTTCATTAACTGGCAAGCAGGTGCAGAACACGCGCGTACTTCGTGGTACCAAATCATGTACCGAATGACTTACATGGGAGAATAATCTATAACGAAGGGGATAGTTCGCTGCAGGTATGTAGGTATGTACCCACAGTATTGAATTTAGATAGGTAGAAATTAGATCGGTGATGAACTTATAATTGAATAAAAGCCGCTGTCACCACTGCATGATCGTTCTGATACCTTTTCTATATTTTGTTGTAGTAACTAAATAACTGCTAACCCTGCAAATACGTGAAACTCGTACCATGAAAATCCAGACCCAGATGAAATATTTGTAGAACATGCAAAGGTCTCCCGCAGCGGGAATCAAAGCCGCTTCTCTTGTGTCTCAGCCGGACGCTCGCCCTCCAGGACATCGAGGCCGACAAGATTGCGTAACACGTGCTCAGAACAGTGAAGAAAAACATCGTGCGGAAAAAGTTTGTAATTGGTAGGTACTCTTTATGTTTACTTACTCTTTTAAAGCAGTTTATTTACTCTCTATGTCAAATAAACTGGTTGCTACATTTTTAATTAAAAAAACTGGTCAAGTGCGAGTCGAGGTTCCAGGTTAATTGATTCTGTCATTGTCAACTGTCAACTGCTGATATCAAAATAAACAAAACAGACTTCTTCACTACTTTCAGCCGGCCGGTTCATCCAAATTGATTTGAATAAAATTGATAAGTTGTACCTAATCATAAACATTCATCATTATCGGATTTGTGACGTGATTTATAGGAAGATGTTTTTATCCACTTGTGAGTGGTCGTGTGATAGGTAGACTGATAACTTACCGAGTTAAAATGACGGACAAGAAGTTAGTATTTATCGGTACAATCGCTTCTTCTGCTTCTCTGAATGATCTCAAGATCTATAACGGTTTCATTGTTGTAGAAAATGGGAAGGTAAATCGCATTTTATTTTTCTAATGTCTTCAGGAAATCATATTTTCACGTTGACTTCACATACCATGTTTTTTCAGATCACAAAAACGGGAACTATACAGAAATACGAAGAGCTTCAGAATGCTGGGTTATTTAAAAATTTCAGTGTGACCCAGTTGGGTCAGGACCAGTTCCTTATGCCAGGATTTGTGGATTGCCACACACATGCCCCTCAGTTTCCTAACCTCGGTCTGGGCTTGGATAGGCCGCTGTTGGAATGGCTTGCCAAATACACATTCCCTCTGGAAAAGAAGTATGGCGATATAGAATTTGCCACACAGGTTTATGATAAAGTTGTGGTAAGTAGATTCACCTCATTCCTCAAGACCAGAGATCAAAATTTTTTATAGCCTCAATTATTAATTTTTGTAATTAAAAGGTATCTAGATTGCTAAAAAGGTAGGTAATTGCTGAATAAAACTATATGTACCTACTTTGTTTGAGATTAATTCAATTACTGAGATGAGTACCTAAATATTTCATTATTAAATTGTAGGTATTTTATTCTTATCTCTTATTATTCATATTCACTTATTTATTTACAGCGAGATGGGCTGACTATCTAGCATCCATTGCAGGCCGGACCTGGATGAAACTTGTAACGGACTGTGGAGAGTGGCACACGCAAAGGGAAGCCTATACCCAGCAGTGGATAAAGTCGGGTTGCGGATGATGATGATGACCTATTTATTGCTTACTTATGCATTCCAACTAAGAAACTGAATGTATAACATTTCAGCAAAGATTACTAAAAAATGGGACTACAACAGCTTGCTACTTTGGCACCATACATCTAGAAGGCACACTGCAGCTTGTGAACAGTGCCATTCAACACAAGCAGAGGGTGTTGGTGGGCAAAGTCAGCATGAATGAGAGAAACGATGAGGGGTACTACAACGACACTCGGAGGGAACTAGCCGAGGTGGAAGAGTTTGTCAAAAAGGTTCAGGCATTGAAAGTAAGTACCTATGTTTTTGACTAAATAATCTTCTAAATCCTTTTAATATTACATGACTGTAAAGGGATCATTTTCCAAAAAAATAGCCAAGCGTGCTTTTTTACCCGTATTTTCTAAGCTTGGTCGTGTTATGAACAGGTATAAATGCAACATAGATTTAAGATTTGTCCAAATGATCCCTGTGATTTTAAGGAATAAAAAATTTTTACTTTGCCTTTAAAGCTTGAAGGCACACACAGCAGTGGGTGAAATCAGATAATGAATGATGATGATAGAGAGATATTAGTTTAATTCATGCAGTGTGATAATGTTTGCATGTTTTGCATGCCTTGAAAGCATGTAGTAAGGCAAACACTTCGGACGTTTACAAAAACAAATATTCTGTCAGCCACATGGTTCCCATAGCACAAGCTTTGCTTAGTTTTGAGCCAGATGGCGCTGTATGAAACATCCAGTAATATAAATGTGCTTATTTGCAGAATGACCTTGTTCAACCAGTTGTAACGCCAAGGTTTGCTGTGAGCTGTGATGAAGAACTGATGAGTGGGCTTGCAAAGATAGCCAAAAAATATAACTGTTTCATTCAAGTAAGTAAGCACTTTTACCCTTTCACCACACTGGTTTTACGTGGTATGTTTGCTGAAATAACATATTGTTACTTTTTATCCGGGTACCACGCAAGCAAAGTCGCGGGCGCTAGCTAGTAATATTATAAATGCGTTATAGTTTTTGTGTGTGAATGTTTGTTACCACATATCTCCGTAATTACCAAACCGATTTTGATGAAATTTAGAATGTAAATAGTTTAGGTGCTGGAATAATACATAGCTAATTTATTTTTCGAAAATCAACCCCAACAGGGTGTTAAGGTTTCTATGGAAAAAATATGTCTTAGTTTGATTCGCTCAAAACTTGGTACATATAAACTTATCTTTTAAAATAAATAATAAAACCCATATATTTTATTTTTTCAAAATTGCCCCAGTGGTGGTTCAAGGGTAAAATGGGGTGTAAAAATATACACCACGCAAACGAAGCTGTGAAGGTAAACTTATCATAATATACTTAGTAGAAGGAAGACACTTTTGCATACTCTACAGGTTGCTATAAATAAACAGAATGATTTTAGATGAAGTAAGCTTACCTATACCATCTTCTCAGCAGTGGCCTTTATCCAAAGGCATGGTCATTAGAGTAATAATATAAGTACAGTATTTATAGTAACTACATATTTATTACTCATTGTTTCAGAGCCACATATCGGAAAACATAAAAGAAATTGAGTTTGTTTTGTACAAGAATCCTAATTGCACAAGCTATTCTGAAGTGTATGATAAAAGTAGCATTTTAAATGATAAGGTAAGTGCTTAAAGACTTTTTTCTACTGAGCCAATATTGTAAATCAAATATTTGTGAGTTTGGATATTGGATTTTCTGACACTTTAATATAGCCTATGAACCTCTCGGCATCCAGACGAATCCAACGACACCTCATTTGTCAAAGTCCGTCCAGCCGCTCAGTCGTTTGGACTACAGCTTCAACAAAAGATTGCACCCTATACAGGGTGAATTATTCAAAAAGGTGTGCATGGCCAAATCCGAAAGTATGAGGAATAGCGAAAAGTACTCAAAGGAGTCTCAGGCCTGATTTTGATGAAAACTAAAACTAAAACTGCATCATTGGATTTAAAAAAAATCAATACATATTCCTAGCCAAGAATCGAACCCGTTGATTTTCGAAAAAAAACACTGATATTATATCACACCATTCGATAGTGTCGCTAATAAAATAAATAAGGAAATCTCGGGCCCGATTTTGATGAAAACTAAAACTTTTAGTTTTAGTTAATCGGGCCCGAGATTCCTTTGAGTACTTTTCGCTATTCCTCATAGTTTCCGATTTGGTCATGCACGCCCACTTGATAAATTCACCCTGTATACATACATACATCCTACACAGTCACAGTTAAAATCGATTAAAACCCCAAAAGCAAAAAAAGTCAGAAGTTTTTCATTCTTTGAAATCACTAGGAAATCTACATTATGTTGAATTTACGCCTGTTCATAACGCTACCAAGCAAGAGAATGTAGATCAATAGCTACCTAATTTTTACAACGATTTTTTGGGTCTAATTTAATGTGATGGACGAGCATCAAGCACATGTTCACGTGCACAGACTAAAATGAAATCTAACGAGTTGACACCAGTCTACTTGCAATTAGATTAAGGGCAAGTATAGGTAGTATCACATCGAAACATTCCACATGGAATTTTTTTCCACGCCAGCGCCATCAGTAAATGACCACTTTCGCCACTGCTAATCACTAAATAGATTTGGTAATTTTCCTATACTGAGTGTCTAGTTTATTGATAAACATTAAATATTAACCTCATCTAAATATATAAAACTCTTACGTCACTGACTGACTGACTGACAATAAAGTCAGCCTAACCTAAACCGTAAGTCCTAGAAGAATGAAACTTGGAGGGTATATTCCTCTGTATACGCTCCAAAACCCGAATTGTTGAGGTTGGTCAAAAAGCCGCCAGCCTGAAGTGGAACTGGGCCGGACACGTCTGCCGCATGTCGATCGACTTGTGGGCGAGGAGGACCACAGAGTGGACCCCACACAACGCGATGCGGCGACGTGGAAGACCTAGGATGAAATGGCGGGACGAGCTGGACATTCACCTTGGCACATGGCCTGTTACAGCGTTAAATCGCGAAGTTACTCTTCGGAAAGAGGGAAGGGAGGCCTTTGCCCTGCAGTGGGACAAAAACGGCTGATTAATAACAATAATAATTGACCTCCTCCCAAAACACACCTATGTCCTTATGCAGAAAGCCGTTATACTTAACACAATGCCGAATCGTCCGCAAGTTCTTGCAGGCGGACTGCAATGCCAGTAAGGATTCGCCCAATTTATTTATGTAGGAACTGTTATGTACCTGGCTTAGGCCCGTGCACTTCAGTTAATCCGGTTTCCATTTACTTAACCGAGTATAAAAACTATAAATAATAATAATATGGTGTAGGAATGCATTAAGAAAAAAAAACTCGAAACTTGAACTCCTGTAAGACACAGTGGGAAGATGAAGTCTATGTGTAAAAAACCGAACGCGGACAAGTCGCGGTGTTCCACTAGTCTGAAATAAAATGGTGACAAAAAATGATTTAAACAAAAACATTATAAAGTAAAAATTATGCATCGGTAATGTAATGTAAACATTGAGTGAGAATAAAGATTCTAAGAACTTAATGACGACCTTGGTGGCGTGGCAGACGAGTGCTCGGCTGAGACGCAAAAGACACAGTTTCGATTCCCGTTGCGGTAGAAATGTTTGCATGTTCTGCAAATATTTCTTCCGGGTCTGAGTGTTGTTAATGTATTATAAGCATAAGTATGTATTTACAAAAAAAGTATAAAAGTACTCTATCAGCCATCTGGTTCCCATAGTAGCTTTGCTTAGTTTGGGGCTAGATGATACTGTGTAAAATGTCCACAAATATTTAGTTGTTTATTTAATGTGTGTGTCCACGTTTTAGTGTATAATGGCGCATGCGGTACATTTAAGTGACGAAGAAATGGCGCTTCTGTCCAAAAGAGGTGTGTCCATTGCACACTGCCCCGCTTCCAACACTAGGCTGAAGTCAGGACTGTGTCCAGTCCTGAAGCTGATTAGAAACAATCTGACTGTGGGATTAGGAACAGGTAAGTGCCTACTTAAAAACATATGTAAACCGTCGGTCCTGGCTTTTAAGTCGTTAAGCCATGACAGAGGCCTTTAGGCGGCCTAAAAACTCCGTCACTAGAATTGGCCACTAGCTCATACGAACATACATACTTAAAAACAAAAGACTATCTCTTACTAATTAAGTAAATATTTGTTTATGATTCAATAATCATTCATACATTATGTACATAGTAATAACATAATGTTTCCATAGGAGTAGGCAGAGACCAGGGATCACCATTTGCTACGGTCCTGATTCACTCACTTTATTCACTTATTTTAAGAGTCCTTTAAATGAGCATACTCCATTTATCAGTGGTGCCATCTAGTGCTAGTATCAAGATTTAAACATCTTATACATTTTTAAATTTAAAAATCGTTATTGAAATCCTACTATATTATAAATGTTAAAGTTTGTGATGATGTTTGTACGTTTGTGCCCAATCACGCCTAAATGGCTGAACGGAGAATGAAACTTGGAATACATGGTACATGTGCTGAATTAACATATAGGCAGGCTATTTTTATACGGGCCGCGAAGCTATATATATTTTTGCATACAGATGTTTCCGGTGGTGATAATGCAAACATTCTGGACGCAATGCGCCGCGCGATGGATGTGTCCACATATGTAGACTCGGGAGACACCATCTCCTGGTCGGATGCATTCTACTTGGCTACCTTGGGCGGCGCGAAAGGTAAGCTTGCTGATACTAAACATTTAGAATAGTGATTTATTGAATCAGAATCCATTTTACATAAATAAATATTTGTGGACATTTCACACTGCGCCATCTAGCCCTAAACTAAGCAAAGCTTGTACCATGGGAACCAAATGGCTTATAGAATACTTATATACTTTTTAAACTGTGTCACTAACTGTTTGTAACTTAAGTGTTTAAATGGGTCACTGACTGTAAGTTCATAATATATAGTGAAGTCAGCTTGTATGAAGCAATAACGACGATTTTTTAAGCTATTCGGAAACTATGGACTAAGGACGAGTCTCTGAGAAAAATTGTCACTTGAGTGAAAACTTGTAAGGTAGCATTCTGTACAATAATTACAATCTATGCTAAATATTTTTTTATTAAAAAATTAAAATAATGAAAGTCTCATTCATAGCAAGAGCCAATCACTTTCCATAGCTTTCCATAGCTAAAATTCCAGTTTCTGAGGCCTCTAAACTATCGGCCATTCAATTTTGAAAGCGTATTACTTTGTTTATGAAGGACTAGCCAATATAAATCATGGCGTCTTAAACGACCGGCATTCATTATCATATCATTGAAGACCAAAATATTTCGCAGCGCTGAAACTCGACGACAAAATTGGCAGTTTCGAAATCGGCAAAGAGTTCGACGCCCTCCTCATAGACGTATACCCGGAAGGCGGGCCGGTGACGCGCTACGAGGGATTCCCGCCCTTCACACCTGGAGATAAGGACTACGCGGAAAGCTTGCTGCAGAGATTCATTTACGTCGGAGACGACAGGAATATCGTACAGGTCTACATAAAGGGAGAAAAGGTCAAATATATTAAATAAAATTGAGGCGTTCAATAACTGGATACCTAATCCAATTCATCGTGTTCCTGCCCTTATCCCACTCTATTTGGGTTCAGCACAGCATGGTTTTTTTTTACATTCCCTTCTGTCATCCGTTTTCTCTGTACTCACTCCTTTCTTAACCATAATTACTGTAACTAATCCAGTTGAATTATATAATGAAGTAGGCGTTTAAGTATATAAGTTTATATAGTGAATATACTATATATTTACTATTATTTATATAAAATAAAGCAGCTCAAAAACAAATTGATAAACAAAACAAACCTGTGATACTGTAGACTGTAGTGATGTTTAATTACAAAAATGTGAAATTGACATTCCTTGTAAAATTCTTCCATTTACACTGTGTATATGATTAAAATGTAAAATGTTTATTTCAGCTTTTTATTTCACATTGTCTCTTTACAGAGCTTCAACTCAATAATTCGTTTAAAAAAACATCCACATTTTGACCATCGCAACTCGATCATCAATAGTAATATTTTATCCAAACAAAATCTTAGATTAGACTTTGTTAGCTCTATTTTAATTGTCTTCACCAACACTATCGGTGGCCGTTATATTTTTTACCAATAAGAAACCATCGTGGAACAATCGTAATTTGAATAAAAATAAATTATCCTACAACCAATACAAATATAATTTACAAAAGAAGCAGTCGGACTATCTAAAGACCGTTGCAAACGGTCTATAGATAGCTCACATGATCCAGATCATCAGACGGTGGAAGTGTGTCAAAGACTCTGGCCGCATTGCCAATAAAAATTCAACCTTCCCAAGAACACTTTGCCTAGTTTTGTTTTTCTCACTCATATCAGAGCTCTAGTAAAATAGTTCACGATGTCAAGTAATTGCAGTCTAATGAGTGGTAATAAGCTCATTTAGCGCACTAATGAACTTATTGTTATTACGAACCCTAAGTAACCGCCTGATAGTCTCAGAGGGGAGATTGATAAGGTTTCTTTTAAAAGGAATAATTAGGGCTGGAACCTCAGTTCTCTTAACATTTTCTACTCATTTGTTAATAGAGTATTTAGCAAAGTGTTTTGTTGTTCAGGTAATAAATTACTTTAGGTAGGTCTTATTTGTTAATTTGAGGCAATACTCGTTCACAAATAATGCACAAGTTCGAATCACGCTTTCATAGATAAAAACAAAAAGTACCTAGGTACTACCGTTTCGAATATTTAATCAACTACTCATGATCTTGTTTTTTTTGTTGTTGTAAGTTTTCTTATTATAACGTATGGCTCTGCCCACCTCATTATGGATACAACTTGGATAGATGACCACGTGATGTTGACTTTTTGCGCTCCCAGATTTTTTTATGGAAAAATCCCGAAAAACAGAATTTCATTCCGTACTGACTATATGTACCTATTACCTAACTGTATCTAACTTCTGAATTAGGTATATTATTGAATATAAAAAAACACATTTGTCACTTTTCACACCTTAAGACAATATCATTCCAAAAAATCTAACTTCATCTAATCCCCAAACACTTCTTTGTTCGTGTCATCCACAACTTTGACCCAGTTGCTTAACTACTAATGAATGAATCATTATCACATTTCAATAAAAAATAATAAGAATCAGGTACCTATTTATCTACTACTGCATAAAATTGGTAGAGTAACGCCTATTACAAAACTTAAGTAAGCGATAATGCACTAATAAATAATTTAGTATAATTAAGTTAGTAGGTAGGCTAAAGATGATTCATTTCGAATCAAAACTTCTATAAAAATACGACCGGTTTTTGTCATTCAGTCATGTAGTGATTTACTAAGAAACATGAACTTAGTTGTGTTAGTGATTCAATCTCTACTAGGCCGC
This sequence comes from Scotopteryx bipunctaria, assembly GCA_949320045.1. Lineage (NCBI taxonomy): Eukaryota > Metazoa > Arthropoda > Insecta > Lepidoptera > Geometridae > Scotopteryx > Scotopteryx bipunctaria. The sequence goes on along the minus strand of OX439459.1, from coordinate 4,458,546 downwards.
TGAGGGAAATACACGTTTCTAGAATGACGGACAAAAAAGCGGTGTTTGTTGGAACTATTGCTTCTTCACGATCGCTGAAAGAATTGGATGTTTATAACGGATTTTTGAGCGTGGAGAATGGGAAGGTATGTTCTACGTATTTTATTTTGGATTTTTTTTAAATTAAAAAATGTTGGATATTAGAATGAGTTTCTTTTAATAGCTACACATTTTTTTATTTCATTACGCTTTTTTTATTGGAATGTCTGATTAAATCATGATCTATGGCATTAATTAATTTCAGTTACTTTTTTAAATAATTTTATTTAATTTAATCGTATTTTTCAGATTACCAAAAAAGGAACAACACAGGAATTCCAGCAACTACAAAATGCTGGATATTTTGACAACTTCAGCGTAACCCTGTTGGGACAAGACCAGTTCATCATGCCAGGGTTGGTGGACTGTCACACTCACGCGTCACAGTTCCCCAACATTGGCCTCGGGCTAGACAGGCCATTATTGGAGTGGCTACCGAAGTACACTTATCCCCTGGAAATGAAGTACAATGACCCTAAGTTTGCTACTCAAGTGTACGACAAAGTTGTGGTAAGTTCTTGTTTGATTAATCTTACTTCTTACTTATATTATAAATGCGAAAGTTTGTGAGGATGTTTGTGCCTCAATCACGCCTAAACGGCTGAACGGATTTGTATGAAACATGGAATATACATAGTACATGTGCTGGATTAACATATAGGCTATTTTTATCCAGGTACCACGCGAGCGAAGCCGCGGCAGCTAGTAAGATTATATTTCAAATAGTTGTGCAATAATGTTACAAATTGAGTTAAAGGGGACAAAATTTTAAAATCTAGTCGTGACACTTTCGGGCCAGTGTGGTGAAAGAATTTAAAGTGCGCCTCAAAGGCTCCTTTTGTATACTTGACATATATTTTCAAACTTTTTAGGTTTTATGACATGCCGGTTTCCTAACGAGTATAATGCACATACATTTTTGGAATAGAAAAATCTATTGGTGCACGACCTGATTTGAACTCCCGACCCTAAGGTCGGGGGTTCAATCAGGTCGTCCGGTCCTAAGGCCCGAAAGGCGGGGTCACTACCACCATTGCTCTCTCAACTATTAAAACTGTCATTTTGATAAACACCTAAATAATAAGAAAGGGCTGTAATTTATATAAAATACCTACTCAAAAAAGTTATTTTGACTGGTTATTTTGTATAACACATTTTTTATGAATTTAAAGAGGAAAATCGTCACATTGAAAAATCTTCTAAAAATTTACAAAATAAGTATAAAAACCAATTTTCTGCCCCTAGCCGCGATTTCAATAAAAATAGAAGGCTTCCATTTGTTTCTTAATGTGTGCAATAAAACTGTGTATTGTGCAATAAAATCTGATTTACTCGACATATTCTATTATCAGTGACCCCCTCCAAAGTTTCAGGCTGCGACCGCGCCTGATAGATACCTGCATGAATGTTGAGCGCTCAGCGAAAGAGTGAAAGGTGGTTGCGCACCACTGGTTAGACTGATGATCCGTGCCGGTGTACCTACCTTCTAGAATTTCAATTTGTTACTTATTTTCTAAAGTTAAATATCATCATCATCATTTTCCTGCCCTTATCCCTAAGTACATGTTTCTCTCTTCAATCTTCTATCATCATCTCAGTACTCTTTTCACATGCATGTTCTCTTTCACACAATCAATCTATCTTTTCTTTGGCCTTCCTGTAGCAGTGTATCCATCCATATTATATTCATCACTAGCCTTGTAACATTACTTTATTACTTAAGCCTTTACCATACCATACTAGATGATTTATGCAGCGTTAAGAGGCAATTATTTCACTAATGGGACGCTGTTAAGCCCGGGATGAATTTTAGATGGAGTAGGCTTGCCCAGCACATATACCATCCCCTCAGCTTAGTCGGCCATATCCACAGAAAAAACATGGTCAATACGTGCGCTAAGTCGCGGGTTTTCTCGACGTTTTTCTTCACCGTTTGAGAGTACCTACTGGTATAGCGCACATAATTTTTCCGAACAGAAAATCTATTGGTGCACACCCATGGGTTTGAGCCAGGAACGTTAAGATCAGAAGGCGGGGTGCTCCAGTAGACCACCATAGTGTTCTCAACATGGCCATACCACGCTGACCTTTTAAATATATTTTCAGCAAAGTTTACTAAACAACGGTACTACTACGGCTTGCTACTTCGGTACGATGCACCTGGCGGGTACAATGCAACTCGTGGACAGTGTCATCAAATACCGGCAGAGGGCGCTGGTGGGCAAAGTGGGCATGAACGTGAGAAACAACGTAGGATACTGGCAAGATACTGAGACGTCGCTGGCTGAGGCTGAGGAGTTTGTAAAGAAAGTTCTAGAACTTCAGGTATGAATGAATTCTAGAAAATAATTTTCCATAGAAACTTTACTACCCTCCTTAGGAATTGAAAATTTGATTGGCCAATATATTATTCCAGTACCTACACTATCCACTTTCTAAATTTGATCTAAATCGATTTAGTAGTTACGGAGATACGTGGTAACAAACATTCACATACACAAACTTTGGCATTTATAATATCAGTAGGACTTTCACAAAATATGATTTCTATGTTCGTGAAGCAAGTTTTTTTATCAAAACAATGTCCTTGGATCATGGGCCGGCGCGGTTCGCATAGTAGAAGAGAGACAATATTTGATACATAGATTATGGTAATGTAAGTCTAATAATAGTCTGGTCTAGACATTGAACATTGATTTAATTCGTTCAATGTTAATCATCGTAATTAATACTTTATTGTTTCCATGGGGCCAGGGCCAGTCAACAAGAAACATAAAAACAAAGTAGCTAAAAGGTAGGTTTTAAATTCGCAACTTTATTGATAGGACAACGGCGGATAATTTTACGAACTCATGCTTTTACTGATAAGTATTATGTTTGCTCATTTTATGACCTACCTAGAGTACATAAAAAGTTAATGTCAAGCAAAGGCGTCGTAAAGTTTTTTTTATTCAGTCTCGGAAGTAACATTTAACCAGTGCATTCAGCTCTTTAAATAAATAACACACAACAGTCACACACATAGTCCTGACCCCACACTAGGATTCCCTGTGTCGTGGGTATCAGAAACTAAGAGTACCATGGTATTACCGTGTACAACACCCAGACCCGGAAGAAATATTTGCAGAACATACAAACATTTCTTCCCCAGCGGGAATCTAACCCGCGCCTCTTACGTCTCTGCCGAGCAATCGCCCGCCACGCCACCGAGGCCGTCATGGTTTGAAAACAAAGGTCTAAATGCACTAATTAAATTTTTCGGACTAGTCTTATCAGTTTTCACACCCAATAGATGTCAAAATTTAATAAGCTGGTTTAACAATTTTTTTTTTCAGAATGACCTCGTGCAACCTGTCGTTACGCCAAGGGGTGGAGTGAGCTGTGACCAGGAATTGGTCTGCGGTTTGGCGAAGATTGCGAAAAAACATAACTGTTTTGTACAAGTGAGTATTTGTTTACTGTCCTATAACCAAGTATCGGATGAAGCATGGTGTTAAACATCCTTTCTAGTTAGGGTAAAATTATTGATTTCTTATGAGCCCAGCAAATGTATTAAACTTGAATACTTTGTCACAAATGACAGTACCTACTAAGATAAAGTTTTTGTTCTTTTCAGAGCCACATTTCGGAAAATCAGGATGAAATTAAATACGTGCTGGAAATGAACCCAGATTGCAACAGCTTTGCTGAATTTTATGCAAAAAACCACCTCTTAGATATCAAGGTAAAACAACTTTCATTTATAACTAGCTGCGGCCCGCGGTTTTGCTCGCGTGGTACCCGGATCAAAAATAGCCTATTATGTTAATCCAGCACATGTACTATGTATATTCCAAGGTTAATTAAAATCCGTTTAGCCGTTTAGGCATGATTGAGGCACAAACATACAAACATCCTCACAAACTTTCATATTTATAATAATAGTAGGATAATGCCCGGGCAGTTGTAAATTATTTATGATTAGTTCCGTCAAGGCTTACTAGATGGCGCCAAAATAAAACTGCACTTTTGTTGCTTTGTTGCAGTGTATCCTGGCCCACGCAGTGCATTTGACCGACTCAGAGATGACGTTGCTTTCTGAACGGGGCACTTCCGTCGCTCACTGCCCGGCCGCCAACACAAGGCTCAATTCCGGACTTTGTCCGGCCCTGAAACTCATTCGGAACAATATCACTGTGGGATTGGGGACAGGTAACTTACCCTTTACATAAAAATGTTGCCTAAACAAAATCATAATATTAGAAATGAAATGTGATCAAAACACGCCCAAACTGCTGAGCTCTTTTGTATAAAACTTGTATTATAAAAAGTATGTGACCTGGAACAGCTTAAAGACTTGGTACGTATACGGGCACTTATTAAAGCTGCGGTCGGAAGATAGATAGATAAATTCTTTATTGTGTAAAACAATATTAAATAAAAAAAGCTAGGAAGCTAGGCTAGTATTGGATAAATACTCACAGTAAAGTCAATTCAAATAACATAGATCAAATGTGATTCAGCGCAAAATAACTCAGGGTGACTTCGTTACAGATGTGTCTGCCGGCGATACCGCATCCATATTGGACGTCATGCGTCGTGCGATGGACGTTTCGATGTACGCAGATAACAGCGGAGACACGATCTCCTGGCCCGAAGCATTCTACTTGGGTACCTTGGGAGGCGCTAGAGGTAAGAGCGAGAAAAATTATCCATTGAATATTTGGTATGTAAAAGGTATTTCATTTAAATTGTAGAATTTACCCCGTCCAATTCGGTTCTAGAATCAATCTAAGCCTTCATATAACGAGATATTTTTTTACAGCTCTGAATCTGGGCGATAAGATCGGCAGCTTCGAAATAGGCAAAGAGTTCGACGCGCTCCTCATAGATGTGTACGTAGAAGGCGGGCCGGTGACGCACTACGAGGGATTCCCGCCCTTCACACCTGGAGATAAGGACTACGCAGAAAGCTTGTTGCAGAGATTCCTCTATGTCGGAGACTACAGGAATATTGCTAAAGTCTATGTTAAAGGAGTTAATGTAAAAGCTGCGAGATCAATCCTACACGATGATGTAAAGTTGTGTTCACATTAGGCTCACGGTGAGTGGCTAACTGTCTACATTAAAACTGGTAGTGTGAACGCTCTACTCTAAATAGGACTTGAATATTTGATGGCTCAGTGAATAGCTGACTGAGCGCGTAATGTGAACACGACCTCACCCTACTATTTTGTTTCCTTTATAGTGGTTAAATTATTAAGTTGTTCAAGTACCTATAGGAATTCCAAATTTTAGTAAAATTAAAATTAAAAACATAAATTGTTAAACTTTTATTTTCGTGTCATCCTTCATATTTGTGTAGAAATGTGCAAATAACGTGACAATAATAATAATAAACTGAACTTATTGAAATAAACGTACAATAATAAGTACTACCTACTAAAAAGGAATTTCAATCAATTCCATGTTATACGTAAAATATTTAAATGTATTAACGCACGGTTCTGAATATGAATAAGTATTTTACTTATTCTTTTGGACATTGAAACCGCATTGACCTATGAATTACATATTTTATAACAGAATATTTTAACAAAATAATACTCAAGAACTGGGGTTTGTTCAATACTAACATCGGTGGAATGGTACTTTACCCATGGTCCTACTGCATTGACACTTGAACCACAGGGATTATATACGATATCTATTGTATTCGAGTGTTAGTAATAAAATAAATTATAGTAATAGTAGATAAACAGTCTTATAAAATCAAAAATAATAATCTATCTAAATATTAGAGCAAAATAATACAAAACTTTAGCTCATTTTCAGTTTATAATACAAATTATATTATTATTAAAGGACGAATCATAAAGAAAAATACAAGCTAAATAAGAATCTATAAGTATAGGTACATATAGTTAGGTTTGTTGATATTTGCTATCACAAATTGCACAGATCGCTCGTCTCAGCTAGAGAATTTAAATTGTGATGACAAAAACAACACAAACCTAGCAAACTCACAAATTTAATGAACGACAACACGTCTCGATCTAAACACGGCCTTTGAACACAGGAACTTGGACGAGTCGATCAAAAATTATACTAGCATCCGCGATTTAACTATAAACACACTGTAATTAAATACTTCTATGAACACACTTCAACTAAATTAACCTTTCTGGGGCTAAAAAATCACCTGATAAAAGGGGGTTTTAGAAATAAGGTACTTCGAATATGGCCACAGCACAGCCAAGCCTCAGCATTATGGATAAATTACTGCTTAGTTTAAAACAAAACAATTTTGAGCTGCCTTCTACAATACCCACAACACCAACGCATAACCCAAAAATGTATATAGGTTATTTATCTAGATTAAAAGTAATGGAACACACTATTTTCGAACACACGACCATGTTTCACTAAAAACAGGACTTGCATTGGAAAAATATAATCTAAAACAGTCTTATAAATATTTTAAGTTACATTTTATAATAATGATGTGCGAAATGCTGTGCATACAGAAATCTTCAAATTGACTTCAAAATATTTACAACACTAAACATAACTCTGTGAGTCACACAATGGAAGAACTTATAAATAGATACTTTAAAAATTTATGTCAAGTGTAACTAAATAAGATTCTCAATAGGACATTTTCAGACCAAACTAGCACCTAAATTATATAATCAATAAAATGTAATACAATTATTTACATTATAAAAATATCCAAAATGTATAATGGGATTTTTGTACTATTTTAATAATAGACATTTGGTATTATTTTGAGATTAATCAAACAATTCCGAAAATTCAATAAGTAATGTAGGAAAACATTCAGTCTTACAGTTTTGACTCTTTAAGGCAAGAGCCATTATAACTGTTTAATTTGGCATAATTTGGGAACATTCTAAAAGTGGAAGCTTAAACTGAGGTAGAAAGAAATGCAGGACCAAATGAAAAAATGAAATTTGTTCAAAGGAACAAAATGGAGTAACCAAACAATATGGAATACACTAAGAGGTGATTCAATTATTATATCTAAGACCTATCTAAATGTAACACGTAGATCCAAAGGTAATGATTTCGCTAATATATTTAAGTTTATTTACAGGAATGTTTTAGTATAAATGTAACATTGACATTATTTATAACACACGAATCATAAGAATTTACATTTGAGTAAAGCTTTGTTTGCATATCGTTGGTGTTTTTACCCGACTGCGAAGAAGAGGAGTAATTTGTATGGGATGTATGTATGTATGTGCATTCCTTTGGCTTTGGACGGATTTTGTCAAGTGAGGTGTCGTTGGATTCGTCTGGATGACAAGAGTGTCAAAGGCTATATGAAGTGTCAAAAAATTCAATACGGCGGCTGTCAGAAGCCCTTTTCAATTTATTCCTTTGGCTGTCTCTGTAGCCGAAACGACTGAACGAATTTTGACAAATGAGATGTACTACCATGTATGATTGAAACTACCATTTTCAATGGATTAAGATGGTACAAAACTAAAAATTTAAGACTAAAATGGTATAAATTCATCACCATTATCCTGTGTCGAAGAGTCAAATGTGGCAGATGTACTTACTATGCTACCTAAATTCTACGCAGCCGGGTTTTATGTTCTTTTAAATAAATACTTGTGAAATCGTGTTAATGATCTGTATTTTATTTATTTGTGATCACTACATTCTATCTTAATGTTTTTTTACATTTTATTCAATACTCACTCATACATAATTAATATTTAATACTCTAGAAATACCTGTTGTAATAGAATACATACACAAAGCTATCCATAAACTGTGATTATTCATATTTTTAGCTACACACAATATTAGAGCACATCAGCTCTTAATTTTAGCAGATTCAGGAATACTTTATCGATAAAAAATCTTAAAAAATGTAAAAAAATGCAAATCTTAGTTTCATAGAGAGCTTATTTTTGGAATTTTAGCAGCTTAACATGTAGGTAAGCTGCCTTGTATCTAGTCGTGCCGAATCTAAAATTATGTACGAAATTGTGTTATGGAAGTTCTTATTTTATTTCGGAAGAACGTTTTTTTTAATCATGTCGCATTTTTAAATTTATATTGCTCATCTTTTTTAGAATTACCGATTATTTCGATTAACTATTGACGAATGATTAGGTACCGCACAGTTCGAATGCAGTTCAGTTTAACACATCTACATAGCTAGTTCCTGCCACTGCCACGGCAGAGGTTAACAAATTATTAGGTTCTATCTAAGATTGAATGTAGTACAGTTCGAAAAGCGGCGTTTCAACCATACATCTAGACCTCAATTTAAGAATGATGGACAGATACAACTGCACATCCAGATAGCTACCTCCTCGTGTGGCGTGGACAATTGCAGAATTGTACCGAACTTACGGTTCAATTTAAGCCGCTTATCTACATCTAACTCTTGCCGCCGTGTATAGGTTGAACAATAATGAATACATAGCTACCTCCTGATGCGACGAATGTTTAGATATCACATGCCGCAGAGAGGTTGACGTATGATTAGCAAAGATCGGCGACTGGGTGCTATTTTAGACGTTGTCACTAACATGGATATGACATTCCGGAATTAAAAATTCCGTAATCCATTATTTACTTTTAGTAATCACTATTCGGAATCTCATCATCATCATCTCGATATTTTTAAATCGATTACTAATTACCACATTAAGCATAAAAGAATTTTATTAGTCGTACTCGTGATTCCGACATTTATCATTCGATATCCCAGTGATATATGCAATTTGGAAACACGGAATTTTTTCCGGAATTTTTTTGGTCGTATCCATACTTTTGATGACATATTTTTTCAATAGCACCCAAAAGTCCGATCTCTGATGATTAAAACCGCACATCTAGATGGCTACCTCCTGGTGGTGCGCGTAGAGCAGCGGGTAGGCGCAGTCGAGGTGCGCGGCGGGCTGTTGTCAGGCGGTCACTTGACGAGGCTGGACAGCGAGCGGGACTTCAGTGTCGGAGTGCGCGACACGACACGCGGCGCCGCCGCCGCACACGCGCGCGCGCCGGGACCGACGCCGCGAGCTACGACGCTCGTTACCTAAAACACAAACATATTATAGCTCTCCCATGCTTTTACTTGCAAAAATTAGTGATAATCTATGCACTGACTGACCTTGTGAAGCTACCTACTTGTCGCGCCCGCACATAAGCTGACCAAATCAGAAAGGTCCGTGTACATAATGGGCCCCTCAGTATATAAGGCTGCCGGACACTATAACGAGAGATACAACTTCCACAGCGGTTTTCAAAATTTGATTACGCAAGTGGCTAATTCACAACTCATTCTACTCAGTAGATGAGTTCTACAAGTTGCCATTATTTTATTTTAATTTAATGAATATTTTAGCTGTATATGAAAAAGTTAATTTAATTATGTTTTTAAAACAAGATTTATCGCTATTGACATGGCATTGTAATTTGAGGATATTTTTTATATACCTACCTATTGTAGGTACCTACACTATATTGACCTGTAACTTGGTTACCGCACGAGGCAAATGCTAGCTTGGTGAAGACGTGCCTCGCCTGAGATAAACGCGCAAACTACGGGCGAGCCACGTCAGCCTCACGAGGTGCTCAGTCAGTACACAGATTATCACCAAGGTTGCTCGTCAGTCAATATGCAGCTATAGACGTTCGATTAAGTACACATACTTGTGGCTTGATGACTTCATTTTCATGAACTACCCTATGTTTGCGGATTTTGTAAATAAAACCTGAGCGAAAACTATGGTCGAGCCACTCGGACGTCTATCGCCCACTCGAGGTAAGAATGATGGAATGCTGAGACGTAGCGTAGCGCAGAAGTCGATATTCAAAACAGTATTATATCGTAGCGATTCAATTTTACAACTTGACGGTAAATTCAAAAACGTACGAAATCTACTTTGATAAAGTTTATGGTCTTGGAATAGGCAGCCAAAGTCTATGTTCTAAACTGTTCTGTTCTACGCTACCTGCGCCTCAGCATACGATCACCTCAACAGTTTCGCTACGCCATGGCGCGGCTTTACAAGGCATGAAATTTGCTGTAATTTGAGCGAGCGTTATTTTGCTGGACCTGGATATACGTAAATTGGCTGCATTCGCCATCATTCAATGAATTTCTGAGAGAAATAATTTCAAAGATGTTATTAAAATAAGTTCCATGGAAATGCTTTAATAAGGCCTGCCATCAGAAATACGTAACGAAACTGTGTTCTAGTAGTTTTATATTTTATGTTAAACCGTACTAAAACAAGATACAAAGGTCAATGAACCTGTATGCTATTTTAGCACGATTTTGCACAAATCATACTTTTCTTTATAAAAAAAGCTGAAGGTATCCGCATGGTTACATACATGAGTTTGCAGGCGAATGAATTTAGATGTATTCTCGTTTTACACGCCAAGGAAAGGAATTATTTCAAAATATAATATAATAGGACATCGCAGAGATTTTCGTTTATCAATATTAGCATAGTTGTGTATTTGACTAGGTGTAGCAACTTAGCATTTTTTTAAATGTGACTTCCATTACCAGGCGAGTTCACGACAAATGTTTGATTTTGATTATATCTTTATTATAAATTTTTCTTTTAATTTGGAACAGCAAGAATCTTCAGTTTTTTTTTCTATATGCAATTAAATTATCACTCTTTTCCATTTTTCTCTGAAATTCTCCTTCATACCGCAAAGAAAATGTGATAATTTAAAGATTAATTTTGAATCAGTAAATAAATCAAAATTAACCCCAAGTAGCAATATTAGAGAGCAAATATAAAACAAACATTAGCGATAAATAAAAACTAAGCTTAATATTAGCATTGCTCACCAATATTTCAAAACTAAATAATACATCGATATTATAGGATTATAGTTGAAAATGCAACAAAACACGATAATGATTGTGTACCTGAAATGTGCGAATGCAACTAGTCGAACGTGATAATCAATGTCGCGACACATCTGCTGAAAGGACTGCGCCGAAAGTTCGGTTAAATACGCTCGCAATGTAATTAAAATAACCTATGACACATCAGCCGAAATAATGTGGTGCGTAAAAAATATTGCGAGCGTACTTAGCCGAACTTTCAGCAGATGTGTCGCGACACTTAACTGAAGTGCCTGAATGTGACACAAAATTAATATGAGCAGGCAACATTTCAAGTGAAACATTACTGTATAGTGACAGCAATAATGCTTTATAGTTAGAAAATTTCTTTGGACAAGTTGCACATTCCACTTTTAAATACAATGATAGTCTTGAAGTGGCCGATGCATATGATATTTCAAGACCTAATTATTATTTTAATAACTTCCTATTATGTTATGATTATTCTAAACATGAATTCAATTTGATAAGTACATATTTCTATAAGGAATTGTATATCATTAAAATACATAATGATACGTAACATAAATAAGAAAATCGAATACACAAATAATAGGATAGACCCTAAATAATAATATAAAGCAACTATCAAAACTACACCACTACATCCTTTATAAAATTTCGATCTAAAAGGAAACTGGAAAGGAACATAAATACACATAATAATTTGAATTCGATTGTGGAATATGTATAACAGATGAAAGATGAATGCTAGGACGAGCAACAGACATGCTTCGGAACGTGCTACGATCACAACGAAGGACCATGCGACAATAGCGAGAAGCGAGCCCCATAAATACCGTGGTGAGTATAAGCTTCGGCAACTTTGCTCTCATGGTACCTTATTTTTAACAGACTGCGAAGGTTGATGGTTTTTGAATAGCTTTCCGTTTCTTATCTTAATAACACATGCAAAAATAATGCAAGCATTTCCCAAATTGGATATGGTATAATTTATAACAGATAATCCCCTTACAAAGTCAGATGTCTGTTTCTCAACATCACTCTTGAAATTTACCGTACTTATTATATAAATTGTCTACATTTATTATATAGTAATTTTAAAAGATGTCCCATTCATAATGATCTTCATGTCTTGCGAACCAATGTGACTAAAGGATTAAAGTGCTTTTAAGGCTCTTTTCTTACGCATAAACAAGAGAGCCTCTTTCATATACTAGAGAGCAAAGCGACGCTCCTCTCACAATACCAGAGAGCAAAGCCACCGAACGGCGCCGGTTAGTCCTCCGCACCACAAATCCACACGGGCACAGTACCATCGCGCGTCAAAACAAAAACTCTAGGCAGGCGACTAGCACGAAGAGCGCCTTGCTCTCCCGCGCCTGCTGCGGGGCGAGGGCGGGACCGCGGCAGGGGGCGCGGGGGGCGGGGGCCGGGGTGCGAGGTGGGGAGGGCGTACCGCCGCGCCGCGCCGCGTCCAGCGAGGCCGCCGGCTGCAGGAACCACTCGGAGCGCGTTCGCATCCGCGCGCGCTGCCGCTCGTGCACCTACGCACCCACACGTCACCTCTCTCCCTATGTGGCTACGTTGAGACGGAGAGTTTTTTGACCCCAGTGGAACAACGCTATATTGTTCTTTTGGTTTACGTACGTACCAATTGTGTTCATAGGGACAACCAGTTTTTTTTTCTTTCTTACGCTGTTATTTTCCGGGAGGCTAAGCTTACCAGTTTTCAGTTCATTCATCCAGTACTTTCACTCAATCATTTACGCAAATAAAACTTTGTCTTATACTTATAGAATGCTCTTACAATTAGTTCAATCATTAATTCGGTAGGTGAGAGTGACAAGTCATTACAATAATTATATTTATTGGAGTTGGAAATATGAAATTAACCTATTCACTAGAAATTCCTACTTATGTATATTTTTGATTTATTTGATTTTTTATTAATATCGTCTTCATGTATGGTTCCGAAAAGCAAGTCTCGGTGGAGAACGGATGCACAGCACCTGGCTGTGGCTTATTTGATGTTGACTGTTCTCTCATAAAAACAAAAGAACAACGTTTCAGATGACTGAATAATTATAAAAAATCACAACACAGTACATTATTTCACATGTTAAGAACCTCCCGGAAAGAAAACTTTCTTACATTTCATTATTACTAAATTCCTGAACAAATTCTGATAACAAATACCTAAAACACTGAGAGAGTTAGATCTTATGAAACTGATGAATTTGTTAAAACTACCCACCATTGTTATGAAAACAGTTAATGAGTTAACATGAAACAAGAATGTTAGTACATTAGTATCAACTTTTTCTACCGTTAGTTACTAGAACGGGATGTCTACTGCATACATAATAATATTCATAAGACCATACATCCATTACTAAAAATATAATCGTTACCTAACCACCTACTAAAAATATTTATAACTAACAATTTATATAAATGCCTATACAGGAATAAAGATCCCATTTTTATTTACAATTGTATAAACAACTAAATCCCACCCAATACTGCTTATGCAAGCTTCACGTGGGAACGTACACGATGCTATTTATTTAGGCATTTATGACCAAGTTCTGTTATGTTCTTATTAGCAAAACTACTCAATTTTTTTCAAAATTATTTATACAGTTTTGTTACAAAACGTGGGCTAATCTACATAAGAAATCTTGGTAAATAAATCCCCAAACCAATAACGGCTGTGTACAACAATCTGAAATATCTTGATCGTAAGAGACTTGGGGAAGAATTTCGAGAGGAAAGACTAAACTAAAACAAAAGCCACAGGATGACCTTCAAGGGACACATTGTGAAACGGTGGCCATGCAATTGATATCAAAAATGGGCCACTGGCAAAAAAAAACAAATTGTGCCACATAAAAAAAAGGTCTCAATGTGCGCTCGCTTTTCGCGTACTTTTAAGGGTATACAACACACGCATGCAATATTAAACACACGTGATTTGTCAATGGCTCGCGTTTTAAAACAAGGGATGTGTCTTCTACAGGTGATAAAGGAACATGTTCACCATTTCTTTAAAAATCCCTTATTTGAGCGCTAGAATTTGAAAAATAAATTTATTTATACATAAATCAACCAAATGTGCCCAATTTCACCAATCATTTCTTGTGGGAGAAGATTTTTACAAACGATTTAACAACTACCCAAACCCAATATTCACAGTAGAGGGAAAGATAATTTTGATAAGATTCAAATCAAACTACAGCCAATTGTAGAATCTAAAGTTGGATCGTGTGAAAGAAGTCATACCAAGATCTTCAAACAAACCGCGCACAATCACATTAATAGTCAGTTTTGATCGATTTTATAGCTCTTTCTCACTACATTTCTATGGAATAATGAAACAAAAGTTTGAGGGAAAGTCAATGATTGCATGAGGTTTGTAAGAACTACCTGTACCCAATACTCTGAGCCTGTTTTTGATCTTACACCAATCTTAAACTTTTCCGACGTATTTGATCTACAAGTATCCACAACACCGTGAAAACTAGAAGTTATAAGTGCTACAGTCGAGTCAAAACAATAGGTCCGACTTGACGTTTGTCATGTTCTTTGCTGTGATAACTTGTACGTCTGCACAAGAAATCTAAAAATCAACCACATATGCCAAATTATTATTAAGTTATCCATACAAAATGATACTGAGTATCATTTATAAGCACCAAGTTACACTTTAAACTGTAAAAAATACTCTCTAGTTCTCGAGAATGTTCGTTCAATGAACAGATTTGGATGTAAATTTATAGTTTGTGACCATGTGACGCGACAGAGAAAGAATATTTCAAGACAGTTTATACTAAATCTAAACCATATTAGTTCAAGAATGTTGTAAGATTTAACAGGTAGAACTATGACCAGACCCCTTATTTTGTTACTTTCATAACCATTCAGTAACGTCATTTGACCTTCAGTTGTCAAAACAAAAAAATAAATCAAGTAGTGAAGTTCGTACTGTTCAAATGACATTATTGGGTGGTCAACAAATTTACCAAATCAGGGTAGCTAATAAAGGCTAGTTCAGATTGTAACAAGTGACAGTAAATTACCTGCGGGAGATATGAGAGGCTCTTAGTGCTCTCTGCGTATTTGTTGATGGCGCGGAGTTCCTCCAGAGTCATGTGCGGGCTGGAGTTACTGCGGGACGACTGCGATGATGAGCTCACTGATACCTGAAATACATATAAATAGAGATTTTTTAAATATTTTTATTTGATGGTTACATAGCTATTAATTTAAGGTATTAAAAAAACAAGGTAAAAATAGCCAACCGACACAAGCACTTATACGCCTGCCCTTTTGGCGCGCGTGTTGTGACGTCATGGTCTATGACTCACAGTCCAAACATCAAACAACTACATACTCGCTAGCATTGATAATTTTGTTGTCATAGACTATACGTGTCACGTATAGTCTGCATTATATGCTGTGACCAATGGCGTCGCGTTTCAAATATTTGAATTTCCCACAGCTTTTTTGCACTTTTTAAAATTTATTTCTTGCTCAAAAAGAAATTATAGTCAAAAATATTGAGGAGAGGTATAATTCTGATGTAATAAAGTTTATTAAAAATATTTGACCTTCATTTGAATCACATGCATATTCCCTAATTATCAACCAATGATTTGCTACCTACAGCCACGCTACGCACGGATGCATCGATTATTATCAGCGTGCTTTTGTGACACATAATATACTTTTTTCTATTCTATTCTAATGCAGGGTTACTTATAGCACTGGCATAGTACCTTGAGGCTAACATAATTTACTTGACCTGCGCATACCATGGTTCACCATATCCATCTTGGAAGTTTGAATCAGGAGTGGCTGCAAGTTTTCTTATGATTAATCTGCCCACTCCATTGGGGATACGAGCGTGATATTATATATGTATACCTTGAAGACACTCTCCTCGAGCGATATAGAGAGACGGGTGCAGGAGTCGAGCAGGCTATGCTCGGGAATGATCCCCAGTCCCAACACGCTACCAGTCCCGCCGCCGCCCACCACGCCCATCAGCGCGGGCATGGACTGGCACTCTTCGGACTTGGATAGGCCTGGAAATATAAATTACATTAGTATGTAAACTGTCGGCCAAAATCACTGAGCCCTGAGGAACGAAGACGATGGATCATTGAGATCATAGGGAACGTATGGGCAAATAAATAAACGTAACATTAGTATCATTTATATGTATATAAAAAATATAATTATAAATAAAAAAAGTATATTTGAGAATATTCTATCAGCTATCTGGTTCCCACAGTACAAACTTTGCTTAGTTTGGGGCTAGATGGCGCTGTGTGATACGCGCTAATACGAGTACGAACTGCTGCTACTCATGTTATCAGCCTGATTTTATCCTAATATTAGAAATACTTTAAAACTACTTTCAGAATAGTTAAGGAAATGTGACTGTGAGATGAATATTTTGTATTAAGTTGACTTTGCTGACCAAAATAAGCTTTTGTCTAATATTAATAATAATGTGAGAAATAGTTATGAGTGTGAGTGTGATTGTACTATAAATCGACTAACAACAGTGCTACCTCCAACCACATTATATCGTAAATACAGCAATTTTAATCAAACCTGTTGTGACATTTCTGACTCACCAAATTATGATACAATTTTATTGTAATATTATTGCAACTTGACTATTAATAACTTAAACGTTCTTTTTGGAGACCTGTGGAAAACACTCCTGTTTATTTTCTATTGTAGTTCTGCTAAAAAAATATTAAAGTTCTATCTTTTTACTTCGACGACCTCAGTGACATGGTAGGCGACAGACGCGAGAGGTGCGGGTTCGATTTTCGCGTCGGGAGAAATGTTTGCATATTATACAGATTTTTCGGTCTGGGTGACGATTTGAGTGTTGTGGAACCATGTTAATCATAGTTTCTGATACCCACGAAACCTAATGTGGGGTTAGAGCTATGTATGTGACTGTTGGGTGTCATTTGTTACATTGAAATCACAAGGATCATTTTTGACCATCTCAAATCTGTTGAATTTACGCAACCAAGAATTGAAGACGCAGAAAAATGCATACCTTCGAGGGCGAATTTGTTTCCCCAACGGTCGCATTCGCATTGCAGCCATGTCTTTTCAGCTTCTAGAGATAACTGCCCTGTAAAAGTTAAACAAAATTGTGTTAAACAACACAATGTAATATTATCATTGTCACACTGCTTAGGACATGGTAGTTACCTAGTACATACATTTATCTTTTTGAAAATCTCGCGACGTTGCATGAATTCCAATCACATGGAAATCTGGCAACGTCTCTATGCATTACATCTCTACAAGTCTTCACTTCAAGACTCAGTCGGGGCGTTGCCTGTTTAGCATAAGCGATCTGGCAACATCTCACTACATTTTGACGCTTCTAAATAGTTCTGAATTCCACATTCGAAATATTGATAAAATCAAATAAAAAAGTCGATTCAGTTATTTTCAAATAATTTATCAAAGTGTTACGAAAATGGCGCGTATAAAAGCATTAGCTTGACTTCCGGTTGGTTTTTTCAACGTGTCGTTCTGAATTTAACAAACGTCAAAATGTAGCGAGATGTTGCCAGATCGCTTGGTGGGAACTAAATTGCTGAAAATTGCAAACCAAACAATATGGGTTACAACGTTAGTAGGTACTAATAAGTTGGTCGCAGGATTTTGAAACTTTGTTATTTTATTTCACATACCACATACAAAAGTGTTAGAGAGTGGCTCTACTATTGTATATCAATAAATACAGATTACAGCCGTTTGAACCAAACTTTTTACCAAACAGCAAAAACTTTTAAAACAATGTACGATTGTGACTCAGTTTTCTCATAACAAGCTACTCAAATTCCTTGTTTGGTATAACATGACACTCGGGCGATTTTCACATAGGATTATCTGGTAATTGGACTTAATTTGTAGCTGCTGCAATGTAGATGACCCAATAATGTAGCGTTTAAACTAGAATGGGCGAGAATGACCAATTAAATGGTCATGGTAACCTATTGTACATTTTTCCGTGTTATAATTATTGTGAGCGAACATTGGCATAACCGACCGAATACATGGAGCCAAGGAAGCAACTCTGTGCATAGCCAGCTCCAAAATTATTATGCAACAAAGCAATTCTGTTGAAAATTTAGGTGTTGGGATTTCTTGATAAGATCACTTATTATTTATTCAACTTATTTAAATGCTGTTATCGTTTCTGTAACTTTATGGATCGAGAATTCACTAAAGAGGTTTTTACTATCATGGAAATTTGCTTACACACGGAATTCAAGTAATGAAAACGAAATGTCACCTCCTGTAACCGTGTAACTTCACGCATGCGGAGCATACCAGCATCATAGTAAGAACTTGCTTACCCTTACTAATTCACCGTGAGGTGTTTCCGACTATTCTCTAAAACTTACTAGCATAGGCCTCCTGGTCGCGATGGTGCCTCGGCGGCGGCGGGTCCCTGAAGGAGCATATCCACTCGTCCCTCACGCGCAGTATGCGGCCCGTGACCCGCGCATAGTACTCATAATTATCGCGCCCGAACAGATCGCCCGCGCTGAACTGTTCTATCATCTGACGCATGATGCGAGTCGCCACCTGGGTAATTTTAAATTGTAAATGTATTTTGAATTTCGAATTTTATCTATGGATGATATATGTCCGTGATTGGCTCAAGAGAAATAAGCGTGGTTCATTGATTATGCCTGGTTTCAACATTCTACTAACGCACGACAGATCGTTCATTACCATAAAACTGTTGTAATCTGTCGCAACGCGCTATTATAATGTAACAAATAGTTGATGTTTTATGAAAGAAGCACGGAATAGTATCTCAATAACAAGATAATGGTTAGAAATTACTATATAACAATTTAATTGCTGAATACATTTGAGAGATAATTATCACCAAACAGCGGCATTCATAATAGAATTAGGCTTACATTAGTCAGAGGATGTGCGTAATCGAATAAATTAATGAATCAAGCTCTTATCAAGCCTGAAGTGCCGAGGCAATCGCACAGACATATCATCCTAACACTAGTATAATAAATATGTCAAATTTTGTGAGGATATTTTTGGGTTAAGCTTTTTTAATCTGGCTACCACGCAAGGGAACTCGTGCGACGAACTAGTTTCAAATAGTGTCAAAAAATAAGCAATAAATATTCAGTGAAGGTTTTCTCAGGAAGAGATTACTTTGAAGGTTATGTACTTCTACGAAGGATTAAAATCATTGTAAAGGTTCTATGTGCATAGTGATAATTATTAGTGTAATAAAGTAATGAAGGTTAGAAATGAGTCATAAGCAGATCATTCTCAGTACACTATAAAAGCAAAGATCACATGGTTCTGAGTAACAAAGACGCTCTCAAATTTGTTTGAAGTGACAAAATCTATATAAAAATGTGAAATACTATGCTTTAGTTATTTGTTTGCATATCAATACGAATATTGGAACAGTTGATTAATAGTAGGAAAAGATGCAACCAGAGAATTAGCACGTTTTACTTTAGAACTACACAAGTGATTTCTAAAGTTTGACAAAGATTATAAGATAAGATCTGTAGCTACACTAAGAAGGCAGTTCATCAAATTTCAAATTTCTGCGTAAAAATTCTCACGTGTCAGGTTAATTCATATAAGTCTCTAAATAACTATTTCGATTGTTATCGTGACGAGAATAAGATTATTGCAATGCCTAATTTAGACAAGGCTAAACAAATTAGGGCTCCAGCTACAATCCTCACCATTAAACACACAAGATTACTTTGAAGGTTTTATCTCAAGATAAAAATAGGTATGTACGCTGATTTTGGTATCAAAAAGTAAGTTTGGCTACTATACTACAGTATACATTTTCTGTGTAATAAGAGTGATGAAGGTTTGAGAATAAAAGTTATCTAGGCACTGAAATTATATTGCAGAAGGAGTACGAATAGAACTCAAACCTACAACTTAACTACAAATTAGGTCCAGATCTACGAAATCTTACAAAAATTGAACTAAAGTTTAAAAGCAGGGAAGCAAAATACTATGCAAGAATCGTAGTACAAGATAAAAACTATTATTAATCTATGGTTTAAGGGGTGAACAACATAATGTACGCTTCAGTATTGAAGGAATATACGCGCTTAGTTCATAAAACCATTCAAAGTTGCTAGCTTTTACTTTATTTCATTTCATTCTATTGTTCATTTTGCTATACTTAACTTTGACATTTCCCAAATTATAACTGTCATTGTTTTATCTTTTTATACTGTAATTTCTCTACTAAACAATTATTTTTATGTAAATACTTATTAACTATATATTTCTATATGTTGTGATTTCTCTTATTAGAAAAATCAATTTGTTTATTTTTTTGGCAGACCCTCTCTTTTTTTTACCGGTCATATTCTTTTTTTTAATATCCACCAGTATACTCTAGCTAGAGCAACACAGACATTGGCAGAATTGTGACGTAACGTCACAGTAGCCACTAATAAGAACTGAACTGAACTATTGAAACAGCGAAATTAGTGTAGACAAACACATAACTGAAATGACATTAGCGAATGAAAGGATGGTATAATGAAACATAATATCATTTGCGTAGTTCAACCCTGCAATCCCTTAGCTAGTAAATAAGGTGGTAAATATTTTATAAAAGCTAGAAACCGCTACGTTGTTTAGAAGTAAATAAAATTTACTCATAATACTTACGCTGACTTCAGCCTTTTGCCGCATGTTTTAGACAATTTTAGTGAACATAATTTGTTTAAAGCTATTTACAATCTAAGGCGGCGTTACTTATATTTAAGTCGGCGTTATCAAATAATACTGCCCCATACAATTGACAACATAGTTTTTGAGTCCGTTTCACGACAGAAGTCCCACGGAAGGGGGCATGGCACGGGAAATTGTCGTAGAATTTGTTTAGTACCTACCGCCAGTTTCCGCAGAACTTTCGTGAAAATGACTATATCTTGAATAGCTTTTGAAGATTGATGTAAAATTCGAAAGATTACGAGATAAGAAATCCAACTTATGTGATACATCCTTAGTGATTAAATCAAGCGCTATCTATTTGGATTACTCTTAAAGCAACAATACCTCTACCCTCCTAGTGAAGAACGCAGTAAATAGCACTTTTGATAAAAATTAGTCAGATACATAATTCGGAATCGCCTAACAAAATAAAACATTATGTTCTCATTTTTCTTCAAAACATGTTCGACAACTTCAAAACATAGTTACTGCGTTCTTCACTAGGAGGGCAGATCTGTGTAGTGACTTGGAATAGCATATAGGCTACTTCATACCAGGCAGCACGCGTTTGATGTCGCCTGGAAGCCAGTAAAACATAGAGGATACGCGGGCAAGGCCGCGAATATAAACTGATCTTCAATAAAACTGATCCCCTCCACAAGGACCGAAGGTCAAAGGGAATCGATGAAAGATAAGTAAAACCAAACAAACGCAGCACGAGCATTATTACAGGAAAGGAGCCTCTTTGAGGCGCACTACAATCCTTGCACCACGCTGGTTCGAAATAATTACAGACACGAGAATTGTAGTACAGTAGTACCACAAATATTGTGCGCCTCGGCAAACTTCGTGCTTTGTATGAAAACCGAATTTACAACGAATAGTCAACTAACAATAACTGAACCAACCCCTTAAAAAAATAAGCATCTACATAATTGTTGTAACATCTCTATATTACATATCGTCACTGGAAAGGCAAATTTACGTAAGCGCCAATCGAGAAAAAGCCGTTTGAAGTTCATTTTTTTCGTTTTTTTAATCATAACTTTCTACCTAATTATCGAATTTTGATGTCGTCAACGTTTCAAGATTTCATTCTTTTTTCTTTTTCTATGTCCAGCAATTCATATTATTGTATTTGGACTGCTATTTTAGGATAATAACTCAATATGCCTATTTAGGCGCCATTTTGGCGCTTACGTAATTTTGCTTTTCCAGTGACGATATCATCATCGTGTTAGTTCGTATTTCAGAAGCTAGACGAAAATATCCGAGGCGCAAAATATTTGTATTACTACTGTAACAATCTTGAATTACACTTATCAGATAACAGGAGCACTATTAGAAATCTCACTTACAGTAAACTGATAAGAATGCGTTTATTGACTTTTTGATAAGAGGCAATTTCTTTGCAATATTATTCATGTTACAATCATGAAATCTAGAATGAGGTAGATAAGAGTTCTCGTGTCACTCAATGGCCCTGAAAAGGATTTGGTGGAATACAAAGGTGACGTGATTTTCTAATAGTCTTTTTGTGTTTCAAAGTAATACTTTAACAATATAGCTATTTCAAAATATAATAAATAAAGAAATATACTAAAAATATGGGACATATATCATGTGATTACGCCAAACACAACACTCAGTAATCATTAGTGAATCCTCAATGTTATCTAATGAAACTGATATTTCAGCTGTTTTCATACACACACACATAATATCTACAAAACTGTTACATCCTACATATGTTTAGTTCCCCTATTACTTTACTTAGGCCAGTGTTCGTCAATCCTTTAACCGAGGGTTATTCGTCAAAGTTCTTGCCAGTTTAATCTATAAATTAACAAACAGTGTTTTTGAACAGTGGCCTTAGAATTTTATAATTTAAGTATTTTATGACAATAGATAAAATGAAGTATTCTCCATATAACAACTTGACTAAAATGAAATGACAAATCGATGCAAATTCATAATTATTTTGAAATATTTACTACTTAGATACCTGTAAAATTATATGACGAATGAAGTCTGTACTTATTCCCAGCTACAGCTAGATAAATCGTGTTTCCACTTCGTTTCAAAATCAATTTAAACCGAAAGCTCACGGAAACAATGTTTTTATTGTAAATGTTTTATCGGTTCCGCGTAAAAAACAAATCGTTTTGTCAAGCATTGAACTTTGAAATCAATGACCGTAACGATTATGGGGTTCACTTATAAACGCCTCTCAAAATCGGGCAACAGTTAAACAATGTTTTATTTGTCAAATAGTGACAGGGCGAATCCTAAACATCTTACTAATATTATAAAGGATGTTTAGATATTCGTGCCTCAATAAAAATAATAATATAAACTTACCTACTAACTTGTTACCGTATTCCTTGCAAATAAACTGTTCTTTTCAATGGCAGAACGTATTTGAATGAAACTTGGAACACGATATATTGCGTGTACTGGAATATCTTTTAGGATACTTTTTAACCTGGCACCAAATGCGCGAAGCCGCGGGCTTCAGCTACTTGTTTAAGTTGATCAACTTTATAAGTACCTAAAGAGGTAGGTTAGGTATAATGTCAACAGATGGAAATAATCGATTATGTAATATTGAACCCAGTTACTCCAGCAGGTTTTTCGAAGTTGAATAATTCACAATGCAATGAATGAAAATCAATTATAGTTTTTTCAATCATCAATGATGGCGACATTTGAAATTCTCATCGCTCACGCACTTGTCATAAAACGCATAATTTGCAATACATTAGTATGATTCAAATATCGCTATGAACGTACGTACATGCCAACTAGTTTCATTAGCTCATCCGTCAATTATACCTATAAAAAAATCAAAAACAGCTTAACAACTCAGATGTCCATTACTATCAGTACCAATTGTTCTTATCTTTCTGATCGCTTTTTGTGATAATTACCTTCACACTGAAAACGTTCTTTTCGTCAAACTTTTTAATAGAAACAAAAGTTTTGACATATAAAATAATATTGTCATTAAAAAAACTGCTATTTATCATGGAAACATAACTAAGTCCATATAATAATGAGTACCTACTTAATGTTTTTTGATGACGTTAATACATAAGTAGACAACAGAACAAATGTAACCTACATCGTACGGGTGCATAATCGTAGTTTCTAGTGCATGAAATCAAAGTGGAAACGCGACGGTTTACGGCCGATGCACGGCTCATTTAATCATACCTAGCCTATTAGACCGGGAGACAGTAGGGATTCTATATCGTCATACCGCAGAGACAGTAGGCAAACAATACTTTTTTGCATTTACTATGTTAGACATCTCAATGCTTTTCACCTTGCAATCATTGACCTTGAAGCGCTACCATCTAGAATAAACTAGAATCGTTTAGCCCTTCTACCCCAAACTGTGCTAGCAATATGACGTAAGCATACCACCACCAGCTTCCGACACAATTGTGCCTTTGAACAGATGGTATGTTACTGACCTTGAATCTCTGCACATCCTCCATTGTAGCAGTTTTGCCGTCCGACACGCAAGAGTGGAAAAATGATGGAGCAACTGACACGCCTAGAGCTTCAGAAGTCATACCTGTACCTGGAAGTATAATATTGTTTTGGGTAAAATCCAGATAAACTTTAAGAGAACGTCTATTCGAAAGGATTCATCACAAGAGATGGCATAATATAAAAAGTAAATAAAAACTTTTCTTTTTCATAATTTATTCTATTTAGCCTCAATATTAAACGTAGCATGCCACACACAATGTACGTAATAACAACAAATTGAGCGACGAGTCTAATTTCTGTGTCCTAAAAAAACTAAGTACCAACCTCGATTAAAACGAGTTTTAATTATCTATCAGTCGTTTTCCTTCAGACTGAAAGTGAATTACAAAAACAGACTTTTCTGTTTTAGTCCACGCGAGCTACCATTACATTTACATTAAGAATGCGGCAGTAAAATTAGCAATTGATGAATTCATTCAATAGAATTGAACGCAAACTCAGGTTGCATTATGTAATTTCATAATTTGAGCAAAGTTGAGCATCAAATAAAATACTTTATTTTCTTGACTCAAGTTTTTACAAAGCTGTAAAGAAAGATTGATCGAAGATGGTCTGCTTTATTATGTTACTGTAAAAACTCGTATGTTAGTTAAACTTAGGTTTTACCAGTAAATACTGGGATTTGCTTACATGAGTGAAATGATTTATAAAAAAGAGTGCCGCAGAAGCGGCCGCCGAATCTCCAGAAATGTTGAAGTTACTTATTTTTCTGGATCACAAATTATATGCGCCGAACAAAGATAAGACATGTCTTTTATCGTGTCTCTGAGCTAAATCTTAAGATTTCTTGAATGGTGGCAAAAGTTAGAAAATGTACTATGTGAATTTTACCATTATCAGTTGCTAAATCTTAAGTTTTACTGGAAAATGTTAGGATTTACTGTAGTTCAGGCTTTTACAGTCACATATACATATAGAATATCAGATCGATTGGAATGTTAGGCTGGATAGTATCTGATCCGTCCCTTTTGGTTCATTTATCATTTAGGACATGATTATGACTTATTATTCATAAGTCCAAAACACTAACTCTCACAAGGAGCGTATGGTATCGTCATCGTCTGTACATTTCGTCCCTTTTGTATGCCACTTTACAACGATGATTGACGTATACACAGAGTACAGACGTACGAATTTAGTGCACAAGCGAGCCTATTACGTTCTCACAATCGCAATGCGACTTATACGATGACTTCGGCAAGTATACCAACCATCCCAACATAGTGAACGGAAATGTCGACTTATCTGTTTGCCAACCTCTGGCTATGGAGGCGAATCGAAGCATTCAATCGACTCATTAATGAGACGGGAGAGCTCTTTGATGACAGCCCGCTAAGTGCAGTGCATTGCAATCGTTCAGTTAAGCTTGGGAACTTTCGTATTACAAGTAATGTAATTCGTAATTATGTAGTAATTTGACCAATTGGACGGTTCTAATGAGTTGTTGGTTATTTTTCTGTATATTTTGAACTATCGTTTTAAACTGAATACGTTTGATATCAGTTGGTCATATATAGTAGCATATAGTTCTATGACAAACTTGAAAGTTATCATAGAAGTTGAAATCCACCAAGATCAAGTTCAGTTTAGTAATTACAGGAAACGATCCTTATAAGACTTGCGTTAGCCAGTGCACCGCAAAAACCTTCTACATAAGTAAACTTTTACTAAGCTCTGCGGAATTCATGACATGTCTAATGATTAAAGTGTTGTCAATGAAAAGGGAAAAGGAACCTTACTGCTTTATGTCATAGTAATGTTTTAATTAACTTTAGACATCTCGGTCGTGACTATCTATCTAGTACTGGCAAATTCAATAGGATAATATCACTAGGCATTTATTTCTGTTTTAAGAAATTAAATGTTCTGCATTATTAAAGTGATAAGAAACCTATTGGCTTGATTGACATTTTATTTTTCAATCTTTTTATCAAAAATATACAAAACGTAATGTAATGTAGGTACCTAAAAATAAATATACCTTAACATGGCAATAGTCACATTCCGACTATATCTAACCGAAAATAATTAATTTTAATTACGCGAATGACACGCAAGCTCGCGTGGGCGGCGTAATGCAATGTGTTACGTTAACCATACAATTATAAATCTTTGTTTTATTCAGTTTTAAGATGCGTATAATGTGTTGACTGTTTACTTCCGTATTTAAACGAGCATGAAACAATAAATACGATTATATTCCTAAACGAGAAGAGTGAACACTATGCCTCGGGAGATGTAGGTACACATAACTTCGTTGGAATTGCCAAAGGAATGTAATGTTCTCAGTATAAATGGGCTTGACACAATACAATGTCAGGAAGCGCCCATTACAATACATCGAGGCGATTGAAGAACAACAATTTCTGTACACTGCAGTGATAGTGTATTTTCCTACACACGACACTCGATAAAGAACATCGTTTTATCCATTATCCGTAAAGCTAATGCCATTAGACGTAAAGCCAAACAGGGCATGTGTGCATCAGATATGGTAACCAGTGGCACATGTTCAAAGACGGATAGAGCTGACGCTTTAAGAAATGTGGGAAATTAAATGACGTCATATCACATCCGTTGAACCTTCTTGTTAGTATGATTAGTCATTTACTTGATCCACTTACCGTACTCGTATGTTTGTATTTTTCGCGTTGAGATAAAGCAAGAATTTGACTGTGCTGCGTAAGCTATCTATTGATATGTGTAAACACTGTGCGCAGAATTCCTGACCCAATCCGACTGAATCCTACCGGCATTTCCTGAATTTCAAACCATTGGATACAATGAAAACGTTATTACGAACTGTAGATGTTTTAATACTATATCCCGCAATATAAACGCTACCATGTCTAGTTAACCATAGGTATTATAAAATAATTGTCGTTAATTACTGTGCCAAACGGAAAGTGTCAAATATTCAAAGTTCCCCTTAGATATTTCCTTGTTCGTAGGTACTTAAATAGTAAGAGTATTTACCTGCTTTGTCAGCATTTGACGCCATCACCCTAAAAGTGCCGAACAGCAGTACTAGTAGCCGTTGAGTGCAGACCGGCAATGCCATCAATATTCTGGGGACAAACACTTTTGTTATGAAATTAAGATAGATGAGGACGAAGACAGCAATTACCATTTTCTTAAAAATATATAACGCATAAAATATATTTGAAAGTTACACCATTCAAGTGTTGAGGTAGTTTTGATTCATATGGTGCTAATGATTTAATTTCACCACATTTAATAAGTTAGACAAAATTGCAAAAATAACAGCGATTAAAATACATAATTACAGCAACACAAATGGTATCAATGATCCACTTTGTGCAGGAAAATTTACATGATGTGAGCGTGGGTCGTTGACCCGTTCCTAAATGCAACACCTGCTTGATAACACGATGATTGAGTGTACATTGTGCAGTCGTATTTAGGGAAATTACAATTGGGTTACCATTTGACCATACAAACTACAAACAAAAAAATCACAGCGGAAAAAGTCGCGGGGCGTTTCACTAGTATAAGTAAATAAATATTATATTAAGCTATTTATAGTTTTTAAAGCTATACTTAGCTCCAGGAAAATGGGAACCGTATCATATAGGTCCGTAGCTGCATAGTTGGACGATTAGCGTTATGTGGTTTGTGGTTACGAGGAAAATAGTCACCAGAGGTCATTCAAATGTATTGTTTATCGTATTTTATAACGAGCTTACCTTATAACTAACATTTCATAAACTGGTTACGCATCATAGAAAATAATAGGTACGATACGATATCCATTAAATTAAATATAGAGTAGGGGACTTAAATTCGGCGGTGATAAGGACATATTGAAACCTTAATAATAATTTAAATAGACTGTATCCTGTATGACTAAGGTTTAAGAACATATGGATGGATTGAGTGATAGATGACACGAGTAGAAAGGGAATGATAAGACGACGTGTGTTAGGAGAGAATGGAGAAATTCATTCCAACATGAGCAGGATAAGGAAAGAGAGATGATAAATCCAGGGCTGATATAAACCTCAACAAGGATGATTTATTAAGATTAAACTGCAAATGAATAGTTTTCAATGTAAAGAAAAACTGTGTGAAAATCGCGTTCGAATGAATTTATTATGTTGTAGCGTCCAAAGAACTAGTAAACAACTTGGGCTAAACTGCTTGTGAACGCTTCGGTGAGCACGGTTACTTGACGCGGTTCAATGCCACTCCTATTATACAATATGCTTATTATGACGGCCGTATGATTTGTATGACATACGGCCCTTACACTGTATCACCATAATCCCACTAATATTATAAATGCGAAAATAAAAGTGGTGTGAAGGCATATGTGCCTCAACCGCGGTGTAACGGCTAAACGAATTTGAATGAAACTTGAAATATACAGTTCGTCGCAAGTAGTCTATTTTTGGCATGTCTGACCATTTAATAGGTACTATAAGGCATATATTTAAGGTTATTTCAGTTATTAATAGATATCACCATGTCGGCTATTACAGTCGTCGTGAAAGGCGACCTAGATAAATCAGCTGAAATTCCCCTTGTCTAAATTACGAGTATTGGCACATTTATGACGTATGTGCATGTGCATGTTACCTGGAACACTAAAATCGAAAATGTGCATACCACAATATGGGTTAATGAGTTTCGCGCATTGAGAGAGCACATTTTAGAGAACCAAACATGACGAAAGAGACCAAAACCAAGCTCCTGGTAGTAAAAACTCCTTTAATCACCATAACAGCTGTTTACAGACTAACAAAGTCGTGCCAAATATTTATATCGAAACGCACCCATTTTACTATGTACCTAATAATAATAATAACCGGCATGTCGTAGAACCATAAAAAATTCGAAAATATATATCAAATGAACGAAAGGAGCCTTTGAGGTGCACTTTTAATCCTTTCACAACACTGGTTCGAAAGAACGACTAGAACGAGATAATCATATTCGATACTTATGTCTCAATCACGGGGGGTAGCGGCTGAATGGGTTTGAATGAAACTTGGAATAAACAATTCGTCACCTGGAAAAGTATATGGCTACATTAAAGCGGGTGTCTAGCAAGGCAAGCGAAACCTCAGACAAAAGCTAGTTTAACATAAAATACAAAAGGCTCATTAGAATACCCCATAATTCGTAGGTACCGTTACGATGCGCATACGCATCAAAATTCAGGGCCATACTATAAACAAGCATTGTTTCTGACAGTACTACATACAATATGATCGAGGTTCAATATACAGTACAGTCACCACCAAATTTGCTGAACACCTCTTGTGAACTAAGGTGACTAATGAAAATGATTTAACTCAATTTAATGATAACAATTTCTACGTTTATAAGTCATCTCTTCAAAAATAATTTATTTTACTTTATTTGTGAATCTATTTTTGAAATGACATTTCTAAGTGCCTGGAAGAGATCGCTGTTAGCGATAAGGCCGCCCATTGTATGACGCATATTTAAATACCCATTTTGATTAGATTTTTTTTCATGTTTTTCTTGTGTTTACAATAATTATATTGTAATTGTAAGTGGTACAATTTAAGTGTTAAGGTACATTTGATCAGCCATGCTGTCAATCTATTTCTGAATGTGACTGTAGGTACTATTATGAATTCTGTGGTATAATACCGTGGTATTGTGAAAGTATGATGCCTGACATTATGGCAAACAATCACAATGGCAGCAAGATACAATAATGAGCCATTTGGCAATGATTGCACTTTTTGTGAGCTGAAAATGTGAGAAACGGAATTATGATGTTAGATTACTGAAATTACATTGTATTGAATACAATGCTATGTTGTAGTGTACCTGTTCATACAATAACAATATTCAAAATTCATCATCATCATCAGCAACCTATAGCAGTACACCGCTGGACATAGGCCTCCCCTAACGAGCGCCATTGCGCCCTATCTTCGGCTTGACGCATCCAGTCTTTGCCAGCAACCTTTTGCAAGTCGCTATTATTAGAGTGTCCTACATTATGTTTGTCGAGTCACAGACTCCATTCATATACATATATTATAATACTAAATGGTTTTGTAAATATTTAAAAATATTATTGGGTGCTGTTTAAACTAATATTTTATATGTGAAAGTTTTTAAAGATGTGAGGAAACTTATGTCTCAATCGTGCCCAAACAGCTGAACGGATTTGAATAAAAACTGGGATTATACTACTATGTGTGTTGGAATAACTTAGAATAAAGAAAAAACATAGAATGCGTCCAGCTGCTTCTCTCTCCGAGCATGTTGTAAAAGTCGACTAAGGGATCCTCTCAACATGATAAGATAGAACAAGCAAGTATTCCCAAGGAGGGTTGACATCAGGCAGGCAACCGGTCATAAAACGCCTTAGCCAAATCTCTTACAGCATGATTCAAAGGATCATGCTGTGCCGACCCCATATAGAGTGGGATAGGGGCAGGAAGATGAGGGTTATAGGAATAACATATAGACTACTGTTTATGGAGGTACAACACAAACAAAGCTGATTTTATAAATGGTAGTTCTACAAGGATCAATGAGCTGGTGACATTTACCTGCGTATTTCATCAATTTGCTCTTCGTCAGGCAGTTCCACAGCAGCAAACAAGTGCATCTCTCCGTTTCTGCCAAACACACCTCCGGGAATTTTTCTATAGAAAAAGTTTGATATTGAAAGAACTATCACTGAACATATTCAAATTAAATTCAATGTAATCAATTGCAGCAGATCTATCAAAGTCATGAGACTAAGGCTTTTGGAGACCTAATCCTTTAAGTTGAAAATGAAGATGATATTTAAAATTTTAGCTAAGCAGAGCCACACATCAATTAAAGTTTATGGATGGAAGATCATATTTAGGTACTGGTAATGAGGACAAGCATGATCAAATAACCAATGAACTGATTAACAGATAAAAAACCCAAACAAGTAATCAATCTTACCTGAGAAACTTTTTGAGAACACTAGCGATTGTATACACAGAGTAATTGTCAACATTGACTAGGCGACCTGTCTGCAGAAAGTGAATGAGCTTCTTCATGGCTCCCTGGTGGCCAGGAGCGCGGAACACATCGCGGCGTAATGGCGCCTCCTTGTTTAACTTCAGAATCAGCACCTGAACACCAACACAATAGATTTGTCAACTTACCAATGAGACATTTAAAACACAATGATCAAACATCAGCTGATAATCAAGATACTAATACTAACGAGCAAAGGCCCTGGAATGTCTTCCTTGCAGACTTCGAGTAGCGGAGCTCCAAACTTTACTTTTTCCAATCTTCTCGGGTACGGCAGCGAATTAGGATGCCCGCAAGACGTGACCACATTGCTCAATGTGGCTGCTCGCCGATGCATTCTTCTAGCCCAACCACTCATCTTGCCAAATTATCCAATTGAATCGTTCGAGTCGAGTTACGAATTTGTTTTCAGTTATTTGGAATGACCAGACGCATCTTGAATGGAACTTCACTGTTCGCTCTAAACTTAGTGGATGATTTTGATAAATCTAAACAGAAGATTGTTTAACGACCACCAACCAAATTTCTAAAGTAAATTGCTTGCTTGTTTGAACTAAAGAAATAAATAATTTTCTTGATTGATTTCGACCGACAGGGCGATCGGTCGGAGGAGGAGGAGCAGAGCACAGACACGGCCGCCCGCCCACCCTCGTAGTTTACCACAGACTATTTTACCACAGAACACTCAGAACAATAAATACACAACACTTACTCCAAACGGAGGTATTTTACTGACAAATAAAAACTGTCAATCTGGAAGGCGGCAAACACACAGACAACACGATAAACTGCACAGATATTATTTCGGTCTCTCTCGATGTATAAAACTTATGAGTTGGCTCATTGCATTATGGCTCATTATTTATTTTATGGCAATATATAATAGGTAATAATAGGTACTAAATACTAATTATCAAAATTACGAAATTTGACAAAATCAGATGAGTGTTAATGCTGTGTATATACCTACCGATACCGTGCAGAATAATTTTAACTGCGCTGTTTATTAATACGTTTCAGTGGCTAAGCACACGGCGTTTTTTATGCGCGCAGACGACGCGCAGATGACGCGCGTTAACGCAATTCAAACGAGGTTCAGTCGCAGCCTAGTAATCTATACGCACGTAAAAAAATCAGTGGTGCTGTAAAAGCGCGTTCGTGAAACGCGCGAAATCTGCGCGTGTTAAATATATACGTTCATATTTATTACGCGCAGATACAGCGATACAAACGTGCTGGGGCCCTATTCACGATGACCAAACAAAACGAGACGCGGGAAAACGTGTGGAATTACCGTGTTATCGTATTCTGCATGGCAATGTCAGATTTCATAAACGAGAATAGGCGCGAGACGAGGCTCGTTTTGAATTGTCAAAATTACATACTTCAATATTGCGTGTTTTGCTAAAACTAGGTTGTGTTTTTACTAATTATGTAAATAAATTAGTCTTCTTTAAACTATTTAATAGCAGAATAGATTATTTGTACAATAAATAATATAATCTAGGTACCATTGAATAATATCCCTAATAAATGATGTGGTAAATAAGTGAAATAACCTAACCCTAGTGTACAGAATAATTATTACTCCCGGAGCCCTAGTGCACAAAAGGAGCTTTTGAGGCGCATTTTGAATCTTTTCACCACGCAGGGTTCGAAAGAACTAGGGGCTAGTAGTAGTTGTAGTAGGTACTAACCTAACCTAACTAATAGCTCTTTTATTGTGAATGCAAAAGTTTGTGAAGATGTGACGATGCTTGTGACTCATAATTTAATTCTAAATGGCTGCACGGATTGAGTGAAACTTGGGATATGCATAGTATGTGTGCTGGAATAACATTAGGCTACTTTTTATCCTGGCAATAGGCGAGCGAAGCCGTAGGCGGCAGGTAGTACTTAATAAGTTAAAGAAAAGTGAGCATTTTTGTGTTTTATGGTTTTAATGCATTTATTTAACATAATATAATTGTCATGAGCTGCCCCTCCTAATGTAGCACATGAGTAGGTATGCCTTTAATTAAGCCTCTGTTGCAAATCTGAAACGAGTCAGAAATCATTGTTATTGTTTTTATAGGTAGGTACATACTTTCATGTTTTTGGAAATAAAGATTATATTCTACTAATATAATGAAAGTGAAAGTTTTTTCAAAGAATCTAATAAAGTTAATTTATTTTAGTTCGCTGATGCTCTCACAAATACTATTATGTAATACCTACTAAAATAAATAGTTGATTAAAATATTACCCTTGTTTGATTTAATTCCTCTCTTGTTCGGAGGTAGGAAATTTGATGTAGGTTGGCATCATTCAAGGCATTCACCGCTTACTCTATGCAGAGGCTTACAGGTGCTAACCAAAAGTTTCCCACTGGCTTTTGATAGCTACTGGTGATCAGGAAATTGAGGGTTGTAAGTATCTGGAAAAATACAGTAAATATAGTAGGTTTCAGTCTAACCTAATACCTACCTAACCTAGGTACCATTTTATTATTGTTCAATAAATTAAGTTTATTGACCGTAAGTGGCATTGCGAGCTGAGTGCCTCCGTGCTTCGGAGGGCACGTTAAATTATGGGTCCCGGCTTTTAAGTCGTTAAGCCATGACGGAGGCCTTTAGGCGGCCTTAAAACTCCGTCACTAGAGTTGGCCACTAGCTCATACGAACATACATACCATACATAATAGGTATCTATTTACTTACTTATTCATATCAAGTGCCTATCAAGAAAAAGCAGGCAATTTGTGGTACAGTACGGTCAACGGATCTAGGCATTCGTGAAGTTAGCCGTTTCGAGCAGTAGACAGTATGAAAAAACTTCACTGCGCATGTCATACTGCTAACTTCACGAGTGTCAAGATCCGTTGACTGTGAGATGCGAATGTTAAGATAGATTTTTAGTTCTAGAATGGATAAGATACGAAATGAGTTTTTTTCTTTATTAACCTATATCGTCTCACTGCTGGGCAAAGTTCTCCAAACTCCGCCAACCAACTCCGTCCTTCGAGGTCTCCCAAAATATAAATGAAATAAGTTTATCAGGGGAAAAAAGTAGCGCCAGTGACAGAAAGATTGAGACTCCTAAATTTTTCTGTCACTGGCAAAAGGCTAGCGTGGTATGGGCATGTCTTATGGAGGGTTCTAATTTTCAAATTATGAATATGAATTTGGATGGATTTAGAGGTAGAGGTAGGCCAAAGAAAAGGTGTATAGATTGTGTCAAAGAAGATATAATTAAGAAAGGAGCGTGTAGGTATAGAGATGACGTTTGACCATCGAGCATATAACCGAAATTCAGTTAAATGTAAATGCTCGATGCGTCTGACAGAGGAGATTGGAAGTGAGGAGAAGGAACATGCTGTGCCGCCGACCCGACATAGAGTGAGTTATGGACAGGAAGATGAGTTTTTATAGTTAAATGGAAATCACATTACGTAAGCAATCTGTATATAATCCTTACTAATATTATAAACGTGAAAGTTTGTATGTACCTATGGATGTTCGTTACTCTTTCACGCTAAAACTACTGAATGGATTTGAATGAAACTTGGAATACCTATACATAGTAGGTACATGTAGGTACTGGATTAACATAAAGGCTATCTTTTATCCGAGCGAAGCCGCGGGCGGCAGCTAGTTATTCTAAAATAAAATATAGTTAAATTAGCGCGAAATCAAGCGCTTATACATATAAAGGCTGTTTTCATAAAATCTAGCGCTTTTCGTGTCGTCTTAGCGCTGAATGAATTTTTGTTCTGGCAGCACTGAGCGACGGCGCGGCCAGTGATGCCAGAGATGGGGGGATTCCCTGCAAATTCGGGGGTATTTTTGGTCTCCGCGAGGAATTTTGGGGGGACAAATCTCTTGGGGATAATTTTTGCAGAGACAATTTAAGAATGGGGGTTCTTGGCAGGTTTTTAGAATGTAGCTTTGACGATGTGAGTCGACTTATGGAATAAGGGAATCAATCATTACCTATCAAACAGATCAAACATCACAAGCACTACCCTTCGGGTGTCATTCAGTCGTTGGTTGTCGGTCGGAAGTGTTTATTTCGTTCGGGTTGGTTTGTTTCGTTTCGTTCAATCGATGTTACGTTTTATCAGTCAATAAGTTTATTATAGAGTGATTTCAAAAGTAAGACTTTTATATTACTAGCTATTGCGCACGACTTCGTACGCGTGAGATTTCAAACCGAGTTTCAAGCCATTCGCACCGCCCTGTTTAAAAGTTCCCATACTAACTTTGGCATCCCATTATACCCCTTTTGAAGAGTTGTTTTGAAAATCTTGGAACACGTGTCCATTTATTTTGCATTTACATTATCCGAACCAAGTTTTAAGCAAATCGCACCACGCGCTAAAAAGTTCCATACAAACGTTTTTACCCCTTTTCACCCCTTTAGGTAATAATAATAAGCTTTAGTGGTTTCGTGTCGGCGATGATGAATCAGTCAGTCAGTCAGGTTAAGATACTTTTTAGGTATAGATAGATAGATAGATTATAGAAAAGAGTGGGAAAACGTAGCTGCATTTTCAAGTATGTTTTCTATTGATAGTTTTATATGATTGATGAATTTTAGGTAGGTAGGTATGATATGTATATGTAGTGTTGAATTTGTAATTATGGTACTTATGCTTGATTGGGGTTTTTTTCGAAATACCTGTTTTTCGGGGGGATTTCATGTTAAGTTTGGTTGAGGGGATATTGACTTAGTCATCTGGCAACACTGCACAGGGCGGCGCGCGCCGCGGCGAATAAATCAATAGCTTGCTTGCCTTGCCGCATGCATGCGTTTTCTCAACTTTCGAATTTTTCTGCACTTTTATCTCATACATTTTCAGGCGAATCAAAATAATTGAGACCATGGGAGACTACGAAGATGATTGGGAAAGTGATTCCCAGTCTTACCAACCGGAGCCAAGATTGAATTACAACGCTCGAGTGTTTCGGCCAAGCGCAAGAGGAGGGTCTGAAGGAGTTAGGGGACGCAGTAATGAAACCAACTGGAGAGCGCGCGGCGGGCCTAGCGACTCTACCCGCGATGATCGAGATTACAACCGCGGTGACAACAACCGACATAGCAACTTCCGCGGTCACAGTGGCCCCCAGAAAACGATTTCCGTTCCTTCGCACAAAGTCGGACGTATCATCGGTAAAAAAGGCTCCAAAATACGTGATCTGGAATACGAGTGTGAAGCAAAAATCAAAATCGGTGATTCCAGTGGAGTTGATACTGATGTAATTTTATTTGGAGGCCAAGACAGGATAGCCAAGCTTGAAAACATGATCAATCAACTCATTGTAGACAGGGCTGCGGCTATTCGAGAAGAGCCGGTGGTAGATACTAGCAATGGCAGTGATGGGCCTGTTGATTTCTTCAAGCAAAATGAAGCTGGAGTGCAGGTTATTGATTGGAGTAGGCTAAACGCTCATCATGAGAACCATCAACAAGAAAGGTGGAGCAGCTTGCCTCCCATTATCAAGGATTTCTATAGGGAAGACCCTGAGGTTGCCAATATGGATCCAGCTGAAGTAGCCCGCTGGCGTAAAGCTAATAATGACATTCAAGTCAAAAGAACTTTTGATGAAAAACCTGGAATGAGACCAGTTCCAAATCCAGTATTGACATTTGAACAAGCTTTCCAGCATTACCCTGAGATACTTCAAGAAATCTACAAACAAAACTTTACAACTCCCTCCCCAATTCAAAGTCAAGCATGGCCTATTTTATTGAGAGGTGATGACATGATTGGCATTGCACAGACAGGAACTGGAAAAACTTTAGCTTTCCTTCTTCCAGCTCTAATCCACATTGAAGGCCAGACAATACCTCGAGAGCAGCGTGAGGGCCCAACTGTGCTGATAATGGCACCAACAAGAGAGCTTGCACTGCAAATTGACAAAGAGGTGTCCAAGTACCAGTATAAAGGCATCAAGTCTGTATGTCTGTATGGAGGTGGAGACCGCCGCGAACAGATCAAAGTGGTGGCAAAAGGAGTTGACATAGTGATTGCTACGCCAGGCCGGCTCAATGATCTGGTCATGGCAAGACACCTGAACATTATTAATTTCTCCTATATTGTCTTGGATGAAGCAGACAGAATGTTGGATATGGGTTTTGAGCCACAGATTCGGAAGTCTCTGTATGATGTAAGGCCTGACCGCCAAACAGTTATGACCTCAGCCACATGGCCCAACGGTGTGCGCCGATTAGCAGAATCATACATGAAGGATCCCATCCAGGTCAATGTGGGATCATTGGATCTGGCTGCTGTGCACACAGTCACACAGAGAATTCAATTTGTTGAGGAAGATGACAAAGAGGCTGCCCTCTTTGAGTTCATAAACAATATGGAACCTAATGATAAAGTGATCATATTCTGTGGCAAAAAAGCTACTGCCACTCACATCAGCACAGAGCTGGCCATGAAAGGAATAGAATGTCAATCCCTGCATGGAGACCGAGACCAGAGCGATAGGGAGGCAGCTTTAGAGGAGATGGTTGATGGCACTGTCAACATTTTGGTTGCAACAGATGTCGCATCCAGAGGCATAGACATAAAAGACTTGACTCACGTGATTAACCTGGACTTCCCACGCCATATTGAAGAGTATGTCCACAGAGTTGGCAGGACAGGGCGTGCAGGAAAAACTGGTATTTCTTTGTCATTTATTTCGAGAAAAGATTGGGCTCATGCTGGAGACTTAATCAAAATACTCCAGGAAGCAAATCAGGATATACCTGATGAGCTTGAGGAGATGGCTGAAAGGTTTGAGACCATGAAGGTTCGTCGGGACAAAGAGGGGGGAGGTAGAGGGGGCCGCAGCAGGGGAGGCAGGGACAGGTGGTAGGATTTTTTCTAGCATTATTTCCTCTGAACCCACCATATAAATTATCCAACTAGTGAATTAAGGTTTTCGATTCTATGTGCTAAGTGTTGGGATGGCTATAACAGCTTTTAGATAAGCTGTTCCTTATGTTATAGACAGACCTGCTAACCAACTCAGGGACAATGTTTTAGTGTTATGTATTGTGTGTGTAGTGGTGATGAGCTGTCACTTTGGTTTGGTACATGCTCCGCCTATTTTGTTAGAGGCCAAAATGTTAAGGAACTTCTTAGTGTGACGTAAATGTAAGCTCTATGTTTTGTTTCTAGTATTATACTATCTTACTTTGGCTGTGATTTGTTTTGCATAAGCCAATAATCTTATCTTCTATAAGATGTTACTTTTCTCTTAATGATAGAAGTAGGTTTGTTTTTTTTTACACAAGTTTATTGTACTTTAGGAGCCTTTAAACTGTATTCTTTTGTAGTTTGGTAAATGTTACCGAATTGTTTAAAGATTTAACCTCGAATAAATGTTAATTTTGTAAAAATAAAACCACTTTCTGTTATTGACGCATGTATTTTTAATTTCACATAATTTTCTTCCGAGCCATAATTATTGTAATACGACAAAAGCGTAACGAGAAGACAAAGTCAAGAGTCCAATAACTTTTCATAGAGACTGGAAATTTGATCATAATTTTTAGGAGTAACACTTAAACTTTAATATTACATGTTAAATATGAGTTACTTATATTATATTCTACAAGCGTGCACTGCTAACAATTTATTGCGATTTTAAGATTTGTAACACTTATAAATATCAAGAGGTTAATTTCATAAAGGACATTTTGATTGGAATAGTTCCCTAATAAATACTACCAGTGTCACGAAATTCGTCTTCCTTCCCTGAAATTATTCAAAAACAACGACTATACATAGACTGAAACAAGAGTGAGAAATAAATAACAGCAATATAATCACTAAAAGGACTATGTATAGTAGACATTTATATAATCTGTATATGTACGTTTAGTAAAAGCGTAGGTAGCTTAGACAATCTCTAATCTTTTCATTTCTTTGAATAGTTCGACGCCCATTTTTGCTGGCGAGCGTGTGACAATGACGTTTGCTTTTTCCAAGGCCTTGATTTTGTCCATGGCGCCTCCCTTGCCGCCAGAGATGATGGCTCCGGCGTGACCCATTCGCCGGCCCGGCGGCGCCGTCAGCCCGGCAATGAACGACACCACGGGCTTCGCTTTCTGTCCCTGGACAACACAAACAAACAACTTTTAGAAGTAGGCCTGGTGATTTCAAATAAAACAGTGTCAATGATGCTGAAGAAACGAATTGTTCATACAATGCGCTCACAGTGCCTAGTTCGAAGTTTTCCATCTAAAGGGCGTCACTCACAGCCCAAATACGATACGTACCTATAGTAAAAATAATAAGATATTGTAGGGTAGCAGACGGTTAAGATAAGATAAGACATAAGCTTATACAGGTTGATAAACTATGGCTACAGGGTAGGAACAGTCTTTTTCAACATTTATTGTGTCTGAGCTAAATCTTAAGATTTACACAGTGCTAAGCGTCCCGTTTGTGAAGGTAAAAATTGCCTCCTGTCGCTGTATAAATTATCTACTATAGATGGTTAAAGGTCTTATTATTTATATCTTAAGATTCAATATTATAATATCTTCGCTGTGTGACGCCCATAATTGCATTAACGTTACCTTCAATATTGATGACAAAAGATGATACGAAATAGATGGCGCTATTTTTCGATTAGATAGAAAAACTCGGGCAATACAC
Source organism: Scotopteryx bipunctaria (assembly GCA_949320045.1). Lineage (NCBI taxonomy): Eukaryota > Metazoa > Arthropoda > Insecta > Lepidoptera > Geometridae > Scotopteryx > Scotopteryx bipunctaria. The sequence goes on along the minus strand of OX439459.1, from coordinate 4,418,590 downwards.
TGATATAAAAACTACAATGTTGCAAATAAAATGAAGTTTATGAAACTGAGGCTCATGATACAGGAGCCTCAGTTTTATAATATCCCCAAAATATCTAAGTTATGTAACAGGTAGAATATTAAGTATCGATATCAAATTCTAAGAAGACACCTATGCTGTAAATACGATATCACATTAAAGTAATGTATGATTTACGAATGAGAAACAAATTTTAGAAATGGGTAATAGATACCATGCTCAGTGCTGTTTATGAATTAAATTTAATGACGTGTCTATTACATACATGCTACGACTAGAAATGCGGAAGGCAATTAAATAAAATATAACTTATAGCAGGTATCCATTGTAGTGGCGATCACCGCGAGATTACCTTTTTATTCTGTTCACGGACAAAACAAAACTGCATAAGTACAAAGCAACATGTAAACAAAATAAAAATGATTCGCATCAGCTCTCGTTTCTAACACAAATAACATAAGTACATACATATACATAATTATCACGCCCGTATCCCTAATGGAGTGGCAGAGCTAAAAGTAATCATAAGAAAACTTGTAGCCACTCCTGATTGAAAGTCTAAGATGGTTATTTTGAACCATAGTGAAAGGTTATCAGCCCATCATCCCATCATGTTGGAGAAAATACTATCTTTACTTTTACGATATGTTCAGAGAGAGAACCAGCAGAGAATATGAAAATAACATGCAAAGCGCTTAACATACCCTTCTCACTCTCAGATAAGGGCGTGGCGCGAAACCAGCCTTCTAAGAATTGTCGCTAGACCTGCGGCTTCGGTGAACTTTTCGCGTAGAGTGACAGGTCATACAACGTGAAGTTCCGCAGTATCGCGATAATGTAGCCGCAAGGTAATATAAACGAAAGTCGAGGAATTCAAGGAGCAAACTAAGCTTACAAGTACAAACTACACTTTATTATACGGAAACTCTTAACTTCGAGTTTCGTTAGCGAAGCGCCCATGAGTTCCGATCGAGTCGTACACGCTTAGTTTGAGATTCGATCTAATTTCCAAAGCGCGTATAAAATACATATCGGTAGACGGATATCAAAACATTCCTTTCACTCACCGAGTTGTGCTGGATCAGATACTCTGAAGCGAGTTCCTCGGCGTTGCCTCCGATCTCTCCGATGAGGATGATGCCCTTGGTTTCAGGATCCTTCAGGAACACCTCGAGGCAATCGATGAAGTCGGTGCCATTGAACGGGTCACCTCCAATACCCACGCAGAGGGACTGGCCTAGACCCGCCTGAAAATTACAATGAAATAGTATAATTATATTTTCGCCATATAAAAAAACTAATGGAATTGATCTTTTATTTATTTATTTGGGAAACAAATTATAGAAAATAGGACACTACTACTAGTCGTGTCTCTAGTTCTTTTGAACCAGAGTGTGGTGAAAGGATTTAAAGTGCGCCTCAAAGGCTCCTTTCATAAACTTGAAACATGTTTTCGAACTTTTTAGATTCTACTACATGCCAGTTTTGTTTTCTTTCCTTCACCGTTTGAGAGTACTAGTAGTATGGTGAACATAGATGTGCAAACAAAAAATCCATTGCTGCACGACCGCATTTGAAGTCACAACCTTAGGATCGGTAGGCGGAACCGCCACCACTAGACCACCAGTGCTCTGAACCGTAGTTATAGTTTGTAGATAAGACAAGTCACAATTCCGTGATCACTATGTTAATGTATTTAATACATTTCTATCAGCAATCAGACGCAATGATGCTTTACTGACCAAGGTCAATGTTGTTGGCTTAGCGAAATGATGGCCAAGGCAGCTAATTTACGTGTAACATGTTAATGAATTGCGTCCATTCTACTTATGTGAACTGAGTTATTTGAAGTTCGTGTAGTTTTAATCTGAGCCTTACTTGGTCGACACTACACAGCACGCCAATAAGATAAGAATGTTACAGTGAATGTTATCTAAAAAGTTATGTCACAGTTTAATGAGATTCAAAAGAACTAAATCAAACATACGATTTTTACTGTATAACTTCACTTGAACTCATATCTTACACAGTGTTTTTTTTACTGTAGGTACTTAGAAATCCGAAACCAGAAGATATACAGGAAAAGTGTTTTAGGAACCATTTACTCTTTCTTTGTGAAAACTATTTTGGCATAGTATTTTTTTTATGGGCAACTCGATGAAAAATGTATGCATGTTCTGCAAATATTTCTTCCGGTTCTGGGTGCTTTGGTACCATGATACTCGTACTTGTAGTTTCTGATGCCCACGACAAGGGGATCCTGGTATGGGTTCAGAAATGTATGTGATTGTGGGGTGTGTTATATATTTTATAATTTAACTCACCGCGGTGGTTTGATGGCAGGCTTCATAAGTAAGGGTGCCGGACCGGGAGACGACGCCAATCATTCCCCTCTTGTGGACAGCTGCTGGCATGATTCCGATCTTGCACTTGTCCGGAGCGATGATTCCAGGACAATTGGGGCCGACAAGACGAGACTTGTTTTGCCTCGTGAGAGCGTGCTTCACGCGCACCATATCCTGAAGAAAAGGATTCGGACATCAATATTATGCATTTTAGAATAGTATTATAATATTTATTTTGTTCAATAGGTGGTCGCAGTAACTATATAGTTGTCAGTCCGTCACTGTAGTTTTTGCAGACTATAACCCCCGAATACTCAAACGCATCTCAGAGTTGAACACGTCTCAAGTGACGAGTTTTTGACAGATTTTCATCAAAAACTGTCAAAAAAACCGTGATTTGAGACGTGCTCAACTCTGAAGTCGCGTTTGAGTATTCGGGGGTAAGTTAAGTTTAAAAGTAACATTTTGATGTGGTATTCCAATTGTACAAGCTCAAAATTGATATTTCTATGTCTGATGCTCAGCATAATAGAACAGGAAAAGTATGTAACTATACGAACTATAAAATAAAATAGCTGCACGGTTTGACATGCTTCTTGGTGTTTTTGTTGAAACTGGGTTTTACAAAATCCATACAAACTTTGACATCCTGTTATTTCAAAAACTCAAGTTTCATGCTTCTGGGACTCATGATTTCGATTATAATGTTTCATACACCTTCCTATTTAGATGAATAAATGAATACCCAGTGCCTGAGATTGAAAGCACTTCATACTGTTATCTGGTCATTCCCAACAAGTGATATAAACTCTAACTAGGTCAGCAACCAATTTGAATATTAAACAAGTACATATCATTGTTACATAATCATGCAAGTGCAGGTCGCATGGGTGCCATGTACTATAATGTAGCATCAAAGGTATCCCAGACATTTTAATTCCATTATATTAGTATGCATGTGACATATAAACCTACCAGAATAAATTTTCTAAATAACTGTGAAAACCTTATTAAAATCCAATACAACCCTAAGTGCACAAACAAACCTATGTGCAGTTAGCAACTTCGCTCATGTGGTAAGAAATAATAAAATAAAATTTATTTATTTTAAGACATCATGTTCCATGATTGTTAAATATTGTTACGGGAGTAGGTACGGGATTGGAAGGAAACAATTAATCTTCTGAGATGTCGTTTATTGGACTCAAAAACACCGCACACTGACGTGGAGTAGGTAGGTTAGGTACACAGTGTGTTCGTCTGCCGCTTCTCCGACGTTGTCCTCTCCTAACTGACGTAGTGTCCCCGTAGACCTCCGCAATGGACATAGAGACCACGTCGTCCTCACAGAACTGACAGTCCTCTCACGGCACTCACTTCACTGCACTTGACTTTCACTTTACTTTTCTTCTTCCAGTTCCTTGGACTTTACCATACTGCCGGCTGCTCGGCTCGTGTCGCCTTTTATTAGCTTAATTTCGATCGTCTTTTGTCTTCTTTTTATTTTTATAACTTCTTCCAAATATTTCAATTCATATTTGAAACATCCTTAGAACATTCCGAATATTAAAATTTTCTAAGAAACACTTTTTGGAGCGCGTTCTCAGTTGATGTGCTTGACGTTGGTGGCTCGGACGTCACAATATTATTCAACATATTTATTTATTTTCTTGTATAGTTTAAGTTTTTCTTGGTTTTTTATACATTTTTGTTCTTATATGGGTGATGTGGTCGCAAAGGGACAAAGCCCTTAAATAAAAAAAGTTTTTAATTTTTTTTATTTTAAGCTTCTTAAGGTGTTTGCCGTGACGACTATCAGGACAATGATGTCATGACAATTATCTCGTGAGCTAAGTCAAGGTACTTGCTGAGCTTGTCCTTATCGGCCTTCACGAGATTCTTGTCATGGGGGATAGTGATGTCAACGAGCATTGCCCGACATTGGGATCGATCTACTATCACTATATAAGACGATACTCATTGGCGACAATAGTCCTGTCCGTGATAATAGAACGGTCCCAAGTCCCAGCCCCAGTTCTCGTGAATGGTCGTGCCTTGCTCTAAGGCACGACCATTCACGAGAACTGGGGCTGGTGCGTACTTATCGTAGTAAGAGTAGGTACTTATCGTAGTACGGCACCTCGGACTCGACAAGGCCGTACTGAAGAGCAAGTTGCTGGTTAATGATCCTGGCCACTTGGTTGTGCCTGTACAAGTACTCGCAGTTAGCAAGATGCGAACAACCGGAAATAACATATCGGAGTGATTCTCCGGGACGGTGGCATGCCCGACAGATGTCGACCGAACCGTCTTTCATGATATAATAAATTATTAAGAGCCCATTACGTCCCACAGTGACTGCAGGGCAAAGGCCTCTCTTCCTTCTTTTCAATCCTCTCTATTTTGTACCAATATGACCCAGTCTTTTCAGAGAAGGAGTCCAGTTCGTCTCTCCACCGTCGCCGTGGTCTGCCGCGTGGTCGTTTTCTGACATTTGGGGTCCACTCTGTGGTGGTTGTTGTCCACAACTAATCCGACATGCGGCAGACGTGGCCCGCCCAATCCCACTTTAACTTGCCCATCTGTTGTCCAATGTCAGCTATGTCGTGTTCTGGAGCGCAGATCGCGTAGATTCCTGATTATTTGAGTCCTAAGGATACTGCGCTCCATAGCACACTGGCAAACCCCGAGTTTGGATTTTTGCATGTGTCTTTGACCAGGTTTGTGCACCGTAGGTGAGGATGGGGAGAATGCGCACGTCTATAGATGGTTAGTACAGAAAAAAGTTATACTTATGGTAAGTGGACAATAAGGATTACCCTATTAGATCACTCTCCGCACAAGGCACCTCCAGAATTTTGGTAATAACATCCAAACATTCTTACAAACTTTTGCATTCTTAATATTAGTAACATTTAGAGATTACTTACATGCTGAGGCACGCCCTCCGTAATGCACACAATAAGTGGCACTTCTGCCTCGATGGCCTCCAAGACAGCAGCAGCTGCGCCCGGGGGCGGAACATAGATTACTGTTGCATCAGCCTTTGTCTTTTCTCTCGCTTCCCGCACTGTTTTGAACACAGGATGGCCAAGATGTGTTGATCCAGCCTTCTTGGGGGATATACCACCAACAATCTTGGTGCCATAGTCAATGGCCTGCTGGCTGTGAAAGGTGCCCTGCTTGCCAGTGAAACCTTGGACAATGAGTTTTGTCTCTTTGGTCAGTACTAAATTTTTACGGGTCTGGTCATACGGGGATGAACCTCCGCCACATTGAAATCTGACATTGTTTAGCTTGAGGCCGCTCCCTATGGATAGAAACAAGTATTTATTTCAATAAACAAAAACCCAACTGCGTAAAAAATAGGTATGGTAGGTAGATTTGCTATATCAGATTTTTGTTGATGATGATGATGAATTTTTACCATTTTAGTGTAAACCTTAGTTCATTGGAAATGGCTTAATTAATTCTCCATTATTTAAAACGCCATATTCGATTTTTGAGACTTTAGTGTCAAAGTGTCTTTCGGCTACAGATGCAGACAAAGGAATAAACTGAAAATGGCTTTTTACAGCCGCCATATTGGATTTTTTGACTCTTTATATAGCTTAAGAGAGGGATAGTGCACAATAGACCCCACTGTGGGATGTCAGTGCAGATCTTTGTTCCCCTACCATTAATTAGAGCAGCCTATGACACTCTTGTCATCCAGACAAATCCAACGACACCTCATATGTTAAAATGAGTCCAGCCGTTTGGACTACAGCTGCAGCCAAAGGAATGCACATACCCACATCATCCTACTAATATTATGAATGCGAAAGTTTGTGAGTATGTGACAATGTTTGTATATCAATCACGACACGACGTAACAGCTGAACGGATTTGAATGTAACTTGGAACATACATAGTATGCGTGCTGCAATAACATTTAGGCTACTTTTTATCCTGGTACCACGCGAATGAAGCCGCGGGTGAAAGCTAGTACAGTAGAATTCACATTTTACGATTTTGTTTATAATATATTACAGGTTTAGAAGCTGGTGAGTCAAATTTAACCCTTGAGAAGGATTTCATCATGTCTAATATTAAGTACATAAGTGTGTACCTATGTAATAAAGAAACAGCTTAATCCGGTCTTTTGTGCATCGTCCAGTTAGTATGCCCAATGTTGCAGGTCCCTTGAGGGTCGTTATATCTTGATTCTACTGTACATACATACACCCCAAACACATCAGCCTCCTTTGCAATTATGCAAAATTAGGTAATCTTCTGTTTTTTGTTTAAGTATGACAGAATCACAGAAATCAAATTAACATTTACTAAAAATCCTAAAAGTAGACTTATTATATAAAATAAGCATACTACATTACATTACAAAAAGTGACAAGTTTATCAGTTGTAAAATTCTATGCCTTATCTGATAATCTTGAAGTTTTGTTGAAATGTCCAGAAATGTTCACACAACTGTTACTACAGCAATACAACACAGTTGAACTTTGGCCATACCTACTGATTGACAAGCTAAATTGTTATGTTTTCTAATTCAAGTGTACATTGAACCTTGCAGAGAAGCATACATCATGTATTATACTATTTTAATGTCAATAACTGCAATGCAGATATGAAACAACAATAATTAGTATGTTTTCATTGATTAGGCTAGCCAAGATCTCATTCAAGTTATAATATTTTGTAAGGGAGTTACCAAAGGTCAACCATAGGTATTGATCCATTGAAGTAATTACATGAGGTATACAACTTCAAAACTTCTGCTCTTTTATTCAGTATTTATTGTAATAGCTCATGCAATTTCATTCGTTTAATAGTATTGTACAGCACGAGTGACAAGTTATCAAACTGGGATAAAATAGAAAAGTATTTATAGCTGAAGGTCTCGGTTACTCTAGACCTAACGACAAGGCTTTTGCACTACGTAACTAGTATATTTCCTTAGGTTTTCATTGAACTTATGAACAGTATCTTCCTGATAGCAATATTTCGAGAATATAGAGCGTCTGAGAAAGGCTTAGGTAGGTAGGTATCTACATAAATTACAAGGTTACCTTTAGGTTATCTACTCAAAAAAATTGGCTAAATTATGAAGTGGGTCACAAATTTGGAAATCCGTGATATATGAACATACACAGTATTTACCTTTAAAACGAGAGAAAATCCGTATTGAAACTGCCATTGTAGTTACTGTATTGAATTTTAGAAAAGGGAAGGATGAAAAATAATTTTGTGACACTGACAGGCTTTTCTGCCAGCCGCCATTACGTAACTGAATTAATGACATACTGAATGACACTGACAGTCATGCTGACAGTTAAAAATCAATGCTGCCAACTGTTAATAATGGCTAAAAATAATGGTAAAGTGGTACTTAAGGCTAAGTAAATAAAAATTAGTCGATTTGAAAAACCGGCATCGATAAATAATAAATTAGTCCCTAATATTTAAGAACCTAACAAATATGGCATTTTGTTTTATCTGTGGCCAATATTTTCGCGTTTATATCTCACTTGTATTGTGAGTAATTTTAGTACCTACCGTAACCTACCTATAGTGTTCTGTGGTTTATTTAGTAATGTTGTGACGTGTAATTTTCTCGAGTGTTTTTGTTTGAAAAAAGTGGTGTAGATCTTTATTTATGTGCTTCACTCACTGAAATCTATCAATAGAGTAGCGCCACGTAACTAAATACAATTACATTTATTTACATAAAAACGTTACTTGCTGAAGTGACACGGTCCGGCATTCCTTTGCATTTTCCTACTGATAAGCGATAACCGATTGTGTGAGCAAAATGTGTGGAACTGATAAAAAACTGGGTGAAATCAGGGCGCTAATCCTGGTAGGTGGCTACGGGACCCGGTTGCGGCCTTTGACCTTGAGCAGGCCCAAGCCGCTTGTGGAGTTTGCTAATAAACCTATACTGATGCATCAAATCGAAGCCCTGGTAGAAGCCGGAGTCACACAGGTATACTAATACAACATGAATATAAAACTGATCCCAAGCAACCAGCCGAATGCAGATAAACAAAGAATCTGATTAATATTTTACTATCAAGATTCTAATAGGATTTTATTTTCTAGGTGATATTAGCAGTCTCATACCGAGCAGAGGATATGGAAAAGGAACTGACTGAACAAGTATCAAAACTAGGAGTGTCCCTGACATTTTCACATGAGACTGAGCCGCTCGGTACTGCTGGGCCTCTGGCACTGGCTCGGGAACTGCTGAGCACAAGCCCAGAGCCTTTCTTTGTACTAAACTCTGATGTCATCTGTGACTTCCCGTTCAAAGAGCTGGCTAAATACCATAGAAGTCATGGGAAGGTAAATTAGTTTTGATAAGCATACAACATACCTACCTACTTGATATATCTAGTGGTTCATCCTAAACTGAGATCTTGCATGCAATGTCCACAATCTGCAAGATTTTCATTTGCACCCTGAGGTTTCTCATACTTACACACTCTATTTATGTACAAGTAGACACAACTTTTGCTGTCCTAATTCATTTTCCGTTGCAATAAAATGATCCTTAAAAGTAGGCTACTCTTTAGATTAACTATCATACAACAAAAAATTGATTTAACAAAAAAAGAGCAAATGGTTCCTAAGCCACTTCCTGCACATTCCTGCTAATTCTCTTCGGGTTCGGATTTCCCCATACTAAGTTAATTTGAAATTTTGCATTAAATTTTTCAGGAAGGTACAATAGTAGTCACAAAAGTTGAAGAGCCATCGAAGTATGGTGTGGTGGTTTATAAAGAAGATGGACAAATCGAAAGCTTTGTGGAAAAACCTCAAGAGTTTATTTCAAATAAAATAAATGCAGGTAAAAATTATAAACCGCTCTAAAACTAAGGTGATTTGGGAGAAATATTTTTGGTATATTGGGTAACATCAATTTTATTTGTTTTATTATGATTTGTTTGTTACTGATTATACATTTTCAAGAAATATTTTATATGATTCCTTCATATTTTATAAACAAACTTACCATCCAAGCTATACTGTGGCTAATGGTAGCCGGTGTGTATGGCTACCCCAAGAAAACTCCATTAAACATTTAACTCTAGCATATTTTATTATCTCCAACATGATGGACCACCTATATGGGCTATGGGCTGATCTCCTGTCACCATGATTCACCATATCCATCTTAGAAGTAAATCAGATATGGCTGCAAGTTTTCTTATCTTGTGGCTCTGCCTACCCCATATGGGCGTGATAATCATGTATGGATGTATTTTATTATTTCAGGAATGTACATTCTAAACCCTTCAGTCTTAAATAGGATAGAATTAAGACCAATGTCGATTGAAAAGGAAGTCTTTCCATTCATGGCTAAAGATGGCCAGCTTAACGCCATGGAGCTACAGGGTTTCTGGATGGATGTGGGACAGCCAAAGGACTTCTTAACAGGTAGCTATCACATCTACTCATGACACTGGTTCACTAGTGTGTTGATAGGATTAAAGTGTGCCTGAAAAAGGCTCCTTTGTGTTTAAATTTTAAATAGGCGCTATTAATATAGTAAGAGATTTATTTCATGTTGTACAAGATTTATTTTCTTTAAAGGTGAAAACAACTCCCTCATTAATTATTCATAAAAACTATAGTACCTAGAGTACCTAACTACGTCACCTATTTTTATGGTAATATGTTTCTTTTGTGTCTTTACAATAGAGGTAATGTGTTGTGTTTTGGGTGTATGTATGTTATGTATATGGGTATGTGCATTCCTTTGGCTGAAGCTGTAGTTCAAATGGTTAGACGGATTTTGACAAATGAGGTATTGTTGGATTAATCTGGATGACAAATTTCATAGGATATAATATAGTGTCAAAAAAATCCAATATGGCGTCTTTAAATGATGAAGAATGAAATTACTTAAGCCATTTTCAATAAACTAAGAATTGACTAAAAATTTAAACTAAAATGATACATATTCATAATCGTCATCATCATCATCATCATCATCATCAAAAAATCTACCATACTATCTTTTTAAGCAGTCGAGTTTTTTGTTCTTTTAAATAAATACTTTATATATATTAGGCTCTTATAGAATACCAATTCATCCATGACCTTACTTTACCCTCTATGAGTCATTGGCCTCCCTTTGCTTGTGATTAGAGTAGAATTAAGGGTTCTAGCTCACTTGTATACCAGGCTAATTTATATGAGTGTGCCTATCTTTCATATGTATAAACATTTTTTTTTCAGGAATGTGCTTATACCTAACTAGTTTACGACAGAAGAATTCAGAGAAGCTGTATGAAAGCTCATGCGTGGTCGGAAACGTCATCGTAGACCCCACTGCCACAATTGGCACAGGATGTCGGATAGGTCCCAATGTTACCATCGGCCCAGGTGTTGTTGTTGAAGATGGTAAGTGATAATAACACATTAGTTATATCATGTGACAAGAAGAGTGTTAGATATGAATGTGGATGGATACAAGGGTAGAGGTAGGCCGAAAAAGAGATGGATGGATTGCGTGAAAGATGACATGAGTAAGAAAGGAGTGAATACTGAGATGACGGCTGATAGAGGGGAGTGGAAGAAAAACCAATGTTGTGCCGGCTCCACTTAAGTGGGATAAGGGCAGGGAGATGATGATGATGCGTTTGACGTTGAAGGAAGAACGTTGAAATGAAATATTGTATAACATGATTAGATGGGTTTTTGGGTTTTCCGATATTTCAGCACATGATTTTTTTTATGTAGAGTATTTGTTTTTAATTGTTTTTATTTGATGTTGTATAAATTGAATATTTCCTATTACGTTGTTTTTTGAATAAAGAAGCATTGTTTCCTGTTTAACCAGGTTATTATTCTAATTCTAATTAATGTTAGGGGAACAAAGATCTGACTGACGGGGGACTGACGACGTCCCGCGTTGGGGTGTATTGTGCATTATCCCCCTGCTAACCCTCCACCAGCCAGCCCAACTCCTTGATGTACTGGAGAAGGACTTTGGGATCTTTGGTTTTTATTCTATTTAAACACTTATGAATATCATCTAATATGAGTATAGTGTTGAATTTATTTTACGTCAAATCTCTTTACGTCAATTTTTGAACAAAGCTTTATTCCAGGTGCATGTATAAAGCGCAGTACAATCCTTCGCGGCGCAGTTGTCCGCCAACATGCGTGGCTGGACGGCTGCATTGTCGGTTGGCGCTCCGTAGTGGGACGCTGGGTGCGGATGGAGAACTGCACTGTACTGGGCGAAGACGTCATCGTGAAGGACGAACTTTACGTCAACGGGGGACAGGTGCTCCCACACAAGTCTATAGCGCTCTCTGTGCCGGAACCAAGGATCATCATGTGATGTGTGAAGCTGAAGACATACCTACATTGTCACAAAATAGCTAGGTCTCAACCAAATAAGAGCATAAATAAGAGCACTGGTCGGGTGGTTCTCGTTAGTAGTGACCCCGCTATCCGATCCTAAGGTCGTGGGTTCAAACCCGGTCGTGTACCAATGGATTTGTCTGTGTGAAAAATTTATGTGCGCTATACCAGTACTCTCAAACGGTGAAGGAAAACATCGTGAGGAAACCCGCGGCTTAGTCAGCTCCGCACGTATTGACCATGTCTTTCCTGTGGAAAAGGCTGACTAAGCTGAAAGGATGGAATAGGTGCTGGGCAAGGCTACTCCATCTTAATTTGTCCCGGGCACTAGAGCATCCCGTTTGTGAAGGTAAAAGTTGCCTCCTGCCACTGTATAAATCATCTACTATAGATAATAAAAGGCCAACCAAATACAATTGGCTTCAATTCAAGCTTGGAGTTGAAGCCAATTTTATTTAGTTGAGACTCGCTATTTTGTGACAACTTATGCAAAGTTTTGAAATCGAAACCAGCGTAATGATGTTATAATAAGATAGGCGTATGTCAAATTTAAGAGTAGGTTTTTAACTTTTTACCAGAGAGGCACAAACTTGAACAGTTTTCGTTGAGAATAAGTGCCGAGTTTTGATATATTTAATTTAAAGAAATGTCTCAAAAATGATCTGAAGTGGTACAAGTGCGCTATTTTTTTTTACTGTAAGCTAATCTCACTTTATGTTCAGAGTATGATTTTAAACTATTGAATTAAACCCCGGGGACTACCTTCATGAATGATGAAAAATCGACGTAATACATATTTTCATAAAATTGTATGTAGTTAGTGGTCCGCCCTAATAATTTATTATTACTCATACTTACATAAGTTTTGTAAGTATTTTTATGTTAAAGATATAGAGAGCTACTCAATACACAAGTTATGAGTCGCTTAGACTATTCCATATTCCAACATATTATGTTGGAATATTATTACGTGTCCTAGAGGATTTATTGCCCATAACTGTCATTTACTAAGAAATAATTTCTTGTGATTTCTGAATTCCAGTTTACATGGAATGGAATGGCTTGAAGATGATTTGTTAGCCGTTTTAATTATTTCAGTGGAGGTGTTCATTCTTATATTATATTTAATACATTTTAGATACATTTATGTTATTCTATTTTGGGAGAAAATAGTAGTTTTAGAAAAGGTACTTCTATTTTTAAGTTACATAGTTGAAATAATATTTTTATTGTAATATCAATGTATAAATTCTAATTTTTGATAGTAAAGACGGTCAGAATGATTGCCTTAAGTATATTTTTTCTTTTGTTAAGTTTGTTATGTAGGTACATAAAAAAATACATTCCACTGGCAGAGTTTTAATAAATAAAATTGCTACTTTATACTAGGTAAGTACATATAGTACTGGGTTACATTTTTGTCATACTGATCTATTTTAGGCTTCTTTCTACTAATTTTGCTGGACCCCCTCTATAAGTTGTTTTCGGGAATATGATATAAGAGAGGTAAAGTTATATCGGAACAGTTTCTGTCATACGAATGAGATTTGTTGCAATAAATTATTCTAAGCTCAGATCTATTCTAAGATGTTATACTCTTATTTGAAGTTGTACAAGTTTAAAGGCATTATTATCATTTTATTATATTGCGCCACATATGACTGGGGCATAAAGTAATAATGTATGTACCTACTGCCATTTTACGACCAAAAATACAATAAAATATTTTAAAACTCTAATTAAGTATTTTTCATTAAATCTATAATTCTTAGTACATAGTCTCAATATTAAAACTCGTGGTCGTGCTGGAGTTTCGTTCTGTTTTGTTGGTCAAGGTCGATCGAGTGTAGTTAGTAGAATTCGTTTCACGCTAGGTAGGTACCGCCAATTTCCGCGGGACTTCTTTCGGTACCTATAGCATTTTTAAAAGCGTCAAAAAATTTCCGAAATTGGCGGTAGGTAAGTACTGAAACAAATTCTACGGCACTACGGCAATTTCCTGTAATACGAAGACTTACAGCGCCCCCCTCCGCGGGAGTTCTTTCGTGAAACTGACTCCACAGGTAATTAATTACAATCGATCGATCGCATATCGCCGCGTTCAACCCTTGGAAGACAAACATTCGACCATAGAGAAATTAAATTACTACGCAATCGACTAAAAAACCTTAGATCAAAATAACAAATGAATGGAACAGAACTAGGTTAGGTTGTCAAAAAGAAACATCGGCTGTCAAAAAGTGCGCGCCGAAAGCCGCCAAATGACCAGGGATTTGTTTTCGAAAATAAAGAGGATATTTAAACTACGCTACGTTATAGTTTCTGTAAAAAAGCGTAGGTAATAATGTCTAAGCGTAACAGCACAGGTGCTTCAAACACACTATTCAATTATTTCACTAAAACTCCTCCGGCCAACAAGAAGCTTAAAAACAATGGCGATGCAGAAAACAGCCCCAAGTTGTCGCCGAAGAATGTTGAAAAACAGGCAGTTGAAAGTAAGTACTTAGGTATCACTTCCTAAACCGTGACCGTTTCACAAAATATCTTGCAGAAACTCAGACGAAGCACAACACTCAGTTTTATTTACTGAACTGTACTTGAATACTGTAGTTGATAGTTTCTTTTGACTCTTGTTTCTATGAAAGTATTTTTTAATCTTGCAGAAAAGAAAAGAGAGAGATTGTCTACACCTTCACCGCAAGCAGGCAGTGATGATGATGAGCCAATTGTGCCATCCAAGAAACGGAAGAGGATCCGACTAAACCCAGTTGATTCTGATGATTCTGATGCAGAAAATAAAGGTTTGTGTTAAACTAAAAAAAAAAGATTTGACTGCTTTACTGTTGCTGATGGCCAAAATTGTCCCATTTTTGGGCAAAGGCCCCTTAGTTCCACCAGCCACAACAATCCGTTGCCATCATCTACCAGTTTCTCTCGTAGGCATAGCTCTTCTGCCCATATTATTAATGGTCCGCTGCTCTGCCGTCTTTGTATCAAGGCTCCACATAGTGGTGGTTTTGGCTCACAGATCCCCTGACTTGCTGAAGATGTGATTGGCCCAGTCCCAGTTTCCCAAATATAACTCTATAATCTTTTGTCAATAATGATTAGGGAGATTAATTTTAAAGGTATGTTTTTATTCTGTAGTTGTAATACCTCTTCTATCCTTAGCAGATAACAAGATTGGAACACCGAAAGGAAAGGTAAAGTTGTCTGTGGAACAGAAACTGCAGGACAGTTTTAAATATGAAGCTAATCAGTCTCCTAAAAACAAGCCAGCTAAGAGTTCTATTAACAATGGGTAAGAAAAGTGTGGTTTTAGACAGTGGCACTTGATAGCTTCCTGCAAGTGGAACTTTCCTTCATATTCAAATTAAAAGTAGTCATCTGTTATTCCAGGTCACTAACTATATTACTTCTAAGTTTTATTCATGTCTTATTATTCAACTGTGAAAGGCACAGACATCCTCAAATTCTCACAAACTTTATTCTATTGTCTAAAGGTCTTTGTGTTGATTGGCAACAAAGTCTATTTCACTATGTCTTCTAGTACACCTATACATCAACTTATGTCTCTTACATTTACCAGATTATTTATTGCTAGATAGATCATTTTTGGATTAACTATATAATTTGTAAGATCTTAAATGTTGTCTGATGAAATTGAAATGAAAATTACTTAAAACCATTGCTGTTTGAGATATTATTGGACGACTGCAACTGTTTGTATAATATCTACAACTATTCAACTTAATAATCTCTTCAGAACTCCAAAAGCCACTCCTTCAAAGGAGAAGGCTCCAGAAACTCCCGCACTAACAGCTGATGAAGGAAACTGGACACACTGCAAGCTGGACTGGCTGAAGCCAGACAAAATTAGAGATGCACAGAAGAGAAGGCCTGATCACCCGGACTACGATCCTAGAACTCTTTATGTGCCACCTGAATTCTTCAAGTTACAGACTCCTGTAAGTTCCATTATTTGACAGACATTGAGATGGTTTTATATTTTTTGAAATACCTCCCAAAATTCTACTAATATCGTAAATCAGAATCAGAGAGGATGGTGTGCTAAAGAGGATGCCTATCTGATAGACGTTAGCTGATATTTTGTGGACATTTCACACAGCGCCATCTGGCTCCAAACTAAGCAAAGCTTATACTGTGGGAACCGAATGGCTGATATAATACTATTATACTTTTTTTTGTAAGCATACATATACTTATACTTATAAATTTTTACTTTATTTTTATTTTTCAGGCACATCGCCAATGGTGGGAAATGAAGTCATCTCACTTTGATTGCGTGCTGTTCTTCAAAGTGGGCAAATTCTACGAGCTCTATCACATGGACGCAGCCGTCGGCGTCAACGAACTGGGATTTTCATATATGAAGGTACTTTTATGTGCAACTTACTTGTCACACTCATATTAAAAATAAATAAGTAATACGTAAGTTTGTCAACTTTTCGATTGTGACTTTTACTGTCATTGAATTAAGGTTGAATTTCCAGGGTGAATTTGCGCACTCAGGGTTCCCTGAGAGTGCGTACGGTAGAATGGCGGCTACGTTAGTGGCGAAGGGATACAAAGTGGCTAGAGTTGAGCAAACGGAAACTCCTGATATGGTGCAAGAGAGATGTAGAATTAGTGAGTTAAATTTGTTTATTTATTGAAAGCAAAGGAAACAGTGTAGGAGGGATCTTCACTGAATGTACTGAGACGCGGAAAGCACAGGTTCGATTCCCGCGGCGGGTTTGGTCATTTACCATCTATAGTAGATGATTTATACAGCATCAGGAGACAACTTTTACCTTCACAAACGGGACGCTGTAGTGCCCGGGTTGAATTAAGATGGAGTAGGCTTGCCCAGCACCTACATATTCCATCCTCTTAGCTCCCTTACCTCATAGCTTAGTCGGCCTTGTCCACAGGAAAGACATGGTCAATACGTGCGGAGCTGACTAAGCCACGGGTTTCCTTACGATGTTTTCTTTCACCGTTTGAGAGTACTGGTATAGCGCACATAAATTTTTCGCACAGACCTGCATGAGGAACGTTTAGGTTAATTTACATATAGACTGAAATATGACGACGATTAAAGAAAATCATGCCGACTGGAAACTTTACTGGCGTGTGCCGCGTAAACCAATGGAGTTAAATGAAAATAATGTATTACGGAATTATTCCGCTTAAAAAAACCATAGCAACGCTGTATCTTCTAAGATTAATACACAATAACGAAAAAATATTGCTTGAAAGTACTTTTTAACATGTCTTTATCCTTATTAAATTGAATTAGAACATCGTTTTTTGCATCTTATCTAGATTATAACTGTCTTTAAACCAAACAATTCGGAACTTAATTTTAATTTTTACAAAACTTAACTTAAATAAAACGGCTCTATTAAGACGGGGCGAGTTTCTAGTAGACCATATTTTATTCCTACATGAGTGAAACCACAGGGTTCAGCTAGAAATATGTAAAATTCTCTCTTTTTCAGCGAATAAAAACAGTAAGTTTGACAAAGTGGTCCGGCGAGAGATCTGCCAAGTCACGCTGAAGGGGACACAAGTGTGTGGTCTACAAGACCCCGGGCCGGGAGAAGCCAACGCAGCCTACATGATGGCTATAGCTGAAGAGGTATTCAAACATTTATTCCATTTTTACACAACCAAATTTGAACTCAACAACATGATTAGAAGGGTCTTGAGAGCACTGGTGGTCTAGTGGTAGTGCCTTCCTGAGGTTGTTGGGTTCAAGTTTGTGTTTGGATTTTTCTGCTCAAAATATGTATCAGTATTTTATAAACAGAGAAGGAAAACATTGTGAGGAAACCGTTATACAACCTAAAAAGCTTGAAATTGTGTGTTGAATGCACGAAAGCAGCCCTTTGCTTTAATCCTTTTGTCACAAGTAATATGTATACTTTAAAAATCACGCTTCTCTGAGCTCGAGGGGATTCCTAGTAATGGCTATTGAAGAGTTCCACTATCTACCTCTTACTGATTAGACTGAAAAAAAAACTACCTATTCTATAGTTCAAGAAATAGCCAAAATTATACTTTATTTTCTACTTAACAAGGTTCATATTTCTCTCAGGAGTTGAACGGCTGCAGTACGTACGGCGTCTGCTTCGTAGACACGTCGATAGGGCTGTTCCATCTCGGCCAGTTTCAGGATGATAAACACTCGTCCAGACTTCTCACTACGCTGGCACATTTCCCACCTGCCTTGGTAAGTTTTAGCTGTTCAAAATTTGTTTTTTTTTTGTTTGAAATTTGTTCAAAATTTCAAAATTTTTAGCTGATTTACGACCGCAAAACCTCATCTCGTACAAGTAAACTAGTAACAAGTCACTGCTACAACGCGCGCCGCGAGCCCATCTCTATGTGGGCGCCGGAGAAAACACTCAAGATACTTGCAGAGAAGTACTATAGGACCAACGCGGATGGGGACTGGCCTGAGGGGATCAGAGAGTTTTTACATGACGGTATGCCTTTAAAACGTATTTTTATCTTCATTATTAAAAGTATCCACCTGAGACGAGCATGAATGATCCATCAGTTGATGCAGTCTAATGATTGTTTCAAATAACAAAAATTATTCAAAAAGCAAAATTATCATCCATCACTGCCTTTCTATTGCCCTCTGCTGGGTGTGGGTAGGCCTCCCTTTGCTTGTAAATGTATAATTAAAAAAATATAATTTAGGTTAGCGTCGAAGACAACAGTGCCCCCTCTTGATAGGGGTCCCGCGAGATACATGCGTCAAGATGGCGGCACCACCGTTTTCCTCAGAATAACAAAGTCGCAGGCATACACTGATAATACAGACAATAGGTACAGAATGAATACTACCAAGATACAACTTTCTGAGACCACTTCAGTAGTTTCAGAAAAAATCGATTACATAAAAAACTTCCTGATCAAGACGATAGAGCAACGGTCCAACACGGTCCTGTGCTAGCCATTTACCGCCCATAATCTTGATTAAATCGTCTTAATCGTCGTCGCACGCACATGAAATTATAAAAGAGTGATTCCAAATTCAGCTATTCAGGATACTAGATTATTATTATAACAGTCTGGTAAGTATTTCTGCTGGTAATAAGGCTTTATTTGCCTACTGTTGCAATATTCCTGTGACGAAAAAACTAGTTTTTGTTTTTTATTTTGTTTATAGGTGACGCGTTAGGTCTTACGCCTGCCGCCCACAGCCACCTAGCAATCAAAGCCCTTGGCGGCTGCGTATCCTACCTCACTGATTGTCTCCTAGACATACAGACCCTAGGAATGTCTCAATTCACCGCCTACGCGCCGCCCGACGTGCTAAACAGGACCTTATCTCAGGAGGATAAGGCGGAGAATCGCTGGGCAGGCGGCGGGACTATGGTGCTAGATGCTATCACTTTGAAGAATCTCAGAATTGTGCAGGATGACGGCTGTTTGTATGATAGGCTGAATTACTGTTCAACTGCTTTTGGAAAGAGGTGAGTTTGTACGTAAATCTGGCGAGTTAAGCGAGTTACGGTTAAGGCCTTTGAGATTGCCTTTCTCCACGTAAGGAGTGAAGCGAGATGACAATTAAAGATCGAAGACTTGATTTTAGAAGTTGCTACATAATATAAAGCTAATTTGGTATTCTCTAATCATCATCATCATCTTCCTGCCCTCATCCCACTCTATGTGGGTTCGGCACAGCATGATTCTTGGATCTTGCTGTAAGAGTTTTGGCTAAGGTGTTTTATTTTATGACCGGCCGCCTGCCTGACGTCAACCCTCCTTGGGAATATTTGCTTATTTTATCTCATCATGTTGGAGGATACTATCCTTTAGTCGACAATTTGGTATTCTCTAATCATGTATTTAAATAGTTAATCCATTTCAGGTTGCTATACCAATGGGTATGCGCGCCGAGTTGCAACCTAACCGTGATAAAAGAGAGACAGCAAGCGGTACAAACTTTATTCGAAGATCAAGAGCTCTGCCAGAACGCTAAGACTATCCTCACTACCTTGCCTGACCTGGAGAGATTGTTGGCAAAGTTTGTATACTTTACTAATTTTGTACCTATTTATTATTTTGGTTTATTTATTTTTTGTGTTGTCCCACTGCAGAGCAAAGATCTTCCCCCTGTTTTCTTTTGTATTGAATACCAAAATTATAAACTAACTTTGTAAAGATTCATTAAAAAAAAACAATCACAGCCTGTCTCTGCGCACTGGCAAAGGCATTTTTCATCAAAAGCAATAATTTATTGGCAAGCTGATCTGATAATAGAGTCGGGAGCTATTCAACTGAATTTCATCCATCCACTGCGCACTGTTTGAAAGCTTGCTATGAAAAATATTTCTTTATCAAAAAACCTATGCATTTCAGGGTTCATGCACTTGGGAACCTAAAACGTTCTGAATCGCATCCGGACGCACGAGCCATATTCTACGAAGAAAAAACTTACTCCAAACGAAAAGTCCTCGATTTCATTTCGGTTATCAACGGGTTCGACGCTGCGCTGAAATTGATGGAACTTTTCAGCGGAGTAGATTCTGTTCTGCTGAAGAGGATTATGCAGTTTAAACCGGATGGAAAATACCCGGATTATAGGGATACGCTTAAGTTTTTCAAAGTAAATTATTAATTACCTATCAATCTAATTGATGTCGCGACGCTAACCTAACCCTAAAATTCACCGGGGGCGTTCTACTAGTCATTCATATAATTTTGTAGGGTTCATAACTTAGAGTCGACTTCTGATTTAATTTATACGATGTTTTAGGAAGCGTTCAACATGAAGGAGGCTGAGAAAGAAGGACGCATCCTGCCCGGCAGGGGAGTCGACCAGGAGTATGACTCCACGTTGCAAGCCATCAAGGAAATTGAAGATGAATTGCAGGAGTATCTGAAGGAGCAGGAGAAGTACTTTAAATGTCGGGTGAGGAAAAGTAAATGTATATTTAGAACTTAAATTCAACAAATATGTAATACCACAATTAAAATAAAAGCATATTATGCAGTAAACACTTGGACGAGTAATATTCGTCCAAGAGTAAACATAATTATATTTCTTGTCATAAATACTTTATGTGTTGTTAAATTGATTTGTATTTGTATTTGTCACGCCTATATCCCTAATGGGGTGGGCAGAGCCACAGGTAATGAGAAAACTTTCAGCCATTCCTGATTTAAAGTCCCAAGATGGATATGGTGAACCATGGTGACAGGTGATCAGCCCATCGCACATGTAGATGGTACCTACATCATGTTTGAGAGGATACTATTCCTAAGTCGACTTTTACGACATGCTCGGGGAGAGAAGCAGCTGGACATGTTCTATGCTTTTTATTTACTCCTAGTCCAGCAGAGAAGTAAAAAGGAGTAAAATTTCACAGTATCAATATTCCATATATAATTTCAGGTGAACTACGTGGGTTCAGATAAGAAGCGCTACCAACTGGAGGTGTCTCAGACGGCGGCGGCGAGGGCAGGTTCCGACTATCAGCTGGAAGGAGCACGGAAGGGGTTTAAGCGATTCTCTACAGCAGAGACTAAGGTATCACTTATCACTACTAATGTTGTAAATGTGAAAGTGAGTTTATTTGTTTGTCCTTCTTTAACGTAGCAGCTGATCGTAGTTTTTTTGCGAGTTAATTTAGGTGTTGGAGAGTGACCTATAAATATTTGAGGGCCTTTCACTTGGCACCATCTAGCCTCAAGGTCAAGATCATGTCCCCTGTCCTGTCCTCCTTCGGACCGCGCGTGGACAATACCTCATATAGGGCATTTTTAAATTCCAGGAGCTCCTAGCCCGAATGATAGCGGCCGAGGAGCAAAAGTCCAGCGTCTTAAAGGACATTAACCGGCGAATATTCGAGAAGTTCTCAGCCGCGTACGGGCAGTGGGAGGCAGCCGTTCAGTGTGTGGCCACACTGGACATACTGCTCGCTTTCGCGGAGTTCGCGAGGCAGCAGAGCGGAGATATTTGCCTGCCTGAGGTCACTTATGAAACTGGGAGGAAGGTATGTTTAGATAACTATTGTTTAAGTTAATCATCATTATCTCAGCCTGATTGTACCCACTGCCGCGTTTAGGCCTCCTCTTAGCAATTTTTCCAGTCTCTCGTGAGTCTTATCCAGTGATTGCCGACTACGTTTATGATGCCTTTCGACTATCGGGCGGGTTTAATATTGATTCAATATTTATGAGCTAGTTCTATACACGGATGGATACACGGGCAGAGGAAGACCTAAGAAAAGATGGATGGATTGTGTGAAAGAGGACATGCGTGTGAAAGGAGTGAGTACTGAGATGACGAGTGATGGGAGAAGATGGAAGAGGGTAAATTGTTGTGCCGACCCCACCCAGTGGGATGTAGGCAAGAAAATGATAATGTAGATGAGCTAGTTCTATAATTGTTCTAAATGAGTGAGATGAATAAAGAGATAGACTATTCGCTTCGCTCGTCCCTGTAAGAGTACCAGTGGGTACCTTTTGACTTTGAGATTTTAAGATTGTCTTCCGGGTGTCAAAATTCTAAATATTCATTTCGTCCACAGCCATACCTCAATATAGTTGAAGGGCGGCACCCTTGCATACCCATCGCGAACGACTTCATTCCCAACGACACTAAACTGGAGGAGGACAACACATTACTGCTTCTAACGGGACCTAATATGGGCGGCAAGTCAACGCTCATGCGACAATCTGGCCTGCTCGCTGTGCTGGCGCATTTAGTAAGTATTCGTAAATCCTACTAATATTATAAACGCGAAAGTTTGTAAGTATGTTTATTACTCGTTCACGCCTAAACAGCTAAACGGATTTTAATGAAACTTGGAATATACATTATAGTAGATGTGCTGGATTAAGATATAGGCTACTTTTTATCCGTGTACCACGCGAGCGAAGCCGCGGCGGCAGCTAGTTAATAAATATTGCTAGTCATTTTTACACAGCGTCATCTAGCCCCTAACAAAGCAAAGCTTGTAGGATATAGGATATTATTTTTCATCCAGGTACCATGCGAGAGAGGCCGCGGGCTGCAGCTAGTATAAATATAAAAGGTATCCCATCCTCGTCGCCACTAAAAGATACACGCCATTTCGAGTTATTCACTAAACTAAACTTTATTTAAGTACCCACAAATCAAATATAAATAAATACATAACAATATGGATAATGTGTATAATTTATTTCCAGGGTAGCTACGTGCCGGCGGCAGAATGCAGCCTGTCCCTGATAGATCGCATATTCACGCGACTTGGCGCCTCGGACGACATTCTCTCCGGCCAGTCGACGTTCCTCGTGGAGATGAACGAGACGGCAGCTATTGTGTCTCACGCCACTCTTCACTCGCTAGTGTTACTAGACGAGCTCGGTAAGACACCTCTGACATTATCTTTTTTCTACACTTTTACATAAACTAAGGCCTTTTACCATCTTATAGTAACCGATTTATACAGCGAAGCGCTCGTGGCGTAGCTTGCTTAGGCGTTCTTGATTGATCGTTAAAGTTGAGCAACGATATGCGCGGTCACAAATTGGAATAGGTGACCGCAAGTGGCATTACGAGCTGCTTCCGTGCTTCGGAGGGCACGTTAAACAGTCGGTCCGTGGTTTTAAGTCGTTAAGCCACGAAAGAGGCCTTTAGGCGACCTAAAAACTCTTTCACTAGAGTTTGTCACTAGCTCATACGAACTTACTTTTCGACGTACTATCCCAGTGAACTGTGTAAATTGTTTTTGCCGTAACACAGTTTTTAACTAGCACAGGAGGCATGTTCCTCACTTCATAGTGCTGAACAGTCTGAGATATATTATACGATGTTCTAACCAATTATACCCATAGCTTAAGCACTATGTACATGTATCTATTAAGTTTTTGAAATAAATTTATTATTATATAATTATTATTTGAAGGGCGAGGCACGTCCACGTACGACGGCACAGCGATTGCGTCTGGCGTGTGCGTGGAGTTAGCGAGCCGCAGCTGTCGCGTAATATTCTCCACGCACTACCACTCCCTAGTCAGGCACCTATCGTCCCATCCAGGAGTTATCCTCGGACATATGGTGAGTTATAGCTTTAGAGCGAGAATACGTGGTACAATCCGATAACATTGTAAAGGTCACTGACCATCGGTGGCTGAAAATAGCAACAACACAATTGGTTATCCTGGAAATTGGGGAGGCCTATGTACAGGCTTATGATGTAGTGTCTAGGGTTCCGTACCCGAAGGGTGCGATCGGGACCTTATTACTAAGCCTCCGCTGACCATCCGTCTGTCCGTCTGTCAGCGGGCTGTATCTCATGAACAGTATTAGGAAGAGTTGAAATTTTCAGTGTGTATTTTATTGCCGCTATAACAAATAATAAAAATAAAAGGGGAAACATTTAGATGGTACGGAACCCTGTGTGCGAATTCGATTCGCACTTGACCTGTTTTTTGTTATAAATAACACCTAAAGCCACTTACATAGGTAGTTCTGATTCCACACTCACCTAAAGCCACTTACATAGGTAGTTCTGATTCCACACTAAGATTCCCTTTATCTTGGGCATCAGAAACTTCAAGTACCATACCACAACACCCAGACCCGGAAGAAATATTTGTAAAACATGTAAACGCTAGAGTCAAACCCGCACCTCTTGTGTCTCAACCGAGCACTTGCCCACCACGCCTTCGAAACACACGTCGCACAGTTAGAAAATAATTCTTGGGCAAAGTCCAACAGAATATTCAAGTTGTATTTACGTTTTCACCCACAGGCGTGCATGGTGGAAACAGACGAGGCCACAGCTGACAATGAGGACCACATTCCCGAAGAAACGATAACATTTCTCTACAAGCTTAGTCCGGGCGCCTGTCCAAAGTCTTACGGCTTCAACGCGGCCCGACTGGCGGGAATACCCAAGGAAATAACCAAACGAGCGCACCAAATATCGAAGAACATCGAAAAAGAGGCCACGTGTGTTCGCGCGTTTAGAGAAGTTTTGAAAATGGAAGACGCTGGAAATATCAGACAAATGCTGGCAGCTTTGACCATCTAAACTTTTTTAAATAAACAAAAAAGGTTTTGTCCTTTTTTTAAACTATGTGATAAGAATCTTGTTTCGTTACTCGAATGTTATTGTTAGGTTTTTCGCGATTGTTTTTTGTTAGATCGAGTTTCTCTCGTACTGATTTTTGAATAATTCTGTTGTGAAACCTGTGATCAAGATGATTTTGTATTTACTCCCACCAATTTATTGATTAAACGTATATTTTGCAATAACATTTAGTTTTTCTTACTATCTTATTCACGTACATTTCTATTTTTAACGGAGTAAAAATAATTATTTTTTAAATCATTTTATTCTCCACATATATTGTACTTAAAATTACGTATCATCATAAAATATAATACGTTTTGTTCATCTACTTACACCATTTATAGAATAATTAAATCTGTGATTTATAAATTCTTATTTACAATTAGGTCAGATTACTAAAACTTAAACAAAAAAGTACATACCTACTTACATTCAAAACAATACACCAACAAAGTATATTATGAAATATTATTGGAATGTGACAATTGCTTTAAATGCACTTAAAATTCGATGAGAATGAACTTCCAACAAAAATATTATGAAAAATATTCTAATTTTTATTTCAAAAAAGATTTGTAAAAATGACTAGTGTTTTTTACTTTGACCATTTGTGATATAATTATGGTTAATTTAATTTCTGTAAATATTAGTATTGCATGAATAATTTATAGCCACAAACAATTTATCTATACTAAAATGATTACTTACTAGTTACATTTCAAAAACTTATTTTAAAATGTTTGTATGTTACATACTTCGTTTGATAATAAAGTACTACGAACTAATTTAGTGCAATTTGCAATATGACTTAAAAATAGCACAAAAATCTTCACGCATTTTGTGAAAATTATAATACTTAGTTCAGGTTACCTTATAGGTATACTATTTAAGCTAGACCACTTCACTGCTTACGCGGACGAGCTGTAATAGTTTGTATTGCATACGGATGCATGCATGAAGAATGTTATAAGAGCGAATGATGCTAAATAAGTATGTCAGGATCGTAGCAAATGGAGATCCGAGATCTCTGCCTACCCAAACAGGCGTGATTTAATAATGTATGTATGAATACGATGTCAACATCACGCCATTTTGTATCGAGTCTCGCACCCCGTAAGCTCGTAGATAGTGGTTCCATAAAACTATGATTTATAATTTAGGTTTTTAAAACTGGTGTTTATCGCGTGATACCTTGTTATAATACCCGTTTTAAAACCCTAAATTATGAGTTCAATTGCGAGAGGTTAAAAGACTTGTTAAATTACACATGAATGAGTGTTGATATTAAGTTTAGGTAAGTGGGCACTTGATTTAGATACATAGAATAACAGTCAGTTCTTTTTCGCGATAGAAATACTTTTTCTTAGCAGTCTTTTCAAAAGCATATTTACAATGCACAGTTTGAAACATCTATGGAAATCAGCGAGCGAAGGTTTGTGTGTGGCTGATCCCAACTGGGCCACAAAAAAAAACAGGAAAACAGGCTGTTGTGAGTATGCAGCTATGATCTTGGGAGTTTGTCAGAGTTTGTAACCAAGCTTCTGAGTTTGTCAGTCTCGCGTTTAGGAGATATGTGTGGCTCAGCTGTAAGAACGTATTTGCAGCTGAGCCACCTGGATCTCTAAAACGAAACGATGCGACGTAGCGAAAATTTGATTAATCATAAATAAATAAATAAATAAAATCACTTTATTTCAAGCATCTTAGTGGCTCATAACGAAATCATAGAGGGACTTAGTTGTTCGTCACCTAAGTATCAGAGTTCATCGATCTGTCGTTTATGAGCCACCTGGATCTCTAAAACGAAACGAGGTAGCGAAAATCTGATTACTCATAGATGTAGTTTGTCACCAAGTATCAGAGTTTGTCAACCTCGCGTTTAAAAGACAGCATATCTTTTAAGCGCGAGACTGACAAACTCCCTAGATCATAGCGGCATACTCAGTCGGTTTTCCAGAGATTTTTTTTGTGACTCAGCTGGGATCAGTCACACGAGGTTTGTAACCAAAATAATCCTTTTACTTCTGCCACAATATACCTATCGCATGCCTAGATTTCCCAATATATTTATTTGGAGTTGTTTGTGACCATTATATTATATTTTGGTAATGTTACCATCCTGTCAGCATTCACTATGGTAAAAAAGATCCGATCGGAAGAAAGGAATACTTACCTATAGGCACTATTATTAAACCGACTGTAGGAAATGTTAGATAGTGTAACAAGATATTTCTAGATATTAAGCTCTACTGAAATACAAGTTTTCATAATGTAAATAACTGACAAAATCTCTAGAGTCGCTCCTTCCCTAACTATGGACAAATCTTAATATATCGTAAACGTATCGTAACATTAATCTCTAAAATAATAATTTATTATCTCTATCTTACCCGACATCAGAGTAAAGACGGCGTTCCATTACATCATCGTTACTGAGTACAAAACACTGCATTTTCCTAGTAAAATACAATCTGAATATCACAACTCCCCTAATTCAAAGTGCTTACTGTGCTCACTAGTACAATACCAGCACCAAATTTACCTATAATTTCTTGCCTACTCGACAAAGCGTGCAAAACTTACCTAGACCTTACGCCAGCAATATTTTACGCTTTTCTTATTTTGCAGTTTTGCAATCATTGTAGGTACTGTAAGCAGGTAAACTATTACTGCTAGAATAATTTAACAAAATGAGATCTTAATAATGATTATAAATGTATTTGGTTAGCCTCATAGGGCTTCATTTCTTGGATTTTTGCATAATTTGAACCAACTATTATATTATTTATTGTTACCTAACTGAAAAACCTTACAACTTTTTCAGTATAGATTTCATCTATTATCATTTTATTTTAATATTTTGCAACTATAAATCCTTGCACCAATATTTTGGTAGGTACTCTTCCAGAGCAGGTTATTGCGAAAAGAACCTTGCGCGAGCAGTGCTTTCATCAGGTTTTAGAAAGTCATCACCACAACTGTTATCTTGACGAACCAAAGCCGGATCAGCACATTGATACTTGTTATTCGAAGCAGTAGGGTTTTGTTCATGTGTTTTCAACCGAGTCGCCTTTCTTTCCGAGAGCAAATTGACAAAATTCCCTGTTGTTTCATAGTGGGAGTGACGCCTTATGTTTTTTTGATTCGGTATAGCAGGCAACTGTCGAGGTGTAGCATATCTGCGAACTGGGGATTTTTGAGGCGGAATAGTTCTGGTAGTAGCCATATTTGGTTCTATTGGTTTATGAATCTGGACTATTCTTGTGTTTCTTTTGCACACTTCTACTTTGTCCACATTAGGTTCTGAATTCAAAGAGCGAGACTTTGCCATATTTTTACGATGCTGTGTCTCAGGCTGAGGGTTCCTCGCATCTTCTTCGAGAGTCATCAGTGTTTGCTTCCAGGATTCTAATTCTGTTGAGAAATCATCTAAAACAGATTCAGACTTCGGGCGAGTTTTGTATAAAATCGTTGTACGTTCCGGTTCTGTGTGTAACGAGTGAGCTCTAATTTTAATTTTATGATTCATTTTCCCAGTTTGCAATTGAGGACTTTTAGCATCTCTTTCGAGTGCTCGCAGTTTGTAGTTCCATGTTTTTAATTCAGTTAAAGAATCGTCTATTTCAGATTTGAAGGGATGAGTAACTGCGTAAGTTTGTTTTAATTCTGAATCCAAAGAGCCAGCTCTAATATTGATTTTGCGATTCTGTGTTTCAGGTTTAAAATGTGGACTTTCGACACTTTTCTGTAGTTTCAGTAATTCATTTTCCCAAGCATTCAATTCTGAAGAAAACTCTTTATTTGTGTAGGTATATTGTAAATCAGAATTCATCTGGACCTTTTTTATTACTGCGTCATTTACATTGTTTTTTAAACGTAACGTCTCAAAACTATTCTGAAGTTTATAAAGTTCTAATTTGGATTTGTTAATTTGCTCTGAAAACTGATTGATAAAAGATTCTGATTTAGGGCGATTTGCGCCTGTTGTAGTCGTACGTTTTTGTTTTGTGACAAAAGAGTCGGCTTTTGTATAGTTAATGCCAGATTTAAAATTGGGGCTTTCAACGCTTTTCTGGAGTTCATGTAACTCCTTCTTCCACGCATTGATTTGATTAGACAAATCATCTTTGTACATAGATTCAGTAAAAGAAAAGCTGCGGCGACGTTGAATAAGTGGTTTTTGGTTGATTTCAGCATGCAAAGAAAGTGGTCGCACCATGTTGCGATTGTTAGTAGTATTAGTTCTTAAATGTGGGCTATCAGCACTATTTTGAAGTTTTATCAACTCGTTTTTCCATACAGTAATTTGAGTGGAAAAATCTTTATCAGTTCCAAATGAACTACTGCGGTGCCGGCGAGAAGTAGCCAACATTTTTTCATTGAGTTCAGAATGTAAAGACGTCGGTCTTGTCATGTTTTTTCGATCTAAAATTACAGATCTTAAGTGTGGTGGACTCTCGACATTCTTCTGAAGTTTCTGCAATTCGTTTTTCCAAGCTTTCATTTGAGTGGAAAAGTCTTCTTTATTTGCAGACTCTGTAAATGAATAACTGCGACGGCGTTGAGTAGCCGGCGATTTTTGTTTGAGTTCAGAATGCAAAGAAAGCGGTCTCGTCATGTTCCTGCGATTTGGAAGTTCTGGTCGTAAATAAGGACTGCCTATACCTATTTTAGGATCATGAGATGGTTGACGTGTGTTTTTAAGGGTTAATATATTATTCTTGTATTCCACTGACTCGAATTTTGATTGACACGAGCGAGATTTTCTCATGATATTGCCGCTCAATGTGTGATTTTGTTTTGAAACGTGGTTTTTAAAATCAAGAATGGGAGATTCATAGTCTTCGACACGTTTGAATACTGACAGTATATGGCGATAATACAATTTCTCTCTTATATCTTTTTTTATGAAAACAGCAAGACTCTTTCTGTAATTCAGAATTTGTGATCTCAAATGTGGGGATTTCGCTCCTTTCTCGTAATCTATCATTTCGTACGTCCACATATTCAGTATGTTTGTAACAGCATCCTCGAACTTCAGCGATGCGTTCACTCGAGCTATTTGACTGTCATTTTCCATTGTAAGGTTATGATCCTTTCGACACGTAAGGGCTGGCAAAGAGCGGCTTCTCCTCATGAACCTATTTGGAGTTTTACTTGAGAAATCATGCACCTGCCCACTTTCTTCACTTGTTTTTTGACACTCATTTACTTTATAAATGTTAATTGTATCACTTGGACAACCCATGTATTCTTTATCCAAAGAACCAATTTCGCATTTATGGATTTTCAGCCGCGAGGCACAAATGTTACCTTTCGTACCAGAGTGGAAGGGCACCAACAACTGTTTTGTTGTTTTTTGAGGGTCACACAAAAAGAAGCCGCAACTGCCGCATCGCACAGGTAAATAAAAAGAGTTGTTTTTTCGTAAATTTGACATAAACTGAGTTTTATGTATTTTAGGTTCAGATTTGAATGCTTCCAGTTTTTGCGGCGGTGCTAGTTCTTGGTGACAATCAGCACAGCACACAGAGAAATAAAAGGAAGGACTTTCTATTTTTGTTAGGGATGTATTTTCGCTGCAGTGCGGATAATGAAGAATCCCTCCTTCCATTACCATTTTCTGTAAGAATGCAATCGCATCCATGTGCGATACTTCAGGCTTATAACAATTCAAGACGCATACAACAAGCACGTCGTTCTTTTTTCTTTTAAACAGTGGTCTGTTTAAAAAGCATGCTTCAGAATCTTTTAGTGGCAGCGGTAGGATAACTGTTTTATCTGCATTTACTTGGCCTTTTTCTAACAGTCCTGTTCTAGATGTATTGCTTTGTACACTTTGTGGCAAGATATCTGTTTTTAAGCTTTCTGAATTGTATGAAAGACATGTGTTTGGTTGTGTGTTCAGTAGACGGTTCATGCCATGCCCCTCATATGTGTGACGTCTGGCATATTCATGATCTGGATGTTGTTGCATAGTCACAAGTTGAAGTGGTGGAAACGCTTTTTCATTAAATTTATCTTCTAAATAGCATCGTTGTTTATTGTTTATTTGTCCATGTTCATATTGTCTATTGGGGTATTTTATTTCATTTTCATACTTCATTGACGGGATACCTTGAAATCCTTTATCAGCCGCGTTGTAAATATTCTTTCTAGTTTCGAGACCATTTCTGTTAAGTGGTTCAGGCATGAAAACGTCGTCGTCGTCTTCAAAAGAAGGTTCTGTTGACTTTAAGTTGTCTGATTTTTTGATAAGATTCTTAAACGCATTTAAAACTCTATCGAAATGAGCTGGACTTCCCGGTGTCGATGTGAGATTTATTTTTCCTACTTTTTCGCCGAATTTCATGAATTTAAATATCGCAAATATAGCCGATTGAACATGACAAATGGTATTATTGTATATGTTTACAGACATTTTATACAATTCGTCCTCATTGATGTCCTGCTGAATACGGTCTCTAGGTGAGCCATTTTCTACATAAGCAGCTAATTCAGAAGAAGTTTGGTTATGATAGCGAAAATAGTCATTGTCGCGTAACAATTTCAAGCAGCTCTTTAAAAACATCTGTTTCTTTATGCGTAATAACTCATTAAATTCTTCTGTATTGCAAAGAGGCGGACTATGGTGATTGATTTCGGAGAGAAAATTCATATACGGATAACCAGGTTTTAGTTTTGCTTTACTGGTAATGTTAGTATGCAATGTGTCGTTAATGCGTCCAACTGGTTTTATTAATTCATCTAGTAACAGCTTTTCCAATTCGGCTGCCTTGTAAGGCTGATTAGACAGTAGACTAAAATTCATATTCGGTGTTCGAGCAGCGTGTTGACAATGAGTGTGACTGTCCTCGCTGAGCGAACAAATGTCTTCTAATGCTATCCCTGTTTCTTTGAACAGTATGAGGCTTTTGACCATCTCCTCAAACAGCTCTAAGTATTCTTCAAATAGCGTTGTAAAAATCTCACTTGCGAATGTATGAATGATTTTACGCACTTCTTCTTCCACTAGACCTCCACATTTTTCGAGTCTCTCTTTTACAGCTTTAATGCTCCCAGGTTCCATCTGATTGGCATGTTTGAAGTCGACGTACAAAGATTGATATTGCTGTTCTGTTAAAGTTTGGTACATTGGAGTTTTAAACAAATTCTGCCATTTGGCATTAAAGTTATTCGGCGTCGAGTATGGGGTAGGTGTAGAAGGCATCACGCCTCCTGCAAAAGTGAAGCAAGTCAAAAAGCAGCAATACTGACAGCGGGTACAATTCGTTTTGCGCTCACCTTTCAAAAACTTCTCTACATCTTCATCAGTTAGAAAATTCAATCTACGCAAATAGGAACAAGCTAAATTTCTGTCCTTGCAGTATTTGTAAATGAAAACAGCTCGAATAATCTTATTAGATTGTTCTATGACCTCACCTACAAATTTAGGACCGTGAGACGAACCACAACGATCACGGATCACGCCGATAGGTAAAACTTGATCTTGTGCATCATTTAGCGTGTCAATTATTTGTGTCCTAGTTGTATCACTATTGTGATTTTGGACATTTCGCGTTGGGTCAACTGCGTATACACCGTTCATTTTGTTTTTTACGACTGTTGTATACAATTCTGTTAGTTTTGGATCACTAGATTGCTCAGTCTTACAGTAAGACTTATCGTTGTCTTTCGTGTATCTGTTCAATTCACTTTCGTTGTTGTAATGCACATTACACTGAGAAGGGCTAAAGCCCTGGTTTTGGTAATTTCCTTTCCTCCATAATTCAGATGCACCAGTATTAACGATATAATTGTTATTATCAGACCCTATAATTTTATTAGAGTTATTATTCAAATTATTAGCATTTATCCTACCGTTGATATAATTCGGTGCACTTGTATTGCAATTAAGCTGGTTACCACTTTCAGAATTGTAAATCTTTAACCCACGAATCCCGTCGTTCACAATGTCAAACCTAACACTATCCCTGTTGACGTAGTTATTATCTGCATCGATTTCAATACCATTAATATAAGTTTTAGTATCATTGAGGTGATTGTAAGCACTTAGCCCATTTGCACAAACTTTAGCGTTGTTTAGCCCATTCGTACAAACATTACCGTTGTTTAGCCCATTCGCACGAACACAAGCGTTGTTTAGCTCGTAAGCACAGTTTACGGCATGAGCACTATCTTGCACATGACACTGAGATCCATCGCAGCGCCTGTCGGGCTGGCGCTGCGGGGGGCCCTACACTCAGAGCTCGTCGAAGGAGGACGCGTCGTGCTCGTCGAAAGGACGCGGCTGCTCGCCCCAACGCTCCCACTGCTCAGAGTTGAGCAACGACTCCGACTCCTCCTCTTGGCTCCGCGACGGGTAGACGATGCCATCGCCGAAACTGAACCAGCGAATTTGTTAGTGGAATTTAAAGTATATGGCGATATAAAAATGTGTGATTGAGTATAAAAATTACTGTAATATGGCTAGATTTTTACGCATGTCGCTTTAGTGCAGCCATTTCCATGAAGCTCTAGAACTAGGCCAGTTATGTAGTTTTGAAATTACAGATTTCTTGGAGTACACTGTATCCGTCCTCCTGTATTTACAATATAGATATTATGGTTGTATTCACAGAACTAAATCCCTTTAAATATGTAAGTACATTAAACAGGCTATTTACCTTATTTTTTGTACATGTTTAGCATTTATAGTGTAGTGTACCCGAATATAACTCAATTTGAGATAAATGCAGATGAAAAATTAATCTTATAAATTGTGTTTATAAAGCACATAATCTAAAGCCTTCAGGTTCAGATTTAGCGAAATGTTTCAAAACGAAATATAATTAAACCTTCTACCTGTGTTTGCGCTAATATACAAAATGCTTGTAAGTATGCGTGTTTGTGAGAGCTAAGCTGTATTTATACTTACCTCAAATTCTAACTAATAGCTTACTCTAGTTTAGCACAATTTTCTTCTAGATTCAAATCATACTTTGTATGAGATGTATTAGACTGGAGATTCGATACAGTACCAACTGAGAAGTAGCTTTTGACAGCTATCGTATAGAACATTATTTTATACTTTAGATTTACAAATTCTTTTAAAAGTTCTTTCTCAAATAGCCGGTGTTGCATCATAGCTCCGTGTCTAGGCACAGCTAGTGATTGGTGGTAAATGCTTCTTCGAAGCAGCATCATACCCTTAATGTAGGTATATGTTATGATAATTCATTTTTCCCCGTAGTTCGGTCAACCCACGGAAAACTAAAAACAGTGATAAAATATAGCAACACTGTTAAACATTTTCCATGGTCTGGACTGGACCACGTATCGTCTCCATCAGCGTTTTAAGCGGCCTACTAGCCCCAAAACAACAATTAGCATGCAAAAGGACACCGACTTAACTTTTAAAAATTTAGAAAACAGAAGTGAATGACCTCAATTTTGACTTCAATGAATCGCCAATGAATGAAAAGCATGTTATAATTAAACACGTTTATTAATTATAAAATAGAGCATAGTGAAAAATATATTAAAAATTGCTTTAATTCCTTATACTATTTGTGGGACGGTCCGGCATTTTCTGGGACAGAGACGCCAACTCTCTGTCTCGCACACCACCTCCACGCTAAAAGTAATAAAATCTTATATCTAATTGGGATTTTAGAGATAATTTAGAATGAATATAAGAAGCAACGGAGCAACAGATGTTAAAAAGCAACCTTATAGAATGATTAGAATGCCAAGTTATAATTTTATAGAGAGACAGTATTGTAGAAAAAAAAGATGGCGACAAGAACATGAAATAAAAGTATGGATAACTAAGCACCCAAGTTCACCCAGCATGCATGATAGAGATAAGGAAGTTGTGCCTACTCAGAACAGGTAGGTACGTAGGGATATACAGCACACAGACGTTTCTTTATCCTTAGTATGTACTTAAGTATTATTTTTAAATGAAATTGTTATGTTGTTTGTATCCATTTGCTTGCTAATTTACACTAATTCTAATTATCCAAGCACAGCGTAGCCTCCTGATTAAAATTACTGGAGAAAAAGATTTGATTATAAAAAAAATAAAAAACAGAAATAAAAGAACAAAACATTTATTGTGCACAAAAATACTTACAAAATATGAACATTCTCTAACTTTTATCAGTCTTGTGTGTTGTATATAGCACAGAAATAATAAATGCATAAAAAGCTTTTGCATAAGTACAAATTGGAATATTATTTCAATAATTCTAAAAATAATAATTTTATTACAAACACACGTCAGCCAAAACTTTCTCACATAACTTGAGTATATTTTATTAAAAAATAGTTCATATTTATGTACCTAATTTAACACACCCTGATATAATTTTATAATTGCGATGATATTTTAAAGCTTTTGTCTCATAAATGAAAGAACGTCATGTAAGTTGCTATGAATGCAGAAACTTGAATCAATAAAATAACGAATTTCTTAAATAACACATGCACTAAAATTTAAATTCAGTATCGGTCTATACTAA
Organism: Scotopteryx bipunctaria; assembly: GCA_949320045.1. Lineage (NCBI taxonomy): Eukaryota > Metazoa > Arthropoda > Insecta > Lepidoptera > Geometridae > Scotopteryx > Scotopteryx bipunctaria. Next base: position 4,383,253 of record OX439459.1, on the reverse strand, counting down.
TATTAACATTTCAGATACTTTTTGTACATATAATGTACAAAAATATCATGGACCATTAAAATTAATACTATCTAGTAATAATAATTCTACAATAATATAAAATATAGAGGTCGATTCGATGTATTATGTATACAAGTAACTATCTATAATGTCAAACTAAATTGGCTTAATATCTCAGGCTTTTTTATGTTAATTACTAGCTGGCCCCGCGAACTTCGTACCGCCTCAGAATTAAGAATGCAAATTTTTAAATGTTTTATTAGATAGTTATTATGCTATTCAGGGCGGAGACAAATCCAACAAATCAAAAATCACGAAATCTGTCCAGCTAGAAAGTGTCCCACAATTATCAAAATTTTATAAATGTCAAATTAACTGTCTTGTCATAAATTAATGTCTAAGAAGTATTTATGCGTCATCCTGGATATCCTTTTTCCATTTTGGAATAGTTTTACAGGATAAAAAGTAGCCTATGTCCTGCCCCGGGATGGAATCTATCTCCTTGCGAAATTTCATTACAATCTGTTCAGCAGTTTAGGCGTGAAAATGTAACAGACAGACAGACTGACTTATTTCGCATTTATAATATTAGTATGGATTCGAATAAGTAACTTAACTACTTAATTCATTATATAATCAATAAATTCACCTATCATTTGGCATGCTAACCTACCTACATTATATTACAATTCTAACGACCTTTCTCACCAAGACTTGTTAGTGCTGGGTGTCAGTAAGTTTATGAGGATTACCGTAGCAATTCTGTTCATTCGTCATAAACTGTAAGGCACCCTTTGAGAAATTATAATTTTATAATATTGCTATGGTAATTTTACCATTCGTCATCAGTTAGATGAATAAAACAACCAGCATAAATAGAGGACGGCCATCAGTTACCATGGCATATGGTAAAAACCTTCCAAAAAAAGCACTTTAGGCGAACTTACACAATACACTAGGCAAGACTTGGCAAGAATGGCTGTAAACTAAAATAAAAACAGCTCATCGGTTGAGGATAGACCCCTAGATATAAGATTTGACCCGAACAAATACAAAGTTAAATAATAACTTTAAAAAAACAATATATTATCAGAAATGCGGGTAGGTGCAACTCGAGACCTAACGCTAAGCTGTAATTGGAATAGCGGAATATCCTCAAGGTATGTGTCGAGAGTCGGCTGAGGGGGAGTCCCTGGATTCAGATTCTGACCTGGATCGCGTGGTGCCCATGGATTCGTAGCCGTTATGGGCCTCCTGGGGGGTCGTGAATGTCTGCAGTTGGTGCTCCATACGAACTGGGTATTCGCAGCCGTCACCGAGGCTACCAAAATTACGCATTCATAATGAGTGGGGGGGACGAATTTGGTGTGAATTTAATTGGTCGCATAAGCAAAATATAGATAAACCATGGTTTAACCGAACTTTGTTACTATAGGGGAGACAGTGTCGGTAAAGAGGGCCTTTAATACTTTTGTTACTGTGAATTGAGATAAACTATAAAATAATGTTAATTATGTCAACTGGTGGGTAACGTTAGAATTTTGACCAATAAAAACGATAAAGATCAGTTACTATTGCATCAAACCATGCTTATTTAATTGTTCATCATGACATTCCAAATGTTAGACCACTTAGCATTTGCTACATGCCCATCGTCCATCACATGCTATTGGACAAAGTTTTAATCTGAGCATACCATAGTTATGCACTAAAATTCGTCCACACCACAATATTCAAGTTAAATTTACCTTGAGCTCTGTGAGATTGTTAGATGATCGCGGATTTAGTGAGCGCAATATACATAGGCTAGGCTAAGCTAGATTTGGTGGTGCATCAATTAAAATCTGGATAATTTAAATGATAATGTTTCCCTGTAAGAGTACGTTGAATTGTGAATATAGAAGTGTTAAATGATCAAGATATAATGATTATGATGAAGAAGTGAGTTATGATTTAGCCCTAAAATGCTCCGCAAAGTCCCGACCAGATTTTTCCAAAACCAAAAGCCTTGATATATGGCGTTCATGTCAACAGTTCACTCTCTGTTATATTATGCTGAAATTCATAGGAAGTCGATATTGTTAAGTCATTCACTTCTTTTTTCACACAGTAAATTACATGCACACAAACCCACACATATTTAGCTAAACACACATTTAGATGCTAGTTCAAAAGCGGATTCTTATATACTACTTTTTCTTAAAACGACAGATTGGGCTGTTTGCAAGCTTAATCACCAAACATCTTTTTTTTTTAATATAAAAATAAATTAATTGATATTATTTTGAGGATGTTGTCAATCAAATATAAATTGATCAGAATCCGCTCCTGTTCGCTTAACACAAAACATGCTAGTTCCAATCAATATCACACGCTATACAATATTGGTAATCATTAGAAACTTTACAATTGGCCAGTAGTGTCAACCGGACGATTTCAAGGCCTACTGGGGCTTAGACAAGCTGTTATCCAATTGTTAGGTATGTAGGTTGACTATAAATACGAGCAAGTAGGTATCGACCAAATATGAGCGAACGGCGGTGTTGCGTTAAGTCCATTATGGCTCTATTGTTTGATAATAAGTAAATATTTATGTACATTTCACACAGCGCCATCTAGCCCCAAACTAAGCAAAGCTTGTATTATGGGAACCAGAGGGCTGATAGAATACTTATATACTTTTTTTTGTAAATACGTACTTATATAATATTACAACACCCAGACCATACAAACATTTCTCCTGTAGCGGGAATCGAAACCGCGCCTCTTACGTCTAAGCCGAGCATTCGCCCGCCACGCCACCGAGGTCGGATATGAACCAAGACAATGATCAAATAGCTCTAGCCCTTCTTCGATCGTGTCAATGGTTTCCACTATATTATTTTGGAGAACAAACCCCCGAATACTCAAACGCGACTCAAAGTTGAACACGTCTCAACTCACGGTTTTTTGACAGTTTCTGATGAAAATCTGTCAAAAAAAAATATCGTCATTTGAGACGTGCTCAACTTTGAGATGCGTTTGAGTATTCGGGGGTTAGCCACAGCGTTAGGAGTGGCATTGCTCAAGCCATGCCTGCTCTGACCCTGAAGCTATATCGAGATTCTTTGAAGTTTCGCCTATTGAAGTCTATCTTGTGATAAATCATTAGGACAGCACGAACGCAATTATTGAAGCCCGGTTAATCGAATGTATCTAGGTACTGGGTGAGAACTTTTTTCTATTATTGTTTTAAACATCGCTCATTTTCGTTTGATACTCGCTCTAATTAAAAAAGATCGACATTCACAAGTAGCATTTTAATTCTACTAGCATTTGGGCAGCAGCCTGTCTAAGAGGCCAGTGTTGCCAGCAGCTCAAAACAAATAAAAAAGTTCTTACCTCGTGAAGACTGGTACCAGCCAGAGGTTTGGACTGTTGCCGAAGACCTCTTTGAAGTTATTGAAACTGCCGAGGGAAAAGCCATTCTTGTCGGCTCCGCCACGAAACATCGGAGCGCGGAAGGCCTCTGGAAGTAAACATAAATAATGAACATATTTTTTTTATGAATATGCATACATTCACAAATATTTTGTCATCATCATTATTAGGTTATTGTTTGTTACTTCATTCTTTGATTAATTCGCGGAGTGGGAGCACTGGTGACTTGTGTCACAGGTTTGCACAAACCTATTACAGGCACCAGACTCTCACGAAGCAGGTTAAAATAAGTATTTTAACTTCCAGATCTAAGTACCTACAACATGTACCTAAGCTGTTGTCAGAGCAAATAAATACGTATTATTATTATATATCATTCGCAACCCATACAACAGTATCCCATACAGTTACGATTATACTGACACAGCAAAAAAAATTAGCTCTGACGCTATTAGTCAATAGTGAAATGTTTCATTTTTAACAGATTTTAAAGGGGGTTGTTGTTGTTAAACGTAACTTTTCCAAATGTGAGATGCTATACAAATAAAAAACTTTGCTACTGCCAATGCGGGGATACTTAAATCAGGTAAAAAAGTATCTTTAATTTTTTTAATAAGTACGTATTAAATTACTAGACCGTCACTGGAAGCTTTACCTATTGAGATGCATTTCCGTTTCCGTCGATTTCCTACCAGTTGATGTACTTTTATTCCCTGGCTCCGTGGCGCCACCTAGCGGCTGCGAGTCATTTTATGTTTCGTAAAAATGGACTCGCCATTTTTCTTCATTGGCGTTTCGTATTCCGTCGAGACAACACAGTCTGCAACTGCTCACAAGACCGTTGCTTCTTTTTTAGTAATTTCAAAAATTATTTATTTTATAAATTGTAAAAATTTAAAATATCAGTGTGAACTGTGAAATAAAGTGAGTTCCAAGAAAAAGTAAGTACTGTTAACACTTTTTAAAGAATAAATGCCAGTATGGCTACCTACCAGTTTTGCTAATAGAAGTTACGTGATCATAATTTATTTTTAACGGTTTTCCGTTCGGGTCACGTATATAGATTTAATATTTCTACTTTTTAGATTAGTAGGTACAAACTACCCACATTTATTGAATAATTTTATATAGATAAGTACTTTCGATTCTATTCTTTCGATCTTTCTATTTCGAATGGTTTTTTGCTTGTATATACAGTTGTTTTCAACAATTTCTTGCTACATTTTATCAACTACCGACAAGGTTTTGGATGAGATCTAACATTTTTAATTTTCAGGCATGGATAATTATGATCCCACGCAGCCTAGTGCTGTAGCTGGCCCCAGTGGAGAGTGTGGCAAGCGCGTCCGGAGCAGCAGCAGCAGCAGCAGCAGTAGCAGCTCTAGCAGCTCAAGTTCATCCTCGCGCGGCAACAAACGAAGGAATCTGAAGCGGTCAGGTCGTCACCGACACAAGCGGAGTAAGCGCGCTAGACATTCAGGCCGCATCATAGACAAACTATTGAAGGAAATGGGTGAGTTACGTTCACATGTTTTTGCGTCAAGCAACAATAAGACAGTTTATGATGACATGTGCTCTGAGGTTAGTGGAGAGTTATACGAGCATCATAACATTGCTGATGAAAGATGCCTTAGTGACGAAGGTCAAAACTCTAGTCACGACTTCACCTTCGATATCGAAACTAAGCTGAAGGAACCAGCTGTTCCAAAAACGCCAGAAAGCTTTTTAAAAAAGCTGTCTGATGTTCAGCGACTAGGAAGTCCTTCTTGGTCCGAGGTTAGGTACGCTGACACACAGAAATTATATAACCATACTCCAGGTTTCGTAGACCTAGAAACAAACGACGAGGTGAAAACGTACGATACCTTACGTAACCTAGCTTATGCGGACAAATCCTATGCAGCCTTAACTTACTGTGTACTGAAACTAAAAGATTCCTTGCAAAAAAGCATTCGGGATCTTCTTTCCTGGGCTAGAAATACCGAAGTAAATCATGAAAATTTAAGCACAAAGGTTGAGGAATTATTTCAAACGGGTGAAACCCACAAAACATCCTCTGATCTTTTACAATTGGTTTGCGGTCATCGTGCCGAAAGCATTGAAATGCGTCGAGAAAATATAACTAGTAAGGTTAAAGATCCGTTGGTAAAGGCAGCTTTGAATAAGATACCACCATCAAATGTCTACCTTTTTGATTCTGAGCCATTTACCTCTGCGTTGGAGAAGGCAGGTGGAGTCCGTAAGGCTTTTTGGCCGCTAAAAAGTGATGATTTTTCTCAAGGAAAGAATAACCCATCCAAAAGCCGCCTCTCGCGGGGGCATGGCGTAAGACATTCAGGGGTTCCATCGCGTGGAGCTCAATGTTGCTTTCAAGAATCAGGTTGTCCAGCACAAAACGGGCAAATGCACACCTGTTGCAACCCACCTTCGCGAGGTGGATACCAACATAACTACCCTTCTAGAGGTCAATATCCAAAATCACGATACGATCAATACAATGCAAGTGGGAGAGGTTCCTTTCACCACCAGGGCTCGCGGCCCGACCGTGGCACTAGCAGGGGACGCTCAAACGCACCCAGAGGTTCTAGAGGTAACCAAAAACGGTATAAACAATGACTCGAATCGGTTTCGGGCAGGTCGATTGATGCACTACCATTCTCAATGGAAGGCAATGGGGGCACCAGAAATAATACTAAAATTGATTCAAGGGTATCGCATACCATTCTTTCAGAAGCCCCCACTTGTTTATCCAAATGTAACCAAGGGTCCATTTCTAACTCCTGTCTCCGAAGAAATGTCTGCTATCATAAACAAAATGATAAAACAAGGCGTCCTAAAAAAGGCTCTACCCTCACCAAGCTTCATTTCCCCTCTATTCCTGGTGCCGAAGCCCGATGGGTCTCACCGGCCAATATTCAACCTCAAGGCCCTAAACGAATTTGTGTTGACCGAGCCATTTCACCTCATAAATATGTTTCGCATCCCAGACTTCCTTCAACATCGGGACTGGATGTGCAAAATCGACCTGTCCCAAGCTTATTTTCATCTCAGCATAGCAAAATCACACAGGCGCTTCTTACGCCTAATTTACAATCAAAAACTGCTAGAAATGACGTGCCTCCCATTCGGTTTGAGCACCGCACCAAAAACTTTCTCCATACTAACAAACTGGGTAGCACGCACATTAAGAGAAACTTTGAACATGAGGATCATAGTGTACCTAGACGATTTTTTAATAGTAAGCCAGAGACAAAGCACGCTTCGCGAGCATGTCAAGGTAACAATACTTACGTTACGGAAACTTGGTTGGCAAATAAATTTCGAGAAATCTGTTCTCTATCCTCAAAAGAGCTTAACTTATTTAGGTGTACTATGGAGACCCTGGGAAAATCAAAAAACTCTACCAAGCGACAAAGTTGTTGCTATAGTCGAAAAAGTAAATCGAGTTCTCGAAGAAAGGCAAGTGACCACAAAAGACCTTCAGAGAATAGTAGGACTACTAAATTTTGCAAGTTTTGTTGTACCACGAGGTCGGCTCAATCATCGACAAATACTAAGGTTCATGAATGCCCTACCAGACCCATCAACAAAGACCTTCTTGCTACCACAAGATGTAATTGCCGATCTGACATGGTGGACGGAGAACTGTCACCTATCAACACCTCTGCATTATCCCCCTCCAATGCATTTTCTGACAACCGATGCATCGGACCACGCTTGGGGGGCGCAAATGAACGAGTTGGCTCTCTCTGGAACTTGGTCGAAGGAAGAACTACCACTGCACTGCAACCAGAAAGAAATGCTGGCGATACTGCACGCTCTACAGAATCTTGCCCACATACTGCGTCGCAGTTCTGTCCTGATACAGTGCGACAACAAAACTGCAGTAGCACACTTGCAAAGGGAAGGAGGTACGAAATCAATTCCTTTGATGGAAATTACTTATCAAGTTCTAAATCTTCTAGATTTAAACCAAATACACTTCAGCGTACATTATCTCCCAGGCAAATTCAACAACCATGCCGATCGCCTATCGCGTCATCGACTTCCCCCGGAATGGCACCTGTTACCGGCTTGCGTGGAGATAGTGTTTGCGAAGTGGGGAACTCCCATGATAGATCTCTTTGCCTCTGCGTCAGCTCATGTGGTTTGCAATTATGTATCTCGAGATCTGACAGATCCTCAAGCCCTATTTTACGACGCATTCAGTGTTCCATGGAATTACCCACTCGCGTGGGTGTTCCCACCACCATTTCTCATGCCCAAAGTCCTGGCTCACCTAAATCAGTCGACAGGAATTTATTTAATAATAGCCCCTCGATGGGAGAAGGTCTTCTGGCGCGCAGACCTCAAAGCTCGGGCGCTAGCTGCACCGATCACCCTGAGGAACCTACACAAGAATCTGATCGACACGTCGACAGGGCTTCCACCTCCCAAAATCGAGAACATCGTCCTCGAAGTGTGGAAGTGTGGGGGTGGTCCGAGGCGGTAGATTCATGGAACACTGAACAAGTGTCACTACTTAAAAATTCTTGGCGAAAATCTACTATAAAAACATATGAAGTGGCTTGGAAACGTTGGAGATCTTGGTCTAGTACAAATAACGTGGACATAAATAATCCAACGGGCCCACAACTAGCTCAATATTTATGTGACTTGTATTTAATTCATAAGCTTTCTTACAATACAATACTTTTACACAAGTCTGTCGTATCTACGTTGTGTAATGCGGAGTCATCAAGTCATTTGAGCTCGCATGTTTTAGTGAAACATATTTTAAAGTCTATTGCTCTTAAAAACCCAAAGACTCCAAAACCTCCAATATGGGATGTGGGTGACCTTAATACATACCTGACCAACTATACTATAGATATAAATAATCCTTTCCAAGTATCACGCCATACGGCGATGTTGTTATTACTTTGCTCAGGTAGACGAATACACGACTTAACATTGCTAAGAGTAGATCCAAAGAACTACATAAAATCAAATGATAGCATAATCTTCTGGCCGGAATTCGGTTCGAAGACCGACAGTAGTAGTTTCAGACAATCCGGTTGGAAGTTACTGGTAAATAACAGTAATCGCAACCTTAATCCCCTTTTTTGGATTGACAGATTGATTGTTCTGATGAAAGAGAAGCGTGATGCTGCAAAAGTATTCAATTTATTTATTACAGTTCGAGGAATTGCAAAACCTGCTTCACGTACAGTTATCGCTGGATGGATAAAAACTCTGTTCAAAGAAGCTGGTATCACAGCTACGCCAGGAAGTGTTCGATCTGCAGTAGCTTCGAAAAGTTGGTTCGAGAACCATTCGTTAGAGGAAATCTTAGCTCGAGGAAACTGGCGTTCGTCTAACACTTTCCATCAATTTTACAGACGCGAATTAATTGAAAATAATAACTCTGAAAATGTAACACAGTTATTTAACGCAGTTTGATTCACAAATAAATACCTACATGATTTAAAAAGAAATTAATATTATGATTAAGCATTACTTGCAACATGAATATGATGTATATAGCAGCTAAATGATTAAATAAATATTTTTGTATGAATCTTTGTTTTTTCCTTAAACCAATCACATCACATTGGCGTTATCTCAGGTTACCTAATAATATTGTTTTCAAATTAGGATTACCGTGGCGTCACCAGGCGATAACAAACAGATCTCAATAGGTAAAGCTTCCAGTGACGGTCTAGTAATTTAATAGCAGCGTTTTACCTGAAATAAAACGCATATTAAAATACTTACCTCACTGGAAGCTTTCATTTTAATTTCTGCCTGGTGAAATTCTAAGCCAATGAAGAAAAATGGCGAGTCCATTTTTACGAAACATAAAATGACTCGCAGCCGCTAGGTGGCGCCACGGAGCCAGGGAATAAAAGTACATCAACTGGTAGGAAATCGACGGAAACGGAAATGCATCTCAATAGGTAAAGCTTCCAGTGAGGTAAGTATTTTAATATGCGTTTTATTTCAGGTAAAACGCTGCTAATATTACCTACCAATCGTGTCACTAGTTCTTTCGAACCAGAGTGGTGAAAGGATTAAAAGTGCGCCTCAAAGACTCCTTTCATGCACTTAACACATATTTCCGAACTTTTTAGGTTCTACATACTGGTTTCGTCACGACGTTTGAAAGTACTTGTATAGCACAAATCAATTTTAAGAACAGAAAAATCCTTTGGTGCACACCGGATTTGAGACCACGGACCTTAGGATGAGAAAGCGTGGCCGCTACCACTAAACCACCAGTGCTCTCTTTATAAGAATAAGTAATGAAAGATACAAATTACAATATACTCTCAACGATACTAACTAAAATCTCTGTCGACGAAATATATTATGTCACCGTAATATTGTAAATACCGTTAGATTATAATCTCGTAAGATTGTAAACTGTCGAACACTGCTTAGATCGAAATAAGTAGGTTAGGTTATATAGTGAAAAGCTACGCGCGAGACGAGCGAGCAAAGCGAGCGTGCCGCCAAAGCGCCACAAACTTAGAGCAGTTAAATTATAAGCAGTAGGTACGTTACGGTTCATAATCTTTCAACAGTTTACAATCTCGCGAGATAGATTATAATCTAACGGTATTTACAATTTTACTGTGACATATACATACCACTATCCTTTATTACAATAAATACATTTGAGAACTAAAGTCAATTGAAAATCTAAACCGATATACTATATCTATACATTTTTTTTATCTAAACAGCAATGTCTGTTTTCTATTGAGATTCTACCGGGTAAGTGACTGCAATTTACCATTGATCAAGGTTTTAACCATAACGTTTATAATCTGACCGGTTGGGCTGCCCAAACGGCGGTAGGAAACAAGCACATCTGAAAACAAACATGCTTTTAGTACCACAGAAACCGATTGTGGATTGCCTTTAAAGGTTGATAGTTGAATGTTGAGTCTGGTAAACATTTTAATGTATATGTCAACGTAAAATTGTAAAAACCGTTGGATTATAATCTATCTCGCGAGATTGTAAACTGTCGAAAGATTGTGAACCGTAACATTTTTTGGCCACTGTCACTACGTCAGTGGTCACTACTCTAACCTAACCAACTGAATTCAATCTGGGTGGATAAGTAATAATGCGTTAAATTGTAAGCAGTATGTTACGATTCACAATCTTTCGAGAATTTACAATCTCCCGAGATAGATTATAATCTAACGAGTTTTACAATTTTACGGTGACAATGACAACTAATCTTCAGGGCACGTGAAGCTAATGCCCGATTCCTATATTCAACTAATGTACGACGGAAGCTAAATTACAATAGCAACGTTGTTAACTGACAAAGTTGCAATGATATATCGTCCTTTACAAAGAACTGACGTTTCAGGCGGTCTTGGTTTTTAGATGAGGCGATACGAACTCATGTTCATTTAAAAAAATAACTCAAAAGAAAGGGTACGTACAACAATGGTATTGCAGCCACTTCAGAAAACGATTTTTTTAAAGCAAGAGCTGTGTGTGAGCAAAACGTACTTTAGCTACCATAAAATTCAACTGCCAAATTTATATTAAGACCATAATCTTCAACTTTTATTGAGCACACACAAACATGTAGTAAAAAAAACAAATACGAACCTAATGTTGTTCTATTATTCGCCACCAAATAGCAATGGTAGCCGAAGAGTGATCCAAGCGAGATAGCGAACATGAGAGAGACGAAGAACGCGAACACAATGTGATAACGACCAACAGTGGCAGCTGCACCAAAATCACCCTGAAATTACAGAAAAGTAATATCAATTTGTAAGTATATGTAGTTTCTTAGGGTTCCGTACACAAAGGATCCCAACGGGACCCTATCACTAAGCCTCAGCTGTCCGTCCGTCCGTCCGTCAGCGGGCTGTATCTCATGAACCGTTAAAGTTTTCACAAAGTGTGTATTTCTACTGCCGCTAACAAATAATATAAATAAAAACATCCTACTATAGTATAAATGTGAAAGTTTGTAAAGATGATTGCATGTTTGTGCCTCAATCACGCTTAAACGGCTAACGGATTTGAATGAAACTTCGAATATACATAGTACATGTGCAGGACTAACATATAGGCTATTTTTTATCCGGGTACCAAGCGAGCGAAGCCGCGGGCGGCAGCTAGTAATGAATAAACGTTTTTTTAATGTACGGTGGTACGGAACCCTTTTTTAGTTTTTATTTAAATAAATATAAGCTTTATTTTATAAATGGAACAAATCCAGAGAAATGCATAAAAAGTGTAAAAAGTGATGAAACTATGGGCTTCATTATGTAGTGTAGATTAATGTCAAATATTCAAAAAAATTAGCAAACATACATTATTTGATATAATATGGAACAAATCCTATCTTTGAAATGCATGAAAAGGTTGAAAAGTGGTGATTATGGTTTTCGTGTGTAGTATCATCAATTTTTTGGAGCTATGTGTGTATTGAATATGATTTGTTCCACACTGTTCAAATTAAAAGGTACTTAAAAATAAAAACTTAAAAAGCATTCCCACTGCGATGCCACTAAATTAAACAATGTGGAACTGTCATCAAATAATCAACTGACTACAATCAAATTAATGTACTATCTTTGACTGGAGGCTCAAAGTACGGCAGCAAATGCTTGGTGATTTCTACCGGGTTCAATATTCAACTGACGGATGACGGAAAGAAGAATACAATAGCAACATGATATGGATGGACGATTGCTAAGGCAATTGTCCATCTGTCGTCCGTTAGCTCAATGCAGGAACTAGACATTAGCAAAATATTGATGGTGGAATAGGAAATCAGTTACTGACGTGAAATATGAAACTACTTGTGTATTACTGCTTTCAGTATTACGTAGAGCGTTACAGTAATTTGTAGTTAGTTCAATTTATTTCAATTTTGTTTTCGAAGAAATGACTAATCCTACTATATTGTAAATGTGAAAGTTTGTCAGAATGTTTGTATGTTTGTGCCTCAATCACGCCAAAACGGCTGAACGGATTTAGATTAAACTTGAAATATACATAGTATGTGTGCTGGAATAACATAGGCTACTTTTTATCCGGGTATCACGCGAGTGAAGCCGCAGGCGGCAGCTAGTATTTAGATGTTTTAACTGACTGAATTCATAGAAAAACAGGGCTTACTTATAACCTACCAGTTCTATCAAACGAAAAATTACCTACCAGTTCTAAATTTAAAGAAATATTTTGGTTTCATGTGAATTGAACTTTGAAATATGTAACTATCTCGAGCAGGCAATAAACCTATTGACCTACAAGCTATCGTTCACAGCGTGAACTATTTACTTATCTCAACTGTTCATAGACTAAACGTTGAAAAAGCTTTAAGATGCCTTCACAAGATTTTACAACGAATTTGGTCAAAAACTTTGGTAAAAATTTCTTAGAATAGATATAATTTCTTGGATATGGGTTACTCGGATGTTTTTAATCTACTAGGCGACCTCAGTGGCGTGGCGGGCAAGCGCTCGGCTGAGACGCAAGAGGCGCGGGTTCAATTCCCGCTACGGGAGAAATGTTTGTATGTTCTGCAAATATTTTCATCCGGGTCTGGGTGTAGTATTATTTATGTATGTATTTACAAAAAAAAAAGTAAGTATATAAGTATTTTATCAGCCATCTGGTGCCCATAGTACAAGTTTTTCTTAGTTTGGGGCTAGATATTTATTACTCTCTATGGATATACGAATACAACGCGACATTATTTACAAAGACCTTGATTAAATTAATGCATTATTAATTGTTTACATTTGATTGCAAAGCTAGCTACTGAAATCTAGCTACATGATGTTATATTAAAGAAATAATATTACATTTATCAAATCCATGCACATTTTAGTGAGCTCTGAGCCTTTCTCTATTAAGCGATCGCAGTGGGCAAGCTTGTATTCCTGATACATCTGTAAACCACAATAGATTTCTAGGCATCAGTCATCTTATTTCTCTCTGGAATTCAGTTATGCGAGGACAATTAACTCCAAATATATCAAGTTTTCAGATTTTTTTTGTCAAAAATGAGCTAGGCATTCTTGACAAGATGTTGGTTTGAACAAGAACATAGCAAAAACATGTTTTATCAACAAATAGTTTTGCTTTTACGTAAACAATAACACGATCAAGTAAATAAGCATACAGCAAAATATTGTATTCTTATACAAGTATCTATGAACACACAACAATTAGCCATAATTTATCATTCAATACACGTCATTGTATTGTAAAGTCGTACCAGGAAAAATGTATAGTCCAATGTCAATAATACAAAAATATTATGCTAGGTGTTTCCCATAATCATTAATTATAAAAACTATGATAAAAAAACAAGGGGAGCCCCAGAAATTTGCCTTGAGGAAGACCATTTTGTATTCAAAATGTATGATGTAACAGAGTATTCATATGCTACATCTGAGTATCACCATGGATGTGGTTTATAACTTTCAAATAAGGTATTCCACCTGCAGAGGTAGAATACCTTGGATATATACAGATATATCCTCAAGAATTGGTGTAATATTCTAAGTTTGTAATAGAAAACTGTTTCAAAAGCATTTGATATGTCCATTCTAAGAAAACCATAAACCATTTCTAAGATAAAACATACCTTCCAAAACATTATAAAGTACGGTAGGCACGTAGACATAACAAACAGGCAGTAGATGAGCGCGTATCCGAGGAACAGCATGAAGAACTTGTAGTTATGGAAGCAGACGCAGTTGTTGACCCAAGGGCAGTGATGGTCCATCTTTAGGACGCATCGCTGGCAGATAGAGCAGTGGTGGGCTCGGTCTGGCTTCACCACGACGCAACGGTTGCAGTAGCGGACGGAACCGGACATAGTTCTAAAAGGAATGAAAAGTAGTAGCTAAATTAAAATCGATAGACCGATATTTTTTGTATGTCAAGATTGTCAGGATGCGTTGGAAATGGCTATCATATAATGTCCAACATAGAGTTAATTTGGGTTGAATGAGGACTATTTTACTTAATTCCATTCGGTTTTTTCAGCATTGGTGTCTGCATTGGAAGCATACATTTAGATGAGCTCAGTCAACAAGTAATATTAATACTAACTACTAATTACTTTAATCACAAGTTTTTAGTTACAGCCAACACAAATTATAACATCAAAACAGCAATTAACATTATGCTTATTTAACTATGATTTATAATATGGTATTAGTTTACTGATTGATATGTAGTATTTTACAATCAAACAATACCTATGAAATTGAGTACCGATATATTTAGATTTTCAATACTTTCTCAATTCTAGGCTACACAAAATAGAGTGCAAACCTTGTAAGAACAGGTAAAGTATCCGCAAAATTTTCTAATATTTCTTTTTTGCCTTCCACTTTGAATAAACGCATGCTGTACTGTCTTATTGCAAGTCTCAGTCTAGAATTGAGAAAAGTATGATTGATACAATGTCATTGCATTTATTTATAAAATACTAGACTAGATTAGTACTAGAACAAACAGCTATGACAAAGTGTCAATCACTATACACCCCAGTGCGGGATGTCTATGTAGATCTTTGTTCCCTCCCACTTATTATAATTAAAAGTGTAATTTTAGTAATATTGTACTAGTTGTCATTTTAATAAAAATGCTGAGTATTAAAAGCTACTTAGGTAAACTTCGTTTTTATTTAACATAGAAAGACTATTATACTAATATTATAAATGCGAAAGTAACTCTGTCTGTCTGTCTGTTACCTTTTCATGCCTAAACTGCTGAGCAGATTTTGATCAAATCTGGTAAGGAGATAGATTCCATGATATAGGCTACTTTTTGTTGCAAAAATAATCCTGAAGGGGAAAATAAAATATGAAAGTTTGTATTGGAAATCCATTATTATTTAGAGGTTAAGTAATGTTATGCGCCGCCAAAACTTGGATGGGTGACCGCCTGAGAATGCAGCGTGATGTTGACTTTTCGAGCTCTCAGATTTTTTTAGGGACTTCAAGGACATCTATACTTCATATTATTTATACTATACCTATATATCCCAACATGACAGACAATGTCGCGGGTTACAGCTAGTAGACTACAAAAGTAGTATATTAGATGACTTTTCATTATTTTACGAATAACCTGTTAGGAATATTGCAATTTGAATTCCTAACTCGACCACAACAACCAGTTTTGGTATTTGTGTATTGTGGCCTCATGTTACACTCAATCAGATCAATGATAAGTGTATTAATAGAATTAGGCATTGTACATCAAAACATATTTTTAAATCACATGGAGTTTTATTAATACAAAAATCTGTCCTAGATATATAATGATAATAATAACACCCAAAAGTCACATACATAGTCCTGATCCCACACTAGGATTCCCTGTGTCGTGGGTATCAGAAACTACGAGTACCATTGCACCACAACACCCAGACCTGGAAGAAATATTTACAGATCATGCAAACATTTCTTCCGCAGCGGGAATCGAACCCGCGCCTCTTGCGTCTCTGCCGAGCAATCGCCCGCCACGCCACCGAGGCCGAGATAGAAAGTGACAGAGCTATTTTGAGTAGTATCTTCCACACTGCAGAGTAATAAGAAACATGTTGTCGAGCAATGAGCAGTGGCAGTGTGACAACTGCCTAAGGGGATGATGTCTAAGTTTCAAAGCTAAGGAATAACATACCTAGTGACTAAAGGTAGGTCTTTAGCGAAGCCTTCCAGGATAGTTCTTTGAGCATCTTCAGACTCTGCACTCAATAGCTTTTCAAGTTCTGATTCTGGCAACTTGTACTGAAAATAACAGGAAATTGTTTACACAATGATGCAAACTTAATCCCACACAATAATCTTGTGGAAATAACTGAAAGCAATTTCAATCCTTATCAATTTAAAACCACAACTTTTTTGCCTTGTGACTGTTGCCTTGTGACCTTGAATAAAAGCAGCATAAATATATTATTGTGGTCTTAATCAATCTATTTCGCGTAATAATACGCGAAATAGATGACACAAAGGTACATACATAATATTATGCCTATATAGGGTTAGGCAAATACCAGAGCATAGATCTTCATTTTCTATGATCGTAACACACCACTCTTGCTTTATTTATTCTTATCACATTTAAAATGGATGACAAACAGGTGAAGCTATATAATACGTACCTACTTTGAGAAGAGCCTAAATAATCTGATAAGCTAGATTAAATTTCCAGAAATAGAATTAGGTAATGTATGACTCAATCATAACTGAACATCAGTCATGAAATTGACTGTGACTCATTGTGACCTCAATTATAATAATAATAATAATAATAACACCCAACAGTCACATACATAGTCCTGACCCCACACTAGGATTCCCTGGGTCGTGAGTATCAGAAACTACGAGTACCATGGTACCACAACAACTAGACCCGGAAGAAATATTTACAGATCATGCAAACATTTCTTCCGCAGCGGGAATCGAACCCGCGCGTCTTGCGTCTCTGCCGAGCAATCGCCCGCCACGCCACCGAGGCCGGAATTCAAAGAATAGTAGTACCTATGTTCTCATACTAAAGAATTTGTTTTTTTTTTATATTTATTGAGTGATAAAAGTGGCTATGAGTTAATATTCTACACTCTGATTTGTAGCCAATTCCACAAATGTAAACGTCACGTCATCATCATCTTCCTGCCCTCATCCCACTCTATGCGGGGTTGGCACAGCATGATCCAGGATTATTGCGGTAAGAGTATTGGCTTTTATTTTTCTTAACCATATGTACATAAAATTAGTGGTGGGGAAACAATACCTGCACTGATGACCTGTAAATGGAGTGTATTTGCATTGTTACCCCAGGCAAATGCTAAAAGTATAAATCCAATAACTCTTTAAAGGGGTTTTTACACCCACTTGGGAAAAATGTGTAATTTTATTTTTTATGTCTATCAAAAAGGATGTATTGTATCTTGACATATTAGTGTTTTATTTAATGTCAAACTAGAATGAGCACAAATTTTATTGTGTATTTTACTACTAAAAAAGTGTGTAGGGCCCAAGGCGCTAAAATGTGTAGTAGTGTAGTACTGTAGTAATACAGTGTCGCCATTTAAGCGCTTTGGGTGCTAGGTCTAGCGCTTTTTTGGTGTGTTTGGCGCGCAATTAGAAATTTAATTTTAATCCAGCCCTTTTTACTCTATGTCATATTAGACTAAAGTCTATATTACCGATAGACTATAAAATCATGAAATTAATTTAGAGCGAAATCTTTTAAAAGGGCTGTTTTCATGAAATCTAGCTCTTTTTGTGTCATCCAAGCGCTGAATAAGTTTTTCGATCTGGCAGCACTGGTGTAATATAATAGATATCCATGACATATTCAAACATAGCAAGTAACTGTACTTGTATTGTGTAATCCAGGTTTCCTTGTCTTGTCAGTGTGTTGAACTTTTTATACTGACTTCTTTTAATGCTATTGATTGCAAAAAGTGTTAAGTAGGCTGCTTGTGTGTAGAATTACATAGGGGAAGTGTATGTTCAGAATAAGAATTCATATAATGCTTGTGTTTATTCAACAACTCTCCAATATCAATTTGCATAATGATAAAAGGACTTCATGACAAAGTATAAATTATGGTCTATTCATGCTTTTAAAATGAAACACTAAACTTGACCTACTTTCACATTGATTTATATTGTTGTTAGAATGTTGTTTTTAGTATTGTGAAAAGGTGTGTGTTAGTTTAAAACATATACCAACATAGTAACACTCTTAAAACATGTGTATTTTTGTTTTTTTTTTATCTGAACATACAAAATCAGTTGATTATCATTAGGACATTTTGAAATGTTTATGGTGGGCTATAATTATGTCAATAATAATACAATTTTATTATATTATTCACATCCACAGGTATCAAACATATGGATGTCAATAATACAATTTTATTGTTAACATAAATTCATCCAAATAAAGGTAGGGTACAGTATATAGATAATCAGGAAACAAAGATAATGGCAGTTTTAATAATGATGCACTCCTTGCTATATCATAAAAAATAAAATATGACGTGAAATGAATATGATGTTGATTATGGTAAAACCTAAAAACAACTCTCACCTTCTCTGGAATTGGCTTGATATCCGCAAATATAGTTCGATAGTATGACCACACAAACATGATCAAAAGTATGTGATACAACACCAAATACACACATTGCTGGACCGTATTTCGTACCGTCACTGAAAAAATATTAATCAATGAAACATAATTCAATATTTATAAGTTGCGATAATAAATAAAGAAACTCACAAATGCACAACTGGATAACGTAGGCATAGTATGACCAACTCATGATGGACACTATCAATAGCACCGGGAGCCATTTGAAGACTCTCCAACACCAATTATTACATGTCCTACAACACCCACAAAAACCCGGACGCGAAACTCTACTATTTTGCACAGATGAAGCCATAATTATATTTTGTTACGGACTAAGAAAACCCATGTCCATTTCGTTCGCAAAAGGACAATGATTTTTTTCCTTAGTTTTAATGACATTACAATCAATCAATTTTGACAGTTTTAATAAACTTGCCATTATGAAAAACTCTTAAGTTACGGTCTAGACACAAACTGCACTTTTTTAGGAGTGAACGTAGAGTTTTACCGGTTATTCAAAACATCCCTATTCCATAGACAAAAACTAATAGAAGGAAAACAATGCTACCAACATAAAAAATAAGGATAAATTTTGAGTTAATATTTCGCTTGGTGTAGCGTCAAAAATTTTGTTGTTTTTGCAAAGATTGGCACAAATCACGTTTAATTCCTGTGTTGAATTAGTTTAAAATCATGGACGTAAAAGAGTGCAATGATTTAGCCGAAGAAGTAAGTATTTAAAAAGTTTTACATCTAAAATGAATCAGTACGGTACGGTGTATGTTCACTTTACCGACTGTGACGTGTTTCAGAACCAATTCATTGTGGACGATGTGAGCAAAATTATCAAGGAAGCTATTGAGAATTCCATCGGCGGCACTGCCTACCAGCACAACAAAGTGAATCAATGGACCTCTGCTGTGGTTGAGTCCTGTTTGGGACAACTGACCAAGTTACAAAAGCCTTACAAATACATAGGTATGAAAACAAATGGTAGGAATAGAATAAGCGATTGACACATGAACTGATAAACTTGATAGTCTGTTGTAATAGGTACACAGGTGTTAGCAGCATGGTTCCTTTTTTATAAATCATTTAATAATTATCTAATAATATAATTTATTTTGTTACATGTTATTTTGTTCATTTCAGTTACATGCACAATAATGCAGAAGAATGGAGCAGGTTTACACACAGCATCTTCATGTTTCTGGGATAACAATACTGATGGCTCCTGCACAGTGCGTTGGGAAAACAAGACCATGTACTGCATTGTCTCCGTCTTCGGCCTTGGCATCTAATTCTCGTATTACTTAAAAATCAATACACATATAATCAAATATACCAATAATATGAATGCTTGTTTCAAAGATATTAAGTAAATTCGCTATTATTTGGTATAATTTTAAGTATTAAAAGATCTATTCTTTTTCAATGTTACAAGTGTTGGATTGTCTTGTGTCTAGTGGGGGTATTTTTTTTTTTCTTTCAGCACTATACTGCCGTCATAAGAAAAAGTGATGTTTCTACATAAATTCCGAAATGGAGAAAAAAATACTGGTAGATGCGTCTTTTTTTACTGATTCTGATGGATGTATATAACTCAATTGTGAAAAAAATGTCAGATACGTCTTTTTCCTTATGACGGCAGTATAGTAATTGTTCTCTTGCAATTAGGGAGTCTACACTCTTATATTGCTCCATTTGAAGCTGCCTAAATGTACATGATAAATTCACAATTAACATGATTGTATGACATTCATTCATGAATCAATTTCAGTTGGTGTAATCTCAAGTAAATAAAGAAGTACTGCAAAATTGTAGCGTAGAAATAGTTTCTTTATAAGATTTCTTTGCACTTTTACAACTTTTGTATTGAGTGTGTGACTTATCATTCCTTGCTTTCACTTTCGGAAAGGATTTCATTCATTAAAAATGGTAATAAAATTAATTCAAACAAATGAAGCTCTTATTTCAGTAGTAACAGACTTGTTTTACAGTCATTATTACTTAATTTTAAGTAAGTAGATTGTATTTTTCGTATTCAATAAACAATTAAAAAACCAGCAGGTGTTTGAATCATAAATATGAACCCTAATAAAAATGGTAAAAACTACAGTAATTGTTGGGTAGACCTATCTTACATAATAATTGAAATTGGACGATCATGACTGGAGTGTAATAAACAATGTCTGGTGTTCCTTATTTTTATACTTTATTGTGTTGCTCCACTATGTTTCTTGGTTTCTTGCAAGTAGGCAAGCCTTGCAAGCTAAGCACGAAAAATATCATACACGTGTACGTATCGTAGTGTTTACAAGTATGTATAGCAATCCTTTCACGACGTCTGTTACAAAGCTGAGATTATATCAGTTAGACCGAATTTTCTATCACTAAAAAGCAAATTACTATGTTTTTTTTACACATTCAATTTATTTATTGCAGTTGAAATAACATTACAGAAAAATACAAATAGTTATTAATATACCTACCATATAATAATTATCATTATACAAATCGCAATTTTATAATTCAAATCTTCGCGGGCGTTGACTGAAAGCGCTACTGATCCCTACACTTTATATCACGTGACCGTCATCGATCCAATGGTTGAGCACTTCTCGGGTCCATTCAACTCAACTCGGCCATCGCCGCACCGCCAGAGAGGGACACTTCACAACACAGATTCTGTTCATACATAGAAAATATTTATATAGCTCCGTCTCTGTTGCACGTATTGAGAAATAATTAAATGAATGGTGAGCGATTGAAATGGGGATATGTTCGAGTGGAAATTATTGAAAGCGCCTCGTCGCTCGCCTAGTGCCTGGCCAAGTCCAGTCGCCAATGTAGAATTTTTTGATGTGGGTGTTGTGTCTCGGGTGAGACGTCAAACGCTTCAATGATTGATAATTTCAAGCGATTATATTAATTTTTTTGTAGATTGTCGATTATTTAATTCGTTTTTAGTGTTTCTAAACAAGTGAACTGCAAGACATATTGTTTAGTGATAGTGTGCCATCTCATCTGGTGACGGTGTTATAAATTGGAGGGGGGCTGATCGGCTGATAGAATACTACGACTACAGGATAGTAGCAAACGTCGTTTTACAACTAACTACATACTCGAGAGCGGTCATAAAATTTCTCATCTCGGTGCGGGCGAGTTGGGCTTCCATTTTGTTTTATTATGTGGTTTAGTTGTTTACACAGTGCGTCACGTTCGGGACAATGGAAAGCGACGGTGAGTAGGTACCTGCCCGAACACTCCTGCTTGGGAATTGTGTGGTTATTTATTAGAGTGGATGGCCAGAAGGCGTAATGTCTGCGCATCATGCGCATGTAGGCCGCACATGACAATAAACATGCAACAGTAATGATATTCGATTTTGTGCATCGCGCGCAGTTTTGCTCGCTTATAGTCCTAGCATCACCTATGTGAGACATGGACTGCGGTACACTGACGGCCATCGAAAGTAAGGTTTACATTGATTTCAGTGGACATGCGCCAATCATGTGTACTAACTTGCGTTTTCATCGCCCTTATCAGCTGATACCTACACACTACCACCATTACAATGCCATAGCATAGAGCCTTGCACTAGGTATGCATAGTTTAGTTACCTACTGTGTTACCTATATTATGCTTACCATGCCTGTACTGTGTTATCTACCTATAAGATGTACATCAAACAGATGAGTTGGTGACCAACATAATACCTATTAATTTTCTAGAATTTCATGTACTATGAATCAGATGATAATATCTAAAATGTTACGCCACTAACTATTGATCTAGTCTGACACTGTACTCGTAGTACTTGCTTAGGTAACCATGATGTATGTGTTAATTTTAGTTAGCTGATTAACTGACCATTATTAATCACTTCAACACTTGCTATGTAGTCACAGTCTTATTGCACTTTTTACTAATAAATAAATAATAACTTAGTTAAGATCTCTGTACGAGTTTATCAATGTGATTTCAGAATTAAGATATGAAACAGAATACAATTTACTTATAATGAGAAACAGTTGGTTCATAACTTATAAATTTGACAGGAGCGTATTGCCAGAACAGCTTTACCTAAGGTTGGCACTTGTAATGGAGATTATGAAGTTATCGGCTATACTTACCCAGTTTTGTTTTTCCAAATTATATTTACCTCCCTGTGATGTAGTGGTCTTTTCAAAGTATTAGGGACAGCAATGTCCTACCTAGATCTTTCTTTGAAGAACATTTTAATCAAACATTTGTAGGAAAAAACACTATGCAACTGAGTTTTTCAGAAAGCTTTTCTTTCTGATCATAAGAGTTAAAAAAACTATTGTTATTAGGTTTTAGTTTCCCCTTATCGCTTTCTCAGCATCAGAAAAACAACAACAAGTTAAATTTTACGAATTTATATTTAGTCAATCTGTAACCGCTCAATGACACAAGAAAAAAGTGTGTAAGAAAATAGTTTGTCGGTGACTTCATGATTTTCATTAAGCACATAAAATTTTGTTCCGCCATCTCCCTTCTTCCATTGGACTTCCAGATACCCGGAAAGGCGCCATATGTACATGGCTGACATTCCCAGTGTCCGTACTAAGCGCTTTCAGTTCTCATTTTTCATACACTGCAAAAATTTGGAACTCCCTGCCGGGGTCTGTATTTCCTAAAAAGTATAATATGGGTAACTTTTAATCGAGAATCAATAGGTTTCTTCTAGGTAAGCATGCTCCATCTTAGACAACACTGTTACTTAACATCAGGTAGAGTGTGGTAAAACGCAAACCTATTCCGTATGAAAAAAAAAACTAGTATTTGTCCTAATGGGTACCTTAAATTATGGAAGATGCCCTATGGATTAAAAAAATCCGCCCTCAATATAGCATTACTTATAGATCAGTGATAATTTTATCATCACGGTCTCAGTGACCATATTGATGCATTGTTACCCTGAAAAGGTTTTGAAACTGATAGAGAAATAACCAGCGTGGTTCACTGTACCTATCCAGCTGCAGTGTTAGTTTAATTGACCATTTGTATTTCCATAACATGTCAATTCACAGCTGTCTACCATCTTGCTAAGCTGCATTGCAACATGTTCCATCAGTTATTTATAAATTCCTATTTGAGGCGTTGTTAATAATAATGATAGATAGAGAGGTTTACTCTTTATTATGTATAACAATAAAACGAAAACAAAAAAAAAAAAAAAAAAGCTTAGGTACTTAGAAAAAACAAAAACAGATATACATAAACGGCGGTCTTATTGCTATTATGATGGTGTAACTGATCTATAATTATACAGAATGGAACATGTAAAACCTAACATCAAAAATAACTTTGTCGTTCATCATCATCAGCTCCCTGTTCTTGGAAATCTTAAGTCTTCATTTGTTGTTTTTTTCTTGATAACGGGACTAATATTACAAAACAAAATTTGTATCATTGCTTATTTTACCACATATGAATACAAATAACTAATACCTAAATACTTGTTATGATTTTGATGAATGTGAGGTGAAACTGAACTAATGATATTTTCATCATTAGGTCTATTTTTGTTATCTAATCTGTGGACCTTATATAAAACAAGAAATCAATAAACTGCCAAGTCTCTCACAAGTCGATGAAAAACCAACCTTAATTACCTCTAAATAAAACTCAAACCTACATGTAATCCCACAATACATTCCTATTTTAAAGGATGTGAAGGACCATCAAGGCATCAAAACCTGTTACAGATTTCACACTAGTGACTCATTGCATGGCTTGTTTTCTCCCATAGCTTCTTATAAACACAGCTAGATCAAAATGAAATAGGTACCTACCTGTATGTAGTTCACGTTACGCTTCCACATGGTGCATTTCTGGCGTTAATATTTGTACGAATATCCTGCCTAATCGGTATGATCGATTGAGCTTATGGTGTATAATATTTAATATAATCGTTACGTACCTAAGCCAAAAGGCAACATAATGAAACACGAAGAGCCCAAATGATGTTACAAAATGATGTAGGTATAAAACTAGTCTTACCCCCGTTCTCCTCTCAAAACTGAATAACGAGGAAAATACACACTTAGCATTTGTATGAAATGATACAGGTGTTTCTTGCATGCTGTGATATTCATAAGTGCAAGCACATGCACACAATTCTTAACTCATTCAGCCTATAAATGTAGGTACCTACCTATAGTAAGATTCATTGATCAAGACAGGATATTGGACCGCAATCCAGACGTGTCTGAACTTGTTCAAGTTTGTAGCCTTGATTAGCTGGTCAGTAGAATATGCCTACTCAAAATGGAGTGACATTATTTTACTGCCTAATAAATATGGCTAGGTACTGATTAGGTAAAACAAAGCAAACCAAATATGGAATAATAAAAACAAATGGTTTTGTAAATCGATAAAAGTTTTCTGTAAGTAATAGGAAAATAATAAATAACTGTGAAATCAACTTTAACCGAAGGTAAGATAAAGAGAGCGAGAATATCGACCACAGTTCCGCAACTCTAAAGTTAGAAATTATATTAGTGCCTCCTTCATTATTAAAGCAGATAAGCGCTAGCTATTCCGGGTTGTGAAAAACGAAACAAAAAGGTGAAGACCTCTAGTCCTAGGTCATTGATCCGAGCTGAATCTATTTCGATTTAACCTAAAATAACTATCTCGCGAATGTGGATGCATTTGCTTGAAAAGAAGTGGGATCGATACAGAATGTAAATCTGTTACTTAGTCCAAAAGTGATTGCTGTCTTACATTTTGAAAAGGCTGACTGATGGAACTTTTTATCTTCTCATTTGGTTGAATGACAATACATAATAAGCATGTATAAGTACGTGTTTTTCGGGCTTTCAGTACTAGGTATGTCTCATCTCATTACAAATGTTGGCTTGCATGAAATGATAAAACTTCTTAAATGTCCCTGTAAAGGTGCTAATAATGATATCCTTGAGTTTTTATGGACGTTTTAAGCCCGAGATCACATAGGTACTACATTGCCTTCAATCCCTTCAATCATAAATTATAATTCTTGGAGTAAATCTGATATAAAAAATAAAAATAGAGATCTACAGAGATTATCATTCGTCCGTGAGTGACATCATTATGATGTTCGTGGTCGGTGATGTGAGCAGTGAGGTCACTGAAATCCGTCCACCTGCAGTCGCGGTTCGTTGCCTCTAAGTTCATTACTAATCACATTTTAAGTAAGTAAATTGAACTATCTCGTATTCCGCAACTTGCAGTTCGCAATGTATTTTCTGTTTAATTTCGTTCGACGCCTGCACAAATGATAGGTACGGTACCTACTGTCTCATCTCAAATTATATTTCTACTAGCTGGAGCTCGCGACGTTGTCAACGTGTTAAAAAAACTACATATAACTAAAGTATGTGGGGATAGTATAAAATATACCTACCTAAAATAACCTGTATCTTCCACGTGTTACGAATAGGTAAATGCAACGTAGATTTAAAACGTGTCCAAGTGATCTCCGTGCTTTTATGGAATAAAAAAAAAATACTTTGACTTTGACTAATAAGAAGTGTGGCTTCGGGGATGAGCATATAAAATCTAGGAGGGCTAAAGTCAACATCACGCGGCATTCTCAGGAGGTCACCCATTCGACTCTTTTGGCCGCGCACAACATTGCATAACCTCGGGTTCCCCATACAATCTTTCATCCCTTATTTCACCCTTTTGAAGATTATTTTAGCAACAAAAAGTAGCCCATGTCCTTCTCCGGGAGGCAATCTGTTCTTGTCAAATTTTATATAAATCGGTTAAGCAGTTTAGGCTTGCAAAGGTAACAGACAGCCACGAGTTACTTTCGCATTTATAATATTAGTATAGATTAGGTAGGTATCAAAAGTAAAGAAATCTCAACCATAGGTAATTTTCCTTTATTTAAATAAATGATATGGTTTTTGTCTAAGATGCCTGTATAAAATCAGCTTGGCTGCATGATGATATATTATTCAATTTATGCATCTTGTTTGTAGGACCAATAAAACTATATCGTGTTTATGCATATCAAATCCACAAGTTATTTTATCTTATTGTACCTACAAGAAAGTTTCAGATTAGATTCTGTTTACCTACATTCCTAGTCATTGACGGAAACGTTTATATTCGAAACAGTAAATATCTTGGACCCAATAAAAAGTTCTGGTAATAAATTGTGATCATACCTATCTGGTTTCTGTTGACCTATCTCAACCTAGCTTTACACATCTGAATTTGTTTTATGTCGTCTACGTGAGGTCCTAAGTAAAAACTGGAACAGAATAAGTGCGATAATCCTACCTTACAAGGAAGTTAAGGTAGGATTATCAGACCGATCTCAATTGTGCTTTGAGTCTTGTCCTCGATGAAAGTGGTGAAAAGTTTTCGTTTTATTTCACTTCCCATTCACCTCTTATCCGATATTCTGATAGCTCACGTTTCAGAACTCGATGCAAAAACGTGACTAGTAATTGCTTACGTTAAGTAAAAACAAGAGTAGGTAGGTACCAAGAACCTAAAATAGATGTTACCAACCGGAGCAAGTAGGTACCTATCCAACTCACATACTTACTTTATGCACCTGTCTAGTGTCTAACAACGGAATACATTAGTAGGTAAGCTCCAGCTAGATTATAAGGTGACTATACCTTTAGATCTGATCCGACTCATTAAAAAATAAATTCAATTAGAATTCGCTCGGAAGTGCCTTTTGCCGCCGCACAATACGAAGAGAAACAAAAGGTGAATTAATGTCTATGGCGCTTTGGGGCGTGGCAACAACAAAATAAAAGCATTTTTCTTAAATTCAAAGTTCGGCGATGTTTAATTTATCCGTGCACTACGTGACATTTTCATGAAGTGGGCGTGGCTGATTCCATTCATTATTCTAGTGCTCAAGGCTCAAACATTTGCTGATGTGCCTACCTACCTATTCATTTACTATCGATGTTTGTTTTCTTTAGACTACTTTATTGGTTTGTTATTTTTTATCAGCGATCTCTTGATCTGAAACAGTGGAAGTACTCTAGTGTAGGACTTTGCGATGTAATGGTGGGTTAAATTGTTGCAGGTACAAGGTACGAGGAATGAGTGATCAGTGGTAGCGGGGCGGTGATGCAGCGCGGGCACGCGGGCGGCGCCCCGCAGCCGCAGGCCTCCGTCGCCGCGCCCGCTCCCTCTCACTACCGCACGCACTCCGTCCTAGACATCGACGATCAGGTAACAAGCTCACCTTTAGCATCGTTGTTGATCTGCATTTCCACTATGCAACCAGTTGAATTTAATATCTGATACTAAGGATTTTCTATTCCATTTTCCAGCTTTATAAACTGGAAGAGCCCAGAAACTAGTCCCGTAATCGTCACTTTGAATACCTACATTTTTGTTCAGCATTGTTTATAAAAACAATGCTGAAACATTGCATTCATATGCTTATAGTGTTGTATTTATGAAACCTCTTATCGCTCTGCTCTAAAGGCTTGTAATTACCTACATTCATAGAAACAAATGCGATATCTCCACATTCAAACGTTTTCCTCAATGAACTCCATACATGGAACTATAAATGTACCCGTACGGCGAACATATCGAATATCTGCGTTAATTTATATGTTTTATTTGTAGATCCCTGCTTCAGTGATAAGTAGTGTTGGCACAGTGAGCCTTTCGCAGTCATCATCACATCCTACTCCGAACATAACCATGGCTAATCCGACCAATCCTGGTCACGCCAGCAGTGGCAATGCGCCACAGCCGCCGGCCCAGCAGACCCCGACGCAGGCTCCTGTGAGAAACCTGCCCAAGAAAAGAAAATTCGACCCTTCGGTCTTAGAAGAGATGGTGCAAACAACTTGCGCTAACAATAACACGGTATCGATCCCGCCCCCCGTGGAATACCACCCGAATCCGAGCTATCAGCGCACTGTCCTCCAACCCTCTCCAATAATCCAGCATCCATCCCCTCCACAGGACATTAAGCCCTTCTCCTTATACCCTAACATCGATATCTCGGAATGGCGTGATCACAGAGTCTTAGCCAAACACAGAGGGATTTACATTCCCGGCGTGATCCGGCAAGCTGAAGGTTGTAAAGTGATTGTGGAGTTAGATGGTTACGAGAACGAGCCGGTGGAGTATTGTGACGTGTTCGGGATGAATAAAAACGATGTGATAAGTGATGCGTGCCCGCAAATGAGCCATCTGCTGACTGGCTCAGCGTGCGTGGTTAGGACTTCGGACCCCAGTAGGGAGAATGTGCAAAATGTGTTTGTGAAAGGATTTGTGGTGCACGTCATAAACTCGCCTATTCGGAGGATCACAGTCAGGGTGAGTTTGTTTGGAAGTTCTTAAAGATTCTTCTAAATAATTAATTACGGTGTTTTTGTAATCTTATAAATCTTTAATTTACGATTATTGTCCTGTAGGTCTAATATTATTTGAAAGTTTATATTACTCATCTCACGCGTCTCATAAGATGAGCAAGTTTTCGCAAAAACTACTGGAAATTATTATCTAAATAACTAATTAATTTTAAGTTTTACAAAGCTCCTTTAGAAGGAATGAAAACTAAAAGTTTCCAAGCTTTTTGTCACATTATTTTGCTGTTCCATATTAGACATTAAATCAATAGCTACAAAATCCACAATCCAACAGATTGGCGATATACAGTCATGCAAGGATTCCTTGGAGCTGGAGGCGAAGCGTGCTGATATTCGCCTACTGCAGCCCCCGTGGGCCGACGAGCTGGAGGACGCTGGCTCGCACTCCTCTCTGCATTCTCAGCAGTTGAGGATGCATCAGCCTATGCAGGTCAGTTCACATCTATATTGTCCCAAGAACCTTGTCATGCGAGCCGATAAGGCACAAACATCCTCACAAACTTTCTCATTTATAATATCAGTAGGATTAAGAAAAGTGTGAGTGTAGAAACGGTCGACGGAAGAAAATGGAAGAAAATATGTTGCGCCGATCCCACATACCCACATAGAATGGAATAAGGACAAGAAAATGATGATGATATACTTAAATGTTTCCACCTCTCTTTAGCCAAAGGTTTGCTGGAAGAAAACCCTTTGTAGGGTTAAGCTCGCCTTTGTACATGTCCTTACTTTATGTCTGTGTTTTATATATGTACAATAAAGAATAAAGAATGAGTATTAGTAGGATTAAGGTAAACCGTATCCCCACCAGATGGGTAGCGATAACTTCTACACGTCGTCGCCGATGCCCGGCGCGGGCCCTGGCGTGGTGAACGTGGGCGCCCTGTCCAACGGTTCCATCGACGACCTAAGGAAACGCGCCTTCGACGACTACGGAGAAAGCGATGATGACCTCCGTAGGGAGGACATCATGTTCCCCAATGACGTCTCGCATATGGGTGAGAAATATGAATATAAAGTAAATAAAATAAAATATTTGTGGACATTTCACACAGCGCCATCTAGCCCCAAACTAAGCAAAGCTTGTACTATGGGAATCAGATGGCTGATAAAATACTTAAATAATTTTTTTTAAATCCATATAATACAATAATACTACAACACCCAGAACCGGAAGAAATATTTGCAAAACATACAAACATTTCTTCCGTAGCGGGCATCGAATCCGCGCCTCTTGCGTCTCAGCCGAGCACTCGCCCACCACACCACCGAGGTCGTCTAAATATGGGTGCTTGTTCCTTTAACCATTGAAAATGAGTGCTCATTCCTTTAACCAGTGGGGTGACCATGTAACTTGTTGCAATTAGTTTATTTTTTCAATATGCGACGACCTCCGCACATCATGTTACCCAATGGACGTCGCACATTTGGATGTGAAACACTGAATATTACTTTAACAAGTGGGGTGATTTTATCGTGTTTCAATTTGTTTATTCTTCCAGTACATATGGCGATCATGTATCTTTTTTGATGACAGCTTTGCTATTTAAATGGCGGTCAATCTGGTAGTTCAAATAGAAACTGATGCAATAGAATTACATAATCACACCTCTGGTCATTGACCCTGGATTACAAGATCAATATTTTTTGTTCACTATACAGTTGTGGTAATTTTGTTCCAGCCAAATGTACACTACAAGAAAAACTTACTTCCTCTTTAATTGAACTGTTCATAATAACACAATGCCCGTTTTATGCCAAAATAAACCTTAAATCAATAAAAATACGGTGTATTTTTCTAGACTGCAGTAACAGCAAACGCAGCAGTCTTCAAAGTCGAGGCAGCACGTCCAGTTTGTTGGAGCGCTGTCTCACACCCCGATCTCAACCACCTACTCCTAGGTAAATAAACTTATTTAAATTGAGATCATTAAAAAAAAATAGTTTCATAAGACATTTTTGATGGATGTGTGATGATGTATGAATTCCATAGATACAGACTAAAAACAGGAAATCAATCATACAATCGGATAAATCAGATGATCCTATTTGCTTACAACGCCATCTAGGAAGAGTCTGGGAACTATTTTTTATCATTAAACATGTTCCTCATTGTATTAAAACTTTGTCTATTAGGGTCCATCGTCGGCATACCGAAAACTTAGGTATTTCTCGGTTTGCTGAATTATGAGTTTATTTAAATAATGGACATAAATTATTTGCATTATTTAAATAAACAATGCTTTTGATTATATGGAAAGATACTTAATATTTTTTTCCTGATAGACTGATCTTTACACAGAAAGGTTTGAAGGCTTTTTGAACCACCTTGTAAAATAAGTTAATGCATGTTGCTCAACAGATTCTCATTTAACTTTTAGCGTCATCTTGCATTCCATTTATGGACAAAAAGTTTTATTAAAATGTTATCTTTATTTGTAGATCTCAAGCGGCAACCCCGCACAAATACAAGAAGGGTGACGTTGTTTCAACTCCAACGGGCATTCGTAAGAAGTTCAACGGCAAGCAATGGCGCCGGCTTTGCTCCAAAGATGGCTGTACTAAGGAGAGTCAGAGGAGAGGGTTTTGTTCACGACACCTGTCACTGCGGGGCGTGACTCGGTCCAGCAACACTCCCTTGGCTCAGGGTTCAGCTCATACTCCTCAACAAAGGTAAAACCTCTATTGGTTTTGATGTTGCATCCACTCTATACTATAATGTAATAGGACAGCTCCCGTACATATATATACGGGAGCCGTACACATCACTATGTGTACATTTAAATAAATAAAAGTCTCCCTCTCTTCCCTTAAGTTCGTTGCCATTAGCATAGTATTTTTTGTTACTTCACGAATATAACCTTTTTGTGAGGAGATTTTTATCATGTATATTTATATCATGTGTCAATCACTCCATAACGAAAGATGTTATTTGGTTGGAACTTGTAGTAATATCTTATAGTGTATGACGGTCTGACTTATTATATAGGAGCACATATAGGTTTTAAGTTTGTCATCTGTGATTATAATTTACTCCTCAAGTATCAGATAAATACTTTTGATTCCCTACTAAATTTGTTATACCTAAGCGAGTCTAGTCAAAGACTGGTTGCCATAAAATAGACCGTACCAACTACAAAATAAGGTGCTTATTCCAGAAGCAGCAGCAAGTCTCTCTCGTCGAGCGGCACGGGCGTTGAAGGCGACGAGACCTCGCGCGAGTCCGACACCACTCCGCCAAACTACCGCGTCACCGGGAGATTCGACTCCGATGAAACTGAGGCCGCTAATATGCTGGGTATGTCTTACATAATCATATTAATATTATAAATGCGAAAGTTTGGCTGAAACTTGCAATACAAAGATACGCAAAGCCATGGATGGATAAAAGTGACTTGTATACATCCATGATGGTTGAAGCTTCACTTAATGGGTGCCCGAGGACAGTTAGAGACTGCGGAACAGATCAAAAAAATGCAATAAAAATTAAGAGGGAGACCATTGTCATGGCATAGAACGTCAGACGCTTAATATACATGCTCAGATTGTCATTGCAAGTATTTTGACTTGGGTTTATGAAATTATTTGTTTGTGTTTAGTATCGCTGGGCAGTTCGCGGTCTGGCAGCCCCGGCGCGTCTCCCGTTGGCGGTGGCAATTCCCCCCACAGCGGACTCAGGAGCAACGTGTTTGTTCCCATCTCCTCTCCTCAGCCGCCGCATTCCCAGCCGTCGTACAACACACACCACCATCTCATACGGTAACACATTCAGATAGAGTTCTAAGTCTCCCCACTATGGGCTCAGGAGCAACGTGTTAGTTCAGTATTTGTCCCGTGTGTCGAATGGTCCAGTATTTTTTTTTAAATTAAGATGTAGATAATGCTCTGGGCTACAATATTATCTTCCTGCATATTTTGTACTATGTTCGCATTCATAAATTGTATATTGTACATAGCTGTTTTGTCCCAAATAAATAAAAATAAAATAAAATGGAGCCCTGTGACTCTACCAATGAATTTTTAAGAATATGCTCGCAACTGTAGTCAAAAAATATGTATTAACCCTTGTAAAAGCGACACGGAATAACTATATTTTTGTCAAAAATAAATGTCACGATGCTTCCATTTAAAAGCATTCGTATGCCATTAATTTAATAATCGATTAATTTGCTACAGGCTTTGAAGGAGGTGGGCTGGCTGGGGGAGGGTTAGCAAGGGGATAATGCACGGTACACCCCATCGCATGACGTCAGTGCAAATCAACCAATTAGAATTAGATTAGAATTACAAGCCTGATATGGGCCTGCTGACTTGTCTATAAGAACTGATTTTTTTTCACAGGCCAGAATTGGTGAGGCCTGGTAGAGTAAGCTCTCCAGTTGGTGGAGTCGCCACCAGCGTTATCAGAGTTTCACCCAAACCCAACTATCATTATCAGGTAATTTACTGTAAATTTAGATAATAAACTATATCTTTAACTTACAATCAATAAGTAACATACGATATAGTTCTGACAACACTAGGACTCCCTGTGGCGTGGGTATTGGATACAATGAGTACCATTGTACCACAACAGACATGGAATTAATATTCGCAGATGCTGGAAACATAGCTACTGCTGTTAAAATCGAACCCGCACCTCTCGCGTCTCATCCTGGCACTCACCCGCCACGCTACCGAGGTCGTCCTAAAGATTTTCCGAAGCAATTATTCAACCAGTTTTTGAATTCCACAGGTAGAACCACAGACCCGAAACGAGTCAGCAATCCTCCAATCCAATCACATAATGAACAATGTCTCACAATCGAGCGTCCTTGGCGTACCGATCAGCCATCAAAATCCAATCCAAACCAGCATCGCAACCTCTCTCCCAACTAGCATATCGATCATAAACCCACAAATACAGACCAGTTTACACAACATCCAGACAAGCATACAGAACACGATACAGAGTACCAACGATTTCCCCCACAACCTGGTTCTGAACCGCAACATTCCACTCAACAATGGGGTCGAGGATTTGTATCGGCAGCCGATGCATATAAGGAACGGTATCCACGACTATAGACGCGACTTGTCGCCTATAAACAGCTTTCTGCAGAGGGATTATGATGACGAGGACCATTCTATCCCCCAGTCGAATGTCCTAAGGAGTATGATTGATAGACTGCCTGAGATTTCTGAGAACAGGGTCCTTGATGACAAGAGGATAGTGAAGCCAGCCCCACTGCAGGCGACGCGGTTACTTTCCGTTGTGGATTCGGACGCGAAGGAGTTGATAAAAAAGTTTTATGTTATCCCGAGTGAGAAGAAGTTTGTGGTCATCAAGAATGAACCTACGGAGAGTCTTCAGGTGAGTGATGTTTATTTTTAAAATATTAGTGCATATATTTTATCTATTATTAGGTAGTTTAATTACTATTTTAAATTCTATTGGGATAGAAAGATTCTTTTATGTTAGGATTTTTTATTAGTTATAAGCATGGTTTACTAAGTTAGGTTTGTTTTGTACACAAGTGGCGGGAAGCGAAGACGGCGTAGCGGGGTGTCTCTTTCATATTCTTGTATCTAGTAAATTATACACAGGTGACGTATTTCGGACACCGCTCAGTAAGTTCGTATTTAGGTAATTGTTTATGTAATATCAGGAATTCTAAAAATGACGCCATTTGAAAAAGACGTCTATTTATTTATCGACCTCCTTTTTATCGTATTCAGATTGTTGCATTCGAATTCCGAGTATAGATAGTCATAGTGAACGCATGTAATATTTTATCTTACTATATTTTAGATACCTAGTTGTGTCCTGTTTCGATGTTATCAAGATAGCCAATACCCACCCACCCAAGTAGATTGTAATTCCTAGAACTTTACAATTATGCGGTAAACAATTAAGTGGAACCCACAATGCTTTGAGAATTTTACGCATAAAAAGTATAATGAACTGTTAAAAGGTTAAAAGTCTTCACTTTTTTAACAAAAGAAGAGTGCATCATTTTTGACAAGTAGTGAAACTCAATAGCTCAAGTCATATCACCTCGGACGTGCCTAACAGATACCTTGTAAAGCGATATGGGTTAGCCATAATTTAAGTCAGGTCACTCCCTCGTTGTTAACTACGCGTCGACCCGTGCATTCCACTCTGCTCTCTTGCGCCCCGTCAATGGTTAGGGAAGGGAGTCACCTGAGTTATGTGGTTTACTAGTAGATTAAATAGCTTTGTATATCCACTACGATGAACCTCTCAAACAGTTTCGAAATTGTCATTAACTAAATTAATTTTATCGATGAATGTTTATTTTGATTTGATTTATTCTTTATATTTTTTTTGACATAACCCAATTTATTAGATACAATTTTTTTATTATTATTCATACACGAATGGTAGGTTTTGGTAGAGCAATATAATCTTTAAGACCAATTTATGTAACCCGAAACTTTTATGAATAAATAATTATGATTATGATTAGTAACATTTTTAACTAAGCGCTATCTTATCACGTTACGTTGAGCGTAAATTCGGCGAGTTGTCTGAAGGACTCATTATATTAAAATTGTCTTACAACTTTCAGATTGAGCAGAAGCTGAGTCAATTTGCTCAGCACATCAACAACAACGAACCAGATATGGATCATCGGGGCATGGATAATGGTGACCATGTAAGTAAACCAGAGAAATCCGTTTTTAGGGTTCCGTACCCGAAAGGTGTCAATGGGACCCTATTACTAAGCATGTCCGTCTGTATGTCAGCGGACTGTGTCTCATGAACCGTAATAGATAGAGTTGAAAATTTCAGCGTGTATTTCTCTAATATTGTCGCTATAACAACAAAAAAATCAAAAGGTTTAGTTCGTTTAGGTAAATAAACTTCACAACAGAAGTTTTTACACCTTAATTTAATTATTAGTACTTCTTAAAAGTTCCATATACATGTAATGAAAAGGTAAGTTTTAGGTTAAGTATTGACGGTTTGTTTATATAAATTTTATCTTCATTTTGTCTGAAGATATGTAGTGATTATGTCATTGTGTTTGTTTCAGGTAAATAATATGAACAGCAGTGCTGTTATAGTGCACCCCAATCAGTTACTTCCTGTATTGCCGCCGCCTACTCCTCACACCGCTATTATTGGTAATAATAAAATTTGTACTGTTTTTAATCATGTAATTCTTCTAATATTATAAATCGGAAAGTAGTGAGGATGTAAGGCAGGATATTTGTATCAATATACAAACTGTGCTTCAACAGCGGAATGGCTGAACGCAAATGGATTTTAATATACAGAATTAGAGACCTGGAATGGCATAATATACGTCTATATGTTATTATTCTCTCTATATATTTTTGTTCTTTTGTAAAAAACATGGTGTAGATGTAGAATAATGTAGATGAAATTATGAAATCATTAACCAATAGCAATGTTGTTTTAAAAGTTTGTAGCCTTATTAACAGAAATAAACTTACAGCTAATACAAATATAATTTTCAAAGGCGAAGGAAACAGTCGGGATCTAAAGACCGTTGCAAACGTCTATAGATAGCTCACCTGATCTAGACGGTGGAAGCGTGCCCAAGACGTTGGCCGCATTGCCACACTGAATAAGTCGTCCGTTAGTTGAATATAGGAATCATAGCCTAAGTGTAATAATATTGTTTGTTTCAGTATCGGGCAACATGTCTAGCGGCTCGTTTCCCTGGCACTCGCTAGTGCCATTACTAGCTGCCACGTCCCCTCCCCCCGCGGCCACGCCCGCGCTGCCCTCCCCCCGCACGCCTAACACCCCGCACACCCCGCACACGCCGCACACCCCGCATACCCCTCACACGCCCGCGCACATCAAGGCGGAGGATATCAAGACTGAGAATTGTGGTGAGTGTACTTTAAATTTTAAGCAGACGACAACGTGTGTGTGTGATACCTCCAATCGTCAATACGCTGTGGTAACAGCTTACCGCAGGAGGGTCGTATGCTTGTGTATACTACACCACTATTTTGTAATTACAAAAAAACCTGTATTCTCAGTGTCTGTTACTGATCACATTTAGGTAGTGAAAACTTAAAATTACTAATTAAATAGAATATCCCAAAAAAAGGATGATAATTAGCTACTCATTTTCCGTACGTGCCTTCTACTGAGTCTACCATTCATACCATAATTTTTTGTCTCGCTCGAAACGAAACGCGCCGCTCACCCGACCGATACCGAGATACCGATCGAATCCTTTATCTAGTGTGTGTGAGAGAGAGAATACAACGAATGCGACAAGATGATGTGACGTAGGTAGGTACTGTACTACTGACGAGACGGTAGACGGAAGGAGAGGGTCATAGAATGGAGTGCGTACGAGACTGACTTGCGTATTTTCTTGTATTGTGTCCATAAAATTGTGCAGGATTTTGGTTAAAAACAAACCTTGATAACTTGGTGAATGTTGAATACTAAAAAATCTTAACAGTGCCAATAGCATTAGTAGCCTCTGCTGCAACTGTCCTTATTTTTTTTTGGGATTTGCAAAATGGCGGTGTATAAAAAAAGTTTTTATTCCAGATCCTGTGACATCGATGTGTACGGACGAGGATGACGAGGTGTTTGAATGCGAAGAGTCTCCGGGCGCGGTCGATGACCCCAAACGACACTCACAAGCATCGGCTCTTAACTCCCCTGCTAGCACCAATGAGAAGGTACAATACCTAACAAATTACATCTTAGGCTTTTAGAGCCCAACCTGCTTAAGATACGGCTTGGGAAGTTTTTAATAATAATAAATAATAAATATTTGAGGACATATCACATAGCACCATCTAGTCCCAAACTAAGCAAAGCTTGTATTAAGGGAACCAGATGGCTGATAGAATACTCTTATGTACTTTTTTTTTGTAAATACATACTTATATAATACTACAACACCCAGACCCAAATATTTGCAGAACATACAAACATTTCTCCAGTAGTGGAAATCGAACCCGCGCTTCTTGCGTCTCAGCCGAGCACTCGCCCGACTGTAATATTTCTGTCAATTAATAAATTAAAATCATGGTTCCATAATACATACTCATCCTTCTATAGTGAAATACACAGATCCCTTTATAGTTACTATGGATGGAACTCATTTGTTCTTTCTCTCTGTGCACAGAAGGAGCGCAGCCGCATCCGCCGTCCAATGAACGCGTTCATGATATTCTCGAAGCGGCACCGTCAGATCGTGCATCAAATGCACCCGAACCAGGACAATCGCACTGTCAGCAAGATACTCGGCGAGTGGTGGTACTCACTCAAGCCGGAGGAGAAGCAGAAGTACAACGAACTTGCTAGCGAGGTCAGTGAACTGTACTTGGCCATCTAGTGTTTATAGGTGCCTTCAAAGTCGCCATTTGCGACTACATCCGCGCTGAAAAGCTAATGCTGCAACGCTGTCAATACTTTCATGCATTTTCCTGAACTAAACATAATTTGTAAAAGATAAGATAAGAACTTCATTCAATAACGATTTTGGCATTTTATAAAAATTTTGAAAAGTCAGTTTTTCATTGAATTAAATAAAAATGTAAGAAGAATGAGCTGAGTAACCTATATTATTTAATTTTAGGTTAAAGAAGCCCACTTCAAAGCGCACCCAGAATGGAAATGGTGTAACAAGGATCGTAGGAAATCGTCGAGCAGTCGAGATCCCACTGGCTCTATGCCTCAGGTGAGCGCTGCTTTTTAGCCGACTCCGTAGAACAAAGGAGAGTTATGAGTCCGGGCAGATTTTGTCAAAAGAGGTGTTAAATGTTGCGCTTTGACTGTAAGAACATCAAGCTATATTACGTCAGTTATCATTGAGTATGACGGGCAATAAAGGCGACAAATTCAGTAATCATAATCATTATACTGATACGATATGATTACTGAATTTGTTGAGCATCAATCACGTCTGTTTGTGCACTAAATTCGTTTAAACAGATCTTGATACGGTTTTCATTATCAGTTAAATAATAACTTCAGGAAGGTAATTAATGTATAAAGGCATGCATTACATGTATTTATAATTCATAGTATTAAATCGATCTGAAAAAGACGCCACCAGTAACCGATAAAAACTACGAACAAATTAAACTACTATTTTTCAAAATAATAGGCTTTCAAAACTTTTTTTGGTAAACGATAGCTTTAGTATACTCTCACAAAAAAGCCTGCGGGTTCCCTCGCTTGTTTCAAGTTTTATCGAAAGCCATGAGGTCCGTCGTGACAAAACATCCTAACATCCTCAGAAATAGTTTTTGTACTATTAATACATGTCTCCAGAGTCCCCGAACGCCGTCCGAAGCCAACACCGGCGCATTGTCGATCAACACAGACGTGCCGGTGTCTGTGTCATCCTACAACCACATTGGATCGCCGCAGCTCAGCGATGACGATCAGATGGTAAGTTACTATAAAGTGCATATATTTAATCCTGTCCAAAATGATGGACCATCTATATGAGCGATAGTCTGATCACCTGTCACTATGGTTCACCATATGAATGAGTTATTAGTATTGGTGACTAGCTGTCGCCCGCGGCTTCGCTCGCGTGGTACCCGGATAAAAAATTGTCTATATGTTAATCCAGCACATGTAGGTACTATGTATATTCCAAGTTTCATTCAAATCCGTTCAGCTGTTTAGGCGTGAAAGAGTAACAAACATCCATACATCCATACTTACAAACTTTGGCGTTTATTATATTAGTGAGATTATCTATTTAGACACTCGAATTATTGGCGCCCTCGCGCCTAGTAGGTTCCTTTTGACCTTAGTCTAACAATCTACTATTAAGGTTCGCTTTATGAATTACAATAATTCAATTGTTTATGCTTATGACCCAATCACACCGTCTTCATCCAGCCGTTACAGATAAACCAGGCGATTATCGACGAGCCGCTACCTCCTATCCAACCTAACATCGAGATAGACCTCAAGTGCGGGGAGAAGGTCACTGATTCGGATTCGGAGGGCATCGAGGCACGAGACTACCTCCCCCACCATGATCATACCAGGCGACCGAAGCCGATTAAAGCCAGGTAAGTGCTAAAATCCGATCAGACAAGAACCGTAAAAAAAGAAAAGTCAAAACATGTAAAAAAAGTAGACATATTGTGAAGGTAGCGGGTGGTTGGGGATAGCACAAAATCTTTCATTTAAGTATATTGAGGCCTACTATGTCCAGCAGTACAGTACTATAAAGCAGTAGTACGACTTTTACAGGCTGTTTGGCCAGACAATGATTATTACATTTCAAATTGACAGATTTTCATCAAAAACTGTCAAAAAACAGTGACTTGAGATGTGTTCAACTCTGAGTCGCGTTTGAGTATTCGGGGGTATGACATGCATAATGAATGATATGTTTTTTTTTTATAAATATATTGTCTGCAAGTATTTGTTTCTAGTCCAAGAACAATTTTGTTGGAACCTTAAAGGACCGAAAATCTTGAGACCAGTTCTTCCCTGGTTGTCATAAGCTTTTTTTTACTATTACTGTTCCTGTTTCAGAGCTGGCTCGTCAGACAACCTGCTCGGTGGAATCACTGCGTCGAGCCCGGGCGGCTCTAAGGTGTTCCAGCCGACTGGAGGGGCTTTCAAATCTACTCATGCTGATTCAGGTAAAACTTGTCTAAATTAATTTATTTCCAAGCATTTATTTACAAGCATAAGTTTGTTTTTCTTTTGAGACTTCTAATATTTCGATTCTGTTGAGCATTTCTTGAATTTACTTTAATTGACAGACCTAAAAATATTGCCGTCCCTTCCATACATTGAAATAACAGGGATCGCTATAATTTTAGAGCTATCAAGTTAAGGTTAGGACAACAGCATCGCATCGAATACACAACAGAATCGACTTAATATACATTTATATGAGTAACTTAAGTTTAACCGAAAAAGAAAAGGAGCAAATGGTTCTTAAAACAGTTTCCCTGTATCTCCTATGGTTTCAGATTTCGCCATACTGTCCCAGTTAAGAAAACACACGTCAAAACAAAATCCAACTACTTATAACAATGTATCTTCCACAGGCGACAACCACAGACAATGGACAGCGTTCACGTCCATCAACAAACCCCACAACCAAGTCCCGAACTCCCCCCACCCTTCATCTATGGCATCGACACAGAGTATAACCAGCAGTGTCCAGGGGATCTCCCTCAGCGCGCCTAGCTTATCCACCCAAGCGGCATTAGACAGTGCTATAGCGTCTATAATCAACTCGCCCACCTCTAGTGGTGTGCAAGTTATATCGAGCGGGGTGTCGATACCGCATTCCATGTCGATGTCGATGTCGATGTCAATGCCGCAATCTATAGTGTCGATGTCGCAGGCAGGGATGGGACAGACTTCGATGAGTAATGCGCTTGTGAAGAGCGTTACTATTGTCAAAAGGGCTGGGGATACGTCTTCAGGTAGATATTACATCATCATTTTTCATAATATTCCTGCCTTTATTCCACTGGGTGGGGTCGGTACAACATGTTTCCCTCTTCCATCTTCTCTTCATCACTCGTCATCTCAGTACTCACTCCTTTCACACGCGTGTCCTCTTTCACACAATCCATCCATCTTTTCTTCGGCTTTCCTCTGGCTGAGTATCCTTCCACATTCATATTCATCACTCTCCTTGTAACATGGTTTACAAAACCTCAATTATTATAATTTTTTACTATAGTCGTTGACTTGTTCTGTCGTACAATATAATGAAAACGAGATAGTGGTATTTTAATACCTTCATTCGTTCTCGCCCTTGCAACTAGCGTTCATTGTTTGCCCTGCTACATTATCTGGCTTCGGCTAAATTGCCGTAGAGTAGCAGCCATATTATTTGTCACAAGATAGACAAGGACTTAAAATGCTAAGCTTCGCAGTATGCGATAGCGTAGCCGCACTGTTGAAGATTGTTTACTTCGACATTAAGAACTCGGTAGATGGCATATTTATAACAAAAACTACTACTACGTTCTAAAAATTATTATTGACTTCAAGTTCGTCGTTTCGTTCTGGGTCTGTATTTAATTCAAGGTCGTTTCGTTCCAGG
Organism: Scotopteryx bipunctaria; assembly: GCA_949320045.1. NCBI lineage: Eukaryota > Metazoa > Arthropoda > Insecta > Lepidoptera > Geometridae > Scotopteryx > Scotopteryx bipunctaria. The sequence goes on along the minus strand of OX439459.1, from coordinate 4,341,261 downwards.
CATGTCGGGTCCGCTGACGCTCTCAGTAGACGCGTCCGGGAACCTCATCCTGAAGCCCAACGCGGGCGCGGAGCCACCGCCTGAAGCGCCACTACACTACGTGCAGTTGCAACGACTCTACGTGCCCGCCTTCAGCGCAGGTAACTACGCTTCGTACATCCCACTGATACTGACGCAACGTGCACTGTAGAACTCATCAGGAGACAAGCGCAGGCGTGGGTCCTACTAAATCCTACTACTAATCGGTGAAGGTAAACATCTTGAGGAAACCCCAACTTACGCATGTATTGTCCATAATTCCTGTGGATAAAAGAGACTATTACAGGTACTGAGCAAGCCTACTCTATCTGAGAGTCGACTGCGCTTCAGCGTCCCGTTCTTGTAAACAGAAAGTAGGTATAAATTATTTGAGAGACTGTAAATCGTTAGTTTAGTAACCCAAACACAGTACAAGTACACACGATCATCACACAAAGTGTTTGCTCTAATGGGATTCGATTCCGCAACCTACAGCGCAGAAGACAAAGCCAACTGAGCTATGGAGCCAGTCAAATCGCGCTTGTTTGTAGAGGTGGGCAAAGACAACAGATCTCCATTTGCTACAGGTATAACATAATCCCTTTTTGTTACAGAAATAGAACCAAACAAGACTCCAAACCAATGCAATGTACAAAGTGGTCAATCTGTGATAGTATCCCAAAGCAACCATACTGTGCCTAAATCTACTCCGTAAGTACACCATTTTTCAGACACCTTTAGTATAAAATACTATGCTTGACTGCGTTAAAATTGTACAATGTGTCTTTGTATAAAATAGGAACATCAACATTTCAAACAGCAGGACTGTCAAACTTAGTTTAAGAAAATGCGCAAAAACAGAAAGCAGTAGAAAGTTTTTCGTTTTGCTAAATTGAGTCTTTTTTTCAGGCAATGGGAAACCCCGGTTGTGGAAGAAGCTCGTCCATTCCCACTGGCGCCCACCCCAGCTCAGCTTGGGAGGGCGCCGCTGCAAAAGCGACTTAGTCGAGGTAAATAACATAAGATGAATAGTATCAAATAGTACATAACATAGCCAAATGCTATGTAAGGGGCGAACATACAATAATTAATTAGATACTGCAAAAAAATTCGTATACATACTGAATTGGGAATCACTTTGTCTTCTGATATGTAGGCCCTATAAAGTTAGAAAATGTGTCAAGTGCACTATAGGAGCCTTTGAGGCGCACATTATATCCTTTCAAAACAGACTAGATAGAGTTTGTTTTGAACTTCATTATGCATATCTGACTCGATAAATATAAATGTAGAATAGGTAAATTATGTACTTGCTCTGCAGATGTAAAAATGTGTGAAACGCATTCCGCTGATTCCGCGTTTCCACTGAGTCTAGTATTTTAGAACAATTTTGAAGCATGTGTGCATATTCATGAGATATTCAAGCAGTTTTCAGAAATATGACATCAAAAATATAATGCTTGAGTCGCGAATCACTTGATCATGTTCTTGATACAAGCCTTTGTGTTAAAAAGCGGTTTTTAAGCGGCAAAAAAACTTGTATGTTCGTATCACAATCACTAATTCTTTACAGGTACATCGACGGGTTCGAACGGCGAGCAGCCGCGTGAAAGCGGGCCGACGCCGACCACGCCTCAGCCGGCGCAGGGAGCCCCGCCCTCTCCCCCGCCCGCAGACCCGCCTTCCCCCCATCACAAGAAGAGCCTCTTCAAGAAGGGCAACGAGGACGGACGCGATAAGTACGTAATACCGGCACTGACGTGTATACAGCTAGCAGCCGGCGTTGGCCCATGCTGTAAGGCCTTGGACTAATGGATTATAATAAGAGTACTATGACATAAATTATTGATACTAAGCAGTAAATCACTCGTGGAAGCGCTCGTATTGTAGCTTGCTTAGAGGTTGAAGTTAAGCAACATTGTGCGCGGTCACGATTGGGATGGGTGACTACAAGTGGCACTACGAGTTGAGCGCCTGCGTGCTTCTGAGGGTACGTTAAATTGTCGTTCCAGGCTTTTAAGTTGTTAAGCCATGACGGAAGCCTTTAGGCGGCCTAAAAACTCCGTCACAAGAGTTGGCCACGAACTTACTCTTAGCAATAAATCGAAACTGTCGAAACTGCAAAATTTAAAGTTTACAAACGTGGAATTGCAAAAGCGAACCCTTATAAGATACGACTTCCGTGGCCGTTACGCTGTCACAAAAGTTTATTTATTTAGAAACATGTGGTGTGTCTCTGTAAACCGGTTTTTTAAACGTGTTTCTTTCCTCCTAGGGTGCTAGAGACGGTGAATTTCCAGCAGAAGTTCAGCACGCTGCCGCGGTTCAAGCCCGAAGCCTGCAGTCCCAGCGGGATGGTGGTACCACGGAGCCCACAACTTTACATGAGGAAGAAACACAATGTTATCGGGAAAGGTACCTGTTCAACTTGTCAAATAACCTTTATCATCAGCCATAGAAGTCTACTGTCATTAGCCTCCTAATACAATTCCAGGATAAACTATGTTCATCCACTTCCATCCACATTATTTTCACATTGTCAGCGGTCCATCGGGTGGGGGCTGTCCTACACATATCCCTGTCTGTGTGGCCGCCATTAGAGAACCTTTACTGCCTAACTGTTATCTATTTTTCGAGCTAAACGATCTGCCATTTTAACTTGCTTATTCTAAGGGCTGGTCATTTGCAGATGAGGAAACCACGATGGCAACGCCAATAGAATCTGAGACGACAAACGGCAACGGGATCCCGACGCCGATATCGTACGGGACGCCGCATACAACGACCACCAATAAGCTGGTAGGAAACACGTTCTTCGGACCAGACTTCAACCTGGACACTTTTAGGGGTGAGTTTACTTACACTGCTACATTACTCGGCTAGAACCACATAAATTACGTTGCTCTAAGATGTAACTCTAAACGTTTTACTTAAGAGGCTAAGTACGTAAATGTCCCTGGGTTCGCTTTGTGATGAGTCGAGTTTTCCCTACCACGCGCGTAGGTCGAAGCGTTTCGGCTTAAGTTTATTTAGATCTTGTTACTTTTTCTAATGCTGCCTGAATTAAATATGTTAAATGAAAATTGAACGTGGTAGCGTTCCGGGACGAGTTCCATGCTTTCGAAAAGGAAATCTTAGTACCAGCTTAGCGGGACTAAGTAGGTTCATAATAAAAATGTTTTGTGGCGTTAAAGTGATTGTATTGTATATCTAGCTACCGAGGGTCTAGAAGACATGTCTCCCCGCACGCCGCAGTCTGCCTCCAGCACGGCGGGCGCGGGGCGCGGGGAGGCGGGCCATCGCCGCGTGCTGGAACAGAGACGTCACCTCGTGCTCAAGCTGTTCCAGGAGCACGGCATGTTCCCCACCACGCAGGCCACCACACACTTCCAGGTATGAACCCAACTCACCTTTATTAACCTTTACTATATAAACCCTTTACTTCTTCGCTGGACTGGGAGTAAAGAAAAAACATAGAATGCATTCCCAAGGAGGGTTGACGTCAGGCATGCTGCCGGTCATAAAACACCTTAGCCAACTGTGCCGACCTCACATAGAGTGGGATGAAAACAGGAAGATGATGATGATATAAACCCTTGACCCTTGGTCTTGGTCTTGGCAATGGCCAAGGACTGGGATTGATTTTTATTAATTACTCAAGGGATGATTTATAATTATTGCGTTGTGTTACTTGAAGTAACAGCAACAACTTCACAGTTTGAATTAATAAACCATGGTTCACAATATCCATCTTGGGACTCTTGGATCAGGAGTGGCTGCAAGTTTTCTTATGATTACTTAAGGCTCTGCCCACCCCGTTAGGGATACGGGCGTGATAGTATGTATGCATGTAAATTAATAAAATAAATCAAGAAACATTCAATAAATCGCAAAAAATCTATCGCTATAGATCGCATCTGGCGTCACAAAAACTACTGATTTATAATTTTATAATAATGACGTCCCCAGGCTAGTCACATGGATATATTTCCGACGAAGATGTCTCTGCAGTTGAAAATCCGGGAAGTTCGACAGAAACTGATGGCGCAGTCCAACCTTACGCCGCATTCTGAAGCCAACACCCCTACAAGTAAGGAATCAACCTTTCTTCATCATCAAGTGATTTCAATTAAAATTCTCTATCGTGTCCCCTACATACTAGTATTACTTGATTCCTCTATGAATCATCTATTTACTTTCCTGTATAAAAGTACATTTTATTTGTACTACCATCTTGGGACTAAATCAGATGTGGTTGCAAATTTACTTATTTTTACTTGTGGCTCTGCCCACCCCATTAGGGATCAAGCTTGATAATTATGTATGTATGAATTTGTACTACTACTAGCCCTGGCACTAGTTCTCTCAAAACAATGCAATGTCTTGACAGGATTTAAGTGCGCCTCAAACAGGCTGCATCATTTATTGACTTTCCTATATAAGAGTAAATTTAATATGAATTAAAGTGAGCCTCTTTTCATGCACATGACAATATTTATTTGTATAAATACATATATTCATTGTATACTGAATTTGCGCGTGTCCGCCATTCGTCCGCTCAAGCTTCTTGTATACTCTGGATGGTAATACCACTCTTCTTGTTCTTCACAGATGTAAACTCTCCAGCAGTCTCCGCCGCACTGCAGCCCTCTTCTACGGCCAGTTAGCGATTTAAATACACGCTCTCGTTTATGGTACAACAATAGCTATCGCTATTCGACTATCTTAAGTTGTACTGCGAAACCGACCGTAATCTTAAATTATACAAAACTGTTTGCTCTGAAAAGGTTATCAATGTGAAAGTCTGTTTGGATGCTTGTTAACCTTGAACCAATAACAAAATAATATATTATGGTCTCGATTAAGTATAAAGAGTACCGTAAAAATCGTAAGCCGAAGCTATTATGGGTAGATGCTTTACAATAGAAGCCGGCGACTGTTATTATTACGCTTGCTTCAGTCAAGCACATTTTTTCTATCATTGAGTCAACATTGCACTGAATATTTATACCGTCTTATACCGTCTAAATGGGACACTGAGTGGACTAGCATTTTCTAAATTGATACGAATTCATACCGTATTCGTATGCACATGGCATCGAAAATAGTGTATCACAAGATACCTATACCCTAGGTATAAACCTGTTAATTATGAAGCGGGTCCATAGCTTCAAGTCTTGCAAATATTTTTGACGAATATAGTTGGAGCTTCTGTAAAACAAATGAACATCAAACATTACATTTCAGTACGAACTTCACTACAAAAATGTTGTATCATAAAGCTATAGGAAGTTTGTAAGTGGTGTGAAAATATCATTTTTTAATTAATTTCATTACAGAATAAGCCTTATTCATTATATTTATTTACATTTATCAAGTATGTTTGCAATATAAGGAGCTTTGAACTCGCTTTAATGAGCGCATTTATATAATAAGTTTGGGTATATTGCATAAAAAATGATAAGTTAATAATATAAGCGAGTTTCTATACTCATAATTATTAACTTGTAAGTACCCATTTCTAATATGAATGTCTTCATTCAATACGCTACGTACCTTTGACTCCTGCGCATGTCATTGTTATAAATCATTTTAAATGTTTATAGCTAAATGTTAAAGATGTTATTAGGTTTAGATAATTAGCGATGGCCGGCGGCGATTACTAATTTTGGCTTGATTTAACCAAATTTGTTATCGATTTAAAATTAAATAGTGGTTTCAATTTGCAACTCGGTGGCGTGACGGGCGAGTGCTCGGCTGGAACGCGAGGGGAGCGGGTTCGATTTCCGCTGCGGTAGAAATGTTTGCATGCCCTGCAAATATTTGTTCCGGGTCTGGATGTTGTGGTACCATGGTACTCGTAGTTTCTGACACAGGGAATGCTAGAGTAGGGTCAGAAGTATGTGTGTGACTGTTGGATGTTATTATTATAAGTAGTTACAGTCGCCCATCGCTATAAAATGTGCAATAAGTTCTTATGTACAAAATGTCAAACCCTAAGACAAGTCTCACAATTCAAGTAAATCAGCGATATTTAAATACTAAACGTGATTGTCAAATGATATTTAGATGATAAATAAAGTATTTTATTATTCATTAATAATAATTATTAATAAAACCACAAAAATCTTATAAAAAAACTAATAATTGGTAGCGATAAGTCCGTGAGGATAGGGGATGTGAGATACTGTGCATTGTGTAGAAGTGTATTCAGATTGAAGTTATTTATAGCTTAAATATACCCAAACAAATATTTATAATTAAACATTACGCCATATAAAAAAAAACACAAAACACTGAAAAAAACTTTTCATCCGAAACACTCCTGTACTCTGTTCAGAAATTGAACATTGTTTGAATTGGCACTATTGTTGGTACTTGCTCTCTTAGTCTCGCGAGGCAAGGATGAGGAACGTTCTGTCTAAACAGCTCTTTCCTCGCCCGAGGCAAACGCGCAAACTGCAGGCGAGGCACGTTTTGACTAAGCGAGCACTGGCCTCGCGAGGCAGCACGGTCAGTCAGTACGCTGCTACTGAACAGAATACATGAAGTGATATCAATAAATACATCGTCACGATCTCAAGTGTAAGTCGATCATTTAAATGTTATATGAGTAAGCGTTTTGCAATTATGTGTTTCTATTATTTGCGTATACGAAGTACTGTCTCTCTTTTATACACGTCAAAATAGACGTTTAAACGGATAGATTTAAAAATAGACATACTGCATTTTGCTGTTAGAAAAACTTATGCAAATATGTTTATCCGATTGTTCCGCAGAATTCTATCGATTCTTTCATCTGCGATGAAAGTCATGTTAAGAAGAGTTATGAATAATTAATTATGAATGTGGATGGATTTTGAGGTAGAAGTAGTAGGCAGGATTGTGTGAAAGAGGACATGGTTAAAAATGGAGTTAGTGCAGAAATGACGGCTGACAGAAGGGAATGGAAGAAGAGAACATGCGAGATAGAGTGAGATTAGGGCAGGAAGATGATGATGTTACGTTCTATGATGGGATATTCCATTGCTGGACATGGACCTCTCATAGAAACAAATTAAAACTATTCACTATAAAATAATGTATGAATACGCACAAAGTGGTAAATATTTATTACTATTTATAATATTGTGACTTTTTACAAATATACTTCTGCAGTGTTTCATTCTACAAGCAAAATGTGGTTGTCCATTATGATTTGGTATGGATAGAATTCTGGTAAGCAAGACAATCTATCTATAGGTACTATAATACTTTTCTGACAAAGCTTAGGTGTCGTTATTTGGTAGCTTACAAAATTCTCTCGATTTTTTGACTAGAGTGACAATCAATCGGGATTTAATGTTGCATTTATGGATGTATCGGAATTGTTTTCAAGGCTACCTACCATTTTGAGGGGTTGTGTAGATGTTATGAATGTGAGTTTAAAGCGCAAGTAAATCCTACGTACACGGTTTCTAAGGATGATTCTTACAGCGTGGAAGATATTCGCATAAGGTACGTGTAGGTTCGTCTGTTTGAGGAGTGATTGTAAAAACAAAGCTTACAAAATTTTGGTGCAAATGCCTTAAATAAGTGTTTGATTGGTTTTGTGTCGTTTTATAATATTTATGTTGTGATTTTAGTCTTCCAATGAATGATTTTTCTTTTTAATTATACCATTATTTACTTATTTATTTTTATTGTTGTTCGGTTTACAACGGGGTGTGGAGATTTACATTACGAATGCCATGTTGAATGACCAATATTGAGATACGAAATAAATAATATTAGTTCTTAATTCCTTTGGGAAATAGTAATATTCGATTGTAACTGCTATACTTAGCAAAGTTTTAACTAATTGACAAGAATAACAGCTCAAATCATTAACGACACTAGATAAATCAATAAAAATAATACATTATAATCTCAATGTAAATATTAGTTTTATTTCAATTAGGTATAAGAATTTCCGGCTCTCAAAGTAATTAAGTTTTATTTAGATAATTGCTGAATGAATAGATAAAAAAAAATAATTTAAAATGTTTCGGCCAATACAAATGTTATGTATATCAAAATTGTATTTTTGAATGATCTCTTCGGCGTTAATAGTAATTTAGATAATTGCTTTAGGAGTCTGGAACTGATAAAGAATTTATAAAAAAAATATAAAATTTAAGAGATATTTTCGCACTGTTTATTAATATAGTAGGACAATGTGTACCGAAACCCGTGATGATATTCTATACAACAAAATATATACAAGACGAATCCAAATGTTCAAATGCGGGGGTTGGTACCAAACTTGTTGTAATAGTCAATTTTTAAATCTGCGACTTCATTTGTTCTGGGGAGTGATTAGTGAATTTTGATCGATATGTAGTGTTTTCTTGCTCAGAACAATGAAGGGGCAGTTCAGGAATTCATTATACATACATAAATAGTACCGCTGTTACCAGTTAGAAATACATATTATACAAACGTATAGGAGATACGTCCATAATTTGAATTAATTATATTTTTGTACCTCGTAGTAGACTAATACACTTTGTGGATTGAGTCCAGACCTGAATTGGCCTAATGAAGTAATATAGCTTTCATTTTTATTTTTGAGTAATTAATTCAAAGTAAGGAAAATAGTAAGTAGACGAGTGTATTTTTATAATAATTACATTGCACTGTCATTCTCACTTAATTTCTTCAAGCACACAGTAATAACCAAAATACTGGATTAAAAAATAACAAAATAATCTTTTATGCGATAAATTAAACGATGCACGATTTTTGAAATTTCGATCGAAAGTAATGTTTACTTAAAATAGTTAAATTATTATAGTTAGTGTTTCCTTTTGAAAATATTCAACAATTTTAACGAAAATATCTATAGATAGTGAATGTGCGGTTTATTTTACGAAGTAGGTAAATATTGTTACATTCATAGATTCAAAAGTTTTACGTAAACACATTTTAAAGTATGTTTTCATATTAATTCTGTATGTATGTCAATAAATGAACATTTAAATGAACCTGTCTTGATGGCAGTGTGATTTTAATGTTCATTTATTTATAATGTTGTTTTTATTAAATTTTGTATTATTGGCCATTGTAGAATCTCCTCAAGGAGCTATTTTTCTAGAGCTTATTTTTATATGAAAGCATACTATTTGTATGGATCTTAAGTATACAAGTTTTATGCAATATTTAAAGTACCTATAACATGGTTTGATTGACACCTTGTTTGTACTGTTTCAATTTGTTCTACACTGTCCACTTTTTTAGTTTGTCTTTTGTTACATTATTTTTAGTTTTGAATGTGTCGTGTTTTACAAGTTATGTGTTTGGTTTATAATAAACAAATGTGGTAAAATTCTAAAATATTCTGCGTATTACTAGTGCCTTATTGACTTTCAAAACTTAGTGTGTTTCACTTATAAAGCATTAATAACAAAGCAACTCATTATTCTAAGGTTTGTTAGTCAATAACCAATGGAAATAAGCTCTTTTTATTAGACTGAACTTTTTGAATAAATAACAAAAAGTTATAATATTTTATAATTTAAGTGTATCTAGCAATTATTTCAGAATAACATTTTAAATGAAGCATTTCATATTCTTTATTTATTTCTTCTACATTAGACATTAGTAGGTATAATTATTGTCTTTAAATGTAAATAACTTGTTTAGATGATTTATTTAGATTTAAGTGTTCAATTTGATGTCTATTAGATTGAATCAAAAAGGGAAGTGTAAGAAACCAGTTTCTGCAAAATAGATCACATTTGTAACAGTTTTATAAATTTGACTACCTGAAAGACCAAGTGGGTACTTTCTTTTTAGTGCTGAAAATAATCTAGAACATTTATGGACAGTCTGTTCAAACATATTGGATCATAACTAGTACGAACTTATGTTAAAACAATAAAACCTCGAAAACAACTTTGATTTTTATTTAGTTGATTCCTAAATTATATTTTGTTTAAGTATGTAGAATTGATGAAGATGTGGTTAAAGATATTTATTTCTCAAAGAACAAAGTTCACTTACAGAGAATATAGTTATTGTAAGTATGTACATAGTGTACTGGTTGCAGCCAGTAAAGTGACATAGAAAAATGACAAGATATACTTTTCTTAAAGAATTGGAATATTTTTTAGGATAAAATCCTTTAGCTTTTTCTTAAATAACATTACAAGATTGGGTAAAAACAAAAAATATTCAGATAATAAGTTTATCTTCAACAATTTAATAAATAATCCTCTATCACTATTCATTGATAAGTTACAGAGTTTTGATTAATAAGTCGGGTTTTTCTTGTTCTAACATTGACAATGCTGCCTGCACTTCCATGTTATCCCCTGGGTCAGTGATGACAAGGAACTTCAAAGCTGACATTCTGGCTAAAGCAAATACTCCACCTACACATAATTTGCACCCACTAATATCTAAATACTCTATGGATTTTCCATTTTGGCCAGCAATCCTATCTAAACACCACACATTAATATGCTTAGAATTCTTCAAACACAACCATTTGAGGAAGCTGAGCCCAGAAAGGTTTTGTAGACCTTCATATCTGATGCCATTGTGGTGGAAATTAGTGCAGTCCACAGCCTCAACGTAGTAGCCTTCCTCATACCGGTCTGGCAGTTTTAGTGTACTTACATCTCCTACAATCCATTCTTTAGAACCCTTTAGCCTGAAAAAAATACAGATTGACATTAAAGAGCTCTTGTGATGGAGTTTTTAAGCCTCCTAATGGCTTAACAACTTGAAAGCCGGGACCGAATTTATTTTATTTCATTAATAAAAACTTGATTATAACATTTGACTATAATAAAATCAAATGAAATTAAATTAAACCTAGATTATTGACTATCCTCACCGTACTGCCGCTTGCCTGAATGAGAAGAAATGCATTGCAGCTAAATTATAGCCCAGGGCAGTCACTCGCTCCGGGAGGAACTTCTGATTATGCATCTCTTGAATGTCTTTCATTGATTGCCACCAAAGTTTTATTTTTTCAAAAGTTAAATCAGGTATTTGAGACATGGCATTCAACAAATCAGGGCTCGGATTCTTTTCGACGAAAATGGATAGTTTGCTCTTCCATTCACCATCTTTTTGGATCCATGGCTTTCTCCATTCAGGGTACAGCTTGCCGTGAACCGTACGAGGCGGAGTTCCCTCTTCTTCGCGCTGGTAAATACTTTTTTCAGAGTAATTTCGAGACAATATACTAAAGGGTCGCCTGAAGTAACGGATAGGCTTTAAGTTATGTGCCATTATCACTATTATGACTTTATGGACTACTATTATGGATCGGAAAGCAATATTGATTTCATTAGTTTAGAAATATCAGCATATATTTGGTTTTGTTTATGAATAAAATAACAACTAGGACTTCCTTTTTGCTTCAGTTTGTTGTTGAGGTTATTATTTTCAATATCGTTTTGTTTGACATTGACTGATCATCACAATATGACATAATTGACATTGACACCTGGCCTATTATAAAGCAAAGCATGGGGAATCCCCATTGAGGATAACAAGGCTGCCCCCCCTAGTAATAGTGTTCTGTAGTGTTGAGTAGGACACGGTTTCAAAATGAGTTTGTATGAGGCCCTCATTCTATTTCGTGAGGTGGGACAATGTCATGCTTCAAATGTCATGTCACATACTGTAAAATGTCATGTTGCGAGCTCGTGCGAGGTAGTGAGGTACCTATTATTGTTAGCAACTTCCCCATCAGGAGGCAAACAACAAGGTGACCGCCTATAAATAGCGGGCCGAATCGAGGCTTGCGGTCACTTCGCTCGTGGTGCTCGACAGTGCAACATCTCATGGACAGTAGAGTTTTATTGTTTTTGTGTAATTTCGGTGTGAAGGACGCGTGAGTCATATTGTGTTTTGGTTATGTCATTTTCATGTGTAATCTAGATCATTTTCAATGTGTGTGGTCCAATCTGATTGTAGTAGTCTTGTTTAATTTTGATTAAATTGATTGTTAATGTTTAGATAAGCCTGTGGTTTATTTTTTTTAATGAATCAGATCCTTTTTACCTAAAATCAGAAGTGAGGGATAATAAAATCCATAAAGCTCACGAATTTCGAGTAAACAGATTGGAACTACCCACACATTGAAAAGATAGCCAGATTCTGTGCAGTTTGTTGTTTTATTCTCTCAGTTGCATTCTCTTTGTTGTTCTTGTTTACGTAACCTTGGTAAATTCTCAGCATGCCTAGAAATAAAGACCGTGGTAGAACGAAACATCGTACACAAGGTGACTCACGTGTCCGAACACGACGCCGTTCTCGGTATCGGTTTCGTAGTAGAACTCTGTCATCCATGCGATAACTTTCGCGCTGTAAGTTACGGTCTCTGTCACCTAGTGTCTTTTATGGTCGAGCACCACGTCGGAGCAGAACAATGACGCGCAGTAGGTTCCGTGTCCGATCACGAAGCGTCTCCCGCTGTCAATCTACCCAAAGACGTTCTTTTGTCTGGGTGCGTCACCGTTTGCGGACTTTATCGCGCAAAAGGGGTAGTTCGCGCCGTAGTCTATTTCGATCCCGATCTGGAAGTTCATTAGTAGGTCGAATGCCACGACGCAATTATGGGGGTAGGGTTCGTTCTCTGTACTAATCTCGATTACGCTCATCAAGCGATCAAGTCTCGTTCTAGTAAGTCATATGATGGTCAAATATCTTGGCAGGGTTTGTGAGTCAGGGTCAGGTAAAGCCGAGCCCACGAAAGGTCGAAACTTTGATGTATACCTCTCCACTTAACAGAGTTAAACAGGTACCGAAGGGACGACGCCTGTTATTCGCGCGTTTTGACGTCGCTGCTCGGAACACAAGGCCGAATCGTGAGGGTCTACGTGAGATCACGCGGAGCAGAGCTCGACGGCTGTGAAGGATAACCAGGCCATATAAGATGAGTATTCAAATAGAGAAAGACTCTCACCTCGTCAATTTGTTTACGTAATAAAGTGTTCTCAGTCCACAGAGAAGCTGGACTCTGCGGTCGTTACGAGCTGAAGCTGTTGAGCGGAGGCTACGGGAGAACGACTCTGGCTGCCGTGCAGTACATGGTACCGTGGCGAGGCGAGTGGTGCTCGGAGACGTGTGCCGCGTTCTTCGATAGCGAGTACCACACCTCTTATAAGACCAAAACGTCATTTATGGCTTTGTCGGTTGTTATCCTTTCCCATAGTTAGATTAACCAACCAACCCCTTAGTGTTTTTCGTAGTAGGTAGGTATAGTCCCCCCTAGGATAGTAGATATGAAAAAGTCCCCCTCTTGTAAGTGGATAACAGACGACATTGCTATATATGTCAGGTCGAATAAGGTGGTTGGCTGGTGTTGGATAGTTACCAAGGGTGGTGACTGGGCGATTACTAAAGGTGGTAATGCGCACAGGTTAATGCACAGAGAGTGTGTGAAGACAGAAGCCGGCGCGGCTGCTGCTGAAGACGGTGCAGTAGGCGACTTCCAGAGATACGACTGCTTGAGTAAAAGGGCCCTATTTTCATTATTTTGAGACGTCTCTGAGGTGAAGTCTGTAAGATTGAGTTTGAAATTTATGAATGTTGTGCGATGTATGAATTAAGTGAAAGAGATATTATGAACGGAGGATGAAAAATTAGGTGGCGGTTTTAAAGATACTGAGCGCCTATTTAAATATGTGTTGTTCTTTCACAGATGAGGGATCAAGTGTTCTGCGATCCATGTCTCTGTTAGTTGCAGACCCTGAAGCCGGACCCTCGACAGCAGCTGGCGCTGGTCTCTGTAGATCGACACCGTACGACCGGGCCGAGGACGACCCTTCGTCAGGAGAGGCCGTGTTAGCAGTTAAACAGGTACCGAAGGGACGACGCCTGTTATTCGCGCGTTTTGACGTCGCTGCTCGGAACACAAGGCCGAATCGTGAGGGTCTACGTGAGATCACGCGGAGCAGAGCTCGACGGCTGTGAAGGATAACCAGGCCATATAAGATGAGTATTCAAATAGAGAAAGACTCTCACCTCGTCAATTTGTTTACGTAATAAAGTGTTCTCAGTCCACAGAGAAGCTGGACTCTGCGGTCGTTACGAGCTGAAGCTGTTGAGCGGAGGCTACGGGAGAACGACTCTGGCTGCCGTGCAGTACATGGTACCGTGGCGAGGCGAGTGGTGCTCGGAGACGTGTGCCGCGTTCTTCGATAGCGAGTACCACACCTCTTATAAGACCAAAACGTCATTTATGGCTTTGTCGGTTGTTATCCTTTCCCATAGTTAGATTAACCAACCAACCCCTTAGTGTTTTTCGTAGTAGGTAGGTATAGTCCCCCCTAGGATAGTAGATATGAAAAAGTCCCCCCCTCTTGTAAGTGGATAACAGACGACATTGCTATATATGTCAGGTCGAATAAGGTGGTTGGCTGGTGTTGGATAGTTACCAAGGGTGGTGACTGGGCGATTACTAAAGGTGGTAATGCGCACAGGTTAATGCACAGAGAGTGTGTTAACCTGAGGGAGATGCTTGGTGCGTCTGGCGTCAGAAGTGCCGAAGACAGAAGCCGGCGCGGCTTCTGCTGAAGATGGTGCAGTAGGCGACGTCCAGAGATACGACTGCTTGAGTAAAAGGGCCCTATTTTCATTATTTTAAGACGTCTCTGAGGTGAAGTCTGTAAGATTGAGTTTGAAATTTATGAATGTTGTGCGATGTATGAATTAAGTGAAAGAGATATTATGAACGGAGGATGAAAAATTAGGTGGCGGTTTTAAAGATACTGAGCGCCTATTTAAATATGTGTTGTTCTTTCACAGATGAGGGATCAAGTGTTCTGCGATCCATGCCTCTGTTAGTTGCAGACCCTGAAGCCGGACCCTCGACAGCAGCTGGCGCTGATCTCTGTAGATCGACACCGTACGACCGGGCCGAGGACGACCCTTCGTCAGGAGAGGCCGTGTTAGCAGTTAAACAGGTACCGAAGGGACGACGCCTGTTATTCGCGCGTTTTGACGTCGCTGCTCGGAACACAAGGCCGAATCGTGAGGGTCTACGAGAGATCACGCGGAGCAGAGCTCGACGGCTGTGAAGGATAACCAGGCCATATAAGATGAGTATTCAAATAGAGAAAGACTCTCACCTCGTCAATTTGTTTACGTAATAAAGTGTTCTCAGTCCACAGAGAAGCTGGACTCTGCGGTCGTTACGAGCTGAAGCTGTTGAGCGGAGGCTACGGGAGAACGACTCTGGCTGCCGTGCAGTACATGGTACCGTGGCGAGGCGAGTGGTGCTCGGAGACGTGTGCCGCGTTCTTCGATAGCGAGTACCACACCTCTTATAAGACCAAAACGTCATTTATGGCTTTGCCGGTTGTTATCCTTTCCCATAGTTAGATTAACCAATCAACCCCTTAGTGTTTTTCGTAGTAGGTAGGTATAGTCCCCCCTAGGATAGTAGATATGAAAAAGTCCCCCCCCTCTTGTAAGTGGATAACAGACGACATTGCTATATATGTCAGGTCGAATAAGGTGGTTGGCTGGTGTTGGATAGTTACCAAGGGTGGTGACTGGGCGATTACTAAAGGTGGTAATGCGCACAGGTTAATGCACAGAGAGTGTGTTAACCTGAGGGAGATGCTTGGTGCGTCTGGCGTCAGAAGTGCCGAAGACAGAAGCTGGCGCGGCTGCTGCTGAAGACGGTGCAGTAGGCGACGTCCGGAGATACGACTGCTTGAGTAAAAGGGCCCTATTTTCATTATTTTGAGACGTCTCTGAGGTGAAGTCTGTAAGATTGAGTTTGAAATTTATGAATGTTGTGCGATGTATGAATTAAGTGAAAGAGATATTATGAACGGAGGATGAAAAATTAGGTGGCGGTTTTAAAGATACTGAGCGCCTATTTAAATATGTGTTGTTCTTTCACAGATGAGGGATCAAGTGTTCTGCGATCCATGCCTCTGTTAGTTGCAGACCCTGAAGCCGGACCCTCGACAGCAGCTGGCGCTGGTCTCTGTAGATCGACACCGTACGACCGGGCCGAGGACGACCCTTCGTCAGGAGAGGCCGTGTTAGCAGTTAAACAGGTACCGAAGGGACGACGCCTGTTATTCGCGCGTTTTGACGTCGCTGCTCGGAACACAAGGCCGAATCGTGAGGGTCTACGTGAGATCACGCGGAGCAGAGCTCGACGGCTGTGAAGGATAACCAGGCCATATAAGATGAGTATTCAAATAGAGAAAGACTCTCACCTCGTCAATTTGTTTACGTAATAAAGTGTTCTCAGTCCACAGAGAAGCTGGACTCTGCGGTCGTTACGAGCTGAAGCTGTTGAGCGGAGGCTACGGGAGAACGACTCTGGCTGCCGTGCAGTACATGGTACCGTGGCGAGGCGAGTGGTGCTCGGAGACGTGTGCCGCGTTCTTCGATAGCGAGTACCACACCTCTTATAAGACCAAAACGTCATTTATGGCTTTGCCGTTTGTTATCCTTTCCCATAGTTAGATTAACCAACCAACCCCTTAGTGTTTTTCGTAGTAGGTAGGTATAGTCCCCCCTAGGATAGTAGATATGAAAAAGTCCCCCCTCTTGTAAGTGGATAACAGACGACATTGCTATATATGTCAGGTCGAATAAGGTGGTTGGCTGGTGTTGGATAGTTACCAAGGGTGGTGACTGGGCGATTACTAAAGGTGGTAATGCGCACAGGTTAATGCACAGAGAGTGTGTTAACCTGAGGGAGATGCTTGGTGCGTCTGGCGTCAGAAGTGCCGAAGACAGAAGCCGGCGCGGCTGCTGCTGAAGACGGTGCAGTAGGCGACGTCCAGAGATACGACTGCTTGAGTAAAAGGGCCCTATTTTCATTATTTTGAGACGTCTCTGAGGTGAAGTCTGTAAGATTGAGTTTGAAATTTATGAATGTTGTGCGATGTATGAATTAAGTGAAAGAGATATTATGAACGGAGGATGAAAAATTAGGTGGCGGTTTTAAAGATACTGAGCGCCTATTCAAATATGTGTTGTTCTTTCACAGATGAGGGATCAAGTGTTCTGCGATCCATGCCTCTGTTAGTTGCAGACCCTGAAGCCGGACCCTCGACAGCAGCTGGCGCTGGTCTCTGTAGATCGACACCGTACGACCGGGCCGAGGACGACCCTTCGTCAGGAGAGGCCGTGTTAGCAGTTAAACAGGTACCGAAGGGACGACGCCTGTTATTCGCGCGTTTTGACGTCGCTGCTCGGAACACAAGGCCGAATCGTGAGGGTCTACGTGAGATCACGCGGAGCAGAGCTCGACGGCTGTGAAGGATAACCAGGCCATATAAGATGAGTATTCAAATAGAGAAAGACTCTCACCTCGTCAATTTGTTTACGTAATAAAGTGTTCTCAGTCCACAGAGAAGCTGGACTCTGCGGTCGTTACGAGCTGAAGCTGTTGAGCGGAGGCTACGGGAGAACGACTCTGGCTGCCGTGCAGT
This sequence comes from Scotopteryx bipunctaria, assembly GCA_949320045.1. Classification (NCBI taxonomy): domain Eukaryota; kingdom Metazoa; phylum Arthropoda; class Insecta; order Lepidoptera; family Geometridae; genus Scotopteryx; species Scotopteryx bipunctaria. The sequence goes on along the minus strand of OX439459.1, from coordinate 4,323,799 downwards.
ACATGGTACCGTGGCGAGGCGAGTGGTGCTCGGAGACGTGTGCCGCGTTCTTCGATAGCGAGTCCCACACCTCTTATAAGACCAAAACGTCATTTATGGCTTTGTCGGTTGTTATCCTTTCCCATAGTTAGATTAACCAACCAACCCCTTAGTGTTTTTCGTAGTAGGTAGGTATAGTCCCCCCTAGGATAGTAGATATGAAAAAGTCCCCCCCCTCTTGTAAGTGGATAACAGACGACATTGCTATATATGTCAGGTCGAATAAGGTGGTTGGCTGGTGTTGGATAGTTACCAAGGGTGGTGACTGGGCGATTACTAAAGGTGGTAATGCGCACAGGTTAATGCACAGAGAGTGTGTTAACCTGAGGGAGATGCTTGGTGCGTCTGGCGTCAGAAGTGCCGAAGACAGAAGCCGGCGCGGCTGCTGCTGAAGACGGTGCAGTAGGCGACTTCCAGAGATACGACTGCTTGAGTAAAAGGGCCCTATTTTCATTATTTTGAGACGTCTCTGAGGTGAAGTCTGTAAGATTGAGTTTGAAATTTATGAATGTTGTGCGATGTATGAATTAAGTGAAAGAGATATTATGAACGGAGGATGAAAAATTAGGTGGCGGTTTTAAAGATACTGAGCGCCTATTTAAATATGTGTTGTTCTTTCACAGATGAGGGATCAAGTGTTCTGCGATCCATGCCTCTGTTAGTTGCAGACCCTGAAGCCGGACCCTCGACAGCAGCTGGCGCTGGTCTCTGTAGATCGACACCGTACGACCGGGCCGAGGACGACCCTTCGTCAGGAGAGGCCGTGTTAGCAGTTAAACAGGTACCGAAGGGACGACGCCTGTTATTCGCGCGTTTTGACGGGCCATATAAGATGAGTATTCAAATAGAGAAAGACTCTCACCTCGTCAATTTGTTTACGTAATAAAGTGTTCTCAGTCCACAGAGAAGCTGGACTCTGCGGTCGTTACGAGCTGAAGCTGTTGAGCGGAGGCTACGGGAGAACGACTCTGGCTGCCGTGCAGTACATGGTACCGTGGCGAGGCGAGTGGTGCTCGGAGACGTGTGCCGCGTTCTTCGATAGCGAGTCCCACACCTCTTATAAGACCAAAACGTCATTTATGGCTTTGTCGGTTGTTATCCTTTCCCATAGTTAGATTAACCAACCAACCCCTTAGTGTTTTTCGTAGTAGGTAGGTATAGTCCCCCCTAGGATAGTAGATATGAAAAAGTCCCCCCCCTCTTGTAAGTGGATAACAGACGACATTGCTATATATGTCAGGTCGAATAAGGTGGTTGGCTGGTGTTGGATAGTTACCAAGGGTGGTGACTGGGCGATTACTAAAGGTGGTAATGCGCACAGGTTAATGCACAGAGAGTGTGTTAACCTGAGGGAGATGCTTGGTGCGTCTGGCGTCAGAAGTGCCGAAGACAGAAGCCGGCGCGGCTGCTGCTGAAGACGGTGCAGTAGGCGACTTCCAGAGATACGACTGCTTGAGTAAAAGGGCCCTATTTTCATTATTTTGAGACGTCTCTGAGGTGAAGTCTGTAAGATTGAGTTTGAAATTTATGAATGTTGTGCGATGTATGAATTAAGTGAAAGAGATATTATGAACGGAGGATGAAAAATTAGGTGGCGGTTTTAAAGATACTGAGCGCCTATTTAAATATGTGTTGTTCTTTCACAGATGAGGGATCAAGTGTTCTGCGATCCATGCCTCTGTTAGTTGCAGACCCTGAAGCCGGACCCTCGACAGCAGCTGGCGCTGGTCTCTGTAGATCGACACCGTACGACCGGGCCGAGGACGACCCTTCGTCAGGAGAGGCCGTGTTAGCAGTTAAACAGGTACCGAAGGGACGACGCCTGTTATTCGCGCGTTTTGACGTCGCTGCTCGGAACACAAGGCCGAATCGTGAGGGTCTACGAGAGATCACGCGGAGCAGAGCTCGACGGCTGTGAAGGATAACCAGGCCATATAAGATGAGTATTCAAATAGAGAAAGACTCTCACCTCGTCAATTTGTTTACGTAATAAAGTGTTCTCAGTCCACAGAGAAGCTGGACTCTGCGGTCGTTACGAGCTGAAGCTGTTGAGCGGAGGCTACGGGAGAACGACTCTGGCTGCCATGCAGTACATGGTACCGTGGCGAGGCGAGTGGTGCTCGGAGACGTGTGCCGCGTTCTTCGATAGCGAGTACCACACCTCTTATAAGACCAAAACGTCATTTATGGCTTTGCCGGTTGTTATCCTTTCCCATAGTTAGATTAACCAACCAACCCCTTAGTGTTTTTCGTAGTAGGTAGGTATAGTCCCCCCTAGGATAGTAGATATGAAAAAGTCCCCCCTCTTGTAAGTGGATAACAGACGACATTGCTATATATGTCAGGTCGAATAAGGTGGTTGGCTGGTGTTGGATAGTTACCAAGGGTGGTGACTGGGCGATTACTAAAGTTGATAATGCGCACAGGTTAATGCACAGAGAGTGTGTTAACCTGAGGGAGATGCTTGGTGCGTCTGGCGTCAGAAGTGCCGAAGACAGAAGCCGGCGCGGCTGCTGCTGAAGACGGTGCAGTAGGCGACGTCCAGAGATACGACTGCTTGAGTAAAAGGGCCCTATTTTCATTATTTTGAGACGTCTCTGAGGTGAAGTCTGTAAGATTGAGTTTGAAATTTATGAATGTTGTGCGATGTATGAATTAAGTGAAAGAGATATTATGAACGGAGGATGAAAAATTAGGTGGCGGTTTTAAAGATACTGAGCGCCTATTTAAATATGTGTTGTTCTTTCACAGATGAGGGATCAAGTGTTCTGCGATCCATGCCTCTGTTAGTTGCAGACCCTGAAGCCGGACCCTCGACAGCAGCTGGCGCTGGTCTCTGTAGATCGACACCGTACGACCGGGCCGAGGACGACCCTTCGTCAGGAGAGGCCGTGTTAGCAACTTCCCCACCAGGAGGCAAACGACAAGGCGACCGCCTATAAATAGCGGGCCGAATCGAGGCTTGCGGTCACTTCGCTCGTGGTGCTCGACAGTGCAACATCTCATGGACAGTAGAGTTTTATTGTTTTTGTGTAATTTCGGTGTGAAGGACGCGTGAGTCATATTGTGTTTTGGTTATGTCATTTTCATGTGTAATCTAGATCATTTTCAATGTGTGTGGTCCAATCTGATTGTAGTAGTTTTGTTTAATTTTGATTAAATTGATTGTTAATGTTTAGATAAGCATGTGGTTTATTTTTTTTTAATGAATCAGATCCTTTTTACCCAAAATTATTATTTCGCTCGTTCAATCTACTCATTTGTCATGTCATGTCACAAGAGAAGAGGTATGAGGTGTCTTGATGAGTGTCATGTTTTCATTTTGTCACTAAAAGTGAGGCGTTTTACTTGATGAGTAAGTATAATTCTTTTTACTATTATTGTTTGTACCTATGATAGATTAGGTTAGATGACAAGCAATGTAGGTAGGTATGTCTTGGTCAGTTAAGTAGGTTAGGTAGATATAATTTTAATGTTTTACATTAGATACCTACTTATCCTACCTATTAGTTTAGGAGTATAGTACCTATTATATTATCTGTGGTTCAGGTATGTAGTGTTTAGTAAGTACCTAAAATAATACTTAATAATAATGCTGGTCATCTTCTAGCCCCAAAGTAAGTAGAGCTTGTGTTATATGAACGATAACTGATTGATATTGAGGTAATCAAGTAGTAAAATGGGTACCTAGGTAGGTAGGTAAGTACCTACCTAGATAATTTTGATGTTTTGTATGTAGTGATGGGTAGGTAGGTATTAGTAGATTATTTGGGTACCTACCTGGGCAAGGGGTAAGTAGGTACCTACCTCGATACCTAATTGCAATGTTTTTTACCTACCTATTAGTTCAGTAGGTATTTACCTAAGTATCTAGTAGGATTAGGTTAGGATGAGTAGGTAGGTAGGTAGATAAATTAGGTAGTAGGTACTATGTTGGTAATTCGAAAACTACCAAGTGCACGAAAGGAGCATTTTTGAGGCGCACTTATACTATAAGTCTTTTCATCACACTGGTTTAAAAGAACTATTGACACGATAAGAAAAAGAAGAACAAACATATTATATTACTTACCTACATAAATGTACTTACTTAATGTACTCGTACCTACCTACAATGTGAAATCTATCTACTTCATATTTACAGATATAAACAAAAGTTTTGACACTTTTTCACCACTGAGACGGTTACAAAACTAATTTTGTTGTAGGTTTCTATCAATCAACTTCAAGCAATTCATTCAATTTTTAGCTACGTCAATTACCTACTTACGTCATACGCCACTGTGATGTCATTTCAACGTACGATCTGTCATTCGATCACGCAATACATCAGCTCACTCACTCCTCACTCGCTCGAATGAAACATTTGTATTTCCCTCGTTCGTCCCGCTCGCGCTCGCACGTGACGTCGTTTGGTGAGTGTGACACGAATTGTGAGGTGGTACAACGATTGAAAATGAGGTCCATGACATTTCTGAGCGAATGTATGGGACAAACGAGGTGCCTCACGTATGTCCTACTCAACACTAGTGTTCTGTCTGTGGCACCCCTTTACAAACTCTTCGAAAACTCTTCATAAAACTTTGATTTGTTCCTGGTTTATTGTAATATTTAAGCCAGGAATATTTGTTAAGGTTCATCAGGTTAAGATTCACACCACATGCGCGGCGTCACACTAAAAGTACTATCAATAATAAACTATTTTCATTATGTTGCAGTTAAGTACCTACACAAAAGTACTTCAACCAAATTGGATAATATACAATTTATGTAAACCAAACATCGTGTATTTTTCGTTATTACGATGAAATAACTTTATTAATAAACCTCACATTAGTTTTTGCACCTTAATTTAACTATTAGTTTATGTAAGTAGCTTGGAAGAATAGATTGTTCTTGTGCCGAGGTAGGTAGTCACGGAATGAAAAGGTTCGTCACCTGGAGGTCACTTTTCGCTTGCACTAGTCTATTAGGTTTTAACTAAATAAAACCTAGTAAAACATTGTACCCACGATAAATTATTGTCAAACAACTTTGATGCGCGTCAATTTGAACTTTGTTGTCGAGCAGTTAAACATAATTGTCTATGCAGCAGTTTGTTCTGTGCCTTAGATCCATTCCTATTCATTGAAAACTGACGAACCTTTTCATTCTACTTACTAGGTAGGTACCTACATAATTAAAAGTTCGATAAACATAAGAAAGAGAACCCCCCCCTTCCCCCCCTCCCCCCTACGTCAGTATGTTACCTACTGACGTTTTGTTTACCTAAAATTGTATCTCCATTTTGCTGAAGTATAGTGTAGGTACTTAGGTACCTACCTAAGATTAATTATAATTATTTATTTATTTTATTTAAGTATTCTTAGAGGTACTCCAGTGCCCGTTCGACTTCGCATGTAAGTAGTTATTTACATCTCAATTTCGAATGCTCACTGCGTTGAAAGTTGAAAGCAAATTGATTCGAAATATTTATGGTACGAACTGATTCAGTGGATTAGCAGTCGCGTCACGTGAGGATTTTTACGAATCAGAACAACAAATGGACAGTCTAGCAATTTTGATTGCACGCTGAACTGCTACAGTCGATTCACCGATGTTGTATGTACCTACCCTAACTTACCTAATTAGCAAGGTAGGTACCTACCTACCATAATTTTATTAGCGTCATGTAAGAAGAACCCGCAGGCAAAATTTGAACGTGTATTCCTGTTGCGCACAAAAGATTTTCCTGTTGTTTAATTTGGAAGAAATAATTATATTACGAAAAAAAATACAAATTATACGTTATTACCACCATTGTTTCGAGACCTAAGCACTATTAATTTTTCTCTATGACCTAACTAGAATACAGTAAATGTCAAAGTTTTATACGTCCTCCCATCAAAATACATGTTTTACATAATGAAGACGCAAAAGTTATCGTATTTTCGCTCCGTTTGCCCGACTCATGGACATAATTAAGCAACTATTATTGTGTCTTCATGGCATAACTCATCTCTGTCTTTATGGCATTACGTTATATTCGGCCGCATATTCGGCTGTTGGACGACTGCCAGCTTAGAATGCAATATGTCTTGGTTACTTCCGGCTTGTTAATCATAATTCAATCATGGAAACATTTATCTATTTAGTAACCTAGGTCATAGAAGACAGAGAATAAATAGAATAGAGAGAAGTGATTTTTAATGTTAAAATCATTAGGTATGGTAGATAAGAACATGAACTATGAACTAAGAATACCTACTCTACAACTCTTTATGTACCTTACATTACGAAGGTAGATACATTATAAAGGTGAAGGGCAACTCAAAGTCTCATCACTTTTTGATGTAGGAACTTTTTTAAACTACCTACGTGGATTTTTTATTTCCGAAGTTGAAATATTTTGATTGGCATGTCAACCCACGGAAGAAGTTTCTGCTATGACGATACTTCGAGACGATACCTACCTACTAGGTACCTCATAATTACCACTAGTTCACAACTAAACTACCTAATCTATTTCAATTAACTCCTACGTAGGAAGTAGATTAAATTACCAGTGTGTTTCGGCTTAATTTCTGCTGGGATTAGCTACTTACATAGGTACCTCTACCAGCTGATTCTGTTTAAATGTTGCGACACATCTGCTGAAAGTACGGCGTCGAAATCTTATGTGTATCTGGATTGAGAGCCCAGTTTTTAAATCCTTGCGAAATCAAATAATACTTAAAGGCAAATTAGTAAAAAATAGTAAAACTGAGAGCAAAGGGTCATGAATTTCTTAAACGTGAATTAAAACTGTTATGATTAAATAACTTGGGCCCTCAGTCTTGACGCGTGCATAAAGTGGCTTGACCTAAATCTCAAAAAGTACTATCTCTCGGTTAATCATTTTTATTTGGGAATTTAGTTAAGATTTTCTTAAATATTTGAAGAAATTTCCAAATCTGTAGTATATGATATTACCGATTTATAGCGGTATTTCTAGGTTCCTCAATTACTTGAGAAATCTGCAAAACATTAATTTATTTGAAGAAATACATAAATAAATACATAAATTCGGCTAAATATCGCAATGATTTTTACGTACTGCGTCATTTCGGCTGATGTGCCATGGGTTAGGTACTCAAAATTGCGAGCGTATTTGGCCGAATTTTCGGCGCCGTGTTCTCAGCAGATGTGTCGCGACACTAAGGTACAAATGCTCTCTCTAAGACTGTTAAACGCGCTATATTACAATTTTAATGAGGACCTTCAGGATAATTAAATTAACACAGTCGAATTGGAGTAAGATGTTCCAAAGATTTTACTATTATACCCAAGCAAAGGTAACTTTTCGATTTTCCTGCTCTAGTAAGTAAGTACCTATTCATTTAATTACAAAGGTTAGTCCGACTATGGATTCGCGCACAATTGGTACATTGTATTGCATTTAATCCTTAAAATGTTTGGACATATCATCCGCAACGAAGGCTCTTTAGAACGTTTAGTGGTACAAGGAAGAGTAGAAGGTCAACGTTCTCGCGGCCAATCACCCACAAGATGGACAGACCTCATTAGATCAGCTACGAAGTGTTCCCTTACAGAATGTACACGCAGTGCCATTAGTAGAGAGAGATGGAGAAGTCTCGCAAAAGCCGCAACCAACTTAGCAGACGATCCATAGCCACGACCACTCCGCCAGGAGTGTACGACTAAGAAGAAGAATTGCATTTGATTTAACATACATAGTTATCAGCCTATTGACATCAATTAGGTAAGGCTTGAGGGCTTGCCCACCGTGCCCACAACGGTGGATCCGCGCCTGATAGCAACATCGAAATTATAAAAATGTCTTATGTTTCTGATTGATATCTATATCTATCCTATCAGCCAATTAACGTACAACCTAAGGCTGAGATCTACAATTTTTTTAAACTCTCACTCAGAGCAATGACGAAAACAATTTCTTACAATGATTTACTTGTATAGTCTGAGCTAAACTATATAGATTTCAGCCTTACTAAAAGCATGAAACTTGAAAGATGTAATTATTCCTCCTATTATGGTAAGAAAGGGATTCGTTAAATTCAACATGACATCCTCAGTGGCGTGGCTAGCGAATGCTCTGCTATAATTATTTCTTCCAGGTCTGGGTGTTGTAATTTTATATAATACTAGCTGTGCTCCGCGGTTTCACCCGCGTTTTTCTCACAGGCGGCCAGCAAGCGCGGCTTCCTCGTCTCGCCCGCCGCCGCGCCGCCAGCGTCTCGTCTTGCTTGCATCAAGCGCGCGTGGATTTCCTTAGCAGAGTTATTTTAGAAATGTATTTATTATACTCTTCAAAGATCTTATACTTACAATCATCAACAAATATATTTCAAAAAGATTATTACAGGATTTTATGTTGATAAAAAACTCTATGGCCCATAACTCATTAATAGGTACCAACTCTTAACATCTTACACACGTGATAACTTTTAAACGAAATATCCGATTGAGATGAAACAAAAAGTATTTTACTTCTACATAAATACTCTTGATAACATAATGCTTAATTTCGATAAAGATTAATATTACGATACATATTTAACGTAGTTTTTTTTCTTCAGACGATTTAATAATTATTTTGAACACAAAATCGGTTATTGTGATTAAACCATGATAGCTAGATATATGTTCTCGCAGACTTTTTTGTAGGTCTTAATAGGATCTACAAACCCGTAGTACATCATTTTGTTCTATTGTCAATAGTTTTTGCAGCGTACGCAAAAATAGGTTTTCGATTTTACACCTTGTGTTACAAAATAGCAATTTTATTACGGATCCCTAATTTTGAAAAAAATAAAACATAGCCTATAGCCTTCCTCGATAAATGGACTACCCAACACTAAAAGAATCATTCAAATCGGACCAGTAGTTCCAGAGATTAGCGCGTTCAAACAAACAAACAAACAAACAAACAAACTCTGCAGCTTTATAATATTAGTATAGATACGTATGTATTTACAAAAAAGAACGGATATAAGTATTATAGTAGCCATCTGGTTCCCATACTACAAGCTTTGTTTTGTTTTGGGCTAGATGGCGCTGCTTGTCCATATTTATTTATTTTTATTAACTTAAGGGCGGGCGAAGAAAGTTTGTATGAAAAAAACTTAACGGTGACAAAGGCACAGGGCGTTCCACTGCCGGATACTAATATCACATCTTTAGATAGGGTCTGCGTGTTGTGGTACCATGGTACTCGTGATTTCTGATACCCACGATATAGGGAAACCCTTGTGTGGGCTCAGAGCTATGTATGTGACTGTTGGGTGTTATTATTATTACTTGATCGGTACTCTTTTGTAGAGAACGAAGTATACGAAAGCCCCTCTGTATCATCTATAAACCTATTATTAGATTACTACCTACTCGCTCTCTATAATTCTCGTAGCGAGTTGCTACGCCGTAGCAGATCCGTCTTACTTACAGCCAAACAAATCAAACATACAAAAAGTTACTTTTCCAATAAAAAGCAAATATTTTTAGCATTTTTTCGAAAAAGTGTTTTAAAATGCCCAACAGAATCAATATCATTTATTTAAGTAAAATAATTATTATGTCCTTACATTTTGATTATAATTTAGGGGAGAAGTGTAAAATACACAACAGAATGAACCTGTTTATCTAACTAAATATACTAAAATAGTCCTACCGAGAAGCAAATATATTAGTAAATCGTTACCTTGAAACTCACTGAAACGTGAGGTCTATTATGAACCCCTAACCACAGAAATTACCTGTCCGAATTTACATTTGTCCTGATTTCTCTTTTGCTATTGAGTATTTAAAAATAATACTATTTTGTATCTCTATATTTATATTTACTAATCAAACTTTACAATGTTAATGGTCTATATCATCGGTCCATCAGTGGGCAGTACTAGACTTTGTTTCACAACGGAACAGTAGTAAAGAGCTATTAATCGTGTCACTAGTTTTTAGATTTTTTTTTCACCCTTTAGTAGTACCTAAAGGGTATATCTACACATCTCTTACCTACTAATAATGTGGATGGCGTAAGTACCTACAATAACAATAAATTAGTAGGAATACAAACGACGAGTACTCTATGAATATTGTATCGAGTCGAAATAGGTCGCCGCAGAGAAGGAAACATGAATAATTATGTGAATTTTGAATCGGAAGTATGTAGATTAGTAAGGGCAGGTACTACATTTAAATTGTGTCAATATTGCACTGGTTTTAATGTAGGTACTTATTCATTCTTCTTATTGCACTGGTTTAGTTGCTAAAAGAAAAGTTGCTAGAACTAAAAAAACCGTTCAAGTGCCAATCGAATTCGCACACGAAAGGTTCTATACCATCGTACAGTATATAAATATTTCTTTTAGGGGCCCTCTTTTATATTTTACTAGCTGCCGCCCGCGGCTTCGCTCGCGTGGTACCCGGATAAAAAATAGCCTATATGTTAATCCAGTACATGTACTATGTATATTCCAAGTTTCGTTCAGATCCGTTCAGCTGTTTAGGCGTGATTGAGGCACAAACATCCAAACATCCAAACATCGTCACAAACTTTCGTACTAGATGGCAGCACAGGTAAAATTAGTACGCACTATCGTTGCGTTTTGAGCTTTACGCCGGTAATTTCAAGCAAACTAAGAATTTTCAGTTTTATAATATAAGTAAGATAAGTAAGATTTTATTTTATTATTTGTGATTATAGCAGCAATAGTAATACACACTCTGTGATAATTTCAACTTTCAACCTATTACGGTTCATGAGATACAACCCGCTGACAGACGAAGGGACGAACGGACGGACGGACAGTGGAGGCTTAATAGGATCCCGTTGGCACCCTTCGGGTACGGAACCCTAAAAAGTTTTATTGAGCATGAGTTTTCCCAGACTATACTCGCTAGCGACTATGGAAAAATGCATAAAACTTTTCCTAAATTGTCCTACGAAATAGTTGGAGAGGTGGGGTAATTTAAACCCCACTTTACTTATAAAGTCTAAAGCGTTGTACGAGTAGTGTTATTTCAACATAGATCTTGTTAGGTACAGTAGTACCACAAATATTGTGTCACTGGAGAAAACAGAGTGGTGAATGGTTTAAAGTGCACCTCAAAGAAGCCCCTTATACCTACATTAGGTATTGGCTGGGTCTCAATCAGATATTCGTAACACAATACGCGGCCAAGAAACTTAAACAATGAACTTTACACAACTCTACGTTCTTGTAAACAGCTTAAAATTATAATTTAATTTGTGCTCAAACCGAAAACGATTGTTTCTCCTTGCCTGTCATTTGGGATTTAAACTTGGTCTTGTTTCTTGAACCCTTGCAAATTATTCCGTAAAGTTTCATCTAAGTACACTTACCTATTCTGATAATTTTTCATCGCTTTACTGAAATCTAACTTACAAAAGCTTAGGTGGGTAGCAACTTTAAACTTAGCGGGAACCAGCATCACTTTTCGTTTTACCACTGAATACAAATTAGTACTTACTGTTTTACTTTTAAGTTTTACCTTCTTGTCAGCGGCAGAAAGATTTAATTTTATTTAGGGTTATTCCTAGTTGCTTCTACCCGTCGACGCCCCCTTCGGTGAAAACTTAGGACTCCCTGGAAACGTAAAAGAAGTTTAAAAATGGCGGCATAACTCGACCGGAGGTCTAACTACCGCTGTATCAGTTGAATGCTCATCTTTAACGTTGAATTATTATGAATTCTATACGAAATAGTAGCTGAAGTGACATTATTTATGAGCAGCAGTAAATCAGAGGACGCTTTAACGTATCGGACCACTATTCACGAGATCGTGTGACTTACTACACGACAGAAACGGGAATCGCACACAATTTACGAGGCGGCATTTTTACAACTAAACTGAAGAACGGTATTTTTAAACTTGCACGATTAGGTAGGTACATATAGGATAAATTAGAAAATTATTTGAAATAGTTAGGAACGTCCTGTAGATAAAAAAAATATCACAAAATAATTAACAGATCAAGTTTAATGGGAGATATCTTTTTTTATTGTTAATTTCGTGATCAAAAAATAGTATTAATTGTGTGTGGAAGAGATCGTCCACCATGATTGTCTGGAAGAAATCGCTAAGCGACAAAACCGTCAATTGTCCTCTTGTTTTAGCGGATTGCAGTTTTATTCTACAATAAAGTATTTTACATACGATAAAATATCGACGACCTCGGTGGCGTGGCGGGCGAGTGCTCGGCTGAGACGCAAGAGGCGCAGGTTCGATTCCCGCTACAGGAGAAATGTTTGTATGTTCTGCAAATGTTTCTTCCTCTTTTATTTTTATATGGGTCTTTTATGTTTATAAGTATTCTATCAGACATCTGGTTCCCATAGTACAAGCTTTGTTTAGTTTGGGCGAGAAGGCGCTGTGTGAAATGTCCAAAAATATGTATTATTTAATTATTCATTCATTCATTTATTCATTGCAAAAATTAGGTAACTTACAAAACTAACTTAAAAATAATCTTCCTGTAAGTACGTAAAGTTTATGAAGCAAATACTGTAAAAATGCCAGACGGTAAAAATAAAATAAAATATCGCACAATCGCACTCGATAATAAAACAGAGTGAGTTTACAGCTTACGACACTATTTCTCGGGAATGTCCGATCAAAACACTCATCAGTCGTCCGTCTCGAGCGACTGGGCCGCCATTTTTCAGTTGTGCCAGCAATAGCGCACTTTATCATGCCGGATAGTGCTTTCAGAGCTTCCACCATACGATACCATACGCCAGTTGAACGAGTTGACAGGTAAAATTATTACAAATACGCAAAATAGATGGCAAAATCAAGATAAACCCCTCTGATAAAACGCGCAAAATAAATCCTCTCCGTAAATAGTCGGCCGAATTCATTTTACGTAATTGGTAGCTATTTTATTTATGCCATTGGCGAAATCGCCGGACTATTTTTCTTGTGTCGCCGGACATTTCATAAAAGTACGGCAATATTTCAGTTGCTTTTTAGTCTCGTTTTAACATCCGCTTACCGACTGTACCGGCTCCATGCCTGCCTATGACAGCTCTAGTTTGTGACTGTCGGGTAAACTCGCAGTTATGCTTTTCTTTATTCTAAAGAAATAAGGCTTACAACTTTTTAAATACCTAATCATTCTAAAGCTCAATAACCGCCTTTCCTTAACCTTTTACCGCGTAAAAGCACTTATCTATTAAAAAATAATCGAAACTCGACGCTTCAATGGTAAAATTGTTAATATCGCTAAATCAGCTTTCTTTTTCGAGATGTCCAGGTAACGTAGAGCCTTGCTGTATCTGAGTTTGCGTCATCTTCTTTATTTTTGAAGAGGCAGGATGGATCAGCTTACGTTGGTGATTTTATATCAATTTATCGGGGCCGAACTTGCAAACCGAAGGTAACTGACGCTGAAAAATTAACTATTGAATTTAAGTAAGAGCTTTGTAACGGAGAAATTTAGCATTTTTTATTCATAAATTCTTGAAGTAAAAAAATATGCTTTCGTTGTCAATATCAGTGGGGAATATAAAGCTAATTGTAAATGTTATCAAGTATTCTTTTATTTTTTTTTCAATATAATGCTCAAGCAAACTATTAATAGGATCTACATGATATGTGAGAACATATAAATGGCCTTCAGTTTTAGTTAAGTAAGCTGTGTAATGGCTGTTTGTTTTTGTGTGAAATAAAAATCTAAGTTTAAATAAAACCAGTCAATTTAAGTCATTTATTTATTTATATGAACCGTCAACGAAAGAACTTTGGAGACGCGACTAGTAGTAGAAGTATAATTGAATAAAACAGATGATTATTGACCAGTTTTTGCAGAAATAGCTTCAAACACATGGCTAATATACACAGCTCTCTTTTGTACAGTTACGCGGTATATTTCGCAATATTTCCGGGCAGTTGCTTCCTCGTACGTGATCGCCATTGAAGGACCCGGCAATTGTCAGGGGGAATGGGATACTGCTTTCATTCCACTTTATCTCTCCACTACTCGTATATCTACATCAATTGGATAAACATACACTACATTATACAACAAATATATACATTGCACGGCTCTCGTAAAGTGCAAATAAGTATTTTTTTCATTATTCAAACGTAGTCTTAGTGGTATTCCAAGTCACGACTATGTAATACATACATATTATCACGCCCGTATCTCTAATGGGGGGGGGCAGAGCCACAAGTAATCATAAGAAAACTTACAGCTACTCCTGATTCAAACCTTAGTTAAAACTCTTACAGCATGATCCTTAGATCATGCTGCCGACCCCACATAGAGTGGGATGAGGGCAGGAAGATGATGATGGTGCCATGATCAATACGTGCGGAGATGACTGAGCCGCGGGTTTCCATACCATAAGAAAGTGAATAGGTAGGTTGTCATTTCAAAATTTGAATTGACGATTTTTAAGTATAACTTGAAAAGTATAAGTCCCTTAGATATCAAATTTATGTGGACCTTCTTCTGACTATTTTCTATACACCAGTGAAATAATCATCAAAATTTGTTAACTATTGGCGGAGATATCGGCGAACATTAAAAAAAAACATACCTACATTCAGTCGAACCTATAAGCTCCTCCTTTTTTGAAGTCGGTTGAAAAATGTATAAGGCGGCTTTAAGAAGTCTTCTTATATGAACTACGAATTAGACTTAAATGGTACAAATTCATCATCAGCATCATCATGTGTCATGGCAGATAAACCTATGATACCTTAACTCTACGCAGTCGGCTTTTTTGTTCTTTAAAAACTTATTACGAACTTAAACAAAAGGTCAAGTCTCGTGAGCCTTGTTAATTTTAATTAATTATTAGTGGGAAGATATAAAAATCTTTTGAGATTTTCAGATAAGTAATTAGTACTCGTGTTGATAAAAAAATGTTCAGTTCATCAGTCCCAGAGCTGGTTCTTATTTGGCTCTACGGATCAGTATCGCCATTCAGCGTGGTAATTCGGCCAGCGTCTTGGGCAAGCTTCCACCGTTTGATGAGGTAGATCAGGTAAGGACTGTTTCTTTTGTATTTTGGAAATTATATTTGTATCAGTTGTTTTTTTCTGATTTTGTTAATAAATATTATAAAAAACCAATCGTATTGATACTTTTTAGTTAAGATTTATCTACAGTAAAACCTAAACCGTACTTTTCATTCTCGAGTCCTATCTTATGCATTGACTTAATGGAACCCTCCGCAACTTTACCCACGTCACGTTGACCTTTTTCAAACAAAATTCATCTTACCGCTGCTCTTCTGCTTCTTCTCAGTGGCACTAACCATAACAAGAATAAGTTTCATACTTCTAAGATATATGGTTTAGGCGGTGAGTTTAAAAAATTAAAATTGAAAAAAAGAGTTTCCGATCAAATTTCAAACATAATATCACGGTAGGTATAGTTTATTTACAATGTGTGCAGTCAGCCAACATTTTGTATCATAAATGTGCAGAACATCACGGGCCAAATTATTGTTTCCAAAAAATGTAACAACTGGAATTTTGCCAGCGATTGGGCATAATACCAACCGCTT
Organism: Scotopteryx bipunctaria; assembly: GCA_949320045.1. Classification (NCBI taxonomy): domain Eukaryota; kingdom Metazoa; phylum Arthropoda; class Insecta; order Lepidoptera; family Geometridae; genus Scotopteryx; species Scotopteryx bipunctaria. The sequence goes on along the minus strand of OX439459.1, from coordinate 4,308,221 downwards.
TTACTATAGGAGCTGCAAAAAATATGTATAAATCTACATATAAATTGGTAGAGACATGTGAGGGAGCCTCAAATTGAAACTGGATTGGTTGAAGGCAGTGGCGGCGCTAGGAAAGGGGTCAAATTATTGTATAAATAACAAGTATTTATTTCAGAAAGTAAAAAAAAAACAACTGCGTAGAACTAAGGTAATAAGGATATTTTGACACTTCATTATTATCTTATGCCAACCTTGAGTATCAGTCCATATTTTTTAAGACAGAAAGCAGTCTGGTAAAAAAATTAATCGTTCTACTATTGTTTACCACGACAGCGAAGTTACGACTGAATGGGTACAGTACCCAGGTCAGTTAAGCCTCCCTTTTTTGTCTTTGAGTCAATGAAATATGGTGTTGACAAAATTGCTTGTAACTTGAGCATGTCTCGTTTTTTTGCAGTCACCTCAATGTTAAGAATTTTTTACCAAATCGCTTTTGTAAACGTTTATAATTCGTGCTGAGGAACTTTTCATAGTTGACATCTGCCAAAAACAAAACGAAAAACGTTGAAAAATAGTGCAATTGCCCTTCAGATAGGTTATTTCATTTTTAATCTTTGGAACTAGTCGCACGACTGTAATGAGAGCTTTTGAGATAATTAATGAATTTGGTAGATGCACAATCCATCCCTGGCCGACGCAGATGTGCCAATCCATCCAACGGTCAGAGACTTGACTCGGATGGAGATGAGATTTCGTGTGTCCGATTGCATATCACTTAGCAGATCGCCTAACGAACCGGGGGGATTCGATCCAACTGACGCTTTTGTGTGCCACTTCGACAACCTAATTGTTTCGCTTTATGCATGTGGATCACCATTATTAATTCCGAATTATAGTACTGTTTTTATATAACACAAATAAGATATGTATTGTAGATGACGAGTGTTAGAAGACGGAATAAGGTACGGGCAGGAAAATGATGATGATGAAACATAGACTAATACAAAAAATTAAAATACGAAAAAATCTCACAATCTGTTTTGTAGTTTGAGTTTGTGAGCATTTTTGAGGCTCGTTTTTTTATTGTTGGTAACCTATTTCTTTATAAATATGTATTATCACGCTCGTATCCCTAATAGGGTGGGCAGAGCCACAAGTATCTAGTCATAAGCAAACTTGCAGCCACTTCTGATTTAAAGACCTTAGATGGATTATGACGACTTTATGTATATACTATACTATATATGCCAAAACTCTTACAGCATGATCCAAGTACTACATATTATGCTGTGTCGACCCTACATAGAGTGGGATAAGGGCAGGAAAATGATGATGATGAGATGGTTATGATGAAACATGGTGATGATCAGCCCATCGCTCATATATGTGGTCTATAATGTTGGAGAGGATATTATCCCTTAATCGACTCTTACGACATGCTCGGGGAGGAAGCAGCTGGACGCATTCTAAGCTTTTTCTTTAATTCCAGTCCAACAGAGAAGTACCTAGTAAACTTAAAGTAGTATCTTTATGCCGTTATTTATTCGTTTTATTCATCATCGTATGTAGGCGGTTAAGTATAAACTGTTTTTCAGTTTGAATATTTCGTTTCTACTATGAAGAACAATACGTTTTAGAAAAAAGGAATTCACATCGGTGTTTGAGCAATTTTGGCACCAGCTATTGACTGTATCGCAGCAAGTCTCCACTGGGGCATTTGATATAGTGTGATAAACTCTTGCAATTCAGAAACTACATAAACTGGTTTAGTTTATTACTTTGTTGTTAGTTCAACATTGCTACCATCAGTTTGAGCTTGAATTTGACTTGTTCAGGGCAGTTTGAATGTCCTTATTTTAACATTTGCGACCACAAGACGGTCAACATCCAAACAACAAACATAAGTCTGATTGGGTATTTGTGTTACCCCACAGAATCAACAATATGTGTTAAGCTTTGATTTCCGAAGTCTTAAGATGGTGCCGCCGTTACCGAGCGGCCATTTGCCGACCGCCGTTAAAACTATATGCTCGTCACTCGACCGATGATTGTCCTAGCAACCTTTTTTTCTGTCTTAAAAAATATGGTTCGACAGATAACAACGTTTCTACAAATATGAACGATTCGTTGTCCGTAAAATATTGGAACAGGGTTTAAATCGTTTCTGATTTTATATTCTACAATACTTTCTCATTTAGTGCTAAGTGGACGGTTGTTCGTTTTCGTTGGCATAAGAAACTCAAGCTTGACGCGCTATTCGGTAATGTTTTGTGTCAACACAAACTTGTATTGTTTGTTAGAAGAATTAATTATGTTTCGGAGCTTTAGGCGCAATACGTCTAAGCAGCAGCATAAGCTTTTTCTTTCCAAGAACATAAAATCAATAGAGCGACACGTGAACCACTTTGGATAACTTTAGTCCTTTGATCTTACTTGTTCGAAAGAACCTGTGATACCTGTTGTAAGCTGTAATGATACGTCGTTAAAATTATTGAGTAGCTATCTCCGTTTTTTTTAACCTAAATAGGTTTGCGTTTGACTACACTCTACCTGATGTTAAGTTGACAATCAATCAGTGACCTCGCATAACCGAACTGTCATACTAGATAATCAGTGACCTCGCATAACCGAATTGTCATACTAGATAATCAGTGACCTCGCTTAACCGAGCTGTCATACTAGATAATCAGTGACCTCGCATAACCGAACTATCATACTAGACCATTAGTGACCTCGCATAACCGAACTGCCATACTAGATAATCAGTGACCTCGCATAACCGAACTGTCATACTAGATAATCAGTGACCTCGGATAACCAAACTGTCATACTAGATAATCAGTGACCTCGCATAACCGAGCTGTCATACTAAACAATTAGTGCTCTCGCATAACCGAACTGTCATATTAGATAATCAGTGACCTCGCATAACCGAACTGTCATAGTCTGGCAGAAAAAAGTCTTTTCTTTGTCAAATGTTATGCGGTTTGGAACGATATAGTGGGCAGAGAGCCATGACGATAAACATGGCCGGTTAAATTCACGATAGTTTTAAATTGAAAGTGTTCATACGTTCGCGACAAGCCGTGGCTGAATAAGCAGCGCCTTTGCCAATAACTGCAGCGTGAACAAAAACAACGCGATGAAATGAATGTCCGATGCAAACACGACTATTATAACCACACAAAAGATTTCCTAAATGTTTACGAAAGGACAATTGTGCGGGTAATTGCTTACGGGTGTGGAATGTCCCGTGGATTGCACTGGAGTTGCACGCTTTTTCAGAATAGCCGGATAAATAGAGTAAAAAAGAAACAAGTATTTATTTAAAAGAACAAAAAAACCAGACTGCGTAGAATTCAGGAAGCATAGTTATAGGTCTGACATATTTGATTATGTGAAACATGATGATGAATTTGTACCATTTTAGTCTTCGGTTTTTAGTTATGTACCATCTTAAGTTAATTGGAAATGGCTCCTCAAAGTTGCCATACTGGATTTTTTACACTTTAGTGTCAAAAAAGTGTCATAGGCTGTATTTATGACACTCTCGTCATCTAGACGAACCAACAACACCTCATTTGTCAAAATCCGTCCAACCATTTCGGCTACAGTGGCGGCCAAAATAATAAATTAAAAATGGTTTCTTATAGCCGCCATGTTGAATTTTTTGACACTTTGTATAGCCTATGACATGTAATTTTTCTAATGTGTTTCTTATGTTATGACTACTTGTGGCTCTGCCCACCCCATTAGGAATACGGGTGTGATAATATACATACATACATTTTCAAAAGCCGGATAAAACAGTATTTACCTCGAACACGTCTCAAATCTAGCTACATGGGAATGTCCGAGTGTGAATAGGGCGTCACTTGTCCGGTCCGCCCTCCCGGACAACCGGACGATCCGGACACGTGTAATGTGCACTGGTGCATTACAACCCACCTCTAGTAGAGCTCTAGTAATAAACCTACGGCACACTTGTTTTATTAGAATAAGAGTATTTGACGTACGATTTTGTGATGTTTATTTTATTTTATTTTAAAGGTTTTAGGAATACTTCAATAATTAGATATATTTAATACACGCACATATTTATGTACGGAAAGCCAATTAAAAGTTTCCACTTGTAGTAGGTACAATCAAATATGTAGTTATTTATAAAGTAATACTCGCAGTCGACGGAAGTTATAAGTAACAAAATGAAATAACAGAAAAATATATATTTTTTTATTTAATAAAACGATGTCTGATGTATTTGTAACTATAAAGAACATGTGGAATTTCTTTCGTAATAAACGTTACGTAGTCACTATACACAATTAGTTTTCTTATGCATAGACTACCACGGAGATGGAACGGTTTATATGTGCATCTTCCAGACTGACTCACCGTACCATCGTACATATACATTATGTTTATTTGTTAAGGGCCTCTTTTTATTATTTATTGTTATAGCGGTAATAGAAATACACACTCTCTGACGACCGCTAACGGACGGATGGACGGACAGCGGTAATAAGGAGAGAGGCCTTTACCTTGCAGGACTTGGACAATAATATTGCCAGGTAGAGGAAAAACATGGGTAGGTAGGTACCAAAGACAAACTAGATTGGACCTGTTGATGGCTATACTTTCATCCCCTAAATGATATAACATATTTTTTATACCTCTTCAAAACCGGGTCATAACTTATGCCCCACCCTGTATAACAGGTATTTAAGGTAACATTCATATTTTTGGAGTAGATTTTGCTGTGACAGGTGAGTAGCAAGTGCTACGACGGCGGCGCTACGCTCATATTAAAATTCGTAGCACGGCTACGACTCTGACTGAACCGAAGCTGGATGGTATTTCTATACTAGATATTCGTGTTTTATTGTAATAAGGAAACAAAATAAAACCGGTCAAGTGCGAGTCGAATTCGCACGCGAATGGTACGGAAACCATCGTACATGTACTTTTTAATATGACTATATGTAACTATATAAGTACTATATGTACATACATACATATTATCACGCCCATATCCCTAATGGGGTAAAGCGGAGCCACAAGTAAACCATAAGAAAACTTGCAGCCACTTCTGATTTAAAATCTTAAGATGAAAATGGTGAACAATGGTGACAAGTGATCAGCCCATCGCCCATTATAGGTGGTCCATGATTTTGGAGAGTACTATATGTACTTTTTGAAAAAAAAAAATGTTACTTGTATACCCTTTTTTAATTTACAATAAAAATACACATTCTGTGAAAATATGAACTCTCCACCTATTACGGTTCATGAGATACAGCTCTCTGACAGACGGACGGACAGCGGTAATAGGGTCCCGATGGCACTCTTCGGGTACGGAACCCTAAAAACGGATAACTGTGACTAAGATTCCTACTTTGAGGGATCCGTACAAAATATATTTATGAACGTAGACAGTTTATTTAGCTATCGTTAAAAAATATGACACATAAAATAAGACTTTTTGATAACATTTAAAATTTTGAATACTTTCCTTTATTTCTGATATTGCTTGACCTTTAACAAACACTGTTTTAAGGTTCTAATATTTTGAATAACATGTATTATGTGAATACATCGTTAAATTTAAACAAAAATACACTAAGACTAGGTTTTGCTTTGCATAATTGATCCGAGCAAATTGATCCCACCTCTCGACTGCCAAAAATTAATTAAAAAGCGAACGCCAAAACCATCCGTAATAATCGTTGGATCCGGTATCCGGCCGTAAATCGCGAGATTACCGGAGATCCAGGTGAAACACCGCTTGGGCAACTGGCTGGTTTACACGATGATAGTAACGGGCTTTCTACTGCCTCGTGTAGACAAATGGTTTAACCTTTTAAAGGATTAGCGTCCTGAGTGCCTACTGCGAGTTTTTCTACCTACTGCGAGTATATACTGTAGTGTACAAGGCTATTCGACATGCTCAAAACATGTTATGAACACCGGTCCGGGGACGGCATGGCGTAACAAAAATAATAAAAATAATTTATGTGCGCTGTACCAGTACTCTCAAACGGTGAAGGAAAACATCGTGAAAAAACCCGCGGCTTAGTCAGCTCCGCACGTATTGACCATGTCTTTCCTGCGGACAAGGCCGACTACGCTGAGAGGATGGAATAGGTGCTGGGCAAGCCTACTTCATCTTAATTCGTCCCGGGCACTGCAGCGTCCTTTTCGTTAAGGTAAAAGTTGCCTCCTGACGCTGTATATATCATCTACTATAGATGGTAAAAGGCCTTATATACGTACAAGGCTTTTCGTAAGTGGTTTAGCTATTAATATATGGCGGTAGAAGGTTAGGCTGGAGCAAAACAGAGCGCTTGTACGACACACAGCTCGGAGTTTTATTGATATCAACATGGAGCTGAGGATTATAAGCAGTCGCTGTTTTTTTTAAGATAATAGATAAACGTAAACGCCATCGAGCAGGTGAAAAACAAGACGTAAACTTACAACTAGTTCATAGTGATTGTATGTGTTTTTATTTGGATTTGTATTCTTTTAACTATGTACGTATTTTGCTTTTTGTTGCAAAAAAATGTATATTATGTTATTTGTAATAGACAGTCGAACTAAAAAACTTAACTATATAATGTAAATTCGTTATTGGCCGTAAGTTAAGTTTTGGAAAAAACTATGTATTATATTTATATGGGCTGCATATTTTAAATAAATGGGCTCTATCAGGTTTTCATTTTGTTGCATGTGTAATAAAAATCACAATGGGAATATTATAACTTATGTTATCCTGTTAGTAACTCACGAATTTGTTACTTGCTCATGTCATCTTCACACTCGTTGACTGGCCTTGAAAATAGTAGCAACTGGGCCCAGTTACTGTCATAGTATAAAGCGCAGTGTTGCAGGATATCTCATTGCCAATAAAATTAAAAGTTTTCCGAAGGACGTCGATGATATCTGGATAAATAGCCGATAGAGGTTTGTTTTTGGGGCTAAGGTGACAGTTGAGATTGAATTTGCTTCTTATGTGAAAGAATAGTAATTTTGAAGATAGGAAGAAGTCTAGAGATAAAAAAGACTATATATTTTTCTATCCTTAGAAATCTTGCTTTTTGACGTTTAACTGTGATTCTTTTGATTTTACTGCAAGAACAAGTATTTATTTAAAAGAACAAAAAAACGGACTGCTTATAATTTAGGTAGGTAACAAGTAGGTAACATAGTAGGTCTGACATATTTGTTTTGTGACACATGATGATGTGGTGAATTTGTACAGTTTTAGTCTATGTTTTTAGCTTTGTACCATCTTAAGTTAATTTGAAATGGCTCCTCAAATCTGCCATATTGGTTTGTTTACTCTTTAGTGTCAAATAAGAGTCATGAGTTGTACACTCTCGTTATCTAGACGAAACTAACAGCACCTAATTTGTCAAAATCCGTCCAGCCGTTTTTTCTACAGAGACAGCCAAAATAATAAATTAATAATGGCTTTATAACCGCCGTGTTGGCTTTTTTGACACCTCATTATAACCTATGACACTCTCGTCGTCTAGACGAAACCAACGACACTTTTGTCAAAATCCGTCCGGCCGTTTGGACTACAGCTTCAGCCAAAGGATACATACCTACATACACCCCAAACACATTACTCTACCTTCTTCGTAGTCGGGTAAAAACGAGAAGCAAACGGAACAGTTAGGTATAAAAAAAGAGTTTTGCGATAAAAATCATAATCGATTGAGTCTTCGAGGAACATTTTGATATTCTAGATATTCTTTTTACATTTATTATATTAACTTATTAAAGCACCTACGCTACGTATTTCAAAAGAATCTCTTTGTATTCGGAGCAGAATGTAAATAATTAACTATTATTGTCCGCCGTATAAAAAATATGTAGTTCCGATGAAATTAAAATCAAGTACGAAATAAAGTATTCTTCTCACAAATATCAGTAAAAGCCAAAAATAAAATGGCCTTGATTGGGGGTTGTCTCGAACATTTTTATTCATTAAGCCGGCTACCGCGCTCCGGCATGTGGAATGTAATCAATTTAAATTTTTGATTGGGATACACCACATTCATCGAATACACTATTCATTTGGTTGCATAAACGGACCGCGTATGTTTGGAATCATTACAGGCCCACGGTCCAATGAAGCGTTGCATATGATTCACGCTACTTGATACAAGTTTATTTTACATTGTATTTGTAATTGTTGGTGGAGGAACAGTGACCTGACCTGATTATCATGATGCAATCAAAAGGAATCTTTCAGCGGAGTTTTTGCACGCGTGGTTCATAAATTGAGAGAGAGATTCGGATACAATTTTGACGGCCTCGGTGGCGTAGTACGCGAGTGCCCGGTCGAGACGCAAGAGGTTTGTTTGCTGATAGGGAAGAAATGCATTTTTTGAAAGTATTTTTTGTAGGGGTTCAGAACACTCAGGTGTAGTGGTACTATGATGGTACTCGTAGTTTCTGATACCCATGATACAGGAAACCCTAGTAAATGGTAAGAACTATGTATGTGACTGTTGGGTGTGATTTATTTAAATGTAGGGCAACGTCACACTTCTTGATATACATAGGTTTATTTTATAATCTATACTAATATTATAAAGCTGCAGAGTTTGTTTGTTTGTTTGTTTGTTTGTTTGAACGCGCTAATCTCTGGAACTACTGGTCCGATTTGAATGATTCTTTCAGTGTTGGGTAGTCCATTTATCGAGGAAGGCTATAGGCTATGTTTTATTTTTTTCAAAATTAGGGATCCGTAATAAAATTGCTATTTTGTAACACAAGGTGTAAAATCGAAAACCTATTTTTGCGTGCGCTGCTAAAACTATTGACAATAGAACAAAATGATGTACTACGGGTTTGTAGATCCCATTAAGACCTACAAAAAAGTCCGCAAGAACATATATCTAGCTATCATGGTTTAATCACAATAACCGATTTTGTGTTCAAAATAATTATTAAATCGTCTGAAGAAAAAAAACTACGTTAAATATGTATCGTAATATTAATCTTTATCGAAATTAAGCATTATGTTATCAAGAGTATTTATGTAGAAGTAAAATACTTTTTGTTTCATCTCAATCGGATATTTCGTTTAAAAGTTATCACGTGTGTAAGATGTTAAGAGTTGGTACCTATTAATGAGTTATGGGCCATAGAGTTTTTTATCAACATAAAATCCTGTAATAATCTTTTTGAAATATATTTGTTGATGATTGTAAGTATAAGATCTTTGAAGAGTATAATAAATACATTTCTAAAATAACTCTGCTAAGGAAATCCACGCGCGCTTGATGCAAGCAAGACGAGACGCTGGCGGCGCGGCGGCGGGCGAGACGAGGAAGCCGCGCTTGCTGGCCGCCTGTGAGAAAAACGTGGGTGAAACCGCGAAGCACAGCTAGTATTTTATAATCCCCTCAGAGACTGCGCAGTATCTAGGCAAATTGAGCAGAGACTGTTTAAATACTATTTTCCAATTTCCAATTTTTTCCTGGTATTGTAAATATCGACAAGTAGTAGTAGTGGTAGAAAGAATGGATTATGCTAATTAGGTTCACTTGCATCGACATGTACAAAAGAATATTCTTAAAAATCTCTAAAATATATAATATATTTATTGAAGGTTTTTTATTTCATTATGTACATAATTTATGGTTGTTTAGTGGACAGTGGGCTTATTATAATGGGGTTCGTTATTATAATGCGTGCTGATAAATGATCACCTATTTTATTCATGATCAGCCTCCGGTAATTGTTGTATCATCACATTATCCGATTGTTAATAAAACATTCGGTTGCCACTAACTGCTGGTCCAATTAATCCATTTGATCTGAGATCAGAGCCCCTAGCCAAGCTATTTTGCGCCTAACGAAATGGCTATACGCTGCTGCAAAAAAACGTTAATTGATTCAGGCGCGCCAAGTTCATACTAAGATACTGAATGGATGGGGAATATCTAGCAAGAATCCGCTTTTATTTTTATAAAAAAATCGCCAAATTACAGACTTCTGCACGGCTCACCCGTCCGCAATGAAACAATGCAAAGCACATGCAAAACGACACACACATTCACAAAAAGCCAACTCAATATTTTTGTATATTGACATTATTTCTCACTGTAACCATGACATCCCATACATTTATACAGTAGTATCTAGCGACTTCGTTAGACTAGAGGCTCAATTCTAGCAACGCTCATTGAGACTTACGACAACGACAAGGTAAGTAATTACTTGAGGGATTACCTCTGTCTTTAGTAAATCACTGACTGACAAATTAACTGTATGAAAATTGACTTGTAAATAAACTTTTTGGTTGGGAATAAAAATAATATGACTAACTGTTATAGATACATATTAATATTATAAATGCGAAAGTTTGTGAGTTTGGATGTTTGTGCCTCAATCACACCTAAACGGCTGAACGGATTTGAATGAAACTTGGAATATACATATTACATGTGCCGGATTAACATATAGGCTATTTTTTATCCCGGTATCACGCGAGGGAAGCCGCGGGCGGCAGCTAGTTATTAATAAAACGTGCCACGTACGATGAACTCAACAGAAAAGTTTAGATATGGATATTTTAGCTCACAAAAATATTTGACAGCGTAGTGAGAACTAATAACACTACTGATTGAGTGGTGTAACGGTTTAATATTATTTTATTAATTCTTTTAAAATCTTCCTGATATTACGATTTATTAACTAAATTTTTCATTGATAGATTTGTCAAGTGCACTACAGGAACCTTTGTGGCTAGTAACTAAATAACTAGTAACATGACTAGATAGATAGATAGCCTATTATTTTTTGGATTATATTATGATAAACGCAGGTATTCGTAGAATTTACAAATAGGGTCCTTAAAAAGACCAGAAGGTGCTTATTTAAACTGGTGTCCGTACCTACTGTAAAAATAGTACTTACCTACCTAATCTTACTTCTTACTTATCTTACTTCTTACTTATATTATAAATTTGAAAAGTCTTAGTTTGCTTGAAATTACCGGCGTAAAGCTCAAAACGCAACGATAGCGCGTACTAATTTTACCGGTGCTGCCATCTAGTACGAAAGTTTGTAACGATGTTTGGATGTTTGGATGTTTGTGCCTCAATCACGCCTAAACAGCTGAACGGATCTGAACGAAACTCGGAATATACATAGTACATGTACTGGATTAACATATAGGCTATTTTTTATCCGGGTACCACGCGTTATCCGGGTACCACGCGAGCGAAGCCGCGGGCGGCAGCTAGTGTATGCATAAATGTTCCATTATTAAACCATTTTCACGTTTGACATTTTTTTGTTAGAAATGGTGATCGAAATGAATTCAATTATTAAAACCAAGTTTTGTAAGTGCTTTACGCCGACCATATTCTGATGGTGTTATAATAATGGATGGAAACTTTATCTCATTTAAGAATGTTTACTCTGAAAAATGTACTTAATGAGCGCTAAAGTTTGGCGCTCGCTCGTCAGCCCAAAGCTTTTACGGGCGTAATCAAAAACACCTATCAATTTTACACAGAAACTTAACAATAGCTAAGAACTTCTGACAAACTTCTCAAAATCTGAATAACGAGTAAGTCGTAAGTACAAATTGAAACGAGTTTTGTCAGAGTTGTCGCTTATTATGTACATATTTGATGAAAAAGTTACATAAGTTGTAAAATACCTATTTATACAAAATATGTAGCTCAAAAGTAAGTAGTAGTTACAGTTTTAATAAAATCTGAACAGAATTTTTTGTACATCTGTCTATTATATTTCACAAAATGTCTTTGTACTTAATACTTAGGGATAATTGAAAATTATTTTCCGAAAATAAACGAAACCCGATATAAGATTACTATCAATACTTATGTGCTTCAGTATTTTTTTTCTGTTTAAAATATGTGAAGGAAAACATGGCTATAAGAATACGACCAGGTGGTGTATGTATTTTATTTCTTTTTCAGGCTAAATGTCTGAATTTGTTTATTGTTCTACTGTGTACAATGCGATCATGACTCTTTCAGCAAGAAATTCTGAGAGAGAGTGATACGAGTGGGTAATATGTAAATAGAGAGCTGTATAAACTGGCAGAGGATTTGTCCCGCGTCAGTCAAGGACGGCGCGAGTGCGCCCGGGGAAATACGCTAAGTGCACATGCTTACCTGTGTGGTGCCGCGTTCACACATGCTGCTAAACCAGTTGCTGCATTTAATAGCTTTATACTACGTTTTGCTTTTGGTCATTTCTGGTAAAGTCATCATCATCATCATCTTCCTGCCCTTATCCCACTCTATGTGAGGTCGGCACATGATCCTTGGATCATGCTGTAAGAGTTTTGGCTAAGGTGTTTTATGACCGGCCGCCTGCCTGACGTTAACCCTCCTTGGGAATACTTGCTTATTGTATCTCATTATGTTAAAGAGGATACTTTCTTTTAGTCGACTTTTACGACATGCTCGGGGAGAGAAGCAGCTGGACGCATTCTGTTTTTTTTACTCCCAGTCCAGCAGACAAATAGTAAAAAAGTTTGTTTAAAAGTAAAACATTTTTAAACAAAAAATTAAAATAAAAAGACTCCCTCCTTACCAATTACCGGGCTTGTAAGATGACTAAAGCCAGTAAGTGTATCTAAGCTACTTCCCTATTACAACGCAGCATCGTTTCAACTCGGAACTGGGTCGGACTCGATGTAATGTGACATGAGCAACAATTTCGTGATTGCTCGATTAACGTTTGACAGTCGCTCACGGCCACCCACCACCGTGCGTGTTGACCTCATGAAGAGTCCTTCAACTGAAATTCACATGGCTTGTTTTGCAGTTATGTTAGTACTCTGTTCGTATAACTAGTTCTTTCGAACCAGTGTGGTGAAAGGCTCGAAGTTTATATTATATATTCGTACTAACTTGTTACCAACTAGAAGTTATTAGTTAGTTAGTTAGGAAGCGCTCGTATCTATGTATAGCTGGCTCAGACTTTCTTGATTGATCGTTGAAGTTAAGCAACGTTGTGCGCGATCACAATTTGGATAGTTGACCGCAAGTGGCATTACTAGCTGTGCGCTTCCGTGCTTCGGAGGGCACGTTAAATTGTCGGCCCCGGCTTTTAAGTCGTTAAGCCATGACGGAGGCCTTTAGGCGGCCTAAAAACTCCGTTACAAGAGCTGGCCACTAGCTCATACAAACTTACCCACATACTTACTAACTAGAATACGGTAATACTCGTAATATCAGATAGTCATTTAGTTCCATGATCGGTAAGTGTATCTAAATACGAAATGTTTTTTTTTCTTGTTTTCATGTCCGCTCTGTAGAAACGGCCCTAAAGGAAGACCAGCGTGGTTTCTTTTTGCAAACTGCATAAAGCTGAGTTAGGGTCCGTATAAAAAAAAATGCCATAAGAATATACTAGTGCCTACAAAGCAATAACCCGCAATGTTTGGGGGTAGTGGGTGGAAACCATCAGTAATAATTTAAATGACAAGTGTTATGAACATCTATGATGTATAGTTTGACAGAATGTGGGACATGAGAGTGAATACACACGAATCGAAGGAATCCTACTAATATTATTTGTAAAGACGTTTGAATGTTTGTGACTAAAACATCTATATCAATTTGGATTGAAGTACATATATTTGTGAACTGGAATAACATAAATGCTGCTACTTGTCCGGGTGTCAGTGCACGAAACGAGCCTCTGAGGCGCACTTTAAATCCTTTCACCACACTGGTTTGAAAGAACCAGTCCACGACCTCGTGAGCAAAGTCACGGGTCAAGCTAATGCCACTTTAGCTAGCACTAATTATACCCACATCTTAATGTACTCGTAATTGTTGTAATTTCGTTAATGGAACTGTAATATTGATGGTCTTGCTTTCAGAGTAATGACGTGTTTGTAAGACATGTCTAGAGACATTGTGATCTCATTATCTTACAGCTTTCACCAAGGGCATCACATGTATAGTACCCGGATTAAGTGTTGCATTATATGTTATGCATATAGGAAAGCATCGTGAGGAAACCCGCGGCTTAGTCAGCTCCGCACGTATTGACCATGTCTTACCTGTGGACAAGGCCGACTAAGCTGAGAGGATGGAATAGGTGCTGGGCAAGCCTATTCCACTTTAATTCGTCCCGGGCACTACACCGTTTCGTTTGTAAAAGTTGCCTCCTGACGCTGTATAAATCATCTACTATAGATGGTAAAAGGCCTTAATATTAGTGTGATAATAAGCCCGATTCCTATATCCAACGAACAGACGACGGATCGTTCCTTACCAAAGTAACATTGCTATCTGTCGGAAAGCGTTATTGCATTATTTTGTGTACAAAAACAACGGTGCTATGATAACTTAACATGGTAGAATGAATATAAGAACAAGATTTTTTTTTAATAACCTTGGGTTACTTTATTAAAAAATAATGATGCCATTAATATCCAATTTGGGTGTTGCAGACAAGAATTCAGCCTTCAACCTTAGCGCTCTAGAAAATGAGTTTATCCCGTCTCATATATTTTCCATAATCCCTGTAAAACATGACAGAAAGGTTGTCGCGGCCAGCCCGCGTCAACATGCTGAGCTGCCATCTGATTTCCCCCGGGCGCTGCCGCGGCTTAGATTTTAATGTTCATTCACTGAATAAACAGCTCTTGGCCCATTTTAGGGTTTACTTAATTTCCGGTAGTCTTCTGACTGACTAACAAGCAACGCACAGTCATAGAATCAAGTCTTAGAGGCATGAAACTTGGAGTGTGTAGGAGTGTACGGGACAAGGAATTCGCAAAAATCAACATCTAAAGAAAACATATCGTAAGGAAACCTACATAAAAAAATTCCATTAGCTGAGTACTTACCCTATACTTCATTTTGTAAGAACGACTAAGTTTGTATACTATGTTATAATTTTCATGTGAGTGACGTTTGTTTTAACCTTAGATGTAGAACCTAAAAAGTTATGAAAAGTGTGTCAGGTGCACGAAAGGAGCTTGAGGACCACCATTTTTCATCACACTGGTTCAAAAGAACTAGAGACACGGATATACTCCTTAAGGGACTCAGCGGGATGATGAAGTTTGTATGAAAAAGGCTCAGAGCGGACAAAGTTGCAGAACGATGTACTTACTACTTCACTGAATAAACAGGTTTTGGCCGAGTTTTAGGGTTTACTTAATTTCAGGTAATCGTTGATATGGTTTTAATTTTGCGGTCGCAAGCTTCTCTTGGGACGACTTCGGTGGCATGGCGGGCGAGTGCTTGGCTGAGACGCAAGAGGCGCGGCGTCGATTCCCGCTGAGGGAGAAATGTTTGCATTCTATCAACTATCTGATTCCCATAATTCAAGCTTTGCTTAGTTTGGGGCCAGATGGCTCTGTGTCAAATGTCCACAATATTATATCATAATTATGTCGACAGAAATGATTCATGCTCGGCTAGTTAGGCCTGTGCCAAAAAGTAATGAGACTACGTGGGAATTTTAAAATCCTACAAATATGTTGTTAAATTATGATTGTAAGTTTTCCCTTAATCAGGCATAACGGCTTAATGGATTTTAACTTGAAACTAATTTAGAAACGAATTTTTTACTTGAAACTTGAAAGGCAAATGGGCCACTAATATAATTTCGTTCCTACGTAGTTATTCATTAATTTTCTCTCACTAGCTCGGAAATAGCATAATTATTAAAAAAACAAAACATCAATCGGCTCTTTGCTGTACTCTATTAAATAACACGCTAGCAATTTACAACACGACAATAATGGAAATTGCTGGACAGTTATTTTGTTTTGGAGGAGATGGTTTTGGTACATAAATACAATACAAATGCGGATACCGCATTGCTTTTCAAAAGTTAAAAATAAGAACAAAGATCACGCCCTGTGAAATTAGTGGGAATGAAACTTATGTTTCTTGAATTAATTTATTTACTGTTTCCTGGCAAATTAGAGAAAAGTACCTACTATACAAGTCTCAGCCGAAATAGCAATTAACGACCTCGTTTAGTTAAAAAGGACTCTGTCGCCTCATCCTTTCAATATTACTCGGCCGTAAATTGCTTTATTTCCGGCCTGGGCAGTAATTTAGTTATTATTAATAATTGTAGCTGACTATGAATAAGTACTAAGAAGTTTATAAATATAATACTCTCAAGCGTTAAAGGAAAATATCGTGAGGGAACCGGCATGTCGTAGAACCTAATAAGTTCGAAAGCATGTAACAAGTGCACGAGAGGAGCCCTTGAGGCATAGGTACTTTAAACCTTTTCACCACACTGGTTCGAAAAAACTAGTGACACAGCTAGTTAGTTACGCCATTTGGCTAAGAGACTAAAAAACAAAAAAGTTTAGTTTTCGTTGTAATATTCACCAAACGGGGTCCCAATTTTATTGAGCTATTCTTAACGTAATTACTAAAATAACATTCATAACGCATGCACATTTCGTATGGCGATATCGTGCTATTTTTTATACGCATTATACGTCATCAAACGTAAGATCTAGTAAAATAGGGCACCTAAGTAGCGGTTCCGAAGTCAGAATGAAAAAACGGAGCCCTTATATGATCACTCGTGTCTGTCTGTGTGTCTCAGCCAGTTTTTTTGCGAGACTCGACTAAACTAGGTATATCTTATAAAGAGTTTTGTTACGCCATTTAGCTAAGGAACCCTAAACTCGACAAAGTCTAGTTATCGTTGTAATATTTAACGTAAAGTACCTGCGCTATTGGAGTCTCAGTTCTTCAGCTCCGGCACATTTCGATAAGAGGTACATTAAAGACATTGTATTTGAGCCTTAGACAGGCCGCATTCGTAAGCAAATAGAAAATAAAACTGTTAAGGAAGGCACTAGCTACCAAAATACAAGTGGTAAAACTTAGTTTGGTGGGTAGAGCTAGAATATAATGTAGTTATTCTAAAAGCAATTTATGATTTTGTTTTTGGCGCTCGCCCATGGTCCTTTGGTAGAGATGCATTAGTAATACAATACAATACAATATTACTTCATTGCAAATACATAAAAAAACGTGTGAAAGTAAAAATTTCTTTATTCCTTAAAATCACGTCATTTGGACACGTCTTAAATATACGTTGCATTTACACCAGCAAGCGTGGAAGATACAGGTAAGAAACCACGCGTGGCTATTTTGTTTGGAAAATGATCCCAATAATATTTTTAAAAGGAGTTGGAGCATTATTCATCCTGGTAGCAAAAACATTCGTCAAGTTTCGTTACCTCTACTATCAACAGATCTTCAAGGTTCTTGAGTACCATCTCAGGGGATGCCTACAAACTTGATTGCAGACTTGAGTTCCATTATTTTTAGTTAACACATAGTTTTGTTCCCACTAGGATTCTGCGGAAAAGAAACTACGATAAAGTACAGTCAGCATCAGAAGTTATAACTTTTTCGTTTTTTTTTGCTAGTACTGAATGCAATTACCCGACTCTATTTAAAAACAAAAACGTACTTATACTTGGTTTGTTTTAGTAAAAAAATATTGTTGGAATTTAGTTTCATCAATGACGTCTTCGTTTACTCTAACGTTTCGATTGCAGCTTATCTAACGGGGTAGGTATCTTTGTTACCGTTATTGTAGGCTGTCGTATAAATTGCGCCTATCTCACGGTCCATGATAAACTGAAATATTCAGAGCCGCCATATTTAGAAAATATTCGCCTGCTATCTTGCTTCATGAATTCGGTTTGAGATTTGCATATTGCATTATCAGAGAATTGGTCATGACCTTGTACGATTTATTATTATATCGAATGTTTATGCCTTAAAATATAAGATAAACTAAGGTTTTGTCATAAAACATTGCCATTGTCTAACATGTCTAGGTCGATGAACTTACCTACCTAGGTAACCTTTCTTGAGAAATGCTCAAAGGTTACAGGTTACGAGCATTTTATGAGCGTACTTTTTTGAAGCAAAAGACAGCCGAGTTTTTCTAGTGTTCAGTTATATGCTCGAAGGTCTAGTGACATTTCCCACAGTTTATACTTACAAAGTTGGGAGCACTTAACCTTACTTTCGATCCAGAGGTCGTGGGTTTGAATCCCTGTCGTGCATGAATAAATTTTGAATGCCGAAATAAAATGCGTTCAAAACAAGGAAAGTTAAGCAATCAATATCTCTGTTTCTCTGTTTACATTTGTTAGTACTTACGTGTATATGTATGTACTTCAACTAAGTCTTACCTACTATGGGTGCCTATGTTTTTCCGCTTTGCATTATAATAAACTAAGAGTATATGTATATTGAGTTTAAGTGCCATGTAACGTTTGTTGTTAAATAAATTTAACAAGAAATTCAGAAATCATAAGTGGCTCAGCATAATGACCAGTGCAAATATTCCCAAATTAATTGTAAAGATCATAATGAGTGCACTATTGAAATGACGCGCCTGATTAGCGGTCACCGGCTTGACAGCGAACGTTTCCAATGACACAAAGCTAATTCTAACGGCTTCATCAGAGCGAATGAAACGTAATTACACATTGGCGAGTGACACGAGTCGCATGCCTGGTTGGACACCGGAGCCGGACGCCCGGACACCCGGACGCCCGGACACCCGGACACAGTGGAGCTAGATAAGTGCAGTGCATTCTTACTTTGTAAATAAATTGGTGATACCGGCGTCAACTGTCAAACTACTAAGAGGCCGAGTATTTTTTACTCTAATTTCAAACACGAAGAGAAACCATATAATAACACCCTGGGTGTTATTATATGCTTTCTCTTCGTGTTCCTAGTGTTCCTAGTAATCCTAGTTTTCCTGGGACTAGGATTCCCTGTATCGTGGGTATTAGAAACTACGAGTACCATGGTACCACAACATATCAAGACAAGTTTACTACTAAGGCCTTTTACCATCTATAGTAGATGATTTATACCGCGTCAGGAGGCAACTTTTATCTTCACAAACGTAACGCTGTAGTACCCGGGACGACTTAAGATGGAGTAGGCTTGCCCAGCACCTATTCAATCCTCTCAGCTTAGCTTAGCTTTAACTAGCCGCGGGTTTCCTCACGATGTTTTCCTTCACCGTTTGAGAGTAATGGTATAGGGCACATAAATTTTTCGCACAGAAAAATCCATTGGTACACGACCGGATTTGAACCCACGACCTTAGGATCGGAAGGCGGGCACTACCAACTAGATCACCAGTGCTCTATTACTATTACCTGCTTTAATCCTGTGGCAGCTTTACAAAGACAGTTTATTCAAAGATGTCGTACTGTGTACAGACACAGAGCGCACCCTGTGATGTTATATTCAGGTTTAATAACGACTAATCCTGACCTGTGTCACAAATTACTCGCTTTTGTCCGTCACCGGGGATTCCATGCAGTACGCATTCATTTACAAAGCGAACACAGTTGCCAAAAGGCACTAGTTTAGTGGTAGTGACTCCGCCTTCCGATCCTGAGGTCGTTGGTTAGAATTCACCATCCACGATTCTAAGGTCGTGGGTTGGAAGTTACAATGCTTTGCAATGGAAAAGATCTACTAACCACCTACGGAGTGAAATGGTAAGAAGTAATGAAGTGGACTAACTCTTCGTAAAACCTAAGATATGCAAGTGAAGTATCCGAATAGACGACATTAACTTACGAAATATAATGCATTGCACCTTTGAATTTGTTAGTTTCGACATATATTTTTTAGTTAGCCATTTTGAGGTGCTTTTATTGAAAGAAGGAAATACTTGAGAGAATATTCAGCCATCCTCGGATGCTCTTTTCCTCTTGACTTGCCTTATCTGTACAGACACGTGTCGAGATAAAATAAGTGATATAGATAATGGATTTTAAAACCATCATTCTTTTTTCCCATTGCTATCTATGTGCGTTCGTTTGTTAATTACGACAGGCATGTACATCAATGTTGATGCCTTACAGATTAAATACTATCCTCTCCAACATGGTGGATCGTCTATATGGGCGATGGGCCGATCACCTTGCATCATGGTTCACTATATCCTGCAAGTGGCTGCAAGGGGTCACAGTGCTAGCCTGTTTACTGTTTTTTTGAGGGCAACATTTCTTCAGGGTCAGTAAACGCCGGTTACCCAGTCGGTGGCCTGCTTTCAGCGTGATTGTAGTAATATGAATGCGTTACCCACGCATGCATTATGCAACTTCTCGTACTACAATTACTATGCAAGTACGATGTTTCACAAGCATCTGTAACCAAGCTTAAAACATATTCACGGAGGTGGACAGACATTCATATATTCAGTTGTCCTTAAGTATTGGAGAGGCAACTTAAGATCGCTAATATGAATTCTTTATATTGCTTTTAAAATTAATAATTTATTATCTTTCGCCCGCGGCTTTGCTCCTGTGGCACCTTTTTAAAAATAGCTTGCATACTGTGCCAGATCACGAACTATATATTTTAAGAGTTATTTTCAAATCCGTTCAGCCGTTACGCCATGAGGCTCAAACACTTACTTACAAAGCTTCCTTTCAAAACATGCTTTATTATATTTATTTATTTTGAAAGTTTCAAGCATTAATTCGATAGAAGAAACGAAATGGCGTGGTGGGCGATTGCTCGACAGAGACGCAAGGGGCGCGGGTTCGATTCCCGCTGCGGATGAAATGTTTGCATGTTCTGTAAATATTTCTTCCGGGTCTGGGTGTTGTGGTAGCATGATACTCGTAGTGACACAGAGAATCCTAGTGTGGGGTCAGGGCTATGTATGTGACTGTTGGGTGTTATTTATTTATTTATATTATTAGGAATAAGATTCCCGTACTGGCTATTTTCAACGAAAACATGTAATTAGGTCAGCGGGGATGTTTCCCCTTTCGAAAGAACGTGTGTATTTAATGTAATTAACTGTTTGCAAGTTCTTGCGTATTCTGTGCTCCTTCTTGTGGATTTAAACAATTACAGTTCATTAGGATGCACAGGGAGCTTTTGTAATGCAAATCCATTGTTTTTGCGCGGTAACTATCTACTTTACTTAGTTTTATGTGTCGTGTATTGCCTGAAGTTGAAACGCAGGGACATTGTGTAAAGCTAGTGGTAATATTGGACTTTATGTGTCAAACTCCTGTTGGGTTTGAAAGATAATGGATACGGATGAAACGGCAATATGCCGGGTTGTATTTGACAGTTGTAAGATTATAGAAACGGATGAAACCACAAACCTTTGTGGTTTTCTCCTTAGTGGATGAATTCTCATCATCATTTCAGCGTTGTATCGTTCATTGTGTATAGGCCTCATTTTGTTTTTTCAGCCTCAGTGGTCCAGTGCGTTTTTCTTATACAGGTTTTGTAAGCAACTTTTTCGATATCGTCGATCCAAAGCAATAACTTGGATGAAACCAATTGGCTTAAATGGCTTAAAGTTATGTGCCACCACCATCATCATCATCATCATCCACAGTCCGACTTTCCCCACTGCTGGGCACAGGCATCCCTGTTTGTGTCATCATCGATTTTGTGCTAGTCTTTTCCATCCACGGCCCAGGGCTTTATTTCGTCTGCCCATTTCGCTGAACTTATGCTGCTGCTATACATATGCTGAACTTATTGTCCACATAAGTATAATAAGTTCAGCATTAATATACTTAGGTTAGCATTACACAACATAATTAAAATGATTTGATTTTTCAAATTAAAAGTCCTCAGTGTCTAGTTCGGTATTCTAAACATGATTCGTAAGTTGCGCTTCGGAATGAAAAGCAATTTCATAAGTGGAGTGCAGTCGGCGAGGAAGTTTGTCCTTTCGGAGTGAAACTTTATATAAAATTCAATATTTAGTTGGACCCAGAGTCTCGGCCCACCAAGACGTGGATTTTAAAGGAACCGTAAAAATAGTAAACACGATTTGAGCTTGTGAAAAGATGAATGTTGGTCGCGCAAACATAGTCTCTCGGGAGGCTCTCCTACGTGGAATCGAAAACTGAGTATTTTCTACAAAAGTTTAGAATAGTTGTTTTCAAATGTTCTGGATGATATTTTTCGAAATTTTTGACGTGAGGATGTCTAACAATCGGTTCTTTTCTAATGACTTCTCTTTTATATGTTACTAGCTGCCGCCCGCGGCTTCGCTCGCGTGGTACCCGAACAAAAAGTAGCCTATATGTTAATCCAGCACATGTACTATGTATATTCCAAGTTTCATTCAAATCCGTTCAGCCGTTTAGGCGTGATTGAGGCACAAACATCCAAACTGACAAATTTTCACATTTATAATATAGTAGGAAGTAGGATAGGATTATATTATAACTTATCATTTTAACTGATGAACGCAAACACCGTTGACACTCGCTATTTGAAATTTTTTCTTTCGCAATTTTTGGCGATTGGAAACATTATGGATTTTTTTAGCTCTGTGGTGTTTTTAAATTTAACTGATCGTAGTAATTTGCTTTTCAGTGAGTTCGACGTAGCAGACCCTCCCGCGGTCGTGTCTCGAGGGGCGGAATCTCGTAAGTTTGATTTGATTCGAGGAATTTGGCGTTGGCATATAGAAAATATTGCAAATTCAGTTTCGGCGGAGAATGGTGCCGATGTGGCTGCCAGATCTTATAATACAGCCCTAGGTTTCCTGAAAACTACAACCGTGATATGTAAGTCAAATAAAACAAATAAATACGCACCCACATGCATTTTCTAATCCTATAATACCCTTTGTCTGACGGGTGTAAATAATCTAACTACATCATATGTAAGCTACAAGTTGACGCCCGTGTCTTCGTCTGCATTAAATTGTTTTGTCATTCGTCTGTTCAGCCGTTGTCAGGTGTGAAAAGGGTTACAATAACGTGAACTCCTTTGTTTATTTTTATAACCAAAAAAATACTAATTTAATCTATATAAAATAGGTAAGCATTTTTCTGCAATCAACGCACAGGCCATACTACTGAAGCTAGAAAGTTGAAAGGCCTTTCCTCCTTTTAAACACAGAAGTCACAGAAGTCGTCTCTACAGTATGTTTACGTACGCAAGTAGTTTTGCTGTACCACGGTTGCCGTTTCCTTACAAACCTTTCCTTACGCCTTTGCAGTGTTCTGCGTATCATATGACACCCGAAAACTATAGAATATCACATTTTATTTTTGGACTTTCTACCTCGAACGAGATATCTTTTGATACTACACTTTTCTGTCACATACCAAGAGTCTCTTGGCATCTACTTATTTACTTAAACTTAAAATTCATTTAATATACATACTCACTGAGTAATTTACCTTCAACAGACAATTTAGCCTCACCATTGGATGACCGCCAGAGTTCTCCAGCTACATACTTTTGAATTGTCCCTTTGTTATCCAGGTCACTATGAAATAGGAGGGAAGACAGTATTGCTACATTGAACATAGTTTCATTGCAAACAGATTTTGAGAGACGATTATAAGTTTTTACTTAATATATTTTTCTCTGCTGGACCGGGAGTAAAGAAAAAAAAAATAGCGTCCAGCTGCTTCTCTCTCCGAGCATGTCGTAAAAGTCGACTAAGGAGTACCTAGTATCCTCTCCAACTTGATGGACCTATATGGGCGATGGGCAGATCACCTGACACCATGGTTCACCATATCCATCTTGGGAGTCTTGGATCAGAAGTGGCTGCAAGTTTTCTTATGATTGTTTGTGGTTCTGCCCACCCCGTTAGGGATACGGGCGTGATAATATGTGTGTTTGTATGTATTTCAGACTAAAATACTAAAATCACTATACAGCAAAGCACAAATATTAGGATAGGAATAAGAAGTTCCCGTCAAAAGCTGTGTAAATATTATCCCAGTGCAAATGGACAGAAGAAGGGAAGTGAATGGATCCACTAGACAAACGATTCTCTTTGCTTTGTTGTCCACCTGTTTACGCTTATTCAAATTGTAGGTACGTTCCAATCTGCAGCCTTATTGCGTAAGACTGGTGATCGCCTTTAACTTTTACATTCTCATTGTATATTGTGTATTAAATTGTGTTCAGTTGACGATATAATTTTAGTCACTACGTGGGACAAGAAACATTTATGTAAATGTACGATGGTACCTACGGAACCCCGTTTCGTGTGTGAATTCGACTCGCACTTGACCAGTTTTTATTGTTTATTCCCATCATTCTTAAAATCTTCTATTGTATTTATATAAGCGTCTGTATCGCAGACTATATACTAAAATTACAATTCTAGTTGTAATAAAGTACAAATAAAATGAAAATTAAACATAACTGTGACGACGGCGTGGGACGTCCGGCAGCGATGGGCAGATGATATAGTTAACCCTTAGCTGGAGTCGGGGGTCAAAAGTTACCCCAGCGACACCTATTTCTCTTAATAACTTTACAATCCGAGGTCATGTGAACCCGTGCATTTAGGTAATCTCCTTACGTCGCGTGATGTGGCGGGTGACGAACGCGCGTCGCTTGAACTTATTTAGAAGCGGAGGTACGTATGTGTATGGGGTCAAAATTGACCCCCGACTCCGGAAATGGTTGTATTTTTGTAAACTCATTTTGTAATGTTTTATCGTTTTTTTTAATGAATTATTAACTTTATGGACTACAATCGTATTGCACAGCTTTTAGAGGATGAAGGCGATAGTTTAGACTAGGAACCTGTTCATGATGCCACGTTACCAGCCTGTGATGATGAAGAAATCAGCGATTGTTAGGAAACAGAAGAACTCACTTGTTCTGAAGCAGTTGAACTGGAGACAGACAAAAAAAATGCCAATTTTCAGTAGCTAGAAGAACTCAACGATGGCCATGCGTTATATTTTTGGATATAATGAATTCTTCGTTAGTGAACGGTTGTCTTTTATAGATTTATTGACCTAAAGTTATTAGAATTTTATAAGTGTTTTGGTTTAGATTGTCATTTTTTTATTTTTAGTTTATATGAGAAGAAATTCCTAAGTTTTGTTATTTAGATCATATAAGAAAGCTGTGTGAATAAAGAAATATATGTTATTTTATTTTTTTTTAGCTATTATGGGTTCCTAAAGTTGATACTTCAAAATTTCTTTAAAAAAGCTAGAGATCTCTTTATTTTATAATAAAACATATGCATTAAAATTAAAAATTAAAAAAAGGTTAATTACGATTTAGTTAATAAACAAAACGATTTTTTTGAATTATATTAATTGTTTTAATGTAATACGTCAAAAACCCTACGGGGTCATTTTTTACCCCCGACTCCAGATATGTTACCAAAAATAGCGACTCCAGCTAAGGGTTAAGGTCGTGGGCCGTAATTGAATCAAATTAGCACAGGACCGTGTTGGCACAAGCGAACGGAGGCCTATGCCCAGCCGTGGGCAAAAACAAGCTGTGGATGATGATGATGATGAAACATAACTGTTCCTCCTACATAGTGCGATCTCGGTGGCGTGTATCCGGCTGAAAACGAGTTCAATTCACGCGGTGCGAGAACTGATTGCATGTTCTGCAAATATTTCTATCGGGTCTGGCTGTTGTGGTGGCATAGTACTCGTAATTTTTGATACCCACGATACAGGGAATCCTAGTGCGAGGTCAGAACTACGTATGTAACTATATTTATAATATCCAGCTATTTACAAATTATTAGTTAGGTATTTATTCTTAACTCTAGGTAAATTATTGTTCCAAAAGGTTTTGGTTTAGGTAAAATTTACAAAATAACAAAATGTAAATTGTTAGTTTTTGTTGTGATAACCTGAGAAGCGTGATTCTCAGAAGAAACCTTTAAAGGTTTGTTTGGAGGAGTAAGTTCAAAGTTGTTTTGTAAACGAATAATGTCAACATAGCATTTATTTTGGCTTCTGATTGGCAATGAAATAAGGAAAGGCTTTAAAGAGTAAAAAAATTAGGCATGTATAAGTATCAGGAAAACTATAATAAGCTCAACAAATTAAAAAAAGTGGCTCCTATCGAAATTCTTTACACAGTTAAAGATTTTTTTTATTTTGTGGTCTTGAAGATTTTATGATATTAGAATATTTGCATGCTAAACTTTCGTAGGACATAAATTGTACGATTTAAATAGGATTATAAGACCTAATCATAAGCACATATGTTTTCGCAAATAAATGAATTCTATTCTATTCAAGATAAGGATTTAAGAAGCATGGAACAAAACAACTTATATTATAGCTTATACATAAATAAATAGTGTTTGACTAGTAGAGAAATAAATTAAAACTGACGTAGCTCGATGGCGAATATTTTCACTCTTGCTTCTTTGCAATATTGTTCTTCGAAATCCTTAGAATATAGAAATCGAAATCATACAATAACCACCAATACTCATTAAAACGTTCAACGGAAATTGAACCCACACGTTCTCATTATAAAGTTCAATTTATCGCCGCAGTGGTGCCGGGAACAAAGGAGCTAAATTTTGGATTCCTTGCGTCCAGTCTTGGAACTTCTTAACTAGTCTCAATGAGTTAACAACGCGCCCTCGTGGTCTTTGGGACCGTATTGCACTGTATTCACATTGACTAGGGCTGCTAAGAGACTTGAACTTTTATATGGAGTTCTGTTCCCATTCTATGATGTGTTTTTATTTCTACATTGAAATGATATTTAATTTATAGATTTAATAAAAAAAGAGTCAAGCGTGGTGTCTAGCCTGTACCTTGCAGCGTAACGAATAAGCGTAATTCAACGTAATCAACGTTGAATTACGCTTATTCGTTCAAGACATTCCAAAATGATCTTCATTGTGAGTTTATTTAATAAACTACTTTTGAATTGTGTAGAAGTTTTTGAAATTTCTCTGTATAATCCAATAGCAAGGCCTTTTATCATCTATAGTAGATGATTTATACAGCGTCAGGAGGCAACTTTTACCTTCATAAACGGGACGCTGTAGTGCCCGGGACGTATTAATATGTAGGCTTGCCCAGCACCTATTCCATCCTTTCAGCTAAGTCGGCCTTGTCCACAGGAAAGACATGGTCAATACGTGCAATAATCCAATCGAGGTGCGAAAAAAATACATTAAAAGTTGTACGATTGTACGAAGCTCTTCGTATGCGAATTCGACTCGCACTTGACCGGTTTTATTTTATACGGAGCAACCCTAGTGTCCGATACGCGACGGAGCCGGAACGTCCTACGACCGCGGCGGAATTAAACATACGCCACGTGCAACCAAGCCGGAAATTTAACACGTTGAGGGTTAACGTCTGAGCATGCAGGGGTTAGGTTTTAAAACGACGTCACTCTGAATGTCTCATTTGTAAATACTGCATTTTGAATTATATTCAAATGTTTTTTAGACTATAAGCAAATAGTTTGTAAAATAGTAGGTATGTATTATTGTAGTAAAATGTTTTAAAATTAATACATATATTATCACGCGCGTATTCCTAATGGGGTGGGCAGAGCCACAAGTACCTAATCTAAGAAACCTTGCAGCCACTTCTAATTCAATATTCCAAGATGGACATGGAGAACCATGGTGACGGATGATCAGCCCATCGCCCATATAGATGGTCCATCATGTTGAGAAGGATACTGTTACTTACTATCCCTTAGTCGACTTTTACGACATGCTCGGGGAGAAAAGCTGGACGCACTCTATGCTTTTTCTTTACTTCCAGTCCAGCAGAGAATTATATATCTTTTAAGGATATTCGTATTTTGGTTATTTTGAAGTTATTTTTAAGAATTATCTTGACAATTTCATTTCTTCTATTCTGGGTATTGTGAAACTATTAGTTACTGGTATGAGAATCCTAGGTAAGTCTAGTGTGGGTTCAGAAATTGTATGTGACTGTTGGGAGTTACTTACCTTGAAACATCATCATCATCAGCCTCTATTCTTCTATAAGTCCACTTCTAGACATAGGTCTCCTCAGTATACTTCCAGGATGAACGATTTTGTGCTGCCTCCATCTATGTCATCGGTCCACCGGGATGGGGGTCCTCCACGTTTCCCGGTCCGAGGCCGCTATTTGAGGAAGATATTAATTGATTATTTATTAGACAATAGTTACATTCAGATTTACGACTAGAGGGCCCTGCAATTAATCATTTGAATAATTTGGCTATTACTAACGGCAGGTTGTAACAATTACTCATTCCTGGATTAGTAATTAACAATAACAAATGGTAGTGTTTGTCGCGAGATGGTATTATTTGGATGATAAAGGTGAGAACACATTTATAAGAAGAGTCACAAGCTTACTAAAGGTTGATTTCTTAGGCGTTGGCGTGACCCGGTATGGATAGAATAAGATAAGATAGGATGAGATGAGATGAGAGTTTTAGTCCTGGTTGGAAAACATAGACACGATCACACACGGGTTGGATTGGTTTCGTACCTTACAAGATGGCGTTCCTATGGCCCCGATGGGGATGAAGATATTTTATGGGTGAGTTTTATATTAAAAGTTTATATATATTTAAATGAAAGTGAGTGTGTGTGTGTGTGTGTGTGTGTGTGTGTGTGTGTGTGTGTGTGTGTGTGTGTGTGTGTGAGTGCGTGAGTGCGTGTATGTGTATATGTTTGTGCATGCGTGTGTATTTATGAGCATGAGTTAAGTCAATACCATCAAAATGGATTCGGTCTCTACATAATTTAGGTCAAGTGATCAAGTTTTTTCATTTGAAAAAAAAAGGTACAAACCACCATCTACTAATGTTATTAATCCGATAGTTTGTGACGGTGTAGGCATTTGAATAGTAGGTATAAGGTATGATGTGAGCGAAGCCGCGGGTGAAAGCTGGTAACATTATAAGTCTAAAAGTTTATGATGATGTGAGGATGTTTTTATAGCTGTGCCTTCAATCACGGCATACCAACTGATTTCAATCAAACTTGTACAAAGTCATTGACTCATGTTTGCACGGTTATTTTCCTTTCTTGCACGAAAGGAGCCTTTTTGAGGCGTACTTTAATTCTTTCACCGCACTCATTGGTCCGAAGAAGTTAATGACACGAGTAGTGTGATATAGTGTTGATTAAAGACAGAATTTTCCAACAAGCTCGCTTACCAATCATCCAATTGTTGTAAAATACATTACAGATCTATTTATAGATAGCGTCATCTATTGTGTAACGCCACATCGATAGAAATGATTAATGAGTGTATTTGCTATCATTATCATTAACCGCACGTAAAATGTTCGCATTATCTTAATTACAAAAGCGTTGACCGGAGCGTTACAGTACTCGACATGTCACCGTGCATCTGAAAGAAAATGCATTTTCGGCCAATCTTGGTTAACCAAACACAAGTTAAAATTCTCGACTTTAAAGAATTTTGCAGTATATCACTAAAAGGAAGCACACACCTTTGACAAAATCATTTTCCTGAAAGTAAGTAAGTAATGTCAAGTTATTGTAGATGTCAAAATATTTAACAAAGTCAGGGCCTGGAACAGCTATAAAAGATGATTTGCGTGGTGTCTGTGGTCTATAGGCACCTACGTTGTGACTTGTTAGGTACGCCTAACAGGTCACACCAGGAGCGATAGCTAAGACCGCATTTCGAGCAAGAAAATTGTGTCATTCCTGTTGATGATAAAGGGAGATCAGCACGTTGACGTCTTAATGTGAACTTTTGAGACAGTAAATCAAACTATGACAATTAAACTACTTGATGCAAATAAATAGCTTATGCAAAATTAAGGATACTTGCAACCATTTATACATGTTTTGTATCTTATTATTACTATTATGAGCCTGTCCTACTGCAGGGCAATGGCCTCCCTTCCTTCTCTTCAGTCATCTCTGTTCTGGGTCACTGTGGACCAGTCCCTATATTTAGAAAAATCTATTTTCTATCTGAGGCACTTAGATAAAAATTTGCTGAAAAGTCTATTTTGATATGAACTACAAATTGTTTCAAGTTTATTTTAAGTATCTCCGGGTTGATTACACTACTAGATACCTGAGGGACAGCGTCTCGAGTTTGGCCAAAGAAGCGTTGGGGGACGAGCTCGGTACCTTCGAAAGAGAAAGAGCTCGGGACGGAAATGTCTGGAAATCCATAAGGAAGACCTTTGCCTAGAAGTGGGACGAGAAATGTTGATAAAATACTGTAAATTCTTTATTTTATCTTTATACACGTATAGTGCGTAGTCACACAGCCTGTACTGTAAAGCGTAATGATATTTCAACGCACGCTCATCGTTCATTCCAAATTAATAATAGCTTAAAAGCAGCGACACGACGAATTCAGTAATACGACGGATTAATATTGAAGTCCATTGGCATGTAATGGTCCAATCTTTAATTTACAGTGAATCAAAAGGTGCAATGTATTTAATTTATTTATTTATTCAAAAAAGACTAATAAATGTATTACCTACGTACAAGTGTAAGTTTAATTACGGTCTTCAATCACTATCTCTTGCCATAGGTAATCAGACCGACACAGACTCGGCAAAAAAAAAAAC
Source organism: Scotopteryx bipunctaria (assembly GCA_949320045.1). Taxonomy (NCBI): domain Eukaryota; kingdom Metazoa; phylum Arthropoda; class Insecta; order Lepidoptera; family Geometridae; genus Scotopteryx; species Scotopteryx bipunctaria. The sequence continues at coordinate 4,277,871 of OX439459.1, read as the reverse complement.
AAAATTGAAAATAATATGTACTCTGACATAATTTTGCTTTGCTTTTTTGTTCTTTTACGGTCTGCTTATTGAATGGCTTAGTGATCAAAAACCCTTAGGATAAATTAGGAGGGATTAAGGAAACGCCTTATCTAGTCGATTTATATCGGCGTTGGGCTTTGCCACATCATCACTAACTTGTACCTAACATCAACACATCGGAAATAAAACAAAATACGATTTTAGGCGTCGCAATTAAAATACTTATTATTAACGCTTTTAGTTTAGCCAATGATTCAGGAAAAAAATTGTTATGCACTTGATTAGTTCTGGGAAGATTGAGGTTAGTAGGTACTTTTTGTATAGATAGTTTGTATTAATACATACATATTATCACGCTCGTATTCCTAACGGGGTGGGCAGAGCCACAGATAAGAAAACTTGCAGCCACTCCTGATTCAAGAGTCCCAAGATGGATATGGTGAACTATGATGGCTGATCAGCCCATCGCCCATATAGATGGTCCATCATGTTGGAGAGGCTACTACTACTTAACCGACTTTTAAGACATGTTCGGGGAGAGAATTAGCTGGACGTTCTATGTGTTTTCTTTACTACCAGTTTGTATTATTAATTGTAGCCATTGTAGGTAAAGGGACTGATCACCTGTTTACAGTTGTATTTCTATCTATAAAATAAACCTGAATAATACTAAACAGATACCTAGCTCTACGCTTTCAGTAAAATTTATAGAGCGAAATACTCTCCTATGCAATTTTCTCAGTTCGTTCGCAAAAACATGACAACGAGTAAGTAGAAAATAGAATAATAAAAGATTCACTGGCACTTTGCAGACAGACGAAGTTTCAAAAAAGATATCCTGAATGCATTTTCCTACGGGAAAAATAACTGTGGCCTAAATTCTTAGGATAGGAAACTAAGGAATATCAACACTTAGAACTTAGAATATCAACAGCATTTAACACTTAAGTAACTTTTTAAAAGGTTATTGTTTGGAAAGTACAATGCAGTTGCTATAACTACAGTAATGTACAGCCGTACGCCGAATTCTGCGTCGAAGGACCAGCGTACTCTGACCCCCTGCATTTCATTGGACCTTCGAAACTTGAAGCAGTATGCCATCTTCGCGGGTCTGCGTATTCTGGTCGTAGTGTAGCATGTAGTGCAAACTCAAAGTCAAGTCGTAACCCGAGAATGAAAATTAAATTGAAACGGGAAAGTTTGAGAGTGTTGAAGCTACCAAAACATTTTCTGATAAGTAGATGTGAACCGTAGCTTTGACCATCAAATATAGTTGACGGCCTCGGTAGCGTGGCAGGCATGTGCTTTGCTGAAACTCAAGAGGCGCGGGTTCGATTCCCGCTGCGGTAGAAATGTTTATGTTTTGCAAAAAAATATTCCTGCTTATCTTTTATCGTAGGGTTAAGAAGGCCTATGTTATGGCTGGTGAAGTTTTTGACCTCATCATTTCTGATTTCATTCCTTTTTCTTAAATTTTTTGCAGTCCGAAAACTAAAACAATAAAAAAGCCTAAAACCTTACTTAAAAACTCAGGAACTTACCATACCTACTAGATGATTTAAACAGCGTCAAGAGGCCACTTTTCTAACGGGACGCTATTATGTAGTGCCCGGGACGTTTTAGATGAAGTAGGCTTGGCGAACTACATACTCTTAGCTTGATCGGCTAAAAGCAATTAAAATAATATTCGATTTGTGAGAAGAAAATAGCACACACCTTAAGTAAGTTGTTACAAACAAGATGTGTCACATTGAATAAAACAACAAAGTTACAGAACGCTTTTATTGAAAAAGTTGGCGCGAACGAAAATCGAACTTCTTGTAACTCGATCATCGAGTTGTGATTCCCACAGTTTTATACACCGTACCTTTGAGGCGCACTTTAAACGTTTTCGCCACACTGGTTTGAAAGAACTGGTGACACGACTAGGTAGGGTTGCCAGATGCCCCGTAATTTACTGGTTACCCCGTATTTTACGGGGTGAATAAAAATCCGTATTTATTACAGTTAAGGCTCGTAAGCTTTGAATTTGGTGTAGTGTGAGCTGTGGGCATGTAGCTAATATTATGTTTGGACTTTCCTCTGACTAACTCAATAGACACCATCAACGATCTCGAGAGCTTGGAGATTTTAGAAGTTGTACTGAGTATACAGTCATGAAGTTATTTTTTTAGGTTTCCCGTAATAAAATTGGAAAAACCGTATTTTTCATGATATTGCACAATACACCCCCCCGCGGGATGTCAGTGCAGATCTTTGTTCCCCTAACATTAATTAGAATTAGAATTATTCACATAGGCTAGCGTGGTATGGTATGGGCATGTCATGAGGAAGGATGAAAGTCATGTTACGAGGAAAGTTATGAATATGAATGTGGATGGATTTAAAGGTAGGGGAAGGTCAAAGAAAAGGTGGATGGATTGTTGTTAAGGAGGACATGGTTAAGAAAGGAGTATGTATGTATGTATGCAGAGATGACGGCAGACAGAAGGGAATGGAAGAAGAGACCATGCTGCCGACCCCACATAGTGGGATAAGGACAGGAAGATGATGATGTGAGTTTATTTTCTTAGTTTGAATCATAATATTTCGATATCTTTTCACAATTCGTATGTTCAGTCCGCATTCTTATGGCGTTTTATTCATAAATAATATAAGCTCAAATAAAACCTGTTTATGGCGGTGGCATGGTAATTCCCCACCGTGGGTAATTCCCCGCTAATCCCCGCGGTGATTGATGGTTATTCAACAACAATAAACCGCCTTTATAACCTTATATATGAATAAAGCGGGTTTCATAAGCTGTAGTAAAAATAGGATATTACTCGTTAGAAAAGAAATTAAGTGTAATAGTTATAAAACTTGATTTTTAATGTCTAGGTCTAGTGCTTTATAACTTTATTACGTTCGCTTGAACTATTTCAACGAGGTCTCTCGAACCAGGGTGCTGAAAGGATTTAAAGTGCGCCTCAAAGGCTCCTTTCGTGCACTTGTCACAAATTTCCTAACTTTTTTGGTTTTAAGACATGCCAGGTTCCTCACATAGTTTTTCTTCACCGTTTAAAAGTACTGGTTATAGAGCATATTATTATACATTTTTCGAACAGAAAAATACATTGGTTCACGACTGGATTTGAACCCATGACCTTAGGATCGGAAGGATTTGAAGTCGCCTCAATTAACATTGAAGGCTTTTCAGATGATAAGAAGCGATCGTGGCGTAGCTCGCTTAGACGTTCTTGATTGATCGTTGAAGTTAAGCAACGTTGTGCGCGGTCACAATTGGGATGGATGACCGCAAGTGGCATTACGAGCTGAGCGCTTCCGTTCTTCGGAGGGTACGTCAAATTGTCGGTCAAGTTGTTAAGCCATGACGGAGGCCTTTAGGCGGGGCCTAAAAACTCCCCAAACTAGCTTTGCTTAGTTTGAGGCTAGATGGCGCTGTGTGAAATGTTCACAAATATTTATTTAATTATTTTTTGTTCTTGTTTTTATATGTAAAACAAAGTAGGTTGTATAACGCGTTCAAGTGTTGAAAATACTTATTCCAAAATATACACAGATGCCGCGGCGCAGAAACATACTTAAACTTAGATTCGATTCCAAAAGTTAAGCAGAAATATAGCCCAGAAAAATCCACTTACAATGTCGCTGTAGAAATAGTGGCAGTGCTAAAAGTAAGTAGTTATTGGCCTGCTATAAATACTGGCGAAACCAATTGTAATGAAAGATACTGTACTTATTGTGCGATTTACGCCTTTATTTACAACAAACAGTAGTGAACATATGTTTTCTGCCTATCCTTAGGTATACCTATCAGATGCTGATATTGTCTTTTTATCCCAGAATACTCAAACATGACTCAGAGTTGAGCACGTCTCAAGTGACAAGTTTTTAACAGATTTTCATGAAAAACATTTCTTCATTCCGATGCGTTTGAGTATTCGGGGGTTAGACTTCAGGATTGTCGGGAAGTAACTGAAATACGCGACGAATACCTGGTAAATTTATAATGTAACCAAAATTATCCAACGAGTGGGATTCGCATCTTTCGCCTGGAATCGAGAAAGAATAAACTACCCTAGGGCCTGAAACTCTGCTCGTACAAAAATCTTGAAACGCGATAAATAAATAAGAGATTACAGAGTAAATTAATAAATATTGGTGGACAGTTTTTACACAGCGGTATCTAGCTATTAACTAAGTATACTTTTTTCATATTACTACTAAGTCGTGTCATTATTTCTTTCGAATTAGTGTGGTGAAAGGATTTGACGACCTCGGTGGGGCGTGGCGGGCGAGTGCTCGGCTCACGGTTTTTCATAGTATGACGTTTCTATTTAATCTAGCTGCTTCTCTCCCCGAGCATGTCGTAAAAGTCGACTAAGGGATAGTATCCTCTCCAACATGATGAGATACAATAAGCAAGTATTCCCAAGGAGGGTTGACGTCAGGCAGGCGGCCGGTCTTAAAACACCTTAGCCGAAACTCTTACAGCATGATCTAAGGATCATGCTGTGCCGATCCCACATAGAGTGGGATAAGGGCAGGAAGATGATGATGATGACGTTTCTATTTAATAAATTAATGTCATAGACCGTGTGTGTCATTACCACATGAGTGTAGAGTATTTACGTAAGGTCTTTACAGTCCACGCTATGCATGTAAACTCTTTGGTTTCAATCTCCACGCCCTCCATGAGGTATTTTGAGCAGATGGAGTGGCGACCGCTGGGAAATCTCTGTTTGAAATTGTTTCGAAATGGCTCATTTTAAAGTTTGCTACACCTTTGGGACAGTATTAGAGTCAGATTATGTTACATGTGTGTCAACGGGTACAGTTACTGACGATAACGTATATTTTATGTGTAAAAAATTTTCGGAGCCAGTGTGATTCGGCTAAGGGCGTTTGTCCACTGCCGTCATCACGGACGTCATCGAACGAGATGACAGCGCCCAAGTAGTGAAACATAGTCAGTGGCTGCGTCAGCGTGTCCACCGTATGTCCGTCACCCGAGCGAATCATCTAATCAAGTAATATCGTGTCTCGGTAACGTCCCATTGTCGGGGGTGATAGACAAACACTAATAAAATTGGGCTATATTTCTGATCAAAAACGTCACATTGGCTCAAAACTATTTGCGAACCAAACAAAGGTTTCCAACAACTCGAAGATGAAGTCTTAGTGTTTTGAAAAGCACTTTTGTTGATGACTGTACAAAGAGGGTTGTAGTGAAGAGAGATTAGGTTTCAGTGCTGTTCAGTGCTTTGGCATAAAGGTTTTGTGCTCAGCTGTACCGATTGCAAACATTGTTGTTTGACGAGAGTTTCAGACTCGTTTCGAAATAAATTATTTAGATAAAAGATCAGTAGTAGTACTGTTTAGAAATACGATACGCTATAGCTACTATCACAACGGTACAAAAACTGTATCAACAAGGGTTGTCTGGAAGAGATCGCTTCCGTTGTACATGATGCATAATTTTTAACTAGTCACCTTACAATTTATTAATTGTAAGGTGTACAATAAAGAATTTTCATTTATTCATTCATTTATATCACAAGAGCGACTTTTTCACGAAACAAATAAAGAAAATAAATATTGAAAGAGGCTCATGTCACTAAGTTTACTGAGTAAATTGATTGATACAATAAAGTTTATCTGTATGATAAAAATCTGGTTCTTAGAATAGAGGCATGTGGGCCTAATGTTGATATACTATAGTAATGATACAGTACCTAGTTGGTGCGAACAAAATTAGATTTTCAGTCTTAAAACATTAGGTAAACCAATTAAGGCAAGACCACTCTCAATCACAGAGCGTTTTGCGATTTTGCGTTGGACGACAGGAATTTGAGATTTGCCAAAATTCCCTTCCTTTCCTCAAGCATTCACTCTCGCATATTTTAATCATTCGCATCATTCAATCTCACGCTCCGTAAAAGCATAGGGAGTCGTCTGAGTTAACATGAATCTAACTCTCAAACGGTGAAGGAAAACATGTGAGGAAATCGGGATGTTGTAGAGCCCAAAAGTTCGAAAAGAATATGAGTCCAGTGCCTTTGAGCCACACTTTAAATACTTTCACCACACTGGTTCGAAACAACTAACGACACTAGTAGTAGTATATATTTTAACTAGTACTACTAGCTCGTTAACAAGTTATTTTGTACACCAAAAGTGAACGAACCGAGTATAACTTGTTAACCTGTGTCTAAACATTAGACGTGGGTAAATGTTACAAACACACAAAGTAACTTTTTAACAGTCTGACAAGCAAGTTACCTTTAATCTAAAATGTCTCCAGAATATTAACTAACAAATTGTAGTACTTCATCATCATAATTTCAGCATGGTATTACTTACTTCTCTGTTGGATTGGGAGTAAAAAAAAAAAGAGTGCGTCCAGCTTCTTCTCTCCCCGAGCATGTCGTAAAAGTCGACTAAGGGATATCCTGTCCAACTTGGTAAACCATGAGCGATAGGCTGATCACCTGTCACCATAGTTCACCATATCCATCTTGGGACTCTTGGATCAGGAGTGTCTGGAAGTTTTCTTATGATTACTTGTGGCTCTTCCCTCTCCGTTAGGGATACGTTAGTTGTTATAGCACTACAGAAATACAAACACTGAAAATTTCAACTCTACCTGTCTACGATTCATGAGATACAGCCCGCTGATGGACGGACAAACGGACAGACGGACGGACGGACTTCGAAGGCTTACTAATAGGGCCCCGTTGGCACCCTTCGGGTACGGAACCCTAAAAAACATCTTAGTAGAAGACTTTCTAGACGCGTATCCAACCAACAGCTCAGTATCAATTTACAGTAGTAGTACTAGAAGCACAGAAGAAAATATATTTCGTTCAGTATCATAAAGTCATAAAAATAGTTATAAGTAGTAAGTACTTGAGGCTATAGATTTAGCCATAACCTTGAAAACGAAGTTGATGCTTTTACCAACAGATCTTCTCTGGGCCTTAGTGGTCTTTTGGGACATTGACTTGACTGAATAACTGAGTTATTAAATGATATCCTATTGACCCTTTGGCTGCATTATTTGCATTAACTGAAAGCATCAATACCTAGTTACTATGTCACTGATTTGAATTAGTTACTTTGGTTTAGGTTAATAAATATTAGGTTAGTGTTAATTTCAAGTGATCCCACAAAATTCTACGAAATATAGTATACAAACCGGTAACCGGTTAATAAATTATTAAAAATAATACAAAATGACACGATCCCACAGAGTATAATTTGAATAACTAAAAATTAATAACACATCGACTAAGTTTTAAATTTGTCCGTTCGCTCCTACCGGCGTAAAAAGTGGCGGCGCGTGCGTTCGTTCGATTCGCGAAGCCTTTGCAAGCTTGGTGGTGGTAGCCAGCCACGCCCCTTTTCCATGCGGTGTGCATGTTACATACTGTATTGATGTGTTACTGTGTTGATCACTGAACTTTGAACTTTACGCTAGTTCTCGTTGGAGAAAGAACGTCTATGTCAACGAGGCGTCTACGTGGCTCCTTTCGTTCAAATCAATGATAATTTTAATTCAAATTGAATTTTAATGATAAGTGTCTTTTTTTTCTCAATTTCCTATGTATTTTTTATTTTAATTTCTTAAAATTCTGTGATATGCGTTATGTGTGCTATCTTAGCAAATAAATGTTATGTCTATGTCTAATCACATAATATATTGTTTTTAAGTTAGATTACTGGTAAAAGTCGACTATGGGATAGTATCCTCCAACGTGATGAGATACATAAGCAAGTATTCCCAAGGAGGGTTGACGTCAGGCAGGCGGCCGATTATAAAACAACTTAGCCAAAACTCTTCCACCATGATCCAAAAAAGATCATGCTGTGCAGACCCCACATAGAGTGGGATAAGGGCAGGAAGATGATGATGAAGTTAGACTACTGGTACTGAGATATTTTTCCGTGTGTGAGTGCAGTCACGTCCACATGATTGCAGTCCGTGGAATAGTTGGGGCACCTCGGGCCGAGTTCGCAGACGTGTGTCTGTTCTTGGGATCAACGCTTCCACCAACTATTTTCATTCGAAAGGATTGGAAATGCCAACGTGTGTATCCGAACACTATTTCGTAATTTTGTGTAGCGGCCAACGCTGGTGTTCTTATAATGGAAGCGATCAAAGGGAAGCAAGATTGTTGTCTCATTCTAATTTCAAATTTGACAAAGAGTTTTTATATTCTTTTAGTGGTTTCGTAATCATTTTTTTTTAAATTCATCTGTTATTTTTATACTCCAAAAGGGAAAATCGTTGCCAGACTTTTGGGCACTTCATCTACGGTCGCTAAATTGAACACAATTTTGAAAATATTGGCGAAGTTGGAAATAAAACAGTTCATTTGATTATTTAACAAGCGAGCCTGTATTTATAGAATAAAAAAACTTGTTTGTTTTTGATTTTGGTGAATACTTACTGTATTGACTGCTGATAGAGGGGAATTGAAGAGGAAAACATGTTGTGTCGACCCCACTTAAGTAGGATAAGGACAGGGAGATGATGATGATGATGGTTTTTGATTTTGCATACTTTACATTTTACCGTTACAGTTCCAAGCAACCTTGTAAATAAATTGTATTTATTGTTAACCCCCGGCACAAAAGGACGGGTGTTATAAGTTTGACGTGTTTGTCTGTCTGTGTATCTGTGTGTCTGTCTATCTATGGCCTCGTAGCTCCCAAACGAATGGACCGATTTTGATATGTTTTTTTCTGTTTGAAAGCTAATGTGATCGAGATGGTTCTTAGCTATAGTTCATGAAGATCTGTTAAGGCGTTTGAAGATCATCAGCTCATTTCTCACTTGACAAAAGGATCTCCAAGATCCGATTGATTTGTGGTGTTCTGTTCGGGGGCTATTTACATTTTTAATTTAATAGCTTGTTATTTTGTTTAATGTATTTATTTTAGTTGGCCTCAAAGAAAGGAAAACCTCTACCAATAACATAAGCTATTCTGCCCTATTATAACACCATTGTGAGACAAAAAGGGGTAAAACTTCTTATTTGCATATTTTTGGCAAAATGCGGCATTTTGACAACAATTTAACGGTAAGTAAACAGAGGTGCGGGCGCGGCGGGTCGAGTTACGTTCGATAATGAGGTTACGGGGTGCGAACTGTGCCCCGACCCAGGCGGAGTTAGAAAGGACTTTTTAAGAACCTGACATCGCTTTACGACATCGTCATCACGTGACATCAAGTCTTCTTTCTTGGAGAAGTGTCGGGCTGAATGTCCGACTGAGAACGGTCGGGTACGCGTAGTGGGAGAAATGTTTGAGGCGAGGCGGGCGAGTGCTCGGCTGAGACGCAAGAGGTGCGGGTTCGATTCCCGCTGCGAAAGAAATGTTTGCATGCTCTGCAAATATTTCTTCCGGGTCTGGGTTTTGTAGTATTATGTAGGTACTATAAGTATATATTTACAAAAAAGTATGTAAGTATTCTATCAGCCATTTGGTTCCCATAATACAAGCTTTGTTTAGTTTGGGGCTAGATGGTGCTGTGTGATATGCTCAAATAAAAAAAAATGTTTGCATTATCTGTGAAAATTTCCTATCCGATAAGCACGTCACTGAATCCTAGTGTGGGGTCAAAATGACGTATGTGACTGTTGGGTGTTATTATACTCCACTGTTTGTACTGCGGGTATGTTTGATAGAGCATAACTTTCAAACGGTTAATCCAATCTGTATGAAACTTGGTATGTCAATAGATTGTGCTATGAAGATTTGCTGTAAATTATTGTGAACGTGAATTCCACGAATCTTTGTTTACAAACAGTAGGATATTTACTTACGAATGTCATATGACGGCAATTGCCTTTTAGAATACCGAAGTAACTAACCTATGTCGGTGGTTAATGATGATGCTGTACTCACGCGAGGCTATCAAACTATTCCGTATAGTATACATATAGTATAGTATAGCTCGGCTTAAATAGAATGCCGTACAAGTGTTGGCAAACTTGCTACGACATTATCTTGGATCGTAATGTTCAAAATTGTCTCGATTATTAAATAAATATAAATATTTGTGGACATTTCACACAGCGCCATCTAGCCCCAAACTAAGCAATGTTTGTACAATGAGCACCAGATGGCTGATAGAATACTTATATACGGCCTCGGTGGCGTAGCAGGCGATTGCTCGGCAGAGACGCAAGAGGCGTGGTTTCGATTCCCGGTGCGGAAGAAAATGTTTGCATGTTCTGCAAATATTTTTTCCGGGTCTGGGTGTTGTGGTACCCATGGTACTCGTGGTTTTTGATACCCGCGACACAGGGAATCCTAGTGTGGGGTCAGGACTATGTATATGACTGTTGGGTGTTATTTATTATTTACTTATTATACATTTTTTTGTAAATACAGAGTTACTTATAACTTAATAATATTGATACCCATAATACTACAACACCCAGACCCAGAAACATATTTGCAGAACATACAAACATTTCTCCCGCGGCGGGAATCGAACTCGCGCCTCTTGCGTCTCAGCTGAGCACTCGCCCGCCACGCCACTGAGGTCGTCATTAAAACTTCAGATGGAGATATCGCTTTAAGCATTAAGTCCGTCGATTGTGTTATATTTTGACATCAAGCCCAGCAAGGGCGTAGTCAGAGGCATCTCATTGCTGTTATCAGAATACTAACAGGTTTCCTCACGTTGTTTTCCTTCACGGGAGAATTATTGTGGCAAATATTGGACTTGGTTAGCGTATACTAAAGTCAAAGTTAGAATACCTACCGTTTTGGAACTAACTTTAAACTTACGCTTCGCTAACTTCAACCACAAACTCTGCTTGTATTATCTGGCAACATATTAAATAATAATTATATTTAATAGCAAGAAATTTTAGCAAGAACTTAAAAGTTTACCGGGTTATAAATCTGATTGCGTCATTATTGAGTAACTATTTTGTATTGAGAAACTATTTTGATATTTGACAAAAAACCGGTCAAGTGCGAGTAGAATTCGCACATGAAGGGTTCCGTACCATCATACATATATGAGTAAATAAATGTTTCTTGTATGGGGCCCCCTTTTTTTTATACATACATACATAATTATCATGCTCGTATCCCTAAAAGGGTGGGCAGAGCGACAAGTAAACATAAGAAAAACTTCTAGCCACTCCTGATCCAAGAGTCCCAAGATGGATATGGTGAACCATGTAACATGTGATCAGTCCATCAACCATCTATATAGTCCATCATGTTGCAGAGGATACTATCCCTTAGACAACTTTTACGACATGCTAGAAGGAGGGAAGGAGCTGGAATTCTATGTTTTCTTTACTCCCAGTCAAGCAAAAAAAATATTTGACTTTTTTTAATTGTTGTTATAACGGCAATAGAAATACACTCTGAGAAACTCTTTTAACTCTCTACCTTCTACTCTCTACAGCGGAGGTTAGTAATAGGGTACCTTCGGGTACGGAACCCTAAAATGGGACAAAAAGCTGTGATTTTTTTTACAAATTTACAATTATTTACATAGTTCCATTCTCCTTCGACGAAGTTTTTTTTACTTTGCTTATTTTTTTAATTAAATTTCTGCGTAGCATCGTAGCACATTCGTAGCGTTTCGTAGCACAGCCGTAGCGAGGTAGCAATTCAAGCTTGAACACGAGAACAACTAAATTGTTTGCATTATTTTGCATATTCCGCTGTATTATACATTTGTATATTCAAGAGCAAACCGTTCAGACATTCCGGAAGCTCGCCGCAGGATTGCATGAATATAATTGTAGATTTTTGTGTAAACACAATTTAAAAGAAAAAAACATGGATATTTTTACAAAACTTCATGAAATCACTGTTTTAAGTTAGGCTTAACCAAAAGCTGACCTTTTGACGTCTCTAAAGTAGTTCTAAGTCGGTCAAAGAGTTTCGCTGGCGTGGTAAGAACCCCGATAAAAAGTAGCCTGTAGTAAATAAAAAGATTAACAAACAAATAATCATTTTATTATTTGTGGTAATTTCACCCGGCGCCGTCTAGCCCCAAACTAAGCTAAGCTTGTAATATAGGAGCCAGATGGTTGTTATACTAATTAGGAATTTTTTTAAAATTATATACTCATAAATAATACTTATGACTACTTGTAGCTCTGCCCACCCCATTAGGGATACGGGCGTGATAAAATACATTCATATATACAATCTCTGGTAGTCAAGCCTCTCTCGATTGAATGACACAACCCGTAAATCAGATAGATCTAGTGTGGCATATAATTATTCCAAGGGACCTAGCACAAGCTGCAACTCTGTGAATAGATATATTTTTTAATTTATTTCGCAAGAAACAATCATATTTTGCATAAATTAGAAATCCAGTTTGTAGATACATACTCGTAGTATTTGGAATATACACAGTAATGTGGCCCGAAATAACCTATACCTACGCTATCTACTTTTTATCCAAGTGTCAATAGCGAAGCTAGTGACATCAAATTAGTAAATAACCAAAAAGTAATTAAAGAATAATAATTGTTCAGCATGTTTATTTAAGCACTACGTTCTCGCGTTGTGTAGTCATACTAATTTATAAAGAGGAACGATTTTTTGTTTGTTTGTAACGAATAGGCTCCGAAACTACTGGACCGATTTCAAAAATTCTTTCACCAATAGAAAGCTACATTATCAGGGACCAGTACAGGCTATAATATACTTTCAAAAAAATTAGGGATCCATAAGAAAATTGCAATATTGTAACCCAAGATAGAAAACCCAAAATAGTTTTTGGCGTGCGCTGCGAAAACTATTGATTATGAACAACACGCGCACGAAGTCGCGGGCAACAGCTAGTTATTGATACTTTGATAAAATTTCTCTATAGTAACGAGCGGACATCCGTCAATTTTTCATAGGAACCGGACATAAGAAGTAATAAACAAAACAATGAAACAAGTGATCAAGCAGCTTTTGCGGTAGGCCACTAGGAATTGTCAGTTTCCAATCCATAATTCATTCTAATCTAATCACATATTGATGAGAAATTCTTGCGCGCTCATATTTCATTGCCAGACATAATGATTATTGTAATTATTGAACTACAAACTAATGTGTTCTATCTCATACTAGAGGACGCCTCACGACTTTGTTCGCTCTGTGTCCTTTAGGAATTAAATTTCGGGAATTCCTTTTTTTGGGCACCCCTACACCTTAAAAGGAAGGAAATCTTCAATTTCTTTAAATTCCTCTCCATCTAAAGGTTGTCTGGAAGAGATCGCTTACTAGCGATAAAACCGCCCGTTGTACATAATACTTTTTTTACTTGTTATCAAATTTATTAATTGTAAGGTGTGCAATAAAGATTTTTTATTAATTCATTGATTCAAAAAGAAGATCCTTTATAAAAATTTCTAAGAGTTATGGATTAGGCTGTGCGTTAAATTAGCAGTCAGTCAATTAGTAGGAGTTATATACATATAGCTATAGACTAAATGCGTTGTATCTAATATTAATTTAGTACGTTAACAGTTATTGTAATGAATAGGTCATTAATTTCTGAAATACGATGTTTAATTTGAACAGTGGGTAGAAGGGATTTAATTTATTGACGTTCTAAAAGCTTGTAATTTTTTATTCATTCATTCATTTGTAAATTATGTCAAGCATATTTTTGTAACTTTTCGATTGCGAGTACCTCATTCAAAAATACGGGCAGTAAGACAGTTTTATTCAAATTATTGAGATAGAAAATTGCGGATAAGATGACATAATTTGAACATTCTAATATGTAGTTCAGTGTTTGTTTAATCCATTCCTCCCGTTTGTTTAATCCATTTATCTTTGCGATGTAATCACGCCGAGAGTTATGACATGACCACAAAGTGATATTGAGATTGTGTATCTGTCTCTTTCTACAGTTTCTATATGACCTTTTTCTATCTCTTTCTGGTTTGGCTGCAACCTCGCTGCAACAGATGGTCAACGTCAGGCTTTTCAGCGTATGTTGTGTACTGTCAGACGGCCTTATTGAGCAACTGAACAGTATTCGACGTTCGGAATCTAAATGCATGTAATTAATGAAAAAGGAATTTAAGAACAATTATATTTATCTTCATATTCCAGCAACTGATTTTGTCATGCAAAAATAAAAACAGATAAAAACTATAGTGTGGTGCAGTAATAAAATATAGTGTAAACAGATTAAACAGCTGATAAGACGACGGGATGATAAGCGGTTTTCAAAATATTAAAAATAAATATCTGCTATTACAGCAAGTATTTAGTTGTGTCTGAGATTACCACCAATAAACAAACAAACATCTTTATAATAATTATGTAAAATGTTTACTTTTAAATGACGGCCTCGGTAACGTGGTGGGCGAATGCTCGGCTTAGAGGCAAGAGTCGCGAGTTCGATTCCCGCTACGGCAGATATGTTAGCATGTACTGCAAATATTTCTTCCGGGTCTGGGTGTTGTGATACCATGGTACTCGTAGTTTCTGATACCCACGACACAAGAATCCTGGTGTGGACGTCAGGACTATGTATGTGACTGTTGGGTGCTATTTATTTATTTAAATACTAATAGTATTCTAAAGTCCTAAATATAATTTATGGTACTACCTTGTTTACACTTCACTTGTATGCGTACATTTACGAATCTGTCTGTCACGGCTGGGTGACGCGTGTCGCGGTGTCACGCTGTCACGCGTGTCACTAAATTGTGATACCGCTGTGCATTTCAAATCGTCACCGTGAAACGAACCGCTTCGAGAGCGGTTTTAAACTGTGTGACAACAACACAAATAGAAGTATTTCTGATTAATTCACGAGAAATATATGTAAGCAGATGGTACCTACTAAAACGAATACAGTATTTAGCAGTCTATGTATAATCGGTGTGGTTAATTTTAGATCTGGATGCATTCTAACACAGTGAGAAACTCTAGCTTTGAAGCACAAAGACACATTTTTTAACTTACAGTAGTACCACAAATATTGTGCGCCTTGACAATTTTCGTCTAGCTTTTGAAATACGAACTAACGCGATGATGAAAACGTAATAAAGAGATGTTACAATAATTTTGTAGATACTAATTTTTTAAAGGGTTGATTCAGGTATTATTTTTGTTGCATTTAACAAATTCGCTTTTTATGCAAAGCACGAAGTTTACTGAAGCGCACTGCTCACTTTAACTCTGCTTTCTCCCAGCTGTTAGTTCACAAGAATAAATAAGATGAAATAAAAAAAAACTGTTGGTTTTCTTTACAAATATTAGGCAATGAAATATGTATATGTTTTTTTATTTACTTACGTATGTTTTTGTTTGTCATCCTTTGAGAACACTCAGCGCACATGTAGCAGAAAACAAATTAGTTCACGATCGGATTCGAACCCAGGATGACCAATAAAAATAGAATGGACTCACTTCCACTTCCTTGAGTCCAAAAGTGAGTTCTATTCTTTTATTGGATATCTAGTGGTGGGCACCAGTGCAAATGTCACCTAATGATAAATAAACAAGTGCTGTTGTTTCTAGCTTACATCATCCCACTGCTGGGCAAAGCTCGTCGCGCCATCGCTTGCGTGGTCTACAGCAACGTTGTTCGCGGTCACAATTTGGATGGGTGACCGCAAGTGGCATTAGGAGCTGAGCGCTTTCGTGCTTCAGAGTGCACGTTAAATTGTCTGTCCTGACTTTTAAGTCGTTAAGCCATGACGGAGGCCTTTAGACGACCTAAAAACTCCGTCACAAGAGTTGGCCACTAGCTCATACGAACTTACTTAAGGCTCCATTCAGTGGTAGGCTCACAAATGCGTTGAAAGGATTAAAGTGAGCATCAAAAAGGCTGTCACACCTAAGTTACTCTTATTATTTTTATGAACGAAAATAAAAATGGACCGGTTTTTAAGATTATGAAAGAGGATTTAATCGGGACATTTCGTTTAAAAGCTTCACATAATCCAATTAAGGACAATTCGCGCACGACTCGGCATTCAAGCGATTAAAGTAACGTCACATCTCTCCTTTAGAGCGGCGACACTCCGAGCTCCGTCACGGTGGCAAACTACACGGTATGCCCAAAATTCCATAGTATACGGTTATTTCTCTATGGAAAAACTGTGATAGCGATTCCAAACTTCGTCGAAACTGTGTTCTATCTATCTATTCGTGTCACTAGCTATTGTGGACCAGTATGGTGAAAGGATTTAAAATGCGCCTCAAAGACTCCTTTCGTGCACATGTTTTCGAATATTTAGGTTCTACGACATGCCAGTTTCCTCACGATGATTTCCTTCATCGTTGGAGAGGAGAGAGAGTATATATAGCGTACCTACTAGTATATAAATTTTTCGAACAGAAAAATCAATTGGCGCACTACTGAATTTGAACCCACGGTTGGTTTAACAAACACTATAAATGCATTGTAATAAATTTTAACGTGAGCTAACTTCAGTTTAAGCTTATAAAATATAATAAAACCGGTCAAGTGTGAGTCGAATTCGCACACAAAGGTATTCGTACCATCGTACATGTACATAAATGTTGCTTATAAGCCACCTACTTATAGATGGCAGCACGTTCCCTATTGAAATCTAGCAAAAAAAAATGCAAAATGAAACATTTATCTTCTATGCGGAACCTCTTAATTTTGAATTTAATTATGATTTTTGTACAAATCAGTACATTTTGGATCGTTCGACCCTTCGGGCAAGGAACACCAGAAAGTGATGAAAATTACACGAAGAAGATATGGCTGTAATCAAGAAAGAGTAAATCATAACGTGTTGTAATATTGTCGTGGTGTACAGCCACCCTTACGCTCACATTACATCTTCGCGAGTGTTCCCGAGCGTTTAATATTAAAAATAATACACCGCCTGTCGAGCGGCGATTACCCAATTTTCAACAAAAAGGAGGATTTTTCCTCTAACGAGTAAGGGCTTTTCTACACAAAGTTTTTTATACATACATACATAAAATTACGCTTGTTTCTCTTAAGGGTATGTAGAGATCACGAATCTCCATTTGCTACGATTCTCACATACTTCTTTCGCTTCATTCACTCTCATTACATGCTTCATACATGCTCGTCATACTTGTGACCTGGTGGTCCTTTTCCAAAACGTCGTCTATTTGGTCCAGGTACGTGTGCCGAGGTATTTCTCTTCCAACGGTACCATTCACACTCACCTCATACACCTGTTTCGTTAATCTTCTTTCATTCATACTCTCTACATGACCGAACCATTTTACATACCTTTCTCAATAGGCATGATGACAATAACAAAGAATCACTTTGTTTATGGTTT
Source organism: Scotopteryx bipunctaria (assembly GCA_949320045.1). Classification (NCBI taxonomy): domain Eukaryota; kingdom Metazoa; phylum Arthropoda; class Insecta; order Lepidoptera; family Geometridae; genus Scotopteryx; species Scotopteryx bipunctaria. The sequence continues at coordinate 4,260,547 of OX439459.1, read as the reverse complement.
CATTTTATTATTCAGGTCAAAAAGATTCCAAGGTACTTAATATCAGTTTAAATGTAAGATTCATTATATTTTGGTAAAATAAAATTACAAAATACAGCCATCCACCATGTTGCGTGAAACACCAATCAGAACGAATAACGTCACGTCTATGAATGAATGAGTGAATTCGCCAATCGTTCATTTATTCATTCATTCCTCAGAGTTTCAAGCAAATCTTACCACAAGTTAAAAAGTTTTCACTCCTTGGGTTGAATTTTGAAAAATCCCGCCTTAGCTTTCTAGCTTCAGCGGTTTTCGGCTCGGCGATGATGTCAGTCAGTCAGGTTAAGCTCTTTTATAGGTATAGTTTGTGATATGATGTAATTTGCTATCTTAGAAAACCTTACAAGTAGACAATGTCTGGATTACAGTGCATAATCAAGACATGTTGAATGACAATGACATGAATGAATTATTTGGTTACAAAATAATTCATTCATTCATGTTAAGTTTCTCGATACTCAGTTTGGATATATTTTTGTACTACTAAATCCACATATCGATTATAATTGATCAACTTTTGTAGCGTGATCTAAAAAGGCCTAAGAGCGAGCCGTCTTTATTACACCTTTTTAGACGAAATGATGATAATTCCCGTAAATTGTTTTTTCAGTAAATGCTCAAGTTCCCAGCGAGCGCGCATTTCACGCGCAAATATGTGGCCGATTAACAAGAAACTTCTTTGTGGTTTAAAGTAGAACTTTTTAATATGTTTTATTTTTTTTAAGTACCTATTTATTATAAACTCATTTACTTTAATAAAACTGGTCAAGTGTGAACTGCAAGTCGATTTCGCACATGAAGAGTTCCGTACCATCGTACATGTACATTTTAATACGACTTTTACTCTATGTACTTTTTAAATAGGTAGCTTCGATATTCGATTACGAAGGTTAGCAGTTTATTTTATTTATTATTTGTTTTTATAGCGGCAATAGAAATACACACTCAGTGAAAATTTCTACTCTATCTATACAGTTCGTGAGATACAGCCCGCTGACAAACGGACGGACGGATAGCGGAGGCCTAGTAATAGGGTCCCGTTAGCACCCTTCGGGTAAGGAACCCAAAGAAAACCGATGCGCCGATGTATTTCTTAAAAAAAAACAGAAGACCTGTTTTATTTTTTACTAAATATCTAGTTATTAATTTTGCTCATCAGCACTCAGAATTCAAATACTGTAGGTTGTCAACAAAATAATGTTTATAGGTTTGTAGTCAAACTTATATATACCTAGAGCAATTTTCAACTGGTATTTTGGCATTTGTAAATCCACATATAATTTCCTACCGCATTAGGTTTATAGAGGTGAAATCTCAGCTGAAATACCACTGAAGTCGTAAAGTACCTCCAACATAGGCATAGTTGAGTACAGTCAATCACAAATAAACTAAGAACAAAATACAAGCTGGTATTGATGAGATTTTTCATCGACTTTTCCATACTTATCAGTCAAAGTAGGTAGGAATGTTACTGAATATATTTTTGATCATTAAAAATATAAAACTCTTCAGTATCAGATTGACAAATCAATGCACAGCCTAAATTATATTGATAGTCCTAAAAGCATGAAACTTGGAGCGTGTTTTCTTGTTATGGTGTAGTGGTGCGCTAAGAAAGGAATTTCCGAAATTCAACTCCTGGCGGACGCAACAGGAAGATAAAGTTTATGTGAAAAAAGATAACAAGGGTCATTTTTTTGTAAGATTTTTAACTAGTCTTTTTTAGCGCTCCCCAATTGCCCCTATACCACAGCTGTTTCAACGCAGTCGAAACGTAGCGAAAAGGTTAAATTAAGCTATAAAAGTAAGTAAGTTCGTATGAGCTAGTGACCAGCTCTTGTGACGGAGTTTCTAGGCCGCTTAAAGGACTCCGTTATGGCTTAACGACTTAAAAGCCGGGACAATTTAAAGTGCCCTCCGAAGCATGGAAGCTTTCAGCTCGTAATGCAACTTACGGTCACGTTTCCACGTTTTATGATCCCTAATTTTTTTTTCATCATGTTTTCTTAGTTGAGGATACTAGTCTAAGGCATGGCAATGCATTTCACATGTCGGACTGAGACGTGCAATGAAACCCAAGTGAATGTGTTAGCGACATTCTGACCCACATCTCTACGAGTGGATTATTGAAATCAAAAGAAAATTTTCATTCAACAAAAAACAAATGAAAGTGACTGGCAATTACAGCCAACCATAAGTCCTAGAAGCATGAAACTTGGAGGGTTTGTTTATCTTATGCTTTGAGGGTGCATTAAGAAAAGAGTTCCTGAAATTCCCGAAATAATTGTAAAATCTCCACTCGGTCTTAACTTCCGAGTTCATATAGTGAGACATAGATTTTTCTAACACAAGTTAAAATAATTCATGTTGCCTACAAGTGCTTTCATATAATGAGAGCTTTGCTAGGAGTTTTATTAATTGTATTAGGCCTAACAGTATAAAGCTGTAAGCAAATTTAGCCGAGCCGAACGCGTTGAACGAATTGAAGCCCACGAGGATTTCCAGATTCGGAAGAATCGACGGGGTGTGAGAGATTTCATAAAAAGAATTCTAAAATTTGTTTCTTTCTATTCGTTCAACGCGTTCGGCTTGGAATGTGTTTTAAATCGTAACAAGTCCATGGCTAACGCCACAGTATCGTTAAGGCAGACTTGTAAAGCCAGTCAGTAACGCATAGAGCTACTACGAAAAGGTATGGAATTTGATTCGTCGCGTTATTTACATTCCACTCGAATGTTTTCGTAGTAGCTACTATGAAAATCGAAGCGTACTGAAGCTTGTTTCAAAAGTCTACCTTTACGCTTTCTGATGCGTGGATCTTTTTGTCCGTCCGTCACTTCCCTGAGCTACTACTAGGCGTCACTGTTCTTTCGAACCAGTGTGGTGAAAGGAAAAATGTGCTCCTCCTTTTCGGCTCCTTTCGTTTCGTTTCGAACTTTTGCGTTTTACGGTATGCCGGTTTCCTCACGATGTTTTCCTTCACCGTTTGAGAGTAAAGGTAGCGCACACAATTTTTTCGAACACAAAAACTCGTTGGTGCACGATTTTATTCGTCCAAGGCACGATCAGGGACGATCGGATTAGAACCCACGACCTTAGGATCAAAAGGCTGCTACTTCTAGACCACCAGGGCTCTCGACCCGACGACTTCTCCGTCATAACCGCCCGTCATTTCCATGGGTTATGTGATATGGTTTGGTTAAGTTAAACTACAATGCGCAATGCGGAATTTGACATTAGTACGGTACAAGTATAATTTTATGGTTATGTCTGTTCACGTCTTACTGCTCATAATAAACATTAACTCAACATGTACTCATGCGTGTTAACTCCGTATGGAGTTTTATAAGCACTCATAAAAAAGGCATCTATTTTTATTTTTAAACTGGGTTGTAATTGTTTTAAGTTATAAAAGGAAATATTTAAGTATAATAAAAATACTAAAATATTAACCTCTTGTGCAGTTGTTTAAAAATATGACTGATAGGCAATGCGCCGTCTGAAAAGCATGTTTTCAGAAAAGTTTTTTATGTAATGTAGGTAAGTAATACGAAAGGAATTTTGAAGTTTTAATATCTTCTAATAAACTACATTTATTAACAGAAATAAACTTATAAGTAATACAAAATAATTTACAATATACAAAAGAAACCGTCGGGCTATCTAAGGACGGTCTGTAGATAGTTCACCTGATCCAGATCATCAAACGGTGGAAGCGTGCCCAAGACGCTGGCCGCATTGCCACGCTGAATGGCAATACTGATCCGTTGACAAAAATAAGAACATCTAATGCCTGGTTCCTATATTGTACTGACGGGCGATTGTTCAAAGATAAACCATAACAACGTTGTTTTTGACACAAAAGCATTCGTCATCCGTTAATTGAATATAAGAGATCCATCCGTTTGGAAGTACAGGAATAAGCAACGATGGGGTTGATCATATGATGAAAGTTTGCACAGATGGGAAATCAAATTCAAAAGTCAAAGTAATTTTTTTTATTCCTTAAAATCACTGGGATCACTTGGACACGGTTTTTGCCCATGGCTTTTCTGTACCCATAAAACTAAAACACAACATTTTAGTAAATTTTTATAACAAACCATTATTTTACTCTCATTATTTCGTTTAAATATGAAAACAAACTGGGTCGAGCTATTAACACTTCATATGACTGGCATTAACGACCCTTCAACTGTACCTAGTATGAAATAGAGTTGCGTAATGTAACAACCGTTATTTACAACGGAAAATAAATAACTATGCGAAATAAACAAAATTGGTTGAAGAAACGGGCCTATTTTGCAATAGGATATTTCACTACAGAGGGTTAACGTCAGGCAGGCGGCCGGTCATAAAACACCTTAGCCAACGCATTGAGTGTAACTAAACATGATATTAAAAACTTGCGAATTTAAAACAATATCAACCATCACACAAACTGGTATTGTAAATGTGCATTTGTTTTATGAATAAAGATATTTGAACTTGCTTGTGTTGTTTGCTTGAAATAATTTTGAATCGGGGGCAAAATCAGTTTCTCTAACAGGCCATAGGGGTAGCGGTAACAGTTCTGAAAAAGGTTAGGAACCACTGCACTAGACCATCAGTGCTCTCCAATGTTAACCAAATCAGTACATGGTTACAAATAACAAACGTTATTTTCAACAGAAAAAAATGTCGTATCAACAGATAACTGTTAATAGATAAACTTATTCAACCAATTTTGACACCTCTAGTGGGAAATAAAGCTATAAATACTCTAAAACTCTAAATCATAACGCGGCGTGACATTGACAGTCACGCAACCACTATCTGACGTGACACGTGACAGGACGTGACGTATCGCATCACGCGCGAGCGTAATCAAGGAGGATTTATGTATTGTAAACGAGACCTTTATTGGGATAAAGAATGAGCGTTCATGTGTTCCAATTTTAATCGCGCCACTAAAGATGAACATACGGTAAAAGTTTGAACCTAAACAAAGTGGTTATTGGTTTGAACGTATAATTTTATTGAGAACCAAATCTTTTCCGATTGCTTCATTCGGTTTGTTTGTGAACAAAATGACTCATTAGACACTTAGAACCCCTAAGATAGTTTTCCTGTATCTTCTATGGCTTCGGAGTAGATTAGGTTTGGTTTAGATTAGGTTTCGGTTTGGTTTAGGTTAGGTTTAGGTTAGGTTTTGGTTTGGTTTAGGTTTGGTTTAGGTTTGGTTTAGGTTTGGTTTAGGTTAGGTTTAGGTTAGGTTTAGGTTAGGTTTAGGTTTGGTTTAGGTTAGGTTTAGGTTTGGTTTAGGTTAGGTTTAGGTTAGGTTTAGGTTTAGGTTAGGTTTAGGTTTGGTTTAGGTTAGGTTTAGGTTAGGTTTAGGTTAGGTTTAGGTTAGGTTTAGGTTAGGTTTAGGTTAGGTTTAGGTTAGGTTTAGGTTAGGTTTAGGTTAAGTTTAGGTTAGGTTTAGGTTAGGTTTAGGTTAGGTTTAGGTTAGGTTTAGGTTTGGTTTAGGTTAGGTTTAGGTTAGATAAATAAATAGTTTAATAAATTAAATAAATATTTGTGGACATTTCACACAGCGCCTCAAGCCCCAAACTAAGCAAAGCTTGTTGGGCACCAGATGGCTGATAGAATATACTATACTATTATACACGATTATAATATACGATACTATTTTTTTCTAAACACGTACATAATACTACAACACCCAGACCCGGAAGAAATATTTGCAGAACATACAAACATTTCTCCCGTAGCGGGAAACGAACCCGCGCATCGAACCCGGGAATCGAACATCAAAGTCGTCAGTGCTCTTATTATTATGTAAAGGGACTTTAAAAATATAATGTTACGAATAAAATTTGTCGCACAAAAGCCATTTCAGGTATGTTATGTAAACATTAAGCTTTTCAACATTTCCACGGCGGATCCATGACGCGCACAATGCACAAGTAAACTTCAGTTTCATCGGACAAAGTATTTTTTAAATCGCTTATCATGAGTTAAGCGTTGCTATCCTGGAGTGGTGGTCTAATGGTTTTAACCCCGCCTTCCGATTTTAAGATTGTTGGTCCAAATTCGGACGGATTTTTCCGTTCAAATGTAACTAAATGTGCTACATCAGTACTCTCAAAAAACACCGTAAGGAAACCGGTATGTCGAAGAACCTAAAAAGTTCAAAAAGATGAGTCAATTCCACAAAAGAAGATCATGTTGAAGAGGATACTATCTATCTCTTAGTAGAGTTATACGATATGCTCGGGGAGAGAAGCGGCTGGACGCATTCAATTTTTTATCTTTACTCCCAGTCCAGCAGAGAAGTAAGAAAACAAGAAACCAGGGCTTAAAAAACCATGAAAATAATACTCGACAATATTAGCATTGTGTTGTGAGATGGAGTTCTTTGTGAAAGACAGGCGGAGAGTGCCTTTTGTCGAGTTTATAGAAAAATCTCCGAAATTTCGATAACACGGACAATAGAACGATCTTTCAGCTCAGTTTATTTACGCTCGGTTGTATATTATTAAAATCGATTTAGAATTTGTATGACTTTCTATTATTTAATGATGATGAATTGCAGGCGCTCTTTAAATACTTTTACCATACCTTTTTGAAAGAAATAACACTACTAATATTGATAGTAGTACATAACTAACTTCTCTGCTGGACTGGGAGTAAAGAAATAACATAGAATGCGTCCAGCTGCTTCTCTCCCCGAGCATGTTGTAAAAGTCGAGTAAGGGATAGTATCCTCTCCAACATGATGAGATACAATAAGCAAGTATTCCCAAGGAGGGTTGACGTCAGGCAGGCGGCCGGTCATAAAACACCTTAGCCAAAACTCTTATTACTCTATTATGATCCTTGGATCATGCTGTGCCGACTCCACATAGAGTGGAATAAGGGCAGGAAGATGATGATGAATATTAATAATAGGACTTATTAATTTCAATATGTATATTTTTCAGTATGTAATTTAAATATGCCTACTTAATAATAATGTATTATCGATTTTACTTTTAAGAGTAACTTAATTGAAAACATTATCTTAAATTAGTGTCTCTGTCGGTGTTTCTCGTACAATACGTATTTTAAGCATTAACTGAGAGCTTTGAAAGGAGCCCTTGAGGCGCACTTTAATTACTTTCACCACACTGGTTCGAAAGAAATAATAACACGACAGATTTTTATGAGGGAGTTTATAAGTGAGACGCTATTTTTTCCCTTTCTTTGTAGTAAAATATTTCTATACGTAATTATATAAAACAATTTTTTTTATCACAATCACTTTTTTTACCATTATCATTATCTGAGCTTATTACCCAATGCTAATAAACAAAATAAATAATACTAAGACTGACCTAGTTTCGGGAATGTTTGTGTTTGATATGGCGACATCGTCGTACAAGTTATAACAAACTGTATTCATTGCTTTTCCAATAAACGGCGTGTCCTGAAACATCGATATTTTCTCAGAAATAGCGATGAAACACCATTAAGCTAGCGTTAGAGCAATCACTTAGTGGTTCAAATTGTGTAGTTGCGCCCTTATCTTGGGTGCTAACTGATAAGCATTTGTTTTTGTATTGCTATATTAATTTCCAATTCAGTGGCATTATTCGCTATGACCAAACGAAACTCGACAGCTCGTAACTTGTTAGTAACGCGCCGCGTCGTGTTTTTGCAATACAAATTTATCATATAAAATACGATGACACGGTAAGTAAGTTCGTATGAGCTAGTGGCCAAAACTTGTGACGGAGTATTTAGGCCGCCTAAGGGCCTCCGTCATGGCTTAACGACTTAAAAGCCAGGATCAATCACTTAACGTGCCCTCCGAAGCATGGAAGCGCTCAGCTCGTAATGCCACTTGCGGTCACCCGTCCAAATTGTGACCGCGCACGTTGCTTAACTTCAACGATCAATCCAGAACGTCTTAAGCAAGCTACGCCACGAGCGCTTCACGATAACACGATGATTCCACAAACGTGACTGCGTTTGCCCTGTTACGTTTTGTTTGGTCATAATGAATAAGGAGGCAGAGAAGATTGTATTATTGACGAGCAAGAGATCGCATTATTGATTCTCCCTGTCACTGTGTATTGTTTGTCCGCATTTGACTAGATTGCGTTCATCGAGCTTGTAAGCTTTTAGTTCAGCGGGTTTTTAGATGTTTAGTTCACGTTTATACCCTGCGATACAATTGCTTAGCTCAACACGCCCGTATTATACCCCTAGAGCCACGAGTAAACATAAGAAAACTTGCAGCCACTTCTGATTTAAAGTCCTAAGATGGATATAGTGAACCATGGTGACAGGTGATCAACCCATCGCCCGTGTGGTGTGGTCGCCCAGGTGGACCATCATTTTGGAGAGGATACTATCTCTTAGTTGACTTTTCAGGGAGAGAAGCCAAAGTAGTACTTATACGTATACTTAACTGCAGTGAAACTAGTTGTTATCGAAATAATAAGTTTTGTGCTTATCGCACTTCGATATTTCAAACTTCGAAATCTAAAAATGCAGTCTAGAGATATTGGTGGTTAATAATTTAAATTTCCTGTATTCTCTTCACCCGGAACCAGTGTGGTGAAAGGATTTAAAGTGTGAATTCAAATCTCGAGGTAGAGTCTTCTATAGAAATCCTACATCCAGCAGACTACCACAAACCACAACAAAGTCAAGAAAACTAGGCAATTAGGTAGGTATATTTAGCAAAAGTAATATTTGAACATCTTTCGGCAGTACTGTTTCCGTGTTATAATACTAATTTCGGCCACAGGGTGGTGCAATAAACACCACTAGTAGAACGCACAAGCTGCACTTTGCCATTTCCCAAACAAAGAGTATCATGAATTGAAACCAGAATAACCCCATCTGAAGACATAGTATACCGGTAGTTCAGTGTTTCATCTTTACACAATGATGCTCGTAAAATAATATCTATCTAGTCGTGTCACTAGCTTTTTCGGACCAGTGTGGTGAAAGGATTTAAAGTATCTTCGAGTTAGAGAAAGGATTTAAAGTATGTGGTATGGCGGGCAATAATATGAAAATGGATGATGCACCCGATTGCTTAAAACTATCCCTGACCACGTGGTATCGAGAACGGGCCCAAAAAATCTAGGATGTCCGACAGTGTGTTGCGTCGTACGACATAGAAAAAGTAGCAGAAAAAAGTTGTACCTATAAGAGACGCACAGGATCGAGGAGGCTGGCTATATAGAAAGGAGGCCTATACCCAGCAGTAGATGACACCAGGGTGAAATGATGACGATGTTGATAACAAAAATACCTATTTAAAAAATAATTAATACTAGTTGTGCCACAAGATTTTCCGAACCAGTGAGAGAATCCTCTCGTGCACTTGACAAACTTTGAGCTTTTTACTTCTACATGACGGTTTCCCCACAAAGTTTACTTCATAGTGCACATACATTTTTAGCATAGTGCAGATATAGTTTTCGAACATAAAAATCAACTGATTCACGACCGGATTCGAAATCACGACTTTATAGTCACTACCAAAAGCGATAAAATTGAATTTGCAGCGATCCAAACACGAAGTCTGAAATACATTATTTAATCTTTGGTTAGCAATACCTATTTCTTTTCACTACCTCCGAAGAGTGGTGTCAACAGAGTTGCAATTCTAGATCCAAGTATAATGTCCCAAGCGACTTGCATGAACGCTGGGTTCGCGGGTCGTTGCGAATTAGCATATGCACATAATTTGCAACATTACATTGTAAGTGGCGGGCCGTAATATTGAGCAATAAATAACATCTAACTGTTCTCGCCGCTCGAAATGCAACGCCACAGGGATAGTCAAATTAGAACAAATGTGATCTACTCCACGGAAGCGTAGTTCTGCATAATTTTATTTGATTATGCTTGTGCAGTTAGTTTCTGAACATATTGAAATCGAACTTATTGTTTGCACAGTTTTACTCCAAAATTCTGAGCATTTTATGAAAAGCTTGCTATATCCAAATAGATTTATTTTATTCCCCCACTACTATAATAATCATAACTTAAATATACTTCTCTTACTTCTCCCCTGGACTGGGAGTAAAGTAAAAAACATAGAATGCATCCAGCTGCTTCTTACAAGGCATTCAATTGCAAAGGTCGTACATAGACCATAATGTACTCTTGCCTAATGTTTTTATTCTGCAAGTATGTTACAAGGAAAATAATAAGCAGAAACGAATTCGCTAAATCAATAGTAATATCCTGAATGTTACAAATACGAAAATTGAACGTTTATTTGTTATACACTTTACGCATACAAAAACAACGTTGTTGTTTTTTTTACTAGCCTTTTATGTCAAAGTTCCCTCCTTTTTTCCAATGTTCGCGCTCAATTGGTTTAAAAATATTAAAATCATAATTTTAATTTAAAATAACAGATTTATTAAAACGCTCTCCAATTCCAGATAAATGCTTCAACTTCTGTCGAACTCAAGAGTTTTCCTACAAAAGTTATTTTAAAGATCAAGATAAACTTGAAAGGCAAGTCGGATAAAAAATAGTTGGGATGAGTATCCAAGATGACATTCGAAGATTCTCTGGAGCCTTGGTACCCTAAAAAACTGTAGCCGTCATTACAGTACAGTAGTACGAGTACCACAAATATTGAGCGCCTCTCAAACTTCGTGCTTTGTATGTATGTATGAGCTAGTGGCCAACTCTAGTGTCGGAATTTTTAGGCCGCCTAAAGGCCTCTGTCATGGCTTATCGACTTAAAAGCCGGGACCGACTGTTTAACGTGCCCTCCGAAGCACGGAAGCGCTCAGCTCGTAATGCCACTTGCGATCACCCATCCCTATTTGTGGCCGCGCAAAACGTTGCTTAACTTTAAAGATCAATCAAGAACGCCTAAGCAAGCTAAACCACGAGCACTTCACAAGTGTTTTGTATGAAAACCGAATTAGTCCGAATATGCAACTAAAATAATAACTGAACCAAACCCTAAAAAAAATAAGTATCTATCTATACGAGTAATCTAGTAATACGACCTACTTGGTTCTCCAAGTTAAGGACGTACCATTTCTCGTAATTTCTGATACTATGATATTCTATCTATGTGACTGTTGAGTGTTATTTATTTACTAGGACGCCAAATCCTTCTCTGTAAACCGATAGTGTAGCTGCAGAATTGATGTATGTAGTGTAGTACAATTCTATTCTTCTGTAGTGGTAGCCTATAAACTGTTCATGATTTTTTCAACCTTACGGTAACTTACTTTAACGTAGTATGTTAATGAGGTGCTTACATTTTTGATGTTTTTCTTGTTTAATACCGGCATATAGCGGACAACGTTTATTAGAAAACTTTGGTTGGATTTATGCAACTTTCTTACTCTAAGAAGTAGGTCAGGATTTTTGCCAACGTGTTAGATATAATTTAAGATATTTGAAGATACTACGAATAATCATTTCTAGACCATTGAAACTGACGGTGTGTTGTGTTTCTACGGTACTTCGTTTAGAAGAGATGACATGATCTGTGAGACTCTTTCGCCAGCCCTGTGGGTTTTCAAAAGTGCGGACAGTATCGGTTCTAACTTGGAAGGCTCTCGGACTCGAGACAACTGTGAACCCAGGCACGTCTTCCAAATACCAGCCACTGAATTTCCCGTACAATCGGTAAACACTAAACTCTGCGTTGAATAAGAGTAGCAAAAAAGGCTGATAAAACTTTTCCAATACTAATAAAAGTTGAACGGTTCGAGCGGTCCGATGAAGCTGTTGTTTACATAAAAAATGTAAGCCCAGTGTCAACAAGATGCATCGACGAGCGATCAGAAATCCAACCTTCAAAACATGCCTCATTCATTTATCCATTTATGCCTCATGTCTCTCCTAACATTACTCGATCTGTCATCCATCATCATCATTATCATGAGACTACCAGTCCACTACTAGACATGACATAGGCCCTTAATAAGTGCCATTGCGTCCTTCGGTTTGACGCATCCAGTCTATACCAGCTTTTCACAAATCGTCACTCTACCCAACTGATGAGTTAGATGATGACTCATAAGCTAGGTACTAACTAACCTAGCTGGCTCGCGAGGCATCCGTGCGAGGCAAATGCTAGCACATTGCTTAGTCAAGACACGCGTCACCCGAGGAAGACAGGCAAACTGCAGGCGAGCCGCGTCTTGACTAATCGAGTATTTGCATTTAAAGGTTGCCTCGCGAGGTTGCTCGGTCAGTCATTACTGTAGCAATTAACGTTCTATATTTTACCTCCCGATGTGTGAAGGAAAAAAATTTTTAAAAAACGGCAATGCTTTCGATATAACTTTTTTAAACTATCGTGGTTATAACATGTTTTGAGAAACACTAAGCAAAGCTTGTACTATGGGAACCAGATTTTTCATAGAATACTTATATACTTTTTTTGTAAATACATACTTGTAATACATAATATTACAAAACCCAGACCTGGAAGAAATATTTGCAGAACGTGCGTACATTTCTCCTGCTGCGGGAATCGAACCCGAGCCTCTTGCGTCTCAGCCGAGCACTCGCCCGCCACGCCACCGAGATCGGCACGTAAATATCCCGGTATAAGTGCTAATAACGTAGAACTTTCCTTCAACAGAATCGTCCAGACAAACCCCAATCTAATCAGGTTATGGATTCAGATCCAATGATTTAGGGGATTTGTGAGCCAATGTGACAGCTCGCCGGGAATTTGATTTGGCCAATTTGCTGCCAACATCATTTGCATTTCTACGCGACTAATCAAAATTGATAAATTGATGAGTTAATACGGCCTGTGGTATTATCGGAATGGCCGCATAGTGGCTGCTAGATTAATGGGACAAATACTCTGTTTTGCGATCGATGTCCTAATTAATCCAAACTTGGAGCGCTTTCCAACAAGTGAATACAAACTTTTTGTTTTAAACCAACTAAAACTAACTATCGAGGATCTCAAAAGGCGCAAATATGCAAACCTCAACGGGGCTTATGTATTTGAGCCTTTTGGGATCGAGGCCTAAGTTCGTGGGGCACGTATGTGCTGTCTCGCATTAGCTTTGCATGGTTTTTAATTGCGGGCGGACGGTGCACTTGTCTGCATTTTGGTGTGTCTTTTATGAATATTTAAGTGGATTAATAGAGATTACAATAATTTAGTATTATCTTAATTAACGATGCATCGTCCGTTTGCAGAATATTGGAACTGGACATTAGATGTAGAACTATAGATTTAATATCGAGTTCTTAAATTATGTTCCTTGCGAGTGAATAACATTTACCGGTGTAAGATAACCGAGCTAATTATTTACGGCTGCACTGGGAGGCTCGCATTTCACCTGCATACGGAAGAAAATTGGATTATTAATTCTGAACTAAACATTGTACAGGCTGATTTACTTCCTGTAACACAGTGAAAACTAATACAGGAAGGAGTGTATCAATAAGTTTGAAGTCATAGGTTTTTGTGAAACAAAATATTTGTATTTGTAAATATTTGTATTTGATTTATAAACGAGTAGAGTAAATTCTAGAGAGAGGTGTTTTGAATTGGAGGTTATCCAAGAAGTTGTAGTCCAAACGGCTAGACGGATTTTGACAAATGGAGTGTAGTTGGATTTGTCATAGGCATACCTATAAAGAGTAAAAAATCCAATATGGCGGCTCTAAGAATCCATTTTATTTGTTTTCCGTACATGTGTCAAATATCAAATATGGTGGCTCTAAGAATCATAATGGATTATCTTTACGAATTCATCATCATCATCATAATGTCTAAAAAAACTGATATGGTGGCTGTAGGTACCTAAATTCTAAGCAATCGGTTTTTTTTAAATAAATACTAGTTTGTTTGAAAGAATTCATCAACCGCCCAATAACCACTCCCCCCCACCACTGAAAACAATGCATTATTTCAAAGCATCGATTGCACTTGGAAGCAGTTGCTTCTCGTCTCGTAAAGAAATCTATCTAGGAAAATAAAAGATGGCCATCTATTCTTAGCTTTTGTAACTCAGCAGTTTTAAAAAAACCGGTCAAGTGCGAGTCGAACTCACACGAAGGGTTCCGTACGATCGTACACGTACTTTATAATATGACTTTTACCCTATGTACCATGTACTTTGGCCACCAAAAAGTTTCTTGTATGTGGCTCCCTTTTATTTTTTGTTATTTTTATTATTTCTTGTTTTAGCGGCAATAGAAATACACACTGTGCAAATTTCAACTCTACTTATTACGGTTCATGAGATACAGGCCGCTGACAGACGAACGGATTGGACGAATGGCCCCGTTGGCACCCTTCAGGTACGGAACCCTAAAAGACCTCACTTGAGCTACTTGCTAGTGATGGGAAAGGCCGATTTAAAGTCGAAAATCTAGCCGACTTTTGTGTTATTTCTGTCTTACATAAAAAATTACATCAGGGAAGCACTAACAACCAAATTACAAGTTGTAGGAAAAACTTGGGCAAAACAAGTGTTATTAAGTTATTCAACTAAAAATAATACAGAACCTTTTGTTTAATTTTTCGGTTACCTACAATGTTTAAATTTTTTAAGAGGTCTTGGAGATTGGGGAGGATTGGTGGTAGCTAATATTTAAAATGAAGTTTAATCCTTTAGAGCCGAGGTTGAAACGTACCTCATATCGATCATATGATCAACCTTACTAAAACATTGCAAAAGCGCACTCTCCAAGTCTTATAACTTTTGATACCCCTAGTGTGTGTCATCACTCTAGGGATGTCAAAATTTTATGATTCATTCTTCGACTAGCTTCCGTCCGAGACTTTGCTCGCGTGGTACCCTATTAAAAGTAGCCTATGTGTTATTCCAGGAAGATAAGTATTCTATTTGAATACTTATTTGTTATTAATATCTAATTCTATTCTATTTGACGACCTCTGTGACGTGGCGGGCGAGAGCTCAGCTGAGACGATCCCCGCTACGGGAGAAATGTTTGTATGTTCTGCAAATATTTCGTCCGGGTTTGGGTGTTGTAGTACTATGTATTATAAGTACTTATGTATTTACAAAAAAAAGTATATAAGTATTCTATCAGCAATCTGGTTCCCATATATAAGCTTTGCTTAGTTTGGGGCTAAATGGCGCTGTGTGAAATGTCCACAAATATTTATTTATTTTATTATTCCATGTAATGTTTATGTTAAATTTCAGCTTAATTCATTCAGAAGATACGGAGATGAAAGGAATGAAAACCCACTTTGCGTGTTCTGCAAAAATTTTTTCCGGTACCATGGTACTCGTAGTTTCTGATACCCACGACGCAGGGTATCCTTGTGTGAAGTCCGAACTATGTATGTGACTGTTGGTTGATATTCTATACTTATTATTACATCATTGTTGGAGCAAAAAGGGGTCTTGCATTGTTTACAGGAATAATGGTTTATTTCTTAGGTTTTGATTTTCCTCTTCTATTTTTAATGTCTTTCATTCGCAGCCTTATCTTGGCCATTGTTGTGGCGGACGGGGAAATCTGAAGGGATCGTGCTCTTCAATAGACTTCTGTCATTATTTTAGTGATGTTTTATTTAGATAAAAACCACAACAGGATCGCAGTCTCTGAATGCCCGTTACATAATTGTATTGTACAGTAATAGGCGTGTAGGTTTATTGGTATAAACACAAAAGAATTTGATAAAATGCTGAATGAATGAATTCTTACTATTCTCACTTCCTTACTAATATTATAAACGCGAAAGTTTGTATGTATATATGTTTGTTACTCTTTCACGCAAATGAAACTTGGAATATACATAGTACATGTGCTGAATTAACATAATACGCTATTTTTTATACGGGCACCACACGAGCGAAGCCGCGGACGGCAGCTAGTAATAATAATAAATATTGCTGGACGGTGTAACGGTGTATAATCTGGATTGTCTGGATTGTCGATCTGGTGTCTGATGATCTGGATAAAAAATGTGCCGTGGTCGGGATTTCCTGAAAAGTACAATATGGGTGTCTTTAAATCGAGAATCAATAGGTTTCTTCTAGGTAAGCGTGCTCGATCCTAGACCACACTTTTACTTAACATCAGGTAGTGTGGTCAAAAGTAAACCTATTTCAGATAAAGACAAATAATATAAAGATGAACATGTGTAATATTGTGTATAAATCATACAAATTAAGTACTGTCCATTGTCTGTCTTCTAATAGGTAGGCTTTTTGATTGTCTACTAGTTCATACGAACGCGCTGGAGGGTGACAACCTTTAAACGATACATACCCTTTATATGCTAAAGTTTAACCCCTCGAAATCGCGCTTGTATGTACAGACAGCTACAAAAGGAGATTATCATTTCTGGTGAAAACTCAAATATTACTAGAACCCAGGTATTTGGTTAATTACATGTATTTTTTCGAAAAAGTGCTGTGAAATAAACAGAAAAAAAAGTATCAATAAAAAAACTTCTTCGTGATCTTATTTTAATATTGAATACTTTTCTTCTGTAGTCTCTCTCAAATAGATTTTTATTACCCAATATAATATATTGGCTTTTTAAATAAAACATACATATTTAAAATAAAATTTCTTACCTTAGCTCTGTAAAGGCTTGACTTTGATTCTGATGACAGGGATCTCTGCTTCGGCTTAAACAATGCTTTGTAATGACTTTAACATATAGCATAATACATAGGTATTTTTATAGTAGACTGTACTGTTCATACAAAGTTCAAAGCGCAAGTTCACGTTATAATAATTTGAAGCGTGAGCTCGAGGCTCTAGTTCCTATCTGAAGAGTTGATGATCAGCGGGAAGTTAATCAGCTTCGATACGCTGCGAATCGCTCTTTAGGGCAAATGGCCACGAAACGTACAGTTTTTAAGACAATTTACAAATAGCTTTAAAATCTTTATCCGACCCTTCTTGTGAAGAAATTCAGTTTTTAATTTTGTTACTTCAGGTTGGTTTATGTAAGTAACATAAACTAACCTGAAGTTAAGTTTTAATATAAGTATAGATTAAGTTTTTCTTGGTTTATTTTTGTTTTTATATGGGCGATGTGGTCGCAAATCGAGAAAACCCTCAAATAAATTGGGAAAAAATCAAAATTAAATACCTTAAGTGTGTGCAATCAATAGCGTATTTTGCTCGCTAAAATCGATGTACAGCTCCGTTGTTAGTAAATAAAATGTGTTTATTAAACCCTTGTTTATTTATGGAACCCTAACATATTTTCAGATGATTTTTACTTTAATAGGTAGGTTACAATTATTTCTTTATGAGTTGAAACCAGTTTTTGATTAATTTTGTAGTTTTCTTGTTATAACCAATTATTTGATTTGGCGGATTATTTGAGTTTCAATATTTTGCGCAGTCCTACTCCGTCTTTCTTTTATTCACCCGAAATCCTATCTTTTTCAATTCGATTTGAAATCGGTCTTGTCTTAACACGATAGGATTGGAGGCCTCTAGGGCCTCCGTTGTTCCTTATTACAGACAACTCAGTACGAAATACATAAAAAGATAAAATCAGATTGGTCCATACTACAAATTAAACATACAATATACTAACTACTTCTCTGCTGGACTGGGAGTAAAAAAAACAGAATGCGTCCAGCTGTTTCTCTCCCCGAGCATGTCGTAAAAGTCGACTAAGGGATAGTATCCTCTCCAACATGATGAGATACAATAAGCAAGTATTCCCAAGGAGGGTTGACGTCAGGCAGGCGGCCGGTCATAAAACACCTAAGCCAAAACACTTACAGCATGATCCTTGGATTATGCTGTGCCGACCCCACATTGAGTAGGATAAGGGCAGGAAGATGATGATGATACTAAAAATTCAAAAATTCTAAGTCAGGCACTTTAAGCCGATAGTCACCGGTACGGCACAAGCGAAATGAAAATTTTGAACCAATTAAAACAAAAGGAGGCTTTGATCGCTCGTTTATACTCGCTACTTTAGTGGATGCACCTTTAGTGGTCTGTTGTTGAGTACCTATGAGTGTTCCTGTAATGATGTTGTGATAACGCAGAATCAATTTGTGCTAA
Source organism: Scotopteryx bipunctaria (assembly GCA_949320045.1). Classification (NCBI taxonomy): domain Eukaryota; kingdom Metazoa; phylum Arthropoda; class Insecta; order Lepidoptera; family Geometridae; genus Scotopteryx; species Scotopteryx bipunctaria. Next base: position 4,242,490 of record OX439459.1, on the reverse strand, counting down.
TCTGGGACAACGACCTCTATGGTGTAGCGATGAGGAGGTACAGGTTCGATTCCTTTGGCGGGTCTGAAAATGGCAAAGTCTTCTTTGTGTTATGTCTTATGCCCGGTTCCAATAATCTATTAAAGGACGACGGATCGTTAATTACGTTAGCAATGTTGTTTCTTTTTTACTAACTTAATCAACGATCCGTCATCCGATAGTAGAATATTAGAAACGGGCATACGTGTTAAAACTTCACCTTTAAGAACGCTTGATGCTGGTAAGCTTTCATCATGAGGTAAATTCTTTGACTTTTAAGGCCCGGCGCACACTATCGGCACGGCATGCCAAGAGATCGTTAGGCGTCCTTAGGCATATCGAGGCGTCCTTAGGCACGCCGTGCCGTGCCGATAGTGTGCGCCGTGCCTAAGATGTTGCTAAAAACTAAATATTTTGAGAAACGATTGCCAATAATGTATTTCTCTTAAAATAGCGTTGTCCACATTCTGTAGGATTAAACTATTTCAATTACATAGCATGTTTATTTGCCAAATAAAAGGCAAACAACATTAAAATTATGTTTGTAACAATCCAATTGTACAATGTGGTGAAGTAACAAGTATTAGTTAGAAATTATATTCAAATCCTATCCAATATCGACGACCTCGGAAGTGTCCAATGGGAAGTTAGATAGATAGTTTTTTTTTTGCATAAGACAAAAACATGTCTGGGTAGGTACGAATATATCTTAGGTAATCCTTATCAGCATTTTCATACAGCTAACTTAGACTTTGTAAAAATAATGGTTGTAGGTACCATGAACTTTTTGAAAAAAAAAAATGTTTCTTTTATGAAGCTCCTTAATTGTCCTGTATGTAGGCTTATGTTTCATTTTCATTTATTTTTATAATATCCATTCAAGACAACTATACAGGCGACATTATCAGATGAGATCCAGACCTCTTTCTCTCCAGATTTCTTTCCAGATCTACTACCTCCAACATGATGAGATACAATAAGCAAGTATTCCCAAGGAGGGTTGACGTCAGGCAGGCGGCCGGTCATAAAACACCTGAGCCAAAACTCTTACATGATCCAAGGATCATGCTGTGCCGACCCCACATAGAGTGGGATAAGGGCAGGAAGATGATGATGGCGTCAGTAGAAGCCATTAGCAAGTTTCCACGGTAGGTACCTACAAATGACGCGGTGACAGTGCATGATTAATAGCTGGTATATGCAAGGAGCGTGTCAGTGGGACGTGACTTATGTTATTATATTGTAACATGATGTGATTGTAGCGATGTTCTGCATTGAGGTTTACGATAATCCTTATCCCACTTCCTTACGCGAAAGTTTGTATGTATGGATGTATTATAATAATAATAAATAACACCCAACAGTCACATACATAGTCCTGACCCCACACTAGGATTCCCTGTGTCGTGGGTATCAGAAACTACGAGTACCATGGTACCACAACACCCAGACCCGGAAGAAATATTTACAGATCATGCAAACATTTCTTCCGCAGCGGGAATCGAAACCGCGCTTCTTGCGTCTCTGCCGAGCAATCGCCCGCCACGCCACCGAGGCCGTCATTTATTTCTTTATTTATTAGGTTTACCAACAGTTTACACATGAATCAGATTAAGTATATATTACAAACAAATGTCTGATGCTACATGCGAAACTAATTATAGGTAAACGCAACATGCGCAGTAAGCGAACAATTTTCGTTGGTTTAATGTATCGATGTTTGTTACCCTTTCACGCAAAAACTACTGAATGGATTTAAATGAAGCTTGGAATATACATAGTATATGTGCTGGATTAACATATAGGCTATTTTTTATCCGGTTACGCTGGCGAAGCCGCGAGCGGCTAGTCTTTCATATATAAGTAACTAGAAGTTTCCCGACTTCGGTAAATGTGAACCTATGTGATTTTCAGAATTTGAACAAGATAAAAAAATGTATGAAGTGCAAAAAGTGCGGTCACCCATCCAAGTGCTGAACGTACCTGGCGGTACTTAGCAATTGTTATCTCGGTTCCCCATATAAACTTTCATCCCTTACATCATCCCCTCAATGAATATCTTTGAAAAAAAACCTATGTCCGGGATGCAATCTATCTGCTTGTCAAATTTCAACAAAATCTGTTTAGTAGTTTAGGCGTGAAAAGGTAACAGCAGACAGAGTTACTTTCGCATTTATAATATTAGTGTGGATGGATTGTGCATTTTGCGAAATAAAAAGTCCAACAGTCACATATTCGTACAAATATAGAGTGACTTATAACTACTTTTATTAATTTAAATCAGCTTCTAAGAGTAATGTCTTTCACTAAAACTTTATTATTTCAAGTACAGAACGTTAAATGGGACACTATTAAAAAAATCCTAAAATTCCCCTACGTAACAGAAACCATAAAGTCATTTTATCTTTCATTCATAAGCAAAACCGACATCTTCTATAAAAACATAATATAAAAAGTTATTACAAGTAAAATCCACAACTATGATAGTTAAAAACATCGTTTCATAATTCTATCTCCAGCTACCAAGTACTCTTAACAGAAGTCTGTGAACTGAGATCTGAATATAAAAAGAGACTTATTTTTGCACCTCGATTCTTACAAGTCTCCTTACTCCTTAACAAGTAACTTGGTCACAAGTCATTGTAACTTGTTAATAAAAGAAAGGTAATAAAAAAATAAAAGGGCTGGTCTGGTGGTAGTGGCGCCGCCTTCCGATCGTGGGTTCAAATCCAGTCGTGCACTAATGTATTTTTCTGTTCGAAAAATGTATGTAAGACGATTACAAAAATATATTCAACTTATATGTTTAGATGTAATTTGAAATGAAAAATAATAATAAAAAAATGGTCAAGTGCGAGTTGATTTCACACACAAAGGGTTCCGTACATAAAAAAATCTTTTTTTATTCTTTGTTGTCATAGCGGCAATAGAAAAACATACTCTGTGAAAATTTCAACTCTACCTATGAGTTAGAGGAAGACCAAGAATTAGTTATATCAGCCAGATAAATGAGAAAGTCGCTGTCATGTCGTATAAAGAAGTAAAAGAAACCGCATTAGAAAGAGAAAAATGGAGGAAACTTCATCATTACACCGATAAGAGCTAGCTCTATGAGTTCATGAGGTGCCCGCTGACAGACGGACGGACAGGTCGTCCCGACCCGTTGGTACTCTTCGGGTAGGGAACCCTAGGGAAAAAGAATCCCGAACTTTTGTATGTTTCCTAATTTATACAATTGTTACTAATTTTTCAATGTTAAGGTTTTTTTTAAGTTTTTTTGTTTATGTTGATTGTTGATTGTACCATACATTGTGCACCTTTCAGGGTGGCATGTTCTGCTAAGAACAAACCCTTCAAATAAAAAGAATTAAAAAAAACAGTCTCGAGCTCCAACGTCCTGTTTGTGTAGGCAAAAGTTGCCTCCTGAGACATTATAAATTTACTTGGTATAAAGTGGAAGTGGAAAAGCATTTTTTTAGCTTTTTGCAGGTGAAGAGAAAGAAAAGTTTTCAGTTAGGTACACCATTTTATTCAGTTTGCTGCAATTACACTAGTTGCATTTTTATTTCTTTTGCTACTATGTGTAATGGACGAAGTAACAGAGTTAAGAAGTTAAGTTTGTTCACAATAATGTAATGCATGGTAACTGAATTGAAAACGAGAACTTTTTTAACAAAAGAATTTAAAAAATGTAGTTCAATTTGTATTCTGTGGTATTGTACTAAAGTTTGAGATAAAACGTTCAGGTCCATTTAGCAATTGAAACTAAAGTAACTTATTATTCTATTGTATGTATGTATATTATTACGCCTGTATCCCTAATGGGGTGGGCAGAGCCACAAGTAGTCATAAGAAAACTTGCAGCTACTCTATTGTTTATTCCATATAAATACATTATATTAAACGTCTTTAATGATTGTAATATTCTTGTTGTTATATTTATAAACGCTTTACGTACCTTTTTAATTACCGCACAACATTTATTTATTTAATTTAATTATATAATTGTTTACATTTATATTAGTAGGTAATTTAGATTATATTTCGCCGTTGTTGAGGATATATTGGTATGGACATGTCATGAGAAGGGAAGAATGTGATGTGACCAGAAGAGTTTTAGATAATATGAATGTTGAAGGTAGGTAGAGGTAGCCCAAAAGAAATGATGGATGGACTCTGTGAAAGATCAGAAGAAAGGAGTGAGTGATGAGATGACTTCTGACAGGGGGAAGTGGAAGAGGAACACATGTGCCGACCCCACATAAAGTGGGATATGGGCAGGGAAATGATGATGATGACGATTTCGCAGTTTTTGCGCCGCTCCACACACTGGCGTCACAGAAAACCAGCGTTAGAAGAGCTATTAAAAGCTCCTATGACCATAATATGCTGAGTGCCGACCAATTTTGTGTAAACTAATTTAAGTCATAATATTACTGTTCATTCTTGTAATGTTGTTTCCCAAAAAAAATTAATTTACTAAAATGAATTTTCTCACATTTCTCACACTTAATACTAAGCTAAGTAACTAGCAAGCTACTCGTAAATAGCCACTCAGCCTGGTATTTTACAACAGTATATGTTAATTATGTTTTAACACTTGATTATTCTAAAAAAATATTTCCTAATAATATACAAGTTGTATTCATTTTTACTAAAGTAAGTTCGTATGAGCTAGTTGCCAGCTCTTGTGACGGAGTTTTTAGGCCACCTAAGACCTCCGTCATGGCTTAACGACTTAAAATCCGGAACCGACAATTAACGTGCCCTCCGAAGCACGGAAGCGCTCAGATCGTAATGCCACTTGCGGTCACCCATCCCAATTGTGATCGCGCACAACGTTGCTTAACGTCAACGATCAGTCAAGAACGTCTGAGCAAGCTACGCCACGAGTGCTTCATTACATAAGCTGCATTTTTACTGAAATAATATGATGCGATGCAAAATACTTATAATAGTAAATACTTATTTATAGCCGTTTGTGGCCTACCTTTGGGCTTTGCTATATTACTTATGTATTTTTATATTTTGACCAGAAAACAAGGATTATGTTCAAAATCCAATTTGGAGTTGAAAAAAGCAGATAAAATATGATAATAACATTATGTAGATGCCAATTTAAACGCGACCCGAAATCAAGCCGTGTTTGCAGCGCTAATGGCTCTACGGATTTTACAGTACACGCCACTTTTACACGCACAAACAAAATAATAATAATCATCATCATAATAATAGGGTAAGACCTAGGCCTATTAGTACGTACCTGAACCAAATCGGAGACGTTTTGGAAAAGATGAAGGGTACCCTAAACCGACGAAGGTGCGTGAAGAATGTGAGAGTGAATGAACCGAAACTAGCATGTCAGGATCGTAGCAAAATAATGGAGATCTCATCTTCAGCCTATAGCAATCCACTGCTGGACATAGGCCTCCCCTAATGCTGCCCTCCTAGTGAAGGACGCAGTAACTAGAAGCCAGCAGCCATTCGCAGATCGTCACTCCACCTATCCGGAGGACGTCCTACATTACGTTTGCTGAGTCGCGGTCTATATAAACTCTAGGTCCAGGTAAACGACATCATCTTCCTACCCTTATCTCACTCTACTCGTACATGCGGTCGACACAGCATGTTCCTTGGATCATGCTGTAAGAGTTTTGGCTAAGGTGCTTTATGACCGGCCGCCTGCCTGACGTCAACCCTCCTTGGGAATACTTGCTTATTGTATCTCATCATATTTGTGAGGATACTATCCCTTAGTCAGCTTTTACGACATGCTTTGGGAGAGAAGCAGCTGGAATATACTTTTTAACAAATATCTTAAAAGCCAGCTGAGAAACTTCAACATCCATATATTTTTTTGGAATTCCAGCTTGTACTGGATTTTCTTACCACATTTTAGCCTCCTGGCTTAGTAGCTTTAGTAATAAAAATCCGCGTGTCAACACTTCGTGTACTCCACGTAGAATGGCGGCCATCCATCAGGTGTGACAAATTGTCGGCGAAATATTTTCACCTTCATAATGTCATTCCCCGCAGCTCACACGTCAAAGGTACCTGCTGTAATTGTGGATTGTGATGCCGCTACCTGTACCACTCACGAGGGGCCTCACTTACAGCGAGGAGCGGTTGGGATCTAAAAAATAATATACTATCACGCCCATATCCCTAAAGGGGTGGGCAGAGCCACAAGTTAACATAAGAAAACTTGCAGCCACTTCTGATTTTACAGTCCTAAGATGAATATGGTGAACCATGGTGACAGGTGATCAGCCCATCGCCCATATAGGTGGTCCATCAATTTGGAGAGGATACTCCCTTAGTCGACTTTTACGACATGCTCGGGGAGAGAAGCAGCTGGACGCATTCTATACTTTTTCTTTACTTCCAGTCCAGCAGAGAAGTGTCCAGCAGAGAGTGGGTTGGGATCTCTACCGTAATAACGAGTTACGGGGCAAAAAGAAGTGCAGGGCATATTTTCAAAAAAAAAGTTAATAAATATTCTATCAGCCATCTGGTTTCCATAGTACAAGCTTTGCTTAGTTTGGGGCTAGATGGCGTGGTGTGAAATGTCCACAAATATTTATTTATTTATTTATAATCACACGGCAAAAGGATGTAAAAGGATAACCAAGATAACGCATAAACACTATTTAGTCGTAAATTTATGACAAGACCGTTATATTGACATTTATAAAATTTTGATAATTGTCAATGTCATTCATATCATTTGGGTCGTCAGCAGTTCTCTTTTTCTTGCAGGGCTGAAGGGCCTCTAGCTGGACCGATTTCATGATTTTTGATTTGTTGGATTTGTCTCCACCCCGAATAGCAGAATAACTAGGTACCTAATAAAACATTTGAAAATTTGCATGAATAATTCTGAGGCGGTTCGAAGTTCGAGGGGTCAGCCAGTTTCTAAATAAAAGGGGTTCGGCATTAAAAACGCTACAACTATGACCAACACCAGGTAGAATTCACATTTAAAATGTGCTCTTTCAACGCGTTCACAAAGCCAATGTTTGTTGTACACTCTTTGTGCAATTAGCAAAACATTTCAACTGTTCCCACTGCTGGACAGTGAAGCGTGCTTCACGCCTCGATGAGTCGATGCTGGACAATAAAGCCATTTTTTGATGCGGAAATGTAAGCTACATTAAATTTTTAAACAGTTTTTAATTGGTCCCACCTTTGTCCAACAAATACTTTTTTTGGGGTATTATACCCGAATACAATCAATAAGCCTATGAGCCTATGTACCTATGCTTCTATTGTAATGTGCCTGAAATAAATGAATTTTATTTATTTATTTTATTTAATAAGCCTCCTCTGTCCGTTCGTCCGTCCATCTGTCAGCGAGCTATATCTCATACACCGTAATCGGAGAGAATTGAACTTTTTACAGAGTGTGTATTTTCGTTGCCGCTGTTAGAATATCGTTCGTAATCGATCACTGATGTTAAGCAATACTAGACGCAATCAGTAATTGGATGGGTCGAGTGTATTTTGTACATTTTTTTGTAGTATTTTTGTGTATTTCTTTTTCAAACGATCTAAAATTTACTGAGTTGTACAAAAATTATAATAAAATAAAAAATTAAGAGGTCTTCAAAAGAAGAGACGTGTTTCATTTTGCATTTATTTGCTTGCACTTATAAATAGGTGGCATACAACAAACATTTATGTACATGAACGATGGTACGTGTACGAATTGGACTCGTACTTGACGGGTTTTATACACCTAGAACCTGTCTCTACTAGGTACTACTGTCGTGATAGATTTTCGTGTCGCTAGTTCTTTCGAACTAGTGTGGTGAAAGGATTTAAAGTGCGCCTCAAAGTCTCTTTCATGTTTTCAAACATTTTTGTTTCTCACGATTTTTTCCTTCACCGAACAGGAAAATCCAATGGTGCGCGACCGAACTTGAACCCACGACCCTAGGAAAGGAAGGCAAGTCACTACCATTAGACCACCAGTGCTCTCAACCTCAACTCAGTCAGTCAGTGAGTTAGTTATGGCCTGCAAAAGATGAATAAATAAATATTAAATATTTGTGGACATTTCACACAGCGCCATCTATAATCTGAGAGAAAAGAGAATAAGAACAATCTGAGCATCACTGATTTTATTACGCAAATCGCAACCTATCAAAACTCTTGAATGGGTACTCATATTTATAGCATAAACTTAATTACAACTAACAAATTTAACTGCAATTTTTGTTTGCACTTAATAATTAGTTTCAAAGCAAACACGCTACAAATCACATAATCCACACAAACAAAACGTGCTCTGTAACGAAGTAAATACCCATGTAACACGCTGCAAAAAATGATTAAAAACCTTTCATTTAAAACGGAAAAAACGTAGTAGTTTTTTAATTTAACTCCCCGTCAAGCGACTGGCTTGCAAGTGAAAAAGTGAGTCGCGGTTAACCACGAGTTTTCTGTTAAAACAATGAGTATTCTAACTTAATTAACTTGTGCTCGCCAAGGCGAGGTATTCTTAAAAACCTCGCTTCTTGTAAAGAACACGCTTTTTAATTGTTACCTTGGAAATGGATTAAAACTGCAATCGCTTCCTGGTATAAGTCTAAGCGATAGCTTAAGAAAATAAAGAACTTAATTTTAGCCAAGAAAAAAGTCTACTAGAGTACTAAGTCTACTATGTAGACTACTACATTGTCCTTTATGATGATGATTAAAGATGATTTATACAGCGTCAGGAGGCATTTTTTACCTACACTAACGGTTGGAGTAGGCTTGCCCAGCACCTATACCATCCTCTCAGCTTAGTCGGCCTTATCCACAGGAAAGACATGGTCAACACGTGCGGAGCTGACTAAGCCGCGGATTTCCTCACCATGTTGTCCTTCACAGTGTTGGTAAAGAGCAAATGAATTTTTCGAACTGAAAAATCGATTGGTGCAAGACCGGGTTTGAACCTGCAACCTTTGGATCAAAAGACGGGTGTGCTACTACTAGACCACCAGTGCTCTCTTCTTTATGAAGTTACAAAACAAAATGTTGAAGAAATTCTAACTAAAATGCCTTATGTGCATTGTTTTCTCAGGGTTTCCTAGGTAACTGTACCTCTCATTTAATACAACTGTACGTCTTCAAAAAGTAATTGATTACCTACTCAATAAAATAGACAGCGAGGACTTTTAAAGCGGGAAGTACACTCGTGTTTTCCATGTAGCCAAAAATTCCATGGCCTATTTATAAGACAGCTATTTTTCAAGTCGAAAACCGAATGACGGCAAATGGGAATGGCTGAAGCATGTAGCACTCCACTTTGCAATAGAAGCTGGTTTGAAACTAGCGGTGATAAAGTGGTGTGCAAACAGATGCCAATTTCTCCTATCCAATATCCCCTATATCAAAAGAATACCTATTTAAAACAATTATTTTGTTAGTTTGTACTTTGGATTTCGCAGGTGAAACAATACAAAATCACAATATATTGTTTTATTTGGTCCATATTAAATTTTTTAACAAATAAACTTACATACACCAATTGGGCGGAGAGCCACAAGTAATCATAAGAAAACTTGCAGCCACTCCTGATACAGTCTCAAGATGGATAATTTATTTGTTTATTTCAATTTACGTCTATCCTTACAGGCTAACCTAATACAATAGCGTGGCATTATGTCAGAAATATATAATAGATCATTATAATATAATAAATTATGAAAGTCTATAAGGTGAAATTACTTATTCAAAGTTTGGGTACTATTTTGCTGACGGCGCTTCCTTGTACAGTTGGTAGAAGATTCCCGCTATCCTGGAGTCTAGAACAAGAAAAACATAAGGATCATACACAAGGGAATATGACAGCTACATACGGCATCGTGAAGAAAACAATTATTAGAATAAAACTATGTCAAAAATAACGATCTTGCACCTTTCATAGAACTGTCTAAGCCAGTAAAGTGGTACTTTTACAATATTTTCCGCGTATTTGAACGGAAACTCATAAAACTTGACTTAGACTACTTAGAAACTCCACGGATATTGCCGGCGATATTGAATCCAGCATGCACCCCGTACTTGGAGATCACTTCAAGTCACACGTATGAAATCCTTCACGAAATTGAATGTTGGGGACGATTTTATTTTGGAAAGTAGCTGTTTGTATTGCGGTTTCCTTTGCTGTGCAATGGGGGATCTCCCCTATTGCAATATTACCTTGTGTCGTAACTTGATATTTAATATGTCTATAAGTTTAAGAAAAATAGCGATAATCATAGTGTACTAGAAGTAAGGATAAATTCGCTGTTCCCACGATTAGGCTAGATAAAGTCAGCAAATCATTTAAAGGGCAATGTATACACTTCTATAAAAAAATCCCGAGCAAGGTGACTTTATCAGTTAATAAATATAAACTCTAATAAAAGGAAATTGTTTAAAAGGCTGACTACAAAATATAAAGAAGACAAAAATGCTTGGGACTGAATTATGCCAACTCGTTTTATAAACATGTTTGTAAAGGGATCATTCCAAAAAAATTGCCAAGCGTGGTTTCTTATATCTTTTACGCTTGGTCGCGTTACGAACAGGTGTAAATTAAATTCAACGCAGATATAAGACGTGTCCAAAATGATCCTAGAGATTTTACGGAATAAAGAAATTTCGAATTTGAATTATCTTTCCTATAAAACTACTAAAATTTCCTGAGAGTCATATCATCTTAGGACTTTGAATTTTTGTGTAAGTATTTCTTTTTCAAACGATCTAACATTTACTGATTTGTACACAAATAATATTAAAATTAAAGGTATCATCATAGAAGTGACCTGTTTCATTTTGTATTTATTTACATACGATGGTATGGAAGCCTTCGTGTGCGAATTCGACTCGCACTTGACCGGTATTATTTACCTTAGTAACGTGTTGTTCTTTGAAGCTTATCTTTCATATCACACTATGTAAAGTGCAACCAATCACGTTAAGTGCTGAGGTGTTAAAAACAAAAAATATCACACAACACAACTGCACAGTATATTCCGGAACGCAGTAGCAACAGTTTTAGGTATTTTCGAGTGGTAATGTGTCCTGCCCAGCTCCATTTGAATTCCATAATGTGGTTCCCGAGGTCACTTATAACAATACTATGTATAATTTCAACAAGAATTCACCCGCTGCTTTGCTCTCGTGGAATCAGTATTCAATAATCATTAAGAAAGTCAAAGTTACCCTATACAAAAAAAACAAGGATCGTTTTTGAAACGTCTTTCACGTCTATTCCGTGGTTGTTATAACCCATTCATAAAGGCTATCACATACGTAACTATAATATAGCAAGGCATATTACGATATATTACGGTATATTTCTATAGTAATCTTCAAGTGACCACAGATGCAGCTAAAATTATATATTATAGCACACCATATAAAATCACAGTATATTAATATATATTAAAATAGCCTAATATCCAAATAGACGTAGCACAACAAATCCAATTTAACTCAGTTTTTGAAATAACTGAGTTAAAAAATATTGTAAGAAGTTTTTGACGTTCTTATTTCAGTATGATTTTGTTCTTATTTTATAGTCTGGCCCTCTGTAAAGTCAGTGTTTAAGCAAAAATTATAAATACCTAATTGATTGGTAATGTATTTACTGTATAGCAGGGCACTGTTTCACTTGTCACGTGACGTATAACCAACTGTGTCGCATGAATAATTTAACCATTACTAACATTTCCAATTTCCTGAAAAGGGAAGTAATGTTGTTTTTTGAATTATTTGAAATGTAATCGATGTGCTTGATAACGATTTTTTACTAGGTAATCAATGTTTTAAATAACTAATTTTGTGTATATTATCTTACGTCTGGGAAAGTCTGTGTGAATGTGAGAATGTTTGTTTGTATGTTTGTGTCTCGTAGATTAACAGATTTAAATGAAACCTGGAATATACTTAGTGCGTGAACTCTGTACCTATTCGGTTCATCCTACGGTTCATGAGATACAGCCCGCTGACAGACGAACGGACAAACGGACGGACGGACGGAGGAACAGCAGAGGCTTAGTAATAGGGTTCCGTTGGCACCCTTCAGGTACGGAACCCTAAAAGCTATGTCAAACAGTTTATATCTGACTTTTGTCAAATAATCACACGTGTATTAAAATAAAGCGAAATATTTCTCCATTTGAACAGAAAAGCAAAATAAATAGAGGGTCTCACTGGCAGTCGAGCAAAAAACTCTCTTGAACTCACCACTTAACAAAACACAGTAATATATCGCCCAGTTTACTCGCCATTTGTTACTGCTTCATATTTTGTTGTTGAATTTCATTAAAACTTTACGTATGAAGTGCAATTGTTGGTTTGTAGACTGCATGTTACAGTTAAGCTTTGCTTTCCTTGCTTGCTTTTGCCGTTAATTTTTCAAAGATACACACTAAGTAGGTACAAGTATTTATTGTAAATACACAAAATAGGCAAAGCGATCATCTTATTTAAGCAGTCTTATTTGGATGGGCAGAACGTAACTTTGAAAGATGAGGAGGGCGCAGTATATAAGCAAATTATATATTATATAGAAAACCCTACTAGCTTCGAAAATTTAATGATACCTAGGTCAATAAATAAAACAAAAATAAAAGGTTTAAATACACAACTGGAATAGAAAATAACGAAATAAAATATAAATAAAAGAAACAGAAGAAACAAACTGCCGAAAGAACTGATATAAAATTATAGTTAAAAAAGGAGTGGATATTGAAATGACAGCTGATAGTGGAGGGGTGGAGAAAAACATGTTGTGTCTAATTCACATAAGGGGATAAGGGAGATGGTGACACAGGAAGTACCAAATAGTTCTTATCCGATTCGGAGAACACCTTTCATCCTGAACCAAGTGATAAACAGCCTATCTCAAGCAAGTGATATACGATCGTCAGCACATAGCTGGGTTTATGTACCTACTCATAAATAATAGTGTTATATAAAATGCCTTATAAATCATTGCTATCTTCTCGTCTAACGAACGGTTCCAATATTTTACTAACGGGCGACTGATCGTTCATTACCATAGCAACGTTGCTATCAGTCGAAAAGTGACATACATTTTGACATAATAACAACGATGGTAAGGAATCCATCATCCGTTAGCAGAATATTGGAACCGGGCACAAATAAAAGTGACATTGACAACATCCTTGTTAAAATGATTAGTTGATCTGCGATCGAGCTATTGATCAAGGAAACCTATGCGTCCAGGAATAGCTAAGCATTCTAGGAAACCTAGGCTTAAGTTCTAGGTTCTAGATCTATGGTATTATAGTTCAAGCTTTAATTGTAATATAGAGCACCGGTTATATTACTAATGGGAGTGAAGAACAAATCCTATGTTCTCTTTGGATATTATGGAGTAGACCAAAAAAAGGCTTTCCTTTTAGGAGTAAAAATAAATGTTTCTCATCATCTTCCTGCCCTTATCCCACTCTATGTGGGGTCGGCAGGAGTTCCCTTTTTCCACTCCCCTCTGTCAGCCGTCATATCTGCATTCACTCCTTTTTTAACCATGTCATCTTTCACATAATCCATCTAACTCAATTCTTTGGCCTACCTCTACCTCTAAATCTAAATGCTAAATGACACTCATAGCCCCGAATACTCAAACGCGACTCAGAGTTGAGCACGTTTAAACTCGCGGTTTTTTGACAGTTTCTGATGAAAATCTGTCAAAAAAAAATTGTCATTTGACACGTGCTCAACTTTGAGATGCGTTTGAGTATTCGGGGAATAGTCACTTACATAGTTTTGAACCCAGACTAGGATTCCCTGTGTCATAGGTATCATAAATTACGAGTAATACTCAGACCCAGTAGAAATATTTGCAAAACTTCAGTCTTATTTTGACGACCTCGGTGGCGTGTTGGGCAAGTGTCCGGCTGAGACGGGGGTATGTGTTTTATTCTCGCAGCAGGATATTTGCATATTCTGCAGAAATTTCTTCCGATTCTGGTCTGTGGTAATAGCAGGCACGCGGAACTCTAGAATGAGATCAGAAATAGGTAAAAATAACACCATACGTTTCGTGTTATTTTTACCGATTGCAAATGAAAAGCGTAATTTACTACCTCTTAATGAAAACTTACTAGAACACTTAACTAAAATACAGACTTAACGCAACCTTATTCAAGTTTCCCTCCATTCCGCAGTTTCATATTTTGTTGTTAATAAATTTCATTAAAACTTGCCACCGGAGCGGACGCTTCTTTGAGTTAATTAAAAACTGATGCAGGGTTCTAATTGTGCATACGTGTGGTGCTCTTGAGACTGCCAATAAATTAGCTGGTACACTTCACGGCAGAAGAGGATCCAGGATTTTGGTTCGGAAGAAGCTTGACCCTGCAGAAGGTAGGTTTTATGAAAGTAAACACTAAGGTGGCATACAAAGTAGTAGCTTTTGGGTGGCTTCGGCATGGATCCGCTATAATTGTTTCACGCATTGAGTTATAATTCATATATATAGTACATATATATGTAGTACTCTATATTTATAATACATGTATATAGTACATATATATGTAGTACATATAGGTGTTCAACAACATTCTTTATTTAAGTACACACAGTTACAAAGAAATAATAATAATTTAAGTACATATATATCGATGGTTTCACGATCTTCTGTAACCCATAAACTAGCTCTGTGCAAAAAAACATGTCGATCCATTGTCAAATAACTAACCCTAATTATAAGTGCTTGTATATATTAACTAACAAATTATGAATCTTGTAGTCCGCAATAAAATATTTTTATCTATATTTATCTATTATTTTTTTATTTATTGCTCTGTTACTGCATGAAGAAGGAAACAACAAACGTAAACATAACATACTTTTGCATTTATAAATTACTAGCTGCCGGCCGCGGCTTCGCCTGCGTTGTACCTGGATAAAAAATAGCCTATATGTTATTCCAGCACACGTATTATGTGTATTCCAAGTTTGATTCTAATCCGTTCAGCCGTTTGGGCGTGATTGAGGCACATCCCACATCCTCGCAAACTTTCGCATTTATAATATTAGTAGGATTAGAAAACACTAGTGTTCTCATTCCTTAGTAGGTACCAAGGAATCGCGAGGAAACCGGAATGTCGTAAAACCTAAAAACTTCGAGAACATGTTTCAAATGCACGAAAGGAGCCTTTGAGGCGCACTTTAAATCCTTTTAGCACACTGGTTTCGAAAGAGCTAGTGACACGATTAAACTAGATTTATAAATTAATAAGCACTAATACCACACTAATCCTACTACTATTTAATATTATATTTGCGAAAGTGCGAGTTGAACGGATTTTAATGAAACTTCGAATATTCATAGTTTTTGACTTGGAATAACATAGGCTACTTTTATCTGGATATCACGCAAGCGAAACCGCTAGCACAAGCTGGTGAAACAAAATATTATGTTTCATTGTGCTCCTGCCTGATGTGGAGTGAACCAGCTTGTTCGTTCGTATTGACACAGATTACCTAATATTTACTACGTAAGATGTGACCCAAGTGTGTGTGAACGGGCGAAATTATAAAACAACATGTCATGTCATCCTTTGCTAGGACAGTATCAACACTGGACCATTTTCTACCAGTCAGCCCTAAAATCAGAACTTTAACCAACATTATTCTCTTGAATACGAAAATCGGTTACATAATGTAACCTACTATATTATGTTGGTACCTGTCTAAATAGGCACCTATATGAAAATACCAGAGACAGTTTAGTACAATCGGGGTTATGAGTTAGGTAATGCATACCGTGCGGTTTTGCGGCTCTCAAAATGTATTAAATCGTGTGAATCATAGAATACATGACACCGCGCGGATTAGCCTATCTCGCTCGTCTCTCCGTGCATCTTGCTCACAATTTTTCGACAGGAATCGTGCGGTTTGGCGGTACGGTTTATGTAAAGTGATTTAGCAACTGCCTCATGGGATAATCAAGATGAAGCAAGAAGAAGGCAAGTCCGGTGTTTACACACTCCAAGGCTACACCCCTTATGATGCGCGTCTAACTCGTGGTTAATTTCGGTTATAATATAGTGAAAATTATTTCTTGAAACATTTCTTTTGAGGTTTTGAGAGATGTTCTGTCATCGAATTTGCGAAAAGGCTTGATTAACTTTTTAAGACAGTTCCGTAGAAAACCGTTTATTTAAAGAACGTTGATTTAATACTGATAGACAAACGAAAATTTAGTCAAGAAATGTCATTGATCTATCCGATATGAATCCAATTTTTATTTGAAGAGATAGTATACAAACAACGAATGAAAACAAGTTACCCGTCGCAGCCATCAATTTATCAAGATCGCTGGGTAAATTGCGCTAATTTAAAAGTTTTTTACTGATGTCAAAACATGTTCGTAAACCTCTAAAAACTTCGTGTCGTCGAACTTTTTCAGTGTAAAGTTGAGATGTTGATATCTGCCGAAACTAAACCAAGCATGGTTTCCTGATCTGACGGTTGCCTAGGTAACCAAACCTCAGGGACCTGTGAGTGTAAATTCAGCTGTAACCGTCAGAGCTAACGGCATCGTGTTTGCGCGACCGCGTCATTCAATTTATCGTCCGTGCTTTATCCGAATAACAGTAGCATATGTTAAGTTAAGTACTACTCTTATAGCCTATGTCAATTTCATCGAAATCGGCAGAGCCGTTACAGCGATTAAACCACAAACAAGAGTACTGGTGGTCTAATGATAGCGGCGGGCAAATATTTCTTCCGTGTCTGGGTGCTGTAATATTATGCAGCCTTCTGGTTCCCATAGTACAAGCTTCGCTTAGTTTGGGGCTAGATGGCACAGTGTAAAATGTCCACACATATTCATTATAACCTAATGGTAGGTAATCTTCAGTCAGTCGTAAAAAAATAAAATATATTATTATGCATCGGGTATAAATTAGTTGAATGGTTACACAGAGAAATAACAAAATACATAGTTACAAAATTCCGCATTTAATATTATAGGCACCTATTTGTTGGAATTACGAAAATACTCAGTCAAATGCTTATTGATTCCACGAAATCATCGACCGACTTTAATCCTTTTAAAAGGTAGGTACGAATCGCTACAAGCTCTCTTCAATAGATTGTCAGTTTATTTACGGGAAAAACTCCGAAACATTTTTTTCCCCAAAAAATTGGTATCGAAAATCTTGAGCGAATTTCGCCGGATTGCCACAATGTAATTTAATTTCCCTTGAACAACGAAAAACAAGTTTATCCGCTTAAGTTTAACGCAAACAAACACCGAAAACAGATCCTAGTTTTTCTGGAGTTTCACGTAAAAACAGGACTTATCTATACCACCGATTTCTTTTAAGTTACCGGTACAGTCAGTGATAAAGCTAGATAAACAAAAATTTGGGTGTTTTCCATACTATAGTTTTTGCTTATTTCAATTTCTAGATTTTCATTTACAAGTAGAAAAATCGATTTTATTACCTACACGGAAAGAAACATTTAAAACTATATACTATATGACGTAACATTTAAGATCTTGCGTGCGATCAGAGATTGCGAAACATTGTTGTAGATATCAGGCGGTCAAACTTTATAATACCTACCAATTTACTTATCAATTTCAAAACGATTGACAGTGTTAAGTTATTTCAAGTAAAATTACGGAGACTTCTTGAAAGGGTGTTTCTACTCTCTTGATGACTTCTTATGTAGGAATGACATTGAAATTATTTAAATTGTGACCGTTTTAGCTTTAATTTTATGAATGAATGAATTCATTATTATTAATGTAATTTTATGATTAAAATTTCTATGTATGTATAATATTCAGACATAATTGTAACATTGAATGAACTAAAATAAATTTAATTAATGGTTTATATTGATACTATGCGATCGAAACGCGTTGTGGCTAACCTACTTTGTTTGTGACGTTCACTTTTATCGGTGACTGTACTACGCATCAATCTGCAAAACTTTTCCAATAACAACTTAAAAAGAACTTAAATTTTGATTGAACGAGTTTTTGGTACGCGTTGGAAAGGAGAAGCGAATTGCTTAAATGTAACTAGATACCGTGTAGGTACCTAGCTTATGTGAGATAGTACTGTTTTTGCAGGTGAACAGAGTTATGTTCCTACGTTTCTTTTAACTGTTTGTAAATGATTATTTTGTTGTTCATACATACTTTGGAGTAATCTGTCTAGTTAAAACAGTATAAAATTAAAATGAAATACCTTTTTATGACCTCAGCAGCAGTGCGAGTGTCCGACTGAGATCGAGAGGCTCTGACTTGTATTGCAGGCTTTTATTTATATTATTACAAGCTTTCGACAGCCACTTCGCATACATAACATCCTTAGATTTTTTCGGAGTTACAACACTTCGTTTTTTAGGGTTCCATACCCGAAGGGTGCAAATAGGACCCTATTACTAAGCATCCGCTGTCCGTCCGTCCGTCTGCCAGCGGACTGTATCTCATGAACCGTAACAGGTAGAGAATTGGAACTTTCACAGTGTGTATTTCTATTGCCGCTTCAACTAATAATAAAAATAAAATCTTACTAATATTATAAACACGAAAGTTTGTAAGTACGGATGTTTGTTACTCTTTCACGCCTAAACGGCTGAACGGATTTGAAAGAAACTTGAAATATACATAGTACATGTACTGGATTAACATATAGGCTATTTTTTATCCGGGTACCACGTGAGCGAAGCCGCGGGCGGCAGCTAGAAATAAACAAAAGTGGGCCCCATACAAGAAACATTATTGTACATGTACGATGGTACGGAACCTTTCGTGTGCGAATTCGACTCGCATTTGACCGGTATTTTTTTATAATCACATGTTTTCAGGCGCTCCAAGAACACCATCACGAGTTGGTAGCTTGCTAGATTTAATTAAGCAGTAAATAACATTGAAACACGACGACAATGTACAATGAATCAAACACGTCGCGTTTCACACAAATATTTACATACAGGAAGTGGCAAACCCACTAGCTTACACTAACATGGACCAGAAAAAAATGTTTAATTAGTGAGGAATGTAGAAAAAACAAATTGTTTACAAGAATTAACACATCGACTTCGGGCGGGAGTGTTTGTTAGAGGTGCGGGTTCGATGCTGCATAAAGTCTCGTAGGGTACCCGGATGAAAAGTAGCTTGCATGCTGAATCAGGTTAGATTGTCTATTTCTAGTCTCATCCAAACCGGTTCAGTCCGTTGAGCATAATTCAAACAAACTTAATGTCCAAACTTTCACTCTTCAAATATTAGTTGAAGTAGCATATTATTATTCGTTTCTCTCATTTGCCTTATAAGCTTTTTATAGTTTTTACGGTATCATTTGTAAAGGATGGTTTTAGGTAGGTACTTCTTTCACTTCTCTGCTGGCCTGGGAGTAAAGAAAAAGCATAGAATGCGTCCAGCTGCTTCTCTCCCCGAGCATGTCGTAAAAGTCGACTAAGGGATAGTATCTTCTCCAACATGATGAGATACAATAAGCAAGTATTCCCAAGGAGGGTTGACGTCAGGCAGGTGGCCGGTCATAAAACACCTTAGCCGAAACTTTTACAGCGTGATCCAAGGATCATGCTGTGCCGACCCCACATAAAGTGGGATAAGGGCAGGAAGATGATGATGATGATGGTTTTAGGTAGGTACTGTCAGTAGCTTATACAGTGGCCGGAGGTCTGCGGTGACGTGGAGTCGTAGACAGCACAATTTTGCATTGTAAATTCACATCGGGGCGCAGAGGCGACTGGAAAATATGCTGCGAAGCAGAATCTTGTACTCGAAGCCAAGTTCTAATAGTGAGAATATTGAAAACCTATGCGGAAATCACATATTCAAGTGCTTTCCAACGTATTTTTATAAGAAAATTCAAGAATTACACAGAATTCTGAGAGGATTTTAACTTTGGTTTTGAGAAAGAGACCTCTTGGAACTGTCATGTATTTTGAAAGAAGTTACTGATTATCACTTCTATTAGGAGAGTATACTTTTTAAAGACAATTAGCTATAGGTAAACTTAATTCAGGCTACTCCCATGACGTTTGTGGACACGCGGTTGGTTTTGTGCCTAAATCGGTCCTGCCGCCAGTATTCTAAAGCCCCATGCTACCCGCAGCTTGTTACGCTCATATTCCTTTTACACGTCACTACAACAACGGCAATTTACATAACAATATATCATCGAAAATATGGCTACACGAGGTTTTCTAAAGCCTTAAAAATCCAAAGCACGTTTCGAAAAATAACCGACCATCGGAACAACGGGCCAGACTGCTTTATCCCAGTTTCAGAATAAACCGCCTAAAAATTCACTTCCGAAAATTCAATTCATAAATTTTCACGGCGAGCTGTCGGTTTGTCGACGAAACTCTGAAAAGGCGAAAGAAACTGATTGATTAAAAAGATCACATTCCGAGGTTCTTTGAATGTGAACAGGGAATAAAATTTGGGACTTTGATACACCTGAAGGAATCCGATTTGAATATTTTTAAAACCTTTTCCGCTTGGTGAAGTCAACCCACTACAAATGAAACGTTTTTCAAACGCAACCAAACTGAAAACCTTTCAGGAAATCGATAGCATAACCAGTAAAAGCCGAAGTACTGAAACCACTCATGGTCTCGTAATAGCCCACGGAATCATTGCTTTTTAGAGTTCCGTACCTCAAGAGAAAAAAAACGAGCCTCTATAGTCCGACCATTATCAAGTACTTTTTCTCAGGAACGCACCGATACTGATAGACCGATAAACATACCCATCTCTAGCTGTAGAGCACATCTCTAGACATTGACAACAGGAATATACAATACATACTCTGTGATATTCTATGGTGAACTACCAAAATGAAGCGAATCGTTATGTTTTGTAAAATATGTAATTGATATATTTTCCTATGTAGAAGCCTTGTTTGAGTATCAGTCTAAGAACAGGACCAAGTTAAAATAACTACCAAATACGGTCCGCGTTCCCTTGGCATAAAACATTGAATGTTCAGTGCATACCGTAGGGTTTTTTTTATGGAAGAGTGGGCAAACGAGCAAGGGGCTCACCTGATGGTAGGTGATTACCGCCGCCCACGGACACCTTCAAAATCAGAGGAGCTGCAAGTGCGTTGCCCGGCTTTTGAGGTAGGACTCGTTTCTTGATGGTCCCTAAGTCGCATCGGGTCGTAGCGTGTTTAAAAACACCTGTAGTTTGTATTTTGTATGGAACCCTGAAGGCGCGAGTTGCACTTGTTCGTTTTTTTCAAATGCACGCACGTTTAAATATTCAGAACGGACTTTTGTGAAAAATATTTGGTGCGAGATTCAGAGCGGTAATACCGCTCTTTCTAATTTGACGTAATAATTTTACGTGTGCAACCGCACGATTCTTTCATTCAACACTGAATAAAAGTGATTTTAATATTTATTACCTTTTTTACTTTCAAAAACGGTTCAATTTTAAAACGGAATAAAAGTTATTTTAAATAATTTTCATAACACGAATGATTGTTGTTATCGAGGTATTAAAAATATTTAATACCTTATTAAAAATATTAAAAATATTTAATTGAACAAATGGGGTATGGTGTTGTTAAGGGACAATTTTTAACAGGTATTTAACAAATTTTCAGATCGTCTGTATAGCTTAACTAGCGCTCGCCCGCGGCTTGAACGACTCGAGCAAAAAGTCTATAGTCACGAATTACGTCTATATTCCAAGTTCCAAATCTATTCATTCGTTTGGGCCTGATGGAAAAATAAACTTAAAAATATTTAAACATTCGCACTCAAAATTAGTAGGATTAACATATTTTGTGAAAGTGAAGTGTTGATTGAAACTGGTTGAAAGCATTTAATCAAATGATAATAAAAGCTTTTTACATTCAAATATGTAATTCAATTGGAATATTTTTGGTATGGAAATTGATATAACTAATCCAACGATCTGTGCTGGACGTCATTGCCTGGCAATCACACGATATTCATTTGTTTGCGTATTGTTTTGAATGATCGAATACCGTCGAATTAGCAATTGCCATTAATCGATATCGGTGTCCAAAACGATAGACTTTTGGAATAGCCAAGAAAATTTCAATATATAAAACTCTTTCGTTACTGACTGACCGACTGACATTCAACGTACAGCCTAAAAAACATTGCTATGGCAATGCACGATCCGTCGTTCGTTAGTAGAATATTAGTACCGGCATTAGTCACACCTATAGGGATCTGTTTCAAGATTTTGGTTCAGAACCCTAAAAACCAGTAAGCCAGAAAAGCAAAATTAGCGTAGTAAATGTTTTGTAATGTGTCCGAAAAGTGAAATGCTGTTAACTTTTTTGTATGAATTACGGTTAATCGTACATCGATCGAGTAATGAGTTGACTTTCATCGATTCGATATGAATTCATGAATAATAATTGCTCGGTGGAAAACAACTCGTATGTCTAATGTCAATAGAACTTTCCGCTGGTCCGCACTGGCTAGGAAAAGCTTATTCATATGGAATTTACCATATGAATTGTACATGTTTCAGTCAAAACTCTTAACCAATCAAAAGCAGTGTTGACTAACAAAATCGATCAAAACTAGTTTTGCCCAATGGAGCTGGTTAAAAGTAGCTTCGACTGACTCTTAGTCAAAACTTTTAATAAAGTTAATTGTTATTGTTTGTGTCTAATAGATTAGAAAGTAACTGTAGGTCACAGGGCCGCATAAGCCCACAACTATTCCACGTGTAGTCTTCCCTACACATGTTTTTATAAAGCCGAAGGCACGGAGGGGGAGGGCATCCCCCCCTGTAACAAGAATCGGAATCGGAGCGGTGGAGGCTGGTCGCCGAAGGCTGCTCGAAAGCCGAAGCGTAGGTGAAAACCCATTGGTGCACGACCGGATTTGAACCCACCACCTTAGGATCGGAAGGCGGGGCTGCTACCACTAGACTACCAGTACTCGTGTCTATATCTACTGAAAGGAGCCTCTTTGAGGCGCTTATAATCCTTTCACCAAAGTGGTTCGATATAACCAAAGACATTTGAGATACAGGCTTAGCCTAGTTTGAGGTCCATTGTAAACTCTTAACCACAAAAATACCTGTCAGCTTTTATATTTCTTCTGATTCCTCTGTATTGAGTAAAATTATTCTGTGTTTTTTGCTGAAATAAATTTACCTATTTTGTATTTTTTTTTGTATATTTTGTAGTCGTAGTACCGATAACCTAGGTTATCATTATAATGCAACTTTTGCCTACTCTAGAGGATATAATGTTGATACTTCACCGTCAATATAAGTACATTATGGTACTACGACTACAAAATATACAAAAAAAAATACATTTTCATCATCAAAATAACACAGATTTATTCAATACACCAGTGAAGGTACCTAACTTAGCACACATTATGTAAATAATGTATATCCATTTGGTAAGGATCTCATTCTTGAAGTATTTTTGAAGTAAGTAGGTAACGCACACAATGGAAGGCAAACAATGGTCCCGCAAGTATTGTGTGCGACCGATCCCATACACACAAATTCGATAGCGAGCCGTGTTATACAGGGTGTTAGGCGAAGCCTACAAACATACAGAATATCACGTCTGTTTTCCGCTCGTTAGAAACGCTCTTGGCGTAGCTCGCTTAGACGTTCTTGATTGATCGTTGAAGTTAAGCAACGTTGTGCGCGGTCACAATTGGGATGGGTGACCGCAAGTGGCATTACGAGCTGAGTGCTTCCGTGCTTCGGAGGGCACGTTAAATTGTCGGTCCCGGCTTTTAAGTCGTTAAGCCATGGCGGAGGCCTTTAGGCGGCCTAAAAACTCCGTCGCAAGAGTTGGTCATACGAACTTACTTACTTACGTCTGTTTTCCATAGAGGTTAGGCAGAAACCACGGAACTCCATTAGCTGTGTACTGACTGACTGAGCTGCTTCGCGAGGCTGCCGCGCGAGGCGGGTGCTCGCTTGTTCATTATTTTGGCAAAGAGACGATCAAAAAGAAAATTATGGATCAAAAATAGTGATTTTAGATTTGAAATAAATTAGTTTAAAACAATTTAGTCTCTTCAGTTGTTGGTGCAATCGGACAGCGATGTTGACTCCGTCGTGTGGCCTTGATCCACATGCATTCGTCTTAGTACACGTCCTGACCCATCGCTGTCGCCAAGCGTACTGGCGTGATTCAATATTGACTCGAGACTACACGTTCAATATTTACCAGATTCACAAATACGGGAATCTAGAAATCATGCGATACAGCTTTCTTGAACCTGGTGCCACATGTGTTGATACTTTGGACCCATCTCATCTCAGTGGGACAATAGGTACACAAAACTGGAGTCGCGGCAGAAACAACCGAAAACGCCGAGCGGCGTAAATATTCAGTTCTCTCGAGTGACAATATTTCTGCGCCGCTTGGTGTTGAAACGCTAGGACCATGGGGACCTTCTACAAAAGCTTTCGTAAAAATGATTTCACCTTTGTTAGTTGACACCGCAGGTGCGCAAAGAATTTCTTTGGCCATACAACGCGGGAATGCAGACAGAGCTCTTAGAACCTTACCGAATGCCCTACATTTGTTTACTTAGATCTATTTATTTTAATTGAAGCGCTCGTGGCGTAGCTTGCTTAGACGGTCGTGATTGATTGTTAAAGTTAAGCAACGTTGTGCGCGGTCACAATTTGGATGGGTGGCCGCAAGTGGCATTACGAGTCGAGCGTCTTCCGTGTTTCGGAGGGTACGTTAAATTATCGGTCCCGGCTTTTAAGTCGTTAAGCCATGACGGAGGCCTTTAGGCAGCCTAAAAACTCTGTCACAAGAGTTGGCAACTAGCTCATACGAATTTACTTACTTTTTTCTTTTAATTATTATTTTGTTGTAAATAATCTATGTTTATCTAATGAAATGTTAAAATTTAAACAATACAAGTATAATGTATATGCATGTATTCTTACACTAATAAATAAAATAATCTTACTTATATTATAAATGCAAAAGTTTGTGAGTTTGGATGTTTGTGCCTCAATCACGCCTAAATGGCTGAACGGATTTGAATGAAACTTGGAATATACGTAGTACATGTACTGGATTAACATATAGGCTATTTTTTATCCAGATACCACGCAAGCGAAGCCGCGGGCGGCAGCTAGTTAATAATAAATTCGTAACCTCACAGAACGCAGGGTTATTTGAAGAATCGGTGATGATAAGCAATGCATCTTACAACTCAACAATTTGTTGAACTATTCCCCCTCTTTTAAAAGATATCCCTAATAAATAAATGGTCCATTTTAAGCCGTTTCCCAACATTAACAAACTGCCTACAGCTACAGGTTATATTTTAATTTAAGCTATTAATTAATAAAGAAGCCGAGGGCCTCGGAAAGTTAACTTTCTAATTTCCATCCAGAACTGAGCGTAATAAATATAACAAGAGAACAGTTTTATCATGATCTAGGTTAACAATTTACGCATGCCTATGAAAATCTGTTTGTCTTTTACCGCCTGCGATCGTAATTTCATAAAGTACTTTTTAAAACAGGGTTATGATTATGTTTGTTTGTTATTAGTTAGTAAATAATTTTTAACTTTGATATTACGATTTTTGCAAGCTTAGAGAAGTCACAAAATATATTTTTGGGTTTACCTCAGCATCTTATAGATCTCTTCTGCGTTACTATGATGCCATTTCAAAACTATGGAATGTAATTTTGGTGCAAAAAAGTGCACCTTAAGAGAACTTTGACTAATTATTGTAAACACTCCGAGAGGTTATTACTCTGTGTCCTCGACACAGTGAAACGTTTAATTAAGTCCGTTTTTGACCTTTTTTCTCTCTTGTAACAATAATTACAAGTTTCTCTACTTCTTTGATCTAATTTTCTATGTAGGTATTTAAACAGGGGTTATTAAACTTAATGAAAGATGAAAAGGTACACAGCTGGGTTTTCACTGGAAAATTATTTATTTTGTTGTTCACTTTTACTCCTGAAAATAATGTTATGTGATTTTACCTTTTGATATTCCTTTTAATATGAAAATGTTCTGGTATTTTATGTAACAATCTAGCTTACAATGCACCTCCGCGCCTGTTTAAAAGTTCTCAACAAACGTTGACACCCCATTTCACCTCTTTTTATGGGTTGTTTTGAAAAACCTGAATCATGTGTCAATTTTTTTTGCATTCATAATATCCAAAACGAGTTTCAAGCAAATTGTACTACGCGTTAAGAAGTTCTATACAAACGTTTTCACCACCTCTTTAGGGGTTGAATTTAGAAAAACTAAGCAAAGCTTGTAGCTACGAGTACTATGGGAACCAGATCTATCACATACTTATAATGCGAAATTGTACGATTCCATTATACGAAATGTACACAAGCGGAACTTTACAAACTTTTACTCCCATCGGTAATTACATTCAAAATATCGTTACTACCCCACTGGTGTACACACCCAAAAAAAAAATTAATTTAAATCCTATATGAAACAAATATCTCGGTCGTCGGTACTTTCTCATTGAAATTCCTCAGACATAATTAAATTAGTTACATAATTTCTGTCCAAAGTAATAAGTTATAAGAAGTCCTCGAGAGCCAATCGAACATTGTCTAAAAGCGCGAACAGCGACGGCTAATTAGGTTTGATAGAAAAGCAGCACCTTTTGTTCTTTGGAAATAATTTTATTACAAAAGACAGTTTTGATCGACCGCCTTTGTGGCTGAGGCGCCGGGCGGTCTGAAATGCGATAGCTGTCTCGTGATGACGACCGCTATTAATACCATAGATATAATCTTTTCAAAAAATTAAGGCCTATAACCATCTATAGTAGATGATTTATACAGAGTCAGGAGGTAAATTTTACCTTCACAAACGGGACGCTGTAGTGCCCGCGACGAATTAAGATGGAGTGGGCTTGCCCAGCACCTATTCCATCCTCTCAGCTTAGTGTACCTAACTAATATATTTTCCAATATAAAAGCTTTGTTTGAGTATCAGTCTAACAGTACCTACACTTAGAATACATAAACGGCCTCGGTGGCGTGGCGGACGATTGCTCGGCAGAGACGCAAGAGACGCGGGTTCGATTCCCGCTGTGGAAGAAATGTTTGCATGTTCTGCAAATATTTCTTCCGGGTCTGGGTGTTGTGGTACCATGGTACTCGTAGTTTCTGATACCCACGACACAGGGAATCCTAGTGTGGGGTCAGGACTATGTATGTGACTGTTGGATGTTATTTATTTATTTATTTAAATATTACTTTTTATCTACTAGACAAGCGGAGCCGTGGTCGAATGCTAATATCTATCTATGCATAAAATAAATTAATGTTTGACTTGTACATAAGGCTTGTTTTAATAAAATTTATGTAGCAACCTTGTCGAGATGATGTATTAATAGCTAATATGTTCTAATTCCACTTACTACGCGCACTACTACTCACTGATTTCAGTAATGGACTGAAGATGACGCTAATATCCAAATAATCAATCAGTATTTGTGCTATTTGGCTTTAATTGACATTGGGACTTCAGTGGTTTAGTTACTGATTTTGGAAATCGTGATGTCAATATTTGTATGGCAAGTTAAGCCGCGCGTATAAGCTAGTTAAGTTAATTTTAGTCTAAGTCTTAGATATAAAAATGTCATAGACCTATGACACTCTCGTCTTCCAGACAAAACCAACGACACCTCATTTGTCAAAATCCGTCCGGCCGTTTGGACTTAGCTTAAGCCAAAGGATTGTACATACATACATACCTACACCCCAAAAACTATATGACACGGATATCCACAATCAACACTACAAAAAGGGCGATTCTGTTACGATTCTCAAAAGTTATTTAACAAGTAGACACCACTCAAAGTGTCTTGTTGCAGTGCAAGCTAATTCGGAGGCACCTCGCGTTGCCAATAATTAGAACGCTCTGGAGCAAAACCGCACTGTACTTTGTTAACACGTGAGCGACAAACTTTGACGGCCTGACGACCGGACACTGTAAAGGTAACAAACAGTAAATTAACTGTGCTACAAAATATATATTTTATTTATTTATATTTGCGTATCTGTTTTGTTTTAAATAATTGATTTTTGACGATGAGAGCGCCACCGTACCTATTTATACCAAAATTCTGGGATTAAATATCACTAAAAAACCCATGGCCACAGTCAACTATTTGGCACATTCAAATACATATTTCAAGCACATACAAATTTTATTGAGTCAAAATATAGGTACTAACTTCAATTAAGATGCAGTCCCCTCTACAATTAATTTATTAAACGTCAATGGATCTCTAATCAATTCAAGTTCATTATTAATTTTTCAATAGTCAAACCACGGTTTAATTTATAACTAGTCACATCACGTGTCCTTGCCTCCTCTTCCTACGCATTTGTATTTTGCTAAGAATATTTACTGTGGCAATGCATATGTTACAAGTTGGCTTTGATTTTTGAACACGAATTCGTAATTTTATGGGTAGAGTTTATTTTTGGGATTGGAACTTGTGTACAGTTTTTAGTTAGTTGGCTTTAGTTGTTTACTAAGTGAATGGATTTTACAGCATGAAATAGTTTTGGTTTAATTTTGTCATACTTATTTTAACACCTATGCCATAGGTTTTTGAATTTCAGGTGAATAAATAAAATATTTAAATATTTGGGGACATTTCACACAGTGCCATCCAACCCCAAACTAAGCAAATATATAACACACGTACGTGTGTGTGTGTGTGTAATATCACACCCAGGCCCGAAAGAAATATTTGGAGAACATGCAAACATTTTAACCCGCAGCGGGAATCGAACCCGTGCCTCTTGCGTCTCAGCCGAGAACCCGCCACGCCAGCGAGATCGTTGAATTTAACTCTTTATATCAGTTTTCAATATTCAACTAACGGATGACGGACAGTAGAACCATAGGCATCTTTCAAAAAAACGCTAAACATTTATTTGACAATAAAACACGTTTCTGTAGTCTATTTCCTAAACCACCATCTAACCGTTAGTTGAATATAATAACCTGGCTTCCTCGAGGTCATTGACATCAACAGAACCAGTGACAAGAACTTATGCTCACCTTGAAATACTTCATAAGTTAATGCATTAGCCGTCTTTGAGAAAACTTTTTTGCATTTTCACCCTCTATTAGTGTAACGCTGGCTTTTAGTAATTGATTCGTAATTACTTGGAGTGAAAGGCAGGGAGGGAGGGATACAGGTTTACAAAAACGGATTCAAAAAAGTTTATAAGATTTTAAAAAATCTGGGGTACCTACCTGGGAAGGGAGGGAAATATATTTAGCCTGAGGCTTTTATAGTTTCTTACTTTTTAAAAACGTCATAAATATTTAAGATATTTTGTAGTATTTCCATACACTACTATACATATAAATTTTTCAATGTTTGCTTGCATCCAGTGGGTTGCTGGTTCAAGAAGAGTTTTTTTAAATCGAAGTTTGTGGCTTTTCGCTTGGCAAATATAGCGGAAGAGTTTTGGGAGCAATTTAACATTAAAAATAGCATAGTTATTCCTATAAAGTAACAAGTTAAAGTAATAAAATATTTCTAGCATATTAGAGGGTGTGATATATATTTACTACAAAAATCGCCAATAAGGGCCTGGTGAAAAAAGATTTAATGTAATTTCTGGCCGTGTTACTACTGGTAGGTACAGCAGGTAGTACCACGGGCAACAAACAATGTGTTCATTGTTATCCGGGTAACAAGATGTGAAGCAGACTCCCATTTGCTCGATGTAATCAGTGTATTGTGTCACATCATCATCTCCCTGCCCTTATCCCACTTAGGTGGGGTCGGCACAACATGTTTTACTCTTCCATCCCCCTCTATCAGCCGTCATTTCAGTATTTAATCCTTTCTTACTCATATCATCATTCACGCAATCCATCCATCTCTTTTTTAGTCTACCTCTACCCTTGTATCCACTTTCATATGTAACATTCTTCTCCTCACATGACATTCATCCCAGTAGTATACACAGATCCACCTTATTTAAGACGGTTAAACAGAGTAGGTGCTTAGAAGATTTGTAGAATGATATCAAAGTATGATAAACCAATGAAGGTGATTATAAATTAAGTAAGTGACTCAGAAGACAAATAGCGGTAAGTTCTGTGTGTTTATCTAGTGGCCGGGTAATTAACCGCTCCGGGCTTCGGCCTTCGTCAGAACCAGGGTTATGTCAGAACATGGTTTAGGCGTGTGAAATCCTTACTTAAATTATAAATGTGAATGTTTGTGTGTACGTCTTTTCATTTGTTCTTCTTTCACCCAGTAACAGAGTAACATGTACATGTTGACGGCCTCGTTGGCGTGGCGGGCGATTGCTCGGCAGAGACGCAAGAGGTGCGGGTTCGATTCCCGCTGCGGAAGAAAGGTTCGCATGTTCTGTAAATATTTATTCCGGGACTGGGTGTTGTGGTACCATGGTACTCGTAGTTTCTGATACCCACGACACAGGGAATCCTAGTGTGGCTGACCCCACGCTGACTATGTATGTGACTGTTGGGTGTTATTTATTTATTTATTTGTTTGGGGCGCCCTTTAGTTTGTTATTTGATTTATATTATTTTTTGTTATAACGGTAATTGAAAAATACGGTTCACTACTAGCCGTGTCACTAGTTCACGTGTAACCAGTGTTGTGAAAGGATTTAAAGTGCGCCTCGAAAGCTCCTTCTGTGCACTATTATAAAGTAGTGCAATATTATTTCACTATCTAACCTACATACTTATAAAACTCTTACGTTACCGAACCTTACAATTAACGCAGAGCCTAAACAGTAAGTCTTAGAAGTAAACTTTAAGGGTATATTCCTCTTGTATAGGAGAGCACAAGGAAAGGAATTCCTGAAATTCGAATCCTAGAGCACGCAGCATGTAGATGAAACAAATTATATAATAAAAAAAATTGTGCTTACTAATACCGAAATGTGAACGTTTGTTGGTCTGGAGGTTTGTCATTTGACGCCGTAACGAATCGACGTGATTTTTGCAGTGATATTGTTTATTCCCAGTTCCTATTACGGACGAGACGGGTCGTTAATTATCACAGCAATATTTTTTTAAAATAAATGTATGTCAGTTTTTGACAGATTAACGTCTTTATAGTACATAATTAATGATGTGTGACAGTGACATAGGCTACTGTTAATTACCACGCAAGCGATGCCGCGGTCGGAAGCTACTATGCTTAAATTTAAGGCGTGAATAGACAAAAGCTGATCGCACATTTGTAAGCATCGTACGCGCCGCACGCGCCTTACGCCCCGTACGTGCCGTCGTACGTACGTACGTACGCATATCGCTCAGCTTTACAGGCCCGAATGGCAGGTATGAGGCAACACTGAGTACCCAGCACGCACCTTACGCGCCGCATTACATGACGTCATCAGCATGCGTTCTATTAAATTCGGATACCAACCGCATCTTATGAAATACTGCGCGTACAGTGCGGGTGAAATGTGCGGGCTTTCATATCTTCTATACCAATAAAATAGCTTACTTAACCTGACTGACTGACTGACGAACTGACTGATTAATCATCGCCGAGCCGAAACCGCTGAAGCTAGAAAGTTGAAACTTGGAAGGTAGCTTCATTTATATCAAACTACCACTAATGCGGAAGCATCATTTCTTGACCGACGCGATTTGAACCCACGACAGTCGACTTTATAGAAGGAAGGTAACGACTCATTACTTTGTGACCAGAAGAGGATATTAAGGGCATAAATTAAGACTCAGCTATAAAGTAAATCTGCGGTTAAAGTTTAACGTCGGAACAAAAGCCGGAGTTCAAATAGTTTCCGAATAACCGCTATTGTGTGGAATTGTGTGGAACGAAGATTATGTCAATACACAATGGAAACGGAAGCTTAAATGATTAATGATATTGTGGGATTGAGTCGCATTAAGGTTTTGATATTCCTTGAATCGATGACAAACGTCAGAGTTGCAAGATGATAAAACATTTATTTGATAGTTAAATATACACAAACAATCATCATCATCATTTTCCTGCCCTTATCCCACTCTATGTGGAGTCGGCACAGCATGTTCTCTTCTTCTTCCTTCTGTCACCTGTCATCGGTCTCATCTATCTCTGTACTCACTCCTGTCTTAACCATATCCTCTTTCACACAATCCATTTACGTTTTCTTTGGCCTACTTCTAATCTAAATCCATTCACGTCCATATTCATAACTTTCCTTGCAATATGACTTTCATCCCTAGCCCATAACCACGCTACTACACACCTACTCCTCAATCTTTCTGAAATACAAACAATACACAACAATAAAATACCTATTTGTGAAGGTCGAGATAAACTATGGTCTATGATTTGTGGCAGCAAAATAGTTTACTCTGTATACATATGCCTTCTCAATGGAAAATAGAGGCGTTGATCGAGACCCTCAGCCAGTAGACCCTGTGAAACTTTTTATTTTGTGAACTACTGTGTGATAATTTATTTTTAGCTGACATTTATAATTATGCGTTCTCTAAGTTTCATGGGAAAAGTATCAGTCCCTCAAAACAAATCCAAACAGCCCAATTTGATAACCTACTTCTATTTTTGAAATTGGTAAATAAACCAGGGTTTGTTAATTAAAAAAAAAAACATTCAATCATAATTTCCTTAAAGGCACAATAATTATCCATGAAAAAAGAGCATAAAATCTGCTGAAAATTTGAAATATTTAAACTGAACTTGTTACGAGCTTCATTTCACTTCAACAAGATCTGAAATTCAAGGAAAATATGAAAATATACCCCCAAAAATGAATAGATATTTGATGATACGCGCACCTGTACCATTTCATAAACGCGGCGACATTGTCTGATTTATATAACACCAGCTGTTGCCCGCGACTTCGTCGCTTCGTCGATATAATACCTTTTTGCCTATGTCCTTCATATATTTCTAAACTAATTATGAAAGACTAGCTGCCGCCCGTTCGCTCGCGTGGTACCCGGATAAAAAGTAGCCTATATGTTATTCCAGCACATGTACTATGTATATTCCAAGTTTCATTAGAATCCGTTTAACCGTTACGGCGTGAT
Source organism: Scotopteryx bipunctaria (assembly GCA_949320045.1). Lineage (NCBI taxonomy): Eukaryota > Metazoa > Arthropoda > Insecta > Lepidoptera > Geometridae > Scotopteryx > Scotopteryx bipunctaria. The sequence goes on along the minus strand of OX439459.1, from coordinate 4,209,398 downwards.
TGAGGAACAAACATACATCGTCACATCCACATTCCACACATCCTTACATCCTCACAAACCTTCGCATTTATAATATTAGTAGGATAATTATTGCTGTGTTTTGTTTAGTTGGATTGTCGAAAGCGTTAGACAAGTGCACAATCTGTTTTCGTAAAACTTCTACCTACGTACAAGGTACATAACTACTATCTACCTACTAACTGTCCACTCCGAACAATTTTTCTACAACTGAACGACGACGTAACTTATAGTTATAACTAAGGCCTTTTACCATCTATAGTAGATGATTTATACAGCGTCAAAAGGCAACTTTTACCTTCACTAACGGGATGCTGTAGTGCCCGGGACGAATTAAGATGGAGTAGGCTTGCCCAGCACCTATTCTATCCTCTCAGCTTAGTCGGCCTTGTCCACAGGAAAGACATGGTCAATACGTGCGGAGCTGACTAAGCCGCGGTTATCCTCTGGTTCCGCGCTATGCGCATATAAACTTTTCGCATAGAAAAATCCATTGGTACACGACAGGGTTTTAACCCACGACCTTAGGATCGGAAGGCGGGGTCACTACCAACTAGACCACCGGTAATCTACACTACAGACTTGACGTAACTTATAATGATTTACTTATTATAACTTACTGTAGGTGTAATATTCTCATGTAAGTGACTTTGTTTTTTTTTTGAGAATAAATTATCTACTATCTCCTTGCCAAATTTATCAGAATCTGTTCAGCGGTTTAGGCGTGAAAAGTAACAGACAGACAGAGTTCTGTTCGCATTTATAATATTAGTATGGATTGGCTTCCGGCCGCGGTTTCGTTTGTGCACTCGGAAAAATGGCTGTATGTAAACAATAATGTTCAAATCATTCGAATTCGGGTAGCAATTCGATGCTGTTGATTCCTAAGAGTCTACAATATTTTGAGCTATTCATAAAAAGTTTGCAACGGTCTTTAGATAGCCCGACTGTGTCTTATGTATTTTGTAAATTGTACTTGTAAATACTTGTATTAGTTGTAAGTTTATTTCTGTTTATAAATAATACTTTAGGGATTTACGCCAGATTTTCGAAGCATCAACTGTTATGTTGTTTTATGAGCCCGTGCATATTTTGTTCCAAAATAAACTATTTGTATTTATGCCATCGTGTTTTTAGAGATTGTACGACAGTACAAGTCAGAAGGAAAGAAACTTAGTGGGTGGCTAATTAGTTACAGCATTTTAGTCTTTTCACCATACCGGATTTTTCAATAACCCTATCCTATCGTCCTTAGGGCTATCAGGTCACTGACTTAGGGCTACTCTGAAAATCAATGACTCGACAAGTAGATAAGTTAATACTGTTGATTTTCAACAATATTAAAAACATATTTCCTAGACAGCCAATTTAGCCCACGAACCGTGAACGAGCAGTAATAGGATATAGGATACGACGCACTTCCGGCGTCACTTGGCACCGGAAGTGACGTACTGAACATGATCGGCCCGCGGATTGGAAGCGATTTCCTTAACTTTATACCTTTTAAAGGTTTTGTGGATTGTATTTTTGGGGTAATATTCTTGATACTTTCAGCTTAGTCGGGATGATGTAGTTAGTGCCTTTGACTATTTTTAGATGGAGTAACCTTGCCCAGCATTCTAGATCATCCTTTTTTAGTCGGTTAACCACAGCGTCGAGTTGACTAAGCCGCAAATTTCTTCTTCAATCCTTTATCGGTCGAGAACAGGTACTGGTATAGAACACATAATTTTTCGGACAGAAAAATCAATTGGTGTACGACTGGACGACAACGAACTTAGGATCGGAAGGCGCGGATACACTAGATCTCCTGTAGGGCACAGTGATTAAAATTGCATCGTGTAAAGTAGTGGCCTCTGCAAGACATAGGCCTCCTCTAGGCCTCCTCTAGGCTTCTATAGTGAGATGACAAATTTGTCAGTTAATAAAAAATTCAAACTCTAATAAAACGATTTTTTTAAAGCTAATTTAATAAAATATCCGATTATATGGAAGTCAAAAATGCTTGGGACTCCTTTTATAAACATGATTGTAAAGGAATCATTTTCCAAAAAAATATATCCAAGCGTGGTTTCTTACCTGTATATTCCACGCTCGGTCGCGTTACTAATGTAAATGCAACGTAGATTTAAGACGTGTCCAAATGATCCCCGTGATTTGAAGAAATTTTGATTCTGGAGGCGGCCGTTTTCTCGTGGTCCTACTATTTTGACCTACTAATAGGACCACGAGGGAGACCAGTTTCTGTTCGTACTATGACATATTAGAGCTGTAATAATTTTTATTTATACCACCCTGTGTAGAGGTAATGAGTGCTATCGCGCCATATCTTCGGCTTGACGCATGCAGTCTCGATATCTGGGTACATTTCCAAAGGCAACACTCGTACTTAGGTGCATAGTTTGCGGAACTGTCGACCGCGCGAACTGTTTCAATATAAAACGTGACTCGACAGTCTGTGTGTGGACTTACAGAAACTGTAGTCTTAAGCTATGATTTCATAGGTACCTTTGGGGGCAAGAGAGCACTGGTGGTCTAGTTGCTAGTGACCCCGCCTTCCGATCCTAAGGTCGTAAGTTCAAACCAATGGATTTTTCGGTGCGAAAAAATTATGTGCGCTATACCGTGAAGTAACCCGGCTTGGTCAGCTTTGCACGTATTGATCATTATATTTCCTGTGGGCAAGGTCGATTAAGCTGAAAGTACGGAATAGGTGCTGGGCAATCCTACTCCATCTTAATTCGTCCCGGGCACTACAGCGTCCCGTTTGTGAAGGTAAAAGTTGCCTCCTGTCCTGACGCTGTATAAATCATCTACTATAGACGGTAAAAAGCTTTAGTTGGGGGCCATGACATTTCATCATAAAAAACAGTCAATTGTGAGTCAAATGCGCATACAAAGGGTTCCGTACCATCGTTTTTTATGACGTCGAAGTAACTCTAGGATAAGCTAACGTCATTTAGTTACCGCAGCTGATGATACTACTAGCTGTTTCTAGATGGCTCCCTAGGAAAACAGCGCTTAATTTACTTGTTTGTTAATGTCATTTTGTAGTGCAAATGCTTTTGCGCGGTTTGTTGTAGATTGTTGAAATTCTAAGAACTCTTTTTGTTATCCATTTTCTCTGTATAAAATATTTTCGAGCACTTGGTACTCGTGTACAAAAACCACTATAGAATAGCTTACTATAAAAATAATGTACCTACGTGGATTAAATTCATTTGAAGAATACAATTTAAGGTCTTCATAGTGCAGTCAGCTCAAAAAACCAGTCAATTGCGAATCGAATTCGCACACGAAGGGTTCCGTACCATCGCACATGTACATAAATGGCCCCTTTTTTATTTTATATTACTTGTTGATATAGCGGCAATAGAAATACACGCTGTGTGAAAATATCAACTCTACCTATTACAGTTCATGATAATACAGCCCGCTGACAGAAGGACGACGGCAGAGGCTGAGTAATAGGGTCCCGTTACCATCCTTCGGGTACAGAACCCTAAAAAATATTCCAGCTGGAGAATTTTGACAAAACTTGCTTTATTGGTTGTTAAGTTTGGGTGTGTAATACCTTAGCTAAAACTCTTACAGCATGATCCAAGGAACATGCTGTGCCGACCCCACATAGAGTGGGATAAGGGCAGGAAGATGATGATGATGAAGTTTGGGTGTGTAATGTTCGGGCCAATGTCGTGGTCCACCTGCTTAGCCCTCCTTGGTGGTCCATCCGATGGATCAGCCAGAAAAAATAAGGTGGACCACAGGCTATAAAAGTGCCCATGGTTTACCCAGGTTTAACTAAGCAGGTGGACCACGACCAATGCTCGGTATTATGGCAAAGTTATTTTCTGTTTTCTTGCAAAATGCTTCGCCATTATAAATAGAAAAGAATAGAAAACATTTATTCAACCACCACAGAAATGAAATTATCATCTTCCTGCCCTTATTCCACTCTATGTGGGCTAAGGTGGTCAGGTGGGTGGTCAGTTTTGGCTAAGGTGTTACCGGCCGCCTGCCTGACGTCAACCCCCTCCTTGGGAATACTTGCTTTTTGTATCTCATCATGTTGGAGAGGACACTATATAAACATAAATAAACAGAATACATACGTACAGAATTACATACAACACAATAATTATACTAGGGAAAAAATAATATTTTATACAACTAATAGGAAAGAGAAAGGAAAATACTTAAACTAAACAAATCATAGCTCCTAAGATTTAAGTCATCTGTTTTGACGTGAAGGTAATCTACGTCAGTTTTATCGTAAACATTATTATGCCTTTTAAACTAAAAAGCAGTTTGTTATATTTTTAAGTGACATACATAACAACCTAAGTTAATTAGGTAGTAAATAATAAGTTATCGCTTTGCATATTTAGTACGCTTTATAGCCATATTGATTTTTTTACACTTTAGTATTAAATAGGCTTATGTATGTATGTTCGTATGAGCTAGTGGCCAACTCTAGTGACGGAGTTTTTAGTCCGCCTAAAGGCCTCCGTCATGGCTTAACAACTTAAAAGCCGGGACCGACTGTTTAACGTGCCCTCCGAAGCACGGAAGCGCTCAGCTCGTAATGCCACTTGCGATCACCCATCCCAATTTGTGACCGCGCATATCGTTGCTTAACTTTAACGATCAATCAAAAACGCCTAAGCAAGCTATGCCACGAGCGCTTCATTAAATAGGCTGTACGTATGACACTCAAACTAAGCAAAGCTTGTACTATGGGAACCAGATGGCTGATAGAATACTTATATACTTCTTTTTTTTGTTAATACATACTTATAATACTACAACACCTAGACCCGTAAGAAATATTTGCAGAACATACAAATATTTCTCCCGTAGCGGGAATCGCACCCGCGCCTCTTGCGCCTCAGCCGAGCACTCGCCCTCCACGCCACAGAGGTTGTCAAATTCTATACTTTTTCATTACTTCCAGTCCAGCAGAGAAGTAATTATTAATCATTAATTATTCATTCATTCATTTAATTCAATAATTAGAATTAAAAACGACTGTAAAGTCAAATATGCAATTGCTCTAATACAACTATTTTACTACTCGTATTCGTTTAGTATACGACTCGTATACGACCACTAAACTGACTGTTTTACGAGCTTGTCAATTTACTCTAGTGTTCCAACTGGACCGATTAACTCTTAACTGGACCGTTTAGTTATTTATTGCATTAATTAGGCTACATTAGACATCGTGGGGAAACCCGCGGCTTAGTCAGCTCCGCACGTATTGACCATGTCTTTCCTGTGGACAAGGCCGACTAAGCTGAGAGGATGGAATAGGTGCTCGGCAAGCCTACTCCATCTTAATTCGTCCAGGGCACTATAGCGTCCCGTATGTGAAAGTAAAAGTTGCCTCCTGACGCTCCCAAGTATTCCCAAGGAGGCTTGACGTTAGGCAGGCGGCGGTCATAAAACACCTTAGCCAAAACTCTTACAGCATGATCCAAGGATCATGCTGTGCCGACCCCACATAGAGTGGGATGAGGGCAGAAAGATGATGTATAACATTACCTATTAGGTATTCCAAGTTTCAACGAGTCAGAGTTACCAAGTTCAGAGAGTACGAATGCCAAATCCCATAGCTGCCAAAATCGCGACACCAATAATATTCCCCTTATGGTGTAAGGATAAAAGGAATTTTCGAAGTTCAACTCCTACAGGACGCAGCGGAAAGATAAAGTTTGTGTAAAATTGTTTGGTAGCAAAATTTTATATTATTTCTTTCTTTCTTCTTTATTAAAAAAGCGGACAAAGTCGCGGGCGTTTCACTAATTATAAGGATATGTAGTGACGTAACGGAAAAAAATCAGTTCAGTCACGAAAAGCAAATAATGCAAGTATACACAAACACTTCGTAGTTTTCGGTTTTCATGTTTCAAGAAACATTAATGCTCTATTCGAATCACATTGGAACTGAATTGATTACCGGAAATGTACCGCATTTTGTACGGAGTTTATTATTGTTTTTTCCTGAAGTCGTACAAAATGGCAAAAATAAGTATTTAAGAAGCTATTTCCGTAACAGATTGAGCACTATCGAATATCAGGTATCTCTTTCCCTTAGTATGAGTAGCAAAGTTTTCCAATCTATTTATTTTTGTACATTATTTTGTGTGTAGAATATTGTGTCAAATAAAGATTTATCAATAAACTAGCTGCCGCTTTCAGCTTAGTTCGCGTGGTACTCGTATAAAAATAGCGTATATGTTATTTCAGCACCGACATGTATATTCAAAGTTTCCTTCAAATCCGTTCAGCCGTTTATGGCGTGATTGAGGCACAACAACAAAAATACACACATCGTCACATCCTCACAAACTTTCGCATTTTTAATATGAGTAAGATCTATCTATTATTCTTTTAAAAATGTTTGGAAACTGGAGTGGAATAAATTGGTTGATCACCGTAAAGCCTTTGTTTAGGTAAATGTCAACTTCTCAAGTTACAACGGGACAAGTTTCTCCGCTCGGAGTTATTAGATGTTTACGAACGTGTTTTGGGTTGGGTTTAGTAAAAACGTTCAAAATTAGCACGTTGCCAGCAACCACATTAAATATCTAGGTACAGTAGTACCACAAATATTGCACGCCTCGGCAATTTTCGTCTAGCTTCTGAAATACGAACTAACGCGATGATGATATGTAATATAGAGATCATACAATAATTATGTAGATACTTATTTTTTAAGGCTTGGTTCAGTTATAATTTTAATACTATTCGTTGCATATTCGGTTGTGCGCGGTCACAATTTGGATAGGTGATCGCAAGTGGTATTACGAGCTGAGCGCTTTCGTGCCTCGGAGGGCACGTTGAATTGTCGGTTCCGGCTTTTAAGTCGTTAGGGCACGACGGAGGCCTTTAGGCGGCCTGAAAACTCCGTCACAAGAGTTAGCCACTAACTCATACGAACTTACTATATTAATGTTTTTAAACGCGAAAACCTATTATTGGCTTTCTGTTTCTTATAAGTATATTTAATTTAATTTGTTACTGTAGCTGTTGGTTTTCCAATAAATAAATAAATATTCGGACCGCACAATACTTGTGGTACTGTTGATGTACTACGTAACAAGTTTAATTTTGTTCGGAAAAAAAATATAAATAAAACAATCACCCTATCGGTAACAGATTTCGGTATGCGATTCTGCGAAATAAACTTTTAGTAGACACGCAATCAGTTTCTTTTTTGTTTCTGAAAAGTTTGTTCATAATGAGTTACGATTTTTTTCTTCCTTCGTATCACTGTTACAACCGTTGTAGATAAAAGATGTTTTGACCAATAATTGGCCACATCCACGGCATTATCCGAGCAGTACATGATAATCACTATAGTGCACGAATTTTGATCATTAGGCCGACAATATAGCGGTGGCCACATGTCAAAAATTGCCAGCTTTGACTGGAATATTCAGGAATTAGTTCGCAGATCAAGCTCATTACTATTCCGTTGGAAAAACCGCGTATCATTACACTATTTATGCAGACCCGCCGGCAGTGAAATGAACCGCATTCATGGATGTTTGTTTGCACAAATTGAATTCCAGCAACATTGACAGATGTCGTTGAACCTAAAAAAAGTGCACTAAAAAGCCTCAATAAGCTTCACAATCCTTATACTTCGGTACTGAAAAACAAGTGACAGGAGTAAAGTATGTAGTAAGGATGACGCAAAAGGTTTAAAAGTCAATATGAAAACCGAAGAAAACAAATTGTCCAAACGAAAGTTTCTTTTTTTATTTATTTAAGGGTTTTGTCGCTTTGCGACCACATCAACCATATAAAAAAAAATGTATAAAAAAAATTGATAAAGGTAATATTTAGTATTGGATTGACACAGATTGACTGACAAACAACTAACGCAAAACCTAAACTATAAGTCCAAGAAATTGGAAGGAATTCTCCTTATGGTGTAGAGGTACGCTAAGAAAGGAATTCTCGAAAATCAACTGTTAGAGGACGCAGCGGGAAAATGAAGTTTTGTATGAAAAAAAAAAACACAACGCGTTCAAAGTCGGCCGTTAACCAACAGTAAGTGCGTTTTGTCTTAAAATATACTCAGGTATTCGAAAGGATAATAAAAATATATTTAGCTCTATTTATTTGAAAGTGATAGTTAGTATGATTCTTGCGTCCAGCTTTTGAATCTACTTCACAAGAAAGCATCGCCGTAGCCGAGTCGGCATAGCTAGGTCACTCGGGCGGGATAGACTAGATACTGTTATTTCGATTGCTAGTAAATGAATTCTCACTAGTTGTCACTATGCGTGTTGGCCTAAATCTTGGGGTAAGGACGTGATCAAAAAAACACGCAAATGTATTTACGATGTAGTACCTGATTCCAAAAGGTGTGGGGTTGATGTTGATGTTGTGTCGCATTCGTATCAAGCTTACATTGACCATCATCATCTTCCTGTCCTAATCCCACCCTATGTGGGGTCGGCACAGCATGAACCTTGGATCAAGCTTACAATGACCGCGTATCATAAATTTCGGTGATCAATGATAGATACTATGAATAATGTAGACCATCTTTAGTCTGTGAGTTATTGCATTTTACGTGCTCATCTTTAGGGTTCCGTACCCGAAGGGTGTCATCGGGACGCTATTACTAAGCCTCCACTGTTCGTCCATCCGTCCGTCTGTCAGCGGGTACCGTAGAGAGTAGAGATGTAGAGGTAGGTAGAATGTTGAAATTTTCACAGAGTATGTATTTCTTGCCGCTATAACAACAAATAATAAAATAAAATAAAAGAGGACCCCATACAAGAAAAAAAATACTTTCGTAATCGATCATTGATGTTAAGCAACACTAGGCACGATCGAGTGACTTTTTGCACTTTCTTTTAGTATTTTTGTGTATTTCTTTTTCAAACTATCTAAAATACTAATTAGTACAATGGGTCCTAGTAGAAGAGATGTTTTTCATTTTGCATTTTTTGCTTGATTTTAATAGGGAACGTGCTGCCACCTATATTAGGTTGTAAATAAGAAACATTTATGTACATGTACGATGGTATGTAACCCTTCGTGTGCTAATTCGTCTCGCACTTAACCGGTTTTTTAATGTTTAATGTCTCACACTAGACGATTTAAACAGCGTCAAAAGGCATATTTTTCCTGCTCTTACGTTACCCGTAACGATTTTTTAGATGGAGTAGATGGAGGTTTTTAGATGATAACACATACCTTCCTCTCAGCTTGGTCGACCACATAGAAAAGACATGGTCAATATGGTCAATGAACTAACTTTTTCGAATAAGCTGTGTCACAATACACCTATTCAATGCAATGCGAGCTTTCTTAACAAAATTATACGAACTCCGTGCGCATTCAGATTTCACGGACAATGCCAATCCGATCTGTGGATCTATCATGACTTTTGACTGTCATTACATCAGTCCATAACTTGTTTTATCATGACCCAGACTACAGACCGAACCGGCATGTCGTAGAACCGTAGAAAGTTCGAAAACATGTGTTAAATGCACGAAAGGAGCTTTTGAGGCGCACTATAAATCCTTTCAACATACTCGTTCGAAAGAACTAGTGACACGACCAGATAGCTAAATCAACTGAATTCTAGTAAACCAAATAAAATAAAAGAAGCCTTTTTTAGCCTTAGAATTATATCTTGATTAAAACTAAACATATCAATCAGAAAGAACTTGATTTTAGAAAATTGTTGTCCGACCGTCGTACGGAACCCTTCGTTTGCGAATTCGATTCGCACTTGAATGGTTTCTTAGTAAGTTGCTATCGATTATAGTTTGGACACAACTTATGGTAGAGCTATTGAAGGTAGGTACGTGAGCGTATTTGATATTTAGATGCGGTAAAAATGTTGAAGGAATTTCATATCTTAAACTAAAAACTTAGGTACAGTCGTCGAAAGAAGAATCTAGCAAAAGTAAGAATAGACTTGAAACTAAACGAATATGAAAATACTTTCCCATAGTTTTTGGCACAAGCCGCCTGCAAACAGTGTAGATGATCATCATCTTCCTGCCCTTATCCTACTGTATGTTATTCCATTCCCTTCTGTTAGCCGTCATCTCTATTCTCACTCCTTTCAAATTGGTTTCACAGCGTTCCTCTGAAAAAAAATCGGGTCAAGTGCGTGTCGAATTCGCACACGAAGGGTTCCGTACCATCGTACTTATACTTAAATGTTACTTGTATACCACCTACAAATCAGTAAATTTTAGAAAAAAAAGAAATACACAAAAATACTTAAAAAAAATTTTATCTCTACCTATTACGGTTCATGAGACACAGCCCACTCACAGACGGACGAACGGACGGACAGCGGAGGCTTAAGTAATAGGGTTACGTTGGCATCATTCGTGTACGGAACCCTACAAATGCCTACTTACATAGCAAAAAAGTCAAAAAAATGTGTACTTAACCAGTGTAACCATTAGGTAATTTGATGATTTTTGAGCTTTATTTGAGCTTTATTTGAGCTTTATTGTACTTGTTTGGAATTTTATTGCACTTGATTCTAAAACATGGGGCAATACCTGGGTGTTATCATAATTTTAATAAGAGCAATAATATAATTTCGTAGAACTGTTTTTACTTACTTGAAATATTTTTTTAATATAAGCACGGAAGAGAAACTCGTAATAACAATGGAAAGCCGTAGCAATTAATAAGTAGGTAAGTACTTCGTGTTTTTAAACTTCCATTGAATTTACTGAATTGGTAATTTTACCAAATTAAAACGCAAAGTATCGAATGAGGATAAAATTGATAAGTAATATTAAAACAAAAATGTTATTTTATAAATGAAGTTTATTTACATAGGGCAGGCCCCCATTGAATGGACCGATGACAAAGGTCGCAGGTGGTCGGTGGTCGATGGCTGTAGAGGCAGCACAAGTCCTTCTATATTTAGTACCTACTAGCTTTCACCCGCGGCTTCGCTCGCGTGGTATCTGGACAAAAAGTAGCCTATATGTTATTCCAGCACACATACTATGTATTTTCCAAGTTTCATTCAAATCCGTTCAAACGTTACGGCGTGATTGTGGCACAAACATACATCGTCAAATCCACATTCTCACATACTCATAAACTATTGTATTTATAATAATATTATAAATACAATAGTTTATGAATTTGAGAAACATGTTTGGCAGGCAAATTATTATGCACAAAAAGTGGAAAATTTCAACTGGTTTTACTGTAAAGTCTTTAAAGGGTTTTATTGTGACTATTTGCTTAAGAATTTGGAAGAAGAGTTTCATTTCTAACCTAACGCATGACTATTTTAAGCTTTGGCCCAGTTCCAATCAGTTCAAAACAGACGCGTTTATTTCTAGGATACCACGTTTCGGTGACGGGATAACCTGAGTTCACAATTGAATTTGCTGAAATTCCTGTGAAATATCTCTATTTACAAAGGATCTTGCATCCTAGACGTATCAGCTAGAGCTCCAGTGATGTACGGAACGGGGAAAGTTTAAACAGAAGTGATCCAGTTTGCAATGTGCGTCTGTTTATTGTATTTGTTTAGTTTGATTTTGTGCTTCTTTGTTGGCGCTGAATGGTATCGTAGTTTTAATGAGTTGTTATTGTACGAGTAGAACAGTTTTACCAATACGCACTGTAAATCCGAAAATTTGTGAGTTTGGACGTGCTTCTGAACGGATGTGTGTTTTGCATAAAACTTTTACGCGTAATATAATTTTGCGTTACCACCTTATAGCATAAATATTTTGTCATATAAAGTTTCATGGCATAAATTAAATAAGCATAAATGTAAAACACATAATATCTTCATCATCCATCCATTATCTCATAAATCCATTTCCTATAAATAATATGTATACCTCATTAGGTATATTTACCATAAATTGACCATTGTCAATTTATGCCAAAATTAACCCCTTCTGAACATATTTTGATGTTTTCAATAATAATATTTCGTGGTCCACGGTCACTTCTTATGCGAGCGATAGCTAGTTGTAAAAAAACAAAAGTATGGTTACGATGTTTGAAGTTTAAGTTTTAAAGGTTTTATCTCGTACGACAAAGATTATGGTGTGGCTAATTAAAAGATTTTGGTTCTCAAGACCTGAGGGATTATCACGATACTTTACATATTTCGTTCTTTTCAGGTGGTTGAAATATATCATCCTTACGCTGGCCACGGCTTCGTACACTCGCGGCCAGAACGGAAAATGTGACCAAACACCACCAGGCGCGGTAGATAAAGATCCCCGTGAAGACGCCCACCCGTTCAAATTAGATATCGCTAACCCTGTGAATAAAGACGGCAAAAATAGTTATACGGCGGATCAGACTTATGTTTGTAAGTGTATTTTAGCTTTAGACGTATTCCAAGACGGAAGTAGCAGACAAAAGACGCAGAACGGGTTGCTCCGTCTTTTTAAATAGGCACTATGTGATTCATTCAATACAACTTTTTGTGAATTGATTTGTAGGTACTCGGTCTCTTAATTCAATGTTTATGTTTGAATATCATTTATTTTTATTTTCTTGATGAGCAATATCCTCTAGCGCTTATAGGAACTCACTTACAGGAACCACCTAATGATTGTTGCAAGCAACATTAGTTATCAAATAACTAGAATTCATGACTGTTAGACAAGACACGACAAGACATTTTGTTATATTTTTTTAGACTTTAATATAATAATAATAATAAATAACACCCAACAGTCACATACATAGTCCTGACCCCATACTAGGATTCCCTGTGTCGTGGGTATCAGAAACTACGAGTACCATGGTACCACAACACCCAGACCCGGAAGAAATATTTACAGAACATGCAAACATTTCTTCCGCAGCGGAAATCGAACCCGCACCTCTTGCGTCTCTGCCAAGCAATCGCCCGCCACGCCAACGAGGCCGTCATATAAGAAGATATCAATTTATCACAGTGTCCCTAACCTCTTCGGTTCCGAACCGCTCGTTTCGGTGGTTCATGATAACCGCGGAGGACCCCGACGTGGACAACTCGGTGAGCAGCCTGCGCCAGCCCAAGGATGTCGGCAGCCTCAAGACCCTGGACATCCAGCAGTCGCGGCACAGCGAGCGTTGCGCCAACTCTGTTGAGAACTTCGACAATTCTGATAAAATGAGGGTTGAGGTCTGTTACCTACTTATAGCATCATCATCATCTCCCTGCCCTTATCTCACATATGCGGGATCGGCACAACATGTGTTATACTTCCCCTCTATGCTATCTACCTATATGTATAAACCTAGTAATGACTTGAATGGAATCTCTACTCAAAGATAGTACCTACTGCATTGGATCATTTGGATAACACTAGTTCTCTAATTCTGAAGAAATGATGAATGGAGTGCGAAAGAGAACAAGGCTTGGAAAGGAATAAGTACTGAGAGGTCGAGTGAAAAAGGGGAATGGAAGAAGATGACATCTTGTGCCGACCATGCATAATGTGGAATAAGGGTACGAAGATAATGGTGATTAGTTCTTTTACCACGATCTATTTTGTCCCTACAGAAACAAAAATCATATATATTTTTACCTTTCTCTTGCGTTTTCATTGCAGATTCACTGGGTATCCCCACATGAGACCAGTAAAGTGAGGATACGAGCAATGGTGGCTGAGAACGAAGAGATCTGGTACGAGGGTGCCAATCTCACTATGATGCTGGTGAAGGAAGAAAGTCCAGCTCAGGACAGTTCACCATATGCCCCTGTCAGGGAATGCAATATATGTGGTGAGGCGCGGTATGAGGTAAGTGTCAGTTCTCTAAAGGAGGGAAGAGCCTATTAGTGCTTTTACTATTTCAATAAGGCAAGGCATTTCAATACGAACTTCAGTTTCTTAAGACAGAGTTTTGGCTCTATTTGTGCATCTAAGCGAGACTTATCCAGCTAATTCTCGAACTCTCTGTATATTTGACGACCTCTGTGGCGTGGCGGGCGAGTGCTCAGCTGAGACGCAAGAGGCGCGGGTTCGATCCCCGCTACGGGAGAAATGTTTGTATGTTCTGCAAATATTTCTTCCGGGTCTGGTTGTCGTAGTATTATTTGAGTTTATTAGTATTATAAATAAACTTAAATACTTTTTTTAATAAATGTACAAATACATGTATTAAAAAGTAAATAAATATTTAATATTTATTTACTTATATTTATTTCATATTTTTAATGCTCCTTGCGTCGTTGATTTGGGAACCTGGAATATAATCACAGAATAAATAATTGATCATGTTTTACAGGTAATCTTCAATGGTGAGTGGTCCCGAGTAGCCCACCCTCGGCACTACCCCACCAAGCCAGATGAGAACGGCTATACCCACATGGTGGGGGCTTCTCATGACTTCTACTACTATCTGTGGAAGGCTGGCTCTAAGGCCAGTGAGGGTTTTAAGATTCTGCTCGAAGACGCGAATACCACTGTCCTTGAGAGAGAGATAATAGATTCGGTAAGTCTACCTTCTTTACAGCAGGTGGGAAGAAACCAATATGTGTAATTAATGTGTTCTAAAATGGAAAAGCTTCAAATCTTAGTGTACCTAATTGGTGAAAGAAACTGTATTAAATGAACACCATTATTATAAACAACGCAGCATAAAATGCAAGGCTATGGAATATCTAACGTTTACTCTGTTAATATATATGCTAATTCATCTAGGTTACTCGGTCTATTACACTGTTCATTGAAATATTCAGTTAAGTCTCACTTGGTTTTGATTCTCTTTCCATATTTATGACCTTCTACTCTAGATGAGTGAGGACTCCGGGACCAGAACCCTGATTCGTGGCAAGCGCCGTCACCACCCCTACATGTTCCAGCCATCGCACTCTCTCTTCAGGGTTGACAGGGTCCACCATCTCTTCTCCATAGTGGTGGGCATGAGACCCTCGCCTGACTGGTTCCTGGGCATGACACAGTTTGAGCTCTGCGTCAACGACGAATGGGTGGAGTATAAAGAGGTGCCGCTGTTTCCGTGGGATGCGGGCACCAGAAGTGGAGTGTCGTATGAGGTATGAAAATCGGATCCGGCCGTTATAAAAATAAATATTTGGTTATTTCAGATAAAATACTAAACATTGTAATGTCATTGGCATTTACATCAATAAATAACTTGCATATCATCATCTTCCTGCCCTTAACCCACTCTATGTGGGGTCGGTTTTGGCTAAAGTGTTTTATGAACGGCCGCCTGCCTGACGTCAACCCTCTTTGGGAATACTTGCTTATTGTATCTCATCATGTTGGAGGATACTATCCCTTAGTCGACTTTTACGACATGCTCGGGAAGAGAAGCAGAATGTGTTTTTTCTTTACTTCCAGTTCAGCAGAGAAGTTAATAAATAACTTGCATATAAATAGTTATATTACTTCGCTCAAGTACCAGGCTAAAAAGTAGTTAAAAAGTATATGATAATCAAAATGTTTAAATGGGAACCAACGCAGTTGTTCAATACACACACACAGACATTCGACATAATACACATTTAATAAAACGTGCATAATATTGGCAAAATCAAATAAGTAGGTACCTGTATGTAACACTGTTTGTTTAAATGAAACGATGTAGCATGTGCGTAAAAGCCAACACGATATCGAGATATCAATCAATCAAGTTCACACTGTTCCAGGCTGTCTGACGGGAAGACTGATGCTCGCGAATTCCCTAAGTGGTGCCATATTATACCCTCGCTGGGTATAAAACACGGGAATGCGTTTTTAACATCATTTATGGGTTTATTTTTCCCTTTTCGCCGTAAATTGAAGAGGGACTGAGTGTGGAATTTAGATGTTTGTCTAGTAGATATAGGTGTCTACTTACCTTTTTTATTTACTACCCGGAGCAACTTATTTTATTTTGGGAACGTGTGGTCGTCTGGCTAATAAAATGTTTTTGTTATGAAAAACTATTAGCTTTTAGAGTCTTAGCGAAATGAGAATTCCTGGTAGAGGCATTTCCGAAAATTCGGGAACTTTATCTATAATATAAAAATGAATCGCAAAATGTGTTGGTAAGCGCATAACTCAACAACGCCTGGACCAATTTGGCCAAATCTTTTTTTAAAATGTTCGTTGAAGTTCAAGGATGGTTTTTACGGCGAGAAAAATTAGAATTATTGCTGGAAATATAATAATAGGGTACTTTTTATCTGGGTACCGCGTGAGCGAAGCCGCGGGCGGCTGCTAGTTATATAAAGAAAAATAGGAAGAGTGGGAAAACTTGCCATAAATAACAACCGCGTAAGTACTAGAAAATCATCATCTTCCTGCCCTTATCCCACTCTATGTAAGAGTTTTGGCTAAGGTGTTTTATGACCGGCCGCCTGCCTGACGTCAACCCTCCTTGGGAATACTTGCTTATCTCATCATGTTATAGAGGATACTATCAAGTACTAGAAAATAAATGGGCCTATTCGGAATTATTTTCGATAGTGACGATTTAGACACTTCCTATTTAAACATAATTTTTTTGGCTGTGTATAGTTCCATTTTAAACGCAGACATGAATAACACAAGGTTACTCAGGCAGGCCTATGCCCAGCAGTTTCAAAGACTGGCAGACATGCTGATCATGATGATGATGAAGGTAAAATTTTGTTTCAGTCAGAAACAGCACCATCCCAGGAGAACATCGGGCGTGTGGAAGTAGGTTCCTTCAACAAAGAGTCTCCGTTCTACCAGACGAACCTGAACGATCTGAAGCGGTTCGCGCTGCTGCAGGTCAGAAGACTGGACGTGTACCCCTGGGCCGAGTCTGAATGTACGGGTATAACGAAACTCATTCTTCAACAGAGAGCACTGCTGGACAGTGACCCCGCCTTCCAATCCTAAGGTCGTAGGTTCAATCAGTTGTGCACTTTTTTTCACGTGTCTTTGAATCAGGAATGGCTGCAAGTTTTCTTATGATCATATGTTTGTATGTGTGTACATACGTTTTTTATGTAAAGTGTTAATCTAATTTATTTATTACACAATGCAACAACTACACATAAGGACCGAAAGATATAACGAAAAGGCCACAACTCCTCTCAACTTCGCCTTGCATTCAGATTTCCAGCAGCTGAAATGGATGCAATCAATACACACAATCCGGCTTCATAAACAATTCTAAACCAGTACTAGGCCCTCAGAGCGCCTTTAGAATATTTATGAGCAAATCCCAGTCAGAGGGAAAAAAGATGACTCGACAGTGAGAAGACCACACGAAAACTTAAGCTAATAACAATTATATGGTTCATCCTACTATGAATAAACCATTTAAATCAGGCTACTCAGGATTGGATTTAGCTGAAAATTTTATTACACAACGGAGTAGTTTTATCCAGGTAGGTACCATGAGAGCAGAGCTGCGGGGGTATACTAGTTTTCTAATAAATGACATAAAATTATCAGTTTATTTTTATTTATTTAAAGACATCCCTGCCTTTTGTTACTCCCGCGGTTAACCGTAAAGTAGTGGGGAGATGTCTGAGTTATGGGTTTACTTTCAGTCATACATAAGTACATAACCCACTTTCTTATTTTAGGTTCCGATGATGAGCAAGAGGAGACTGGTGAACGTACGCCTTCGGAGTAAGTTCATGTTCAAATTAGACTTAAATGCAGTAGAAAGAAAACTTCATTTTGACTTTCATTTTTAAAACAATTAGTACTGCATTTAAAGATTTTCATTATCGCCTGTCTAGACCATTTTCTTAGACAACATTTAAATTCAATGTTAAACATGGCCTTCCTTTTATTAAGGTTGCTATGT
Source organism: Scotopteryx bipunctaria (assembly GCA_949320045.1). NCBI lineage: Eukaryota > Metazoa > Arthropoda > Insecta > Lepidoptera > Geometridae > Scotopteryx > Scotopteryx bipunctaria. Next base: position 4,191,611 of record OX439459.1, on the reverse strand, counting down.
TATATAAAAGAAAAAAATCCTTATTATTGAGCATTTCATTGGGTATAGTAAAATAACAGTTTTTTTTTTACATTCGGTGAGTTCGGTTCCTGCTTCAGACAGCAGATTTTTTGAATGCAGTTCGAATTGTTTTTAAAATCAAAACGAAATCTTCTTTCAGTAAAATCTTATATTTACGGTATTTAAGACACATTCCTTTCGTGTGACGCCCCGTATAAGGGTATACATACATAGGAGGGTATACATAATGGGGAGGCCTATGTCGAGCAGTGGACCCTATTGAAAGGTTCATGGCGATAATAATGCCTATTATCACAGTTGAGAGTGCCCTAATAGTGTAAAAGGCTTTCGTTTATTAATTAAACCTGAATAATTAATTGATTTAATCGTTTCACTATACCACTAAGACTGCCTTGGTTCGGAAAATATCCTTATAAGCTAGCTAAGCTAATGTTTCAAAAGACTTGTTCCCAGAAAGTGTAATTAATTATTACAGTTTATATTATTCAGTGTAAATATTCCGTCACATCTCAATTAGAAATGAAACCTCTTAATTTTATAAAACAGAAAATGCAAAAAAGTTTTTTGAATGTCTAACTAGACAAATTATAAAATAGGCAAACCTACGAGTAGGTATAAAAAAGTATAAAGTTAGTGTTAATCAAGTGTCACTATACGTCTGTGTAGTCTTTTTCCTCATAACAATAAATGTTCTGAGTCTTTTTCGCGCAGTATGGCTTGCGCGACGTCTGTCGGATATTTTTAAGCTGTTCGACCCTATTCGTACGGATGTTATCTACTTTACGCATGCTGTCGATTGCACTTTGTGTTAGTGCGACCACGGAAGACCAGCGCTCTGGCATGTCTCGCCCTGCCATTGCACATTGATGACCTCGATGGCGTGGCGGGCGAGTGCTCAGCTGAGACGCAAGAGGTGCGGGCTCGATTCCCGCTACGGGAGAAATGTTTGTATGTTCTACGAATATTTCTTCCGGGTCTGGGTGTTGTAGTATTATGTAATATAAGTATGTATTTACAAAAAAAAGTATATAAGTATTCTATCAGCCATCTGGTTCCCATATTAGAACTCGGACCAAATAAAAAGAAAAGACCCCGCGCCGCGAACAACAAAAGTGAAGCCACCTTTTTATCTATGTGTGTGTCGAAGGTTTTAAGGTTGTGTGTTCCAAGTAACCTAAATTCATAGTATAATAATTAAGAAATGATGCTATTTGAAGTACTTACAAGTGAAAAATTATTCCGTGAGACTTTTTATGTGATTTGCTGCTGTTTTTACAAGTTTTCACTACACAGGAAGGCATAATTCTATTTTTAAGACTCGTGACGTACTAAGAGCGTTGAGCATGGTTTTAGTGTAGGTAGGTGTGTGCCTGAGCATGTATGTTTACTTGCAGGAGCACGGTTTTGTATGGCTTCACTTTTGTTGTTCGCGGCGCGGCGTCTTCTCTTTTTATTTTGTCTGAGTATTACAAGCTTTGCTTATTAATTTGGGGCTAGATGGCTCTGTATATGTCCACAAATATTTATTTCTTTATGCTGAGTGGTGGCCTTTTATGTTAACTTATATTGTCTGACTATTGTGCCTTCTTATGTATGTGTGTAAAACATTCCATATTGAATTTGGCTAGCTAGAGTGTAGTGCTAATAGGTACAATCGAAGTATCCATGCGTAGCGGGGCTGTGGCTCTCATTATAGGATACGCACGGCCTACTTTCATACAAAGCAAAGCTAGCCACGCTTAGTACACGCACGTAGCCCTACGTAGCCTCATAAATATACAGTCTTTTTTTACCGACAGTGAACCGCAGCCTTACCCCATGCTCAGCGAATCCCGACAGAGGCTAGACTCTAAAATATCTAGATGCTATCTCGGCGAGTGGGGTGAATGGTCACCCTGTGTGTCCGACGTCGGCGGCTGCGGCATCGGCGCTAGGAGCAGGACCAGGCAGCGTCCAAGGGTTTATTATGCTGGTGTAAGTTGTGTCCACTTACGGCTCAAGACAATCCGCTAATCCGGATTGCGAATCTCGACAGCGATTAGACTCTAGCATGTCCAGATGCTATGTCGGCGAGTGGGGTGAATGGTCACTGGTCACCCTGCGTGTCCAACGTCGGCGGCTGCGGTATCAGTGCTAAAAGCAGGGCCAGGCAGCGTCCGAGGGTTTATTATGCTGATGTAAGTTGTGTCGACTTACGACACAAGACAATCCGCTAATCCGGATTGCGAATCTCGACAGCGACTAGACTCTAGAATAGGATTGCCGTCGACAAGACGCGCGAAAACCCCGGATTTTGGAGGCCAGAACAAAAATGTCAACTCGTTTTTTAAATATAGCACGGGCGGGCACAGTGTGTGTGTCGCGGGCGGCCCAAGACTTTAAAATTTTGAAACCCGGGCTACATATGAAACCCCGCCCGGACGCTTCCCGGACGCCCTCTAAACTAGGACAAATCCGGGGAAACCCGTTGGTCACCTTGCGTGCCCGACGTCGTCGGCTGTATCAGTGCTAGAAGCAGAATTTCTATATTCTAAGTTCGATTGAGCTAGTGGCCAACTCTTGTGAAGGAGTTTTTAGACCGCCTAAAGAACATGCAAACATTTCTCTCGCAGCGGAAATCAAACCCGGGCCTTTTGCGTCTCAGAAGAGCACCCGCCCGCCACGCCACCGATGCCTTGCCGCTTCTACACATAATATGGGTACAATATAATGTTATTTCTTTGCAGGAAGATAACAGCGCTGGGTCGCCAATTGCAGATGGAAGTTGCCAAGAAGACTCAAACTTAGTAGATATCCAAGATTGTTACGTCGAATGTTAACCGAATTGCATAGTTAAAAAAATTAAAGTAAAATATTATTTATTACTCGGCTTGAAACTTACTTACCTACCTAATTATCTAAGAAGTTTATTTTTAACCTGGATTGACTAGATGCAGACTCCTTTGAACGGGCAAACTACAGGCTTGCGATCTTGTCTTCGTTTTTGCGCGAAAACAAACCAGTGTTACCGGTTATAAGTTTGCCGGCCGGCTTTCGTAGGCTCCTAAGGCAGGCCGGCTACATCCGCGGGGCGAGGGGCGGGTGTCAACAATGTTGTGCTGGTCGAGTGTGAACATAGTCGCGAAACGCGCATGCCCGAGCAACGCGCTCTCTCTCTTTCGCTGCCGCCCGCAACTTGTTGATTGTTCACTCACTTCATGCCAGTTTGAGGCGAACGATGCGCCCGGGCGGTCGTGTCTTGTGCCGCGTCTGCTCTCGCTCTCAACTTCGAAATTATTTTACGAAAATATGTGAAGTTCGCAAACATAAAAACGTAGAGTATCGCCGTGTCGGAACTAAAGTTTAGTGCTTAGATAACTTAGAACGCTTCGTTTAAGTAGTTTTAAGTCATTGTAATATAATATTTCTATCGTCTTACCTGCTTGCGTCCCACGACTGTGCTACGGCAGTCTACCTTATCGGATTAAACGGATATTTTTCAAATGGGTGTGCGTTTATATAGTGAGATAGTGTGTGTATGTGCTTCAAGACATCGTGAGAGCGTTATTGTAGTTTGTGACAAGTTTTTACAATAGTGACGTGTGGTAAAGTTGAAATTGAGAACACGATGGTGCGCGGGAGTGAGACAGGCATGTTTGCCGCGCTGTTGGCGTGTTTCTTGGCTGTGGCGTCGGCGCAATACACAAAAGGTAAAACCTCTTTCTTTCTACCTGTCCCAGCTCCCAGGCCAGCCGTGCTGTGTGTACGCAAACCTTTGTTCTACGGCCTTTTGTTCGCTTCTAGGAATAATTTTGGAACCTGAACTTGTCAAAGTTTCTCTTCGTCTGGGAATTATTGTTTAAACGTGACGTTGGACGCATAATCGTGCTTATATACCTACCTACCTGTCGCGATTTCCGAGAAATCGTGAGTAATGCAATGTTCAAGAGCAATAACGTGCTAAATAAATACCTACTTGGTTAGTAGGCACCTAGGCACATACCTACTTATGAGTAGGTAGGTATCTAGGTAAGGTGAAATAGCTGTATTGTATGAATGGGAAGAAAAGATTAGGTATGTACCTACTTAGGTTACCTTACCTACCTATCACAACTATGTCATAGTGAGTGATTTCTAAAGAATTTTTAGATAGGTAGGGACCTATCATCTATCTTATGATAAAGCTGCCTGTGCACCTTATGGTGTTCAACGAAAGTTTTCATTCATAATCAAGAATCTGTTAATAATTAGGTAGGTAACTATCGGTAAAATAAAGTTAAGTTACCTACTTACAATACCTAACTACCTATTCAAGTACCTACCTAATAACATTTTAGATAGGTACTTATCTACAAATAAGGCAGGGAGTTATAATATACTTACGTAATACCTTATGAAGTCTTACTTAACCCTTAACTGTACTTAGTGGTGAGAAGTAATCATTCTTCTATATAATCGTGGGTCCACGAGACCCGCCTATTTTAGATTTGAAATAAAATAAAAACAAATGTCGACTTTACACTTTCCTTTTTATTAAACTTCAAACTAAATATTGAACCATTAACAATCGTAGTATTAAATACAATCAACAGTAGAAACATTTCAATCACGCCTAAACGGCTGAACGGATTTGACTGAAACTTGGAATATACATAGTACATGTAGTATACATACATGTAGTACATGGATTAACATACAGGCTATTTTTTATCCGGGTACCACGCGAGCGAGACCGCGGGCGGCAGCTAGTCCTAAATAACTAAGTAAAGACTGTAAAACCAATAAATAACAAAACAAAAAAAGTTACGTTAGTCGTCGGGTTCAAAGGACCCGCACGTACACCAATCACCTTAGCAGTAGCGAGTTAAACGCGTCCGTCCTTTTAGGCTCTTCGGTTTACTGTCTGAAGGTACCTAGGAACAGGAGACGCTGGGGTACACTCCGTATTTTTACACGCGTTCAAAGATTGAACATGGGTCCACTGGACCCACAACTACAGTTATGGGTTAAGGTACCTACTACCTACCTACCGATGTGTTACCTACATCCGAGGTGAAAATCGGAAAAAACACAACGTCGAGTTGTTTCTTATCTAAATTGTACAACAAAGGTTTCTCGACCCAATGAACCTAAACATCACGTCAAACGAAATTTATTTCCTCAATAAATTCCTCCATAAAATATTATCTACCTAACCTATGAAAATTATTTAGCTGTACCTAGGCAGGTAAGTAGTAAGAGCACTAGTGGTTTATAGTGTCCCGTTTTCCGATCCTAAGGTCGTGGGTTCAAACCCGGTCGTGTACCTATGGATTTTTCTGTGCGAAAAATTTATGTGCGCTTTATGGGTAAGAAATGAGTGCATACTGAAATGATGGCTGATAGAGGGGAATGGAAGATAACATGTGCCGATCCCACTTAAGTGGGATAGGGGCAGGGAGATGATGATAATGATGATACCAGTACTCTCAAACGGTGAAGGAAAACATCGTGAGGAAACCCGCGGCTTAATCAGCTCCGCACGTATTGGCCATGTCTTTCCTGTGGAAAAGGCCAACTAAGCCTACTCCATTTTAATTTGTCCCGGCCATTAAGTACAGCGTCTCGTCTGTAAAGGTAAAAGTTGCCTCCTGATGCTGTATGCTGTGAAACCTACATGTTTCCGAACTTTTAGATTCTAGGTAGGTAGGTAGGTACATGTTATACCGTCGCCAATTGTGGAAAGACCTAGCTAAACAAACTAGCTACTTCATCCCAACTTATAAAATAATCCTTTGTATTGTTCGACTGAATCACTTAGCCGTATTGAGAACTATGCTGCCGCAGTATGCAAATAGTGGGTTCAGGAATCACTACGGTTTCAATAACTTGGTTCCACCCGGCTTACCGAGTTAGCGTATACTTAACTTCTTTATTCTGCAGCGAGTTTGTATCAAAATGTATTGTGATGTGACGGAAAATCTGTTGTATCAGAATTGTCTCGAAAATACGAAACAAGTAAGTTCGAGCAACGAATTGCGAAATTCTAAATTTGTTTTTTTTTTTTATCTTAATACCAGAGGTGGTCTAGTGGTAGTGTCCTAAGGTCGTGGGTTCAAATACGGTCGTGCGCCAATGGATTTTTCTGTTCGAAAAATTATCTGCGTTCTACCACACTGGTTCAAACTAGTGACACGACTAGATAGATGACCTAAACAACCTAACTTAGCAGCTGAACTAGTGTTCAAAATGTATTGTGATGCGAGGAAAAATCTGTTGTATCACCAAGCGAACACAGAGCTACGAAAATGATTCGAAATTCAAAATCCTGTTCTTTTACACAGTTTACTTCTAGAGCTTAAAGTTCACCAACTCGTTAACAGATGATTATCGTAAAAACAATTTAGATGAGAGTTAGAGCGTGACAGTCAGTCAATGACATTTGTCAAAATTACATGAACCCAACTGTGACAAACTCGAATATTTTACATTTAAATCCATCATGCATGATGATGATTAAAGTAGCGGTTTGACAAAGAACAGTAATTCTCCTCACCTCGCTGGTTTTTAGACATTAGTCACAGGCCTTTTCAAAGGACTCTTGGTTGAGTAGTATAAAAAGGCTTTTAACCATCAGATATGTTAATTCTCGTATAAGCAAGTAACCAGGTCGTGCATATAATTTCACCTCACTGGTTCTTTTGGCATCGATTACAGGCCTTAGAGGCCATAACTCTTTATAGAGCAAAAAAAATGTTTCCACCATGTTCTTTCCTAGCCCGTGATCCGGTCATTGACATAACGAAGACCAAAACTGACTATAATAAACAAACTTTATTTAGTGAATTCACTTCAAAGCCGATTTGACAGCCGACGTTACTAGGGTACTAGAACAAACATAATGAATGCGGGAACATGAAAATTTTATTCCGTCCATTACCACGTGTGATCTTAATGAGGGTTTTACGAGTTAAAATGCGAATAATTATTTTGCATTCTTGCTTTTTATGCCACGTGCTATGAAAGTTATAAATCGTTTGGCGAGGGTGAATGACCTCATGCAAATTGGCTGGTACAAGTAGTTAACATTTGTTCCTTCACGCACGCAGTCTAAATGTTGGAGGGTCTGTAAGACAGAAAGTCTTAGTACCTAACAGGTCTGGTACCTACCTACCTATGCCTATTTCAAAATGTGCTATTGTTACAAAGTCCTGCACTCACGCATAACCCTCGTAACCCGACCGACCAATAATAATTTCCTGTCCCTCACACAATAAGTCATTCATTAGCCTTAATTTATGCTCCTTGCACTCACCTCACTCACAACCTTTTAAAAATATCACCCCCTCGTATTTGCTTACCATCGCTGTTCGAACATCTAACGCATAAAACAATCGTAAATTCAACCAGCAATGCAAACCGCGCTTAGCGATTAGTCACCGTGGACAGAGGTCGCCAGTGCTGGCTAAAGTATGGCTTCTGACACGGCTGCCTGACTCGTGACGTCATCACCAACTATTCAATGACGGTTGGTAAGTTCGTTGGTATGCACGCTAGGGTTGACCCTATATTCAGTGCAGGCGGAGGTGAAAATTTAATTCCCCAGCCTGAGCAAATTGATTTCGCGATACGAATAATGAAGTTATTTCTGCAATAAATTTTCAATTTACGACCGGAATTACCTATAATGGTAAAAAGCCAATGAAAGTAATCAGTGTTGTTTAAAAGCCTCAAATTGTGATGGTGGTCGGAAATAATAATATGAAGTCATTAGCTTATAAGCTGCTAGAGTTTTAACTCTTAGTACTTAAATTGTTGAACTTTGGTTTTCGTTATCTCTTTTATGTTTTGACTTTATTATTTGTATCAGGCAATTTTTGTCTAATTTTGGGTCCGTTTTAATTTCATTCTTATAACAGACCCTACTGGGCGGATTAGACTTTAAGATGCCGCGATTAGTGGATATTCGAAGAGCGACTCGATAGCTATTCCTTGCCATTTATAACGAAAAGAAATGACAAGTGCCAACCCTACAACTTGTCGCTTGTAAATTAACACGTTGGTTGCGCGGGCGCGGCCACTCAAATACAAGAAATTCTTGATAACCGACCCGTTATCGATATGATAAGAAACTGGTACGAATAACACCGCCAAGTTACGTGAGTCAGGTCACGCGATCAAGTTCGACGGTTTTGATGAATTTCGAATTCGTCCGGGTTAATTGGCCGGTAATTGCTACAATTTAAGGTTTCCAGCTTTGGATAACTTGGAGCGGATTTTGAATTTAGTTTGACATGACGTGCAATCGAAAATGGAATCTCTGCTGTTGATATTAGATATTGAAATTCCAGTGAAGTTTTTCCACAGATACTCTAGGGCGTGACAAACTTTTCCTGTACCTGCAAAAGTAGAAGTATCGGAAGGTAATTCAATCACGGCTAAATGGCAGCCGTCAAGCTGAGTACATGCACGCATCTAATGGAAATCCTATGTTCTTGAAAGCGCTGATGCTTTTATAAACTACCAACTTATGCTTGATACTGTCACGTTCTTTATTCACAGAATACACAGCGTATCCTAGTTTTGATATTCAAGTAGGTAATGTGATATTGGATAAAATGGTTTTAATGAACTAGCATCCAAAATATTTTACTCTATAACACCCTAAAAACCCTACCTACAGAATGCTGTATCTGTATCTAAACCACAAAGTTCTTTCCACCATTACTCATTCCGGTCGATCTAGAAAGAACAACACGAAGGAAACTTTTCCCGCCACAAATGCCTGAAAAGTTCTGGCACACATCGATAGTCGATTCGATACCCTTTAAAAATCCGCAGACCAATTTACCAGGCCAGTAACCAAGTTCCGGACAGGGTGTGAAAACCTCACTGCACTGGCGTATTCAAATCGAAAGAAAAAACTAGAGCTAACCTAATTTAGGAGATGGCGATTGGCGCGTTCCTCTCGATAAATTCTGTCGGGGCGCGAACAAATTTAAATGTCTACCCTTATTTGTGTTCTGTTGCCATGTTAGTCTTGCTGTCTTCATGGAACACAGTAGAAAAGAAGTCGTTTGTTTTACAACTTTATTTGAATTTAACAAGAATTCGTTTTAAATGTGAAAGTCTCAGACCAAATAAAAAGAAAAGACGCCGCGCCTCGAACAACAAAAGTGAAGCCACCTTTTTATCTATGTGTGTGTCGAAAGTTTTGGAGTTTTTGTGTTCCAAGTAACCTAAAATTCATAGTATAATAATTAAGAAACGATGTAATTTGAAGTGAAAAGTGATACCGTGAGACTTTTTATGTGATTTGCTGATGTTTTCACTACACAGTAAGGCATGATTCTATTTTTAAATTAAGTTTACTAGACGACGATTCGAGAGCTATGAGTATGGTTTTAGTGTAGGTGTGTGCGTGAGCGTGTATGTTTGCAGGAGCACGGTTTTGTGTGGCTTCACTTTTGTTGTTCGCGGCGCGCCGTCTTTTCTTTTATTTGATCTGAGGTGAAAGTAAATTGGCGGAAGTAGGTAGGTTTGTTTGTCTTACCATTCCTACCCTAGGATATGCCTTTGCAGCAGTTAGACAACGCTAGGTGTCGTCTGTCGTATCTTGTAAGCTGAAGGTAAATTAAGTGAAAATCGATTGTAAGTTGTATTCCAATCAATCAGTCTTGGTATTTACTAAGTGAACTAACCTTTTATTGTAATTTTTGAAGCTCTTCTTTGATCAACATTGTTGCGCCAGCATGTTGGAGTTTTGGACCCGCCTTTCGTGAGCGAAACGAGGTGATAGAGGCAATGTCAATCGTTTGTTCATTAATATATCACAAAAACCATTTAGAACTAAAACAGAGAATACATGTATTTCACCTTTAGTCGTCTGATGAAACTGCAACTTATCCTGTGTCTAACAACCATGATGAAGGTAACACTGACGGGTTTACTAAACGTGTTCTTTCCAAGTGGGGTGTATTAAGCTGCAACTGCAACATAGATTGTTATTGCTCTTGAAAAACTCTCGCAATTATATTGTAATGTGTTTCCATTCCCTCAAATAGCCTATTAGGTTTTACTGCCTTGGAATCGTAGAGAGAAAAATTCTACGAGAAAATAGGAGGATTATATTTTCAATCCGATAACGGGGATCTAGGTTTCAACTTTCAATCCACTTTGTTTCTTTTCTACTCTGCGAAAAGCAAAGGTCACTTCATACACGTGCCAACCGTTCACTGAGTCTACTTCTGTTTACGCTAAATTGTTTCTTAGTTAGTTACTCCGTCCATTTCTATCATGTTTCTTAGCGTATATTCACGTACCTAAGTACATAATTGCCTTATCTCCGAAACTAAACTGTAACTCACAACACCCTCTTAGTTATTTTAAGACCTTCAAGTTATATATGGTGGCTCATTTAATCCTCATTTATGTCCCAAACGGAGCACTTAGCTATCCTCATTTCTGAGAATCACTGGCCACTCTTTAGTAACGACTATTGCAAGTTTTATTTGTATTGGAGATCTACGTAGTTCTTTTCATACCTATAGATTCTAGTTATTCCAAATTTTTGTATGACTTTCCTCTCTGAGATTTAGAAATGGTGGCCAAAGGAAGCAATGTAAATAGGGTTTCAAAAGTTATTTTTAGAGGCAAAAAATAAATGGCGGCCTAGCAATAACCCTGCACACGAACAGCTGTAATTAAGGCCGAGTAAACACAATAGATCCCTATTAGAGCTACAATGTCGATATGCCTCCCGCGGGTGCACTGTGGCAATACGAACCTGGCGTCATGGCCTCAAGTTTACCGGAATAGTAGCTATCACGGCTAGTTTCATTTCGACGAAGGACATTGAAGAAATTACGGAGGCCATTGGCTTTAAGATGAAAACGGATAATGATCACATCGTTTAATCTGGGCTTTTTATTTGGAGTTGAATTTGACCATTTCTTACAAATCGAATTTCAAACTAATGTTATTTTTATTTGCTCTTGAAGGGTTATTGACTATGGCTATGTAATCTTTGAAGATCAGGTAGGCGTAAAAGTTTTGTTAAATAACTCTGGAGTTTGGACTAACAAACCCGCTTTTACAATAAAAAACTTCTAGGTAGTTACAGTGATCTCGGGTTTCCCATAATCAATACAAGTTAATAATACCTTGTCTGCAAGTATTGCTGTTTTGTACAGAAGAGAGAGAAGGGATTCTCATTGTCCTAACTAGTATGAGAAATATAGCGAGATATAACTAGGATGGTCATTTGTAAGATTTCCAGCAATCAGACATGATACTGTTGCCAAAAATATCTCCCCTACCAATGAGGCCTTAATGAATCGTCGCTGATACCACAATGGTGCCCTATTAAAGGAACGTTTGTATGTGCCCCTAGGGCGCTGTTCGCCACAAAGCGAACTATTGCTCGCTTTAAAAATAAACTCTCAAGCGGTTTCTGGATTGCTTCAGTGACAGAATTTTAATTGATTTTCGGGGTATTCATTTTGGATTTGAAGCGCCATAGAATTTGGAAGCGAAAGATTCTATACATTTTTTGAAACGGTTTGAGAAAAAACCAAATCAGCTATTGAATGATAGAATAGATGAGGATGTGGACACACCTTTCAGGACTTAAAATAATATTTTATTGCGTCTCGAATCAAAGCTCGGAAAAATATAAAATGCGGCGTAGTGTCCAATTTCCTTCGAAATCTTTTGAAACGGCTCCCGATGACTTCCGATTGCTTTTTGCTTTCACAATGCCTTGATATCAGCTGAATGGAATAGAACTAGTTTGTCCGGTAGCTAATGCTTTGATGGGCTCGTTAGACTACTATTGTGCGCGGGTGAATTCTTTGTGTAACTAATTAATCTTGTGACAATCCGTTCTTAAATGCGACAGGAAACAGATTTGACGTTCAGTTCTTACACTCTCCTCATCTTTGTAACATACCAACCTTCAAAACATAATTTCACTCAGGTAACTTGGCCCACAGAATCCGAAAAGGTAGTAAATCCTTTTTGAAATGGTTACCGAATACGCATCCTTTGTTTCCTTTGTTAGTGATAGTTCCTTTGTCTTCCTATCACAAGTTCGTTATTGAATAGTCATTTCCCGAAAATCAAACTTGCATAAAAAATAACTCCATTAAATGATATTTCTAGAATTTGAGCAAAAGAAGTTAGCAAGAGTAAGTTCTGGCCCATATTGCGCAATGAAAATGACGTAAAACTTTATGTCCGGAAAACTCAACTACATACTTCATCCAGCATTGTTTAGGAGCTCTTCATATAATGTCCATATTGCTCAGATTATTGCGGAAGCGACGAGTATCTGTCAGGCACACTGACGAGCGAAGTGAAGTGCCATAACGAGAGCCGTAAAATGAAGTGCGTCGAACCTGCCACTATTAGCACTAGACCCACATGATTGCTTATTGTTGCCAGCCACAATGGCTAATCAATGTCCATCCGCTTGACCAAGACTTCGATGCTGATTCCAGTTAAAGTATTGTTGTAAGATTTTGTTACTTTCAGAATTTTCATCATCATTAAGGCCTTTCGACGTTCTTAGAAATTACGTGAGAACCGTCTCGCTTGCTTATTGTTATATGTACCTTCCTTAATGCGTCGTAGCTACTATCAACAAAAACCCTAATTTTAATAGCAAAGGTATCTTATCATTCGTCGCACGACCAGTAATCATCATCAGAGTTCTTGGTCCGTCTTCCTTTATACGGATATTTTACCCCATCCTCCATAAATGGTACCATTAAAAGGCTAAGACCGGCAAGGAAAGAGAGCTACTTAAATATACTTCGCACGAATGCGCAAATTGATATAAAATACTTCATCTTTTGATATCTGCTCTGAGCCGGCACAGAGACGCGGAAAATTTCAGTAGTGCTTTATTGAAACCAGTGTAAGGTAAACTGTTGATTTGATATTGAATATAGCAGCTTATCCGGCTTTATATTGACACAACGATAATTTCTGGTTTAAATAGAAATTCGCGAAAAAAAACTGCTTTCATTACACTATTGGGTTATACTAACTATAAGTTAGTTTTTATGCTTTTGGATTGCGAAAGGTCCCCAGCCTGTTTACTACAGCTCGCTACTACCAAAAATACAATGTAAATAACTTACTCAGCAATTCTCGGAGAGATAGAGGTCTGCATTGCTGGTCATCGATGTTCAGTTCGAGTTACCAGTTCGTGACTGGAAGGCGAATCGTGTATGTGACGATTCTATACAGAGTGAACAGTGAGCATAGAGATATTTTTGTAAGTTAAAAACATTGTCATGTCAACAGGGGCTGATGACATTGATTGATAAACACAAAACTTGTTTGCTCTACTGCTCTGTATTTGTTTTCCTTCTGACATTTACCAATTGATCTTACCTACAAGTATCGTGCCTATTAATTTTATCATCAAAACATTATTTACTATTTGCACTGGTGGTCTAGTGCTAGCGGCCCCGCCTTCCGATCCTAAGGTCGTGGGTTCAAATTCAGCTGTGCACAAATGGGGTTTTATGTTCGAAAAATTTATGTTCGCTATACTAGTACTCTTAAACGGCGAAAAAAAATATCGTAGGAAAACCGGCATGTCGTAGAACCGTAGAAAGCTCGAAAACATGTCCCAAGTGCACCACACTGGTTTAAAAGAACTAAGTAGTGACACGACTAGATAGATAGACAGTTCCGTTATAATCTACGTGCATCAAACATCTTTAAAATATTGTCAATTTAAGTCATTCTGTCTATGAAAATAAGAAAAGTAATTAATCATATAAGTATTAATCCATTAACATTGTCTTCATCAGTGTTGGTTTAATCATTAATCACCGTACATTTATCATAATTAATATGGCATCTTACAAACACCATTTAGTGTTGCTACGGAACATCTTGTAATATTTTATTAGATGTGAATAATACGCCCGATTAACAAAACATGTGGAGCGAGCGACGAAACATTTACGTTTTTTGTGACACGCATTCTGTGTAGGCTCTTTCACATGATGTCGCTGACTGCGTCGTGCAGATTGTTCAATGTTGCCTAAATGCTCTAATACTTCGAATCTAAATCTAAGTTTAAAATCAATCAACCCTTACTGAACTACTAATTATTTGAAGATATTTCTTTTTATAAATCGGAAAGTTTGGTGGAATATCAATTATGGCGTAAAAATTTTGATATAACTTGAAATATGATTTTTTTATCTAGAATAACATTATCTCTCTTGGATCAGGAGTGGCTGCAAAAGTTCTTATTTTAAGAGTTCTTACTTGTGGCTCTGCCAACTTCGTTGGGAATACGAGCGTGATAACAATGTACGTATGTAATAACATATCAATAACTTTTCACTCAAAGGCCTTATTCACTGGGACCAAACAAACCGTAACGCGGGCAAATACGGGCACGTTTGTGAAATCACCGTAATATCGTATTCTATATGACAATTTTGTATTGCAAAAATGCGACGAGGCGTGTTACAAAACAAGTTACGAGCTGTCAAGTTTCGAGAGAAGGGACCTGGTACGACTAAAGCTAGTCGTCCGTAATATCTCAGTTCCCGACTGGCCTCACAGTTATAACTTACAATCTCAATATAATTGTCGTGAGCCCGGTATGATCCCATGTATAAGAGCCGCAGTTCGACTGACACACGTTTTCATGAAACAGTGACATGTTACGTGGGGTTTCCAGGGTTGGCAGACACCGCCCGCTGCGCCCCTTCTGCTTCTGACAACCCTAAAAACAATATTGCTTCCCATATAATTGTTGTGCTCGATTAACTGTAATGAATGGTGCTAAATTCATTTTCTATTTGATCCCATTTGTTATGTCAGCTGAAAATGAAAACAAATTGATTAAAAGCGATTTTCGTGATAACTGTCCGTGGAAATATCATTTTATCGTTTTGTTTGTTTTAATTGTCTACTGAGAATTGCTACTGCACAGGCTGGCTCATTGTTTTGTGTTGACTTTAATTTTGTCTGTAAGATGTTCCACAAATGTATGGAACCTAGGCCTGGTCGGTGTACACTTGTTAATATAATGTAGAACCCATCGTATTTTTATTATTATTTTGCTTTATCTATTACAGGTTCCTCAAATGCTTTTCTTACGAAGGGCAACACAAAACATAAAGCAATATAATGTTTTGACAGCTGTTGACTTTGACAAGTTGGTAAATTGGCTCCATTTCGTTCGCGTATCGAAATGTTCATAATGAGTCTGTCAAAATGATAAAACTGACAAAGTACTTAGTGACAGTGGCAGCTACGAACTATTTCACTGTCATAGCCGTCGAAGAAAATATGTTTTAAACATTTTTCTGCAAATCATTAGGTTTTAAATTGGAGTTGGAGTATTTTTTGAAATTCACTGATTTTTTCACCATTTTTCCATCTGGTGTACCTGCCTGCTGTGAAACACCTCCTTTAATGTCTTAAGTTAATATATTTACATAAATGTAGCGTGAGTCGGTGTCTGCGTGGCTTTGCCGGTAGATAACCTCTTATCAGTTTTGCTGCAGTATTGATTTCCTATCAGTTTCAATGATAACAAGTAATTAGTTATCATGTTGTTTTAAGCTGGCGAAATCTCCTTTTAGCAGGAGTACTGGTCTTTTGGTTTTGGTTTCCCATCTTCTGGTTTTTTTTTTTCGTGGTGGTACAGCAAAAGATATTTTTAACTGTCCATAATGTTTTCGAATTAGCTTAGGAATACGGCGAAAGAAAAAAATATTATAATTATTTTGAAGACAAGTAATATGAATAGTCTAAGGATGAGGGACGATCATAAATATATAAATTTTTGTGTAGTAGTAAGTCGTCGCCTGCGTCACTTAAAAACCTCGGAGCTCCGAAATACTCAGCTAGTATAAGTCACAAGCTAGCAAGCCGGGCGGTAATAGATCGTCTAGTCGCTTTACAAAAAATGCACCTTAGAGGTGGTAAGACAATTTTTTTGGTGATAATATATAACTTCGAATGAAGCAGACTCATATAATATCGATCGAACTTCACTTTGTAAGTTCGTTTGATCACAAAAAAAACATCAAATTTTGATCCAAAGAATCGCAACTAAGTAATATCTAACGTCACCCATCTTTTTGTAAGCGTGCCGCATGAGCATACCTTAGTTGTTGGAGCAGAGGGTTAGCTGATCTTACATTGTTGTTGCTAAGGCTTCGTCTGAGGCAATAAAAGCTGAAAGTTGTTCGTGCGGTTCGATGCCATTCGGTCTGCAGCCGTGAGTCGTGACTCACCGACTTGCCAAACTTCGTCGGCTACTAGCCTTTGTATCTGCCATAAGTCCCCAGTTAAAGAAGCCACTTTTTTATGTTTGTGATAATCAGTAAGACCAATCTTTAAGACCAATTTATGTAATTGTGCCGTTTATGGGTACATTTAGGATAGATAACTATAACAGTATCCAATCCACGGAAGCCTCCAGCATGTTATAATTCGCACAAAGTACCCACCACTTCAGTCCTCCAAACTTGTCAAGATACCTCAAAACTTGGATGAGACTTTAATAAAATTTCCTCGTTCACTTCGCGGGAGTGACGTCGCTTCCGATACTTAATACTTTTCTATTATAATATAAATTACTAGCTGCCGCCCGCGGCTTTACTCGCATGGTACCCGGGTAAAAAATAGCCTGTATGGTAATCCAGTACATGTATTATGTATATTCCAAGTTTCATTCAAATCTGTTCAGCCGTTTAGGCGTGATTGAGGCACAAACATACAAACATCCTCACAAACTTTCACATTTATAATATAGTAGGATATAAAGCCTCTTAATCCTATCACCATTGCGGTTCCAGAAAAGCCACAGTCCAGGCCAGGATCTCAAAAAAACGACATCCACAGAATCAATCAGGGGGTATTTTTTCCATCTTTCAAAAGATGTCTTGTGTTCTTTCTTATAAGTAGTGTGTATCTGTGTGTCTGTCTGTGGCATCGACCGATTTGAGGCGGTTTTTTCTGTTTCAAAGCTAATGTGATCGAGATGGTCCTTAGCTATAGTTTATGGAGATCTGTCGAGGCGTTTGAAGATCATCAGCTCATTTCCTTCTTGACAAAAGGATCTTTCCTTTCATAGGTCCGGTTGATTTGTGGTGTTCTGTTCGGGGGTTATTTAATTTTTTAATTTTATATCTTGTTTTCATTATATTTTTACTAGTGAAACTCCCCGCAACCTAGTTCTCGTTTGGTTCATTTTCATACAAACTTCATCTTCGCACAAACTACATCTTCGCACTGCGTCACTAAAATTGAATTTCGGGAATTCCTTACTTAGTGTACCCCTACACTATAAGGGGAATAGGTACCTATGTACCCTCCAAGTTTCATTACTTTAGGACTTACGGCGTATTTATTTTAGTTTAACATGTTCGAATAACTTCAAACATGCAATAGCGATTATGTTACATTGTCAATAACAGCATCTATAAAAGCAGTCACTTGAAAAAAGAACGTCAAAGTTCCTCACGTTGCATGTTCTGGTCATAAACTCGGAAACAATCGAAGCATGAGTATTATTATTTACTTCACGAGTTCACGATAGCAGGGGTTGTCTGCCCTTGAACCATAGAATACCTTGTAAGCAACACAGAGGTAGGAACTGACCTTAAAAGTTTCACTCCGAACGAACGAACGCACGTTTGAATTTTTTTAATTCGATTTGTTCTTACTCATTGGCTACGCTTCGAATTCTGAAGTAAGAGGTACA
This sequence comes from Scotopteryx bipunctaria, assembly GCA_949320045.1. NCBI lineage: Eukaryota > Metazoa > Arthropoda > Insecta > Lepidoptera > Geometridae > Scotopteryx > Scotopteryx bipunctaria. The sequence goes on along the minus strand of OX439459.1, from coordinate 4,173,880 downwards.
TTTTTTATTGGGTAATCATTATTTGTGCCCGGTTCCTATATTCAATTAACAGACGCTGTTATCTGTCGAGAAGCGTCGTCGTACCACCCGTTCTCCGATAGAAGAATACAGAAATGCCAGGTGCATGAGTCATACATATTTATAGGACCTGTGATGTAAATAAGAAGTAGCTATGGCCTTTTTTGTGCAAGACTTCTTATTTTCTACGTTTAGGCCTTACTCTTATTGGGGAGAAATGACATGTGTGTAACTGTGGAACCATACCAGGCCACCTGGTATACTTAGTGACATACGCCAGCTTCTACCCCAGCCAATGACACAGAATAATAGCAGTAACCGATCCAGCCAATGGCAGCGGTTCTAAGGCACCTGCTGTCTCGTCGAAAAAACACTTCGTTTAATGCTTGTTAAACTTGCACGGTCCTTTTTTTTGCAGTTCCTTTGTTATCCAGTCTACCTTGTAATCTGGCGCGCATCTGTCAGATTGGAGGAAGAACTGAAGCTTGAAGTGGTTTTATTTCAGATGTTTTAAAGCGGTCATAATTTATTCAAAGTTCATTCATCTTCCTTTCATTTGCGAGGTATTTTTTTGTACATTTAAAAAATTTTTTTATTAGCGTGGTTATAAGGGGTCCCAACCAAAACGCCGCATGACTTGATTCCTTGTAACTTACTAGGTTTCCATATGTAACCGGGTAGAAAGCCTAACACTCTCCACCCTAGGTACCTTACCTAGGTTACAGCTAAAAATCAGCGTTGGTTGTAAGTTTCACTTACTTCCAACACATGCTGAGCTGGACGCCATTTTGGCACTCACACTATTAGTTAAGTTGTTTAATCTAAGTTAGTTTATGGTTTTTGTGTGTAAATGTAAATAAATAAACGTTTCATTTATTCATTCACCCCAAAAACAAGCTTTAAACGAAAATCTTGTCGATTCGTTGCTCCTGTGCGGAAGAAGGACAAACCAACAAACGAAAAAGTAGAATAGTAAGTAGGTAGGTTCTTTAGAAGAATAACAATCCTATTCTAGGCCCAGGGCTTGATATTCAGCATCTAGAAATATAACAAATAGATTGAGTGAAAATCAGGCGGAGTCTCAACATCGTAGTGTAATTTCCTATCAAACAAAACAATGCGCTAGAAATTGTGCAACATCTCATTCGAATGCAGACAGATTTCTCTCGCGTTGCAACGGAAAACGACAATTTTGTCCATTTGTAATGACAGACATGACACGCAAAGGATGCATCAAAACTCGAAATGGTTCGTGGCATTACCAATTGACGGGATAAGTGCGTTCTCAATTATACCAGAGTATTTTTAACCAGTAATGTAGGTTAGGTAGGTACTGATATTACTAAACGCCATTTAAGGACAGACCTTGAATTTGAAAAGTTTAAATCTGTTTTGTGTTAAGGGAGCAAAATAACTGCTGAACAAATCTGAATTAAACTTGGGATATATAGTTTGTGACCTGGAATAACATTAGGTTACTTTTTAACTAGGTGCCACGCAAGCGAAGCCGCGAGCGGAAGCTAGCAGTTGTAATAAATAAAAAAAAATGATTTTAATATTTTATGAAAACGACCGCTGAACACTGTTCAGTAAATTAACTCGGAGTTTTTATAATTCTGGTTCTCGTTTTTTCTCTCCATTTCTTAAGATATTTTTGTTCTTAAGATCCGAGTCGCAATGATTTGTCGAGGCTTGTGATTTACCGTCCGGTCGATGACCTTGAGTAAAGTATAACACGGATGTATTAGCTCGCCTGAAACAGTAGGTGATGAGTTCGATGACCTCAGCTAGGGTTGCCATGCATTTTACGCGCACAGTTTTAGGGTTCCGTACCCGAAGGGTGCTAACGGGACCCTATTACTAAGTTTTCGCTCTCCGTCTGTCCGTCCGTCTCGTCTGTCAGAGGGCTATATCTCATGAACCGTAATAGATAGAGAGTTGAAATTTTCACAAAGTGTGTATTTCTGTTGGAACCTGTAAAAACAACAAATAATAAAAATACTAGAACGCACTGCCATCATAATAGGTGGCATACTAGAAATATTTATGTACATAATGGTACGGAACCCTTCGTGTCCGAATTCACTTGACCGGTTTCATTTACCTACAACAGAAGTAGGTACGAAAGGTAAAACACTAAAAAAGAAATACTTAAAATACAAGTTCGCCTTTTAATGTTTACTTTTAAATTCACGAAGTGGAAATCAATCCATACTATTTATAATGTTATAAATGCGAAAGTAACTCTGTCTGTTACCTTTTCACACATAAACCACTGAACAGATACTGATAAATTTGGCAAGGCGAAATATACCTGGAGAAGAAGATAGGCTGACTTTTATCTCGAAAAAATCAATGCTGACGAAGTCGCGGGCTAGTGATTAATACGATTATTAATGCTTATTTTTAAAAACATTCGATAACATTTCGTATTCGTCATTATTTTATCTGAGAATTCGCACGATAAGAACAGGGCCAAGAATTCTAAAAAAATATTCTGGTTTATCGTCTGCGACTTTTATTGAATTTAGAATTAACCGATAATACCGTTTTATGGTAGTGTTCATGCGGAGATTTACCAATGTTGCGTTATTTTACTCTCAGAACAGCAAATCAACCTCGATCTCTAAAGGACGAAGGTTCGTTTATACCATATCAACGTTACTTAAAATGTTCAGCCTTTTTTTGTCATATAGCAGTAGGTAATGAACGATGCGTCGTCCGTTAGTAGAATATTGGAAGCGGGTATTAGAGTTCATGCTTAGCTACAGGCGAAAATGTACTAACGTTACAAAGTACATGCGTATCTGCAGATGATGATGTCTGAACCTCAATGCCATCATTATTACCTCGAAGCAAAAATCGATTACATACTCTTGCATTGTAATTTATTCCAATACAATAGTGGGATTGTAAATATTCACAAGCGAAGAAAAACAGTAGGAAAATCAAACAAAGGCTCAGTGGGCGAGTGACTCAGGGGTACGGCACTTGCAATTTAAATTGAGCAACTAACTGTTCTATATCAACTATCGATAATGCTTTAAACAACAAACTACGGGTTTACAGGGGATGTTTGTATTCATAAAATCATGGGGATCATTTGGACACGTCTTAAATCTACGTTGCACTTACACCTGTTCGTAACAGGACCAAGCGTGGAAGATAATAATTCTGTTTTAATCATTTCTCAAATAAAAATTTTAAACACAAGTAGCGCCACATATCCATTAAATTAGATAAAATGTTTACCAAAACATTCATGCATTTTTCAAAAAAATGCATGAATGTTGCAAGCAGTGGCTTGGTGAATGAGTGCTGTGTCGCCAGGCAACAATTGCTTAAGTTGCCCGTGTGAGCACCATAATATTCTCAACCTAACGGTACCACTGAACATCGTCATGACATTATGGTGTCGATCAAAATTGGTCGCAGATCGAGGGCAAGTTGAATTCCGTAAAATTCCTATCTCCTAGCTGCACCTAGCTTGCTGTTCAAATTCTGATAAAGGTCGAATTTCTCAAGGCTTTTAATAGAAGACCAATGACGTAACGTGACCTGACGCCACGTCTAAATATATAAAACTCTTAGGTTACTGGCTGACTGTTAATTAACACACAGTCAATCCTTAAGCAAAAGTCCTAGAATCATGCAACTTTCAGGGTATATTCCTGGAGTAGAGATGCACTAAGAAAAGAATTCCCGAAAATCAGTTGATTTTTACGGCCTTTAGGAGTTGATTTTCGGGTAAGTGGCCTTACAAATTTCATTTTCCCGCTGCGTAGCAAGAAGATGAAGTTTGAAGGCTACTTTAAATAGGCAAACCTAAATTTTAAAATCGGTGCTTGATAATTATAGTTCTACTAAAATAAATAAGCTAATGACATTTTTACAGCATAAGAGCCGTGCTATGTTTTAAAATTTTTATTAGAATGGTTAGCGGTTGCATGCATTTAGTTGAATCTAAACAGTATCACCTAAAATCAGCTTGCAGTGCAAAACAAGCTTTATTCAGCCGATTGTAGATTTAAAATAGCTTTAAACTTGCGCGATACAAACCACGAAATTGTGGGGTGTACAAGATTGAGTTGGCTTCAATATCGCTCGTGTAGGTGTTATATTAGTTCAGATGGTTCGATTGAAGCCCGGTGGAGCGAATTCTGTAGCCTCTGGAAAACTGGTGCCGTGATAAAACAATTGCATTTTTATAAGACATAGTGATATTATGGACTCAAAAATATTGCTAATGGACCATAATGTAACTATCCAAAACGGGAGTGGAAGGATAAATCAATGTGGATTGATGTAACATAAGATCGAGTTGCATGGTGGTCAAAATAGGCTGTTCATTATATAAATCAAGGCTAGGGAACTAGGCAAGCCATTACTGTAACTAGTTTAGCTGAGATTTATAGACAAAAGTTGTCTTCTGACACTGTATAAATCATCAAATTGCAAAGGCTTAAAATGATAGCGTACCATCTCGTCTAGACCGATTTTGAAAGATATATAGCTAAGGATTTCGGGTGTAAAAGAAAGATTGCGAGACCGCGCAAAATATTGAAATAAAATAACCCGTTAAATGAATCCAAAAACTGGTTTCAAAATCTAAAGAAATAGTAAGTAAGTAGTATGAGCTAGTGGCCAACTCTTGTGCTGGAGTTTTTAGGCCGCCTATAGGCCTCCGTCATAGCTAGTTATTACCTATAACTATCAAAGTAAAACTCATGCAAACATGGCAGGGTTCCCGAGATCTAGATCAAAACATACTCAAACCATGGATTTTTCAAGTTTTTTTCTCTTATCATGTTTTCACTTCGAGGAACTCAAGTAAAAATATTCTTATTTTTGAATGAACACATTTTATTTATGTACAACAGCGTTCTGCATCTATTTTGGTGAGTAAATCTACCACTGCACTTTCTTAAGTAGAGCTAAAAGAGAGGCCGTATTATTATGTCCGTAAATGCAGAAAATAGTGTCAGTGTTAGTTACTATTATTTATCGTGTGTTACCTGACGGGTGCGGTCACACGAATCGCACGCCATGTGATTGGTACGGTACGGATTTATTTATTATTCAATCGATGTTGACGATAAACATGTCAATCTCGAAGCCATCAAAAAGTTTTACTGTGAAAATCCAGTGAGAATTTGGTATAGCATGCCAAATATCGGAAGTGTGGGTTTAAAACGAAATAGCGGGTTAAAAGCTGATAAACAGCCGTAAAGTTTTCTATTCGGAGAGTTACAGCCATGAATAGTTGCAAGTCCTAAAAATATAAATAGACTAAGTAGGTATCGATAATAGAATGGAGTAGGCTTGTAGAAAGCAAGCGTTGTGATGGCAGACCAACTGCCAAATTGGTCGACATTGAGACGATCGGGGAAAGTCCTGGATGCGATCGGCCGAATCCAAATCTAAATGACATACAATGGAGTCCATACCCAGCTGTGGGTACTACTACATACTGAGAATGATAATGATGAAATTGGCATCGTAGGAAATGATATCGCTTAGTTTTTTCATGCATACGATCTGGTATAAGTAATGATCTAATATATTCAACAGCATCTCCTTTCCCCTTATTCCACTTAACGTGGGGTCAGCACATGGTTTTCTCGTCCACTGCTCCCTATCTCTCTATCAATGTTCTTGAGTGTGTTTTGGAGTATTCAATCCTTCCTTACTCTTGGCATCTTACCGCCATCCCCAAAAGAAAACTGTTTGGGTTTTCGTGGACATCACCCATATTTTCTGAGATTCACTTTTGCGATAAAGACATATTATCTTAATAAATAAATATTTCCATACCAACGTCCACATATCTAACAATCTTAGTTCCAGAATAGTGTTGCCTCCAAAATATGGTAAGTAATCGGCATGGTGGAATAGCCGTTGAAGTTGGTCCCGAAACCGGTTTGAGCCGGAAAGTGGAACGTTGCCCTCATTCTTGTCGAAGTGTAGTTTTGATTTCTTGTTTCGTGCTGCGGTGATGTTGATTGGAATACTGTTAAGAAGCGGTTTTGAGGAACCTCATGACTTATCACGAACATAACAAAACAGCCAGCTTCAACACTGGGCGTTTGAACCTAAACAAGTAACAAACATTATTTCTTTTTAAAAACCCACGATGGACACAAAAAAATTGTTACTAAACTTAAACTAACATAATGCAAAAAATGCATCGAAATCGGTTTAGTAGTTCTTGAGTTTCAGAGGTGCAAAAAAGTATGCTAGCTGCTGCAGCGCCCCCTGGTGGGCTATGGCCGTAAAACATATCTAAGAACCTTCCCTGAAATGACACCAATAAAATGCAGAAAACCGCATCGAAATCAGTTCTGTTGTTTTGGAGGACAAAAAAAACAGAAATAAATAATCATACAAATAAATAAAAACAAAATAAACATACAACCTCTTAGGCCAAACGCCTATACCTTCTCCGTACCGTCGTGGGTAAAAAGGAGTCGTATATAACAGTATCAATTCATAAAAATATGCGCTCTGCTAGTTTTCTCAGAAGGAAAACATCGCAAAAAAAACAAAGTCACTTAAACAAAAAAGAATAAACACAATAACGTAGAGACAATAATCGTAAAAAGAGTTGTTTTAAAATCCAGCATCGATGCGCAAAAAATATTGACTTCATAACAAATTAGGTCCATCAAGTTACGGTGGCCGCTTCATAACAAACCAAAGATTACTATTAAAGTGTACCTTTGACTGATTCATCGTGTGAAACTTCAGAGTTCTCAGCGAAAAAGCGACATGGTTCTATTTGATATACATTTATTGCCCCCACTTCTTGCTATATAACTTCTGATGATCATTACCTTAGCTATGTATGAACAGTTAGCCATGAGTATAAATTTGTATTTGTACATCTATATAAAATACCCGCTTGTTTCCCATAGGGGTAGGCAGAGATCTCCATTTGCTAAGACCCTGACATACTACACTCTCATCACTTTCTTCAGGTCTTCAAGCTCTCAAGGCTTCTTGCAACTTTGCTAATATGAAACCGATGTTCATCAAGGTGTGAACTAATATCAATAAATTGCATCTAAATTGGAGCATCCTATCCGCTGATTTCCACAGACGACGAACGTACTCGAAACTCCAAACTTACACCTTTAAAATGCGGTTTACAGAAATAACGTTTGTTTCAGCTGAAAAAGTTTTTATCGCCATGAAATTGCATGCGGTAAGGTTTATTTATGCCTGAAGTACCGTTAAACCTTTTTATCTCCCAATGCCAATTGTTGGGCGCTTAATTTTATTGGGACCGGTCACCACAAAGTCATTGAGGAATTCCAAGAGCTTTAAGTTCTTACTTAGCGCTTTACAATTCGCAAGCGATTCGGTTTCAGCTGACGCAAAGTTGGTTGGTAGCCAAACGGGTCACCAATGTTTATATTAAATTTTCTTTCGCCTATTGTGGCAATTGAGCCTTATTGTCTAAAACTGCGGTGGAAATAGCGTTTTTCTCATTTCGGTCTTTGTCGTCGTTATAATCATGGCCTCTTCAATATTTCGTGGTCGCTTTTTGCACATGACTTTTCTTAATAAAAGCAAATTAGTGAGTGCTGGCATCGAATTTTGCTGTACTAAGCGTAAGTAATATGGAAAAGTGTAGTTTTTTAAGTATTCACAGAGACCATGCCGGTCTTGGTTTCAGTGACCCTAGGAATACTTTTGTAAACTTACAAAATAAAAACAAATTGAAAAGCTACGAGAACAAAAGCAAAGTTGCTAATTTAAATGAATACGTTCCGAGAATTTCGCACAGAATCTGCAATCGCGAAATTCCGCCAATTCCCATTCCACCTGCCTGTTTTCTTTTCATTTCGGCTGGTTTTGTCACTGATTCCAGGAAATGATTTTATTGACACGCCAGCTCAAGAAAATTATATCACGTCTTATACATGAGCCGGAATCCGAATAATATGGATAAGACTGCTCTTGTTTATCAAAAATCTTCTACCGTTATTTTTCCTGTGTTTAAAAATTATACCTGTAGTTGTTTACACTGTAAATTAAATGTCATAATTCCTACCACGAAGTGCTATATTTGCTGGGTTATTTACTTTGTTTTACTACAAAAGGAGTTCACAGGTTTATGCTTAAATTTACCAAATTGTGTTAATAACGAATTTCTATATATACAGGGTGAATTTTCCCATAGGGCGTGCTGCAAAGTACTCAAAAGAGTTTCGGGCCCGATTTTGATGAAAACTAAAACTGAATCATTAAATTTTTTGAAAATCAATATTCCTAGCCAGGAGTCGTTTGTTGTTTACTGAAAAAAAAACTAACCCGTTGATTACTGAAAAAAAAAACACTGTATTATTACACCATTCGATAGTGTCGCTAATAAGGAACAAATTCTGGAAAGTAATGACATGCTTCAAACTAAAGGAAAGTGTTGGATTTTAACAAAATACTTTTTAAATTTTTCTTAAGTTATCTATCTATTAAACCTTTGAGTACTTTTCGCTATTCCTCATAGTTTCGTAGTCATTGTCTCAAAAAATTCACTCTGGATATGCTTAAAATATTCGACTAACAGAATTTCCTAAATTGAACTGTTACATCATCTCAGTCTTGTGGCTTATTGAAACGTTCTCATGATATCTCGTTTCCCATATTTCATTCGGTTCTATTATGCGTGACCAATATGTTACTGATTTGAATATCGGTTTAAATTTTTTATAGTTTCGATAAATGTGTGAAAAGTTTTGGAACAGTTGGAATATTTTATGTGTTTTACTTCTATATTTCCATCATAAATACACTGAAGTTATGGCAAATCGATTCAGTTTAGTTCTATAGTCCAATACCTTTCTTATGACTATATTATTTTGTACATCAGAATATGAATGTCGCGTGATCAAGTTTTGTGTATTTAGTAGCTAGAATTACTCATACCTTTCCTCGATCCATCGCTATTCCATCGAAAGATACTAAAACACAGGAAAAAAATCGACAGATGATATTCTTAAACAATATTCTCCATCAGTACTTACAGCTGGATGATATAATAGGGTTTGCTACGTGACACAATGCAAAAAACCTCTCAGTCATGTTATATGTCGGTGAATTTAAATGCGAGTCGCAATTTTTTGCCGTGTTGACTTCCTGAGTCTACGTTGAGGACAGTAAAATATGCAGCATACTCGTCAAAGAATCCCGAGATTTTTTCCACTTTGTTTTTTGTAACGGAGACGTTTTACGATGAAATAGACTTTCCTGGAACTGGATTTTCTTAGACCTTATCATGCCTGAAGAAGGAAATAGATAAGTAGCATGAACTGCAATCCAAATCTATTCAGTTTTTCAGTTTGCGATCCAATATCCATTTTTATGTTTTTTGCTAAACTTCATATTGCTTTTTCATTGCATTTAATGCAATATTAGATAATGTACTATTATGTATGGTAAATGGACGCACAAAAATGCAAATTAATACATAAATTCAGGCAAATCTTTACTGTCATATACATACTAATCTACTAAAACAAGAGCCAAAACTGTAACAATTTTAGCCCCTGACCTGGCGCTCATCAAGTTATTATTCAGCGAGCAAACAAGGCAAAGCACCGAACTAAGCTGCGTACACACCAGTAACCTGCTAGGTAACATGTCAGATGTCAGTCTGATTCCTGTGGCACTTGGGAAATGCATCGACACACCAGGTGTCAATAATGCTGCCTAGTATTGTAGCAAATAAATAACTCAGCAAAACGTGGACCGTCAGGGACAGTTACGATTTAAATTTAAATTACAGACCTGTGACATGCGTAAATTCAGTAATCACTTAGTTGTGGTTTACAAAAATCGCGTTCTTTCGTTCTCTTTTTTTGTCAGCTTGTAAGTTTTCGAGGATGTGTGTGGTTTGGAAAGAAACATTACATGTTCTGGAATAACACATACACGCAGCTTGTTATCTACAAATGACGTGGGCGAACCTACGGGCGGACGCTCGTTTTAAATAATATTTGAGAAAGTTTCATTATTTTTCTTAGAGAATTAATGATAAAACGTGACAGGATGAGTAGGTTCACCCTTGAAAATCGGTAGAACGAACGCTTGTCGTAATGACTAGGTTGTAAATGACCCTGAAAAAAAATTGTTGATGGCTATTTGGAGCAGCTATTTGGAGAAATAACGCAGAAGCAACGTCCATTTTAAAAAGTATGCGTATTGTAGGATGCCATCCAGCAAGGTGCAGCGACGATCTGCGAATGAGAAAAGCAAAAGAACGCGTTCAAAGGTGCGTCTTGAGATGTCCTGCAGTGGACTGCAGTAGATTGTTGATGATGATGATCTGGTGAGATGATAAGATTAAAATGTGTCTTTCATGCAGTGTTGAAATTGCACTAGGCCAGTAACATGTGTGCTCTTAACGAGTCAGTGAACGGCTTCGCCAAGCCGTGGCCGCTGCGTAACGACGCAATGCACCATAAAAACTGAAGATAAGCCAACCTTACTTTTATCACCATGAGGACGAGTTTCCATTGTTTAGGGTGAGACAATTTTGTCTGTATATTATTGTCGTCACGGTCGCCAAGAACAGCCGGCTACGGAAGAAAAAGAGATAAAAATTCATTAAAACGGCTGTTTTTGTAAAGAAACAAACTCAAGACTATCCACAAAGCCCCAAGACCCTCTTAAACAGGCATGTATTCAAGGTTTTTTGACGATATCTTAAGGGATATTTATAGGGATGTTCACATTGAAGGTAAAATTTGGCGCAAACCCACAATTTGTAATGTCTCTCAAACGATGTTACGCCCGATATACTATGACTACCTTATTCGTACTTCGCTCGAGTGGTGAAAATTGTGACACCCTATTTTAAACCCTATTGAGCGTTATTTTGAAGAAAGTCAAGGGTTCTTTTGAAAATCCTGAAACACATGTCCATTTATTTTGCATTTGTAGTATCCAGACCGAGTTTCAACAAATCGCATCACGCTTTAAAAAGTTCCATACGTGAATTTTGAAAAATCCAGCCTTAGTGGGTGGTTATAATACAAAAGGATGCCACTCGTACCTTCCAAACAGCTTTCTAGCTTCTGTAGTTTGGCCTGTGTGTTGTTTGCAGAAATATGCTTATTGTTGTTTGCTTATGCTTCTATTGTTTTGTATACATACGAGTAGATACGATAGGTACAAGGCACGTCACCAATAGTGCCCTCCTAGTGAAGAACGCAGTAACTAGCATTTTTGACAAAAAATAATTAGATATACCACATTCTTTTCTCACTCACGTATTAAACATGTTTGACATAGTTACCGCGTTCTTCACTAGGAGGGCTAATAGTCGAGCGAGAGTGACTTTGTATCGTGAGTCAGTGGAACCGCGCAGTCATAAGCTAGCTGAAGTAAAGTTGTTTACTACTCGTAAACGTAATCAATAAACGTAAGTTATGTGACAGCCCACTTTTTAGTGTGCCAGGAAGCCAAAATATGAAGCGTAAAATTTGGTATTCCATAAAAAGATGGATTATTAAAGTTGTTCACATAAAAGAGCACTTTGTTCTTTAATAACTTTCGTTTAAAATTAAACCCGTACCGAATATAGACAGTTTGATTCTGAGTTGAACTAAAACGGATGACTTATTTTCGAAATTTATAAGTTAATGTAGGTGTGGAAGGTATGCTGACTTACAGGTATACTTAACTAGGTTTTATGTGTCCCAACGAGCCCACCGGTGAGCCGGTTAGAGAAATTGTACCTACATTTTGTAATCTACAATTTGTGTATTTCTAAGTGAGGCAATGTCAGTTTACCTATTTGTAAAAAAGTCATTTAAGGCCTTAACTAACGGCACGCCTCGGCATGCCTAAGGATGCCTAAAGATTCCTTGGCATGCCGTGCCGATTTTGTGCGCCGGGCCTAAATAATCAAAGCCATGAACTGGAAAATTTAGAAATAATTTAGTCTAAAAGTCGTGTAGGTATACGATTTTTATGCCCGATTCCAATATTCTTCTAACGGACGACATATCGTTCCAACAACGATGTTTTTCAGTCAAAAATGTATGAACGATCCGTCATCTGTTGGCAAAACAGAACCAGGCACTAAACCTCTAAATCTTTCTCCATACCAAACACAAAAGATCGAAACCTTTGGTTTCCTAAGAAGGCTTAACTGATACAGTAAGGCTTTCAAGCTCCTTACCGTGCTTCTTTGAATACCTTCTTATTTAGAAAAACAAACCGGTTAAGCGCGAATCCAATTCGCATACGAAGGGTTCTGTACCATTGTACATGTACATAAATGTTTCTTGAATGGGATCCCCTTATACTTTTTATTATTTTTATAGCGGCAATAGAAATAGACACTCAAAAATTTTGTCAACTCTATTGCGGTTTACAAGATACAGCCCGACAGACGGACATACCGACAGATTGATAGGCGTACGAAACCCAAACAAGTTTGCCGATTCAATCGAAAAACACGGTTTCGAATCCCACTCTGCATGTTGTAAGTAAAAATGCCTTTACTTAATATACATAAGTGAGTGAGTGATTCAAACGCAAACATTTAAACTTACTATAACTTATTTATACTTCTCTGCTGGACTGGGAGTAAAAAAAACATAGAATGCGTCCAGCTACTTCTTTCCCCGAGCATGTCGTAAAAATGACGAAGGCATAGTATCCTCTCCATCATGATGTACCCTCTATATATGGGCGATGGGCTGATCACCTGTCATCATGGTTCACTATATCCATTTTGGAACTTAAAATCAGGAGTGGCTGAAAGTTTTCTTATGATTACTTGTGGCTCTGCCCATCCCATTAGGGATACGGTCGTGGTAATATCTATGTATGTATGTGTATAATAGAAGTACTTATGTAATTAATGTCAACTTTAGGGTAATTTTAATAGTTTTAAAGCAATATTTCGCTGTTTCATTAATTTCCTTTCACCTACAATTCGGTCACAGAAATACATTTTAATTCATAGCGGATATTAATGAGAAAGTTGATTAAGTCTTGCCTTTGTTAAAATAGTGAACTTAACATTACGATAGCATTATAGCGGTGACTGCGTTGACGAACTCCTCGGTGGCGTGGCGGGCTAGTGCTCGGCTGAGACGCAAGAGGCGCGGGTTCGATTCTCAATGCGGGAGAACATTTCCGGTCTGAGTGTTGTAATATTATTTATTATGTGTATGTATGCTTTGTTTGGTTTAGGGCTAGATGTCGTTGCCTACAAATATTTATTTATTTATTATTTATTTGCAACTTTGAACCTTACGGTGGTATAAAAATATTTATTTTATTATCAGCACTTTTACCCTTTCACCACCAGGGCCCATTTCGTGCACTACCTTGCGTTACATTGCGGTTCTTACATAATTATAACCAAAAGACTTTTTATCTTAGTAAAAAAATGCTTACATAAAGAATTTATCTATTCATTGAATATAGAAACCGAGCGTCCATAGCTCATAAAAAAGTACTTTTTTTCTTAAAATCTCTAGGATCATTTGGACTCAGTTGATAGGGCGTATATAGCATTACGTCCGTAATGATGACAGCCATTTCTCAGACACCACAGCTTTACTAGCAGATTAACTTGTCATTCCCGGCAGAATTGATTGTTCAGTGCCATTCATTCTGAAACAACAATAAATCTTCATAAACCCACGGACGGCAGTCACGAACCGTAATCTTGCTTGTTTTAAAATTTAGAACAAAACCTAGTTTTCAATTATAGGAACAAAAGTAATCATAGGACATAGGCCTCCCCAAATGAGTGCCATCGCGCTTTATCTTCGGCATGATGCATCCAGTCTAAACCAGCAGACTTTAGCAGATCATCACTCCACCTAGCCGGAGGGCGTCCCATATTACGTTTGCCGAGTCGCGGTCTCCACTTAAGAACTCGTTTACCCCGGCGGTTGTCAGTTCTTCGGCAGATGTGGTGATGAAATGCAAGAAATTAGATTTTCACAGAATCCTATCTCCACGCTGATGCTTTTCCTAGTAAGCTACAGTATAATAATAAATAATAATGAGAAATTTATGGATGAAAATAAAAAAAATAGTGTTCACCAATACGTTTTCGCATTGCTTTATTTTGACACCATTTTGAAAGTTTTGTATTTTATACTACCTCTTAATGCTATGTTGGGACACATTTTTCTTTGGATTGTATTTTTTAGAATACCGTGTGGTATAAGGGCAGGAAGATGATAGTTTTTTTAGAGTACCAAACAGATGATTTCGAGGTCATCATCAGTAAAAACAAAAGCATCTCATAATAAGCAATACGGGATAGCCACATCTCAGCAGCATCTGAAAACTATAGTCTCCAAAATACTTTACCGCTCTATGGACCCCACCCAAGTCATCCTTTTCCCTGATATGTACTTCACACACGTGTCTAATTCAAGTGTTTTTTTAGATTTCTCCATAACATTATGTTTTTAAGTTTCTGTTTTGTTACAACCCATTTGGCAAATATAGCGATCAACATATTCAATGTTAGCAAATCAACCTCAACTTGCCTCCTCATGTCAATTCTTAATATCACAGTGGTCATTGGCTTTGTTTGGTCTGCATGACGCACGACAAGAATGGGTCAGTGATGATGAATGAACGAAGAGATCTAATCAACACAAACGTGAGTGTACAGAGCCGATTCCACGTTGTATTTAGTCACTTACCGCGAAATATTCCATTCTGCGAAGTAGGTTAAGCGTTTTTTCTTGAAAAGCTACATCCGTTGTAATACGACCGTAAAAAAGGGAGAAGACGCGGGTCACTTAAATTATTTACCTCCGAATAAACGCATCTCAGAGTTGAGCACGTCTCAAGTGACGAGTTTTTGACAGATTTTTATCAAAAACTGTCAAAAAACCGTGACTTGAAACGTGCTCAACTCTGAGTCGCGTTTGAGTATTCGGGGGTTATTTATTTATGTGACTGTTAATTACTATTATTATTATTTTGCAGAAATGACTAGAGCATAGAGGTCTATATTGACGGTTATTTATTATTTTCATAATTCGTATAAAAAAGGTGCGTTTCACTTTTTTAAAAGAATTCTATATCTTTGATGTTCTAAAATGTTTGTAATGAATCAAGACGTGAACTCACATAACTTAACATTCTAATTAATAAGTACCCCGCAAGATAACTGAACAAACGCCCCGCATCACACTAATTTCATCTTCCCGCTGTTTTGCTGTAGGAGTGGAATTTTGGATATTCCTTAGTGCACCCCTTACATTATGAAGAATGTACCCACCAAGTCTCATGCTTCTAGGGCTTATGGTTTAGTCTGTGCGTTGATTTCGGTCAGTTCATCCGTCAGTAACGTTAGAGTTCTACACTATAAGTGTCCGTCGGCGCCGATAGTTTAATAAGTTGCTCCGTTATACAGCGGATGTCACTTTACTGACGTCAAACGTACGTCAATGTTTCCGCTTAATACAACCATCCCCTAGGCACCTCCCCCGTGTACTGAAAATGGGGTAACGACGATCCTTAATTATATTCTGAGTACCTTCGTTAACACAGCATAAATCACAATTCTTTAACATAAAAATCTCACTGTGCGCGCATTCATTACTTAACTATGACGAAACAGCGCGAAATGGTACTCAACTGTTGTCTCAGTCGCGACTTTTTACCGCGACTTGCGATTATAAAACATTAAAATGTATGTGTAAACCCCTGCATGTAGACTTCATAGTCGCCAACAGGGTTTTACAGGCACAGCAGTAACAAATAAATATTCTTTGATAGGTCTCAATGTTCCGTATTTGCAAGCTATATGGTATCCTACTAATATTAACGCGAAAGTTTGTAAGTATGGATGTATGGATGTTTGTTACTCTTTTACGCCTAAACGGCTGAACGGATTTGAATGAAACTTGGAATATACATAGTACATGTGCTGGATTAACCTATCTATAATATAAAAATGAATCGCAAAATGTGTTGGTAAGCGCATAACTCAACAACGCCTGGACCAATTTGGCCAAATCTTTTTTTAAAATGTTCGTTGAAGTTCAAGGATGGTTTTTACGGCGAGAAAAATTAGAATTATTGCTGGAAAAACCCTAAAAATAGCCCTTTTCTTTTTCCCATACAAATGATTACAAATCTTTTTGACAGGACGAAGTCTGTCGGGTCAGCTAGTAGGCTATATTTTATCCGGGTACCACGCGAGCGAAGCCGCGGGCGGCAGCTAGTATGTACATATATTCCCTACGTGCTTATGTTGCATTGTGCGAGATTTGAGCGGGGCGCGAGTAACGGGCGGTAAGGATTAGTTTGGTATTAAGTAATTATGTATTCAATACAAAATTATTACCTGCGCTTTTCTATACATACCGATTGGCACGTAAAATATAGCAAGTTAAAGGTGTTATTTATTTATTTTATTTATTTATTATCACGCCCGTATTCCTAATGGGGTGGGCAGAGCCACAAGTAAACATAAAAAAACTTGTAACCACTTCTGATTTAAAGTCCTAAGATGGGTATGGTGAACCATGGTGATAGGTGATACGTGTTGATTGACAAATAAGGGGTCTTCTTATATGGTTCAACTGCGATTTCATAGTTTTTTATAATCGCAAAGTAGTCAAAGTCGCCTTTTAAAAAGACGCGTCAGAAAAGTAAGCTCAGCCTTAACGGTTCCCCTGTCAATTAGGAAAATTAAATAAACCGATGCGGGTTGGTCCGTGGAAATTAATATCACTTTCAGCGTCAATTTCGCATCGAAGGCGCACGTTCTACCCGAAAAT
This sequence comes from Scotopteryx bipunctaria, assembly GCA_949320045.1. Lineage (NCBI taxonomy): Eukaryota > Metazoa > Arthropoda > Insecta > Lepidoptera > Geometridae > Scotopteryx > Scotopteryx bipunctaria. The sequence continues at coordinate 4,157,084 of OX439459.1, read as the reverse complement.
ATGCGAAGCTGGTTATGGCGTTGCCTTAGTTTACGACCTCTATTACACTCCATGTTCTATGGTTTAAACGGAAAAATGTTGGGTAGAATATTTGGGAAAAAATTCGCAGTGAAATACTTTTCTCTTGACATAGATTCAAACCAAAATGCATTATCGTTTTGTGTTCCTCTTGCCCTGGTCTGAATAAGCTAAACTAATTTATAAAGCGCTTCGACTACATTTAGGTTTACAGAGCAGTTTGTAAGATGCCATGTGTGAAGTGAATGAAAAAGCCATTGAGGTGCACTTTAAATCCTTTCACCACACTGGTTATAAAGAACGGGTGACACTACTAAACCTAATTTTATGAAATTTTGTTAGGAGAAAGGTCAATTTTTCACAATATTTCCTTGATTAACTTCGCGGACGCCAGTGAGTTCAAGGTTTACGAAATTCTTCATGCCCGAACCAGCTCTTTCCCAAAACAATGATACGCTTTGATGGGCAATTGTCTGTTTCCTAATTAGTCGGTTATCAGATGAGTCAAGCCAAGGTGCTAATTGGCCGGAAAGTGCGGAAAGTTTGGTTTCTAAGAGAAAGCGGGAAACGATCTGATTACACAGTTATGACTCTGGTAATGAACCGGGCTAGTGTTCTGTCATGTGTCTTATTACAACTAAAGTGACGCCGCGTTAGTGTAGCCGCAACATAGCTAGTAAGCAAATATTGACGGCTTCAAGACGCAAGAGGCGCGGGTTCTATTCCCGCCGCGGAAGAAATGTTTGCATGTTCTGCAAATATTTCTTCTGGGTGTGGGTGTTGTGGTACCATGATACTCGTAGTTTCTAGTACCCACGACACAGGGAATCCTAGTGTGGGGTCAGGTCTATGTGACTGTTGGGTGTTATTTATTTATTTTATATGTAACGTCATTCGAGCGCAGTGTCAATGACGCGGCGAATGACGTTGCACAGTTCTGTCGCGGCGTCACTAGCGCGGATCTACTGGTACTAGCTTCAAAAGTCTACCTTGAAGCTCTCCGCGTATTATTACTATGTTTCATAACCGGGCTATCATCGTGCTGGTTCAAAGCCTACAATTTGATAAGCAAAATCTGAAGAATGGCTTACTGACCTTGTTTAGCCTCATTTTGATCACCATTATTTATCAGAATAATTCAGAAATCAGAATAATATTTATGCTTTTCCAGGTCACGAATAATCTAATTCTTAATCTTTAAGAAATAACATGAAAAATAATTAATTTATTTTTCATATTCTTGGGGATCGATGGGCTGTTCACGTATCACCATGGTTCACCATATCCATCTTGGAATTTTAAATCAGGAGAGGTTGCAAGTTTTCTTATGAATAGATCAGAATATAATAGAATATTTTTATTGAAAAAGAAAAACACATTAACTGTTAATTAACTTAAGTTAACACGGTTAGTGTGAGCATCTGATTCTCGTCATTGCCAAGTCATATTTACAATAAAATTTCGTAGTAGGGAGTAGGAGGGTGATCACTTGTGGTTCTGCCCACCCCGTTAGGGATACGGGCGTGATAATATTTTCGGAGTCAAGCTGATAGAGACTATGAGACTACTAAGACCGCGTTTTACTGGCGTACTATGTAGACAAACACAGAAAAAGTAATGTTAGTCCAATTAGGTGAACTGAATACGTGGACCACAAGTAATGGCCAAAGAGGTGAACAGAAAAGAAAATTGTTAATATGAAGTGAGTAGGTTTTTCGCATTAAAGATATTTTAGAATAGAACCACAAAGAAACCAACAACGCGTGTATTTTAGGATTAAATGAATGACAGCTAAACCCAGTATTTCTCAAAAGCTTACCAATATGTTTGTAGCATACAAACTTTGCTACTGCTGCTATTTGTTCTGGTATACTGTTCAGTGCCGCATTTCAGAGATATACCTACTCCATTATCTAAGCTTCCGTATATAGTGACTGTTAGATCAGCTCTGGCCAACTAGGGATGCACTGATGAAACTGTCTGAACTCTGCAAAAAATCTGGGCTTAACGTTTGAGAGATCCCTTTTGTATTCGAACACAAGCAAAGCTGCAAATCTCTTGCACCAATTCTGTAACTAACTGATTCCTTCGCCAATAGTGACTTGGTCATCAGAATAATGGTTCACTATTTTATTAAATTTCCACTGTCCCCAATAGTGGGCCAAAACTTCCTGAATACATAACCGGAGCACCATGCCTGGCGCAGGACAACCGAAATGACTCGAGTATTGCAGTCCTAAAAAGAAACTAAGCAAAACTGAAATAGCTAAGCAAATTCATGTCAAGTGACATTTGATAAAATGTCAATGATATTGAATGAAAATCTCGACGGCCTCGGTGGCGTGGTGGGCGGTTGCTCGGCGGAGACGCAAGATGCGCGGGTTCGATTCCCGCTGCGGAAGAAATGTTTGCATGATCTGTAAATATTTCTTCCGGGTCTGGGTGTTGTGGTACCATGGTACTCGTAGTTTCTGATACTCACGACACAGGGAATCCTAGTGTGGGGTCAGGACTATGTATGTGACTGTTGGGTGTTATTATTTTGACTGCTCTTCTATCGACATCACTGATAGACACTTTGACGATCATTACTTTGCTAAACCCTCTGTTGTGTCAGGGCTACATCGCATCCCTACGGCCACTAGACAAAGTGCTTCCGTCTAGATTGTTCCCAAGATACGTACGTTTACTAATTCGCCGCTACGCACGCCCGTCACGTACGGGCCGTATCGTATGACAAATAGTTCTGAAGGAAATACCCTATTTTTGTCCTTTATCTACTTAGTCGACCCTCATAAATTAACCTTTGATGAAAACCGTAGATTTTGATAGAAGCCTTTGAACTTTCATTGCCGTAATTTGGATGTGTTCATTACGCTGGTTCTCACACACGGTCGGGTATGGGTTCGTGACATAATACTCAGTATCTCAGTACCTATGTGTTTGAAACAAAGAATTTTTCCTAGGAGAGTAGAGGATATTCTGTTGACTTTAGGCCCGATAAACAAATCTCATTAGATCAATATTACCTATTACTAATTAAAATAAATGCGGTCAAGTGCGAGTCAAATTCGCACACGAAGGGTCGGAACCCTTTTTATATTTATTATTGGTTTTTATAGTGTCAGAGGACGTACTCGCCTCTCGTCATTCTGTACACAGCTTTTGACAACGTAAATGACTAGTTCTAACGCTGTATTCATAAATATTTCAATAAGCTACCATATTAACAAGTTAAGCTCGCCTTTGTACATGCACTTTTTAATGTTTTGTGTGTATTTGTTTCATTTCGTACAATAAAGAATTTCAGAACAAGAAAGTGCCTATGATACTATCTCCTACCGTTAACTACGATTTGTCTATAAATAGTGTCATTATTGTACTGAGGTATATCAGCTATCATCATCTGTTGTCCATTATAAATAATAGCTCGATCGATTAGACAGAAAAACTCTTACCCCTTACATACTCAGACAGATTACTGCGTGATTTCTATATTTTACTAACAGACGTCTTAAGCTGAATTATTTACCATAGCAAATATGCCGCCTCGGCGTCATGGCAGGCGAGTGCTCGGCTGAGACGCAAGAGGCGCGGGTTCGATTCCCGCTACGGGAGAAATGTTTGTATGTTCGACAAATATTTCTTCCGGGTGCTGTAGTTTTATGTATTATAAGTATGTGTTTACAAAAAAAGTATTATAAGTATTGTATCAGCTATCTGGTGTCATAGTTCAAGCTTTGCTTAGTTTGGGGCTAGATGGCGCTGTGTGAAATGTCCACAAATATTTATTATTATTTTTTATCTGCCAAAAATCGCCATACATTTTTTGAAAAATAACAGAATAGTAAAATTTAGGAATCGGGCATACATTGCAATCGGGTTCATCTATAATGTTCAACCCAATAAGATCTTTGACAGTACGGTGACTACGACAGAAAAAGTATCAACACGAAAAGTTACGGATATGCACTGTTCGATTATTGCATGCAGCAAGATGTTCTAAAATTATCGAGTGCTTATGAAGTAACCTAATATAGCCCCCGGCTACAATCGATAGCTTTCATGTAGTAGTCGGTTAATGTTCACTTGGCACAGACGCCAGAAATAGCTGAGCAACTGATGCGTTCAACTGAGGCGACTATATACGACAGTGTCATCACTCGCTATACACTCGAGCGGGATAAGCACATCAAAATATAAGATGCATACGTAAATACATATCACGCCTGTTTCCCATTGGGGTAGGCATAGACCACGGATCTTCAATTACTACGGTCCTGGAGCCCAATTCTCGCTTCATTCGATACTTACGTGAATCTACATATATCATATCGCAACTTATGTCTACCATCTAGTATTGAGTGCTTCTGACCACTCGATGTATGTCGAACGGTTTATCGTTGAATTTATCGATAGTGACTTCTTCGGAAGTTTCAATTCATTCGATATTTTGACAGCTTTGGCGAAATTTATCGAATGTGGTATATCTATTTCCCGAGAATTGGGCTCCTGAGTGTTGCACAGAAAGTTGCAGAGGTAAGACGTCTCTGACGCACAGCCCGAGTCAACTTCCTGATGATGCCTCCTGAAGGGGCGAAATACGTGTTGAAGATACTAAGGTTGCTTACTCTGGACGTATGTGCTGTCTCGCTATCTGAGCATATCTGAGTCTTAAATGGTTTTTAATTGCGGGCGGGCGAGCGGTGCATTTTAGAAATAAATATTTAGGCAGATTAGTACCTACTAGAGATTACAAACTTGTTAGAATAATTGTTTGAATAGTATAAATAATACGATTATAAACTTGGCGGGTTATGGTGTCAAAATGAAAAGTTGTTCAGCTAGTTGCGATATGCTACCACAAATAGATGTACACATATACGTAATAAGTTCTGTGCTATCCTCAAGATAAGCATCGGTAAACAGGCTGGGGTTGCTTGCTTCCTGTGGAATACGCCATTTAGGGCTGAGAAGCGCTCCACTTGTATGGCGTAGGGATTTATGTACCTATTGCTTGTTGTCTTGTTTTTGCACAATCTCGGAAGGTCTGAGGGCACAATTTCTTGGGTCAATTACTATTACTGTCTTATTTATAACCAGTATACGAGAGGTTTTCGGCGAATTCGCATCATTAGTACCTAGCTCTATAAGTTCCCTTGAGTATACTCGCTAGTAGGTTTATTATTTAGAAATTTTAAATGTCCAAAAAGTCAAGCTTTTTGTCTGGACAACTTCAATAAAAGTCCGGACTTTTTAGTCACAAAATGAAAACATTACGAGACTAGATTAATATTTTATTTAAGTTGAATGAGTGGTTAACAAACGAAGATTAAAGATTTAAAATTACTTATGTAAGTTTTATTACTCCATCTAAGCCAAAAATCTGGACATATTCGGATGGAATTTGAAGTTTTCATCTTACAATCTTTGCTCTGCTAAGCATAAACGGATAATGCAACTAAAGACATATTTTCCAAAGCTGCTACTTTCCAGATTTTTAGTGCAGCAACAAACCTGTTTTCACAGATCCGCGCATCTCACCGGTTACTCGAGCGCTATCTTTGCTCAGCTTCGTTTATCAAAATGATTACCTCTCTCCTTTGAGATACAAGCACACTCACTTAACTAGTTTTACCTGGCCCCAATTTGTTCATCACCAAAGTTTAAGACAAACTAAAAAAGTCAATAGGTTTGCTGGTGAATTCCCCAATCGTTACCAGTAATCCTCTTTACTTCCCAACAAATTAGAACTTCAATGCCCGAAGAAAATAACAACTCCCCAACACAATTATTTGAAACCGAATACGTAGAAAGGCTATCGAATAAAGAATCTTTAGTTTCCAATCCAATTTGCTGTATTCCCTTGCGTGTCTTAGCGGGAAGCGATTTATTTTGATTATAGCTGTTCGAGTAGTGGAAAACAAGCCATAAATTAACACGGACGACTTAATTAGGGCTATGTTTCCAATACCATTAATGGTAGGCGATGACAGTCTGATGCCTATTGATGTTGTTGGAGGGAAGTGACGAACAAATCAAATACATGATTAGGAAAAGTCAAACAAACAGCTCGCAAACAAACGATTTTTTTTAATGACACAAGCTGAAGCACTGGTTGATGGGCTATGATTACGGCTTAAAATGTTTTCTGTCAAATACTATTGAGTATTACATTTTATATTATCAATCTGAAGTTCATAGGACTTATCCAATATACTTTCCTGTCGACTAGGCACCAAGTAAACGCGACCAAATCAATGGACACGTTTTAACGAAGCCAGAGAATTCTTCGTAGTGTTCTGTTTTGATAAGTCAGAGTACATCGCGCTGACTATTGCCCATTTCCACTCGCTAACCTTGAGTTACATAGCTTTAGACGAAAGTGTTTAGAAACAATTAGTACTAACAAAAACGATAATTTTTTAGAATGAGTAATTTTTGCTATTTCTAAAAACAACATCTTTTATCTGCAAGGGCGTGTAAAATTATTTAGAACCCCCCTTTCCTGTTGAGATAGCTCGATGAATTGAGCAGAAAAATTTAAAGAAACCTTTTCATAAAAATCATGGCTCATTATCCCTAAACAAAAGAGAATTTATAAGCCAGGTTTGGGTGAAGTACTGGCCAAACAAAAGGAGGGTTTCTTAAAAAGTTTATGATGTTAAATTAAAACGGAAATTAGGAGTATCAAAGTTGTATCAGAGGGGATGATTTGTGACTTCCTTATCTCCAGATTGTGAGTTTGAGAATTTGTTGAACAGCACTGAAATTTGATGATTCCCTTTTTTTAATTTCGAGGAGATGATTGCTTTGTGATCCATCTATATAAAAATATGTAAATAACCTTTTTAGAATATAGTCTGCTATATTTAAATATATATATATTTATTAGGTACAATACTAATACGATTATACATACATGGACATAATATGTATCACGCCCGTATCCCTAATAGGGTGGGCAGAGACACAAGTAATCACAAGAAAACTAGAATGCGATTATAATTTAAAAAATATAAAAAAACTAGTTGGGCTATAGATAGCTCTTCTGATCCAGCTCATCCGACGGTGGAAGCATGCCCAAGACACTGGCCGCATTTCCACGCTGAATGGCAAAACTGATGCGTTGAGCCAAATTAAAACCAGCTCTTAGATAGCGCATCGCTTTTTTAAATTCATAAAATCTATTTTTTGCGTTCCAGCTCTTGTGATTTCAAGTATCTTTTAATGGTGATGCCATTTGCATTTTAGTTGGGCCTTTTTAATAAACTACGCGGCATTATTGTCTTATTTCGCATGGCTAGAATACATAATTGTGTTGGCTTTAATATTAATTAATGTTTTGGTTGTGCTTCTCTGTATTGTCTTACTGGGTTCGGGTGCAAATGGCACTCTAATTTAATGTGAGAGAGTTAATTTTATAATTCTGGTGTAGCTTACAATTTAGAAAATCATTTCAAGATGTTCGTGTGAAATTTCAACGTGTTTTCAACTGCGAAATGTCTATAGTTTTAACAGACTAAAAAAATCTCTTCTGTTCTCAAAATTCCAATGTATATTTTTACTTTTAAAATGTATGTCTCAAGACGTCTTTGCCATTATTAACCGATGTTTTTCAGTGGTTCGTAGAAAATATTGTAAGCCTGCAATAATTTTTAACTTTAAAAAACAGTGAACAGTCCAAGGTCTCTGATGCAGATGCTGTCATCGTCAGGTTTCATGCGTTTTCGTGCCTCAACAAATCCACATTAAATATTCTGCAGCCGCTTACCCCAGAGTCCCGAAATTTGACATTCAAACAACGTCTGCGCCTGACCCCTGTTTCCTTAAAGCAAAACTGTTCTTCTTGACTTGTTGCTCTTATCTTAAACAACCACAGTGTAAATAATATTTAGTAGGCAAGTTACGCGACCGTGAATGCCTGCGTGAAACGGGTTCTGAACACGCGAGATTTTATTGGCTGTTACCTTAATTAGGGCTGGATAGGCTGCCAAATGACGGGGAAATCGCAGACATGAACACCTTTGGCGAAGGTTTAAATCGTGGGAAATCGACTGAAATTAAGCTTCTTTAATGAGTTTGAAGCCCTTTGTGGTATTTACTTGGGAGTTTATAAAACTGCAGAAATTTTTGTGAAGCTTTTCAATCCGATTTCCGATGAATGTGAAAAGCTATACATTTGTAGCTTTTCAATTTCAGGCGCATTTTTTCTCCATTTCTTATCTTCGTTTCTATTATTCTGCAACATGTAGCTGGTAATTCCGAGGTTGTAGTTACTCGTATCGCAGATTTTCCCCGGACCTCTCTTAGCATACTTGATATATGGAGCACTTACAAAAATTTGGATGCGTAAAATGGAGTGGAATAATTATAAGCTACAAAGCTAAGTTTCAGCACGACTGTGAAGTTAATAAGCTTTGTTTATCTGTCCGATCTAATTTACAGCCTTCCAAGTTTTGTATTTAATTGGACTGTACAAAAGAGGATAAATCAAGGATATAAAAGTCAGTTCTTTCATTACAACTGAAACGCTGAAAACTCAACGGATGAAATACACTTGTTATAAAATTAGTTTACAGTATACCTGCGTGCTCACGCCAATTATACATTAAAAGAGAAAAGTGACTACAGACGATGTAAGAAATTCTACCCCTTATACTTAGAGTGATTTTTTTTTATGAATTAGCTGTTGCCCGCGACTTCGTAAGCGTGTAGTACATTATTTTGTTCTTTACTCAATAGGTTTCGCAGCGCACGCCAAAAACCATTTTGGGTTTTCTACCTTGGGTATTTCAATTTTCTTACGGAACCCAATTTTTTTTGAAAATATATTATAACCTATACTGGACCCTGATAATGTAGCTTTCTATTGGTGAGCCTATTCGTTACAAATAAAAAATCTTTCCTCTTTATAATATTACAGTATAGATAAATGCTTATTACATTTTAGGGCTTATTCGGTCACGCCACAATAGTATTACCTGCATTGCACTCAAAGCCGGGGCTTGTCACTAGTGTCAATATTATTGAGTTTGACACGCAAGATTTTGCATATTGTTCTTGTAACGGCTTTTAATATGGTGCTTTGAATACGGCTAATTCTCTACCACCTTATGTGGCTATTGCGTGAAACCACGTTTAACGATCATTTTGTGAATAAAAACTGTTACTGTGGTCAAATACAGCTTGCTTTGTATCCAAATTCACTACTAATACTTCGGCACTTTACATCCATATGTACTAATATTATAAATAAGAATGTAACTCTTGTCTGTCTGTTACCTTGTCTGCTGAACAGATTTTGATGAAATTTGGTAAGGAGATAGATTCCATCCCGGGGAAGAACATAAGGCTCTTTTTATCCTATAAAACTATCCCAAAATGTAAAAAAGGGTTTAAGAGAATAAACAAGATAACGCATAAATCCTTCTTACACATTAATTTATGACAAGACAGTTAATTTGACATTAATAAAAATATCGCGAGGAAACCGGCATGTCGTAGAACCATACAAGGTTTGAATGTATTGGTACTTTTAAACAACTCTTGTGTATAGGTTTTAATGGTAGTTAGGCCACTCTTTGTCACATGAGCTGTATAGCTACTTCTGAACTCGACTTCAACTTTGCCTAACCGTGTGTTAAAATAAGGTCACAGTACTAACATTAGTTTCAATTAGAAGTAAGAGGAACGAAATAAACCCTAAATTGTGAGGTCCTCTAAAAAGAGAAGCTAGGAAAAGTTTTAATGTGTTTGGATATAAATCGAGTTGTTTGTCTTTATATCTATCCCTGGGTGTTTTGCTGACCTAATGGGATGGGATATACAAGAACAGACAGGTTTTTACGTATGAAACACCCGGGTTTTTTTCATACATACATACACGCCCGTTTCCCTAATGGGGTTGGCAGAACCACAAGTAATCTTAAGAAAGCAGCCACTCCTAATTCAAATTCCCAAAATGGATACGGTGAACCAGGGTAACATTGTGATCAGCTCATCGCCCATATAGATGGTCCATCATGTTGGAGAGGATTCTATCCCTTAATCGACTTTACGACATGCTCGGGGAGAGAAGCGGCTGGATGCATTCTGTTTTTTTCTTTACTCCCGCCTTCCGATCCTAGGTCGTAGGTTCAAAGCCAGTTGCACCAATGGGGTTTTCTGTTCGAAAAAATTATGTGCGCTATACAGGTGCTCTCAAACGGTGAAGGAAAACATCGTGAGGAAACCGGCATGTCGTAACACTTTTTTATAACTAATTTAGGGTGCGTGCATAGTGTTTCAAAGACCAAATAAACATGCTATCTTTACCCTACATCTTAAGCTAAGGGTATTAATGGAAGTTCCGTTAAAAGCAAGTTTATATTTAGAAGGTAGCGAACATGTCTGGGACCTTATTCCCTATGACCAAACGAAACTTGGCAGTTCGTAACTTGGGCATTATTCACTATAACCAAACAAAACGTAACACGGGCATGATTGTGGAATCAATATATGACAATTTTATATTGCTAAAGAAATTACGAGTTGTCAAGTTTCGTTTGGGCATAGAGAATAAGGGGCCTTGTTTGTAACACGATTCATTGCGTTTTTCCAATACAAAATATTTAATTATAGTAAACGATAACACGGCCATTCCACAAACGTGCCCGCATTACGTTTTGTTTGGTCATAGCGAATAAGGCCCCTGGCCCTTTTAAGCCTAACATCCATTAAGTGTTCAAACTTATGTTTTTGTAACTGTTCGTTTCTACTATTGCTGTTTAATTGAGACAAGTTTTTTTTAAACTACCTCTACTAATCGTGTCTCTTGTTACCAGTGTGGTGAAAGGATTTAAGATGCCCCTCAAAGTTCGTTTTGTCTTTATCGAACAGAACGGGATGGCAATATTTTAAACTATTTTAAACTTTGAGTTATGACTTAAGAAAGATTTTGCTATGTGAACGTCAAAGTTTTAGCCAGTCATTAAAGTACCTACAAACTTATCTATTTAGTAGAAGAAAGATAATACGTATTGTACAAACGAGGTCTAAACAGAACAAAAGAGGTCGTTATGACTGTACTCGACATTGTTGATCGTGGAACATTTTTCCTATTCATAATTTGACGCGGTTTTTGTGTAAAGTGTATGGCCTTAGATTAAATGTGAGGTGTGAAAATGGGCGTTATACATGAACGTAATGTCTTTTTATTTGACCGTGAACTTTTGAAAGTGGAGTATAATATCATGCAATACCACAAATATTGTGCGCCTCGGTAAACTTCGTGCTTTGTATGAAAACCTAATTTGTCCGAATATATGACGACCTCGGCGTAGCGGGCGCAAGAGGTGCGGGTTCGATTCCCGCTACGGGAGAAAGGTTTAAAAAAGAGGTACAGAATAGAGAGAGCGAGAATACAGACAAAAACGACAAAAAAAAGTGCCTTTATCTACTAAAACTAAAACTCATAACATTTAACTATAAATCCTTTCCGCGAACGAGTCGGCGTTATAGTGTGGCCAAAAGGGTTAATTCTCATGTGCTACTTCCAGTCAGGTTTAACTGGAAATAGAGCTAGTTTTCGAAATGAACCCTCAGGGGTGACATCGCTATGCGAAAACAGCACGCAAAATGAATAGCTAAAAAAATAAAAATATATTTGTGTATTCTACCAGCCATCTGGTTTCCATAGTTTAAGCTTTGCTTAGTTTGGGGCTAAATGGTGTGTGATATGTCCAAAAATATTTACTTATTTTTATTTTACATATCATCATCATCATTCTCAAATTTCAGAGCTACTTTGCTACCTAAATTCTACGCAGTCGGGCTTTTTGTTCTTTTGAATAAATACTTGATAATTCTCGTAGCACGCGAAGCCAGAAGCTGTCATTTATAGAAGACAAACGGGTGTTTTGCAAAGACTTCCGTGCCTGCATAATAGTAATAAGTAACAGTTTAGTTGTGAGAAATGGAAATAGCATAAGCGAAAGTTAAAAGCTGTACTGCGGAACACTAAACAACAATCGAGGATGACACTGTGCAGTTTAAACTCTTGTTTAAAGTTACACCAAGTTGGCGAACTTTAGCTTTGTATTATAATAGCTTACCACTGCTTGAGGTAGTTGAAAGTGAGATAGTTGGTGTATTTAGGTTTTATCATGTACAAAGTTTGAAGACCTCAGTGGCGTGGTGGGCGAGTGCCCGGCTGAAACGAAAAGTGCGGGTTCGTTTACCGTTGCGGGAGACTTGTTTACATACATAATATCACGCATGTTTCCCATAGGGGTAGGCAGAGATCACGGATCTCCATTTGCTACGATCCTTACATACTTCTTTCGCTTCATTCACTCCCATAACATTCTTCATACATTCTCGTCGGTTTAGGGTACTCTTAATTTGGCCCTTTTCCAATTTTTTTTATTTGTTTGCATGTAATTATTTTTCTGGGTGTTGTGGTACCATGGTAAACGTAGTTTCTAATACCCACGACATGGAATCAGAGCGTGGGGTCAGAATTGAATGTTGACTGTTTGGTGTTATTTATTTTCAACGTTATCACTGGCAATTTACGAGCGTGTTTCTTCGTGTATGGGCCAGTGGACGCGTACCTTTAGCTTCTGCTTCTCCCTTCAGCTGTATCCCTGAGTAATTATACAATTAATTCAACAAGGCACCTTAATAGGGCCGAGTAACTTTGTTTTTGTAAGAAATGAGAAACAACGAGAATTTTGTTTGTTTCCAGTTTTGTATTACCTACGATGTCTAAGGTTAATGACCTCTTATCTCCTAATGGTACCTACTTAGCTATTACATTATGCCCACAACAAAATAGGTGGATATAACTGATCTGTCAACAAAAAAGGCAGTTGAAGAATTAGTGTTATTTTTGGCCCATAATTGATTTCCTATTATGAAAAAGAAATTAGGAGAGCAATTGCGTAAATTTTGAATGTATTTACCAAAGTTTAAACGCTTTGTTATGCACATTTCGTGTCGTGCTATTTTTGATCGTTCTTCATGAAAATAGTGTAAGATTTAAAAATAGTGCTATTGATAAAGAAATTGTGAACAAACTAAAATAAGCAAAGAAGTAAACAGAATTACTTCTCTGCTGGACTGGGAGCAAAGAAAATACATAGAATGCTTCCAGCTGCTTCTCTCCCCGAGCATGTTGTAAGAGTCGACTAAGGGATAGTATCTTCTTCAACATAATGAATCTACGTATGGGCGATAGGCTGATCACCCATCACCATCGTTCACCATATCCATCTTGGAACTCTTTGATCAGGAGTGGCTGCAAATTTTCTTATGATTACTTGTAGCTCTGCCCACCCCGTTAGGCATACGGGCGTGATAATTATGTATGTATGTACATGTAAATGGAATTGTCTGAACGGAACTATCATAACGCACACAATACCCTTTACACGCCGTTAGATCACTTCAAAGTTAATTCCTAGTAAGATGCCTGAATAGTTTCTGTGGCTATCTGTGTCATGCTACGGCTGTATCTACATAGTCTATTGAACTTCAGTCGTCGATGCCGTATCGAGCACGTTCGCTTTGAGATCGAAAATGTCATTGAAATGGGTAGTTCCCATTTGTTCTATGGAACATGACATCATCAAACAAAATGACACATTTTCTTCCCAATTTTTTCAAGAGAACTAGCTTTTCACCCGAATTTTATGCCATAGAACAAAATGGGAATCAGATTTTCCCAAAATCTTCCATGCTAAATGACACTGGTAGTGTCAATTATTCTATTTTAACCATAACCATGAATATAACATAGGCAATCGGTCGTATAGTAGCGAACAACAATTCCTGCCAATCTCGAGTTAGAGGACATTTCTCATTATGCGACAATCAAGTCAATCAAATTAGTCACTTTGACCAGTGTCACTATAAAAAAAATCGTAAAAAAGTATAGGTATTAGTATTCTATCAGCCATCTCGTTCCCATAGTACAAGCTTTGCTTAGTTTGGGGCAAGATGGCGCTGTGTGAAATGTCCACAAATATTTATTATTATTCCACTAGTAGGTATCCGATTAGATCTATAGTTGTACACATTAATGAGTCTCGTCGGTAACAAGTAGCTGTTTTTTTTCCTAGTGTATCCTGTCTCTTTTCCACATACTATTCACATTCCAATGCGCCTAGCATCCGTAATTGCATTGAAACTGCCAAGGTTGAAACGGCTAAGCATAATGTTTTCTGCAGCAGAGTTGATATAACCATTTTTATAAGAGCCCCAAACATTGAAAAAAGCAACAGGTCTCCTTTTATTGGCTACAACGTGAACTGATATGGAATGGATGAGCTGTGATAGGTGAAAGATTGTGTTACGATAGGATATCGATTGCAATGGTTAGAGACAATTTGATTTGTTGACGTACTCTATTTTTAATAAGTGTTTTATAAACTAAGACCTTTTACCATCTATAGTAGATGATTTATACAGCGTCAGGACGCACCTTTTACCTTCACAAACGGGACGCTGTAGTGCCCGGGACGAATTAAGATGGAGTAGGCTTGCGTCCAGCACATGCAACATAGCTAATTTGAAAAGCAATAATCATTTAGAATCCTAGTCATTCGTCTTATAATATAAAATCTATTTCAAATCACCCTGTTGCCACTTTACATAGGGTCGGCAAAACTTGATTGTATTTTTTATTCATTTCCATCTGTCAGCCGTCATCTTAACTCTCAAACGCTTCTTCTTATCTTTATTTTACTTTTTCTCTTTCAAATTAAAATGGTTTAATAGAATCATTTTCAAATTCCGGATGTCTCGAACCTAACCATCTAATTTTGATCTGATTAGATAAGTAACTTCACGGCGTATTCTCATCATCTGGAGACGAGGTTGACTGATTCGGCTGTGACCGTTGTCGAACCTTGCCTATCCTATTTAGATTTGATCGATTCGGTGACCGCATAAACTTTATGATTAAAGTCATTCGGATATTTAGGTATTAGCATTCGTTATCATTGACACACAGGTTTATGACTATTGAAATTAGATTAGATTGTGGTCGCTTTTGTATGAGGAATTTTTGGATGAAGATCGTTAAAAAAAGAGAATTTATTATGAAAAATTATGAGAACTAGTATAAAGCAGTAGGAGCAACAGAAAATGCTCTAATAATATTTGTATGTGTATAATAAACATGTTTATGGTGGTGAATTACGGACGATCGGTTTTAGAAGGCAGAATGGGATCCCTTGCACCGTATCATAACTGGTTTGCGATAAAATAAACTCTACTACGTCTAAACCAGTGAGAGATAACATCTCGTATTCCAAATAAACCAAAAAAAGTGTCTCATTGTTTCAACATCAACTTTCATCTTCATTTTAAAATAAAACAAAAGGATATCTTTTAAGTTGTTGTCATTCTATTCTGAGAATATTTCGCTTAAGTAATTTAATATTTTCACCTTTCTCTTTGCCTTTGAAATGGCTTTGGTGTTAAACAGATTATAGATCTATTACAGTTTTGTGTATAACAATAGGGTTTTCAAACTATTGGGCCAGTTTTCCGATAGTTGGTCCAATGGCGCGTCACTTTAAAACCGCAAGAGCTAACTATGTCGGAAATAGATGCTCGGCTTAGCATTGCACTGGACCAAAAGCCTTGACTGTGAGGGTAGACTTTGAAGGAGCAACTTCGACTGAGTTTAATGCGTTTAAATGGGTCAATAGCCAATTATTAAGCAGAGAATGATTTGATTTTAAAGTACCTACTGTATTATAAGACTAGCTTCCGCCCACGGCAGTACATGTAATATATATATTCAAAGTTTCATTCAAATCCGTTCAGCCGTTTTTGCGAGAAAGAGTAAACATCCATACATACAAACTTTCGCGTTTATGATATTTAAGGATTCAATCCTCCAACGAATGACTTGAAAAACAAATGAATACCGCGAATGTATTCCAGATTCTTTTTTAACACAAACCATCAATATAACTGTGGTGGTGTGGCTAATGTTTGGTTTGTATCAGGTCTTCTGTCGCATAGCAATAACGTGCTATACGACAATTGACACACAATACTACTGCCATAATTCACTTAGCATCTGACGCGTGGCTTCCTGACTTACATCGTATCGCTTCACTTCATTTGCTCATTGCTTTATGTCGCTCGTTTATTCGCTACAGTTTATGAGCGTTTGATGAGCTCGTCTGAAATATAGGCTTTTAAGCGCTTCGTCAATATCTTTTTTATCTTAAATATGCCTTTCAATTTTAATGACTTGCCGTTCTTAACAAAATCGATACTTTTGTTTATTTAAATCGAAAAAAAATGGTAGAATAGTTTCGTGAAATCAATGAGCGTGGAAAAGCTTTCAAGCAGAATCACAGTTTTCCGCAACCATACTTCACAATTAAGACTTCTCTGGTCATCTAAGGCCAAGTAATAGTTCGGGTCGCATCGTATTTCGTACCCTAATAATGTTGTAATGGCGCTTACGACAATTTTGCGGTCCTCTGACATATTGCAATATGTTTATCGCGCGCGTTTAGGCACTATGTTTTCCCCTTTATATCTTTTACGCTACACTTCGTGTTACATTTTCATCAGATTTTTTGTCCAATAGAGGCACGGAGTAAATTATAGTTTGCAATATTTTTCGTCCGGGATTTTGGTTTTAGTTTTGATGTGCGAGCACAAAGCCTAAAATAGAAATATATCAACTGGTTGAGAACAAAGTGTTTGATGTTACCGTTAGTTTATCACGTGAGTTGCAGGTGCATATTTGAACAAGGTATTTTTACGATACAATAGTTTTTATAACAAAATTGAGTAACATAGTTCCGTAAGCCATCAAATATAAAAGAGATTACGTTTCTGTGGAACCGATCAATGACTCACTAGCAATTCTTTTGATTTCTCCAAATACTTCAAAGTTGTGCAATCAAACCTATGCTCGTGATTCACCATAAACCATTAGTCTTAAAATGAAACACGGATGAATGAACCTATTTCGATTAGTTCCGAGTGTAAGACGCTAATGTACATTACCGTTCAAAATTAGAACCAAAGCCAAACTTTGATTTGTTCTGTCGTAAGTCGTAACCCAGATTTTATCATCAAACTACAATGATCCTTTTCTGTCTCGGAAAGATTGTTTCTGATTAGAGAGAGACAGATAGCTGGTCATTTGAGTCATAAGGAATCCGTGAGTCACGATCTCTCGTGGTCACTGAGTCACGTGGACTGTCGTGTCCTGTAGTGGATTAATCATTGGCGCCGTTTGTAGGGACAGTAAAACAGCCATTGCGCAAACAAAGATGAACTTTGAAATATTCACAGCTTAAAATAGAAGTCACTTGAAAACTAAAAGAATACCATTGTCGGTACATTTTTGTACTCTCTCCTTTAAAAGCACAACTGAAAAAGAATGGGTTTCTGGTCTTGTAATAATCTCATTTTTTAAGTTGACGGAAAGATAAATTTAATTAATGTTATGCTTTGATGTTTAAGTTGAGTAAATATTGTTAGTAAAAGGTGATAGGATATTAATTAATATTCACTTAAATGAGTTACTTAAGCAACTGATAATATTCTGTCTTTAATAAATCTTTAGTAAGAAAAATTATACATGAAAAGTTTTTTATTTTTCCACTGGCTTTCTAAGACTTAGAGAATAATGACTTGGCGCTTTGAAAAAAGTAATTAACTAAGTAATAGAAACTGTGGTTTTCATCAAAGAACTTTTTATGAGCGGATTTACTGGGCTTGGTTTAATCACAGACAATAAACACCTATTTTCACTGCCATTACAGTCAACTTCGAAATTAATATACATATATCTACGTACCTACCGACTTGTACATTATATGTAGTTAGTGGAGTGCTTGTGGATTTATTCACATTGAGTTTTTTTTAAATAAAAACTTAATTTTCCCGCTGCGTCCTCCAAGATACGAATTCGGGAATTCCTTTCTTAGTGCACCCCTCCACCATAAGAGAGTAACGTCTAAGTTTTATGTATTTAGATATCTACAAACGACGTTGCTGAAAATATTTTCAATATTTCTGTTCTTTTTTTTGCAAAAGTCTAAACCTTTCAAAAATTTTGTTTTTATTCCATGTTTGATAACTGAATACGAATTTACACGAATTTTGCCCAAGGACACATTCTGCTCGTTATCTGAAATGTCCGTTATGAAATTTTGCAGTAAATAATGTGAAACACAACAGACATTTCACGTCACAGGTCACAGTGCTTCCATTTAGTCATATGTCAAGTGTACGAAAAGAGCCTATGAGGCGCTCTTTAGAATCTGTTCACCACATCAAACACGACTAGTAGTAGCGATCAGAATTCGTGAGCCGATTCGCATAATCAGATATTCGGCGATCAATCGCTTGAAGTTCATGAATAGTCAAGCTGAATTGCGGTAGACAACATGGCATTTGCCAAAGGCATCACCTATTGACCTATCCAAACCGGTTTTCATCTACAATAGGGATTTAAAAGGTCGTCTTTCAAAGATTGTGCGCGAAAGTTCGCTGTTAATCTTTAAAACCCACAAGCCTCAGCTTAAATCTACACAGAGAAAGTCCTGCAGTAACTCTCATCAAGATAATCTCCTAGAACCAGTGTGATGAGAGGATTAGTTGTGTCTCGAGCAATTGACGCACGTCTTTTAATATGCTAGTGAGTGTCATGAGAAATATGATTAAACATACCACATAAAAAGTAAGGGCAAAAACAAAAGGTTATGAAACAAGAAAATATTCTCATCTGAAATTGTTATGTAGTCAGAGGAAAGTCACGGCTTTTATTATAAGTAGTTTAGAAGTTATGTGGGAACAGATGAACCTTCATACATAAATACCGGTCAAAATTATAACCCTTCTTTTGCTTTCGCCGTAGTCGGCTAATGACAAACATTCGCGACAATTTCTTCACAAGAAAAAGGAGTTACTCTTTCACGTGGAATTGGAAAATGTGTCAAGTGCACTAAAGGAGCCTTTGAGAACACAGCCCACAAATGCCGTGTAGAATCAGCTGTCACTAGCGGTATTTCCAAACCGATACGACTTAGGGACCTTCAGGAAACGAACCTACTCCTACCTCAAAGGCCGGCAACGCACTTACAGCTCTGTTGTTGCTGGTGTCCGTGGGCGGCGGTAATCACTTTCCATCAGGTGAGCCGCTGGCTCCTCTTCCATAAAAACAAATCCTGTACAGAACTCCTTAACACAATATTCTCAGCGTGCGCAAATACCCGATTTCATAAAATGTTGCTCGGCTTACCTGAATCCCGTTAACATTATTGGGGGCGCGACTAACTAAACTCTAATTGAATTACCGTCTCCACTAGTCTAGTATGAAATACGGTTTGTTTGTTGAGTAGACCCTATGAAAGAAAGCCGGCTAGTAAAATGGTCAGTTTGGACCAATGGTGTAACTTCAACATGGTGTCTGATTCACACCATTTTTTTTGTATTTTGATACAGATATAACCTTTAGCTTTAAATAAATAAACAAGAATTTAATTCTGGTGTGAATAAGTAAGCTATTATAAATAGTTCTTGGATTTTTTGGATTTTAAATCTTTGCAACTGGAAACGAAATAATAAATAATAATAATAATAACACCCAACAGTCACATGCATAGTCCTGACCCCACACTAGGATTCCCTGTGTGGTGGGTATCAGAAACTACGAGTACCATGGTACCACAACACCCAGACCCGGAAGAAATATTTGCAGAACATGCAAACATTTCTTCCGCAGCGGGAATCGAACCCGCGCCTCTTGCGTCTCTGCTGAGCAATCGTCCGCCACGCCACCGAGGCCGTTTTTAATTGCTTTAAAATACCTTCGCGTGAACCCGCGGATGGCAGCTAGTGTTATAATAAAAAATATGACAATATTATGTATGTATGTTCGTATGAGCTACTGGCCAACTCTAATGACGAAGTTTTTAGATCGCCTAAAGGCCATGGCTTAACGACTTAAAAGCCGGGACCAACTGTTTTATATTGTAACACCTCCTTTATTCTGCGGCTGCAGTTCGAGCCGGCCACAAAAAAAGGTGGATGGTGACAACCCTAGCTGAGCTTTCGTAATGTGGATTACGTTCGGATTTGTAACTGTTTTATTTATTGGTTTCCGTTCATGCGGCACGTGAAATAGGAATTAGGTCTCCTTTGGAAGATTATGTATTACAAGAAGTTTTGTTTTTACCTCTCCCCATAGTCCCCACACTAGGACTCCCTGTGGACATGTATTTACGCGTGGATACCGTTGCACACAAATGATTTTCCGATTATAGTTAGGTGTATGTGTTGATAATTTAAGGTTAATTTTATGAAGAATCTGAGCACCAGTGAGAGCACTGGTGGTCTAGTTGGTAGTGACCCCGCTTTCGGATCCTAAGGTCATGTACGAATGAATTTTTCTGCGTGAAAAATTTATGTGCGCTATACCAGTACTCTCAAACGGTGAAGGAAAACATCGTGAGGAAACCCGCAGTTTAGTTCCGCATGTATTGACCATGTCTTTCCTGTGGACAAGGCCGACTAAACTGAGAGGATGGAATAGGTGCTGGGCAAGCCTACTCCATCTTAATTCGTCCCGGGCACTACAGCGTCCCATTTGTTAAGTTAAAAGTTGCTTCCTGACGCTCGCTGTATAAATCATCTACTATAGATGGTAAAAGGCCTTTTATTCAAAAATTACCAAATTGCTCAAAATTGAATAATATTTTTTTTATGTAATAAAATAGCTAATTGATCTTATTATTGTTTCAGGTATGTTATTGTCATCTTTAATCACCTGTAAAACGGAAATACTGTTACAAAGACAAACGCAGTCGGGTAAAAAGGTACTGTATTTGATTTTCCTACTAACATTACGACTTCGGTGGCGTGGCGGTCGAGTGCTCGGCTGATACGCGAGAGGCGCGGGTTCGAGTCTCGCTACAGGAGAAATGTTTGTATGTTCTGCAAATATTTCTTCCGGGTCTGGGTGTTGTAATATTATGTATTATAAGTATGTATTTACAAAAAAATGTATGTTTATTTATTTATTTATTTATTAGATCACTAACATAATATACATTATTACAATTTAAAAAGGTTCTAGATAGAGGTAATAGAGTTGAATGTTATTACAATTATAAGTGAAGACAGCATGCAAGGAAATTTAGAGCGAGTAACAAAAATAAAAATGGAATTAGAATTAAATAAATTACATTGCTAAAAGATAAAAATATAAATTTAAAAATTGCATTAAAGATAATTAAAAAGTCCCAAAATATTTACAATTAGGTCAATAAAAATTAATAAAAAAAATTATAAAATCCAATAAAGTCCATTACATTTAAAATATGTCAATTACATTTAAAATATGTTTTAATCTTAGTCACCTTCTTTTCCGCAAACAAATCAATTACATTAGATTTAGAGAGAGCGTTACACTGCCTAATGATTCTGCACATTGGCGAATGATGTCCCAGATTAGACTTGGACCCATGCAAAACAAACAAATTGAACCTTGTTGCTCTGGGCAGTTTGATAGGAATGGAAAAAGATAAGGTGGCTAATAAATCTGGACTGTCAAGAACACCGTTCGCCAATTTATGTAGAAAAACAGTGTCAAGCATTCGTCTTCGATCCTCAAGTTTAGGTTTAGGTTTATATAAGTATTCCACCAGTCATCTGGTTCCCATAGTACAAGCTTTGCTTAGTTTGGGGCTAGATGGCGCTGTGTGATATATCCACAAGTATTTATTATTTATTTACTTATTTATTATTTTAAATCGAAACTTTTCTTTGTGAAGGTGTAAGGCTAGTGAATGTACCAGTGTGGTGAAAGACATAAGGCTCGGTGCCACTGCAGCTGTCGTTTTAAATTTTCGTCCACTTCCTTTGCCGAAGCAATAAGTAAGTTGGATCTTGTTCCTGCAGCCGTCTAAGGGTAATAAAGGTTAACTCTTCAAGCTAGCCGACTCAATTAGAAGTAATGAACTCAATCTACATTCTAACTACTTATAAACTAGGATATCTTCTATTCTATTCGTACTTCTACTTTAAAAAGTAAAGTGCGAGTTGCATTCGCACACGAAGGGTTCCGTACTATCGTACATGTATATAAATGTTTCTTCTATGGGCCCCCTTTTTTATTATTTGTTGTTATAGCAGCCATAGAAATACACACTCTGAACATTTTAATTCTCCGACTGTTACGGTTCGTGAGATACAGCCCTCTGACAGGCGGACGGACGGACGGATAAACAGCAGAGGCTTAGCAATAGGGTCCCGTTGGCACCTTTCGTATACGGACTCCTAAAACGGATAATTTTGTATTAAATAGAAACAGTCTAAATCGTCCCAGCCGTTAAAATTATGCAGTAACTTATCTAAGAATATTATAGAGCTATATGGTACTTATATTATTTCACCATAAAATTGTAAATAAATAAATAAATAACACGGCGTGGCGAGCGATTACTCGGCAGAGACGCCAGAAGCGCGGGTTCGATTTCCGCTGCGGAAGAAATGTTTGCATGATCTGTAAATATTTCTTCCGGGTCTGGGTGTTGTGATACCATGGTACTTGTAGTTTCTGATACCCACGACACAGGGAATCCTAGTGTGGGGTCAGGACCATGTATGGTGACTGTTGGGTGTTATTTATTATTATTATTTATTATATTATTGACTGGCTACAACTGGCTCAAGAGAGAGACCAATCGCATTCTTTGGAGGAGGCCTTCACCTATAAAGGGGTTCTTGAGGAACAATAAAGAAACATATAACAAGTTAGAACTTATAACACAATAGAACATAATATGTACCTAGTAAAAAAAAATAGTAAGATTAAAAGTGTTAGGTTTAAGATAAGGTTTTCAAGAAATTAAAGGCTTTTTATTTTTATTTTATTTATCATATTATTATTTTATTTATCATTGGCAGACTATACCGATGCTCTCACCAGTCTCGCTTAGAAAATACTGGTATTTCTGTAAACTATTGCGTAAGTCTGAGTAAACCAGTTAGAGCGTTAATATCGAACCTTGACACGCTTCGTACTTGCCTACTGTGCACAAACACGGTAATTGTACTGTAGGTCTATTGTCATTTGCGGCGTGCTGAATGTCAGACCCTGAATGTATACCCATATACGTTAAATTGAATAAGTCTGTCTGTTCTTTGAATCAGTTCTTTTGAGTTCTGCCTTCCTAAGGCACTAGGTTCGAATCCAGTCGTGCAATTGATTTTTCTGTTCGGAAAATGTATATGCGCTAAACCAGTAACCACAAACGGTAAAGAAAAACATCGTGAGGGAACCGGCATACCGTAGAACCAAAAAAAGTTCGAATATATGTAAGTAATTTGAAATAGATATGAAATCCTGCTAATACTACAATTTTAGAGCACTGGTGGTGTAGTAGGGCCACGCCTACCGATCCTAAGATCGTTGTTTCAATAGATTTTTCTGTTGTAAAAAATATGTGCGCTATACCAGTACTCTCAAACTGTGAAGGAAAACAAGGAATAACACAAGATACTTTTTATTCATATTTGGAACCACATTCCAAACCATTCAAAATTTCTTCCCCCGCGGGTACCGAACCCGCGCTGCTCGGGTCGCATCCCTGCAATCGCCCGCCCTCACGGTCGTCATCGTATAAAAGTTTTTCCGAAAAGTATTTAGACTTAACAGTGCGTAAGATCAACTACCTACTTACCCATTCTATTTATAGTCATAGTTACAAAGAATGGTAAAGTTTCACTCTAAAGGAACTGCGCAATACTGGCCTCAGTTTTATAAAAAACGGCCTCCGCTTAAGTACACCTGTAATATAGCGATAAAACGAAAATCTTGTTTAGACGACTGCTTGCTTTGAAGACTTGATCGCAAATGACCCTAATATTCGCTACAAAACACAACGCCATCTATTATACCTAGATTAAAAAACTTGCACTATCTAGTCGAGTCACTAGTTCTTTCAAACCAGGATTTAAAGTGCACCTCAAAGGCTCCTTTTGTGCACTTTTTTCATGTTTTCGAACTTTCTACGGTTCTACGACATGCCGATTTCTTCACGATGTTTTCCTTCACCGTTTGAGAGTACTGGTATAGCGCACATACATTTTTCGAACAGAAAAATCCAAGGCCTCAGGATCGGAAAGCCCTGTTACCACTAGGCTACCAGTGCTCTCAATTTGCACTAAGCACTCTGGGCTTACTTTTTAGATCTAACTTAATTTAAAATTCGGTGGGTGGGTTAGATATTTTATGATTTCTATAAATTTAGAAAATATACGGCCTGTCAGTCGCGAGCCACGAGCAGTGGTTGATCAATGATTGATGACTAAGACGCATTGTGGCAATGAAAAAATATCTGAGTATCGATAAAAGTCTATTGTCTTCTACTAATACTATTAATCATGTCACCAGTTCTAGACACAAAATCCATTGGAGCACGACCGGATTTGAACCTACGACCTTCAAAAGGCGGGCTTCTACCACTAGACTTCCATTGTTCACCAATGTTCCGAAATACTTAATACATCCGTTATTTGACGGTACTGTATTTAAGGAAACGTAGCTTTAAGTGATTTCACTAAACAATAGCAAGGCGTGCATAGACCACGACCGAAACCAGTTCCAAGGCTTGTTTCGAACCCGTTTCCACTACCGCTGATAAAGCTCACATTTCTCTGCGCTGAGTTTCAGACGACAAACGGATTAGTTTGAATTGACACTTGAATTTGCAAGCGAAAATGAGCTCTGCGTCAGGAAACATGAATAAAATAAAGTCATTTGAAACGTAGCTGTTTTAGATCAAGCTTGATATGAAATGGTAAGGTTCTAAGTGTGGAACGGTCCTCCATCCAATGGATTGACGGTAAACCATGGTAATAGGTGATCAGCCCATCGCCCATAACATCATGGTCGATCATGTTGGAGATAATACTCGGGGAGAGAAGCAGCTGGACGTATTCTATGTTCAACGTGGGCAAACGCGGCAACGTTTGTGGAACCACCTTGTTATCGTATTACAGTAGTAAAAACGCGACGCGGCGTGTTACAAACAAGTTATGAGCTGTTTCGTTTGGTCATAGAGAATATGGGGCCAGAGAATTGAAAAGGCAAATCAAACTCCACTAATGAAATATTTGCTGTAACGCCTTCGTATTCCGAAATATTTATGAATGAGGAAAAGCAGCCTAATTACACGCTCCGTGTTGCGAAAGAAAAATGTTTTTAGACGATTTTCCTAAATGTTTTTAGGACTTCTGGCGTGAACGTCGAACTGTGTGCTTTTATGAAATTCTGTAATCAAAAATCATTCACATATTCATGCTTCCAGCTACTGATAAGCTGGATCAGGTGAGCTATCTACAGACAGTTTGCAACGGCCGTTAAATAGTTCGACTGTTTCTTTTGTATTTTGTAAATTATATTATGTATGTAGTACCTAGTTGTTTTTTTATGTTAATGAATGTCTATATTTAAAAATCATTTAAATTAAATAGAATGAAAAGAAAGTTTAGATACAAATGGTAAAAGTATAGAGCCTAACATAGCCTAACATAAGGATTAGAAAAGTCGATGATGAAAAAGCGATTATAAATTTTGAAGGATAATGCGATAAAACCGACTCTCGAATCAAAGCTTACCCCCGAATACTCAAATGCGACTCAGAGTTGAGCACGTCTCAACTCACGGTTTTTTGACAGTTTCGGATGAAAATCTGTGAAAAAAAATTCAACTTTGAGATGCGTTTGAGTCTCGGAACAATGTTTGAGTATTCGGGGGTAAATGTTTCAAAAGTCATCGTCGATCCTTTCAAAATCATTGGAAAACATGCCGACATCAGCGGCAATCGAAACCGCACCACTCGCGTTTCAGTCGGGCTTTTGCCCACATTGAGGTTGTTAAACAATATAATACGACGGCCTCGGTGGCGTGGCGGGCGAATGTTCGGCTGAGACGCAAGTGTAGTATTTACAAATAAAAAAAAATTATGTATTCTATCAGCCATCTGGTTCCCATAGTAAAAGCTTTGCTTAGTTTGGGGCTAGATGGCGCTGTGTGAAATGTCCATAAATATTTATTTATTTAATAACTACTCACCACATTACTAAGGTTAAAAACACTTACTTTCCGTCTAAATCCCAAGTTTGGGTGTGTTTCACGTACACTCCGTTTTCAAGTGGAAAATATTGTTGGTCGCGTAATTTACGAGCTCTAAGCCAAGAGTCCTTTCTTGGACATTGTGTCGGAACTCGCTTGTTTGGAAGTTAAGTGCCTAATTGAATATGGGGAGTGTTGTCTCTTCGGGGAAATTACCTACTAAGTATAACTTCGAGTTTAAGTGTGCTTAAAAGTAAAAGTTTCGAGATTTAAAAACAATATTGAGTACTTATCCTATTTGGGTAATTCAAATTTTTTGGTGTTGTTTATTATTATTATTATTATTATTATTATTATTTGGAGGGTTAACGTCAGGCAGGCGGCCGGTCATAAAACACCTTAGCCAAAACTCTTACAGCTTGATCAAAGGATCATGCTGTGCCAACCCCACAGAGTGGGATAAGGGCAGGCAGATGACGATTATTTATTATTATTATTATTTACGTATAATAGAGATTTGTATAAAATGAGTTTTTATTTACTTTCCTTATATTCGAAATGAAAAGCAGTGTTTACCTCGGGTGAAAGATCTATTAAGGCACTTGAACTATTGGCAAATAATCTTGTACCTACATTATGTCCCTTTCGACCCTTGTGTAACAATCTACTATTTATTCACGACAATTATAAATATTACCAATAATTTGTTTTAATATTTGATTTAAGTAGGTACCTACTTGATTATAAGGAAATAAAAAAATAATTTCTCCTTTAAACTTAATATTTTTCCAAGCACATAATCGCAAATAAAAAAAGACACCACGCCGGCGCCGCCGCCGGCGATCTTGACCTCGGCGCGGACCTCTAATTTGGATATTCAGCGATTTTTCGTACAGAGACCCATAGAAAATAGCTTCTAGATACTTTTGAAAATTAGGATTCTCAGCGCAGCGAACTTTTAAAAGTTGCTTAAAAGCCAGCAATTCAGTGGACAAAATTTGCGAAGCGCAGACGACGTGCTTCGCGCTTCTACTTAATGAAATAGCTTCTCGTTAAAAACTATATCTTCTTCAATGTGATGGCAAACTGGTAGAGAAAGTTTAGAACCCTTAGACTACTAATTCATTACAAATCTTAAATCCGGTCGTCAAAGGATTTTTCTGTACCTATATGCGCTTTACTAGTGCTCTCAAATGGTGAAGGAAAGCATCCTGAAGAAAACGGGTCCTAATAACACCCGTACTTTTGACTACTTGCCTTCATAGAGGATTATCTACTCTCGCCAGTTTAGACTTGCCTCAAATTGATCCCTACACGTTTACCTATGCAATAGAAACTGGTCGTGGTTTCTAGAGAAAGCTCATTGTGATCTTGAGACGGATTATTCGGGGTCGTCAGAACTAGCGGTGAAGCCTTTGTAAGCTTTTCCTAACTTGCACATTGTAAGGCTTTATATTCAACATAGTTTTAAAGTTTAAAGGCAACGTCTGCTATTGGGCTAGGAATCTTAGCTAAACATTGAGAGAATATTTTTAGCCAAAAGGCTAAGTTCGTTTTTTTTCCTTTCCTGCTTTAAATTTTCCTCTTTCATTTGTAAATCCATAGCTAAATCTAGACATAATATCTAAATCTTGAATCTTGAATATGAGTAGGTACTCAAAATTCTATGCAGCATTAACAATATCATCAGTCCATCGAGAGGGTCCGTCCTACACTTCGTTTCCTGGCAGCCATTCAACCTTTACTGAGTAAAAAAACCGTTGAGGAGTAAAGTTTACTTCCCAACGACTATTCTGCTCTTTAAGCACAATCTGCCCATTCCCACTATAACTTCATTAATAAATTTAAAGTGGCAATAGGCAGGTAATGTATGAATAACCTTTTATACATTACCAGTGCAGGTATTTTTACGATGGTCAGTAAAAAATCCCACGTGAACTGTGCTAAAACCCACGTGGTGAGAGGTGCGCGGGCGACGGTCAGCCGGGGTCAATGACCGCTGGCCGCTCGACAACCTTTGTGGTCTCAACGGGTTGCTGGGGAACTGGTTTCCATTGATCAGCGCGGCGAGATACGGTACCGGGAGTCGTAGGCAAAAACGTAAGATTTATCTTGTCTTGCCTATAGGTTCCTATCCGGTAACACCCAAAGTAGACACACTATTACTTGTTGGAATGTTTTTTCCCGACAAGTCAGCGCTAGTACTGGTACAAGTATAAAAATAAATACATATTTTATCTTTAATTGAAATAGAAGGACAGATTAAGTTTGAAGCCGAATTAGTGTTCGCTAAATCCTACTAATATTATAAATGCGAAAGTTTGTGAGGATGTGTAGATGTATGTATGTGCCTGAATCACGCCGTAACGGCTGAAAGGATTTGAATGAAACTTGGAATATGCATAGTATGTGTGCTGGAATAACATAGGCTACTTCTTATCCAGATACCACTCTAGCGAAGCCGCGAGCGAAAGCTAGTAGAAATATATTATTATGACTTTCTCATCCGCTCCGCGTCTTTGAATTAGACTTTTATCAAATAACGACTCAAAAAACAAACAATCGTTACGAAAGTTAAACTAGCTATTATGTTAATATCATCGCATAAACAGACCTCAGACAATACGAATTAAGCAGAGAATCTAACAACAGAATGTTTAAAACACAAAAACTAAAATATTCCACTGCTTTTTCTCATTGTTATAAATTGCTACTTGTGGTTATTGTAAAATCGTAGGACAA
This sequence comes from Scotopteryx bipunctaria, assembly GCA_949320045.1. NCBI lineage: Eukaryota > Metazoa > Arthropoda > Insecta > Lepidoptera > Geometridae > Scotopteryx > Scotopteryx bipunctaria. The sequence continues at coordinate 4,128,214 of OX439459.1, read as the reverse complement.
TGGAAACAGTGCCCGCATCGTGTCACGGTCATACACGATAACGCGTACAGAATTTTTAATGTACAGAAATTAATGTACTTTTCTTGAATTTAGTTTGTTTTGTGTTGGACTATATTTAGAACTGTCGGCACCACACTTGTCGCACTCCCTTCAGATACAAATGGCAATCACAGATTTGTCATATTCATTCAAATCAAGGTGGTTGTCACTGTCATTTTTACGTCAACAAAAAGAGATCGCTTTATACTGAGTTTTTTATCTTTTCTAAGGGCTTTAACACAACCGCTGGGATAAACGAGTTCTTGAGTGGAGACCGCGACTCGGATAACGTAATGTAGGACGCCCTCCGGCTTTCTGGAGTGACGGTTTGCGAAAGGTTACTGGCAGAGACTGGATGCGTCAAGAAGATTTGCGATGCGATTAGCAGGCATAATATGTCCAGAAGTGGACTGCTGTTGCCATGATGATTATGATGATATATTTAGGGCTTGTTGCGCTCCACACTCGAAGAGCATAGCAGAAACGGGAACTTTTTCACACCATCAAGCTAAGAAAAGTTAGTTATTTATATAATCAAAGATGTTAACTTTTCACGCCTAAACTGCTGAACAGATTTTAATGAAATTTGGCAAGGAGATAGATTCCATCCCGGGGAAGGATATAATAGGTCAAAGTCAATTTTTTTGTCTCCGCCCCGAATAGCAGAATATTTACCTAATATAACATTTGAAGCGTTATTCATTCTTAGGCGGCAAGAAGTTCGCGGGGTCAGCTAGTATGGCATATATTGACCTTCGCTAGTCGGAGAGGCACCTTAAGAGGAAGTACTCCATACTCACACTAATGTCAGTGGTAAATTAAGCAGGAAAGTGTATATACTGTGCGCAATGTTTCATCACAGATTTACACATAATATTCATTCATAAAAACGTACATTTATTAACAGAAAGAAACTTACAACTAATACAAATACAAAAAAAAACAGTCGGACTATCTAAAGGCCGTTGCAAATAAAATAAATAAAATGAAAATAGCTATTTGTAAGATGGTTGCCACTATCATTTTTACGTCAACAAAAAGAGATGACATACGAGATTTTTTCAATCTCCGCTAAGGTTTGTGCTTTGAGAATATACCTCCAGTTAAAAGTATTATGCATAAAACTCACTTCCAAAGCTCAAAAGCTCATTAATTAATTAAATGTCTGATATAATCCATGTTAATTTCATTTCAGCTCCAACTTGTGACTTAATCAAGTCTACATGAAAGTTTATTTTGTATCCATTGAAAAGGTTAACCCTGATAGGTGATCGTGCGTAAACAGCGATAGGTTGAACTTGTGGTGAACAGTGATAGCTAAGCTTGCGGATCATTTATTTCATTTAATAATCAAAACTTTTCAGTTTTATTTTAAAACCATTTTAAAAACCGAATTTGTCCGAATAGTAACTAATGATAACTGAACCAACCCTTTAACAAATATTGTATCATCTGTATGTTATACGTACATATCATCATCGCGTTAGTTCGTATTTCAGAAGCAAGACATTGTCTGAATCGACATATTGTTAAGTACATCTATTTACTAGTTCTTTCTTACCGGACGACCATTATTTTTTACTTGTCTACGGCTCGTCTAGACCGGAAACAATTGTAAATAAAAACGTTATGAATATTGAACGCGAGGAAATCCGGCCGGTGGTTACCAACGCCTTAGTCTACGGGAAAGTGAAAGAAAGATCGAAAGTCATATAGTACTGAGTACTGTGTGTTTAATTACCTGCTATATTAAGTTACTTTGAAACTCTAGTTTTTATTACTGTGTTGCGATCTGTCGGTTAAAGAACCTACTTTATGTTGTGCCGATATCGTAAAAAAGTAAGTTCGTATGAGCTAGTGGCCAACTCTGTGATGGAGTTTTTAAGCTCTGTCTATCTCACGATGTTTTACTTCACTCGTTAAGAGTACTGGTATAGCGCACATAACTTTTTCACCCAGAAAATCCATTGGTACACGACCGGATTTGAACCCACGACCAGAACCCCGGATCAGAAGGCTGGGTCACAACCAACTAGACCACCAGTGCAATATGTAGCCACAAGTAATCATAAGAAAACTTTCAACTACCTACTTCTGATTCAAAGAGCGTGGATATTATGATGAAAAGCCACAAAACTGGAAGTAAACAGACTATTGCCTACTCTTTTTTATGAAATACTTTAAATACCGTTTTGTTTTAACCTGTTCGCCTAGAAAAAATATTATACGAAGATATTTTTAATATAAAATATTCTGCAGTTATTTCATACAACAACAATAACTTAGCTAACGGTCACATAAAGCGTAATATGTGGTTTACGAGATAAATATACATCGAAGAAGCGGGTACGGAACCCCACATATGAATCATAAAAATTATAGCTGTACATCACAAAAAAGGTTGGTTACATTGACTATTAAATTCTAAAAAAGTTACATACTTTTCCTTGGGACCGAAGACTGTTCATTACGGACCGTAATTTTTTCGTATAATTTTTACTATATTTTTTAGAATTTGACGAGTGATAGAAGATGGAAGAGGGAAACATGTTGTTTAGATCTCAGATGCGGGACAAGGGCAGGAAAATGATGATGATGTTTTTTAATTAACATTAGTGAAGGTTTAGTTTTCAGTTATTGGGACATTTTATTACATAAACGTTAATTTTGTTTATTCCAAAAATATACATACATATTATCACGCCCGTATCCCTAACGGGGTGGGCAGAACCACAAGTAATCATAAGAAAACTTGCAGCCACTTTTGATCCAAGACTCCCAAGATGGATATGGTGAACCATGGTGACAGGTGATCAGCCCATCGCCCATATAGGTCCATCAAGTAGGAGAGGATACTAGGTACTCTTTAGTCGACTAAATAAATAAGTTAGTCCAAAAATATAAGTTTCATAAATATACAAATATTATTAGAACGCCCATCGACTTTGTTTGCGTTTTTTCATACAGCCGTCATTTTGAGCACCCATACATCATGAAAGGAATATACCCTCCAAGTTTCATGCTTTTAGGACTTATTGATTGTCAGTCAGACATATAGACATTGTAACGACTTTGATATTTTATTAAAATTCTCAAATTAACGGTTCCAAAATAAACTAAATTGGCGTTTAAACTACTAGATTAACTCTTTGATTAAACGTTCATTACCGTTTAGGGAATTATATAGTCCCCTTAGAAAAATTATTTAGTCAAGACACCATGGTACTTTGTATCGATGGCACAGAATAAAATATATTAACATTATGGAAGTTTCACTGAAACTAAAATATTAGTTAATAGTAAAAAACTATTTTAAAAACAAGTTTTTATTTAAATGCTCTAAATAAATAAATAACACCCAACAGTCACATACATAGTCCTGACCCCACACTAGGATTCCCTGTGTCGTGGGTATCAGAAACTACGAGTACCATGGTACCACAACACCCAGACCCGGAAGAAATATTTACAGATCATGCAAACATTTCTCCCGCCGCGAGAATCGAACCCGCGCCTCTTGCGTCTCAGCCGAGCACTCGCTCACCAAGCCACCGAGGTCGGCATGGATGAAGTTCAACTCACTTTACAAATGCTCAATTCCGTAGACTTGAACGGACAGAAACAGGTAGCAGTTGAAATTGGCGGATCTCATTCGACTTCAAAAGGGTGGCAGTAATTAAAACCTTGTTGGAAAGCATGGCAGAGAGAATATTATATTCGGTTGTAATTACACCGATGCCGGTAGCCATCATGGAGATGCTGGGATTCTGTTTTCGACTCATACAAAGTTCGTGGGTCTCAGTCCGGACTCAACTCCTATCTACCTGTAACACCTAAGGTACAGAACTGGCAGTCTTACCCCCGAATACTCAAATGCATCTCAAAGTTGAGCACGTCTCAAATGACGTTGTTTTTTTTTGACAGATTTTCATCAGAAACTGTCAAAAAACCGTGAGTTGAGTTGAGACGTGCTCAACTCTTGAGTCACGTTTGAGTATTCTGGGGTTAGAGCATTGGTGGTCTATGGTAGTGACCCCGCCTTCCGATCCTAAGGTCGTGGGTTCATATCCAGTCGTGACCCAATGGATTATTCTTTTTGAAAAAATTATGTGCGCTATACTATTACTCTAAAACGACGACGGAAAACATCGTGAGAAAGTGCGCGAAAAGAGCCTTTGAGGCGCACTTTAATCCTTTCACCACACTGGTTCCGAAGAACTAGTGACACGACTAGATAGAATAGATAGAGAAACCTAAGGTGACCAAGAAAAAAAACCTGTCAAGTGAGAGTCGAATTAGCACACGAAGGGTTCCGTACCATCGTACATGTAGGTACATAAATGTTCCTCGTATGGGGCCCCCTTTTATTTTATTTTTTGTTTTAGCAGTAATAGAAATACACACTCCGTAAAAATTTCAACTCAGTACCTATTACGGTTCATGAGATACAGCCCGCTGACAGACGGACGGACGGACAGCAGAGGCTTCGTAATAGGGTCCCGTTGGCACCCTTCGGGTACGGAACCCTAAAAAGCAATGATAAGCGAAATGCAACAAAAGTAAGTACCAATTCGAATTGAGGATCATCCTTCGTTCATGCCTGTTTAAAAGGCTGACTGTAAAAGTAAAATTAAATGTAAAATTATAAACAAACGATAAATTAAATGAAGTACCGCATAAAATTTAATTTTCGCTTTCGTATTTAATCAGGCGGCTACGTTCATTATACCCACGTTAACGCTATTTTCGGAAATGAACAGTTGGAACTCCATTTACTAGCAGTAAATGGAGTTCCACAGAGATTTGCTTTTATAAAGATACATTATCTCATAAAAGAAAAAATCTTAACGAGCATTTTTTGCAAAAAAAAATAGTACTGAGTGCGAAAATTTCGATGTGTTTTCGGTGGCTACTTTTCTGTAGCCGAAACGCCTGAACGGATTCTGACAAATAAGGTGTTCTGCGATTCGTCTAGATAACGATAATGTCATAGGTACTAACAGCTTTTGACACGTTTTTGACACTTTACAGTGTAAAAAATCCAATATAGCGGCTTTAAGGAGCCATTTTCAATTTACTTAGATGGTACAAAACTAAAAACGTGGACCAAAATGGTACAAATTCATCACCATCATCATGTGTCACATAATCAAATATGTCAGACCTACTACGTTACCTAAATTCGATATACCTTGTTCGCAGTTTTTGCTCATTTAAATAAACTCGTGTAAAACAAAGTCGCGTTTGGAACCTAATGTAAAACACAAATATTTTAATACATTAATTTGAACACGTAAACAGTATAAAATACTTGGTCATTTATGGTGTATCCATCGCGTACAAATGAGTGGATAAACAAAAAAATCTTGTTATTCACTTGTCAACACAAAAACCTACCTGTGGTTAACCAGTGCGTCCACCATCAACAAAACCTACCTGTTGCTAACCAGAGGACTTCCATACAAAAACCTATATAAATTCCAACAAAAGTTCACCCCAATAAAACAAGAGCTTTTGAATTTTACTGTATGTTTTTTTAATGTTCCGTGGTCGGCAATGTTCCCCGGAAAATTTGCCTATGCCGGCTTCTGAACCAATTTAACGAACAAAATTTCCCTGTCTGCGGTATTCCAATTATGTCAATTCCAGTGACATCTTAAACAAGTTTCCCCCTATTTTGACGAAAAGCTACAAGACAAGCAATTATTTCGTCGACATCCCAACATTCCCGCAACGATTTGAGCCATAATTAATTTAGAATTAGAAGGACATTTTATCGAGCTACAGAAATTTTTGGACGAGTCGTAAACGGATGGGGAAAGTTACTTAATTCTACTCATAATTTTATTACCCAAGTTTCGGGAATTTGAACATAAGCTTTCGAGTTTGCGATCGACGCCGCGGCAGCTTACGAAAACAGTCGCGCCTACGGAAATCTTCTTTCGGGTTTTGGTAAACATTGCGGCGAAAATATTTTCTAATCACGATTACAAATTAAACCAACTTCCCAGAACAAATGTTTATTTTCAATTTAACGCGTGCCTAGAGCTGTTAACAAAGCAGTGTTTGATTTAGAACGAATAGTTACCAATAACCGTGTAATGTTTCATACGAGTCCATTGAGGTCGTGATTCAATCTCGTTGTTCTAGTTTTATGTTGCGTTATTTGTAAATTGAGCTGCAAAAGAAATAAGTAGGTACTATGCGGATGTTCAAATTCTCTGACAACGTTACTTTCTGTAGGTACCTGAACGAGGGCAATATGTAATGAGATAACGATACTGAAACTTAAAACTGACAATTGAATTCGATTCAGCTGTCATTACGGAGTAATCGATTGTTTTGTCGATTTGCGAAATTGTGGCAAATAGAAGCCAAACATTAAAAGAAGTCGACTTTTATATTGTGGCAACTTGTACTACAAAAGTCATAAATAAAATTGAAGAAGAATAATCAGAATTGCTCACAAGAAACGAATCCTAAGTCAGCGCAATAATTCTCACTTTACATAGAAAGCCAATCGAGGTGACGACCGACGGCGTGATTGTAAATGTTTCATTTGTCGAACAAAGACATACCTATTCGATAATGATTTATTCAAGGGTTCTTTGGACAACGCTGATCTGAGCAACATTTTTATTCATCTTATTATTCAGTTGCTTTTTTAGTTTTGTCAGTTGGTCCTTGGTAATATTAGGTGCAGCATAATAGTGCAGTGTGTCACTTTGCAATTGAACTGAGGGTTAGGGGTTAAGACGTTATCGTCAAGTACATTCGGATTTCTATCGCTTTAAGAGTTCGTCCACTTAGTACAGCCTTATAGGGTGTTTTATTACGAGTTAATAGGTAGGTGTAAGGGCACCGGTGGTCTAGTTGGTAGTGACCCCGCCTCCAGATCCTAAAGTCGTGGGTTCAAATCCGGTCGTGTACCAATGGATTTTACTGTGCGAAAAAATTTGTGCGCGCTGTACCAGTAATCTCAAACGGTGAAGGTAAACACCGTGAGGAAACCCACGGCTTAGTTAGCTCCGCACGTATTGACCATGTCTTTCCTGCGGACAAAGCCGACTAAGCTGAGAGGATGGAATAGGTACTGGGCAAGCCTACTCCATCTTAATTCGTCCCGGGCACTACAGCGTTCCGTTTGTGAAGGTAAAAGTTGCCTCCTGACGCTGTATTAAATCATCTACTATAGATGATAAAAAACCTTTGGTCTTGGAAATGGTTTTGGAAAGCTTTGGTCCCATTGTCCTCTTTTCTGTGTATGTATCTCTCAATCTGGTTAGAGCGTCATTCAATTTAACCTAAAGGGGATTGCCAATTTGATTGCTAATGCTGATATTTTCTTATTTTTCCTTATACTTTTCCGTCAACCTATTGTCATCCATTATGTTCTATTATGCTATCAACCTATAACTTCTCAATAAGTGCCTTATTATAGGGGCGTGTCAGTCAAAACGTTCGTTACTTTCTATTACAATGTACAACCGGTAAGGAACATGACAGTGCCTTTACAAATGAGTAATGTAGCGCCGTGACTCGCAATGTTTTTTGCTGTTTCATCCAAACACGCCTTTCTACCAGAAAACACTTACATACGTAATTTTATTATAACTTTAATGTGAACATTGATTTTAGAACTAAAATCATCATAAGTATCCCCATTGCCGGAGTTTTTCTACGGTTACCACTTAATTTAAGAGAATATAATTTAAGAAATCCAAGCATAGGTATTATAGGTACAGGGTATCCCAAATTATATGATTTAAAATTGAAAAAGTTTGGTATTTTAAGTTTGGTTTCAGCATTTTTTATGGCGCATTGGTATCAGATCGTCCCACAATCGGTCTTGTGTCTGCAAGGCATAATATTCACCTGTTTTGGAAATACCCATTTGTAAGCCAAAGTTGACAATAAAATACGAAAAAAATCTAGAAATCGCGGTGTATACATGTGGGTGACTCGGGTACCCCAAGGGATCCGCTTGACACTATTTTTTTGTGACACGCTGTATAACCTAAAGAACATGATGGGCTTCCTTGTTGTCAAAAATTTAGTCAAACTAATTCACCTAAGCAATAATTACTTAAGCGTCTTAAGCGTAGTTCCTTTATGTAAGGCAACGTTCACCGTGTTCATCGCTTAAGTACTGTAGAGTCTCGGAGGGCACGTTAAGATGCCGATCCCGACTATGTCAGTCATAAAGCCATGACGGCTTTCGGCTTAAAACTCCCGCCATCCGAATAGTTTCCACGTCTTACGAGAGGCGAAGACGACTTAGACAGTGTCTTCTGGTAAGGAGAATGTTTCAGGTAATTTATGATCTCTCACAACTGTGTATTGTTCTTTGATAGTTTCAGGCCTGTTTTTGAACTTAACTTCAAGTTGTGTCATGTCAGACGTAGAAATATTAGGAGAATTAGTAAACGAAAAATTGTTTATACGCAGGTATTACTTCTTCTCTCGTCTTCTCTATACTTCGATTCTATGCCCTTGAATATTGAGGCCCCCTTATTTAGTTAAACCTGATAAGGTACAGTTGTCAATAGCAAACAGAGGAAACCGTCAAACGTCCTAAAAGTGGTACATAAAAAGGAAACGGCCTTGGGGTCGTAAATATAAAACAGTCGTACAAAGGATCGTGCCTCTGCGTCTCGAATTTAAATGAAATAAAAAATCTGAGTAAAACAACAAGCACAAAAGAATTTCTCGCTCTCAAACATAAAGGCATAATGAAATTTATCCCCAAGTGTGTTGTGGCCTATTATTCAACCGCATACAATATGTAGTGCGCGAGTAACAAATGCTACCGGCTGAGCGGTATTACTCCACCTTGGTTTGCTGGAAATGCCCACAAAGCTTTGAGGTTTCACAGAATGCACTAAATATTTTTGCGGAACATCATTGTTTCAAGTTCTTTCACTGAAAGCAACAATATTGCAACAAACGTGCTTTGCTTGCGAGTTTATTTGGTACTACGATTTAGCCATATAAATTTCTTTTGAAAATATGATTGACAGATTAGTGCAATCCTCTAATGACAATGACATGATTATGTTATTAGATATGCCTTTTAAATTGGAATAACATATAGGTATAAAGACGTTTTAATATTTTTTCTATTTTCGGATTAATAAGCGGCTGTAGAAATGTCTCATTCAGATATTAGTGAATGCAATAGTTTGAATTTGTGCCAGTAAATTACCATTTATGAACCCATACAAATGAAAAAGAAGGTTATCAAAAGGAAGAATTTATTCCAGGTAACCCCAGCTAACATAGAGAAATATTCGAAATGCCAAAAATGTCGAAGGTCCTTTTAAGGAATTTATTTTGCTCTTTGATCGGTGTAGATTCAATTTACCTGTAGAAATCTGTATGGTCCGAGAGTGCGTACTCTGCCTACCCTAAATTTATGTAATGAACTAACAGAAAACTGTTAGTTATATAAATTTAGGTTACTTTGAAAAATATCTATTAACAAAAGACATTCTGTTACAAGATCTTTTCAAAGCCTGGTTTTTCATCTAATATCTAACAGACAAAAAACAAGGATTAACCCTTTCTATAATTGACTAGTAATTCACCTTTTTGACCAAGGTCTTGAAGGAAAATAAGCCTTTCTAGTATATTACGCTTCGTTGTCAGCGATTTGTATAGTAATTTCGGCGTTATGACTGCTATACTTCTTGCCAGGTATAATTTGCCAACCGCTTTGCAAACAATTACCTCGCCACGTCTCCGTAAACACGCGTGTGCGATAATATCTTGCCTTTTGCGGGTACTATACATTTTTAAATTTAAGCATTTAAATACGATTAACACCCGAAGGAGCGGCGCTATCCCCTTCTCACAAAAGTTTGCCAAGATTTTGAGGTGTTATACAGGATGGGGTACCTTTGCCGTTAGAATTTTTTGTTAGGAATCTATAGGTTAATTTTCAAGGAAAAACAACCTTTCTTCGGATTTTCGATAAAATTTACAGTCAGCATGGAAAATTACATTTGTCAAAAAAACAAGTTGGTCTCAATCGACGCTATTTACCATCAGGAACACTTTTCCCGAAGTAACTTATCAAATCAAATCGTAAGATTTTGCAAAAATTCGTATGTAACGTTCGTAATGGATCATTGAAGTTAAGCAACACGGCGCGGTCAGTAATCGGATGGTTCGAGTGACTTTTTTTTTGTAGTATTGTGTAATTCTTTTTCAAACGATCTAAATTTTACTGATTTGTACAAAAATAATCATCAAATTAAAAATTAAGGGGGTCCTCATAGAAATGATATAAGTCTCGCATTTCATTTTGCTTGATTTAATCGGGAACGTTTGATATGAATTGTTTTTCACGATTTTTTATTTGCCATTCATTAAACCAATCCCGTAGTACGCAAGTGAGATTAAAGATAAAAATGTATTTCAGCTTGTTACAAAGTAACACCGCTATAGAAAATTCATCGAAATTTAAAATTCCCTCTTCATTCATTGAGGCACTTTTTCGTCTTATTATCTGTAAAACCAGGTCAAAAGCGTAATATATTCTGATTGAAAACATAAAAGATCGAAGGATTCAATTCGATTTGGCTCCTATTGCCCTTCTCCAAACTTTCGAACTTAAAGTTCAAGACGACTTCGATTGCACTTCAAACCTAATCCTGGGGCTAACCTTGCATTCATGAGTTTCTAACAATTCAAAACTAATGAATTCCTTTAAGCTGCGTTCAAACCATCGCGTCTGTACTTCATAAGTTTGTTTTGCTTGCCTAATGTCATCGGGTCGTCTTTAACGTACCTAACTGACGTAAAATACATTTTCAAAAAAATATTCTTAGGCTGTTTTAACTGAGGATACGATCTTTAAATTTTTGGTAAGTTCATTCTTTGTAAGGCGGTACAAAAAGCCATTTGTTCTTAGAAAATAAAACACATATTGGTTTGTTCTTGCATAGAGTATTTGTTAAACAAAAGTGACGTTGTTCTCTTTAATTTAAGCTAATAGGTGTTGCTATGCGACAAAAAACAAACGTACCCATGTTTTTTAACTCCAATGCTGGTTAATTTGTGGTTGTATCTGAAGTTGATTGAGATTTGGAGGCGTTTGCCAAGGATTGTAGTTTAGAGTCTAAACTTTAGTACTGTCAGAACATTATTGCGAGGGAAAATCAACCTTGTTGTTTTATAAAGTGCAAAAGAACTTCAACCTGTGGTAGACCACATTTTTGGCCGACTGTACAAGACCGTACAAGTAGAATAGTAAAAGATTAAGTGAGAAACAAAAGCTCTTTAACCTTTAAGTACCGACGTGTGGTCTGACAGACACTTCGACCGTTCGCGAGTCCGAGTTACCTAGTTTAGCGTAGTTGTATTACCCCGTGTTTCTATCTACCCCTCCAGCAGTCGCCCGGGAGCATTCATGGAGAGTGGCAGTGTTGGCACGCGAGTTATCGGTAAGTTATGGCTTTTATAAGATCGCGAGTGGACTGTGAGACCCCTCGTCGGTACTTACGTAACTTTTTTTGATTCTCCTATTTTTCATTTTATATTTGTTTTATGAATTATTTACAGTCTAATGTCACTATGAACCAACCAGGGTCTTCAGGCACAAAACGGGCAAGGCCAAATGATAATGATAGTGGTCTTATCACAAGACGATACTCAACACGGCCCCATAATAGCCAGCACGAAGAAATTGTGGCGAGATTGTTAGAAGAGGGCTGCAAATCCGATTCTGAGGTTATTAACCCGAATTTCAGTGTAGTGGACAGTGATCATAACACAGAATCTGCATAAAAATGTGACACTTGTACGAAACATGGGTGCCTTCAATGCAGCAAGCCTGTTTGCAAAGGCTGTATGTAACTGCCTTAGATACCTATTTAGATGGCTTGTGATTTTGTTGATAACGGCTGTTAATGCCTGTTTTTGTGATTACTATTGTTTAAACAGGTTTTTATCTATAGGAAAAACAATATTTTGTAGAAGTTATCCTGAGTTTAATTATAATTTATGCAATTTAAGTAAAACGCTATATTTTTGAATGAAAAATCTTTCGTCTGTGATTGTTATGCTCGTAATTAATAATAAATGTTTAAACATTTCTAATTTGATTTAATTTAATAAACAAAAGATGTATAGACATCTCGTAGTAACAAAATTTATAGAGATATGCATGAAAATCACTGTCATATTTAATATTAGGCTAGGGTGGACTGTCAGACCTCACGTCGGTACTTATGTAACTCAAATAGCACGTCGGTACTTAAAGGTTAAGATGTGTCATGAACTTTTTTATACAATAGATCTTTCTTGGTCACAATCAGTGACGTAGTCAAGTTAGCTGACACAGAAAAAAAGAATCTGTTACATAAAATAAAATGTTGTTTATTTGTATTTATTCCAAATCTGTCAGGATCAAAGCAGGCCTTCCCTTATCACAAACTAATACCCGAAGTTTCGCACTGCGAGTGATTTTGACCTTAGTCAACTCACCGCTGACCTATATCAGATAACTTTGACGTATCCACCCAGTCCTCAATAGCTGTTATAAACTTCTCAGCCGAAGTGTGCCTTATCGTGAATGAAACACTTCTATGTAATTTATGTTCTAAGACTTTTTTAGCGTGTATCTGCATGTTTTTGTCTCTCCTTATCTACCTAATGCCTTCCCTCTTGTTTATCGCCTTTAACATTTGGTTTGCTTTTTAAGCTAGTTTTTACACGAAGTTCTTTACAATTTGACACGAAAATAAATTTTCGGGGATTATGTACGCACTTCATAAAATTTGCCTTTCGTAATGAGCAAAAAATTAAAGACTGTTTTTGTCAAGAAATGAAGCTGCTACTTATCAGAGATTTGTCTCATTCCCGAGCTTTCTCTCCCTTATTAATTTTCCTCTTCATTAAGAATATTAAAAAAAAAACGGTTGAATAGGTTTTTATATCGTTCCGGGTTTGATGCCATTGCTTTTGTCAAAGTGTCCCGCCTACCTCCACCCTTTTTTCGACCGGCCAACGCTCTCGCACATAACACCACCTTGTTTATTGTTGGTCCTAGGTACTCAGGCTGAGTAGAATACTTATTAACTTTTATGACATGGTACTGCACGCTAACTAAGCACAATACGGGTCACAGAACTAGTTTCACGCTCGTAAAAATACTTTTATTCCCTGGAGGTGAATGTCGCCACATTAGAGTTTTTAATAAAAAAAAAAACTAACACGGTATCGTCATTACTATTCATTTTAAAGAGGTTTGAAGGATTTCAAGGTACATTATATTTTAATTTATTGTTCAAATATTTTTTGTATCACATTTTTGCCTATTACGATGGCGATTATAATTATGAATGGCAAATGTGTCTACCCCAATATTTTATCCTTTAACTGGCATGTTTCAGAGATCCGATACTTGAAAGATATGTTTTTATGCTTTATTATTTCAAGAGTAGTACCTAACAGCACGTATTGACCATGTCTTTCCTGTGGACAAGGCCGACTAAGCTGAGAGGATGGAATAGGTGCTGGGCAAGCCTACTTCATCTTAATTCGTCCCGGGCACTACAGCGTCCCATCTGTGAAAGTAAAGTTGCCTCCTGACGCTGTATAAATCATCTACTATAGATGGTAAAAGGCCTTAGTAGTATCTAAGGTACGTTGAGATGCGGGAACTCATAGCATAATGGTATTGTTTTACCCGTGGACATCCATTCAGCTTATCCTTGTTATGTCCAATCGTTGTTACCTATTGATTTAAATACACTCTCATGAATGTTCGTGCGAGGGCCCCGACCACCGGATTAAGGACCCTTATTAGCAATTCTAATAAGTACTTCAGAGTGCCAGAACAAACGCTTTTTTAGGATATCTCACGTCGTAAATGTGTGTGGAGGCTTTTGGGGTAATTTGAGAAAGAGCATTTTTATGACGATTTTAAGAGTGCTTTTGTTAGGTTTATGACGAGTCGCGAATTTGAGAACCGCTGATGCCGTCGCTGCTGTTATTGTTATGGGATTAGTTGACCTCCACTTTCTTGTAGTGACTAAGTGAACAGCCGGTACTTCGCCCGCATGTTTTTTCAACCTATTTTATTATTGTAACAAAATAATAAGTAATTTTAAAAGTCCTTTAAAATTCATAGACAACTCATTTTCGTATTAAATAAATTAATATTTTACACGATGTTTAAAATCTAGAGCAATTACAATAATTAAACCCTATGTTTCTATAATAAGTGCGTGGTTTGTTATTGAACGAAATGTGGGCCATTTACATAATTAGTGTTTGTAGCTAATAAATATTTAAATTACGTATTGCCATCAGAAATTACACCTTAAGTTCGTGATGATGAAAAGTGCCACTTTTCTTTCGACCAAAAATGGAGGCTCAAATAAATACATGGTGTTATTGAAATAAATGCCCTCTGAAGCTAACCTACGCCACTTCGAACATGTCATGCGACGTAAAATGAGCTTTATAGCACCAGTCTTAGAACTCAATATAGAGTAATAGCTTTTGATTTTTTAAAGTTGCACTTTGTCCCATCTTCATGTCAAACATGATATGCAACGAAGGAGGAGCTTTGAGAGCTTTGAAAAATCCTATTAGAGTGTCCTTAAATTTCCATAAATTGAATTGCATACAATTAACTATCCTACTAATATTATAAATGCGAAAGTTTGTGAGGATGTGACGATGTTTGTGCCTCAATCACGCCGTAACGGCTGAACGGATTTGAATTAAACTTGGAACATACATAGTATGTGTGCTGGAATACAGGCTACTCTTTATCCTGGTACCACATAATCATAATAAATCATAAATCATAAATCATAAATCATAAACATTTATTTGCAGGAATGTAGGTACAATAGTTGTTGGTTACACACACAAGAAGGCTCCAATACACTCTGCCTTATTTAGGCGTGCAAAATTTTCACATTATTATAATTGTCACTAATAAAATATTATTAAGGTAGGTAGTGTAGAGTCAAAGTTATAATACAATTAATAAACAATATATGTAGCTGTAGTAATAAATATAGTCAAGTTGAATTAATAATGTCAAACCTTATAATCTAAATATTCTTTAATGTCGTAAAAACAGTTTTCTAATAACCATTTTTTTAATTTCCATTTAAAAGTATTCAGAGGCAGGTCTTTAATGTCTTGTGGTAATTTATTAAAAATGGTAATGGCATGATAGCAGACATTGCGTTTAACAAGTTCTAATCGGCATGGAGGTACATAAAGTCTGTCCTTGTGCCTGGAGCTTTTAGTAAGAACTTCTGCTTTTTTCTTAAAATACTCAGGATATTGTTTAACAAATAAACATACATCCTTTATATAAATGCAGGTCAATGGAAGAATATGAAATTTTTTAAATAATGGCTTGCAACTGTCCGTACTCCACGTACCACAAATGGCTCTTACACATTTTTTTTGTACCTTGAAGGCCTTGTCAATTTCAACCGAATTTCCCCATAAAATAATACCATAAGCTAAAACTGATGATACATACCCATGATAGGCGTTCAGTGCTGCATCTGTGGATACAGTAAGCCTAAGTCTCCTGATGGCATAAACAAATTTGTCTAATTTGTCACACACATGGTGTACATGTGCCTTCCAGTTGCAAAAACAGTCAAAATAAATTCCTAGAAATTTTGCATTTTCTACCTCTACAATAGGAATGTCGTTATATTTAATATTTAATTTAACTCTTATTTGATTATGTGTCCCAAACTGTATTATATTTGTTTTATTAATATTTACTTGTAAATTATTCAAAGTCAACCATTGTATTGTATTGGATAGTGCTTCATTAATGTCGGTTTCAAATGTCAATTTATTTTCTCCCCTTATAATGATAGTGGTGTCGTCAGCAAACAATATTGTTTTATGTTTAGTTATATTGGGTAAATCGTTAATGTACATAAGAAATAGGAAAGGCCCTAGTACACTGCCTTGTGGGACTCCATATTTGTTGATTCTGAAATCCGATCGAACAGTAGTTTTTTTGCCATTTAATATCTTCGTCACCTCGACACATTGTTGGCGATCTTCTAAGTAACTACGTATCCAGTCATTTGCTTTCCCTCTAATACCATACTTTTCAAGTTTGTATAGCAGCAATTTGTGGTCAACGAAGTCAAAAGCTTTGGACATGTCTAATAGAAGTGCTACTACAGGAATTTTACGATCGATGGCTTCGGTTATTAATTTAACAACATTATAACAAGCTAACGATGTAGTGCGGTTTTTTCTAAATCCAAATTGTTCTGATTTCAGAATGTCAAAAGCAGTTGCATATTTTTGAAGCCTAATTAACATAACTTTTTCAAATATTTTGGATATTACAGGGATCAAAGTCACAGGCCTGTAATTATTCATGTCACTTTTTTCGCCTTTTTTATATAGTGGCTTAACTATCGATTGCTTCAGAATCTCCGGAAAAATACCTTGTTCAAAAGATTGGTTTATTATGTGACTTAAAGGTTCACAAATATAGTTGGCACTTAGTTTAATTATTTTAGTATTCAGACCATCTACTCCTACTGAGTTGGTATTTCTCAGACTCCTGATAACTTTGTGAATTTCTGTTGGGTCAGTTGGTTGAAGAAAAATAGAAAATGGAATATTAGATGTCAAATAATTACTAATTGCAGTTGATTTGAAATTAAAATTTGATTGGTTTGTTAGATTAATAAAATACTTATTAAAAGCTTCGCATATGTCATGTACATCCGTATATATTGATTGGTTCTCTTTAATAGCATCTATTTGCCTTAATGGTATTGTTTCTCCAATATTCTCATTAATGGTTTGCCACACAGCTTTGCATGTGTTACTGCTATTTTGTATATATTTGAGATTCTGTATTTGTTGTGACTTGTGAATACATTTCTTTAGCAGGTTACAGTATTTTTTGTATTTGCTTTCCTGATTTTTTTTATTTGATCTTGAGAGTTTTAGTTTTAAGTACAGGCATCTTTTACGTATACTTGATTTCTTTATACCTTTTGATAGCCAGTTGGTTTTTTTAATCTTATTTGTCTTTTTTGTGCTATAAATCGGAAAGCACAAATTGAAAAATAGTTTTAAATTATCGTAGAAGTAGGTAAACTTGTCATTGACAGAAGATACTTCATATGTTTCGCTGAAAGATAATGCTGCTATACTATTGATAAATTTTATTTTATTTTCATCGCAGAAATCTCTTCTATTCTCATACCATTGGATAATGTTGCATCGGTTTTTTACCGGTACCCTTAAGGTCTGTCCTGTTTCGTGATCTGATAAAGCCAAGTAGTGAACCTGCCCATCTACTTTTCTCACGTTACTAGCAAATAGATCCAGACAAGACATCCCACGCGTTGGAGTTTTAATATGGATTTCCATATTAAAATTTTTTAAAATGCTTTTTAATTGGTCACTATACTTATTAGCTTTTAGAATGTTAATATTCCAATCGCCGCATAAAATGATCTTCTTATATTTTAATGTCAGTTTATGTAATAAGTAATTTAATTTTTCTAAGAATATTAATGCGCTACTATTAGGCGTCCTATAAATACAAATAAGAATAATATTATATGTCAAGATTTCAATTCCAGTACATTCAAAACAATATTTACTAGCTATGTCTTTTATAAATTGTATAGTTTTAAATTCTAATTTTTGTTCAAGCAAAATACACGCTCCTCCTCTTTTCCTATCGGTACGTGAATATGATGATGCTAGTTTAAAACCTGGGATTTTTAGAAATCTCTCGAAACCTTTTAATATAAACGTTTCAGTTAGGCACAGAATGTCTACAGTGGTACCATTTTTGCTTAGTTCCGATATAGCTATGTGTATATTTTCTGATTTATTTATGGCGCCAGAAATATTTTGGTGCAGAATGTTCACAATGTCTGAGTTATGCACGAAAAAACGATAATGTCTGTGGATTTTGATTTTCAGCCTTCATCTTGTTAAAGAAGTACGGGATTGTACCTCTTTTTGGTAACTGTTTGCTTGGTTTTTTATTCAAGGTTGGCGCTTTCTTATCTACTGTGCGAAAGTAGTAGGGAATGGTGCCCTTTTTGCAGTAATTATTGTGAGATAGATGTGATTGTGTAACAGGTAATGATTTAAAGTTATTAATCTTCAAAAAGTTTTCATTGTATGTCAGACTGTCAATTTCAATATTTAGTTTGAAACTTAACTTCTTTATAAATGCACTCGGCTTCACTTGATAAAGCAACCTACCATCACTACCATTTCCATTACTCATTTCTATAAACTTGCAGTTTGAATAATTTCTAGTCAGTAATTTGATGTTGTGGTTAAGTTTTTGTTCATTGAGATAGCGATTATGTTGTACATTTACAATAAACACTTTCTGTTGTCTAAGGCGACACATAAAATTGCATACATTAGCAAACAATTTAAAAGGGTTTGAGTCATTGGAGCCTAATAAAAGAATTACTATGTCCGAGTCACTGCTGGTTAGGGATGATACATTACACTCGTCTAGAATTTCAGTGCTTGTAGCTGAAGGTTTTATTAATCCAAACACGTCGTATTTGTCGTTCCATTTGTTTTTTCGGTCTTTGGTCAGCTGCAGCGTGAGATTTTGAGCTTGTTCATCTCCAAGTAGAATAATTTTTGGCTTAGCCACAGTCTCAGTGCTGCCCTCTGTCCGATTACATGTCAATTCTTCTCGTTTGTTTGGCAGTGGGTTTTGAGTTAACACTGAATTCCCGGTGCTGGATCGAGTCACAGTAGCACAATTAGTGGTAATTGTTAATTTTGAGAATATTTTTGTTTTATTTATAGTATCTTTCCTGATTGGGGTCTCTTGAATGCTGCAGTCACTTAAATTTTGCATGTTGATGGGAGACGAACGGGGAATCTTCATCCTCATATTCGTTATTTTTTTCATTATTGGACTCCTGCCTCGTGGAGACATTCGTGGGGTAATTGATACCGTTTCGGTCGATATTTTCTTCAACATATTTACTTGAGTGATTTTGTCATCCAAATCTTTTTTTAGAGTGCAGCATTGTATGTTAAGATTAGCTATTTCTTCATGTGCAATAATTAGTTCGCTTTTAAGGTCTATTATTTGTTGCTTTAAGTCAATGACTATCGAAGAGTCTCCATCAGATGTCTCTGGGACACTCTTAGTTGATATGTCTAATAAGCTACCATCAGCTATAGTTGAATTAAATTGTGTTATTTCCGATGTTATTTCAGAAATATCTAGTAATGATTTTCTTCGTGGTATTCTCTTTGTAATATTATTTGATGCCATTTTTCAGTATTAGTATTAACTCCCTCTATGGATGTTATTTTGTACTTATTGTAGTAGTACTATTCGTCACAGGATGTCGCTACTCCCGCGTGATATCGATCGTACGTGTATCGAAGTAGTCGATTTTTTGCATGATCGACTATCTTCGGGATGTGTAGACAACGATCTTGTCTATGGGCTCATTTGCCTCATACGTTGTGTTGGTACTGAGTCACTGTCAAATTGAAGTTTTTGTCTCCGTCTGAATCAGCTGATTTAGGAATGTCAGCTTTATTGCAGGTGTTGATGTAGTTGTTGAAAGTTGAAAATCGTACTCACTTTTTCAGGGCTGAATTCGTTTTTCAAACCGATGTTCTTGGTTTCGGGCGTTATGTTTTGGTGTTGTGAATTTGTTCCTGGCGTTTTTAGCAAAAATACACCATTGAATGGATCCCAAAATGTTGATGATCAACTTCTTGCAGGTTAGACTGTTGTTGTAGAAACTTTTACGCACAATTTTGAGTTAATTCTCGCGATATAAATTAAATTATTCGGGAGCTTCGCTGTGCAATGTTTACTTCTGGACCAACCAGAGACAACATTCGCACGCGAGCGAAGCCGCGGGCGGAAGCAAGTATCATAATAAGTAAGTTTATAAAAGTCGATTTTACATTCAAATTTGCGTTAGACTTTTAAACTGAGTTCATATTATACTATCTGACGTCTCTTGGAATTAGTTTAGAGCTAACGTTCAGTTTGAACAGTGAAATCGCCCGCCTACTATCCTGCTATGTATCGGAGCTGAAGTGAAACATCGGCGTTAGCACCATATGCCACTACACTTTGGCAAAGGTTCAGAAAAAGCTGATAGAATCCAGGATAAAGCGCCGGTCAGAGGTCCGGCCGGCTATCTGGCCCCGATGATATTTCAACCGGGAAAATAGGAAAGCCTACTAAATCTACTCTTCTAAATTTCGTTACATTTATTGATTTCCAAGTATCAAATAATGGGAAGCGGCCCTTGTGGTGTTTGGGACAATATTGGGTTCAATAGAGCCTGTAACTAGACTTGGACCAGGGAGATAACTCGGTTAACTAAAGTGCTTTCGTGTTTGGCCATGCGCCTTGTAACAGTGAGTTTCTTGGTAGTTTTATTTGACCGATACAAGGGTTAGCGCATAGTTGAACACTTTCATACTTTCGTGGTGAGTTGTGAAATGTCATTTTAAATTGTGTGAATGTGACGTTCGTTGCGATCTGTATGTCTAGCGTAGCTGAAGCCTGAATCAAGGCTCAAATATGAGTAAATAGACAATTTTTTCATGAAGATAAATTAATTTGATCGACCTTGGCGGGCGGGTGCTCGGCTGAGACGCATAAGGCGCGGGTTTGATCCCCGCAGCTGGGGAAATGTTTGTATGTTCTGCAAATATTTCTTCCGGGTCTGGGTGTTATAATCATGTATTTTAAAGTATATATCAGGCATCTGGTTCCCATAGCATAAGCTTTGATTAGTTTGGGGCTAGATCGCTCTGTGTGTAATGTCCACAAATATTTATTTATTTTATTTAATAACGTGTGTTAGTTGGCGAACGTTTGATTAATAATTTTGTATTTTTTTATATAGGTATTTATCTATTTGTTATAGTATAGAGGTACTAATAGTTTCAGGTACCCATGACATGGAATCGTAAAGAACAGAACTATTTCATTCATTTTACATATAGAGTTCATTTTATAACGGTCGTAATTTTTCAGCAAAGCAAAGCTTCAGCTAATCCGATAAAAGGCAAGTTCAAAGGTACGCAAGATATACTCATTGGTATTCGGGACACTTCGGCCGCGCTCGGCTGATTCCGGCTTGATAAAACTTAGCCCAAGTTATTATTTACAGATTAGGGGTCCTGCTACATACTGGTCTCTACTGCTACACTCTTTTACTGGATTTTTTCGGTTGCCCTAGAGAAAAAGATATCAAATCCTACTATACCACTATTAATGCGAAAGTCTGCGAGGATGTGACGATCTGATGATGATTGTATATTTGTAACTAAATCAAGGCGTAACGGATGGATAATAAACAAGTTTAAAGCTTCATCTTTTAACCATAATGCCGATTTTGATGTTAAACAAGCACAACCTACTGTTTCTCACTTAACGACCTTTTAGTAATCGATGATTGAAATACTTTTAGTATCTTACTGAATCTCTAGCACGATAAGAAATAACATTTTATACCAAACCAGTATTGGGATTGCGCGATGCTGAAGAGTGCGATGATATGGGTGGATCTTAACTGAGTTTAGTACTACACTGAGTTTCGATAGCACTTTGATTTTCTTGGAAACTTGGAAAGAGTTTCGCGTTATAGTTTACAAAGAAGTGTAATTGATTGACCAAGTATACATATGCTATTCTATCTTTCGAGATATATTTCACAGTAAAAGGATACTGTTAGAGCAAGAAATATCATCGTCATCAACAGACTGATAAGCGCTGCTGGACACGGAATCTTTTCAAAAGAACACAGTGTATGGTAAACAAATAAGAATAGACTGACACGACTTCGTTCGCGTAGCACCCGTTAAAAAGATTATGTCATCTTACTTCTCTGCTAGACTGGGAGTAAAGAAAAAACATAGAATGCGTCCAGTTGCTTCTCTCCTCTAGCATGTCGTAAAAGTCGATTAAGGGATATATCCTCTCGGATTTACGGATTGTAACCCTAACTACACCTATAAAAATATTTTTTATTTAATTCTTTAGACACACACACACCACACATATAAAATAGTATCAGATAAATGTCTCGATTCACGGCTTGGTATCGTCAAACAAACTGCACAAAGCAAAGGAAACGGCGAGCGCATTCGGTTGCTCAATTGAACAGATTGTTCGATTGAGTATATTCGATATCTCGATTGGGTTGTTCGAAACATTTCGAGCCTAGGGTTATTAGACGAATGTAGGACAAGACTTGCTGGAATTTCAAATCAAATTTCTTCAATGATTTCCATCTAAATCATAAGAGTTTGTTTATACCGGAAAGAAATAAAAAAATACAACATTTAGAAAGTTTGATTATCGCTATTGCGTATCTTACTTATATTATAAATGCGAAAGATGTTTGAATGTTTGGATGTTTGTGCCTCAATCACGCCTAAACGGCTGAACGGATTTAAATGAAACTTGGAATATACATAGAACATGTACTGTATTAGCCTATAGGCTATTTTTTATCCGGGTACCACGCGAGCGGAGCTGCGGGCGGCAGCTAGTATGATATATTTTCAATATGGCGGCTCTGTTTTCAACTCAATTCGCGTCGCGTCTTGTTTGCATTCGGAGCTGATGCGCGATGCGCGAGACATATCAACAAATAGAATTGCAAAAATTGTACGTGATATAATATAGTTTCATCATCATCATCATCGAACCCTCTGATTTGTAAAGCAATACCACGCTTTTTTACCCGACTACGCAGAAGTCTACGTAAGTTGGTGGGTATGGTACGTAATTAATATATTTTACAAATAGGTCGCAAATGATGCGACTTGGCGGTCTAATTGGTACAAACAGAGTCAAAGTCAAAATTTATTTATTCCTTAAAAGCACGGAGATCAATTGGACGTGTTAGATCTACGTTGAATTTAAAACAATTATATCATCATACATGATTTAGTTAAGCAAGTATTCCCAACGAGGGTTGACGTCAGGCAGGCGGCCGGTCATAAAACACCTTAGCCAAAACTCTTACGACCCCACATAGAGTGGGATAAGGGCAGAAATATGATGATGATGACATGATTTAGTTTGACAGTCAATAAATTCCTTGTTTTTTAATGGAAGAAGGAGACAAACTAGCTAGCGGCTCACTTGATGGTAAGTGATTAGCGCCGTACGGCGCGCGTAGCGTAGCTTGCTTAGACGTACTTGATTGATCGTTAAAGTTAAGCAACGTTGTGCGCACAAATTGGATGGGTGACCGCAAGTGGCATTACGAGCTGGGCGCTTCCGTGCCTCGGAGGGAACGTTAAATTGTCGGTCCCGGATTTTAAGTCGTTAAGCCATGACGGAGGCCTTTAAGCGGCCTAAAACCTCCGTTACAAGAGTTGGCCACTAGCTCATACGAACTTACTTTACCGCACGGACACTTGCAACATCAGAGGAACTGCAATTTTCCCATAAGAAAGAATTAAATTATTAAAATCAAAGTTATTGTTCATAGTGGTTTATAAAATAACAATGTCGTGCAGTGAGTAAACTTTAAAAATTACCTCGATCATTTAAAAAGACAAGCATGCTTTCGCCTGTATCTTCCATTATAATAAAAAATCCGACAATCGAGCATAAATTCAGTGTCCGACATCATCCTTTGTTTTTGTTGAATGAAGTTTATATTTTTTAAAGGATTACGATGTTTTGACATTTGCGAAAAAGCTAGCTGTATCAGAAACGCGGCAAACAGTAACCACTAGAGACCAAAGACAACGTCAGAATTTGTTACCGATCTCCTTACTAAAGTTATAAGATCAATTTACTTCTTTCTTATTTTACTTGGCTTGGCAGTGGCTGTGATGGATAATCCTAATACTCTGTAGAATTCGCCGATTTCTAGCCTGAGCTAGGCTCTCAGACTAAGCAATTTTTGCCTACATTAACGGGAATAAACCAGGCCAAAAAAAAACTATCGGGAACCGTGGAAAATTACCCAGTGGTGGGACGATTTGCCCGAGCCAAACCATTTTGCGTCTACTACTAGGTGTGTCACATATTCTTTCAAAGCAGTGTGGTGAAAAGATTAAAGTACGCCTTGACGTGCACTTCACGCATGTTTTCAAACTTCACCACAGGTTCAGGGGAGCTAGTGACACGACTGGGGGTGACTTTTTATTCAATTCAAGCTGCATAACAAGCTAGAATTTAATAACGTATGGTAAAACTAGCTGCCGCCCGCGGCTTCGCTCCCGTGGTACCAGGATAAAGAAAAGCCTATAATGTTAATCCAGCACACGTACTATGTATATTCTAAGTTTCATGGAAATCCGTTCAGCCGTTTAGGCGTGAATGAGGCACAAACATACAAACATCTTCACAAACTTTCACATTTATAATATAGTAGGATTTAAACGTTGATTTTATTTTAGATTTACAATTATTTAACTCTGCAGGTGCTCTCAGATTGCGAAGTAATTATGACACAGATTTTATTATAATCATATGTTTAAACAGATGGCGCTGTTTTGAACTCCAGCGACCTTGTTCTTCCAAAACAGTCGTATTCACATCTGGCTCTTAAGGCCACGTTTACACTCGTACGCGAATCAAGCCGTAAATTCACGCCGCAATTCATGCCGTGAACTCATTCTTGCGAACATGAATCCGCGAACGCTGAGAAGCACGAACACGAAAAGAAAAACTAAGTGCCGAATAAATGGACGAAAAAAAGACTGCAAACAAAACGCGGACGCGATAAGTAATTAAGTAAGTTCGTATGAGCTAGTGGCCAACTCGTGACGGAGTTTTTAGGCCGGTTTATTTATATAAATTGTATCTTCAGTTTGGCTGAAGTACACGTTAGGTGATACACGATTAGTCATAAATACCTAATTCATAATCTATTGTGTACGATTCATCAGTAATTACGTAATTCATGATCTATTGTGTCCTTGAGTATTGTTTGTATAATTAACATTGGATATTATTTTGTTTTGTTTTTTATTTAATAATATTTTTTAAGCCTATGTTGTCCCACTGCAGGGCAAAATCCTCTCTCCCTTTTTTCCAGCTTTTTCTCTTGACATTGTTTATGCATGCATGAATACTTGTATCCCCTATTATCACGCCCGTATCCCTAATGGGGTTGGCAGAGCCACAAGTAATCATGAGAAAACTTGCAGCTACTCCTGATTGAAAGCCCCAGGCTGGATATGGTGAACCATGGTGACAGGTGATCAACCCATCGCCCATATGGTATCATGTTGGAGGATACTATTCCATAGTCGACTTTTACGACATGCTTGGGGAGAGAAGCAGCTGTACGCATTCTGTGTCTTTACTCTCAGTCCAGCAGAGAAGTTGTTTATGAGTAGGTTTATTATGGTATGTCCATTTTGATTTTACATGAAAAAATATTAATTGTTCTAATATTCATAACCATTTTTTTTTGTTTCAGGTATGATTGTAATCTGGAAGAAAATCTTTTCGCCTATCAGTCCGTTCTCACATTATGACGATTTTGGAAGAGCCGTTATATTTGACAGTTTTCAATAGAAAACTGATTTCAACCAAATATAACTCAGTTACATAACGTAAGTAGGTACCTATTATTACACAATAACATTATCATCATCATCTTCCTGCTCTTATTCCACTAATGTAGCCTATAGTGTGGTACCTACTACTACTACTAGTTGTGTCACTAGTTCTTCTGAACCAGTGTGGTGAAAGGATTTAAAGTGCGCCTCAAAGGCTCCTTTCTTGCACTTGAAACATGTTTTTGAACTCTAGTTCTACGGCATGCCGCATACTGGTACAGCGCACACAGCGCACATAAATTTTTCATCCATAGGGTCGGAAGGCGGGGTCACTACCAATTAGACCACCAGTGCTCTCAACCATCATCTTAAAATAACCCCCAATTCCAGGCTTGGCAAATTTCTTGGTGCTCACATTTACTTCATCCTTACCTTCCCTCCTCATAATGGCATAATAATCCATCTGGCTGCCTCCTTTCGATATCCCTTCAGCGAGAGCTGGGAGCTAATCATCTAGACTGCATTGCATATATCTGATTATAGGGAAACTAGCATTCGCTACCGGCTTCAGTCGCGTAGTCTTATTATGAAACTAGTCTATATGATACTCCAGGTATCTCTGGAGATGATGAAAAAAGTGAAATGTATCTATCATTGTTTTTGGGCATACCTTTGACTACCCATTATAATGTAGGAGGTCAAATATCATAGGCAATGAACTTCTTGAAGCTAGTTAATAAATAGGTACTCAACGTTCATAATCCTGACCCCACTAGGTATCCCTTCGTATATGTCAGAAACTAAAAGTACAACAATACTCAAACCAGAAGGAAATATTTGCTGATGATGCAAACATTTTACCCGCCTACAATAGAAACCGCAACCGTATCTCCATCTTAGATCACCACCGACGTCATCATCATCAAAGTGTGCTGAAAGCAGTACACGGAATACGGATCTCCATTTGCTCCACCCTGACATACTCTCGCTTCATTCACACTCATCACATTCTTTATTCATGCTCTTCTGTACTCTTCTTCCTTTACATTTTAGCCAGCGAACTCTTGACCTAGTTCTTTTGGTCTAGGTTCGTACTCCTAGGTCTTCCCCCTTCCATCGGTACCATTCTTACGTTCATAGTATTAGCAGTACAATGATAAAGGTTTAGAATAGGCGTAGCTTTAGAAGGAAATAAATACGTGTTCGTCTATTTCCGAACTTTCGCACGTCACGCCTCACCAAGTTGCTGTTCCAATGAATATATTACAAACTGCTGTTCATTCAGCGCAACTCCCAGGTATTAGTACTAGCTGGTATTGGATTTAGTATTCATGGTAAGCACTGTATGTAACCTGATTATAGTTCGGGAGACGGAGGCAATATTGAAGCATGATCTGTTAGTTTCACAGGTAAAGTTTGAGTGTGCTTGTGAATTGCTAATGTCGGAAATTGCGGTTTAGCTATGGTACAAGATTAAGTTATCATTCAGAAAGTTACTTGAATCTAGCAGTTGTCTTGTTTTTCAAAAAAGTATGCCGATCTCATTAGCGTGGAGGACACTTACCTGGGTGACGATCGAGAAGAGCAGGTTTTATTACCGTAACGAGAGAAATGTTTAGGATCCAGAAGAATTATTTAAAGAATATACATATTTCTTCAGGTTTTTCGTAGTGTCTGATACTCACGATATAGGGAATCCCAATGGTGGGTAAAAACTTTGTAACCCCCGAATACTCAAACGCAACTCAGAGTTGAACACGTCTCAAGTGACGAGTTTTTGACAGATTTTAATCAATAACTGTCAAAAAACCGAGACTTGAGGCGTGCTCAACTCTGAGTAGCATTTGAGTATTGGGGGGTTAGTGTGTATGTGAAGATCTTTCCATTTTCTATTGGTAATAAGAGCAAGATTTAAATAAATGGTCAGCAGTACAGAGTCAGTTTTATATAGATGTCATATTTTTAACAATATTTTCACTGGCTCCAGAGATTTCAATGAGATTATCGACACATGTCAGTTGCTCAACGCTTCTACGAATGGTTTATTTGCCACCATCTCTCCGGCTATTTACTTCAGAGCTTACTTATTTAACTATAGGGAATAGGAGTAAGTGTTATGAGGAAGTGGAAATAGGTCATTAGTTCCATAAAGGGATGCAGGTTCTAGTGGTTAATAAAACTGTTACAACCTCTGGTCATTCTAAATGGAGGATGCGCACGCAGAGGCTAAGCACGTTAGCTGTGCATGTGTATTTCTCTGTCTACGACGCCACTGTGGCGCACGGATAAGACCCACGCCCACGGTCAGCAAGACACAACATGATCATCATGATCAGTCTATAGTAGTCAACTGCTGGACATAAGCTTCCCCTTATGAGATGACCACGATGTTCCCCGATCTTTTTTTACGTAGGTTATGTAAAGGGTATCATGACTTTGGCGTCATGCGTGTGTCCAATACAAGTTTTTCAACCAACCAGTAGTGTTTGTCATAACTTTAATTTATGTAGCCAAAAGATATGAAATAATGCAATGTTGATATGCAATAGATGGCGCTGTTTTTGTGCTTGGCTAAAACGCAAGAAGCGCGAGTTCTCCTACTGCGGGAGAAATGTCTGCAACTATTCCTTCCGGGTCTGGTTGTTGTGGTAATCGTAGTTTCGGATACCCAAGAATCAGGGAATCCTATTGTGGGAGTCAGCTGATACTAGCGCGATCGTACATTCCACAACATAACACAAAACCTGTACTAGCTGTAAAGCACGTTTATTAAAGTGAGTTAAACTTCTATAAAACTATTTATATTCTGTGTTGTTACGAAGTGTGGATACCGATATGCGGTGATTGAATAGTTATTATAGATTTGCGGTTTCCTGCCGTGGTTTGTGCTACTATTTTTATGATACACGCTAGTCATACGAATCGTTGCTTTTATTCGTAACTGTACGGAAGGGACCATTTTGAGCATTTTACCACACAGATTTTTTTACTAACAGTCTAGAAATCTTATTATTTATTATTAAGTCATCCATTTCAGATTAAAAATCGATACATTTAGAATGGATTATATTTTCCTGTAGAAAAAGTTTGATATTGGAAAAGTCAAAGCCTTCTTATACGATAACCTTCAATTGAAAGATGTCCGAGTTTTCGGATTTCGTCCCGATTCATTGAGACGCAGCCGCAATCATCGTTTGCCTCTCAATTTTTCGGATTATAATGTTATCCTCTGAAGGGTAACTTGGCCGAATTATTCTATTTGGGAATTATCTTCACTCCAGAGAACATTATATTTATCCTACCTTCTTCTTGCATTTCATGGCTGAAAACCGGGATTAAACCGTAAAGAAAAATCGAATGGAACGTTTGAAAAATAGCGAATGTGGATTTATAGTCGAACCATCCATTCGCGGGAGCGGCCGGTATCAATCTATGTGTTAGTTTTA
This sequence comes from Scotopteryx bipunctaria, assembly GCA_949320045.1. Classification (NCBI taxonomy): domain Eukaryota; kingdom Metazoa; phylum Arthropoda; class Insecta; order Lepidoptera; family Geometridae; genus Scotopteryx; species Scotopteryx bipunctaria. The sequence goes on along the minus strand of OX439459.1, from coordinate 4,099,196 downwards.
GGAACGGACTAATGAAAATCTTTTACGGTGCACCCCGCTGTTAACAGGTTACACCTCTTCGGTTCTCTATAGCAGGGGTGGCCATCTTGCTTAGATCTACTAAGAAAATCGTCAGCTACTGTAGCGCCCTCTGTCAGGGCTCGAGCTATTATAATGGAAGCTTATGATGGCTGGCTATAAAAACCAATGTAAAAATAAATAATTGTAATAAACCCGTGTTCCCAAGAAGTTACTTATTTAATTAGTTAATTTTGTACTTCTTTATTTTTATTTTTTGTAATAATTATGATTTTATTGTAAACAAAAATTGGTATTGATTAAGATCATAACCGTTGGGAGGGGGCGCTGGTAACTGCGATACAGTTTTTAAGTTAAATAAGGCAGTTTTCAACGTGTTCCAATAGCTTCTTTGTAAGTTTGTATTATTTTATCAAATTAATTACGTTTATGTTATGTTTATGTTTAAGTTTCACCGTAAGAAGAAAACCAGTATCAATGTACAATCAGCTACATAATTGATAAACACATACAGCTGTACATGTATGCTCGTTATTCGAACCGGCAACTCAGCTCTATTTACCTGATCGATCTAAAACGGGTCTAGGTCAGCGGAATTAACCAATTTAGCCAGTTCTGAGCGCTCCACTTTCAGATCTCCGTAATCATAGTACAGTTTTATCCTCAGGAATGTCGACTTGTGTATTGCAGAGTTAATAAACGCATCGACTCTATGCCAAGGATAAACATTTGTAATAAAAATAAAACCCAACAGGCAGGCACATTGGCATCTCTAATTCGACTCACAGATTCCCTTTGTAGTAGGTATCAGAAACTGTAAGCATTATGAGTTGACCATATACTGAAAAAGTGACATAAGGTCATGGAGATGATGATATTACTAGGAATCACTTGTGTCCTTGATTACCCCTGCCTCCGAGATTTATAAGCGCACAAAGAAATCTTAGAATGCCTCTCTAATCTTACTGAGAAGTTTGAAATCTAATCATATAAGTCTTCCGTTACAGACTGACAAACAATGCACAGTCTAAACCACAAGTCAGAAGCATGAAACTTGGAAGGTATATTCCTCTTATAGTGGGGTGAACTAAGAAAGGAATTCCCAAAATTCAACTCCTAGAGGAAGCGGCGGGAAACCAAAAAAAATCGCGAGGCGTTCCAAAAGGATCCACAATTTAATTCTGTTGGTAGATATAGCCATCTGGCTTTTCTTTTCTTGATGTATACGTTTAGTACTTTCGTTCTGTAATAAAAACTTGAAACTACAGTTTGTTGACATTATGATATTTGAATCTCGTGTAAACATAAATATGTGAGCGTATGAAAGCTTCAGCAGCTGTCTAGACGAAATGATAACGTTTATGAATAATTTTATTATAATTTATGCACAAGTCATATACCTCTGCATATAAAATAAAACCGGTCAAATGCGAGTCGAATTCGCGAAGGGTTCCGTACCATCGTACATGTACATAAATGATTCTTGTACGGGGCCGCTTTTTTATTATTAATTGTTATAGCGGCAATAGAAATACACACTCTGTGAAATTTCAACTTTCTACCTGTTACGGTTCATGGGACGCTGACGGTCGGACGGACAGACGGACATTGGAGGCTTAGTAATAAGGTGCCGTTGGCATCCTTCCGGTACGGAACCCCAAAAAGTATATTATTTATGTACCTATGCATATTAACTTTATATAAATTTTATAGAAAGCCGTACACTAAAAAGTCGAAAAATAAAACGAAACATGCTCACGACTTCACTGTCAAAACTCCTAAAGATAGTCTAAAGATAAAAGACAGTATGTAGGTAGCCCTTAAATAAATCAGAAATACATTATGTACCCTATTATATTATATTTTTAGTAGGTAGGTAGTACGATTATTTTTGGGTTGCAGCAGATGAACGCTGACAGTTTTAATGGACTTTGGCAAGCACATAGGGCGCGACATCTTCAAACGTTTAGATACTAGATAGGTAAAGCGCCAATATTCATTTCATAAATTTGTATAACTCTTATCATCTGTAGTCTAATTTTGGCCTGTGAAGTGTAGCGTAGTCACGTTTGCCTAATGTAACATGAATAACGTTGTATTTGTAAGCTAATGCGTGTTTAACGGAGAATAACCACCGAAGATGAGTTGTAATATCAACCAATAGAATCACGTGTAAATTACGTCATAGACCTACTAAAGCATGCATAGTAAAGTCGGCGATTTGACGGTCTTTTTCTGACATCAACGTTTGCTTTAAAACCCAGTCACTTTGCAGCTAACAAAGTTGACCTCGGTGCCGTGGCGGGCGTATGCTCGGCTGAGACGCAAGTGGGTTCGATTCTTGCTACGGTAGAAATGTTTGTATGTTCTGAAAATTTATTCCGTGTCTGGGTGTTGTAGTATTATACGACTCCTACAGATGCAAAGGGACTTAGCTTTTAAGCTATGCGATGATGGGCTTTAGCCCATCATCGCATTTCGATTTGTTAAAAATGTCATTCGAAATGTGAGATTGGTACCTAATTATCTGGTAGCTACATGATAATGAGCGCTAATTTGGTATGTAATTTAAACCAAATAGATCTCAATTAGGTATCGCTTAGTAATTATCGAGGGAAATTGTGGACGTATCAACGGTGTCAAGCTTCGAACTAATTGAACTGCTAGCTACCGCCTGCCGCTTCGCTTGCGTGCCACCCGGAGTCCCGAATATTAAGTAGGTAGTCTGTTCCAGATCTATAGCATATAGCTCAAAGAACCGTTGGGCAGAATGGTTCTTGAGTGGAGACCACGCACCGGAAAATGCAGCGTAGAACGGCCCCCCACTAGGTGGTAAGACGACCTATTAAAGGTTGCTGGGAGCCGTTGGGTGCAGACCGCACAAGACCGGTCGTTCTGGAAGTCTATGGAGAGGCCTATGTTCAGCAGTGGGCGTCATATGGCTGAGAAAATGATGATAATGATGATGATTCCAGATCAAAAGTTATATCTATTCAAAGTTTCGTTCAAAATCGGGTCCAGTAGTTACGACTTAATTGAACCGTAAGCGAAGTGGTCACATCGATTCGATCGTAGCCATATCAGTTCATCCTCTTGTTCGAGCTTTAAGATTATAAACTGCGCTTTTGGAATCATGGTAGTGTTATTAATAGTTCAATTTGGTAAACCTTTTTTCTATGATAACTCTGTTTGTCTGAATAAATTTAAATTGAAAATGAAGCGTATGTTTTTAAGAAGACCATATATAAAATAAAGGTCTGGAAGTTTTCAAAAGCATCAGCTAATAATGAATTAGATAAGCGCGGGATTGCGTTAGATGGCACAAACTATAGGAGGACTTATAGGTGAAGTCTGATTACAAATGATGATGATGACACTAGAACATACTGAGTCCACGCCTAAAGACTTCATAATCGAAAAGCGGGTCCATCACACCACTACAATGAAACTGAGCTAAACACACACACGTGATGTTGTTTTGTTGTCAATGAGTTTACTCAAATGTTCTCGGGTAGCGTTTGTCGCGTTACTGTGTATTCTGCGACGCGGACCGCGTTAAAGCCTCATTAGGTGTCGTGGAATTCCCTGTACAACTTGTACGGGAGATATTCACGACGAACCGAACATATATTTTTTCAATACACACTTTTAAGCTAAGCAATGAAAATCACACTTTATATTTTTTTTATTTAACCCATTTCGTTCCACTGAGAGCACTGGTCGGCTAGTGGTAATGACCCCATCTTCCAATCAGATCTTGGGTTCGAATCCGGTCGTACACCAATAGATTCTTCCGTTAGAAAAATGTATGTGCGCTTGCGCTTACTAATACTCTCAAACGGTGAAGGGAAACATCGTGAGGAAACAGGCATGTCGTTGAACCTAAAAAAGTTCGAAAATATGTATCAAGTGCACGAAAGGAGCCTTTGTGGCGCACTTTATATCGTTTCACCACACTGGTTCGAAAGACTATTAGGTAGGAGTACTAATATTATGAATGCAAAAGTTTAAAGGATGTCTGTGTCTCAATCACACCGAAAAGCTGGACGGACTTGAATAAAACTTGGATAATCTAAGGTTTTATGAAATCGGCGCCGAGGTGAAAAAATTCAATACTTCTTAGTAGGTGTTTTTTTAGTCCTTTTTTTGCAACGTACTAAGCCGTACCTTTTTTGAGCAAAACGTAATCTCCATAATATGGCATAGTTTTCAAACAATAAGAGATTTTGTGTTATTTATGAGCTATCTATAGACCGTTGCCAACGGTGATGACGGGGATGATGATGATGATGAGGCGTGAACGCACAAGTAGTCACAAAGGGAATGACACTTTAGGATCACAATTTCATTGAACTTCCTTGACTTGTATTGAGGCCTAAAAACTCCGTCACAAGAGTTGGCCACTAGCTCATACGAACTTACTGACTTATGTATCCAAAGCCCGACTTCACAGTCATTGCTGGGCTAGGGCTCTCTTGACACAGAGCCTTCATCACGGTTTTATGCTAGTTTTTTCCATCTACGGTTCACGGTTCTCTTATCAAAAGGACAGATTAAAGTGTTATAAAAAGACTGAACGAAGTGACTAAACCTGAGTGACTACTTTACAAAGGTCTTTCTTATCCTCCAGAAAGGGTGACATTCAAAGGGACCTATGTTCCCGTCATGGTGACCACAGGAAGTCATGGTCACGCTTGAAGTGCATGCACTTTGGGGGCAATTTATTTTTAACCGGCTTCAAAAAATGAGGTTACCCGTAACTTTTTAAATATTTGATTGGATAATATTTACAAGCTATCAAATAAAAAAATTAAATAACCCCCCGCACCTAATCAATCGGACTTGTGAAAGTTGGAAAATCCCTTTTGTCAAGTAGGAAATCTAGCTGATGATATTTGACGACAAAGGAGCCTTTGACGCTCTTTAATCCTTTCACCACACTGGTTCGAAAGACGACAGACAGGAGTAGTAAAGTGTGACAAACCAATGAAGTGATTCAGCGGAAACCATCGATTGGATCCCTTTAATGAAACAGAAATAACATAAACATTATTCCAATACGATAATACGATCCTAATTGTAGCTGGCAATTAATTAAAGCGTAATACGAGTTAATTATTGATACGTCTGTTCGATTCATGTTTACGAGACCTTTGATCTCGATGATGTACAGTTGGCGATGGAAGTTTATGAACACAGTGCATTTTATTTAATAAAAAATATTTGTAGATATTTCACACAGCGCCATCTAGCCACAAACTAAGCAAAGTTCTATGGGAACCAGATGGCTGATAAAATACTTATATACATTTTTGTTGTAAATACATACTTATAATACATAATTACAACACCCAAACCCAGAAGAAATATTTGGAGAATATACATCCGTTTCTCCGGCTGCGGGAATCGAACCCGCGCATCATGCGTCTCAGCCGAGCACTCGTCCGCCACGCCACCGAGGTCTTCATAGATCTGTTTCTATGTTTTGTTTAATAACATCTCTTTAAATCCATTTCTGTTTATGCTGCCAACTTGTCTTATCATGGTTCTAGTCTGGAGGAAGGCACAGTACAGACTGCAACAGAAGTTCAAGGCTATTTAGGATTTTTTTATCTATGTACCACGTGAGCAAAGCCGCGGGTAAAGTAAGTTCATATGAGCTAGTGGCCTACTATTGTGACAGAGTTTTTAGGCCGCCTAAAGGCCTCCGTCGTGGCTTAACGACTTAAAAGCCTGGACCGACAATTTAACGTGCCCTCCGAAGTACGAAGCAAGCCGCGGGTGCAGTCTAGTATTAGTCACTTTTGTTTATATAATTAATACAGATATTTGATTAGAAACACACATTCTGTGTTTACTCAATACAAATTTTGTACCAATAAAAACAGACAATTAACCATTGTGTAAATAAATTAATTCATTGATATTTCATTCAACAACTGAGTCGTAATGTTTAGGTACTTACTTAATTAACCGAGTATTCTTTTTATGGTGTATTTATCCTTGTTTATTTACTTTAATATACCTATACGATCAAGTACAGTCTGCAACGGAAGTTCATAAACTTTTAATGATTTTAAATTTCGAAGATGATCAGTATTTTGTCTAGTATTTAAAAAAATTCTGATGCATAATCATTTGGAAGGCTCAGTTATTTTGCTACACAACGATATATTTTTTTTAAAAGTAGTCAACTTTCTTTGCTGACGCAAGGTACATACATAATAATCGACGACCTCGGTGGTGGGTGAGTGCTGTGCAAAGACGAAAGAGGCGCGGGTTCGATTCCCGCTACGGGAGAAATGTTTGTATGTTCCGCAAATATTTCTTCCGGGTCTGGGTGTTGTAGTATTATGTATTATAGGTACGGTACATAGGTACTAAAAAAAAGTGTAAAGTATTCTATTAGCCATCTGGTGTCCATAGTACAAGCTTTGCTTAGTTTGGGGCTAGATGGCGCTGTGTGAAATGTCCACAAATATTTATTTATTTATAATATAGTTTAAAAGGCCTCGGTGGCGTGGCGGGCGATTGCTCGGCGGAGACGCAAGAGGCGCGGGTTCGATTCCCGCTGCGGAAGAAATGTTTGCATGTTCTGCAAATATTTCTTCCGGGTCTGGGTGTTGTGGTACCTTGGTACTCGTAGTTTCTGATACCCACGACACAGGGAATCCTAGTGTGGGGTCAGGACTATGTATGTGACTGTTGTATAAAAAAAAAAAACAATGTTTATGAATGAAAAGTGTTTGATGTTCAAATCAAAACGGTGAAGAAAAACAATGAAAGTAACCTTACTAATTCGTAGGTTCCCTGATTTCAATTTCAAGTGGTGTAACTTAAGAAATCTTCAATTCAATTAGACGCTTATTCACCAACATAAAGCTTTCTAACAGCGGTGACCGTCATATGAAAGCCGTGACAGATTTGCGGATCGGTTTTCGTCATCAAAAATTAGTAGTATTCATTTTTTTTTTCTATTCATACTACGAGATTCGTAATTTTTAAAAACTGTAGTGGATGTACCTATCGGATTCGAATGAGAACTGGCAGGGATTTGGTACCTGCTATGTATCTCTTTCTATCACATTTTTTTATTGTTAGCGAGCGAGTAATCTCCATCAAAACAATGTTTACATACATACATACATATTATATATTATCACGCCCGTATCCCTAATGGAGTGGGCAGTCACAAGTAATCACAAGAAAATTGGCACCCACTTCTGATTCAAAGTCCTAAGATGGATATGCATATTTAATACTAGCTGCCGCCCGCAGTTTCACTCGCGTGGTACCCGGATAAAAAATAACCTATATCGAGCAAGTTAATCCAGCACATGTACTATGTATATTCCAAGTTTCATTCAAATCCGTTCAGCCGTTTAGGCGTGATTGAGGAACAAACATACAAATATCCTCACAAACTTTCACATTTATAATATACTAGCTGCCGCCCGCGGCTTCGCTCGCGTGGTACCCGGATAAAAAATAGCCTATATGTTAATCCAGTACATGTACTATGTATATTCCAAGTTTCGTTCAGATCCGCTCAGTTGTTTAGGCGTGATTGAGGCACAAACATCCAAACATCCAAACTCACAAACTTTCGCATTTATAATATAAGTAAGATAAGTAAGATGTAGGATATTGAATAAGATGTTTAATATTAATTATGATTAAAACTATGATGGTTTAACCTGTTTTAAGGTATTGTATCTCTCTCATTAAGTACTTTCCCTGAAAGATGCAAACATTTCGACAGCCTCGGTGGATGGCGTGGCGGGCGATTGCTCGGCAGAGACGCAAGAGGCGCGGGTTCGATTCCCGCTGCGGAAGAAATGTTTGCATGTTCTGTAAATATTTCTTCCGGGTGTGGGTGTTGTGGTACCATGGTACTCGTAGTTTCTGATACCCACGACACAGGGAATCCTAGTGTGGGGTCAGGACTATGTATGTATGTGAGTGTTGGGTGTTATTTATTATTTCAAAGTGCACGCTGTATGATGGCATCACGTTTACGTTGACCGGTTTCAAGGAACCCTAGCTTTCTCTGAGCATTGGCAGGCCTCCAGATCCAAAGTACGCCTTATCTCGCCTTCTCAAAAGCGTTAATCACTCGCTGGTTTTACTACGAACGTACTTTTCCGCTGCGGTGGCCCGCACTGCCTCCCTCCTTTTGGCTGTTACTGATATACATACCCACGCGCTAAGTATTCCTACGGTTACTTATAGGTATAAAGTTACGTATAACTTAAACTAAACCAGTTACCAAAAACTTTAATCTAAAGACCATTAAACAAAGACAATTGAACTTTTCCAAATCGACTGAAAACTATCCAGCGATTATTGTATAGATAGGGATTATGATAGAACATGATTTATACAGCGTTAGAAGGCAACTTTTACCTTCACTAACGGGACGCTGTAGTACAAGTCTTATGACTTGTATGAAGTAAATTATACATAGGCGACATAGCACAGAAGTCTCTCAGAAGAGATTACAAAGTTCACGCCACCTAACCGACACTCACGGGTAGAGGCACGTCCATATCCTACAATTATCACATGCCCACATTTTGCTAGTTGGTGTTCCATACGTGACCTACTCGTAAGCTAGTTTGCTTTTTTAAAACAAGTAACGTAAACTGACTCCATAGAACTCCAGTCTAATTAGTGACTTGTAACTACTCCAAACTCTCACACTGAAGTTGTTAGGGAATTAGTGTCGCTTTTAATCCGAGAACCCTGAAAGGGTTAGGACAAAGTTCGCGGCCCTTTCTATGAATGATGAGGCTATGCAATGGGATAAACATACATGGCAAGTTATTCATTGTCCTAAGCGCGACAAACGCGTAATCGCGACGTGACGGCACTCTATGTCACGCGTGACATTATCTGCAATTTACTGACGTTCGACCTATTTTTGAAGAATGAACGTTTTTTTTTGTGAAACGTCCCGCAACTTTTTAAACGTAGATTTTTTTCATGTAATCTTTTCTTGACATCGTGAACATAGCCGGGAATCATTGGATTAGATTCGCGAGGGATCGGAGAGAATGGCGTAATAAAGAGGAGGCCCATGCCCAGCAGTGGGCGGAGACGGGCTGAAATGATGATAATGAATCTTTATCTTTTGCTGCACTCTGTAGAGTCGAATTTCGATATATTTTGTGTTCCTCCACAGTCTACACCACAAGAAGAATATACCCATAATTTTCAACAAAACCATGTCTGTTTCAAAAACAAAGTCCCAAGTTGATAATTTAAATTTATTTTGTATTTGTATAATTCTACCTACGCTAGATACTTACGCTATCGATACATTGCTTAATATATTGATACTGCATATTTAAAGAACGAAGCCTTGTTAGGTCAACGTTGAGTCATACTTGGCATACCTCGAAACACCCACACATGTAAACGAATCTTTATTTTATTTGTGTAGAAGGATGTGTTTGAACTGACTCATTGGATTGGAGTGCTATGTTCATTTTTCGCAAGCTGGATACAGACCAAAAGGAGTGAGAGCTACCTAGAGACCGTTACGAAAAAATGTAGATATTTTAGAAAAAGCGAGCGCCGGCGAATTTCAAAGCTTTTTTCGAATACTATCGGTAAGTCAAAGAAGGCCATCGAGTATTTAACTGAATGCTCGATGAAGAAGGCGAACGAACATCGCTCAATTTCCATGCGCTAAATGTCGCTCCTTTTCTATGTAGAAGATGTAGAAGAATGATCATATGGTGAAAAGGATTCTAAACTTTACATCAGATTCCGAGTCCGTTATGCTACGGTCGTTATATGACGCCAAGGTTACGGAGGAAACCGGACTCCAATGTGTAATATTCGAGAAAACCACGCAGACAGCTAGTAGTTAGGTAGATCATGGATTCATGATACTTACGTCAACCTTTCGTATTTTATAGCTGCAACAAAATATGATGTATCCCATAATGCAAAAAATACTATTTTTTGTTATGGCGGTAATAAAAAGATCGATTCATGACGTACTTACTCTTGCCATTATGTTTTATCGGAACTCCTAAACCGGTTAACTGGAACCCTTCGTACACCTGTTTCAAATTTATGCACCATTCAAAATCATTCTTCCGGATCCACGAGCGTTTTGCATTTTTAGGGGTTCCGTAGTTCATTTGTCCTAGGGTTGCCAAACTAGCCGGTGATTGTCGGAATTAGGGTGATCAGAATTCAAGGCAGCAACCGCGTGTCGCCGAAATATGTCACCCAATCGCCCCTCGTGTGTTCTGTTTGTGATTTAACGAACCATTATTGTGTTGTAGCTCCCCACTAAATCTGATTTTTGACGGTCTTTTGTCATCCTAATTTATTGCAACAAGTGGCGGAGAGCGACATTTGGTATGGTAATCAAGTTTCATTCAACTTTTTTATCAAACTTTGCGGGATCTGAACTCGACGATGAATAATTTCTTAATTAAAATTTAAAGGTTGCGGAGTTCAGGACTGGTCTTTGCACAAAATAAAAACAGTCTACATTAATTCGACTGTGATGAGAAGTCGCTCATGCAGAAAATAATCGGTTCTTTAAAAAGGGCTTTTATTTTAAGCAAAAGTGATGATTTTGAATTTTATGAAACGCTGAGTTTACTAGATCTTCCTCAGCATAGAAATATATCGAGGGTTAGTCCCTGAAAAATCGCTCAGAAGATTATGCTGTTTATAATCTACTATTTAATTGTTGACGCCTAATTTTTGATCTGTCAATTGAAATGTTATGCTACTTTAGTCTTTGTTGCAGAACAGAATAAGACGTTCGGATTTTACAGAATTTTGACATTGCTATAGCTTAAGTCAGTGTTTTGTGAATCGCCACGTGGAATGTATGGTTGACTTTGGTCAACCCTATTTTTTGTTTTTTTCTACTACGGGCCTATTCACACATCGTATTTTTTCGCCGCAGATGACGCGCGTTTAACGCGTAAAGCGCGATGAGATTCAATCGCAGCCAGTAAATCTTGTACACGTTCAGAAATTCAGTTGTGCCGTAAACACGTGTTCGCGATACACGCGTCGTCGTCGGAGCGTTTAAATACGCCATGTGTCTATGCCCTAACGGGTACGATCGTCGTTTTAATTAGGCCTCCAGAACAGAAATTATAGTCACAACACAAACTGGCATAATACTTTGAAAAAAAGAATGCACTCGTAAATTTCTTCCACCTCAGCAGTAAAACTTCCATGAATTAACAATAGGACTGAAAACACGTTCACCAATTCCCACTTAACATACAGTTGAAATTACTTAACCAGCACGTACTCGATGTATTTTACTAATAAACTGAATAAACGATTTTATAAAACGGCAAACACTTCAGAGAACCGTTTAAGTGTCGGAATGTATGGTCGCTTGTTTACACCTCTTTTGCATATAGATTGTTCCGGGCGTCATGAAATTCTAATATGAATTACTGGTTCGTATCAAATTCCAACTTTCCGACGTCATTGCGAAAATTCAACATTTTTAAAGGTAAGTATTCATAACTTTTTCGCTGTAACGCTGTTTCAGCGTGTATTTTTACAGTTAACTATTACTTTACTAGATTAAATTGGAAAATCTTGGAAGCAAATACTTCTCTTGGTGTTTAGTTACCTGGCTAATCGAATTGTCTCGTTCCTAGGCTATGTGTATGTGCTGGTCTTAGGGTTGTCAAAGTCAAGTTTTAATACATAATTGAACCATAGATGCACTACATTGTAGGTACCTGTTCCGAAATATAGGTATTTTTTTTATTACCACTCCCTCGACGTATACCTGTAGACGGGTAGGTAATTTTGTCTAAAGCAATCCCTGCCGCCATACTCGATCACCGGATTGTCCTCTCTCCAATCCTACGCTCAGTAAACGCGAAGGTGGCCTGAGCTATGTGGTTTTTCTTCATTGCAGTGTTACCAAAAATCCTTATTTCTTATTCACAGCAACATCTTTACTTATCTATAGGTAATTATAGAGCTCAAACTTTGCTTAATTCCCTTGGGCGAAGTAACAATTATGTCCCTTTGTGCCTGACAGAAACCCTCGACTCCAAAACAGTCAATCGACTTTCATTTACCGAGGCCTCACGCAAACACCGATTTGAATATTTACAACTAGCTGGTTATTTTTCATAGAAAACTGGTTACCAGCGCCGATATATACATCCTTTCGTAATTTTTTTAATATTCTACTGCGTCCACTACTGAGAAGCGGTATAATATCCCTACGTACTTATTATTATTATCCTGTGCCCACAACTGGGCAATGTTCTCTTTATTTTCCAATTTTTACGGTACAAGGCGAAGTTTTGTTGTTCGAAAGCATCCAGATTGTCTTGCCATATCTTCCTGGGGTCTGGTCTGTCCTCGGGCATCCATTGAGTGACGAGTTTCATGAAACTTTCTGAATGCATCAGACGCATGACCTGCCCAATTCCCTTCTTACGACATAAAAATACTGCACAAGAAATCATATTTTCTCAGATATTTAGGTATTAGGGTACCAAAATACTTGCTGTAGGAAGAGAATTTAGCTGAGTGAATGTGTAATATCTGAATGTTTGAAATCTTAACAGTTATTAAACATTCCTTACGTCTATTGTACAGTCAGCTTCAGCAGTCTTAAGACTGGAATTTAGATCACAGAAAGTAAATTATCCTACTAAAATTAAAATACGAAAGTTAGTGTGTTATACTGTTTGTTCTCATTGATTTCCGTAACGGCTGAACTTATCTAGCTGAAACTTGAAATATTCATAATTTTTGACCTGGAATAACACATAGGGTAACACGCAAGCGGAGTCGTGGGCGGGTGCTAATAGACTCAGAGACTTTCAGGTTATCCACGTATCGTAAGAAGATCCACACAATCTTGTTGATTTGTAAACAGTAGAAAATACTTTATTTTTGTTATAAATAAATAAATGCCGGTCGCCCGCTTGATACGTGATTTCCGCCTGTTTAAATACCCGTAAAATTGCCGCTGCGAAATTAATGTAAAACATTTGCAAATTGGATTAAGTAAACTATGTGGCAGCCCTTAATATCCAGCAAGAACGAACGCCCTCGGCTAAGATTTGACAAGACAGAGACTTACGTAAATAAGTAAAATATTTATGAAAAATGGGATGAGAATATTTAAAAAAACCAGTCAAGTGCGATTTGAATTATCACGCGAAGGGTTCCACCATCGTTAATATACATAATGATTCATGAGATACAGCCCGCTGACAGACGGACAGGCGGAGGTTTTTTTAACTCCCTTCGGACGTCATATTGTTGTAAATTGGATGTTTGGATGTTTGAATGTTTGGATGTTTGTGCCTCAATCACGCCTAAACGGCTGAACGGATTTGAATGAAACTTGGAATATACATAGTACATGTACTGGATTAACATATAGACTATTTTTTATCCGGGTACCACGCGAGCGAAGCCGCCGGCGGCAGCTAGTATCTTCATAAACTATAGCTAAGAACTATCTCGATCACAGATTCAAACTTAGCTTTGAAGCAGAAGGAGCTGCGATACATATAAAGATACACAGTACAAACCTATAACACCCCTTTTTTTGTCGGGGGTTAAAAATATATATTAAAACTTGTATAGCGCGACACAACAGATTAGTAGGTACAAGGTACTCACACAACAGATGAGTGGATACTCAGCTTCTTCCTCACCTCACGCCCACGATTTCGAAGACCAAGTTCATACACTTTTTTATAAATATTTGTGGACATTTTACACAGCACCATCTAGCCCCAAACTAAGCAAAGCTTGTAACTATGGACACCAGATGGCTGATAGAATACTTATATACTTTTTTTTGTTAATACATACCTATAATACATATTACTACAACACCCAGACCAGGAAGAAATATTTGCAGAACACACAAACATTTCTCTCGTAGCGGGAATCGAACCCGGTTTCTTATTAGTCTATTGTAGAAATAATATGCATGCACCTACATTGAACATCTCAAGTATTCCAAATTAGGTACGTTACAAAGAATTTATGTGAGAAACTTGGGTAGTCGCGAGAGCAAATCTTGATCTTTGAGTTATGTTTGGTATTCTCTTATTACTTGTACCTAGTCTTGGCTAGATACTGTTAATACCACATACCTGGTTGTAAATAATAATAATTATAATACCTAACATTCACGCACATAGTTCTGAGCCCACTAGTGTCCTTGTATTGGAAACCACGAGCACCATGGTACCACAACACCCAGACCCGGCAGAAATATTTGCAGAACATGCAAACATTTCTTCCACAGCGAGAATCAATCCCGCGCCTCTTGTGTCTCTGCCGAGCACATCGCTCGCCGGGCCGCCGAGGCCGTCAAAATCTGACAACTCTCACAAATTACTTCAGCCAGAAAGAGATAGATGAATAAATGAGTTCAACATCTAAACTTCCACTGCGGCACTCCGAAATGAAATTACGTTCAAATGATTTACGCCAAGACGACCTAGAATGTAAATGCGAAACGTTGGGGAAACCGCGTTTTTGAATTAGAGAAATTTGCTGCCCAGCTGAGGGTAGTACTGTTATCATAAATAAATAAATAAATAAATATTTGTGGACATTTCACACAGCGCCATCTAGCCCAAACTAAGCAAAGCTTGTACTATGGAAACCAGATAGCTGATAGAATACTTATATACTTTTTTTTTGTAAATACTTACTTATAATACATAATACTACAACACCCAGACCCGGAAGAAATATTTGCAGAACATACAAACATTTCTCCCGTGGCGGGAATCCAACCCGCGCCTCTTGCGTCTCAGCCAAGCACTCGCCCGCCACGCCACCGAGGTCGTCATGTTACGGACAATTTTTAATCAACTGATGTCTCGCAAAAAGTTTGAACAATACCATTACTATAAACCACGTAAGTCAGTCCACTGCCTACGAATTAACAGGGGTGAGGGGCGTGATACGCGGGGATCGCGCGGAGAGCGGGAGGCAGGCGCGTTTTTGGCGAAGACCATAAGTTACTCTATAGCGAAAACTCAGTCTGTTTGTCACCCGACAAGCGGTCACACGTGTGGGCAGTTCCTCTCGCTCTGGGTGAGATACACACGTTAAAAAATCTCGAGATGAGTCGAGCTATCTTCGGACACAAACTATTGATTTCGAAAATTCTTTCACTGGTGGAAAGCTACACAATCCCTGAGTGCTATAGTATCTTATGCGGGTATCCCGCGGGCAAAAAACGGGGGTTGAAGTTGATTTGAATGCGCAAATTGGTTTATAATATTTTAATCGCATATTTAAAAATTCATATATTCTTTTTCGTTAAGCATATCGTTGACGTCACATATCTCGACATCTGTCTTCAGATATTTCACATCGTGTGTATCGTAAAACAAAATCACCCGCCCGCACCCCTGTAAACTTCGGGAATCCTCAGGGAGTGGTCTCATTTAAATAGTTTACCTATAGTGTCACTTGTTCTCTCGAACCACTGATGGCTATCAAAAAGTTTGAGCAATACCTTTACTATTACTAGTGTCACCTGTTCTTTCGAACCAGTGCGGTGGAAGGATTTAAATAATAAATATTTGTGGACACATCATACAGCGTAGCGCCGTCTAGCCCCAAACTAAGCAAAGCTTGTACTATGGGCACTACATGGCTGATAGAATACTTATATAGGTTTTTTCGTAAATACATACTTATAATACTCCAACACCCAGACCAGGAAGAAATATTTGCAGAACATACAAACATTTCTCCGTAGCGGGAATCGAAGCCGCGCCTCTGGCCCGCCACGCCACCGTGGTTGTAAAGTGTTCCTCAGGGTCTCTTTTGAATGAGGTTGAGCAATAGAATGTAGTCAATGTTCCTTAATCTGTAAGTTTCTTAGAATGTTTGCCTTTGTGCCTCAATTACGACGTAACGGTTGAACGGATTTCATTGAAACTTGGAATATACATTACATAGTTCATGCCCTGGAATAATATACATACATAATATAAAGCTTGTTTTTTTATCCGGGTACAAAACAAGCGAAGCAGCAGGCGGCCAGTGCTAGCTTTAGCCCAGAGACACAAAGGATATACTGAATTCCATGACGTCAGTAGAGCACTGGTGGTCTAGTTTAGCGGACCCGATCTTAAGTTCGTGGGTTCAAATCCGGCCGTGCACCAATAGATTTTTCTGTTCAAAAAATGTATGTTCGCTATATACCAGTACCCTCAAACGGCGAAGGAAAACATCGTAAGGAAAGCGGCATTTCGTAGAACTTAAAAATTACGAAGATATATGTAGAGTGCAAGAAAGGAGCCTTTGAGGCGCACTTTAATTCCTTCACCACACTGGTTCTAAAGAACTGGTGACACGGCTAAATAGATACATAGATGACATCAGTGCGATTGTACTCAGTTTTGGTTTTGGTACTCGCAACTCCTTTTATAAATATGATTGTTAAGGGATCATTTTTTCCAAAAAATAGCCAAGCGTGGACGCGTTACGATTAGGTGTAAATTCAACATAGATTTAAGACGTGTCCAAATGATCCCCGTGATGTTGAGAAACAAAAAATTTTTGACTTTGCCTTGACTTTGTTCACCAACATGACATCGGAGTAAACTTACCTAAATACTATTCGATGGGTACTCGTATGCACAAAATAATGGTATTGAAAAAGTTTTATCTCAGAGGCTAATGAGCGCCAGCTTATCTTAGAATGGAAGACTTAGCTGCGCTAAACTCGTAAGCTTAAAGCTTCTATAAATAAGGGTAGGTTTAAAATGAGGTATTTGTTTATGTTTAAGACAATAAAGGTGATAGTCCATCGTCAAGCACGCATCAGCACAAGCTACCATAAACATTAGTTCGATTGATTAGTAAAATGCTGTCGAACCACGTGGAGACAGCCAAGAATATTCTTTAAAAGCTTTTAAGAGTGGTTCACTCCGTCAACAGTAGCACTATGATTGATGAGATGACAGCTAAAAATAATTACATAAAAATACACTATTCTTGTTATAACCCATACTACCATAAATGGTTACATTGGATAATACAGCAAGATAATTTTCCTTACTGTGCAATAGTTACCTATGAGAGGAGCACTGTAATCCATGCATTTCATCACACTGGATGAGAGCACTGGTGGTCTAGTGGTAACGGCCCCGTCTTCCGATCCAAAGGTCGTAGTCTAGTATCTTAGCCTAGTAAAAGTGCTTCATTTTGTCCTATTTAATTTTTAAGTTAAGATTTTATGGTCTTCCTTAAATTTGATTCACCATGTTTGCTAGAAAAATGTTATCCTTATGATTAACCCTATCAATTTGTGTTCTAAAAGTACAGAATGCTGTTATTTCGGATTTTAGTCGGTTCGATTCCCTAGAGTAGGAAACGTTTTTTTTTTTTTCAAAAAATCTTTGAATGCAGTTATGCTTCATTTTAAAAATAAATAAGTGTTTATTTTGAGTGAAATTTGCTATGTTCAGTATTTGGAGTACTTTTCCTCCTTGGAGTACTTCCAGGTGGCATTATAAATTTCCATCCTGTATAAATGCCGATAAATCAAATATAAGAATTACATAGGTATTTACAACAACCATATTACATAAAATACCCAGTAGTACCTTGAACCACAAACACTGTTTCGTGATTACATATAAGTTCCGATCCTAACCCTTTACAGCATCCCACATGAAGCTACACAAAAGGGCAGTAAGACGTGAATGTAAATGAACCCCCGTCTCCCTTTGCCGTCTTAATGTGTGCTATTATAACGATGATCTTCCTAATCTATGTTTGTTTATGCTCCTCTTAGTGGGTAGTTTTATTAGGTGTTTCGGATTTTATTAGGTGGCTGTTTAGATCACTGATTTGGTGGGCTCCATTATCTTACCATCCTTGTAGTTACAGGATGTACAGAAAAGCTATGACCAAACAAAACGTAACGCGGGCAAACGCTGGCAAGTTAGTGAAATTACCGTGTTATTTTATCTATATGATAAATTTTGTTTTGCAAAAACGCGATGAGCCTCGTTACAAACAAGTTACGAGCTAATAATCTCTAGATAATATAGCACCTAGAGATATGGTATGGTTAGCTGTTCCTAGGAGTGATGGATTAGTCTGTTGTGTTGTGCTCCTAAATCAGAACAGCGATGATTGCAATCAATCAAAACTTATACTAACCTAATTTCCGACTTCCGATAGAATATATAGTTGTAGGCTTTAATTAATGTACTTAATGTTTTGTTTCTAAGTGTTTACTTAGTTAATTGTGTTGCGTATACTTTATCTTAAGCATCCTGTACATACTCTAATTACTTACATACATAAAATATTATCGCCAGTATCCCTAACGGGTTGGGCAAAGCGACAAGTAATCATAAGAAAACTTCAGGGACTCCTGATTAAAGAGTCCCAAGATATCTAGGTATCTAGGATATCTATCTATCTTATAAGACCTATTCCACACATCTCAATAAAATCGCTTAGTCGCGTTACGAACAGGTGTAAATGCAACGTAGATTTAAGACGTGTCCAAGTGATCCCCCTGATTTTATGGAATAACATTTTTTGACTTTGACTTTTATTGCTCCATTCATGCATTGTTATTCTCCTTTAGTATAAAGCTATAGCTAACATAATTGTTGAAATAATATGTTGGCAAGATACCTATAAACCGTGTGATATAAAACTACTACTTTCTTCTTGTCTTGATTTGCTATTGATGTATAAACAGTAGGTTCTTCTAGCTTGACGACGAACGCTAATGTTTTGCCTTTTGTTCACAGGTATGAGTCCATTAGCTGTTAGTCTGACGATATGATGATAAGAAAAGCCTTAACATTGAATACGTGAGTACATTTATGGTATTTTTGCTAATTGCAATGGTAAAATGGTATTTTTAGATATTGCAAAATGTCTGTAGGACATGGAATTTCACATCGACATTTGAATACTAGACGAAGCCATCGGAATCCAGTAGCTGCACGTCAATAAAAGTGCAATTAATTGTAGAAAAAATACATCCAACTATAACCTCTATTGAATCCTTGGGCCCACAGAGTCAATATAAATATCCCATGCTCCTGAAACAGCCGAAAATCAAATACAACGCGAATTGGAACCCACATTGCTGGCTGAGCGCAAATATTGACCTTAGACTGAAAGGAACGTGGAATTTGTATAGATATAAACATTTACATCTCTATACTGATATTAATCTATGAAACTCATAATAACTGAAACCAGACTCAAATTACATTTGATCATCATTCGCTTATTGATTGATTTTTCGAAAATAGAAGAATGTGATATGTCTTGCCACATGCCTTTTACCATCTATACTATACTATTTTTATACAGTGTCAGAAGGCGCTTTTGCCTACAAGAACGGGAAACTGTAGAGCCCGGAATGATTAACTATGTTATGTTTAACGTAGACATGAATAACTACTTCTCTACTGGACTGGGAGTTAGAGAAAACATAGAATGCATCCAGCATGCTCTTCGAGCATGTCGTAAAAGTCCACTAAGGGATAGTATCATCCCTAACTTGACCGTCTATATGGGCAATGGACTGATCACCTGTCACCATGGTTCACCATATCCATTTTGGGACTTTGAATCAGGAGTGGCTGCAAGTTTTCTTATGATTACATGTGGCTCTGCCCACTATTAAAAATACGGGCGTGTTATGTATGTATGTATGTATGTATGTATCTACATGAAGCAATATTTGTTCCAATCGAGTATTCTTGTATTTTTGCTAACCTGTCATACGATTTCTACCGCCGGGTGAATTGGATTCCATTTGGCATTAAAGGCGATAGGATGGCGAACCTTGATTGGCTTTTGAAGGTGGTGGAAGCAGACAATTAAGAACACCAGTTTGAACGAGCTTCCAAGTTCTGGGTCTTTCGATTTTCGTAAGCGATTTTAACATTAATACAGGCCTGGGGATATTAACCCCACAACATACATAAAGGGCTAATGGAATGGAAATACACTCTGAAAATTTCAACTCTCTACCTATTACGGTTCATAAGATACCGTCCACTGACGGATGGACAGTGGAGGTATTTGTAGTATTAGGGTCCCGTTGGCAACCTTTGGGTACCCTAAAAATATTTTTACCAAAGATTACTAGATGTCAGTACTAAACATAAGCTACCTATTGGATCCAGATGTCAAAGCAGTAAGCCAAGTAAAATCCATATGTATAAAAGCTTTTGAAGTTAGTTGGAAAACTCATATTTTCTATAACTCCAATACAAACTCAGCCAGCCAAGCTTTAACATCTCAACTTTATTGTAGTAGTACCTACATCCTGTCTCCCTAGAGTCTAGACTCTAGAGTTAAATAGGGTTGCCAACCCTGCATCGAAATTCAAAATACTTTATTACTTCAAATCACTAGGATCATTGAGAGCAATGGTGACCTAATGGTAGAGACCCTGCCTTCCGATCTTAAGGTCGTGGATTCAAATCCGGTCGTGAACCAATGGATTTTTCTATTCGAAAAAAATACGAAAAATTTAACCCACGACTTTAGTATCGGAAGGCGGGACTACTACCACTAGACCACCAGTGCGCTAGAATGACATAGGCTTATCGCATTTCACGAGCGAAACCGAGGGTGGCGGCTACTAAAATTTTGATTATTTTCGACTATAACTACGTCTGTAAGTATAATTATGGGGAGGCTTTGTCCAGTAGTGGACTTCTGTCGTACCTACCGGTCAGGTTAAGATATTCACTTATATAAGAAAACTTAAATTTAAACCTATGATAACGAATTAAAATTCTAAAAAAATATACGAAAATTTTGAACCCACGTCACGGCCGGATCTAAAGTCAAGTTATAATGGTGTGCATTCAAATAATCATTGATTGGAATGTGCCTTTTAAACCCGGTAAAATATATTTAAAGATAATTCCTAAAATACTCGTCTTAATGTTCCCCTTAATAGGCAAGTCTTTTAACAGCTCAGTACATTCATCATTCGTAATGAGGTCATTGACACGGTGACAGCTGTGTACAGCCGGCCTCGTTACAGAGAGTAACGTACAGAGATTACTTTATGAGTAAAAAACGTTGTGGAATCCGATTTTTTTTTCGCTTGTGTTCTTGATTGTACTTTTGAGTAAAAAACGTTTGTGTTCATCTGTTTCTTATCGTTTAAGCTTTGGCCCGGTAGTAATTGATAGGGATTTAATAATAGTACAATTCATTATGTTGATCATTTGTTTGCAGCCGTAAGTTTCTCGGGCAAGCCCAAACCGAGGTTCGTACCTAAAAAGCTCTTGCGCTAGTTACAAAAAAAAATTTTTGGTCGCGGTACGACCTTACGAAAAAAAATTATTGTTTTTTTTGTGTTTCGTCCACTTATTGCTTGTGGATGGGACATAACAATAAAATATTTGTGGACATTTCACACAGCGTCATCTAGCCCCAAACTAAGCAAAGCTTGTACTATGGGCACCAGATGGGTGATAAATATTTATTTACTTTTTTTGCAAATATATATACTTATAAATTATAACACATAATACTACAACACCTAGATACGGATGAAGTACTTGCAGAACATACAAATATTTCTCCCGTAGTGGACCAATCAAAAAGCTCATATTTTTGACTTTGTTCATTGGTTCATGCTATCTTGGGTTAAAAATCTCGGTACGGGTTGCTGCCTCTAAACAGAACCTACTCTATGTTACTAACACTATGACATTTTTTTTAATCTCATTAATGTAGAGTGCGCTTAGTGCGCTCTGGAATTAGTTCGGTGTTTTCCGTCATCGTTAATTATTTTCTAGGTACCTCCACACTTGATTTCAACTTAGAGTGTAGTGGCCTAGATATGGATACTCTGCTTGGAAATTGTTTGGAATATAAAATAAAATTGTAAGCGGAAAACACATACTTTTTGACAAGTATTTTCTGAATCCGTTCTTTAGAGTGATTACCAGTTATTATCTGTTTACTTAACTGCAAAGGTAGGTAATGTTGTAAGCTTCTACTCTGAAGTTTTTAAAAGAAGTTAGGAAGCAATTTTTGCCTTCCTGTTAGTGTAGGTAAAAGTTATATAAATTATAGGTACTTATATAATAAATGTCTCCGTAACGGCTGAATGGATAAGTGCACCTACTAAAAGGCATCTACATTTTATCCAGGTAGATACCACGCGAATGTATTTATCTATCTAGTCGTGTCACTAGGTCGTTCGAACCAGTGTGGTGAAAGGATTAACAAATTCATTGGTGCACGACTGGATTTGAACTCACGACCTTAGAATTGGAAGGCGGGGTCGCTACCACTAGACCACCGGCGCTTTCACGCTAGCCGCGGTCGGATACTCATAAAAAAATAAAAATATCAAACACAGTTCTACCTTCGCCTACGTGACTGGCACCAAACACTAATTGAAACTAGTTACAGGGTAATGATTTCGGGTTATCGCTAATTTGCTGTAAAGTTAACTTGTCGTGCCATATCTTGGAAATTATTTTTGAATTAGGACGACTCGCGGTCTGTCTATGGTCACACACTAATCGTTTCTTGTTTTACACGAAACATCTTAAAAATTATGTAAAAATGAATGAAAAAGAACATGTGACAACAACTAATGAAAAAAAAGTGATATTATTTAAATCAAAACATTAAAATTATAAATCAAGTAAAAATACCGTAATAAAACTGAAAGAGTGTGAAAAGTGTCCTGTTTTGCAATACATACTAGTACATATTGATACGCCGGTATGTGACAATGGGGTGGGCAGAGCCACAAGTAATCATAAAAAAACTTGCAGCAACTCCTGATTCAAAGCCCCAAGATGAATATGGTGAATCAAGGTGACAGGTGATGAGCCCATAGCTCATAGATAGATATGTTTTACAATTTGTGCCTGTAACTGTTAATCCTTACAACACTGGTTCGAAACCCTGATCAGTACATTTGAATGTTCACCTTTATTAACAAGCTCATTATAAACTCGCTTTTTGCATTCCATCACAGACATCAAGTTTTGAATTGATCAATAACGTGCCGTTTTAATAAGGTATTTTTACTAAGTTGGCACAAGGCAGAACTGCATTCCTTTGCCAACTTAAAAAAAAACTCAAGGGTTGCGCGCGCGCTGAGATCCAAAGATTACGTAGACCCCCGAGCTATCCCGAACACGCCCGACGTCTTCCGAGACCTCGAGGTCATTCAACGCTTCCTTTAATTGCTGTCTCTTATCAACCTATGAAGACCCATCTGTCTCTCTCCCTCACTCATTTGAATATTCTTTATAAGGAACAGAAAATGCAGTTTGATGATTTAGAAAGGCAGCGAGACCAGATTGAAGGAGTCTGGTTTAAATTGAATTAATGTGGTCATCAATTTGTTGTGCGCTTCCCTCCATATTTGGCCGCTTAATCGACTGATCATGGTGATTTGAATATTTGAATAGATTGATTTTTAAAAGGATGTTTATGAGGAAAATTGAAGTATTTTCGACCTTACGTCTCAGTGGCATGGTCGTTACCTTATCTTGGTCGTTGGGAGTGGTTTCCGATAGAAATAAGCCCATTCCATTCCAATGTGGTTGACGTTATCTTTATGGTCTAACTTTACTGTGAGTTATTTCTACAGATCTGTGGTTATTTCAATGCACATTGCAGTCGGTTGGAAGTACTATATTACCAAGGACAAACAAACTTTAAAGTTACTTTGCTGTTTAGGTATTTCTATATTCACCACAAAAGTATCCTATCTTATTATAAATATTATTTAAAATTCGTGTGTGTAAATGTTCGTTACCACGTATCTCCATAACTACTAAATTGATTTTGATGGAATTTAAAATGAGAGAGTTTAAGTTCTGGGGTTTTGACAACCGCTGGGGTAAACGAGTTCTTGAGTGGAGACCGCGACTCGGCAAACGTAATGTAGGACGCCCTCCGGCTAGGTGGAGTGGCGATCTGCAAAAGGCTGCTGGTAGAGATTGGATGCGTCAAGCCGAAGAGGAGTAAGTAGGAGAGAACTGGTGGTCTAGCGGCAGCGGCCCCGCCTTCCTATCCTAAGGTCGTGGGTTCAGTTGAGCACCAATGAGTTTTTCTGTTCGAAAAATTTATGTGCGCTGTACCAGTACTCTCAAACGGTGAAGGAAAACATAGTGAGGAAACCGCCATATCGCATAACCTAAAAAGTTTGAAAACATGTGTCAAGTATATGATAGGATCCTTTGATGCGCACTTTAGATCCTTTCACCACATTGGTTCGAAAGAACTAGTGACACGACTAGATAGATAGTAGGATTGGCAAAGGGGTTAATATGCCTGTTTTATCTGGTCCGATTTTCTTATTTCTAAAGACAAATGCGAAAGTAATACCCAAAAATACCTTTAACTTTGACCTGGTTTAGGGAAATCGATTTGAAAAGTTTTGGAACTGAGTTGGATCTCCAAAAGTTATAATGCCACTTCGATCTTCAAAGGGCGCATTCACTCCTATATTTACGCAGTTTTGACAAAGATTTATGCATTTTACTAAGATATATTCTTAGTCTACTCATCCTCATGATCATCTACTGACTCAATCCACTACTGGGCATAGGCCTCCCCTGTGTCATCCATCACGGTTCTGCCCTAGTCTTATCCATCCAAGGCCCACGGTTTTGACTAAATCATCTGCCCAGAATATACTAGAGTTGTATAAAAACTGGTCAAGTGCGAGTCGAATTCGCATACGAAGGGTTCCGAACCATCGTACATGTACATAAATTTGTATTTGTATGGGGCCCCTTCTATTTTTGATATTGCGGCAATAGAAATACACACTCTGTGAAAATTTCAACCCCTACCTATTACGGTGCATGAGATACAGACCATCGACAGACGGACGGACAGCAAAGGCTTAGTAATAGGATCCCGTTGGCACCCTATACGGACCCATGTATAAAGTTAAACTTAAATATATAACGTAACTACTTAGTTCTGTGCTGAAAGCTAGTGAAGAGCCTTGAACAGCATAAAAAGACAAGTTCAACTTTTGTCGTTTGTTCGTCTAGTTTTCAAGTATCTTAACGAAGTAGAATGGATAAAAAAGTTGTGTAAAATTCTACGTTCTGCAATGCGCCAACCACTTGCTACTTGAAATTGTAGAGAAATGGTTTCATGAAAAGCGATAACCGTTGTGACGGCCGATAGCCAGCTTTCAGAAATTACAATTTTGGTATCTTGGAGGTAGGTACACATTTATTTATCCTATTAGACTTAATAAAGAGAACCCGCGACCTTAGGATTGGAAGAAGAATTATGAATTGATTTTGATGATTCTTTCACTGATATATAGAGAATGATCCCAAAGTCCCATGCAAATTTTATGTCTGAGAAATTTATACTTTTCAAGAAATATATAACAGCCGTAAAATAAAATTTGGAAATGACCACTTACCTACTATATTTTTCTAACTAAATTTTATACGAAAGTGTGTCGATGGCCATCACTGACATCCTGACACTACCTGTTAGTTTCTGGGTTTATTATTTTTTTTTATTGAAATCTGTTTTGTTTTATGTTTTATAGTTTTTTTTTGTTATAGCGGCAATAGAAATACACACTCAGTGAACATTTCAACTCTCTGCCTATTACCGTTCAAGAGGAAGCTTAGTAATAAGGTCCCGATGACACCCTTCGAAGGAATCCTAAAAATTGCTTCGACGGAATCTTAAAAATTGCTTCGACGGAATCTTAAAAACTGCTTCGAAGGAATCCTAAAAATTGTGCCACTTTTTCTAGAAAACAAACTAAAGGCGTGCTTCGGGTAGTGTCGTTACGATGAGCACCCTAAGGCGTGCGTTATTTCAAATCAACCAACGAACTACTGCCGTATGCTCGCGCTGATTTCAAATTCAATGCGTTGATGCAAGCATTTTGGATTCGCGCTGCTCGTCCACTGTCAAAGCAAATTGAACTGTCACCCCCGGTTTTAGATTCCAATTTCACTTGCTCATGCTCATTACTTGACATGGCATTTGTGAATCTCTACGTAAGGCCATTGTTCAATATTGAACCTTGAAGTGTCGGATAAAATTCTTCTTGCTACTATTTTGGACCTAATAGTCTGACCAAATTACATTCATGATTTTAAAATTTGGTAGGCTTCCATGTTTTGACGAAAATTAAATAGCTTACTGGGATAATAGAGAATAGGTTTTGATGGCAACATTATTTTTTTCACACTTCTGTTGATGATTGATGAAAATTGAATGTAGATTTTTTCTATATTGAATATGTTCGAGTCTGTCTATGTTATATTGGAATCTGACTTGAAGTGTTCTGTCAGATTCCAGAGGAATGATTGGGTTCTGTTTATCTGACTATCAAAGTTCAGAGAACTGGCATAGTATCGGGATTCCAACGCAGGCGCAGATATAGCCATAAATAACAAAATGTCACTGGTGTTCATTGAAGGACGTATTTACACATAAGGCGGATTGCACGAACACAAATCGCTGATAAGGTTTTGCGAATTTGAATAGGCTGACTAGTTCTGTGCCAATTTCTATTCAATTTGAGAGGTACGTTTTATATTAGTTTTTGGTTTACCAGTTTCCATTCTAGGTCTATGAACAGAACATGCCTGTTCGGTTTCCTTACGATGTTTTCCTTCAACGAAACAGACGGTACTGGTATGTAGCGCTCGCCAAGTCACCACGGGACATCATCATTTACCCCTTATGTGGGGTCAACGCATGTTTTTTCGCCCACTCCCCTCCATCATTTATATTACTACGATACTTGCGAAATGCCAATTCCATACATTTTCGCATTCTTCGTTTAGCGACTTCATTAGATCTAGAGTGACTAGCAGTTTCTGTTTCCACCAGTAAATGCGTCCAAGAATAATCCAGATGGAGCTATAGGGTACTACCGAGCAACTTCCTCAAACTATGACTAATGACTCCTAATAAATCCACGGATATAAAGCGAGGTTGATAATTCGAATTGATATTTACTACCATTGTTATACCGACCTCATTTTTGCTTCGTTTCTCAGCCTTATTTCAGTATATCTATCTATTCGAATCCGTGTGGTGAAAGGATTTAAAGTGCGCCTTTCATGCACTTAACATATATTTTGTCCAGCAGTGGGTGAAGTCAGGCTGTAGATGATGACGATTATGACTACTTGTGTTAATACTTCTTTTGAACCAGTGATATGAAGGATTAAAGTGCGTCTCAAAAAACACTTATCTTATAATAATCGAAGGTAACTTCGAATTAAAAAAATGGATATTGTGTTCAATTTGTTTAGAATACAAATATCAATAAATTATATAAAAAATCATTTTTTCTGTAATCAACGCACAAGCCGAACTACTGAAGCTAGAAAGGGAAGGTACCTTCTTTATAGCAAAACCACCCAATAAGGCGGGATTTTTCGAAATTCAACCCACCATTTCATACAGGGATGAAATGGTGTAAAATCGTATATGTCCAACTTTTTAACGCGCCGTGCGATTAGATTGGAACTCGATTTAGATACTTTAAAAAAACTCTCAAAAAGGGGTAAAATGGGGTGTCAAAATATACAACACGAGAACGAAGCCGCGTGAGTACCTATGCTATGCTAGTGATAGTGATAATGTGACGTTTATAATAACAACAAGAAAAACTGATCAAACTAAGTGCGTTTCTTTTAGAAAACCGAGGGTACCGTACCGAGCATTAAACTATATGCCTGAGAGAAAAAAACCCTCCTTCCATCCTTGTAACTGTAACTAGCGAAAAAGAACCTTAACAGTATCTCAGTAAAGCTATATATACATTGAACGTCTGTTTGGAGTGGCAGAAGCCTATTGGCCAATCAATTTTCGGCTTCCCTTATAAATCATCTCAGCCGTCACTGGGTTCGGAAAGGAGGAACGAAAATTCATAGGCAATAAATTGGGGGACGAAAGTACAGCGGACGAATGCTCGGATCCGTCTTCATTGTCCATTAGCCACTAAGTCAAAGTCAAAGTCAAAGTCAAAAATTTTTATTCCATAAAATCACTGGGATCACTTGGACACGTCTTAAATCTACGTTGCATTTACACCTGTTCGTAACGCGACCAGGCGTGGAAGATACAGGCAAGAAACCACGCTTGGCTATTTTTTTGGAAAATGATCCCTTTACAATCATGTTATAAAAGGAGTTGGAGCATTCAGTCCCAAGCATTTTTATCTTCTATATAATCGGATATTTTATAGTAAGCTTTTTTATACAACTTTTGTTTTATTAGTGTTTTGAATTTATTAACTGACAAATTTGTCATCTCGCTTGGGACTTTGTTATAGAAGCGTACACATTGCCCTTTAAATGATTTATTAACTTTACCTAGCCTAATCGTGGGTACAGCAAGTTTATCCTTATTTCTAGTATTAACACTATGATTATCACTATTTTTCTTAAACTTACTAACATTTTTATGTACGTACATCAAGTTTTCGTAAATATATTGACAAGGAACAGTCATAATGTTTATTTCTTTAAATTTATTACGTAATGACTCCCTAGGACCCAGGTTATAAACTGCTCGAACAGCCCTCCTCTGCAACACAAATACGGTGTTTATATCTGCAGCACTCCCCCACAACAAAATGCCATATGCCATGATGCTATGGAAGTAGCTGAAGTAAACTAGTCTAGCTGTATCTACGTCTGTAAGTAGACGTATTTTTTTGACTGCATATGCCGCAGAACTAAGTCTCTTCGACAATTTATCTATATGTGGGTCCCATTGAATCTTTTTATCTAAGGTTATGCCCAAAAAAGTAGTAGTGTCCACGAGATCTATATGTTCATTTTTTATTTTTATATGAGAATTTACTTGTGTAACATTTGGTAGTATAAATCTTATACATTTGGTTTTCTTTTCATTTAGCAATAGGTTATTTACATCGAACCATTCTACGACTTTGGAGATTGCATTGTTTACTTCGCCAAAATTAACCTGGCGTCGTTTCATTTTAAATAAAAATGAGGTGTCATCTGCAAACAATACAATTTCACTTTTACTTCCTTTACTCTGTACATGAATGTTTGATAATGCCTGAATATTATCGAAGCTTAGGTTACTAGGTCAATAGTCTTGTATGTAATGTGTAATGTTATTGATTAATCAATCAAAAAAATCTGCGGAAATTAATGCAGGATGGATTAAATGGCGACAGGTCTCAGAAACAACATGTGATCGGCGAATGCCCCTTAAACTTAAGGGGAAAATCTACAAAACGATCATAAGACCTGTCGTCCTGTAGGGATCTGAGTGTTGGGAAACCAAAGCGATGGATAAACGAAAAGTGCATTCCATGGGGATGCGAATGTTGAGATGGATGTGTGGAGTTACCAGAATAGATAGGATACGAAATGAGTACATCAAAAGAAGTTTGAAAGTTGCGCCAGTGACAAAGAAGATAAGGTTAGCGTGGTATGGGCATGTTATGCAGAGGGAAGACAGTCATGTTACAAGACAAGTGATGAATATGAATGTGGATGGATACATTGCTAGAGGAAGGCCAAAGAAAAGATAGATGGATTGTGTGAATGTGGACATGTGGACACGCGTGTGAAAGGAGTGAGTACTGAGATGACGAGTGATGTGAGAAGATGGAAGAGGGAAACATGTGCTGACCTTAGTGGGTAAGGGCAGGAAAATAATGACGAAAATGAAGCTCAATTTGAATATAATTTCTGGTCAGCTACAACATGATACTGATAAATTGTCAGTCAAGTAACAAGCAAAGAATCTCAGTTGTGGGTGATGATGATGATGACAATGATGAAATTGTCTCTCCCTGCCCTTTTTTCACTTTATGCGGGACATAACATTGTATTCTTGTTACATTTCCCTCAGAGACAAACATAAAAAGACGATTGAAATTTTTCAGCTGAGCAAAAAATTACATAAGTAATTTTAAAACATATTTTTATTGCACGAATATACGTTCATTCATAGTAAACTCGTCTGTTGTAAAATAATTAGCCTACATCGTTTCATTCAAACAACATTCCCAGGTGAAGTTATTTGCCTTTTCTCAATAAAAATGCATGCGAATGCAGCATAGAAATAACCTGGAATTTTCATTGCAATAGCATGTTTTAAGCGAAATAGCTCGCTTTATTCCGAACCTAATGATGGCTTGTAGTGCATTGTACAAATACCGGGTACAACTTGAGACTGGAGAGCACTAGTGGTCTAGTGGTAGCGGCCTTGCCTTCCGATCCAGTCGCGGATTCAAATCTAGTCGGGCACCAATGGGTTTTCCGTTTCAAAAATGTATATGCGCTATACTAGTACTCTCAATTGGTGAAGGAAAACATCGTGAGGAAATGTCGTAGAACCGTAGAAAGTTTGAAAATATGTGTCAAGTGCGCGAAAGGATCCTTTGAAGCGCACTTTAAATCCTTTCACCACACTGGTTCGAAAGAACTAGTGTCACAACTGGATAGAGAGACTTGAGACTTTGCTTTCAAATGTTCCATTCACATTAAAACAAAATTATTATGAACTACGCTGAGGTGTGGTTATAGGAATGTGTTGTCCTGCAGCGAGATGGGCCGATGATATTAAATAAATAAATAAAATAAATATTTGTGGACATTCCACACAGCGCCATCTAGCCCCAAACTAAGCAAAGCTTGTACTATGGGTACCAGATGGCTGATTGATTACTTAAATACTTTTTTGTAAATACATTCTTCTAATACATAATACTACAACACCCAGACCCGGAAGAAATATTTGCAGATTATACAAACATTTCTTCCGTAGAGGGGATCGAACCCGCGCCTCTTGCGTCTCAGCCGAGCTCTCGCCCGCCACGCCACAGGTCGTCTAATATATATATTGTCAAAACCTTGGGCCAAGGATGGACGAAATTAGCACAAGACCACGATGGATGGCACAAACAAATGTCCAGCAGTGGGTAGAGTCACGCTGTGATGATGATGATGAGTATAAAGCCCCTGAATTTGCCCGTGTAGAGTTTATTTTTACACTTAATCTTCCCGCTGCGTGCACTAGGAGTTGAATTTCGGGAATAGTATAGTGATCATCATAAAGAGGAATAAATTCTCCAAGTTTCATGCCTCTGGGACTTATGGTTTAGGCTGTACGTTGTCAGTAATGTAAGGGTTTTATGTCCATACTAATATTATAAATGCAAAAGTAACTCTATTTAACTCTGTCTGTCTATCTATCTGTCTGTCTGTCTGTCTGTCAGTCTGTCAAACTGCTGAAACTTTTTTTTGTTAATAGTTTCTTATACCATCAGCTTTTGGTAAGATAAAGGCTCATGACTATAACTATCAAGTACGCGAAGACGAGATTACATCGCAACCCAACACGCATTGAAATTGAGAATTCCCATTCGAATAGTGAATTTATCACTAGGCTCACGAATGTCTCAGCTGTCACCCTCCCCCCCGCCTCAGCACTACACGTGACAACCTCCCCAAATATTAATTTCTTAAGTAATACCAAAGCCTTCACTTCCATTTACTTGATGAGAAGCATCATCATTATTGATGAGCCTTTTATGCTACAAGTACTCTATTCATCGGGCGAATTTTTCTCGCCTGTCCAGAAACGAATATCTGCTATTATTTTTTCCTTTCCTCTCCGACATTATCGGTGTCTGAAATCAAGCCTCGAATTTCGCTTTCAAACGTCAATGTTATGTTCCGAGACAAGTTCCTTGTTCGGTTAGACGACGCAAATTATCTCTATTGCCGGTTCTATTGTTCTATGTCATTCTTGCGGAAGAGATATTTATTTAATAAAAAACGGAATATTTTTGACAAAGCCCGGGACGTGAGGTCGGGATTTGTGAGGTCGGGAAAAGGATTTCGTCGTCCTCGTAACGGGACAGTAGATAAATTGTTAGAGAAAAAATGCCGGAGTTGGGAGTTTTTTGCCGAAGATCTCGATAATGACAGCACTCGACCCGCGGCCTCAGAACAGACGGTAACTAAGTGGATATTTGTGTACATTTCACTCAATGCAATATTCATCATTTTCCTGCCCTTGTCCCACTTTATGTGGGGTCGGCACAACATGTATTTCTCTTCCATTTCCCTCTGTCAGAAGTCATCTTAACGCTCACTCCTTTCTTACTCATGTCATCTTTCACACAGTCCATCTTTTCTTTGGTCTACCTCTACCCACATATCCTTCCACATTCATATCTAACACTCTTCTCATGACATGTCCATACCACGCTAACCTATTGCAATATTACTGAAAAATATATCAAACCCATGATGCCTTACATGTAAAATACATTTTATCTCTTGGATCACGTTCATTTTAAATAATATCTAATCTTAACTTAAAGTAGCCCAGTAGGGTTCGAAAAAAAAACTTTTTACGAATTAACTCATAAAAAAACATTACGCTTCTTCGCGGTCGGGTAAAAACAGTGTTTAATATCTAATACACTTCTAGATTGGAAATTGAAGTGGCACAGGCCTGACACTTGAAGCAGTTGTGGTTCAAGTGGGGTCCACCATCCAAAGACCTCTTAAACATGCATCCTGCATTTGTTGAGCGCCCCTATAGGACTTTCGACCTCGTTAACATTCTGACATACTTTTCTTGATCGTACTTTTTATATAGATTCAAACCAGACGACAAACGTGTTTTTATTTATTTACTTTGCCTTTAGGCATGTTCTCGTCATTCGTCTCTTCAAATATAATCTAGATAGTTATTTGTTTGTGCTATTTGCTTTTATTATGTCGTATTGTTTTATATTAGTTTGGTTTGACAATCTTTTACATTATTACTTTCATGTTTTTGTTTGCAGTGTATTTCTCGAAGTTATTCTATTTTTCTTACTTGGGTTATGCTTTTTCCTATCCAATTTCGTATTATGATCATCAAAAAAGCTTGCGAAAATATTTGGAACGTTTTTTTTTCTATATAGGAAGCTGTTTTGCATAACTATTGCTGGACATACATATAAAATGTTTTTTTTGTTTGACGATCAACTTTCGTATGACAGTCATATAATATGTTTTAACTAAAACCGAATACTGCTAAACTTTTGTGCAAAATAAACTCCACTGCCAATTTGGCTTCCTCTCTAAACTTCAGCAAAAGGTGAACAATAGTACATTATTGTATTTTATTTTACACATTGTTTGCGAGTGAAGGAAACGCAGGAACAATGACTGTTTTGGACTGACAGTCATTTGGCAACATTGATTGTCCCGCTTCAGACAAATATGACATTGGGCCTTCAAAGCTAGACAGTAAGTGTGGTAAACATATATAGGAGGAACTGTTACGTGCAGTATGGATACAGAATTGTAAGGTTTAAAAGATTATTTATGTTATACGCGAGCTTTGTTAGGTACCTCTCGGGTTTTTTCCTTAGCGACAATTTACTTATTATAATCATCTTCCTGCCCTTATCGCATTAAAATGGGGTCGGTACAACATGTTTTCTTCTTCCATTCCCCTTTATCAGCCGTCATCTCAGTATTCACTCCTTTCTTACACATATCATAATTCACGCAATCCATTCGCAATCAGCATCTCTTCTTTGTTCTACCCTTGTATCCATCAGTGACAATTACTATCAACTATCAACTGACACTGCTGTCTCTCCTAATACTTCTATATAGAAGTTGGCCGAATCTATGGAAACTTTACAGTATTATACCTTAGCTCGGATGTGAAACCCATCACAAAAATAACTTTTACTTGCAGTGTACCTACTAAATTTAAATAAATATTTAGTCTCGTTCCTAGTTTAGATTCCCAATGTCGGACGTTGTATTATTAAATACGGATGCTGAATAAAATTCGGATATGCACCGGATGTTCGGGATATATTTAGCCAACTCAGAGCTCAGCATCGTCAAAAACTTCAGTAATTTCAAATTGCAGCTACAGTACAGGCAAATTACCGCCGCCTTAGAGCATTAATGAAACAACGTCTTTGTGGAGAAAATCGCTTTGAACACTAAGTCCTTGCCTTGGCATCAAAGAAAATACCAGCTCATTAAAACAGTTTCTATAATCCTTAACGTTTGCTCCAGCCAGACCCGCTGAGATTCGAAATACCTATTAAAAGTTTGGATTATGTAGGCAGACGTGACTTAGAACTAAGATACTATCATAGTAAACACTGATACTCCTAAGTAGGATGTATAGGTGATACTTAATAGTGAATTACTCCTAATATCATGAATCTGAAAGATTGTGAGGATTTTTGTACCCCAATTACGGCGCAACGGGTATGTATAGATTTGGCTAAAACTTGGCTAGCATACAAATTTCGTATGGAATAGACACGCAATAGAAGTCGCGAACGGATGCTTGTTGTAGTGCTATTGAAGTAAATATTTGGGCTCCATAAAACCAGTATTGACAGGATATTGTCTCATCGACTAGACAAGTGTTCAAAAGTTTCCTTATTTTCGAGCCGTAAAATCTTGAGGATAAAATCCGGGGTTATCTCTTTTATTCTCAGACGGAAAAGAATACGTACAGTTGACTGCAATGAGATGTATAATTTAAAAACAATAAAGAAATACAAAACATTAACTCACAAAATCTCCACTATTTCCTATTTTCCTAGTCATTATTATAAATACAAAAGTCTTCTCTGCTGGAGTGGGAGTAAAGAATAAACATAGAATGCGTTCAGCTGCTTCTCTCCCCGAGCATGTCATAAAAGTCGACTAAGGGATAGTATCCTTTTCAACATGAGATACTATAAGCAAGTATTCCCAAAGAGGGTTGACGTCAGGCAGGCGGCCGGTCATAAAACACCTTAGCCAAAACTCTTACAGCATGATCGAAGACGATTATAAATACAAAAGCTTTTACAAAAGTATGTTTGTACGTCTGTGGGTTTGACCTTCTTACACACAGTTACAGCAACCGAGCAATGGATCGACATGATTTTATTTAGGGCTGGGTAGTGACATAAGTTACATTTTATCCGGGTATTACGCGAGAAATCTCGTAAAAATATACACAGGATTTTTTTATGCATTTTGATTTATTATTTCGATCATTTTGAAATTTATGAAATATAAATGTTGCAGGCGACTGTACCTATGCAAGAAGAGCACAGCAAAGCAATACTCGAAACTGGAGACCGCCTTTGAGATCCAAGCGATAGCAAAATATTTATTGATTCGCCGTGACACGACTTGGAAGGACCCTTAGGATCAGATATCGTATATCAGTCAGGGCTAAGTGAAAATGTCGAGGATTTAGATTAGCTTCATTTCGGACGTTATTGATTCACTAACAAGTCTGTCGTAAACAAACCACCTCTCGCAATTTATATGTTAGAGGTCAGTATCAAGTTCCATAAAACAAGCACAGTTGACACAAACCAAAACCGGTGTTGAAACGGTGCGGCATTATGTTTTGTCAACTATGCTCAAATCTGCTGTGGCCATGCTGGCCGCATGCGGCCAATATAAATCCATACTAATGTTATAAATGTGAAAGTAACTCTGTCTGTCTGTTAACTTTTCACGCCTAAACCGCTGAACAGATTTTAATATAATTTGGCGAGGAGATCCTGGAGACATAATAAATGAAAAGCAAGAAAAAAAAGGCAGACGAAGTCGCGGACAACAGCTAGTTTAGTATAATGTAAAATGGCCGCATCAGTGTGCGTCTAGCTTAGGTATGATCGAGTTTACAAAAAACATAAATATCGTTAAACAGGGTTTAAGTTCAATAGTTTATTTGACAGCATTACCTAAGTTTTGTGTAAACTAACACAGCACCTTACCGCTCCAAAGACCGTGACAACGAACCGTTAAAATGATTACGAAGCTGCTACGGTGTGTTCCGAAATTCGATGTCAATCAGGTTTTTGTTGTAGCCAAAAATTGGGAAGTGTCGATAAAATTTCCATTTTACTAGCTTCGTTGAACTTTATCACGGTGAACTATTATGGCAGGCCGATATTGCACGCTCTGAAACTGAGTTAGTTGCTTTGCATAATTTTTTTTGTAAACTAAACCAAATTACGTATGCCGTTTGAATTAGCAAACGAGCCAACTTCCATTTGTATTAAGTTACTACTACTACTCGTATCGCTAGGGTGAAAGGATCAAAGTGCGTCACAAAGGGGTTCCTTTCGTGCTCTACTGTATTGAGTAGAAGTCAATATTGTCAAAACCCTGGGCCGTAGCTATCTAGACAAGACTAGCATAAAACCGTCATGGATGGCACAAATTTAAGGAGACCGGGCATAGGATACTTTTGATTGTTTCATCCATCAGTGAGTGAAAATGGGTTGTGGATGATGATGTTGAATCAGAGGCACAATGGCCCTTCGTTTTGTAAAATTCAAACTACGGTTGTACACGGCACTATTCGAGTTAACCGCGTCATGTTTTTACATTCAGTAAGTAGTGACCTCCCGTCCCCTGTGGGACTCCGAGCAGAACAGTTCCATTCACGAAATTGCTATTCCGTTAAAGAATCCGACTTCTCTCTTCAGGGAGCACTCGAGGTTCATGTTTTTTTAAGGAATAGGCCAAGTGTTTCTTATAAATTGGGGAAAATTGTAAACAGCTGTCTACTTTGACCTTTCAAAGATTTTCCTTGTAATGAAAACATGGAATGAAATAGGAAATAAAAAGTTTTGTCGAATTTTTGAAATGATTGCAAATATAATTATGTTGATTTTAAATCGCTCGCCTCTAGGGATTCGGCGTTGCGAAATACGAATACATTTCGGAATCAGAGAACATTATTTCGAATCATGGATTTGTCTGTGTCGGGGCAATCTTGTGAAAGCTTCTGCATATTTAATTGACTTTATTTGCAAATAGTGGATCTCTCGTGACTTCGTTTGCATAAAGTGTTTTTGTCATAGACCTTATTGCTTCAGAAATGCGCCCTACACACTTGTGTAGAACCATCTTTCGAACCATACTAATTTGGTGCCTCTGAGGCTCTTTTCGTATTCTGTTCAACTATTGCAGTAATTGCGCGTTTGTGAATAAAGGGACAATTCTCTTAACATGTAAGTACGCGATCCGCGTCACGTTTTTGCCACGTCTCCCCCACTCGCCACATCAAAATTAAATCTTAAAGGATTTTATCCTACAAGTATCGGGCATTAAATCAATCTCTTAAGTCTATTACATTAGCATTTTATTTGCAGTCAAATAATAAAAGTTTTATACCTAAGAGTGCAATATCCCTTTCTCGTTATAACTCTGTCTTCATGCTTTATGCTCAGCAATATCACATTGCAGGAGATGTAATCATTGTCTCCGTATGCCGTTAACCGTCGGATCCTCGGCTCTGACCGACGACAATCAGTGCAGAACAGAAACAAAACGTTCCACGTCCACAGCCACGGTGAATGCCCACCCAGCGGACGTTTCTGACGGAAGTACAACGGAAAGTCCTCCCAATAATTGATTTCTTCCGCAAAACAAGGAAAGTAACAATCGCATGGGTGGTGTAGGTAACTGAGATTTCGCATCCAGTGTTTCGAAGTGAAATTATTACAGAATACACGACACGGCACCACAATGCATTTTTCCGTCAAAGCAGGGCTTGTCAATTAAAAATCGAACTTTGATAATACACTTCACAACAAATTGCATTGCGGAAAAACGTTTGCCAGGAGGTTGTCGACGTACATTTCTTTGTTTTAGAACGATTTATAACGTTATTTCTCTCAGTTTGTAGAAGTAATCACCTTTGTAATTGGGCACATCAATTTTCGAACTCTTAGTCAACCGTTCATTGACAAGCAATTAGCTGCATTGGAGAGTGTTGGATGTTTCGAAAAATGAGACACCGAATTTTGAAATTCATAAAACGTTTGATAGGCGACTCGAAATCCAGGTATAATCTTTTACATAATTTTATCATTTCGATATTACACTTAGGTACTCGTAACAGAAGTTTCATTTTATAGAAACACTAAAATTTCCGATTATCAGTTACTAGATATCATTTTCGACCTACATAACAGCAAATTTTGCTTTTAATTTTTTTCAGTAACTTAGTTTCCACAACTTTCCCCTCATAGGAGCCTCCCCCACCCCTTCCCCTCCCTCCGCATCCCTTAATTCGACGGATATTCATATACATTCTAAAGTTTTACCATAATATGGAAACTAAATGCGGTCAAGTAAAATGTTTCATGTCTTTTGATACATGTGTTTTTGTAAAAAAAAACAAATAAAAATCTGGATTTAAAAAACTATGTAATAAGAATTTCTGTGTTATGAAAAAAAGTAAACAAAAATATTTTAAATGCTTTCTTTATTTTAAAATTCTGTCTTGCATTTTTCGTGACATCGATAGGTAAGGCGCTGGAGGCTCCAGGTAAATCGTTGCCGTGATGACGATAAGCATCTTGTCAATCTTATATTTAGGCAAATTTGAGCGTCTCGTATCGAAAGGACATTTAAGCAGAACGCCCTATTAGCAGAACGTCTTAAAAGCAAAACGGCATATTAGCATAACGTCCTATTAGCAACATGGCCTAGTAGCAAATGGGCCTAATATCAAAACTTTTATACGCGAGAAAATGAAGAGGCGATACGCAAAAAGCTTTCGTATCGACTCTTCCCCATTTCCACTCAGCGACTTAACGCAGAAACAGGCCATGTACTCAGGTCGTCCAGCTCGTCCCGCCATAGGGTGGGTTCCTAGAAATTCCCATTAACTCGTCCTCTAGCGTTTCGTCCTTTACTTGGTCACATACCTTAAACCCCAAACGAACCGAATTCCGTCTACGATTTCGACCATTCGTTTCGAATTTTCATTTTCAGTGGAATTGGGAACAGGAGACCGGTATCGCATGTGTGGCGTCAATTAACGTGCCTTTTCATTATGTTTATTTATTTGTTCTCCGTCTTTTGCATTGGCTTTTGGGACGGTGTTTATGATATTGCTGCTGGATTTATTGACAAATTTTTTTTATTTACGCTAAGTGCTACCTGTTTTATAAATATCCGTGAATCGTATTAGTTAGGTATGAAAAAGTAGCTTCCGCTCGCGGCTTTGCTC
This sequence comes from Scotopteryx bipunctaria, assembly GCA_949320045.1. Classification (NCBI taxonomy): domain Eukaryota; kingdom Metazoa; phylum Arthropoda; class Insecta; order Lepidoptera; family Geometridae; genus Scotopteryx; species Scotopteryx bipunctaria. The sequence goes on along the minus strand of OX439459.1, from coordinate 4,060,124 downwards.
GCGTGGTTTTCGGATAATAAGTTGTGTGTTTTTCGAGGTCACTGTTTATATTCCAAACTCCAATCAAGTCCGTTTAGCAGTTGCAACCTGGTTGATTACAAACGTACAAACTTCCCTATATATTTACTTTCCAATTTTATTTATAGTATTATTAAAAATTAGTGATTTTTCTCTATTTTTTGAAATCTAGCAATATTTTAATAATGAATATCGAAAACCATTGTAGGTAGCAGCATTAGAAGTGCCTTCAAATTTAAAATGAAATTAACTTCAGAAAATAATGAAAATTCCTTAAAAAACTTTCTCGTTCATAAAACTAACTCCAGCATTGTTTCAGGCGTATTTCAGAGAACAGACTTTAATGTTATGTTCGGGTGTTTTCCAGAAACAAAGGCTTTGCTTTTCATTCGCCACTCCATTCATTACTCTAGACTAGACTAGTCTAGACTCTAGTCTAGATGGTAGATCGAATTTGGCCGCGCATTTTTTAATATCGATATGAATGAAGAATACACACAATGATGATGATGATTTTTGATGTCGGTATCTGGCATCATCATCATCATCATCCGCAGCCAGATCGCACCCACTGCTGAGTACAGGCCTTCCTTTCCTCTTACTTCTAATGATCAGTCTTGTTGAATTCAGTTGCAATAGTGTGCATCACTGACTGTATTAATGACTCAGGAAACTTGCTTTTCTATATCTACCTACTTCACTTTCTATGTACTCGGTTCCGGTACTCTTAAACGGCCAGGGAAAACATCTAAATGTCATGAGATAGCCAATCTAAAAAAAAACTTCGAAAACATAATGTATATATATACGAAATAAGCCTCTTTAAAGTGCACTTAAATCTTTCACCACATTGGTTCGAAATAACTGGTGGTACGTTTAGTAACATCGACTTTCCAAACGATTTTTGTAGGTGCGTTCTAGCACAATGACAGCTTATTTGTAAAACTTCTAATTTATTGAAGTTTTTATCCACTTATGAATTTTTGTTTAGCACGATATTTGCGCGATTTTGGGGCAGCTTCGTAAATAAGGCTGGAAACTGCCTAAAAACCATTGTTGCGGACTGCGAACTAATGAATAACATCACGCGATCTTCGGAGCTCCTCATTGGCTATCGATCACGTCATCAACAATGTTGCTAAAACTGAAAGAAGCTAAGTTTCTACACCGAGTTCTATTCTAAATATGAGGATGTTTTGTAAAAGTTTAAGTAGGATTAGGCCGGCCATGTCTGCCATATGCAGAACTTACTGTGGGCCTGGGCTGCCATGGACTTGGTCCCAAGTGGCAGACCACGGAGAAGAAGGCGGGGCCGATTGGACGCTCACCTGGAGGACTGGCCGACATTAGCGCAAGAAAGTTCTAGATGGAAAGCGGGGTGGGAGTCCTTTGCCCAGCAGTGGGACAGAACGGACGAATAATAATAATAATAATAATTTGTAAAAATGTTCACAGTAATTCAAACAACACATACACTAATTGGGCCCAGAGCGACGCAGCGTTCTATTTGTTTGATACGCCTGTAAAAATTCAATTAAAATCAATTACGGACCAGTTTTACAGTGACTCTTGTTTTATTTATTTATTGGTACTGTTGTGGCTACTGTAAATCTAATTACACAAACTGTTCAGATGAGGGTATAAAAAATTCAACAAAGAGCTTTTTACGGAATCGTAAAAAATCAAACAACCTTAAATGTTGAAAAGCTTGGCAGAAACGTAGTGTTTTCATTTCATTTTTGTCATTACTACTATTCGTGTCACTAGTTATTTCGAACCAGTGTGGTGAAAGGATGTAAAGTGCGCCTCAAAAGCTCCTTTCATACACTTTATACATGTTTTCGAACTTTTTAGGTTCTATAACGTGCTGGTTTCCTCACGATGTTTTCCATTACCGTAAGAGTGTATAGCGCGCATAATTTTTTCGAACAAAAAAATCCGTTGGTCACGACCAGAACCCACGACCTGAGGATTGGAAGGCGGGACCGCTACCTAGCGATCTAGTGATCACCAGAGCTCTAAATTTATGTCATTATATTTATGATGTACCTACGAGTAACACTAAGGTCAAGAAAAAAACTTTTATCGCCTGAACATCGTCGGGAAACCGGCATGTCGTAGAACCTAAAAGTCCGAAAACATGTGTCAAGTGCACGAAAGGAGCCTTTGAGGCACACTTTAAATCTTTTCACCACACTGATTCTAAAGAACTACATATTGATACGAATAGTTGTAGTACTGTTACCATCTACTACTGCAATAAAAATCTGTATATTTGAGTGCATTTGAGGTACATTTTGTAGTTTTATATTGCCGGCTTTCTTTATAACAGTGCCGGTATGACAGGAATTCTCGACTTCACCTGTCTGTTTTGTACCTGCCGCCTCACTCAAACAAATTCCTGCCTGAAACCCTTTGAGAACTCGTAAACCGTGCAACGCAGAGTTTACAAAGAAGAAAATATTTCGCAGAGATGAATTAGAAAAACAAATGAAGTAGCAGGTACGCCAAAATTCAATTAACACTAGGTACTTGATTGATTTACGTTTTCGAGTTTCTGTTGTAGTAGTGTTGTTAGCGTTCGCCGAATTTCGGCTTCATTCTAATGACAGTCGGAAACATGGTACATTTTTTCTATTTATTTGAAGAATAACACAAATGCGCTGCAGAATAATATTTTTTTTATAAAAAGTCATCAAAATTGTAAAAAATAATCTTGATGATTTAATTATTTAGAAAAAAAAAAACAAAAATGAATGTCAAAACTGTTTGGATAAAAATATGTGCGTGTGCGTTTTACTATCAGTTTGAAACACGAAGTTTTTACCTGTATATTTGAGCCCTGGCCAAAAAATATTTTACCTAAAATACCCGCTAAAACCAGATAAGGTTGAATTTAAATACGCCTACCTTCTGTTGGCCTATCATCTGTCAAGGCCTCTTTGCAAACTGTCCTACCTAAACAAATTCACGCTTTATACCCACTCAAACGGTCCACTATTAAATACATTTTAGCCCCATACAATCCTTTACTCACGTTACATAAGCATACGAATATTTAAACAATATGGACGAAAAGATATCTAAATAGTATATTGCCTGTATAATGTATGCTTTAGCTTGTAGTATTGCAGTATCAGTTTTTCCAGAACTCTTCAAATTCCATGCAATTCCGTTCAACCGTTAGGGTGTGATTGAGGCATTAACATCCTCATATCCTCACAACCTTTTGCATTTATAGTATAAATAGTATAGACGTATTGATGTTTATCAAGCGGATTTGTTGTCAGCGCTGGTATTTTGGCAAGAAACGAGTCTACTCCTACCTCAAAGGCCGGCAACGCACTTGCAGCTCCTCTGATGTTACAGGTGTCCGTGGGCGGCGGTAGTCACTTACCACCAGGTGAGCCGCTCGCTCGTTTGCCCCCTCTTCCATAAAAAAGAGGAAAGTAAGGTATTTTATTTCCCTAACTTTTTGTCGAGGCTACACGTTCCTGACATAAACAGTAAGAATCCTTACTCAACGACAAATCGCAAGTCATGCCCCTGATATTAAAAGTCGTAATAGATTTTTATGAAAATTCGCACTTTTTTTGTGACAACAATTTGCGAATTCTCAAACTACGTTTCAACAAAAACATAATTACACTAAAATTTAGTGCAATAATGTTTTTGAAACGCAGTGCTTTGCCGAAAAAAATGGCCGAAGCCGAAACATTTGGACAACGGTAACAAAAGGTTAATGGCGCTCCTCGCGCAATTTGTTAAAAGTTATAGCGAATTCCGTAGCACTTAAGTGATTTCGAAAAATTACTTTCTAACTAACTTCTTAAATTAGTAGGGCAATAAAGACTCCTGGAACTATTTACTTTTGGCACGATTCCCTATTAGTGCCAGTTGCTTTAAGAAAAAACCTAATTGATTTCTCATTCCCCTAACTTCCGACAAATAGTCTGGCGATGTTCCAACATGTCTATAGAGTATTAAGTCGTAACTCATATTCGACGTGTTTAAGTACAATTTATGTCGCTACTATACTTTCAAACTTGGAGGAGAAATAAGCTGTCTATGGGAAGAACAGATTATAGGGAAAATCATTTAGATATAAACGTTTTCCTCAATAACGTTAAATTGTATTTAAGGCAATCAAATAAATATTGATTTTGATATCTTAAATAAACAATCAGTACAAATCATTAAATTTATTCCTTATACTATCTAAATACCTCTACTATTACCACTGCTCGTGTCATTAGTTCAAAGTAACCAGTGTGGAGACTCCTTTCAAGAACTTCTTAGGTTCTACGACGTTTTTTACACCTTCGAAAAACATGGTATTATCAAGAGTACTAGAATTACACACAGAAATTCGAAGGGCATAATCCATTGATGCATGACTGAATTTAAATCCATGACTTTAGGTTTTTATAGTAGAGCCACTACCACTATGCCCAGTTCTAATGTTCTACTAACGGACGATGGATCGTGCATTACCATAGAAACGTTTTTTTACCGACGACGGAGCGGAGAAGGTATATATATGCGTTTGGCCTGAGGTTGTATGTTTTTTTTATTTATTTATGTGTTTGTCTGTTACCATTTTCCTCTAAAACTACTGACCCGATTTCTATGCTGTTTTTTTGCATTTTATTGGCGTAATTTTAGGGATGTTTCTTAGATATGTTTTACGGCCATAGTCCACATGTGGGTGCAGCAGCTAGTTTAGTTTTTTGCACTTTTCAAACTTGATAACACTCTTTTAAAAGACGATGAAAAATGAGTTATCTGCAACAAGCTTTGTTGAGAGTTTATAGAAAAAAAATCTCTTTAAAAATGTGTAGTGCCTTTCGACTGATAACAACGTCGCTATGGCAATGAACGATCTCTCGTCCGTTGGTAGCATATTGGAACCAGACATACACCAACAATGCTCTCAATTCGCCCTGAAAACACAAAAAAGCTTTCTCTAAAACGAACTAAAACCGTTCATAGTTAATTAAACCAGCAAAAAGTGTGAAACGAGCCAGCCACGGGCAAAACCTCCATAGTTTTAAATAAATCAGACTATTCGTTTAAAATACCTTAGCATTGAACTTCATTTTAATTTAAAAGTTATTTTAAAGACAAATCTACCACTTCTACAAGTTTACTTTTACCTAAAATTAAACTTAATTCAGAAGTTATGATTTAATTCAAACGAAATAATAAACTGTAGCGGCTAATGCAAGAAATAAATAGTGTAAAAATTGTGTGCAAATGTGTGTGTGTGTGAGAGAGACAGACAGAGAGAGAAAGAGAGAGAGAGAGAGAGAGAGAGAGAGAGAGAGAGAGAGAGAGAGAGAGAGTACCTAGTTTAAGTTGCTGTGCTGAGTAAATTCTCTGTTGTTTCGTAGGAAATGGTTTGGAGCCAAATTGTGCATTTTAGTTGCACTTATATAGGGCAAGAGGGTATTATATATAATTTATACTTATAATATATTAATACTTCTCTGCTGGACTGGAAGTAAAGAAAAGCATAGAATGGGTCCAGCTGCTTCTTTCCCTGAGCATGTCGTAAAAGTCGACTAAGGGATACTATCTTTTCCAACATGATGGACCACTTATATGGGCGATGGGCTGATCACCTGTCACCATGGTTCACCATATCCATCTTAGGACTAAATCAGATGTGGCTGCAAATTTTCTTATGTTTACTTTGTGGCTCTGCCCACCCCATTAGAAATACGGGCGTGATAATAATATGTATGTATGTTCAATTAACTTGTTCACTATTCTACGAGGAACTTAGGTATTTGAAGTGTCTCTTAGCAACCACAGTTCTCCGTGACTCTACTTTACATATGTTATCAGAGCGTCGTTATGTACCTATGTAAATACTCACATCTGGTTCTCTCGTGTAGTCGTCTTAACCTCCAATGGGAAGTGTATAAAAATTTTCTAATACTGTTTCTTTTCTATTTTTTCAGGTAATGTTTCAAGGCGATATCCGTGATGAGTATTTAATTTTAATTTGTTAAAAATGTCTGATTCATCGCGTATTGTCTAAACATTTAGATAATGGAACTATTAGTAGGAAATAATGGATTAAACCGACCATGTTCAACATCCTACTAATATTATAAATGCGAAAGTTTGTGTGTGTGAATGTTTGTTCTCACGTATCTCCATAAGTACTTAACTGATTTTGATAAAATTTAGAATGTAGATAGTTTAGGTTCTGGATTAACATATAGGCTAATCTAATTTTAGAAGATCAACCCCTAAAGAGGTTGGACAGGGTGGTAAAGTTTCTATGATTTTTTATATTCCTTGATTCGATTCACTCAAAACTTGGTACAATAAACATAATAAATAATGACATGCATTTTTTTTCAAAATTACTCCTAGGGAGGGATTAAGGGAGTTTGTAATGGGCGGTGCGATTTACTTGAAGTTTGGTCTGGTAAAATACAAATAATTGGACACATGTTTTTGGATTTTTTAATACAACTCTCAAAAGGGGTGTCAAAGTTTGTATTGGAACTTTTTAAAGAGCAGCGCGATTGACTTGATTCTCGGTTTGGATACTTAAAATAAAATAAATGGACACGTGCTTTAAGATTTTTTAAAACTACTCTTAAAAAGGGAGAAATGAAACTCGGTTTGGATACCTACTTAAAATAAAAAAATATATGGACACGTATTTCAGCAAAATAACCCCGAAATCGGGAGTCACAGTTTGTATAGAAACTTTTTAACGGGCGGTGATATTGACTCGAAACTTTGCTAGGATACTTGAAATACCAAATCAATTGATATATGTTTCAGGGTTTCTTTAAATAAACTCCTCAAAGTAGGTAATATGGGGTGTCAAAATATATATTGGAGCATTATGAAGGCATAAATGAAAGTAGTTTTATCGCATTCCTATTTAATAATAAAATACAACGAAATACATATAGGTACATTATTTTAGATAATGAATTGAATATTCTACCCACAACAGATGTACTTATTTACTTACCTACTCAATCAAACCTTCGAATTCAAATTTAAACACAAATCCAATAACTAAATCACATTGTTTCAAAGCAAACTCATCGAACAAAGGTTTTACTCAATTTAGAAATAACTTACGCCCTTAAGCCACAGAATACGTCATATTTACTACACACTTACAAAAGGTTCACTATGTGTGAATGGAGTTGTGGACGCAAGCGATTTTGAGTTTTAAACTAAAGCATTTTAGTACATATTCATATAAACCAAATACAATACATTGAAATGGGTCCAAACTAAATATGTAGATTGAACCTTAAAGCAAGCTATCATCTATAGAGTACTGGTGGTCTACTGGTAGTGACCCCGCCTTCCGATTCTAAGGATTTGGTTCAGACCAGACCAGCACTAAGAGATTTTTCTGTTTGAAAAATTATTAGACGCTATACCAGTCTCTCAAACGGTGAAGGAAACTGGCACGTAGAACCTAAAAAGTTCGAAAACATGTGTCAAGTGCACGAAAGTAGCCGTACTTTAATCTTTTCACCACACTGGTTAAAAAGAACTTGTGACACAATTAGATAGATAGATTTAACCGAAATAAGCTTTCGCACACAAAACTAAAAGGGATTATCTACAGATTTCAACTTACTGTACGGTCATCAAAGTTAGCCAATAAAGTATCTTAATGTAAATAACATAGTTTAGGACGGCCCTACATCCGATGATATTGTGAAAACCGTGGGTGATCGGTGGATGGAGACAGCACAAAATTGTTCGTCTCTGATGATGAGTTATGTAACTTATGTATGATGTTTTAAACAACATACATAACCCATACGTCTCCCGCGTTAACGGGACTCGGAGACTCAAATAGTTTACCTAAAACAGAGTGATATCGAAAGAACAGCACAGGGCAAGTGGCACAAGGCAATGAGCGATAATTTCCCACTATTCAATACTCAGCGGGGCACCGCTTCAGGGCTAACTCGTAATAAAATGCAATTATGTCTGAATGTTGCCAATTTGATATCAGCTCATTGTGAGCCCCCGAGCGCATACGCCCCACTAGGTAATGGGAGACAGCTAGGACACGATAATATAATTATTTATAGCACAGATTGGGCATTATAGGACTAGGTCTGGAGATCCACATTTATAGTACTTTACTATACGTAGATTTTTGCTATCTTTCCGTGTTATTATTGTGTGGATGTGACGATGTATGTTTGTGCCTCAATCACGCCCAAACGGCTGAAAGGATTTGAATGAAACTTGGAATATACATAATACGTGTGCTGGAATAACATATAGGCTACTTTTTAGCCGGTTACAACGCGAGCGAAGCCGCGGGCGGCTGCTAGTAAAGTATAAACTTTTACCCAAACACCAGTAAACACTGCTTCAAACCATGCTCCCTAGAGTATTTGTATGACACAATTTTTTTCTGTAACTACTTACCTTATCTAATACAGCATTTTAGTGGCTTCCTACGCGCAACCCAGCCTTTCTTCGCGCACTGTGTCCTGAATTAGGGATGATCACGATCAGCCACGCACAGCCATATAATTTCATCTATTTCGTCTATTTGATTAGTTTTTCTTCGCACTCTGTTTTCGATAACTTTCAAGGGCCTGTATACAAATTTTGTTGTTTGTTTCGTATCATTATAAGATTAAATAAAGGCTATTGAAATCAGATGGTAAAGCCCTTAGTTAGTTAAGAATGTAGAGGTTTTGTGTGCATTAGTATGGATCACGTCTGTCCATCCCTCGCTCCGTCAACTCCAACGAGGCTTTGCTTTTAGCTGATTGTGGGTAGCTCATAACTACCCTTTATTACAAAAGGAAATACGCTTCTTTGATTTGAAGGATCTGCAAAGAGAATACGTTTATTCAATGGCTATGTTGATTTGAGGGATCGCAAGTAATAACGTAGTTCCGTACCTTGGCATTTATTCGAAAGGATCCTGAGAAATACAAGAAAAAAAAAACTGTATGATGGCCTTAATAAGACCATCTGGTTTCTGTATTTTCGTAAATAACGTTCCCTCAAAAAGGGAATAATAGACCCCACATTTACGTAACAGCAATGCACTTTTCTTTCAGTGTCAACTGCAAAAATACGCAAATAGCATGTACCAATAACACACTTTTGGAGTTTTTTGTACCCCAAGAGTAAGAGTTCTTAAAAAGCAACACTGATTACATTTCATTCGCTATTTTTCCATCGCATCTGTTGTATCCCAAATAAAATGGGTGCGTACGAAAAGCAATTACTATATTTTTCTATAGAGCAAGGGTCACAATCGCCTCCGGACAGAAACACCCCATAATTTAGGGGACTGCATATGCTACTTAATGACTAACACTCTTTGATTCGCACCATTAGTTCTTTTAACCGTGAAATATTGAAGTCTCGCATATGTTTGCTGGGCAATGACTGAATGGAAAAATATAGAATTGGAAATTACTTAGTTTGTCAAAAGAATATTGAATTCGATCTAGATTATGTAACCAGATGGTAAGAGGTTTTTACGCTCTGACAAACTTTGAAGTTTTTCATCTGAAACAATGATTTAGCTTCTATTCATCTTCGTTTAAGATTCCATAATTCGGATATAATTTGAATATTTTTGAGTCACATTCCAGGCGAATTTAAAAATATTTACTTTTTGAAAACGTATGAATCATAAGAGATTTGTCTCGCTCCCATAATTTCCAATTATAATTAAATAATCAAATTACGAAAACCTAACGCGTGCGGTCCCCAAAGGAGAATCCAGTTAAATTAAATCCATTGGCTAATATTAAATTCCTAAGTTTTAATAGGATTTTATACGATTATTCATACGAACCGACAAATAAATTCCATAAATGCATTTCAACAACCGGGGTCTTTCCCTACCCTCCGTTCCCTAATCAAATAGTTGCTATTGCCATCCAGTTATTTATGTGAAATACGGAGGGTAGTTGGTAATAAGATGTGGGGCAATTTGCACCCTAGCGTCATCAGGGGTTGAGGCCGTAGATAAAGCTAATAAGAATTTTATAAGACGTAGACTTAGGGATGTTCGCAGTGGGGTATTTTCGTTTAAATTCCACTGGCGCGAATATTGGAAGTTTTCCAGAATTTACGAAAAATTCTGCGTAGACAGTAAGTATATACATTTTTTTCAAATTGTCTTTTTATATCAGTTTTCTATGACTTACAAAATGGAGGGAAGCTCTTTTTAAACTTTTTACTTTTTCTAATTTTTACTAGCTAAAAAGTTTTTTAATTTATTACGCGGTTTTGTATTATTTCCATTTTTAGGGTTCCGTACCCAAAGGGTACCAACAGGACCCTATACGGGACTAAGCAGTCTGTCGGTCTGTCAGCGGGCTTGATCTCATGAACCGTAATAGGTGAAGTTGATATTGATATGTTGATATTATTAGTGTGTATTGCTATTGCCGTTATAACAACAAATAATAAGAATACACAATTTTTATGTAACTACGATAGTAAGGAACCCTTCGTTTGCGAATTCGACTTTTTTTTTCCGAGTTATCTTAATCACACAACCAGTGTAACTAATGTTTTTCTATCACACTAATGAGGGCTTCTTTCTATCTAGGAAGATCTAATTGGGTACGAGGAATCCAGACCTGTTGTCCATAGGTAATCAGGTTCACATTCTATATAAGTACTGTACGCTGATGAGTTACACATGCTCTAGAGTAGAACCTGAGCAAAACTCGTTATTTTCTCTGTGACATGCATTTTTTCGACACAATGTTGAGTCGCAATTTGCTGCTGTAGCACACACCATAATTAAGTTGCAAGTGTAGGTAATTTGATTTAAATAATATATTTTTAAAGTATTGAATGTTTTATGTCCTTTTTTTCAATTGCCTATCCCTTTTTTATTATAATCTTAAATTCTATGTTATGTGTTGTGTGTGCTATTTTGGTATTTAGAATTTGCTTAGAGTTCGATTCGCTTTGCGGTTTATGCCATTGTTGTTTAAATAGTTGAGTAGGTACTCTAGATACCTCTGTCATTGTGACGTTGTTTGTGAATGTTTGGCTGATATTGAAAGAGTCACAGGTTCGATTAGTACTGCGGGAAAAAACACATCCTACTAATATTATAAACGCGAAAGTTTGTATGTATGGATGTATGGATGATTGTACGGATTTTAATGAAACTTGGAATAAACATAGTACACATACTGGATTAACATATAGGCTATTTGTTATCCAGGTAACATGCTAGCGAAGATGCGGGCGGAAGTTAGTCAATTTTTTTTAAATATGGCGTGTACCAAGGGCAATTCTAGTGTACTGGTTCTATCTTAGGTTATAAATTGAGCTCAAACACTGAGCTGTAAACTACAGGCGCCCGATTTTCGCTTAGACAAACTGGACGGTTATGATAATACAGCTGCGTTCAAACCGACGCAATTTATAGATCACGCTATTCACACCGCAGTCGATTCTGACTCCGCAACCGCCATCTACCAGCTAGAAGCTGTGCGGTCGTGATAAAAACGAGAGAACCTAGTATCGTTTGCATTTTTTTTCTGCCGTTTTACTTCAATTGAGTAAGTGACGGGTCGTTCTCACATCGTAGCTACGAATTGTCGCGTCGGTGTAGACGAACCTGAATTAGGTGGACGGTACTCACTACATATATACTAGGAGGAGCCTTTGTTCCACAAGACTTTTACCGCAAACCTCTGAAATATGCTACGAAAATTTATCACGGAAATGTCGGTTGCACATAATCCTCGGTCCAGTAAGCTGTGGTCTTCTATCAAGCGGAAACTGTTATATCACGGCCGTTTTCAGACAAATTTTCGAGACATAATTTTTCACACAATTCCTTACTTCCATTTTTTCTTCTTATCCACCTGGACAGCTGTGGTGAACCGCGATATGAGAGCATGCGACGTTTCCGATGACGACGTCATGGATAGGCCGAAGTGGAGAAGTGTGAGGAAGGCTGACCCCACCACAATGTGGGGTAAATATTCAGGAAGAGAGAGAAAAAACATGTCGTAAAAGTTGAACCAGTGTGGTAAAAGGATTTAAAGTGCGCCTTAAGGGCTCCTTTCGCGCAAAGCTTTCAGAGAGCAAGCAAGTATACGATAGCGAATCTGAACTATGCTATAATCTGTTTTCTTGGATCAAGGAAACCATTCGGATAATCCCTCAAAGGCCTTCGAGGATGTGAGGTTTGTTGATAACTTCGAAAGCAGTCTGCGAATGTCCTGAATGTTGCGCGGAGGCTGGATGCGGCTAGGTTTGCATATATCATCGTATGTAATATTTTTCTAACGGATGACGGACCGTTATATTACCGTAGCAATGTTATCTGTCGAAATGTGTTAACACATTTTGCCAAAAAAAAAGTCAATAACGGCTATGGACTATCCGTCGCCCTTTAGTACAATGAATGCCTAGTGGCAATAGGGATAACTAGAGGAACGCCCCACAACTTTATCCGCATTGAATATTTTTAATGCAAACTTTGTCTTCCCGCTATGTCGTCCAGGAGTTGAATTCCGGAAATTCCTTTCTCGGTGCACGAGGAGTACTATAAGAGGAGTAAACCCTCCAGTTTCACGTTTCTAGGACTTCTGGTTGAGTCTGTGCGTTGATTGGCAATTAGTCAGTTAGTAATGAAGGAGTGAAATACGAAAATATTTCCTTACAGATCACTGGTTATCTGAATGCGGTTATCTCTGAGGAATAAGCGTATATTTCCTAGTGGAAACGTCCCGCGAGTTTGTCCGTGTTGAGTTTTTTTTTCATACAATCCTTATTTCCCTGTCGCGTCTCCCAGGAGTTGGATTTCGGGGATAAAAGATAGATACGTGTATACCTAGGGGTAGGAAAGCTTTTTAGGCATCAAACTAAGTAATAAAATCAAGAACGTAGACACAAGGAAAAAACCAAAGCAATAAGCATTAAGAAAGTCCGATCACTAAAATGGAAATGAGCGGGACACATCCAGAGAATGCAAAACGAGAGGTGGGCAAAAACAATAATGAATTGGAACCCTATGTACAAAAAACGAGGAAAAGGAAGGCCTGGAATGGAAGGCCGCAGGGAGAACGTGGAGCAGAATCGCTAGAGGCCGAGAAAAATGGAAACAGCTGGAGGGGGCTTTTAACGCTGATAACGGTCTATGCACTTAATTTTATTACCTACATTATTAGTTAAGTTAAAATTGTGTATAGAAAATAAAAGCTATTATTATTATTATTCAAATCAAATCAATTTATTTTGCGAAAAAAGGGTTTAACAATAGCTGGTATTATACCAAGGGATGCGTTATGCTGTTAGTCCCAGAATTGTTGTCAGACAAAACTAGGATTTTACTAGAACTGGTGTCAAAAGGATTTCCCACGTCGACGTGCCCAAGCCTTAAGCTTCCGAAGCAGGAAAGGGCAAGTCGATAAAATGCCGAGACCGAGTGTCGATAAAAGCTGAAATCGGTTCCATTTCCATACTGAAGGTTGACGTGTTAAATTCGAATAAATTCTCGGCGTAAAGTGTTGCTAATCTAATAGAGAAGTGCGGTCACGTACGCCCATAATGCCAAACGCGAGAAGTGCCTCCTAAAACGTCTTGGATCCGAGATTGCTCCATTCAATGCGTTTTGGAATATGGCCACTGAGCGCTATGCTGAGTGCATTCTTCATTCTTCTGTGTAAATAGTTTTTTTATCATTTTGGTGATTTTCGTAGCTTTCATAATCTTTTTAGGGTTCCGTACCCGAAGGGTGCCAACGGGACCCTATTACTAAGCCTCCGCTGTCCGGGCTATATCTCATGAGCCGTAATAGGTAGTAGTAATTGAAATTTTCACAGTGTGTGTTTTATTGCCGCTATAACAACAAATAATAAAAGTAAAATGAAATAAAAAAGGGGTCCCATACATGAAACATTTATGTACATGTACGATGGTACGGAACCTTTCGTGTGCGAATTCAACTCTCACTTGTCCTGTTTTTTAAATGAGTTTATCCAGTTTTCATTAAATTGCGTTCAAGAAATTTTGATATAGGTAGATTAGAACTCCTAAGTTGTATCTCTTCATTTGCATTTGCATGGACGGACAGCAATGATTAATTAGACCCATTATTAATGTGAATATGTGTGTGTAGTCTGATGATTTCAAGCATTGGAATTCAGAAAGCAAAATTGGAAACAAATTGCGCTCCGCCAATTTCATTCCACTGTAGAGGACACTAAATATAATTTCGACAAACAAAACCAGCTAAATAACAAACTGGTTCAAACTCAGTGAGCGTATTGCATTACAATGGATCGTAATAAATAGCTCAGAGCAACACGAACTGAATTCACACTACGGAATGAAAACTCACGCTATGTATTCACGTAAAATATAAATTTAAATTTAGCTGGTGAAGACTCAACATGTGTCAGTTTCCAATAACATATTGGAACCGGGCATTAGTTCGTCAAAGTAATACCAATTTTAGACGTCATCAATGTAAGGTTGAGGCAACAGAAAATCGTTCGACCTAGAAGTCTAAAACCGCAGAATTACACAGATCTTTAACTACCTCAAAAGTAGAGTATTCGGAGGCGTAAATTTTCACCAATGGATAAATATTTGTAAGAAGTATCACTATGTCCAGTCTTTGTATTGAATATGAAGATTGATTAGAATTCTTACCTATGTGCTTCCGTCTCACCTTCAAAAATAATAATCATAACGACCAGAAATAACCCCTATTCGTGACAGCCCACACGATAGGTGGGGGCATATGAGGGCCATAATAAAAATTACGTAATACGTCAACCTGACGCAGAGGGCGCTCATACATCCCAGCCTGATTAATGATGGGTACTGTGGCCCCAAAATAGGACCGGGTATTTATTGCTTATCCGTTCTATAAGCAGAATTGTGATTTAACGTTTCAAATGTAGGGTACTCGTAACCTGAAGCGTTCGCGCAATGTTTTGTTGATGTTTGACATGATATCTTTACATTCTTAAAAATATTAGTATTTCATATTTGCTGTATTTTATAGTAATTAATGGTGTTAAGAAGTGCAAAAATCTAATGATTTTTTGATTTTACTAAAACTGTCAGCTCAAACTAATTCGTGCCAATCGCATTTTTTCGTGGCATTCGCTAAGTTCTCCAACATAATTTTACTCCCGTTTTACGGCAAATTAACCGCTATTACACAATACATTAAAGGCGAGATTCGTCTGCTTTGTGCTCGGGTACCGTTGGCCGGGCCTCAATTAAAAGGCTCATTAAAGTGTCTCGTTGGGGTGAGGATCAAATTTAAATTGCAAGTGTCATCAGACGCCAATTATTAGCAGAATGTTTTGCGATTCTTGGAAAATGTCATGGAACGTACCGAATGTGCGTTTATTTTTTTAAAACAAACGTCATTGCGAAGTTACTAAAGAGATGCTTAGTGAGCCAGCAGCTTGGCTTTCCTCCAAACTTTTTAATATTTCACTTTTTCCATCCTTGACACTACTTACCAAATATTTCAACGATACTGCTAGTTAAATTAAAATACTGCGGTGGCATCATTCCAATTTTATTCATAAGCCAACACAAACACCAGCTTTTGAAAAAGCATTGTAAGAAATAAGTCTTCTATCAGTTCGTGTTTCCCCAATCTCTGGGGACCCCACATTTTTGTTTGTACGCGGAAAACAAACTGGGGTACAATATACCCCAAAAGTAAACAGCAAAAATTCATAATCTCATTGCAAGTGTAGCTGGAATATATGTTTGTGTAAACATAAAAGGGAAGGCAGCTGGCGGAAGCAAACACGATTCCCGCAATGAATATAATTTCGTAAATGTAGTACTAATAATGAAGCTATAGAACTGCCCCTACTTTTGAAAGCTCTTTTATAATGTTTTTTTGGTCATGTTCTGGGTTGGACTTGGCCAACAATGTACAAAAATAGTCTGCGACGATTTAAAATAAATTTCCTGAAGGCGTTCGCTTTAGCATGCTATTTATTCGGCCGGTCATTGTCCTTTCATTTAAATCACTAGGATCATTTAAAAAAGTCTTAAATTTATGTTGAATTTACACCTGTTCGTAACAACCTACCGTGGAACATACAGGCAAGAAACCACGCTTGGCTATTTTCAAGGAAGATGATCCCTTTTCAGTCATATTTATAAAAACTTTCACTTCTGAAACAAAAGCTTTAGGGTTGACTTATAGCGCAAAAGTAACATGGTTGTTGGATTAGAAGCCTTCGAAATGATAAGCGACATGGGATTACTTCACCATTAAAACAGAACCAAATGAACATTTATATTCTCGACCCAGAAATCCGAACGTTAGTGATGGAATCGTATGTAATGTGTGCAGAGCTTATCTTCCCATCGCGTGGGCTCCAGCGCCGAAAAAAGACACGCAAGGATTAGGGGTCTCTGGGGTCCGTGTTAACACTCACTGCCCTGTTTTACCCCATGATAAAAGATACTACTTTTCTTATTTGCTGTTGCTGAATGAAAATGATACGAATTATAAGACTAGAGAGACAACCCGCGAGGTTTTTTTTACAAAAAAAGTAGGCATATATTCCATCAACCATCTGATGCTCAAAGTACAAGCTTTGCTTAGTTTGGGGCTAGATGGCGCTGTGTGAATGTTCACAAATATTTATTTATATAACAATAACTTATATTACACTAAAACGAATATAGGTACGGTTAAATCCAACAGAAATTATACTTTTAGGTAGACAAAATACATTGATAGTGGATGTTAGAATCGATATCCCTACTGTGTACAAAGCTTATCATCACCCATCAAATCGTGCGTGTCGAATCCGAGCTTCGAATATTTATCAGTAAGTACACGCATCACTCCTACACTAGTAGAATGTCCCGCGACTTTGGGTCAGTCAGTAACGTAAGATAAATCCTACTTATATTATAAATGCGAAAGTTTGTGAGAATGTAAGGATGTGTGGATGTGACGATGTAATGTTTGTGCCTGAATCACGCCGTAACGGCTTAACGGATTTGAACGAAACTTGGAATATACATAGTGTGTGCTGGAATAACATATAGGCTACGTTTTGTTCGGATACCACGCGAGCGAAGCTGCGGGCGATAGCTAGTAAATAAATAAAGTAAATATTTGAGGACATATCACACAGCACCATCTAGCCCCAAACTAAGTAAAGCTTGTATTATGGGAACCAGATGGCTGATAGAATTCTTATATACTTTTGGAGAGGAGTTTTATATATTTAGATACTTATATTTAGAGCTTACGAAATATTATCCATACATACAAAAAACACTCCTGTTTAGGGGTAGACAGAGATCACGGATCTCCTTTTGCTACGGTCCTTATATCTTTCGCTTCATTTACTCTCATTACATTTTTCATGCATGTTCGTTTAGAGTACTCTTCACCTGGCCTTTTTTTCAAAACGTAGCCGATTTGGTCCAGGTACGTACGCCCGGTTTCCTTATTCTAGTATCTGACAAGGAATCGTTAATTACAATAGCAACGTAGCTTGAGCACCTGTAGGTATTTTTGTATATATGTTATAAATTAGTTAGATATTATTTGTATTTATTTATGTATAATAATAATAATAATTATTATTATTTTTCTTATAGCATTTTTTCTACAATGCACTGCCTCCACTTTTTCTCCAAACAACACAAAGGTTAGCTGGAAGAAAATGCTAATTAGCATTAAGTTCGCCTATGTACATTCTTGTGTGCAATAAAGAATTTTCTATCTATCTATCTATCTAACGTCAATATCTGTCAAAAAAATATGGCGCTTTTAGACAGATTGCTATGGTTTAGAACGTTCCATCGTCCGTTAGAAGGATATAATATGAACCGGGCATAAAGCTTACCAAATGCTATCCATTCATATTTAATAGTTTCGAGTGTAGAATTGAAACGATCTTGGATTTATAAAGTTACTACACGAATTGTAGACCCTACTGGATACTAAAATATTTTTATCCGTGTATCCGAAATGTCAAATACCATAAATTTTACGACTTCTCATAAAACTGGCAGTCATAGACTCAACAATATAATTTTGGGACTAAAATTTTATCTTATTCGTGTAGAATTGCTTCGCTATTTTTCGCTATCATAGTCAGCAGGCTAAGGATCCTCTTTTTTTCTATCCACTTCCTGCTTCGTTGTTATTTTTAATTAAATTATTTTCTACTAGCTTTCGCCCGCGGCTTCGCTCGCGTGATATCCAAACAAAAAGTAGCCTATATGTTATTCCAGCACACATACTATGTTGTATTCCAAATTTCATTGAAACCCGTTCAGTCGTTACGGCGTGATTGAGGCAAAAACGTACATCCTCACATCCACACATCCACACATCTTCACAAACTTTCGCATTCATAATATTAGTAGGATTGTCTTTCAAGGTGGATGAATGGATTGTGTGTAAAAGGACATGGATAAGAAAGATTTAGGTGTAGTGATGACGGGTGGCGAGGAGTTGAAGAAGAGAATATACTGTGCCGATCCCACATAGAGTGGGATAAGGGTAGGTAAGATGACGATCTCTCATGAGTGGTTAGCAAAAAAATTCTCAGCAAGCTACGGTGTAACTGGGTGTTACTGCATGGGAGCCATCAAGTACAATAGAAGTAATAAAATAAAATACTATTTCGTGTAAAGTCTTTGAGGCCAATATATCTCGACACTCATATTTATAGCCATGGGGTCTCTTCGACCCCAATAACGCACGGTCCATTTAATACTGAAGTAACATTGGCCCAATAATGGAAATAATTGTTCCGGTGTATGGGCCAAGCGTGAAATTATGTTATTAACCGTATATTGAAATGAAATTGATATAATTTCAGTTATTTGATGGAGTACATTGATATTTATGTTGGAGGTTTTACTTATATTCCGCCTCTAGGCAAATTGTGTGTAGCCGAGTATAAAATCAAGAACATGGTGGACTTTCAACATAACTGTTATACAAAAAGCGTAGTTTTGAAATGATCAAGCAATATTTATCTGTTTAGTAAGAGGAATAACTATCCTATATAGCCTACTATATTATAAACTAGCTGCCGCCCGCGGCTTCGCTCGCGTGGTACCCGGATAAAAAATAGCCTATACGTTAATCCAGTACATGTACTATGTATATTCCAAGTTTCATTCCAATCCGTTCAGCCGTTTAGGCGTGATTGAGGCACAAACATCCAAACATCCAAACTCACAAACTTTCGCATTTATAATATAAGTAAGAAGTAAGATGTGAAAGTTTGTGAGGATGTTTGTATGTAGAACTGTCATTTTTTTATTACACGCTAAGTTTAAAATGCTCGGACTGGCTGCGTTTGTATGAATTAGAAATATTCTAGTATACCTGCCCTCAAACAAAGGATATTTCTCAAATTCCGAAATCCCACTCTCGCCCTTCTCTATCCCGTCTCTAAAACCATTACAAATTACGTATTACGTAAAAATCCGGTTTGAAAACCGCAAGATCTCACCGTGGACCCCAGAAATCCACAGCTCAGTTCCAAAAACGCGATATATCCATGTATTACCATAATATTTGTTATGCCAATCGGCGTCCCCGACAACCCAGGCATTACCAGGCCCGTTATGTAGATTAAGTGCTTTCTGTACGACACGAATAAAACAGGTCAAAGTTATATGGAATCTGCAGTGTATGCTTGAAATTTCCGATAAAACCAGCTAAACTTAGACTTTAAATAAGGATTTAAGTTTTAAATTGCCCTCTTAGATTATGTATATCAGTTTGAATTTTATGACGGTTTTTGTCATCTTCTACAATGGAAGAATAATAACCTAGATAAATTAGTACCTATGTATATTATCACGCCCGCACCCTCTAATGGGGTGGGCAGGGCCACAAGTAGTCATAAGAAAACTTGCAGTCTAAACTAATGGATATGGTGAACCATGGTGACAGGTGACCAACCCGTCGCCCATGAAGATGGTCCATCATGTTAGGAAGGATACTATTCCTTAGTCGACTTTTACGACATGCTTTAGAGAAATTAGGCTAGCGTAATTCTTGGTCACTGTGGAAGCAATTGTATGGTAGTGAGACCCGTTACGGTTAGTCACGGTGACTATCTAGACACAAGGCACAAGGAATCTTGTAGCTAAGTTGTGCCCCAAATACCGATAATACGGATACTTTTATAGATATATCTCTCATCGTTATTTTAGTTATTTTTCATGTTAAGCGGAGCTGAAGGAACCATTTCAAAGGGACTGAAAATCTTCAATGCGCACTCATCTTATTATATTGGTTCATGGTATTCCGGTTCATCAACAGTGCTTGGTGGTTTCATGGTTTCCTCTGGATCAAAGATACCGTAACACAAACAAATTAAAATTACCAAAAAGATTTTATGAAAAACAACCACAGCGATAAGTCGGCCATAATCTGGTAAAGAAGGCCATTGAACTCTTCGCCTATGATACGTTTAGCTCTGCATACTTTATCACATTTACCCCCGAATACTCAAACGCATCTCAGAGTTGAGCACGTCTCAAGTGACGAGTTTTTGACAGATTTTCATCAAAAACTGTCAAAAAACCGTCGACATTTTGACAGACCGCACAGTCCAGGAATTATTATATTGTCCGCGTCATATTTTAAACTCAACACTTTTCTACTGTCAAATTGCGCTCACAGTTTCGTAAAAAAACAGTTTTAAACCTCAGCCATACTAACTTTATATAGTCCTGCAATATGCTCGTACAAAGTAATAGTTTCCTGAGCACACGAATAAAAAGTATTTAACCAAACATCAGAGGCGGGATCCTATGGCGTGTTTGTTGCTTGTTTAAACAGTTAATCTTACTTTATCGGGCTATCTCGTCAGAACGCGTTTGAGTTCCGTATAGAAAATATGTTAGTTGAACTGCTTCTTTTGGATAGGTTTTAGTCTTTCTAAGTTTGAATTGGTATTGTGCCTCAATCTCGCCGTAACAGCTAAACGGATTTAAAGGAAACTTGAAATATACATAGTATGTGTGCTGTAATAACATTATAGGCTACTTCGTTCGTTGAAGTCAAACAACGTTGTGCGTGGTCACAATGTGGATGGGTGACCGCAAGTGGTATTTTGAGCTGAGCGCTTCTGCGCTTCGGGGGCACCTTAAATTGTCGGTCCCGGCTTTTAAGTCGTTAAACCATGACGGAGGCCTTTAGGCGGCTTAAAAACTCCGTCACAAGAGTTGGCCACGCTCATAAGAACTGACTAATTAGGTAACTAGCGTATTGGCGGCGCGTCAGGACATAAGCGTCGAATTGGGCATCCACTGATAATGACAAAAACAAATAATACAAACAAAAACAAAAGTATCATTAAGTATTTTTTTAATAAAAGCATTTTTCACGTAATGGCGTTCAATAAGTTTCGCGTCAAAATTGTGCTAAGTCTATGTCACTCAATCAAACCAAACTGTATAGCTAAAATACATACATAATATCCAAATGTGTGAATATTATATATCCAAAGTATACCAAAGTAACTCTCCTGTAGCTTTGTTACCAGTTATTTCCGATTCCTATTGTTTTCAAATTGCAATAACAGAGATTGAAATCATTTTCAATTCTGTTATTCTAACAGTGTGTTCACTTTGTTCTGTACCAACAAGAAAATATAACGATTGAGGAAACTCCTGTTGCACTCTAGTGTAAGCTTTTACTCAGGCAGTTGAGACAAATAGTTCGCTTTTATAAAACAAAAACATTTAAATATTAAATATTTGTGGACATTTCACAAAGCGCCATCTAGCCCTAAACTAAGCAAAGATTGTACTATGGGAACCAGATGGCTGATAGAATACTTAAAAACTTTTTTTTGTAAATACTAATCCTAAGGTCGCGAGGGTTCAAACCCGGTCGTGTACCAATGGATTTTTCTGTGCGAAAAATTTATCGTGTGCTGTTATACTATATAGTCAGCTTCGCACGTATTGACCATGTCTTTCCTGTGGACAAGGCCGACTAAGCTGAAAGGATGGAATAGGTGCTGGGCAAGCTTACTCCATCTTAATTCGTCCTGGGCACTACAGTGTCCCGTCTGTTAAGGTAAAAGTTGCCTCCTGGCGCTGTAATCATCTACTATAGATGGTAAAAGGCCTTAATTACTTAGTTCTGGTAAAATATTTTGGAACATGGCCAGACTTTCAATTTTAACAAAAACGTGATGCAGCTGCGTGGATCGGTACTCGTGTCCAATATTCAAGCACGATTGTGCTGGTAACAGACTTCTGTTTACGATTACAAACACACTTTTTTACGATTTCGAACACGCGCGTCCGTCCCATGTCCACAACCACGTCTCACCACTTGAATAACCGCGCCTAAAGTCAAATATCACTTCGGCTACCTGGAGAACGGTAAAGGGGTTTTGTAGCCAATAAAAAGAAAGCTCCTGTGAACTAATGACACGTGATGTACTCTTTAGATTAAAGGCCTACGGCATGGCAATGACTGTATCTAATTAATTTTTGAAGCGCTAGTGGCGTAGGTTGCTTGGACGTTCTTGATTGATCGTTGAAGTTAAGCAACGTTGTGCACGGTCACAATTTCGATGGGTGACTGCAAGTGGTATTGCGAGCTGAGCGCTTCCGTGCTTCAGAGGGCGCGTTAAGAAATATACATACTCTGAAAATGTCAACACTACTTATTACAGCCCGCTGACAGACGGACGGACAGCCGAGGCTTAGTGATAGGGTCCCATTGGCACCTTTCGAGTGGGTACGAAAAGTGGTACGAGTGGTACGTTTTCTTCACGTTGTCGGTCCCGATTTTTAAGTCGTTAAGCCCTTTAGGTGGACTAAAAACTCCCGTCACAAGAGCTGACCACTAGCTCATACGAACTTACTTTAGCGTTTTTGATTAATATTGGAAAAAAAATTAGTTACCTCTGACTCTATAGACAGCTCTGACTGTATTAGTGACAAGGGGGACTCGAGATGGCCAATTTACTGGCCAGTTTGGGTATGTTAAAACTTTACTGTGGAATTAAATCAAAACAAAAAAAATAACTATTTGACTTACTCAAATATATTATGACATCTGTCAAACGACATAAACAAATACCTACTTCCGTGTAGTGAATAACCTATCCAGTCAGTGTCTTTTAGTGCCACTCTTTTTAAACGTAACCCAAAAAACATAAAGTTATCAGTATGGCTTCTGTCACATACCTACTACATAAAATGTTTTCATGTCACAATTTGTTTAGATTTTTTGTGGAGTGGATTGAACTCTCTGTACTTGCTCTTCAAGCTATGCTTTTAAGCTCAGTCGCCCCATTTCATATAATAACATGTTCTCCTCATATCAAAAGTCCATATCCGTGATATCGGCCGTTGTCGACCACTTTAGGGGGCACCGTAATTAGGGTTGCCAGGATTGGACAGTTTCCCCGATAATGTGGAAATTGTTGCGCTGGCAAAAATCTTAATAGGGGTCGAGTCGTTTAGGACATTACGTATGGGTTTTTGGATTACTTGGTAGTTTGGGTATTTGAATTTCAAATATACCTTCATTAACGCTGAGTTTGTCAAACTAGACTAAAATTGTTTGTGATTTGTTTCAGGTATGATTTTTATCGAAATATCGAAGAAGAATGAGGGAAATAAGTGACAACCCTAAGGTAATGGTTCAGCCTTGCGATCACTTGCATGAAGTGGTATAAGCATTCGATAAACCGATAGTTTACTCCAATACTTTTCTATTTGTCGGTTGCATGACTTTCAAATGGTTGCTTCCATCTTTGTTCTTTTTAAATATTTTCCATTTAGAATTGTTTAGGTACTATTAATAAAATACATACACAAGAATACCTTAAAAGGCGCAAGATAGCTGTTTTTTTTCGTTGTCGTTAGTGTAATATTTTAGGACCACTCAGTCACGACACGTCAAAATATATACAAGCAGACACTGGCAACACAGATCTACCATTTGTGTTACATTCTCGGTAAAAACAGAGCTCTAAGCTGGTACGCACGAGAGTGAGCGAGCGTAAAAGTGTCCCGATTTGATTGATGGTCTGGTGTGCTGTGTCGTGGGTCTCCGGCTTAACATCCCATACGGCTGGACGATGTCATTCAATGTGGAACATATATTTTTTCATTTGTATAACTACTAACAATTCTCTGCTGGACAGCCGAAAAAACATAAATGCGACCAGCTGCTTCTCTCCCCGAGCATTTCGTGAAAGTCGAGTATCCTCTACAACATGATGGGTCATCTATATGGGCGATTTGCTGACTTGTCACCATAGTTCAACATATCCTCTTAGTACTATGAATCAGGAGTGGCTGCAGAGTTTTCGTATGATAACTTGTGGCTCTGCCTACCCCTTTAGGGGTACGAGCGTGATGATATGTGTGTATGTGTGTATAATTACTGACATGATTACTCTAGTCTAGACATTAATTCGGATAGTAAGTACCTAATACCCATCCATCAAAACTATAGGTACCTAAGTAGTAGTGGTATTATAAATGAAATAGAACGCGAGGTTTTTTACTTCACTGCGTATAAAAAACATGATACCTACCTGTTTTGAGTGTTCCGATCCGAATCATTTTCAAGGATCTGTACTCACTCGAAGGGGACCAGCCCATGGGACCCTATTACTAAACCTCGGCTGTCCGTCCGTCTGTCAGCGGGCTGTAATAAGTAGTGTTGACATTTTCACAGAGTATGTATATTTCTTTCTATTGTCGCTATAACAACGAATCATAAAAATTATATAAAAAGGGGCCTCATACAAGAAACTTTTTTTTATAAGCACGTCGAGTAAAATTCATATTAAAAAGTACATTCGACACGCATTTGACCGGTTTTTATTAGCTTTGAATTATTATAATTAATTTACCTAATATAGCCAAAACAAAGTGATTTGATAAATTAATATTTCAAAGTAACCCCTCGATATTATAATATTAGTCACTAAATGAAAATTTATGGTTTTACGGCGTGTCTGCTGCAGTTATTAAATAAATTAATATGCGTTGTTTTTGTCTCATAAAGATATTAGATTAGGAGTGAGGGTGGCGGGTTGCTTTATTAAATTTAAATTAATTTTGATATTTACAGTTTTGATCATAATCAATCATAGGTCATTTAAATAATACCTACAACATGACGTATTTTTCCGACTTTTTTCCCGACGATGTTTAAGAAATACAATATCGTAAAATTATTAATAAAAATGTCTGTGAATCTGTGAATTGAATAACAAACTGTACCTATTTATTTAATTACGACCTCATAATTTATGCATTCTAAAAACACATATTCCAATAAATTTTCTAATAATATCAAATATAGAGATTCGTGGTCTCTGCCTACCCCTATGGAAAACAGGCGTGATATTGTGAATGTACTCGTAATATCAAAAAGTATGTAAGTAATGCAAGTATGATGAAGGTGAGGCTATAAAAATACGTCGCTAATGCACAAAAACAAAGTAATCTCCTGAAACTACTTTTTAATCGTGTGCTTTTCGCATTAGCCTGCAATCCATTATCCACAGTATCAATTAGGGCTGGTTATGGTTAAAACAACACATTCAACTCAACACCAATACGGTTAAGTGCATCATTTGCCAACACTGCACAGTTTATGGCGTACGTCACAACACTTTGAACTGTTTAATATAAAATGAGCTTTATCACGCTGGGATTAGATTTAATATTAATCATAATTCTCCAACACCTGGAAATATCGATGTTGAGCGGTTGGCGAAGTAGCGCGTTTCGCTTCGCATGAGTTTGAAAAGAGGTCAGCATCAACTCCTAAAACTGGCCCTTTACCATCTATAGTAGATGATTTATACAGCGTCAGGAGGTAACTTTTTAGGTTCACAAACGGGACGCTGTATCCCGGGACGAAATAAGATGGAGTAGGCTTGCCCAGCACCTATTCCATCCTCTCAACTTAGTCGGCCTTATCAACAGGACAGACATGGACAATACGTACGGAGCTGACTAAGCCGTGGGTTTCCTCACGATGTTTTCCTTCGCCGTTTGAGAGTACTGGTATAGCGCACATAATTTTTCGCACAGAAAAATCCGTTGGTACACGATCGGGTTTGAACCCACGACTTTAGTAGGATCGGAAGGCGGGGTCACTACCAACTAGACCACCAGTCTCCAACACCTGGAAATATCGATGTTGAGCGCTTGGCAAAGTACGCGTTTCGCATGAGTTTGAAAAGAGGTCAGCATCGACACCTAAAAATGCTGCCGATATCTGTATCTCTTTTCAAATGTCATGATGACTGTATACTCTATCACTCTAGCTTTAGGAGTCATTATTCTTTGCAATGGAAATGACATTGACGGATTAGTAGTTACCATTTCATCTGTGGCATAATGACACTTAAGTCAAGCATCGTAAGGACCAAAATGGTTTTGACGTGAAGTGTGAACGTCATCAATCATGTACGAAAGTGTCCGCGGGTAAAACTATTTTGGAGTTGGTAATTAGTATATGGTAGTGTACTTTGTTTATGTGATGTGTTGCAGAAGGGATTTGTTGTGGGAAGCCACTGGCGCTGTTGTGCGTGTAGGAAGGAATGTGAGTAAAATTTGTGAATGTGAGAAATCATAATAAAATTAGATTAGATTGATAGATAGGCATCTAAAATTCTTACGCTACTGATAGACTGATTGACTGGCTAACTGACTGACTGATAATCAAAGCACAGCTTAGTCCGTTTCACGAGAGAAGTCTACATGTCACAAGAAATTGCCATAGAATTTGTTTAGTACCGCCAATTTCCGCGGGGCTTCTATTGTGATATGGACTCTAAACCATAACTTCTAGAAGCTTGAAGCTTGGAGGGCATATTGCTATTTTGATGAAGGGGTGCAAGAAAGAAATTACCGAAATGGAGAACGCAGCGGGAAAATAAAGGTATAATATAAATTGTAATCATGTGTAATTCAAAAACAGTGTGAGACATAATAAAATACCTACTGTTAGATATGTCGTATATTCATATTTTATTAAAATAATAGCACCCAACAGCCACATACATAGTTCTGACCACACACTAGGATTACGTGTCGTGGGTATCAGAAACTACGAGTACCATGGTACCACAACACCCAGACCCGGTAGAAATATTTGCAGAATATGCAAATATTTCTCCCGCTGCGGGAATCAAACCCGTGCCTTTTGCGACACAGAGGCTGTCGATGTTTAGTTCATTGGTACAAATTTCGAACAATACTTTTACTCCAAATCCCTGGCTTTATTCATAGTAAACATTCTGAGTAAACCCCACAAACCGTACGGCGATTCTAGGACAACCATAATTGTAGAAATTCTTCGAGTTCCCAACAAAAACTGGCAATTAAAAGCGGAAACGCAATTTTCGCTGTATTAACATGAAATAAGCGACATTTGTAGGTCGATTTTATGAAAAAGCTTCGTAACTTTAGCCCTTCAGCACGCAACACAACTTTTTTTATTTGCACTGTGTTCATTATACATTTTCACAATTTGTTTTATGAAAAATCTGGTGCTTATTGTAACTACGAGTATTAAGTTATTATATTATATACTAGCTGCCGCCCGCGGCTTCGCTCGCGTGGTACCCGGATAAAAAATAGCCTATATGTTAATCCAGTACATCCGTTCAGCCGTTTAGGCGTGATTGAGGCACAAACATCCAAACATCCAAACTCACAAACTTTCGCATTTATAATATAAGTAAGATGAGCGATGAGCTGCTCACCTGTCACCATGGTTCACCATATCCATCTTAGGACTAAAACACAAGTGACTGCAAGTTTTCTTATGTTAACTTGTGGCTCTGCCCACCCCATTAGGGATACGGACGTGTTATGTACGTATGTATGTTTGTAACTATTGCGAGTTATCAAAATAATTATATACCTATTTGTATAGTAGGATCTGTGGATACTTACAAAGTTCATCATCATCATTGCAGCCCGATTGCATCAACTGATGGCCGACTACGTTTGCGTTGTCATCATTGTGTCACTATTTCAAATATGTCAGACCTACTCATCATCTTCCTGCCCTGCCCTTATCCCACTCTATGTGGGGTCGGCACAACATAATCCTTGGATATCCTTGGATCATGCTGTAAGAGTTTTGGCTAAGGTGTTTATATATGTCAGACCTACTATGTATCTAAATTCTACGCAATCGGGTTTTTTGTTCTTTTAAATAAATACTTGTTATAGGAATCACATTTGATAGCAAGAAACGTAATAATCTGATGTGCTATGAATTCAAATGACTTTATTGGAAAAGTTCAACACAAAAATATCCCATTTGTTGAAAAAGATTAAATCCCGTTGCTGTTTGTAAGGCCTCCTTTGTTTTTTTTTGTTTTTGCTATTCATTTCAGTCCAGGGGGATTATCGGTAAATATGCCTAAATATCATCGTAGAAAAATAACGTGAAAACTGTAAAAAATTGACATAGTTGTAATTTTGTCAGTTTTTGTGATATTTATCTATGATTTATCCAACTAAAAAATGTCTAGTCTATTCGGGTCACTAGTTCTTTCGAACCATTGTGGTGAAAGGGTTTAAAGTGCGCAAACTCAATGCACGATAGTGCACTATCAAATGTAACCTATCTCTCTTCTGCTTTAATCTATCTTTTGTATTTCAAGCATCTAATACCTACGTCAACATAATATTAACACTATAAATACATACGTACATAATATCACGCCTGTTTCCCATAGGGGTAGGCATAGATCACGGATCTCCATTTGCTACGATTCTGACATACTTCGTTCACTTCATTCACTCTCAATACATTCCTCATGCATGTTCGTCGGTTTAGGGTATTCTTGACCTGGCCCTTTTCCAGAACGTCGCCGATTTGGTCCATGTACCTGTGCCAAGATCTTACCCTTCCAATGGTACCATTCACACTCGCCTTATACACCTGTTTCGTTAATCTTCTTTCATTCATCCTCTCTACTATATTAACACTATAGTTAGAAGCAATAGCATAAAAACCACAAGAAACCATAGTAAGTAAGATTAAACCGCAGTAATTTTTGTCCACTCGCAAAACATTTAATTTTCTACTTGTATGCAATTTATCAAGCGCACTCGCTGAACTGAACAAAAAGGTCTTCTAAAAACAGTTCAGCTTCTGTTGTGGCTGCAGCGGACATGTTAGGTAAAAAGAGCAAGTTATAAACTCTTTATTACGTCGGCGAAATTAAATCCCTGGTTTTAATAAACATGGCGGGGTTAGAAAATAACATACTAATATTACAAATGCGAAAGTTTGTGTGTCTGAATATGAGTTATTACGTATCTCCGTAACAACTGAATCGATTTTCATGTAGTTAGTAATTAATAACATAACTAGTCGAACGCCCCGCGTCTTTGTCCGCATTTTTTTATGCAAACTTCAACTTCCCACTACATCCCAATTCGTAGGTAGATCGCGCCTATATCCCTAATGGGGTGGGCAGAGCCGCAAGTAGTCATATGGAAACAACTTGCAGCCACTCCTAATTTAACGTTCCAAGATGAATATAGTGAATCACGATGATCAGCCCATCGCCCATATAGATTCATATGATTTTTAGTTTGTTTAAGAAAATAATAGTAACTTTGTTCTTAACAATGACGTTATAAACTCGAATTTGCAGTTACAGTAAATAAATAAAAGATATTAAAATTAAATATGATTTTTATAGCCATCATTCAGGATGGATGGATTTTCCCAAATCTCCTCTCTTAATAAGCAGGGTTTTAATGCGAGATGCTCAAACTTGTTTATTCCTTGTCTCGAAATGAGGTTTGAGATGGAAATAATTTGGGTGGGTTGAATTTTTCACCGGGGGCGGTATACGCGATGAGTTCCTCCTTTGTTACATGTCTTACGAGAATTATACTTGCTTCGTTCGAGAGACGGCCAGCCCTTCTTGTTTGTAAAATAATACGTTATACCCCCGAATACTCAAACGCGCCTCAGACTTGAAAACGTCTCAAGTTACGGTTTTTTGACAGTTTTTGATGAAAATCTGTGAAAAACTCGTCATTTGAGACATGCTCAACTCTGAGATGCGTTTGAGTATTCGGGGTTTAAAAACTTAAAACAAAACCGACTTCAATGAAATATATCTAAACTCTTTGGTACCATCGTTTAGAAACTAACAGGTAGTTGGCATTAAGATGTCAGGATGTCAGTGGTCATTAACATTCTATCGCAACGAACAAAGCAAAACGTCATCTGTGTGTTTTCTATCAGTGGCAGTGACCCCGCCTGCCGATTCTAAGGTCGTGGGTTCGAATCCGGTCGTAAACCAGTGAATTTTCTGTTTGAAAAAATTATGTGCGCCATACCAGTACTCTCAAACGGCGAAGGAAAAATCGTAAGGAAAACGGGATGTCGTAGAACCTAAAAAGTTCGAAAATATGTGTCAGGTGCACGAAAGGAGCCTTTGAGGCGTACTTTAAAATTCACACACTGGTTTGAAAGAACTAATACACTTCTAGATAGGTAGGTACCTCATATTTGGGAGTGGTGGCGTTTGGTCCAACAGCCGCAAAGTTTGCAGTTTGACCGAGTATCCTTCCTGACATGCCAATTTCGCATATTTGCACTACTCTGGACCCCGGATGTTGGAAATACACTCTGAACTAAATCAAATGTTTACTTCTGAAACTGTTTTGATTGAACGAAAGTTTATACGAAAGCTTTCATCGGATAGATAAGCTTGATTACCTTTCGATAATGTTTATAGGTTGTCTTGTGAATGTTTAAAAACATTGACATTTACACGTCTTGTTTTTCTTAAGGTAACGGGAGAATTCCGTTAACGAGGCAAATTGACTTCAAAAAACCATCCACGAGTAGGTACATTAAGCTCTGAAGTATCGTATTGCGGAAAAATAAAATTAGACAATAGCAAAGTCAAACGCGCGAACAGCGGTAAGGCTAAAGTGGTTCTTAATTTTCAATTTCGCCGAGATCTCTTCAACACGATATTACGTTGCCTTTATTAAATTCTCCGGCATGCGAGTCCCTACTTATTTTTCACGACAAAATTGAAAACACCTTCGCGAAAGGCAATACATTCGCACAATATAAGAATGGGTTCAGGGTTTTAGAGTGGCCATGGCCAGTCGACTGCCACCTTACCACCTAGGAAGCTCGTAAATCCTTTACGACAAATAAAAACACGCCCTTTCAAAGCCTTAGGCGGCATAAATCATTCAATCGCCGTGAATAAGTAGCCTTTCAGGCAAGTCTAATTAAAAATATTCTCCATATTTCTCCCCGAATTCCTCTAAACCCCTTGCTTTATCTGTTTTTCCATTGGTCGTGTTTGTGCCAGACTTGTTAATCTGTTAAGTCCTCTCCAATTTGCCGGATCTCGTCTGTTCTCGGATGTAAGTACAGGGCTTCGTGTTGTTTACTTTTCTATTTTCGGTGGGCGGAATATTGCGAGTAGGTATTATACGACCTTGACCTTGAAAAATTGGTTGAACGTGTATGTGAGGTGCTAAGGACAAAATTGTTGAATATTTAAATGTTAAACCAATTACCTACGTCAAATCTTTCGTAAGTACGAGTAATGTTCATTATCTTTGTAATCGTTGTTCGATGTACTAGAAGTTTATATGTAATGTTGGTGTTGGTGGTTCTGAATTCATTACTAAATGTTTTGCGCGCCACACGAAACGCGACCTATTCAAAGAAAGGATTCGAAATAGATTTGAAACTTGAGACTAACAACTCCTGCTTGTAATTTACATGAGCGAAATCGTTTTAGAAACAATGTTTTGTGAATTTCGACTTGTATTTCACGGGAATATAATATTTTTGATGGATTCTCACATTTCCTACTGAAACATCCAAATGTTACAGACGAAACACTGTCGCCGTAACACGCTGAATTATAGATTCGAAGTATTTCGAAGACAAAAAGTTTGATTTACAGACGTTCCCAGATTTATGTTCCTTGCGTTTCTTGAATTGAATATATAACGAGGTTCCCGAAATGTACAATCACAATGCGAATAATACTCGGCTGTTTCTATAAAATTTTAAACGTAGCTGTCAACATTTCAGACCTTTTAGAGGGGACGGGAAATTCTTTAAAAGTAATATTTGAAAGTATTGCAAGTCCACAATGACTGGTTGGACACCGGACTGGGGCTCTCTGGTTTGTGTTAGGGTTAAATAAATTTCCACTGCGTGAAATCGAGAAGTCCTCAAAGAAGGTAAATATACACGTCTCACAGCTTACCTTGACTCAGGGGACTCCGAGTTCTTCCACTGGTACCAGGGATCACGAAACACAGTAGGGAAATATAATTATTTTCACTCTTTTATAGTTTTTTCACATAATTTTCCTTTTACTTTTATTTGACAACTTCTAGTTCTTTTTCTTTAATGTCTCTCTCGAGTCCACCCGAAAGAGGTTTGCCGTGGAGGCCGTAACATTTCCCCCCACTTGAAATCGACCCGATTTCACGCTTAAAATAAGGCCGAAAAAGAATACCTATTAGGGGAATTTGTACTCGGAATAAATAAACTAACTAAATTAATTCTAATAATAAAAACTTACAGGAAAATCTATTCAGATGGTACAAAACATGACTTTACAGTTGGTCTTTTAAGAAGACCGGAACTGGTTTTAACTAGTGCCACTCTTACGACGTTATCTTTCCCTGGATAAGTTTCGGTTATTCTTCCGAGTTTCCAATGAACATCGCACTCCGCAGGCGATGTTGACAGAACGCACAGCGGTCGAGAGTTGAGCATAGCCTCTACTTTCGTTAACACTGTACTCATTTCTTCCAATGTTAAAGTTTGAGTGCCTACAACGCGTTTTAAATGATATTTGGTAGAACGAATCCCACCTTCGAAAATTCCACCAAAATGTGGAGCTCCTGGAGGATTATAATCCCAAGAGATTGATCGAGTTGTAAGATAATCCGCAATTTGAGTTTGGTTACTACTTACTAAATGGAACATCTCGTTTAAATATCGTTTTGCTCCCACAAAGTTCGTTCCATTATCAGAGATAATTCGTTTACATAGCCCACGTCTTGCTACAAATCTGTCTAGTGCCGCAATGAACGCTTCAGTTGACAGTTCCGTCACTACCTCTAAGTGGATTGCCTTCGTGGCCAAGCAAACAAACAAACAAATGTACGCCTTGTATGTTCGAGCGTTACGCCGTTTGCTTTCTTTCAGAAGGAAAGGACCACCGAAATCGATACCTACAGCTTCAAAACACCTTGCCGGTTGTATTTTGACTGAGGGCAGATCTCCCATTACAGTTGAAGAGCAGATAGGACGAGCTTTAAAACAAGTGACACACTTGGATAGTCGCGATCGAATTGCGGAACGAATCCCTAAAATCCAATATTGACGTGCTAACAAAGACTGTAGAGCGCGAGGACCAATGTGAAGATACGACTTGTGGAGAGATTCTATAATCACATTCGAGAGATGACATTTAGGAAGTAGAAGCGGATGTTTTGCTTCCTGCGGTAGGTTTGAATTGCGAAGGCGACCCCCCACTCGCAATAAACCAGATGAATCTATAAAAGGTTGTAACTTTTGAATAGATTTTACACAATTCAAACCTTTCTGGATGTTCAAGAATATTTCAGGATAGTGAAACCTTTGAACCTCCTTGATGAGAAAGGAATGAGAATCTTTCAATTCTTTCAATGAAAGAGCCAAAAAGTTTCTTTCAGATGCAATCTTCTTGGCATTGCTACTGAACCGGCGAATCCAAGCTAAAGTACGCTGCATCTTCGAGAACGAAGAAAACCTTTGTATAAAACTTGAAATGAAATCCTGAGAAGTTGTAATTAGCAAACTTGACCCCGTTTCAATTTCAGGCTTATCTTCAGGTAAGTCTTTCATCGGTATATTGTTATATCCAATGTCAACAACATCATTCAATGACTTGTTGTTCGTGGTTTTGCAGCTGGCATCAAATACGACTCTCAGTTTAGTCGTGACACTGCTTGGGCGCACGACGCAATGATGAGGTATTATGTAAGCCTTGGAGTCTGAAGTAGCTATAGGCTGCTTGTGTCCTAAGTCTTCATACTCTTTCATGAAGTCTGCATAACCTGTCTTCAAACCTGGATCGCGAGCAAGGCGCTTCTCCATGTTGTGAAAACGATTTAAACTGCGATGGTATGAATCGCCCAACTCCTCATTCTCTTTCGCCAGAATAGGCACTACATAGCGGCCA
Organism: Scotopteryx bipunctaria; assembly: GCA_949320045.1. NCBI lineage: Eukaryota > Metazoa > Arthropoda > Insecta > Lepidoptera > Geometridae > Scotopteryx > Scotopteryx bipunctaria. The sequence continues at coordinate 4,025,856 of OX439459.1, read as the reverse complement.
CCTGCTTCGCGATATACATGCTTGGTGTATAGTGCTTCGCAAACGTCATCGTCGGGATGAGAAGTATGCACGCTAGGTGGCTCCTCGACTTCCCGAGACCGCTGAATAATTTGATCTAAACTCGAGGTGACTAGCAAAGTCGAACGCTCGCGTTTTTCTAAATGGATGGATGCCTTACCTGTTATAACCCAACCGTAGATACTATGTAGAGCCGTAGGAAGACCTGGTCCAGGCTCATAGCGTCGACCATCGTACACTTTGTCAAAGACATCGACTCCTAACAAAATGTCAATCGGTCCCGGTTTCTCGAAGTCAGGATCGGCTAGGTAAATATCTTGGTAGCATTCACTCACGTTCGTTGGAACCTCCTCTGCAGGTATGTCCGTAGTGATGACAGGCATGACTACAAATTCGAGATCAAATTTAGGATCGTTGTTATCCCTAGGAAGAATTCTGCATGCCGTCACTCCTGAGATCTCACTTACCTCAGCAGCTCCTATACCGGACAAAGTTTCGCAAGTTGGCGTAGGACGAAGCCCAACACGTTTAGCGCAGGCGGTAGTCATAATACACTCATGAGAACAACTGTCGATCAGAGCGCGAACCTTAAATGTACTACCCTGCTTATTTTGTAGTCGCACTACAGCTGATCCGAGCAACTTCACATCTCGCTTTGAGCTGGCGCATAAAGAGACAGCGGGATTCACGCAAGCGAGACTTGATGTGGGATCATCAGATTTACTCGATGATGAACCGCTAGATGTTGCCCTATCCACTGTTGAACTCGGTGTTTCACTATAATGCAAGAACGTGTTATGTCTTTTTCCGCAAGTCAAACAGTTTGTTTTAGAATAACAAGAACCTGCTGAATGCCCTGAACGCAAACAATTAAAACAAAGTTTCAACTCTGCTACCATTTTTCTACGCAATTGTACATCCATCGAATTTAGTTTTGTGCATTTATAAATGCTATGTTGCAATTTGCAGCATGGGCAAAGATTGCAAGTTGCGGGTTTCGCATCACTCGACACTACGAAGGACCTTTTAGTAACTTGTTTAGGCGGGGTTGGGATATGAGACATTTTATTAATTTCAGAGATCCTGAGTTGATCCCTTAAGAAATATAGCAATTTATCAAAACTAGGTAGCTCGAGACTTCCTATTCCGCTTAGCTCTTCAAACTTTTGCATTGTTGCAGAGTCTATAGATCGCGACGCAAAATAGAATAGAAGAAAATCGCTCAAATTGTCAATCTTCATCGCTGTCAACGCATTGACACATTCCCTTAGAGTACCGGTAATACGTGACAGTTCATCGTATGACGCAGATGACATCGGTTTGAGTCGCATTATCCTATCTAAATAGCTCGTAGCTAGAACCCTCTGGTTATCGTAACGCTCGCGCAACGCGTCAAAGACCACCATGTAATTCGCTGATGACAGCGGTACGTTTTTCGCTATGCTCAACGCTGGACCTGACAAGCATGACACCAGATAGTGAAACCTTTCGATATCCGATAGCGATTTGTTTTTGTGAATCAACGGAAGAAACGTATCTATAAATATCGGCCAGTTTTCTAAATTACCATCGAATTTCGGTAAATCTATCTTTGGTAGACGCACGTTAACCCTTTGATCCCCACTAACAGCACTAGAAGCAGCGTCAGATATTTTTGATTCTGACTGTACCTTCTCTACTACTTCTAGAATGCCATAGTACAGCTCATCAAAAGCTGTCAAAGCTTTGAAATCACTATTCTCCTCAGGATGCAATGACAATGCTAGCAGACTAATTTTCTCCGTTTGCTCATAAAATTCTGCTTTCAACGTATCTAAATGTTTCGCACGCACAAGAAAAGAGGTGACACTAGTTTTGCCTGATCGAACCCCTTGTGCCATATTGTAAATTAGATTCACTGAGGCGAATATATGCTCACGTTTGCCGAGGAGAACTTTGCATTCTGCCTCCTTCTTCGCCATCTTTGAATCTACTTCCGACACCCAACGCCTAACAGAATACTATTAACAATAAATGTATCAAAATAAAATAAAACTGCTTATTGAAATCACAAAATATGTTTCCGAGTACAAAGTTCCCTAGAACACGAAAAGAGAGAACCCAGTCGGCGGTGCAACCCTATTACCCTCGACAGTAGACCGATCACCAGGCGCGGGAACCATCCGGCTCGAAGGACCAAACAATGGTTGGACACCGGACTGGGGCTCTCTGGTTTGTGTTAGGGTTAAATAAATTTCCACTGCGTGAAATCGAGAAGTCCTCAAAGAAGGTAAATATACACGTCTCACAGCTTACCTTGACTCAGGGGACTCCGAGTTCTTCCACTGGTACCAGGGATCACGAAACACAGTAGGGAAATATAATTATTTTCACTCTTTTATAGTTTTTTCACATAATTTTCCTTTTACTTTTATTTGACAACTTCTAGTTCTTTTTCTTTAATGTCTCTCTCGAGTCCACCCGAAAGAGGTTTGCCGTGGAGGCCGTAACAATGACATTGATATGAATTTCGTCGGTTGGAACTTTTATCTAAAGAATTTCTGAAAGACAATATTAAGAAAGAAGTGAATAGAGATTTGACGGCTGACATGCTGTGCCAACCCCGCATAGAGTGGGACTAAGTGGGATAAGAGCAGGAAGATGTTGAATCTGAATTTTAATTGGCACATTCGAAGACCGCACGACCAACAAACCTTTGTTGTATAACATCGCGGGTGATGAAAGTTTGAGTAAAAGATAAATATTTACAAGTCGTATATGTAAATAGATAGGTAGTTCGCTCTAGGCGGCGCTGACCCGCGAGTTCAAATGTCACGTTCAACCATTGTTCGTTAGAGAACGCATGTAAATAATGAATACCCTGTGATCAAATATTTATCGACCTTTTTCTATAGGTTCTCTGTAGTAGCTTTAGTTTTTTGGTAGCTTATATAGAACGGTATTATTTAAAAAATAATTCTTCGATCAAATGTTATTAAGTTATTGATAAGAATGTGATTCGTCCTGCAGCAAGATCGGCAGACGATAATATCGTATAATGAAAATAGTGGGCAGCGGGTGGGTAAGACTAGCAAAGAACCTATTCTATATCTATTCTATATATTATCTATCAGATGGCATAAACAAAGGCCTATGCCCAGCAGTGAGGAAGGTTGGACTGTGGATGATGATGATAAAGTTATTTGAGTCTATACTTCGCCCAAACTAGATATCTCTCTAAAGAAAGACAATATTTCCAGTTCTTTAGATGTCTCTTTATTGTAAACTCTTGCTGCTCAGTACAGCGGTAACTTGTGATCTCATTCATTATCTTTTCTCGATTCTCTAAACATACATACAAACATATTATCACGCCTTTATCCCTAATGGGGTGGGCAGAGCCACAAGCAAACGTTAGAAAACTTGCGGCCACTTCTGAATCAGTCCTAAATTGGATATGGTAAACCATGGTGACAGGTGATCAGCCCATCGCCCATATAGGTGGTCCATCATGTTGGAGAGGACACTATCCCTTAGTTGACTTTTACGACATGCTCGGGGAGAGAAACAGCTGGATGCATTCTATGCTTTTTCTTTACTCCCAGTCCAGCAGAGAAGTAAAACAGAGATATCAAAATATATCTAGCATGTCATCATCTTCCTGCCCTTATCCCACTCTATGTGGGGTCGGCACAGCATGAACCTTGGATCATGCTGTAAGAGTTTTGGCTAAGGTGTTTTATGACCGGCCGCCTGCCTGATGTCAACCCTCCTCGGGAATACTTGCTTATTGTATCTCATCATGTTGGAGGACACTATCCCTTCGTCAACTTTTACGACATGCTCGGGGAGAGAAGCAGCTGGACGCATTCTATGTATTTTATTTACTCCCAGTCCAGCAGAGAAGTATATCTAACATCTATCCAGGAAGATTCGTTATCTACTGAATCCTGTAATTACAATCTTCAATCTCATTCATATATTCAGTTCTAGTTTGGCCTAATAGCCGCACCATTTATTCGTCAGTCAATGGTTCCTAACTATGGCATATAACGAGCTCCTTGTTAGTTACATATACATATGTTTAGTTATAGTTAATACGTGATCTGGTTTTCATTTATCTTAATGATCCCTCTGGCGCCTTTATACGTCATTGTAATATAATACTGTCCTTGTTTTGGGTTAGGTGATTTAATGTTTGTATCTGAATTGTCTGGGAAATGTAGAAACGCAAACGGTAGATTCATATAGAACTGGATTCAGTAAGTTTCAAAAAGTAAGTTCGTATGAGTTAGTGGCCAACTCTAGTGATGGAGTTTTTAGGCCGTCTAAAGGCCTCCGTCATGGCTTAACGACTTAAAAGCCGGGACCGACTGTTTAACGTGCCCTCCGAAGCACGGAAGCGCTCAGCTCGTAATGCCACTTGCGGTCACCCATCCCAATTTGTGACCGCGCATATCGCTGCTTAACTTTAACGATCAATCAAGAACGCCTAAGCAAGCTACGCCACGAGCGCTTCGTAGGTAGGTACTAGTACGTTTCACATGGGGACTGCTATAAGCTGATGATGATTACCTTTTACATGTAATAATATGTGTGTGTGATAATGTGTGTCACTTTAAATCCTTTCACCTTCCAAAAGAACTAGTGACACGACCAGAATCTAAATAGATACACATGTAATACGTTAAATGAATCCTGATGATAATGTCTCCTGCAACCTCAGCTTCAGACATCATAAATATAAGGAAATACCTTGTCTATGAAATCTCTCAATATTTATTAATATCGCCCAATATTTACTTCCTTTTATAACATCTTTTCTTTACCGTCTTTGAGTTACGAGACTCGTATGCTAAACTCTATATTTTCCTATGTATCCCAACCAATAAATCTTTCTGACATAATATCCAGTATTTGCATAACTGATAGCCGTATCTCGGGTTATTGAATCCTTATCTGGGGTTCATGACCTGTGTGTTTGCTAAGAGCTCGATATGTTACTTATTTGAGGTTAGGTAAATGTCTGATATTAAAAGAAAATAAATGTTGTCAATATCAGTTGTAATGTAAGATATATTGATCAAATGTTTATTTTGTAGACATTTGTACATTTATAATAATCTTACTTATATTATAAATGCGAAAGTTTGTGAGGTTGGATGTTTGTGCCTCAATCACGCCTAAACGGCTGAACGGATTTGAATGAAACTAGGAATATACATAGTTCATGTACTGGATTAACATTATAGGCTATTTTTTATCCGGATACCCCGTGAGCGAAGCTGCGGGCAGCAGCTAGTATAGGTACTATTATGATCAGGCTTTTTTTGATACACAGTAAACAAAATACTTTCGGTCTTCTGTCTTCTAACATTCGATATTCTATTCCAAGGTTTAAACAAAGACTATCTAGTGGAAACTAAAGATAGTAAGGATTTTTTTAAAATATGTTCTTAATACAAAACGTAGAATAGTCGAAGACTGGTTAGTACTGTGAAATAATTCCATAATTTAATATTATCCACAGGTTAGTAATTAAAAATAGTGTAAATAGAGCGCCATCTAGTGTCGAATAGCGGTAATATATGAAAAATGTTAGTAAACTGGCCTTGTTCTGAGAAACTGGCGCAATAAAACGTCAGTTTCGGGTGGCTGTCACTTACACTGACAGTAGTACAGACATGTCTACAAAAGAAGAAATTATAGCTGTTGTCTATGTGTCATGTTGGTTGATGAGCACGCAAAACACGAAGTTTTTTGATTTTAGATGAATTTCGACTAACAAAAGTATTTATAAAATTAAATGAAACAGCCGTTGCAAACAGTCTATGACGTTTAATTTGGGAGTTTGAGAGAGGAATAAATCACTACGATGTTAGTTTTGTACCAAAGATTCATAAATCCTATCCTACTATATTAAAAATGTGAAAGTTTGTGAGGATGTTTGTATGTTTGTGCCTTAATCACGCCTAAACGGCTGAACGGATTAGAATGAAACTTGGAATACACATAGTACGTGTGCTGGATTAACATATAGGGTATTTTTCATCCTTGTACCACACTGGGCTGCAGCTAGTGTACAATAAAGTGTTAATGTATAATCTATCTAGATGTTACAGCAACTGGAGAAAATCTTTGTTTTTGTAATAAAGTTTTAATATTTCAACCAGGAATATCTTGTTCGTTTTGGAATAAAGCCATGGCTCTGGACAGTGGACGCAACCGGAATCTTCTTTTCGAAGTATGTTATACTGGCCCATTAGCTCAGTTGGTTAGAGCGTCGTGCTAATAACGCGAAGGTCGCGGGTTCGATCCCCTCATGGGCCACTTTATTTTCTTTTTTGTTTTCTGTTTTGGTTTCTTTATACTTTTACTTATAGTTTTACAAATATTACCGAAACTAAAATTGTCACAAAACATTATTGTTATGCATGAAGTAACAAAGTGTTATAAACATAATGTAGAGGTAAAGTTCTTTAACGAAAATCGACTTACCAGCGATTTATAAGAAACAGGCCTGGGACAGTAGAAGATTTTTAACACAACATGACATTTTGCTTAAAGGTCGCACACGGGACTTTGATGCGGGATACGCGAAAACCTCAATATACAACTGTATAACTTTGTTCGTAATCAGCTTAGCAACATAAGCTTTATTGCGTGCTCTTAAGATTCAAAATCTCTGAATCACGGGAAATGAAATATCCCTGAATATGAAAACAACGTTGTACATCCACTACTGCGTCCTCATTTAGTAGATTTCTACTGTCGCAAACAATTTAGCAGAAACGCTATAAGGAAAAGCCTTATTCACAAATTAGGTGCTCAGACACGATAAATACAGTGTAAAATGGTCCTTTCAATATCACGGGATTTTCTTTCAGAATGTTTAAGAGGGCGGTTCGGGGTATTGTGACAAAAAGGAATGTTAAATTGTCGCGTTTTTCGTTTCTTAGAATATAAAAATATGTGAATAGAGGGTTACGGTCGTTAATTGTAAGGCATTATAATTATTTTATTCCGATAATCCACCGACAATGAATCTGTTTAAGTAACTTTAAGTATAAATTTACAAGCTGCCGCCCGTGGCTTCGCTTTCGTGGTACCCGGATAAAAAATTGCCAATATGTTAATCCAGCACATGTACTATGTATTTTCCAAGTTTTATTCAAATCCGTTCAGCCGTTTAGACATGAAAGAGTAACAAACATCCATACATCAATACTTACAAACTTTCGCGTTTATAATATTAGTAGGATATGGTTGGATTCGTTTGAATGCAATTGTTTTCGGTCTACTCTAGAACATACAAACATTTTTCTTGTAGCGGGAATCGAACCCGCGCCTCTTGCGTCTCAGCCGAGCACTCGTCCGCCACGCCACCGAGGTCGTCGGAAATGACCGATCCGTCTTTCGTTTGTAGAATATTGGGCGCATACCTACGCCTACATCTCGGGTATTTAGGTAAGATATTTTAAGTATTATCGATTCCTTGAAAAGTCTCACAAACGCGCAAAAACCGCCCAATCTGTATGTAATGGTGCTTCAAAAGGGCTTTGTTTCATTCCTCCTGTCGCACAATACCGGGTTTATGCGGAGTTTTTAGCAAGCGTTAAAGGAAATGGTTATTGCCTTAAGGAGTTTGAGATGTTCAGTTGAACGCGGAACGACGGCAATCCGGGAGTCTCGTAAAATTGTCGTAGACTTCACTTCCATTTGACATAGATAAAGACAAAGTGGTGATAGCAACTTTTGGAGTTAAATAAACATACGCCACTGCTTTTGGAGTTAAGCAGATAAAAATAACTCTCCTTTCTAGTAAATCTTTGGACTAGTAACAATTTTTTTTATTAAAAATACGACATAAGAAAATTATTATCTACAACATATCTAAAAACTTTATCTAAAATGAAACTAACATAACGAAAAAAAACTGCATCGAAATAGGTTCGGTAGTTATCGAGTTTCAGAGGTGCTAAAAACTGCTAGCTGCTGCAGCGCCCCCTCTTGGGCTATGACCGTAAAATAAATCTAAGATTCTTCCCTAAAATAATACCAATAAAAGTTTCTACTATTCTGGCTACTTTTTGTTTGGATACCAGGCGAGCGAAGCCGCAGGCGAAAACTAGTGTTCAAACTTTTGACATCTGTAATTTGAATTTATTTTTGCTCGTTTAAATATATTTTTTATTCGTCGCTAAGCCACGACGGAAGCCTTTAGGCGGCCTAAAAACTCCGTCGCAAGAGTTGGCCACTAGCTCATACGAACTTACTTTTTATTAAACATACCTACTCGTTTGTAAAAGGTTGAATCAGGAGTGGCTGCCAGTTTTTCATGATTACTTGTGGCTCTGCCCACCCCATTAAGGACACGGACGTGATATTATGCATGTATTATGTATGTTTAAAAAAACGTTCTAAATAACGTACGTCGATTTTACGCAATTTAGATATTACTTTTATCGGGCTTGTAGATTTTCTGCTTTTGGTTGGACTAACTGTAGATTAGTGCCCGGTTTCAATATTCTACTTTCGGGCAACAAATGGCAGGTTACAATTGCGATGTAGTTTTTCTGAATAAAAATATAACGCTTTTCGACTTTATGGTAATTGATAGTCGTCAAGCGTGATAGATAGCGGGCAGGGATTGGAGGAAGAGAGCTGAAGATCGAGCTCAGTGGCGTGCCATCGGAGAGGCCTATGTCCAGCAGTGGACTGATGTAGGCTGATGATGATGATGATGATGATGATGATGATAGTCGTCCGTTGGTTATAGGAATCAGGCACTAATTATGAATAGCAAAAAGCACCCCATTTGTTTGAGATCTCAATGAAATGCCAATCAAAAACACAACTTCTAAGGATTTGCTGTCTCGTTTGCATAATTCCAATTAATAATAACGATTATAAGGCGAACTTTGAAGGGCCCGAGGCTGTTGGATCAATATTGTTCTTCTGAGCCCTTCATCGGATAAATTGAAATTTGCTGGATTAGGGGCTTAGAATAAATAAAACTCTCCAAAAGTCATTTCAGTCAGTTCTAAACCACATATAGTGCATAATTGAGATCTTCAGGAATGTACACGAAAAGAGTTATATAAAGAAGAACCCTTATTCGTTATATTGGTTCTTTCAAAATCACTTGGTCCTTATCTTTCCTAAAACTTCGTAATTTAGGTACCTACCTGATGAAAGACTGACCAAGTCAAGAGTTGGTATCCTGAGAGAATGTAATACAACTAGTCGTGTCACTACTTGTTTCGAACCAGTGTGATGAAAGGATTTAAAGTGCGCCTCATAGGCTTCTTTCGTGGACTTGACACATGTTTTCAAACTTTTTAGGTTTTACGACGTACCGATTTCCTGACGATGTTTTCCTTCACCGTTTGAGAGTACTGGTATAGCGCACACACATTTCTTGAACAAAAAAATGGTGCACGATCGGATTTGAACCCTGACCTAAGGATCGGAAGGCGAAACCGCTACCACTAGACCACCAGTGCTCTGAGATGAATCAGAATGTGATGAGAGTGAATAAAGCGAGAGTAGTAATGTCTTTCAATATAGAAACTAGGCAATAGAGTGAAGGTGACCAAAAAAACATCGACGTGACAAGCAACTACCCTTTCATGTAAAGAGTGTCATTATAAAACCAACTTCAGCTCATGTGGAGGTACATTTCAGATTCAAAAGCAGACTGTATTTTTATCTCTCTGAATTATTCAAGCCGAATATTGAAGGCAATCCGATGCCGAAACAGTACCTTTAGCACCACTTTCAGACCTAATCAAATTGCGTGAGAGCGCGTCGCATAAAGAAAATGGCAACCAATACCTTTACCACGTGTAAAGTCGGATAATTTAATTAATAGTCAAATAAAACGAAAGTAATCTTTGAGGCGCACTTAAGATCCTTTCAACGAAGTTATGTTTGTCATTCGAATGTCCTGGACATTCAATGTTTATTCAAGTTACAAAAATCTTACTTATATTATAAATGCGAAAGTTTGTGAGTTTGGATGTTTGGATGTTTGTGCCTCAATCACGCCTAAACGACTGAACAGATTTGAATGAAACTTGGAATATACATAGTACATGTACTGGATTACCATATAGGCTATTTTTTATCCGGATACCACGCGAGCAAAGCCGCGGGCGGCAGCTAGTAAGTGATTAAAATCTCGCTTATTTTTCTAAGGAGAAAGGGCAAAGATCACCGATTACCATTTCATCAATAATTCATTTCATCCAAACTTAATAGTTTAGAATTTTCCTATGTACCCTTATGTATGTGACAGGGGAAATACAAATCAGTTGTCAGACCTGTCGTATTGCATGGATCTGAGTGTTGGGCAACCAAAGGGACGCATGAAAGAAGACTGCATTCAACGGATATGAGAATGAGAGGAGATGAGATGAGTATGGATGAAAGAAGATGGATGATCATGCATGGAAGAAGGAAGATGATGACCAGGCGCATAAATCAGTTTGATTTTTCCCGCAAATTCGAGTAATACCTATATTTAACTAGAGGATGCTAAATTAAAATATGAATCTCACTAAAATTATAAATGCAAAAATTTGTGTGTCAATGTTTGTTACCACGTACCTCTGTAACTACTGAATAGATTTTGAAGATATTTAGAATGATATATAGAAGTTTATGTTCTAGAATAATATATAGGCATAATCTAATTGACAACAAAATAATAAAAGTAAATAATAAATTACCGATTACTACTGACTATATGATAACGTTAGAAACCAGTGTCTAGGGCACGGATATCGAATCCCGAAAAGAGCCAGGTGGTTTTGCCATTATGCTTAAAAACCTGACCGAAACGACAGGTGTTCAAACTTTACCAATGTAACATGTAATTGTGCAATTTTGAGTTCTACCACGAGGGAATAAGGTTGATGTTCACATCTTTGGAAGAACCGAATCTGTGGAATTTGATAGGCTCTCGATGGGCAGATGGTAGCTGTGTGTCTGTACGGTCAACTCAATTCATCTGTCAAGGAGTCATTTAAAAAAAAAAAGGTTTCTTGTTTAAATACGTAGCCGAAAATTTTGCCATACTTACCTAAGTACCTACTACCTACCTACCTACTTATCTGTCGACTTAATGCTGTCAAGCAGTAGATTTTATGGCCGGAATTTCAAGAACAAAATACGAGATAAATATTATTGTAAGATGTCCTCAAATATTTTGGAGTTAGTAATAATTTTATAATATCTGGTTTATTTCCCATCATTTGACTCGAATAAAATCTTATAACATAATTTTCGAATACTAATTTCGAGTTTATACCTTGAAGCATCTGCGTTAGTAAATATCTCGTTTCATAGCTATTTTTGTATCCCTATGTCTTATGAGTTAAGGTTGAGTTTCCCGTGGCAGTAAATAAGGTGAAAGTCCAGTAATTTAACGTCGTAAACATCTGCTCTTTTACGGTCAAGCATCAAAATCCAGGCACAAAAAGGTCAAAAATCTCTCCGCTGTTCGCTAAAACTCCGTGGTATCAGAAATAAATTAGGGTACTGTGGTGTACCTTTAGCATTCGTTGCAACGGCCTTAGGCTACACTATCGAGGGAAAAGTTCACGTAGTCCGATTGATCGGACATTACTGTTGGACCACGTGGTCACAGCCGACCTTTGCTTGACTTTTTTGTGTCGCTACGGTGACGGTATAGAACGGCACGGAGACGATAATTGAGTGGGAATGGTAATCACGTAGTAATTTTCTCTTCTGTAGTTATAAAGTTGTTGAGACAACTCGGTCATAAAAACTGGTGCTTATCCCAGATACAAATTACCCGTCACGCACGAAAAGGACTGTTAGCAGGGACAATTCAACCCTCGCGCCGATTTAGCTCTTATCGTGAACAGATAAGGTGCACAATTGAGTGGAGTAATACGTGTTTCCGTGCAGTTTGGATTACTATAGATAACCAAGCGATGCGTTGTGATCTGAAAGCCATTCTGTTAGTGTATTATTACTAATAGGTATTAATACGCATTGAACTAAGCTAAAATAATAGTGCGATTAATAGTGAAATCAAAAGAAAAAAAATCTGCATAGTTCGATTAAATGCAATTAAAAATTCCCATATGCCCGATTCCCGGACGGCGCTCGCAACTTATCGTTCATCACCAAAGCAACGTTGTTTTTCTGTTAAAAAGAGCTTTTCTACAGATAAAGAAAAAAACATTTATTCAGCACACACAAAGCAGACAAATTCAAAGCAGATAAAGGTCTAAAATGAGGTACAAAAAAGAGAACGAGAATACAAACAAATAGCGACTAAAAAGTACCTGCAACTAGTAATCATTAATTTATGACCAAGTTAATATGATAACAACGTTGCTAAGGTAATGAATATTGGAACCCACGATCGATAGTGGTCGAGATCATAACCAATAACCTCGACTTAAAAAAAATCGATCTAGTAAGACACGCAGAAGGCTGCACTTAAAAAAAAACAGGGGCACGAAGAAAGAAAACTAAAGAAATATTTCTTAGGGTTTTCATTCGTTGGCAGGAAATGTGCCGTTTAGTAGACGAATTAGAATAAAGATAGTAAGATCTGATATGCTTTAGAATGGAGGTAGCAGATTTACGAGAATTGCAACCACCGGTTAGTTGGCTAGCACCCGTTTTTTGCTTTATCAGCATTGCGTTATACCAAAGTTTTTCAGAAAAAAATGGTTTACGACTGTATTGTATACATACTATACATACGGTAGACATCCTCTAATAATATCTTCAAACTAAAGATTATTCTGAGGTCAATATCCAGTCAAATAATCAACACAAATTTCGCCTCATCAATTTAAGAGCCATTAGGGGCTTACCTTTCCTAGTACCTAAAGGACTTTATTAAATGTAATGTCATTCTTCGTCATTTTAAATTCAACAAAAATCTTTCGAAAGCTATTTATCAAAGGCCTGTTAGGCCAGTATGAATTTATAAGTATACCGTTTGGACTTCCCAAAGCACCTCATAGTAATAAAAAAATTCTTTGTTGCAGGTAAAGAGTGCGTCATCGTGATGCATCAGCGAGGAATGCGGCCGCGACCAGAGACGGGGTTATAAGTTATAAAACTTGGTTTAAGATGACTCATACTTAAAATGAAGCTAGATTATTTGGGTCAGGATATACCACTGCTTTGTCGTAAGAATCTATGCTGGGATTGCTGGGGAGTTTAAAATTGAGTGTTTCTCTAAGTACTTGACCTACTTGATCAACTCTTATGATGAAGGATGCTTATCGCCACTTAGTTCTATTTTTCGTAGCTAACAAGTGCTAAGCTTTTCGATTTTTTACTTTCAAGGGGTTCTGCTGATATGTATTGCGTTCAGTTTTGTATCCATTTATTTTAAAAATTCAATTTACAAAGGAGTACAAGGTATTCTTCCTATTTACATTGTTAATACGCCCTTATTACAGCTATTTCCTTCTTCCGTTCTATAATTTAATTTCTATTCTATTCGCTCTTATTCTACTAACTTTAGCAATTTCCTCGCGACACTGTTTCAGATTATTTCTTATGAAATGTTTTCAATAAACAAGGGAATAGAAATTGTATACTTAGCCTTCATTATTTCCTCAAAGCGCTAGTGGTGTAACTTGGCCATTAGCTCATACGCTTTTTGTTATTTTCTCAAGATTAATCTTACTGGTTTCCACTCACGGCTTCGTTCTTGCGTTGCGAAGCAGCTTGAAATATTCCTACAAGTTACATTGAAAAGGGCTTAGCGGTTGAAGCATTATTAAGGAAAAAAACAAGCAATATAAAAACTGATATATCCAAAAAAAGCATTTGTAAGTCGCATTAGTACAAGTATATAATACGTTTTAAAACCAAAAATAAAACCGACTTCAATGAAAAATAAATAAAAACTCCTTGGTGCTATCCTACAGAAACTAACAGGAATGCCAGTGACACAGATCGACACTCTTTCGGGAATAAAATTGAATAAGAAAATAAGTACATAAGTTGTTTAGGTAAGTAAGTAGTAAGTTATCATTTCAACATTTTATTTATATACGGCTTTTGAATATTACTTAAAAACATATAAATCCCTCAGACATCAAATTTTTATGGGACTATTTTCTATTTATTAGTGAAACAATCATTCATAATTAGCGGAGTAATCGCGTAACAAACAAAAAAAAACATACAGTCGAATTAAGAACCTCCTCTTAGAAAGTCCGTTAAAAATAAAGTATCATAGATCTTTCTATATAAATGTGAGACGTCCGGCAGCTAGATGGGCAGACGATGTAGATCAAGATTGTGGGCCGTTAAAGAATTAGACTAGCGCAGGACCGTGTTGGATGGCACAAACAAAGGAGGCCTATGCTATGCCCAGCAGTGGGCAAATACAGGCTGTGTATGATGATGATAATGAAAGTATACATCATATTTGTGAGGTATATTCCTAATCTTGGACATAACGCCCGGTCTTGGCGTCTATTGTTTAAATTGCATGTTGCCTAATCTATCTCAAGCGAGCAGCTCCAAACAATAAGTACCTATGTAACTTGCATATCTCAGCTACAGTCGTATGCGTTTCGACTATCGTTTTAAACAAAGGAGAACTTCACCATTGTTCTATTTAGTTTTCAATCGCAAGCTATCTTGAATCCCTCTATCTCTGCTCTTCTTAAGGCTATACAAATAACTCGAGAATCCGAGATGCCGCTAGTAGAAAAGTCCAAAATGTAAGGAACTCACGTGTCACGTTACACGTGACAACGCTGAACTCCTAATTTCCGTTATATATCCTTTATTTGTTCACAACAAAGACTAAATTTGACATTTTGGTGATGGTTCCAAAATATGGATACTTATAATAACGTCATCTATAGATATGGAATCTTGGAAGCGAATACGGTTTGACTGAAGTCTACTCGTCACTACTTGTGAACTTCCTCACTGAACATATGGCCTTTTTTTTTTTTTTTTTTTTTTGGCAGGTGGAAAAATCTGCTCCCAGACGAACCAGCTGCGATAAGGGTCGCAGCTGGACAGTGTGGGGTTGTCGAACTCCGACGACCCACTAAAAAACCACCTGGTGGCCAGCCTCGATGCATGTCAAGGGGCTCCGGGATCTCCATACGGAACGCACCGGTGCCCCTCTCGCATCGTGCTCTAGAGCACTGTCCCGGTAATGGCACCCACAGCCACGCCCGGCACACCTCGCGTGCTACGGCGAAACTTGCCACAAGAATCGCCGCCCTCCCGGGATCCGTAGCCGGTAGACGGAGCCCTCACTCCGCTACCGCGGACCCAAAAGGTCCCCTGTTTGGCAGGGGATACCACTCGCCCCCTCACGGGGCAGGCGGTGCGGGGCGGCCGTTAGCGCCCCGCCGCCGCCTCCTCCGAGCGGGATCGGCCCTCTCCCGATCTCGCTCAGCTGCCTCTTTCTGGACCATCACGGTCTCACAGAAAGAGGCTACGGCCTGCCACGCCGCCTCATCTGCCAGCATAGCCTCGACTACGCTCGGCAGAGAGAGATCCTGCCCGATCCTGTTGACCAGGATTCCGCGCTCCTGGCACCACGCTGAGCACTGCTCCAGCGTGTGCTGCGCGGAATCCAAGTCCCACCCACAATGGTGGCATTGTGGTGTCGGTTCGCGTCCGATCCTATTCAGATACTCACCGAAGCAACCGTGCCCGGTGAGTATCTGAGTAAGTCGATAGGTGACGTACCCGTGTTCCCTCCCCAGCCAGGCTTCGAAGAAAGGCGCAATGGCGCCGACGACGCGTTGGCGCGAGCACCGCGGCTCCTCGAGCCGCTCGCGCCACATCCCGAGCGCACGTCGGCGCTCTTGCGCCCGCACTTCAGCAGGCGCAGTTCCGCTCCCATCATCCTGTCGGAGACGGACGTACACACGCGCGTCCATCACCGCCAAGATGTCCAGGGGCGGAAACCGCGCCAGGATTGTTGCCGCCTCAAAGGATACTGTGCGGTACCCTCGTGCGATCCTGATGGCTATAGGACGCTGTAGGCTATTGAACAATAACCTACAGCGCCTAACACCCGCCAGTCTCCCAGACCAGACGGGTGCTCCGTAGAGAGCCATCGATCGCACGACCCCCGCATAGAGGCGGCGCACGCCCTCCCTGGGTCCCCCGAGATTTGGCAGCAGTCTGTGCAACGCACCCACTGCCCTCTGAATCCGGGGGACGGAGCGGCTGAAGTGCTCCCCGAAGTCCCAGCGTCCGTCCAAGGTGAGGCCTAGGTACCTCATGTACCGCCCCACCTGGACGTCCACGTCACCTACGCGAACCGACAAGCTGGGTGGTTCCCTTCCCCTCGGGAATTTGTGGAACCACAGCGCCTCGGTCTTGTGAGGCACTGAACATATGGCCTATCACGGCTTACGCCATTCACATTAACGCAACGCGTCACCTTCACACATCTACAAGAGACGATTCATATAACCAACTGCCTCGGGTCACCAGTCCAAGAGCCGTGGAATCAACGGATTAACCGAACACGGATGCAGCGACTATTGTAAGAAGCCGCTGACCGAACGTATTGGAACGGCTCACCCCTCAGAATCGCTTCACTGCGTAGACACGGACTCCCCAACCAGACTCCTCAGTAGCGGTCAGCCATTATAATCCAGGTTTCGAAACGTACCTTGGACATAAACAGCTAAAACACTCCCAGCTACGTTTAATAGACAATTTCTATAATTTTTAAAGAATATATCACAGTTCGTGTTGCCGCAAGCTCGCCAGTTTTAGACAGAATTGTATGTTTTCATGCCAGAACGATTATGTTCTGCGGGATACGTACACAGATTTACACTCAGTTCTATACAGTTTAAAGTTTATTTCAGTACTCTGTGGTTTCAAACACCAGCTCTGTGATATTATTGTGAAAATTGTCTTTACAAGGTCTCTATTCGTACCAAGATGTAGTACGTACTCACTCATAGGGACAGGGTGGCAGACAGTGACGATCGTGTCCAAGGTTGAAAGCAAAACCAAAAAATAGTTTTATTTCACTACCAATATATTCTTTGTCATTAGTTGTATTTTATAACATGACTGCAAGTGGCTGCAAGTTATCTTAAGAACACTTGTGGCTCTGCTCACCCCTTTAGGGATACGCGCGTGATAATGTATTTATGTACATCTGTTACTACTCGAATATAAAGCTCCCAACACCACTAAATCATCAAGGCTCTTAACAAAACAACTGTAGGTACTTACAGTCTGTTTATTTTGTAGCATTTGTTGCCTTAACTAAGTTGAATAAAGGTTGTAAAAACAGAGTTTAAGTTGTTTACTGAATTAAGTTATCTCTAATTTTAAGCAAATTAACAAATTAAAACACGTGTCAAGTGCACGGAATGCCTCTGAGGCGCACTTTAATCTTTTTAGTAGTAACTAGTGTATAGTTACTACTATGCTTCAGCCAAAGTGGAGATACAATTTTTGTAAAGAAACCGACGCGTATTTTTCGTAATTCGTTGAAATCGCTTTAGTTTAAGTTAAATAAACCTCGCAACATAAGTTTTTACACCTTAATTTAACTAATAGTACCTACTACTTAAAAGTTCCATAAACATGTAATGAAAAAGTAAGTTTTAGGTTAAGTATGTGAGGTTTGCTTACATAAATTGTATCTCCAGTTTGGCTGAAGTATAGTTAGACACGGACACGGACAGATCCTTTTCGAAGCGCACTTAAATCGTTTATTCGCACATAAGTCGCACGGCTTTGCTCGCGTGGTGTATTTTAACACAATATTTTACCACTTGAAAAATCCTGAAACACGAGTCCATTCACTACATATGTATTTAAAGTATCCAAGTTTTTAGCCAATCACACCACTCGTTAAATTGACACCTCCCCATCCAAATTTCATCTTTCTAGCTTCAGTAGCTTCAGTAGCTTTCAACCTGTGCGTTGAAAGTAAAAAATGCTTATTGTTTTACGTATAGATTTTTATGTAACACTTAATTGCGAAGAAAAAGCATAAAATGGGTCCAGCTGCTTCTCTCCCCGACAATGTCGTAAAATTCGACCAAGGGATAATATCCTCTCCAACATGATGGTCCACTTATATAGGCGATGGGCTGATCATCTGTCACCATGGTTCACCATATCCATCTTAGGACAAATCAGAAGTGTCTGCAAGTTTTCTTATATTTACTTGTGGCTCTGCCCACCCCATTAGGGATACGGGCGTGATAATAGAATAGAATAGAATATCTTTATTATCATAGAATGAGACACATTAACAAAATAACTAAATAAGTAGGTACTTATATTAAGTGCACAAGCTATGACTCGTCATAGAACACAGGAGAAAAGAAACAGGAATTATTAGAAATACGTAGGACTTAAAATTGAATAAATATTTTAAATATAAAAAGGTACTAAGTACTAAGGTAAATGATGGATTAATTGGCATGTGCAGAACTAGATAAATGGCTATAATCTGAGCATAAAAATTCTTTGACACTGTATAGGGATTTGCTTAAAAGGAGTTTCTTTACCTCGTAATATGTATGTACTTAATTGTAAAGAGGGTTAATGTATTATTTAAACCGAGCGTGCTATGCCAAGTGGAGTTGTAAAGTAGGCTTATTGTTTATGTGGAGCAGTTGGCACGGCGGCAGTGGTGTTATCAGTTGGGCTTTCGTCCAGTTACCCACTTTATTTAATTGTCAAATCTGTAGGGGCGTGTCACTTTATTCTTCGTACTAGCGACCCGCCCCGGCTTCACACGGGGATAAACATATACTATAATACTTATAAATACGTATGCGACACAGTTTTTACTATAGCATTTTCCAGTGTTGTATTTGTATCATGCGCATAATGTATTTGCTCCAAATAAACAAACAAATAAATAAATAAATAACTATCGCGAACTCTTTTGTAGACATTTTTAAGATGTATAATACTGTAGTACATTATTTTGATCTATCTCGTGGGGTTCAGCCAGCGTTTGCAATGTAAGCGCAAAAAAATGTGTTTATTTACGACATCACATTTGAAACCTCTAAGATTATCAATGTTTTTCTACTATATTATGCATGTATTATTTATTATACATATGAATAAACCTTCCTCTTGAATCACTCTACCATGTATGGATTACAAACACATAAAATCCAAAAGTGGGTAGTCTTCGTCTGTCCAAAATGCCCAAATAGAAGCTTGACCAAATTTAATTTTGAATACAAAAATATCATTAAAAAATTATCTCTACAATCACCCAAGCCATAAATCCTCAGTTTCTTTATAGATAAATCCGTTTAACCCATTTTCGTGGAGAACGTGACGTGTCAGCGGAAAACTGACTTCAGTCGACACGCGGCCTAAATAATGAGCCGTGAAATGAACATGGCCTGCCCTCTGGGATGAGGAAACAATACTTTTTATGCTTGAACCTTTTCAAGCATAAGTGCTTGAGATATATTCACTTTAGTTAGAGTATGATTTGCTTGACATCGGCCGTAAAATATGGATAAATGACCTTTGTGGCGTGGCGGGCGAGTTCTCGGTTGAGACGCAAGAGGTGCGCGTTCGATTCCCGCTGCGGGAGACATGTTTGCAGCCACTCCTGATTCGGCTGCAAGTTTGCGGAAGATATATTTGCAGAGCATGCAAACATGTCTCCCGCAGCGGGAATCGAACCCGCACCTTTTGCGTCCCAAGATGGAAATGGTGAACCATGATGACAGGTGATCAGCCCATCGCCCATATAGATGGTCCATCATGTTGGGGAGGACAATTTGGTTTATTAGAGTATAAAACCTTGTCACACTCAATCATACAGTATTTTATAAGTACCTTCAACACTCGTAACATGAACATGTATTTTTGATAGCTTCTCACTTCGTCCTTTTTTATGCTCTGTAAAAGTTTCGGGAAATTTCCAACACGTCCCAAAGTCAATGATAGTTTTATTAAGGGTCCCATTGACTAACAGTTTACCTTCAGCCTTGTCCAATCAGACAGCCACGTCCGAGATCTACAATGCCTACTTATTAAGCTTTTCTTGCCTACTAACAATCATCGTATATGAAAACACTAGTTGTAGCGGCCCTGCCTTCCGATCCTAAGGTGGGTGCAAATTCAGTCGTGCACCAATGCATCTTTCTATTCGAAAAAGTTATATGCGATACTAGCTGCCGCCCGCGGCTTCGCTCGCGTGGTACCCGGATAAAAATAGCCTATATGTTAATCCAGTACATGTACTACGTATATTCCAAGTTTCATTCAAATCCGTTCAGCCGTTTAGGCGTGATTGAGGCACAAACATCCAAACTCACAAACTTTCGCATTTATAATATAAATAAGAAGTAAGATACCAGTACTCTCAAACGGAGAAGGACAACATCGTGAGACACGCGCCTAAAAACTCCGTCACGAGAGTTGGATACTAGCTCATACGAACTTACATAGTTACTTCACTACATAGTATAAAACAAAGTTGCTTCCCGCTGTCTGTCTGTCCCTATGTATGCTTAGATCTTTAAAACTACGCAACAGATTTTGATGCGGTTTTTTTAGTAGATAGATTTGTAATCCATACATATGTATTATCACGCCCGTATCCCTAATGGGGTGGGCAGAGCCACAAGTAATCATAAGAAAACCTGCATCCATTCCTGATTCAACGTTCCAAGATGAATATTGTGAACCATGGTTTGTAATTCAATTACGCTATAATAAGTGTGTATTATGTCCATTTGTTCCCTCACCATCTCTACTGCAAATACAAATTAGGTGTAAAATATTGCGTCTGCACTGGTAGAAGTTAGTAGGTTATATTTTTCACAAAAATCTTTTACCATCTTAATCTTGTTTTACTTGAAGTAAAGCTCCGTTTCAGAGAAAATATAAAATGTCTCGCTTATTATCTCTAGCTCTTATAACCGCCCGTTACTAAGCTCAGAGGCAACGAAGCTAAGTGGTGAAGAAAAACACTGCTTAAGATTTCCCTCAGCTTGGTAAGGACTTGGCGGTCGGTAAGGACTAATTACAACGCCCTGTTTCTTCCGCGGTAATTTTTCTGTAAGGTGTAGTTTTTACTGGATAATTTCATAGCAGAAAGAAAAATATGAAACGTAAACTGACTTGACGACCTCTATGGTATGGAAGGAGAGCCCGGTTTAACTGTGAAAAGTGCAGGTTCGATCCCCACACCCTTGATTCCCAAGGAGAAATATTGCATGCATGTTCTGCTAGATTTATTGCGGGTCTAATAGAGGGGAACGGAAGAAGAAAATATGCGCCGATCCCACGTAAGCGGAATTAGCGTAAGGAGATGACGATCATGATAGACTGCTAAACACACAACGCTCAGTTTGTTAAGCGTAGAATATTTACGTAAAAAACGGTGCCCGGTACATGACATCCGTCATTGTAAGAGTAGGCCTTCCGCTAGATAAATAACTGGCATTTGACGCGCGTCATTGAACGCTCCCCGGGGCTTCAATCATCCTGAATTAAACTCCGTTTATTAAGGAAGGGTTTAATTAACAGGCTGTGACTTTTTGGATGTTTTTTATTTAAAAATTCAAATTTTCTTTCTTCTTTCCTTCCATTATAGTATCAATATTTTTTTATTAATTGTCAGTTGAAAATTTATCTACATTTCGTGTACTGCAAAAGATTTAAAACAACTTATTAGACGATGAGTCTATGAAAAAAATATTGAGCTCACGTGATCTACACGTAAGCTCGTGAGCTACACGTGCTCTTTAGAAGTATACTTCTTTCTCTCTAAGATCTCCCTAATATATACCTACTTCCTCCCAAGATACTCCATCCACCGACTACCCACGACCTTTTCAATGTCATCGGTCCATTGGAGTCGGTCGTCTTACACTTTCCGTGGCCGCCATTTGAGAATCCTTACTCCCCAACGGCTATTCAACAACCTTTAGGCGTTGTCCTAATTGAAATTAGGCGATCATCGCTAGTTCGTGCGAAATTCAATCGTACGAATCTGCGATCAAACACAGATCTCGAACAGATGTCATAATTGGCGTTCGCACGATCCCATGGCGCGACTTAAATGTTTGAAATCTAGTCGCGCGAACTTAGTTCTTACAAACATACGATCAAACATATTGATGTCGAGCATGTATGCTATTGTCGTTCGCGCGATAATCTCAGGGAGCGGGGCATATCGTTGATTCGCGCGATGATCGCATATTCGCGTTCAATTAGGACGCCCGTTCTTTGTTGTCGCGCGAACGTGCGGTAATAGCATCGTTGATTCGCGCGATGATCGCGTAATCGCATTCAATCAGAACAACGCTCACTGTTCTTCGAGCCTGGGTTTGCCCTTAGCCACTTCAACATTTCCCTTAACATTCAACCGATAAATGCCCTTCTGAGTAACTGTGAGCCCGTAAATAACAAGTGACGCCCGTTTTGTTGTGATTCGACGTAAATTTGTTCTTCAGATTTATTGTTTGTTAGTTTACTTGAGTTCGTTTGCTTTTGCGAGTCTTTGTTTTGCTTTTAAGATAATGGCGGTTTTTCCTTTGCTCTTGAACGTTGTGAGGTTTACTTATAAAAGTGTTTTGACGTTATTGAGAGCTTATTTTTTTAACGTTTTATCACAAAAAACTTGATAGAGGAGCACACCGACTTAACTAAAAAAATATAGAGTAGAGTGTTGACATAAGTGAAAAAAACATCGATCGCTATATAATGTATAATATTTTTAATTCACTTTTAATGTTCATAAATTTTTTCGATAAATATAAATCATAAGGTCTGTATGGCAAAAACATTTAGTGTAAAATCTTGCAATAAACATTTGCCGTGTTACTATGTGATAGCGTTGATTGTACTAAATTCAAAAACGAAAGCAAATTGTACTAAAATTCACCCATAATTAAACTATTGCCAGCCCGTGACGACCAGTGGTGGGCATCCGACCGTGCTCGTGGGAATCTCTCTTCGCCTTGACCCTACAGCTAATCAGATATAAGATATTCATTATGATTTTCACATGTTATAATAAAATTATAATAATGTAAATCGAAATTTTCAGTATATTACCCATTTTTTTAAATTTAAAGCACAATTAAAACAAACGTGAATACTTGGAGTGGGTAACACATCTTTTGTACACAGATATATTGTAATTTTATACTACTAACACCTACCTTGAAAACATTTTAACAGGCCACAATCTATCCGATATTTTGTTTGAAATTTGACACGTGTCAAAATTACTGACCCTTGGACTTCTGGCTCTACAGGGCTTTGGAGTGTCTTAGTGGATATAATGGAAGCAATAAATTAATAGATAAATTAAAATATAATTGAAAATTACTAAGCTACTCGTATTAGTAATGGTATGGCTTGTAACCTAAATAATATTAAACTCGTACTTTACTGACTGACTGACTGATAACAATCCACGTACAGCCTGAAACATTAGTCTTAAAAGCATTGAACTTGGAGGGTATATAATTCGTACGATGTAGGAGTGCACTGATAAAGGAGCTCCCGAAAATAAATTCCTAGAGGACGTAACGGGAAGATGAAGTTTGTTTAAAATAAAACGCAACATTGACAAGTCTCGGGGTGATTCGCTGGCATAAAATATGATGCATTTTGAAGTGTTTTGCTGCGCTTATTTGAGAAAGCATTAACATGAACAAAGTGGTGTGAGTTACATTATAACAACAATGTTACAATTCAGCTATTCTCGAAATGTTTCAGAATAGGTACTTGTAATGTGTAACATTAAAAGTACCCACACAACTCATTCGAACGCGAGCTGTGTTCGAGTCGGGCGTGTGGATTTGTTATTGAATCAATGTGTTTTATTTGGCATATCGAAGCAACCAGAACAAGTGTGGCAACTCTGCCAGTGGTTACAACATTAAAATACCAAATTAACTAAAGAGGTAAATTAATGAGTTAATCGATCGGTATTGTTTTGCGAAAGAATGGACAAGATGGTGGCTATAGCTATTTACCATTCTGATGGTTAGAATTGGCACGCACTGCATAAAAACATTCGAAACAACCAGAATAGTACTGTAACAATAAGACAGTCGATTCAATTACGCTCGAAGGTGCCCCCCTACGAGGTCGAGGTGACTGACCTTCAACTATAAGTTTGCAACTTCTTAGCCCTTAATCTTACAATCTGCGTAATTTTCTGTCTAGTTAGTTTTAAGTTCTACCACTATCCTTCGCTAATTTAAGTGGTCTTTACGACAGAAATGTAAATTTTATTCGTATTCTACTTTAAAACCATCTCAGTTTACGTTGATTTTATGAGACCTAAAACTGAGTAAAAATTTAATGAAAATTCGCTAATAATTTCTGTACTTCAAAGTTTGAACCAAATGTATTATAATCTTCTATATGCCCGGCTTCAATATTATATTAATGCGCAACGGATTTCTATTAGAAAATATATGGCGCTTTTCGAAAGATAACAACATTCGTAGCTGATATGTTATTGAACGATCCGTCATCCCTTAGTAGAATATTGGTTCTGGACATTAATCGCAGTTACTTAAAACTCTTTCAAACAGTTACCTTTGGTCCTATCGTGAGCAAAATGCGTCGTAGTGGAATTAAAGTCCATAATATTCTCAATAATTTTTCCCTTTGTTTACCTTGCCCAGTAGCCACCCAGTAATTTACGGACATAAAATTTAGCATAATAACTCGTCTTGGGCGGCCTTATCGCCTCGCCTAGGAAGCAACTCTCTCACTTTTGATATTTATCTTGAAACCCCAAACATTTAGTTTAGTGATGTGACAAGGGCGCGTGGTATCGATGAAAATAACATATTTTATATCGATACATAAGAACATTGGTTTAGTGATGTGAAAAAGCCGCGTGATATCGATGAAAATAACATATTTCATATCGACACTTACGTACTTTTGATTTAGTGATGTGACAAGGCTACGTGTTGTCAATAAAAATAATATGGATGTACCTATGTATATATCGATACGACGCTGGAGAGTATTAAAAATACATCTATCAAATGACAACGAATATATTTTTAAGCATAAATGTACATAGAAGATAGTTAAACACAGCGGCAGACATTTTTATTTTATGAATAAGACCATTCTTTCAATGCTAGTTAAACGATTTTTAATCACATTTTAGACTCAATTAGGCTTAATATTTTAAGAATAATTAAAATATATCAGGTTCTTTCACTAAAAGCTTTTCAGAATTTTAAATGCATGATTTTTTGTATTCTAAGATAATGGTTTTCCAATTCTAAGCATTAAGTACAAGAAAGCCTTCGGCTAAGGCTTTGCAAACTAATCTTATTAAGTTTTAAATCCCTAAGACGATAGCCATAAATAAATTAATTTAAGAGCATTTAAGTAAGCACGTGTGCCTGTTAAAAAAGGTGATTGCTTAGCCGCAACCAACAGCCGTATAAATCTATCCCCATTTCCCTCAACCAAGTTAGCTTAATCAAACGAGCGTTGTAAGCAAATGTCAAGTTATCTCAGAGTTATGCTAATGAAAGTGAGCGCAACTGAGCCTTAAGCTACTTCTAGAAAAAAACTTAACCCGACGGCCATCGACATCGTTTACTGAACGTGCCCACACTTGAATATTCAAATTGGCCCGACACAATGGGACCACCCCGACCCCCTTACGACCTCTTGGGGCCGGCTGTACCCCACAGTTAGCCAAAGGAAGCCCAACAAAGGATCGCCGAGAAAAAAGCTAGGTTCCGGTGTCAGACACACGCGATGTAGTCACCGTGTCCCCGTTGAATAGGTAGTCATGGAAATACCTGTTATTTTCTCCTCTATTTCTGTTATTTTCTCCTCTATTT
This sequence comes from Scotopteryx bipunctaria, assembly GCA_949320045.1. Classification (NCBI taxonomy): domain Eukaryota; kingdom Metazoa; phylum Arthropoda; class Insecta; order Lepidoptera; family Geometridae; genus Scotopteryx; species Scotopteryx bipunctaria. The sequence continues at coordinate 4,000,012 of OX439459.1, read as the reverse complement.
CTGTTATTTTTCCTTTTAATAATTTCGCTCACGTACTTGCCGCTGGCGGAACGACTTAGCAGAAATTAAACTGTCACGTCTCTTTTATTATTTTAGTTTTAGTAGTTTAGTTTTCATCTGTGCTCAACTTTGACTTGCTTATTCGACTGCTATGCAATGTTAATGAGATTATCACTTGTTTCGTAAATTATCATACCGTGTTTTGTTTTATCGTTTCTTTTTTCTTTTACAAATGCAAACCCATTGTTTATTAACTGCATTTATAACAAGGGAACATTTTTATGAGTTCCTTTTCCTTTGCAATTCTCGTGCGCGGTCTATTATTATTTTTCCGCGGTCCGTGCATGCATCTCTGAAGCTAGACTTTCCTTAGAATATGAACATCATAATTATTTATGACGGTTGTTATTTAATGGACAATATTTTTAAGGATAGTTTAACCGGGGTCTACAGGTCCAATTGTCCGAATAAGTCCCAAAATCTCTTTACCCACGGTTTACTGCCAGAAACTCTGGGTCTATTATAAGCACTAGTTTACTAGCACATGGCTTTGCTTATTTAAATATTATATAATTATTTTACTGCTGCAAAACGTCCCAATTAGAACATATTCTATTGACGAACAAGTAATTTAAATCAATGGAGCCGTACAGCGTGATTGAGACCACAAATATAGTAACTCATAATGTTAGTAGGTTTAATAAAATACTGCATACTTTACTGCCATAAAATATAGCTAAGCAACTAGCGTTCATCTTAACTGGGAGACAGTAACTATCCGTGCTATCTTACTAATAAGGTTCGTGTTACAAATACATTAATAATGCCGCCCGTGCGAGCACAATAGCTGGGACCACGAGGGACGTACGTGGAGTCTACCGCCCGTTATAGGGTTAACTGTTATTATTTGACATTAGTGTGTTGGGCGAGTATATGGCTGAAATACGTAAGGCGCGGGTTCGATTAGTTTGATAGAAACATTGCATGTTTAACAAATTTCTTCCATGTTTGGATATTGTTGCATCATGGTGCCCATCAGGGACGTAGGACGTAAGTTCCACTGCCCGTTATAGGGTTAACTGTTATTATTTGACATTGGTGTGGTAGTTTGTTCTGTGACAGTTTTTTTTTTCGAGTCTGCGTGTTTTCCAGGATGTACCTGAAACCCACGATACAGGGAATCCTAGTGTGGGGTCAGAATGTTGTATGTGATTGTAAGCTGTAATTTTTTTATTCTTCTTTTTTCAATCGGTTTATGTAGATTTTGAATGAATTCTACTCAGAACTCAATACTGTTGTACAAAAATTATTTAAACTAATTTGTAAAATCTGTGTGCTTTGTGCTCAATCTCACCGTAACTACACTAAGGTATTTGGTTTCCACATAAATTATGACTTGGCTAGCTTATCCGGTTATTGGAGAAAAATATATTGTATAGTTTTTACATAAAACTTTTTCCTCTTGGTTTATTTCGCCACTTTGCGAAGGTGAAAAAAGCCTTTAATCTAAGTATCGGTATTGGCATTATTTTCCATTAGGTATGGTAAACAGCCGTGAACAATGGAAAACCCCTTGCAAAAGTCTTTTTTCACGCACATTTTTCATAATTTGTCATTTGTATTTGATCTTACGTAACATTTTCCGAACCTGAGACATCAAAGACCGGTATCTCCTTGTGAAGCCTTGCGTGGTATTTCCCATTTAAACGATAATTTCTTAGTATCCTTGCGTCGTTGATGGATTCCCCTTCAGAGTTACGTGTGAACGCTAAGATAATACACCTTTGTAACCTTACCACAATTTAGCAAGGCTTTGACATTTATGTACGCTGTACTTGAACCGGGGTTAGAACTCTGTCATGTTTGTAACAACTTTTACTCGTATTATTTCTTCCGAACCAGTGTGATAGAAGGATTGATGTGCACCGCTATGGTGCTCCTTTCGTGCGCTTGACCCTTTGGATTTTTAAAGGCTCTCTGCGCCTTTTGTTTCACGATGATTTTATTCACTATTTAAGAGTATCTATCATCCATTTTTTGACGGTACAAGAGCCAAGGGCAAGTTTAGAAAATACAAGTAGTTATCATAAAAACATATTTTTCTATCTCGTTAAATTTAACAAGAATTCAGTAAAAACTATAGCAAAAGCTTAAATCACTTTCATTTACTTTGTCAATGCCATCATCCGTCTAGCTCCGTACCAGCTTAAAACAAATTGAGGTTTTCGATCACCGACTTTTTGCTCTCAATAAATTACTGGTTCTGAAAAATAACAAAAGCTTTCATAGAAATACATCACTATCAAACCACATATCAACCAACATAATATAAGCTTCCTTAGTGTTGTTCTGGCTCATAGATTGGTAGTACCTATGTGAGGCTGTTGGATCGATTCCCATCCAGGGTAAAAACATTTGGTGAGTTGAAAATAGATGTTTGTTTTTACCAACGCATACAAAAAATATTTTAGTATATTTCTTCAGACATCTGTTTGCTATAGCTTTGTTAAGTTTGTCCTTGTAGTTTAATTTAGTTTTTACTTAAAAAATACTTTATTTACGGTTTGTTCTGACATTATTTTGACATTTGACAGCTAACGTCAATTATTTTCATCGGTGTACGGACTGACCGTTATCGTAAGCTTTTAATACCTAATAGAATCTTTAGAATACTGTTTTGACAGTCACACAATACTCTTTTTGTGAATACACCAACAATGCCTTGTGTGGATCTAAATTAATGGTCTTGTAGTATAATACTTCAAAGTGAAACGTCAAATTTGATGTCAGAAATCCCCTGAGAGAATATTTAATAGGCAATTAATGTATGTGATTGACGGTCGTATTTCATGTTAATTATTTAGCCAAATCATGATTCGGATTTGGCCGATCGAGCAGACTTTATGAATAGATAGCCTTAGTTAGCTCAGTTATTAATATTTGTAAACGTAACTTAAAACGTCTAAACCTTACCAGTAAAAACTCGGCCATGAAATGATTGCGACTGAAAAACATTAATTGTTTTTTTATCCCTGTCATTATGCAACTGTCAACAATCATTTCAGCATTTACCTGCTCTTGTCCCAGTTTTGTAGGGTCTGCCATGTTTTTCTCTTCCAAGACCCTCAAAAGTCATCATGTTGTTTCACACAATCCATCCATCTCTTTTTTTATCTACCTCTACCGTTAAATTCTTCCAAATTTATGTTGAACACTTTTCACGTTAAATCGTCACTGGAAATGAAAAAATATTTTTTTTAATTATATTAGAACTTTTAACTCGTCCTTCGATAATGACATTTTCCATCATTGACAATATATCAATATATGTTTTGATGATAAACAAGTATATAATTAAAGTCACTTTAAGGCTTTAATATAAGCCTCACCTAATAAACCTCACCTAATTAATAATTCATCGCAGTTTATCACTAACGTCATAAATAGAGGCTAAGGATTATATTTGCATAGCACTTCATCCCCCACCTAACCCTGTACCGTGTATTGAATTCATTAGAGCTTCCATTCAGCTGAACAAAGCTAACCGAATCTAGCTCAAAAGCGGACATCCCTCAAAGGTGTTACACTGCATGTACTCTCGATAAGAACAATCGAGCAAACGTACATCACATCACACAAGACATTGCAATCCAAAATGATCTTTATTTCTATGACTTTAAGTTTCATATTAGAAGAGTTATCAAGATAGTTCAGAAATGTCAGTGAAACTGAAATACCGATTACTGGCAAAGAGTACGCACAGTAGTAGACGTACGTTAGTTTGAAATACCTAATCCTTGTTTTGTGTTTCAATTCAAATTCATAGTATAGAATTTGGGGTACACGGTAGTTATTGTACGATATACGAGTTGCAGTAATTTCAATTTGCCTGTTCTACACATTACTGATAACTATTACACTGAAATTCGAAGTTTATTTTGGTGTTTCACTGACTTTCCTAAAAAGTTCTGATGAAAAAACCAGTGAATGAGAGCCAAAGAATGTAAGTGTCTTTAAAGTACTCATCTTACATGTCTGACGGTTCTAGACCCTAGATTTTTTGCATAAGAATTTTCATAACTGGTTGATATGTACATACATTATGGCAGTGTAAACTAAGGCCTTTTACTATTTATAGTTGATGATTTATACAGCGTCAGGAGGCAACTTTTACCTTCACAAACGGGACGCTGTAGTGCCCGGGACGAATTAAGATGGAGTAGGCTTGCCAAGCACCATCCTCTCAGCTTAGTCGGCCTTGTCCACAACAAAGACATGGTCAATACGTGCGAAGCTGACTAAGCCGCGGGTTTCCTCACGATGTTTTCCTTCAACGTTTGAAAGCACTGGTATAGCGCACATGAATTTTTCGCAAATAAAAATCCATTGTTATACGACCGGGTTTGAACCCACGATATTAGGATCGGAAGGCGGGGTCACTACCAACTAGACCACCAGTGCTCTCAGGCATGGCAGTGTAAGGCCATATTATGCATGGATACCATAGACTGATCAGGCCATACGTGTCTAGGAGCTAGTAGGTCCTGAGAGCTCTGCAATACAGTCATGTACTGTCTCCGTGGGTACACAATGCTGTGCTGTTCCAATACAAACCTGAGACGATGCACCGTCTTATTGTTTTATTCCGATCGGCTGTGATGAAGTATTCAACGCTATTGTTTGTATTGGCGCAGACTCCATCCGAGAATAATGCCTTTGAATCCGATTGTTCTGCAGGGATTAAATATTATGTGCAAGTACCTATTCTAATATAAAAGAGAAAATTTATGAGGATGTCCGTATGTACTGCCTCAAACACAGCGTAACTGTTGAATGGATTTGATAGAAACATGGAATATACATAGTTCCTGTTAACACGTCATCAGCATTTCAGCCGGGTGGGAAGGTAGCCCACTACTGGGCATCATAGCCCTCCTTTCGGCAAAAGCCAGCGTCCTCGATCTTATGCTCTCTTATCCAGATTACGCCCGCGACTTTTTTGTCGTTGACCCAACACTATCAGACGTCCTGGGTTTATATAACTAGTGACGAGGTACGCGAGTAAATCCACGGGTAAAATCTGTTTATAACCGCGCCTAAGAATTTTTCATCGAAATCCATTATAATAAAATCAATAGAGCTTCAAATAACAAAGCTGAACATTCTTCGTCCTACATAAAGTTGAGATTACACGTAATCCCGTCACAAACATACACCGTACCTTGTTATCATTATCTCAGTCAACTTTGTTCTCTAAGAAGCGGATGCGTCTATCACGTCCGTAAAATACCTATGAACATAATAACTTTATCTGAACATAAAGAAATATTGCGAATTCCTAGTAAGTACTTATTGATCTGTGGCATTCATCATCATCTTCCTGCCCTTATCCCTCTATGTGGGTCCTTGGATCATGCTGCAAGAGTTTTGGCTAAGGTGTTTTATGACCGGCCGCCTGCCTGTCGTCAACCCTCCTTGGGAATACTTGCTTATTGTATCTCATCATGTTGGAGGATAACTATCCCTTAGTCGACTTTTGCGACATGCTCGGGGAGAGAAGCTGCTGGACACATTCTATGTTTTTTCTCCAGTTTTTTCTCTTCTAGTCCAGCAGAGAAGTAATTATTAGTAATTAATTATTGATCTGTGGCGTTGTGCAGATTTTAATAAGCACATATATTTTTGCTGTAGTCGCTAGCGAGCATTGTCTGGGAAAGCTCAGCTTTTGTATTGTTCGTAAAATATGTATATCAAACTGCATAGGAAAGGTTGATATACTGTTGTAGCTGGATTAAAATTCTTCGTGGAATTCAATAGCGCGCCTGAAATACGTTGCGTAACTGACAATACATATTTTTTTATTATTATTTAGAGTCTTTTAAGTCCCACTACAACGCAAAGTTCCTTTTTTCCACTTCTCTCCAGTTAATGTCACCCAGTTGTTCTTAAGCCCAAGGGAATGATAATGCTAACTATTACACCGAACAGTATGTATTTGAAACAATCAACATTAGGCAGTTATTGTATAGAAAAGCTATCATATTTGACATCCAGCTGATAGAAAAAAAAACAATCATACATATTTTGCCATAGATTTCGTCTCTACACCATCGCCGTGGTCAACCGCGTGATCGTTTTTTTTTAAGCCTTACCCCCGAATACTCAAACGCATCTCAGAGTTGAGCACGTTTCAAATGACGAGTTTTTGACAGATTTTTATCAAAAACTGTCAAAAAACCGTGACTTGAGACGAGCTCAACTCTGAGTCGCGTTTGAGTATTCGGGGGTTAGTGGTTCTTGGCATATTTACGGACATAAAATGACGGTCAGCGGTTAACAGCAAATAAAGTTTATGGATTATATGAGAGTGTATCGTGTAAACAGTAATCTGATCTGATATTACACCTCTGTTAGTTAATACGACTTCCGTGGAAGTCGGAACTCGATGAGCCGAGAGATGCCTTGTTAGAGAACTAAATGTTACGAAAGTTTATGAAGTATATAATAAAGTTTGGGTATTTCCTGGCCTTTGTAATTTCTTCTATTATTATTTTTTCAAATTATTTATGACTTTTACACGGCCTCGCGTATTTGTGACAGATACGTTTATTTAACTCATACTGTTACAAAGACAAACTACAATAACATTAACAACTTTAAGGTAATCGGTATAATAATCTTCTATAATATAAAAATGAATCGCAAAATGTGTTGGTAAGCGCATAACTCAACAACGCCTGGACCAATTTGGCCAAATCTTTTTTTAAAATGTTCGTTGAAGTTCAAGGATGGTTTTTACGGCGAGAAAAATTAGAATTATTGCTGGAAAAACCCTAAAAATAGCCCTTTTCTTTTTCCCATACAAATGATTTGTAACTAAAACGTAGTCAATTTGAGCTTTATTGCTATGGTATAAAGTTCATATTAAATTACAAATCTTTTTGACAGGACGAAGTCTGTCGGGTCAGCTAGTAAGAAATAAAAATGTGCTCAGTTTTCTATCTAAATTCGCCTACAGATAGAAAACAGAGCTCAGATCACCGACCGCAGGTAAAGTATTAAACGTATTTATTGTAAGTTCATTTAATTTATTGACTCATGACAAAATATGAACAAGCAACAAAACTGTTGGTGAAGCAAATACCCACACACAATCTTTCGCATTTTTTATATCAGTATGATAATTTTGATTTTTGTCCACAGCTCGAGACTTCACACCACACCACGTCACAAGATTCAGGCATTCAAGGCATTTGCCGTCCTACACGGCGCCCGTGAGTACCACCATCCACCACCATAACGTCACCATCACATTCATCACATTCCACCGAGCCCCAACAGCTTTACCCCCTTAGATTTCAATTATTTTACCGCTTATTTATATTTCTACATAGACATATATCTAGATGTACATTTTACTTAGACTGCATGAATATTGCAACATTTGGATTAATGTAAGTAAATATTCCACCCACTAATGATTTTCCACTTATTAATTCCCTCTAACATGCTATACAGGAAAGACACAAGGTATTATTACTGCATATTATACCTATCTATGTTTTATATACACTGTTTACACTTAACCCTACATTTCAATCTTAATTTCTTGCTAATGTATTTTAATTCAATGTGATATAATATTTATTAACATTTTCGTTTTTGTTCAGTTTCGTTGATTTGATCAAAGCAAAATTATTTGATTGGTAATCAGTCTAGACAAAAATATATGAAGAATAAAAAGCACAATACAAAAATTATATACTTCAAAATAACTTAATTGCATGTGGAAGTTTGTATATTTACTCTGTCTATGTCAAAGTTCCTAATTGGATCCGCACACAAATTAGTTAATTTTTCGTCGAGTACTTAATCGCGTTTACGTGATTGATGTTATTTTTATTCGGTTAGACAGCATGCAATGTAAGATATTCTTTGCCAAAATGTATTATATATAATATAGAACACTGTCAACGTAGATTTATATAATTCACATTTGGGCAAAGAAGTAAGTAATGTTTTGTCACATTCAAAAAAAGCATAAAATAGTTTGCTGATATTTTCAAAAAGCTTAGTAAAAAACTCAAGATGCACATTTGATGCAATTTAACAACAAAATAAATATGTTTTTTGAGTTATATATTTACCTTTTGTATATATTTTGCAGTCATCTGAAGACTATTTTACAGCATATTTTTTCCAACAAGATGATCTAGTTTATATAAACATCAATGTGACAATACATTTCACTATGTTTGTAACCAAAAGTAGAGGCACAACCTAACGCGTTTTCAGTTTGTACCGGCTGGGACCCTGAAGCTAGCTGTTAAGGACAACCACAAGCCCCTGTTCACAGAATGCCTCAGCTACAGGCCTACTGTGAAGGAAGAGCAACCAGTGGGAACCTACGTATTTACGGTAAGTTTTTTCAGCAATTTGTTTCACTGTTGGACCTATATTGATAATGATGTGATGGGTTTCGATTGATAAATGTGATAGATTATGGTAGGCCTTACCCGCGGTTTCGCTCGCTTCGTAACGGATACAAAGTAGCCTATATTTTATTTCAAGTCACGTATTTTGTAAATTCCAGGTATCATCCAAATCCGTTCAGCATTACGCCGTGATAGAGGCGTTACATCCTCACAAACATTCAGATTTATAATAATAGTAGGATTTGAAGATTCCAGCTGCTAAATTAAGCTTATCATTTATTTAATCTTAGTTAATCTGTAGCAAGGTAATCCAGTCATTGATTGAACATTATGCTCGATTACAATTTAATTTACTTATGAAGGGTCGTATTCGATTGCCCTTGAGTGTAGATAGACATCTATTGATTTGTGACTAAATGATAAGGTAAGAGTAATCACTCGATAATTGCTTCGTCGTTTATAGTCAAGTGATATTGAACTATACAATTACCAATCAAAAGTCGATCACAGCTTCAATTAATAATTGTTTATTTTAATTATCATATTCAATCAGATGGAAATAGGATTTTCTTTGTCGAATATTAAGGATGTATAAACAAACCCTTTGTTTTTGTGCTACAGTTTTCATGTTTGGATTCAGGTAATCTTTGCGCTTTAGACCCTCAAGACATATTAAAGTACCAAAAGTAACATTTAATTGAATTTATACCGATGATCCTGCATATATATGTATATGGTATTAATTCAATAGGTATCTTAATTGAAACTGTCTAAAACTATATTTAAATGTATATAATGATCGAGAATTGTCACCAACAGGTAAAAGCAGAAGACAGAGATCCCCCCGAAATGGGCGGGACAGTCACGTACAAGTTCGTCTCAACGCCGGGGGAGAAGGAAAGATTTCACGTCGATCCTGAATCTGGCAGCATAACAACGGCCGATGTTAGTACCATTTATACCATCTGGCTTATTTCCCTAAAACAAACTCCGCAATATAAGATACAGATATTATTGTTCGATAAATTAGCAAGTAATGTTGTAGCACGCTTTAATGCAGAAGATTCTAGGTAAGACCATTTCTATTGAAGATTATTCTGATTTGATGTATAATATTATCAAAATAATACAGATATTCGACCACGATGAGCCGTCCAGAGAAAAAGAAGCCTATATTACAGTAAGAGCGAGTGATAACGGTCAACCACAGCTTGACGACGCGTGTACTATCAAAATACTAATAGAGGACATCAATGACAACCAGCCAGTCTTCGACAAAGTTGTAAGTATTAATCTTGAGTGTCAATATGATAATGTGAACTTCGACAACTAAAGCTTTTTCACTGCTAATTCGCCAAGACTGGGCTAGACTGTTTTGACGATTCGTTACTTTGGATTTCCTAGGTTGATTATATATAATATCAGATACAACGTTTAGGATACACATGTGCATGTTTCCTTCTTACTTGATGTGGCCCAAGTTTCTAATAATTGTGTATTACTCTATGTCCCATCAGAAGAAAGAGGTTAGCACTAGTTTTTTTTTTCTTTTATTCGTGTCTATTTATCATGTGACTAACAAATCATTCGTTCATTAGCCTCAAAACATGGCGCAGATAATTTTAAAGCTTGCCTGTTTTTCCAAGGTCTTCCGTGGAGACGTATGGAAGGTTTGTCCAAAACAACTGAAACTATCACAATGAGAGAAAGCGTTTCGCACAAAATAAATAAACTGTCACTGACTTATCTGTGCTCTATTTCAATTATCACCAATGCTTTATCTGTATTGTTGTCTAATAAGCAATGGTGACAATCGAAGTCTTGAATTTTAAATATCTGTTTTTTCTACTTGCATGTTCCTGCATGTCTGATTTAGGATCGTAGGCCGCCACTCAAGGCGTTATTGGTAATATATTTTATGTGTTCGTGTGTTTGATACACTTTCTTTGCACATTTGTAGTTGATGTGTTTTCTTTAGCTAGGCCGCTCTTTCCCCCTAGGCGCATTTTACCACACTGCACGATTATTATTATTTTCAAAACGAAATCTTTCTCTAAGCTTTGGGCATGCTTCGCGTAGAACATGTCAGTTGTTTAGAATAGAATATCTGCTAAGATGTCACGTTTGGTAGGTGTTTATATATCAAAACATAATTAATATTTTTATTGTCCGGATAAAAATGTTTTGAACAGTCTAAAAATGCAATATTTTCGATGAATACCAATAAATTATACACACAACTAACTTGATTTTTCGTATACAGTCATACTCGGAGTCAGTGCCACAAGATCTTCCGAGTGGGAGAGAAGTCATGAGGATATCAGCGACAGATATAGACGATGGAAACAATTCTATAGTTCACTACAGTTTGGATTCCAATTCGCCGGATCAAGCATATTTTTATATAGATCCAGACAACGGAGTTATATTCCTGAACAAAACTATTGACGTAAGTGTAATTCAAACTTTTACTTTTAAAGTTTAAAACAATTATTATTGTTATTACAAATGTACTTACAAACTTCCTTTGTTTCCGCAGAAATTGCCCGGTTACAAGTTCAAACTAAGCGCGATAGTAAAAGATATGGGCGATCCCCCGCAACAAAGTTCCATAACTTTAGACATCCAAGTTGTGGAATCTAACAAGAAGAGCCCATCTTTCATAGAAGTTCCCGACGAGCCGATAAGATTAAAAGAAAATTACGCTGATTTCAATACGCCTATAGCCACAGTGAGGGCGATGTAAGTACGAACTAATTGAGAGTTTAATGTGAATTTTAAATTCTGAAAATACCCAACAAAGTAATTTAACAGCGTCTGCGTCAGTCGCTTTCTTTCGAAGTTCATATTAGGGAACCGTTTTAAGTGATTCCCTGAGGGGAAATAAAATAATTTCATATGTGTGATGTATGAAGGTCATGCTTATTTTTTATTTACAGCTCAAACATCCCCGAAGAGAAAAAGTTACAATTTGAACTAGTACAGGGCCAGACCGAGCAAACAAACAAATGGCACACATTTGTGTTGGAGCCTGAGGCAGACTCGGCGGTTATCAAGCTGGGGAACCATTTGGATTATGAGAAAATTACAGATTACACGCTCACTGTTAGAATACAGGTAGGTGTAACAGAATGTGATGCAATTTTCTTTTTGAAACCAGGGATTTTGCACCAAAATCAGAGCAATATTTCTTCATGTTTTGTTTCTCTTTGTTTTGATGCACAATTTTTCATTTTTATTTTGTCCTGTTTCTTATTTCGGAGATTTTAATATATAAAATAATGTTTCAGAACAACTACAAATTAGCTGCAGAAACCATAATTCAAATTGAAGTAGAAGACGTGAACGACAACATACCAATCTTCAGTGAAATCAGATCAGGCAGTGTTCTCGAAAATGAGAACCCAGGAACACCTGTCATGCAAGTCAGGGCTTTTGACGCTGACGGCACTTCTGCCAACAATCAAATCACATACGAACTAGGAGATCCTTCAGATCCCTTCGCCGTAGATCCTATCACAGGAAACATCACCACTCTGAAAATGTTTGACAGAGAAGAGCGGAGTTTTTACAACATTAAAATCATAGCGACTGATAATTCTGAATCCGCACTGATTCCTGGAAAACATAATGCTGGTCAGCAAGTGTTCCTGATAGAGATAGCTGATAAAAACGATAATCCGCCTCATTTCACTCAAGATACGTATGTTGCTGAGTCTATAGCTGAAAACGCAAACATCAATGAGCTCGTCACGGTTGTTAGTGCCTTGGATATTGATACTGGTAAGTCTTACTTAGTTATTTTATCCAAAAGCTCATTTGCGTTTGCAGACAATTTTATAAGAAAGTTTTGGATTGGATGTGTTAAATTATTTTTAATAGACGCTGTAAAGATCGCTGGTGGTCAGTGGAGGGAGGCAGCATAAAAACGTATGCTAAAGAGGCTTTTGTCTTGCAGTGGACTTCTACAGACTGATGAATCTAATATTAAAGGGTTTCGGTTTTTAACCCCAACAAAGCAACTCTGTACTTATTGGTTCTTCCAATTCTAGACAGATCGGTGCAGATAATTTAAATCAATACCAATTTTCTCATTCGATGATTCGTACAAATTACTCATTGATAAAATTGGATCAGAATATTTTCAACTACAATGATTCGAAACCAATATAACTTTTAAATAGAAGTAGCACTAAGAAGGAATACAGCTCGAAAAACCGACAACCCTTGGAGCATAAAAGTTTCCGAATGGCAGCCACGGACCGTGAAACGTAGGGAAGGTTCTTCCTGGTATATTAGGGAGGTAGAAGACTTCTGTAGGCTCGTCATGATTATGACTATGATGATGATTTCAAAACCGTAACTCCTTCCACAGCTTCAGTAGTGACCTACAGTATAGTCGCCGGCAACACATATGACGCTTTTGTCATCCGGAACTTCACTGGTGAGATTCGAGTCAACAACGAACTCGATTACGAGAATATCACCAGCTACAGTCTCGATGTAAGAGCTTTTGATGGCATTTACGAAGACTACGCCAAAGTCATCATCAATATAGAGAATTTGAATGATAACCCGCCGGTGTTCCTGGCAAATTATACGAAGACTATTGAAGAAGAGAAATTGTATGAAGGATGCATTGTCAAAGTAAGTAATAATAGTATTAACACCCGACAAGCTTATACATAATTCTGACCCTACGCTAGGCTTGTGTCGTGGGTATCATAAACTACTGGTAGGTACCACAACACCCAAACCAAGAAGAAATATTTATAGCACATACAAACATTTCTCACGCAGTCGGAATCGAGCCCGCGCCTACCACGCCAAGAGCCGACAAGCTTTCCTTATTTTAAGCCGCTTTCCTGTTCCCTAACTGACAACGTACCTTGGAGTAAATAGTGTCTATTCACGCTTAATTCGTCAAGCAATGAGCGATGGACTGGCATTTAATCATCTTATTCCAACTGAACAGTCAATTACCGAACAAGTCAGAAATGTTTACACTTCTTTCTTTTCTTTTCCTTGAATTTACCAATAGTCTAGACTTAAATGAATGAACTTGCCTTTTCTTAGCGGGCTCAATAAACTTCTTTTTCAATCGTGTCTGCTAGTAGGCCTTCTGTTGTCTATTGTGATCTCCACTTGTGTTGGAATTGCTTCTAAAGCCCGGTGCCCACTATCGGTACGGCATGCCAAGAGATCTTTAGGTGTCCTTAGGCATGCCGTGCCGTGCCTATAGTGTAGGCCGGACCTAATATGGACTTCTTTAGTTCACCTCTTAGCTGGACAGCTTCTTAGAACCGCATATTTTTTGAGTTCAGTTCTAGGTATCATACTAATTTATGTTTCCAGGTAGAAGCATATGACCCGGATATAAAAGACAGGAACGCCCCGCAAAACATCGTGTACTCTCTGGTAAAGCACGAGCAGAAAGAGTTTCTACAGATCGACAATGATGGCTGCCTTCGACTGACCAAACCTTTGGACCGGGACCAGCCTCTTGGGTTTACCAGGTACCTACTATCATACTCGTAATGGCAGCTATAAAAATTAAGATAAATAAAATATAAATATTTCTGGACATCTTAAGATTTAATTAATTTTAAGAATTAAGATGATAGGCATTTTAGGCATTAATGTGCTCTAAAAATACAAATAACCAAAAGTAAGGGTTATTGTACTTAGTGTTATTGTTACCTACACAGTTAATATACCTACTGGAATGAGTGGAATGGTAATGATTGATAGGTTCTGATTGGAGAACACAGTTCGTATTTTTGGTTCTATGATTGTTCATTGGCACACTTGGGAAGTATACCTACCCTAGGTATGACTATCTTAATATTTAAACTCTTAAGCTACTGATGGACTGACAATCAACGCACAGCTTAATACAAAAGTCCTTCATGAAACTTGGAGGATTATTCCTCTTATGGTGTAGGGATGCACTAAGAAAGGTATTCCTGAAATTCAACTCCTAGCGGACGCAATGGGAAGATGAAGTTTCCATAACCGTACTGTCACTATACCGGCACAAAAAAACCGGTCAAGTGCGAGAAATCACACACGAAGGATTATGTACCTTTTTTTTAAAGAGGCAATAGTAATACACACTGAAAATTTCAACTCTACATATAACGGTTCATGAGATACAGCCCGCTGACAGATGGACGGACGGACAGCGGCTTAGTAATAGCGTCCCGTTGCCACCATTCAGATGCGGAACTCTAAAAATCCAAGTCGTAACCAAAGCCGATCAAAGCACGACTCTCCTTGTACTTTCCGTTTACAGAACGAGGTGGTGGGCGTATACACTTATAAGGGCTCCTTTAGCAGAAGTTATTATCAACTTTAAAACTTTATGAAACCCAGTTTGAATTTTAAGTTGGCTTAAGTTTTTTGTCCTAAAAAAGTAAGTTCGTTTAGCTAAGCTCTTGTGACGGAGTTTTTAGGTCCCTTAAAACCGAAGACTTGTTTTTTTATTTAAAATTTACTTCTTAGGAAATAAGTTTGAGATCATTGGATCGCGATGTCTAGAAGGAATGGGGCAGGCTTTTGCCCAGCAGTGGAGCACAAATGGCTAAAAATAATAAGAATAGTAAATACATTTTTAGATCCGATAGAGCTTCCGATCGTTTGGTACCCGTAATAAAAAGTAACCTATATGTTATTTCAGCACATGTACTAAATATTTTTATAAATAAATATTTGAGGACATATCACACATCACCATTTAGCCCCAAACTAAGCAAAGCTTGTATTAAGGAAACCAGATGGCTGATAGAATACTTATATACTATTTTTTTGTAAATACATACTTATAATACATTATACTACAACACCCAGACCCAGAAGAAATATTTGCAGAGCATGCAAACATTTCTCCCGCAGCGGGAATCGAACCCGCGCCTCTTGCGTCTCAGCCGAGCACTCGCCCGCCTCGCCACAGAGGTCGCATATTGCGGTCCATCATTTTGGAGAAGATACCATAATATAATATACCCTTGGTCGCCTTTTACGACATGCTCACTAAATTGCTTCTATAGGATTGAGATTATATTGTCTTCACAGGTGGCAGATTCTCATCATGGCAGCTGACCACGGCGGAAGACTAGGCTCAGACAGCTTGCGGTCCACCACCGAAGTGATCCTAGAGCTTACCGACATCAACGACAATGCGCCGTTTCTGACCAATGTAAGTAGTTTCTTCATACATACATGAAACCACTCCTATCAATAAGGCCTTTTACCATCTATAGTAGATGATTTATACAGCGTCAGCAGGAAACTTTTACCTTCACAAATGGGACGCTGTAGTGCTCGGGACGTATTAAGATGGAGTAGGCTTGCCCAGCACCTGCAAACATTACTCTCTCAACGGGAAGTGAACCCCTCGTGTCTCAGTCAGGCAATCGCCAAGCCACCAAGGTCGTCAAACAATTCAGAATGTAATTCCATTCGAAAACGAAATAAAACTTTCATTTAACCACGTAACCTTGCTTCAAATGCACTTTAGAATAGAATAATTCAAGACCAGTCGGAGACTGTTGAAAGACGAATTGAATTGTATAAATCCTAGGATCTAGGATGTGAGCTATCTAGACATGCTGAGATCCCGAGGTTCGTACTCTAAGTGGCCAGTAAGCTAGACATTGACCTAGCTTAAGCGAAGCTAGATTTGTAGACCGAGTAAAAAAGTAAAACCTTTTACCATCTATAGTAGATGATTTATACAGCGTCAGGAAGCAACTTTTACCTTCACGAACGGGATGTTGTAGTGCCTGGGACGAATTAAGATGGAATAGGCTTGCCCAGCACCTATTCCATCCTCTCAGCTTAGTCGGCCTTGTCCACGGGAAAGACATGGTCAATACGTGCGGAGACCGAGTAGCGGTGTGTTATCAATTCAAATGTCAAATGACATTGTAATTCTTTTTAATTTAGCATGGGTAGGGTAACAGCACGATTCTACCTTTCTAAGACAAATGGGTAAAAAAGAGACAACAGTCAAGTACTGATCTGACAGCTGTCACCCTACGCAACTACACCCTATGTAATGTGTGGCTAGTGGTTGAGACGCGAGAGGAATTGGAAAGAAGGGTGTTATAAAGAGAAGCCCTGCAACCAACAGTGCGTGCAATCGGGATGAGATGGTGAGGAAGTTCTGGCCGTCAAATTACCTAAAGTTTTGCGAAAGATTGCTTAGAGTCGTAAAAATAAATTTCGGAACACAGTAGAGAAAATCAGAGAGAATTATTATTTTACACTTCAATTAGGTACTTTTTGTTTTACGACGAAATAATCGTAAAGTCTTATAATATCTTCTAAAATCTGTAATCTTAAAACGGACAGCCAGTCTTATAAAAATAAAAACCAACAGTCATATAGTTCTGACCTCATACTGGAACTCCCTGTGTCGTGGGTATCAGAAAATACCAGTACCATGGTACCGCAGCACCGAGACCCGGAAGAAATACTTATTTGCAAAACATGCAAATAATATTTCCTTCAGTGGGAATCGAACCCCTGCTTACGGCTTAGCCGAACACTCGCCCTCTACGCCACCGTTATTCAGCAAATAAAAACAACAGCCCGTACTAATATTCTGATACCTTACCATGCATATTGTATCGGTCGGCCCAAATTGAACCAAATGAAAATATTATTGTGAACACAAAACTAGGCCGATGCAAATAGCATGCATCGTGCTCGTTCCTCTTATTACAACAGATGCATCTGAATCCATATTTTTTCAAAACATTCAATCGTAATACCATGTCGGATTATGACCTTGACCTTAGGAGTGTTGATAGTGTATGAGCTAGTGGCCAGCTCTAGTGTGTTTCATAGTGTGAGCTATATAAACTAGTCAAAAAAACTGTTGACTGGTTTTTGCGGTTAAACTTACTTTAGACCGGTTGAGAGTTTTGACTGTAACTTAACTTACACAAGATAGACTGCGATGGTGCTCATTGGTAGAGGCCTATATCCAGCAGTGGACTGCTGTAGGCTGATGATAATCATGACATCCATCTTGTAAATAAGAGAAGAATATCCACATCATTACTACAAATCGTGTTATTAGTTGTTTCGAACCAGTGTGGTGAAAGTATTCAAAGTGCGCCTTAAAGACTCCATTCGTGTACTTGACACATGTTTCTGGACTTTCTACGGTTCTACGGCATGCCAGTTTCTTCACGATGTTTCCCTTCAACGTTTGAAAGTCAGTACTCTTACGTGCGCTATATCGCTATTCTTGAGCACTCATACATTTTTCGAACAAAAAAATCCATAGGTGCACAACGGGAGTTGAACCCATGACCTTTGAATCGGAAGGCGGGGCCTCTACTCCTAGGCAACCAGTGCTCTTCGTATATTAAGTGATGACCTTGAAGCTTTACAAAGTTCCCAGTATAATTTGATTGTATTTTAGCGAACAGAGTTTTGAAGTAAACAAAACAATATTATAATAAATACCAGTAGAATTTCCACAAACCACAGGTAACTTTCCCAAAAAACAAGTATTTTAAATTTGTCTAAGAGGTTTCTTTTTTTCCCAAACCGGAAAATCGTGATTCACGTCTACGGTTTCTGCACTTGAAAAGTCCCCAATTCCTGAAACCCTTGGGGCATCGGAATTTCCGTGGAATGATTAAGAGCGATTTGGGACGTTCACGTTGGAGGCTGTCAATTTTTTATGCAAATTCCGGTCTATCTGTACGTTTCGAGCCATTGTGGTAGGGTAAATATATCCACTTACGAATCTCCTACTAAAATACTTCTTGGAAGTAAAGCATCAAATGTTAGGGAACGATTTTCTCATTTTACATTCTTCATAACTGTGGTCATAGAAATGGAAATACTACGAGCATAGTCAAGTCATTCGCATTCCTGCCATAATCTACCATTTACATACATATTATCACATCCGTACCCCTAACAGGGTGGGCAGAACCACAAGTAACTTAAGTATAAGAAAACTTGCAGCCACTCCTGATTCAAAGTCCCAAGATGGATATGGTCTCATGGTGACTATAAGTATAAGTCGGAAAGGAGAATCCCTTAGTCGACTTTTAAGACATGCTCGGGGAGAGAAGCCGCTAGACACGTTCTATGGTTTTTCTTTACTTCCAGTCCAGCAGAGAAGTAATCTACTACGTTTTAGGAATTAATTGTTCGCCAATGGATTGTTTTCTGTGTCTTACAAAGCGGCATACATTTTTTGTTAGAAAAATAATGTGCTAAGGTAATGAACAATACAATCCATCGTCCGTTTGGAATCGGACATTAGAACAACGGTATCAAAAATTCCATTTTCAATAACTATTTCTTTAAATTTATTCCGTTGCGTTTCTGTACAGATTGTACGAAGCCAGGCCGTTCGTGGATCCCCTGATTACTTTTGAGCGTGCCAACCCGTACCTAATTAAAACAGTAGAAACGCCTAGTAGTCTAATCAAAACAGATAGTGCCTTATCTGACATAATTTAGTCTTCATCAATATTCTTACTAATTTATAACTGCGTCTGTTGGTTTATCCTTTCACATAGAATTGGAGCAACGAACCGACCTTATATTTTGAGATAGTACGTTCTTGATTGATCGTTGAAACGCGGTCACAATTTGGATGGGTGACCGCAAGTGGCATACGCTAAACATTATTTGACAGAAAAACAGAAGCTGTTTGTAAAACGATCCATCGCCTGTTAGTAAGATATTTGAACTGGGCTATAGGTACCAAGGTAGGTAATAATATGTAGGTATAGGTATACGTATATATAATAGGTATTCGGGTACCAAGCAAAGCCGGGGGAGAAGCCTAGTTCCCCATAACGCTTAAATAATTCGGGATGGTGGATTAGGCATGTTATCTGGCACCCTGAAATTTGCTGTCGGATTTACGCCGCACAGCCTTGTCAGCGTTTATTCATTCCCCGATAAATTACACTCAATCTATAAACGCTTGCTTTTATGTCTGTCGGTTTGTGAGTATAATTTTGGGATCTAGAGATCTTTCCTTCCTAACTTGACAGAATAAATAAAACTACCTTAAAACCAGCGCTATTTCACCTGGTACTTAAGTGAAGTTAGCTTAAAGCTGAGTCAGGAACTTTCGCCAACTTTTATCTGATTTACAGAGCAACCAGGACATGTGTCATGTACTAGCCCCATAAGATTAGGTCTGTAGGTTTATGTATGTTCTTCTTTCTTTTGCCGTATGCTCTGTCTTTTATTGCACGATTTATAATATAACGATAACTGTTGTAGATCAAAGAGCAACAACCATTGGTTAAGGAGGTGGACGTTGGTAGCTGTGACATAGTTTTTCTAAAACTACTGCAGCTATCATCGTTTGCAATTAGTTCGTGTGAACCTTTGTATCATGTTCTCAAATAATGATTTGATTTGATTTTAATTTTTCGTTTCTGTACATATTATGTGTATGTTGTCAATAAACTATTTTCTTTTACCTCATCATCATCAGCCTATAAATTTCGACTGCTGGACATGAAAAATTTTCCGACGAAAAAACTTCCCGCGGCCATCACAATATCATCGGTCGAGAGGACGAGGTTCTAGCGGTAGCGGCCCCGCCTTCCGATCCAAAGGTGGTGGGTTCAAATCCAGTCGTGCACTAACGTGTTTTTCTGTTCGAAAAATGTATGTGCGCTATATCAGTACTCTCAAACATCATTTCCCTGCCCTTTTCCCACTTTATGTGGGGTCGGTACAACATGTATTCCTCTTCCATTTCCCTCTGTTAGAAGTCATCTCAACGCTCACTCCTTTCTTACTCATGTCATCTTTCACACAATCCATCCATCTTTTCTTTTGCCTACCTCTACCCACAGACATATCCTTCCACATCAGTAGGTACTCTTAAACGGTGAAGGAAAATATTGTGAGGAAACCGGCATGTAACTAGGTATTAATTTAAAAGATAAACCACCTTTGTGGTGGTTTTGAAATTTCAGTTTTCTAGCTTCAGTAGTTTGGCCTGTGCGTTGATTGCAGAAAAATGCTATTATATATATTTTATAGATGTTGACGAGTAGGTAAACCCAAGGGTAGAAGCGAGATCGTAATACGGCACATATCATTCGGAACCGCTCCTCGGGCCCTAAATCGAGCACGTTTGGGCGGACTTGAGATTACGCTTGTTTTACGCAGAAAATATAACCGTACTTAAAACTGAATAAAAATAATAATTTTGTTTTCTTATGCTTCGGCTTCTGGTTTCCGAATTTACGAGGATTAAGGATTTCGTGGATTTTCTTGTTAACTGACGGTTTTTTTTGGGATTTTGTTACCGTCATCGTCGTAGGTCGCCGCCTCAAACAATATTTTCTTACACAATATAAGGGAAGGGAGCCTTTGAGGTGCACTCTAATTCTTTCACCACACTGGTTCGATCATTTTCGAACTATATAGGCATGCCCAACAGGGGCCATCCATTAATTACATGAGGCGATTTTGGGCATTATTTGATTTGAGATTTTGCTGGACCCCCTCCCCCCAAACCTAATCTCTCGTAGGATTTTTTAAAATGCGAAAATTAATTTAACCTAGTTTTCTCGCCATTTTACAGTTTCTTGGGAAAAAAGTTACGTGATATTTGCCGAGACCCCCCCTCTCTCCCACGAAATTGGGTGTAGTTCGGCTTGACCATCTTCCTCCCTAAACGCCTCACGTAATTAATGGACTCACCCTTTCGAAGATAGCCACTACAGCCCCTGATCAGACGAGTCATTCAGGAGAGAAGTCAATCTAAAGCATAATTTTTCTGAAAAAATCATTTTTCAATATCACCTTAACTTTTCCATTTTCTTTTTTTTCCACCCTGTTGGTTTGCGTAACAGACTAATACAGTACCCACTCTGTTTGACTTATCCAAAATTTAAATAACGCCAGTAATTCTTAGAAAAAAATATTGCGCACAAAGTAATTATTAAACTTAGAGCCTACTTGAAAAACAAACGAGCTTACTTTTTTAATTGAAATGCCTATTTGCAAGACTTTCACCAACAACCAAACCATTGATTCTAGCACGGGTTAAGAGTTGTGACTTAGCCCAATTCGAAGAAAGAAAGAAAATAATTTATTGACAACATACATTATCCTCCCTGGTGATAACCTGTCACCATGGTTCACCATATTCATCTTAGGATTTTGAATCAGGAGTTGCTGCAAGTTTTCTTATGACTACTTGTGACTCTGCCCACCCCATTAGGTATATGGGCGTGATAATAAACATACATACAATAATGAATACGGAAACGAAAAATTGAAAAGACAGAGCATAGGACAAATTTCGATTGGTTTGCGAAAATGTATTGGATTTTCGGATTTCGTAACGCACCATAATCTTGTTTTCTAAATCATTATTGTGACACTTTCGAATAGCCGAATCAAACGCTCAGTTTAATGCCCTATAAATCCCCTTGAAATACTGCATTAAACTAGGCGACGAATGAATATTGCTGGTCATTTCACACAGCGATCTAGCCCCAAACTAAGCAAAGCGTTCTATGGGAACCGGTTGACTGATGGAAAACATCTTTTTTTTTGTAAATACATATAGTGGATACAGAGATGATAGCTGACGGAGGAGAATGGAAGAAGAGAACATGCTGTGCCGACCCCACATAGAGTGGGATAAGGGCAGGAACATGATGTTATAGTATTGCTACAAATTTTTGTGCGCCTCGGCAATTTTCGTCAAGCTACTAAATACGAACTAACGCGATGATGATATTATGCAATATAGAGATGTTACAAAAATTATGTATATAGGTACTTATTTTTTTAAGGCCAAGCCACTAAGGTGTTCAAATGGACACGTGTTTCAGGTTTTTTCAAAAAAACTCTCGAAAAGGGGTAAGATAGGATGTCAAAATTTACACTAGGCGAGTGAAGTCGCGCGTGCAGTAGTGTATAAAAGTAAACTGGACGACGAACAGCCGGTTAATTATTGATGTAAGTACATCTAAATTCGAATAGATAGTTATCACTTATTTGGAGAATGCCTGTGAAACGGCCCAAAAAGTTAAACTTCTCAGAAGTTACGCAATATAGCGAAATGAAACCAAATGTATTCTCGTATTTCGTTTGAATTTAGTATGTTAGTTTTTAGGCCTTTTATTCGGACCACATAAGCACTGAACTTAAAAGTAAACGAGAGTTTGTACTTTTAGGGTTCCGTACCCGAAGGGTGTCAACAGAATCGTATAATCTCCGCTGTCCATCGGTCCGTCTATCTCGTGACCGTAATAGACAGAGTTGAAATTTTCACAGAATGTGTATTTTTACTAAATAATAAAAAAGGGGACCCCATACAAGAATCATTTTTAATGTACGATGGTTTGGAACCCTTCGTATGCGAATTCGACTCGCACTTGACCGGTTTTAAAAATGTTCTTTTTTGTCAGCCTGTCGTGTCACAGGATAATTCTGTTATTGGTTCGCACTGTCATTGGCTTACAGTTCAAGGCATCAAAAAAAACAGGCTTTTTTAACTTTTTGAAAAAACACATTTCATTAGCTAACAACAGAGTTCTACATCGATTTCGGTTAGCAAATCCGCTATGGCACACTCTTAAAGGCATTTATACTGCAAGCTATCTATAGGCCTGTGTCCAGTGGGCAAAGATAAGCTGCGGAAGGCTGTGGATGATGATAACGATGAAACTCCATTCTTTTTATTTGTTAATAGGACATTCAAAAGAGAAATCACAAAGAAATAAGGGAGTAAAGTTTAAAATCTTATCTATGTGTTCCTCCAATTACAAAATGCCACAGCATGCGTTATAACTCAACAGATTTTACAATTAAAGATTAAATACAGTGAAACACGTACTTATTAGTTTTACATTATATTATGTAAATCGCTAACATTATTTCAGGTTATGTGTTCACTGTCATTGAGAATATATTTGACGAGGGTTCGAATCGAAGATACGGGGACACTATTATTTCTTATGTTGACACTGTTCCAGACTTTTATAGGGTACTTTGGGCATATTTAAGACTAACTATACCTGCACGGTTTTATTCGCTTATCAATGAAATATTCGCTGGACTGGGAGCAGAGAAAAAACATATAATGTGTCCAGCTGCTTCTCAGGTGATCAGCCCATCGTCCATATAGATGGTCCATCATGTTGGAGAGGATACTATCCCTAAGTCGACTTTTACGGCATGCTCGGGGAGAAAAGTAAAAGTTGAATATGATTATTATAATTATTTAGTTTTCAATCACAAAATTCCTTTGTAACGTTGTTTGATCATCATTTACATGGATGCTGACTATACTATACAACCGCACTTAACTATGTGCATTCCTACTAACAAAATTACTCTGCCAATATTCCCAAATAAAATATTTAAACCCAGTACAATAATAAAAATGTCATTTGAAAACTACAAGCAGCTAAAACGAATTCAATACCACCGCCCTTTCAAATCCACGGGTCGAGACCGCCATAAATAAGACTCCTGAAATATCTGTATTTGTTTCCGCTTATTTCCACTTATCCTCATGCTACAAGCCTTGCCTTTTTAGAAAGCGAACAGCGGAATAAAATGGTCGTAATCTTTGTAGGTTTAGAGAGTGCAATAGCGGATTTTTCTCACCAAAATCAATGTAGAACTTATGTTAGTAAAATGGTATTTATTCAAAAAGAAAATGACATTTTAACACTTTCTATTTGGTTCCTCAAAGTTAAAACTCGATAAAAGAAAAACACCACGATTAAAAAAAATCCATGTTTCGCGTAGGTTATCTTAGATCTCGGGAACCTTAACATATTTTCAGATTATTTTTTATTTATTTATTTAAAAAATGTAAAACCATTTTTTTAGTTGTTGAAACCAGTTTTTTATTTATATTGTGGTTTTGTAATATCAATTATTTAATAAGGCGGATTATTTGATTTCAATATATCTGCCAATTTCAATGTCTCTGTCTTTCTTTTATACACACGAAATCTGTAGCGCTATCTCTTTCAATTCGATTGTAAATCGGCCTAGACGCGATTGTATGGTTTCTTTGGCACCGGCGGCGGCGGGCGGCGGCGGCGACTCCAGCGGACTAATAATTGCTAAAATATATGCATGTTTTTCATAATGTGCATTAAAGAATTTTCTACCTATTTGAAAAATTACATACCTAAAGCTATGCCTTCGTCGATGGCTGTAATGTAAACCTGATCGCCATACCGCCTTATCACTTCAGACCGTTTCTAAACGCCTTGTGTTGTAACCGTAAAGCATGATAAAATTAATTTGATTTACACTTGGGTGATCCTACTAAAGCCCTGCTTGATGTTTGCTAATTCGGAGGTCTAGACACGCCTTTACAAGCGGCCTACAATGGTAAGTCGCTCGGGCTAATGCTTGGTTCCTATTTTAAACTACAGCAACGCTATCTGTTAGAAAGCGCTATAAATAAAAACACTTTGATTTGTTAATCTATTTATCCATCGCCCGTTGAATATAGGAATCGGATTAAGAAGGACAAAGCGACACATGGTCCACTATAATAGCAACGTTGTTTTTTTTTAATGTATGATGTCAGCATTGCTATGGTAATGAACGTTCCGTTGTCCGTTATTAAGATATTGGAACCGGGCATCAATAGAGACGCGGCTTATTACGGCCGTCATTGTAGATTTTAGGTATGTAATTTTTTTATGCAAATACCTTTGGGGCGTTCAATTTCTTATTTCGCTGGCCGGACCAGTATTGGGACGGTTGCTAATTTCCATTCCAAGGCTCTCAAGCTTTTTGAGGGTACATGGATGTTGTTTTGTGCTGGATACCGCATAACCTGAATACTACAGTTTTATATCAAAATGTCTCACTTTTCTGCTGGACTGAGAGTAAAGAAAAAACTAATGCGTTCAGCTGCTTCACTCCCCGAGCATATCGTAAAAGTCGACTAAAGAATAGCATCCTCCTCAATATGATGGACCATCTATATGGGCGATGGGCTGATCACCTGTCACCGTGGTTCACCATTTGGGATTTTAAATTAGGAGTGGCCGCAAGTTTTCTTATGATTACTTGTGGCTCTGTTCACCCTCTAGGGATAAGGGTGTGATATAAATCAACATGCTGGTTTTCAGCGACGAACGCAAAAAAGACAATATGAGTGTAAAAAAATACTACAGCGTACATGTATCCCTTAGCCTAACGGCGGCTTTACATTGTTTTCTAGGATACCCTGTTTAAAAAGAGATAAATATTTTTATATACTGTATTTGATAACGTTTTCACATCATCTTAGAATATACCTCAACGTAGGAAGTCAGTGCAATTCTTTGTTCCCGAACCAAAATTAGAATTACATTTTAGGAGTACACTGAATCTATCTTTAAACTAGTTATTACGCCCGGTCGTAATAAGTAACCAGCTTACGAGCCATATAAAATAAGTGACGCAAACGTATATGCAAAATGATTACATAAAACTTTACAATAAGATTCATTATCGCAATTGCTACAGGAGACCCCCGAAGTCTTGAAAAAAAACGGGACTTTTCAAACATTTTATTTAAAAGTTCTAGATTATGATTTTAGGAAAAACTTTGGATTATTTAAATAGCTTACAAAATCCTGTTGGTAAATGGGGATTTTTAGACCTGAATTTTTTATTTGATTTTCGGGAAAGGCGGGGGATGGAATTAATTTAGGTCGACTTGTGGAGCTGAGTCTGCAAATAGTTGCTATTAACGGGCTCGACGCACTTACACACGTTTGGAAAGAGAACTTTTTTTTATTACTACGGAATAATAATTGAAACTTGTTACCCCATAATGTCGCCAGCTAATTATTCTGATGTAAACACAATTCATTACAAAAATTTGGAGATATAAAGAAATATACATATTGATTTAACTAATGAGGCACCAGAAAAAATGTGAATCGGAATAAAAAATAGACCGTCAAAAACGATCGGTATTCTTACCGTGCGCTACCGAGGTTGCGGGTTCAATCCCGTCCGTGTAGAATTTTTGGAATTAATTAAAAACTATACCCATGTCTATATTTTGTTAGTGTGTTTTTTTTAATGAGATGAAGACCTTGATGGCGTGTTATGACCGGCAAGAGACGTGGGTTCGTTTCCATGTTCTGCAAATATTTATTCTACAACACCCAGATGTTGTGGTACCATGGTCCTCGTAGTTTCCTCCCACGACACAGGGAATCCTAGTGTGGAGTCAGAACTATGTATGTGCCTGTTGTATGTTATATATTTATAATGCTCTTCCAGTGTGTGCGTTTGCGTGTTATATGAGATTAAAACCGCAGTTCACCCTTGTTACACCAACGTACCTTATCCGGAGGTTCCTGGACATTGCGGCTTCAATCTGCCGTGTTTATTCAGGCCCTTATATGATATGCACAGGCCAGTATGGGACACGGATAAATAACTATAAATTACATATTGCTTCCTTTCTGTCTTTTCTGACAAAGGTTAGTCATACAAATATAAAGAGAAAAAAGGTCTACCACTAGTCGTGTCACTAGTTCTTTCAAATAAGTGTGCTGAAAGGCTTTTTAAGTGCGCCTCAATTAATAAATAAATAAATCCCTAGACACATGTTTTCGAACCTTTTGATAGTACTTGTATAGCGGTCATACATTTTTCGAGCAGCAAAATGCACTGATGCACGACGGATTCGCACGAAACCACTAGTCCACCAGTGCACTCAGTCTATCCATACACATTTAAGCATGCATTTAATAGAGGGGTCTCATCAGGGTGAACGTTCATGCTGCGAGATAATTCATATAAATGACACCCAACAGTCATATACAATACACTAGGATCTCCTGTGCCGGTATCAGAAACTACGAGACTGTACCATTGTAAAAAAACACTCAAGTCTGAAGAAATGTTTACATGGAAACTTTTGTCCCTCAGCGAGAATCTTCAGAGGTTTTTTTTAGTTTATCTAAATTTTCAACAAACACTTCTTTACAGACCGAGCCAGTGATCTGGTACGAGAACGAGCCCCCTGGACAAGTGGTAATCCTGACCGCTAAAGATTACGATTCGCCAGAAAACGGGCCGCCTTTCACCTTCGCGCTCAACGAGTCAGCCTCCTTCGATATACGTTCCAAGTTCCAAATCCAAGGTAAGCTAAGGTTATATAACAAAAAGAGCCTGAAGCCTGTAGCTGAAGCGCTCGTGGCGTAGCTTGCTTAAACGTTCTTGTTTGATCGTTAAAGTTAAGAAACGGTTGTGCGTGGTCGCAATTGGGATGGGTGACCGCAAGTGGTATTACGAGATGAGCGCTTCCGTGCTTCGGAGGGCACGTTAAATTGTCGGTCCCGGCTTTTAAGTCGTTAAGCCATGACGGAGGCCTTTAGGCGGCCTAAAAACTTCGTCACTAGAGTTGGCCACTAGCTCATACGAACATACATACATACATAAAAAGAACCTGTGCAATGTGTGCAATAATATGGTTTATTTAATTTTTCCCTCGTCAAAGCGGGCCACTACTTTATACGACATGATAAATTCAATTTTCTCTTTTATCTGGCTAATGTAATTAGTTATTGATCTTCCTCTACCTCGTTTTCCTTTTACCTTTCCTTCTATAATGTTCTTTGTGAAGCTATCATGTCGTAAACATCTGGTAACCTAGGAGACAAATACCTTAGGACTAACATCTTTTATCAATAAGATTGTAAAGGGATAATTTCCTAAAAAAAATACAAGCATGTAACTTCCATGCTTGTTTGCGCTACAAACTGGCGTTTTAAGGCGAAGATTTAAGACACTAACCCCCGAATACTCAAACGCATCTCAGAATTGAGCACGTCTCAAGTGACGAGTTTTTGACAGATTTTCATCCAAAACTGTCAAAAAATCGTGACTTGAGACGTGCTCAACTCTGAGTCGCGTTTGAGCATTCGGGGGTAAAACACATAATCATTTTCCTTCCCTTAACCCTGATAATTCTTTTAATCAAACTGATAGATTTTCTAAATTTATCAGCTTGAAAAATTTAATCGGGACAAAACAAATGAGTTACAACTGAATTAAAAATTCTTCGAGTGAATTTCGTGCCAATTCATTAGTATAGACTACGTTCAATTGTGGTTTTGTTTGCAACTGATGCATTGTGTTCCGCTGTACTAAATCAGCCTAAAACCTGCCATCTGTTTGCACTTCAATAGTCAAAGCAGGCTTAACTGACGTAGGGGAATGGAAACAGCTAGATAACTGTACTCATGTGAAAGACTGAGTTCGGATTCCGTGAGAAAGAGTGATTCCGAACTATGTATGGGTACGTGACTACTTATGGAAAAATATAAAAATATATACTCAAACTCTGTTGACGGAGATTAATCAAGAATTTTATATCTAACATACATGGTTTCACAAAACAAAAACTTAAAAGCTAATATATTTTAAATATTCAGAAATGAATTGAACTCTGTCCAACTACATATTCTTATCTAAAAAAGATGAAAATAGTCGGATATCAAACTGCAGGCAAGTTGCTCAAATATTTTGGTAATTTGCTTTGCATCGCACATACTCACTATTATTTTAAGTAAATTATTACTTCACTAGCATTTGACCTTGAGTACGTGACCTACTCTCGCGCAAGAGACGCTACCAAGGAAAGATTTGCCATCTAACCTTGTAATTAAACTCGTAACTGCGAATAAACTTAACTAACTTGTGAATCTTGTGTTTTACGTGCTCATTACTAGACTAAACTGGCAAAAACTCTGGCAAAACTCCACTCTAAATCAGTGTCTTACCCCCGAATACTCAAACGCATCTCAAAGTTGAGCACGTCTCAGATGACGATTTTTTGACAGATTTTCCTCAGAAACTGTCAAAAAACCGTGAGTTGAGACGTGCTCAACTCTGAGTCGCGATTGAGTATTCGGGGGTAAACTAATCAGTTGTTGCTGTGCAAGTGTAACTATCTATTTCAACATCCTCTACATGTAAAATCATTGGGTGCTACAGTAACCCTTAGCCCGGACAGATGTGGATATGACGAAAAGTATTTCATTCAACTTGCAAACACACTCTTAACAATCTAGTCAGTTTTAAAGGTAAAGTTTTTCCTTAGAACTAAAACCAACCAGTTTACTCTAGCTTGATCCTCATAAATGAGTCAGGTGAGAATCTCTCTTGCTTGCAGTAGAATAACTTTTACGAGGTGTTGAGTGAACTGGCTGTTCGCACAAGACTGGGACTAACCACTGAATGTAGTTACTGGACAGAATGAAACGTATTAAATAATTTACACGTTTATTAACAATACATTTTATAATTGTAAGCATAGAAAATTGATAGGAAATTATAAAATACTGTATATTCATTATATTTGACTTAATTTGTATTTATTTTTCATTAAGTTTGTGATTAAATAAAATGTACTACTTAAGTACAAAGAGTTCAAATTACATACATAAATAAAATCACGCCTGTTTCCTATAGGAGTAGGCAGAATCCTGACCGACTTCTTCCACTTCACATATTCTTCATGCTTTCTCTTAGTTGGTACTCTTGACCTGGCTTTTTTTCTATTAGGTCCAGTAATAACAAATTCTGAATAAGACATTTAGAGTCACAAAGATCGCTAAATGCAAATATTGGTTCAAGTTTCCAAAAAAACATTCTTCTTTCGAATGTAAACTTCAAAGTCTTTAGGTATCTAATAGAGCGATTCAAATACAAACTCAACTGGATTTGGAACTTCGGCAAATTGTTAGCGCGAACTTGCGCATCGCAAACTTTAAGGTATTTTCGTTTATCGAATACTTTGAAATCAGGATCCGTTTGCTCCGTAGACTATAAAGCGCTTTTACGATGAAACATACGAGTATATAAGTAAACTCGTATATAAAGAAGTGCTCATGACGTAGCTTGCTTAGACGTTCTTGATTGATCTTCGAAGTTAAGTAACGTTGTGTGCGGCCACAATTGGGATGGGTGACCGCAAGTGGAATTTCGAGCTGAGCGCTTCCGTGCTTCGGAGGGCACGTTAATTATCGGTCCCGGCTTTTAAGTTGTTATGCCATGACAGAGTCCTTTAGGCGGCCTAAAAACTCCGTCACAAGAGTTGGCCACTAGCTCATACGAACTTACATAAGAAACTTGCTTCCATAAAAAGTAAAGTATATGTTATAAAGTCAAAGTCATATTAAAATCTGTTCAGCCGTGATTGAAAAGTCAAAAATCAAAAAATCGTTTATTTAGTAGAATCGTTTAGGATCTCTTTAAATTGAAGTTTTTAAACATCCTTACATTCTCACAAACCTTCGGATTTATTATAAAAGTAAGATAGCAGTCTCATACAATTTCAAAACTAATAATATTATTAAAATAATTAATAACAAATTATTCGAATTAGTTTAGTGACAATATCTTTTTACTTTGCATCACAGATTCACACAATGCAAATAAAGTGTCAAAATCATTTTAATTTAAGCCTTAAATCACATTGAACTCACTTCTTCACTCATTCACTCACTTGAAGTAACATCGTTATTCCAAGTAAATCAATTTGCAAGCTTTCGTCAACAACTCTTTCCCTACACAGGAAATGTTTCCGAAACCGAGTTTCGTTCAATTAATGTACTTAACATGCAATAAAAGACGATAAACTCTAACTACGTTTGCGAAATGCCGATTCGATTTCGCTTCGCGTGGCGTGTTGATAATTTCGTTCGAGGATTACTTACGCTATCTGCAGGGCCGTAGCCAGGTTTTGTTTAGGGGGGGGGGGGTTTCATAAATGTGTCAGTATTTTAGATAAAAGTTGTGGTTTTAGAACAAGTTTTTAGTAATGAATTGTGGTACATGTTGATGTACAAGCGCTAGTCTATCTCGTTAACCCGTAAATCTGTAATTTCCGTATTAGGCTTCCGTATTTATGTGGGTTAAGTATTTTTTGTTAATTGTTTGGTGAACACACTGTCATTGGTTTTATTATCACAAACATAACCTACTAATTTCTGTTCGGTTTGTCTCATTTCCAACCCTTATTAAAGAATACTTAGAAACAAATTAGATAAAGGAGAAAGTAGCTGTCATGTCGTATAAAGAAGTAAAATAAACAGCATTGGAGAGAAAAAAATGGTAAAAAATTGATGAAACTTCATTATTACATTGACAAGAGCTAGTTCTTAAATAATATATATAGATACTAATTAAACAGATCATGGTCTTATAGCAGGGTAACATCAAGAGACACGACACGTAGAGAATTCTCCAAATTTTTTTGAGGAACTCCTGTTTTGTTCAGCCTGGTTTATCTATATACAACCCCCATTTGGTCCTGCCCTGGCTGCGACCCTGTACGTTCCTGAACTCTATTTATGAGCAATGGCAGTTTTATAACTTGCCGCGGCGTTCCCGACATTGACTCATGTGGACGAAGCTTTGAGAAATCTTACCATACATTTATACTCCTTTGTTTTTTTATAGTTTTGAGATAGGTCACGTTTGAAGCTCATTTTATGGAGTGTTTTTATTTAGCTAGTTTTGGTATGTCCCGCTCGTATCGCTTATTCGAAACAGTGTGGTAAAAGTATGCGCCTTGAAGAGGCTTCTTTCGTGCACTTGACACATTATGTGTCTAAGATTGGATGACTAAATTTACAGTCTTCTGAGGCTTTAAATTTGAAGTTGCAAGTTTTCTTATGCTTGTGTGTGGCTCTGCCCACCCCATTAGGGATACGGGCATGATAATATGTAATATGTACCTATGTGTATTCTTATACCTATATTCTCAGTAAAGATCTATGCGAGAGGGGTAAATTGAAAATTAGTGCTACGTGGCTGTGTCTCAAACTAAGCAAATCTTAATTGTAATAGGTATAATGAGGCAATAAATGTTTTTCATTTGTTGTAATATCAAAACACAGTGAAGTACTGAAATTAATTTGTTACAATTAGGGCTCTTAAGCTGTAACCCCTTTTAATACAGGGGTTTAATTCTTGTAAGGTCAGTTTAAATGTCAACTGTCACATTAGACTTGCCTTGTTTTAGTACAAAGTGGGATTTAAATAGCGTTTGTGGAGTCGGTATTGTATCACGTGTTTTGGATGAAGTTGAATGTACCATTACTTTTGTTTCTTAAGGGATAAAGGGTTTAATCTTTGATTTGAATTGGATTTTTGGTCACAGAACAAATGATAGTAATACAAAGTTTGGTCTCAAATTACTGATTTCATCAGTTCTTTAGTTAGCTCAATGCAAAAGTTACTGTTTAAGAAAGTTATAATGGATTTAAAAGCTAGCTGTTTTAAGAATTAAAGTGTTTTTAACCTGTCAATATTTTTATTCTTATTATGATGACATGAGTAAGAATCTATCTATCTGCTCTTGTCACTAGCTCTTTCGAACCAGTGTGGTGAAAGGATTAAAAGTGTGCCTCAAAGGCTCTTTTAGTGCACTATGAGTAAGAAAGAAAGGAGTGAGTGTTTAGATGACTTCTTACAGAGGGAAATGAAAGAAGACAACATAAAATCAAATCAAATAAAATATATATTCATTTTGAATAAAAATTACAAAGGTTTTTAATAACTAATTGTAAACGAAGATAGCTACAGTAGTTTAAGAAAAACTGTGTCGTAACTACCAATGCCCACCTCCTTAACCAAAAATGTTCATACGTATTGTGCAGACCCTACATCATCATCATCATCTGTCTGCCCTTATCCCACTCTAAGTGGGGTCGGCATAGCATGATCTTTGGAGCATGCTGTAAGAGTTTTGGCTAAGGTGTTTTATGACCGGCCGCCTGCCTGATGTCAACCCTAATTGGGAATACTTGCTTATTGTATCTCATCATGTTGGAGGATACTATCCCTTAGTCGACTTTTAAAACATAAATTGAAAAAAAAGTGCAGGGAAATCATCATGAAAATATTATTATGAATAGGTTACCTATGTCATTATCATCATCAGCTCATGAGTAGGTCCACTGCTGGACATAGACATCCTTTAATGAGCGACATCGCTCCCTTTCTTCGGCTTGACGCGTCCAGTCTATTGACATATATTTTTTTACAGGAAACATCCTCTCAACCCTCGTATCATTCGATCGGGAGCAGCGTAAGCAGTACTGGATACCAGTAGCGATCACCGACTCGGGTACCCCGCGACTCACCGGCGTAACATCGCTCCACGTGGTCATAGGAGACCGGAACGATAACCCCATGGGACCCGGCCATAGTGACATATTCGTTTATAACTATAAGGTGAGTCATAAAACTACTGTTTAAAAAGTTATCAGCGATATGACAGCGCTGTCATAAAGTCGTCAACAAGAATGTGAATTTTAATTTGAACTAGCTGCCGCCCGGCTTCGCTCGCGTGGTACCCGGATAAAAAATAGCCTATGCGTTAATCCAGTACATGTACTATGTATATTCCAAGTTTCATTCAAACCCGTTCAGCCGTTTGGGTGTGCTTGAGGCACAAACATCCAAACATTCTCACAAACTTTCGCATTTATTACGATACTCGTAGTAAAATAAAGTAAAAAAAAATACAAAACAAATAATATGAATAATTTAGGTCTTCAATTAGACGCACATTTTAATGTTTTTACAGAACGCAAATACAAGAAAGCAATTTTGCTCAGACATGGCAATGAAGACAAATCGCCTTTGGCAACTTGCGAAATAATTTTATAATAATCATACCTACTACAATAAGCTATGTAAAGTCTCGCCCACACAAATACGAATTAGTTTTACATTCACGAAATTTTGAAATGTCACAAAATTTCTCAGCGCAAATATCTGAAATACACTATTCTAAATCATTCTAATTGAAAAAATACAAATTTCGGCCTACGGCTTTCTTCGCGTGGCACCCAGATAAAAGTAGCGTGTATTTTATGCCAAGCCACAAACAAAGTTTTCTAAGTTTTTACCAATTTTACAAACATAAAAACTTACTCAAATATTATTGAGATGTTAGGATCTTAGAATATTATATTTTAGCCAGAGGCTGATCTTCTATTAATTTGTTGCTTGTTTTACTATAGCTTTATTATTTTGCCAATGATAATTAAAAAAAAATATGTAAAGTATATCAGAAATAAAAAAAAACTTCATACATTTGGATCTTAAAGTGGACTTTGATATTTATTCAATATGTGAGAACATAATGGTCTAGTTTTAGATAAGTATATTATTTTTATTGTCCGTTTGTTTTCCTAAGATATAAAATATAGGGTACGATTTGTCCCTTCGTACTCTGACATTATATTTTAAAATAAGAATACTATTCGTTCTGTTGGCAGCCTCATCAAAACAGCCAAAATGTAGAATTTGAAAGCAAGTCAGTGATGCCGCGATTGTGACGCCGCGGCAGTGCTACGCAGTCATTTATCGCGTCATTGACACTGCGCTCGAATGACATTAGCTCTGTCGCGGCGTCACTAACGAGGCGCCACAGACGCTTGCTTCGAAAGTCTACTTTTAAATGTTAACCTATAAAATTCTGGTAATAGAATCAAGATCCAACTTGAGGCACAATTACTCACGTGTTGAAATTTACCAAATAGTCTCGGGAAAGGTAAAGATCCCTTGATCTCTAGGGACAGACATCACGCAACTTCTTTGTGCCAAGATCCCTTTTATATCATTTGCTAGCCAGGTAATAGATTTTCGTGGCTTTCTTAAAAGTCTGCAGATTCACATTACTTAGTCGTTTATTTTGTACCATCCAATGCTTACTAAATTGGACTTAAAGTTTGCGAGAGGTCGGTTGATAGAGGCAGCACAAAACCTTTTTTAGTATATTTAAAGGCCTATGCATTCCATAGACTGATTATGAAAATATGATTGAGATATTGGAAACATTATTAAGACCAGAGCCAGCTGAAAATTTGTGCTCTTAAAAACAATATTTAGTCGATTTTTTATCCTGATCAGTAGAAACGTAAACTCCTCTTTCCCAGTATTGTTGATAAACCATTTAAGGCCACTTTCTCGATGTTTGACTAGTGTGTTTTTGTATGAAATGCCCGCGTGGTTCTTGCTCCCCTGTGCCCTACAACATTGAGAAACTAAGGTTGATCACAGGCAATAAAAAGTGCCCACTGTCTACCAAGATAGGCTGAGCAGGTTGACCACGACCAATGCCCGACGTTGAGTTATGTAGTCTACCGATCTGTCGATATTTACGTAAACATCTATATTTCACTTTAAGCCTTCATTATGTGTCAAACCATTCGACAAAGAAATTTTCTGTTGGTGGCCTGATTTTTTATTATTGGGACGACTTTCAATAGGCAAGAATGATTATAACGCTTCTCCATCATATTCCTTTGTCACAAAACTTCTTTCAAAAGTCTGCCCTTGTTTATTTTCTGTAGCATATACCAAATGGAAAAAGCTGTACATTTATATCAAATATATTTTTTTATTTATTTGGGAACATGATGATCACAGGTTCATAAAAACTAATTGCAAACGATGGTAGCTGCAGTAGTTTTAGAAAAACTGTGTCGCAGCTACCAATATATTAGTAAAATAAATGTGTAATTCATATAACGAATATCATCCACCAGGTTGGTACCCTGATAAAAATGAAAATGAAAATGAAATGAAAAATGAATTTTTAGTATCCAAAGAAATGTTCCTACCTTATTAATATTGAATTACCAGATAGGTAATTATGCATATATTTATTTCCTTTTGGCAGCTTGTGTTGAACTTTTTCACTATTTGTGACGTCACCACTCCCCGAAGCCCAGTTTAAAAATCAGCGTTGCGTTGCGCTTGACGGCAGTTGACGGCGCACGGTACAATAACTGGTCTTTAATAAACCACCACAGCGCAGACCTCTTTGCATATACCTAGATTTTCTAACTACTTACTTTTTAGGGTTCCGTACCCAAAAGGTGCCAACGGGACTCTATTAGCCTCCGCCGTCCGTCCGTCTTCGTCCGTCTGTCAGCCGGCTGTATCTCATGAATCTGTATATAAAGGCATAGAGTTGAAATTTTGACACAGACTGTGTATTAATATTATTAAAAATAAAAATGTACTATGTACGGATCCCTTCGTGTAAGAAATTCTCTGGCACTTGAACGGTTTAATTTGTAACTCGTATCATAATATGTTGTTTTTTTTTTGTACATTATTGTGTGTCTACGTAATGTTGTGTCAAATAAAACTTTTATCTGTATATCTTATTCCAGGTCTTACGTGTAGTCCAAGTTTCAGCCAAATGCTCCCTTCCGTTATGGGAATAAATACTCACGCGCAAAATTATCATTTATTATTACTGTGATGTATATCTACCCTTTGATCGTGTTTGTAATATCGAATTGTTTTTTTATCGCCACCAGACGGAAATGTACTTCAATGAGTTGTACAGTTGGAGATACTATGTGAGTATGGATGCTGACTTTGTTTTTGCAAGTGTTTGTATGGATATTACAAGTTGTACTATATTATACTATAGAACCCGTTTTATTTTAACTAGATATTTGTACTGGATGGTAATCGTAGTCATTATTCGTTTTCTCTTAATTTTTTTCTATGCCTGGTTTTTTTTTACGCTTAGTTCAATCGTTCATGACAATAATTCAGAATTATAACGCTTATAATGCATTGTTTATTATTCTTTCTCTGCTGGACTGGGAGTATAGAAAAAACATAGAATGCGTCCAGCTACTTCTATCCCCGAGCATGTCGGAAGAGTCGACTATGGGATAGTACATGATAGACCTCCCCAACATGATGGATCATACCTGTCACCATGGTTCACCATATCTATCTTGCGACTTTGAATCAGGAGTAGCTGCAAATTTTCTTATGATTACTTGTAGCTCTGATAACCCCATTAGGGATATGGGCGTGATAATTTGTATGACGTATGCACTAATTCAAGTTGATTTGTTAATTTTGCCACGTCGATTGTATTGCTAAAATTCAATTAATTAATAGCTTAGTGATTTGGTGTGATTATTCAATTTAAATTCATATTTGAATAATTAACCATTGCGTTGAGTTTGTTTTACGTAAGTAATAATTAATGGTATTTAAATTTATAAAGGTTAATATGTTAGACTTTTGTTCCCTTTTTAGGGTAGTAACAGTTATTTTTATTTTCCGTTTTGGGCAGACAATACGAGTAGTCCTAAGACCATGCTACCCAACCTTTTATAGGTTTTCTTGCCTTTTGTACTTTTTGAAGATTTAGTCTTTCTTTTGAAGTATCGCTTGTGCAATAATTACCCATTTTATTGACACAATATGATAACAAAAATACTGGTCAATATTTTTTAAGGTATGTCGTTCTTACCCGACTCGTGGAATCGAAAAGTGACATGATCTGATTCTTGTCATAGGCTTTATACCCGACGGAAAGTTCCAAACCCCTTTAAAAAAGAGTTCGCCATTTTTCCCCTTCACCATAATTATCATCATTTCAGCTACTCACTGCTAGGTATACCTAAGCTTCCTTTAAATTTTTTTAGCCTCCACGGTTCTCTGTCTCTTATTTAGATTTATAAAAGAGATGTTCCATTTTGTGAAAAACACGTTTCTCTCTTTTATTCTGTTCTTTCAAACTACTGAATAACTATTTACATAAGTTATGTTTCTCTATGAAATGATCTAGTTTACCTTAGTCTTTTATTCTCCAGACTTTTTCTGCGCGTTTTCATCACGCAATTTGTATTCAGAGCTGCTAAAGAGCATGAAATATGAAAACGTTGGTGTTTCATTGCTTCGCGTAAAATCGTAAAATTTACGATTTTTCATTGTAGTCGTGAATTTAGATGTTTACTGATTTTTCGGGTACTTATTGTGAGCCCATAACATTAACTGTGTCGGGAGAAATATTCGCAGATCATGTAAACATTTCTCCCACTGCGGGAATCGAAAGCGCACCTCTTGCGTCCCGGCTAGACATATCACCATTGTCGATAAGTCCGAGTTATACTGATGTGAAAGTAAAACTAAAAGATAAAAACCGGTCAAGTGCGAGTCAAAGCACACGAAGGGTTCCGTACCATCGTACATGCACTTTTTAATGACTTTTACTCTGTACTTTTTAAATATGTAGTATCGAAGATCGATTACGGACGTTAAAAAAAATGTATGGGATACAAGAGACATTTTTTTTAACGTCCGTCTCCGCCTCCTTTTATTTTATTTTTATTATTTGTTGTTATAGCTGCAATAGAAATACACACTCTGTGAAAATTTTAACTCTCTACCTATTTCGGTTCATGAGATACAACCCGCTGACAGACGGACGGACGGACAGACGGACCGGGTGCGGAATAATAAAATTGCAAAGCTGCAAGTTGAAGCTTAGTGTAGCAATGCGTTTGCGGTATGTTTATATTGCGTTTTGAATGCCTTTCCGTCGAAAAGTCTAAGTACTGGCAGGTATTTTGGTACTCTGTTTGCAACCGCATGCTTTTTCGAGTTGGTTTTATTCTTATTTAAGTGCTTGACGTTCATAAAAGGTGTCCCCAACACACCTTTGCGTGCCAAGCCGAGTGTGAATGTTTCAAATTGTTTTTTACGAGCTTTAACTGGTTTTGTTTGTTTTCAATTGTGGTAGAAATAGCTGTTTTTCTTTTATACCATCTTGTTGAAGATATGTTATTGTCACTGTAGATAAAATTGTACAAAATATAGACAGTTTATTCGATATTTCTTTTTGTTTGATAAATATGTAAAACTATATGTAAAAATGTAAAACTTTTTACTACAAGATAAAAAAAATCAAATGAACTCAGTTTCCTATCCAAGTGTGTAATATTACGATATTTATTTAATGTATATTTCCCGAGAATTTAGTCCTATGATGGTTATTGAGAAATTCGTTTGATATTTCAAAGTCAAACAGAGATACACAAGTTGGTAATCCAAATCCGAGTCAAAGTTACAAGTTGAAGTTTCGATATTACCCGGCGGCTTAAACCGCTTTTTGTTTAATAATAAAGTCGATACTGATTCAATACCTGTATACTTACGATAATTCCTGTGTTTTATTTCTATTTTATATCTTTCGATTGATACTATATATTATACTTATAAAATATTATTGTGGTGTATCACTATTAATCTATTTCGGTCTGTATGTCACTTCTTCTTACTACAGATTAAGTAGACATTAAATATGATTTATAATTTCTGGTAGGGATGAACTCATGGGTGATTCTAAAGTACTACAACTTACCATCTATACTAGATGATTCATACAGCGTCAGGAGGCAACTTTTGCCTACCTTACTGGACGCTGTAGAGTCTGGAACAATTTTGGATGGAGTAGGCTAGCCCAGCACCTGTTCTATCCTCTCAGCTTAGTCGGCCTTGTCCACAGGAAAGACATGGTCAATAAAAACTTATGTAGACTGATATACTGCGATAATCCCCGAATACTCAAACGCATCTCAGAGTTCAGCACGTCTCACGTGACAAGTGTTTGACAGATTTTCATTAAAAACTGTCAAAAAACTGTGACTTGAGAGTTGCTCAACTCTGAGTCGCGTTTGAGTATTCGGGGGTAAGAGTGTTAGATATGAAAATGCAAGGATACAAGGGTAGAGGGGACCGTAGTACTCGTAATTTCTGATACCTACGGTCACAGTATACATTGTTCTGATCACACACTAATATTACGAGTAATATGCCCTGTGACGTCAGCCCAAAGCATCTAGCACACAATCTCAGCTTAGTCGGTCTTTTTCACACGAAAGACATGGTCAATACGGAGCTGACTAAGCCGCGGGTTTCACGATATTTTCCAAAAGCACAAAACACTCATAAAAAAGATACCAGTACACACGAAGCTGGGTAAATAAGCTTGTAATAATATATCGGTATTAAAATGTTAATTTTGAGCTTTAATGAAAGTGGGTTTAGTGCGGGGATAAACGGGGATTATGTTGGGAAAGCAGTTTTTATTATTACCACAGTCAATTAGTAGGAAACAGTTACTAAGCTACAAAGCCTCCATATTTGTTACACGCACACATACATATTTATGAATATGTGCGCAATTTCCAAATGGTTACAATATGCCAAAGTTGATTTTAATACTGTAAAATTATGATGAAAATAGCTTTGAGGATGTTTTGCAACAAAGTTTCGTACATTTATTAAAATTAATGTTGGTATGTAGGTATTTATGTACCAAGATCTTTTTTTTTTTTTCAAATGTCTGCGATGACATATGTGGTAAGATTTCAGAGTCGATGAAAAGAAGTAAAATAATTTCGCGCAACTTTCACTCATACAGGCTCAACCTGGATGGAAATTGAGCTTAGATTAGTTGTTCTACTGATTTTAATTCTACTATGCCGCCCTGATTTCTAAGTTACGACGGATAAGGCTTATTTTGTGCGTTCACCCCAACGTTTGTGGGTCGCTGTTTACTTTGGCTAGTGAAACTAGTAAGCGTTTTTAGGACCCTTCCAAATTGGCCTTGTAGCTCTTGCTTTTTGGTTTTCTAGTTATTTTTGTACTAAAACTATAACAAAAAACCTTATTTTTATCAAATCCTTGACAAGTTTTATCCAGATACTGATTACTGGATTTTGAAACTTGCGAGGAAAGGATTAAAGTGCGCATCAAATAGGCTCATTTAATGCACTACTTAGATCTGGTATGTATATAAAGCCTTTATAGGCTATCTTATTTTGTAAGC
This sequence comes from Scotopteryx bipunctaria, assembly GCA_949320045.1. Taxonomy (NCBI): domain Eukaryota; kingdom Metazoa; phylum Arthropoda; class Insecta; order Lepidoptera; family Geometridae; genus Scotopteryx; species Scotopteryx bipunctaria. The sequence goes on along the minus strand of OX439459.1, from coordinate 3,958,900 downwards.
TTGTCGCTGTTTTGTCCCTTACACAAGTAGAGTACGTACTGCGTCGATGAAAAGAGGTGGCAACGACAAAGACAACTTAGCGATAAGCTTATAAAATAAGTCAGTAGTTTTGCCACGGTCGTTTTAACGGTACTAGCTTTATAGGAATTTATAGATTACTCAATCTGTCCCATTGTCTCTGGTTTTAACGACAGCTTAACCCCGGCTTGGTTTCCAAACTTTACCGGACTGGCATCGGGATAATTGATTCGTCATAGGTTTAGGCCGAGAGTTTTAATTAAGGGTTAAAAATAAAGTGAACTTCAGTGTGAGCTTGTTTAAGGAATAAGTCTGTTAAACATCTGTATCTCGTGTCCAGCCTGAAGCAAAGTCGCTTTGCGTCTCACGAACTCACTTAACATTCGCTAAATTATATAACAAATAATAAATCTTGCTGGAAATTATACACAGCTCCATCTAGCTCCAAACTAAGCAAAGCTTCTACTATGGGAACCAGAAGGTTGATAGAAAACTTATATAGGTACCTACTACGTATTAATGTTACTATTTGGTTGGCATAAGGCCAGACCTGCTATTCTTAGAATTTTTTTTACGTTACGTGTAAAACATTCACGACCCCATTACAAAAGGCAAATTGAGAAGCTTAAAATAAAACAATTTAAAACAATTCCATCAAACCTTCAACTGAAAACTTTCGCAATAAAATCGAAACGCGGCCATTATTAATAGGGCTCCATAGATAAACTATTAAGGTAATTTAATTCGGGTCGGGGTTAATTTTCTGTTTCATTAAATAATTATACATGAAAATGCGACCTTTCGCTGTTATTTGTTATTAAAATGTTTGGGAAAACTAAAACTTACTGAATATTATTCAGTTACGGCTCTATCATCTGTGGTTTGTATGGGATCAAGTGAAAACGTTTTAAATGAACACTTGTATATGGTAGCAAAGTGTCTATATGGACAAAAATATCCTAAAAACAAAGTGTTAAATATACCAATTTTGATTTGGTTCTGTTCAGATCGGTTCCGGAATAACAAAAGGAATGAATGTCAGTGAATACTACCAGGCGCCTGTTTTACTTAAAAAAAAACACGAATTCTTCACAAATATCATAAAAATACATTTTATTTATATAAAATAAACTATTTTTAGTGTTCCATATAAATTCTATCAATACGCCGCAGGTGATAAGAGGGCTGGCTCATTCCTATCGCAAATAATTTATTTAGCCATACAACGTGGGAATGCAACCAGTGCTCCTGGGACCTTGCCAAATGTTTTTTTTTGTTAATTAACTTTATTCCCTTTTATTCTTTAATTTTTATTGACGGCTTCGGCGGCGTGGCGGGCGATTGCTCAGCAGAGACGTAAGAGGCGCTGGTTCGATTCCCGCTGCGGAAGAAATGTTTTCATGTTCTGCAAATATTTCTTCCGGGTCTCGGTGTTGTGGTACCATGGTACTTGTAGTTTCTGATACCCACGACACGGAATCCTAGTGTGGGGTCAGGACTATGTATGTGACTGTTGGGTGTTATATATTTATTCTAGCAATACTTAACATTTCGTAGGTACATCTAACAAAAAACCTCGTAAGATCTGTCTTGATATCTTTTTTTTTTGAAGTCCGAATTATCATCTCTTCCACAGGGAGAAGCCCCAGACACGGAGATAGGGCGGGTGTTCGTCGACGACCCGGACGACTGGGACCTTCCCGACAAGAGATTTATGTGGCTGCCTTCTTACGAGCAGAGGAGCCCCTACTTCGACGTACACAGCAACACTGGCATGATCACCATGAAGGAGGGAACACCAAATGGAACCTACTTGCTGAGGTTCAATGTAAGTTATGATCTAGCCGTCATCATCACTTGCAATCCGACTTGTTGAACTAGCCTCATCCTTGCTATTTCGTTCGCCCATCTCGCTTCTGTACGACCGACGTTTCTGTAACCGGTTCTTGGACGCCATTCCGTCATGACCTTAATTTAGCCAAATGGGGTGCAATTGAACCATCCCAAGTTCAGCGTGAGTGCGGATTCCCTACAGATTTTGGCGAGGCTTCTGATAGGGGTGGATGGGCGAGGGGGGGCATAGGTGGTAGGTAAAAGCAAAAAGTTTTATTCCATGTCACGAACTACGTTTATTTAAAGTTACATCCTCAGCCGTTACGGAATTGAGTGGGAACAAACACACCCCCACACATCACAAGCTTTCGCATAATTTTAGTACGTCGGCTTCGTGTCACTAGTTCTTTCGAACAACTGTGGTGAAAGGATTTAACAAATATTTACGAACTTACTACTTGTATAGCGTACATAATTTTTTCGAACAGAATAACAATTGGTGCACGACTGGATTTGAAACCACGACCTTAGGATCGAAAGGCGAGGCCGCTACCACTTGACCACTAGTGTTCTCAATAATTTTAGTAAAAAGTAAGGTTGTTTGTGGTGAAACAGTAGCGCAAATAGGTAAATCCGTTCAACATTCCCTGAGTACAATGTCGCGGCCAGTGATAAACAAACAAAATTGCCCCTGCCTCTCATAACTCTACTTTATAACTAAAACAAATGACTAAACAAAACTTTAGCTACAACAGTGCTATCTGTGTTTACGTCTCTAATCCAAAGGATTTACGCGCAATAGTTTTTACTCGACTTCCATTTCAGTTACAATTCAGTTTTAAGACTGCTGTACACTAAATCCTCGGCTAGGCTTCACAGGGCATTCAACCCTTCTCTATTCTTTTGGGGACATTCCACTTTTAGTAAAAAATAATCTCACCTTTTTGTTCGCTCAACACTATTTACATTGTTTAGCTGGTGCGCTCATAAGTGTTATTTTACAAACTAGATCGAATCCGTGTTTTAGTTATATGTTTGTTCTTTTTTTCTTTGTAACGTGTAGTGTGTGCCTAAATAAAATAAATAAATAAATCAGTGCATTTTGGTCGACTTGCTGAATCTAAATTATATCTCTTACGTTACTGACTGACAGTCAACTGGGACTTTGGCAATCAAGGATTGAATAATGCTCCAACTCCTTTTATAAACACGATTGTAAAGGGATCATTTTCTAATAAAATTGCCAAGCGTGGTTTCTTACCTGTATCTTCCACGCTTGATCGCTTTACGAACAAGTGTAAATGCAACGTAGATTTAAGACGTGTCCAAATGATCCCCGTGATTTTAAGGAATATATATTTTTTTCACTTTGGCCTAGTCTTTAACAAACAGCAATAAAAACACGTCTGAGTAGCAGGAAACCTGGAGGTTAAGAACTAAGAAAGGAATTCCCGGAACTCAACTCCTAGAAGAGACAAAGGGAAGATTTAAAAAAACATACGCAGTCACTGTGGCGTAGGTCTATAGTCATAGTCTCGTATATCTTGTCACCTATATTTTTGTCTTGGTGCCAGATGTGAAGCGCTCGTGGCGTATCCTACTTAGACGTTTTTGATTGATCGTTGAAGTTAAGCAACCCTTTGCGCGGTCACAATTTGGATGGGTGAACGAAAGTGGCATTACGAGCGCTCACGCTTCCGTGCTTCGGGGGGCACGTTAAATTGTCGGTACCGGCTTTTAAGTCGTTAAGCCATGACGGAGGCCTTCAGGTGGCCTAAAAACTTCGTCACAAGAGTCACTTTATGTGGAGTTTTGGCAAGTTTCCCTATTAGATTTTATAGGAATTCACTTAATCTTAGTGAATTTAATTAAAGTTACAATGGGACCAATCGCGTAGCTTATTGTTTTACTGGTGGATTGAAGTCGTATAGATCTCGTGGTTTAGTGGACGTCGGCCTCGGTTTTATAGATACGTATCTAAATTGTATGTCGTTACCGAGCCGTGGAATTTTACTACACTCATATTTTTTCGCCGTGATACAATTTATACAAGTTCTGTTCTAAAAAATATCGCTGTTTTCTTGTTTGATTTTTGGGAATGTCTGTTGTATTTATCTGTAATTTCTACTATTACTACTACTTGTTTCAATAGTTCCCAAACCAGTGTGGTGAAAGGACTAGTTTGCGCCTCAATGAGGCTTCTTTTTAAATTGTACAATATGTCGGTTGCCCAAGCGTTCCCCACATAAATTCGAACAGAAAAACTATGGATCTGGGACCACTACTAGAAAAGCGTTTAGATACAGATGCTTTCCCAATAGCTATTGTTTACCAGTTTCTTAGCTCATTCGAGACATGGTCATTCCTTGTCGAACTGACTAAAGGTCGTGGGTTCGGTTCGAATCGTGCACCAATGGAATTTTCTCTTTCTATACCAGTAAATACCGCTATCTAAATTCCACTTCTCTCTAGCCTCAAAGGTTTGCTGGAAGAGAACTCTTTGTAGGGTTAATCTCGCCTTTGTACATGTCCTTTCTTTATGTCTGTGTTTTATGTGAAATATATATGTGCAATACAGAATAAAGAATTAAGAAATACCAGTACTCTCAAAAGGTGAAGGAAAACTTGAGGAAACCGGCATGTCGTAGAACCAAAGAAAGTTCGAAGCGTACGTGCAGTGCACGAATGAAGCCTCTAGAGGTAACTTCAACTCTTTCACCACAGAGGTTCGAAAGAGTACTAGTCCATCGTCATCATCCCACTCTATGTGGGGTCGGCACTCGTGTAAGAGTTTTGGCTAAGGTGTTTTATGTCCGGCCGCCTGCCGGACGTCAACCCTCCTTGGGAATACTTGCTTATTGTATCTCATCATGTTGGAGGATACTATCCCTTAGTCAACTTTTACGACATGCTCGGGGAGAGAAGCAGCTGGACGCATTCGATGTTTTTTCGAAAGAGTACTAGTACACAAGTAGCAAAACGTTTTGAATTCCCCAGGTGACAGAAGAAAACGAGCCCGTCGTCCCCTTTCACTGGGTGGAAGCAACAGTGAACGTGACTATCAAGGAGATCCCGGAGGAGGCCGTGGACAAATCCGGATCCATCCGGTTCGTCAACGTCACCGCTGAGGCGTTCATCGTACCTGAGGCTGATGTGAGTACAACTTAACTATACGAAACTTGCAACTTGGAGGGTATATTTCTCTTATGCAGCGGTTCAGAGTTCCCCAAATTCAACTCGCACAAGAAGTAGAAGTTTATCTAATATATAAAAATCAATTGCTGTTCGTTTGTCTCGCTAAAACTCGAGAACGGCTGGGCCGATTTAGCTGATTTTGGTTTTTAAATGTTTGTTGTAGTCCAGGGAAGGTTTAAACGGTGAAAAAACATAGTACATGTACCGGGTACCACGCGAGCGAAGCCGCGGGCGGCAGCTAGTATGAAATAAAAAGTCTGTGCGGACTGGCAAGGCGTTAATTCAATTCAATTCAATATATTTATTATTCAGACATGTGATCCATTATTGTTAGTATAATAGTTTCATACAAAGTCTAGGTGCTTTTCTTCTTTAGGTAAATAAACCTCGCAACATAAGTTTTCACTTACTTTAACTATAAGTAGGTACTGCTTTTATATTACAAGTGACTGCCTTTGAGTAAAGGTCTAAGGTGACTGCTTTGGTTTTATTTTAATACATACTTAGAAAAAAAAGCAGAATTTTAAAAATAACTACATACGAGTAGCTGTACTTTAAAAAACAAATGACAATTTAGTCATTACGCTATCAGGCTACGGCGATCTAGTCCAAACGCTATTTAGTCCTAACGCGATGTAGTCATATCGGATTTAGTCAGAAAGCGATCTAGTCATTACCTCAATCACGCCGTAACGGCTGAACGGATTTGAATGAAACTTGGAATATACATAGTACGTGTGCTGGAATAACATATAGGCTATTTTATTTATCTGGGTACAACGGGAACGAAGCTGCGGGCGGCAGCTAGTAATAGATACATTGTTCTATTTTCGAAATACCAGTGAAGTGGAAATCACGACACCAAGATCGATCGTGTGTTTCGTCAATCCCCTAATTTTCCCAGAATTAATCAAGTAAGCGACTATCCGAGATCTCTCCCGACCTTGGCCCAAATTATGGCGGTTGAGTTCCATCGCGGGACACATTCGCAGTGTTTAACGAGTTAGGGGTAATGTCAGGGGAAAAGGGGTAAGCTTGGGTTATACAATCGGACTTGTATTACGAAACTGTACTGAAATCCAGATTAGAAATAACTTGTGTTAGATTTTTTCGTTTATATTTCGTCGTTCATCGTTCTGTACCCGAAGGGTACTAACGGGACCCTATTGCTAAGTCTCCGTTGTCCGTCCATCCGGCAATTTCTGATTGAAGACTGACAGAGAATCTATGGTTCGTTCGCATACTTCATCAGGTACCATAACCCCATCTCTTTCCAACAGGGCACGAGTAAAAAGGACAAGCTGCACCGCACTCTCTCTCTCCTGTACAACACGTCTATGGAAAATGTGGATGTGTTCACAGTCTTTAGCAAGCCGACGGTCAAAGACAAATTCTTGGACGTGCGGTTTTCAGCTCACGGTTCCCCATACTACCCTCCCGAGAAACTTGATAGTATGGTCACTGGAATACAGGAAAAGGTACTTCTACCACTTTTATCTACACTTCAGTTTCAATATTAGTTCTGTCTTACTTTTTACTTTTTAAATAATCACATTTTATATAGTCTTTGAATGCAAAACTATTTGAATGGTTCGAAGCACCGATTTGAGACAGTCGTTTGAAATGTCAATGTCTAAAAGAAGAAGAAGAGACAAATAGAAAAGTAAATTACTCAGAACATTGTTCTGAGGTAAATTACTATGGGAGGGAGAAAAAAACGTATTGCGGGATTGTATTTTGAGAATACAAAAATAAATGTGAAAATGATATAAGCTCTAGAAGTAAGAGGAGTATCAGATTAAATTGAGTGAAGTTACAGACTGTTTTATAACCATACAGTTCATTCATACGCAGTAGTTATTCATACGCAGTTGTTAGCCAATGGAACTACTGCGAATAAACAGGCAACACTCAATACGAAAAGCATCAAATATTGGCTATTACAGTGACATTTTTGTGAAAATTACTTTAGTTCTGTGATACATAATTTGTTGATTTATTACCTACGTACCGCTATTTTGACACTGCACTGCAATCAAAGCATTCCTGGTAGAATTAAATTATTCATGTCGTGTCAAAGGCGAGTAAGGGATAGTATTCTCTCTTATATGATGAGATACAATAAGCAAGTATTCCCAAGGAGGGTTGACGTCAGGCAGGCGGCCGGTCATAAAACAACTTAGCCAAAACTCTAGCATAGAGTAGGATAAGGGTTACAGTGATCATGATCCTTGCATCATGCTGTGCAGAAACCTCATATAGTGGGATAAGGGCAGGAAGATGATGCAATGGAATTCGACATGCACTTGATCGGTTTTTGATTCTAATGATGCTTTCCTTCAACAGCTAGAAGAGGAGCTCCAAGCCAAGATCTATATGGTGAAGATAGACGAGTGCCTGATAGAGAAGGAGCAATGCGAGGACTCCTGCCGCAATGTGTTGATAAAGAACAATGTACCTCTGTCTGTATATACCAACGCCACAAGTTTTGTCGGCGTGAGTGCGAGGGTGGAATCTGAATGCACATGCGACGTGGACGAACCCCTCATCTGTTTGAATGGAGGTATGTAATAATAAAGGCCTTTTACCATCTAGTAGATGATTTATACAGCGTCAGGAGGCAACTTTTACCTTCACTAACTGGACGCTATAGTGCCCGGGACAAATTAAGATGGAGTAGGCTTGCCCAGCACCTATTCCATCCTCAGCTTAGACCACCAGTGCTCTTATGTAATATATACTTCCTACGAATATTATAAACGCGAAAGTTTGTATGTATGGATGTTTGTTACTATTTCACGCAAAAACGGCTGACCTTAGGATCGGAAGGCGGGGTCACTACCAACTAGACCACCAGTGCTCTCCGTATACTACCTTGTAATATTTCATGTTATCCGTTGCAACTTTGAAAGGACAAACTACCACTGCGTGTCTGTAAGCATTACCTAAATGTTTTACTGTGGGTGGCTTAAGACGTCAAAAGGCTAGACGTTTTAGAAGTTGCCTTGGCCTTGAAATCTAAATTCAGGTTAATCCTATGGCCTAAAGCTGCGTTTTCACTAGGCGACATGCCGCAGAGGCATATCGTCGGATATTTACGTGATGGCTCTGAGACTGCGGGACAATATCGCTCGTCATTTGTCTTGGTAGACCACACTACTGCCATTTCGCGGAACATGCGCATACACGCGAGGACACGCGTCCTCACTAAGCAAAACTTGTCGGGCGATTGTCAAGGTACACGAAAAGCGCGCGTGTCCACGTTCCGCGAGCGTCAGCTAGCGATATGTCACACGACACGTAGATGTTGAATGTGATATCGTGCGAAGTCCCCTGCTACGTCACGCGACACGTTGAATTTGTCTCGGGCGACAGTGTCGCGGAACAAAAGTCCCCTAGTGTAAATGAAGCTTCACAAGTATTGTTCCAAGATGTCATCTCATTTGTCTACTTCACATTCGCTAACGACTAGTTCTTAAGCGTACTAAAGTTACCTAACCTGTGCCCTGCATGTCTTAGAACTTGGAACTTACTAATCCCTTGGGTTGTTTGGTGGGTTATGGCCTTTAACTTCTCACTTGGACGAGCAGAAGTTGGATCGTAGGTGTATTCTTAGTCTAATGCCTAAGAACAGTCAACTTCAATAATATGTCAACTGGTTCAATGAATATTCACAATTTGATTAGACTACAATAAGGTACTCTTGCCTGAAATACGAATCTTGTACTTTACTAGAAATATCTATACGCTAGCCAAATTCGATGTGAAATATTTTGCTGATCTATGTCACCATGGTTCACCATATCTATGTTGGGACTTTGAATCAGGAGAGGCTGTAAGTTTTGTTAAGATTAATTGTAGCCCTGTCCATCCCGTTCTCATACGGGCGTGATAGTATGTATGCTTGGTCGCGTTACGAACAAGTGTAAATGCAACGTAGATTTAAAACGTGTCCAAGTGATCCCAGTGATTTTAAGGAATAAAATATTTTACCTTTGACTATCTTTTTGTCACAGGAACACCATTCGCGGACAAGTGCGAGTGCCCCGAAGGTCTCTCCGGCCCGCATTGCGAGCAGACCTCCATCGGTTTCCACGGGGACGGATGGGCGATGTACGCGTCTCCTCCCGCGTGCCACGAAGGCCACGTGACCCTCACCGTGACCTCTCACACGCGGAACAGCCTGATCTTCTATCTGGGACCGCTGAAACATAACCTTCTTTTGGATGTTCAAGGTAATGTATCATTTTCCTCGTGCCATTAGGTTCACGTGACCCTCGCCTTCTTGGCCGGCTGAAGCACAATCCTCTGTCAAATGTTCAAGGTATATGAGCCAACTGAGAAGATATTGTTCAGGTGTTTTTTGGGACATGTATTCGGCTTTACTGGTGAGATACAATAAGCAAGTATTCCCAAGGAGGGTTGACGTCAGGCAGGCGGCCGATCATGAAACACCTTAGCCAAAACTCAAGGATCATGCTGTGCCGACCCCACGTAGAGTGGAATAAGGGCAGGAAGATGATGATGATTCGGCTTTACTGGTGGCATCTCAAAATCTCTCAAGAATCAAATAATGTTTAAAGTAGTGTAATCCTGTTACATAGTGACAGATCTTAAACAGTGTTTAATTTGAGGAACTTTCAGAAAATTATTATCATATTAGATTAGATTTCTCTTATATGAGGTGTTTCACAAAAATCTGATGATTTTATTAGGTACGGATATTTTTGAATTACGAGATATGTACTTTATCTTCTTTATAAATTACATCGCATGAGCAGCGTATAGAATTAAGTTCGCGGGCTGGCTTGTACTAGTACATTCATATAAGTATGTGGCCGATTCAACTAGGTTTTGTTAAAAATGCAACATACAAGATGTAATTCCCTAGAACATCATAAATTTTGGACGATTATTTTGCACAATTTAAGCCACAGTAAACCGAGCCATTGTATTTTAAACTTTGCCCGAAGAACTTAAGTCCAAATTGGTATTTAAGGTTTTCTGCTTGAAAGCAAATAGTCTGCCAAATTGCCAATCTTGCTGAGTGGCTGGTCCAAATACAGGGTAGTTAATTTGTGTCAAATGCACTTTACTTGAGAATTTAATTTGGCGCCAATAATTTTCAGGTATTTAGAAGATCAGAGAATAATTAAACTAGAAATTTTTAGCGCTCTAAAGAATCACACACGGTACGAAAATTAAGCTGTGAGGTTAGATACTCGGCAATGTGTCAGCCATTTTTTTGTATTTAATCCGAACTCAGCCAGCCAACGTCTTTGTCCTAGTAACGTCTTATGCCGCGTTTCAAATTACCAACGTAAGGTTTCCACGTCCCACCAATCATGTACCTTACAGCTTAAACGTTTCCAAAGTGCTCCAATTCCGTTCTTACGTCTGATTAAAACCACAAAACTTCGTTTCTATTGTCGAACATTTCAGTAAATAATCGTAACCCCAATTTGAACCTAATATCAGAAGAATTACGGTTCTAAATCCTATAATTTGGTATAACAATGAACATGTCAGGCAGATTAAGGCGTAGTTTCAAGGGCTGAGTAATGACTTGTTCACAATGGGAGCTGGAATGGTTTATTTTTGTGGGAATCAAGGGACAAATGCTAGGTTGTGGGCACACCGCGCTGATTGCATATTAATGGGGGCTAAAGAGGTGCTAGTTCCTGTAATCGCTTTAATGACCAGTCGTAAGTTCTAGGTATTACAAGTGTGGACCAAGACTTGTTTACTTTCAACACGCTTACATACCCCAATAAATTTTAAATAAAACCGTTCAAGTGCGAATCGAATTTGCACACGAAGGGTTTCGTACCATCCGTACATGTATAATCAATGTTTCTTATATGGTGCCCCCCTTTTATTTTATTACTTGTTTTTATAGTGGCACATTCTGTGAAAATTTCAACTCTACCTATTATGGTTCATGAAATACAACCCGCTGACAGACGGGCGGACGGACTTTCCCTCTGACGGTGAATGGAAGCAACACAAAATCTTTCAACCTGGAAGTATGTAGTATGAAGTACTAAGCATGCTTATGCCCAGTAATCGACTTCTTTAAGTTGATGACGATAGTTTAACAAACACTATATAAATGAGTTCAAAATATCGTAATCTACCCATCTGAGGAACTCTTCTGATGTTATATGAGATGCTATTATGTATTCTATGGTCACAGGTAAAAAGGTCAAAGTTCCTAAACGCTGGCATCGTATACTATGTATGTGATGTAGCCAGAAAATGTCGAGTTTATTGCAAGAACTCTTGTAAGTAGGTACCGGGAAGTTCAAATACCAATTCGGCTAAGTGCGAACATCGTATTTATTCGTTTTAAATAGCTGTTTGGACATGGGACCAATTCATTTACCATATCAGTTATTTACCCATATCCAAATGCGATAAAATTTTTGATGATGCTGACTGGCTGAGAATCTTAAACAAAAATACGAATAATGAGCATACTTATTTTAGTATGCTCAGTTTTCAGATTAAACAAAATCCTAGAAGAATGAAACTTTTCTGAGGTAAGAAAGGGATTTTGGAAATTCTACTCCTAAGGGTAAAAAGGGTCAAAATGTTCGTATAAAATCCTATTCCCTGAACTTGAAACTTAGCTTTCAAATGATAAAAGACAGAATTACTTTTCCTAAATAGTACCCAAAGCTATCTTATGTGGGTGGGTTGGCTAAGCACATTATTAAAGGTTCCTTTTGATAAAATGGATAGAAAAACTAAGCATTTAAGGAAAAACTAGGAAATAAAATAGACATCTATTGTTTTAACATGATGGACCATCTACATATGTATGTATATGGGCGATGAGCTCATCACCTGTCACCATGGTTTACCATATCCATCTTGGGGCTTTGAATCAGAAGTGGCTGCAAGTTTTCTTATGATTACATGTGGCTCTGCCCACCCCATTAGGGTTTTATTTACAATCATTTTGTGATACTATAATGATACTTTCAAAGAGAATGAAGCCGAAGAAGTTAAATTTACTTAATTATTATGTTCTGTTTTTTATGTCAACAAACTCTTATAGTTCTTTATATGCGAAAACATCTAATTGGTAATTAGTCTTTTAAGTTGTTTCCTAATTTAGTTTATAATACTGTTTGTTTTCCGAATAAAATAAAATAAAATAAAGTATCCCAGGACCGTAGCAAATAGAGAACCGTAGATCCTATGAGAGCCCTATGTTACTCTTATTAATATAAAGGTTTGTCTAATATTTTTTCGAGTTCATTGAGAACTTTACCCTGCATTCAAAATGGCATTAGCTCAGTACGTCCACAGCACGTTAAAGTTTTGGTTTCCTAAATGCGATAACCGTCTTAGCAGTAATAAATCGGACAGCAAAATAAGTTGACGGCTATGGGATTGTTAATTTAATTGAGCGTTTTTTTTAATAAATCTTTTAACAACTCTATAAATAAATAACACCCACTATCTTCACTAGTTCATTCGAACCAGTGTGATGAAAGGATTTAAAGTGCGACTCAGAGGACTAGACACATGTTTTTCGAACTTTTTAAGGTTTTACGACATGCCGATACATTTTCAGCTGAACCAGCTGAACGATCTGACATTTTTATGTTTATATTGACACTATATGACAACTAATATATGAATATAGGGATTATAATACTACCGCAATATGACAGTCATCGTTTCTTTAGACCCATTCATCACCTCCCGTTGCATTTGTAAGACGTTCCCTCCGACGTAATGATTTTTTAATGATCACGTAATAACTGACGCAATGATTTATGAACATCGCGTGATAGGTGACGCGTGTAGTTAGGTTATGAATTATTGTAAAAATAATTACGTTCGAACACTGTAATGAAATATATGAGTTCGCTACTTCACTGACATATGTCACGGTGCCCAAGTTACCCCGAATAACGTCACTGGTTTGTTTGTTATGATTTTTGTGTAACGAAAGTTATAGCTGGCACTGATAGCTCATCTTCTGATGTAGGTAGTTATTGATACTGTATTTAAAACTGAGCTGGTCTAGTTGGTAGTGACCCCGCCTTCCGATCCTAAGGTGGCGGGTTAAATTCCGGTCGTGTACCAATGGATTTTTCTGTGCGAAAAATGTATGTGTGCTATACTAGTACTCTCAAACATCGTGAGGTGAAGGAAAACATCGTGAGGAAACCCGCAGCTTAGTCATCCCCGCACGTATTGACCTGTCCTGTGGACATACTACTGTCACTCTATAAAAATTATTCACAATCTCTACGTAGGTACTCTTATCAACTCTTGCTGACCAATATTCCTTTGTCCTCAGATTTTATGTCCCTCGAGCTGGTGGAAGGGTTTCCCGTCCTCCTCGTGAACTACGGTTCTGGGACCACAAGACTCAATAACAGCGTTGTCCAAGTCGCAGATGGAAAGCCCCATCTGATAGAGATAGTTCTGATGAGGAGCTCCATAGAGATGTTTGTGGATCGGTGCAAGCTTTCGACTTGCATGAGTCTGGCAGCGCCTACTGGGCCGAGGGAGATACTCAATGGTAAGTGCTGACTCTCTCTAACATCACTAAATTAGAAGGAGATGGAACTAGTTTTCATAGTTCTGTGCCACATAGATCTGTTCACAGCTATTTGGTAAGGTAAGAGGGATACTTAATTGAGGGTGTCTTTTGCTTTATGTCTCAAACTGCCTAGTCTTTGTCTTTACTGATTTAGTCTTTATGTCTCAATCACAAGACTGGGCCATTCTTAATCTATATAATTTGGTGGATTTTGAGTGCTATCTCATTTACAATTTCATTATCCCTTATACCAATATCACCCTATGATATTTACCATTAGTATTCTTCCCAAATTACCCCGTAGACTGTCACCATAGTGGCACAAAAAGGTTAAAAACTTTTGACAGGTCTTTTTGCTTCATCTCTTCCCATCTTTCCCTTTCTTCTTTGCCATCATGTAAGAGTGAGAGAGACAGGTGTCTAACCATAAGTTCGTCCAACAGTGAACGGGCCGCTGCAACTGGGCGGGGCGAGTATAGACATACAGAACATCGCACGCGCATTCGGCTGGCGCCATGTCCCCACGAATCAGAACTTCGTCGGGTGTATCAGTAACTTCACCTACAATGACTATGTAAGTGATATCTTTTATTTGCTTTATTCTTTATTGTACACTCAAACAAAAATATTTTGCTGAAATGGTAAGCTTTATGCCTACTTTGCATTTTACTTCCTATCTTAATGTGCAAGTAGGAATGCGAAAGTGTATTTATAAATTTGTTATCTTGTCCTTATTTCATGCAGAAACGGATCGACATGTTTTTTGCGTAAAGATAGGTTAAGGATGACATTGAAAAAAATTTTGTAATTGAAACTGTCATCTCATAGAAAACTATGGCCTTTAAATATCCATAATTATTTTACCTTTATCGTCTAGGTGATTTATACAGTATCAGGAGGTAACTTTTTGTCTACACTAAGTAGTGCCCAAAACGATTTTCTGCCACCGAAAAACGTTCGTAGGACAACTAGTGTGGTTTGCGATTGGACTAAATATATCGTAAACTTTCGCATATAAATAACAATGGGATAGGTCACGCAACTATCTCCAAACATAACCATTAATTCCTATATTACGTGTCATTAAAATTCATGGCATTCCCGAATTAAGGTGAAGTGGAGTAAAAACTGTCGCTCCCCTAATCAAGTGGAAAGCATTCTAAATTCGCTTTGTTAGTGTAATTAAAAGGTATTTATAAATAACATGTTTTTGTCCGCGGTTTCTTGTGGTAGAGAAAAATTCAAAAAATTTTGTCACAAAAATAAGTCACTTAAAGTTTGTCTCCTATCCATATATACCATAGGTCCAATAAACATATTAAAAGGTTTTTTGTATCAAAATTTGATAAGTTCTTCAACAAATTTGGTAAATCTACCCCCGAATACTCAAACGCGACTCAGAGTTGAGAACGCCTCAACTCACGGTTTTTTGACAGTTTCTGATGAAAATCTGTCAAAAGCTCATCACTTGAAACGTGCTCAACTCTGACATGCGTTTGAGTATTCGGGGGTTAGACTGGATTTTGTAAGTTTTCTACTAGTTTTGGTAAATTTTGTTGCAGATGTACAACCTGGGCGAACCATCAGTCCACAAAAATGCGGACCCAAGTTGCCAAAGGAGCATGTTCACTGCAGTGACATTCGGCATCGACACTAACTTCCTAGTAGCTATTCTTGTGTGCATCGCCATTTTAGTCAGTGAGTATTTTATAGCCTTTTTATCAAAAACGTGTTTACAACGATTTTTTTTTATTTTCATAAGCTTTTGATATGTATTCCCAAGGAGGGTTGACGTCAGGCAGGCGGCCGGTCATAAAACACCTTAGCCAAAACTCTTACAGCATGATCCAAGGATCATGCATCCAAGGATCATGCTGTGCCGACCCCACATAGAGTGGGATAAGGGCAGGAAGATGATGATGATGACTTTTGATAAAATTTCCAAATTTTTATTTTCTTATTCCAATATACTATACCCTAAACCGACGAGCATGCATGAGGAATGTAATGAGAGTAAAGAAAGCAAAAGAAGTATGTCAGGATCGTAGCAAATGGCGATCCGTGATCTCTGCCTACCCCTATGGGAAACAGGCGTGATTTTATATATGTATTTAGTATTCCAATATAACAAAAGTTTTCTCCCCAGTATTACTCTTAGCGGTCGTGGTCCACCGCAGACGAGCCGACGCATGGCCAGAGAAGGAGATGGATGACATTAGAGAGAATATCATAGCCTATGACGACGAGGGCGGCGGCGAGGGTGATGCCGGCTACGACCTGCAAGTCCTGAGGCAGATGTACGACGGCGCGCCACCTGATACAGACGCGTTTATGCAGAGAGGGGAGCATTTAGGTGAGTAACTATACTATTTATTTCTACTTGTGTCATTGGTGAGAACTGAGAAGGATATAACAGAGAAGGCGACGCTGATTACGACTTGCAAGTCTGGAGATTATGTATGTAGATTTTGCAGAGACGAGTGTTTCGGTGAGTTTATACTATTTACCCGTGTCATTGGATTTACGCCAATTGATGAAATTTGGCGACCGTCGTAAATAAGTATTCTATCAGCCATTTCATGTCAATAGTACAATCTTTGCTTAGTTTGGAGGTAAGATGGTGTTGTGTGAAATGCCCACAAATATTTATTTATTTATGACATCACGTGGCTTTTGCGGGTGACATCCGAACCAACAACATCCCGATTCTATACTACAAACTGACGCTTGATAATATTCAGAATTTTTTTTAATATTTGAGGACATATCACACAGCGCCATCTAGCCCCAAACTAGGCAATGCTTGTACTATGGGAACTAGATGGCTGATAGAATACTTACATCAGTACTTCTTATTTTTTTATTAGAAGTTAATAGAATGTTTTGTTTATAGGGCTAGTAGGCGCAGCTCCGGACCTATCAGGGTTCCTAGATGACAAGAAATCCGTCCTAGATCGAGACCCGGACATCAATCCCTACGACGACGTCCGTCATTACGCTTATGAGGGAGACGGCAATACTAGTGGCTCTCTCTCTTCCTTAGCTAGCTGTAAGTACATTTTATACTGTACTGTGCTTCAGTTTACTGGTGGGGCTTTACAGTCATCGTACAATAAAATTTTAAAATTTTGCCAAAAAAGGTATTTTTGGCAAAATCTCCTTCAGCAAAATTTTAATATAAAATAAATATTTTACAGTTTGCAAAGAATGCGACAGGTATATTTGGCAAGATTCCCGATAGATCGTTTTGGAGTCCATTACTGAAATGGCATAATAATATCTCCAACGTATCAGCTTCCAAAATACGATACGTAAAACGTAGACTCAAATCTTTGTAACAGTTAAAAACTTATTGCACATTTTTTTCTCTAGGTACTGACGATGGCGATCTAAAATTCAACTATTTGTCCACCTTCGGTCCTCGATTCCGCAAACTGGCCGACATGTACGGAGACGACGACGACAGACCGGCCCCGCACGAAGAGTCGTGGTGCTAGCAGCGCGCCTGGCTCGTGTAGCCAAATTGAACCTTAACACAACCACATACAGGCTATAATGCCTAGTGTTGAACGCTCAGTGCCGAACAAATTTGAACCTTGTGGGCGGACGCCCAGTGCCTAACGCTTGGTAGAAAACCGAGATGCCTTATCGCTTGTATGTTTTGATATTTTGCTTTCTACATTCATGTTTTTTTTTACAGTAAGAATTGTAACTGATTTGTAATGTGGTTGAATTACTTTGTAATTTTGATTCTATTTCTAATTTCAATTAGAAAGCAATTTTTGTTTTACTTTAGTGTCTGTAAGATGACAGTTTTTTTATACTACATTTTTGAGTTGAGGTAGATTTAAAAAAGTGCCATTTTGTTTTTGATTATAGGATGCTAATTAAAATCATTCTTTAATGTATCTTTTTTCCAGTTTTTGTATGTTTGACATTTGAAAATATTTTTATTGCAAGCGGAATACAAATTTAAGATCAGAGAAAGAGAGAGAATGAGAAAGAGAGAGAAAGTCTTCTGGTCAATTTTCTTTTTTTATGAACATTTAGATATGAACAGGCCTAGACAAATGTCGTAGAGACCCCCTTATTAGTAATTTGACTAGCGAATTTTAACGGCTTATTTTAATTATAATTTTGATCCGTTTATATTATAAATCTGACATAATGGACTTAGTTTAAGTTGTAAATATGTACAGAGATAATTTAAAACTTTTGTATGAGTAATATTAGGAAAATGTACAAGGTGTCTTAACAGTATGCATATCAACGAATTTTAAGATATTGTATTGTAATCGTTCGCGGTCATTACTATAAGCGCTGTTATTGTAGGCCCCAAGATGGCGGAACCAAAGTTTTATATTAAAATGTTGTAATCGGAATTAGACCAGGACTCCACTGAAATGCACGGATATGGCTCACGCCGACGGCAACATCAATGGAGGTTGCAAACTATATATAACTATAACTGTTTATATGACGAAACGAAGCTAAGTAAGTACAGTCACGGAATGAAAAGGTTCGTCTCCTTGAGGTCGGATTTCTCTTGCACTACTGTAAGAGTCAATTATCCTGTTACACGATAAATAGTCAAATAACTTTGATGCGCGTCAATTTGAACTTTGTTTTCGAGAAGTTAAACATAATTTTCTATGCAACAGTTTGTTCTTTCTTAGATTCAAAAGGTAACATGTCTCGCGACACGTCAAACGAATCATTTTGAAAACTGACGAACCTTTTCATTTCGCCTATGTATGAGCGTAGCCTATGCGTGCGCCATAACTCGCACTTTTAAACATAAAAATATTATTAGGTAGTAAGATTTTTGGGATTAGCGACAATTTTACGACGTAGTTGATCGCAAGACCGATTACGACTACTTCCACTGGTAAATTTTGGTTCCATTACAACAAGACCGCAAGAATAAGTTATATTATTTGCTAGGTTACCTGGACTGATCACCTGTCACCATGATTCACCATATCCGTCTTGGGAGTCTTGGATCAGAAGTGGCTGCAAGTTTTCTTATGATTACTTGTGGTTCTGCCCACCCCGTTAAGGATACGGACGTGATAATAATGTATGTATGTATTTGCTAGGTTAAATCAACTTTATCTCTAAAAAGAGTTAAGGATTGATTTGGCAGTTTTTGCCCAATTTCTATCTTAAGTAAGATCTTTGGTTCGGAAGTCCAAAAATTATTTATTCTTAAATTCCCGATTACTTATAATCAAAGGTTGGTTCCGTATTCTTGATGCTCAACTGTTAATGCATACGCTACACATACATTACTGATATTGTTCTCAAACATACTTACTACATTCATATAGGTATAATGTGTATTTTAAAATGACTTTGTGTATTTGTTTATTGCGATTTAATTTGACTGTTTATTGTAAAGGGGTAGAATTTGTTTCTTTGTAAGGAGTATTCTCAGAACTTTACTTAGTGGACAGATTCTGTATTTAGATTCTGATTTTTTAGATAAAAAATCACCGCTGTTATCCTTAGACCACTCACAAATATTGCTTACCCGAGTGGAATAGGAGCAGATAGTTAAAAAAGTTTTTTTTTTAATTTTTATTTGTATTTCAAATAAAAATATACAATTTAAAATATTAATATTATATACAGCTTCTGTAATGATAAAAAGTGATACATTCCATTCTGATAAATCGATATAAATGTAAAATATATATAGTATCTAGTTATATAAGTTAATGGATCAATTATTGTACTTAGTTTTCTGTGGGTGAACATTTTGAATATAAAAATATGGTATTAAAAATTTTGTTCCGGCCAAAAAATGTACACCTTCGGAAATACACTGCCATGATTATTGTAGTTTAAGGAGTTTAGGTAAGCTGGTCAAATCATAAATCTAAGTCAATAGATTTTTGTCCCCATTTTTTTGAAACTTTTGAACTTTTTATTTAAATAACAAATAGATAGGTTAAAAGTTATTTCTGTTAGTTTATTTCAAAGTAAATTAAATGACCATGTGATATTTGCTGTCATATTTTATAAATAGCGGCATATAGTGCGAGAGATAGCCGTTTAACAGAGAGGGTGATCGTGTCCCGATTGTTGTGTCAAAAATAACACGATATGAGGACTAACATTTTAAAAATTGGTCTTGAACGTTTTGCTCAAACGTACTTTATAAAACGTACTGATAGCCGTACATTTTTTGATGAAAATGTGCAAGACCGGTTTTCAGAATACGGTATAGTTTGAAATAATAAATTATTTTGTGTTATTTTTGACATATCAGTAAGCTTGACTCAAGCACGCCCTTAATTATTTTCAAATTATTTTAATTCCGCTGCATTACTCGGACATTATCGGACTAGGCATTAAATTGTTGAAATTGTTGTGACTTAAATACTGTAATTTTTTTACGTGCAGCTCTCGGACTAGGATAAACCCATCGTTATGAAATTTAAACATTTTTTGTACTTTTTATTTATATTTTAGTTATTTAATGTACCATGATTTGTATGTACTTTTTATAAGTAAAAGGGAGGCCTACTTGCACCAAGATTTAAATTGTATGTCGAATTCAATCCCGATTCGTTGAACCGTTGGTGCAAGGCTGCTTTTGTATTATAAACTCTATTGTATTCAACATATTAGCTCGTTTTTTAAATTAAACAGACTTTTAAATGGTGTTTCCATAATCTAATTATGATAAATCGCTTGAAGGTACAATAATTTGTGGTTTCAATAATGATGTTGATTTCAAGAAACCATAATTTTCCGTTGTAAGGATGGACGGCACATTGTTATCCTCTGTCACCACTTGGGGGGAGATCGTGACGGTAGACGGTAACGAAGAGGAAAAACTGAAAATGTAGATACATTGTTACAATAGAGTTTGTACTATCGTGAAAGTTTAAACTTGTGACTGTAGGTGATTGTTTTTATTTACAATTTTGTAATTTAGTTTTAAGAGTGATTATGGAAATGTTAAATTGTGTGAGAGTTCGTACTAAACTTACCTAAGACGGCCCAAGCTTACGTTGTCGCTACGAATTTGTAATTTTCGCAGCGTGTAAGTTTCGTAAGCTGAGTTTGTGAATAAGGGCGTACGTACTACTCTTCTACTAATCTTATATTATTGTAAAGAAACCGACTGATGTTTGTCGTAAGATTTCCATTGCGTATAGCTATTTGAATGTGGTTATTGATACAGTAAGAGAATGTAAGGTACTTTTTAAAATTGTTTGTATAGAAATAAAAATATTCAATTCAACATTGATGAATAAAGTGATGTAATTGATATAAATATTTTATTATTTACAAAACTTATATTCAGTCCCAACCCAACAACAGTGAAACAATCATAAAAATGAGAGGTAATTCTTTGTCATAACTTCACTGCAAAGGAATATTGCAATGTCAAATGCTGCCAACATAATAATCAATTTAAAATTTATTCGATATTCAAAACTAAGGCCTTTTACTATCTATAGTAGCTGATTTATAGAGCGCCAGGAGTCAACTTTTACCTACAGCGTCCTGTATGTGGACGCTGTAATGCCCGGGATGAATTAAGATGGAGTATGATTGCTCAGCTCCTATTCCATCCTCTCAGTTTAGTCGGCCTTGTCTACAGGAAAGACGTGAGGAGCTGACTACGGCGCGGGTTTTCTCACGATGTTTTCCTAAACTTTGAGAGTATAGCTTATTAGTTTGGGTATAGCGCACATACACTTTTCGCTCATAAAAATCCATTGGTACACGACCAGATTTGAACCCCCTTAGGATCGGAAGGCGGGGTCACTACCAACTAGACCATCAGTTTACTTACTGCGATATTATGGATTTTTTACCGTTTGCCACCACAATCTAACCAACCTGGCGTCAGACGGTAACAACCCTTGCCTATTTATTTGCTTATACATACATTGACGCCCGTATCCCAAATGGGATGGGCAGAGCCACAAGTAAACATAAGAAAACTAGCAGCCACTTCTGATTCAAAGTCCTAAGATGGATATGGTGAACCATGGTGACAGACAATCAGCCCATCGCCCATATAGATGGTCCATCATATTGGAGAGGATAGGTAACTGTCCCTTAGACGATTTTTACGACATGCTCGGGGGAGAAGCAGCTGGACGCATTCAATGCTTTTTCTTTACTTCCAGTCCAGTAGAGAAGTGGCCTATTTATTTACGCCCGCTATATAACGGTATCTATTTTAGAAAAGCAAGTCTCCATGTGAACTAGAGCAAAACATTTTAACGAGACAACAGAATGACCCTCATTGACAATCCGTACGCCCACTTGACCCTAGGAGTTTTTGTTTGATTTTAGTATAGGGAGTTTCTTTCTAGTTAATACAAATAGTGGTAAGTATGGACTTTTGGCTTACCAACCTTAAGTAAATGTAGGTTTGTAGATAACATCAAATAGTTCCGTATTTGAGTAGGTTACTAGAAGGTACTTCAGCATTTAGGTAAGTAGAATGGAACCTGTGCCTGTGTTGATACGATTTGATTTATTAAACTCAGCTGTCCCTACAAGTTTTGTTTTAGAAAATCATTTTGTATCCTATAACGTCGAGAAATGTTTGCATGTTCTTTTGCAAACATTCCTTCCGGGTCTGGACTGGATGTTGTAGTAAGTTTCTAATACTAACGATACAGGGAATCCTATGAAATTGAAGCGCTCGTGGCGTAGCTTGCTTAGGCGTTCTTGATTGATCGTTACAGTTGAGCAACGATTGGGATGGGTGACCGCAAGCTGAGCGCTTGCGTGCTTCGGAGGGCGCGTTAAACAGTCGGTTCCGGCTTTTAAGTCGTTAAGCCATGACGGAGGCGTCTAGGCAACCTCTAAAAACTCCGTCACTAGAGTTGGCCACTAGCTCATACGAACACATAGGTACACAGGGAATCCTAGTGCGGGGTCAGAACTATGTACTTATTGACTGTTGGCAGTTACATGTATGCATACATAGGTACATATTATCACGCCTGTATCCCTAACGTGGTGAGCAGAACCACAAGTAATCTTATGAAAACTTGCAGCCACTCCTGATCCAAGAGTCTCAAGATGGATATTAAAATTAAAAATTAAAAATTATTTATTCAGAACAGGCCAAGTTGGACAAATACAAGTAAAACGATGAGACTACAAAAGTTTTACAACTGTGACGCAGTCTCAACGCCCACCTCCTAAACATGGGAGTTTGTTCTGAAGTTAAATTATCTATCTATAAACTATGTTACTACTAATGAAGATAAACAAAAAAAAACAATGAAAGACTGAAACTATGAGAATGTGAGTAAAAGATGTGAGAATGCTGAGTGTTTTGTATAGTGTGAATGTGATAATGTTGTAATGTGAATTAAAAGATGTGTGAATGCTAAGTGTGTTGTGTAGTGTGAGTGTGATAATGTTGTAATGTGAGTAAACCATGGTGAACCATGCTAACAGATGATCTGCCCATCGCCCATATAGATAAATAAAATAAATTAAAATATATGTTTGTTTACTCCCAGTCCAGTAGAGAAGTTTTTGATGAAAAATGTATTATTAACTTTTTGAAGACGGTGGTGAAAACAATTCTTGAAATTCTGGGAAAAGGCCTAACAAATCTGTGTGGTTAGGATTCGCAGAGTATCTAAAGGCCCTTGCCCACGAAGATTTAGGCGTGTTATATATCAGTAGGTACTTAGGACGGTGAACTATCGTAAGGAAACCGGCATGTTGTAGAACCTAAAAAGCTCGAAAACATGAGGTTAATTGCACAAAGGGAGCCCATTAACTCATTTCAAATGCTTTCAACACACTGTTTCGAAACGCGATAGTTCGAATTTGTAGCGATGCCGGAGTGCGTTTACGAAACAATTGCATCGCTAAAAAAGTCGCCGTGGGGCTCTCGAGCAGTTTCTTATTTTCTACTATCGGACAGCGGAATGTAGGTTTTAGTAATGTTTCTGACACAAAATGTATGGCGCTTTTCGACGTTAAACAACGTTGCTATGGTAACAAACGATCCGTCGTCCGTTTGTGAAATATAAGAACCAGGCATTGGACATGGACGTCTTTCAGTTTAATAAAAACAGCATGAAGTCACATCGTTTGAATAAATAAGCGCTTCAGGCATACGACGCCAAATACGCATTTCCAACTTTATTATCAGTTACTACGGTTCTTAATACAACAGCAAAAATCGTTCTGCCTCATTAAAACAACCATTTTGTACTTTGCTACAATCAAAAGAGTTTTCAGAAACAGCGACGGAACTTTCGATAACAATAGGTACCTATAGTCACGCAAATACCTCTTTATACCAATTAAAAGCTCTGTAAAAACCAGTGTTGCGACAAAAGATTCCACCGATACCTAAGTACCTATCATCAAAATCATCCACTGCCCGTCTTTGCCCACAGCTGGACGTAGGCCACCTTTTGCTTGTGACAACTTACACGGTCCTGTGCTAGCCTTACGGTACACGATCTTGACTATATCTTGATCATCTTGCTGCTGGACGTCCATCATTTCTATATCCACTTACCTGTATACCTAGATCTAATATAAGTAGGTAACCACTCCCTTTAAGTTTATGAGACGCAGCGAGCTGTGATGACAGGTGGAGTGCAGGCGTGGTCCGAAGGGAAGGTTTACAGGGGACATGACCACCACCCCCCCCAAAATCGCCAAAATTTTCTGCCCCTAGCCGCAATGCCAATAAAAATAGAAGGCTGCGAATGCGCCTGGTGGAGTGAGGCTATAACTGATTCAATTTTCTAGCGATAAGTTTTTCTAGAAAAAGTTTACGAGTCAAGCCAAAGACAAGAAGCGATGGCGCTCTATAGGGGCGGCCCTATGTCAAGCAATGGACTGCTACTGATGATTCTGATGATGGGGCAAGGTGATAACTGATTCAGTTTTTCTAGAAAAAATCTTCAATTAATTTTCTCTCTGTATACAAACCAAAAATGCGTTAACCATAAATACACTACACAACACACCCTAATCAACACGAATTGGGAAGAATAATGGAATTAATTTATTAAAATTTATAAGTAAATGTTTTGGGGCGTGCAAATTCATTATTGTACCCCAAATAATCAGACCGGTGCGTAAGCGGATTATGGAATTCTGAACAAATGGGTGAACGAACTCTGGTTTTACTACAAAAGGTAGATAAACTATTAAACAACTTTTACTCGACTCTAATTAATTTGACCTTTGGGCCTGGCCGAAGTAGATAGGTACTACGACTTAAGTAGGTAGGTACCTACTATCGTTGATATCGCTAGTAGAAAACTCTAAATGTGCCTTCCTAGAGGCTATCCGTCAGATCTATGTATTTATTCTTTCAAGTGACGGTTATAGATCTGACGGAGACCGTTCCGAGAACCGTCATTAACGATTTGACAAATGCATGATTTTATTCTCTACGCAACTCAGCAAACTGAAACTGAACCAAAAAATCCGGCTAGGTGGACTGACTATTTACGAAAGGCAGAGACTGAGCTAAAGATAGGGTGCGGTGGAGCTCATTAGGGGAGGCCTATGTCCATCAGTGGACTAATTACCTTACCCATAAAAAATAGAAATCTTAGTGTCCAAAAAGCAATGAAACAAGCAATGAAACAGGTGTATGAGGCGAGTGTGAATGGTACCGTTGGAAAGGAAAGACCTCGCCGCACATACCTGGACCAAATCGGCGACGTTTTGTAAAAGGGCCAGGTCAAGAGTACTCTAAACCGACGAGTATGCATGAGGAATGTAATGAGAGTGAAGGAAGCGAATGAAGTATGTCGGGATCGTAGCAAGATCGTAGATGGAGTAGGCTTGCCCAGCACCTATTCCATCCTCTCAGCTTAGTCGGCCTTGTCCACAGGAAAGACATGGTCAATACGTGCGGAGCTGACTAAGCCGTGGGTTTTCTCACGATGTTTTCCTTCACCGTTTGAAAGTACCTACTGGTAGCGCACATAATTTTTTCGCACAGATAAATTCATTGGTTCACGACCGGGTTTGAACCCACGAGCTTATGATGCTTAGTCTACGGATGTGTATTATTATATTATCCAACAAAACGTCCAATGAAGTGAAACACGTACCTAAATGAAAGTTAGCGGCATTAGGCTTCCAGAATAAAGTTACACAATATACTATTAAAATGTGAACATCTGAGATGTCGTTCGAACGCTGGAACTTGACTGGTTGATTTCGATCGCTCGCCCTCTGAATGAACCTTAGAGTATAGCTAGTATGAATCTATCAAAATAGTATTTATTTAGTAATCGAAAACTGACATATTTTTGCAATTAAGGGGAATTTGGACCATAAGAGCGTTATCACACTGGCGACTTGTAAGCGTTTTTTCTTCAAGGCGAATTGTGAACGTGCTTGTCGCAAACTCACCGCGAGGGTATTATACATTTACAGGTCGGCTCTGGAACACGCCCGCAAATCGCCAAGTTGATAACACCCTAACCCGCCACGCTGGTCCAGTATTATTTAATGCATAAAACTCTCCGTTGATCTGTTCCACAAGCAAAGTCCTGGCAAAATCTTGTTCGAGTAAATGCTGTTTTGCATTTTGTGCCGGGATAGTCCGGTCACTACAACACCTATGTTAATCAAAAGCTCAAGATAAGAGATAAAAAATATTTATTTAAAACGATGTAGAATAGTCATGGTTACAAAATACAACGATAAGACTGCAGAAGTTTTTAAAGCTGTTGACTGCCTCAGCGCCCACCTCCTTATTTGTATTTATTGTACCGATATAACATTTTGATTTAAAATAACAAAAATATCTGAAATCATAATTAATAATAACAAACAGACATGAACCCACACTAGGATTACCTGTCGTGGGTATCAGAAACTACGAGTACCATGGTACCACAACACCCAGACCCGGCAGAAATATTAACAGGACATGCAAACATTTCTTCCGCAGCGGGAATCGAACCTATTGCGTCTTAGCCGAACCATCGCCCGCGACGCCAACGAGGCCGTCGAACAAAACTGATTAAAAATAGAATGCTACAAATAACTGAATGTGTGTGTATGTGATTGTGTGAGTGTGTGTATGTGATTGCGTGTTTGTGTTTGTGTTATGGGCACAATGGACTAGTTCAAAGTCTTCAGCCTCAAAGTAAATCCTGGTGACGTAAACGTAGAAGTCAGGTTATATTGAGTGGTCAGCACAGTTCCTTCGGGATTAAACTTTTAATTAAGGGATTTTCAGTGCCGTAATCATTGTCCTAAGCTCAGTGTTCGGGTGTAATGGCGTAAAAAGTCATTCGCAAAATTAGCTATAAACCGGGCTCGCTCGGATTTCATTTTAAGGTCTCGTTTGTAGAGAAAACTGGCAGAAATCCTTTCTGATGAAATAATTCTTTTATAATCACTTTTATGAAATTTAATTATGAAAATTAATTATAAATATTCCTAGAATCCTTTTGAACTACTGATAGTAATTAATTAATTTTTCAGTGCTAATTACTTTAAAATAATTAATATTACTGGTGAAGTCATTAAACATGCCATTTACTGGATTCTTGATTAAAACTGCTAGAACAGGAAATTCATGGGGAGTTCATGGCATAGTTTACCTACGTAGAAGTCTGTTTTCTATGTAAACGAGGCCCCACGACGCAGGTTTTGAATTACTTTATTGTGCTGCTTAGATTTGAGGGTCTAAACTAACAGATGAGACCTGACTATTATTTACAAGCTAACTGAATTAAATGGAGTTGTTTTTGTTTCATTTTGAATCTGGTTTTAATTATTAACCCTAGACGAAAAAGAGGG
The DNA here is from genome assembly GCA_949320045.1 of Scotopteryx bipunctaria. Taxonomy (NCBI): domain Eukaryota; kingdom Metazoa; phylum Arthropoda; class Insecta; order Lepidoptera; family Geometridae; genus Scotopteryx; species Scotopteryx bipunctaria. The sequence goes on along the minus strand of OX439459.1, from coordinate 3,931,497 downwards.
GTGTTACAAGTTTGTCTTATCTGTGTAGTGTTGTGGCATCGTAGCTCCTAAATGAATGGACCGATTTTGATGCGGTTTTTTATGTTTGAAAGCTAATGTGATCAAGATGGTTCTAAGCTATAGTTTATCAAGATCTATGATGCGAACCGGGAAAAAAAACAATTAAAATCATTATATTTAAGTAAATGATTTTAAAAATCGACGTTATTTAAAGTTCAAACGCGCCATTTTATCTTATTTAAAACATTTGTTAGCTCTTTATAGTAGGTATCTACATTATTATGGTGTGTGAATATTTATCTACAGGTAGAAAATTTAAACTTCTATATTTTTTGCACAAGAAAGTTGTTTACTAACAAAAATATTTTATAACAAAGACATTCCCGCAAACAGCTGTAGGTCTGCAGATGCTAAAAATACACCCAATTTAAAATCCGAGGATTTCCAGCAAAGCTTAGGTTCTCTAGGAATTGCCCACCGACCTAATACTGTGTGAGGAACATTTTCAAAAAACAATTCTCAATGAGAAAAATTAAGACTGTGCCATACCGGATTTGCCCACCAAAATCGATGTAGAGCTTTGTTGTTAGTCAATGAAATGCTCTACTTTTACTTGCGATCAAAGTTCAAAATTTCTTTATTCCATAAAATCTCTAGGATTATTTGGACACGTCTTATTGAATATCGTAACGCGACCAAGCGTGAAAGATCCTTAAAATGACATCGGTTTATCGTTCTGCACTTCATTTCCAGATGCACGGTCGCCTTTAAGAACCTTTTTTCTCCAATGTTTATTAACTCGCCTTTATTATAATTAGTGTAGGTAACTTATTAGTTGACTGTTAGGAAATGCCTAAGCATTAAGCCCTCAATACAGTAAAATAAAGAATAATATACTTACATACATATTATCAGGCCAGTATCCCTAGAGATATCATAAGAAAACTTGCAGCCACTCTTGATTCAAGAGTCCCAAGATGGGTATGGTAAACTACGGTGACAGGTGAGCAGCCTATGGCCCATATAGATGGTCCATCATGTTAGAGAGGATACTATCCCTTAGTCGACTTTTACGACATGCTCAGGGAGAGAAACAGCTGGACGCATTCTATGTTTTTTCAGCAGAGAATTTCTAAAGAATAAATAATATTAATACTGGTTATATCACTGTTAAATGACGTTCTACGATTCTCAGAAAAGTAAAACTTAATAAGGAAGGTGTCAGGTGGGACGATGTCGAATTGTGTCGATCTTGAATGCAAATTAGCAAGTCCGCCTTGCTAATGGAGGCACCAGTGGCCTCCTTCATAGGGCGGGCCACAAACCATTGGCCAAATAGTAAAAACTGATCTTTTACAGATGTAAAAGAATGTGCAATCATGGCAGATACCATGACGTGAAAAATATCAATCGAACCTAATGTTGAGCGACGTTGGTCTAGCAACTAGTAGGTGCTTATACTTACGATCTTGATTAGATGTACAAAACCAAGTTATAACCATCATCAAACGCTGGTGGCCAAAGCTAACTGACCATCTATTGTTTTATCAAACAATCTTGAATACCTGGAGAGTAGAGAAAAGGATTGCACTTTAACACAAAGGTGTTAAAGATTTTCGTCGGTGTTAAGTTTTTTCTTTTTCCGACTTCAATGCTTGAAGGCCTTTGAAGGCTTTGACAAAACTTGTCCACCTAAAAGAGGTAACTAGTGCACTGGCACCACCAGCTCGGCTGTTGCCTGCCTACCTCTAGGGCAATCGGAAAAATTATTTACGTTTTTACATATTCGTATGTTAACATCGTTCCGAAGAACTTTTCACAGTGTATGTTGAGATGTTGACATGTAAATAAATAAATAATAACATCCAACAGTCACATACAATAGTCCTGACCCAACACTAAGATTCCCTGTGACGTGGGTATCAGAAACTACGAGTACCATGGTACCACAACCCCCAGACCCGGAAGAAATGTTTACAGATCCTGCAAACATTTCTTCTGCAACAGGAAACGACGGGAAACGAACGTCTCTGCCGAGCAATCACCCGTTACGCCACCGAGACCGTCAAATAAGTTAAAAGAAAAATGTGCTAAAACCAAACCAAATAGGTACTTACGTAGTGCGATTGCAATCCTGTTCGTCTTAGCATCAATGGTGATCTCGCTTGTCAGCGATTCTCCAACGAACTTACCACATTTTTTCGAAGGAACTGGTGAGACGGCTAGCAGTTGTATTAGCCTTGAGCCACCTTGAGCTAAGGAGGAATCCTTCTATCTTCTATTTGACGACCTCTTTGGCGAGGCGGGCGAGTGCTCGGCTAAGACGCAAGAGGCGCGGGTTCGATTCGGGGAGAAATTTTTGCATGCTCTGCAAATATTTCTTTCGGGGTTGGGTGTTGTAGTATTATGTATTATAAGTATGTATTTACAAAAAAAATGTTTCAAAAGTATTCTATCAGCCATCTATTTCCCATAATACAAGCTTTGCTTAGTTTGGGGCTAGATGGTGCTGTGTGATATGGCCGCAAATATTTATTATTTATTTATTATCTATCTTAAGTTTAAGAGTAGGTTTGAATCGTGGCGGTCGTGGCCCCACGAGTACCTGGCCGGGACGTATCTTTGAACACGCTGAAGACCTTTATTGCCGCCCAAATAGACTTAGGTTGCACTGAGGTATATTAACCGACTAAATTAATTTCCGATTACGTCACTCACTAATTGCTGCTGTATTAATACTGTTTGTGGATATATTGGGTACTAATTGACCCGAGCAGCTGAAAATATGTACAGTAGTACCTCAAATATAGTGCGCCTCGGCAATTTTTGTCTAGCTTCTGAAATATGAACTAACGCGATAATGATTATGTAATATCTCTATATTACATAATCATAATGTTACAATAATTATGTAGATTCTTCTCTGCTGGACTGGGAGTAAAGAAATAACATAGAATGCGTCCAGCTGCTTCTCTCCCCGAGCATGTCGTAACAGTCGACTGTGGGATAGTATCCTCCAACATGATGAGATACAATAAGCAAGTATTCCCAAGGAGGGTTGACGTCAGGCAGGCGGCCGATCATAAAACACCTTAGCCAAAACTCTTACACCATGATCCAAAAAAGATCATGCTGTGCCGACCCCACATAGAGTGGGATTTGGGCAGGAAGATGATGACAATAATTATGTAGATACTTGTTTTTTTAAAGAAAAAACATATGGAATGCGTCCAGCTGCTTCTCTCCTACCTATAGTACCTTCTCCAACAAGATGGTCGATGGGCTGATCACCTGTCACCATGGTTCACCTTATCCATCTTGGGACTCTTGGACTGGGTGCAAATTTTCTTATATAATACTTGTGGCTCTGACCACCTCGTAAGGGGGGATATAGGCGTGATAATTATGTGTATTTATGTACGTATGTCTAAAAAACAAATAAAAATGAATAGCTATCGCAAAATCGCATGCACCAATGTATTCTCGCAGCAGTAAATGGGAGCCTTCAAATTGGACCTCTCACATATCCATGTTGGGAGGTAACATCAAAGGTCGCAGGAATATAACAAAAACAGGAAAAGTCAATTTCGATTGGAACACCCACAAACTTATTGGCATTCTAGCGACGAAATAATACAGTAAAATTTGGCGACATCGTACAGTAGGTGGATCATGGAGACAATATGATCCAAATAAACATGAAAGGTTCCGGACTCTGTATTGCTGAAGACTTTTATATACCTGACTATTGGCGACCTCGGTGGCGTGGTGGGTGAGTGCTCGGCTTCGAAGAGGTGCGGGTTCGATTCCCGGTACGGGAGAAATGTTTGTAGGTTCTGCAAATATTTTTTCCGGGTCTGGGTGTTGTAGTATTTACGGTATCTAGCTACTATTACTACTACTAGTTGTGTCACTAGTGCTTTCGGACCAGTGTGGTGAAAGGATTAAAAGTGCGCCTCAAAGACTCTTTTCGTGTACACATGTTTACGAACTTTTAGGAAAGCTGCATGTCGTACAGCTTTCCTCACGATGTTTTCCTTTACCGTTTGATAGTATAGCGCACAGAAAAATACATTGGTGCACCACTGTATTTGAACCCACGACCTTAGGATCGGAAGGCGGGACCACCAGTCCTCACTAGACCACCAGTCTACCAGATATTAAGCTAAAATTGTTGTTTGAGAGCTTTTTCGGTAGAATATTACTTGAATAAGATTAGTTAGTGTGGTATTGGTATTGTTTGTAGTACCTGGAATCCATTAAAAGCTCAATTCAGCTCTCCTCAAAGGCTAGTGCCGTGTATTGATAAGGTTTATTATGAAACTTCCTTTGAGTGCTTTAAGTGTAGTGTACATGTATTTGAATAATGCTCCAACTCGTTTCAGAAAACTGATTGTAAAGAGATCATATTCCTAAAAAAATAGCCAAGCTTGGTTTACTACCTATATCTTCCACGCTTACGAAAAGACTTTATGTTCAACGTAGATTTTAATAGACGTTTCAAAATTTTCATAGCAATATCAAAGAATAGATATGTAAGTACATTTGAATTTAGAATTTTTGTTTTTTTAAATGTCTTGAAGACGTAGGCTAAGGTAGGTACGATAAGGTACTAAGGATAGAAGAGTAAAAGTAACCATAAAAAAGTTAAATGGCCTTGGCAATATTTCAATTTCGCCGACATTGTCAGTGTCGCGACGCCGGTCGTAGGCAGTGGCAAGAGGCCTATAACCAACCTGACGCACTTGTCTACCGTGACCAAACAAACCCTGATTAAACTTTTATTGCGAGCTGAATCCACGCCTGCCTATAAGGTAACCTAGCAGTGGGTGTGATCTGACTGTGGATGATGATGATGATAAAATAAATTGTGGCAAACTCAGCGATTCACAGCAAAGTTAAATTGAGATTATTATCAGAGACGACGTAGACTAAGATAAAGAAAAAAAGCTTTTAAGTGGCCATTTTCATTATCTCCACGCTACCTGACAGATACACGTCAAAGAATTAAAATGTTTTATATTTTATTAGCCTGCAAAATTACGTAACAAAGGCGAAATAGACATGGCGACATTCATATACGTATCAAAAAGGGAATGATATCTAAAAAACTATAAAAAATACGATCATGGCCCTAAAAATATGGACCCTATTGATAGAAACATAAAATTTAAAAAGTTATGTTGCATCACAGTTTTGTGTTTTGGTGTAACTTTTCTGTGTAGGTCAGTTACTAGTTTCTACCCGCGGCTTCTACGCGCTGCTTTTTTCTGATGCCATTATGCGGCCCACCTCATTATGCGGCTGTGATAATATATATATTATCACAGCCGCATAATGAGGTGGGCAGAGCCATAAGCAATCATAAGAAAACTTGCAGCCACTTTGATCCAAGAGTCCTAGATGGATATGGTAAACCATGGTGACAAGTGATCAGCCCATCGCCCATATAGATAGTCCATCATTGCCGAGAGGATACTATCCCTTAGTTAACTTTTACGCCATGCTCTGGGAAGTAGCTAGCTGCTATGCTATTTTAGTTACTCCCAGTCCAGCAGAGAAGTACCTACTATAGACCTAAATAAAAGCATTCAATTTCTTGCTAAAGTTTAGCTTTTATCAAAATAAATACCTATTTATATAAGGTAGGTAAGTACCTAAGGCTATTTGGCGGAGTATGAGTGTGACTCAGACAAACGTATCACCTTGTTCAAACAAGGTCACCCCTGACACAAAATGCGGGCTTGGGTCACATTTGAATAATATTTACAAATACCTAGAGTCAGGTGACTTGTATGTGAGTTTGTTTCAATAAAAAGTCTTGAAAATATTACCCGAAATCATAAGCTTTTTTGAAAAGCACCTAATTCCTTTCATAACACTGGTCCAAAATAATTGGGAACACGGAGAAAGTAGCCAAAATGTAACTCTGTCACATAGGTCACCTATTTCAAAGGGAACTCGATTCTATCATCGGGAAATGGTGTTAATTTCCGTTACACAGTTTCTAAACGTCTGCGCCCATTACCGTGATTAATAAGCACCATTATTTTCGATTTCTAATAAATAATCACATACCTATTTTATTCACCTATTTTTTAAATTATTCAAGAAACCTATTTAACTGTCGAGCGTTAACCCAGAATTATCACTGCAGGAAAGCATTTCAACTTTATATTTTTAACAATTAACCAGTACTTCTTTCTTACTCTTATAATATATTAATGAGTTTATATATTTCATAAACTTACTTACTTCTCTGCTGGACTGGGAGTAAAGAAAAAAACATAAATATGTCCGGCTTGTCGTAAGTCTACTAAGGGATAGTATCCTTTCCAGGGATAGTATGATGGACCATCTGGGCGATGGGCTGATTACCTGTCACCATGGTTCACCATATCCATCTTAAGACTGAATCAGAAGTGGCTGCTAGTTTTCTTATGATGAGTCGTGGCTCTGCCCACCCTATTAGGGTACAGGTGTGATAATATGCATTATGTATGTATTTTTCATAAAACAGAAACAATATCATTATCAAGCAAAGTAAGCCAAGACAATTGTATGTGTTGTTTTAAATGCATACTGAAGTAGTGCATAGCTACTTCCGTTTTCCTATGACAAGTTTCCGTTTGTACGCGTCAGTACGCGTCTAGGAGATCATGGTTTTACTTAGACCTTCTAGGCTTTACCAAGCTCAAGCCACGCGCGAATAACAGTGAAGAGAACTAAAGATAAAATTGTCATTGGAAAAATTCATTGTTATGAAGAATATCTTATTCTATTCAATACCTAGGGACGAGCTCTCCCTACATACAATACATCTGAATTAGGCTCATTTCGTGAATTTTGATCGCACTGAATGTTTTTAGGTTTTTATCGGTTTATTGTGAATTGAAATGGTGAAATTATATAAAAATAAATTTAAAATAGAGCCCTTATGGACCGCTAGTTTTTTGTAATACTTTTTTCTACAGGGACTTTCAGATGTTTAAATGACTGAAAACTGAAAGTTGTGATACAAATTTTATATTGACGGGTTTGCAAGTTTTATAGTATTTCTGTTAAATGGATTTGTTAATTCTAGATATGATTAAAGTTTAGCTGGTTAATGATCAAGTAGGTACCTAAATAATAATCATGTTGAAGTAAGTAGCAGTGGGCTGGCTATATATGCCAAAGAAAACGAGTAAACGAGTTCTTGAGACCGCGACTCGGCAAACGTACTCTATAATGATGATGATGACATAATAAATAAGAATTTGTAAAGAAATACTTGTAACTAGTTGCAACTAGAATTATTATTTCTGGATAAGAGACGCTAATTGTATTCATGTACACGACAATGACTTGGGATGACAGAGCTGACAGAAAGGACCAATAATAACAGAAAGGCGTCATAGGAAAAAAAAACGGGATTTTAACAAAGAACTTGTGACAGCCCTATTTGAGTTCTCAACTAATAAACCTCTTCAACTTTCATGAAATGAAAACCCGAGAACTGACAGTCAATTAATGTTTTCAACTAGCGACATCATAATCCGGCCATTTAGGCAGAAAGCAGGCTGCCGCCGGCGCCAGCACACCGGTACAAACATTATGATAAGTCATCATGATCATCATGTATCACCGCTTGATAAGATCCATAAGTGCACGAAAAGATACTCTTTAGGTGCGCTTTAATGCTTTCACCACGCTGGTTCGAAAAAAAAATGACTTAAGCAAAACATCTGTATACATCTACACTATTAACGTTATTATAATACAAAGTTAAAGTTACTTAGTTTGTTTGTAGAGGATAGTCTCAGAAACTTCTAAACCGATCCTGGAAATCTAATCTATGAGTACTTATTTTATTAGTTTTAAATTTAAACGTGAGTATAAAAACAAAAATAGCCGAAAACTTATTCCAAAGCAATATTGCTTCTGCACATAACTTTTAACACAAACCTACATTGTGCAACAAAGCAAATAAAATGTCTTTATCTTTATCTTTCTTTTGTGTTTTTAAATTATTTATTTAGAACACAGTTACAAAGACAAACTATAATAACATCAAAAACTTTAAGGTAATCGGTATAATAATAAGAAATAAAAATGAGCTCAGTTTTTTATCTGAGTTCGCCTACAGATAGAAAACAGAGCTCATATCACCAACCGCAGGTAAGGTCCCCAAAAGGCTGGCGACGTTACCTCGTTGGATAGCTATACTTATCCTTTGCCCGAGGTAAGCGCCAGCCCTTTGGTCATTGGTCATATCTATTGGCTTCTTGGATATCTCCTTGAAAAGAAGCCACGCCTCCGGACCCCAGGGTCCTAAAGTTTCTTTCTTTATCTTTGATTCGACTACATTGTAGTCTTTTAAAAGTCGGTATTCTGCTTTTTGTGTAAAATGTCCAAATTGTCACGTGCCACCGTTTCGATTTGCTGACGTGCCGGCAATACCGATGACTTCTCGAGTTTCGGCCACTTTTGCGAATGGCCACGCAAAAGTCGAAACGACGATTTATTTTTCGAATTAACATACTTTCTGTGTAAAGAACTTACTCGAACTTTTTTTCGATAATGGTTATTAATAGTCTGCTTTTTGAATCGATTGAATTGAAATTGCTCTTTTTAGGACATTTTATGAAAACTATTTTTTATACGGCAATTTTTTACTTAATGTACTCCCTCCGACTAGGTGGAGAGACTTGATGCGTCAAATCAAACATAGGGCGCGATGGTGCTCATTAGGGGAAGTTTATGTTCAGCAGTGGACTGCTATAATGATTGTTATGATGATGATAATGATTATTTTTTATAGTGTTATCATCACACTTAGTGATATTCTGAATAGTTCTGATGTAGTGTGTGTGCGTGCGCTTATTGTATCTTTGTGTTTACTATTACTTGCTTTTTTTTGTTTTAACAGAGAACCTAGTGATAAGTCAAACTCCTAAGTTTAATGTCACTACTTAATTGTTTAAATATATTTGTAAAATAAATAAATAAACAAATATGCTTACACTATTAAATTACCCATAGCTTTTCGAGCTATGGAGCGAAGTATTCTGGGACTCTCCAACAGAATCAGAAATACAATACTCCGCCCCAAAACTTAAATTCAAGATGTAACCAAGAATTCCGCACAGCTGTCCGTCCATACAGAACGAACTGTGGGTCCGGACTACTACAGACTGGGTCTCGACCACGCAGAATGGCGGGACCAGTTGGTCGCATACCTGGAAATTAGCTCAAGATAGATCCAAATGGAAAGTGCCTTTACCCAGCAGTGGGACAATACGTCTTGGCTGTGCTGGGCTGAAAATAATGATAATAATTATGTCCTGGCCATTGCAACTTCGTTTCGAATAGTTACCGGTTTTATCTTTCGACTAAAATAGAAGTGAATGAATAAAGCCACTGTGCATTTCATAGTTTAATTAATGGGAGGAGAACTAAATGGGATTTATTTAAAAATGGGAAGTAAAATAGTTGTGGGTTGGAGCCACGGAAGTCTGGGATATTTAAGCACCGGTTTCTAAAAACAGTTTTCACGAAAAATTACTTTAAATGCCTTAGATATGGGTTTTCGTGAAATAGAATAATAGCGTATAAAAATTGTTATCTACATTAGGTTATACCTACGTGTCACGACAGATCTGCAGAAAGTACGGCGCTGAAAGTTCAGCTCAACACGCTCTCAATGGTTTTTACCACGTCATTTTGACTGATGGTACGTATGTGATTTCGGTTATAGATTACTTAAAACATTGCGAGCGTATTTGGTCAAACTTTCGGCGTCGTACTTTCAGTAGATGTAGCGCGACTTTTGCATTGTAACTATTTTGACATTGTCATATAGATTATGTAATGTAATGTTAAAGTTACTTTATTATTCTCATAACATAATAATAATACGCCGATGCCGCCTCCTTTGTTCGGCATAACTAAAACCTCCTCGGTCTAGTTCCAATTTCAAATTGTGAAAAAAAATGAAATTCTTAAAAAAGTATGATAATAGGAAGGTGCTAATTTTATAATTTAATTTATTTATTTTGCTGAATAAGAACACATATGAGTATATTTATGGTTTAATTAATTAAATTAGTCTAGAATTTAGACTCTAGATAGTCAATAAAATGTGACTGGTAATTCTATAAAACCAGACTACCTAGTGCATGTACATATTATCACGCCTGTATCCCTAACGGAGTGGGCAGAACCACAAGTAATCATAAGAAAACTTGCAGCCACTTCTGATCCAAGACTCCCAAGATGGATATGGTGAACCATGGTGACAGGTGATCAGCCCATCGCCCATATAGGTCCATCATGTTTTTATTAACTACCTAGTAACTACGCAGTTAATAAAAAATATTCTACTTTTTGCAAAAGTCAAAAAATATCTAGTTATTTCTTGAAGCTATTTCACAAAGTAATTTAAGCTCGTGTCACGTAATAAGTTAATGCCCATTCGTTTCCTAGATAACTTATACTAGTGTGGTATACCTACCTAATGACTTCTAAAAACCACGCAGAAATTAATTAAATTTCAATATGAATATTGAAATTTAAATATCTGCGTATTAAAATAGATATTGTTTGTTGTTTCATCTTTTGTTACATTTACCAAGCGTATGACGAATGAAAGAATGAATTAATTAATGAAGGAAAACACTTTATTGCACATCTTACAAATTAAACAAATGAATTAACAAAATGAATATATTGTACAACGGGCGGTCTTATCGCTAATAAGCGATCTCTTCCAGACAACCATTCCAGACGAAGTAAGGTAAAAGGTAAACAAATTGGCTACTCGAGAGATAGTACTCTTAAATCGTCTTCATCATAATCTCAGCCTGGTATTGCCCATGGGTATCCTCGTTTTTTTTTTTGGGTCCCTTAATCCAAGTTTTCGCTGTGGCCTTTTCGTTCTTGAATAGTCAACTGAAAAAGTATGTGGTACGAGACGCTGGTATCTTTTGCTGGTGTTAAGAGTAGACGTACGCAGATGTCCAAAACATAGCTATTGACCTTAAGGTCATCCCTCACCAAAGAGCCACCCCTACAGAGCATATCATTGACGAGCGGTGGCGTGTGAGCATTAACTGTAAACGTAATCGTATTAATTCATTCTTCAAAGCGCTCGTGGCGAACAAAAATACAAAATAAATTTATTTCAGCAAAAACACACAATAATTTTACTCAATACAGAGGAATCAGTAGAAATATAAAAGCTGACAGGAATTTTTGTGGTTAAGAGTTTACAATGGACACTCTAGGCCAAGCCTGTATCGCGAGGACCAAAATAAAGGTTTACTAAATTGATTTGTATCTCGGTAGTACTATTTTAGTAGGTTTAGTTAAGTATATATTTAGTTAAGTAAAATAAATTATTGTGTTGTAGCTTGCTTAGACGTTCTTGATTGATCGTTGAAGTTGTGCGCGGGTGCATTAGATGGGTGACCGCAAGTGGCATTACGAGCTGAGCGCTTCCGTGCTTCGGAGGGCACGTATAGTTGTCGGTCCCAGCTTTTAAGTCGTTAAGCCATGACGGAGGCCTAAAACTCCATCACAAGAGCTGGCCATTAACTCATACGAACTTACTTACTTAAAATAAACTTTAACATTGGCAAAGCCAGTTCCCTCGCTATCGCTGTGATGCGCGTCACCAGTAAAGGCACTTAAGATGCCGTTCTCAAACCAGCGACTAGACATTTAAGGGTCATTTTTCTCAAAGCACATCGCGCGACACGTCGCGACACGTAGTGCGAGATTGCAGTCTCATAATGTCCAGAATTTTGGTTTTATAAAAAGGGACATCCGTCATATTGAGGCCGTTATAAATAAGTACACACACTGTGGAAATTTCAACTCTCTGTTACGTTCAACCTGTTACGGTTCATGAGATACAGCCTGCTGACAGACAGACGCATGGACATGCTCCGGAGGCTTAGTAATAGGATCCCGTTGGCACCCTTTGAGTACGGAACCCTAATAATGAATAATCTTTTACTCCGTATCGTGTACTGTTTACGTCTAACTTTTGTGTTTAGCATTACATCATAAAAATACCAATAATTCAACGATTTATTAACATTGCAGCCGTAATCTTGCGGTTTTCGTTTCTCAGTGGCCAGGGTAATAAATGATGAGACTCCCCTGGGAATGAGAATTTCAGTTATTTCACTTAAAATACTTGCAACTTGTGACGTGGACGCTTGCCGAGATTTCCTGAGATAAATTTTTAGTTTTTTGTGGAAATAGTATATACCGGTATAAAGGTCTTTTACCATCTTTAGTAGATGATACAGCGTCAGGAGGCAACTTCTACCTTTACAAACGGGACGCTGTAGTGCCCGGGACGAATTATGCCAGCTCTCATAGAAACCGAGATTATAAAGATATACCTAAAATAATAATAATGGTAATATCTAGTACAGAGGTTATTTCAAAACAAGCTCTTTCAGTCCCTCGACCTCTTAAACCTCCTAAAACACACCTGTCTTTATACAGAAAGCGGCTACACTTAGGTAACACGTGCCGAATTGTCCGCAAGTTCTTACAGGCAGACTGCAATGCCAGTGAAAATGATTCACCTATACAATGTCACTGCTGTGCAACTTTGATTAAGTTCGTGCACTTTTTATATTTTAGGGGTTTGTTGCTTAGCGACTACATCACCTCTTCAAAAGAAGGGTTGGATAATGTGCAACCAATTTCTATAACATTCTACATTTCTGATGCATTTTGAACACATTAAAAAATGTGCTGAATATCCTCAATAACATCACCTTCGTCACAATATGGCTATAAAACTTTTTTCATGAGAAAAGCGAATTTGTTCGAAGGGATATGACCGGGCAATCTAAGCCTGTGCATTTTTTTTCAGAACTGAGTAGACAAATAGTTAAAGAAGATTAAGGTGCGCTTTAAATAAGCTCCATTCGTGGACTTGAGGCATGTCCTTTTCTGTACCACGTGATCTAAGCCGCGGGTGAAAACCGGTATCCCTAAACACACAAAGGATAATGACTCTTGCAAACTGTTAGTGTTCCTTAGCTTAATTTTCTCAATAACGCGTGAAATATTGTTAATTTAGGATATTACAACTAAAACTGGGACATAGTGTCATTTAAGGGTATCTGCAGTACCCGGATGTTGTCATGGCATAACTATAAAGGGAGAAAGTGCCGAGATAAGTTCAGTAAGGTAGGTAAACTTTCGGTATATGGGTTTCCACTACATTGTTTCATAACTGGACCGTCAACGTCCAAGAGAGCACTGGTGGTCCAGTGGTAGCAAACCTTCCGATCCTAAGGTCGTGCGTTAAAATCCGGTCGTACATCAATGGAATTTTCTATTCGAAAAATGTAAGTGCGCTCTACCAGTACTTTTAAACGGTGGAGGAAAACATCGCGAGGAAACCGATACGTCTGTCGTAGAACCTTAAAAGTTTGAAGACATTGTGTCAAGTGCATGAAAGGAGCCTTTGAGGTGCAAATCCTTTCACCACACTGGTTCGAATGAATTAGTGAGACGACTAGTAGTAACGTAACAAAAAACATACATACATTATTATCACGCCCGTATCCCTAATAGAGTGGGCAGAACCACAAGTATAATCATAAGAAAACTTGCAGCCACTCCGTGATAGTGACGTTAGAAAGTGGAGTGGTGTGTTGTGGGAGAATGAACTATATACTAGGTTAGATCGATACAATTACTTTTAATTACTAGCTTACAATAAGTATCTGCTTTGCCGAATCTGATGAATGACCACTCCATCAACAAAGTACCTACTGGGACAGACGCTGTACACCGAGGGCGTTGACTTCTCCACCAGCTGCTTCCGCCATGAGCTGTTCGTAGCTCTATCACGAGTTAGCGATACCAGAAATAATTGCTCATGCTTTAGGCCAGGGAATCTCAAAGTGGTCGATATCGACCCCTTGGGGTCGATATCGGTTTCCAAGGGGTCGACATAAACGAAAACTGATTTTGGGGGTCGACGAGGTCTAAAAATCGACCCCTATTAAATTAACACAAGTTCTTATTTAAAACTTTCAAGATAGGTAGGTACTGTATTGTTTATGTTGTGTCACGTGTACTAAGAATAATTAATATTTTTGTAGGAAATAGCATTGTTGTAGTAATGTAGAGTCTCAAGTTCGTACAAGATGAAAAACTCGCAGCTGTTTTAAGTTAGCGGACCATTATGAATAAGGGGGTTGATCTTAAAAGTAGGTCTAGGCCATGGGGGTCTGAGGTAACAGTTCATTTTGGAAAAGGGGTCACTTGTCCAAAATAGTTTGGGGATCCCTGCTTTAGGCAGTCTAACTAATACACATATGTACACAAAACTACAAAAAAGCGTTGTAAATGGTGTCATGAACGCAGTCGCTGGTACAGCTAGTTATAATTATTAGCACCTTGCTAAAACGAAATGCCTTAACACCTACTTTACTTACTCTAAAATGAATCTAAACATTCCAAAAAGTCTACGTTTAATCATATTTAGTTCAGGGAAAGGTTACCTGTACTAAAAAATACTAATAAGTACTAAATATACTATGACTATGAGATCTGTGTCATTTGGAATTATGTAACAGTTAATTTTAAAAACTTAGGGCTTTTTCATATTAACACTAAGTACCTACAATATTACCACGCAAGCGAAGCCGCTGGGCGCCAGCTAGTAAACTCATATTTATTATAATATAATAACGGTATCATTAAAACACGCATACGACTACTTACTCCATCTGACACTATTGCTTGACTGACCATTTTGTTAATCTTAATTCGAATTTTTATATCATTTTGTCATTATTTTATTCTACTTAGTAATTAGTCTGCGTACCGTACTAATTATTTAAATAAATAAATGAATTTAAATTTAAATTACTAAAGACTAGGCTGAAGCCATAATACAAAATTCTCAATCTTCACAACCCGCAAACTGCATAAAATCCTGACTACAGCTCGTATTTGCATATTCACTTCGTATTACAATAAGGACGCATTTAAACCTAAGACACGGATAAAATGCATTTTATTGCGAAAATAAACGAAAACGTTTCGTTTGTTTTTAGGTAAACTTCGCATATTAAAACTAAAACTGGGAAAAAGTGTAATATTCAATCGCTCTATAAAAGTTCCAAAAGTGTAAGCTGTTTTTGTACCTCATGCATTACATAAAGCTGTACTTGAGCTATCATGATTACTCAATAAATAAAGGCAGGAAAAAGAACCAGTAACATTAATAACGAACTCTATGTGAATGGCGTGCTGTTAAGGGTCTCTTCCAGCACCCCATATCGTCGATCGATGGAAGTCAAAATTTGCTCATCAAGTATCTTATATTTTTTGTTCCAGGGTAGTTTCGGTCCAGATATTAAACGAGATAGGTACTCTAAGCAGGGTGGGCCAGCCAGAGGACCCGCATTTGTTACGGGAAAGCACCAGTACACAGGTATCAGCTAACAATGTGAATGTCTCTCCTGGATCGGATCCAAGCTAAACCGTTGCGGCAAGAAGCTAATAATGCGCCTTTATCAATTTCCCTAACACCCTTCCCGAAACGATATCACTACCGAGCTAGGGCATTACGGGTTCCTGTGTATGCCTTATGGCGTTGATTTTGCACCCCATAAAATACTACTGTCCTACAAATAAAGGCCTTTATATATGTAGCTATAATAATATATTATTTTATATCTTTTAGTGTAATTGAAGTTAACGTGTTCAATTTCAACGAATAAGTGGAGTGATGCCAGAAATATGCTAGTTATTTTTAAAACATTAAAAATAAATAATGAATATGAACAGTTGGTAAATGCTCGTACAACTTTTGCAACGTCTTGAAATCTCAGTATTATAGTGACTTCGTTACTGGTCCAGAAGATACTTAAACAAAATTGTTTGATGTATTTCGCTAACTAGTTGATTTATTAATATGAAATTGTATTAAATTGAAGCACCACAATCCTCAGACAATCTCGTTAGGTACAATAAGATTCATTCATTTCCTATATACTCGTAAGTATATATAGTCTAACGACAGAACAGCGGTGAAAACATATCTACTCACCTTAACTACAAAGATTTATCAAATCCTATAATGCCTATGCGATTAAAACAGACACCTTAATAATACCTAGTCTAATTTTATTCTCTCCATACAGCAATACCAAGAACAGTTTAGTCATTGGACTTACAGAGTTGTACACAAACCAATCTATGAAAGATTGGTAGATTTATAAATTCATCTACTAGCACATCCTGTACAAATGGAAAGCCTGATGAGACAGTGGTAGATGGACGTTTTATTGCAGTACTCTTAATCCTATTATTCACTCCTAGTGAAGGCTACTGGTAAGTAGAAAAAAGAACCGTAGAAGAAAACTTCATATTATGTATTGGTCTATATCAATTTAATGTTTCCGACACACACGGTAGTTAAGGTACGCGTACTCACTCGCGCATTTTATATTGTTGTGGACCAATATTTTGCGCACTTCTACACTTTTACTTTGTGCTACAGTTAAGTTTTCGATATGAAAGGAAGAAGATTTGTCCAGATTTGCACGCATAGTCCTCGGCAATACAGCTTACCTGTGAAATTGGTGCAATTCCAAGAGATTGGGAGAACTTGCAATCTGCTAACTCGACTAAACTGAATAATGAACTGCACATAGAGAAATGCTAAACGCATACGACGCCTTTTATTATGATTATTGCTCGTTTATGCGATTTTATTATGAAGAGACATAGAACCCGACTGTCTTTTCAAAGCTAACAAATGATCGCGAGGCTTTGATATCTGTGGTATCGTAGTTCCCAAACGAATGGACCGATTTAGATGCGGTTTTTTTTCTGTTTGAAATCTAATGTGATCGAATGCTTCTTAGCTATAGTTTGAAGATCTTGAAAGAAAAGGATCTTTCCAACTTTTGCAAGTCTGATTGATTTGTGGTGTTCTGTTCAGGGGTGATTTAAATTTTTAATGTAATGGCTTGTTAACATGTATTTTTGTATTGCTACAAATAAACAGATTGCAATAACAAATAACTAAAAAAATTACACTAAGTACTACTAGTTACTATTACTAAAATGATTAAAAGCCTAAAGATTCCCTTCGTTCACTTCACAATTGTTTTTGAACTTTAGAATTTACACTTACTATTTACTTAAAGTAAGTGAATCAATAAATAGCCGTTAGTATCTGCTTATAGTTTTTAATAAGTATATACTTAGTACCAACGTTATCTTTGAGATTTCTCATAATTTCAGTCATCCACCTGTCTATGTCTGTCTTCTTGAAGACTTAAGGAACCCAGATTAAACTATATTTAGTATAAGATTACTAATATTACATAAACATTTCTTCATAAATACTTTAAACTACACCCTACAAAGTTGTAGGAGTTTCTTCTTTCTTTACTTCTTCAACATTGACAACAGCATCTTTCTTCTCTGGTTCTGTAGCTACCATTGGCCTGACACCAGCGATCAAGCATTCAAAGTAAGACGGCGGCTTCTCAACTTTGGGAGCTTCGTTCTCAGCCTTCAAAACATTTGCGTATTTCTTAATCATCACTAGAAGGCAGAAAGCGATAACTGGAAAAAAAACATTGGCATAGTAAACTTTAGCGTCATCAAGCTAATTAATATATCGGTAATTTGGTGCAATTAGTTGAAGAGTTCTTTGAAATGCAACGTTATGAGGTAAGCTAAATAATGTTCAATATTCATGTGTTGGAAGAAACAATAAACTACATTATACTGTGTGCGCGTTCTGCAAATATTTCTTCTCGAACTGTGTATTTTAGTACAGTGGTCCTCACACCCACAACACAGGAAATAAATAAAATAAATATAAAAAAATATTTGTGAACATTTCACACAGCGCCATCTAGCCCCAAACTAAGCAAAGCTTGTACTTTGGAAACCAGATGGCTAAAAGAAAACTTAATTTTATACTTATATCCCATTGTGAAGTTTAAACAATGTCACACAGTACGTTAAAGCTTCACACTGGGTGTTTTTTATTTTTAAAATATATAATATGTTTTATACATACATATATGTTGTAAAACTTACTGATATCAAGAATCTTTAGCAGCCAAAAGGTCTGGAAGTCGAGGACGCCTTCGAAGGAGAGCGGGTAGTAGCCGAGGTACATCACCTGCATCACCAGCTTCACGATGGCGAGGCTTACGAACATCTTCATCATCTCATGGTCTCGCTAAACAAATCATTAGAATTAGGTACCTATGGCCAAAATCAAATCAAATTTTTGGCACTGTTTAAAATCGAAGATGCGGTAGTGTTTGTTTTTACATATTTCTTTCTGTTTCTGCGTTGTTCACAGGCATAGTAATAGTATTATGTTTTCTGTGCCACAGGAATGAACAAAGTCTACAGTAATACTTGGTGCAGTTACGCTGGGGGTTTTCCTTGCGATATTTTAATTATTAAAAACCACATCACGGCTGTTGTTATTTTAATAATCAAAGAGCCCAATAATCTTCTAAGATCATACAATTTTGTCCGGAAAAACCACAAATACACAGTTTTAATTTTGAAGAATGAATAAATTAAGCTAGCGTAGACGGTGAATGGCACAAATAAAGATAGGTCTACGCCCTGTCTTGGTAAATATAGGCTGTGGATGATGATGCTAATAAATATAAATAGTGTAGGACTTACTTTATGAAGAGCCTTCACATAGCTAACAACAAACTTCAACCAGATCAAATTGATGAGGAAGTTCAAAACATCAACTACGTATACATGGAGTACACCAGGGTAGCATTTTGGGGCCGCAGACACTCCCATATATTCCACGTAGGTGTTGTACTGGTTCCGGATGACGTGCGGGAAGGGGTAGAAGCCATGGGTGCCAAGGTTTAGAACCAGGAGAATGGGCTCGAGGAAGTGCAGATTCGAGACTTTCTTGAGCTGAAACATAAAATAATTGAATTTAGAATCGATATTTGTTATGATCATAATTTGGTGTACCTACCGTTTTCATATGAAACAGGATAAA
Organism: Scotopteryx bipunctaria; assembly: GCA_949320045.1. Lineage (NCBI taxonomy): Eukaryota > Metazoa > Arthropoda > Insecta > Lepidoptera > Geometridae > Scotopteryx > Scotopteryx bipunctaria. The sequence continues at coordinate 3,912,458 of OX439459.1, read as the reverse complement.
AGTTTATATTTATTTTCATTAGGAACATTTTCTCTCTCTTACTAAAGCCCGGTTCCTATATTCTATACAAATGACGTGTGCTAAATTACCACGGCAACGTTGTTATTTGCTACATAAAAACACCAAATACAACAATAAATTTCAATTTAATTACTTTGTGACAAAAGGTAACGTTTCTATGGGAACTCCCAGCCAACGCTCGTTAGTAGAATATAAGAATGACATTAATAAGTAGGTAAGTTATCGAATGTGCAGTTTTTATAAAAGACTAGGCTTAAATAATGTACGTAAGTAATTAATAAGGATACCTATAGCAACTGTGGATACCTACATACATTTTAATGCATCAAAACTAGGCAGTGTAGGTATGCATTAGTAGAAGTACAAAACGTAGGTACTTGCCATCTGTCTAGATGTCTACTCAAGTACACTAGTTATTTCACGATAAGGAATTTAATTAGTCCGTCACCCATATCAAAGCTAAGTAGGTACCTCAGAACAGCAAATCAACTTGGTAGGTACCATATCAAATTGTACTCACATTCTCACCATCAACGTCGCATTGGAAGCCATTAGTGACGATACCTACTGTCAGTAAGTGACAGCAGATATCCACGACACTTGATACCTGGAACACACGCACGATACTTAGAAATTGAACATGGGTACACGTTGTAAACAGGAAATGGTCACATAGTAAGTACCTAATTAGTTGATGACAAGTTTTTGTCATCGTAAGAAATTAAACAAATCAAGGCTAGGTGCTAGACCACAACCCGCGAGCTAAAGGAAACCCGCGGCTGAGTCAGCTCCGCACGTATTGACCATGTCTTTTCTATGGACAAGGCCGACTAAGCTGAGAGGATGAAATAGGCGCTGGGCAAGCCTACTCCATCTTAATTCGTCCCGGGCACTACAGCGTCCCGTTTGTGTAGGTAAAAGTTGCCTCCTGACGCTGTATAAATAATCTACTATAGATGGTAAAAGGCCTTAGTTTTTCTATTGATGACGACTAAAGACAATGTTTTTCTAGAAAAAGACAGATAATTAAACTAAGCGCATTAAAAATGCTTATCGATTATGCTATATCGATCACGGAAAACTCTTATGTCAAGGAAGTTGGGGAGAATAATGTAGGCAGAGATTAAAACGTGACTAAAAATTTAAATACTCAAGAAGAATAGCACTATCTACAGGTACTACTAGGTATTGTATTGTAGACTAAGACTGAAATAAATAAATTGAATTGAATTGTGCATGTTTATAGTTTACAAACTTATGCTGCTACTGGCATCAAAATTAAGCTATTGTAAAGACAATTTGGCCTTGTGCAGTGACCTCAACTGCTTTTTACTTGAATGAAACAGAGGTTATAGTCTTTGATCGATTCAATTGATCAGGATGAAGGGTGACAAATTAATTTTTAATTTAAAAACTTTGCAATTTGTTTTATATTAGTAATCTCATGCTTTTGATTTTATCGTCGAATAACAATTCAGTTTCAAATTATATATTTATTAGAATAATTATATCGTCAACATAAAATAATTTCGTTTACACAACCAATTGTAACCATTTCGATATTTTTGCTTGACCTGCATAACTATAACCAATTTAAGTTGCTTCTTTTTTATTGTTATTTTGCCTCTTGGTTCCCACTGCATTATTTATAAATATACATACCTAGTAGGTATAAAATGTTCGCAAACTAAACGCAAAACCACAGATAACTTAATTGTTATCTGTGGTTTTGCATCAATTTTGCAAATTATAAAATGTAGTAAGTAGGTAGCTGAATAGGTAGGTACCTCTTAAAGGTAGGTAGATAAGTACCTACCTAATCCACTTACGTTTTAATATTGAGTATATTTATAACATTGTACTTAAGAATACTTTTAATAAGTAGTTAAATATAATGGAAAGTACCAAAGTATATTTGATGTTTACCTCAGTCTTCAAAGGTCGACAATAATGGTATTGGTGCTATTTCTTCCTGAATAAAAACATGGTGTTTCTGTATTATAGGAGACAGGAACGAAAGTTAGTAATTACTTACCAAATGAAAGTATCCAATGATCGTGCATAGTGTACGTAGTTTCATTCCACACACCGTTTCTCCTCTTGATATCATTATAACCACTACAAAGATAAAAACACTATAAAAACAACCTTGAAACACGTCATACATTCACCAAGCGGGAATACCAACTGACAACGTTGAGGAAAAATTAAAATAAAATGTTTACCTCTCTCACTCTATTTGCTTACTAATAAAAACAAAACTAATTATCTCTGGTTGTCGAATGTTTCAAATTTGAGTTTCGAACTCGACGGCAAAAGAGTCGACACTGCAATGAAACGAGTAGTGCATGCGCAGGGCTTGTATGTGTGAGTGTAGACGTATGTGTGTAAAAAGACATGTGTGTGAGTGTAAATCTGTAGTAGTAGTAATGACGGTTAGTCTAATGTTTGCAAGTAAATGAACGTCGTCGTCTGTGCGAAAGCAACAACGCAAAAAATTAAATTTACTTACAAATTATTCGGTGCTTAACTATTTGAAATGTGTCAAAGTCAGTTGCAAGATTTGACCCGAACAAAATATACATTGCACGATAAATAGGTATAAGCTTTTAAAATAATACTTATTACCTTTTATGTGAGACATGACATGTAGGTCAAAAAAGTTTTTTTATATGTCATAAATTAGTTTATAATGCGGATTGTATCAATGACTATTCTTTGACTCAGAGAGACCATTTTCATATGAATAGGCTAATTCACAACACCAAGGCAAATCGCTGCGCTACTCACTTCGCTTATGCCTTGATTCTGGGCCTTATATAATCTTAATGTGTGTGTGAGCTCAGTTTGTTATTAAACTTATTATTACGCATGTTGAGTATTCCTGGGAAGTTCACGTGTAGCCATAGTGACTATTACTTGACGGAGATCCAATGAGAAAGTTGAGATCGTTTACGGTGTACGCTGCTGGTTTTGTTAGATAAAGTAGTTTGAATTAAAAATTAAAAAGGCAATGGACATGAAACAGTTGGATTCGCTCATTGACAGTGTTTTGTTTGAATATTAGTAATCGATCTGAACAGCGACATCTGCTGGCAGCGTCATGAAGCTGATAATCAAACTCACACATTCGAAGGATCATTGTATGAAAAATTACATGAGATTCGTCATTCGCTGAAACAATAATTCTAAGTACCTACTCACCTACCTACTTGTATGCTTGCGCAATATCGAGTTAGGTAGGTACCTACGAGTAGATATAATTCTTTCTTTGATCTAGCAGCAAAATTATGATCCAAAAGCAAACAAAATAGCTTCTGTCCACAAATGTAGGTACCTAACCTACCTAGTTATAAACAGTGAAATAAATCTCACTTTATCTAGAACAAACGTTTAGTTCATGTTAACCTAGGAATTTTTCATGGTTTTTCCAAAAAGGAAAAATGATATTCTTTTTATTTGATGCTTGAGAACGGAAAGAGAGTGAGCGTTTGAATTAGTTAGAGTGCGACCATCTCCGAAACGACTCAACGGTTTTGTCTGAAACTTGGAATGCATATAGTTTATGACCTGGAATAACACATGGGGTAGGTACCTACTCTCTCTCTGTGTATCGACTCCTCACTACAGAGGGTCGTGATCTCCCGTCATGGTTACCTCGTGTATCCAGGTCTTCTATTTCTTTCGGTCCCCAGTGACACGAATGGCTTTGTGAAGATAGGTACTGTATCGAGTGAGGTAAATATTTGGTCTGCCCAGCGCATCGGATTGCGTCCTCCGGGCCATCGACCTTCGATTTTCCTAATGACAGTGAAATAAGTCAACTGTCAAGTCACAAAGCTATGTAAGTATCTACCAACTTAACTGTCCCGTAATTACAGACTATGTATAGCTAGTCAATGGCCTATGCATTTTTGCTGACACGAACTGAGTCGCCTATGACTCAGGTGTGCTTTAATAATAAATCCTTTACCGATGGCTACCACCTGGCGTAGTCTGCATGACAAGACTATAGGTAAGTATAAGATTACGAACGGTAGAGTAGTAAAATTGTGCGCTTCAGCAATTTTCGTCTGGCGAATTTTCTGAAATACGAACTAACGCGATGATGATAATGTAATATAGATGTTGCAATCATTATGTAGATACTTTTTTTAAAGAGTTCAGTTATTATTTTAATTGTATATTCGGACAAATTCGGTTTTCATACAAATCAATATGTTTTGCCTAGGCGCACAATATTTGTGGTAGGTACTACTGTACATTTTATACATACAGCATGTACTTTAGTGCATAATGTATGGTATAATGGTTTGAATCAGGCAAGCAACCATGAAATCGAGTAAAAGTATATTCTAAAATATACGTTACAGAATTTTTTAAGAAAATAGGATTCTTGATCTAAAAATCTATCCAAATAATGTTCCAACACAACATATTGAGAAGAGTCATTTCCAAAAAAAATGCCGAGCGATGTTTCTTGCCTGTATCTTCCACGCCCGATCACGTACAATAAGTCCAAATGACCCTAATGATATCAAGGAATATCTGGGTAAATAAAAAAAAATAACTTTGATTACGAACCAAAAGTGACGTTCCTAGAAAAAAATTCAAAATATTCGAACAACAATATGATTAGCTGACATGATGCTTGCCAGCCAGTCACAGTTTCGCGATTAAAGAGGATTTAATCGAATTTTACCGAGGTTACTTAATCTGTGGGTAATCTGTAATAACCTTTTATTTAATGCTTATCAATTTTATACAGCACAACAAATACCAAAGAATATAATACATAAATCGTGGGAGCCGTGTTGCCCTATAGGAAGGTAGAGAACTTTGATAAAAAGGTCGCACGTTCGATGCCGATCATAAACAAATGTTTTTAGAACTCTGCTTGATTTGTAGACCCTGATGACACAGACGGAGAACTCTAGGTTCTTTCGTTATATAATTCCTACTGAAAAGCTGCAATTGGCCACTTAATGAATGATTGCGGCACGCCATGGCTGTCCGTTTGTCCGCCTTTAATATTTAATCGTGCATAGGTAATGGGGAATACTGCACCTGGCCGATATATCGATTTCTAATGCGATTGTTTTGAATTCTTACTGGTATTTTGGTATTATCCTGCTAATATTGTAAATGCGAAAGTTTGTGAGGATGTGACGATGTTTTTCCCTCAATCACACCGTAACGGCTGAACGGATTTGAATGAAACTTGGAATATACTTGGAATATGTTCGTTGTTTGTATTAAGTTTCTTTCTGTTAATAAAGATAAATATTTTAATTTTAACTCCATGTTATGCAGATATAAAGTTTGTTATAGAGACCTACTAGGGTGATAATTTGCTTCCTTTACCATTAGCAGGGCCATTTCTATTCAAAGTCTGAAATGTAGGAGCATTCGAAATAGCTGGGGCATTTGGAATCTTGTAGAAAATAATAGCTATAATTAATTAGCGCCATATTGTCAGATCAATGCTCGCGAATGAATGGCGGATTAGCTGGAACTGCGCCACTGACCCGTGCACAATCGATTCGGCTGAAAACCACATCGCATATTATCACGTCCCTAATGGGTGGTAGAGCCATAAGGTAATAATAAGCAAACATGCAGCAACTCCTGATTCAAAGTCCTAAGATGGATATAGTGAACCATGGTGACAGGTGATCAGCCCATATAGATAGTCCATCGTGTTAGAGAGGATACTACCCCTTAGTCGACTTTACAACATGCTCGGGGAGAGAAGCAGCTTGACCTATTCTATGTGTTTTCTTTACTGCCAGTCAAGCAGAGAAGTACTGAACACCCATGAGAGGAAATAAATACCTTAATGAAAAGTAAACTAAGGCATTTACCATCTATAGTAGATGATTTATACAGCGTCAGGAGGCCACTTTTACCTTCACTAACGGGACGCTGTAGTGCCCGGGACGTATTAAGATGGAGTAGGCTTGCCAAGCACCTATTCCATCGTCTCAGCTTATTCGGCCTTGTCCACAGGAAAGACATGGTCAATACCTGCGGAGCTGACTAAGCTGCGGGTTTCCTCACGATGTTTTCCTTCACCGTTTGAGAATAAGTACTGGTATGGCACATAATTTTTCACACAGAATCCTCAGTAAAAAAATGCTGTAGGTAAATGAATATAACACCTAAATTCCATAGTAATCTGCAATTTTATTTATTTATTCAAAAAAGGTTCGCCAACAGCTGTAATGTATCTCAACTTAAAACTAAAAACATAACATTTGGTTTAATATCTAATACACAAGCCAATTAAATACGAAAACAGCACTAAAACTTAGTTTTGCAGTAAACCGAATCACCTGGTCTTTAATCAGAGGTCAGGATCGTCTCTCAGTATTACAAACACTGGACTCGAGGGAATTAGTGCGCGTTTCTGAGAGAAAATTAGTTTTAGGTATAAAATAACTTAAGAGTTTAATGTTTATGGCGTTTTCCTTCACTAAATTAATAACGCCTGACAAAATAAGATCATCGAAGGAATGTGCCAAATTTTGGACGTGCCTCTGACTAACTGCACCATCATAAGATAAAAGTTTGGACAATCCAAAAACATGGGTAATATTTCAGTCATCCTCCTCAGGTACTATGACTACTCTCGGTTATTTTGAAGTGTGATGAAAGGTTTTTTTGGCCAACATCAACCATTTTCAACTCGCGAGCCAAAAAAAATTACTATGCCAAAATTGTTTTCACAAAAAAAGAGCAATGGTTCCTAAGACATTTTTCCTATATCTCTTCTGGTTTCGAATTTATCCACTGTCCCAGTTAAAAGTACACTCTGTATAGCCTATGACACTCTTGTCATCCAGGCGAATCCAACGACAGCTGATTTGTCAAAATCCGTCCAGCCGTTTGGACTTCAGCCAAAGGAATGCACATACCCACATACAGTAGTATGTATGTATGTTCGTATGAGCTAGTGACCAACTCTAGTGACGGAGTTTTTAGGCCGCCTAAAGGCCTCCGTCATGGCTTAACGACTTAAAAGCCGGGATCGACTGTTTAACGTGCCCTCCGAAACACGGAAGCGCTCAGGGGCCCTATTCACGATGACCAAAGAAAACGAGCCACGTAATGAGCCAAATGTCATCGTGTCTCTAAACACAAACGAGACACGCCATGGTGTGAAATCAAAAACTGTATTCTGCATGCCATAAGACTAGTTGTCTATGACCGTGTTTTGGTTTTACGTGATTCGTTCAAAATCAAGCATCCGGTCTTTCGGAAAACGATCGGTTTTAGATTGATTTTATTTTTTGTTTACAATTTTCATCTCAAGTAAATAAATATTGAATTATAAAATTGCTAAACTCTTTCTACTAATACTTTCGTTATATTTTAAAGTTTAGAGAACAAAAAAAATATATATATAACGTAAAATGGTTAGCTACATCAAACCAACCACAACTTGTTTCCGAACGAATTATCAATCAAAATATTGACTGACATATTGCATTGTTTGTTTTGAAAAAAACTTGGATATACATGTCATGTCTAAGTTTGTTTAAATGGGTTAAATCCCGTTGGTAAAATGAGTTTGTCACAATCGCCTTCAAAAGAAAAGAAAATAAACTGAACAGAGCAAGTAACTGTCACTGACAGTTGCTGATGTTAATCAAAATATTCTACCGGCCAGTGTGTTGTCTTTGGTTGGAATCGAATGATAAAAGAAATTATTATTATCTGTGGTATAAGAAAAATATGGCGGCAGAAAGATTTTGGGAACATCCCGCGTCGTAGTGTTCAAAAAGTTTGCAAATCGAAATAAATGAAGAAATCAGTTAAAAATTACGTTTTGAGTTTACATACTTACATAATATTTTAACGGAGTGATAAAAATGGACGTTGTTCTTCGAAGACAACGTATGATATGCTGGCGCCAGCAACGCCCACACATAAATAGGAGACTGTCAAGGGATTCTGCTGAGCTGGACCCTAAATTTTTCGTGCTATTTTATAAGGTGGCCAAAGAGTTGTTTTGGTATTGTGCGGCGTTCTTGGAGGCAGGCTAGTTAATTCTGGGCCTCAGAGATGTTCTAGCATTACAACAGAAGTCAAAGTAAGTATTGTGTTAGCTAAACTTAATTTATTGAACAATAATAAAATGGTACCTAGGTTAGGTATTAGGTTAGACTGAAACCTACTATATTTACTGTATTTTTCCAGATACTTACAACCCTCAATTTCCTGATCACCAGCAGCTATCAAAAGCCAGTGGGAAACTTTTGGTTAGCACCTGTAAGCCTCTGCATAGAGTAAGCGGTGAATGCCTTGAATGATGCCAACCTACATCAAATTTCCTACCTCCGAACAAGAGAGGAATTAAATCAAACAAGGGTAATATTTTAATCAACTATTTATTTTAGTAGGTATTACATAATAGTATTTGTGAGAGCATCAGCGAACTAAAATAAATTAATTTAAATTTTAATTAATAAACTTTCACTTTCATTATATTAGTAGAATATAATCTTTATTTCCAAAAACATGAAAGTATGTACCTACCTATAAAAACAATAACAATGATTTCTGCCTCGTTTCAGATTTGCAACAGTGACTTAAAGGCATACCTACCTACTCATGTGCTACATTAGGAGGGGCAGCTCATGACAGTTATATTATGTTAAATAAATCAGAAATCATGAGATGTGTGTGTGTGTGTGTGTGTGTGTTAGTGTTAAAGTATGGGTACATGGGGTTGCGTAGGTATAATAAGTAATAATAAATGCATTAAAACCATAAAACACAAAAATACTCACAGCACACATGCTATGCATATCTAAAGTTTCACTCAATCCATGCAGCCATTTAGAAGTAAATTATGAGGCACAAGCATCGTCACATCTTCACAAACTTTTGCATTCACAATAAAAGAGCTATGTTAAGTTATGTTATTTTAAGTTACATGTGCATATTAAGAAGTTTAGTGTATATGTGTAAGCATGACTGTGTGCGTGTGTTTTAGATTGTTACATTTAAATTGTTATATTTCAGAGCTGCCCACGCACTATGCCAACACGTGGATCAGAAGCAATTGCTGTACGCAATACAGCCTCAGTACATGTCTGGTCCACTGCGCCAGGGCTTCTACGACATCCTCATTGCGATGCATCTCGAGTCGCACGCCACTACCATGTGAGTACACCAGCTTCGCTTGAACAGCATCTAGAAAAGAACAGAATTATGAAATACTAGGTGGCAGCACAGGTAAAGTACGCGCTATCGTTGCGTTTTGAGCTTTACGCCGGTAATTTCAAGCAAACTAAAGCTTTCCAATATTATAGTATACATACATACATATTATAACGCCGTATCCCTAATGAGGTGGGCAGAGCCACAAGTAAACATAATAAAACTTGCAACCACTTCTGATCCAAACTTCCAAGATGGATATGGCGAACCATGGTGACAGGTGATCAGCCCATCGCCCATATAGGTGGTCCATCATTTTGGAGAAGATCCCTTTGTCGCCTTTTACGACATGCTCGGGGAGAGAAGCATATAGTATAACCCCCGGATACTCAAATGCATCAGAGTTGAGCACGTCTCAATCTCAAGTGACGAGTTTTTGACTTCTGTCATTCCGTTCCGTTCCGTTTTGTAATTTAAAGTACTTATCTGTATTCAAATTTAATTATTGAGATCGTAGCTTTATTAAAGTGATTGTGTGAACTTTAGTTTCGTTCGTTATTTTATTGCCTGCATGCATGCAGGCAATCTCCCTTAAGCGCAAGCTCATTGACGTATGCATTCTCCCTATCCTCACGTACGGCGCGCAGACTTGGTCTTTGACGGCTCAGCAGAGGTCCACACTCGGGGCTTGCCAGCGAGCGATGGAGCGCAGTATTCTCGGAGTAAAACTCACTGACCGAATACGCAACACCATACTGCGCTCCAAAACAAAAATCGCTGACGTTGCTCGGAAAGCAGCCACTTTGAAGTGGAACTGGGCAGGGCACGTCTGCCGTATGTCGGATGACCTATGGGCGAAAACCACTACCGAGTGGGCTCCTAATGGTGGTAAACGGCATCGTGGCAGACCAACACTGAGATGGCGGGACGACTTGGACTCATTCATGAAGGATTGGTCCTCCAAAGCACAGGATAGAGAAAGGTGGAAGGGGGATAGGGAGGCCTTTGCCCTGCAGTGGGACGATAATGGGCTAATAATAATAATAATAATAATAATAATGCATGCCCATAATGTCTCAGAATCAAGAAGATAATTATATAACAGACAAGTTCTTACTTTTTTTGCTAGTTTTTGTTTTTTCCAGGGAGGTGTGCAAAAACGAGTTCGTGATCCCCCTGGGACCGGAACTGAAGGCGTTGTACGAAGACCCAGAGATGGGGCACAGCCTCCGCTCGCTGCAAACAGAGAGTGTTCGACCGCAGATGAAGAATGAAAAAAGCAAGCAAACTCACGTGATATCTGTAAAGATTTTAAACTTAATTTTGTTCTGACACATGTAATTTTAACTGTGAATTCCTACAAATAGGTACTGAATGTTGTTATTTCGATAGAAAATCTTCCAGTCCCAATTTATCTTCATCTCGCAAAACATCTTGTTTCAGAGAGAGTATAACGGAGATCAGCAACTTTTACTCCCCCTACTTACCGCTGGAGGTGGTCCGTGAGTTCGTGATGCAGGCGTTGGCGGACGCAGTTACAACCAACCAAGTGCACAACCGCGACCCCGTGGGCGGCACCAATGAGAACCTCTTCTTGTGAGTACACTCTTCCTGTCAGTACACTCTTTCTGTGAGTACACACTTACTGACAGTACACTCTTCCTGCGAATACCTTCTTCCTGTAAGTACACTCTTCCTGCGAGTATAATTTCCTGACAGTACATTCTTCCTGTTAGTACTCTTCCTGATAATATACTCTTCCTGTGAGTACACTCTTACTCAAATTTTTACTGCCTTACCCACAAGTTTCCATTATCTGAAATTATTTATTGTACACGCACGAAACGAAACAAATACACACAAAACATTAAAAAGTACATGTACAAAGGCGAGCTTAACTCTTAAAGAGTTTTCTGCCAGCAAACCTGTGAGGCAAGGGAGAGGCTTTAACATAAGTGGAAGTTATGTGTACAGAGACATAAAAAAGAAAAACATAAAGATAAGCTTACAAATATAATAAACTAATAAGATATACTACACACAATATAAATATATACAAATAATATATATCTACAAAAATATATACAATATATACATACATATAAATAAATATTATAAAAAAATTAAACATTATTATTTTAAATATTATTACACCATCATCATCATCATCATCATCATCATCGTTTTCCTGCCCTTATCCCACTAGGTGGGGTCGGCACAACATGTTTTCCTCTTCCATCTTCTCCTATCATTCGTCATCTCAGTACTCACTTCTTTCATACGCATGTCCTCTTTCACACAATCCATCCATCTTTTCTTAGGCCTTCCTCTGTCCGTGTATCCATCCACATTCATATTCAGCACTTTCCTTGTAACACGACTTTCTTCCCTCCGCATAACATGCCCACGCTAACCTATCACTATTTTCTTAGAGGCCTTCAGGCGGCCTAAAAACTCCGTCACAAGAGTTGGCCACTAGCTCATACGAACTTACTTACTTATTATTATACCGATTACCTGAAAGTTTTTAATGATATTAGAGATTGTCTTTGTAAATAAATTTTTGAAGTTTCTATAAATGTTTCTAATTATGTCCTATAGAAGGAAAAGACGAGCACAGGAACAACATCTGAACGACATACAACTGAGGCATAGAGTGGAAGCCATCATAGCTTTTGCTCACGACTTCGTAGGCGATCTGCAGAGCGATCAGTTGAGGTAACATCGGCATAACCCTGCTTTAAAAAAAAATTCTATAAATCTCACTTATATTATAAATGCGAAAGTTTGTGAGTTTGGATGTTTGTGCCTCAATCACGCCTAAACGGCTGAACGGATATATACTGGATTAACATATAGGCTATTTTTCATCTGGGTACCTACTACGCGAGCAAAGACGCGAGAGGCAGCTAGTATAAATATAAATATTTGAGGACATTATCATACAGCACCATCTAGCCCCCAACTAAGCAAAGGGAGCCAGATGGCTGATAGAATACTCCCGCAGCGGGAATCTAACCCAATCAATCAGTGCTTGTGGCCACCAGAAACAATAATACTAGCTTGAACTGATTAAATATTATGTACTTACGCATATTTTTCTTGCTTTCAGACGTTACCAAGAAATCAAGCAGTCAGATTTGCCGAGCGCCGTGGCTGCCAAGAAGACCAGGGAATTCCGCTGTCCGCCCAGAGAACAGATGAACTCAGTTTTAAGGTAAGTGTCTCGTCTTGTTTCAAAGTCGAAGTCTATAGTAGGTAAATAAGCACACAATCTACATCGTCGAAACTAGTGTGGTGTATAAATCCTCTTGTTATGAGGCATACTGACAAGTGGACGCAATTTGAGTCAACTGACAAATAACTGCGCGATAATTTCATCCGTTTCTGCAACATAAAAGTCATTAAATTTTATTACCCTGGACATTCAACTAAATGTATTAGGGATGTAAAATCTTACTTCTTACTTATATTATAAGAGACTTCTAGAAATGGTTTAAAACTACATTGAGTTAAAAAATTTGGCTCGCTTCGCTCGCATTTGTTTGAAGCTCGCTTCGCTCGCTAACTTCTAGAGACTTCTAGAGATGATTTAAAGCTACATTAAGTTAAAAATTTCGGCTCGCTTCGCTCGCATTGGTTTGAAGCTCGCTTCGCTCGCATTGGTTTGAAGCTCGCTTCGCTCGCTAACTTCTAGAGACTTCTAGAGATGGTTTAAAGCTACATTGAGTTAAAAATTTCGGCTCGCTTCGCTCGCATTGGTTTGAAGCTCGCTTCGCTCGCTAACTTTTAGAGACTTCTAGAAATGGTTTAAAACTACATTGAGTTAAAAAATTTGGCTCGCTTCGCTCGCATTGGTTTGAAGCTCACTTCGCTCGCTAACTTCTAGAGACTTCTAGAGATGGTTTAAAGCTACATTAAGTTAAAAATTTCGGCTCGCTTCGCTCGCTAACTTCTAGAGGCTTCCAGAAATGGTTTAAAACTACATTGAGTTAAAAAATTTGGCTCTCTTCGCTCGCATTGGTTTGAAGCTCGCTTCGCTCGCTAGCTTCTAAAGACTTCTAGAGATGGTTTAAAGCTACATTAAGTTAAAAATTTCGGCTCGCTTCGCTCGCATTGGTTTGAAGCTCGCTTCGCTCGCTAACTTCTAGAGACTTCTAGAGATGGTTTAAAGCTACATTAAGTTAAAAATTTCGGCTCGCTTCGCTCGCATTGGTTTGAAGCTCGCTTCGCTCGCTAACTTCTAGAGACTTCTAGAGATGGTTTAAAGCTACATTGAGTTAAAAATTTCGGCTCGCTTCGCTCGCATTGGTTTGAAGCTCGCTTCGCTCGCTAACTTTTAGAGACTTCTAGAAATGGTTTAAAACTACATTGAGTTAAAAAATTTGGCTCGCTTCGCTCGCATTGGTTTGAAGCTCACTTCGCTCGCTAACTTCTAGAGACTTCTAGAGATGGTTTAAAGCTACATTAAGTTAAAAATTTCGGCTCGCTTCGCTCGCTAACTTCTAGAGGCTTCCAGAAATGGTTTAAAACTACATTGAGTTAAAAAATTTGGCTCGCTTCGATCGCATTGGTTTGAAGCTCGCTTCGCTCGCTAGCTTCTAAAGACTTCAAGAGATCGTTTAAAGCTACATTGAGTTAAGAATTTTGGCTCGCTTCGCTCGCTAACTTCTAGAGACTTCTAGAGATGGTTTAAAGCTACATTAAGTTAAAAATTTCGGCTAGCTTCGCTCGCATTGGTTTGAAGCTCGCTTCGCTCGCTAACTTTTAGAGACTTCTAGAAATGGTTTAAAACTACATTGAGTTAAAAAATTTGGCTCGCTTCGCTCGCATTGGTTTGAAGCTCGCTTCGCTCGCTAACTTCTAGAGACTTCTACAGATGGTTTAAAGCTACATTAAGTTAAAAATTTCGGCTCGCTTCGCTCGCTAACTTCTAGAGGCTTCCAGAAAAGGTTTAAAACTACATTGAGTTAAAAAATTTGGCTCGCTTCGCTCGCATTGGTTTGAAGCTCGCTTCGCTCGCTAGCTTCTAAAGATTTCTAGAGATGGTTTAAAGCTACATTGAGTTAAGAATTTCGGCTCGCTTCGCTCGCATTGGTTTGAAGCTCGCTTCGCTCGCTAACTTTTAGAGACTTCTAGAAATGGTTCAAAACTACATTGAGTTAATTCCTACCTAGCTCGCTTCGCTCGCTAACTTTTAGAGACTTCTAGAAATGGTTTAAAACTACATTGAGTTAATTGCTACCTAGCAAAGGCAGCAAAGATCGCATAGGCAGCAAAGATCGCATAGGCAGCAAAGATCGCATAGGCAGCAAAGATCGCATAGGCAGCAAAGATCGCATAGGCAGCAAAGATAGCATAGGCAGCAAAGATCGCATAGGCAGCAAAGATCGCATAGGCAGCAAAGATCGCATAGGCAGCAAAGATCGCATAGGCAGCAAAGATCGCATAGGCAGCAAAGATCGCATAGGCAGCAAAAATCGCATAGGCAGCAAAGATAGCAATATCGAATTAACACATTAAAATATAATGTAACTAACCTAGGTAATGTACATTACCGTCGTACTGATAACTTGTGTTTAGAGTACGTACCTACCCACAGAACACTAATGTATTAATACGATATAGGTACTTACTCAGACACAAGTTATCAGCACGATGTCGAAACACGCAAAGCCAACGGAGGAATGCCGCCCGATACGACAGGCTCAGCGCTTTTATACAAATCCTTCGTAAACAACAAGATGGCGGCGATGTCGTACCGGTAGTCGTTCAGTGACTTACATTAAAATTATAAATTGACTTTTATATTAATTTAACTAACATCTAAAATCAGGATATTAATTTACGGAACTTTACACTAAAAAAAAATGATAGTTCCTATAATGATTATGTAGATAAAATTAAATATTCGTAGATATTTGTATTCCTGTTTTTTTTTTAAGACTAATTTTATTTTGAGTAGTTTCTATAAATTATTACCAGAATACGGTTAAAAATTTGTTTAAAAGATTGTGATTTTCTATGCTGTTTTTTAGTAGATATTATATAGTTTATTTATAAAAGACTGATTATTAATACTTTGTTTCATAAAAACATCGTTGTCTTATTTTTTCCTATTCCGTCTGATAGGAACCCGCAATTAAAATGGACGCTTTTATTATAAATTCAAAGTGTTAGGGTTTCTAAAATGTATAGCGAATTATGTATGTTGTTTTACCATTATAATTATATAAAAATCGAAGAACTATTATTTTAATGTAGGAAAGTTTTTCAATTGTATTTATAAGATGTCATTTCCGGTGATTAACACCACGAGGACAAGGTTGTTTTATATTAGGTATGTATATAATAAGTATTTGATTGGCATAATTGATATTTTAAATTATGGGTAGCTTATATCAGTAGGATTAATTCATTTTTATTGTATTTTTTTAATTTACACTTCTATTGTTAAGCCCCACGATTGGTCTGAAGTTTTGCAACAATGACGCTAGCCAATCACAGAGCCGCTCGGGCTGTGATTGGATAAGCGTTTTGCCACCAAATCGGGGAGCTATTTTTTGAAACTTGTAACGAGATATGAGTTTGGAAGGACATTCTGAGGAAGAAGCATGATACCTACTTAAGTTTTGAGTGTAACAGTTTTATATATTTTATAAAACTGTAATAATAATAGTTACTAAATAATAGTTCTTCGATTTTTATATAATTATAATGGTAAAACAACATACATAATTCGCTATACATTTTAGAAACCCTAACAAAATGTTAATTGAGTAATAGGTAGGAACTACCTGGTAGGTGTTACTAGTTTAGAAAAGAGTAAATGGAGTAAAAGGAGTAAACTTGACTATATACTTGTCCTAAGCCTCGAGCTCAACTATATACCTACTTGTCTTACCCCCGAATACTCAAACGCGACTCAGAGTTGAGCACGTCTCAACTCACGGTTTTTTGACAGTTTCTGATGATAATCTGTCAAAAAAATCGTCATTTGAGACGTGCTCAATTTTGAGATGCGTTTGAGTATGAGGTTAGGCCTTTTACGAAATCTACTAGGTAACTGTGATGTTTTTACAGGCTTCAAGCACATGGACCAGGAAGAAGAATCTTGGAAGGAGAATTGTCCTTGTGGCGAGGAGCTCATCGTCAGGATGAACGAGATCCACGAGAGCCTCATGGTGCATGTGTCTCTCAACGCTCTGCAAGAGCCACTGTCTGAGGTAACTATTACTAATCATAACGTAAATAACATTTGGAATTTCTTGGAAAACATTTATCTATGGAGCGAAAGTCTTTAGAGAGAACTAGAAAGAGTTGAAGGTGTGAAAGGTTAATTATAGTTGAAAGAGAACTAGAATAAGTGAAAGTATAATTAAAAAAAAATGTCAAGTGCGAGTTGGATCCGCACACGAAAGGTTCAGTAGGTACTAGTGCAAAAAAAAACTAGAATCTACAGTAATTTTTATTATAAAAGTGTCTTATAATAATTTGACGGCCTCGGTGGCGTGGCGGGCGATTACTCGGCAGAGGCGCAAGAGGCGCGGGTTCGATTTCCGCTGCGGAAGAAATTGCATGTTCTGTAAATATTTCTTCCGGGTCTGGGTGTTGTGGTAGCATGGTACTCGTAGTTTCTGATACCCACGACACAGGGAATCCTAATGTGGGGTCAGGACTATGTATGTGACTGTTGGGTGCTATTTATTTATTTATTGTACAGGCCATAGAAGAACCGGCAAAGAAGACTCCAGAAGAGAAGTTCCGTAAAGTCCTGATCGGCACTATTGTCAGTTGGGCCGAGGAGTCGCAGATCGAGACGCCCAAACTCGTCAGAGAAATGTTCAGGTAATTTTACCCACATCTCTGTTCCAGGTACCAAACAAAAAAAATGTATCTTCGTTGCCATTTATGTTTTACACTATTTATATGTTAATTCATGTAACATGATGAAACTGGCAGATATATTACAGACTCCTAATGATAATAATAATATATTTCTTCCTTCCAGTCTCCTAGTCCGTCAGTACGACGCTGTTGGTGAACTGATCCGGGCTCTCGAGAAGACTTATGTGATAAACGCGAAGACGAAGCTGGATGTAGCGGAGATGTGGGTGGGGCTGAGCCAGATCCGCGCGCTGCTGCCTGTGCAGATGAGCCAGGAGGAGGAGGAGCTCATGAGGAAGAGACTCTGGTGAGCCATCATTCCTATTTAGATCAAGAATATACGTAAGACTAAGTTGGAGGTGGGATTGTGCCAGATCCGCGCGCTGCTGCCTGTGCAGATGAGCCAGGAGGAGGAGGAGCTCATGAGGAAGAGACTCTAGTGATCCATCATACTAATTAAAATTTAAAAAAGACTGACTTGTCCTTAGAATAGAAGCAAACAAACAATTCCAAACCTATGATTAATAAGACTGAGATATAGTTTGTTTACTTTATTATATTTGAAACTCATCAGATATTATATCTTATTTCAGGAAACTCGTGAACAACCACACCTTCTTCCAGCTGATTTAATCAGGTATGACTTGTTTACTATAAAACACAACTACTTACCTACATGCTCAGACCAAATAAAAAGAGTAGACGCCGCGCCGCGAACAACAAAAGTGAAGCCACACAAAACCGTGCTCCTGCAAGTAAACATACACGCTCACGCACACACCTACACTAAAACCATGCTCATCGCTCTTAGTACGTCACGAGTCTTAAAAATAGAATTATGCCTTCCTGTGTAGTGAAAACTTGTAAAAACAGCAGCAAATCACATAAAAAGTCTCACGGAATCACTTTTCACTTGCAAGTGCTTCAAATAGCATCGTTTCTTAATTATTATACTGTGAATTTAGGTTACTTGGAACACACAACCTTAAAACCTTCGACACACACATAGATAAAATGGCGGCTTCACTTTTGTTGTTCGCGGCGCGGGGTCTTTTCTTTTTATTTGGTCTGAGCCTACATGGTTCAATTTGGGAAAATTGTGTCATAAAAAATGTTGATTTTTTTAAATATAGAACTCTCTAAATTCACATACAAACATGACCCACAATACAGAGGGACACTAGGATTATGTGTCTTGGGTATCAGAAACTGCGAGTACAGTACAGTCAACGGATCTTGACACTCGTGAAGTTAGCAGTTTGACATGCGCAGTGAAGTTTTTCATACTGTCTACTGCTCGAAACGGCTAACTTCACGAGTGCCTAGATCCGTTGACCGTACTGTACCACAAATTGCCTGCTTTTTCTTGATAGGCACTTGATATGAATAAGTAAGTAAATAGATACCTATTATGTATGGTATGTATGTTCGTATGAACTAGTGGCCAACTCTAGTGACGGAGTTTTTAGGCCGCCTAAAGGCCTCCGTCATGGCTTAACGACTTAAAAGCCGGGACCGACAATGTAACGTGCCCTCCGAAGCACGGAGGCACTCAGCTCGCAATGCCACTTGCGGTCAATAAACTTAATTTATTGAACAATAATAAAATGGTACCTAGGTTAGGTATTAGGTTAGACTGAAACCTACTATATTTACTGTATTTTTCCAGATACTTACAACCCTCAATTTCCTGATCACCAGTAGCTATCAAAAGCCAGTGGGAAACTTTTGGTTAGCACCTGTAAGCCTCTGCATAGAGTAAGCGGTGAATGCCTTGAATGATGCCAACCTACATCAAATTTCCTACCTCCGAACAAGAGAGGAATTAAATCAAACAAGGGTAATATTTTAATCAACTATTTATTTTAGTAGGTATTACATAATAGTATTTGTGAGAGCATCAGCGAACTAAAATAAATTAACTTTATTAGATTCTTTGAAAAAAATTTCACTTTCATTATATTAGTAGAATATAATCTTTATTTCCAAAAACATGAAAGTATGTACCTACCTATAAAAACAATAACAATGATTTCTGCCTCGTTTCAGATTTGCAACAGTGACTTAAAGGCATACCTACTCATGTGCTACATTAGGAGGGGCAGCTCATGACAGTTATATTATGTTAAATAAATGCATTAAAACCATAAAACACAAAAATGCTCACTTTTCTTTAACTTATTAAGTACTACCTGCCGCCTGCGGCTTCGCTCGCCTATTGCCAGGATAAAAAGTAGCCTAATGTTATTCCAGCACACATACTATGTATATCCCAAGTTTCACTCAATCCGTGCAGCCATTTAGAATTAAATTATGAGTCACAAGCATCGTCACATCTTCACAAACTTTTGCATTCACAATAAAAGAGCTATTAGTTAGGTTAGGTTAGTACCTACTACAACTACTACTAGCCCCTAGTTCTTTCGAACCCTGCGTGGTGAAAAGATTCAAAATGCGCCTCAAAATCTCCTTTTGTGCACTAGGGCTCCGGGAGTAATAATTATTCTGTAACTAGGGTTAGGTTATTTCACTTATTTACCACATCATTTATTAGGGATATTATTCAATGGTACCTAGATTATATTATTTATTGTACAAATAATCTATTCTGCTATTAAATAGTTTAAAGAAGACTAATTTATTTACATAATTAGTAAAAACACAACCTAGTTTTAGCAAAACACGCAATATTGAAGTATGTAATTTTGACAATTCAAAACGAGCCTCGTCTCGCGCCTACTCTCGTTTATGAAATCTGACATTGTCACATCAACATCATGCAGAATACGAAAACACGGTAATTCCACACGTTTTCCCGCGTCTCGTTTTGTTTGGTCATCGTGAATAGGGCCCCAGCTCGTAACGCCACTTGCGGTGACCCATCCCAATTTGTGACCGCGCATATCGTTGCTTAACTTTACCGTTCAATCAAGAACGCCTAAACAAGCAACGCCACGAGCGCTTCATCTTACTTATATTATAAAATTGAAAAGCCTTCGTTTGCTTGAAATTACCGGCGTTAAGCTCAAAACGCAACGATAGCGCGTACTAACTTTACCTGTGCTGCCATCTAGTGCGAAAGTTTGTAACGATGTTTGGATGTTTGTGCCTCAATCACGCCTAAACGACTGAACGGATTTGAATGAAACTTGGAATATACATAGTACATGTACTGGATTAACATATAGGCTATTTTTTATCAGGATACCACACGAGCGAAGCCGCGGGTGGCAGCTAGTACTACATACAGTAGTACAAGAAATATTGTGCGCCTCGGCAATTTTCGTCTAGCTTCTGAAATACGAATGTAAGTAACGTTTAGAACATTGTAATTGGAGCGCAGTTATGGAACGGACATCCTTTGTCTAATTCAGGCCAACTTCAAGAAGCTAATCAAATCAAATTTAGACATATCATATTCTGAGGCATTGAATTGGATAACTCTCTCCACTGGACATATGTAATGGATATTATACGCTCAATTTATGCAATGTAATTTATGCTTACTTAAAGGTTGGGAGCAGGTAGAAGCGATTTAAAATACATGAAATCTTACAATCTGATGACACAAAACTGAGTATTCTAATGAGATTTTTTATGAAGTTGGTGTACATTATATACTGTGTGATTAAATTTTTTTATTGAAATAAAATAATAATAAATATTTGTGGACATTTCACACAGCGCTTCATAACTTTTAAAAGGGTTCAAATAAACTACGGCATCATGAAGAACTTTTTGATTATTAATAAGGTCCACTAATTTCATGATTACTATTGAGCCGCTAAATGACGATGTTATTAAAAAGTTATATGTAAATAACACTTTACAAGCACATTGTTCTGACCCCATACTAGGACCAAGATACCTGTGTACCTTAAGGGCTCCTTTCATTCAATTGAACAAAAAAAGCACGGAAGCAGCTCGTAATGCCATTTGTTGTCACCCATCCCAATTGTGACCGCGCACAACGTTGCTTAACTTCAACGAACAATCAAGAACGTCTCAGCAAGCTACGCCACAAGCGCTTCGAGGCGTAGTATTAAAAGCTATTGAAACGCTGTAACTTCGGCAAGAGACCAGCTCTATTGAGAGCTCTGATTAATGTGTTTGAGTAGACCACAATATACCTGTGATTAGTAATCAACTTAAATGAACTACCGAGCGATTTGTCTTTGTCATATTTGGACATAAACTAAGCTTTAACCACTAATTCAATAACTTTTAGAATGGGTTCAGGTTTCTGAGGATACCCCAAAAATAAGGACAAACTTTATCTCTAGTATAAAAATTTGAGTGTATACAACTAAACCAATCTCTTAAGTAGCTAACTGTTTCACTTAAAACATGAATGGCTGGATCTAGATCCACAAAATTATATTAAATCTGCTAGAGAAGGCATTATGAAAGCAAATCACTGCAACGTAGCTAGAATCCAGCCAAACAGTATAATTCCCTGTCTCCCGCCAAATAAGCACCACAAAGCAATCTAAGGCCTAGGCTGTGGTCCATAAGCGGAGAGGTCTTAAACCTCTCAAAGCAAAGTTATCTCATACTGAAAGAAAACTACAACTAAGGCATTTTACCATCTACAGTACATGATTTATACAGGAGTAAGGAGGCAACTTTTACCTTCACAAACGGGACGTTGTAGTGCCCGGGACGAATTAAAATGAAGTAGGCTTGCCCAGCACCTATTCTATCCTCTCAGCTTAGTCTGCCTTGTCCACAGGAAAGACATGGTCAATAAGTTCGGAGCTGATAAAGCCGCGGGATTCCTCACGATGTTTTCCTTCACCGTTTGAGAGTACTCGTATAGCGCACATTATTATTACAATAAACAATTTTCAACACGCTACCGCACCCGCTTCCTCGCCCGCTACCGCGCTTCCTATAACCGAATCCCAACTTCAATGCACTTATTATCTGCAAATTGAATCTTCGAGAAACTTAAAGTATTCTGAGTTACTAATCTCCGGAGTCACTTTTCCCCTGAGTTACTAATCTTTCAGAGTAACACAATTTCTCTACTAATTTTAGTAATTACTCTGTGTGTGTCGCATCCTAAGATTAGGCGGAGTATCTCAGTGGATAGGTATAATTGCTGTTAAGAGCTATTTTCGTGTTCTCATAGGAACTGCTCTTCTATGGCTATCTGACTTGTAAGTCTTGTCCGACTTTACCCACTGGGTATAGTTTATATTTGTGCTAAGGAAGAGCTCGTAGGGTAGCTTGCTTAAACGTTCTTGATTGATTGTTGAAGTTAAGCAACGTTGTGCGCGGTCACAATTTGGATGGATGACCGCAAGTGGCATTACGAGCTGAGCGCTTCCGTGCTTAGGAGGGTAAGTTAAATTGCCGGTCCTGCTTATAAGTCGTTAAGCCATGACGGAGGCCTTTAGGCGGCCTGAAAACTCCGTCACAAGAGTTGACTACTAGCTCATACGAACTTACTTACTTACTTCGGCCAACATTCAGTTAACTTCTTACTCCACCGATCATCACCACGCCATTTTGTATACAACTAATAAAACACTCAGAGCACTGGTGTCCTGGTAGTGACCCCGCCTTCCGATCCTAAAGTCTAGTCGGTTCAAATTCAGTCTTGCATCAATGGATTGGATCTTGTTCGAAAAAGTTATGTACGCTATACCAATAACTCTTAAACGGTGAAGGAAAACATCGTGAGAAAACTGGCATTTCATAGAACCAAAAAAGTTCGAAAAATGTGTCAGGTGGCAAAAAGAGCTTTTGGTGCGCACTTTAAATCCTTTCACCACACTGGTTCAAAAGAACTAGTGATACGACTTGATAGATAGACTTATAAAATGATCAGACCATAAATTACATTTTCTGTGAAAAGTATAAACAATATTTTTCAGTTCCTAATAAAAATTTTTTGCTTTGCTTTCTTGTGTGGGGTTGGTGACGACCGATATTATTACACCTGTGTACTTAATCGGGTGGGCAGAGCTACAAGTAATCATAAGGAAAAAAAGTAAATAACGTAAGTAACGGTATAGTAATTTAGTTAAAAGGCATTCATAATTTAGTTTTTACCCAAATGAAACCGTTGCACATTGAAGCAGGTAAACGTAGAAGTTTACAATTCGTGGAATGAATCACGCCTCAGTTTTCCTCGTGCTTATTGCGAAAGAGGATACAACACCATAATGAATCACTAGTATCATCTTGTAAGCGTAACAGGTACTAGTTTGTCATCGAGTTTATTATGAGCTAGTATGTTGCAAATGTCAAATGATTTACTCAGTGGTATGTGCCTATGTGGATGGTTAAATACCTAGAAATATGATTATGTAAAACTGCTAGGAAAACAAAATCCTAGCGTTAAATAAGGCATCAGATTTGTGTCCATTTTAGGGTTCCATACTCGAAGGGTGCCAACGGGACCCTATTACTAAACCTTTGTCTTCAGCCATCGATCGGTCTGTCAGCGTATTTCATTGTGTATTTCTATTGCCGCCTTAACAACAAATAATAAAAACAAATAATATAAAAAAATAAAAGGAGGGCCCATACAAGAAACATGTATGTACGTGCACAATGGTACGGACGGAACCATTCGTATGCATATTAGATTCACACTTTACCGGTTATATTTATTTTCAAACGCTTTGCAGCAATCGTGGTCAAGGGACGATTAAGTTTTGTTACAAACTTTAAATATAATGTTAAAGAAATCGCTAAAAACATCGTGAGGAAACCGGCATGTCGTAGAACCATAGAAAGTTCGAGAAATTGTGTCAAGTGCACGAAAGGAGCCTTTGAGGCGCACTTTGAATCCTTTTCCCACACTGGTTCGAAAGAAGTACTAGACACGACTAGATAGATAGAATGTGATTAGTTTGGGCGGCTTTGCTTGAGTGAGTAAATAATAGTCGATAGAATCAAGATACTAAATATATACTTCTCTGCTGGACTGGGATTAAAGAAAAAGCATAGAATGCGTTCAGCTGCTTCTCTACCCGAGCATGTTGTAAAAGTCGACTAAAGGAAAGTATCCTCTCCAAAATGATGGACCACCTTTATGGGCGATGAGCTGATCATCTATCACCATGGTTCACCATTTCCATGTTAGGATTTTAAATCAGAAGTGGCTGTAAGTTTTCTTATGTTTACTTGTGGCTCTGCCTACCCCATTAGGGATATGGGCGTGATAATATGTACGTATGTAATCAAGATACCCAGAGACGGTTTCCATCCCAACGTCCAACACGAAATAGAGGCCAAACTACTCCACAGAAATTGCACACTAAACGTGTTACGTCTTTGAACTAATAAGATTACTTTACGGACAATGTTCTAATACACAATTGGTAATTTAGAGCTTTTGTGCAATTTGCTACTGGATAAGAGAGAAAAATAAAATCTTTTACAATCTGCCTGTTTGACAGTTAAAATGCAATTATCAAAAACTTTTCGCGCATTATTTTGAAGTCCAAGATTTGAGTCAATGACAGTTCGCCGCAAAGCTGTGAATACAAGTGTTCTATGAAAGTTTTTATGAAGGCTAAAAAAGTAGAAGGCCAAAATGTTATTCTTATTTCGAACTGCATCGAACTTATTACGAAGTTTCATTCAAATCGGCTCTTACTAGTTGAGCCTCAAATATTCTTACGAACTTTCGCATTTATAAAATCTAGACTACCTAGTCTGATTTAATTAATTAAAACCACAAACATACTCACATGTGCATTTATTTAGCAAAATACATAAAATTATTAAATTAGTATTTTTACATAATATTTTTTTATCTCTTTTTCAAGAGCTCCTGACATTCTTTTGTTTTTCTCACAGTTTGAAATTGGAACAAGACCGAGGAGGTTTTAATTATTTTAACAATCAAGAAAGGCGGCATGTATGAGAATAAATAAGGAAGTTACTACCTATGACAATGCGTAAAGAATTTCAATGCAATATTGGTACATCTTAGCTAAATTACGAGTATAACCTAATGTAGAGAAAAAACACAGCAAAAAATCAAAGCTGTGTAGGATCCGTAAGATTCAAGGATTTTACTACAGAAAATCTAAATTTTTATATACCCATATGTTTGTGTTTGGTAAAAATTTTACATTCTGTCGTGCACAGCACTTTTCCACTAAAATGTACGGTTAAGTGTTATGCAAAACGCATAACGCATGAGTGCCAAGTAGTGTTCCAACATCAGTACAGTGAGTGTGAAAAGTGTAACATTATTATGCAGATTTCAGCGCGCAGAACGCACTAACTATAATTAAAAACTTACCACAGAAATAATACCTCACATTAGAATTAGCACGTTCACTGTTATTTAAAGTAATATAAATTATAAGTAATATTGTGTGTGTGTGATTCTGATAAGCTATATTATTGTAAAGTATCATTAAAATCCATTCAGAAGTTTTTGCGTGAAAGAGTAACAAACGTCCATACATCCATACATACAAACTTTCGCGTTTATAATATTAGTAGGACTATTTAGTTGCATATTCGGACAAATTCAGTTTTCATAGTACCTAAGCAAAGAAGTTTGCCGAGACGCACAATATTTGTGGTACTACTTTACATTGCTATATTTTATTAGAGAGTTATTTTAAAAACTGGTTAAATAAGTAGATCTTTCTGAAAATAAATTATTTGTAACTATTTCTTTTTTTTTTTCAAATATTATTGTCCGACTGCGAAGATGTTGTTATGTTGAGATGGTATAAAATTTGGCATGGAGATAGGTTGCATCCTGGGATAGAATAAAGGCTGCCTTTTATCTCAATCATCCTGAAGGGGGTGAAATAAGGGATGAATGCTAAGCAGCGTCGGGCGCGGTTAGTACCTGGATGGGTGACCGCTGGGAACACCACGTGATTTTTCTTTTTGCACCCATTTTTTTCTGTACTAAGAATTCCTTCGTCTTCCTGACGAAGACGCGGGCAACAGCTAGTAGTAAATAAATACTTGTTTCGGTTAGATTTCGGATAGCAAGAACGAAGCTGGTGGAACTAAAAGATGCTTTTTGCAGCGACTGTACAAACACAGTGCATATGGACCCAAGTTCTGACAACAATGTCTTAAAGTTTTCCTAAGAGTCTGAAAAATATAATCCTGTTTATCTGTGCTTTTGTTAGGAAAGCGACTTTGCAGTGTCGACCACGGCGTGACGTTATAGTATAGGAGACATTCTCAGTATCTGCCCACTACTGGGTATATGCGTTCTCCGCGTATCTTAGGCCTACTCGACTTTGTCTCTTAGGCCCGTTGCCCACAACGACAGTCGAGGCGGAGTCGAGGCATGGGCGCATATTACGGAAACAACATTTGAATCTACGGGATTAAGAAGTAGACTAGGTAACTTAAAAAATAGGTTTAAATAAAACTGTATTTAAGCGAATTTCTTAGAAACCTCTAACTTTATACAGTCTACTCAACTTTTACCGTCCTGTAATGTCTGGAGGATCATGAAAATGAAAAATCTGGAATTACTACTTCGCCAAAGACTTTATGAAAAGCTGGAAATTTTAGTGAGACGGTCAAGAAACGCGTTAAAGGCGAGAGTTCATATGTTGTACAGTGTGGAACGTTGTCTAATGCAGAGATCCTCAATAATCCTTACTAATATTATAAATGCGAAAGTTTGTATGTATAGATGTTTGTTACTCTTTCACGCAAAAATTACCGAATGGATTTTAATGAAACTTGAAATATACATAGTACATGTACTGGATAAACATATACGCTATTTTTTATCCGGGTACCACGCGAGCGAAGCCGCTCGCAGCAGCTGGTATTGTATACAAGCTTATTTGAAAAATGCAGAAACTTGTAACAGGTAAGATTTGACAATATTAAAAAACGAAGCTCGCATCAGCACATAAATTTATATACCTATTAAAAAGAAAGAAAGTTTGGGACTGAATACTCATTTTATAAACAGAATTGTAAAGGGATCTACCAAAAAAGACGCTTGGTCGAAAAGCGTAAATTCAACTTGTCTAAATGATCCTAGTGATTTCAAGGTATAAAGTAATTTTAAACTCCAAGTTTTATTACTGGAAACTATACTTAAACTACTCTTTGAATTGCTCACGGCCTAAACCATTGCTTTTGTATTTTAAACTAGCGACGCGCCCCGGCTTCGCACGGGTGCAATGCTGATACTAAATATAATACAGAATGTTATCATCTGTGTCATCTATACGTCATTACATAGCTGTCATTATACGTCAATTACATAGCTATCATTTGCGTTTTGTTATTCCAAGTCTGATTCTTTTTTTCTGATTTTTTTTTTCGGGATAAAAAGTATCTTATGTCCGTCTCCTGGCTCTAAGCTACCTCCCTACCAATTTTCACCCAAATCTGTTCTGCCGTTCTTGAGTTATAAGTGGTGTAACTAACACGACTTTCTTTTATATATATAGATAACTACAAAGTTTGCTATCGTTACCTTAACCTCACTCAGAAATCGTTATAAAATAGGAGTGTCACTACATTCCATACGGGCCTGCGTTCACAGACATCGCGGCAACGGACAAATGTTTTTTTTTTTGTGAGAACAAAATAGTTTTCGATCTTATTTCAATGGTCTTAGCTTTGACATTCCTTTTTTTAACACGAGTAGACGGGGCGCATAGGTTACTTTGACGGTAAAGGAATGAGAGTGCTAAGTAATTAAAACATGATTGAATTAAGCCTGTTGCAGCCAAAAAAAGCAAAACAGAGTTCTGGTACGATGATGGTTCGATTAGAGACCCCTGGGGTCACCACTCCAGTGTTCTATAAATGGTCGAATATCAGCTTGTAGCTATTTGATGAGCTGCTAGCCAACAAATGTGTGCGTGCTATCTCGGATGACGCTCAAATTACTGACAGTTTTTGGCCAAGTCAGGGGAGGAAGCAACTTAATGATTCAATTAATCAATCTAGCACATACGTCAAAAATAAATACATAAAAAGAAGCAGAAGAATAGGATTTGTTTCTATGCGAGACAAGGTCTCCGCCCACATACACCCTCTAATTTCAAAGAAATACTAATGGTTCACCGTTTTCAACGATCAAAACGGAAAACCCATTTTATACATCGGAACATTCAAACCTACGACCGGATCGAAAGTTGGGTTACTTTACAACGAGGCTGTACAAAGAATGTAAAGATCTGTAGATACTGTCCACTAAATCCGTGAATCAACTTTTTTCACAGATCTATAAAGACTTGATTATAAAAAAAATATGCTAAAAGCTATTGGCTGATACAGTTTAAAACTACCTGAAGAGCCAAGTGGTCTATTTTTTTTTTGTTCACTTTTCTTGGAAACCGCTTCCTCCTACATTTTGAGGACTATTCGGCGGAGTTTTGTATTGCCATGATGAATATCACATGTCGAGTGTCGGTGACCAAATCAGCCACAACACTGGCTGTGGCCGATTCGGACACAACTACGAATTCTGAATTTCCGACTAATCCGATATTTGTCATCAGGCGCCACGGGAAGGAAAAATATTCGGTTTTGCTTTTAGTAAAGAAGCAATGGTAAAAAACTTTAAAATATCGTTGAGTTATTTATATAAAGATCATTCTGAACGTTGTACCATTTTACACGACTTTATACTACTAGGCAAATAGGGCAACATTTTAAGAGTAAATGATTGACACAGATATTTTTTTTTTTTATTTATGTTTCACAACTTGAAATGTGCACTAGATCAAAATATATTTAAAACATATAAACTGTAACATTGCGGCGCAATTTCTAAAAATCGTGAACACAGCATGCATAACCTATAGGCATTTCAAAATTATAAGAAAAGCCGGATATTCCGTTTCAAACATTTACAAAACGTTTTCAAGTGACTGCTTTTTTATTCTATCTGAAAAATATTTAAGGCATCATCAAGCAAAAGAATATGTATGTTGAACATTGAAAAAACTTATACAACTTTAAAAAAATACTTAAGTGACATTTGGCAACATTTAAATGGTTATTAATTGACGCAGACATACCTAGGCAAGTAATGAACATGCATATGGAAGGATACATTGCCAGAGATAGGCCAAAGAAAAGATGCATGGATTGCGCGAAGGAGGACATGCGTGTGAAATGAGTGAGTACTGAGATGATGAGTGATATGAGAAGATGGAAGAGGGAAACATGTTGTGCTGACCCCACCTAGTGGGCAGCAAAATGATGATGATACCTATCTAGGTAGAATTAGGCACTATTCCGAAATTATAATCAATTCGAACGGATATTCCTACACAAATATTTACAAAACGTTTCAAACAGCGAAAACTTGAAAAAACAATGAGGCATTCGTGTTTCAAAGGAATCAGGTGAGCAGGAATTAACGCAGACAAAGGCCGTTCATTTTCGAATGTCTCAGGTTTGGGCACCAATTAAAAGTTGGACCTTTTGTGAGGCAACTGAGGTGATGTCGACGGCACCCACTGCTTTGTCGGAAAGAGTTTTACATACCGACATTAGGGTGTCCCTTATTTTTCAAAGTTGTTTTTTTTTACGCATAGGTTCTAGATTTTTTAGTATCCTCCTTAATTACTCAGAAAACATAACAATAACCATTTCAATACATGGGAACCCGTGCCGAATCTCATTTGAATCTTGTTCAAACAAGTTGTATGGGCAATATAGCGCGACCTGCTCCTTCTTGAACTATTGTGCACTATTACAGATTATTGGCGTGTTGTGTTTTATTTCTAAACAATGTCAGTGGAATTGCGAAGTACTAGAAAAAGTATTTACCTAATTGGAGAGCCTAACCATCAAATAAGTGGTGCAAAACTGCCATCGAATCGACAAGTTTTAGCCGTTTTGTTTTACAACATTCGCGAAGTCAAACTAACAATCAACGAAAGTGCGAATCTTGTTATTCGGGAGTGCAGTATATTTTGGGAAAAAGCGAGAATCCCTACAAAGGCATTTCCCAATTGCGTGAAAAAACTTGTGGATTTGTATCATGTTTGGAGAGAGCTGCAAAAAAATTGTAAGAAAACTCAGGCAATTCACAAGAGCCGCAAACAGAGTTTTGAAGCTGATTTAGAAAATTTATTCGACATCGCTCATTTAGACGCCCTCGAAAGAATGAAAATAGAGGAAGATAAAACATTCTTGAAGAAACAGAGAGAGCCGGGCCGGCCCGGCTGCTTAGTTGGTGTAGATAAAAAGTTAGCTGACAGAGAAGACAGAATAAGACAAAGGCAATTAGAAGAAGAACAAAGAAAAATCAAACAGTCTTCTGAGATCGCATCGACTTCTGCAGCATTACAGAGCCTGCCTCCTCCTCTCGGAACTTTGCTTGAAGACAATGAAGAAACTGAGAGTTCTGAAGAAAGCACACAAGAAGTTTCGCTTGTGCCAACTCGATGTGGATCGATTTCCAAAAGAGGGAGAACAGATTTCGTCACTCCAAAATTAGTTGCAGCTTTAGATAGATGCCAGCTTAGCATAAGAGACTCTGTTTATATCCTTCAAGCGACAGTAGAAGCACTAGGTTTGAGCTGTGATGAATTTCCGATCAACAAGTCTTCGATTCAACGAATTAGAACCCGGACGAGGAAAACCAGAGCGGAATCCATCAAAAAAGATTTTCAAAACGACGTTCCCGATGTAGTTACTGTTCATTGGGATGGGAAACTGCTACCTGGCCTGGATGTGAGAAGCTCGAAACAAGAACGTCTGCCAATTCTCATTTCATTTAATGACAAACAACAACTTCTCGCTGTGCCCAAACTGGAAAGTTCCTCCGGCAAAGAACAAGCTAGAGCAGTTTCAAATGCGCTTTGTGATTGGAACCTTAATGATAAGGTTCAAATAATGTGCTGTGATACGACAGCATCTAACACAGGCCGCTTTAACGGATCTTGTGTTCTTTTGGAACAAATGATTGAAAGAGAGCTCTTACTCTTTGCTTGTCGTCATCATGTTTATGAATTGGTTCTCAAAAGTGTCTTCGAAGCAAAAATCAGCCAAGTTACTAGCAGTCCCGATATTCCGCTTTTCAGAAAATTCAGAGACAATTGGAAAAGCATCAAGTCCGATCAGATTGAGCTGTGCACCGAGTTTATAACACAACATTTTAATAATGAAAAGATTACGTTTTTGCTAACGTTTTATGCAAGCGAACTGCAAAAATCGATTGTAAGAGACGATTACCGTGAGCTGATCGAACTATGTATTATATTTTTAGGAGGAGATCAAGAACGAAAAATAAGAATCAGGCCTCCTGGAGCGATGCATCAAGCGCGATGGATGGCAAGAGCCAATTACTCGTTAAAAATATGTTTGCTTCAGTCTCAGTTCAAAATGACAGCGAAGGAAAAACAAGCTGTACGGGATGTTTGTTTATTTATTGTAACAGCCTATGTGAAACCCTGGCTTCAATGCACTATAGCAGTAAAGGCACCAAATCAAGATTTATGCTTCCTGAAGACGATGAAGGACTACGAAAAAGTTGACAAACTTATTTCCAAAGCTGCTTTAAGCAAGTTTTGCCAGCACTTGTGGTACTTATCGGAAGAAATTGCTATTTTATCGCTCTTTGACAATGAAGTTGATAACCAAACCAAGACAAATATTGTAGCTGGCTTAAACAGGGATGGAATCAATAATTGGGGCAAACGATACGTTCCATCAAAGGAGGAAATGTCTAACTCGCTGTTCTGTAAGTAAATGCAGATGTTTGTGTAATGTTTTGTTTATTTTATTGATGAAATTAATTTTATTTTTTGTTACAGGTAAAACGCTGGATGAGTTCGTGTCTGCAAGAAGCAAGAATTTATTTTCTCGGTTAAAAATTGATGGCAGTTTTCTTCAGGAAAGTGTGTGTTCGTGGGAAGATAATGCCAGTTATATGGAAGCTAAGAGAAAAGTAAAGTGTCTGAAGGTTGTGAATGATACTGCTGAAAGAGCTGTTAAATTAATGCAGGATTTTCATGGTCTCATTACAGCTGACGAAGAGCAAAAGCAGTTCCTTTTGCGCTGCGTTCAAGAGACCAGAAACTTGTATCCAGATTGTAAAAAAAAAACTCTTCAAAGAAGTTACCCGCGTTAATTCTTGTTGTTATTACTTGTTCCTTTGTGTGTGTTTTTTGTGTACCTTGTGTAAGCTTTTTGTGTATTTTATGTGTTTAGATATTAAATAGTATTATTTTTTATTGCTATAGTATCTGTTATTTACCCATTTTACTGTAATTTTGATGAACATGATCATCAAAATCATGATCTAGGAACATTTACAAGATTTCAAAAAATTAAACATTTTTGAAAACTTCGACGCCCTGTCGGCACGGGTTGCTGTTGCCGTAGAACGACAAAATTTTATATTTAAGCTTGGCTTAGTAGTTCTAAAAAAAATAGAGGGTATGCGTTTCAAAATTCGAAAAAAAATTTTTTTTGGTCATATAAGGGACACCCTAACCGACATAATAGCACATTGTCTAAATATGTCATCTAAGTACAAAACGTAAGATTGACTGACTGACTGACTGACTGACTGACAATCAACAGACAGCCTAAACAATAAACTTGGAGGGTATATTTTCTCTTAGGGGTGCACTAAGAAAGGAATTCCCGCAATCAAATTCAAGAGACATAAACGAACGAATCCTAGATGGGAGGATGAAGTTTGTATGAAAAAAACTCACGTGAACAAAGTCGCAGGGCGTTCCACTAGTTGTATGATAAAAAATTGGAGCTTACATTGACAAATTTGTAAGGTATATGCTGAAACAAAAAAATACGAAAAAAAACTAAAATTTTGCATGTCGTAAGATTCGCCATAAAACTTTCAAGTTGCGAAACTTTTTATTTTATTAAACGAATTCTCTTCTATGATATATTCCAGAGATTTATGTTTTGTTCAAGCAGAAATCTAAAATAAAAATATGTTTTAAGTCCTATATTCTACTAACGGCCGACGGATCGAAATTAACGCATTTACAACATTATTATCGTCGATAAGAGCCATTAATTTTTTAATCTACCATTCGTTATCCGATGGTAGAATAAGGGACCTGGTATTAAAGAATGTGTTATTGTATTGGCAACTTTCATCCTTCAAATATAATGAGCAATTGAAGAGGTCTTAAAAAAATTGCGACAAAAAGTCGCATTCGAAAACTTGTTCAAACGACACGTCTAGACGATCCCTATTGATTCAGATTTACTGTAAATCGAACTGTCCTCTATATTTCAATCCTGAGTCATATTTGGTTTGGCATTGTGTTAAAATTCATTCAACAAAGTGACGTGTAGATGTAATAAAACTGTTTTCATATGAATTTATTTGATGTTATTATAAAATGTGATACGATTAATATCAAAGTATGCCACGAGTACATAATTATAATTTGCGACTTTCTGCATAATTTGTGTACTGAAGGCCTTTTACCATTTATAGTAGATTATTTATGATTTAATACAACATCAGGAGGCAACTTTTTAGGGCGGGACAGGACACTGTAGTACCCGGGATGAATTAAGATGGAGCAGGCTTGCCCATCACTTATTCCATCCTCTCAACTTAGTCGGCCTTGTCCAGAGGAAAGACATGGTCAATACGTGCGGAGCTGACTAAGCTGCGGGTTTCCTCACGACGTTTTCCTTCACAGTTTGAGAGAACTGGTATAGCGCACATATATTTTTCGCACAGAAAAATATATTGATAAACGGCCAGATTTGAACCCACGTCCTTAAGATCGGAAGGCCACCATCACTAGACCACCAGTGCTCTTTTAAAAAATAAGCTTCCACATAATTATTAACAATTAACATCTCTATATTACATATCATTAAGAGCCACTAGCTCATACGAACTTGCTTGCTTGATATATCATCGCATTAGCAGAAGCTACACGAAAATTGTCTTCTGTGTGTTCGCCGTTAAGGTACCTTCCTATGTGCATCCTCGTAATATTTCTATTTTGCACTAACGTGCTTTTCCTTGAGAGCTTAGTTTACTTATTTACGAGTACTGAACTAAGAACTAATGTCTCATACATTAGAGTTAGGGTATGGAGAATTTCAAGTATAATCCTCAGAGACAACGTATTTGTAGATGGCGCTGTAGAAGCAAGTGTGAATGCTCCACCTGAAGGATTAGCACCAGTTTTTGGAGCTATCAAACCACTGCCCATACATACATACATATTGTCTGCCCAGATGGGCAGACGCTGTATTCTAAAGCTAAAGGAATATTTATTTATTTGGAAGACCAACAGCTTACATTAGTAGTGGTATGGTAAACTAGACTGAGAACAAGAGAAGCCAGTTATAGGTCCTCACGGAGTATAACTAAAACACATTCCTTTAGCTATACCTCGACCACCGTTCAACGAAGTCGATTTGCTATGCTGAGGTTCTGTTAAAGTCTTACTTTACCGATCACCACGTGGTCACTGAATGCTTCAACTCGTTTTGACAACATAAGCATTGCATAATCCAAATAACATCACCTTGAACTGCCAGTGACCTCTGCCTATAGTAAACCCAGTCTTCTCCTTGTTTTAAGGGTCCATCTCTACTTGCCAGTAATCGCTTTTCAGGTTGATTGTAGAGAACCATTTCATACCGCTCAAAGTGTCCAGCTCCGCAAGGATTACGTGGACTCTACGTCAGTGAGGACTACGTCGGAGACGAGCAAATCCTATAAAATTAAGTATATTGAACTACCACTAGGCCACCAGTACTGTTTTATAGAAAAGAGTATAGAAGAAGGACTTGGTGACTGGTGCTAATGTCACAGCACTTCTGTAATGCTAGGTTACTAGCATGTGTTACTATAGCTTAGCTTGGTTTGCTGTTCTGCAATTGATTTAGGTTTCGCGGTTAATAATTCTGTGGTGGCTAGGTCGAATCATCATCGTTGACAGGTTGACTTTCTTCACTTCTGGGCATAGACGTTTTTTAGCCCGTCTTTTTTGTGCCGGGACGACATCATGATTATGGAATGGGGTAGACAACGGAGAGCCTAACACTTTAAGAGGGCTACCAATGAAGACCAACGTTAGCAACAAAGTGACTTTTTCGTGTCGCAATAGACTCTCCGCCATATACCAATTTAGCCGTGGAGTTTGGATCAGTCATTAAATTCAAGTTTCCACGTTCAATTGTTCAGATGATTCATCCCATTTAACATGCTATCTTGAGTTAATTTGCAGAGACCCGACCTTAGTTACTAATCGTTCTGGTTATTTCTTCAGCCTACTACTCTTCCTACAGAATGAAATGATAAATACTTAAATTTATGGTAATTCTGCCCTAACAGCTTTACCGGACCTTTGCGAGCACAGTGGGTGCGTTTCTTTGGGGCAACTAGTGCAAAGGCACCATTTAGATACCAATCTCGGCTTGGACTTTTCACTTAGTATAGACAGTAGAGGAGACTCGTCTCCCCCTTATCGGCTCATCAGGCGTGTCATCAAGCTCTACAAAAACATGTCTTGGTCTACAGAATCGGCATTGTGAATATCGTCACTTCATAACATCGTGTCGTATCCGCCTCCTAACCACTGAAGTGCCTTTAAGATTCAACTTAGCAAGTTAACTATTTGTAATCATGTAGTGATTTAGTTTGGATTCATTCATGCATAGGTACTTAGGTATCGCATTTACGAGGGTACAACTAAAAGGTAGTTAAGGGTATTCCAAGCCAATTGAAAGCCAATCGGTAGATCTTGTATTTTATAAAAACTTATATAAAAACCTTTTACGGTACTGATTGACTGACTATAGCTCGTAAGTCCTAAAGGTATGGCAAGAACACCGGTCAAGTGCGAGTCTAATTCGCACACGAAGGGTTCCGCACGATCGTACATGTACATAAGTAAATATTTTTTTTATTTTTTATGAGTATTTTTATTATTTGTTGTTATAGCGGCAATCGAAATAAACTGTGAAAATTTCAACTCTATCTATTACTGTTCATGAGATACAGCCCGCTGACAGACGGACGGACAGCGGGTACGGAACCCTAAAAACGCAACGCGGACAAAGTCACGGGGCGTTCCTCTAGTAATAATAATATTATAGCAAGGAATAGTTTGAAAATTATTTAAGTATAGTTATTTCTACTTTTATTTTAGAGCCGACAAATAAAGTTTAGAAAAGTTTAGGAAAAAGAAGAACAGAACGGAAACCAATGTCAAAGTAAAAATACAGAATTTCGTGCCCGTCCTGAATCAAGTCTCCAATACTAATGAATCCATTTTCCCCGCTATCTTACAAGTCTCAAGTCTCAGAAAGGTTTTATTTAAATTCTTAACACTTGAAACATCGCCGTTGATCCCGCCAATTAGTCTTCATTGAGGTTCCTATCTGTGCTTTGCATTATTAATGCGGACTTTTTTTATTCAAAAAACGCTGTCCTAAGAAACGACGGCCGTCATTCACAACCCGACTTTGCTTTTTTGGCTTGGCCTCTACCCAGCAGATGGAAGCACATACAAAGACAGGCATAGGACTTCCTTTGTGTGTACTATTTTCCACTGTCCGTTGCTAGCTTCATACATGGGGATGATTCGGGTACCCCAAAGGTCCTTCGTCGCTGGACATTCACTTGATACTATTTTTGGGACATCTTGTACAAGTAGTAGGTATGCTCAAAAAAAATTAAAAATAAGAGTAGCCGGACAGATGAGCTCAAAATTCTATATTCCAAAATTCCAAGCACATCCCCTTGTATGTCCAGACACAAAGGATCAAAGACCTACTCCGTCCACTATAGCAAAAATAATGTTTTTTCCGCATTCATCATATTTCATCGTCATCTTCCTACCCTTGGCCCACACTGTGTGGGTTGGCCACATGTCTTCCTTTTCCATTCTTTTCTATGACTGGTTCTCATCCTGTCCTCGTCCTCTCTTCTCCTGTTCTTTTTCCTCATCGTTCACAGCTATATTACGGTGGTAACATGACGGGCAGTGTTTTTTGGGAACGAAGGTTTGATTGGTACATTGTTTTAGATCGCGGTTTTTAAATTTTTAGTTTTTAAGACTTGGTTTTATATAATCTTTAAAATCTTTTATATATAATATTGTATTGTATTTTATGTACAATACCTGCCTTTAGGTACAGTCAAGGAGATGCAAATCTTTCACTAGTCTTAGTAGCAATGATGCCTATAAAAAAGCACGTAACGATGCCACGATACGAAATGCTTAAAAAAACGTTAACAATTTCTAAGAAAATAAAAATATTCTAATCTGAAATTGTTAAAAACCAACTATTCAGTATATACATACATAAAATCACGCCTGTTTCCCATAGGGGTAAGCAGAGATTACGGATCGCCGCCATTTGCTACTTCTTTCGCTTCATTCACTCTCATTACATAATACATTCCTCATGCATGCTCGTAGTTCAATATTAATAGTCTATTAAATAGACAATTTACACGTAATATATTTAATAGGTACATATTCATAGTGATGTTCAAAGAATATCATAAATATTATCTGATTTAAAGTCCTGAGGTAGATATGGTTGCAATAAGTAACATAATTTGATAAATACCTAAATTATTTAAAGTAACTGTGGGGTCGTTATTTTTATTTGACTTTTTAATTAGCAAAAGAGCTTGGCCATATTTTAATCTTCTTATAAGATGGGCCAAATTAAAATTCAGCAAAGCCGTAGGTACTTAGTTTTATCATCTCGACAAAACAATTCTGCTTCTCATTCCAATGAGCTTGCCCCAAAGTTCACCAAACACTTAAACAAGCTGTAACCAGTGGCTATCTAAGAATTATATTAGGCATAAGTTCAAATTGTGCCATTTAAAGTTAAACTAGTGAAACACCCCGCGACATTGTCATCGCTGAGATTTTTACCAGACTGTTAAGAAGGAGAGTAATTTTGTATTAATGTGCATTCTTTATACAAGAGCAGATGCTTTTAACAAATAAGGTGTAGTTGGATTCTTCAGGATGACGAGAATGTCATAGGCTATATAAAGTGTATGTATGTATGTTCATATGAGCTAGTGGCCAACTCTAGTGACGGAGTTTTTAGGCCGCCTAAAGGCCTCCGTCATGTCTTAACGACTTAAAAGCCGGGAACGACTGTTTAACGTGCCCTCCGAAGCACGGAAGCGCTCAGCTCGTAATGCCACTTGCGGTCACCCATCCCAATTTGTGACCACAAATATTGTGCGCCTCGGCAAACTTCGTGCTTTGTATGAAAACCGAATTTGTTCGAATTATAATTAATTTAACTGAACCAACCCTTACAACATAACTTAATAAGTTTCAACATAATTATTGTAACTCTTTATATTACTTATTATCATCGCGTTAGTTCGTATTTGCTGAGGCGCACAATATTCGTGGTACTACTGTAAATATACTAACCACCGTGAAGAAAAAGACAAATAATAAATTAGAAGGCTTTATAGTTAAACGAGCTTTGTAGTCACTTGCAAAGTCTGGACTTTGAATCCTCACACTATAAGTACTATTTATATAATTTACATTTAAATTACATATATGTTGTATAATATCTATAATATACGAGTAGTTCTTAGAGTAAACTTATATTATAGGCAGACTTTAGATGTAAGAAATTTCAGTATTTCGCAAATGCCCACTTGGCACAGCATCTCTTGAATCGGAAACGACACGCCACATCCGGCGGAAGTTGCGTCCGCAGCGTCAATACGTCCATGGATGTTTCCAACTTCCTGTTATGGTTTTGATGTAGACCTTCTCCTAGGCAAATGGTACATTATTCTACATCTGTTGAAACCATAGTTGCTTTAATGACCACTGCTAATCTCTTAGGCACTTTACATGTGTTGTTTTATTCACCGAACTACACATTTAAGTAACTTACAACTAATACAAATATAATTTACAAAATACAAAAGAAACAGTCGGGCTATCTAAAGGCCGTTGCAAACGATCTATAGATAGCTCACCTAACCCGCTTCAGACGGTGGAAGCGTGCCCATGACGCTGGCCGCATTGCCACGCTGAATGGCAATACTGATCCGTTGAGCCAAATAAGAACCAGTTAAAGGTAAAGTTATGTTAATGGTAGGTATTTGCTTTGAAAAGTAATGGATTTTTTTCACAAATAAACGTTTTGTTTATATGATAATATTGGCTGTATAATTTGCCATCAGTGTAATTGAAGTAGCCTGCTATGGCGTGAGGATATACACTAAGAGTTGGTTCACCCTTTTCCCACTGGCTGAATCCTGCTTGCTCAATAGTTTGACCTGAAATCATATTTAAAAAAAGTATTTTAACTTACAAGTCATAAACACATTTTGGACCCCACACTAGAGTACCATGGCGCCACAACATTCAACCCGGAAGA
Source organism: Scotopteryx bipunctaria (assembly GCA_949320045.1). NCBI lineage: Eukaryota > Metazoa > Arthropoda > Insecta > Lepidoptera > Geometridae > Scotopteryx > Scotopteryx bipunctaria. Next base: position 3,873,053 of record OX439459.1, on the reverse strand, counting down.
ATGTGGATGCCACATTTTTGACGCCGCGGCAACCCCTGTTGCGTTTCAGCCAGCTAATAGGGGCTAATAGGGGCACAGAAAGCCTTTTTCTGTCTGTAAGTACCAAATATTTACTCTTACATTTATTTCGTTATTATTTGAAGCGCTCGTGGCGTAGCTTGCTTAGACGTTCTTGATTGATCGTTGAAGTTAAGCAACGTTGTGCGCGGTCACAATTGAGATGGGTGACCTCAAGGAGCATTACGAGCTGAGCACTTCCGTGCATCGGAGGGCACGTTAAATTGTCGGACCCGGCTTTTAAGTCGTTAAATCACGAAGGTCTTTATGCGGCCTAAAAACTTCGTCACAAGAGTTGTCCACTAGCTCATACGAAATTACTTTATTTATTTCGTTGATCCTTTGTTAAGTTGTATCGTTTATCCATAGTTGTGCCGACTTGTGCCTCAGGCAGTCCCGCCCGCCACGCAATCATCGTCAAATCTCCCTAAACTTGTAAGAACTTAACCGAACATGTAAGACGGAACAATTATCTCTATTCATCAACTCACCATCGACAGTCATCCAGGAATTCGAAAACTTAAAGTAATAAAAGCCAACAGCCACAAGCGTCTTTTCGGTATAATGAGGAACAACAATTTCTTTGAACAATTCTGCTTCTGCCTCGCCATTGATGACTGCGAGGTAACCCCCCTCCCTCGCACAGACTTTGTACGCCTCGGGCCAGGTTATTTCCTCTTCGTGGAATTTGTAACAGTGACCAGTCTCCTTGTAAAACTTGTATCCTGCAACCAATGGAACATTTATTTAAGAAGGTTCTCTTCAGAAGCACATAAAAATGAAAATCTTATGGCAGTAAAAAGATTACCAATAACTTATATTTTACTTTTATATTAATATTGGTGACGACGTTGAAGTAAGGCTATAACTGAATGGTAGTCGAGGTATGGCTACAGTGTGATACGTTCGGCAGCGAGATGGGCAGACGATAAAGTAAGTGACCCGAAAATGTAGGATGGCACAAGCAAAGGCAGACCCATGCCCAGCAAAGGACAAAGACAGACTGGGGATGACAATGATGAAGGATGAAGACAATAAGAATGTCTACCAATCAGTACCCAGATCATTACTCCCGCAGGCGTGTTCTGTTGCAAAACAGGCGTAAGGTAGCTTTTGCCTGCAGTCGACAGCTTCCATAGTGCCATTTGCGGTGAAGGCTATACATTGCTCCAATCTTTTCAAACCAGCAGATGTCACCGAAAGAGTTGGCTCTCCTGCAACAAAGTCATCGTCATCAGGAGTACAACAGATTGACATGATAATCATAGAAATTCATCATAATCATATCTATCTGAATATATAAAACTAGCATGAAGCTTGGAGGGTGTATTCCTCTTATAGAGTGGGGATACACGAAGTAAGCAAGTTCTTTAAATCAGAGAGAAAGCAGTGGAAAGGTAAAGTTTGAATGAAAAATGGAACATAATGCGGACAAAAGGGCGTTCCACATCAAAACTATAAAATTCTAATGCTGGACATAGACCTTCCTAATAAAATTAGGCAGCATGTTATGCTTCCAAGACGAACAATTTCGTGTTCCATCTATCGATCAACCGCGACCTTCACGCGTAATCGGTCTATCGAGTGGAGGCTGTCCTATACTTTGTATCCCGGTTCGTGGCCGCCATTTGAGAATCTTGACTCACCAATGATTATTTGTTCTTCAAGACAGAATTACCAGACCATAAAGATGGTTATATATCTCTAATGATAATCCTTAAAGGTCTTAAGTGGTTTCAAATGTGACAAGAACAAAAAGTCTGAAGAAGAGATGGATAGATTGCGTGAAAGATGCTATTTATCAAGAAACGAATGAATAACGAGCTGATAGCTGAAAGGTTGGGAGTGGAAGAAAAATATATTGTGCCGAGTCCGCATAAGTGGAATGTCAGCAGGAAGATGATGGTCTTAAATGGTCATAGAAATGGATAAAACCTTCCAAATAACTGTAAGTTCCATTATCAGTGAACGTCATTGTCAATTCTGCTCCAGAATGCAGTGCTTCGAACGATTGATTCTCGGCAGATTGTAGTTTATTTACAATAGATATAATTTCGGCACTCCAATTTGTAGCCAGCAGTGCCTCTGTAAGAATACAAAAATGTTGTAAGGTTTATAAAAGGTTTATTTTTATTATAATAGCGGCAATAGAAATACACACTCTGAAAATTCCCCTATTACTACTACGGTTCATGAGATACAGCCCGCTGACAGGCGAACGGACGGACGAACAGCGGAGGCTTAGAAATATGGTCAAGGTGTGTGCCACCTTCAGATAAACCTAAAAAAATCTAAAAATCATTGAAAACAAAATAGTATTCACAATGGCGATATTATCGCTATTAAGCGATATAAGCACATAAAATTATCCACAGCACGGTATAAATTACCTTTCTCAATCGCTGGCTCATCGTCCACAGGAAAGAAGGGAATCTTCTAAAACAGGTTTTTTTTTTACTTATGCTCGGTCCCAATATTCTACTAACGCATGACGGATCGTTCATTGCGAGTAACGTTATTTTTACGTCAAGAAATATGACAAATTATAGCGCTTTTCGATAGATAACAATAGTCCGTATAGTATTAGCACCGGGCATTATTAGAAGATATCGCAACGCTAATCATTGTTGAACCAGTTCTTATTGAATATTTTTAAATGGTCTTTTTTACATTGACACACATTTTTACCTTCTAAGTGACAGGTCACCCTGGCTTCGTGCCATTCTGCTGCTTCTCTGTGCAGTTTGAGCCATCCGTTCACTTCTGGATAGTATACGTATTCATCAAAGTATTTTCTTTCAGTAGTACCTACGGCAATATTAAAATATGTATTCAATAACATGTATAAATCTGCGACTTATGGGGTGGGCAGCGCCACAAGTAAACATAAGAAAATTTATCGTTAAAGTTAAGCAACGTTGTGCGCGGTCACAATTGGTATGGGTGACCGTAAGTGGCATTACGAGCTGAGCGTTTCCGTGCTTCGGAGGACACGTTAAACAGTCAGTCCCGGCTTTTAAGCCGTTAAGCCATGACGGAGGCGTTTAGGCGGACTAAAAACTCCGTCACTAGAGTTGGCCACTAACTCATACGAACATACATACATACATCTCCGTAACGGCTGAACTGATTTGGATGAAACTTGGAATATACATAGTTCGTAACCTGGAATAACACAAAAATTAAATTTTTGTTTCGTAGATATGATTTTGTAATGCCTGCAAAGTGTATTTACCCATCATAACCGCAAAACAGCCAGTGAACAAAACACAGAAAATTTTAACTAACATCATAATTATTTTTGAATGCACTTCGAAACAAGAGTTCACAGCGAAAAAAGTCGTATTGACAACCTCCTTTTCTTGAAGTCGATTAAAAGTGACAGTTTGACCTGTTCTCACCTGGTATTTAAGAATCAGGTTACCTACTTATCAGATGAGTGATTCATTCATCAGTTGTACTACGTGCGTGATAAATGTTTCTTTGTCCCTGAGATAACGCTGAGACAATGGTTGAAAATGTTTATTGGATATCAGCTATCTGAAAAAGAGATGATACAATTACTGGTTATTATTGTTTTAAACGTAAGTTAGATTTGTCAAAACACTAGGAATTAAAAAATACGAGTATCATGATGTCATTGTCCGTTATTTGAAAACTTATTATTGTAGGCACTTCTTTGCTGGGCTGGGAGTAAAGAAAAAAACATAGAATACGCCTAGCTGCTTCTCTCCCCGAGCATGTCGTAAAAGTCGACTAAGGGATAGGATCCTCTCCAACATAATGATATACAATAAGCAAGTATTCCCAAGGAGGGTTGATGTCAGGCAGGCGGCCGGTCATGAAACACCTTAGCCAAAACTCTTACAGCAAGTGGGCTTGTGCTGACACCACATACAGTGGGATAAGGGCAGGAAGATGATGACACAGACTCCTAATAATGATAAATATAACAAGAAGGAAACTTACAACTAATAAAAATATTATTTAAAAAGTACAAAATAAAAAGTCGGGCTATCTAAAGACCGTTGCAAACGGTCTATAGATAGCTGACCTGAGTTCATCTGACGGTTGAAGCGTGCCCAAGATAGGCCGCATTGCCACGCTGAACGGCAATGATCCGTTGAGCTAAATATGAACTAGCCTAAAAGAATTTGACCTGACCCCAAAAGGCTCAAATACATAAAGCCCGGTCAAGGTTTATAAGTACCTACCTACCTGCTGACGTGCTTATTGACAGTCGTTAATATAATTATTTGGTCAACAGTCCATTATTATAGCTACGTAGTTCTAATGTGCGTGACAATCGCCTCGCATCGCCTTAATGAATTATGAACGAGTGCAGAAGGCTGTTTCACACTGAAGTGTTTCCAATGTTCTCATGAAAGCCTTTATTTATGTATCGTTTCATTCATACATCCATACTTACTACCTATTTCTACTTTCATCAAGCTACGAGCATGCATCTCTTGTTCTGGCCTTTTTCCAAAACGTCACCATTTTGGTTCAGATATACGTAGGTACGTAGGCCTAGGTTTTCCTAAATGGTATTACCTCATACACTTATTTTGTTGATACAGACAGGTGTAAATGCAACGTAGATTTAAGACGTGTCCAAATAATGATCTCTGTGATTTTAAGGAATAAATAAATTTTGACTTTGACTTTGAGCTTCTTTCATTGGTCCTCTCTACATTAAAGAACGTATTTTTAGACCCTTGAAATTTTATCAAAAATGGCATATTTCAATAAAATTGCATTTCTTCAATGTCCCCCGATCCGTAAGGTACAGGGCCATACTACATTTCATTTCTCTGGCCGTAGTCGAAATTCAACAATTTTCACTAAAATAGAGCGATAATAACAGGTCTCGCTATGTACGCAGCCTAGCCCTCATTTGCCAGGTGGCTCCAAGCAATAAATTATTAAGTGGCTGTGAAGATGGCAGTTAGATCGATACTCATATCACTGACAGGAAATTAGGGATATAAAGAAACAATTTTCATTCAAGAAAATTATTGCTATTTTTTTGTTACTACCAAAGTACTTTGAATTGCTGTAATCAAATTGGACAGTTTAGGTACCTTACTACTAGTAAACTTAACTTTTAGTTTACTTTACTACTAGTGAAGTAAACTGTCCAATTTGATTACTTATTTGATTTGTGCTAAATCAGACATCTCTTTACGAAGAGCAAGGTACCCCTCTATTTTGGTTTCGTGTGATACCCGTATAACGAACAGAAATCAGAAATGTATTAAAAAGACTTGTTTTTCAAAGTTGTATTTCGAATCATACAGAGTATTATTTGAATACACTGTTTTAGTTTTTGTCTTATAACACCCAATGTGACGTGAATTACTAATTTCGAAAGTTTCTAAGAAAGTTAGGGATTCTGGCCAATATACAGAACGATTTCCCCAAAACGCAACGATGGCGTGTTCTAATACTACGGGATAAGTTTTCTGCACACCACAAATACAAAGTTCTCGTATCGAAGTTAACAGTTTATTGGGACGTGTTTGCGGGACTAATACTATTCAACTCACACGTGACCGGACGGTTTTAAACTCTATTGCGACGAAGGGACAAATTCAATTCATCAAACTGCTTTTGATATTTACAATCTTTAGGGAAAGAATGACGAATAAGTATTACAAGCCCCTTTTTTACTGCATACATACATGTTATCACGCCCGCATCCCTAATGGGGTAGGGCCACAAGTGATCACAAAAAAACTTGCAGCCACTCCTGATCCAAGAGTGTTCAGATAGATATGGTGAACCATGGTGACAGGTGATCAGCCTATCGCCCATGTACATGAATTGATCCAACAATATAATACAAAATGTTGAGCAAAAATAAAATATCAGTGTAATAAATTAAAACTTCTTCATAAATAAAGTTGATTTCTATAAGAAATCTAAACGGTAACGCGGTGTGTCTTAAATGGTTGGACGATTATTTGAAACAAGTGTAATGAAGGGAAATAAATACCTGCAAAAATAGCACGATTGCCTAAAACCTTTGTAAGCTAGGGTTTTGTAGACAAGGTAACGTATGTATGGTCAAAACGATGATAGCATCTTAACCTAAAGGAATAAGCTAAGCGTTACCCATTACAGGCATTTCTATGGGTGCACTTATTATCCCGCAGCTTTGCTAAAAGGTTTCTGAGTACAATGAACCCATTCCATAGGGTTTTATGGCACTAATAGTGGTATTATCCACTTCTAGGCAGAGTATTGGGCATTTCACTTGCGATCTTGTTTTCTGAATTTATAAAACTGTTGTGACAGATTGAATGACAATCAACGCATAGCCTTAACCTGACAATGAACGCACTGCTTAAACTAAGTTCCAAAATTATTGAACTGGCAGTGCTCGCCCTGCCTTTGCATAATATGCTGAGTGGTGGCCTTTTTTGATACCTTAAGTGTCGACTAGTGCCTTAAAATTGTTTTTAGGTTTGGTAAAGCGTTTCCTAGCGTCTTGGGCACGCTTCCACCGTCTGATGAGCTGGATCAGGTGAGCTATCTATAGACCGTTTGCAACGGCCTTTCCGGCGTTTCCAACTGTTTCTTTAGTTTTAAATTAAATTAAAATTATATTTGTATTAGTTGTAAGTTTCTTTCTGTTAATAAATAATTATTTGGTTTGGTAACAAAATCAATATTTTTCTTTCTTTCTAAACTTGGGGGGTATATTATGGTGTAGGGGCGCACTAAGAAAATAATTCCCGAAACAACTCCTAAAGGACGTAGTGGGAAGATGAAGTTTGTGTGAAAAGATTTAACGCGACATAGTCTCAGGGTGATCCACTAGTTAAGATATATTTATAAGTACACTAACATCCGCAGGTGGGTTCGCTCACGTGGTTACCTACCCGGATAAAAACTTACTTGTATGTTATTCCAGAACTTGGCGTGGCGGGCGAATGCTCGACTGAGACGCAAGAGGTGCGGGTTCGATTCCCGCTACGGGAGAAATGTTCATACGTTCTGCAAATATTTCTTCCAGGTCTGGGTGTTGTAGTATTATAAGTATGTATTTACAAAAAAAAGTATAAAGTATTCTATCAGCCATCTGATGCCCATAGTACAAGCTTTGCTTAATTTGAGCTAATGTGAAATGTCCACAAATATTTATTAATAACAATGTTTCTATGGTAAAGAACAATCGTCCGTTGTCGTAGTAGAATATTGGAATCAGGCATTAAAACACTTCAGTATTTCTTGTTCTTTAAATACACCTCATACAAACAAACATACACATAACGAGGCATTAGTGTACCTAGATAAGATAGGTGAAATTCTCCAGGCATTATCAACATACCACAGCGTCTAGACCGAATGAATGCTCTTCCAATTAATCGATTTTAATTAAAATTCTATGGATGACTTGGGTTTTGACTATGCAAATACCTACACACATGTAGATACTTAGCTGGCAAGATATCATTTTTTTTTGGCTGTACTAGTCATCATCATTATCGGCCTGTAGCAGTCCACTGCTGGTCATGAGCGCTATCATCATCATCATCATCTTCCTGCCCTTATCCCACTCTATGTGGGGTCGGCACAGCATGATCCTTGGATCACGCTGTAAGAGTTTTGGTTAAAATGTTTTATGACCGGCCGCCTGCCTGACGTCAACCCTCCTTGGGAATACTTGCTTATTTGAGCTATGTCGATACCCTGTCGGATAGTATCGTTACGAATTTTATCCTTCAGAGAAGCTCCGAGCATAGCTCTTTCCATAGCTCACTGAGAGACTTTGAACTGGTGTACTAGCCGTACTGTGAGTATCCACCTTTTGACTCCCGTATGTCATAACAGGTAGGACGCACTGATTATATAAAACTTCAATCATAGCGTAGCGACTTATCCGTTCAGTCGCTAAAGATTGAAGCATGATTGAAGCACAGAGATTTTCATATCATCCCCACAATTTTTCGGATTTATATGATACATGTGCTGGAATAACATATTATACGAATAAAACGCGAGCGAAGCGGTAGACGAAAGCCAGTATAGGTTTATAAAACAATTATGAATAACGGGGTAAGAATTTAACAATTCTCTCACGTCTCGATTCCATTACAGTTATATCGAGAACTCGAACTGACAGTCGATACCTTTCAGAATTTGATCCGGTTATGATTCAAATCAGTTAGCACCAGTTTTTGTAGTAGATAATCCTATTCTTCTTAAACAAATATGGAAAAATGTTGCAGAAAAGCTTTTAATCAAGTACCTAGTCAAATAAAAAAAAAGTTGCTGAACAAAATATTTCAGCTGGATATTGATTGTATTAAAGTATTGAATTTAATTATTTTTCAATGAAGTTCTATTTCTTTTTTTCAGCAAACTTTCACTGACTATCTAATTATTTCAAAAGATGGCGGCCCACAAATGCCCACGAAATGATCGTGATTGAAATAAAATTATTTGTCAGAATATCTACGCATTAACTACTTCGCTTTTTCTTTATCTAGATTCTAGAGCATTATTATATTTTTGCGATGTACTCGCTCCCGTTGTGTTCCAGTGCTAAAGGCACAAATAACTTCAAAGTTTTGAATTGGGTTACACTTCTACGTGTTACGTATAATATTGGTTAATTTGTAAGACACGATTTCTAGATACGAGAACTATTTGGCATAGACTTTAATTATAGCTCAGTTAGTTCTGCCTTCTGCGCTGTAGGTTGTGGATTCTATTCCCAACCAGGACAACCATTCGTGTGTTCGCATGCCATAAATATAAGTAAATACGTATTAAAAAAGCAGGTTTATAAGTAAGATTGTAACGTATTTACAAAAAAAATATCAAAGTATTCTAACAGCCACTGGTTCCTATCTTACTTATATTATAAATGCGAAAGTTTGTGAGTTTGGATGTTTGGATGTTTAGATGTTTGGATGTTTGGATGTTTGTGCCTCAATCACGCCTAAACAGCTGAACGGATTTGAATGAAACTTGGAATATACATAGTACATGTACTGGATTAACATATAGGCTATTTTTTATCCGGGTACCACGCGAGCGTAGCCGCGGGCGGCAGCTAGTACCTTATAAGCTTTGCCTAGTTTAAGGAGGTGCTGTGAAGTGTTTTTTTTTTTTATTTATTGTAGACTGCCGAAAGATTGTGAACCGTGACATTTTTTGGCACTTCGGCGGCCAATGTCACGGCACGCTCGCTATATTCGCTCGCCTCGCGCGTCAGTGGTCACTACTCTAACCTAACCAACTGAATTCGATCTGGGTGTGATAAATAATAATGCGTTAAATTACAAGCAGTAATGTTCCAGTTCACTTCTCTCCCCGAGCATGTCGTAAAAGTCGACTAAGGGATAGTATCCTCCAACATGATGAAATACAATGAGCAAGTATTCCCAAGGAGGGTTGACGTCAGGCAGGCGGCCGGTCATAAAACACCTTAGCCAAAACTCTGTGCCGACCCCACATAGAGTGGGATAAGGGCAGGAAGATGATGATGATGTTCCAGTTCACAATCTTTCGACAGTTTACAATCTCGCGAGATATATGATAATCTAACGATATTTACAATTTTACTGTGACGTTTACATAAAAATAACGAGTGGCATGTGAGAAAAGGTTAAAAAGATCTTGATCCAAAAGGTTCGTATCCAACCACAGCCATTACATTAGCGGAGGACGGCACGTGACTCTGCAATGAAGATGTATGGTGGATTTTACGTTTGCATAACAAATACTGTACGCGATGAATACTTCGGAAATAGATGCGAAACTATAGGTTTTAGGGTCACAATACAAACGCCCCTTTTCCCCACCGAGTTTGGTGAGTATTGTCTCAAAGATATACAGAGCGTAGAAATAGCGATAGAAACAATAGCGTTAGAAACAATGAAAAAAATTGGACACTTCACATCGAATTAACTGCAGAGATCCAGATCACTGCGAATGGAGCCCGATATGAATTTCAATATAATTAACTAGAATTTTATTCAATATTACAATGCGCCGAAAGCAAAGGCTATGCAAAATTAATTTTCGCTGTCTTTGTAATGCATCGTGAAAAAGGTAATAGGTCCAATAGGAGTTGCGTTTCTACAACTTTTTTAATTTTCTTATTCAGTGCCATGAGGTTTTTGTTTCCTTTAATTAAGACTAATTGCGGCCTCCTTGGAGGGTAAGGAGGGTAAAGAATATCGTATGTTTGTTTGTGGGAGGAATAATAATGCGTGCGTGTCAGGACTTATTTACGATGCCCTGTGATTTGTGAAAACGGATCTAAAAAGGATTGCGGGATATATTTTCGTTAGTAGCACTTTAGTGACTTGACTGAGTGACTTGGTTTGGTGAGAAGTCATAAGATGAGGAGACGGTGATAATAAGGTCATTGACTCATCGCACATTACCTACGCTACATACTTCCGTTCGTGGCTTTGCTCGTGAGGTACCTCGATAAAAAGTGGGTAGCCTAATATGATAAAATCTAGGTCGCATACGTTCTATGTTCATTCCCATTTCACATGCAAATCGGTGACGCCGTTATCGAGGCAAAAACGTGAGAACAACAATACAAACTGTTCGATTTTTAATTTTAGCAGGATATGAATTTTCTCTTGAAGGTCCAGAACCTAAGATTGCCATAATTGAAGATTAAAAACCGCCGTACGACTTTTTAGAGTAAACATATGCTAAAATCATTTATATCAAACAACAATAATAACAATTTCCCAAAAGTACGCATTTCAAAAACCTTGACATAAAAAATCTATAGGTAAAATGTAACCTAACAATGAAATATTCGCCGTAAAATGGAGTTTACTTTGCGTATTGAATCCAATACTTCTGGAGCGATCACTATCAGTTCCGTAATTGGTAACGGACTGGACACACGGGCGAATTGAAGTCATATTTTTCTGTATCAAAATCCCTCGCTGTATTTGCGTCGCGATAGATAACGAAAATCAGAAGTATCAGAGCGGTACAAACAAGAAATATCCCCACTTATAAAGCGCTGACACCATTTAAAAGTAGATAATAAAATGTATTACTTCTCTGCTGAACTGGGAGTAAAGAAAAACATAGAATGCGTCCAGCAGTTCCAGTCCAGTTGGAGAAGATCCTATCCCTTAATCGACTTTTACGACATGCTCAGAGAGAGAAGCAGCTGGGCGCATTCTATGCTTTTTTTTTACTCCCAGTCCAGCAGAGAAGTAGGTAATAAATAAAAGTTTTGCTATACTATACCGCCTACTCGTATTCCGAATCATGACAAAGTTCCCGAATCTTTCTCCCTGTATGTGAGTAACTTGGTCGCTGACCGCCCACTGTTATTTTCACAGTGTCTGACTTCCGAACAATATAATTTAGTTTGCGGAACACTGCGGTTCTGGACATCCGCCGAAAAAACAGAACAGTTTTAGAACTTGTAAAATTGGGAGGGAATAGGAAAAACAAATACCATGTTTTTAACACTGTTTTGCATCAGATATTTGTGTTGCAGTTGCGTAAGGCATTTGTACAGCAAGGATATTGATTTTTATTCAATGAAATGACGACCTTATTGGCGTTGCGGGCGAGTGCTTAGCTGAAACACAAGAAGCGCGGATTCAATTCCCGCTGCGGGAGAAATGTTTGCATATTCTTTAAATATTTCTTGCTATAAAAAAATCTGTAACATATTATACCTCAAAACGTACTCACGTATTACATAAAAATGCGTACAATAGAATATTAAGAACACTTTATTAAAAACAATTTAAAACTAAAGCATGACACCCGTGCTATTTTCTCTATAATTCCGCAACAGTACAGCAGTTAGATTAAACTGTATAATTTGCCTGGAACCTGGAATAAGTTTTTGGTTTAATTGTAGACCTACCGCAGAGCAACGAATATGATCTACACGGGATAGTAGAGGCAAATAATGTAAGTGCAATAGCGGATTTTGCTCGCCAAAATTGATCTTGGACTCTGTTGTCAGTTAGTTAAATAGGTTTATTTGAAAACAAAAATAATTTTATCCTTTTTTGCTTTGCAATATTTTGTATGTTTTGATCTAAATCTCGGGAACCCAACCATATTTTCAGATGATTTTCACTTTTATAGGTAGATCTATTTCTTCAGTTGTTGAAACCAGTTTTTTTATTCATTTTGTAGCTTTGTAATTGTCATATTTGGCGGATTATTTGATTTCAATATTTGGCGCCTCTTAATAACTTTACCTTTTCTGAAAGCTATCGAGCTACTTGTAAATGTACCAAATGTTACTAAATTAAATTTTACAAATGTAAAATTGAAACTAGCGTCTGACTATGCATATTAAATTAAGTTGAAAAGTTTTTAAAAATCCGAATACTTAGTAGGCAATTCAAGTATTCATGAGTAGTCAAATCGAAGATAGCCGCGATGCCTTGATGACTACTTTGTTGTCCATTAGGGGAGGTCTATGTCCAGCAGTGAACATTAAAATACCAGAATCTAGCTTGTTCCTTATATTTATTCAATAACCATCATTCAGTTGATTGTAATCCAGATTCAGCAAAAATATCGAAGCGCTCGAGACATAGCTTGCTTAGACGTTCTTGATTGATCGTTGAAGTTAAGCAACGTTGTGCGCTGTCACAATTTGGATGGGTGACCGCAAGTGGCATTAAGCTAAGCGCTGCCGTGCTTCGGAGGGCACGTTTAATTGTCGGTCCCGGCCTTTAAGTCGTTAAGCCATGACGGGGCCTTCAGACGGCATAAAAGCTCCGTCACAAGAGTTGCGACACATACGAACTTACTTTGCAAAAATATATAATTAATACTAGCTGCCGCCCGCGGCTTCACTCGCGTGGTATCCGGATAAAAAATAGCCTATATGTTAATCCAGTACATGTACTATGTATATTCCAAGTTTCATTCAAATCCGTTCAGCCGTTTAGGCGTGATTGAGGCACAAACATCCAAACATCCAAACTCACAAACTTTTGCATTTATAATATAAGTAAGAAGTAAGATGTGATAAGAGAAGAATAGTTTTGGTGCCGCTGGTTGCAGACAATTTTATCCTGTGCACATACTGAAAATCACATCGGAAAATACCTAAAATAGTCTTGGCTGTCTCTATAACACGCAAAAAATCCACTCTATGGTACACCTTTATGCCGGCCATAAAGTTACGAGTAGCTTTCTTAAACTTCGCTCTTCGATGTGCTGCCGGCGTATCTTTACACTCACTTGTATCTACGTGATGGACTATGACAGACACGAGTTGCACTCTTAGCATGGCTACCAGGCATCTTATTCTACTAATATTATAATTGCGAAAAGTGAGGATGTCACGATGTGCGAATGTTTGTGCCGCAATCACGTAACGGTTGAACAGATAAGAATGAACCTTAGAATACACAAAGTAAATGTGCTGGAATAACAAATACGTTACTTTTTATATTGTATTTTAAAATATAAAACTCTTTCTTACTCACTGACTGAGGTACAAACAACACACATCCTAAACCATACTTGGAGGGTATATTCCTTATAATTATGATGTAGGGATGCACTAAGAAGGATATTCCCGAAGATGAAGTTAGTATGAAAAAAAAAACAAATTTGACAAAGGTGCTACGTTCTGCCAGTTCGTCATAAAGCAAATCGTGACTCAATCACGTGGAACAACAGCAGAATAAAGTATTTGAAGTATGTTATAGTAAAGTTTATTCAAACTTTCGTACATAATAAGAGGGTAGAAGTTTATCCCATAGGAAACAGAAGATAATCAGTAGAACAGGCGTTGAAAACTTTGTATTTGAAGAACTGTTTGAGCTTTTGGTATTGTTTCAAACATCAAAATCAGAAATTAATGAATGAATAAATATTTGTGGACATTTCACATAGCACCATCTAGCCCCAAACTAAGCAAAGCTTGTACTATAGGCACCAAATGGCTGATAAAATACTTATATAAATATACTTTTTTTGTAAATATATACGATTACTTATAATACTCTTTTTTACCCAAACCAGGAAGAAATATTTGCAGAACATACAAACATTTCTCCCGTAGCGGGAATCGAACCCGCGCCTCTTGCGTCTCAGCCAATATTAGGTACCTACCTCTACCTACCTAATATTTTAGGTACCAGTCTAGGTACCAGTCATCACACTACTCTCCTTATCAATCTAGGGCATTGATCAGTAACTCAAATATAAAATCGTGAGATCGAAAAAATATTTTGAGATCCATTTATAGTTGGACCTCTATATTCCCCAATTCCTTTCATATCTTTGAATATATTTTGTTGACAACCAAGACGGTAGCACCTAAAAGGTATTTCATTATATCTGAATGAGGTATATTTCTTTATGCCATTTCGTCCCACCTCCGCATATTTCAGCATAATAAAGGACGGATATTAGCCCCCTAATCCGACTTATCAGTGCCCGAACCAATGACTCGGCGAAACGAGGCGAAACTTCAAGAGTTATGTTTATACAACTATAGTAATGATCCTTTCTACTATAATTTATTAATATTAACGTGTTGTTAATTTGTCTGTCTTTTGGCTGAACATAGTTTAGGGAATACTTTATTCCCAGAAGCTACTTAGTGAAATATTATTTGCAATAGGAAGAGCATCCTCTCTTAAAAGATCCACATATAACCCAATGAAATTGCAAGTAACCTTAAAAAATCCAAAACCAATTCTAATTTGGATAGAATTTAATAATTAAGGAGTCTTATATTACTTTTACATTATAAACTTAGACCGTAACAGTTTCCCGGATCATTCTTTGTTTCAAAGTATTGCGACTATATTGCAAATTATTACTCTAAGGTTGACCAGAGTACAGAAGACCTTTTCTATTTACAATATTTTAATGCGAAAAAATATTGAAAGATGTTTTCGAATATATTTGTGAATGAAATTGGGATGTAGCAATCAGCTTGAGTAAACAAATACGGTAAAAGATGTCGTAGGTAGTCTTATGATTCATAATTTTGTTGATATCAATAAGAAAAATTAGTGTTTGAGCTAAACACTTGAATACATGCTATATGTTCTAACTCCAACTATTAGGGAACAAGGGAAGCTAACACTTGAGATGGAGCATAAGTTTCAAGCCCCCTATCACCAACGTTCATCATATCCATCTTGGGAGTTTGAATCAGGATTGGCTGCAAGTTGAAGCTCCAAGTCTTATGATTACTTGTGTTTCTGCCCACCTCATTAGGGATACGAGCGTGATAATATGTATACAGTATCTATAACATATATTTATTTATTTATTCACTAGCTGCCGCCCGCGGCTACGCTCGCGTGGTACCCGGATAAAAAATAGCCTATATGTTAATCCAGTACATGTACTATGTATACTCCAAGTTTCATTCAAATCCGTTCAGCCGTTTAGGCGTGATTGAGGCACAAACATCCAAACATCCAAACATCCAAACATCTAAACATCCAAACATCCAAACTCACAAACTTTCGCATTTATAATATAAGTAAGATAAACAAGAGTTTTTAGGCCGCCTAAAGGCCTCCGTCATGGCTTAACGACTTAAAAGCCGGGACCGACAATTTAACGTGCCCTCCGAAGCACGGAAGCGCTCAGCTCGTAATGCCACTTGTGGTCACCCATCCCAATTGTAACCGCGCACAGGGTTGCTTAACTTCAACAATCAATCAAGACCGTCTAAGCAAGCTTCGCCACGAGCGCTTCGATTTATTTTTAGGATACCATAACAATTAAGTCACAAGGAAAAGTAAGAACATTAGGAGTTAGTGTGTACTATTGTGTTGCAAAGTTCTAAGAAGCTGGCAGCTTCACATTAAACTCAGACCTAGTAAAGTTACCAATATACAAACTATACAGGAAGATGCATAAGTCATCAATCACGTGTCACACTTAGCTGGTTCCATTGCACAATGCAGAACTTGTATTGAATTCTAGGGAACTTCCTCAGACCAAAGAAAAAGAAAAGACGGCGCGCCGCGAACAACAAAAGTGAAGCCATACAAAGCCGTGCTCCTGTAAGTAAACTTACACGCTCACGCAAACACCTACACTAAAACCATGCTCATCGCTCTTAGTACGTCACGAGTCGTCGTCTAGTGAACTTAAAATTTAAAAATATAATTATTCCTTCCTGTGTAGTGAAAACTTGTAGAATCAGCAGCAAATCACATAAAAAGTCTCACGGAATCACTTTTCACTTATAAGTACTTCAAATAACATCGTTTCTTAATTATTATACTATGAATTTTAGGTTACTTAGGACACAAAATCTCAAAACCGACACACACACACATAGATAAAAAGGTGGCTTCACTTTTGTTGTTCGCGGCGCGCCGTCTTTTCTTTTTATTTCGTCTGAGGGACCTTCTGATAGTTTGTGAGAGCCTTTAGAATTTTCCTCATGTGAAACTTTAACGTTGCGGGTTGTGTATTATGTTCTGATATTTTGCTTGTTTGACGCGTGACTTTTAAAGTAGACTTGCTACGAAAATTTATAGAACGTCATTCGTGTTTCGCGTCATTATTGTAGTATGTCGTGGCGTCACAGACGCAGCGTCACTAACGCTTCCTTTAAAAGTCTAACTTTAATATGGTTAAGGTTTTCCGCTCACTACGCACAAAAAAGCAGTCCTGTCTCGTCCTGAGTTTTTTATCATTAGTGCTAGTGATTACCAGATTAGTAGGAGTATCAGTGGGCATTGACTATCCATTTGATCTACTATGATAATGTTAGCGAAATTATAAGTTTGGAATGCCTCAGAATGTTCGCTTGACAAAATCCTAAAATAATTTTCAATCATAAGAAATCGTTTCAGAATCAAGAAACAGTTCAGCTTATCGTCAGTTTTTGCATAAAGCAGTATCAACTTTTAATTAAACTTGTGTCAAGCCAAATTTAATCCGATAATAACTTAATAAAATCAAAAGATATCAGAACAGCTCAACTTTAAAACGAGATATCGAAGCTGGAGAACTGAAGAGTTTGTGAAGCGATAACCAAAATTGGAGCTGCTACAAAAGTTAGTACAAAAGAATCTACAGGATTATTGGTTTAGCCCGGCAGATAAGGGTTCTGTGTTTTGCATGTTTTGCACTTTATAATGTACTAGCTGCCGCCCGCAGCTTCGCTCGCGTGGTATCCGGATAAAAAATAGCCTATATGTTAATCCAGTACATGTACTATGTATATTAAAAGTTTCATTCAAATCCGTTCAGCCGTTTAGGCGTGATTGAGGCACAAACATCCAAACTCACAAACTTTCGCATTTATAATATAAGTAAGATTGTCAGACTGATACACAAACAGAGGCTTTTACGTTGGTAAATATTAATATTAAATTCACATTTTATTACTTTCTCTTTTATTGAATTGAATGATTTAAAAATTCTAAATGCGATGTCCCAGTAACAGTAGTACTAGGTAATTGCAAAGTTTAAATGGCCAAGCGTTTTCACAACTCATTAACATGTCCGACACCCAACACGAGTGAACAAGTGACCATGATAGACTTCTACTAGTGTTACTCATTCCTTCATTCACTCTGAACGATGAATGAAGGAATGGATGAATGAATTCATGAATGATTATATACTGATAGCTTATAATGAGCGACAACTCAAGGCAAGTAACTTTACTCCTGTTAAAGTACTTTAAGTCTCTATAAAAAATAAACGAATTAACTAATAAATGAGTGAACTTTGACATTTAATGCATTCAGGGCAAAACTCAGAGCACTGGTGGTCTAGTAGAAGCGGGCCCGACTTAAGGTCGTCGGTTCAAATCCGGTCGTACATCAATGGATTTTTCGGTTCAAAAAATTTATGCGGTCTATACCTACCAGTACTCTCAAACGGCAAAAGAAAACATCGTGAAGAAATCGGCAGGGCGTAGAACCTAAAAAACGCATGTCAAGTGCCTCAAAGGAGCCTATGAGGCGCACTTCAAATCCTTTCACCACACTGACTGACACGGCTAGTAGTATTAGAGCAAAACTCACAGACCTGGCTTAAGCCAGGCCTCCTGTAGCGGGAATCGAACCCGCGCATATTAGATTAGCATGTATTGTCTTGATAATGCGCTTTGCTTTTTGTCGGAATAGTGACGCTGCTTTTATTGATCGCGGCAGTTGACGGAGATTTAAATATACTATATTTAGTTCTCAAAAGTTCTCATACCTATTACCTTAAAGTTTTTAATGTTATTGTAGTTTGTCTTTGTAACTGTGTGTTCTCAAAATATTGATTACTAGTTTAAACCTGTGACTCACGCGGTGTAAATTTTGACACCCCATTTTACCCCTTTTTAACTGACTTTGAAATCGGAGGAGGTTCTATGTTCGTCTGTATGTACTTTTGGGTTATTTTTAAGAACTCTTTCTATTGGATTTATACGCAGTTTTGAGTGAAACGAAAACATTGTCATAGAAACTAACACCCTGTTTAACCTTTAGGGGGTTTTCACAAAGTTTCGCTTTTATAATATTAGTAGAATAGGGAAATATAATTGCTTTTTAAGGTTTTTTGTTGATTTTCATGTCCTGTTTACCTGGTCTGATTTGGCTACCCTAAACTTGACATACCACCCGACGAGCGTTCGAAGTTGTACGACCCCAAAGTTTAACAAATTCCCACTACGTATTGCCACCTACAGGAGTTGGATCATTATAGCCGTCCTCCTGTTTCACTGCGGGACCACACTTCTTAACTCACGTCAGTGTTGAGTTCAATTGACGGCTTTGGTGGTTTGTCGGGCGAGTCGCGCGGTGATGGAAAACGAGGAAAATAAATACATATAAATAACACCCAACAGTCACATACATAGTTCTCACCCCACACTAGGATTCCCTGTGTCGATGGTATCAGAAACTACGAGTACCATGCTACCACAACACCCAGACCCGGAAGAAACATTTGCAGAACATGCAATCATTTCTTCCGTAGCGGGAATCGAACTCGCGCCTCTTGCGTCTCTGCCGAGCAATCACCCGCCACGCCAGCGAGGCCGAGGAAAATGTTTGCAAGATCTGTAAATATTTTTTCCGGGTCCAGACTCGGTATCCTACCACATCGTCCAGGTTTTGTAGAATTGTTACTAGTAGATTTTGATAAAAATCAAAAGGGGTTCCTCAGTGAAAAGTGTCTTAATAAGTAATTGCCCTTTTTTGTGAAAACAATTTTGGCATAGTAAATGGCAAACGAATTTGCCCATCGGCAAAGCGTGTGTACATACATACATATTATCACGCTCGTAACCCTAACGGGGTGGGCAGAGCCACAAGTAATTTGAAACCGTGTGTTGGCCATGAAAATGGATAATTACAATTTTTTCTATGGGTGGTACCTAGGTAGGTTTATCTGGGTTAAATAAATGTTTTCTATCCTATTCAATTCTGTATTGCCAATTCGTGCTACATCTGTGAGCCAACCCTTATCCGAACAAATTAGCCGACTCTGCGTAGAGTTTAATAGAGTGTAGTGTTTTATTGTTGTTATTTTGCAATTTTAAGGGTCGGGGTGTAGGTCTGCCGGTTTTATGAAGCAATCTAACTGATTGGACTGATTGAAGAGCTCTTTTGATGGTGCTGTTCCGTTTATTTACTGATTCTGTGGTTTTCTTCTCGTCGCACACTGATATTTTAATAGCGAATGTTTGTGTGTTTATTCTGTAGATGTTTTTTCCTTTTATCATAACGGATGAGCGAATTTGGGTGAACTTGGAAAAGACAAAGCGAGCGGAGTCGCGGACGAAGACTAGTATATAAATATTATAAATCCGTGTGAGGATGTTTCGATGTTTGTCTCAATAACGGCCGAATAATGAAACTTAGAAGAGTGGACATAGTTTCTGACCTGGAACTTAGAATGGACATAGTTTTAATAGACTACTATTAAATCACGAACTAAGTTGAGATGACTTCTGACAGAAGGAAATGGAAGAAGAATACATGTTGTGCCGGCCCTACATAAAGTGGGAAAGGGCAGGGAAATGATGATGAATGGTGACCATGCGAAAGAAGTTGTAGACGGAAATTAGTGTAATGATAGGTAGAAGTCATCATCTTCCTGCCCTTATCCCACTCTATGTAGGGTCGGCGCAGCATAATCCTTGGATCCTTGGATCATGCTGTAAGAGTTTTGACTAAGATGTTTTATGACCGGCCGCCTGCCTGACGTCAACCCTCCTTGGGAATACTTGCATATTGTATCTCATTGTGTTGGAGAATACTAACTTTAGTCGACTTTTACGACATGCTCGGAGAAAGAAGCAGCTGGACGCATTCTATGTTTTTTCTTTGCTCCCAGTCCAGCAGAGAAGTAATGATAGATAGAAGTATTATGTATTATTACTATCCTCTCCAACATGATGTACCACCTATATGGGCGATGGGCTGATCACCTGTCACCATGGTTCACTATATCCATCTTAGGACTTTAAATCAGAAGTTGCTGCAAGTTTTCTAATGTTTACTTGTGGCTCTGCCCACCCCATTATGGATACAGGCGTGTTAATATGTATGTATGTATTATGTATGACTGTGTCAAAATCAAAGTATTTTTTCATCATTTGACATTACTTTCCAAGTTTTGTTTTAGACGCAAATTCTAACAATGTCACCTTCAGTTTTCGTTGAAAATACATCATTTTTCTCTCATCACGCGCCGAGAAAGTAACATTAAGAAAACAGCTTTCAACTTTGTGAAAATATCAAATGATTTTCTTTCAGCCACTTTATCAACTTCATCGCATTAAAAGAATAAAGTGCGACTGGATTTATGTACTAGTTTTAGCCCGTGGCTTTACTCGATTTGTCGATAATCTTTATGACTATTCACATACAAAACGTAGGTACAGTAGTACCACAAATATTGTGGCAAACTTCGTGCTTTCTGTGAAAACTGAATAATATGTGCGAATATGCAACTAGTAGTCAAGCTGTACAAAACCTTTAAATCATTTATCACTTTAAACCATCTCTATAGATGTCACAATAAATCACCATCGCGTTAGTTTGTATTTTAGAAGGTATACAAAAATTGCCGAGTCGCACAATATTTGTTGTACTGACTGTAAGGGCCTTACCTATACAGGATATTATCTACTATATAAAAACTGTAAGATTTTTTGTTTGTGTATAGTTAATCTCAGATATTAATGAAATGATTCAGAAAATTTTTTAACTGACAGAAAGCTCCCTGAGTGTCGCTCGCTACATTATTTATTATTATTATACGTGAATAAAACCGGACCGGTTATGTAAATGTTATTTAGGAACTTATTTCTCAATCTATTCAGCCTTTACACATAATTTAAAGAGCTTATAACATGTTTCTATGGAGCGGTTCATACCATCTTTGTCATAAACAAATAATAATAAATAACACCCAACAGTCACATACATAGTCCTGATCCCACACTAGGATTCCCTGTGTTGTAGATATCAGAAACTACCAGTACCATGGTACCACAACACCCAAACCCGGAAGAAATATTTATAGAACATGCAAACATTTATTCCGCAGCAGGAATCGAACCCGCGCGTCTCTGCCGAGCAATCGCCTGCCACGACACCGAAACCGTCATTTAAATAAATAAATAATATCGCAGCAATAAAATTGGTACCATTGGATGTTAAAATGATTCACCAAAATCAAGTCATACTACGATATTGGTTTTTAAAAATATTTTAATCATTGCAATATCTGTCCAATTATTTTCAGCTATCGATAAAACTGGTACCTATATTGAATAGTTAAAAGGATTGGAAACAAAACGTACATTCTATAAAAAAAACTCCCTTTGATGGCCTTTCTAAGATATTTACATTAAAAAAGAAATAATTTTAAATGTCAAAAATTTATGTCAAATGTTCTTTCACATAGTCACAAACTTTCGCATTTATAATATTAGTGTGATTTTTCGGATAGGATTGAATCGAAAATGGTAACACTTAACTCTTTGTGAAAATAACAGTAACAACCTCTCGCTTGGAGTCGTAAATCTGTCAATACTAAGAGGTTGGTTTTGTAAAAGCTATGGCCGATATAGATAGATATCTATATCGGCCATAGCTTTTACAAAACCAACCTCTTTAATACGTACAACAATAAAAAGAAAACAAAAAACTTAGGTACTAAACAAAAACAAAAACAGATATACATAAGCGGCGGTTTTATTGCTAAGAGCAATTTCTTCCGGACAACCTTGGGATGGCTGTACCTATATCTGAATACTATACAACTATCTTACTTATATTATAAATGCGAAAGTTTGTGAGTTTGGATGTTTGGATGTTTGGATGTTTGTGCCTCAATCACGCCTAAACGGCTGAACGGATTCTAATGAAATTTGCTACAGAAGTAGATCATACACCAGAATAACATATAGGCTACTTTTTATCCTGAAAAAGGATCCCAAAATGGAAAAAGGATTCAAAGAAATAGTCAGGATAACACATAAAACCTTCATTGATTTGAATTTTATGACATGACATTTAATCCGACTTATGAAAAATTTTGACAATTCATATCAATCAAAATTTTGCAAAGAAGGAAGAAAATCATCGTATTTCTGTATAAATTACACATTACTTTCTTAAAATAACATGTAAACGGTTTGTTGCTGAAGGGGCCATCCCACAAATCGAATACAAGTACTATTTGCACAGAATCAAGACAGTTTTTTTTCAGATCTATTGTATCAGAGTATGTTGTAACTTGGTTGTAACGACTTTATTTGGAAGTCTTGAAAGACTGGAAGCCAGTGAACCCTGGAAGCATTCAGTGCAGTGCTAAAAATCTGCTAAGACTATGGAATACTGCGTCGTCGCCTGGCTAGATAAATCATCGGGCCAATGATCCTGAAGTCTTATCAGGGGATGTCAGTCAACCTGTGTTTTAAAATCGAGCTTTATTTTATTACGTTCAAATTGTTGATAAGTTTAATAAAGGCCTTTTAATTATTCCAAATATTTTTTATTGTATTTACATGTAGGTAATCTATTATATCTAGGTCCCCCAACCAACAAAGAGGACCTCTGAGGACCCTTGTGACGGGTAAAACAAGCTGGATCTTCACATAGTATGCCTTACTATTTACTACGAAATAAATAGGCGTATGAAACAAACTTGTAAAGGTAGCAATAAATCTTGATATAGGTAGTTACTTGAATAACTTCTCTGCTGAACTGGAAGTAAAGCAAAAGCGTAGAATGCGTCCAGCTGCTTTTCTCCCCGAACATTTCGTAAAAGTCGATATAAGGATAGCATCCTCTCCAACATAATGGACCACCTATTAAGGCGATGGGCTGATCACCTGTCACCATGGTTCATCATATCCATCTTAGGGCTTTAAATCAGAAGTGGCTCCAGGTTTTCTTTTGTTTACTTGTGGCTCTGCCCAACCTTTTTAGACATACGGGCGTGATAATATGTAAGTAATAACTTACTAGAATTAAATTGAATTGAATTGAACCGACGAGTTTACAGATCGAAGCAATAAAAATAGTAATTACAATAAGAATAGGCATACAATACCTCGAAAAAGCGAGCTCTGTCTTTTATTTTAAGCTACTGCCGTTTTTTAACTCAATGTACCTGTAGAATTCTCTGAAAATTTGTTAGCGTAGCGAGATTCTTCGCTCGCTAACTTCTAGAGACTTTTAGAGGTGGTTTAGAGCTATATTGAGTAAAAAAAAATCGGCTCGCTTCGCTCGCATTAGCTTGAAGCTCGCTTCGCTCGCTAACTTCTAGAGACTTCTAGAGATGGTTTAAAGCTACATTGACTTAAAAAATTCGGCTCGCTTCGCTCGCATTGGTATGAAGCTCGCTTCGCTCGCATTGGTATGAAGCTCGCTTCGCTCGCATTGGTTTGAAGCTCGCTTCGCTCGCATTGGCTTGAAGCTCACTTCGCTCGCTAACTTCTAGAGACTTCTAGAGATGGTTTAAAGCTACATTGACTTAAAAAATTCGGCTCGCTTTACTCGCATTGGTATGAAGCTCGCTTCGCTCGCATTGGTTTGAAGCTTGCTTCGCTTGCATTGGCTTGAAGCTCGCTTCGCTCGCTAACTTTTAGAGAATTCTAGAGATGGTTTAAAGATACATTGACTTAAAAAATTCGGCTCGCTTCGCTCGCATTGGTATGAAGCTCGCTACGCTCGCATTGGTTTGAAGCTCGCTTCGCTCGCATTGGCTTGAAGCTCGCTTCACTCGCTAACTTCTAGAGATGGTTTAAAGCTACATTGAGTAAAAAAAAACGGCTCGCTCCGCTCGCATTGGTTTGAAGCTCGCTTCGCTCGCTAACTTCTACAGACTTCTAGAGGTGGTTTAAAGCTACATTGAGCAAACAAATTCGGCTCGCTTCGCTCGCATTGGCTTGAAGCTCGCTTCGCTCGCTAACTTCTAGAGACTTCTAGAGATGGTTTAAAGCTACATTGAGTAAAAAAAAGCTCACTTTGCTCGCTAAGTAATCACTTTAAAACATTGTTTAACAATACTTTAAAATGATAAGCAAGTGCGCAGTGTCTGTGACATTTTTGTTACTTACATTGAGCTGCAAACAACAGACACAACAATTTGCCACTAATCATCGGCGTAATATAAACGTAACCTAAAGTTCATTGTTTGCTGTAGGTAATGGGTGTTATAACTAGGTAGGTACCGTGACTTGAGAGTAAAGTCGTGAAGGTGTATACGCTTTTTCTGTTTTAAACTAATAGATGGCGTTAGGTGTATTGAAAATTCCGAAAAACTAGATTTCATTTCGTACTAACTATTAAGTGTGTTGTGTATTAACTATGTTAGTAGGTTTTTATTTGGACTATTGACGTTGTCGACGTTGTCTATCACGCAGACAACGTCGCGGGTTACAGCTAGTATAATATAAAACTCTTAATTTCTGCCTAAACCATATTTTTAATGAACGCATAGCCGATACAGGTCATAGGTATAGGTTCTAGACGTTTATTATCAATGGTCTTACAAGCTGTAGGTACCTTCTACCAACACTCGAGAAGTTAAGTAATCATAAGAAAACTTGCAACAAGGATATGGAGAACCATGGTGAAAGGCGAGCAGCCCATAAAGATGGTCATTATGTTGGAGAGGATGCTATTCCTTAGTCGACTTTTACGACATTCTCGGGGAGAGAAGCAGCTGGACCATTCTATGTTTCTTCCTTACTCTCAGTCCAGCTTTGTCTAATGCTAGTATAATCATATTTTAAGAAAAATAACAAGCCGATATGTACAAATACCTTTATCAAACAAGTAATGGTGGCCTTTGACCTACTTCCGAATGTTTATTGTTGCTTTTTGACTGTGCTCGTTCAATCGCTATAAAATATTTATACAGAACCCTCGCCCACCTGATGCCGATCTTCAAACAATATTGCCACCGTTTCATTAGGCTGTATATTTTAGGGTGATGTTAACTTTTTCAAGAGAATGGAAAACATTTTGAAGGGTAAAAAGGGTACCTATGTAACTTTTTGTAAGGTGGGTGTACCGAGGTACTTATTTTAGGTCCTTAATCCTAAAATAAGTACCATTGTGGTGGGTGAAATGGGGTCCTAAAATAAGTACCATTATGGTGAAATCCCAAAAGGGGTGAAATGGGGTGTCAAAGTTTGTATTGAAACTATTTGAAGGGCAGTGCGATTGGCTTGAAACTCGGTTTGGATACTTTAAATGCAAAATAAATGGAAACGTGTTTAACGTTTTTTTAAAATAAGCCTCTAGAAGGGGTAAAATGAGGTGTCAAAATTTATATTACGCGAGTGAAGCCGTGCGTTATTCTCATAAAGTCTTCCTGAGACGAGACTTGAGCATTGATTGACGTTGATTGACAGTCAGTAACGTAAGAGTTTTGTATATTTAGCTACAGATACAGTAACCGCTTTATAAAATTCCGCCCACACTGAGACATCAAAGGAATAACAATTTCTTCCCTGTGTCGCGCTCATATACCTAAACTAGATACCTATAGGTACCTTGCTTGCCTTCCAATCTAAGGTTATAGGTTCGCATCCAGCCAACAAAAATCATGTTGTTTTTTGTTAGATTAAAATGTAAGCACTTAACAATAATGAAAAAAATCGAAGTCCATGTGTAACACTAAAGGAGGCTCTTTTGGGGCGCTTTAATCCTCTCACCACACTGGTTCTGAACCAGTATTAGCAGTTTAGTATAACCTAAAATGCCTTGTATCAATTCCTATCCAACGACGGATAATACATAAATATAGCAACTGTCGAAAAGCATCATAATTTTTTTGTAAGAAAACAACGTTGCTATAGTAATAAGTACCAATAATCACTGAGAACACTGGTGGTTTCGTTGGCAGTGACCCCGCCTTCCGATCGTAAGGTGGTGGGTTCAAATCCGGTCATGTACCAATGGATTTTTTTGTGCGAAAAAATTACGTGAGCTATACCATACTCTCAAACGGGGAAGGAAAACATCGTGAGAAAACCCGCGGCTTAGTCAGCTCCGCACGTATTGACCATGTCTTTCCTGTGGACGAGGCTGACTAAGCTGAGAGGATGGAATAGGTTCTGGGCAAGCCTACTCCATCTTAATTTGTCCCGGGCACTACAGCGTCCCGTTTGTGAAGGTAAAAAGTTGCTTCCTGATGCCTGTATAAATGGTAAAAGCCCTTAGTATAGTAATGAGTTAGTAGAATATTGTAATCGTGCTAATGCACGATTACAATATTCCTCAGCTTTAGTTATCAACAGTCCAATTCCACCCCTGGACCTCCTAGAGGACTATGAGGTCTAACGAACTTTCAATTAACACTAGCCCGTAGTTACAAATTTCCCGACTAATTTAACAAGTTATCTATTTAACTGGGAAAACTGCTGATACAGATACCGGAATGAGCACTGACCTTCTTTCTAAAGGTCTCCGCCTACCTATCCCATTCCATTTTAGACCACTGGTGGCCTAGTGCCAAGTCGCACTGACAAAACAATTTCGTTTACCAAGGCTAAAAGGCTTGGTTTAAATCCTTTCAGCACACTGGTTCGAAAGAACTGGTGGCATGACTAGTAGTAGATCACGCCCGTATCCCTAATGGAGTGAGCAGAGTCACAAATAATCTTAAGAAAACTTGCAGCCGCTTCTGATTCAAAGTCCCATGATGGATGGATGAATCATGGCGACAAGTGATCAGCCCATCGCTTATACCCATCATCATCTCATCGATCCATCATGTTGCAAAGGTATTTAAACCATAAAAGTTAATCCTCTTACTTTCAGCATATTTACATCGTCTGATGGCTTTCGACCTCAATCATAAACTGAACAATTCTTCACATGGATACCTGAATAAACATTCTGTATAGGGTCCATATCGGGAGCAAACAGAAAAATGGACGCTATTCAAAATATTGTAAATAAATGTACACCCAGATCTTACCTAGGCATTAGAGCTTAAGGTAAAAAGGGTATCAGAAAACCATCCTCCTAGGCTAAGAGACAACAGTGATCACACAAACTAGACTTAAAACTCTACCCTCATTCGCAGTAGGGTAAAAAATGCAGATAGCATGCTAAAGCGCAGGCGATGTAGAAACTTTATCGCAGTTAAAGCTATCAGATGTTTAAACATAGCGTCTAACGACTTCACTCTTCGTCTGATGGAATTACACTTTGTCTAGGGTCATATTCAAAAAAGGAAGTTTTTTGTAGGTATGAAGTATTAGTTTGTGAAATATGCTTAACATAATGGACGTGGTTTTGACAACCCCGCAGATGTAAAAGGACGAACATAGAGTTACGAAGTCGATATTATTTTATTATTTACACATTTTTTTTGTTTAAATTATTGTATCCAGTTGATATTATTTTTAGTTTGTTAATCATCTGAGAACGATGCTAAGTTATTAAAATTATAAAAACGCGCCTTAAAAACTGCCTCAGTTAGTTAAAAAAAATTATCGCAGTTTTCAGTGCCCTCCTATTGAACACTGATAATGATGAAAGGAAATTAATTGAGCTGATCCATGTAGTAGGAAAAGGTCAGGCAAATGATGAAGATGATGAACGATGAAAATGACATTACAATAAAAACAATTGGAACACATTGAAAACTGCATTGGTTGAGATTAGATTTTTATCATTAGCTCTTACTCTACATCTTTGTATGGCGTTCGTGAAGGTAGTTTTGTTAGTAAATAGGATGAGGTGGGTCCGTCCTTCAAGGGTAATGATGTGAAAGTAATGTTCACACGTTTAGCTGTATACTTGTTATGTATTCATATATTCTAAACTGCTGACGGCATTACCCTATAGTTTGGCGGATTTTCGTAGTTTTCGACAGAACAAAACTATCTAAAAGTTCCACTCTGTTATTCAAACTTCTGTCATTGTTTAGTAAATTGTGGCATTTTCATTGTTATGGAAAATAAATGGATGGTGACAAAGATATCGGGCATTATAGCTGCAAAACGGAGGTTTGTTAGACAGTTAAACAAATAGAGGCGTTAATTCATATTCATACCATTGAAATACGTTTTAAGAATGATACAAGAAACGCGCTGGCGCGTTCTGTCTTTTGGACAGATAACAATATTGCTACGTTAATGAACGATCGAATGAATACACCATTCTCGCCAAAAAAAAAGCGCTGACAACGTATTCATCTACTTACGAGTATAAAGATCTATGTAGGTATAGTAGCTATTTTGAAAACTTATGTCAAGTGCACGAAAAGAGCCTATAAGGCTTTCAATCACTTTTCACCTCTCCAGCACGAAAAGGGTGCTTTCAGTACGTATAAACTCGCTTTTTGCTGCGAGCGTGAGCAAGTGATTTGAATTTCGAACACCTTTTGGAATTACTCGACTGAGAATTGTGCTATTGACTTTTTAAAAACGTAATATTTGAAATTAATTACACTCTCTAGTTAATATAAACATTAATTCCATTTGAATCCTTATCCATACTAATATTATATATGCGAAAGTAACACTGTCTGTCTGTCTGTTACCTTTTCATGCCTGAACAGATTTTAATTAAATTTAGCAAGAAGATAGATTCCATCCCGGGGAAGGACATAGGCTACTTTTTATCCTGTAGAACGATCTCAAAATGGGAAAAGGATAACCAGGATAACGCATGAATACTTCTCAGACATTTATTTATGACAAGACGTTTATAAAATTTTGATAATTCATATCAAACGGGTCATCAGCAGCTCTCTTTTTCTTGCAGGGCTGTAGGTAAGGGCGTCTAGCTGGACCGATTTCATGATTTTTGATTTGTTGGATTTGTCTCCGCCCCGAATGCCAGAATAACTACCTAATAAAACATTTGAAATTATGCTTTATTAATTCTAAGGCGGTAAAGCGGTCAGCTAGTAATAATATATTGACAACACGACCACACCGAGCAACTAATAATAAATGCAAGAACTATGCAAGGTCTTTTTCATTTTGAAAGTTTATAGTTTACGATCACTAACATGCTGTAACTGTCGCATCAGCTTTTCAATAACCCTTTTGCTTGTTTCACTAGTCACTTTAAATTTAGTTAAAAAGTCTACTAAGGCCTTTTACCATCTATAGTAGATGATTTATACAGCATCAGGAGACAACTTTTACGCTTATTTAACTTATTTGACGATATTCAACGCATGGCCTAAGAACCATGAAACTTTTAAGGAGTATAAACGCGAAAGTTTGTATGTATGGATGTTTGTTGCTCTTTCATGCCTAAACGGCTGAACGGATTTGAATGAAACTTGGAAAATACATGTATGTCTGCTGGAATAACATATAGGCTACTTTTTATCCAGATACCACGCGAGCAAAGTCGTGGGCGACAGCTAGTCTGTAGAAGATGAAGTTCGCGTGACCAAAATATAAAGCAGACAAAGTCGCAGGTGGCTCCACTAGTACAATATAATCCCTTATATTATAAATGAAAAAGTTTGTAACGATGTGAAGAACTCTGTACGTTTGTGCATAAACCACGACGGATGAACGGATTTCCGAATTTTCTGAATCCGGTATAAATTCAAACTTCACTTAACTTTTTTTAACTTTAACTTAGGGTTCCGTGCCGAAGGATGCCGACGGGAACTTATTACTAAGCCTCGCAGTGCGTTCGTCTGTCTGTCAACGGGGTGTATCTCATGATTCGGACTCATAATATATAGAGAGTTGAAATATTCAGTGTGTATTTCTATTGTCGCTATAACGAAAAATAATAAAAATAAAAAGTGGCCCTGTAAAAGAAACATTTATGTTCATGTACCTACTATGGTACGGAACCCTTTGGGTACGAATTCGACTCACTTTTGACCGGTTTTAATCCGGGTACCAAGCGATAATGCGTACAATGCCTACGCATTTGTACGCATTAGAGAAGCTTTACCATAGACGGATATTATTGTAAAACGGTGTTATTGTGGTAGAAGAAGTTCTTTAAGGTACTAATATGTCTTCTGTGGCGTCTTATGGTTCGGTTTACGGCTATACTCTTTTACGACGCTGTAATAATCGAAGATTGCATGAGGGGTGCAACACAAATAATGTTAACTGCATACTCATTTTTGTTGAGTTGAGTAAAGGCTTGTAGTTTGCTGGCCAGGACAAAGTAACGTTTAAAGCAATGTCACTAACTATATAACAGTAAAAAGCTCAGAGGATATATATTAAAGTTGAAAGAGATCAAGCAAAAACAATCCTTTTTTAAATTGACCTATGACTATAGTGTCAGACTGTTGAACAAAGGTCTGCCCCATCATTTCTTGTGTCCATTTTTTGTGCTCCTATAGCTATTGTAGCTCCTTAGCTATAGTTTCCCATTATGATCGAATGCATCCAAATAATCACGCCATCTTTTCCTGAGTCAAAAAAATGGGGGCATAAAATATTGTAAGGAAACTTTAAATGTGACTTCTTTAAAGAAGTGATAGAAAGAATGATAGTGAAAGATAGAATTAAACAAGAATAATGATTAATCATTATTCTTGTTTAATCATATCATAGTAACCATTAATTTGGATATTGACGAGCAGAATCCTCGGAAGCAGCGGAATTACTTCGTATACCTTGGTTATAAATTGTTTTATTTGGCTACTGAAATAAATAATTTTAAATTTTAATTTGATTTATCTTTTTTGTACCGGAACTGGCCGGTTATGGTACGGGTTACCTATAGGATGGAGACCATAATAG
This sequence comes from Scotopteryx bipunctaria, assembly GCA_949320045.1. Classification (NCBI taxonomy): domain Eukaryota; kingdom Metazoa; phylum Arthropoda; class Insecta; order Lepidoptera; family Geometridae; genus Scotopteryx; species Scotopteryx bipunctaria. The sequence continues at coordinate 3,841,813 of OX439459.1, read as the reverse complement.
AACGCAAGGATCATCGACCTTACAGATTTCAAATAATCTCCATGCGTAGAAAGGCAAAGATACCTAACACACTAACTTAGCCATGATTTTATCTGGTAAAGAAATTTGCAAGGCACTTCGAGCCTTTCACCACACTAGGTTTTCTTTAACCTTAAAAATCTAGCTTACCTTTACATGGTAAAAATGATAACAAACACAAAACGGGAATAAAATTTGCAGCTTATTTGAAAACTTCCTAAATATTAACAATTCTATTACTCATAACTTCCTAAGTCTTTTCAGTAAAACCCGGCTTTAAGGGGCTTGTCTACTAATCGTGTTTGTGGTTTATTATGTACCTGCGTACTGGTAGTATCTCCTACCTTCTCTGGCTCCGTACCAGAGCTCTGACGATCTGAGAGCACTGGTCTAGCGGGGTCACTCGCATTCCGTCCTTAAGGTTGTAGGTTCGAACCGATGCCCCAATGGATTTTTCTGTTGGAAAAATTATTGGAGCATTTATTGGAGGCAGCTAGTCTGACTATAAAGTCTTATAGAAACGAGGATCACAATCACTTCAGTCGGCGTGCACCTTTAGTTTACTGTATCGGTCTAATGTTATTTTTAATTATGAACTGAATATTTTAAGCTTTACAACGGGAAGTTCGTAACTCACAATTTACAATGGCCGCGGCGGAGTTAGAAACTTTGTAAGCATTCGAATAGTTCCAAGTTACGAAACAGGCGTCATACAATTTTGATATGGCCGACTTCTGAGCCAAATGTTCGTTTCTTATTTGTTATAAACTGGGAAGTTTATAGGCAAGTTACTTTTGGGCTTGCTCATACATTTTTCAGTTTTTCAACCCTTGTTTGTTGAAATGGAAGTTGACACGCCCCAATTTTACGAGTATTATAAGGTCTTTATTTTCATTGACGCTAAGTTATTTTAACGTATATCATAATTTCTTATAAAAATCGTCCCGGGCACTTCATCGTCCCGTTAGTGTAGGCAAAAGTTGCCTCCTGACTATGTATAAATAATCTTAAATTATCCCATCCATCATAATGATAAAGTGAAGAAAACACATAGGTACTTCTACAAAATAAAACATGTAAATTATTTCAAAAGCAGTCGTCATTTCATAAAAAAACAATGTGTAAGAACTGTATTAAAGTTGTTTGTAAGCCGCTGGTAACTTGTTACAACATTGTTGGTTTACGAGTCAACATTACCATATTATGTGGTCCATTAAGTATTTTAATATCATGTCACTCGCAACGCTTTATAAACTTTGAGGGCCGTTGCTGTAAAACTTTGACTTCTTAAGAAAAGCCAACCGTCATATTATAGTAAAATATTTATCAACTGAAAGAAACTTACAGTTATGTTTGTATGTTCTGCAAATGTTCCGGGTCTGGGTGTTGTAGTATGTATTTACAAAAAAAAGTAAACATATATATATTATAACGCCCGTATCCCTAATAGGGTGGGCAGAGACACAAGTAATCATAACAAAACTTGTATCCACTTCTGATCCCAAGATGGATGGATATGGTGAACCACGGTGACAGGTGATCATCCCATCATCCATATAGGTCCATTAAGTTGGAGAGGATACTAGGTACTCCTTAGTCGACTTTTACGACATGCTCGAAGAGAGAAGCAGCTGGACGCATTCTATGTTTTTTCTTTACTCCCAGTCCAGCATAGAAAGAAAAGTATGTTAGTATTCTATCAGCCATCTGGTTCCCATAGTACAAGCTTTGCTTAGTTTGAGGCTAGATGGCGCTGTGTGAATATATCATCACCTAGGTCTAGAAAATTTAGTTAGTTACTGAATATCGAAATGACGGTTAACGCTTCGTAGGAACGCAAAGTTTATAAAAGTTACAACCCAAGTTGTTCCTGACGTCGGTCTAAATTTTATTAGGTACTTGGAGAAATGAGGTTGTAAAATACGGATAATAATAACGAACATAATAGTTTTTTTTAAACTAGTTGAAATCAGTAGTACCTAGGTACTTACATCCTAGGCATAATAAATAAAATAAATCGCATAATATAAATAAAATATTAAACACATACCCTCCTTTTGCAACTCCTAGTCGGCTTAAAATTAATTATAGTCAGACACTTTATAAGCCTCGTTTTTATTTTTACAAATGTGTTTCATTATTTATAATTTTAATAAACTCGAACTTATTAATGATGATAAAACGTTTCAATTTACCTTACTATTCACCATTTAAGCCCGGTTCCAATATTGTTCCAATATTGGAAGTCATTAATAAAATAACCATAGCAACGCTGTTTCTCTGTAAAAAATGTATGGTACTTTTCAATAGATAACGCTGTTATCGTAGTGAACAATCCGGTGTCCGTTAGTAAAATATTGGAACCGGGCATTGGTTGGAATTCATGTTTAACTATAGAAGCGTAAGCTATAAATTAAGGCGCTCTCCCAAAACTCTGCTTAAAATAGATTTTTCGCATTAATTAGAGGGTTATTTCAGAATCATTAGTCGGGTGTCGTTTAAAGGGCTTTTGTAAAAATTTACTGCGTTTCAATTCAGTGAAGTCCAATTTAAAGTGGCGTTCACATTAAGCTCAGTTTGCTCAATGATGAGCCCTCAGGGAGTGGGCACTGATAATCAAAATAGATTTTCAAAAAATAACATTAACATCTCCAGTAGAAACCAAATGAGCTGAGTGGATCGCATCCTGGTAGGAACCTTACAAAAATATATGTGTTAAACAACGCCTGTTCGAAAGTTTTTACAATATAAAAACGGTAGTCAGGAGAGACAAAAAGCCCTTATCTAATATTTTATTTACAAATAAAGATAAATCTATCAATCTAAAAGCGGCAGACAAGAGGCAAGTCCAACCACGGCGCTACACTTATCATTCACTAGTCATAGATAAGTGTAGCAGGACATTTATTTTCCTACTAATATTATAATACCGAAAATTTGTACGGAAGGATTTCTCAAAGCGTAACGATATCGCGTTTTAACGTACTAGTCTTACTTATATTATAAATGCGAAAGTTTGTGAGTTTGGATGTTTGTGCCTCAATCACGCCTAAACAGCTGAACGGATTTGAATGAAACTAGGAATATACATAGTACATGTACTGGATTAACATATAGGCTATTTTTTATTCAGGTACCCCGCGAGCGAATCCGCGGGCAGCAGCTAGTATTTCATGAATCAGCACATACCCACTAATTTCACTAAGTATCTACCTATATCATACACGGCGAATTTATAATCCGTCGCGAGAGACTCAAATTACGAGCTTACATAAATAATAGCGAACTCTGGAGCATTCGAATTGATAATTTCGTTAGTTGTGTGTATCAAATGTCACATTTTCCGTGGCATACGATTGATATAATGGCATATTGATCGGTGTGTTTGTCTCGAACATGTTCACTTCCGAGGGTGTCTTGAACGCTCTGTTTAAATCTGTGACGTTTTTGTGACAAATTCTAATACTCAAACTCATCAAAATCTCTAGGATAATTTTTAAACACCTCTTAAATCTGTGTTGAGTTTAAGCCTGTTCGTAAAGCAACAAGTATAGAATATACATACATATTATCACGCCCGTATCCCTAATGACGTGGGCAGGGCCACAAGTAATCATAAGAAAACTTTCAGCCACTCCTGATTCAAAGTCTCAAAATGGAATGTGAACCATGGTGACAGGTGATCATCGCATCGTCCATATAGATGGTCCATCATGTTGGAGAGGATACTATCCCTAAGTCGACTTTTACGAGCTCGGGGAGAGAAACATAGAAGATACAGGCAAGAAACCATGCTGTGCTGAGTTTACAAGCAAGTCTAAGCAAACGTGAATAGGGGTGTTTGGCTTTGCTTGCATAAGCTTAGAGAAGTTTATCGCAGATCCAGTTGAGCGTTAGCACCTGAAGACAAACCAAAGGGCGCTTGCGACGTTTCAGACGTTGGTTAAAGGCTTCTTTCTTGTGTTGGTGACGGCAAATCCGTCACACACAAGGCCACGAATCCGTGCGTAGCGTGGCCGTGGACGATCCCATTTTCGTACAAAGCGAGGCTAACGTCCACGTGTGAGCATAATTTATATTTGAGATGGTTTTACACAAAGCAAGCAGACCATGCCACAGGCAAGCGCTAGTCACTCATAGGCATGTGTGAGTAGCCCTATGCATAATTTAAGTTCTGCTCATTGATGTGTGAGTTCTCTAATTTTAGGCTATGCCAGTAATAATTGCTATGTAACGTCGCTATGGATTTAAATTCATTTCAAGCTGACTTCAGTGCCAAATGTAGGCATGTAGTGTGTTCCATAGAGCAATGATTTCTTTGAATGATTTTTCTGTCCCTTTTCTACCCTTAAAATTGTGCTTTCGTATTGTTTGTTTTATGTGTGTGTGTTGTGTGTGCAAAGTTTTTTTATTATTTCTTCCTTTAGATGATGATGATGATGATGATGTTTCTCTAGGATTATCACAGAGCGAGGTGATCCCAATTTAATGAGTATTATAGTGCCGTAGGTGAAGTTAGAGCTGAATTATTAACCACATCGGTGACGGGTTATGGAGTCACGGTAATGGGGGGGTGGGAGGGGGTGAGGTGCTTAATTAAGCGGCATAATGCTATCATAACATCAGATGTTCCGGAACATCGCTGACTCAACACTGCACGGTTCGGCTGATTTCGTAGATGATCACAAACCTGGATGACTTAGTGGTCTAGTGGTAGTGATCTTCACCGTTTCAGGCTCGTGGGTTCAAATCCGGTCGTGCACCAATGGATTATTCTGTGCGAAAAATATATGTGCGCTATACCAGTACTCTCAGACGGTGAAGGAAAACATCGTGAGGAAGCCAGCTTTACGTAGAACCTAAAAGTTTGTCAGTCCCTGACTGACCACAAGAGCAAAAGATGCTTCTAGCGGCAGGCAGTGACTAGTAGCTTCTAAACCAGAAGATAATTTGCACCCAAACGCAATTAAAATCAAATAATTAGACTTTCCTTCAGTTATTTGCTGAGACTTCGATTCGTGTTCTCGTTTGAACACTATTGTGAAACTTTTCTAGTTTAAATCTCACGTTTCTATTTATCAGTGACCGTCATATAAATGAGTGATGCCATGATTGAGGCACAAGCATACAAACATCCTCACAAACTTTCACATTTATAATATACTGCCGCCTGCGGTTTCGCTCGCGTGGTACCCGGATATAAAATAGCCTATATGTTAATGGTAACTGATTATAGTATTGGTAAGAGCAATTAATAAAGATTGATTTGTATTAGTTATTTTGTTTTAGTATCTTATATCTTTTCTGCTAAAACCTTAAATATCTTAAGGTATTCACTTTGCCCGGCCTTCCCCTACTGTAGGTATGTATATTCCCAGTTTCATATAAATCCGTTCAGCCGCTTAGGCGTGAAAGAGTAACATACATCCATACATACAAACTATCGCGTTTATAATATTAGTAGGATCTCTGTTATATCACCATATCATCATCGCGTTAGTTCGTATTTCAGAATCTAGACGAAAATTGCAGAGGCGCACAATAAATAAATAAAATAAATAAATATTTGAGGACATATCACACAGCACCATCCAGCCCCAAACTAAGCAAAGCTTGTATTATGGGAACCTGATGGCTGATAGAATACATAATATCCTTTTTTTTGTAAATACATACTTATAATACAAAATACTGCAACACCCAGACCCGGAAGAAATATTTGCAGAGCATGCAAACATTTTACCCCCGCTGCGGGAATCGAACCCACGCCTCTTGCGTCTCGGCCGAGCCCGCCACGCCACAGAGGTCGTCAATATTATTACAATATTTGTGGTATTTCTGTACTACCGTTATTGACGGTCGCTCATTGTTAGAATTCCGAGCTTTACACAGTGGGATCGAATTAACGTGAGGAAGTCTGATTTACCACACTTCTTGATTGTTTTTAGGGTTCCGTACCCGAAGCGTGCCAATGGGACCCTATTACTAACCCTTCGCTGTCTGTCCGTCCGTCTATCAGCGGGCTGTATCTCATGAACTGTAATAGGTAGAGAGTTGAAATTTTCACAGAGTGTGCATTTATATTGCCTCTATAACAACACATAACAAAAACAGAATTAAAATAAATAGAAGAGGGGTCCATATAAGATACATTTATGTACATTTACGATGGTGATGGCACGGAACCCTTCGTGTGCAAATTCGACTTGCACTTGACTGGTTTTTTTTTTTACTTTTTGAACTTTAGCAATTACTTCAAATTACATGCTCTAAGGGCTGGACTACACTTCTAAATCAGGAGCAGAATGAACAGTGCAAGTTTGCTCATGGCTGGAAGGTATAAATTTGCATTCATACTGCATTTAGAATAACGGACCGAAGGCGCGATTGTTATTAAGAGTAGCTCCCGATGCGCAACAACCAACTTTTAGACTGTTTCCATTTACTCACGAGAAAAATATATATCTATATTAATAACACACAACAATCACATGGCGATGGGCTGATCACCTGTCACCATGGTTCACCTTATCCATCTTATGACTGAATCAGAAGTGGTTGCAAGTTATCTTATGTTTACTTGTGGCTCTGCCCACCCCTTTAGGGATACGGGCGTGATAAGTAAAATAAAAATCTGGTGTGGATTTGTTGAGTTTCATGGTTTCGAAAGAGCTAACACTGGGCATAAAGATGTCCTTTTGAACCGTCTTCCATCCAACACTCTTGTCTTAACCAGTTTCGGTCCACAATTATGACTACTCTAGTTTTTCGCAGTTTTCATATTCTCGACGTAACGGGACTCGACGTGAGAGTAATTTTTGCTCCACAGCTGAGTAAGAAACAAACATTCAACGTTCTCAGAAGAGAATAACTTCATTACTATCCAACGAGGTAACGTCGCCAGCCTTTTGGGGACCTTACCTGCGGTCGGTGATCTGAGATCTGTTTTCTATCTGTAGGCGAACTTAGAAAACTGAGCTCATTTTCATTTCTTATTATTATACCGATTACCTTAAAGTTTTCAATGTTATTGTAGTTTGTCTTTGTAAATAAGTTAATTGAATAAATAATATACTTCATTATTAGAATTAGAAAAACCTTTCTTACTAATTATTATTATTCATTTATTATCAGATTATATAAAAATCGAATGTCCTCACATTTTATTTCTTTACCGCGTCAGTTAAAAATTTGCGCTAGTTGCCAAAACCGTATCACAATGGAGACGCGCAGAATATGGTATTATTTAGATAGGTTTATAACCAGCATCCGTGTTCGGGTTCCGTTGGTCACCGCCAATTCATTGCGTTTCCCAACATTGAATAATTTAATGCGCCGACTATAAATCTATCCGTATTTCGAAACTGATGGTAAATTAATAATTCATGGGTTTTACAAAAGGAAATCTTGGATATTGTCGCTTTGGATTTGAAAATCATTATAACTATGCATATTTTGTACCCCATTAATCATCATGTCCATCTTGAGACTTTGAATCAGGAGTGGCTGCAGTACACAAAAAAATTTAGACAATTTTAAGAGTTATCATCTCCCTGCCCTTATCCCACTTAAGTGGGGTCGGCACAACATGTTTTCCTCTTCCATTCCCCTCTATCAGCCGTCATTTCAGTATTCACTCCTTTCTTACTCATATCATCATTCACGGTTTGCACAATATAGAACGCTGACGAGCACAGTTGGGCTAAAAATCCTGAGCTCAGCGTGTGCTGTGCATCTTCAGTCCGCGATACTCTTCACTCTTCAGTGCCTCAAGTTCATTTTCTTCCACAAGGATAATACTTTTAGCGAGCAGCACATACCAGGGTGCCTGTAGGTATGTCTGATGACAAAGCATCCATCACTAAGAGAACCAAGAGGTTGAGAAGGGCCACAATGAACTTGCCGATCACTCTAGCCTGGGACCAGACGTGCTAGCTCTTTTTTTCTAATAATAACCTGTTCTATGGCACTGTGTATGTTTTAATTCACATGTATTTAGCAAGTATAGTCTGTGAAAACGTGATAGAACCACTGCTTTATAGCGGTTACCTGTAATAAACAGGGTTCTTGAAATTAACTCCCAACTTTCCTCAAGTAGCCTTCATCAAAAAAGTAACTTATTACGTCTTATGCACAGCTCATTTAACTACAGCTTGATAACTTAGCAGTTCTAATGAAATCAAAAAACTAATAAAGTGTACTCAAGCAGGTGTTTTAACTAGTTTAGACTATTTTTTAGGGTTCTGTACCCGAAGGGTACCAACGGTAACCTATTACTAAGCGTTCGCCATCCGCGTCCGCCGTTCGTCTGTCAGCGGGCTGTATCTATCTCATGAATTGGAATAAATAGAGTCGGTTGTAATACATTTTGACAGAGTGTGTATTTCTATTAAATAACAAAAAATAATAAACATACATACAAACATACAACAAACATGCATAATACAATAATAAACATATAAAAAATAAAACCTGTTTTAATTTACAATGTTACGGAACTCTTCGTATGCGAATTCGACTCGCACTTGACCGGTTTTTATTTTTTTATACTGGCTTCTGTCCCTTAGTCGACTTCTACGACATGTTCGGGGAGAGAAGCAGCTGGACGCATTCTAGGTATGTTTTATCTCTACTCCCAGTCCGGCAAAATACAAATTATTTCTGTAAAATGAGTGAGCTGGTTATTCTGTACTTATAGGGTTGAAAGCAGCTTAAAATACGTCCAAAGCCGCCGGTTAGAAAGTACAAAACAAGCATAAATTTAAAGAATAACGCCGTCCTAAGATTTTAATTTAACTTGAGCCATTCTTCTTAATTTGTTAGTAGAGTTTTTAAAGTTGGCATCAGGCTTGTTTTACTTTGATGTATTGTGTTGTTTCTCAACTGCCTATTTTTGTAATGGGACATTTTTACCAATTCATAAAGGTATGACTGATGCAATCCGCCCGTGTAAGCTAGTATTTAATAAGACGATGCGATACTCTTTAATAATGAAAATGATATTAAGTTTTCGCTGAAACGTCTTATATTTTAGAGCTATTCTATTTAATTTTATTACATCTATATAATAGACGAGACAAAAATAAAATAAGTACCTTTCCCAGCAACTAAAGTTCATTGACATTTGATAATTTAAAATCATAAATATTTCTATGATACTGGAATATTGATTTATACAAAAATAGTAACAAAAGTAAGGGGGTCCTAGGAAGAGACTTATTTCAACTTGCATGTTTTGCTTGATTTTAGATATTTTTATTTTTGTTTTTTATCTTACTGTATTAGTTATTTTATTGTCTGTGTTCTTTTAATTTTATTGTATATTTACTACCACCGTTATGAGCCATTGGGTTGCTTGAAATAAAGTGATTTTATTTTATTTATTTATTATGGAACGTGCTGCCACCTATAACAGATGACATACAAGAAAAATATATGTACCATGTTCGACGGAACTCTCATGTACAAATTCGACTCGCACTTGAACGGTTTCATTTATATTTTGAATACACCAAACTGATTATTTTAACTTTAATCTTCAAATGCTTCCAACTAAAGTAGGTAACAACAATTCCAAGTTGGTATAAAGTCCGCAGTAGGATATAGCACTAATTCGGTATTAGTGCTAGAGTCTCATTAACAGGCTTTACTATCTAAACACACTGTGGAGGTCGTTCTTGGAACAAATAGTACTCGGGAGGGCATTGCACACGGACCAGCCGCGATTTTGTTACCATAGGAGTAGCGGAGAGCATCGAAAACAAAAAAAAAATGAATTTCTGTAGTTATGGTTTAAGACGACCTCAGTGGCGTGGCGGGCTAGTGCTCTGCTAAGACGCAAGAGGCGCGGGTTCGATTCCTGTTACGGGAGAAATGTTTATATGTTCTGTAAATATTTCCTCCAAGTCTGGGTGTTGTCGTATTGTATTATAAGTATCTATGTATTTACAAAAAAAATGTATCTAAGTATTCTATCAGCCATCTGGTTCCCATATTACGAGCTTTGCTTAGTTTGGGGCTAGATGGCGCTGTGTGAAATATCCACAAATATTTATTTAAGACGTTTATTTCTCAAAAAACAGAATACAATTCACTTGTAATAAGAAACACTAGGTTCATAACTTATAAATTTGACAGGAGCGTTTCTATTTAAAGTTTATAACGAGACCTAATCGCATAACTTTTTATTAATCCATACTAATTGTAAATGTGAAAGTAACTCTGTATGTCTGTTACCTTTTCACACCTAAACTGCTGAGCAGATTTTAATGAAATTTGGCAAGGAGATTGATTTCATCCCGGGGAAGGACATAGGCTACTTTTTATCCTGTAAAACAATTCCAAAATGGAAAAAGAACTTAAAAGGAATATCAGGATAACGCATAAATACTTCTTAGAAATTAATTTATGACAAGACGGTTAGTTTGACATTTATAAAATGTTGATATTGACAATGTCATTCATATCAATCGGGTCGTCAGCAGTTCTCTTTTTCTTGCAAGGCTGTGGGTAAGGGTCTCTTGCCGGACCGATTACATGATTTTTGATTTGTTGCATACGTCGAGTACCATTACGTCAACAGCTATGCGTTTTTTTAATGAAGTTAGGTAAGGTGCGGTCCAGTTAAGAAACGCAATAACAGGAGGGTCTTAGAACTGCCTTGTAGCAAAAATCGCGAGCTCTTATCACAGTGCATTGACCCTTGGCCGGTGCACGCCAGTTAGCACTCTGTACAAGTTTCGCCTGACGACTTCCTCCACACTCTTGCATATTTAAATCGAGCGACTCCAAATTGAGGCAACATCCGAATTGACAATTGAATTTTATATTCGCCTTGCGTGAAAACTCTGAAACGAATTTGATAAGTACATATTTTCTAATAGTACGTGTTTAGTTTCTATGTTTAAGAAGTGTGTAAAGGCAAAATCAAAAGTTGACAACTTTTTCAGAATTTTGGAATTATTTATTCCAAGTATTTTATTGCTTTAATACACTTTATTGCTTGCAATCAGTAAGTAATCTTGAAATCCACTTTTGAAAAAATCCAATAATTACAAAATAAATACAAGTACCTCATGAATCGGATTTATTTTATTGCAACTGGCCCCGCTGTGACTTCTAATACTACTAATGCCTTTATTATCTGTACTAAATTATATAGGAACTATTTATACCGCGTCAGGCGGCAACTTTTTTCTACACTAACGTGACGTTCCGTAATGCCCGTCACGATTTTTGCTATTGTCGCAAACTGCCAAAAAAATTACCTACTTATAACCCTTCAGTCTTATTTTGAAAACAAACAATTTTGTTTTTCATATCAAATATTGTAATATACAAAGGTATACGTTCCGCAGTTACCGGATATTAATATAGAAGTTTTGGTCTACCGGATGTTACCTTCGCGTTTGAACAGTCATATTTATTTAGATTTATTACACAATGTTTAGATTCCTTCGCTCCCGTACCCGGATAAAAAGTAGTCGTTATGCTTTTCCAGGTTATAAACTATAGGTACTATTCGGAGTTTAAACAAAATCGGTTCAGATTTACGGCGTAGTCAAGTCACAAACACCCAATAAACTTATTTCCATTCAGTGTTCAAACATACACTTCTCTGCTGGACTGAGAGTGTAGAAAAAATATAGAATGCGTCCAGCTGCTTCTCTCCCCGAGCATGTCGTAAAAGTCGACTAAGGAATAGTATTATCTCCAACATGATGGACCATCTATATGGGCGATGGGCTGATCACCTGTCACTATGGATAACCATATCTATTGATCTTGGGACTTTCAATCAGGAGTGTCTGCAGCTTGTGGCTCTGCCCACCCCGTTAGGGATACGGGCGTAAAACATAAAAATAAACACATTTTGTGAAAAAAATTGACAATAATAACGATTCTACTTGAAATAAATAATCTTCAAACCTATACATAGTCGAAAAAATAAGCTATGAAATTAGTGGAAACACACAGTACCTACCTACTTGTACGGCTAAAGTGCCATAAAACAAATAGTGCAGACCACTCGCCAGAAAATGAAAAATGCAGCGTCAACAATCTACTTGCGAATAATCAACTTTCCCGCAGATAAAAACAATCGGGAACTTTAAAAGATTAAATTGTGAACATAATTCGTTTCCCAGACGGCTGAGATAGAATGGAACGAGATGCCACAGTTGAGAGAATGTGCAGTTAGATCATTTTGACTCGCTTTTGATATTCCACGATAATTCGTGAAGAACAAGCTTAAGGCGGGTCCAGATATGTATCATTTGCCCGATCACATTTGATCGTATCACATTCATCATCTTCCTGCTCAACTCTATGTGGGGTCGGTAAGAGTTTTGGCAAAGGTGTTTTATGATCGGCCGCTTGACTGACGTCAACCCTCCTTGGAAATGTTTGCTTATTGTATCTCATCAACAAATAAAATACTACATATTCGTTGCTTTATATTATTTTTTAGTTTTTGAACCCGACCAATCTCCAGTGATCGAGAATGAACGAGCTGTTCACCAGTTCAGCTGTTCTAGAACTCACAGGAAAACTCATTTTGGAGTCCTTTGATCATTTTTAACAAATAAAAGGAAAGTCTGAAACGAAGCGGTTCCATGTCACCTTGTGTGTACAATGCATTCAATGCAAGATAGAATTAAGTTTGCGGTCCTTTGTGATACCTAGAAGTTTAGCGTTTAAATCGCTTAGACGCTTGCCTAAGGTTTTGTTTTGTTCTTTTAAAACTATTTGAGTGGTTTTGAAGTTTGTTTATCGTATATACACGTTCGGGTTTTAAAGTTGTTTTAAGTATTTATCTATGTTAGAAGACTTTCAAGTATCTAAAATAAGTGAGATAGAAAATTCTTTATTGCACATAAGAAAAAATATGCACAAAGTTATAGCTCACAAGATTTGTGTGAATTCATTACCCATTTGTTCACTAGCTCATGCGAACATACAAACATACATACATCCGTTGTCTGACTGTAGAATCGGCATAAGAAGGGACCAAAGCCCCATCGTAGACACCTACATGTTTACATAACTGCCTACGCCAACTCGACTACTTCAGCCCTCTATATCAACCTGCATATCGGTGGTTACTGCTACTTATTGCTGAACCCTGTTTTAAACAAAAGGACCTAAATAAACAAAAGCATGACTAGTCTTCGCCTTTGAAGATTTTATGACCGTTATGTAGCGGCCATAATGCCCTGTCAAATCTGCATAAGAAGTCGAGAAAGCTGCCGAAAATGAAAGGAAGCTGATGAAGTTGGAGATATAGAGCCATGTTGGCCTTGTCCTTGGGTTACTTCGGTATGATGAAGTTTGTCACTGATTTTCTAGAACGTTGTTCAGTCGGATGGTTTACTGCCGTTTTGAATAGAAAAAACAAACGTTTTTGGTTTTTGAAAATATCAAAAATTACGAAGTCCGCAATATTGCAATCTGGTAAACAATAAAGTGTTATCATATCTAATCTAATCTCACGCAATGTACTAATGACTTTTACCTACCACTGGGTATTGTGTCAAACGCAATACCTTAAATTCAAAGTAACATCAAAACATTTCGAAGTGATCCAGATTTCATTCACTAAGAAATACATTTAAATTTGAATTTGCTTTTTTAACGTACCTTACTTAACGTACCTTTATTTAGAATTACATCTGTCTGTCTCTTTTCTTCATCTATTGTGTTTACCACCTTTTAACAGTCACCGCTTTTTAAGAATTTTTGAATGTTGCCTAAAACTATAGGGATGACGGAAGCAACCTGAAAACACGCAGAGATAGGACACGCTGCAAAATGTAGTGTTTTTAATTCAGCGACGAAAACGTTGAGTTAACCAAAACTTTATAAAAGGATTAAATAAATAAATAGCAGTCACAATTAATAGCAGAACATGCAAACGTTTCTCCCGCAGCAGGAATCGAGCCCGCACCTCTTACGTTTCTGCCGAGCACTCGCCCGCTACGCCATAAGCTTATGTCGAGGCTACTTCGACAGGTATTTTAACTTCAAGTTCTTTCGCTATCGGCATATGACACTGAAAATACAGATTATATTGCAAGTCGCGTCATATCTATCGAACGCTTTCATTACTATTTCATTTTATACATTTCGAACAAGAATACCGAAAATATATTATTCCTTCAACGGAAAACGCGAGTGGCACCTTATTTGTGTAACATATGGCAAGCCTTTACAAATGGTATTAAATTTGTAAATCGTAAAAATTCAAAACACTGTGCCTCTGAATTATTTATAAACATTCTGTAATACATGCAGCAAATATTAGAAACTAGCTGCCGCCCGCGGCTTCGCTCGCGTGGTACCCGGATAAAAAATAGCCTTTATGTTAATCCACTACATGTACTATGTATGTTCCAAGATTCAAATTCAACATTCAAATCCGTTCAGCCGTTTAGGCGTGAAAGAGTAACAAACATCCATACATCCATACATACAAACTTTAGCGTTTATAATATTAGTAAGGATAGGTGGAGGATGTACCTTTAATAAACCAAATGTATGCCCCGCGATATGGTCTGTGTTGAGTTATTTTTTCAATTCAAACTTCATCTTCTCTTCAACCCGCTGCGTTCTCTAGAAGCCGAATTTCGGGAATTCCTTTCTTAGCGCCCCCCTATACCATAAGAGGAGTTTCCCTCCAAGTTCCAAGCTTCTAGAACTCGTGGTTAGGCTGCGCTTTGATTGTCAGTCAGTCAGTAACGTAACGTTTTATATATTTAGATATTATGCGATAAATAAATGGTGTTGACACCGTCCGTCCCTGTCCCTCGAGGGAAGAGGGCGAGGGGGCAATCCCGAATATTTTTTGCGAATTACAATATACCGAGAACAATAAAATTCTTATGAGGACACGTGGAAAAATTAAAAAGTTAGAATTGTTCGTACGTGATTAAATTTTTTATCGTCATACGAGAATTTTTTGTTATTATCTCTCGTGAGTTGGAATTGTCAGTTTTTGAGCGAGAATACATTGAGGAAATATATTGGCTTGGTCGTTGTAAGAAAATATTTTTAGAAAAAAAATCTTATAACTCATAACGACCTCGGTGGCGTGGTGGGCGAGTGCGTGGCTGAAACGCAAGAGGCGTGGGCTCGATTCCCGCTGCGGGAGAAATATTTGTACGTTCTGCAAATATTTTTTCCTAATGATATTTATTCTTGTATGTATTTACAAAAAGGTACAAAGTCATCAAAACTGTTTTGAACAAAATCGTTTTGGCTCCCACAGCTCCACCGAAAATATAGACCCATTTTATTTTGGTCACTTGATCGGCTTATTGGCACTGCAAGACAATAAACGCAGAGATACGAGTTCACAGAGTATAAATCCCGTCGGCAATAGCAAAGACGATATTGTGCACATCTGTTACGTCATTGGCTCGTTCAGAAGCTATTGGCTCTTCGATAAACGTTCCATCTTGGGACTGAGACTGGCGATAGGGTTTATTTTGTTTTAATTTAGATATCTTCATCTTCAAGATTGCTCAGTTTGCGACAATAAGCCCCGAAAGTTTCGTCAATAGTTGGCAAAAATACTCGTCTTTTATTTCTGTCGGAATCTACAATCTTTATGGTTTGTTTATGGTTTATCAATCAATATATTTTGATTGCTTTTTTTATTTGATGGAATGAATACCAATGGTAGTAAAGTAGCTCTTCGAAAGATTTGAAGTGCGCTTCAAAGCGGCTTCTTTCGTGCACTACGCCAATGTACTGTAATGGCAAGATAATGACGATATTCAAACACCACTTTTCATCTTGACTTCATTTGTTTTATCCAGTCATGGTTATGTACAGATTGTACGGACAAGTCAGAAGGAATGAACGTTGCGGATTGTCTATGGATCGAGGCAGGACAAAATAGTTTGTCCTGAAGAAGCCTTTAGAAGCGTTCGATTTCTATACTATTTTCTATAATACTAGCGAAGGCCTCGATAGTGCGGCGGGTGAAAGCTCGGCTGAGATGCAAAAGGCCCGGGTTCGATTCCCACTGTGGGAGACATTTTTTTACATGCTGGAGATATTTCATGGTGCCATGGTATTTCGTAGTATCTAGCTTTCTACTTTAGTTTGGGTCAGAATTAAGCATTTTGTGTGGGTTAAATGTTGTTGGATGTTAAAAAAACAGCACAAACTAGTTACTTAACTTACCTTAGTAATATGGCAAAGTGCTTTTATAAACTTACAGTTAGTTGTGAGTGGTCTAATATTTGAATAGTAAGTAGGTATGTTATATAATTTCTTCGTGAAACTTTTTAGTTGATAAACAAACCGAAGAACAACTTATTTCAAAGCAATCGGCAATTGCTCGTTCGATACAACGT
The DNA here is from genome assembly GCA_949320045.1 of Scotopteryx bipunctaria. Lineage (NCBI taxonomy): Eukaryota > Metazoa > Arthropoda > Insecta > Lepidoptera > Geometridae > Scotopteryx > Scotopteryx bipunctaria. The sequence goes on along the minus strand of OX439459.1, from coordinate 3,825,434 downwards.
ATCTATGACATTTTATAAACAGATGCGTCTAATTCTAATTAATGTTAGGGGAACAAAGATCTGCACTGACGTCCCGCGGTGGGGTGTATTGTGCATTATCCCCCCTGCTCACCCTCCCCCAGCCAGCCCAACTCCTTAAAGTACCAGAGAAGGACTTTGGGATGTTGGCAGCAGTGTTCCAGTATCCTCGATGGTGTTGTTGAGCCCGTTGATGAAACAGATGCGTCATACGGTCAACATCGTTGCACTAAAAATTGGCGAAACCTATCTATAATTCAGCGAAACTGGAGATACAATTCATGTAAACGAACCGTCTGTACTTAACCTAAATCTTACTTTTTTATAACATGTTTATGGACCTTTTAAGTAGTACTGTGTGCGGCTTAGTCAGCTCCGCACGTATTGACCATCTCTTTTCTGTGGACTAAGCCGGCTAAGCTGAGAGGATGGAATAGGTGCTGGGCAAGTCTATTCCATCTTAATTCGTACCGTGCACTACAGCGTCTTGTTTGTGAAGGTAAAAGGTTGCCTCCTGACGCTGTATAAATCGTCTACTATAGATTGTAAAAGAAAGGCGTAATTGACCTAAGTAAAGTATAGTCGAAGAATTACCTTAGATCATCAACATAATAAATAAATATTTGTGGACATTTTTGACACAGCGCCATCTAGCCCCAAAAAGCAAAGCTTGTACTATGGGCACCAGATGGCTGATAGAATACTATTTTTGTAAATTACAAAAACTTATAATACTACAACACCCAGATCCGGAAGAAATATTTGCAGAACATACAAACATTTCTCCCGTAGCGGGAATCGAACCCTCTTGCCTCTCACCCGATCACTCGCCACGCCACCGAGGTCGTCGGATCATCATCAAGAACAGCTTGACTTTACCTTCTGCTAGGCATAGGACTGCCTTGTTTGTGCCATCCAACATTACCTTAAAAACTTTTCTCTTACCGCAATACGAGACAACGCATCTAGAGAACATCAAAGTCTTAGGTAAATTAAATTAATTTACCATATTTACGTTGTCCGTTTCTTTTTGAAACCACCGCAGTTAAATTTAGAAACAGCGGGAACTCATTTTGTAAATTACTTTGGGAACATTTTGTAACGTCACAAAAATAACAAATCGACTTGAAAACTCGCAGTCTTTTCTAACATGGGCGGGATCTATCATCAGCATCAGCCTGAGGAAGTCCACTGCTACGCCTCTTCTCCAAAATGACCTTGAACTCCACAGACTCTGCAGCCTTAATAATGTCATCTTCAGTTTTCATCTCCGTAACAGCTATGTATGTTCGTATGAGCTAGTGGCCAACTCTAGTGACGGAGTTTTTAGGCCGCCTAAAGGCCTCCGTCATGGCTTAACGACTTAAAGGCCGGGACCGACTGTTTTAACGTGCCCTCCGAAGCACGGAAGCGCTCAGTTCGTAATGCCACTTGCGGTCACCCATCCCGATTTGTGACCGCGCATATCGTTGCTTAAGCTAATTTGGCTCAAACTTGGAATACACAGTTATTAGTGCATGACCTAGAATTAGTGCACATAAAAGCCTCTGAGACTCACTTAGACCCTTTCACCACACTAGTTCGAAAGACCTAGTAAGTAGTACATACATACATAATTATCACATCCATATCCCTAATGGGGTGGGCAGAGCCACAAGATAAGAAAATTCGCAGCCACTTCTAATTTACTGCTAAAATGGATATGGTGAACTATTGCGACAGGTGATCCTATTACCCATATAGGTGGTCCATCATGTTGGAGAGGATAATATCTCTAAGTCGATTTTTACTCTCGGTAAGAAAATAAGTCGGACGCATTCTATGATTTTTCTTTATTTCCAGTCCAACAAAGAAATAGTAGTACCTTGAATAGCACAAACAAAGTAAGCTTATAGGCTAACAAAGAGTAGTTGCTCAGTTAAATATCTTTAAAAAAAAATAACAAACAAATAAAAAATACTCCATTTGACCCTTACAACAACAACTTCTTTATATGTACTATATCTACGTTCTTGTTGGTAAAATATCATACCTCTAGCCTACCTATTTCCAGTTATGGAAAAACCGGAAGAACGCAAACAATCTAATATATTTTCCCGGCAGAAGGTGTGTAGATATTATCATCAAATAAATAGAAGGTCTTTTATTATACCTACTCATATCTACAGGGTAAACTGTTTTGGAAGACGTGAAAGTCAGAAAAAGCTCCAGAAGGATATGGTTAAAACTAGAACCTTACTCAATACAATTCATCAAGATAAATGAAGCGCTCGTGGCGTAGCTTGCTTAGACGTTCTTGATTGATCGTTGAAGTTAAGCAACGTTGTGAGCGGTCACAATTGGGATGGGTGGCCGCAAGTTGCATTACGAGCTGAGCGCTTCCGTGCTTCAGAGGGCACGTTAAATTGTCGGCCATGGCTTTTAAGTCGTAAAGCCATGACGGAGGCCTAAAAAACTCCGTCACAAGAGTTTGCCACTAGCTCATACGAACTTACTTTATCAAGATAAATCAGTTGGTTGAGATCGGCTGAGGTAGAGTCTAGAGCGCGGGTTCAAGTCCCGTTTCGGGCAGATTGTAAAACAAAAATTTTAAAAAGGAAAATGTAAAGATTTTTAGAATCTCTTGTATGTTAATTTATAAATATAAATATATTTGTGGACATTTTTTACAGAGCACCATATAGCCCCAAACTAAGCAAGTACCTACTATGATAACCAGATGGCTAATAGAATACTTATAAACATTTTTTCTTTCTTTTTATAAACACTTACTTTATACTTATAATACAGAATATTACAACACCCAGATCCGGAAAAATATTTGCAGAACATACAAACATTTCACCCGCAGCAGTTGAACCCGCGCCTCTTGCGTCTCAGCCGAGCATTCGCCCGCCACGCCACCGAGGTCGTCAAATTATTATAGAGGAATCGCTGCAAAAACGATAGATGCAAAAACGGTGGGCTGGGGACTTTACCGCGTTGTTTTTCAGGGACAGATTGGAAAAGCAAAAATATTGCGACAGCGTTCAACTTCTCTATTATTTCAAACGCTCAATCCTGAATAGATGAATGGAACGTTGCGGTTTTATTTGAACGTTCTGAACGTCCGAAAATTATTATATTTCTATGAAGATTCAAAAAATACAGTCTGTGAATTTTATAGTTTAGAGTAGTTAAAATAATAGTAAATAAATAAAATATTTGTGGACATTACACAGCGCCATTCAGACCCAAACTAAACAAAGCTTGTTCTATTGGAACCAGATGGCTAATAGAATACTTACATACTTTTTTAGACATATTTCCCGAAAGGCGAATTCAAACGTTTCTCCCGCAGCGGGAATTGAACCCGCGCCTCTTGCGTCTCTCGAGCACTCGCCCGCCACGTCACCGAGGTCGTGTGTTGATTCTGTTGTGATTTTTTATAAACTAATTTTGATAGTCCTAAAAATAATATATCATTAAATCATTATCATCATCATCATTTTCAGCGCGTATCTATTCACTGCTGGGTATAGGCCTCCCTCATTTGGAGATCAAAATATAAATATTTTAAAGATTTAACCCTAATTCAGTTTCTTTTTGTTTTTATTTTTTATTTATTTTTCTATTGTGTTTGTTATAAGCTATCCTAGCTTGCCAATCAAAGTGGAGATGGGCCGGGCATGTGGCACGGACGTCAGATGGTAGGTGGACAGAGCGCGTGCTGCACTGGTACCCCCGGTCAGAGCGACGAGCGCGCGGCCGCCCGCGCCGCCGCTGGAGAGACGACATCGAGGACGTTGCCGGCTCTACCTGGACGAGACATGCCGCAGACAGGCCTCTATGGCGATGGATGGAGGAGGCCTTTACCCGAAGATGGGTACCCGAATTTAAAATTTAATTTAATATCAAATAATTAATATAAATATTTAAATCACAAATTAATTAACAAAATTATTATATAACAATTTATTTAAGACAAATTTAAGTACTATCAATTTATAAAATACCTAATGAGATGTAATTTGGGAATAAATGGCTTATTATTATTATTTTGTTTGTTATTTATTTCTCATAATTTGTACCTATGGATCCATGTTGTCCGAAACAAAGAATTTATTATGATTACTAGTATTTAAAAAATTAATTATAGTGCTGGCTGATCGAGCGGACTAATGTTATAAATGTGAAAGTTTGTGAGGATGTAAGGATGTAAGGTTTAGCTAAGAAAATTTTGAAACTGAAAACACACCTCTAACAACCCTTCAGTCATTTTAATCCAACAGAATGTACCTTTACAGTGTGAGCCCATTACCCTAGCACTCGCTCAAAATCCACAATGCAATTATGAAGTAACATCAGTTACCCATTACGTATTACCCGAAACGCGTTGCGAGTAAAACAAGGTAATCAACATTGACATAAAGTCCAAACAACATTAACTCTGATATAGAGATTTACGACAGTGAACGTGAAAGGCCGTATGTCCACTGTAGCAATGGAAAACCTAAATGTACAGCGCTGGCAATTGACAATTTAATTTCAACTACACTAAACAAAGCAACATGTGAAATCTGGCCTGTTGTACGGGTTCTTATGTCCGATACCAACAGTAGTAGAATAAGTAGTAAGTAGTAGAAAAGTAACTGCAATAGTACTTGTAAGTGCAGAAGTAGTAGAATTAATTAAATAAATAACACCCAACAGTCACATACATAGTCCTGACCCCACACTAAGATTCCCTGTGTCGTGGGTATCAGAAACTACGAGTAGGTGCCATAGTACCACAACACCCAGACCCGGAAGAAATATTTGTAGAAAATGCAAACTTTTCTCCCGCAGCGGGAATCTTACCCGCGCCTCTTGCGTCTCAGCCGAGCACTCGCCCGCCACGCCACTGAGGCCGTCATAAGAGCACTGGTGGTCTAGTTAGTAGTGACCCCGCCTTCCGATCCAAAGGTGGCGGGTTTAAATCCGGTCGTGTACCAATGGATTTTTCTGTGCGAAAAATATAAAAAAAACATAGCTTTAGTAGACAGCTGGTCTTACGGGACACAGGTAAAATAACCTACATCCCTCGTAAATTATTTTAGCTCTGTGTTATTTTCAAGTTTAGTCATTTTGCGGAGTTACCGACATTTGTCATCGTCACGGCTTTTTGTCTTGTTTCGTGTGACGGTGGCTCTACCATGAAACTCAGACTATACGGGAAAACACGCCGTTAGCCGATGGACAAGACTTGCACAACACCAAGATGAATGGCACAAACTGAGGGTGGTATATGTCGACTTGTCCAGCAGTGGGTAAAGCCGGGATGGTGATGATTATGAAAGCAGCGTCATGGAAAAGAAGTAATACACAACAGTAATTTCTACATTCTGAATTGACCCTCACCCTTTCCCACCGATCCGTCACTATCCGTGACCAAGAGAACGCCCCGCGTTGAATTTTTTCTTCCCCCAAATTTCGTCTTCCTGCTGCGTCTTCTAGAACATGAATATCGGAAATTCCTTTCTTAGGAATAATATAGGAAGAATATACCCTCCAAGTTTCATCCTTCTAGGACTGTTTAGGATTGTCAGTCAATCAGTAATGTAAGAGTTTCGTATATTTAGACTTCGTAGGAAGTAGGACAAGAATTTCATACTTTTGTACAGACGCTAGCGAGTATAGTATGGGAAACACAGTAGACACATCACATCGCAGTAGTGCCACTGGAGTGGCTCTCGAAGTTACGACAGTTTGTAAAAACGCAATTCTAACTTAGGTGCTCCGTAATGGTGATGTACAGTATTTTTTTGGTTCTGGTAAAGGTTAGAATATTTCTTTCACACAGTTTTTATAAAAGAAGAGTTCTTATAAAACCATTATAACTTAAACCATTATAACTCAAATTATATTAACCTATGTTGTATATTTATAATTTATCCGACTTTGTTTATTTTTATGTTTTTATTGTTTAATTTTATTTTTCTATTCTGTAACTCGCTCTAACCCTATAGCACGCTGTCTGCCTCCTATAATTATTATGACACTTGACATGTTTAGATTTAAGCTTTTATATATATTTTTAATTAATGAATCGGTGTACATAATGTTGGTGACACTAAATTAAACAAATAAATAAATATTTTATCAATCGTCTTCATTGTATACAACACAGTCCAGTTCTTTTTTAATGACATTTAGATTGACATTTTTAAATTGTGAATTCCTAGAATCCAGACAATTGACGAAAAATGGAACTAGTTACAAAGTAACAGAGTTGTAAAAACACGTACTTATGTTGCTGAAGTAAAATTATGACCAACCTTTTTATGGCTAAACTACTTTTAAATTTTAGTCATAAAATTGAATAAATACCTGCCCTGTAGTTGACATTAGTAATTTAGGCAATGTTCCCGCTTACCACATAATTTTGAAATTGGACATAAGTAAGTAAATTGTGGACGAAAAGGAGCAATAAAATCCTGATCAAAAGATCCAACTACAAAACTGCATTAGAAAACTTGTTTTATTGACACAATTACAGTTTACGAACTACGTTCGACAAACGCTGACTGGACAACTTTATTACGAACAGATATTTACGGTTAACACCCGATACATTAACAGGATACAACGGGTCACAACATCAGAATAGCAACATGTCTATTGTTACATTAATTCTTGTTCTATCTAGCAACCCACAATAAATGGGGTATGGCCTTTTCTAGCATTCGAGACGGAACTGTTCGTGCTTATCACTTGTCTGGGTAACTTATGGCCGAACCTCGTGAAAAGAATATACCTACACAGTATTCACTATATTAAATTGTTTCATTTTTATTCTGACGACTACCTAAGCTGTGGACGAGAGTTGCTGAAGTTACGTTTATACTATAAATGTGAGGGTAACATAGTATGTACCGTGATGAAAAGTGGCTTCGAATCCAATTATTACATTCACATACACTTTGTCGTGGTTATCGGAAACTACGAGTACCTAACATAGCATAAGATAAGCCCGAAGGAAAAAAATTCAGAATATTTCTTCCGCAACGGGAATTAAAACCGCACCTCTCACATCTCAGCCGGGCACTTCCGCTAAGCCTGTGAGGTCGCCAAAGTAACTAGATACCTCTTCAGGCAATTTAGACCAGCCGGTAGGTTAAATATGTTTGTATAATAAAAATGTACATAGAGTCAACCACAAATGATCTAGTCGAAACTCCTAACGAAGTTTTCGGTAATGATGTACATCGGAGTGTTAGCACACTTAACGAAAATACTAAATCAGTCTTAATACTTGTATTTGCTCAACGCTATAACCCTCAAACGGAGGTGTGAATGCCTTCACACATTCCATACAAACACACCCTAATCACACTTAACCCTAACGCTGCCGTAGTTTTATTTGTCGTAAAGATTTTTACAGCCTCGGTACCAACGATCTCTATCGACAATTCGATAAAACCATCGGGGAGCTTTCAATGAGGACCCGGACAATCGTAAGATGTGGCTTGTAGCTTCGAGACGACGTCATCAGATCACTAGAAATAAACGTATTTAATAGTAGAAAACTTTTCAACAATTCAACTCGAAACACTGACTTCAAAGTGATGAAATGAATTATTTGTTCCATTTGCCATAATGTTTTATTCTAAACATTTTAAGCTATGCAGTATTTTGTCATAAAGTGCTGAATCTTTCATAATATCTTTCTGTTTGTCATAAAGTTATTTAAGTGTTGTAATATGTTAACTCTACAACTAGTAAAACAAATGCAGAAAATAATACTCGTTTATCCCCATATATCTGTCTACTCATTTTATTTTTTTCGCTTTTATTACATTTTTATAAATAAAAAATATATAAACTAATTATAATACATAATATTACTACACCCAGACCCGGAAGAAATATTTGTAGAGCATGCAAACATTTCTCCCGCGGGAATCGAACCCGCGCCTCTTGCATCTCAGTCGAGCACTCGCCCGCCATTTCACCGAGATTGTCAACCTTATATTATGTAGTAGGTACTTATATGTACATACTGGTAATACCCACCAATCTAAAATTACTTCCATTTCGACATTCGCGCGATATCTCTAATAACCAGAAATCCTCAGGGATCCTCAATATTGAGGTAGCTCATATTTGATTTTCCAAACATCGGCGAGCTCGACGTGACAAATGTTAATAGTGAAATTTCAGTAATGTGATTGGTTTCTTTTTTTTTGTTATTGGGGGTTGAATTATGGACATAATCGTATGTTAGCACCCTCATGTTTATTGCATTTCGTTTTTGATTTATCAGCTGTGGGCATTTCGAATATTGCGTTTTATAAATTACGTTCGATTCGGGGGACGAAATTAAAGTAAATAAATCTTTGTGCGGTGGGAATTCAATAAGTAATTCGAGCATAAGTTACCCACTGAATGGATGATTTGCATTATTTCTCGGTAGATTGATTTGAATCGTTCATGACTCTTATTTTCGGTAGGCTTACCCTGTGAATCGACGACCAAATAAGGCATGGACGCCTTACTTAGTAATTCGCCTTCATGGATGAAAGGTTAAACACTAAAGTTGCACTTAATATTATAATGGTCTCCGTAACTCCGTAACTACAACGTTTCTTAAACAGATCGTAACCGTCCCGCCATAAAAAGTAAATAAAAAAAATTACACACAAACTTTTGACAAGACTAACGCCTAGTTCACATATTCAACTTATGGACGACAATAGATCGTTCATTACCATCGCAACGTAAATGTAGCCTTGCTATGATAATGAACGCCCCGTCGACCGTTAGTAAAATATTAGAATATACGATTCAGATGGACTTTATTTTTATTTTATTATTAAGGCACACAAAACAGAAAACAATCACATAAAAACAAAGTACAAATAACACAATTTAAAACTAGATTGAATTCCAAAACATGCGTACACAGCATGATAATATTTAGAATATACAATGTGTTATTATGCTCATAGGACACTTTTTATTCAAACAATTAGTATCTGCTACACTTTTTTCACACAAAACCATTCCTATTTATATATAATACACAATCTATCTATCTGGTCGTGTCACTAATTCTATCGAACCAGTGCGATGAAAGGATTTAAAATGCGCCTCAAAGGCTCCCTTCGTGCACTTGACAAAACACTTTCGAACTTTCTACTGTTTTGCGACATGCCGGGTTTGAGAGTACTGGTATAGCGCACATATTTTTTCGAACATAAATACCCATTGCTCCACGCCTGGATTTGAACCCACGATGATCGGAAGGCGGGGATACCACTATACCACCAGTGCTCTCACATACACAATAATACAGTTTTAGGTAACAAGACGTAATTTAAGAGATAAAGTCAATGGTGCGTAGAACAACTAATAGCTATTACTTGGAAAGCTTGATTAAGTCCCATAGGTAAGTAAAAAGCAATGAGCCATCGTCGATTATCTACGTGTGAGGGCGCACTCAGGGGACGACGAATTATAGAGAAGTAGGTAACTCAAAACGTGTTGTGAAAGGTTAATAGGTGTATACCTACTTAATTTTTGTTTACAATCTTTCTTTTTTCTTATATTATAAATGCGAAAGTTTGTGAGTTTGGATGTTTGTGCCTCAATCACGCCTAAACGGCTCAACGGATTTGAATGAAACTTGGAATATACATAGTACATGTACTGGATTAACATATTGGCTATTTTTTATCCGGATACCACGCGAGTCATACATATTATGTTATTTACGTAGGTATCTTCGCTTACATTTTAGATATGTTAAATATTATGTTTCGTCATAATATTTCATACATTGCCTGAACGCCCCAGACATTCTACACATTGCATAGGTATTGTATAGAATACCTGAATTATACAGATTGCCGGTAACATATACATTACCTGCCTAGGTAAAGTATGTAATGGACGATAATATTAATAATATTTAATATATGGCCTGGACGCCCAAGGTATTCTATACATTAAATAAAAATAAAATAACTTCATTTCAGGCAACATTAGAAAAGTTACAGTTGTTATAAACTTATTCTACGGCCCATAGAAAGGCACTGCTTAGGTATTGTATAGAATACCTGAATTACCTATATAGATAATCGGTAACATATATTACCACCAGGGATGTTATAGACATGAAATTTCGGTTCTGAATAGGGATACGGATATAGAAATAATATTATACCGGTTTCGGATATCTAAACCTAACCTAAACCTAACCTAAACCTAACCTAAACCTAACCTAAACCTAACCTAAACCAAACCTAAACCTAACCTAAACCTAACCTAAACCTAACCTAAACCTAACCTAAACCTAACCTAAACCTAACCTAAACCTAACCTAAACCAAACCTAAACCTAACCTAAACCTAACCTAAACCTAACCTAAACCTAACCTAAACCGAACCTAAACCTAACCTAAACCAAACCTAAACCTAACCTAAACCTAACCTAAACCTAACCTAAACCTAACCTAAACCTAACCTAAACCTAACCTAAACTTTATTTATTTATAATATATGGATTAGAGACACAAGTTGTAGGTGTGGTAACGTCGAATGACATTGAACATACCTAGATCCGTCCACGGAGAGCGTTCTAATCAAAAGTTGTGCAAGTAGTAATGATTTGAGCTACCCATCCAACTAAAAGTTAGAATTAGCTGTTATCGTCCGGCCTATTGAACAAATCGATTTACTCGATGATTTTTGTTATTTTCTGTTCGTGAACAATCTGAATTTATGAAGTTAGAAGGAGTGTACAAGTTTTAGTACGATTGTCGTAGAACAAATAGTACTTACGTAAACCCTGCTTTTGTTTCTTAAGGTAAACATGAGAGCAGAACTGGAGAGCACTGGTGGCCTAGTAGAACTGACATTAGAAAAGTTCGAATATCGAAATCTGTTTGTGCCTGTCTGTGAAATGTGAACTTTTAAATTTCGAACGTCCGCAATCACCAGGAAGTGACACATCAAAGTGACAACCAATAAAGCGTGCATTCGAAATTCGAAATGCACGGTAAAAAGCATCCACGCATGTTTTCAGCCAGTTCGAATGCATTTTGTTTTAAAACTTTTTTATTTTGGCCATCGTTTTAGACGCAATCACTCTAATAAATCAAAACTGGAAATCCAAGCATTAATGACTTGGTTTCATTATTAAAATGCACAGTTTTTGGCACACATTTTACTAAACCACTAAATAAAATTATGTGAAATTAAATTTCCAAAACAGTTTAACCATCATCCCCCTCTTAAACATGAGTTATCTTTATTATTTCTCAAAACTAAACCACATTTTTAATAAAGTGACCGCAGTGACTTCGTTAAATACTATCCGTCGGGGTTTTTATTATTTTTTGCAGCTTGCTACACTGTCCGCCATTTTGTTTGAGCTGAGCGATGAGCGGAGCGTAGAAGAGTTAGAGTAAAAGATTTGATCCGGTGAAATCCACAATCCGTTTCGATGTGGGAGTTTAAAATCTAAAAACATTGTTTGCAGATAAACTTCAACACACAACTGCTGCCAACATGATGAGATACAATAAGCAAGTATTCCCAAGGAGGGTTGACGTTCGGCAGTCGGCCGGTCATAAAACACCTTAGCCAAAACTCTTACAGCATGATCCGGATCATGCTGTGCTGACCCCACATAGAGTGGAATAAGGGTAGGAAGATGATGATGATCCGGTTTCAATATTATAACGTGTGCTATGGTACGATAGAATTTTAAAAACGAGCATTAGTAACTACACAGCCGCACTTCCCGCCCCGCTCAACGCCCTTCTACGTAAGGGCCCGGCTACTCATTCTCCGCTCTCATATTCTCCGCTCATATTTCGCGTGAAATTCCCGCTAAGACTGGACGCTTCATTAGAACTCGTCACGATTCCACCCGCACCACGGAGTTTAATTTAGTTAACTATTTTTGTGTCCACGTCTGAAAAGGAATTTTTGCGAATTAGTGCGGGTATAGTCGGTGAAACTTGTGCAAAGTTAATTTTGTAAAATACAGTAATAGTAAGGGGGGTGATGGGGAAGGGGGAGTAACTGGGAAGTCGGGGAGTCATGCGCTTCTACGCTTCTGGTGACTCTGTTCAAGTATAGTCGTATACTTTATGTAATCCTCATTTATACATTTATACGAGTAAAGTACAGTTTCCAGATTTTTAGTTTATTGTTAATAATAATAGATTTTCTTTTTAAAACATGCCTCATGGCTGTGATCATAAGACTTTTTAAACTCTCTAATCCATCAAAATATACTAACATTTCGAAAGAATGATTTCAAATCAATCTTACTTATATATTATTTTTATTTTATTTACTCATATTATAAATGCGAAAGTTTGTGAGGATGTTTGAATGTTTGGATGTTTGTGCCTCAATCACGCCTAAACGGCTGAACGGATTTGAATGAAACTTGGAATATACATAGTACATATACTGGATTAACATATAGGCTATTTTTTATCCGGGTACCATGCGAGCGAAGCCGCGGTCGGCAGCTAGTGGGTTCATATGTTTGTAACTTTCACATGTAGGTACACCTTTGTTTGTTTGTTTTTTTCATGTTTCATGTCCGCTCTCCAGAATCGGCCCTAACGGAAGACCAGCGCGGTTTGTTTTTACAAATTGCATAATGCTGAGTTAGGGTCCGTTTTGAAGCAGCTTACAATATTATGTATTATGTATGACCACTTGACCCTCGAGAACAAAGTCTTGCTCAACAAGACAAAAGCACTAGCAAAGGAGCGGGGGTTTACTTTCACGTGGGTGAAAGGTTGCAAAATCTTCGTCCGCAAAAATACGACATCTCCGGTGTTAAACATCCGTGCGGAATCGGACCTAAAGAAATTGTAAATTACCACAATGTGTGCTTGCTTTGCTTGCTCTGCTTACTATGTAAACCAACTTTTATATTCATATACTATTTTATCAATATTTGCGACCAAGAATTGAGTAGCGCTGCCTCATTAGCCACTACACTCGCTATGCGTCATCCTTTTGTTCGCTTAGCGCTAACCGCGCCGGCAGCTCTGGTAAGTCAGCCATTTTTTGTTGCTTGTCACGCTAATACATTTCTTACTACCCGCTTTAAATATTTTGTTGATATTTTTTATTACTACTATTTGCTGATTAATTGCGTTAACTACATGAATGCATTTTCATCTATTTATTTATTGCAACTGCTACATCATACTATTTCATCTGAATTTATTTTCTATAATTACCTTTACCAATTTATACATACACAATACCTAATAATCATGACTTATAACAATGATTTCGATTAGCATGTACTATCAAAATGTACGCGGTCTACGTACTAAGGTAAGTAGCTTGTACAGAAATGTTTGCATGAACACATACGATGTCATTTGCTTTACGGAAACTTGGCTTAATGATAGTTTATTCAGCAGCGAGTTATTTGACGATAGATATGTTGTTTGGAGGCGGGACCGTAATTACTCGATAACTAAACAGGAGAAAGGAGGTGGCGTCCTTATAGCTATTCGCCGAGATCTTGCAGCCGAGAGTCGGCCTGAATGGTCATCCTCTGCCGAGGACCTGTGGGTAACTTTGACAATTCGTAATCGCAAGCCCAACACTACCTATAAAATGCATATATGTGTAGTTTATATATGTGATGAAAATCTCGGTTACTCTAGGAACTCACAACTATCTAATTTCGCTGATAATCTCTCTAAAATTGTTTTGGATAACCCACTCGACAAAGTACTTATATTTGGTGATTTTAACATGCCATTGGTCACATGGTCACCTAGTGACGATGGATTTTCTTTAACACCTGATAATTTACAAGGAGCTCACCAAATAGATTTTATAGACAGCATTAACACATGTAATCTTCTCCAATATAATTCTATTTTAAATAAGAGCTACGGTAGACTCTTAGATCTAATTTTTTCTAATAACGAAGTCGTTATTTATCCTTGTGACTACCCGTTGGTACCTGAAGACCCCCACCATCCCTCGGTGTATCTCTATGCTGAGTTTGTTCAAATTCACACCATAAGGCCGGTGTCGTACACAAAGTTTAATTACCGGGACGGAGACTACGATTCAATTTGTGCCGAACTAGATGCATTGGATTGGTGTACTGAGCTGGCTTGTGGGACTGTGGATGATGCTGCATCTTTTATCTATAGTAAAATCTATAGCCTTCGCGACACTTATGTTACTTCTAAAACGGTGATTCCGTCGCGCAAGTACCCTTTGTGGTACAGGTGGCCTCTTATAAAAGTTCTTAAGGAAAAGGCTAAATTTCATAATAAGTTCAAAACCTATGGCAACCTTAGTGATCGAGAGTCATTTATTATGTTGCGAGACAGAGCGCGGCTCATGGAAAGGGAAATGTTCAGCGACTACATGGCATATATAGAAAGTTCTATAAAAAATAACCCCCGTGCTTTTTGGTCTTATGTTAAGAGCAAGAATCAATCCAATGCTTACCCCTCAGTGATGCAGCATGGCACTCGATCATCTGATCAAGGTAACGACATATGCAACATGTTTGGCGAATATTTTCACTCTACCTTCCTTCAAAACAACACACAGACGATCGACCTCTCAGATATGGATAACTATCACTATCACACGATGTCATCCACTGATATTGGTATGATTGAGGTCCTTGAAGAAGAGGTTTTAAAACTTTTCAAGACCTTAGATCAAAGTAAGTCAGCAGGTGCTGATAGTATCCCTGCTGTACTAATAGTAAAGTGTGCTAAAAGCCTAGTTCAGCCTCTCTCTCTTTTGTACCGCCGTTCATTGTCAGAAGGAGTTGTACCTAAAGTGTGGAAATCAGCTTTGATCACTCCAGTTCATAAAAAAGGACCTAAAAATAGAATAGAAAACTACAGACCTATATCTAAACTGTGTTTGTTTGCAAAAGTCCTTGAAAAAATAGTTTACACCCAATTGTATACCGCTCTAAAGCATGATCTTGCACCGCAGCAGCACGGTTTTTTAAGAGGTAGGTCTACTACATCAAATCTCCTATTATGTACTGAGTTCCTGTCTCGTTACATGTCTGAGCCCTCACAAATAGATGTTATCTACACCGATTATAGCAAATGCTTTGATCGGATTGATCATTTGCTCTTATTAAAGAAGCTTCAGCAAATAGGTATAAGGGGAAACCTTTTTAGATGGTTTACGTCTTATGTTCACAACAGGTGTCAGACGGTGGTGCTCAACGGATATTCCTCTTCGTCCATGTATATTCCCTCGGGAGTTCCACAGGGATCATTGTTAGGACCTTTACTTTTTACTATATTCGTTAACGATATCACATTTTCATCATTCCAAAATTCTCTTATACGCAGACGATATGAAAATTCTACATCAGGTTAAAACTATCGATGACGCATATCTTCTGCAAAATGACCTGCTTAGGTTTCAAAATTATTGCATAATGAACAAATTAGACTTGAACGTTTCCAAGTGCTACGTCTGCTCTTTTACTCGTAAAGCGTTTACTATTAAATTCGAATACACGCTACATAACTCACCTCTTACGAGAGTAGAAACAATTAAAGATTTAGGTATCACTTTTGATAGTAAACTTTTATTTGACAGTCATATTAATAATATTGTGAACAAAGCGTCTCGTGCTCTTGGTTTCGTTCTAAGAATGTCTAGTGACTTATCAAGTATTAAAACACTGAAAATACTTTATTGCGCATATGTGCGCAGTCACCTGGAATACGCATCGCAAGTCTGGAATCCTTGTTATGACGTGTATTCCTTGCGTTTGGAACGCATTCAGAAAAGGTTTCTGCGCTATTTACAGTTTCGGGCTAGGATATTTCTTCCTGACTATATGACTAGATGTCGTAAGTTTCATTTCCTTCCCCTTAATGAACGAAGGAATATATCCGATTTAGCATATCTTCTTAACATTGCAAATGGCACGGTGGACTGCTCTGAGCTGTTGGAGTGGTTGGGGCTACGCACTAACACAGCTGCATTAAGAAAACCCAATATCTTATATATTCCTCTAGTAAGGACTAATTACAGGCAAAATTCTTTTATTATCCGAACAAGCGCTTTATTCAATACCTTGGCAAACGCAGATATTGATTTAGATATTGATCTATTTAACACCTCGGCAGACAAGCTCAAATGTTTGTTAGCTAACAAATTTTTTTCTTTATAAGTAAACTTGTTTATGTTAAAATTTCTTATATATTTAATAGCATTTTTTTTTTCTCACTAAATTATTGTTATGTTTATTTATGTTAATTAATAGTGTCGTCCACGTAAACTGTTTTTTTTTTAATCTATTCACTTACATTATATCTATGGAAACTTTTAATTGGCCTTCAGCATACATGTCTTTGTGCTTGTAAATTTTACATGAATTATTTTTATTGTTGTACCTAGCTGTAAGTTTTCTTAAAATTTAAAAATAAATAAATAAATAAAATAAATAAATAGTTTATAAATGTTGTTGCAAATAAATACTATTCTATTCTATTCATATTTTACAACAAAAAACTGAATTTTTAGTTGCTTTTTCCTCGGTAGTACCTACTCACATGCATGAAAGTACTCTAGGACACAGCGCGTCCCTAATTCATTTCTTCCAACCCTTTTTCTTTACTCTTTTCCTCACGGAACTTTTTTCTTTGTCAGTAGGTACTATATTACATTAGTAAGTACCTATGTACTTTGTGTGTTGAATGAGAGTTTTAGACCAATAAAGCAATATAGATATCTAAACGACCTCGCTGGCGCAGCGAATGATTGCCGGCGCGAGAAATGCGAGTTCGATTCTCGTTTTGCATGTTCTGCAAATATGGTACTCATTCTGATGTCCACAACACTGGGAATCTTAGTGTGGGGTCAGGACAATGTGACATTTTGTTATTTCGCCACCTAAATAAAGTAAACACGAGCTATATCAGGTCTTTATTTTTTAATACAATAATATTATCCTATTCCTACTATTCCTACTTTCCTACTATATTATAAATGTGAAAGTTTGTGAGTTTGGATGTTTGTGCCTCAATCACGCCTAAACGACTGAACGGATTTGAATGAAACTTGGAATATACATAGTAAATGTGCTGGATTAACATATAGGCTATTTTTTGATCGGGAACCACGCGAACGAAGCCACGGGCGGCAGCTAGTAATTACAATAAGACAATCCCGAAAACTGGTACGTAATGTCCGAAAAGAATGAGCTTTAAAGCTTGGATCTCGAGACTTAAAAGTTTAAGATGATTGCATTTTCGTACGAATGTATTTTTAAGTCACAAATTGGAATGGTCGCAAGTGGCATTACGAGCTGAGCGCTTACGTGCTGCGGAGGGCACGTTAAACAGTCGGTCCCGGCTTTTAAGTCGTTAAGCCATGACGGAGGCCTTTAGGCGGCCTAAAAACTCCGACACAAGGGTTGGCCACTAGCTCATACGAACATACATACATACATACAATGTCTTTTTCATTTGTAGAACGATTTGGTCACGATTGCATCTTACAATAACCTAGTGGTGGTCTAGTAATAACGGTCCCGCCTTTCGATCCTAAGGCCGTGGGTTCAAAGCCGGTCGTGCACCAAAGGATTTTTCTGCTCGTAAAATGTATATGCGCTATGCTAAATCATCGTGAGGAAACCAACATGTCGTAGAACCTAAAAAGTAGGAAAACAAGTGCACGAAGGAGCCTCTGAGGCGCACTTTAAATTCTTTCACCACGCTGGTTCGAAAGAACTAGTGATACGACTTGTAGTAGTAGTAATAGCCTACTGCCTAATTATCTTAGTACTTAGGTACGTAAGATCTACCTTTTACTTTTTAAACCGTTCTTTTAGGTGCCTAAACCTTCCCAAAAAAACATTATAAATAGCTATAGTTGGATAATAAGCCTTCAAATTCCACTAACATGTTGTTGACGAAAATAAAGTTCCAAACATGGCACCAAAATATGGGCAAGAAAATTACAAGACCGAATAAAAATACCACAATATTTTGACAAATAAAACCCACTTTCCTATCAAGCCCGCCCCCGCCATAGAAAGGACAAACCCTGATCATTTGATTCACATAAAAACCCATACCCAAGGGACCCGGCATATTGTGAGTTCTTCAATTGCTAACATCGAAATGTGACAAACATTTTATTGTGGGAACGTAGGTAGGTGTCGTTGTAAAAGTACTTTTGGTAAAATAAAACGTAGGTAGATGAAAATAAAAATCAAAAATTATATTCAAAATTACCATGGATTGAGTTCTCTTCTTTTAATGGCCGATTACAATATTTTACTGGACCATTTATTGCCATAGCAACATTGGTTTTTTGTAAAAAAAAATTGGTAAGTAACATACTCGGATCAAATAAAATATTTTTTTTTAATTTTTTTTATTAGATCTGAGGCAACATATTACTAGTTGTATGTGTATCACTGTTATAAAACACACAAAATAATAATAAATGTTTTTAATGCGCTTCCAAAGATTGCATTTTTTTTTAATTTATTTACCTTTTTAACAATAATAAATTTTATATTAAATGACAGTATCTAAAAACCACTAAGGTTTGTCCGACACTATCGCTAGTATACGCTAGGAAGGACATAATTTTCCATACAATCATAATAAGAAGTAGGTAGCTACATAAATATATCACACAACTTACTCATTATCAACAACATTTACCTACCATTTGACAAAATTGAAATAAACAATCCGGCCATATTGGGAAGCATACAACTATTATGTACTTACCAAATAATTAAGTGCTTTGTGGCCAACGGCGTCGACACCAATTCTTGGCCTGTGACGTCACACTCACTCTTCTAAGAATGCGCCAACATTAAGAGCGCTTAATTTATTAAATACATTTTTGTACACGAGTTCCAACATATTGATTTGCTTAAAGATAGCCTTTATATTATTTTTAAGTTTCTAAGACAATTTTTAAGTTTTAATTAAGACAGCGTTTTTGAAGCGCTCGTGGCGTAGCTTGCTTAGACGTTCTTGTTTGATCGTTAAAGTTAAGCAACGTTGTGCTTGGTCACAATTGGGATGGGTGACCGCAAGTGGCATTACGAGCTGAGCGCTTCCGTGCTTCAGAGGGCACGTTAAATTGTCGATCCCGGTTTTTAAGTCGTTAAGCCATGATGGAGGCCTTTAGGCGGCCTAAAAACTCTGCCACAAGAGTTGGCGTACATAATAGCATTTTAACTGTAAGCTTTCTGTTGTCTGAAATAAATAATTCTAATTCTAATTCAGCAATTTTTTTTTCTAATTATGATTTTGACAGGAAAACAACGTTGCTTTTCGAATGAACCGTCGTCCGTAAATCTCCCGTCTCCTTTCGGCACCAAATGAGTGAAGTGAATGAAATTTGCTGAGACAGGCTGTGACGTATGAAACCAATGCTTAGCTCACCTTCGGCGCAAAGCCACAGCCCATACAATACAAATCGTTAGTCGTTACCTCACCCCCCGCCAGTACCCAACTAATTGAATTCAGTCGAGATTTCCCAGCGGCGGTCTGTCAAGAAAACCGACCTGAAAACATTTGCTGTGAATCTGTTTACGTTAAATAGCTGTTCGATTTGAACTAAAATCACAAACATATTCATCATCATCATCATTAGCCCACGTCAGTTCCTCTGCTGGACATAGGCCTCTCCCATGGTACGCCACTGAGCTCGATCTTCAGCTCCCTGACCACTGCCTTCCGAATATCATCGTCCCACCTAGCTACAAGGCGCCCTAGACTACGTAGAACTAAGGCCTTTTACCATCTATAGTAGATGATTATTTACAGCGTCAGGAGGCAACTTTTACCTTCACAAACGGTAGTGCCCGGGACGAGTTTAGATGGAGTAAGCTTGCCCAGCACCTATTCCATCCTCTCAGCTTAGTCGGCCTTGTCCATGGTCGATACGTGCGGAACTGACTAAGCTACGGGTTTCCTTACGATGTTTTCCTTCACCGTTTGAGAGTACTGGTATAGCGCACATAAATTTTTTGCACACTGCGTACAAACGTATTAAATATACATAACTCTACGAAAGGTCCACGATGGAATACGACGCGTCAGACCAAGCGAACGAATGCTACCAAGAATGCGAACAAATCGATTTGGATAGAAGCATGTACAAATACAAAAAAGATACAAATAAAATCTATTTAGACGTGCCCTGCTGAACCCCACAGACATTTTTGAGATGACATATTTATTTCATTTTACAAACTCACCTAAAGTCATATTGTTTTGACCTACCTACAAACGCGTAGGTGTCGTATGATAATATGAAATACTTCTAGTGGCGTGGGCTATGTCAATTTGCGATTTGACGTAAATTCGTATAAATCGCATCGCGTCGCTTCGCTACGTCGCTTTCCATTGCTCACCTAGGACAAATTAGTTGACCGTTGAAAGCAGTTTACTCCGCAATATAGCGGTGATCACTTTAAAAAAAACTGCAGTTTAAATGCCGGTAGTACTTAGTTACTTTATGAATTCATGCAACGCTGTGGTGCATTCGAGTGAGGATAGAAAATACCATGATTACCGTGGCACTGAAGCCGACTGGAAGTGAACATATTAATGAAGAGATTTCTTAACTGTGATACTGAATTACGTAATTGGAAATACGAATTGCTAAGAGCCTTTTAGTATTATTTTGTGATTTTAAGAGATGTCATTTGGATGATGGAATCATAACTCAAATTAAAATCTTTAACAGTTTACACACAAAATTCGCCCTTTTCAAAATCACACAACAATCAAAGGTGAGATCATTTAACAGGTTAGTTCAGCTTTCGTATGAATTAGAACAATAATTTTGTGTATTTCTTCTCTCGTCAAAGATAAATAGACCGCCCTCGGAGTCGGATAACGAATACTGCGGGGGGCCTCTGCGATTAATCGGCTATGTTGATGCAGTATCCCATAGTTGAACGGCTCTGATATGCCCGGTACCTATATTGAGGCCACCATACGATCGCGTCTAGACCGATTTCAAATCAAATTGAAAGAGATGGCGCTACGTATTTCGGGTGTATAAAAGAATAAGAAAACTACAAATTAAATCAATAAACTGGTTTCAACAACTAAAGTAATAGTTATTATCTACCTATAAGTAAAAATCACCTAAAATTATGGCAGTGTTTGGAGATCTAGATCAAAACACGCGAAACACGGATTTTTCAATGTTGTAATATATAATCGGGTGTGTATATCACAACATTATTACGTAAATGAATGATAATTTAATAATAGTAATATTACGAGTACCTACCTACAAATATAAATAAAACAAATGTGTGCTATATAAATAGGAAATGGCAAATACTGAACTGATAAATAACAATTGTGAAATAAATAAATGTGCAGTTAAGGGAGTCGATACAAACAGTTTTTTTTTTAATAACAACATAAAATAACCTTCTTTGTCTTATACCGTATACGTTCTTTTGTTGATAACTGCCACAATCATAGTGGCCGCTGAATGATGTGGCACTGCGCCAGTAGTACATTTTTTAACCGTAGACATAGATATTATGTAATCATTTAAAAAGAATTCAATCGCAGCATCGCGCACCCAACCGTAGATAAGCTGCAAGACGGAATATGACCAATATTGTGTAAATAAGTGCTAGTAAGTTCGTATGAGCTAGTGGTCAGCTCTTGTGACGGAGTTTTTAGGCCGCCTAAAGGCCTCCGTCATGGCTTAACGACTTAAAAGCCGGGACCGACAATTTAACGTGCCCTCCGAAGCACGGAAGCGCTCAGCTCGTAATGCCACTTGCGGTCACCCATCCCGATTGTGACCGCGCACAGGGTTGCTTAACTTCAACAATCAATCAAGATCGTCTAAGCAAGCTTCGCCACGAGTGCTTGTAGCCATAAACTTGACTCCCATTTTGTACCTTTGACATGCAAAGTTTGAATATGCAATTCCCAATCGGTAAAGGCATACAGCTTCTATCTCAACCTTTCCACCACTCTAAAACCCATTCGTATAAACAAACAATTTTTAATACGTCTGTCGACACCACAACTTAAGTCTAGGTATCGTGAAATGTGAAAACGAACACCCGTTATGATAGATCCAAAAACGTTGATGTGTTGCTGTCAATTAGTTACCGTTTTTGACGTTAATTGTTAAATGGAGGTTAAACGTTATAAATGCTACAGCGCATTCTTTCTATTATGCTTGTTTTGACAGCGTTTGTCACAAATCGTCAAAAAAAAGTTACTTATGAAGTGAACATAGAATCCTTTTTGGGGTATAAAATGTTTTGCTTTTGGTGTGAAGGTGTGAATATGTCCTCTGCGACGTGTCCATCGATGGCTCTCTACAAACGGCTGTCACCTCTAGCCCGTAGAGACATCAATGTACGTATCGGCCGTTCGAGCACGCGGTCTAGGAGACCAAGGCTTAAGTGAGGCCCCAAAAGAGCATGTCCCACAAAGGGTTGGAATATCAAAACTGTCACAGCACTCGCGTTGGTTAAGCCGGGCCGTGCCAAATGTGTGAGAATATTGCGAGGGGATGTGCACTAGAATACATAAATCCATAATTTCCGAACAAGCTAAACCTACGGCAATCGTGGATATTTATGCATTTTTATCGAATCATTTTGTCAATTATACTATATTATTAATGTGAAAGTTTGTGAGGATGTTTGTATATTTGTGCCCCAATCACGCCGTAATGGCTGAACGGATTTGAAAAAAACTTGGAATATACGTAGTATGTGTGCTGGAATAACATATAGGCTACTTTTTATCGCGGTACCGCGCGAGAGAAGCCGTAAGCGGCAGCTAGTGTTGCATAAAACTTAGAGAAATATAATAGTGATGGTTAGAACAGCACTCAACAAACGGCTTTTAAATAATATACATTATTTAGCTTGAATTAATCAGATTCGGCAATTTATTACTCTTACGTCACTGACTAACTGATAATAATTGCACGATCTAAACCATAAGTCCTCTTATGGTGTGGGGGTGCCCTAAGAAACTATCTACGAAATTTGTTTAATTAAAACGCAGACAAATCGTGGGGCGTTTCAAACGTAATTGAGAGAGCATGTAGAGACCACGGATCTACAATCCATAATATTCAGATTATGGATTTATGTATTCTGATGCGTGAATACGATGACATGGCTGGAATGTGACATCAAATAACACGTGTTTCGGTGTAAAATGCACGCGATCGGGGTAATGCGATGCTCTTTGGCCCGCGCTGTGGAATGTGGGCAATATGAGAAATAACTCACCGGATGTAGATGTTGGCAATTGTCAAAATTATTCACATAGACAAGTCTAAATTTAGAGTAGACTATGTATGTGAATGTGTGTTTCTTTCTCCTTCTCTCTTTTTTATTGTCAAAAACTACATTTGCCCCTTCTTCCATAAAAAGAAAACAATAATTCAGAGGATTTTTGACAAGTTGCGACAGTAACACCCTGTCTTAAACTTTTTTACACTGTGCGACAATATTATCTAAAAAGTTGTGTCTAATACCTACATTTAGGTATAATTTTTTTTTAAATAGAATCTTATCACGACACCTACACCCAAAAGATATATTTGGGTCTCATAAAATATATTGCGTAAAACAGCGGCCGCTCAGGTTAAGCAATAATTTATTGTTCCAGCTTAATGTTTCTGGTTCATGGCTTATTGTCTCTATCGGTTGATTATTTATCCAAAGCAGATATTACAGAGGAATATTACTTACCTACTGATCAAAAAAACTAGTCGATCGGCCACACGAAAACTCAATAATGCTTTGACAAGTTGCGACGAGTCTTTGAAAAGTGATATAAGTATTACGGGGGCTGATTACACAAGCTATTGTTAATTCGACAAATATTACAAAATCGTACAGAGCATGGAAAAGTACGAAGTCATAGACCAAGTAAAGAGTCAGTTACAGCAAATGCAGTCATAATAACTTAAGCAACTATTTGTAAAACGCATTTCCTAAAATCCCATTCCAAAGGTTGGTATACACAAGAGATCGGAGCGCGCCAATAAATCAGGCGCAACGTTGTCGCTGTGCCGTGAATCGTGCTAAAAGTACAATAAACAGTTGGACATTCCGAACAAATAACCATCGAAATGCACTTGCCGTCGTAAATAACTGCACAACTTAGTATGAAGCTAGTTTTGTGATTTTCACATTGGGTTGATGACATGTCAGGTCGAGGGCTATCGTCTCTGTCAAATAAGATCTGAGCTAGGAATGCACGTAATAGCATAATATGAGATGTTGATGGAGAGCTAAAACCTTAAAAAAAATGTCAATTATCAGTGATTTTACTCTGTCTCTGTGGGATAATGTTAAAATTTGGTTTTGATTGGCATCATCATCGATTTATGTCTTGCTATTTGATTTATGACTGGCCAACACACGTGCTGGGTTTTGTGCAGTGTTCCGCAAGTAAAACCCTGACGTGTAATAACATAATTGTATAGTACTTTAATATTGTATAGCTAGATTAGTTCAGTCGGATGTATAGGTCATTTTGCTATCTGAAAGTAGGTAGTTACAGATAGCTGGCGCGCGGCCAGGGCGTCCGTCACGGCTGTTATCCAATTATTACACGATACCATATTGCTTGTTACCCAAGGGTAATACCAAGGTATTGTGCACGTCTTTAGACATGTCCGGACATGACTCTGACTACCTCCTAAGAAACATTTACCAGCCGTTATAATACGATTGAAGATTATCGTGCTTGAAGATAAAGACAAGTTGCATAACTTTTTTGACAAGTTGCAGTTTTCGCGCTCAGTCGCGAATTGTCAAAAAAATTGAATAATAACTTCGCTTATCTCATTTTTTTTTTTCATGTCTGCACATATTTCTGTAAAATAACTTCCTTATCGGTTTTATTTCTCACTAGCGGCAGAGAGTGCTTCTTCCTCAGAGGTTCAGTGTAACAACTGAATCTCCATACGAATATAAACCAGTGCATTTCACTCTAAAGGAATACGCTCACTGTAGCACTCTAGCCCATAATAATGCTGTAACTATTTTCTACAATAGCGGAGATCTAACGGAGACAATAATCATCATCATCATCATCATCCTGTCCTTATCCCACTCTACTCGTGGGTTCAAAGCCAGTCGTGTGCCAATGGATTTTTCTGTGCGAAAAATTTATGTGCGCTATACCTACCAGTACTCTCAAACAGTGAAGGAAAATATCGTGACGAAACCCGCGGCTTAGTCAGCTCCGCACGTATTGACCATGTCTTTCCTGTGGACAAAGCCGACTCAGCTGAGAGGATTGAATAGGTGCTGGGCAAGCCTACTCCATCTTATTTCTTCCCGGGCACTACAGCGTCCCGTTTGTGAAGGTAAAAGTTGCCTCCTGACGCTGTATAAATCATCTACTATAGATGGTAAAAGGCCTTAGTAGTATTTTTTATCCGGGTACCATGGGAGCGAAGCCGCAGGCGAAAGCTAGTGTATCTATAAGTTGTCTGGATGTTCGCCCTGGCAAGGAAGCTCCTATGGACGTTGTATAACGGTAACGTAATTTTGAAAACCAGTTATTGAACGTATCTTGTTTGTAGCACATTCCATAAACGCCTGGTGGCGTCAAATGGTAACGACAAAAGTATTACGTTAAAGCATTATTCAATACTTAATCTTTTGACTATGCTTTCTGAACAGCTTCAGACTCTGTTCAAAAAGCGAAATTACCTTTTTAAAAGCTTTTATTTAACTTGCAATGATTGTTTGTTAAGGTCAAATCTTGCAACTGAATTTTAAAGCAATCAAGTAAATAGTCATTCGGTTGAGGATAACTGCTTTAAAATTCAGTCAGCTGATTTTTAGAGTTCCGTACAAGCTTCCGCTGTCCGTCCATCCGTTCGTCTGTCAGCGGGATGTATCTCATGTACCGTAATACTTGCCTTTTTGTCTTTGGCCTGCCTGAGTCTGAGAAAAAAACTGTCAGAAACTGCCAAAATACATATTTTGACATTGCGATATTTATATGTATGTAAACTCATAACGTAATTTTTAACTGATTTCTTCATTTTTTTTTTTCAATTTGCAAACTTTTGAACACTACGACGCGGGATGTTCCCAAAATCTTTCTGCCGCCATATTTTTCCGAAACCACAGATCATAATAATTTCTTTTATCATTCGATTCCAACCAAAGACAAGCAAAGCACACTGGCCGGTAGAACATTTTGATTACCATCAGCAACTGTCAGTGACAGTTACTTGCTCTGTTCAGTTTATTTTCTTTTCTTTTGAAGGCGATTGTGACAAACTCATTTTACCAACGGGATTTAACCCATTTAAACAAACTTAGACATGACATGTATAATGTGACTGTGTGTCCTTAGAATCCTTAGAATTAGATTCGGCGGTTCGGCGGTGATTCTCGAGGAATGGACAAGAATGAAACAGTCAAAATCTTTAAAATTAGTTAGTTATTAATGACAGCTTTGACTAATGCCCGGTACCCATATTCTGCTATCGGACGACGGAGAGTACGTTAGTAGCAACATTGTTTATCTGACAAAAAATTTACGGCTCATACCTCCAAATACTCAAACGCATTTCAGAGTTGAGCACGTCTTAAGTGACGAGTTTTTGACAGATTTTCATCAAAAACTGTCAAAACACCGTGACTTGAGACGTGTTCAACTCTAAATCGCGTTTGAGTATTCAGGGGTAAATCACTTCTCAGCCGATAACAACGTGCTATGGTAATGAACAAACCGTCGTACGTTAGTAGAAGGAACCGGGAAATTTCTAAAACTAACAATTTCTCCTTAACTTACAAGTTTGGCGGACATCGTCCTTAAAACTGTGAAAACTAGAATGTGGTGTTAGATTAAAGTATTTCTATGTACAGGAAGAGAGCTTTTTCTTGTACTATGGTTGTAAAGAGAAAAAATTTACGGGTGCAGCGGGGAGGTAGAACGAGGGGGGGGGAGTGGACGTATATCTTTATTTACTTTTGTACGTGACTGTGTATTTTAGCTAGGATTTAAATTATACCAGCTCTTACCGAGTGTACTTACAATTAGCTGAGAGTAATATTAAGAGACTATGTGTGTAGTTTTTTCCTCCGACAATAAATAAATATTTGTGGACATTTCACTCAGCGCCATCTAGCCCCAAACTAAGCAAAGCTATGGGAGCCAGATGGCTGATAAAATACTTATATACTTTTTTCGTAAACACGTATTTATACTTAATAATACATAGTATTGAAATTGAAACATCCAGACCCATGCAAACATTACTCCTGCAGCGGGAATCGAACCCGCGCCTTTTGCGTCTCAGTCGAGCACTCGCCCGCCACGCCACCCAGGTTGTTAAATAGCTCCCAACAGTCTGTTACATCGTATCTACTGATCGCACACTGAGATACCTAACAAGGTACTATGATACTCGTAGTTTTTAATTAATAGACCCAAACCCAAAGAAATATTTGCAGAACATGCAAAACATTTCTCCTACAGCGGGAATCGAACCTAATTTACGAGTATATATCTATCTAAATAAAACAAGCTTATATTAAAAATTGCAATAACCCCTGATCCTCGAACACAACACCAAAAATCAATCAATCGGACCTGTGAAAGTTGGAAAGATCTTTTGTCAAGTAGAAAATGAGCTGATGATCTTCAAACTCCTGGACTGATCTTCATAAATTATAGCTAAGAACCATTTCGATTACATCAGTTATCAAACAAAAAAATCCCCATAAAAATTGGTCCATTCGTTTAGGAGCTACGAGGCCACAGTCACACATATAAATAAATAATAAATAATAAATAAATAACACCCAACAGTCACATACGTAGTCCTGACCCCACACTAGGATTCCCTGTGTCGTGGGTATCAGAAACTACGAGTACCATGGTACCACAACACCCAGACCCGGAAGAAATATTTACAGATCATGCAAACATTTCTTCCGCAGCGGGAATCGAACCCGCACCTCTTGCGTTTCTGCCGAGCAATCGCCCGCCACGCCACCGAGGCCAATATATATACAATACACACACGCTAAACTTATAACACCCCTCTTTTTGCGTCGGGGTTAAAAGTGGTCAAGTCCAAGTCAAATTCGCACACGAAGGGTTCCGTACCATCGTACATACATATACCTTTTAATATGACTTTTACTCTATGTATATACTTTTTAAATAGGTTGTTCCGATGATCGATTAAGAAAGTTAAAAAAAAATCTTGGATGGCCCCCTTTTATGTTTTTATTTTATTTTTATTATTTGTTGTTAAAGCAGCAATAAAAACACTTTTTAAAAGTTTCAACTCTCTACCTATTACGGTTCATGAGATACAGTAGGAGCCCGCTGACAGTCGGAAGGACGGATGGACGGACGGACAGCGGAGGCTTAGTAATAGGGTCCTGTTGGCATCCTTCGGGTACAAAACCCTAAAAATCATTTGCTAATAGGATACCGGATAAAAATGTGCATATTTTTATTAAATTATTTTTTTATTTAAATAATATAAACTCAACAACGACCCCACAAAATATAAATAGAAACATTATGTTACAATACCTTAGTGGACCATGCAATATTTATAAATTAAAAAACAAAATTAAGAGGAACTTCATTATACAAACTGGCGATATAAATTAAATTATTGTGTACAAACTAATGAACATTAAATCATTCCTTTGTGGAAAAGGACGCAAAGTTTCATACGTACACACTACTTTATTAAAAGTTATATAATGCAATTTTATTTGTAAGTTAATTTGAAATAAAACTGAACTTGCTTACATTAGTATAAGGCTGAAATGCATAAGATTTTAATATGTTACAAAAACATGTTTCCCTGACTAGGTTAGAGTTTCTATTACAAATTATCACATCCCACATGAGTATAACAAAACATTAAAACTTATTTTCAAATAAATTATGAAAATCTGGTAAGTACAAAATACGCTGCGACAAACGGGCTACATTTTGTAGTAAATCTCTTTTTTAAATGCATTATTGACCAATGAATACCTATGCAAATAAAATATTTTTTGCGGTTGACAAACCATAATAACAAATTATAATTTTTCTGTGACAAAAAGTTGCTCGTTTGACAAAAGCTTTAGAATATAATTACGTTATCTAATGTTATATCCGCGTTCTAGTATTATCGGAACTAAATGAGTTGCTATTAATTCAGTTATAATATAAATAAACCACCAAACACTTAATACGTATTATAAGGACCGTCTATAACTGTACATAAAATGTTAAGATAACTTACACTAGTCCAATCGATCTGATCGTTGCATTCGAATTACATTCACATTTGTTCAAAAATCTCCGTGAATTCGTTTCAATAGAATTTTGGGATTTATCAGCGAACAGTATCACTATCAAAAACATTTCCCGACTGACCTGTCAGTCGGTAAAACACGAACATACGTTTCATGCTTAAAAACATTGTATAAAATTAAAAAACGTTTTGAAACATGTAAACTTAATCTCAATTAATTGCACAACTAAAATCTCTGGGTCTGTTTTGTACATAGAGATTATGGTTAAAAATTTTATACAATGTCCTAAACTACTACCCTAGCTTATTTTTAATCTATTAATCTTCGGTCCCGGTGATCCATTGCAGGTACTTGAAGGACCTGGACTGAAACGGACTGGCTCTGGACTCAACCCGTGCCCGCGGTTGCTGGTATACCGGTTGCTCTCTGAAACATTTATATAAATACGTTATTAAAGTTCGAATAAAATAAAAACCTATTACCAAAAGAACTGCCGAGTCAGTGAGAACTATTTTAGTATAACTTTCAAACCTAAAGAAATAAATAATTCCAAGAAAGACCATTACCAAAGTTATGGCTGCACAAATGGGACAGACTTTATGAGGCAGAAATACGGAAAGTAATTGAAACTTGCCTAGGTTCAGCTGAAGCACGAGTGGCGTGGTACGCGGGCACGTTCGGGTTGTGGTAGCCGGTGGCGTGGGGCGCCGGGGGGACGTGAGTAAACGTCTGTACTGGGGGGTGGGGCTCCGGTACTGGGGCCTGGTAGTTGTTCGGATTGTATCGGTCCACAGATACGCTACGTGTCCTCTCTGGAACCGCTGACGATTCCCGTCCGTATGACGTACTTAAAGGACGGCCCCTTCCAAGACTATTCGTCTTCGGCCACTCCTGAGACACGAATTCAGACTCGAAGCTGCGCTCGCGCCAAGACTGCGGCCGCAACGTTTGGCTCCATGTCGGCGTTGCCGTGTAAGTAGTTTCCTGCGTCTTCGCGTATTGACTCTGAGTCTTACTCTCAACTGAGGTCTCCCATGGAGGTTTTACGTTCTCCGGTTGTTGTGTCTGAGCTTTTTCGGTGAACTCTCTCAACTCCTTCCGCCATTGGTGTTCAACGGTCTCCGCGGGCTCATTGTTGTCATAGTAGTAAGCGGGAGACGGGTCCGGCTGCGGTTGGATCAGTTGAGGCTGTGGCTTGGTTTCACCGGGGATGTAAGTGGATTCGGGAACAGAAATGTATCGCCGTTCATACTCACTGTAGTAAGTCTTACGGCCTGGTTGTTTGGGTGGTTCGGCGATGGTGACATGCTTTACAAACGACTGGTTTGGTTTCGGGGGTATGTAAGCTGTAGGAGTAGTTTTTGTGAATTTAGGCGCTGGTGGTGTTGGCTTCCAATCTTGTTTTAAATCTGAAGCGTATGTGCTTTGTGGTTTATAGTAATTTTGTGAGTTGTCTACTACATAAGTAGAGTCTTGCTCCCATGGAGGAGGCACGTATGATGTAGAGCGTTGTTGAGTGTTCTGGTAAGAGTCTGTGGTGTACTGGTTTGGTTCGTTAATGCGAGGTGTATCCCAACTTGTGGGTTTGGGCGTGTATGTATAATTTTGCTGGCTGGTGTAGCTGTTTTGTTGGCTCGAAAGGTTCTGTTGCAAGTTTTCTGTGTAGGAGGATTGGTATTGTGGTTGGGTCTGAGTCTGTAACATGGGTTGCTGGTATTGGGGTTGAGTTTGGTAGGTAGGCTGTGGCTGAGATGGCTGATAGGCAGGCTGTGGTTGAGGCGGCTGATACACAGGTTTTGGTTGTTGTGGAGCTTGGTAAGTAGCTTGGGATGGAGGTTGGTACGCAGGTTGCTGTTGAGGCTTCGGTTGTGTCCAAGAAGGCGCCACTGGCGGTGCCACAGGATTGTTATAAACCTTCTCCGTTTGCTGATACCACTGTTGATTAGTTATAGAACTAGGCTTCACGTTTTCAATCGTCAGGATTTCTACTCTTGGTTCTTGAGACCATTGATTCTGTTGTTCAGTTTGGCTGTACTGTTGAGTGTTCTGATAGATTTCATTGGTTGGTATTTGACGTTCCACGCTGAGTCTTTCTAAAAGAAGACTGTGTCTTCTCTCTGAAGTTGGCTCTGATGGGTATACTGGATGATAAGGTCTGCTTGTAGGCTGTGGAGATGGTGGGAACTTTTCAATGTGTGGTGTAAAGTACGTTAGGGTCGGGACCGTTTGCGGGGCGTTTTCATAGTCCAGAGTTTTGGTCGTACGGTTTACGGTGACTATATTTTCTGTTCTATTGTACTCTGTTAATAATCCTGTTGGCTTGTCACCTGCACCTGTAATTATTTCAGTGGTTTCCGTACGTGTTTTTGTGACGAAATTGCCAGCACCAATCGGCTTTATTTCCACGTCTTCAACCTTCTCTAAAGGTACTGAAGGTTCTCTCAAAGGTACTTTAAATTCTGTATGAAGTTTTTCGGTTTTTGTCTCTTCTGTCACCTCTTGTTTTGTTTCTTCCTGCTTTTCCACTATAACTTCCTGTTTATCATCAGTAACTATTTGAATAGGTATTTTTATTTCAACGGGAGCTACTGGGCTCTCTGTGGGAGACTCAGATTCTTCAACTTGGGCTTTTGTTTCTTCGACAGAGGCTTTTGTTTCTTCGACAGGAGTTTTTGTTTCTTCAACTAAGGCTTTAGTTGCTTCAGCAGGTGTTTCAGAGACTTCTTTCTTTTCTGGTTCAATTTCTTCGTCAGTATATTCCGATTCTTCATCTTTTTGTTCTACTTTAGTAATTTCAGGTTCTTTTTTCACCTTAACTTCCACTTCTTTTTCTTCAGCTTCTTCATATTCTTCTTCTTCCTCCACTTCTTCTTCTTCTTCTTCTTTTGCTACAGATTTAATGACTTCTTTAGGAGTTTCTTTTTCTGCTTTCTCGAGTTCCTTTAAATCTTCTGGTTTTTCAGTTAGTTTCTCTTTTTCTACTTCTTTTTCAACTGTAGTCTCTTCTTCTTCTTCTTCCTCAACTTGTTCTTGTGGTATTGATGTTTTTTGAAGAACAACTGTTACTGGCTCATTTTCTTCAATTTCTTCTTCTTCTTCTTCCTCTTCTTCTTTTTCCTCATTTTTATCATCCTGAACAATTACTACTTTTTTGGTGGATGTAGTAGTAGTTTCAGATCTTTCTTCAGTCTTAATAATATTATCTTGCCCGTTTTCACGGACCTGTGTTGAAAATTGCTCAGCCGTTTTGACCACAGGTTTTTCTTCTACTTCTGTAACTATTCCATCATTTTCTTCCTCTTCTTCTTCTACTTCCTCTTCTTCTTCGTCATCTTTAGGTATAATTGTGGTCTCTGTCTTAGTTTTAATTTCAGTTTTACCATCAATAGTTGTTTTTGTAATTGTTTTTTTGATTTCTTCTATAGAACCATCTGGTAAAGTTTTTTTTGATATTTCCACCTTTGTTTCCGTTTTGGCTGCTGATTTCTTCGTTGGTAGCTTTACAGTCAGTGCAGCTTCAGTGTCGCCATTTTGGTCCCCATTTTGTTCCTCAGTTTTGGTCTCCTTTTTCACTTCTTTTGTTACAATTTTGACTTCCTTCTGAAATAAAAAATAAATAATTTAATATAAGCAAATGTTGGCTCCATTGTTATTAGTTTACGGTAATTTGATTAATTATTCAAGGTGTTAGTAACAAATAAAACTTGAAAATATGAATGAAATTACCTATATTATAATGTTAGTAGATTATAATTTGGTAGACTCACAATAAAAATATAAGTAGTATGATTTCCTCATAAGTCTTTGATATAGTATAATAGATACGTATAGCATATTATTGAAACAGATATATAGACATAAATATAGTAAGTGTACAGTAATTTCAATTGAACCTGATCATCATTGTAGCCCACGTCTTCTGGAATTTGCGATTCTAGGACTACTATGGCTTCAGCCTGTTTAATTTCCGGCTTTATATCAATAACTTGTTCTTTGTTTTTGTATTCAAATACAGGAGTTGTATAAATTCCTTCACTTCTTGATTGAATGTTATCATTTTCGAAGCCACTTATTGACGTCAAAAAGGGTTCTTCTACTTTAGCTACTATATCATCTTTTCCAATGTCACACTTTGAAACAGGTGGTGCTGTATTTTCTACGTAACTGTTTATCTTTGGAGCTTGGAAATATTGCGCATCATAGCTTATTTCTGGAAGTATATTAAAGTTATCTTTTCCAGGAAAAGTTGCATTGTAGGCATCATTTCCATAATTCATGAATGGAGTAGCTCCCGCGGCTCCGTACTCAAACGTCGACGTGGGTCTGTTATTGTTTATCTGCGAGTATGGAGGCGTATTTTTATTGAACGTGTCGTATTGTACCGGTGCCTTATTGTTTACGAATTGTGGTGGGGGGGCCACCCGCGGAGGGGGTGGCTCGCGCGAGACGGGATTGCTTCTCGTTCTGAGGAGCGATTTGGGGTTCGCCGGCAAGTTAAACGTTGGGAAAACTTGGACTGGGAGGCAGTTGAAATTGGGAACCGCTACGGCCCCCGCCGGTGGCGATTGGATAGGCTGTGCCGGTTGTTGCGGTACTCCTTCGTTCATCGCATTTCGCATCAGTCGCTTCGCCATTCGCTCGGACTTGATCTCCGAGAGGTCCAGTCCACCGGGCGTGTACGTAAACGGCTTTTTATCCCGGCTCATGGCGCCGTGGAGCGCCGACGGTGGATTCATCTCGCTGAAATAAACGTTATCAGAACCGTATTCTGCTCAATTCATGAAAATTAACCGCATATTTGAAAGGAGTTTTGGCAATTTGACAGCGACGGTAGAAAATAGATACTCACGAGGTCTGTTCGAAATATTATATTTGCTTCCTGCGATGGCGCGTTTGTTTATCCAGCGAGCACTTTCTATCCGACACTGGAGTTGAGCACTCGGTTTTGCATCACTCGGGGGTTCACTTTTGTGCGGGATTGGGAATTGTGGACTATTGTGGATTATGATCTGGTCGCAGCGGTTAAATATAGCGCGGGTTAAGCGAGCCGGCGGGTTTGTATCTGGGAGGAGAGCGCGGTCGGCGCGTGCGCCGCCTGCCGCCTACTGCCGGCCGCCGACCGCCGCCATGTATTTTGGTACCGACCCCAATAGCCGCCTCGTCCGCGATTTGTCTTCTACAAATCGAAACCCCGAACGCTTCCGACAGTTTTGCGACTTTACTAGCTTCCGCGCGTAGCTTTGTGTTATTCTTAAACTACAATCCTTTCATCTCGGTCATGATTGAGGCACAAACAAACACCCCACCGTTCATGCGTGTTGAGAGTAATTTCCATTCATACTGTCCATCTGCATGTGCAATCCAAATTGTAGTTGAGGTGCAATATACATCTATGTTTTATTGCTGCATACACATGAAGTTGTGGAATGCACACTGCACGTGGTTGCCAACAAGGGCTCAGCACTAATTTCACACTAACGAATGCTTTGAAATCTATTAAAATAGCAATTACTGTGTCAATGGCTTTGGTGACGGAGAATCTTGGAATCTTTAATTGCATTCTTCATTTAGGTTGGGACTAATTTGAAGATGTAAAAAACTTGTGCCTAGAGTACAAATCTCGCTACAATCTAGTCTAGTCTAGTCGTGTCACAATTTCTTTCGAACGAGTGTTGAAAGGATTTAAAGTGCGCCTCAAAACTCAACCGCACTTCAATCGATTAAATTTTATTATTTATTATAGTTTTACTTATGTCAATTATTTTATTTTTTGTTTTATATTTGATTTTATTATGTGACTTTTGTATTAATTAGTGTAAGTGGTTGTATTTTGCCGTTCTAATTAAATAAATAAATTACGCTTGACAAATGTTTTTTTAGGTTCTACGACATACCCGATGTTTTCATTCACCATTTGAGAGTACTGGTATAGCGCACATAATTTTTTCGAACAGAAAAATCCATTGGTGCACGACTGGATTTGAACCCTCTTCCTTAGGATCAGAAGGCGAGGCCACTAGACCACAAGTGCTCTCCTACAACCATTGCATTCGCTAACCGTAAACAAAATCAATCAACATTCAATATTATTTTCAGATTTACTTTACAATTATTATACGGATAACCACAGTAGGTATTGGTCGACTTCGACAACATTTCGCAGATTTTTTCCCGTTTCCAAGATTTGAAATCTTTGCAGTACAACCGTTTTATAGATGATTAATAATTCTATAAGTGATTTATTATCTTATGATTTATTGGAGGCAGCATAAAATCATTCGTTCTGTAAGCATATTGGGCAGATCTACATAATATCCAGCAGTGAACTTCTATAGGATAATTATGATGATGAATCATCATATCTCATTCATCATCATCATCATCGACCGACAGTCAGCAACACCGTTTAGGAGACAAATGCTTTTTCAGTTCATGCCGTATTCATTAATTCTGCTCCGAAAGCTTGTCTTCAGTTTATATCGAAATGTTTATTTAAATGCAGCTTCATCGGAGATTTACAGCTCTTCCAAATATCACGGCTATTAATGTTGGCTGCACACCAAAATGTCGGCATTGCTAGCTTTCGCGGGATCGAATTCTGTGAGGTAACTATGACGTCTTTGGTATACATGGCGCCGGTCCGAACAGTCAGTGTCAAAAGTAATTTATGTATGACCAAACACAAAACCATTTATGAGTTAAAATTTAAAACTAACTAAATTTATTATTATACAACTTCAGGACCCTGATCGGTTCAAAGATGCAGTTACCTTTATAATGTTTCCCTTTTCAGCCTCTTTTACTTCTTTATACGACATGACCAATTAGAAGGTAGCTTCCTTTTAAAGCAAAACATCCCAAAGGCTAGATTTTTCACTCCAAAAGGGGTGAAAACGTTTGTATGGAACTTCTAATGCAAAATAAATGAACGCATGTTTCAGGATTTTCCAAAACAAGTCTTAAAAAGGGATTAATTGTAATGTCAAAGTTTGTATGGCAACTTTTTAACGGGTGGTGTGATTGGCTCGAAACTTGTTAAGAATACTTTAAATAAAAAATAATGACGTGTCCATTAGGTTTTACAAGATAACCTTCAAAACGGGCTTAAATGGGATGTCAAAATTTACACCACGTAGTAAGTAAATAACACATTTTTAGTCGATAGATAACGGTAAAGTCAAAAGAAAAATTACAAAACACTAGCATCCCCCCGCGGCTCCGCTTGCATGATACATAGTACATACCCGGATAAAAAGTACCATTTTACCAGACCATAAACCATGTGTATTCTAAGTTTCAGCCAAATCCTTTGAATGGTCACGAATTTAAAAGGGAACATAATATCACCCACTCACAAACTTTCGCATTTGAAAATTACTATATACCTAGGTTTCTTATCTTTTCCGTACCTACCTAGTTTAAAAACAGATTTCAATATTCTACTAACGAACGACGGATCGTTCATTATCATAGCAACGTTGTTACGAAAAGCGCCATATTTTTTTATTAAGGTCAGTCGATGATTTGTCTTCCGTCAGTTTAATACGGAACCGGACATTAGATAACTTTGTTCTAAAACACTAAATTACCTTTTGACGGGCTTTCTTTATATATTTAAAATTAGTAAGCTCTTGACCTCGATTCTTGCCTAGGCAAGGAGATCTACAATAGAGCGAGCTTTTCCATTATTTCAGTAAAAAGGAAAACATCGTGAGGAAACTGGCATATTGTGGAATATAAAAAAGTATTAAAACATGTGTCAAATGTTTTGAATCTTCACCACACTGGTTCTTTCGAACTTTGTTTCAAAGTGCGTACAAAAGAACCAGTAACAAGACTAGTGGAACAATAACATAATGAAGTATTTATTTAAAAGAACAAAAAACAAGACTGCGTACAATTTGGATAGTAGGTCTGACATATTTAATATCCATAATTTTATGACACAATGATGATGATGATGGTGATGAATTTGTACTATTTTAGTCTACGTTTTTAGTTTTGTACAATCTTAAATTATTTGGAAATGACACCTTAAAGCTGCCATATTATTGTTTTTTTACACTTTAGTGTCAATAGGCTGTATGACACTCGTCATCTAGACGAAATCAACAACATCTAATTTGTCAAAATCCGTCCAGCCGTTTCGGCTACAGAGGCAGCCAAAATAATAAATTGAAAATGGCTTCTTACAGCCGCCATGTTGGATTTTTTGACACATCATATAGCCTGACACTCTCGTCGTCCCGACAAATCTAACGACATTTGTCAAAATCCGTCTAGCCGTTCAGACTACAGCTTCAGTCAAAGGAATGCACATACCCACATACTCACACACTCACATACTCACACACCCACATACACACTCATACATACACACTCATACATACACTCCAAACACATCACGCACACGCAACAAAATTTTCATCAACAGAAACTACGAAAACCTCCTAACATTTGTTATTTGTGACACAATAAACTTTAACTAGCATACCGTTAAGTTGCGTTCTACAGAGAGCTATACAACTTAATGAAGAGTTATGTGAGTGTAGTGATGTACTAACAAAACTTGCTTGCAGACAGCTTTTAAAAAACTTTCATCAGGCGCTGTCATGAAGTTTTTTAAACTTCGAATACTCGAATACCTTGCCGTTGCGTGATTATTCTTGGCAATAATCTAACCCCTGAATACTCAAACGCGACTCAGAGTTGAGCACGTCTCAACTCACGCTTTTTTGACAGTTTCTGATGAAAATTTGACAAAAAATCATCATTTGAGACGTGCTAACTTTGAGATGCGTTTGAGTATTCGGGGGTGAAAATCTAGAGTTAAGGCTCGATTATTTTGCCAACAATTCACGCTACAAATACAAGATTATCGAGGAGGCCAATTTCCAAAGCTTTCGTATCACGCATCTTCGATGTTTCGGACTCCGAATTTTCTGTGGCTCTTCCAGCACTAGTGCGGTAGACCTTACTTTATGTCAAGGTCTCGCATCCCAGATTTTAGGGAATCTTATTTCGTCCTTATTTTATTCCGAGCATTATTTGTCATCATAATCTTAAGATTTTACTTATCTCATCTTTTATTATTTGTTATAGGTTATTATTTTTACAAATTCGGTAAAAACTAAAACTACATCAGTATTGATTTTTTTCTGTGGTTATAATAAATGTTTTACCATGTGATATTGATCCTTACATGGCAGCACGTCAGTTTGTCGAACAAAACCCAAGTATTCTTTC
This sequence comes from Scotopteryx bipunctaria, assembly GCA_949320045.1. NCBI lineage: Eukaryota > Metazoa > Arthropoda > Insecta > Lepidoptera > Geometridae > Scotopteryx > Scotopteryx bipunctaria. Next base: position 3,786,872 of record OX439459.1, on the reverse strand, counting down.
GTAAGCCTGACATACTATATTTACGTCTACTACTGTACATTTTAGTTCTCCTGTTAGTCGTTCTCTATAAGGCAAACAAAACATGTTACAACATATGACCATTATAAATGTAAATAGTGCTTAAAACTTACTTTGACTTCAGTCTTCGCGGACTCTGTTGCAGTCGCCATTCTGTAAGGAAAACAAACATTTAATATTACTTATTATATTATTGTATATAAGTAAAAGTTCTGCTTATACAGTGTAGTAGTGTATTCGATGAGAAACAAAAAATCCACATAGTGGTATTAGTGGTGTCCACACAAGTAATTCTTTTTGTCGTCTTATGACGACCTCAGTGGCGTGGCGGGCGAGTGCTCGGCTAAGACGCAAGAGGCTTGGGTTCGATTCCATCTATGGGAGAAATGTATGTATATTCTGCAAATGTTTTTTCAGGTTATTTATATTTATCTTTGATATGGACAGGTCAAAGATTTTTAATCTATATTGCTTTACTCACATATTTTAGCTGCACGCATATATTTTTCAAAATGACATCAAAAAAGGAGATTCTGTATACGAATACAGAACCTCCTTTTTTTGATGTCATTGAAAAATATATGCGTGAAGCTACTACAAAAACATCTCTATACCAGTCGCAACATCGGAAAAACTGCATAAAAATTCCACCACATTCATCTACAACTTTTCCACTTCTCATGGAGCTTGAACTAGTAAACGTTTCCCCATTCCCATAAAATAAGCACACTTTGTTTGTAAACCCTTAAATTATAAACATAAAACGGTATTAAGAGATTCAGAGTTGTGTCGGATTTACGAAATTATAAGCCATTTTCACGGCTTAATTTTCTTAATACCCTATTAAGATCATTAGAGAGGAAAGTTTCATAATTTTTTGTCAAACGATTTGGATAATTCCTCCGGTTTGAATTTATTGTTTGAATGATGTTGGGGAAATCTAGGTATTTATTGTCTGCTCTCTTACAACGAAATGGGCCTTTGTTGAGACATTTCTGAACTATTTTTGGCTAAAGCCAAAAGCGGATTCCAGAACAATGCTCAAACACTCAAGCGTACTCGTATATTATTAGCTCTAATTTTTCTATCATGTCAATTTCAATGTCAGTTGTCAACATTTATTGAGTTGATGAATTGATTTACATTTACCGTTTTACTGGTATAGCGCACATAAATTTTACGAACAGAAATATATATCCATTGGTGCACGACTGGATTTGAATCCAAGACCCACGATCGGAAGGTGGGGTAACTACTACTAGTCCACCAGTGCTCTCATTTGTCATCGTAAATATACAATGGAAACTCTCTCAAAAGCTATATTCCCTAGATTTATTAGACTCATAGTAAGTTATAGCAACATAAACAATTTGCGTTCAAGAAATAGTACCGAGGTACATACATTGTATTGCGCAGTTGGCAGCAAGAACTCATTAAATAATTGGCTTACCTATTTCCTAATTGATATGAACAATTTACAAATTAGTTATATTTGTTTACAGGAAGAAACTCTCCGCTAATATAGGTATTTACAAAATAAAAATAAACATTTAGGTTATGTATAGAACGACTAATTAATAAGATTAGATTATTTAACAGCGAGAATTCACTAGATCGGTATAGCGCAGGACCAGAAAGAATAGCGTGGCCTGAACCCAGCTGTGGGTGGATGGAGACTGATAATGATGATGATGATTTATAAACCAACTAGTATCCCCGGCTCCGCTTGTGCAGTACCAACTTTAACATATAGCCTGTTTTATTACAAGTAGTTCGCCCAAAGTTAATCAAACATATCCACAAACATACAACGCCAAATCGCCCAAGTTGCCACTGATATCTTCGCTTGCTCGATCAATTATTATACAGTAGTACCACAAAAATTGTGCCGCCATTAAGTTTCATTAAAAGTGACAAAGAAATTTCAACTAGCAAAGCTGAAACTGATTTCAGTCAATCAAATGTTCCAGATCTATTGATCAAAACTATCGCATTGACATGAAACTATCCAGGGGTTAACGACCTAGCTTTTGGAAAGCTGCCTAATGTTCCAGATGATTTGTTATCGACATCTCGAGATAGACAAAATGCATTTTAATACTGATCGATTCGTCTTTGATATTCGCTAACTCAATTTTAGCCTCTTCAATCTTCAACAATATTAAACAATATTATACATTTAGAAAGCCAGACTTTTTGATTAGAGCCTAAGATGTTTTTTGATGTATTTGCTTTTTAGGCAGGTCGTAGAACCTAAGCTCGAAAACATGTTTCAAGAGCACGAAAAAACCTTTCACCACGCTGGTTTAAAGAACTAATCATACAATTAAAAGTAGCTCACAATTTTGGCAAAAAACAGGGCACCCTGATTGTCACTTGGTCACGCACTAGCCATTGTTGCGGATGGACGTCCCTAATCCGCACGAAAAAAACTAGAGATCACTGGTGGTCTAGTGATAACGGCCTCGCCTTCCGATCCTGCATACGTGGGTTCGAATCCTGTAGCGCTCTAATGGGTTTTTCTGTTCGAAAAATGTATGTGCACTCTCTAACGGTGAAAGAAAACATCGTGAGGAAACCGGCATATCGTAGAACTGTAAAAAGTTCTAAAACATGAGCACGAAAGGAGTCTTTGAGGCACACTTTAAATCCTTTCACCACACTGGTTCAAAATAACTAGTGACACGACTAGATAGATAGAAAAAAAAAGCAACTGGTCAAAACAAAACTTCAAAAAGTCGAGTAATTCCCAAATTCATTCTCACTATTACGTTTTGGTCATCCATAAATCACGTGAGACTCGGAAGAGGGAGGAGGGAGGAGCAAGGAGGTAGTGGGTTCGGAAAAAATAAATATCACAAAGGGGGTGTATTTAGATAACACGTATATTTATTTTCACGTCTATTATTAGAGATTACTCCTGTATTTAAAGAAGATATTCTAAAAATATTTAAGATGCTTTGTACCAAAAAAGTACACGTGATTGTGGGGGGAAAGGGAAGGGAGTCTAAAGCCTCACCAAGTATCACCAGGGGGAGAGGGAGTTAAAAAGTTGCTAAAAACATCACGTGATTAATGGACGACCCCTTATGAAACGAGGTAGTGGGCGGAGACCCTAAAGTGAACAACATAAGTCTGAATACAAAGGTGACATAAAAAGCATAACTAAGTTCCCCACTAAGTCTCCGATATGAAAGAAGTATAACAAAAGCAGTATTTCACAATGCGTCGGACAAGCACAAGATTTCAGTTTTTGCTCGTTTTCAAGAGATACGATAAAATACTGCCCGAGATGCTTGTAGAAACACCCTTAGGTTCTTGCACACGACTGAAAAATGCTGCACTTATTTTGAAAGCATACAGCTGCGACAGACTCGGCTAAGAAAAGTAAAGGATTTATACTTTCTAATACTTAGTCGCACTAGTCATTGTTATGGATACCCAACGCAACTCATCCTTGTTATCAATAATGAGAAATGAGAAATACTTAACCAATTCTTCGAAAATTGTCGGATTACAAACAGGCGTAAATAAATTGAAGATGTATCAACAGATGATCTTAGTGAATTTATTGACGAAGCATCTTTTGATACTGGCTTATTCGCATGTTTCGCTCGCATAATGTAAATTTCGAAACCCCATTTTACCCCTTTTTGAGGGTTATTTTGAAAAACCCTGAGACACATATAAATTTATTTTTCATTTATTGTATTCAGACCGAGTTTCAAGCAAATCGCGCTACGCATTCAAAAGTTCCATACAAACGTTTTCACCCCTTTAGGGGTTCATATTTTTAAAATCCGCCTTAGTTGCTATATAAGTTACCTTCCAAATTTCAGGTTTCTAGCTTAAGTAGTTTGTCCTGTGCGTTGATTGCAAAAAATGCTTACTGTTTATATATAGATTGACTCTGAATAATGTAGGCGTAAGACGCGTCTACTATTTAAACGTCATATGCTTATGCTAAACACACGAGCCTCGGGAACAAAAATAGGCATTATATGACAACACTAGATGGTACCACTATAGAATTTTAGAACTCACTATTGTTGCGTTTTTGGAAACCCATGCACCCGAGCACTGGTGGTCTAGTCCTAAGGCCGTGGGTTCGAATCCGGTCGTGCACCAGTGGATTTTTCTGTTCGAAAAATTTATGAGCGCTATACCAGTACTCTCAAACATTGAAAACATGTGTCAAGTGCACGAAAGGAGCCTGTTTGGAGCGCACTTAAAATCCTTTCACCATACTGGTCCTAAAGCACTAGGGACACGACTAGTAGTGGTAATAGGATACAAAATATGTTTTCTTCTTCCGTTCCCCACTATCAGCTGTCATCTTAGTATTCACTCCTTTCTTACTCACATCATTATTCACGCAATCCATCGATCTCAAACTTTCAAAATTATAACATAACAGTAACCTTGTAACAAGCTACGGGGATGTAAATAGCAATTCCTTTGCCACTTTGTGTCATACTTGCCTGTAAGAAGCCTCAGCGGCTTGTTTGTGGCAAGGCGAGCCAGTAACTCGCATGAAAGAATGTCATACCTTGCGGAAAACCTCGCTTGAAAGGCAAATTCTGCCACAAATAGATTCGCAAGTTTCTTTAGACATCAGACCATGCGTATGACTCGGTATAACGCTTCTATTCCTTCCTACACTACATACATACATATTATCACGCATGCACCCTTAAAGGGGTGGGCACAGCTACAAGTAAACATAAGAAAATATGCAGCCACTTCTGATTTAGTCCTAAGATGGATATGGTGAACCATGGTGACAGGTGATCAGCCCCTCGTATGAGCTAATGGCTAACTCTTGTGACGGAGTTTTTAGGCCGCCTATATAGGCCTTCGTCATGGCTTAACTACTTAAAAGCCGTTCCGCCTACACTAATAGAACGCCACGTGACTTTAGATTTTTTTACATAAAGTTCATTTTCCTTCTGTGTCCTCTAGAAGTAGAATTTTGGGAATCCCTTTCTTAGCTTCTACACCATAAGAGGAATATGCCATTTAGGAATATGCAGTTCCATGTTTCTAAGATGGTTCAGACTGTACGTCGATTGTCAGTCTGTGAGTTACATAAAAGTTTTTTATAGTTAGATTATTGCTTGCTATAAACATAAAAAAAACTAGCAAGCACTTTGACTACGTTCATTGATGTGTGAAATTTGTTTTGTAAGCCAATTTTCATTTTACTACTGATTCATTGTGTTTTATAAAAGTAAAAAATAATAGTTTTTGACTTTAAACTAAAATTGAAGCGGGTATAATCCCTTTGTTGGAGGTTTTTTGTGATTCTTAAAACCGAGCTATAGTGTATTTAAAACCAGAAGTGTTTAGGTCAAATTCGAAGTGGACAAAAATATAATAATTGGTTAGGTCAGTACAATTTAAGTTGCCCAATAATTAATTAAGCTGTTAGGTTGCCTAGCAAAGTTTGGGTAAAACATTCCATATTAAAGGATTTGCTCGTAGTATAGATTAAGTTTTGAAAATACCTTCCTATTTACAAAGTAGAAAACATACTATCCTACCAATATTATCTAAAAGATTGCTAGAATATTTGTTTCTCCAACACGGTGGCATAACGACTGAGCATACTTGGATTCAATTTAGAATGTTCATAGTATAAGCATATAGGTAAGAAACTTACAACTAATACAAATATAATTTACAAAATACAAAAGAAACGGTCTATAGATAGCTCACCTGATCCAGCTCATCTGAAGGTGGATATAGGTTACATTGTTATCTTGTATTACGCTAGGATAAAATAAATACTACGTATAAGATTGACTCTGCATTCGAAAATTTGCAAGAATCCAAACAGAAACGGAAATGTGGTAATTTCTCTAGTGAATAAACTTTGTATTTGCATTCAAGGCTGCCATAAACAGTTCTAGGTATAAACTCCAGTTTAAATGATGTGCATCTGCTATTAAAAAAAATGATAAAAATAAACAAATCATCTAGCTGTGGCTGCCAAGTTTTCTTATGCTTACTTGTGGTTCTGCCCACCCCATTAGGGATACATGATAATATAAACTTTTTTTATTTGTGAAATCGCTCCATACATACGTAAAGTATGACTATAATGTGAAAGGAAAGGCTTGTGAAGACGAAACAGACAACAGCGAACTTCGAAGTAAAGCAGCCAATTTTATCTCATCCGATAAATGGTATGATTATGTACATTATGGCGTTATAATCAAGGATTCCCATTCTGTCCTGTATGGGTGAAAGTCCTAGTAGTTTTGTTGGGATGAATTTAAAATTCTTGGCCTAGATTGCTTTAATAATTAGACTCTAAGTCAGAGGAAGAGTGATGTCTTCTTCTGCCTCGGAATCACAGTAATCAGCAAAGATTATACTTTCTAATTTTAAGGGTTCCGTACCCGAAGGGTGCCAACGGGACCCTATTACTAAGTCTCCGCTGTCCGTCCGTCTGTCAGCGCGCTCTCATGAACCGTAAAAGGTAGAGAGTTGAAATTCTCACAGTGTATTTTTGGCCGTTATAACAACAAGAAACATTTATTTACATGCACTATGGTACGGAATCATTTGTGTGCTAATTCGACTCGCACTTGACGGGTTTTTAAATAAATTTTAAAAGTCTTTTAAATGTGGGTACTCGTTATTATAACTTCTGCAGGCCGTCACAAAATATTATTTAATACCAAATATCCCTCGTAAAGTTTTCTTGTAAATCTTAATATAAACTTTTCGTATTTTCCGCCAGTTGTCAGTTACTGTTGTTTGTGCTGAAAGACTGCTTTAAATATTCTAGCTAGACGATAAAATAACATCAAACATTTTTATATTGGCGTCTTTTATGAAAACTGTCGCCCACCCACGGCTTCACTCACGTGTATAAAAAGTAACGAATGTGTTATCCCAGGTCATAATAATGGTGTACTCCAAGTTTCAGACAAATCACTTCTGTCATAAAGGAGATTATAGCTGAGAACAACAAACACACACACAGACACGATCAAACACACAAGTGTAGTAAGTAATAAATAAAGTTAAAAAAACAACGGTAGTAAAATTAACTTCAGATTTCACGATTTACTGGCACGAAGACTCCGAGGATATTCCCAAAAATATACAACGAAAACAAATAAAATTGGTAAAAGTTGAACTATAAAATCCACCCAATTTAATCTTCAAAGCAGATGGCAACTAGCGGTAAACAATAAAGCCATTTATTGTACAACAGATAGTGTTATTGCAATGCCCGTTTTAGATCAGCTGGCCCCCTGCCATACAGATAGTCCTAACAGTTCCAATGCTATGCACAGTTAACGACAAAAGCAATAAAAATAATGAGCTTTAAATATTCAGGTATTTTTGTCCACTTACACAACACATTAAACATTTTTAATCTATATTTTTAGGTGGACAAAGTTAACGACTGAATGGATACCATTTGAAGGCAAGAGGATAAAAAATGGATACCAGGAAGGCCTAAAATGAGGTTTGATATTTTCATCGTAAATATGGACCGGCTTGGATGAGGAAGTTGCGGGAAAGGTACCAGTGTAGGAGTTTGAGGGAGGCCTACACCAAAAGCGAATCATCAAGCTAAAAATAGTGTATCGTGATTCGTGATCTAAGTGTGAAATAAATGTACAATGAAGTAATGTTAATGATAAGGAATAGATATTTTATTTATTTTATTTTATATTTTCATACAGTTGACTGTATAAATAATCCTTTTGCAAAGTAATTCAATAACCTCTAGTCAGGTATCTACTCTATAATTTAATGTTAGACACATACGGTTACGGTACATAAGGTAAAAGCAGACGTCAAAACATACGTTTGCAAATTACTACATTTGGCACAGTCAATTGCTATTTACATTGATAATACTTTTGTCTTTCACTGTACCAGGCAAAATAGCTATATTAAACAAATATTTATGAGATTTTAATGATAAAACGGTCAAGCAAAAATACTATAAGTGCAATGTATCTAAAATAGATACGGATAATTATATGGCTCAACGGATCGGTATTACCACAAATATTGTGCGCCTCGGCAATTTTCTTCTAGCTTCTGAAATACAAATCAACGCGATGATGATATGTAACATAGAGATGTTACAATAATTATGTAGATACTTATTTTTTAAAGGGTTGGTTCAGTTATTATTAGTTGACTATTAGTTGCATATTCGGACAAATTCGGTTTTCATAAAAAGCACGAAGTTTGCCGAGGCGCACAATATTTGTGGTATGTACTTCGTTATATTGTAATTCAATCGTAAGAACAAAAGTCACGCCACTACACTGGCTATGAATAAAACGATTCACCAATTAACTAGAAAACAGCATAATATATGTAGGTTAAATCATCTTTTGTGAATGTTATAGGCTATAATATTATATAGCTATGTTTCACACAGATTCTAAACAAAGTGGGTTAATTAGGTTACGTTATTTAAACTAGTTGTAATAATGATGTGGCATCCAGCGACAAAAGCGTTTCTTGCTGCCACTGGTTATTTCTGTGGTCGTTTGTGTCACAGCGACAAATGGACAGCGTAATCTGCCAATAATTTAGGTTGTTTCTTCGGAGCGGTTTATACAGATGTAGCTGAGACGTGGCAAAGATGTTTATATGTCTCCTCCATAGACTTGTATGAAGTAAATTACACATAGGTGGTTTTTTGTTTTATTGAGCGCTTCAATCGCAGAAATATCACGCCTTTACTCCAGCTATCAATAAAATCATTGATAAATTAACTTGAAAACAGCATAACACACCCGCTTCGAATAAAGTTGAAATTAAAGTAGGTTAGTTATGTTATTTAAACAAGTGTTTATTTAAAAGAACAGTCAGTCAATAATTTGTCAGTTAATAAATTTAAAACTCTAATAAAACGAAAGTTGTTTAAAAACTTACTATAAAATACCCGATTACATAGAAGACAAAAATGCTTGGGACTGAATAATGCCTAACTTCCCTTTTTCCATTCATCCCGATTTTAGGCCTCCATATTATACGTATGGAGTAAATTATACATAGGCGACCTAGCGCGGGCTTCGTTTAAATGAAGGATAAATTATCCTATAAGCTAGCTTCTCATGGTTATTGATACTGATTGCAGAATGAAACGAAAAAACCCGGGTGCACACTGTGAGAAAGCTCTCGTTGAAGGACTTCTTTCGAACCCTACACTTCACACAATGACTATTCCGACTCACTCATTCGTATTCTTTCGATATCCTTAATACTTCTAACTTTCCATTAGTTGATGCGCTGATTGCAAAATCACCACAATTATCCCAGGAAGTAACCATCGACTTCACAAACAAACTCTTACAATAACACAGCTAGTAACCGTTCAGCCGTAAAACTGTACTAAAAGCATTCTGCGCGAATTACAAATAGCATTCTGCGCGACTATGATGCTATTAAATGGCGTAAGCGGTGATAATCGATTGAAATATTTCACAGATTTCAATGCGAATCCAAGATCGTGAATTTCTGATGGTTTTTGGCAAAAGCCTATAAAGCGAATGTGTAATAGCTGTGAATAACAGGTTTTCACATGTACGAGGGTTTTTGAATCGCTGTTGTATCGAGAAACATAGAAATTTAAAAAAGTGGCACTAGGCTAGGTGTTTAATCTCTCTCGTAAAAAACTCTTCCTTGTTATTATATATATCTGACTGAATGACAGACAATCTACGCACAATCCAAACCAAAAGTCCTAGAAGCATGAAACTTGGAGGTTACATTTCTCTTATGGTATAAGGGTGCATTCCGAAATTCAACTCCCAGAGAACGCAGCGGGAAACTGAAATTGGTATGGAAAAACTAACTAGTACCTACTTCGTCTGACATTACACATTTTATAGGTCGATTAAGAGATAATATCCTCTTCAACATGATGGACCATCTACATAGGCGATAGGCTGATCACCTGTCACCATATTATTATCCATCTTAGGAATTGAATCAGGAGCGCCTGCAAGTTTTCATTATTTGTGTCTCTGCCCACCCTATTAGGGATATACAATACAAATATACAAATCAATCTATTGACATAATAGGTATGTTACAAAATAAATGAATCCTTAGGCTCCTGAACTAGTAAAAACTGAGTTTCAAATACATACATAGCTCCATTAAACCGGTCAAATTCTGATTTTTGCCATCGAGTCAACAGCTTTGATGTGATGTGTTCCGGATTGTACCGTAGACGTTTACTATATTTCCACTTTTAATTATTCCATCAGCATCTGTTCCACTCCAACGTCAGTCTGAGGTGTGTCCATAGTTCATTCACACTTGGCAGTGGTAGACACCTGTGCCCGTGACGTCACCTGGCACGCTGCCACGTACCTGGCCATTCTTCATTCCACGCTGTGGACATGGGGTTCCCTTCCTTATAAGATGACGTCATTGCCTCAATGATTATGAGAATATTTTCCGTAAATTAGGTGCGTGCAGCATTTTGCTAAACACCTATCCTCTCACCACTCTGGTTCGAAAGAATTTGTGACACGATGCGAAGTAATAGTTCCAAAGGGAAGACAGGTACCAGAAGCGAATCGATGATATTTTGGACAAAGGCCTTAAACCGACGAGCATGCATGAAGATTGTAAAGAGCTTACGGAGATCTGTGGTCTCTGTGGAAAACCTCTATGGAAAACAGGCGTGGAAAATAAGAAAAACAGGACAAGATGTGTGTCCTAAACCGGTACACCATTCTAAGATTCTTAAGATTTAAAAGAGTAAATTTTTTTTTAAATCGTTACCGTTATCGTTTTTAAAAAAGTTTGTACTTTTTAAATCGTTAGAATCTTAGAATGGTGTATCGGTTTAGGACACACGTCTTTGTATGAAAAACTACAACATGTTATTTAAACTAAAAAAGTAAATAAATAAACATTATATATTTTTTCTAACTGGATGTATGGGTACCTATCTCATACCTATGTAGCACAATATGACAGTATAAAATACAAATGAAACAAACACAGAGCACGGAAAACTCGTAAAAATATCTTCTCAATTTCATACAAACGATTGAGTGCTCAACATTCGGTATAGCAATGATTTTTTTACAGATTCAATTCCGTTTTATCCCTTTTGTTATCAATATTTTTAACAAAAAAATTTAAGGCCTTTAATAGATGATTTGTACAGCGTCAGGAGGCAACTTTTGCGTACACCAAAGAGATGCAGATTTTTTTAGTAGTAAGGCATCAATGTTCATGTTGCACATAGTTACTTCATGTTACAAAGACCAAAAATAGGCCCAGTTGGTCCACATTATTTAGGAGCGACCCACTTTCTTCAATGTTTATCAACAAACTGCACTTAAATTGCCTAGAATAGCGATACTTCATCTCGAAATAAAGTTTTAACCGACTGATAAACTAAAAAATATTAAGAGAACTGGTGGTCTAGACCCCGCCTTTCGATCCTAAGGTCGTGGGTACCTACTTCAACAATCCACTGGTCCATCCAATGGATTTTTCTCTTAGAAAAAATTATATGGCTATAACCAGTACCTACTCTCAAACTGTGAAGGAAAACATTGTGAAGAAACTGACATATCGTAGAACCTAAAAAGTTTGAAAATATGTGTCAAGGGCACAAAAAGAGCCGCACTATACTCCTTTCACCGCACTGGTTCGAAAAACTATTTTGGTGCACTTGGGTCCTACAACTTCCAGACTTAAAACAGACTGAAAACTGCTTTCTCTAACTACGCTACAGCAATTTTATGATGATCGCTTTTTTATTCTTTATCTTTATAACGAAGATAAGACTGAGACATAAAATTTGATACTGAATGGTCTTATTACTATTTTTGCTGGTTGGCTCTCCTTATGACGGGCAAGATTCGTAAAAATTTAGGACCTGTAGCCCATACCATGAGTTTCTCCTGATACTCGCTAGCAACTAAAGTTAAATATATGGACAACTCAGAAAATACACTATTATTAGCAGCCCATTTTACAAAAACAGTTTATTTTGGATCAAAACACACGGGCTCATAAATAACATAATAAGTAGGTACACGATGATAGCTGCAGTAGTTAAAAACTGTGTCGCAAATATTAACGCCTCAAAGATCACGGAGCGTTAAGTTACTTACATATGAAAATTACTAAAATTAGTGTTGTACCACTGCTAGGCAAATGCCTCTGTTTGAGAATAGTAAGAACATAATAATATACAAAATTCATAATGAATATCAATTCCCTCCCGCAGATACGTCTTATACCCCACCCATAATTTCATAGAAAGATCGTATACAGGACAAGTTTTCACAATTTTTTCTCTTCTACTTTTCTCTAGTGAGCATCGTAGTAAAAATGCTGAGTAGGGTCACTGAAATAGGCTAAATAAAAATATTTTTTTATGAAAATAATTTATTTTCATAAAAAAATATTTTTTTCTAGCTATTTATAAGAACTACTATGATTACAGCAAGATCTAGACCCATCTATGACTATGATGATGTGCCATAGCTGAACTATCTCAGTACAAAGCAGTCAAAAATCCATAAAAACTGTCAAGAACATTGCTTGTAAGCTTTTTTTGCGCCAGACAGATCGGTAGCTTTCTGATTACTATGGAGCGGGATAGTGGCCGGGAACCCTTATAGAAACTGTTGGTAACGTACACTTACTGTTGAAATCATATTGAAAGACAGTATATTATGATTTCTGTATATTAAAGATGCCAAGCAAATGCCTTAGAAAAGACTATGAAAGACTAGGTACAGTAAAGAGATCCAATCTGCATAGTTCCCAAAGGTTTTATTAAAATAACTCCACTCAAAGGCCTTTGGTGTACGTGTTTACTACATTTTATTTAAAAATTGTTGCATCTTGAGAACATGATTTAATGAAATGCCTCGTGACTTCGTCCGCATTGAGATTTTTTAGACAAACTTCATCTTCCCCCTGCGTATTCTAGGAGTCAAATTTCTGGAATTCCTTTCTTAGTGCACACCATAAAAGGAATATACCCTCCAAGTTTTATGCTTCTAGACCTTGCACGCACAGAATAAACATTCTGTGCGTTAATTGTCAATCAGTCAGTAAAGTAAGAGTTTTATATATATAGATAACTTTATTATATCTCGGTTTATAGTTTGTTGGGAAAAAAACGTGTAGGAATTTTAAAGTTATCAAACAAACAATATAGGAGTCGGGGTTTCCTTCATTCTTTTGAACTACTACAGAAAAATGCTTTGTAGCTTCCGCCCGCGATTTCGTCAGCCTATAACTAGTGCACTGCTAGACATAGACTGCCCTACTTCACTCGCATGTTACCATAGTAAATAGTAGCCTAACAATCGGTTACGAGCTACTTGGTCTATATATGACCAATTCCAAATTTAAAAGAGCGCTACGGATTTCGGATATATAGAAAAAAGACAGAGTGATAAGAAAATTCAATGTTTTTAATAATAAATAACACCCAACAGTCACATACATAGTCCTGACCCCACACTAGGATTCCCTGTGTCGTGGGTATCAGAAACTACGAGTACCATGGTACCACAACACCCAGTCCCGAAACAAATATTTACAGATCATGCAAACATTTCTTCCGCTGCGGGAATCGAACCCGCGCCTCTTGCGTCTCTGCCGAGCAACCGCCCGCCGCGCCACCGCGCCGCGCCATCAGTTTTCACTCATAGCATAATTCCTTTAGTTACCAAATGATACATATTATGGATGTTCAAATATTATGGAGATGTCTAATTTGAGTTCAAAGTATCAACGTGCGAAAATACCAAGGGTCGGATGAAAGATACGCGTGCGAATGAAACACGTGTCACCTTGTCCATGGACACGTGTCTACTAACGGATTTGGATTATTTCTATCCTCTTTATCATCTATTTTAGTCATGGAAAATGTTATGCAAAAGATTTCCGATTTGTATATGAGATTTATTTATTTTTAGAAGGGAATGAAGCATAAATTGTGTCAGGATATGAAATGTACAATGTATTTTATGATGTGTAGGCAAAAAGGCATGCAGGGCATCTTACATTAAAAAAATGGTATTTGCTAATGGTACTACTGTGAATTAACCTTACAATGCGACAGGTTGTATGTGAGTGTGTTTGGATACTTAGGAGTACATAGGGGTAAATATAGGTACATAGGGTAATTTTCATCCAGGTAAGTAAAACACGAGCGCAAAACAGATGCAGAAAAATATTTAGCAATAAAATCTCAATTGTTTTATTTATCGAACTCAAACTTTACCTACAGCTGGGCATAAGGTCCCTCTGTTTGTGTTCCTCATCAAGGTTTTGTGCTAGTCTTGTCTATCCAATTGTAACTACTACTAGTCAGTGTCACCAGTTCTAACCAGAGTGGTGAAAGTGCGCCTCAAAGGCTCCTTCCATGCACTTGACACATGTTTTCTTTTTATGTTTTATGGCATGCCGGTTTCCTCACGATGTATTCCTTCACCGTTTGAGAGAAGATCCAAATGTTTGATCTGTAGCAATACTGGTCTCTAAACAAGACTCGTATTATAACCTACTGATGATATCATACGTTTAACAAGATGAATAGCATCGAAAATAGCTCGAATTCTGATCGTTATTATTTTAAACCAGTTTTTGTTGTATTATCTTGGCACTGAAATGAACACTCTACTATGTATGAATATGGGCTGTAAATACACACAGGCTAAGAAACGAGTACAATGTAATGTTTCTTCGTCCAAAATGCCCATCGGCATTTATGCTGAGTGTACTCCAATTGCCTAGCTAAAATATTGTATGTTGTATTGTATTGTAGGTACAATATAATTAGATATAAGTTTATTTTAAGCAATAAATTACTTTTTTTTCTTTCTTCCTTCTTTCTTTCATCTAAACAAGTTTTGAATGTAAATTGGTTTGAGTTGGACCAAAATCTTTGTTTGTTGAGTGTGCCTATTTTACCCATGCACTCTTCTAAATATATAAAATGCTTACCTTACAGACTAACTGACAATCAACACAGCCTATACCGTAAGTCCTAGAAGAATGAAACCTTTTATGGTATGGGGGTGCACTAAGAAAAGAATTCCAGAAAATCAACTGCCAGAGGGCGTTGTGAGCAGATGAAGTTTGTATAAAAAAATCAATGCGCACAAAGTCGCGGGGTATTCCACTAGAATTGTTCTGGAAGCTATTCCTTAAAAACCCTTCCAACTTTCAATAAAATCACAGATAATTTATTGAAACATTAAATGTAATACAAATTATCACGCCCATATAGTGGCGTGGGTAGAGCCACAAGTAAACAACTTCTGATAAGAAAACAAATTCTGATTTAAAATCCTAAGATGGATTATGGTGAACCATGGTGTCAGGTGATCAGCCCAGGGTGATCCATCATTTTGAAGAGGATACAATCTCTGTTCGTAATGTCACTATGCATAGAAGATACATTATGGTGTTCTTAGTCCGGCAAGTCGAATTTAGGATGCAAACTCATGGTACAGTTAGCTAAATTCTTTGTTTTTTTTTTTAATGTCTCGACATATCTGCTGAAACAACGGCGGCGAAAGTTCGGCTAAATACGCTCGCAATGTTTTTTACCTGCCACGTCTCCTCGGCTTATGTGTCACTTAAACACATTCAGAGCGTATTTAGCCGAAAACCGTACTTTCAACAAAAAAATAGCCAAGCGTGGTTTCTTACCTGTATCTTCCACGCTTGGTCGCGTTACGAACAGGTGTAAACGCAACGTAGATTTAAGACGTGTCCAAATGATCCCCGTGATTCTAAGGAATAAGAAATGTTGAATTTACGGACTTGACGGCACTAAGAAGCCAGGAGATACCATCCTAGGAAGCCAAGACGTGCCCAATATATCTGAAGCCCCGTCCATTTGAGCTTTGATTTACGCAAAAGCGATTCACAAACATTTTAAAGCAAGTTCATCGTTGAATTGTATTTATGTGTTCCACAAATAGATGCTATATTGCAACGCGTAGTTACAACACGTCAACTCCCACGCAGATGAATAAAAATATCGTATAATTTTTCTGAAGTAACCATCTGAATTACGAAATTTTGATGTGATTTTCTGTGTTTGTGTTAGTGTGATGGATGAGATATGGTATAAGTGTGTTTGGATAAGTATGTGTGTGAGAGTGCCTCTTCAAGTTTCCAAAAAAATACAAACTTTGAAGTCAATGTAAAATTCCGATGAGACAAGTAGGTACCTACATTATTTATAAATTCTAGCTAAATATGAGATGAGATGAGCTAATGTTATCTTTGATCTCAGAACACAGAAGATTTTGATATTCCGTTAAACAACATTGGAACATGAAGTAGATTCGTTGGCCTAATTACCATCTTCCAAAAATACCAACCGCGAAGAAACCATTTTCCCCGAAAATACCTCACAAAACAATTTCCAGCCGCGGTAACATCAAAAACGTTAATTTTCAATCAAAACGGCTCGTTTTCAGTTACAAAGTTAGAAAATTATTAATTTCTATGCAAAGTACTTTACTGCGTGCCGTTTCGTCGGTCATTAACGTTACTCGCTGTTATTACTTTTCAAGATGTTCACTTACACTAACTTTTTATTTTTATTCACTTTTACCGATAACCCAGTCTTCGATTTATTTAATCGATAGTTTGTCACACAAAACTCGAAGTGGTTTAAAAAAAAGTCTTAACACAAGCTTCTTAGAGCGAAGATTTACTGACACGGGCCCTATCGAAGCGACGGCCACAAAAGTGCGCGCAAAGTGCGCGCTTGCTCTCGCGGCTATGAATGAAGAGCTGTTATTGTATTATGATAGTGATAATGACATTGTTAGGTGAGCCAGGTGCGTACCTGTAGCTGCCAGTTGCGCAGGCGCAGCGGTCGCCTCCAGACCTCCAGAGCGGCACTCCCGAATGAACTGAGCTCGCCTACCGCTCCCCACCTATTTTTAAACGCTTATAATTTTATTGTTTGAGCGAAAACCCACTGGGCGACAAGTTCTCGCGACGGCCGGCACACTAATGCGAATGCTTCCAGTACTTGAAAATATTCAAATACGTCCCTAAAGCAGTTCCAGCGTCACGCAGAAAACATAAAAACAATTGAATTCAGTCCAAAATTGCGACCTTTGGTCCATAATTCGGTCAGTGGTCTGAAATTCCCGCACTTGTTCGATATAAATCATCGTGACGCTTGAATAACATGCACGGTATGCACTTCACTTCACATCGTACCAGAAAATTGTAATTCTGAACTCTTTTATGCATTTTATAAAAAATCGTCTCAAAAGACAATTTACTTTTTTATATTCAGAATTCTCGCCCCATTCAAGTAGTCACATAGAATCTTTTAGAGCGCTTTACACTTATTACACCTGCTTACATTTTCCCCGACAAAGGAGCACATCTTTATCTGACATAAAATCTAGAGAGTTTTCTACCGTATTTTGTTTTTTAGTCCCTTCCCGACAGTGCTGTCTAGCAACAATGGTTTGCAGCCTTGAGTCTTAGTACTCACGTGACAAATTACCTAGAAAATAACTCTGGCATGGCCTAGCCTAGGTGATTACTAGCTGACATAATAAGGCTGATCATACGCTGAGAACATGATTCTTCTACTCGTGTTACTGATTCTCTGGAACATGATCAGCGGTCGTCAAAGAATAGCTTAGTACAGAGGGTCTTTCTTTCCTTTAGTCCTTCGATTTACATTTCGATTGGTTAAGTAAACATACATTTTTGAATACACTACTTTGATTATTGTAATATCAGTTTTACTATATTGTGTCTTTGCCAATGTCACAGCATACGGTCAGCCTAAATTTCGGGCCAAAATTAATCTTAAAATTCACGTTTCGTATTAGTAGTCCCAACATTTACGTTGGCACTTCTACATACGAGTAGGTACAATTATATTTTCTTTCAGTGAAATATTCCTGCTGTGTCCTCTAGGATTTGAATTTCGGAAATTATTTTTTCCGAGCATGTCGTAAAAGTCTACCAAGGGTAGTACCCTCTCCAACTTGATGGACCTATATGGGCGATGGACTGATCATCTGTCACCATGGTTCACCAAATCCATCTTGGCAGTCTTGGATCAGAAGTGGCTGCAAGTTTTCTTGTGATTACTTGTGGTTCTGCCCACCCCGCTAGGGATACGGTCGTGATAATATGTATGTATGTATTTTCTTAGAAGAATACTACCTCTTTTCATGCTACTATGCTCTAATGACATTCTAAACCATGAATTGGTCTATGGTTTAGAATGTCATTGACTGTCAGTCAATCAATTCGTCAGTAATGTAAGAGTTTTATTCATTTAAATAATAAAAAAACCTATATGGTATATCGTTATTATTGTGAATTCATAATGCATTAACCTAAAAAAACAGCAAAAACCAGAACAGCAAAATTGCAGCCACAACCCACTTGCACCCACTCAAAGTTAGTTAAAAATAAATCCGTCAGTTTTACTGCGCGAGTCTTCACGGCTTGTTAAGCATTAGTCTGATAATGTCCCGGCTAATGTACAATGACGGACTGTATGTACGGTATCACTGGGCACTGTACCGGCTAACCTGAAATGCAACTTGATATTTTCAAAATTATTTTTATAGCGTTTGTGAGTGGCAGAAGGGAAAATGTGCATGATTTTTATGTAGTGTATTATATTTCATAGTTTTCATCTCGATATTTATTCAATGGAATTGCCCATATCAAAAAACTGAACATCTTACAGTTTTAAAAGGATTAGTATGGGAAAGTTAGCGTACGAAACAAACCCATGAGTGCTAGTTCGACAGTAATTTTATTACAAAAGAAATTACAATAAAAACGTAAGCAAAGTGCAGTAAAAATGTATGTGTGCGTAGGTATTTTTGCTGAACAATACCTGACTAAGTTCACTGACTTTACCTATCGTGCGGTCGTGCGGTATTCCGTACATTTAAAAATGTAGTATTTATAAAATCTGTAGGTATGTATAAGGTATGTATATACTGACTGCTTTTTGAGACATGCTCAATGAATGATGATGATAAAACTTATTGACAAGCAAGAAAATTATTTCACGCGCATAAATTAATATTGATTATCACTTTAAAGACAAAAAAAAACACGGTACTTGTTTATATTAATATTCAAAAATCATGTTTTTTACATTCAATTTCACTACACGTCACATCGCTGTCCGTAGCTATGGGTTGAAATAGGTTGAAATCTGTAGACCCTGCTACGAAAAATCGTAGCAGCTTAATTAATTTCTACGTTTATTATTATATTTTAAGTTTGTTATTTTATTTGTATTTAATAATTTAATAGTATATATACAATACTAAAAAATGCCACTAAGTACTTCATGTTAGCCCAAAATACTTTTAAGAGATTAAATGCCCACCCAGTTCCAGTTCGATAACCGGACTGTAACAGTCGTATGTTCCCATTCTATTTATCACTCTGTCACTAGTTATTTTTCACAAGTTCGGAAGGCGAAGTCACTAACACTAGACCACCAATTCTCTCATACGGTCCCATTACGGTCTGATTATGGAATGGGGTGGATAAGGTAGACGGGCGAAGACTTTAAGAGTAGCGGATTTTCCTCACCAAAATCGATTTAGAACTCATTTCTTATCAATAAAATGTGTTTATTCAAAATTATTTTTAAATTAGTCTTTGGTTTCCCAAAGTGTAAAAACGCTAAAAGAAAAAAACACGATTAAAAAAGTCTTGAAAAATCCATGTTTCGCGTATGTTTTAATCGAGATCTCCGGAAACCTACCATATTTTCATATGAATTTTACTTGATAGGTAATAACTACTACTTTAATTGTTGTAAACCGGTTTTTTGATTCATTTCGTAATTACCAATTATTTTGTTTGTCAGATTATATAATGTTTTGCGCGGTCTCACTCTCTTTCTTTTATAGGTACACTTGAAATCCATAGTAGCGCTTTGCATTCGATTCGAAATCGGTCTAGACGCGATCGTATGGTGGCCTTAATTAGGCAATATTCCATATCCAAAAATATAATGTTGTATAAAAATATAATAAACGATAAAGTGTGTATAACGTGATCATCTAAAAAGTATACTTCAAAAATCTGCCACGTCTGGGGCACGTCACGAATCTCCTCGATTATTTTCGTTTCAACTGACATTTATGAGTTTTGCTGCAAATCAAAATATTTTTCTCGCGAACTTTTATTTAAATTCTCCTATAAACCGATGTGATACGCTTTTATTTGGTGCCTATAACATTAAGAACGTATTCACACGACGTATTTTAAACGCGCCGACGACGCGCGTTTCTTGAACGCGCGTTTACGGCACCGTAAATGCAGTTTATTGCGTTCGGATAGAACGCATCGAACGCGCACAAGAAGCGCGTTCGAAGTAGCTCTTAACTGCGTGTATATACGGCGTATTATTTTATAACGTCGATGACGTGCATTTCAGTAACGCGCGTTTACGGCACCACTGATTTTCTGACTGAAGGCCCCAACTCTTTATTCGAGGACGCGTTCGGTATAAAAACATTGTTTTATTATAGTGTTAAAACATCGGTTATTTTTGCACTTCACTGCGATCATTTTCACGCTTACAACAATGGCATCTTTCACAAGACCTGCGTGTTTTACCTTTAAAAATTTGATAGAAGATTCATAAACAGTCATATTTTTACAGTTTTCCACAAAAAAAAAACGCTCAAAATATGTTCTGTAAAACGGTCAATTTTTACGCTACCACACAAACTTTCAGTGCTCAGTTTATAGACTTTGAAAGCTGTATTTACTCGACTACAGCGACGTAAAAGGAGGATTGTGAAAGCTGTATTATTTGAGAGCAAGACAATGTATAATAAAATAAAGGATCAGTCGAGTTTTACTGCCAAACATTTTGATATCGAGAACGTGTCTATACAATTTACAATGTCTGAACCTAAAGATGTCTCGTGGTAACTATTCAAGTAAATTCTATTTTTATGTGCATAATACGTACTTTCCTATGAAATAGCGTTATCTTTTCATACGAATAATTTCAATTTCTTTTCACATTCAGTCAAAAATATAAGTCCAATGCTTGTTTCAATTTTTATTCATTCAAATCATATTCGAATATAATTCTATCAGCCTCTTCCAACTTCTATGTCCTTTGTGTAAGGTTGAATATCGTCTGCAATTACAAAAGTTTATAAATGATTCTGTGTATACTATGTCAAGTAAATAAGGTCGAATGTCGTGTGTACAGTTAGTGAGTAGATCTATCAATGTCGTCGCCAAGGTCGGCGCGGGCGCACCGCGGTATTTCGAGACGATATTGCGTAATCAACGTCACTAGAACGGATTTAGGAAAGTGGAAAGCATAAACTAAACCTATGTCTGGTGAAATCAAAATGAATACCTCTGTTGCCTTACCTGCTGCAGGCACTACTATGTGTGATGCTATTCTTATATGCTACAGTTTTTATACCTTTACAACAAGAATATATTTTTAACAATTTTTCTACCTTCTCAAGATTTAAATTGAGAAAGAAAACTGTTGATATAAAAAGACCGAATACTGCTAGTATAACCGTTTGGTACAAAATACTGAACAATTAAGTTTCGAAAGGTGACTGAAAATTACCGCTTTAGTTTATCGCATTCAGTGTGCTACAGTGGCGTATAAAGCTGTGTATACTACAACTAGTGTCACTAATTCTTTCGAACAAGTGTGGTGAAAGACTTAAATTACACCTCAAACTGTGAAACGAATATATACTAAATAAACTTTTTTCTGATCTATTCTTCTATTCTATAAACAGTAGTCTAAGTCCATCCCTGGTTCCAGAGTCTACTTTCTCCTTTCTTCCTGAAACTGCTAATTATCCCCATGTCTTCCGCTTTCCCACATCAAGTCACACTTCAAAATAAAATGTTCAGCGAACATCGAAATAGTTTGAATGTTCAACGCAAACAGTCGACTCTGGAAATCTCATTTCCGCTGTAATATTCAGCCATCCGTCTTAATAAATAGTGATTATCACGAATGTATAGATATGAGCTTTATGACATCTCATAGTCCTCTTTTAAAAATATAAAAAACCGGTCAATTGTGAGTCGAATTTAATACGACTAGTAGAAGTAGAAAGAGAGTGTGCAGCAAACTGCTTTATAATTAAAATTCTAAATAAAAACTAAGTGTAATATAAATAAATCAAAAGAAACATTCTTGAAACTGTTTATTGGCTTCAAATCCCAAACAATATACCTATTTTTAGCCTCTTTATTACAAAAGAACTGGTCAAGTGCGAGTCAAATTCGTACACGAAGGGTTCCCTATCGTAAATGTACACAAATGTTTCTTGTATGGGATCCCTTTTTTATTATATATTGTTATAGCGGCGATAGAAATACACATTCTGTGAAAATTTCAACTCTCTACCTATTACGATTCACACAGACAAACGGACGGACAGCGGAAACTTAGTCATTGGTAAACTCCGGGTATGGAACCCTAAAAACATCAAACTTCTGTATAAAAAGTTGCGATAGCCGTCATATTAGTACCGGAATAATAAATAAACTTTTTTAATGAGTAGTCTTTTTGAGAAAAAATAATATTATCTTTGGATCCAATCTATCATGGAAATAATAAATAAATCCGACAGTCACATACAGTCCTGACCCCACACTAGGATTCCCTGTGTCGTGGGTATCAGAAACTACGAGTACCATGGTAGTCCCGGAAGAAATATTTGCAGAACATGCAAACATTTCTGCCGCAGCGGGAATTGAACGCCCCACTTGCATCTCTGCCGAGCACTCGCCCGAATTGTGGCTTATTTCGTTCCGTGGGTTGCTTGTATACTCGTACCAGGTACATATACCAGTTGGTTTATCAACCCTTTAAAAAAAAATTGTGGTCATTTCACACAGCGCCATCTAGCCCGAAACTAAGCAAAGCTTGTACTATGGGAACCGGATGGCTGATAGAATACTTATATACTTTTTTTGTAAGTACATACTTATAATACATAGTACTACAACACACAGACCCGCAAGAAATATTTGCAGGACATACAAACATTTCTCCCGTCGCGGGAATCGAACCCACGTCTGCGTCTTAGCTGAACACTTGTCCGCCACGCCATGCACCACCGAGGCCGTCAAGTGGTTGGTGTGATCCAAGCAAAATAATGCAATGCATGTTTCTGTAATAAATTAAAATGCTTTTAGACGAGACTGTGTGGTCGGCCAATAATGTTAGGTGATTACTCGTCCCACACGAACATACGCTTTTGCATCGATTAACTAGTAGTTCGCCCCGAACTAACATCTCTCTCTTGCTACCTGCGTGACAAACACCTTTGGTCCATTTTCATAGCTGTTTTTCATAACTAGCTACGAAAAAGGTAATTTCCTTCACTGTTTCATAACTAGTTATTAAAATGGACCCTTTGTTCCCTTTTAATAACTGTTTTTCATAACTAGCTACGAAAAAGACAATTTCCTTCACTGTTTCATAACTAGTTATTAAAATGGACCCTTTGTTCCCTTTTAATAACTGTTTTTCATAACTAGCTACGAAAAAGACAATTTCCGTCACTGTTTCATAACTAGTTTTAATAACTAGTTATGAAACAGTGACGGAAATTGTACCTTTATACTCGTAAGTAACTAGGTACCTACACAGGTCTAAATGATCTATTCTAGCAAAAATTAGGATACAGTACAAAGACTTTATAACGACTCTAACCTGTTATAGGAGACGTAGCAAACACAACTATTGCGATACCGCATAAATCACAATCGTAGCTGATGTCCAGTCTAACCTGAACTACGAAGACATCGAAACTGTAACAAGAAGGAGCTCAGATTACAACAGTTTTTTAAATTTTACTTTTTTCGTATTATTTAAAAATCTATCCATTCTATACTAAAATAAAATGCATTTTGGTCTGTACAAAATAAATAAAACCCTTTCATATGGAACCCCTTTTGGTTTATTTCTTTTTTTTACCCTCCTGGGTAAAAATCTTCACAACCCCTTTACCAATTAAGCTTATAATACTTTCCAGCAAATCTCCATAGCACGATCTATTGACATACCAAGTTTCATACTGATTGGATTATCGGCTCGAAAGTTATGCTCTAACATATCCACAAACATACAAACATACAACGCCAAATCGTCCAAGTAGCTTCGCTCGATCAAATATATCTATAGATACTAAAAAATAGATGTGGTGGAGTCAATGATCTTTTCGATATGCCAAAATTGCTTGGTAAGTTTACAGATATTTAGATGACGTAATAAGATTTCATCTAATGCCTGGTTATGAAATTCTACTAACGTACGACAGATCTAGTTAAACCAGATTGGTGAAAGGATTTAAAGTGCGCCTCAAAGGCTCTTTTCTTGTACTTGACACATGTTTTTCGAACTTAGGTTTTACGACATGCCGATTTCCTCACGGTGTTTTCCTTCACCGTTTGAGAGTACTGGTATAGCGCATATACATTTTAAGAACAGAAAAATCCATTGGTGCACGACTGGATTTGAACCACAACCTTAGGATCGGAAGGCGAGGCCGCTACCACTAGACCAACAATGCTCTCATTAACTGATAGCACCATACGTCTTTTAAATGGAAAATAACGTAGCCATTGCAATAAACAATCCGTCGCCCGTTAGTAGAACATAGGAACAGGGCATAAGGCTGTGGTCAAACCACAGTAATTTCAGATGTATTTGGTTTCATGTAAAAATCTTTTCAAATTAGTTGGTTTATATTTACGATTTTAAACACTGCCAATACTTTCGTATTTTAACCCCTAAGGATTATTCAATCCTCTTTGAACCTAAAGAGTCAAATTTGGGTGATTTCTTGTAGCATTTTAGTAAAGGAAAATCCAGTCTTTATTGAAATGTGGTAAAGATTCCTTAATTCTTGCATGTTAGACACAAGAGTAGAGTAGGTAAATGGGTATAAGGTAACGTAGTGAGTATAAATCAATACAAGCCTACGTCGTAGCCACCTCTACGCCGTAGCATCCGTAGAGGGCCCCCGTAGCGTCTACGTAATATGTATGAAAGGAAATTGTTTTAGAGATCCTTAGAATACTTTATGACATTAAAGAAACGTGTTCATAAAACTAGTGCAAAACGAAAATAAAGTATACCACACTAATATACATGTATGTGTATAAACTTAGGAGACACATACGAGTAGTTTACGACCTTAAATAACACACAGACTGCTTTTTATTCGAGTACCTCCACGCGAGTGGAGGTAAGATGCTCACTTCATGTTTAGGGTTCCGTACCCGAAGGGTACTGAACAGAACCCTATTACTAAGCCTCCGTCTGTCCATCTGTCCATCTGTCCGTCTGTCCGTCGGTTCGCCTGTCAAAATAACGGAACCCTTCGTTTGTGAATTGGACTCGCACTTGGCCGGGTTTTTTTTTCGCTTTGTTTTTTTTTATTAATATATTCTTTCTACAATCAATCATAATCTACTACTACTTTACGAGTATACCTAACTATCCCAGTACTACAACTTCCTTAACTAGTTGGTAACTACTGTACTGTGCCGTATTAACAAAACCTGACATTCATGTGACGAACTCATGTGATGAAAATCTCTTATATATGATGCAAGTATTTATAGGGATAGTATCCTATCCAAAATGATGGACCACCTATATGGGCGATGGGCTGATCACCTGTCACCATGGTTCACCATATCCATCTTAGGATTTTGAATCAGAAGTGGCTGCAAGTTTTCTTATGTTTACTTGTGGCTCTGCCCACCCCATTGGGGATATGGGCGTGATAATATGTATGTATGTATGACGCAAGTCCCCAATATTTTTTCATAAGTCAAGGCCTAAGCTGTCATCGAGTGAAACCTATCTGTTTATCATTTCCTCACCAGGACACACTGCGCCGTGTTGTCTAGATCACGAATGATCTAAAATGGCGTCTGTCATCGTAAAGCTCGATTTTTACGACTACAGGAAAACAATACGCACGACACAATGTTATTTTTAGAGTTTCGTGATAAAATAATACAGCTAGAGTTCCGTTGTTATGTGAATTCCGAGACTTAATAAAATGGACGGTTTCTGTTATGTTTAGGAGTTCCTGAAATGCAGAAGCGTCCAGTTTTGAGCATGTCATCTACTCCGGGGATTAAACAACAATAGCGAGGTACCCTCACGTGTCTGGTATCTATCGTGTTAATTAACAATTTCATGATCGACTGGACCCCAGGATTATGGCCCAATAGACCTGTGTTCCTCAAAGAGGAAAACGCGTGAAATTCAGTCCAGCGTTACGTCTAGTGTCCCGCGTTGGGTGCCAATCTAAAATTTATACTGTTGGCTGAAGGAATCACAGTTACAACTGTAGTCCGTAAGCCTAATAGAGGAAATTGCTTAGTTTCATGACAAAAATTGTCTAGTTAAATATGTTTAGAAAAAAAACTTTTTCTGTACTTGCCCCATGTTGGGTGCCAATATCAATACTGTATATAAAAGAAGTGGTATATTTAAAATCGTAATCCAAGTTTTCAGTTTATATTTAACATAGTACTCTTTAACGTCCAAACTGATGACGATAACCCTAAATCCGACCTCGACTATTTTGTTTTCAGTTTTAGTAAAAAATATTGTTTGAAAAGTTCTCCAAACAGTTTGGGAATCACTGGTACAGCGTATTACCTCCGTTGATAGGGTACAAACATCGTCTTGGTCAGTATACTGTCAGTATAATGTCAGTATTGTGGCCGTTAATTAGGTTCTGAAGACGTGATCAAAGCTGTATAATCGTAAGGTGTTTGGACTTTTGTAGACCACTAACAAGAGATGTCGCCTAATTTAGGTAAAACTTTAATCAACTGTAAAGTACTACGGTATGTGTCGTGCAAATGTCTTATTTCGTTTATTAGCTTATTCCCGGTTCGATATTCTACCATCGGATACGGATCGTTTTTCTGTCAAAAAATGTATGGCGTTTTTGACAGATTTTACGTTGGTCTGGTAATAAACGTTCTGTCGACCGTTATTAGAATTTCGGGAACGGAAATCAGACGATCTCATTTGAATTTCGTTCTGATATTGAACATAAAATAAAACATAGAATGTGTCCAACTGCTTCTCTCTCCGAGCATGTCGTATAAGTCGACTAAGGAGTACCTAGAATCCTCTCCAACTTGATGGACCTACATGGGCGATGGGCTGATCACCTGTCACCTGGTTCACCATATCCATCTTAAGAGTCTTGGATCAGAAGTGGCTGCAAGTTTTCTTTTGATTACTTGTGGTTGTTTCCACGTATAAAAAGTTGGAAATATAAAAAGTTAGAATTCATACCGCGCATATTCCCAACCATATTAATAAGCAAGTGATATTATAGCAGTAACCATAATTTACTCTGATTTCCTCGCAGTTGGGAATCAGCAACATCCCTCGCGGCTACCACTCGACAGTAAATTAATTTGTTGGATGGTATTGACTGGAAGACAATCAAACTGATCGGATTCCCTTGCAGTAGGCTTCATTGTATTCAACGCTGGTAGTTTTGCGCTCAGGTACGGACTACAGGCTGTTCTTCATTGGACGATACGACACGGCACTTAGTTTGACCAATCCCCCCCATTGCCTACCACTAGTACTGCCGTATGGTGTCGAGGCCTTATAGAATCATGAGAATCAAACCAAAGTACTGCTCTTCCTTCCCACCACAAATCCGCAAACTTATACAAATGTTTACGGTTGAACGGATTTGAAAAAAATACTTGAAACACTTGGAATTGCATAATAATTATTTATCAGGGGCTCTCAAATGTAGATATTTTGACACGTATTTAGTTCGGTTTTTTTCTTACAAACAGAGCAGCGATTGCATTAAGATAGGTCGATGGTATACCGCAATAATGAGAGTGAGAGATAATTCTTCTGTCATTTTGTCCTTTGTCCTTCCCTGATACAGTGTTTTGTTAAAAAACGAGGCTAGTGAAATGGGAATATTAATCCATCGTTGATACGATAGCTTTTTCAGTAAAAATATTCACTCCCTGCCCGTGCTATTTCCCGTTTAAAATAATCCCCTCTTTTGTGTTTTGTTGAATATAATCCACCGAATAAAAATGCATGAAAGGTCTATTTTAGGTTTGTTTTAATGTCTTTTCATAATAAACACTGTTGCAAATTTAAGAACAAAAAAACCCACTGTGTATAATTTAGGTAACATAGATCTTACATATTTGATTTTGTGACACATGATGATGATAATGGTGATGAATTTGTACCATTTTAGCCGTACGTTTTTAGTTTTGTACCATCTTAAGTTAATTGGAAATGGCTCCTTAAAGCTGCCATCTTGGATTTATTTCACTTTAGTGTCAACAAAGTGTCATAAGCTCTACCTATGACACTCTCCTCTTCATTTGTCAAAATCCGTCAGCCGTTTCGGCTACAGAGGCAGCCAAAATAATAAATTTAAAATGTCTTCTTACAGCCGCCATATTGGATTTTTTGACACTTCATACCAAGATGAAGGCGGCTGTAAGAAGTAATTTTCAATTTATTATTTTGGCTGTCTATGACACTTTTGTCGTCCAAACGAATCTAACGATACCTCATTTGTCAAAATCCGTTCAGTCATTTGGACCATAGCTTCAGCCAAAGGAATGCTTAGTTTAGGGCTAGATGGCGCTGTGTCAAATGTCCACAAATATTTATTTATTTATTGACATGAGTGAATGATATGAGTAAAATTAGATTGCTATAAGCACTTCTCAAACATACTATTTGTCCTACTTTTTCTCAACAGGTGCTTGCTAAGCTTACTGTCAATATTAAGATAGGTACTGATTAGCCTTTTAACGTGTAAGGTGCCTTACACACACCACCGCCAAAACGTGCGATCGCGATCGTGTCGAAATGAGCGTCACACGCGCCGAGAGATAAGCAAGGCGGTACAGTTTTTGCGATTCGCCAACCCATGCCGCGCGGTTTACAAAGCTAGTGGTAGGTATGCGGAGAGACGAGCTATACAGATTACAGACTGCAATTTCGAAAATTCGGTAAACCATGCGGTTTTGCGATGGATTACCAACGCCGCCCAAAGCGTACTAAATTCTATGAGTTGAATTTAGTACGTTCCGCGGCGCTGCCTTAAAAAGTGACAGCAGTGATAGCTTTATCCCGCAAAGGCCGTGAAACGCGTGTATTCGTGTATTCCCACGTTCGTTGGAATTTTTTTCATTCCTTGCCTCGTGTGAGTGTTGACCAGACTATAGTATTAAGTGGCGCCGCAAAACCGCACGGAGCGTTCTTTCGCGTGTAATTCGCCTTAAAACAACAGCTGTGCTGCCATTACCGCGCGAGGCTGGTCGTTATTCTAAATACAACTAACCTTGTTGTTGGTATGAACGTTATTTGATCAATGTTCCATATTGTAATAGCCTTGAAAGCTTAAATCGTGGGTTCAAATCCCGTGCTAAAAAGTTGCAAAGAACGTGAAGAATAAACATATATTTTTTAGTGATATTGTGATATTATGTACCTAATGCCATAGAGTAGAATATATTCTGTTACTAGATAGCGCCACTAGTATAATAAAAATCGTTGTGTTTTAGGAAATGCTCCGTATTTCGGCCAGGATCCTTACTGCCTCAAAAAAAAATCGGATTTGTAATATTAGTAAGATCAAAACGAATTTGAATTCTAACTTATTTTTTTAGTAGTTTATCTATCACAAAGGCCGCCTACGCTTAGAGGATGGAATAGATGCTGGGCAGGCCTACTCCATCTTAATTCGTCCTGGGCACTACAGCGTCCCGTTTGTGAAGGTAAAAGTTGCCTACTGACGCTGTATAAATCATCCACTGTAGATGGTAAAAGGCCTTATCTATCACAAAAACGTGTTGTGAAGGTAGATATATTGTTCTACCTTCACAACACCTCAAGATAATCCCCAAACCCAATTATTATTTGAGTTCGGGGCAACAATATAACGGCGAATAATAATCTGTCATAAACACTTAACGATCTATAATTATAGTTTCCTTGACTCGATAACAGCTTTGTGTAACCTAATTGAATTTTCTTTGACGTTTAATCTTTAGGGTGAAGCCGGAATAATTTAATCAGTGACACAAGTAGCTGAACAATTTGAGATTCTCAAAACTTTAACATACCTTATAGTTTGAACGCGGTTACTTTGAACCACAAAGGATCTTCCTAGTGTTTATTTTAAGTGTTATGTTTATTACAAAAACGAATAAATTAATATCTATAACATTAAATTAAGCTGAGAGGATGAAATAGGTGCTGGGCAAGCCAACTCCATCTTAATTCGTTCCGGGCACTACAGCGTCCCGTTAGTGAAGGTAAAAGTTGCCTACTGACGCTGTATAAATCATCTACTACACATGGTAAAAGGCCTTAGTTTAAAATTGAAAATTAAAATAACTTCCGACACCCAAACATCATACCAATAAATAAATCGGACCTGTGAAAGTAAGGATCCTTTTGTCAAGTAGTGGTAGTAATAGTAGGAAAGGTAACTTTGTTTAGTCGAATATATGCTTAAATAGAAGTTGTATATCGACTTAGGTGACTTTTATAATTCAAATTTTCCTTTAATATTAACTACTAAGGCCTTTTACCATCTATAGTAGATGATTTATACAGCGTCAAGAGGCAACTTTACCTTCACAGACGGGACGCTGTAGTGCCCGGGACGAATTAAGATGGTGTAGGCTTGCCCAGCACCTATTCTATCCTCTCAGCTTAGTCGGCCTTGTTCACAGGAAAGACATGGTCAATACGTGCGGAGCTGACTAAGCCGCGGTTTTCCTCACGATGTTTTCCTTCACCGTTTAAGAGTACTGGTATAGCGCACATAAATTTTTCGCACAGAAAAATCCATTGATACACGACCGGATTTGAACCCACAACCTTAGGATCGGAAGGCGGGGTCACTACCAACTAGACCACCAGTGCTTTAATATATCACCAAATATACCATGTTTTTATGTTAACGAATGGTGTTATTCACTAAAGTACATAACACAAAGACGATATAAAAATATAAGTTGTTAAATGTTCGAATACAAAATAAACATAAGTTATTTCAGTTTGTTTGTTCAAAAGCGCGTGGGCGGAGATAAATTATTTTAAGTGGTTACCCAAAAAACAGTCAAAATTATAGGCAGCTATTTTCGATATGTGTCGCGTGGAAGGTTACTATTACTTCTGATTTCATATTATTTAAGATTTTTTTATGTGACATGTCAAGAACGTCTATAGGTACTGTATTATCGGCTTCTATGAACGCACACACGTTTTGGCTACCCAAGTCACTTTCCCTCTATCGAATTCGCTAGACGCAACGCAGTGGTGATCTAGTGGTAGTCACCCCGCCTTTCGATCCTAAGGTCGTGGGTTCAAATCAAATCGTGCACCAATGGATTTTTCTGTTCGAATAATATATGTTTTTTTTTCGCTATACCTACTCTTAAACGGTGAAAGAAAATCGTGAGGAAACCAGTATGTATAGGAACTTAAAAGTTCGAAAATATATGTCAAGTGCACGAAAGAAGTCTTTGAGGCGCACTTTAATTCTTCAACCGCTTTGTTCGAAATAACTAGTGACACGACTAGATAGATAGAAAAATATATGCTATTGCCATTATGTGATCGATTATTGCCCGATTTCTAATTCAACTAAAAGGCGTCGAATGGAAGATTATCATAGCTACGTCTTTTGTCAAAAACCATGTGACGCCTTTTGGCAGAGAAAGTCGTTTTTAAAGTAATTTAGCATGTGTAGTTCGTAAGTTGAGTAGAGGAACCGGGCATAGGACCCATGCCTGGTAGTTAAACGAAATCAATAGGTAATGATGTAAGAATAAACCAGTAATTTATTTCGAATCCAAGATTTAGTATCAGTAGACAAACTACTAGCCATTTGACGAATTCTAGAAGCGACCGATCGTAATGTCACGACATGACTTACCTGGTAAGTCATGTCCTATCATTACCTATCGATTTGGTTTAAATGATAACAGTTTAAGTTAGCATTTCCAATTTTCACCAATATCCCTAGTTTGTTACCTCTATGGTTCATTCTTGGATCAAAACAAAACAGGTTTTGAATGCAACCAATCTGACGATATATTTCTAACTGGATTGTTTTTGATATATATTTGAAAATAAGAGACAAATAGTGGCTTTTAATTTTATTAAAAAAATAATTATGCCTAATTTATATAATAACAGCGCAACATATATTAATACGTAAATAAATTAAATATAAATAAATTAAAACTATTCAGTATATGAAATACTAAGAAAAGATCACACTGACTAGATTGCCACACCCTTGTCTGGTTTTAGAGTTGCTTACTAAATGTTGGAGTATTTTTGGCTTAAATATAACCAAATCATACTTAAGTAATCTGAAAAGAATAAACGTAAATAACATATTTTATCCTTTCTCATTGACATAATATAATTTCTGTTTATATGAATTTTAACACCAGAAAACAAGTGCTTAAATTTCTAAGCATTTTATATTTTAATATACTTACAACCCTTAAAGGTAATAATTTAAACCTCAAATACCCCCACAGTAAGTCAACAAATTAAATTATTTTTTGTTATTCAAATTACATTTTTGGGAAATCCTCGGAAGGATTAGAAAGGGTCAAACATTAATGAATTGTTAGTTTTAATTGCATGTATTATTTTACTCAATCCAAGTTTTATAAAGAAGAACATGGTGGTAAATACATATAATATTATGAATAAAATAGGAAGTATAAGTTAATACAAAAATATGGATATTATGATGTATAAGAATTTTAGTGAAATGTGAAGAATGAATAAATTAGTAACTATATTAAAATATTTAAAAACAATATAACAGAATTGATATAGTTTAAAAATATAAATATATGAAAATATATTAAAAGGTAAGTTAGAAAACACATACGTAAAGCTCAATATATAATCACAAAAAAGCTTTGAAGTTAAAAATATCCTATTCTTAAATTACTCAACATTTTCATAAATTAGATTGATTACAACTAATAATAAATTAAATACCTATCTATTTATATTACAATTAATAATTTCTTTGGTAAGCTAGCTGTTTCGATGAGCATTAGAATATTAACACTAATATTGTTATTATCCCGCCACTTTGCTTATATTTACAGTTTAAATTAATATAACACAACAATTTTAATATACAAATAATAAAACAAAACCTATTCTACTCTGTTACACATTTTATAAATTGTTACATATAAAAATATAATTTTAATTCAATTTATATAAGTACTATCGTGTTCCTACTTATTATATTCTACACAAGACTACAAGAAACGAATCGACCACACTATTTTGATCACGAGCTCATTCGAAGAAAATTTTACAACTCCCATCTCCAAAAATATTTTCTAATTCAGATGTTATCTCAAAATTTTGACTCAAAATATCCTTACAACATTTAGTCACCTATTTTTTAATTCCAATACCTTCCCTTGTACATTTGTAGTTGTAGATAGATTCTTCGAACGGGGACTACTAATCTATCACTAATTATGTACTGTTTCTGTTGGCTATAGATCAGTAAAACCGTGTTTTTTCTCGATATCTTTAATATCATCTGTATCTTCAGTGCCGGTGATGATTTGCAGAACTCGAAAAGCCTTGGACTGCCGTGGGGGGCCTTCTTGAGTAAACTTGTGGTAGTATACACTGGAATTTATAAAATCACACTAATATAAATGCGAAAGTTTGTGTGAGTGTGTTAGTAACTGTGTTTGCTCACAATCATCTCCTGAATGTATTTGGCTGAAACTTGGAATACGAACGCAAATTTTTTTTGTAGATTTCCAGCAGAAATACATACTTCATTTTGCGTTTGAGTTATTAATTGATTCAACCTTTTTGAAAAGCCTGATCATGATTATTTAGAATCAATATACACACGAATAAGCTTTTAAAACGTGAGATTAATAAAAAAATGTTGATGGTGAAAAAATAAAACGTTGACAAGAAGCCTTCTGAACTGAAATCAATTGATTGATGACATAGTATAAGTCTATTTGGTCTTTAGAATGATCATGGTGAAGAATAAAATAACACTTGATGATTCTAATAAGCTACGAGAAAAAAAACGGGGTTATTGCTTACTGGGTTTAAAATTTCGACTATTGTCAGATTCCTATATTCAACTAACGGGCGACGGATGAAAAATTAAAATAAAAACTTTAATATTGTCAAAAATTTATGGAGCTTTTCGACAGATAAAAACGTTGCTATGGTAATTTAGCATCAGCCATCTGTTAGTAGAATAATGAAACCGGGCATTAGTAAAAGACTGGTATTGAGAATGATGAAGACATGGTGAAGAGGAGAGAGAATCTTTATGATGATTATAATAAGCTGATAAAAAAAAAAAACAAAGTTATACATAATAATATGTATTGTATATGCTAGTGTTAAAGAAATCGTCTATAAGAGTAAGGTCCGTGACCAATCAGATGATACAGAACCAATTATTGATACCAAATGAATAATTAGTGAAATAAACAGAATTAGAGCGTAGCGGCTAAATATAAAGCGTTCGCGTGAGTCAGAAGCTTTGCAGTAAAAAAATTGTTTACTTTGGACCAAACCGCCGCTAGTACCGACCACCAAAGCTGAAATGAGGACATTCAATATTTCATACGTTTTTTTCACATATATATGGACAGGATTTCGCAATATAAAAATATAATTATGAATAGGTCAAATAAAAAAGAGATACAGTTTGTGGAGTGAAAACATCCAAAATTATTGCGTATACAGGTTGTTTTCGATTCGCAGTATTTTCTGTTTTATATGATTTTCTATCCAAATTGATCCTCTTTTAGAATGTGCTAATGATATTTGTATATAAAATTAAAAATCAGATGAGCTGTCAAATAAATTTAGCAGTAAACCTGTACTAGCCATAGTTTATCAACCTGTATAAAGGTTTTTGTAAGCTTACGTGAAAATGAAGATATATTTATCGTATCTTAACCGTCTGTGATACCTTACGATATATTAATATAAGTAACGTATCTTAAGATGAAATATTATACTATCTTCGCCGTGTGTGATGCCTTTAAAAGGTAATAAAAAAACCCTATGTTTTTGGGTCAATCATTTTCTGGACACAATTATTCTAGTTGCAAAAGATAGCAAATTTTACTCAAAAGAAAATCAAAGTTTTGGTTCTTTTTAAAAATAAAGGAATGTTTCCTTGGAATTTTCCTAAATTTGCTATCTACAGTATTTAGAGAACTTTCCCTTCAGGTGGCATTATAAAATTTCCCTCTTTATATCACACTAATATAATGAATGCGAAAGTTTGTATGCAAGTAAGAGTGTGATGTTTGTTCCCAGTCATTTCTTATAACGGCTAAACGGTTTGACTGAAACTTGTAATACAAGTAGTTTATGACCTTGTCTTACATATTTTATTGTATCTGAGTAGGTGCCACGAAAGCAAAGAGCGTGGACGGATGAATAAATGTAAATGACAAATGTCAGTGTACCCTTTGCTTGGAATGTCACTTGTTCAATCAGTTACCCTCACCCTAATAAAAGTCAGTACAGGTAAAAATATTTTTACCTTTTATTGGCCCCGCCGTTGCCACCTTCGATCTGAATCGGAATAATCCTCGTCTTAGGCTGACTGTCCTGGCTCGGGAAGGTCCTATTCAGAGTCGGCAGCTCGTGTTGCGGCTCATCCGTCCTCACCAGCTGTGGCGACAATACCCTCATAATCCTCTGAGTGGGAGGCGAGAATGGCGCACGCGTGTCTGAAGCTGGATTCATTCCAATCGTGATGCGCAATTGAGGCTGTGGTTGACCCCCTTGCTTGTTCCTCGTCTCAGTGCTAGACACTTCCATTTGAATAGGAATAACTCTAGATGGAGGCGAGTTGCCGTCTCTCGGTAAGCTCTTACGGTTGTCCGAAGGTCTGGTAGACCACGTTGGCTGTGGCTGCTGGTATTTGGGAGGACTGACCACCTCGCGGGCCCCTTTCTGCAACTCGTTGCTCTTTTTTACCCATTCGGGCTCTGTCTCCCTGGTAGGTGTGACTAATTCTCGTGGCAAGCTCTTCCTGCCATCCAAAGGTCGTTGCACCCATTCAGGGGGTGGTGTTTTAGTTTTCTCCTTCTGGGTTTTCACCCATGGTGGTATAGATTTAGGGCTTTCGGGGCAGTAGTATACCGGCTCTTGGTTGACATACACGGCTTCTTTGTGAGGTTGATGAGTGTTGTTGTAGTCTGGTTGAGGCTGTTTTCGTGGTGTCACAGGGATTGACATTGTCGATTGATATCTGGGTTGTTCCTGTGGTTGATATCGAGGAGGAGAGGTGGCTTTTTCAGTTTGTCTCCAAGCTGGACTCTGGGTCTCTTGAACCTTGTTGTTATTGGCGTCCTGTGACACCCTCGGCTGATACTGTTGGTTTTTGTTCTCTTGCTTGACTTGCCAAGGCGGAATGTAGACATTTTCGTTATTTGCAGGTTCGTTCGATTTCCATTGTGGAGTATACGGAACGTTATTGTTTGTCGTCTGTTTTTCAGGTTCTTTAGGATACCTGTTCAGAGTTTGTGTCCTCCACGGAGCCACGTCAGCAGGTGCTTGTTGCTTCTGGTTCACATTGTTATAAACAACATTGTTGTTCTGTGGAGTCTGTGGAGCCTCTGGAGTTCTCTGAACTCTTGGCAAAGTGTGAAAAACGGGTCCAGAGTTGGTCTGTGGACTTTGATTCTGATAATTTGGCGAGTACTGTTGGGTATTTGGTGAATACTGTTGAGTGCTTGGGGAATACTGTTGAGTGCTTGGGGAATACTGCTGAGTGCTTGGAGAATACTGCTGAGTATTCGGCGAAAACTGTTGAGAATTTGGTGAAAATGGTCCACGATTATTCTGAGGTGTTGGTGGACTAGTGATAATAGGAGAATCCCTTTTTTCTGGCTGCCTCCAGTTGTTGTTTGGAGACGGCGAGAAAGGGGAACCGTGGCTAGCGGGTGATTGACCTGAGAAAGGCTGAGGGCTCTTGTTGAACTGAGAATCCTGTCTCACCAGCATTTCTCGTGTCGGAGGTGAGCCATTCGTCTGAGGCGAAGCAGAGTGCTGGTGACTGTACTGAGCTTCAGGCCTATGTATCGGACTCTCAGGGTGTCTTTGAAAGTTGTTATTACCTTGAGGCGTGTAAGTCTGGGGTTGTTGTTGCGAAAAAGAGGTAGGAGGCATTTTCACTGTCAACGGACTTGGAACCTTTTCAACGAATTTAGGCACTGGTCCGATGCGTTGCTGTTGCTCCTTTTCTACCTCCCAATGGTATGGACTGTTCGTTTTCCTCAGCATTCCTATGGGATTTTCTGGAATAACGATTTCTGGTCGTTCGCCTAATGCAACCGGCTTTGGAGATTTTGTATCGGGAACTTGGATGACTATAGGGGGTGGTGGAGGAGGGGCAGGTATTTTCATGGGAGGAGGAGGTGGTGGCGGAGGGCCTCCAGGGCCTCCTTGGGGTCGGTATCCGCCGTTGTTCATTTGCTGAGGCTGTTGGTACGCTTGTTCATGATCTTCAAAAGACCTCTGTCGCGCCATTCTTCTCGCCATGCTAGGAGTCTTGATCTGAGATAGATCCAAGCCACCAGGCGTGTAGGTGAATGGCTTCTTATCTTTCGTCATCATCGCGTTTTGGATACATGCTGGCGGCTCGTAGTTCCCCATTGGCTGGAATTGAATAACGCAAAATATTACAACATATTTTTAGCAAGAATTGTTTGAAAGCGATTGAAATGTTTGGGCCTTGGGGAAATAACGTTGTTTGGATTGACGAATCAGTATTCAGAACGTAAATATTTAAATTGCATAGAAATATGCTAAAAGTAATCATAAAGATATAAAAACGTATTATACCAAGAATTATTAAACACCACATGGAAATAATTTTTATCCAAAGAGGTCGCCAACCAGAAAATGAAAAGTAAAACTGGGATAAAACCTCCTCACAAAGACTAGGCCGTCGTGTGAGATAATTAGATGTGACTCAATTTAAACCCATGGCTTTCAAAGCGATTCTAGTGTAAGACTACTTACTATTAAAGAATACACTATAGTTCGCGTGCTCGCTTGTGCGAAAGAACAAAGAACAGGTGAAAGAGCGTGACGAAAGACAACTTCGGTGGCGTAGCGGGCGATTGCTCGGCTGAGACGCAAGAGGCGCGGGTTCGATTTCCGCTGCGAAAAAAAATTTGCATGTTCTGCAAATATTTCTTCCGGGTCTGGGTGTTGTGGTACCATGGTACACGTATGTAGTTTCTGATACCCACGCACAGGGAATCCTAGTGTGAGGTCAAGACTATGTATGTGAATGTTGAGTGTTATTTAAAAAAAAATTGTTCCTCATTTATAGGACTTTAGCAACAATATCGTTCTACACAAAACAAATGATGAAACTGCGCCTTAATTAGTCTCAGCTCTTTCAGAGCCTAGTAATAAGTTATACTCACATTGACCTGCGTTCTGCCGAAGTTGGGTATTCTGCCGATGTGTCCAGCCGTCGGCGCTGGCCCGTATCTGGAAGACAGCCAATTTTTCCACGTTATTTTTACCGCGCTGACAATCTATTATTGCGCACTCTTGCGCACTGTCCACACATTATTGACCTATTCTGCTCGGTTAAGTGAGAAAACCGTTCTAATATTGCAAATTCGAAATATTGCGAAGATCTTTGTATCTGCCTCAATTACGGCTGAACGGATTGGAATGATACTTGGCACATATACACTTTTATCCGAGTACAATACTAGTGAAGCCACCAGTGGAAGCCAGTACCTATTCTTAAATTCTTTCTCTCACGTATAACTCTTGTAATGCACACACTGAACTGCTAAGAAAAACTGTGCGGTTGTCTATTTCTATTCCTAACTCCTTAGTAGATCGAAATGTCTCATTATACGAAGACATTACGACTGTAAACATGTTTATTGAGATTCATTATCTACTTAGTTGATAGGAGTATTAGATACCTATCTATTAAGTTAAAAGCTACTTAATTAGGTGATTACAAACAAATTATTAATACCCACTATCCTAATTTTTTGAAGAGATCAAAGTACCAATTCACTTGCAAAATTTTCAGCTAAAAACTTATGTCCTAAATCTTAGACAAGGACTTTAGTTTTGAGCTGACAATCAACAAACTAAAATTCATAGAACCTTACCCGTTTTCCGCCATTTTCGTTTGATCACGTCGATCCAAATTGCATCAAAGGTAAGTGCGAGTTTGTTCAGCGTCTGGAATAATGAGATCACGGAGTTAAACATAAACATGGTGTTTTGGAAATCGAGAGCATCGAAGGTTACGTGAAAGTATTTTGGGAGATTGCATCAGTGTCCTTGCTCGGGCGAGGATCGTCCACACTTGCTAGCGGCATGGCTTTAAAACTCCAACTCCACAGGTATAGTTTCAGTAGCGAATCTAAGAGGCTAATGGGCTCAAGCCCTCTCCAAAAGTTACCTCGTGTGCTACCTTGGTAAAAAAAACCTCCCCTAAATGGGGTCAAGGTAAGTTTAGGAGTTTAGTTTAGGCGGGCTAAACTAGGTACTACTATGACTACTAGCCTTGTCACTAGTTCTTTCGAACCAGTGTGGTGTAAGGATTTTTTTAAAGTGCGCCTCAAAGACTCCTTCAATGCACTTGACACATTTTTTTTTAACTTTTAAGTTCTACGACATACCGGTTTCCTCACGATGTTTTCCTTCACCGTTTGAGAGTGCTGGTAAATATAGGCGCACATAAATTTTTCGAACAGAAAAATTTCATGGTGCACAACTGGATTTTAACCCACGGCTTTAGGGTGCTACTACTAGGTCGCCAGTGCTTTTCCCACCAAAACCAAAATCCTGGTTAGAAAAATCCTAAAGGTTAAAAGATCCTCCACTGTATAGTCTGATGGCATGTTGGAACGGCATCGTCCTAAGATCTACAGCATCCCGTTAGTGTAGGCAAATGTGACCTCCGAACGCAGTATAAATCATCTAGTATTTCTAGTATGCCTTTACCATTTGGTAAAAGCCTAAGTTAAGTTACGATACGAACACTACTCTGGTTGCAAGGCTTTGTCTTATCAGATGGCTTAAGTTAAATTTGGAACTGGATGAACTTTAGGCAATTCTGCATTGTTTCGAAAATCAGATTTCAAATCACGTCCTAATTGGATTGTGGTCTCATAGTCCTGACTTGATTTGTGGGTTTGAAACAACCTTTATACCGACTTGAAAATTACTAAATATAATCATCATCATCATCTTCCTGACCTTATCCCACTCTATGTGGGGTCGACAAAGCATGATCCTAAAATTACTAAATAATGCTGTCGATTTCCTTGTACATTTTCCTAAACTATAGATATCATTTAAACTATCTTGAGTTAAAAAGAGGCGGCAATATATTTAGAACAGACAAATTAAAATCAACTTAGAAAAAATATAACCACAGACGACACCATTGATAAAAAAATGCTTCAGTATTGAAATGGAGTCAAGGAAATACCATCGAAAGTATAAATATTCCAGACATGGTATGCAAGGAATCATTATAGAATTTTGGCACTCTCCTG
This sequence comes from Scotopteryx bipunctaria, assembly GCA_949320045.1. Lineage (NCBI taxonomy): Eukaryota > Metazoa > Arthropoda > Insecta > Lepidoptera > Geometridae > Scotopteryx > Scotopteryx bipunctaria. The sequence goes on along the minus strand of OX439459.1, from coordinate 3,746,174 downwards.
GTAATTATACACGGTGGCTAGAAGCCAGGGTATATTTAGCCCAAATTGCGCCTTTTCATTCCTGTTTGTTAGTAATAAATCTGTACGTACCGACATACATACGTATATTGTTATAAATAGTGTTGCATTCTGCAAGTCTTACGTAGTAGAGTGAGTCATTACGATGTGGGTTCTTGATAAGACGATAAATAGAATAAGTAGGATGTACCTAAATACAAGCAAGGCTTGGTAATGGATTAAATACTAGGTACTTTTAATCTTTCATACGAAGCTCTACCAAGTTCAATCCTCCTATAATTTAAGAGAGCTGTTTCTGGTAAGGGAATCCCCTAGAGGCGTTTGTTATTTAAAAAAATACCTACTCATTCTTAGTTTGTCCAGTCATCATAATCATTATTTTTCTGCCCTTTTTTTCACCTTATGTGGAGTTGGCACTAGGTACATTATACATAAATATTTTCCTTCCAATTCCGTTTGTCAGAAGTCATCTCAAGACTCCCTCCTTTCTTACTCATAATAAATCATCTCTCTTAGTTTGTCCAATATGATTCAATTTTGAACTAGCTCTATACTGATAACAAATTCTACAGTGCGAATAAATAATCCAACAATTTTGAAATCACTGCCATGCACTAAAAATATAGAAGATCTTCTAAAACTTCATGTTTCGTGCAAAGTCACACACGCATTGGATATTAATTTCAACCACGCATAATTTTCGCATCAATTCTTTAGAAGAAAACTGTTTTATTCTAGCCATAGATAAGCTCGTAAAATCTATCCACTTTTTTTGACAGAAAAGAAAATGGCGGCAGTTTATTCACCTCATTCCGAATAGCTTGCTAGCATGGCGCCTGGAATCTAAAGATATAAAAATCTTACGTTACTGACTGAATCGCTCTTCACGAAAACCATGGCAGATGGAGACCAACTCTAGACCGAGTCCTTGGTCGGAGTCACGATCCTCAACAGTGAGGAAACGATGGAGGAGGAGACTGACTGACTGACTAACAATCAACATAAATACAGCCTAAAACATAAGTCCTAGAAACATGAAACTTGGAGGGGATATTCCTCTTACAGTATGGAGTGCATAAATAAAAGAATTTCAGAAATTCAACACTCAGAGGACGCTGCGTCCTAATGAAGATAAAATGAAGTATGAATCATCACTGTACTCACTCCTTTCTTAACTATGTCCTCTTGCATACAATACCTTTAGATGTAACGCCTTAGTTACGGCTGTAACGTTACTTTTTTTTAATAAATGACTAAAAGACTGTTATAGCGCCATCTAAATGACCTCTAAATCCATCCACATTAATATTCATAACTTTCTTCGCAACACAACTTTCATCCCTTCTCATGACATGCCCAGACCATAACACGCTAGCCTATACTTTTCAATATTTCTGTCACTGGCGCTAATTTCAAACTTCCGTTGTGTATATAACTATTTTACAATAGCTTTTACCAAATATTAGACAGAATTAAAATTGTATCTACTTATTATACTATTGTAAACCATTGTTACTGAAATAAATTATTTTTAAATTGTAAATTCTAAAGACGCGGGGCATTACTCTAGTTGACACGTATACGAAAGGGTGTTTCGATTGGCAACACAGTACAGTCTGCTATTGTTAGAACGGTCACTGCTGGAAGTGGAGCGCTTGCGCAGGTGAAGATGGAGTTAAACTGCTAGTTCAATAAATAGGAGTGGTAGAGACAAGACAAGACAGCCCTTTCTTTCACTTGTACCTAGTATTTTAAGAGTTATCATACTAACACCATGTATTTTTTTTAGTGCTCCTTACCTTCGGGTATGTGCCAAGGGGACTCTATTACTAAGCCTCCGTTGTCCGTCCGTCTGTCAGCGGGCTGTATCTCAACCGATTACGGTCTCATCAACTCTATCTATGAAGATAGAGTTGAAATTATCACAGACATTTTGTTGCCGCTATTACAAACCGGCAGTTAAATTTGTTTATGGCATCTATGCTTAAGATCTATGCTCACACTTTGCTCTCGTTGTGTCCGAATCACAAGTAGCTTAGACAAGTACCTAGGTTCATGTTGTTCTAGGTCATGTACTATGTATAAGTATACAAGTTTCATCCAAATCCGTTCAGATCAAACATTTAACATCCTCACAAACTAATTTATTAACATAAATGACATAGAATAATATTTTAATGAATAAAAATACTGTGGCTCTGCCTACCACGTTAGGAATACGGGCGTGATAATATGTATGTATGAGTAAATATAATGTTTTTGTTGTTATATTGGTTCTAGATTTGAAGGGCGCCGTTAGTTCCGCCAGTTGTAAGAAATAAAACTGAGGCCAACTTTTCTGAGCAGTTATAAGATTAATTGATACACGTGTGCTGAAGCGTTTCCTGTTGAGGATGAAGGCCGCTATGGTGAAAATCACCAACACAATATTAGGCTCATAGGTTAAATGTCATAGCTTGTATTATAAAGTCTTTGATTGGATTGGTAAGTAAGTAATGAAAGAAAGAAGGCAAGAAAAGCTTAAAACATTAAAAAAACATAAAAATAAAAGTTACAAAAAAACCGTGTTGTTTCTGTAAGTTTGACTGTGATGTTTTGATGTTTGTAGCTTGATCACGCATAAACCTATTTGGATGAACAGAATACGCATGCAACTATGCATGGAATAACATAAAAACGGAATGTAAAAAAAATGTGGCCTGGAATAACAAAGGCTTTATATAATTTATATGTGGGTAAAGTCACGTAGAAGCTACTTGGTTATTAACAAAAACTTTTAGGCAAAGAATAAAACTTTGATAAATGTTGATTTTAAACTAAGTACCTACCTATCTCATTTAGGATTAGGAGTTTTACAAAAACGTGGTGAAATAATTCCTTCAGGGGTATAAAGACGTGTTAAAAAAATACCTTCGGGAAAAGTACTATCCACTTGAAGCTCCAACAAATCCAGAATCACAAACACTTCATCAAGAGCGAACAGCGTGACATGTTTGTTGCCTTATGATGCGCGCGCGCATCTAAATCCGAGCTTCGACTCATTGCTCACGTGTCATGCGTAATGGCTGCAACTGCATGCTTAGACTCATTCTTAGTATTGTTATGATAATTTTTGATTTAATATTTTATATTCTAAGAATATATTTTTTAGATCGCCGATAAATCTTTTACCACTACTTTTCGTTGACATGGAGGGTAATATTATAAACTAGTTGAATGCTCGCGACTTTGTCTGCGTTAAGTATTTTTTTTTTCATACCATCTTCATCTTATTACTACGTCCTCTAGGAGTTTAGGGATAGGAGTAGGGATTTCGGGAATTTCTTTCTTAGTGCACCCTCACTTCAGAAATTTAGGTACCATCTAAGTTTCATGCTTCAAGGAACTATAGCTTAGGCTGTGCGTTGATTGTTAGTCAGTAAATAAGTCAGTAACGTAAGATTTTTATATATTTAGAAGATGCGAAAGGAGTGAGCATAGAGATGACGGCTGACAGAAGAGAACATGCTGTGCCAACCCCATATAGAACAGAATAAGGGCAGGAAGATGATGAGGGATCCAAACTCGCTTCTCAATTTGTGAAGTTACCCAATTACCAAGAGAAGTTCTAAGTTTTTGATTTCACACTCATTCATCGTGATAATTTTAATTTGATAGAAATGAGTCACGATGCTTCAGTGGTAGAGACGAGGTCAGCCGGATTTAGGCTCAATGTTTATAGACACAAGGTTTATTTTAGGTTTTACAATGCAATAAATATTCTTCATTGTTATATCCCGGGTTTTTTGCTACCTTCCTATTAGCTCTGCTACTATTAGCCAAAGACAAAACCAATAACATTATGTACCTACTCATAGATAATTCAAATTTTAATTTCAAATAGGTGAGTAGAGTACTGAGCACCCTCACTAAATTACTTACAGTATTTAGGTATCCTTCATTATGTTATTTACTTTACTTTTAGCCAGAACTTTTTAGATTTCTTATGTAGGTATTTATTTTTCGCCTTAAGTAAAGCTTTAAAAGCTTAGGTAGAGACTTGGCCTCAGGTAAAACATAGGGGAGTTAATGCATAATGAAAAAACAAAATTACATTTGTTTAAATTACTTAAACACAAAAAAAAACAGTCCTTCAAAAAACACTTACCTCCAAAAACCACAGAACTAAATCCGTTCACTCAACTCAAATTTGTGACCGTTTTTAAAAAGGAAGGTAAGGTTGCGTTCACACACGGTCGCGGTGCGTTTCGTTCGTTCGATGCTGCCGGGCGCCCGGGCAGTGTGGCGCGCGCGGGATTCTGCGGGAGGATAGGGATGGGCTCGAGTCGATACTGCAATAGTGCAGGGCGATCGATGAAGGCGGAATCGATATTAAATAATTGTGTAGCGCGCTAGAGAAAGCAAATAAAACCTATAGGCATGAACTAAGTCATGATTTTAACGTTAATCGAATTCAATTGTATTTTTTTGTGAAATTGATGCTAGGTAGGTACATACTTAAAAAAACTGGTCAAATAGGTTTAAAGAATTTATTCTCAAAAGGATACATGAGTACAATATTATCTTAATGTAACAAGTACCTACCTAGGTCGTTTGTTTATGTTGAGGTAGCATTGATTTATAGGTACAAAGCAGTATAAGTAGTTACCCATTCAATGCATTTAGAGGTAATTATCAGAGCTTTTTAGGATTTTATGAACGAGAATGCAGGTGTTGCATATTATATAGTTGTTTTATATTTAATAATTTTGTTTTGTAAAATTTGGAGCTCAGCTAATCTTGTGTTGACGGCACTACCCCAGATTTCAATTAAATACATTAAGTAAGTGTGGTTTTACTGAGGAGTTATAGATGATAGAGCTTATCACGAAGGGTTCCGTACATGTAGGCACACAGGTAAATGTTTCTTGAGGGGTTATGTCTTTTTATTATTTGTTTAACAGCAATAGAAATACAGACTCTGTGAAAATTTCAACTCTCTAGGTATCTATTACGGTTTATGAGATGCAGCCCGCTGACAGGCGGATGGACGGACGGACGGACAGACAGACAAAAGGATGGACAGCGAAGCTTAGTAATAGAATCCCGTTTGCACCCTTTGGGTACGGAACCCTAAAAAGACCAGTCAAGAGTGAAACTAATTCACACACCAAGGGTTCCGTGCTACCGTACCTACATGGTATATCTATCCTCTGAACATCTCTATGAATTATGTACAAAGTAGGTACATTAAAATATATTACGTGTTACCTAGTTGTTTATTAATAGACGATAAATATTGATACATAACAATTTCAGATGAGAATCTTATCACGTTTCATAATTTTTAGAGCGTGAATTTACAGTAGTCGGGTTTTACCTTTTAAACTTACATACTTTTTATTACAAAATCCAATAATCTATTTTTGACGTTTTGAACATAGATACAAATTAAATAGTCACTTACTATGACATGAAAATTATCATGCTACAAAACTATCGATAAAACAACGGCCAACACAACATTGCAGCCGACACTAAAATAAAAAATGTCTACCTAACTCAGTTTTCCTTTATTCAATTGAAGTGGCTTTCCAGCTTTGCTCGGCAATAAAAATGACAAACTTATGGTAACAAGCAACACTTTGGTCATAAATATTTCCTTCATAAACCTGCTATTTGTGAAAATGACTTTTCACGGTATACGTGGTCATAAAACTGACATAATTTTCTTGTTCTTAAAAAACTTTTGTGCCTTTAGTTATTTCATATTTTGCGATCTCAGAAACGTGGCGGGCAAGTGCCTGTCTGAGATGCTCGGTATGGGTGGTATGGATTCCATTTATTCTGTGGTATGGGTTTGATTCCCGCGGCTGGAGAAAATGTGCACAACATTTATCTTTTTGATCTGTAAAAAATTCTTCCGGATGTTGTGGAATCATAATGTAGTAGGTACCTACCCGAAATTTCTGATACCTACGACACTGGGGATCCCAGTGTGGAGTCAAGACTATGTATGTCAGGTATATCAGTGGTGGCGGAGCTGGTGGTAGACTATAGACGAGTTGTTCTACACTTGAGGTACCTAATTTAGAATGTTCCAAAAATACTTCTCTGCTGGACTGGGAGTAAAGAAAAAGCACCGAATGCGTCCAGCTGCTTCTCTCCCCGAGCATGTCGTAAAAGTCGACTAAGGGATAGTATCCTCTCCAAAATGATGGACCACCTATATGGGCGATGGGCTGATCACCTGTCACCATTGTTCACCATTTCCATCTTAGGATTTTAAATCAGAAGTAGCTGCAAGTTTTCTTGTGTTTATTTGTGGCTCTGCCTACCCCATTAGGGGTATGGGCGTGATAATATGTAAGTATGTATATAAATAATTTAAGGACTGAACTGAATTCCAGAATAGTCGGAAATACAGAACATTTAGCAGGCCTCGAAAACATGCTGGCCTAGAAAAATGAGTCAGATCAACCCACGTACCTGACCACGACAATATCTTTACAAATCACAACTTTATACCACAATATTAAGGTTTAAATTAGCCAAGCAGGAGTTGAAAGATTCAGGGTCAGGAAGACGAGATAGATGTTTACCTGCCGATCTATGAATAGTGGTTCGAAGAATTTTACACGGTGGAGTATCTGGACTAGACATTTTTTCCTTTGAGATTGAGACGTGAGGGGCTTGCCTAGTAAGTACTTTTCTTTGTTATCTATTTATCATACATCTTCCTTCATGTAGACCAGGGATTCCCAAAGTGGTCGATATCGACCCCTTGGGGTCGATATCGGTTTCCTAGGGGTCGACATAAACGAAAACTGATTTTAGGGGTCGACGAGGTCTAAAAATCGACCCCTATTAAATTAACACAAGTTCTTATTTAAAACTTTCAAGATAGGTAGGTACTGTATTGTTTATGTTGTGTCACGTGTACTAAGAATAATTAATATTTTTGTAGGAAATAGCATTGTTGTAGGTAGTAATATAAAAAAAGTCTCAAGTTCGTACAAGATGAAAAACTCGCAGCTGTTTTAAGTTAGCGGACCATTATGAATAAGGGGGTTGATCTTATAGTAGGTCTAGACCATGGGGGTAACAGTTCATTTTGGAAAAGGGGTCACTTGTCCAAAATAGTTTGGGGATCCCTGATGTAGACCGTAGTGATTATAATATACCTAGTAACTAGGGTATTGTAATATAAAACCTTTTTTGTCTTGTTGCGTAGAAAAATAATACTTAGTTATGCCCTGAATGCTCCTAAATTTTTACTTACTTTTTTTTTAGCAAGGATATTCAAGATTAAAAATCATCAATAGACTTTCGTTGCTTACTGTATGTATAGATCAGGGATGTTCGGGGATATGAAATTTCGGATACGGTTACGGATATGAAATTATTTCGGATTATGCGGTAATTTCGGATACGGATATTACATTTTTAAAGAATCACTGAATGAAAAATTCGCTGAAAACTTACCAAAATCGGATAAACAATAACAATTTTGCTATCGACTCGGCAAAAACAAAAACCTGTCATAACATAACGTCTCATTTAGACTGCCTCTACCCGAAATTATTCGAAACTTTTAAATCGGATCCGGTCACGGTTAAGGATAAGTTTTTATTTCGGATATCCGATAGTTTCGGTTACGGAACTCCATAACATCCCTAGTATAAATAGGTAGGTAAGTACTATGTTAAAACATTTACCTTCAAAGTATAAAAGCCTTTGAATAAAATAAAGACATCGGAAAAATACCTAGGCACTGAACTAGAAAAACGTTAGCATATCGTGTGAAATAACTCGGTAAAACAGCATGTAAACAGGGCCGGCCTCGTCTATAAATATTTTCGTATTATTTTCGAATATTCCTACATCTCGCGCCGATCTGCAGACATACACTTATAAATATTGAACGCGCTCGGGGAAAATGGCAAATGTTCATATCTACGCGAAATAAACATTTTCTTGTTTCACCAAACACAAGGCAACACTGAAACATGTCGTCAAGTAGGCGCCATTAAAATCCTTTCGGCACACCTGTTCGAAGTATCTACTGACACGACTACCTACTTAGTAGTAGGCAATATCTAGTAAACTAGCTCCTAGGAGTTTTCCCTCGATGATTCTCTCCTAGGTAGCTTAAACATGAACTTGAGCTTTTGGATCCTTTAAAAGCTTTTTCCTTTTATTGAGGGCTTCCAATAAGTAGGCAGGTAGGTATTACATGAACGAAAATGTACTTAGTTTAGCATATATATATATTTTTATTCAACAAAGCAAGAAATAAAAGCCTTTGTAAGACTTAGGTCAATATTATAGATATTAATTACACCCTCAGACAGGTTTACGTGTCATATTCGTAAGCTTTCAACAAAGCTGCATAAAATTATAAATGCTAAATATACATTATTATGTAGAGGTTTTATGCTTTAGAATTTAAAAGAAATAAAAAAAGTTGATGTAAGGAAATCAAAAAAGGAATAAAACTAAATTATATAAGTAATTTAGTTATTTTTCTTTTTTGGGTCAGTAAAAGCTTGGCAAAATTAGTCGGTTTTAGAAACCAACAGAAAACCAGTAAATACAGGAGAAAGTTAGAACGCACATAATATATTTTTCCCAAAGCAAAAAAAATGTTTTTCCTATGTAGGACTCTAGGTACCTACTAATTTTGTTTGTTTTAAGTATATCTCAGAATCCATTGACAACAAGATGGCCGTCGTAAGAATAAAATGTGAGGGCCAGTGCCGCACTTAGCTGGCCACTCACGAAAATAGCCGACACATTTTGTGGAACACGCATCAATAACAAAAGTTAGGTAAGTAGGTACTCTATGGAAGCAGAACTGTGTCACTCTTGCAACACAGCTTCATACTATAAAATTACTTGCATATCTTGTTAAATTGAGTGCCTTTGCACAATATCTTTGGACAATGAATCTTTTTGAAAAGGCTTGAAATCAAATGTACGTTACATACCTACCTAAGTAACGATTAAATAAATACCTAATAAATGATCAGGTTTAACATTACTTCTTCGCTGGACTGGGAGTAAAGAAAAAACATAGAATGCGTCCAGCTGCTTCTCTCCCCGAGCATGTCGTAAAAGTCGACTAAGGGATAGTATCCTCCGACATGATGAGATACAAATACAATAAACAAATTTTCCCAAGGAGGTTTGACGTCAGGCAGGCGGCCGGTCTTAAAACACCTTAGCTAAAACTCTTACAGCATGATCCAAGGAACATGCTGTACCGACCCCATATAGAATGGGATTAGGGCAGGAAGATGATGATGATCTGGTTTTATATTCAATCTCACTTCAGTCTGTCTGTCACATCTGTCACTATAGGTATAGGTAGTTCCTAGAAATAAACTTAAGAGAATCCAACTAAGTTTATTATGTCCTTATGTCTTATTATACCTGCTCAAACCTACCTAGGTAGGTACCCGACAAAAATATTTTTTACTAGATGTACATTATGTTGTTGATGGAAAGATATTATACAACGTGTAACATAATGTCCCTATAAGCCCGAAAGGGGTGTATTCAGACCGAGCACTTGAATACATTGACGTGTGCAAAAGTTCAATACATCATATTTGAAATTCCAATACAATTAAAAACAAATTATTTCATGAGAAATTTGTGACAACCCTATGTGTTTGTTTACCATTTGCGTAGGTAACAAACACACGCGCACCCTCCTATCGCGTCGGACCCACACATACGCAGACAATTGAACGCGCGGCAAGTTTCAAAAAGTACCTAGGTGTAATCACCAAAGTTTTCGTAAGAATTTGCAATTTTTTTAATTCTACGTAGAAATTAAAGTCGAAGATTAAAATCACGATATCTTTCACACATAAAAAAACAACTACCTACCTACATCTACCTAGGTAGTTACCTAAGGACCTAGGTACAGGAAAAGTTAAGTTATACCTTTTCTCCCTTCTTCTTGGTTGGCTCGGAACACGGCTAATTGACATGGTAGGTATTAGGTAGGTATGCAGGTACCTAGGTTGGTATTACTGGTACACATTCACATTCACAATCACAAAATTATTTTTGTCATTTTTTATTAGTAAGCTAGGTACTAATGGGGTACCTACTAGGTAGGGTGATAGGTTAGGTACCTATCATCATACCTACCTATCACTGAATTTTATCACTGTTGACACACACAGTAGGTACTCGGTATCCATCAAAGGGAAGTAGGTACAACACACCACCGAATTCCCGGTCTTCCCTCACTGGTGCGCCGGTGGAAAGACCCCGTCGAGAGAAGACGGTTCACCAATCCCAGAAAATAGCCCGTAAGATGGCAATGGCCGCCCTGGATAACGCTCTCTGTAGAGCTGACGCGCCGCTACTAAGCTATTAATTATTTGGTGCTGCTCCAACACACACACACAACACCATATCATAATACTCACCGTTTGAGTACAAAGCCGACATCGTATCGTTAATTAGTTACGCGAACCGAGAGATTGCTTGTTGCAGTTGTTACAAGGAACGAATGCTAATTGCGACTGATAAAAACCGATCTGTTTTGCGACCAAAAGTAGGTACCTATTGCCGAAAGCCGAATTTTTAGGGTTCCTTGTCTGGGGTAACCCACTAAATACCGATTGGGAAAAAAAAGGAAAAAAACTTCACCATACATCTACTACTACTACTACTACTACTACTACTGTCGTCGTGTCCGTGTCGCTAGCTCTTTTGAACCAGTGTGGTGGAAGGATTAGAGTGCACCTTGAAGTTTCCTTTCGTACACTTTGACACACGTCTATGACATGCCTGGTTTCCTCACGAGGTTTTCCTTCACCGTTTGAGAGCATTGATATTGCACACATAAATTTCGAATCGAAAAATCCATAGATTCGAACTCACGACTTAAGGATGGGAAGGCGGGGTTCATACCAATATGCTACCATGTGCTCCATCCCCATTTGCTACTAGGTACCTACCTACTTACATAATAACCTACCAACAATTACGTAGTTCAATCAAGAAAGGTAAAAAACAAATAAACCTACGGAACCAATTTGATTTTATTAAACAAACGCTTGCGGTGCGGTGTCGGTTGACGGTTGCGGATTTTGAATTTAGCAAAGGCACCGACAGCCAATTAGGGCGAGGTGTCATCCCACTAGTTGTTGTTGTTGTTTCAATGCAACCAATGACAAATAGGCTGTTCACGATGAAAATGAAGATTAGTAAGACAGATAAGTCACAACCTTTGACTTTAGTGCCCAAGTAGGTAGGTACAAAATTGCATTGAAAAATGCTCCAATGAATATTGGAATAATACATCGTTGGAAAAACTAAAGTGGAATAGGGTCACGGCTTTATCCTCAGGCACGGTAGACCTCTTCTCATACTTCTTGTTACCTACTCAAGATGCTTTTAAGGCCCGAGTAGGTAGGTACAAAATTGAGTAGGTATCACGGCTTTATCCTCAGGCACGGTAGACATCCTCTCATACTCCTTGGCACCCACTGAGGATACCTTTAAGGCCCGAGTAGGTAGATACAAAATTGAGTAGGTAAGGTACCTATCTCCTATACTAGGTACTTAACAAAGAGATCTGAAAGGATGTTTACGGTGCCTAGGGATTTTAGTCGTGATGTGACCTTACATTTTAATTACCAATAAATACCAAGGTACCACTAGGCCTTCAAAAAAAATAGAAATTACTTATTAAGCCACCTCGTTATTAGGTAAGTAGGTAGGCATTTTACTAATGGTGTCTGTTCTGTTACCTGTTTCATCTAGAGTTCACACTTAAAGGTCAAAAAACAGCTGTAAATAGGGATGCCTCATGTTGTGTCAAGTTACGTATTGGAGCAAAGTTTAAGAGACATTTCATGAATGAAAACCTTTGAAATTTTAAAAGTCGTTGAACAAACGTTGTTCGCAATGACGTATAGAACACCCCCGTTTCGGGCTTATAGGGACATTATGTTACACGTTGTATAGTGGTTGGAATAGTGCCGAAGAGCGAGTGAGTCGCGCTCTTATTTATAGTGTAGTGACCAATATTTAGGGCTTGGTAAATGGTAAAAGTAATACCTACCTCTACTGATGAGGCACATCTATTTTTGTAGATGCCTAAAAAATTGGTTATTCAAATCTACCACTTACAGGACCTACTCACGGCTTCACTTGCAAAATAGGTACCTAGGTACCTAATAGGTTGAGTAGATATGGTTCAACTCACATCAGTATGTAGGTACCTATAATACTTACATATTATGTCTCAAACAAAAACATTGAAAAATAGACATACATAATTCGTGGCACGCAAGAAAAAACGCGGGAAAGGTTTGAACGTAGAACGAAAAAAAAACTGCAAACACTTTGGTTGGCAATAATATCCACGTTCAAACTTTTCCCCGCGGTTTTTCTTACGTGGTGCGACCTATGTATATCAGTAAAAGAGGATTTTAGCCATTTCCGTTTTTCCTCCCTTCCTAGAGCGATGCACTCTGAAACGGAGCCAATTAGGTACCTACATCATGAATCCTCAACCCATGAGATACACATTGTTTCTATAGAATTATGAATGTGAACTATGCATGTCGTATGAGAGCAAAAATTATTTCAACTGAAAACTAAAGCAAACCATGAGATTTATTTTCTACTTACACAATAAAGTTTAAAACGACTCTTCCGTCCGCTACCTCTCATGACAGTTTCCAGAAAACAATGAGGTTCCTATAAATCTAACTTGGAATAATAAATATTTCGTAACTGCCCACACAATTTCGGACTGAACGCGGGGGCGGTAGGGCGAAATTAGGCATTTAGCGTAGGTAATATTAACGCTACGTAAGACATAAAATAATAAGCAAATTGAATGATGCCTAGGTCTCTTAAGGCAATAAAAAATGAACATGAATGAATGTTTTGACTACCAGACAATTTATAACCAGTCCATTCTACTGGCTATAAATAAATATTTGTGGATATTTCACACAGCGCCATCTAGCCCGAAACTAAGCAAAGCTATGGGCACCAGATGGCTGATAGAATACCTACTTATACACTTTTTTTTTTTTTGCAAATAGGTACATACTTATAATAGGTACATAATACCTACTACAACACCCAGACCCAGAAGAAATATTTGCAGAACACAAACATTTCTCCCGTAGCGAGAATCTTGCGTCTCAGCCGAACACTCGACCGTCACGCCACCGAGGTCATCAAAATAGCGTTTTAAATTGGCCAATATGTATTTTTTAATCTTCTGACCCCTCCCTCCTCTCTCCCTCACGAAATACCATAATACACCTATCTCCTATCTGTATTCATGTGTAGGTACCTAGCTTATGTACGCTATACCTATAAATATATCCTTTTACCAAAAGTAGGACTGCGTATTAGCATTGTAGTTAACTTACGTTACTCAAATGACGATTTTTTGACAGATTTTCATCAGAAACTGTCAAAAAACCGTGAGTTGAGACGTGCTCAAATTTGAGATGCGTTTGAGTATTCGGGAGTTAATCAGTAAGATATACATAAAATGTAATCGGGACTTTACAATAATACAAATATTAGAGGAATAACCTTTTATATTCATTTGTTTCATAGTTTCACTCTTAACTATACACTTACCGCTATCTCTACGTACTACATCCCATCAACTTTGTTGTACTAACAATTTTCGAAAACTAAATCAAAAACAGTTTTCGGTCACTCCACGAACACTTAAAAGAATAATTACTGAGAATTAACAAAAAATATGTTTACAGGATCTTTTAGAGTTTAATAATTCTTTGATTTTAAATAACTTCGGTTTTAAAACGATCATGAATTGTTATTCTGATTAAGATTCATCCATCTTATGTACCTTATCTCTATCTTTATTCTCACTAATAATTACATCAATTTTCAAATAAACTTGCTTCTTATTAGGTACTTTTAGGAGGACCACTGGCTCATAAAACAAATGTTTTTACTTGTGTAGTGCATTAAAGGAGCCTCTTTGAGGCGCACTTGAAATCTTTAACCACACCGGTTCGAGAGAATTAGTGACACGAGTTAGTACAATACGCCCAACGGAACTTGGCTATCGTGAAGTTAGCCGTTTGTCATGCGCAGTGCAACTTTTTCATACTAAATTGTCTACTGCGCATCGAAACGGCTAACTTCACGAATGCCAAGATCCGTTGGGCGTATTGTAATTTTTAGTCCTTATTGTTTTAAGAGCGTACGTTTTTATGTAGTACAATCAAATTATTTATCATCACACTTTGGTCATAAACTTCTTTTTTATCTTCCGATTCTGTACGGAAATGACTTTAGTGCTGTCCTGTACTTACAATAATAAAATAAAAAGTATGATGGTACACTTCCCAGCCATTCAACTTTTCGTTGAGGGATAAAAACTAAGAGCTAATGTTGCTTCATATTCTTGTAACATTTTTATATGTTCTTTGTGCAATTTCTGATACAATCTTATACAATTCAACGTGTATTTAGTATTTGATGTTATAGATTTTAAAATTTAGATCTGAACCTCGATTCAATGTTATATACAAACTTAGACCCTTTTGTATTATACTTCTTGCTTGACTAAATCAGAGGTTTCAATTTTACAGTGCGTTAGACTAAACTAAATCAGTGATAAATAATTTTAAACCTGCGAAAACGTTCAGTAATATTATAAATGTCTATAAAACATTATGTACTGTGCATTCGTGCATTAAAATGTGATTTTCGTGTGTTTATTTCAACTTACATTAAGTATAACATATTATATCAGTATATTTCTCCGACAACAACATTGAACAGTACGCGCCACGTAAGAAAAACCGCGGTGAAAGGTTTGAACTTGGATATTTTTGCGCACAGAAATGTTTCTTTATTGTTTTTGGTATTTATTCTTTTACGTAAAATAAGCATTGCACTAGAATGAAACGATAGGAAAATCCTTTGTTTTTCTTACGCTGTGCGACCTATAAATATAGTATTAATTTTAATACGTTCAAATCAATAATGGTTTGCTTGATGAAGGGATATATTAAGGCTTAAAACTTTGTTAAAAACAAGAAGTATTTACATGCATTTCTCAAAATGATGTTCACAAATAGAACTATATTCTTCACGTGTCAACTTTGGATAACTTCGGTATAAATCCAATAATAAATGGTTCAAATCTGTCACAATTGTGGTATGTAGACTTTATCATCAAAACTTCAACACACATTTAAAAATTACCACTTACTCATCTAAAAACCCTTTTAATTCCTTATTGATCACTATAAAGAGGTATTTTTGATAATTTTTGTGAATGCTTCTAATTAATGAAGGTACCGAATCGCAATTTGATTTTGTCTGTGACGAAAAATATTTCTTTTTCTGTTAAAATTGTACTATTTACACAACTTTAATATTACTTTCGATCCATTACAAATTCATTGGTAACAAATGTAATAATTTTAAAATTCCAATGCATAAACTAAACCGCCATAAAGCAATAACAAAATTAATAAAACATTATTGTGATGATCAATCGTTAAAATGAAAATAAATTCCGTAGGATATCTGGACTTGGTTCTGACTAATCTATCTTCATATTCTTTGATTTGTATAAAGATTGGGAAATACTCTAGGGGGATACTTTCATGTATGCAATGTCTACTTCTACTTTGAAAAACAACTTTACAAAGTCAAATATCCTACGTCAAAATAACTGTAAGTTAAAACACTACTTTTGTCAAAACTTCCGCCACATTCGTAAAAACTGTTAAAATTCTAAAAAAAACTACAATAAAAAATCAAAAACACGTTCACTAACAGAAACCATACAAAATAACACAGGATTAAATCTGCAATTAAAATATATTAAAGCGAATACTTATGACCAAAAATCTCATTTACTTGTTTTAACATTTAAAAACGCTACTTTCATACACAAAATATGTCATTTTCATCCTTATCCTAAACGCCGATTGGCGTTGTCAATGAGAAGTAATAGCCTTATTGTTGAGTGAGCACACGCCTTATACTTAAACTTGTTTTGTTAGCACATCACAGATCAACAATCGACTTAGCGACATTGCATGAACATTAGTGTACGTAAAAATATAAGTACTTATTTGCATCAAACATTTTGGCCCTTCATTTTGTACCACAGATACACAAGTAACAGTAATTTTATAGAAATTGTAGAAACATTTGGATCTGAATCCATAGAAATTCACCGACAAAACAGATTACATATAGTAAAGGTGTGTGTTGCCTGTTCATGCAATCTCCCTAATCAGGCACATCACGCTAACAAAAATACAGCCTTACCCTCCGCACCACTCAACATCGAGTCTGAAATATCAGCGCATGTGACTGTGTCTACTCCTAATTCTATTTCTAATTGATGTTGGGGAAACAAAGATCTGCACTGACGCCCCGCGGTGGGGTGTATTGTGCATTAACCCCTGGTAACCCTCCCCCAGCCAGCCCAACTCCTTGTAGTACCGGAGAAGGATTTTGGGATGTTGGCAGCAGTGTTCCAGTATCCACGATGATGTCGAGGCCGTTGGTGGTGTAGATGTGTGTGGTGTTTCTACCCCTATTACCTTGTATAAATAGTATTTTATATTTCAATAGCTATTTTAGCTACCATTTCTATTGTGTTAGGGATCTATCAGACAGAAGGCGTTCGCGCGTTCAAGCGGTCAATTTTGCGCTCGTGCTAATGACCACAAAATTAATAATTCATCTTCTGATGAAGAATAATCGTTCAAGAAACATGGACACAATAGTGGTAACGCGTAGACCATCCAACAGCGGGGTTCGTGGGCTACTGCACGCTCACGCAGAACGTGAACGCAGAACGGATGAACGCGTGACCGCCTTCTGTCTGATAGATCCCTTAGGTTTAAAAATAATCATAATCAAAGTTGGAAGTTCAAAAATACAGACGCCAATTTAATAGTAACACATGTA
Organism: Scotopteryx bipunctaria; assembly: GCA_949320045.1. Classification (NCBI taxonomy): domain Eukaryota; kingdom Metazoa; phylum Arthropoda; class Insecta; order Lepidoptera; family Geometridae; genus Scotopteryx; species Scotopteryx bipunctaria. The sequence goes on along the minus strand of OX439459.1, from coordinate 3,729,206 downwards.
GCCAATCTTTTTACGCGAAATGCGAATGCAATTGTTTATTTTTTATGTTTTATGTATCACGCCAAATTGCTGAACGGGATTGTATGAATCTTAGCAAGTACAACGTTCGTTACCTAGAATATCATGTAGACTTACCCCCGAATACTCAACCGCGACTCAGAGTTGAGCACGGCTCAACTCACGGTTTTTTGACAGTTTCTGATGAAAATCTGTCAAAAAATCGTCATTTGAGACGTACTCAACTTTGAGATGCGTTTGAGTATTCGGGGGTTAGTGTTTGTAATGTATATGCTAGTAGTTCCTGAAATGGTCACCGAAATAGTTTAGTTTTACAAAGATAGTAGCGCCACAGTCACATGCGCAAACCTAAGATCACGTACAACTTACCTATTCATAAATAACGTCACTTATGCTAATACAACTCAATATCTTACAACTAAAAAGCTAATCCTTTTGGCTTCTTTCAAGTTGAACCATTTATGTCTTGCAGTCTAACTATTATCTATTTTACGTGACCTTATTTTGGTATAGCTGTTATATATACGTATATCTCTTCAAAGTAGACAAACATAACTCTATTGAGCAACTGTTAGTCTTTCATATACTTTAACTTATATATTAATAGTTTCGTGTGTATTTTACTGAGATCCTTACGTATTTCTTTAGTTTGTTCCATCTCAATACTGTTATGAGTAATTATTATTTATCATTTAAACTTGTTGATAAGCCTAGTAGCTCAAAGAATGGGTTAATATATTTTTACATTCATTACAAATTTTAGCGATTTGATGTTTGATAAATTTTGAACAGTGCAAATGAATAAATTGAATTTTGGCCAATGGGAAATTACATTTTCGCCAATGGTCCCGTTGGGGTTGATAAATCGAACAAAAAGAAAATGATATAGCCACATATCAAGTAAAAATGTGAGTTAATAAAATGGCACAGTAGTATATTAAATACTTTGTATACAAAATAAACCAATATTGTCATCTTGCGATTATTGAAACTAGGCATTACCAAACAACTAATTACAAGACATAAAGTAGTTCACCTTTTTCATAAAAAAACGCGTGCTTTTCAAATGTACAATGTTTGTTCCATTTCGCCAATCCGTAATCCAAACATAACCAACTAATAACAAAGTAAAGTAAACTCAATTTGGAAGACAATAAAGCCGAATTTCTAACGGAATTATTTTTTGAAAATAAGAAAATTTGGAAGACAAAAAGCCGAAATTATAAATGAAAATAATATTGGGTTTATAACTATGAATAATATAAATGCTATTTATATGGCTTTATACCCTTTCAGATTGAAAGACGTATGTTAGTCAGTATTTAAAACATGCATGTATAAACAGACCGAAGTAGTATTTTTTTCTTGGTGTTGCCAGCTGTCTTCTAGCCTGCTGTCTTTGTACTATGAAAAAAAAACTTCATCTCTATACCTTACTTTTGATCAATATATGTTACTATGTATTATATTAGTCAAAATTAAGGACAACATATACTATAATCTTACCTACAGATTATGTCCTTGTCTCCATTTTACATGAACATATATTTTTTAACATAAATGTCTGAAAACACTGAATAACACCCTCCTTTCAACCGACCATCGCAAAAAAAAAACACGAATCACTTCATTCGAATCACCAATCGCGCGCTATGCGTCCATCTGAGTTGCGTCCGCGACACTCCCGGCACTTTACACTTTATATCGATAGCAATAAGGTTCAAAATTATTGACTCTAGACCAAAACAAAATATCTTATAAAAAATCTCACAATACCCAAGTACTGTTTGATTGAATAAACTGAAAAATTGACGATGATTTGAGTTTCAACTTGCAAGTCAATAACCTTTTTCTTTAATAAACCGCCCTTTTTTGACAGTTTTAAAAACATAATATAACTCAAAGTTACTACTCATAGAGCCTTACAAAAACATGGATCTTGGATTTTTTCATTCTTATTTGTGTTCAGATATGCAAAGTGAGTTTTTCAACTTTCCTTAAGTTTACCGTACGTCATTACTTCCCAGAATGTTCCTTTTTAGCGACACTATCGAATAATGTAATAATACAGTGTATTTGTTTTTTTTTCAAATTTCAACGGCTTCAATTTTTGGCTAGGAATATTGATTTTTCAAAAATCCAATGATGCAGTTTTAGTTTTCATCAAAACCGGGCCAGAGACTCCTGAGTACTTTTCGCTATTCATCATAGTTTCGGATTTGGCCATGCACACCTACTTGAAAAACTCACCCTGTATAATACTTCTAAGATATTTACCGTACTATGGTAGTCTAACTATCCAAGGGACCGATACTACATTATCAATAAAAAATATCACTAAGTTAAATCTTAACCACACTGGTAAAATAGGCAAATGTAGGTATACAAAAATCTATTTATCTGAACTTTATCAAGATCCATATTCGTTACATAAGAACCCCACTACATACATGGTAGAATTTATATCACTGTTCTAGAACAAACGTCCAGCGTTTGTGTTCTACCAATTATACCAATTATATACCAATAAAAATAACAATAGCCAGTTGTGAAATTAGACGGTTTCGCTAAATAGCCGTCATATTTTATGATTGAAAAAAATGAAAAATGTTTATTGGATGATTACTAATAGAAACTATGAGCTGGATCAGGTGAGCTATCTATAGACAGTTTGCAACGGCCTTTAGATAGCCCGACTGTTTCTTTTGTATTCTGTAAATTATATTTGTAATGGTTGTTTCTTTCTGTTAATAAAGTTTTTTAATAGAAACTGATCCCAACAAAGTTGCATAGTCTCCTCTTAATCAGTTTCCATCAGCTGTTCGTCAAATACAACAGTTTTGTACAGACACAATAGCCGTGATATTTGATGTTTACGTATAGAAAGGACGCAATGGCGCTCATTAGGGGAGGCCTATGTCCAGACTGTCGACTGCTATTAAATTATTGTGAAAAAATTGCATAAGCAACTTCATGGTCTGAGAAACGTTTGTTCTATGAAAACAGTGATATAAATGCCATGTATTCTGTTATGGTGTAAGCCCTTGGTGCCGTGGAACAAACATGATTGCACGGGTCGCCGTAGCGAAGGCCTCAAAAGAAGCCAATCAACTCCTACTCGATGTTGGACCGTGGCCCGTCGATCGGCATCGTGTGCAGAACCTCGTCCAACAGTTGCAGTGCTCTGTGGATGAAAATTGGTGAGAATTGTATCTTCGAAAAGGTCTACGAAGTACACTACTATTAGTCATGACTGTTCTTGTTTATTTCACTTGTCCTTTCGAACAGGTGTGGTGAAAGGATTTAAAGTGCGCCTCAAAGGCTCCTTCCGTGCACTTGATTCAAGTTTTCGAACTCTTTAGGGTTTCGTACCAGCCGTACCCTCGTTTCGTTACTAAGCCTCCGATGTCATCCGTTCGTCTGTCCATCAGCGGGCTGGTTCTCATGAACCGTAATAGGTAGAGTTGAAATTTAAACAGAGTGTGTATTTCTATTACAAGTAATAAAAATAAAATAGGGGCCCCATACAAGAAACTGTTTTTAATGTACGATGGTACGGAAGTGAAACCCTTGACCGGTTTTTTAGTGTTGTAGGGAGTAGGAAGTCTCACCTATGTAGATGCACCTCAAGCCAGCAAGGCGTCTCCTTGATTGAGGTCCGAGGGTAGTCAGGGCCCCATCCCTTCACGAAGGAGAGCCGCACGATGCACAGTCTCCGCAGGTCGTCCACGCCGATCCCCGCCGCTGCTGTTAGACCTATGTATAAGTCAGCGTTATTCAGCAATAACTACCACTACAACTATTACTATTCGACTATTACTATTCTACTATTACTATTCTACTATTACTATTCTACTATTACTGTTCAACTACATACTATTCTACTATTGCTACTACTATTTAAATTTCGACCGGCCCTATTACTTAGTTGGTAGCAGCTCCTCCTTCAGCGCTGTTGGTTGTGGGTTCAGTTTCTGATAATATTCGTCATGGACTGCAAAATGGACATTTTACTTCTAATTAGCGGTAGAACAGTCAAAGGGCAATGGAAAGAAGCATGCTAGGAGTCAGATTAAGCAACAAAATCAGTATAACAGATATAAGGAAAATCAAAGTGACAGATATTTTAGCATGCATCGACTATTTGAAAACGAGAAATCTACTTTCTGCATTCCCAAATCTACTTTCTGCAGTCAGAGTCTACTTTTTGCAGTCCCGAGTCTACTTTTTGCAGTCCCGAGTCTACTTTCTGCAGTCCCGAGTCTACTTTCTGCAGTCCCGAGTTTACTTTCTGCAGTCCTGAGTCTAGTTTACTATAGCGAACATTCTAAAGAGGCTGGTAATGTAAAGGTAGCGGGTACAACGTACATTTGTTCATGGTGGGGTGCTGTGGCTGGATGTGTCCGGCGACGGCGGCGGCCTGCGCCTGCGCCGCCGCCTGCGCCGTCGCCGCCTGTGTTTGCATCTGACGGTGGCATTGCCGTAGGTCGAACACCTGGAACAATTACAATGCTTTACGAGTCGTATTCACATTATACCTAACTTCGCTTTATATGAAAACTAGCTGCCGCCCGCAGCTTCGCTTCGAGCCGAGGGATATTATGCATGGCGTCACCGAGCTCGCGGCCCGCCTAGCGGTCCAAGTAGTAAGACTGCACGAATACAGAGTGGTCTGACAAACAACGCAGCCACACGTCTTTGAACGCTATGAGATGTATAGTAGGAGGTACCTTGATGCAAGCGGAGGGATATATCTTGTGAACGGCGTCGCCGGGCGCGCGGCCCGCCTCGCGATCCAAGTAGTAAGACTGCACGAATACAGAGTGGTCTGACAGACAACGCAGCCACACGTCGCCTTCGCCGCGCAGATCTAACTGCACGCCCTTGCCGATGTGCAGTCTGAAATAAAAGATATTTCATCGTGGAAATGTTCTATTATTGTTCTAATCTAATGAGCCTACTGAGCAAAGACCTTTTTTCTATACCTGTGTAAGTCTTAATAAATTAATTAAACTAATTTCAGCCAAACTCAGCCGAGTGAATCATTTTTTATTATTATTTATTATGGTTTACATTAAATAAAGACATACAAAATACTTAAACTAATTGCACAACCAGTTAAACACAGCATGCAAAAGTACAAAAGGATGAAACAACAACAAAATAAGAGAAATACAGAGTGAGATAAAAAAAAAAAAAACACTGTCTAAATAATTGTGTTCGGCAAGTTCTTAGGCAAGAACTGGCGGGACTTATTAATATTTGAAGTGAATATGTCTCTTTCCGTACAATAACTACGGAGAGCTTTGCTGGTTTGCTCAATGAGTGGTTAGGGTCTTATTCGTGAAAACTAATAACTAAAACTACTCTTAGTCTTCATGAATAAAGAGGTTATTCTATGGTAGTGCCTTGGTCAATATTACTTACCTCGCTCGCTCACTCTGCTCAGTCCTATGGACATTGCTGAGAGCTCCTAAACAGAATCTGTTGCCGCCGGAAGGATCTACGTAGCCGTCAACCTGAAAATACAATTTTATTCATTATTCAATTTCGGTGCACTAAATTCGTATATTTCGAAGTCAAATGCACAAGAGGGGCCTAACCATTCAAACTTTGCAAGAGGAAGAGACTGTGGAACATGTAACACTCCCATCGAGCATTTAACTAATAGAGTAGTAAAATGAGCCATCCAATTCCTTAACTGATATGATGATATGCACCTGTATAATAACAATTCACGCTCGCACTGAATCAGTACCAAACCAACAAGTGATCTGTGTGTGCGTCCGTCTCCCGATACACGAAAATATTCAAAGTTTGGTTTTATAACCCATAATGCCGTATTGTTCTATTCGGTGGTGTGGAAAAAACAGCAGGACATCAAATTTTAAAACAGACGGAATCACGTTTCATCGGTAAGCATCAATAAACTATAATTTTATTTCAATTTACAACCATTTATCACGGCTCAAGTTAAACTGGTCAAATAAAACGAAACAATGGACGCTTGTCTATGCGTCTTGCTCTTACCTAGGTGTAACCTATATTATGCCATCCTTTTTATTCATTACACGTGTTACTAGTGATGCTGCACTGTCATAATCAAAATTAGTATCGATATTTATCAGAAAAGGTTATTTATGACAAACAAATAAGTACCTAGATATAATAAATTGAATAAGTACATTTGAAGAACGGGGCGTCCTCTAGTTTATATCTATATTAATATTGCGTAATATTGTAAGTGTAATATTAGTATAAAAAGTATAGATAAGGCTATACTTTATATTTCCTTAATAAATAAAGTTAGTAATATTAAGGGGGCTAGATGGCGCTGTGCGAATTGTCCACAAATATTTATATATATTTAAGATTCCTTTGATCATCGAATTTATTTCATTTATTACTATATTTTTTTTAAGTATGGAAGTTCTATTTTATAAAGTTTATAGTTATTATTTCGTACACACGCGCGCAAACATACACGTAAACATAATACATATTAAACTTTATTTGTATTCCACTTAACAAACATTGCTATCGATATCGATATGAATATTTTATTGCACAGCTCTAGTTCAATACTTGACATTGAGTCGGCCAATCAGAGTGCAGGGGCGGGCCCACTGTTTTGGTGGAATTCGTTTTCGAACAAAACGAATAACATTACTGCTCTATTCAGTTAAATGCTCGATGAACACTCCACTGTTCCGCAACAAAAGAAATAAGACACAGCTCGGGACTGCAGACAGTCATCGAGCAATGTCAGGCAACACCATCATCTTCAACCTCGTCGGCACCAACAACGGCCTCAACAACACCATCTAGGATACTGGAACACTGCTGCCAACATCCCAAAGTCCTTCTCTGGTACTTTAAGGAGTTGGGCTGGCTGGGGGAGGGTTAGCAGGGGGATAATGCACAATACACCCCACCGCGGGACGTCAGTGCAGATCTTTGTTCCCCTAACATTAATTAGAATTAGAAACCGTTCAAACTTTTCCCGCGCACTCATTTTTGTGACATTTTGACAGCCAGAACCAACACTCCACTATTTGCTTACCGTAACGTTGGGCCTGCTGGACAGAACTTTGAAGGTCTCCCCGACCTGCATATCCAGCTCAACAAAGTACGCAATGGAGCACTAATACTCCGGCGCGAGTTGAAAAGACAGAAGGCCGCCGGGGTTGCCATTATCTACGACAAATTACACCAGAGACCTGTATTGATACTCCACCATTAGCTTACCGTAACGTTGGGTCTGCTGGACGGCACTTTGAAGGTCTCCCCGACCTGTGTGTCCAGCTCGAAGTAGGCCACTGAGCACCAGTACTCAGGCGCAGGTTGACTAGACAGAAGACCGCCAGGGTTGCCATTATCTGCAACAAATTCGTACTTGTTGTTAAAAATTGTAGATACTTTTATATAGAAAACTGTCAGAGCATAAAATATTATGTTGGTTTAATTTCGTACTCAGGCTCAAGTAATGAAATCGACAATAACTTTTGATATGACGTTTGTTTTCTCTACAAAAAAACTGTTTTGCTGTGTAATAAATACTTTTCAGATTTACATTTTGGTTTCAATCCATAATTTTATAGTACATAATAGACCAATAGCCTAATCAGGTAATGTAGGTACGTACAATAGTGGTGATGGTGTGAAGGCGCGTCCAAGGGCACGGGCGGCGCGGCGGGGGGCGGGGCCAGGCTCTGTGTGTATGTAAGAGTGTTGCTGCCAGTCCACGTTCCTGTAAATACATGCTTATTAACTGTACAATATAAAATAGACGGACGGCACGCTTGCTGCATGAAAGCGTTGTGATGTAGCTTTAGACTGGTCACGCTCCTAGCTCAGGCGTTATCCACCAAAGTTTACTCTAGCTAGAGCAACACGGACACTGGCAGAATTGTGACGGAACGTCACAGTAGCCAATAAAAAAATAACTGAACTGATCTCGGTGAGTGACAAACGGAAAATGCGACGCGACGCTTTATCGAAAATACTAGCTGTGCTCCGCGGTTTCACCCGCGTTTTTCTCGTTTCTGTGGAAATACCGAGATAAAATATTGCCTATATTATAGCCTCCCTCAATGAATGGACTATGGCCCATAACTCATTAATAGGTACCAACTCTTAACATCTTACACACGTGATAACTTTTAAACGAAATATCCGATTGAGATGAAACAAAAAGTATTTTACTTCTACATAAATACTCTTGATAACATAATGCTTAATTTCGATAAAGATTAATATTACGATACATATTTAACGTAGTTTTTTTTTCTTCAGACGATTTCATAATTATTTTGAACACAAAATCGGTTATTGTGATTAAACCATGATAGCTAGATATATGTTCTCGCGGACTTTTTTGTAGGTCTTGATGGGATCTACAAACCCGTAGTACATCATTTTATTCTATTGTCAATAGTTTTTGCAGCGCACGCAAAAATAGGTTTTCGATTTTACACCTTGTGTTACAAAATAGCAATTTTATTACGGATCCCTAATTTTGAAAGAAAAAAAACATAGCCTATAGCCTTCCTCGATAAATGGACTACCCAACATTGAAAGAATCATTCAAATCGGACCAGTAGTTCCAGAGATTAGCGCGTTCAAACAAACAAACAAACAAACAAACAAACAAACAAACAAACAAACTCTGCAGCTTTATAATATTAGTATAGATTAACTGCGCACAGGCCAAAAAACAGTCCTTATAGGTCCTTTAATTTCTTTGTATGTCCCGTCACGTAAGACAAATAAATAAAAATTTGAACATGGATACACTTGCGACACGAAGGATTTCCCTACTGTTTTAGTCAGGAGTGATGTTTATTTTATGAAAATATTACATTACTGCCCAGGCCGGAAATAAAGCAATTTACGGCCGAGTAATATTGGAAGGACGAGGCGAAGCCGAGTCATTCCTAAATCATTTTTAACTAAACGAGGCAGTTATTTGCTTTTACGGCCGAGACCTGCGTAGTCATTTTCTCTAATTTGCGAGGTAACCGTAAAGAAATGAATTAAAGAAACAGAAATTTCATTCCCATAAATCTGACTGTGAGCAGTTTTTTTCTTTTTTAAATATTTTGAAAGGCAAAGTGGAATGCGCATTTTAATCTGTTTTAAAATCAATCGCTAGCACTATAAAAATAGTTTAACAAAAACTGTCCAGCAATTTCAATTGTCGTTTTGCAAATTGCTGGTGTGTTATTTCATAGAGTACAGAAAAGAGCCGTACTGTTATTTTTTAATAATGAAGCTATTTTTTGACGACCTCGGTAGCTTGGCGGGCGAGTGCTCGGCTGAGACGCAAGAGGCGCGAGTTCGATTTCCGCTATGGGAGAAATGTTTGTATGTTCTGCAAATATTTTTTCCGGATCTGGGTGTTGTAGTATTATGTATTAAGCATGTATTTACAAAAGTACGTAAGTATTATATCAGCCATCTGGTGTCCATAGTACAAGCTTTGCTTAGTTTGGGGCTAGATGGCGCTGTGTGAAATGTCCACAAATATTTATTTCCTAGGTACTCGAAGAAATTTGTTTTTCAATCTCGGTTCTTGTTGTGTTTTTTTTTTTTTCATAGCAAGTGAGAGAAAAGGATATACCTTGCTGCTGCGGTTGCTGCGGGTTCTGCTGGATGCGGGGGCTGGGCTGCGGGGCGGGGGGGCTGGCCGCGTTCGCGAACCCGTTCTGTTGGGAGCCAGAGCCGGGCCCGGGGGACACGGCTACAAATACAATACGAACATCTTGAAATTTTGAAGCGCTCTTGGCGTAGCTTGCTTAGGCGTTCTTGATTGATCGTTAAAGTTAAGCAACGATATGCGCGGTCACAAATTGGGATGGGAGACCGCAAGTGGCATTACGAGCTGAGCGCTTCCGTGCTTCGGAGGGCACGTTAAACAGTCGGTCCCGGCTTTTAAGTCGTCAAGCCATGACAGAGACCTTTAGGCGGCCTAAAAACTCCGTCACTAGAGTTGGCCACTAGCTCATACGAACATACATACATTCAAATTCTTTCACCACAATGGTTCGAAATAACTAGTGACACGATTAGTAGTAGTAGTATTCAAATATGGGGATAATCGTGTTGTGATTTTCTGTTACCATGCTAAGGGGTTTGTTATGTAAATTGTGCTACAGATTGAAAAGATCTAGACACACCGATAATACTATTCAGTCACTCAAACATTTATTTACAGAGCTACATGAATTATTAAACTCCTTAATATGGCAAATACATTGTTTCGCATTACATAAGTATAAAAATCTTTTGGAAAAGGGGCAGGTCAAGAGTACCCTAAACCAACGAGCATATATGAAGAATGTTATGAAAGTGAATGAAGCGAAAGAAGTATGTCAGGATCGTAGCAAATGGAGATCCGTGATCTCTGCCTACCCCTATGGGAAATAGGCGTGATATTATGTATGTATGTAAAATATATTTTATATCTACATGTATTTTACCATAAGCAATAAACTTTCACTTTACTTTTACCTTTTAAATGATTGACCCATTTTACGATTCAGAATCTGGTCTCACAAAGCTTTCAAGTTTGTATAAGTGCTTACCTGGCAATGTTTGCGTAAGCTGCGTCTCCGCCACCGTTTGCTGGTCTCCAAAGAAGGACGAATTGGAGTTCTCCAGCAGAGGAGTGGTGGCGCCGGGAGACATAGTCACTGGCATAACCGCTAAAACATTTAATTGAATAAAACAATGAAACAACTAACGAAATGTAAATAATTACTTTGAATATACATTGTAAACATGTTATAGTGTAAAAAATATGCTAAGAAAACTTTACAAAAACAATGATCTAGTCTAGTCTACCCACAAACACTGTACTCGTAAAACCACACGCAGTATAGAGCAATAAAAAACGTGGTTCAAAAATAAATAAGTGCAAAATAAAAAAGAAAAGCTTACAATGGTTCATTCGTTTAGGCAGCCACATCGCGCGCGCGTCCATCGTGTCTGGGGGCTCGAGTTTTGGCGCTATGAGCCTCTGTTGCATCTGCTGGCCAGGCATGGGCATTCCCTGACTTATCGATGGCATCTGAGGAGCTCCGGGAGACATCGCGGTGGGAGCGGACGCCAAGCGAGGCGACGGCATCTGAGGCGCGTTCGTCCTGATCTGCGGCCCGCCAGACCCCATCTGAGGCGTCCCTGAACCCATCTGAGGAGTGCCCGGCCGCAACTGAGGCGTACCTGGCCGCATTTGAGGCGTCCCCGGTCCCATTTGAGGGGTCCCCGGCCCCATCTGAGGGGTACCCGGCCCGTGCGGCGTCCCAGGCCCCATTTGTGGCGTGTTAGGACCCATCTGCGGCGTCCCAGGTCCTAATGGCGGTCCGGGACTCATATGAGGCGTGCCCGGCATCGGCGTCCCAGGCATTTGCTGACCCATGGGCGACATTTGTGGCCCCATTTGGCCGTGGTTTGAGATCATCTGGGGTGGGCCGGGCGTGTGTCCCATTGTGCCTGTGTGGCCCATTTGGGGCGGCGCGCCCGACGGTCGGATGGGGCGCGGTCCGTGCGACGAGAATAGGGGAACGCCATCGGGCGCTAATGCGAAAGAAAAGGCAAAATAAAATAATATGCACAGCTAAATAAAAATAAGTCACACTCTGCTTTGCTTGAGAATGCATAAACCAAATGAGGAATTAAGTTTTAAATCAGCAATTAAATTCTCTACTCACATTTTCAGTCAATTAATGCAGTCTCAAACATAAAAACACACACACACATAACTGTACTTACTTTGTGCTTGATTTATAATAATATTGCTGTTTGGAAACTGCTGATGGTGATGTTGTATAGTGGAGTGGTGATGCCTTGGACTTGTGGCATGGTGTTGGATGGTGACCAGCTCCCCAGTGTCCATATCCATTCCATTGCCACTGATGCCCACTGTGTACTCGTCTTTGACTAGCCGACTTGGCCCCGACTGAAGAGTGAGGCCGGAGAGATCTGAAATGTTGGTCGCTTTGGGAATAAATGGATCAGCTGTAGAATTTCGTTATTTTATCATAATAATATCAGTTAATATAGGTAATATTTTATCTACGAAAATAAGGAGCCTTCAATAGATGGCCCTGAGTCAATAACACCCCTAAATTGTGGCTAAGAAAATAGACTCACATTGTTTCATAATATATGATCTATCTAACAGTGCCGTAAAATCCTTTTCTTTAGCTTTGAATGAAATTATAAGCAGTAAAAAAAATACAAACCTATCCCAGGAGAGACAACCCTTTCGTAATGGTAAGGGTTGACGCACACAGAGTCGCATTTCAAATCGAACGCAAATTGGCAGAACTTGACATGTTTTAGCTCATTCTTATGGAGATCGGGCCATCGCCAAATACGCGCATAAATCACGTGAGGAAACCCTTTGCGACCCGCCACCTAGAACAGTTTCTTATGATGAGTGGTGATGATTCTGTGCTCTTTATACTCAATAAAGTCATCAAACTCTTCTATAAGTTACTATATTACAGTCTGTCATCATGCAGTTAGATTATCTGATTTAAAAAACTATGAATAATGCAAAATGAAATATCATAATTTTTTCCACAGAATTGAAAACATGGTTGTTTTTCCATTATTTCACAATATTCATTGAAGACAAGATCAAAAAGTGTTCAAAGAGATGAAATCACAGGACAATAATAAAAATATGCTCAACATATTTACAAATGAAAAAAGGCTAAAATGGAACCAATAATTATGAAAATCTTTAAAATAACAGGATCACAAAAGTATAACTACATTTGTACTTCTGTTTACCTGTAACCTGCCATCTAAAGTCCTCTGAATAGTAACACACTTGCTAGGGTGTGCTCCATTAGTGGTGATAGCCGTGATCAATGAGTCCAGCTCATCCCGTTTCTCCTTTAATTTCTTAACAAGTGACTCTATGGCACGTTTTGAGAAGCCCTCACTCTCGCCGCCCTGTCTATGGCACATCAGCGAGTGAACAATGCTTAGGCATGCATCCGCAGATGTTGGGGCTGTTGTATTCATGGCTGAAATACAATGGAATACTTTAAGTGTTTTTGTTTTATTATCCTACTATATTATTAATGTGAAAGTTTGTGAAGATGTTTGTATGTTTGTGCCTAAATCACACCTAAACTACTAAACGGATTTGAATTAAACTTGGAATATATATACTTAATGACGGCCTCGGTGGCGTGGCGGACGATAGCTCGGCAGAGACGCAAGAGGCGCCGGTTCGATTCCCGCTGCGGAAGAAATGTTTGCATGTTCTGCGAATATTTCTTCCGGGTCTGGGTGTTGTGGTACCATGGTACTCGTAGTTTCTGATATCCACGACACAGGCAATCCTAGTGTGGGGTCAGGACTATGTATGTGACTGTTGGGTTTTATTTATTATTATTATTAATATACTTATGTGCTGGAATAACATATAGACTATATTTCATCCGGACACCACGCGAGCGAAGCCGCGGATGGCAGCTAGTGATATAGCAGTAAATATAAAAATGTTGTCACACTGTAGTGTTTTGAATAATGTAAACTTAAGATGCAGCTTATCATGTGTAAGCATCAAAACTACTACTACTAATTGTGTCAATATTTATTTCAAATCAGTGTGGTGAAAGGATTTTAGGGTGCGCCTCAAAGGCAAAACTGCGAACTACCAAGAGATTATTTTTGCCCAAATCACGGTGTTGTATTGCAATTTTATTACCTCATAAATCAACAAAGCTATACTCAATTTGATGTCTCCCAAATGTATAATACAGACAATGATATTACTAAATAACATCTAACAAAGCGAGTTAGACAAAATTGTATTGAAGTAGAAAATAAAAGAAAATCATACACCATCAAATGATGATCCGAATGTCACTTAATATTAGGCAGAACTTACCTGCAAGCTAAATTATAAATAACCATACATTTAAATAATAACACAACCACATTTAGTTTTGTTAATGAGAGCGGAATTTTGATATAATTCTCTCTATTTGTGAGATGATACCAAAACAGAGAGCGACATTTTGGCGGCTCATAGACAATAATAATATTTTTTTCTAATTTGCCATGGTCGATGGATAGGGTTCAACTAACACTACTATTAGTGTTGGAGCTTGGAGATGCATTCTTAATCGACATTGTCTATGACTTTTTTTTAAGCAATTAGTAATAAATAGTAGTAAATCGAAGAGCCAGAGGAGCAAAAGTTCTTCGTTAACTTTAATTAAAAGTTACAGCTCTATGTACAGTGTATAACTTAGCGATGTATAGAAAATAGGGATTATTTTTAAATAGACACATTTAAGTAGAATACACATAATACTTATTGTTTTAAAAAAAGTCGAAAACGGAACGCAAGTTCTTCATCTGTCTCAACCTCAACCTGTCCTTGTCGAGTTGGGTGGGTGGGTGACAGCTGGCTGGCTGATCGACGGCTTGTTTTGTCGCAGTCAAAAACTTCGTAGAATAGTACATTATTCCTAATCTGTGCATAAAATTTCTTCGAAAATAAATGATTTATACGAGATAATCTTCCAGAAATTAGCTAAACATTTTCTACTTATGTTATATTTTCTGAAAGTTTTTTGTGTGTTCATGCCGGAACCTTCAGTTTAATTTATATATAAAAGTGGGTGGATTCCGTTTAGATTCCAGTTGTTCTAATTTGTGTCATGCCCGCAAAAGCAATTGCTGATGATGTGCAGCAATTAAAACATGAAGGGTGTCGATAATTCTCCTGCCAATCGCGAAGGCATGAGCAACAAGCCTATTGTAACATGTAAGTTTTATTTTGACTAGCAGTTCAAGTGGTGAATATCTGTACACAATTTATAAATATTGTTTTGTGGTAGGCGCGGGAGATTGGAATTTGTTCTGTTCGCTGGAAGCGCCGCTCGTGGCGGCTATACCTCAGGACTCGTGTGAATGGAGAAGATCCTACGGCCGGGCCACAAAATCTGTTTACTTGGAAGCCTCATTTATAAAATATAATAAGGACAAGATAGTACATCCGGATTTTAATTTATTAAAACGTCCTATTCTTCATATTTATTGGACTGACTGTGTGGTAAGTATGCATTAATTTTACATAACATTTTGTAGAAACTTCTTAAAAAGTACAAAAACAAGCATTTTATAAAAAGACATTTGTTATATTTTTCTTGCTTCCACAGGATATTGAATATTACAAAACAACATTACGGGAAGAAGTAGAACAATGGCTCAAACAGCTGGAAAAAGCAGGCATCACGGACTGGATGATAGTTTTAGTGGAAACTTACGACATACGGAAAACAAACAAACTCCTCCCAAGGACTACAGTTTTAGATAAAATTAAAGGAGATTTTGGTGTGAAACAGACTGAGGACAGATTTATATCAGTAATCAATCCAATCAAGTCAGAGGCGAGGAGTGCGGAGTCATGGAGGTCACTTGTTGCAAAGATCAGGCATTTTATATTGGTAGCATACAATAGAGCCCTTATTAAGTTTGAAGAGTATATGCGGGAACAGAGAGAGAAAAGGAATGATCCGGAATGGGATTTTTGTAAATATTTTATTATACAAGTAAGTGCATTGCAAAGTTATTAATGTAGTTATTTCCTTGTTTTCTTATTAAAGATCCAGAATTGTGCTCTGTAAAGTATGCAAAATATTTTATGGTCATCATTTATGAAGAATAAATTAGCAGTTACTCTTATCATATCACTCAACTTGAAAATACTGTTACCGAAAGTTGACCAATTTAAATTTATAATTTTATACTAATCAGCTTACAACTTTTATGAGTACCTAACATTTGGCATGAGTAAGGATTCTTTAACTAAACAGTATTTTTCATTTTCAGGAGCAACTAGCATTTGTTCTAGAGATGCTAGGTTTATATGATGAGGCCCTAGTCCAGTATGACGAATTAGATGCTCTATTTTCTCAATTTGTGCTCAATTCCAATGTGGCAGAGAGTCCAAAATGGCTTGACACATTCAAGCAGCCGGTGACATCATGGCAGGCAGTAAGACTGACCGCTTTGGTGCCACAACATATGAGAGATCTTATAGTGAAGAAAAAGGCATCGCTGTTGGATTTCAGGAGTTATTTGTTTCAACGTCAAAGTGCCATGTTATTACTAACATTTAAACCTTGGGAGGTATGTATATTTTTCTAACATACTATTTTTTTTCTTTTTAAGGTACTTTTATTATCCTTGATATATTCTAAGAAACTGCCCTGAGACTTGAGTGTTGCTTAGACTCACTTTCGCTACCTACTATTTGTTCTCTCTTCCCCATTTCTAATATTATAAATCGAAATAATTATCAGGTTATATGCTGAATAAATAAATTCATAATTATCTTGATGTATAATGGTTAAGTGATGGCATAATTGCTGAGCAGATTTGAATAAAACTGGGAATAAAATATTTTAAATCAATCATTCAAAAACATGGTTCTGATCCACTGAAATATTCACAAAATACTCAAAATTTATCAGCAGGAGACTTACCCACCTCACCTATTAGTTCCTCGAATTTTTTCAAAAAAAAACCTTTTGCTTTTGCAAGATAGATTTCAACAAGTTCCAAGCTGTTCTAAGGTAAAACTGAGTTGCCTGGCCTACATACTAGATTCTACGATTTCAAATTGTGATTGCTATTCTATTAGTATCAATTTCTTCAAGCGCAACGTCGTATCATTACGTGGGTCTCGCGTATTATATCGTGATAGTCCAATCATTGCGGAAATAATACTTCCTACAAAATTACTACTTATTGATCAATTTACTTTCATTTTTAGGGTTCCATACCCGAATGTATAATGTATATCCAGTGTCGCTATAACAGCAAATAATAAAAATAAAATACTTTGTTAAAAATTGGATATACCAAAAGCTTATTGTATGCGTAGGTAGGTATGCAATAATAAAGAAAAGTATTATATTTTCAAGAATATTTATTATATGCAAAAAGTTAATGTAGGCAAAAGTTGCCTCCTGACCTGACCCTGTATAAATCACTCATGATTATGATATATGATAAAAGCCTTAGTGTTTTAGAGCAAAAGAGAAAACTTGTTCTGAATCCACAGAAGTGAGATGAGGGCAGGGAGATAATGAAAGTTTATAGCGATCGGTAGCAGTATCATGTAACTCAGTTGCGTCTGCGTAGTACCTACGAACTGCGAATAAAAAAATACGGCTAACAATGAGACTACGTTACAAACTAAAGATTGAATTGTAATCCAATAGTTTTCTCCTTGATCAGCCATCTGTAAAGCGAGTTACCGTTCGTGTGCGGTCGTATTCGATAATTGGATGTTTTATGGTCAGGTCAATTAAAAACAAAGAAATCTTATATATCCAGGCTTGCAAAGACTATGTCTTAGGGGTTGGTCAGAGCCACATAATATTACGTTTGTTTCTGCCAACACCTTTAAATGTATTAGAAGGGTGTTAAGTATGATTTTTGTTGGTCAATCACGTCGTACCTAACAGCCACATGTTTTGGAATATCCCTCGCTTTGTACCCAGATGTAAAGTAACCAGTACATGTCATCATCTTCCAACCTTTATTCCAGTTACGTTCCCTTATCCAAGTTTCGTTTGAGGCACAAAAGAGTCGCTGCTTTTAATTCCGTTCAGGATCCCGACTTCTAGGATCTCCGGGATAGAACCATTAGTCCATGACAAGTGATGTTTTAATTACAGATAGCCTCCCGTTGTCTATCAACGGTCCACAACACGCTAGTAGAGTTATCGTTACTCGGCGCGCCGGCGGTAGAGGGCGCGGCTGCTTGTTGGGCGCAGCTGGCGTGTGCTGAGACCTTGAGGGCGTGTGAACGATTAGCTGCATCAAATAATGCCCTAGATCAGTGTACGCCGGCGCAGGCGCCGCTGTTGCATAACGCTAAGGATAAAGTGAGTATTTATTGAGCTTGGCGAGAGTTGCAAGTGGAGACCAATAGATGGCGCTTGTTTTAAAAGTCGAGCAAATTCGTCATTGACATAGTGATAATCCGGAGCAAAAGTATTTATCAGATTCATCAAGATCACATTCCACAGCCCGACTTTACCCATTGCTGGGCATAGGCCTGCCTTTGAGCCACTCATCATGGTTCTGTGCTAGTCTTATCCTCATTCCATCATTCTCTCTTTCAGTTACACGAGCTAGGCAAGCTCTGCGGCCTTCTCCCCGGCTCGCCTGATCCCACTTCAGAACAGCTCCATCTAGTTGTGATGCTGTCTTCTGGCATGGGCGATGAGCCCAATAACCAGCAGCCAACACCGACCGACAGGCTAAAGGAAGCGCTGTGCAGCAAGACCAGCTTCCAGCAGTATTACCTGGAGTTGGCTGAGCTGGCGATGGGCACTTATAAGCATATAGGACGGTTAAGGTGAGAACTTGTTAAAGCATAAAAGTTGTTGATAATTCTACTAATAATTCTTTCGAATGTAAAAAGATTGTGAGGATTCAATGTGAGTATATTTGTGCCTCAATCATGCCATAACTGTTGAACGGATTTGAATGGGACTTTAAATATTCTTTCAAGTTCCATTCAATTTATTCTTAATAGTTTTACAATCTATCTAGTGCTAGTAATCTATCTCGTGCACTACAATAATAGGCAGTTATATAAGTACCAGCCGGACGGACATATATAGCTGCTGGACTAAAAACATATAAAGAAAAAACATAGAATGCGTCCAGCTGCTTCTTTCCCCGAGCATGTCGTAAAAGTCGACTAAGGGATAGTATCCTCCAACATGATGAGATACAATAAGCAAGTATTCCCAAGGAGGGTTGACGTCAGGCAGGCGGCCGGCCGGTCATAAAACCCTTAAGCCAAAACTCTTACGGCATGATCCAAGGATCACGCTATGCCGACCCCACATAGAGTGGTATAAGGGCAGGAAGATGATGATGACCCCGTTAGAGATACGGGCGTGATAATATGTAGATCATCGGCACTTACACATAATAAGTGCCGAACCCACAACTAGATGGCACTGTTCCACAGATTCGCGCGCCTCATCGGGCGCGACCTGGCATCGTTCTACTCGGAGCTGGGCGAGACGGGCAAGGCGGTGGTGTTCCTGACGGACGCGCTGCGTTCGTATGAGGAGCAAGGCTGGCGCGACCTGGCCGCGCAGACGAGGCTCGAACTTGTGGCTGCGGCTAAGAAAATGAATGATGTAGATAGGTGAGGGAGGATTAATATAATAGATACCAGCATGGATATTGAACTCCCTGCTGTATGGGTAACTAAACCTATTACTTCAGCCGAGTTGGAGATCCAATTTATGTAAACAAAACGTATTTTTCGTTATTACGATGAAATCACTTTCGTTTTAAATAAACCTCGCAACATATGTTAATACGCAACATCTTAATTTAACTATTAGTACTTCTTAAAAGTTCCATAAACATGTGATGAAAAAGTAAATTTTAGGTTAAGTACCTATGGGCGGTTTGTTTACATAAATTGTATCTTTAGTTTAGCTGAAGTATAGTTCCTACGAACCAGTCAGTGTGGTGGAAAATGTGCCTCAAAGAAGCTACTTTTGTACTCTTCACGCCTTTCCTTGAAACTTCTATAAATAATAAATAAAAAATGCATATGATCAGTTGCACCATAGTCCGCTGCTAACAGTGTTTATACAATTTAACGGCTTCTGAACTCAGTTTAGACATGATCGCCGCCGCCCCGTCCAGTTGAACGGCGAAATCGGTTCTTAGTCAAACTACAAATAAAAACTAGAAATATATTGCCTTTTTCAGATACACAAAGCTCTCTGCAACGATATCGTGTACCGCCGAATTAGAGATACTAGTCAGAAACTTTTACTACGAGGAAATGATGAATTCCATCAAAAGTGAACTCGCGTCCAAAACGGAATCTGTCTTGTCAGAGCTCAACGAATGCTTCAAGATAGTGTCGGCGTCGCTACTGCCATCCGAACGTGGAATCTATATCACTGATAATAAGGTCCGATGTTGCTTGGTGGTTGAGAGTTACTTCCCCAAAGATGTGATGTGTACGAAAGCTGCGATTAGTATAGAAGGTTAGTAAGAATTTAGTTATGGCTACCCCCTAACGACCTCATATTACCCTCCTACGCCTTGCTATGTACATAATATATTCCTAGTTTCAGCCAAATACACTGACACAAACCTTTCCATTTATAATATTAGTGGGATAAATAAAACACATCATACACAATAATAAGAAACTTGCAGCCACTCCTGATCCAAGAGTCCCAAGATGAACCATGGTGACAGATGATCAGCCCATCGCCTATATAGATGGTCCATCATGTTGGAGAGGATACTATCCTTTAGTCGACTAAACATACATACAGTACCTAGTACCAAAAATATTGTGCGCTTCGGCAAACTTTGTGCTTTGTATGAAAACCGAATTGGTCCGAATAAGCAATTAAAATAAAAACAGTCAACTAATAATAACTGAACCAAACCTTATCTATATTACATTTTAATCATCGCGCTAGTTCGTATTTTAGAAGCTGGACGAAAATTGCCGAGGCGGACGATATTTGTAGTACTATTGTGCATAATATCATACCTGTATCTCTAATGGTGTGGACAGAGCCACAAGTAATCACAAGAAAACTTGCAGCCACTCCTGATTTAATGTTGACTATATTGAATTTTGAGTAAGATTGTTTTCACCAGGTGTAGAAAAGGTGGACAGACAGACGCCGGTGAAGAATTACAAGACTGATCTTAGTGTTAGCGGTAGCATCGCCACGCAGACCGGATCGCCCAGGAAGCCGGTCGTGGACGTGCTGGAGGAATCCACTAGCTTGTTAACTAGGTAAGTCTTGGGCATCCCCGTAGAGTGTGCTCAGGAATTGTACAATTTTGTTTCGCCGCCCCTGTCTCCTTTCTCCCATCGGACCTCCAGATCTGAGGGCGCTGATCTGGGCGCCATCCGTACATGGTTGACATTCCCCAGTGTTCGTACTAAGCTCTGAGTCCACATTTTTGTGTGAAACGTGGAACTCCCTACCGGGGTTTGTATTTCCTGAAAAGCGTGATTTGGGTGTCTTCAAATCGGGAATCAAATTCTTCTAGGTAAGCGCGCTCCATCTTAGACCACACTGTTACTTGACATCGTGTTGTGTTAAATAACAGTGACAACGCAAACTTATTTCAGTAAAAAAGTAGATATTTTGTAATTCCTACGAACAACCCCATTCCATAAATAATGACATTCCGTGGCATAAAAAAAAATTAATAACACCGCCATCAAAAGTTCGCTTATCTAAAGTAAAAAATCTTACTTTTTAAGATTCCGTGCCAACAGGACTCTATTACTAAGCCTCCGTTGTCCGTCCGTCTGTCAGCAGGTAGTATCTCATGAACCGTAATATGGAACCCTTCGTGTGCGAATTCGACTCTCACTTGACCGATTTTTCTACTGAGATGATAACACGAGACGGTCCGATTATGGAACCGGGTTAACTAAGTAGAACCCCTAATTTCATTTAGCTGCCTTAAGATGTTTCAATTAAGGTTTCCAAGTGGCTTTAAAACTTACCAGATCTTGCTATGCACAATAACAGACGTTTTATTTCCACAGCATAAGACTGGACGACCTAAAACCTAAGAACCCGCTACTAAGCCCAATCCAAATCACCTCAGCGCTCCACTACAAAGAAGACAAGACCCTCCAAAAAGTCACAGTCGAGAGCCACAATCCAAAAGTATGCCTCAAACGTTCCGACAGCAGCAAATATCGTAAACCCTCCGCCACGATTAGAAGCAGCTACCTCAAGTCCTTCGTGAGAGAGGAGATAGTGCTGTCCCCGGGAGAGAACGAGATAGTACTAGAGTTCTCAGCTCCGGACTGTGGGTTGTTCAAACTAGGCCAGGTTTCGTTGCTGGTGGAAGGAAAATTGGAGTTTTTGTCGAACGCTTTGAATAGCACTAAGGTCGGGTTTGAGGTGGTGACGCAAGGTGTGACCGTGTTCTTGAATAAGGTGGAACCGAAGAAGGATTTGGTGGCGGGATTGGATCAAGCTATGGAGTTGGTGGTGACTAGTGGGAGTGTGAGGATTGAGGAGGTAAGCTTTTTTCGATGGATTATTCTGTAACTGAATTTATTTACTACTACCTGACCCCATGAACCCCGTGAAGATTTCATTTTATTTACAGTATAATTTTTATTCTTACGTAAATAGTTATAGTTGAATGGCAATATCCTTACCACCTCATGGATTGGCTGAAAAGCAAAACCATTGCCCGCCTTCGCCACCGGGTAAAAAAAGAAACAAGCTACAATTGAAGCAACTGAAAACATGTTTCTAGGCGTTTTGGTATCTGCATACATTCTGTGCTGATGATGTCACCAGATATAATTAAACCAGGCTTTAAAATTGTCATCACCAATTATACACCATCCATATATATTTCAGAACTCATCAGTCCACATCAAGACATCATCCGGCCTTCTAATCCGCACCGAGTCAGAAGCCACAAAGTCCCGCGAGGTCACCGTGATGGTACCGGCGTGCGATCCCTTCGAGACCAGGAAAGTACCGCTGCGGCTGTTCTCCACACTGCAAGCGAGGAAGGACAAGAATATTGAGCATTCTGTGAGTTTTTTGTGTAATGTATTTTTTTTAATACCGGGATTCCCTTCGGAACCTTAAAAATGACTTTTTCAAAACAGTAGTTTTATATAGGTTAAGTCAATTTCATGTTTTTGAAATCAAACATGATTTTAATCATCCCGGGATTGTAGAGGAGGTATTATCAACTCTGTGTTACTTCCACGCGCGAACTTTAGGTAAATATACTCTACCTATTCCGATCCCTGATTATTATTGAGGTTGCGAGTGTGCTTGGGTTTTCTTCCTGAATCACGATGTAACGTTTGAACGGATTTGAGTAAACTTGGTAGGTACATATTACGTATACCGTTACAAACAGTATACTTTTCATACTAGTACTTCGCGTCGGATGTGAGTTACATAAAGCATTATGTTCCTTCCAGGTCTGGCTCTCCTGTCCATGGTGGGACACGCTAACCGAGGTTCCCCTCCACTTCACCCCCCCGATGCTAGCCTCCTACCGCCTGCTGACGTCCAACACTCGCAAGTTCGTGCACGTCGCGCTTCGGACCTCAGTGCCGCATCGCGCGACATTCCACCTGATGGAGCCGAGCCTCGCCTGCGACGGGAACAACACCGTGTCCGACTTGAACCCCAAGAATGCACGGGATATAGTAAGATTACAATTTAATATACTCAAAGTATTACTTTATAACAACACGCGCAAGTTTGTGCACGTCGTGCCGCCTTCCATCTGATGAAATCGAGCCTATCCTGCGACAGGAAAAACACCGTGTCCGACTTGAACCCCAAGAATGCACGAGATTGAGTATGATTAGAGTTTATAGTGACGCTATCTACATAAGTATTTTTCCTGAAGACAAGAAAACTTAACAAGCTAGGCTACTTTGCATATAAATATATAAGTTCGACATGAGCAGCCACTAAGTCACATATTTTGCAGTAGCGTCTAGCGACTTCGTTATACACAATGTGTCCTGACTTCTCCGTTTATAAAGTCGTGATTGCGAATACGCCAAACCTTTAAAAATGTTTAATCTTGCAAAACCTCTCTAGTTATTTGTACATAGGTGAGTTCTATCATCATTATTTGTTTCAGGTGGTAGCCTCAGACGGGACCACAGCATCCTTTATGTGGGAGCTCCTAAAAGACCCGCTGGTCAAGGCGGGGCCTATGAAAGCGACGTTCTCAGTCAAGTACAAAACGGAGACAGATCCACCGCGCTCATTCACTTGTCCATTCGATATACAAGACTACACAACATTGTTTGTTATACGGACAAGGTTGGAGCCTAGCAAGGGCTCGGATTTCTGCAGAGCGAGCCAAGTTTGTTCTCTGCATTTGAGTGTTCAACGGGTAAGTACATACATATTATCACGCTTGTATCCCTAATGGGGTACGTTGACGTGAAGCGCTTGTGGCGTAGCTTGCTTAGACGTTCTTGATTGATCGTTGAAGTTAAGCAACGTTGTGCGCGGTCACAATTAGGATGGGTGACCTAATTATAACCACACAAGTGGCACTATGAGCTGAGCGCTTCCGTGCTTCGGAGGGCACGTTAAATTGTCGGTTCCGGCTTTTAAGTCGTTAAGCCATGACGGAGGCCGTTTTGCGGCCTAAAACTCCGTCGCAAAAGTTGGCCACTAGCTCATACGAACTTCCTTCCCTAATGGGGTGGGTAGATCCAAAAGTAATCATAAGAAGACTTGCAGCCACTCCTGATTCAAAATCCCAAGATAAATATCGTGAACCATGGTGACAGGTGATCAGCACATCGCCCATATAAATGGTCCACTCTCTACCTATTACGGTTCATGAGATACAGCCCGCTGACAGACAGACGGACGGACAGCGGAGGCTTTGTAATAGAGTCCCGTTGGCACCCTTCCTCACGATATCTTCACCGTTTGAGAATACATGTATAGAGTGCAAAAATTTGAACCCACGATCTTAGGTTCGATCGGAAAATCTCAAGATGTGCATGATATTTGCCCCCTAGTAAATATAAGGCTTCAATCAATTTGCAACAAAAAGTAGAGTCGCCTCGTCGCCTCGCGACTTATAGCTTTCCGTCGCTCACATGGAACAACGGGTAAACAAGAATAAAATATTTTCAGGTAAACGAAACGGAATTCACATCACTTATGTATGAAGTATTGGCTGATCAGACAATGTGGGCGGTTCTTGGAAGAACAGCAGGTAACTGACACCAAATCTATGAATAATTGCTCACAATCTGCATTGTTTTGATCACTTCTTAAAACTTACCTAATATATCTAAAAAAAAGTGCGCCTCAAAAGCACATTTCGTGAACTTGACACATATTTTCGAACTGTTTAGGTTCTCGACATGCCGGTTTTCACACGATGTTTTCCTTCATCCTTTGAGAGTACTGGTATAGCGCACATAATTTTTTCAAACAGAAAAATCCATTAGTGCACGACCGGATTTTAACCCACAACCTTAGGATCGGAAGGCGGGGGTCACTACTAGACTACCAGCGCTCTCGTTATTACCTAATAGGATCATATTAGTAATTAAAGAAAGCAAGAACTGGCATAATCTTGGTATAATCCTCTCCTTCAAACTAAACTTCAAACTAGATGATGATGACATTATCATCTGTCCACGTGCAATCTGTCAAATGATTATAACCATTGATTGATCAATGATTATAATCGCGAAAAATACGCGACGATTTGTTTACGTAAATTGTATCTCCAGTTAGGCTGAAGTAGTCTGAGTATATAATGGTTCTGCTCAGTGTCCTGTGATGATTCCTACCATCGTCCGACAAAGTGCTTTATTATAAGAGCATTAAAGATCATATTCAGCTGGCACTTGCCTTGCAAGATTGAAATACAATTAAGATGGTTGTTTCAGGTGTAATAACAATGGAGGCCAGCAACATAATTCCACAGACGGTGACGTTAGACGTAATGCCGCTGGTCGCGGGCTACCTTCCGCTACCGACCGTCAGACTGTCCAAGTACATCGCTGCTAATACCAAAGGTAACCTAACAATCAAATGACCTAATAAAATGCATCTAAGAGTATAATAATAATAATAAAGTTTATTTATTTTTCCACAAAGAACATAACAATTTTTAACAAATTATGACCTAAGTCTTGTATACATGCACACTATTAAAAATTAATACGGCCTCGGTGGCGTGGCGGGCGATTGCTCGGCGAGACGTAAGAGGCGCCGGTTCGATTCCAGCTGCGGAAGATATGTTTGCATGTTCTGTAAATATTTCTTCCGGGTCTGGGTGTTGTGGTACCATAGTACTCGTAGTTTCTATAACCCACGACACAGGGAATCATAGTTTGGGGTCAGGACTATGTATGTGATTGTTGGGTGTTATTTATAAAATCTAATTGTGTACTATATTTAATATTTCATAATTGTTCCAGATCCAAAAAAAGATATTTCCGCTCACCCTCGCCTAGAACCTTTCAGTCCCGGCCAGGTGTACCATGCCAGCAAAGCAAAACAAGTCCATATTCTACCTCCAGTGCAGAAGGAACACTTAGAACTCTCCGCCAATTGACCCTGACTGTTAATATGGGGCACTTAAAGAAGGAACATTAAGACCCCACTGTGAATCGAGCTTTGTGTTTGAATAACGGGTACAGCGCTGAAGGAACATCTAGAACCTACTGTCTGACTACGAATACGGGGTGCGGCGCAAAAGGGATGTTTGCAACCCACTGTAAATAGAGCCTGGTGATTGAATAAAGGGTATAAGCGCCGAAGGAAAATTAAGAGTCCACTGCCGATTTAATGACGGCAACGTGAATACGGAAACCTACTGGCGAAAAAGGAAAGTTAAGAACTCACTGGTGATTCAGTGTGGTGTTTGAATACGGGGTACCTACAGTGTTCAGTGATAGTGTGTGAATGAAGTTGTCACTACTTACTCCCATAATAGTGTTTCTAAATGAGCTATTGGATTTTTTCCATGTTATATTGAGGCTCGAAAAAAATACCTTTAGTGGGGTAATTTAAATGGTGTGTATAGAAAAAGACATTCACTGCTTGACATAAGCAGTGCACTCAAATGGATATCCTACTAATACTATTAAACCGAAAATCGGTGAGGATGTGATGATTATGTCTCAATCATGGTTGAATTTTAAATATATCGTTCATGATTTATCAACATATATGCACTTTGTATCCGGCTACAACGCTAGCGAAGCCGCCCGCGGGCGGAAGCTAGTGATTATACAAGGTGTAATGATTTACTGGGTATGTAGGTGTTATCTATAAAATGATCCTTAATTCGCTTGATAAAAATAATGCTACAAATACAAGAAAATTATTTCGTCCAAAATATTTTCATAATGCAAAACATATATCAAGCTCAATTTGTAAGTTATGTGTAAGTATTATGTGAGTTTAGATTTGATGTTAGTACTTATAAATATATTATCCATTGATGCCGTTGGCTTACTATGAGATTATCTATAGCGTTCGCCACACAGTCGCGAAAACAAAAGTTCACACGGACGCGCGTTTTTTGATATACAGTTTAAAGTTCTTATGGCCGTTTAAAGTCTCGTTTGCCCTAAAAAATCGACAGAAAGTCACGACGAATGCATCGAGCGGGCTTTTAATATAACTAAATATAAATTTGGACCATCATACATGTGATAAACAATGCTTTGAAAGGTTGTAGTACATTATGTGTATCCAAACTCTATATATAAATAAAAATAATGTATGGAAACTTAATTCATCATTCTCTTGCCCTTATCCCACTAGGTGGGGTCGGTACAACATGTTTCCCTCTTCCACCTTCTATTACTCGTCATCTCAGCATTCACTCTTTTCACACTCATGTCCTCTTTCACACAATCCATCCAGCTTTTATGGAAACCTAATCGCTTGATTTAAAAAAAAAGGTATTAATACATGTCCCAAATACGAATATTGTTTTTTTATAATACTTAGTGTAAAGTTCTCATCATGGTTTGATAGTTTTTTTACCTAAGATATTTCAATGTATCAAGATTCTAAACATTTGTAGGTACGGGGAGAGATTATTTAGTATCCTGAAAGATGAGTATTGAGTGTACTCTTGAGCTAAGTATTTCTCACTTTCTACTTATTTGCATATGCCTATAAGTACGTAAAACTAATAGGTAGTGTATGTATGGAATGGTAAGTTGAATGTAAAAACAAAGGTTTTCAGTTATAATGCCATATATTTTTTGCTACAACGATTACTTTATAACTAGTCTATTACTTTTTCAAATGTATAGTTTTAGTTATATGTAAATAAAGGTGCTAGAATGTTATTCTGAAACCAAAATGGGTGTTTATTGGTGGCTTGTTGTTTGTAAATTATGTTATTCCTTAGTCCCATGTGTTGTAGACACATTTAAATTACTCATGTTATGCAACAGATGACAAAATATTTTTTGTAATGTAATAATTAAGTTATAATCGTTATTCGTATTTAATATTTAGAGAAAAATGCTTGCTTATACTTGCACATCATCTGCAGTAAGAGATAAGAATTTTAAAAATATCTAATTTATTTTTAAAGAAAAAACGAAACTTTTAAGTTGATGGATATAAAACTTTTATATTTTTTCCAATGTATTGTATGTATTTAGGTTTATATTTTGCACTACGCTACAAATATTATAATTTATGTAAAATGTAAATAGATAAGCATCTGAATATTTGTATTTATGTTTCATACAATTTATAGGTATTATATATTTAAGAGCTATAAATAAAATGTTTATTGTTAGAATACTGCTTTTATTTAAGAAATAACAAATTATAAGTATTTATTACAACCCACTCCCCATACTCTACTAAATAATGGTTTCGCAAAGGTTTCTAACAAAAGCCCGGTAACGCTGCCAGCGGTCATCTGCGACTGTTTATTTTGTCCAAGTCTGCGACCAACAGCATTCCGCCCGAAAAAAAAAGTTTAACAAAACTCACTGTGTCCGTCCGCACACATTTTTTTATAATGAAAAAAAATGCTCTGCGGATAGAATAGTTATGCTACACATGGCCAATGGAGTAAAAAAATAAAAACGTCATCACTGACTGACAGTTTTACATGCTAACCAACTTAAGAAAACTGATTTTAACATTACTGTGATTGGCTGGTTCTCGTCGACAAGACATTATGTTGGCAGCTCTTGTCTATCAAAAAATTGCCAACGAATAACTTTATGCTAAAACTACCACCAATATTTTACACAAGTATACATATTTTCTTATATAAATCAAGAATATCTTTCGATACTTCTTACAGTGCCCGTCTCTTAAATAAGTAGTGATAACTCGTAGATTGAATAAGGACAAGGTAACCATATATAGATGGAGTAACCTATACACATATAGGTTAATAATTATGGTACATAATAAGCCCATGTTTAAATTAAACTAAATCAAATATGCCGAGTTGGCAACTCTATCTGGCAGTTTTTTTAGTTCTGCGAATTGAGATTTGAGAGTGATGATGATTGTTGATTGAATTGAAGACATTGAAGTCCGCAATTTGTCAATAGTTCGTTGAACAAAATTGTAGTTTGTTTTGTCATAGAAAATATGGTTTTCTTTTTCATGAATTTCACATAGCTATGTATTGAGATTTGTAACAGAAAATCACATATAAATAAAAGTTAAAGTAATAACGGCTTCATCGCCATGAATGCCGTTGTGGTTCGGTATTGAAAATGCAAAGTGTTACTTTCGGATCATTGGATGCTACACGCGACAGTCTTCGAAGAGGTCTCAGAGAAGAACCCGAAAGTTTTCGCTGAGGAATAAGTTACATGTACGCAGCGGGAATGACAATAATGGCAGTTTCTGTTGGTGAAATTTGCGAGAACACGAAGCTGGCGAGGGAGATGGCTGTGATGGGGAACTACGATTCGGCGATGGTTTACTACGAGGGCACCGTGCAGTTGATCCACAGGCTGCTGACCACAATCGCGGACCCGACACGCAAATCAAAGTGGCAATTGGTAAGTGCCTTGACAGTCCAATAAGTTCAAAATAAAAATAAGGTTGTGTTCAAGTTGTTCACCTTGAGTAGAACATTTCCTTTTATGAGACATAGTAATTAGCATCGCCGTTGGAAGGAAGGCGGAAGGCCGTTCTGTTGCTTTATTTTCCATGCGGGTTTGTTTATGCAATTTTTTGTGCAAAATTGATTATCAGTCAAGTGGATTCAGATTGGTTTCTATTGTTTCATATTGTTACCTAAGATGTGATCTGACTGTGAGTAGAACCCATTCTAATTGTTAAGTTTCACTGCAGTGCTCTTCTGAAACAAATTAATAGCTATGCCAACAAACTTTCATTGTTTCTTCATTTGAATATTTATTGAAAATCACTAAAACCTTACCAAGTGGAATATGATAGATTACTCTATAACAAAAACTGCATCAGCAAACTATAGCAGCAACTTATATTAAGTACTTCTCTGCTGGACTGGAAGTAAAGAAAAAGCAAAGAATGTGTTCAGCTGCTTCTCTCCCTGAGCATCTCGTAAAAGTCGTCTAAGGAATAATATCCTCTCCAAAATGATGGACCACCTATATGGGTGATAAGCTGATCACCTGTCAACATGGTTCCATGATTAGGACTTTATATAAAAGTGGCTTCAAGTTTTCTTATGTTTATATTTGGCTCTGCCCACTCCATTAGGCATATGAGCATGATAGTATTATGTGTGTGTAAAGATATTTGCTACATGCTAGCAGGGGTTCAGGTTTGAATCCCAATCTCGTGCACGACCAAGGTCATCATTGTGACAGTTTAGTTGAAAAACTAGCAATAGAACCACATTGAATCAAAATGTCACTTGGTGAAAAGTCTGTACCTCTTAAACTGCTAAAGATATGTTATAAAATAACATTTTGAGATCTCCATCACAAAAAAATCTTATTACTTGGGATTGAAGCTGACTAAAGTAATTATAATTTCTTTGAATAACTGGCTGATATAATTATAAACATCCTGTATACAATATCGACTTTACAAAGTATATAAATGTATTACAATAACTGTATTTCTGAATCAAAGGATTGTATAATATCACTTTCCATCAGGCTTTTTGTCTCGAGGGGCATTCAGTAACAATGGAGACAATAAAAGCAGGCAATGCTAGAAATATTACATATTATTTCAAATGCAACATTTGTGTATGGTGATGGAACTGACTATTATGATGGCAAAATCAAAATAATAAATGAAAATTCTCTGAAGATTTTAGCTTCCACCTATGCCTGCATAGTAGCCATTTTATTTTAGCATACTTACTATTTATATTCCAAGTTTAATTCAAGTCCATTCAGTTATTACAGCATTATTGACAAAACTTTTCTGTTGTTCAATATACAGGGTGTGTAGTAAACTGTAGTTAAAACACAGGTAGAACAACAATAAATGGATAACCTAGAAGCATCTGCAGATTTATCCTCTGTTTATTGGACACCCTATTGAGACCCCCCTTAGTTATCATTTTGTTAATAGCATTTCTTCTAGTTTAACCTTACAAATTATTTAGAAATAAATAAAAAACTCCATCACTAGAGTTGGCCACTACCTCATACGAACATACATACATACATACAGAAATAAATATTTGTGGACATTTGATACAGCGCCATCTATCCCCAAACTAAGCAAAGCTTGTACTATGGGCACCAGATGGCTGATAGAATGCTTATATACTTATTCAACACCCAGACCTGGAAGAAATATTTGCAGAACATATAAACATTTCTCCCGTAACGGGAATCGAACCCGCGCCTCTTGCGTCTCAGCCGAGCACTCGCCCGCTACACCACTGAGTTTTTTTTCCTGGTTCACAAATTCAACTGCATAAACCATTTATCATAGTAGCAATGTCGTTGAACTTGATAACACAGATTTCATCATGCTGGTACCTATAATTATCTAGTATGAATAAAAAAGTTGAGCCTCAAATAAATATGACTAGAATAGTACAAACTATACTTCAGCCAAAGGGGAGATACAATTTATCTAAACAAACCGTTGTGTATTCTTTTCACACCTTAATTTAATATGTACTACTCAAAAATTCCATAAGCATGTAATGAAAAAGTAAGTTCGCTTTGTTTACATAAATTGTATTTCCAGATTGGCTGAATTATTAGGTCTTCCACGTCGCCTCATCACATTGAACTTTTGATTATTTGGTCAGTCCCGTTTGATTTTTTGCAATTAAAGTTCAAAATATTGTATTCTCTTTATACTTGACGGCCTCGGTGGCGTGCGATTGCTGGGCAGAGATACGAGACGCGGGTTCGATTCCCGCTACGGAGGAAATGTTTGCATGATCTGTAAATATTTCTTCCGGGTCTGGGTGTTGTGGTACCATGGTACTCGTAGTTTCTGATATCCACGACACGGAATCCTAGTGTAGGGTCAGGACTGTTGGGTGTTATTTATTATTTATTACATAATGCAGTTTTGTATAATTAACTTTTGCAGTTTTGTATAATTGTATTAATCCTATTTAGGTAGATAGATTATAGGTTAACGAACGTAACTATAGAAACCCTAAAACATGCGGAACAGCTTAATTTATCACCAAATTGTCGGCTGTAGTAGCTAAGGTAGATAAAAATTACGTCAAAGTGGAGCAAATGCGAACAAAAAGACATTGTAAGGCTTCACCTTAAAACGGAATCTATCTATAGCAATGACATGAGCACAAGTGTTTTTATTCATTGTATCAAGTGAATCAATGTTTGTGTAGCAAGTTTCCGCCCGTATTTATCTGTCTCAATTCTTCATTTAGACAGCTGGTAGCGGCCCCGCCTCCTGATCCTAAGGTCTTATTCCAATGGATTTTTTTGTTCGGAGAATTTATGTGCGTTATACTAGTACTCTCAAACATGTCACCTGAAAAAAAATCGAAAACTTGTGTCAAGTGCACGACGAGGGTCCTTTATGGAGCACTTTAAATTCTTTCACCACACTTGTTCGAAACAATTAGTGACACCGACTAGTAGTATTATCTAGATAGACACTGAAAAAATTTTTACGTTGCCTTGAGTCACCAAGGTTAGCTGACAGGACACCCATGAACAAACAATGATAAGCTAGCTAGATTCTACCTCCGTTTGTACTTGCAAAGTTTCTAGGTACTTTACGTCTATGTTCTTACTTGCTTACAATCTCGTACCACAAATATTGTGCGTCTCGGCAATTTTCGTCTAGCTTCTGAAATACGAACTAACGCGATGATGATTATGTATATGGAGATGTTACAATAATTATGCAGATACTTATTTTTTTAGGCCCGGTAGACTTAATTCACCTGGCTTTAACATAAACAAATGACCCATTTTCATTCGACAAGCTCGTAATCCCAAATCTTCATTACCTGGTTCAGTTATTATTTTTAATTATATATTCGGACAAATTCGATTTTCATACAAAGCACGAAGTTTGCCGAGACGCACAATATTTGTGGTACCACTGTACGTAACTACACCCTAGCGGTATTGAAAGAGGAAGCGATTAGATCGCCTCGATTGGGTTCTACTTTCTTTACGTGAAGAACATAGTGGGTGCTGATCTCCCCTTCCGATCATAAGGTCGTGAGTTCCTAGTATCAAACACGAAGAGCTACGTGTACATAAGAAGTAAAGCTATACATGTTCTAGAACCGAAGTTGACGGCGTGTGCGAGAAGCTTCTATTGCTACTGTACTTCAGCCAAACTAGAGATACATTTATTTAAACAAACCGTCCATAACCTAATCCTTACTTTTTCATTACATGTTTATGTAATGAAAGTAGTACTAATAGTTAAATTAAGGTGTGATAACTTATGTTGCGTTATTTACTTAAAACTAAAGTAATGTCATCGTAATAACTAAAAATACGTGCCTATTTGTTTACATAAATTGTATCTCCAAGGTACTCGTGGCACTAGTGTCTTCAAACCAGTGTGGTGAAAGGATTAGAAATAGGTATTCATAGGGGTACTCTTCATACCAAAATGACTTTTTCGAGTGAGCGTGTAAAACGTTGGCTTTTGCTCCACATTTTTTGAACCAACCTTTCAAAAGCAGTACTGCTCAACATAATCATAAGTTCATAACATAACATAACGCAGACTAAAAATAAACCACACGATCCCATTACGTAGGCCCTTTCATGGTCCAATTCCAATTTTCAGCATGTACAGTTTATTGCTTCATGCATTAAGTTTTTTGTTAAAATCGAAACATTCTTGCCAACCGATTGGAACGATCGATTAGACTCAATAATTACTGTAAGCTTTGTAATTAAATTGTTACACTTTTACTGGCATGGCGGTGTTTCGATGCCCCGTCATTACCTTTCTTGCTTTGTTCATTTGTGTAGCGTCACGTAACTTGCGAAATTACAATAAATTACGCAAATCCAATGTCGAATGGAAGGATTCTCTATATTGTTTGTGGATAACCATTTGATGGGTAAATAAACAACTTGATGTTATTTAGTTACTAGCTTCAGATTGCAGCTTCACTTGCGAGCTATCAGATTGAAAAAGCAGTCTATGCTATTCCGGATTTTTTACCCTAACCTGTTTCCATCTAAATGACCTCACGATTTTTTTAATATCCACTCCTTTGAAATGACCTTTATCGAAATACCTTGATATGAATAAGATGATGAGAGAGAATCGAGCAATCAAACAAAAAAAGCTCCACTTCATGCGTGGCTCATATTTTACGTAATATATTCTTGTCATAAACCTCTCAGGACTCATGCGACGAGGTGTCATCTAAAACATAAACTCACGGCTCGATTGCCCTCATTAAATATATTACGAACGTCTTCGCCTGCCTCAAACACTCGTGCCACTAAACCCTTGAAAATAAGCTACTGAATCTGGTCTGAATCACGGCATATGCCTGAAAGAGCGAGGCTTTAGACTGTTTAGGTCACCTAGTCTAATTCAGTGACTGGATTGAAGCCAAGCATTCGTTCTATTGTCGAGGTAACTCGTCGTGTTCGTTTTGTATTGTCATTTGATGCGTGTGCCTTTTGAACGTGCAGGCTGAAGCAGCCGCCGCTGGGGTCGACGAACTTCCCTGCAGTGTATCGGTTGAATGGTCGCGCGGGGTGTCCAATTTCGTACGGTCGTCAACAGAGTTAGCTCTTGTCATCTGTCAAAAGTGTACAAACCACTGCCGCTTTTATTCGAAACGGCAGACGGCATCGTTTTCCGTGACAAAGAGAAACTTCTTGTATTATTTGTGGGTAGTTGCTAATTGTCCGCGTAATGGCCTAGTTGAAGATTAGTGATTTCTCGCGGAACTCGGTCAAGGCGGTTGTTAGCTGAATTAGGTGAAAACAAGCACGTTATGTCGCGTGAAACCTCCTTAGGATATTACTCAACGATTTTGTGATTTTGTGTGGGAAGTGCTTAGCATTTTTACCGCGCACCATTGTGGTTTGTGAACATTGTGTGATAATCGTGGTGAGAGAACGAAATTTCACTTTTGTGCCTACACCGAGATAAATCACTCATGTATATATTCGTTCCATTATGTATGTACTCATACGATCAGGAACACTAATCTATAGTGTTCTTGGAAATGTACAATGAAATTGCTCATGCAATCTTCCATCGGCATTATCTTTAGCATTAATCATTGTAATTGGAAGCAGATACATTTGACTAAGCCTAGCTCTTGACTCTGGACCGCTTGTAAATGTTAATCAAGAGGATCTCACATAAATTATGATTTGATTATTCATTTGACTTGAGTGCTTCATGAATGCATGATTTGATTGGATTTAGTTAAATCGGGGAAATTAATTTCTAGATATATTGCTAAGCTGGATGATAAAAATAGTACCTCTACCTACATCTGACTGACCTTTGATTCAAAGGTCAAATTTTGAAACAGTCTTGCTACTCTAGAAGACCTACTTCGCATTTAGCTCTTTACGCATCGTACTTTACTTTAAACTCTCACAGAATACAGCCTCATGAGAATAGAATATAATAATTTATATAATTACTAATTTGTTCAACAGGTCCAGAAGCAGATGGCCCGTGAATATGAGCAGCTGAAGGCGACCATGTCATCGCTGAAGATGTTCCAACATGACGGAGAGAAGGTCATCACTCCGTTGGCTGGCAGTGAGTCTCGTTATCTGAAGCCATTTCATCTTCAACTAGCTCCCGACCGCTGATTCGCTCGCGTGGATCCGCAAAAAAGTAGTCTGATAATGTTAT
Organism: Scotopteryx bipunctaria; assembly: GCA_949320045.1. Classification (NCBI taxonomy): domain Eukaryota; kingdom Metazoa; phylum Arthropoda; class Insecta; order Lepidoptera; family Geometridae; genus Scotopteryx; species Scotopteryx bipunctaria. The sequence continues at coordinate 3,693,324 of OX439459.1, read as the reverse complement.
TTTATCACGTACTATGTATATTCCAAATTTCATTCAAATCCGTTTTGCCGTTGCGGCATGATTGAATCATCCTTATAAACTTTAGCATTTATAATACAAGTAGGATAGTTTACTTGTACCACTTTTGAGGTATGCTCAAACATAACCAGTGATTTGTTATTGAAATGTTTTCTAGCAGACAACAACTAAAAAAATTAAATGCATCCGTTGCTCCGTTGAACTTGGCTATTGCCATGACATGCCTTACCTAACAGGGACGGTGTTTCTTAGATAAAGCTATGATATATCGTGTAGGTGTGGGACGTGACGTGGCGGTACATTTTATGTTCAAGGTGATGAATATGGACTTAATATTTCTTATTTGGTTAACTTGATGCGAACGACTGATGAAAACCATTGGATAGAGATCAAAACCGTATATTTTGGCATTAGCTTTGACCCAGCCCTTCTTAATTTTATGCCATTTTCCTCACTGCCAAGGAAGGTATTTAGGGTTCCGTACCCGAAGGGTGCCAATGAGACCCTATTACTAAGCCTCCGCTGTCCGTCCGTCTGTCAGCGAGCTGTATCTCATGAACAGTAATTGTACAGTAAATGAACAGTAATTAAAAAAGGTAGTTGAAACTTTCATAGAGATTGTATTTCTGTTGCCGCTATATCAGTACTAATATTATAAAGAGGAAAGATTTTTTTGTTTGTAGCGAATAGGCTCCGAAACTACTGGACCGATTTCAAAAATTCTTTCACCAAAGAAGGAAGGAAGGAAAGATATCCATATGTAGGAATATCATTCTATAGATCAAGTCCGCGATGGTATATGTCTATCCCCGTGCGAAGCCGGGGCGGGTCGCTAGTCAATAAATAATAAGAATAAAATAAAAGGGAGCTCCATACAAGAAACATTTAAGTAGGTACATGTACGGATGGTACGGATCGTGTGCGAATTCGACTCTCACTTGACCGGTTTTTTATTTAATTATTGATTTTATATCTAATTTAAATTGGATGCTAGATTCATCTTATTAAATATTATGCTTCGTATTTAAATTTAGGTAAAAAACATATGGTAGTCAATAATTTAATGCGTGCACTCAATGTCAAAACAGCTGTTACGTCATAAAAGGTGATAATTTATGACAAAGATAACGATGTTTACGTAGTTTTACACCAGGGCATGTTCCGTGTTATCTAAAGCCTTACAAGGATTAGTGTTGTACAACCTGAGTGCCCTCAAATAACAGTTTTACCTTTGAAGATAACACTTCTACTTGTACAAGTTATGTTAATTCTTTTAACGTAACACGAGGTAGTAAGTTGTTGAACTTTAAAATTATGCCTAGTAAGATCTTAGTCGTATGATGATTATGATTGTTTGGTAGACGAATCTACTAGATCTACTAAATTTATGTCTTGTGCGACATTTCAAATGGCATACGATAAAATCTCTTGTCTTGTTTTAAAAGTTCTCACGTTGTTTATCAATAAATATTCGAGATACCTATCGCAATAAAAAACCTACTGACACAATAACAATACCTAATGTCTCAATACTCATTCCGATGAGATGGATTTGTCACTGACGTGAGATTGTAGATCATTAGCGTTAGTGTCTGTATCTAGAGCAAAACATTTTTTGCCAAGGATATTTACCTAAGTATACAGGTTGGAATTTTGCTTCTCTTAACTTTAACTTTCTTTTTCTTTAACTTCTCTGCTGGACTGGGAGTAAAGAAAAAACATTGAATGCGTCCAGCTGTTTCTCTCCCCGAGCATGTCGTAAAAGTCGACTAAGGGATAGTACCCTCCAACATGATGAGATACAATAAGCAAGTATTCTCAAGGAGGGTTGACGTCAGGCAGGCGGCCGGCCATAAAACACCTTAGCTAAAACTCTTACAGCATGATCCAAGGATTCAAGGATCATGCTGTGCCGACCCTACATAGAGTGGGATAAGGGTAGGAAGATGATGATACAGGTTGGAATTTTATAATGCTACCTGGAGGGAAAGTACTCTAAATACTAATGATAGCAAATTTTACTCAAAGGAAACATTCCTTTGTCTAAGAAGCAAAACGGCATTCAAAGATTTTTGAAAAAACCTTTACCACACTCGGGAATCGAGTCGACTAACATCCGAATAAACAACATTCTGTACTTTTATACACCAGTTGAAAGGGTCAATCATATGGATAAAATCTCTAGCATTCAAATAAATTAAATTTAGGTCTGATATCAGACCTATAACAACTTTAAAGAAGCTATTTGAAAGAAAGTTCCCTGAAACTAAGTCATTACCAGTTCTCATGTAAAAGTAAGACGATAGCAATCAGTAGCGAATCAAGGGGGGGGGGGAGCATGGGGCTCAAGCCTCCCCCCTAGCTACAACTTTGTGTGCTCCTTTAATGGTTACCTTCATAAAACCACAGCGGGGCCAAGCCCCTCTCAGACCAAAGTCCTGGATCCGCTATTGATAGCAATTATCCGTAAAAGCCGGTCCCACGTCATCGCACCCTGAACGGAGCCGACCTTCGGGGCCGATGAATGGCGCCGGTGTACATTATGTCACCATTGTTAAACACAATAAGGAGACGGTATCACTCGATGAGGCAAATTGACCTGGCTATTCTTCGAGCATTTCAAACAAATTTGCAAACTACTCACTCAATGTACATAGCCGCATCTAAGTACCGCATTGTAGTCAGGTAGTCAGCTTCAATCTTTTCTCTTGTTCTAATCGAGAAAAATAATTACTATTTGCATTTCTACAGACGTTCAAACAAACCAACTTTTTCTGAAGAATTTAACCAATTTTTGCTGTGCTGAAGAGCTATTTTCATGTACTCGACACAATTTTTTTTTATTTTTAGATTCTTCGGCTTCGCTCGCGTGGTACCCGAATAAAAAATAGCCTATATGTTAATCCAGTACATGTACCATGTATATTCAAAGTTTCATTCAAATCCGTTCAGTAGTTTTTGCGTGAAAGAGTAACAAACATCCATACATACAAACTGTCGCGTTTATAATATTATGTAAGGCGTATATGCCGGTTTCCTAACGATGCTTTCCTTCACCGGTATCATGAGGTAGGTAGGTAAATGAACTTAGTAATTTTTCACCTAAAATTTAATGAATTTCCACTAAACTCGCATAGAAGTGAGAACGGATACAATGAATATTGATTTTTGTTAACAGTTTTATGAGAGCTATGACCGAAAATACATTGTTACACATGAAAACTGACGTCAGCCCATTGATTTCTTAAACGTTTCGCTAGTTTTCAATTTCTAAAAGGTCGTCACTCGTAACAAAGTAAAAACCTCATGTAATCCAAAAATACTTTTTGTTTTTTAATTATCAAGCGTTAATGAAGATTTAGGCCGCGTACCTAACTTATAAAAAACTTAGTGTTAGTTTAGCTCAAGTTTAGTTTTGAAAAGTCTTCATTTCATTTATTCCTTTTTCAGCCATGATTCATTTCGAAACCCTCGGAAGCAGAGAGCGAAAGTTGACTCATTTTAAAATTTCCCAGAAACAGTTAAATTGAGTTACGTATTTGAAGCCCTGTTTATTTTCTGTGTGGATAAATACTGCATCAGATTTTACTGAAGCTAGACTTGACGTGAACATGAAATTCAGTGTTTGATGTACGAAAAGAGCCTCTTTCAGGCGCACTTTAATCTTTTCACCACACTGGTTCGAAAGAACGTTGACACGGCTAGTGGTGATAATGTTTGATTTTACTAATTCTTTCGTAAGTAAGTTCGTATGAGCTAGTGGCCAACTCTTGTAACGGAGTTTTAGGCCGCCTAAAGGCCTCCGTCATGGCTTAATGACTTAAAAGCCGGGACCGACAATTTAACGTGCCCTCCGAAGCACGGAAGCGTTCAGCTCGTAACAACCATCGAATAAGGTAAAATAGCTAGTGCAAGTACCTTGGTAAATATCTTAAAATGCCAAGGCAAATAAGGTTTCTGAAACGTGTTTTTGAAAGGGACTGCGGTATCACTTTCTTGCTTGAACTTTAAATAAATAGGGTCATTAAGTTCACTAAGTTGTTAGCGCTGTCTCTTGGCCGTCCAATGGTCGTGAATCATCTGTAATAATAGACTTTCTGATCATTATCTCACAATGTTTTCCTGCCGATGAGCTGATAAAGTCATCGCTCGCTATTGCACTTTTACACGGAACGCATTGACGCGGTGACTCATAGTTATTAAGATTAGTTGTCTGTTGTGTGATGAGAACACAGTTTACAGACATCTATTAAAATCATGCCGTAATACAACGTACCTACTTACTTTTACATAGTAATGAGAAATTGGCAAATGACTTTTCAAATGAATTTAAGCTAGGGATGCAATCACGTTTTCAATGATAGAGCGAATCTTCAACAGTGTTTAGCAACGTTAAGTAAAGGTGTAAATATTTCGGTCAATCGTATCAGTACATAGCTGTCAAAAAATTTAAATTGCTACGGGTTAGAGAGCTATCAACTAAAAGGCATGAAGTTGTTCTGTTAGTTACGGAAAACTGTTATGCCTATCACTTTTATTGTGAAACTGTGCGTCGTGCACGAAGCGCTATACAAATTCAATTCAAAAGAAATTGCCTAAATTTAACTCTCTTTTTCACCTGAACATCACGTTTAAGCGATCTCGTGTGTGGGCGTGACAGCAGAAAGAAAGTTGATTGACACATGAACAAAAATGTTTTTCTACAAAAGGATTCTTTTTTCGAGACGTTCGCTTTTCGCGAACATATTTGATATTTTAGACGGGGTTATTTATGTAACAAAAAGTTTTAATAAGACCATTTACCATACTTTCATGAGCACTGAGAGCACTGGGCGTCTAGTTGGTAGTGACCACGCCTTCCGATCCTAAGGTCATGGGTTCAAATCCGGTCGTGTACCAATGGATTTTTCTGTGCGAAAAATTTATGTGCGCTATACCAGTACTTTCAAATGGTGAAGGAAACATCGTGAGGAAACCCCTGGCTTAGTCGGCTCCGCACGTATTGACTATGTCTTTCCTGTGGACAAAGCCGGCTAAGCTGAGAGGATGGAGTAGGTGCTGGGCAAGCCTGCTCCATCTTAATTCGTCCCGGGCACTACACCGTCTCGTTAAAAGTTGCCTCCTGATTCTGTATAAATCATCTACTATAGATGGTAAAAGGCCTTAGTTTTTCAACATTCTTTCATGATTCTTGAGAAAGGACATTGCGTCAAAATATGCATTTTTTGTTTGACCCAAAGATCAATACTAATTTGAGCATATTCCATTTTCAAAAATCGGTACCGGGCAACCTAGGTTTTTGCTAAGTATCCTAAAGTATTGTAAAAGTCGCAACTCTTGCCGAGTATAAGTTTCGGGTTCATCAAAAGCGAAAGTTTACGGTTGCGCTATCTAGTCTAGCTTATGTATAGGTAGTGTTTAGGCGTCTTGGTCTAGACAAGTCTGGTGAGCTCACTCGAGGTCCCTTAGGGCTACTTTCGCTTACTTTACTTCTTGCTTTAACACACATACCTAGTTATTTTACAGTTAGAACTTTAGTACATCCACCGGCTGTGTCTGCACTAGCATAGTTTAGGGCTGCTTTCCCTTTCATTCCTTGGTTATGTATTTCTTGTCTGAATATAATATAATGGTCTAGATAAGTGGTTTTGTCTAGAATTATCATGTCAAAAACTAAGGCCTTTTACCATCTATAATAGATGATTTATCAGCGTCAGGAGGCAACTTTACCTTCACAGACGAGACGCTGTAGTGCCCGGGACGAATTAAGATGGAGCAGGCTTGTTATCATGTCATGTCAGATACTAATTATAGTGGAACGCCCCGCGACTTAGACTGCATCGAGGTGTTTTTTTTTTTTCATATAAAGTTCATCATCCCTCTGCGTCCTTTAGGAATTGAATTTCGAAATTTCCTTTCTTAGTGCACCCCTATACTGTAAGAGAAAAATACCCTCCTAGTTTTATGCTCCTAGGACTTGTGCGTGAGTCAATCAGTAACGTAAGAATTTTATGTTTGGATATTTTTTTTTCTTCCATTCTCTTTTGTCCATTAACAGATCATTCATTTCAGTTTTTATTATACACACCTCTTCCTCTCCTTGTATATTGCCTTGATTCATAAAAACAACAGTTTTCTTCGTAATAATTCTTTGTTTCTGTCTGATCAGCAATTATTGGTTCTCAAGCGAGACAACGCATGATGCGTTGCACGTAGTCTGCAGAAAATCCTACTTTCATCTTTATGACGTAGGATTAAGGTTTAATATAGTGTGTACTTACAAATGTTGCCTGTAATCGTGCGTATCTAATATAACAAAACTCTTTATGTTATTAACTCATTAAATCACAATAAAGTATTGTCGTTTTTTTATAATTTTACGGTTGGGTGCTGATTGATATAGCCGTTGTTATGGCTTCGAAGCCATCTTCGTAGCTTTGGATGGAACATATCGTGCGTTTTCATGCATGATCGCGTACAATATTGGTAAATGGAAAACAGTCGCCCGTACACAATACGATTGGAATTGGATCAATATTTCGCTTCGACCTTTAACTTCGATTATTACTTGTAAGACTGAATCTTTTCAACACATTTCATCAGAAATCAGTCCTTACATGGACGCTGGACGGACGCCATGACTGACATGAAAAGGTTACAAGACACATCAATTATCTCATTCTAGTCATTGACCTCGATGGTGACCTAGTATCTCCCCCACTTCCCCGCCCTCTACACCTTTCCATAACCGGACAGCGACCGTCGCGGTACAATAAAACGAAGCAAATGGTAAAAATTCCAATGTCTGAATACTGACAGACAACGGCACGCAACGAGCAATAAATCCTGACACAAACAAACACTGAAATGATTTCTGCAATAACCCAGATCCATAGTTCAAGCGCAACAAACCACTACTACTGGTTCAAACCGGTGTGGTAATAATATGTAAGTGAGCCTGAAAGAGGCTGATTTAGTGCGCTTTTCACATTCCCATCTTTCAATAAACCAGTGCCTTGTATGTCCGTACTGTCCGCCTACAATTAATCACTCATTGGAAAGCCCCCGAGCTTCTCACAATGAACTGAAAGTTGTCGCGCGACTTTCTTCCGCGTATGTACATCAATCTTTAGCTTTTTAATTAGCAGGAAATGCGTCGTTAAATGTTCTCGTATCAAATGAAAAGTTGTAATTGGTATGATTACAATGTTTTCTTATGATGTTTTGGTTTATTGCGTTTCTTCGCTTTCTTATAATATGTTACAAACGGATTTGAATGAAACTTTGAATAAACAAAGTAGTGCTGGAATAACAGGCTACTTTGGATCGAGTAAAACGCGAGCAAAGCAGCGGGCTAAGCTAGTGTATTCTAATATAACCGCGGCAAGCACATCCGCAAATCGCCTCAAAGAAAAAGCGCGAGCAAATCGTCAGTGTGAAAGTAATAACGCTCAATCATCTACCTTATTACAGATTATGAAGACCTACCCACTCGCGATCAGATGTGGGGTCCGGCACCGCACGAGATCGACCCGGACATCTGGCCACCGCCGCCCGACCGGGATCCGAACGCCTGGCCACCGCCCACCAGCGTGGAACACAAGTCAGTCAGGTTCAATGGTCACTTTGATTCTTTGGCACTGGTGGTGGTAGAGTAAGGGGATTAGCCACGGCTAGAACAGCCTGATCATCGGAGCCCTAACGCCTGGCCACTGCCCACTAGCGTGGAAAATAAGTCGGTCAGCTTTCAATGCTCACTTTGATGGCACTGGTGGTGGTAGAGAAAAAACATATAACCACGTGACTTAGCGCTTTATGTCAATCCCATGTTTTTTTACCCGAAAATGGCGAAATGAAAATGATGGTTATGATTTTGACCGGTATGCTTTGCAGTAACGTTTAGCGATATGTTGAACTCGAAAGAGGTTTTGTCGTCCAGAAAGGGTTCGCGGAACTTTTTTATAAATTGTTTCGTGATTTTTAATGACCAGAAAAGAACTACACAATGTGTTGATCTTGTATATAACATACAGTTTGTACACACTGATGTGATAAACCAATTATTAAATAATGAATGAGTTCAATTCTATTCTGGACTTATTTATCCTTTTTCCTTACAACTTCAGTGAGTGGTAAAACCACATGGATATAAGTTGTGTATTGCATGTCCCTATGTTTTCTGTGCACGCTATTTTTCAATTACAATCCGAAGTATCGAAGGAATGACAAGCAAGTTTGAACACCAATTACAAACTAAAGCATTATCATCAGCCTATAGAGGTCCACTGCTGGACATGCTGATGAGTCGGATCACTGATTATTTATCGGAGGTCTTCCCACACTTTCCCGGTCTGTGGCCGCCATTCGAGAACCGTGACTCTCCAACAATTTATATGACCTGCCTATAGACAAAAAAAATTAAACAAAATATGGCTAAAGAAAGGATTACTCAGATGAGGAGAGAAAGAAGAGGAAAATGTGCTGTGCCAACTCATAGGTAGAAAGATATGGCAATCTTATAACAAAGTAAATATTTCCAGGGGTCCGCCAACAATGAAGTCAGCCAGAAACAATCCACGGAACGCGCGCGCAGAGAACAAGAAGTCAGCAGCACCAGCATCGCGGAACGCGACCACGTCCAACAGAAAGGCATTAGACGCAAAGAACCCTAAATCAGCAGCGAATAAGGCTCATAGTGGTATGGCACTTCTATTAGAATTTTATATTTCAAAAGTTATTATAAAGTAAGTAAGTTCGTATGAGCTAGTGGCCAACTCTTGTGACGGAGTTTTTAGGGCGCCTAAGGCCTCCATCATGGCTTAACGGCTCAAAAGCCGGGACCGATAATTTAACGTAACCCCCGAAGCATGGAAGCGCTAAGTTATTATTTATTACGTAAAACATTACAAATGCAAAAGTTTGTGTGCGTAACGGGTGATCGTATTTGGATGTAACTTGGCATACAGATAATTTATGACCTGGATTTACATATAGGATGTTTTTTATCCAGGTAGGTATCACGCGAGTGGAGCCGTAGGCATATGCTAGTTATGATATAAATACATTACTAGTGTAGTACAGTCCATCTGAGAATGTAATAAATGTGCACATTGTACGTTACTAAAACTCGACGAGATTAGCCTGATGTGATTTGTCCCACTGCTGGGGAAAGGCATTTGGCCCAGTCTTGCCAGTTCGTATTCAAAGATTTCAAGATTCTTGCAAAGATTTCTTGCCTAGGCACGTCGAAATAAAATGGTGCAAATTCATATTTTCAGCAAAATCAAAAGACACCAGCGGTAAAGACCACAGTAAAGGTACGGACAAGCAGGACAAAGACAACAACAACGGGGACACAGACGACGAGAAGCACAAAGATGATGAGAAGCGCTTCGAGCCGCCCTCGCCCAGCGACAGCGATCTAGTCGATATGCTCGGTAAGTGAAATCAAAAGACAAGCAAATGCACGGACAAATAGACAAATACAACAACGGCAAACACAGACGACAAAGATAATGAAAGTGTTTAATGGGCAGACGATATTGTCAAAACCGGGGTCGTGAATGGACTACACTAATACTGGACCATGATGGATGAAACACACACAGGAAGCCACATATTCCCAAGAGTGGGTAAAGTAGGACTGGGTCGATAATTTTAATTTCGGAGAGTCCGCCGCCACCGCGCACTGTCTCCTTTCTTCCATCGGATCTCCAAATATCCGGGAAGGCGCCATCTGTACATGGTTGACATTCCCCAGTGTTCGTAGTAAGCTCATTGAGTCCACATTTTTCTTCTACTAAAATGTGGAACTCCCTGCTGGGGTCTGTATTTCCTGATAAATGTAATATGGGTGTCTTCAAATCGAGAATCAATAGGTTTATTCTAGGTAAGCGTGCTCCATCTTAGACCACACTGTTACTTAACATCAGGTAGATTGTGGCCGTATGCGAACCTATTTCATTAAAAAATAATGATGATTAACTCCCCTCTACCAACCGTTACCTCGTCACTCCTTTCTTACCAAAGTATTGATGTTTCAGAACGGGACATAGTACAAAAGAACCCCAACATTCGGTGGGACGACATAGCGGACCTGGCGGAGGCGAAGCGGCTGTTGGAAGAGGCTGTGGTCTTACCAATGTGGATGCCGGATTTCTTCAAGGTATCTTCCTTTCCATGTACACTAAGGGGCTTGGATTCATGTTTTTTATAAACATGTGTTCAAGTGCACGAAAGGATCCTTTGGGGCGCACTTTGAATCCTATCACCACTCAAAATGATTACGGCGATAAGCTATTCAGATTTCGAGGTAGAGTGCCTAGTGTGAGTTTTGACTTACTCGATCGCTTTTTTTTTTATATATTTATGGGTTTTGTCGCTATGCGACCATATCAACCATATAAAAACAAAAATGAATAAAAAACCAAGAAAAACTTAATTTATACCTACTTATAATAAAACCTAACTACTTACATAAATCTAACTTAAGTAACAAAACTAAAAACTCAACCTCTTTACATGATGGGTTGGATAATACACTGTTTACATAACCTATATCTAATTTTGATAACATGCATAATCTTTTTTTGTTTGTGGTTTCTTCCCCCTAGCTGTGTTCAGACAGTTTGCTATGTAGGTATTTAAAATGGTAATATAAAGTCAGTATTTGGACCGTGAACTTATATCATTTGTGAATGATCTCTCATCCTGAAGATTGAATAGATTTAGTAGAAAATGTCCATACGCGTCTTCGCATAACATTAACGAGTAGGTAGTAAAACTCGCACTAAAGTAAATATCACATAGGTTCACTGGATACGGTGCCGATCGATAAGGGCTCTGATAAGTTTGATTGATTGATTTGCATGATGCGTAGCTAAAGGCGACGGTGAAACTACTTTCTGCGTGGTGCTCAGTAGTAGATATCGATTTAATGTAACACCATTAGAGTTATTAAATTATCGCTTACTAGCATCCGACCTCATTGCATCCTTTAGTACGTATAATATTATAAGCTTACTAGCTGCCGCCCGCGGCTTCGCTCACGTGGTACCCGGATAAAAAATAGCTTATTATGTTAATCCAGCACATGTACTATGTATATTCCAAGTTTCATTCAAATCCGTTCAGCCGTTTAAGCGTGATTGAGGCACAAACATCCAAACTCACAAACTTTCGCATTTATAATATAATTATAATTAAGCCTCTTTTTAATTATAATTTAATAAAGAATTATAAGTAAGATAGCTGAATTGATGACCGATTTTGATGTCGACTACCTATGATATAGGCACGAAACAATGCTTGGATGAAATTACAATCTGGGTGTTGTGGTAGCATGGTACTCGTAGTTTCTGATACCCGCGACACAGGGAATCCTAGTGTGGGGTCAGGACTATGCATGTGACTGTTGGGTGTTCTTTATTTATTTATTTACAATGTTGTTTGTGTCTCAGGGTATCCGCCGTCCGTGGAAAGGTGTGCTGATGGTGGGCCCGCCCGGCACGGGCAAGACAATGCTGGCGAAGGCCGTGGCCACAGAGTGCGGGACAACCTTCTTCAACGTGTCCTCCTCCACGCTCACCTCCAAGTACCGCGGCGAGTCGGAGAAGCTCGTGCGGCTGCTCTTTGAGATGGCAAGTCAATAGGGAAACTAACATTGTACAAAAAGTTGCATACTCAATACAATATCATCAACGTCATCATCTTCATACCCTTATCGCTTGGTCGCGTTACGAACAGGTGTAAATACAACGTAGATTTAAGACGTGTCCAAGTGATCTCAGTGATTTAAAGGAATATTTTTTTTGACTTAAAAAAAAAAAAAGTGAAAACTTCTATTTCGCAGTCTCTAGAATCAAAACTATTAGAATTAATAAAAGTATGCACCTTTTTGTAAAACTTTACATTCCCTATTATTATATTTATGAGACCAACCGATAATAAATGTATGTTTCACATTAAATCCAATGAAGACTGGACTGATTCGCTGCTAGATCACCTGTCAGTGGAGTTCCGTCTCAATTTTGTCAGCGTCTTTACTGAAGGCACGGAGGGTAGACATAAGGGGCAATGTTCACTGTACTGTAGCATCTCAGATTGTATGAAGTAATAAAAGAATTAGATTATGAACCCCCACTACAGATTTAGAACATTGGTCACCCCACCAATGCAGAAGTGAAAGATTGATGAATGAAAGAAAGAAAATGTATGCAGAAAGCATGAAGAAGAAAGAAAGAGATAGAAAATGACTCGGATAATTTGTGCAAGGAATGAATGGCAAAATATAAAAACATTTGTGTTTTATATTGTTTTCAGGCTCGTTTCTACGCGCCTTCGACGATATTCATCGACGAGATAGACTCGCTGTGCTCGCGGCGCGGCTCGGACTCGGAGCACGAGGCCTCGCGCCGCGTCAAGTCGGAGCTGCTCGTGCAAATGGACGGGCTGGGATCCATGTCCGACGAACCACAGAAGGTAACATAAGTAAATCTGCCGTCCGATTACTAAAAGGCCGTTAAGTGACATTTGTTCAAATTTGACTTTTATGTACTAGGCGAAAGCGCTTTTTTTTTCTCTATTGACCAGAATGCGTCATATTTTTCTATCATTTGATGAAAAAATTTAAGTTTTTGTGTTTCAGTAATGTAAAATGAGTTAACCTTATTTTAGAATTGAAAAAGTCCAAAACGGATGTAAATAACGGTTTACGTGCGGCTTCAAATCTCAGTACTTATAAATAAATAAATAACACCCAACAGTCACATACATAGTCCCGACCCCACACTATGATTCCCTGTGTCGTAGGTATCAGAAACTACGAGTACCATGGTACCGCAACACCCAGACACGGAAGAAATATTTGCAAGAAAATACATACATTTCTCCCGTAGCGGGAATCGAACCCGCGCCTCTTGCGTCTCAGCCGAGCACTCGCCACGCCACTGAGGTCGTCATCAACAAACATTTCACCTTCCAGATAGTTATGGTGTTAGCGGCCACCAACTTCCCTTGGGACATAGACGAAGCACTGCGGCGGCGATTAGAGAAGCGTATCTACATCCCGCTGCCGACGCAGGAGGGCCGCGAGGCGTTGCTGGCCATCAACCTTAAGGAGGTCACGGTAGACCATCAAGTCGATCTACACGCCATTGCCAAGAAGCTGGAAGGGTATTCTGGCGCTGACATCACCAATGTTTGCAGGTAAACCTTAAAACATCTTTACATTACATTATATACATACATATATTATCACGCCCGTATCTCCCTTAATGGGGTGGGCAGAGCTACAAGTAATCATAAGAAGACTTTTAGCCACGATACCAAGTCCCAAGATAAATATGGTGAACCATGGTGACAGGTGATCAGCCCATCGCCCATATAAATGGTCCATCATGTTGGGGAGGATACTTTCCCTTCGACTTTACTTTACTTTCGATACTTTTACTTTTTTCTTCCTTTTGTCGACTTTTACGACATGCTCGGAGAGAGAAGCTGCTGGACGCATTCTCTGTTTTTGCTTTACTCCCAGTCCAGTAGAAAAGTAAACAGTAAACAGCTTTAACTGATAAAATAAATTGATCTTTTAGTTGGAGGAACACAATATTCTTTAATCATAATTTGTCCTCTAATTTATTTGTTGGATGCTCCATAATAAATAAAATAAACTTAAATACAAAACTTAATAAATTTTAAATGTTGGTAGAGTAAGATTGTAATGAACATTTGAATATTTCAGAGACGCCTCAATGATGTCGATGCGACGCAAGATCGCCGGACTCAAGCCTGAGCAGATCAAACAGCTCGCGAAAGAGGAGTTGGACCTTCCCGTCACGAAGCAGGACTTCATGGATGCCCTCTCTAAATGCAACAAGTCCGTCTCTAAAGGCGACATTCAGAAATACCTGTCTTGGATGTCGGAGTTTGGATCCTCCTGATTGTAACCCCACCGGGCTCTCGCGGCGATGCCTTATCAGCAATAATAGTGTATAACACATTCAATGGCCTTATAAAGTTAAAGTTTGGACTGCAGCAGTATTACAAGGGGTGTGTGTACTGGGTTAGATTAACATTCCTAGTCGGGTAGTAGAGGCGTTTTGCTCTCGATTTTTGTAACACAATAGTTTGAAATTCTGTATATAATTTGTCAGGGAAGGCACGGATGTGAATAACGCTGTCCTCATTTCCACAACCGACATTAAATGTGTAAACTGTGGCGTGTCTTCAATCACCCAGATCTGTCTTCAAATCGTTAAAATAATGTTTTAAATTGGTGATTATTGTACTTAAACTAGGTTATTATTGAGATTTGTAGTTAAATTTATGTAATTTTTATGCCATAACTAATTTAGATGTAGTTTTTATAGATTTTTTTTTATAAAATATTATTATGTTAATTCAGATTAAGTTTCAGTATTTGGCATTTATTTATATATTTAGTATTCGCTCAATTAAAATTTAATTAGCATGATTTCATGTGATAATGCTGATAAGTAATACAATCCAGCTTCTAAAGTGCTATGTACATAAACGCCTCGATTTAATATGTTACGCGTTATTATAAAACTAATTCATAATTTAATAAAAAATAATATCTACTTTTCATCAATAGAAATTAAAATGATAATAAGATCGCAAAGCTAATTTCATTACAGAAATTACAAAAGATTGAAATTGGAATACAGTACCTACATATTATAAGTAAATACAACAATATTTTTGCATCCAAATTAACAAAATAATTGTATTTAACAAAGACATGAAATAAATCAATTTTTAAACCGTAGAACAGCGTTTTATTTGCAACAAACAACCCTTCTATTGCAGTCACTTCAAGTTCAACTAATACAAGAAGTCTAAATAGGGATAGTCCAACATTGCCGACAAAATATGATTGTGTGTTTACCCGACTACGGCCAAGCAAAAAGGAGGGTTATGATTTTGACCGGTATCTTTAGTCCTCGTAGCCAAATCAGTTAGGCCATGAGTAAAAAGCCGTATGTATGTATATTTTAAGTTGTTGCGCGCGGTTTTGTTTGCATGCACCTGTTATGTATAATCGTCACTGGAAAGGCTAATTTACGTAAGTGCCAAAAGGCCATTTCGAGAAAAAGCTATTTAAAGTTTTTTTTTTCGTTTTTTAATCATAACTTTTTACCTAATTATCGAATTTTGATGACGTCAACGTAAGATTTCATTATTTTTTTCATTTTCTATGTCCAGCAATTCATATTATTGTATTTGGACTGCTATTTTAGGATAATAACTCGATATGCCTATTTTGGCGCTTACGTAATTTTGCCTTTCCAGTGACGATATGTAAGTTTAGTATTGGTATTACAGGCTCTGCCAATACTTTATCACGAAAATAAAACCCCAAAACAATTTAAATAAAAAGTATGTTCAAAAACTAAAACCCGACTTCTGAAAAATCACGTTAATAGTTATGTAGCACTGGTGGTGTAAGATGGTAGTGACCCCGCCTTCCGATCCTAAGGTCGTGGGTTCAAACCCGGTCGTGTACCCATGGATTTTTCTGTGCGAAAAATGGATGTGCGCTATATCAGTACTCTCAAACGGTGAAAGAAAACATCGTGAGGAAACCCGCGGCTTAGTCAGCTCCGCACGTATTGACCATGTCATCTCTAACTAACAGACGACCAAGATTATAGGAACAGATGAACATGTCACAATCTTACTTATATTATAAATGCGAAAGTTTGTGAGTTTGAATGTTTGTGCCTCAATCACGTCTAAACGGCTGGACGGATTTGAATGAAACTTGGAATATACATAATACATGTACTGGATTAACATATAGGCTATTTTTTTTCCGGGTACCAAGCGAGCGAAGCCGCGGGCGGCAGCTAGTAAGTATTATAAATTCGAAAGTTTGTGAGTTTCGATGTTTGGATGTTTGTGCCTCAATCACGCCTAAACCGCTGAACGGATTTGAATGAAACTTGGAATATACATAGTACATGTACTGGTTTAACATATAGGGTATTTTTTATCCGGATACCACGCTGACGAAGTCGCGGGCGGCAGCTAGTACATACATAATACATCGGTCAAAATCCTATCGCTCCTTCTTGCTTCAGGGTATGAGTTAGGGTATTTATTTTTGATTAAGTTAGTTTGCCCTAGCTTACGCTTGCCTCTGCTTGCCTACATATTTGTAATCTATGACAGATATAAAAAGTTTTTTTTTTATATTTCTAAGAGTTGGTGGCTGTTTATGGTATGTTAGATTATCTGTGGTCCAAACGCCTTTTGATTTACAAACAAAAAACGATTTTGACTGACTGTCAAATTCCGTAAGGTTGGTATACTACAGGAAACTATTAAGTCAAGAATAATATTTCTATGTTATTCTAACAAAAAAGCAAAACCCGCAACAATAAAAACTAAGATTTCAAAATCTAAAATAAAAGTATAATTTCATTAAAATATATTATTCGAAATGTTACACAGAATATTTAAACAAATCTAGAAAGATCCAAACGACTACTATGAAGATAGCAACAGTCATCTTGGCGCCAGTGGAAATATTAACTTTGTAATGTTGGCTTCACTGTATTACCTACGTGGTCGCGATGGTTTACAAAAATGTAAACAAATACCGAATAAATCTATTCATTTAACTAAGTTTGGGTGGAAATGAGTAGAAAACTCTATTTGCTACGAAAATATTGTTACTAATTCCAAAAAGCTTCATGATTGGATAGAACATTTAAATGTTACATATTTTTGTAACCGAAGTGAACATAGGTGGAAGCGTCGCTCGTTTCAAGCGCTGCAGAATTTCAAGTCCGTAATGGCGGACGCCAATCGTTTTGAAGATTCGTGATTTCAGTGTTCTATTACTGAGTCTCTAGCTGGATTTCTGGATAGACTATGTGTTTTTCATAAGTGGACTTTTAATAAGTGTTGAAAAGTGTTAGTGATATGAAATACCATACAAACATGACAAAAGCGCTCGCTAGCTATGTAACCTTTTCCCTAACCTCGTTTACGCCAATGGAGTAGATATGTGATCGATGTGTGTGCTTCGGTGAACGATATATCGTCCGTTTTGCGTTTACTGTTCGTGTCTAGTTTATCATTGGATAGTGATGGATGAGTCCGCGTCGCAATTTTACTATCCGACGCCCGATTTCGATGTAACGTAAACGAGCCGGTCGATCGCTGTAGCGAGTAAGCAGAGACCGCCGTTGTCAGCCGAACATGGCTGCGACGCAGGCTGAGTCTCAGCGTAGCGAAGCTAACGTAGAGCATAATCCATCCGAACAGCATAGTGAATCTCGGAACGCTTTATTGCAAAACGGCACCGACAAGTCTGTCGGGCGCGTTCCGCTGGATGGCGTTGTGAACACAAAGAGCAAGTCGCCGATGTCGGCCGATTCAGGGCAGCCGCGCGACGGTGAGCCGCCCGGCCACGAGCGGGCCGGCGAGAGGCCGGGCCCAGACCAGTATGGCCAGTACCGATATCCAGAAGGAGCGGATCCGTACTACGCACAGAGGCCCGGCTTTCCCGGCAAGCCGCGGCCACCGGGGCCACAGCAGCCGCGGTTCTTTCCCGGGCAACCGGTGTCCCAGGCGCCAGGTCCTACACCCACACTCAACTCCTTACTGCAGTCGAGTGGTGCCCCGCCGCACCGATACCCTAATAGTTATGAGCAGCCACCAGCTGGCTATGGCCCTGGGCCAGGCTGGCCACCTCCAAGACCAATGCCACCTTATAATCCTCAAGGAAGTCCATATAGAAATTCAACGGTAAGTGTTTGAGACATATAATCAATTTCATTGCTTAGGATTTTTCCAAAGTTATTTTTACTAATCTCAAAGTATGTAATTTCATGTAACTAAGTCCTATCAAGGTTCTGTTAGTAAGAAAGTTTGGAATTCTCTAGATTTACTATCACAGAATTTGTTTTTCATATTCATCGAGTAACTTATTCTAATCCAAACAATGAAACCCAATTAAATTATGCAATATTTATTGCGTCAACAGAAATTAGTCTATTATTTTATTAATGTTAAGTGTCCAATGATCTTGCACTTTCAGGGAACAAACAAACTTCTTAAAAATAGTAACATAATAAAGATGTATTGGTGCATAATTAGAAGGCTAGATTGGAGGATAAGAACACTATCTAATTGTAGATATTGATTGTAGCCTGCAGCTTTGCTTGCATATTATCATGACATGAAGTAGCTTATTCATTACAGCACACATACTACCTATACTAAGTATAAATCAAATCTATCAGCACAATCTGCCAATTAGGCTAAACATTCATACATACTCATAAACTTTCACATTATAATATTAGTAGGATTGGCAATACCTGTATTCTTGCTTATCATTTCACCCTGTGTCAGAGTCATGAGTAAATTATAGTATGGTAGATACAAATGAAGTTTAGTATCAGACCAATTGAAGTTCACTTTTATGGATATATTAGCTTCCGGCCACAACTTCACTCGCATGATATCAGGATAAAATATATGTTATTCCAGCACACATATTATGTATGTTCCATGTTTCATTCAACTCCTTTCAGCTGTTTAGGCGTGATTGAGGCATAAACATTGTCATACCTCACAAACTTTCGCATTTATAATATAAGTAGGATTTCGTGCAGGTCTTAGTAGGTAAACAAGTAAAAACATTAATAAAACTGTGCAAGTAACACTTGTGTGCTTGTTATACAAACAATTTTAATTCTAATGAATGATAGGGGAACAAAGATCTGCACTGACGTCCCGTGGTGGGGTGTATTGTGCATTATCCCCCGCTAACCCTTCCCCAGCCAGCCTAACTCTTTGAAGTACTGGAGAAGGTAATAAGACATATACAAACGCTTTATGTACAATAATACATACATACATATTATCATGCCCGTATACCTAATGGGGTGGGCAGAGCCACAAGTAAACATAAGAAAACTTGCAGCCACTTCTGATTTAGTCTCAAGATGGATATGGTGAATCATGGTGACAGGTGGTCAGCTCATCTCCCATATAAGTGGTCTATCATGTTGGAGAGGATACTATCCCTTAGTCGACTTTTACGACATGCTCGGGGAGAGAAGCAGTTGGACGCATTCTGTAATTAAGATATAAGAGAAGTAATAACAGCCAAATACACACAAAGTAATAACACACATGTACAATAATAACACCCAATAGTTCACATTCATGGTTCTGACCTCACACTATGATATCAGAAACAGTGAATACCATGGTACCACTACACCCAAACCTAGAAGAAATATTTGCAGAACATAGGGAACAGTGGGAATTGAACCTGCATGTCTCGCAATTTAGCTGAGCAGTTGCTCATCTTGTAGATAATTCAATCAATTGATTTCTGCCTGTTTAGATTAAAAATATTTAATCATATTTTTTCATTAAAATAAAACTGCATTGTAAAAACTCTACTTGTGCTGTGAAACCTTCCTTTTTGCCAACCTAATGTAGGTCAAAAAGGAAAGATCCCATGGCTATATCTTTTGATTGTAATGATGAATTCCTGAGAAAACAGGTTTAACATCGCTGGACACACCAACAGCTATTTTATGCTTTTGTGGAACTTGTGGTATAGAACTGTAAAATGAATTTACACATGCAATTATGTACTTACCATATCCTCATATCCCACCTACTAATATTATAAATGCGAAAGTTTGTGAGGATGTTTGTGCCTCAATCACATCTTAACGGCTGAACGGATTTGATTGAAAATTGGAACATACATAATATGTGTGCTGGAATAACATATAGGCTACTCTGTATCCTGGTACCACGCGAGCGAAGCCGCGGGTGGAAGCTAGTTGATATTATAAATGTAAATGTTTTTAAGTATGTTTTGATGTTTGTGCTTCAATCACACTGACAGCTAAATGGATTTAAATGAAACTTAAAAAACGAATTAAAGTTAGTCCAACTCACATCCATAGTATGTGAGTTGACTAACATAGGCTACTGCTTATGCATGTACTATATAAGCTAGTTTTTTTATAAATAATCTTAAAAATGCTTACTCATTGCCACTCAACATCAAGTCAGTATAGAATGACCTCTTCATCTTTTGAACTAATGATAGTGATTAGCATTGAATAAGCAGGTCTTAGGTGGACAGAGAAAGCAACAAAATATTTGTTCTGGATGTATAATGAAAGAGGCCTGTTTTATATTAGGCTCATACTGATGATGTTTTAAATTTTATATGGGCGATGGGCTTATCACCTGTCACCATGGTTCACCATATCCATCTTAGGACTAAATCAGAAGTGGCTGCAAGTTTTCTTGGCTCTGGCCACCCCATTAGGGATATGGGCGTGATAATATGTATGTATGTAGCTAATTAGGTATTGATAGCTGGCTACTGCTTCATTTTATATATATAGACAAGTGTATAGGACACTTGTCTATTTGATATTCCAGTTCACGAACTATGTATATTTCAAGTATAATCCAAATTAGTTCAGCCGTTACGTAGTTCTACCAAAGGCCTCGCCAAAATACTTCTAGTATGATCGATTTTATTTTGCCTTCATTCGCCTACCAACAGCAACCTTTATAGTGTCAGTGTCATTAGCCTCCCATGCAAAATTGTTAACATTTTAGGCTGGCTATTCGAAAAACTGGCTGATTTTGTACCCCTTTTTTAACCCGAAAGCAAGTAAACGATCACTGTTCCGGTGTCAAAGCGACGGACGGAGGCTCAGCCGTTGTCGGAAAGAGGAAAAAAAACACCGTGGATTAATAACAAAGCCGGCTCGCCGCGCAGTTAGCAGATATAAAAACGAAAGTACACGACGATAGTGAAAGTTTGATGTGTAGGCAAATATCACTCGCTCTCAGGCGGAGATTTGTGCGTTCTCCTCCCAGTTCCAAAACGGGGTAAAGGGTAGCTCGGCGTTCGGTTTCGCCAACACTCCTCGCATATACATTATGTAGAGGCGCCGGCTCGTGTGTGTTGATGGAATCAACGTGAATGGAACTTGACATCCGACACGTGTATCTAGGTTTAATCGACCACTCTGCATTCTCCTTTCTATTTGATTTACAGTTTTCGGAAAATTCGCTGCCGATCGTTTTGCGTTGTCGGTTTATTTTTTTTCCTCTCGTGTTTTTGAAACATTTTTGTTTTAGATTTATCTGTTTTTATTGCGTTGTTTTTGTAAGTAGTATTAGTTGTTTTTGTAGTAAGTAGTATCTCTGTCTACTTCCCCGTTATTATAATCGGTCCGATATAGGACCAACACGTTCGCGCCGTGCTTTGAGGGACTTTTGACATTTGACTTTTGAAGATATGCCGTGGCCGTTACTTTCCGGCATGGACGGGAGGCGGAGACCTTTAAAACTGAATTAGCTTTTCTCATCAAACCATAATCGAAGAACAAAGTAGTTTGTCAGGCAAGGTTTAATCGGAAACACTTTTGTCTGCGTTTGTACCATAAAGTTTTGTAGGTATTGTACGTAAATCCTTTGAATCTCGAGTTGTTTGTGGCACTTCACTCGCAGTCGTAAAACAATGCATCGACCACGTGCCTGTTTACACTTTCGAGTTCACATTCAAGGTCGTACGCATTTGTAAGGATGTATCAGTAGGCTGGCCGGTGAACAAATACCGGTTACACAACAATGTCCCACTTCCCACGATATGGATTTACTTCCGTCCGCATATCCGACACGGTGTATGATTCATCGAATGTTATGCGCCAATTATGTAGACTATGAATATTTAGCGTTGGCTTGGTGTAAAGGATCCTATACAATAGGTATGTTTCGATATCTCTAGATTGCTCTTACCTCTTCAAATTTGTACTTTTTGTTGACACGAAAGTATTCATATCACCACGTGACCATCGGTAGAGCCTCAATGTCGCTAATCTATCAAGGAAGTCTCGAGATTGTAAGGGTCTGTTATTGGGTGATCTCTAAATCTGTTAACCACATCTACCAAAGGCACAGAGCAGTGGAACGCTCAGAGTATAAACATAATGATATAGTAGCTCACTGACTGAAATCTGATAGTATAAGGTTACTAAAAGTTGCTTCACCCACGGCTTCCCATGCGTGTTACCCGGATAAAAAGTAGCCAGTATGTTATTCCAGGTCATTAGCTATATTCCAAGTTTCATTTGAATCCGTTGAGCTGTTGCGTCGTGATTGTGGCTAATACTGTCTCACATCCTCACCAACTTTCGTATTTATAATATTAGTATAATGTTAGTATTTATTAGTTTGATGGATGGATGGATGATGATATGAGTAAGAATGGAGTGAATACTGTATTGACTGCTGATAGAGAGGAATGGAAGAGGAAAACATGTTGTGCTGACCCCACTTAAGTGGGATAGGGGCAGGGAGATGATGATGATTAGTATTTATTAGTTTATTTAATTGGTCGTGTCACTAACCAGTGTGGTGAATAGATTTAACGTGCACATCAAAGGCTCCTTTCGTTTCGGCACTATTAGTAGTATCATAGTTCGTATTTATTAGTGACAGGAGATGATGGAAGAGGGAAACATGTTGTGCCGACCACACCTCTTCAGCCAAACTGGAGATACAATTTATGTGTACAAACCGTCGCATATTTTTCGTTATTACGATGAAAGCACTTTAGTTTTAGGTAAATGAACCTCACTACATTAACTTTTACACCTTAATTTAACTATGAGTACTACTTAAAAGTTCCATAAACATGTAATAAAAAAAAGAAAGTTTTCGGTTAGGTACTGACGGTTTGTGTAAATAAATTGTGTCTCCAGTTTGGCTGAAGTATAGTGGGCTAAGGGCAGGAATATACTTAATGATTAGTATTTCTTAGTATAAAGTACAAATATACAATTAGGAGTACCTATGTTAAGACTACGGATTATCATTTTAGACATGTTTGTTAGTACGTAATATATCTATTGCGTTAGTTAACTGGGTGAAAGCACTAGTGGTAGCTG
This sequence comes from Scotopteryx bipunctaria, assembly GCA_949320045.1. NCBI lineage: Eukaryota > Metazoa > Arthropoda > Insecta > Lepidoptera > Geometridae > Scotopteryx > Scotopteryx bipunctaria. The sequence continues at coordinate 3,670,330 of OX439459.1, read as the reverse complement.
CTCCGCCTTCCGATCCTAAGGCCTTGGGTTCAAATCCAGTCGTGCGCCAGTAGGTTTTTCCGTTCGAAAAAAATATGTGCACTATTATACCAGTATTCCCAAACAGTGAAGGAGAACATCGTGAGGAAACCGGCATGTCGTAGAACCGTAGAAAGTTCGAAAAACATGTGGCAAGAAAGGAGCCTTTGAGGCGCACTTTAAATCCTTTCACCACACTGGTTCGAAAGAACTAGTGACACGACGAGATAGATACCGTTAGTTAACTACACATACGCAGCAACTACTGTTTGATTAAATGAGAGACTAACCTTTCCCTATTTGGAAATTCATAACATAGTCAATAGTAACATTGCGGGCGGGCATTGTAATCGAAATCGTTCTGACGTTACGCTGATTATTATTTATGAATGGCTTAAATGGGTTAGTGTTGTGGAATTAGTCATTTATCTCGACATTTTGTTTACCCACAATCGTGTTAGATAGTTGTCGATAAGGAGACACGTGGTTACGGGGTCGTCGACCCGACATACTCGAGCTCGCCGACAGCTCGGTAATAATAATAAAATGTTTCCGTGCGACTGGTTCAAGGGCGAGCCGCTGATATCGGCGCCCGCTATATTTAGATTTAGCTGTGTGTGATGTCGATGTGTGTGTTTGCCTACCTACACAATTGTCTTGCAACTGGGTTGTATTGCCGGTATCCATTTTATACTTTAAAGCGTCAATGCTGCTCTTTCTTACTGTATTCATTGCGCGATGTAATGAGACGCTGCTCACGTACTCGCTCAAGTATGAGGATACTCCATGCGATGATTTTATTTCTAGAAGTTGCCCCATGCCACGTGTCCTGTTACTCTCAAGTCTCAAGTAGTCATGTGTAAAATAACTGGTTGCACCTATTTCAACTGATCAATCATAAATCTTCATCCACATCATTCTTCCAAAGTCAAAGTCAAAAATATGTATTCCATAAAGTCACGGGGGTCAGTTGGACACTTCTAAATCTACGTTGCATTTACACCTGTTCGTAACGCGACAAGCGTCACGTTCCTATAAGTCACTAAGTCTGAGAAAGTTCAGTAACATGATAAGATCATACTGGTTCAATTATATTTCTAAGCGGAAACCGAATAGCACCTAACTAAACGACTATACGGATACCAAGTAATTACAACACCACTTTCGTATGCCAAAAGTGAATTGAATCACCAAAATCCTAGGCCGATTTCGATATCAATTCCATCTCCGTATTTAGGTCATTACGTGGTGTGCTGTGCGTAGTGCAGTTTCTGAGCAAATTGCGCTCTCACTTTCGCATCGCAATAGTGGCGCTGTACATGAAAACGAGATGAATGGGCCGACGGAGGCTGTTCATTCTCAGTCCGTGATGTGGATTTCGTAAAATCAATGCGAGCCGCCTCGGACTCTCCGCCGGTAATCGTGTCATTGTGCTATGCTTGGATAATGGCTACGACCTCGATCGTCTACCACAACCGCATCAGGTCACTCACCGCTTAACTGCTTCATCCATTTAAATTTTACTAGGCATTACTATGCCAATTTCGTACAAACATGACGTTAATTGTTTGAGTGGTAAATGTATGAACAACAAGGTATAATTATTTGTATACAATACTTACTCTTTCTTGTGATTCAAGATTGTAGACAAGTCTGCGACTGAATATCGTTTGATGAATAACAAACGCCGCTTTTGTCTAAACTCTGCATGTTTCACAAGCTAGGCTAAAGTTTAATTAGGATAGACGAAAGTTTTACTAAAATAAGTATAATTGGCTATTCAAAACCTTTTTCCGTTTTTATAAACATACTTTGAACTATGGTTTACTAGCTGCCGCCCGCGGCTTCGCTCGCGTGGTACCTGGATAAAAAATATCCTATATTAATCCAGCACATGTACTATTTACATATATTCCAAGTTTCATTAAATCCGTTCAGCTATTTATTCGTGATTGAGGCACAAACATCCAAACATCCTCACAAACTTTCGCATTTATAATATAAGTAAGATTTAAAGTAATCCATTAAGCTTGCGTGCACAATATATCAAATTCAAGTAAAAAATGGAGCGCGGTTTGACGTCACAAGTTGTGTTTTGATAAGTAAATATCTTGCACCTTACAATGTAGCTGCAAGTATTGGCGGATAAAAACGTCACTCGTCACGCGGCCTGCATTCATTCATACATAATAATATGTGGAATGTTGTAATGGGGTCGTTAAACCGCGGTGACGTCACGTAATTGCCGGCTCCCTTCGCCGAGGCCGGTCCTCGGTTCAAATCAAAACGTTGGATTAATAACAAGGGAGTTTTGTAGGTCAAGCTTTATCACTGCTACCGGCTGTTTGATAACGTACCTACCTACATCTAGTTGTAAATAAATTATTATTCAATGACTTCACTTCATAATCAATGTAAACGTTTTCACTGACTTACTCGTCCGATCCATAAAAAATGTAATTCCTATCGATACATAGTATGAATTTCAATAAACCATCTAAGTATTCTACAAGCCAGTTTACTCTACGTAGTTTTGTTTATCGGTTGGTTTGATCGGCGAGGTCACTACATCGAAATTGATGTGAGCTATAAACTGATGCACTCATCGTTCCGCAGCTAGCTTGATAAAATATGCAGTACTTTGCTCGCCGCAACTCGCCAACTTGTGATGCAAACAATGTGACGTAATGCCACAGAATAAATAACAGTACCTACTAACGCCGATAAATGTGTAAGCATAAGTATCTGTATAAAGGGGCCATTGCCAAGGACTTTACTCTGAGCTCTGTCGGAAAGGTAATTGACTTCCACTTACACATATACCCGTCAACCTAAATCATTTGTAGGTATGTGTACGGATGGATACGTTAAAACTTTATAAAGAGTTTTTAATGTCTTGTTTCTTATGATATCAATCACCCAGGACTGACATTAATTTGGTAATTGCTTACTCTATATCTTTCAAAATAACTTTCAAACAAAAAGATACCTCGCCACAGCTCATCCCGTAACAGATTTCACCAATGTCTAACTAACTATTCCAGCCAATCCATTTCAGAGATGCACTTCTATAGCATTATTTACCAAATTATAGTGTACGGTAAGGTAGTGCGAGTTAGCCGTACAGCCTAGCGTGGATGGCTTCATATTGTTTGGATAAACTCATCTCATTGTCTGTGATGCTAGTGGTTGTTTCACCAACAATATACGTCTATACCTCAACCAGGTCATTGACCCTAAGCAGTGTGACTGAAAAAAACCAGTGACACGAGAGCAGTAGCAGCTCTGGATCTGATGTGCTTGGTCATCTGTTTTGTAATCAATATGGTCATTGTCTAACTTCTAAGCGTGTGTTAGGGAGTGACATCTAAGATGATGAGTTTATTCTAGAAAAAAAGTGGAAAAAATCGGTCAAGTGCGAGTCGAATTAGCACACAAAGGGTTCCGTACCATCGTACGTGTACATTAATGTTTTTTGCATGGGGCCTCTTTTTATTTAATTTTTATTATTTGTTGTTATAGCGTTAATAGAAATACACTATAAATTTCAAATCTACCTATTACGGTTCATGACATATATCCCGCTGACCCACAGCAGAGGCTTATTAATTGGGTCCCGTCGGCACCCTTCGGATACGGAACCCTAAAAAGGGAACGCGTTATTCGACACAACCTAGTCCTAAAAAAAGGACAGAAAAATGATTAAAGAACTACCTACTAAGAACACAGTTTATCGTTCGTAACGTAAACGACCTTTCTAAAGTACGCCGCGACGCTAGCAAGTAAGGTACCTAACCTACTTATTCATTTAGAAATCCTTCTGGGTATACAGATATTTGATTGTGTTTGAGACATCAAACACAATCAAATATCTGTATACCTAGAAGGATTTCTAAATGAAACTTGTGGGTGGGAAAGGGGTCGCTTTATTAGGTCAATGTTACTCTTGTGTTGTGACCTTTGTTTATTTTACCGAGTTTACCTATTTACCGTGTATATTCGTAAGTTAGTAGTTTTGCAAAGGCAAGGGCACCCATACCCACTTTAAAAAGAAAGAAGGATTTACGAAGGAGTTGCTTTTTGTTACGATGTTATTCCGATACGGTCGCGATGCTGTTGCCGGCCCTATATCTTCGCCCACGTAATTGCATCTGTCGCGCGCTGCAAATGTAATAGACATGATACAGTAGCGCGTTTTACATAAAGCAATGCATCGCTTACCAAAAGTAGCTGAGGTCTTTAAACCGCTGAGAAATCAGAACTCTTCTTTTTTGTATTGGTATAAGATATTTATAGGGTGTGATTATGATTATTTATGTTAACCTATATCGTCCCACTGAAATTTGGAATAGAATATTATTATAGGATTGTTCCCACTACTTCACTTTCCAGTATTGAGCTCCACACTTAACTGTTATGCCCACTATGCCGCTTCCGATAACGCTTAGGTTCAGAATACTTTATATCTGGGTACCAGGTGAGCGAAATCGCAGGCGAAAGCTAGCATACTAGAATGACATACATTCGGAATGGGCTGTGTTTTTCATATGTGTTTAATATAAAACAACAATGAAACTTTGGGAAAAAATAATTGTCCTTTCATTTTGAAATAAAAGAATTGCACTACCTAGTGGTTTCGAAGTTGTTGTTTTGTCAGTTAAGAGATCGTTGTGCAAGCCACCTGTTGCCTAACCGCACCACCGAGTTAGCGATACCGCGAGCTTGACATTCACTGGGGCTCGAGGCGGCACAGACCGAAATAACTTGCCGTAACCGACCGACGACTGCATAACAAACGTAATGCTTCTATTTATAGAGATTTATAATTAAAATACACCGGCATTTGAATATCCTCCGCTCATCTATGACGCCAGAGATTGCGACCTAGGCGCACAAATAGTAGACACGGTAACCACGGTAACCACAACTGAGAAAAGCATAGGCTTATTTGACTGTATCCTGAACTTTGAAATTTCTTACCCATTTTGGACAGCCCATTTCGTTGTGGTTAATTGAGTAGCAGAAGAAAAGTAGGTAATGAATGTAATCCATTGACATAATGTTGTCTGTCCTTGCTTTCACCCGCGTAAGATATTACACAATGAATTACTGAACGTAGGTAATTGCAGCATTTACTCAACGGTATCATAATAATAACAGAACAAAGCCCATTGATGATCAAAGACGTTCCGTAATGTACAGTTATTCGTGGCACGTGGCGTCTCGGAAGTCAAATCGAAACAGATGATTCAATGAATACGTTTTACGTGCCATTGTTGATACTCGGTACATAAAAAGTAAAACCGGTCAGCGGACCTTTTATCGTTTTTCACAGGAGCTCGATGAGACGAACGGGATAATAATAGCAATAACAGTCAATCTCGTTCATTCTCTCTTTCTGGTTACACAATATAGGTAGGTAGTTATGGTTCGACTTTTTTTGTAAAGATACGCAAAGGGATAGCCCGACGGCGGCGTTTAATATGTAAAGGAAGGCAAGGTTACACTCACACATTTGTGGCGTGTCGGTGTAAGATGCGTTTGTTTGTAGTGGAGGGAATCCCCAACTTTTTACAAACACAATCAAAGTTATGTAATGTTTGCTCGTATCCGTCGGCGCACACTGACTGCCACTGTTTTATGAATGCCAATGTTTTTATCGCGGGCCTTACTTCAGTTATCTACCATTTCGAATTTATTGCATAAAAGCTCATCTAATCAGCAAGACAGGCTACTTGTTACATATTTTATACATACAATAATTTTTTTTCTCACCATTTTTAGTATTCAATGGCATCGGTTTTATTGATGACTGCTAAATAGTTAGACAAAATGTTATAGCAATCATTAAATAATGTCTCAAAAGCAAATCTCAGAAAGGCTGTACTTGGTGAATTTTGCAGAATAATTTTTGTTTATCATCATTTTTACTATCCAATGGCACCAGTTTTTGACGCTGACTGAGAAGTCTTGTCAATTTTCAAATGTTAAAATTAGTTAAGTATCATCATCTCCCTGCCCTTATCCCACTTAAGTGGGATCGGCACAACATGTTTTCCTCTTCCATTCCCTCTTCCATTCATATAAATTGTTTGGTAAAATTAGTTAAGTATACCAAACAATTTATATGTTATTATTTAACTTTCAGTTCCTCTTTTAACGTTTTAATCATTATTCAAATGGAACTATGTTTATGCCAGTCAAGAGAGTAGGAATATACTTACATGAATGATTAACTACGTGTATGTAAATACACAAACACTCACACACTCATTCGATTCTGTTGTGCATTTTCCTAAATCAAACTTAGTTTGTCAGGTTAAAAATTATATTTCGCCTTATAAAAAAGACATAGCAACATGTTTACGGACTGTCAAATTAATTCAATTCATTTATTAACTCTGACACATAAGTCCATTTAGTGAAAATTAAGTTTGTTTTATAAAGGTGCACAACAAAATATAAAATGAGACTGTTTTCTTTTTAGAAAGCCTATTTTACATTTTATCTAGCTGTATTATAGTATCCCACACAGCTGTGGGCTATTGACTGGCCTTATAGCTTAGTTGGTAATAGCTCTGCCTTCTGCGCTGTAGGTTGTGCGTTACAGAAGCGAGGCAGCCCCAGATGCATTCTCAAGCCATTATTGTACTGGACGCGCAGGGCATTGAGATTTCAGTGAAAAGTTAACCCCGAGACTGCTGGTCTAAAACGTCTCACATAATGCTATTATAGCGTCAATAGAAAATTTCAACTCTACTTATTGTTCATGAGATACAGTTCGCTGACAGACGGATAGACTGAGATCGGAGGGTTAGTGATAGGGTCCCGTCGGCACCGGTACCCTTCGGGTACGGAACCCTAAAAAGGGTTAGTTTGGAGCTAGATGCGCGGTGTAAATATGTCCAGCAATATTTATCCTACTATCCTACTAGTATTATAAATGCGAAAGTCTGTGAGGATGTGCGGATGTGACGATGTATGTTTTTGCCTCAATCATGCCGTAACGGCTGAACAGATTTGAATGAAACTTGGAATATACATAGTATTTGTGCTGGAATAACATATAGGCTACTTTTTGTCCGGATACCACACGGGCGAAAGCTAGTTTATTTTAAAACAACCGCTGTTGTGATAGCTCAGTTTTATGGTATAATATTATAAAGTGGCTTGAAAAAGTGCTGGCTAGGTCGTTGAACAAATTAAATTCAATACATTCATTTGGGTAGCATGAAGGTGATTTCATAAGGAATATTTAGAATTGTGAATTATATGTTATTTAGAAAAATATAAAAATAACAACAATAAGGAAATAATAAAAGAAAAAAGAAACAAATCGTAAATAAACCCTAAAAGAAAAAGCATATTCTATTTTTTACACTTAATTTTAAAATTAATTATATATATATATATACATATAAGAACTTTGTTAGTTATAATAATATAAATATGTAAGTACCTAGGTAAGTATAAAATAAATACATTTTGTTACATTGCACTAGTATCAAGTCTGAGATGTCCCTGCTCTTTTTGCCAATTCAACAAATAGTCCTTTAGTTTTATTTTAAAATTTTGAGTACTTTGTACCTACACATTGATCACCACGAAATCAGCAAAAAGTTAGTTAAACTAGAATCATTAAAAGTTAAAATATAACTATGAGCTCACTTGAAACAAGTCCTTGAACATGTTGGACAGATGTATAAATAAAGTATGAAACGAGGTTAATGTTTAGGCCATTGGTAATGAATGACATAATAGCAATGCAAGTGGGTGAATGCAGTCGTGTCGACGGGCCAGATTGGAATCCGGTCGCATTCCTAACGGCACTACACACTTGCACTGTCGGCCTTAATGCAATCCGTTTTGCAGTTTTAGAAAAAGAAAGTAATATTCTAGATGCCTAACTAAATATACCGAATCCTAACGTGTAAATAAAAACTCATTGCTCGTCGGTGCTGGAGCACTTCAATGTCCATTGCTAAGAATAAAATAATTCAGACGTCAACCTTACCAACTTAGCTTTTGACAAAAAGGATCCTTGAAAAAAACTGGTGACACATACAAACAGGTGAAGCTGTTTGTTGTAGTCTTCGTGGTACCTACCTATCATATTTTTCAAACAAAACATGTAAGTTCTCAAACAAGTCAGTATGATTATCAGTCACACTAATATTATAAATAGTATCTTTGTTCCTCCATCTTTATAACGACTGAACGAATTTAGTTGAAGCGCTATGAATTATGATGGAATTCGTGATCTGGGATAATATAGGCTACTTTTTATCCTCGCGAGCGGAGCCGCTGGCGATTGCTAGTAACTCTATAATCCATGAAACATATTCCATGCAATATGAAACTCTTTTATACAAGCTTAACATTATTCTTAGCTGTTTAATTTCTAGTTTTAAGTTAATTATGTAGGGTAAGGTGAAATAATACGTAAGGAATTCATGTAGGTAGTACGAAAATAGATACATGTTTGAAAGATTATTTTTATTGGGCGCAAAATTTCTTACATGAAAGCTTTTATCAATAAGGATGTCGCTGTACTCAGCGGCTCTTTGTTCCATTCGACTAGAGATACGAGGGTCTTGTCGGCAACTCCAGCTCTGTCCGGAAAACGCTGAGGTATCGCAGGGTCGGATGATTACTTATTAACGTAGGTGGAGGCTGGCTGAACGCGGGCGGGCCGCTCTGAGTTCGTCGCGCGATCGATGACGAGTTGGCCAATGGCGTGCTACCGCCCCCGCCGCCTGCACCCTGCGCAACCCTCTCCGCTTCCCCCCTCGCTAACCGCACCCCGCAACACCGCCCCTATAAATCATTGAATTCGCCATAAAACACCCCGATGTTCGTAAAAATGTAACTCTAATTGGCGAACACAAGTCTCATACCTCTAAGTCAAACTACATCGAGAATCCTTCAGGATGAAGCTGTAGTTCGGAGACGTAAAACATTGATCAAAGTGTAATACCGTTTACCCGTCGCTCGTTTGGCATGTCGGAGCGAAGCTCGTACCTACCTACGAATAATTGAATTTCCATCATAGAACAAAATGAAAGCTGAAAACTGTAGCGGGGCGACTTTGTTGGCACTGGGAATTATTTTGGACGTAAATTATTTAGGCACAGTATTTGCCTGCTTGAAAATTGATATTTTCACGGTAAATCGTTATTATGGTGTATGTATAATGTAGGTAACACAGGATAGGTAGGTCGGATGGGAATATAAATTGATCTGATTATTTTTATCTCGTGGACATATTAGAAAATGGTTTATATGTTTTCGTTTCGTTGATCATCTATGATCTTTCTTTCTTTGTTGATCAGTTATAATTGGTATCTCATTATAAATTTTAGTCTGTAAATGGGTTGTAAGAAAAACATGTATTATAAAAACTAGCTGCCACCCGCGGCTTTGTTCGCGTAGTACCCGGATATATGTTAATCCAGCTCATTTACTATGTATATTCCAAGTTTCATTCAAATCGGTTTAGCCGTTAAGGCGTGATTGACGCACAAACATACAAACATCCTCACACAAACTTTCACATTTATAATATAGTAGGGAAATCCGCTATCGGCTTAATTTTTCATCGAGATTATAAATATATATTTCAAATTACGTGTTATTTGAATATTTAATAATATTACATAAATGAATATTGTCACTTTTTACCTAACACAAAAATTTACATGAGAAATTGTTTCTCATCTCATTTTTATTAATCAGTCAAATAGTGTCGTTGACTGCCGTTCATTACAGATGTAGGTTTCTTTCAGTGGAACAGATGTCTTCATCGCTTTATCAATTTTGTCTCCTGGACTACCTGACGGTTATATTTATTCCGGATTATATACAATAGAAGCAACAAGCAAGTAAAAAGTAATTGAAAAGACGCGGTTAAAACGTAGTAGTATTTCAATGTTTTTTGAATGTCGTCGTTTTTCTCCTTAGCTGGTGTTTGTTTTGTGGCATATATATTTCACAATATTTAATGAACTATATTTTTATTGCAGCCGCCGCGGGGCTACGGTGAGCCGCCTTACGGCGGTGCTCCGGGCGGCCCCCAGCAGCCACCAGGAGGATATGGCCCACCAGGATCATACCCTCAGAGGTATCCGCCACCACCAGGGCCTGGCGGGCCCAACAGCCGACCGCCCTTCTCGCCTCATCAGGTACGTTCTGTATAAAATATTGAATACTAGCTGCTGCCCGCGGCTTCGCTCGCGTTGTACCTGGATAAAAAATAGCCTATATGCTAATCCAGTACATGTACTATGTATATATTCCAAGTTTCATTCAAATCCGTCCAGCCGTTTAGGCCTGATTGAGGCACAAACATCCAAACATCCAAACTCACAAACTTTCGCATTTATAATATAAGTAAGATTTTACAAAAAAAACTTCTCTCGCTTGATCAGAAACTCTAAAAACAAAATAATTAAACGAGAATTTGAATCAAACCTACTACGTAAGAAACATCCTACATAAATACATATTTGTTTGACGAGTTCATAGATATGTAAATGGTGTGTAATCTGCACTAATTCATGCATTAGTCATAGATGCCTACAAAGTAAGGTATAGGTTTGGTATTTGCAACCGCAGATTAATTCTGATTGATGACCAAGATATGCTTGGTTATGTATATTTCGGGTCAATGACTCTCGCTATGAACACTTGGTGGTATGGTGTAGTATGGCTATGTGGTGTTTTACCTTATATGTAGCTATGCTTGTTTGTTTAGTAGCTATATTGAATTAGTCAAATCAATGTCGTCTTCTTGATATCGGATATAATTGTTATGTCATCAGGTGAAATATAATATCTCTGATATTATCAGGGGAAATATAATATCTCTGATATTATCATATGCTGTAAAAGTTATATAACCATTTAGGTATAATTATATGGTTAACATGGATACAATATTTTGTCCTTGCCTAGTTATTAATGAAACGGATCTTCGCGGTGCCGCTTTCTCAGAAATATCTTGAGTTTCGTCGTTGTTGCGTCGAGTTATACGATTCATTTCAAGTCCGAAACTAGAGAGAGACTCGAACGTTTCTCAGAATCGTTGAGCCGGCGGCGGCGCGTCGGAGCCTCTTCCACTCACGTGAATATAAACGTTCTATCATGCTAAAGGCCTTATGGGAGAAAAGCAACTCTATGGTCTACCGTATAAGTTCCAAGTTAGCGTGAGGTCTAAACAGATACGCTCGAATGACGTAAGCCGCTCCGCGCGCTCGCTGACGTAAGCTCGTTGTGCAACGGAGCTCGAGGTACGTTTGAAGCAGGGTTCTTGGAGCGAACTCGTGTAGAAATCGCTGTTAAGAAATGATTCCGCCGAACGTGGTTGTTTCGAGACCATAGGTAATGGAGGTAATGCGATTCCGATGTAAGCACGTTATTTTTTTTCTGTTACGGCTGCTTTGATACCTTTGTATTTCGTTTTTTTTTAACAGAATAATTTTGGGAGCTGTAAACGATTCAATATTTTTTTGTCAGTGTCTCATCTCATTGGATCTGCTCTTAGTGTATGTCTTTGATTTCAGGTTACAAAAAGCAGGTTAAGAGGTTACGGTGATTCTCGTTTTGTAGTATTTTTTTTTACTGTCGGCCGTTTTCAGTAAGTCAGTCAACTTGACAATAAAAAAGATGATACATCTAAGTAGTGAAGGAACTTCTCTTTTTATTCTTGCGTTCGACATGCTAGAGTAAACTTTGTGGGCTGATAACATAGCTTTTTTTGTTTTAAAGACAAACTGTTGTTGTGAGAGTTCATGCTAGGTCCTTTGTATCAGCGATTTGTGTTGATTTCAAAGAATGTATACATATGTATATAGAGGTATATCAACTAGCTTACGCGTGCGGCTTCGGTCGCGCTAGGGCGAGCTAAGCCGAAGCGAGTTTAACGCGTAGTGCGATTTGCTTGAAACTCTATCTGGATATTATAAATGGACACTTTTAGGATTTTTCATAACAACCCTTCAAAAAGGGTAATGCGGCGTGTCAAAATTTACGCGAGCGAAGCCGTGCGTGTAAGAAAGAAAGAAAGAAAGAAAATACATTTGTTGGTTCATTAAAAACATTACATACAACTAACTTAATAAGTGGTAAGCTAGTCTGTGTTTTATAAATGACATGTTTTTTACAAAACTCAGTTTCAGCGTATGACTGTTTACAGTAATTTTGATGGTTCAAGTTCAAGTTTGGTTTAGTTAAATTTCATTCAATGAGCGTTATTCATCCTATAATAAAAACAAAACTGGTTAAGTGCGACTCGACTTGGGGGTTGGACACTCCGAGGGTTCACATTTTTCTCTTTGCTAAGTTTAGAGTGGTATTTCTTAATCGATATTAGGGTTCCGTACCCGAAGGGTGCCAACGGGACCCTGTTACTAAGCCTCAGCTGTCTGTCCGTCCGTTAGTCCGTCTGGCAGCTGGCTGTATCTCGTGAACCGTAATAGGTAAAGTTTGAACTTGAGTTCGAACCGAGATCTTCGCGCTTGTTACCTGATATACAGGGTGTCCCGCTCCTATGCCACACGGAGGGAAAGTACCTTAAATGCCGTAGATAGAAATGTTTACTGAAAGAAGACTTAATTTTAATTTTAAAAACAATTCTCTAACTACTCTACTCTACACTATTCAACACTAGATACATTTTTGGGTTTAACATTTTTTTGAAAAGAATATTTTTATAAATATTAACACACTTTCATGGGAATTCCACATTTATACAATGTCACCAAGTTACCTGGTTATCAACATTATCTAATTCCGCATTCCAGGATTTTGCAGTAACAGTGTAGGAACCGGAAATTGTAAAACACAAATCCTGATTCTTAGGTAACAAACATATTTTATATCTCGTAGCTCCTAAACGGCTAGATGGATTTTGATTAATAAGGTAAAGGACTTGTCATTAGAATTGTCTCAACCCAGAGAGTGCTGGTGGCCCAGAGGGTACGGCAAATGTTATAAAATCATATTAGCCTATGTGTTATTCCAGAACCAAGTATTAACATTTCAAATTTCATCAAAATCGGTTTAATAGTTACTTAGATAGTGGTAACAAACATTCACACACAAAACTTTCGCATTTATAAAGAATGTAGAAGTAAGTTATTGATTAAAATCAGTTTTCTCATTGTTTTCAACTTTATGAATGTAGTTAATTACAATTGTTCCTTAGAGCATTACGAAAACGGTACAAATAAAATAAAAAAAACAATGTGTATAAAATTTGGTTATATATAACAGAAATAAAGGAAACCTCTTTCCTACAGTTTGAGTCAGTAAAAAAAACTATTATGAAAAAAAATTATGCGGTGCCAATGTATACAGTGCAAGGAGTATGTACACTACAGTGCAAGAAGAAGTACCTACACTACAGTGTTAAGACTGCTGCGTCGATCAGCTAGACAAATCCGCCCATGAAGGCGTAGATACAATCACCTAAACTTTAAAAAAGAACGTCTATCTGATGGTGCCAGTCCACTTTCAGAAGCTTCAGAAACTGGCATACCACTTGCTTAATTTTACGTTTTATTTGTACCCACTTGAGTTAAATATATAGCCTAATAATTCCTAATCTTAATTTTTCATTGTATGTTCCGTGTCCTCTACATTTTTTTTATTGTTAGTTAGATGCTGTATACAGCAGATACTAGGTATCTATGTGAATAAGTCAACAAAGTTAGCCATTAGGTACAAACCTAAAAGTTAGTAGGTAGATTGTACTTTGAAATAATATACCACCGATACCACTATTTGAAGCTAGCAATTAAACTCTACTTGGAACAACAAGTAACTGATAAGTGACGCAAGATGTAGTTTTTTACAACACGTAACAATAAAAATAATAGAGGCTTAATACAATCAAATAAGGTAAGAAGACAAGCTCATAATGCTCAAGCGGTTAAATTAACACACGGTCAGCTAAATAGTGCAGAACTAGTAATGTCACAAAGTAATTAGCGAGCGAAGTTAGTTTAGTTAGCCTGTCGAAATGCCATCAAACCAGCAAGGCAACCCACAGTATAAAAGTGTAATAAGAGTAGATGTACCACAAGTAACGAGCGAAGCAAGCTCTGTCTACTACTACAAAAAAGGTAGGTTTTTTACATAAAAAAAGCTCTCACTTGTTCGCATTCATTGAAGCACGCTTCGCTCGCTTACTACGCCTAGAGATTGTTTAAAGCAGGTGTGGCCGACTTGCTTAGCTAAAACTCTTTTATTTTAGGTCAGAACAAAAACAATCCTACGATATTATAAATGTGAAAGTTTGTGAGTTTAGATGTTTGTGCCTCAATCACGCCTAAACGGCTGAACGGATTTGAATGAAACTTGAAATATACATAGTACATACACATTAACATATAGGCTATTTTTTGTTCGGGTACCACGCGAGCGAAGCCGCAGGCGGCAGCTAGTAAACCTATAAATATGTCATCGTAAAATTGTAAATTCCGTTAGATTATAATCTATCTCGCGAGATTGTAAACTTTCGAAAGATTGTGAACCGTAACAAACATACTGCTTACGATTTAAATGCTTTAAATTTCTGGCGCTTCAGCGGCCATTGCCGTGGCACGCTCGCTCTGCTCGCTCGCCTCGCGCGTAGTTTTTCACTAACTAACCTATCCTACTAATTTCGATCTAAGCAGATGTTCGACAGTTTACAATCTCGCGAAATTATAATCTAACGGTATTTACAATTTTTACATATATGTATCAATTGTTAGCCAGAGTTGAAATGTGTCCCACCAGTCACATGTGACCGTCTCTAGTCCATTGTTTTGTTCTTATAACTGTTGAAATATGTTTAAATACCAACCGTTTATTGTTGTTTTTAGAAGAAACTGAATTCATAAAGTCATAATTGAGATTAGGATAACAGCTTTAATATATTTTGGTGTGACCGGTAGATGCAACATGCATTTGTTTAGAAAATAATTACACAAGAACTAACAAACCTTTTCACTTTTAAAGTCATAATTGAAGTTAGGATGACAACTTTATTATATTTCTGTGTCATCGGTGGGACATGCAACATGCATCTGTTTAGAAAAGAATTACACAAGAACTAACAAACTTTATTTTCATGTGGTAACTTAGTTTTTTCCACACTTATCGTAAAATATATATTATTTTGAATATAAATTATTATTTTTTTTTGTTTTCGAGGATATTTAGAACTTTTATACTAACTTCAAACCTGCATTTTCTGGCAACAACCTGTGTTTGCGATGGTTGCAGTTTACGGTTCAAATCTAAGTAATGTTTGAACTTATTGCTGCCGTTAGAGCATCTTTCGAGATAGGTGGGTGGCAGTGGCGCAAGGCCGTGAGTTAGATAAAGGCGACACAAGGGTAGACAGGATCTTGAACACTCGTGTGTTGCGGGCTCGGGATACAGCCCGTATCCGGGTGCAATGAATGCGACGACGTTTTCAAGGACGCGCCTCAGGTGATGACGTACGCGCAACCCGCCACCCCCGACATGGCTCCCGCGGGTGTTCCGGCACCCACCTAATAATGCACGTCTACACCCTGTCTGCCGCGTCCGCACTCGTTGCAACCTTGAGTGCTCTCGGGGACACCCCATTCGCACCTAGGGTTGAAACCCAAAAGCCACCGACGCAATTGCCACCCACCAACCCTCCCAGGAATTCGTGATCGAAAAGAATCTGCCAATCGTAAATGAAATGCGTCGGTCACTTATTAGAAACACTAGCGCCGTTATATTTAGCCACCTAATTGCCTATAGATATCAATGAAAAATGCGACGTGCAGCATGGCCTCGTCAGCTAGCCCTAGGCCCGAATGCTAGATGTTCCCGGTATTAGATTTTACATAGTTAATATCGTGTTGATAGCTCTCTAATTATCATAATAATAGTGGAGGTGATGCTCGAGTGGGGTGGCGGCCCCGTCAGCTGAGCGAAAACGAAAGTAAACAGAACTCGGTCAAAGGGTTTGTACTCACCTACCCGCAATATTTATGTGGGTACAAGGGGGTGGTACCCCACACCCGTTTCAGTCCACCCTCCTTTGATGGATTGGTTTGCGACTGGCGCGGATATTCGACTAAAACTCAGTTCGACTCAGCTGCTAGGCATTAGTCTTGACTTCCTGTTACTCTCGACTCTGCAAACTTTTACCGCGAAATTATTATTCAGTGAAAGTTTCCTGAATTCTTTGTATTTTGTTTGTTTGGGCATAGGCAGGCACCCCTCTTTGTCACCCTCTTCCACCTTCTAAAGTTTATCTGGACGCTGACACAGATATTTGAAATTGTTTCAAGTAAATGTTTATTGAAATTCGCCCAAGTGCTAGACAAAACGAAGATTCTCTATTCTCAGTCAATTTCATTTATTCGCATTGTCCGTCAATAAATACAATTACGTGCCTCTCTACGATGTTTTTACGCTTACGTCAACGATGTAGCACACAATACAGTCAGGTGTAAGTCCGTTGTGTATGTCCAGTATTGGACAGGTTTCGGCTTGCCGGCAAATGAGGCGCAACGTATCAAATTACCGACGCAGCAGCGAAAGCCTCAATAGGAGGCGACCCTTTGTCCGACCACCATTATAGCGTGGCCGTAGCCGTAAGCTGATTAGGAAGGACGTAGCTCAGTTCTGAATCAAATTACAGTATACACATCACCTATCACGTGTAACTCCCTTCGCTTAAACCATAAATAAACAATAGTCTCTGAACGTTAACACCCTCTACATAACAGACCAATTAAACAAAACCAATTCTTAATTTTGATTGATCACTTGTAATAAATTCAAATCACCTGTGCACTCGTGCTACAGTTAAACTGAAGAACAATGCTACGTAATAGGGAGACCGTGAACTATTGACGTCACTTTATTCAATTATCGTCAGCTGGAAGGGGGAACACATTAAAAGTGAATGACTTCTCTTGACCTGGATTAGTGAATATCAAGCCTCCTATAGCTAGCTAGAGCCTTGAATCGTGACGCGGGAACTGGCCGACTAGTGAAAGCATTGCACGATTGTCTGATATTAAGTCTGCAAAAGATAAGCTATAGCGCTGAAAACGGGTAGTTGTTGTTCGGTTTCCGTAGAAACGCAATATTACTCTGATGATGTCTAATGTGCTTCTTGTTGATTCGGGTTGGTTTAGAATCAGTTAAAATAAGTGTCGGTTCAGTTTCAAATCTGTTGAACTTGAAATCATACTAATATTACATTATGTTTGTTTGTGTTTAAATCAGGTAATAACGGCTGAACCAGTTTGGATGCAGGTTTTAATAATTACATTTATTAATTATATTACTATGGTCTAGAATAAGCTTACAGTTATACTACTTATAAAGTACTACCCTAGCGAAACCATGGACGAAAGCTATATTAATCATGTTTATTGCCCACCCGAAAGTCCTAGTTCTGATCTGATCCTACACCAGAACTCCTTGTATCGTTGGTATCAGAAACTACGAGTATAATAATAATGGCGTCACAAAATGAGGCCCGGTAGATTTTCAGAACATGCAATTATTTCTCCCGTCTCTGGAATCTAATTTACCCCGAACCTCTGACGTCTCGGCCGGACATAAAGTCCGCTACGCCACCTAGGTCGTCGTGGTATTGAACTTCAGAGGCTCAAAATAAATCAAATTAACTGAGTTAATATGTAAGGTAACTTATTAAAGTATGTATAACTTTTTAAACTATTATAGTAATGAATATTATCAGCTCTTAAAGCGAGATATTTACCATAATTATGAGGTCTTCTGATAATGGCATGAAAATATCGGAAAACTAAAAAAAAACATCAAATAACGGTAATAAATATACCATGTTAAGCGCTAACGATTTAAGAAGATGCTTTGAACTAAATCTATACTAATTATAAACCCACTTTACTACCTACCAATACACGGTCAACGGCAAGTTTCAAAAGAGAATATAACGAACAATCACGACATTTCACCCGAACCCGCACAGCTTTTCCATTCTGGCTGTTGTAGACACATATATACATATATACATATAAATATATATACCTTTACATAGGCCGGTTGTAGGCGTAGATGCGTTGCGGTGCACTCGTTTGCAAAGTAAACGGGTGTGCATAATGGATGCACGGTCAAGGCCGTTCGTGGCCGTCGACCTGTGTGCTTGCACGTGCCTGATTGTTTTATACCAACTTGCTATTGGTACTTATAGTGTGAGCTGTGAGCTTCGCTAACGGTGCTATTGTTTATGCTCTCTAGTCTCTGGCGAGATGAAAGGACACAGTCATGTTGGTGTTTTACAATGCCACTTTACGCCTGCACTTTACGTTTCTAATTTTAATGGCCGGAGTCTGTACTGTTCTTAAAGAGGATCAGACCAGTTTTTTGTTATGTATGCAGATTTTGAGCTATAAAAAATACAATAAATTCTGTTTTTGTTTTTTTTTAATCGGATAAAAAATGACCATGATACAGAGATTTTAGTGCAGTAATCTAAAAAACGCGTGCGATAAAGACCGCGGCACGCTCTGACGTCATACATCGCCTATCGGCAGAAAGAGTCGAGTCGCCTACGTTTGTTATATCGTATTTTGTTTTGATGTTGATAATGTCGTCAGGTAAATATTACATTGCCAAAATGCTAAAATACCAGAGTTAAAGCGCTTATTAAACTGTTTTTTACTTGACGCAAGATGCAAAAATAAGAATGGTGCAAAGTAATGAGAAGATTATTGACTAGATTTCCGCACACAACGTAGAAATAACTATCAGTCACAAATGACCCAACTAACTAGGTAACTCTACTTAATAGTATCTCTCTCTAACTATACATAATTAACTCTAAACTCTGTATGAATTTAGGTATCTACCTAATCGTTTTTCGTTAAGTCAAATCCTGTTGTCTTTATCTAATAAGGAGAAAAATAGATTACTAAATTGATGATTGTCTTGTTTTATATTAATCAATGAGTGAGTAACATCAAATTATAGTAAAAACTGAATAAACACAAAGAATACATGCAACGACATGAGCGAAATTATGAATAATGTGAACCAAACTAGCGATTTTTCACGGGCGGAACACGCGGCAAGCGATGTCTGACGTAATCATACCAAACGCAGCTCCGAGCGCGTGTTTTAAGATAGCCGAAAAGAAAACTTTAACAGTTTCGTAATTTCTGGATGGGTTAGATTTTTCTCAATCCTGAGTTTAACTCATTTAAAGAAACAGAATGTTATAGCGCATACGCCTCCATAATTAGAGAACTTTGTCGTGACTGATCCTCATTGTTAATATAGTGACAACAATTATATTTTCTTAAAATTTACTATAAACGGGTTAACTATGGTTTATTAGGATTGTTCTATGAAACAAAGCTAATGTCAACTACATGCTCAGTGAAAGATGATTGATAGCTGATATGCTATAAATAGAGCTGTTTTAGATCCATAGAAATTGTAGTTAACGAGAGTAGATGAAAATAACACAGTATGTCGCCATTCGTTTTCTAACTCTTCTATCTCGTGTATAGGTAGATAATTCCCAAGATTATATTACATTGGTTTATTTGTACCCAGGGCTATGAACGTGGCGGTTCCCCTCAACCTCCTAACCAGCCACCGGGCGCGCCCAGCCCCGGCGCGGCGCCAAACGCAACCGGCGGCATGTCTCCTACGCAAGACACGCAGCACCCTCCGCACATACCACACGGAGCGCAACCACCGCAGCATCAGGTTAGTTAAGCCAACTTCTAGCATTGAGCAAACGTATTTGTGCATAATAGTACCCTTCAAAGCTAAACCGGGTCATTGCCCTAACGCAGGGTTACCGAAAGAACATAAATATGCCATGAAAGCATGCAACCCAACATCATTTTACTAAAATGCTAACAATCTGTTATTCCTTTATGGAAAAGGCTTGGAAATGTACATGTCAAAACAACGAGCTTGTCTTCAACTAATCACAAATTAGACACAGACTTGCCCAATTTTATCTCTTGACTGAAGTCACGTTATTAGATCAATCAATATTAAATATATCAAGAAAAGTTATTATCACCTTGTTACGAAAACACATAAATTGTTCCACACTCGTAAGGAATGAAGAAATTTAAATTAATGGTCGGCAATAAATTGCACATACATCAAAAACAGTAAAAAACTTGATCGGACCAGGAAACGGCGACCGTCGCAAGCCGTAAAACAAGTTCTCTTTGTCCCTACCCTGCGTACTAAGTATCACTGTTATTAGAATAAAATAGAATATACTTATTGGCAAGTACACAAGTACAACACAGAACACACAAGACATGCATCTGAACAGAAGATAAAGTTATACAAAGAGATTGATTTATTAAATAACTAGCCGACGGAACCGCTACTGCTCCGACCGCTGGTCTTCGGATTAAAACAATAATTATCTTATTCCAGTACACGACACGTACAGCCTATATTCTAAGTTTCATTCTAATCTGTTCAGCTGTTTTACTGCGTGGTTGAAG
Source organism: Scotopteryx bipunctaria (assembly GCA_949320045.1). Taxonomy (NCBI): domain Eukaryota; kingdom Metazoa; phylum Arthropoda; class Insecta; order Lepidoptera; family Geometridae; genus Scotopteryx; species Scotopteryx bipunctaria. The sequence goes on along the minus strand of OX439459.1, from coordinate 3,649,805 downwards.
CACAAATATGCAAACATCCTCACAAGCCTTTTATGATATTAGTAGAATTCTAAGTATATCGTTCAGTAAAAGTCGACTAAGGAGTACGAGTAGTATCCTCTCCTACATGATGGATCATCTATATTGGGCAAAATGGGCTGAACACCTGTCACCATGGTTCACCATATCCATCTTGGGACTCTTGGATCAGGAGTGGCTGCAAGTTTTCTTATGATTACTTGTGTCTCTGCCCACCCTATTAGGATTACAGGCGTGATAATATGTATTCTTCAGTATGTTTTGTATTCTGCCTTGAGTTCAATATTTTCAAATAATAAATAAGGTATACAAATACGCGATCCATGAGTATTGCAATTTTTTTTAATTATAAAAGTTTTCTCATCCACTCTAAAATATCTTATTTAACACAAACTAAAATAAAGAGCTATGTATAAATATTTCTGTTCCTCTTCTTAGCTAATTATAACAGTCTAACTTCTCGAGCAAGACCAATTATTTGATTAACGAAATGATCTTAATAAAATCTACAGGCGTTTCAACAACTTTATTGAATAAACATAAATTGTAGTTGCGGCAAAAAGTTTTTATTGGAAGTTAAAAATAAATGTATATTTAATTATAGAGTGTTCTTTGTTTGAATATGACTTGATTCATCGTTGTATAGTTAATTGATGTTTATCGTCTGTTTAGTTTAGTCTAATTTTTACTTGTTGATATTTACAGGCTTAGGCTATGATAAAATAATCCGATTATGTGTTAATAAAGTAAATTGATTGTGATAACATATTATTACGCCCAATTTAATACAGATTAAAACATCATCGTCCTGCTCTAAAATCTAATTGAGACCTTCATCTCCATAATGTCTTTTTAAATGCACATACAATATAAGTACCCATCCCATGAACCCATCTTAATATTAACCGAAGTGATATTTGTTAATAACCTTAAAATAAATTGTACGAGAGTGTGTCATATTTGCATTTCGTTTATCGTCGTAAACGGTACCAAGTGACGGAAATTTTCGATAATTTAAGGCCGTTCGACTTGCCTCGCGACCGACATACGTTCATGCCGCGAGATAGCTTCGCCAAAGCAAGATAAACGGTAACGCGCCTTTCGGATTGCGGAGATATCGATTTTATTTAGCTGGAAAACTGAACTTATCGTGGATATTATATTTACCTTATACGCACAAAAATGTCTCTCAAATGAGAGCATTTTAAATCTGCTATGTCAGTCTGTTTGCTCTGTGAAAACTATTGTGTTAATAAAATATTTTCCAGTGGAATTGTATCTCACACACTTATACGTGAATAGCTCGCGTCAGCACGAGCGCTGATATGAATCTGTATAGCTTTAACGAAATTGAACCCACTCTATATGGAAAGTACCTATAGTAATCGCACGATACTCGGCGGATGGAACTTTGGCTATGAACTTTACTGTTATCGCCACACATTAAACTGCTGCCGAATGTACGAAGCCCCTCGTTGTTAGCAATTTTTAAAAATTACCTTCCCTAACCATAACTATTTCAATAAACCGTCTATGGTCATACCCCTCATAATGGACAACTTTTACTTTCGTTATGTTTGTTTTCCTGTTTCTTTCTTCCTCCTCTTCATTTTTAGTATTATTGCAATCATCCAAGTTGTTTTTCTGTACCGTAAAATAATTTTATAGATAAACTGGGTGTACTTAGCGTCTTCACAAATGTTTTTGTCGTAAACAGATGAGCAAATGATTGTTTCTTAAATTTTCTTTAACTTCATGATATGGAAACCATATTTTGTTCGGTTTTACTCTGCATTTTGTTGAAATGAGCTCTGGGTTCAGAATTTCTGTTGGTATTTTGCTTTATTTACAAATGTCATGTCATAGCGGGGATGTTTGAATGTCGCAGTTGATCATCTGAACGTGAGCAACTCGCCTTTGGCACGCTTCGCTCCTAGCTCAATTTACATATTTCTATGTTCTGCAATTGTATGGCTCGCACGTGGTCGGCCTAGCGTCTGCATGCACCGCTATATTGTCATGAAGATGTAGCACATGTTCACCTTTTTGTATACTATCTAGACTAGATAGATCTAGTCGTGTTACTGGTTCTTTGGAATCAGTGTGGTGAAATGATTTAAAGTGCTCAGTCTCCTTTCGTGCACGTTACACATGTTTTAGTACTTTTTTTAGGTTCTACGAGATGCCGGTTTTCTCACGGTGTTTTCCTTAACCGTTTGAGAGTACTGTTATAGCGCACATATTTTTTTCAAAAACAAAAAATATATTGGTGCATGCATTTTGACCTACAACCTTAAGATCGGAAGGCGGGGCCGCTACCACTAAACAATCAGTGCTCTACTAGACCACCAATGCTCTTATTTTATACTAGCTGTTGCCCGCGACTTCGTACGCGTTAGATTACTTTTATAAGTACCAATTTCACCTCTTTTAAAGGGTTGTTATGAAAAATCCACCTGTCCATTTATTTTACATTTCATTTTATAGTATCCTAACCGAGTCTCAAGTTAATCGCACCGCCTGCCCTTTAAAAAAAATCAAACACAAACTTTGATAGGTACCCCAAGTCACCTCCTTTTAAGGGTTGTTTTGAAAAATCATGAAACACGTGTCCATTTATTTTGCATTTACAGTATCCGAACCGAGTTTAAAGCAAATAGCACAATTCGTTAAAAAGTACCATACAAACGTTTTCACCCCTCTTCAGCCCTTTAGGGATTGAATTTTAAAAAATCTTGCCTTAGTGAGTGGTTTTGCAATGTAAGGACCTTCCAAATTTTAGCATTCTAGCTTCAGCGGTTTTGGCTCGGCGATGATGAATCAGTCAGTCAGTCAGTTTAAGCTTTTTTATAGTATTTTATATACTGATACCAAAGTTTGTAAATCTGACGTATATCTGTACAATGACTATATTTTACGAAAAATAAAAAATACCACAACTTATGTATTATGTCCTTAGAGTAACAGTTAGAATCAATCTTCATAAGGATTTTCAAAACATTCAATTTTTATTGCCCCGCATTGAATAAAGTAGATTCGACATGTGATAAATGAGGCATGGATAGTCACGAAGATAAAACATGCGTAGACGTGCACAGAAAAGACGTTGCCGTCAGGAGGAACGGATGGTGCAAAAATTAAACGTCAGTCAGATATCAAGCGATCGACGGAGCAGAACACTCAGAGGCTCTTAGCCTCGGGGAACGAGCGCTCCGTCGATTTTATACACGGCTCTCGAACTGAACACGGCCGAGGGAGCTACAATTTATGCTAACGTAAACCCGACCGACTCGGCTTCGGCGCCGACTCCGCTCAGATATAAACCTTTATGCCTTTAGCCTCATTCCGCTGCCACTGCTCAGCTCTACGCTCGCCCTGCTCTAAAAGGAATTTCTGTTTCTAATCAAACTTTTAGTACGTTTGTAATTAAAATTTTATACTTAATCCTTTTCTAATAAACTTTATCCAGCTCGATGTTTGTTTCCTGTTTCCGTGCTTAAAAGATATATTGAAACGTATAACATGATATTTTTGTGAGGCTTTACGAAACTAACGGCGAGCTACCCACGTTCAGTTAATGTTCAACGATGTCAGTAGAGAATTTTGAGAGTCAAGGGCCATTGCAGCATCGTGATCACTTGAGAGCCGTACGGTTGAAATGAAACGTCGTATCTTATTTTATGATTAGCGGCTCGAAAGCGCTTTGTAATTTTGTTAGTTCCGCCTTTCTGGTGCTGGGGGCTGAACACAGAGAGTGGAGATCGATGCGAGCGCTCCGTGCGGGTGCGACTGGGAAGCAGGTAGCCAACGCTAGCGCTGTCCTTTTCGCTCGAACCGCCTACCAGGCAGCCATGTTGCGCTCGACCTGCGCTCGCCCGACCGCCATTGTAGCATTCGTTGTCGCTGCTAGTGATGTACACCGGTCTCTCGATATTTTTGTCTCGTTTACTGCAAGCTTTTTAGTTTTTATTTCAGTTATTTTTTAGTCCTAACCTTTGGTAATAACAATGTTGTAGTAAATGCATCACTTATTCTATATAGTGATTGTCATTTGGTAGTTAACTTCTGAACTTAATTAAAGACTGAATTTTAAGAGATTTTTGGTAGGTGGGTCACAATGTGGTATTGATTTGGTCTAGCAGAAAAAACATTCATTACAATTGATAATAAATTGATCACATGATGATGATGAATCGTAAACAATGTAAATACGCTTACATAAATTCCAATAACGAAAAAGACTAAACATACGATATGAATTGGAATAATATTTTAGTTACATTCATTTCTAATAGTGAAGTGCTGGTGTTGGAAAATGTCGATAAAAATTGTCGATAGGCGAGGCATGCAGTGGACTTATAGCGCGGCTCCGGAATTAAAATGTCAGACGTGCGGCCGGCAGCGGCAGCGGCAGCGAGCGTGGGGGCTCGCAGGGGCCGGGGCGGAGCGGGCGCCCGCCGTTATTAATAACCATAAGCCAGCAGACGCACGAACGTCCAGAGGGGCCACGCCAGCCAGCCGCGCCGTAATGAGGAATCACTAATTATATTTTACTGGACTTTCGTATAAAACCAACATAAAATACACGAGAGATATACGATATAGACACGTTTTTAATGAACGTTTTACCTTCATATTATGTTATTAAAAGCTGCTAATAGGCAATATCAATTAATTAGTAGTTATTGATATAGGCACGTATAACATGGTCCACAGACACCAGCGATTATGTGCTCGATGGTGATTCGTTCTGGATATTGGATCCAGGAGTAGATTTCGGGACAGAATGAAAAGATGATATAATGAAACTGTTGGCCCGTTTAATATTCCCCCACGGTAGGCGCACCGGTTGCACGAGACAGCTCTACCCGTTCGCTAGCCGACATTCGCATTCGCCAGTAAAAACTCTGTATATTTTATTGTCAAGGAAATATATTTGTCAAAGGCCGTGCGATTAATTGTTCGGCTTTTCCAAAGTGTGCCCCGAGGAGATTCTTCTTTGGTATTTTTGATGACATTAGGTAGATGCATATTGTCATACTCGGTATTCATTGGGTAAATTGAATTGACTTGTGATCTAGGAAGAACCGGGAGGTTTTTCGTTTAGCTTGCGGATAAACGTTTATGTTTTCAATGTGTCTGGTGAAACACACGTGTCATACGGGTAGTTAATAATATAATCAGAAATGTACCTAGCAAAATTTTAAACAAATTGTTATTATACACAAAAATGCACTGATATAAAAGCTAGGTAAGAAAACTGTTTCCTGTCGTATGAGTGCTCTTCTTTGGCCCGGTGCATAAAGAGCAAGTTATCCGGCAGCACTCGCTTCTCATAATAACAAACTGCGAAATACTCCGGATTCTCGGAACTTTAGTGTGGCAGGCAGCCCCGCTCTCTACTGGAAACCTCTAAAGCGCTGACTGCGGGGCGTACATTCTCTCCTGCGGCGGAGTCACGGGCAGGGCTGTCGGGAATTGCCGAGTTGGATAAATTATGCCGCTCGCCCCCCTTTTGCAATCTCCGCAAAATAATGCAATCCAATTGTTAAGAGAAGAGAAACTGACATTTGTCTTGTCTTTTGTGCTTGCCTTTCTGCCTGTTGGTTATTATGATGATGACAAATGAACGAAGTGTTATTTCAGGAAATATCTGGTATCAAAGGTTTCTTTGAAGGAGGATTTACTTGGTTTTAATAGCGGACCATGAAACTTAATATATTATTGTTATTTTCTGTACATTTATACATGTTATATTGGCTTTCTGTTTTTTATAAGTGTATTTAATTTGTTACTGAAGTTGTTGGTTTTCCTATAAATAAACAAATAAAGACTTTCTATGGCATAACTTAAACATGTTACACAGTTAGGTACAGTTTATATGCATTTAGAAAACTAAAATACTACTTATCTCTAAATAAAGCGTTACAAATTTACTTTACTTTGCACGCCTAAATAAGGCAGAGTGTATTGGATCCTTCTTGTGTGTGTAACCAACAACTATTGTACCTACATTCCTGCAAATAAATAAATGTTTATGATTTAATCAGGAGTACTTAGTTTATTACATTTACATCTTATTTCGTTTAAGCATTAACTGGGATTATCTTATGAAAATATCATAGTAGCCTCTGCTCATAAACTTATTTGGATTTCATTATAAGTTTGAAAACGACTTACCTCTGTCCGTGTGCAGTTTTAGCACTTGCACGGCCCGGAGTTAGCAACGCTCGATGGTATTAAGCTATTAATCCCCATTCGGACCTTTCCAACTATGCTTTCAAAGGAACGTCTCGTTAAAAGGACTCGTTTTACTAACATTATAATGTAGTTTTATCGGTTGTTTCATAATAGATACTTTAGATTTTATTAAAAGTGCTACTTTATCTTCTGAACCAAAAAAGTTAGGTGTCTTTATAAGGCACCATTTGCACATTTTCCACAGAAGCGCATTCGTTATTAAAGAGATCATTAATATACGACATTTGGGGCTATAAAACTTTAAAGGGAAACACTGTCCTGGACGTTGAGAGGTCAGCTTTTATAAATAAAGTCCAGTTCGTGGAGGGAACATTTTGTAGCAGTCGAGTTCCTTTTAGCTTTAGCGCAGTGACTGGCACGGCGCAGACAAATATATTATGAGGCTGAAGTTTTAGCGCAACTGTTAGAACATCCTTACCAAGTATTTGGAGAGTGCTCCACTTCGTATTATTAAGTTTTATTATGTAACTTCTGCCTATGAGCATATGTTTTGACGACCAAATGGTTTTGCTTGTAGTGTATATTTTTTTGTTATAAGTTTGTCTAACCTATGTTTTATTTTGATGATAAACTATAATGGTAGAATCGAAGGGAATAATGGTAATGGATGCGTTGACATCAGACATACAGAGGGCCTTCTCCTGCCCTGGTGCATGCTGTTCGATGACGACATTTTTGCACGTGCAAGTGCACGATCGGATTTGAACCCACGACCTTAGGATCGGAAGGTGGGGTCGTTACCACTTGGGCACGAGTGCTCTCAGGCAAATGATGATGATAATAAACTATAATGGTATCCAACTGGAAAATATATGTGAAAATCCTCAGGCCAAATTTACATCTACCGACACCATAGATGACTTTAAAATTAAGTTAATAATTTCGGAATGAACTTCACAGAATGTGATTCACATTCAATACACTTCCGAAAACCTGAATTTGTAATATATCGCTCACACACAACAATAATTATTTGTTGCTTCATATTCCTTTCAACTGTTCTGCGAATGCTACTTCCTTTACTTTCTTAGGGTTCCGTACCCGAAGGGTGCTAACGGAACCCTATTACTAAGCCTTCGCTGTCCGTCTGCCAGAGGGCTGTATCTCATGAACCGTAATAGGTAGAGTTGAAATTTTCACATTGAAGTTAAGCAACGCTACGCGCGGTCAGTTATTGAGATAGGTCGAATGGTTCTTTGCATATTTTTTTTGAGAACGTGCTGCCACCTCTTATCCACGTTTCGAAATGTTATAAAAGCGTACCTACAACATAACAGCCTTACGTCTTGGATTGGCGCCACTAGATGGCAGAGCATTCTTTCTTCAAGTTCCCTATATTTTTTTATTTTTTTTTGTTTACTTATAACTTTTTCATACGATTTTTACAAAAATAATAATTAAAAATAATCATAGAAGAGACGTGTTTAATTTTGTCTTAATTGCTTGATTTTAATAGGGATCGCGTTGCCATCTATAATAAGTGGCTTACTAGAAACATTTATGTACCTACATGTACGATGGTACGAACCCTTCGTGTGCGAATTCACTTGACCGGTTTTATTGTGCGACATTGGAGTTTTCGGTAAAATGTGACCTTAGCTCGCTACGTATAGAACTGACTTTGTGCAAAGCTTTGAAGTTTTGACACCATCACTAGTTTAAAATTTGGAGTTACATAATTTGAACCACACTGTCTCATCAAGTTGTCGGTGTATTAACGAGCGGGTACTATCAATAAATATATCTTTTTTTTTTTCACTGTAATTAACTTTGATATCGTGAATATTTCCAATCGTCTTTCATTTCATAAAATTATGTGAACTTATACTCAATTTTTTTTTGTTGGCAGGGTTACCCACCACCACCGAGACCGTCTCAGCCGTCCACACCAAACGCCCACGATCCTGATTCTGTAAGTTATTGAACTCTTGTTCCGTTGCTATTTTGTGAGTTAAGTTTTTAAGTTAAGTATTTCGTAAATGTTATGATTTCGTTTATTTATATCGAGTTCTTTGTGATTAATGTTTGACCCTTACTTTATACTGGAAAAATTTTTAAAGAGATGAATGTTTAGTTGCTGGCTTCGCTAACCCTACTCGTACAATCAATCAGCATAGATGACGGGCGCCTCGATGAGTCAAACGAGCAAGAAGCTGAGTATTAAAAAGCTATCAACTGCCTACTTCTATACCCACTAGTCACCTTCACTCATTATAAGCAAATTTTCACATTTATACGTTCTGAAACCATGCCTTTACAACCTTGTGCTTTAAATATTTCAATTATAACCCCTCGGTATAAGATATTTTCCCGTTACCTAACATAGAACGAGTAAGTAAGTAAGTTCGTATGAGCTAGTGGCCAACTCTTGTGACGGAGTTTTTAATCCGCCTAAAGGCCTCCGTTATGGCTTAGCGACTTAAATGCCGGGATCGACAATTTAACGTGCCCTCCGAAACACGGAAACGCTCAGCTAGTAATGCCACTTGCGGTCTCCCATCCCAATTGTGACCGCACACAACGTTGCTTATCTTCAACGATCAATCAAGAACGTCTGAGCAAGCTACGCCACAAGCGCTTCACGAGTAAATATTTATATCAAGATAAAGTTTCAATGTTTTTTTTTAATCAAGTTACAAGAATCGATTAATTACTATTAAATTAGTATTAAATTTTATGAATGACGGCGATTAGGTGTAGATGTGATAATTACCATGCAACCGACCCAACAAACTGTGGCGAATCGTATTTACACGTAGTATATTATTGTGTATATTATGGTTTTAATGATAGCCTCCGAAACCGGTTCATGTTTACGTCATTACCGTAATTTTACTTCAATGATGTTATGTGACTGCTTTCAATGAACGTGTATTTAATTAAACTAATATGGCAGTAAATCGATTATGGGACCGCCGACTGAGAACAAAAATAAGTATTCCCGGCTCGACATTACCGAAGTGCTGTTCACTAATGGTTGAATAATGTACGCAGCTCAGCTAGTCACGTAAGAACAAAGTACAGAGCTCGTTTCCGCGCGTAATGAAGCCGTGTTCTCTTTATATATCTCAACGGGCATATTCCTTTATTTTTATAACATGATGATGATAAAATAATCTCACATTTTCGGCCGAATTACCCTGTTACTCCGCGGGTGATTTCAAACTTATATTTTCCTCATCTCGCCCGGAATTACCAACCTAATTACAACTCTCCTAATGACTTTATGACAGACTTGCAAAACTTCCGCCCTTTCCACGGCATTCTTTGCAGATCATGAAGGACCATTCTGTCACTATCTTTCATTATTGTGTATAACATTTTTAGAGACATGCAAATACATTGTTGGGTTCATTATAACTTATATCAATGGAAATAAAACAATAGTTTTTTTGTAAATGTTGAGTACCTTTTGACGTTCACATTATCGTTTCTCGATTGGGATGCTTCCTACATTATTATTTCCAACATTTTCCCTACATCATCATCAACATATAGCAAACCACTGCTGGACACATGCCTCCCCTAATGAGCGCCATTGCGCCCTATCTTCGTCTTGACACATCCAGTTTCTGCAAGCAGCCTTTCGCAGATCGTCACTCCATCTAGACTGAGGGTGTTTGCCGAGTCACGGTCTCCACTCAAGAACTTGTTAACCCCAGCAGTTGTCGGTTCTTCGGAAGATATGATCTACTGCCACTTCAGTTTGCTAATTCTGAGCTATGTCGGTGACTTTGGTTCTCTGGTGGATAACATCGTTACAGATTCTATTCTTCAGAGAAACTCCGAGCATAGCTCGCTGAGCGACTTTAAACGGGTGGACGAGCCATACTGTGAGATTCCACATGCTCCGTATGTCATGACAGGTAGGACGCACTGATAACGCTTTGGTTTTCAGGCATTGTGGCATAGGAATTGTGCAACGGGCAGGTGAGGTTGGCTTGGGTCCTTAAAATGAGAGTCGGAACCCCATACATCGCTACAAAGAAACGTATTAGGTATTATATAAAATTGCATGGACAAATATCACAAACTTGGCATCTTAGTATAAGCTGTCTATAATAGTTTTCCTAAGATAATAAAATACAATTTTCGTTAGTGAGCATATGTGACGAGGCTCGCTTCGCTCGTTTTTTGTGGACCCGCTCCATATTCGGCGCCAGCAAACCGACCACGGAGCGACTCTTGACAATAAGCTCGTTTGCTAAATTGTCGCGGACAACTCGACACTTTGAAGAAAATCCGCGGTATTTGCAAAATCAAATTATATGTTGTATTTGTTCAATATTCAATTGAAAGCAATTGCTTTAACTTAACAAGTAACAAAATACATATGTTTTTAAACCCACGTCGTTTAAAAATTAATTATCTACAACATATCTAGAAGGAAACTATGTAACATAAAGCAAAAAACTGCATCGAAATCAGTTCAGTAGTTATTGAGTTTCCGAGGTGCAAAAAAACTATGCTACGCTGCTGCAGTCCCCCCTGGAGGTCTACGAGCGTAAAACATATCTAAGAACCTTCCCTGATATGATACCAATAAAATACAAAAAAAACAGCATCGAAATAGTTTCAGTAGTTTTTGAGGAAAATATTAACAGACAAACACACAAATAAATAAATAAACATACAACCTCTGAGGCCATATATGTATATACATATATATAACTTCTCCGTTCCGTCGTGGATAAAAAGACAAAGGAAATTAAAGCGTTCGTACTATACTCGTACGTCGATTTCACTTTATTTATGTTGGGCAATGTCTACCGCTCGGGGTTAAAGTCGTGAACCTGTTTATTTATTATTTTTTTATGTTGTGCAACGTAAAATGTGTTTTTTATTCATATTTACTTTTCAGCAAGTTTATGTGTAGTAACGTTCATATTCTACAAGTCATTAATCGCTACTGACTGAACTGAAATTAAAAGCTGTTTTGTACATTTTTTTTGTTAACCGGTATCGTCTTACTCCTGGGCAAAGGTAAAGGTATTATTGAGGATATATATTTATTTGACTCAAAACTAACAAGTAAACCCGGAACATACATTGGAATTAAACAAATAGTCGGCATTTGCAGTGCGCTACTAAAATCGAATAAAACTGTGCCTTTTACCTTTACTACATTTGTCTGTATGACTGGATCGGACTGTCGGAGATAATACCAATTCAATAACTGTGTGACGGCGATATATTGAGGACTATTATTTATCAGTGTTGTATTTTCTGTAATGAAACGCGACTTATTTGAACAACCCCATAGCCTGCGTATAGACAGTCGGGGCTGTTTGATGTTGATTGATACCGTTAGGCGGGCTCGCATTGTCTCGCCGCCGCCGCCGGCCCGCCCGGGGGAAACCAAATGAGTGGAATTATTAAACCAGGGCCCGTTCCGCGATGCGACGCTTTTTGTAATGAATGTACCGACAAGGCTGAAAACGAGGGGAAGCTCGCCTCCCGACGTTCACCTCAATTGAAGCGACGACTACGCAACGAGTTCGTCCCTGGCTGCCACCCTGATTTTATTATCGAGAGAGCTTTACAATAGTAGCAAATTTTTTATTTTGATTTTTATTCACTCAACTTATGTGTGTTCCCATCAGCTGTCTGTTACACTTGTTTGTGTAAAGTATTGAGAGAGTATGCCTGGAATTGGCAAAAGTTTTTTGTATATAAAATATAAATACATGTATTATGTATTTATGATATGAAACAACCTTTGTCAGGCCATTTATAAATATTAATTTTCAATTACAATAATATTAAATTCACTACATATATAAAACAGTATTCACAAAAGCATAATAAAACTGTTAGTCCTTATTACGAAATTCTTCTTAGAGACCAAAACCACGCGTGTGAAGCTGTGGGCAGAAGCTAGTAAAATAATGTAAGTACCTACCTATGAATGAAAGAATATCTAGTCCCGTAAAATTTTCTTTCTTCACAATTATACACTACATAAAAATTAATGCGTAATGAGAACTGCTTATGACTATGTAATAGTTTTAGCTACCAATTCAGATTATAACGTGGCTCAATAATAGCGGGCGAGTAAAAATATTCAACAGTCACCGACATTCAGAGCGTGCAAGTATTGTGAAGGGTTCTCTAATTTTGAGATATGAATTGAAAAATTCTTAACATTTGCTAGTCTTAAGATTTTAAATGTATCTATAGTTGTCTCTTCAATACTACTCGTATTATATCTATTTGTTTATTCAACATATTGCCTCGTATTTAGGTTATTAAGATAGGTTCCCTTTTATTAGCTTTCAGTGGTAAAATAAAATTTAAAAAGTTGTATCATAAAAGCTAAAACGAGTGAACCAAATTAAAACGGTTAGTTGGAGTAGGTATTCGCGGGGCTAGTGTGCACTATCATGCGCTCGTGGAAGACTTGACTAACAATGTAAAAGTAATGCGCGGAGCGAAATATTCAAATGTAAAAAGCGAGAGGCAGGGTTGTTCGCCCGCTGCACGTTCATAATAAACGAGATTGAGTGGGGCGCTGTACAGTAGACGCAAATGAATGACGGCAACAGCGCGCGGAGCGTAATCAGCCGACGGGCGACGTGCGTTCGCATGTAAAAACAAAGCAAATACATTTTGCGCTGAAAAAATTCTGTCAAAATTTCACTATAACAACGGACACGGCAAATGAATGATAAATTCAGCCGTTCAAAAGCACTTGCGTCCAACGTAAGCATTACTAATGCATAACAACTAATTTACTACTAACCAATCATGTTATTGGCACATTTTATGTAGCTTATTTATTCTTATAGTTTTTCAACATGATAACCTACAAACATTTTAATAGATGCAAATAGAATCATAATCATCAAAAAATTATGAATAATGAAAACTGTAGAGGCGTAGAGGATAGTTGGGTAATGTTTTTCGCGCAATTCAGCTTGGTTTCAATATACAATGTGAGCTTGACGATGTTGCTCATAATGGACAAACTTATTCGCACGTCAAGACTGATTTGCAGTAGTTGCAATGTCGATAAATGCCTTTTCTGAGATGTAATATGAGTATCTACAGCGCTATGCTACAACAGTATCGCCGTGTATATTGCTTGGCTATTATAGTTTATACCGGTAAGATTTCTTGTAAGATGCTGAAATTGTATAGCGCCTTTACGAGCCACTTAATTTGCATGACCTTGACATTCGGATTTCCCTTAGAATGGAAGCCAAGGTTGCCCAGTGCTCGCAATACCTTATGTATGACTCAACAATAAATGATTACGCTACAGAATGAATAGCTAGATTTTACAACGAACGGCCCTAACGCCAAATCTCATTTTGCTGAACAGGAGCCGTACCAACAAAATTGCGAATAGTCGGCAGGCGTGCACGACGAGTACGTTTCGTTTTTAATTGAATAACCCGAGGGTGCTACATAATCCGGCGCAACCCGAGCGCCAAAATTCATGACGTTTTAGGTTTGTTTTTGTTCTCCATTCTTTAAATGAGCAGCTCTTCAACCATGCCTTTCCCAAATTGTTCGTCTAGTTTTCCAATAGATTTAGTTAATGATCCAATGGAATCCGTAGTTTTATTCCCAATTCCCATAGTAACTCTACCAATTTACGATTGCAAAATTTTCCGTTTTATTTGATTAAAAATCTGATTGAAACATGTTATTGAGTTTCATAATTAATTGAATGTTCGCTATTTTCATTCGAACGAATAATATACATTTTAATTGATAAAATTTTATCACGAACGCACGTATATTTTATTTAGCAGTTTGGATAGATGGATGAAGCGGCCGCATTCGGATCGAATGTAATTATTGCGGTCCGATTTCGATAATGCGCCGCGAGGCCGGTCGCGAGCAAAATGTGGTCGGCCATTCGTTTTGTTGCATTTTAATAATTTATACGACCAGCAGAACAGATAAAGCCTTTCCATGTTATTTCAATTTTGCATTATGTATTCCAATTTTGTTCGTGTTCCATTTCGTCGGTTATCTGTCAAACGCTATTGTTATGAACAAACCATACTAATTAATCTTTTGCATAATGACTGCCATCATACACGTTATATTTATTTTGTGACTGTTGTCATAAATTTTTCGATAAAGTTACTTTAACATAAGCTGGGTTGTTAATACAGTAATGTTCGGCAGATTTTCTGTTATGGTGTGTAGTAAAATGTTACCCTATTATGCGTCCCTGAGTCTGGCAGTTTAATCGCGTTGTAAAAATGCGCCGGTAACGAGGTAGTAAACTGGACCCGCCGGCGGCGCTTCCATAACCAAAAATTACAGTCAAATGAAATCGTATTAACTAACTGGTAGAGTACTGTTTTCGAAAAAACGACAAGTAAATTATGAGCATGTAGAATCTGTAGAAATATAATACATAGACCTAAGAAGAGGCTAGAGAGAGAGAGAGAGAGCAGCCAAAAGTCAGGTATAATATAACTAATGTTAAATAGCTTATTTCTTATCTACACTCAAAATGAAACTAATTATTACCAAATTATGGTAAGCATAGATAAATCGTATTGCGTATTTCTACTACTACTAACTATAAAATGTTCAATTAATCGTTGCTTGCTCTCTCGAATTGTCTCATTTGGCTCCATTACTCTCCCATAAGTTCATCTAAGTAGGTACTTTGTTTCTAGAAATAAAAGCTAGATTTGAGATTTTAGAGCATACAATATATATTAAATCATAGTTGTCTCATTGAGTCAGGTCAAAATATTTTTTATCGGAAATATCAAAGCGTAACTGATATGAATGAACTTCGTTATGGCACATATCAATATCCTAGACAGTTTTATGGCCCTACTAGCGGCCGCCCGCGGCTTCGCTCGCGTGGTACCTGGAAAAATAAATAGCCTATATGTTAATCCAGTAGGTACATGTATTATGTATATTCCAAGTTTCATTCAAATCCGTTCAGCTGTTTAGACGTGTTTAAGGCATAAACATAAAAAAACCCTCACAAACTTTCACAATATTATAGTTGAATTTTTATTGACACTAAAAATACAATTAGTTATTAATCAGTGCTCAAGATTATCCTTTTTGTTCCTTCATGTATCCTTACAAGAACAAAAATTCGTGAGATGTGAATTAATCTAAAATGATGAATTAAAAACTAATCATGAACTAAAATGAATCGAGATAAAAAAAATGTGCTTGTGTGAATATTCAATGAAAATAAAACTTTACCGCTCGCTCACCCTTTACTTTTACAATAACGTGAGTACGTCGCAGATACGTTTGTTCTACGTACGAGTACATAAATAGAATACGTGAATAACTGCAGCACTTCGCATCGTATCGTAGACCTTTACCGGATCGTTGCGAACGGTTGAATATGCGGATGTATGGTTGTAGATGTTTGCCGTAAAAGCGACCGTGTCGTTTTATCGCATCGGAGTCGGGATGTAGGCAAGCGGACACCGTGGTGCCTGCTGGTAGTCATAACAAAAACTCTCGCATTAAATTCGGTATAGCGTATTCGCGATATAAAGGATAGCAGTTTTGGCGAAAGTTCATCAAGTTATGTAGTGTGTCAGTGTTGTTTAATGAAGTTTTCTACTTCGAAGATGTTAAAGCTTTAATATTAAAGTTTGCATGTTAGTAATGCCTGTTTATTGTACTAGCAGTTTCGTATTATGAATAAACATTTAAAATAACTACAAAGCCACAAAGTTTAGTGTCTTATCCATTCAGTGGCGGATTTACCAGTAGGCTTGAGTCTAGGTCGGCAGATTTGAGAAACGATATTTTTTTTAGCGTCTTACAAAAGTCTAAAGGATTGATTTGATCTCTAGAAGTCCACAAAACATCTTTCCGATGACTTTTCCCTCTTCCCTTTCATTATACATTCAACTGTACCGCAAACTCCTATATTTTATGGTAAAACACCCAGTTCACGGCCCCAACCAGAAATCGGCCTTTGCCCACACTTTCTATGAGTGAGATGAGAGCGAAATTGCGAAATTGAGCGAATTGTTGGATTGTAAAGATAATCTAGGAACTGACAATTTACAATTATTGTAGAGGTAAGGGCGGCAAAATTTCAATAGCCTATACTTGGGAAATGTATAAATCCGCCACTGTATCCATTCACATCCTCAAGAACTGTTTTTTTAGGACGATCTGACCCCATTCTAAACAAAATGTACAATCGCTTATCTGACTGATACCTTTAAATTTTTCTATAAGTTTATTGTTGAAACATGGTATACATGTCACCGTAAATTGTAGATATCGCTATTGTAGATTATAATATCGCGAGATTATAAACTGTCGAACATCTGCTTAGATCGAAATTAGTAGGTTAAGTTAGTTAGAGAAAAACTACGCGCGAGGCGAGCGAGCAGTGCGAGCGTGCCGCCAAAGCGTCAGAAATTTAAAGCAGTTAATTGTAAGCAGTATGTTACGGACAATCTTTTAACAGTTTACAACCTCGCGAGATACATTATAATCTAACGGTATTTATAATTTTACGGTGATATACATAACATAACCTAAATCAGTTTCATATTAACCTAGTAAATTAAATACTTTCATAATGTTCAATTTAATTTAAGATCTCTTTTATACCTTCATCCAGGTATGCAAATTCAAATCGTTTAAAAGTTCAAATGAAAAGTTTTTGTCATTGGCTTACAACAAAGGAGAAACCGAACAATAAACTTAACTGAAGTTGCGAAAGAACAGTCAATTGGAGGAAAGTTTCTCATAGCTTAAGAGCCCAATCACAACTTGCACGCTAGCGGAACCGAATGCCGAAAAAATAAATTTGTATTCGTAATGCTAAGGCTTCAAAAGTTATTTAGAACGAACTGTGCGCAACTGTCTGATAAAAAGTAAACAAACCTCAGCTGGGATGAAATTATTATTACATCCTTCCTATTACCCACCGTTGGTTATTGTGATCGTGACGACATTGACCCCGCGACCCTCGGTGACTATGACGCAACAAATGTCACCACAACCATCAATCACTGAATGCTTTGTGACGTTTTGCGGCCTGTCATAATAATTTTTAATTTATATACCTACATACTTCATCTTAGCTTATTACCTCATTATTTTGATACCTACTTTTGAACATGAATTGAATAAAAATAATATATTTTACTACACTTGCACACACAATTACTATATTCTTGAATGTTTTATGGAGTTGACATGAAACGAGGACTTCATAGGAGGATTGAATGCAACAGTGTTGCATCAAGAGTGGTCGTTCAGTGAAGTGGAGTATGTAGCGAGGGAATGATGTCATCTGATTGCGATGGGCGGGCACGTCTGTCTGTTGCCGATTCGTGACCAAGACTCTAAACGACTCATGCATGCATACCTAGCCTCAGTCCATGCTGAACACACGCGCACATTCTCAGAAGTTTCGCATCAAGTCGTTTTTATGGCTTGCCACGGGTGATTGCTTATGAAACGTTAAATCTAGCGAGTCTAAACAGTCGGTTCTACATTACATTGCAATTTACACATAAATGGGGTTTATTCCATAAAGAGCCACAACTCCTGCAAGTAACGACCGTGATAAAGACAGATTTTGAATCGACCTCGATCTACGTTGCCTCAACACATTATTATTCTGAATTTATTTAAAGATGCCCTCTTCCTGCTGGCTTCCTTCCAAAGGGGTATCCCCGACAGTTACCAGACGATTTAATAATTATGAACTGTTGGTTATGTCTAATCAGTTGACTTTTGTTCCTAAACATGATGTAGTCATAATTATTATTCACGCGGGATCATTTCTGGTCTTAAATGGTGTTATACTTCCTTGTTGACTTTCCTTATAGTTTTTCACCGTCTAAGTCAATGAAATTGTAATCGCGGTGTATAATGACATGAGTTCACAAAATAACGAAGACACACTTATAGATTTGATTTGTAATGTATAATTAGAAAAACAGTTGCTTTTGTATGTAATATCTCTTACAGGCATGCTCATTCATGTGAAAACTATTGTTACGTTTAATAATTTTGTATTCATCAATATTTAATCGAACGTGTATTATGTTCTATGTATTACAGCAATTACTGTGATGACGTAAACATACGTAACACTGCTTTCCTGTGTTTTGATAAAAGACCTTCGAGCGTCCACGCACACATTTATCTGTACTGCTATAGATACGTGGCTGCTAATCCGTCGTCGTCACGTCACTCAATGCAATAGGTCAGGACAGCAATAAAGCGTCAGCTGACTTACATTTCAGATCTGGGTGCCTTTCATAGTACACGATCGTAGTAATCGTATCTGTATACCGTGTATATGTACCTCGAAGACTGGAGGCGTTCGTGAGCGGGGGATGCCTCCAGATAATAAATAACGAGTGCAACGATTGCGACCGCCGCCGGCTTGGGATAAAGGGGGTCCGGGGAGAGCCCAACCATTTTAATGTCCCGGCGCCAGACTTTATATTAAACATTCGACCTTGGCAGTGGCCTACATCGACACCGGGACACGCACACACGCCCACTTCTCTCGTCACGAAAAGAAAAGTTCATTCAGAATTTCGACACTTGTCGACTCTATAAATAATAGCCGTGACGTATTCACTCATCTACCTCGCTCTTTAAAAAGTTATCTATGTCCGTCATCTTTCCGACATTGACACCGTTAAAGGTCTTGGTATAGAGACGACCCTTTATAGCTGTAATACATCTTATTAGATTTATGCTTGGGTATTTCCAAATTGTGTGGCCCTCTCTATACATATATATATGTAAACTCTAGACTCAATATTTTGTGTTTACACTTACATCAATTTATTTCTAAGCCTTGTCTGCACATTACTTTTACACAAGATATCGATGATGGATTCATTGTTAGTCTTCAAATTGTCCAAAATGTTTCTTAATGCCGCGTCACATCAGTGTAAGGATGGGTAGGTCTAGGTACAATGACAAGCTAATGACAACCAATATAAAAAAAATATAAGTAATACCATAATTAAGTGCAATGATCCCAATCGAATAACTAAACCTCGACCATATAAATACGCTTCAATTCACACGAAAGTGTTACCGTAATTGCTCGGAGTTGCAAATTATGTAATAAATTACCGTTATTGTTATTGCGTGGAACGAGTGAGTAATGTGGGTCAGTGACGAGAACAGAGGCAGGGTCGAGATGCCATTGACGCGTCTTTACGTTACATAACTGCCGTGTATTGTTTTGCCCAGCAAGGACACAAAGGAATCGCAAACACCGCGTATCAACATACATGCATACAGAGCAAACAATCATACCTCGGCCGGTGCTACCTGCATTGTATGGTAAAGCTATTGAAGTATAATTTTCTTTTGTCCATCGTCCACAATCACAACATCACTCAATCATCACTTTTTCAGTGTGATCAAACCTTTATTTTTATTTGCTTATGATGATTTGATGATTTTACATTTTTAACCTGTAACTTTTTATATAGGGTAATTCTAGAACTTCTTGTTCTGTATAATATTCCTTGATACAAAGTTATCAGAAAGGTGGCAGCGCTGTGTGCTGCTCGCAGGTGTTCGGTGTCAAAACGAAACTGGTTGGACATCCGGTCGACGCTGTACACTACCCCACAGATGGCGCCACGCGTCCAATAACAGAATGCTTTCTATTCTAGCAGTCGTTTGATACAAAATGTTTTTGTTATTTATTTTGTTATATGCAACTAAGATTTAAAAAAACACCATTATCTTATGCGTTTTTAGTCAACGTCTTTCTGCATTCTACATAACTAATGTTATACTGACCATAAATACATTCACTCAATAACATCAGGGTTCCACTTGTTAGGTCTGTGTCATTATCAGCAGTAAGACAAATTGTCTAATTACGGTGCGGTCCAAGCGGCTTATGTAACTAATGGCGGCATAATCGGTCTCGCGGAATCCGATCGTAAACAAGCTCGCTAACCCACTAAAACATATTATATCTTTTATTTTGCTGGGCGAACTGCCTTCGTAGCTTGGAATTTACTCTTGCTCGCCACTTTACAGAACAGGTTCCTGTATCGAAATTAACGATAAATCCAACAGCGTGGTGCCGGCTCCGGCTCACCCTCTCTGCATATTTTCCTGCGTCTCGCTCGACTCGGGGGAATAACTCACGATTATGGAATATTTGTTCGTGCATTATTTGCGTTGACTTATTTAAAGAATTTTAATAAACCATTTAAATTAGCCATCCTTTAGTCGATTATTTATTTACCTTCGTTATTTTCTTAATGAATTTCGACCAAAATAATACGATTTCATTAGCATTTCTGAATAAATATTTAGTTTTAGTAGAAATTCTAAACGTAGAAACTTAGAGGTGGTTTATTCACCAAACATGACTTTCATTCAAATACCTTTACGAATTCTCATTTAAAATAAACAAGAAAGTATTTATTTCGACTTCTGTTCAAATCTTAGCTTATTTATATTTCCACCTCACGGCTCACCCCTTACAAGTCTGATTCAAAATATTTAAGTCTATTAGTAATAAGGAAATATGACCATTAAAAAAGTACATTCTGAAATTTATTTTGGCATATAATGTTTTTTGCCTGACAATATTTTCTAATATATAAACGATACAAGTATGTATATTATATAAATCAAATTAAAAAAGTTATTTTAAAAGTATTGTAGGATGATTAATAAAATTGGTCATACTACGCATAATATGCGTTGACCTGTATTCAGGATAGGCCATTGCTCTTTGTGATGTGACAGTAATCAGGTTGAGAATTATATCACTATTGGTTCGCAATTCCGATCAATATTACCTGAATAAACAACAGTTGCGCGGGAAGTTGGAATAGCCGAATGCTTATTGAGAACAACATTGTCTGTAGTTAGGCTCATATTTGCTTAGATCATTCATTCACACCTTAGATTTTGACAAACATTTGTATATGGAGAACATTTATTTATTTTTCCATTACATACATTGCCCCACATTATCTGAAGTTAATGTAAATACATAGTTTCTTATTGATTGATTTGCTATTATTGATGTGTTCCATCTATGCAAGAAGAGCATAGGGCTAACCAAATATCTGGTGGAGTTGGATAGTATATTGAATATGTATGCGTGCAGCTCGAAGCGACCCCCCGCTCACTGGCGCTGTAGCGTGCCCTCGCCTGTCCATAGATAGCTATACATTTGGGTCGGAGTTGGTCGGAGCGAGCGGCTTGCCGTCGCAATATCAGCCCGGTGAAATCGCTCGCCCGCCCGCTTCGCCGCACCACACGCCTTGCCTGCGCCAGTCGCCGTGCGCCAACTGAAACGCGCACACTGCTAGCGCAATCGAACGTATAATATTTCTCGCGTGTCCGTTGCTTCATGGCCGTTTCCATCGCATCTCTCACATTCGGCTACTCCCTTGTTACCGGTAGCGCTGAATCGCCCTTCGTTTTCAATTCTTTTCGAATTTCCTTATTCGAAACCTTTCTGACATTGTCGTGCGAGTGTGTGTGTGAGAGAGAAGTGCCCATTCGAAACTCGTCCTAGTTTGTATTTCGGCGCGGCGGCGCCGAAGAAAAAGGTTCAAGACGACTGTCATCATAAGGCTGCCTGCGAATACAGTAAGTATCGCGACGACCGCATGACTCAATGTAAAATGGGACGATGCTTTTGCAGATGTGTGTGTAGGTGTCACGACGAGCGAGTTGTCTGTGTTTGCGTGACATCCGACCGCCTTCGGGTAGCTGTGTGAGTTTGGCTCAATACTTGATTCTATTTTGTGGCGGAGCAGCTAGATGTTTGTTTTTATTATCATAATGACCACCGACCGCTGCGATATTAGTTTGCTCAAGTTAAGCTTCTAATAATTTCAAACGAATTTAGCCTAAAAACTAAATAGCATATTTTATCAATTTATCTGATAAGGCTGCATATATTGAAATTCAAATAGAAATGCTTCCCAGCTGTGCTGGTCAGAACTACTTACATAGACATTTTTACAATGCAAGAATTATCACTTTGCCACATTAATTACATAGGCCGTCGGCATTATATTATCCAATAGTACATAGTATTGAGAAAATAAGAAAGACTAGTCATCTCAATATTATAAACCTCAAAGTTCGTGAGGATGGTTTGTATGTATGTTTGAATGTTTGGGGTCAAATACGTAAGGAACTAATTCTTAGCCGTTGAAACTTTCAATTGGAACATTTATATAGCTGACCTGGAATAGCATCAAGCCTACTTTTTATCCGGTTACCACGTTAAGTATAAAGTCCAGTTCTCTTTCAGCAAAATGTTCATGTTACACCAACTGCTAAGACTTTGAGTAGAGCTCTACAGCAATACTACAGAAAATTGATTGACCTTTCAAGGATTTCTCAAAAGTTAGCTTTCCTAGGGCTGATAATTATTGTAAGCATTGTTTAAGTGTCAGTTAGCACCAACAGATCTGCCTCTAGAATGCGTTTAGGCTAAAGGCACTCAGCGTGAATGTTGAAATTGGTTCTAAAAGTATAATATGACTTTTTAAGATTAGATTTTTGCTTTTAGGTTCTTTTGTTTTAAGTGAGTTTGCAATGCATCATTAGAATATATTGTTATCAGCACGTCTCTCTCCATGTGTTTGTAAAGATCATTTGACTTACTGATTATTTAATGCGATATCACGCTCTCCATGTTTATCTGAATAACGTCCTAACAGTCTCGCACGATGCAGATCAATCTTCGATTTTATTCTTTGAGTCGTAAAAACTGTAACTGACGGAGAAAACGGCGTATATCGCGCATTCCTCTTTCGTCGACGGTTCATACAAATTATACGATGTGTGTTACGTTTAGCTAGGTAGGTGGGCCGTCATTATTTATGTTCTCTAACAGTCGACACTGGTGTGGGTTAAAATCGGAGCAGTCAGCTGATCGTTCTTGTGTATGTGTGTGTGCGTTCTTTGGGAAACACCTTTCGATGACGTGTTCGAGCTCCGTTTAATTGGACATTCACATTGTTCCCTCGTGGTTTTTTGTATCGTCATATCAATTCATCGATCGTTATGCTTTGATAAAGATTCGATACCATGTTATTGCGTCTCTCTCATCCATCTTCATTTTAAGCCATTAAAATGATATGTTAAGTTTGTTTGTTTCTTAGTTTGAAGAGGGTAATCTCAGAAACTACTGAACATATTCTGACAATTATTTCACAACTGCACTATCCCTGATTGCTATATTTTATCCCCACACGAGGTAAACTCTAAACTAGTCCTAAACATTATTTCTTATATTTTTTCCATCGGTAAATATTGATTGTACTTAATAGACTATTATTTTGAGGGATATTATTAGTGTTGTGAAATAATTTTGCTGAATATAATGGGAATCCCTATTATTTTTAGTTAGCTTCTTTTAGTAAGTATAAAATGTGAAATAGATTTGAATACTTCACTTAGTTAACGCCTGTCTAGGTCTTATTTTCATTCTTTTAAAATTTCCATCAAAATGGCGCCTGTCTCTAAAGCGCCGGCGCGACATGCTCGAGTTCGCGAAACATGCAAATAAGCTTTGTTGATTACAAATTTCATAATAGAATGTTTACTAAATTTCAAATTAAAATACTCTGTGAGTCAGAAAAACAAAGTTCTACTATATACATTGACTAATACCTATATTATTATTATTACTAGACTGTAGTATCCCACTCCAGGGCAAAGGTCTACCTTCCTTCCCTCCAGTCATCCCTGTTCTGGGCCACTGGACCAGTCCTTCAAGTAGGTAGACATCAATTTTGTCCCTCCATCTATGATCTACCGCGAGGTTGTTTCCCATTCTGAGGCGCAAGTTTGATTCCCACTGCAGGAGAAATATTTGCATGTTCTGCAACTATTTCTTCCGGGTCTAGGTGTTGTGGTACCATGGTATTCGTAGTTTCTGATATCCACGACACAGGGAATCCTAGTTGTGGGGTCAGAACTATGTACGTGACTGTTGAGTGTTATTTATTTATTATTTACTAGTTGGCCTAGGTACAGATAGTCATCGACGTATTCTAGCTCAGTCATCATGCATCGTCATCTGCTCTTGCTCATCTGCTTAGTCTTTAATCTGTTCATACTAAGTCCAACGAGGCTTACCATTTAGGCATGGTTTCAAGTTCAGAAGCTTAAGAGGAGAAAAGAACAATATCATCAGCGAAGCTGAGATTACTCAATCTCTTTTCACCGATAACAATAGCCCTTTTCCCTCTAGCTTAGACTAATAATATTAAATATTCTTTGAAAACTTAGTGGTCGAGTGAAAACAACCGCGCATTTTAATCTTAGATCGTAGCTTCGAATCGCTGTAAAATGATATTGTTATGGGTACGGGATTGGAAGGAATCGTCTGAGTTGTCGATTTATTTGTCACTTCATGACACCACACAGTTCCTCTCAGTGACGTAACGCTGACGAGTTTCTCGACTGATGCGTTTCTCGACTGATGCGTTTCTCGACTGACGCGTTTCCGACGTAGTCCTCCTCACTGACGTAGAGTCCACGTAGTCCTCTTACGACAATCACTTCACTAGATTTCACTTTACGTTTCTTCTTCTAATTGATTCTAGTATGCTGGACTTTTCCAAAATGCCGGCTGCTCGGCTCGCGGCTCCTATTTATACCCCCATGAAACCTTCTAGAATCTGATATACTTGTCACAACTTCATAATGTAATTATTGTACTTAATCATCCCACCAAAAACGTTCCATGTTAAGTTTGTTGCCAAATCAAGACTTACAAGTTCATAATGCTTTCACTGTTCAAAACTTATGAGATCTAGCTGAGCTCCTATTTGTGCTACGCATCACATAGCCCACGGGGCCTTTCTTTTTTCGTTGTTTATATACAATTCCTAGCATATATACCAAATTTTAGTCATCTAGGACTTCAGAAAGTACCCTAGAGGCTTTGATGATCATCAATGAGTCAGTCACGAAGTCGACGTATTTCAGATGTCAATAAATCTGAAACCATAAAAGCTAGATAATTGATACTTAGTGTATTTGATAAGTCTGCCGAGAACCTCTTATCCTGAAAATTTCAGGTTTCTAGCATCATCCGGACCGAAGCTATGATTGTTTGAAAACGACGGAATGCTTCCAGAAAAGGAAGGTAATGCCCCGCTTCTTTTGGCTCGTCTTGGCGGGGGCAATACTGTGCCCCCAGATTATGTTTTTATCTAGTAACTTGCTGGTACCTGACCTGCTACTCGTACGCGTTAGATTACTTTTATCCCAAACCGAGTGTCAAGCCAATCGCACCGCTCTATAAAATCTTTCAATACAAACTTTGGCACCCCAGTTCACCCCTTTTAAGGATTGTTTTGAAAAGTCTTGAAACACGTATCTATTTATTTTGCATTTACTGTATTTGTAGTCAGGTTTTAGTTTCTTAACGAACAATTAATGCGCGTGAAATTGACGACTTTGACGTCACAGTATGATTTTTTCTATTTAACAAAATTAATGTACGCTATGCCAGTATTCTTAAACGGTGAAGGAAACTCTTCATGAGCAAATCGGCGTGTCATTCAGAGAAACGTGTCAAGTGCACGACAGAAACCTGGTAGAGGGTGCACTTTACTCCTTTTAAGTGTACTGGTTCGAAAGAGCAAGTGACACGAGTATATAGATAATAGGCATATTTTTGAACTGTACCTTATTATGGTATGTATTAGATAAAAATAATTATATAGAAACATGATTTCCCGAATACGCATCCGATCTGGATTCATCTGATGATCTCATTCTCCTTGTCAAAGTTAGACCTAACAAGTTGGATCGTCGATATATTGTTCATGGTATGAGGAGCATAAAGAGCCTTTAATATTTGTTTTAAGTGTACGAATAACTTTCATTTATCTTACTTGCCATACCTTCGCCGCGCCCCACCTTCGACTTTGACTATACCCAACTTGCTTTAGCCTGCGGCTTTGCTATCAAAGGCTCTTCCTTATTCATTGCTACATACAAAATTTTGGCTGTACACTAAAACATTTTTTGTCCATGTTGATATAGGTAAATCCAGTTACCTCTATAGTGCAGCTTGGTGTAGTGACCGGCTTGAATGTACAGTGCGGATGTGACTGAGCAGCAGAACAAAATTGTACTGTGCTGGTTTTAGTGGGTATTCGCTGACTCGCTGAACGCTATAATATTGTTTGTTTCGCTTGCTCTTTGTTTATTCAAAGCGAATAAAGTTAAATATAGCTAGGTCCCTTTAATTGGACTGGTTCCATAGTCTCAATTAGTTTGTTGCTTTATGTCAACACTTTACAAATCCAACAATAGCAAAGAAGTTCTCAGGGAAAGTTGATCGGTGGCGCTATATCCACCCTACCCCCTCGACCCCCTTCGTCACAAATAAATAAGCCAGTGCCGACATCCGACAACAATAATAATAATTCGCTCGAGCTCAATCAGCTGTTTCGTCGACACCGACCCGAGTAACAGGTGGTCTATAAAGACATTCAATAAAGTGTGTACCACTTGCCTTCGTTGCGGAACCGTCTATTTTACACAAATACACTCACCCACACAGACACGGCACGACCTCTAGATAACTAACTTTTTCTTACTTCTTCCTGCTCCCATTCATCATATCTTTAATTTTTCCATCATTATTCGAGACAAAATTTTAAAGGGTTCAACTCTTTAAGTGCACAATAATTACAACGAATTTTGCGCTACCGTTGGCTTCTTTAGTTAGATCCACTTCTGTGCCTAAGTCATTTGAATTATATGCTATTGTAAAATTTAAGACAATAATATTAAGGATGGTTAATATTTTTCAACTGAAAGTTTTCGTACATGTATGAAAGATAAAAGGGATGAGGAGGTATGGTTACGAGTGCGGGTTAGCGACCTCTAGTCCCTCGTGCACGTGGTACGGTGTCCTTGTACAAAACTGTTGCGAGTTAAGGTAAGGCTAGTTGTATAATTTAACCCATTCTTATCTCAAGCAGTGTGCCCTGGGCACCCTCAATGTTTACTTTTCATTTGCTCGTCTTTCGCAGCGCGCCGGCTAATCAAATTCCTGGAATTTCGTTTGCTTTCATCGATCAGATAGTAGGTGGGTGTACCTTTGATCTTTTTTGTAATTATAAGGAACCTTCGGAATTTTCTGATGTTTTAAAAAAATCTCTTATCGTAAAGATCGTCAAGCCAAGCAAATGCTTCTGGCAGAGCCATATTAAAGTTGGTAGAGAATACTCGTGTCATTGGTTCGCTTGAACCAAGAATGAATCAAACCTATCTGACAGCAGATGCGCGTATTAGAAGGATGTTGCTGTGCAAGTCGCAAAGCAATTCGCTCTCAATAACGCACGGCCGTCGTCGATGACGAGCCGGTTATGTAATGTAAATGTTTACGTACCTACTACACGTGCCCGGCACCACGTGTGCCGAACTGAGAACACTAGCCTTGTGAATTATTTATTTACGACAACATTTTCGCACGCCGGTCGACGAACTTTTGAATGATCTTGGAACGCATTTACGCCGATTAATCTTGGCTTGTTTCATATGCAATTGCCGTTTCGTTGTAGAAGGTACATAATGTAGACCTTGTTACGAATAACGTAAGCGTCGAGGATTCAACGCTCTGCCAGACTCATGTTTCTATTTGCTATATTCTGACTAAGTACCTTTACTTTAAACTTGCTGTATTGGCACAAGATTTTCCACTTTCAAATCTTCAGTGTTACGATGCTGTGTATATTTTATACCAAGTCAACTGTGTTACAAGAATTGAAACTAACTTAGAATGGACTGCGCAATTTACATTATTTTATTGTGCACAATAGTGTTGAGAGCCCTTCATAGCAAAACAAATACACTGCTGTCTCATGAAAGATCCAGAGTTTATTAGTGAGAGTCGTAAGTGCAATCTAAATATAGAGAACGGTCAGCAGCAACAAACAAAGTCAATTGTGGCCGGGTTTAAATGCTTAAAACGCTGATGGCAAACAGCACGCTTATAGCAGCAACCAAATGCATGTGTACGTTAATAGTTTCCTATTTGCCAGAAACTAAAATAACAACACTCTATTTTTAAAAGTACTGTAATTACCGCGTCATTACTGGTGCCACTGATGTAAGCCACTAGGTAAAATATTACTGTTTACTGTCTCCTTAAAGATTCCAACTTTTTGAATTTCATTTAGATGCAATTTCTAATTCTGATGGTAATATTTTTTAACATTAAGGTTGTGTAATGATGACATATCTACAAGGGAATAAACTAACTTGAATTCTTCAATACCTTGCTTTACTTCATAGTTCATAACGTGTATGATCGTCCTTGACTAGTTCCTAATGCACGCTACGAGTACGTTCGTGTGTAGTTCGAGTATGTTATGGTAACTAACGTGCGGTTTCAATGGGATAACCTCTATTTATGCGTCGTCGCTGGCAGCCTCCACATACCCATTGTGTAGTGTAGACGCACACGAACAGGCGAGATTTTGTGTTTATTTGCGTCGGGATTTGGGCCAAGTGCACTCGGTCAATTCCAACCGATCTCGCTGATCCGCGTCGAGTCGCGGCGATACCACGACTGATATAGCTTATTATCTAATCTCCTAACAGCTGACTAGAGGGTTTTGTTGTTTATTTACGTGCCTATATATAATAGGTATATTTATTTTGATTTGATGCTCTTTGAAAAACCTTCGAGCCCTATCCTACTAAGATTATAAACGCGAAAGTTTGTATGTATGGATGTTTGTTACTCTTTCACGCCTAAACGGCTGAACGGATTTGACTTGCAATATACATGTACTGGATTAACATATAGGCAATTTTTATCCGGGTACCACGGTAACGAAGCCGCGGGCGGCAGCTAGTTCATTATAATTCGCAATCTCAGTGCGAGCGGCTGACCCGCCACCCAACTAAGCTGTCGGTCGCCCCGGCTACCTCCAAGCTACGAACTATTATTTTTTACTACTAACCTTTTGTTCTTAACCCATATGTGTAAATGTGAAATCCAGACATGCTTCACAACACCAATAAAAAAAATGAGCAACATAGATTTATCTGTTAGTCCAACTAATATCTTGTAGGAAGATTTACGAGCAACCAATCAAAGTCTACATAAATTCAACTAAAATTAAACTATCTAAAATCTTTAAAAATCAAATATTTTTAATTCAGGAAACCTTACAAGATCCTTAGAAGAGTACAGTAACATTGAAATCGAAGATACCGAAATAAAATTCAAGAAAACATAGTTATTTCTTTTTTATTACTACTACTACTACTACTACTACTAGTATCACTATTTTTTTTCGAACCAGTGTTTTGAAAGAATTTAAAGTGCGCCTCAAAGGCTCATTTTGTGCAACACATGTTTTCGAACTTTTTAGGTTCTACGACAACTACGACAAGCCGATTTCCTCACGATGTCTTCTTTCACCGTTTGTGTCTTATTTATTAACCATGAATGATACAATACTAGTCCCAAACTTTCCATAATCATAGGTACAACTGTGTTTTTGAATGAGTAGGTAGTCTAGGTAGGTAGGTATATTACTTTTGAGTCTCTATTATTTCCAAGGTTCCATAAATACTATCTTGCAAGCTGGCTGACCAGCATGCCTCGACAGCTCCAACAATAATAATTAATTGACTCGTCCGTTCGTTATCGTGCTTTTATATTGACGTTCCCGGGCGAGCTAGCGGGCGAGGCGCATTCGGAATGAAATTTCCATAAAAACTTTTGTGCTCCGGCGGACGTTGCGAGCGCACGTTAAAATCGTCGGCTGGCAATAAAACAGCGGCCGGTGCGGCGAGGCGCGACGAAGCGAGCCACGGGTGCGAGAGGGACAGAGTTAGAGATAATGGACTCTGTTCGAAATGAAGAACGCGCCTGGTGCGCCGAGCGAGCGAGCTGGAGCACGGCAAAAACATCGCCGCAGTTATCGCTCTCCCCCCGCGCCTCGGGCCGCACCGCGCCGCGCCCGCCAACCGGACTCGTCTGATCGACGCCGGAGCCTCTCGCAGGCAAGCTAACCTCGACAGCGGGGGGTCGTGAGTCGCCTGCTCGCCTCCACGAGCCCGTTCGAACGAACATTGTGAACGCAGCGCATTGCCGACAAAACTCTATTAAATGACTCGATTTTAACTTTGAAAAGCTCTACGTAACGCGTGCGTTTGACAGTTTGCTTTCGGAGACTCGTATCTAATCGTGGTAACTGTATTTTGTCGTAACTTATAATCGAAAGGGACCGGCTATTGATTTACGACCAGTGAAGTTGACAACCAAACGGTACGTACCTGCATGTTTACCTGGCGTTATCATTATGATATCTTTAGTACTTTTGTTTTGAACCATGTCAACATTCAACACAAAAGTATGTAAGTAGTGTTTTGTTGATATGTTTTCAGATTGTATCTCATTCACATGCAATTTCCTAGATAAAGTGCATCTTTACATTTCATGCGCCATAAACTTATGTTGTGACACTACTTCTAGATGCATTTTATTTGAACCTTTTTTGTGGCCTTACTCTGTTGACACTTGACTTGCATTGATCTGTTTTATAACTGCTGTAGTATCAAGGTCATCATCATCATCTTCCTGCCCTTATCCCACTTTATGTGGGGTCGGCACACCATGATCCTTGGATCATGCTGTAAGAGTTTTGGCTAAGGTCTTTTAAGACCGGCTGCCTGCTTGACGTCAACCCTCCTTGGGAATACTTGCTTATTGTATCTCATCATGTTGGAGAGGATACTATTCCTTAGTCGACTTTTACGACTGTAGTATCAAGGTATTTTTGAGCTTTTGAGATTATGTAAATTACATAAGTTTATGGACTTTTAAGGTATGATCCTATGTTTCCTTCTTTTAACAATAAAGCTTTTCAGAAGATGCTTTTATGATATTAGTAATACATTGTTAACAAGTTGATTAATGGGCCTTGTACAGGACTTACTTCAATGCTTCAAACTTATTTCTTCACTTATTTTGCATCCTTCACAATCATAACTCTTTCTTTATCAGTCAACCTTCTTTAAGAATATCCAAATCAAGTTGTCAAATATTCTAAACTACCTTCTACAGTGGCTAAGTACGATTGTTAAAAAAATAAAACTTGCTTAATAAATGCGATTCTAAGAGTGTAAGAGTCGTTAACTAATAATTGGGCTGGAAGTTTCAAAATAAAAGCCTTCAGAATAATACTGATCAGAATTACACTGCTATGACTTCTACGGTTTTTAGGGTTCCGTACCAGAAGGGTGCTAATGGTACCCTATTAATAAGCCACCCGTTGTCCGTCCGTCCGTCTGTCTGTCTATCAGCGGGCTGTATCTCATGAACCGTAATAGTTAGAGTTGAATTTTTCACAGGGTATGTATTTTTCCTGCCGCTATAACAACAAATAATAAAAATAAAATAGAAGTTAAGTTAGCAATACTAGCTGCGGTTTGTAGATAATTAGATGGATCGAGTGACTTTTTGCACATTTTTTTTCTAGTATTTTTGTGTATTACATTTTCAAACGATCTGAAATTTACTGATTTGTACAAAAATAATAATTAAATAAAAAATTAAAGGGGTCATCATAGAAGCGACGTATATTTTTTGCATTTTTTTTTTGCTTGATTTTAATAGGGAATGATAGGTGGCACAAACATTGTGTAATGCTTTTATGTTGCTCGGTATAGTCAATGAGTTTAAGTTTGAGCAAATCATAAATAGATGGAGCGACTAAAAATGATCCATTCCTATATCGCGCTATAGTTGGGTTTTGAGCGCGTCAAGATGTAATCCAAGATGCCTTATAAACGTTAGTTGTTTGTTTGCACGGTTGATTGTTTTATTCAATACTCCGAGTTTTGGTTTGGATTCGTACATGGTCCTACCGAGTCGGATAAGCCTTTTTTGTAGGTACGGAACCCTTCGTGTGCGAATTCGACTCGCACTTGATGCACTCTGTTTTATTTTAAGTATTTAAAGAGAAAGATGTGTAGGTATAAGACGATGTAATCCGAAATCTGTGTTTGTAACAATTTTTTTGTATTTATAATGTAGTGACGAATAAGTGAGAATATCAAATGGAAGTAGTAAAGGATTCTAGGAAAAAATATGTCCCCAATTTATTTTACTTAGCTCTTAGGTTATCTGATGGTATATTTTATATACCTGCTGTATTTGACCTCTATTAGTTACTACTTACAGAAAGTAAGATAAATTGACGTTTTTTTTTGTTAGAAGAGATATGGCTGAAAATTCTATGGAATGAGCTGAACATACAACCCGCATGAGGTCGCATATCAATAACCAAAAATAGTGTGAGATTGGTTTAAACTACAGAATCCAAATGTAGCCAGTATGAATTAGAAGAAAACTACGACACAATGTCTTCAATGAATCAAGCCGACTGCTCTTGAGTCTATGAGGCAGAGAGTACACCTGTACATAGTATTAATAGTGATAGTTAAAGCAAACATCCCTTAACAAGAGCGGCACACATCTAATTATTGGTATCTTCTGTGTCCGGACCACTATCAACGGTTTAGGCATCTGATGTGATTCAATTTGTAAGAAAAGATTATGACCAGTTTTACTTTGTTTCAGGATCTGACAGGTCAAAATAGCAATGACTCAGGCGGCAGCGGCAGCGCAGGGCGCGCCACCACACCGCACCTGAGACCTACACCCAGCCCCACCGGCTCCAGCGGCTCGCGATCCATGTCACCGGCTGTTGGTAAGATAACTTCTTAACTTTCTAACTCGCCATTCACGACACACATTTTGCACTTATTTTCACGGTTTTAACTAAACTATAACATACAAACAATGTACGTACGTACAAACGTACTGTAACAAGTACATAAATTATTAGCGCGGTCCATAGATCAGCAGATGTGGTGAGCGAGTGCTGCCTTTGTGGAATTTGAACCATATCGCCCAGTGCTTAGAAACGGTTTGTTCTTGCGGAGAAATGTTTGTCGTGCCTTTTGTTTTGTCACAGGCGTGTGTTGATCAGATTGGTTGTGCATACTCCGTCACCGGTAGACACGGGCTTTCCCGACATTGACCCACATAGAACGGGCGCCCAGAGTACGCCGTATTTTGCCCCTTTTGCGGGCGCGAACCACCCCAGCCCTCCCCACCTTATGTACGAGTCGGGGTGGTCGCGGTATATAGGGCCTCGTGAAAAACTTACCCCCCCCACCTTTGGTCGGAACGAGCACGCAAAACAGGACTTCCCACCCCTGAGGCCCAACGAGCCGCTCTTATGTGCTGACCACCCGACACGCTTCTTACAAATTACATAACATCTACAACCTATTGTCAGACTTTAGTGTCATTGTCCTATCCTTTTAATCAAGAAATTGCAGCAATTTTCCCATACGCCAATTGTTCCAGCAATAAAAGTGGTTGTCATATCGGACTTGCAAAGTTAAAGTTCTGATATGGAGAAAGGACCAACGCCGAAATCGCCAAATCTTGTTTCAATTAGTTCAGACTATTTTATCAATGTTTGTTCCTTTTGAAGCTTCGCAGCTTCGGCTGTGGCATTGGTGCTGCGGAAATGGCGTGATTCAGTAATAATTAAAAATTTATCAATTGAACACGCATTTATATTACTAGACGAATAGAAACATAGATTTGTATTTGCAAAAAGAGATAACCATTTCATATATGACTAGTCAAGAAACTTATAATTCCGCTTAGCTACCAGTTGTGCTGGCAAGTTTTAGTAGACAGATGACGTCTCAATTCAAATGTAAAGGAATTACATAACACCCTCAGTGGGTTTCCCTCGAAATGACCTTGACGAGTTCACCCACCGACCGAGACTGTCGCATCTTACTTTATATACTTTTCAACAGTGACTGAATAGGCACGTGCAGGGTATTATACACTGTTTTGAATTACTGAAGCTTTATCTTTTCTGAACTTTAATAGAATGCCATTTACACCTTTCTCTAGTCGTTAAATAATCATTATCAACAAGGCTTTTATTTTACCTACAAGTATTTTAACTGCATCATACGTACTAACTTCCCTGACCGATTGACATAAAAACCAATATTCCGTTTTGCCTTTAACCGGCTGTAACGAATGGTCAACCGCAAAAGCAATCTTGTTTTGTTAGCACCGTCAACCATTGCCGAACGCCGTGGCTTTCTCAAAACATCGGACTGCGGACCGGCTGGCAGCGACTGCGTGCGCCGCACCACTCGAATACCGGTTATATGACCGCAATACACCCTCGCTCTATACCATCATGCGACGGGCGTATGGACATACTGCGCTGTCCAATACCTCTCACGTTCCTCTACAATCTTATACAGAGCCTTCTAAACCAGCATCGTATACAACGCCTGTCCATTGCTTGTCGTGAACAGGCACGCTGCTGGTAGAAGGTTTACATGACTATGACGTCAACGCATCGGCTTGTCGGACTTCTCGACTCTCAATAAACATCAAGCTATGTGAAGTCGCGCGTTTGAAAAATTATAAACGTGATTGAGGAAAAATACTCGTATCTTGAGATGATAAGTAAATATGAATGACTCATTGAATTAATCAAGTTGATTAAGTTTAATTTGAAATGATGCTGGAACAGTCATTAATATTTTATTTACAAATTGAGTGTATTGTTGTATTATATCGCCGCACTGAGCTGACATGCCCGATTTACATAATAATTAGAGCGCTTAAATAATACCTTGGACTTCCAAAGTGACTAAAACGATTAAGTAATGCACGGTAAATATTTCTTCTTCACAAATCTTGACAACATTTTAAGCTTGCAATCAGTTTAAGTTGGCAATCAGTACCTACAACTTTTGGTAGAAATAAAGAAGTACAAATCATAGACTTTATATCGTATATGGGGGTATATGCTTAACCTAAAATAACACACGTAACGTTATTATTTAAAGTTTTGGTAGCTGTCTCGTTTTTATTTTATCGTCTTAGTTGATCGTGAATTGATATTTTATTATCGATCAGTAAGTAAATAAAAATAAAATTCTTAATATCGACCGCATTGTGCTCGTTTCCAATGCGAGCTCCATCGTTATTTTAACACAATGAAGCCGCAATACCGCAACCCGACGCGTTCGAAGGTGAATTGCGTATTGTTTGATGCCCGCATACTGCGTGACTTTCGAAAACGACTTTAATTTTCGACCAATAAGGTTTCTTTTGCGCAAAGTATACAACTTCTACATGCCGTTGTATTTCCGACCCTTAACGCTACGCCCAAGAGTTGTTTTTACCGTGAACATACAGTAGTCGTACAGTATACGGGCGCTAAAAGCGTTTCGCAGTCGTCCGTCGTGCGTATCGGAGAACGAGCAGTGGAATGCCATCAACTAAGATAAGACTCGCTCTTGGGCCTCGAATGCTACCTCTGTTTCTTCGTGACATTTAAAACATACCTACATAAACGTCTTTCAGTCAGTGGATACTAAACATGGGTTGGTTGAGCAGATTCCAATCATAAAATCAGTCCACTATCGATCGACTAACGAAACAATCTCAATATAGGTACAGAATTATATTCAGAAGCTGTATTTATATTACTTTCAACCAACTCTTAGTATCATCACAAAAACTTATTTTAACTTTATCGTATAACATTGTTCGCGACTGAGAAGTGTCATTGCCAATGAATCAGCTGTTGCGATAATAAAATACAGGTATGACTTAAATGGGGTAGTACATTTCAATAGATAATAATAAGCGCGTAAACATGGTTTAGAACATTTAAGTGGTGACTAGCATTGTGTAATTTTATCCGTTATTAAAATTTTTATATGCAAGCATGCCACGTGTCTGCCCGTCCTTGACAAGGCCGATGACCTCGTTCGTTCGTTTTGCAAAAAAAAAAACGAGGAAGGAACAGCACTTTTTGCCCCAATCTCGGCATAATGTTTGTTTTGATCGTTTCCACGTAAACCATCCGTCCTAGTTTGTTTTGAATACTTTTTTGTTTGTGCAAGGATCGATGAGGTCGTTTATATTATTAATGATGTTCTCTTCCACCATTCCCCTTGTACTCGTAAACACGATTTATTTTCATCTATAAACGCTTATCTCTTAGAAGTTGGCAAATGCTCTTACATTGTAGGATAGTCTTCTCATGATTCTTTGATTGTGATACACATTGACTTTAAGAAACAATTTCTTTGGGTTTATGTTTTGCACTGTGTAACCTCTGACAGCATTCTAAATTCGCATCTTGTCAAGTTTTGAAGCCGTAGCCGCTTCTTACCTGCTCCGGACGACTAGTTTTGCAAAGTTGGTAAGGAGTCATTTAAAAACAAGAACCTGTTGCGTGTCTGTGGTCCCTCCCGCTGCCCAACGTCTAATTGTATTCAGATTACCCCGGAAAAGTGATAAATCTCTTCAAGTCAAGGTCGTCGGAGGGTTCGACAGCCCATTCACCCCGTTCTCGTCTGCCCCCTCGGCTAATGGTGCGGACATTCTTTCCCCAACCTTGCTCAGACATCCCGGTTTACTATACGCATTCAACAAACGTAAGTACAAATCTACCCCCACAACAATCTTGTAAGTAATCTCGACTACAAACGGAAATGTATCACCCCAAGAGCCACCCCATTTATGCATCATTCAGTTTAAAGTAGCGACAGGGATTAGTCAATGATATGTTTTGCTTTTGATAAGGACACAATGGCGTGTTATCCTCGACGGCATATTGTATAAGCTAATATGCCGTTAATTGATTCTTCAATCCCCCATCCTATGCTTTATTGCTAGGTTCTTTTACATTAGTGTGTTGGAGTTTTTTTGAGAGCACTGGTGGTCTAAGTGGTTCAAACCTGGTCAAGCACCAGTTGCAGGTTCAAGTGTTTGTTTTTATATTTGTCTCAGGTCTAGTTGTTATGTATGTAGTTACAAAGAAAAGTATATAAGTATATCATAATCATTATGGTTCCCATAACACAAGCTCGCTTAATTTGGGCTAGTTAGACGATGCTGTTAAAAAGTTCTTGTACAAACACCCCACTTTCCCCCTTTTTAAGGGTGGTTTTGAAAAATTCTGAAACTCCTGTCGGTCCATTTATTTTGCATATACAGTGTCCGAATCGAGTTTCAAGCAAATCGCACCGAGCGGTAATAAGTTCCATGCAAACGTTTTCATCCCCTTTCACCCCTTTAGGGGTCAAATTACGAAAAAAACGTTTTCTTATGATTACTTCTGGCTCTGCCCACCCCATTACGGATACAGGCGTGATATGTATGTTATGATTTACAATTTACATTAATTCATAATAATTGTTTCATAATCTTAATTTTTATTTCATTTAACCAATTGAGTCTATAAATTTCTGGATTCTGCGTAATTATTTCCCAGAGTGGAAAATTATATTAAACTAGCGACTCGCCCCGGCTTCGCTCGGGGATAAACATATAGGTTTTTCCAGCAATAATTCTAATTTTTCTCGCCGTAAAAACCATCCTTGAACTTCAACGAACATTTTAAAAAAAGATTTGGCCAAATTGGTCCAGGCGTTGTTGAGTTATGCGCTTACACACATTTTGCGATTCATTTTTATATATAAGATCAAGTCTAGAAAATTAGAATTTTGAGTTGAATTATACTTATTGTGTTTATGTATTTGATTTGACATTGTAGAAACCGTGTGTAACTATACGTTTGTTTGGTTTGTACAACGGTAGTAAGCTCGGCAACAACGTTGGTGGTGATCAACATAAATGGGTCGACAAACATCGGCGACGTCGTGACGCCACCGTTTGTCTCAACTAGGCCGCTCTTGTTAACATTATTGTTCTATTCTGTTTATAAACGTTGCTGGCCGGCTACAGGATAATATTTGTCTCTATTTCAGTAAATAACTTCCATTAACCAAACGTAATCCTACTTTGGTATTATTTTATTTCTTTTCGTTATTAAAGAAGCGTTATGTGCTCAATCGATTTAATAAAAAAATGCAAAATGTTAAGAGAGGCAAACTTCCATGCTTATTTGGCATTTGCATGATATGAATCGTAATTAATTTGGTACTTGTTTGTCGTGCTCAACGGCTTTAAAATATTTACACTTTGAATATAATCTAAATGGAATTCGGGCTGTTGAGGACCGAATCGCTCTCCAGTCGCAAGGTCTATCTCATTTGAATCATTGGTGGTAATCGAGTCTGCAGTTTGCGGTATCGGTCTGGTTTCTGCGCGTGGGCGCGGTGTGATCGGATTCGCGGAATGTGTCCAGGTAGCTTAGCTGTTGCGCTACAACCTCTACCGACCGACGTCGGTTGGCGGTGAGTGTACGTGGTTGGGCCATCATCGCTTGCGAGTCTGCGGCTGGCCATCTTGCATTTCCGATATACGACATAATGTGCTAGTTGGTAACATAATGTCAATTATGTCTGAGGAATGCATAACATGCATCATTAACGGAGCAGCTTATTAACATACTGTACTAAATTGCATCCATATGTTAGGAGCGATATACGCTTAAACTTGGATCGTCCAATCACATTGACGATCGGTCGTATTCGTTCGTACTGTCCAGCAAAATCTTTTCGAAAGGGATGTCAGATTTTTAAAGCGGCAACTTGCCGCAATCGACTCTGATGGGAAAGTAAAGGCCTCGGTTTTGCGTTACGTTACGCGTGCGGAGTAGATCGGTGACGGGCACTGCCCTTGACTCGACTCAGGCTGGTTCTCTACCAAGAACAACTGGAACACGAATACCAACTCGGTTTGTTGTTCAGATTACTGTTGCCGCAGTTTCAATGTAAACGTTTGTTTCTATGTTTATGGATATGGTCAAAACTGTCTGTGAAGTGTTATAACAACTATAGAAAACTATGGTTTGATAGTTAATGATGATCCAGCTAGGGTGTAGGTTGATAAATATGACGACTATGTATCTAAACTAGAGCACTGGTGGTCTAGTTGGTAGTTACCCCGCCTTCGGATCCTAAGGTCGTGGATTCCAAATGTGTGTACCAATGGATTTTTCTGTGAAAAATTTATGTGCGCTTTACCAGTACTCTCAAACAGTGAAGGAAAACATCGTGAGGAAAACCCGCGGCTTAGTCAGTTCCACACGTACTGACCATGTCTTTCCTGTGGACAAGGCCGACTAAGCTGAGAGGGTGGAATAGGTGCTGGGCAAGCCTACTCCATCTTAGTTCGTCCCGGGCACTACAGCGTCCCGTCTGTGAAGGTAAAAGTTGCCCCCTGACGCTGTATAAATCATCTACTATAGATGTTATGCTATTATGGCCTTAGTATCTAAACTATATAGAAGAATAGAAAAATCAGATTAACAGCATGCATTTTTAAGATTGGTTTGTTTTGGTTTCGATCTTGGAAAAATCTTCGCGTTATTGATCTGTGTCACTGTCAAGTGCACTCCTTAAAAATTAAGTCGCGTGTGCTATTTTTACGAGACATTGTCGGATGTAGGACGGGTCGGGACGGACGACCCCATTACCGCGGCGCTATACTCATTAAAGGTCGCCGTAAACAAATAGATATATAGAGGTGGGCTCGTGTCGTTCTACGTCGTTATCTATGATTCACCGGCGCCTAGCTGTCTGTTAACTGTCTGATCGTCGACACAATATAATGGCCCGATAATAGCCAACTGATGAGATTAAACTCACGGACCAAGCACGTGCACGACCACACTCATTCATGCGACAAGTCCCCGAATTGAACCCTGTTAAGGATTCTTGGAATCATCTTAACTTTAGGGTTCAGTTGTTTCGAAATGTGCGAAATTAAGTTTAACCGTAAAACACTTGTAGATCGTTTTTACGTAACACTAACATAACCGAGTTCAAATCGACCTACATAAAAGCTGCAATACCACTTTCGTCGTCGCAAATCACTGCCGCTCGTATCTCGGCCTCGGTCAATGCGTTGCGTGCATGTCGTATGCACATATACGGATGTAATAAAGTGCAGCGAGAATTCGCAGGCTAGCGGCGCATGCTACTCACGTGCCTACGGAAAACGAAAGTGATCGGATGCGTCTCTCTACCCTCGATTGATAGAGCCAGGCAGCCAAGCTCAGGCGAGCCCTCGTTAACTGTATTATTCAAATTGTGTGTGCGTCCCGCCCGAAGCCTCCGCGATCGATCGCACTCTCTAATGTTTGCCGCTTGCACTCTCGCCCGCGATTTAATTGAAACACCTAACACTAAACATTGCTTTGAATAATTAATGTTTCGCTCGTGTCACTATGAGACTGCGATTAGGCACGCCCGTTTACAATGTTATGCAGGTGCGCTTAGTTTACATTAGATAGGCATTGTTTATTTACTATCATTATCTACGCTGCTTAGCATATAAACGATTGATCAGCTGTTATCTAACAAAATGAATGAAACCGACCCGAATTATTTATACTAATGAGGCTTCAAAACCAAAACATGTTTCTTACAATATGACTCATTACTTGCAGGCACTCAGAACGTAACGATGCCGCCGCGAACATCGTCATCGTTGCCAGACGGCAGCGGGGCCCCGCGGCCGGGTGCACCGGGCGGGCCGGCGCCGCCAGGTCCTGCGCCCGGCTCCGGCCCGCCACCCGGCGCGATGGTGGCTCAGCCCTACGGCCACCACGCCTACAAGTCGCCGCACTACCCCCCGCAGCCCTACGTCTATCCTAGGAACCACCATCCCTACCCATACGGCGGCTACCGGCCGCCCCCGCCGCATCCGCCTCAACATTACCAACCTCCTCCGATGAAGGTTAGCTACCGTCACTCTCGTTGATTCATATTTCGCTTGTCAGATCAACTAGAAGTCATCATCAATGTTTCCTCTTTTCCAGCAGCAAATGGGCGGCAGGCATATGGGTCCGCCCGGAGCGCCTGGCGGGCCAATGGGCGATGGTGCCATGCCGCCGCCGACAGCGCCCGGCGAGTCGCATGACAACGGGCCGGCTGCGCCCGCCATCGCGCTCGTCACCACCGGGCCCGACGGCGCCCCGCTAGACGAAGGCAGCCAGCAGAGCACGCTCAGCAACGCATCAGCAGGTAAGAACAGTGAAACTTGTATCACAGCAACTTCAGCTCGCCTCCCTCAACTACAGCACTGATATCAGACGCAACCCTATTC
This sequence comes from Scotopteryx bipunctaria, assembly GCA_949320045.1. Taxonomy (NCBI): domain Eukaryota; kingdom Metazoa; phylum Arthropoda; class Insecta; order Lepidoptera; family Geometridae; genus Scotopteryx; species Scotopteryx bipunctaria. The sequence goes on along the minus strand of OX439459.1, from coordinate 3,608,443 downwards.
AAACTTTAGCTCGTTTCCTCCATTTATGTGCATAGGCTAGACTAGATCTTCTATGTGTATTGTGATTGTGATCCGCAGTTATTTATTACATATACAAAAGATTCAAAATCACTTCTTCTAGATCGTGATACGTATCATCATTTCCCTGCCCATGTATTCTTTGTATTCCTCTTCCATTTCCCCCCGTCAGAAGTCATCTCAACGGTCACTCCTTTCTTACTCATGTCATGTTTCACACGGTCCATCCATCTTTTCTTTGGCCTACCTCAACCCACATATCCTTATGTGCTATGTATATTCCAATTTTCATTCAAATCCGTTCAGCCGTTTAGGCGTGATTGAGGCACAAACATCCAAACTCACAAACTTTCAAATTTATAATATAGTAGGATTGCGATAAATACTTTACGTGTAGCATACGCTTTAAATGATATGCCCTCGACATATCCGGAAGGGGAACAAGTTTGTCTAGACGCAGTCTAGATTCGAAACAAAAGTGGGTCAAACAAATGGAAGGTCGGCCGGTGACCTCTACTCGATCTTTGAGGCATTGATTTCAAAAATAAAATTTATCGTAGGCATTGCAACTCTGCAACTCCGCTTTTAAAATTTCTTATCAAAATGTAAAGTTTAAAAAAAGTGCTATGAATTGCAGTGCCAGAGAAGAGATTAATCATGTCTCCTGCTCTTAGAGTCACTTTCGGACTGATGTAACTGACGATGGACACTGATCAAATGATGACATTATACACCTAGTCAATACGTGTCTGACATATGACGCATCATCATTTTCCTGCCCTTATCCCACTAGGTGGGGTAGCCACACCATGTTTCCCTCTTCCATTTTCTCCTATCACTCGTCATCTCCGCACTCACTCCTTTCACACGTATGACATATGACGCATCTATTTCATAATTTCGAAAGTGCCTAAGGAAGATAGGAATATGAAATACGGAAAGGTTACCAAAACCCAACGGTAGCGCGTTGTAATAATACTAGTTTATCAGTTGTAATATTGATTGTTCTGTGCAGCGTCAGGCGAGGACACGTGCGCGTCGGGCTCCGGCAAGGGCTCGCGCAAGGAGTTCGGCAGCGCGGCGCCGTCGCCTTCGCCGGGCGGCGCGTCGCACTCGTCACTCCACGACGACTACGAGGGCGCGCCCTCGCCCTGGCCGCGCCCGCCTTCTAGTCCTGTGAGTGCCGCGTCTCAGGTCAATGTATCCACGCCGACTACTACCAAACTTAAGGGCTATCCGACTCACTAGACAGCTAGGGGGGCTTCCGGTTTTGACAGGATGAGAGGTTTTCCGGGCTAAGGGACCTTTCTACTACTGTGAGTGGCGCGTCTCAGTTCAATTTATCCACGCCAACACTAGCAAACTTAAGGGCTATCCGAATCGTTAAGCAAAATGGGGGTTTTCCTATCTCAGCCGTCTCATATCGCTCCTGCGCCAAAGGGGAGTGAAGATTCGCTAGGATAGGTTTTCTGGACTGGGGAAATTTAAAATATGAGTATCACGTCTGTGCTAAGGGAAACTAGCAAACCTAGCTATTCGAATCAGGATGAGGGGTTTTCCGAGCTAGAGATATTTCAAGTTAAGAGTACCATGTCTCAGATCGCAATATCTGCCCCAAGGGACACTAAACAAACCTGGGGCCAGAATTAGGGAGTTTATGGGGCTAGGCATATTTCTAGTGCCGTGAGTGCCACGTCTCATGGCATAAGAAAAAGTTAATTTGATTATTCGTGAAGGGTCTTATAATTTCTACAGTAGTACCTAGGCTAGTCATTACATATGGAACTGGCAGCCAGTCGAGCCACACATGAAAACACCACGCCCCATGCTTTTGTAGAAAACAAATTAGCATGTTTCATTTGTCACTCCCAAGAGCCAAGGGTCGTTACTTCATTAGGTTTTATCGACCCAGGAACATTAGGGCCTTGTATATTTTGTAAATGGTAGTTATTGTAAATATGTAGTACAAAAAGTAGAATAGAATAAATAAAACGCTGTGACCTTTTTACTAACAGAATGCATAAATTCACAAAGGAAATTGTGTGCAAGTTAAGTACATACTATCATTGGCAGAGTACTATTCTATCAGTAGGCAGTAGATTACTCATTAGTTTTACTTGTGGAATGAATAACTAGCACAGAAGCTAAGTGCTGAAAACCTGTCGAGTCGTAGCAATCATAGTCATTCTCAGTGAGCATTTAACTTGAACATTAAATGCGTAGAAAGATAGTTCACCTCTCACTACACTGTGTGCGAAAAGAAGGGAAGCATTGCATTTTATCATGTATTTTCAGGTCTTTAACAGTCACATACCGCCGGAGTCCTACAGATCAAAGGTTTATATCAAGTTAAAGATCATTTAGCATGTGTAGTGCTCGAACAATTAATATTTCACGTAACAAATGTTGCAAGCTGCATGGTAGTCCTTTTTCTATGCATCAATTAAAAACATTTGCATATAATGAAGCGACAAAACCGAAATTGTTCGGTCATACAAATTATTTATCGCTCTGAAACGATATATCTAAAGCTTGAAGCCTCAGAGTATCTCCGCTTTTCGCTACACTTTTCTCTTTTTGGTGTTGGACTACTGCTTAAAATTGTTTAGCGAAATTCAATCAAACATTGAACTATCGGAGAAATCTTAGCGTAAATAGAGTTTAGGTACATGGCAAAACTAGTGAATAAGCTTTTAATCATGCATTTAGTTTACTTTCGCGCCAAACTAGAACATAAGTCTTATACGCATTGTCGTCTGTTTACTATAAAATTGCTATTTCGACCAAAATACAATTAGAGCATGAACCGTTTGGTACGCCTGCATTGTGCATAAACTGCACGATAGATATAACAACGTTTCTAAAACGACGATGCCATAGTGTAGAAAAAAGGCATTTAAAACGTAGTGCAGTCAAGACTCCTTATTTTGTTTTTGTTAGATTTCAGTTATGAGAAATGCAAATTGTTGGTCTGAATTCCTCTAAATATCATCAATTTAGATAAATTTACCACCGAATACTCAAACGCATCTCAAAGTTGAGCACGTCTCAAATGACGATTTTTGACAGATTTTCATCAGAAACTGTCAAAAAACCGTGAGTTGAGACGTGCTCAACTCTTGAGTTGCGTTTGAGATTTGTGGGGTTGACTCATTGCCAAAATTACATGTCTTCTCGCATGTCTTGTCTATTTGTAACTAATTATCTAAATAAGGAGTTTTTGTTGAAGCGGGGCTGACGAAGCATGACGTAGCAAAGGTGTACGCTAGTACACGTTGCAATACATTACTCGAAATTCTGATTCTAGGCGGAAAACCAAAGGAAACGACGCGGAGACTCGTCAGGCCCGGTAATGCACATTTCATCATACAAATACATAGAGCTTCATATATTTATCATGAAATAGCTCGGGATTCTACTACACTGACCCCGATACTTAAACGCATCTCAGAGTTGAGCACGTTTCAAGTCACGGTTTTTTGACAGTTTTTGATGAAAATCTGTTAAAAACTCGTCACTTGAGACGTGCTTGAGTCGCGTTTGAGTATTTGGGGGTAAGAGTGTGCGAATTTGGTTTTCGCTGAGAAAATTGTAAACAGAAATAAAAATAACGCATTCAAAATTCAAACTGTATTATGGAATATTGTAATGCCTTCTAGTTTTTGCGTTTTCCAACTTTTCACATTTTGAATATCATGCATGATTTAATCATAAAGAAAGTATTAATTCAGATCTAAAATGCGTTATAGTTATTTTTTCTTTCATTCCATGTAGGCAGGATACCTGCCTTACGTAGACGACAAGAAGTGACGATATGTGTTGAATGAACTTTACTAGATTGCAAATGACCCATGACATATTAATGGCCCATTTATTTCCTACTTTTTTAATCTATTGCATTGTCTTACTCGCAACGAACCGGCACTGACGCTCTTAGCATGACAAAAGCTTATTTTTAAACATATTGCTATGGTCGTGTCACGTGTGTGGTGATAGGATTTAAAGTGCTCCTTAAAGGCTCCTTTCGTGCACTTCCATAACAAATCATGATTTTAGGTATTTGGATACATAAACAGCAAGCCGCCCTGACTAGCTGACGTTTCTTCTTGTCGTGTACTTAACTTTTTATAACACGGCACGAGTACAATGCTGCCCGAATAACCGACCAGCCGATATTCTTGACCAAAATCTCTATTCATTGAAATCATAAAGATTATTTTAAATCACTTTCAAACGTTCGAACCAGTGCGGTGAATGGATCAAAGTCATAGATATACCTTGTTACATGGGTGTTGTAGTATTATAAGTATGTTTTTAAAAATAAAGAGTATATAAGTATTCTATCAGCCATCTGGTTCCCATAGTACAAGCTTTGCTTAGTTTGGGGCTAGATGACGCTGTGTGAAATGTCCACAAATATTTATTATTTGCTATTATTTATTACATGAAACACCTTAGCCAAAACTCTTACAGCATGATCCAAGGATCATGCTGTGCCGACCCCACATAGAGTGGGATAAGGGCAGGAAGATGATGATGACTATTATTTATTACATATCTCGGGCTGATGGAGTCGCCATTTGTACTCGTGAGCGTGAGCGTTAGGCAGTAGCGTAGAGCAGTGTATGATGTTGCGTGTCTGCGCCAGAAGTCGGACTCGCTGGGCAAGCTGTACGAGATGGACGACGCGCCCGAGCGGCGAGGCTGGGTGGAGCGCCTTCTCGCCTTCATGGACGAACGGCGCACGCCCATCGCCGCCTGCCCCACCATCTCCAAGCAGCCGCTGGACCTCTACCGGCTGTATCTGCTCGTCAGGGACCGTGGAGGATTCGTCGAGGTATCTACACATTTGTTTTTCAGTCTATAAATATAGTCGTGTTAGTAGTTCTTTGGAACCAGTGCGGTGAAAGGATTTAAAGACCTTAAAGGCTCCTTTCGTGCACTTGACAAATATTTTCAAACGTTTTACAGGTTCTATGACATGCCGGTTTCCTCACGATGTTTTTCATTCACCGTTTGAGAGTAAGTACTGGTATAGCGCACATAAATTATTCGAACAGAAAAATTCACTGGTGCACGAGCAGATCACGTCCTTAGGATCGGAAGGCGGGGTCACTACCACTAGACCACCAGTGCTCTTGTAGTAAAACACACAGATTTATAGATGCTTTATCCCATGGAAGGCGGGCTGGTCTTAATTATTGTGTATAGATGTAGCAGTCAGCCAGTCAGTGTGTGGATGTACCTGTGTACCTACGTAAGACTGAAATATACGTACATCAACACACAATAGAACCGGCATTCGTGATTCTTTTCTTGTCACATTTTTATGTTTAGACGATTATGTAATATGTTTGGAATTCCAAATAAATCAATCTGTCAACATATTCATTTCTCACCACCCCATGGACCAAAATTAGCTACTTGAATGTCATGAGAGAGAACAAAGTTCGAGGTCATTACCCCTGTCGTCGTCCTAGGGAACACACTAGACCTGTTCGTTCAATCCTCATCCCACAGATTTTCTTCCAAAAAGAAGATTCTTAAGAATGTTTTTTTTTATTGAAATCGTAAAATGTAAACCCGTACACCGTAAAGTCTGAACGTAGTTTGATAAATCTTAGAATGTAAATATTTGAATGAAATAGCGTAGCCTAGATTTTATTCAAAATATTGCATTAGTCGATGCGCATTGAAATATAACAATCGGCACATACAACGTACAAGTTATATTCCAATCCAAGTTTATCGGAAATATGTCAAGGTCTTTATATCGTGTTAGTAAGTACGGCGTGTAACTAAACACACTTAACTTTGTATTTTTTTCCACTCCTTACCACAGTTTTGTATGATGCAAACATTATAATAAGTATTTTCATAATAACTTACCGCCATTCCTGGGTAACCTCTGCTCAAGTGTAAATCTCCCATTTATACTACAAATTGAATCCTATTTGTACAGCACTTGTGTATGTCAGCGATAAACGAATCCAAAGGACGAACTGTATGAGCACGTGTAATTCAATTCGATTTTACAGTTCCCGACGACGTAAGCATTTGTAAACATTTGTATTCTCGAGTATCACTTTAGCTTAGCCGTGGCAGTAAAGAGCGAGCGTTTTATGCAACTGAGGATAATAGACTTCACCTAGGATTTATGTAAGTGCATGCAGCGCTTTATGTGCGCAGGCGCCGTAAACTCGCCTCGCCGACCATAGTTAATAATTTTTTATCATTGAACGCTCGCAGACGCTGTGCCATAACAATGTATCGAAGTTAGATCTGTGCGGAACGTAGTCGCAAGCAGTCGTGCGCTGCCTTGGAAGAAAATCGAAGGCATGGTGTGTTTTATCACTTGTTACGTTATCCATTCGCCCATGTGTTTGATGTCATAACCGGTTACATTACAACCAATGATTTCTCTAGTGACGACTTTTCGTTTGCTGCACTATCGGACTAGGGTGAAGGTTTGCGCTTGGCATCCTTGCCTATCCTGTGACACATCATTCGGCGAACTTGTGACGTAGTTCGCCGAAGTCCCATAATGTAACAAAACGATTGCTTGAAAACTCATGTTTTATATTTCAGGTGACGAAGAACAAAACGTGGAAGGACATTGCGGGTTTGCTCGGCATCGGCGCATCGTCGTCCGCGGCGTACACGCTTCGCAAGCATTACACAAAGAACCTGCTCGCTTACGAATGCCACTTCGACCGCGGGGGCATCGACCCGCAACCCATCATCAACCAGGTGGAGGCCTCAACCAAGAAGAAGAGTGGAAAGACAAATAATACGTCTAGTGCAGGTAAGAGCGACATTTTTGTACCTTTCGAATTTGTTCCGTAAGCTTTGAAGTGATCAGCATCTGTGTCAACTGTTATGAAAAGTTTAAAGGTACAGGTAGTCTTAAATCATCTGAATTTAGCTAACAAATAATTAATTTCGCCCATTGCAATAACTTTGCATAAATAAATCCAAGTCACTCATAATACCAGATAAGAATATCACGTTACACTCCCGATTCCCCTGAAGCGAGTGCTCAGGCATCATATTCTCGCGATAACGCGGCGTGTTTGCATTGCAGGCTCATCGAATTCCCAAGAATCATTCCCGAGCGGTGCGCCGGCCGGCGGCGCCGCCATGGACGGCTACCCGCCGCAATACGTTGGCTACCCGCCTCAGTCCAACCATTCACAAGGTAAGAATATACCAGAGCCTGCAGGTTTTACACTACACTTTGCATCTAACGCAGTCGCTCCAAAAATGAATATTGGATTGACAAGAGCGATCGCAACGTCAGCACTTGATTTCATCGCATATCAATCCCATACATTTTTGCAGTTACTTTTATCACCTCCTTTAGACGCAAAGTGTTGTACTAAGGCACAGATCTTGAACACTGACCTCTCTAACTAGTGCGTCACCTCCCCACTCACATGAGCGCTCAACATCCGTGCCGGTATTTGTACCGACTAGCCACACGTTTTACACTTACATTCGTGCTGTTTAATAGGTTACACTAGAGCGATTGTGTACCGCTATTTTCGGCCTCTAAGAAGGACTAGCAATATACTGAATTTGTATTGATATTATTAAAAATACTTGTCGTATTTTGTTTTGAAGCAAGAGTGAAACTAACATAGCATGATTATGGTATTTTTTTAAACTATGAAATAGAAATACACTTGTAAATATTTAACATTCACATCATATTGAACTCTACATTATTTGTGACGTACTCTAACATGTTGTAAGTTTGAAGTAAGAGTGAAACTAATAAGAGCATGATTTTAGCAAGATAAGATCAGAGTTCACAAGCACTTTTTCAAATAACCTTCCTAGTAGTCGTATGATCATCGTAAAATAAACAGTCTTCAACTTGCCACATGTGAAACAGTTTTTCCCACTTTATTGTGAAGCTGAATAAAATACGCGAATCGACTGGTTGCAGTAAAACACCGCATCGCTGTACATAAGCTATCTGTATTATAACTCGACGACGGTGTCGAAGGTCGCGCTCGTGAGACATCACTGCACTCAACCGGTGCTTTGTTTTCTTTATTTGTGCAGTTATTCACTAATACGATCACGTACCTAACAAATCTCACCAAATGGTACATCACAACGCTAACAAATCATAGTTCATAATGAAGCTTGTCATTAATTCTTTTCTAACTTTTAACACGGGGAAAATTACCGATTTTTCTACTATAATTTTGTAATATTTCGAATCTTTGATGTTTTTTGTATTGATTAAAATCATTAATGACTCATTATTGATTTCTAAAATTGCTGCATCACTTAAAGTTGCTATTTTTTATTGCTTTATCACTATAATTTCGTGGTTAATATTCAGCCACGACATTATTTCTGACAGAAAACCGACGGCTGCCGGTCAGCTGTCAGAAATAACAAATGAATTGGTAAATCAATGACATAATTTATTAGTTCAGGAGCACTGGTCGCTCGATAGGACTCGAGATTGATTCACCTATTTGAAACAGAATAATGTATTACTATTACCATTGATACAAATGGTTACAATGTGACAGCATAGGACATTTCCTAAGGGTATTCGTTAAAAATAACAAGGCTTTTGAATAAACTAGATGACTTTGAATAGAAAGTTTGTAAAAATCGGTAGCGTTCCCCGTTAGTAGCTATCGGGTGGTATAACCTCGTGTGGTTTGTAGGCGGCGGGCCGGGCGGCGACAACCTCGCCGCCTCTAACCCCTTCGACGAGCCGCCGGGGCCACGGAGACCCCCAGGTACACCCTAATCATCCTAACTTTTTATCATCTAGACCGCCCTGAATATAGCTATATCGGCAAAGCCTCGTGTTCAATAGCGGACAAATGTCCCGCGACGACATCGCTAGAGATTCCGGGTGATGTCGACTGACGCCGTCAGACATCTAGTCTCGTGATCTTTGTCTTCCACGTTAGACTTGTTGTGCGATGTCTCTAGGCATCGATATCTCTAGTGTCTGATGTAGCGGGACATTCTAGTGAATACGAAGCTTTTTACTTTAGTTTTTATCCTGGTTAAATTCAGGATGGCCAAGGTGTTTGTGTATGGTATGCACGATATTGCACTATTTTATTTCATGCATGTGTGTGGATTGGCAACATTACTAACGGACATGACTTTTGCTGATAACTGAAACATTCCCATTCGATGTGAGACATGCTTTCCAATGCTGGTTACAGAAATGTTGCAGTGGTTTGTGGATCCACGCATTCTGGTTGAAGTTATGTTAAATTGAACTTTTATTGTTGATGTTTACTTCCTAAAGCCGCCGGCGTTGGCACATCTCGTTAGGCCGCTGGCTTTGGTTGTCACCTTTACGATTGCTTATAAACTCATGAAAATAAGCCCAAGTTCATAACTACTTTTGTAAATACTTTTGAAATGTAATGGTATCACAGTATTATAGTTGCTGTTTTATTGTTTGCTTTCATAACTTCGTTAGCACGAATCATTCTTAAATAAACTTATTAAATCTTGCATGATAATCGGTAATTATAAAAAAGCTTGTTTTCAAAAGTCAGTAACTGCAAAAATATTAAGTCAACTATTACATTTCCAGGTTACCAGCAAGGTTACGGATATGAGTATGGATCTCCCTATCAACCTAATAGGCCTGTTTACCCACAATACGGACCTGATGGCGACAGGTACGTCTGAGATTTGTTTACAATTATTTTAAGCTGGTATGACACCAACAAGGTTCAATGTCAGCTCATTAATCTATCATAAGTCAGCCTTTGATGAAATGTGCTTGAAATTAGCCAGTAGTGTCAGCGTTCGGGGCATATTTTTAATTTTAGTGCCTTTTAATTGTTGTATGAACATTCAGTCATATACAACTGTACTGAATAAACATTTGTTAATCCCCAACGCAAAAAGAAGGTTGTTATAATTGAATAATAAAAGGTTTGAAAGCTGACGTGATAGAGATGGTCCTTAGCTATAATTTCTGAAAATCATCGGCTAATTTCCTACTTGACAAAAGGATCTTACTATCTTACACAGGTCCAATTGATTCGAAATTTTGTGTACTGTTCGGTATTCAAATGTTTATTTTAATACTATTGTTGGCCGCATCTTTTGATTGTATTGTCGTTTAATTGTTGTATGAACATTCAGTCGGATAAGAACTAATAAAGTATTATTTTGTAGGGGGTACCGCGGGGGCGGCGAGCAGTACCAATATGGCGGCTACGGTGGCGGGTATCGCGCGGGCGCGCCGGCCGGCACGCCGCCGCCCGCGCAGCAGTACCCCGAGTACTACCGCGCGCCGCACCCGCACCCGCCGCACCCGCCGCACGCACCGCATGCGCCGCACCCGCCGCACCCGCAGCCGCCGCAGCCGCAGACGCACCAGCCGCCCATCGAGGTACACACGCACACATATTCACATACTACGAGTACTACGAACCAATGTGATCCACATCCTACTCGTGTCACTGGTGTCTTCGAACCTACTGTTGAAATCATTAAAATATTTTTTAAAGGATGAAGGAGTGCACACAAATAAATCTGAAGGATGGATAGCTCATGATGTTTCCAGACAAGTGTGTGTTGTCTGTCTATACATAAGATTTTCTTCTGAATTCGCCATATCGGAAACATCATTTTTAAAATGTCCTAAGTTAAAAAAAATACTTTATTACCTTTTTTAACATAGGACAGTTAATTGTTACTGTAACTTAAAAGTCTTATGCGGCTGTAGTCATCTCAACTACTACTTCTGTGAATGTAATTCCGTAGCCTTTGGATGTTCAAATCGAAACTGGAATGATTGTAGTAAGAACCCATAGTGACCTGCATGCATGGAATGCAAGGAGTATTGTGTATGTCTCCGTATATCTCGCTTACGTATTGCACTCGTAAAGTGAAAACATAGTCTACTAATCCAATGAACAATTATCTAGTCATTCTAATTGTTCATAGTTTGAAATAACTTGATTTATCTCATAAATGCCAATACATAAGTTCCACGTATCTGGTTATGTTAGCTTGTAAGTTAAAATGTTGGTAAAGTTTGAATCACAATGCTCATGCGATGTCCTTGACGCGAGTGATCCAAAGCTCACCAAAAACGTCAGATCAAAGAAGCATTGATAGTACCCTGAGCGTGACGGTGAATCTGTTGGTGTGTAGATGTCGGGTGCGGCGGCCAGTGTCAATAGCCTAATGAGCTCGCAGCTGGCTCGGCAGTTGGTGGCGCCACTACCGCCGAACCCCAGGCCCTACGTACGGACGCCCCGTTTGTACCACGCACTCAACACCGCTTCCCATCGATTGGCGATACCTACTCATACTCACACCCACGCACGGAATATGGACGCTCGTGCCCAGCCCACTGCCCGTGCGATTATCGACGCTAATGCGGATCGTATCTTGAATTTGCGTATCAGTAAACATTTCATACGTATTACTCAGATTCATAAAAAAATGTATAGCTTTAGCGACAAAATCCAAAGTGTGGTTGTAAAAAGATCTTTAAAAATTAACCACAAATTGAAACGACCGGTTTCCTTCTCACGATTTACCAGTTTTATGAACTCAAAAGATATTTTCAAAAGGTCTGCAGCGCAATATCAACTTGTAGCATAGTTAGCGACATTTTCAGATACGATCAGTAATAAGCTTTCTCGTTTATTGGCAGCCGCCTCGCCTGTAAACAAGAATCAAAAGCGACGATCATCGATCCAAGGGCACCTCATCCGTGGTTTTGGCTTCATTTAATTTTATTTCGAATAATAATCACTCGCTTGACGGAATTACAAGCTATCACTGTTAATTTGTTTCTTTTCTTCTATTTTGTTAACAAAATTTTTGGCTTGCGGTGTGATTAATTGGCTTTAAATTCATCGATTCGGACAAATTGAACGGACGATGCTCGTCACAAAACTGAGACAAACACCTCTTCAAAATTTAACAAATATAATCAAAACATGGAAGTAAAGGTTAAGAGTGTGTGGTGGTGGCTTTATGATACAATTTTGGTCACTAAATCATGTGCATGCATTTTAAATTTTCACAGTTCACAGTAAGCTTAGCTGTAAGGTTAACGAAATTGTCGCTTTGTTTATATTGCGACACGATTCGGTCCAATGTCTCAAACTTTCATGTAGTAACAAAAAATAATAAGACACTGCGATTCATTCGACCGATGTTCGTTGGAACTATCATAATCGTAAACATTTTGGGTGCACGGCCAGTGTAACAGAACATTTATATCGCTTCTGTTGTCGATTCTCGTTGCAAGTCAACCTGCCTGCATTGTAACTACTTTTTATAAATCTTTTACTTTTCCGTTGTCGCTATAGTGTTCGTTACAAATGCGGTCAAGTCGATATCTTTCCACTCCTTTTGCCATGATATTCTAGACGACTTCATTTACTATACTTTCGAAATACTCTCTCGAAGTTGTTACGAGTACATGGCTAGAGCCTTGTCATTTTGTATCACAAGTCACTAGGCGCTACGAGCAAAAAAATATAAGATTGATATAAACGAACGTAGGGGGGTTACATGACTCCGTTGCGAACTCGTTCACATCCTATTTGAAATCATCAAATATGACTGCTATTGATATAGCAAAGCCGTTAGCCGGCTATTAATATTTTACAAATGAAAACTACTTTCAATCCAAATACATAGTCGGCATCCGTGTGAATTAGCGATTTCATAATGTCAATCCCATAATTTTTTGCAATAACGTTTAACGACTGACGCAAAGTGACTTGGCTACCTCAGAGTGGAACCGAGGATCACTCAACGAGCGATATAACCAGAACGTGACTTTGAATTCCACAGTACGGTGGCGGTAAACCCCCCGGTCCGGGCGCGCCGGTGCCGGGCGGAGGCGCGGGCGCCCCTCGGCGGCACCCCGACTTCGCAAAGGGGGAGGGGTATGCAGGGGGCGCGGGGGCAGGCAGTCCCGGGGCTCGTTTCCCCGCGGGCTGGGGCGGCGGCTTCCCCCGCGCGCAGCCTCCCGCCCCCGCCGCGCCCTGGCGCCCGCAGCCTGGCGCGCAGCCGCCCTCCTGGACGCACCAGCCTTACCAACCTCAGGTAAATATCATCACTATAATAGTTTGGTAGGAAACGTCAAGGTCAACAATAAAAGACTGCACGTATGATCAGGTTCTCGGTGGCTAGTAGAAAGAGCTGGTGTGACTGTCGAGAGTGTTATGTCTATAGAAGTGGTAGGTAAACTGGTAACCTATATTTACTACTAGCTGCTGCCCGCTGCTTCGCTCGTCTGGTATCTGGATACAAAATCTTACTTATATTATAATGCGAAAGTTTGTGAGAATGTTTGGATGTTTGAATGTTTGGATGTTTGTGCCTCAATCACGCCTAAACGGCTGAGCGGATTTGAATCAAACTTGGAATATACATAGTACATGTACTGTATTAACATTATAGGCTATTTTTTATCCGGGTACCACGCGAGCGTAGCCGCGGGCGGCAGCTAGTAGCCTATATGTTATTCTAGCACTCGTATTGTGTATATTCCATGTTTCATTCCGTTAAGTCGTTTATGGGGTGATTGAAGCTCACACACTTTCGCATTTTTAATATTAGGATGCTATATAGCTAGAGAGTGTAAGATTCAATATATCTGCTCATCTTGCGACTTGAATCTCAAACAAGGTCAGTTGTTTTTGCAATTTTTCACTAGATTGTTTTACCTCTGCTCAAATGAACTGCTATACCCTGAATGTCGCTGACATGAATGAACTATGTTATATTTTGTTTATTTCCAGGTGGGCAGTGGCGTGGTGGGTCCGGGTGCGCTGAAGCGAGAACTAACATTCCCCGCGGAGTGCGTGGAGGGTGCCGTGCCCACCGGCGAGAAGCGGCGCCGCCTCACGCGCGCCGACGTCGCGCCCGTCGACGCCTGGCGCGTCGTCATGGCGCTCAAGTCCGGCCTGCTGGCAGAGACCTGCTGGGCGCTCGATATACTCAACATTCTGCTCTTCGATGACAACTGCATAGGTAAATAGTAACCATATCATTTGTTTAATAATTATCAAAAACGTTCTTGCCAATCATCAAGTTTGCGTGCATTATTCGAATCGGTAGTAACTTCTTCTTAATTCGTTTAAGGATACTTTGGGCTACAACACATGCCCGGATTACTCGATCTGCTGCTGGAGCACTTCCAGCGGGCGCTGGCAGATGTGTTCGACGCGCCCGCCGGCGACGAGGGCCCGTGGTACGCGCCGCCGCCCTCGCCTCCGCCGCCGACACCGCCGCGTCGCCGCGCCGCGCCCGTCGAGCCGGCGCGCTCCGTGCGTGTGCTGTCCGGCGAGAACTACACCATGTCCTCGCGGCGGAGACACCCTGTCACGCAGCGCGTCGAGCCCGACCCGCCCGCGCACCTGCAGCCCGAGCCCGACGATGAGGACGACGCCGCGCTCGCCCCCTGGCAGTTCGCAGGGGACGCGCCCGCGCTCGACCACGCGATCACCGCGCTGCGCACCGACACGCACCGTCTGCCCTTCTGTCGCGTGCTGCGCGGTCAGCGCGCGCCCTCACCACCCGCGCCCGCACCCGCGCCTCCCACGCCCGTGCCCGCGCCTCCCGCGCCGCCCACGCCCAGCGAGCCTCCGCCCGCCGAGCGCGCGCCACCCGACGCCAGTCCGCCGCCCGACGGCCGCGACGACAACTTGCGCGCTGAGCCCATGGAGCTGGAGCCGGAGCGGAGGCCGCCTGCGCTGCAGGTGCGCGACCCGGCCGGCGTGCTGCGCCGTCGCCGTGGCGAGGACTACGAGGACGAGTGCTACACGCGGGACGAGCCCAGCCTGAACCTCGTGGATGAGACGCGCGACGAGCTCGCGCGTCGCTGCATCGCGCTCTCCAACATCCTGCGTGGCCTCACCTTCGTGCCGGGGAACGAGGCCGAGTTTTCGCGCTCGCCCGCCTTCCTCGCGCTCGCTGGCAAGCTGCTGCTGTTGCACCATGAGCACGCGCCGCGCGCCGCCCGCGCCCGCGCTTACGAGCGCGCCGCGCGCGACGACTCCGACGCCGCCGCCTGCTGCTCGAGCCTACGCGGCGCTGCCGAGTGGTGGTGGGACACGCTGGCGGCGCTGCGCGAGGACGCGCTCGTGTGCTGTGCAAACATTGCCGGCGGACTGGAGCTGCAGCACCAGCCGGAGGCGGTGGCGCGGCCGCTGCTAGACGGGCTGCTGCACTGGGCGGTTTGCCCGGCGGCGGTAGCGGGCGATGCGCCGCCGGCGGCGGGCGCTGCGTCGCCGCTGTCGCCGAGGCGGCTTGCGCTGGAGGCGCTGTGCAAGCTATGCGTGCAGGATGGGAACGTGGACCTAGTGGTGGCGACGCCGCCGCGGTCGCGCGTGGCGGCGCTGTGCGCGGGGCTGGCGCGCGACCTGTGCCGGCCGGAACGGCCCGTTGTGCGAGAGTTCGCCGTGAACCTACTGCACTACTTGGCGGGCGCGGGCGCGGGCGCGGCGCGCGAGGTGGCGTTGCATGCGCCCGCCGTGGCCGCGCTGGTCGCGTTCATCGAGCGCGCGGAGCACGCGGCGCTGGGCGTGGCGAACCAGCACGGCGTGGCGGCGCTGCGCGACAACCCGGACGCGATGGGCACGTCACTGGACATGCTACGGCGCGCGGCGGCCACGCTGCTGCGGCTAGCGGAGCGCCCTGAGAACCGGCCGCTGCTGCGGCGGCACGAGCGGCGCCTGCTGTCGCTGGTCATGTCGCAGATCCTGGACCAGAAGGTGGCGCACGAGCTGGCGGACGTGCTGTTCCACTGCACGCAGGGCGAGCTGGCGCCCGCCGCCGAACTCGACTGAACTCACAGTGAGTGGTACCCCGGGGTACGCCTGTAAATATAGTGTAACGTGACGAGGACACCATGTGCGGATCGATTCTGTTATTTATGTCCACGATGTTTTATTTACGAGGATATCAATGTGCTATAATCGATTTCTATTGTTCGATTGACGAAAAAATGATTGTATTATATTATCTCGTAATTTTGATTTTTATAATAAAATGGGACTTGAATCTGTTTATTCGTTTTATGATGGAGATTTTATACCGAGTACCTTTAGCGCGTATCTATAAGAGGACCGTAGTTGAGTGTGAGGAGCTTATGTGGGATATAAGTTTTAAATTAAGTTTAATGTGAATTATTACAATAATCTATAATATATTGAAATTGAATCTGATCTATATTTTTTTTATCGATTGGCATTTTACGTTGTTTTCACACCTCGATACTAACACTACTTAGTCCCTGAATATTTTTTTTAAATCTCATAACTCAAAATTTAACTTAATCTTATAGGACCAATAAGGGCACTGTAGGGTAGAGGTAAGGTTTTTAGGGCCTGCTCACTGTCCCGTTCCGTAACCAGACCGTAATAGTTATCCACAATTGGATAACATTACTGCTACTTCAACTGGCTACGAACTAACAAAAATAAGTGATCAAAAGATTAACCAATCAAAACAAATTATAAATGTTCCTAAACAAAGACTATTTCAACACTGTGATATAGACCTACCAGAGATAGCTGATCGTCTATCATCGATAAATAAATAAATTATAGAACCGGCATCGTCACTTCGTGTGTTCTGGTTTCTGGACTTTTGACATTTGGCTCTTAGCTATTTGCTTTGCTTTTTTGTGCCAGGACGGTGATCCGATTGTGGAAGGGTAGTAGGCGGAGACCTTTGAAGAGTAGGAAATTCGGGTCTAATAGAGGTCATACTCTGCTACTGTAGCCAGTTGTAATTTCCTAAACAAAACTGAAAGGGGACGGCAACAATTTTAGGAAATGCACCATTCCCATAATGTTTGGAACCTATGTATGGATGTTGTAGTCTTAATAAGGATGATTTTTGATGATAAGTATTCAGCCTTCTTGGTGTAGACATCACTGTTGTGTGAGGTTTTATGTTCTGGCAGCCAGTAACTTCTCAAGAAGACTAGTTCCTTTTTCAACTTCTTTACAAACAGCTGTCATGTCTCATCACCTGTCCGTGAATGTTTGGTAAATAAAATTGTAGATAAATTATTTTTTCGTATCGTAATAAAATAATTGAGCTCCCAGTTTCACAGTAATGCCCGCGATAAAATCGTAGATTTAGAATTCATTCCAAGTGATCCCTTCTAATATATTCGATGGAGTGTCAGTCGAGCGATAGTAAAAAATTGTACAAAGTTTTCGACGGATCTAAAAGGAAGAGGACTAGGAAAAAAGAGCTGGAAGGCACCAATTCTGTCTGTACCGATGACTCCAACAGCGTAAGTGCTTTTATATATTCAATCTATTCAATTTGATTTTATACTTAATTTTTTACTGAATTACTGAATTTTGTAAAGGGTTGTTTATGTGTCTCAGGGATGCCAAGTAAACCCTGGACGTATAACCTCTAGTAAGCAGAGTCTCCAGGATTTGCCTGTAGCCCAGGCCATAGATGGACTGCCAGATGGCGACGTTGGCAGGTAAAATAGCAAAACGAATCGCTTTGAACCACTATTAGTTACAGTCTATAACAACTAAATATACCAGGGCTTCTTAAACTTTAAAGATAACGGAACACCAGCCAAATACCTTTTATTTTATGGAACCCCATATTAATGATCAACTGTTATTTTTATAATAACAATTTATTTTAAGAAATATGTAATATAACTGACACATTAATCTTAACTTAAAGTTTTAATGTGAAGAATGAAACTGTTTTATTAATAATAAATAATTTTGGCGAAACCCTGATGAGTATTCTACGGTTCCGCGGAACCCACTTTGGGAATCCCTGGTAGGTATAGACTAAGTAATAAAACCATTCAATAATTTTGTAGGAAAAGGGGTAGCAGTCCGTCGACATCTCGGTCTCCGCATGAAGGCCATCGGGCGGCGAGATCGCCTCGTCGCCACAGACGTCCAACGTATGTGAATTTACAATTACCTACCAGTTGTGATACAAGCGAGGGATTCAATGGTCACATCCTTGACACATGGAACAAAGCTTTCTCTAACGGGTATTTATCAGTCATTTGAAACTACGTGTAGGTACAGTATTTGCCATAACTTGCTACAAGGAGAGCACTGGTGGTCTAGTTGGTAGTGACCCCGCTTTCTGATCCTAAGGTCGTGGGTTCAAATCAGGTCGTGTACCAATGGAATTTTCTGTGCGAAAAATTTATGTGCGCTATCCCAGTACTCTCAAACGGTGAAGGAAAATATCGTGAGGAAACCCGTGGCTTAGTCAGCTCCGCACGTATTGACCATGTCTTTCTTGTGGACAAGGCCGACTAAGCTGAGGATGGAATAGGTGCTGGGCAAGCCTACTCCATCTTAATTCGTCCCGGGCACTACAGCGTCCTGTTTGTGAATGTAAAAGTTGCCTCCTGATACTGTATAAATCATCTACTATAGATGGTAAAAGGCCTTAGTAGCTTGCTTAGACTTGCGTATCATGAAAAAATCAAATGAAATTAAAAAACATTTCCAGACGAGAAGGCATATCGCTTGCGTTGAAAGCGGGAATGGTATCCACACCACGCTCCATAACGCCGCCACAGGTAAACTTTGGAAAGAGGTATTTTAGATTTTGGATTACAAGGTTACCTAAATAATTAATAACTCTTGGAACTGTCATTTCAGGATGGTGATGGTACTGAAACAATAACACAAGAACAAGATTCTTTGATATATGCTTTTCTCGAAGAAGCTATAAAGAGAGACAAAAAGAAGTAAGTTTGAATAAAAATAGTTATGTTGTATAAACTAATAAATAATTAGCGGTAAACAGTCACTGAAATAGTCAATTGTTAAATTTCGTTAGACACAGCCGGCGTCATGCAGAAAGGCGTAGCAGCCGCGACCGTGACAGGTCAGAAACACGTGACCATCGTCACGGGCACAGAAGACGCCACGATGTGCCTTCCAGGGACCGAGAACAGTAAGTTATTCTTCCCTTATGCCCGAAAGCAGTTAGTACTTAGGTGCCTGAAAATCTCAATATTTTGTATCCGCAGTCATGCCAAAGATATAACGCCAACGCCTGTGATTGATCAGACTGTTCTTCTCGAAACTTTTGCAAAGCTCTGCGCACAGTTGAATGAGAAAACCGTGCAAAAATCTAAAGTATCCTTGGTAAGATTAGTTATTTTTCTTTTAACAAAGCTTTTGCTGTATTGTTGATAAAACTATCTAAAACGCAGATATTTACGTTTTAGCCTCGAACACAAAGCCATAAGTCTCTGCAATGTGAAGTAGCGTCACGCCATGACGTGTACGAAGAACGACACGCAGTAAGACAAAAGAGCAATGAGAGAGCTCGCGAAATCGGCACACCATCCCGAATTCGCAGCCAAGACAACTTCCAGCCACAGCGAAGCTCCGAAAAGACGAGACAAGACTGCTGTTGCTATGAGAAAGAAACTCATAAATATTCCAGTAAAATGGACGTGAGTCGTAGAAGGCCTGAAGATGACAGATATCGTGACTTTGCGCCCGAAACTGTCCCGACAAGAACCTTCATAAACCGCTATGGAGACCGCCCCCCCGACTATCGCGATTACGATAGAGAGCGAAGATACGAGGAAGATAAGAGACGACTATGTGAGCAGAAAACTAGCAGAAGCTTCGATGTACACCGGGACAGTTACGACTATTATGAAAAGTCCAGGCGCTCGGCTCGAAGCGATACTAAAGACAAGCATTACGATGAAAAGTATTATGACAAACGAAGAGATACTTTAGAGAGGACTTTGGCAGGCAAAGAGCGTTCTAGGCGGAATTTAGAGAGGTGTGACAGGAACTCCGTAGTGTCCCGCGAGGATGAGTTCAGGGAACGAGATCGGTATTCAGAACGGGAGAGAGATTCGGGGCTGAGCGTGGCGGACGGTGAGACCAGCACAATAAGTGGGCGGAGCAACTATTTGAGGGTTGTGAAGGTAAAATCACCATCACTTAGTAAAA
The DNA here is from genome assembly GCA_949320045.1 of Scotopteryx bipunctaria. Lineage (NCBI taxonomy): Eukaryota > Metazoa > Arthropoda > Insecta > Lepidoptera > Geometridae > Scotopteryx > Scotopteryx bipunctaria. The sequence goes on along the minus strand of OX439459.1, from coordinate 3,588,449 downwards.
GAGAAAGAAATTTAAACTGGTACTTATTAAATTTCTCTCCCCGAGCATGTCGTAAAAGTTGACTAAGGGATAGTTTTCCAACATGATGGACCACCTATATGGGCGATATCCATCTTAGGATTAAATCAGAAGTGCCTGCAAGTTTGCATGTGGCTCTGCCCACCCCATTAGGGATACGGGCGTGATAATATGTATGTATGTACTTATTAAACTATCATTGTGTTAATATTGGTATCTGAATCGTTGCTAAACCGTAAGTATGTAAGTATTTGAGTCTGATTAAATGTTGATATTTCCAGCAAGAAATTTCAGAGCAAAGAGAAGCAATGGATAAAATGATGAAACTGTGGAAGGAGCTGATGCGTTGTTTCAAGGGCGTCTCTCAAACACAAGTCAAGGATAAAGCTATGAATGTAAGACTTATGCGTTAAATGTATAAGATACTAACTACTAAGTACCCACCTACATATCGTAGAGGAAAGGTTATTATTTCTCTACCGAAAGTAACAGACATTCTCGCATATCACTAGTCGTGTCACCAGTTCTTTTGAACCAATGCGGTGAAAGGATTTAAAGTGCGCCTCAAAGGTTCCTTTCGTGCACTTGTCAGATGTTTTCGAACTTATTAGGTCCTACGACATGATCGTTTTATCGGGATGTTTACCTTCACCGTTTGAGAGTACTGGTATCGCGTACATATTTTTCGAACAGTAGAACCCGTTGGGACATGACCGGACCACGATCTTAGTATCAGAGGGCGGGGCAGTTACCAATAGACCATCAGTGCTCTCATTCTCGTACAGTGTATTGTATATCTCGGTTTGACGACTTCGGTGGCGTGGTGCGCGAGTGCTCGGCTGAGACGCAAGAGGCGCGGGTTCGATTCCCGCTACGGGAGAAATGTTTGGATGTTCTGCAAATATTTCTTCCGGGTCTGGGTGTTCTAGTAATATGTATTAAAAATATGTTTACAAAAAAAAATTCTATCAGCCACCTGGTAGTCCATAGTACAAGCTTTGCTTAGTTTGGGACTAGATGGCGCTGTGTAAAATATTCACAAATATTTATTTATTTATTTACTCGTACAGCCGATTCATAATGATGGTAATTTTCAGGAATCTGTGGAGAATGTGCGCGAATCGGCGGCCGCGCAGCTACGCTTGTGGCGCGAGTGTATGCGTAGATACGAGACTGTCGCGAGGGACGTGGGCGATACCGACGCCAGGCTTATGGTAATATTAAGACCTCTCCATTTATTGACAGCTAAAAGGCCATTGTCGTTCCTGTGGACAAGGACGACTAATCTAAGAGGATGGTATATGTACTGGACAAGCCTACTCCACCTGAAATCGTCTCTTGATTTTAAGTGTAAAAGTTGCTAGACGCCTTATAGTATAAATCGTAAAGGCCTTAGTTTAAAACGGCATGTGGCTAATGTTAATTGCATGTAGCTAGGTAATCAACTTCGTTTACACATAATTAGATTTTAATTATTCATAACTAGCTGCCGCCCGCGGCTTCGTTCGCGTGGTATCCTGATAAAAATAGCCTATATGTTAATCCAGCATACGTACTATGTATATTCTAAGTTTCATTCAAATCCGTTTAGCCATTTTTGCGTAAAAGAGTAACAAACATCCATACATAACTTTCGCCTTTATAATATTACTAGCTGCCGCCTGCGGCTTCGCTCGCGTGGTATCCGGATAAAAAATTGCCTATATGTTAATCCAGCACACGTATGCAAATATTTCTTCCGGGTCTGGGTGTTGTAGTATTATTATTATAATATATTTACAAAAAAAATATACCTACTATGTATATTCCAAGTTTCATTCAAATCCGTTCAGCCGTTTAGGCGTGATTGAGGCGCAAACTTATTACCTTTCGCATTTATAATATAAGTAAGATTATTCATTATTCATTCGTATTATTCGTTATTCATAATTTCAAGGTCGGAAGTCTTTTTTTTTGTTTGAGATTACGACAGTTGATAACAATGTATGTTTATGTTTAGGAGGAAATAAACAAGCAGCGTTCCGAGATGGCTGAGATGGCGAGCATGTGGCAAGAATGCTTGCAGCGCTACAGAGATATGAGCAACGACTTCAACACTCTCAAACAGAAGGTCTGTGTGCAAGCTTTCAAAAGATATAGGATAACTGCCATTAAAAATACGCTAGCATGGTCTATAAACCCCTTTCGCTCCCGTGGTACTTATCTCCTTCCTCTGTGAAGAATAAATAAATCTAGGAATGTCATTATTTCATTACTTCTCTGCTGGACAGGAAGTAAAGGAAAAGCATAGAATGCGTCCAGCTGCTTCTCTCCCCGAGCATGTCGCAAAAGGGATAGTATTCTCTCCAAAATTATGGGCTGATCACTTGTCTTGTCACCATGGTTCATCATATCCATCTTAGGACTTTAAATCAGAAGTGGCTGCAAGTTTTCTTATGTTAACTTACCCCATTAGGGATATGGGCGTGATAGTATGTATGTATTATTTCAGTTGGCAGCTCCTGAGAGTCCGACGCGGCTACCAGCGCCTCCGCTAGTGTGCGCAGAGGGCGAAGGCTCGCTTCCAGCGCCACAATACCGCATGCCGACTAACTATCCACCGGTTAGTATTTCTATCCTTCAGCTTTTCGACAAGACTCCAGTTACATGAACGTGAATTCATAATAGTATGTAGTATGGAGGAGAGCACTGGTGGTCTAGTTGGTAGTGACCTCGCCTTTCGATTCTAAGGTCGTGAGTTCAAATCCGGTCGTGCATCAATGATTTTTTCTAATATTTGCGAAAAAATTATGCGCGCTATACCAGTACTCTCAAACGGTAAAGGAAAACATTGTATGGAAACCCGCGGCTTAGTCAGCTCCGCACGTATTCCATCTTAATTAATCCCAGGCACTACAGCGTCCCGTTTATGAAGGTAAAAAGTTGCCTCCTGACGCTGTATAAATCATCTACTATAGATGGTTAAAGGCCTTAGTTTATGTTAATTTTCAGATGGTCCCTCCACCTGTGTCTGGCTACCCCCCCGGGTCGGCGTTGCGCGGGCGCGCTTCGGCCCCGCCGGCGTGGTGGTGGGGTGAGCAGGAGTCCCCCCGCCGACGCTCCTCGCCAGACTCGCGCTGCTCCCGCGAACGGGATAGACACCGCCAGAAGGATGCTAGAGGTCAGTGAAAGAAGCCCTGTAAGTCGCTGATGGGTCCCCCCAGCACTAGTTACCCCTAGGTCAGCTCCGGCGGCGTAGTGGGGCCAGCTGGAGTCTGGGACACCAGACATCCTTTCTGAATTTTACTTACATTGACTACCGACAGACAAATGGGACACTCAATTTTACGAGATTTTTTTGTCTTATTACTTAAAGCCAAAGTTTTGCTCAGATCTAAAACTCGGGAGTTTTCATTACTGATTCCAATAGAAGCGATTCCCATTTTAATACCGAGATAATTGTAATACACGATGTGCAAATCATACTCTTATACTATTGGTATGGTTTCTTTTAAACAGTGCTCCGGGTTTCAATGTGTTGTGCGAGTACAAGAGTTTATTTCTTATGTTCTTATTCCAGATGAACCACGGTACAAGGGTAAATCATCGAAGCCCAGCGCGGCCCGTTCCGAGCACAGACACAGAAAACGGTGATAATTATCAAACTAAATCAAAATAAATTAATTGTAAATGAAAACAGCACGGTATTAGATATAAAATATTAATTCAAAATTCGCTATGTAATGTATTTGTATGTTTTACTAATGTTTTTGAATGGTTTTTATGAAAATTGTTACTAATAAATTGTTAAATTTCAATGCCTTCTTTTATTTTATCGTATTCGTACATACTTTTATTAAAAAGAGGTAAAGTAGGTACCTCCCTATGGGTAAATATGTGTAGGTACCTCCACAATACAATCCAGATGCACATCCTATCTTTGTATGTTTCTATAGAAGGGAGAAACTGCTACACTACTACACTATTTATATTGTGCAATAAAAAAAGACTAAGTACTGTCTGACCGAGCAGCATCGCGAGGCACGTGCTCGCATAGTTAGGATTTACCTGGATTTGCCTTGCCCTCGGTTGCGCGCAACGTTTATGCCTCGGGCGAGGCAAGTGCATCTGGATTGGTTGCACGTCCTGACTGCAAGCACTTACCTCGCGAAGCTGCTCAGTCATTCGGTACACACTTCACAGTTAAATCAGTAGGGTAGGTACTCATTTACCCTTTACTTATTAGCTGTGTTTATAGGATTTAATTAAACTGTTGCTTGAATAATCAAGATTACATTATAATTAATTAATTCAAATTCCAAAAGTTCTAATGATGAGAACTTTATTTATTACATCTTTTTATACACAAAAAAAAAATTAAATCACGATTCTATTATAATAAATTTATACAAATTCCAAAGGTTCTATCTAATGATGAGATTTTTTATGTATTGCGCGGCATTTACTCAATTTTCTGGTGGTAGACTATTTTGTGTGATAATTTCCAGAGATTCTCCGCCATCTCATCGTCCATGGCGTGCGATGCCGGCGTGACATCTTGGCAATCGCAAAAGTATTTCCCCGTCGTTTCCTTAAGTTCTTCACACACCGCCAAGTGTATGGTGGTCTGGGCACCCTCCTTCGGCGTCCTAAAGAATAACCGGATCAAGAATTTTGTAATAAAGTCATTATCTTTGAATATATCCGTGTCGACCGCGCCAGGGTGTAGGCAGTTCACTGTAACCCCGGTCCCGGACAAAACTTGGCTCAGCTTCCGGGTGAACAGAATATTGGCAAGTTTAGTGTCGGAGTACACCCTGAGGCGGCTCAGTGTCGTCTTAGCCTGCTTGGCGAATTGCTCCAAATTGATCTTCCCAACCTTGTGCATTAAAGACGACACGTTTATGATTCGGCTGGGCGCCGATGACTTCAGAAGCGGTAACAGTTCTAGAGTCAGAAGAAACGGCGCTAAATGGTTGACTTGAGTCTCGAAAGGAAGGTTGTCTTCGGTAAGGAAGTTCCCCGCATTCCCTGTGCCGGCGTTGTTGATCAGGACGTCCAATCTCGACTCTGTTTTCAGGATGTCGTCGGCGAAAGCTCGCACCGACTTGAATGACGCTAAGTCCAAAGGCTTGAACTCGATGTCTTGGTTTCCGGTTAATTCGATGATTATATCCCTCGCCGTGGTTCCTCGCTCGAAGTTTCGGCATGCGAGTATCACCTTCGCCCCTCGCTGCGCCAGATCCTTGGCCGTTTCGAAACCGATTCCGGTATTGGAGCCGGTTATTACGACAACTCTGTCGATCATGCTATCTTTGCAGTCGCAAGTTCCACATAAGAATTTATAACAGATTTTTCCGATAAAGAGCCATATTCCTGTTATTACGCAAATATAGAATAATAGACACATTTTTGGTTTGATATTCTTCCAGAATGAAATAGTTTTACTCTTTGATTATATATTTTCTGCAAGTTTGATTATTGTTTGGGTAGGCAGATTTTTTGTTATTCAACGAGAATATAGAACGAGCGTGAGTGAATAGAACAACAGTTGATTGTATCCTTGGAAGAATTATTGTTCCGAGTCACTATCACCAGCACGTTAAACCTTTATGATTTTACGACGAACATCGCGTGAAACTAATATGGCAACCTTAGAAGAATAAATACATGTTCCGAGATAGCTACACAGTCGGCAATGCGACTCGTCCTGACTGATGGCAAGCTAACCAGAGACTACGGGCGTAGTACTTTCTCTATGGACCACGGCAGGCACGCGGCACGCGGTCGGTCGGCATCGATCGGTGCTCGGCGTGAGCGAAATTACTATGCCCTTTGCACAAGGCGCGTCGGACTTAGGACGTAAGAAGTCAATGTGCTAGCGTTTGTCCTTATTATGATATAAATATCATTAAGGTCACATTAATAATGTGATTCTTCATAATGAGTAGGTAGGTAACCAAAGGTAACCATACTATTCATTCATACCAAATCAATGTCACCAAACTTTTTGAATCAACAGGATTTGAAGCTAGAATTAGAATTAGAAAAATTCATATTTACATGAATTCTCTTTTTGTTTTATTTCTTCTAAAATATTTAAAAGTCGTGGTCGGCCAAGAAAGCGATGGCGGGACGATCTCGACTCCTTCGAGAGAGAATGGTGGAAGGCCTCGAAAGACAGAGATGGTTGGCGGAGTTTGGGGGAGACCTTTGTCCAGCAGTGGGACGATATAGGTTAATAAAAAAAAATTAGGTCAGATCTTATCTATACTGTGTCTTTACAGTGTGTGTAATTTGATTTGATTTGCCTTGTCTATGTTAAATGGAGGGAACTTTGAACTGATTCAGTAGGTAACTACTTGCAGGCTGTAACTTTTAAAATTATTTTCATGTGGTTGCGTAGGTATCTGTCGAAGGATTTAGGATAAAAACTATCAAAGTATAACTAGGTACTGGAACATTTAAAATCGGATCGGATCGGCACTGTGCCCTATTGTTCCGATTGAGATAAAGGAGCAACCTTCTAATATTCACACTACTAGTTAGGTGCCTATCGAAAATGTCACTGGTTAGTACGAAAAAGAAAGAAAGAGTGCTTCTCTTATGTTTTTAATTCCTGTCAAAATGTATCTTTGTTTTCAACGACTTAATGTTGACCAAACTTTAAAAACCTAAGTCTTAAGTAGCGGTAGTGATGGAATAAAACAAAAAATAACTTTCAAATAGGGTTTTATCATAAGAACAAATTCTCATGCCATCAATGGCTACTACAAATATAACTACAGTTTACCAGCTAAATTTAATAGTACTTTGCAATTTTACTTAAAAAATTACAAAATTGTGTAGGTATGTGTTTCATGACAATATTTTATGGTGCCTTCGATAAAAATTGAAGAACTTATTATCAAAATGTCTGTACATATGTGACAAGTTGTTAGTTTATTTGAATATATTAACAGTTATTATCAGTTTTCAGTCTCCGGTTAAACTTTAAAGTCTTTTCGTTGTCCAAAAAGCTCGGGCACGAAGACTTTAAAAGCTTAAGTTAAATAGTGTAAGGACAAACATTATATCTTAGCTAAAATTATTGACTTATTATCCTAGCTAACACTAAATGAGAATAAAATTGACTAAAAGGACAAAAAATAAGATTTTAGGGTTAATTTTGTACATCTTTCTAAAGTACTGACAACACGTTTATATATTAGAATATAAGGATATAAGAATTTTGACTTTAGAAAACTACACACAATCAACACTGGTGATCTTCGCGTCTTAAAGTCAGCTCCAAAAATATCTAGTAAGGAACAGGCCAGGAATACCTTAAGCTGATAAAGTTCTTCTAACTTACTAACCAGAAACTAGTTTTAGGATTTGAACTGTTCCTACTTTATTCTTTCATGATAGGTGTTATGTTGGTACCACCGTGTCTAGGTAGTTTAATAAAAATAAAAGGAAAATCGTTGTCCTAATTGATAATAAGTACGTACAAATATTACAATTTAAGTCTAACAGTCCTGTGATTCGGACCGCTTATCTTATAAAAAGTAACACTAAATTCCATTTTATAAATTCGCCTACAAGTCTCAACATATTTTAGATTTAAAATAAATTCCATAAATTTTGAGTAAATAAACAAAGAAAAGTACAAACCACTATTTTCTTAAAGAAATAACATACTTAGGTAACTTGATTTAATTTAATTGTTTTTTTTTTTTTTTATAAAAAAAGTAAAATATTTACAAAAAGCAAAGTTCTTTAACACGACTTAAAACTAAATCAATCATCAATTCGTTATAATAAATAATTTATAGATCATTTAGCATATTTCACAGTTATGATAGAATAGCAAAAGATGGAAGAAATTGGGACGGACATGACACAATTTTACTATTTTCTATTAGGTACATTTGAATCAGCATATTATTAGGTAGGTACCTAACCTCGGAGTCCATTGCACCAAGTAGTACAGTACTATATGCAGTGCTTAGAAGATGTAACCGTTTCCGTTTATGAACACTATCGGAAAAATAGCAGTAGGTGTAGTGCCTAAAAGAAAACTGATTCTCTAGTGCTTATTGCTATCCTGAGTAGGTAGGTACTGTGAAATATGCCGGCTTATCAACACACGGTAAACATTTTTTCCACTCATGTTTCACGAACGTCCGCAGTTGCGCCGTTTCAGTAAACCTGAAAACAGGAAAACATACTGTTAGACACATTCTATAAAACATAATGTAGGATCTCTAATCAAAAAGATAAACATTAAATATTAGCGGTTATTACCATCAGACTTATCCGGACATGTCTGGATTTTTAAACTTTTGTCCGGACTTTGCGACGGCCTCGGTGGCGTAGCGGGCGATTGCTCGGCAGAGACGCAAGAGGCGCGGGTTCGATACCCGCTGTGGAAGAAATGTTTGCATGATCTGTAAATATTTCTTCCGGGTCTGGGTGTTGTGGTACCATGGTACTCGTAGTTTCTGATGCCCACGACACAGGGAATCCTAGTGTGGGGTCAGGACTATGTATGTGACTGTTGGGTGTTATTTATTTATTCTTAATTGGTCCGGAGTTTTGGCTTAGATGGAATACGAGTAATAAAACGTACTTAAGTAGGTACCTAATCCTTCCTACTATCCTACTGTATTATAAATGTGAAAGTTTTTGATGATGTTTGTATGTTTGTGCCTCAATCACGCCTAAACAGCGGAAAGGATTTGAATGAAACTTGGATTAACATATAGGCTATTTCTGTATCCAGGTACCATGCGAGCGAAGCCGCGGGCGGCAGCTAGTATCAAATAAGTCTTTAATCTTTGTTTGTCAACACTACTCATTAATCTTGTCTCGTAATGTTTGCATTTTGTGACTAAAATGTCCATCCAGGTCCAGAGTCGTATAGAAGTGGTCAGGATTTTTGTCAGGACTTTTCAAATTTCCAGATCATCAGATGGTGGAAGTGTGAAGCGTGCCCAAGACGCTGGCCGCATTGCCATGCTGCCACTACAAGTCGTGTCACTAGTTCTTTCAAACCAGTGTGGTGAAAGGATTTAAAGTGCCCACGACCTTAGGATCGGAAGGCGGCGCATCACTAGACCACCATTGCCACATTGAATGGCAATACTGATCCGATACTGATACTAATTCTGATTTGTACCAAGAATTAAGATATTTCTATGGTATTATTGTACTTATTGTATATTTTCCTACCTTCAAAATGTGTGTATCGCTTTGTAGGTAAAGGTAGGAAAGTAGGTTTAAGTTTAGGTAAACTAATTTAATTAATTAACTTTATTCCAGCTGACTCAGGGAAAGCAGTAAAACCTTTCACGACACCTATAAAATGAGGTGTGTTCATAAAGTGAAATTCATAAGCAGAATTTCAATATACAAGGTAGGTAGGTACCTATAGGGAGTATAGGTATAAACCTCAGAACAATTGTTCTGAGGTATAAACATTTGTCGCGTTCGACGCCATTTTTAAATTCGAAGTGTCATCAGCATTGCTACATGATTTGGCCAATTTCGTTTACGAAATTTTCTTTTTGCAAATGTATTAGGAAAGCCCCTAAGTCAGCTATGGAGACAGAATTTTAATTCTGTTTTGTAATTTTTTGCCGATAATGACAATTCTAAACGATTATTTTATGTAACTTGTACTTAGCCATTATAAAAGTCTCCATTTTTCTATTGAGGCACCTCATTTTTACATTTAAAACTTGTATTGTCTCTAAGAAAATATGCGCCTCAAAATGTCCTATGGTTTTTCACATTTTTGGCGGCACTTTCGGCAAAGTTACCAGCCATCTAATCTCTATGTTATTTGATTTGGTGTGTCAGGTAAAGTTACAGCTTATTCTAAGGGTCTTCGCCCACTAGTCCATAGCCAGAGCGTTGTCATCGTCATCGTGCTGGGACGGTAGCGATCCGGATATTGAACGAATTAGTTGGCGAATGAACTAATAGGTGAGGACCTGCAGTGGTATATTCGCTTAGCTTAGCTTAGCGAAAGATCGCCTATGTATGTATGTTCGTAGGAGCAAAAGCCGGGACCGACTGTTTAACGTGCCCTCCGAAGGACGAAAGCGCTTAGCTCGTAATGCCACTTGCGGTCACCCATCCCAATTTGTGACCGCGCATATCGTTGCTTAAATTTAAAAATCAATCAAGAACGCCTAAGCAAGCTACGCTACGAGCGCTTCGAAACAGCGCCTAATAAAGAGTTTATCTAAGGCGAGGGACTGGGAAAAGAAAAAGGTGTTCACCTTAACTCCATAGGCCATCTCATAGCCGCCTTTGCTTTGCATCTGGTTCTGCATGGAGTGCAGCAATGAGGGTGGCATGTCTGCGTCTGATGACCCTGGAATTGAGATAAATAGGGGGTTAATTATACATTCACACTTTATCTACCTAGGGCCGTGATGAGGAAAGTTCAATGCTGGCCTAGTTGATGAAGAAGGTCGTCGGTTCGTTCGGGTGGTCAACGCGGTAAATAGGGAATGCAAGAACCGGTTCTGTCCTTAAAACCGGGTTTCTACTTTTTTGCCCGTAGGAAATAAGACTTAATTTTATGATTTCCTGGTCTTAAACTATGTGCTGGGGAAAACTCCATCTAAAATCGTCCAGGGCACCCGTCCTCACATTGATGAATAATTGTTAAAACCACAAAAATAGTAAAAGCCTTAGTTCTGTTACGAGATAGTTTCTTAAACAAAATTACAAAAGTAAAAACCACGAATCATCAATCACTTGCGCAACAATGACCTCAGGCGAATGCCTAGAAAATAACAGTAAATAATCGCAATAAAATGTCGTTTCGCCTAATAGAGGGCAGCACGCTATCCGACACGATCTCTAATTAGTTATAAGGCCACTCTGATTTATGATAACGAAAACTGCAGACCATTCACAATATTATGGCATAATCACTGAAAATGACCGGCCTTCTGCGCTGTAAGTTCAATTCCCATCCAGGTCAAACTTCATCATCATCATCTTCCTGCCCTTATCCCACTCTATGTGGGGTCGGCACAGCATGAACCTTGGATCATGCTGTAAGAGTTTTGTCTGAAGTGCTTTATGACCGGCCACCTGCCTGACGTCAACCCTCCTTGGGAATACTTGCAGGTCAAACATTTATGTGATCTAGGTAGATGTTTTTTCTGTCTGGGTAATATTAGGTACGTAGGAAAGTATGCTGTGCAGTTATTAAAAAAAGGAAGACCTAATTTTCTATCAGCCATCTGGTTACTAACACAGCAAGCTTCCCATTACAAGCTTTGCTAGTTGGGTGGGACCTAGAATAGCTAAGTGTGAAATTTCTAGCGATATTCCATTATATTTTACAGGCTTTACCAATAATATCGGCTGTTTAATTTAACCATTTGAAAGAACCTCTGTAAGCTGAACAGTTGTTGGACTATAGTCTCGATTGCGTGATACTTTCTCAGACCATATTTAGGATTTCTGCATAACAGAGCAAAAATATTTCGTTTTATTTATGTATCTAGGTATTTAGACCATTCCAACACTAGTACAACTAATTTGGTTTTCAAAATTTCTTGCAATAGTCGACAAAAACGTCGTGGTAAAAAACGACCTGAATTTCTATGAATCCAATTGATCTTAAGATTTCATCATCATTATCAGTCAATAGTGTAGTATTATGTATTATAAGTATCTATGTACTTATTTACAAAAAAAAGTATATCAGTATTCTATCAGCCATCTGGTTCCCATAATACAAGCTTTGCTTAGTTTTGGGCTAGATGGTGCTGTGTGATGTCCTCAAATATTTATTTATTAATAGCAGTCCACTGACACAGACACATGGGCCTGTCTTAATAAGCGCCATCGCGCCCTAACCTCGGCTGGACGCATCTAGTCTCTGCCATCAAGAAATGTCTATAAGAGAGCTTATAGATTGCATAAGATTTGCATACCTTCAGTTAAAACCACAAGTAGCTTGGCAAGTACAAAAGATCGCTAATTTACTCCAATGTCAAAACTTAAAACACACTTGAAGCTTAAATTGCTTTGCGATTAAAGTCAGTCGATGAGTCACGCGGTTCAAGGTCTCAGAACAACCTTTAGAGACCCATTATATCCTGGTGTTTCACTTTTGCCGACGACATAGTGACAGTAGGGTTAACATTAAACAATCTCAGTGGCGTGGCGGGGCTCGATAGGTGCAGGTTCCACACACTCAGGACTGCAGGAGAAATATTCGCATGTTTTGAAAATATTTCTTCCGGGTCTGGGTCTTATGGCACCATGGTAACATTATAACTCGTAGTTTCTGATATCCACGACACAGTAGGTAGTAAGTAAGTAAGTTCGTATGAACTAGTGGTCAACTCTTGTGACGGAGTTTTTAGGCCACCTAAAGGCCTCCGTCATGGCTTAACGACTTAAAAGCCAGTAGGTAGTGTGGGGTCAGGACAATGTACAGTACATTATGTCACTGTTGGGTGACATTCATTAATTAAGTTTGGTACCCACGTAATCATCAATTTGGTGAATCGATTTAAAAGACCTAAGTTTAGAATTGCGTTTGCATGTACCTAAGCTAAAAAAATACCTAATTAAGCATGTGTTTTATACAGAAACTAGCAAACTCAAGTGGAACCTATCAACCTTCTAAGTTTCGGATCGCATCAACGGTTCGACATACTTGCGTACTTTGCCTTTGTAGTAGGTATATACCTAAGTTAGGTACTTAGAATATAGATTCTATACTCTAAGGTTAGGTACCAAGGTAGCCGCTTCGGAAGTAAAATCCATCATTGTGAAACTTTTCGTCACGATTAGGTATTGATAGGCAATCATCGGCGCTAACGAATACGTTTAATAATTAAACATTTGTAAACAATCACAGTCATACTGAATTAATCACTGGAATACAAGGTTAAAAATAACTACGGTTAGATTATAAAGTGAATTAACAAACTTAAACTAAATTGCGCTTGCTAAAAACTGGTAATGAACTCATTGACCAAATCAATAAGCTTAGTTGCTTCGACTTCCCGAGCATGTCGTAAAAGTCGACTAAGGGATAGTATCCTCTCCAACATGGTAACTTAACTTATATAAGTAAACTTGCAGTAAGCTTATGCTTATGGCTCTGCTCACCATATTAAGGGTACGAGCGTGATAATTATGTTAGTGGCCTTTTTTCTTACCTAATATTGTAAGCCTTAAAATTGTAGGTATGTGTGTTTTGGTAACAAAACAAATATTTTTTCTTTCTTTCTATATTTGTGAAACAAATAAAAATGTATATCCAACTAAATACTTTTTGTTTGCATAGAATTTGTGATAAACCATAACATTATCTTCCTCCTAAACATAACGTGATTATCTGTTAAACAACTGCAGACTCATTACGATAAACGAACTGTATTTACAACGTTTAATATTCATAATTAAGATGCGGGTGACAGCGCGGCGTGTAATGTCTATTTGTATTGTATTCTACCACATGTGGCTGCGATGCGGTAGCGTTGGCCAAGTATCGGTTTACTCAACAAACAAGTACTTAGTACAATTCCCTGTTCTAGAATTTCCTAAAAACTTAGGAGCACTCTTCTAGTGGTAACTGTACCGCCTATCCATGGATTTTTGTGCGCTATATCAGTACCTACTCTCAAACGGTGATGAAAGACATAAAAAGTTTAAAAACGTGCACGAAAAAGCTTTTGAGGCGTGCCTTTAAATCTTCTCATCTCACTGGACTAGGATATCAACTGGTATAGGAGTTTCACTGGACTCATAGTATAGGAGTTTTTAGGGTTCCATATCCGAGAGGTGCCAACGGGACCACCTTAGTAATAATTAAGCCTCCGCTGTCCGTCTGTCCGTCTGTCAGCGGGCTGTATCTCATGAACCGTAATAGGTAGAGAGTTGAAATTTTCACAGAGTATGAATTTCTATTGCCGCTAACACATCATAAAAAAAGAGGGCATCACGCCACACAAGAAACGTTTTTGTACATGTACGATGGTACGGAACCCTAGTTGTGCTAATTTGACTAGCATTTGGCCGGTTTCTGTAGCTACTGGCTTGTGACAGAAATAATAGCTCTAATATGCTTTTTTCCAGATTACTCTCTCAAACAAACTCGCTCTAGCGACAGACATAAAACATTTTATAGACCCACTGACTCACGCTTAACTGTTTCATTAATACCAGGATATCCTCTCTGTCTCTAGTGATTTTGCACTAATTAGTACAATTCAGCCTGTACAAAAACGGTGAATCGTAGAAAAACTTAAACTACTACTACTACCTGCACTGTCGAACCAGTGTGGTGAAAGGATTTAAAGTGCGCCTTACAGGCTCCTTACACTTAACACATGTTTTCGAACTCTTTTTTAGGTTCTGCAGTATGCCGGTTTCCTCACGATGTTTTCCTTCACCGTTTGAGAGTGCTATAGCGCACACACCTTTCGAACAAAAAAATCCATTGGTACACGACCGGATTTGAACCAGTGCTTTCAAGAAGAACATAAAAACCGGCATGACAAGGAACCAAGTATTTAAGAATGTGAAATGTATGAAAGGAAAGCCTCTACGGGCTATGTCCTTTCACTAATTATTTTTTGTAAGTATTCGCTAAATACAGAAGGTATCGTTTATTTTACCTACGAGACAGACTAAGCCAGCTATGACATTTTTTATTAGCCTATTCTGTCCAACTCCTGGACGAAGGTCGCGAAAGACCGGGATCAGTGGAAGCACTTGGGGGACAAGTGCTTCCACTGATCCCGGTCTTTCGCGATCTCCCACCACTCCTTGTCGAAACAGTCGAGATAGTCGAGCCCACGCCTTCTCGGCCGGCCCTGCTGTTATCTTCCGTATATTGTTTTCTTTGAATCTAGGTATTCCCAATAAACAAAAAGTTAACACAGAATAAAGAATGTGCAAACGGAGTTATTTGTTACTCATGATCTTCAAAAGACATGTCTATAAGAACAAGCTATCCATAAATTCGAAGACAAACAGAGCATAAAAAAGAAACGCCTTTCGTAGAATAAAATATTCCCTCGCAAGTTTCCTCCGTTCCAGTGGACTGGCCAACACCCTCACTCCACTTGCCCTCATACTAATCAGTAATTACAGGTGAGTCACGAAGGCCGCCGAGGGGTCAATGGTGGCTATAGAAAGCCAATTAGTAGAATTACTCAGTTTCATCAACTTGGGTTAGCGTATGTAATTAAAAGATAGAAGGATAATAAAAACTAGTGATACGTCTAGTAAGACAAACCAAGGTGGTGAAAGGATTCGGCGAAAAGAATTGCGCCTCAAAGGCTCCTTTAAAAAAGTAAAAGCTAAGTGAGCTTCACGAATTTATAAAAAGATCGTTCAGACGTCCTCTCCAAGCTTTCGGAATGATTTGATAATATAAGAGACACGTTTTCACGTTGAACACCATTTTAAAAGAATTGCACATCCCTGCATATACTCCTAGGATTAACTACTTTTTCTAAATGGTTTACTCAAACATTTTGCAAGTATTATTCACTAGTAAAAAAGCAGTATGGTGCTACTGTACTGCTTTATTACCTGTTTCCTTGCGCTCATTTAGCATAAATAAGCTATTATTTCGTAGACAAATGTAAATAACTTCGAAGTATTATAATACAAATCCTGCAAAATTTTGTTGTTTTTTATAAGTAACTCGAGAAGAGGCGTTTCCCAGCAGTGGGATGATGCAGGCTAGCAAGAACAACAACAACATACTTATAGGTAAGTACAGGTGATGCAGGTCTCAATAAAATCAAGAGCCAATTAAGTTATTCATTGAGAAATGCATTAAATATCTTTAATGTTCACTCCAGGACGTGCGCAATTATGAATCAGTTGAGTTGGCAATTAATGTTGTTTGGACCACTATTCACCATTAAACGGACGGTTATAATGTTGTATCCATTTGGTTATGTCAGCAAATAAGTGCTAAGCGCTGAGAAATAACCCTATGCAGTCATTATAATCCTACTATATTATAAGTGTGAAAGTTTGTGAGGATTTCTGTATGTTTGTGCCTCAATCACGCCTAAACGGCTGAACGGATTTGAATGAAAATTGGAATATACATAGTACATGTGCTGGATTAACATATAGGCTATTTTTTATCCGGAGAAGCGCGCGAGCGAAGCCGCAGGCGGCAGTTAGTACTTTCTATAATTTGATTTATCAATGTACCGTACTCAATACCTATAATTTTATGCACTTAGCGAAACGTCAAGTGTTGGTTAAGCTAATCACCGGTTTAAACCGCCTGCTAATAGTTGGTGCGATCGGTCGCATCGCAAGTGACCGGATGGAGGGAACGACTGGTGACGAAGCAACTTGTTTTAACATCACGAAAACAGTGAAAAAATGCTTGTAAAGCTGAGTATAGACTTCTAAGCCTATTACCATCTATAGTAGATGATTTTACAGCGTGTCGAGGCAACTTTTACCTTCACAAATAGGACGCTGTAGTGCCCGGAACGAATTAAGATGGAATAGGCTTGTCCAGCACCTATTAAAAGCATCCTCTCAGCTTAGTCGGCCTTGTCCACAGGAAAGACTTGGTCAATACGTGCGGAGCTTAAGCCACAGGTTTCCGCCCGTCCGTCCGTCTGTCAGCGGGCTATATCTCATGAACCGTAATAGGTAGAGTTGAAATTTTCACAGAGTGTGTATTTCTATTGCCGCTATAACAAGAAAATATAACATTTTATTTTATAAAATAATGCGCCAGTGGCACTACTGCAAATAAACCAATTATTCAACAGAAAATGCCTGCCTAATCTATGGTGGAACTAGTTTTTCTTGGGACTTGGTACTGAAGTTGGGAAATAAGCATAAGGCGTATATCTTCTTCTATAGTACCTCGCTATTGCTTGACTCTTCTGTATGTTCTACTTTTATATTCTTGACCTGCTTCTAGCGATTTTTTTGTGATATCCAAATTCAATTCTAAATTATTATGAGTTGTATGGTGGCCGATGTGTGGCTATAGGAAAATTCGGCAGGTAGATTGATACAATATAGTCAAGATCGTGGGCCGTGGGCTGGCAAAATCGAAAGGAGTCTTTAAACAGCAGTAGGTGTTACCAGGCTGAAATAATAATAACGGTGATGGTAAAAAATAGTCCGGCATGTCATGACCTACTTCGGGGTCGTTCCCTCTCCGTGCTTTGTACTGGCTGGGACTTATAGCAATGCAATAAATAAATAACACCCAACAGTCACATACATAGTCCTGACCCCACACTAGTATTCCCTGTGTCGTGGGTATCAGAAACAAGAGTACTTACCTACCATGGTACCACAACACCCAGATCCGGAAGAAATATTTGCAGGACATGCAAACATTTCATCCGCAGCGGGAATCGGATCCGCGCCTCTTGCGTCTCTGTCGAGCAATCGCCCGCCGCGCCACCGAGGCCGTCGTTTCTTTCTTTTATTTGATCTTATTAATCTTAACTTGTTTATTCATAAGTTTGTTTTCATTTATTGTATTTTATTAACATATGGATTAATTTTTATCATTATTATTAAGACCTTCTTATCACACTGGCGATTCGCAAGCGAGTCCAAAGTGAGGCGAATGCGCAGCGAGCACGTTGCGAATAGCGCCGTCCGTCGACGCCATTATTGTACACTCGCGTGCCCGCGTCGTCTTCGCGTGTTCGGCGCGCGCTCTTTGCGAACTCGCGGCGAGCTAGTTGCGTATTCTTACGAAAATCGCCAGTGTGATAAGGCCCTTAGCTGTAGCATTAAATTACGTTGTTTTTATAACAAAACAAGACGAGATACTCAGGGAACAAACAACATTATCCTGTCCGCATTACTGTGACTACAGACAGTCACAATAACTCGATAACAACGCTCTGAATAAACTAATATTGTTTACAGAGGGAGTAGGAAAAATGATGAACCTTAATGTCAACGTCGAAACATCGTCTTTTTTTTAAATAATTCCACTATGCAAGTAGCGGCTGAATCAATTTCCAAATTTTAAAATAGCTAAATATAATCCAAAATGTTTATGTTTCTTGATAATGATACCATACTGCGCGAAAGAAAAACTAATCCTTCCTAGGCAGAAGCGAGAAGGAAGCAAGTAAATTTTTCAAATGTGAAGTCAAACGTGAAAATTCTAATACAGTTCAATAACTCTTTGAAAAGACTTCAACGCGTTCTCGTCCTTAGTATTTTAGAGTAAATGGAATTATAAATACTTTCTTATTATTTTCAAATGACAAAACACTTTCCATAAGTTGGACAAATTCGGTTACATCTGCATTTTATCTTAATCTTATCTAACTGGATGAGACTGTTAAGTGGTAATCCATCTTTGTTTGACATCTATGTACGTAAAAGCAGATGAAAAAATAGATAATTATCTCGATAGCAGAACGGGTGCAAACGTGGATTAAATAAATCCACAAGACGCCTTTTAAACCTTTCATCACACTATTTTTTAAATCTACAACACCATATACTCGACTCCATCGAGAGAGAATGGTGGGAGGCCTCGAAGGACAGAGATGGTTGGCGGAGTTTGGGGGAGACATTTGCCCAGCAGTGGGACGATACACGTTAACGAAAAAATACCATATACCTAAAACCTGTAAGTGTTATGCCTCAAAGTCATTCTAAGGCTTGTTTCGAGGTTCGGTGCTATTTTCACGTACAAGTTGAAACCACCTCCTTGAAAATTGAAAATTCACCTCCTTGAAACTTATGCTCGCCTAGTACGTGTGTTATATCTGTATGAAGAACAAATCTGTTTAAAGGACAAATAATTAAGTAGAGTTTGTTTGGATACGGAAATAATACTGATTTTGTTTTGGAAAAAGAAGCAAATTGAAGATTAGGCCGTGATACATAACTGAACGTACGTGACAAATTAACTACTAGTAGTGAAAATCATTTGTTTTGACCTTGACCCACCAAGACAGTATGACTAATAGGAATATGATAGTTTTTTGATAAGCCTTTACTGTGGAGAAGGCTGACTGATAGAATGGTATAGGCGTTGGGCAAGCCTACTCTATCTCAAACAGTCCAGTACACTGCAGCCTCCCGATAGTGCAGGCAAAAAGTTGCCTCCTGACGCTGTATAGTCATCTAGTTAGTTACTAGGTTCACCTGTAGCTATGTACTAAAATCTAATACATACACAACACATATTATAGGTTTAGATACGCGTTTGGCGTCCTCTCTCTTTGGGTAAATAAGACCGGCCAAACAAAAATCTGTCGCTCTTGACAAGAGCATTTCTGCCCTACTAATTGCACTTGCAGTAATCGTCATTTTTGGGTTTTCACTTTTTTGCAATCTATATACATAAAAAAATAATTTTCATTATATTTTTTACTATAAGTATATAACACAGGACATGCTGCAGAGATATCTATAATATGATTACCGAGTTTTTCTCGAAACCGCCATTTTGCAAGTACTGCGTTTGCTATCACGAGAGCAGATTTGAAAACAAATGATAAGTATAGGTACTTAAAGATATGTAGTGTTTGTGTAAACCACTGTCGGTGAGCACGAGTAGTACTACTAAGTGTTACTTGTATGTATGAATAGGTAGCTAGTAGTCGAGCGCATTAGGAAGGATGAGTCATGGCCGACGCGCGGACGGCGAACTCTCCTGTTTATTTTAGAATCGCAGTCTCCTTCCAAAGAACTACAGTCTCTAGATATGACACAAGAACTTGATTTTCAAAAACCCCGTCATCGGCTACTCTAATCCCAATTGACGGTTCCAATATTATACCAAAGGACAACGGATCGTTCATTGCCATAATACGGTTTTTCTGTCATAAAATGTATTATGTTTCGTTAGTAGAATATTGGAACTGGGTATATGTGAGGTCGGCATAATGTCTCATCTTCCATTCCCTTAGGTCAGCCATCATCTCTGTACTCACCCTTTATTTATTCATGTCATCTTTCACACAACTGCGTAAAAGATGGATGTAGGTACTTATCCATATTTTCTTAAGCCTACCTTTTACCTTTAAATCCATTCACATCCTGCGTATCATGAGAAATCTAGTATGTACTACATATAAAACATTTTGCAACTTCATCAGTAAGGCATAAAAGTATTCCTATGGGTCGGCATCAGAAAGTAAGTAATTTACTGCAAAAATACTCTTATCTTTGATCTGAAAGTGTTCAGTTCCACCTCTGACCTCCGCAGAGCACATAACTCAGACACACCCATCGTCCGAGAAATGTACACTCCATGACATTACAGATTGTATCTAGAAGTTTTCACACTGGCCTCAAAAATAATCAAAAAAAAAATTTCTTATAATTTTTTCGTATGGACTGAATATTTAACCTTAAAAATTCGTTTATTCAATAAAATCTTGCCTACTTAAGATTATTTTGAAAGAGTTAAGTTCTACTTACAAAATAAATAATGTTGATAAAATTTATGCAAAAATAACTAATAGAACCTCATAAGTATCAAGCCGCAGTGCTTAACTCTAAGAAAGCTTAAGCCTAGGCTAAGAAAGTTCAATTACTTCCTTACTTATAGAAACTAACCATTTCGTTTTCACTGTTTGCGGTTACAACACTAATGGTTTTTCAAGTTTTAAATTACATACGAATATTATACGACGGTTTCAATACTACGAGTATTTAGGTGGTACTGAGAGTCCAGCCAAAGAGTAAAAAAGTTTGTATAACTACTTAACAAAAAAGCATTTTATATTATTTTGAATTTGTAGCCTATTTATTGTTGATCACGCCGCTGTATTTTTGAAAAATTGTTCAATGTCAAGATGATTATAATATGGAAGGTATTGCCAACTACTAAAACCTGTTATTAAAACCTGTTGAAAAACAGATAATCAGGTCGATTCTGTTGTGTGTTTTCCTAAACTTAACTTAATTTGACAGCTCTAAAATTATAGCGTTCCCTATAATCTCATACATAAATACATACATAATATTACGCCTGTTTCCCACAGAGGTAGGTGGAGATCACGAATCCCCATTTGCTACGATCCTGACATACTTCTTTCGCTTCATTCACTCTCATAACATTCTTCATACATGCTCTCTGGTATCTCAATGTATACGAAAGGGACGCCAATATTTTAGGACTGTCATATTAAATTAAAGAAAATGCTCAACAGAATCGATACCAATGATGGACACGTAAACTAAACAATGCTGCTTTGTACTGACTGGGACATCCATAAATATTATACATCTTCGTTCTCGGATGAGAAACGCACAGAAATACACGCACAGACTCAAACGCTCTAAATTTAACGCAAAGGCATTCCATCGAACGATGTGGATGCCGTGCTGTGCCCCACTGCATGCTTTGTCTATTCTAACTTAAATGTTTGGTCTACCCACTGACTATCCTTCGAGTGACTTACTAGATATCAGAGACTAGCGACTTGCCCCGGCTTCGCACGGGGATAGACATATACCATCGTGGACTTGATCTATAGAATGATATTCCTACATATGGATATCCTTCCTTCCTTCTTTCCTTCCTTCTTTGGTAAAAGAATTTTTGAAATCGGTCCTGTAGCTTCGGAGCCGCACGCCAAAATCTATTTTGAGTTTTCTACCTTTGGTTACAATATTGCAATTTTCTTACGGATCCCTAATTTTTTTGAAAATTTATTATAGCTTTCTATTGGTGAAAGAATTTTTGAAATCGGTCCAGTAGTTTCGGAGCCTATTCGTTACAAACAAAAAAACAACAAAAATCCTTCCTCTTTATAATATTAGTACCTATAGATATGGATATATCGCAAGGGGGCGATAATGCAATTCTGTTGATTGCAAAATTGGATTCTGTTACGGTCAACAGTTATTTGTAGAAAAGCTAACTTATTCATCATCCGACTGATAGGAACAAGAATACATAATCGCCATTTATAAAGGCCTCCGTCAGTGCTCTCCGAAACACGGAAGCGCTCAGCTCGTAATGCCACCTGCGGTCACCCATCCAAATTGTGACCGCGCACAACGTTGCTTAACTTCAACGATCAATCAAGAACGTCTAAGCAAGCTACGCCACGATCAACATTGTTGGTCTAAAATGTTTGCGAAAGATACTCTAGATACTTCACATTTGGCAAGTGACACAGCATTTTGGTGTTAAAGACGAAAACGCAAGATATCGTTCTTACTGGCTTGTTCATAGACATTATCATTATTCATTACGATTCATTCATCAATGCTAATAAAACTCGTACATTACTGACTGGCTGACTGTCCTAAAAACATGAAACTTATATTTATTTCATGGTGTACCTTACTAAAAAAGGAATTTTTGAAATTAAATTCCTGAAGGACATCGGTAAGATCTTTGCATGAAAAAAAATCAATGTCGCGGGGCATAGTCGACTATACATATTTATATTCAATGTCCGATTCGTCAAGCCCTGTCCGATTATACAAACATTGAATTGAAATAGTAATGGAAGAACAATGAGATCGTCGAGCGAGCATTGTTCTTTTGCTATGATTATGCTAAGATCATAATCCTCCAAGCAGTGGCCTAGATAGAAAAATAAATTATGCAGACATCTTTATAACAGAGTAGATGTAGGGGCATGAAGTAGCTTCTTATCAACAGTAACTACAAATACTTAAGGATCTCGCGATATTCCGTTTAGTATTAGATATTTATCTAGTAATGAGTAAATAGGCTAGTTTCCTTTCAGTCACAGTTTTTTTTTTAGTTTTTACTACTGCCTTCTAGAGAACGACTAGTTTTTTGCGCCTTATGCCCGATTCTTATAGATTCCTATAAAATGTATGGCGTTTTTCAAGAGATACCAAGTTGTTATGGCAATGAACAATTCGTAGTCTGTTATTAGAATATTAGAACCGTATTTAAGATAGTAGATGTAAGACCATGAGGTAGATATCTAATATCTTTCAAGTATCAAGATTACTGCATATGGATGGATCATACGATATCCCGTTGTATTTACCTAGTAATGAGTAGGTAAATAGGTAGAATAGCTTCCTACGTTCAATCCTTCTTAGGTTTACCTACTACAGTACTGCCTACTAGATGGACTAGTTTGCGCTGAGGTAGTTTGCACAATTAGAAAATATATTTTTCAAAAGACTCACGAAAAAAATCCTCACTGCCCAAAAACGGTATTTTCGGAGTTCCGTAGAACAGCTCCTAAATTAGTAGACAATTAGATAGGTACCTACTTACGAGTTCGACAAACAGTAGGTAGGTAGGTAGGTAGGTACTGATAATGTATTCACGATGTCTGCCAGGATTCGAATGCGCCCTGCGGAACGGAAGTATTGACTCCTCACCAATATTAATGAGCCCGAGGCAATCGCCTTTACTCGTTCATTTGCACTTTCTTCGATAAAGGACGAATATTTAAAGAATACAAGCAATGTCGAATTTATTTATAGGGTTGCAAGTTCTAGGACCTTGCATCATCGACTTACGGTATTTTAGTCTGATTTATAAAACTTTAACCTCTGAGCAGTTTCCGCCATTTGCAAAATATTCGCGCTTATGTCATTGATGTTATGTGATCGATTCTGATTTTCATTTTTTTTTGCACGGAAAATTGGCGCATCATATTAAAACATCTATATTTTCCCGTATCAACCGTAAAAGTAAAAAGTAGCCTTTAATTTTCACAAGAATTGCAGGGTATATTTTCCAAGGCAGTTTTTTAAAAATTTTGTTTGTATAGGTAATCGGAGGATAAACCAATGTTCCTGTCCTAACAGCCCGCTGCTGTAGATATTTACTAGAGTCCTTTTTACGAAAGACGTCCCGCGGAAATTGGCGGTACTAAACAAATTCTTTGACAATTTCCTGTTACACGAAGACTACAGCGCTTCCCTCCACGGGGTTCTTTCGTGAAATTTTAATGGCTGGTCCGATGCAAACCCTGTACAAGCTTATATAATACAAATAGTACCTAGTATCTACCTCGAACCGCTACCAACCGAGTAGGTATTTTTTTCGTCGTTTTGTAAAACACTAGAATCGCGACCAACTAGCTTGTTTACTCAAACATGTCAGCGCACGAAACGCGACTACACCGTATTAAGGTTAGGTAGGTTTAAGACAAGTACAATAGTTTAGCAATTAGGTATGGAAATAAAAAAGGACATGGCAGCCCTAATGAGCCACTAAGTAATACGATTACTATTTATTCCTTGACGATACAGACAGCACGTACAGATTGTACTGATAGTAAATGATAATCCGATTAATCACTGATGATTATTGATTGCTATGGAAAAGTTCCCGTGTCCCGCTGACCCCCGAATACTTAAACTCGATTCAGAGTTGAGCACGTCTCAAGTCACGTTTTTTTGACAGTTTTTGATGAAAATCTGTAAAAAACTCGTCACTTGAGGCGTGCTCAACTCTGAGATGCGTTTGTTCTCTCTTATGCTCAATTCCTATATTGAACTAACAGGTGATGGGTGGAGGATTACTGTAGCAACGTTGTTTTTTGGTCAAAAAAATATGGCACGTAGATAACCATATTGCTTGCACAAAGTCAATTTCATTATATTTCTTGATATTTAGCCACCGCCATTAATCATATATTTTCCCTACTAATTTAAGATTGATTCACCAATGAAGAAATCAGTTTTCGAAGTATTTCTTTAAAAAAGTTCTGAAATAAAAATGCTATCGATCTTTTAGAAAAGGCCTTAGAACCTTATTAGTTTGATGAGTTCCAGCAAAAAAGTATTTACGTGATCTATTTAATACACAAAGCTCTCTGCAGAACTGGACAGCCCTATCATATCCATCCGGTTCGAACGACCACCAAAAATGGTGCGAGTGCAATGCAGAATACAAACTAATGCCGTCGTAAACATAAACCTTATCACCATTACATAAGACTCAAAATATTGTAGTCACGATGTAACTTTTAAATGCGGAATTTCTTGAGCAAGTCAGTAGAGACGAGTTTTTTGACTGTTTGTCCTTTGCAGGAAACTCTTGTTAGTAGTTTACGAGAAACGTTGTATCTAGTTATTAGAATTCTAGCAGCTTTGGAACCAAGCAACATTATGTTGGAAGTGTAGGGAAATAGAAAAATGTTAAAAATAAATCAATGTGAATAATCCTTTCTACTATATTATAAATGTGAAAGTTTGTAAGGATGTTTGTATGTTTGTGCCTCAATCACGCCTAAACGGCAGAATGGATTTGAGTGAAACTTGGAATATACATAGTACCTACCTACATGTGCTGGATTAACATATGGGCTATTCTTTATCCGAGCGAAGCCGTAGGCGCCAGCTAGTTTTAGATAAATAATAATTCTTCTTTCTATCAGTTTCTATCTCACGATAATAAGTTTGTGACAATATTTGGATTTTAATATTTTTTATTCTAGAATCATCTCGTGTAAAAGGTCAAATAATAAAATACTTTTCGATTTTGATTATTTATTTCTAAAGAAGGCAGGAAAAACTGAGACTTTGTTGCCTAGTATTTCGTGAATTTATATTCTATCGTCTTTCGCGAAGCAGCGGGCGGCATCTAGTCATATATCATTCTTGGAATATCAAGTTCTAAATTCGTAAGTCTTTAAAAAAAATTATGTAGTCGGCATTTTCAAACTGAACTGAATATCGTTCAGCATAATAAGCAGTTGACTGTTATATAATCTATGGCAGGCCGGTCGTTCACCTTGCAGGCTCTTCTGGAAGGTTAGGTAAGTGACAGCTTTATCATCCTGAAGTGCCAGATAAAGACGAGATAGGTGCTCTAGATAGAAAGAAACTGGAACTTAAGATGGTCAACAGAGAATTACCCATGAATACTCAAACGCATCTCAGAGTTGAGCACGTCTCAAGTGACGAGTTTTTGACAAATTTTCATCAAAAACTGTCAAAAACCGTGACTTGAGACAAGCTCAACTCTGAGTCGCGTTTGAGTATTCGGGGGATATACTACAGATTATAGGGTAATTTCTAGTAAAATCTAGTAAACATACAATACAAAAGATTAAAAATTAATTATTTATCTTTCGAACGCTCAACTTGTGCTACTTCTACTAGTCATATCACTAGTTATTTCAATTCAGTTAGGTGAAAGGACTTATGCTTGAATCCCATACATTACTTTTTACAGAGTATAAAACGGTATTTGTATCATGTCTACAGATTCTCATTTCTACAGATTTTCTCTTCAACAGAATCCCATGAAACGCCATCGTCAATGTGCAAAAATATTAAGCATTTTCAAAAAATCACTTCTTACTGAGGTACTAGTACCTTGTCAAAATAGTGTTAACATCGCATCTACATAACAACTTTAGCTAGTAGGTACCTACAGTTTAAATACCTTCAGCTGTTGAGCTCACAATAATCCGGCTAGATTATAATGTTGGTGAACCTTGTCGTCAACACCTATAACTTTCATCTGTCATTATCTGGAGACCACTTTCGTTGTCTTATGACAAGAGCCTCTCTTAGCTCGAGTGTTGAAGTGGTCGGCAAAACCAGAGGATTACGTTTTTATATGAGCATCTAGTTAGGTAAGTACTTATTTTATTTATTTACTTAGTTGCACCAACAAAGTGAACACCATTACATGCAATATTACAAAATTAAATTAAAATTAAGTGCCACCTCAATTATAGGTGCAAACCACAGACAATTAGGCGGATTTACATTTATTATAGCAATTTCGATTACTTTATCTGAGGTTCTAAGGTATCAAGTTTTTGGCGTTTTCGTAGTACCTAACGTAGCCTAGCATATGAATCCAAAAAAGCTTCATATAATACGAGATTGCTTAAAACTAATTTCATTTCTACAAACATTGACAGACGCCTAATTATTGAACTGTAACAATGAAGCCTTTATGTTAGTCTGTTGCAAATACATACGTTCGTATCGCCAAGTGACATTTTGATAGCTTTATGTCAATATCGAGCACATAACATTAGCTAATCGACACTGCGACCGTTATTTTGACTTATAATCTGAAAATAATCAGTAAAAAAACCAGAAGTGTGTCTCACCTATGTGTCCTGTGTGCTGGAAGTTGGTAGGGTTGCCGATCATGGAGCGGTCTATTCTCCGGCGCGTGCGCTGCGCCTGGGCTGCCGGCTGATAACAGCACGCGAACCACTGAAGCCAGATCTCACCACCGGTGCTCGCCATCTTGTTTTATAGTCCACAGACTGCACCAACTACAACTGCCTTCAAATACACGTTCGAATTCCGAACTGGAATTCTCTGAGTTTCACGCAAACGCGCCGAATATAATTTCCGAATTTGAAGCTGATGGGATTGAAATGATACGTCCGATTGCCGATCCGAACTAAACGCACTGACACTTCTGCACCAAGTTTATTCTTGAGATATAAACGTCAAGTTAGAGCTGATCTCCGGACTGATAGCGATGGCATGATTCCGATAACGTCTGAAACAAAACGAAAACATCGCTTAGCAACGAGTTCCGAGAAACTAAAGTAAATCACTTTGTTTACCATTAGGTCGTGAAATGATAGAAATGATCCAGGAATGTTGATTGTGTGTTAATGAGCCATGACTTTTATCTATAATGTTTGAAATACAAATGCAATGCATTACCAAGGTATGTATACTGTAGTAACAATTCTGTGACTATAATACTCTGATTTTTATTCCACTCTAAAAACTTAAGAAATTTCACGTTTCTGCTCGCGCGTTTGAACGGGCTGGGTTGGAATTATGGAGAGAGTAGGTAAATACATGATTTTGGACTTAAATAAAAAAAAAATTAGCAGCAAAATAGTTTATTATATATTTTCATTTAACATGAGGTCAGGATAGAAGCATAAAATGGCTGAAAATGAGACAACAGTTAATTAAGTACTGATCTGACAGCTGTCAGCTAACCCATGTTAGCTAACACAATTACATACTTTAGTGTTGTTTTTTGTTGTTTAACATCTTCTACTATCCCTTTCGGACAGGCGATAGTATGTTTTAAACCATATTGCTTAGTTTTACGTTAATTTATCTTCTTTCGCAGTGAAAGTGTTATAAAAGGCTGAGATTTGTTTCAACCGTGACTTAAGTAACATTTGAGGTTCAAACTGCAGTAGAAACTGCTCATGGCTACAAATGTTCCCAGCGTTATTCGTAAGAAAGTGACTGCTAGAAATCGTAATTGCAGTAAGTACTAACCCAATTGCTGGCGCCAGCAGTCAGCATATGGGTAAAAGTAGTGCAAGCATTCTCTCCTAGGAGTTAATCTGCTAAGGCTTCAACGACGATCTCTAATTTCTTCTTGATTCATAAATCATGACGGTGTGGCTGGCTAGTGCTCAGCTGAGACGCAATAGCAGAATCGAATCTCTAGAATCGAACCTGATTCTCGAGATCCGATTCGGTTCGAGAAATGCTTGCATGTTTTTTTCTGTCTTTTTTGTGTAAAATGTTAATGTTAATTAGTGTAATTGGTTTTCTAATCGTACTAATTAATGAATAAATAAATAAAAAATGTTCTATAAATATTTCTTGCATCTGAGTGTTGTGATACCATGGTACTCGTAGTTTCTGACGACACCGGTAATCGTGTAGGTACGTTCCTATTTTGAACGTCCAGTGGGTACCATGTTTTTGATAGGAGGTCGAATAGGTCCTATAGTGAAGGTAGGGTCCAATTATGAAGGTCCAGTGGGTACTCAACCAATCCTAGTGTGGGGTCAGAATTATGTAGATATGTCATGTGACTGTTGCGTCACAGACGTTGGGTACAGATAGACCTCTAGTGATAGATACCTACTATAGGTAGATAGTAAAGCGTGGTAAAAACATGATCATGTAAAATCATTGATCAAGTATTAGGTAAAAATATCATAATCTCGTTAGAGATGAGAAATGGGAGAGAGTGAAAATCACGAACTGTGGAAATGTTCGCGATAAACTTGTCAGTCAGTATCAGTATCAGTCAGTAATCAGTAATTTCTTACTTACTTATTTTTTTAGAGAAACAGTCTACATCAAAAATACCTAGAAGTCTGGAGTCTTAGAATTAGGTGCTAAAAAAGATAGGTACTTAAGTTATTAATAATAGCCGTTAAGTCTAACCAGGCACGTTAAATTGTCGGTCTCGGCTTTTAAGTCGTTAAGCCATGACGGAGGCCTTTAGGCGGCCTAAACACTCCGTCACAAGAGTTGGCCAATAGCTCATATGAACTTACTTAGTCTAACCAGAATAATTTCATTATTATTCTCTTACGTTACTGACTGACTGACTGACTGACAATAATCAATCTTAATCCACACACAGCCTAAAAGCATGAAACTTAGAGGGTAATGACTATTCCTCTTATATGGTGTAAGGGTGAATTAAGAAATGAATTGAAGATTGAAGAGGGAAGTTTCTATGAAAAGAAACTCAACACGAAAAAAAATACTGGGTGATACATCCACTGGTATCTTACTATATTATAAATGTTAAAGTTTGTGAGGATGTTTGAATGTTTGTCTCAATCACGCCTAAACGGCTGAACGGATTAGAATGAAACTTGGAATATACATGGTATAATACTATAATGTAATTGTTATCTTAGAAAAGGGCTAATTGACTTGTCGTGTTGGAGGTGAAAGTGTTTGTTTCGGATCACTAGCCCGGGCTTTGGAATATACGCACGGTCCACGAAGTTTAACAGCAAAGCCTGAACTGATACATACCATGTATATTCCACGTTTTATTCAAATCCGTTCAGCCGTTATGGCGTGATTGAGGCACAAACATACATCCACACATCCTCACAAACTTTTGCATTTAAAATATAAGTAGGAAGTAGGATTAGTTGTAAGTTTCTTTCTATTAATAAAGTTTTTGTTTTATCCGAAAATATCCAAACGCTCAATCTTTATTCGCCCGCACCCGATATTCTCATCTTTCAGGTAACACGACAAATTGTATTAGATTTAAAAAAATGTGTAGATTAGTTACGTTTTTTATTGGAAATATTAGGAGTATCCTTACCGCCAACTTCTTACCTAACCTCAACCACAATTTCGTAGGTCTATCGGTCGCCATACCTGTTCAGTTTTGCGAATAAAAATTCGAAGATTATAAGTTTTTACATAATTTTTACTTTAGCCGCTAGCGAGTACCTATAAGTCTGGGAAACTCATGTAAAACCACATGCCGTTACGATCGAACGAGTGCATTTGAAAAGGCATTAGAGAGAGAAAGCTATCAGTAGGTGCATGTAATGGTCGTATGGAAAACAGATATTTTTCATCAAAATGACGAAATTCGCGAATTACAAAATTGTTTGTGTTAAATTGGGCAACCTGTCGTCATGGCAATGGCGGCCTCAAAACGAATAGCATTGTTTATAATCGATAATGGATTGTTTCATTCAGTTGTTACCGTTTCGGCCTTTCTACAATTTCGCCCTGATTTTGTAAGTATTGGAGTGAGACTAGATACTTTGTAGCACCCACAAACACAGTTTTATCAATCTCATTCTCTATAACCCTGAGAGAAAAGAAGACCTTAACTACAAAATAAATTACAATTGAGATTCACAAAAGACTAGGCTATGAGGTCTCAGACTATCTGCCTGCCCAAAAGGTAAAACTGAAAATAGTAAAATTAATTCTCAATAATAGAGAAAAAATAACCTTTTTATTGGTAAGATTTTTTTTCGAAATTTTATTGGTTGTTTTTTATCGCACTTTTGTTCTTCCAAGTTTGGGTATAATTTTTTAAATAAAGAACAACTTAAGTTTGTGCCATCGTGTACGCATCCAGTTGCTATAATGGAGTTTACGCTTTCCACAACTGTCAACATAAAAAATTAAATTATATAAGTTAAATTACATCTGTCTGCCTTATTCCACTTAAGTAGGGTCAGCATAACATGTTTTCTTCTTCTATTATCCTCTATCAGCCATCATCTTTGTGTTCACTCCTTTAGTACTGTACGTTATAGGTGTGAAACATGTATTTTTAGGCACAATTTTTAAGTTGATTGTACCGGCTTTTTAACTAGCTACCTAAGCACTTACATTTTCTTTGTAGAAAGAAAAGGAAAGTAAAAGTTGTGTAAACATCATTCACATTTCCCTTTTGTACGTCAACAGAAAAAGATCAGCTGTCAATATTTGGCATCGTTATCAAGAGATAAAAAATATTTGAAGTTAGCTGTAACAATGAGCGCTAAACACATGTATGTCACTCTTATGATATCTACTGTTAAGCTTTTGGGTTTAAAGTTTCCTAGGATATTTGGTATTTTATGGCTGAATCACGGCGTAAAGGTTGAACGGATTTTGATGAAACTTTAAATACTTTAGTGACCTGGAATAACAAATAAGATTATTTTTCTGGGCTTCACTATTAAAGGTAACGGCGGAAAGTAACTGAAAAACGCTATGAACAACATTAAAAATATCCCAAGTTTCTCAAATAAAATCAACCTTAAACCGATCCTTATTTGACACACTGAAAATTTACCAAACAAAACTAACTTAGGGAGTGAGTAAATCATTACTTTAAAAAGAAAAACTATATTTTTACCGAAGAATCCACATCACAATGACCTGTCGATCACGCAGCATAGAAATGACAGTGACGTCAAAACAGGACTAACAGGAGATCATAAATAGTTGGTTCTATTCCCGGTATCTCCCGCGGCGACCCCGCTCAATGGCGTTTACTCTGATAAACATGGCATCCAGAATGTTTTACGAGAGTTTTCATCATAAATTGCGGGACATAATGGATATTTGATATACTGCCATATTAACCTACAAGAAATATGTACCTACTAGTGTAGATAAAAAAATAGAATCGAAAAATGCTATGCTTTTAACTGTGCTCTTTTCAAATCACATGTTTTAAAATCTTACTTATATTATAAATGCGAAAGTTTGTGAGTTTGGATGTTTGTGCCTCAATCACGCCTTATCGGCTGATCGGATTTGAATGAAACTTGGGATATACATAGAACATGTACTAGATTAACATATAGGCTATTTTTTATGCGGGTACCACGCGAGCGAAGCCGCGGGCGGCAGCTAGTACTATATAAAATAAAATAATATTTCAATAGTCTTGATTATTATCGTATAAACCGCTGTTGAGGTTGCTTTTAATTTCCTTTTCAAACGTAATATTATTTAAATAAACAGTTTCATTTAATTAATAGTTCTCAGCTATTACCTAGACATTTCATTCGTCACACATTTTATCTCTAAAAACCAGTTGGCGATCTAACTAGCAGAGTTGTAGATGTCTTGCCTATGTCGTCGTAAATCGGTCTTATCCTACTGGACAGGGGGTAATATACTCAGGCACTCGATTAAAATAAATCATTGGAGGTCATGTACCTGTGCGGGTGCCATCTTTCGGCAAATGTCGTTGTTAATCGGGAAACTTCGGGCTGGCTTGGGACTTTCAAGTTGCAGGAAAATATTGTTGACATTGATATATTTTTAGAAACCGTAAGTTTTGTATAATTTCACTGTCTATTGTACCAGTAGAGATAAACAATATAGTATTTTGGAACGAAGCTAAAGTAACCAACTAAAGCAAGCACTTTCAATTAATTGTGGGTTTGAATCCGTTCGTGCACCGATGGATTTTATTGTTTTATAAGAAAACTGGTCAAGTGCGAGTCAAATTGTAAATGTACTTTTTAATACCCTATGTACTTTGGCCCCAAAAATGCTTCTTGCATGGGGTCCCTTTCTATTTTATTTTTAATTATTTGTTGTTATAGCAGCAATAGTACACACTCTGTGAAAATTTCAACTCTACCTATTACGGTTCATGAGATAGAGCCCGCTGACAGACGGACGGACGGCGGAGGCTTAGTAATAGGGTCCCGTTGGCACCCTATTGGGTACGGAACCCAAAAAGAGTATGCGCTAATTTCTTATCTACTAGGTATTCTCAAACGTTGAAGAAAAAAATCGTGAAGAAACGTTCTTATCTTAGACATTGTGGTACGTGTAGGAATCCTGCCCACAATAATATGGTGAAGGTCCATACTAGTTTGGAATTAACTCGAGAAACGAGTCGTAACAGGAAAGTCTAAAAACGAGTCAATTTACCCTGAAATATTGCTTTATTTTCGTCCATCAAGAAGAGGAAAGTCATCCAATTTCTGCACTTTCGTCCTCCACTATCTCTCTTCTACTCCATCCTAAAGTGGGGGAGATAACAGTTACTTGTACTTTCTCCAACCCCATAAAGTATTTTGAGCTGGGATTGGCGATAAACACCAAGGTTGATTGTATAAGCCCCTTGAGCATAGGCTGAGCGTTGAGAGAGAGCGATATCCCAATTTGTAGCAGCGCATTATGACGATCGCGAGACACTCCATTTTTAATGTGCTGCTATAAGTAGGTACACTTAAATAAAAAACCATGAAAAAAGCACGGTCTATTTGTCGTGTCATCAGTTCTTTTCGATCCAGTGTGGTGAAAGGATTCATGGTTAAAACGCTCCGTTCATAACACAAGGTCTCACGTCTAGAGGGACCTAGGTGTTAGTAACATCAAAATTATCATCTAGACTTGAGCCGGTTTTGCTTATCGCATGCAAATGGCGAGACGCGGACCGTTAGAGAAATGTATTTAATTGAGAGCAGATAATGAGGACGAAAGGAAACACTATTTTATAAGGACAAAGGCACGTATTGAGGATACAAAGAAATATAAATTGACGATCTTGATCTGTGTTTTTATGTCAAGATTTAGGAGTATTTCTCTTTAGTAAAAGGAGATATAAGGATAAAAAAAATTAAATTAAAATAAAAATTGTTTATTCAGAACGGATACAAGTTGAACAAATATGAATGGTTAATTTATTGATTTAAAATATTTAGGATCATTCGAATGTTATCTAAAAATTGTGTAAACATTAAAATGCAGTATTAGATAACATGCTTTTATATAAATGCCACCCATATTAAAATGTTTTTAATGCCAAGCACAAATTTATTGCATGCATGCATATGAGGTCATGTTAAGTTAGCTTCTTTGTTCCTGTATGGAACAAAGTTTCTATTCAAGTTTCAAACAAAAAAAGATATCAATTCATTTTTTGTTAGCCTTTTTTTGAAATTCGAATTTGCTAAATCGTTTAAGTATAGGAAACATTCGAATTTTTAATCGATTCATATCTCGACTTACAATCAATAGGGGTGTATTGACTACTATTTACCGATGATTTGAATATGCGGGTATTAAAAAAGGGTATCTTTGGCTATTTAAATGGCTGTTGACCCTGACAGAGTAGCAGGAAAACATTTGTTCGAGAGCTATAAAACTTAGTCACGAACTCATTTGAACAATAGCTCGTCAATTTTGGTATCAATAATATTCGGTAGATAATATACCAAACAAGATTGCCTGCCAGACGTGACGTGACGGTATTATGAAGCTGGCACTACTAATTTTGCAGATGGATATCGATTATGCAGACTGTAAATTATGTAGACTTTCTTAAAAAAAAATATGATCTAATCGATTATCCATATTTCTTTTTCATCTGGTATTATCAGAAAATTGGTCAAACGAGTGTCGAAACAAGGGTGCTTGATGGTCGTAGAAAAAAATGAAAAAAAAAATCCTCCGTAAGGTCAGAACTTTTGTGCATGGAACGAAAAATGGCACCCTAAATGAACAGAAGACTTTTTAATAATAAAAGACAACCCGCCTTCCCAAAAGGCAAAATTTGAAAATTGGTTAATTAAAATAATATTAATCGTTTTTGTGTATGTTGAATGAAATGTGTGAATTCTTGTGAAGTTGGACCTTGTCATGGATAAGGTCAAATTACAGCATACAATGACACAAGCTTATCGTTTTGTTACCGCGGCGCGACCTCTCGCGGCCTCCTTTCGTAAATTATCTTGTTTGATTTCAAATCTGATATTCTAGAATCTTAATTCAAACTGAGGTAAGTTCTCTATTCAAATAATTTGTTTCGATTGATCGGTAGATATGCAGATTCGTTTCAATCTTTAGCAGGTGTTCTAGTTTGAAACAACCTTGAGACAATAACGTAACCAAAGCTATGAAAAGCTTTGGGTATGATGTGCTGAGAGTAAGTATGTTTTTAGAAAACATTTTTTTATAACATAATGAATACTTCTTACTCTTCTTAGGCAGTCGGCAGTAGGCTTATAACTTCAAATTCTAGATTTACACCAGATATTAAATCAAGAATTGCAATAACGAACAAGCATTTAACAACTAAATAAACATTTTCAGGTCAAAAATATCTTAAAAGATTAAAAAGTAATGTGTCAAAATATATGCTTGGAGTATAGCTTTGTATGGGGAATAGACATTACCACATAGACAATAATCAAGCGAAGCCGTGTGCGAGAACTAGTGCTAGATAGACCACAGATTCGCAATGGCATCCGGTCATAGAGGTCATCAAACTATCTTACGACATGAGTGTACTTTTTCTTTCACAGATTATCAATGTGTTACTATGTAACTGTAGGTCTTAGGTCATTAACTTTTCTACTCGATTGTGTTTTTATGCTCTGTGGTATTTCAATAACAATCAACAACATTGGTTTGATTGTCCACATTGCTCAGGTGGTAGTAGTAGCCTTCTGCGCTGTAGGTTGTAGGTTTGATTCCTACTCAGGACAAACATTTATGTGATGAACTATGAAATAGATGTTTGATCTGCGTCTGGATTTTATTATTTACAAAAAAAAACTGCCATCTGGTTTTTATAGTGCTTAGTTTGGGGCTAGATGGCGCTGTGTGAAATGTCCAGCAATATTTATTTATTATTGTGAGCTTTGGTGGCCTAGAGGTAGCGGCCCCGCCTTAGTGGTATAGGGTGCACTAAAAGATTAATTCCCGGAATAACTCCTAGAGGACTCAAGGGTAAGATGAAGTTTTTATGAAAAAAAAAACTTAGTTTAAAATATTAAAACCCTTTATATAAAAAATACACACGTCATAATATCTCCCCGTAGATTGTATAATTAATTTATAAAATTAGTGTGGGGAGATATGACGATGACAAAAAAGTCTACGTCATATCTCCCCATACATTGTGTTTAGGAGTAGTTGGCGGTCTTACATGTTGTTCACACACTTTTGCTCCATTCAGCTGATTCTCAACAGTCTCACGGCAGACCGGCATTATGAACAACATCTACAAGTTCAAATTAATGGCGTTTTAAAACAATAAGATTACTTTTACTTGCTGATTTTAATCAGATAATTGACGTCGTTCATGTATTTCTTAATTGGCGTAAATTCTTGTAAAAGAAACATGATTTAGTTACATGTCTAAATGCTAAGTCATTTCAAAACGATTTAAACTTTATTTCAGACACTATAGAAATCGGTCTATAGAAAAACTTAAATAACATAGGGATTTTATTTCTAGATGGCGCCCTTAGCTCCTAAAATAAGTTAATTCAGATTTTCAGGTTTTTATCTACCTTTCACTCATGATTAATACATCTACTATGTCTTGGTCTCCTAGTAATTTTGACTTTTATCCAGAAAAATAATTTGGTGTGAATCAATACGATTCCTCTTCTAAAATTGTCTACAAAACGAGTAAGTACCTACTACAAATACTACTTCTCGTATAAGTACCGGTTGGGTCAACTTCTTAAGATATCTCTCACAGTGTAAATAGTAGAATTCACAATATAAAGTAATATCTGCCGAAGAACCGACAACCGCTGGGGAAACGACTCCTCAAGGGCAGACCGCGACTCGGCAAACGTAATGTAGGACGGCCTTCAGCTGATGGAGTGAGGATCTGCGAAATCCTGCTGGTAGAGACTGGATTAGTCAAGCAGTGGACTGATACAGGCTGATGATGATGTAAGTGATGACGGCCTCGGTGGCATGGCAGGCGATTGCTCGCCAGAGACGCAAGAGGCGCGGGTTTGATTCCCGCTGCGGAATAAATGTTTGAATGTTCTGCAAATATTTCTTCCGGGTCTGGGTGTTGTGGTACTATGATACTCGTAGTTTCTGATGCCCACGACACAGGGAATCCTAGTCTGGGGTCAGGACTATGTATGTGACTGTTGGGTGTTATTTATTTATTTATTAAGTAGTAGTATGACACCTTCCATGTAACACCATCTGATAGGCGATTTCCATATAACGCTAATTTAAGAACTCTGTTTATTTAAGAGATATTCTCCGAATAAGCGGAGGCAGCATACGTGGAATGATATTCAGGCATGTTTATTTCGATCCAGTGAAGCATACAATGTAATGTGACTCATTCGTTTGTATAGAGCTGATAACGCGTTTATATTTACTCAAGATGCATATTAATTAGACTCGGGGTCATAAAATATACGGGTGGTTATCACCGTACAGCGTTCTATAGCGTTTGGCTAAGGCCTTAGAAAATAGGACACTAGCTTAATAGCACCAAACAGTCACATGCACATAGTTCTGACCCCACTATTCCCTGCGTCGTAGGTACCAGAAACTACGAGTACGATGGTAGGTACCACAACACCCAGACCCGGAAGAAATTTGGCAGATCATGCAAAAAATTCTCCCGCAGCGGGAATCCAAACCGTGCCTCTTGCGACTCGCCGAGCACTTGCCCGCTACGCCGCCGAGGTCGTCAATATGGTGCCCGGTTCCAATATCAAGTATACTGACGGACGACGAATCGTTCATGACCATAGCAACGCCAACGTTATCTGTCGAAAAGCGCCATAATTTTTTTTACTACGGTAAATTAACGTTCGTCGTCCATCATCATCTCATCATCTTCTGCCCTTATCCCACTCTATGTGGGGTCGGCACAGCATGAACCTTGGATCATGCTGTAAGAGTTTTGGCTAAGGTGTTTTATGACCGGCCGCCTGCCTGGCGTCAACCCTCCTCGGGAATACTTGCTTATTGTATCTCATCATGTTGGAGGATACTATCCCTTAGTCGACTTTTACGACATGCTCGGGGAGAGAAGCAGTTGGACGCATTCTATGTTTTTTCTTTACTCCCAGTCCAGCAGAGAAGTAAAGTCGTCCGTTTGTAGAGTATTGAAACCGGACATTTATCCGAGTATATCCCTTCGTCCCCCTATTCGAAACGCACACTTGCTCCACTAAACGCGATGACTAAACGCATGCTCTAATTGCTCGAAGCTCGTCCTAATTCCGCTTCAGGTGAGTACAGAATTAGTTTGCCACTCGGCCGACCCGTGTCGCAAGTCGTGATCAAAGGGAGGAGACTGAAATAGGGCACCGTTGCCATGGCAACGGACTCCCGCATGGGTAGTAGGGGACTGACTTCGTTGAAAATGCTTTTTATTGATCTGTTAGAGGAACATCCCGTGACTTTCTTCGCATAAGTTTTTTCATCCTCCCTCTAGGAGTTGAATTTCGGCAATTCATTTTCGTATACGCTAATAGGAGAATTAATTTAGTATACAATAAGAGGAAACTCTCTAAGTTTCAAGCTTCTAGGACTTATATAATAGTGACATTAGGATGAAAATCAAACAGCTCTAAATAACAAATCTGACAAATCACATCTTACAAATCATGACCAACATTGTTTCTTAGGAAAACAATATCGGTTAGATATAATATAGATAGGTACCTACTTCTTTATAGAACCAAAGTACTTACATAACTAGGTCTATTTGTATAGGAACTATTGAGCTGTTCACACAATACTCATATCCTTATTAGCTTCAATTTTATTGTGTCGGGCTTGGTACCTACGAACAATAGTTATAGATATATCTATAAAATTTTGTCTGGCAGTCGGTATCATTTCATATTACTTAGTGTACTTTTTATATGAACCAAATTCATATTCTTTTACAATAAAATTTCTATTAATGAAACGTGTGTCTTTTGTTTCAAGAAAATGATTCTAACCCTCGAATACTCAAACGCGACTCAGAGTTGATGACGTCTCAAGTCACACAGACAGTTTTTGATGAAAATCTGTCAAAAACTAAATGTTATATAAGTATGTTAAAATGCAAAAATCTCTTTAAACTTGCTACGTAGGTATATCTACAGATTTATTTAGTACCTACATTGCTTATTCTAACGAATTTTTTTCCCGATTCTTGTCTGATCATACTAATATTATCAATGTGAAAGCTTGTGAGGATGTGACGATCTTTGTGCCTCAATCACGCCGTAACGGCTGAAAGGATTTGGCTGAAAATTGAAATATACATAGTACGTTTGGAATAACATATAAGCTACTTTTTATGTGGGTACCATCATCATCACTTTTGGGTATGGGCCTCTGGATTTTACCAGACTCTTTGGTCCTGTGCGTCTCTTATCCAGGTTTTACCTGCGACTTTTACAATGTCCTCAACCCAACGCGCTGTCGGACATCTAGCAGTGCTATTCTAATTCATCCGAAAATGCGTTTCCGCTCGGATTAGGAAACTTTCCGATGCTGATTATTTAATTGCGATGATTTCCAATATCAGAAACTTTTCGAATGAATTAGAATAGCTGTGCTGGATTTCTTAATTATACTTAGAAGATGAAAACCGCTGACAATCACTAGTGGTTGCCTTACCTTCCGATGTGACCTATCTTCACCGTGAGCCAGCGTTGTGTTGCAACGCGGGTATTAATAAATTGACCGAATTAACGAGCGGATAAGATGCCGATAACGTACTATTGAAGTAGGTGAACTGTATAGTAACTTGTGAAGTTATCTTACTAAATGTATAGTACCTATACAATCCCTAAGTAGAAAAGGTATACCATATACATTAAAGTATAGACAAATTCTAAAGTTTTAAAATAGAATAGAATAGTTGTTTATTTCAGCATTAACACCATATTAGTTTTAGGTGGGGTAAAAATATACTTAATGTCTTATTAAGTTAAATATTTATGGTTTAGTTTGGAACTCAAGGGCTGAGTACTTGACAACTATTATTGCTCCAGATCCTATCCTACACTGAGAATAATAAGAAAATAAATAAGTTTAGTAAGTAATTTCGGATGAGCTAGTGGCCAACTTTTGTGACGGAGTTTTTAGGCCGCCTCCGTCTTGGCTTAAGGACTTAAATCCGGGATCGACAATTTAAAACGTGCCCTCCGAAGCACGACAGCCCTCAGCTCATAATGCCACAATCACCCATCCCA
This sequence comes from Scotopteryx bipunctaria, assembly GCA_949320045.1. Lineage (NCBI taxonomy): Eukaryota > Metazoa > Arthropoda > Insecta > Lepidoptera > Geometridae > Scotopteryx > Scotopteryx bipunctaria. The sequence goes on along the minus strand of OX439459.1, from coordinate 3,548,319 downwards.
ATTGCCACCGCGCACAACGTTGCTTAACTATTTTTACTAGTTATTTTGGGCATCAACTTACTATTTATTTTATAAGGTATGTTTTTGAGTATCAAATTGTTCTCGTTTAACTCAGATTCTTTCAAATATTATAAAACCGGTAGTTACAACTACCGGTTTTAAATACATGTATAGATTGCAAATCAGTGTTTTCCAGCACTTCATGTGTTATAAGGTTTCTACTATAAGTTATAATATAACTGTATGGTGCGGTGATTCGGGTCACACTTACCTACTTCGATACAAACTCTGTATAAGGTCAGCCAAGAAATAGAAAGTAAAGAATGTGAGTTTAGAGCAACGGTCAAATATACAATAACACATTTATTATAGCTTCTGTCCACGGATTCTCTCGCATGTTACAAGAATAATACGTTTTAAAAACTTAAAAAAACCATATTCAATGATAAGGAGGCTAGAAAAAAATTCATCTATTTTTCACCTTTAGGGGTGGTATTTTTTCTTCATGGGGCCAAACGGGAAGTACCTACCTATGCCCTCACAAACAAAAAATAATCCAAGTCGGTTCGTAAATGCCAGAATTCTGAAGCAACAAACATAAAAAAAATACAAACGGATTGAGGACCTATTCCTTTTTTGAAATCGGTTAAAAAATAGCTCATTATGTTCCAGGTTAACCAGCAAGGTCCAGCAGTGGACTGCTATAGGCTGATGATGATGATGAGTAGAATTAAAACAACGCGACAAATTATAAAAAAACAAATGTTACGAATCACTCTTTTAATTAGTAAAAGTTGATTTCATAATGTTCATGCATTAGCACGATTTTGATGAGTTGGTCGTGTAAGGTTGAGCAACTGGTCTCATTTACCTAATTTGCATTATTTATTATTCATTGGTTATGAGGAAATGAGGCATCTTTTTAAAATCTGCATGCATTTGATTACAACGACATAATGTCTCAACTTTTAGCTAACTTCCCCGTTTTAGAGCACTGGTGGTTGGTTTAGTAACAGCGGCCTCGCTTGCCTCGGTCGTGGGTTCAAATCCGGTCGTGCTCTAATGGATTTTTCTATTCGAATAGGTAATTTATGTGCGCTATACCGTACTCTCAAATGGTGAAGGAAAATATCGTGAGGAAACCGTCGTGTCGTAGAACCTAAAAAGTTCGACATTCGTGACCAGGCGAACACCCGCCTCGCGCGGCAGCCTCACAGAAATTTTATTTCGGAAAATATTTGAGAAATATTTCGGCAAAACATCATCATCATTGCCAACCAGATTACAAAGACCTCTAGCTCAAAACAATCAAATAAAATCGCATTCAAAATCGGGGCTCTTGGCATATTGGATACTAAGTACTAAAAAATGAGTCAGGATTTGAACTGCATTCAAATCTCGCAGTGGTATATCTTCCTTATCAGGATGAGCCGTATTCCTCCGAAGATAAGGTTGATTTTGGCGCAATTAATTGTTGCGTCAATGGATCTTTAACAATGGCACCGTCACACGTTATTTTCATTGTGTATTTTTTATGTTATTGTTAGTCATTGTTGGTAATGCACAGATGTCTTGTAGGAATGTTATTTTTGTGTCCCTGCGGCTACACTGTCGCGAAAGTGCGAACCTTCGGTATTGAGTTCTTGTCTATCCAGCCCCCTTATTCTCGATCACCAAACGAAACTTGACAGCTCGTAACTTATTTGTGAGGCACCGTGTCGTGTTTTTGAAATACAAAATTTGTCATATAGAATACGATAACATGGTGATTCCACAAACATGCCGCGTTAGGGTTTCTTTAGTCATCCAGAATAAGAGGGCTGTTCCCAAGGTCCTTCTCCGGTACTTCAAGGAGTTGGGCTGGCTGGGGGAGGGTTAGCAGGGGGATAATGCACAATACACCCCGTCGCGGGACGTCAATGCAGTTCTTTGTTCCCCTAACATTAATTAGAATTAGAAGGGGGCTGTTACAAATATATGATCTGTCACTCTAAGCGTCAAGTTCTATGCCAAAATACAATAATATAGCCTGGGCATTTAGTGTTTTTTTTTTAAATCTTGAGGTCGATTTCGATAAACATTTTCCTAAATTAAACCTAATTTAAAAATGTTTACGTCCCATTCTAGTAGATCGAGATAACAAAGACCACTACAAATTTTTATCTGTCAAATTAAGTTTAATTATAAAAAAACCAATAGCATTGTCTAATGTAACGGTAGACATATTTTTAAGTTTTAGTTTAGTACCTAACTTAAATTATAAAATCAAAAAGGGCATAGTGTCTAAGTATTTTCTCATGCTTTGGTAAAGGCATGATTAGTTTTATCTGTATAATGGTCAAAAAAGAGTACAGCCTAACTAGTAACTCGATTCAGTGTCCCCGAGTAGCACGCCAGATATCAACAGGGTAGCGTTCGGTTTTTTGAGCCCGTGTGGGCGCGAACCTTATATTGCCAGCAGTCACTTATTTTATTACATTTTTCATAATTATTTTATATAAGGTTAAATATGAATAATTAGGTTAATAAACTAAACTAAACTTACGTACCATGAAAACAATACAAGAACTTAGGTACTTACTTGTTTACGTAAGTAAGAAGTGCATAGCAGTTCACCTACGTGACACAAAAAAGATTTTAACGCGGAGTCTGCATACAAGATAATGTTTACCTAACTATAGAAGTAGGTATTTGGCTGAATTGTGAAATTATTCGTGTTAATCATGCACATGGTGAATATTATCCTCGTTGCTCAACTTATTTCGCAAATCGCAATGCAGGCTTCAGTTTGCCAATTACATTCAGGAAAACTGCACTGAGCTAGTTTTAAAATACCTATAATACTTAGGTACATACAAAACATCCTGATTCTGTAAGTATCTACATAATCCGTATATAAGTAGGTAGGAAACTATAGTTTTTATAATACTTATCATCAAACAAAAGAAAAACAGTAAATGAGCCTACAACGGCTTCATTCCTCAATTTAGATTTCGCAAGTAACATGGTGACTCACACACTCAAAGCGTGATTTGACTTATGGATGTCAGAAAAAAATGGTTCACGATCTTTGTGTATAATAATGTTGTTGGTTGGTTCTTTACGTTTTCTTAACTTATTATTCTGAAAATGTATTATTTCGTGTCTAAAGTATAAATAAATCATACGAGTAGGTATATATACACTAGAATTCCCTGTGTCCATGATGGACCATGGTACCACAACACCCAGACCAGGATGAAATATTAGCAGAACATGCAAACATTTCTTCTGCAGCGGAAATCTAACCCGCGTTATTTTCGTCCCAACCAAACACTCGCGCACCACGCCACCGAGGCCGTATTTTAAAGCAGATTTCAAATAGCAAAACTTTTTTCTTTTCTTCATTGCAGATGGGGAGATTTTGGCCTAGACCAAGGATAGGTATCCTAGTTAATAGTAAGCTCTGAGTCAGTACTCAGATGCGGGCAACTGTTTTTTTTTGTTTTTTTTTTTAACAGATCATTATAAATGTTGCAAATAATAGATTTCACACAGACGATAGATCTACTAAGTACGGTAGGTACTATTTTTACTTATGCTGAAACAATCCCACGATTCTTGAGATTCTCCAAAGGAAATGAACTTCCGAGCAGCCATAAACTTCAGTAAAAAATAGAAACTCAGTCTTATTTATAAAAAACATGAGGAAAATAAAGTTATTACGAGAATACTTACTTATTATAAAGTCGGCTAGAGCTATTCTTGACAAACTAATTGATTTGTTAATTAAATAAGTATAAGCAGTTCTACAAAACACATTTTGAAAGGTCAATAAAAAATTATTTTGTTCAAACTTTGAATATTATTTGCTAACTCAGATTGTACGTGAAAACACATTTAAATAAACATGATAAAAAACCAAGGAAAGCAAAGTCAGTTGTGGTCAAACGTTGAAGCGTGTTTAAATGGGAGAATTCACTATTTTTTTTTTCATTCATTCATGTTTTACGTGCATTCATTCATTCAAATGGAATAGCTAAATGAAAATTTTAACTTGAGATGAATAGGTATAAACTTTACTTGTCATTTATTAGCACTGGTTTTGTCGCCTGACATGTCGTGCTAGTTCTGAGCTCAGGTACCGTTACATTGCCTCATTCAAATTCATAAGTAAACTGCTAATTTTTAACGATTTTTAAAGATTTCTTTGAATGTGTAGTTTCGGCCCTTCTAATGAAAAACATCGTGAGGCTAACAAAAACTAAACTAACCGGCATGTCGTGGAAGCAAGAAAAAAGCCTTTGAGGCGCACTTTAAATCCTTTCACCACACTTGTTTGAAAGAACTGGTGATATGATAATAGTAGACCCTTCTCATATCACAATTCAAATTTTGTTTTTTCGCGCTATTTAAAACAACTGTCGTCTTAAGATCTCTTGTTGTCTTCTGTCTAAGTTTAGTTATATAAGTTATAATACGGTTTTTTATGTTGTCATTTATTTCCACCAACGGAAACTCATAATCACACTTATCAAAATTAAAAATAATGACTGAATTATGTTCTTCTTAGAGTTCTAAAAGCCCCGTAAAAATAGAAGCCGTGCAGGCAAAACTTGCATGGTTCACGACATTTGTAGTATGTTATACATCCTATCAAATATTTAGGTTCTCGATATTATTTTAATTATGTCTAAAAGGGTAGTCAGAGGCACGTCCCAACATTATGTATTAGCTATATTTTGTATATGCAGACGTGTATCATCTAGAATATTAAGAAGTAAAAAAGAAGATTTTGGTTTGAGAGCGGTAAACGAGTACGAAGTACCTACTTGATCTTGCATTGTCATGGCCGTAAGACCACAAGAGAACAAATACCTAGCTTCGACCTCGAATGTAGGTACCTAGGTACATGACATGTTATTTATACTTTCAAATGAGGATCCCCTGTTTTATCATCAAGGACTTTAGTTTTGTGAACATTTGCATGTTTATTTTTAAAAGCTTTTGTGTTTTTTTTTGTTAACTGGTATTTCTAATGTATTTTGCTTTTCTTTCTGGATGTAATTATTCAATCTAATAGTGGGTTGTTTTTCTGTTTTTACTGATAAATAGCCAGTTGTTTTCCTGACTTCAAAAGTTCAAAGACTAGGAAGATTTTCAATTAAATAAAAGGGGTTCTTATGTCTTAATTTTTTTTTTTCATCTTCCCTGTACAAAACCTGCCAATAACTCGGAATGTACATAAATATATCCCTAATGGGGTCCAACATTTTGGAGAGGTCTATCCCTTAGTCGATTTGTAAAATGTATGAATGTAGTAAATGGTAAGTCGGAATCCCAACAGTGGGAACATCCCAGTGGGTAGGAATTTATAGTCAAACAACGTATCAGTTTATCATTGCAGGAACGTAAACAAGTTGCGGTTGAGAATACCGAGACAGTCACCGCAATGATGTCGACTATACAATACATGCAGCTTGTTTTATAGTTTAATAGACTGGAAAATGTGATATCACGGTCTGTAAGGTACTTCTTTAGAGCGATATACCAACATTGACATTTAAGAAAAAATCCTTGGATTGAAAACGTCATATAATAGTCCTGTCCATGTGACATTGTCCATTTTTGGCAGTTCAGTGTTGAGCGATTCCTTTAACCCCGCAGCTACATTATCGCGATACTGCGAATCTTCGTGTGTCGAGTCCTTGTGACAAGTTCGCCGAAAAACGGTAACGTGGACGATTTGAATAAAACTTTGATTCAATGTTGGATAAATACATGTGACCAGTGGTATATGTACCACAATGAGGAAGACACGCCTCTCAATAGGTATTGTAGTTTTAATACACGAGCGTGTCTTGGGTATGGAAATATTATTGTATAAAATATTACCTACCATACTGTGGTAGTTGTAGTTAGTAACTGTAGCCGTTAGATGCTAACTTTGGCTGCGTTTTATAGCACTCAATATGGATCGTTTTCTTTTACAGTTTATCCTCGTTCGATAAAAATCTTACTCGTTAGTTATGAGCTGGTAGAACTTTATTGATCTTATTCATATTCATAAGTATACGTCTAGAAAGATGTTTATGTATTCCACCGGAGTGAAAGAAACAACTAACGGACAGCATTGTGCCATGCTTTCTCATAAGTTTCAATTAAACGCCAAACTGCAATGGCATGTAACTTAAAAGTGGACACATTTCAAGAAACCGCGTGTAGCAACTTAATCAATATGGTACTCACGTAAGAACAATATCCTTGGCGATGTCACACACTTGCAAACGCACTGTTATCACTTGTTTTCTTTAAACACAGTTTACTTAGTATTGTTTATTGTAAGTTCAAATCCAACGAGATGTAACGTCCACCCAGTAGGAGGGTCGGCCAGTGACTGATCGCGACTTGTACTGCGACTTGCCGGCCGCTAAACTTGACTACAAAAGGATATTTGGACCATTCTCTGGTAAGCTAACTGGAAGTTTATTGTGAGAGGTCTAGAGTTCATTTTAATGAAGGTTCGCGGTTGTTTCCTTCTGAAATGGAGCGTGTTGTGTATGCCACGGCTACTAGCATTTCTTTTGAGAGAAATGGCAAAAGGACATCGGTTGGCCTCATTTAGTTTAACACGGTTCTGGATGATGTCGTAAACACGTGATCTCATTAGGGGGCGAATAAAACCTAAAACGGAATAATATATCACCGCACCATCTAAGCCACAGTTAAGAAACGTGGAACGCAATTCTTCTTAAGATAAGTACTGGGTGCACTAAGTGATTAGAAAACTAGTATTATCTAAAAATTTGAAGACGAGTGAGAGTGTATAAAAATTACGCAAGAGACACCATGAGGATCGCTTAGTGTTGAATAAACAATTGGGCTCGTTGATTTTACCTCTACCCTCCTTTTGGGAAAGTAAACACATTTGAAATATACAAAACCTAAACCCCATTACTAGGTATTTTCTAGAGGTTTTTGAACCATGAAAATGTTAACCAGTTAAAACAATAATGTCTTCTTTAATCACTTTTACCTACAAAATGTACTCGTAAGTAGTACATAGTGAGTTTAACGTTAAAAAACGTTATTTTTTTTTAATTTTCAGCATCATATCTCCCGAGTACCTCTTATTATTGATTAGAAATTAGCCAGAGGGAAAGCCAGTCATCAAGGCGCTGATTATGAGGGGCTGGCTGGACCATACGGCCTATTGAGCATGAGCAGTGTTCTGCTCGAGTGGACTTGCCCACTGGCCACGCATGCGATTTTCCGATCATGTGTGATGGATGACCATGTTTAGGGATGTTTCTGATAAATCAGTTTATGCTTTGCTCTAATTTTGCTACATTTTCATCAATCACGTTGTAGTTAGGTATATTGCGTCTTTTGTCAAGTAACTCCAGGATTCACTCACTAGCATGTGACATGACATTCTTCAAACTGACTAGGCTCTTTTTTTCAGGTATTAGCAAATCTTCATTTTCTACGGTCACACTACTCTCGCTTCATTCACTCTCATCACATTCTAAGGGACGTAGTATGCTTTTATTCTAGCTTTCAATAAAAAACATGGTGCAAAAGATGCTTATTATAAAAGTGTGGTCACATTAGTTATGTTTTTAGAACCTAGGAGACTGGGGGGTCTCGGCTTGTGGCCATAAAACCAACATTTACAAGGCTAATTACACGCACTGAGTTGAAAGGGCTTCTAATGTAGCTTTCATCATCTTATCCCTTGCCAAGAATGTGAAGAGAAGAATACCTGCTTAAAAATCAAGTAATACCTACCTAAATAAAACGTCATATTTGTGGCAGTGTAGGTACTAGCTATAGAATTGAAATACAACACCTTAACTCCAGATACGGATTTTGATTATTTTAGATAGTCTTTATCTCTGAATAATATAAAACAAAATCGCTATTCACGTTTGTCTGTTTAGTTAGTCTATATGTAACGGATTTTCATACAGTATTTAGAAAAAATCTTCCAGTAGGTCTGTATTATAATTAAAAGTACTTACGAATTAAATCGCTCGGACACATAAGACGTATAATTTCAACTTATAAGTATATTTCACTCAAGGGAAGCCTAGGGCAGCTAGTTGGTATATTGTCAAGATAACATTGTCATTTCAATACGCTTGTGTTCAGTCTGTGTCTTCGACATGCATTGGCTTGTTGTGGCTGTGATCTGCGTCCTTGCAGGTGACAACAAGTGCTTTACAAACTCCATTTTTGATTTGATAACTCAATAGGCACGAGCAGTAGACGCGAGAGTTAACGAAAGTGAAAATGTTAGACTGCTCAGTGGTATTATTTAAGTGATAGGTGCCATATTTTGATCTTTTTGGACTGAATAGGATTCATTGAAAAACAGGAACAAACCTTACGATCGCGCTTAACGACGCAGAGTCAAAAAAGTCCTATTTGCTAGTTCGTCGTATGCTAGCATGCAGTGTGAATAAGTCTCATTTTAAGGGCTGAAACGAGAGGGATAATTGTTCATAAATCCAATGTCCATCTTCCCATTTTGTACTCTTAGTAAATTGGCGTCAATGGTTCATCCAGGTACTTTATTGGGCATGATTTTATCTTCACAGGCAGCATCACCGCTCAGCTAGATGTGAGCGTTACCTCCGGTGACAGCTATACGTTTAATATTTTCGCTGTTGGTCAAACTATCACCTCGTGCCACTTGAACACGCCTCATGAAGGCAGCCTGGACTTTTCCCTCGACCAGCCATCAGTAAATCAAAGATATGAACTTGAACCAAGTGGTCCATTGCCATCCTGCTCCGTGCGTGTGAAAGACCTGACAGAGGCTGACAATGGTATTTGGGAAGTGGCTTATAAAACTGCTGATGGCGGAGAATCTGCCCTGTTCAATTTAGCCGTCGCTCCACGAGGTATGTATTGCATAATGCGTAAGTAGGTACTGTGGAAACGTTAAAAATCTTATGAAATACGCGCTGAATACACCAGCTGATGGTGAAAGTCCTTAAATGAATGTGTTCTTTATTTGATTTGATATTTAAATATTTCAAAGGTTTAGATCATCAGAAAGAATCAGTCAATAATAATAATAATAATTTATTTATCGGACTCACGAGATCCATTTGGCGATACAAAATAAAATAAATTAAATAAAAAAAACTAAAATGAGAAAAAAAATACATAGGTATTAGGTGGCAATTTGCACCCAACGTCTGTACATTGCCGTCTGCAGTAGTCTGTCTGCCAGACTCCTAATAATAGAGTTGTTACACCTGTCAACTCTGGACATGAAGGAAGCGATTCTCTTCCTTTGGATGGCGTTGAAGGAGTCTACATGGGCTTCAGCGTACATTTCTGCGTACAGTCAATGTTTCGTTACCTTTTATTATAAAAAATCTGATTTCAGATGAAGATGAACAGTTTCAACTTGACGAGGACGTGACATGGTTAAACCCCATAGAATTTCCAACCAGAGAAGGACAAAATATAGACATAAGTTTGAGCAAAACCTCTTATCCCGAAGATTGCTACGTTCGCAAATTGGGTATCAATGGGGGTTCAGACAATGTTATAGAAGGAGTTACATTTCATGACAGCAGTGACTTTGTATCCTGCAGAGTGACCATAGGTCCTATGGAGGAAGCATTGCTAGGGGATTGGGCTTTGTGCGGTAAACGAACTGATAACAGCGAGAAGCAGGATAGATGCCAACTTGTAAAGGTCGCATGGCGTAAGTATATTATTAATTTTTGCTGCTTGCAATGTAGTCGTAGGTAGGATATACTTGAGCAATACGTAAATAAATATTTTTAATTTTGTATGATACGTATGGTAACTTATATGTATGATATGCATGTTAAAGTGGTAGGTAACTAAATGATATTGAACTCATTAATATCATGCATGGTGTAATTTCCAGATGACAGCGCTCGTCCAAACAATATGTGGAGTACTGTGACTCAGCCAAAATTCGATCACGTTGTCCACTACGGAGGCACATTGACTCCTACAGTCCTCGGGTATAGCAACCGGCTCACATGCCACATCATCACCCCTGAAGGAGAAGATTTAGTAATAAATGCTGATTCCGACTACCCAAACATAAACCTTGCTCCTTCTAGTACCACCACGTGCAGCATCGCTATAGGCCCCATTCTGGAATCAATGCTTGGAAACTGGACTCTTTATGGAAAGTTCAGGGATTTCACCGGCGTGCACGAAGTACGTCTACCAATGAACCTTTTCCTGTACGGTATGTTTTATTTAATGCATTGGTTTGTTTGAGAAATGATTAAGTGTCTTTGATAAACATAATTATCAATTGCAGATCCAAAGAATCCTCACGATCAAGCTTACAATGTGACTGTAAGAGACCCAGTAAAACGTGCCGTTAACTTGGGGAGTCCCTTGACTATAGAAGTGGGCAACATTGGCCAAGTAGATAGTTGTCAAGCAGAAACACCTTCCGGGGAAACTTTTGACTTGGACAGTGCAGGCTATGAAGGAGTATCATTTGTTGATGTCGGAGAGAGTATCGCTTGTCGCATCACCATTGGGTCTGTTACAAAGCAGCTACTCGGTAAATGGACAATCATTGGGAAATTCAGTAACAGTGGACGCTTTACTGAAGAACAACAGACTTTCGAAGTTCTTGAAGAAGGTTTGTTTACATCAGGTTTATTATTGACATGAATGAAGTGAGCAGATTGTTTATTATTTAGTAACAAACGTGGGTTCATTTTAGATCCAGAAAATCCAATAATAGACGATGAAAGAGTAATTCAAAATATGGCCACTGAGCGCGTAACTACAGAAATTGGAGCTCATCACAGATTGATTATTCCGTCTAGTTTTTTCATTGAGGGTGAAAGTTGCCACATCAGGACCCCTTCCGGTTTGCAATACACCATCATGCATGGATTCAACGTCGACGGAGTCGAAGTGATCGAAGGGGACGGAGTAGAATGTGGCGTTACCGTTCATGTGGTGTCAGAGGAGGCCGTAGGTGAATGGACCTTGATAGCCAGAGCGACGCAGTACTCCCAGCTAATTGAACGGAGATTACCTTTCATTATCAATGTTGAAGGTAAATTTTGATTAGTGGATTTACTATAACGCTACGCGTATCAAGTCACGTTCGGTGATAAGATCTAAATACGTTAAAATGATTTGGGGTGGTAACAAGATAAGGCAATTCTTTTCTCGTCATCATCAAATTTATTATTTTCAGAAACTGTTAACGCTATACCTGCGAAGCTGACTACTTTCGAAGGGAATGATGTGTACGTCCGTTTGGCTAGTCCCACAGAGCAGCATGACACTTGTAAACTCGTTGGGCCCGCCAGGTCCGAGTCTTCTCCTGTGGTGGATCCATTGCAAACACAATCTTGTGGATACATCATAATGAACGTAGCGACAGATGATGCCGGCACTTGGGAAATTACTTATGGAAGCAGAATATCTTACAAAGCATCCATCGTTGTCTCTGTAATTGGTAATTTGATTGTCCCTATCTGATTTTAGATGTCTATTCAACATTTTGATAATGCTTCAGGTACCTTTTTGACTGCCTTGCTTTTAAAAGAAATATACCAACGGCTAATCTGCAAGCTAGGTAGATGCAAGACATTCCTAAGATCGATCGCTAGGTAGACCAAGTCGGTTACTCAAGATCCATGGAAAATGCTTTGACCATAGTCCAGAAAATATTATCAAAATATTTACTTTTATTTTCAGAGAATTCCACCATTGACACAGACTTCAACACCACCATAGGTCTGATCCGAGGCCAATTTGTGAACGAGATAGTCGGCCCTAAGAGTGCTGTGTACTGTCGTCTGATGGACCCACAAGGTATGTTACACGCTAGGTACCAAGACCAAAGCCAGCCTATGATGACTATAGCAAGATTTTTCAATATAGACTATAGCAAGGTCTGATTTATCAACATTAAACGTGGTTTGAACAGGTCCGTGTTTCCAGTCGAATAGAATACCTAACTTGACGATTTCTAATGGTTCGATCCATAGAGTTTTCAATCAATTAATTCTTCTCAAAAGTACCTACTCATAAAGTTTTTGAGCTCCGTTGGTGAGTTGGTCTCCTTATTTTTCGCAATAAGGGGCCTTAAAAATATAGATGGAGGGAAATTTATCATCTAACTTCATTTTATCTTCCACTAGGTACTATGTAAATTTTATCTACATTGTATTGCAGGAGTCGTAGTATTCGATGGCTTCGGCAACTGTACCTTGGCGCTGGATGAGGTGACCAGTAGGCACAAGGGCGCGTGGAAGATGCTAGTCACCACTGCTGGCAGAGTAGTCGCTGTTCAACACCAGCTCTATGTCGATGTGACAGAACCAGGTACCACGGCAAGATTATATTTGTCTATTTTTTAATCTATTCGAAAGGACTGGTCGAATCCGGTCATGCATCAGTGTCTTTTTCTGTTCCTAAAATGTGTATGCGCTGTACCAGTACACTCATACGGTGAAGGAAAAGATCGGCGCAGAATGTCGTGGAATAACCTGAAGAGTACAAAAGCATTTTTCAAAGTCACGAAAGGAGCCTCTTTGATGCACACTTCAATCCTTTCTCCATAATTCTTCGAAATAACTATTGACACGTTCTATACGTTTTTTGTCTTATGAGTTAGGTACTCTCTATAGGAGACAGATGACAGATCGTATAATTGTTTTTATTATTATTGTTTACTTACAGACAGCAAGCCCGTGGTGACGACCCGAGTGGAGCAGAACAAACCCACCATTGTAATGATCTGCTCCGTGGCAACCGAGGCGGCCGTTCGTGGCTGCCGGTTCACCGACCCTCAGGGAAATGTGCTGCTGGCGGTCGGAGGCATGGCAGAAGACCGCTATGTCTTCCACGGAAATGAGACCAGGTGAGTATCTTGTTAGATAATTCTGGCAAGCCGGACGAACAGAACAAGCCCACCATCACATTGACCTGCTCCGTGGCGACCGAGGCGGCCACGCACGGCTGCCTACTCAACTGCCCTCGGGGGATGGTGCTGGCGGTCGGAGGCATGGCAGAAGACAGTTATGTCTTCCATTGTCAGACGATTTGGCGGCACATAGTCACGGACGTCCCTGCAGAACGTAAGACGCTAGTCTAGATTAAAATATGAGACGGAACGCAGTAGTGCGTCCTTCAAAGTAAGTGCTAATGGAACTACTGAGAGAGAGCCGTCTCCGCTCCGCAGTTTCTTTGACTTGTTAAACTTTAGAGACGAAAATCTCAGTAGTTCCTTTTCCAATAAGCGTCTATCTAGCGACTTCTTAAAACTTAAATTGACCCGGCTACAAACAGAGTACAAATACTTCAAATTAAAATGTTTTTCATTAATATCTCTAGAATCATTTGAAACTTCATAAACTACGTTAAATGTGTTTCAGCTACGAAGCAGAAGTGAGGAGCCACGAGTGCGGTCTGCAGATCAGCGAGCCCCTGGCCAGTGACCTGGGCATCTGGCGGTGCGCCATCGAGACCGAGGAGGACACCTACTACAGCTTCATCGATGTGCTCTGTCCGTGGGCTTTGCAGAATGAGACTGTCGCTGCTACTGTCCAACAAGGTACCAACACCAGAAGACCCTGATTTTCTTATTGGCGAAGAAGAGTGTCGCTTGCTACTCCCGTTAGTGAGAACAAAAATTGCGTGAAACAGACTCACGTCTGCCTGTATCCCCAAGCCTCCAACTTGCAAATTTTCGAGTGCCACTGAAGGCTTTAAATACAAGTAAGAGTTTAACAAATTTGCTGTAGAATCCATGCCAACAAGTATAGATGAAATAGCTTCATCTATACGCCTACGGGTGTTTCTTAGAGACTTGAATTCGTAAAACGTAATAATAGGATTCGTAGAATCGATAAAGTTAGTAGACATAAAATGCACGAAAGGAGTCTCTTTGAAGCAATCAATCCTAACGACGGAACGAATGACACGGGTAATGGTAGGAAATATTGAAATATGACTTACCCTTTCAGAGCCGATCCTGGAGGCGAAGAGATCAAGTGCGAGTGCCTTGGAAGGGGAGTCGGTGACCATGTCCTGCGAGGTGCGGGCTACCATCAGGTACTGCTACTTCCGCGCGCCTAATGGAACCACCTTCACAGTGTCTCCTGGTAAGAGTCATTTACTTTGGTAAATTTGATTTGAATGATCAGAAGCTTTGTCAGCTGGACTGGAAGTAAAGAAAAAGCATAGATTGCGTCCAGCTGCTTCTCTCCCCGAGCATGTAAAAGTCGACTAAGGGATAGTGTCCTTTCCAACATGATGGACCACCTATATGGGCGATGGATCACCTGTCACCATGGTTCACCATATCCTTCTTAGGACTAAATCAGAAGTGTCTGCAAGTTTTCTTATGTTTACTTGTGACTCTTCCCACCCCATTAGGGATACAGGTGTGATAATTATGTATGTATGTAATCAGAAGCTCTTTTTTACTTTGAAAGTGGTTTGTAGCTATTGGTGATTTCAATGTCTACCTACCTACCAATTATTGGAGAACCTAAACTGATTATAGTTTGCCAATTTATGACCAATATAATGCTGTGTGTCACCGTAAAATTGCAAATACTGTTAGATTATAATCTCGCGAGATTGTGGCGACAGTGTCCGTAGAATCGCCAGAAATTTAAAGCAGTTAAATTGTAAGCAGTATGTTACGGTTCGCAATCTTTCGAAAGTTTATAATCTCGCGAGATATCTATATAGAGAACCGTCCAGACACAAAAGACAAAGTCAAAGAGACAAGAAAACTTTTAACAGATTTGCTTGGCTTTTTGTGCCTGTGTTTTGTGAAAGGTGGAAACCCTAACCCAGCATCTATTTGTTTCCAGCGATGTCATCTCCTAATATGGAGTACGTAGGAGCTGGGTTCGAAGCTGGCGAGTGTGGAGTGAGGTTCCACGGCATGGGGCATGAGGATGCCGGCCTCTGGTCCTGCCATGTGGGCCTAGTCAGGGACTTTAAAGAACAGAATGACACCATCTACTTAGATATACACGGTAATTCATGAAATTTTCTTACATGTTTAATGAGAATCAGGTATGTAAGGTATCGGGTTGAAGCTTTCGACGACGTAGTACCTGGATAAAAAATTGCCTAAATGATATTCCAAGTCACACACACTTTGCCTATTTCAAGTTTCAACCCAATCAGTTCAAACATGCATCCATTGCTCTATGCAATAAAGCCTTAAATCAGAGTAAAATTAGAGTAAAATTAAAATGTGTTTTTACTTCAATTTTAAAAAGTAACAGTTACTTGGGTTACCTTTTCAAAATAGTAGAATTAGAAATACGATATGATGGCAGACCCCAGAACATTTACAGCTCGCAAAAGTTTTGCTGGAGCTAGTTGTTAAAGAAGTTGGTGTTTTCAGAGGCGATGAAAGTGAGACACTTCTGCTCTGATTCGGAAATAGTCGTAGAAGGCGTTGTGCACGGTGGCCCATCTCTTGACTACTGCAGATTCGTGAGGATCGATGGATTTGGTAAGTCTTACCCCTCCAGTCACTTTATGCCAAAGGAAAAGGAAAACTGAACCGAAGCTATAAAGATGAGTGAATGTTGAAATAGACTTAGGTTTTTTCGCTACGATCATGGTTAAAATTATGACTGACTGAGGGTAATGAGAAAATAGTTGTTAACTCTTTTTTCTTCCCAGGTTTTACCACAGACCATATACCATCTGGGTACACTGATCCCAGCCATCTTAAATCGGGAGAGTGTCGGCTGAGAATCAAGGAACATACCACCCTAGATCGACATCCGTGGACCGTGGTGGCCAAAGTCCACGGTCAGGACGTTGAGATCGCCAGAAATACAATTCTCTTGAATGGAGATTCTAATGAAATTCATTTTGGTAAAATACAGTGTAAGTTTGAAAGATTGCTGTACGTTACTTATGAGTTGTGAGGGTAACACAAGACCGTTCGTACTGGAAGTATATTGGGCAGCCCTATGACGAGCAGTGACCTTCTATGGGCTGATGATGATGACGAATTTCCTCTAGTTCCTACAGTGGCTCTTTCGCTGTACGCGTTGTGAGGTTATGGAGCGCCTTTCCTTACGCTATTCGTAAATGCCGATCACTTAATTCTTTCAAGTCGAAGGTAAAAAGCATTATCTTTCGTTGTAAAACCATATTTATCTATGTGGGTATATCTATACATTTTTGTAGATATATATTATTTGTATTTTATATTGTATGTAGTGTATGCATGTATTTTATTAGTTCATCATATTTGTTAGTTTTTTTTCCTGTCTCTGTCTGTACTGTACACATAATATCCACCTATGTTAAAGCCTCTCCCTTGCCTCATTGCTTCGCCTTTGTACTTGTACTTTTACCTAAATATTTAATTTGTAAGTATCTCTGTGTACAATAAAGAATTTCAGAAATTCGAATAGTGGCTATGTTAGGCAGACTACCTGCCCGATGGTCGGATGACATTGTGAGGGCAATAGAACAGTGGATGCGACTGGCACAAGAAACCCAGGAGTGATATCGAAGAGGCCTTAACTGAGCAATGAGTGAAACCTGATGATTCATCATAATCTTTAATCTTCAGCTAGATCGCACCCACTGCAGGGTATCCTGCTTTAGCTTGATCCATTGACGTCCCAAGACACTGACAACATTCTCGTACATTCGGCTTTAGCGTCAAAAGTAGTTAATAGGTTTTAATAATACCTAGTCAAAAAGAGCTTGCACGTTTTTTCTTCCTCGATGTTTTCAGAACTATGACCTGAATCCACAGGTCCAGAATTAATACATTCGGTAACAGTCTTTGTATTTCTCTTCCCAGGGGGCCACCTCTTCTTCTACCTCTTCCTGTGTCTACTACTCCTGTCGATATTCATGGGGGCTTGTCTCGGGCCCAAGAAGAACCGGGAGTGGACCTACTCCCGCGCCTCAGTCCTGAGGGCCAGCTTGAGGAACAGCTTCAGGAAGCAGCCTATTCCACTGCCAGCCGCAAATGCGCCGCCAGCTTACCAAGTTTAAAATAGTCTTCAAGCAGTTACTTATACTTCTAGGTTCTGACTTAATACACCTCCAATCATAGTTAATAAAAATCAAAGAAATTGTAAATACCACAAATAATGCTCATGATACGAATTAGATGTTGGCTGTAAAATGTTTTCTATGGTTTTTTATATGGAGTATCACTTTTAAGTTATGTACAGCGGAATGAAAAGGTACGTCAGTTTTTAAATTGATTCGTTTGACGTGTCACGAGACATGTTACCTTTTGAATCTAAGGCACAGAGCAAACTGTTCCATAGAAAATTATGTTTAACTGCTCGACAACAAAGTTAAAATTGACGCGCATCAAAGTTGTTTGACTATTTATCATGTCATACATGATAGTATGTTTTACTGAATTAAAACCATAATTGATTCTTACACTAGGTAGTGCAAGCGAAAACCGACTTCAAGGTGACGAACCTTTTCATTCCGTGTGTACAAATATACATCTAAATAAAGTCTTTAAGGCATAACCTACGTATTTATTTAGGTCTCGCTATAACTGCGGCTATGTTTATATAAAACGTGTAACGTGCTACAATAAAATCTAATCTGAAAGTTATAAGGATGTTTTTGGCGTAACGGCGGAACGAAATTGGGTGAAATTTGGAAGGTACATAGTTCGCGACCTGGAATAACATAAACTTACCTAGACTATTTTTAGAGTTTCGTAGCCGAAGGGTTTCCAACGGGACCCAATTACTAAGCCTCCGCTGTCCGTCCGTCTGCCCGTCAGCGGGCTGTATCTACATATACAACGTGTAACATAATGTCCCTATAAGCCCGAAAGGGGTGTATTCAGACCGAGCACTTGAATACATTGACGTGTGCAAAAGTTCAATACATCATATTTGAAATTCCAATACAATTAAAAACAAATTATTTCATGAGAAATTTGTGACAACCCTATGTGTTTGTTTACCATTTGCGTAGGTAACAAACACACGCGCACCCTCCTATCGCGTCGGACCCACACATACGCAGACAATTGAACGCGCGGCAAGTTTCAAAAAGTACCTAGGTGTAATCACCAAAGTTTTCGTAAGAATTTGCAATTTTTTTAATTCTACGTAGAAATTAAAGTCGAAGATTAAAATCACGATATCTTTCACACATAAAAAAACAACTACCTACCTACATCTACCTAGGTAGTTACCTAAGGACCTAGGTACAGGAAAAGTTAAGTTATACCTTTTCTCCCTTCTTCTTGGTTGGCTCGGAACACGGCTAATTGACATGGTAGGTATTAGGTAGGTATGTAGGTACCTAGGTTGGTATTACTGGTACACATTCACATTCACAATCACAAAATTATTTTTGTCATTTTTTATTAGTAAGCTAGGTACTAATGGGGTACCTACTAGGTAGGGTGATAGGTTAGGTACCTATCATCATACCTACCTATCACTGAATTTTATCACTGTTGACACACACAGTAGGTACTCGGTATCCATCAAAGGGAAGTAGGTACAACACACCACCGAATTCCCGGTCTTCCCTCACTGGTGCGCCGGTGGAAAGATCCCGTCGAGAGAAGACGGTTCACCAATCCCAGAAAATAGCCCGTAAGATGGCAATGGCCGCCCTGGATAACGCTCTCTGTAGAGCTGACGCGCCGCTACTAAGCTATTAATTATTTGGTGCTGCTCCAACACACACACACAACACCATATCATAATACTCACCGTTTGAGTACAAAGCCGACATCGTATCGTTAATTAGTTACGCGAACCGAGAGATTACTTGTTGCAGTTGTTGCAAGGAACGAATGCTAATTGCGACTGATAAAAACCGATCTGTTTTGCGACCAAAAGTAGGTACCTATTGCCGAAAGCCGAATTTTTAGGGTTCCTTGTCTGGGGTAACCCACTAAATACCGATTGGGAAAAAAAAAGGAAAAAAACTTCACCATACATCTACTACTACTACTACTACTACTACTACTACTGTCGTCGTGTCCGTGTCGCTAGCTCTTTTGAACCAGTGTGGTGGAAGGATTAGAGTGCACCTTGAAGGTTCCTTTCGTACACTTTGACACACGTCTATGACATGCCTGGTTTCCTCACGAGGTTTTCCTTCACCGTTTGAGAGCATTGATATTGCACACATAAATTTCGAATCGAAAAATCCATAGATTCGAACTCACGACTTAAGGATGGGAAGGCGGGGTTCATACCAATATGCTACCATGTGCTCCATCCCCATTTGCTACTAGGTACCTACCTACTTACATAATAACCTACCAACAATTACGTAGTTCAATCAAGAAAAGTAAAAAACAAATAAACCTACGGAACCAATTTGATTTTATTAAACAAACGCTTGCGGTGCGGTGTCGGTTGACGGTTGCGGATTTTGAATTTAGCAAAGGCACCGACAGCCAATTAGGGCGAGGTGCCATCCCACTAGTTGTTGTTGTTGTTTCAATGCAACCAATGACAAATAGGCTGTTCACGATGAAAATGAAGATTAGTAAGACAGATAAGTCACAACCTTTGACTTTAGTGCCCAAGTAGGTAGGTACAAAATTGCATTGAAAAATGCTCCAATGAATATTGGAATAATACATCGTTGGAAAAACTAAAGTGGAATAGGGTCACGGCTTTATCCTCAGGCACGGTAGACCTCTTCTCATACTTCTTGTTACCTACTCAAGATGCTTTTAAGGCCCGAGTAGGTAGGTACAAAATTGAGTAGGTATCACGGCTTTATCCTCAGGCACGGTAGACATCCTCTCATACTCCTTGGCACCCACTGAGGATACCTTTAAGGCCCGAGTAGGTAGATACAAAATTGAGTAGGTAAGGTACCTATCTCCTATACTAGGTACTTAACAAAGAGATCTGAAAGGATGTTTACGGTGCCTAGGGATTTTAGTCGTGATGTGACCTTACATTTTAATTACCAATAAATACCAAGGTACCACTAGGCCTTCAAAAAAAAATAGAAATTACTTATTAAGCCACCTCGTTATTAGGTAAGTAGGTAGGCATTTTACTAATGGTGTCTGTTCTGTTACCTGTTTCATCTAGAGTTCACACTTAAAGGTCAAAAAACAGCTGTAAATAGGGATGCCTCATGTTGTGTCAAGTTACGTATTGGAGCAAAGTTTAAGAGACATTTCATGAATGAAAACCTTTGAAATTTTAAAAGTCGTTGAACAAACGTTGTTCGCAATGACGTATAGAACACCCCCGTTTCGGGCTTATAGGGACATTATGTTACACGTTGTATACACATTATCACGCCCGTGTCCCTAATAGGGTGGGCAACAAAGTAATCATAAGAAAATTGGCAGCCACTTCTGATTCAAATTCCCAAGATGGATATGGTGAACCATGGTGACAGGTGATCAGCCTATCGCCTTGGACGAATACATTTATTCGTCCAAGCCCATCGCCCATATTATTATTAATCATTTATTATCAGATTATTATATAAATCCATAAAAAAACATAATACATTTACATTTACATATAGATGATCCATCGTGTTGGAGAGGATACTACCCCTTAGCGCAGAATAAATAAAAGTACTAGCCCTTAGTAGACTTTTACGACATTCTCGGGGAGAGAAGCAGCTGGACGCATTCTACTCCCAGTTCAGCAGAGAAGTACCTCATGAACCGTAATAGGTAGAGGGTGGAAATTTTCACAGAGTATGTATTTCTACTGGCACTATAACAACAAATAATAAAAAATTAAAAACTGAAGGGGGCCCCATACAAGAAACATTTATGTACGATGGTACGGAATCCTTAATAATAATAAAATAAATAATAAATCATAAAATATAATGAATAATAAAATATATGAATCCGGTCATAAAACACCTTAGCCAAAACTCTTACAGCATGATCTTGGATCATGCTGTGCCGACCCCACATAGAGTGGGATGAGGGCAGGAAGATGATGATGATGATGGTACGGAATCCTTCGTGTGCGAATTGAACTCGCACTTACCAGCTTATTTATTTAGACTTCATGTGGTACGAACGAAGCTGCGATCGGATGCTAGGGCCTAATATGGTACAGCAATCGCTTAGATTTTCATTCCTGGTTGATAATGTAATACTATCAGGCGCTTTGAATTAGGTGAATACTTATCTAATACTAGCTCCCGCCCGCGGCTTCTCTCGCGTGGTACCAGGATAAAAAGTAGCCTAAATGTTATTCCAGCGCACATACTATGTATGTTCCAAGTTTTATTCAAATCCGTTCAGCCGTTACGGCGTGATTGAGGCACAAACATACATCCACACATCCTCACAAACTTTCGCATTTATAATATTAGTAGGATTATTCGTTGTTTGGTCAAGGTCGACGTATATCCTGACTGTAATGACACAGATAAGATAAGATTGTATTTTTTATTGTTGCCAGTCCAATATAAGTTCTAATTCGTTCTGATTGTGACTACTCTCTTGTCATTGGTTTATTTCGACACTACCTAACTTTCGAGTGACATGTTGTACGAAAATCATGTGGAAAGTTTGGTTGTTAAAACTCACCAGACAAAGGGTAGATCAGCAATAGCTATGTAGTCAAGCATAGAGTAACTTATACATAGGCAGTCTCGCTATAACCATCACATAAGCAAGCCGACTTTATTAGCTACTGGGTACCTATATGCCTCCCTATGTGTGTGCCATTCTCCACGGTCCATTGGTAGCCTCATCTGCGGATGCTATATTAATGTTTAAAAAGGTAGTCCATAGGTAACCTTACCCATATTTAGAGCTTGCCCACAATCTTTGCGTTGTTATCATTAGAGTCCGATGGACTTACCTCTCTTTTAGAGTTCAAAATAATAATTGAGTCATGCACGACCTTATATCGATGGAATAAATAAATTAATACATACATTATTATCACGCCCGTATCCCTAACGGGGTGGGCAGTATCACAAGTAATCAAAAGAAATATTGCAGCTACTTCTGACCCAAGACTCCCAAGATGAATATAGTGAACCATGGTGACAGATGATCAGCCCATCGCCCATATAATAGGTCCATCAAGTTGGAAAGGATAAATTAATCAGTAATTTAATTCATTGTTTCTTGTACTAAATTCTTGTCTAAAGATAAGAACCATAAAGATTAATAGTGATAACTAGGACTTCAATTAATTGATTAGGCCCTAAATAGAGCTGCAGAAACGGTTAAGTTATTTTATTTCATTTAAAAATGATTTTTTGTATTATATTTGGTGTTATCTTAGTTTCCGTCGATGGTAAGTTTGTGTATTTATGCTACTACGCTGTGATTATTGGAATGCAAACTTCCCTACCTCATTATCATAGTATGCTTATGTAACTTATCCTTATTTATTACCTGTCGAGTGAAAAATATTTCTTTTTTTCCTACTTTCCATATCCTACTAATAATATAAATGCGAAAGTTTGCGAGGATGTGAGGATGTGACGATGTATGTTTGTGCCTCAATCACGCCCAAATGGCTGAACGGATTTGAATGAAACTTGGAACATACATAATACGTGTGCTGGAATAACATATAGGGTACTCTTTATCCGGGCACAACGCGAGCGAAGCCGCGGGCGGCAGCTAGTTCACTATAATTATCAAACTCTAGCCCCGCCTTAAAGGATTTTGAAGACCTGGAAAGCTGATCTATCTGCTTAAATTCTTAACTTCCAGGACTCAGGGTAGCGGGAGGTGATCCGGCATTGGTCAGCGAGTACCCGTTTTCAGTCGCTCTGCTGACCAATGCTGGTCAAGGCTCCTACAAACAAGCTTGTGGAGGGACTTTGCTGACTAACAACGCTATTTTGTCGGCGGCTTCCTGCTTCTACACAAATCAGGAGTACGTACCTATGTGTATTTATTCGTCCAAGGTACCCTATACATAGCATGAAATTAAAAGAAATATCTTATTTGGTTGACCTCTATGATGCTTTTTATCTATTGATTTTCACGGAATTCTAAGATTTCATTTTGATATGATGGTCAGGTCGATTATGTTGTGTATTTTCACATTTATCGGTACGGATATGTAAAACGGCTGTCTTAGGGCAACATATTTTTCTCTCTTTAACCAATTGCCTTCTAGCAAAGGAGTAGGAAGCAACATACTATAAACATTAGCAGCTATTTTAGCCTGGCTTCCATGTATTTATTGTTCCGAGGTATTTTTCTAAGCTTAACTTAATTTGACAGCTCTAAAAATATAACAATCCCTGTTCTCTGAATGTATAAGAAAGGGACGTCAATATTTTTAGGACTGTCAAGTCAAACTAAATTAAGTTTAAGAAGAGTTTAAGAAAATGCAAATCAGAATCGATACTATAATGTCTATGACAGTTTTTTATTGACTTTTGTGAGCAGAGTGATCAATGTTCCAGATAGCCAGTTCTTTTGTTTAATTACATTTGCAAGTCTTTGATTGAATAAACAGATGTTGAGATTTAGAGTAGATACAATGTATGTCCTACTTGCAACATTTACATGTACCTAACCTACCCATCCATCTTTATAATACGTTGAGATTTGAAGAACATATGGCCCATGTCTGATCCCCAATAAATATGTAAATTATCTTCATATTATTACACCACATAACATAGTATCACGCCCGTATCTCTATGGGGTGGGCAAAGCCACAAGTAATCAAAGCAAACTTGCAAGCCCTCCTGATTCAAAGTCCCCAGATGGATATGATGAAACAGACGGCCTCGGTGGCGTGGCGGGCGATTGCTCGGCGGAGACGTAAGAGGCGCGGGTTCGATTCCCGCTGCGGAAGAAATGTTTGCATGTTCTGCAAATATTTCTTCCGGGTCTGGGTGTTGTGGTACCTTGGTACTCGTAGTTTCTGATACCCACGACACAGGGAATCCTAGTGTGGGGTCAGGACTATGTGTGTGACTGTTGGCTGTTATTATTATTATTTTATTTTATTATTATCTTCATAACATTCTGCTGGTAAACATAATAAATCCCGAGAATCTGTTTAGATCCTCACACTTTTGTCCTTTTGATAATTTGTCTCTAAAAAACTAGTCTGACGTATTGAAAGCTATGGGATTTTTTGGGCTTTTGCGTTTTGACTATGAGAGAACCAACAATTTAAGAATTTTGACCCGAGGCCTTTTTAGTGACGGATGTCCAGCATAGCTACTACAGTTACTGGTCATGTCAATAGTTCTTTCGGACGAGTGTGGCAAAAGGATTTTAAAGTACGCCTCAAAGGCTCCAGCATAGCAAGAAATTTTAGAAAGATCGCTACCGTACTCCACCTAGACAACTTTGCTCCACATTTGCGACTCTAAAATCGTTTCAGAGCTGACCCAGCGAACTGGTGGCGCGCCCGCGTGGGCTCAAACAGCGGCAATTCAGGAGGCACCATCTACGTGATCAGGAGCATCAATACCAACCCTGGCTTCTCAGCCACAACCCTCGCGAATAACATCGCGGTCGTCAGAACCACACTGAACGTAGCCCTGAGGCCAGGGTCGGTGGAGGTAGCCAGGCTGGCTGGAGCAGCCTTCACCTTCACGACGAACCAGGTGTTAACTGCGATAGGATATGGAGCCACTTCAGTGAGTTTACTCGTTTTATGTTATGACGGCGATGTTAAACAGCTTTGAAGATAGGATTCTGTGATCCGTAACTTTCTTATCGGACTTAATTCAATTAAAACTAATTTTATAAATCTAAATGACTAATTTTGTGTCTCAAACACAAACAGCTGTAATGGCTGAAGGGATTTGGAGGAGACTTGGAAAATTGTAAAAACTTGTACATAGTTTGTGACCTGGAATAACAGATGGTCTACTTTTTATTTAAAACCACGCGAGCGAAACTGCGGTCCGAAGCTAGTTATTTATTAAACCTATACAAAGTACCTGTGTCAATAGCTTCTTGGATAAGCTATGTCACCAATGGCTCGATGACTGATTAGAACAGTATTAGGAATTTCTTGCTAAGGTATTTCTTAGAATCTCAGCCAATAATCCACCAACATTTATCTTCCAGAACCAAGACCAGTCGTCATCAGCGGAATTCCGCAAGGTTGAGGTATTCGTGGCTGATCAGCAGATCTGTGCGGATAGATACAGCGACCTGGGCATCACGGTGACGTCAGACATGGTGTGTGCTGGCTGGATAGACGTCGGCTCTAGAGGACAGTGCCAGGTAATCCTTTCACCATACAACATTTTTATTTTTATTTTTAACCGCAACAGGTTTGCGTTTGACCACACACTACCTGATGTTAAGTAACAGTGTGGTCTAAGATGAAGCACGCTTATCTAGAAGAAACCTATTGATTCTTGATTTAAAGACACCCATATTATACTCTTCAGGAAACACAGACCCCGGCAGAGTTCCACATTTATGCAGTGCGTATAAAAAATGTGGACTAGTACGAACATTTGGAAACAACATGAGCGCTCGTGGCGTAGCTTGCTTAGACGTTCTCGATTGATCGTTGAAGTTAAGCAACCCTGTGCGCGGTCACAATATGGATGGGTGACCGCAAGTGACATTACGAGATGAGCGCTTCCGTGCTTCGCAGGGCACGTTAAATTGTCGGCTTTTAAAGTCGTCAAGCCATGACGGAGCCCTTAAAAACTCCGTCACAAGAGTTATAATAATAATAATAACACCCAACAGTCACATACATAGTCCTGACCCCACACTAGGATTCCCTGTGTCGTTGGTATCAGAAACTACGAGTACCATGGTACCACAACACCCAGACCCGGAAGAAATATTTACAGATCATGCAAACATTTTTTCCGCAACGGGAATCGAACCCGCGCCTCTTGCGTCTCTGCCGAGCAATCGCCCGCCACGCCACCTAGGCCGTCAAGTTGGCCACTACGAACTTACTTTTTAATGCTAGTGTACACGAAATATCTCCTCAGGGTGACATCGGCAGCCCACTGCTTAGCAATCAAGCGGTAGTGGCGGTAGCATCGAGAACACAAGGCTGCCCCGACATCATGTACCCGCCCCTCAACAAGCGGATCGCGCCCTACCTGTCCTGGGTGATCGCCGCTGCAACTGCTAGGGATATCTAGTTATCTATACTAATATAATAAAGAAGAAAGATTTTTTGTTTTTGTTTGTAACGAATAGGCTCCGAAACTACTGGACCGATTTCAAAAATTCTTTCACCAATAGAAAGCTTCATTATCAGGGTCCAGTATAGGCTATAATATATTTTCAAAAAAGTTAGGGATCCGTAATAAAATTGCAATATTGTAACCCAAGGTAGAAAACCCAACGTGCGAAGCCGGGGCGGGTTGCTAGTACCTAATCAAATATTCCACCACACCGCTCCGAAAGAACTAGTGTGTGAACTAGTAACACTTGTAATTGTAACAAATATTGTTTCAATGTTACTACCGATATGACGGTTATAAGTACAATATAGAATGCCTCGCGACCTTTTCCGCGTTGAGTTTTTAGGGTTCCATACCCGAAAGGTGCAAAGGACCCTATTACTAAGCCTCTGCTGTTCGTCTGTCTGTAAGCGGAATGTATCTCATGAACCGTAGAGATGAAATTTACAAAAATAAAATAAAAGGGGGCCTCATATAATAAACATTTATGTACATGTATAATGGTACGGAACCCTTCGTGTGTGAATTCGACTCGTTCGTGACTCTAGGAATTGAAGTTCGGGAATTGCTTTCTTTGTGTACTCCTTCACCACTAGAGGTACCCTCCAAGTTTGATGCTTCTAGGACTGTGCGTTCATTTATAATCAGACAGTCTATCGTAAACTAAGGCCTTTTACCATCTATAGTAGTGATTTATACAGCGTCGGGAGGCAACTTTTACCTTCACAAACGGGACGCTGTAGTGCCCGGGACGAATTAAGATGGAGTAGGCTTGCCCCTCAGTCAATCGTAACGCAATGAGTAATACATATATTTTTTTATCAAGGCACAAACGGTTTAAAGTGACATCAATTGAAGGGTAAGGGGGAAGAAAGGTCATAGTCATTTTTTAGCAAAATTAAGGTAATAACGCCATCTAGTTCCCATTAATGTGTACTATGATGTGGTGAAGACAGAAATTTGATAAAAAGGTCACTGTCTACGGAAAATGAAGTAGAAAAACCCCCGTTTTTTAAATAAAAGATCATATAGTCAAATCAATAATTAACATAATGAGCATAGTTAGAAATAATGTGTACACCTAACTTGTATAAGTATAATGAAAGACTATAAGACCACAATTTATGACAATACATTTGTTTCAAATAAATGATTACTTATTCAAAATAAGACAGTTTTTTTGCATTTTCTCTAAACAATGTCATTATGACTATGATCCTTTTTCCCCCTTACCCTTCAATTTAGATTGTTCTTTAAGATGATATAAATAAAAAAATGAGTAACACAAAATTTAATATTTATGGTATTTTAGTAGTTCACTGTACTAATAATAATATTTTGATATCTCTACAATATGTTTACTGTTTTCGAACAAACCTGAAAACTCCCAACAGTACAGTTTGTAATTTATTGCTCAAGCCGAAACGGCTGAACAAATCAACCTTATCTGTCAGAAAAATACATAAAATTAAACAACGCCTTAGTATTTGTCAGTATTAAAACAACCAGTGAGAGATGCGTTCGTACATTATACTGGTCCTGCTATTGCCGATGTCAGACTGTGTCACGTTGCATTACGAGCCGGCAGAAATAATCAGTATGTATTATTCGATTAGAATCGATGTGCCCGAGTGATAGTGATAATCGAGTTGGGTACAAGTGATAAGTGATAAGGAATACATTCACAAACCAAAATCCAATTTAATGAAATATGTATGTATTTGTATGAGTATTATCACGCCCGTATCCCTAGTGGGGTGGGCAGAGCCACAAGTAGTTATGACTACTTGTGACTGCCCACCTTGAACTTGAAAACTTGCAGCCACTCCCGATTCAAAGTCCCAAGATGGATATGAAATATACAAGTTTTTTTTTAGAATTATGACTGTGATCATTTTTTTGTAAAGCCAGTTCGGCGGTGAAAATACTTATTATGAAATATGAGCTGAGGCGTACTTTAATCATTTCACGACAATGATTCGGAAGAACTACTGACACGGCTAGTTATAGTAGTATCAAAAGAGCTATGTTAAATCAGAAAATTACCTGTGAGGTATAGGGAATGGCTTAGGGCAAAATCTTAGTACTATTGCAACATGTGATGTTTGGTTGTGCGTCTTGACGATTTATATAGTAGGTAAGTACCTAATTATCTAAAAATGTCTATCTGCTTTGTTTGTTTTTCACAATATTGAGTGTATTTTAACTTTCGGCTAGATTACACTTGTGTGATTCAATAGGCACCTATTCAGGTTTGCCATGTCCTGCGCTGCCATTGCAAATACTGAGTTGTAAAAATAACTTATTCTATTTTAAAATATTGTTCTTTTTTGTGGTTTTGGTAACAATATACGTTTTTTTCTATTCTATCACAGAGACTTAGTGCACGAAAACAGCCTTCGAGCACACTGGTTCGAAAGAACTAGCGATACGATTAAGTAGGTAGTAGACTTACCCCCGAATACTCAAACGCGACTCAGAGTTGAGCACGTCTCAACTCACGGTTTTTTGACAGTTTCTGATGAAAATCTGTCAAAAAATCGTCATTTGAGACGTGCTCAACATTGAGATGCGTTTGAGTATTCGGGGTTAGTACGTTCGGTAAATCAAATTGTATACTTGCCTACATCCTTTGTGAAAATGTACGGATCCCGTTGAACACCGACGTACGCATAATTATACAAACGATTAGGAGCGCTTATTAGCCTGATTGATTCTAAATTACACCAAGATACAGGTTCTCTCACGAACGATAAAACGTGGCCATTCAACGCGTATTCAATGTATGGAGATTTTGGAGAAATTTAGTTACATCACATTAATTTATTTCGCGTTCGTTTGCAGACTTAGGTATTTATATTCAGAACTTTTCATTACTGATAAAAATAAACTAGTTTTAAGGCAGGTTTGTAAAAGTGTCATTATACTAAAAAAATAAGGCGATATTTGTTTGAGTTTGAATGTATGTTTGATCCCCCTCATCTCTATAACGGCTTAATGAATTTTGAAACATAGAATTTACACGATATAATAAAATCTAATATAGGCTACCTACTCTATTTACCCAACTGCGAAGGACGGTTTGGGGTAGTATGTGCATTCCTTTGGCTGAAGCTGTAGTCCAAATGGCTGGACGGATTTTGATAAATGTGGTGTCGTTGGACTCGTCTGGATGAGTGTCATAGGTCAATATATTATATGTCAAACATGGCGGCTGTAAGAAGCTATTTTCGTTTTATTCCTTTGGCTGCCTCTGTTGCCGAAACGGCTGGACGGATTTTGACAAATGATGTGTCGTTGGATTCGTCTAGTTAACGAGAGTGTAAAATAAAAAATGAGCCCAGACAAGAAGCATTAAGAAGCAATTTTATGCTACTCAAATTTTACAGTCAGGTTTTTTAATCTTTTAAATAAATACTTAGGTATTGTTATAAAAATCCATGTAGCATGAGAGCCGCGGGTGACTACTACTTCTACTAAGCATTTATTTCATTGCAAGTACTTTAAATACGCGAGAACAATTGCAGCAAGACAATAAAATACACAATGCTTTACAATTTAATTGAATATGATTTTGCATACGTGCATTCTTAAAACCAATCACAATATGGCAGGTACGTTCTGCCTTCTAGATGCCCTAAAATAAGAACAATTATCTTTTTGTTTGAACAATTTTACTATCGTCATCATTTACAAGCTTACTTTTTATAGTTGTGTGCCATGGTACTAAAGGAACTGTCAAAAAGAAAAAGCCGACTGATGGTAAAACAAAATATGTTAAGAAACTGTGGTGCAGAAAAGAATACAGCATTCGTCAGAACTCCAAAGGGCATCACACACGGCGAAGATTTTACTTATCTATATTATAAATACGAAAGTTTGTGAGGATGTGTGGATGTATGTTTGTGCCTCAATCACCCCTAAACGATTGAACGGATTTAGATGATACTTGGAATATACACAGTATGTGTCCTGGAATAACATAATAGGCTACTTTTTATCCGGGTACGACGCGAGCGAAGCCGCTGGCGGCAGCTTGTATTATAATACTTTCTTCAGATACGCCTTAAACGCTGCCTTTAAACAAACGCATTAAAAAAAAACACTTTTCCGTCTTCCATACTACTACCGCTCGTGTCACTAGTCCTTTCGAAGCAGTGTGGTTGAGGGATTTACAGTACGTCCAACGGAACTTGGCATTCGTGAAGTTAGCCGTTCCGATGCGCAGTGTAGACGTGTTGCGAGTGTAGATTACGACATGTTCGGGGAGAGAAGCAGCTGGACGCATTCTGTTTTTTTTACTCCCAGTCCAGCAGAGAAGTAAGACACGAGATGTTTAAACAAAATTTATTTTTAAGGCAAATCAAAAGTGGAACTTTCGCCTATGCTTATCACATGTGGACTCAATGATATTGTTATCATTGCTGCTCCTGTGATCGATACCAAAGCCGTCTACAAACTGTACAAACCAAACGGAGACGTGATAGAACTAAAACTGCCAAGACGAACGCAACGAAAGCACACGGACCCCTCAGACTACGACAATATGGTAGTCAAGTATATCAACCCACAAGTGAAAACAATATACCCGATAAAAAACTCTATAATTGTAGACACAAAGTATGTAGGTATAGATATCGGTGGAGATAAAGCAGATGTAGTAAGAGATGCAGAGTTGAATATGCTCGGGAATGAGTTCATGGTCGGACCGCTTTTAGAAGAGGACTATGGGAACTGGGTGCTGAGCGTGTATTTTAAGGATATTGACGATAATTGGATGGAGTTGTTCCAAGTTATTACCATGGAAATTGTTGGTAAGTTTAAAAGCGTAGTGCCGTTAATAAGATCGGCACAGTAAGTAAGCATCCATTAATTACGTGAGGCGATTTTGGCGATTTTTCGACCCCCCTCCCCAACCCTCCTAATCTCACGTGAGATTTTAATGTAAATAAGTTAATTTGTGCTTGATTGCGTTGGATTCATTTAAAACAAAAACGAATTTCGGATTTTTATTTGTAGGGTGTTAAATCATCATCATCCACAGCCCATAGTGTACCACTGTTTGATGCAGAACTTCCTTTGTTTCCGTTCAACCATTCGCTTAGATTCAGTGCCTCCCTCAACCAAAAACTATGACCATTTGGATGTCGACGATTAAAAAATAATACTTTTAAAAATCTCGCGATCAGAATTCATAGTTCGGATTATAGAACGGGTTATGAATTCTGATTGCGAGAGTTAAGTTACGTTAACTTCACTTAATATTTCAGAGCCTGTACCATTGATTCCGAAACGACGCAGGCTAAAATCAGGCGCCACATTTCGTCTCAGATTCGCGTACCCCATCAAACATCTGAAGACCTGCGAGCTCACTGCACCGAGTTCTTCATACGACAGGTTAGTATATATTAGTAGTATATAGTATATATTAGTATTATATACATGTATCTTGAGCGGTGATCACTCTTTCGTAACTCCATTCTTGACCCGCGCTTAGCAATCACGCTAGTATTTGCAACATTACAAAGTTCGTTAGTTCAGTCATGATCAGTTTCTACCAGTGGGTTGTCACATTTACCTAACGACTTTGCTAAATAAGTAGTACTCTATGACGGTTTCAAATAGGAATTGCTTGCAACAGAGTTACATCTGTGACGGCCTCGGTGGCGTGGCGGGCGATTGCTCGGCAGAGACGCAAGAGGCGCGGGTTCGATTCCCGCTGCGGAAGAAATGTTTGCATGATCTGTAAATATTTCTTCCGGGTCTGGGTGTTGTGGTACCATGGTACTCGTAGTTTCTGATACCCACGACACAGGGAATCCTAGTGTGGGGTCAGGACTATGTATGTGACTGTTGGGTGTTATTTATTTATCTAGATGAACATCGGTAAAGTTACGCGTAGAGAACAATAAGTTATTCTTTACAGGTTTTTCGACAGAAGCAAGATCCATTTGGACACATGCGCTTACGTGATATCAAACGTGACGAAGGAAGACGAAGGCGTGTGGAGGATCATTGGGATTGGAAACATGATGTTTTCAGGACACGCCAATTTGGATGTAATATCCTGACAGTTTCGGGAGAAGCGATGTTGTGTTGAATAAACCTTATTTTGTTACCGTTAGTTCAATACCTACTTGTCTAATGCCCGATACAATATTCTGCTGACGGAGGACGGATCGTTCATTACTAGCAAAATTGTATGTTTAGAAAAGTTCCATATATTTACAATATTGGAACCTGGCATAAGTAGACCATCAAGACTGTTATATGGGGCTAGATGGCGCTGTCTGAAATGTTCACACAATTTATTTATTTGTACAAAATAACCACTTAAAATTTCCAATTTGTCTTTTTGCACCTTGTAAAATACTCCCTAATTGAACAGGTAATTGTTTTAATATACTTGAAAATACTGGTAACTTTTGAAATATGTACTGAATAAAAATAAGTCAATGGACTGGACAGTATTACAATTTTTTTAGTAAATAAATTACAGCGAGGGAAATGTAATGAGGTAATAATTTTTTCTAGAATCAATTTAAAATTAAAATGCAGTTTTGTCACTTATTGTTTTATTTATGTACAATCTTAAAAACAAATTATAATTTTGTATAATCATTGAATCAATAATATTAATACATACACTGAACCGCTCAGTCTCAGATAACTTATTTTAGGAGACAATCATGGATAAGCCATGGTTGATCATGGTCTACCAAATGTAATTAGTTGATATTATAGAAGTCTTTGTTTATTCAAATTACCGTTCCGCTTCTATTAAAATGTTTTTTATGCCGCCTAAAGGCCTTCTCATGGCTTAACGACTTAAAAGCCGGGAACGACAATTTAACGTGCCCTCCGAAGCACGGAAGCGCTCAACTTCGCTACAAGAGTTGGCCACTAGCTCATATGAACTAACTTACAATGTTTTTATAGCAGAGTTCCGATTAATAAGTTTGTAAATTTAGTCGAGATGACGACCTAGGTGGCACCCGCCAGAGTGCTCGGCTGAGGCGCAAGAGGCGCGGGTTCGATTCCCTCTACGGGAGAAATGTTTGTATGTTCTGCAAATATTTCATACGGGTCTTGGTGTTTTTGGTCTTGGTCTATTTACAAAAAAAGGTATACAAGTATTATATCAGCCATCTGGTGCCCATAGTACAAGCTTTGCTTAGTTTGGGGCTAGATGGCGCTGTGTGAAATGTCCACAAATATTTATTATTTTTTTATTCATTATGATGTGCCACACATTTATCTAGCGATATCTCAGTTTTCACCACGGTCGGGGTGCACCCACGGTTGAATAGATTATTCGACCGGACTACGTGAAGTTAATCCGTTATTTTTGGTCTCTAAGAGTCGACCAACGAAATTATTTTATTCCCCTCCAAACTTCAACGTTTGGTTACGACAGTTAGGACGATCGGAGGATGTGAACTTTTTCCTAGAAGTTTTTGCCACTCAGGTTTGACCAACGATAATATTTTATTACGTTCTAAGATTTTGAATAATAGAACAAAGTACCGGATAATCCGCTAGTCACTTCCGCTGCCTCCGCCGCTACCGCCTCCGCTGCCACTGCCGCTGGGCGTAGGGCTCCGCTCAGGGGCTTTGTCATCCGCATCACTAGCTTCAGAGTCTGAGTCCTTCAGTGCTTTGGCGCGGTCGAGACGCTTCGCCCGCCGAGTTTCAACGTCTGACGCGTCCGATTCTGACGAGTATATCGCCGCGGCTGACGCTGGAATAGCAAGTAAATAAGAGAAATAATAATATAATAATAGTCTCACGAAATCTGTAGGAATTCTGAACATATGATTCTGATTTTATAGGATCTTTACCGAACTTTTAATGACCATTTGATGTTTTTAAATCTTAACCCGTTGGACTACAATAAAAAATTTGGAAGATCTTAGAATGGAGTGTGTATGCCCAATTCTATTTGTAAACTAAAGTTACAACTATTTTGACACATAACAAAGAGAAAAGGTGTCTTGAAACAACAACAAATGTCCGTGAACTTGTCTACAAGAGGTGTAAAAGAAATTATATGCAGACAGGCTTTTTCTTTTTAAAATACTTGTTTTAGCTGGAGTGCTAGTACCTTTCTGTCCCTGCTTATATTTGTTCTTAATAGCGGCTAGTGAGACGCCGCCCTCGTCGTCGGAATCGTCCCGAGCCGGCTGGCGCGCGCCGCCGCCCTTGCGCCGCATCGGGCGGGCCACAGCGCGGGAACGCATCGCAGCGCGGAGCTCCATCTCCTCTTTCTGAAAAAAAAACAGTCAAGTGAGAGTCGAATTCGCACACGAAGGGTTCCATCCAATCGTAAATATTAATTTTATTCTACTACTTTACGCCGACTGGAGACAGGATCTTGATGGCCGACGTTTTAGTGGAGCACTCGGACAGCGACATCTTAGTGAGTGAATGACTCTGTATGTGGCCTGAAGTTTAATAAATACTAGCTGCCTGCTGCGGCTTCGCTCGCGTGGTACACGGATGAAAAATTGCCTATATGTTAATCCACCACATGTACTATGTATATTCCAAGTTTCATTTAAATCCGTTCAGCCGTTTAGGCGTGACGGAGGCACAAACATCCAAACATCCTCACAAACTTTCGCATTTATAATATACTAGCAGCCCGCCCCGGCTTCTAGTATATCTCGGGTTGCATTACTAGAATTTTAGTAAGCATCCCTAATTTTTTTGAAAATAAATTATAGTCTATGTTATTCCGTATTAATGTACCTATCTACTGGTGAAAGAACTTTTTAAATCGGTTCAGTAGTTCCGGAGCCTATTCGTTACAAACATAAAAACAAACAAAAAAAATTTCTCTTTATTATAATTAGTGTAGATACCTTGAGCTGGTACTTCCGATCCGCGTCCGGATCGGCGCCGACTTGCGACAGGATCTTGATTGCCGATGTCTTGGTAGAGCGGTCGGCGAGAGACAGCGTCATCTTGCGGTGAGTGAACGACTCGGTGGAGTGTGGCCTGAAGGACAGCTTGGTGCGGAAGACAGCTTGCCCCTGCAGACCTGTGCCTTGGCGGACGAATAGATGGTTGTGGTCGCCCTGAAAACAAGACACATCATCATCATCTTCCTGCCCTCATATAATTTTGACATTCTTAAATTGATTTTAGCATTACAATTAATTAGGACTTAACAATAGAATTTAATTTATTAACATTTATTTTTAATTTATTAACATTTAATTTATTAATTTATCAACATTATCATATTTGCATGACATAGACTTTGGTAGGACATAAATTGGACTGATTTATTTTTAAGACCATTATTATTTAAACACATGTGTTCAAGCAAATAAATGTCATTTATCATTTATCATTTATCATTTATCATCCCACTCTATGTGGTGTCGGCACAACCATTTGATGTTTTTAAATCTTAATCTGTTTGACTACAATAAAAAATTTGGAAGATCTTACGATGGAGTGTGTATGCCCAATGCTATTTGTAAACTAGAGTTACAACTATTTTAACACATAACAAAGAGAAATGGTGTCTTGAAACAACAATAAATGTTCGTGAACTTGTCTACAAGAGCTGTAAAAGAAATTATATGCAGACAGGCTTTTTCTTTTTAAAATAGGAGAGAGTAAGAGTTTTGGCTAAGGTGTTTTATGACCGGCCGCCTGCCTGACGTCAACCCTCCGTGGGAATACTTACTGAAAACAAGACACATGAGTTATGATAATAAGTTTTGACCTCGGTAGCGTAGCGGATGAGGGCTCCGCTGAGACGCAAGATACGCGGGTTTGTTTCCCGCTACTGGATAAAATGTTTGTACGTTCCGCAAATATTTCTTCCGGATCTTGGTGTTGTAGTATTATGTATTATAATTATAAGTATGTATTTACAAAAAAAAAGTATATAAGTATACCATCAGCCATCTTGTGCCCATAGTAAAAGCTTTGCTTATTTTGGGGCTAGATGGCGCTGTGTGAAATGTCAACAAATATTGATTTTTTAAGTAGTAATGAGCCAGTAAGAACTTCGCTATAGACAATTTTCTCCTCTTAATTTTAAGCTATACTCACGTGTAAGGGTTGTTTGTAGACATCGAATATCTCAGAGCCGAGGTGAAGACTCATGCTGCCATCTGACCACTTGACTATGCGCGCGTTGGACTCCTTTACAGCGTTTCCATCAGCATCGAACGCAGTGCGCCAACGTATCGTGTTCTCAACCTTAAGCTTTAGTCTGGTAAAAGGAAATACTTTATGTATGAAGTTCTAATCTCATGTGCCTGGACACAATATAACAACACTAGCTACTAGGCGCGGCTTCATTCGCGTCGTACCCGGATAAAAAGTAGCCTATATGTTATTCGAGCACACATACTATCTATAATCCAAGTTTCATCTAAATCCGTTCAGCCGTTTAGGCGTGATTGAGGCACAAACATTCATCGTAAGATTGTTTGCTTGTCAAGAAATGTATGGCGCTTTTCGACGTCTCTCGCGAGTTGATATCGATGTCAATTCTACTGAATCAATTTACGGCATTTTAAAAAGAAATATTCCGCTACATTGCCACTGCGGCCAGTTATCCTACCATTGACATAGAGCGTATTTAGCTGAACTTTCGACGCCGTACTTTCAACAGGTGTGTAGCGACACTTATTTTACAGCGAAACCTAACAGATTCTAAGAACTGACTTTTTAGGTATAGAATAGGAGGAGAATATGTTGACGAACTCACCTAGCCCGACCCTCTTCATCGAGAGTCTCCTCCTCGTCAATCTCATCTTCATAAGTGTTGGGGTCGTAAGGGCGGGTCTCCACTGACAAGAAATTGGGCAACTTGACGAAATGCAGCTCTTTGCCCAGCTCCGTCAGTATCTTAGGCATGTCCACGTCGATGCGGGTCTCTGGGATTTCTACCTCTTCTTCCTCGTCCGGTTTCCTTGCATCCTGGAATATGAGATACATTTATGTGCCACCGGCTACCACCTCAGATACCTTAATATATCAGAGCTAATGTGTATAAAGTTTTTGTAGTTTGTCACAACTTTAGAGATTACCTTCTACATACATCATCAGCCTATAGCAGTCCACTACTGGATATAGGTCTCCCCTATCCCCATCGCATCCTATCTTCGGCTTGACGCATCCAGTCAGCAGCACATCGTCACTTCAGCTAGCCGGAGGGTGTCCTACATTACGTTTGCTGAGTCGCGGTCTCCACTCAACAACTCGTTTCCCCCAGCAGCTGTCAGTTCTTCAGCTGATATAGCCAGCGCACTGCCACTTCAGTTTGCTAACTCTCTGAGCTATGTTTATGACTTTGGTTCTCTATAGGATAATATCGTTACAAATCCTATCCTTCAGAAGAACTCCGAGCATAGCTCTTCCCATAGCTCGCTGAGCGACTTTGAACTAGTGGACTAGCTGTACTGTGCGTGTCCACGTAGTAGGCACTGATTGAACACTGGTTATGTACATACATTCTATAGAATCTGTTGCTACCCTCGTTATGTACACTTGGACAGGTTGTTACCTCATCTCCACTACGTTTAGTTTCGTCTCCCGATCGCCTGTCATCGTCCGACCGGCGACTGCGGCTGCGACTACGACTGCGACTGCGCGACCGCGACCGCGAACGCGACCGCGACGAACGCTTGTCCACCTCCTCGTCCGTACTGATATCTGACGCGTCGCCGAATAGCGCATCTGCCGTCACTAGAATAGGAATGTTTTTATAAGAAAAGTATGTGATGCTGTGATTTGCTTAGTATCTCTCTGTGCGTCGATCCCTAACTGCAGAGGGTCGTGACCTACCTTCATGGTTCTTTCGCGATAGGTCTTCCATTTATTTCGGTCCCAGCGACATGGATGACTTTGTAAAGTTGAATGTCTAATGTGTATTTGGTTTGTCCATGGGCCTAATTATAATTCTAATTATTGATAGGGATACAAAGATCTGCACACATGTCCCGCTGTGGGGTGTATTGTGCATTATCCCCTTGCTAACCCTCCCCCAGCCAGCCTAACTCCTTGAAGAACTGGAGAAGGACTTTGGGATATTGGCAGCAGTGTTCCAGTGTGTGAGGTTGAAGATGCCGGGTAATTCTCGATGACAATCTGCAGTACATAGGATTGTACTATACATTGTGCCCTTAGTCTAAATATATAAAAATCTTACATACTCTTATGGACTCTTAAAGGATACTGCTGCAGGAAGATGAAGTTTGTATGACAAAAAAATGCGAGCAACATTGTTACATGTACATGCTTACTTGTGCTCTAGGAGAAACATTATTTACCTGTTTCCCCTTCAGCCTTTTCCTGGTTCTCATTTTCGTCATCGGTGTCAATGATCTTAGATGCTTTCTTCTTAGGCTTGCCGCTTGTGTCAGATCCACTGCCACTGTCAGCTTTCTTGCGTTTGGTTGTTGAACTCTTGCCAACATCGCTGTCTGAATCTGATAACACAGCACGCTTCTTCTTTTCCTCTACAAAAAGACTAAAGATTATTGATGATTCTTGCGATTGTATTATATGAATGCTCTTGTTTATGAAAAAGTGTATAGGAGCTAACAGTATCCACACAGCTCTTATATAAGAGTAAGCATGTTAAAGTGAAAATGGACATGTTATAAAATTATAGGTATGTATAGCTAAATACAAATGAAATGGTCATTTGTGTCAGAAAAATTTCTCAACTTACTTGATCCAACTTCTGACCCATTGGAGCTCTTCGACCTTGATCTGGAGCGGCTTTTGGACTTGGACCTATGTCTTGACCCAGACCTGAAATTCAAAAAATAATTAAATTTAACAGGTTGTATGTGCCTGTATGTGTATTGAGATAAGCAGTAATTATTTTAGAGAGCACACAAGCATTCTAAAATTTAAATTTGTCTTACCTTGACCGACTCTTGGATTTGTTCTTTCCCTGTTCATCATCAATCATAAGATTTGGAGAATTAGATCTGCTGTCATCACCTTTAGCCACTGGACTTTTAGACTTAGCACTGGTGGGACTCCCAGTTCGAGACCTAGATTTAGACTTCCTGCTTTTGGGACTAGCACTAGCAGATTTAGATCGGGCCTTTGCATTCTCTTTAGGACTCCGAGAACGTGATTTCGGACTTCGTGAGCGTGATTTCGCACTGGCTGGTGATTTAGGGCTGGCCGAACGTGATTTAGCACTCCCAGAGTAGGATCTAGCACTGCCAGAACGGGATCGAGACTTCTTTGACCCACTACGGGATCTTGAAGCCCTTTTAGGACTGCCTGATGTGTTTGACTTAGGACTGCCTGATGCTTGTGACTTTGGACTTCCACTCTTGGACCTTGAAGCCCGTTTAGGACTGCCGGAGGCGTTTGATTTAGGACTGGAGGTGCCTGACTTATGACTGTGAGCAGAGCCTGATCGGTTTGAGTGAGCGGGAGAGTTTGACTTGCTCCTTGACCCATTGGAAGATTTACGTGAATGTGCAGAATGGTTTGATTTAGGAGATTCACTTCCTGATTTTGCTGGGCTTTTTGATCCTGACCTGAAATATTTAACAGTTTCTAGTATAATGAAACAATTTAATGTTTGTAGACAATATCATATACTTAACCAGGATTGCTTTATATTTAAGAGAATCTTGTTGGTGCAATGATGCAATTTCCTCCATCTTTATAGAAATGACAGCAACTTTCTCTTTATTCTGGCTCATGTAGCTAATTCTCGGTCTTCCTCTACATCGTTTTCCTTCTGTGATGTTCTTTATGAAGCTGTCATGTCATTATAAGATGTCCAATGATTTCCCTGTTCTGTTTTGAATGGTCATCTAGATATGGAAGTAAATTAATTACTTACCGGGATCGACTGCTACGCTTCCCAGACCGCGCTGGACTGGGACTCTTGCTGTGGTGACTGGCGCTAGAGCCACTATCTGAATCAGAGCCAGAATCCGTTTCTGAAAGCAAATGTTTTTGGTTGAAACATTAGCAATGGTGAATTGTGTTCGCTGGCAATATAGGTTAAATATTACCAAGCCAATGTAGTTCGCAACCAGTATAAGGCAAGTATGAGATACATATTTAAGAAAATAACAAGCAGAAAAGATTTTCTCTGTAATTTAGACGGATAATCATAGAAATAAAAAATAGTCGCAACAGAAAATGGCCTCAATTTATTTACCTTCCAACGAACTTTTGCCTTTGGGAGCCATAACTGGACGTATTTGGCGTGTCTAAACTCTATTCTTACTATTATTGTACACTACGAGTCTTTGAATATCTTAAAAATATTATGATAACAATTCAATCAGTAAACTAGTGTTGAGTAGGACATACGTGAGGCACCTCGTTTGTCCCATACATTCGCTCAGAAATGTCATGGACCTCATTTTCAATCGTTGTACCACCTCACAATTCGTGTCACACTCACCAAACGACGTAACGTGCGAGCGCGAGCGGGACGAACGAGGGAAATACAAATGTTTCATTCGAGCGAGTGAGGAGTGAGTGAGCTGATGTATTGCGTGATCGAATGACAGATCGTACGTTGAAATGACATCACAGTGGCGTATGACGTAAGTAGGTAATTGACGTAGCTAAAAATTGAATGAATTGCTTGAAGTTGATTGATAGAAACCTACAACAAAATTAGTTTTGTAACCGTCTCAGTGGTGAAAAAGTGTCAAAACTTTTGTTTATATCTGTAAATATGAAGTAGATAGATTTCACATTGTAGGTAGGTACGAGTACATTAAGTAAGTACATTTATGTAGGTAAGTAATATAATATGTTTGTTCTTCTTTTTCTTATCGTGTCAATAGTTCTTTTAAACCAGTGTGATGAAAGGACTTATAGTATAAGTGCGCCTCAAAAATGCTCCTTTCGTGCACTTGATAGTTTTCGAATTACCAACTAAGTACATAGTTTTTACAATTTTTGTCGATAGTACCTACTACCTAATTTATCTACCTACCTACTCATCCTAACCTAATCCTACTAGATACTTAGGTAAGTACCTACTGAACTAATAAGTAGGTAAAAAACATTGCAATTGGTATCGAGGTAGGTACCT
Organism: Scotopteryx bipunctaria; assembly: GCA_949320045.1. NCBI lineage: Eukaryota > Metazoa > Arthropoda > Insecta > Lepidoptera > Geometridae > Scotopteryx > Scotopteryx bipunctaria. The sequence goes on along the minus strand of OX439459.1, from coordinate 3,507,137 downwards.
ACTTACCCCTTGCCCAGGTAGGTACCCAAATAATCTACTAATACCTACCTACCCATCACTACATACAAAACATCAAAATTATCTAGGTAGGTACCTCCCTACCTACCTAGGTACCCATTTTACTACTTGATTACCTCAATATCAATCAGTTATCGTTCATATAACACAATTTAGGTACTTACTAAACACTACATACCTGAACCACAGATAATATAATAGGTACTATACTCCTAAACTAATAGGTAGGATAAGTAGGTATCTAATGTAAAACATTAAAATTATATCTACCTAACCTACTTAACTAAGTGGTGAGAAAACTATTTAACTAACCGATCATCTACTGTTAAAATAGACAACATTTACAGTGAACCAATTACAACAACTCAGGGCACAGCACAAGGATCTGTTTTAGGACCTCTTCATTTCCTGACTTATGTCAACGAAATGAGTAACTGCATTAACTATTGCACCTGTTATCAGTTCGCCGATGACACGTGCCTCCTTATAGCGGACAAAGACCCAATAAAGGCTAGTGCTCTCTTGCAACAAGACCTCAACGCCGTATCAAGATGGTGCCACGATGCTGGCCTCGTAATAAATCCGAATAAAACCAAACTACTTCTCATTAAATCCCCTTTTATTAAATGTTTCTCTATCATAAATATATGTGTCCATAACCATAATTGTCTACAACCATAATTAAGACAATTTTTAGCAAATATTTCTTTACTAAAAGATCGTATCCCATTCAAAGTCAAGCTAATGTTATATAACTCTCTGGCCGAATCCTATATCCAATATGGAATCAGTAGTTATGGTCGTACATTTAACACATATCTTAATCTAATATACAAGCTCCAATTAAAAATATTAAAAAACATTGTTTCAAATAAAATCAAACAGCAGTTTTATGGCAATGACCTTGGCCTATTTAGGCATTGCAAAATCTTACCAGTTCATACGTTGGTTAAATATAGTTTACTGAAAGAACAATTTTTTAACGAATCACTTCAAAAAGAAATAAAGCACCCTGTATACACTCGTGCAGTTGCTCAAAACAGGTTATGCGCACCGCGCGCGAACAATGGGTACGGCGAGCGCACAGGCAGGCATATGATTCCTCGGTTAATTAATGACTTACCCACTGACTTACGCGATAGTATAACACACAATAATATTAAATTAAAACTAAAGTCATACTTCTTAAATAATTTAGAAAAATATCAATGTTCATTAAATTAAATGTACTTACCTTGCTCCAATATTTTACATAGTCACTTTACAGCTACCTACATTATTGCCATTAGTATAATTTAATTACCTACCTAGTTAGTACCTAACAGTTGAGTAAATCTAAGACTCATATAGCATCTACTTTACAAACCTTAGTGGTTTCCGTGGTGCTATTTTAGTTGCTACATTTTTGTAAACTTTTATTATGATAAATAAATTAAAAAAAAAACTGACCAAGACATACCTACCTACATTGCTTGTCATCTAACCTAATCTATCATAGGTACAAACAATAATAGTAAAAAGAATTATACTTACTCATCAAGTAAAACGCCTCACTTTTAGTGACAAAATGAAAACATGACACTCATCAAGACACCTCATACCTCTTCTCTTGTGACATGACATGACAAATGAGTAGATTGAACGAGCGAAATAATAATTTTAGGTAGAAAGGATCTGATTCATTAAAAAAAATAAACCACAGGCTTATCTAAACATTAACAATCAATTTAATCAAAATTAAACAAAACTACTACAATCAGATTGGACCACACACATTGAAAATGATCTAGATTACACATGAAAATGACATAACCAAAACACAATATGACTCACGCGTCCTTCACACCGAAATTACACAAAAACAATAAAACTCTACTGTCCATGAGATGTTGCACTGTCGAGCACCACGAGCGAAGTGACCGCAAGCCTCGATTCGGCCCGCTATTTATAGGCGGTCACCTTGTTGTTTGCCTCCTGGTGGGGAAGTTGCTAACACGGCCTCTCCTGACGAAGGGTCGTCCTCGGCCCGGTCGTACGGTGTCGATCTACAGAGACCAGCGCCAGCTGCTGTCGAGGGTCCGGCTTCAGGGTCTGCAACTAACAGAGGCATGGATCGCAGAACACTTGATCCCTCATCTGTGAAAGAACAACACATATTTAAATAGGCGCTCAGTATCTTTAAAACCGCCACCTAATTTTTCATCCTCCGTTCATAATATCTCTTTCACTTAATTCATACATCGCACAACATTCATAAATTTCAAACTCAATCTTACAGACTTCACCTCAGAGACGTCTCAAAATAATGAAAATAGGGCCCTTTTACTCAAGCAGTCGTATCTCTGGACGTCGCCTACTGCACCGTCTTCAGCAGCAGCCGCGCCGGCTTCTGTCTTCGGCACTTCTGACGCCAGACGCACCAAGCATCTCCCTCAGGTTAACACACTCTCTGTGCATTAACCTGTGCGCATTACCACCTTTAGTAATCGCCCAGTCACCACCCTTGGTAACTATCCAACACCAGCCAACCACCTTATTCGACCTGACATATATAGCAATGTCGTCTGTTATCCACTTACAAGAGGGGGGACTTTTTCATATCTACTATCCTAGGGGGGACTATACCTACCTACTACGAAAAACACTAAGGGGTTGGTTGGTTAATCTAACTATGGGAAAGGATAACAACCGGCAAAGCCATAAATGACGTTTTGGTCTTATAAGAGGTGTGGTACTCGCTATCGAAGAACGCGGCACACGTCTCCGAGCACCACTCGCCTCGCCACGGTACCATGTACTGCACGGCAGCCAGAGTCGTTCTCCCGTAGCCTCCGCTCAACAGCTTCAGCTCGTAACGACCGCAGAGTCCAGCTTCTCTGTGGACTGAGAACACTTTATTACGTAAACAAATTGACGAGGTGAGAGTCTTTCTCTATTTGAATACTCATCTTATATGGCCTGGTTATCCTTCACAGCCGTCGAGCTCTGCTCCGCGTGATCTCACGTAGACCCTCACGATTCGGCCTTGTGTTCCGAGCAGCGACGTCAAAACGCGCGAATAACAGGCGTCGTCCCTTCGGTACCTGTTTAACTCTGTTAAGTGGAGAGGTATACCTACATCAAAGTTGCTAACACGGCCTCTCCTGACGAAGGGTCGTCCTCGGCCCGGTCGTACGGTGTCGATCTACAGAGCCCAGCGCCAGCTGCTGTCGAGGGTCCGGCTTCAGGGTCTGCAACTAACAGAGGCATGGATCGCAGAACACTTGATCCCTCATCTGTGAAAGAACAACACATATTTAAATAGGCGCTCAGTATCTTTAAAACCGCTACCTAATTTTTCATCCTCCGTTCATAATATCTCTTTCACTTAATTCATACATCGCACAACATTCATAAATTTCAAACTCAATCTTACAGACTTCACCTCAGAGACGTCTCAAAATAATGAAAATAGGGCCCTTTTACTCAAGCAGTCGTATTGTGGTACTCGCTATCGAAGAACGCGGCACACGTCTCCGAGCACCACTCGCCTCGCCACGGTACCATGTACTGCACGGCAGCCAGAGTCGTTCTCCCGTAGCCTCCGCTCAACAGCTTCAGCTCGTAACGACCGCAGAGTCCAGCTTCTCTGTGGACTGAGAACACTTTATTACGTAAACAAATTGACGAGGTGAGAGTCTTTCTCTATTTGAATACTCATCTTATATGGCCTGGTTATCCTTCACAGCCGTCGAGCTCTGCTCCGCGTGATCTCACGTAGACCCTCACGATTCGGCCTTGTGTTCCGAGCAGCGACGTCAAAACGCGCGAATAACAGGCGTCGTCCCTTCGGTACCTGTTTAACTCTGTTAAGTGGAGAGGTATACCTACATCAAAGTTGCTAACACGGCCTCTCCTGACGAAGGGTCGTCCTCGGCCCGGTCGTACGGTGTCGATCTACAGAGCCCAGCGCCAGCTGCTGTCGAGGGTCCGGCTTCAGGGTCTGCAACTAACAGAGGCATGGATCGCAGAACACTTGATCCCTCATCTGTGAAAGAACAACACATATTTAAATAGGCGCTCAGTATCTTTAAAACCGCTACCTAATTTTTCATCCTCCGTTCATAATATCTCTTTCACTTAATTCATACATCGCACAACATTCATAAATTTCAAACTCAATCTTACAGACTTCACCTCAGAGACGTCTCAAAATAATGAAAATAGGGCCCTTTTACTCAAGCAGTCGTATTGTGGTACTCGCTATCGAAGAACGCGGCACACGTCTCCGAGCACCACTCGCCTCGCCACGGTACCATGTACTGCACGGCAGCCAGAGTCGTTCTCCCGTAGCCTCCGCTCAACAGCTTCAGCTCGTAACGACCGCAGAGTCCAGCTTCTCTGTGGACTGAGAACACTTTATTACGTAAACAAATTGACGAGGTGAGAGTCTTTCTCTATTTGAATACTCATCTTATATGGCCTGGTTATCCTTCACAGCCGTCGAGCTCTGCTCCGCGTGATCTCACGTAGACCCTCACGATTCGGCCTTGTGTTCCGAGCAGCGACGTCAAAACGCGCGAATAACAGGCGTCGTCCCTTCGGTACCTGTTTAACTCTGTTAAGTGGAGAGGTATACCTACATCAAAGTTGCTAACACGGCCTCTCCTGACGAAGGGTCGTCCTCGGCCCGGTCGTACGGTGTCGATCTACAGAGACCAGCGCCAGCTGCTGTCGAGGGTCCGGCTTCAGGGTCTGCAACTAACAGAGGCATGGATCGCAGAACACTTGATCCCTCATCTGTGAAAGAACAACACATATTTAAATAGGCGCTCAGTATCTTTAAAACCGCCACCTAATTTTTCATCCTCCGTTCATAATATCTCTTTCACTTAATTCATACATCGCACAACATTCATAAATTTCAAACTCAATCTTACAGACTTCACCTCAGAGACGTCTCAAAATAATGAAAATAGGGCCCTTTTACTCAAGCAGTCGTATTGTGGTACTCGCTATCGAAGAACGCGGCACACGTCTCCGAGCACCACTCGCCTCGCCACGGTACCATGTACTGCACGGCAGCCAGAGTCGTTCTCCCGTAGCCTCCGCTCAACAGCTTTAGCTCGTAACGACCGCAGAGTCCAGCTTCTCTGTGGACTGAGAACACTTTATTACGTAAACAAATTGACGAGGTGAGAGTCTTTCTCTATTTGAATACTCATCTTATATGGCCTGGTTATCCTTCACAGCCGTCGAGCTCTGCTCCGCGTGATCTCACGTAGACCCTCACGATTCGGCCTTGTGTTCCGAGCAGCGACGTCAAAACGCGCGAATAACAGGCGTCGTCCCTTCGGTACCTGTTTAACTCTGTTAAGTGGAGAGGTATACCTACATCAAAGTTGCTAACACGGCCTCTCCTGACGAAGGGTCGTCCTCGGCCCGGTCGTACGGTGTCGATCTACAGAGACCAGCGCCAGCTGCTGTCGAGGGTCCGGCTTCAGGGTCTGCAACTAACAGAGGCATGGATCGCAGAACACTTGATCCCTCATCTGTGAAAGAACAACACATATTTAAATAGGCGCTCAGTATCTTTAAAACCGCCACCTAATTTTTCATCCTCCGTTCATAATATCTCTTTCACTTAATTCATACATCGCACAACATTCATAAATTTCAAACTCAATCTTACAGACTTCACCTCAGAGACGTCTCAAAATAATGAAAATAGGGCCCTTTTACTCAAGCAGTCGTATTGTGGTACTCGCTATCGAAGAACGCGGCACACGTCTCCGAGCACCACTCGCCTCGCCACGGTACCATGTACTGCACGGCAGCCAGAGTCGTTCTCCCGTAGCCTCCGCTCAACAGCTTCAGCTCGTAACGACCGCAGAGTCCAGCTTCTCTGTGGACTGAGAACACTTTATTACGTAAACAAATTGACGAGGTGAGAGTCTTTCTCTATTTGAATACTCATCTTATATGGCTTGGTTATCCTTCACAGCCGTCGAGCTCTGCTCCGCGTGATCTCACGTAGACCCTCACGATTCGGCCTTGTGTTCCGAGCAGCGACGTCAAAACGCGCGAATAACAGGCGTCGTCCCTTCGGTACCTGTTTAACTCTGTTAAGTGGAGAGGTATACCTACATCAAAGTTGCTAACACGGCCTCTCCTGACGAAGGGTCGTCCTCGGCCCGGTCGTACGGTGTCGATCTACAGAGACCAGCGCCAGCTGCTGTCGAGGGTCCGGCTTCAGGGTCTGCAACTAACAGAGGCATGGATCGCAGAACACTTGATCCCTCATCTGTGAAAGAACAACACATATTTAAATAGGCGCTCAGTATCTTTAAAACCGCCACCTAATTTTTCATCCTCCGTTCATAATATCTCTTTCACTTAATTCATACATCGCACAACATTCATAAATTTCAAACTCAATCTTACAGACTTCACCTCAGAGACGTCTCAAAATAATGAAAATAGGGCCCTTTTACTCAAGCAGTCGTATTGTGGTACTCGCTATCGAAGAACGCGGCACACGTCTCCGAGCACCACTCGCCTCGCCACGGTACCATGTACTGCACGGCAGCCAGAGTCGTTCTCCCGTAGCCTCCGCTCAACAGCTTTAGCTCGTAACGACCGCAGAGTCCAGCTTCTCTGTGGACTGAGAACACTTTATTACGTAAACAAATTGACGAGGTGAGAGTCTTTCTCTATTTGAATACTCATCTTATATGGCCTGGTTATCCTTCACAGCCGTCGAGCTCTGCTCCGCGTGATCTCACGTAGACCCTCACGATTCGGCCTTGTGTTCCGAGCAGCGACGTCAAAACGCGCGAATAACAGGCGTCGTCCCTTCGGTACCTGTTTAACTCTGTTAAGTGGAGAGGTATACCTACATCAAAGTTGCTAACACGGCCTCTCCTGACGAAGGGTCGTCCTCGGCCCGGTCGTACGGTGTCGATCTACAGAGACCAGCGCCAGCTGCTGTCGAGGGTCCGGCTTCAGGGTCTGCAACTAACAGAGGCATGGATCGCAGAACACTTGATCCCTCATCTGTGAAAGAACAACACATATTTAAATAGGCGCTCAGTATCTTTAAAACCGCCACCTAATTTTTCATCCTCCGTTCATAATATCTCTTTCACTTAATTCATACATCGCACAACATTCATAAATTTCAAACTCAATCTTACAGACTTCACCTCAGAGACGTCTCAAAATAATGAAAATAGGGCCCTTTTACTCAAGCAGTCGTATTGTGGTACTCGCTATCGAAGAACGCGGCACACGTCTCCGAGCACCACTCGCCTCGCCACGGTACCATGTACTGCACGGCAGCCAGAGTCGTTCTCCCGTAGCCTCCGCTCAACAGCTTCAGCTCGTAACGACCGCAGAGTCCAGCTTCTCTGTGGACTGAGAACACTTTATTACGTAAACAAATTGACGAGGTGAGAGTCTTTCTCTATTTGAATACTCATCTTATATGGCTTGGTTATCCTTCACAGCCGTCGAGCTCTGCTCCGCGTGATCTCACGTAGACCCTCACGATTCGGCCTTGTGTTCCGAGCAGCGACGTCAAAACGCGCGAATAACAGGCGTCGTCCCTTCGGTACCTGTTTAACTCTGTTAAGTGGAGAGGTATACCTACATCAAAGTTGCTAACACGGCCTCTCCTGACGAAGGGTCGTCCTCGGCCCGGTCGTACGGTGTCGATCTACAGAGCCCAGCGCCAGCTGCTGTCGAGGGTCCGGCTTCAGGGTCTGCAACTAACAGAGGCATGGATCGCAGAACACTTGATCCCTCATCTGTGAAAGAACAACACATATTTAAATAGGCGCTCAGTATCTTTAAAACCGCTACCTAATTTTTCATCCTCCGTTCATAATATCTCTTTCACTTAATTCATACATCGCACAACATTCATAAATTTCAAACTCAATCTTACAGACTTCACCTCAGAGACGTCTCAAAATAATGAAAATAGGGCCCTTTTACTCAAGCAGTCGTATTGTGGTACTCGCTATCGAAGAACGCGGCACACGTCTCCGAGCACCACTCGCCTCGCCACGGTACCATGTACTGCACGGCAGCCAGAGTCGTTCTCCCGTAGCCTCCGCTCAACAGCTTCAGCTCGTAACGACCGCAGAGTCCAGCTTCTCTGTGGACTGAGAACACTTTATTACGTAAACAAATTGACGAGGTGAGAGTCTTTCTCTATTTGAATACTCATCTTATATGGCCTGGTTATCCTTCACAGCCGTCGAGCTCTGCTCCGCGTGATCTCACGTAGACCCTCACGATTCGGCCTTGTGTTCCGAGCAGCGACGTCAAAACGCGCGAATAACAGGCGTCGTCCCTTCGGTACCTGTTTAACTCTGTTAAGTGGAGAGGTATACCTACATCAAAGTTGCTAACACGGCCTCTCCTGACGAAGGGTCGTCCTCGGCCCGGTCGTACGGTGTCGATCTACAGAGACCAGCGCCAGCTGCTGTCGAGGGTCCGGCTTCAGGGTCTGCAACTAACAGAGGCATGGATCGCAGAACACTTGATCCCTCATCTGTGAAAGAACAACACATATTTAAATAGGCGCTCAGTATCTTTAAAACCGCCACCTAATTTTTCATCCTCCGTTCATAATATCTCTTTCACTTAATTCATACATCGCACAACATTCATAAATTTCAAACTCAATCTTACAGACTTCACCTCAGAGACGTCTCAAAATAATGAAAATAGGGCCCTTTTACTCAAGCAGTCGTATTGTGGTACTCGCTATCGAAGAACGCGGCACACGTCTCCGAGCACCACTCGCCTCGCCACGGTACCATGTACTGCACGGCAGCCAGAGTCGTTCTCCCGTAGCCTCCGCTCAACAGCTTCAGCTCGTAACGACCGCAGAGTCCAGCTTCTCTGTGGACTGAGAACACTTTATTACGTAAACAAATTGACGAGGTGAGAGTCTTTCTCTATTTGAATACTCATCTTATATGGCTTGGTTATCCTTCACAGCCGTCGAGCTCTGCTCCGCGTGATCTCACGTAGACCCTCACGATTCGGCCTTGTGTTCCGAGCAGCGACGTCAAAACGCGCGAATAACAGGCGTCGTCCCTTCGGTACCTGTTTAACTCTGTTAAGTGGAGAGGTATACCTACATCAAAGTTGCTAACACGGCCTCTCCTGACGAAGGGTCGTCCTCGGCCCGGTCGTACGGTGTCGATCTACAGAGCCCAGCGCCAGCTGCTGTCGAGGGTCCGGCTTCAGGGTCTGCAACTAACAGAGGCATGGATCGCAGAACACTTGATCCCTCATCTGTGAAAGAACAACACATATTTAAATAGGCGCTCAGTATCTTTAAAACCGCCACCTAATTTTTCATCCTCCGTTCATAATATCTCTTTCACTTAATTCATACATCGCACAACATTCATAAATTTCAAACTCAATCTTACAGACTTCACCTCAGAGACGTCTCAAAATAATGAAAATAGGGCCCTTTTACTCAAGCAGTCGTATTGTGGTACTCGCTATCGAAGAACGCGGCACACGTCTCCGAGCACCACTCGCCTCGCCACGGTACCATGTACTGCACGGCAGCCAGAGTCGTTCTCCCGTAGCCTCCGCTCAACAGCTTCAGCTCGTAACGACCGCAGAGTCCAGCTTCTCTGTGGACTGAGAACACTTTATTACGTAAACAAATTGACGAGGTGAGAGTCTTTCTCTATTTGAATACTCATCTTATATGGCCTGGTTATCCTTCACAGCCGTCGAGCTCTGCTCCGCGTGATCTCACGCAGACCCTCACGATTCGGCCTTGTGTTCCGAGCAGCGACGTCAAAACGCGCGAATAACAGGCGTCGTCCCTTCGGTACCTGTTTAACTCTGTTAAGTGGAGAGGTATACCTACATCAAAGTTGCTAACACGGCCTCTCCTGACGAAGGGTCGTCCTCGGCCCGGTCGTACGGTGTCGATCTACAGAGACCAGCGCCAGCTGCTGTCGAGGGTCCGGCTTCAGGGTCTGCAACTAACAGAGGCATGGATCGCAGAACACTTGATCCCTCATCTGTGAAAGAACAACACATATTTAAATAGGCGCTCAGTATCTTTAAAACCGCCACCTAATTTTTCATCCTCCGTTCATAATATCTCTTTCACTTAATTCATACATCGCACAACATTCATAAATTTCAAACTCAATCTTACAGACTTCACCTCAGAGACGTCTCAAAATAATGAAAATAGGGCCCTTTTACTCAAGCAGTCGTATTGTGGTACTCGCTATCGAAGAACGCGGCACACGTCTCCGAGCACCACTCGCCTCGCCACGGTACCATGTACTGCACGGCAGCCAGAGTCGTTCTCCCGTAGCCTCCGCTCAACAGCTTCAGCTCGTAACGACCGCAGAGTCCAGCTTCTCTGTGGACTGAGAACACTTTATTACGTAAACAAATTGACGAGGTGAGAGTCTTTCTCTATTTGAATACTCATCTTATATGGCTTGGTTATCCTTCACAGCCGTCGAGCTCTGCTCCGCGTGATCTCACGTAGACCCTCACGATTCGGCCTTGTGTTCCGAGCAGCGACGTCAAAACGCGCGAATAACAGGCGTCGTCCCTTCGGTACCTGTTTAACTCTGTTAAGTGGAGAGGTATACCTACATCAAAGTTGCTAACACGGCCTCTCCTGACGAAGGGTCGTCCTCGGCCCGGTCGTACGGTGTCGATCTACAGAGACCAGCGCCAGCTGCTGTCGAGGGTCCGGCTTCAGGGTCTGCAACTAACAGAGGCATGGATCGCAGAACACTTGATCCCTCATCTGTGAAAGAACAACACATATTTAAATAGGCGCTCAGTATCTTTAAAACCGCCACCTAATTTTTCATCCTCCGTTCATAATATCTCTTTCACTTAATTCATACATCGCACAACATTCATAAATTTCAAACTCAATCTTACAGACTTCACCTCAGAGACGTCTCAAAATAATGAAAATAGGGCCCTTTTACTCAAGCAGTCGTATTGTGGTACTCGCTATCGAAGAACGCGGCACACGTCTCCGAGCACCACTCGCCTCGCCACGGTACCATGTACTGCACGGCAGCCAGAGTCGTTCTCCCGTAGCCTCCGCTCAACAGCTTCAGCTCGTAACGACCGCAGAGTCCAGCTTCTCTGTGGACTGAGAACACTTTATTACGTAAACAAATTGACGAGGTGAGAGTCTTTCTCTATTTGAATACTCATCTTATATGGCCTGGTTATCCTTCACAGCCGTCGAGCTCTGCTCCGCGTGATCTCACGCAGACCCTCACGATTCGGCCTTGTGTTCCGAGCAGCGACGTCAAAACGCGCGAATAACAGGCGTCGTCCCTTCGGTACCTGTTTAACTCTGTTAAGTGGAGAGGTATACCTACATCAAAGTTGCTAACACGGCCTCTCCTGACGAAGGGTCGTCCTCGGCCCGGTCGTACGGTGTCGATCTACAGAGACCAGCGCCAGCTGCTGTCGAGGGTCCGGCTTCAGGGTCTGCAACTAACAGAGGCATGGATCGCAGAACACTTGATCCCTCATCTGTGAAAGAACAACACATATTTAAATAGGCGCTCAGTATCTTTAAAACCGCCACCTAATTTTTCATCCTCCGTTCATAATATCTCTTTCACTTAATTCATACATCGCACAACATTCATAAATTTCAAACTCAATCTTACAGACTTCACCTCAGAGACGTCTCAAAATAATGAAAATAGGGCCCTTTTACTCAAGCAGTCGTATTGTGGTACTCGCTATCGAAGAACGCGGCACACGTCTCCGAGCACCACTCGCCTCGCCACGGTACCATGTACTGCACGGCAGCCAGAGTCGTTCTCCCGTAGCCTCCGCTCAACAGCTTCAGCTCGTAACGACCGCAGAGTCCAGCTTCTCTGTGGACTGAGAACACTTTATTACGTAAACAAATTGACGAGGTGAGAGTCTTTCTCTATTTGAATACTCATCTTATATGGCTTGGTTATCCTTCACAGCCGTCGAGCTCTGCTCCGCGTGATCTCACGTAGACCCTCACGATTCGGCCTTGTGTTCCGAGCAGCGACGTCAAAACGCGCGAATAACAGGCGTCGTCCCTTCGGTACCTGTTTAACTCTGTTAAGTGGAGAGGTATACCTACATCAAAGTTGCTAACACGGCCTCTCCTGACGAAGGGTCGTCCTCGGCCCGGTCGTACGGTGTCGATCTACAGAGACCAGCGCCAGCTGCTGTCGAGGGTCCGGCTTCAGGGTCTGCAACTAACAGAGGCATGGATCGCAGAACACTTGATCCCTCATCTGTGAAAGAACAACACATATTTAAATAGGCGCTCAGTATCTTTAAAACCGCCACCTAATTTTTCATCCTCCGTTCATAATATCTCTTTCACTTAATTCATACATCGCAAAACATTCATAAATTTCAAACTCAATCTTACAGACTTCACCTCAGAGACGTCTCAAAATAATGAAAATAGGGCCCTTTTACTCAAGCAGTCGTATTGTGGTACTCGCTATCGAAGAACGCGGCACACGTCTCCGAGCACCACTCGCCTCGCCACGGTACCATGTACTGCACGGCAGCCAGAGTCGTTCTCCCGTAGCCTCCGCTCAACAGCTTTAGCTCGTAACGACCGCAGAGTCCAGCTTCTCTGTGGACTGAGAACACTTTATTACGTAAACAAATTGACGAGGTGAGAGTCTTTCTCTATTTGAATACTCATCTTATATGGCCTGGTTATCCTTCACAGCCGTCGAGCTCTGCTCCGCGTGATCTCACGTAGACCCTCACGATTCGGCCTTGTGTTCCGAGCAGCGACGTCAAAACGCGCGAATAACAGGCGTCGTCCCTTCGGTACCTGTTTAACTCTGTTAAGTGGAGAGGTATACCTACATCAAAGTTGCTAACACGGCCTCTCCTGACGAAGGGTCGTCCTCGGCCCGGTCGTACGGTGTCGATCTACAGAGACCAGCGCCAGCTGCTGTCGAGGGTCCGGCTTCAGGGTCTGCAACTAACAGAGGCATGGATCGCAGAACACTTGATCCCTCATCTGTGAAAGAACAACACATATTTAAATAGGCGCTCAGTATCTTTAAAACCGCCACCTAATTTTTCATCCTCCGTTCATAATATCTCTTTCACTTAATTCATACATCGCACAACATTCATAAATTTCAAACTCAATCTTACAGACTTCACCTCAGAGACGTCTCAAAATAATGAAAATAGGGCCCTTTTACTCAAGCAGTCGTATTGTGGTACTCGCTATCGAAGAACGCGGCACACGTCTCCGAGCACCACTCGCCTCGCCACGGTACCATGTACTGCACGGCAGCCAGAGTCGTTCTCCCGTAGCCTCCGCTCAACAGCTTCAGCTCGTAACGACCGCAGAGTCCAGCTTCTCTGTGGACTGAGAACACTTTATTACGTAAACAAATTGACGAGGTGAGAGTCTTTCTCTATTTGAATACTCATCTTATATGGCTTGGTTATCCTTCACAGCCGTCGAGCTCTGCTCCGCGTGATCTCACGTAGACCCTCACGATTCGGCCTTGTGTTCCGAGCAGCGACGTCAAAACGCGCGAATAACAGGCGTCGTCCCTTCGGTACCTGTTTAACTCTGTTAAGTGGAGAGGTATACCTACATCAAAGTTGCTAACACGGCCTCTCCTGACGAAGGGTCGTCCTCGGCCCGGTCGTACGGTGTCGATCTACAGAGACCAGCGCCAGCTGCTGTCGAGGGTCCGGCTTCAGGGTCTGCAACTAACAGAGGCATGGATCGCAGAACACTTGATCCCTCATCTGTGAAAGAACAACACATATTTAAATAGGCGCTCAGTATCTTTAAAACCGCCACCTAATTTTTCATCCTCCGTTCATAATATCTCTTTCACTTAATTCATACATCGCACAACATTCATAAATTTCAAACTCAATCTTACAGACTTCACCTCAGAGACGTCTCAAAATAATGAAAATAGGGCCCTTTTACTCAAGCAGTCGTATTGTGGTACTCGCTATCGAAGAACGCGGCACACGTCTCCGAGCACCACTCGCCTCGCCACGGTACCATGTACTGCACGGCAGCCAGAGTCGTTCTCCCGTAGCCTCCGCTCAACAGCTTTAGCTCGTAACGACCGCAGAGTCCAGCTTCTCTGTGGACTGAGAACACTTTATTACGTAAACAAATTGACGAGGTGAGAGTCTTTCTCTATTTGAATACTCATCTTATATGGCCTGGTTATCCTTCACAGCCGTCGAGCTCTGCTCCGCGTGATCTCACGTAGACCCTCACGATTCGGCCTTGTGTTCCGAGCAGCGACGTCAAAACGCGCGAATAACAGGCGTCGTCCCTTCGGTACCTGTTTAACTCTGTTAAGTGGAGAGGTATACCTACATCAAAGTTGCTAACACGGCCTCTCCTGACGAAGGGTCGTCCTCGGCCCGGTCGTACGGTGTCGATCTACAGAGACCAGCGCCAGCTGCTGTCGAGGGTCCGGCTTCAGGGTCTGCAACTAACAGAGGCATGGATCGCAGAACACTTGATCCCTCATCTGTGAAAGAACAACACATATTTAAATAGGCGCTCAGTATCTTTAAAACCGCCACCTAATTTTTCATCCTCCGTTCATAATATCTCTTTCACTTAATTCATACATCGCACAACATTCATAAATTTCAAACTCAATCTTACAGACTTCACCTCAGAGACGTCTCAAAATAATGAAAATAGGGCCCTTTTACTCAAGCAGTCGTATTGTGGTACTCGCTATCGAAGAACGCGGCACACGTCTCCGAGCACCACTCGCCTCGCCACGGTACCATGTACTGCACGGCAGCCAGAGTCGTTCTCCCGTAGCCTCCGCTCAACAGCTTCAGCTCGTAACGACCGCAGAGTCCAGCTTCTCTGTGGACTGAGAACACTTTATTACGTAAACAAATTGACGAGGTGAGAGTCTTTCTCTATTTGAATACTCATCTTATATGGCCTGGTTATCCTTCACAGCCGTCGAGCTCTGCTCCGCGTGATCTCACGTAGACCCTCACGATTCGGCCTTGTGTTCCGAGCAGCGACGTCAAAACGCGCGAATAACAGGCGTCGTCCCTTCGGTACCTGTTTAACTCTGTTAAGTGGAGAGGTATACCTACATCAAAGTTGCTAACACGGCCTCTCCTGACGAAGGGTCGTCCTCGGCCCGGTCGTACGGTGTCGATCTACAGAGACCAGCGCCAGCTGCTGTCGAGGGTCCGGCTTCAGGGTCTGCAACTAACAGAGGCATGGATCGCAGAACACTTGATCCCTCATCTGTGAAAGAACAACACATATTTAAATAGGCGCTCAGTATCTTTAAAACCGCCACCTAATTTTTCATCCTCCGTTCATAATATCTCTTTCACTTAATTCATACATCGCACAACATTCATAAATTTCAAACTCAATCTTACAGACTTCACCTCAGAGACGTCTCAAAATAATGAAAATAGGGCCCTTTTACTCAAGCAGTCGTATTGTGGTACTCGCTATCGAAGAACGCGGCACACGTCTCCGAGCACCACTCGCCTCGCCACGGTACCATGTACTGCACGGCAGCCAGAGTCGTTCTCCCGTAGCCTCCGCTCAACAGCTTTAGCTCGTAACGACCGCAGAGTCCAGCTTCTCTGTGGACTGAGAACACTTTATTACGTAAACAAATTGACGAGGTGAGAGTCTTTCTCTATTTGAATACTCATCTTATATGGCCTGGTTATCCTTCACAGCCGTCGAGCTCTGCTCCGCGTGATCTCACGTAGACCCTCACGATTCGGCCTTGTGTTCCGAGCAGCGACGTCAAAACGCGCGAATAACAGGCGTCGTCCCTTCGGTACCTGTTTAACTCTGTTAAGTGGAGAGGTATACCTACATCAAAGTTGCTAACACGGCCTCTCCTGACGAAGGGTCGTCCTCGGCCCGGTCGTACGGTGTCGATCTACAGAGACCAGCGCCAGCTGCTGTCGAGGGTCCGGCTTCAGGGTCTGCAACTAACAGAGGCATGGATCGCAGAACACTTGATCCCTCATCTGTGAAAGAACAACACATATTTAAATAGGCGCTCAGTATCTTTAAAACCGCCACCTAATTTTTCATCCTCCGTTCATAATATCTCTTTCACTTAATTCATACATCGCACAACATTCATAAATTTCAAACTCAATCTTACAGACTTCACCTCAGAGACGTCTCAAAATAATGAAAATAGGGCCCTTTTACTCAAGCAGTCGTATTGTGGTACTCGCTATCGAAGAACGCGGCACACGTCTCCGAGCACCACTCGCCTCGCCACGGTACCATGTACTGCACGGCAGCCAGAGTCGTTCTCCCGTAGCCTCCGCTCAACAGCTTCAGCTCGTAACGACCGCAGAGTCCAGCTTCTCTGTGGACTGAGAACACTTTATTACGTAAACAAATTGACGAGGTGAGAGTCTTTCTCTATTTGAATACTCATCTTATATGGCTTGGTTATCCTTCACAGCCGTCGAGCTCTGCTCCGCGTGATCTCACGTAGACCCTCACGATTCGGCCTTGTGTTCCGAGCAGCGACGTCAAAACGCGCGAATAACAGGCGTCGTCCCTTCGGTACCTGTTTAACTCTGTTAAGTGGAGAGGTATACCTACATCAAAGTTGCTAACACGGCCTCTCCTGACGAAGGGTCGTCCTCGGCCCGGTCGTACGGTGTCGATCTACAGAGACCAGCGCCAGCTGCTGTCGAGGGTCCGGCTTCAGGGTCTGCAACTAACAGAGGCATGGATCGCAGAACACTTGATCCCTCATCTGTGAAAGAACAACACATATTTAAATAGGCGCTCAGTATCTTTAAAACCGCCACCTAATTTTTCATCCTCCGTTCATAATATCTCTTTCACTTAATTCATACATCGCACAACATTCATAAATTTCAAACTCAATCTTACAGACTTCACCTCAGAGACGTCTCAAAATAATGAAAATAGGGCCCTTTTACTCAAGCAGTCGTATTGTGGTACTCGCTATCGAAGAACGCGGCACACGTCTCCGAGCACCACTCGCCTCGCCACGGTACCATGTACTGCACGGCAGCCAGAGTCGTTCTCCCGTAGCCTCCGCTCAACAGCTTTAGCTCGTAACGACCGCAGAGTCCAGCTTCTCTGTGGACTGAGAACACTTTATTACGTAAACAAATTGACGAGGTGAGAGTCTTTCTCTATTTGAATACTCATCTTATATGGCCTGGTTATCCTTCACAGCCGTCGAGCTCTGCTCCGCGTGATCTCACGTAGACCCTCACGATTCGGCCTTGTGTTCCGAGCAGCGACGTCAAAACGCGCGAATAACAGGCGTCGTCCCTTCGGTACCTGTTTAACTCTGTTAAGTGGAGAGGTATACCTACATCAAAGTTGCTAACACGGCCTCTCCTGACGAAGGGTCGTCCTCGGCCCGGTCGTACGGTGTCGATCTACAGAGACCAGCGCCAGCTGCTGTCGAGGGTCCGGCTTCAGGGTCTGCAACTAACAGAGGCATGGATCGCAGAACACTTGATCCCTCATCTGTGAAAGAACAACACATATTTAAATAGGCGCTCAGTATCTTTAAAACCGCCACCTAATTTTTCATCCTCCGTTCATAATATCTCTTTCACTTAATTCATACATCGCACAACATTCATAAATTTCAAACTCAATCTTACAGACTTCACCTCAGAGACGTCTCAAAATAATGAAAATAGGGCCCTTTTACTCAAGCAGTCGTATTGTGGTACTCGCTATCGAAGAACGCGGCACACGTCTCCGAGCACCACTCGCCTCGCCACGGTACCATGTACTGCACGGCAGCCAGAGTCGTTCTCCCGTAGCCTCCGCTCAACAGCTTCAGCTCGTAACGACCGCAGAGTCCAGCTTCTCTGTGGACTGAGAACACTTTATTACGTAAACAAATTGACGAGGTGAGAGTCTTTCTCTATTTGAATACTCATCTTATATGGCCTGGTTATCCTTCACAGCCGTCGAGCTCTGCTCCGCGTGATCTCACGTAGACCCTCACGATTCGGCCTTGTGTTCCGAGCAGCGACGTCAAAACGCGCGAATAACAGGCGTCGTCCCTTCGGTACCTGTTTAACTCTGTTAAGTGGAGAGGTATACCTACATCAAAGTTGCTAACACGGCCTCTCCTGACGAAGGGTCGTCCTCGGCCCGGTCGTACGGTGTCGATCTACAGAGACCAGCGCCAGCTGCTGTCGAGGGTCCGGCTTCAGGGTCTGCAACTAACAGAGGCATGGATCGCAGAACACTTGATCCCTCATCTGTGAAAGAACAACACATATTTAAATAGGCGCTCAGTATCTTTAAAACCGCCACCTAATTTTTCATCCTCCGTTCATAATATCTCTTTCACTTAATTCATACATCGCACAACATTCATAAATTTCAAACTCAATCTTACAGACTTCACCTCAGAGACGTCTCAAAATAATGAAAATAGGGCCCTTTTACTCAAGCAGTCGTATTGTGGTACTCGCTATCGAAGAACGCGGCACACGTCTCCGAGCACCACTCGCCTCGCCACGGTACCATGTACTGCACGGCAGCCAGAGTCGTTCTCCCGTAGCCTCCGCTCAACAGCTTTAGCTCGTAACGACCGCAGAGTCCAGCTTCTCTGTGGACTGAGAACACTTTATTACGTAAACAAATTGACGAGGTGAGAGTCTTTCTCTATTTGAATACTCATCTTATATGGCCTGGTTATCCTTCACAGCCGTCGAGCTCTGCTCCGCGTGATCTCACGTAGACCCTCACGATTCGGCCTTGTGTTCCGAGCAGCGACGTCAAAACGCGCGAATAACAGGCGTCGTCCCTTCGGTACCTGTTTAACTCTGTTAAGTGGAGAGGTATACCTACATCAAAGTTGCTAACACGGCCTCTCCTGACGAAGGGTCGTCCTCGGCCCGGTCGTACGGTGTCGATCTACAGAGACCAGCGCCAGCTGCTGTCGAGGGTCCGGCTTCAGGGTCTGCAACTAACAGAGGCATGGATCGCAGAACACTTGATCCCTCATCTGTGAAAGAACAACACATATTTAAATAGGCGCTCAGTATCTTTAAAACCGCCACCTAATTTTTCATCCTCCGTTCATAATATCTCTTTCACTTAATTCATACATCGCACAACATTCATAAATTTCAAACTCAATCTTACAGACTTCACCTCAGAGACGTCTCAAAATAATGAAAATAGGGCCCTTTTACTCAAGCAGTCGTATTGTGGTACTCGCTATCGAAGAACGCGGCACACGTCTCCGAGCACCACTCGCCTCGCCACGGTACCATGTACTGCACGGCAGCCAGAGTCGTTCTCCCGTAGCCTCCGCTCAACAGCTTCAGCTCGTAACGACCGCAGAGTCCAGCTTCTCTGTGGACTGAGAACACTTTATTACGTAAACAAATTGACGAGGTGAGAGTCTTTCTCTATTTGAATACTCATCTTATATGGCTTGGTTATCCTTCACAGCCGTCGAGCTCTGCTCCGCGTGATCTCACGTAGACCCTCACGATTCGGCCTTGTGTTCCGAGCAGCGACGTCAAAACGCGCGAATAACAGGCGTCGTCCCTTCGGTACCTGTTTAACTCTGTTAAGTGGAGAGGTATACCTACATCAAAGTTGCTAACACGGCCTCTCCTGACGAAGGGTCGTCCTCGGCCCGGTCGTACGGTGTCGATCTACAGAGACCAGCGCCAGCTGCTGTCGAGGGTCCGGCTTCAGGGTCTGCAACTAACAGAGGCATGGATCGCAGAACACTTGATCCCTCATCTGTGAAAGAACAACACATATTTAAATAGGCGCTCAGTATCTTTAAAACCGCCACCTAATTTTTCATCCTCCGTTCATAATATCTCTTTCACTTAATTCATACATCGCACAACATTCATAAATTTCAAACTCAATCTTACAGACTTCACCTCAGAGACGTCTCAAAATAATGAAAATAGGGCCCTTTTACTCAAGCAGTCGTATTGTGGTACTCGCTATCGAAGAACGCGGCACACGTCTCCGAGCACCACTCGCCTCGCCACGGTACCATGTACTGCACGGCAGCCAGAGTCGTTCTCCCGTAGCCTCCGCTCAACAGCTTCAGCTCGTAACGACCGCAGAGTCCAGCTTCTCTGTGGACTGAGAACACTTTATTACGTAAACAAATTGACGAGGTGAGAGTCTTTCTCTATTTGAATACTCATCTTATATGGCCTGGTTATCCTTCACAGCCGTCGAGCTCTGCTCCGCGTGATCTCACGTAGACCCTCACGATTCGGCCTTGTGTTCCGAGCAGCGACGTCAAAACGCGCGAATAACAGGCGTCGTCCCTTCGGTACCTGTTTAACTCTGTTAAGTGGAGAGGTATACCTACATCAAAGTTGCTAACACGGCCTCTCCTGACGAAGGGTCGTCCTCGGCCCGGTCGTACGGTGTCGATCTACAGAGACCAGCGCCAGCTGCTGTCGAGGGTCCGGCTTCAGGGTCTGCAACTAACAGAGGCATGGATCGCAGAACACTTGATCCCTCATCTGTGAAAGAACAACACATATTTAAATAGGCGCTCAGTATCTTTAAAACCGCCACCTAATTTTTCATCCTCCGTTCATAATATCTCTTTCACTTAATTCATACATCGCACAACATTCATAAATTTCAAACTCAATCTTACAGACTTCACCTCAGAGACGTCTCAAAATAATGAAAATAGGGCCCTTTTACTCAAGCAGTCGTATTGTGGTACTCGCTATCGAAGAACGCGGCACACGTCTCCGAGCACCACTCGCCTCGCCACGGTACCATGTACTGCACGGCAGCCAGAGTCGTTCTCCCGTAGCCTCCGCTCAACAGCTTCAGCTCGTAACGACCGCAGGGTCCAGCTTCTCTGTGGACTGAGAACACTTTATTACGTAAACAAATTGACGAGGTGAGAGTCTTTCTCTATTTGAATACTCATCTTATATGGCTTGGTTATCCTTCACAGCCGTCGAGCTCTGCTCCGCGTGATCTCACGTAGACCCTCACGATTCGGCCTTGTGTTCCGAGCAGCGACGTCAAAACGCGCGAATAACAGGCGTCGTCCCTTCGGTACCTGTTTAACTCTGTTAAGTGGAGAGGTATACCTACATCAAAGTTGCTAACACGGCCTCTCCTGACGAAGGGTCGTCCTCGGCCCGGTCGTACGGTGTCGATCTACAGAGACCAGCGCCAGCTGCTGTCGAGGGTCCGGCTTCAGGGTCTGCAACTAACAGAGGCATGGATCGCAGAACACTTGATCCCTCATCTGTGAAAGAACAACACATATTTAAATAGGCGCTCAGTATCTTTAAAACCGCCACCTAATTTTTCATCCTCCGTTCATAATATCTCTTTCACTTAATTCATACATCGCACAACATTCATAAATTTCAAACTCAATCTTACAGACTTCACCTCAGAGACGTCTCAAAATAATGAAAATAGGGCCCTTTTACTCAAGCAGTCGTATTGTGGTACTCGCTATCGAAGAACGCGGCACACGTCTCCGAGCACCACTCGCCTCGCCACGGTACCATGTACTGCACGGCAGCCAGAGTCGTTCTCCCGTAGCCTCCGCTCAACAGCTTCAGCTCGTAACGACCGCAGAGTCCAGCTTCTCTGTGGACTGAGAACACTTTATTACGTAAACAAATTGACGAGGTGAGAGTCTTTCTCTATTTGAATACTCATCTTATATGGCCTGGTTATCCTTCACAGCCGTCGAGCTCTGCTCCGCGTGATCTCACGTAGACCCTCACGATTCGGCCTTGTGTTCCGAGCAGCGACGTCAAAACGCGCGAATAACAGGCGTCGTCCCTTCGGTACCTGTTTAACTCTGTTAAGTGGAGAGGTATACCTACATCAAAGTTGCTAACACGGCCTCTCCTGACGAAGGGTCGTCCTCGGCCCGGTCGTACGGTGTCGATCTACAGAGACCAGCGCCAGCTGCTGTCGAGGGTCCGGCTTCAGGGTCTGCAACTAACAGAGGCATGGATCGCAGAACACTTGATCCCTCATCTGTGAAAGAACAACACATATTTAAATAGGCGCTCAGTATCTTTAAAACCGCCACCTAATTTTTCATCCTCCGTTCATAATATCTCTTTCACTTAATTCATACATCGCACAACATTCATAAATTTCAAACTCAATCTTACAGACTTCACCTCAGAGACGTCTCAAAATAATGAAAATAGGGCCCTTTTACTCAAGCAGTCGTATTGTGGTACTCGCTATCGAAGAACGCGGCACACGTCTCCGAGCACCACTCGCCTCGCCACGGTACCATGTACTGCACGGCAGCCAGAGTCGTTCTCCCGTAGCCTCCGCTCAACAGCTTCAGCTCGTAACGACCGCAGAGTCCAGCTTCTCTGTGGACTGAGAACACTTTATTACGTAAACAAATTGACGAGGTGAGAGTCTTTCTCTATTTGAATACTCATCTTATATGGCTTGGTTATCCTTCACAGCCGTCGAGCTCTGCTTCGCGTGATCTCACGTAGACCCTCACGATTCGGCCTTGTGTTCCGAGCAGCGACGTCAAAACGCGCGAATAACAGGCGTCGTCCCTTCGGTACCTGTTTAACTTTGTTAAGTGGAGAGGTATACATCAAAGTTTCGACCTTTCGTGGGCTCGGCTTTACCTGACCCTGACTCACAAACCCTGCCAAGATATTTGACCATCATATGACTTACGAGAACGAGACCAGCGATAGCAACGGCGATCGACGCTTGATGAGCGTGATCGAGATTAGTACAGAGAACGAACCCTACCCCCATAATTGCGTCGTGGCATTCGACCTACTAATGAACTTCCAGATCGGGATCTAAATAGACTACGGCGCGAACTACCCCTTTTGCGCGACAAAGTCCGCAAACGGTGACGCACCCTGACAAAAGAACGTCTTTGGGTAGATTGACAGCGGGAGACGCTTCGTGATCGGACACGGAACCTACTGCGCGTCATTGTTCTGCTCCGACGTGGTGCTCGACCATAAAAGACACTAGGTGACAGAGACCGTAACTTACAGCGCGAAAGTTATCGCATGGATGACAGAGTTCTACTACGAAACCGATACCGAGAACGGCGTCGTGTTCGGACACGTGAGTCACCTTGTGTACGATGTTTCGTTCTACCACGGTCTTTATTTCTAGGCATGCTGAGAATTTACCAAGGTTACGTAAACAAGAATAACAAAGAGAATGCAACTGAGAGAATAAAACAACAAACTGCACAGAATCTGGCTATCTTTTCAATGTGTGGGTAGTTCCAATCTGTTTACTCGAAATTCGTGAGCTTTATGGATTTTATTATCCCTCACTTCTGATTTTAGGTAAAAAGGATCTGATTCATTAAAAAAAATAAACCACAGGCTTATCTAAACATTAACAATCAATTTAATCAAAATTAAACAAAACTACTACAATCAGATTGGACCACACACATTGAAAATGATCTAGATTACACATGAAAATGACATAACCAAAACACAATATGACTCACGCGTCCTTCACACCGAAATTACACAAAAACAATAAAACTCTACTGTCCATGAGATGTTGCACTGTCGAGCACCACGAGCGAAGTGACCGCAAGCCTCGATTCGGCCCGCTATTTATAGGCGGTCGCCTTGTTTGCCTCCTGGTGGGGAAGTTGCTAACAATAATACCTCACTACCTCGCACGAGCTCGCAACATGACATTTTACAGTATGTGACATGACATTTGAAGCATGACATTGTCCCACCTCACGAAATAGAATGAGGGCCTCATACAAACTCATTTTGAAACCGTGTCCTACTCAACACTACAGTAAACAGCTTTACTTTAAACTTTTGAGGTTATCAATCAATGCAAAGCAAGCAAGCAAGACACGAAGCAATCAAAATAAAAAACAGCAGTTTCGCCAATATTACAAAAAAAATTAGTCGA
Source organism: Scotopteryx bipunctaria (assembly GCA_949320045.1). Classification (NCBI taxonomy): domain Eukaryota; kingdom Metazoa; phylum Arthropoda; class Insecta; order Lepidoptera; family Geometridae; genus Scotopteryx; species Scotopteryx bipunctaria. Next base: position 3,483,130 of record OX439459.1, on the reverse strand, counting down.
TTCTTTCAACAGCTTTTAACAATCGCAAATCGTGTCACATCGATTTTTAGGTATTGCAATGCAACACTGGCTGTTTTAATACGGCGGAAAGCAAGGTCGTCAGTTCGATTCCTGCAAAGATGCACATTTTGTAGTATGATAAAGACTTTTATTCGGGTCTAAATAAAGTATTATAGGTATGGTAGAAGACCACCTGCTTCACAGAACACTATTACTGACCTGCTCGGTAAAAAAAAAAATTACTTACCTACTTACCTAAAATCTCAGAACAGCAATCAACTTCGCTATGCCTTTATAGTGCCACTGGCTAGGTGCAAGGATTATCTGGGTACATTACATTATTCTTAGTAGGTACTGAGGAAGGTATCAAAATGATGTCCTGAAGTCCTGACCATGAAGCTAAAAATCGCCCGATACACGAAAAGAACCTTTAAGGCGCACTTTAAATCCTTTTATCTCACTTGTTCGAAAGAACTAGTGACACGAATACATAGATAGACTCGATACAATTGAGTATCTACCTAAATCTTCCTTGTTTTACCGCCAGAGACATTCAAATCTTGGTTTCGCAGATTACATCAACAGTTGCTACACAGTCTTGTAAAGGCTTTTCGCCATCTGTTCCTTGAGCACTCGTGAATGGGGCGATTCAACGCTTCATTCAAAGCATTTTGTTTGTCCCAGTCTGTGCAACGATGGCGACTCGAGCGGTCGGTGAGTTTTGTGCCGGCTTGCTCCGCCACAAAACAATTTTATTACGCGAAATAACTGACACAAACCTACTCGATGTGCTTGTAAAAAAAGGTATATTCAGCTTCCATGATTTGGAGGATATAACAAGTGCAGTTGACAGTGAGAAGTGTAATTTCTTTGTGGAGGTTGTTGGTAAACAAAGTGCGAAGTTGAACGATTTGTGTGTGGTGCTGAATAAGGAATGCCCGAAACTGTCCAAGGAGCTGATGAATGACAGACACAGGTTCATTGTCAATGGTGAGATATTATTTTAGTTTTCTACGGTTTTTCGGGTGCAGCGCGAAAAATGCGGGTAGAGTTAAAACTTCTGTAACAAATATTTATAATCTTTCTAAATAGGTACATACCTATCTGTTTATTGCAGTAAGTAGGTTTTTTATTGGTAGTGTAGGGTACACTACCTACATAAGTAGTTTTATAGTGTTTTACTACTCTAGTACCTACTATTATTTTATTATGTGGTTTTACTTAGACACTTTTACAAGTCGATTTTGTTATGTATTTTCTTGAACTAAACTCACCTTATTAGCTCTAAAATTATGACGATCCCTGATATCTTATGCCTGCCATCATTATTCATAAAATACCTACCTACATACTATCATCAATTAGAAACCTAGTGAATACAATATGAATTTGATTGAAAAATTGCAGAACACTTCCAAAAGGGGAACAAAGACGAGACAATTGACTTTGAAGTCTCGAGAATAAGGACTATTTTTGAAGTTGCTCAAAATGACGGTAGTTTACAATGCGGGTCACATGGGGTGCGCTCAAAAACATCTTGATTTGAACGATTTGATTGTTGTCAAATTGTAGGATGGGATGGGGAGAAATAATGGGAATCAAATTGAAGTCAAATTGTGTAACTCGAACTGTGTTGACTTTCAAAAATGTGTCGTTCCCAATATTCTACTAACGGATGACGGAACGTTAATTAGGTAGGTAGGTACCTAGATACTACTTATAGCAAGGTTATTTATTTGCAAAAAATATAATATGTAGCGCTTTTTGGACAGACAACGTTTCTATAGTAGGTATGCCTAACTATTAGGTACCTAATGATCGATCCGTCATTATTTGGTAGAATATTGGAATCGGCCATAAACCACCAAGCTACTCGAAAGTACCTACCTATGGTTTAGGTAAATACGTACCTTACCTACTAATAGTGCTCTCAATAGGTTCTTGGTAGAATCCTGTAGAATCTAGATCAGACGAAACTTAATTTATAATTAGCTTGCTAAAATTGCAATGCGGTCCGTCTACCTGGGTCTAGCATTAGAAGGTAGGTAGGTACCTAGATCTAGGCACGATTTAACCGCTAGATCGAGTTAACCTACTTCGCAAACTCTAAATTAGGACACTGGAGAATCGATAGAAGCTTCCATAAATAAAAGCAGTGGCTTTGGAAAAGAAGGTAGGTAACTACTTACCTACGAAGAAACATTTTCAGACTTTACGAGGTAGATATTGAGTAGGTACCTACCAACCAATTGCAAGCTATTTAATTGAAAATTTGAATAACGAACTAATACAGTAGGTACACCACAAACTAACCGGATCTGTGAAAGTTGGAAAGATTGTTTTGTCAAGTAGGAAATTAGCTGATGATCTTCAAACGCCTTAACAGGTCTTCATAAACTATAGCTAAGAACCATCTCGATCACATAGCTTTCAAACAGAAAAAAAACATTCGCTTAGGGGAGCTACGATGCCACAGGCAGTAATCAGGATACACACAGTCACACACAACAAACTTAATAACACCCCTCTTTTTCGTCGGGGGTCGGGAGCTAAAAAGGATCTCACTAACACACACAGGGTGCCGAATAGTTTCGAGTTTCGACCAAGATTCCATATTTACCTACTTAAGTGGGTTGTCAGAAATCATTGATCAATATAATTTTTTCCATCAATTAGAAATCAATTGGAAATTGATCAAAATCTTAAATAATATTATTTTAGAAAAAAGTTCACTATTATGCTAATATATTATGTGACTTCTGTTTGTCTTTTGACAAAGGCCTCTTCCAACTCCTTCCATGTTTGCCTTTATATTGTCAAAATCTTATTGATCACCAATTTAATAACGAGTGGAGCACCTATCAACATTATTTTGTTCTGGAGGGCCTGTGACGTTGAACTACGAGCATGAACGTAGGTAACTAGGTAGTTTCCAAAGATTTATCATCTTCCTATACCTACATATATAGGTATCGGTAAATATTTAAAGGTAGTGTCTTAGGCCACAAAATTGCGTTGTGCTCTAAAAACTTCAAGAGAAAACAATAAGAAACATAATCGGCCGATGACAATGGCTCCATTTAGTTTCTGAGAAGGTTACTTTTTTGTTTGTCTTATCTTATTTCCACGAAATGCTACTGAGATGAGTGACTTAACAAAGATGATTTCCAAAACTCATATGAGATCCAAGAAGAAGTCTAAACAAAAAAACTGCAATATAATATTGCCGGTGGTCAAGGCACCCAAGAAGACAAGTACTTTAAGGAAAACTATTGATGGAAAAACACTAGGTAAGAATATAATTTGTATGCAGATAGATAAAATGTATATTATGAATCTGAGAAGATGAATGGCTATATACTCATACCTGGGTGCCTACCTACTTTAACTCATTGACTGACTTATTGATCTTTTTATTTACAAACCAGTAGGTAGGTAATATTTTATATTTTACTTTTTTGTATTATAAATCGTAGTATTATCTGCTGGACTGGGAGTAAAGAAAAACATGGAATGCGTCCAGCTGCTTCTCTCTCCGAGCATGACGTAAAAGTCGACGGGATACTCGTAGTATCCGCCAGCATGATGGACCATCTATATGGGCGATGGGCTGATCACCTGTCACCATGGTTCACCATATCCATATTGAAACTTTGAATCAGGAGTGGCTGCAGGTTTTTCTATGATTACTTCTATGATTACTTGTGGCTCTACTCACCCCATTATACATATATGGGATACGGGCGTTATAATAATGTATGTATGTAGGTTGATCGATGTATGTAGGTAATAGTTTTTTTTATTTTTTCAAGACTTGTCAAGATGTTTTACAGTCTGCAAATTAATCGAATTGATGCTAACATTTTGTGTCACATAGCACATGTGTGTGAGCACCTGCATGTGTTTATTGCAAATTGCCTTCGCGCAGATGTTTTCGATCGATTTAGGCAGTCTTCAAAGGTCAGCCTTTTTTGGCGAAGTTATTTTGAGAAAGGTTAGCGAAGCAAGAATGCCTCAGTTTTTCGACTGGTTAAATGTTATTCTGAAATGTGTAGTACCTACCTAATAAGTTTACAAGTTACGTTAATTCTCTTTGGAGTTAGGTAGACAAGTGTTAATTTTTACCCGACTGATGTCCGGTTCCAATATTTTACAAACGGACAACGGATAGTTCATTACCATAGCAACGTTTTTCATTCAAAAAATGTATGGTGCTTTTCGATGATAACAACGTTGGTTGGTACTGAACGAGCCGTCCGTCGTCCGTTTGTAGAATAGTTGAAACTGGGCATGAATTATTTAAGTTGGATTGATCTACCAGGGCAGCCGGGTTATATTTATCGCGCGTATCTTTGTATTTATGTTGCGATGCTACTGAACCACGTGTACCTCACCTACCCCAATATATACTCACCTTGAAGGTAATCCCTAGATCTTTATTTTTAAAAAGGGTGAACTCAAGTACTTTTCTGCTGCACTGCGTCCGGCTGTTTTTTTTTCCGATCCCCGAGCATGTCGTAAAAGTCGACTAAGGGATAGTATCCTCCAACATGATCGACAATTAATATGGGGGATGGGCTGATCACCTGTCACCATGGTTCGCCATTTTGGGACTCGGAATCAGGAGTGGCTGCAAGTTTTGTTGTGATTACTTGTGCCTCTGCCCCACCCCGTTATAGATACTATATAGTGTAATAATATGTATGTAGGTATGTATGTATGTATGTATGAACTCTAGTTTAAAGAAAGGGTGTAGTGTCTAGCTTCCTCCGGGGTCAAAGGCCGCCCTGCCCGCGGCAATAAAGTAGCTATTACATAGATATTGCTCACGGGGTGTGACGACGCGTGTGAACCGACCATGGGAACATCTTAATGATAGTTTTTGTACGCTTTACCTGTCTGTATGTCCTCTGGAATGCTTGTGATAGTAAGTCTGGTAAGGTGTAAAAAACTCCGATGGACCGACAAGTCAAATATTGAAGAAGAGATTTTGAGCTCCTTCACAGCTCAAAATCTATTAAACAAAATTGGAGTTCTATGTTTAGAAATACTTTAGGTCGGTGATACCTCATAATGGCTGGCAATTTTACGAAAGGAGCTGTTTCCTAAAAACAAAATAGTTTTTAGGTCACTCATAGCATTATTCGTGACAAAATCTAATCAGGAAGCTCATTTTGTTTTTAAAATTAGTCATAAATTTAATTGGATATTCTGAGAAAAATCCATATCAATGCATATAACATTATTTTTCATATGTATAATGAATGACAATGTGCCTTCTTTTTTAAACGTAATAAAAGAAGAATCAATTTTATCACAGTTTCTATGTTAATTCATATATACTTAACGTATTTTTTTCTTTGTATTTGCTTTCTGAAGACAATTTATTCTAAACTAGCAGCCGCCCGCGGTACCCAGATAAAAAGTACCCTACCGGTTTAGGCTGTGCGTTGTCTGTCAGTCAGTCAGTCAGTCAGTCAGTCAGTCAGTCAGTCAGTCAGTCAGTCAGTCAGTCAGTCAGTCAGTCAGTCAGTCAGTCAGGACAAAGATCCTTATAATATAAGATGTTGACCGTTGTTAACTTGGTTCATACAGTAGTTCCAATTTTCGTAGACGCGTCTTAGCATTTCGGGTAACCTACCTACCTATTATCGATGCCTTTTATCACAGCTGTAGGTACTCTTGCACGATCACAATGCCCTGCCCATCCCATCCCATCGACATGCACAATCAAGCGTCACAACTCAATATCGTTTGGTAAATTGAGAATTATTTTTAATTCACTTCGGGCATTGAACTGGCACCTTAGCCAATGAGTTTTATGGTTTGACGCCAATGCTTGACGATTGCATGATACCAAGACGTGCAGTTCGAATCAATTTGGAGTAAAAACTAGTGGATCTAAGTGTGGTCCTAGGACGGGCGGAGGTAGATAATGGCTTCAATGGTATGGCTACGGAGATTTGCATTCCTCTATAATATCAATGACAAATTGTAGACATTACCTACATAGGTATTTTGTGATCTGAGCTCTGTTTTCTATCTGTAGGCGAACTTAGAAAACTCAACTCATTTTAATATCTTTAATATCTTGTTATTATACCGAGTAGGTAGTTAAGTTTATGGTATTATCTATAGTTTTTTTTTATCGTTAAATATGTTTAAATTGAGCGATTTTTAGAGTAAATAATTACGAATCCTTACTAAATTAAATTAGATCGTTTTTGTTTTACTACCCACATTATTCGAGAAGGTATTACCTATACCACAGCGGGCACTTCCTGGACACTACAGTATCAAAAGTAGTGAAGGCAAAAGTTACCTCATGACGCTTTATCTAGTACATACTTATATTTCGCCGGAAAGTATGTTTATCATAGCTAATAAATAATATTTTTACTCAGCACGTAACATCATCATCATCTTCCTGCCCTTATCCCACTAGGTGGGGTTTGCACAATATATTTCCCTCTCCATATTTTCCTTTAGATACTCAGCACTTTTGTGAGAACATTTTGGGGATAAAAGATCCTACTCCAGCTAAGAATTGTGCTAATACACTAATGTGTTAACTCTTATCAACTCGCCTCATATCAACAAACTTCTAACAAATGTTCTTTGTTCATTATCGTTAGTTGTCAACAGTGACTCACTTGCGCAAACTTCAGATTCTTTAGTTTAATGATTGGTTCTCTCCTGGTCTTCTTGACCTTGTTGGTGAATGGATTTTAACGCTATTAGATCTATTTCAATGCATTTTACTGGAAGGTTCAATTTCTATGATTTCCTTCACTGTTTAGGTTCCACTTATGTCTGGTTCCAATACTCTACTAACGTATGGCAGATCGCTCATTATCATAGCAACGATGTTTTTCTGTCAAAATATGTATCGCGCTTTTCGTCAGATAACAATTTTGCTATTGTAATAAATACGAACGATCCGTCGTTTGTTAGGTTATGTTAGATTAGTTACCTAGTAGAATATTACAACCAGGCTTTGACGTTTAAACTCTGGTTTTAGGATTTCTTCATGAGGTTTTAGATCATGTTTAGTAATAATTATTAATTCAGCGTCATCAATCTGATACGCTCACGGAGGCCGGTATGAAATCGTAGCATGGTACCATTGCCATAACGAACCTCGGTTTATTTAGGTGATCTCACGATTGATCCACAGATAATGAGTCTTTTCAAAGCGGACAAAGCCCCGCCCTCTATTGACATTTAGCAATTTGTATTGAGGCCGAAACAGACGGAGCGATTTTTGAGCAACGTAACAGTATGTACGGTGACAGCTGTCAGATCCGTATTTATTCAGCTGTCGTGTCTTACTCCCGTTTCCTATATTTTATACTATCGGACAACGATTAGTTACCAAAGGATCGTTGTTTTTCTGTCAAAAAAGTTTGTCATAGAGAGTTATAATGGTACCAGCTGTTGAATCATAGGTTGTTTTGGAGTTTGACAGTTCAAACAAAGCTGTCAAAAGTTCATACGTGACCTGCCCCGTCAATGTTCTACGGCAACGAGCAACTGTTGTTTGCGAAATTGCTCGTACGGTAGGCCTCTTTGCAATCACGTGAGCCACCACTCTAGATTAGGTCAACGAAGCTGATTGCCACCATTAGGTCACTGCCGCATTAATTGTGCTAGGTATAATCGGGTTAGCGAATTCTGTATGGCGATTATTATCATATGAAAGTTTTTCTACTGTCACATTTGACAGTCTCAAATAGAATCTGACACCAACAGAGTTATACGCGCCGATAAAGTCGCCGTTTTAAACATTTGTATTCGCCCAGTATTTCAGTTTTCATTAAAGCATGTTCAATATTTTAGACATCTTTAATTTGAATTAATTTTCGATCGTTTCAATACTATTCATAAATAATTGTCTATGTGTTATTGCAGCACACGTACTAGTATATATCAAGTTACATTCAAATCCGTTCAGCCACTACGCTGTGATTGAGGCGCAAACATCCTCACATCGTCATATCCTGACAAATATTAGATACAATTTTAAGAAAAAGAAATACTCGTAAGAAAATATTAAAAAAGCAAAACCTATAATTTTTATTTATTTTTTCAATTTGTATTTCCTATAGAGAAATAAGACGTGGGAATGCGGATCGCGAGACTGAAGAGACGACGGAAGATGGACGAAGGCGATCACTGAATGGTGGCCCCGAGACGCTCAACGGCCAATAATGACATTGTGAACAGTCTAAAATCAGTGGATGAGACTCGCGAGGGATCGGAGAGAATGGCGTGATAAAAAGGCCTACGCCCATCAGAAGTTGGGCTATAATGATGATGATGATAGAGAACCTCATGCATTTGTTCATATTGATCATTATCATTAAAATTTTCTCACCCTGATTTATTGAGAGTACTACCCAAAGGCATAGCATGTCGTCGTAAACTATCTGCTATGAGATATGGAAAGGTTTTTGTGCTTTCAATACTCCAAAGCTTCACGGAGTCCGTGAGACTCGACCCTGGGAAAGAGGAACAAAGGTTCTTTAAAAATTCTCTGACGGTTTGTTCTTATTGCAGTAATTATAGCGTAGTCGTAGTCTATTATTATATTGATTGAAGTTGAGTCTGGTACTAGATTGGATATGAATTGGTGCCCTTTTGATCGAAAACCGGGTTTTCACTACACCTTATTTTAAATCATGTTACAAGGCGAGTAATACTACAAGTTACAAGTACTCATAGAAGGAAAAGTAGAAGGAAGGAGAGGAAGAGGAAGGCCACGAATTAGCTACATGAGCCAAGTAAAGGAGAAGATAACTGTCGGGTCTTATAAGGAGGTCAAGGAGGCTGCGCTGGACAGGAACAGGTGGAAAGAGCTGCATCACCGACAAGAGCACAGCTCTTAAATTAGAAGAGAGACAAGGCGAGTGATGAGTGGATGAACAGTGCATGCTGTGCCGACCCCATCTAGTGGGATAAGGGCAGAAAACGACATAGCTTGCTTAGACGTTCTTGATTGGTCGTTGAAGTTAAGCAACGTTGTGCGCGATCACAATTTGGATGGGTGACCGCAAGTGGCATTACGAGCTTCGGAGGGCATGTTAAATTGCCGGTCTCGGCTTTAAGTCGTTAAGCCATGACGGAGGCCTTTAGGCGGCATAAAAACTCCGTCACAAGAGTTGATCACTAGCTCATACGAACTTACTTACTTTTTAGGGCAGAAAAATGATGATGATTTTAAGTAAGGGAAGATAAAGTTCGTAAAAAACTCAACGCGGACAAATTCGCGGGGCGTTCCACGAGTAAAACTATATTTGGCAACCATCAACAAAATCCACTCTACAAAATAAAACTGCATCCATAAATCCGTGATATCTGTTCGCATTATCTAATAAAATACTATCTGGAATCTTAACCCTCCTCTGCTCAGTGCAGTCGGACTACAATATTCCGACGCTTCATTGAAGTCTCTCTTCAGTGTGCCTGTCTATGACTTTTTTTATGAAAAAGATAAGCTTAAAAGATAAATAACATCCAACAGACATACTTAGTACTGGAAGTTTTTTTTTTCATAAGCAAAGCATCGTAAAATAATCGTGACCTCCTTAGAATAATAATGACTTTATCTATTCATAGGACGCGCGATGCGTTCGTAGAATAATTTTAATGTTATTTGTATTTAATTTATCACGGGACAGGAAGGGTTAAATACTCGTACATAATGAAATAAGCGATGCGTTAGAATGTGATTAAGTTTACGCAATGCGTGGCAGCATAATGCAGTTACGACAATGCAATTATCTATACCTATAAAAGAGCTTAACCTGACTGACTGACTGATTCATCATCGCCGAGCCGAAATCGCTGAAGCTAGAAAGCTGAAATTTGAAAGGTATCTGAAGGGGTGAAAAGGGATGAAAACGTTTATATGGAACTTTTTAATGCGTGATGCGATTTGCTTGAAACTTGGTTTGGATACGATAAGTAGGTATTGTTAAAACGATACTCAAACAAGGCGTTTACTTTGAAAAATACTGTAATTAATTACTTTACTGTAATTAATTACTTTACTGTAATTAATTAATTACTGTAATGTAATTGATATCAATTACACATTTTACAAAACTGATGTATCTAACCGTAATAGCTGGAGAGTTGAATTTATTCAGAATGTGTATTTTTATTGCCGCTATATCAACAAATAATTTAAATAAAATAAAAGGGGATCACATACAAGAAACATTTATGTACTTACATGTACGATGGTACGGAACCCTTCGTGTGCTAACTCGACTCGCGCTTGCCCGTTTTTTGTTACCTTCTAACTTCTACTAAAATAGTATTATGTACGTAAATCCTATAGCTTTAGGTAGGTAGGTACTAACATTGATGTTCGCTACAAAACGCGTTTTGTAATCCTACTAATTATTATAAACGCGAAAGTATGAATGTTTGTTACTCTTTCACGCCTAAACGGCTGAACGGATTTGAATGAAACTTGGAATGTACATAGTACATGTGCTGGATTAACATATACGCTATTTTTTATACGGGTACCACGCGAGCGAAGCCGCGGGCGGCAGCTAGTATGCTATATTGTACTTTTAACACGTAATCGTAATGCAGAATGCTCATTTGTAACCTAACTTGGACCTAAGCAAATATTTTTCTGTTTCTCCGAAAGTAACTTGAGATTAGAGGTTCAATGTCAACACAGTCAAATCAATGTCGCGGACGGCTGGCTAGGAACGGAGGAAATTGTGTGGCAAGCAAATCAATCCACACCTACCAACTACCATCAATTCTCAACTCACTGTGTGCTGGGATAGTAAAACAAGTTGAGTGCCCGGGGCGATTTTAGATGCAGTCGGCTTGCCTCCTCTTAGCTTTGCTTGGAAATAGGATTTGCCTACTTCGTTGGTTTTCTGGCTGTTTTAGATTATTTATAACTAGGTGCCGCCCGCGGCTTCGCTCGCGTGGTATAAAAAATAGCCTATAAATGTTAATCCAGCACATTCACTATGTATATTCCAAGCTTCATTCAAATTAGTTCAGTAGTTTTTGCGTGAAAGAGTGACAAACATCCATACATACAAACTTTCGCGTTTATAATATTAGTAAGGATTAAAACAAAAAATGAGCGCATGCCACAGTTGTCACGTTTTTTGTCGAAAGAGTGAATATACAGGAATGAACATAATATTTAATTTTTTTTTCTTATAGAATTGCCCCTTTCCGGAAGGCCATGATGGCAAAAAGCTTACTGCCTAGTCTTTAGTTGATATATTTTGTATATCGGGTATTCCTTCAATCAAAAGTCATAATTGATAGAAATGTAATCGCGTTTTAAATAGACAAGAAAAAGTTCTAATTATGTTTTATACAGATAGGTTTTGTATATTTTTACCAAAAGAGGTTTACTAGGACTCACGAAGGCTCTAACCTTACAACGTAGTCCTTTGGTATGATTATACTATTGGCTCTTTGGCTCTAATATAGTTTTTTGACAGTTCTCAGTAGTTATTGCTGTCGATTCTGTTGTGTATTTTTTTAAACTTAGATTGATAGCTATAAAATTATAGCGATCCTTGTTATCTCAATGTATAAGAAAGGACGACAATATTTTTAGGACTGTCAAATTAAATGAAGTTTAAGAAAATTCCCAAAGTAATATGAGCCTTTAGTATAAGGCTTACAGAAAAGTAGCGCGTTTAAATCTTTTTTAATAACAAAACATTAAATTCGATTTTACATGGTTAATCCGATTATTTTCTAATAGTCGTGCGTCGTCATACCAACATGAAAAAAATCGAGTTTGTGTTCCGTGGTAGGGCCCGTACATCTCAAGTTACTGCAATACGAGCTAAGGATGATTGGATCATCAATGTTTGCATTGTACTGACTGCCACTTGTTTACCTTCTAGTAGGCGTTAGGGCGTTATTTAAAACCGAATAGGACACGTTTTGTTGAAAGGAATAGATCAATCTAGTCGTGGTATTAGTTCTTTCGAACCAGTGTGGTGAAAGGATTTTAAAGTGCGCCTTAAAGGCTCCTTTCGTGCACTTGAACACACAGAAGTTCGGAAACATGTGTTTTGGTGCACGACCGGATTTGAACCCACGACCGAAAGGCGGGGCCGCTACCACTAGACCACCAGTGCTCTAGGCGTTAGGTAAAACTTACCTGAGTACTTCTTAAGGCCTCCACCCACAACCCTCTTGCATAACTGGACCGGCACTAAAAAGTAAAGCAAATCCTACGTTTACGCACAGGTAGCGTTGATTTATCTATCATACTAATATTATAAAGAGGAAAGATTTTTTGTTTGTTTGTAACGAATAGGCTCCGAAACTACTGGACCGATTTCAAAAATTATTTCACCAATAGAAAGCTACATTATCAGGGACCAGTATAGGCTATAATATATTTTCAAAAAAATTAGCGATCTGTAAGAAAATTGCAATATTGTAACCCAAGGCAGAAAACCCAAAATAGTTTTTGGTGTGCGCTGCGAAAACTATTGATTATAGAACAAAATAATGTACTACACGCGTACGAATACTTCCTAGATTGCGTTCTACCTGATAACCGGCCATAGAGAGCAAACGATTATCTGATTGGTCTGATTATACTCGCACAAATAACATTCCTACTTAAAATTAAATAATTAGTTTTTTTAAAGATTGTGTAAAATGTTCTGCTATGTAGGTATTTGTTTTTTCTCCTGTGATTTACTACTGCCTACTATATTAAATGTGAAAGTTTGTGAGGATGTTTGCATGTTTGTACCTCAATCACGCCTACACGGCTAAACGAATTTGAATGAAACTTGGAATATACATAATACGTGTGCTGGAATAACATATAGGCTTCTTTTATCCGGATACAACGTGACCCAAGCCGCGGGCAAAAGCTAGTCCGAAATAAATTAAATTAATGAAAGACTAGGCAGTAAGGTCTTAGTCTCCTACGCCTTTCCAAAAGGGGCAATTTATAAAACAAACAAAAACAAGTTTTAGGGAATTAAACTTGTTCTTCAAGAACTTAAGTCCTATCTATCTAGGTTAAACCCCTTTAAACGCTACAAAGGCAAGATGTTCATCACTCGATGCTACTTAAGATGCTGTACGGAAGAAAATGAAATCACTAACGCACAGATACAGTAATAGTTTGTACTGAAGTGTACACAGTTACTCATTAAATAAGCAGGTAGTGTAACGTTAATTTGTACTAGCTTTGATAAACAAAAGCCTATGTCACTCTCCGATTCTTACACTATCACTATAAAAAGAATCACGTCGATACCCTCACTATCACGCCGTGAAGCACTCGTGCCGAAACTTGCTTAGACGTTCTTGATATCGTTAAAGTTAAGCAACGTTGTGCGCGGTCACGAATTAGGATGGGTGACCGCAAGTGGCATTTTAAGTCTCGCAAATTGTCAGTCTCGGCTTATAAGTCGTTAAGAGATGACGAAGGCCTTTAGACGGCCTGAAAACTCCGTCACAAGAGTTGGCCACTAACTCATACAAACTTACTTAAGAGTATGCACCTTTTTGTAAAACTTTCTTTCCCTATTATGCGCAATGATGTAGAGGTCCAATAAGAGCTCATTACAGGGAATGTAACAGCCGCACCTGAAAGAGTTCGTTGAACTGCGGTTACGAGTAACGAGCTGCGTTAACAAACAGATACATCGCTGACCCGCTGTGAATGTTAGGGTTATCAGACTTTAGAATTTTGCTTTCTATATACCATAATTATCACGCCCGTAGCCCTAATGAGGTAAAAGTTATCATAAGAAAACTTGCAGCCACTCCTGATTGAAATCCCAAGATGGATATGGCTTTCTGCTCCAAAATATACCAGGTACCGCGAAACAAAGCAGCTGGCACACGCACGCTAGTGGATTATGAATATTAGTGTGTACTTATCAAGGTTTACTGTTTAAAGTATTTTTATTAAATATTATTTGAACCGCGTTGTATATTTTTATCAAAGGTTGCCTGATAGAAACTCAGCAATAGGATTGCTCGTTTTTCCGTCCCTACATCGCTTTGATTTATTTGTCCCGGAAGTTATTCATCAAGCCATAATGTGTGTTTATAGAGGGCACTCTTTGATATTAGCTACCGATCACTCAACGATTATTCATTATGTGCTTAGTACTAAAGGCTTACTTATACTTTCAACACACAGAAGGCTGATATTATTAAGAACAATGAGGAACATTCTAAGCAAGTAACACAAAAAAACCGGCTGCACAGAATTTTATTCATATATAGCCGCCATAATGGATTTTTTTGTCATTTTACTTCATCACATTTTACGTCATCCAGATGAATCCAACGACACCTCATTCTTCAAATCCGTCCAAGTGTTTGGGTTACAGTACAATGGAATAAATACATAGTTCATACAATATAATATACTTCTTCGTAGTCGGGTAAAAAGATCTGACGCTTAGACTTTTAAATAAGATAAAATTGCCAAGATGAAGCTTGCCTACTTTGCCAGTATTTTGTCATTTATGTTGCGTGCTAACTTATCTAGGAATCTAACTTGGGTAAGCACTACTCCTATATATCTTACCGTATTATTTACTGTTTAAAGCGGGACAAAGTAACGATGCTTTTGGAAGAACGCTATTGTAACAGTCTTTTACAGATTGAAGTGAAATATGTAGTACTAGATGGCGCTACTAGTATTTTAGTTATATCGTTGTATCAAGTGCACGAAAAGAGCCCTTGAGACGCACTTTAAATCCTTTCTTAACACTGGTTTGAAAGAACTAGTGACACGAGTTGTATTTTTTTTATTTTCGAAAAACGCAACGTTTTTACGAAATCCTCTCTTGATTCGGCCAGGATTAGTCAGAATGTAGTTGTAGGTGTTTAAGTAACTTTCTTAGGATCTTTTTAAATTATAGTATTAGTAAGATACAAATTACTATTACTTCTTCGCTGGACTGGGAGTAAAGAAAAAACAGAATACGTCCAGCTGCTTCTCTCCCCGAGCATGTCGTAAAAGTCGACTAAGAGATATTATCCTCCAACATCCAGCAAGTATTCCCAAGGAGGGTTGACGTCAGGCAGGCAGCCGGTCATAAAACACCTTAGCCAAAACTTTTACAGCATGATCCAAGGAACATGCTGTGCCGACCCCACATAGAGTGGGATAAGGGCAGGAAGATGATGATGATTACTACTAGCCCAACATGGCCAGTCAGTCGATAGCGTAAGAGTTTCATATGTTTGGATACGCTACAGAAAAGGTGAATTTTTGTACAAAAATAAAATAAAAATCGGTCAAGTACGTGTCGAATTTACACACAAAGTGCCGTACCATTACATCAATGTTTCTTGTATGGGGCTTATTTGTTGTTATAGCGGCAATAGAAAAATTTCACTCTGAAATTTTCAACTATCTACATAACGGTTCATGAGATGCCCGCTGACAGACGGACGGACAGCGGAGGCTTAGTAAAAGGGTCCCGTTGGCACCCTTCGGGTACGGAACCCTAAAAAGCTTCAGCATCCTGCTGCGGTTATCCACATCGAGCAATAAAAGTTCGTCCGCCGTTTATTATGACATCCTGTAATGTTATTACATTTTATATGTGTGTGGGGTAAATGAAGGAAATATAGGTTACTTCCAAGAAATTGTACTTACACCACCTTTGGTATACAGACAGACACGCTTACTTGATGTTAGTTTATTTGTAGTACTGTTACAGACGTCAGAGTGACAGCTAGGAATTCTTGAAAAAAAAAATAGCCATGTTGACTATTATCCTACTTCCTACTATATTATAAATGTGAAAGTTTATGAGGAGGTTGTATGTTTGTGCCTCAATCACGCCCAAACGGCTGAACGGATTTGAATGAATCTTGGAATATACATAATACGTGTGCTGGAATAACATATAGGCTACTTTTATCCGGGTGCAACGCAAGCAAAGTCGCAGGCGGCAGCAAGGCGTCTATAGAAGCAGAGCAAATGGTTGTAAGCTAAATGAGAACAAATTATATGAACACAACTTTTTGGAGTGCCTGACTTAGATACTTAGGATTGTTGACAAGGTTTAATAAATTTTGTTTAAAAATGAAGTTAGGTTTGCATCTTGGAAGAATAAATTGTTCCGAGGGTTGCATTTTTGATTTTTGTGTGAAAGATAAATGTCAAAAGTCCGCCTGACTCGTCAAAGCACGCGACGTGCCGCTATGCCACCCCCATACCTATTACGGTCTAATTATGGAATGGAGGTGTGGGTGGAAACCCTAGCATAGTTTATAAGAACATTTTGCTTTTTCTACTGAATAATATAATGCTTTGTTTGTTTCAGGATACAGCTCGGATAGTGCCAAAGAAAACATGGTTATGAACCATAATTTACACAGGTAAACATTCCCTTTCTATTTTACCGAATCACTGTGTAGTCTAGTGGTAGCGGGGCCTTCCGATCCTAAGGTCGTGGGTTTAATTCCGGTCATGCACCAATGGATTTTTCTGTTCAATTTTTTGTGAAACACAAATAAAATCAGTTTTTTTGTAGGTTACTTCCAAGTTTTGAGTTCTGTTTTTTAAAATGAACCGAATTCTAGATGAACTGTATGCAATTCGATTCAGCAGTAGAATCATGTTTGGCCGTAAAATGGTCGGAATTTTAGTAAATCGTACGCAATTCAATTCAGCAGCAGATCTGATAAAGTTGCCTTTTAACCCCTTAATACTCTCAAACGGTGATGGAAATCGTGAGGAAGCCGGCATGTCCTAGAACCTAAAATGTTCGAAAACATGTGTGCACTTTAAATCCTTTCACCACACTCGTTCGAAAGAACTATTAACACGACTAGTAGTACCTCTTCTTCTCTGTCGTTTTGCTCTTGGCAGAGCGGTCGTGGTCACGTCGAGGCATCCACGTTGATGGTGGAGGTGGATACAGCTCTCCGCACGATCTCCCGCCATCTCTCCCTGTTAGCAGACTGTCTGGCACAGTCAGTTACTCTGCTTCCTAATGCAGATTTCACTTGGTCTGTCCAGCGCATAGGTGACCTGCCGCGTGATCTGGTTCCCTCCACTTTTCCCTGTACTACCAGCCGCTCTATGGAGTCGTCATCTCGCCTAGAGACATGTCCAAAGTACTGCAGTATGCGCGACTGTACTACGGCCGACAGACGCTGTGTGATGCCGAGCTCCTGGAGTATGGACACCTAGTAGTAGACCTAGTAGTACGTATTTTACTGAAAGCAAACTTTGTGCTTTCTATGTAATTTTAATAGCCTGGTGTACTTCAAGTAAACCTGTAATTAAAGGCCTTTTACCATCTATAGTAGATGATTTATACAGCGTCAGGAGGCAACTTTAACCATCACTAACGGGACGCTGTAGTGCCCGGGACGAATTAAGGTGGAGTAGGCTTGCTCAGCACCTATTCCATCCTCTTAGCTTAGTCGGCCTTGTCTACAGGAAAGACATGGTCAAAACCTGTACCTAATATCATTATTATCATCATTTTCTTATCGGTTATCCCACCCTACGTAGACGTACGTAGCTTGTTCTCTTCTTCCATTCCCTTCCATCAGCCGTCACTTATTATTCTTTTAGAACGTTATTTGAATCATTTTTTACAGACTTTTCAGGCAGGTGATGTTGAATAAATGATTTCCTGACACAATACTCGTACTGTTATATATCTACATCATACGAGAACCTTTTGTACTTTTGGTAGGTATGTCGACGAAATTCTCAAAGGTTTCTCACAAAGAAAATTGGAATTCTAGTGACGCGTTTTTATCTCAGATAGTGCCCGATTTCTGAAATATTTCTGCTCGAAACAATGAAACTACACTTGTTCCACACAATACCTACTATTCAATTTATGGGCAACTGGCATGACTTCTTTGTATGGACTGGAAAATTGATGCCAAGTTTTCGAGAAAAATAATCTACTTCTTGTCTTAGAAGTGATTTTAAACGTCAACAAAGTTAAAACCTGAATTGTAGTAAGTTTTTTAATGGTTTTGGAAGAAAATAAAATTTAATGAAAATACTGTTTTTGTTGCAATAAACTTTATTCTTATTCTTATACACCTAATTACGTTTCACTCTAAGAACAAATAACCATTGTGGAATAAAGGTTTTCGAAGTGTACGAACCCCCCACCCGATGGACTCATGACATGGTCACGGCACAAACATCAGAATGGACAAGGCCGCGGGTGATCGGTTGATGGAGGCAACACAAAACCGATTGTCCTGGAATAAGGATATTGCTGAGGCCTATGTCCAGCACTGGACTTCAATAGGCTTATGATGATGTAGTACTGCTTGTGCGCGTAGATCGCCTTGTCCATTTTTTCCCAAGTGACCTCTAGAAAAAAGTTACAATTAAATAATAAATAAATATTTGTGGACATTTCACACAGCGCCATCTAGCCCCAAACTAAGCAAAGCTTGTACTATGGGAACCAGATGGCTGATAGAATACATAAATACTTTTTTTGTTGTAAAAACATACTTATAATACATAATACTACCCAGACACGAAATAAATATTTGCAGAAAATACATACATTTCTCCCGTAGCGGGAATCGAACCCTCTTGTGTCTCCGCCGAGCACTCGCCCGCCACGCCACCGAGGTCGTCAATTGAGGGCTTCTGTGGGGAGTTGGCTTCTGCTCAAGCTGCCTAGCCCTGACCAGTCTATTCTGCCTTCCTAGTGAAGAATGCAGTAACTGTGTCAAACATGTTTTGATACGTGAGTGAGAACTGAATGTTGTATTTTGTTAGGCGATTCCGAATATGTATCTAACCAATTTTTGTCAAAAATGCTAGTTACTGCGTTCTTTACTAGGAGGGCAGTATTGATTCAATCGATTGTTACATAGAGTTTTACACAAACCTAATTTATTCAAATGTATTTGATTGTTGTCTTAGAGAACAAAACAAGCGGAAACCAAAAGGTCGTGTAACAGAATGTAACAATTAATTTATGCCACGGACAAGCCACCATTGTTAGCATGGTGTTATGACATGGTAGTTGTAGATAAAACCGGTCAAGTGCGTGTAGAATTAGCGCACGAAGAGTTCCGTACCATCGTACTTGTGCAGAAATGTTTCTTGTATGCCACCTATTCTTCTCAGCAAATCCTTCATTTGATATTTGATGACCTCAGTGGCGAGGCGGGCGAGTGCTTGGCTGAGACGCAAGAGGCGCGGGTTCGATTCCCGCTACGGAAGAAATGTTTGTATGTTCTGCAAATATTTCTTCCGGGTCTGGGTGTTGTATTATGTATTATAAGTATGTATTTACAAAAAAAAAGTATATAAGTATTCTATCAGCCATCTGGTGCCCTTAGTACAAGCTTTGCTTAGTTTGGGGCTAGATGGTGCTGTGTGAAAAGTCCGCAAATAAAAAAATAAAATATTCATAATCATGGTGGTGACTAAAAAAACATAGCCCGCCATCTTTGGGAGTCTGCCATACCATAATGTATTTAGAATGACGTCACTTAGCATGCATTGTCATACATTATTAAACGTGTATGCAAAATTTCAGCTCAATCGGTTGAAGATAACAGTTGCTTTATAATACATGCATACATTGCAAGTCAAACAAAAGCTTTAAAAAACATTACCTTCATGTCGGATAAAAACTACCTCGCTTCTATTTTAAGTTTCAACTTCAAACTGACTGTATCGAGCTTTGAACCGGCACTGTACCACTTTGCCGAGGATATTAACGTAACCACGATACTTCCGGTGGGTGTGGGGTTCGAAGCCGGGGGGAGCTTATCCAACACATCGTTGTTTGATGCCATTCAATGTGTCCACTGTTTGCAGCGCAAAGAAACTAGATACGTTCTTTATTTTGTTCATTTTCATTAGTGACTCTAGCTTCTGTCCGTGGCTTTACTCGTTTGGCTCTTGCAGAATATATAGACTTTAAGTTATTCCAGGTTTTTAATTGATAAGCAAGTTTATAGTGCAATTATTGTCTTTTCCTAATCATAAAATGGCTGCTATACCTAACAAAAAAATGTTTAATTTTAGTTTTACTGATAACGGTTTAACTTTTTTTTTTCAAACATTCGTATTTCTAATAATGATCGCCTATCCAATCATAATCGTGCTATCGGCGTGAAATGAATATAAAACCAGTCAAGTGCGAGCTTAATTAGCACACGGGGTTTCGTACCATAGTAATGTACATAAATGTTTCCTTTATGAGGCCCTCTTTTATTTATTTTTTGTTTTTAATATTTGTTATAGCGGCAATAGAAATACACTTGGTGAAATTTTCAACTCTACCTTTTCATGAGATACAGCCCGCTGACAGATGGACGGACGGACAGCGGACGCTTAGTTATAGGGTCCCGTTGGCACCTTTCGGGTACGGAACTCTAAAAAGCAAAAAATCACAGATCTGCTTTAGTCCAGTTATAGAAAGGGATGATGGGCGGGAGACCCTTTTCACAGTTAAAGGAAGAAAAAAGCAAGCAAAAATGAGCACGTCTCAAATGACGATTTTTTGACAGATTTTCATCAGAAACTGTCAAAAAACCTTGAGTTGAGACGTGCTCAACTCTGAGTCGCGTTTGAGTATTCGGGGGTTAGTGGTAGAACAGGCAATCCTCCCATAATGCTCAGTGCTCAGTGCGATGCCAATTCTGCGATATTACCTCTGCCAGTTCATAACTAGGGCGCTTGCTCGGTACTGGCCTGATTTCAGTCTAACCTTTTAGGATAATTTCATTTCTGCAAGTTCAGTTATTTCTCTAAGTCTGGTTAGTGTTCTGACCTAATTTTACTCCGAAACTAATCGGATTTATTTTGAGGCTAATAATAGAAGACTACCTTCTCTGCTGGACTGGGAGTAAAGAATAAATATAGAATGCGTCCAGCTGCT
This sequence comes from Scotopteryx bipunctaria, assembly GCA_949320045.1. NCBI lineage: Eukaryota > Metazoa > Arthropoda > Insecta > Lepidoptera > Geometridae > Scotopteryx > Scotopteryx bipunctaria. The sequence goes on along the minus strand of OX439459.1, from coordinate 3,462,236 downwards.
TCTCTCCCCGAGCTTGTCGTAAAAGTTGACTAAGGGATAGTATCCTCCAACATGATGAGATACGATAAGCAAGTATTCCCAAGGAGGGTTGACGTCAGGCAGGGGGCTGGTCATAAAACACTTTAGCCAAAACTCCGACCCCACATGGAGTGGGACAAGGGCAGGAAGATGATGATAGTAGAGACTACCTATCTGTCTAATAAGCTGGATCCCTCTGCTGGGCAAATGCCTCCCTTCCCTTTTTTCATTCACCCCGATTTAATGTCTCTGAAGGCCAGTTTTTAGATCGAGGGGATCGAGTTTGTTGCTCGACGATGTTCGCCTACTTAGGTCGACTCCCTTGACGCCTTGTGGGACCCTACGTACTTTAAAAAATAATCAGCATAGTAAACCTACCAGGAATTTGATACTTGATAGATAGATAGATATAACACTATTGTTTCCCACACAAACATTTATAAATTAAGCTTTCAAACTAATAAAGAAAGGTGAAAACAAAGAACAGCCTTATAGCTAAAAGCGATTTCTAACAGGCAACTTAGTATGGATAGGGTGGAACAAAAACTTAAATACTTAGGTACTTAATTGTTTTTGAAAGAAAATGTATGGTTTTATATGGCACTTATTTGAGTAGGCACCTAAAGCTTACTCTGCCTATTAATTGACACGCTTTGAGTTTAAATTAATCTGTCCCGAAACGAATCTCTGAGATAGCTTCGTTCTTAGTAATTGAAAATTAGTTTTACCAAGCAAGCATTCGTAAACACACGCAGTTTACATAAACAATAGTTTACTTAGAAAGTTGGTTAGGTAAAGATTATTAGCGAGAAACTACTAGTTATTTAATATCCTAGCATTTCGATAGGTGAAACTTTCTTGCAGAACATTTTCCACATATTTTTGACTCTTTTTCATAGATGCCTTGATTTTCTTATCCTTGCGATATGTTTGATAAGTTAAATTTAATCATTTGACTGGGTGATGTAAATCTCCTACGTTACTAACTGACTGAAAATCAAAACACAATCTAAACCATAAATAAGTCCTAAAAGCATGAAACTTGGAGGTCTAGCTAGGGTGTAGGTCCTCTTATGGTAGGATGCACTAAGAAAGGAAATCCTGAAACTCAACTCCTTAAGGAAGCTGTGGGAAAATAAAGTTTGTATTAAAAGAAATTCAACACAGAAAGTCCACTAGTAATTAGTACAAATTTAAACTTATATTCCTATATATATTTATCTATACTATTTTTTGTTTTTTCGATTTTTTTGTTTTTTGTTTGTAACGAATAGGCTCCGAAACTACTGGACCGATTTCAAAAATTCTTTCACCAATAGAAAGCTACAATGTCAGGGTCCAGTATAGGCTATAATAAATTTTCAGAAAATTAGGCATCCGTAAGAAAATTGCAATATTGTAACCCAAAGTAGAAAAACCAAAATAGTTTTTGGCGTGCGCTGCGAAAACTATTGATTATAGAACATAATAATGTACTACACGCGTACAAAGTCGCGGGCAACAGCTAGTTATTCATATTTTTAGATCGTCTGCAGCAGAACTGCATTTATTCAAATACCATTAAAAGCGTTAACATTGATTTATTGGGCTGCGATGCGATACGCTACCAGTGATCTGTGTCGTTTACATTTTTAATGAATAATCCCAGTTAGTAAATAGTCATATAAACAAAAATATCTTTTTCAGGAGAGGATTCCTTGGCAGACGGCCGAAAGAGCCCAGTCGGGCAACGCGGCGCGGTGAGCCAGTCACGTTGGCTGTTGAAGTCGAATAAATAAACTAACTTTAGCGACCCTAGTGATGTAGTGATACGAATCGATCGTATTTAGTCGATTATTGATTTAGTGCTTAGTGATTTAGTATCCAATACGAACTCGATTCGAAGGTGTAAGCAGTGAGCGTGTATCGAAGTAATATTTTACTCGGAATTATTAAAATCTTCATCTCCAAGTATAGGTATCTACTGCAATAAAAAAATAATTTGATATTGAAATCCAGTTGGAGCGTAGCCAAACGTTTGCAGACGCTTTTTAATAAGATAAAAAGGAAATAAAAAATTAAGAGGGAACTTTATTTCGATACCCACTAATAGTAAAAAATAATTGAATTCTGACCTAATTTAATATTTTATTAAATACTTTCCAATTATTAACTTTGCCTATATTATTTATTTCCAATTAAATACCTACGAAAACGAGAAAATAGTTTGTTTATATTTTTGTTGGAAGGAGTACAAAAGTGTATTTATAAACAAAAACACAATTCAATGACCTGAACGAGAAGCGTCAGATGAAAACATTCGCTACCGGAATTCGCTAATGACTGACTAACGAGGGCAAAATGTGATGCCAATTTATTTCTTTGACTATGCATGCTTATCTGAAACAATATTGACCCATTACTATCCTCAATAATGTTTAAATTAGGCACAAAAATAATCATATAGGACTTATTTTCATGTAGAAAAAGGTTTTGTGTAATAAATGTTTTTAATATTGAAAGACTAAAATGATTAAATAGGTATTTGTTATGGTAAAATATATGTATCAGAGGCGCATAGAACAGAGGCTGACAGAAAAAAGGCCTCTAACCAGCGGAGATGATGATGAGTTTAACCATTTTGCAACTGTTTCATAATTATATTAAGTTAGTTTAGTTTAGTCTTTGTTGTTGCAAATAAATTCTTCTATTCCGATTCTGAGTTAGAAACAATATGTTTAGGTTTTCTCGTCAAATTATGAACTTTATTTGCAGAAATAAACTTATAAGTAAGTAATATAAGTGTACAGTTTTTTTTAGTTTTTACAGCTAAAGTGCAAGGTGTAATTTGTATCATATGTTTACCGTTATAGATGACACTCGAGTATTCGTATTACTGTTGTTGAGCAATAAGCGGTGAGTAGGCGTGTTTACAACGCATGTCAATTTGCTGAATGGCCAACGTATGCTTGCAAACAAATTGAAAGACTTGTCGTATTTATTTTAAGTTATGAGTAATAAATAACACAATAGTAAACTAAACTTTTAATTTTCGATTACAAGAATTGGAAGTTGTATTACAACACTAATTTACAATCGACTAAATTCGGTCTATATTCAAAACAATAAATACCAAAACTTTTTTGTATGCTTTTTTTATGTCTGGCTATATTCGGCCAGTGTTACTGAAACTAAATGAATAAGATGATCTCTAGTGAACTAATCATTCCAGTGGACAGATTAAAAATAAAACTGTAAAAAACTCGTCACTTTAAAACTAATCTGAATAGCGACATTCACTTTAATTCTCCAAAAATGTCACTGAACATGACAACACGGAAAAGCTCGTAAAATTGAAATATCGTGTAAACATCTTTGACTGCAGATAAGTTATTAATTCGTTAGAACAGTTAACTGTCGTGGTATGGCTTTCATTTAATTTGGAAAAAAGAGAAATTCTAAACTTGTTGACAACAAAGATATAAGCATAAACGGCCAAGTGCGAGTAGGGCTTCAACTTACTACAAAACATTTTTCTTTTTATTTTACTATGATTTGACGACCTCGGTGGCGGGCGAGTGCTGGGCTGAGACGCAAGAGGCGCGGCTTTGATTCCCGCTAAGGGAGAAATGTTTGTATGTTCTGCAAATATTTCTTCAGAGTCTGAGCGTTGTAGTATAATGTATTATAAGTATGTTTACAAAAAAAAGTATATTAAGTATTCTATCAGCCATCTGGTGTCCATAGTACAAGTTTTGCTTAGTTTGGGCTAGATGGCGCTGTGTGAAATGTCCACAAATATTTATTTATTTATCTAACTACTTCAAAATAACATTTTACCGTCTAGAACTAATTATTAAAGTAATAAGCCTGGATATATCAGAATGACAGCTTTGGAAACCTTAAGACAAAAGCACAAAAGAACAAGTCGATGAAAACAAAGGTCGCACACACGAGCGAGACGTAAAGTCCTATTTTTCCTCAGACGGCTACGCCTACGCATTAGATCTATTCCCGTAGCTGTCGTCTGTCACTTGACGATTAACTGATGGTGTGTCCTATTCCTATCAAGCACATTGGCGTAATAGTATTCTGCCCTGCTAATCGCACTTACAGTAATCGTCATTTTTTGGGTTTTTAATTTTTTTGCAATAATGGTATTCCAAGGGGCTAAATCTATACCTACATAAAGAAATAATTTTCATTATATTTTTTACTACATGCTGCAGAGATATCTAAAAATATGATTACCGCGTTTTTTTTTCGAAACCGTCATCTTGCAAGTACTGCATTTGCTATTACGAGGGCAGTACTATATATGCCCGGTTTTAATATTCTACTAAAGGAAGACTAGAAGCGCTCGTGACGTAGCTTGCTTAGACGTTCTTGATTGATCATTGAAGTTAAGAAACAACAAGGTGACCTGGCAAGTGGCATTACCGAGCTTCGGAGGGCAAGTTAAATAGTCGGTCCCGGCTTTCTGTCGCTAAGCCATGATGGAGGCCTTTAGGCGACCTAAAAACTCCGTCACAAGAGTTGGCCACTAACTCATACCAACTTACTTCCTTTAATGGAAGACTGATCATTCATCACAGTACGTTGTCAAAAAGTACCATATACATATTTTTATAATGCCAGACTCCATCTTTTTCATTTTATTAGCATGTACAGACAGACATAAAGACAAACGACAGATTCAAGTGAAATCAATTGGGAAGATTTATGAAGTGGCCCTGGGCCATGCGGGTTCCTGATATTTTGTCAATGGCTTGGGAAATTGATGGAATATAAAAATTTATCAAGAATTATCACAGTCATGTATCCTTATATACCTACTATTACTAATCGTGCCATGAGGTGTTTAGAACCAGTGTGGTGAAAGGATTCTAAGTGCTCCTCAAAGACTCCTTACGTGCACTTGAAACATGCTTTCAAACTTTTTAGGTTCTACGATGTGCTGGTTTTCACGAGAGTACTACTGTTAGTACGAGATCATTGCGGATTTGAACCGTATTTCAGCTTAGGATCGGAATGCAGGCAAGATACCACTAGACCACCAGTGCTCACGATTATTGTCAGACGAATAAGGAAGAGATACTTAATCAAAAATTGGCCATCCACAAACGTTCTTTCTTTCTTACGTCTTTTCTTGACAGAAACACAAAACAAATTAAAAGTAGAAGAGCTTTTACAAAAAATAAATAAAAAGGTGAGTGTTGAGCGAAAAACTAAAAATATCATTCTACGTACCTTCATACGTTGATGTCATCGACAACCAATGATGAATATTCATCATTGGTTGTCGATGACGTTTCTCGTATGGAACGGTTTCATGGTGATTGGAATATTCCAATCACCATGAAACCGTTTCAGGATTTATGAGATATTTGTTGGACGCGTTTTAGTATTTTTTTCAATGGAATAGGAACGCGCCGCTGAGAGGTATTTTACGAATTTACTTAATTAATTAAATTTAATTTTGTATTAGTAAAATAAAATTTAATTCTTAAAAGATGTAAGAGACCTATAAAATGTATTCGCTTATATCCCTTTATCTCGATCTAGATAAATGAAAAATAGCAATCTTTAAATAGTCAATATATGTCCTGTAAAATAGGCTAACCGGAAGCTAATTTTTAGGGTTCTAGGACGCTTTCCGTCCGTCCGATTCAGCGGGCTGTATCTCATGAATCGTAATAGGTAGAGAGTTGAAATTTTCACAGTGTGTATTTCTATTGCCGCTATAACCACATAAAAAAATAAAATAAAAGGGGGCTTTCATACGAGAAACGTGTACGATTGTACGAAACCCTTCGTGTGCGAATTAGATTTTTTATAATCCATGCTGGAAGAACTTTAAGCATCAGTTCATGCATCACCCGATGGACTGATGACACTGTGAAAGTCGAGGGTGGTCGGTGGACGAAAGTAGCACAGAATCGTTCGTCCTGGAAGTATATAGAGAGGCCTAGTCCAGCAGTCAACTTCTATAGGATTGTATAGATGAGGTGATGATTATGGATCAGTCAACTGCTAGTTAAAGGTATGCGTTAGTTGCGCCGCGTTAGTGACGTCGCGACAGAGTCACTACCGCAAATGTAGACGTCATTCGTCGCATCATTGTCACTCCGTTTTACGTTCCATTTATTTCCGTAATAGCTCTGTAGCCGCGTCACTAACGTAAAGTTAGGTACCTTTTCAGCGTCAGTTTATGCGTCAATCACTTGCTAGCTAAGTTCTATCTACGCGAGAGACATCAGTACCCACTTTCCTCAAAATAGACGAAGTATACCGTTCACATTACAAAATGGGTCGGCGAACAAATACGAATTCAAAGGTAACTGAACACCACTCAAAGTTTGAACACGTGTTTCTACAAAAACGTCATGATCTGAGCACGGATAAAGTTGCTAAGTTAGTAAAATCTTGGGTAGTTACATGAGTACGTCCTATTAATATTATAAATCTGAGTTTGTGAGGATGTGTAGGTACCTCAATTACTTCTCTGCTGGACTGGGAGTAAAGAAAAAACAGAATGCGTCCAGCTGTTTCTCTTCCCGAGCATGTCATAAAAGTCGACTAAGGGATAATACCCTCTCCAACATGATGGTCAATCTATAAAGTGCTTTTTTAACTGGCACAGTATGGGGAAATCCAAAACCAGAAGAGATACAAACTTTTTTGAAAACAATGTTGACAAAAAAATTCTCTCAATATATATTTTTTTATTATGTGCATTAGGAAATAAATTCTCGAAATTCAACACCCAGAGGATGCAGAGGAATAATAAAAATTTATTAAAAAAATGCACGCTCAGCATATTTTTGTCTAATTAAATCATCTAATTCTTTGATATTAACCCCCGAATAGGTACTCAAACGCATCTCAAAGTTGAGCACGTCTCAAATGACGTTTTTTTTTTTGACAGATTTTCATCAGAAACTGTCAAAAAAACCGTGAGTTAAGACGTGATCAACTCTGAGTCGCGTTTGAGTATTCGGGGGTAAGCTTGTTTGTACTTGTAAAGGACAAAACTTGACATTGTTTTGTCCAAATCTCGTTGTATAAGGTATGACACATAAGTACTTTTTTGTCTCGATCACATGAGCAATCAAACTCAAGGTTAAGTAGCATGTGGGTGGAAAATGATTGTTGAAAGAAAAATTAAATCTAAATTGATTTATGTTGGTACACCTATTGGGATTCTAAGAAAGACCCGTAATCAACAACGCGTGATTTTTCCATCGAAAAGTGACAAAAAGCTATAGTACTTGAGTGTCGATTTGCTTGACCACTGTTCTTGAATTCGGGTCTTAGAACTTCTTTGGCACTATGTATGAGCCTATTCTGGTTTAGCCCGTGGCAGTATAAAATAAAATTCGGTGCTTACTTACCTACGTAATGTTGCTACTAAAAGTAATCAAGTGCTCCCAAGTCCCAATGGTAGGATATGTAAGAGGAGATGTACTAAAATTTGAGCTAAAGTGGTGTATACTGGTATAAGTATAGCTAAGACTGCAGAGCGGTAGAGTAACTAAATCTAGCTATGCTTCCCCTTATCAAAACTTTCATCCCGACCACCATTGACGTAGATAAACGCCAAAGCACCCTAATGCTATTTTTGAAGTTGGTAATTTGGTAAATATGAGCACTTATACCCTATTTTTATACCCCGGAAGTGGAACAGGCAGTGATACAAAATACATCTCCCCAACTTAACAAAACTTCTTCGTATTTTTAGATTTGCACGAAACTTATTACCGCCATTGTTCTGTGCTCTCGAAGTCGCAAGAAACCAAGTCAAACTGTGCCACTGAAGCAAGTCAATGTACCATGATTCATACTTGCACTCCAGCTATTTTAACTTCGCACAGAAATTCCATCTCTAACACAACGTGGTAAGATCTAAATTATTTTTTTCCCATATGTGGTTTACTTTGGGAATCGATGATCTTTGACACGATGTTTGATGTTCAAATTCCGACTTTAATGCAATGCGATAAGAGCTAAGTTGATGTGATGTATGTATATCGAAATACAGTGGTCGGTGATCGGACACAATGAGTTGAGGTTCATCAATCAGCATTAGTAGGTTTAGTTACTCAGAAAGGTAGAACTGTAAAATAAATTAAACTGTGATAACTTATTTGTTACATTTACGATTTCAACTCTATTTTCTTTAGTCAGCCTTCAGCCGTGAACACAGAACTGGGAAAGTGAAATTTTATTCGCGTTGGAACAAAATATAACATGATATCACTCAGAGATAGTTTAGCTTATTACTTGATAAAAAAAATAGTAAAAACATTGGAATCTGTTCAGTACTTAATCAAATTTAGCAACTTTATAAAAATAGTGTTGTTTGATCTACCAAAGACACAAAACGAAATCTATTTCGTTTTGTGTCTTGAGGTACGGAGTCCTAAAAATTATGCCATGTAAAATACTTGCCTAAGTATTTCAAGGGACTTATTGAAATGTGCCCTTCTCTCAAAACCTTTCTAAAGCATGTTTTTCCCGAGATAATTAGGATTTTTTATGGCTTATTTGAGAATTATTACAGAGATCTTGATGTCCAATAATTGGATGATTAGGTATGTACTTACAACCTTCAGCATAATGGCATAATCATCTTTATCTTATTAGACACGAAGTTGTTTTATACATTCACGTTCTATGGTGAGTACTATGTAATGGTGCGATTTATGGTAATTACAAATGGGTTATCTCGGTAGGTAAAAGAAGTAATCGGTATGTTTCTCAAATTGAAATGTATAAAACTCTTTCGACTGTCAATCAACGTACAGCAGAAGCATGAAACTTAGAGGGTATAAGATCCCGAAACTCAGCTCCTAGGGGACGTAATGAGAAGATGATGTTCGTATGAAACAAGTAACATTTTTTGTAAAACCATCGACGATAAAAAATAACTAACATAATGCAAGAAACTGCATCGAAATCGGTTTAGTTGTTATTGAGTTTCCGAGGTGCAAAAAACTATGCTAGCTGCTGCAGCGCCCCTATGGCCGTAAAACATATCTAAAAACCTTCCCTGGAATGACATCAATAAATGATAAAACCGTATCGAAATCGGTTCAGTAATTTTTGGAAAGCAAAATGGTAACAGACTAACACACAAATAAATAAACAAACATACAACCTCTTAGGCCAAACGCGCCAAAATCGCGGGTCGTTTCTGTATTCCATAGTTACTTTCTACGGCTGTCATCTAATTGTTCGCATGTTCTTTCCAACTTTTTGTTCACAGTCAACACTTTCCAAATTCCATCAAATTTTTGAACAACCTCTAGAAATTCAAGAGGTAGCCCTCCTCTCGAGTTCGCTCAAAGCAAACAATTCGATTTGAGACGTCTTGCATTCTCTACATTCTATCCATAAACATATGACTCTAGTGCACTTTCTGCTCCAAAATGAACAACACGAGAACTTATTTTTGAACCCTTTGCATCTCTTACCTACACGGGCAAACAAAACCCCGTTTTCCTACCGAGGCCCAGTAGTGAGACGGGAAATATCTACAATAGCTGTGTTTACTGCTCTCTATTTACCTAAATTATAGTAACTGTCTAAGATAAAGTGAAATTGGCAAAATAGTATTGGCTTTTCTCGATTTTTTTTATTTTAGGTGCCTTTCGATCCAGAGCCTTTTAAAAATGATGATGATAAGTTTTTTGTTTTAAATCGTTACCATTTAACAAATTCTTAACAATACACTAATAGTAATCTCTCAGTCGAATCACAAGATTTAATAATCATCGAACGTCACTAAACTTACAGGTAAATTTGTTTAATTCTATTATAATCTATGCCGTTGTGTAGGTTTGTAAGTACCCACATTTTTTATCCGTATTCTGTGGCCGTGCGGGTTGCACTCAATTCTACCCCACAAATGCTAGCAGTGTCTGTGTACTGTACCACAGATAAAGTTATTCTAACCGAATTCTGGGAACAAGGGTTTGTTTACGTTAAGACCGCACGCGTGGTTGAAGCTCTTGGGGTTGAACGCTGAACCTACAAAAGGTATACGAATACCTACAGACATTCAGATTCAAAGAAAAATAAAAATACTAAGGCCTTTTACCATCTATAGTAGATGATTTATACAGCGTCAGGAGGCAACTTTTATCTTCACAAACGGGACGCTGTAGTGCCCGGGACGAATTGAGATGGAGTAGGCTTGCCCAGCACCTATTCTATCCTCTCAGCTTAGTCGGCCTTGTCCACAGGAAAGACATGGTCAATACGTGCGGAGCTGACTAAGCCGCGGGTTTCCTCACGATGTTTTCCTTCACCGTTTGAGAGAAGTGTTATGGGGCACATCAATTTTTCGCACAGAAAAAATTGGTACACGAACGGGTTTGAACCCACGTCCTTAGGATCGGAAGGCGGGGTCACTACCAACTAGACCACCAATGCTCTCAAAGAAAAGAATAAGAAATTAGCTACGACCATGGCTTCGTCAGTTTGAGACTTTTTGGAGCTTCTAAAGAATACTCTGGTAGGTACTGTACGCAAAAACAAACATCGTCACAAACTCAAAGCTTTCGGATTTGTTATATTCTTAGGATAAGTAGGACCCGTAGGTAACATAAAATTCTTTCTATTCAGTCAACTATGTAAGTTATAATGTCTCCATTCTGTCGTACTATGTAGACAGTCCTGTCCATTGTCCAAGCTTACTCGGATGTTTCCTGAATACTAATGCAGTGACAAATAGTCGAGTCTTTAGCATGTTACAACACAGATTGATGGCTTGGTCTGAGGTTGATGATGTCATAGTCTAAAAATTACTAGAACTTTCGATTTAATAAAAACTGGAGGATTTTTACAGTATAAGCCAATACGTTTAGGTTCGGCATCCATGGTTAACTTCAAAGTCAAGCTACTAAAGATATTGATGACGGATAACCCTTTCAAAGATTTTCGAAGAACTAGGTCGTATTAAGTAGTCACAAATCAAAATAATAGGATTGTCTTTGCAGTTAAAGGAAAGACGAGTGTTTTTTGAAAATGAAAAAGAAAAGACTATTTTGTTATTAGATCGTACGTAAGTAAATGTTACACTATGCATATCAAATAAACAAGGAACAATAATTACATTTTTTGAAACCCACGACGATAAAAAAATTGTCATCTACATATTATATTAACATCTACCTTATCTAAAGTGAAACTAACATAATGCAAAAAACTGTATCGAAATCGGTTTAGTAGATAATGAGTTTCAGAGGTGCAAAAAACTATGCTGGCTACTGCAGCGCCCCCTGGTGGACTACGACCGTAAAACATATCTTAGAACCTTCCCTGAAATAACACCAATAAAATGCAAAAAACCGCATCTAAATCGGTGCAGCAATTTTTGAGGAAAATAGTTACAGACAAATACACAAACATACAACCTCTTAGGCCAAACGCATATACCTTCTTCGTTCCTTCGTGGGTGAAAATGAAATTACTGAATCTCTGTAAGAAGTAACTGTGAAACAAATAGAAGCCGTGTGTCAACCTCAAGTTCAGTGGTTCCCATCAAGGCAGTTAACGAAGCCGACTAACTCGACGACCGCTCATTCATAGAATAGAATTGAATTGTAGATGAGCTTGAGAAATAGGTCGTTGCATTCTGTCATTCTATTTACTGTGCCGACAAATTATAACACTGCTTTTGTTTTACTGCATTCTTTGAATCAGGTACGCGACAAACTCAAACATCGAGAGCACTGATGGTCTAGTGGTAGCGGCCAAGTTCTACGTTCCTAAGGTCGCGGGTTCAAATCCGGTCGTACACTAATAAGTGTTTCTGATAAAACGGTGCAGGAAAACATCGCGAGGAAACCTTGTCGTAGAGTAGAACCGAAAAGTTAGAATATATGTATTAAATGCACGGAAGAAGCCTTTGAGCTGATGCCTTTCACCACATTGGTCTGAAGGATCTAGAGACACGATTAGTAGTCAACAAATAATTACTTACAACATGTTGGAGAGGATACTAGCCATTAATCGACTTTTACGACATGCTTGGGAAAAGAAGCAACTGGACGCATTCTATATTTTTTCTATACTCCCAGTCCAGCAGAGACCCTATCAGATTTATAATATTAGTAAGTAATAGGATAGTTAGAAAAGAAATACATTCCAACTACCAAATAAGGGCAATCCCATACGCAACAACCGTACCTTTCCTACGAGTACTAACAGACAAAAAAACCTTGATGTTCAATCATAATTACATCACGGGCCGGTCCTTTTATGAGTCACGAGCTCAAAATTTTACCCACGATTAAGGTTGCCTCCAAAACCGAAACATATTAATTGACCAAATATATTTACCATTTGAATGAAGAATGAAAAATCTTTATTTTACGCCTTACCGCTGATTAAATAATAAACAATTTAAATAACATATTATGTGCAATGCATTTCAAAAGATGAATTTTCTCTACCAGTTTGACGACCGCGGTAGCGTGACGAGCGAGTATCCAGCTGAGATTCGAGAAGTGCAGCATCGATTCCTGCGTAGGGCTAAATATTTACATGTTTTCCAAATATTTCTTCCGGGTGTTGTGCACTGATTGTAGAGGAAGGATTAAAAGCTTAATTTTTAAAGAGGTTATTTTTGATAAAACATTATTGAATAATTATCCATTACCATTATTAAATTACGAGTAGGTATGTCTTTTCATCCACTCCCAAAGTTCTTGGTTCTCAAAAGACGTTAACGAGACTGAGCTTTTAAAAGATTTATCAAAATGCGCCTTACGACTTACTAAATGTAGCTGAAAGTATATAATAAAATCATATTCCCGTACATAATTAAATTGTAAGCCTCGCGCAGTGCTGTGAACGGGCGCTTCATTTCTAAATCCAGCATTAATTATGCATTTCTGCTTATTCCAGTACGCTGAATCCATGAATAGACCGTCTGCTTCGGCTAATGACTCACTTTAATTTAATATGTAATTTATTAGAATTTAGCACCTCTTGAATACTCCTTAGTGGAGTGTCGATTTGCGAAAAACTGCCGACAGAAACTGGAAGCGTCAAGCCGAAGATTCATTAAGGGAGGCCTGTGTCCAGCAGTGGGCTATGTTGATGATGATGATGAAACCTACTATAAATAAAGCCATGTTTGTATAGTTCAATATATTTAAAATTGATTTTGATGGGTAAATCGCGAGTGAATGAAGCGATGGTACCTATGTCATAAGCGTAGCAAAAGGAAATTCATCTCTGCCTACCCCCTATAGGAAATAGGCGAGATATAATGTGTGTAATTACGAACATAAGATAGTCGACAGTATCTTTATCTTTCATACCTAATTGTCACTTACTTCCTTCCTACCAAGTTAGTTTCCTTTAAATGTTTCATAAAAAAATGTTAAAATTCATCTACAATTTATCCAAACACCTACTTTTTTTTTTCTATTTCGTTATCTGATTTCATATGATCAAATTCGGTCCGATTTGTAAAGATCCAATTTCAGGATAAAAAGCTTATCGTGGCTCGTGGCTTGTGGCAACCCTAAATATTTGAAAAGCTCCAAAAAACACTTGGAATGTGAGTTCTCTCACGTTCCGGACCAAGTAGGATCACTTCTTTGACGGAACCCGGGGGATTTCGTTTGTTACAAAAACAATAGGGATTTGGTATCGACGGGGATAAAAAGTTTGAAATGAGAACAAAGGTTTTAGAAGCTCCCTGTAGGTTTGTAAAAATATAACAATTTTGAACCGAAAATGGTTCTTTTGAAACTTCTATCTTGATTATTTAGCCAGCCTTGGAACTCAAAACCTAAATAAGAGACGCACAGGGCCGAGTAGGCTATAAAATTTAAAGGAATTCACCAGTTGGTGATACCAGGCTGTAATTATAATGAAGATGATGGAACTCAAAAATTAAGATAAGAATCTAGGGTCTATTTTTACGGAACCGTGGTCATTCTATCAATATTTGGAGATAAGGTTCAAGAAAATATTAAATAACTTAAGCCCATTCAACTCCAAGCGCCATCCTAACCTAGAAAGTTATCTTATCACCTTATCAAAGAATATTTGATTCTAATTGCCGGTAGACGCACTCAGTGTGTATCATGTTCATAATCGGTTTTATGAAATGAGGTTATTTATCAACAAAAACCTTTGTGCCTAGACGTAGACAAGCAAATCTAGGGAAAATAATTATTTCCAAATCACAAAACCTTGAAAATGTGTGCAATAAATGAAAACAGTGTCTGCAAGTTATGGCTAATTGACTAAACAAAGTGTAAAAAAATTATTAAATACAAACCTGAATTTAAAAATAGAATAAGTACAATGATCAGAATTGTAACTGGCTGAAAATAATTTAAAAAAGGAAGAAATAGTGCAGTGAGCTATTTCATTTTCGAAATGCCGTCGGTCCTGGATACAGGTCTTTTCAGCCACCCGGAGTGGAGTGACTCTAGTGACTCCTTGGAACCAGCTCCGCTGCCCCAACTGGGGTACTTTGTGCCTGTGAGATGCAGGTCGTGCGTGTGCGAACGGACGTCGACAAGACACATGTGTCGGAGAAGCAGAAGGTAATTTAGGAAAAGTATTTTTTTTATCTATGGTGTTACCATGCGAAAGAAGCCTTTATGGTGAACGCACACCTATCCGAGCCGAACGCGCCGAACGAAACGAATTTATTGAAACCTCGTACACCTGCCCGCGCCGAATCGTCTGAACCGTCTAAATCTGGAAGAACCCCGTAAACGAATTCAGATGACGTCATTAGATTCAGTGCGGGCGATGCGGTCAAATCGACCGATGCGCTCTCATTCTGACAAAGGAAAATTGCATTCTGTAAAGGAAATGGAAACAATTCTTTCGGCGCAGTCGATTCTTTCAGTGCGGATAGGCGTGTGAGGCCTCGTTGACTTCGATTCGTTTATAGCGTTCGGTGCGTTCGGCATTGGTGCACTTCATAATCCTTTCACCACACTGGTTCGAAAGAACATCATCATCATTGGTACCTTCTACTACTAGTAGTAGTAGGTAAGGTACCGTAGTTTTTATCTTACTCAGGTAATAATATTTCAAAAGGTCTGAAGAAAAGTATATTTAGGTAACGCAACAGCTAAAAGGCGGCCCTAGTGTGAGGACCACCAGTAAATTAGGTACCTATATCTTTTTAATCTAGGTTTGGTCAAGAAATATATTTTTATTTGTATTGTATTTTTCGTCGAGCTAGGTGTAGTGAAAGGTATAAAAATATGAATTGTAGTTACAGTTAAGAGCCCAAGCTTGACATATTGATCTTTAGGGAGAGCAGCTGCCCCTACCTACCCCCCTTGGCGATGCCCTTAGCCACAGGGTAGATGATTTAGATGCCATCAGTATACAGTTAGTAGTTGAGCATTTTTGCTAATGGCTAAAAATACCTATGCGGGAGTAGCAGCTTCGATCTCATTTTTACAAATAAAGGAGACCCTGAGGTTACATGGTTTTAGGTGCGTTCATGACGTTTAACCCACTTACGTTCTAAATGATCGATCTAGGGCTTCCTGATCAGAAAGTCTAATTTTTAAGTTGCCTAAGAAGTAAAAGAGGGGCGATTCTTGAAAGCCACCGGTGATTATTTAGTTGAGTGATGATTCGAAAAACATTTTTTCCCAAAAGTCATTTTCTTTAATATCACACGTTTGGTACAAACTTTCAGAAACTACATACTATCATCATAAACATTTTCTGCTTAAAATGGAACGCAAATTGACCACAGAACATCTATATTCTGTGATTATTATTATAGAAACAGTTATACGTAAAATGAAACGCATTATGTCAATCTAAAACGTCGCTACTGTACAAGTAATACAGTTTAATTATGTAGGTACTTGAAGAAAAATAAGTTTTTTTTTATCTTAACTAAAACACGAAGGAAAAAGTAAGTCGATGCGACATCCACCTTGACCGTCAAACGTCAAAATAGTCGAGCACTGATTTCAAAAACGAGTGGGTTAAGCAGTCGATTCGAAATCACACGTGTGATTTTGAAATTATCGAATGTCTTTCAAGAATACGAATTTTAAGAAATCGGTGGAAATGGACAATTCTGATGATTTTAAATCACTCGGTGATTTTGAGAAATCGCCCCCCTAGCTTAAAAAACCTCGTGAGCGAGACACTGTCAGCGACGGTTTTTCTCCAGAAGACATAAGAAAGAAAGGTTATCTTCTTGTTATAGAGAATCTCCCCGTTCCCGTCGGTCCGTGTCGCAGTGCTCATGCAACAGCGTGTCGAGGAGGTCGTCTGCGGCTGCCTCTCCGCTACCGATGCCACTGCCTCCCCTCAACAACACCTTGGAGATGTATGTGGAGCCTGTCGTCGAGGACGTGAGTAACTTCTTTACATCATAAGGATATATATGTCTACTAGGTGCCGTTTGCGGCTTCGATCGCGTGGTACCCGGATAAAAAACAGCCTATATATTAATCCAGCACATGTACTATGTATATTCCAAGTTTCATTCAAATCCGTTCAGCCGTTTAGGCGTGATTGAGGCACAAACATACAAACATCCTCACAAACTTTCACATTTATAATATAGTAGGATTGCTGGACTATGATATAAACACCTACCTGGGATCATTTTGGCCTGTCTTTATATAAACAAACAAACACGTTTGCTTATTTATTTTTTAAACTTTTTGTACACCGCCGTCTTTCTGCTTTTGTTTATCCTTTCCGTCCAAAGGTTGTCTGGAAGAGATCGCTTTTAGGGATAAGGCCGCCCATTGCACTGTTTTTGTTTCTTTTGTAAAATTACTTTTCTGTGTTTTGTGTACAATAAAGTGTTAATCTATCTATCTACAACATACACGCACCTTATCCGTTCCGTAATATGTATGATAGGACACATTATTTATCAACCTTTATGTCACTACAGCAATGGCATAATAAGCAAGACATTAATTTAACTTCTCTACTGGACTGGAAGTAAAGAAAAAACGAAGAATGCGTCCAGCTGCTTCTCTCCTCAAGCATGTCGTAAACTAAGGTATCCTCTCCAACATGATGATTTATCTATATGGGCGATGAGCTGATGACCTGTCACCATGGTTGACCATATCCATCTTGCGACTTTAAATCAGGAGTGGCTGCAAATTTTCTTATGATTGCTGATGCGTGATAATATGATACGTAACTATGTATGTTATTATACATAAGAAAATTATAGAAAAGGTCTAGATTTCAAAGATTTATTCCGGAGTCAGACTTTAGATTTATCAGTCACTTCATTCGGTTCGGCAGTTTTAGTAGCTCAATCTTGATTTCCAGGCGATCCGACCTAATCGTCCTGAAAGGGAAAATCTGATGGCAATCACTCATTTCATAAAGCAATTTTGAGTCATTTATCATTCGGGCAAATCGCTGCTTTTACGCCCAAATAAAAGTGGAAATCCGAAAAATTTGCTCAATTTGCCACCTTTGTCAGTTAAGTGGATAATAATGATGTGCCAATTTAGTGCACGCATTTAAGGGACCGTAAACGTTTTGCCATACAACGAAGTCATACAAAGAAAATTATCATCTTTTTGAAAATTATGGTCTATATCGTTGGAAATGACATTCTGATCAATCCATATTGCTGAAACAGGCTCAATTCTGATCAACCCATATTCTAATCTAAAAGACAGACAGAAAGCTAAGCTGAAGCCTGTCATGAGATTCCCCGGATTTTTTTACTATCGTCCATGTCCGCGGCTCTTCTCCAATGTGTTTAATTGACATACTCTCCGGTTCTTAAACTAACTTCATGCAAAACCCATGTCAATTTGTTGTTCCGTCGCTGCGTGAAAGATTCACTTTTAGGAGATTCTCATTCGGATGTCTTTTATTTTCTTTGCTTACCAAGCTATCTAAAAGTCTCGGACTCTACTTATTGTTTAGAAAAAGGTTCTCTAACCCCCGAATACTCAAACGCATCTCAGAGTTGTCTCAAAGTGACGAGTTTTTGAAAGATTTTCATCAAAAACTGTCAAAAAAACCGTGACTTGAGACGTGCTCTGAGTCGCGTTTGAGTATTCGAGGGTAAGTGTATGACACTAAAACAAGAACGTGATGGATGGCAAAAGAATCATCAATAGGAGTAGAAGAGGTTTACGAAATACAAATAGTAACATCAAAGTATTTACGTGTGTGTCTTCATACATCGAATTGTTCCACGTTATACTTTCTGAGCACTTTCTTCATAGACCTCGCGATCTGCTCGGGTCTGCTGTAGAAGTACTTATGCTGGCTGGAGCCCTCTTCGTTGTACACATCCAGGTCGACAAGTCCCGTTGGGGATAGAAATAAGATTCTAAAAGGTATTATTAGATCAGCATGAGCCTCAGAAATGACTGGACATAAGTCTCATCTACTTTCAGGACAAACGGTTTTGTGTTGCCTCCATCACTGCCGTGGCGTAACGGATTTGGATTCTACTACTAATCCTGTCACTAGTTCTTTCAAACCAGTGAGGTGAAAGCATTTTAAGATGCGCCTAAGGCTCGTTTCGTGCAAATGCTTACGAACTTATTAGGTTCTACGACATGTCAGTTTCCTCACGATGTTCATTAACCGTTTGAGAGTACCGGTATAGTGCACATAACTTATTCGAACAAAAAAATCCATTGGTGCACGACCGGATTTTAACCTAATGCCTTAGGATCGGAAGGTACTAGACATACTAGACCACCAGTGCTCTCTGAATATCAGTATGATTGGTAGGATTACCGCGGTATATAGTTTCCGTCCGGCGCAAAGGCAATACCATGCGGCTCCTCTTCATCCACCAGATTCACCATGACGAAGTGCTTGCTCAAGTTCTGGATGTCCATAGACTCTGCGAACTTCGGCTTCAGGTTCTTGCAGGCTGAACACCAGGACTTGTGGATGATCAGCATCAGAGGTTTCTTGTGGTTTGTGGCGATCTGCATGCCGGACTCCAGGGACCCTGCCCAAACATAGCTATTCCCAAACCCGTTGTCCTTCCCCGATAGAGAAGAACAATGAACTCCGTCGAATACCAATCCGAATAGGGCCTTCGCAAAACTGCCAACCGACATAATTTTGTATGAATAAAACTGTTGTTGATCTGGTGGGATAGCCGCGGCTATTTAGATTTTAAATACTTTGCTCTAATTTTCTCAGGGTCGGCCATTTTGACACGTTAAATTTTAATGACAGTTCTTTGAATTTGACTCTTTCAATTTACTACCTATCCATTTAGTATAGGTTTTGTGTACCTATTCAAAATCTGTGATCATAACCAAAACGGTAAATGTTCAACTGAAAATCTATGGTACAGAACGCCATCTAGCGGCAGATTGTTGTATTATTACGTAGCGTAAGGAAAATGTAATCGTAGACATTCGTAGAACCTCGTGGCATCCTGGTTGTAGAGGTAATGCGTTTCGTATTACTTTGTAGAGATGGCGTTGTGAACATGGCTAAACAAACTCTATAAGAACAGGTAGGCAAACAACTCTTTCTACATCCTGCTTTCTATACCTTTCTTTAGGTAAATAGATTCTCTAACTATTGGACAAATTATAGTTGATGGCGACTACCTTAAATGGTTTATTGATTTGTCATAATTATGCAATAACCAAGGTACCTACTTCCACATTCCTCCATTGCCTCTCTTATTCATGTGTTTATGTAGATGTAGGTACAGGTATCAGTTTAAAAGTTTATTGCAACAAAACAAAAGTTTTGATTACATTACATAATGTTCACATACACGTTACATTCAGTTTGTTGTTTGTGTATTTGCTTTTTAGGGTTCCGCACCCAAAGGGTGCCAACGGGACCCTATTACTAAGCCACGGCTGTCCATCCGTCTGTCCGTCCGTGTGTCAACGGGCTGTATCTCATGAACCGTAATAGGTAGAGAGTTGCAATTTTCACAGAGGGGGCATTGCCGCTATAACAAAAAACAATAAAAAAGTTGGGTTCCCATACAAGGAATATTTTATATGTTCGATGGTACAGAACCCTTCTACAACTTGACCAGTTTTATGAAAACTTATGCAACAGATTAGTTTTTTATACGTCTGTGAAAACTATTCAAAACTAAAGAGCGGAAGAAAAAGAGCAGGATACACTATTCAGGATCACAGACATTATTTTAATTTCCCTCTGGGCTGAGCCAGGGCTGCAAACTAAATGGGTTGCTTTGTCTTGCGAATAACAGAACTATGATTAGTCTGGAACCGTGGGCATCTCGTCTCGTACCTACTGGCGATGTTCGTATGAAAGCCCCTGTACATGTTTTAGCTAGTAAGAATTTTCACTTTTGACAAGGCCATTTTACTGCCGCTTTAATTTCATTTTTATTTTAATTTTATCGACATGATATTCTTTTATGTTTAACTATGTAACAAATTGACGTAATTAAGTGTTCTATCATAAGTCCCTATAGTTTGAAATAAATGAATTGAATTGAATTGAAATGATTTAATTTTGTTAGCTCGTTACCTCTCGTTACCTACTAAAGTTGAGTATCGCCCACCGTATCATGTCTCTCAGGTTTTGTTTCCACTTCATTGATTTTATTTGGTAGGTACCTAAGCGTCCGTCTGCACGCAATATTCGAATCGAACCACACAAATACAGATTAACGATGTGATTAGAAAAAAACTGTCTGTGAAAATGTGATCTGATTCTCCATTATCAATTAAATAGTCTGATCGAAATAGATTTTAATAACATCAATAAGAACTAAGTTTATAGTTGGAAAGTTTTTTTTAATAAATTGGACTACGGGACTGTAAGGCAGGGTCCATAAAATTGTTGAACAGTGAAGGCCCGTAGTCCAAGTGGTTGGACAAAGCAGTTGGTCCACTGCCACTGGAATTAACATTCTTCACAAGCAACTAACCACCATCTGTCACGTGAACATCTAAAATACATAATGAGAACTTTTTAAATTCGTTCAGGTGTGACGGTATGCGTGCTCGCATCTTTTTCTCTCATTTCCAAAGTACACAGGCAGAGCATAGCTATGTCGATACGTCTCGCTTCACGTACCCTATTGGAAAAAGCAGATAAACTATGATAATTATATGTAATGTGCACATGACTGAACGAGAATCGCAACACTCGGGAGGCAATTCAATCGGTGACAGCACACGCGCACGAGGACCTAATCAGGATATTATTGAAACAAATATTCAATATTAGACCACCTCGAAACAAAACAGCGTGACCAGTGACTTATTTTTTATTTTAAAAATAAGGTCTACTCACTCTTGAGTACAGTGTTGGTTAGTGTTAGTGCAATGATGAACGTGTATAGGAACCAAGGAAGGAATAGGAGTTTGTATGGGACTGTGCGGTCGATGGTGCCTGTGACTTCTAGGGCGACGCCCATTGCTTCTATGGAAGACATCTTATACACACCGCCTTACTTCTACCATATACCACCGCCGCAGCCGCTCAACACTTTCCCTGGAAGGAAACGGCGGAAAAGGGTGAGTTCAAATGTATATTGCTAATTGGTTAGGACTTAGTGTCTGCTGGGGCGTAATGAACCAGTAATACACATAGTAACTGGCGCTTTTAGCGTTTATTCTGGGTCATTTTAAATTAAGGACATGCTTCATACTTTAGGATGAAATAGAAAGAACATTTATTTTTAATTTATTTAAAGTTTTCATCCAAAAAATCCTATAGACGGTAGGTAGGAATGTAAGCACTCGGATGTACCATTGCCATCACTTCCCAAAGCCTTTGTTAGCCAGGTGTTCCTTCTTTCTCTGGTGCATTATAAATTTGGACATCAGGTGGTAGGAGCTGTAAAACGATATAGTAAACACTGCCACGTCTGCCAAAAGCTTTCTGGCGTCCATATTTCAGAAATATTAATCAATGTTTTTCTTTATTTTTTAATTCTTTGTTTTCTTGAAGCATTTTTTTTGTGATTTTGAATCAGTTAATGTATGATAGAAGAACCATAATGTCATCTATGCAAAAGTTTCAATCCTCTTGAAATCAAACACAAAAAGTTTCTACTACCTATAGGGGGATCAAATATTAGTGGAACCAAAAATTGTGAGGTAGGCCTACGGTCTCGAAGCTTTAATACGGAGGCATTAATATGTACCTAGCCTCCGTTTAAATTATTACTCGAATAAAGGCAAAAAGTCACTGGTACTTTATAAATTGACAAACATACGAACTGGAAGGCTGGAAGCTTATCAAATGGTGGGCGTATGCCATGAGCATCAATATTTAATTACCTACAGATGACTGTACTGAAAGGTATGCTTGTACGACCCATATTCTCAGAATATTATGTATTCTAAGCCCATATTATACAAATCACTAAAACTCTAGTCAAATTATCTCATTGAGTTCCCAAAACACTTTTTTGAGCAGTTTAGATTTTGATAATTGGTTGTATCTACGCTCAGATGATTTGATTTCAGAGATCTTCTTAAATAAATAGGCGAAAATATAAAACAATACAATTTTATTAAAACTAAGTAAACAAACATACACAAACCCTATCTAAGAATAAGTAAAGTTACAGCAGAACGGTAAAGCCATTAAAAGGCGCTCTGCTTACCACGTTTTCTGAGGCACTTATAATCCCAATAATTTATCTATGAACGAGCTTATTCACTGTTCCTTAGCATGTCCACTCTGTCTGTAACTCGAAGGTCCATTTTTGTGATATTTCTGGATACTGTGCCTCCGTCGTTTCTGTGGTCTTTCGGCTTTTCTGCAGTCACCTCGACCCGCCGGAAAAATGAAGGCACGGGTAGTTTGAACATTCCGTACGAGTACGCCACACAAGAGCTCATCGACATTATCATTAAAATAAATTTCAGCTGTTCCCTTTTATCCATTTCAAACCTTTGGTTTTCTGGATAAATCCATAACAATAAGCCTAAAATAACATCAAAATATTCATTATATAAAAGAACCAGATTATTTTTGTGATCTTTTCAAACTGTCATTTCCATCAAACTGACAATTATAAAATGATCACAGACAAGCTGTACACATTCTTCTACAATTTTATTTATCAAAAAGTTGACAAACTACAATGTTTTGTCTGTGTTAGCTTGGACTGTATAGGTACCTTGGAATTTGGCGCTTCCGTTCTTCTTTTGATTTCCTAAGTGTAGTTTTGCACCTTACTGGAATTTGTTCTAGATTTACCTACACCTTAAATTAATTAATACTCTATCCGCTGTGCTGTTTCATGTAGTAATGATATGCAGCGACAACGGTTACTGAAACTACGACAGCTTTTATAACTTGCTCCATTCCAAAATTACTCGTATTAAAATATAAGAAATAAATTTAGCAAACGCTACTTTGGAAACTGAAAAGAAATAACCTGTAACTAGTTGGTCACGATCATTGAAAAATAAGTTTTGGAAAACGGATTTTGATAAAACCTGCAAAAAGTTTTTTGAGAAATAAGTCTTTAATGTTAGAACGCCTACTTGAGAATCAAAGGTCTTCTGAATTCCGAAATAAAAAACCACAAAATCAACTAAAACTCTTTATTTGGTAACTTGATAATTTCCGGCTAAGTGGGAAGAAAAGGCGGAGGACCGGGACAGTTGGAAGAAAACTCTGTTTAATGGCGTGGCTACCAATGACCGTCGACGTTTGACTTGCTGTCTCAAAAATGCACCATTGAGACCATCAAAGTGCTGCTCTCCGTATTGCATTAACAGGGATGACACAATTATCTTGTTCCAAATGCGGTAGTAGCTATTGCTCCCGTATAAGCCTTACAAGTCACAAACGTATACATAATGACCTCGGACGCTGTTTTAATCAACTTTTGCAGATGTGACAGGCCAAGACTGACTGACAGATCATTTGCACGGTTTTGGAGGGGGGTCTTTGTCTGGTGGACAAGGGCTAAGCACAGGGTACTTCGGGCAAATCTTTTTAGGGGGAGGATCGCAGGTTCCCGGAGGCCTCTTGATACTGCTCCGGTCTAGTGGAGGGCTCATAAAACCGAAGGAGCAAGCAGTACCGAAAGCGCTTGTAAGGGCTATGAGGAGAAGTTGTCGCATGTCCCATCGTGACATCACGTCGATTGGACGAACATCCTTCCGTTCCTTGATCAGGTACGAGAAATGTTTTTTGCCTAGTTTCCGCCAGAGGCGGACGGGTTTGCAGGCACCTTTGTACATCTTGATTGGTTGTGTTGGGTCTAGAATGGCGGGGTCAGTATTTCAATATTTTTTTTATATTTAAATCCATGTACCTATGATTTTGATGTAACCATTAGGTGTTCGACATTCTTGGGAGCCTGTGAAATAAGATATAACATTGAAAAGATTTTTTAGAAAGGTTAAAATCTTGAGAGTAGTAAATTTGCTCTGCTTTGGTAAAGATTGCCCACTGTATAAATAGGATTATTTATATTACTAGCGATATTTACCATTATGGCCTCCGCCGTTTTCGGTTAATTCCTTCAACAATTGTTCCAATACATGAGATAAAAGCAGAAGCGGTAACGATGAATAAAAGTTCCTGTTTGTTCATTACATTTTGATTTTGCAGTAAAAATACCAGGAAATTGGAATTATACGTTTGTTTACGTTTCCATTTTTATTTTAATGTCAAAATGTAGTTAAAACTGTAAGGAGGTCAATATACTTATTGAAGTTCTCTTTGTGCCTTTGAGGTCGACTTCACTGTGGTCGGCCACTTCTATACTTCCGGAAAACTTCCAGTATCGAATCAAATCCTTATGATCTTCCTCCAGAAAATACATTGAAAGTCTGTATTCCGGGGATGATTGACTTTTGGGTTCAATATTTTCAATTTTCTATTCTATGTCAAAATAAAGATACAGAGACGTATTACCACACCTATGACCCACCTACACCGATATAGATATATATGATACACCTACACCGATAAGGCAGGGCGAAACACAACATTTATAGAAATAGCATCGAAAAAAATGCCAATTACATTGAACACAAAGACCAGGTAAGCATAGTCCCTGCTCAAAACAGTTTGCGTCACTCCGAGCGGGTCTTTTCAATGTGGTCCTGTGTATCTATTGATGCAGGCTCCTTTGTGTGCGTGGGTCCCTGCGCAGGAGTGTCCCATGTAGAAGTTAACTCTAGTGGCCTTCACCAGAGATGCATTGGGACCGCATCGATTCCCAGTTTGTTTCAAAATTGGATAGAATAGATTGACTCTATCAAAGGTTATAGCGATTATGATTGTTCATAAATCTCGGTTGAAAATCTAGAAGTTTATTTACAAAGCGATAACTGCACGTGGTGGTTTCGTTATCAAGTTGACTGATAGCGCCTAACATACCGGTAAAACATTTACATAGAAAACCTCGTGCGAAATGTTTACTAAGTTCAAGCATAGATGTGGACTGTGGGCATTCGGCGTCTAGTTGTTTCTTACTGTGGTTTCGAACTAAACTTTCAAGCTCCGAGGTTCTCGAGTCCGCGCCGTGCCTCCTTGTAGTGGGAGAGCAAAACCTGTAGATACTGTTCGCTCACTTCAAGACGGATACCTGGGTCGAGCGTCGTCCCTTTCACTCGTGCGGCAAGACCCACAAAAACTCGAACCTCCGTTTCACCACACCACTCTGGTATGCAAAGATTGATAGCCTTTAAGACCATTCGGTTTTGAGAGTGTCCAGAAATCACGCACGGTTAACTTTTCGCCGCCTGGCGTCCTTACGAGCGGGCAGACGTTGTGCTTTACAAAACTTGCAAGTTACGGACAGTTCTGGATGAACTTTAGTTTGCAACGTAATGACATTACTGCGGTTTATTGATTCAAGGTAGTGGTGCAACTCGTTTGTTTGAACTAAGCCGGAGAAGCCTTATGGTGTGTCAGTCGGTGTCTGTTTAACTATCTATTTGTGCTAGATGTGTTTTTATTTAGAAACTCGAGTGCGGTTGAAAGTTTAGTGTTGTGAAATGTGCAGTGGTTGACAAACTTGGGGTGTTTGCGGAATATGTGTATGGAGCGATGGATCCAATGGCATCTGACAACGGATTACTGGTGAATAATTTGAACCACGTCCGGAGTGAGTCTCAGGTAAGCCGCGCTCTCTGCCCGGAGTAGGTATCGATGGGGCAAAACACGTTTGCCGTTGCATGCCTACCTATGATGTAGTGTAGTGCAATGACTCCATAATTTCGATACATTTTGATATATTACTTTTGTCGTTCTATGAAATACGTATTAGATCTTTAGTTATTCAATGGTTTAATTCAACAATAAATAAATCATTGAAAAATCAAGAAACAACGTTCTGAATCTTCAATTCTTATGACTTTTGAAAACAAATCCCTTCGTATAGAAATACTTTATTTAAGCTTCTAATAGGCAAGACCAAGTTTTTTCACAAATTTCTTAATAAATGAATAATAAACTCGTAAAACAACATTGCATAGCATTTTGTGCAATTTACTGTGAGCTAGCAAACAAGTTTGAGTCAAGTTGACTAAAATAAAAACAGGTATTTTATTATGTTTCTACACTACACGCATACTGGAAGGATTTTATTATATATAACTTACAATAGACTTTACTAAGTCTAGGATGACAAACTTCATAAAGTACAAGCCGAAATTCTAAGATATTCCTAAGTTGCAAAAGAAAATTGATATGTGTACTTAGGTAGAGCTTTAGGTGTGCTAGTATCAAATTTCGAACTGCACGTAGGATGTAGAAATTCCCTGGCTAAGACATTCCTTGAATGTTTTACGTTAAGTAGTGCATACTTATGAAGAGACTTACTTAGACCCATTCAGAACTTATAGCAGGTAAGTAAAGTAGATGCTTCAAACTACTCAGTAAGAAGCTCTAGTTAATTATCTCCTAAATAGTTAGAGAGCTTACTTTAGAGTAGGTAAAAACATTATATTTTATTCTAACATTAAACTTATCTTGCTTTTCACTAAATATGTCTGTGGTATATTTTCCATGGTTCACCATATCCATCTTGCGAGTCTTAGATCAGAAGTGGCTGAAAGTTTTCTTATGATTGCTTGTGGTTCTGCCCACCCCGTAAGGGATACGGGCGTGATAATATGTATGTATGTATTTTCCATTAGATACCTACTCTCTCTATCACTTTTATTGCCTTTCTGAAATAAAAAAATCTTTACGATCAATGTTTAGTTCTGTGTCTTTTACCTTAGTAAGTTAAGTAAAGTTGTCGTAATTTCAGAAGGTTATTTCGTGAACCTCGCACATGTCTTCGAAATTGTTAGGTATTACAACATAAGGGTTTTTGTCAAGATATTTTCTTTCGCTGTATACTCGTAATACACGTTTTATAGTGTAAATATGCATCTTCATAATCAGTAGTAACCGAAATGTAAAATTCATATTCACACACAAACTCTTACCAGTCTATTACGCCTACATTATTATTTTAGCCATTGTCATCTAAACCAATTAAAATATTTTCTTGGCATATGAAATCTCTGCCATTGGGTTAACGGGATTAACTTTACGTTCTGTAACTTCAATCCTATCAACGCACTCGTTACATAAATTCCAGTTTCTATTTACCGAGGACTTTTTCCATTTCAAGTTATAGATTTCATCATATTCTCCGAAAGTTCTCTGAGACAATAGATTTAATTACAGAGTTCGGCATCACCTGTCCTAAAGGCAAATTCCTTTAACAATACGCGTCGTAAAATCGAATGGATCTTCTTGATGAAAGAGATTTTTTGTCCGATCTTTAAAAGAGCAAGGCAGCAAGGCACATGTCTATGACGTCACCAAACCCCACAGATTATCAATAGTCACTTCACCAAAACTGAAAACCTGTTTCGCGCCAATTCGCAGCTGTCGGTTTCTTACTTTGTCTTGAGTTCGACTTTTTAACTTTGTCCATGGCCTCGAGCCCTCTCGTTTGGCCTGATACACCGTTAGCTCCTGCTTTAAGCCTAATTACCTGCTCTGTCAATGCCTTTAACACGTCCTTATATCGTCTATTATAAATGTTTTCTTATGATTACTTGTGGCTCTGCTCACCCCGTCAGGGATACGGGCGTTATAATATGTATGTTTGTAGGTATTATAAAAGCCAGCGTTTTGGACAGTATAAAGAAATATACGATACTTTATTTTGCATATACCTAGCTTAGTATTAATTATTTATGCAAAACAGTTGTTAACATTTACAGAATCATTCAAAGCGTTACAAGTAGGTATTTTTCTATGATACTAAAGTAGACCTAAAAAATCTGCATAAAGTTTTTTTTATAGATTTTTGTATAATATTACACTTGTATTAAAGTAAAGTGAGTCATGATAAAGAGATTCCCACGTTTGAGACCTTCAACAGGTTCTTTGCCCACACGGTTTCCGTTTGTCGATGCAAATGTTTATGTTGTAGCTCCTTCAAATTCCATTGATACTTTATATTAGGTACTTAGTAGCAAAATGTTGGGTTGGCCTGTAATTAAATAGTCTTCGCAATAGATAAAACTGACAAATTCTGCCAAATACTACTTTTTTCACACAGCGCCATCTAGCCCCAAACTAAACAAAGCTTGTACTATGGGAACCAGATGGCTGATAGAATACTTATATACTTTTTTTGTAAATACATGCTTATGATACATAATACTACAACACCCAGACCCGGAAGAAATATTTTACAGAATATACAAACATTTCTCCCGTAGCGGGAATCGAACCCGCGCCTCTTACGTCTCAGCCAAGCACTCGCCCACGACGCCATATGTATGCAACTTTGTCTTCGAGATTTAGGTCCTAGGTATACCTACCTACTCTATACCACGGATTAGAGATGAGCCTCTTTTTCATCTAACTATTTTATGCAGCACAAATTCTTTAACAAGTGATCTCTAAAAGTCTATAGGCTAAAATTTTAAAAATTCTACATCATCATCTTCCTGCCCTTATTCCACTTTATGTGGGGTAAGAGTTTTGGCTAAGGTGTATGGGTGTGGTCGCGTTTCGTGCGCCGTCATATTTTGGTAAACAAGCTAGTTGGTTGCGATTCGGGTGTTTTACAAAATGACGAAAAAAATACCTACTCGGTTGGTAGCGGTTCGAGCGCTCATCTTATTTTCTTTGTTTTGAATAGAATGACAATAGAGTTACAAAATTGTTAGACATGTCAGTCTCATATCTACTTCTCTGCTGGACTGGGAGTAAAAAAAAACATAGAATGCGTCTAGCTGCTTCTCTCCCCGAGCATGTCGTAAAAGTCGACTAAGGGATAGTATCCTCCAACATGATGAGATACAATAAGCAAGTATTCCCAAAAAGGGTTGACGTCAGGCAGGCGGCCGGTCATAAAACACCTTAGCCAAAACTCTTACAGCATGAGACAAGGTTCATGCTGTGCCGACCCCACGTAGAGTGGGATAAGGGCAGGAAGATGATTATGTCAGTCCAATATCGAATCTTCAAGCTCGGTTTGTACGGTGTTATAACAATTTTAACGTAAGTCGTTACATTTTCAGGAAAACATCAATAAAAAAATTCGTACACCTAAATACGGCAAGTATTTATGATTAATCATTATCACGTTAAAAAATCAGTCTTTGACATAAAATATACATAAATATTACCTGAACATTGCACAAAATATAATCACTCTTAGGTACATACAAAAAACATTCATTAATAATAAACTATAGTAGATAGGTTCTCACAATCTGGTACCGCCGGTCGTCTTACATGCAGAAAGCAAATTAGGCTACCTTTTTCTGCTAAGTAATAATTAAAACGAAACGCGTATACATAATTATTAATCATAATACATCATCATCTTCCTGCCCTTATCCCACTCTACGTTGTGGGGTCGGCACAGCATAATCCAAGGATCATGCTGGAAGAGTTTTGGCTAAGGTGTTTTATGACCGGCCGCCTGCCTGACGTCCACCCTCCTTGGGAATACTTGCTTATTGTATCTTATCATGTTGGAGGATACTATCCCTTAGTCGACTTTTACGACATGCTCGGGGAGAGAAGCGGCTGGACGCATTCTATGTTATTTCTTTACTCCCAGTCCAGCAGAGAAGTACCTAAATCATAATACAATTTTATTTTATCGATTTAAATACATTTCAACATTGTTGTTCGTAGCTCTATGGCATTACTCATAATGAGTTTCAAAAGATCACGAACCGCTACCAACCGAGTAGGTATTTTTTTCGTCATTTTGTAAAACACCCGAATCGCAACCAACTAGCTTGTTTACCAAAATATGACGGCGCACGAAACGCGACCACACCGTTTTATGACCGGCCGCCTGCCTGACGTCCTTGGGAATACTTGCTTATTATATCTCAAAAATTATTATTATCTTATAAATTCTACGTCTAACATAATATTAGTTTAATTTTAATGCGGCCTAGGCATTACTTTTTACTAAGGTAGGTTCTCCACTAGTAGTTAGCTATTACAAAACTCATTCTCAGTTTCTAAGGACCTTTGTTTGGCTAAACATAGTAAACGTGACTCATGGTCTGATCGAAGTGCATTAAACCCAGGTTTTTCTGTGGAATGCACTACTGCCTAGCGATTCATACCTTCGATCGTCGGCTCTTTGTTCTTAGGTATTCAACATATTTTATTCAAATCACAAGCTATGCTGGGTCTGGGTGTATGTATTTACAAAAAAAAGGATGTAAGAATTCTATCAGCCATATTGGTGCCCGTAGTAAGTATAAGTATATAAGCTTTGCTTAGTTTGGGGATAGATGGCGCTGTGAATTTTTGCTTAAACTTGCTTTGTTATTTAACTAGACAGGTACCTGCTAATAGTCAAAGATATTTACAAATCGTTCATTACCTTAGCAAAAAATCTAAAAAAATACCATAAAAATCTATGGCGCTCGCTTTTCAACAAATTACAACATTGCTATGGTATTAATTTATTAAACGATCCGTCGACTGGTAGAAAAATATAGGAACCGGGCATTAGACCATAGTTCTTATAGCGCTAACAAATTTTGGTCCATAACGAGTCTTTATAAACTTACCCTGTGTGACTCTTGCATTTGTGACTTGATATTAAGTTTAATTGCGATGTGATGATTCACTTAGCTCAATAGTGTCCATTCAGGTCTATAAGTAACTCATATAGGTCGTCTGCTGTACTTCCCGTCTATTCTCGAAATAACTGCTCAATGCAAAACGACTGATGGTCAAGCTACACTTAGCATGCTTCATCATCGCGGTCGTAAACTGCCTATTGAGTTTTTGAAAGCAGAAATAGATAAGTCGGATAAGGATAAATGGATAAGTATGGAATGCCATGCTGCTGTTGACGCTGTATGATTTTCTACAAAATTCAAATTCAAATTATTTTTTTATTTTGGAACAAAAACATTAGAGGTAACTACATAAAACAAATGGCACGTTGACCACTGCAAAAGTAAAAACTGTGTAGCAGAGTCAACGCCCGCCTCCAGAACAGAACAAAATCAGTGTTCCAAAGAAACAAAAGATGAAAACTGTTTGATTGAAGTACTGTTTTATAAAAAAAATACGAAATACGGTGATAAATTTTATAAAAGTTTGGTTTGGCGTGAAATCTAGAAACTAACTGGATTGTAGTTAGTAGGCATCAAAGTTATTTTTGGTAAAATAAAGGTACCTATTAGGTAGGTGTAAAGGTAAGTGGAGATAAAGTGGACCAACCGGATTGTAGATACCTACGTACGTACCTAAGTAATTTTTGGTAAAAATAAAGGTGTAAAGTCAAAAGTGAAGATAAAGTGGGTAAAGGTTTTAGGATGGAGTAGACTTACAGCGTGAAGAATGGCAAAGAAAACACCTAATGGGTGTATAAAAATCTCTGGGTATGACTGAAGGGCGTGCAAACACGTTTTCGCGCGTTTTCTTTCGCTGACCATAAACAACTTGGCTGATGTTTATAAAGCTTTCTGCCATGAGTAGCCTACACACACAACATGAGTGTGACCTGCATAAAGGTGGAAAAATGCCCATCTCGCTAAGCAAAAAAAATTAGATTTAATTCAAATTAAGCACTACCTACTATTAGGTACTAGTCATGTTATTAGTTCTTTCGAACCGGTGTGGTGATAGGATTTAAAGTATTCAAAGGCTCCGTGCACTTGAAACCATGTTTGCGGATTTTATTATTTTATTTATTTATCGGATTCCTAAATTAAAAAAGAATGTGGGTAAAACGTTGAGCTAGGCTATTTTATTCATTCTGAATATTGTATGGAAAATATTTTAAGTAACTTTCTCCATCGCTGCTTTCCAAACATTTTTAATATCGATCAAGAATCGTGTAACTTGGTTTAAGTTAGGTAGAATATTACCAAGGTTATGTTACCTACCTACTTACCTCTTCCCCAAATAATTTCCCAACACGCAAGCGTAAATTTGACTCAAGTCAGGCAGTTCGCAATTTACTTCACGGTTTCTCAAAGTATCTACCTACTAACTTAAAGTGGAACTAAATTAGTAAAATATCCATTTAGAGTCTAGACTCTACCTAGGTACTATCTACTCTAATTAGCTATCTAATTAAAGTAGAGACTGAAAATTTAAATAATATCAGGCTGACAAATAAATACTTTTTGGTTGAGTACTTCCACTTCATTCTTATTATTATGGTGTTTTCAGTTATTTTTTTTTATTTTACTGCTCTTTTTCAGACTTCAGGTATACTTTTTTTGCTGTTTTTAGAAAAGACATCATGTTATCATAAGCTAGGATGTTCGTGATAAAGTGTTTTTTTTTTTATTTGTGAATAAAAAAGGAAATTAGCTATCTCAGACTCTAGACTACCTCTAAGTACCTATATAAGCTAATTTTGTATTAGCTCTAACATAAATTTATAGACCTCTCATTCCTAAGCAATGGTCGTCGTTCCCCAAACCAATTAAAGCCAGGAAGTAAGGTTTCATCTATCGATTTATCTTGCCTCTTAAGACTTCATAATGACCCTCGTTTTCCTAGGAATGCCTCGGCTTTCTTTGAGCTGTGTTGCCAGGTCTAGAATAACTGGATTGTCTATGGCCAGATAAGGTTTATTTTCACTGTTGCAAGACTTGCAAGTCTGGTGATATCGAAAGTAGTTGGATGAGCGCTTGACTGGAGCTAATTGATAGAATATCCACTTCAAATGAAACAGGATTGTTTATGGTAGGTAAGGTGCCTGTTGGACAAAATAAGCTTCAATAGTGTAGCGGTGAGGAACTGACAACCTGGGTACTCAATCTGTGAAAAAATTAACAGAATAGATAAACAAAATTGCACTTTCTGGGTCTGGGTGTTGTGGTACCATGGTACTCGTAGTTTCTAATACCCACGACACGGAATCCTAGTGTGGGGTCAGGACTATGTATGTGACTGTTGGGTATCTATTATCTAATAAAGTAATCAATAAATAAATAATAAACTTAGATTGAGATGATTGAGGAGGTGGAGTAGGTGATGGTATATGGGAACGGACCGTCCCCCTAAATAGGGATAGTTTGCATTTCCGTGCTGGCATATTCTAGCTAATATAAATAGTAAGCAACAATTACCTAAAATAAAGAAAAAATTAAAGCCGGTAATCATTTTCTACCCTTATCCTACATAGGAATAGGTCACTAAGAAATGATTTCAGTTTTTTTTTTTATTAAAAATGTTACCTTCCTAATTTCTAGAGTTCTTAGATTGCGCAATAAAAAACAACTACTTAATCATGATCCTTATTCGACCGAAAAAGTATAATATTATTCAGACTCACTTTTCTTGAAACCGGTCGAGTCGAACACACCTGGTAGCTTTTGCATATTTTATAGAACCGATATTCTGATCAAACCAAGATTCTGGGAGGGGCTGAGATTAGAAAATAAAACAAAAGTACCTTCGTAACTTAGGTTTTAACTTTGTTAAATAATGTATTATGTTCGTATGAGCTAGTGGCCAACTCTAGTGACGGAGTTTTTAGGCCGCCTAAAGGCCTCCGTCATGGCTTAACGACTTAAAAGCTGGGACCGACTGTTTAACGTGCCCTCCGAAGCACGGAAGCTCGTAATACCACTTGCGGTCACCCATCCCAATTTGTGACCGCGCATATAGTTGCTTAACTTTAACGATCAATCAAGAACACCTAAGCAAGCTATGCCACGAGCGCTTCCTTTGTTAAATAATAACACATACTACATACCATATGCACCATACACATATAGGTAAGTATACAGCTGGGGGAGGGTTAGCAGGGGGATAATGCACAATACCCCCACCGCTGGACGTCAGTGCAGATCTTTGTTCCCCTACCAGTAATTAGAATTACAATTAGAATTACCATTATTATTACACCTGCATTCCTAATGGCCTCCCCATAAAAAAATATTCCTAATCTCAGAGCCACAGGTAATCGTAAGAAAACTTGTCACTTCTGATTCAGTGTTCCAAGATGAGTGGATATCTATGGTGAACCATGGTAATAGATGATCAGCCCATCGCCCATATAGATAGTTCATCGTGTTGGAGAGGATTAGTATCTACTTTTATTTGTCTGCTACATCTCTTCTGGACTGGAAGTAAAGAAAAATCATAGAATGCGTCCAGCTGCTTCTCTCCCCGAGCATGTCGTAAAAGTCGACTAAGGAATGGTATCCTTTCCAATATGATGGACCACCTATAAAGGCGATGAACCTATCACCATGGTTCAACATATCCATCTCAAGACTGAGTCAGAAGTGGCTGCAAGTTTTCTTAAGTTTATTTGTGGCTCTGCTTACCCCATAAGCGATACGCGCGATTACGGGACTGTAAGTAAAGAAAAATTATATGTTTTTTCGACTTTGACGACAGGCTCAGGGAGAGAAGCAGCTGGACTCATTTTATATTTTTAATTTACTCCCAGTCCAGCGGAGAAGTAATTAATAAACAAACAATATATTTTTTTTTACTTTGTCTAACGTAAAAGAAAGTTATTTTACGGTATCCCCCCTTTTTAGAGAACAGTGATAAAGCCGAGCAGGAAAGATCACATTTATTTTCTATTTATGCATTCATTCATCATGGTCGTCATGAATATTCAAAATCATCAAATTGATTGGTGCAAATAAATCCGTGTGATGAAACTTTTACCAAATTTTAATTGAAATATTTACTGGGTTAGCTATGGTTTAAATAGTACCTAAACAGACAAACATTTTACTGTTTTAAAATCCGTAATGGGTTTTAATGAGTTTCATATAAAATAATACGGTACCAGAGAATATTATAGACAACACCCCTTGTTTTAGCAACTACGGTACTACCAACGCAACGAGGGCATATTTACATCTTTCGTCATAATATTCATCGGGGACATCAACCTATTTTGCACAAAACAGCAATTCATTTCAGTAGCTCACTGTAGGTACGCTCTTGGTTCACAGACGCCATCTACCTTAAATAGCTAACATCGAGTTCAATCACAGCAGTCATCTAAAATATCGATTCTCATCACGACGATACAACAATGAAATACCATGATAGATAGTAAAGTACCTACGGCAAACAAGCTATTTTTCTCAGACAATCGATAATCACGCGTCTTTAAAATCGTGACGTAACAACCGTGGCTGTAGCGTGTTCCTAAAAATGAACGTTTTATTACTATTATCTGATTTCGTCGCGGTTACAATAACACCAAGCGAAAGCGAACGATCTGTCTATGTTAACTAAGTAAGTTATATAAATAGACGTAGGTATATACTGAAGGTACCTGTTTCTTTAGCTCACTAGTTCTAGTTAACTAACCTAGTGTACCACAAACACTATTTTAGTCATTTAGTCATTTATTTCCAAAAAAGTAACATTACAGCCGTAACCAAGGCGTTACACTAGAATTAGGTACAATTAGGTATTTTTCTTTATTAGGTATAATATTGCACATATTATATTAATAAAAATAAAAATAAAAATTTAACTTACAAAAATCAAAATACAAAAAGAAATAACTAGAAACTACAAAACAAAATTAAAACTCTATTACTTATAGGTACTAAGTACGTGGTCAGTGATTATAATAATTATTCTTATGCCTAATTTTAAAGTTATAAGAGTTACAGTCGAGGACAGGGCTTGTCTGTGTCAGTTTGTACCTACCTCTGAACAGCTCTGAACAGCTCTGAACAATTTGCAAGTTTTGTACACTGTTGAGTGTCTTGTAGGTTCTATTCAGTACAATATGGAAGAATTTTTTAATGAATCACTGTAGTTTTGCTCAAATAAGTACTTTTGTTATATTTTTTTTTGTTGTTTGTATTCTTTCTGATTTAATTTGTGTTATTTGTCTGACTGATTGTACGTCCGAAAAGGGCAAACTGTTTGTGCTTTTTTTTTTACTTTACCTAACAACTTATACTTCCAACAGTTAACAATAAAGTTTATTCTATTCTATTCTAAATCTAGGTATGTATTCTATACTCAAAAAAACTGAGTGACCTTACATACAACAATCTAAATTTTCCCGCGTTTTTCATGTGTTCCGTGGCCCTCAAAAAAATATGCTAAAAATCATAGGATGACCTTTGTGATTGTGAACATACACGTCAGAGTATCACGCTACCAATATTTCAAATCCAACTACCAATCACGGATGCTTGCTTCATGTCTGTTGCAAATAGTTGCGCACTTCACTCGGTATTAGACCAATGGCGTGACTCAGATCATGACACTGACAGCAGGATCTGCTTGCTGCAAGTTCATTCTAATCGGCCATTTTGGTTGATTTTGTTTGACATTTGACTTCACGTCTACACGTGGTTGTTTCCAATGAATTTTATTTTTATTTACAAAAATGGCTATGTTAGCAGAGCCTCGTCGAAAGCAGAAAATTATAAATCTGCGTGCGAAAAACCACGCGTGGAGTAATGACAGTACGAAGTTCGGTCAGCGTATGTTGGAGAAAATGGGATGGAGTTCGGGCAAAGGCCTCGGTGCTAATGAAAACGGAATTGTGGAACATGTCGTTGCCAAATATAAAAACGATGACAAAGGATTAGGTTTCGAGGACAGGAATGACCAGTGGACCAAGCATGAGGATGATTTCAATTCACTGCTCGCTAATTTATCAAATGGTAAGTCAACATAAACCTCAACATTCATATTATGTGAAGAATATTAATAAACAATTACAATCTAGAAATTAAGTTCATCGATTTCCCTGAATTTATCTTTGTTCTCTAATGTTAGAATTATTAATCTAAATGTGCTGTGCTAAAGAAGCAAATCCTTTTATTGTTTTAGGTGATACCAAGGAAGAAAAACTTCACAGTGGTGTGTCCTTGGAAGTAAAATCAAAGAAAAGCAAAGCTCGTGTACATTATCACAAGTTCACTCGAGGAAAAGATTTGACCCGCTACAGTGAAAAAGACCTTGCAAACATATTTGGCAAAAAATCACTGAAAAATGAAGAAAAAGCTCCAGAGGTTTCGAAACCAGATGATCTTAATACTACAGAAGTAGTCTTTACGGAAAAAGGAAGTATGGAGGATTATTTCAAAAGTAAATTGGCCTCTAGGGGGAAACCCAATATAACTTTCACCAATAACTGTGATGATGGTGAGGGTGATTACAGCTTCAAAGGCTTCGCTGGAACTGGTAATGAAAAACCTGAAACAGAAGATCAAAGTGAGGTTGCCTTTCAAGGATTTTCATTCCACAGTAAGAAAAGTGAAGACAATAAAATCTGTATAGACCCTGTTGAAACCACAGATGAACTAATCAAAAAGAAATGTAAGAAAAACAAAAAATCTAAAAAGAACTCTGATCAGACACAAAATAATCATGAAAATCAAAGTCCAGTTATAAATGAATTAAAAACATTACCTGAGGAAAATGAGTTCATGAAGAAGCCTAAAAAAAGTAAAAAGATGAAACCTAAAGTTGAAAATATACCTGAAGAACCTAAAACAAAGAAATCTAAAAAAAAAATTATTGAAGAACATGTTGATGAAGTTGTTCACATGCCTAAAAAGAAGAAAAAAAGGAAAAATAAAGATGATTAACACTGGATTAATTTATTGTTTTAAACTATCAAGGCCTTAGATATAAATATTCTCTGTAAAGTAGCTCATAATTATGTTAAACTCCTTGAATAATAATTTGAGTAGGAGCAAGGTAGGAGCATACTGACTGCCAGTGTTGCTGGCAGTCAACCCGGGAGAGTTCTGAATACAAGCCCAAAATAGTCTGGGCTTGGAACGGACAGGATAAAAGTCCCTTTTGTTATGTAGAGGTAATGACCTTTGTTTTTTGTGGTCTGTATTTTTTTATGTTTCGCCTTATTTGTTGCAATAATATTGATAAATCAATAATTTTAGATACGAGTAAAAGTAAATTATATAGCGTACATTTGTTTCGATTCGATTAGTAAAATTTGATAACCTCTGGATCATACACAGAGTAGCGAAAATATCGAATTTCAACTTCAACCTTTTCAAAGTCTCTAAAAAGGTCTTCATTTATGTCCATGTAAATTGTAAAACATCACAAAGACTTCGAAAAGGCTAAGGGGAAGATGTCATGGTCCAAAAAAGTTTCAAAAATGGACTAAATAGTTTGCGCCGGCAACGCTGCAAACTTAGGCTCCTACTTATTGAGAGTTTACGGTCTTACCCTGTCTTGCTTTTGCGACCTGCGACGCGACGACGCAAGCGGAGAATATCGATTCTGTATATTATTTTAGTCGATTTGTCAAGTCTCGTAACTCTGAGCACATCCCTAGTCTAGTAGTCGTCAAACCGGTTCGTTTGGTTATGTTGGTAAAATTGACACTACGATGGCGACAGTCTGTCAGTGTCAACAAAATAAATATTAATAGTTTCCATGTGGTTTGTCGATAACGTTCAGCGTTTTTAGTTTTAAAGTTTTAACATTACATAAATCTCTATGAGTAACTTGTAAATAGTTTTACTTTACCCTTGTTGACGAGGTTTATAAAGTTCAGATCATGGTGATTCACGACGAAACCAAATTAGTAGTAAAATTGCCGATGATTAAAAAACCACTTTTTGAGGACAAATCGTATGTTATTCCCAATAACTACGAAGAAAATGCCGAAAACGACGCTCCTATGAGCATTCCTATGAAGAAATCTCAGAAGTTGACTGAAAATTCATCAGAAGAAAAGGTTAGGACTCCAAGAAAAAAATCTAAGGAAGTAGAACAGTTTCTAGTTCATAGACCAGAAAATAGTGATAGCTCGAGCAGTAACAATAAAATCAGTGATGAAGACTTAAATGAACTTAGATATGTGTATAAAAAATGTAAATCAGTGATCAGAAAGATTGAGGCAAAGTATGGACATTTATTAGACTTGGATCAACCGAGTGCTGGTAGAAAACGAAGAAAAACCACAACAAACTCATCTGATAATGATGAAGTTGAATGCCAGTGCACTTTGAACAAGAAAATTGTGTTTGACGATGACGGAAAAGAAATAACTGTAGAAACTGTGTCCGCTGATCATATTTGCCCTAAGAGACCTAGATATGCACAACCAGAAATACCCCAGCCTAGTGACTTACAAATAGAATATTACAATCAAAGCATAGAATTACCAGACAGCCTTCAGGAGTTGAAAACGATACTACAAAATCCTGGCATTGAAATCACTTATCGGAACCAGGTTATACAAAAAGTGAGATTGATCAAAAAAGAATTTATGGACGAGTTCAAAATCAACAAACGGTCAATAATCGAAAAGATAAAAGCAAATGTCGATGAAATGATTAATTTTAAGGGTACCAATTTATCCTCTTTACCTGGATATGTATATTAGTTTTTATGGTAGGTAAATAATTAATAAAAATTTACATTGTCTTCATATTTTCTTTTTCATTTGTCTTGTGAGTTATTCAACTTTCCTGTTTTAGGCTTTGAGAAAACTTACTCAAGAAATTTCAGTCCCTGAATCTATTTAAGTTAATTTTTATTTTATGCTGTTATCTCTTGGTTGTGGACTTTAGCTATGTTCTGGAATATTTTGGTAAGTATTTATTTTTGTTTTACCCACTCTTATCATTGCACAAGCAAATTAGTGCAAAGAGACATTGCAACCTAAATTAATAGTCACTTAGGTCTTTTACCATCTATAGTAGATACGCTGTAGTGCCCGGGACAAATTAAGATGGAGTAGGCTTGGAGTCACTTATTAGGACCATGTATAATACTTTGCCATTATTCAAATAAGAAAATGAAATTTAAAAAACCTTGTGCGAATGCTAACTTTTAGCTAGTTTACTTCTTGTTAGAGATTTATACTGATTCAAACTGAAGTAGTCACCTACAGCTTAGTTCTGCTTTAATCTGGCACTAGTCTGGAACTAGCCAAATTCCAAATAAGTAGGTGGATCTGAATAGGTTATTTTAAAATGCCCTTACTTGGTATTCAATACACACTCATCAATAGCTATAGTGTGTTGCATTACAATGGGAGGATACCGGGGTCTTACCAAGAAAAGTGAACTCTGTTTCAATTGAATTAGATCCACATTGATATCAGAGATAGAGATACTAGCTTTGAAATGGATAGAATGTCCATTGTCCATATAATGAAGCAAGATAAAATAAGCGTGAACATGTAAATTGCCTTACAAATAACAACCTTGTCATTTTGTAATAAAAGCTAGTAAGTATTTGTTGGAGGTCTTAAGTTGGTGGTTGCTTGGTGAATAATGATGTGGCCACATGCCTATCATTTACTGTGAACCTGAGCTTTTTGAATCACAAAATGTAACACGATCTAATGGTTTCGCGATAGTAACAAATCACTCAAATAAACGCGAATAAAATTAGTAGATCTACATAGAACATTAAGTGCTGCCATCTGCCATATGAAGCTGAACTAATAGGTGGGTAGTTTGAAAGTAGGTTTTCTAGAATCTTATTTATCTAAACGTATCACTAGTTTTATTGAACCAGAGTGGTGAAAGGATAAATGCGCCTCAATGAAGAATTGAAGACAGCTTCTGTAAACGACTTCACCATCAGACATACCTCCTAGCCATTTACATACCTCGGGGAAATGGAATTGACCCACCTACTAGGTGTCCATAGGTACCAAGTAATTGACTAAAAAATAGGTCATTCAAAGTATGTAGTACAGGGGATAACTTTGTAAAACAGCTGGCATCTGCCTTGTTTGTTTTGTCAATACTTTCTGGTAGCGATGTGTCCAAGCCTAACCGTACCATACTGCTACCGTCTACGACTGCTAAATTACAAGTAAACAAAGTTCCAATTTGCATAACAGCACATATAGAACAGTTTGCTTTAGCACACAATTTGAATTCCGTGTTGTATTTAGAACTGTACCTATGTAGTATTTAGGTAGGTATCTGCAGGTAGGTTGGTAAGCACATACTTTGAGCTTCAGACAAGGTTGTTCTATCACATAAGGCGTGCGACCGCGTCATCGATGGACGCCTACGAAATAAACCTTTGCCGTGTTTGTTTTTAAAAAGTTAGTGTTCTTATTTTAAAAATACCGCGAACATAAAAATATTTGTTTTTTTACTTTGCTAATCCTACAAAATTAGCACTAATATTCAGTAAGAACTGATAAAATGCTTGTGTTTAGTGACTGAAAAGCTTTTATGAAATCTCAAGATATTGCAGTAATGAAATTGGATAACTTTGGATTTGAAAAATTGCAGGTCAGTTTATTAATTAGGTACCTACACAGGAACCTAGGCAGGTAGGTACTTAAAAACATAAATAATGATGAAGAATACCACGTTGTGCCGAGCCCACGTAAGTGGGATAAGGGCAGGGAGGTGATGATGATATTTTTTTATAATGTTTACTGAGCGTAACTGCGTAAGTTGCCTACCTATTAATGAATTATTTAACATCTCTCAGAAATTGAGAAAGCGTAGCAATGAACTGCAATGATGACTCGACGAGTGCAAAGAACTACATTTTTCCCACTAACCTACTAGAAAACATACAAGTGGAACTTAGCGGCTTCTACTCGTATAGGTCGGGTAGATAAATATTACGGGGCTTTTTGAGTAAAATAAAAGAGATAAGACTGGGAGTAATTTTATTTTTAATATGTTCTATGTAATTATTTATGTTTAGTTTTTATGTAAGGACTGTATAACTGTACCTAGGTATCCTAGATACAAATACATTGAAACATCAAAAACGTCTCCCTTCGGGGTTCGCAGTAGGCTTGAGGAATACCCTTTGTACGGGTTAATATCGTATCGGGTAGGTACCTACTGTTTTGATTTCTTGTGCTTTCACTAAAATGTTTCGTACCTATACCTATTTGAAAATTTAAAATTTTCCATTTGTATACAATAAAAAACATGTCATTGCTCCTATATTATTTATCAAGTAATTACCTAGGTACCCAAATAAAAAAATGTCTATTCATATGTCCTACGCTATTCCAGGTCACAAACTCTGACTATTGCAGTACCTAGCTACAGCGTGATCAAAACACAATTATTCGCCTATAAAATATTAATAGGATTGCGAAAGAAAACCCAAGCTGATATGCAATTTAGTAGGTACCTATGTAGATAATCTAATGGCTTTATGAATCATCTTCTGTCAAAAGTCACCTACCTCAGGCAATAAACTAAAATTAATGTGAGCCTTGAGGTGACATCCGCGAAATTACATCTCTGATGACATCAATCTAACAATTCGATTTTAAATTGTTATAAAATTATCCGTTTTAGGAACCAAATTAGTCTTAAATTGATGGTCGTAAATATCATTTAGATATTTTAGTCTAACAGAAGGCAAATGAGACAT
This sequence comes from Scotopteryx bipunctaria, assembly GCA_949320045.1. NCBI lineage: Eukaryota > Metazoa > Arthropoda > Insecta > Lepidoptera > Geometridae > Scotopteryx > Scotopteryx bipunctaria. The sequence continues at coordinate 3,419,462 of OX439459.1, read as the reverse complement.
TTTCTTTCTGTACCTACATAAAGAGAACGAGCGCCAATTCTACTGCCCCTGGTTTTTTTACACGATTACATTCTTAATTTTATATTTTACTCTATCAAAACCTTTACTCTACAACCAATATTGGTATGAAAGAAGCCAACAATCAAACCTCAACAGTTCTATGTCAGACCCATCTCAACAAAGCCCCTATCCGGCGGTCAAGAAAAAACCACTGAGCTACTCAGTGAACAAGAAACACATCAAAACTTTCGTTGCAAAGCCTCTTTCTATTCTCAAATAGAAATGCCGAAGCCAATTCAGTGATACGACGACGGTTTATTACGAAGTGTTTGTAAACAACTCGCCAAAGTAAACGGTTCTGTGTACTTGGTGTGGTAGTTTCACATCAACACAGACCTTATTAACTTGGTTTCAAAACTGTTGCCTAGGGCCTGTAAAGTTACAAGTTGATGCGAGTGTTTTGTGTGGACAACGCGAGTCAAATTGTTAGATTGTACGTCATGATTGCTTCTTTCTTTAAGTCAACACGAATAGCTGTCTGTTTTGTGGAGAATCACAAAATCTTTTTCGATGAGACAGAGTCGTTAACTGGTGACAAAATCTATAGTAGAGACTAGCTGAGATAATCTCTACAGTAGAATTACTCTGCCAATCGAGTTTTCGAACACAAGGTCTGAAATGTCTTTGTCACCAGTGATTGGTATCAGAACCGTTTTCTGTAAGTACTGCCTGAATGGCTGCGGTTTTATGTTGATTGCTCTAAACATATTGTTCAGGTAGGTACCCAGGCATCTGGTTCCTCCATCTTGCTTATGAATTTGATAACTTTATCATGTTGTTTTTATATTCATCACCATTTCTGTATTCGTGTTGCATAAACTTGGTTTATATTTGCGTAGGCGCCACCGGCAGGGCGTAGCCTCCATGGTACTATGACCTTTGTTGCTCAATACTGACAGCTATTGTATATTCATGCTGTACAAATATGGGCAGCTGTTTAGAAACTAATCGGATTGAGAATTGACCTGTCTGTTCTTTCGCTGTAGATCGAGGATTTTACGTGATTTTACGAGAAAATAAGTTCTTTATTAACAGAAAGAAACCTACAACTAATACAAATATCATTGACAAAATTCAAAAGAAAAAATCTGGCTATCTAAAGGCCGTTGCAAACGGTCTACAGATAGCTCACCTAATCCAGCTCATCAGGACGAAGCGTTCCCTTGACGCTGGCCGCATTGCTACGTTGAATGGCAATACTGATCCGTTGAGAAAATTATATTCAGCTTTGAAGGGTTACGAGTAATGTACAACTGTATTACCTAAGTGCAGATATATAAACGTTCTGATTATATTATCATGAAGCGCCATTAGTCTCCTGATCTTAATCATTATATGCAATTTCCGTCGCGAAAGGTTATGTTAACGTAAACCCATATTGAAGGCAGTAAAGTCTAGGCTTATTTCCCTTTCATTGGACGCAATTTATGTCATCCTTTCTAGCTTCAGTACCTAACCTACTTAGTGGGTAGAGTTCTTAACATAATTTCTTAACTATTGTGTATTTTCTTTAATTTTTCTTTAGTAGGAATTCGGATGATTGAATGTTTGGGGTATGCTATAACGTCTTGAATCCAAGTTCTAATTGAATGAAACTTTCAACTTAGTTTATAAATAACTTTAAAACTGGAATAGGAAATGGGTGCCTACTTACGTAATTTGAAAAATCTAGTTATTTTGTTTATACTTTTAACTAGTTCCTCTCGATATATTGCTACCTATTCATTTCTTTCCAGTCTGATCCTAACCCAACATGTCAGGACTTGCTTAGGTACAACTCCCAAGGTCAGTAGGTATCGAGCCTATCGAGTTCTTTGTTTTCCAAAGCCAAGCCACATAACTTGACAAATGCATACATGAAATCACGTCTATTTCCCATATTGGTAGGCAGAGACTACGGATCTCCTAGCCACGGCCTTAACACACCTATCGGTTCGTTCACTCTCATTAGGTACCTTATTAATGCATGCTCGTCGGTTTAAGATACTCTTGACCTGGCCCTTTTCAAAAACTTCGCCAATTGTTAGTAAACAAACAAAATAGTACATTTTCAAAAGGGCAGCGGTCAGCGTGGCTGGCTATTAGCATAGGTAGGTACCGTACTACTATTACATAGGTACTATGCTAATAGCTCACCGAGGTTCTCACGCAATCAGGAGTGGCTTTTAGTTGTTTCTGATTTAATATCTGCGTTGATTGGTTTACTGCTACTCTTGTTGGCAAATTGTAGAGTCAATATAATTACTGGGCTATGTTAAGGTACAACTTCTAACTATCCGTGTCATTAGTTCTTTTTGTAATAAGGTTGAAAGGGTTGAAATAAAATTATTCTAAAAAATATACCGTACTTCAGAATGACTTTTTCTACATGAACTCTAACAAACTTAGGTAGGTACCTTTTATCAGTTAGTGTTTATATAATATTTCTGTTCAATTCTATTTTACTTAGGTACATACCTAATTATTACCTACCTACTTATTTCCAAATATTTTGCTATATTGTAAATCACTTGAAATTCTTATCGCGTGAACACACACACCAAAGTTGGCTATGTTAATGTCCGCGACTTTCAATACATCGATAGAAAACACGATGGCGTGTTTCGCTTACAAGATTTCCCGATAATTTATCTTTACGATTCCGCCATCGTCTGCAAATAAAATGCGTAAACTTGGGTAGGTTAGACATAATGTAGCTAGGCAGCCTATTTTGTATTCTATCAAAACAGCAATAGGTTGGGGAAAAGTGTTATATTAAGAATGTGTGGTGAATGGATTGGTTGCTATTTGCATTTTTTTATTTATGTAAAAATCTACCGTTTTTACTTACATAATCTACCTACTATAACTAATTCGTGTGGGTATCAAATCTGATTCCACAAGAGGCACTTTACGTTTAGGTTTTGAATATATACGGCCTTTTCAACGTACGTACAGTATACAAGATAAAAGTTTAGGTTGCCATAGATCTGGGTTATACTACGCATAAATTCTGTTAAGTTATTAACAACTTAGGTACCTATCTGTCTATTTATAACGTTTACTAGTCACCCTTTAGGTCAAGGTCGTAGCGTATTTCCAGTTATGAACTAAGCCTATGCTCGTGCACCTAATAAGCCCTTTTATTAGCATGTTCTCTAAGCATTACCTTACCCAGTTACACATGCATGGCATGCTTATTTATTGCAAGATAAGGTTTGTTGGTTATATCCGGCTAGAAAGGATCTATCTTTTGTCCCTAGCGTTCACCAGAGTTATGTAGGTAGTCACTTATAAGAAGAAGGAAGATCATAAAGGTGGTTATTTTCCATTGAAGCCCTCTGCAATGTGTTTTGTCTTTTCCAGACGGCAGAGCGCAGTCCAGGATGGGAAACGCACCGGGTGCGGCTGAACAGGGTCCAAGGCTATGGATTCGGCATCGCCGTGTCTGGCGGACGGGACAACCCTCACTTCGCGAGCGGAGACCCCTCCATAGCCGTCTCCGATGTCCTCAGGGGGGGACCGGCTGAGGACAAACTACAGTACGCTCTTCATTTATTTTAATGAAATTAATTCTATATTGCATGATTATTCGATTGGTTCTTTAGGTATTGCATAAACCAACATTGCATATAGAATAAATATTCGAAGCTAAGTTTTTTGCAAAAACTACAGGGTCTTTAGCCCACTCAGCATCGTCGGCAAACTGTATGCGAAAGTGTTGATTGAGAGAGTTACGAAAGAAACCTATGAGAAAATATGGGATGCACAAGCGGGTTTTCGAAAGGGAATGTGAGGTACGGATCAGGTCTTTTTCTTGCGAAGCATAACCGAGAAATTTTTGACCAAGGGCCAAAAGGTCTATTGCGCATTCGTGGATATGGTAAAGGCCTATGACAAAGAGATGACGAATGAACTTTGGTCCGTACTGTCAATGTATGGTGTAAACGGCAACCTTATTCGAGTTCTGAGATCTTTCTATTAGAACTCTAGTGCTTGCGTGAGGATACATAGGGCATACACTGAATAGTTTAGCATTCAAAAGGGTGTAAGACGGATGTGTAGCGTTGCCATGGCTGTTTACCGTAAATGTTTGCAAGATTCGAAAGGTAGGGAATGTGGTTTAAAAATGAATGAGTTACTCGTCAAACGCTTTCTCTATGCTGATGACCAGGTTTTACTTGCGTCATCGGTAGATGAGTTGCAGGATATGGTAACAATTATGCATGGAGCTTTTGAGTGATGATCCGTAATCTCTGCCTACCCCTATGGGAAACAGGCGTGATTTTATGTATGTATGTAAAGTTTTTGTAATAAACGGGGCTCGCTTGGCTCGTCGTGAAACAGTGAGGTTCCCGGATATTTAAATAGTAGAACTCGCTTCCCTCGCGTCGCTGATTATTATTCCGTGATTTGTGAAAAACTAGGCATCATCGTCCGAATACAAATACAAATGTCTTTATAAGTTAAAGTTCCTCGTTTAGATTGACAGGTTAAGTTTCATTTACAGAGTAAACGACAGAATAGTGTCCGTGAACGGAGTTCCACTAGAGAATGTGGAGTATGCGCGCGCAGTGCAAGTGCTGCGTGACTCCGGGGCTACCGTGTCTCTGGTGGTGAGACGCCGCGCGCCCGCCCCGCCGCCTACCGCGCCCACCACCATCAAACTATCACTCACAAGGAATGGGAAGAAGGAAGGTAAGCTCATCATCTGTAGGGTTCAGAAGGAATGTAAGTCTCTGAACTGTAGGGTTACAATGTTTCTGTCAGAGAGACACAACCGTGAAACTCTCACGAGGAACGGGAAGAAGAAAGGTAAGCTCATCATCTCCAGGATTCAGAGGGCAAGTGATCTAGGGTTACAATGTCGCTGGTGGTGCAAACCGCGCGCCCGCGTTTCGCCTAGCGCGTCTGCTAAAAACTGGGAAAAAGGAAGGTAAGAATCTAAATGTTTGTAAGTAAGTAAGTTCGTATGAGTTAGTGGCCAACTCTTGTGACGGAGTTTATAGGCCGCCTAAAGGCCTCCGTCATGGCTTAACGCCTTAAACCGACCGACAATTACAACCGGGTCCGACTATTTAAATGTTTGTGGAATGATGTGACAGCTTTGGAAGGCAACTTCTGCCTCTACTAACGGGACACCTGTGGTTTAAGATGAAGTAGGATTGCCTATCGACACTATCCTCTCCGCTTAGGTCTTACATAATAAGCATGTAAAATAACATATGTGGTTCAAATCAAACAACTACTAGGAGCCTACACATCCTACTTAGATTCTTGTTTTGTCGGTTTGTATCCCACTCAGCAACGAAGTCAGATCGCCATGATTTTTTTAATGCAAGCTTCGAAGCAAGTTTATAAATAAAATTGATTTGACCAATTTTCTTCCAGACTTCGGCCTAGTCCTAGGATGTAAGATCTACGTGAAAGAACTGACAATGCGGGCCAGGGAACAGCTGAACCAAGGTGGCCAGGGTCTGTGCGAGGGAGATGTCGTCACGAAGATAAATAACACGCCAGTTTCTGACGCCATGACCCTGAAGGAGGCAAGGAAGCTGGTGGAGTCCTGTAAGGATCGCCTCAACCTGGTGGTGACGAGGGAACTGATAAGGGAAGAGACGGTCACGAATGGGAACTACCAGAATAATTATAACAGTTTAGGTAAGTCCATCCACACTTACTACTACTGCTCTTGTCACTAGTAGTAGTCGAACCAGTGTGGTGAAGGGTTAGCCAAATTGACTCTTTTTGTGCGCTTTACACATGTTTTCGAACATCACAATTTGATGCCAAAGTTTTTTTCAAAATATAACCTTAATAAGATTGCACGACTGATAACTTCGTCTAGACTAAGGTGCGGATTCGAATCTTGAAGGAATCAAAGTCAAACTCAAAAGTGCAAAATTAGGTAATTTCGTAAGACGAAATACATAGATAGGCCGAACATAGATGATAGACTTACAACACTCATGGACCCCATTTTTGGTTTTCTTTCTCTCAGATCTCTAGGTACCCATTAGTTTAAATAATGAAAGTCTTCAAAAACTTAATATACAAATACAATTTTCACAGAAGCAACAACACCACAAACAACCACCTATCCGTCATCAGAACCGGTATCATCAGGGTACTCCAGTAGTGGGCAGAACCTGTACGTGGCGGCGCCGGTCAGGGGCGGTCCGGGAGACAACCGGAGGGGTCCCTTGGACCAAGAGCAGCCTCCCAGACCGCCGCCGCCTAGGAACGAAGGTATCGAAGGTGATAGGATTAACTAAGTTCCAATACAAACCTTGATAGGTACCCCATTCCATTTCAACTGTTTTTTAGGGTGTTTTCTAAAGAATCCTTAATTACGTCCTCTCTTAAGTCCATTTATTTTGCTATGATAGTATCCAAACCGAGTTTCAAGCCAATCGCACCGCCCGTTAAAAAGTTCCCTACACTAGTACAAACTTTGACACCCATTTTACCCCTTATTAAGGGTGGTTTTGAAAAATCCTGAAACACGTGTCCATTTGTTTTGCATTTACAATATCCGAACCGAGTTTCAAGCAAATCGCACCACGCGTTAAAAAGTTCCATACAAACGTTTTCACCCGAAAAATTCCACCTTAGAGGGTGGTTTTGCTATAAAAGGATGCTACCTTCCAAATTTCAGCTTTCTAGCATCAGCTGTTTCGACTCTTGAGTTGATGAATCAGTCAGTCAGTCAGCCAGTCAGCCAGTCAGCCAGTCAGGTTAAGCTCTTCTATAGGTGTAGATTTTCACAAGGCTTGTATGTAATATTTACTTATATTGTTTCTCAGATTACTACAGCAGTCGAAGACAGCTTTACGAGGATGATGGAATGGCCAATCAACGGAAGCCACCGTAAGTTGATGACGAAAGGCCATGGTTTAATGAACATTAGCTTCCGCCACGTTTATTTCGGCTTCTTTAAGAAGTAGCATTTATGATATTCCTGTGGGCCTTGTTGATACAAGGGTTTTCCCAAATGTGCAATATTTATTGTCTACAAGAGCACTGGTAGTCTAGTTGGTAGTGACCCCGCTTTCCGATCCAAAGGTCGTGGGTTCAAATCCGGTCGTGTACCAATAAATTTTTCTGTGCGAAAAATTTGCGCTATACAAGTACTCTCAAACGGTGAAGGAAAACATCGTGAGGTAACCCGCGGCTTAGTCAGCTCCGCACGTATTGACCATGTCTTTCCTGTGGACAAGGCCGACTAAGCTGAGAGGATGGAATAGGTGCTGGGCAAGCCTACTCCATCTTAATTCGTCCCGGGCACTACAGCGTCCCGTTTGTGAAGGTAAAAGTTGCCTCCTGACGCTGTATAAATCGTCTACTATAGATGGTAAAAGGCCTTAGTAAATTGTCTACAATGTAGTAAGTAAGAACTTCTGATAAAGTGGTGTTTTATCCGTAGTTCGGAGCCGCGCCTCATCAGCTTCCAGAAGGAGGGCTCCGTGGGGCTTCGCCTTTGCGGAGGAAACCACTCCGGGGTGTTCGTGTCGGGAGTGCAACCAGGCAGCCCCGCCGCACTGCAGGGGCTGCTGCCGGCTGACAACATCCTCAAGGTATGTTCCATCATCAGCTCCAGAATGAGGGCTCTGTTGGACTACGGAGTGCAATTACTATTATCCGCCCCTTTGGTTGCCCAAAACTCAGATCCATACATACGACAGGTCTTACGATATCTACATCTACACTAATATTATAAAGAGGAAAGATTTTTTGTTTGTAACGAATAGGCTCCGAAACTTTTGAACCGATTTAAAAAATTCTTTCACCGGTAGATAGCTACATTATTACTTAATAACATAGGCTATAATATATTTTGAAAAAAATTAGGGATCCTTACTAAAACTCCAATAATGTAACCGGAGGTGTAAAAAATTGACCTAAAGAATTCTAATTTGTTAAATACCTACCCGTGCGAAGCAGGGGTGAGCTGCTAGTCAATAAGGTCAATATGTGATTTCAATTTGTCAGGTCAACGAGATGGAGATGAAAGGCGTGACGAGAGAGGAAGCCGTGTTGTATCTGCTCAGTCTTCAAGAGCGCATTGACCTCATAGTGCAGCACTCGCCTGAAGAATACAACGCCGTGGCCAGCGGGCAAATGCGTAAGTGTCATACTGTGACCCGCAACGTTGTATGCGCAACAAAAATGTATATAGCACCAGCTAGAGGCCCTTACCCACAGCCCTGGAAAAAAGAGAGAGCTGCTGACGACCCGATTGATTTAAATGACATTACCAATTGTCAGAATTTTGTAAATGTCAAATTAACTGTCTTGTTATAAATTAATGTCTAAGAAGGATTTTATGTGTACGTTATCTTGTTTATCCTTTTACATGCTTTTTCCATTTTGGAATCGTTTTAAAGGATAAAAAGTAGCCTATTAATTATCCTTCCTTAGGATAGAATCTATACCTATTTAATAATCCATACTAATAATTATAAATGCGAAACTAACTCTGTCTGTCTGTGTCTGTTTCCTTTTCACGTCTAAACTGCTGAACATATTTTGATGATGTTAGGCAAGGTGATAGATTCCATCCCGGGGAAGGACATAGGCTACTTTTATCCTGTAAAACAATCCCAAAATGGAAAAATGATGTAAAAGGATAACCAAGCTAGTGTGGATATAATAATGAGTAGGATGTAGCAAACATTATAATGGAAAGGCCTACAACAGTAAACTTGTATAGTGATGATGTTAATGATTAATCTATGGTTTTTTTTACAGCGGGCGATTCGTTCCACATAAAGACGCACTTCCATTACAACGAGCCGACGGACGGGGAGATGTCGTTCCGCTGCGGCGATGTGTTCCACGTTGTGGACACGTTACATAACGGGACAGTAGGCGCCTGGCAGGTTTATAGGATAGGTGAGTCAGTATTACTTCCCTACTGGACTGGGAGTAAGGAAATGACGACCTTGACGACCTCTGTGGCGAGGCGGGCGAGTGCTCGGCTGAGACGCAAGAGGTGCGGGTTCGATTCCCGCTGCGGAAGAAATGTTTGCATGTTCTGTAAATATTTCTACCGGGTCTGGGTGTTGTGGTACCATGGTACTCGTAGTTTCTGATGCCCACGACACAGGGAATCCTAGTGTGGGGTCAGAACTATGTATGTAACTGTTGGGTGTTATTTATTTATTATTTACTAGCTGCCGCCCGCGGCTTCGCTCGCCTTGTAACCAGATAAAAAATAGCCTATATGTTAATCCAGTACACGTACTATATATATTCTAAGTAATCCGTTCAACCGTTTAGGCCTGATTGAGGCACAAACATCCAAACATCCTCACAAACTTTCGCATTTATAATATAAGTAGGATTTATTTTATTTCTTGAGCATTTTTTTTACTAGTGTACTAGTTAGCTGTGGTAGTTGAATATTAAAGTGCTCGCTTTGTCTCAGGTCGCAACAACCAAGAGGTTCAAAAGGGCCAGATCCCGAACAAAGCGCGAGCTGAGGAGTTGGCAACTGCGCAGTTCAACGCCACCAAGAAGGAGATGTCCGGCAATGATGGAAAACACAACTTCTTCAGACGCCGCCGGTCCACGCACCGCCGCAGCAAGAGTCTTGGGAAGGTATGTTAAAATTAACAAAACATTAATGTGAAAGCATGTCGTAAAAGATGACCAAGGGATAGTATCTTCTCCAAAATGATGGATGATGGGCTGATCACCTGTCACCATGGTTCACCATATCCATCTTAGGAGTTTAAATCAGAAGTGGCTGCAAGTTTTTTTATGTTTACTTGTTGCTCTGCCCACCCCATTGGGGATACGGGGTGATAATATGTATGTATAAAGTTTAAAGTAACAGAAAAACCATAGAATGCGTCCAGCTGCTTCTCTCCCCGAGCATGTCGTAAAAGTCGACTAAAGAATAGTATCCTCCAACATGATGAGATACGATAAGCAAGTATTCCCAAGGAGGGTTGACGTCAGGCAGGCGGCCGGTCATAAAACACCTTAGCCAAAACTCTTACAGTACGATCCAAGGATCATGCTGTGCCGACCCCACATAGAGTGAGATAAGGGCAGGAAGATGATGATTATGATGACTGGGGCTATATTTTCCTTCGTTCTTTTTTGTTTTTCAGGAGCACTGGGACGAAGTTGTGCTATCGGACAGCATCAGCAAGTTCCCCGCTTATGAGCGCGTTGTGCTCAAACAGCCCGGCTTCGTTCGTCCCGTCATTGTACTGGGCGCTGTTGCAGATATAGCTCGGGAGAGGCTTCTTACAGAGAACCCGGATAAATTCGCATCTCCCAGTAAGTTCATACATTTATTTTAACACCCAACAATCACATACATAGTCCTGACCCCACACTAGGATTCCCTGTGTAGTGGGTATCAGAAACTACGAGTACCATGGTACCACAACACACAGATGCGGAAGAAATATTTGCAGAACATGCAAACATTTCTTCCGCAGCGGGAATCGAACCCGCGCCTCTTGTGTCTCTGCCGAGCAATCGCCCGCCACGCCACCGAGGTCGTCATATTATCACGCTGTATCCTATCGTATCCCTAACGGGGCAGGCAGAACCACAAGTAATCATAAGAAAAGTTGCAGCCACTTCTGATCTAATACTCCCAAGATGGATATGACACCATGGTGACAGGTGATCAGCCCATCGCCCATTAGGTCCATCAAGTTGGAGAGGATTCTAGATACTCCTTAGTCGACTTTTACGACATGCTCGGAGAAAGAAGCAGCTAGACGCTAGATTGTATGTTCTTTTTTTACTCTTAGTCCAGCAGTGATAAAAATTCTCCGCGTGTTAATTCATTTATTGGTGTTCGATCGAACATGTCATCTCAATTCACGTTCGACAAAATTTACGAATTTCACCAATCTTCCTTAAACTTATCTGAAATTAACTACCTGTTCCTACACCTTTGTGCGTACTTATTTGATAACCTTTGTGGCGTGGTGGGCGATTGCTCGGCTGAGACTCAAGAAGCGCGGGTTCGATTCAAGCTACGGGAGAAATGTTTGTATGTTCTGCAAATATATCTTCCGGGTCTGATGTATTATAAGTATGTATTTTCAAAGAGTATGTATGTAATTATATTAATAATAATAATAATAATAAATAACAGTCACATACATAATCCTGAGCCCACACTAGGATTCCCTGTGTTGTGGGTATCAGAAACTACGAGTACCATGCTACCACAACACCCAGACCCGGAAGAAATATTTACAGATCATGCAAACATTTCTTCCGCAGCGGGAATCGAACCCGCGCCTCTTGCGTCTCTGCCGAGCAATCGCCCGCCACGCCACCGAGGCCGTTATTAGCCATTTGGTTCCCATAGTACAAGCTTTGCTTAGTTTGGGACTAAATGGCGCTGTGTGAAATGTCCGCAATTATTTATTATTTATTTAATTCCCCAGAAATGGACAGCACATTAGAAGATAGCAAGAACAAATCCACTGGCATAATTCGCCTGTCAAGCATCCGTTCGATCATGGAGCGCGGCAAACACGCTCTGTTGGACATCACGCCTAATGCCGTCGACAGGCTGAACTACGCCCAGTTCTACCCCATCGTCATATTCATGAAGGCCGATAACAAACACATCATCAAGCAACTACGCGCTGGCTTGCCGAAGTAAGATTAGATTTCAGAATTTAAGATTTTATTTTGATGTGTCATTGATAGAGAATAGAATCCCGGGATTTAAATTCTTGCTTGCTGCTTGACATCCCGGCCATTATTTGACCTCGACAATCCTGGGACTATACTTGATCTAGGGATTTTCAGGATTACCGCAATCAGGTCTAGTTTGCATTCTGTATTATGGTAATTCTGTGTAATGGAATGTTGTACGTGAATCTGTACCCACATTTAGGACCAACCCGTCTTCATGAGATAGACAGCGAATATAGGTACATACTTCGGGTCATCTATCAGGTTTAATGAGACCTGAATTCAGACCTGTGACTATTTTTGTTGTTGCAAAGTAGGCTCTGTTTGATGACGCTTAACGAGAATGACTAGAATAGGGTATTGGTAAAACACAATATGTGTCGCAGGATTTCTCCAAAGTATGTAAAATCACTTAGTCTGGCTTGATCGTAATATAAATCGTGAAATACTTTAGGTTTTTACTACCAGTAATGCAAGATTTCAACATGTTCCCAATTTGCAGATCCGCTCACAAATCATCAAAGAAGGTCCTAGAACAGTGCCAGCATATGGAGAGAGTTTGGGGTCATGTGTTCACTCACACCATCACACTCAGCGAGGCCAACCAGACCACCTGGTTCAGCAAGTTGCTGGACCTGGTCCAGAGGACCCAGCAACAACAGCTCTGGGTCTCCGAGACCAAGGTAACTTATCAATTAAGCATAATGTAATGTGATCATGGTGTATAATGTGATTCAGTGGACATGAAATTTGTGAGCGTTAAAGAAAATTCGTAGTAGTTCCTAATTGCCTACTAGATGGCGTGACAAAAACTGACAGAAGTATAATGTAACTACACACGTACTATGTATGCGACAAGGACCCGACTGAGTTACATAATACCCTCACCATCGAATATGCTCGATGACCCTTACAAATAATTTATTTCCATAATGCTGAATCACATTGTACATGAAGTTGGTTATGGGTCACTTATTGTTATTAAAAAGTAAGGTATTTGGTTACGGGAATAATTATGTATCAAGCTTTTCAAATGGGAGTGATTTGCGGATCGTATTTGACTGGTTAAAATGACTTTCCTATCAATCAATAAAGCTAGATGATGTTATAAACAGGTACCTGCAAATTTTTTGTATTTTTGGTTTGCATTTATCAGGGAGATGTCGTCATCTCCCTGATAAATGCAAATGTGATTATTGAGTATCGAAATATCGTAAAAACAGAAATAATAAATTAGAACGTTTTTGTGATATTTTTTTAAGTAATATTTTGGCCCTTGTTTTACCAATATATAAAGTTTGTGAAATATGTGCGCTAATACCTAGCTCATTTGAAAAGCTTTTTTTGGATACGGTATTATTTCTAGTATATCTATAATAATGTAATGATCAACAGTAAATGCATAGCTTCTTGTTAAGGGCAATTGGTGCATTGGTAAACTGTTCTCTATTCTATTCTGTACTTCGTCTATATGTCCGGAAATGTGAATTAGGAGTGGCTGTAAGTTTTCTCATGATTACTTGTGACTCTGCCCACCCCATTAGTGATACGGGCGTGATAGTATGTATGTATGTAAATATATTTTAATGCCATATCTATTTATGATGCACTCTATACTGTCACTTTCTCCCAAGAAATTTTAAGATCCTAACGGACAAATGGGTTGGCCAAATTTTCTGAATCTTTTTGTCTTGGTGTTACAACGGCTCCATGTTATTTTTGATGTCCTAATTTATATCTTGACGTCACATTGGCTTTACTTTTGATGTCCTAATATTAAAGATACCCATATCTGTGACCAACCATAATGAAAAATTCCAATTATCCCCTTTGAATGTGGAAAGACAGTGACAGCAATGGCCTAAAACCCCCTTGAATCTTTAATTTTGCTCCAAATTCACATTTCCTGAAACATGAACATTTATTAACAAGTCGTTTCTGTCTTGGTGTAGCACGTTGAAATGGTGTCGGATATATACTTCCCCATTCCCCCTTCCCCGTACCCCGCCTTCTATCCCATCTCTTACCCCATCCCCCACCAATCCCCACGCCCCCTCAGCTCGCCACAAGTCATGATTAACCACGTAAAACCCCACGATCATCTGTATGACGCTAACAGAAATCACGTAGCTCCTTACTACTATTCGGAAACATTAACCCATTGCATGCCTAATAACTACGGAGTTCCTAACAAGAACAGACATACTGTAGCTATAAACCCCTATGAGGAAAGACAGATGGCAATGACTATGTATCTGCGGAAGTTGAAATCTAAAGCAGATTACAATCATCCAGTTTTCCCAAAGACCTTCCAAACGCAATCGTTCAGACCGTACAGTGTCATGGAGTCTTCTTGCAAATCTCCCGTTCCGTACATACAGAGACCATCTTCCGTGGTCCCAATGTCTGAGCATTACAGACCAGCGTCCTTCTTCGTCGACAATGATGTTAGAAAGACTAATGATGTTCCTGAGTGGAAGGCGAGACTTCAAAAAGAGTTCCCTAAACCAGTGCTGAAGTTAGATAAGCCTTTGAGACAGTTTTGTAGGATTCCAAACTGCAAATGTAGCGTGAAACTTGAACCAGCGCGGTACAGTGAAGTCCGTACATTACCCACTGTGAATGAACGATCTTTGAATAAAATCAGAAACTTATCCTTACCGACGCTAAAGTTTGAAGAACTGGATAAAATAGAAAAATCTGAATCAGATGCTGAAAGAGAAGTTCAGCCGACTCTGAGTAAACCTATTTCTGAACAGCATTTAGGGTATGTTTAGAATCTCCGTAAGTTAACTAAGTTACCGAAATAGTTACCAAGTTAGGATAAGCACAAGTTTGTATTAATTTTATTTGCTCACTAAAACGTTTTGTTTGTATATTGGCTGCTTTTGTTGCTTTAAAACGCATTTGCTTTTAGTGCTTGGATATTACGTTTAAGTTTATTGTATTTTTTTTGTCAAAATTTTGTGTCTGCCAGACATTTTACCAGTGTAATTACCACCTAATAATGGATGCTAACATTCAATAATAATAATTTTAAACTGCTATCGAATGAATGTTAACATCCACGTGTGTACCCATTAATCATTCACAGACGCTAAAGTTTTTTTTTAGTTTCTGTAACGTGTTCTGTGCAATCATTCATTTGTCTTGTCTTGTCACCCCATTCCATAACCCCTTCCCGGACGCTGCGCAAAATGGCCGACATCTACAAAATGGCGATTTCAAAATGGCCGTCGTACAGAGGCCGGAGCCGTTGTCGGATGACTTCCTGTTCTCAATGTCATCGAGTACTGAGAATAGGCTGTCGTACGCGTCGAGTCCTGAGAGCGATTTGGAAGTGAGTCCGCCACCGGCGCCGAGACTGGTGAAGTCATCTTCTGACCCGTCCATCGCCACGACGCAAGACAACTTGGACCGCGACGACGATCTCAATCATATGGCCGACGCGGTTCCACCGCCTTACACGGTTTGTGGCTTTCAATACTCTGTGCACCATCCCTCTGCCTGTCAAATGTCATCCATCGGTCAAAAACTGTCAGATAAGACTTGGAGTTGGTTTTTAAGTTCTCATCAGTGGGTGCCACTGCCTTATTAGTTAAGTTGTTATATAGATGATCCTTTAGACATCCCCCATGGCTTAAGCAGCAAAATCAACTTTAAACAAAGATATTACACTAATCCTGAAAATTGAACTTTTGCCAAAATAAAAGATTTTAAATAGCAGAAAACGTCATTCCTTCCTTACCAAAATATGTTTCTCTCACCAACAGCAAGGTGGTTATGGTGACAGTAAATACGGCTTCTCAGCCAACACCAACGGCGCTGCACCGATGAACGGTCACAGTATGCCGGGGAACCACATGATGGGCTCCAACGAAGCACCGCCTTACCACACCAACAATATGACCCATTCTCCACCCCATTCACCTTTGTATGGAACAGGTAAGATTTTTATCAGTAGCGCTGCCATTCGCCATTTTCTCAGACTCACTCGGTAGCGAAAGAAGTAAAAAAAAAAAAAAATTAATTATAGGTAATGATAATCTCTAAACATTTTGCATTACCTAAATACGTCAAACAAAATATACCTAAAATGAAAAAATCAGTGGTTCTAGCTTTAGTTTTCACAGAATTGTACTCGTAAGTAAAAAAAAACATTTTTAAAGACCTTGTACCCCAGAACATACGTTTCGACTTCCACTAACACATTATTTTCTGTGTTTAGCCAATAATTACATACGCACAGCCTCTGTTTTCGTTTATTTGAGAACATACTCGCTTGAAAAATAAGCACTACACCTGCAGGATACAAGAAACGAAATAAAAAAACATTATATAATTATAGCTTAAAATCGTCTAAAAAGCCTCAAGTCAGAACTTTGCCAATGTTATAGTGCACGAAAGGAGCCTTTGAGGCGCACTTTAGATCCTTTCACCACACAGGTTCGAAAGAACTAGTGACACGTCTAGATAAATATCCTTAGATCTTCCAATATCGGTCCCTTGATCGATCGTTCGATTGATGATTCAATAATATCACTGGCGATCAACAATCGAAATGTTGACCTTAAACTCTCATGATGTATAAAAAGCCGAATCGCTTACAGCTCAAATTATGACTCACGCATCCCTCACTCGCCTTCAGAACCGGTTATTTTCGTCCTCGACGGGGTCAAGGCACGCTAAAAATAAAAGGCTCCAAAAAGGTTTGCAAAGCTCTGCAGGTAGATGATCTAATCCCATTGAATTCCCCTACCCAGTCCGATTTGCATTTCTTAGGATTTGTCTGTCTTTGATCATTTGAGTTTTAAAACTCATTGTGAGTAGTCGTTAAATGTTTCTTCAGTACAAAACATTGTGTTTTATAAAATTGTTTTGTGATTGTGATTCCAAATAAATAGCACCTATCCCAAATGGTATGTGTATGAGTTTAATATTCACGCCTCAAATTTACTGACTAAGAACTCTTTTAAAGAGTAGTTTCGCATCTATATTCATGTCGACTTAGATATAGCATGATTCTTGGACCCCGCCAAAAACGACTTCATAATAAAAACGTTTTAAAACATAATAAATTACATCGATTTCAATAAATAATAATGATTAAACATTTTGAGCTATTCTAAAGCATCTAACAATAAATTGGTATGTATGCGCAAACACATTTTTGTGATATTGATGTGTGTATGAAGTTTTAAGGGAAAAGTATCGAACTCCTAGGAATAAAATCTACACAGGGACCACTTCGGGATCACACCAGTTAAACAATGATCAAAATCGTAAAAAGGTTTAGATATTGTGCGACATAATGTACTTACATAAAAAAACAGCCAAATCGGACCGTTTTGCTAAGCCTCCTCTGTCCGTCCGCCCGTCAGCGGGCTGTAATAAATAGGTAGAGATGAAACACAATAATATGTATTTCTATTAATCTACAACAATAAATAATAAAATTAAAAGGAGGGCCCCATACAAGAAAAATACATGTACAATGGTACGGAACACTTCGTGTGCGAACTCGACTTACACTTGGCTAGTTTTTCAAGACAAAGTGCCATGGGTATAGATAAAAAAAAGCATTTACTGCCTCGTTATCCCCCGAATACTCAAACGCATCTCAGAGTTGAGCACATCTCAAGTGACGAGTTTTTGACAGATTTTCATCAAAAACTGGACTGGACATTTCGGGGGTATAGATAGGTACCTATTAAAATTAAATAAATAAATAACACCCAACAGTCACATACATAGTCCTGACCCCACACTAGGTTTCCCTGTGTCGTGGGTATCAGAAACTACGAGTACCATGCTACCACAACACCCAGACCCGTAAGAAATATTTACAGATCATGCAAACATTTCTTCCGCTTCCGCGGGAATCGAACCCGCGCCCCTTGCGTCTCTGCCGAGCAATCGCCCGCCACGCCACCGAGGCCGTCAATTGTGATAAATGATGAATAAAAAATATAGGCATAAGCGGGTTATAGAAGGTAATTAAATAAAGTAACACAGATCGAAAAACAGCAATATAGGCAAGTGTTGAAACATGTATGAAAATACTAGCTGCCGCCCGCGGCTTCGCTCGCGTGGTACTCGGATAAAAAATAGCCTATATGTTAATCCAGTGCATGTACTATGTATATTCCAAGTTTCATTCAAATCCGTTCAGCCGTTTAGGCGTGATTGAGCCACAAACATCCAAACATCCAAACGTCCAAACTCACAAACTTTCGCATTTATAATATAAGTAAGATAAAGTTGAAAGTATGTGTTTGTCCAGTGCCGGAGCTGCCTCCGCGAGGCGGGCCGGTGACGAGGCCGGCAGGTGGCGTGTTGTTGCCGGCGCCGCCGCCCGCTCGCCCGCCGCACAACCTCAGGCACAATCCCACGGTGAGTTGCAAACTTTCTTTTCGTTTCGATGCTTCATTCTCTAACCCCCGAATACTCTTAACGCGACTCAGAGTTGAGCACGTCTTAACTCACGGTTTTTTTGACAGTTTCTGGTGAAAATCTGTCAAAAAAAATATCGTCATTTGAGACGTGCTCAACTTTGAGATGCGTTTGAGTATTCGGGGGTATATGTTTCTAGAGTAAAAGGTGGCCACCTCAATCATGCTATCTGTAGCGTTGAGGTCATCCCTAGTGCAGGTGCTTGGACACAGGGGGCACACCAGCAGGTGCGGCATGGTTTGCGTCGGAGCACCACAGTCGCATTGTGCCAAACTAGACTCCCTAACCCCCGAATACTCAAACGTATCTCAAAGTTGAGCAAGTCTCAAATGACGATATTTTTTATAGATTTTTATCAGAAACTGTCAAAAAACCGTGAGTTAAGACGTGCTCAACTCTGAGTCGCGTTTGAGTATTCGGGGGTAAATCCCCATTCGCACATGTTGAATCTGCCAACTGATAACTGTCGTCTCATTAAAAGTCAAAGTCAAAGTCAAAGTCAAAAATTTTTATTCCATAAAATCACTGGGATCACTTGGACACGTCTTAAATCTACGTTGCATTTACACCTGTTCGTAACGCGACCAGGCGTGGAAGATACAGGCAAGAAACCACGCTTGGCTATTTTTTTGGAAAATGATCCCTTTACAATCATGTTATAAAAGGAGTTGGAGCATTCAGTCCCAAGCATTTTTATCTTCTATATAATCGGATATTTTATAGTAAGCTTTTTTATACAACTTTTGTTTTATTAGTGTTTTGAATTTATTAACTGACAAATTTGTCATCTCGCTTGGGACTTTGTTATAGAAGCGTACACATTGCCCTTTAAATGATTTATTAACTTTACCTAGCCTAATCGTGGGTACAGCAAGTTTATCCTTATTTCTAGTATTAACACTATGATTATCACTATTTTTCTTAAACTTACTAACATTTTTATGTACGTACATCAAGTTTTCGTAAATATATTGACAAGGAACAGTCATAATGTTTATTTCTTTAAATTTATTACGTAATGACTCCCTAGGACCCAGGTTATAAACTGCTCGAACAGCCCTCCTCTGCAACACAAATACGGTGTTTATATCTGCAGCACTCCCCCACAACAAAATGCCATATGCCATGATGCTATGGAAGTAGCTGAAGTAAACTAGTCTAGCTGTATCTACGTCTGTAAGTAGACGTATTTTTTTGACTGCATATGCCGCAGAACTAAGTCTCTTCGACAATTTATCTATATGTGGGTCCCATTGAATCTTTTTATCTAAGGTTATGCCCAAAAAAGTAGTAGTGTCCACGAGATCTATATGTTCATTTTTTTTCAAATGACACTATTATACGGTAGTTCCACAAATATCGTGCGCCTCGGCAATTTTGGTCTAGCTTCTGAAATACGAACTAACGCGATGATTATATGTAATATAGAGATCATCTTCTTCCTGCCCTTATCTCACTCTATGTGGGGTCGGCACAGCATGATCCGGATCATGCTGTAAGAGTTTTGGCTAAGGTGTTTTAATATAATACTTATTTATTTCAGATAAAATCCATACGTTAATATAAATACAATACATAAATGAAAATGAATTAACAAGATTCTTAGATGAAATAAAAGAAAGGAACAAAAACTAAAAAGATGTACTGAGAATAAAGTATTAAACTAAAGTAATATGTCGCCGCGTCAATCCACAGCCTGAAACTTTGATTATTTAATTCATTTTTGATTACTTATTTTAGACCCTAAAATCCTAATAAGTTATTTCAATGGCAAGTTAACTTATAGTTTAGCGATTTTCAAGCGGTTTCGCTAATTATGCACCGATTTGATTTATCAATAACAGGATGGCTGTTAGAGAAAGTTATTTGTCAATTTTATTTTGTAAAATTCTTTAATTGCTCTCATAATTTGAAGGCTAATTTGAAATGATTTTTAGAACAATTATTTGTTTATTTGCGCAATGATTTTAGAACTATAATAATTGTTGCATGTGTTTTTGTTGTTTACATGAATAATTCTAGATTAATTTTATAATTAATTGAATTCACGATTTTAAGTACTTTCAAAATTATCAATTAATTTAATAGGATTTTTAGAATTACTTTAAGAATGAGTGCGAGTTAGTTAGTTTAAAAGTTCATTATTTGCAACGACATCTACCGGATATCAAGCGGGAGTTGGATGGAAGTGAAGATGGCGTCGGTTAGTCATTTTCTGTAAAATAACGAAAATTGGTGTTGTGTGTTGAGGACTCACTTTTATTCGAGCTGTTGAAGGAAAAACATTGTAAGTGCTAACTGTAATAAAATACCTTGGATTTATAGAATTTGCTGTTTAATTGGTTGCATGAGAATTCCTACAGTTTAAAAAGAAAAGGTTCTCACGTGGTCTGTGCCTAGCTTAAGCTTATAATAATGCAAAACCGTTGACTGGAAACAAGGCTAACGGTTTTGCCTATTTTTTTACCTAGATTTTCGTAAATTTTTCGATATCAGAAGTGGGATACTGCTCAAATTACCCTCTTTCTGTCTCGCTCATTATTATTTTTCAGAACCTGATGGCATCATGAGCGAGCCGAGACCAGATGCGCCCGAGACAAGCGCGCCGAACATCGGCGTGCCCGAAGCCACGATATCAGCGAACACCGGCAGCCTGCTAGCTTCGAGCCCGCATGAACCAGGCGAGACTCAGCCGAGCGCGATGTCTACGAGTGCGCCCACTAATTTGGTTATGACTCCTCATCAATCTGGTAACGTACCACCTGAATTTTTTCTGAATATGATGACCATGATGCAGAGTATGAGTGAACGATTGTTGAACCAGCAACAGTCTTGCAATAAAGTCAAGATAACGGATATTTTTCTGCCGTCATACGATCCAGACGGTAACGTTGGGGTTCGTGAGTGGTGTAACCACATCTCTACGGCCAAAAGCACTTATCAACTTGGTGACTACGACATTCGCATGAAAGTGACTAGCTTATTGAAAGGTCGTGCGAAAATATGGGCTGATAATTGGCTAGTGACTACGTCAACATGGGAAGAGTTGCGGCAAATTATCATCACTACATTCGAACCTGAAAGCCGTTACTCGCGTGACGTGCTCAAGTTTCGGGAGCATTCCTATGACCCATCTAAGGATATAGCGGAATTTCTGACCCAATCATGGATTCTATGGAGGCGCGTAACTAGAGATAAACTCGATAGTGATGCTGTAGAAGCAGTAATTGGGACAATAAATGACGAACGCCTTAGGATTGAGTTAATGAATGCCAGAGCTGCCTCTGTGCCTGAATTGATTTCGGTTGCCTCGTCTATTCGCGTTAAACGCCCTAATCAACATAACTCTAATCAGCCACTACCAAAACGAGCGCGGTTTTCCGTTGACAATCGAACTCATCCTCTCTATTGCAGCCACTGCAAAAAATCAGGCCACACTCTTGGCAACTGTCGTAATAAAAGTACCACTATTAACGGGCAATCTGAAAATAACACTACTCCGACAGCAACCCCAGCTTCTAGACCTGGTGATAAAGTCTGTTCATTTTGTGAGAAAAAAGGTCATACTTTCGACACGTGTTATCGTCGCGAAAGACAGATAACCTCTAATGTAAATTCGGTTTCTAAAAAAGGCCAGAGCTTGAACACGATGTGTATACGTGTAGGTGAGCAGGTAGTTAACACGGTTTTCGACAGTGGAGCTGAATGTTCTATTATGCGCGAATCTGTTGCAAACAAATTACCAGGGCGTAGGTGTCAGACGGTTAACTATTTGCGGGGCATAGGACCATTCCCGGTAATCTCGCTAACTACATTGACAACGGTATGTCTCATTGACAACATTAACGTCGAGATTTTGTTCCACATCTTGCCTGATTACGAGATGACTTCAGATGTCCTAATCGGGGCCAATTTGCTACACGAAACAGGTTTAAGTGTAGTAGTAACCAAGGATAGCGCTAAGTTGATCTCCTATCCACGCGTTATGCATCTGCAAACCAAGAGTCCTTTGTTTGATGAAATAGAGCATGGATTGACAGACGAATCTCAGGTTACTCAACTGATGACTTTACTAAATAAATATTCTGATGTTTTTACACGTGGTTTCGCAAAATCACGTGTTAATACTGGAGAGCTGGAAATTCGCCTCAAAAATAAAGACAAATATGTTGAGCGAAGGCCCTATAGATTGAGCCCAGTAGAGCGCGAGAAAGTTAAGGATATTGTTACTGAACTAATTGATAATAACATTGTTCGCGAAAGCAGATCCCCCTATTCGAGCCCAATCATTCTAGTAAAGAAAAAAAATGGAGACGACCGAATGTGCGTGGATTATAGAGAGCTAAACGCTAATACTATTCGCGACCATTATCCTCTTCCATTGATAGCGGATCAAATTGACCAACTCTCAGGTGGGCAATACTACACGACTTTGGACATGGCCTCTGGCTTCCATCAGATTCCGATCTCAGCAGAGTCCATTGAAAAGACCGCATTCGTCACACCGGACGGTCTTTTCGAATACCTGACTATGCCATTCGGGCTTTGTAATGCACCTTCCGTGTATCAAAGATGCATAAATAGAGCCCTAGGGTCCCTCCTTAGTCCTGGTAGCGCTGATAAAGATCATAACGATTCTGTCGCTCAAGTCTACATCGACGATGTTATAAGCAAATGTCGCGATTTCTCTTCTGGACTGGCGTATTTAGAGAGAATCCTAATAGCATTACGCGAATCAGGATTCTCAATAAATATTGACAAATGCCTTTTCTTCAAACGCTCTATTGAGTACTTGGGGAATGTAATAGAGGATGGTAAAGTTCGGCCCGGACCAAAAAAGATAGAGGCTTTATTAAAGGCCCCAGTACCAACTACTGTTAAACATATTCGCCAATTTAATGGCTTGGCGGGATATTTTCGCCGCTTTATCCCTGATTTTGCACGCACTATGGCACCCCTTTATGAATTAACTAAACAAGGCGTTAAGTGGCAATGGACTAGAGAACACGAAGAGGCACGTCAGAAAATCATCCATCATCTCACTTCTTCGCCTGTCCTCACGATATTTCAAGAAGGACATCCCATCGAGCTATTTACTGATGCCAGCAGTCTTGGTTTTGGAGCAATTCTAGCTCAAATCATCAATGGGCGGCAACACGTTGTAGCCTACTTTAGTATGCGTACAACTGACATTGAAAGTAGGTATCACTCGTACGAACTTGAGACTCTTGCGGTAGTTCGGGCTATCAAGCATTTCCGCCACTTCCTATACGGTCGCAAGTTCAAAGTTATTACGGACTGCAATGCGCTGAAAGCCTCAAAATATAAACAAGATCTGCTGCCCCGAATACATAGATGGTGGGCATACCTACAGAACTTCGAATTTGACATAGAATACAGGAAGGGCGAACGAATGCAACATGCAGATTTCCTTAGTCGAAACCCGGACCCACTCTCTGTCAATGTCATGACAAACAATTTAGATTGGCTCAACATAGAGCAGCGTCGTGACGCCCAGCTACGACCGATCATTGATGCCTTGCATAACGGAGACAATGTCTCTAGTTATTGCCTGGAAGGTAATGTACTTAAATACGAGAGAGACGACTCTATCATGGGCACACAAAAACTAACCGTTGTACCAAAAGCCTTTCAGTGGAGCCTTATAAACACATTCCATACTGCTCTTAAACATCCAGGCTGGGAAAAGACTCTACATAAAATTAGAGACACCTATTACTTTGATAAAATGAGCACCACCGTTCGAGATTTTGTAGACAATTGCATTGTGTGCAGAACTTCCAAGCAAACGTCAGGAGCCACTCAGGTACAACTGCACCCCATCACTAAGCCAACTGTACCATTTGAAGTCATACATATGGATATAACTGGTAAGCTTGGTAATTCCGATAATCAGGAATACGTTGTGGTGACAATAGATGCCTATACTAAATATGTACTGCTTCGCCATACTAACGACAAAAGCCAACACAGCTCCCTCGCAGCACTGAAACAGGTCATTCACCTTTTTGGAGCACCGCGGCAGATCATCGTGGATGGAGGACGCGAGTTTTTAGGCGAATATAAAAGCTACTGCGACAGGTTCGGTATAGAAATACATGCTATATCCCCAGGAGCAAGCAGGGCAAACGGACAAGTGGAGCGCGTCATGACTACACTGAAGAACGGGCTTATCATGATTAAAAATTATGAAACCCCAGAGTGGCACACTGCGTTGGAGAGTCTTCAGCTAGCCCTTAACTGCACAGAGCATCGAACCACAGGTACTGCTCCACTTACACTCCTTACTCGACGACGAAACTGCGTTCCTCCAGAATTACTCAATTTGGTTAATTTTGATAACGCGTCGATCGATATGGAGGCACTAGAGCGACATGTTCAACAAAAAATGACAGAACTATCCGCCAAAGACAAAGAAAGATTCGACAAGGGCCGCGCAAAGGTTCAGAATTTTCAACGAGGAGACTTTGTACTAATAAAAAATAATCCCAGAAATCAAACTTCTTTGGATCTAAAATTTAGCGTGCCTTACGAAGTTCACAGGGTTCTTGAGAACGACCGCTACCTTGTGAAGAAAGTAGTGGGCCATCATGGACGACCTCGCAAGGTAGCACATGATCAGCTACGTCGCGCCCCACTACCCGGATCAGGCGTCCAGGCGGCCGTGTCGCCTCCCGATGAACAGCAACCTGGACCCTCCGGTATCACACCGGCGCTGGCGGCACCTGTTCCCTCCGCCGTGCCGCACGACCCCAGTGCAACGCAGGCTACAGACTGACGACGCTATATCACTCCCGGTGAGAACCTTTCATAAAACATAAAAATATTCTATTCACGTGTAGAATCGTTCAATAGAAAAAGTAAAAAAAAAAAAAAAAAAAAAAAAAAAAAACAAGAAATGAAAAGATGTTATTGACGTGTGGAGCCGTTCAATAGCCAAAAACAAAAATAGACCCTCTCCTGAAAGAAAAATAGTCCTCTGTGTACCACGGCGTCCGAGACCGCCCAGAGCACAGCATCGACCCTACCTATTTCCTTTAGAGCCTATGTTTGATACCTCTCTTATACCGTACCCTAAATCCCATAAAAGTGAGCAGTTCTTATTTAAACTTATTTTACCATTTCTTGTTCAGATAATAAAGACTGTTGTCATGTGGAGTGAGCAGTTCTTAGTTTAACTTATTTTACCATTTCTGGTTCAGATTATAAAAACTGTCGTCATGTGGAATGAGCAGTTCCTAACTATCTTATTGTTATTTACGACCTGAAGCAAGCAGGGATATAAAGCACGAACATTACATGATTGTAATTCTTTGCAAACAAATATTGACTAGAATACAAATACTGACTAGGTTGTACTGTGGAAGTGCCTAGCCTCAAAAATCATTCTTATTTTCAGGGATAATCCAGGAGCAATGCAGGGCACGCATTGCACATCAGAATGGCCGTGTCGCCGCGTCAATCCACAGCCTGAAACTTTGATTATTTAATTCATTTTTGATTACTTATTTTAGACCCTAAAATCCTAATAAGTTATTTCAATGGCAAGTTAACTTATAGTTTAGCGATTTTCAAGCGGTTTCGCTAATTATGCACCGATTTGATTTATCAATAACAGGATGGCTGTTAGAGAAAGTTATTTGTCAATTTTATTTTGTAAAATTCTTTAATTGCTCTCATAATTTGAAGGCTAATTTGAAATGATTTTTAGAACAATTATTTGTTTATTTGCGCAATGATTTTAGAACTATAATAATTGTTGCATGTGTTTTTGTTGTTTACATGAATAATTCTAGATTAATTTTATAATTAATTGAATTCACGATTTTAAGTACTTTCAAAATTATCAATTAATTTAATAGGATTTTTAGAATTACTTTAAGAATGAGTGCGAGTTAGTTAGTTTAAAAGTTCATTATTTGCAACGACATCTACCGGATATCAAGCGGGAGTTGGATGGAAGTGAAGATGGCGTCGGTTAGTCATTTTCTGTAAAATAACGAAAATTGGTGTTGTGTGTTGAGGACTCACTTTTATTCGAGCTGTTGAAGGAAAAACATTGTAAGTGCTAACTGTAATAAAATACCTTGGATTTATAGAATTTGCTGTTTAATTGGTTGCATGAGAATTCCTACAGTTTAAAAAGAAAAGGTTCTCACGTGGTCTGTGCCTAGCTTAAGCTTATAATAATGCAAAACCGTTGACTGGAAACAAGGCTAACGGTTTTGCCTATTTTTTTACCTAGATTTTCGTAAATTTTTCGATAAATATAATACAATAATAATAACAATAATAAACACCAGTTTTATGACCGGCCGCCTGCCTGACGTCAACCCTCCTTGAGAATACTTGCTTATTGTATCTCGTCATGTTGGAGGACACTATCCCTTAGTCGACTTTTACGACATGCTCGGGGAGAGAAGCAGCTGGACGCATTCTATGTTTTTTCTTTACTCCCAGTCCAGCAGAAAAGCTAATATAGAGATGTTATTATAATTTTATTATGTAAATACTTATTTTTTTAAAGGGTTGGTTCAGTTATTATTAGTTGACTAATAAGAGGCGCACATATTTATGGTAGGTACTACTATACCTATGATACTCATGATAGGGATTATAGGAATTTATTGTTTTTTAAATATAATAAAAATGCCGATTTGTAAACACCTTTTTAAGCTTATAGAAATGAGTCATTTTTGTTAATATCTTGAATGATGGGAAGCTTTAGAGCTTTCAGAAAACGTATTTAGACAGTGCTCTGAAAGACTGCAGTTGGTGTATTTCTTTTGTTTTTGTTATTAAAAAGTAAGTTTTTTGTTTTTGGTGTCATACGGAATTAAGAGTTTTTGATAACCCTTTTCTTCCTGTTAATTCCTTGTTTACATCATTACTCTCTCGAAACTTACACCGACAATACTTATTAAAAAAATATTTGTTGTGATGAATTTTCTCGTATTGTACAGACAAACAACCGGCCCAGTGCTCAAGAGCGATTATTCGGCGCCTCCAAGGAGTCTTCCGAAGAAACAGCCACTTACACCGGCCGTCCCACCAGCATGGTCATACAGCCCTCTCAGAGCCAAGGATCGCTCGACAGGCATCGACATCCCAACGCTGTGAGTACCTATCGCAGCGATCAAGTCTGAACTCAAGTCTAGACAAACAATAGCTAGAGACAATAGGTCCCTCAGCCCCGAATACTCAAACGCATCTCAGAGTTGAGCACGTTTCGACTCATGGTTTTTTGACAGTTTCTAATGAAAATCTGTCAAAAAAAATATCGTCATTTGAGACGTGCTCAACTGAGATGTGTTTGAGTATTCGGGGGTTTGACAGATTTTCATCAAAAACTGTCAAAAAACCGTGACTTGAGACATGCTCAACTCTGAGTCGCGTTTGAGTATTCGGGGGTTAAAGTCTCAAGTCTTTGTGCTTTAGACCAGTTTGTACTTAGACCAGCTGCTTTTAGACGAAATGATATTAATCCGTTTAGACAATTGCTAAATGACGTTAGATATTGTTGAAGTCCGAAATAATATTTTATCGCTAAGTTTTGGCTAAGGTGTTTTATGACCGGCCGCCTGCCTGACGTCAACCCTTCTTGAGAATATTTGCTTATAGTATCTCATCATGTACATCTAGTATTTAAATAAAGACACAATTCGATTTTAAATTTACGTTTTATAGCAGAATTCCTACGACGGCAATTCTCCGTATGAGTACAGCGGCGTGTCCAACAACGGCTCCGCACTCGGATCGTGCCGTCTGCCGCCCAACGCGCCTGATGACCTCAAAGTAGCACCGCCCTCTATGTACGTACCCTAATATACTCTATGGAAAACGTGCTAAAACAACTAAGGCCTTTTATCATCTATAGTAGACGATTTATACAGCGTCAGGATGCAACTTTTACCTTCACAAACGGGACGCTGTAGTGCCCGGGACGAATTAAGATGGAGTAGACTTGCCCAGCACCTATTCCATCCTCTCAACTTAGTCGACCTTGTCCACAGGAAAGACTTGACTAAGCCGCGGGTTTCCTCACGATGTTTTCCTACACCGTTTGAAAGAACTGGTGTAGCGCACATAAATTTTTCGCACAGAAAAATCCATTGGTACACGACCAGATTTGAAGCCACGTCCAAGATCGGAAGGCGGGGTCACTACCAACTAGACCACCAGTGCTCTCAAGTTGTTATCAGTTAAAATTACTGATAAAATCAGGCATAATTCAATTTGTATTCGTGTTGTGTTGTATTCAAGCATGGATTTGAAATGTTTAAATGTTCCATACAGTAAAATGGAGCCCCCGCCGCCGCCGAACCCAACGGCGATGTCTGCGCAGAGTCCCCAACGGAACCCTAACTCTAACTCTAACTCTAACTCGCACGAACACAACTCTTTGGATTACAACCGGAACCCCGAAAATAATTACAGGTAAAACTAAATAAAACGAAAGAAAGTCAAAGTCAAAATTTTTTATTCCATTAAATCACGGGGATCACTTGGACACGTCTTAAATCTACGTTGCGTTTACACCTGTTCGTAACGCGACCAAGCGTGGAAGATACAGGTAAGAAACCAAGCCTGGCTATTTTTTAGGAAAATGATCCCTTTGTCAGGATCGTATAGCAAATGGCGATCCGTGATCTCTGCCTACCCCTATGGGAAACAGGCGCAATTATGTATGTGTGTATGTATATAATAAATAAAATCGGTCAAGTGCGAGTCAATTTGGCATACGAAGGATTCCGTACATATAAAAATGTTTCATGTATTATTTGTTGTTATAGCGGAAATATATACATTTTGTCTACAGGAGAAATGTTTGTATGTTCTGCAAATATTTCTTCCGGGTCTGGGTGTTGTAGTTTTATTTATTATAAGTATGTATTTACAAAAAAGTATAAGTATTAGTATTCTATCGGCTATCTGGTTCCCATAGCACAAGCCTTGCTTAGTTTGGGGCTAGATGGCGCTGTGTGATATGTCCACAAATATTTATTATTTATTTACTTATAACAAACTTATTGCATTTTCTATCAGCATTCATTTTAATTTGTCAATTAACAGATCAGCAGAGAACTACCGCAGTCCGCAACAGAACGGCCGTCCGAATATGAACGGTTCCGGATCCGCGCCCGCTCACGCCCGCGGCCCATCTCTGCCCAGTGTGCCTACCAACGAACACGCTAAATACAGGTTATCATTTTATTCATACAAATCATACAAAGCTCCGAAAATAATATCATAAAGTTAAGCGAGACGTCGAGCCACAAGTAATTATAAGAACACTTGCAGCCACTCCTGATCCAAGAGTCCCAAGATGGATATGTTGAACCATGGTGACAGGTGATCAGCCCATCGCCCATATAGATGGTCCATCATGTTGGAGGATACTTTTACTTAGTCTACTTTTACTTTTACCCTTAGTCGACTTTTACGACATGCTCGGGGAGAGAAGCAGCTGGACGCTTTCTATGTTATTTCTTTACTCCCAGTCCAGCAGAGAAGTTATTTATGGTACTTATTTTCTGATAACCACGCAAGAATTTACAAAGTATGCAAACATTTCTCCGGCCACTAGAATCCAAATCTCTCGCGTCTCAACTGAAACGCCCGAACCAAACTCGCTGATCTCTAGTCGTATACTATAATAATTATATACTATATACTATAATAATAAATAGTAGACTATAATAATTTATATATACTGCCGTCATAAGAAAAAAGGACGTTTCTACATAAAATTCCGAAATGGAGAAAAAAATACTGGTAGATGCGTCTTTTTTTACTGATTCCGATGATGTATATAACTCAATTAGGAAAAAAAATGTCAGATCCGTCTTTTTTCCTTGTGACGGCAGTATATTTATCGATAGAATAGATAGTTTAACTATTTATATGGTTTGATAGAACCATTGACACAACTGGTACTACTTACAGTAGTGCCCGGACCAACTCTGCGTCTCAGGCGGACTACCCGGGCCGAGGGGGGCCCGTCCCGCCCTACAAGCCGGTCCCCCCCCCCAAACCCAAGCATTACCGCCCGCCTGATAACCATCATCCTAGGAATGGGGTAAGAACAATACATGTTATAGGGTTTTCACCCACTACTCCCTTCCGAATACAATGCAAAGGACTTGGAGGAAACTTGCAGCCACTTCAGATTTAAAATCAGGATATGGTGAACCATGGTGACAAGTGATCAGCCCATCGCCCGTATAGGTGGTCCATCATGTTGAGGAGGATACTAAAAATCTCTCTCTCTTTTTTCCCGACTATTTATCCCACATGGTGGTGGGGTCAGCCTTCCTCACACTCCTCCACTTCGCCCTATCCACGACGTCGTCATTGGAAACGTTGCATTCTGCCATGTCGCGGTTCACCACAGCTGTCCAGGTGGTCTATTTGTGTATGTTTATGTAGGTATATTGTTTTTGATATGTATGTAGGTTTAGAAATTATTATCACATTATTTATTAAAGGTGCACCTCGGCCAATCTTCAACTTCTTTAAATTCCTCTCCATCCAAAGGTTGTCTGGAAGAGATCGCTTATTAGCGATAAGACCGCCCGTTGTACAATATCTTCTTTTTGTTAATTTCTAGTTGTTTAATTTGTATGATGTGCAATAAAGTGTTTTTCATTCATTCATTTTCATTCATTCATTCATTCATTTCATTCATTCATTCATTCAAGGTTTACCTACACTGAAAATTTCAAGTCTCTACGTCCAGCGGTTTAGGCTGTGCGTTGTCTGTCAGTCAGTCAGTCAGTCAGTCAGTCAGTCAGTCAGGACAAAGATTCTTATAATATAAGATTTAACAACAATTACAAACACCATATCAGAAAATGCGATCCAAAGCGATGTTGTAACGCAGAAACAAAAGTAAACTTAAAATTAATTGGTTCGATTACATATTATTTCTCTAATACTACCTGCGCTATATCCATGAGTTTCGGCAGGTTGTGAAAAAAAAATATCTACATTGTTCTCTGAAAGAAAATTAATTAAACAGATGGCTCGTGAATTTGGGGTATACTTAAGCAATTGCTTAAGTATACCCCAAAGTCACGAGCCATCCGTTCTAACTAACTTAAGTTAGTTTGAAACTGGGGATGGCTGAGCATGGCGAGGCGGCGATAGATTTTGCCAGAGATAGATTTTGTCCCAGTATCTGGTTGCCAACGTAATCGGGTGATCTTCTGACATGTCCATACCACCTCAGTCTGTTTTGCAGCTTCTCTGCTATAATACTAAAAATGAAACATGAAAATAATTGTTTTTTTATGTATAGAATATGGAGCCGGCGATGTTGCAGGGGAGGGGGTTCCCCCCCGCGCCGCAGTACTCGCACCAGCACTCACTGTCACAGCCGGCGCACCGCCCCGCCCCCCCCCACACCTACCAACAGGTGACTTATACAACACTCTACACTGCCACTAGTTACTAAGGACCAGTGTGTTGAAAGGAATTTAAAGCTTCTTTCGTGCATTGGACACAACTTTCTACGGTTCTACATGATGTTCCTCACGATGTTTTCCTGGAAGTACTGTAGGTACGAGCTAAGCGCTTCCGTGCTACGGAGGGCTTGTTGGTCCTGGCTTTTAAGTCGTTAAGCCACGACGGAGGCCTTTAGGCGGCCTAAAACTCTGTCACTAGAGTCAGCCACTCATACGAACTTACATATAGCACACATATTTTTTTACGAATAGAAAAATCCATTGGTACACGATTTGATTTGAACCAACGACTAAATAAATATTTGAAGACATATCATACAGCACCATCTAGCCCCAAACTAAGCAAAGCTTGTGTTATGGGAACCAGATGCCTGAAAGAATACTTAAATGCTTTTTTTATAAATACATACTTATAATACATAATACTACAACACCCAGACCCGGAAGAAATATTTGCAGATCATGCAAACATTTCTCCCGCAGCGGGAATCGAAGCCGCGCCTCTTGCGTCTTAGCCGAGCACACGCCGGCCTCGCCACAGAGGTCGTCAAGTGGGTACGTATATAATAAGAATTTTCTAGTGATATTGTATTTCCAGGGCAACATGTACAGCGGTCAGATGCCCTCGCAATCGCCGCCGTACTCCGGGCCGCCCTCGCACCACCGAGCCATCCATCTACCCCACAACCCGCATCTAGGTAACCATCATAGCATACTAGTTGCCGCCCTGACGTTAAGCCATGACGGAGGCCTTAGGCGGCCTAAAAACTCCGTCACAAGAGTTGGCCACTAGCTCAGACGACCTTACTTACTTCTAGCTGCCGCCCGCAGCTTCGCACACGTGGTACCCGGATCAAAAATAGCCTGTATGTTAATCCAGTACACGTACTATGTATATCCCAAGTTTCATTCAAATCCGTTCAGCCGTTTGGGCGTGATTGAGGCACAAACATCCTCACAACTTTTACATTTATAATATAGTAGGAAGTAGGATTGAACACTAGCATCCACTTGCAACTGAATTCGTGAAAACCCGGATAAAACTTACCCTAATTGATACTCCGGCTCATATTCCAAGTTTCACTCATATCCGTTCAGCCGTTACGTAGATAGTAAGTTCAAAAACTAAAACCCGACTACTGAAAAACCACGCTCTGAAAAGTGTGGAACAAGAAAATATCCTCATCTGAAATTATTAAATACAAATTATTTAATATTTATGGTCTATTAAATAAACTTCGCCTGTCGTAGATCGTCTTCGGCAGATATGACCAGCCCACTGCCACTTCAGTTTGCTAATTCTCGGAGCTACGTCGATGACTTTGGTTCTCTATCGAATAGTATCACATGGACAAGCATACTCACAAACAAACTTTCGCATTTAGAATATTAGTGTGATACAAATAGGGCTATGCCAGACTGACCCGTGAGCAAACATATTATTGAAATAACGTGTGAAGTTATTTTAGGTCTCACTACGGATTATTAAGATTTATAATTTTTCAATTAAGTTTTAGATTTGCAATTCGTTTAGGCTTATTTTGTAACTTTTACTTGACATGACAATGAGACAATTCTACTGTAATTTTATTAGTTTAAATTTTATTTTATTGTAATAATGATAAAGAGTGCTGTATTTTAAAGTCAAAGAAGACGGTCATCTTTCAGATTTAGCCGGCAGCAGAGAACAGCGCGGCTCCGCGTTTGAACTGTACAGAAAGCCACAACACATGCATAACTTGAGGTAAGATAATACAAATGTAGATTTACATTATCCAGTCAAAAAAACACTTTTTGGATCTCCCATCTCTTAAGCTTTTTTCATCTTCAAAATGAATTGATATGTTTTCAGTATCTAAATGGTTTACTGATTAGAGGAAAGCCAAACAGTGTCTTTTACGAAAAAATATATAATTTAGCGTTCTTTCATTTCATGACGAGATGATTCGAAAAGTAGCTCATTCATTATGTAAAAGTTTGAGAATCTCTCAGGTCCTTTTTATGTTATCGAAGGGTGAAAAAAATTTTAGGTCCATTCCATATCGAAAATTTTCCTTCAATGCATGTCTCAGTTTCAAGTCAAAATCCTTAGAAACCCTGTCTATACCAGCCCCTGTACAATTTGCTCTAACATGCAAACACCGATCGCTTCACATACAACTAACACCGTCTTGTCGGGCCACAGTATCGCTATGGTTTTGTATGTGGTTATAAAGTATATGTAACATAATCTTCGGGGCGTAAGTCTGTAAATTGTAATAACATTAGTTAGTTTGGAACGAATTGGCAGTGCGTGTCTGCATTTTAGTGCAACTTGTTTAGTGAAAGCATATTGAATTATGTTGTCTTTGCATCTTTCAGTAAACGTATTCTCCGCTGTCCTAGAAAATTCTATTCCTTTTCTCAGTTTTAGAAATACCACAGTAGATTTCATATGTAGTGTATTTATTTATTTTATTTATAATAGTTAATAGATTTTAGTATCTTCTCTGTGACAAATACTTCAATATGCTTTTGCACAGAATCGCAAAATTCACCTCTTCAAATTTGCCATATCATCGACAAGCAAGGTTCTTCAACAATCACTGTTCAAGAACTTGGCTTGCGAGCTCATGAGTGCCCAACTAAGAGGGTGTTTGGTTGTGGGTTTCCGCAGTTCATCCGACGCCATGCACTCGAGCGTGGAGCGCGACGAGACGTTCTCACCAAAAACTAAAAAGAAATTATCCAAAAAACCATCCTTCATCAAAAACGCCGTACTCGATCTATTCCGTTCGAAAACGAAAAACTCACAGAAGGTGTCTCGGCAGAAGTCACTCTGCGAGAGTGACCTGCAACAGAGACATCAGCCGATGCTGAGGCGAGAGAAATCAGACCTCAGCGATATGAACACGCACATCCGAAACACTCAGATCAGGAATCAAATGCTGCAGCGCAGCAACTCGTCCTCCTGCGAAAAGCCTGTTCTGAAACCGATCCTAAAGCGACAGAGCTCATTCTGCGACGAAAGCGGCTCCATCTGCACGGTCAGAGACTACGACGCAAAGCCCGTGTTTAAAAACCTCAGGAGACAAAACTCCATGTGCGATTTTGAAACCGAACCTAAAGTTACCCCCCTGTTGCGTAGACAGAACTCCCTGATAGAATACAACAGGAGAGGCATCTATGGACAGACGAACAGCTTTAACATGATTACCAAAATAGATCCAATCTACCAAAGACAGCAGCAGACAAAACACGAACCATTCCATCCTACCCAACCTCTACCTCCAGAGCCTGTTTACCAAAGCAAAGATCAACTAGTTTACGACCCTATACCTAAGCCACGCCGGACGTATACCTCATTTTATGATACTTCAAGCGAAAACCCCTACGCGAGTAGATCAGAAATGTCCAATCAAAGTTACGAGAATCCTTACGGAAACAATCAGACTCTTCCAATGCCGATTATGGAGCCTCCCTATGCCACAAGGGCTGAATGCTTTAGAGAAAACCCCTACGCTACCAGATCTGAATGCGTAAGAGAAAGTCCTTATGCTACACGGTCGGAGTGCATCAGAGAGAGCCCTTATGGGTCGAACAGCATTAGAGAAAGCCCTTACGCTTCCAGATCTGAATGCCTTAAAGAAAATCCATACGCCACGAGGTCCGAATGTCTAAGAGAAAACCCATATGCAACGAGAAAAGAATTAATAACGGAAAATCCATACACAAATAAACAAGAAATTATGAATAAACCAGACTCTCTGTACAGTGAATCGCCCTATTCCAGCAAAGAACAAATTCTACGAACAAGAATGACCCCAGATGGTTCTTACACAACTAAAGAAGAGATGTTACGTCAGAGATTTTCAGAATCCCCATACAATACTAAGGAAGAAATGCTGAAACAGAAAAAAGAAGGGTCACTTACTAAAGAACCTATTTACGGTAAACGAACCTATGATCCTCCACCGAGTACCTCGTGGACTGAAAACCCATACGCAATAAGACCGGATCGAAGACTGCAAACGCCAGTTAATTACCCCGGTAGAGTTTCTCCCATGAGCAAATGCATGAGTGAGCCTCCCTATGCCACAAGAACTGAGATGATGAATAGACTCGGACAGACCGAATCCCCTTACGCCACTCGTTCGGAAGTCAAATCTAGTTGCTCTGATCAATATGAGAGTCGAAAAGACGTTTTGGAAGCTCGAGAAATTAGACCATCTTCCGCAGAATGTACTTACGTATCAAAGCAGGAAATTCTGTCTCAAAAAGCAGCTTTCTTAGCAAGTAAAGAGTCTAGCTATGGCATAAGATTGGAAGAAAAATTAGAGATAATCAAACAGAGAAATCAAGCTAAAAAGGACATGATATACCAGACCAGAAAGGAAATAAATGAAAGTGACTCTGCTAAAATCAGAGAGCCTCTTTACGTGTCTAAAAGAGAATTAAAGGATAGTGTGATATATGAGTCTCACCAAGAGACAAAGGAAATACCAGCCCCCGAAACCAAAACGAGCAGCACTACAAGTGGAGAAACACAAGATAGCATTAGTGCTCGGAGCAGTCCATATGAATTGAGCGATGCAAATCATTTGTCTCGAAGAGAACCTATGTATCAAACGAAAGCAGAGGCACAATCTAGTAAAGAAACCGAAGCATTCCAAGAAATTGACTTCTCCAAACTAAGATTAACTGACTCCAAAACAGATTCTGAGAAAGAGCAATCGCTGAACCTGGAATGTAGTGTATTGAAAGGTGAACCGATCTTTGCACCTAGGTTGCACGGTAAAACTGAACATATCTCCAATGCGTTAAAAGCCACATCTGCCCCTGTTCCTTACGAATCTACAACATCTATGGAGACTCACTATGCATCTGAATGCAGCATGAACTTTGAGAACAAACCGCAAAGCACTCCTTACACGTCACAAGATTTCCAAGACAAATCCTTGAAGCCAAATCGAACTGTGACATTCTGCGAGCAAATATTGGAAAAGAGCGAAACGAGTCAGGAGAATTCTCAAAGTATGTCTTCCAGTCAGAACGAAAGTACTATAATCAACAATCAGAACACGGTGCTGCAGGCGGTATCGGCAGAGTCTTCTGGTAGCGATAATAAACCAGACACAGTAGAACCAGACGGTCCGCATACCACCTGGGGGATTTTCGATAGTGAAGGAGGCGTGCTGGAAGATAGACAGTGGGGTGTTTCCCTCATTATACCTCCAAAAGCTATAGCGCCGGGGATCAAACAAAAGATCTACTTTACGGTGTCAGATCCGAGACTGAGCCAACGCGTTGGCGGACCGCCGATCGATACAAACAACGGTAATGCTTGTATAACGAAGCACGCGTTATGTAGAACTAGAATGCACATACTAATTGGCCTTTAATGTTGCGAGACTGGAATTTGGAAATGGGGAATGGAAAATTTATGAAAATGAGTTCCAATTGACCTTGTGTAGTTTGTATAGCATGTTTTGCGTTGCATGGGCTCTATCTACAGCAGTAAAATATATTAATTTTGTTATACATTATAATATATAAAAACTACAGAACCGTAATATTAAAGTACTGCATTCTCACTCTCGCACATCGCATTATTCCGCATCACAATACACTTATAATATCACATGATTCACAATACTAACCAGAACATAACAAAATCATTTATTTTATTTATATTTGCGCAGTTTCTACAACACAATACACTCATACTTAGAGGTAGAAGAGAGGAGACGCCAACAATTCAGCTACCTCCATCACACCATGGGATAGTATGTTTGAATTTGATTTTGGGCACTGTATGAAGTGTGCAGTCTTCATTTCTTGTTGCACAACTTTTTATTGGAACAAATCTTCATGAATCTGTTCTAGTCGTTTGTCGCAAAACTTTTGTATTTGGTTTGGAAATATTTTGCCATGTTTTAGTACTTCGTGTATTGTCTTCATATAGCGTAGCTTGGTGTGCATTTTGTATTTAGACAGCTTCGCTTGCTTAACAAAATGCATTAACGTGTGTTGCGATATGTGTTTGTGTGTTCAAATCCTTGTCTATTTTAAGCTTCCCCACTACTACATACTTTAATCACCTTGATATATTTTACTACACCCTTATTGCACTGATTTTTTTACTTACTCAATACGTCAAGGAAAAGCTTTGATGTTGCTTATAAGTGGAGTCAAGTCTGTCAGTTATTTCAAATTTAAAGTCAACAGAGTTTGTTTCAAAACATCTTCTCTGCTGCACCAAAGCTTTTCCACATCATTACCAGGTTTAATCGGTCCTTCAATGACAGGTGAAGCGATGCTGTCTCCACTAGTGATGTGCGGACCCCAAGGGCTAGTATTCCTAAGGCCGGTGACGCTGCGATTGCCGCATTGCGCAAACGCGGTCCCATCACTAGGCCTCACGATCAAGGCCACTGACACCGAGGCACATTTGAGCACTGACTGGGACCAGATACACCTTCCTACCACTACCACTTTGAACACTGTGGCGGTCAAAGTAGATCATTTTTAAAAACCACTCAAACCACCACTCAAAAACCCTTTGTAATTTAACCCTAAGATTTAGGCATCTATTAATTTGACGCGATGTGTCACATAGATTTATTTAAACTCTGTTTTTATAAAGATGGAATGAAAAGCGTTTGAAAGTAAGGTTTTGTAGGAAGATGATTGTAAATTGGTAGTGACTTTACCCAGAAAATGCTTATTACATTAAAAGTATGCATTGTGCAGTATCTAAGGGAAATAGGGATACTGTAAGTTCATTATCTAATAGCAAGAAAAAACTGTGCCTAAATGTTTCAAGGCCAATTGCAAATTTTATATTATAACATTTATAGATTTTACATTGAATTAATTTTGTGTCGATTTAAATTCCCACCAATGTTATTGCCTTTTTGAGTAGTGGTGCTATTATGGAGTCTCGAAACTAAAGAGCTTAGTGACATGAATTGAAAAGATTACTATTTAGATAGAAACGAAGGACTGAATGTTGGATAAATAGTGTTTTTGTAGTATAAAACACGCATGAAGGTTTAAAAATTTAGATGTTAAAGTTATTTCTGATATTCTTAATTTTAAGAATGCCTTACCATAATATAGGATAATTTAGTATTAGCATGTTTATATTATTTAACACGCAATTAACTATCGGAATGTTTAAACATTGTAATTTGGCTTCCTTAGATTTTAAATAGTCTTGCAAAATGCAAAATCTTAAATTTTCGATTATATGAAACTTAAATTTAAGCCATTTTCAATCATGTATACTTAAAAGTCATAATCATACGAGTAATTGTATATTTTATTGTTATTAGAGACATGAATCTGGGTTAGATTCGATGATTAAATTTTTTATCTACTGAAGTTACATATTTTATTTTTACCCTATTAAAATGTTACCCCAATAATGTTTAAAATTACTTATAGTCGGGTTTAAATTATAGGTACTCTAAAATGCGTAGTAGTAGAGTGGCGAAATCATTAGAGGTCGCAGGTTCAATACCCATGAAGATTATAGGACACTTCATATGTGAAAACGACATCACAGAACCAAACGAAAGTAGTAATCTTAGAATTGCATATTTCGCAAACTAAAATGACGATACCATGCATTTGTAATGATTTTCCCATACATTTGCATATGTCCGTATTCGAAATAACTATGTTCAAGACATGATTGCAAAATAATAAGAATAAAACTTAAATCAATTTAGACCAAAATACATTTTTATTTAGAAGGGTTTTTTATTAGCTTCCGCCAGTGGCTTTTCCTACGTGTCTTAACAAATATTCGTACTCAGTTCCGGGAATAACATAACCTTGTAGAAGTAATAAATTACATTATAATTCAGAGTTCACCATCAACAGCCAGTCAACGCTTTGAAATTTCACAAAGCAGAAGATAAAAGGTGTAGTACAATAAGCACGTAAGCAGTTATTACTAATGTAAGAGCGAACTGTAGCATCAATCGCGGGCTAATAATGCACTGCACTGCAGATGACACAACCGTTGCACGTCACGTACAGTCTACGACTGACGCATAACGAACCAAAATGAGCATTCTTAAAAAAAATATCGAGGCAAGTCGAATTCGCACACGAAGGGTAATACCATCGTAAATTAAAAAATGTTTATTTTATGGGGCCGTCTTTATTTTATTTTTATTATTTGTAGATCAAATTAATATTTATTAACGGAAAGAAACTTAAGTAAAACTAATACAAATATAATTTACAAAATACAAAAGAAACAGTCGGGCTATCTAAAGGCCGTTGCAAACGGTCTATAGATAACTCACCTGATCCAGCTCATCAGACGGTGGAAGCGTGCCCAAGACGCTGAATGGCAATAGGTACTTATTATTTGTTGTTATAGCGGGAATATAAATACACACTGAAAATTTCAACTCAACATATTATGGTTCATGAGATACAGCTCGCTGGTGGACGGACAGACAGCAGAGTCTTAGTAATAGGGTCCCGTTGGCACCCTTCGGA
The DNA here is from genome assembly GCA_949320045.1 of Scotopteryx bipunctaria. Classification (NCBI taxonomy): domain Eukaryota; kingdom Metazoa; phylum Arthropoda; class Insecta; order Lepidoptera; family Geometridae; genus Scotopteryx; species Scotopteryx bipunctaria. Next base: position 3,379,302 of record OX439459.1, on the reverse strand, counting down.
TACGGAACCCTAAAGATATTCTCAATCGCTAACTAGATGGCGATATATAACGTCCAAACACCTGAACCAAATTGTTAAAAATATGGTGCCGAGTGCTCGTATATTTATGTAAAGGCCCTTAACCCAGCCAGGTACATTATGATGGCAATCTTATAAGGTCCAGCAGTCTTATAAGGTCCGGGTATGGACTGAGATGATTATGACAATGAATAAAGTGACTTCGTGACTGAAACTGACAATGTGAAGAACGTCAAAAATTATGTCCTACAGTAAGTTCAAATGACGAATCTTTCTGTACTCACTTTTGTTAATAAGTGTACAGCAGTAAAGGACTGTATGGAATCGAAGCTCGGTTATTATTGGAGGTAAAGCTGAGTTCGTGTCGCTACGGTTTCGCAAGTCGTGTCATCTCGCCGGCACTTAGCTCAGGCAGATGACCTCAATCAAATAATACACTATTTTCATAATAATTACGAATTACCTACCTACCTACATACATACATTTCTCTATACTTTTCGGGGTTAATTTGCCACTAGGTAGGTAGGTAGTTATAGCGTAGGTACATACAATACAAATAAAAGATTCTTTTCTTTTACAAAAGCTTACAAAACCTCTTTGATCATCATGCTTGCCTAATTGGAAGCTTCTCCAAACTGCTGCAACATTCCGGCCGGTAATATGCTAAAGCGATTTTGTGCTTTGAAGGCAAACTATCCTATGATAAATCTAGTCTAGAGCCATTAAGCCATTAGTCGCGTCTCAAGTTCTTTCGAACCAGTGTGGTGAAAGGATTTAAATTGCGCCTCAAAGGCTTCTTTTGAGCACTTGACACATGTTTTTGAACTTTCTACGGTTCTACGAGATGCCGATATTTTCACGTTTTCCTTCACCGTTTGCGAGTACTGGTATAGCTGGCACATAATTTTTTAGAACAGAAAAACCCATCTGTGCACCATAGGATTTGAACCCACGACCTTAGGATCGGAAGGTGGGACCGCTACCACTAGAACACCAGTCGCCTGATTGATTCATGTATCAATCATCAACGGTTAGATCAACACAATACTTCAAGTGGGTTCGCTATAATGGAATTCCACGTTCCAAGACGCCATGGTTAATCATCGCATGTCAACTCATCACTAACGAGACTTTATTACCGACACGGTACTCCAAGTACTTACTTACCTATCTACCGTAACAATGAATCACTACAGACAAGCAAACGATGTAAGAAGCTTGTGTTTGTATGGTATGGCACCCTTAAAGGTACCTAGTTCACATCACGTAAGCGTACGATGAACCCTGAGGAAGAAGTTTGAACGTAAAAGACCTGAGGAAAAATTTTTGGACACAGTTATGCAAAACTGTTGTGAACAAAAGTTATGTTGTAAATCTATTCTACTTAAAAGTAAATTTTTCATCACAGTTTTTTATCATCGAAAAACAAGTGAAATCGGTGGCTCTCGTTAGTGGTTTATTTGCCTTCTATTGTTCGTTAAGCATAATATATCTTGAGAAAGGTTAAGTGGTGAATTAGGCTTAGGAATTTTGTGTTTAAAGTGCCAAAATAATTTAGAGAATTTTGAGGAGCCATTTTCATATTTATTTATGGAGTTCTAGATTACCAAGTCAGCAAAAAAGTTTATCCATGAAATTGCCATCCACTTTTACGGTTTCGTAAGTAGGTAGTTAACACTCCACATACTTTACTGATTAGTGCCGTAACTCACAAAACTTCTCTAATACCTAGGTACGTGCATCTAACTAACTAAGGCCTTTAACCATCTACCTATAGTAAATGGTTAGTAGAGCGTCAGGAAGCAACTTTTACCTTCACAAACGGAACGCTTTAGTGCCCGGGACGAATTAAGATGGAATAGGCTTGCCCAGCACCTATTCCATCCTTTAAGCTTAGTCGGCCTTGTCCTCAGGAAAGACATGGTCAATACGCTGACTAAACCGCGGGTTTCCTCACGATGTTTTCCTTCACCGTTTGAGCGCATTTATAGCGCACAAATTTTCACACAGAAAAAATTATTGGTACACGACCGGGTTTAAACCCACGACCTTAGGATCGGAAGGCGGGTCACTACCAACTAGACCACCAGTGTTCTCAACGCATCTATACCCTGTAATTAAAGCATGCAACACTTTTAACGGATAGCGCAGAGGTCAAAAGTCTCTTAGCATTTAAAATGTTAAAGAATATGTGCTAGCTGTGAGGGAGTTAACACACTGGCGATTTGCAGGCGTGTTTCCAGCGAGTCGACCCGTAAATGTAATGTATTTCTATGTAGGTATCTATTTGTGTATGTTTATGTAAGTATATTGCTTTTGATATGTAGGTTTAGAAATTATTATCACGTTATTTATTAAAAGTGCACCTCGGCCAATCTTCAACTTCTTTAAATTCCTCTCCATCCAAAGGTTGTCTGGAAGAGATCGCTTATTAGCGATAAGACCGCACGTTGTACATTATCTTCATTTTGTTAATTTTAGTTATCTAATTTGTAAGATGTGTAATAAAGTGTTTTCATTCATTCATTCATGTACTGTAATAGACCGGCGTCAAGTTCTCGGCGAACACGTTAACAAATCGCCTCGAAGAAAAAACGCTCGCAAATCGCCAGTGTGATAACATTCTAACGCACACCTGTCGGCGCGTTGTGATTGATCTGTTGTGAAAATTTAAAAATAAAATACACGGAAATTGCTTTCTTTATCAGCGTTGTCAATTAAAAGTGTGTAAGAATACCTACTCTACCTGTTATGGATAGAACACTCTAGTCAAATTATAATACTACTCGTAGTAATCTAGGCGTTCATGACACCTAGTTGAAAAGCTTTTTTTAGATTCAATATTAGGGCGAGAGCTCGGCTGAGACGCAAGAGGTGCATGGGTTCGATTCTTGCTACGGGAGAAATGTTTGTATGTTCTGTAAATATTTCTTCCGGGTCTGCGTGTTGTAGTATATAAGTATATATTTAAAAAAAAAGGATATAAGTATTCTATCAGCCATCTGGTTCCCATAGTACAAGCTCTGCTTAGTTTGGGGCTAGATGGCGCTGTGAAATTTCCAAAAATATTTATATTATTTATTTATTAATAAGAAAAAACTTTTAAATGGTCCCTAGCTGTAATCCATAGTTTAGTTATTAGTGTTTGCTTTCCTCTGGAAAAAAATAGGCACTTAGCAACATAGGAGATCGTCATCATGTGTCTTGTTTGTGAATTTGTGTAACAGACAAGGGGACAATCCTACAGGAAGTCACATAATAACTTTGCAAATGTCTCATAGGTCAAAGAATGTTAACAGCATGCCTTCGTTGTAGGAACAGGAGGCAAATTACATAGGCTCTTCGATCTAAAATAATGTGATTTTAATGTGGGAGTTCCTTTACCTCGTGAACTTCAAATTAACCTGTGTAATGATACGCAGACTAACTTACAGAGTCACTAGTGTAATGTTAAGTCATAAGATGAATCTGTTGGTAGAAGTGACGCAACGCCTGGGATTGACAGACAGACCATGCTCTCAGGTTACTTGATAATCACAGGCCAGTCATTGTCAAAGGATACGCTGCTATTTCCTCAAAATCCTTTTGATAGTTTGGAGCATACGTAAATACATAAACTCGAAATTAGAAGTAATTGAAATTCAAACGCTTCATTTTTCTCTGGGTCACACCAAGATGATGAAAGAAAAAAAAACACTTATTTTGCACCAAGTTTTTTTTTATCAACAAAAAGCTACGGTTAGGTACAATAACGCGTCAAGTTCAAGTCATATGTGTTGCTTTTTTCTTCAATTAAGTTAGACAGTAGGTAATGACATATTTTCTCCCCTGTTATTGAAAATATATGAACTGCCTTTCCTAACAGGTGTCTTATAAAATAACTGCCGCCCGCGGCTTCGTTCGCGTGGTAAACCAATAAAAAGTAGCCTAAAGTTATTCAAGCACACATACTACGTATATTCCAAGTTTTATTCAAATCCGTTCGGCCGTTACGGCGTAATTGAGGCACAAACATACAAACATCCTCACAATTTTTTCCAATTTTCACATTTATAATACAGTAGGATTAGCACGGGACAATCGGTCATAGTTAGTAGGTAATAACACGTTGTTGGCTGTAGCTTTAAGTAAAATCATCCACATAACAAATATTATCACAGTTACAATGTCGACTGGCATTGACTATTGAATCGTGATTGAATCATTTCTCAGGATTGGAGTTAACGGAAAAAGCTGATTCTATTTGGTATTAGTCTATTGTATTATTGTGTCGAGTAATAAAATGATTAGGAGTTAATTAAAAGTGTCGAAATGTTGGATTCTAAATTCTTGGAAATGTTATAACAATATCATGAAAACACTAATCAGTGAAAAGCTACTGCCCTACTGGATTTAAGATCTAGAAGAGTTTTTTTCCGGAAAATCAACGGAACAAACATCAGCGTTGTAGAAAATGTGTTTTTGACTAAAATTAAGAGAATTGTTCGTATACGACGACCTCGGTGGCATGGCGGGCGAGTGCTTAGCTGAGACGCAAGAGGCGCGGGTTACAAAAAAAGTGTATAATATTATATCAGCCATCTGGTGCCCATAGTACAAGCTTTGCTTAGTTTGGGGCTAGATGACGCTGTGTGAAATGTCCACAAATATGTATTTACTTTTACAGTCTGTCAACAAAAAGTAAATTATATAATATATAAACCTACCTATATATTGTATTTATCTAAGTTAGATCCCCGCTGCCAAAGTAGAATGTTCTACTAATCCTAGGTGTAATGTAGGTAAAAGGAAAACTGCACAAAAAGTAGAAGCTCGTTCAACTCTTTTATATGCAAAACTCATGTTCAGAACCAACGATTTGAACGCGCTCTTCAAGTAAGTACAATTTCATGTATGCGCAAGTGTCTGAGTCACGGTTTCCTCTCATAGGTCAAATTTAAATCATATGGCTGAAGGCGTATGACTTCTCGGACAGGCATATTGCCCTTTGAATCATGACTATTTATGAGACTGGATAGCACATTTAGATCATGAAGCTTAGTCATCGTATATCATCGTCTTAATTTTACATTTTCTAAAAAAAAATCACTTCACTAAACAGATTTCCAGTAGGTAATAGTGCTGGTGTTTTTTTAACTATGCATATACCTAATGTTCCTTCATACAGACAAACTATCTTAGCCTACAGTCTTGGTAAGTTTCACGCAATAAAATCGGTACAAAAACTGTCCAAAAATCTTGTCATAAATACATATAGTATATAGTATTCGTATTCATAGTAAGATACTAGAACAAAGAACTTGCAATAATCCCTCACATTTTGACGTTAATTGGCTATTATGTATTCAATAAGTAACGGCACTTATATAAAAACGTGAGTTTGTTATATTGTCACTCAAAAATATGGACCTATTGGTTGCATAAAACGACTCATTGTTATCAAAACGAACAAACCTTAATCCTACCAGCTTAAACTTTGGATAGATAGAAATGTGAAAGACATCATTAAAATGGGCGACCGTTGACAACGCATTTTAGAACGTGACAATAGAAAACCTAAACAAGGCAATATGAAGAATATAGAGTAACTTTAGTGGAATCAATTCATTCAAGTAATAGGTACACAACAGTCTATTATAATCTTTAAAATGTTAAAATAAGCTTATGAAATTCCTGAAGAATAGTGAGAGTGAATGAAGTGAAAGAAGTATATCAGGACCGTAGCAAATGGAGATCCGTGGCCCCTGTCTACCCCTATGGGAAACAGGCGGATTTTATGTATGTATTGAATTTAGAACCATGCATGCGTATACATAATTCTATGGTTTTATTGGCCGTGCTGTCCAGGAGGTCATTCAAAATGACTAAAAATGATGAGACGTCATATAAACTTGACCTGAGCTCACGCACCATCATCACCCATAATTATGATATTGTGACTTAGACGCTTAGAGCGTTGTTCATAATCGTACTGATATTATAAATCTGAAAGTTTGTGCGGATTTTTGCGGCACCCCCGAATACTCAAACGGTTTTTTGGCAGTTTTTGAAGAAAATCTGTCAAAAATTCGGCACTTGAAACGTGCTAAACTCTGAGATGCGTTTGAGTATTCGGGGGTTAGTGGATTTAATTGAAACTTGAAATTAGTTTAGGTAAAGTTACTTTATAAGTAAAGTTAGTAGGTTTGACTAATATATTGGACGTTCAGCATGACGGGTCCATGTTATTTTCATCGTCGCGTCCGTCAGTAAATGCAGCTAGCATAGGACCGTGGCGAAGTCATATGAGCAAAGAGAGACCTATAACCAGAAGGGGTGCGATCTGGCTATGATGATGATAACTAAAATATCTCTTTTCGTTTTCAAGAAAGTGACGCAGACAATTTTTTTTTTAAGTATCTTGATAACATAACTTTATGAATAAGGACGAGGGGGTTTGTTTACAGCTGTTATTTTATTGCATTATCAAAGCGATTTGTGTAATTTTGTCTACGTGGTTTGTGCTCATCGTGGGCACAAACTATTGTCTAAGTCTTTCTTCGAAGCAAAACGTGCATCACTCACGTAGTTTATGACCTGCTATAATAAATTAAACTTTAACTGTAGGTATTTGGTAAAATAATCGGGTTCTTGTATTATTAGGTATAACGTTTTTTTGTTCAATAAAGGTGATCATTCATTTTGTGCTAAATTTTAAAGCGTCGGCCAGACATAAAATTACGTCATATTATGTAGGTAAGTTTAAATTTTTAAAGTGAACCTACAAGCAACGAAGATATCGCATCTGTGAATGTACTTAGGTACCTAGGATTTTAATTCACATTCGTAAGTACCTACATAGGTTCCTAAGTACCTTACATTTAAACATTGCCATAAAAATCTTATTTTAAGACATATTATTTCGTGCACTTAAAATAGGGACTTTCGCAATTGGCAAAGATGTTGCCAAACAAAACGCGGCCCCGATCCAGTTAACCACTCATTAGACGGATCAGGATGCACCGGGTCGAGAGATGAAGGTGAAATGAGCACTGACAAAGCTTATAGACTAACTAGTAGGTATATAAGTATTTAGTAAATTCTAATAAATGCAAGAGGTGGACATGTTATGTGTGTTTTAGGCTCAGAATAGGATGAACTGGTAAGGAGGCCTTTATATCTTATCTAGCAATAGGAAAAACGCACAAGGGAAAGCTTTTTTATAACTAGCTTGCGCCCGAAGCTTCACTCTTGTACCCTGTAGAAGTCCCCTAAACTACATATCCTTATCCAAAAACCTAGCCCTTTTCCAAAACAAAATATTTGTCTAAATATATTTTTTACAAATTGTCCTTATCACCACTATGACTTAGTTATGCTTATGCCATTTACCTACTCAATTTTCCATCAATTTAATGTTGGGTTCTGTGTTTGTATCTAGGTTATTACATCAATTACACAAATGTATTGGTATTCATCCATATGCAATGCATATTTTGCCAATTCGATTATGATTAATATACAATTTCATCCAAATCACAGATGATAAACAAATCATTAATATTTAAGTGGCTTCTGGCAGCGGCTTCATTCTTCTGATACCCGATGGACAAATTGCCTGTATGCTTTTCCAGGTGATAAGCTATGTCATTTTCAAGATTCATGCGATTCTCTTCAGTCGTTACTGCGTGATTGAGTACACAAACATTTAAATTTACTATATTACTACTAGTAGTGACACCAACTATTTCAAACTAGTGTGGTGAAAATATTAAAGTACGTCTCAAAGAGGCTCTTTTCGTGCTATTTACTATAGTATTCATAGGATTTGTAAGTGATTAGTGAACTATAATTTGGTGATTAACTTTTGAAATGTAACTTGGGCTTTTTGGTTCTCACTATAAACTTACTTTGTTAACGAGCTTTTGTTAAGGTATTGTTATCACGAACCAACCCACTGATAATACAGCAGATAATACAGAACAAATACCATACATATTATCACGCTGGCATCCCTAATGTGTGGGCAGAGCCACAAGTAATCATAAGATAATTTACAGCCACTCCTGATTCAAAGTCTCAAGATGAATATAGTGAACCATGATGACAGGTGATCAGCCCATCGCTCATGTAGAAGGTTCATCAAGTTGGAAAGGATAGATCCTTAGTCAGCTCGGAGAGAGAAGCAAACTGAATGCATTCTATGTATTTTCTTTTCTCCCAGTCCAGCAGAGAAGTTAAAACAAATAACAACTTGACAAATACATCAAAAACCACCTCCTGAATACAAAATGACCAAAATAATTATTTGTGAAAGATTGAGGATCAGATTAGCAGAAAAAGGTTGACCTACGGACCAAAAATATGCAGACGACAAAATAATCTTGTTGGACAGTAAATAATTGGTTAGTTTAGGCAACTTTTACTTTTTTTACATACTCCTTTGTTGGTGGTTCTCCTAAATTTCTCTATCCATAGCTACTGCTCGAAGCTATGAAAATAAATACATCTATCTATCTATCCTACATAATAAGCTTCATCTTCATAAGATCATAGCATAGAATCGATCTTCAGAATCTTCACCGTAAAAGCCTTCAAGCCACGCCTATTATGACCCAGTTGGATCTCCAGCGTATTGCACCCCTACACTTAGGCCGACGTGCATATAACCTTGCGCGCACCAATGGCACTGCAGTCCGCATAGCCCCGCGTGCGCAGCGTACGTACAATGTGAGTCTAGCTTACCCTTTATTTTAATAAACTATTTCAAATACATTTCGTGAAATAGATTTATATTTCGTGGAGAAAATGCTTTTTTTGGGTGCGTGCAACGGATAAGTTGAAAATGTAAAGCGATTATTTAAGAGTTTCGCTTTTTTACAAAAATATATCAATAATGATGTCATACTTGTTTTCTATAGGGGTAGGTAGAGACCACGGTTTTTTTTTTGAGACAATAGTTTTTATGTTTTTTTTTAGTTTTTGTCTTGGTTCTTGAAAAAAAACGTAGTATGTGATTAAATATTTTTTTTATTAACAGAAAGAAACATACAACTAATACAAATAAAGTTTTCAAAATACAAAAGAAACAGTCGGCCTATCTAAATGCCGTTGCAAGCGATCTATAGAGTTGTATCAAGTAGTAATTAAATTAGATAAAATCATTGGCAAATAATATTATAGAGTAATTTAAAATAGGCAATAACATAGACAAACTATAATGTAATAATGAAACATACGTAGTATTTACTTTAGTGTAAATTAAGTATTTAGTGAATAAGGGCAGCTAAACGCGCCCTTGCTTAATAGTTACCGCCCGCCCAAACGTTAAAAGGGGCGTCTGAAGAAGATATTATAATATTTTATTTCACACAAGTAGAGTGTTTGTATTGTAGCTTATTAGTGACAGTGTAACTTTCTACCAGTGAAAGAACTTTCAGAATCAGGTTAGTAGTTCAGTAGTCTCACACAAACAAACGTCCAACTTACTTAGGTACTTTGTCTCTTTCATATATTTGTGTAGATAGTGTAGTATTGATATTAGTATTATTATATTACACTAGTGGTCTAATGGTAGTGACCCCGCCTTCCAATCCTAAGGTCGTGGATTCAAATCCGGTCGCGCACCAATGGATTATTCTATTTGAAAAATTGACGTGCGCTATACCAGTGCTCTCAAACGGTGAAGAAAAACATCGTGAGGAAACCGGCATGTCGAAAAACAAAAAAGTTCTGAAACATAAGTCAAGTGCACGAAAGAAGCCTCTTTGAGGCACACTTAAAATCCTTTCATCACATGTTTGGATGTTTGTGCCTCAATCACGCCTAAACTACTGAACGGATTTGAATGAAACGTGGAATATACACAATACGTGTTCTGGAATAACATATCTATAGGCTACATTTTATAAGGATATAAAGCGAGAGAAGCCGCGGGCGGCAGCTTGTGTAATATAGTTGAAACCTCTGCTTAACAGGCAGTTCAAGTCTAAACGAAACGTAATTAAAAATCTATTACTATAGTTACTCTCCCAGCGATAAAATAGTGTGGCTCAATATTAGGAAGATGATAGGTTACTCAATAAGCTCTTGTATAACAAAAACCTCGATTCCTTATTTCGCAGCTAGTGTAAGCAACATAACTACCTATTATTTGACCGTGGTAACCCAGGCTTACTAATGCAGAATGGAATTACCGAACAACTAAAAACTTTTCAAGCACCAAGAGACAATGTCGCCTTTTAAATATTCTAGTCTCAGAGTGATACGGACAAGCTACGGGTTCTAATGTATGAACAGTGTAAGCAATCTGTTAAATGTTGGGAATAAAGCGCACAAGAAATTATCTTACCTTTCTAGCTTCTTAATCAAAATAACTATGTGCAAAAATGAGATTCATCATCCTACTCCCATCTTCCTATTTTAAAAATGTTTTAAATAATTTTAATTTCAAATCGTAATGAATCATCACTTCGTTTTTACTATAATACCAAAAAATAAACATATTTAGCAATATAAATAAACTTATAAATAATACAAATATGATTAACAAAATACAAAAGTAACAGTCGGACTATCTAAAGGCCGTTGTATAGCTCACCTGATCCGAAGGTGGAAGCGTTCCCAAGACTCTGGCTGCATTGCCACGTTAACAATACTGATCCGTTGAGCCAAATAAGAACCAGCTTTAAAAATAAAACCAAGACTGCCTGTAACTCACAATAAGCGCTTACAAAGTCTCAATTGGGCATTATAAATCTGAGAATTTTCCACATTCACAAGGCGACAGTTTTTCCGCAGCGAAACTCGTGACAATGCGTTCTTTTTGCGCCGGGTATGAACAATCAGTACTCGCCGACAATTCAGTATTTTTGCGCATTCGTTCAATGGGCTGTAGTAATTTGAAGTAGGTAAATAATTAGTTGCATTTGCATGCATTCCTTAATTCTATTTTGTGCAAAAATAAAAGTGGCGCGGTGGGCGAGTGCTCGGCTGAGACGCGAGGTGCGGGTTCGATTTCCCGCTACGGGAGAAATGTTTGTATGTTCTGCAAATATTTCTTCCGGGTCTGGGTGTTTAAAGTATATTCTATCAGTCATCTGGTGCCCATAATACAAGCTTTGCTTAGTTTGGTACTAGATGGCGCTGTGTCAAATGTCCACAAATATTTATTTACTTATTTAATTTTACATGGTATTTTTAATTTTCAAAATAAATTAAAGGCGTTAAGTATTAAGTAAGATCTATATATAAAAATCTATGTTCAAAATAAATAAATTATGAAATTATGTTCAAAAAAGAAAGAAATTAACTTAAACTTTTTCAAAATTCTTTAAATCTGCATAATATCTAGGATAATAGATGTAATATAACCTAATGGATAGAATAATTATAGAGTTAACTAAACGTTTTGTCTGAAACACCGCTGGTCAGCTAAGACAATGGGCGATCTTATCACGGTTCTTATTGATCCTCCCCAAAGTATGTTTCTTTCTACATCGGAATATAAAAAACTATTTCAAAAAAGCTGTGTGCGAACGTATGATCTTAATCTTATTACTTTGGTTTATACTAGCAATTTTATTTTACTTACAGCGATCTACCATGGTTCTTATTGCTCACTCCAAAAGTAATAGGTATCTACCTAAATTCGTTTTCCGTAAGACAATACCTACTTAGCTTAAAACGTAAATGTTAACACTATCCTTAAAAACTCAACTTTTCGTAAGTCAAGCTTTTGTAACTCAAATGACAACCCAATAATAAATACTACGCGATTTTTTATGGAGCATTTACAAACTGAATTTATGTTACATACCTACATACCTGTTGTTAAAATTATGTAATTTAATCTTCATCAAAGATACAAAAAAAATGCTACTCTGAAAATTTGACAAAGTTTTGCAATATTTTAACCTTAAAGCCTAATCATCAATCGTATTAACCTTCAAGTACCGACGTGCTATTTGAGTTACATAAGTACCGACGTGAGGTCTGACAGTCCACCCTAGCTTAATATTAAATATGACAGTGATTTTCATGCATATATCCATAAATTTTGTTCCTGCGAGACGTCTATACATCTTTTGTTTATTAAATTAAATCAAATTAGAAATGTTTAAACATTTATTATTAATTATGAGCATAACAATCACAGACGAAAGATTTTTCATTCAAAAATATAGCGTTTTACTTAAATTACATAAATTATAATTAAACTCAGGATAACTTTTACAAAATATTGTTTTTCTTATAGATAAAAACCGTTTTAAACAATAGTAATCACAAAAACAGGCATTAACAGCCGTTATCAACAAAATCACAAGCCATCTAAATAGGTATCTAAGGCAGTTAGATATAGCCTTTGCAAACAGGCTTGCTGCATTGAAGGCACCCATGTTTCGTACAAATGTCACATTTGCATGTGGATTCTGTATTATGATCACTGTCCACTACACTGAAATTTGGGTTAATAACCTCAGAATCGGATTCACAGCCCTCTTCTAACCATCTCGCCACAATTTCTTCGTGCTGGCTATTATGGGGTCGTATTGAGTATTGTCTTGTGATAGGACCACTATCATTATCATTTGGCCTTGCCCGTTTTGTGCCTGAAGACCCTGGTTGGTTCATAGTGACATTAGACTGTAAATAATTAATAAAACAAATATAAAATGAAAAATAGGAGAATCAAAAAAGTTACGTAAGTACCGACGAGTGGTCTCACAGTCCACTCGCGATCTTATAAAAGCCATAACTTACCGATAACGCGCGTGCCAACACTGCCACTCTCCATGAATGCTCCCGGGCGACTGCTGGAGGGGTAGATAGAAGCACGGGGTAATACAACTACGCTAAACTAGGTAACTCGGAATCGCGAACGGTCGAAGTGTCTGTCAGACCACACGTCGGTACTTAAAGGTTAAGTAACAAGCTTGATTTCGAAATAAAAATTAGTTCTACCAAGAAAAATGCTTTTCAATAGTTTAAATCGCCATAGGGCATGAAGCTAAAGACCCACTTACATACCTACTGGTGAGAACTAGTTGCCCTTAGAGACTGTTGCAAACGCCCCGTGAGCTGGTCACGCCGTGACGTCTGCCAGACGTGTCAGTCGTGTGTGTCAAACTATGTTTCATGGTAGAGAAATTGACTAATGTACACCTGAGAGCTCTACCGTTTACCTACAGCTCTAACTCTTCCTGGATTATCGCTAGCAACTATAAAAAATATTTATTAAAATGTACCTACAACCGAACAGAAAATAACTACGGTACTAAATACAGAATGAAAATGAAAGAAGTCTTATCTCACCACGCTTACGTTTTCGTAAAAATTCGTAGGGCAAGTTTTCCACTTATATACAGATACAAAGCCAGCTAAACCGCAGGCTGTATGGTAATTACAGCGAGTATAGACTGTGAAATGAAAACTCATCGATTGCACAGTCATGGAAAAATAAAAAATGTACATATTATAAATGGGGTAGTAACAGAAATAACAAAATCACAATATAGTATTGAATACATGTGCCATAAGCACACTGAACACCAATAATAAGATAAGTTCTTATTTACCTATTTGAATGGACCAGTGCCTTTTGTTCTTTGATTATGGACAATACTAAATAAGAACTACCTATTCATGTATTGTATTCAGACGAAATAAACTTATAGGGTCATATACAAAGTTCACCAATACAATGGACTGTCCAATGTTCTAGTTAAAAAAAATATTTTCTTTTATTCTTATGTCTCGCTAGATTAGACTTACGATTTATATTTAACAGAAATTATAGCGAATTATTAAAACTATAGCGATATGAAGTTCCGAAAATTATGGAAATATAGGTAGGTATATAATAACTTTGGATTTTCAATTGTTTCTTTTGTCCTTTAAAGGGCGCCACACACGTCGAAGATACTATAACATTTCATCTTAATGTATAATAGGTATATCGCTCACCATATAATTATATCTTTTTAAATCTATCCAAATTGATCTTCTTTTAGAATGTGCTAAATGATATTTGTATATCAAATTCAAAAAAATGATTTTGTTTTGTTTCAGATTTAGTTAAGCTTTAAGCAGCACCAACACCATGCTGCGTTTGTCAACATTTTGCAGTAAGTACCTACTTTTACAAGAAACATAACACAAGTTTCTACACCGACTCCTTCACTGTCAAATTCTTCTGTAGAACTCTCTTCTTGTGGACATACGCAAAGCCATGGGAATCTTAAAGTCGAAATTATAACAACATTATCTTGCTCCGCAAAACAATCATCAAAGTCTGTAGGTTTATGTAGTTTTTTTTTGTATATTGTGCTATTTTTGTATATTTGTGATATTTATTACTTCTCCAACAAAGCACTACCTCTATTTTTCGCCACACAGAGCATTAAGTTCGCCTATTTTTCAGATTGAGGTCAAGAGAGAGCCCATTTAATATAAAAAAAAATATGTTTGTGAATAAATAATTTTCTATCATCTATCTACGAGTATTATATCTACTTTTGCCACAGATAACATTATATAAAGTACCTACCCACTACCTAAACTAAACAAAACTACTTTTATACTTTAATCATTGATGGCAGCATGTAGAAACATTCCTGTAAGTAATAAATTAATTCTGAAAGAATATCTTGGAGTGAAATTTTAACAATATCTACCTATCCTACATCTCTAAAATCATCTAAACAATATATTTGTCTATTTTATATAGTCTTTATATAGGTAAATACTAATACGGAAGACTATAATACTGTGTCTCACGTATTCGACCTATAGGATGCGCATACGCATAGTATCTCATTATACAAAATGACAGATTGCCTTCTTACTGATTTCACTGTTATTACGAATCTATATAATAAGCTCTTTCATGCTCTTGCGCATCAATCAATAACTAACACAAGTATAGTCGCGTCTCGTAGTAAGATAAACCACGGGAAAAAGCTTGAAATGTGGATATTTTTGCTCACTTTCAAACTTTTCGCGATCAACTAAGAAACTGCACTCCGTAAGGACTGAAAGATTTGTATATATTTTTACATTTTTAGATCTAAATCACGAAAGACTCTAGTCTTCGTATGACTACAAAATGCCTTAAAAATGTTTTTAGTTCCGATTATTCTTGGACTTATTCTTACGTGAAATAAAGTTCTAAAGTTCGATCCCCAAACTTTTGATTATTTATTTACTATGTTTTTACGTCGAGATGGCGACGGACTATTTGGTTGTGGAACGGGGTAATTGTATTTTACGTGATGACTAGGTCAATGACCCTATATCTAAAGCACAGAACCATACTGTACTATAAAAATGATGCACCAGTCTCGACTAAAGCAATCAGCAACAAACGAATTACCTAGGAATTTAAGTACAATTACAATAAAGAATTTTCTAATAATCCTATTACAGATCGTCTACCTACCGATCGTGAGTAATTTTAAATTATTTTAATAGCAAATAATCAAAAAACAATGGAAACAAATAATTAGGTAAGCAAGTAAATTATGTTGCGAAATAAACCATTACCTGTCTAATGAGTTAACAAATAAACTTGTAAAACCAATTGGTGGAACTAAAGATAATTTAGTGCACGACATATTGCTGGTAATAATTAGCATTTTATCCCGGATAGCAGCTTAGTTAGTAGAGATCATTTAGGTAGGTATCCACTTATTATTATCATTTGTCTTCTTCAAGTTAACTTAGTAGATAGGTGGTCTATACAATATTTTATCCAAAAATCTCTATTCTTTACTAACTTCTCAGCATTTTCTTTATTTCCCTAATTATGATTTCATTAAGTAGGTACCTAAGTATAACATTAGTTTACTAAAGCTGTTACTCCAAGACAGTTCAAAATAGTTTTATTTTATTTTGTAACTGATCTTTTTGCAACTTCTCACCCAATGAAGAAACAGTGTCACAAACCGAGTTAAATAGGATCCAACTTCGCACATTATCAAATAGCCATTTTACACAGTAAAATGGTTCGTAAACCGCTATAAATAAAAGCGAATTTTCCGTGAATGTAGAGCAAAGTTTTCTTTAGGAAGCTTCCTAGTTTCATTGTTCTATTTTGGAGTCGTGACCGCTAATCACGACTGATGCCTGCGCCTGCGCAGCGGTGAGGTGCGAGCTTGTGGTAGAACATTTCATAAATGGAACACTTCCCGATTTAGGATATGCATTGCACACACATACATTAAATAAATAAGAGTGTAGCTCGAATCTAAAGTCAGAATTTACATGAAGTTATGAATGATGCTAACTGCGAGCTAGCGAGTTGCTGACTATAGGACAAAAAAAGGAAGAAAAATAATGGTGCTAATTTGTTTGACGTTATAAAACATTCACTATTAAATTCACAAATTAAGTTTAAGAAAATGCCCAACAGAATCGATACCATTGTGCGTGTAAAATCTTTTTTGTCGTGTCAATGGCTTGATCAGAACTCTATGGTCCAGTATTTGGCAACTCTTACGCCTGGCTTGTTCATAAATATATACATACATAAATAAAATCACGCCTGTTTCCCATAGGGGTAGGCAGAGATCACGGATCTCGATTTGCTACGATCCTGACATACTTGTTTCATAAACAATATGAACATACATTTCCTATAGAACAATTTGAGAAATAAAAGTATTACATGTTTCATAGTAGAAAATAAAAAAAAATATCTTGTTTTGTCTGATGACGTCATGTTCTTTAGAACATATAGGAACTACCCCTTAATGCCGTTCTACGTGTGAAATAGGTCCTTAGTATAGGTAAGAAACTCTGCCTATTTAGTAACCTTAGATGGTATAATTATTAAATTAAATAAAGACTGATGTAATGGTGTGAATCTGCATTTCGCATACTCGATCATAAAAACAGGTAATAAAATGTAGTCATTAGAATAGTAGCAGTCTAATCTCCTCTTGCATAAATTGCTGTCATAGTACCTACTTACTTTGGCATAAGTTGCTTTACACGTTGTGTTCAGGTTGAATTTTCTTTACATTCTGAATAAGCATTTGGTCAAAAAATATCACCAAAAGGTTGTCGTTCGAAAAAGTTTTCATCAAAGTTATCTGGAATATATACCTACTGGCATAAATTCTCATGGAATTTTCTTAAACTTAATTTAATTTGTCAGTTCTAAAAATGCCTAGAAATTAAGAATGTTAAGGTGAGGTAAGGTATAGGTACCAAATGTTAGCTGTATCTGATCCCCTAAGATGTATAGGTCTTAACGACTGTTAGAATATTGCAAAACTGAACATCAGTTCTCACCGAAATTACGTACGTTTGCGTGAGGCTTTCAACGTCCGGAGGCAAATTACACTTGTCCCTTCAAGGACCCGGGGGACAGAGGTCAGAGTAAAACACCCATGGGAAGATTAGTAAACGATTCAAATGATCTTAGATACCTGCCTACTAATGCCAGGTTCCTATAACTGTGGTAGAAAAGCCCCGCCTTCCGATCCTAAGGTCGTGAGTTCGAATCTAGAGACGTATCAAATAGTTTTTCTGTTTGAAAAATTTTTGTGCGCTATACCAGTACCTATTTGAGGCACACTGGTTCTAAAGCACTAGTGTATATGTCACAGTGAAATTGTAAATACTGTCAGATTATAATCTCGCGAGGTTGTAAACTGTCGAACGTCTGTTTAGATCGAAATTAGTAGGTTAGGTTAAGTTAGTTAGGGAAAAACTACGCGCGATACATTTTTAAATTTACACAAATACAAATACCATAAGCCCCGTTAACGCTTTTAAAGTTTGATATAAAATTGGATCGTGTTGATGACATAACACAGGAATTAGGTACCACTTCCATGTTGCTAATGAAGTTTGACCCAGCTAATCTGCTGGTTATCTTACATCATCCAGACTAATTCATATTTGTAATGTAAGGCTACATTGTGTTTATGTTATCCTGTTATGAATCATATAGAAGAAAGAAGAGTCATATGCAGAGTCATAAAAAACCGGTCAAGCGCGAGTTGAATTCGCACACGAAGTTGTTGAACGAAGTTGACAAAGTTGAAAAAAATGTTTCTTGTATGGGCCCATTTTATTTTTATTATTTGTTGTTATAGCGGCAATAGAAATACACGCTCTGTGAAAATTTCAACTCAACCTATTTATTACGGTTCATGAGATACGAGTCCGCTGATAGACGGACGGACAGCGGAGGCTTAATAATAGAGTCCCGTTGGCACCCTTCGGGTACGGAACCCTAAGAACTATAGCGCAAGTCTTACGGCTCCAATGAGGTTGTTCCACGTACCTAGGTCGAATGTAAAGATGGAAGATGTTACGACTTCAATTAGCCAAGGTAAGTGTCCGTTTTGCTCCACATCACACCCGGGGCACAATGGGCCGAGATGACATCTCGTGGGACCAAAAACCACTTTACACAGGAAACTGGTCGGTGCTTGGTACCGGTTCAAGAATTTCAAGCTAGTAGATGTGTGCCGAGACAAAAACGGTACTGTTAACTATGTGTAAACACACTATATAGTCATTTATTTATTCACAAAAGTAACATTACAGCCGTAACCAAGGCGTTACATCTAGAATTAGGTAGGTAGGTACATGGAGAATATTGCACATATCATATTAATAAAATAAAAAATAACTAGAAACTACAAAACAAAATTAAAACTCTTAAAAATCAAAATAAAACAATCGTTCTGTCCAGTTGAAAATCTAATCAAATGCTACCAAGTAATAGGTGCGTTTGGCAGAAAGCATTATTTTAATGATGACCAGTGTTAACCGGCATAACGCCATTTCATACATGCATATTATCATGCCTGTATCTATAATGGGGTGGGTAGAATTCAGAAGATATTTAAGAAAACTTGCAGCCACTCCTGACCCAAAGTCCCGAGATGTGAACCATGGTGACAGGTGATCAGCCCATGGCTCATAGATGTAAATGGTTCATCATGTTGGAGGCAAATTCATATCTCAATTTAATAACCTGAAAGAGAACTGATATAATCAGTAGCTACAAGTACTACAAGGCGCACTTCAAATCCTTTCACCACACTGGTTCGAAAGAACTAGCAGTAGTTAGTAGTACTACCAGTAAGGCACCCACAACCTGCATTTTGTGTGACTTAGCCTCTTCGATCACGTGGGACCGCAGTCTTCGAGACACTTTCGCAAGATAATGAGGAAATTAAGCGGACTATCTGATTGTGGAAGATGCATCACTGAATAGGTTTTATTGTGGGATCTCATTCAATTTGCCCTGTTTAACTATTTCTGCGTATTGAGCGTACTTAGCAGTAGTACTTAAATGCATCCGCTATTTTGAAACAATTGTTTGAGGATTTAGAGATTTTGTAGGGCATCGTGTCAAGGTTATACAGAGCTGTATCAAGCCATAAGTGCCAAAAATTGTACGCAACAGGCGTCGATATTATGTTACCATTAAATACAGTAGCTTGAAAAATGGTCAATGCGATTAATATGTAGTCCCCTGGTTCTCAATCTTGCTAAGTCCTCTTCAAGAACAGATTTTAATCACTTATAACATTCCTGAGTCCAAAAAATATTAAGTTTCGATAAATCTATATAATATAACCTGTGATTTCTTTTTCAGTGATTCTGGCTCTAGCAGTCGCTCAAAGTGGGTACGAATACAACAAGCCTGGGAAGCCATTCAACCAAGGACAGCAACAGGGACCATCGTCCAATCTTCCTGGGTCCGGGTACCCGTCCGGACCATCGTCGAACCGACCTGGAGGCTACCCTGGCCCATCAGGGCCCAGCGGACCATCCGGTCCCGGTGGATACCCCTCAACCAGTCCGTACCCACTTCGACCTCAGAGCGATGATTACTCCAGACCTGGATCTACCCCCGGTTATGGGCCCGGATCTACCCCGGGCTACCCCTCAGGACCAACTGACTATCCTAGTGGACCTAATTCAGGATATCCGGGCACTAGTGGAACAAGAGGACCTTCAGGACCAGGTTATCCTGGACAGGGACCGTCATATCCCGGTCAAAGTCCTAACGGACCCAGCGGCCCAACCGGATCTTACCCTGGACAAGATGGCCCTGGACGCGGGCCTCCATCAGGCGGGTTCCCAGGACAACCTGGACAGAACTACCCTGGTCAAGGGTTTGGACCAGGTGGACCTGGGTTCGGGAGTGATGACACCGGAGCCTACGAAGGTGGAGATTACTCGGCTATTCCTGGTACTCCTGATATCGACTATCCCATCTTGACGGAGATACCACGAACTGGATTCCGATGTGATGCTCAACCTTACCCAGGATACTACGCTGATACAGAAACTCGCTGCCAAGTGTTTCACGTTTGTGCCAACAATAAAACCTACGACTTCCTCTGCCCGAATGGAACAATTTTCTCTCAACAGGACTTCGTCTGCGTGTGGTGGGATCAGTTCGATTGCGGCGGCGCCCCTGAGTTATACAGAATAAACGCAGCCATATATGATGCCTCCAACAGCGTATCCAACCAGGGTGATCTATCAAGCTTCAGTGACTACAATCAAGGACCACGAGGACCAGCTTACCCTGCCGGTGGACCTGCTGGACCAGGCGGTCCAGGTAGACCAGGATACCCTGTTAGCGGTGGACCAGGCTACCCTGCAAGTGGTGGACCAGGCTACCCAGGATCTAGACCTCAAGTCCCGCCAAACTACCCTAGCGGTTCGGGACCACAGGGACCATACCCAGGCTCAAGCCCTTCATACCCAGGAAGCTCCACCCCTTACCCAACCAGCAGTGGACCATCCTACCCGGTAAGCACTGGATACCCTAACACTCAAGGACCGTCAGGCTATCCAAGCTCTGGACCTTCAACACCTTACCCGAGCAGCTCGCCTCAGGGGCCTTCTTACACTGGAAACGTCGGCCCATCAACAAGTTATCCAGGCACAAGGCCCAACTCAGGTTATGATAGTTCAGGTTCCAACTATCCTGGTAGCCAGGGTAGCCAAGGTCAGGGTTACCCATCAGGAAAGCCCAATGGACCCAGCTTCCCATCCAGAGGCAACGGAAGACCTCAGCAGCCTAATAGAGAGTATCTCCCACCAAGGAATTAAGAATCAAGGTTAATACGATCTTAGGCAATGCCAGTATTAGAATGGGATTCCCAACGATAGGCTTTTTGACAAAGTAAGGAGAAAAATGTGTGATAATAACGAGGTAGTTTTAGATAGATCAGTATTCTTTAGAATAGTTGCCAAAATATCATTTAGTTAGAGCCAGCATGTCAAATTAAGTTGATAAATGAAAAAGTTGGTGCTGACCATTTTAGTTTATTTTTTTATTTCAGTTTAATTCTTTTAACCATATGTTTTACTAACTCATTGTGTTTCGATTCGACAGAGAGTTACCAAAACTAGTGTTCATATTTTTAAGTTCAAGATCAACTTATTTTTTTATAGGTATTAAGATTTTGTAACACTTCTATGTAAATACACATTTACAATAAAGATACCATATACAAGCAGAAATCCTTTTATTTGACATTCTTTTCTGGTATCACAGATATTCTGGCTCGAGCTTTGAGTTTGTTCGTTACGTATTTCGCGCTAAAGCTGACTACGTTTCTATGCAACATTTCACTTATTCTCTCCATCTCGCTGCACGCAAGAGGCAATCTATTACCCTCAACGAGCACCCTCATCAACCCAGTTTGATTCATCTTCTTGTTAACGCTTTGGTAAAATAAGACAGACTGCAGTTTCTTCAAACTCATAAAAGATAAATGATTATAAGACAGGTTCAAGTAACAGAGAACCATGTTACCGATACAATGGCAATACCCATCCACAAATTTGGTGAAGGTTGGAAGAAAAGGGTCCATAAAAGGACCAGCAAGTTCATTAGCAATGTTTTCAGCTCTAATGCGCATGAAATCATCGTCAGTCTCGCAACTTTTAATCTTATCTTTCTTGGCCTTGTTTTTAAAAGCATTGGGCGTTGTAGGTTTCCTAGCAGATTTCTTACTAATCATACTGAAGTCATCTAGCGATCGAGAGTCGCACTCCGTCAAATATTTCAAGAAAATTGCTCGTTTCGATCTCAGATATGCCATAAGCCTCCTCCGTTTGGCCATAGTTTCATCATAAGTTAGTGGGAAATCTATTAGTGCGTGGAAAATGTGGTTAGCGCCTTCATCGCCTATCCGATTGTCGGCTAAGTTCAAATACCGCAAATGTCTATTATTTCTGAGAGCTTCTCCAACATATTTAGCTCCAACATCCGTTATGTGGTTAGAGGATAGATTTAGAGTTAATAGTGTAGCTTCTGCAGACTCTGAAATATGTAGTTTGGAGAATATTTGCTTGCAAACTTCGTCATTTATATTACACCTACTGAGCGATAGGTTGGTCAGCTTCGACTTTATCTCTAGTAGTTTTGCGTAGTTTCCCTGAGGTACTGGGGAGTTGTCAAGGCAAATATCAGTGATGTAAGTCAGAGACATGAACTTGCTCATCTCGTGGATTGTGTATGCGGTGATGCGGCATTTTTTTATGGCAATCTTTGTCAAATGTGAATAGTGAGGCACTATAAGGCCTAAGATTTGTATAAGCATTCTTGGCACACTTATTTTGTGCATAAGTATTTCTGCCAATCTGTTTGCAGTGTCGTAGAAAGCTGTTATAGCGATGGAGTCTTCTTCTATAGTAGTACTTCTGGATGCTGTCTCTTCTGTCTCCTTTTCAGACTCTGGTGTGGCTACTCGCTGGGCATAAGCTGGTGCAACGCTTATCCGTTTGTACTTTACTGAACTTTCTTGCCTAAGTAATTTAATAAATTCGTCTGTAAATAAAAACTAAACTTCATTTGCAGGCGCGGTCGCTGCCTGAAATTTTGGAGGGGGTCACTAATAATAGAATATGTCGAGTATATAGTACGAGTACCTTACACAATAGGTACACAATTTTATTGCACACTTTATAAAACAAATGGAAGCCTTCTATTTTTATTGGCATCGTGGCTAGGGGCAGAAAATTGTTCTTTTATATTTTGTAAATTTTTAGATTTTTGATTTTGCGGGGAGGGGGTGTCATGTCCCCTGTGACCCCCCATCGCCCCTCCTTCGGACCGCGCCTGATTGTTTGGACACTTTTGAGAAAAGGTGATCTCTTAAAATTATAATTCTATCTTACCAACTTGAGCTTCATTTTTCACGATAATCTTGCAGGGGCAAGGAAACTTCTTGCACGCTACTGCTATGTACTCATCTAGGTCCAGTGGCTTCTCATCTGAATTTTTGTCATCAAACATGCTTTTTCCAGATTTCAATGACCTCACCGACCTCATAGACTGCGTTTTACCGACTTTCAGTTTCACATCATCCATTATAAAAAAAATAAATAAATAATAGCAAATTAGGTAAATGGTAAAAAAATTAAAATACACAAAATAAAACGCGTATAAAATATATCAGCCTTTGACAAACTGTAAAAAATTAATGTCATGACAAAATCTTGTCTCAACAAAATCCTACGTCACTTTATGAAGCAAATAAGGTAGGTATGCCAAAAACAGAAAAGGATATCCGTAGTTTTCAGTTTTATCTAACTGCTTATTATAGGGTTTCAGGCCTAGGTAGGTACTCCTAACCCTAAGCACACGTAATAAAAGAAAGTTAATACTAAAAACAACTGTCTATTTGGAGCATCAAAATTAAAACTTA
Source organism: Scotopteryx bipunctaria (assembly GCA_949320045.1). NCBI lineage: Eukaryota > Metazoa > Arthropoda > Insecta > Lepidoptera > Geometridae > Scotopteryx > Scotopteryx bipunctaria. The sequence continues at coordinate 3,355,605 of OX439459.1, read as the reverse complement.
AAATACGCACTTCACTTATCTTAGACAATATGTAGGAAACTACGGTTAAACATTTATTAAAACTTAAAATAATGCTACTGAGAACACAACAGCCTCTCTTTAGGCCTGTCATTAAGAAGTAAAATTTAACTTAAAAGTAAGGTTTCCTTTCCTTACAAACTAAAACAAGTGCCTACCAACTAAAACCCCTACATAGGATCATCTAAGATTTTCTAGAAGATGGTACTGAAGTAATCCTCTTCTTATGAAAGGCGTTGAGCGCTACGGTTGGAGTATTATCATTGACTGCCTTCTTCAAAAACATTTCAATTCTATCATACTCCACGCAGTGGGCCGGAATGAAGTTCCCATCGAAAACTACTCTCATTAAACCTGTCGCTCCATTAGGCTTCACGATACGCTCTTGATACTTCAACACCTCGTAAATCCTTTTGATTGATATGAAGCTCAGATTATTGTAAGCTAAGTTTAGGGAGCATAAAACCATGTTACCTTTCGAATGAGAATATTCGTTTTTCTGGACAACACTGTTCTCCTCATAAGGGTCATCGAATTTCCCAACGATTTCCAAAGTCATTGCTTCAGCTATATCAACAGCGGATTTCTCTTCCAAGAAAATTGAACTAGGAGGGCTCTTTTTTTGTTTCCTACTATCTTCTTTTCCTTTCCGAGTGCTCTTATTTTTCGAAATATTTCTGACGGTACTGCTGCCAGCTAATAATTCCGCTTTTTGTCGTTTCAGTACATCTTCATAACAGCTCGCGTAAACCTCCCTTTTCTTTTCCGTATACTTCAACTTTCTATGCCTTGCGTCGACGATCTCGTCCCAAGTAAGTTTGAACTCCACCAAATGGGCAAGCATTGACGAAGCACCAGCGTCCGTTATCTTATTTCCTGACAAATTCAAATGGAGCAATCGTCGGTTTCCTCTCAGACTCTGTCCCAGCTCTTTAGCTCCCCTGTCAGATATAGAATTAGACCCAAGTTCTAAGATTAGAAGAGTGGAGCCAGGGCCTCCAAATACAATCTTTTTGGCTAAGGTACAACATACCTCGTTGGTAATACCGCATCTATTCAAAGACAGATATTTCAGTTGAGAGGCTTGTTCGATTATTACGTTATAATTGCCCTCGGGCACGATACAATCGTCGAGGCAGATGTCGGTTAGATTTGAATGCGGAAGCATTGTTCCGATTTCATGTAGGAGAGAATTTGTAACTCCACCTCTACGGATCGTCAGTTTCGTGAGAAGCGAATGAAATGGTATGCAGATATTGATTGCCTGAATCACTTTTCTGTGTATTTCAACAAGACAATCAGTAATAGAAATCTCTACCAGATGTCCCCTGTTATCATAATAAGCTTTGATTGGGACGAAACTATCTGCAATGCTATTCATAAATTCTGTTGTGCGTGAATGAATGGAGGTTACTGCGCTCCTTTTCGGCTCCATTGATTCAAGGTCCTCCTGCTTGAACTTGAGGCTTCTAGTGGATTTTGAGCGGGTAGACGATCTTCGGTCACACTTTACGTATTCCTCTGTAAAGATAACTTGCATAGTAGGTAGGTATATGTAAATATAGATCGATGAAACTCTTCAACTAACGAAACCTATTCCGTCGTATAACAGTTTGCGGAGATTTTAGAAAAGTACCTACCTACTTACTCGAGGGAAAACCTTCTAGAAACTTATGTCAATTCCCAGAATCATACTCTAATATGGGCCGGTATGCTCCCGAGAAATATGCCTCGGTAGACTTAATTTACCTGAAGTAAATCACCTGAGTGCATTAAGTGCTACGCACGATAGACTTAATGCACCTGGGTGAACTAACGCAGCTTTCAATAAAGTTGAAGCCCCAATTCGGTAGACTTAATTCACCTGGCTTTATCACGTTTAAAAAAGAATGATCACTCTTAAAACAGGAATGGTCCGGCATTTCCTACATCCGAAACTAAGTACCTATGGTGTTACATTTCCTCTGAGTTGGTAATAAAATGAATATTATTCTATTCTACCTTGGAAGAGTCGAGTGACGACGACGATCTCTGGCGATTGCCACTCCAGGCAAATCCAGGGCACGAAAGCGTCGAAGTCGAGGGGGGTCGGCTTGTCGAAGGAGTTCGGTCTGGAGGTTTCCTGGGACAGCTTCTTGGACTCTCCCGTAGAAGACAGGGCTTCGAGCTGATTGGGTTTTGACTTGTATTTGTCCTTCATTTTCTTAGGAATTTAATAATATGAATTAAAAAATAAACAATGAGCGATCTGTTATAATAGATCCCTCTTTTGGGAAGGCGATGCTGACAAAGATCGTCTTCTTTCGTTCTCTTAGGGCTCCATTTTTCGGAGTGATTTATTGTTCCAAGGATTAGTGAGGTGATTTCGAAATACAAAGATAATAAAATCTATATAGAGCTATAGAGAAAACAATCACGTGTTAAGTATGTACCTATATGTGTAGGAAAATTCAAAATCAAAGTCAACTGAAAATAGTTTTCACTTTTCATGTGTAAGTCACAGTACAAGAAGTAACGCTAAGTAATGTAACAGACTTTAATCTAGACAGGTAGATAGAATGTGAGATAGAATGTGTTACAAGACCGCTTCCTTGCGCCACAACTTGATCTATAATTTAGAAGACATTACCTACCATTATTGTTTTGAAAAAGTTTTCAACCAAAATATCTAAAATACTTAGGAACTAATTTAGAACACCAATTAAAAAATCACTATATTTATATTGGGTTGTATGATATTTAGAGAGTCCAAACTGAAACATCTAGGAATCGGTCGGTGTAGCAGACTGTCTAGTAGTTTTATACAATTTAAATAAAAAGCAATTATATAATTCAAACGTTTTATTCAAATTCAATTTAGGTAGGTATAAATCATCTACAATCTCATGGGGCATTGTGTAAATTCACAATGTTGAATTCGATAATAAGGGTCTTCAACTAGGCTAGTCATTAAATTATTTCTAGCAAGTATCAGAAAAAATCAGAAGGTATTTAAAAATCCCAAAAGCTTTCCAATTGTATCATATCTGACACAGAAAGGACCACAAGACGAAAATAAAAGATATTATAAATTACTAGCTGCTCGCAGCTTTGCTCGCGTGGTACCCGGATAAAAGTAGCCTATAGTTATTCCAGCACACATACTATATATATTCCAAGTTTCATTCAAATCTGTTCAGCTGTTGAGGCACAAACATACAAACATCCTCACAAACTTTCACATTTAAAATATAGTAGGAGTAGGATAAATGTTACTATGGCGACAAACTGGCAATTTTTAGCTTGTGTCATATAAAAAACATTATTCTGGTTGGGATAAGTTGGCAAGACAGTATTTGTACGTAGATCCAATTTTGTTTCTCATTCTAATTTTGATGCCAATATCATTTCAATCAAAAATATATCAAAAATTGTATAATAGGTACTTAAACTGAATTTGCGCGATATCACAAATGCCTTATTAACGAATATCAATTTTAATTTAAAAAATAAAAATATATTTCATTTCCTTTAAGGACGGAAATGGACGTCATTGAAAAATAACAATATTGAGCTTGAGGGTGGTCACACACATGACAGATAAATTTTTTATAGGTAAGATATATTTTTTTACATATTCAATATTTGAATAAAGAAATGTACCACCCCATTGAATTGAAAAAATACTTAACAATATATGAATAGTAAAATAAATCAATACAATACAAATCATCAAAAACAACACATAATTAATCGTTTTACGAAAATAACAAACATTCAAGGGATTGCAAGTCAAACATTAAAAATAAAATTAAAATTGTTAATGCAAAAATCAAAATATAAAAAGCGAAGAATGTAAATAAGAAATAAAACTTTGTTCATACAACAAGTGATGTTGATACAAAATTCCAGTAGAATTCGTTTAAATTAATTTTAAATAGTACGAAACAAGTTTGCCAAAAAAACTCAGCAAACTTCCAACTCTTCGAAAAATCACAGTTCAATACTTAATTGATGGCAATTGCTTGTAAGTATAGAATTTCAATTTTAACTAATTACAAACTAAATTAGGTACTTAGGGTTAAGTGGTGTGATGCTAAACTTACAACTAATAAAAACTACAATTAAATAAATGTACATAATTTTTATGCACAATCGTTGTATTGACTTTTCACAAGATAAGTTTTTTGTAAATATGTTCATATTTTAAAATGTATCAAATTTGATACAAAATGCATATTTAATGGTTAAAAGCATTATTTACTTTCTACGTATAAACGTATAATTCATTTGAGGGGTTGTAGTATATTTCCAGTTATTTTAACTCATTGACTTAAGATTCAAAATTGAATGGTAGTAATTATCGTGATCATAAGAACTTTTAAAAGTATAATCAGGTCCGATTTTTCTCGTATCCTAAAATATTACATATCTTCTTTCTACGGCTTTATTCACATTAATTCAGGATATAAAGTATTTTCTGTTTTTCTTAAAATTCACGTAAGTTTTGCCTACTAACGTAGTGAAACATTATAAGGCCTTCCTTTTTTTGGTCACTCAAATCGCTCTTCAAACACACATTGCATATTAAATATTAGGAATTGTTGTAAAATTCAACTAACATTACGCCACGTCCTTATAGGGTTAAGGCAGAGAGGACGGATCTTCATTCCCTTTCCAATAAAGAGCTTTCATACTTTTTTTTTACAGTTCATACAATATGTTCATACAAAGCTGTTTTTTCATCCAGCATTCTCGCCTAAACTTTACGTAATTTATTCCACACGATTTGTATTTTTAATTACAAAGACGAAACGTTTAAATAGCGTTCACCTACACTTTTTGTAGACATTCAAGCCATTTTTTCATATAAAACTGTTATGAAACGTTCAAATAACGTTCACCTAAAGTTTTTGTAGAATTTCACACCGTTTTTTTTGATAAAATTCACCTAACCCTTCGTTGAATTCGCCCACGGCGCCAGTCTTCCAGTCATAACGCGACAGTCCTCACATACACATCGTCTTCACAACTGGATAGCCTGAGCGCATGTTCCTCACACATCGCCGCTAGTTCCTTTAACCACTCGTCTAGCAGTACCGCGTTCAGTATGGACCGGAGAGTTATCGACTGGCTCCAGTAACTGTCCTGGGTGAATATGGGCCGTTTTTGAGCACCTGGCGAGTGGGCTTGAAGGCTGTAGTGCTGGGAGGGTGATGCTGTAAAGAATAAACATAAATAAACGTTAATGGGCAAGCTTGCTTATACGTTCTTAATTGATCGTTGAAGCTAAGCAACGTTGTGCGCGGTCACAATTGGGATAGGTGATCGCAAGTGGCATTACGAGCTGAGCGCTTCCGTGCTTCGGAGGGCACGTTAAAAAGTCGGTCCCAACTTTTAAGTTGTTAAGCAATGAAGGAGGCCTTTGGGCGGCCTAAAAACTTCGTCACTAGAGTTGGCCACTAGCTCATACGAACATACATACATACATACATACATAAAGGAACTTTTTTTGACATAAAATGCATACAAAAGTTATTATTAACCCCCGACGAAGGAGGGATATAAGTTTGTAGTATCTCTGTATCTGTCCGTGACATCGTAGCTTCCAAACGAATGGACCGATTTTGATGCGATTTTGGGGCTCGTTTAATTCATTAGCTTGTTATTCTGGAGAGAAGAAAGGCGGAGGCGGAAGAAGAAAGCGGAGACTAAATAATAGTACTTACTCGACAATCGCCTATGGAACATGTTTGAGAAACTCGTGGACAAGCTTCGCCGTTTTGGCTCAACCCGTCGGAAAGGAGAGTTGTCGCCCTGCGTAGAATTAAGATTGTGCGCCTGACCTGAAATACATTATTTACATCAGAAAATTAAACTAAATTCATAATCATTCAAGGGTCCCTTCGCATATATGAATTCGAAGTTAAGTCTTGACATAACTATGTACTATCTTACTTATATTATAAATGCGAAAGTTTGTGAGTTTGGATGTTTAGATGTTTGGATGTTTGGATGTTTGGATGTTTGTGCCTCAATCACGCCTAAACGGCTGAACGGATTTGAATGAAACTTGAAATATATATAGTACATGTACTGGATTAACATATAGGCTATTTTTTATCCGGATACCACGCGAGCGAAGCCGCGGGCTGCAGCTAGTTGATTATAAAGTACATACATATTATCACGCCCTATTGGGGTGGACATAGCCACAAGTAAATAATATAAAAAACTTGCAGCCACTTCTAAGTCCTAAGATGGATATGGTGAACCATAGTGACAGGCGATCAGTCCATCGCCCATATAGGTGGTCCATCGTTTGGAGAGGATACTATCCCTTATAAACATAATTTTAAATAGACGAAGTCAACTGACGTTTACTGTGTTGTCAGTTTTTGATGAAATAAAAATAGTGTTGTGACAAAGTGAATGATTGAAAAAACTCCTGAATGAATGAAATTGCCTCGATTGTCTAGTGAATAGTTAGTGTGCCGAACTGCCGATATCGGGTACGGAGTTCGAATTTTAGTCGTGTTTTGTACATACCAACGAGTTTTCGACGACTATATTCCTATAGTATCTACCTATACTGAATACCGAGTGTTTTAAACATTAAGGAAAACTTTTATACAATTTTATTGTAAAATAGAAATAATATTCTTTTATAGTTTGAAATGATTAACTATTCACACTCATTGTTCATTCATCTTATTGAACGAGAACTGAACGCATCACTATTACTTTAAATATGGCAACATTATTTTACAAAGTGACATTAGCTAAAAAATGTAAACTCATTCAATGCATTTAAAACAAAACTAATACACTACATCTCTGAGAATTGCCTCTAAATGCATTGAACTTACTAGATAGGTAATCAATGCTACCTGTCAACGAACTACCAACTTGTACCTAGATATACTTTTCTCATGTAAGTGACCTAGTCTTTATGAGTATCATCATCATCAGCCTACATCAGTCCACTGCTGGACATAGGCCTCTCCCATGGCACGCCACTGAGCTCGATCTTCAGCTCTCTTCCTCCAATCCCTGCCCGCTGACTTACGGATATCATCGCCCCACCTAGCTACAGGGCGCCCTACACTACGTTTGCCGACACGCGGTCTCCACTCAAGAACCAGTCTGCCCCAACGGCCATCGGTTCTGCGGCATATGTGACCTGCCCACTGCCACTTCAGCTTGCTAATTCGTTGAGCTATGTCGGTAACCTTAGTTCTCTGACGAATAATTTCGTTCCGGATTCGATCCCTAAGAGAAACTCCGAGGATAGCTCTCTCCATAGCTCGCTGAGCGACCTTGAACTGGTGGACAAGTCGCACGGTGAGTGGCCACGTTTCGGCTCCGTATGTCATCACAGGTAGGACGCACTGATTAAAAACTTTCGTTTTTAGACTTTGAGGTATGGGCGATGAGAAGACTCGACGAAGTTTCCCAAATGCTGCCCATTTATGAGAATAAATTCTTTAAACCTAAACCTAGCTACTGTCAGTTGGCTTCGTCTAATTAAAAATACGATTATAGTCGACTTTAACGACATGCTCGGGGAGAGAAGCAGCTGGGCCGCATTGATGCCGCCGAGAATTTAATACTTTAGTATACCTTCGTCGCTAGTCGGCGCGCGTGCGTTCAGCAATGTGAGCTCCCTCTGCATGAGGAACACTCTCGCCTTGTCCACCAGCTCGCCTGTGTTGTCTATCTGCTCAGTCAGTTCGTCCACTTCCTCCTTTAGCTTGCTTAGAATCTAGGAATAGGTAAAGTATAGGTAAATTTTTATGAACATTTCACACAGCGCCATCTAGCCCAAAACTAAGCAAAGCTTGTACTTTGGGAACCAGATGGCTGATACCTACTTATATACTTTTTTTTATTTGTAAATACATACTTATAATACATAATACTATAACACCCAGACCCGGAAGAAATATATGCAGAACATACAAACATTTCTCCCGCAGCGGGAATCCAACCCGCGCCTCTTGCGTCTCAGCCAAACAATCGCCCGCTATGCCACCGAGGTCGTCGAATACAAATATCATCTTGAATCATAAATCCTACACCCAATTTTAACCTCATTGGACGTTGCCTAACCCACTACATAAAAACCTGAAACTTTGTAAGGAGGCCGAAACACCTCTTCATTTGCTCGGAAAAATGTATTTATCTGGGTAAACATATTCTCCCAACTACTGCTAGCTGTGTCACTAGTTCTTTCGAACCAGTGTGAAAGGATTTTAAGTGCGCCTTAAAGAGGCTCATTTCATGCACTTGATACATGTTTTCAAACTTGTTTTGTTCTACGATGTTTTCCTTTATCGTTTGAGATTACCGGTATAGTGCACGTAAATTTTTCAATCACAAAAATCCATTGATGAACGGTCGTTCATATTCGTTCAAATCCTGTCGGATTTGAACATACAACCTTAGGATTGGAAGGCGGGGACAGTATTAGACCATCAGTGCTCTCAGTGCTGAGCAGTGAGATGGCTTCAGAGATAGAGGAATCCCGAGCTCTGATGAGATGACACTAGTCCTCACGAGACCTCAAAAAATATTCAGTACCAAGCCTTTGGATTTAGAGAACTATAAATTACTTTATTAGGAGCGAAATCAACACAGATGGCGATCACATTAAGCCAACTGGCCTAAACAAAGCTTCAACTTTATTGCTTTACAAATACCATACAGAAAGTCAACAACTTCGGTACCTACAAGTAAACAATCAAATTAAAGTGTCGGATATGGTCGGATAGATATTAAAATGTTTAATTTACTTATAAAAAAATACCTGAAACAAGGACGGTAAATTCGGCTGCACTACATAGTCGGGACACAGCAGCAGTGACGTCAGCAAGGGGGTCGGCAGGGACGCCAGCTTGGAGATAATGCTCGTGACTCGCGCGTTCACTATCACTTCTGATTCTAGGAGCAGGGCGGTCTTCTTTAACAGACTGCTTAGCAATGGGCCTGCAAACAATATATTATAAATGGACTGCGACAAGCTTACAAAATGCCCCCAGGAGGAAGGGACTGTGGAACATGTGACATTTTACTGCACTGTCAAGGACTTCAAGATCATCGAGAACTACCCGGCATCTACATCAACAACAGCCTCAACCCCATCGAGGATACTGGAACACTGCTGCCAACATCCCGAGTTATGTCTTATTTCGTTTGTTGTGGAGCAGTGAAGTTTTGAACAAAACAACAAACTTACCGATTACAGTTTCGGCACTGACCCGCCAACTCCTTACAGGCACCTCTTCATATTCCCTACTCTCTTCCACTCTCCCTATCCTCTTCCTAAACATCTCCTCCGCAAAGACATCGTCATAATTCTTAAAACTCTCATAGTCACTGCTATCGCCTAACGAAATCAGGCTATCATGATTCCCTTCATCTTTTATCTCGTTCTCAACAACCTCAGTAAGTGACGTCAGACTGTGTTGTTCCTTTTCTGAACTATCGCTTGTCTTGAGCGTGTCATATTCGCTGGTGCAGATAGAAATAAGGCTGTCCTGCTCTTTCGCGTTCTCCGTTGTACTCTCCTTGTTGTTGTTTGTCTCTCTCTTTAGCACGATGTGGTCGTATTTGGAGGTCCAGTTGGAACAGGCGATTGTGCGAGAGACGATCTCGAAGCGAGCGTCGCAGAGGTACGCGTGGTAGTTTCCTATTAGCGATTCGTTGGGGTTCTGAAAATTAAAATATAATTACATATATCAACTTGTAACACCTTAGCCAAAACTCTTACAGCATGATCCAAGGAACATGTTGTGCCGACCCCACATAGATTGGGATAGGGGCAGGAAGATGATGATGATGATGATATATCAACTTGTGCTATGAAGATTTGCTGGGAAGCATATGAGCTTAATTGGTGAAGGGCATATGAACATTAAAAAATTGACCTGAAGTAACTTGTAGGCTACTTTTTAACCAGCTATAACCAGCTAGAAGTGGAATCTAGTGCTGGGTATACTTACACTATAGTAAAACTTAAGGTCATGAACCAAAGGGCTCATAGGCAGATCGTCGTGAGCTCCGTTCAGTCGTCTGTCATCTTGCCTGTAGTCTAGCACTCTGCGTCCGCTCAGCCCCAGGTCTTCTACCCACCGGCGGGTCTTCTCTAGAGGTCTAGAGCAGCAGTTCGGACTTAGTTCTGAAAAGAGAGAGCTTATTAAACTTTTGGTTACATTACTGGGTTTGTGCGAACTTTTAGACTGATGTAGCCATAAGATCTATAACTGGATAGAATAACACTCATAACGCGATTCGTCCCAAAGCCTGATACTGATTTATCGAATTAATTTAGGTGTTATCTTGAACCATATAAATGGGCGATGGGCTGATCACCTGTCACCATGGGTCAATTATCCATCTCGGGACTCTTGGATCGGGAGTGGCTGCAAGTGTTCTTATGACTTCTTGTGGCTCTGTCCATCAGGTCTTAGGGATACGGGCCACGGGCGTTATAATATGTATGTATGGAGACCTCTGCGCACGTACCCGGACCAAATTGGCGACGTTTAATAAAAGGGTCAGATCAAGAACACCCTAAACCGACGAGCATGCAACGGCCTATAATGATAGTAGTAAGAAAAGCACATACCTAGAAAGGCAACAGCGGCATTCCTGTAGAGTTCTGCGTCAGCGATCTTATGTTTATGCGCAGCGCTGAGGTGTGGCCCGGCCAGAAGGTACTTGTAGGAGAGCTCCACCATAACGTCCTCAGAATCCAGCCCTACCAGTGTCTCCATCAGAGACAGGGTCACCATGGAAAGCTGGAAGAAGATTTTGAGAGTTTTCATAAGTGCTGTAAAGTTGTTGTGACCATGGACTGCTGGAAGTATTGATGTTGAGGTTTTCTGAAGTGCTGTTAACATTGTAAGACGCTTGCTTTGCTCGTCAATTCAATAACGTTTATCAACGGTGTCAAACTAAAATGTTTGTTAAAAATAAGTAAAGTGAGTTTCCAGTAGCAAGATGATGAGAAAAGCTTACTCACAGCGCAGTAGTGGCCGCCTACCTCATACTACTTTCTTATAGCCTGGTACTTTAGCTTGCTATTCGCGACCAAATATGAGTTATTGGGGTGAATGAACTGACCTGAGGTTCTGTCAAGTCTTCGCAGCATGACGTCGAAGATCTTGACGCCATCGTATTCGTAGATGAAGAGGAAGTACAGTGCGCAATAGCCCCCTCTCGCTCACACATCGCAGCAGTAACTCGAGGTAGGCTGTGGCGATCAACCTCCTGCTACTTTCTTATCGCCTGGTAGCTTGCTATTCGCGATCAATTATGTATGAGTTATTGGGGTGAATGAACTGACCTGTGAGGTTCCGTCCAGTCTTCGCAGCATGACGTCGATGATCTTGACGCCATCGTATTCGTAGATGAAGAGGAAGTGCAGTACAGTGCGCAATAGCCCCCTCTCGCTCACACATCGCAGTAGTAGCTCGAGGTAGGCCGTGGCGATCGACCTCCTGCTACTTTCTTATCGCCTGGTACTTTAGCTTGCTATTCGCAACCATAATGTGGGTTGTTGGGGTGAATGAACTGACCTGTGAGGTTCCGTCCAGTCTTCGCAGCATGACGTCGATGATCTTGACGCCATCGTATTCGTAGATGAAGAGGAAGTGCAGTACAGTGCGCAATAGCCCCCTCTCGCTCACACATCGCAGTAGTAACTCGAGGTAGGCCGTGGCGGCCGCCTGCTCCGCCGCGCCACTCTGCAACGGCGCCGCTCGCGTCTACGGTTGTTCGCACGTTAGTAGGCTTCATTGTACGCTTGGAGCGCGGCTGAGTAACGTTCTGAACTTTATTTCAAGCAAGATAAGGTCGAATTTTGATCTACGCTGTCGAGTTTATCGCTTGGATGTTTGATTTGAGCGTTAGTTGTTCTGAACTTTATTTCAAGCGGGATAAGGTCGAATTTTGATCTACGCCGTCGAGTGTATCGCTTGGATGTTTGATTTGATCGTTTGTTATGAGGGTTTTTCATAAGAAATCACGGAAAGTTACATTTCAAATGGAATGTATTGAAGCTCAGCTAAATATACATAGCTGTTTACGTAATGTAATATTTGTTATTTAAACATTAATTACAAAAACAAATAGCATTTGAAAACACTAAATTAGCACTCTGAAATTATTTGTATTACTCTAAATAAATATCGAATAGATTGGGTGTAAATATGTTCAATTTACGAAGAAATCACATTTTTATCAATCAAACACAAGCAGTGTAATTATATTGAGATAAAAATCTGTTTTAAAAACATAGAAAGGTATGTAGTTCAAATATAATGAGGGTTATCAATGAATTTCATTAGTATGGTGTAGTCAATGAGTCACAAATGATGTCAGTTAAAACAGTCAACACACATGAATTTTCCCGTTAGTATGAAAAGCTGAATTTTGCCAATGAAATATCAACTCTATTGCGTTTAGAATAGAGTGTATCGTCACTAAACCGCTTGGCGTATGTCCCATACCAGTGCTGTCCAATCCCGTGCGTGCAATGGAAGCCTTTGACGTGACGTCACAACCGTTGTATGAATTGAAATAAACGTTTGACAAGCGAAATTGGACTTTATCTTCCACGTAATGAAGGATTTATGCGTGATAATTATTCGAATTTAATGAAATAAGGACCATAGGAAAATCAAACGTTTATTTCAATTAAATAGTAGCTTAAATCAGAGGCCCAATCGCGCTATAAGTTATAGTTAGAACGCAACTTCATCGTGATCGAAGTAAAAATTCACTTTTAATTTATTTTTACGATTTTCACGTAAACTCATTATAGGCGTTAGCGCGATAAGGCCAGGCATGTACTGTGATTGGCAGTAAATAGGGCCCCATTTGTCTGAGGCACATATTTACTGCCGAAACCACAAATTACGTATGCTTATGTTCAAGTTGTCCGCTCAGTATCCAGTTCCATGATAGGAGACACAGTACCTACTGTATAATTGTAATAGGAACGACACATTCACAGAAACACAAAAAAAACGGTCAAGTGCGAGTCGAATTCGCATACGAAGGGTTCCGTACCATCGTAGGTATATGTACTTTTTAATATGACTTTTACCCTATGTACTTTAACTACATAAATTGGCGTACAAGTGGCATTACGAGCTGAGCGCTTCCGTGCTTCGGAGGGCACGTTAAACAGTCGGTCTCGGCTTTTAAGTCGTTAAGCCATGACGGAGGCCTTTAGGCGGCCTAAAAACTCCGTCACTAGAGTTGGCCACTAACTCATACAAACATAAATACGTACCACATAAAATGTTTCTTGGATTTTTTTTATTATTTGTTGTTAGAAAATTTTAACTCTCTACCTATTACGGTTCATAAGATACAACCCCCCGACGAACAGAGGAGGCTTAGTAATAGGGTTCCGTTGGCACCCTTCGAGTACGGAACCCTAAAAACTGCTCTGAAACGCTAGAGCGTAGTGTCAACTAGTAGTGACTCATACAAACAATACATTCCTGTATGTGTGATGAACACGGTAAAGGTTAATACATACTAAACTACAAGGTTAAAATAAAATTCAATTAGAAAACGAAACAACTTGAGCAGAAAATAATAGTTATGAAAAAGACATCACACAATGAAGTCAAACAACACAGATACACAAGAAAATAGAATAAATAAATCATAAGAAAAGAAAGAAAGTCAAGTAAGTGCAAAGTTATAAACATAAAATACTTTTCTGAACATCCATTTTGTTAGTTCTCACCTGCCATAACTGAAATAAATACTTATTAGTTTTGAAAACTACATAAATATTAGTTAGAATATAATAGAAATATTGAATTGTTCTTTCTTTCTTAGATATGGTTGTGGGATTGATGATAAAGTCAAATTATTTATAGAAATCTCTTTTAAAGAGTTATCCTTGCAACAAAGCACTATTGAAAATCGGACCATTGATGTTCGATAACAACGGTCCGATTTTAACAGTACGATAAAAGCACGTATGATTCCCGGCACACATACATTTTTTTGCTTTGTTTGTGCCGTATCGATGACGGCCCAAATATGAAATTATATAGTAGATGAGGACCCTAAAGTTCCATATCCCTTCAATAATCTTAACTAACCACTATAAGTCTGGATAATTCTTATTGTAAACCATCACAGTTCCCTAAAATTCCTCTATATCTATGTTACCCCACTAATCATTCATTCACTTGCTTTTGAATGAACGAATAGATGAATAATCCCCACTATGATGATAGCCACACTCAAACAACAATTCTCCATGGTCCCATCACCTAAGTAGTGTTGTTTTACCTGGAGTAGCGCCGGTCCCATCACGGGGACTAGAAACCCTTGGTATAGAAGATCTAGTAGATGCTTCCTTATTGTTGAATGTGCAACCTGAAACATGTATTAATTTAAAAGAACAATAAACCCGACTGTGTAGACTTTGTAGCGTAGGTATATGTCATTCGAATTTCAGACACATGATGATGATGATGATGTATTTTTACCATTACTAAAATGGTACATCTATACATCTAACACATGAAGTCTTAGTACATTGAAAAAGGCTTCTTCAAGCCGCCATATTGGATTTTGTTACACTTTAGCTGCTTAAATAATCTTTTAATATGTTATTCGTGAAAATAATACAGACACACATCACCTATGTTAATCTCACAGATGTTTCTAGTAGATGAGAATCAAACCCACTGCCTAAAGCGTCAGAGCTATTACCAACCAGCTGTGAGGCCAGTCAAAGTAGAAGAAGTTACCTGTGCAACTGCATTACAGAACTCGAGTGAATCGATGAACAGCGTCAGTTTATTGACGTGGTTGACGTCATCTGGCGTCAGTCTGTAGATCTTGTCATTCAGCGTTCGCGGCAGGAGGGAGTAGAGACCACTCAGACCTGGAATCCAAATATATTACTTAGTTCTTACTTACATCACCTTCAACAGTTTTATATTGAAATCTTGCCTAGATTATTTCATACTCCTGAGAAAAGATTTATCTATACTAACCAGGCCATAATAATTGTTTCTCACAGTGTTTTTCTAATTAATAAACTAAACTTTAATCATTGATCCAAAAAATTCTGCTGGACTGAGAGTAAAAAATAAACATACAATGCGTCCAGCTGCTTCTCTCCCCGAGCATGTCGAAAAGTCGACTAAGGGATAGCATCTTCTCCAAAATGATGAACCACCTATATGGGCGATGGGCTGATCACCTGTCATTATAGTTCATCATATCCATCGTAGGACTTTAAATCAGAAGTGGCAAGTTTTCTTATGGTCGCTTGTTGCTCTGCCCACCTCATTTGGGATATGGGTGTGTATGTATGTAGAACCAAAAATGGTATAAAACAAATGACACGTTGACAATAATTATAAAAGTCAAAACTGTGTAGCAGAGTCAACGCCCGCCTCCGATTAATTAGATTTATTATTTACATCTTCGTTTTGTATAAATTAATTAATCTTTGATAAGGGCGCCACTGCAGTCTAAGTTTTTATTTATTTATTTACAACAAACTAAATAATACCCTCCGTATTTACGCACTCCACAAACGTAAGTGTAAGGAAACAGTTAGCAAATGGCTAAAAACATGCAATTATGAAGAGACTGAAAAGGTACTAGTTCCTGTTATATAATACTTAATTTGATTAGCATTCCTTTCCATCCTCAGACCCTTATTCCCTTCCCTTCCACACACGCACACACTCACTTAACCTCTTACTCACCATTCCACAAACACATACACCCAATCCTCTACAAATGCACACTCCCACCTACAAACGCAATCACACACCTAACTCCCTTATTTTTACACATCAAACAGATATTCCCTCACAACCCCCCTCCCCTTCCACCCACACATACACCCACATACACTCTCATACACACAATCTCTCATACTCACTTTTTCTCATACACACATTCACTCACACATGCATACCTACTTATCATTTATTACGTTATTGTTTGTTGCTTCATTCTTGATTAATTCGCGGAGTGGGAGCACTGGTGACCTGTGTCACAGGTTTGCACAAACCTATTACAGGCACCAGACTCTCACGAAGCAGGTTAAAATAAGTTTTTACTTCTAAATCTAAGTACCTACAACATGTACCTAACCTTTTGTGAGAGCAAATAAATACTTATTATTATTATTATTATTATTATTATTTAACTCAACAGTAGTCAGAACAAGGCAAGGTTGCTGGCTAACATATTGCTGGAGTTGGTTGCTGCGACATAGTATCAGTGCCGAAAATTAGGAAACCTTACTGCAACGCAATAAGATTCAAAATGGCATAGCATTCTCAGTGGCCTTTTGACGATGAAGCTCTGAAGCTCGGCAGTCTATAATAGACCTTAACACAATGCAATAAGACTCACCAGTGGCCAGCACAGGGCAAGTGTTCCCAGCTAACATATACTGCTGTAGTTGGTTGCTGCGAGGCGACATAGTAGCGCACAGTAGTAGCGCATCTCTGGCCGTTGACCCACACGCGCCTTCTCTATGGACCGAACTGAGCAGCAGTCGGACGATTATGAACCTAAAACCAAAGGCATATAGTTCAATTTCAATGCTACTAATTCAAGTTCTTGTGACATTGCGAAAGTCGCAAAGGTCGGTGGATGAAGGCAGCATAAAATCGTTTGTGCTGCAGGTATATCGGGGAGGCCTATTTGAAGCAGTGGACTTCTATGATGAGTGAAAGAACCATTGTAGTCGATTTGGAAATAGAATAAAATATGAAGATAAATAAGATGACATTAAAACTTACTCAGCATGAGAGCCATTTTGTGCATGTGTGGTGAGAAAGAAGAGGTCAGTGAACTTCATGTTTTGCATTAGGGCCACGGATATTTGATTCAGGACTGTGACTAGTTGATCTGAAAACGAAAACCCATGAATTTCAATTATATCTACTTATTCAGCCTGTATGCTTCCACTATCCGCCCGCAAAGCACTCTCCACTTCTCGATCCCTTGCTGGCCTAATCTTACATTGGCAATTCCTATAAAACTCAATCAATAATCTATAAGAAAATAAATAACTATGACAACACACTAGAAATTTGGCATCATCTAATCAGAAAAGAACAAGATCTTTGATTATACGGTGTTAAAGACACGAACATAACATTAGCCAATTTAGAATCAAAAACTTTATTAAAATATATTTATTACTTACATTCTAAATTAGGCGGTGGTAATTCGTTTCTGAAGCTACTGAGTAGTTTCAAAAGAGGTCTTAAGAATGGCTCTGCTGCTATCACCTGGAATAAAAAATCAGTGTTATAAATAAAACTTTAATAGAAAACTTTTGGTAAGCAATAAAATGGGAGAAGGCCACAAAATTTACCTGTGTGCTATAATGGCTGACCAGGTTTCCAAAGAGTTTGAGCTGCTCCAGTCGTACAGCATTTTCATATCTGAAACACAAAATGTTCTTATGAATAATATGGTAGGTATATGAATTGTTAAGATCTTCTATAACATCCAAGGAACCCTAGAGAGTTAGTACAACAATAAAATACCTACCATTGGGAATTATTATTATTTCTCCAATTCAAAGTCTATAAGGTTCACAATAGCATAATAATTACATATTCAAATAATTAAGGCCTTATCAATCACGTAGTGATTGAGTGGCGATAAGGTAGCAAAATAATCAAATGAAGTACAGTAAGCTTAATTAATTAATTTAGGGCATAAACAAATACTGGAAAAAATGCGTCATTCAATTCACAACGATATCAATAAGTGGAAAAAGTTATAAAAGATAGTTTTGCAAAACATTTAGCCATTTTCAATTGATTCCTTTGAAAATCCAACGCGATGTTATACAACACAAGTAAAAACCGGTCAAGTGTGAGTCGAATTCGCACACGAACGGTTCCGTACCATCGTACATGTACATGTTTCTTGTATGCCCCGTTTTATTCTATTATTTGTTGTTATAGCGGCAATAGAAATACACACTCTGTGAAAATTTCTACTACCTATAACGGTTCTTGAGATAGCCCGCTGAGACCTGGACGGACAGTGTATGTATGTATGTTCGTATGAGCTAGTGGCCAACTCTAGTGACGGAGTTTTTAGGCCGCCTAAAGGCCTCCGTCATGGCTTAACGACTTAAAAGTCGGGACCGACTGTTTAACGTGCCCTCCGAAGCAGGGAAGCGCTCAGCTCGTAATGCCACTTGCGGTCACCCATCCCAATTTGTGACCGCGCATACCGTTGCTTAACTCCAACGATCAATCAAGAACGCCTAAGCAAGCTACGCCACGAGCGCTTCAACAAGTTTTATTAAAATCCAATCAACCCTTACGCACAAACTTTCACATTTATAATGTTAGAAGGCTAGCGTATACACTAGCTGCCGCCCGCGGCTTCGCTCGCGTGGTACCCAGATAAAAAATAACCTATATGTTAATCCAGTACATGTACTATGTATATTCCAAGTTTCATTCAAATTCGTTCAGTCGTTTTTGCGTGAAAGAGTAACAAACATCCATACATCCATACCATACAAACTTTCGCATTTATAATAGAGTAAGATAGCAGACGTTTTGTTTTGCAAATGTTTCCTGAACTTGTCTGACCCCGGTATTATGCAGATCAAGACAACTAGATCTAGATTTTTATGTATATTTGTAGCGGGCGAGTGCTCGGCAAAGACGCAAGAGGCGCGTATTCGATTCCCACTACGGAAGAAATGTTTGTATGTTCTGCAAATATTTCTTCTGGGTCTGGGTGTTGTAGTATTGTATATCTTACTTATATTATAAATGCGAAAGTTTGCGAGTTTGGATGTTTGTGCCTCAATCACGCTTAAACGGCTGAACGGATTTGAATGAAACTTGGAATATACATAGTACATGTACTGGAATAACATATAGGCTATTTTTTATCCGGATACCACGCGAGCGAAGCCGCGGGCGGCAGCTAGTTATAAATATGTATTTACAAAAAAAGTATATAAGTATTCTATCAGCCCATAGTACAAGCCGCTTAGTTTGGCACTGTGTGAAATGTCCGTAAATATTTATAATTAATTGATTAATTGGACGGAAAAACAATCAATAAATAATAAGTCCGCATAACAATTCCACCATAATCAGGGGTCCATTTTAATTACAATATAGGTAACTTAAGATTAATTTATAATTAAAACAGTGATTAATTTAAAGGAAACTGGCACGTTATAGTGACCTATTAAACGACCGACGCCACGACGTAGGTATTTGATAACAGCTTGTTAGGTACCATTTATCATAACTACATTAATAAACATGCATGTAATCATTCACATTTAGACTTTTATTGTACAAGCACTATTTTTAGAGTGTTTTAAAGATTTTTATCCGACATTTTAAGGTTATTTAGCACGCTATGCAAGATACCTAGCTTCCTTTGCACGAAGCGCTCGTGGCGTAGCTTGCTTAGACGTTCTTGATTGACCGTTGAAATTAAGCAACGTTGTGCGCGGTCACAATTGGGATGGGTGACCGCAAGTGGTATTACGAGCTGAGCGCTTCCGTGCTTCGGAGGACACGTTAAATTGCCGATCCCGGCTTTTAAGTCGTTAAGCCATGACGGAGGCCTTTAGGCGGCCTAAAAACTCCGTCACAAGAGTTGGCCAGCTAGCTCATACGAACTTACTTTACGCATAAAAAAAAATGTCCTTCACTCTGTGGTCCACGGCCATCATAGCCTCGGTGGCGTGGTGGGCGTGTGCTTGGCTGTGACGTAATAGGCGTGGGTTCGTTTCCAGCTGCGGGAGAAATGTTTGCATGTTCTGCAAATATTTCTACCAGGTGTTTGGGCGGTACTCGTAGTTTCTGATATCCAACGGAAATCCTAATGAGGGGTCAAAACTATATATATGTGACTGATAGGAATGAGTACATCAGAGGTAGTTTGAAAGTAGCGCCAGTGACAGAGAGGATGAGGAGTAATAGGTTAGCGTGGTATGGGCATGTTATGCGGAGGGAAGAAAGTCATGTTACAAGGAAAGTGTTGAATATGAATGTGGATGGATACACGGGCAGAAGAAGGCCTAAGAAAAGATTGATGGATTGTATGAAAGAGGACATGCGAAAGATGGAAGAGGAAAACATGTTGTGCCGACCCCACCTAGTGGGATAAGACCAGGAAGATGATGATGATGAATGATGATGGGTGTTATATTACATACTCACTTTCCAGTTAGAATGGCCCATTCGTAAAGCTTGTCCAGCAGGTTCTCGCTGAGCAGGTACTCGAGGCACTCAGCTGGGCTGGTGGCTGAGCTGAACTCTCTCGCGCGCGCCTCCAGAGACAGCAGTGTCGTCAGCTGTTCCAGATGATTCACCACGCCGAGGACGTCGTCGTGCAGGTGAGATGGCTGTCATAATTAAAATAACGTCAGTGAACGTAATCCTACCTTACTATACTCAAATGTGAATGGATGTTCCTTGGCTTGAAATCTAAATCGATTTGAAGGAATATTTCGTGAAACATCTTTGTTCCCCTAACATCAATTAGAATTAGAATTATTGATGGGACTCGAATCACATTTGATTTGAATGATGACAGTTAAAATTCAATTCGAATGAGATGTTATGTTGATTCGATTCATCGCTTGATTCGAATGGTCGAGTTGATTCGAATCCACGATCTGATTCGATGGTTGTAATTGGAGAGACCTACGTCATGCGGTGGACTGTTATAGGCTGATGATGATGATAATTCAAAAATGTATCTAAGTGTTTTTTATTAATTTATAAGTGATATTGTTCGAATCATCGTATCGATTCGTATTGATTCGAATCATTACATCGATTCGAATCAAGGGTTAATTCGAGTCATGATTCGATTTTTTTCCTGATGATTCGAGTTGATTCGAATATTACTTTTCGATTCGAGTCCCATCACTAATTAGAATTACCCCCGAATGAGTATTCGGGGGTTAGCCTCTTAAAGTTCTTACATGAGACTTGGCGATGATCTCATACGCCTGCTGCCAATGCTTGCAGAAGGAGCTGTAGCATGCTTGAGGCTCGTAATCGTGCCGCGGGTCGAGCGAGCGAGACAGTTGCCGCGCGAGCGAGAGGGACGTATTGCGGAGCCAGCTCATTGTGCCTACTTACGGAGACATCTGAAACAGATTTAAATTCCTTACATAGGTTTAGGTACCTATGAAAGATTCTATGCCCACTATTCTGCCCTCCTAGTGAAGAACGCAATAACTATGCCAAACATGTTTTGATACGTGAGCGAGAAAAGAATATTGTATTTTGTTAGGCGATTCCGAATATGTACTTAACAAGTTTTTGACAAAAATGCTTGTTGCTGCATTCTTAACTAGGAGGGCAGTATTGGACTGTCATCAATAAAATACGAAAGGAAATAGTAAAAAGTTATGAAACAGGGTAGTGAGCGGAGAGCCTAACCTAAACAGTTACAACCTCGATGGCGAGGCGGGCGAGTGCCCGGCTGAGACGCAAGAGGCGCGGGATCAATTCCTGCTATGGGAGAAATGTTTGTATGTTCTGCAAATATTTCTTTCAGGTCTGGGTGTTGTATTATGTATGATAAGTATGTATTTACAAAAAAAAGTATACATATAAGTATTCTATCAACCATCTGGTTCACATAGTTCAAGCGTTGCTTAGTTTGGGGCTAGATGACGCTGTGTGAAATGTCCACAAATATTTATTTATTATTTATATTACTAGGGGCCTTGATGTTTCACATTTTATTCAAATCAAGCTGTTACAACATGATTGAGCCACCATTCAAACAAACTTCAGAATTATAATATTAGTAGGTTTTTAATCAAAAGCAGTATGTTTCTACAAACTTTCACTTTCTCACATAACTTAACATTTCTGATTGCTGTGTGGGAAAATGGTAACACAATAGTAGGCCCGTTATAATAGTGTTATAGACCTTGTAATGAACTTTAATGATTATTTTATAACTTTGAGAATGGAAAAATGTTACCGTTTGGAAATTTCAGAAATTATTAATAATAATAATAAACATTTGTGGACATTTCACACAGCGCCATCTAGCCCCAAGCTAAGCAAAGCTTGCACTATGGGAACCAGATGGCTAATAGAACACTTATATACTTTTTGTAAATACATACATACTTATAGTACATAATACACCCAGACCCAGAAGAAATTTGCAAAACATACTGCTACTTGGGTGCTATTTTAGATGTTGTCACCAACATGGATATGACATTCCAGAATTAAAAATTTAATTACGGAATCCCGATTTTTTTTTATAACTTTATAAGAGTTTTGTAAAACGTTTAGAAATTGTATTAATTTTATAAACATATAATTAACAAATCTATGACTAAATACCACATTAAGTATTGAAGAATTTTTTTTAGTCGTATCCATTCTTTACATAATAGCTGTACTCGTAATCCCGACATTAATCCATGTTCAATATCCCAGTGATATATGTAATTCCGAGACATGGAATTTTTCCTGGTTTTTTTTGTTGTATCCATACTTTTGATGACATATTTTATCAATAGCACCCAAAAGTCTGATCTCTGCTTATTATTGAATTTAAATACAACATTGACTCATCCAAAAGAAAGCTATGCTGGTTTGAAAGTCGGAAACACACTATCAGGAAACATTTCCTTGCTGATATGAATGAATAATACATTAAATTTTTCAAAATCAAAGCAGTAGTCAAACAGTAATATGACACCTAGGAAGGGTGTATGTCTGGCTACGGAGCGATACAGGGTATCAATATCACAAAGCTAAGACAGAATGATCGTGAACCTTGACATTTCCTTGCGTTTCTTCAGGCCCCAAATATTTCTTATTTGACCATTTTGAGTAAACAAAAAAGCTTAAGATTAGAAGAGTATGGTATACGTACGTTACTAATGACTGTCCAATCCAAAATAGATATGTAAGCCCGCAAAATAAACCACAAGAATTACATGATACGCAATATTGTATAGCACAAAATTATGTCACCCGCCACTCCAAGGTGGCTCGTTTACGAAACTTGCAAACGATCAGAATACACTTCACAACACTTCTATCGTATTCTAAGCATTTGTTTATCATAAAAAAATCGGTTTAGTTTCTGCAAAACAGAAAATTATAAAATGAAATGTTGAACTGAGATCACCTCGCGCATGAATGACAAGTTCAGTGTTGCCGGCAGCCAACCCGGAAAAGAAGTTCAGAGCCCAAGCCTAAAATAGTCCAAAACGGGATAAAAAGTTCGTTTTGTTAGCCGAATCATTTTATTGGTACTTCTCGGTATCGCGCCCTCTGCACTCAACGCTGATAGCGGCCATCTGAGACCCACAGCATTTATATTCGTCCAAAGAGATAAAAAAATTATTGGGACTTGGCTTCTAAACGTAAGACGGGGTGGTAAGTTCTTTAACTATTAGCCTGCCCAAACAGGGCAAGGAAAAGATATGGTACTCAGCTTGTTTTGTCAAGTAGGTAGTTCCTAAGTGTATCGATCAAACCAAAATGTCAACATCTTAAAAAAGTCTACATATGACCGAAAAGCATCATTGTTCGGAAAGTCTGAAGAGGCCCAAAAGTTCTAAAACGGACCAAAAAGTCCGCGCCGGCAACGCTAAAATTAATCGAACATTAAATGACACCCAACACCCAACATCATGTTTTGTTCCGTTTCGATCTTTTAGTCGATTCTTAAGATACATCATTGAATGATTGAATCATTGTCATTTTTGAATGTCTTAAGTCTATCATGTCAGCCGTCCGTGTCAGTCAGCGTCAGCCAGCCATTATTTGAATTTGTCAACCCTCTTGTTTTGTTTTATTTGTTTGTTCCTCAGTTTGTTCGTTCGTTCGTGGCCAATAAATATTTATAAAAACTAAATAAGTTAAGAAAAGCTTTTATTTTACACTTATATTATTATTAGCATTATTTACCAGTCAGTGCAGTGTGGCAGTAAGCAACAGCTGTGATTATGTCGGACGACGAGGTTATTCGCTTTGAAATCACCGACCATGATTTGGATAACGAATTCAATTTCAATAGGCCCCGAGGGAAAAACAAGAAGGAACATCAGATATACGGTAATATCTAACACCAATAAACATATTAATACATTATTATCACGCCCGTGTCCCTAATGGGGTGGGCAGAGCCACAAGTAAACATGAAAACTTGCAGCCACTTCTGATTTAAAGTCCTAAGATGGATATATTATATTCTTATATTAAATCCATACTAATATTATAAATGCGAAATTAACTGTCTGTCTGTCTGTTACTGAATTATGGCAAGGAAATGGATTGCATCCCGGGAAAGGACAAAAAAAATGGGGGTGAAAGTTTCACCCCTGAAGGGCGTGAAATAAGGGATGAAAGTTTGTATGGGGAACCTATTACTACCAAGGTTAAGCAATATTGTGCGGCCAAAAGTTGGATGGGTTGAGACCTGAGAATGCGGCGTGATATTAACTTACGCTCCCAGATTTTTTTCATATTCATCCCTGATCTCCAAAAATCAGTATTCGCCAACATCATTCCAATAAAATCTTCTAACGCGCAGACAACATCGCGGGTTACAGCTAGTAAGTTAATAAACCTAAAGCTTACCTGCATACTCATAAGTTTGTGAGGCTGACTCACTCAAACATGTTTCAGGCATGTGGGCTAAAGACAGTGATGAAGAAGACAATGAGGATAACATTCGCCAGAGGACCCGTAAGCAGAAAGACTACTCAGCTCCTATTGGCTTTGTGATGGGAGGAGTGCAACAGGCTGGCAAGAAAAAAGAAGAAAAGAAAGGTATATAGGATTTTTACGATATTGTTATTATTACACTTATCTTCACTTGTACTGTTTGAAAAACCTCGCAGGTCACATTGACTAAGTCTTTCCAGTGGATAAAGCTGACTAAGCTGAGAGGATATTATTGGTGTGCTAGGCAAGCATACTACATCTAAAATTCGTCCAGCATCCCGTTAGTGTAGGCTATAGTTGCCCCTGACACTGTATAAATCATCTAATGTAGATGGTAAAGGGATTAGTATATTGATTTATATTACATTAAGACAATAAGTCAATAAACATAACATTGAAACATGACCCTTAGTTTCAGAGCTAGAATCAGCAGAACCTTCCACCTCTCGCCCCAAGTTTGCCCCAGACAGTTCTGATGAAGAGCAGCCTACCTTACCTGCAGAGAGTGAGACAGCGGGCATCAGGAAAAAGGGACAGGGAATGCGAACGGCCAGCCTCGGCAGCAATGTTGGGAACTGGGAGAAGCATACTAAGGGTATTGGAGCCAAGTTGCTATTACAGGCAAGTATTTGAACCAAGTGTAAAACTTTTTTTTTCTGTTTTTATCTGCGATCAGCCGCTTGGCCATGGGTGTTGAGTGCTGTTTGGCATGTTGGACCCTACTCCATTGAGTATGGCTCTCTATTTTCCTTAGCTTTTTCTGAGGAACCGGTTCCAGCAGCCAGGATGTTTGAATGGCTCAAAATTCTGCTCATGTAGGCAATCTCCGGCCCGGTAGACTTAATTCACCTGAAGTAAAACCACACGCACAGCTGTGTAAAGTTTATAGATGGTGCAGTTCTGTATGTAAAACTGAGGGAATTTTTTTGGCCACATTTTTTAATCTTGTGGGTTAGTATGGATTCAATGGTGTGAATATTAAACTAGAAAATGTAATGACTGCATCACACTGACTAAATCTTTTTTGTTTAGTGTTAAGAAGACATTGGAGATATTCAATGTGTCAAATCTTATTGTTTGCAGATGGGTTACAAACCTGGCAAAGGGTTAGGTAAAGACCTCCAGGGTATATCAGCACCGGTGGAAGCCACTGTCAGGAGAGGAAGAGGTGCTATCGGAGCTTATGGACCTGAAAAAGCAGCTGTAAGTGCACTATTGATAAGAAAAACTATTCATTCTCTAACCCAAAAGATAGGGAGGAACTTGGAACGACATTAGGAACAAAATTCAGGGTACATCCCACTTAGTTTTAATACTTCATAATTACTGTATGTTTTTTTTTCAGCTTAAAGCCAAAAAAGAAGAGGAGAAACGTCTAAAAGAAAAAGAGGAGCAAGATAAAGAGATAACGGAAAAGTCTTACAACTGGAAGAAATCTCACAAAGGACGCTACTTCTACCGAGACTCGGCCGATGTCATACAAGAGGGTAAACCCACGATGCATACTATGGCCAGGTATTCAGGAGATTGAATCTTATTTTCAAGTGGTTAAGGACTATAATAAAACGGTAATTGTCAATTCTACTGAACGATACCGTGTGCAGTAAATGCAAAAGTTTATTATTGACGGAGGCCTTTAGGCGGCCTAAAAACTCCGTCACAAGAGTTGGCCACTAGCTCATACGAACTTACTTACTATCTAAAGGCAATTATAAATTGTCTATAGATAGCTCAGTACAGCAGTACCCAACGTGGGCTTAAAGCCAACTTTTAGCAGGCCCCAAAAAGATTTTGTTTCAATAGTTTTTTTTAGTTTTAAAAAGCATTATCCTACTAATATCATAAATGCGAAATTTTGTGAGGATGTGGAGATGTGACGATGTATGTTTGTGCCTCAATCACGCCGTAACGGCTGAACGGATTTGAATGAAACTTGGAAGATACATAGTATGTGTGCTGGAATAACATATTTAATAATAACACCCAACAGTCACATACATAGTCCTGACCCCACACTAGGATTTCCTATGTCGTGGGTATCAGAAACTACGAGTACCATGGTACCACAACACTCAGACCCAGAAGAAATTTTTACAGATCAAGCAAACATTTCTTCCGCAGCGAGAATCGAACCCGCGGTAAATATAACATATATTTACTTCTCTGCTGGACTGAGAGTAAAGAAAAAACATAGAATGCGTCCAGCTGCTTCTCACCCCGAGCATGTCGTAAAAGTCGACTAAGGGATAGTATCCTCCAACATGATGAGATACAATACTAACAAGTATTCCCAAGGAGGGTTGACGTCAGGCAGGCGGTCGGTCATAAAACACCTTAGCCCAAACTCTTACAGCATGATCCAAGGTTCATGCTGCGCCGACCCCACATAGAGTGGGATAAGGCAGGAAGATGATGATGATTTAGCATATAATCGTTTGCAGCAGCGAGCTATCTCGCGTGCCAGTGATAGACATGACGGGTAAGGAGAAGCGCGTGCTGAGCGGGTACCACGCGCTGCGCGCCGCCGCCCCGCGCTTCGAGCACGAGCCGCGCCGCAAGTGCGACCACTTCGCGGCGCCCGAGCTCGCTCACAACCTCGCGCTGATGGTCGACTGCTGCGAACAGGTCAGCTTTATGACCTTTTTGTTTTAAATAAATAACACCCAACAGTCACATACATAGTCCTGACCCCATACTAGGATTCCCTGTGTCGTGGGTTTCAGAACGAGTACCATGGTACCACAACACCCAGACCCGGAACAAATATTTATAGATCATGCAAACATTTCTTCCGCAGCGGGAATCGAACCCGCGCCTCTTGCGTTTCTGCCGAGCAATCGCCCGGCACGCCACCTAGGCCGTCAAGTTTTTGTTTTTACAACCTTTTTTTTTATTAACCTATATCGTCCCACTGCTGGGCAAATGTCTCCCCCAAACTCCGCCAACCATCTCTGTCCTTCGAGGCCTCCCACCATTCTCTCTCGAAGGAGTCGAGATCGTCCCGCCAACGCTTTCAACCTTAATGATTTTTTTCAATAGCACTTTGTAGCTACACTGAGAACGTGTCAAATTATTATTATGACTAGCTGCATATATAATACGGTGAAGGAAAACATCGTGGGGAAACCAGTGGCTTAATCGGCTCCGCACGTATTGATCACGTCTTTCCTGTGGACAATGCCGACTAAGCTGAGAGGATTAATAGGTGCTTGGCAAGACTACTCCATCTTAATTCATCCCGGGCACTACAGCGTCCCGTTTGTGAAGGTAAAAGTTGCCCCCTGACGCTGTATAAATCATCTACTATAGATGGTAAAAGGCCTTAGTTTGAAAATACTGTTAAAAACAAGAGACTTTTAAATTCTAGGATATAATCCAAAACGCGCGTGAACTGAACGCGGCAGAGGATGAGATCGTAGTTCTCGAACGCGACCTGCAAGAGTGCGATCTGAACCTGGAGGAGCAGGACGACATCATCGCCAAGGTGCAGGTCATTCTGCATCGAGTGGAGGCACTGAACAGACCCGACCTCTCGCTGGAGGCCGCTTATGAAGTCCTGGCTGATTTGCAGGTACATACAAAAAGACACCTTGTAAAAACCAGCAGTGTTACCAGCAATGTTATTTCATCTAGTTTCTTGAAGGAGAGATGAAATGAAATAACTTTATTGCAAGCAAACAAACAAAAACTCACAATTGCTGACAAATGGTGGCCTTATCGCTTGATGCGAATTCTCCCAGGCAACCAAACTAAGACTAAGAGTAAATTGAAAACGTAAATAGAAATCGAACTAAATTAAAGACTAAATACACGCTTGGATCTTTCCATTGACAACAAAGTTGAGCGGTGAGGATTTATGCTGTCCCTCGAACTAGTGTAGAACTGTACGAGGGTCAGATTCCATACAGGTCAGATACAATTCATGTAAACAAACCGTCGCTTATTTTTCGTTATTACTATGAAATCACTTTAGTTTCAGGTAAATAAACCTTACGACATCAGTTTTTACATCTTAATTTAACTATTAGTACTACTTAAAAGTTCCATAAACATGTAATGAATAGATAGATAGGTAGAAAATCCTTTATTGCACAAGAAATAACATGTACATATGCAAACTTAATGCTAATTAGCATTTTCTTCCAGCTAACCTTTGTGAAATTTGGAGAATAAACAGAGGTAGTGCTTTAGAGACTAAAAATAGAGTAATAAAATATTACACATACATACAAAAAACTAACTGCATAAATATACCTACCTATATGTATATAATGAATGTTAGTTTGGCGATAGTTGCGCGATATTTGGACGATACTTGTTTAATATTTTGTTCCCAGGAGTCATACCCAATGGAGTACGAAATGTTCGCACTGGGCTCAATAGCGGGCAACATCGTAAGTCCGCTACTGAGCGCTCTCTTGGCTCCGTGGCAGCCATTAGAGGCTCCAGAAGAACCCATACCCACCTTTCGCAAGTGGCAACCATTGCTGACCGACGATGCGTATAATAGTCTGCTCTGGCAGCATTTTGTACCGCATCTCACTACCGCTTCAGAGTAAGTACCTACTAAGTACCTTTTACCATCTATAGCAGATGATTTATGCAGCGTCAGGAGGCAACTTTTACCTTCACTAACGGGACACTAGTACCCGGGACGATTGAAGATGGAGTAGGTTTGCCCAGCACCTACTCCATCCTCTCAGCTTAGTCGGCCTTGAGCCGCGGGTATCCTCACGATATTTTCCTTCACTACTGAGTGTACTAGTTAGCGCACATAAATTATTCGCATAGATAAATCCATTGGTACACGACCGGATTTGAACCCATGACCTTAGGATCGGAAGGCAGGTTCACTACCAACTAAACCACCAGTGCTCTCAGAGTAAGTACCTACCTACTCATAAACCTGTTAGTTTTGAGGCTGTGAGGGTATTTGTGCTCAGGAATGGAATTGAACTTTGAATATGCATAGTATGTGTCTGTGCTTAAATAACATATAGGCTGATTTTTATCCGAACATAATATTACTCAGACCTGTTTGTTAATTTTTCTCAGCAAGGTTTTACTAATCTCGCAACAGTTTTTTGCCGTGTTTTGAAAACATTGTGTTTTGTTGATTGAATTTAGAACCTTTATTGAACCGACATCCATGACATTTGCAATATAAAATCTTTGCTGCAGATTATGGAATCCAAGGGTCCCCGAGCCAATGCTGCGTGCAGTGACAGCGTGGAACGAGGTGTGCCCGCCGTGGGTCGCCGGGGAGGTGATCACGCGTTGCGTCGTACCGCGCGTGTTAGCCGCCGTGCAGAACTGGGACCCCACTCACGACACTCAGCCCGTGCACTGCTGGGTGCTGCCGTGGCACGAGCTGGCAGGTCAGTGACCGCGTGAGGTGATCACGCGTTGCATTGTACCACGTGTCTTTACATCCCATAACACACCCAAGATAAGTAGGTATTCCATTTTATGAAGAACTGAAAAAGAAAATGATAAAGGGCAAACCGTGGCACGAGCTGGCAGGTAAGTGACCGTGTGAGGTGATCACGCGTTGCATTGTACCACGTCTCTTACATCCCATAACACACCCAAGATTTTATGAAGAACTGAAAAAGAAAATGATAAAGGACAAAAAGTCTTTTACAAATATAAATAGTTTATTTAGGATCAAAATACACACGGGCGCATAAATAACATAATTAGTACACGATGATAGTTTCGGTAGTTTAAAACTATCAACGCCCACCTCCAAGACTACGGAGCGTTAAGTCTTTAAAAGTTATCAAGTCTTTAAAACTAAAAACTTGATAATAGTTTTTTAAATATACATATTACGTATGAGGATATGCATGTGAAAGGAGTGAGTGCGGAGATGACGAGTGATAGGAGAAAATGGACGAGGAAAACATGGTGTGCCGACCCCACCTAGTGGGATGAATGCAAGAAAATGATGAATAGTTTTTTAAATATTTTATTCCAGGCGCAGCGTTATCAACAAGCGTGTATCCGCTTATCCGATCTCGCCTCTGCACGGCTCTGGCCGCGTGGCATCCTAGCGACGGCTCAGCGCGCGGCGTGTTGGCGGCGTGGCGTGGGGCGTGGCGCGGCGCGTTGGTAGCGTTACTTCACCACCACGTCGTTCCCAAGCTGCAACACGCGTTGCACCACGCGCCGATACAACTCGTGCCGGGGGATAATATACGTGAGTGACTTGGATCTATCTCGGACCAAATAAAAAGAGAAGACGCCGCGCCGTGAACAACAAAAGTGAAGCCACACAATACCGTGCTCCTGCAAGTAAACATACACGCTCACGCACACACCTACACTAAAACCATGCTCATCGCTCTTAGTACGTCACGAGTCTTAAAAATAGAATTATGCCTTCCTGTGTAGTGAAAACTTGTAAAAACAGCAGCAAATCACATAAAAAGTCTCACGGAATCACTTTTCACTTGTAAGTACTTCAAATAGCATCGTTTCTTAATTATTATACTATTTTAGGTTACTTGGAACACACAACCTTAAAACCGACACACACATAGATAAAAAGGTGGCTTTACTTGTGTTGTTCGCGGCACGGGGTCTTTTCTTTTTATTTGGTCTGAGGGTTCTATCAACAAGTGTGTGGGATTGGTCAGTGTGGCGTGGCGTGGCACGTAACCACTACGTGGTTCCCAAGCTACTCGTATAGCACTCGTTGCTCCACGCGCCGATACATGCAACTGGTGCCGGGGGATATGCGTGAGTAACGTGGATCAGTGTGTATGTATGTATTTTGAGAGTTTCTCCGGGTGGTTTCTAAATATACAAATATTTACAAGCATTGGATATCTGTACATCTAGACAGAAATATGAAATAAGTAGGTACTACCAGATGACGATGTAAGATATTACTAATTAGATTATTTTAAACTATTATTATCTTTATTTTTATTCTGATCTGTTTTAATTTTGTATGTTTTTTTAATATGTGATATGGGTCTATGTATGTTTTTTTTATTGTACTTGTGCCTGAATTAAACGTTTTTTATTTTATTATTATTGAAAATGGCTGCATCTAGACTAGCTGGTGACGTTTGAAGAGATCGTTTTTGCTGGTAACATTTGTAAATTCCTTCCTAAATCTTGGTCAATAGCTGTACTCGGTTTCATATGGTACTAATATTGTAAACCCGAATAAGATGTTTGTTCCTAAAATTGGAGCTTTATTTTTCCAGCGGCGTGGCAGTGGTGCGTGGAATGGTTGGACCTGCTGGGCGCGCCCAGTGTGGCGGCCATCGCCAGCCGTGAGCTGCTGCCGCGCTGGCTGGCGGCCCTAGCAGCTTGGCTCAACACAAACCCCGCCCACGCCACTGTGCTCAACTCATACACAGAGTTCAAGGTATACATTCCTACTACTTACTCATCATCAGCCTATAGCAGTCCACTGATTGACTATGCCTACCCTAATGAACGCCATCGCGCCCTATCTTTGGCTTGACGCATCTCTGCCAGCAGCCAACAGCAGATCGTCTAGCCGCAGGCGTCCCACATTACGTTTACGGATTTCGCGGTCTCCACTCAAGAACTCGTTTACCCCAGCGGTTGTCCGTTCTTCGGGAGATATGACCAGCCCACTACCAATTCAGTTTGCTAATCATCTGAGCTATGTCGGTGACTTTGATTCTCTGTCGCTAGTTCCTTCGGTCCAGGGAGCGGGGAGTGACTACCTAGTGACGTCAGTACGGCAGTACTATTAGGCACATTCATAGCTAATGGATTCAGAACTTCAGTTCTGGATCATTTAAACTTTGAACAAATATTTTTTGTTAACATAGAATCAGTCTACGGAACAGATCCAAGCAAGACATAACACCTGAAAACTTACCCGCTATCAATTAAAAACAGACTTTTCAATCTCATCCTTCTTCCACAGAAAATGTTCCCCGATGAGATTCTGAAAGAGCCTGCGGTCCGAGACGCCTTCCGCAAGGCTTTGGACATGATGAACCGGAGCACCGATATCGACACTGTGGAGCCCCCTCCCCCGCCCCGCTTCACCCCCGTAGATCCAAAGGAAACCTCCAGAATCGCAGACGCATTGGCCTCCGCCACACAACAGAAATCCTTCTCGGAACTACTCGAATCGCGATGCGTCGAAAAGGGAATCACGTTCGTACCTATCGTGGGGAAGAACAGGGAAGGAAGACCTATTTATAAGATAGGGGACAAACAGTGCTATGTAATAAGGAACGTTATTATGTATTCGGATGATTCGGGAAGGAATTTCGCGCCGATAAGCATAGATCGGTTGTTGAATATGGTTGAGGATTAATTTGGGTACAGTCAGCAACGGAAGTTCACATGATCAAAATTTTGACATGAATGTGCTTTGGAAAACTTTTGTTGGTGACTGTAATAGAATCGTGTTGCGTTAGTTATTTGAAAATAAGGACATCAAGAATATGCAAATAAAAACAATTTATTGACAAAAAAGTAATATATCATGCAGACATGCACTGTTTCTATTCTATTCTACTTGCTATGTTTGGTGTTTACAAACTTAGTTATTACAAAACTACGTTATTTATAAAATAGAAGATAACTCAATCCAAGGAAATTTATAAAAGTTAACTAGGTTATAGAATGCTAAGATCTAAAAAAATAAATTCGATATTAACAAAATAACTATTTATTATTGGTAGGCAAACTTGGAAGAACATTCGTGCAAGTAGGCAAAGAAATATTAAATCCAGCATGTACTATTGAATACTGTAGGTATGTTAGTTTGTACTGTAGGTAAGAGGAGGTAGTTAGTAACAAAAATAATAATTAAAAAAATAAAATTAAAACAATATGGCATTCATCTTTGAAATTTGTGGCAAGTTTTTCCAATGTCGACTAGCAGTAAATATGGCACAATACAAAACTAGACTCATTTTGTGACTTAAAACGATTTGATCGATAAGTAA
Organism: Scotopteryx bipunctaria; assembly: GCA_949320045.1. Classification (NCBI taxonomy): domain Eukaryota; kingdom Metazoa; phylum Arthropoda; class Insecta; order Lepidoptera; family Geometridae; genus Scotopteryx; species Scotopteryx bipunctaria. The sequence goes on along the minus strand of OX439459.1, from coordinate 3,321,920 downwards.
ATCTAATAGACTTGTGCCCATTTTCACCAAATAATTTTAAACACAATAATTGCCTTATTATCTGGTTTAAAAAAAAACATTTCATATGGATCTTAGTAAAACATTCCGTCAAACTGGGCAAGGGTATTGATTCTCCTGTGCATTTTTCTAAATTTATAATGCAAGTCCTAAAAATTTTTGTCGTCCTTGAGCGAGCCGACATTAAATTCAGAACTGTCAAATGAAGATTAGAAAAATGAACAAAAGTGGTTCTACCATGACTTTTCCAGATTATACTCGCAAGCGACTAGCGTAGTAGGTACGATAGGGCTTGGCCGATACGTCTTACCAGGTCTTTCATCCCGCCCATGATTTCGTTTATCGCACTTTATGCACCGGGCCTGATGAAGGGCGTCCTTCCATTGTCACTTAAGCGTCAACTTATTGACATGTGTATGTATTCTGCCAATCTTAACCTACGGTGCTCAGTCATGGTTATTGACCAAGTCTCAAAAGTCCAAACTCGGGATTTGAGTGGGACAGCATATGCTAGTATGAAGTAAGAATGCACCGAGCCAGCCGTGCGTACTTGGTAATAAATAAAAAAAAACTGCGTCGTAAAGCTTGAGGGGCTGTGGAAGTAATTGAAGCAAAAGACCGTTCTTTCCATGAGAATCGAAAAGCTGGTATCTCGTCGGAAAATAAATTTAATTTCCTGTTATGGTGGAAGTGCATCTGCATACATGGACAGCGGGTTCTGGCCGAAAGGTGTCGTGTTCAGGACACCACTTGTTATGTATGTTAGTCTGTAAGGTATTTATTTAATATGGACCGAAATGTGTATATTTGTACTCATTTTAAGTTGTCTGAAATAAAGCTATTTTAAGACAAGTTTTCATACGTATTTTTTACTGCAACTATTTTTAGAGTGCTACTCGATAGAGTAAAGCCAGATCTAGCCCGGCGGCACGCCAATTCAACAAATCTGCTTATGGCCAACAGGCTGATTGCACGTTAACACAGAAAAGAAAAAAAAACCTACTACAGTCGCTAGCTAGATTCCTGGAAAGTTCATGGTAGAGCAATATTTGGTAGGTAATCTAGGCTTATCTTACCAGAGCACTCTGAAACCTATGTGCTCTAAAACACTGGATACCGTTTGCCATGCCTAAAGCAAAGTTGCATATAGACAGGGAATAGTTGATTGGTCGTATCACCAGGCAATATCGCGTCCAGATGAAGCCGGTCGCAGCGAGCGTGGCGGACTGAGTGGTAGATACCTTGTCGAGAGGTCTACGCCAGTCATCCACAGATGCTAAGACCAGCGCCTGTAAGATAGATACCTACTGAGGTGGTGGGAACAAAAGTGGAAATTCTACATAGCATACTCTTTAGCTGTATCTTTTTTCTTTTTCCTTAGGTATTATTTTATTCAACTAAGAGGTATCAAAAAACATTTTATTGCTATGGAAATTTACCTAGGGACGTCCGTTAGTTGACCTAAACTAAACCTAATTTGATAGTGGGTACTTCACATGTTTAGTATAGGATAATGCACAAAAAACTTGGACGTGTGTTTATTCGTCCAAGACAAAAAATATATATTTTTTTAATCAGATCTGTTTAAGACATTTTTTGAAGCAAGAGGCAAAGAGGGAGCCTCCTAGAGTCAAATGAATCTGTAGGTACTCTAGTTATTTAGAAAGTAAAGTAAGGTCACCTGTTAACTATGCGAAACCACAGACGCGAAACTCAGTGAAAAGCAAGATTACACAGCGTGTGCGCATGCTTGCATGCTCAAGGGCAATCAATGATAACGGTGGATAAGTTGGCATATTATAGAATGCTGTTAGTATAATCCACTGATTCATTACCTATATTTTAACTTACTTGTTTTATATATTGGCACCTAGTGAATTAATAATTAATTACCACAACACCCAGATCCGGAATATTCGCGGAACATACAAGATTTCTCCCACAGCGGGAATCGAACCAACGCCTCTTTGCGTCTCAGTCGAGCACTCGCCGAACAATTAAGTTTTTGTATAGAAAGAGTAAGAAATACTTACAGAATGTGATGAGAAGTGTTAAGAATATGCTTGGAGCAATGTTAAGACAACTTGTGTGTTGTTTTGCCCACAACCTGCCAACACCAAAACTTGTATTTTAAAGTTAAAAAACAGTCGTGGAATGGAATAGTTAGTTAAGTTACACAAAAGACAGAAACAGAAATAGTAGACACAATTTTATTTTTCAACAAAAGGTATTACAAAAATAGACGAATATTTAAAAAAATAATTTAATAACTTTCACCTACTTACTTAGCTACAACAATGTAAGGATTACGATAAAACATTCTATGAAGTCGGCGATTTAAAATTTGGCAATTTTTATCCTCATATTATATTTAAATATGAGTTAACTTTTGACCGCACTATTTCGTTATAATTTTGTATTCTTGTTAAAATAATGTTATTTAGTGCCGATTCATAATTTTATTTTAATTTATAAAACTTAACTTACCCTTGATTATCACAATGTGGATAAGTCCACCCCATAAAATTTGTAAATAAATAATTTAGATACAGCCATAGCATGACTATCATCTGCTTACATAATGAATACTTACACTTTCTCATCATCACCTACAATATGAAATTAACATAAATGAATAAATATAATACTCATGCACAGTACCTTGTAGGTCCATAGCTAATAACAATATTATCGTGCATCGTTTCAAACATACCTAATTCTAATGTATCCAAGTACAAGTCATGCTAAATGGCTTTGATTACAAAATAAAAAATACTTATCTACCCACTGAGATTGCTCTTAAAATCTACTTTTCTCTACTCCATCTTAATCTATGGCGGCTAAGACTTACTACTTTTACTGATTTGAAATTCTACTAAGAGAGGATTGTGTTTGAGCTATGTATTTTGTCAATCATTTTACAGTTTCTTTCTTTTTGTTCTGCTCATATTTGATAGCCCTGCCTACCTGGTAAAGGCTTGTACAAGCTACAAACACATTGACAGCAAAAAGGCTATAATTTTTCGGGATGATCACGAGAGAGTAACGCGACCATATGATGCCAGTGGCCGCGAGAGATACGGACTGGGGTACGGATAAGGTCTCGACCGGCCGATTCAAGTCGCCCAAACCAGCCATCACCAAGCCCTGAAAGTGTTATGTACGTCAGTGAAACACCATGATTGGGGGGATGGGATTGGCAAAATGCAAACTTAAAATTATTTAATGTATTAACAGGTATGTTAATGCCACAGATGATAGAACATCCTCTAAAAAATCTAGCTCAGAATTATTATGCCTCATATTATTATCTGCTAGATCTCATATGTATTTGCCCATTTAAATATGATTTAGGCAGGCATGTAGCACATATGCCAATAGCTATGGCTAGCACTCAGTTCAGTGCCATGTCCATCAAAAAATTTCAGGGAATGAAGACTATCCTCCTGATGAATAAATGGATAAGTTTAAAGGAGGCACTTATTACATAGCCCACCTTACCTACTCGTAAATATAAGTTGTGATCTAGCTACATATTAATATTAATTCATAAAATAACATCACCAATAATTTCTTTACTTCTTTTTTTTTATTCATTTCATAGTTAATAGCCCTGCCTATCTGGTAAAGGTTGGTACTAGCTACAAACACATTGACTGCAAACAGGCTATAGTTTTTCGGGACAATCACAAGAGAATAACGGGACCAGACAAGTCCAGTGGCTGCTAGAGACGCACATTGGGGTAAGGATAAGTTCTCGACAGGCCGATTTAAGTCTCCCAAGCCAGCCAACACCAAAGTCTGAAAGTGAACTATGTAAGATGTCTGAAAGTGAAATATTTGGGATACCATGATTTGTGAACAAAATGCAAGTCAAAAAGTTTCTTTTCATAAAGCTTTATAAAGTGAGGACTGGAAATTTTATTAACTTTATAAAAATCCATGTGTGAATATCTAAATATTGTAGATAGATAGAAACATAACAATTCTTTATCATATAAACATGAAATTCTGAGTAAATAGGTAAATATAAAGGTCAATTATGTAGGTCAGATAGTTCATATAATTTCCAGCCATTGAAAACATTATAAGACTCGCATTTTATTTACAGTATTGATGTCAACATTGAAATGAAATGGGACCCCATGTGAATTTAAATATTATATACAATGACTTGAACTTTATTTATTTACCTACTTATTGTTAAATCAAGATTCAGATTATCAAGCAATATGAATTCTTGATATCAATCATGACTTGATGTGCCAAATAGGTAGGTAAACTGTCAGTGTATCAAATGAAACATAGAAATTCACCAAGGCAATATGCACTGCATGTACCTAGGTACTTTGGTTTTAGATAAGATAAATAAGTTTAGACGTTTAACGTTGGCCTCAAACGAGGTGATGAATATAAATAGAGTGACCTTGACAACCAAATACGTCCGCATTAGCACTTACCCATTTGAATGCAGGAGCCCAGAAGAAAATAGTTTTAGGACCTGCAGAACAAAAAGATAACTTTAATCTTTACTTCTTTTGACTCCTATTGAACTAATAGTTAAATAAAAATCTTACCAGCCTCATGCTCCCATAGTGGACGCAGTTTCGAAGGTACGAATCTATCAGCAGCGCCGATCAGGGATTTGTATAAACGAGAAGCCATTTTAGCAGGGTCTGGGTTGCAATTTCGGATGGAAATAGGAATTGGGAGGGTGGCTCTCACGAGGCACTAATTTACATGAATGTTACACTAGAATTTACATGACCACTCGAAATACTTAGATCGGCCGTGACGAGACCTTGGGAAAAATTGATAAGATAAGGCTGACGTTTACATTTTCTGTCTCTTGTCAGCGGACTGACAGTGACATATTAATGACAAAGTACGTTTGGTATCCTATTCTACTGTCCTACTAATATTAAAAATACGAAAGTTTGTGAGGATGTAATGATGTGTGGATGTGACGATGTACATAATGTTTGTGTAACGGCTGAACGGATTTGAATGAAACTTGGAATACACATAGTATGTGTGCTGGAATAACATACATACATACATAAAATCACGCCTGTTTCCCATAGGGGTAGGCAGAGATCACGGATCGCCATTTGCTACGATCCTGACATACTTCTTTTGCTTCCTTCACTCTCATTACATTCCTCATGCATGCTCGTAGGTTTAGGGTACTCTTGACCTGGCCCTTTTCCAAAACGTCGCTGATTTGGTCCAGGTACGTGCGCCGAGGTTTTCCCCTTCCAACGGTACCATTCACACTCGCCTCATACACCTGTCTCGTTAATCTTCTTTCATTCATCCTCTCTACATGACCGAACCATCTTAACATACCTTTCTCAATCCTCATCACTACATCTTCTTTCACTCCACATCGCTCTCTTATCACGCTATTTCGCATTCTATCTTTCAAAGTTACCCCACACATACTTCGCAACGCACGCATTTCTACTGCATTCACTCTACTTTGATGTTTCTTCTGCCATACCCAACTTTCACTACCATACATAAGTGTCGGCACTAGTACTCCTCATGTACAGCCAACATGGTATGGAATAACATATAGGCACCTTTTTGTCCAGATTTTATTTCCGGGCACGAGCGAAGCCGCGGGCGAATGCTAGTATTACCATAAATTACAGGCACGGATATGGACAACACTGACAACACTGGCTTTGCTATTACAAGTTGGATTCTTCGTTCAAAAATGGTCACCCTCGTTATCACAAGGTCAATACAGAATAAAAACTAGGTTCCTACATCAAATACAGTATTCAAAATAAATCAGAACCTACCTAGGGCTGTAACCTTAACTTATGAAAATTTCGTGAAAGTCAACTGAATTTAAAGATATAAATAAGCAAGGATGTTGTGTTGTAACAGGTGAAATAGGCTCAACATGCAGCATTTTTTCCGAACGAATTAAACATGGGCGCGCCGTGCGTGTGTGTTTTGAGAATGTAATTTCCTTTGTTTATTTCGCTTTTTTCGTTGAGTTTCTGTGTTTTTTCGTGTCTATTACTTTAACTCATTTTATGTTGTGTTCTGACTTATGTTCTGATCATGGGGACTAGCACAATGGGCAGCGATTTGCATTCTGATAAACAAGACAAACTCCTCAAGTTACAAGCTCGAAAAAAGGAACTGGAGCTGATGCTTGCTAATAAAAATGAGGAGCTTTACAAGCTTTGCGTCCAAGAAGTGCAGCTCACGGGGATTATGCCTCCGGAAGCACCGTTAAGCCCAGATGTGCCACAGAGAGAAAGACTGGGCAGTGTACGGAGTGAAAATAGATCCACAGATGGCAACGACGTTCACGATGGCTCCGATAACTCCTCCCGACGCTTCCGAGCCGGTCCCATTCACGATTCTGATCAAAATCTGCGCAAAAATCTATCACATAGGCTGTCCACGCCGTCTATTTCAGGCATGTCAACAAAGAGCCATCCAAGATTCATAAGACGTCCAGAAACAAGTTGTTCAAACTTTTTTCCATCACCTCCCCAAGAACGCAACACTGATACATTTTCTATGCATACATCTCACACCTACCCTGCACTAGCAGGTCGTCATGAGACTGTTAATGAAAATACTCCGACTGATATCCACTCTGGCACATTTGCCAGACACCATACCATGACAACTGAGTATATGAACAAGATTTATTATAATAACAATACCCCGGAAGCCCAGCATGTGTCTCGGCTGCGTGAGACACACTTCAGCTCAAGCCACCCTGACATTACTACAAACTACACCCATGGAAGTGTAGCACCGCATCCACCACAGAATGGAATGCGTAATACTCCCCTATTGTACCAGTATGCTTCACATTTAAAAGCTCAGAGTCAGCACTTAGGAGGCCTGCCTCATCACCAGCAAATGCAGGCTCAAACTAAGCGGAGACCAGATAGTGTCCGCCGGCACACTTTACAGAGAACCCAAACATACCATTTGACTTCTCACAGTGATTACAATCAGCATTTAGAGAACATGACTGATGGCTACAGGCCTCCTTTGCCAGTATATCAACATCGATCACACATGGATATTCAAGAACCTCCACATTTAGTAGAACGAGCTGTGCCTTTGCGGGAACACAATAGTATACGCCATCCAATGCATTTACAACTTCAAGTATCCACAGATGATTACGGTAATGAGAGAAGAGGCTACCCCGATGCAATGAGTCCTGTTAGTATGAAGTCTGGATACTCAAACTTTGACTCCGTAAGCATGAATAAATTCTCCCCGCTCTCTCAGAATGAGATGAAGGTGAAAGAGAAACAATGGTATGAGACATCTTTAGATTCACCTACAAAATCTGAAACATCACTTCTAAAGAAAAGCTCTAGCTTAAAACGCACTTCCAGCATAGGCAAGTCACAATCACAAGCTTACGAAGTGATGATTTCATCTGGCCGACATTCAGCAATGCAGAGCCCTAATCAAATACACCACAGTCCACACCACTCTCACAATCCTCACCAAGTAGCTCACAGCCCTCATCAGGTCCAACATAGCGCTCATCACATCCCACAGAGCCCTCACAGTCCCCGTCAAGTGCCTCAAAGCCCTGTGATGTCACCCAGCGGAGTTTCTCTTGACTCTCCAAAAAACTTGACAGTTATTGAGCAGGGTAAATGTATTCCATATAGAGAGGAGACTAAACCATTTGAGATGTCAGATTTCTACAAATACTCAACAAAGTTCAGGCAGCCTCCGAAACAGGCTCCAATTAATCCTGGGCCCAGTGCTAATCCATACAATAAGCTCCCGATGGAGTTACCTCACTATTCTCAAGACCACTGGCATGGACAGAATCACTGATTAATAGAATTTATTGCTTCTTAGTTAAGCTTATTTATTTTCTTTGTTTATATTTTAAAAAGCACCTGTATTTGGATTTGTAAATTTTTCAAGTCCAACAGACTGTTTTTAGCTTTAAGTTATGGGCATACTAAAAGTGTTTTTGTGTGGATTAATCTAAACACAACATTATCTTGTATGAGATGATAGATGCATGCAATGCAATGAACTGACCCATTCAATGCTATGTAACTTGACCCTTACCCTAGCTCATAATGTACTTATTAATAATCATGCCAGATTTTTATACAAATCCATATTAGTCTGGATTAATTATTATGTAGTTTAAAACTAAAAAAATGTGTACCTGGTGCACTAAACCATGATTTAAAAAGATTACAAAATAATCTTTATTTAAAGAACAATGATGAATTATGCGATTATAAATAACTAGCTGCCGCCCGCGGCTTCGCCTATATGTTAATCCAGTCAGTACATGTACTATGTAAATTCTAAGTTTCATTCAAATCCGCTCACCTGTTTAGGCGTGGAAGAGTAACAAACATCCATACATCCATACAAACTTTCGCGTTTATAACAGTAGCATTTAGATATTTTGATTTGATAATTGCATAACATCTAACAAGTCTGGTAGAATGTGATAGTTTTTCTAACATGTTGTACTAATAGTGTTCTTATAATAATAGTGCCAATTCCTCTTTGTTTTTATCCTAATGGCACTGTCTACTAAGCACCATGCTTACCCACCGCTTAGACTTTTACTTACACCAAATATTATTTCATTCATGTATTGAAGTCTCAATGTTGTATATACTTTTACAAACAGTATGTGAACTTTTTAATCAAAATGACTCTGTATTTATCATACATAATTATCACGCCCGTATCCCTAATAGGGTGGGCAAAGACACAAGTAACCATCTGTATTTATCTTCAGGTATTTATCATCATAACTTTTTTCGCTATTTAGCTCTCTTTTAAAGTTAAATGGTCTGGTCTTGTAATAGTTTTAGATTAGAGATAATTTTTTGATTATGACTAGTAAATCAAGAAATTTAACTTTTTGTGAAGCAAAGGGTAAAAATATTTTCAGTTTTAGATGTTAGAAGTTGCCTTCTCTGTGTGATAATGTGATACTAAGGCAGGTAATAATAAAATTATGTACTCGAATTATTGTAACCAACTTATTTTTTAGATACTGAAAGACTTAGATGAACTTGCCAAGCAACTTTGAGCTTAATTGCCATGTCAGTAACGTCCAATTACAAAATAGCATTTAGATCGTGTTTTGTGGAAATAGGGTGTAGGTACCCTAATACTAGTTTGCCTTGATGTATACCTAATTTAGAAATTACGATTTTATATAATGTATTAGTAATTAACCAGGTATTTTTAGTAAAATAGAATACAAATTAATTAAATGCCTAAAATATAGTTTAACTAAAAGGTTATTTTTTATAACTGGTTGAATGTGTTACAGGCACACCTTAATAATTTAAATGTAATAAATATATCTAGATACTAAACACTCGTATTTAATTATGAACATTTAGGTCTCTAACCATGGCCAAAAATGCTCAACTTCTAGATAACTAACTGTACTATAAAGATGCCACCTAAATCATTTGCAATAGATGATGACTTTGATAGAGATATAGAACAAAATATTGTAATTTATCTTTTTTATCTATCCGATTAAACACAGAATTCTAGTGTTGCTATTTTCTCTCAAAAAATCCCCATGATGCAAAAACCTGCAACAGAGTGTACCTATAATGGATGGACGGTTGACACACTTTTATAGAGTCGTTATTCAAAGTCGGCTGTCGACAGCTGCTGTTAGCAAGCTCGTAAATCTGACTAACTGCCTCACCTACCTACCTATTGCGGAGATTTTGGGAGACCGAGCTACACCTAGAGCTATTGTTAGACATTTCACTTAGCGCCAACGAATCTTAAACTAAGATCCAGAATGCTAAGAACAGCGCAGAATGCAGAGCTATTTATTACCAGTGAGCTTTATGCGCAGTCTAGTGTGTGTGATCTAATTATGGTTCGATGAATTAATAAAACAATTCTTTTAGATTTTCATTTTTAAATCACAGTGACGAGACTAGTAGTAGGTAGGTACGTAACAGATTCACAAGAAAAAAAAGAAAAAAGTGCTTCGCTCTTCAGGTTGTAGTTTTAAAGAAGTACTTTACAAACGCGGACAGCTAATATAAAATAAACCAAAGAAAAAAGTTCAGGGTCAATAGTGGACTTCATCTTCACTGATTAGGTAGGTACATGCTGATTATTTTGCAGTTTCAGAAGCAGATCATGCAGGGACCGCTTTCCAGGGTTAAAACCACCGCCACTACCGCCGAGATAAAAATCGTCACCCCCTGAAACAAATACATACATAGGTAAGTAGGTATTATCACGCCCGTACCTATTCTATTAATGGTGTGGGAAGAGCCACAAGTAAACAAGGAAAGTTGCAGCCACTATAGATTTTAAGTCCAAGATGGACATGGTGAATCATGGTGACAGGTGAACAGCAGCCCGTCGCCCATAGGTATAGGTGGTCCATCATTTTGGAGAGGTACCATTCCTTAGTCGACTTTTACGACACGCTTAGGGAGGGAAGCAGCTGGACGCATTCTATATTTTTTCTTCCAGTCCAGCAGAGAATATCTATTAAATGATTAAATAATTACCTACCCAACATAAGTACCAGTACCTACCTACATAAGTAGTGGTATGTACTTACAGTTCTGACCCCACACTAAAACTTCCTTCGTCATCGAGCATAATAACCGAATTAGGATAAAATGCTCGATGACATATCGACGACGCATGTTAGGTAGACAGTTTACCTAGGTACCTACCTACATAGGTAGGTACCTATAGAAATCGGGCAAAGGTAAGTGGAAAATTAGCCTAGATCTGCGAGGAGCTTTATCACTCTTTACCCATACAGATGAACAAACAATTTAAATTAGGGTTCCTAAGCCCAAGTTTAATCTAAAGCCACATAACACACCCACATCTGGAAAGTACAGTAAGCATCAGAAGTTGATGACTTTTTCAAAATTAATTAATGTTTATCAAAGGGTAGGTATTGTATCGCCTAATTTACCTTAGGTAGGTACTTTATTCTCTCGACTTTTCGTCTGCCTTTGCAACTGCCGTGGCAGTGACTTAGCTGCTATTGTTTTGGTTATGAAAGTTTAAAAATGACTTTCAGAATAGATTCATTGCATGTCCCGAATACAATATTCAGACAAAATTAGTGCTAAAACTTATTTTTAACTTATTTTCTACCCCATGATATTTAAAAATCGAAATTTAAAATTGCTTATCTTGGAGAATCAGGGAGTTTTTGTTGACAAATTGTTTCGGAATTTTCTCGAGCTCTTATTTACTTTTGATAGTGACTGTACCTACCCGATTCGCGCCTCCGAACTAAATAATAAATATTTGCTTGGGCTGTAAATGAACGTTTCAGAAATTGAGTGTTAAGCTTTATTCAGCTCAGTTGGGAGCAAACTAATTGCCTTTTAGACCAGAGATATTGGAGGTGTTATGAACAGTTTATCACCCTTTTGGATTAGCCCTTTTTTATTGAATTGTCAGCCATAGTCGAGAATGTACTTAGGTAAATTATTGTTACTTTATAACGACGTGAAATGGAACCATTATTTTTCGAATTCGCCTATCCGTCTGTCACGCCTTATTATTACGGCAACTACTAAAAGATACCGGTTTGAAAGCGGACTCCTATAATTGTACCTAAGTGAAAAGAAAAACCGGTTAAGTACAAGTCAAATTCGCACACGAAGGGTTTCGTACCATCTACATAAATGTTTCTTGTATGAGACCCCCTTTTTATTTTATTTTTATTATTTGTTGCGGCAATAGAAACACTACTCTGTGAAAATTCCAACTCTACCTATTACCGTTCATGAGATACGACCCGCTGACAGACGGGCGGACAACGGAGGCTTAGTAATAGGGTCCCGTTGGCACCCTTCGGGTAATTCTAAATACTACTATGACCATAAGTTCATTCGATTCATTCAAACCAGTGTGGTAATTTCGTGCATTTCGACACATTGTTGCTTTTAAACTCTCATTTACCAGCTCCGCCAAGTGGTCCGTTGATGCAGCCCTCGTCCCACATGTTGACGCACCGCTTGCCAGGGTTGAAGCCACCTCCAGACAGGTACCAATCGTCTCCACCTATCGGTATAAATCAAAGCTTGATGAGTCGATATTTGTAAATTGTCAGTTAATGACTTTCAGAATCAAGATACTATTAGTATTACTATTAGTAGTGAAAAGATTTAAAGTGCGCATCTAAGGCTCCAAGAATTTAGATCATATTATTAATACAAACATATTATCACGTCCGTATCCCATTATATACTGGGGTGGACAGAGCCACAAGTAGGTAATCATAAGAAAACCTGCAACCACTCCTGAGTATAAATTAATATTAGCCTCAATTTTACCACTAGGTAGGGGCTTCCCCTTGCTCTCTGAAGCTTCGGTCTTGTGTCATACAATGTTCATACATAATATAAAACCAAGGATCTCCACTCTTGGCAAACTCTTGTTTTGCTGCATTCGATTTCATAAAACTATTCACGCATTTTCGTGGACTGAAAGTAGGTAGGTCTTGATCTGGCCTTTTTACAAAACGTCGCCGAATTTTTCACGTTGTACCCGGATCAAAAGTAGCCTACTAGATTATAATGTTTTTACTAGACATATCATCTCACCTGCACCTCCTAACGGTCCGTTAATACAGCCTTCGTCCCATAAGTTTGCGCATCTTTGTGTGACTGAAATTAATAAACTGGACTTATTTTATGTATGTATGTGTATTATTACGTCGGTATCCGATGGGGCGGGCAGAGCCACAAGTAGTCATAAGAAAACTTGCAGCCTGATTCAAAGTCCCAAGATGGATATGGTGAACCATGGTGACAGGCGATCAGCCCATCGCCCATATAGATGGTCCATCATGTCGGAGAGGATACTATCTCTTAGTCGACTTTTACATGCTTGGGGAGAGAAGCAGCTGGACGCATTCTATGGTTTTTTTTACTCCCAGTCCCGCAGAGCAGTTTTATGATCTTACATAAACATTTGAAATCTACGCAGCGTCTAGTCTACGGGAAATTGTCCCCGGAGCGATTACATAAAGAGTACCTACGCAAATCTTACGCAGATTCTATGCTGAGTCGACGCAGTCTGAGCATTGTCTAAGTCACCGTAAAATTGAAAATACCGGTTATATCTCGCGAGATTGTAAACTGTCGAAAGATTGTGAACCGTAACATACTGCTTATAATTTAACTGCTTTGAATTTCTGGCTCTTCGGTCGCCGAAGAGCTAGAAATTTAAAGCAGTTCAGCGGACGCTGCCGCGGTACGCTCGCTCTGCTCGCTCGCCTCGAGCGTAATTTTTCACTAACTAACCGACCTAACCTACTAATTTCGATCTAAGCAGATGTTCGATAGTTTACAATCTCGCCGCGAGATTATAAGCTACCGGTATTTACAATTTTAAGTAAGTTCGTAATGTGCTAGTGGCCAAACTCTTGTGACGGAGTTTTAAGGCCGCATATAGGCCTCCGTTGTGGCTTAACGACTTAAAAGCTGGGACCGACAATTTAACGTGCCCTCCGAAGCACGGAAGCGCTCAGCTCGTAATGCCACTTGCGGTCACAACGTTGCTTAACTTTACCGATCAATCAAGAACGTCTAAGCAAGCTACGCCACGAGCGCTTCGAATTCTACGGTGATATCGACAAAGTCTACGCAGAGTACATATAGTCTACGCGGATTCTATGCAATCTACGTACAGTCTACGCAGCTTTTACGCAGCGTCTAAATAACGACTGTGTAGAGTCGAGGTAGGATTAAGAGTCCTAAGTACAAAATGATAAAAAAAACTGTCAATTGTGAGACTTTTAAGCATTACTTTATCATCTGTAAAGCTACATAGTGACAAATTAACATATTATTATTACATTGAAATAAGACGTTGATCATGCAAAACAGTCGTTTTAAAATATTCAAAAATTCAATTTTTACTCACAATGTTTAGGGTGCGCCAAAGTTTTACCGTAAACCAGTGAAATTACACCCAAGAGTACGATAAATGCCTTCATTTTGAAAATTAGAAGCAACTTTTCTATTTGTAAGAATAATTTCAGTGAATATTTTGGGCAAACGTCGATGGTTTTTATAGGACTCACGGGCACTCGAGAATTTAATTTGGAATCGTCATCGAATTCAATTCACACTCGAGATAACTTTATTAATGAAATGGGATATCATTAATGAATTTGATGAAGTGGAGTGCTGATATTTAGGTTCTTGGGCCACTACCAGCGAACCGTCCCTAACTTCGAAACAGTAATTAAATCAACTTTTTTTTCTATAGGTAGTCCCAGCGTAATAAAACGAAAGAGCACAATTAGCTTTTAAGTCTACTGTTTAGTTTTTTAGGGTTCCGTACCCGAAGGACGCCAATGGGACCCTATTACTAAGCTTGCGTTGTCCGTCTGTTTGTCTGTTTGCCCGTCCGTCCGTCTATCTGTCAGCGGGCTGTATCTCATGAACCGTATATTTCAATTTAATTCAATTTATTCATTGGTAACAATAAAAGGTTACATATCAGTTTTATACTACCTAATAGTTAGGTAAGTAAATACCTACATACATTGTGTTGTTCATTGTCGTACCTTCACCGAGTATTCAAGTTTATTGTCTTTAAAAAAATTATAATAGCTATAATAAATCAAATAAAAATTAAATTATTCGAATAAATGTATAAAAATGTATTTTTAATAATAATTAATTAAATTGTTAGCATAAATATGTTGATATAATAATAATACAGTATGTAACTGAGAAACTGATCAACCCTATAATGCGATTGATCAATGAGCCAATTTATTAATTTAAATTTGAAGACTTTCGTTGACGGAGCTTTTTCCTTTTAGAAGTTTGTACGGAACCCTCGGTGTGCCTAACACTTTGATTCCGACTCACACGTGGATGTTTTTTTTTCGTATTCTCTAAATTGCCAATTGAATGTCAATAATTTGTTAAACTTGTTGTCCAAGCTGAGAACTACATCTTCAAAGGTTAACGAGTTATTCATGAACCTCTCCGGTTCGAGAGAAACAAATTGGTAGAAATCTGAAAAGCATTCTTAGACTCTTCCAGCGTTATTTACAAATACAAATTATTTTAAAAAGGGATAAACATTCAACAATTTTGGTACGACTTTGACACAATTTTTTTTTATCCGGGAACGATGTCATGACGTCACTTGACGCGTGAAATTGTGGAGTCATCGTGATAATGCGACACGTCACATGAGATCAATATCTCGTGTTGCATTATCATTTATCGCGTATAAATGACGATTTTATGATACTGTCTTTTGTGATCGAAATTTGATAAAGAAATGAACAAAAACTAGTATTATGGTTAGGTACCTAACTTCATGTTCCTTAAAAAGTATTAAAATGGTTTGGCCAAGGTCATCATCAAGGAAGTTATGGAATGTAAAGCCTACCCGAGTGCGAAGAAGGCTTTAATGCTTTAACTGCGACTTTAGGGGACAATAATTTGAAACCAGAGGAGATACAGGGAAACTGTCTAAGGGAGAGTGTTCTTTTTTTATTTAAAAACTAATCTGTCTTAAGAATCATTTAGGTAGGTACCTACTCTTTTATTTTTAGAAAAAATTTGGTATAGAAAATTAAATGGCCAAGCGTTTATTGGTTCAAAACTTAATAATTTGACAGTCCTTAAAATATTGGCGTCCCTTTTATATACATACATTGAGATATCATGGACCGCTATAATTATAGAGCTATCAAAAGGAAAATACACACAGAATCGATATGATTATTATAATAATGTTAGAAGGCATTTATTCTCTAACTAGGGAACATCCCGCGACTTTGGCGGCGTATTTTTTTCATCATGCGTCCTCTATGAATTTAATTTCGGTAATTCCCTTCCTAGAGCGCCTTACACCATAAGGGATATAATACCCTCAAAGTTTCATGGTTCTAGGACTTATGGTTTAGCTTGGTTATTCTGGGCTTGTGCGTTTATTGTCAGTCAGTCAGTAGCGTAAGAGCTTTTTAACTAAATAGTAGTTCGTCCCAAATCTCGCGCGCCATGTCCTCAATCCGCACGTTTGGCATTGGATTAACGGTTCGTATTTTATGCTCTAACAAATATATTTACAAACATACAACGCCAAATCAGCCAAGTTGCCCCTAAGATCTTCGCTCGCTTCTCTCGCTCGATCAAATATTACTGTCTCCACGGAGCCACACGATATACAAATAAAAATATTTTATTTCACAAAAACTTATGACTACAAACTTAGTGATACACTTCTGTTTTAATTTCCCTGTGTGACAGGAAGTGATAAAGTATATATAATCTTGGGAAATAGAATCACCAAAAAGCTAATCACTGTATCACTATGATAATGTGCGTCCTTTATCAGAAGACTACGTACGTTATAAATTTAGCTATCTTTGCTATGGCTAGTGATTTAGTTTACATAGTCGGAGCGGGCGTGATCAAAAAACTTTCCTATTATTAACAAGTGAACTTGGAATTGGTAAGTTACTATATTGTTATTACCTGCTTAACTGCATACATTATATCACACTCGTATCCTTAATGGAGATATGCAGAGCAACAAGTAAACATAAGAAATAATGCAGCCACTCCTGATTCAAAGTCTTAAGATATCCGAACCACGGTGACAGATTTCAGCCTATCGCCCATATCATCCATCGGTCCATCGGTCCATCATATTGGAGAGGATACCATTACCTTAGTTGACTTTTACGATATTCTCGGTAACAGAAGCAGCTAGACGCATTCTATATTTTTTTTACTCCCAGTCTCTGCTGAGAAGCAAAAACTGACTGGTAAAATTTTCCAAAGTAACATGGCGAGAATCGGTTGGGTGTTGCTGACCATCTTATCGGCAGTCTACGTCTCAGATGCCTACAAAATCCTGTTGATCTTCCCTATGCCCGGGAAGAGTCATGGTATCCTGGGAGAAGGTGTGGCCAGGCATCTGCTGAATGCTGGACATGAGGTCAGTTTTCAACTTTTTACTTATATTATAAAATTCAAAAGCTTTTACTCAATAATATCACAAAAGAGATCCATTTGAATCAATATATTTAATTATTTTTTATTATTTTTAGGTAACGGTTATCACACCTTTCCTGAACAAGAACCCACATCAGAATCTGACACAGATCGACGTCAGTGGCAACTTCGACTTCATCGATATAGGTATTTTGGAACTTTACGAGTAGGCACTAAAAATTGCCAAAGTGCGAAATTAACCAACCATATTTTTTCTTTTTGT
Organism: Scotopteryx bipunctaria; assembly: GCA_949320045.1. Classification (NCBI taxonomy): domain Eukaryota; kingdom Metazoa; phylum Arthropoda; class Insecta; order Lepidoptera; family Geometridae; genus Scotopteryx; species Scotopteryx bipunctaria. The sequence goes on along the minus strand of OX439459.1, from coordinate 3,304,637 downwards.
TAGGTGCTCTAGGTACTTGTTTATTATCAACGTTACACAATAATCAGGAGAGCACTGGTGGTCTAGTTAATAGTGACCCCGCCTTCCGATCCTAAGGTCGTGAGTTCAAATCCGGTCGTACACCAATGAATTTTTCTAATGTTTGCGAAAAAAATATGTGCGCTATATCAGTACTCTCAAACGGTGAAGAAAAACATCGCGAGGAAACCCGCGGCTTAGACAGCTGCGCACGTATTGACCAGTCTTTCCTCTGGACAAGGCCGACTAAGCTGAAATGATGGAATAGGTGCTGGGCAAGCCTACTCGATCCCGGGCACTACACCGTCCCGTTCGTGAAGGTAAAAGTTGTCTCCTGACGCTACTAAATAAAAAATAAATCATCTACTATAGATGGTAAAAGGCCTTAGTACACAATAATATGGTAAATAATGATAGGTACCTATGGTAGATATTTTGGTAAGGATTGAGATCTGAGATTGTTAGCCGTCGAAAAAGCATAAGGTCCTTAATTCGACTTCATTTTTATTTAATAAACGTTTGTTTAGTATATTCATTGAAGTCAGTTTATCTTTTAGACTTAATACATAATTAGGGGTTTCATTGGGATTGTATTGGGCAAATTAAATGATCTTTATTATCAGAAAGAAACTTACAACTAATACAAATATAATTTACAATAGAAACAGTCGGGCTATCTAAAAGCCTGTGTTAACTTTTAACTAGGTATTTTTATTTGATACCTATTGATTTGTTATTGTTTTTTTTCAGAGAACTTGTTGAGTATTAAATCCTTAATGCATAGCCAGGTATCCATGAACGAAAGATACTTGATGTTCATAATGTATCAGTACGCCACTAAAATACTTTCGAACGAAAACGTAAAGAAGATTATGGCAGACCCAAATGTACATTTTGACGCTGTCATCGCCGAATGGCTATTTAGCGAACTATATTCTGCGTACGTAAAATAATACAATTTATTAATAGACTAGCGACCCAATTTTTTACACCTCGGGTTACATTATTGGAGTTTTAGTAAGGATCCCTAATTTTTTTGAAAATAATTTATAGCCTATGTTATTCAGTAATAATGTAGCTATCTACGGGTGAAAGAATTTTTTAAATCTGTTTATTAGTTTCGGATACTGGATTAACAAATAGGTTATTTTTTATCCGGGTACCACGCGAGCAAAGCCGCGGGTTGCAGCTAGTAAAAAATAGTTGGGCTGTATAAAGACAGATGCAAATGGTCTATTCTGTTTCAGATTATTAGAATGTGAAAGCGTGCCTGTTTTTTTTTTAATTTTTAATTTCTGAGGATTGCTGGGTTGCGACATTATTTAGGACCTTAGTAAGAACTTTCCTTTGTCCAATGTTTCTCCAACGGAATCTGTTTTTAGTAAAGTGGATTATTCTGGCACCCAAAAAAAATACTGGTTAATAATTCTGGCTCGTGGCGTAGCTTGCTTAGACGTTCTTGTGTGATCGTTAAAGTTAAGCTACGTTGTGCGTGGTCACAATTGGGATAGGTGACCGCAAGTGGCATTACGAGCTGAGCGCTTCCGTGCTTCGGAGGGCACGTTAAATTGTCTGTCCCGGCTTTTAAGTCGTTAAGCCATGACGGAGGCCTATAGGCGGCCTAAAAACTCCGTCACTAGAATTGGCCACTAGCTCATATGAACATACATACATACAATAAAAAACAAACTACTAGTAGTCGTGTCACTAGTTTTTTCGAACAATTGCCCCTCAAAGGCTTGACACATCATGTTTTTCGAACTTATTTGGCTGATGATGATGTGTAAATCGTCCTGAATAACAAATATAAGTAGCATAACTACCTTTTTGACGTACTCGTTGGCGTGGCGGGCGATTGTTCGGCAGAGACGCAAGAGGCGCGGGTTCGATTCCCGCTGCGGAAGAAATGTTTGCATGATCTGTAAATATTTGTTCCGGGTCTGGCAGTTGTGGTACCATGGTACTCGTAGTTTCTGATACCCACGACACGGGAATCCTAGTGTTGAGTCAGGACTCTGTATGTGACTGTTGGTTGTTATTATTTTTTTATTTGTCTTACTAATAATTTCAGCATTGCAGCGGTCTACGAAGCGCCCCTGATCTGGTTCTGCTCAGTGGAACCACACTCGATGATCTTGCATCTGGTCGATGAGTACCTTAATCCAGCTTACAACGGGTGGTCAGTCCACGACATCCCTCCTTTCTCCTTCGCACAGAGGATTCAGGAGATGTGGTTTAATATCGAAATTTCGGTTATTCGGGGGACGTAAGTTGCTTTTAGGACGTTGCTTCAAATCCGGTCGTGTACCAATTGATTTTTCTGTGCGAAAAATTGATGTGCGCTATACCAAGTACTCTCAAACGGTAAAGTAAATCATCACGAGGAAACCCGCGGCATAGTCAGCTCCGCACGTATTGACCATGTCTTTCCTGTGGACAAGGTCGACTAAGCTGAGAGAATGGAATAGGTGCTGGGCAAGCCTACTCCATCTTAATTCGTCCTGGGCACTACAGCGTCCCGTTTATGAAGGTAAAAGTTGCCTTCTGACGCTGTATAAATCGTTTACTATAGATTGTAAAAGTAGCTTTTAAATACTGATTCGCAAGATTGTTTATTTGGTGGTGATAGACTGATCACCTGTTACCATGGTTCACCATATCCTTCTTGGGACTTTGAATCAGGAGTGATTGCTGGTTTCGTGTGATCACATGTGACTCTGCCCACCTTATTAATTAGGGCGTGTATTGTATTTTTTTAAAGAAAAAAAATGCGTTATTTGGCACAATATTATACAAGACATTTATAAAATGTGCGATAAAAAGATTGTATAAGTGGGTACAATTTGCAAGTGCGCTGGCTCCCACCCTAGGAGAACCTGTGTGGATAGCTAGCCTAAATAGCTAGCCTGGGTATTGTGGTACCATGGTTTCTGATAACGACTACCACCAGGGGTCCCAGTGTGGTGTCCGAACTATGCATGAAATGCCCAAAAAACGTGAATATTGCGTGTCATTTAATTGGAGATATATAACAAGTTCTATATATTCGTTCACTGTGTCCTTTACTAGCGTACCGGAGACACGATCATAATAAGCCAATCACATTTGATTTATATTTTTAGCTTCATCGAGTATGCCCAAAGACGGGCTTACGCTAACCTCGTCGTGCCATACATTGAGCAACGGGGAAGAGTTGCACCCTCTTTCTCGGAGTTGAAGTACAATGCCTCTTTGGTCCTCGGCAACTCTCATGTGTCCTTGGGATTACCCACGACTGTTCCTCAGATTTATAAATCTGTGGGTGGGTACCATGTCGAAGATAATGTCAAGCCTTTACCCCAGGTATGTACGAGTAAACTTGAAAACGTGGCCGAACTGCTCACAATAGTGAATATATTGAGAATGTCCCTGGAATGGAACCGTATAAGAAATGGACCGTAATAAAACGAACACGTCACGGCGCTTGACGGACGAATTTTTACTTATGATCATTGAGGATGATCAGGATGACGGATTGGGAGAGACCCTCAGAGGAAGGGAGATTTTGTTTGAAATGAGACTTGTCAAAATTGTCCATTCCGTCTACAATCTACAACAAGTTATCTTCTTTTTACAGGATCTGCAGAAACTCCTTGACGAAGCCAAAGAGGGCTTGATCTATTTCAGCATGGGTTCCAATCTGAAGAGTAAGGATCTGCCAGAAGAATTGAAAACGGGGTTGTTGAATATGTTCGGAACCTTGAAGCAGACAGTTCTGTGGAAATTTGAAGAGGTGCTTCCTGGACTGCCGAAAAACGTGCATATCTTGCAGTGGGCTCCACAACAAGCAATTCTTTGTAAGTCTTACTTATCTAAAAATTTAAGTTCACATTGTTTGCCAATGATCAGGTTAAAGGTGGATAATCCCAAATAGAAGTGTTAGTCCCACATCCACAAGTCTCCTTTAAAATAAGGGGCATTCAGATTCTGAGAGAGAGAGGCATTTCTGATATTAATTTTTTTGACTAAAACCAATTTGAGAGGCAGTTGTCTTTGTTATCTCGTTCTATAAGAAAGGGATGAGAATATTATAAAATGGCAAATAAGGGGAAAATGCACAGCAGTATCGGCTCTTTTGTCAAAGAAGATGCTTCTCCGGACGGTAGTTGAAGGTCTATATTATTATTTTCAGCTCATCCAAACTGCGTCCTTTTCATAACCCACGGAGGTCTTCTATCCACCACAGAGACCATCCACACTGGGACTCCCATCATCGGCATCCCGGTCTTCGCTGACCAGTTCGGCAACGTGAATCGCGCCGTCAGCAAGGGTTTCGCGAAACTAGTTCCACTGTCTTACTCCATGGTAGGGGAGCTGAAGAACGCTATTGAGGATATCCTGAGTGATCCAAAGTAAGTGTGGAACGGTTTACTGGTTGAAGAACTAGTGACATGTCTAGTAAAAGTAGTAAAGTTGTGTAATAACGCTTTAGTACTTTTTGTTTAGTGACAAAGCCATCTTTAAAAGTTTACTTATAAATAAGGTCGTTACTCGATATATTTACATGGCGCGACCGCAAGAGAAATGAGTGGATAGAGGGAAAACGGGACTGAGAGATATGGTTAAAGTGATTGCGCAAAGAATGTGGAGTTGGGCTGGCCATATAGTCGAGATTATATTGGCTGTATGTATTGGTTGTTATATGTATGACTTGTGTGTGCAATGGAATGGACTTAGGATTGTGTTTCTTCCCACAGGTACACCCAAAATGTGAAGCAACTATCGTTTATTTACCACGACCGGCCAATCAAACCTGGTGCGGAGTTGGTCCACTGGGTGGAACACGTGATCAAGACAGGTGGCGCGCCGCATCTTCGCTCGCTAGGCCTCCACGTACCCTGGTACCAGAAGACCTACCTAGACCTGGCCATCGTACTCGCCATCGCAATATACCTACTTGTAAAACTGTTCGGAATTGTAAAGCCCTATGTATTTAGAAAAAAAGTCAAACATGATTAAGAGTAGGTGATGAATTACATATAAAGTATTACTAACGCTAAGGTAAAGAAGGATAATGTCGATGTCACGAACTCCCTGTTTAGGAAGTAAATTATCGTGTCTTTCAAGTTTCAACCAAATCCCTGCGGCCGTTATAGATTATGAGAACAAGAATTTATTTAAAAAATATAAAAAAACCTGACTGCACAGAATTTAGGTAGGTACCTAACACAGTAGGTACAGTCGCCATATTAGACTAAAGTCTAAAAAATCTAATATGGCGACTAAGAATCCTTTTTCAATAAACTATGATCTTTTCGTCCAAGACTAAGACTTAAACTAAAATGGTACAAATTAATCATGATGTCAACAAATCTAATATGACAAATGTATCTACCATACCACCAAATTCTAATTGTAATTCTACACAGGCGGGTTTTTTATTCTTTTAAACATAATACTTGTTGCATTGATAATACCTATTAGTGTGATTAAGTTGAAAATAGATACTAAGATAAATAAATAATGTACAAACTATATGTATCAAAAGTTTCATTTATAATCTACTTGCTGCCGCCCGCGGCTTCGCTCGCATGATACCCGGATAAAAAATGCCTACATGTTATTCCAGCACATGTACTAATGTAAAGTGTATGTGTATTTATATGTGTTTCTGATAATGTGATATACGTTAGCAATAACTAAAACAATAGAATGTAAAGTAAGTTTATATTCCAAGTTTCATTCAAATTCGTTTAGTCGTTTAGGCGTGATTAAGGCACAAACATCCAAACATCTTCACAAACTTTCGCATTTAAAATAGGTATATGCAGGATAGGAAGTACCTATTTAGCCAATAACAAAAGCCGTTATTATAAGGAATGATGTTTAAGACGTTGTCAAACAAAAAATAGTTAACGACATGATTTTGGCTACAGATGTAATCTGTATTTGGTTCCCATAGCTATTTATTCACTGTGCCTTCAACAATAACCTAAGTAGGTACACAGGTACACTAAATAATTTTCTTAGGTACTTTTAATTAAAAAAAACTAAGGCCATCTATTAGTAGGTAGACGATATACATCGTCGGGAGGCAACTTTTCTCTTCACAGACGGGACGCTGTAGAATTACTATGGCGCTTTTCAACAGATAACCACGTTGCTATGGTAATAAACGATTCAACATTCGTTAGTAGAATATTTGAACTGGGCAATAGTAACAGATAGTGACGGGGCGATTCTTAATGTATGTATGTTCGTATGAGCTAGTGGCCAACTCTAGTGACGGAGTTTTTAGGCCGCCTAAAGGCCTCCGTCATGGCTTATCGACTTAAAAGCCGGGACCGTCAATTTAACGTGCCCTCCGAAGCACGGAAGCGCTCAGCTAGTGATGTCACTTGCGGACACCCATCCCAATTTGTGACCGCGCATATCGTTGCTTAACTTTAACGATCAATCAAGAACGCCTAAGCAAGCTACGCCACCAGCGCTTAATAAAACCGGTCAAGTGAAATCACACAAAAGGTTCCGTATCATCTTACGCGTACCTACATAAACGTATCTTGTATGCCACCTATTAGTTGGCAGCGCGTTCACTATTATAATCAAGCAAAAAATACAAAATGAATCGTCTCTTTTAAGATTATTTTTACGAAAGTTAAAAACATGTTTTTAATATTTTTATTTTTGTTATTTGTTATAGCGGCAATAGAAATACATTCTCTGTGAAAATTTCAGTTCTCACCTAAACGGTGCATGAGATACAGCCCGCTGACGGACAGACGGACAGACTGACAGCGGAGGCTTAGTAATAGGGTCCCGTTAGCACTCTTCGGGTCCATAACCCTGAAAAGTGTCATAACTGTGTTCAAACGTTGGAACTGCGGCGTAAACTCCAGCTAGCTATGCATTATTGTTTGATACTGCGTAATAAAGTTAACAGTCCAAACACATTGAGCACTATGGCAATATACGTCCCGGATAAGTATGTGCGCTGCGGTCGTCGTCGGCACATGCTATTTTCTTATCATCCGGCACGAACCCTCCACGCAAATAACGCGCCAACATTGCGAGCGTTGGACTTACTGAATGCTTTCCTCCACGAGTTCCAGCATATCGACGTCTTCAATGACAGTCTATGGTTAATTTATGGTAGTCTTAGATTATATTTGAGTTATGTAAATTTAAGGTAGGTAGTTAAGCGTTTTGGGTTCCCTCCTGTAAGCTTATCTGCATTTAAATAAATCATTTCATTTCATTTCATTTCAAGTAAGCAAAGTTTAACATAAATAAACAGACTAAACTCGCTAGGAACATAAAAGAGTATGAATAGCAGATGACACAACGAATACAAACCGCTTATTATTGGGTACCTACTTGTACCAAAATAGAATCATTTGATGTCAAGTCGTGAGCGAATCAATACGCTTAGACGAAATCTTTGACCGGAAAAGATTAGGTTAGAACTACGAACTGATATTAAAATTTGTATAATGTGTGCTTAGTAGGTATATTTTTTAATTTGTGGTTGTTTATTTTTAAACTGTTTAGAGATTTATCTGAGGTTGAGAGGAAACGGTGAGTTATTGAGTGTACTTACGAGTACTTATCTAAGTTACTTTTGAATGTTAAAATTATAGTTCAAATATGCATGAAGCTATTTTGATAGCTAGTTTTTAAGTTTCTTAAAACACTTTTCCTTCTTGTTGTGTATTAATACTAATTTCGAACTAAGCGGATGTTCGACAGTTTACAATCCCGCGAGATAGATTATAATCTAAAGTTATTTAAAATTTTACGGTAATAACTGTGCCTTGAATTTTTTTGTGGTAAATGGCAGATAAGTATAAATGTAAATGGCAGTAGGTAAGTACCTACCTATAGCTAGCAATCATCAAATATTAGTCTAAATGATCAAAAAGTGACGGGCTCCGGATTCAAGAAATAAAATTATCGAATGTTCATGAACTTCGGTTGTCAATCAACTGCAGGCACATACCCAACTTACCTAAGTTATTTACTGTAATATTATATTTTCTTTGAGTTTGTCTAATAACTGCAAGCTATAAACTATGTATACTTAAACTTGAGCTCTAAAACCATACCTAATATGATATAACCAGTTGTACGTCTCAGAGTTTTTAGCACCTACAAAGTAGCTGCGTTTTCTGGGAGTCTTTAGGGAATTCTTTTCGGAGTGGACCCTCACGCTGAAAGATACCCTCAAAGTTAAATGCTTCTAGGACTTGCGGCTTAGGCTGCGTTGATTGTCAGTCAGTTAATACTTCAGTCAGTCAGTAACGTAACATTTTTATATATTTAGATACAAATACAAATAATTTATTTATAACTCCATAGTTACCATACAAATGCAAATAATTCAATTTAAAACTATTAATATTGAGGTAAACTCAAAATATTATTCATCTCGTAAAATGAATGATTCAATAATAACTTTTTTAGTTGTGTCTTATCGTACTGATTGTATAAAAAAGTAATTTATGTACTCAGTAGGTACATAGTACATGCGTAATCGTTAGATTTTGATTACTCTGACCCTGGCCAAGTACCTCTCCTTCTTTCTCATAAAAACCAATAAATTCTGTCAAGTGTGGGTCGAATTCATACACGAAGGGTCCCGTACCATCGTACATGTACATAAAAATGTTTTTTGTATGCCACCTATTTTGGTGGCAGCACCCACGTTCCCTTTAAAATCAAGCATACAATGCAAAATGAAACACGTCTCTTCTATGAAAGCCCCCTTCATTTTTAATATTATTATTGTACAAATCAGTAAATTTTAGATGGTATTAAAAATAAATACTTAAACAAAAATACTACAAAAAAAATGTGCAAAAAGTCACTCGACCCATCCAACTACTGACCGTGTAGAGTGTTGCTTAACTTTAATGATCGATTACGAACGTTACATTTTTTTACTTGTATTGGACCCCTTTTATTTTTTTACAATTTCTCTCCACCTATTACGGTTCATGAGATACAGTCCTCTGACAGACGGACGGACGGACGGTCGGACATTGGAGGCTTAATAAATAAATAATAAATAAAATAAGATTCGTTTAATTCAGGCACATAATTATGTAAGTACAATAAAAACATACATAAACCTCTAACACATATAAAACCACACAAAATTCAAAACAGATCAGAATAAAAATAATAATACGAATAAATTTAAATAATCCAAAGAGTAATCTCATAATCGTCATCCGGTAGTACTTACTAATTTCTTATTTCTGGGTAGTAAGCTTAGTATTAGGGTTCCGTTGGCACCCTTCGGGTGCGAAACCCTAAAAGTAAAATAGCCCACAATAAATGTTGCAGCGTGTTGTGAATCCAAGTTTAGTTTATGGGATTTTTTTCATGTTTACGGGAAATGTGCCAATTTCTCGGAAATTTTATACGGCTTCAGATTAATTGTATACATGCCTACCTACATCAGCGAAATAATTATTAAATTCTGGAAAATAAAATACTTTTAACTTTATTATTTTATTTCGAGTAACATACCATCTAAATACATAGAATTCCTTCGTTACTGACTTCCTGACTGATAATCAATGCACAGCCTAAGCTAAACTGTGAAAAGAATTCTATCGTAGTATATTTTAAATGTGAAAGTTTGTGAGGATGTTTGTTTGTTTGTGTGACTCAACCACGCCTAAACGGCCGAACGGATTTGAATGAAGCTTGAAACATACATAGTACATGTGCTATTTTTTATCCGGGTACCACGCGAGCGATGCCGCGGGCGGCAGCTAGTGTACTCATATTTGTCTTATTGTGTAGGTTTGCACTAAGAAAGGAATTACCGAAATTCATGTCTTGGAGGACGCAGCGAGAAGATAAAGTGTTGTAAAAAAAAAGCAACGCGAACAAAGTCGAGACGTTCTTTATAAATGTGATGATAAAAAACAGTCTAATGGTTCTTTGAACGAGTTTAATTAACATAATATTATTCAAAATAGACATAGATATACCTACATAAATAATGGACTTTGAGAAGCGTCTCGGCTACATTAAAATGATATTAGTATGTAGGTACCATGGGAAACGACCCACTTGTTTAGGTATTACCTTACTATTCTAAAACAATAGTTAAGTAAATGACAAAATTGTGATGTTTATTTTCAGACGATGCTGAAATTACTCACGGGAATCCTACTGACGGCGTTAGCCTGTGACGCCTTTAAAATATTGGTAGTGTTTCCTATACCAGGCAAGAGTCATGGCATCCTGGGTGATGCTGTGGTCAGACATTTGCTCAGTGCAGGCCATGAGGTATCTATTCTCCTTGTAATCCGACAATCGGGTGGTGAAAGGGTAAAAGTGCGACTCGGGGTTTCTTTCGTGCACTTGACACAACATGTTTTCTAACTTTTTATGTTCTACGGTGTCCTTACCATATTTTTCTTTACTATTTATGAGTGACTCCTGGTATAGCGCATATTATACGTAATGACCCATATAACCCATATTATAAACTTGATGATAAACATAAAAAAATAACATTATGCAGAAGCAGTCGTTATTTATTTCAATAAGAAGATAATTTTGAATCTTTACGTTTTTACGTTGAATTTACGCCTGTTCGTAACGCGATGAGATGGAAGATTGTATATTGATTATGAAAGCCTGCTTGATTATGCTTTTAGGAAACCCCTTTACAATTTTATTGATAAAACGAGAAGGAGCATCATTCAGTCCCAAGCTTTTTATCTTCTAGATAAAAGAATTAATTTATTTTACAGGTCACCTACATATCAGGGTTTCCAAGGAAGAATCCCCATCCCAATTTAACGCATGTCCATTCCACGTCAAATTCAAAAGTTTTTAACGGTAAGTTTTTTACATTTATCATATTTGTCTGTAGATAGTTACTCCGCGCTTTGTCATTCCTGAACTAAGCGAACAAGTTAGCTTAAGATTTACTTCCATATTCGCAATTCCCCTAAATATAAGTACCTAGGGTCACGCCACAGAAAAAGTATATCAAGAAAAAACATATCACCTTTGTTAGTCGACGCCGCCCCAGACGTCATCTATGGGTCTAAAAGGCTCTAAATTTTGTTGATACACCGACTCGAAAGAAGAAAAATAGATAAGGTTTGATGAGCTTTTTCAATTCCAGAGGACACATTAACAATAAAAGCTCTGATGGACAAGGAAATGGACATGAAAGACTACGATTTCGTCACGCAGATGTTGGTAAACATCAGCTCCGCAACCGTGCAGGACGTGGCTGTCCAGGCACTGCTGAAGGATCCCACTCAAAAATTTGACGTAGTCTTCGCGGAGTGGCTCTACACTGAGATCTATTCAGCGTGAGTCTATAGCTAGTTCATCATCATCTTCTTCCTGCCCTTATCCCACTCTATGTGTAAGAGTTTTGGCTAAGGTGTTTTATGACCGGCCGCCTGCCTGACGTCAACCCTCCTTGGGAATACTTGCTTATTGTATCTCATCATGTTGGAGCGGATACTATCCCTTAGTCGACTTTTACGACATGCTCGGGGAGAGAAGCAGCTGGACGCATTCTATGTTTTTTTCTTTGCTCCCAGTCCAGCGAAGAAGTAAAGTTCATTCGAATAAAAAAAATCCAGAACAAGGAACTTTTCCCGAATTTAAATATTATAAAACTTACTGTCGATGGAATCGAACGGACGATGTCGGTAGTAATAGAGCATACTCTATGTGAACATATTAATTTATCCGTTAAGTTAAAAAAGAATTGTCCATCAACTCTTCCTTTTAAAATCACTTAGGAAAGACTCGGCTTCGCTTCGTCCTTCCAGTATTACTCGGCCGCAAATTGCTTTATTTCCGGCTTGGGCATTAATGCACTATTAATTTGCAGATTACCAGCCTTTTATGACTGTCCCTTCATCTGGTTTTCGACTGTGGAACCCCATTGGCAGGTGAGTTGAATCTTATTACTACTACTTGTTTCACTGCTATTTATTATTTTATTGAACTTTTTTAAGGAGCAAAAACATTGACATCTAGGTCTAGATGTAGTTGCCTTAGAATATAGGTTGGAATCCAGTAGATTTTTTGTTCGAAAAATGTCTGTGTTAGTACTCTCAAACAGTGAAGGAAAACATATAGAGGAAATAAAAACAACGGTACAAACCGCGGGTGATAGCAAGATTGTATTTAGCAATTTTTTTAGGAAATTACAAATTAATGTTAAAAGTAGCTTTTTGCTATTCACGGTGGCTGTAGTAGGATGTGCATAAATTTGTAATCAAGAAATAAATGCTTTTCAAGGTCATCAGACTGATTGACGAACCTCTAAACCCAGCATATATGAGCGACATCTTCTCCGATACAACAGCGCCTTATGATTTTCTGGAGAGGCTGAATCAACTGTGGGTGCAAATCAAAGGACAACTTAGAATACGGTAAGTAATATCACTGTCGAAGCAACAGTGGCTCTATCAATACATGGTTTCCTGTATCTCACTTCCCGGTACACAGGCGCGGTCGCAGCCTGAAATTTGGGAGGGGGCAACTAATAATAGAATATGTCGCTTTTTTATATTTTGTAAATTTTTAGAAGATTTTTCAATTTGACGTGTATGATTTAGGGGGGGGGGGACATGTCCCCCGTGACCCCCCCTTCGGACCGCGTCTGGTCTAGCCAAGTGTCCTGCCCATCTCCACTTAAGGTTCTACTATGGTAAAAAATAATGTATATAAACTTGTTCTACCAATGTCATAAGGGCGTACGGCTCGCCGGGAGTGGGACGAAAAAAAAGCCAAGTACGAGTCAAATTCACACACGTAGGTTTCCGTACATTGTACATGCACTTAATGGGGCTTCTTTTTATTTTGCTTTATTACAGACGAACGGAAGGCCGGACAGCGAAGGCTTTGTAATAGGGTGCCGTACCTTTAGGGTATTGAACCCTAAAATGCAGGCGGAAGCTAGTATTTACATAAAACCAGTATGAATGAGACACAAACACGTTTTTATATAGGTACTTATAAGACTGAAGTTGACAAAATTTCAATGACATGTTAAGTTATGTACTTACTGTACAGTAGTTTATAATTATTATGTTTGTATGTACCTAATTGTACATGATAAGGCAAATATAAATTACCCACATAAGTATGATGAGGCATATTTAACTTGAAACACTTGTCCGTCTGTTTATTTTGCATTTATAGTATAAAAACCGAGTTTAAAGTTATGTAAACTTGTGACTCTGCCCACCCCATTAGGGATATGGGCGTGATAGTATGTATGTATGTTAAAGTTAATAGCACCGCCCGTCCTTACACTTGCCTATTTATTTTACATTATAAAAAGAAAATAAAATTAAAAGTAATAGGGGACTCATAAAAAAAATGTATGGTACGGAACCTTTGTGTGCGAATTCGGCTCTCGCACTTGACCGGTTTTATTTAGAGTACCATGCTAGCAAATCATGGGCTAAAGCAACTATAACATACGTTTAATTATATTTGTGACCTTACATAATTCAAGAACATGATCTAGCTAAGCTTTTCGAGCATGATTCAACATCATCATTATTAGCATAAAAGAGTCCACTGCCGGATAATAGGTCTCCTAAATACTTCCAACGCGAATAATTCTTTGCTTCCTCCATCATCCGACCACCCTCATATTTTAACCTTCACAATGCCATTGGTCCATCCAGTGGGGCGACCCAGGGGACCTATTTTGAAATTAATCTTTTTCTAATTTACGTTATATATTTCAGTCGCTTCACAGTAATTGAGAAGAAACTCTATGAGACCAGTTTGGTGCCGCTTCTCCAGGCGCGGGGTAAGGTGGCCCCAGCGTACGAGGATCTGGTGGCTAACACTTCGCTGATTTTGGGCAACTCCCACGTCTCGCTTGGGCTAGCTCCGAAACTGCCGCAGAGCTACAAATCAGTCGGAGGATATCACGTGGACCCGAAGCCCAGCCCATTGCCGGAGGTAAACAACTTGACGCTTAGTTAGTCAATGTAGTGATCGACAATCAGCCTAGTATGTAGCCAGTGTGTGTAGGAAAATCCTTCCCATGACCTCTTTTTAGGGTTCCGTCCATCTGTCAGCGGTCTGTAACACGTGAACCGTAATAGATAGAGAGTTGGAATTTTGTCAGAGCGCGTATTTTTATTACCGCTATAACAACAAATAATAGAAATAAAAGTGGTCCCTTGACAACATTTTTTTAACGTTTGTAATCGATCATCGAAGATACCTTTTAACAAGTACATGTATGATGGTACGGAACCCTTCGTGTGCCAATTTGACTCTCGCACTAAACCAGTTTTTTCTGGCTACTATGTCATTTTGTCATAATTCTGCCAATGTCCGTTGTCCAAGTGTTATAAAACTTAAAAAAAAAAAAATATGGTCCGTAAAATTTGACGTGTTCTTCCGCTTAGCCAAAATGAGATTGTCTTGACATTGACGTAGGCTATCGAGCTGTCACATGATAACACCGAATCGATAAATTCCGCACATAACATTTATTTTCTTCCGTTAAAACAACGTTTGAACGTTGTTATTTTTTCTCTACAGATACTCTTAACCCTTGTAGGTACCTAGAAAAGGAATCGTTTCGAAGTGATACTGTTTGTCTAAAGGCTTTCTGCAGATCATTTTAGTCGCCCTGTGTTGGACAGACGGGTTCTTCCAGGGTGTTCTTGAAACTCACCGAGTGATAAAAAGTCACCAAAATGATCCATTTCCATTTATTTTTTCAATTTCGTTGTCTCGAAAGCCATTTAAAAAATTCATAATAAATACATTTTACAATCACTAATTGACTTTTAAGAATACGAAATTTAAAAAAAAAACAATGGAAATGGGCCATTTTTGTGATTTTAGATCACTCGGTGAACTTCAAAAATGATACTCTGGTAGCTTGTAATGGCTGTTTTTAAGACAACTAAATAATAAATATAAATACCTTCTCATAATGTTTATAATAAATTAATCTATTGCTCACTGAGATTTCTTCGCTCACTTTGCTGATAGTTAAATAAATAAATATTTGTAGACATTAAAATTGAAATAATTATTTCAACACTATAGACAGCTATTATGAAGTCCTATATGAATATTCTTGTCAAAACAATCGCAGCATTATTTCTGGTACAAAACGAGTTTCCGTCAAACTCGTTTTGTACCAGTCAGACTGTTATCTTTTAATCTTTATCAGCTGTCACTAAATACAATTGCTGTGTGTAATTGGTAATACATAATTATGGACAAAATTATCTTGTTGATACGTTGTTATCTTTTGACGAGTCACGCATAATGACGAGTCGCACGTATTGACGACCTCGGCGGCGTGGCGGTCGAATGCTCGGCTGAGACGCAAGAGGGTTTGATTCCCGCTGGGGGAGAAATGTTTTCATGTTCTGCAAATATTTCTTTTGGGTCTGGGCGTTGTAATGTTAAGTATTATAAATAAGTATGTATTTTACAAAAAAAGTATATAAGTATACTTTGATTATTTCTTCACTTTAGTATAAATAGAGCCTGAAAGCTTTGACAGATTATCTGCTAGAGGATAGCCGTACCTATAGCTTCTTAATTTTTTCCAGGATCTACAGAAACTGTTAGACAACGCGAAGAATGGACTCATCTACTTTAGCATGGGCTCAAACCTCAAGGGCAAAGGCATCCCTCAGGTCCTGAAGACTGGCTTCCTGAAGGTCTTTGGTGAGCTCAAGCAAACTGTCCTGTGGAAATTTGAAGAAGTCCTGCCAAATCTACCGAAGAACGTTCATATTGTGTCTTGGGCACCTCAACAAAGCATTTTAGGTAACTAAAAAGCACACTGCATGCATTACAGGTCGGCCTAAAAACTCCGTCACTAGAGTTGGCCACTAGCTCATACGAACTTACTTACTTATTACAGGTAAAATACATCCCGAATTGACGGCCTCGGTGGCGTAGCGGGCGATTGCTCGGCAGAGACCCAAGAGGCGCGGGTTCGATTCCCGCTGCGGAAATAAAATAATTGCGGAAATAAACGTTCTGTAAATATTTCTTCCGGGTCTGGGTGTTGTGGTACCATGGTACTCGTAGTTTCTGATACCCACGACACAGGGAATCCTAGTGGGGTCAGGTCTATGTATGTGACTGTTGGGTGTTATTTATTTAATTATTAATTCTTGCACGAACGGGTCTTGAATCCGCAGTCCGGTTTAAAATTGTTTTCTGCAGACAATAAGAGTTATTTTTACCCAATATGTAGCTACCATACGGCATGCCCATTTTGTTTTACAGTTGTCTTGTTTAACGTAAAATAGGGTAGCTTTATATCCACTTAATTCATCCCGGGCATTACAGTGCCCCTTTTGTGAAGGTAAAAGTAACCTCCTGACGCTGTACAAATCATCTACTATAGATGGTAATAGGCTATTTAGATCCACATTTTTTTCCTTTTGTAGCTCATCCGAACTGCATTCTCTTCATCACCCACGGTGGTCTTCTATCCACTACCGAGGCTGTCCACTACGGAAAGCCAATCATAGGCATTCCAGTCTTCGCCGACCAGTTTGCGAACGTACAGAGGGCCGTGGAAAAGGGATTCGGGAGGATGGTTCCCCTGAGCTACACCATGGATGCTGGCATAAAGGTTGAGATTGCCGAAATCTTAGGGAACCCACAGTAAGTAAATTATTTATGCTACAAAATTAAACGACAATTCATTCTGTAGCGATTGTGAGAAGGCAATACTAAAGTTTGATAACCTCTGAATTTATCTGATGGCTCTTTTGTTACTTATATTTTTACCTACGACACGAAATTTAAAATAAAAGTTTATCTATCTATACTTCAGCCAAATTGGAGATATAATTTATGTAAAGCGTCAGTACTTAACCTAAAACTTACTTTTTCATTAGATGTTTATGGAACTTTTAAGTAGTACTAATAGTTAAATTAAGGTGTGAAAACTTAATTATGTTGTGTTATTTATCTAAAACTAAAGCGATTTCATCGTAATAATGAAAAATACGCGACGGTTTATTTACATAAATTGTATCCCCAGTTCGGATGAAGTATAGTCGTGTCACTAGTTCTTTCGAACCAGTGTGGAAAAGGTTCTAAAATGCGCCTCAAAAGGTCCTTTGGGGCGCTTGACTCATATTTTTAGCTTCTTCCTCATGCCGGTTTCCTCACTATGTTTTCCTTCACCATTTGAGAGTACAGGTACAGCTCACATACATTTTTTGGGTATGATGTTAAATAATGTATTTTCATAAAGTATTTAGTATTATATAGCTACCTACTTCCCATAGCTGAAGCTTTGCTTAGTTTGAAGCTAAAAGAATACTTGCAATATTTTATATCAATTTGTCTTTTTCAGGTACGCCCAAAAAGCCAAGGAATGGTCCTTCATCTACCATGATAGAATAGCTACTCCTGGTCAGGAGTTGATATTTTGGACGGAGCACGTCATCAAAACAGGAGGGGCGTGGCATCTTCGCTCTCCAGCGCTTCTGGTGCCCTGGTACCAAAAGATGTACCTGGACCTTGTGGCTTTAGTAATAGTAGCTATAATCGCAGCTATTTCAATATTATTGAAAATACTGAGAAGTTTAACTAAAGATAAAAGTAATAAGAAGAAAAAGCAGTAAGCGATTGTTATTTTTTTTAGTAAACACGTAGGTGGTAGGAACTATTTTTACAATATGTTTTGTTAATAAAATTAAAAGTGATCGTTGTGTTTATATTGACATTTGAAATTGAATTACAAATAGAATTATGTACCACTGAATGTTCAATTTAAGCCAATCTAACGAGCCATGTTATACTCAGTATGTACCTCCACGTTTCAATCAGCTGTTACCAAACATAAAACATAATAAAAATCTGTGTTATTTTTACGTTTTTTCTTCTCAGCTTCTCGTCAGCTTTTTACTGCAAACGCGAGAAAGTCCTCTTATTGCTACCATTGTTAGAAGTATCAACGCAATAACCAGTAGAACAATAAAGTCAAAATAAAGTTTCTGGTAGCAGGGCAGCAGAAGAGTATTACGCCTTAAATGTTCTTGTTCTTGCCAACTATTTTGTCGATTCAGAGTGGCTCTGCCGGTGGCCTGGATGCTGTGACTCCACAGTATCTAGGTTACTAAATATTATTTCATCGGCTGTTAGTTGTCAACAAGGCGATCCTCTTAGCATAGATAATAGACTACCTCTTAGCCTTGCCATACATCCGATTATTATCTAACGTCTAAGTCAAAGTCAAAACTTTCTCCAATCAAAATTCAATGTTTGCTATTTGGATGTCGGAACTTTAGTCAGAGATTTGGACACGGCTTTTTCGATTTAAAGATTAATATTATTGTTTCTAAGTATGACTCTTTGCAGATGGCAGCGTTGTTATGATAAAAAAGAATACCTACTGAAGTAACCCTAGGTAACCATGAAAATAACATTACCAAAACTAAAATAAATAGGTAATTGTAGACTAGTTGAATGCTAATAATCTTCCAGTAAATGTAAATAGGTTTATTCAAAACTTAATATAAATTAACAAAACAAAATAAAATAAAACGTGACTCTGACAGCTGTGTGCCAAACTTTAATCTACAAAAATATAACTTTAACAAGTTTATTATATATTTAAAATAGGGCTATTTGCAAAACATAACATGAACATGGCCGAAGAAAAGATGGATGGATTGTATGAAAGATGACATGCCTGTGAAAGGAGTGAGAACTGATGTGGCGACGGACAGGAGAAGATGGAGGAAGTAAACATGGTGTGCTGACCCCATCTAGATAAGGGCAGAATAATGATGTACAGGAACCTTGATTATTGTTTACATTATTATACCTACAATATTCTTGCAAATAAATGAAATGAAATGAAATGAAAGAATCACTGCAATAGCCAGTAAAACAGCATAGTCCAAGTAGAGTTTCTGGTACCAGGGCAGCAGAAGAGCTGGGGAGCGTAGATGAAACGCTCCCTTCGTCTTCACAACGTGTTCCGTCCAGTGAACGATCTCAGCCCCAGGAGAGATAGGCCGGTCGTGGTAGATTGATGACAGGAATTTGGCTGTGGTTGTGTATCTGGAAACCAAAGAAGTGATTGGTTCATTTATTTTGAGGAACAAGCATTACTAATTGAAGGAAGTATTTGTGTCCTTTGTCTTAGAGCTTTTCTGAATTTCATCAAAGGCTCAAAGCGTTAACGTTATCCAACAAAACTGTGTTGAGCCTATGAAAACTAAGGCCCTATCTATACCTGCTAGTTGATTCAGGAGGCAACTTTTGCCTACACTATTTGGATGCTGTAGCGCTCTGAGCAATTTGAGATGAAGTGGTAAGCTTAGTTGGCCTTATCGACAGGAAAGATATCAACAATCTTACTTATATTATAAATGCGAAAGTTTGTGAGGTTGGATGTTTGTGCCTCAATCACGCCTAAACGGCTGAACGGATTTAAATGAAACTTCGAATATACATTGTCGTCAAGTACAAAAAAAAACTTGTTATGACGAATATACTGTGTTGATGTACTTATGCAAATCTATGTTAGCGGGTTATGCATTTACTTGGTGGCTGTTCCACCTGGCTTGATGGCTGTTCCATCAGGATCTTACTTGAGGTGATGGCTGTTCCATCAGGATTTTACTCAAGGTGATGGCTGTTCCATCAGGATCTTAAGGTGATGGCTGTTCCATCAGCATCTTAAAGGTGATGGCTGTTCCATCAGCATTACTTGACTTAACGTAAATATTATGGGGGCTTATCCCCGTGTGGCCTCCAACCTCCCCTATAGCCACCCCGAGCCTCGCTCTCTGATTACTGATCTATCTGTTCGCAACAGACCGACGCATCGGTTAACACTTCTGGTAAGTAGGTACCCTAGCTCATACATGGGTACATAACATCGGTGACAACTTATCTGGAATTGCATGCACTGTGTAAGTCAAAATCACTCACCGATGTGCCTCGCTTGTCGTCTCGTAACAGAATGTTAGATCGGCCGGCGCGGCGAGCCGCCTGTGCGCGCTCGCCTACTGATAACGACCCGATCTAACCCGAGGGAACCTGACAATCTTTGTGAAACTCTTCGCTTTTGCGACATTCCCCCCAAGGAAGATGTAAAACGAAAACGATTTCATTAATTTACACATTTATTTTACCACAATCTGCTAGTAACAATCTAAATCAATATAATCAATCTGCTTCTGAATCTTAATCTACTGGTCAAACAATCTGACAAGCAACTGGGATGTCCACTCTTTGACCCTTTGTTATTTTTATACGCAATTATTCTTTACGTCGTACGAAGCAAATGTAAAAACACAACTACCCGCAATTCGTTTATGATAACCAGAGTAAACAATCTATTTTTAGATTGCATAAAAGAGAGATCCCTGCATCTCCACCATGTCGTCAAATACAAAAAAAAACTTGTTATGACGAATATACTGTGTTGATGTACTTATGCAAATCTATGTTAGCGGGTTATGCATTTACTTGGTGGCTGTTCCACCTGGCTTGATGGCTGTTCCATCAGGATCTTACTTGAGGTGATGGCTGTTCCATCAGGATTTTACTCAAGGTGATGGCTGTTCCATCAGGATCTTAAGGTGATGGCTGTTCCATCAGCATCTTAAAGGTGATGGCTGTTCCATCAGCATTACTTGACTTAACGTAAATATTATGGGGGCTTATCCCCGTGTGGCCTCCAACCTCCCCTATAGCCACCCCGAGCCTCGCTCTCTGATTACTGATCTATCTGTTCGCAACAGACCGACGCATCGGTTAACACTTCTGGTAAGTAGGTACCCTAGCTCATACATGGGTACATAACATCGGTGACAACTTATCTGGAATTGCATGCACTGTGTAAGTCAAAATCACTCACCGATGTGCCTCGCTTGTCGTCTCGTAACAGAATGTTAGATCGGCCGGCGCGGCGAGCCGCCTGTGCGCGCTCGCCTACTGATAACGACCCGATCTAACCCGAGGGAACCTGACAATCTTTGTGAAACTCTTCGCTTTTGCGACATACATAGTCCATGTCCTGGATTAACATATAGGCTATTTTTTATCTAGGTACCACGCGAGCGAAGCAGCAGGTGGCGGCTAGTAACATATATATAACAAGTCATCTCAATTTCTAGGGATAGACTTACGTTGGATTTTTCAGCATTTTATCTATGGCGACGCTCAAATCATCAGCCAAAGTTTCTTTTATCTGGACCAGGATCCCGAAACCCTTGCTTTGTACAGCCTGCATATTCACGAATTGGTCTCCGACTACCGGCACGCCAATCACTGGCACTCCGAAATGTATGGCTTCGGTGGTTGACAGCTGGCCTCCGTGAGTGATGAAGATTTTAAGGTTTGGGTGAGCTGGAGTAGAACAATACATAAAATACACAATATTAATATAGTCATTAATATTGAAAGTCAAAGTCAAAGTCATTTTTTTTTATTTCTTAAAATGTCTGCGGTCACTTAGACAGACACATCTTAAATCTACGTTGCATTTACACCTGTTCGTAACGCGACCAAGCGTGGAAGAAACCACGCTTGAATAAAACCTAGCAGTCACATTAGGTCTCTAACCCCACACTGCTGTGATACATCATCATCTTCCTGTCCTTATCCCACTCTATGTGGGGTCGGCACAGCATGATCCTTGGATCATGCTGTAAGAGTTTTGGCTAAGGTGTTTTATGATCGGCCGCCTGCCTGACGTCAACCCTCCTTGGGAATTACTTGCTTATTGTATCTCATCATGTTGGAGAGGATACTATCCCTTAGTCGACTTTTACGACATGCTCGGGGGGAGAAGCAGCTGGACGCATTCTATGTTTTTTCTTGACTCCCAGTCCAACAGAGAAGTACCCACACTGCTGTGATACATTGTGATTAAATACCCCTACACAGGATTCCCTGTCATATTATCAGAAACTACAAGTACTATGGTACTACCACACCCAGGCCCAGAAAAAATACTTGCAGGTCATGCAAACTTTACTCCAGTCCCGAGAATCGATCACATATCTTTCATGTCGTGCACCACGCTAACGAGGTTGTTGAAATATGAATACAAGAAAATCGTGGGGTAGGCTAATGTCTGATTCCTGAATTCTACTAGCGGACGACGGAACGTTCATTACCATAGGCACGTCATTATCTCTTGAAAAGCGCCATACATTTTATGAAAATAAACACTTTGCTTACGGAATAACCAAAGTAACTTAATAACAAAGTCAATGACCCTAAGTAATTTTATTTTATTACCTATAAGATTGCTAGAAATTACGATACGATGAAGACCTTTAGTACATTTTTTTCCCTTACCCAAAATGCTTTGCTGAGGCGCCCAACCCACCAGATGAACATTTGCCGGTATAGTCGCCAAGTCATCCTCAAACTTCCAGATTACATCTTGTTTTAGTTTTCCAAACATTTCGAACAAGGAGTCTTTCATCTCAGGTTCCATCTCACTGCTCCGCAGGTGGGAACCCATGCTGAAGTAGATCACTCCATGCTTGGACTCGTTGAATATTCTTTCGAGATCCTGATAAAAGAAAAAAAAGGGGGTTTTAGTAAGTATCAGACTATAGGTAGTCCAGATATTAAAATATGATTGTCATTTATTATCTTGATTATTGTTTTATTTTGAATTAAATATATTGGCGCTGAATCATCACGACATTTGAGATTTAACGGCTTATCAACGATGAACTAGATCAGTATCAGACTAGGGTACGTAGTCTAGACATTAAATATAGTTATCATAATGTTATCTTCATTACTGTTTTATTTTGAACAAAATAAAATTACTGCTGAATCATTATGACATTTGAGATTTAACAGCTTATTGACGAGGAACAAGATCAAGATCTAGTCATTAAATATAGTTATCACAGATACTATTTTGGGTGGCTGACAACTTGCTTATTGCTTGCTTATATGAGACACATTAATTATCTATTTCTTTTCTTCTATTTATTATCACTTCGCTATGTTATGCGATTTCCAGCCATTAAGGTGAACCGATTGGACATTGGTGGAACTTTCTCCTAAATTTCAAATTTCATTCAAAGTTCTGTCGTCATGTCATGATGGAGGCACATACCTACGTAAACAAAACCTTTTAGTTTTCTTATTATCATCGTCTACAGTCGAACTTTATCCACTAGGGATAGGCCTCGATCTGTTTGTGCTATCCATCACGGTATTATGCTAGTCTCGTCCATCCACGGTCCTCGCTCCATGGTTTTGACTACATCGCCGGCAGATCTCGCTGCTGGACGACCCACATTATACACACCTTTGGCTCTGCCACCATTCACATAACGTCTTACAACATCGATCGTCACGTCGTAATGGTTTTCTAATACTTATGAGTGGAATTTTGCTAAATTAATTTTAACTAAATTACTTATTTTAGTTAGTAGGCTAGCTAGTAGGTCATAAAACACCATAGCCAAAACTCTTACAGAATGATCTGAGGATCATGCTGTGCCGGCCCCACATAGAGTGGGATAAGGGCAGGAAGATGATGATGATGAGTAGAATTTTGCTAAAGTACCTTGGGCAAAGGCTCCACGTCATCATCAATGTGGTATCCAGCAACGTACTTCACGCTCTGGGGAAGTCTAAACGCAGTACCCATTGAAGGATGAGAGTTTACGAACATGAAGGAGCCGTTAAAGACTGATTCATCATACGAAGGCAAGCAGACGCCCCGAGCGGCTGCGATTGGTGAAAAGACTTCCTTGTATACGGTCTTCTCCACGGGGATTATGTGAAAACTGCAAAAGGTAATGTCAGTGAGTTTTGTTATTTCTGTGAAGAGAAACATCAAGAATTATGGATGAATCATGAGACGATGGTGAATTTGGTAATTAACCAAAACCCACTTCCATAACTGCGTTAAAAGACCGGCACATTCATGAAAATAAAACAAATCCTGAAACTTTGAATACAAAAAGTACTTAGATGTCAACACGTTGTATTTAAGATTAGCATCCTACTAAGGACAGCCACTTTGAATACCGAACTGTCCACAGTTCTAACCCCACAATCATATTCCTTGTGCGTGGGTACATCAGAAGCTAGAGTACCATGGTATCACACGACACCCGAACCAATATTTACAGATCATGCAAACATTCGTCCCTCAAAGAATCGAACCCCACTTATGACGCAGCCTAATAAATGTTGAACTTACTTGATATTCCACAGTCTCTTCAACATCGTATACAGTTCAACGCCCCTTTCCCAGAATGTCAATGGAGGGGTGCTGTACGAGAACAAGTCAGTGCTGTAAGCTGGGTTAGGGATCTCGTCAATGATCCTCAGCAGTGGACCGTGGGCCTCAGTAGACGCCATCCAGATGAACGGGCACTTGAATAAGGCAGGTATTCTGAAAAACAAATATTTTGTCGTTATAAAAAATAAATTTTGGTGACAGAAATGTGTCTGGGTGAGAAACAAGTGGTGAGATAAGTTTCTAGAATTCATTTCTTAGTACACCTCTCATTACACTTAGGGAGGCTACACGATGAGAAGTACCTTGTAAGCTTCATGCTTCTAGGACTTTATGGTTGGTGTACTAGGTGTACTGATTATCATTCAGTCAGGAGTTTTATAAGCTACCAAAACCTCACTAAGGTTCCGTGTCGATAAATATCATGGCAAACCTGAAACATCATCATCAGCCTATAGCAGTCCACTGCTGGACATAGGCCTCCCCTAATGAGCGCCATCGAGCCCTATCTTTGGCTTGACGCATCCAGTTTCTGCCAGTAGCCTTTCGCAGATCGTCACTCCACCTAGCCGAAAATGAAACATGCAAACAATAAAATTTCCCATGGCGTAAATCGAACTCGCACCTCACACGTTCCAGTTGAGATTTGCCCGCCACGCCCCATCGAGGTCGTCACTGACGTTTATTGTATTCTAATTGCTCATTATAAATTAACTAGCTGTGCTCCGCGGTTTCACCCGCGTTTTTCTCACAGGCGGCCAGCAAGCGCGGCCTCCTCGTCTCGCCCGCCGCCGCGCCGCCAGCGTCTCGTCTTGCTTGCATCAAGCGCGCGTGGATTTCCTTAGCAGAGTTATTTTAGAAATGTATTTATTATACTCTTCAAAGATCTTATACTTACAATCATCAACAAATATATTTCAAAAAGATTATTACAGGATTTTATGTTGATAAAAAACTCTATGGCCCATAACTCATTAATAGGTACCAACTCTTAACATCTCACACGCGTGATAACTTTTAAACGAAATATCCGATTGAGATGAAACAAAAAGTATTTTACTTCTACATAAATACTCTTGATAACATAATGCTTAATTTCGATAAAGATTAATATTACGATACATATTTAACGTAGTTTTTTTTCTTCAGATGATTTAATAATTATTTTGAACACAAAATCGGTTATTGTGATTAAACCATGATAGCTAGATATATGTTCTCGCGGAATTTTTTGTAGGTCTTAATAGGATCTACAAACCCGTAGTACATCATTTTGTTCTATTGTCAATAGTTTTTGCAGCGCACGCAAAAATAGGTTTTCGATTTTACACCTTGTGTTACAAAATAGCAATTTTATTACGGATCCCTAATTTTGAAAAAAATAAAACATAGCCTATAGCCTTCCTCGATAAATGGACTACCCAACACTGAAAGAATCATTCAAATCGGACCAGTAGTTCCAGAGATTAGCGCGTTCAAACAAACAAACAAACAAACAAACAAACTCTGCAGCTTTATAATATTAGTATAGATTACTCACCCAGTTAGAATTTCAGAGTAAAACCACTCCAAGATCACGACATCGAACTTCTCCCCAGGATCGTTGAGTAGTTTTCTAACGTTCTGATGCTCTAGAAACCTTTTGTGCACTTCGAATACGATGAACTTGAAGTCAGCGGTGTTATAGAAGTTGCCTTTACCCATTATGTTCTTCAACTGGAATGCTTCAAGTAGAGCTTGAACTGGAAAATTAAAACAGAAATTCTACGTTGGTTAGAAAAACTAGTGACGCGAAGTTCTGTTAATACCAAAACTTTAATTTATTACTTACCTTGAAATAATCAGTCTCTGCCTAAATCTAAATATATAAGACTCTTTCATAACTTAATGAATTTAACTCCTAGAGAACGCTGCTAGAAGATGACTTTTTTATGAAATAAACTCAACGCAGACAAAGTATGATGCATTCTAAGTATGTTACACCCTGTCTCTTAAAATAGAACGTACTATTTCTATAATATTTTATGAGACAGGCTCATTGTTTTGCTACATTCGTTGGTCATCACAAGTTAAAAATAACGAGATACTTACATTTCTCATTTTGAAAATCATGCGGCTTTAAAGACACGTCGATTTCCTTCAGTCTCTCAGGCAAGTTTGTTCTAGGGAAATGCGTGATAAACACCACCTAGAAAGCGGAATCAATCATTTACATAACGGAGGCCTTTAGGCGGCCTAAAAACTCTAACAAGAGTTGGCCACTAGCTCATATGAACAAAAAAAAATTATTAACATAATAATTACTAAGATATTTAATTATTTACCAGCTAAAGTAACATAAAATAATAAAATAAAATCGTATATTCTGGAGTTCGTGAATGTAAGTACGATGGTAACCGCAGCATTATAGAAATCGATAACAAAACTTCAAGTTCCTGCTTTTTATCTATTTGTATCGCAAAACAAAGATTTTTTTCTTTAAATTTAGTTTATTCTGTTAAATAAAAATGTTATAACAATCGTAGGATCGTTAGTAGGTATAAATTTTTCAAGTAGGTAAATAACAATAAAAGTGAAAGAGGATATGCGTTGGAAAGGAGTGAGTGCTGAGATATGAGACTCGTCATATGAGAAGGTGGAAGAAGGATATGAGAATAAGGAAGAGGAAAACATGTGCCGGCCCCACCTAGTGGGATAAGGGTATGAAAATGACATGAAAATGACGACGGACGGCCTAATAAATGGTTTTCTTGAATAAAAATCTAGGAGGCCTATGTCCAGCAGTGGACTGCTATAGGCTGATGTTAATGATGATGAATAAAAATCAAATGAAATCACTTAATGTAATCAGTTTATGTTTTTGTTTTCTCACCTCATGTCCAGCATTTATCAAATGCTTTATCATTCCATTTAAAAGTATGTTGTGGCTTTGGGAAGATATCGGAGACACTACCAATATTCTCAGAGCTTCAGCAGCGGACGAAGGGGAAAGTTTGACATCCATCTGAAAAATGGTCTATCTTCTTCAGTTCATCGTAATTAATTTTAAGAAACTGTGAGAAAATGTCGTTGATTACATTGAGATACGCAATGGTTTATGAACACCGGCTTCTAACATTTTTATCAGTAGGTATGTTAATACCGCCTACGCAATAATCTGAAGTTACATGTCATGCAAACTTGCCGAAAAGTAGGTGATTAAATAGCCCTACTATCTAGCCTGACTCTAATATTGTAGGTATTGGATTTTATTATACCAGCTGTGATTTAAATTTCCAATCTCAGACTAAATAAAAGAAAAGACGCCGCGCCGCGAATAACAAAAGTGATCCCAGATAAAACCGTGCTCCTGCAAGTAAACACACACGCTCATGCACACACCTATACTAAAACCATGCTCATCGCTCTCGAGTCGTCGTCTAGTAAACTTAAAATTTAAAAATAGAATTATGCCTTCCTTTGTAGTGAAAACTTGTAAAAACAGCAGCAAATCACATAAAAAGTCTCACGGAATCACTTTTCACTTGTAAGTACTTCAAATAACATCGTTTCTTAATTATTATACTATGAATTTTAGGTTACTTGGAACACAAAACCTCAAAACCTTCGAGACACACACACATAGATAAAAAAGTGGCTTCACTTTTGTTGTTCGCGGCGCGTCGTCTTTTCTTTTTATTTGTCCGAGTTCGCAACATGAAAATTTATTCCAAAATCAAACCGCGGGGGTCACGTACCTTTTTGTTCTACTAGGTACCTATTAAGTATGGAGGTCCACTAGACAAAGAAAAATAACTGAATTCTATGTTTTTATTGGAATATTACTGAATTAATATTATGAAAGTAGCATTTACTGACTTGACTATCTCTGTTGAAAGAGGCGAGCAAAAAGTAAAAAATAATACAGCAGAAGAAACAAAAAAGCGTCTGCATCTGACGTTGACGTTATAAAAGGATTACCAAGATCACAATCCTTGAGAAGTGACGTAGGTACAAAGGATCTTTAGAGCAATAATTATGAAGCTGCGTTTGTCGAATTATGAATTGGTCACGGAGAAGGAAACGTTTTTGCCCGGCTGGCAGGTACTGTGATTGTACTTTTACTAAATTATCCCGTTCTCTCCCTTGAGAGCATTAGTCTCCAAAAGCATTAGTGGTAACGTCTTCCAACCCTAAGGTGGGTTCAAATCCAATGAACCAATGGATTTTTCTGTTCGAAAAATGTATATGCGCTATACCAGTACTCTTAAACGGTAAAGGAAAACATTGTGAGGAAACCGACATGTCATAAAACAACAATGAAGTTCGATAACATGTGTCAAGTGCACTAAAGGAGCCTCTTTGATTGGCGCACTTCAGATCCTTTCACCACACTGGTTCGAAAGAACTAGTGACATGACTAGTAGTAGTAGTATTTTATGCTATTCTAAGCTCCTTCCTTCGTTATAACTCCGATTATTTCAGCGCATTCAAAGCTAAACAATGCTTGCAACATAATGGACGAGATAACTTTTAACTAATTATTTTACTCGTAAAGTCTCCCTTTCACTAAAAAAGACAAAGCAAAAAAACAGGACTTTGTTTTTTGTGTAGGGATACCGGACGGTCTGGTTATGGGGTAGTAGGCTGTGCCTTAGCTATGTTGGCATAGTGGAACTTGAACTTGGAGGTCGTGAGTTCAAAAAACAGCGAAGCACCAATGATTTTTTTTTTTCAAATGTAAGTTTGCGTGCAGGCTAATACCTACTTGAAAATCACAAATCAAAATTTCGTATTCTAGAAAGTAAAAAAAGTCATTTGGTGATTCAATAAAATAAATAAAATCACCAGCTTAAAATTCGGAATATTTTAAAATAACTGTGGTATAATGGATGAATAGTTGTAAACATATTACTTACATTTTCAGGAACAAATTAATTAAATATTTTTTCTAATATAACACAACCAATTCTATCGAGTATCAGCTTTATAACTGTAAGTCATGACGACTTGTAACCGACAGGTGAGTAGATATTAGGACTATTTATATTATAGTAGTTGAGTAGACTAGTGAAACCCCTGCGACTTTGTCCGCGTCAAGTTTTTATACAAACTTCTTGTCCTCTGCGTCTTCCAGAAGTTTAGTTTTGGCAATTCTTTTTTAGGGTACTCCTACACCATAAAAGGAATAAATAAATAATCCAGCACACGTATTATGTATATTCCAAGTTTCATTCAAATCCGACGGCCAATCATGACGGCCTCGGTGGCGTGACGGGCGATTGCTCGGCAGAGACGTAAGAGGCGCGGGTTCGATTCCCGCTGCGGAAGAAATGTTGCAAACAAATATTTCTTCAGGGTCTGGGTGTTGTGGTATCATGGTACTCGTAGTTTCTGATACCAACGACACAGGGAATCCTAGTGTGGGGTCAGGACTATGTATTGTGACTGTTGGGTGTTATTTATTATTATTATTGTTTATTATTATCCATTCAGCCGTTTGGGCGTGATTGAGGCACAAACATACATCCTTACATCCGAGGATGTGTCCTCATAAACTTTCGCATTTATAATATTAGTAGGATTAAAGAGTTTAAGTTTCTTTAAGTTTCAAACTTCTAAGACTTATGATTTAGGCTGTGTGCTGATTGTCAGTCAGTCAGTACCTAACGTAAGATTTCAATTTGAATCCAAAGACAGTCGAAGACAACGGCTATTTGTACGTTCATTTAGTACTGGGAGCAATTTGGAACGCCTGACGTTTCACTCAGAGCAACTTGTACCTCTACCATGAGTTTCAGCTTTCGAAAACATGGTGTCAAATACACGAAAGGGGCATTTGAGCGCACCTTAAGAGGCTATGGACGCAATGGTACGGCCATTGCGTCTAGACCGATTTTGAAAGAGCGCTACGGATTTACTTACAGAGTTCTACATCGATTTTGATGAGCAAATCCGCTACTGCACACTCTTAAATACCTTCAAAATGCTGGTTTGAAAGAACTAGTGATACGACTAAGTCGTGTTTGTAGTTTTTAAAGGACGTGACATTGGTATGTATACCTTTTAATTAAAAAAAAACATAACTAAAGTTTTATATTGCTGCATAAATATGGCCCATCCGTTCTGTCCAATCTTTTTTAGGCTGCCTGCACAGATCACTTTTAGCGGTAAAGCCGCCCATTGTTTTACTTTTTTGGTGTAAGTTTAACTTTAAGATTTTAGTCATTAATTTAATTAATAATAGACCGTTTTAACGATGTATTTATAGCCAGACAGGTATAGTCTACGAAAATTCTAGAACTCCTGGTAGAGTCACAAAAGTTATTAGGTTCTTATTTAATATCCAACCATGGCAGCCGTTTTTAGAATACCTATTGGAGTATTAAGGAGAGGGATTGGAATTATGGCCTGTATAATGAAGTATTTGCTATCGGGCCAGTGATCTTTATTGGAAATACTTTGAAAGATTTATTTGGTGTGGTAAATTATTATTCAGGGCGTAAATCATTGTAATCTTCAGGTTGAACCTATGGTTGAATTTTAACAAGTGCAATATCAAAACCGTTTAAACTATTATTTATTTTGTTATTCATGATATCAGATTGAGGCCCGCCGACGTACTGAGGTGAGGGTTCGATTTTTACTTGGGGAGAAGTGTTTGCATTCTCTGCAAATATTTCTTTCGTTACGGGGTGTTAGGTACCTACTCATAGTTTCTGATACCCATGACCCAGGATCTCAGAAGTCAGAACTATTACTGTGACTATTGGGTATTCCAAGTTTAATAAAAGCATTGAGCCATTTTGTCGTGATTGAGATACAAAAACATACCAGAATAAGTGCACCACCCGCCCGCCCGTAATATAAAACTATACAAGGCTCATGTGAGTGAGCACTCACATCCAATTAGCGGTTTAGTACTAGGTAATTTAACACATGTTGTACGATTGACGGCCTCGGCGTGGCGGGCGATTGCTCGGCAGAGACGCAAGAGGCGCAGGTTCGATTCCCGCTGCGGAAGAAATGTTTGCATAATCTGTAAATATTTCTTCTGGGTCTGGGTGTTGTGGTACCATGGTACTCGTAGTTTCTGATACCCACAACACAGGGAATCCTAGTGTGGTGTCAGGACTATGTATGTGACTGTTGGGTGTTATTTTATTGATTAATTCAGTACTACCATCTAGATTTACAAAAGCTCAGAAACAACTGATGTTAGTTATAGCTGCAGACGTCAATTCGGCTTCAGCGAAACGTACCTATCCACGTCAAGACGCCTTCGACGAGATGAGATGTTGAAACTCACGGCTATGGCATTCACTGCACATACGTACCTGGCATCATTTTAAACTTTCTCAATATCACACTGATAGCACCTAGTTTCCTTTTATCAAGTTTAACCTCAGAAAATCATATTCAATGCAAATGAAGTCGCGGACAACAGCTAGTCTCCTATCTTATAAACATATCTATATATATAAAAACCAATTGCTGTTCGTTTGTCTCACTAAGTTCGAGAACGACTGGGCCGATTTAGCTGATTTTGGTATTGAAATGTTTGTTGTAGTCCAGGGAAGCTTTAAACAGTGAAAAAACATAGTAAATGTACCGGGTACTACGCGAGCGAAGCTGCGGGCGGCAGCTAGTCATTAATAAAAATGATGTGTCTCTGACTACTCCACTAGATTAGCATAACCCTTTATAATTCAATCACAGAGATCAAAAAAGACATGGAAATGAAATCGCTGAACCATTTGTAATATAATAAAAACATTTGTCCATTTGCAATGTGCCGCGCCGGTGGCTGTTTCGGCATATTATTATGCCCCCGACCTCCTTTTCGTAAACTCCTTTTTGCCGGCAATTTGCACCAGAATTACCAGTGGCATGGTGCGTTAGGTAGACACGCCTGAAAACGCGTGTAGAAGCGAAACTCCACGTTACACTTTGACTAAAATCCCTTTATTGCACTGAGACTTCATTCTCGTAAATTGCATGACATTAAATAACTACTGTCAAAACTGTTTTGGCAATTGAGAAATTTATTCACTGTGATCAAACAATGATATATGGGACTATTTCCCGTGAATTAGGTTCTTGGTTGGAAAGAATCAAAGATACTAGTTAAGAACATGACTGTAAGAACTTGTACTTGTACTAGCTTTGACCAAGTAAATACTATAGAAGTCACATTCAGGAATAAGTATTGTATCTCAATTTAACGTCATTGTTGTTCTTACAAGTCTTCGAGCTTAAAACGAACCGAAATAAAAACATCAAATGTCTTGTCCATGGAAAAAAGTAACTCTAGTAAATAAAAAAAAAACTCCTTTATATTTATACAACATACACAACCTTTTTATAAAACAACACTTACAAAAAGGTAACATTGGATTGCGGACTGTTTTTATTAGCAAAAAGGATTTGTAAAAGAGATTCCTTTCTACATTAGCATAATAAGCTATTTATGGTCACTGCCCGCATCCTATTTAAGGATGCCGAAACAATTCGCCAAGTCTTCCGCAAACTGGCAATCTCGTTTGAATTAAAACGTTCGATCGCAGCGACCCTGCATTTCAAATTAGGAACGTTCAATTCGGTACGTTGTTTAAGGCCAATAGTTCATTGGTTACCTACTACTACTAGTCGTTTCACTAGTTATTTCGAACCAATGCGGTAAAAGGGTTTAAAATGCGCCTCAAAGGCATCTTTTGTGCACTTGACACATATTTTGGAACTCAGTTTCCTCACGTACGATGTTTTCCTTCCCCATTTGAGAATTATAGGTACTGGTATAGATAAATTTTAAGAACAGAATAATTCATTGGTGATCAAGGATTAATTATAGATGTCAGTGATGTGCTCCTACCTTACCACTACTTGTCGATTCTGTTTCCCAGCGGTCGCAGACTTTGCGTGAGGTGTTTGCAGTAAACCAATCAGCTGCCATTGCCCATCTGAAGGCAATCCCGTTTTACATTCTGTTGGATCTGACGTTTGCTCATCTAACCCCCGATACTCAAACGCGACTCAGAGTTGAGCACGTCTCAACTCACGGTTTTTTGACAGTTTCTAATGTAAATCTGTCAATAAAAATCGTCATTTGAGACGTGTTTGAGATGCGTTTGAGTAATCGGGGATAACCCACCCAATAACGAAGATTTTAGGTCAGACTAACGTACCTTTCATTTGTTTTTTTTTTATTAACGCACTAGCAGACCACTCACGCGTTAATAAAAAAACTAATGAAAGGTATCCTCTCCAACATGATGAGATACAATAAGCAAGTATTCCCAAGGAGGGTTGACGTCAGGCAGGCGGCCGGTCTTAAAACACCTTAGACCCCACATAGAGTGGGATAAGGGCAGGAAGATGATGATGATGATGATGACTAGTCGACCACTCGCCCGATGGCCTGACAATAATATTGTTAGACCATCGGGCGAGTACATATCGTCACTGGAAAGACAAATTTACGTAAGCGCCAATCGAGAAAAAGCCGTTTAAAGTTCTTTTTTTTCGTTTTTTAAACATAATTTTTTACGTAATTATCGAATTTTGATGACGTCAAAGTAAGATTACATTCTTTTTTCATTTTCTATGTCCAGCAATTCATATTATTGTATTTGGACTGCTATTTTAGGATAATAAATCAATATGCCCATTTGGCGCCATTTTGGCGCTTACGTAATTTTGCCTTTCCAGTGACGATATTATGTTGTATCTCGGAAATACATAGATTGTGTTATATGGTCTGTAAATAAAATTACAATGTCGAGTACCTATTGCTAGTTATTAGCTTTGTTAGCTTCAAAAAAAGGTTCCGCCAATTCTTAAGCTGCTGAGAAAGCTTTTCCAATCTGTTAATGGTATAAAAAGTTTCAGCCAAAGCTGGCTACCGATTTGTCTTCCAGCAAGTTGAAAACTAACCTAGTTACAGTTTAAGAGTTGGTGCTAAATAAAACACCGAGTCTAGTTCCTCGGAAATGCGTCAGGAGCGAGTGTCAACAGTGGACTAATTAAATAGCCTGCCTGGGACAGCTGTCCTCGACTAGTGCAGGAGCTTGGGGTGAAAAAATTACTGCATTTTTTGGTGGTTTTATAATATTTTCTGTATAATCTAATAAGAATATGTTAATTTAAATAAGAGAAAGAAACGCTAAATCTCGTTTTAGAAGTGAAACTTGCAAGTTTTTTGGGTTCCATACCCGAAGGGTGCCAACGGGACAATATTACTAAGCCTCAGTCCGTCCGTCTGTTCATCTGTCCGGACTGTATCTCATGAATTGTAATATTTGAAATTTTCACAGAGTGTGTATTTCTATTGCCGCTGTAACAAGAAATAATAAAAGTAAAATAAAATAAAAGTGGGCCCTATGTAAGATTTTTTTTCATGACCAAAATACATAGACTAAGAGTTATATTAAAAAGTACATGTACGATGGTATGGAACCCTTCATATACGAATTAGACTCGCACTTGACAAGTTTTTTGATAGTTTCTTACCCCCATTTCCATAAAAAAATAGACAAATACATATACATACATACATAAAATCACGCGTGTTTCCCATAGGGGTAGGCAGAGAGCACGGATTGCCATTTGCTACGATAAACAAATAATAATAATAATACGATAGACAAATAATGTTTCGATTATCAAACAGATTTAAAAGAGCATGAGAGAAAGGGACATAATCATTTTTTTTGTATTAACTAGTGTAAGTACGTACTCAATCCAGGTGTTCCTCGATCTTTATTGTTACATTTTATTTTCTACGCAGTGTGTTGTCTATAATAAAGTTGTGGTGATTAATTTACATAATACATACATGATATCACGCCCATATCCCTAATGCGATGGGCAGAGCCACAAGTAATCATACAAAAACTTGCAGCCACTCCTGATTCAAAGTCCCAAGATGGATGGTGAACCATGGTGATAGGTGATCAGCCCACACCCATATAGATGGTCCATAATGTTGGGGAGGATACTACTGCCCTCCTAGTGAAGAACGCAGTAACTTTGTCAAACATGTTTTGATACGTGAGTGAGAACAGAATGTTGTATTTTGTTAGGCAATTCCGAATCCTTCATCTAACAATTTTTTGACACGGCTTTCTTCACTAGGAAGGCAGCCTACCATTAGTAGACTTTTATGACGTTTTCGGGGAGAGAAGCAGCTGGACGCATTAATTATTTACTCCCAGTCTAGCAGATTTTTTTTTTCTTGCTGTTTTGTAAATGATAGATTCTTGAATGATTTTTTAAATTAATAAATTATATTTTTAGAATCAATCTCCTGATCTATAATAACTTGAAAGCTAGTCCGAACAAGCTGAGCACTAGAAATACGCTCTGCAACTTAGCACCTTTCATTTCGCGCACTTCTTCATAACTTATTCTGCAATTCCAGGAAATTAACACTTAAAGCCCATTGCTACCTTAGCTATATAGCGATGAAGAAGAAGTAGAAGTTCGTATGAGCTAGTGGCCAACTCTTGTGACAGAGTTTTTAGGCCGCCTAAAGGCCTCCGTCATGGCTTAACGAATTTAACAGTCGGGACCGACAATTTAACGTGTCCATCGAAGCACGGAAGCGCTCAGCTCGTAACGCCACTTGCGGTCACCCATCCCAATTGTGACCGCGCACAACGTTGCTTAACTTTAGCGATCAATCATATATAGCGATGAAATCAAAATATACCAACTGCCATATTTGTCTATGTTCATATTAATAATTAATCCTGAGAGTCTAGTGATAGTGAGCACTGGTAGTCTAGTGGTAGTGACCCCGCCTTCCGATCCTAAGGTCGTGGGTTCAATCGTCGTAGGGTCGTGGGGTCCCAAATCCGGTCGTGAACTAATGGTTTTTTTCTGTCCGAAAAATTATGTGCGCTGTAAACCAGTTCTCTCAAATGGCGAAGGAAAACATCCTGAAGAAACCGTCATGTCGTAAAACCTCAAATGTTCGAAAAAATATGACAAGTGCACGAAAGGCGCCATTTAGGTGCACTTTAAATCCTTTTACCACACTAGTTCGAAAGAATTAGTGACACGACTAGATATATAGATCAATATCAATGCTAAAAAAATTACTACACTTTTCGCTGGATAACTGTGCGATGATATTAAAACACTAAAGTGCGCCTTAAAAAGGTTCCTTGAAAGAAAAAGAGCCTTTTAAGTGCATTTAAGACCGACAAGTGTACATACTTACACAGTAAAGGCTTTTTCGTGCGTTTGATACAGTATGTACTGGAAAATTCAATTCATTCCACCAATTGTATCACTAGATCTGTTGAACCAGAGTTTTGAGATTAAAGTCCACCGCAAAGAAGCTTCTTTCGAGCACTTGACACGATGAGTGATTATGAACGATATCCCTAATTCTGAATTCACATTGAACTTACGTTCATACCCTTTAATATAGCTTGCTTAAAATATTCCGAGATTTTGTACAATTTATTTATCAAAGCTTTTTGTAATGAGAATATTGATATTGGCTCACGAATAATAAATAACATGTTTTCCATTCCAGACTTTCGAGTTTTTTTAAGGTTTGCCAAGCAAATGTGGAATGTAAATGTTACTTCGTAAATATTTACCTTTAATATAAGCTTTCTTTCTAGTAATCAGTATCATCAGACGGAAATATGTGAGGTATTCTGTACAGCGCCCTGATTTGTAGATTACCGATCGGAGGTAATCTTTTATTCATTTATTAAAAAAATCCGGTGAAGTGTGAGTCGAATTCGCACACGAAGGGTTCCGTACCATCGTACATGTACATAAATGAAATAATACCGCCATTTTGGTTTTTTAAAATTGAAGTATACCCAGTGACACTCGCGCAATGAAGACAAATCCAACGACATCACTCATCACAATCAGTTCAGCCCTTTACTATAGGTACTAGGGAAGTCAGGGACCTACATAAATACATTCATACAAGTCAAGCACATAACCCTCCTTTTTTGGCTTCGCGGCAGTAGGGTAAAAAAAGGCGAGCGCATTTAGAGGATTTTTTGTACATTATGCTCTCCAATTTTGTCAATAGTCAATTACTTAGTGACAATCTATTTATTTGAATACTGACAACCACGTACATTACGCGCACATCAAGGTAAGATTGAAGGAAATTTTCCCTCTGGCTTTGAATATCGACTTTGTTCCAAGAACTTACGAGAAGTAAGAAAAATAAGATGTAGCTATGGAAAAACAAAATGAAATCTCAAATTACTTCTATCTATAACCGGTATACAAAAAAAAACAAATCAAAGTAATGTCAAAAGTTTGCTTGTCATTTTGAACCGCGATTGTGGTAATAATGGTTTAAGCCTATGTCTAAAAAAAACAACTTTTACTTTAATTATAATATTTCAATTTTGTTGATTTATTTACAGAATAAAAACTTATAACTAATAATATCAAAAGCATTTGCAAATATACTTTAAAAAAATATGTTTGGGATGTCTAAAAACCGTTCAGCAATAAAGTTATTCTTCATGTCCCACGGCTGGACAGAGGCCTTCCAATTTGCCCAGCAGTGGGACAAGATAGACTTAAAATACAAAAAAGTTATTCTTGAATGTAAATATTCGTTTACAATATGAGCCAAATACAAATTTTATTGCTCTGTTATTAGATATGTTATAGTCTACTGGGAAATATAAGACACAAGGAAACTTTATTTGCTTGAAAGACTGATGGTGAATAATTAATTTGAAATAGGTTTCTGTGTTGGAGGAAACATTTTAGGAGAACGGTATTTTTTTAGATATTTTTTACTCTTATGGATAAATTACTTAACTCGGACCACTACTGCGTTTACGGAGCGAGATGTGAAATACGGATGGGAATGGGCGGCAGGGTAATTTCAGATTTTAGCAAGTTTAAAATTCCGAATAAATTTATCCCAATATTTTGGGAACCGTCTGACTTATGTGGTTCACCGATTATTCTAAGACTGTTTAGTTGTTGCGTTGCATCTATCAGTTATTGAACTAATCATTTACTATATTCGAGCCTGGCTTGCTGTTATGTAAAACAAATACCACCTTGGTGGCGTGGCAGGCGATTGCTCGGCAGAGACGCAAGAGGCGCGGGTTCAATTCCCGCTGCGGAATAAATGTTTGCATGTTCTACAAGTATTTCTTCCGGGTGTTGTCGTACCATGGTAGTTTCTGATACCCACGATACAGGGAACCCTAGTGTGGGGTCAGGACTATTGTATGTGACTGTTGGGTGTTATTAATTATATTTAAATCACAAATAATATACCGTATTTTGAAAATAAAATTGATCTTGCATGTTTTGCTCATAAAACGTACGGCTATTATGTTCTACAAAATTATTGTAATCTGGTATGACCAATTCTGGAATATGAAAAATCTCTTACCTACCCAAGATTAGCAGAGTCTGTTTGAGAGGAAAAAAGCTTATGCAATCGAACAAACAAATAAATTTATTGACATAATAAGCTTGTTACTATGAATCCTTAGGCTAACGTAATTTAAGTTAATATAGGTTTAAGACGATTAGGTTTTACTACGCATAGTCTAGCTGTATTAAAAGCTATGGTCAGGCTTATTGGATTCAAGTCACTACTTCCTATTAAGTTAAAATGGTCCTAGCTTTTCTGAAGCAGTCTAATAATAAAAAAACCTTTTTACAACCTTGTTGTTACGTCTCCTACAGAGATTCTATTGATATACAATTATATAAGCCCGTATCCCTAATGAGATGGCAGAGCCACAAGTAATCATAAGAAAACTTGCAGCCGCTCTTGATCTAAAGTCCCAAGATGGATATGGTGAACCCACCATGGTTCACCATATCTATCTTGGAACTTTAGGGACTTTGGGAAGGCACAAACATACACACATCTTCACAAACTTTCACATCCTACTAATATTACAAATGCGAAAGTTTTTGAGGATGTGAAGATGTGTGAATGTGAGGATGTATGTTTGTGCCTCAATCACGCTTTAACGGCTGAACGGATTTGAATGATTTGGAATATACATAGTATGTGTGCTGTAATAACATATAGGCTACTTTTTGTCCGGATACCACGCGAGCAAAGCTAGTTTATAATATAGTAGTATATGACGGTTTCAATGAAACATTTGAATTTTCAAGAGTAGGTATAGTCTTATACACCAAGTAATAAGTTCATTCTCATCTTACTATTTGCTTTCAAGTTGCAAGCTTTGTCAGTTAGCGAATTAATTAAAGTTCCTCGCAAAGGCGTTAATTGCTTTGTCTCTGAATAACTGTTATTACTAGTCAAAGTTCCCTCGGCATAACTTATCTACTTGTTGTTGTGGGATCAATTAATAAATTATGCAACGTTGAGATCGTTTGAACGGTTGGGTGACCGAGTTACCTGCGGGCTGTGCTTGTTTCGGTATCTGACAGTATAACTTTTTATAATTTTATTATGCTTTTGTCAGTGGCTCTTCCGACAAACTTATAGCTTTCTGCTCGCAGTAACTTAGTCATTGTGAGTTCCTAGAATGTCGTATTTGGCACCTAACAGTTAACGCCAAAACTTTTAGTCTAGCTCGACAAGTGAGGAAAGGAAGTTTTGGAGTTAAGACTGCTTTTAAAAATCAAAAATTTAAATAATGCAGTTATACAGTCAGTATATAATGTCAAAAGTACAGTTTGCGACGAGAGTTTACGAGCAAAGTGAAAAGTGATTTATAAACTCAATTGTTTTTTTATTTACCTATTCAAGGATTTTGTCGTTTTGCGACCACATCACCCATATCAAAACAAAAATAAATAAAATATAAACCAAGAAAAACTTAATCTATACTTAAATTAAAACTTAACTACTTACATAAACCTAACTAAAGTAACAAAACTAAAAACTCAATTTCTTTACAAGTAGGTTCGGATAACACACTATATTTACATAACCTACACTAGTTTTATTCCGATTATAAAACTCATTTCATACCGATGTTATCTAATAAGGCCTTTTACCATCTATAGTAGATGATTCATACAGCGTCAGGAGGCAACTTTTACCTTCACTAACGGGACGCTGTAGTGCCCGGGACGAATTAAAATGGAGTAGGATTGCCCAGCACCTATTTCATCCTTTCAGCTTAGTCGGCCTGTCCACAGGAAAGACATAGTCAATACGTGCGGAGCTGACTAACACCGGGTTTCCTCACAATGTTTTCGTTCACCGTTTGAGAGTACTGGTATTAGCGTACATAAATTTATCGCACAGAAAAATCCATTGGTACACGACGGATTTGAACCCACCATCTTAGGATAGGAAGGCGGGGTCACTACCAACTAGACCACCAGTGCTCTTGATGTTACCTATACTTACCTAACTCTAGTTTTAACTCTACCAATCTGACCAATCTGGGAACACCTAGGCATTCTAATGGCGCGAATAGCTAAGTGGCTATTATTGCTACAACAGCATAGATGTTATCTGGCTATTCTGCGGCAGAGATGAGCATAGAGTACCATACACCTAGACATGGCTACTAGTTCTTGTAAACTCACTAGTTCTCACTAGTTTGTGTAGATAATCTAAATACCCGTTATAGAAACAAATACTTCTCTGCTGGACTGGGAGTAAAGAAAAATATCGTAAAAGTCGACTAAGGGATAGTATCCTCTCCAAAATGATGGACCACCTATATGGTCGATGGGCTGATCACCTGTCACCATTGTTCACCATTTCTATCTTACCCCCGAATACTCAAACGCGACTCAGAGTTGAGCACATCTCAACTCAACTCACGGTGCTCTCGTTGCATTTAAACCAATCGTAACGCGATCAAGCGATACTGCTCCGTAGTCGACTTTTACGACGACGAGACGAGAAGCAGCTGGACACATTCTATGTTTCTTTACTCCCAGTCCAAGAGTGAATATACTTGCCTCGGTAAATGTCCGAAGCCAGGTCAACATGCCTCGCAAGACGCATCACAAGCAAGCAATTATGGTTAATATTGGCAATATCTAGCTCCGGCGAGACAATGTCGTTTACATGCATTAGTAATTGATATTCGGTGTTGCCGTAATGGTTTCCGGTTTCAAACGCTTTGTCGTTGCTTGTAGGTATACCTAGTAGACGTAACACAAAGTTGAATAGCGGTAGGTACCTGAACAAGGTGGATGTTTGTAATGTTTTATGCTTTATTCCAATGTTTTATTAGCGGATGAAAAATCGTTCATTACCACGTAAAGGAATTTTACCATCTATAGATCTATACAGTGTCAGGAGGCAACTTTTATCTTCACAAACGGGACGCTGTAGTGCCCAGGACGAATTAAGATGGAGTAGGCTTGCCCCGCACCTATTCCATCATCAGCATAATCGGCCTTATCCACAGGAGAGACATGGTGCGGAGCTGACTAAGCAGCTGGTTTTCTCGCTATGTTTTCCTTCACCGTTTGAGAGTACTGGTATAGCGAACATAAATTTTTCGCACAGAAAAATCCACATGACGACCTCTGTGGCGTGGCGGGCGAGTGCTTGGCTGAGACGCAAGAGGCGCGGGTTCGATTCCCGCTGCGGGAGAAATGTTCAGCAAATATTTCTTCCGGGTCTAGGTGTTGTAGTATTATGCATTATAGGTAAATATGTATTTACAAAAAAAGTATATAAGTATTCTATCGGCCATCTGGTTCCCATAGTATAAAGCTTTGCTTAGTTTGGGGCTAGATGGCGCTGTGTGAAATGTCCACAAATATTAATTATTTATTTATATTATCCAGTGAAGCGTGAAAACCCTAATACCACGCTAATCAGAAGCTGACCTTAGGGATACCTAGCTACATACATTCGCACTATGTTTCCTTTAATGAATAGCCTGTCGTGGCCAAATTGGCAGCCGCCAACTGCCCATCTATTATTGCCCGCAACTTAATGTGCGACTTAGCATACAATTCTGCCTGCCTCGATTGATGCTGGACAATTTATACGGTAACGAATCTACTGGAGCGTCTTCCTACTAATGAGAGTAACTGGTGTAACGGTGAAGGAAACCCACGGTTTAGTCAGCTAGTATCTGGGTACCACGGAAGACATCTTGGTTATCTGAACTGCGTATTTGCAAAAAACAAGCGAAAATAAGACTGTAAATTAGTTACTGCTGAAAATGGTTCTGAAAATCCTGTACTTACGCAATTGAATACGCAGAAGAAATCAAATAATATTTAATTTCTTCTAGTGTGGAAAACAAACAATATTATTTGTTGTTTTCTACACTGCGGATATAACCTGTATTCCTATTTACAAAAGCGATCAAGGTAAGCAATGAATCCAGCGGTGTAGAAGATCGTCTATCTAGTTGTCAGTGAGTGCTAAACTAAAGAAACTTTTAGCCCCTCCGGGGTATCACTTTAACCGTAACTTGTCCAAACTAACATACGTACTCGTATTTGCCGCCCACAGCCACTTCAACTTGCTAATCCTCTGGGCTTCAATTTGTCTACGAATCTCATAGAAAAAAATCTAGGTTTCCTAGCGTCAGAACCTACTTACTGAAATGTGAATAAATAAAATAAAACTGTCCCCCGAGAACACCCCCATTAGACCGAGCTAGAAATTTGATCAAAATTGCTGAAACTTGGCTGAAAACCTTTTTCTGTCAATTAGGGAAAAAAATGGGTTTCATAAGGTGTTTTGTCGTAAGTTATTGTGCGAGTGTATGGACACACAAGAATCCGATAAGTGTACGTCCAATAGCTTAACTGTACTGTTAGTTAGCCTCAGCACAAAAAAGCAATGGAAAAAAATTGCTTACTTTTGACAGGACTGCTTTGCTTTTTGGGGTTCCGTACCCGAAGTGTGTATTTATATTGCCGCTATAGCTAAAAATTATTAGATAATCTAATTTATTTTATGCTACAAAGACAAATTATAATAACATTAAAAACTTTAAGGTAATCAGTATAATAATAATCTATAATATAAAAATGAATCGCAAAATGTGTTGGTAAGCGCATAACTCAACAACGCCTGGACCAATTTGGCCAAATCTTTTTTTAAAATGTTCGTTGAAGTTCAAGGATGGTTTTTACGGCGAGAAAAATTAGAATTATTGCTGGAAAAACCCTAAAAATAGCCCTTTTCTTTTTCCCATACAAATGACGAATGAACAGGACGAAGTCTGTCGGGTCAGCTAGTAAGAAATAAAAATGAGCTCAGTTTTTTATCTGAGTTCGCCTACAGATAGAAAACAGAGCTCAGATCACCGACCGCAGGTAAGAATAAAAATAATAAGAATAAAATAATAAAAAGGGGCCCCACACAAGATAATTCTTTAATATATTATGGTACGAAACCCTTCATGGTGTGAATTCGACCCGCTGCTGTTTTTATGTTTCGGGACGATGACGGTTTGACCATGAAACAGTGAAAGACTTGGACGATAAGACCATTACCAGAGCTCGATATTTATTTTCTCGAAGTTCTTCAAACATTCAAGGTTTTACGGAGCCACGTTTTGGTTCGTTAAAGGGGTGTCATGAAAACGACACCCCATTATCGGTCGGGTAGCGAATTATCCTACAGTTCTGACCCGAGCTCTATGCTCTATTATGGAAATTAGAACGTAACGAGCTCAAAGGGTTGTCGGTACCCATTGAGATGGATGAACACCGGTCTACCCCTTTATCTTAAACCGGTTACCGATAAATTGATTGGGTAAGACATACAGTCCTCTGTACGAATTAATTATCTTTAAGGTACACGGATAAGGAGGAGCAGAATGCAGATCCGGGACCTCTCGATTCTGACTGTTTCAAGGTCATCCACTCACTTAGGCTGAGATCTGCAGAGCGTACTTACACTCAGCTCAGACTTTACTTATGTAAAGCATTGTAAAAAATTGTAGATTTCTTTTTTGTTTGGCTTACTCCCGAATACTCAAACGCGACTCAGAGTTGAGCACGTCTCAAATCACGGTTTTTAGACAGTTTTTGATGAAAATCTGTCAAAAACTCGTCACCTGAGACGTGCTCAACTCTGAGATGCGTTTGAGTATTCGGGGGTTATAGTCTAAGTTTTGTAAGTCATCGTCATAGTGCAACAAGTTCGCCTAATAATGTAAACGCAGAATTAATATATGACACCGCGATTCCTAATCTAACCTATCAGAAAATCCACTTTGATAATGTTCTCTGTTCATCTTGAAAGGCAGCCCGTAAAAGGTCCAGTGTGTTCAAAAAAAATCAGTCGAACACAGAGGGCTCTTGTGATGTGAGATACTTGGATATCTCATCATAAATTCTGGTTTACTATCTATGGATATGAGAAGAAGGGTTTAACAAAAAGTTTAGAATGTACAGCCAGAGAGAGAAGTTCAGGAGGTTTTAAATTACTTTTTCTTCTT
This sequence comes from Scotopteryx bipunctaria, assembly GCA_949320045.1. Classification (NCBI taxonomy): domain Eukaryota; kingdom Metazoa; phylum Arthropoda; class Insecta; order Lepidoptera; family Geometridae; genus Scotopteryx; species Scotopteryx bipunctaria. Next base: position 3,260,021 of record OX439459.1, on the reverse strand, counting down.
TTACATAAAAAAATATAGTGTCAAGATAGTTAACAAACAAGATCACTAACTGATGTCCGTAGGCAGTTGAATACAGGAACAAGACTGTGAGCCAAAGCATCCTCTCAAATCTAAAAGCTTATTATTATTATGATTATTATCTAGTTATGTTATTTTCTGCTTTCACGTAAGCAAGGTAAATATGTTTGTTCAATGGAGTTGGCCTCGTAGTTAACTGCGTTCCGATAACCAGTGATATGTTTTTTCCTAGGATAACTGGATGTAGTAATATAATCCTACTACATAATATTATAAATGCGAAAGTTTGTATGGATGTTTATTACTCTTTCACGCCTAAACGGCTGAACGGGTTTGAATAAAACTTGGAATATATGAACATAGTACATGTACTGGATTAACATATAGAATATTTTTTATCCGAGTATCACGCTAGCGAAGTTGCGGGCGGCAGCTAGTATATTATTATTATAAGTATGCATTAACAAAAAAGTATAAAAGTATCATATCAGCCATTTGGTTCCCATAGTACAAACTTTGCTTAGTATGGTGCTTTTTGAAATGTCCACTAATATTTATCTATTTATATTATAACTGGTTGCTTCTAGAGATTTTATATTCCTTGGAGATAACCAATTTCTGTGGTTATCTGTCTCTGTTAAAAATATTCTTTTGAAATCTTAACTGTGTACACAGCCTTTGACACCCACTACTGGGTAATGGTCTCTTCTCGATCGCGCCACTACTAGTGGTCTTGCGCCAGCTGGATCCACTGCTCTCACAATGTCTTTTGAACTATTTATGTATTGTTCTTTTGAACTTTTACCCTGGAGGAAGAAAAATCTTTTTAGCTCCCTGGTTATCTTAAAGCGGTTATCTGTGAGGAATTAACAAGGGGGAAAACTCGTGTCTTTCAGTAATTCTGGTACAAGCTTCGACTAACAAATTCGAGTTATACAATTAGCTGGTCCAATAATGAGGTTATCGACGCGGGGGTATTCCGGTCACGCACGGGAACGTGGAAATTACTTGCTGGTATTCCCTCCTTCCGGACCTTAGCGGAATAAGGCCTTTGAGCAAAAAACTTATAGGTCAGGTACTGGGTTCCAATTCACTGTAGTGGCAACGAAAATAGTGTCCTAGTAGTTATCTTCCCAAATATAGGTAGGTACCTACAAAGATTATACTACACAGCTGGACTGATTATACATCAAATCGAATCAAAATATCTATTTACCAATGTAACTTTGATTTGATTCGATAAATGTTTATTCAACTAATCATATTTGTAAATGCGAATGTTTGTACCTTCGTTATCTAGAGATCTGGTACAAAGTCATTGTAATAGAATAATGATCTACTTTCTAGGGTTCCGTACCCGAAGGGTGCCAACGGGACCCTATTACTAAGCCTCAGCTATCCGTTCGTCTGTCCATCCATCAGTCGGTGCACGACTAGATTTGAACCCATGACCTTAGGATGGAGGTGGAGGAGCCGATATTATGGTCTCTACGGTCTTCTCAGTCCTAGTACGGAAGAGTACACTGGGCGGAGATCTTTAAAAGCAAGTAATAAAGAGCAGCAACTGGATCAGTTAACAAGCGAAGCGCCCTGTTAACAAAGTGATTATTAAGTAGAGTTGGCCGCTATTGTATTACTTACGATCCGTAGTTTCAAAAAACTTTTCTTGTTATGAAGTTTCCTCATTTACGCGCCTATAATTCTTGCTACAGGCAACTGTTCTTCTAGAACGCCGTTACAGAAACACAAAACCCATAGTCGGAAGAAAAATTGCAGAACATACAAATATTGCTCCTGCAGTGGGAATCGATTCCAAGCTTGTGTCTCAAATCATACGCTGATTAACGAACGTTTTCGATTACGTACAAAATTTTAAATAAAATATTGGTATAACAATAATGTCTACTATTAAACGTTGAATATAATTCGACGAAATTATGTAATATTTCTTCTCTGGACTGGGAGTGAAGATAAAACTTAAAACGCGTCCAGCTGCTTCTCTCCCTGAGCATGTCGTAAAAGTTGACTTAGGGAATATATCCTTTCCAACATGATGGACTATTTATATGGGCGATGGGCTGACACCTGTCACCATGGTTCACCATTATCTGCCTTGGGATTTTGAATCAGGACTGGCCACAAGTTTTCTTATGATTAATTGTGGCTCTGCCCACCCTGTTAGGGACTGGGCGTGATACTATATATAACAAAACGTATTTTTTCGAATAGAATAAATACATTGATAAGTAACCGGTGTACAAAACGTTCAATCAGATGGAAAGTCATCCATGGCATATACAGGCATAAAATAACCCAAAATGGAGCCATAAATCGAAAGTCATTCCACTTTTAACAGGACGGTAGAGCTAATCGAGGTTGTCCAGACTATTCAAATCATTTCTAAAGATGTTGAAAAACGTTGAAAATTGCGGAGGCCTTTTGTACAGTAAACACTTTTTTTTAAACAACTGAACTGAAGGTAAAAATCCAAAGTTATTTCACTTTTAAGAGCTAAACGAGGTTGTCCTGACTTATCAAATCCTCAGTAAAGATGAGCTGAGTGTTCCGTACAGAGGTACAAAGGTACTAAAACAAGAGTGGCTTAGCTCGTTATCTAGCTTTTAAACTTAACTGAATATTTACTGTAGGTTCTCGAATGTTTTAATTGATTCTTCGAGTTTTTTTCATTCAAGTTCTGTGTTTTGATAGTGAGGTTGAATTAGCAATGCCAAAGTTCAATTTTGTAAAACCTGGTAAAACAGACAAATGTAAGATGTTGCGCATTTTATTTTGAAGAAGAAATACAATTGAGAAACCATATTGGCATAAATAATTTACATTCTCGTATAAAATGAGAACTTAAAAGGGGTCTGGATTGTATGAAACGTCTGTGTGAGCAAAATGTCTGGGTGGAAAAAGGTCTAACCATAGGTACACAAGATCTAGGTCACTAAATTTATAATACTAAAAATAAATCGTAATAATATTAAACCAAACTTGTTTTTTTTTTATATAGAAACCTTGTACTAACCGCTTTGAACTTGTACTAGCCGTTTGCTGGTTTGCCCCCTCTTCCATAAAAAAAAGAATAACTACCAGGTAAGAAACAATTAGTAGGGGTTACTCTCGTAAATAAGTAGCATCAGTTTGCGAGCTAAGCGAGAACACGGAATGCTTTTATATCAACGTCACCTGTGATAGGTGTTTCGCATCACGGAAGCTCGACCTAAGCACCCGTTTTTATGAATACGAACTCCTACTAATACTTGTGTAATAAACTGAAGTTAGTAAGCAAGTCGATTTGTAGAAATCAAATCTCGAAGGAGCATACAATGTGTAGGTAAATCAAATCAAATCAAGTCAGTTTATTCCTTTTTGATACAGTTTTTACACTAATCACAAGATCAAACACAAATACATGCCTAAGTAAGGTTTCCTGTTCAGAAAGTCTAATTTTTAAGTTGCCTAAGAAGTAAAATGCCTAAATGTCATGTCTAAAAAGCAAAATGCCTAAGATTCGTACCACGTAGTCAAAGCAACGAGTAAAAGCTATGTACTTAGGTCGATAACCTAGGATTTCACTGTATGAAAACTACATCAGTTAATAATAAATAAATATTTGTGGACATTTATACAGCGCCATATAGCCCCAAATGCTATATCCAAAATGGTTCCCATAGCTTTAGAACAAGATGGCTGATAGAATACTTATATACTTTTTGTAAATAAATACATATCATACATAATATTACAACATCCAGACCCGGAAGAACGTTTCTCCCTCAGCGAGACTCGAATCCGCGCCTCTTTTGTTTCAGCCTAACACTCACGCGCCACGCCACCGAGATCATCAATATTCCAGTCTATTTTCGTAAATCTGTTATCCCTATAGAATACAAATCGTTTTTATCTGGAGTGACAAGTAGGCGGGACGTGTGTCCATTTTCAATATATATATTTTTGTAGACAGGATTTTCTCTTTATATGACGGATGGAGTCCCGTTTTGGGGTACAAATTGCACAGGCATTGGGGGCATTGATGTATGGTTTAGGACTGTGCGTAGTCTGTTCAGTTTCGAAATAATGTGAATGTGTCACTAACAGGATGTCCTCGATGTCGTACGAAGTAGAAAAAGACGTATAAGCTGGACTATCCTATCCTGCTATATTATAAATGTGAAAGTTTGTGTGGATGTTTGTATGTTTGTGCCTCAATCACGCCTAAACGGCTGAACGGATTTGAATAACATTTGGAATAGCCTCACTAATATTATAAACGTGAAAGTATGGATGTTTGTTCCTCTTTGATATATGAAACTTGGAATATACATAGTATATGTACTGGATTAACATTATAGGCTATTTTTTATCCGGGTACCACGCTAGCGAAGCCGTGGGCGGCAGCTAGTCGCCCATATAGGTGGTCTATCATGTTGGAAAGGATGCTATCCCTTAATCGACTTTTACGAAATGCTCGGGGAGAGAAGCAGCTGGATGCAATCTATACTTTTTCTTTACTTCCAGTCCAGCGGAGAAGAGAATAGGTAGTTAGTACTTAGAAATTTATATACCTTAAGAATAAAATTCACTTACATTAGAGCTAAAAAACCTTGATGTTTTTGTATCTTAAAATTCTTTGGAACTTCTTACAATCATCTGATTCTTTTGAAAACATTTCCCAATGAAAGAGGCTTTTACAAATATTGCCGGTAAAAAAACGTAACCTTAAAAATGTTGAAAGCCAAACTCATTATCACAAAACTCCTTGGTTTCTAAAACGTATTTTCCACTATGATGCTACCATGACTTTCATCCATCAAACCAAATGGTTCATTCTTTTACATGTTATCTGTAATCTGTTTATCAGGCACATAATGTTTAGCCGAAAAGGGTATGTTTACATTCTAACATGACAAATATGTGCACAGTAATAGTGAGTTAACAATTCTACAAAGAATTTTTCTACTTCAAAAAAATTTAAGTCCGTTACTTCTCTGCTGGACTGGGAGTAAAAAAAACATAGAATGCCTCCTCAGCTTACTTCAATCCTTCCACCATATTAGTGACAAAAAAACTGACACGTGTTGTAAAAACTTCACTAACTGAACATAGATGAGTGTTAACACCCGTGTCATCACTTTAGGTTAATGACCTTGACCTAAAAAGGGCACAGTGTCGGTAAAACAACCAGTGGAACAAGCGTCATTAAAACACCGCCATTTGTAAAAGCCAGGACTTAAGGAGCTTATAGAACTGATAAAGGTCCGACTCGTCAGGACCTGATGGCGGGAAGCTGTTCAATTAATCACGATCCTATCTGGCACAGATGAAGCTGGAGGCTTTGTACTACTGGTTATTTTTTAACAAAACTTATGGGATACACACAAAAAAGAGCACTTGGCCGGTTTTGCGGCCCCGCTTGGTACTATGCCTGTCATTTTAAGGGGGCTCTTTCAGCAAAAACCTTTGGTGGCCCCCCAAGCTCTGCTCATACAAAAGATACTTTATAAGTAGATGTATGAAGTTGAAAAGTTGGACTACATTATGTCATACTCAGATTTTTCATAGGATTAGTTATTTAATATTATTTATACATATATTATGATGAACTCGGTGGAGAAACGTTTGTATGTCTCTGTCTACCCCTATGGAAAATATAGTGCATAGTGTAAATTATTGTGAGACAAGATCCAACTCTGAGCAATTTGTGAGGTTCAGTTAAACTTGGCAACACTTACAGTTTCAAACTTGAAACCAACTGTCAACTGCTTCGTTATATTAATTTAACAAACTTTTTGTGCATTCTATGCAGACTTGGCGCACACAAACCATCCCTTCCTTTCTACCTATGTTATATTTGTTATTCCAAATGTTCGTACTAAGCGCTTTGAGTCCACATTCTTTATACGAACTGCAAAAATGTGGAACTCTCTGCCGGGGTCTGTATTTCCTGAAAAGTATAATATGGGTGTCTTTAAATCGAGAGTCAATAGGTTTCTTCTAGGTAAGCGTGCTCCATCTTAGACCACACTGTTACTTAACATCAGGTAGAGTGTGGTCAAACGCAAACCTATTCCGGTTAAAAAAAAAAAAAAAAAAAAGATATATATTGTAATCCACTTAACTAAGACGTCTCCCTATCTATACGTGCCTCCTATGATATAGGGGTGTACTAAGAAAAAAAACGAGCAATCCAGACTTGGTCCAAATTTCATTGGCAATAAGAAAAATGGAAAGTATTTAGCGGAAAAAAATGTTTGTCCGCTGTAGTCCGCTGCATGTGCAATGTGCATATCCGCTTATATTCTCGTTCATAACTCAGAAATTTAATCAGTAACTGAATTTTAGATGTATTTTCATTTTGTAGTTCTAAGTTAAACTAATTAAGGGATGGCTTCAAGTTTGAAACTCGATTAGCATAATTGCTGCTCTTCTAATTGATATTTAATTTAGTTTATAATTTATTCCGAACTATCCAGATATTTGTACCACAAAGGAATTTACATTAAATATGTCTATATATACCTTTAGATTATTGAATTCACACTCTAACTAAATACATGATTGATGTAGGTATTCTAAACTAGGGGAAAGCCCTGAGACTGTCTTTTGATTCCTTTCTGTGTACCCCTACACCATAAAAGGAATATATCCTCCAAGTTACATGTCTTTAAGAGCGTGCATTATCATCGCGCCTAGACTAGAGATGGGCGGGTGGGTAAAAATTCGGGTGGGTAAAATAGGAAGGAAAGGGTAAAATAGGTAAAAATTAAAAAATACCCATTTATACCGGGTATTTTTTATTAATACCGGGTAAAAATTCGACCTGTATTTTAAATTTTTTTTTAACCGATTGCCTAGATCCACCTACCCGTCCGTAACCGTACCGTAACGAAAACGATTTTTCACTCACCTTTTGTTTTGTTTATACAGAAATTCACAATTCAAAGACTATTATAAAGCTGCAGTGTTTGTTTGTTTGTTTGTTTGAACGCGCTAATCTCTGGAACTACTGGTCCGATTTGAATGATTCTTTCAGTGTTGGGTAATCCATTTATCGAGGAAGGCTATAGGCTATGTTTTTTTTTCAAAATTAGGGATCCGTAATAAAACTGCTATTTTGTAACACAAGGTGCAAAATCGAAAACCTATTTTTGCGTGCGCTGCAAAAACTATTGACGATAGAAAAAAATGATGTACTACGGGTTTGTAGATCCCATTAAGACCTACAAAAAAGTCCGCGAGAACATGTATCTAGCTATCATGGTTTAATCACAATAACCGATTTTGTGTTCAAAATAATTATTAAATCGTCTGAAGAAAAAAAACTACGTTAAATATGTATCGTAATATTGATCTTTATCGAAATTAAGCATTATGTTATCAAGAGTATTTATGAAGAAGTAAAAAACTTTTTGTTTCATCTCAATCGGATATTTCGTTTAAAAGTTATCACGTGTGTAAGATGTTAAGAGTTGGTACCTATTAATGAGTTATGGGCCATAGTCTATTTATTGAGGGAGGCTATAATATAGGCAATATTTTATCTCGGTATTTCCACGGAAACGAGAAAAACGCGGGTGAAACCGCGGGGCACAGCTAGTAAACAAATAAAATAATAAATAAATAGTGGCGGACATTCTAACACAGCAACATCTAGCCCCAAACTAAGAAAAACTTGTAATATGGGAACCAGATGACTTCTTCTTCTTCTCGTGTCGATGCTTCGTTAAATGTTTTTAGAGTAAAAGGTGGCCACCTCAATCGCGCTATCTGTAGCGGCATTGAGGTCATCCCTTGTGCAGGTGGTTGGACACAGGGGGCACACCAACAGGTGCGGCATGGTTTGCGCCGGAGCACCGCAGTCGCATTGTGCCAAACTAGGCTCCCTAAATCCCCATTCGCACATGTTGAATCTGCAACGACCAACTTGGGTGCGGAGCCGATTTAACGACTTCCGGACTGGCCATGGCAGAGCGTGTCCTGGTGGTAATTTTTCCTGCGGGGTGATAAAATTAGGAGGTGGGGGTTTTTTCTCCTTCCAAAGCTTATACTTTGCGGAAGCCGGATGGTCATTTGAAGCCTGTGTGAAACGCTGAAAGATTTTGCGGCTTTTGAGGCGAGCTTCAGGTATTTCGTGACCATACAAAGGATGTCGGTTATCACTCTCTTGCTTGGATTTCTCCATTGAACTAGCTACATCCCGTCGCACGCATGGTGGTGTGATACCTGCTAAAGGATATAGCATGTTGAGAGGAGTTGGCTTGAGACACCCAGTAATTATGCGATACGTTTCGTCGAGCGCTACTTCAACGAGTTTGGCATGTGCAGACTTGTGCCACACTGGGCACCGGCGGAGAAGCACAGCGCCATACCAGTAGAACGTAATACGTCTGGCGCTGCTCCCCACTTGGTAGATGTTAGACGCCGTAGTAGACTGTTGCGAGAGCCGACTTTCATCTTTGTCTTTTGACAGTGTGGTTTGTAACACAATTATCTGTCCAGTGTTATGCCAAGATACTTTGGATAGCGCTCACATTGGATGGTAACTCCTTGCCACGTGATGTTGAGAGACGGATCAGCCTGGTGGTTGCGCAAGTAGAAAGCGCAGGCTTGAGTTTTTGATGGATTGGGTTTTAGACCATTTGCATCGTAGTAGGCTCCTAGTTCTTCAAGGGCGACGGTCAGGTTCTCTTCCGCCTCTTCAAAGTCTGGGTGGTCAAAGCTAGGTCGTCCACGTATAAGAAACGGGTTGTATTTGGGCTGCTAGGTTGATCGTTCGTATACAAATTGAACAGGGTTGGTGCAAGGACACTCCCTTGGGGAAGTCCGTTTTTGACGCTGCGCCATCTACTTTTTTACGTAAGAAGGTGAACTTGAAAGCGGTGGTTACGAAGCAGTTCACCAAGTATTTGAACAAACCCAAGATCGTTGGTCAAATCTTCAACTTTTCCTAGGAGTTTTCGGATGTTTACGGTATCATAAGCAGCAGTTAGGTCAACTAAAACCATGCCTGTTATATTATTCGTCTCAAAGCCGTCCTCGATATGTTGGGTGAGTCTAAGAGTCTGCCCACAACAGACTTTTCCGGGTCGAAATCCTGCTTGTTCGTGGATCATCGTCATCGTGAAACTTCCCAGGCTTTAAAAGTGCCACATCCTTTGCTCTTCTCCACATTTTTTCCACCAGATGACTGATAAAATACTTATATACTTTTTGTTTGTAAATACGTTAGAACACCCAGACACAGAACAAACATCTATATTCATCACACAAATATTTTTTCTGGGTGGGGATCGCAGCCACAACCTTCAGCGTAAAGGAAGAGCTACTACCAAGTGAGCTGTGAAGCCAGTCAAATCATTATAGCTAATTAGGAATAAAAACTAACAAATAAAAGCATATATAATTAGTTGTACCTCAAAAAAAGATGCATTGAATTTTTACCCGGTATTAATTCGAAATGGGAAGGTAAAAATGGGTATAAATGGGTAAAAACCCAAAGGTCGGGTTTTTACCGGGTAAGCGCCCATCTCTGGCCTAGACCGATTACGTAAGAGATCGCTCAGTACAAACAGAGGATTATAAATCATCATCATCATCATCTTCCTGCCCTTATCCCACTCTATGTGGGATCGGCACAGCATGATCCTTGGATCATGCTGTAAGAGTTTTGGCTAAGTTGTTTTATGACCGGCCGCTTGCCTGACGTCAACCCTCCTTGGGAATACTTGCTTATTGTCTCTCACCATGTTGGAGAGGATACCATCCCTTAGTCTTACGACATGCTCGGGGAGAGAAGCAGCTAGACGCATTCTATATATTTTTTACTCCCAGTTCAGCAGAGAAGTTACTGAGGATTATAAATTAAATAAATAAATATTTGTGGATATTTCACACAGCGCCATCTAGCCCTAAATTAAGTTAAATTTTTACTATGGGCATCAGATGGCTGATAGAATATTAACATTCTTATAATATACTAGCTGCCGCCCGCGGCTTCGCTCGCGTGGTACCCGGATAAAAAATAGCCTATATGTTAATCCAGTACATGTACTTACTATGTATATTCCAAGTTTCGTTCAGATCCGTTCAGCCGTTTAGGCGTGATTGAGGCACAAACATCCAAACATCCAAACTCACAAACTTTCGCATTTATAATATATATATTTATAATATAAGTAAGAAGTAAGATACAACCCCCACACCCGAAAGAAATATTTGCATAACATGCTAACATTTCTCCCACAGCGGGAATCGAACCTGCACCTCACGTGTATCGGGCGACCACTTACCCGCCCGATTACGAGTAGACATCTAATTTAATGTCTCGTTTATATATAAATCGTAGTTTAGATTAAAATCTCCTAGTATTGTTAAACAAGTCGAACTAATTCGATAACGTTGGACTGCCCGCGTCCAATCTCGGTTAGTTATAAACTCGGCAGGCTTATTGCAGGTGGCGCCACTGTCGATTGCCACAAGTTATCAGTGGCAGAGGATGGAACACTGATTTTGGTCGTCCACAACATTCTTATCGTCATTTGAAAGTTGCTCGCCGAAACAGTGTTTTCGAAAAAACGAGAGTAAAGTTAGAACTTCTTTTATTTAAAAAATATGAATTCGAATTTGTTTTAGGAAACACCGTGTTGGCGCTCTAGATTTTTTTCCAGTGACGATATCCATTATCATTATAAATGCGAAAGTGACTCCATCTGACGATACCTTTTCACCAGACCAGATTTCGATAAGATTGCATCCTGGACCAGGAACAGGTTTCATAAAAAAATCAGTGAGGATGAAATAGTGGGCAACAGCTAGTCATGTATAAAACGTTTTTATCCTGATTCTCGTAGCACATCGTAGAGGGTCTACGAAATCATCTTCTACGAAAAGTTTAAAATATAACTTGTGTTCTGTTTTCGAGCTGGACTTTCAGCGTTAAATCTCGAAGGTGTAATGCAAACCTCGACTGGGCTTATGTATTTGAGCCCGGCGGGCACGAAACACACAGTGGGCACGGGTGCCCACCGTGTTTTCAAAATTCTTTCAGGGCGTCTGGTCGAAGTGATGCGCGATCCAAGAGCTGGTTCTGATTTGGCTCAACGGATCAGTATTGCCATTCAGCGTCGCAATGCGGCTAGCGTCTTGGGCACGCTTCTACCATCTGATGAGCTCGATCAGGTGAGCTATCTATAGACCGTTTGCAACGATCTTTAGATAGCCCAATTGTTTCTTTTGTATTATGTAAATTATATTTGTATTAGTTGTAAGTTTCTCTCTGTTAATAAATGTATACATTATATTTGTATTTGTTGTAAAGTTTGCGTTCGCCGATGCGCCGAATCATCTGAACGCTGGCAAGTATGATAGGTAATAACTATGTCACATACACAATAACTTCTGGTTCCTATGTTTAACTAATGGCTGACGGACTCTAACCACAGCTAGCAGCATCAAGACCCGAAGATTACAAAAAAAGAGGGGCAAATATATTAAGAGTACCTAGTATCCTCTTCAACTTAATGGACCTATATGGGCGATGGGCTGATCATCTGTCACCATAGTTCACCATATCCATCTTGGGAGTCTTGGATCAGAAGTGGCTGTAAGTTTTCTTATGATTATGGTTCTGCCCACCCCGTTAGGGATACGGTCGTGATAATTATGTATATGTATGTAAATTTATTTATGTTAATAAAGTTTTCATGATTAGCCTGATCGTCTTTAATTTGGGCCAGCAGAAGTGGAAATAGATAAGCTGTCGGGCGACAGTCTTGAGTCCCAGGTATTTGCTGGACGTTTTCTAAGCCCCCAGTATTATATTTATGGAGCTATAGTGTTTCAATCTAGCTTCTAATATTGTTTGTGATTGGTCAGCTGTTTCGTATTTCGATATCATACATATTAGAGGACGGCCTCGGTGGCGTGCGGTGATTGCTCGGCAGAAACGTAAGAGGCGCAGGTTCGATTCCCGCTGCGGAAGAAATGTTTGAAAGAAAGAAAGAAAGAAACTATTTATTTGGCCCACAAATACTCACAAAAAATAAATCAAATAAAAAACACAGTTAAAACAAAAAACAAAAAAAATATAACAAATTGTGAGCCAAAAAGGCAACCACTCAGCGTGTGCTGCAGGAGCCCAGAAGCAACCACAGCGCTGTTCTTCCGTGGCACCTCTCCGTTGCATGTTCTGCAAATATTTATTCCGGGTCTGGGTGTTGTGGTACCATGGTACTCGTAGTTTCTGATACCCACGACACAGGGAATCCTAGTGTGGGGTCAAGACTATGTATGTGACTGTTGGGTGTTATTTATTTATATTATCACGCCCGTATCCCTAATAGGGTGGGCAGAGCCATAACCACAAGAAATCGTGCAACCGCTCCTGATTCAAATTTCAAGATGGATACGGTGAACCATGGTGACAGGTGATCAGAACAGGTAATTCGAAAATATGTGTCAACAGCACAAAAAGAGCCTTCGAGGCGCACTTATAATCATTTCACCACACTGGTTCGAAAGAACTCGAGTTAGATACATAGCTTTTGGTATTATTGCATTCGTCGTCCGTTAGTTGATTAAAAACGTGCGTCATGTGGATGAGTCAAGGCTGATAATCAGGTTTAATAACGTAGATAAACCATTTATTATCTAATCTAATATTAAAGTTGTATTCTTTAAATTCATTTCTATAATTATATGGTTATTTTATTTGTTTTGTCTGTAAAAAAATATTTAATATTATTTCTTGAATTTTAGCGTCCAGCTGCTTCTCTCCCCGAGCATGTCGTAAAAGTCAACAAAGGGATAGATAGTATCCTCCAACATAATGAGATATGTACAATAAGCATGTATTCCCAAGGAAGGTTGACGTCAGGCAGGCGGCCGGTCATAAAACACCTTAGCCAAAACTCTTACAGCATGATCCAAGGATCATGCTGTGCCGACCCCACAGAGAGTGGGATAAGGGCAGGAAGGTGTGTGTGTATTTCTTGAATTTAAATTTTAATCGTGTACTTACTGTATGTAAGACTGCTAAGACAGAACAAATGTGACGTGTTAGTCTTTTAATTTACGAAATAAATGATTATTGGTTATCTATACTAATATTATAAAGAGGAAATATATTTTGTTTGTAACGAATAGGCTCCGAAACTACTGGGCCGGTTTCAAAAATTCTTTCACTAATAGAAAGCTACATTATCAAGGAAGGAAGGAAGGAAGGGACTTTTTAACGGGCGGTGCGAATGGTTTGAAACTCGGTTTGAAATCTAACGCATACGAAGTCGCGAGCAACAGCTAGTTATTGATGAAAGGAGCTTTTAAGGCGCACTACTTACTACAATACTACTTTGACTCCATCTCACCTTAAATCATTTCAACATAGTTCGAAAGAACTAGATACGACTTGTAGAAATTAATTATAGAAACTGGGTATAATTCGTAGGGCGTTTCACATATGTCCCATATTTCCTTAAGATTTACCGACTGGTACAATCAGGCTCATTAATAACTCGGACCGACAAGGGTTGACAAATTACAATAAAAGGCTTTCATAGTTTTATGCGGATCTCTGGAAGTCAGATAAATCCTTTGCGTATTACACGACGTTCGTTTAGGGTTTTTCGGTATTTTTGAGGATTGCCTGTGATTTATTAGACGTTGTAGAAATTCAGATAAATTGTGTGTGAAAGTTTTTATACATTAGCTGCCATCCGCGGCTTCGCTCGCGTGGTACCGGGATAAAAAAATAGCCTAATATGTTAATCCAGCACTGTAATATGTATATTCCAAGTTTAATTCAAATCTGTTCAGCCGTTTAGGCGTGATTGAGGCACAAACATCCTCACAAACTTTCGCATTTATAATATACTAGCTGCCGCCCGCGGCTTCGCTCGCGTGGTACCTGGATAAAAAATAGCCTATATGTTAATCCAGTACATGTACAATGTATATTCCAAGTTTCGTTCAGATCCGTTCAGCCGTTTAGGCGTGATTGAGGCACAAACATCCTCACAAACTTTCGCACTAGATGGCAGCATAGGTAAAATTAGTACGCGCTATCGTTGCGTTTTGAGCTTTACGCCGGTAATTTCAAGCAAACTAAGACTTTTCAATTTTATAATATAAGTAAGATGTAAGAAGTAAGATGCGTCCAGCCGCTTCTCTCTCCGAGCAAGTCGTAAAAGTCGACTAAAGTATCCTCTCCAACATGATGGACCATCTATATGGGCGATGGGCTGATCACCTGTCACCATGGTTCACCATATAGGTACATCTTATGAATAAATAGTTGACAAATTAATTTATAACGCTTTGGTATATGTACTGTAATGTTATAATTATGAATTATGAATAAGTTGAAAATCAAAAGTGGCTGCAAGTTTTTTTATGTTAACTTGTGGCTCTGCCCACCTCTTTAGGGATACGGGCGTCATAATATGTATGTAGGAGATCGCGTTGTAGAGGAGAGGACTGTATCATTACACAGGCGGGAGCTCTTAAATAAAAAAAGGAAAAAAATAAATTTATAAACTTTTTAATAAAGGAATTTTGAAGTTCAAATTTCATAGAGGCCATTTTAAAATCATACCGAAATTAAAAGCTGTAAAGTAACAAAGATACTTAATTAAATGAAAACAACAGTTATTCTCAAAATCACCCTTTGAAATAACTCGACAAATAAAATGTCAGTAACATTTTTCATGTTCGGCCGTAACAAAACAACGTTAGTACAAGGTTATAACTATTTAACTGCTTGTAACACGACAAAACGGTGCGTCTCGTAAGAATTCTTAAATGAGAAGTGCAGTGTGCGGGTTTTGGTATGGCATATTGCAATAACGCCATGTATAGCTGCGTATAGGCCGCGCTATGTAAAATGAATCTGCTGGCAAAAGTTTAAACGTGGATACTTTATGACAACGAATATTATTATGCATCGCTGGTACCTGTGATTTGAGTATTTTGCATGTTCAAGGTTACCTAAATCATAATGTGATTGTTTTTGTATCATTAAGGAAGGTGGTCTCCAAAATACAGGTTACCCTAGTTTGTAGACCACTAAATTAATGTCTAGACTAAGAAGCTCTGTTTTTGTATCAATAAACCTTATTATTATTATTATATTCTCTAGAGCGAATGCTTTAGAATAAAAACTCACCCCAGGCAGCACATCGCCGTCGCGTCGCCTCATCAGAGGTTTTGGCAGTTCGGTAGACCCACATCAGCTTATGGAGGAATCCTTGAGGTGACTGACAGGTCGGATTTATCACAAACACGAAAAAATCACAAGTAACTCGGAATCTGTCTCAGTTTATATTTATTTTAAAAAATCCATGAATTCATAGAAACTGTCATGTTAAGTTGTGAACTATTAATGCTTCAGGGCGTACCCTATAGGGGTGATATCAACAAATATGGTGATTACATTTAGACCGCCGATCAAAGCCGCAAATAAAATAACTCAAATAAAAAACTACAGGGTGAGCTCTATTGATTAGTCTTCATTTGAATGTTGCGCGTCATCTGGTATCGACGTATGCAATATGTTGAGTGTCACGTGTCAAGCGTCAAATATTACTGACTGTTCATTTGTAGTGACATCTATCGTCAACGTCAAAACTAATTCTAGTCCTAGAACAATGGTAAGAAGTTTGTACACAAATTCGGACGAAGACCGCTCGTTAGCTCAATTTGGTAAAAGCACCACGATAAGGTCGAGGTTACCAGTTCAAGTCACACCTTGTTAGAATTTTTTGGAGTATTTTTACTGTTTTTTTTTATCTACTGGTAGTAAGTTTTCTGTATGTGCCATTTGGGTTTCAGCCTACTGCTCTCACGATGAATCCCAGCCACGTGACATCGTAAAAGATAATGAAATCCGTTATTAACTAGTTATTACTGTCAATGTATAACTTGTAATATTTGTGTGATGATCAAACATTGCCTGAGTTGTGTATAACACTAGTTTACACGTGCGGCTTGCCTCGTGTGGTGTAAATTTTGACAACCCATTTTACCCCTTTTTGTGAATTATTGTGGAAAAGCCTAAAATACGTGTCCATTTATTTTGTATTATACAAACTTTTACAAACACCCCCTTTTGCCCCTTTTGAGGGTTGTTTCGAAAAATTCTGAAATACGTTTGGCATTTACAGTATTCAGACCGAGTTTTAAGCAAGTTAAAATGTTCCATATTTTTTCATACATTAGGAGTTGAATTTCGATAAATTCCGCCATAGCGGGTGGTTTTGCTCTACTTAAGTGGAAGCTACTTTCCAAATTCCAGCTTTATAACTTCAGTAGTTCGGCCTGTGCGTTGATTGCAAAAATATACATAGAAGATTCCAAGTTACATTAAAATTATTTTAGCCCGTTTTAGCCGTGTTTGAGTCACAATCATTCAAATGCCATAACAAAATTCGTATTTTTTTAATCTAGCCACAAAAAATAAGCACCAATTTCGAAATTTCTAATTTCTCCAATTACCAGAAGACTTGTTTATTATTGGAGTTATTGGTCAATATATAAAACAACAGATTTAGCAGCCAACTGGTGTCGCTAACGACCTGAAACCCTCACACATTATCGATGTTTTAATTTAAACCTACAGCGAGCAGTAGGTACCTACTTTCTGAAGTTATCGAATCAATAAGTTTTCGTTTCACAGTAATATGGATTGTCAAAAAATACAATATGGTGGCTGCTTTATGAGAAAAAACGAATACGTAGAATTTGGGTAATAATACTCGTGGTACCAAGTATCAAGCCATCTTAATTCGTTCCGGGCACTACAGCAGCGTCCCGTTTGTGTTGGTAGGTAAAAGTTGCCTCCTAACGCTGTATAAATCATCTACTATAGACGGTAAAAGGCCTTAGTTTACTCGTGGTATCATGGTAGGTATTTGTCGTTTCTGATACCCACAACACAGGCAATATTAGTGTAAGGTAAAGAACTATGTATGTATAGTCAATGCTGGCAATGCGAGCAGTGTCTTGGGCATGCTTCCACCGATGAGCTGGATCAGGTGAGGGTATCTATAGACCGTTTGCAACGGCCTTTAAATAGCCCGACTGTTTCTTTTGTTCTTTGTAAATTATATTTTAAGTTACTTACTGTATACCTAATAATAATATACAAAGTATACCCATTGTAATGTATAGTCATATACAAAGTTTGATGTTGTAATTTTTATAACTATAATCATTTAATTAATTATGTTTAATAATACAGCCGCCATATTTAATTTTCTGATAATTCATATTAATGTCCTATGTCAACTTATTGGTTAACAAATCCAACGAAATCTATAAAAAACCAGCCATTAGGGCTACAGAGGGACCAAAAAGAAATATACATTCACATACAATAACATACACTCCAAAAGCATTACCCTCCTACACAGTCGGACAAAAGGCGCATTTTTTTATACCGATATTCATTCGTGCCATTGCATGCAATTCACTAGTAAGTGAATTGAATGGCCGGCGCTAGTTAAAAATGTTACTTCCAGTACAAAATCCAATAAGTACAAACAACGTAAAAAGAAGTTATTTTTTAGTCACTTTGCTGTTCGAAATGAGCTCGCGTGTTCATTACGGAGGAGGCGAGAACAAATTAATTTCATAATGAATCTGGAAAGCGTACGCACTGGCTCATGAATATGCTGATTGTTTTTTTATGTTGATTGAAATCTCACTTTGTTTTTGATGAATTTATGTATTAGTGGACGTTTCTTAAATTGCGTGTTTATATTTTACAAGTTTTCTGTTCGTCTGGTGGCATAAATTGGAATAACAAGCTTGTTTCCTTAGTAGTTTATATAGAAGGCGAAGTCGTGGAAAAGTTGCGGCATGGACGTTATGATTGTCTACTTTAGACTTCGTATGGAGAAAATTACAAAATATCCGTGCAGAAATCGTTTTCACCGCCCCTAGTCTCTAGCACTTGTGATATTTTGGTTGTCCGGCGTTTATCTTTAAGTTAAATAAGACCTCTTTGCAAGAAAACCAGTCGCCATTTTTTTTCATGTTTACATAAATAATAACACTGTTTTAATGCTCATCCGACCTTTTTTAGGTTATTTCTGAATCTAGCAGAAGCTATTTCCGTTCTCTATGCATAATAAAAATAATTTACCAATTGTAAACGAAATAAAAACTTCCGGCTCCTCAAGATTTGATAATGTTAGTTCAATGATACTATTAGATAAAGATATACATTTACAGAAATAAACAAGGAAATCTTTTTTACAAGACTTGGGACCTAATTCCCAGAATAGCCAGGGAAAATACTATCGTGTGTAGTGTGCAGGCGGAACAGAATGGTGGCCTTCAGGGACGCTGCGTGCTTGAATACAATCACCAGTTGTCTTTCTTTTCAACTCGTAAGAACTTCTATTTTCTTAAGTCCTGCCCGTTCAAGAAAAAGGTAGACAGAGTAATACTTGTAACTCGTAGGCATAGAATGAGTAACTGAGACAATAAGTTTGGCAGAAGAGTCGATAAAAGATGAGGGTAGGCCTGATCTTGTGAGGATCTGTTGATTGAAAAACTTACAACAAAACGTTAACAGGTTTGTTAACGTTTTGCTGTAAGGTAACTACTTCACAGCCATCGACTTAATTTGGAATCTTTGTTTTTTCGCGGTTTATTGTATATATACCTACGCCAGTATCCCTAATGAGATGGGAAGAGCCACAAGTAGTCGTAAAAAAAATTTGCAGCCACTCCTGATTCAAAGTCCCAAAATTTGATAGTTTTTTGTTTTATTTTCACTCTGGTACCTACCATTGTCAGATGAAATTCAATGGAACATCAGTGAATATAACAGGTATATTGAAATTTGCTTCAGTGCCACTGCATGCACACGTCATAAGCGATGATTCCATTGGAAAAAATAAACACCAGGAGAACATGAACTAGTACCAAACCATTATAATCTAGGCTTTACATTATTTTGTAAAGATCTTCATAATTTATGCACGCCTAGTAGGTACTTTTCATGGTTTTTGTACATGCAATATTTTTTGACTTCTCTATTTCACAAATCTTTGCCTGTTTCCTACTAGGCTTTCCACCATTTGGACACGATGAGGCTATTTGTACGTGATGCTGGCAACGGTAGGGACAAACTAAGGCCACAACCATGATGGGTCATTGGGGTCGTCCCGTAACCATCATAGGTAGTTTATTTATTTAGGTAAGAAACTCTTTGAGGGTCGGGGAAGTAAATAAAAAATACTTCGCAAAGTGAAATAACTTTTGAAACTTTCAGAAACATTTTATCATGATTTTTATACTACAGGAACTTCTAAAATAAATTCGGTTTTGCGTAGCATCTGTCTCTATACTCTATTATGGGTATGAGCTAATAAGGCTATTGAAGGTCATGCTAAGGAAGACATCATCATTGTTTCTAGTAGGTATTATTTTATAAGTTTGCAAAATATGTATCATATGAGAGCACTGGTGGTCTAGTTGGTAGTGACCCCGCCTTCCGATCCTAAGGTCGTGGGTTTAAATCCGGTCGTGTACCAATGGATTTTTCTGTGTGAAAAATTTGTGTGCGCTATACCAGTACTCTCAAACGGTGAAGGAAAAGACTGTGAGGAAACCCGCGGCTTAGTCAGCTCCACACGTATTGACCATGTCTTTCCTGTGGACAAGGCCGACAAAGCTGAGAGGATGGAATAGGTGCTGGGCAAGCCTGCTCCATCTTAATTCGTCCCGGGCACTACAGAGCGTCCCGTCTGTGAAGGTAAAAGTTACCTCTTGGCGCTGTATAAAACATCTACTATAGATGGTAAAAGGCCTTAGTTAGTAGTTGCAAAATATAAGCAATACTTTTGTACTTTTTCCAGCAGTTGGTAAAGCCTGCTGATGATGATAATGGTTCATTATTTTGTATTGCTCAACTCCTTTGATAACTTTTAAAAGACTGAAACTTGAATTATACAGTCTAAAATCCGGAAAAGTATGAAGGTTAATTTTATCCGGTTAGGTATCACAGTGCGTCCAGATTTTAAATAAAACGTAGCGCTATTCTGCCCAGTGCGTACACAAGTAGGACGTATTTTACGCGAGAGGTATTTTCAATTAACACTTTCTATGCGCCAATCGCGGACTTTTGTGCTGCGCCAGTGCTACTTCATTTCTGGAAAGTCGTTTGTTTTTTAGTCTTCATTACTTTTCGCTTTTCACTTATTAAATCACATACTATTTCAATTTCGTTGCTTTTATTTAAAATGGCTTAACCGACTGAAGAAAGAGGTTCAGAATTAGGCTGTTCTTTGTATCTATACTACTCAGTTTTAAAAACAAGATCCTTTTTTCAACCACTCTATTAATATGTAGATGTAGGTAAAAATAAAAGCTTAGCAAATATGGCGCTCACTATGGGAGGCGTACGCCTTCCTCCCTCCCTTCCTACTATAGGCAGATGATGATGATGATAATGAAAAAGTTATGCCGCCAAGACAGGATCCTTAACTAATTTTCATGATTTTTTGAAAATGAGAAATGAGAATGATAATAATGGCGTTGTAATAATAAATCTATACTAATATTATAAAGAGGAAAGATTTTTTTGTTTGTAACGAATAGGCTCCGAAACTACTAGACCGATTTCAAAAATTCTTACACCAATAGAAAGCTACATTATCAGGGTCTAGTATAGGCTATAATATATTTTCAAAAAAATAGGGTTTCGTAAGAAAATTGCAATATTATAACCCAAGGTAGAAAACCCAAAATAGTTTTTGGCATACGTACGCTGCGAAAACTATTGAATAAAGAACAAAATAATGTACTACACGCGTACGAAGTCGCGGGCAACAGCTAGTTTAGAATATATACATTTAGAAACAGAAAGAATAACTAATACAATCTAGATATAGATGGAATTATAAACTTTATTCCATAGTCGTGTAGTCAAACAGAATCTTAAAAATAATCAGTACAGTTGCCACATATTCATGTGACGTGCTAAAACCTTGTACCATTTAATTTTCACCGCTAAAACAATATAAATCTTAGAAAGTGCGTCTAGCTAATCTTACCGGAACTATGTAAATATGGCGCCGGGGACATAAATAAGTCCTATGTAAATTAGTACAGGCCACAGGTTAGCAGACTCGACCCTGCGACCATTATAAACTTAATAAGTTAAACTTGTAAACCTGCTTAGCATTTTAGAAGAGTATGGCTGTTTGTAGAAACGAAATTTGTATGCGAGAAAAGTTCAAAAGTTCCATAGCGGTTTGACGGCCTCGGAGGCGTGGCGATTGCTCGGCAGAGATGCAAGAGTTCGATTCCCGCTGTGGAAGAAATGTTTGCATGTTCTGCAAATATTTCTTCCGGGTCTGGGTGCTATTGTATTATGTATCTTAAATATATATTTACAAAAAAAAAATTAAGTATTCTATCAGCCATCCGGTTCCCATAGTACAAGCTTTGCTTAGTTTGGGGCTAGATGGCGCTGTGTGAAAGGTCCACAAATATTTATTTATTTATTGTCATTGTTATTGATAATTGTTATTGACTTAGATGTAAATATCAGCATACATTATCAGCACTCGTCCGCCACGCCACCAAGGTCGTCAAATAAGACTAAATTGTTTGAAAATCCGTTATTTTTTCAGAGCAATTATGTTGGCTTATCATCATCATTTTCCTGCCCTCATCCCACTCTATGTGGGGTCGGCACAGCATGATCCTTGGATCATGCTGTAAGAGTTTTGGCTAAGGTGTTTTATGACCGGCTGCCTGCCTGACGTCAACCCTCCTTGGGAATACTTGCTTATCGTATCTCATCATGTTGGAGAGGATACTATCCCTTAGTCGACCTTTACGACATAACGCGTCTATTTGACAAACGTCGCGGGTAACAAGAGTCTTTAGTAGCACTTGCTTTGAAACATGAAAAGTACATTGTCACACTGCTCTGCTTTTGAAAGAGAGTTGCATTTCTAGCTGCTATTATACTCTATGTAGTTTATGATTATCTACTGAATTAATAAAGTGGGTCAGTTTTTGGCGGGTGCGAATAGTGTAAGTAACCTAGTTGTAACACGACAGCAGGTACAGGGTGAAGCATAAGTAATGTCTCAGTTTTGGACGGTAGAGAAATTAAACGAATTAACTCAGCGATTAAGTTATTTTTAGGGTTTTGTACCCGAAGGATGCTAACGGGACCCTATTACGCGGGACGCCTTCGCTGTCTGTCGGGCTGTATCTCACGAACCGTAATAGGTAGAGAGTTGAAATTTTCACAGAGTGTGTATTTCTATTGCCGCTATAAGAACAAATAATAAATAAAACAAAAGGGGGCCCCATACAAGAAATATTTACGTACACGTACGATGCTACGGAACCTTTCGTGTGCGAAATTTATTTTTATTATAGCAATAGAAATAGATACTCTGATGGACAGACGGAGTCTTAGGAATAGGGTCCCGTAGTCACCCTTCGGGTACGGAACCCTAAAAATACTTTCAGTATTCAAACGTTTATCTATGCCTAACACCCCCGTCTGGTCTGTTGGTCTTGTCTGTCAGTCTCAGGCAAAAACGTGAAATTGATCACAAAGCGAGTGATGAAAACTCAGTCAAACGTTAGGACCCAATTAACACCAGATTGATGGATGACAATAGATCCGATTTTTATATCCAAGGTTTGGGAAACCTGATTCAAATTATCTCACGGTATATAAAGCGGAGGGAGTTTAATTGAGAGCCCTTGTGGTCTAGTGGTAGCGACCCTGCCTTCCGGCCCCAAGTTCATGGGTTCAAATCCGGCCGTGGTTTTTTCTTTAAGAAAAAAATACGTGTTCTGTACCAGTACTCTCAAACGGTGGTTAGACAAACAGACATGTCGTAGAAACTAAAAAGTTCGAGAATATTAGCCTTTCACCACACTAAGCAAATAAAGCAAATAAGATAATTAAGTAAATAAGTAAATAAGATAATTAAGTAATAATTAAGTAAGTAAGATGATAAGCAGGCACTCCTGATTCAAACTCCTGAGATGGATATGGTGAACCATGGTGACAGGTGATCTTCCCATCGCCATTAGTAGTATACGGTGTATAAAAATAAAGTATATTCAAGAAAAATCCTCTAATTGGAATCATAAGAATCTTCACTCACTACAAGTCTTTCATTAAATTAAAAAAGGCAACATCACAAAAAAATCATTTTATTGAAAAACTCATGTTCATATTTTTATATTAAAAAATATGGGCTGTGGATGATGATAATGATGGGTATAGCATAGCGCACATTTTTTATCTTTTTCGATCAGAGAAATCTATTGGACCCTAATACAGTGTAATAAGGTTCATTTTACATCACCAGCTAGTCCGAAGTGACAAACATCGAGTCAAGGTAATGAACGTCGCATATTTGATTGATTTTACTCGTAATAAATCAGTGTCAACAATAACCATAGAATTATTCAAATTCGACCTTATTCCTTCGCAATAAGGGCTAACACTTGTGACGTAAAAATTACCTTAGGGACATCTTTTTATGTCATCTGCTCCCCGGTTTGGGACCAGTTGATTCGAATATATTTTTATTGAAATGAATTGAATTTCCAAATATGGAAGAAAAGTTGTTCCTAATAATTTTGAGAAAGTATTTTTACTACGGCAAAGCAAAAAGGAGGATTATAATTTTGACCGGTATGTATTTATGTATGTTCGTTTGTTCTTTCATAACTGCTAAACTACTGATCATAATTTGACACATGAGGTATCGTTAAAAGCGTTTCAATCGTTCGCTGGTTATAGGCATGTGACGTCACATTAAGTTGAATATGTCGCCCTCTAGAGGACATCTAGAGACACGGTGAAGGAAAACATCGTGAGGAAACCCGCGGCTTAGTCAGCTCCGCACGTATTGACCATGTCTTTCATGTGGACAAGGCCGACTAAGCTGAGAGGATGGAATAAGTGCTGGGCAAGCCTACTCCATCTTAATTCGTCCCGGGCACTACAGCATCCCGTTTGTGAAGGTAAAAGTTGCCTCCTGACGCTGTTTAAATCATCTACTATGGATGGTAAAAGGCCTTAGAAGACATAAAGTCATGAACTAAAAATACTTCTTAAATGATGTCGTGTTGGGTATCAAATGAAAGGGCTTAATTAGCACATTTCATATAATCTATTTATTGTTAGCTGTTGCACATACCCACATACAAACACCCCAAATACATTACCCTCCTTCTTGGCAGTCGGATAAAAAACTTAACTAATTAGTTCTACCAAACTGTTCAGTTGCATCGTGAAACTTAATGAAACTATGTACATATTTACACGTGGTACCTATTATCAGTGAAACTAATTAAATTAAAGTTTAATGTTTCGCAATCATCATCATCATCAACCAATCTACTTCCAGGACGAATACCTAAATGAGGTGACCGCAAGCGGCATTACGAGCTGATCGCTTCCGTGTTTCGGAGGGTACGTTAAAATTGTCGGTCCCAGCTTTTAAGTCGTTGAGCCATGACGGAGGCCTTTAGGCGGCCTAAAAACTCCTTCTTAAGAGTTGGCGACTAGCTTATACGAACTTACTTACTTTTCTTAAAAGAAAGAGCTTATTTTATTTTGCCTGGGATTTATTTTGGGATTCAGGTGATCTAGGATCCGTTTGATTATCATCCAGTGGTCTAGGATCAGGGATCTCGCTTCCCGAATTGCTTTCAGAAATAGATATACAGCGAAGGGAATTATTACAATAATGCTGATGGATGGTGTGAAGTACGGAAACGTAGTTGACAACTGAACGTGAGGAAAATACGATACGATAGCTAAGCTTACACACTGCGTAGGAAATATGAGTACATAGAGGCTTGGAGGGGCTCTTGTTCAAATAAATTATGTACTTTTTGATCGGCCTTTCCGTCTTGTGTTTGGACGAATAAACGTCAAAGGTCGTTGTGGCTTAGATGCCCTCAATTTGGTCTTTCTCATTATTAATATGTAAGTATTTTGTTATAAATAAATAATTAAACAATAAATATTTGTTATTTCACTTCACATTTGTTATTGGATATTTCACACAGCGCCATCTAGCCCCAAACTAAGCAAACCTTGTACTATGTGAACTAGATGGCTGATAGAATACTTTACCTATATACTTTTTTGTAAATACATACTTACTTATAAAACTTATATAACACTACAACACCCAGACCCGGAAGAAATATTTGCAGAACATACAAACATTTCTCCCGTAGCGGGACTCAAACCTGCGCCTCTTGCGTCTTAGTCGAGCTCTCGCCCGCCACGCCACTGAGGTCGTCGTTATATTAGTAAAGATTGTTTCAGTTAGGTGTTAGACAAACGATTAAGTTACACAATCGATAATACTTATTATCAATGTGGCCTTATTGATATATTATTCTCAAACTAAGCATGTCTTTCATGAAATTTCTTAGACAAGAGTACTTGAAAGGTACCAAATTCAGGCCTTATACAAACTGCTGAAATCTATGCTCCTTCGCGGAAATCTAAACGGTTGCAAAGACTTACAAAAATATAGAATAGACGAAGCCGCAAAAGTACAAATCCAGAAGCAAGAGATTTTCTTAAAGTATTTTTATTTTTCCATTCCGTAAAAGGCTCAAGTTGGAAACTGGCTTTGCATAAAAGCAGAAGAAATATCTACAAGTCTCATTTCGATGCTAAAGTCTGTGGCACTCAATAATAAAACTTATAATATATACAACACAGAACAGTTACAAAGTAGTTCTGACCCTACACTAGGATTCCCTGTGTCGTGGGAATCAGAAACTACGAGTACCATGATACCACAACACCCAGCCCTAGAAAAAAATATTTTCGAAACATGCAAAAATTTCTCCCGTCGCGAGAATCGAACCCGCGCCTCTTGCCAGCCACGCCACCGAGGACGTCCTCACAAGGTATAAATCCCCCACAAGAATTTCCTCTCTCGTATCACAATACCACATGCAATCATTCTGAACCCGCACTTCAAATTCAAATTGCACATCTCAGTCATGTCACTGATTTCATTTTAGGTATCATTTAGCTAACTTTGCTACAATCTTTGATGTCCATTATGAAAATATCATATCAAGCTAAATTACTCTTAGTGTGAAAGAGTTAAGGTTTATTTTACTCTAACAGTTTACTTCGTGTGGCGTGGCTGACTTTAAAAGCAAGAATATGCAATGACTTTTTATGCGGAGGTAGCTACGATACTGTTTTGTTCAGGGAAGGAGATTGATGGCGTGATGGCTCATAAATCGTTTACCTACTTGCTTTTTTTCTATATATTTAGTAGACTGTTGAGTTCGCATTTCAACGAGCGTCAGAAGCGCGGGTGCTCTTAGTTTTCTGAAGAACATTTTTTGGTGCACGGAGGTTAGATGTTAAGATATGCTCGCACCTGTACCTCACCAAATTGCTTGAAGATTTCACGGTACACCCGCGATGCTGACGCCAGTAGTTTTCTTGTCCTGAGTTGGGGAGGTTATCTTGATTCATTTAGAACTAAATCGATTGATATAAAATAAAATTGACAGAAAGTTTTATCAGCTAGATCATGGCTTTCGTCATTTGATTTTATTTACAGTAAACTATCCTTACTTCCCAACTAGTGTCAGAAATGCGAAAATGTATTTGAGAGTTTGCTGACTTGTCCAGCTTTCACTAAGTAATGGAGACTACAGATTGACATGATTTGTTTGCGTTATTCTTAGTATTCCTATCAATATACGGAATCTTTGTTGACGTATACAGAAGTACCACAAATATTGTGCGCTTCGCCAATTTTCGTTTAGCTTCTGAAATACAAACTAACGCGATGATGATAATGTAATTTATTATGTTACAATATTTATGTAGATACTTATTCTTTCAAAGAGTTGGTTTAAGAGTTTTGGTTAAGGTTTTTTTTGACCGGTTACTTGCTTGTTGTATCTCATCATGTTGGAGAGGATACTATCCCTTAGTCGACTTTTACGACATGCTCGGGGAGAAAAGCAGCTGGACGCATTCTGTTTTTCTTTTTACTTCCAGTCCAGCAGAGAATTACGACGTGACTTGTGACCTATAAAAATATCAAATGCTTAGTGCCTAGCTGTTCGTACATTCCTATTTTTATATCCTGTTTCTATACATGATTGACGTAAATCAATTTACGACACGACGCAAATTCTGTGGAATCGAGGGAAACATGTCATTTTCTGTCGCCTGCCTAGAACAATGGGTAACAGTGTTTTGTCGTCAGAGAAATCTTCCATTGAACAAAAGTTTGTAAACAACAATATGATATCAAAAATCATAAAGAAAATGTAATCCCCTTTCTAACAAAGTTTAGCAAAAGCCGTTTCGTTATTTCATTTCGGCATAAATAATTTAATCTTCACCGAAGAACTTTTGAACGAGGAAAATATAACTTTCCGGTATTCCGGTATTTTCTTTCAGATAATGATACTTATAACGATACGAATAGCGCGACTTTAAATTTATACAAAAGAAAATAACGGCGTCCTAAGTGAGCGGAAGACTTAATAAATACGAAATAATTTACATTAACGAAAGACTAGGCAGTAAGATCTTAACGCCATCGCTTTTCCAAGGAAAAATGATTATAAACTTATACAATAGAAAAGATTCCCGGAAATGTCTATTGTAGTAATCTGCAGAATAGTTATTTCAGAAAAACAAAAAAGGCAGCAGTACCGAATTAATAGCGAATGCATAGCTCAGGCCACTCCCTAGGTATTAGGGGGGTACGGCGAGAGAGCGGGTGAAACTGAACAGGGAAGGGGCGGTAGTAGTTATATTTATTAGTAGAGCATAGACCAATATGTTGTAGGTACTTAATGCTATTCTGTTGCGAATTTTCCAAAACTAAACTACAAACGCATTTAAGCATGAGCAGGACACGTTTAGAGGCGAAGTGACGATCGGTGGAAAGACGTAAGAATGGTGGCTGAGGTGTGGTTATAGAATTGTGAACTGAAACTGAAACTTATCTCATTTGTTGACCGTCACACGAAATGATACCTGACGTCATACAGCCCGTGTCACTCGTATTTTACCTCCAAGACCCATCATTTTTAGGATTCCCTAACCGAAGGGTGCCCTATAACTAAGCCTACGCTGTCAGAACGTCCGTCCATCTGTCCATTTGTCAGCGGGCTGTATCTCATGAACTATTACGGTTCAGAGTTGAAATTTTCACAAAGTGTGTATTTTTATTGCCACTATAATAACAAAAAATAAAAGGGGGCTTCATCCAAGAAACATTTATCTACATGAACGTTGCTACGGAACCCTTCGCGTGCGAATTTGACTCGCACTTTCGACCGGTTTTTGGAACAACTTAACCACTCGTTTTCAATTAACCACGTCCAATACGGAATCAGACTGTTTTGTTTGTCGGTCTGTATGCCCTTGCTGATTAAGTTGGAACTTCGAACGATTCGAACAATCAGTATTTGGCGCAAACTAATTTTGTTTCGATAGGGCGTGTATATTTCAGGTGAGATATTTACATTACTTCTATGCTGGGAGTAATAAAAAGACATAGAATGCGTCCAGCTGCTTCTCTCCCCGAGTTTGTCGTAAAACTCGACTAAGGGATAATATCCTCTCCAATATGATTTACCACCTATATGGGCGATGGGCTGATCACCTGTCACCATGGTACCCTAAACCCGTCTTGGGACTTTGAATCAGGAGTGGCTATTTTTTCTAGTATGGTTTATAGGAAAAGTTTGTTCTATGAAAACATTGATGAATAATTTGTCAAATACTGACATGCATTTTTTTAAATAAGCTTTTGTCTAACACAAAGAAACTTACAATCAATACAGATACTTAAAATTAATTTTAATTTGCGAAATAAGGATTTATTTATTTACAAAGACAAAGTATTATCACATTAAACATTTTAAGGTAAACGGTATGATAATAAGAAATGAAAATGCTCAGTTTTCTATCTAAGTTCGCCTACAGATTCGTTACCTCGTTGGATAGCTATACTTATCTTTTGTCCGGGGTAAGCCGTTGGGCACAACATTGGACTAAATATTGTACAATTTTCCGGGTACATTGTAAATGATGTCCCACAAGTTCAGAACCCCTGGCCCCAATACAAGCATCACTAACGACCTAAGTAACACATAACAAAATTTTCAGTCGTGAGTTCGGATGGTTATCCGATAATAACGTGATGGTATGCTTTTATAAAAAACCGTGACTGTAATTTACGACCGTAATATGGCGTTTGTACAGTTGTAAAAAGGTTTTTTAATCTTTTGAACTCTTTTGTTAGCTTTATCTTGATGAATGCAAAATAAAAATCAAAAACGAATGTAGTTTGTGACGTTGATTTTGGCATGGGAGCGATTTATTCCGAGTACCTACCACGAAAGAAACAGAGAGGTAGTAAAAGATTCAACAATAATTAAGTAGGTAAATTACGTTATCTACGGCCGTTATATGTCGGCCGCCGATTAGTAAAAAGTCAAGGCTTTAGGGGTTGCAGCTGACATCTATTGAGAACTCCCAATTGGCTGTTCTAAACTTTTTCCAGCGTTTTATGGGATCGTGTTTGGTTTGGTTTTTCGATAAAATTCTGAGAAAGGTCGTATTTAGGGTTCCGTAACAGGAAAAAAACCTTTACCGGATCACATTATTGTTCGTCTGTTTGTGTGTCAACTTTACTTTAGAAATAAATTCTTCTTCGTGTCGATAGTCCTTCCTTTTTTCCTTAAATTTTCGAAACCAATATTCGACAACGACTTCAAACAGCAAACGGTATTGGACTTTTTGGTGTACCAAAAAAAAAATACATAAAAAATGTCTCAGTTAAGCATGGGGAATAAGTCATAATAAGCAAGGGGAAACCATAGAAAAGATAGATGGGTTGCGTGAAAAATGACATTAAGTAGGATGAATACTGAGATGACGATGGTTGATATAGAAATGAGGGAAAAAAATTGTGGTGTCCGACCTCACATGAATGTATATAAAGCAGTTTTTTTATACTATGTGATAATTATAGATTTATGATACAGGGAGACTAGAAATCACACCCAACTGTATCGTGGGTACTTATCATAAATTACGAGTATCTATTTCATGTTTTTTTTTCATGATTCTATTTTATGATGGATAAAATATTTGCAAATACAACGGGAATCGAATGCGCACCTTTTGCGTCTCGGCGCAACGCCACTGAGGTCGTTAACTAGGTTTTATTTTGTTCAAACATAAAACACGAAATTATACAATTAGTTAACGCATATAGAATCAGGGAAGTATCCAAATATTTACATATTAAGTTAGGTAGGATTCACACGTTTGTTTGAAACTTTTGGGTAAAATTGTATCAATATTTTTGTATGAGTCTCTGTTTTTGAAAGCTTTTTAATGGAAAACGTTTTCAAAGAGTGACCCTTTATAACAACAATAGACACAATGTATCTACCTACACCCTCGGCTACCCTTACCTTCGTTCTTCTTTTCTGTGCATGGTTGTCTGGCAGAGATCGCTCTTAAGCGATAAGTATGCTTTCTTGTTATGTTCTGTTCTATCTATCTATATTATTTTGTATATAAAACAATAAGCTTTTATCGGCAATCAACGCACCGGCGAAACTACTAAAGCTATTAAGTTGAAATTTGGAAAGTAGTTTTCTTTTATATCACCCACTAAGGCGGGATTTTGAAAAGGGGGTTTGTATGAAACTTTTAACGCGTAGTGCGATTTGCTCAAAACTCGATCTGGATACTGTAAATGCAAAACAAATGCAAATGTTTCAGGATTTTTCAAAGCAACGTTGTGCGCGGTCACAATTGAGATGGGTGACTGCAGGTGGCATTACAAGCTGAGCGCTTCCGTGCTTCGTGCACGTTAAATTGTCGGTCCCGGCTTTTTTAAGTAGTTAAGCCACGACGGAGGTCTTTAGGCGGCTTAAAAACTCCGTCGAAAGAGTTGGTCACGAACTTACTTTTAAAAACCATAAAAAACATCGTCCAAGTTGGTCGACTCAATTAGAATTCCTGTATATTTAAACTAGTTTGAGCTCAAGTCTAAATAGAGCAAGTAATAAAACAGGCACGTCCAAAACACAAAGCCTTATAATACTTTTAACCCTAAGCTGGAGCTCAGACTTAGGCAAAATCCTCTTCTAACTTCACACCTTCCACTGACATATCTGTCTCTGGACGAACTACACTCTGTACTCTCTAACGCGCAGTTCCTATATTATCCTAACAAACGACGGTTAATTACCATAGTGACGTTGTTATCTCGATGTTGAGAGCGCTGGTGGTCTAGCGGTAGTGATGCATTTCGATCCTAAGGTCGTGGGTTTAAATATCGTGCACCAATGAACTTTTAAAACCTATGTGCGCTATAACACAGTACTATCAAAAGGTGAAGAAAAACAATGTGAGGAAACCAGCATGTCATAGAAACGAAATAGTTCGATAATATGTGTCAAGTGCACGAAAGAAGCCTTTGATTGATGGAGCTGTTCTTGATTGATCGTTGAAGTTAAGCAACGTTATGCGCGGTCACAATTGGGATGGGTGACCGCAAGTGGCATTACGAGCTGAGCGCTTCCATGCTTCGGAGGGCACGTTAAATTGTTAAAAACTCCGTCACAAGAGCTGGCCACTAGCTCATATGAACTTACTTATTTTAGAATCTGCAAATATTTCGTGGTCTAGATATTGTGGTTAGATTGCTTATATGATCGTAAGTCGTAAGTCTGTCTGAGCAGTAGCCATAAAAACAAAATAACCCTGCGTTAAATTACGACGCACAGTAGAAATTCTTCATTGAACTGTAAATGAATGAGTATAACAGTAAAAAAAGGTTTACTGTATCACTATAGCAGATATACCATCTTAAATCAAAAGGCTCTGGTTTTTTTTTACCCTAAGCACTACTTTTGGCACATAACCTGGTTTTAAACAGTGTATCTAATCTTTAGCGCTTTTCAGTATTCAGTATATTTATTCACATAAGATATGGTATACATTAGATGGAAATAATGATAATAATAATAATACTTGATCTGCACATCTCGCCTGAACACAGGCACGTTATCTTATCATTATAATACATAATTCAAATTATACACATGTCGCTTTTAAACGTCTACGCGGGCAATCGCGCTAATTTTGAACGTTTTTACCAAAGTCTAAATTCGTTCATCAGCGGAATATCAGCGCTACAGTATGGCAACATAGGTACAGTAGCATTATGCTGTAGGCCAATTCACCACCACACTACGTAATTGATGTTGTACTTTCGATCAACATTTTATTTCATTTTCCTTTGTAAATATTGTTGCTCTAGTATAATTATTATAATGTAGAATTTAAAGTCTTTGTAGTGGTGGCTCGAATAAATGCTTTTTCTTTCTTTCTTTCGTTAACGTAAAAAAAAGTTTGCAGAACTTTTGACACTATGACTTGAGATGTTAATATCCGCCGAAAAGAAGGTAATTACATTGAAAAATAGCGTGATTGGCCTCCAGTGGTCAGTAAGTCCCTGTTTCCTAGTGCCTCAGGTGCGCCGTTTTGTAATAGCAATTTGTGCGTCCATCCAACCTTTTCCAATAAAAAAAGGCCAGTAAAAAACCATTACCGCCTATAAAACGTAAATAAGGTATAAAACGTAAATAAGGGTAAGTGCTGCAAGATTCGCTTTCCTAACTGATTTGGAAATTAAAACTGAAAAACGATTAGAACACTAGTTCGCTATACTAGTTTCACTCGTAGAGATGTACTTGTAGTACTTTAAAGCCTACTAGCTGTTACCCGTAACTTCATTTGAATATAACTTATTGAGACTAAGATTGGCTAACTGTAAAATGTATAAAATAAAACTCAACGCGGTCAAAGCCGCGGTCGATCCAGATTAGTGAATCGATCTTTTAATAATAGTGTAGATTGGAAATTGTATCGGGACGATGACGGTTCGATAAAACGAGGTTGGAGATCCTAAGCGGGTACATAACAAAACATACACCTGTCAACCTGAAGGACGTCAAATTAGAACAGCCTTCATAAATCATTTTGTCATTTTTACATGTTCGAATGATCGAATAAGATCATAATATAGAAAAACTCCGATCCCTTTATTTATTTAGTCAAGGAAGCACTGGCGACAGAATGCGGCAAAAGGAGACGTGAATAAACGAATTCATAATAATAAATTCATCCGGTTTCCCCAGCTCATACATTTCCCAATCATATGTATGTACGCACAGTAGATTAAAGAACTCTTAGAAATGGCATCGAAATATTTTGTTTCTGGAAGATACTCTTGGTTAAACCTAAATTGAATTCTTGAATTACTTAGAACTTGGGAATTAAAATCCATCTTGGGGCTTTGAATCAGGAGTGGCTGTAAGTTATCTTATGATTACTTGTGGAGCCTAGCCCATTGGGGATATGGGTGTGATAATAAATGTATGTATGGGAATTAAAAAGGTAAACACCTTTTTGGCTGTTCTTTGAATAGCTGTTGTTAATAAAGTCAATATTATTATTTCCTTTGGTTAGTTCACTGCCCAAAGGTACAGTCACCGACAGAAGTTCATGAACGTTTTGAGTTTTTCAAATGAATTCATTTTAATGTAATTTGTTAAAATGGTTGCTTTTGTTATGGCCAAAAACAAATATTCCTTGGTAAAACCTAATTCACTTGACGGGATACAAAGATATCTAAGACTTTGAACTTCTCTGACCTCACTGACAAGCACTGAAAACAGTGTTTGAACTTTTTATCCAAACCATTCAATTTATGAAACTCAACTCGTAGTTTTAAATAACCCAAAAAACACATTTTATTATAACCCTGTCTATGTATGCATGTTCGTATGGGGTAGTGGCCAACTCTAGTGACGGAGTTTTTAGGCCGCCTTAAGGCCTCCGTCATGGCTTAACGACTTAAAAGCCGGGACCGACTGTTTAACGTGCCCTCCGAAGCACGGAAGCGCTCAGCTCGTAATGCCACTTGCGATCACCCATCGCAATTTGTGACCTCGCACAACGTTGCTTAACTTTAACGATCAGAACACCTAAGCAAGCTACGCCACGAGCGCTTCAACCCTATCTAAAACCCAACCTATAAAAATCTTCATCTAAAGCTTTATGATATTACGAGTACTAGATGGCGACTTCCGCAATTATGATATTAGTAAGATGTCCTGTCTAAAAGTTCTCAATTGCACGTCAGGAAGAGCGGAGTTTTCTCGACCCAATATAAATCAGAGTGTCGGTGGTAGGCCCAGTTGAATTATTCTCCTGCGCGTCACGGTGTGTGACCCGAATATCATGAATAATTACTCCTAGCTGCTGTCCATAATTATTTTAAAACTATCTGTCTGAAAAATGTTTTTACAAGAAACAAGGCATTGACACAGGATTGGTTTTTGACATGGGGTAGGTAACTAACTGTTATGGTGTGAGATGAATATCATAAATAAATAAATATTTGTGGACATTTCACACAGCGCCATCTCGCCCCAAAATAGGCAAAGCTTGTACTATGGAAAACAAATAGCTGATAGAATATACTTTTTTATTTGTAAATGCATACATATAATACTACAACACCCAGACCCGGAAGAAATATTTGCAGAACATACAAATATTTCGGACGTAGCGGGAATCGAACCCGCGTCTCTTGCGTCTCAGCCGAGCACACTCTCCCCACCACTGACGTCGAATAATTGCTCCTAGCTGCTGTCCAAAATTTTAAAACCAGACAAGCAATGTGGTATGGTAGTTAATAGGTAAGTCCGTACGTATCTGTTTGTTTGTCTGACGATAGTTTTCAGAACAGCAAATCAACTTGGTTTGGTCTCTCGCAATTTTTTTGGCACTTTTCTTGTTACTTAAGCAAAGTAAGAATTTAACATTATGAAAGTGTTAATTAATGCCAATTAAAATTTGGAATGCAAAACTTGTTATTTTTTTATATTTTGCCATTTCAATACTTTGACGTAATTTGCCGTAAGCGAAAAAAATACTCTATTGATTTTAGGGTACAGTACACTTATTTTTAACCCTACTTAAGAAACCAAGTTTTATAACTTGTACCTACTTCGTTAACTACACATACATCATAATAAAATCATAAATAATTTATTGCGTAATATAGGTTTGTAACAGGTGTAATTACGATACAGTTTCAGAGCAGCCATATTCAGCGTAGTGTACGCATGCAATCTTAAGTTTGCTTGAAATTACCGGCGTAAAGCTCAAAACGCAACGATAGCGCGTACTAATTTTACCTGTGCTGCCATCTAGTACGAAAGTTTGAGACGATGTTTGGATGTTTGGATGTTTGTGCCTCAATCACGCCTTAACATCTGAACGGATCTGAACGAAACTTGGAATATACATAGTACATGTACTGGATTAACATATAGGCTATTTTTTATCCGGGTACCACGCGAGCGAAGCCGCCGGCGGCAGCTAGTATTCATTATATAATATTAATTTATTCCAATTTAACGAAGTCTAATAATAAAGTAATTTTTTTAATTCAATTCATTTAAAAGTCATTTTCAATAACCCTTAGTCACCTAATTTGTAGATATTAAATCTCGCAACCAATTAAGTGTTTTGGTAAACTGACTAGTTAGCTAGACTAATTAGTTGATTGGATCGTAAAGCGTTGATTATGACTAATTAAGTCAAGTAATGAAGCCTACTACACTGTTCATGCTATACTAGCGCACTTATAGGGATCTCAGTGCAGAATCAACTACCAGTAAAGCCTTAGTTTCTAAGAAGACGGTACCGCAGTTAACGAACTAATCATTTTTTAAGTTGGTTAAAAAAATCGTTCCTCGCAGATAAACGCCTTCAGAGCACTGGTGGTCTAGTGATGCCTTTGATCTTAAGATTGTGGGTTTTTTCTGTTCTTTATAAATGTGTGCTATTCCAGTAGGTACTCTCAGGGACGAACGGGAAGTTTTTTCCCGCTCGTCCCTAAAGGGACCAATGGGAAGTTTTTAGTAACAAAAGAAACACGGCACTACCTCCCTTTTCTGGAAGCGTTTCGTTGTACTTTCGGACCGTCATAGCCTCTATCCAGATGATGCTAGAAAGCTGAAACGTTCAGAACATATTTTTTTCCGGATTTGGGTGTTTTGGTACCATTGTACTTCTAATACTTACGATACAGGAAATCAGTATGGGATCAGAATTATATTTTATTCTTATTCATTTATTTTGATCACGGTGAGGTGCAGTTAGATTGTCCGCTCTCTATCATGTTGGTTTTTTATTCATATTTGTTTTTCTAGGGGTGATGTTGTGGTCGGAAAGCGATAAAACCCTAAATAAATTAAAAAAAAATCAGAAAATGTTCCAGAACAAGACAATTTCCTATCCGGTTGTTTGCCTCATTCACCATAAGGTCCTAATTAGAAACGTCACTGTTTGAAACAGAGAAATGCACTGTTTGATCGGGACGCTGATGCAGTTCAATTTGCTGCTGGCCGTTTACTGAGGAACAAAAACCACGGCTCCATATAGCCAGAACCACAAATCCAAATCACAAACAGATTCGCTCGATTGAATTGTGAGTGGTGATCGGCTGATTAAGGACACTGCACATCAGTTATTATCTACCAGCTAAACTAAAAATCCTTCTTTCCACACTGGTTTGAATAAATAAAATAAATATAAATAACACCCAACAGTCACATACATAGTCCTGACAACACACTAGGATTCCCTGTGTCGTGGGTATCAGAAACTACGAGTACCATGGTAACAACACCCAGACCCGGAAGAAATATTTGCAGAACATGCAAACATATTTCGCAGCGGGAATCGAACCCGCGCCTCTTGCGTCTCCGCCGAGCAATCGCCCGCCACGCCACCAAGGCCGTCAAAATAGTAGTCAATGAACTAGTGACACGACTAGCAGCGGTAGTAATGGTTGGACTGATAAATCTTTCTATTTCATTAAAAAATAACACTGATGGTCTACTGGTAGTGGCCCCGTATTCCGATCTTAAGGTCGTGGGTCTAAGTCCGGACGTGCCAGTTGATTATTCTATTCGTAAAAACGTGCGCTTTACCAGTACTATCAAACGGTGAAGGAAAACATCTTGAGGAAACGGGTATGATGTAGAACAAAAAAAAGTTCAAAAATGTGTCGAAGTGCACGAAAGGAGCCTCTTTGAGGCGCACTTAAATCCTTTTCACCACACTGGTTCAAAAGTACTAGTGACATGACTAGTTAGTTAGTTATATAAAAATGTCGTGAGAAAACTCTGGCCTTTTTCTGCGATTTCGGATCCGCCCTGGAGACCCTCCCACCAGTGGCCACTAAAAAATTATAGTTAACACTACACCGAACCTCTGTAAAGGTTCGGTGTAGTGTTAACTATAATTTTATCTGGTTTTATCGTAATACCTGGTCATAGGTATTACGATCCGTTTTGGTAACGAGACTGAGCGGACATCTTAACAAATGAGGTAGAATAAGGAAAATGTTCATAAATCTTATTTCATTGCTTGTTTGTTCTGTGTGACAATGCCTTATATTTAACAATCTATCGATAGCCGGCCGTTACCTACAGGTAGAATTTAATTGGAATTTAAACCTTTGTTCGATCTACGGTCCAAAGGAATTACCTACACCTTATTTTGTTACTCAAACAAATTTCTGAACTTTAAGGGTAGGTTTGTTTGGATACCCTTTTACGGCTTAATTTTCAAAAATCGTGAATAAATTCTAACAACATTTTCAATATTTTAGCAAAATGTCGATCTTAATATTAAATTCTCCTCACTCACTTGAAATGCTTGCAGGCAAGCAGGGGACATTTAATAGTATTAATCTAATCTAATAAGCCTGCTGGATCCCACTGCTGGACAACGGCTTCTCTTTCTTTTGTACATTTATTAGTACACGATAGCAAAATAGTTCGCCTCGCAGTCGCCCCTCGCCTTCTGAACAAGTAGGGAGGCGTCTGAGCTATGCTAACCATTAACCAATTCAAAATGTCTTGTGGGTTTCCTGTTATTCAAAACGAATGACGGACGCGCTAGTTAAGAGACCTGTGGTGCCATAGAGAAATGTACTCAAGAGTCTACTATATAAGAGGGAATATGAGAATCTAAAAATATATAACTTACGTTACTGACTCATTATCTGGCTGATAATCAACGCACAGCAAAAACAAAGTCCTAGAGACAATAAACTTGGAGGGGATATTATTCCTATGGAAAAGGTGTGCACTAGGAAAGGATTTCCCGAAATTCAATTCATAGAGCTAGAGGACTCAGCGGGAAGACAAGTTTGTATGAAAAAATGAGGTCAACGGAGACAAAGTCGCGGAGCGTTCCACTAGTAAACTACATTTCATTATGTTTTTTAATAAACTACGTCCTTACTCATTTGCGCCTCTGTTTTTTGAGAAAAAAATTCACACATAATGTACCTTTTACTAGTAGGTGCAACGTAGCAGTAACCAGTAAAGTTAAGGTAACGTCTCTGTGAT
Source organism: Scotopteryx bipunctaria (assembly GCA_949320045.1). NCBI lineage: Eukaryota > Metazoa > Arthropoda > Insecta > Lepidoptera > Geometridae > Scotopteryx > Scotopteryx bipunctaria. The sequence continues at coordinate 3,221,465 of OX439459.1, read as the reverse complement.
ACGCATCACGTCCGTAGACATAGGCACGTAGCGACCCGCTCGTAACGACCCCACGTGTCCGACCATTGCATTTGAGCTTGCTAGTGTTGGGACAAGTTAAAGAACGATAAAAATTTCAAATGTTAAATAGTGTTATCCTTAACTTGCATGTGTTTATTAAATAAATAAATATTTGAGGACATATCACACAGCACCATCTAGCCCCAAACTAAGCAAAGCTTGTATTATGGGAACCAGATGGCTGGTAGAATACATAATTATACTTAATTTTGTAAGTACATACTTATAATACACAATACTACAACACCCACATGCATTATGTATGTATATTCCAAGTTTCAGTCAAATCCGTTCAGCCGTTTTTGCCTGAAAGTAACAAACATCCATACATATAAACTTTCGTGTTTATAACATTAGTACGAGTAAGATATAAACTTAATGACAACTCGCCATGACGGCCTCTGTGGCGTGGCGGGCGAGTGCTCGGCTGAGACGCAAGAGGTGCGGGTTCGATTCCCGCTACGGAAGAAATGTTTGGATGTTCTGCAATTATTTCTTCGGGGTCTGGGTCTTGTAGTATTGTATAATAAGTATATATTTACAAAAAAACAAGTCTTATCTTTCTTCTTTCTTTCTTTCTAGTTTGGGGCTAGATGGCGCTGTGTGAAATGTCCACAAATATTTAGGTAATATTTATTACTATTTATTTAGATATTTATATGAAGAGATACTACTACTGCTACTACTCTCGTAACTCGTATTGTCAAACCAGAAAACTATTTAAGGACATAAAATATTACTATAATTTTTTAATATTCATTTTAAAATAACGTTTCTCACATCACTACAGAGAGGGGACATTACAATGGAACGACGCACGACCTCACTGCCCCGGAAGGTATTAAAATATGTTTTTATAGATATCACCTTTGCTATTCCTTTCAATTGAACTGTGAAAATAACTGGAGTTCAAACATGTGATAATATTCTTATACTTAGCTTTTCGACAGATTATTTATTTACCTATTCCTTCCTCCTGGTGTTTTATGCCCGATTCCTATTAAATTTCCTACTAATATTATAAAGAGGAAATATTTTTTTGTTTGTAACGAATAGGCTCCGAAACTACAGAACCGATTTAAAAAAATCTTTCACCAATAGATAGCTACATTATTACGGAATAACATAGGCTATAATTTATTTTCAAAAAAATTAGGGATCCTTACTAAAACTCCAATAATGTAACCCGAGGTGTAAAAAAATTGACCTAAAAAATCCTAATTTGTTAAATTCCCGTGCGAAGCCGGGGCGGGCTGCTAGTACTCTATATAATGGATGGCAGGTTACCATAGCAATGCCTTTTTGACAAAAAAAAACACGATGCTATGGTATTGAACGATTATTAATTTGTCCATCAGAAGAAGAGGTCTATGCCCGCTTAAGCGTAAACCTATTTTCACCAACCTCAGGAGGGCATTTTCCATCTTTCCCTGCCTTTATCTGAAAACTTAGTCTTAAAATATCAAAGTATAGATACAAGATGACATCGATCGAAGTATTTCAATCTGTGACCACTATTTTAAGCCAGGTGGGATGTCACGAACTCAGGAATAGAATCGAGGTCTGCCTTTCATGCCTATTTTAAACTTTGAAGCTTTTAGACTGATAACATAGCAAAGTTACTTGAATAGATCTAGAAATAGGTGGAGCCTCTATTATCTTACTTCTTACTTATATTATAAAATTGAAAAGTCTTAGTTTGCTTGAAATTACCGGCGTAAAGCTCAAAACGCAACGATAGCGCGTACTAACTTTACCTGTGCTGCCATCTAGTGCGAAAGATTGTAACGATGTTTGGATGTTTGTGCCTCAATCACGCCTAAACGGCTGAACGGATCTGAACGAAACTTAGAATATACATAGTACATGTACTGGATTAACATATAGGCTATTTTTTATCCGGGTACCACGCGAGCGAAGCCGCGGGCGGCAGCTAGTTACAAATAAATATAAATATTTGTGGACATTTCACACAACTCACACAATAAGTTTATTATCGACTGCCGATTTGTACATTATTTGAAAATACCTAATCATGTTACGAACAAAAAATATTTTTACTTAGTAATCCAGTCTTATTCCACAAGTTTATAATGAAGGTCAATAAAACGATCGCACGCAGGTCTTGTAAAACAAACAGCACAGGGACTGGATTTTATTGAAAAACTTTGTATACGGCTTAACTCTTTACAGTCCCCATGCAAAACTTGCGGGCCTGGTGAACTAATAAGCACCAGTGCCAGGTCGCTGCAGAAGGCATTATCATAATGATTACCAACGTGACTTCACCCACTGTTTGCTGCCAGCCTTTGTGTTTGTCATGTTCCTCCACGGTCTCTTCACGGTCCGTGCTTAGCCTTAAAGTGAAGTTTGTCTAGAAAAAAAACTAAACTAACTAAGGCCTTTTACCATCTATAGTAGGCCACATTTACCTTCACAAATGGGACGCTGTAGTGCCAGGAACGAATTAAGAATTAAGATGGAGTAGGCCTGCCCGGCACCTATTCCATCCTCTCAGCTTAGTCGGCCCTTGTAAACATGAAAGACATGGTCAATGCGTGCGGAGCTGACTAAGCCGCGGGCTTTCTCACGATGTTTTCCTTCACCGTTTGAGAGTACTGGTATAGTGCACATAATTTTTTCGCACAGAAAAATCCGTTGGTACACGACTGGATTTGAACCCACGATCGGAAGGCGGGGTCACTACCAACTAGACCACCAGTGCTTTCATCTAGAAAAAAACACATCTCATAATTGAGTTAGGTACCACGAAGTCACGAACGAAGTCGCAGGGTATCTCACTTGTCATTTAAGGTAGCCCTACTTTGACTTTTTTGACAATAAACGTGAAAGTGTATGACTAATTCTAGATTTAAAAAAAATTGAGATTTAGGTGATATTCCTGCAAGTGGGCCTTAGAGTTGAACTGTTCAATTGTCAAAATGATTAAATCCCGTGAAAGGGTTAAAGTGTGCTTCAATTAGGCTCCATTTTTTAACAACGACATGCCGGTTTTTGGTATCGTATATATGAAAAATTTTCGAACTATAAACAGAAAAATCAAAATCTAAAACTTTAGATTCGTAATAAATGTGCTAAAATCATGTCAACTGGATTTTGTATGAGATAAAGTGGATCTAAACTGTATTTTATTGATCAACTGAACTTTCTACACAAGCTGGGGTCCATTGTCAGTAGTAAATAATAAAACTATTTTAAGAGTTCCATGGTTCTTATAAAACGAGAAACACGATGAAATAAAAACAGAAAAACACAACATATTTTCTTTCTGATTTCTGCAATAATAGATAGTTCCAACAATCCATTAGCTGATTCTCTAAAGAAATATCCTCAACCCGAAGTATTTTGTAAACAAAGAGGTAATCCAACAGGAAAATCATTTAAGTCAGACCACCATCAAGGGAGGGAGAAGGAGGTAAACGGACAGGAAGAGGTCTGAGTTATGTTTTTTACTTTAGTCTAACTAATTAAAGTAGATAAAAGTGTTGCTTTAAAAATATCAGTAATAAGTTAAGTCAGACCCCTCGCACGCTATTATCCATTCCATCTATCTTGGGACTTCTTGTGAATCAGGAGTGGCTGCAAGTTTTCTCATGATTACTTGTGGCACTGCCATTAGGGATACGGGCGTGATAATGAATGTATATGAAAGACACAAGTGAACACGTTGCTTGTTATAAACTCTACAAAAACAAATAAATAAAATAATGAAAAGGGTTATGACCTTGAGCATACTTTTCGGAAACTTACCCCAAATATTTTTTTCTTTATTCGTATCTCATTGTTATTCCGTTCTGGTACCATGGCTTCGAATTCATCCTTCAAAAGTCTTGGGGTACATTATGAGAACAAAAAGAGAGTATTCCGCTAAGATTCAAGGTAGGGTCGGCACGTGACAATGAAATTAGCTATAGTGAACTTTCCGACTTTGTTGAACTGACCTCGATAACCAAAAAGCAACAATGCTTAGCACAAGTTTATCTTCATCATGCTAGGAGACTGCGAGGATTGACAGTGCGGGTTTGATTCTCGCATGCGGAAAAATGTTTCACAATTTAAATTTGGAAACATTGTGAGGCTATGAGATTTTTCCATTAGAGATTCTTTAATGATGTTTAAAGAGAATGTAAAATAGAGACCGAAGTTGTACAAAATTGTTAGTTGCGGAAGTAATTATATAATAAAAATTAAGAACATCCAACAGTCACATACATAGTCCAGACCCCACACTAGGATTCCCTGTGTCGTGGGTACCAGAAACTACGAGTACCATGGTACCACAATCCCCCGACCCGGAAGGAGATATTTGCAATACATTTCTTCCGCAACGAGAATCGAACCCGCGCCTCTTGCATCTAAGCTGAACACTCGCCCGTCACGCCACCGAGGTCGTTAATGAAGATGATGATATTTGTTTACTCAAAAGTATATAACTCAAGAATAGTGCTGAGAGTTTGTAAGAACATACCCCACATCTTTTTACCTTCTTTAAGGTACAGTTCTAAGAGAGATGCTAAAGAAAGGCTATACTTGTCAAATGGTAACTTATAATGAAGAAAGTGTTCAATGATTTTTTCGAAGCTCTCGTGGCGTAGCTTGCGTAGATGTTCTTGATTGATCGTTGAAGTTAAGCAACGTTGTGCACGGTTACAATTGGCATGGGTGACCGCAAGTGGCATTATGAGCTGAGCGCTTCCGTGCTTCAGAGGGCACGTTAAATTGTCGGTCCCGGCCTTTAAGTGGTTAAGCCATGACGTAGGCCTTTAGGTGGCCTAGAAACTCCATCACAAGAGGTGGTTACTAGCCCATTTATACGAACTTACTTAAATGATTTTTTTAGTTATTCAAATCTTTGAGGCGCAATTTTACCTCCTTTCACAAAGTTGGTTTGAAAGAACTAGTGACACGACATCCTTTTTCCATTTTTGATCGTTTCACAGAATAAAATGTCGCTTATGTCCTTTCCCGGGATGGAATCTATATACTGCTAAATTTCATTAAAATCTGTTCAGCAGTTTAGACGTGAAAAGATAACAGACAGACAGACAGAGTCACTTTTGCATTTATAATATTAGTATGGTACTAATACTAGAATGTAATACAAGCAATTAACAGGACATTTATTTTAACAGGACTTTGCTTAGCTTTATCGTGACGTAACGATTAAAGTTCTGGTTATAATTATATTATATAACACCTAACAGTGACATACATAGCTGAGACCCCACACTAGGATTCCCTGATTCGTGGGTATCAGAAACTACGAGTACCATGGTACCACAACACCTAGACCCGGAAGGAGATATTTGCAGAACATTTCTTCCGCAACGAGAATCGAACCCGCGCCTCTTGCATCTAATCCGAACACTCGCCCGCCACGCCGAGGCTGTTAATGGAAGGGGATAGTGGGTAGATCTCCCATACTTGAGGGATCTCTTATTCACTATTTTTATGGTCATTACAATAGTGGTACATAGTTTTTTAGCGGTTATCGTTTTTTGAATACCAAGGTTTTATACCCAGTAATTTGTGGTAAACTTTTAACAAGTTCGTTTGGCGCTAATCTTTATTCTATTAGCCCAATTGAGATCGGCCTTCGTTAATTATTACTGGCCTAGTTTCTATAGACTCAATAGATTTTGTCTCTAAAGAAGACTGTTAAATTCTTAAATATATCAATCTCTTACGTTACTAATTGACAATCAACGCTCAGCCTAGACCATAATAGAATACAAAGAATATTTATTTTGCTCCAATACCATGGTACCACAACATGCAAACATTTCTTCCGCAGCGGGAATCGAACCCGCGCCTCTTGTGTCTCTGCCGAGCAATCGCCTGCCACGCCACCGAGGCCGTCAGGATGTCAGGATCGTAGCAAATGGAGATACGATCTCTGCCTGCCCTTACGGGAGACAAATGTGATTTTCTGTAATAAAAAAGACTAATACCATCATTTGTATATTCTCCTTATAGTGTAGGTATGGACAAAGAGTTCCTAAAATTAACTCCTGAAGGATTCAGCCGAAAGACGAAGTTTGTATGAAAAAAAAGGAGCTCAGCGTAGAAAAAGTCACGTAGCATTCCATTAGTGCTTCAATAAAGTTATTGGTCTTAAAAATGTAAACAAAAAGTCAAATTTTGAAGAAAAAAGTACCTGCTAGACACAAGCTGAATGATACTCAAATGAAAGCAGAAAATAAATTGGTTTATTCAGGAATATACCCCCATCATAAATGGAATGAAATGTAAACACTTGTCAACAAAACGGATCTCGCAAATAAAAACGAAGGCAAGTAAAGATTGAAACGCACACGTCTCAATACCAGCCAGAGTGAGACACTTTTTCTCCCTCGGGGAAGCCTGGAGATAAAACGGACCAAGTGCGAGTAGGACTCTTGTACTTAATAGATCCCGTAGTGTCATCATTATCATCAGCTTATAGCACTGTTAGACATAACGGAGCACCATCGCGCTCTATCTTCTACACCATTTAGTGTCAGGAAGCAACTTTTGCCTACACAAATATGGAAACAAACTAAAACGTTTCAAACCAGGGTAAATGAAGGCAGCTTAGAGTATTTGGAATTGATTACAAACTCGATTGTAATTCGTCAACTACCTAGTAGTTTCCAGGAAAAAAGTTTTCAATAAAATATCTTAACCTTAAAAGGGTCACTAATATGTTACAGACTGTGTTACAGTGAAAACATGCAAGAAGATCCGATCTTATAGCTCGGACGAACGGACGGATGACAAATTATAGGGTTTATTGGAACATCAAAACCCTAAAATTCAAAGTTGATATGATAAAATTAACATTTTTAATTCGTTCTTATAATACTTGTATTGTTAGTATATAAGATGTCTCTGCTGGACTGGGAGTAAATAAAAACATAGAATGCCAGCTGATTCTCTACCCGAGCATGTCACAAAAGTCGACTATGAACGAAAACTATACGTTTGAAATCTATACTTCTTGGACGGGTACGTGTGTGCGGGTTCAGTCGTAGTAGGCTCATTGGCACCATTTGAATACGGAACTCTAAATAGGGAGAAAAAACGTTCCATGAAAAACCTGCTACTCGCAACGGCGGAAGTGATAAGATGAGGTTTTTATTCATTGCAGTTTTTCAAGATTGCTATCAATTTGTACGGTTTGAACAGAACCTACATTTGTATGCAAGATCTTTTTACAATCTTATCATTTACCTTGCTATATCGGTAGGTATTTATTTTATTTGTGACACGTGACTTAAATAATCTTAAAAAGACGAAAATATTTTTTTTTAACAGAAAGAAACTTACATTATAATGCAAATACAATTTACATAATTAAATAATAAATAATAAATAAATAAATAACACCCAACAGTCACATACATAGTCCTGACCCCACACTAGGATTCCCTGTGTCGTGGGTATCAGAAACTACGAGTACCATGGTACCACAACACCCAGACCCGGAAGAAATATTTACAGATCATGCAAACATTTCTTCCGCAGCGGGAATCGAACCCGCGCCTCTTGCGTCTCTGCCGAACAATCGCCCGCCACGCCACCGAGGCCGTCAATTCAAAAGATATAACAGAAAAAAATGAGAACCTAACAGAACCCTTAATTCTGTCGATGTTCGCCTAGACTCCTAAAGATACAGAAAGTTTAACTGTATTTTCACTTAGTAATTCACATACCAAGAAGGCACGGATGAATTCGGGACGAGGCATGTACCCCTCCATAATCGTTCTAAGGGCTCTCTCAAATTTAAATTTTTAATTACGTTTGTTTAGGACAGTGCTGGGAAACACGCATATATGCTAAAGCAATAACCATTAGCGAAGCCCTTGTCAATCCAGCCTTGAATATGAAATGAGCCTTGCTGAAGGTGCCGACTCAGTCTGTTTTTAGCAAATGTGCTAGCACATTTAGAACTGATTTGTTTTTTATTTTGAGTAATGGGAGGTATGACAACTTTAGATTCGAACTTGAGGGTTAAGAGTCGAGACATATAAAACGGGAACCAACTACTCCTTCACCGTTTAAGAGTACTGGTATAGCGCACATAATTTTTTTGCACAGAAAATCCATTGGTACACGACGGGATTTGAACCCACGACCTTAGGATCGGAAGGGGTCACTACCAACTAGACCACCAGTTCGTGAGGAAATCCGCGGCTTAGTCTCGCACGTATTGACCATGTCTTTCCTGCGAACAAGGCCGACTAAGCTGAGAGGATGGAATAAGAGCTGGGCAAGCCTACTCCATCTTAATTCTTCCCGGGCAATACAGCATCGCGTTTGTGAAGGTAAAAGTTGCCTCATTACGCTGTCATTATCCATACTATAGATGGTAAAAGGCCTTAGTTTAACTACATTGGAATCTACGTGATTTGTTAACATTTTTAGCGCCTTTACCTCGACTTCGCTTCGACTCTCGTTCCTGTTAGCGACCTCCCAGATCTCAACATTTATTCCCGAAAAATGTATGTGCTTAGGAGCACGTGCTGAAATAAAACGAAACATCGTGAGGAAACCCGCGGCTTTGCACGTATTGACCATGTTTAGTATACGTGCTGGGGCCGCCATAAATAGGGCACTGCAGCGTCCCATTTACGCAAGAAAAGTTTGCCTTCTATCGCTGTATAAATCAGCTCAAATCTAGAGTAAATATGAGCCCTAAGCCGAAAACAGGGCGCGATAGCGCTTATTAAGAGAGGCCTATGTCCAGCAGTGGACTGCTATAGGCTGATGGTGATAATGATGAAAAAAAAATATGTTATAATCAGTTTTGGCGTCGTTCGTTGGTATAATATGTTTAACGGGACATAAAAAGGTAATGGTGGTGTAATGTAAATGCAACGTAAATTTAAGACTTGTCCAAATTTTAAGTAATAAAACATTTTGACCTTTTTAACTTTGACTTTGTCAAATAACTACGAAATAGCCCTAAACTATAAACACGTTTCTATGCCATCTCCTAATACCAAATGGTAACTGGAGATTTCCTGGGACGTAATCCGCGTCAAAATGGACTCCCGAAAACACGGGAAAAATGTGTGGGAGTCTGTTCCGCTGTTAGCACTGGCTAATGTCGTTTGTAAAATTAGGAAGCAGGAAAAAACAAATTACCTAACGACCTGTTTCCGCTAAGTAATTATTCTGTCATATGGTAAGTGTGTATGTTACAATAACATACAAGTATTTATAAACCAAAGCACACTTTGTGAGAACTTGTAACTTATATTCGTAACCCTTTCATTTGATATCAAACGAATTGTGTTTTTTTTTGGTGGAGATGATAGCCTTATCTTTTTTCATAATGCTTTTTAGCCTACTGTTTTTTATCTTGTTACTCTTATCGCCGAGATGCGTCAATTTTTTAATAATGTACCCTATTTTTACTCCTCACCAATTTAAAAAAATACTTCTCTCGTAGCAAGCATTGCATGCTTGTTTCATTAATAATTATTCCTAGCACCTATTATGTGCAGACCAAATCAAACGACCAACAGCGCTGCAAAGCCCTTTTCGGCTACGAAATTTGCGGTTAAGCGGCGGTTTAATTAAGCTGCATGCGCTGTATATCCAATTAAGCTTTGGTTTCCTATACAAGCGATTTCATGTCATATATGACTTTTAAGACAACTTTAGAACGCTAAAATGAAGTTGCATTAGAGTTTCCAGCTTATTTCTCTCTTCTTCCAAGGTGAAATTCTAATATGACTGGACGGTCTAACTGCGCATATTAATCGACTGGTCTTTCAATTGGAAAGCACATTGTTAGTGGAAAAAATACCCCAATTCTATAACGAATTGAACATTATATAATATAACAGTAATTTCTATATTTTCATACATAATAGTATATGGAATACGAATTCTACGCTTTCATAAACCAAAAAACGGTTACTTCTCTACGCGTTGCTACCTTTTACACCCAAGAGTCGCATTTGTCATCCATAGATCTTCCATAGATAATTTCTGTCTACGATTTTTATAGCAAAGAGAACGATCAAGGAGGAAAGTGAGGCTTAATTCCCTGTGAGAGGCCGGGACATTTTATTTTATATCCCCTAATGAGGATTCCTTTTTGCACCAGACCCACCTTTGCTTTTTATGCTCAGTGCTTTTGCAAATTGGGCTTTATTGTGTTACTAGCTTTGGCCAGCTTCCCTCGTGAGGGACAGTTGCTTGCAATAAGATGTGCGAGTAGGTAGGCATTAAGGCTAAAGAAAAAAACGGTCAAGTGCGAGTCGAACCGCAGTAGATAGAGTTGAAATTTTTACCGAGTGATTATTTATATTGTCTCTATAACAAATACTGCACCATCCATAATCCTATTAATCAAACTTTAATCGTTTCGTGATTTTTAAGTTTTTGGAGACTGAATCCAGATAAAAATAGCCGGTATGCTGATCCATAAATCTCGTACTAAATTTATTCTAAAACTTTTACTATCCTTACTAGATCATTTATAAAGTCGGGAGGCAACTTTTGCCTACACTAACGAGACGCTGCAGTGCCTGGGACGATTTTTTACATCCTTATCTATTTTAAGAATTATCTCGGTACAGCCGAGCGCGATTAAAACACATTTAAAATTCAGAAAAATCTTTTCAATAGGCCCCGAATCACACCTCGTTACAAACTTCTATAACCCAAAATGATTTTACAACTTTTTCGTAAGTCACGTCGGTCGGCTCTGATCATTTTACTGCATAATTTATGGTACCAATTAATTTGTTCGTAGCTCTTTCATTTTTAACTTCTGCCCTGTGCTGGGAGAGTGGGGAATTACTTATTCGAGTAATAAACAAAGGCCTTTTACCATCTATAGTAGAGGATTTATACAGCGTCAGGAGGCAACTTTAACCTTCACAAGCGGGACGCTGTAGTGCCCGGGACGAATTAAGATGGACTAGGCTTGTCCAGCACCTATTCCATCCTCTCAACTTAGTCGGCCTTGTCCACAAGAAAGACATGGTCAATATGTGTGGAGCTGACTGAGCCGCGGGTTTCCTCACGATGTTTTCCTTCACCTTTGACAGTACTGGTATAGCGCACATAAATTTTTCGCACAGAAAAATTCATTGGTACACGACTGGATTTGAACACACGTCCTTAGGATCGGAAGGCGGGGTCACTATCAACTAGACCACCAGTGCTCAGTAATAACATAGTTCGGGTAATAACATAGTTATTAAAGCTTGGATGTTTGTATGTCTGTGTTTAAATCACACTCAAATAGCTGAACGGACTTTGATGACACTAGGACTTCATCATTCATAACATAAATTCTGACTTTACCCACAGCTGGACATAGACCTTCCTCTGTGGTCAATTATACATTATATACATACATAATATCACGCATCTTTAATGGTTTGGGCAGTCTTCTGATACAAAGTTCCAAGCATGGTTACAGATGATCAGGCCTTCGCCTATTATATAGATCTCCAACATGGAGAGGATCATACGCAATGTTGGAGCATGTCATAAAAGTCGACTTAGGGGTAGTCCCTTAGTTGACTTTTACTACATGCTCGGGGAGAGAAGCAGCTGGACGCATTCTATGTTTGTTTTTTACTTCCAGTCCAGAAGAGAAGTAGCAAGAAAGAAGTAAGTAAAAACTGCCGTACCAAAATACTAAAGCTCTAAATAAATCGTAAAATTACATCGATTTTTCAAGGGTTAATTAATATTCCAAAAGCATCTTCTGAAACTGAAAATCTTTTCTTTATTTCGATAGAAGAGATGCAAGTTTTTTTTATATTTTTTTGGTAAATCGATATTCTCATACCAGAGTAAAGTAATTTCTCTGCGACATAATAAATGTTTTAGATCGATATACCTATGACCATATAACATCAAGGGTATTATGTACTAAAACACTGTTCATTCAAAGATACTGCTCTTTAATTTCTCATGTTCAACAGAAAAAGTTCGCATACCATACTATGTAGGTATGTATATATGTCACCGTATAATTGTAAATATCATTAGATTATAATCTATCTCGCGAGATTGTAAACTGTCGAAAGATTGTGAACCGGAACATACTGTTTACAATTTAACTGCTTTAAATTTCTGGCGCTTCGACGGGCGCTGCCGCGGCACGCTCACTCTGCTCGCACGCCTCACGCGTAATTTTAACCTAACCTACTAATTTCGATCTAAGCAGATGCTCGACAGTTTACAATCTCGCGAGATTATAATCTAACGGTATTTACAATGTTACGGTGACATTTACACACTAGTTCATTTTAAAATCAGCATCTTAAAAATATTCCGAAGCATTAACAATCCAAAAACGGCGTATTCCTAAAAATATGCCCCAGTATTTGTAAATTCTTCAGTTCATACAAGCGTTCGATATTTGAATTCGTCCGTCGACCTCAGCCAGGACAGGAGATTGCCTTCTGATGTAGTTCATCACGATATCATAGTCCACTCCGATCACTTCAACGTTCTTTCGATTCTCTGATAGCATCTGAAATTTAAAAATTAATTAAATAACACCCAGCCATCATTCCACGGACATTTTACGCGCAAAAAATCTGACGTTCCGCGACGATTTGAGTCAGTAAAAATTATGGAATACCAAGGCCGGAAGAAATATTTTAAAGAACTGAAATTGGTCGATATTTTAGTTTCCCATGTTAATTCAGATATTATATTTTAGCACATTCAAACAAAGCATTTTCTATCAAAATTTCTGATTGTTCTCATCATAGTATTATTTGATAATTTACTTATTCAACTTGCTCCAATTTATTCTTTAATCTATTGTTTATCTGGCATTTTTATTAGCTGGAAGAATAAAATTGACAAAAAAGGTCGTATTTTGTATGATAAATCATTTTACTTATATTATGACGAAGACTGGATGCGTCAAGCCGAAGATAGGGCGCGATGGCGCTCATTAGGGGAGGCCTATGTCCAGCAGTGGACTGCTATAGGCTGATGATGATGATCTGTATTTTACTAATTTGTTTTACTTAATCTTATTTATCTTTTTATATCATTTCGATGCACATAAGCTAAGAGTGCAATAATATAATTTGCATAAATATAATAATGAATCTGCTGGTCTGGGAGTAAAGAAAAAAACATATAGTGCGTCCATGTGCTTCTCTCCCCGAGCATGTCGTAAAAGTCGACCTAAAAATCACCTGTCACCATGGTTCTTCATTATCTTCATGGACTTTGAATCAGGAGTGGCTGCAAGTTTTGGCTCTGCCTACCCCATATGTAATGTATAACAATGAATCATTTTTCTAATAAACTCACAGTATAATTCCCTCCTCCGCCCCCTATGAAATCGGTCGTCAAAACCTTGTAGTACTTGTCCAGTACTATCGGCTCATACCTCGGTACACTACACTCAATACATCGTACTGAGGCGCTTACAACTCTTTCGCCTAGCTCACGGGACCCATCGAAATTGAGCTGAATTCCTGTAAAAATATTGTTCAACTAGCTACCGCCCGCGGCTTCATTCGTGTGGTACCCGAAAAGAAATAGCCTACATGTTAATCCAGCACATGTACTATGTATATTCCAAGTTTCATACAAATCCCTTCAGCCGTTTAGGCGTGATTGAGGCACAAACTTTTGCATTTAAAGTAAGAAGTAAGATAGCTGCGAAGTAGGTACATTCCAAATATATTCCAAGTCTCATTTAAATCGGTTCAGCCGTTAACTTCCTCAAATCTTCATAAAAGCATTTATAATAAATAGGTATTAGACGGATTAAATCTTATTCCTACAAAAAAGCAAGTCTATAAGCCTAGAGATTTCTCATAATTCTTTAGTCCAGCAAAAAATCTGATAATTTGCTATCAATCGGTTACTTTGCCTGTTGCTGCAATTTTTCTCAGACAGTTCCTTTAATACCTGATTCCTATATTCTTCTAACGGGTGACGGAATGAAGATAACCATAGCATATTATTTTCCTAAAAATGTATGGTGCTTTTTGGGAGATTACTACGTCGCTATGTTAACTGAGCATCTGTCGTTCGTTAATAGGATATATCAACCGGGCATTACACAGGGTACCCACTGTACCATACGCACGTAAGGGGGTTTTGCAATCTATTAGCGAAGTCCGGAAACCTGGTTTCTGTGTGAATTAGACTGAAGTATATCCAAGAATTTCCTGAGCCTTAGAAATTTCATACGATGTGACAATTTGATATCTTAGATTCTGTGCGACGATATTGCAAGCGTCGTGAAAATTGCGAAGGAGATAGCTATAGGAACTTTTTTTGCGAGAAAGTAATGAGAAAATTAAACCTGGCTTGGTGAAGCGAAACAAAAGGCAATTGTAGGTTAAGATCAATGCTGATCAACAAGGATATAAGAAGTTGTTAAATTAAACACAACTAGAATTTCTTTTAGCAATTAACGTGTCCGGATTTTTCATCTTTTGTCCGGACTTTTTACGGCTTATTAATTTGACCAGAGTTTTGGCTTACATGCCATACGAGTAATAAAACTTACGTAAGTTATATCAAATAAATAAGTCTCTAATCTTTGTATGTTAACTTCTCATTCATCTTATATTATAAGAATCTTTGTCCTGACTGACTGACTGACTGACTGACTGACTGACTGACTGACAGACAACGCACAGCCTAAACCGCTGGACGTAGAGACTTGAAATTTTCAGTGTAGGTAAACCTTGGTACGTAGGGGTGTACTAAGAAGGGATTTTTCAAAATTCAACCTCTAAAGGGGCGAAAAGGGATGAAAACCTGGAATCAATTTTTGGTCTAGAACTGCACATAACCTATATCAAATTAAAGCGCCGATTTTTCTCATTTAGTTCATGTCATAATTACCTGTAAATTCTTTATTTTTGGCATGTTTTTCATGAAAAATAGAATACTTTTATTTTGACATATGACAGCGATGATACCACAGATTAGTAATAGATGATACAAAACATTTGGAAAAGGAACTGTCAATGTCAACACTACATTCATTAGCGTCTAAAAAAAAATTGTTGCGATAATATTTTGGACTGTTAACACTGCAGGTGGGTTACTATGTGGTCTTAGAGCAGGGCAGTAGTTGAACTGCTCGACTTTTTTGTGCTTAGTAGGTACCTACGTGTGCTGGAATGGGACATAGGGTACTTTTTATCTGGGTACCGCGTGAGCGAAGCCGCGGGCGGCTGCTATACAAAATAAATGGACAAGATTTTTCAATCTAATCTAAAAAAAGGGTAAGATGTTGTGTCAAAGTTTGTATGGAAACTTTTTAACGGGCAGTGCGATTAGCTCGAAAGTTAGTCAAGATACTTTAAAAACAAAACTAAATGGTTTCAGAGTTTTTCAAAATAAAGGGTAAAATGGGCTATCAAAATTCATAAGACGCGAGCGAAGCCGCACGTGTAAGGTAGTTTGATATAAAAAGCCAAACAAAGGGTTATTTAAACAAATTTGTTTGTTTACTTGCTTCCATAACAACTGTTCGTAAAAATACCGTGTAATATCTTGGTCGAGAGAGTAGTGTTTCATTCATATCTTTCGAATCTCCTAGTCTCAAATAAAATATTAATATTTCGCAATCTTTGCATTTTGTAACTGAAACACGACCTTGGTCATGATTTTGGAGCCATTTTTGTATGTTTTCTACATACACATATACATTCTAAGCGTGTGTTAATCACCTAAAGGGTGATTAACTTTCAAATAATGTTTTGTTGGGTTCGTCTTAGTCTGAAGAGTTTTATATCTTTCCGAAAAAGCGGTGTTTTCAGGGTTACGTACCTAAAGTGTGCCAACGGGACCCTATTACTAAGCCTCCGCTGTCCGTCCATCCGACTGTCAGCAGGCTGTATCTCATGAATCGTAATTAGGTAGAGATTTGAAATTTTCAGAGTGTGTATTTCTATAGCCGCTATAACAACAATAAAAAAATGGGAGGGGACACTATACAAGAAATTTTCTTTTAACGTTTGTAATCGATCATCGAAGCTGCCTATTTTAAAAGTACATAGAGTAAAAGTCATATTAAAAAGTACATGTACGATGGTACGGAACCTTCGTGTACGAATTCGACTCGCACTTGATCGGTTTTGAAGCACTTCAATTCTAGTTTCTGTTCACTCTATTATGTACTTAAGTTATCAATATGTTTATTGTATGCTAAGTAAGTATAATTATGTAGTGTTTATCGTTTTATGCAAATTTCAGATATGAGATTCCAGAATAAACTGGCGTGAAGCCAACTTCATAATACCCGAAGATATTTGTACGAAGGTCAATATCGAAGGCATTATGGATACAATATTATGTAAATTCGGCTTGTAGGTGCCGATATTACTTTATTAAAGGGCTTGAAGGTAGTTGGTAGTTGACAATATGTTTCCAGATAATCGTGTTTCTTGTAGCGCTCGTGGTGTAGCTTGCTTAGACATTCTTGATTGATCGTTGAAGTTAAGCAATGTTATGCGCGGTCACAATTTGAATGGGTGACCGCAAGTGGCATAACGAGCTGAGCGCTTCCGTGCTTCGGAGGGCACGTTAGATTATCGGTCCCGGCTTTGAAGTCGGTAAGCAATGACGGAGGCTTTAAGGTGGCCTAAAAATTCCGTCACAAGAGTTGGCCACTAGCTCATATGAACTTACATTTTATCGTATTTCTCGATAGTATTGGTAACCTTATTTGGCTTCCAATAGCGAATTTTGAAGCCCTATTTCATTTTATCTTAATCTTTCTCACTGATAATTTTAGAATTGTAGGTACTATACATACATTTATATCACGCCCGGTCCCTAATGGGACGGGCAGAGCCACAAGGACTCATAAGAAAACTTGCAGCCATTCCTGATTCAAATTCCCAAGTTGGTTACGGATAACCATGGTGATCGGGCCATTGCCAATATAAACGGTCCATCATGTTGGAGAGGATACTATCCCTTTAGTCGATTTTTACGACATGCTCGGGGAGAGAAGCAGCTGGACGCATTCTATGCTTTTTCTTAAATCCCAGTCCAGTAGAGAAGTTTTAGAGTATTGGTATAGCGCATATAAGTGGATTGCGAACAGAAAAATCCGAATTTGACGACCTTAGGATCGGAAGGCCGCTTGATCACGAGCGCTCTGAGAACAGGGTATTAAATAAGTTGTCACTCACAGAGAATCCATCGCCGCCTTCTCCCATGAAGTTTAGTGACACCATCTTGTAATACTTGTCGAGTTGGAGGGGCTCGTACCTAGGCACATCGCAGTCTATGCAGCGGACTGTTGCGTTCATGACTCTCGAGTTCACGGGCCGTGAGCCATCGAACACGAGGTGGATCCCTGGGTTTAAAGGTTCTTTGAATGTCTTTGATGGACGAGAGATTTCGGAATGTTCGGGAAAGAAGTGGGTGGAAACGTCTGTCATTGTCCAAAGATTTTCATACGGTGGCCATCTGATTCGTCTTTAAGTATGTAGGAGGAAAAGTCTTTCGAAGTTAGAAGGTTGCCAAAAATGCCGTACATAAACTGATAAAATTCCTACTTATATCATAAATGCAAAGTTAAAGTTCTAATGTTTAAGTTTAGATCAGTAACGGCTGAACAGATTTAAACTCGGAATATACATCGTACGTACGCTGGATAACATAATTTGTATATAAGGTTTACTTTTCGTTCATGAAGTAAGTATAAGGAAAATAACGATAATCATAGTATTAATACTAGAAATAAGTTTAAAACTCGCTGTACCCACGATTAAGCTAGATAAAGTTAACATGTGTACACTTCTACAAGTCTCAAATGAAATAACAAATCTGTCAGTTAATAAATTTAATACTCTATCAAAAAGAAAATTGTTTTAAAAAGCTCATTACAAAATATCTGATTATTTAGAAGACAAAAAGGCTTGGGACTGAATATAATGCTCTAACTCGTTTTATAAACATGATTGTAAAGGGATCATTTTTTTAAATAAGCCAAGCGTGGATTCCTGCCTGTATCTTCCACGCTTGGTCGCGTTACGAAAAGGCGTTAATTCAACGTAGATTTAAGATCATTTCAAGTGACATAAAAGTCCTATGAAATAAAATATAAATTAAACTTTGAACTAATAGGCTACATACAACGTGGAAAAGTCGCGGGAGGAAGCTTTTAACATTAATTATAATGCATTTATTTTTAGGATTCATTTCAACATGTTCAAGGTGTCTACGTATTTCTCAATTTATGTCTGTGAGCGGTCGTTGGAAAACTTTTAATTGGCAATTTGCCAATTATAGATCAACTTTAATCACTGTGCATGTCCTGTACTGCAACACGCGTGACTGAATAGTTAAGATATTGGGATTTAAATGAAAAATTGGACTGGATAAGTCAATGATTGATGGAATGAGCAGAGCATGTTCGATGGGATTCGACTGTGCGAGTGGAAGAGTATTCAGTAAAAAAAATGGAAACAGTGTAAATCAAACTGAAATAAAGAAGCAACCTACAATATTTTGTTGTTTTTCAATCTATTACTTAGCCTCAAGTAAGGGAGCTCAATATTTTTTATTTTCACTTTCGTAGTCGATCATCGAAGTTACTTATTTAAAAAATACACTCCTAATACAGGTCACACGACTTAAAAGGAGAGATCCCAAACCATGTATTTTACACACTTTTAATATTGAATAAATACTTTTACTTTACTTTTTACTTTAAAAAGTACATAGATCTATCTAGTCTTGCCTTTCTTTCAAACCAGTGTGATGAAAGGATTTAAAGCGCGCCTAAAGGCACCTTTCGTGCATACATAGAGAAGTACATAGAGTAAAAGTCATGTTAAAAAGATTAAATTAGAAAGATTGCAAACCACATATTATATAACTTTATTATAAGACATGAAATTAAATTAGACAAGCTAATGTTCAAAAGTAGGTAAAAACTTTGAAGGTCGATTTTTATACCAATACTTTTTCCATTAACTACCTAGATATTTTCTTAATGTACTACAGGCATACCTGAAACTTGGAGCATTCTCGCTCCAGGGTAGGGGTCGTTAGCGACGGAAAATTCCAACATTTCCATAATGTGGTCACCTCTCAGATCAAACACTTCGACATTGTTCTCGAACGGAGTGGCCACGATCACGGACTCAAATGTTATCACTGAAAAAAATATTTTAAACTTAAAAATGTTGCCCTTCAAAGGCATTTTCAAATGTTATTACTGAAAAAAATATGTGAAACTGAAAAATGAAACCAAAATTTTTATAGGGTCGCAGTACTCGGCTCACGATCTTCTACAAACACAAGAAAACGCCTCTGAAGACCCTCAGGTTGAGTACCTTCACCTGAGGGTAAAGACCCAATTTCAGAGATCTATCCTAAAATAGTATTTGGTGGTTTTTGGTGCAAAAAATAAGCTCTGAAATAGGGTTTCAGGTTCTTTATAAATGCAGCTTAAATTCATTAAACGCTTTGTTGAAAGAATATGGGCGGGCATACCCTCATCACCTGTTATCTGTTGTACCAATAAAAAAACAAGAATACGTTCAAAGTAAGTCAAAGTTGTACTCACATCCAGGTTCAATATTAGCTCGGATTCCTCCCTGGTTTATAGCGCAGAAGTGAGCGTAATGCCAGTTACCTTCTTCTGCCCAGTCTATGACCTGCATCCATCCAAAAATAACAAAAAAAAAATGTGGTTCAACTCCATGTGATGTATTGATCTCTGATGTATTGATGTGGATGATGCTATCTAATCTAAGAAATTGGTCTAAATACTAGATAATAATATTGTTTTAATATCTGGTTCCAATATTCTGACGGATCGTGAATTACCATAGTAAGGTTTTTTTTGACGCAACGTTGGTTTGCTATCAAAAATGTCTGACTATTCTCGATATATAACGGCCTTGCTTATGTCTGCCACGGTGATTGACTTCATGGTGGCAGATGGTAACAGTTATGAGCTTAATGTAGAGAAGCAGGCAGAGGTAGAAAATGCAGCTATAAAAAGAGAAAATACGTACACTATGCATAAAAGCGTCACAAAGGAAGCTGCCCAAGTTGCACTCGCTGCAAGCACAGTTGGAGACCATCCGTACCATCGACCAGCCGACCTCCTCCGAAGCCAGTTCCTCGATCAGAGGCAAGTACTCTTCTATTTTTTCCAAAACATCAGCAGCTGGAATATGAAACAATAAATCCTTGGGTTCTTAGTTCTGACGGAAGACTCTAATCTAAGTATGCTGTTCCTGATGTCTCCCTAAAGGTTATATCTGGACCAACCTCAAGGACATGTCAAGTGCACGTTAGTAGCCTCGTTGAGGCACACTATGATTCTTTCACAACAATAGTTTTCCACCTAGGTCTTCTATTGTTGAGACTTTTTTTATTTTCTGAAATAGGTATGCGTTTGACCACACTCTACCTGATGTTAAGTAACGATGTGGTCTAAGATGAAGCACGCTTTCCTAGAAGAAACCTATTGATTCTCGATTTAAAGACACCCATAATAAACTGTTCAGGAAATACAGACCCCGGCAGAGAGTTCCACATTTTTGCAGTGCGTATAAAAAATGTGGACAATGCTTTGAAAGATACACAATTGAAATATTTGCTAGTATTTTCTATACCTTGTTCAACTTCATTCCCAATATAGTGAGGGTGTCCTTCCCAATCGAGAAGGTTACCATTCTCATCGAAGAATAATTTGATTTCTCCTAGATATTGAGTGTGGGCTGCTGCTTGTACGATCAACACCTAGAATTTAATACTTAATGAACTTATTAATCTTTTAGGGTCCATCAGTCTAAAAAAGGGTTTTAGTGCGATAGAAGAGTAAAAGTGAGTCATGGAAGACCATTGTCACAATTATTTGCTTGGACACAAAAATATTTTCATAAGTAACCTCCGAATACTCAAACGCTGGTGCTAGTTGTGACCAAGTAGCAATATCTTAATACTTTATTAGGACAAAAACAAGTGATGTTCTCTCATAAAGTAGGAAGACAATTGTGAAAAACCATGTTCCAACGTTTTCAAGCGTATTGCTGTGTCGAAGGATTCTTTTTTCCCGAAACATTTTTATATTCTTCTGTGGTACTTACTTGTCTCTCAGGCTGTTCTACCACTACAGGGTATGGTCCTTGTGGTACAAACGCGCTGTGCGCTGGTACATCTTCATTGTACAGAAGCGTGTGGCTGTGGCCTCCGACAATTATGTCTATGTGTGGACCTCCATATAACGCAATCTCTCTGGAAACCATTGTTTAAATTGAGGACCATAACCTGCGCTGTTATTTACATAGCTCTAACGAAATTTTAAAACTCAGGTCGTTCAAAAAAGTACTTTTTCTGAACTCGGTAGCGTGACGGGCGAGTTTTCGGCTGAGATGCAAGGGGCGTGGGTTCCATATCCGAAAGGAAATTAATGTTTATATGCTCTGCCAGTATTTTTTCAGGCAGGTGTTGTGGAACCATGGTACTCCTAGTTTATATGGAATCCTTTTAAGGCTTATGTTAGGCACCTATATCGCTTTGGGTGTTATTATTTTTTTAATTTTAACACAATAGGTTTCTGACCCCTTTAGGCATCAAATAATTATTAAATGCCTGATTTGAGATGTATGAATCTTTTTACCTATCAATATCCAGCCCACAATGTGACAGTACAATGATTATATCCACTCCATCAGCGTTTAATTTCTCGGCCTCAGCCTTCACAGTCTCTACCTCATCAGTAAACTTCAAATCTCCGGTAGCAGCTAGAATCTGTAAAAAAATAGAAATACACAACATTGGTGGTTTGTTTTGTCTCTTACACGTGTGGGGTAAGTATTGTGAATGTAAAAGGAACGGCCTGAGGACAGCAGCTGGCAGTAAGGTACCTTACAAAATAAGGAGTCCTGTTAGGTTGCAGGAACATATTTTTTTACCAAACTACCCCCCGAATACTCAAACGCATCTCAGAGTTGAGCACATCGCAAGTGACGAGTTTTTGACAGATTTTCATCAAAAATTGTCAAAAAACAGTGATTTGAGATCTGCTCAACTCTGAGTCGCGTTTGAGTATTCGGGGGTAAGTGAAACAAAAGATAATGAGGGTTATTTGTACTTACATCAGTAGAAGCAATGATGACTCCAATGATTCCAATTTTCCTTCCTTGTCTTTCTACTACTACACTGGGTTTGTACAATCCTTGGATAGAAGGCTCATCATCATCAATAATGTTGGCTGTGACGACCGTTGACTCCAAATGTTGTAGGTATGGCACCACTCCTTCGATTCCATTGTCGAATTCGTGGTTTCCTAAAACCTTTAAAAGAAAAAAAAACAACTTGTAACTAAGGGTCTTGACATACTATCCCATTCAATAACTTAACCGTAATATGAGCACTGGTGGTCTAGTGGTAGCCTTAGGTTGTGGGTTCAAAAGGCTTAGGTCGTTGAATACACACACAATCTCACATTCATTCTTCCTTTACAAACTTTCGAATTAAAAATATTGCAGTACGATATTACGCCATATTATTCGTTATCGGCCAAAGTATGGTCGTCATCACTAGTGTGACTAACAAACTGGCACGGGCTATCGTTTAGCGGTACAATATGTCCAATACAGCTGTAAATACAGCCTAGGCGTAGCCCATTAGCTAATGGATCACGTAATAATGTATCAAAAAAAACAGTAATAACATTATCCATTTTTTATCGAAGGGTGCCAACGGGACCCTATTACTAACCCTCCACTGTCCGTCCGTCCGTTTGTCAGCGGGCTGTATCTCGTGAACCGTAATAGAGTTGAAAATTTCAAAATTTCTCTATTGCCGCTATAACAAAATAATCTAAGTAAAATAAATAGGGGCCTCATACAAGAATTTTTTTTTAAACGTTCTTAATCGATCATCGAAGCCTGAACCTATTTATAAAAAGTAAAAGTCTTATTAAAAAGTACATGTATGATTGTACGGAACCCTTTGTGTGCAAATTCGACACACGATTGACCGATTTTTCCACCCTTGAATATTCTTCAAAAGTTTTAATCTTGGATATTAAAGAAAATGGTAAATAATCTCAAAAAATCTCTTACATGAGCATCATGAGGAAGCATATTCATGAAGTCCTGGGTCACATTCCACCTCATGATGTTGTACCAGATCGTGCCTTGGAAGCTGTCTCCTGCATTTAGGAGTAGGGAATCGGGTTCTGCTGCTAGCCGCTCCCTCACCATGGTGGTGAGGCGGGCGAAGCCCCCGATGCACGGTTCCGCAGATGGATTACATACTCCTCCTTGTGGACTGGTTTCCACGAACCTTGAATGGTTTGCATTTTGATATTTTATTTCAATACTAACTGCCGCCCGTGGCTTCGCTCGCGTGGTACCCGGATAAAAAATAGCCTATATGTTAATCCAGCACATGTACAATGTATATTTCAAGTTTCATTCAAACCCGTTCAGTCGTTTAGGCGTGATTGAGGCACAAACATCTTAACATTCAAACATCCAAACATCCTCACAAACTTTCGCATTTATAATATAAGTAAGATAAATCTATCCATATATGATATTTCTTAATTCTAATTTAGTAGTCTATTGTTAGCGGCACTGTCTTCCCATTTTTTTTATCTTCCGATCCTAAGTTCGTGGGTTCAAATCCGGTCGAGAATTTACGTGCGCTACACTGTAGGTGAGTACTCTCAAACGGCGAAGCAAAGCATCGTGGGGAAACCGGTATGTCTCAGAAGCTGAAATGTTCGAAAACTGGTGTCAAGTGCACAAAAGGAGTCTTGAGGTGGACTTTAAATCCTTTCGCCACACTGGTTCGAAAGAACAAGTAGCACGACATGAATATTTTGTCTATGTCATCTTTCAATATGTAGATTACATCATCTGAAAAACAAACATACTATAAAAGATATTCATTGATAAGTTCGTGATAGATACGTGTGGATAATTATGTAAGAGTGATAAAACAAACTTATCTGTAGGTACCTATATAAACTGATAATGTACAATTTGAATTAGATATTATATCGCACTCGCTACCTTTCTAAGATTAACATAAATACAGTACAAAAACGAAAAACCTACAAAATAAAATTAGGACAGATACAGTACTATACTATACGGACAGTCTAGTTTTTCGATCCTTTAAATAAAATTTGTTACTTCTTTGCTGAACTGGGAGTAAAGAAAAAACATAGAATGCGTCCAGCTGCTTCTCTTCCCGAGCATGTCGTAAAAGTCGACTAAGTGATAGTATCCTCTCCAACATGATGAGATACAATAGGCAAGTATTCCCAAGGAGGGTTGACGTCAGGCAGGCGGACGGTCATAAAACACCTTAGCCAAAACTCTTACAGATAGACCTCACATAGAAAGGGGATAAGGGCAGGAAGATAATGATGATGATGCCTTGTTAGGCTTCAATTTTTTAGATTCAAGCGCACTATGGAAATTACGAATCTCATGGTAATGGTTGGACTCTATCTAAATTTTCAAGCTTGATTATTTTAAACTACCTTCTTTATTATTTACGATCAATCGCTATCAATCGACATTCAACAGAGTGATCTATAAATCGACATTTAATTTATTGACAGTTCTAGATTGTTTTACATTTGAATGTTAAGTCATTCACGTGAAATGTTTCTTCTAAAATACAGGCAAAATGTTTATCATGCTATATTGAATTAGTCACTCTCTTCCCATTGCGAAAAAAGGCCAAGTGGTACTTTAATCCTTTAGTCGACTTTTACAAAATGCTCGGGGAGATAAGCAGCTGGACGCATTCTGTTTTTTCTTTACCCCCAGTCCAGCAGATAAGAAAATTGTAGGATTGTATTAAATCTTACCTTGCATGGAAATCATTGTAATGTAAGATGTTGACAGGAAACCGTTCTTGGGCACTGACTATGGATAACGCACAAACAAAAAAAACCAAATGCAACATTTTAAACTTAACCTATTTAACGCCTATGAAGGAATAATACCAAAATAATACTGAATTAATTCGACTGATAAGACGGCTTATCGCTGCATTGTACTTACCTCGACGTGAAGGAAACAAAGAAGCTGGTTAATAAATTGTGTACCTACCTACCTGTCAGTTGTATCTGAAGCGCACGTGGCGTAGCTTCCTTAGACGTACTTGATTGATCGTTAACATCGGAAAACATCGTGAGGAAACCGGCATGTCGTAGAACCTAAAAAGATTGAAAATGGATTGAAAACATGTCAATTGCACGAAAGGGAGCCTTTGAGACGCATTTTAAATCCTTTCACTACATTGGTTCGAAGAGACTAGTGACACGACTAGAAGTAGTAACATGCTCTTGGCAATTAATACAGGACGTACCTACACACAGGTATCCCTAATGGGGTGGGCAGGGCAACAAGTCATTAAATAAATAAATAAATAAATAAATAAATAAATAAATAAATAAATAAATAAATAAATAAATAAATAAATAAATAAATAAATAAATAAATAAATAAATAAATAAATAAATAAATAAATAAATAAATAAATAAATAAATAAATAAATAAATAAATAAATAAATAAATAAATAAATAAATAAATAAATAAATAAATAAATAAATAAATAAATAAATAAATAAATAAATAAATAAATAAATAAATAAATAAATAAATAAATAAATAAATAAATAAATAAATAAATAAATAAATAAATAAATAAATAAATAAATAAATAAATAAATAAATAAATAAATAAATAAATAAATAAATAAATAAATAAATAAATAAATAAATAAATAAATAAATAAATAAATAAATAAATAAATAAATAAATAAATAAATAAATAAATAAATAAATAAATAAATAAATAAATAAATAAATAAATAAATAAATAAATAAATAAATAAATAAATAAATAAATAAATAAATAAATAAATAAATAAATAAATAAATAAATAAATAAATAAATAAATAAATAAATAAATAAATAAATAAATAAATAAATAAATAAATAAATAAATAAATAAATAAATAAATAAATAAATAAATAAATAAATAAATAAATAAATAAATAAATAAATAAATAAATAAATAAATAAATAAATAAATAAATAAATAAATAAATAAATAAATAAATAAATAAATAAATAAATAAATAAATAAATAAATAAATAAATAAATAAATAAATAAATAAATAAATAAATAAATAAATAAATAAATAAATAAATAAATAAATAAATAAATAAATAAATAAATAAATAAATAAATAAATAAATAAATAAATAAATAAATAAATAAATAAATAAATAAATAAATAAATAAATAAATAAATAAATAAATAAATAAATAAATAAATAAATAAATAAATAAATAAATAAATAAATAAATAAATAAATAAATAAATAAATAAATAAATAAATAAATAAATAAATAAATAAATAAATAAATAAATAAATAAATAAATAAATAAATAAATAAATAAATAAATAAATAAATAAATAAATAAATAAATAAATAAATAAATAAATAAATAAATAAATAAATAAATAAATAAATAAATAAATAAATAAATAAATAAATAAATAAATAAATAAATAAATAAATAAATAAATAAATAAATAAATAAATTACACCTAACAGTCACATACTAGGATTCCGTGTCATGGGTATCAGAAACTACGAGTACCATGGTACCACAGCACCCAGAACCGGAAGAAATATTTACAGAACATGCAAACATTTCTTCCGCAGCGGGAATCGAACCCGCGCCTCTTGCGTCTCTGCCGAGCAATCGCCCGCCACGCCACCGAGGCCGTCATTGTGAGAAAACTTGCAGCCACTCCTGATTCGAAGTCCCAATATGGAAACGGTGAACCATGGTGATAGGTGATCAGCTCATGGCCCATATAGATGGTCGGTCCATCGTGTTGAAGAGGATACTATCCCTCTTTTACGACATGCTCGAGGAGAGAAGCAGCTGAACGCATTCTATGTCGATGCCTAACAGCCAACAAGGGATAAGCGCCAAATAGCAAATTTTACAGGAGAGAGGTTTAAAGTTCAAAAAAATTGAAAAAAATTCATAAAAACTCGGCTATTGCTTCGACAAGTTTGAAATTTCAGCCATATCACTTTTAATTTTTTCTCTACAAAATAGAATTTAAAATTTTGTATAAATCACCATTTAAACACCATTTACTGTCGCTTAACCTAAAAAGTACTATTTTTACAAACAGGCAAAAACATCGTATGTGTAAGTATCTTCGTATTCACTGCTAGCCTCAATTAACATAACTGCCCTTTGCATTTTGTTTAAGGTATGGAAAAATAACATAACTACCAATATTTTTTACATCAAATAGGGGAAATATGTTGTAAGCGGTTATTGAATTTCGACATGCAGACAAGCAAATTGTAATAAGTTAACATTTATTGAAATAAAACATCCGGCTGTTTAGAAAAAGAGGAATTGATGAAATAAACATTCGGATGTTTTCTAATGTTCACGCTGGAAAGTTTAATACACACAAGTTTATAAGCTACTAGCTGTTGCCCGCGACTTAGTGCGCGTTAAATTTCAAACCGAGTTTCAATCCATTCGCACCGCCCCCGTTAAAAATTTCCCATAAAAATTTTGACACCCCTTTTAGCCCTCATTAAGGGTTGCTTTGAAAAATCCTGAAACACCTGTCCATTTATTTTGTAGTTGTAGTAACCAAACCAAGTTTCAAGCCAATCGTACCGCTCGTTAAAAAGTTCCAATACTAACTTTGACACCCTATTACAACCCTTTTTGAAGATTGATTTGAAAAATCCTGAAACATGTGTCAATTTTTTTGCATTTATAGTAATCAAATCCAGTTTCAGGGCAATCGCGCCGCCCATTAAAAAGTTCCAGTACTAACTTTGACACCCCATTACACCCCTTTTCGAGGATTGTTTTGAAAAATCCTGAAACATGTGTCCATTTATTTTGCATTTATAGTAACTAAACCGAGTTTCAAGCCAATCCTACCGCCCGTTAAAAAGTTCAAATACTAACTTTGAGACCCCATTACACCCCTTTTAAAGGGTTCTTTTGAAAAATCCTGAAACATGTGTCCATTTATTTTGGATTTACAGTATTTGAACCGAGTTTCAAGCAAATCGCACCACGCGTTAAAAAGTTCCATACAAAAATATTCACCCCCTTTCACCCCTTTAGGGGTTGAATCTCGAAAAATCCCGTAAGCTTTCTAGCTTCAGCGGTTTCGGCTCGGCGATGATGAATCAGGCAGTCAGTCAGGTTAAGCTCTTTTATAGGTATAAATTCTTCGTCTGTAAGTTAATCTTAGATTTTTGTAAAGCTTTACCAATTATATTGAATACCCTTTATTTTTGAGCCAATTTGATCTAAAACATTAGATTATGTTATTATACGTAATATAATTACTTATTAAAGCCGTAAGTTCAGTTATTTACCTATTCACATCTTCACATCCATACTAAAAACTTAATAATTGAGTGCAATAATTACCTTCTCATTACCGTAATAAGCTTCAAAAAGGCCCGCTGAAATGACTCGCGTGCTCGCGTGGCGCCTATGCCGCGGTCGCATACGCAACGAAAGTCGCGCTTGAGCGAATGAAATGGATAACGGCCGGTTGAGTTTTTGTTTCACTAGGTAAGCGACAAATGCTTTAAATGGAATGTGTAAATTTTATATCTAACCGCCACATTTAGTTCGGATATCGGGAGGTAAAAAAAGGATAAGCGACAAATTTTAGGCGAGATCCGTTAGGACATTTTGTGTTAAGCTTCTCAGAAATTAGGTTTGGTGTGAAGGAAAATAAGGTCAAACGCCAAAAAAAGACTTAAAAATGTGGTCCAAATTAAATTAAACGACTATTTTATTTTTCATAGAAACCTGTAAAACAGGATAAGTGTGTCATTCAACATAAATTATTTTCAGCCCAAATAGCTTAACGTCCTGTTAACAAAATAACACAGAAAGTCAAAATAGCGTAAGTCTAAATTTCATAAAAAATCTTTTATATAAACGCCAAAATAATAAAATATTTCAAAAAACATGGCGTTTAAGACGAAAAAATAAGGCCATGGACCTTAATTTTCTAACTGCCTAAGCGACAAAAAGTTGGTCGTAGAATTTTTTTAATTATACCAAAAGACGCAGAAAAAAAAGACGATTCTAACCATATATATAAGTCAATTTCACCAAAAGTGTCGCTTATCCCTTTTTGGCTGTTAGGCATCGATGTATATTATTTACTCCCAGTTCAGCAAAGTTGGCAATTAAGTTCATCGTAAACCAAATCTTTGAATGTTTATCGTAAAACTTAGCCATTTGTCTACTGATAGCCCGAAGTTGTTGAAAGTTATCGCTGTGGTTGACAGGCTACTTAAGTTAAATCTGACTTTCCAGTGAAATTTACTGGTTGAGTACTTACTACCTTAGGTACTTTCCTACTTTGGCTTATTCCGTAATTCAGCGAATATTATTTTACTAGCATCTGGTTTAATAGCTGGTTATAATATATTATATTCTAAGGCCCATTAAAAACCCATTAAATATCATAACATTAATACATTCTAAAAGTCGAGAGCAGGCTTAAAGTTGATAAAGTCAAGTTTTAAATTGATGAAGTCAGAACACACATTCATCATTTTTATTAATCGGATTTTGTTACGAAAATACGTCACGAAAAGGTACTCTTAGCTATTAAAAGTTAATTCAAAAACCCATTCGTCTAGCCCACCTGGTCATCCATCTCAGTTAAAGCTAATTTGAGATTATAAACCCATTAGCTAGGACATAAAAATCAAGTAAATCACAAATGGATTTCTAGGCCATCGACGTGGACGCTTTAATCTGGCAATCTTTAGATACCTAGGTAATTGTAGAAATACTGAATATCTGGGTAAGTACAATTCGTGATAGGATCCTGAAAGAGACTGGTTATGTCAAGTCGAAGGTACGGCGCGATGGCGCACATTATGGAAGGCCTAATGTCGAGCAGTGAACTGTTATGTTGATGATGATGAAAAAACTAAGGCCTTTTACCACCTATAGTAGATGATCAGCGTCAGGAGGCAACTTTTAACTTCACAAACGGGACGCAAGTGGTATTACAAGCTGAGCGGTTCCGTGCTCCGGGCATGACGGAGGCCTTTAGGCGGCCTAAAAACTCTGTCACTAGAGTTGGTTTTTATTGGTTTATTATTACATTTTATTTAATATATCCTAGATTGAAATAAGACGATACATGCAGTTTATTTATGATGAAAGTTTAAAATCAACTCTTTAAATCAGTTTTATGCTGTTTACTTCTGTACTATAAGTCCGATCTCAAAAAATAATGAACTCGAAAATTTACGACTTTCAGCTTTCAGTTGTCTTAACAAAGTTTTCTGTCAAAAGATGTC
Organism: Scotopteryx bipunctaria; assembly: GCA_949320045.1. Lineage (NCBI taxonomy): Eukaryota > Metazoa > Arthropoda > Insecta > Lepidoptera > Geometridae > Scotopteryx > Scotopteryx bipunctaria. The sequence continues at coordinate 3,191,015 of OX439459.1, read as the reverse complement.
ATAAATTTGTTGAAATTGCTTGTTAATGCACGATTCATCGTCCCTAAGTACAACATAGGAACCGGGCAACAATTGAACAATAGAGATTCACTAAAAATCTACTTGTACTACTCAAAATACCAAAGCACATACCAAAACGTGAACACGTAAAATTCCAAAAAATCGAGTCTTTTGATTCATGTGCAAACGAGACAAAATAATTGAGTCAAAAACGTAGAACCTTTGACTACATGAGAGCGTACTCGTAAGTACCGACATTGCGAAACTTCATAGCTAGTACAGCATGATCAAAAGGATTTGGTTCCATAAGAACTATAGCTTATTCTGTGACGGTAATAGTTAACATGACTGATTTTGCTCTTCCGCTATGATCAAAAGTAGAATTGGATCACTTAGTGCCTACCTACCGTACCTAATGAGATAGGTACCTACATTCACCTAAAAAATCGAACGGCGTTTGGAACATTGGAAAGTCTTTATTCATCATTTAGTTTGTATAGTTTCATTCCGTTATTCAGGAATGATTGATTCTATGTTTTTTCTTTACTACCAGTCCATCAGAGAAGTAAGCGCTTTTGTGGCTCTGTATATATGCTTACCTATCAGTTTTTTAAACAATGTAATAAATAAGAAAGTTTTTAAATATTTGCAAGATATTGGCTGGGGTTGACGGGTAATTTGTAGAACATAATTTAATGTCTAGTTTCGTAAGAATAACGAAAGTTTACAAAAATGTTCCAAAAAGCTTAAATTGAAAAACTTTGGAGCTAAGTAGGTACTGCCAATATAAAAGTTCAAGCTTAGCAGAAAATAAATTTAAAATCTTTTTATGAACTGGCAACATACCTTGCGTATGTTACTATGCATTATGACTACTTACGAGTATATTAGGTAAACCTTAGTTTTCCATGCAGATAAATAAATCATGGCTAAAAAAGGTGTGAGTATAATGATTACGGGTTACAAAAGGAAGTGGAAGAAGAGAACATGCTGCACCGACCCCACATAGAGTGGGATAAGAGCAGAAAGAGGATGATGCTAAATAAATAAATCCTACTATGTATATCCTACAGTTTATGAGGCTGTTTGTAAGTACCTAAAAAGTAAGTAAGTTCGTATGAGCTAGTGGCCAACTCTTGTGACGGAGTTTTTAGGCCGCCTAAAGGCCTCCGTCATGGCTTAACTACTTAAAAGCCGGGACGGACAATTTAACGTGCCCTCCGAAGCACGGAAGCGCTCAGCTCGTAATGCCACTTGCGGTCACCCATCCAAATTGTGACCGCAAGTACCTCAGTCACGGTGTAATGGCTGAAATAATGAAACTTCAAATATAAATAAAATACTTGAAAACTTTTATCAGTAGTACAACGCGAGTGCAGCTGTGATAGTAAACTTAATCAATACTTACTTGGTAGCGTCACTAGTTCTCTCGAACCAGTGTGGTGAAAGGATTTAAAGTGCGCCTCAAAGGCTCCTTTCATGTAATCGAGATATGTTTTCGAACTTCGGTTTCTTCACGATGATTTCCTTCACCGTTTGAGAGTACCTACTTTTGTGGGTTGCTTTTTTTTTACTTCCAGTCTTTTTTAGTTACAGAACGATTTATTCCTAGTTACTTTGTACTAAGTAGTTACATCAATTCAACGTCTTACGAAATCCCTTCCATACCTCGGGAGAGTTTAGGTACCTATTAATAAGAAACATAGATTTCTAACTAATCATCATCAAAGGCAGGCCTTATGAGTTGGCACGTACACATTTCATTAATAGCTAGGTACCTGAAATGATACAACGATGTTTATTTCTGATGGAGTAAATAATGAGATAGGAGAAATAAGTAATAGAGTTAGGTAAGGTAATGTAAATTGAAAGAAGATATTATTGATGGAGATATTAATATTTTATCACTTACAATTATGTGAGCCGCTTGCTCGTTTGCCCCCTCTTCCTTAATAAAATGACTTGTTTAATCCTCCCCAACATGATTGACCATATTTATGGGCTACTAGCTGCCGCCCGCGGCTTCGCTCGCGTTGTACCCGGATAAAAAATAGCCTATATGTTAATCTAGTACATGAACTATGTGTATTCCAAGTTTCGTTCAGATCCGTTCAGCTGTTGAGGCGTGATTGAGGCACAAACATCCAAACATCGTTACAAACTTTCGTACTAGATGGCAGCACAGGTAAAGTTAGTACGCGCTATCGTTGCGTTTTGAGCTTTACGCCGGTAATTTCAAGTAAACTAAGACATTTCAATTTTATAATATAAGTAAGATAAGATGGGCTGATCACCTGCCACCATGGTTCATTATATCCATATTGAGTCCTTGAATCAGGAGTTGTGTTGTGATTACTTGTGTGGCTCTGCACCATTTTACTCTAGAGCCCATATAAAAATACTAAAATTGCCCTTGAGCGTAAAGGCAAAAAGGCAATTTTAGTTGCATTATAACTTCTCTTAACTCAAACATAAAAACTATCAAACAGCGGCCCACGTCGGAGTCTGTGGGAGTAGCCTGACTTAAATGGTTTACCAATAGTTAATTTCAAGCTTCAATATTTGCAAACCTAACACAAACAATAGAAGTTTGAAAGTGGATTCTACTGCAAAAACTTTCATTCGAACATTTTGGTTGTAGAAAATTGAATCGAAAAGTTAAAACTCGTTTTAAAGGAAACAAAAAAGAAAAATTGATTTCTATTCAGCCTCTATAAGCTGGGATTAGCCACTCGAAAAGTCAGCTCATATCTTCGCTGGGTAGGTGTTGGCCGGGGTCCAGACCACACAGCTTAAAAAAAGGGCAGTTACCACAATTTGCCTTTATGACGACCTCGGTGGCGTAGCGGGCGAGTGCTCGGCTGAGACCCAAGAGGCGCGGGTTCGGCGCTACGGGAGAAATGTTTGTATTTTCTGCAAATTTTTCTTTCGTGTCTGGGTGTTGTAGTATTATGTATTATAAGTATGTATTTACAAAAAAAAAATATAAATAAAAAAGTATAGTATATAAGTATCCTATCAGCCATTTGCCTCCCATAGTACAAGCTTTGCTTAGTTTGGGGCTAGATGGTGCTGTGTGAAATGACCACATATATTTATTTATTTTATAGCTATTCTAGATACTACTACTCGTACTAGACGTGTTACTAGTTCTTCCGAACCAGTGTGGTTACGGATTTAAAATGCGCCTCAAAGGCTCCTTTCATGCACTTGACACAAGTTCCCGAACTTCTTAGGTTCTACGACATGCCGGTGTCTTCACGATGATTTCCTTCACCGTTTGAGAGTACCCACAGGTATAGCGCACATAATTTTTTCTTACGTGGTTTGGTAGTGATGAAACCAGCTGTTCCGTACAAGCTGCGTAGGTGCAGTTTCTGTCCGGTCTATTGGGAGATATGACAGTGTGTGCAGTTCCACGGGTAGTGAGGAGTTAGGACTCAGGAGTCCTTTTTAAATTATTCTTTATCCAACTGGAAAGATAATTGTACGGTCCGTTTGGATGAGAAAAATGGAATGTGTTAAAGTTAGTTCGTATGAGTTAGTGGCCAACTCTTGTGACGGAGTTTTTAGGCCACCTAAAGGCCTCCGTCGTGGCTTAACGACTTAAAAACCAGGACCGACAATTTAACGTGCTCTCCGTAGCATGGAAGCGCTCAGCTCGTAATGCCACACCCATATCAATTGTGACCGCGCACAACGTTGCTTAACTTCAACGATCAATCAAGAACCTCTAAGCAAGCTACGCCACGAGTGCTTCATGGGATGTGTTATTAAAGTTACTTCAAGTCTGATCGTCATCATCATCAGCATAATATAGAAGTCCACTGCTGGAGAACTCCGCAATCTCTCTATCTAGTCGTGTCACTGGCTCAAGCCAGTGTGGTGAAAGGATTTGAAGTGCGCCTTAAAGGCTTCGTGCACTTCACACTTATTTTCGAACTGTTTAGGTTTATCGACATTCCGCTTCGTCTCGGCATTTTAATAGGTGGCGTGCAAAAAGTCGCCACCAACGTAGCAGCTATTATTAATTATGAGACTGTATAAGAACTTGAAACTGCATCAAAATACTGAAACTCCATTTAAATTACAGCATAATGCAACCATTAACGAGTTCTGTTACATTAAAACTACAATTTATGCGATACCCAACGTCGAAACTTTGCGTATTGCTCCAACAAGTAAAGTAGACCTTGTTTCTGGACTCGTGGCGAGTTTCAAGACGATACAAAGTCGTTGTGTTATACAAACCAAGTAAAGTGCAAAGGGATTCTAGTCTTAAAAATTACCGCAATGCTGATCAGTGATGACAAATTAATTATTTTGACATTGACAATGATATTAGCTATTGAAATGTCAAGTGAGTAGATAAACAACTGAAAAAGTCCTTGAATACCTATTAATGTTCATTATTCTGATTGCAATAAAGAGTAAATTAGTATAACATACCTATTATATGGTCGTATAATTATACTATTACGACCATTTCAAATTAAGGCGTCAAAGATTGCAGAAATGGAATCGCTTTGTGAAGCGATGCTATTCAACTGAAATCAGTTTTTTTTTGTTTTTTTTTTTTTAAGACTATTGTTTACCACACAACATTAAACTTTCAAAAGAAAACAAGAAGTATGGTAAAAATAAAGGGCGGCCTTATCGCTAAAAACGATCTCTACCAGGCAACCTAGGATGGATTGGATGGAACAAAAACATAGCATACTGTTTTCCTACATATGTAGTCGTTTTTGTTGGGATTTACTAATAAATAAACTAGATTGAAATAGATTTACTTCTGTTGTTTTTTAATAAACTCGCGACTACATTTTTTTACAAGTGACAAAGACATTATGATTCTCTTTACAAGTGACACTGACAGTTTACAATCAGATTTTATCTAAAACCTTACGTTTTTTAAGAACGTTGGTGGTTAATTCTGTTGAGCATTCTCGAAAACCTAATTTGACAGACCGAAATATTGTTGTTACATTTCTTTCGTTTCTTTCATATACGTAAATCAAGATAAAAAGAAAAAATACAATTTTTGACCTTTCAAAATGTTTACCAAAATGCACAACAGAGGCACAACGTCTCGCCTTGAGTCTGTAGCGGTATCAAAGTAGAAACAGCAGTTTGTAACTTTCATAAAAACTTGCTTTCTACTTGACCATGTTGCTAATGAAAAACTCTTGTAGCGGCTTTAGTGCTCCGAAAGATATCAAAAGAAAGGAATAAAATGAACGATTTGGTAAAGACTACTGTATTGTATGCCCAGTTTTAATATTCTACTTACGGACGAGAGGTAGTTATAACATAGAAACATATAAACTTTTTTCTGTCAAATTGTATGACCCTTTTCGACGGATAACAACATATCTATGGTAATGAGCGATCCGTCGTTAGTAGATTATTGGTGGTTTTCAATCAATGAGGAGGGCTGGTACTCCTCGGCATAATGGCATTAGCGTAAACGAAACCGAATACGTTGAAAAAAAAAAGCGCGATTACTTTTTAAGTTGAAGTCGATGTAAGACGTTTTGGTCTCAGCATTATACCAAAATAATTATGTTCGTCGATTGATCATTATTTCTCTACTGAACTGGGAGTAAAGTAAAAACATAGAATGCGTCCAGCTGCTTCTCTCTCCGAGCATGTCGTAAAAGTCGACTAAGGGATAGTATCCAACATGATGAGATACAATAAGCAAGTATTCCCAAGAAGGGTTGACGTCAGGCAGGCGGCCGGTCATAAAACAACTTAACCAAAACTCTTACCCCACATAGAGTGGGATAAGGACAGGAAGATGATGTTGATGAATTATGTTCGTCGGTTATTACCTGCGTCAAGAAATAATCGTATTGAAAAGACGTATCGTCGGACAATCAGTCAGACAATACGTCCTTGAACCACCACCCTTCGTCCTACGAAAATGTTCTATAAATCTTCTTCTGAACCCGAGATGTGTTGCATCGATTAACACGGCTCCATCCTTTTTTGGTCGGCAACCTCAAGGCATTTTGTGCCCTATGCCCACGTACTTAAGAATTGAATTGGTTTCATGTCGATAATTCAGATGGGGTCAAATCCTGAAGTGCGTGAGGACCGCAGGTGTACCGCACAGCATTTATATAAATCCGAAAAAAAAACGCGAGCTCACTTCTTCTTCGTGCTGTGCGGTCGTATTTTTAACATTGAAATAGTGTACCTAGCCATTATATCTTTGTTTTGTAATATTTGATTAAAGTTATTTATTAAGGATTTTATAAATCCCTTTAAAAAAATCGCCTTTCCTTTTGATTCCTAAAAATAATATCTTTTCTTAAACACGGCAAGGAGGCTTGGATGTACCGAATATGGGGATAGCTTTTATTGATAGTTTCGATACCCCTACGTCCTGACGAACCTGAACACTGGTATTTAGCGCTTCAACGAGTCCTTTCTGCATGGATAAACTATTACACTGAGGAGGCATATGGTTTAACCTTAACCATTGTAACAACTGTGGCCGAGGCTGTAGTGCTTTACGGCTCAATAAATTTCTTGCAATGGACAAGACCCTACCTTTTAGCCGAAAAGAAAAAGGTTGAGATAATGGCGAAGAAAAGATTCGTTACAAGAATTGAGATATTATTCTTAAGCCTAGTATTGTGGAAAGTCGACTGCAACTCAACCATGAGAATTAAACATATGCGATGATTGATTAAAGGACGTGTTCAAAGAAAATGTAAATAATATTTCTTAGCAACGAACTTGAGCATTTGTATTGTCAAGTGGCCGATTCCAATATTCTACTAATGAACAACGGATCATTAAATTACCACAGTAACGCTGCTTTTCTGACATTTTCAACAGGTATTAACGTCGCCATGGCAATGAACTATCCGAGACTTTTTTAACTGCCACCTTTTTTCAGTGTCAAGGAAAACAAACGAACAATTCTTCAAGAATTCTAGATCCTTTTAAATAAGATAAGAAAGAATACTCACAAGATGTAAGTTTTCAAAGGCTTGCCCGGAGCAATTTCACGGCTATTTCATTCTGTGCAACTCGGTATGGCTAACAAAGCGTGTTCTACTTTGTTTGTACATGTACAACCAGTAAGAGATGTACATCACTTTTTCTGAAAAGGAAAAACTACGCAAAAACCAAAATAAAAAATTGAAGTAAGTTGGTGAAGCTTGTCCATATTCAATAATCAATGACTTCAAATAAAGAAGAGAGTACTGGTGGACTAGTGGTAGTAACCCCGCCTTCCAATCCTAAGGTCGTGGATTCGAATCCGGACGTGCACCGATGGATTTTTCTGTTCGAAAATTGATGTGCTCTAAATACAAGTACTCTCAAAACGGTGAATGAAAACATAGTAGCGAAACCGACATGTCCTAGAACAAAATAATTAAAAAAAGTTTGAAAAACATGGTGTCAAGGGCACGAAAGGAGCCTCTTTGAGACGCACAAACGTCGTAAAAACGTTAAAAAACGTGTTTGTTCCTTGGTCATAGATTATCATCTGACCGAAAAGAACCAGTTGCAGCGTTTTGCAAATGCCTAGAAGCTTCGAGAAACTCCTCAAGATTCACCAGCTCTGTCAATAGAGCCAACTTTTCCTGTTATCGGTTCCGCGGCTACCGTTAGAACTTCCAACTGGTATTTACATTCGTTTAGTAGCTGGAATTCTGCCGACTTGTAAAGTAGTCTCTTTGTAGATGCAAGGTGTAAAAATACAGCTGTTAAAAATGCAGCCAAGCCTACTTAGTGAAATAAATAAAAACGTTGCTATAATAATGGATGATTCGTCGTCCTTACGTCGTAATACTTGTCATTCCAGTATGACTACGAGGATATACATGTCCTCGTAGTCATACTATCATTTTTGCACCTTCTGTAGAAAAAATAAAAGAAAACGAAATCCTGTTCCACTACCAACGGACGACGAATCATCCATTACCATAGCAACGTTTTTATTTATCAAACTTGTATGACCACGAAGAAACAGCGGAAATTAATGTGATTTATAAAATGGCGAACAAGAGAATGGTGCTTTGGTTTCTGACTGAGTAAGTCTAAATCAATTTTTTTATTCCATAAAATCACGGGGATCACTTGGACACGTCTTAAATCTACGTTGCATTTACACCTGTTCGTAACGCGAACAAACGTGGAAGATACAGGTAAGAAACCACGCTTGGCTAGTAGTATTTTACACCTTGTATTTAGTATGCTAGGAAAGTTTAATTCTAAATGATTTAAGTTAAAGCAAGACTTGTATTTACTTGCCTATATTCTATGACAAGATGATAAATGAATGCATAATATAATACATACATTATCATGTCCCTATTCCTAAAGGGGTGGGTAGAGCCACAAGTAATCATAATAAAAAGCTTGTGCCACTCCTGATCCATGAGTCCCAAGATGGATATGGTATTTGATTAATGTGTGACAAAAGAAAAGTAAAATCTTTTTTGCAGTGATTGCTCTCATAACTCTATTCCGGCATAACGTAGAACCTAAAAAGTTCAAAAACGCGTGTCTAGGGCACGGAAGGAGCCTTTGAGGTGCACTTTTAATCCTTCCACAGCACTGATTCGAAAGAACTAGTAAGTTCGCATGAGCTAGTGGCCATCTCTTGTGACGGAGTTTTTAGGCCGCCTCAAGGCCGGCTTAACGACTTAAAAGCCGGGACCGACAACACTGGAGGTCAAACCCACACCGCTTACATCTCAGCCGGAAACTTACCGATCATGCTACTGATGTCAAGAGCTACAATAATTGTGTCGCAGAATTTTTCGAAACGTTTAATGGAAGTATTATAATGCCAACAGTTTAGTGGAAGTATAAAAGGTAAATAAACTATTTTATAACATCAATCTAACCAGTTAGGTGAAAGGTTTAAAGTTCGCCTCACATAGGCTTTCCATAAGGTACAAAAGGCACCATTATGAATTTAATTCCACCAATCTATTGCGTATTCTGCTGATGTGATTGAAGCGTGTATTTTTTGCGAAATTGCTCGTATCTCTTCAGCTTATTGAATTACTTTCCGAATTGCTTGATTGAGAATATTCAATTATGTAGATTTTTTAATACGGTTAGTTCAGTTGAGATTGATAAATATTTCAATTTGAGTATTTAAAACTTAAGCAATCTACAAAGTACCTATTGAAAGTGTACTAAGTAAGTTCGTATTAGTAGGACTAAAAACTTCGTCACAAGAGTTGGCTATACTAACTTACTTTTTACTACCAGTTACAATAAAAATTAGAAGAACCATGTAGCGCGAATAGAGTAGTTTATGTTTAATCAGTAGTACGAGTAGTCAAAGAGTAATAGTGTGGTTTTCAAAGTGCAACAATGTCAGTATCACGTGCTAACCTCAAAACCATCTGTTACTCTGAAAGTAACAAATGTTTCGATTCTTTGAGCTGTCTTAACAAAGTTTCGTATTTCAAAAGATCATCGTGGTTTGCAAAGCTTTGAGTTTCTGATACTTATTGAGTTATGCACTTTGAAGACACCTACTGTGGTTTACCGTTTCAATAGTTTTTACTGGACCCCGAAGAAAGAGTACCATGTCTCTGAACGCTGTTTAAGACCATTGTGAAGGATGGAATATTTTGTTTTAGGATATTATATTATATATAGGTATATATTTCCTTCTACTAGCTGTTGTCTGCCAATGCTGTGCATGCCTATAATTGGAGCACATTCTATAGTACTATTTTTTATTGTAAACATCCTTACCAGTTTTTTTATTATGTGTTCTGTTGGCGTTGCCTAATAAATAAATAAATAAATAAACATTTTTCCACTATTAGATAAACCAAAAAGTACCTACAATTTTTATAGATGCAAATCCTTCCTTACTAAATTATAAACGCGAAAGTTTGTTTGTTACTCTTTCACGCAAAAACTACTAAATGGGTGTTAATGAAACTTGGAATGTACATAGTAAATGTGCTGGATTAACATAATCTATTTTTTTTCGGGTACCACGCTAGCGAAGCCGCGGGTGGCAGCTAGTTAATCATAATTTTGGCTACTCATAGTATTTTTTTAATGATGATCCCAAATTTTGTGGTCTGCATTTACTATCCCGCTACATAAAAGGCAGATACCCTTAAATAGAGCACGAAAACTTGAATCTTGTAACAATAGATAGGTACCTACATATTCTACGCGAGCTACCCGCTTCTAAGTAGTTATAAGTTTCACTAGTTAACCAATTCGGGTATTCGTGGAGTTAACTAGACGTAACTGAATTATATAAGGTTCCAATCTAGGACTTGGTAGTTAGGTAAGATTTTAGAGTGCTGTGATATTGCTTCGAATCCAATGGCAAATTATATAAAACTAATTGGAGTCTTGTTACCCAGTTTGTTGTTGAATATCCAGTAGTAAAATTTATGTGCGCTATACCATTACTCTCAAACGGTGAAGGAGAACATCGTGAGGAAACCCACGGCTTAGTCAACTCCGCACGTATTGACCATGTCATTCCTGTGGACAAGGCCGACTAAGCTGAGAGGATGGTATATGTGCTGGGCAAGCCTACTCCATCTTAATTAGTCCCTGGCACTACAGCGACCAGTTTGTGAAGGTAAAAAGTTGCCTCCTGACGCTGTATAAATCATCTACTATAGATGGTTAAAGGCCTTAGTATCCAGTCGTGTCGCGCAACTATATTTTTTCGTAGTTTTGTGTTGAAATTGACCAAAGTTAGCGTATAGTATTTTGTCTGATCTAGATAGCCTGGTGGGTAAGGTTCATTATAGGTACTTATTAAACTTGCCCGTCCGCAACTGTGATCTTTTAATAAATAAATATTTGTGGACATTTCACACAGCGCTAACTAGCCCCAAACTAAGCAAAGCATGTACTATGGGAACCAGATGGCTGATAGAATGCTTATATACTTTTTTTTTTCTTTCTTTTTTTGGTAATACATACTTATAAAATACACAATACTCAGACCCGGAAGAAATATTTGCAGAACATAAATACCGTAGCGGGAATCGAACCCGCGCCTCTTGCGTCTCAGCCTAGCACTCGCCTGCCACGCCACCGAGGCCAAATTAATGTTTAAGAAGTATTTATGCGTTATCCTGGTTATCCTTTTATTTCCTTTTTCCATTTTAGGATCGTTTTACCGGATAAAAAATAGCCTACGTCCTTCTTCGGTAAAGATCTTTCTCCTTGCCAAATTTAATTAAAATCTGTTCAGTAGTTTAGGCTTTAAAAGATAACAGACATTATAGACAGACAGAGTTACTTTCGTATTTATAATATTAGTATGGATAGCTACTTCTAGTTCAGCCTCTATTTTGGATTTGTGGCCATAATTGTAGCAATTTTTGGTGGGATTGCTGTCGTTTGCCAAATAGCTTTAAGTTAAACGTAAATGAGAGTTTTAGTGTCCAGTGTGACCACGGCCTAATTAACACAGATTAGTAGGAATGGTCTTTATTTTATATATTTTATGTTTGAACGGAGTTAGTGGAGTTTTGTTTGTTCTAAGGATAAGCCTTTAATAGAGAACTAATATATTTACCAGAGTAAATATTTCGAACAAATTCCTAAATGAAAGAGGGTGACATTCAAAAACGTTAAGTTGCCGAGATAGATTTATTGAATTTCCATTTACAAATACAAAGTTAGCAAATAGTTTTTACTGACTTTCATGGAACATGGTCAAAAATGACTCTTTTTTTATTAAAAATGCTGACTCATCACAAATTTCTTCTACTATTACTGCTACTCGTGTCACTAGTTCTTTTCGAACCAGTGTAGTGAAAGGATTTTAAGTGTGCCTCAAAGAGGCTCCTTTTGTTCACTTGACACATGTTTTCGAACTTATTCAAACAATTTTTTTCTAACAAAGACGTTGCTCAACTTTGAGATGCGTTTGAGTATTCGGGGTAAGAGTATATTTAAGTTAATTTAAGGTAGGTAAGCGCTTTGGGTTTTTTCTGTAAGCTTACTATCTTCATTTAATAATAAATCATTTCACTTGATGTCTTAAAACTCTTTGGATTATAGAACATGCCAGTTTCCTTACGATGTTTTCGTTCACTGTTCGAGAGTATAACGCACGTCAACTTTTAAAACAGAAAAATGATTTATCCTTTAGTGCACGGATTTGAACCCATGACGAAACGAACGACGAAACGAAAGCAACAAGATCCTGACTTCCAATCCCAACGGATTGGAAGTCAGGGTCTTATTGCTTTCGGGCTAGATCTCATTTTAAATCCATCATAACGTTTTCTACAAAGTCACTACGGCCACCACCTAGCTAAATGATTTATACAGCGCCAGGAGGCAACTTTTGCCTACAATAACGGGATGCTGTAGTGCCCTGGACGATTTTAGGCGGAGCAGGCTTACACCTACCTCTAAGCTCGAAAATGAACTGTGTCAAGGCCACCTCGAAACCACAACTGGAACTAACTCAGATTGACTAAACTACTACACGAAAATTCCAACAAATTGGATTATTATGTTTGGGGGAAATGATATAAACTGAATTGGCAAATCCGAGAGTTTCAGTACTTTTTGGTCGTGTTTGCTTATGCATAGAATAATTTTGTTATAAGCGAGCTTATAGAATATTCATAGTTTACGTATTTTATGTAACGTCGAATAAAATTTCGCCAAAAAATAAACTTGCAAACTTTAAATATAAGTTGCATCTCATTCTGAGATGAATTTAGATGCATATAAAGGCGTGCTTATAAACTTCTTTATTCACGGTCTCACTTCTTAATTCTCCTTCATGTTTTCTATAACCATATTAGAAGTTTAGAATTAAGTTGTTTGCTGGTCGCATTGCGCGGACGCAGCGTTGCCAACGCACCTATTAAGAAACAAAAGCACTTCAATAAAAACAAACACCTAACCTAACACCTGGTCGCGTTTCGTGCGCCGACATGTTTGGGTAAACAAGCTAGTTGGTCGCGATTCGGGTGTTTTACAAAATGACGAAAAAATACCTTCTCGGTTGGTAGCGGTTCGAGCGCTCATCATATTTTCATTGTTTTGAATAGAATGACAATAGAATTACAAAACTGTTAGACATGTCAGTCCAACATCGAATCCTAAAGATCGGTTTGTGGTTTAATAAAATAACAAGAATGATGTAATTATTTTATTTTTGTATCTTATAAAATTTAAAAAAGACAGGAGAGTGATTTGGTAGAGATTAGATAGTCCAGTTTCCTTGCGCAAACCTTCCATTCCACATGAATATACCAAGGAGGGTGTCTCTTATCGCAGCACCTTTGTAATTAACCTCAAACTTATTAATTACAAACAGTGTTTGGTAGTTTCTGTTACTTCCCCAAGTTTGATTATAACTTGACCTTGTTTAGGGTATCTTAAATTGGGGTAGGCACGTACTCTCAACCCAAAACTTGTAGAAAAACTTGCAATATTGTCTTTAATACACTACTTAGAATGATTATAAGATTGGATGATTTGGTTCACACTAAAGTTTGCCACCTATAAAACTCTATAATAAAAATGAAATTGTACCTATAAGTTCAAAATATACGATCAAACTAGACTATACATTTTGAATAACTTTAAAAAATCTATAACATTTGAATTTTACTTTAGTTTAGAACCATGCAAAAAAGAAAGAATAAAAAAAAAACTTACCCTTAAGTTTGCCTCGTAAACCTACAACAGAGCAAAAATAATGAAAAAATAACAAGTACAATAAGAACAAACTGATAACGATGTTAGAATGTTTCTTAGTGTTCTTGTTTATATTTGTTCTCACTGTTAATAACATTAGTTTGTAGTAACAATGTTTAAAATAAGATGTTTTCTGGAATAATATGAGAATGTTAAGGACTTATTTTAATACAGTGTAGCTTTACATGCTGGTCATACAACGTTCCGATTATGGGACAGGATAGTCTTATTCAATAATCTGATTTGTAAAAAATCAATCAACAAGTATTTATTGAATAAAATTAAAACCCCGATTGCGAGAATTACGAGAGAGATTTTTTTATAATTTTTCATTTCAAATTACATTTAAATATGTTAGTTGTATTTATTTTTGTAATCACCCTTAAAAAACACTCCATTTTGATACCTCGCATATTTTGAAAACATACATTTTAGCGCCAAAATCCGGAATTATTTACCCATACTCATACACACAGGTCACATAACCCTCCTTTTTAACTACGCCTCAGTAGGGTAAAAAAAGTGCACCTAATGGCAGAATGGTGAATAGCTTACGACTTGTCATTGTGAGGCACTTAAGCTTCCTATTAAGAACAAGTAAATTTTTTTTTCTAAACTTTTCAAATCTTGAGTGAATAGGTTGCTTCTGAGCGATCTTGTTACATCGTAGACCTCATTTGAGCTCATTCGGCTCAGATTGAGGTCAAGAGAGAGCCCATTTAAAATAAAAAAATCTTGGCACAAAATCAAACTCACTGCCACTGAAACAACAGCCACACCAAAAACCCAAGTCGCAGATGACACAAACACGACCACACTCCATCAGCTAAGACAATCCGGCTACTTGCAAAATTATTTATCACATTGGGATTCGGTACCGCATTTCCTACTCAACAAGAATAGGTAATCTGTACGGAAAACTATTGTGTCCACTGACTGACTGACTGACTGGCTGGCTATACAATTACTCGTTATTAGTAGTGACCATTGACACGCGAGGCGAGCGAGCATAGCGAGCGTGCTACGGTAGCGGCCGTCGAAGCGCCAAAAAATGTTACGGTTCACAATCTTTCGATAGTTTACAATCTCGCGAGATAGATTTTAATTTAACGGTGACATATGCACACTCATTCTTACAGACCAGTGTAGTGACGGATTAATGTGCGCCTCAATGAGTTTACTGTTGTGCACTTGGCAGATGATGTCTTAAACGTAAAAAACTAAAAAAAGGCCCTGTTTCAAGTTCTGTCAAAATTTTCTTGTAATTTTTTTTTTGTTTCTCTATGATGACGGTCTGGCTACGGCATGGTGGGTTGAGTGAGACCCCTCAACCAAGGCAAGTCATGCTTCGCTGAAATTCCACGTGAAGCCGCATACGCCCCACTAGTCCAACTATAAGTTATGTGCGGTCAGGCTCGGGTTAAAAGACAGGATAATAACGGGAGTACCAAGAATACCTTAACCTTTGGTTCAGTATTTCATGTTCGTGGAGCGTCGAACACACACATACGCAACGCGACTATTTTATCTAGTCGTGTCACTAGTTCTTTCAACACACCTTAGGCTGATTCTCGAGGCTTTTATTTAATTAAACGAAAGTTGTTTAAAAAAGCTTACCAAGAGATATCCGATTATATAGAGGACAAAAATGCTTGGGACTGAATAATGCTCCAACTCGTTTTATAAACATGATTGTAAAAGATAATTTTCCAAAAAAATAGCCAAGCGTGGTTTCTTAACTGTATCTTCCACGCTTGGTCGCGTTACGAAATAAATGCAACGTAGATTTAAGACGTGTCCAAGTGATCCCAGTGATTTTATGGAATAAAAAGTTTTGACTTTGCCTTTCAGCCACGATCTTTTCCTTCACCGTTTGAGAGTGCTGGTTTAGAACATTAAGTGCATTTTTAGAATAAAAAAATCCATTGGGTCACGACGGGGTTTGAACTCAGGACCTTCAGGATCCGGAGTCAGGGCTGGTATCACTGGGCCAGTGCTCTCTGTCGAACGCACACATACGTAAGGCGTGACAACGATGGATTACGATGTCATGGTGGATATATTAGCTCATCGCAATACTGCGGGACTGTAGCTAATGGCTTACATTTGACTTTGCGATGTGTATGAAGGGATGATGTGAATGTAGTTGACGCTTTTGTCGTGTTAGAGCCTCTGCGAGAAAATTAGGCTCAATACCCATTTATTGTTTATTATTATTTTTATGTTATATGTTATGGCCCACTGCTGGGCAATACCCTCAAGTTCCTTCTAGACATCGCAATCCAGGCCCCTTATTCTCTATGATCAAAGAAACTTGACAGCTTTTGCGTCGCGTTTTGCAATACAAAATTGTTATAGTACGATAACACGGTGATTCCACGTTACGTTTTGTTTGGTCATAGTGAATAAGGCCCCAGTACTCTCAGGAGTTTTTTTGTATGAATCTGTGCTAAACTCTGTTTCAAAGATATCTGAAACGTAAATTGAAATACGCTCAATAAGTTTTGGTTCATATCACACTCGTAACTATGAACTTTTAGGATATTTCAAGTTGCGCTACTGTACATTTTGGTACTATACCTTATCTAACCCTCCTTAGCATATAAATAATCGAGGCCGCAGAAGGGACTGGATCTAACGGTATCACTGTGGTATTTGATAGTGAATTTCTTACTCAATTTGGTTGGGTAAAGATGGACTGTGCCTCTCATATGTACTTGCAACGTAAAATAGAACCTTTTACTCAGGATTTAAGAGCCAGAATCGATGCAGATAACGCATACTGAAGATCGAAATACGTTGGGTTATCTTGATTGATACGTGTAAGATTGTTGAATGGAAATGAACCATAATACACTGGTTATACGTTCCAAAATTGAATACCAAATGTGTTCGTTTCACAGATTAACACAGTATTTCGGGTTGAAGTGCGAAGTGTATTAAAACACCTACTTACTATTATTTAATCTGTCGTATAGGGGAGAGGGTGGATAATGAAGAAATAGGTTCATTGTGAAAAAAGGATGGGGAAGGGTTAGAAAATGACATGAAAAACCATCCAATCTTATTTGCTTGAGATTCAAAGGCTCTATATTTTAGATATAATAGAAAAATATTTAAATATAAACAAGATTTAATTTTCATACAAGATAAAGCTTTCATAGGCCGGTAAGAATACAGATTATTTCAAAGTAGGACAACAATACTTAGTGTATTTATTGTTCTGAGCTTAGTAGCAAGCTGCTGACGACCTGACTGTTATGAATGACATTGTCAATTGTCAAAATTTTATAAATGTTAAATTAATTGTCTTGCTATAAAATTAATATCTAAGAAGGATTTATGCGTTATCTTGTTTATCCTTTTACAATTTTTTTCTATTTTGGGATAAAAAGTTTTACAGGATAAAAAGTAGCCTATGTTCTTCCCCGGGATGGAATCTATCTACTCGCCAAATATCATCAAAATTTGTTCAGCAGTTTAGGTGTGAAAATGTATAACAGTCAGACAGACAGAGTTACTTTCGCATTTATAATATTAGTATGGAAAAATGTATAATCTAGGTTTATAGTCATAATCATATATTTTGTTTTTTCTAAATAACCCAGTATCTTTTCATACGGAATATGATGCGGCTACGAGGAGACCAATTGCCTGAAATTACTCGGGAGTTCAACCGCTTATCTGCGTGACTGTCTAAACCCAACGTATCTATATATAACTATTGTGTAACTGTTTGACGATTCGACGAAAAAGCTTGTTTGATTTTATATTGTCTCGTTTCACATACATTCTGACTCCTCACTAGAATTCCCTGTTCTGCATCAGAACACAATGGTTTTTTTCCAGAACATTTTATCAAATTACCTGAAGCGCTCGTGGCGTAGCTTGCTTAGACGTTCTTGATTGATCGTTGAAGTTAAGCAACGTTGTGCGCGGTCACAGTTTAGATGGGTGACTGCAAGTGGCATTACGAGCTGAGCGCTTCCGTGCTTAAATGGTCGGTCCCGGCTTATAAGTCGTTAAGCCCTGATGGAGGTCTTTAGGCGGCCTAAAAACTCCGTCACAAGAGTTGGCCACTATATCATACGAACTTACTTAGAGTCAAATCGGCACTTCTCGCTTCTCAACAGGACAAGTGGCCCGCCAAGCCACTGAGGCTTTGCCACACGATCGAAGTCAGGTGACGAAGCGTGATACCAGTTCCTCATATTTTTGCTTCACGTCCTGAGGTCCGTGGAATTTTCGTGGCTTAGCAAGTTATGAGCTTATGAAAAGACAGTGAGTATTTTTCATGAAACGTTGGGAGCATAGTTTGTTTCACAAAGTTAGACTTGGGTTTGGTGAATGAGTTGATACATTTGAACTAGAAATGTGGCCAGTTTTCAACTTCTGGTTGTTGGCTGTTAGATGATGGAGATTTGTGCCAATAATATTTTTATCCGTCCGTCCGTCTGTCTGTCAGCGGACTGTATCTCATGTACCGTAATAGTTAGAGAGTTAAAATTTTTACATTATGTATTTACAGTGTCTATTGCCGCTATGACAAAAATGTCGTAAATGTACGACGATACGGAATCCTTCGTGTGCGTATTCGACTCGCACTAGACCGGTTTTATTATTTGTAAGTTTTGAGTAATTGTTTATTTCCTTGGTAAATCTAAACTCTGATTATTCCAGAACTGCAAAAATAATGTAGAATTTGCCAGTATAATAATATAGGTACTTACGTTTTTGGAAAAAGACTGCATTTAATATTAGCTTCTCAAGGCTGAATTGAGACGATAGTAGGTACAGAAAATCGTGAAAAATTCATTCAAATTGTATTGGCGAAAAATACAGCCAAAAAGAATACAGTTTTATTACGGTTGCATGCATATAAAATAATTTAGAGCTTTATATTTAAACATTAAAGCTCCAAATATTTTTATTTGTGACGTCAAAAACTTCAATTTTTTTACATTTTATTTACAGTCATTACTCAAACTTCACTGCAAATAAATAAAGTGATAGTTGGATGAAGCGAAGCTCCACTTGCATGAGAAAATAGTCAATCGAAAATCTATCACTTATCTTATTAGGTAAGTCAACTTTAGTTTCGTAATATCAACGTGATTCTCTTAAACTGAGTGAAATTATGACCTTCCTTATGAAATTCCTAATATCGTGTAATAAACTTTTCTAATATCGCACACGAGTTCATACTCGCATACTCGCGATGTCCATGTTAAGGGGGGTTTATAGAAAAGCGACCAATTCGCGCGACTGCGTCTTTGTGACCACTGTTACAGCCTATCCAGTTATACGATTGTTTTGAAGCCTTTTGACGTTTTGAACGAGGAAAGGTCAAAACTTTTGGTATGACATTGTGGCCATTTTGTAAAACCTTGTGATATGATATTGACAGTTTTTATTGTGTTAGAAACGAATAAGATATACGACAGTTAGTTCAACTTTTAATAGGACACTCAAAATCAGACTACAATCAAGACTATGATAATGAGACCCTGAGATTATCCAACGATAATAAAATACAACCTCAAAAAAAAAAAGAAGTCATCTTTTTTGAAATATTCAATGGAAAGACATTTTGTAGATTCGCTAGTACGTCTGTGTTTACACTACTAGGGAAAACTAGTAGGTACTTTCTCATATTTACGACAAAGCCTGGATGACTCAACTAAAACCGGCGAACCGGAAGTAGAAGCCTATTTCGATTATGTTACACGTTTCCAATATCGATGAGACGAAATACCCCAAACCCTTTATGCCATCATAATCGATATCATTGCGTGCTATGAATCAAAATGAGCTTCGCAGAACATTCATGAAGCCTGTATGGTAGCTAGTAGTGTTTTAGATGTGGGATCGGAGACATTGAGAATGGACTCTTTTATAGACTCGATATTTTTCTCTCTAAATTCAGTCAATTTGACAATAATTGCTACAATTGTTATTTTTGTGGTAGGCAAGATCAAAATGCATGCTTTAGAGACTGTACCTTAAAGCAAAGAAAGCGTAGCAGTGCATTATGATTCCAAAACAATGTCAAAACTATTTTAGTTTTATTTTATCAGCAAGTTTATTGCTAGAAATAGACTATTCTTGAAAGTTGCGCGTTCGAAATTTAAAAAATCAAGCAAGTAGCCGCAGAAACCGTTGCGCGTTCGAAATTTAAAACCTTCAACCGCGCTGCGCAAGCCAACGCCGCCTTTACAAAATGCGGGTAGCAATAAAAATAAGATGCTAGCTCACCGTTTTAATGAAAAATAATGCCGCCAGAGGTCACCATGTACCCTGGAGAAAATTAAGCCTGCAAGGAAAATGTGCACTTGTCGGCTACACTACTGAAATATGAGGAGTGTAGATTTTAATCTGGTCGCGCTGTGGGCTCTGAATGTGTCAGTAATTGGACTTTAGCTGTGGCACGGCTTTGCAACAAGATAGGTGCATTATGTAACTTTTAAACTAGCTTTTGTTCCTGGTTTCGACATTGAACCTAGTAAACATACATGAATACTTCACGCACGTATCCCAAATAGGGTGGCCAGAGCCACAGGTAATCATAAGAAAACTTGCAGTCACTTTTGATTTAAAGTCCCTATTAAAGTCTTATGAATAATGCTGTTTTAATACAAAAAATTAAGGCTTTTTTGATAGCGTTTGGAGAAAAAATTATCTATGTAAATAAAATTGTATGTTTTTAGTTTTTAAGTCATAAATATTTACACAAGAATGAACTGTAAAAATCCCCGAATATCTATTTAGGTCGTAGTAAAATTTCGTTAACAGTGACTTTGCAGCCAGTTAAGGCCAGATTATACCAGATTATTCCGAAATATTCCGGCTAAGTACCGGAATACGGCGGATTTTCGCAGCTTTAAATCAACGCGACAACTTCGCAGTGTAGCCGGTTATTTACAGCCAATGTAGCGATCATCGTAATCCTTTATTCATGCTGCTGATTTTATAGTGCGTTTTTGAGAGAGCACTGGTGGTCTAGTGGTGGTGACGCCGCCTTCTGATGCTATTTATCTATGTAGTGGTAAAAAGGTTAAAGTGCGCCTCAAAGGCTCCTTTTATACATTTGACACATATTTTCGAAGTTTTTAGGTTCTACGACATTCCAGTTCGCGATATTTTCCTTCACCATTTGAGAGTACTGGTATAGTGCACATAATACATTTTTCGAACAGAAAATTCCATTTGTGAACGACTGGATTTGAACTCACGACCTGAGGATCGGAAGGCATTGACGACCTGAGGGTCATTACTACTAGACCACCAGTGCTCTCCTTCTAATGCTAATAAGCTGTCATGTTTAAATTTGGTCGTGTGTCAATAGATTTTTCAAGGTCAGTCCGTCATGCATCAATGCATTTTTCTGTTTGCAAAATGTATGTGCGCTATTATACCAGAACTCTCAAACAGTGAAATAAACATCACGAAGAAAACCGCATCATAAACTTTATGTGTACCATGTTTGAGCCAAATTTTTTCAGTAGTCACGGCAATGAGTGAGAACAAGTGAGAAATACACGCGACTTTCATTATCATCTTCCCGAGGAATTTATGGAATTCTTTTCTGAGTAAATATTTTCTCCAATTTTCGTGCTTCTAGGGCTTATGGTTTGGGCTGTGCGTTGATTGACATTCAGTCAGTCAGTCAGTCAGTCGGTCAGTCAGTAACTCAAGAATGTTAATCCTACTAATATTATAAATGCAAAAGTTTGTGAGGATGTATGGAAGTGATGACGTATGTTTGTGCCTCAATCACGCCCAAACGGTTTAACGGATTTGAATGAAACTTGGAATATACATAATACGTGTGCTGGAATAACATATAGGCTACTTTTTATGCGGGTACAGCCGCGGGCGGCAGCTAGTATTTAGATAAATTACACGAACTTTCGCATTTACAATACAAGTGTGATGAAACTTTAGCTCATGCAAGATTAGAGTAACATTGAACGGTCCTAAGTTCGAACCAGTGGAGTAATATTACTTACGAAACTCCGAACAATAGGGAAACCTCGCCTCTTAAGTAATAGTGACGTGTTGTTAAACTTTATCATGAAAGAAAAGTTTGGAAGTTATTTACCCTATAGACCATAAGTTGTGGTTTAAACGGTATAGACAGTTTTTCTAAACTCACCTGATGCCGGAAAAAAAGTAGTCGTGTTCATATTAATGAAGATAAAATGATACTCGTAGTTTCTGATACCCACGACACAGAGAATCCTAGTGTGGGGTCAGGACGATGAATGTGACTGTTGGGTGTTATTTATTTATTATTTGTAAGGCCTCTGGTCACAGACCAATCACAAGGTAACCAAAAACAAACAGTGACACAATAAACGAACAACAAATTGTAATCTATCTAAATTATTATTAACCTTCAAAACTCCACCACCCTATAACTCACCCTGAAGGGCACATAATATTTAATTAAAATTCGTTACGAGCGGATATTTTGTCAAGAACAAAGCAATTTTGGTTAAAAAGCACTTTTAATAAAGTTTAATAAGCCCTTTGAAATTTATATCGTGACAGCGACGGAGAAACAATGGAAAAAAACTATTAAAAAATATTTATTTGTATTATGCTCCGAATTATTGTAACACTAGCTGCCGCCCGCGGCTTCGCTCACGTGGTACCTGGATAATAAATAGCCTATATGTTAATCCAACACATAAGGCCGACTAAGCTGAGAGGATGGAATAGGTGCTGGGCAAGCCTACTCCATCTTAATTCGTGCCGGGCACTACAGCGTCCCGTTTGTGAAGGTAAAAAGTTGCCTCCTGACGCTGTATAAATCATCTACGATGGTTAAAGGCCTTAATTTAATCCAACACACGTACTATGTATATTCAAAGTTTCATTAAAATCCGTTCAGTAGTTTTTGCGTGAAAGAGTAACAAACATCTACACATCCATACATACAAACTTTCGCGTTGATAATATTAGTAAGGATTCTGAATCAGAATAAAAATTCTCTAGAGCAGTTGCAAAACTAGATCTAGCAAACATCAATTGCTCGGTTCCAATATTATGAAAATGGACAGCAGATTGTTTATAACCAGAGCAACGTTGTTTACCTTTCAAATGTGTACGGAACTTCCAACGATACCTCATTTGTTAAATTATGATAGTTTAGAAATTATGAGGGAATAGATAAACATACCATACCGGTCAAATTCATAACCCTCCTTTCTGCTTCGCCGTAGTCAGGTAAAAAATGAAAACAAAAGAACGTGTGTTCCGTCATCGTAAGATCCAATTGACGATTTCGGTGACGTGACGGGCGCTCGGCTGAGTCGCAAGAGGCGCGGGTTCGATTCCCGCTACGGGAAAAATGTTTGTATGTTCTGCAAATATTTGTTCCTGATCTGGGTGTTGTAGTATTATGTATTAAAAGTATGTATTTACAAAAAAAAGTGTTATAAGTATTCTATCAGCAATAATGGTTCCCATAGTAGGTACAAACTTTTCTCAGTTTGGGGCTAGATGGCGCTGTGTGAAATGTCCACAAATATTTATTTATTTATTATTATTTGTTTATCTCCCTTGGGTTTTCTCTACAATTTATTTAACTTCTACCGACTAAAAGTTTCTTCGTTTAACATTGCAACCATTATAAAACTCATAACACAAAACCGTTACCATATTCCTCGCTGAATTTGCTCAGCGTAATATCTCAAGCCCGTTAAGTTTCGTTTACACAGAGAGAGTACTTCTATTAGTCATGTTACTAGTTCACGTACTCGCAAACCCGGAGACGATCTTCAAAAACTCATCGTTACTGGAAAAGTTAAAGGAAGCGCTCGTGGCGTAGCTTGCTTAGACGTTCTTGATTGATCGTTGAAGTTAAGCAACGTTGTGCGCGGTCACAATGTAGATGAGTGACCGCAAGTGGCATTACGAGATGAGCGCTTCTGTGCTTTGGAGGGCATGTTAAATTGTCAGTCCCGGCTTTTAAGTCGTTAAGTCATGACGGAGGCCTTAAAACTCACAAGAGTTGGCCACTAGCTCATACGAACTTACTTAGTTACTTTACTGGAAAAGTTGAGGGAAGAAGGTCGAAAGATTGGAGCCCGATGCGTTGGTCAGACCAGATCCGCAACACACTCGACATCAACATGTCAGAGGCAGTGCATGTCGCTGAAAGCCGGAGCAAATGGCGCAACATCGTTTGAGAGAAGATGCTTCCATGATGGGTCACAACTCCTTTACCATGTAGATGATTTATACAGCGTCAGGAGGCAACTTTTACCTTCACAGACGGGACGCTGTAGTACCCGGGACGAATTAAGATGGAGTAGGCTTGCCCAGTACCTATTCCATCCTCTCAGCTTAGTCGGCCTTGTCCACAGGAAAGACATGGTCAATACGTGCGGAGCTGACTAAGCCGCGGGTTTCCTCACGATGTTTTCCTTTACCGTTTGAGAGTACTGGTATAGCGCACATAAATTTTTCGCTCAGAAAAATCCATTGGTACACGACCGGATTTGAACCCACGACCTTAGGATCGGAAGGCGGGGTCACTACCAAGAAGACCTATCAAGAATTGCTGTCACGACTCCTAGTAATTGTGGTAACGACGCAAGGAGGACTAGCTGCCAGTGAGCAGGTACTAGCCTCGTGTGATTGCACCTTTAGCTGCGGCCAGCTAAGACAACTCCACGCCTGAACAATAATTTATCTCCAAGATTTTTATTAAATTATGCCGACATTTTGCATTCTGTTGACTGTAAGTTAATATTTCATAGTTCTTGACAGTTTAGTTGAAACTGAATTCTGGATACAGGGAGTTTTCAAGCAGCTGGTGCAAGACTTAATCTGTTTTATATCTTCCAGCTTAAGTGGTGTGGTGATTTTAAAGAGATTTGGAAACAATTTTGTTTTTTTTTATGGTTTTACATGAATACAAGCAAGAACAAAATATTTCAACTCCAACTTAAAGCATAGACCTATAGTAATTATTTAAACCCACATCCTTTTACTTCAATAATACTCAATAATCATTCATTTCGTTAAATACATAACACGTCAAGGTTTGTTTTTCCTTACATTAGTAAGTAACTTACAATATTAAAATTAATTAACATTCAAGAATTTAATACAATTATCAGGTCAATGGCATCACCTAAAAACCTTTGTCTTTCCTATACTTTAAAGGACCAATCGTACCATTGTACTTACATGTACTTTTTAATTTTGACTTTTACTCTATGTTCTTTATAAATAGGTAGCTTCGATGATCCATTACGAACATTAAAAAAAAAAATCTTTTATTGAATCCTCTTTTATTTTTTATTATATTGTTTTAGCGGCAATAAAAATACACACTGAAAATTTCAATTCTCTACCTATTAAAGTTCATGAGATACAACCCGCTAATAGATGGACGGATGCGGGACGGACAGACAGCGGAGATTTAGTAACAGAGTTCTGTTAGCACCTTTCGGGTACGGAACCCTAAATAAAGCGCAACATAAATGAAAATTCTCCTCATCCTTGAAAGCCCTAGCACAGAATCCAACGAAATGACTTGGAACTTCATACCAACGTCCCCAAACAAGAAGTCACATAAAATATTTTGTAAAACAGCGTTTACGTCGTATATCTAAGATTAAAGTGCATTTGGCAAAAGTAGTAACAATTAATCTGGACAAAATGGCTACGTCTCGTTGGAGCGATGCCAAAATATGCCAACCTGCGCCTGAAAAGTCGACATTACTTGCCCCGATATCGGTTATGGACACCGGTCGTTCTTTGCATATCCAGGATATTGGAAGAGAGCTTTGTAGCTTAGTGGCTTCCAATTTCAATAAAATATAAATAAAATCCAATTAATAAATCTATTTAGTCGTGTCATTACATCTTTCGATCCAGTCTGGTGCTTTAATTTAGCAAAGTACATGAAATTGTAATACCTAAGCATCCGTCTTCAACTCCTGGCATTCTTTTGTTTTTCTCCCAGTTTGAAATTGGAACTAGACCGAGGAGGTTTTAGTTGTTCAAACAAACGAGGCGGCATGTATGAGAATAATGAAGTAACTATTACAATACATTATCTATGACAATTCTAAAAGAGTTACAATGCAAAATTAGTACGTCTTAGGCAGGTATAATCTATAGGTCTAACATTATTACTAAAATACTTCCTTATTATTCGAACGTCCTATGAAATGATGATGATAAGGGTGACGACATTAATATTCCACAAATGCGTCGTACGAGTAAACAAAACTCCCTTCATTCTTTCAGAGTTTGAAACAAACAGTTAATAGGTGCTTCTCTTCAGAAACAAGACATTTACAAACAAAATTACCCCCACCATTTACCATTCTGTCAACATGATACATTAACAAAGTCTACGTCGTATTTGGGGCACAGTTTTATAAGCACCATGTTCTTTCCAAGCACTGTGTAAACGGTTCTAAGCACTAGTTTAAAAATGGAATAAAAAAAATAAGAAAGTTTAAAACTACAAAAAAATACTTTGGCACTGGCCACCTCTCATTATTCTTCCGAATTAAAAACAATGTGAAATTATTAATAGATCTAATTTGAAAATGGAACATGAATGAAGAATAAGAACGTTTTAAAAACTAGAGAAAGACTTTGACACTGGCAACCTTTTCAGATTCTCTTTTTTCAGATTAAAAAATCAAAAGTAAAATTGTAAATCGATTAAAAATAAAAATCGTTATCAAGTACAAAAGAAAAAAAAGTCATTCATCGGCCTACACTGGGTTTACGAGTACTATAGGTAGTTACTTAGTAAATCGGTTGACAAAATTGACGGATAAAGTTTTTTTTGGAAGAGGGGGCAAACGAGCAAGCGTCTCACCTATAATGGTAAGTGATCACCGTACAGTGTCAGGTCGTTGACAATTCGAGCGGCTTCAAAAGAATGTTGTGAGAATACAAAAAATACCTAGGTAATTGACGGCCTCGGTGGCATGGCGGGCGATTGCTCAGCCGACGCAAGAGGCGCGGGTTCGATTCCCACTGCGGAAAAAAATGTTTGCATGTTCTGTATTTATTCCGGGTGTTGTGGTACCATGGTACTTGTAGTTTCTGATACCTATGACACAGGGAATCCTAGAGTGGGGTCGGATCTATGTATGTGACTGTTTGGTGTTATTTATTTATTTACCGTATCCGAAAAAAAGCCTATATGTTAATCCAGCACATGTACTATGTATATTCTCAACTTTCACATTTAAAATATAGTAGGATTTATTTAATTGAATTTCTTCTTCCAACGGTGAAATTGGAAATGTTACCATAATTATGTTCTTCAAATATATATTTTTTCTTTTATTCCTAAGATGCAAAGATGTGTGCGAGGCATAACACAAGGGATTAGCAGCATAATTTTGTTAGGAGTGGTTTGGCGTAAGTTTTTTTCTTCGTCCGTGCTTTGGAATAAAAGTAGCTGATCTGGAGAAAAACAATACAAATCCTTTTGAGGGCCAAAAGGGTTGTATAAAAATATACGATTCATGAACATGTTGTGAGTGAATAATATTTACTCAGAAGATAGGTAACATCTCATTGGATTTGGTGAATTAACCTGGGCAACAGTCAGTGCGTTTGTCTTTTTTGGACGGATTTAAATGCTATGAATTGCAGATGACTAAGGATCAGCCGAAATAAAACCGAGCACCTGTTCTGTGACTTTGGATGTCCATCCAGTTTCTCACCTTAATGCCCTAGACGGTATATCCCTTCCAGTCTGCTCTGATTTTAGGTACCTGGGTTCATTGATCCAGAACGACGACGGCGATATAGACCACGACAATGACGAATATGAACCTCTGCTAACCCCGGAATACTCAAACGCATCTCAAAGCTGAGCACGTCTCAAATGACGATTTTTTTCTGACAGATTTTCATCAGAAACTGTCAAAAAAATCACGCCGTAACGGCTGAACAGATTTGAATGAAACTTGGAATACCTATAAACAATAGTATATGTACTGGAATAAAATATACCTAGGCTACTTTTTGTGCAGATACCACGCGAGCGAAGCCGCGGGCGAAAGCTAGTATTCTTACACCCTCAAACTCTGACATTCTCACAAACTTTCCGATTTAAGTAAGATTTTGCCGACGACATCCTGTTGGCACCTATTACGTATACCTGAGTCAAAGTTTTAATGAGTCCTTCAAATATGTATGACGTAGAAGCGATACCTACTTTACTGGCCATTATAAAGTTTTCTATGAACTCCTTCGAGAGAAGTTTGTCTCTAACTTGTGTTAACCCTACATGGTCTTTAGAATAAAATGGTGGGAAGATTTAATATTACTTCCTTTATGTTTTCGTGCGATGTAGGTATCTAAAATAGCCTTAATTTCGTAAATTAACCCCCAAATATTCAAACGCATCTCAGAGTTGAGCACGTCTCAAATGACGAGATTTTGACAAATTTTCATCAAAAACTGTTAAAAAACTGTGACTTGAGACGTGCTCAACTCTGAGTCGCGTTTGAGTATTCGGGGGTAATACAGACTATGGGACTCTTCGGTGACCTCGGTGGCGTGGCGGGTGAATGCTCGGCTGAGACGGATTGGATTCCCGCTGCGTGAGAAATTTTTGCAAGTTCTGCAAATATCTCTTCCGGGGCTGGGTGATGTAGTCCTATCCTACTAATATTATAAATGCGAAAGTTTGTGCGGTTGTGACAATGTTTGTGCCTCAATCACGCCGTAACGGTTGAACGGATTTGAATAAAACTTGGAACATACATAGTATGTGTGCTGGAATAACATATAAGCTACGTTTTATCCTAATAACACGCGAGCGAAGCCGCGGGTGGACGCTAGTGTATTTATTATAAGTTTATTTACAAAAAAAGTAAATAAGTATTAAATCAGCCACCTGGTTCCCATAGTACAAGTTTTACTTGAGATGGCGCTATGTAAAAATGTCCACTAATATTTATTATAACTTAAGTACTCTATTAAATTACTTAGATTATTTACAAGGAAAAATCTAACCTCATTTTTCGAAGGGATCTACATGAATACCTATGTAAAAAACCTACCTAATGGACCAATTCATTCTATATCTTAAAAAAAATGAATCAGTCTAACAATATGAAATATTTATACCCAAACAGTAGACCATGTGAGACAATTCTGTGGCCAAAAGAATGAGATAGGTGAGTAATAGAACTTCTTGTACTTATAACTAGATGGAAAAACTATTTTTCAGGTTATTTATGTAAAAGTTAGTAGCAGAATATGGACAATAATAAAATGTATTATCTTATTTATGTTTGCCGGCATCGTATTTCAAACACTGTCTGGAGTAGCCTCGAGGATAAAATGTTGAAAAGATTTATAGTTTGCGACAAAGTACACCGAACAAACAGTAGCACAACTAAACAGATGGAGAACTGAAGAGTAGCGCAACAGCGGATTTTTGAATTTCTTAGAGGCACTTAAAATCCACAGTCAGTTTCACAAATGGCATTTAAATAATAAATAAATAATAATAATAAATAACACCTAACAGTCACATACATAGTACTGACCCCACACTAGGATTCCCTGTGTCGTGGGTATCAAAAACTACGAGTACCATGGTACTACAACACCCAGACCCGGAAAAAATATTTACAGATCATGCAAACATTTCTTCCGCAGCGGGAATCGAACCCGCGCCTCTTGCGTCTCACCTCATGCGGTTTTCATCATCAGTTAGATATTTTTCACAGAAGATTTATATATGTAGGTATATAATAAAATCTAATTAAGTATTAATGTAAGTGAAATTACACTATCACAAAAGGGTCCAAAGCAGTTGCGGTACTGTTATTTTTACTGTGTCCAAGCCGACGATGCAGGTGGCTTTTAGCTGCACCCTTTTACATTTAGATCCTTTGTTCTGACTAAATAGGACTGGATTAGGTCTGGGCTTTGGGTAATGGACGGTTCTTTATTTTCGGCTGGGTCGCCACTGGGAAGTCTAATGGAAAACTTTATTTTCTGAGGTAGGCCGAGCTAAATGAACTGATCCCACTAGTCGTGTCACTAGTTCTTTGGAACCAGTGTGGTGAAAGGATTTTAAGTGCGCCTCGAATAGGCTCCTTTTTTGCACTTAACGCATGTTTTTGAACTTTTTTTGTTCTCAAATGATGATAATGATGATTAAAATATTGATTTCAGGCTTTAACTGATAGAGTAGTTTCAATCAAAGACGGATTGCGACGCCAGATCTGAGGAGACGTGTGAACTGTCCAATGGAAAGGATTATACTGAGACAATTATTTGTTTCAATCAATGCACAGGGAATTAATCTACTGGGAAATGATTGGATGCAATTGTTTTTTCATGAAATGTAAAAATATCCTCGGGATTAATAATAATAAGTTAGTATCTTCGTATCCATTTATTTACTTAATTTTTATTTTTTTTTCATTAAATAATAAAAAATACATAGGTGATTTAAAGAAAGAACTTAAAAACTAGGGGGTGCCGCCGATAGCGGGAATCACTGTTTTCTGGATCTGACCCCTTGACCCAACCGCCTAGCGAGAGCCTCTTAAGGTGTTGATCGAGGCTGTTCGCTATGAGGCCGTTTGCCGTGATGAATATTGGGACAATGATCGTCGAATCAACATCCCACATGGCGGTTATCTCGTAATAACGGCCTCGGTGGCGTGGCGGGCGATTGCTCGGCAGAGACGCAAGAGGCGCGGGTTCGATTCCCGCTGCGGAAGAAATATTTGCATGTTCTGAAAATATTTCTTCCGGGTCTGGGTGTTGTGGTACTATGGTATTCGTAGTTTCTGATACCCACGATACAGGGAATCCTAGTGTGGTGTCAGGACTATGTATGTGACTGTTGGGTGTTATTATTATTTTTTAATATAATAATTTCTTTAAATCTAAAAAACATTGTTGACATCAACTATTTATTTGAAACACAAGACACAGCATAGATAGAATGACAGAAACTATAGAAGAAAAAAACAGAAGCACACAATATAGTAAAAATAATATGGGCCACTTTATATGGGCCGTAACGCCGGGTTACCGTGAGCGAAGCTGCGGGCGGCAGCAAGTATTTTATATAACAACTTGTCAAGAAAAGCTAAGGACATAAGCAAATAGTTGATAAATTAACCACCTACGCAGGAATTTGCCTTCTACCAACCCAAAGGTACCGGATATCACATATCCAAAATTATTTCCCTCTATAAGGCCATACTAACTAAATTTAACTAAACTTACCCTATTTTGGCATTGGTATCACGTACCGAACTCCAAAGGATGTCTCTTGTGAAACTAACGGAGGTAGAATATGAATTTTTGTTCCAAGTACGCTTTCGTGAGACCTTAATTAAGTTTAGGTTTAATTTAACCTGGTAGTGGGTTCAAAAGTGAAGTAAATTCACGTGTATGCACTTGCCTATGGCATACAGTCTTGCCTATGGCAAATAACAATGAAATACATACATACATTATTATCACGCCCGTATCCCTAACGGGCTGGGCAGAACCAAAAGCTATCATAAGAAAACTTGCAGCCATTTCTGATCCAAGACTCCCAAGATGGATATGGTGAACCATGGTGACAGGTGATCAGCCCAACGCTCATATAGGTCCATCAAGTTGGAGAGGATACTAGGTACTCCTTAGTCGACTTTCACGACATGCTCGTAGAGAGAAGCAGCTGGACGCATTCTATGTTTTTTCTTTACTCCCAGTCAGGAAAAACAGGAAATGAAATGACAACAAGAAGAATTAAATAAATAAATATTTATGGACATTTCACACAGCGCTATCTAGCCCCAAACTAAGCAAAGTTTTTACTATGGGCACCAGATGGCTGATAGAATACTTATATACTTCTTTACTTTTGTAAATACATAATATGATGTACACCCAGACCCGGAAGAAATATTTGCAGAACATACAAGCATTCGTCCCACTTTTGCGGCTCAGCTGAGCACTAGCCCGCGATGCCATCGAGGTCGTCGAATTGTTGTTTATGTCGTGAATGTATTCCAATAAAAAATAGTCCTTACGTCTACCACATAAATGATGTATATTCAAAACTTCAAGCAATTCCGTTCAGTCGGTACACAGTTGAGTCGGAACAAGCATATACACACACTTTCACACATCTTTATTTTCATTTTACGTTTTCTTTTTCATGTAACTACACCGATTATTTCCAATTGGCGACCTTATTTGATCAATAGGCTCAGTCTGCCTCCACACCATCAACCCGACTAAGCCATTTTTTTATTTTATAGCTATCTTTAGTTTCATAAGTTTAGAACCCCGCAAAACCAGCCTTCCTTTTCCAAACTTAAACTCACATCAAAGCAAAAGATTTATCGCCCGCTCCAGGACTTGAACCCGCGCCAAAAGACCGTGTTGGCTGCATAGAGTGTGCTCAGTTATAAAATACAGCAATTAATTTTCCCAATAGCTATTCTGCAAACGTTTATTCGTCATTGGACGTACGTTTTATGAGCCGACACGGGTGATATTTCATTTTTTATTCGCATAAAATTATTATTAATCATATATTTGGCGAAGATAAATCTTTTATCGCATTAAGGAGAAAGGCAAAATTTAAATAAGCATAATTTTTAAATAATTTTCCAGCTGAGAAGAATGGAACAAACTGTATTAAAACACATTACTCTTAGCTGAAAACCGTAAAAACGGCTGTCATAATATAAACGACTGACAAATCAAACTGAAATAAAGTCCAAAATCTAGTGGATTTTAAGAAAAAATAACGGTTTTCCGACAACTGAAAACCATGAAAAAGGTTGCCATTTAATTAAATACAACAAAACAAAATAAAATAAAATAAGAAATCTACGTAAAATAAAAAAATGTTAAAAAAAAAAACTGGTTTGTCTAACAACTGAAAACCATGAAAACGGTTGCCAGCTAAAATTAGCGTCTGCTAAATGCTTGTAATTTGCAGCTCCATTATTGCAGAGCTGTCTGGGGAAGTCCACTGTCCCATTTATTTCTGCGGCTACTTATGTTATAAGACCTTTGTTACCCAAAAACCGGTAACCGCCATTTTAAATTTGAGCCGCAATATTTCAATCTTTCTTACTGTTGAGGTAGGATTTTTTTATTAAGAATTCTCTAATTAAGGATAACTTTTTCTTGAAAATAACTTAAATGTTCGTAAATTAAATATGTACGTATGTGTTACTTGAGATTCTGACAGTTCTGACAGGGACCAAGACGTTTTCTATAGAAGGTTGTGGAGTACCAGTAAGGGACCAATATTTTTTTGTTAAAAAAATCTATTTGATTAGTATCCAAGTTCACCTGACTACTTTTGCCTGCACTAACGGAACGATTTTAGACAAAGTAGGCTTGATACATACAGTAAAAGTTACAAATATTTTTTTTAGTCTGAATTATTTTCATCGCAATCATTTTTCTGTCCTTATCACAATTCATCGGGTCGGCACAATAAGTTTCTTCTATCATTTGTCGCATCAGCATTCCATTTTTAGGTTTACTGTACCTGTGTAAATACTGTGAATCTGAATTATTTTCACAACGGACGTCATTTTACGCTCTTTGCTTTGCAAAAAATTTAATCGTAATGCTTGCAGTGTGTTCTAGTTTCAAAAGACAAGAATAACGGTGAAATTACAGGCACATGGGACATAATTATACTAAGTAATGCGATGGAGCAACGAACTTGAGACGATGTCTCTAGTCTTATGTAAAACCTACATAGTATATAAATATATATTTTTTATGAAAATTATTGCTTTAGTAAGTGGTTTTGGTATAAAAGGAAGCCCCTATTAAAATTTCAGCTTTCTAGCTTCAGTGGTTTCGACTCGGCGATGATAAAACTAAGGCCTTTCTCCATCTAGTAGATGATTTATACAGCGTCAGGAGGCAACTTTTACATCCACAAACGGGACGCTGTAGTGCCCGGGACGAATTAAGATGGGGTAGACTCAGCACCTATTTCATCCTCTGCGATCAGCGATGATAAATCAGTCAGTTATAGGCTTTTTATACATGAAGGACTTCTCTGACAGTAGTTTTCAGCCTGTGCTCGATTTTGTACAGTCAGTGTGTACCCAGTTTCAAGCAAAGCGATGGGTGGCTAGTTCCCGAAATACAACTCAACGAGTGCAAAGTCGCGGGGAGTTCCAAGTATGCTATAAAATCGTAAAGTAACCACTCACTTTGCTTTACTATCAATCAATCAACCCTCAACCTTACCCGTGATCTTAGAAACCCGTGAGGGTAGTTGCTCTTTTATATTCTAGGGGTGCATTAAGGAATTCCTGAAATTCAGGAACTAAGGGGCGCATCGGAAAATTAAAGATACCTTAGCAATAGAAATACACACTTTGTGAAAAATTCAACTCTATCTATTACGGTTCATGAGATATTGCCAGCTGGCAGATAGACGGACAGACTGACGGACAGGAGGCTTAGTAATAGGGTTTAGCTTATATCACAACACCCATACCCGGAAGAAATATTAGCAGAACATGCAAACATTTCACCCGCAGCGGGAATCGAACCTACGCCTCTTGCGTCTCAGCCGAGCACTCGCCCGTTACGCCATCGAAGTCGTCAAAAAAAAACACTATTGGTAGTTTTATAGGCGTTCATGCCATACGTTATCAAAGGTCACTCTTGGCAATAAATTGCCTGTAAATAAATTTTTATTTCCTCCCAAGTCTCAAAGATACCTTTATAAAACGGTTTCCTTTCTTTCTGAAACCCCAGACCGACATTTCAATTTGGTCCGCTCCGAAACCAATACTGGACACAGTAATAGTTGAATAATTTATACGGCGCTTCCCCTTAAGTGGGCACTAACGTGGATGTGTGGTCAATACAGGGCTCTCAATATCGTACAGGCAGTGAGACAAGATGTCATCTTTTACCCGACTGTGAAGAAGGAGGGTAGTATGTTTAGGGTGTATGTCTGTACTATGTGCATTCCGTTGGTAAAAGCTTTAGTCTGAACAATTTTGATAAATGAGGTGTCTTTGGATTCGTCTAGACGACGGAAGTGTCATAAGCTATAATGAAGTGTCAGAAATCCAACATGGCGGCTGTAAGAAGCCATTTTAAATTTATTATTTTGGTTGCCTCTGTAGCCGTAAAGGCTGGACGGATTTTGACAAATGAGGTGTTGTTGGTTTTGTCTAGACAACGAGAGTGTCACAGGTACAGCCTATTGACACTAAAGTGTAATAAAAATCCAATATGGCAGCTTTAGAAGCAATTTCCAATTAACTTAAGATGGTATGAAACTAAAAATGTAGTCTACGTTTTTAGTTGGTGGTACAAAATGGTACAAATTCATCACAATAATCAACATCATTGTGTCACAAAATCAAATATGTCTGACTAAATTCTACGCAGTCGGGTTTCTTGTTTTTAAATAAATACTTTTTTGCTGTTTTCTTTTACGTTGGGATTAATAAATTTAGTGTGTGTACATACAATATTAGTAAGGATTACCATATTAAATAAGTTTCTCTGTAAGTGAAATGTAAATTTCTTTGAGAAATAATAAATAATCTCTTACATCATATTAAGTAGTGCACGCACTAAAAAATACCTAGTAAAGTAACTGCATACAAGTTAATAAGCGCATCACTGAATCTGGAAATGTTTTTGTTAACTTCCATGATCCATGTCGGTAATGGACGGTAGCATGCAAGCCGCTCATCGGATGAGATAAGGTTTACATTTTCATGTTTTGCAGTTTATGATGTACTAGCTTTTTGCCGGCGACATCACTCGTGTAATACGAGTTTATAATTATAATCCCGATAAAAAGTAGTTTATACTAGTTACCGCCCGCAGCTTCGCTCGCGTGGTACCCGGAAAATTTTTCCTATATGTTAACCCAGCAGTTTAGGCGCGAACCTAACAAACATCCATACTTACAAACTTTCGCGTTTATAATAAACTAGATGGCAGCACAGGTAGGTAAAGTTAGCACGCGCTATCGTTGCGTTTTGAGCTTTACGCCGGTAATTTCAAGCAAACTAAATCTATTCAATTTT
Source organism: Scotopteryx bipunctaria (assembly GCA_949320045.1). Taxonomy (NCBI): domain Eukaryota; kingdom Metazoa; phylum Arthropoda; class Insecta; order Lepidoptera; family Geometridae; genus Scotopteryx; species Scotopteryx bipunctaria. The sequence goes on along the minus strand of OX439459.1, from coordinate 3,155,256 downwards.
TTATTATAAGTAAGATAAGATTAGTAGGATTCATAAATCAAATTGTGGCTTAACAAAGACTGTGAAGATCTGTCTTGACACTGTTTGTCACTATTCAAAGGAAGTAATGGCACTACTATGGTAAATAATTTTGTATATTTGACATTAACTTTTATTTAATTTTTTATGAATTTAATAATTGATTACCTATATTATAATGCTGTGCCGATCCCACGTAGAGTGGGATAAGAGCAGGAAGATGATGATGATGATTATAATAATCTACGCTATTGTATTAGGTCAGGATAGATTTAAGTTGGAATCAATAAATAAATACTTCAAACATAGATAAACAAAATCATTCACCCCGATCTGTTCATGGTACGCCTACGTAAACACTTACTTTCAATTATTAACAATCAAAATAGCCTGGCAAAAGTGGCAAAGTAACTTTTTATAACACATTGGTTTCGGGAGATTAGGTCTACCAAAAGCCAGTTCCATTACAAATTATTGGATCGTGTTCCTAAGGAAGACTTTCGAAGGAAGCGTCGATGGCGGAGCGTTACTGACGCTGCAATAGACCTTCTACATAAATGTCATCATCATCTCCCTACCCTTATCCCACTTACCTGGGGCACTACATCTAAGTATTTTCCTCCACTTCCCTCTATCAGACGTCATCTCAGTATCCACTCCTTTCTTACTCATGTCATCTTTCACGCAATCCATCCATCATTTATTTGGTCTACCTCGACTCTTGTATCCATCCACATTCATATTTAAAACTCTTCTCGTCACATGATATTAACTCCTCATGACATGCCCATACCATATCCTATGCTACTCAACTTCTCTGTCACAGGCGCTACTTTCAAGCTTCCTCTGACTCACTTATTCCGTAGCCTTTCCATTCTCGACACTCCACTCATCTCAAAATTCTCATCTCTTTTGTATCAGTCTTCTTTCATCAGTCCTCTTAATTTAAAGAGGCATTCTGGGATCATAATATCATCATCATAATTTTCCTGCCCTTATCCCACTAGGTGGGGTCGGCACACCATGTTTCCCTCTTCCATTTTCTCCTATCACTCGTCATCTCCGCACTCACTTCTTTCACACGCATATCCTCTTTCACACAATCCATCCATCTTTTCCTTGGCCTTCCTCTAGCAGTATATACATCCACATTCATATTCATCACTCGTCTTGTAACATGACTTACTTCTCTTCTTACTTATTCTGGGATCGTAATATATAACTACATAAACGTATGAAACGTCGTTGAAGCGCAGTTTCAATGATACGGAGAATGACGTTTCATACATTTGCGTGGTACTCGAGGCGTCACTGACGTGGCGTCACTAACTTGACGTCACTAATGTGGTGTCACGGACTTCAAGTGACTAACAAGGTATCACTAACGTGGCATCTCGAACATAGCGTCCCGAAAAAGGCTTCACTAACGTGGCGTCACTAAATTAGCATCACGAACATGGCGTTACTAACGTGGCGTCATAACTAGATATCACTCTGTCGGCGTCACAGACGCTTGCTTCGAAAACCTACCTTAAACGTAAGAAAAAAAGAAATATCTTTAGATTTCTGCAAATGTTTTTCCCTTGAACGAAAAAGCGGTAGTTAGAACGGCAGATTCCTACAATTTGTTCGATTAGCCCGCATTATAGCGATTGCTCTAAGATTGCCGAGACTGCTCAACAGCTATTGTGAATCGCGCGGTTGGATTGAAAGCTATTTTAATTTCCAGGGAGATCTTTAAGCACCCATGTAGAGTATATTAAAAAAAAACGACCTTGAGACCACCCCCTTTCGAGACCCTTAACGGCTCCACTTCTACTATCCAAGGAGAATACTCTTAACCGACTCTTTACGAAAACTACCGTAGAATCAGTGACCGGTGTATTGAAGAAAAGTTATAATATTAATAGGATGGGATTACACGGAATACACGACCGGATTTGAACCCACGACCTTAGGATCGGAAGGCGGGGTCACTACCAACTAGACCACCCAGTGCTCTCAACATTTATAAGTAAAAACCAAAAAGAATAAAAAACCTATAACGTACAATTTTTTATTTATCAAATCTCACCAAACGCGAACGGTTCGGTAATCGTCGCGAGCATCTAAAGCGATCCCTAACGAGCTTCCCGGGTGTAAGCGTTGTCACAGCGATTGTATTATAACTTTTTGTTGTTTCCTTGACATCAAAATTAGCTAGCGGTATAATAATAAAATAATAATAAAGTTTTTTATTCAGACAACCAGGGTCTACAAAGTGTTAGTAAGACTTTCAATAACTAAGGGCCTTTACCATCTATAGTAGATGATTTATACAGCATCAGGAGGCAACTTTTACCGTCACAAACAGGACGCTGTAGTGCCCGGGACAAATAACCATGGTGTAGGCTTGCCCAGCACATATTCCATCCTCTCAGCTTAGTCGGCCTTGTCTACAGGAAGTACATGGTCAATACGTGCGGAGCTGACTAAGCCGCGGGTTTCCTCACGATGTTTTCCTTCACCGTTTGAGAGTACTGGTATAGCGCACATAAATTTTTCGCACAGAAAAATTCATTGGTACACGACCGGGTTTGAACCCACGACCTTAGGATCGGAAGGCGGGGTCACTACCAACTAGACCACCAGTGCTCTCAATGGGTTCGTAATTAATAACTAAAAAAGACTTCGTCCTCTGCGAAAGCTTACACACCAGAGGACACGCAAGCTTAGACACGCAGAGAACACGCAAAACCTGACGCGTTTTGAATAGTTCTGATGTAGTGTGTGTGCGTGCGCTTATTGTATCTTTGTGTTTACTATTAATTGCTTTTTTGTTATAACAGAGAACCTAGTGATAAGTCAAACTCCTAAGTTTAATGTCACTAATTAATTGTTTAAATATATCGTCACTGGAAAGGCAAATTTACGTAAGCGCCAATCGAGAAAAAGCCGTTTGAAGTTCATTTTTTTCGTTTTTTTAATCATAACTTTCTACCTAATTATCGAATTTTGATGACATCAACGTAAAATTTCATTCTTTTTTCATTTTCTATGTCCAGCAATTCATATTATTGTATTTGGACTGCTATTTTAGGATAATAACTCAATATGCCTATTTGGCGCCATTTTGGCGCTTACGTAATTTTGCCTTTCCAGTGACGATATCGATGCCTAACAGCCAACAAGGGATAAGCGCCAAATAGCAAATTTTACAGGAGAGAGGTTTAAAGTTCAAAAAAATTGAAAAAAAATCATAAAAACTCGGCTATTGCTTCGACAAGTTTGAAATTTCAGCCATATCACTTTTAATTTTTTCTCTACAAAATAGAATTTAAAATTTTGTATAAATCACCATTTAAACACCATTTACTGTCGCTTAACCTAAAAAGTACTATTTTTACAAACAGGCAAAAACATCGTATGTGTAAGTATCTTCGTATTCACTGCTAGCCTCAATTAACATAACTGCCCTTTGCATTTTATTTAAGGTATGGAAAAATAACATAACTACCAATATTTTTTACATCAAATAGGGGAAATATGTTGTAAGCGGTTATTGAATTTCGACATGCAGACAAGAAAATTGTAATAAGTTAACAATTATTGAAATAAAACATCCGGCTGTTTAGAAAAAGAGGAATTGATGAAATAAACATTCGGATGTTTTCTAATGTTCACGCTGGAAAGTTTAATACACACAAGTTTATAAGCTACTAGCTGTTGCCCGCGACTTCGTGCGCGTTAAATTTCAAACCGAGTTTCAAGCCATTCGCACCGCCCCCGTTAAAAATTTGCCATACAAATTTTGACACCCATTTTAGCCCTCATTAAGGGTTGCTTTGAAAAATCCTGAAACACCTGTCCATTTATTTTGTATTTGTAGTAACCAAACCGAGTTTCAAGCCAATCGCACCGCTCGTTAAAAAGTTCCAATACTAACTTTGACACCCCATTACAACCCTTTTTGAGGTTTGATTTGAAAAATCCTGAAACATGTTTCCATTTATTTTGCGTTTATAGTAACCAAACCCAGTTTCAAGCCAATCGCGCCGCCCATTAAAAAGTTCCAGTACTAACTTTGACACCCCATTACACCCCCTTTCGAGGATTGTTTTGAAAAATCCTGAAACACCTGTCCATTTATTTTGCATTTATAGTAACCAAACCGAGTTTCAAGCCAATCGCACCGCCCGTTAAAAAGTTCCAATACTAACTTTGACACCCCATTACACCCCTTTTTAAAGGTTGTTTTGAAAAATCCTGAAACATGTCCATTTTTTTTGCATTTATAGTAACTAAACCGAGTTTCAAGCCAATCGTACCGCCCGTTCAAAAGTTCCAATACTAACTTTGAGACCCCTTTACACCCCTTTTAAAAGGTTCTTTTAAAAAATCCTGAAATACTTGTCCATTTATTTTGTGTTTGTAGTAACCAAACCGAGTTTCAAGCCAATCGCACCGCCCGTTAAAAAGTTCCAATACTAACTTTGACACCCCATTACACCCCTTTTTAAAGGTTGTTTTGAAAAATCCTGAAACATGTGTCCATTTATTTTGCATTTATAGTAACTAAACCGAGTTTCAAGCCAATCGTACCGCCCGTTAAAAAGTTCCAATACTAACTTTGAGACCCCATCACACCCCTTTTAAAGGGTTCTTTTGAAAAATCCTGAAACATGTGTCCATTTATTTTGGATTTACAGTATTCGAACCGAGTTTCAAGCAAATCGCACTACGCGTTAAAAAGTTCCATACAAAAATATTCACCCCGTTTCACCCCTTTAGGGGTTGAACTTCGAAAAATCCCGCCTTAGTAAGTGCTTTTGCTATAAAAGGAAGCTATCTTCCAAGTTTCAGCTTTCTAGCTTCAGCGGTTTCGACTTGGCGATGATGAATCAGTCAGTCAGTCAGGTTAAGCTCTTTTATAAATTCTTCGTCTGAAAGTTAATCTTAGATTTTTGTAAAGCTTTACCAATTATATTGAATACCCTTTATTTTTGAGCCATTTTGATCTAAAACATTAGATTATGTTATTATACGTAATGTAATTACTTATTAAAGCCGTAAGTTCAGTTATTCACCTATTCACATATTCACATCCATACTAAAAACTTAATAATTGAGTGCAATAATTACCTTTTCTTTACCGTAATAAGCTTCAAAAAGGCCCGCTGAAATGACTCGCGTGCTCGCGTGGCGCCTATGCCGCGGTCGCATACGCAACGAAAGTCGCGCTTGAGCGAATGAAATGGATAACGGCCGTTTGAGTTTTTGTTTCACTAGGTAAGCGACAAATGCTTTAAATGGAATGTGTAAATTTTATATCTAACCGCCACATTTAGTTCGGATATCGGGAGGTAAAAAAAGAATAAGCGTCAAATTTTAGGCGAGATCCGTTAGGACATTTTGTTTTAAGCTCCTCAGAAATTAGGTTTAGTGTGATAGAAAATAAGGTCAAACGCCAAAAAAAGACTTAAAAATGTGGTCCAAATTAAATTAAACGACTATTTTATTTTTCATAGAAACCTGTAAAACAGGATAAGTGTGTCATTCAACATAAATTATTTTCAGCCCAAATAGCTTAACGTCCTGTTAATAAAATAACACAGAAAGTCAAAATTGCGTAAGTCTAAATTTCATAAAAAATCTTTTATATAACCGCCAGAATAATAAAATATTTCAAAAAACATGGCGTTTAAGACGAAAAAATAAGGCTATGGGCCTTAATTTTCTAACTGCCTAAGCGACAAAAAGTTGGTCGTAGAATTTTTTTAATTAGACCAAAAGACGCAGAAAAAAAAGACGATTCTAACCATATATATAAGTCAATTTCACCAAAAGTGTCGCTTATCCCTTTTTGGCTGTTAGGCATCGATATGTATTTGTAAAATAAATAAATAAATAAAAAAATAAATTGTTTGCTATTTCTTTTAGGATGTTGTTGCTGGTCGCGCACACTCAGCTCAGCCGTCTTTTTCTGCCAGATCAAATGAATCAGTGCGCGCATTCGGCGAACATGCCTAACGCACTACATATAACCATCAACATTTAGTTTGGAGAGAAGAACAAGAGTTACTTTATAGAAAAAACTAGCTGTACACGCGACAGTTCACAACGCCATTTACAACGCTTCTACACGATGTCATTAATTAGAATGCCTGAAGCATGGACTTTCTGGCATCGTTCACTCGCAGAAAAACTATTATACTCGTAATTGACGCATAGATTGTTTATATTCTAGTAAGTAATATTAGCTTAGGAATGCCGAGGCGTTCTTAGCCATGCCGTGGCGTCTTTCGGCATGCCGTGGCGTCTTTAAGCATGCCTTGCCATGCCGACAGTGTGCGCTGGGCACTGTTATTTTCTCTCGCCAAAATAGAGCGCCTAACATCGCATCTATATTTGAAAAACATCTCAGCACGAAGGGTTATATTTTATTTTACATTGGTTATCAATATCCTCGCATGATCCGCTTGAAATTCCAAGGTACGCATTGCGTAGGATGAAAATGATACCCATTCAGTTTTATAGCTTTGAGCTACATTTTTAGGATCGTATTGGATAGGTATCACCTACTTTTATTTTTCTTTTAAAAAATAACGATGCATGATTTTTACGGTCACTTGTTAGGTCAGGGACCTGGGTATTGACACTGAAAAATGTAGGGTTAGAATAAGTAGCTACAGCAATAGACTTACAAAATAAAGACACCGCTAAGACGCATTATGTAAGTCTATTGCTATGAGGGAACTGATGAATACACACCGGTCAAAATCGTAACCCTCCTTTTTGCTTCGCCGTAGTTGGGTAGAAATAAAACGGACCGCAAAGACGCATTATTTGAAAGTTTATTGCCAAAGCTAAAACATGTTCTGTAATGTTCAAGGCGAGGGACATAGTGTAAAAGTAGTGACCATCGGTCAAAAAGGTAAGAAATACGTTGAAAAATAACGCTATTGCACCCCAACAAGATAAAGTTTGAAGACCTCGGTGGCGTGGCGGGCGAGTGCTCGGCTTAGATGCAAGAGGCGCGGATTAGATTCCCGCGACGGAAGAAATGTTTGTATGTTCTGCAAAAATTTCTTCCGAGTCTGGGTGTTGTAGTATTATATAAGTATGATGTATTTACAAACAAAAGTAGGTATATAAGTATTCCATCAGCCATCTGGTGCCCATAGTACAAGCTTTGCTTAGTTTAGGGCTAAATGGCGCTGTGTGTTTATTACATAAACATTTATTTATTTAGTTATATTGTATAGCGGTAGAGTTACATTGCGTGATATTTTCGCTGATCAAGGTCCATTTGCTGAATGAAGTTACTCCGACAGCAAGCAAGTTGAGAGCCCTCAAAGCATTTTATAATGCTCTTCTAGGTACTTGTATCTAGAACAAACTAATTCAACACTAAGTAGGTATAAGACCCCAGTTTGTAGTAAAACTAAGAGCCTGGAACTTTACGACCGTAGTGTCTATTGGACTGATATTTTCTGAAGGAAATGGAAGCATTCATAAATTTTGTAGATGAAAACAGAAATACCCATATTTTTTTATCTTCAGTAGTGCACAAGGAATGTTTTCTACCACACCGGTAGGTTGCGGTACAATAAGACAGCCTAGCCTTTCTTTTCGAGCATCCCCTTCCGGTTTTATTTTTTACTTAAATAAAAATGGCTTCTTACAGCCGCCATATTGAAATTTTTGACACTTTATATAGCCTATGACATTGTCATTCAGACGAATCCAATGACACATCTTTTCATAAAATGCATTCAGCCGTATAGACTACAGCTTCTGTCAAAGGAATGCACATACATACCCACTTACATACATACACCTCAAACACATTACCCTCCTTCGCAGTAGGGTAAAAACAAAGAATTGAAAGGATTTTTACTGAGATATAATTCTACAAAATCTCTTCTTATCCGACAATTGCAAATATTCGTTTTACAGTCTCCTTCGCGCCATTTGTGAAAACATTCGAACAAATCAACACCATCGAGCTTGCGAATCAACGATTGAATCTTACGACGTATTATCGAGTATCGATCGAGGGAGGCGGTTAAAAGAGCAAGTTCATTCACTCAATTCACTCGTGCCTTGGAACTTTCTTGGTCACTCTGAATTAGTTAAGTCAGGCTGAAGTGTGGTTGACTAGAAATTAGTTTTAGGTAGCCACTAGAAAGCTCAAAAAAAAACGGCTAAAATTACAGATAAGAACGAGAATGTGTACCTTAACCCCCTGAATACTCAAACGTATCTCAGAGTTGAGCACGTCTCAAGTGACGAGTTTTTGACAGATTTTAGTCAAAAACTGTCAAAAAACCGTGACTTGATACGTGCTCAAATCTGAGTCGCGTTCATAGCATAAATTATCATACAATTCCAAACATTTATTGAGAGAAAGAAACTAATACAAAAGGATTTACAAAATACAAAAGAAACAGTCGGGCTATCTAAAGGCCGTATACTGGTCCCTTAGTATACTGGTCCTTCGATAATTTTATTATACTCTCCAGCCCTAATAATCTCCCACACCCACGAACCAGCTTCAAAGGTCACATTGACTGAGGTAGCTCTCCATGATGTCACCATGCAGATCTCAAAACCATTGAAACTCAATTTACATAACAAACCAACGGTAACGACCACGATCCGATATCGGAATGGAAAAGATAAAGTTTTGCACTTATTAGGTGTTGAATCGGAATACTGTAGGGCTGAAATCAAGACGAAGGGATGGTATCTATCTAGACGTGTTACTAGTTCTTTCGAACCAGTGTGGTGAAAGGATTTAATATGCGCCTCGAAGGCTCTTTCCGTGCACTTGACATCATGTTTTCGAACTTTTTACGTTCATGATGCTTTCCTTCACCGTTTGAGTATTTACCATAAATTTTTTGAACAGAAAAAATAATTAGTGCATGACAGAATTCGAACCCACGACCTTAGGATCGGAAGGCAGGACTGCTCCCGCTAGACTATCAGTGCTCCAAAGGGATGAATAAAATACATTTTCATACAACATGAGATGAAACAGTATTTGTACGTAGGTAAGAAAAAGTGCTCAATGTGCTAGTAATGTTACTGCCTATCGATTCGATGCTCGATCCTAAAGATCGTGGATTCAATTCCGTTCGTGCACCAATGAATTTTTCTGCTATATTTAAGGCGACAAACATAAAAAACCGGTTTGTCGTAAAACTTAAAAGTCCGAAGAGATGTGTTAAATGCATGAGAATGTAAAATGTTATTTTATTCAAATCCGAGTAATATGTTGTGTACATATAGCTAATTTGTTGTTGCAGGCAGTCTGTCCGCTCCGTTAGTTCGTGTAATCAAATAAATAAGCTTTCTCAAAGTTTTCGCTACGCACCGCCCTCGTTGTAAATGGTACCAGCCTTGAAGTTCCCTCCATAAAGCTTTGGTTTGCTTAGAAGATGTCACCGGTATGTGACGGCCGTAATTTCATCATCTTTCTAACTCTCTCGCTCTGAAACTCAAACTAACTCAAACTTGACCAAATATGGAAGATACAGATGAGAAATTTTGTTTGGCTGGCTTTTTAACTCAAACTCAAATAAAAACGCTGCCCTTTCTGTCTAACCTGGGTTGGTACACAATGGATTTATTTATTTTTATTTTTATTTTATATTCTTTATTTAATACACATCCAATTTTACATTATCCAACGGGTGGTTCTAGCGAATGGTGTGCGCGATGAAATAAGTAATTTAACAAACTAAGTTCTTAAACGAAAGTAATCATAAAAAAATAAGTATTTAAATTTAAACTGACTAATTAAACTTGTAGTTTTTATATGTCATAGGGTAAAGAATAAGCTACTACCCAGTATCTACGAGAAATAAATAATTCAGAGCACTGGTGGTCTAGTGGTAGTGGCCCCGCCTTCTGATCGTAAAGACGTGGATTCAAATCCAGTCGCAAACCAATGGGCTTTTCTGCTCAAAAAATTGAAGAATTGAGGAAACCGCCACGTCGTGAAACCTAATTAGTTAGAAAGCATGTCTCAAGTGCCCCGAAAGGAGCTTTTGAAGCGCACCTTAAATCTTTTCACCACACTAGTTCGAAAGAACAGCAAGTGACGCGATTAGTAATAGATACATCTTGAATTACAACATTTTGAAAAGGAGTAAACTTCGTTTGCGAAAAAGTTCGAGCTAATTACATCACGGTACTAGCGAATAAAATTGATCATAAAAAAACAGTGTTTCGCTGAGTGCTCAAGATCCATGCCGGTATCTTTAGTAGAAGTGTACGGTCATCGTATGACGGTCACCGTTTCTTAGCCCCGACGTCAGAGTCTCAAGGACAATTCGGAAGCCGCAAATGAGACGACACTTCGTTATACCAACGGTTTTTGTGTTGGAAAATCCATGTTTGGAAAAATTGGGTAAGATTGGGAAGGGAAAAGGTTTTGTCTTTGTATTTTGGGTAAGTGGATACCATTTTATAAAAATACACCTTAGTTTTGGGGTAAATTGTTATCAGATAAAAACAACGGTCAAGTGCGAGTCGAATTGGCACACGAAGGGTTCCGTAACATCGCACTTTGAACGAGTGTTTCTTATATGGGGCCTCCTTTTTATCATTTATTATAATTATAGCGGCAGTAGAAATACATACTCTACGAATACTTAAATTGTCTACCTATTACGGTTCATGAAATACAGTCCACTGACGGATAGACGGACAGACGAACGGACAGTCGTACGGACAGCGGAAGGATATAATAGGCACACTTAAGTGAAGGAGCCCTACAAACTATGCGAAGCTTTTGACCCTGCGTGCGACGTGGGAGGATAAGATGAACAAGGGGGATGGACATCTCATGGACGTAACTTGGCCAATCATAGCCAATTTTCCTATTTTTCGATTATAGATTGGCTCCATTAGTTTGTTATTAGCACAAGAAAGAATTCCTTTTTTTTCGTCATAAATTTAGAATGAACTTTTTAACAAAACGGGGCAGTGGACAAGGAACACGGATTTCGGAATCATTGATATCCTAATCACTATTAGGATGGTCTCGGTGGCGTGGCGGGCGAGTGCTCGGCTGAGACGTAAGAGTCGTGGGTTCGATTCCCGCTGCGGGAGAAATGCTTGCATGTTTTGTAATTATTTATTTCGGGTCTGAGTGTAAATAATTATAATTCAACGCAATGAAGCCAGCGTCTTGGGCACGCTTCCACCGTCTTATGAGCTGGATCAGGTTAGCTATCTATAGATCGTTTGCAATGGTCTTTAGATAGCCCGACTGTTTCTTTTGTATTTTGTAAATCATATTTGTATTAGTTGTAAGTTTCTTTCTCTCAATAAATGTTTGGAATTGTATGATAATTTATGCTAATTATAAAAAAATGCACAAACAACATTTCATAGAATAAGAACTAACGATACTGTATTTTCAGTTTATACTGTGGCCTAACCCGGATCGAATCACAGCTTATTGTAGGCGTGAAACTTTTTCAAAGGAAATTCCAGCGATCCCTGGAATTTGGAAGATTGGGATTCCGTTTTCAAAATTTTAAGAGTTATGTTCTCCTAAATAATTCCACAAGTTTTAATGTTTGTTTGTAGTCCATTAAAATTATGGTATTTTAATGGCTCTGTGAACTTAAAAAACGGTAGCCATAAAATTTTAATTCTCGGCTGCACTTTTTCAGTTATAGTTTTAGGGTTCCGTACACGTACGTAGCCTCCGCTGTACCCGTCCGTCAGCAGCCTGTATCTCATGAACCGTAATAGGTAGAGAGTTGAAATTTTCAGCGTATAAATTTATACTGCCGATAGAACATCAACTTAAAAAATAATATAAAATAAGAAAGGGACCCCATACAAGAAACATTTTTAATGTACATACGGAACCCTTCGTGTGCGAATGCGACTCGCGTTGGTTTCTCTATAAAAATTCCGGATGCGCGAATTCTCTCTCGTGGGATTGTTTGTAGCTTACTAGCCGTTATCTGTGACTTCACCCGCATTGTTTTTATGTATAGTTAGCCAAATTCTATCAAAATCTGTTCAGTGGTTCAGGCGTGAAAAGTTGAGTTCAAAGTTACTGTACATAGTTTCTATCGCACTTGTAATATTAAGGTTGCACACAATAAAACAAAATTATAATCGGTTTTTTAGTTTCAGAGAAGAGATGACTCCCTATTAACAAACATACAAACTTCTTTATCATAATATTGATAGTAATTATCCTACTTTACCCAACATAATAATCGTTAATGAAATACCTATAATCGTGTGTATGATCCCTCATTTGAAGCCGAGACGTTAAACCCGAAGGCTCCAGTTACCTAGGCCTCTAAACCTTATCCGAAACAGTAAAATAACTTAGTAATGGACAATTATTTCGGTCCGTCATATAAAGTCACGGAGCATCTTGGAACCACGTAATAAACGCCATAATCTCATCATTATTGGGCTCTGGTCGTCGTGATTGTCCCCTTAAATAGCTTAGCAAGTTAGCGGTGGTACAGCTAGCTCACTGTAATCTGCCTTGTTTATTTTTAATATGGGTACTGTAGCGGCCACACGGTATAACTGGCGCCCCACGTTGGGCGCCAGTTATACCGTGTGGCAATAAAAATACGGACTTTAATAAGGAACAATATAATTTATAAAAAAACACAAATTTACAAATTTCTGATAATTTCATTTATTTTACTAAGTTTCTGTAGGACAATTGTTATTTTTTTTAATCTTTTTGTCTAGGTAGACTTTTTATCTTTCAAATGCGACTACTCTGATTAAAATACACCATTTATATAATTAGAAACAAAGAAAAAACCAAAAGATAAACTTTCATTAAAAAAAAGTTAAAGATTCCGTATTTTCTAGATAGCTAACTTAACAATTTTTTTTTTCGGATTTTTATCGATAATATTTTGGCTAATATCCGCACATTTCGTTTGATCAAGGTTCGACGATACACATTGTAAATCAAGAACGTCTAAGCAAGCTATGCCACGAGCGCTTCAACCATTAAGGGATTCGACTTAAACACAACGGTTTTGCGGTAATCATTTGTTAGTAAATTTTATATAGCGTCGCATGCTATCATTGCCGCGGCAATCATTGCGATATTACCGCCATTGCCGCAGAAACATTCACCCTATATTCTTTAAAGTAGAAATATAAATAGAAATTGTTTATTTGACACACAATACACAGAAAACAAAAACACTAGACCCAAAAAAATAACAAACAGAAGAACAGAAGTTGAAAACATGCGATAGTAAAATTAAGTGGACTAGCTGATCTGTCATTTTCTCCTTGTGATATAAATTATGTCCCAAGCTACTTAAGTCTTAGGTCTTATGGGCTTTAGATATAATCTAGTCTCTTACCCAGACGTTCTAGTTTAATTATTTATTTAATTAGTGGTGAATGGAGGTAGATCACAAAAAGGTCGGTTTATGGAGGCAATAAAGAATACGGTTTGTTTTTGGAATCGTTGAAATTATTTTTAAGTAGCACACATTAATGCCTGATTCCAATATTCTACTAACAGAATCAGATAAAATCTACTTAGCAATCAGGTAAAGCGAGAGTTGTTAAGTTTTTCTTATTTGACACAGTTTTTAATAAGGCATTTTCGTTTATAACATAATAATCTACTTATAAACATTTAAATAAGTAAATAATTGTAAAATATTGGAATCCTACATATATAAAGTGTCTCTACTATTCACTACCGTGTAACTAGGTCTAGCGAACCAGTGTGAACGGATTTAAAGTGCGCATCAAAGGCTCCTCTCGTGCACTTGACACACATTTTCCTCCACCGTTTGAGAGAGAGCACACATACATTTTTCAAACAGAAAAATCCATTGGTACCCACCGAACCCACGACCTTAGGTAGTATCACTACCGCTAGTTCACCAGTGCTCTAAACGCTTTATAAATAAAGAAGACCTTAATCCTGGGTCCTAATCCACACCCACAGCCGCGGGCGAAAACGGCAATAAGTAATGACACTTATGGGACCGAGATAAAGAGTATTTTCCCTTAATGTACCTGTTTATGAAGGCAATAAAGAATACGGTGTGCTTTTGGAATCGTTGAAATACTTTTTAGGATTGCGAGACAAGCCCTCCTACTTTCATTCTACCTTTAGATAATATTTACTTACAACCAATAAAATACAAAAGAAACAGTCGGGCTATCTAAAAACCGTTGCAAATGGTCTATAGATAGCTTACCTGATCCAGCTCATCAGACAATCCTACAAATATTATAAACACGAAAGTTTGTAAGTATGGATGTATTACGGATGTTTGTTACTCTTTATCGCCTAAACGGCTGAACGCATTTGAATGAACTTGGAATATACATAGTACATGTGCTGGATTAACATATAGGCTATTTTTTATCTGGATACCACGCAAGCGAAGCCGCGGGCGTCAGCTAGTACTCAGTAATCATCAAGCAATACTAGGCGCGGTCAGTAATTGGATGGGTCGAGTGACTTTTTGCACATTTGTAATATTAGTATTTATAAGTATTTTGACTAGTTTTCATAAGAAGAGGCATGTTTTTTTTTTGCATTTTTGCTTGATTTGCATAAGGAATTTTTGGAAAAAAAAAACATGTTATAATTTTTGGCATGATCGTAGCAAATGGCGATCCGTGATCTCTACCTACCCCTATGGGAAACAGGCGTGATTTAATGTATGTATGTATGTATGAATAGGGAACGTGCTGCCATCTATAAAATGTGGCATACAAGATACATTTGTATTATAATGTACATACATATACCTACATACATACAAACATGTACGATGGCACGGAACTCTTCGTGTGTGGATTCGACTCGCACTTGACCGGTTTTATTGAACTTTCCAACAAGTAATCGAGTAAAAGAAATGTGATACAAGTTAGATTAATGTCTACAAAGTACTAATAATAAGTAGGTACTTCAAAGAAAATGGTATTTCTGATATTCTTTTTTTGTTTATAGCCTCATGAATATTTCAAAGTTCAGAGTTAAAATATATTATTCTAATAGAAGGGTAAAATCTTTACCTTGATTTTCGTGTTTTTATTTCGTAAAATATTACAATTACGTTTATGAGAATGTTATTTATTATGAGTGAATACTTTTTGATTGAATCATTATTTATTATCGAATATTTCATAAATTTATGACACCTAGGTATATAAATGAATAATATGTTAAAAAGCTTTACGATTTTTATTTTTTTAGATATTTTATCAAATTAGTATTACCGAGTCAAGCGATACTTGAAAGAAATAAGTAATCGGCGAGCGAAGCGAATATTGACAAAGCAAAATAATTTTAAAAGTACCTACTACTATTAACTACTAATACTAAAAGTTTCTAATGGAGTTTTTTCAGCCACCCGGGTTTTGTGCCCGGGCAGTATTAAGTATGAGCTAGTGGCCAACTCTTGTGAGTTTTTAGGCCACCTAAAGGCCTCCGTCATGGCTTAACGACTTCAAAGCTGAGACCAGCAATATAACGTGCCATCCGAAGCACGGAAGCGCTCAGCTCGTAATGCCACTTGCGGTCATCCATCCCAATTGTGACCGTGCACAACGTTGCTTAACTTCGACGATCAATCAAGAACGTCTAAGCAAGCTACGCCATGAGCGCTTCACGACTGTTGGTGAAACAGTATAGTGAAAAGATGGATGCTTCTAAGCCATTATCTTCCTGCCCTTATCCCACTCTATGTGGGGTCGGTAAGAGTTTTGGTGGTAAGGTGTTTTATGACCGGCCGCCTGCCTGACGTCAACCCTCCTTGGGAATACTTGCTTATTGTATCTCATCATGTTGGAGGACACTATCCCTTAGTCGACCTTTACGACATGCTCGGAGAGAGAAGCAGCTGAACGCATTCTATGTTTTTTTTTTTTTTTCTTTACTCCCAGTCCAGCAGAGAAGTTCTGGATGCTTCGAAGTGCGTCCTAGAAATTTCATTGCCTCCTTTCGAAGTTGCGAAATTGGCCATTAAAAATAAAGCTTATATCCGTAAAAACATCGTGTCATGAACACTGCAGCAAAGTTCCGAAATTGCCACTGATATTACACTTCGTGTCACGCGTAACGGGATGAAAATATACTCGTATATTCGAGTTTTCGACGACAATCAGTGCACTGAATCACTGTTCACAAGTCTACGTCAAACGGATTTGCATGTCAGTGGAAAATGAACTTTGCTTCATCGAATTATGATTCAATTTGGGGAAACTTACGACAACAAAAAAAGGCAATGATGTTGATAGCACAAAGTAGGTTGTGATGTGATTGAACCATTTTGGTACGGCTACTATAGTCGGATCAAAATAAGAGATTCGATATTTGTCAAAATACTCTGAGTAGGGATGGGAACCAAAGAATCAATTGCTAAACAAAATGATTATTGAGACAATTCGATTAACTGTGCATAGAGTCTGTAATCATACAGTTTCATTTTTTCCTCATTGCTTCGCTCAGAGGTGCGTCATTCTGAACTAAAGAATGAATGTACTTACCTTTTATCTGTTACACCAAATTTAGTCCAATATTCCGAAACTAAAATAATAATATCATATAGACAAGTACGCATTTTTATTCCTATTCACTCTTGTTTATTAATTTTCATTATTTTAAATATAATAATGAAACTATAAGTATAATACGTTCTTTAATAAATGGATCTAAAATCTCATAAAAGTTTAGATTTTTCGTCACAATCGATTTCGTTTGGTTCGGAAGTGATTGAAAACTGTTGCAACCTTAGTCGCAATATAGTATTTTTTATCTGTCACTGCAACAACGAACTCGTGCATACAACATTTGAATAACGTCATGTCGAAATATTGATCAAGCATTAACTAGTGTTTGTGAGAATAATTTGTACAGTTTAAGGTATAACTTAGTGCTTGTAAATAATACTCAGTGGCATAGTGTGTGTATATATAGTGGCTCAGTGATACTCAATAATAATTTGGCATTATGGTTGACTTTTCGATTGCTTGTGTAGACGTTAGTACAAGTTATCACGGCAAACAAAATTCAAATTGGACATATTATTTTGACTCACCTGTTATTCGATTTTAATAAAACTTCGAATACATGTCGTTTGTATATCTATTATGTTAAAAACAAAACAATAAATACTAAGTAAAGAAAGTTAAATTTCAAAAGGACAAAAATAAATTATCAAGCCCAGTTTAAAATCTTTTATTCATCTGACGCTGCTCGAAAAATCGTATTTTTTTTCAATAAAATTATATCAACGCATGATGCGTCTTACGCGTGAATGTCTTAGGTTCGTCTCCATGCTTCACGATTCTTTGTTTTAGTTTTAAAGTGAAACTAGGTACAGTAGTAAATATTACTATTCTGTGACATCAACGAGCGTGCTTTTTTGTGAAAATTTTTTTTTCAACGATTGAATTTCGCATTTCCGATGGAGAGTCTACGAGATACGATTTCGCGCTTTACTAAAAAACTAGCTGTTCACTGGTTTTACTGATGTATGGTAGATAAGCGTTCTATTCGGCTAGAGATTGATAGGGCAATTTTGGTTTTCATTTATATCCAGAGGGAAATAACGCTATTTTTCAGCGTAGGTATGTATGCATTATACCTTAGTTTTGGTAGATGTTTATGTCTCAACTTACAGTAAGTATAGTTCCTCGGCATAATGGTTTTAGATGTTTACGAACGTCTTTTGACTTTCGTAAAGATGTTCAAAAATAACATAAATATGCACAGGACATACACAGTAACATAAGAATATACATAGTACATGTGCTGGATTAACATATAGGCTATTTTTCCTCCGGGTACCACGCGAGTGAAGTCGCGGGAGGCAGCTAGTAAATAAATAAATAAAAACTTCGTATCAGATACCCATGTTGGATCTAACATGACATACGGCCATTTTATTCCCGTGAAATTCACTGCAGTTTTTGTTACAACGGTTTCATAAAACGGTGACCGTAATGACGTACGTTGTGATCGAGTTGTTCCTGAAGACCTTGTCTTGCTATTCAATGAGATTTTTTAGAAAAAGTTCAAAATATCAAACAATTAAAAATACAGATGTGTATTTAATAAAAACCGGACAAGTGCGCGTCGAATTCGTTATTCGAATAAATGTTTCTTGTATGGGGCCACTTTATTTTTTTATTATTTGTTGTTATAGCGGTAATAGAAATACACACTCTGTGAAAATTTTAACTCTACCTATTACGGTTCATGAGATACAGCCAACTGACTGACGGATTGACAGACGGACGGACTGCGGAGGCTTAGTAATAGGGTCAAAACTGACATGGGTAGACCGATGGCAGGCTTATTATGGTGAAATTCGATTGCGGATGATGATAATGACAAAACATAAACTTTTTAGTGGGAGATTCTCTCCCGGTGTTATGCTATATCTACTAACGGACGGTCCCAATATTCTACTAACGGATGACGGACCGTAACCATAGCAACGGCGGTGTGAGAAGCTGTGCTGCGATCCCCAACCTGCATGCTCGGCGTGGGGATTATGGCCATACCCCCCTATGTTCAGTCACAATAAGAAAAGGTCCCTAGTTCCCAGCCGCCCCGTTAGTCTTAGCCATGGTAGCGGTCACGACCAGGACGGGGTAAGGGGTGCTAAGAATCACCGGGCAACCGTTAGGCTATCAAAAACACCTGACCCTGGCTACGTGCCCGATGGCACTCATTAAGGGAGGCCAATGTCCAGTTGTGGCCTGCTATAGACTGATGATGATGATGTGTTACGTTTTTTAACGGCCACCGTTTCGTAGGAAGCTAAAATTTCTGTCAAATGAAACCTTGCGGCATTTTTTTGTAAACGTTGTACTTATTCTTTTTGTTGAGCTCCGAATAAAATGCGACTGATAATAAACTAGCCTGACAAAACGAAAATATGTAATGCTAATCTTAGCTGGACTACAAATTAGTACAATTTTTTTGGAAATTCCCGGAATACTTTTATAGAGGTTTGCATATACTAATCGTGTCACTAGTTCTTGCGAACCAGTGTAGTGAAAGGGTTTAAAGTGCGACTCAAAAGCATCTTTCATGCACATGGCGGTTTGTCTATGCGCTAATTACATTCGCCAGAAGATTTGCCAAACTGTCATGAAATTATACAATGTAACAGAATTCCTCAACAAAACTCTACAACAAATGTATAATTTATCTTGTGAAATATTGAACGACACAAAGCATTACAGATGTGACATAATAGAATAGAATGCATTCATCACAAATAAATCCTGGTTGTGTCACTAGTTTTTTTGAACCAGTGTGGTGAAAGGATTGAAAGTGAGCCTCAAATTTTTTTAGGGTACCCGACGTGCTGGTTTCTTCACGATATTTCCTTCACCGTTTGAGAGCACAGCTATAAATAGCGCACGGTACAGCTTAAGGCTGGATCCGAACCCCTTACAAATTGGTAATACTAGACCACAAGGGTTCTTGTAATCATTGCCAATCAGAGGCATAAATTCGAACAAATCGTCACCGGGTAGATCGGATTTTAACCGGTGGGCAGTTCATCCGATTTCCAGGTAGTTACGGATGCGAGCTCCGGTATCGAAGGTAATTGACAGCTGGCGTAGTGGACCGTGGTGACTACAGCGCGCCAGGGTAGGTGGTACAAACCTTCCTCAGTAATATACTGTGATACTCTAAACTAAGGCCTTTAACCATCTCATCATCTCCCTGCCCTTTTCCCACTTAAGTGGGGTCGGCACAACATGTTTTCCTCTTCCATTCCCCTCCATCAGCCGTCATTTCAGTATTCACTCCTTTCTTACTCATATCATCATTCACGCAATCCATCCATCTCTTCTTTGGTCTACCTCTACCCTTGTATCCATCCACTTTCATATCTAACATTCTTCTCGTTACATGACATTCATCCCTCCGCATGACATGCCCAGGCCTTTAACCATCTATAGTAGACTATTTCTATAGCGTCAGGAGGCAACTTTTTACCTTCACAAACGGGACGCTGTAGTGTCCGGGACGAATTAAGATGGAGTAGGCTTGCCCAGCACCTATACCATCCTCTCAGCTTAGTTGGCCTTGTCCACAGGAAAGACATGGTCAATACGTGCGGAGCTGACTAAGCCGCGGTTTCCTCACGAGAAGATGAAATTGTATAAAAAAAACTCAACGTAAGGAAAGTCGACCAGCGTTCCGCTAGTCAACTATATTAGTTTGATGAGGTGTCTAGATATAATAAGACGTATGTACAATCTCCAAACTTTGGTTGGCATACAATAATAGACTGAAGCAGCTATAAACATTTGAGCTAGCAACACGGACTATTGGATTACCTAACTGTTACTGTTTGTTTGTTTTTTTTTCAATGCTGATTTTAGGGTGTGCGGACACGATCCGATTACTATAGTTATCTAGTTACTGTCCTAAAAACAAATTATAAAAAAAAAGATGTTACATCTACCTATATGGGCGATGGGCTGATCATTCTGTCACCATGGTTTACCATATGCATTTAGGGATTTTGTATCAGAAGTGGCTGCAAGTTTTCTTATGACTACTTGTGGCTCTGCCCACCCCATTAGGGATACGGGCGTGATAATATACATAGGTACATAAATGTATTGAAAAAACTTTCGAAATATATACACTAGGTATTAAAAAAACCGGTCAAGTGCGAATCGAAGTCGCATACGAAGGGTTCCCGTACATAAATGTTTCTTGTATGCGGTCATGAGATACAGCCCGCTGACAGACGGACGAACGAACGGACAGCGGATGCTTTATAGGGTCCCGTTGGCACCCTTTCGGTACAGAACCTTAAAAGCATTTTAACTCTGTTTCTGCCGGCCAAAAAATCATACCAGGAAAAATAATAAAAGAGAAAACTCTAGCTTAATAACACAATAAGGTAAGCGACTGACCATGTCTTTCTGCGGATAAGGCCGACTAAGCCGAAAGGATGGTATAGGTACTGGACAAACCTACTCTGTCTAAAATCGTCTCGGACACTACAGCGTCCCTGTGCTACATACTTATAATAAATACGTATACTTTAAATCAGAAGTGGCTGCAAGTTTTCTTATGTTTACTTCTGGCTCTGCCCATCCCATTAGGGATACGGGCGAGATAATGTATGTATGTAACACCCAGACTCAGAATAAATATTTGCAGAAGATACAAACATTTCTTCCGTAGCGGGAATCGAATCTACGTTTTTGCGACGCCCGCCACGCCTTCGTCAATATCCCTAATCTTCAATAGGTAGTGGGTCTCCTAATCTACTATCCGCCATCCATCAGGAACTTGGCATAAGCAAGTTTGTGTCCTGATTATTCGACACAATCCCGCTTTCCATGTTACTTTGTCAGCAGAATACATAAGCTGATTTAATCATAATAAACTAGCTGTGGGAGAGTGAATAATTTTGTTATCATGTGGGGTGAATAGAAATGATTGTTATTCATAGTTTTGGATGAGTTATGAGATAAGTTTTGTGGTTGTCATGTATGGAGATTGATGATGTTGCATGAAGATTTTTCGTCAAGGCTTTTACGCACAGCAGGCAATTGCGCTTTTCTGAACGAGAGCACTGGTGGTCTAGTATCTAGTTAAGGTCGTGGGTTCAAATTCGGCCGTGTTCCAATGGATTTTTTTGTTAGAAAAACTTATGTACGCTATACCAGTAGGTACTCTCAAACGAAGGAAAACATCGTGACATTTGTAACGTGCGCGAAAGGAACCTTTGAAGCGTACCTTAAATTAAACAACACTGGTTCAAAAGAACTAGTGACACACTAGTTAGTAGTTAGTATTGAACGGGTTCGTGGAGGAAGCCTTTCATCAGAAATCGGAAACTATTCCTTGCTCTCAAATGTACTCGTGTGATAACCTAACAAAGAAATTTGAATTTTTCAATAAACATTGTCACTAGCGTAACCAAACTTATCGTGACAATCTATTTCTAACTTAGGGTGTAATTTTCCCACCTGCGGCAGCTCAAATGGTCTCATCAGGTCGCTCAATGGTAGCAAATTGGACTAATATCTTCAACCGTAAGACGCTAAACACACACCACCGCCGAACCGTGCGGTTTTGAGATCGAGGCGCGCGGAGAGACGAGCGAGACAGACTGTAGTTTTGGCAATACCGCTTCATCATCATCATCATCTTCCTGCCCTTATCCCACTCTATGTGGGGTCGGCACAGCATGATCCAAGGATCAGTAAGAGTTTTGGCTAAGGTGTTTTATGACCGGCCGCCTGCCTGACTTCAACCCTCCTTGGGAATACTTGCTTATTGTATCTCATCATGTTGGAGGATACTATCCCTTAGTCGACTTTTACGACATGCTCGGGGAGAGAAGCAGCTGGACGCATTCAATGTTTTTTCTTTACTCCCAGTCCAGCAGAAAAGTAATACCGCTTTTAATTCAAATTATTAAATTGGACAGAATGGGGCATATATGGGTCGAACCAGTATAATTATCATTTGGATAGAAAAATCTTAGGTCGAACGAGGAAGCTCTATCACATACACGCTTCAGTAGGTTTGAGCAGCGCCATAAAAAACCGGCCAAGTGCGAGTCGAATCCGCACACGAAGGGTTCCGTACCATCGATCGTAAATCTACATAAATGTTTCTTGAAACAAAAATGAATGGAGGCTTCTTTTTTTTTGTTTCATTCTATTTTTTTTTATTATTTGTTGTTATAGCGGCATTAGAAACACACTCTGTGAAAATTTTAACTCAGACAGACTGACGGATTAGATTAGTATTAGGGGTTAGTAATTATGTATCGCGAGAAACGTTACGAATCGTTAAAAAGTCCTATTATTTGTAGGTTGATTTATACTATTTGTGATAGATGTCACCCAATATATTGCTGTCCGAAAAATATTACTCCTAGTGTTAGTGCGACCACAATGTCTGGCTCTGTCATTGGAAATGCTGAATGGTGCCCTTTGTTACCTTATTCTATTGTAAGAACATGTTTTTGTTCATAGAATATATGTCTATTCTATTCTACAGGCATAATAAACACGGCAAAACCGTGCGGAGCACGCTCGTGTGTGATATTTTAGTTCTATCTCCCGAAGTAATCGATGGATTGGTCTGAGCTCAGTTTGATCCCGCCATTTCGAACCCGCTATCGAATAAACGAGGCGTTAAACGTTCTGTTCGTTTTGCGATACCCTAGTTTAGGAGTTTCAACGGTTTAGAAATGAAAATAGTCTGAAATACAAGCATGTTATTTGCTCAGTCTTCGGGAATTCAAGAAGAATTACGCCCTGATACTAATGACAATATTAAAGATTTTTATATTCGAAAGTGTATGTGCGTAGTACAGAGTACTCTTAAACGGTGAAGGAAAACATCGTGATGATACCCAGTTCCCAAAAGATTTAAAGACATTGTATCAAGGCATTGTACAAAGGAGAGGCTCCCTTTATCCACGTCAGTTTTTTCTTTACACGTTTTCGTACACTACAAAGCATTCAAATGAGCTTATTTTTATGCACTCTGCACAATCATCTCTTCGAAGTTTTCAAGCTTTATGACATGTTTCTTCGAAATATTTACCTTTACTGGTTAGCTGAAAGAAAATGCTAATTAGCGTTAAGTTCGCTTGTGTACATGTTTTTATTTTGTGCAATAAAGAATTTTCTATCTATCTAGGCCATACTTAAGAGTACATAGAGCATGAAAGATCACTTATTATCTAAATC
The DNA here is from genome assembly GCA_949320045.1 of Scotopteryx bipunctaria. Classification (NCBI taxonomy): domain Eukaryota; kingdom Metazoa; phylum Arthropoda; class Insecta; order Lepidoptera; family Geometridae; genus Scotopteryx; species Scotopteryx bipunctaria. The sequence continues at coordinate 3,131,508 of OX439459.1, read as the reverse complement.
TATGCACCCGAGAGGATCTTATTGAGACCATAGAAGTGGCATCATATTTTGCTAAGTTAAGTAAAAGTAAGTTCGTATGAGCTAGTGGACAACTCTAGTGACGGAGTTTTTAGGCCGCCTAAAGGCCTCCGTCATGGTTTAACGACTTAAAAAGCCGGTACCGACTGTTTAACGTGCCCTCCGAAGCACGGACGCGCTCAGCTCGTAATGCCACTTGCGGTCACCCATCCCAATTTGTGACCACGCATATCGTTGCTTAACTTTAACGATCAATCTAAAACGCCTAAGCAAGCTACGCCACGAGCGTTTTTTGCTAAGTTGATCTAGTTAAATTAAATTAATTTGAGAGTTTGAGCTCATTGACACGATGAATGAATGAATCTAAATCTATATCCGTACCTATATAATATTGCAATTCGATCAGGAATAACAGAAAACTCTACAAAAACAGTTGGCAGGCCGCCACGTGACCGAGGGATATCGGCCAATTTGGCACACCCGTTAATATGACAATTAGTGAGGCTGCAATCTGCGGCTGTTACTATAACTTCTCTCATTTGCTTATTTGATCAGATCTATCTACTCCATTTAGCGATAAACGATAATATCGTGTCAAACTTTATCCCATGCATGGGTGTCTGAAAGATATTTCTCTTAAGTGATAGTGACCACCAATTGTACGCTTGTTTTAACGTGTTTTGTTTCTACTTTAATATTCTTTTGAAGCTATTAGACATCAAACAATGTACATCGATTTTTTTTAATTTTGCCGTAGAGATTTTCTACGGCAGAAATCGAACGAGCACCTCTCGTGTCTCAGCCAGACACTCGTCCACTACGCTGCTATAGACAATTTTATCATCGATTCATTGGGGGTCGTTCTACACTTCACGACTGCCTTTCGGGAACCATTAGGTAATCCAACAGTTATCTTTTCTTTGAGCTCTAAAACTTGTCCATTTCCACTTTAACTTGCATAATCTTAAAACCTCTAGAGAAATAGAGTCACCGACTAATGACCGGTTCCAATATTCTACTAACGGACGATGGATGGTTCATTCACAATGTCGTTTTTATAGTTTCGTACTCGAAGGGTGCTAACAGGAACTTAAATCTAAGCCTCCGCTGTCCGTCCGTCCGATGGTACGGAACCCTTTGTGTGCGAATTCAACTCACACTTAAACAGTTTTTTCAAAAAAATATGGCGTTTTATCATACAACGTTGCTATAGTAATAAACAATTCGTTGTTCTTTAGTAGATTATTGGAACCTAGCATTAGTCGGTTACCTATCTCCAACAGATTACTTAGTTTTCCACAAACGCACAACCTTAGTACGCGGTAAAAAGCTAGGTACTTTATTCTGATAAAAGATTAAAAAAATACTTTCTACCTATCAAAAAATCACAAAACAACTTTTCGTTTGAGCTCGTCAATGAATGGAAATTTCGGGAAATTTGTAAGGAATTTTCCACATTAGGAAAATGAACACCTATCCCCTGCGGGACCCCTCAACTTTATTTCGCGTTAGCTCTAATGTCGTAGAAATTCTGATGGAATTTCACCTGCTCCTATAATTACATTACTGTATTTTTGGACCTCCTGGCATTTGGGTGGGAAATCTTTTTATTTCCGTACTAATATTGAAAAACTTTTTATTTAATACAAACATACATACATAATATTATCACGCCCGTATCCCTGGGGTAGGCAGAATCACAAGTAATCATAAGAAAACTTGCAGCCACTTCTGATCCAAGACTCCCAAGATGGATATGGTGAACCATGGTGACAGGTGATGGTGACACCCATATGGGTCCATTAAGTTGGAGAGGATACTGGGTACTTCTTAGTCGACTTTTCCGACATGCTCGGAGAGAGAAACAGCTTTTATTCACAAGTAATAATAATAATAATATAATAATATTTGTGGAAATTTCACACAGCGCCATCTAGCCCCAAACTAAGCAAAGCTTGTACTATGGGAACCAGATGGCTGATAGAATACTTATATACTTTTTTTTGTAAATACATACTTATAATACATAGTATTGAAACACCCAGACCCGGAAGAAATATTTGCAGAACATGCAAACATTTCTCCCGCAGCGGGAATCGAACCCGCGCCTCTTGCGTCTCAGTCGAGCACTCGCCCGCCAAGCCACCGAGGTTGATCTTAAGTAAGAGCCTGTAGTGTCCCAACTGTAGGGACAAAGATCTTAGCTTACGTTCTTCAGTACTAAATACAACTTATTTAAAAAGAAAATAGTTACACAGATGGATAATTACACAATGTTGTTGATTGTGTAGAATGCTCATTATCTGATCAGGATGCAAATTATTAGCGTAAATGGTTCAAAGGTTTCCTCTGCCAAATTAGAATAAAAATACACCAAAGGAAATTGCCGCTTAAAAACCGACATCTTTAGGAAGGCAAACAAAAAAACCCCGTCAATTTGCGAAGTTAAAGACGGCAAAGTAAACCGTAATAAATTACGATCATTGTGAAACAAATTGAACAATTTCGTACAATTTGAACTTGACCCTTTTAAAGGTTTCCAAATTTGTTCATTTGAGTAGGTATTTTGTCCTCTTTAGCGGAGTTCCTACTGCGCGGCTCTCAGAGTGAATAGACTGAACTGCTAGTTTATGTAATGGGGGGTCCAAAGCGCCTGTGAAACGCTAGAGATAGCATAATTCTAATTGTGTCTTTCAGCTTAAGGCCTCCGCTCACTTTATATGTCACATTAAAGAATATGTATGTAACTAACCCCAGAATAGTCAAACGCGACTCAGAGTTGAGCATGTTTCAACTCACGGTTTATTGACAGTTTCTGATGAAAATCTGTCAAAACATCGTCATTTGAGACGTGCTCAACTTTGAGATGCGTTTGAGTATTCGGGGGTAAAGCAATTTTATGAATATAATTCATTTTCTTTTATAACCGGATCGTTAACATCCCGACACAAAGCAAAGCAATTTTTTTTAGCACAATTTCAACTTGACTTTGCTTTTTTTATGTTGGGACAGTGAAAATCTGGTTATGGAAAGGAGTTGGCGGAAATCTTCTGCTGAGAAAGATTGAAAGAGAATTTGACAGCAGTTGTTTGAGAACATTTTTTCGAATAGAAAATTTCATTGGTGCGGATTTAAACCCATAATTTTAGTACTGGAAAACGGGCACCACCAATGCTACTAGCATTGGTGGTACTCTTAAGCCACAAGTGCGCTCAATCTCAGTCGTCAGCTCACAATGAGTCCTTCTGTATTGTAAATTATTACTCCGACTGTTGCTCCCTTTAACACGGTTCCTTATAGGATTGAAGTATTAAATTATTAAAGTTAGTTGTTTGGCAGTTCTCTTGAACTTAAAGGGGTCTGTCAGTAAGTAAATACAGGTGTTTATTTAATTACGGTAGTAACAAGTAGAGTGTCGGGGTGAATCGCACTGTTGTTGCAGACATACAGGGGTTCCTCAAGGTAGCTTTTAGATTGATGAAGTCTAAATATTATTCAATCAATACTAATAAAACCGGTCAAGTGCGGGTCGTATTCACGCATGAAGGGTTCCGTACGTATAATTGAAATGTTTCTTGTATGGGGCGCCCTTTTAGTTTTATTATTTCTTCTTAGTGGCAGTAGAAAAACAAAATCTACTCTCTACCTATTTATTCGGTTCATGAGAAACAGTCTGTAACAGCCATACATACACCGCAAATACATTTCTCCTCCTTTTTTGCAGTCGGGTAAAGAATAAAGCTATTTTTATCTTACAGAGTAAAAATAGTTGGATAAAATAAAAATAACACACATAATACTGTGTATTTTTAATGTTATGGGCAGGTTTTACTTATTTTTTACAATGTTATAAAAATACTACAAAATTTTATACAGGCAATTACTTACAATATCTGAAAACAATATCGTTTTTTATGATGTTTTCTTTACTGGCAAAGGATTATAAATTTTAACCCAGCGCTATGAACTCATATTTTCTAAGAGGCGAAATGAAGTTTAAATTAGCTACACATCGAAAGGATAATCCAATTCTTGCTAAGTATAATAAACAGGATCATGCGATGAATTAAGATTAGAGAATGGAACTATAACTCGTTAGTAGTAGCCGGACAGACAAAACTGCGTACGACTTTAAAACAGCTAATGAATTCAAATTACCAAATTTTCTGATACTAGTTTTTGTTGAAATGTACATACCTAAACATATTTTCACGCTTATATCCCTAATGGGGTGGGCAGAACCAAGTAAACATAAGAAAACTATCAGCCACTTCTGATTTAAAGTTCTAAGATGGATATGGTGAACCATGGTGGCAGGTGATCAACCCATCGCCCATACGGGTGGTCCATCATTTTGGAGAGGATACTACCCCTTACTCGACTTTTACGACAAGCTCGGGAAGAGAAGCAGCTGGACGCATTCTATGTTTTTTTTTCCCAGTCCAGCAGAAACGTGAAGTATTGAAGAGAAGCAGCATTGAAATGTACTGGAAAGTTTAGATATTTTTTCCATTGATATCCGGATTATAAAAATATGGACATTTTTGGTAAAATATGGACATCAATCAAGGCGTCCTCATAATTTTGCTTCCCTTTTGTCCGTCAAAACTAATACACACACTTATCTATTGTGTTTTACTTTTATGGAATACTGCAAATTGTTTACTCTTGTCTTCATGAATTCATGACTCCAAAGCTAAGCCCGGCTAAGAACAGCCGCATTAAAAGCAATTCTAAACCAAAGCTAATTTTCCTCTGAGATTGAAAATAGTAGTTTACCGTTTTTATATTAGTAATTAGCTCAGCGGATAGCATAAATTGATTAAATATAATTTATCACTCATTTGTATAATATTGGAGCCTTACCAATACTTAGTTTTGAATAAAAAGTTAATGCATTCTCTTATTTTCCAACATACTTTCTTTACAAGACCTCGGTAGCGTGGCGGGCGAGCGCTCGGCTGAGATGCCAGAGACGCGAGTTCGATTCTCGCTGAGGGGGAAATGTTTGCATGATCTGTAAATATTTCTTCCGGGTCTGGGTGTTGTAATATGATGTATTATAAGTATGTATTTACAAAAAATAAAAGGTTTTTAAAGTCAAAGTATATTTATTGCTTAACTAGCTGCTACCCGCGGCTTCGCTCGCGTGGTATCCGGATAAATAATAGCCTATATGTCAATCCAGTACATGTACTATATATATTCCAAGTTTCATTCAAATCCGTTCAGCCGATTAGGCGTAATTGAGGCACAAACATCCAAACTCACAAACTTTCGCATTTATAATATAAGTAAGATTACATGTCAAAAAAGATGTCACAGATAATAGAGATTCAATGTAATTTGCCCTTTTTTAGGGGCGTGCAATGACTAATTATTTACAAAATTAAAATTATAATAATAGTAATAATGTCAAAAATAAGTATTCTTACAGCCATCTGGTTCCCATAATACAAGCTTTTCTGAGTTTGGGGTTAGATGGCGCTGTGAGAAATGTCCACAAATATTTTTTATTTAATGATTTGGGAAATATAAAAAAAAATGATTTGCGAAATCTAAATAAAACTATATTAAAAAAACACAATGACTGACTGTTGCACTAGTTGCTCGTAAAAGCGGAAAAAATATTGAGACACTATCAAAGAAAAGATTTTTCTCGTAGCTATCTTCTATTTGTATTATAATTCTTTTTGAATAAAATTGTACTCACAATGCTCTCGGGTTTCACTATTTCTGGTAACGAGAACGGAATTGTACACGCTATTTTTTCCGGCACTGTATCTGAAAAAATAACACCTACCTTTTGATATTAAATTTGCTCCCGATGACTGCATTGAAATTGTTTTTTTTTTTATGGAGGACACACGGACACGTCAAAATACATATATTTATGTTTTATATTTTGGCATTTTGACTTCGCAGCTTACGAGGAAATTTATGTAGTTTTTTCTTGACGAAACCAATTTTTATATGTTTATTTTTATTTTCGATTAAGTTTCTAAGATCATCTGCTACTATACTATGCTCATATTACAAAAGATCAGTGTAGTAAATGGATATTCACCACACTGGTTCTTTGTGACACGAGCAGGAGGATTGAAGTGCGCTTCAAATCGTGAACTTGACATCATACTTTCGAACATTTTAGATTATCCACTCAAGAAAAGTGCGCAAACGTGAATGGATTATTACAGTTTAATTTAAATGTTCTGTAATTTTCACATAGAAAAAAATGATGAAATATTTTGAACTGAAAATTGTTATTAAAATACGGGCGTAAAAGTTTTATATAGTCATTCACTTATTAACGACACAGAAATACAATTTCATCGATAGGTACCACCTGTGTAAAACAAAATCGATAACTCTGCTCGAATGCGGTACTCTGCGGATCCTTCAAAGCCGGTCAAAAATTAGACAATTTAAACACTAGGTAGAAGGCACAAATTGTGCCAAAACCCACAACAGAGGCGCAGGCGTATTTTGACAACCAGATCACGTGGCTCGTTTTATTTTCCCGCAAAATGCTTTCAATTGCAGTTCTCGTTAGCTATTTGATTTGGCAGATATTTCGTTGGATGCCGGAAACTAGGTATGATGTTGCGATCTTTATTTTTAAACATGCTGAGTTTTATAAAGTTGCTGTTGGTAGTGTAATTTTTGCCCACCGATTCTTCGATTGTAAAATTTAGTAGATCGTGGAATTCGTTCGTTTTACATAATGTATTTGTATATAAATAAAAAAACACGCCGTATTAATCCTATAGCATTTTTTGTCTATGTTTAGTGTTTCCACACAATTCATACTACCCTTTGCCCAATCGCCCCACGAAAAGTCCTGTAAAAATTTTGCTTGTAACTTTTTGTCTAGCTTTTTTTGTCGTTCCCGCTAAGCAATATACTGAAACTACCCAATAGTAGATGAATACCCAAAAGTACATTTGGTTAAACAATTTTTTTAAACAGAATCGTCTTTGTTTCCGTTTCAAAAATACATTTTCAATCAATGCAATGAATGAAAATATCCAAAATCTGCAACAAAAATGTTAGGTACAAAGACCTACTTGGCTTTTATCAGTGATTTAAGGCCACTTGCTCGCCGAAATATCCAACTTTAATCCTCATAAATTTGCACGGCCGAAGTATTGGATTTTTATAGGTTCATCGGGGTGAAAAGGACTATTTCGGGGAGATGGAGCACGTAAAACTAGTTCAAGGTTAACACGTAGGTCAACTAAAACGTAGGGTCTTAAATCACTTAATGCCTGATTCTAATACTCTACTAATGACGCATTTTTTATTAGCAGGGCAACGTGCAGAGAAAAGAGTCTGTGAGAAAGCGCCATACATTTATTATGTCGTTGTCTATTAATAGAATATTGGAACCGACTTACATCACTTGAGGTCTAAAGCTGTAACTTCCTGCTACTGCTCGTGTCAATGTTTCTAGGAAACTGTGTGGTGATAGGATTGAAGTGGCAAGGCTCCTTTATTATGTCGTAGATCAAAAAAAAGTTCAAAAACATGTGTCAAGTGCACGAAAGTAGGCGCACCTAAAAACCTTTCACCACACTGGTTCGAAAGAACTAGCGACACGACTAAGTGTACTTATCTTCGACGACGACGGAGCATACTTCAACCGATGATTTTGATGATGAGCAATTTTATCAAAGTCAAAGTCATTTTTTTTTATTCCCTGAAACCACGGGGATCACTTGGACACGTCTTAAATCAACGTTGCAATTACACCTGTTCGTAACGCGACCAAGCGTAGAAGATACAGGTAAGGACACGCTTGGCAATTTTTTGGAAAGTGATCCCTTTACGTAGGTACTTATAACGTAAGGCATACCGGATTTTTTCAAAATATTTTCCTCCACCATTTGTGGGAACAGAATAATCCATTAACTAGGATTTTTTTCGCAGGATCAAAGGAGTGGCGCCGACGTCACTGGTATTGAGTAATTATACCAATTTAGGAAAAAACATTCTTAAATAAGCTTACATAATTATCATAAAACAATGTTAAAACTTCACCCAGTAATTTCATTCGTAAGTAATTAAAATTAATGGTAATTATAATGGTTCAGTGGACTGGTAATATTAAAGGAATTTATTATTAAGCTCTCATAAATTGGTCTATCTATTTTAATTTACCAAACCAAAATTAATATGTGGATTAAGTTTCCTCTGCTTTTGAAGTACTTAGTTACATAGTCAGCGGCATGAGTTCATAAACATTTTTTCTTCTCTTTAGGTATGTTGTATTAAAATTGTAAGTTTTGTTCGAAAATTTTGTTTGCAAATGCATTATATTCATTGGTTACGGATGTATTTTGGATTTTAAATCATCGTCATTCTCTTTCAGACTTGAATGAATCATATTTTAATAAATGAGTATATTATGAAGTTACCAGTCATGTGCCCATTTCAACGCCAAATATTATGAATCTGCTGCTGAACTGAATTGCGTACGATTCACCTAAACCACAGAATAACTAATAGTACTTGCGTACAGAAGATTCACTCTCGAACAAAAGTCCAATTTAGGTATAAAAATTTGGCTAAATTATTTCAGACCAACTAATTAAAGATTTTTTATTTAGATTACTACAAACATAAGATTAGAAGTCATTGTAAGTTGCAAACATCACAGAAAAGATTCTGGCGACGGAGCTGGCGTGCAAGCCGAGCGGCAGCTTACAGCGATTCGCCGCCCCGGGAGGTGCGCCGGCTGAACGTAGGTACCTAAACTTCAAACTATTTTACCAAAAAATAAAGAAATTGAAGGACATGGGCCGTAGATGGACGAGGCTATCACAGAACCGTGTTGGATTGCACAAGCAAAGGGAGGCCTACGCCCAGCAGTGGACAAAAGCAGGTCATGGATGATGATGATTTTTCTACTTTATGTAGGGTCGGCACAACATTTTACATCTTAAAAATACAGAAGAAAATCATTACGTTCATGAAGTTTTTTCTCTGACCGTACTTTTACATCATCAAATGCAAATAAATGCTAGTAAAAGAGTATCGTGAGAGAATTTCACAAAATACCCACAGCCTACAGTAACCAACACAGACGAAGAACGAAAACCATTCTGTCCAAGAAAATGTTTTACGTTACTTTGTATGCACATAACTTTCATTTAGTATATTTTCATCAGCCGTACTCCATTTTACATTTTGAAACCTTTAAAGAAATATTTTACAGTAAATTTTCGTGAATTGCTCTTTATTTTGTTTGACGTGAATTTGAAAGAAAACTACGACTAGTGGAACGACTCGCAAGTTTTTTTTTTCATACAAGTTTTCTCCTACTTCTCTGCTGGAATGGGAGTCAAGAAAAAAACATAGAACGTGTCCAGCTGCTTCAACTCCAGCTGTACATGGCGGACCTAAAAAGGTGAAAAATAAAATAAAAGTTTTACAAAAAATAACTGGTTTTCTAGGTTTACTCGTGTGGTAGATACCAGAACAAAACGTCGATTTCACCTAGCAGCGTTATTTCAGATGAAAATATGACTGTAAATAATGTTCCAAGTTTCCAGCTACTTCTACAACTACTATTCATGTCACTAGATCTTGCGAATAAGTGTGGTGAAAGGATTTTAAGAAAGTGCGCCCCAAAGGCTCTTTTCGTCCACCTAACACAATGTTTTAAAACTTTTTATGTTTTTTCTACGACATGCCGGTTTTCTCGCGATGTTTTTTTTTCATCGTTTGAGAGCATTGGTATTTTAGCGCACATATTTTTATCGAAAAAAAAACATTGCTGCACGACTGGAGTAGAACCCGCTACCTTAGGATCGGAACGCGGAGGTGCTAACACTAGACTCATGCTTTAGAACTTTTTAGGTTCTACGACATGCGGGTTCCCCCACAATGTTTTTCTTCACCGTTTAAGACTAGTGGTAGGTTTTTCTAAATCGATTAATGCACCCGTAATCTTAGGATCGGGAAGCGGTGCTACAAGTGCCCTTAAAAACAAAAGTTTAACTTTTAACACAATAATTTCCACATATGAAAAATACGGATATTCTAGGTAAAAATACAAACACCCTTCTAAATAATTCACCCTCGCACCTCACATACGTATCTCTTTATCCAATTAGGGTGTAGGGTGAGAGGAGGTATGTGTGAACTTGAATTTGTGGGGGAAAACACGTTTCAGTTCTTTGTTTGAATATTTTGAAAGTTAATGAAATCGAGACAGCCTCCTTTATGATTCCTTTATGAGAAGGCACACTTTTTTGTGAAAGGTTAAAAAATACCGCATAAATTACCTAATACGACACGACAGATTCATAAAGAAGATCATAGGAAGGAAGGTGAAAGGTAACCAAGGTAGGAAAGGCAAAGAATTAACTTCAGATAAAGGAAAAAGTCTGTCATGGCGTATAGAAGTAAACGAGAATGCATTGGAAAAATAGAGGAAACTGCATCAAACCAAGAGGTTTGGTGCAAACAAAAAGTAAGAGCTAGCTCTCAAATAAAGTAATCTAGATCTTGCTTCTTTGCTGGACTAGCAGTAAAGAAAAAACATAGAATGCGTCCAGCTGCTTTTCTCCCCGAGCATGTCGTAAAAATCGACTAAGGGATAGTATCCTCTCCAATATGATGGACCATCTATATGGGCGACGGGTTGAACATCTGTCACCCTGGTTCACTATATCCATCTTGAAATTTTGAATCAGAAGTAGCTACTTTCTTTTGATTACTTGTGGCTCTGCCCACTCTATTATACGAGCGTGATAATAATGTATGTATGAAATTTCTGTAAAATCAATAATTTATGTTGTTCTTCTATAAAACATAGGCAGTGAACTTCTACAGGCTGATGATGTCGATGAAGCTCAAGTTATCCATTCAACGGGCTTTATCTGTTAATCTGCAATAAGGCTTTCCATTTGATTGGCCGTAAAACGCGATTACATTAAGTCTTTTCCTTGTTACGCTTATTTTTTTTTGACGGATATAAATTCTAATCCCAGAATACTCAAACGCATCTCAAAGTTGAGCACGTCTCTTGACGATTTTTTGACAGATTTTCATCAGAAACCGTCAAAAAACCATGAGTTGAGACGTGCTCAACTCTGAGTGGCGTTTGAGTATTCGGGGGTAAGGGTCGCAGATGACCGCTGGTAGCGTTACCGGTTTTGGTGAAAAAATGAACAAAAGTGAGAAAAAAGAAAGAGAAAAAAAACCAAAAACAAAGCGACACCGATTTGGGGCAAGAGCACCTATTTGTTTAGCTTACGTTCTAGCGTTCTAGTTAGGTATATTTAACGTAAAAACGTCTTTTTGACACTGGCTTGGATTAAAAAGATTCGATTTTGTATAAAAAAAATTAATCTTCATTACAGTCTGTTACCCACTGTTGGGTATAGGTCTCCTTTAGATTTTCCCAGCCCCCTCTCTCCTGTGTGTCTGTTATCCAGGTTTTACCCGCGATCAAAACTTGAATGTAATAAAATGTTATGTTATTTTTTTTAGGTACTGACTGTAATTAATTTATTTAAGTACACACAGTTACAAAGACAAACTACAATAACATTAAAAACTTTAAAATTATTATTAAAATTATGTTAATAAATGTTCAACATTTTATTTAAAAAAAAACTCTTGACAATTTTTTTACTTGATGCAAACATACTTTTTAACATAAATATCCCATCAAAATATTTATTTTAAACCCAAATTAATAATTTCCAAAACCAACAGTGCGGGTGAACGCTTGCCCAATTCAAATGAAACTAAACGAACTGTACTTTATTTACACTGACAAGACCGAGTCGAATTTAAGGAAAATTATTATTATTTCTCTTCCAATTTCATTGTACGAATATTTTAATAGGTATATAAAACTTTGACTGACTGACTGACTAACAATCGACGCACAGCCTAAACCTTAGGTATAATAAGTTCTAAGTAGAAGCATAAACTTGGAGGGCATATTTATTTTGCTTATTTATTAGGTTCACCAACAGTTTACACATGAATAAAACCTTTGCACGACTAATGTCCAAAATACAAAATGTCCAACACGATTTTTGTCCAACGTATGTATATACAAGCAATTGTCTTAAATGCTACATGCGAAACCAATTTATTACAGGTAAAGACAACATGTGCAGTAAACAAACAATTTTCGTTGGTTTATTATTTTTTAGCAGTCTCGTAAAATCCTATCCTAATATATTACAAATGTGAAAGTTTGTGAGGATGTTTGTATGTTTGTTTGTATATTCCTCTTATGGTGTAGGGATGTACTAAGACAAATTTTATTGGCGGTCAATGTAGCGGGGCGTGCCACTATTATACATACAGTCATATAAAACTCTTACTACTGCTCGCTCCGCTTACAATACAATACAATACAATACAATACAATCAAAAAACACATCGGATAAAATTAAAATAAAACAAAATAGGCAGAAGAGAACAATGAGATTTACAATGGGCGGCCTTATCGCTAAGAGCGATCTCTTCCAGGCAACCTTTGGATGGACAGGACATAGCTTTGAAAGATAAGGACGGCAGTAACGAAACAATCGTGAATTTATGCCTACTAAACTAATAAGATAAAATAAATATATATTTTATAACAAAAATCATATGTACTACAATAAAATGATATAATGTATATACACACATAATATAATAAGTATACCTATAGATAAACACGTGAATAAATAAGCAGAAATGAGGTTACGATGACCTTGTCAAAGAAAGATAATGTTGAACTACTAAGTTTTTAAAAATAGGCAAGGATTTCGCACTCCGGATCGATGCGGGCAGTGCATTCCACAGCTTAATAGCCTGCAACGTGAATGACTTACCGTAAAAATCCGACGTGTGAACGGGAGTTTTTAGTTGGAGGGATTCTGAGGAGCGTAAGGTACGGGGATTGGATAAATGAAGGAACTCAAAGCATTCTTTGAGGTAGGAAGGGGTGGAGCGGAGAAAAAGGATGTTGTATAGGAGAGAAAGGATGTGCAAATTGCGACGAGAACGGATAGGTAACCATTTAAGTCTGTTGCGATACTCAGATACGTGATCGTACTTGCGTAGGCCAAATATAAATCTAATGGAGAAATTCTGAAGGCGCTCCAACTTATTAAGTTGGTCTTCAGTTAGGTCAAGGTAGCAAGAGTCAGCATAGTCAAGAATAGGGAGCAACAATGATTGTGCAAGCGCAATTTTAGTGGTTGTAGGAAGGAAATTTCGCAGCCGACTAAGAGAAGCCCCTGCAGCAAAAGTCTTACGACTAACCGCGGCAAGCTGTGGTCCCCAAGATAAGCGTCTGTCTATCAACACGCCTAGGTTTTTTACCACCTCACTGATTTTTAAAGTAGTGCCATTAAAAACAACTTTTGGGAGGTTAGGCCAATCGATCTGCGATAAAATTCGTGAACTGCCTATTACGATAACCTGAGTTTTATCTGGATTGACTTTACTTTACGCTTACATGATAATTACCCGGATAAAAAGTTACCTTTTGTGTTATTTCAGGTGCTTCAAGTGTTTAAGCCAAAACCGTTGAGCCTTTACGGCGATGAATCTGGATAAACACACATACTCACCAACTAACACACTGACAGACTCACACACAAACTTCCTCATTAACAATTAGAGTAATAAAGAAGTGTATTTTCAACATACATAAAATTTGAATGAATTTAACCTAGTTATTCATTTTAAATTTCTGTTTGTTAATTTAAAAACCACAGACGGAATAGAGAAATTAAGAATTTGCTTCGAAATGCACAAAAAACTGTACAATGCAGTTTGAAATGCGAGCTGCAAGAACGCTCAATTAACCTAAACGGAGGAAATAGATTCAGGCACCCTAGCACTGGATAAAACCTACATAATTTACATTATTATCACGCCCGTATTCTTAATGGGATAGGCAGAACCACTAGTAATCTTAAGAAAACTTGCTCTACTCTCTAAAACTGGACCGTCAAATTCCCGGCACTAAAAAGAAACTTCAAAAACTCGACTACCGACGACTTTGCAACTTGATAACTGAATGCAGAAATTTGGTCCGACAACCATACCCATAGTAGCTGGGAAGTAAAGTCGACTAACGTTGACTAGAGTCGAGAAAATAAAAATAACAATAATAACACCCAATAGTCACATACATAGTCCTGACCCCACACTAGGATTCCCTGTCGTGGGTATCAGAAACTACGAGTACCATGGTACCACAACACCCAGACCCGGAAGAAATATTTGCAGAACATGCAAACATTTCTTCCGCAGCGGGATTCGAACCCACGCCTCTTGCGTCTCTGTCGAGCAATCGCCCTCTACGCCACCGAGGCCGTCGAGAAACTTCGATATTTCGGAGACATGTGAGCTATAACTGCGCTTGCCCTTAGAAAAGTTGGGGGAGGGTTTCATAGGGTTTGAAAGAGAGATCAGTACTCAAGTTATGCCAGTATCTGTAAGGATTGCTTAAACTCGATTGTGGATTCAAAGCCCGAAAACCGGTGCTGATCACTCCGACCGCACACTTCCAAGATACTAAATTAAAATTTAAGTTTTAATGAATACCTTAGCTCTTTAGGCGTTCGTTAGTTTCGTGGTTTTAATTACACATTCAACTAGGTTGTTGAAATATAATGCTGTCTGGCTCCATGTTGGGTTTTGAAAACAAAACTAAGTACTTTACCATTTCTATACAAAATCTGTACTAATCTTTACCTAATATTATAAAGTGGAAATATTTTTTGTTTGTTTTTATGTTTGTAACGAATAGGCTTCGAAACTACTGAACCGATTAAAAATTCTTTCACCAGTAGATAGCTACATTTATTACGGAATAACAAACATAGGCTATAGTTAAAAAAAAAATTAGGGACCCTTACTAAGACTCCAAAAATGGAATCCGTAGTGTAAAAAATTGACCAAAAAATCCTAATTTGTTAAATACCCGTGCGAAGCCGGGGCGGGCTGCTAGTAATTATATAGCGACAGGAGCACTGGTGGCCTAGTCGTAGCGGCTGCGCTTTCCGATCGTAAGATCGTAGTTTTAATCCGGTCAAGCACCAACGGATTTTTCAGTTAGAAAACAAGTGTCAAGTTCGACGACCTCTGTGGCGAGGCAGGCGAGTGCTCGGCTGAGACGCAAGAGTTGCGGGTTCGATTCCCGCTGCGGGAGAAATGTTTGCATGCTCATGCTCTGCAAATATTTCTTACGGGTCTGGGTGTTGTATTATGTACTATATGTATGTATTTGCAAAAAAAAGTATATAAAGTATTCTATCAGCTATCTGGTTCCCATAATACAAGCTTTGCTTAGTTTGGGGGCGATGGTGCTGTGTGATATGTCCTCAAAAAAAAAAGTGCAACACGACACTGGCTCGAATCAACTCGACAAAGTCCATCAAATACTCCGTTACTGCGTGAAAGGACGCTCTAACAAACGTACAAAATCGCATCGTATGTTTTAAGTTAGAAAGTATGAATCACATTTTAACAATATCCGGAATAACCACTTTTGTACCTAATATCTCCTGTAAAACTGAAAATCCAATTTCATATCTTCAATCAGGCGGAAGATGTTCGCCGTTTTATTAAACTCCTGGTCCCAGTTCAGACAATACATCCGCTTCCTTGCATTTGCATAACGCTATTGCATTTGAAGAGGATCTAGCTTTCCTATTTATTATATCAATGTGGTTCCCCGTATTCCATGGATCTAAAATTAGTTTTTAGTTTACTCACTCTACCTACAATTGGCTTAAACTGTAACACCAAACTATATAAAAAGCTAACCTAAAGATAAAACAAAAGTCGACTAAGGGATAGTATCCTTTCCAACATGATGGACCTATGGGCGATGGGCTGATCACCTGTCACCATGGTTCATCATATCCATCTTAGGATTAAATCAGAAATGGCTGCAAGTTTTCTTATGTATACTTGTGGCTCTGCCTACCCCATTAGGGATACAGTCGTGATAATATGTATGTATGTATCAAAAAGAGCTGGTTGGTTATTCGTAAATAGGGACCAAAGTAGCTTTTCAGTTCCATAAGACTAAAAGTAATTTAATTTGGAATGTAGAAATTGTTAGTAAATGTTCCAATAGCCAAAGAGATCGATCACGAACATTGTATGAACAAGTACCTAACTGGCTGTATGACAAAATAAACCGCGCGCGAACGTAATTAAAAATAAATAAACGTATTATCCTTAATCATACTGCCATCCGATTTCTAAAATGCCGTTAAGTGACAAACGCAAAATTTTGGCTACGAACAAAAACATGAGAAATTTTGTTTTCTAGACTTCTTGAAGACTTACAGTTTTTATTGAAATACCAAAATGTTTTATATTTTATAAGCTATATTCCCTCAGTACTTATACCTAAATGATAGAAAAATATGACGCATACCTACTGGTCGATAGAGAAAAAAAAAGCGCTTTCGCCCAGTACATAAAAGTCAAATTTGAACAAATGTGACTTAACGGCATTTTAGTAATCGGACGGCAGCATAGTTGAACTTACTTATTATCTCATAGAGGGATAAAAAGTAGACTGTCCACCTCGGGAGCGACACCATTTTAAACACGAGTGACTTACTTTAAATACCTCGCGCTCAGGATTCAAAGAAACACTCTCGCCTTTAAGATAGTGGGTTCGTTCACTACGTAAACAATCTATTATTAACTACCACTTCATTAAATTAAGTAGGTGGGTATAACCTTAAAGGAAGTGTGAATAACTGGAAAGGTTTTTTATTTATAAACGAGACTCGTAACTACTCCAAAACAAATTTCGCGTCGTATAGTGAGAGACACTAAAAATGTTGAAACAGAATTTCATCTCAGTTTTTATTTTGTAGTTTGATGGCACAATATTTTTGACGTACATTGTCATTTTCGAGAGAGAGAGAACGTTCGTGGCATTTCGTGTTCAGCTACGAATTTGGCGGCATATAAATTTCTCCCTATATCATCAACACTGCCCTTCTAGTGAAGAACGCAGTAACTAGCATTTTTGACAAAAAATAGTTAGATACATACTCGGAATCGCCTAACAAAATACAACATTCTGTTCTCACTCAATCATCAAAACATGTTTGACATAGTTACTGAGTTCTTCACTAGAAGGACAGAACAGGAGCTGCAAGTGATTTGCCGGCCTTTGAAGTTAGGCTCATTTCTTGACTTGTGTCTCTTCCGTAGGCCTTACAAGTCTTGACCTCGGACGGCTGCTTAAATCATCTTTTGTAGATTTACAGGCCATGACTGAAATATCACCACACGCTTTTTGACAAATGACAATCTTCTACGATCACACACGTGGTATTGGAATGTCTTTCTCGGGGTTGCCGGATTGTGTTACTCGCACGGATGTTAGATATAACGAGTAGGTAACCAAATTATCTTGACTTTTGTAAAACGCTAAGTGATTGCTAAGTGTTCGGCAAGCATGCGGTGCCAGCATTAGATGAGACCTACAAAAGACTCTCAGCCAGTATTAAAAAACTTTTTTCACAAATTGCGACTGGTGCATATTGTCAAAATAGTTACATAATAATCCCGCCGGTATCATCAATTGCCGTCCATAACTTGTCATACAAAATAATGCAATGTATGCGCCTTTCATAAGTCTAGTTACATACGAGTGGGCCTTTGGCAAACTTGTCCCGTCGAGTGACAGGTGCCATATAATTACTCCCAGGATGCAATATATTAAGCATTGCAGTAGGTGTTACGATAGTGTACCTATTAGGACAAAAGAGTAAAGGATAAAGTCTACTTTTGAAGCAAGCGTTAGTTGCATCGCGTTAGAAACGCCGCGTTCGACCGTCCAGTGAGGTTTTACCTATGCATTTTCGTAGTAGCCGCTTTTGCTACTTCCGTGACAGACATGGTCGTCATTGAAGCGGCGCCCCTTACGCTTGCCAAAAAAGGCTATCTTTACACTTAAAGCGATAGATCTGTATCGCATATTTAGTAGCCCAAATCTCAACAAAAGGACGACAGAAACTTAGCCTGCGATTTGATGTGAAAAATTCCTGACACGATAGTAAACACGGTGACGACAGACTAAATAAAAATGTAACAGTGAAAATTCCGTTGGAAAAAAATGTTTTTATTGCGGAATTTCGCGCGTGACACGGAAAGCATGACATTGTGTTTGTAATGAGATTTTTTAATGCCGGCATGTAAATTAATCTCAGACTTTCAAATTGTTCTGTACGGTCAGTGCCTTACGAGGCCACCATACCATCGCGACTAGACCGATTTCGAATCGAATTGAAAGACGCTACGGATTTCGGGTGTATAAAAAAAACAGAGTGAGACCGTGCAAAATATTCAAAATCAAATAATGCGCTAAATTAAATAATTGGTAATTATAAGAAAACTACACAATCTATCAAAAACTGGTTTCAACAAATAAAGAAATAGTACCTTATTATCAAAGTAAAAATCAATTGAAAATATGGCAGCGTTTCGGAGATCAAAATCAAAACATACGCGAAACATGGATTTTTAAGATTTTTTTATCATGTTTTTTTTTCTTATCATATTTTCACTTTGAGGAACAAAAAAATGTTAAAATTTAATTTTCTTATTGAATAAACATATTTTACTAACTAACTAACAACAGAGTTCTATATCGAATTTGATGAGCAACAAAAAATGCACACTCTTAAGTTGATTTACAACTGGTTTAAAAAACCTGGTGAACGAACTGTTCAACGTAAATAAATAAATAACACCCAACAGTCACATACATAGTCCTGACCCCACACTAGGATTCCCTGTGTCGTGAGTATCAGAAACTACGAGTACCATGGTGCCACAACACCCAGATCCAGAAGAAATATTTGCACAACATGCAAACATTTCTTCCGCAGCGGGAATCGAACCCGCGCCTCTTGCGTCTCTGCCGAGCAATCGCCCGCCACGCCAGCCACTGAGGCCGTCATAATTTTCACATAAACGTAAAAATTCTGTTTCGTGGTCTCTAGAGTCTAAACTATTGGAATTTCAGACATTAAAAAGTAGCTTGTAGTAGTTATGAATTTTCGTCATCATTTTTATCATCTACAGTCCGATTTCACTCACTGCTGGGCATAGGCCTAACTTTTTTGTGCCGTCCATCATGGTTTTGTGCTAGTCTCGTCCATTCTCGACCATAAATTTATGTAGAATTTCGATTTTGATTCAAATCCGTTTAGCCCGTACGCCATGATTGAGTCACGAACACCCAAACAAACTTCCTGATTTTATTATTATGATAATAGTAAGAGCAGTTTTGAATGAGCGACAGTTTGCAATAAAACATCTGGAAATTCAGTCTCTAAAGTCATTATTCAGATGTACGCAGAAATTGTTTCAACTTGTTTGTTGTTATTGTCATTTATTTCAGTCTGTTGTTTTAGGCACTTGTCCCCTATTCGGGAAATAATCGTTATAGTACCGGCATAATAATAAAGTTTGTAACGTTTGAAAGCGTCAAACACCGGCACTAGTATTTTAAATGCATCATTTAAAGTTTCAAAGTTTAGTATACTTTCCCCTGAATACTCAAACGCGACTCAGAGTTGAGCACGTCTCAAGTCACGGTTTTTTGACAGTTTTTGATGAAAATCTGTCAAAAACTCGTCACTTAAGACGTGCTAACTCTGAGATGCGTTTGAGTATTCAGGGGTTTATTTCGTAGTGGGATCACTTGAACACGTCCTAAATCTTAAATTTACGCCTGTTCATTGTTTAAGCAAACATATCTAGATAGCCTTATGACATTTAGGTGCAAGATAATACTAACTAGGTAGGTACTAATAATAAAATTATGATAAAATACCTATTGTATGCTGTTTTTTTATCTAAGGTCAAGTTTATTATTTAACCGGGTTTTATCTCGCTCTCGAGAATACTCATCGCTTAGACAATTAAGCAAACCTTTTATGCTGTTTATGCCTTAGAATCTGTAATTAATTACAGCTCAAGCTCGGATGATGAGAAGCGGGTTCATTATCCGCCAACTTCAAATATACCTACAGGTCTGTTTGAGTACCTACAGAACCGTAGCACTAGTTTCAATTATAATAATCTCTAGAAATTTCGTTTGTACTACAAGGCCGCATGTCTATTGACTCGACTGATGCATTTACAGGTCAAACAAGGAGTTAGACAGGGAGATGTTATATCTCCGATACCGTTCATTTCGTTAATGTAGGATCATTTTCAAGGTCCTGCTTTGGGATATAATGTATGTTCGTATGAGCTAGTGGCCAACTCAAGTGACAGAGTTTTTAGGCCACCTAAAGGCCTCCGTCATGGCTAAAAGACTTAAAAGCCGGGACCGACTGTTTGCCGTGCCCTCCGAAGCACGGAAGCGCTCAGCTCGTAATGCCACTTGCGGTCACCCATCCCAATTGTGACCGCTCACAACGTTGCTTAAGCAAGCTACGTCACGAGCGCTCCCATGCATTGGGATAGATTATGGTAACATCAATGACGAATACGTAACACCTTCAATTTTCTAATGATAAATAAGCTAAGAAATCATTTTAGTGAAATTGTTAGAAGACTTCAGCGCAATGCTCAGAGACCTCAATAACGTTTCTGAGAATCTTTGGGAACGATACTATCAAGATTCAACTATACTTCAGCCAAACTGGAGATACAATTTATGTAAACAAACCAACCATACTTAACCTAAAACTTGCTTTTTCATTACATGTATGGGAGAAATGTTTGTATGTTCTGCAAATATTTCTTCCGGGTCTGGGGTTTGTATTATGTGTTAAAAGTATGTATTTACAAAAAAAGTATATATGTATTCTATCAGCCATCTGGTTCCCATAGTACAAGCTTTGCTTAGTTTGGGGCTTGATGGTGCTGTGGGAAAAGTCCGCAAATATTTATATTTATTTATGTTTAACATACATTGTTTAAGGAACTTTTAAGTAGTACCAATAGTTAAATTAAGGTGTGAAAACTTTGGAAAGTCTTCTGGTCACTGGATTTTTCTGTGCGAAAAATTAATGGCGCTACCAGTACTCTCAAACGGCGAAGGAAAACATCATGAGGAAACCCGCGGCTTAATCAGCTCCGCACGTATTGACCATGTCTTTCCTGTGGACAAGGCCGACTAAGCTGAGAGGATGGAATAGGTGCTGGACAAGCCTACTCCATCTTAATTCGTCCCGGGCACTACAGCGTCCAGTCTGTGAAGGTAAAGTTGCCTCCTGACGCTGTATAAATCATCTAATATGGTAAAAAAATGGTTTTAACTTGGTTAGGAAAAACACATGTGACTGGATTTTGATGACCTCTGTGGCGCAGTGAGCGAAGGGCAAATATGGTATAATATAATATAGTATAATATGGCCTTAGTAGTAGGTAGAAAAACTTGCACTAGGCACTGTGATCTGCAAAAAGTTCTCCACAAAGGGTTGTAACTTTGGCTCGGGGGTGTCGTTGTGAAAGTTTACAGCCAGTGGTGAAAAATCGATTGAATGCCAAATGTCACTCCTGAGGTTTTGGTGGTAATAGTTTTCTTTGTGATGAAAAACGGTTCGAACTATTGGGATAAAAGTTTGGCGAAGTTTATTTTAGTTTGTGTAACGAATGTGCGGTATTTTTGGTATGAAAGCTGAAAGGAGAGAGAAAGATACTCCCATAAACCGTCTGTTTTTTAATCATACCTTATACTCAAAATAATAGTCACAAAATTAAAACCCAAACCCGGAAGAAATATTTGCAGAACATACAAACATTTCTCCCGTAGCGGGAATCGAACCCGCGCCTCTTGCGTCTCAGCCGAGCACACGCCCGCCACACCACCGAGGTCGTCACATCTTAGGCTTATTTTTGTCTCAAAAATCAATGCAGACGAAGTAACGGGCTACAACTAGTATTAACATAAATTCAAGCACACGGACATGATGTACAAGTGGCGCGCGATAGAATGATCGATTGTGACGTCATTGTTAGGACAGAATGCCTCACCCCGTTACATTGTTATGTGTCAGAATTGAAACGTGAATTGTGGTTGCTTTATTATTCTCTTTTGCAGTTTCCTGCAGTTCGATTTGTCATGAAAACTGACAGGCAACGTTTTACACATAACCGAAACACATTTAGGTATTTTTTAATAGTAAACTATCTGAAATTCTTTGCTCAGAAACATTTACAAAATGGGAATGCCATTAAAAAGTACATTTATTAACTCTAGAAGAGTTTTCCTTAATATAACTCTTGATTAACGTGATTTCATGAAATTTATTTTCTAAAAATAATTTTAAAATTTGATTAATTATTACTGTTAAATTTACCAATTAAATCATAAATAGTCCATCATTTGAAATCATAAATTTGTTAATTGGAGTTGCTCAGTTTATTAGCCTAAGAATAATTTAGAAGTTGATTTGATTAGAACACGTTAGCCAATGAAAAATGTTTTCTCCGCACTTCCGATAGAAGGAGTGATGGAAGATTCAGAGTTGTTTTTTTCGAGTCAGTCGTTATTCAGTTGTGTAAGAAATAACAAGTGGAAAAGCAATAAAACCAGTGTCGGATACCAAAGTGTTTAAAACCTAACTGTACCTAAAAATAAGCCCACGTATATTGACCATGTCTTTTCTGTGGATAAAGCCGACTAAGCTGAGGTAATGAGAGCTAGGCAAGCCTTTATCTTAAAAAAATGTGCTGGGCATGTGTTCCGTTAGGCATGTCGCTCACAGGCATAAGAGTTGCGGCAGAAAAAAACCTAACAAATCCAAATTATAGTTAGTACCCGTAATATGCGCCCGTGGCCCGACTCCGCCTCGACTCCCGTTTCCGTGGGCGACGGGCCTTATTTTAGTAAAAATTTGCCTTTTAACGCTGTATAAATCATCTATAGATAGGTACCTTGGTTTTTCTTCGATATTCGATACAAAGCAAAATTATAAAATAAAATTGGCGAGTTTTGAAGTCTAACAAAGCATTTATGGATGGAAGAATATCCTCTACTTAGTACGTACTAAAATGTTACTACACACAGTGAGATTGGTCCTCTAGATCTTTATTCAGTATTTATAAATCTATCTTAGGTTTATTTATAGAGTAACCGCGGCTTGATGGAAGACTTATTTTTTTTGTAAATAAATACTTATAACACTTAATATTACAACACCCAGACCCGGAAGAAATTTTGCAGAACATACAAACATTTCTCCTGCAGCGGGAACCGAACCCGCGCCCTTGCGTCTCAGCCAAGCACTCGCCCGCCACCGAGATCGAAGTCGAATTGGGTTGAAGTGTTAAAAGGTTCTCGAATTTTCATATATGTACCTAAGTTTATACCTACAAAACAGTCGCCAGCAAATACCTCTAGTCTCTATAGTATGGAAAAATTCATGATAGCAGAATGTTAGATTTAATCCTCCCACCGGCCTACAGTGACTAGAATACCGTTTTCATTGTATTGTACTGTAATAGGCACAAAATCACGCCTCACGTGACCCAAGGGGGCGGCCGCGTTGCATTGTCCGCGTACAGAATACAGATTTTGTGCAGCATTTGGTCATTACGGTGCTATCTAGCTAGTGGTAATACCGATTGGGAAGGCTATCGGACCGCTGCGCTGGCGTGTTAATTGCAAATGTTACCTATTTTCTACGATTCTGAAGATATATTGTTATGTAATCTTTACTTTAAAATTATATAGATTTATTTTAAAGATTATTATAAAGACTTCTGTCAGTTTAATGATGTTTTCTCAATGTTTCCCTCTATAATTAGATATATTTTACTTCTTTATACTATTTGGCTCATGTAATTAAGTCGTAGACTTATGAAACCGTTATGGTAATCAGAAAAATGGTTTTATTCAGTCCGTATATATTTTTAAAGCTAAGTCTATAGGTATGTCACAGAAAAATTGTAAATACCGTCAGATTATAATCTCGCGAGATTGTAAACTGTCGAACATTAGTGAAAAACTACAGTAGCAGCCGCTGACGCGCCAGAAATTTAGAGCAGTTCAATTGTAAGTAGTATGTTACGGTTCACAATACTTCGACAGTTTACAATCTCGCGAGATAGATTATAACCTAACGATATTTACAATTTACGGTGATATGTACATTTCAATATCCGTCTTTAAACTTGAGTTACAACTATTTAAAAAAAATTGTGGACATTTCACACAGCGCCATCTAGCCCCAAACTAAGCAAAGCCTGTACTATGGGAACCAGATGGCTGATAAAATACTTATATACTTTTTTTTGTAAATACATACCTACAGAATATTACAACACCCAGACCCGGAAGAAATATTTGCAGAACATACAAACATTTCTCCCGCAGCGGGAATCGATCCCGAGCAAAAGCCTAGCACTCATCCGCCATGCTACCGAGGTCGTCGATTTATGTTTTAAGTTCGGAGATCTTACCTAACTAATGGTATAATTGTATCGGTCGGTGTGTAGTCACTGAGTATTTAGTCCAAAACTCCGTGAAATGAGCAAAGTCATACAAAATTTAACAAAGAGCTTTTTCCTAAGCAAAAAAGGTTTCGCGAAAACCTTTAGAAAGGCCCTCAATGACACAAAAGAGAGGATATTATTAAAACTTATAGGCGTAAATAGGACATGAAAATTTAAAATATATTCGGAAATTAGATTGTATAGCCTGATTTACCTGAATCGTTCTGTATTGACACCATTAACTATTGATAATACACAAACCCTAGGTTCGCAACGTTTGGATTTGGACTTCCTGATGGGACCTTTATGGGCGATAGGCTGATCACCTGTCACAATGGTTCACTATATCCATCTTAGGATTTTAAATCAGAAGTGACTGTAAGTTTTCATGTTTACTTGAGGCTCTGCCCACCTCATTAGGGATATGGGCGTGATAATATGTATGTACGTAATAAGACATTCTGAAATGAATTTTCTTCTTTTCTCAATCGTTTTACTTTTGGCAGAGCGGTCGTGGCTCGTCTCGCGATATTTTATAATTTTTCTCTATTATGGGTTATTGTAGAGCACCCGTGCAGGTTGCCGCGCACTGCAGACTATCTATCGTTAGCTAAACTTGTTGGGTATAAAAGTTTCAACGCGAACGGATTATTTGCTGAGGCGTCCCATGGAACAGTCTTAATTCGTCCCAGGCACTACAGCATCCCGTTAGTGAAGGTAAAAGTTGCCTCCTGACGTTGCATAAATCATCTACTATAGATGGTAAAAGGCCCATGGAACAGAGCTTCTCATGATAATCCAAAGGAAAATCTAGAATCAAGGTTATTTCAAAAGCAATAGTCATGTCCGCAGTACTAGCTTTGAAAAGACACCTCAAAAGTCAAAACTAGATTTAAGACAACTTGCTTTTCGGCGACTCAACGTCGAGGGAGTATAACTTATAAACGCGCTCGACAAAAGGAGGCTCTGCATAAAGAAACTAGTCGTTGTGACTCTGAATGACGGGAACCATTCTTCTACTCAGCCTTTCGAGCTGTAAGAAGGTACCTACTAGAATACAAAAACACATGCTTGCATCCGTCGAAAACTTAAGTAACGAGCACACGTTTCGAATTTAAATTGACTAACTTTCCTCATGTTCTTTTTCAACTTCAAACTGGTATGTTTTTGGAAATGTGAGAAATACCCAGTTACTCAAAAAATATGCCGGGGTGGTAGTGTAGGCTAAATATGCCTCCTGACCCTGCATAAAATAAAAACATTTCAATATGGTAAAAATCCACAAATTATTAAATAAATTGCGATTAAAACTTAGTAATTACGCTTAAAAAGTCTTTAAATTGCTAGTCTCTATTGTATGTACTTAAGTACACAGGCACATACTTTTTAAAATGGAACTCTGTTATTTTGAATTCAATTTGAAAGTAGAATTATAAATACCTAGATGAATTCTCAGGATTAATGTAAACTTTGAAAGTAATCTAATCTAAAGCCTTCTCTAGGCTATTTATAAAAAGTACGATTTTTATATGGCGTGGGTAACTGACTCCCGAATACTCAAACGCATCTCAGAGTTGAGCACGTCTCAAGTGACGAGTTTTTTACAGATTTTCGTCAAAAGCTGTCAAAAAACCGTGACTTGAGACGTGCTGAGAAGTTAGAAAAAAGTATAGCTGCTGGAAGCCTGGATTTTTTAGACTGTTTCTAAAAATGTTTTTGTAAATTATATTTGTTTTAGTTGTAAGTTTCATTGAATGTTAATAAATGTTAAATGTACTTTATAAATAAGATCATCGTTTGTCAAAGTAGCAGTCGTCATTACCAAGAATACCAAGCAAACTAACTTGAATTGAAAGCAATGAAAAGAAAAAGGCTCGTATTTCAACTTCGTTTCTCAGATATTTTATATCTTAGTCTAATTAATTTACGAAGTTTTTATTGAGATCAAAGAAAAATTAAGTATTATCAAATTAAATACTGACTTAAGGGTTTTAAAATTAGGTTTTTACTTTTACAAAAACATCATGGCATCAAAATTGATTTATCAAATTATACTTGTAACTAAGTAAGTTCGTATGAGCTAGTGGCCAACTCTAGTGAGGGAGTTTTTTATGCAGCCTAAAGGCCTCCGTCATGGCTAAACGACTAAAAAGCCGGGACCGACGATTTAACTTGCCCTCCGAAGCACGGAAGCGCTCAGCTCGTAATGCCACTTGCGCTCACCCATCCAAATTGTGACCGCGCACAACGTTGCTTAACTTTAACGATCAATCAAGAACGTCTAAGCAAGCTAACTTGTAACTGAAATATCCAAGCTCTAAGATTATTTGATATCTAAGGGGGTTGTTAGAGACATGTCCAAATATATTTGGCACATTTTCATAATTAAGTATTTTCTGGAGGACTGGTTCTGACTTTAACGCACTCTCTAACGCTCTAACTCTATATGGAATAATATAAAATTGTAATAGCCCCCGAATAGTACACCAAGTTTAAAATTAATTGGACCTATGAAAATTAGTAAGATCCTTTTGTCAAGTAGGAAATGGACTGATGATTTCGAACGCCTGAAAAGATCTTCATAAATTATAGCTAAGAACCATCTCGAACCATTAGCTTTCAAAAAGACAAGAAACACACTACAAACTTATAACACCCCTCTTTTTCGTCGGGTGTTAAAAATTAAGGAAGGCTTTACTCAGCTGTGGGATAAGACGGGCTCATTATAATAATAAGTATTTTTCGAGAAGATATTATTATAATTCTATCATGAATTTCTTATGAGATTTTTTCGTAAATTGGTACCTATTTCATGTTGGATCAAGATGAAATTAGTTAGGGCTTCTGTATGAACAGAAATGTTATGTAACACAAGTAATATACGAAGAAAGATCTTAGCTCTGTTACTAAATGTTACTTTTTATATGAGGGGTCGCACTACATATTACTGCGTGCTTTCTTGACATTCTTAGGTCAAATCTATGTTCTATATAAAAGTTTACCAGTGATGAAATTTTGGTTATTTTTCAAATGTAACGGATCCAGAATGCCATAGAAAATATGTACTACAAATGCAGAAAGTTTTAAGGATAAACTAGGTAAAATACTTGGACACCTCTTTCGCACAAATTTTTCAGATAGAAAGTTTTGTTTTGAGACAATAAAAAAGTATTTCTGTCATAAAAAGTTGATAAAAAAATTAATTAAGAGAAACTGTGTTTAAATAGCCCCTTGATTGGAGTTACATGAAAACTAAAATCAGTTCAGTATAAATCGCTCGGTAATAGATAGGCACTACTGTACTTTATGTAATTTGGGCGAACACTGTTAGATGTAATCCAAACCAAAGGATAAGATTAATCCCAATGCTAGCAACAATTACTGGTTCCATATCAAATCTAATTTACCGCTAAGTGTAATCAAACTACACTCCTTAGGGGAGAAGAAGCCCTTTGACAGCCTTCTGTCATTCCAAGTCGAGCTAGAATAGTCTTTATTCCAGGGTTTTTAAATTCAGAATAGCTTGGCAGTCGGAAAGGAAAGTTGCTAGGTGAATATGGTTGTTTGTCTATCTATGATCATTACTATCTCTAGCCATCTTCTAAGAACTAATCTCTACAATTGACGGAGATATCGGTGAAAATGTATAGTATAATATCATTCTCGTATCCAGTGGGCAGAACCACAAGTATTCATAAGAAAACTTGGACCCGCTCCTGATTCAAAGCCCCAAGACACCTATTCCATTCTCTCAGCTTAGTCGGCCTTGTCCATAGGAAAGACATGGTCAAGACGTACGGAGCTGACTAAGCCGCGGGTTTCCTCACGATGTTTCGCCATTAGGAGAGAACTGGTATAGCGCATAGAAAAATCCATTGGTATACGACCGGATTTGAACCCACGTCCTTAGGATCGGAAGGCGGGGTCACTACAAACTAGACCACCAGTGCTCTACACTAAGAAAGGAATTCCTGAAATTCAACTTCAAGAAAACGCAGCGAGAAGTGAAGTTTGTTAGAATATAAAGGCTACTTTTGTATGAAGCCGAACGTGCTACGTTATAAATATTTGAATACGCAATATAAAGAAATAGTGCAGAGAATAGAAAGAAGAATGCCATTGTACTGAGTTTCTATTAACCACGTGGACTGACCGACTTCAAAGTCTGCCGCTACTTTTTGAATTCAATAGGATTTCACTAGGTACAGCACTAGATTTTTCAATATTTTTTTATTTTATTTTTTTGGTTTGCGACGCTTAGACGCCGCACGCTGATCTTCCTGCCCTTATCCAACGACGACCTTTGTGGCGTGGCGGGCGATTGCTTTGCTGAGACGCAAGAGGTGCGGGTTCGATTCCCGCTGCGGGGAAAATGTTTGCATGTTCTGCAAATATTTCTTCCTGGTCTGGGTGTTTTAACATTAAGTATTATAAGAATGTACTTACAAAAAAAAATGTATATAAGTATTCTGTCAGTCATCTAGTTCCCATAGTACAAGCTCTGCTTATTTTGGGGCTAGATGGCATTTATTTTATCCCATTTTATGTGAGGTCGGCACAGCATGTTCTTTCTTCCACTAACCTCTGTCAGCCATCCCGTTGGTACCCTTCGGATACGGAACCCTAAAAAAGTTAATCTAAATACTTGACTCTCAAACGACTCCATTATCGACTTAAACTAGTGCTAAATTCACTGATACAGCGACATGGAAAGTAGACCAGTGTCTCTTTTGTGCCAGCTTATACATATGGAAAGCTTTTAAAATTCGTTTGTGTGTAATTTTTTTTAGTTACTAGCCCTTTTAACCCTCTTCAACATCATCATCATGCACAGGCTGTCTTTGACCAGTGTTGAGCATAGGTCTTTGCTTGGGCCGTCCAAAACGATCCTGGCTAGCCAATCTATTTACGGCTGACGATCTTGATATAATCGTTCAATCCATCTCGCTGCCGCTGCTGTATTCCACATATTTTACTGCCAACTGCGGACACATTGACTCAACGATCGCGGAACGTCAAAATTTTGCGCGAAAAGTACACTGCTATGTCCAACATACCCACACTTCAGCTACCATTCAGTTATCCTTACTGCTTCTCTTATCGGGATGAATAATTATTAAATGAAAATGTGTGGCTATTTTACACAGTGCCATCTAGCCCCAAACTAAGCAAAGCTTATACTATACTATGGGCACCAAATGGCTGATAGAATACTTAATTTTGTTTTGTGAATACACACTTATTTTACTCACATTATTAATATTACAACACCCAGACCCGATGTTGTTTTATAAAAAGGTCCTTGTACTTTTCTCGCTTTTCTTGCCCGCGATTTTAAGCTATATTTGACAAATGATTTAGAACTTATAGGGTTCTATTCTGCGACGTGAAGATTTCCTTCCGATGTTTGCTTTCGTTTTTTGAGAGTACCTACCTATTGGGTATGGCTAACGGATTTTTCTGTTCGTTTATTCGAACAGAAAAATCCTTTGGTACAAAACTGAATTGAATTCCACGATCGAAAGGCAGGTTCACTATCACAACACCATGCTCTAATATGTAAATTAATATTTACCGTACATAAAAATTTTGAAAGGAAATGATTTTAATATGCAGAGCTCAGCACGATCCAGTATCGTTTTATATGCATAATATGCATTTCTGCATGATGATGAAGCAATGTAATTGTTTGTACAATTCACGGAGGAATAATAAAATATTACTCTCATTAGAGCACTGGTGGTCTAGTGGTAGACGCCCCGCCTTCCGATCCTAGTCGTGGTTCATAAGGTCGTCAAATGAATTTTTCTCTTCGAAAAATGTATGTGCGTTCAAACGGCGAAAGAAAACATTGTGAGGAACCGGCACGTCGTAGAACCTCAAAAAGTTCAAAAACATTATGTCAAGTGCACGAAAGGAGCCTTTGAGGCGCATTTTCAATCCTTTCACCACACTGGTTCGAAAGAACTAGTGACACGACTAGTAGTAGTAGAACTAAAACTTTTTACACAAATACAAAAAGCCTTCTTTACTTTAATTACCTATAGGTATTATAATAATTACGAAAGTTTGTGAGGATATTCTAAATGTTTGTGCCTCATCAAGGCGTAGCAGCTGAATGAAAATTATATAAGTAGCTAACCAGTTTTGGTCAAGCTACAATCAAAACTATTATCTAAAAGTGCTTACGGTTCGTACTAAGCGCGTTCCATACTATTATTTCTCTCATGTTATATTCAACCATCGCATCGCTGTAATTAAGAATGAAAATTTATGAAGATTTCTGATATTTTCATCGTGTCAACGGTTATTTTTCAATTTATAACAGGTAACTATATGACTCCGACTTACACGATAATGGGTGGTAGGAACCATTTTGATATTATTGTGTGCACTCAATACTACCACGGGGTAGTTTTGAGTCAAACCACTCCCTAGGTAGGGAGTGGTCTGACTTAAAAGGTTTCCATTAAAAAAATGTGGACATTTCACACAGCGCCATCTAGTCCCAAACTAAGAAAAGCTTGTATTATGGAAGCCAGGCGGCTGAAATAATACTATATACTTTTGTTGTAATTAAATACTTATAATACATAATACTACAACTCCCAGACCTGGAAGAAGTATTTGCAGAACATACAAACATTTCTCTCGTAGCGGGAATCGAATCCGCGCCTCTTGGGTCTATTTAGGATGTACAAATCTCAAAATATAGAAACATTGAAATAGTACCCATGATCATTCAAATAGTACCCAAAAATGAAAGTGCCGGCCAACAAAAAAAAATTATTTTATTTTATGGCAAACGATATTTTGAACATTTTTTATTATGACGGGTAACGTGTACGACCGACTTTTGAACTCATTTTGTAACATCAAAAATTCATAAAATGAGCATTAAAATGATATCATCAGTATATAAATATTTGTTAATAATTATTATAAACAATGCAAGATCGTCGAAAAGTGCTTGTTATTACCTGTTTCACTCATATTTCACTCAAAATAAAGTATTATGTCAATATTTTTATTTTTTTTATTTATATCTAGTAGCTACCTTTGAACACAATCAACTTGGCGTAGGTATACCGTAGGTTTTTGACTCACAACCTAGACATACAAAAAATAGCAAAATAAACTATTTCCATTGATTTGCCGTAGTGTGTTTGTATCCAGGAATTGATTTGAAGGGTGTTTTTTTTTTCAAATTCACTCATTATTTTGTTATTTCAATGTTAGATAACACGGCGATGGTTGATCGTAGCTCTTTGTTGCCATAATAAAAAATGATCAAAATGTAATTATCTACAAGATACACTCATTTTTTTTTACTGGCCGGCATTTTTTTTTTGGGTATTTTTTGTTCGAGACGTGAATGATGTCCTTTGATAGAATCATTTCCTTCTTTTCAAGTCTGTTAGAAGCCAATGACACCTTAAACATTTGCCTACTAGATCCTGCAAAGTTACACTAGGTACTGTTTGAAACTGCTTATTGTGCTCGCGTGATTTGAATTTAGTCCTGTAATTGTGGGCTCATTATGATCATTTGCGGTGTTCACAACCGCTGTGAAATATTTAGTGAGTTGATTTAGGCAAATCTGTGATGCAATCGTGTGTACCGAAGCACTGTTTTGACCTAAAATAACTTATTTTCAATGAAAATCAAATCAAATGTATTGTTTAAGAGCCTGTTAGAAAGGTTTTTTTACTAAATTGTAGACGATGAGAACTGCAGTAGTTTAAAAATACAGCGTCGCAAATACCAACCACCTCCTTAACCAAAAAATGATCCTGTTTGAGACATAACAAAATAATTATTGTGAAGCATAGCATTTTTATTTTTATTTTTGGTTAGTAGTTAGTATAAAAGAAAAAACAAAGAATGCGTCCAGCTGCTTCTATCCCCGAGCATTTCGTAAAAGTCGACTGAGAGATAGTATCCTCCCCAAAATGATGGGCCATCTATATGGGCGATGGGATGATCACCTGTCACCATGGTTCACCATATCCAACTAGGGACTCTTGGAGGAGTGGCTGCTAGTTTTCTTATGATTACTTGTAGCTATGCCCAACCTGTTACGGATACGGGCGTGATTATATGTGTGAATATATTTTTAGGCTAACGATGATGATGATAAATACCGAGAACCCATAACACCATAGCTTTCTAAAAAAATATATTCGACTTGAACTGACTAACTTAATTCTGCAATTAGTTGAGCAAAATTCTTCTTCCTTCCGAAAAACATAACACATTCTGCACACGGAGTTACCTTGAAATTTGCTCGCTAACTTATTTATGGTGAATTCGCCGAATTGGTTCTTTCGATGGAGTAGAGAAATAATTCCGGGGCCTTTTGAGAATAATCTATTACCGTTCCTTAACCTAAAATTATTAGTGTAATAATCAAGAAACTATGTTATTTGAAGTATTCACAAGTGAAAAGTGATTCCGTGAGACTTTTTATCTGATTTGCTACTGTTTTTACAAGTTTTCAATAAACAGGAAGGCATAATTATATTTTGAAATTTTAAGTTCACTAGACGACGACTCGTGACGTACTAAGACCGATGAGCATGGTTTTAGTGTAGGTGTGTGCGTGAGCGTGTATGTTTACTTGCAGGAGCACGGTTTTGTGTGGCTTCACTTTTGTTGTACCTATACTTATTGAACAAACGATTTGTACTACCACTTGTGGGGGATATAGGGACCATAGGGACCTCTTCTATAGGCCAATGATAATGATGATCCTTTCCAGCACCTCAAACTAAAACAAAAGCAAAAGCCAAGCTCCACAAAACACGGTTACCGCATCGCATTGGTTTCAATAAATACTGTGTATATTTGTGAAAGTTGGACATAGTTCTATAGTAAAACGATAAATTTCAAGTGGAAACCAGAACAATTGTGCGGTGAGGGGCCGGTCTGTGCATCCCAATGAACAGTGGTTAAGCTTTAACGTGAAAACGAAAGGTTTTTAAGTACAAAAAGTATATAAATATATGTATTTTTAATGAAAATTCTTGCTTTTAAGTGGTTTTGGTACAAAAAGAAGCTCCTATCTAAATTTCAGCTTTCTAGCTTCAGTTGTTTCGGCTCGGCGATGATAAAACTAACTAAGGCCTTTTTCTATCTCATCATCTTTCTGCCCACTCAATGTGGGGTCGGCACAGCATGATCCTTGGATCATGCTGTAAGAGATTTAACTAAGGTGTTTTATGACCGGCCGCCTGCCTGACGTCAACCCTCCTTGGGAATACTTGCTTTTTGTATCTTATCATGTTGGAGGATGTTATCCCTTAGTCGACTTTTACGACATCCTCGGGGGAGAAGCCGCTGGACGCATTCTATGTTTTTTTCTTTACTCCCAGTCCAGCAGAGAAGGCCTTTTTTATCTATACCTAAGTAGATGATTTATACAGCGTCAGAAGGCAACTTTTACCTTCAACAACGGGACGCTGTAGTGCCCGGGACGAATTAAAATGATAAAGGCCATAGATAGATCGTAAGGCCGTGGGTTCAAATTCAGTCGCGCACCAATGGATTTTTCTGTTCGAAAAATGTATTTGCGCACCAGTATCTACTCAAAAGGTAAAGAAAACGTGAGGAAACCGGCATGTCATAGCCTAAAAGTTCGAAAACGTGTGTCAAATGCACGAAAGGAGCTTTTGAAGCGCACTTTTTCTTTCAACTAGTAACTTCAATAGTGTCAATCCCGGCATGAAGTTTTCAATAAGAAAGTATTGATAGGTACTACGTTCGAGGTTCAACGACTTTTACTCTGCATAAATATGAAATTTTCCTACTGATATCCGATTCAATATTCCCATTGGAGTTTTGAATTTGAACCTGTATTTTCTGTATAGCGGTTGTACACCAGTGGCGGAGTTAGCATTGACCTCAGACCAAATAAAAAGAAAAGACGGCGCACCGCGAACAACAAAAGTGAAGCCACCTTTTTATCTATGTGTGTGTTGGTTTTGAGATTTTGTGTTCCAAGTAACCTAAAATTCTTAATATAATGATTAAGAAACGATGTTATTTGAAGTATTTACAAGTGAAAAGTGATTCCGTGAGACTTTTTATGTGATTTGCTGATGTTTTTACAAGTTTTCACTACATAGGAAGGCATAATTCTATTTTTAAGACTCGTGACGTAAGAGCGATGAGTTTGCGTAATGCTGCGTCTGCTGCGTCTCAGCCGAGCACTCGCCCGCTACGCCACCGAGGTCGTCTAATACGTAATAACGTCGAATCGTCGGGAAAATAACAAGGTATTTTCACGCGATTAAAACCAGCTCTATAATCCGAATTATGAATTCTCCGAACTAAGAGATCGCGAGATTTTAAAAAGAATATTTACCTTTTATGTACATCGTGAACGTCAAGGGTTGATATCGAATACATCAAAGCTGAATAATTATTCTATCAAGCTTCCTTCCTGCAACTCTGAGGAGTTTCCGATCCATTTGTTAGTTTAAATTAGAAATGCGGCACCTACTATGGCATTTACAACCTTAAGCAGATGTAATTGGGTCTAAAATGTAGATAGATGTAATATCGAATATTAAAACACTGAATGCGAAAGCGGGACAGCAAAAACTAGAATCGTTAGTTAAAACACGAATATATAAAGCGTTGGTTCTTAGCTGACTTTAAAATATGTTACTGAAATTAAGAGTGTGCTGTAGCGGATTTTGCTCACCAAAATCGACGTAAAACTTTGTTTTTGATTAATAAAATGTGTTTATTCAAAAAGAATATGGAATTTTAAAATTCTTTATTTGGTTCCTAGAAGTAAAAAAACACGATTTAAAAAATCTTGAAAAATCTATCTTGAACCATACCATATCTTCAGGTAATTTTTACTTTGATGTATAGGTAATAACTATTTATTTAGTTGTTGAAACCAGTTATTTGATTCCTTTTTTATTTTTCTTGTTATTTCAAAATATTTGATTTCAATGTTGTGCTCAGTCTCACCCTGTTTTTCTATCGGTCTAGACTCAATCGTACGGTAACCTCTTAATACAGTATAATGTTCAGTTCGCTAAAAAACTTCGAAAAGGCGTTATTTTTTGTTTAAGCGTTATTGTCTAGGTTGCAAATATACTTTGACTTTTTAATACTTGGATGGTTTCAAACAGAAACTGATTGCAACCAAACTTAGATAGTTACCTAGTATTTTAATACTCCCTTCTCATAAAAATAACAAGGTAGGCAAATCAATTTAAATGAATCTAAATTTACTACTTAGTGTATAAAAACTCTATTAATATTTGACAACCAAATACTATTTACCATTATTCATCAAAAAACTCATGAATATTATTTGATTCAAGGAATTCTTTGAGTGTTTGAATTATTTACACTGAAGACAAGGGCTTATTTCAATTGAAATGAGATATTTTATAATAATTGTGAGAGTACTGGGGGTCTAGTGGTAGTGACCCCGCCTTCCGATCTAAAGGTCGTAGATTCAAATCCGGTACCTATTCTTAAATGGTGAAGGAAAATATCGTGAGGAAACCGGCACGTCGCGACGTGCCGGTTTCCTCACGATATTTTCCTTCACCTTTTCCTTACGACGCGTCGTGGGAAATTAAACATCACTACACGTGTAAAATACATATTTTTTTTTCATCTTTAGGGTTCCGTACCTGAAGGGTATCAACGGGAGCCTATTACTAAGCTTCCACTATTTTAGGAATTTAAATCCTAAAATCACTAATAGAAGTTTACATTTAGTACACTTCCTCGTGACAATATTTTCGCGAGTAATCTCAAAAGAAAATACAAATGTAACATACATTTCAGGTTTTGAAATTCGAAAGACACAATGCTTCGTTTGTCGAATCCCCAATGAAGACGTGTATTCTGAAAAGTGCTAAATTAAAATCTCTCTAACGAAGGAGTCCTTGATGAGACAAAATAGGTTTTATCAATTTTTAAAATTAATAAAAACTGGTTATGTGCGAGTCGAATTCGCGCACGAAGGGTTCTGTACCATCGTACATGTTCATAAATGTTTTTTGTATGGGACCCTTTTATTTTAATTATTCATTGTTATAGCGGCAATAGAAATACACACTCTGTAAAAATTTCAACTCTCTACTTGAGATACAACCCGCTGACAGACGGACGGATGGACGCACAGCGGAGGCTTAGTAATAGGGTCCCGTTGGCACCCTTCGGGTACGGAACCCTAAACCTGTACAAAACAACCATCAAATTGCCATTTGGTTTGTGCCACTAGAAATCTCGACGGAGACATGTAATTGGTTTTGTCATAGTACCCGTCTATCCGCCTGTCAAAGCCTAGCGCGGCTTTTAGCTCGGAGAGCCGAAAATTGTAATGAAAAGCTTTTATGAAGAAATGGACGAATATCTAGCTTTGATTTATTCATTCTGAGGCCTTTGCGAAAGCAAAAGAAAGCAATAGAAATATTCTGGAGGTTTTAGTCAGGAGGCAACTTTTGCCTACACAAATCTATCTAGTCATGTCAGTAGTTCTTTCGAACCAGTGTGGTGAAAGGATTAAAGTGCGCCTCAAGGTTACTTTTATGCACTTGACACTTTTCAAACTTTTTAGGTTTTACGAAATTCCGGTTTCATCTCGATGTTGTATTTCATGTTGTATTATATTCTATACATTTTTCGTACAGAAAAATCTATTGATGCACGACCGGATTTGAAATCACGACATAGAGATCGGAAACGCACGTGACGTAGCTTGCTTAGACGTTCTTGATTGATCGTTGAAGTTAAGAAACGTTGTGCGCGGTCACAATTTGGATATTTGGATAAGTGACCGCAAGTGGCATTACTAGCTGAGCGCTTCCATGCTTTCGAGGGCACGTAAAACTTTTAGGCAATGACGGAGGCCTTTAGGCGGCCTTAAAACTCCGTCACAAGAGTTGGCCACTAGCTCATATGAACTTACTTAAGATCGGAAGGCGGTGTCGCTCTTATCCTTTTAGCTTAGCCAGCCTTATCCACAAAGACTTGGAAAATACGTGAGAAGCTGATTCAGCCGCAGATTTCATCACGAATTTCATCGTCGTAAGTCAGAACGAGAGAGAATATTGGTTCTTCGGGACCTTATCGAAAGTTGTGGTAGATACTTCCCACTAGCTAGGTCAATCCTGCTTTTCATTTTAACCTATACAACATTATGTAAGTAATCACAATCATGTTCTACATTATATACATGTATTTATATAATACTGGGAGAAGCCACTGGCTCCTCAATGACAGTTAAATACTAGTTCAGGCGCCTATGGGTTCAAAATGACTGTTTGAACTAAATAAGTCAATATTTATAATAACGCGAAAGTTTGTTGGTATATATGGATGTTTGTTACTTTTTCACGCAAAAACTACTGAATGGATTTTAATGAAACTTGGAATATACATAGTACATGTTCTGGATTAACATATAGGTTATTTTTCATCCGGGTACCACGCGAGCGAAGCCGCGGGCGGCAGCTAGTTATGTCAATAAAAACATTTTTTACATAACTATGTTCGTTTCTTTGTTGTAGTTTTCACTGAAAATTAAGCTGCTTTTACTATAAGTTTAAAGATCTCTAGAAACTGTCAGCATTACGCTTTCTTCACCATCATCAACTCAGTCCGTATGCTATGCACCCACTGTGGAATATACGTGTTTTTGATTGCACGATAATAAACAAAAACATAACTAATTCTCATTCTAATTAATGGTAGGGGAACAAAGATCTGCACTGGGTCGGTCTGACGTCCCGCGGCGGGGTGTACTGTGCATTATCCCCCCTACTAACCCTCCCCCAGCCAGCCCAACTCCTTGAAGGTTCGGAGAAGGACTTTGGGATGTTGGCAGCAGTGTTTCAGTATCCTCGATGGTGTTGAGGCTGAACAAAAACACATGTTCGGTATCACATTTTGAAATATTGACGACGATTTTATAAAATTTGATTTTTATTATTTCAACAATATGCATTTTTTAAATAACCTATACATAAAATTACCAATAAAGAGATCACGTGACGGGGGTCACGAATCCTAATAATCCTATCTATGTTTTATCAATGAAGTTAGAGTGAAAAGGAGCTATGCATAATTTACACCCGTTAGAGAGAGACAAAACCGACATCAAGTTGCAAATATGAGTTACATGTTTTTTTAACAATTTTACAAGATTACTGACCATCAACTTTGACCGTGTTTTCATTTAATGTCGTTCAAGCAAATAAACTTTGTATATACGCCATTATTTCCGATCTTTTACAATAAGGAAATCTTCTTCCGGTTAGAAAAAAATCCATTTACAAAGAAAATCGGTTGAACTCAGCAATTCTGACATTTATTGCAGAGCACTGCGTAGTATGAAGTGATAATATGCCACTTACTATGCATGGGCCGGGCCGTCGGCGCCACGGTAGATTTGTGTGCAATTTGTACTTATTCAGAGGTGAAAAAAATATGAAAAAAATTGAACTTCCTTATGAACACATCTAAATAAATAAAACTGACAATACTGACTGACAAACAACGCACAGCCTAAACCATAAGCTCTAGAAGTGTGGAACTTAGAGGTGTGCTTTTTATGGTGTAAGAATGCACTATGAAAGAAAATCCATAGACAACGGTAAGATGAAGTTTGTATGAAAAAATCGCGGACAAGTCAAAGGGTAGTAGTAATACTAGTTAGGTTTTTAATTTCTACTGGTTCTGGTATTTTTTGTGGTCGAAAATGCAGAAGCTTTTTTGTTTGATTATTTATAGTACAGTTTGTGACGTTTTGGTTACTTTGTAATCAAAACACGCTGTCGAAAGTCACTGTTTTTATTCCCAAAACAAACTGTTGATGTTAATTTTAAAACCGTTTTGCAAAGTAAACCGAATTCCGTATTCGACGAGCTCTTATTATAACATTGCGAATCCTAAACAAACAAGACGGGGTTGTCCACACGTGCGGATTGCCAGCTGTAATCGTAATGGTTTTTTACACTAGTTATTAACAAATTTTTGTAAACTTTCAGGTAATCGGTATAATAATAAGAAATGAAAATGAGCTCAGTTTTCTATATCAGTTCGCACTAGTTCTTTCGAACCAGTGTGGTGAAAGGATTTAAAGTGCGCCCCAAATGCACTTGACTCATGTTTTTGAACTTTCTACGGTTCTACAACATGCCGGTTTCCTCACGATGTTTCCCTTTACCGTTTGATAGTAACAGAAAATCCCATTGCTGCCCGACTGGATTTGAACCCACGGTCTTAGAATCAGGAGACGGGGCCGCTACCACTAAACCACCAGTACTCTCGCACGCAAACCTATTTCGGTTTAAAAATATATATATTGTTGCATACTTTTTAATTTTTTATCATTGAAACCGAGAGAAGCAAGATGAAGTAGGTATTCTATTCGGGGCGTGTTAGAACCGAGGCAGTTACCACGGTTATGATTCAAACTTCACCCATGACCAGCCAAGTCAAACTTCGTGAAGTCAGGCTGACGGGTTTCACGCCAATTTGCGTACAAACGACCGTTTGGGACAGCTGGTTCACTGCTAAACTTAAAGTAAAATTAAGTAAGTTCGTATGAGCTAGTGGCCAACTCTCGTGACTGAGTTTTCGGCCTCCGAAGGCCTCCGTCATAGCTTAACGACTTATAAGCCGGGATTGACAATTTAATCTGCACTCTAAAGCAGGGAAGCGCTCAGCTCGTACTACTGGGAATTCTGTTCTGTGAACAGAACTAATGGAAAAAAACCCAGTAGTTCTGCTGACAGAACTACTCAAGAGGGTGGGAATAAACGCACATTTCGGGATGCATCCTATATTTGGGGCCCGCCCAGTCCCACTTGAGCTTTGCTGTTTTGCTCCCCACATCGGCAATGCCAGTTATTGTATTTTCAGCCTGATGCAAATGAGCCCGCGTTCATAAATAGTCTGTGGTTCGAGCGTAAAGTTGTGTTGCCCGGACGATCAGTCAATCCAATGCGTTCCGCTCTGCTGGCCGTGAGCAAACTTTACAAGGAATTTTCATCGTTTAAGGCCAAAGTTAGAAGCTTTTTAGTTAATTCTGTTCCAAGAATGCTCTCTATTGTTGAAGAAAGTAATTAACTGTTGTGAAGAACATTGGGTTAAGTGATTGTATCTTAGTTATGTTCGCTTTTAACTTTTAATTCTAATATAGAAAATTTTGGTTGAATCCTAAAAGAAGAAATTCCAAGAACTATTTAAAAATTTTACTTAATATTTTATCATTATCTCAATTTTCATAAAAGTTTCATAAATATTTATTTTCTACAAAATTAAGCATTTCTATTCAATTACTAAAGCTCCACTCATTATACCTACACCAAAATGATGCTAAGCGTTTTTGCATTATTCATAAGTAGTCCTAATAAAGTGACCTTTGATTATATAGGTACTCTTATATAATCAAAGAAAGTGACTGACCTAATCTTTTTATGAGCTCAGTAGTGCATAGAAGTGAAAGTCTAATTTACTTGTAATACTGACTCACCATGATGACTGCAATGTACAGTTGAAATCTAGCCGTGATCTTAAATTCCATTAAAAAAATGTTTTTAATTAGATTCATTTGACAGTTTTCGATGGAAAATTGACACTTGACGTTGACACTGACATCTTTGAGTTGTCATTCACACGGCGTTACTGAATAAACCCGGAATAAAAATAATGCTTTGGTTATAATTGTTAAGAAATTAACAGAACTAATTTTCATCATCTTCACTAGATAACATTTCTAAAACTGCTTTTTATACTAACATAAAACAGTGTATTTTCATTTCAGAAGTACCTATATACGAAAATATAAGTCCCTGTTAAAGGAAACGAACATCAAATCTGATGCCAGTCCATTGATAATACAAAATGGTCTTCATAAAGTTTATGGTGGCTGTAACTTCGGTATCAGCTCGCTCCGTCAATGGCTTTGTACTGAACTGTCACCAAGTTCCAGAATATTCCCGGAGCAATTTTTATGCTTTGACAGTCTGTAAGATGGAAAATTACAGTTGGCGTTTCGTAGGTAGTTTTTTTTGCTACGTAATCGCTCTGACGACCTCGGTGGCATGAGACACGATAGATGCAGGTTCGATTTATAATTATTGATTTTAGTAAAATTATTTATGAGAAACTTGTTATTTGATGAGATTTTCGGACAATCGATTTTATAAGACAAAATGGGATCTCAAGTAGGTACCTATCTTATCTATGCATGTGTGTGTGTGTGTGTGTGTGTGTGTGTGTGTGTGTGTGTATCCTAGCCGGTTTCGGCTACGGCGACTATTTAATGAAGAGGCTGTATCATGTTGTGTGAGGGCTTTGCTGTTCTGCCCTCTGATGTGCTCTAATGTGGCTTGTGTACACAATTTTATCAATAAAGGTCAGAACATATTTGGGGCACATCAGCACTCCTTCGACGTATATATATGTCATGTCTAAGTTTGTGTAAATAGGTTAAATCCTGTTGGTGGAATGAGTTTGTCACAATCGCCTTTAAAAAAAAGAAAAGAAAATAAACTGAACATAGCAAGTAACTGTCACCGAGAGATGCTGATGTTAATCAAAATATTCCA
This sequence comes from Scotopteryx bipunctaria, assembly GCA_949320045.1. NCBI lineage: Eukaryota > Metazoa > Arthropoda > Insecta > Lepidoptera > Geometridae > Scotopteryx > Scotopteryx bipunctaria. The sequence continues at coordinate 3,089,437 of OX439459.1, read as the reverse complement.
CTGGCCAGTGTGTTGTCTTTGGTTGGAATCGAATTATAAAAGATTTTTTTATGATCTGTGGTATAAGAAAAATATAGGCAGAAAGATTTTGGGAACATCCCGCGTCGTAATGTTTAAATGTTTGCAAATTTCTGAGTTCACATTATTATATTATCTACTCGTATGTATAACACGCAGTTAACAAATGCGCGAGATCTCGGTTCGGGACGAACTAAGTATATAATTTCAAAGCTTTAAAATGTCATCTGATTGCAGACAAATGTATGCATTTTATACTTCACCTACTGTTTGTTATTTTCCTCTAGATGTTTTTCTGTACCTTCCCGAGTTCGTAGCTAAGCATGACGTAAAACCAGCTTGTTATGTTACTGAGCTACTTTGTATACTTCATAGAACAGTACCCATCATTTAGTAAGGCTTTAGTTGTCTGTAAACACGTAGGCGCTTGATCACGGCCGTCACGGCAGGTTCAAAGTATATAGTTAAAAGTATCAGAAAGTTTTGATGAACTGAGTGACGTGGCGGGCGAATGCTCGGCTGAGAAATGTTTGTATGTTCTGCAAATATTTCTTCCGGGTCTAGGTGTTGTAGTATTATGTATTATAAGTAAGTGTATAAGTCTACAAAAACAAAAAAAAAGTATGTAGGTATTCTATCAATCATCAAGCTTTGCTTGGGGCTAGATGGCGCTGTGTGTTTTGTGAAAAAGTATTGATTATTATAAATTTATTTATTAGTATAATATTCTCAATTGTAATTTAATTGACTATCATCATGAGCTATGCAATTACATGAAATTTCTATGGAACTAACATAGAACTTACAGATTCTCCGTTACATTGTCTGTTGCCATATTTCAAGAAACAGTGGATTTAGGAATAAAAAGCTGGAATATACGTTGGAACGGATTGCATAGCCTGCCAGTCTTTTGGGATTTCTTGTTCCACGGTCGGATGACTATCACACTGTGATGAACATTTGCCCCTCTTTTTTAGTAAAAAAAAATCTCTAAGGCTTTACTATCTAAGTATAATAATAGTAGCCGATTTATTATACAGACAACTTTTACCTTCACAAATGGGACGCTGAAGTGACCGGGGCGAATTAAGATGGAGTAGGCTTGCTCAGCACCTATTCCATCCTCTCACCTAAGCGACCTTGTCCAAAGTTGAATGTAAAAAGTTGCCTCCTGACGCTGTATAAATCAGCTACTATAGATGGTTAAAGGCCTTAGTTTAATAGTTATACTTAGCTTTAGTTATGATCATAAACAGTGTAGGTATGTTATTTGATTGCCGGTCGCCGGTATTTGGGAAGATGGATCCAAATGGAACTAAGCTTTGATTGAGAGTCAAAAAATGTATGGCGCTTTTCAACAGATACAAATACATATAATAAAGTTGCTATGGTAATGAACAATCCATTGTCCGTTAGTAGAATATTGAAACAGAATCAGAATTATTTATTTGCAACAACAAAGATTGTTTACTGGATCATGCTGTGCCGACCCCGCATAGAGTGGGATAAGGGCAGGAAGATTTGATGATGAAAGACTAAAACTAAACTAACTTAATATAATTATGAAACAGTTGTAAAACGGTCCCAACTCGGCACTAAACAGAGAAATATTGAGTTTAGTTCAATGAAAAAAAACGGCTCGTTTCGGTGTGACTGCGGCCCGTTATTCGCATGTAAATGGAGTAGTCATATTGAAATTCTAAGGATGCCTGGGATGCGGGTGATTTTATTCTATAAACGGCTTTTTGTGGAACTGCCGCGATCTTAAAGCTATTATTACTGTGCAAATGAGAAAAAAAAATGTATTTAAAATAAAAAAGGATGTTCTACTAGCTATTCATTTTTGTGACGTGTTTCTGGTACCGCCCAAAAGGCGACACGCAGAGACCCAAAGGCGATATCCAGAGACCTGGGGGTAGTTGCCCCCGGAGTTGAAGCTCGGGTAGAGACACCGTAGCCCAACCCTCTCCCAACCAGGAGACCAGAAGACAGGACGACGGCGAGTGAAAGGCTATTCTTCCCGTGACCCGGGGCTAGCCGACCCCGAAGTTGAAGCCTGGGCAAAGCCGTATGGCGAGGTGTTATCCCAAGGGAACAGATGACAAGGTTGTTATTGAGTGAGAAGCTTCCCTTCGTGCATAAAGAAACGTTCTTGGAGACCCCGATTCTCGCTATGGTGGTCTCCAAGAACGTTTCTTTATTCACCAACCACTAATAAGGGATGGTAACTAGCGGTACGATTTCACCAAATCCGTCATCGTCAGCTGACCTCGGCCGATCAACTACAACCGACATCGTCCATTCGATTTCAGCGACATTTGATCGACCGAGTTCGTTTTATGACATACGACCGGTCGCTGTAATCGTACCGTAACTCACACTACACCATACTGACTCCACCGTTAGAGTCGACCCTTTCTTGGAATGATAAATCAGAAATCTCCATCAAAGGAGTTCATACAAGAATTTCCAAAGCAGTTGCTTAAAATTTTCTATCTTGTTTAAAAGTTTCATAAAATATCTGCATGAAAGCTTTACATCCCCAAACCCCATAAACATAGAGTTTCGAATCATAAAGCGCCGCAGACATGCTAATTCTGAAACAATTCGTAGCACCTAGATCTAAATATACAAAACTCTTACTTTACTGGCTGACTGACAACGCACAACATTAAGTCATGGAGGGCAGGCGCGGTCCGAAGGGGGGAATCACAGGAGACATGACCGCCCCCCCCAAATCACATGTCAAATTGAAATTTTCTGCCCCTAGGAGCGATGCCAATAAAAATAGAAGGCTTTCATCTTTTTTTATAATGTGTCCAATAAAATTGGCTATTGTGCAATAAAATCTGATTTACTCGACATATTCTATTTATTAGTGACCCCTTCCAAAATTTCAGGTTACAACCGCGTCTGATGGAGGATACATTTCTCTATGGTGTAGCGGCGCACTAGGGGGTTCCCGAAAATTCATCTCCTAGAGGACGCAGCGGGAAGATGAACAAAACCGCGGGGCGTTCTTCTAGTTCTGGAAGATAAAACTAAAGGCAGGGACCTTACTTGTTTTATTGCTTTTCACAAAGCACGTTCGCAAAGAACTTTATTTACATAAAACTCTTTTGCCTTGGGTTCTCTAGATACGGACATCATATTTTGTAAATATGTTGGAACGGGACCTGTCAGAGAGGTTTAAAAAAAGTAATTAGTTAATTTTTCTGTCTTCTTTCTGTGAATTTGAAACCTATGACATAAGTAATATAATTATACGTGGTTTTATTTCTAAAATCCATATAAAGTAAAAGCACTGGTGGTCGTCTTAGGTCGTGGGTTCGAATCCGGCCGTGAACCAATACATTTTCCAGTTTGAAAAATTTATATGCGCTGTCCCAGTACTATCAAATGCTAAAGGAAAACATTGTGAGATGAAAAAGTTCTAAAACATCTTTCAAGTGCACGAAAGGAGATTAAGGCGCACTTCAAAATTATTTAACCACACTGATTCAAAAGAACTAGTGACACGATTTGTAGTATAAAAAAATCGTCTCTTACCATCAAGATATCTACATATACCATACTTAATACCATAGTATACCTACTAAAACTGTTTCGGGCTATTACGGTTCAGTTATTTTGGAAACCTTTAGAACGTCTCATTTTCAATCTTCTTTCGTTTTCGCAATAGTTATTACCCTTTTATTCCATTACTATAAAATTAGATTGAGGCGATTCAGTTTGATGTTTTCTTACCTGTAGAGCTACGTTTGAATGTAAAAAGGTGACCGCTCGTCCCTTCTATTTGAAACATTACGAATGAAAGAGTATTTTATACTCGATGACCTCGGTGTCGTGGCGGGCGAGTGCTCAGCTGAGACGCAAGAAGCATGGATTCGATTCCCGCCGCGTGAAAAATATTTGCATCATCATTCATCATCATTTTCCTGCCCTTATCCGACTAGGTGGGGTCGGCACACCATGTTTCCCTTTTCCATTTTCTCCTATCACTCGTTATCTCCGCACTCACTCCTTTCACACGCATATCCTCTTTCATACAATCCATCCATCTTTTCCTTGGCCTTCCTCTAGCAGTATATCCATCCACATTCATATTCATCACTCAATAATCATTCACATGTTCTGCAAATGTTTCTTTCGGGTCTGAGTGTGTAATATTAGATAGGAATTATAAGTAGGTAAGTTTCAAACTTATAATAACACTAGTTCAAAACAAAGGCTCATTTTGTACACTTGACACCATGTTCAAATTGTTAGATTCTACAACATGCCGGTTTCCTCACGATGTTTTTCTTCGCCGTTTGAGTAGGTACTGATTATAAAGGCTTATATATTTAAAGTACTCCCCAATGACTAGTAACTGTAATAATATCGCTACTGGACGATTGTTACCTGCTGAACAAAAATAGATTGACCTATTTTGAGGTTGAACATGATTTTATTTTAACCCGATCCTATTAAAACGAACAGAAATAAAGTGAGCCTCCTGATTAATTAGAAACAGTACACCAGCGCGCGCAAGTTCGCCGTGGTTGCAACTTTGTTTGCTCCCCGTAATGAATGCGACCACGGCACTTGGTTTGCGCACTTGCTCCGCCGGCCGTACACTCTGCGGTTTCCATGTGAGGTACGGGATGATTTGCCATTTTTGGTGTTAGCGTGGAATAGTTTTTACAGTAGCAGAAGTAACATACATTATAACCGTTTCTTTGGAGAAAGTCCAGAGATGTTATACTATTTTCTAAGCATTTACAGTGTCCAATAAATTTTTTGTTATGTTGTTAATAATATATTTGATGCACTCGTGGCGTAGCTTGCGTTCTTGATTGATCGTTAAAGTTAAGCAACGTTGTGCACAGTCATAATTGGAATGGGTGACCGTAAGTGGCATTACAAGCAGGGGCCCTATTCACGATGACCAAACAAAACGAGACGCGGGAAAACGTGTGGAATTACCGTGTTATCGTATTCTGCATGACAATGTCAGATTTCATAAACGAGAGTAGGCGTGAGACGAGGCTCGTTTTGAATTGTCAAAATTACATACTTCAATATTGCGTGTTTTGCTAAAACTAGGTTGTGTTTTTACTAATTATGTAAATAAATTAGTCTTCTCTATACTATTTAATAGCAGAATAGATTATTTGTACAATAAATAATATAATCTAGGTACCATTGAATAATATCCCTAATAAATGATGTGGTGAATAAGTGAAATAACCTAACCCTAGTGTACAAAATAATTATTACTCCCGGAGCCCTAGTGCACAAAAGGAGCTTTTGAGGCGCATTTTGAATCTTTTCACCACGCAGGGTTCGAAAGAACTAGGGGCTAGTAGTAGTTGCTAACCTAACCTAACTAATAGCTCTTTTATTGTGAATGCAAAAGTTTGTGAAGATGTGACGATGCTTGTGACTCATAATTTAATTCTAAATGGCTGCACGGATTGAGTGAAACTTGGGATATAACTCGGCCCACGCGGGCCGAGTTCATGTGGTACGAGTTGAAGATCGACTCCATAGTATGTGTGCTGGAATAACATTAGGCTACTTTTTATCCTGGCAATAGGCGAGCGAAGCCGCAGGCGGCAGGTAGTACTTAATAGTGAGCATTTTTGTGTTTTATGGTTTTAATGCATTTATTTAACATAATATAACTGTCATGAGCTGCCCCTCCTAAGGTAGCACATGAGTAGGTATGCCTTTAAGCCTCTGTTGCAAATCTGAAACGAGGCAGAAATCATTGTTATTGTTTTTATAGGTAGGTACATACTTTCATGTTTTTGGAAATAAAGATTATATTCTACTAATATAATGAAAGTGAACGTTTTTTCAAAGAATCTAATAAAGTTAATTTATTTTAGTTCGCTGATGCTCTCACAAATACTATTATGTAATACCTACTAAAATAAATAGTTGATTAAAATATTACCCTTGTTTGATTTAATTCCTCTCTTGTTCAGAGGTAGGAAATTTGATGTAGGTTGGCATCATTAAAGGCATTCACCGCTTACTCTATGCAGAGGCTTACAGGTGCTAACCAAAAATTTCCCACTGGCTTTTGATAGCTACTGGTGATCAGGAAATTGAGGGTTGTAAGTATCTGGAAAAATACAGTAAATATAGTAGGTTTCAGTCTAACCTAATACCTACCTAACCTAGGTACCATTTTATTATTGTTCAATAAATTAAGTTTATTGACCGTAAGTGGCATTGCGAGCTGAGTGCCTACGTGCTTCGGAGGGCACGTTAAATTATGGGTCCCGGCTTTTAAGTCGTTAAGCCATGACGGAGGCCTTTAGGCGGCCTAAAAACTCCGTCACTAGAGTTGGCCACTAGCTCATACGAACATACATACCATACATAATAGGTATCTATTTACTTACTTATTCATATCAAGTGCCTATCAAGAAAAAGCAGGCAATTTGTGGTACAGTACGGTCAACGGATCTAGGCACTCGTGAAGTTAGCCGTTGCGAGCAGTAGACAGTATGAAAAAACTTCACTGCGCATGTCAAACTGCTAACTTCACGAGTGTCAAGATCCGTTGACTGTACTGTACTCGCAGTTTCTGATACCCAAGACACATAATCCTAGTGTCCCTCTGTATTGTGGGTCATGTTTGTATGTGAATTTAGAGAGTTCTATATTTAAAAAAATCAACATTTTTTATGACACAATTTTCCCAAATTGAACCATGTAGGCTCAGACCAAATAAAAAGAAAAGACCTCGCGCCGCGAACAACAAAAGTGAAGCCGCCATTTTATCTATGTGTGTGTCGAAGGTTTTACTTGGAACACACAATGTTCCAAGTAACCTAAATTCATAGTATAATAATTAAGAAACGATGCTATTTGAAGTACTTACAGTAAGTGAAAAGTGATTCCGTGAGACTTTTTATGTGATTTGCTGCTGTTTTTACAAGTTTTCACTACACAGGAAGGCATAATTCTATTTTTAAGACTCGTGACGTACTAAGAGCGATGAGCATGGTTTTAGTGTAGGTGTGTGCGTGAGCGTGTATGTTTACTTGCAGGAGCAAGGTTTTGTGTGGCTTCACTTTTGTTGTTCGCGGCGCGGCGTCTACTCTTTTTATTTGGTCTGAGCATGTAGGTAAGTAGTTGTGTTTTATAGTAAACAAGTCATACCTGATTAAATCAGCTGGAAGAAGGTGTGGTTGTTCACGAGTTTCCTGAAATAAGATATAATATCTGATGAGTTTCAAATATAATAAAGTAAACAAACTATATCTCAGTCTTATTAATCATAGGTTTGGAATTGTTTGTTTGCTTCTATTCTAAGGACAAGTCAGTTTTTTTAAATCTTAATTAGTATGATGGATCACTAGAGTCTCTTCCTCATGAGCTCCTCCTCCTCCTGGCTCATCTGCACAGGCAGCAGCGCGCGGATCTGGCACAATCCCACCTACAACTTCGCACCTCCAACTTAGTCTTACATATATTCTTGATCTAAATAGGAATGATGGCTCACCAGAATCTCTTCCTCATGAGCTCCTCCTCCTCCTGGCTCATCTGCACACGCAGCAGCGCGCGGATCTGGCTCAGCCCCACCCACATCTCCGCTACATCCAGCTTCGTCTTCGCGTTTATCACTTAAGTCTTCTCGAGAGCACGGATCAGTTCGCCAACAGCGTCGTACTGACGGACTAGGAGACTGGAAGGAAGAAATATATTATTATTATCATTAGGAGTCTGTAATTGAATTTACACGTTGCATAATGCGATCAAGCGTGGAAGATACTATTACAATCATGTTTATAAAACGAGTTCAGAGTTGAGTTGAGATTGTCTGGAAGAGATCGCTTATTAGCGATAAGACCGTCCGTTGTACATTATACTTTTTTTTACTTGTTATCAAATTTATTAATAAGGTGTGCAATAAAGAATTTTCATTCACTCATTGAGGCACAACTCCTCACAAATTTTCACATATATATTAATGCATACATACATAATTATCACGCCCGCATTCCTAACGGGGTGGGCAAAGCCACAAGTAGACACAAGAAAACTTGCAACCACTTCTGATTTAGTCCTCAGATGGATATGGTGAACCATGGTGACAGGTGATCAGCCCATCAACATTTATATTAAGTATAATAACACTTATAAATAGATAGGTATTGTTTATACGACTAGTTTAATATTTTCAAGGCTTCAAGGACAGAAGATCTTTCATGCTTGTAGTTTATTTTCTTCCATCCTTGAATTCGTAATCTCAAGAGCCAGCTTGGCTTAGTAACACGTTACTAGGATTACCTCTAAACGCTAAGTCATGGCTGCTCGTCTGCTATGAATAAACGGCTTCAGTCTCAGTTTTTAACACAATGCTGTTGTAAATTCTGCAGTACTTTCATGACTACCTCTGTGGCGTGGCGGGCGAGTGCTCGGCTGAGATGCAAGAGGCGCAGGTTCGAGTCCCGCTACGGGAGAAATGTTTATATGTTCTGCAAATACTTCTTCCTGGTCTTGGTGTTGTAGTATTGTGAATTATAAGTATGTATTTACAAAAAAGTATAATTGAAACAGACATACAAACTTTTGCATTTTTAATATCAGTAGGAAGTAATATGTAAAACATTTTCAAATCACTCCCGAGATAGGGCATCGTAAGCTTACGAGTTTCTGACTTGGAGTGGTCTGATTTGACTTGAGTTTTCTATGAATATTAGAGGTGCGTAATATAACTACAAACATATATAATATATATCTCGCAAATCCGGAGAAAATTCCAAAAAACTCCGAAAGATGAAACCCGATGCATTGACCAGATCATAATATTTTTTTTCTTTCTTTCATAAACAGGTACAACGAAAAAATAGAAGTTAACTATGCTTTTGTAAAAATGCACAATATTGGTTGAAAACAACGTTTCAATTTGTGCAACAGGATATTCAACTTTGTTAATATTAAAGTACCTACCTATTTGGTTACAAAACACAAAAGTTATTTTCAGCAGAAAAAAAAATTGCAGTCAACTGTCAATCGATAAACATAATATACAAACAATTTTGACATCTATTAATAGGTGTCAAAATTGTTTGAATAAGTAGTAAGGTACCATACCATAGGACCAAGAATTAGTTAGATGCCATCAAGTGTAATAAAACACACATGATAATGTCTGGATAAAAAAACTCATGAAAATGACGAAAAAATATGACGCCCGTGCGTGGTCTGTACCCTTGTCAAGATTATAAGCCTGTTCATGATTTCTAAAACTCTGCGTTAGATTTCATTATTTGTCGAGGTCAGCATTTTTACCGCGTAAAATGATCGATTATGCGGAAGATTTATCTCTATGAAGTAAGGATTTTTTTCTAGATTGTTTATTATTGCCGGGAGATTTTAGGTCAGCCGAAAATTTATAGGAAATTTTTATATATTTATTTATAGGAAAACCAAAAGCTACAGTAACAAATTAAATACACTTATAAAAACAGAAAGCCAACAATAAGTTTTCAATAATTTAAATTTTACAATTTTTTTTTTACATTTTGGTACCCTTACCAAAATGAAGAGCCTGACGAGCTAATTTCAAAGTTATGAGTGCAGTTTTCGTGAAATGTAAGTTCAAAGAGAAAACTTGTAAAACTACTTTGCGCCCTATCGACACAAATGGCAATGAGATATATGGTAAAACCTTCCTTAAACTAAATAAAACTGTTAAAAATACCCTATTCTTACTTTATTTCTTTCTAAAAACTAATGTTTAGCTCCTCTCCATTGTATTGGATGTCGTAAGACAACCAAGGATGGGTAGCAGCTTTCGCCATCCAGTATTTCGAGGCAGCACAAAACCGTCCTGTTACCTTATGTACTTTGACCAAACAAAACGTAGCGCGGACAAACGAGCACGTTTACGGAATCACCGTGTTATCGTATTCTAAATTTTGTATTCCAAAAACGCGACGAGGCGCGTTACAAACATGTTACGAGTGTCAAGTTTTGTTTAGTCGTAGAGGGGCCTGTAAGTAATGGATGGATCGCGTAATGATGTGAACGACCTGCAAGTGTTTTTACATATCGTCACTGGAAAGGCAAATTTACGTAAGCGCCAATCGAGAAAAAGCCGTTTGAAGTTCATTTTTTTCGTTTTTTTAATCAGAACTTTCTACCTAATTATCGAATTTTGATGACGTCAACGTAAGATTTCATTCTTTTTTCATTTTCTATGTCCAGCAATTCATATTATTGTATTTGGACTGCTATTTTAGGATAATAACTCAATATGCCTATTTGGCGCCATTTTGGCGCTTACGTAATTTTGCCTTTCCAGTGACGATATAAAATTAATTTCAATTATCGTTAGCGGTTTTTTTTTATTTAGGTCATTGAAGAATAATAATCTACGTAGGTAAATTGATACAAACAAGTTAAATAAAAATGCTTGGAAAATAAGCAGAGCTCAAACAGATTCATCAGTCTTTAACAAATACATTCCTTTCATAGCGCGCGGAGTTAATAGACTCTCTAGGAATGCTTGGCTTTGTAGGCTCTTTATTGACATTTATTTATAGATGCGTATTTTATATACCTACACTCCGAACAGTCCAATTTTGTCCAAATAAGTCCTTTTACCACACTAGTTCGGAAGAAATAGTGACACAAGCATTTAATATTATATTTCACATTTAGTTAATACAAGACAAGTGTTCTAATTTAAGTTGTACTACAGAAAAGTGTGGACTCTAATACAACAGGTCTTACGACTTAAAAGGAGAGATCCTAAACCGTGTATTTTACACTCTTGTAATTTTGAATAAATACTTTTCACTATTTTTAGAAAATGTAAGAAGAGTTGTGACGAATGAACAATATCTCTTTGAGTTAGTACATACATACATAGAAGAAATATCGCCAGACGCTCAATGAAGGTTTCCGCAGAGTGATCTTACCACATTGTAGTCGCAGTAATCTACGTCACCTAACCTTTTGTGTGTATGGGACGGATGGCGTAGAGTGCGACTCCGATGTGATTGTGTCATAAAATCTGAACACCGATGTAATTTTGCATTTCGATGCGGGCCGTCTGTATTGAAACTCCTATTGAAACCAAACCAAAGCGAAACTTACATTACGAAACTAGCTTGGTTTGTAAAATAGGTATCTATTCTGGATTGGAAATACCTCATTGAAGAGAAATTAATTACGACATCTGAAACTGATTATAACCTGAAACTATCAACAACTATTTAGTTTATTTTTAGTTTGACTTTGGCTTTGTGGTACCATAGTTAGTTTCTGATACCCATGACACAGGGAATCCTGGTGTGGGTTCAGAACTATGTACGTGACTGTTGTATGTGAATATTGTTTATTACTAAAACTGTTGCCTGCAACATTGTCCGCTTTATTTTTTCGAGACAAAAATGTCTAGCCTATGTCATTCCCCATTTATCTCCTTACCATTTGTTTTATTTGTTCAGAGGTTTAGGCCTGAAAAGGTAACATACAGACAGAGTTAGTTATAAAAGTACTATCTGACCCACAACATTGTCTGCGTGTAAGAAGATATTTTTGGAATGATTTTGAAGTTATGGCCGCGTTTTCCAATACAAGCATTCATTCGTTATTTCATTCCCTCGAGGAATATTTTTGCAAAAAACGTAGTCTATAATCCTTCCCTAGAATGCAATCTCTTTGCCTTTATCAAAATCTGTTAGAAGTTTTGTCGTGAAAAGTACAGACAGACAGCGTTACTTTGGCATTTATAATATTAGTATGGATCGATGTAAATACGGATTTCAAAAACAGTTGCCAGTTAAACTGCACGTAACCGGCGATCGTGAGCCATACGCGATACTATTGGAAATAGATAACGCGAGATACGTAGTTCTGATATAGCTTCCAGTTTACTAAATGCTTTGTTTTCAAACTTCATGCTATCATAGATAAAATGGTTGCTTGTTAATGGTTAACATGCACTCGAAATTTTACTTTGTAACCATTAGTAGGTAAGTATTTTTAGGTTTAAGTTTTTTTAGTGTGAATGGTACCGTTGGAAGGGGAAGACCTAGGCGTACATGAAGAATGATATGAGAGTGAATGAAGCGAAGGAAGTATGTCAGGTTCGTAGTAAATGGAGATCCGTGATCTCTGCCCGTCCCTATGGGAAATTGGCGTGATATTATGTATGTATTTATAGGAATAAAATATTATCTAAGGAAACAAACCTGCTGGGCAAAGGTTTGTTTTATATACCTCTATGTTATGTTTTTGTTCCAAAATAAAAAAAAATTGAATTTGAATTTTTGAATTTGAAAGGTTACCTTTTTCCATTCACCCAGTCAGGCAGACTTACAGTTTTACCCGAACGCGAAGAAAGAGGTAATGTGTTTGAGCCTTTGAGGCTTATGTATGTATGTGGATATGTGCATTCCTTTAACTGAAGTTGTAGTCCCAATGGCAGGATGGATTTTGAAAAACGAGGGGTCCTTATATTCGTTTAGATAACGAGATATGTAAGCTTTAAGAATCCTTTTTCAATGAACTGAACTGAAGAGTGACACTATAATAGTAAAAATTCATTATCATCATGAGTCTAATGATCTAATATGGCAGAAGGTACTACGCTACCAAAATTCTTCACAGTTGGGTTATTCGTCTTTTGGATAATTACTTGTTTATTATTTATTCTGCTTGAAGAGATGTATGGATTGTGTGAAAGATGACATGAGTAAAAGAGGAGTGAATACAAAGATGATCCCTACCCTAAAGATATCCCTATGAACAATTTTCCGAAATATGGGTCCAAGGGATTAGCGGTTCTGTGGTTCTTTCTCTGTTTCAAGAGGAAGTGAAACTGGCAGTACCACAGTTCAACAGTTATCAGCTTTCAGTAAAGATTAGGATTCGAATCTACGTCAGCAACGATTAAAAATAACGTTTCTCAATGATTAATCGCTGATATCACCGAGAATCAGATATTTAAATAGGAAATCCTTTTCTTAGATGATAATTGTAAGATAAGTAAAGGTTTTACATGATAGCAGTGGTTATCGGAAGATAAGACCTGTGGTGCAATCACGCTAATTGAACGTAATTAGATATGTAAATTTTATGCCCATTTCACATCGTGGTTTCGTGCTATATGATACGCAACATAATTATGTTATCTTTTGGCATTGCAGATGCCAAAAACGGTAGATAACAAACGAAAACAAACGAATGCAATGTGCGTTCAATCGAATGTAGTATCCATTGAATAGCGCAATTGAGGCATAGATTACAAAGATAAGAAAATACTCTTAACATCTACAGATTTGAAAGGGTTGAAGATCTCAAAATATACTACAAAAAATTGTGCAAAAAGTCACTTGACCCATCTAATTACTGACCGCGCCCTGTGTTGCTTAACTTCAATAATCGATTACGAACGTATTTTTTTTTCTTGTCTAAGGCCCCCTATTTTATATTTATTTGTGCTATAGCGGCAATAGATGACATACATAACATACTCTGCGAAAATTTCAACCTTCTACCTACCTATTACGGTTCATGACATACAGCCCGCTGTCAAACAGACGGACGGACGGACAGCGGTGGCTTAGTAATAGGGTCCCGTTGGTACCCTCCGGGTACGGAACCCAAGAACGTTTTTATTCTATGCCAAATCCACTACTACTAGCACAAAAAGCATTCTCATACAAAATCGATGTTAACCTCTAAAATGGTATACTTACATGCTCCTTGACTGAATATGAATGAGAATGTGCAAAGCTGTTACCAAACTTGACCGTTACTGAATATTGCATGAGCTTAAAACTTTCCAGGAATGATTTAAAGGTATTTCATGTGAGTTTTACCGGCTCTGTATTGCCTATCATTCAAACATACAGCAAAGTTGACAGCCTCAGTGGCGTAGTGGGTACGCGGTTGAGATGCGAGAATGTGGAATAGAGTTCGATTTTTGTGTCACGACTCTGACTCCAAAGGATTTCTTCTACTACATAAGTAGTCATATCTAGTCATGTCACTAGTTCCTTCAAACCAGTGTGGTGAAAGGATTTAAAGTGCGCCTCAAAGGCTCCTTTCGTGCACCATCAAACTATTTAGAAAGAAAGAAAGGAAAACATTTTATTTGTAACAAAACAACACACAGGGACAAAAAAAACATTATAGATACACTCAAAGTGCTTTATACGACATGCTGATTTCCTCACGATGTTTTCCTTTACCGTTTGAAAGTACATACATACTGGTAGCACACATAAAGTTTTTGAACAGAATAATATCTATTGATGCACGAGCGATTTTGAATCCGCGATCCACTAGTGTGTATATTCGTCCAAAGTTCCGGGGTCATCATCATCATCGGGGTATAGTTTGCTTATTCAAGCCAAACGCTTCTGATTCAGGAAGGATCTGGGAGGATATTATAAGTAAAGATGTCGCACACTCGATTTTTCATTCAGTCAAAAGTTGAACATTTTATAACTTCGTTTGTTTGTTATAGAATGTGTTCTGCTTAGCGATTGACACGAATAAACTGCTCTAATTTAGGAAAATTGTCAGTAAACATAATTAATTCTGAATTCAAATATCACAGCAACTGCCATAATGTGGGATGTGCTACTCTGAAAAAATTGAACTTATAAATTTAAGTTAGTAAAGGTAAGCTATTTAAGCTAGGCCACTCCCAACAGTACAAAAACATTGTCTGAGCGGTTCCCACACGCTTTGTAAACGCATAGAGACACGTCTGAGTTATTAAGTTTACCTAAAATTACTTAGTAAGTAAAGTAATTTTAAGAAAACTCCCAACAGCCAAACTTTATTTAATTTGACAGTCCTAAAACTATTGGCATCCTTTTCTTTTACATTGAGATAACGTCGCTTTAACTTTAGGACTACCAAATTAAGTTTAGGAAAAAACACAACAGAATCAACAATATTATAAAGGCATTACTTTATAATTGAGCTAGGTACTCTGAAAGTCATACATACCAATTACCTATAATAGTAGATCTTTCTGAATGCGTGATACTGATTACTAGGTACTTAACTACACAAATACCTACTACATTTATGGACAAACTACTAAACACAAACCTCTCTCACTTTCAGAGTCACGAGGGCGTGATTTAACACAAAAAAGTGTAACTTAAACTGTAAGTTAGATCTAAGTCGCCAACAATAATCATCATAATTTTTATCAGGTCGGGAGTGGCCTGACTGAAATGGCCTCATAAATGAAAACGCCACAAACCACCATCATATTTTACTAAACCAGGGTATATATTCATCTTAAAGCGTTGCGGGATTGGTCTGATTAAAAAAAATACGGATCAAAATCACCACAATATTTATACCATCGTGTTTCTACAGTAGCACTTTGGAGTCGTGAGTTCCGCTGAAGCAATTACCTGCTCGCTAATTTAGTTGTGAGTTTGTTTAGCCCTGGATTCCATCGACGGGAACCAACAAATACGGACGTTATATTGCGGTGTAAGAACAAGATGAGCGTATCCAACAAAAACTCGAAAATGGTGACTATTTTAAATCATCATCATCTTCCTGCCCTTATCCCACTCTATGTGGGGTCACGCCCCGTAGTACTAACTAGTAGTATATAGTACTAGTAGTAACTAGTAATACGCCCCGTACTACTAGTTACGTACTAGTAGTACGTAGTTTTATATAGTTTTATAAGTTTTGCATTCGCGCCCTAAGGTTTTTTTGTAGGTACTTACACACTTCATCTAAGTAAGGTGCCTAATCACAAAAAAATATTGACCATTCTGCTTGTAATCGTAACATCCTACTAAATTATACGAGACGCTGTTTAAATAATAGCCAGTCTAACCTGAACTACGAAGACATCTAATTTTGTTGTGTTCGTAGTTCAGGTTAGACTGTACTTTGATTTATGGAGTATCGCAATTAGTTGAGAGTTGTAAAGTTACGCTTGTAATATGACGATTATCGCTTTCATATAAAAACTACATTCTAAACATACAACACAGTTTTGAACAGCTAATGGGCTGATAAGCAAGTTATCTTTTGTTTGTATCCTTCCTACTAATATTTTTAATTCGAAAGATTGTATGTGAAGGCATTTAGACGACCTTAAAACTCCGTCACAAAAATTGGTCACTGTCTCATACGAACTTACTTTTTATGATGATTTGTTGTTGTCAATCACGCTTTTCGTTCCGCAAACCGGTATTTTTTTTATTGGATCACCAATGGGAGGTTTACAAAATATGGTGAACTTATTTTTAAAAGACATCTAGTACCTACCTACTCGAAGCCGAGAGGATGGAATAGGTGCTGGGCAAGCCAACTCCATCTTAATTCGTCCCGGGCACTACAGCGTCCCGTTTGTGAAGGTAAAAGATGCCTCCTGACACTGTATAAATCAATCATCTACTATATGGTAAAAGGCCTTACTTATGTAGGTACATATCACTCTTGTATCCATGGAAATATAATAAGATTAAAAATATTAACCCTTTTAAGAAGTCATAAGTCGGGCATTTCATCGTATTCATCTCAAATTGAGGGTTCGGCCTATATTTTATTTACATGGATCATAAAATACCAAAATTTAGTCGGAGCTTTGAGTTTTATTTTATTTTTAGGAACGTTTTATGTATTTTAATAACTGAATTTACATTTACAATTTGTATCCATCGTTCTGTCAGTTAACTGTCAGTCGCCCGTGGCTTTGGTAGGAATGTGGTTTATACTTGACTACGAAGGAAGGTAATGTGTTTAGGGTGTATGCTTGGAAGATGTATTTATTCTTCCAAGGGTGTATGTATGTATGTGGGTATGGGCATTCCTTTGGCTGAAGCTGTAATCCAAGCTAAGGTCGAGGTTCAAACCCGGTCGTGCACCAATGGATTTTTCTGTTCGTTGAAGGAAAACATCGTGAGGAAACCGGCATTATAGTGGAACCTAGAAAAAGTTCGAAAATCATAAGAAAGAAGACTTTGAGGAACACTTTAAAGCCTGTCACCACACTGGTACGAAAGAACTAGAGGCACGACTAGATTAGATCCATCGGTCCAGCTCCCAAAACGTGATTTAACGACAATCATTCGCTCATACTTTTATTTTTAATACCAGAGTAATGATTACTTGACAATTTACTGATTAAACTAGCTTTTGCCCGCGGTTTCGCTCGCGTGGTATCCAGACAAAAAGTAGCCTATATGTTTTTCCAGCACACATACTACGAATGTTCCAGTTTCATTCTAATCCATTCAGCCGTTACGACGTGATTGAGGCACAAACATCGTCACATACTCACAAACTTTCTCATTTATAATATCAGTAGGAGGATAAATTGTATTGATAAAAAACACACAGACATTAGGTAATTATCTCTGGCCTTGATAAGTTTGACCGTATTTTTATCTCATTGACATAATAGTCGTATAAGTGGTCAGCCTATCAGACTAGTGTCTGTCGTGCATGTGAGAAGTCATTGCGTGTGAAATCATAATCGTAATCCTTCCTCCACACTGGTTCGCAGACCAAACATTAAGAAGAAAGAGGAAAAATCGTTTGTACCAAATGCCTTCAACGAAGCTTGCAATTTTATTGGTCGTGATATTTTTTAATTTGGCGTGCTGCTACAGAGTGTTAGTGTTTTTTCCTTTCCCTGGGAAGAGTCATGCGATCCTTGGACATGCTTTCGTGAAGCATCTTTTGAATGCAGAATATGATGTAAGTAAAAAATAAAAAACCGATCACATGCGAGTCGAATTCGCACACAAAGGGTTCCGTACCATCGTACATGTACAGTCACGGAATAAAAAGGTTCGTCACCTTGAGTTCGGTTTTCGCTTGCACTAGTGTAAGAATCAATAGATACAGACACCCTTGCGAGTCGACGGGCCGTATCAAACGCTATGAATCCAATACACCCCAAAAAAAATGAAAACATGTCGAAAACATACTATCCTGTATGACACGTTAAATTGTCAAACAATTTTGATACGCGTCAATTTGAACTTTGTTGTCGAGCAGTTAAACATATTTTTTTATACAGCAGTTTGTTCTGTGCCTTAGATTCAAAAGGTAAAACACAAAATCTGACAAACCTTTTCATTCCGCCGCTGTACATAAATGTTTCTAAATAAAATAATATGAATTATTTTTAGGTAACCTACGTGACGTCACATCCGATAAAAAATCCAGCATCAAACCTGCGGCAGATCGATATCTCTGCCAATAGCAAAAAAAGTTTTTTGGGTGAGTAAATTATTATTTCATACTCATCTTACTTCTATCTTATATTATAAACGCGAAAGTTTGTATGTATGGATGTTTGTTACTCTTTCACGCAAAAACGGCTGAACGGATTTGAATGAAACTTGAAATATACATGTACTGGATTAACATATAGTCTATATTTTATCCGTGTACGCGAGCCAAGCCGCACTCGGCAGCTAATTAAAAAAAAACCTTTTCAGGATTCCGTTCCCAAAGGGTAATTTAAACATCTACTACTACATAGGTGATTTCAAAACAGAGTTAGGTACATTCTTATACGTAAACCAATTATAAACGGACACGGTATTTGTACACATTATGAAAATTAAATACTACTGTTTCAGACGATATGCTTAGTGTCAAAGATATAATCGAAAAGAAGGTCGACTTTGCCGACTTCTCCAAAGGGTATGAAATGATTCATGAACTAACGTACTCCAGACTCGCACACGAAAATATACAGAGGCTACTGATGGACCCCAGTGAAACTTACGACGCTGTTATTGTGGAGTGGTTGTACAGCGACCTTTATTCTGGGTAAGAACCAATGAAGGCCCTGGTGGCGTGTTTTTTGAGTCCTCGTCTGAGACGTAAGAGGCGCGGGTTCGATTCCATCTCGTAGATGGGTTAGACTAACGAAAAATCGCGGTGGAGCACCTATCCAGCTATAGATGTTAGAGTGGGTGTTAGTTAGATCTAAGAACCAATAAGTAAGTTCGTATGAGCTAGTGGCCAACTCTTCTGACGGAGTTTTTAGGCCGCCTAAAGGCCCCCGTCATGGGTTAACGATTTTGCCGGGACCGACAATTTAACGTGGCCTCCGAAGCACGGAAGCGCTCAGCTCGTAATGCCACATGCGGTCACCCATCGAAATTGTGACCGCGCACAACGTTGCTTAACTTCAACGATCAATCAAGAACGTCTAAGTAAGCTAGGCTCACGAGGGCTTCTAAGCGCTAAGAAACAATAATAATAATATTACTTGTTACTCCGTTTTTTTTTACTTCAGTTTGGCTGCAGTATTCAACTGTCCGTACATCTGGTCATCCTCCATGGAGCCCCACACAATGGTACTACGACTAATAGACGAGATACCGAACCCGGCGTATATAACAAACCTGTCTCCGAGGTATCCCCCGTTGACCTTCGTGGAGAGAGTCGAAGAGTTTATTGATGTTCTGTACTTGTACCGGATAAGATGGTAAGAAATTGTCTTTGAATTTGAACTACCTGCCATTGCATTATGCTAGATTAGGCTAGGATCGTTACACTTAGACAGACAAGCGGTTATGGAACGTGTCCCTAATGGTGTGGGTAGAACCACAAGTTATAAGAAAACTAGCAGCCACTCCTGATTTTAAGACCCAAGATGGATATGGTGTATCATGGTGACAGGTGATCAGCCCAATGCCCATGTAGATGGATCATCATGTTGGGGAGAATACTATCCCTTAGTCGACTTTTACGACATGCTCGGGGAGAGAAGCAGCTGGATGCTTCTTAACTCCCAGTCCAGCACTGAAGTACGTGTCCATATCCGACTGTAATCCTCCAAGTAGACAAGCAAGAAATTTTGTGTTAGGACTTTGCTCTTTGTGGCAAGATGGTGACGATCCTATTTATGGAACGAAACAGGAGTTGGGAGACCCTAAGTAGTAACTCACAATACTTTTCATATATACTATCATCATTACCATCGTCAGCTAATAGTAGTCCACCACTGCACGTATACCTCTCCAAAATACTTCGAGGACGAACTGCCTCCATCCACGATCTTTATGTTACAAATCCATCGAGAGGGAATCTATTTTTTTAAATCTCAAGTTACTTAATCTTGTAGCTATAAGATCTGCCCATTGCAAACTTGCTTAAGTTGAATAATTTTAAGTTTTTTGGCCTTTTTAGAATCTGAAGTTAGCCTATTTTGGCTAGACTTGGAAGTTGGGTTGAGTTTGCTCCTTTGCATAAAACTGACAGTGGAAAAGTCAATATTCTCGATGTAAAACATACCTAGCAAATTGTACTCCTCTTCTAACGAGATAAAAACTGAAGCCACTAAGAGGCTCTATCCCTAAGGGACTAAGATAAACTGTGGTAATTGCGACTTTGAAACGAACTAACTAGGAATGCTAGTTTACGAGCTCATTCTACCCCTAGGGTGATCTTAAAGTGCGGTAGACTAATTGCATATGAACCAGCGAGTCTAGCGTATTTTATCCTTTTAGACCCTTTTATTTGGTGGATTGAAGAGGTTTATCGCCATCTCTCCTAGTACTGACTATGTTGTCTGGTAGATTATGCTATCCTACTAATATTTTATATGCGAAAGTTCGTGTAAACGACTATCAAATTGTTAAACTAAATTACGAACTGTCGATAAAAATTTTGGAATGATGGCTACGGAAACAAAAAGTAGGCCCCTCATCCTATCAATGACATTTTAAAAGTCCCGGATTGGATGGAAGCAGCTCAAAACCCTTTGCCCTGGAAGTATAATGGGAAGGCGTATGATAGAGCCCAGCAAAGGATTTCATTAATCCGATGATAATGTTTATAACGTTAAGGAACTCGACTAAATAATATTGAAATTTCCAGGGCCATGACTGACATGGAAAACAAAGCCTGGAGAGAGTTGTACGGACCAGCTTTGGCAGCCAGAGGTCGGCAACTTCCTGCATTCGACGAAGTCAGGTTCAATGCGTCTCTTATGTTTGGCAATTCGCATGTGTCAGCGGGCCTGGCTAACCAACTGCCGCAGAACTATGTGCCTATAGCAGGATATCATATTAATAATGTAGAACCACTGCCTGAAGTAAGTATTTAACCTTCCTTCGAAAAAGTTTACATACCATCATCATCTACATCCTGACATGTTCCTATTGCTGGGCATAGGCCTCTGTTATCCATCTCGGAACTTTGAATCAGGAGTGGCTGCAAGTTTTCTTATGTATACTGTCGTGATCATTATGTATTTAATTTACCATTATCACGCCCGTATCCCTAATGGGGTGGTTAGAGCTACAAGTAATCATAATAAAACTCCTGATTCAAAGTCCTAAGATGGATATGGTGAACTATGATGACAGGTGATCAGCCCATCGCCCATATAGATTATCATATTAGAGAGAATACTATCCCTTAGTAGACTTTTATGACATGCTCGAGGAGAGAAGCAGCTGGACGCATTCTATGTTTTTTCCTTACTTCCAGACCAGCGGAGAGGTATATGTATGTAAACACATAATTGTTTTACATATAAAAAGTGTGAAGTATGTCTAAATTCCTGTGGCCATTGGTCGTAATGCTTAAAGTATTTAATATTTTCTTTCGCAGAACCTTCAGATAATAATGGACAATTCTCATAACGGAGTCATTTACTTCAGCCTTGGAACCATGATGAAGGCTTCTACAATACCCGATGAGATTAAGAGAGGACTCCTCAAAACTTTCAGTACACTAAAGCAGACGGTCATTTGGAAGTTTGAACAGAATATTACTGATCTGCCAAAGAACGTGCACATTGTGAAATGGGCTCCACAGCAAAGCATTTTGGGTAGGTAGGGACTGACTAGCTTTTACTTCTTTGTTCCTTCATCGTAACTTCATGTCGACGAGCATCGTGCCAATGACTGATGTAACTGATGCCCGAGTCTTAGATTCTAAATTGGACTATTATGGATCGTTCATTACAGATTCGACAGATAGGAATCAGGTTAATTTCGTGACACAACATATATCCTACTTACTTTTATTATTCTCTTCACCAGCTCATAAAAACATTGTTCTCTTCATCACACACGGAGGTCTTCTCTCCACTACTGAAGCTATTCACTTCGGAGTACCAATCATCGGCATTCCTCTCTTCGCTGACCAGTTCATGAACATAAAACGAGCAGTTGCAAAGGGATTTGCAAAACACGTTGAAATTGGATACGATGTTGATGTCAATCTTAAAGAAGCTATTGATGAAATTCTCGTGGACCCAAAGTAAGAACATAACATCAGCTTAGTTAGAACCTGAATGAAAAGCGCGTCACTTCTTAACCCCTGGACAGCATCTCTATCCAAAATACGATATTGATGTCAAGCTGAAAGAAGCTAGGTATTGATTAAATTCTGGTGGACCCAAAGTAAGAACATAGACATATCTAATACCAGCTTAGTAAGTACCCGAATGAAAATTTGGCTGTCACTCCTCAACCCCTGAACTATCTCTATGCAAAACTCATGTCAATCTGTAGCTTTGTTGCTTTGCGTGAAAGAAGCACAACAATAAAAAAAATCACAACACTTCTTCTCTCAGCAAGATAGAGTATAATTTGTATAGAGATTTTCTATTTTGTTACTTTCTTTTCATTTGTAATCCAAACCATCATGCAAAATGTTTATAAGGAATTATTTATATCCTACCTATTTCTCTTCTGTTCATCTTACCTCATTCCAACACTTTCAGATACCATCAAAAAGTAAAAGAGCTGTCCTTCATCTACCACCATCGTCCCGTAACTCCCGGCAGTCAGATCGTCCACTGGGTTGAGCACGTCATCAGAACAAGTGGCCAGCATCATCTCCGCTCCCCAGGATTCCTGGTGCCCTGGTACCAAAAACTGTTCCTTGATCTACTAGCTGTTGTGGTCTTTGCCTTTGTTGCGCTAGTGTTAGTGCTAAAGAAAGTATGGTCGATTTTCCGTGCAAGCAAAAAGTTGAAACAGAGTTAAAGGCTGCTGCATAAGAAAATAGGTTGGACTTCTAGCAAATGATAAATCTCTCTCAAATGTACCTGAATAAAGCTGGAGGCCTGTGTTTTGCAACGCTGGTAGTCTTATAATGTTATAAAACCAAAAAATAAATGTGTTATGTAATCTACATACCACAAAAAACTTAACTGTGCATTAAACATTTTCTTGATTTTGTAATATTGTTTGATTTGAAGAAAGCTAACTGATAAATGAATAAGTAGATAAAAAATTCCAATTAAATGCTTTCAAAGGGTAATACGATAGTGTCAAATTCCTTATCCGAATTTCCAGTTCGCTCAATTCATTTATTCTATTATCTTACCAAATTAATCTGATCAACGCTATAGCCTGAACCGTCTTTGAAGCATGAAACTTAGATGTCTTTTATGGTGAAAGGGTATACTAAGAAAGTAATTCCTGAAATTCAAAGTCAATCTGCTAAAGACGTAGTGGGAAGATGTTTGTGTACAACGCGGGCAAAGACGTGGGGCATTCCACTGGTCTCTTATGTATGTATCAAGAAATATTTTCAAGCTCATTTCTCGTTCTAATTTCAGTTAACACTTCACGAAACGCGCGATGTACAATAAACACTAGACTAGAACCCTTAGATGCAAACACCACTCACAATAAGTACGTGCTTGTGCTCCAAGTACCAACGACATCCTCTTAAAATTCCTTTTAACTTTCAAGACCAAAGTTCTTCGTTGCAAGGAAGTTAGCAAGGACGTAAAGTGCTGGATGTGTGAACTTGGTTCAAAATCTCAAAAAAAATACAAAATTGCTATTATTTTCTAAAAGCTGAAGGTTTAGCTTTTAGGCGCTGACCTAATTGAACGTGTCCAAGTGATCCCAGTGATTTTAAGAAATAAAAATATTTTATGCTACAAAGACAAATTATAATAACATTAAAAATAATAATAATAAGAAATAAAAATGAGCTCAGTTTTTTATCTGAGTTCGCCTACAGATAGAAAACAGAGCTTAGATCACCGATCAAAATATTTTATTTGACTTTGACTTTGAACGCGATTGTGCGATCATCGCCAGTTCGCGCGATGGTTTACTCGCGCGACTAGATAGATCTCGAACAAGTTGCCTAATTGGCTTACACGCGATACTGTCATTTTTCAACTCTATTGCGTCATCTCTGGTTTGTGCGATGATCGCGTTGATTAGAAAAACGCCTTATAGTTAAACCACCCTTTGTTTAATGGATAACGCCAAAAAGGCCAGGCCCTCAATTCCCAGCAGCCTAGCTATTTCTGTCTGACAGCGGGATCTTTAATTTCAGCAGAAATACGGTGTTTTTGGAAATCAGCCATCATGTTAGTTTCACGATTGTTATTCCCAAGAATGGACATTTCAGATCTCTAAGGATTGTAGCTATTACGTCTCACACGATGGAATTTCAATGCTTGTTCAGTGCCACATCCAGAAAACACGTAAACGTATCTGCATACCACATCTAAAAGTTGTCGTCAAGTCTTGATTAAAACAAGTTCCGTTTATTAGACAGCGGGACGCGGGCTGATGAGCGGGGAATTAAAAATGCAACGCGTCGAGTAGTTTTAACTTTTTGATCAGTTGAAATCACAGTTCTGGAGGAGAGGAAGCACTCTGGGAATTGGAGGATCAAATTTGAGTTAGGTTCTTCGCTTCGGGATAAAAATAAAATGGAGAAAGGTGTAAAACAAACATCTTTGTTAGTGCGGAGGCTCTGTCTGGCTGAGTTGGTTTGTGGTTTATTTTTTACTAGCGACCCGCCCCGGCTTCGCACGGGTGCAGTAAGAGATAGACATAATACCACCGCGGACTTTTTTGTAGACCTTTTTAAGGTGTAATTCTGTAGTACATTGTTTTGATTTATCTCGTAGGGTTCAGCCAGCGTTAGCAATGTAAGCGCAAAAAATGCGTTTATTTACGACATCACATTAGAAACCACTAAAATTATCAGTGCTTCTCTACTATATTATGCATGTATTATACATTTAAACCTTTCTCTTGAATCACTCTATCTATTAAAAAAAACCACAACAAAACCGTTGCGTAGTTTGAAAGATCTAAGCATACATAAGGACATACAGCTAGCAGCGACTTTGTTTTATACTATGTAGTGATTGAGTAAGCTCTTGACCTCGTGGCTTGCCAAGGCAAGGATGAGATCTACGATGTATGGTTGGACCACGTGGTCCAACAGCATTTTAATATTGTTCAGTAACTTATTTCATGACCACCTTTGAAGATCCAAATGAATTGTTTGACTTGATTTCTCATCAAAAAGAAATTCACCTGTAAACTAGCTACAAAGTAAGTAGGTACCGGCTCTTTACGTTAGTTTTTGTTGTACAAGATAACCATATTACTAAGCCTCCGCTTTCCGTCTGTCTGTCTGTCAGTCCGTCCATCCGTCCATCCGTCCGTCTGTCAGCGGGCTGTATCTCATGAACATGTATTTCTATTGCCGCTATAACCCTTAGTGTGCAAATTCAACTCACACTTAAACATTTTATTCTTAATATTGTTTTCAGTAGCATGGATGTGGAGATAGGAAAACGAAACGACCTATAATCTTATTAACCTTCATTATGGAAGCAATGTAATAATCGTTCTGTGCGATGGCTTTGTCAATTTTGAAGGAACATAGCTCGATATTGAGTTTATTAAAATCGAGCTTCAAAAGTACTAATACATACCTGCTAGGCTTTGACCGAGAGATGGCCTAAAAATGGATACAGAAGTAAAGGTTATCCAACTTCCCGATGGGTGGACGACATCAAAAATGTCCAGTTTTTGCGCTGTTTCCTCGTGGTCATACTAGTTTGTCATACCAGATATACATGTCCTCATAGTCATACTATTGGATGGTCCAGGATCGGAGCGACTGGCCTGCAGACCTTCCTTTTGCGTTTCTACCATTTGCTCCGTAGTCATCATCGGGGTCGGCACATCATGATCCTTGGATCATGCTGTAAGAGTTTTGGCTAAGGTGTTTTATGACCAGCCGCCTGCCTGACGTCAACCCTCCTTGGGAATACTTGCTTATTGTATCTCATCATGTTGGAGAGGATACTATCCCTTAGTCGACTTTTACGACATGCTCGGGAAGAGAAGCATGATTCTTCCTCTGTTAATATCACGTAATACCATTGCTCCGTAGTATTACGTGATATTAACAGAGAACAATGAATGCACCGCTGGGATTTGAACCATCGGATCGCAAGTCGTATAAATTTACACTAGATGGATATACTGTTAGAAAATTCCAACCAAAAATGTATAAGTATAAATATGTAAGTGAAAGGAAGTCTAGCACTGTGGATAGCTAGGTAATGTACCATTTTCGTTATCGTCTGAAAGAACTGCTACAAATCTGAATAATTTTATCGCACTACGAAAAAAAGGAATAAAGGTAGTCTGTGGCATCTTGGCAGAGAAATCTTCACTTATTTTTCTTACCTTACTTCAGGGCACTATCTACTAAAGCTTGATGTGCAATTGTGCTTTTAAGCATTGATATAGTTTTAGGTTATAATCCTACTTCCTACTAATAATTATGAATGCTAAAGTTTGTGAAGATGTGAGGATGTGAGGATGTAAGGATGTGTGGATGTGTGGATGTGACGATGTATGTTTGTGCCTCAATCGCGCCCAAACGGCTGAACGGAAACTTGGAATATACATAATACGTGTGCTGAAATAACAAATAGGCTACTTTTTATCCAGGTACAACGTGATCGAAGCTGCGGGCGGCAGCTAGTTTATTCATAATAACTGCGAAAAAGGAGGGTTATGTGTATGGTTGGGGTGTATGTATGTATGTATATGGGTATGTACCTTCTTTTGGCTGAAGCTGTAGTCCAAACGGCTGGACGAATTTTGACAAATGAAGTGTCGTTGAATTCATCTTCAGCATTCTGACATCAAGTATTTGAAACATATTCTTGTATTTTTCACATTTCAAGAACGTGCAAAATATCAGAAGCTCGTAATTATTCATTGATTCAAGTAAACAGAATGTCTGCTTCAGTGGCTTATGGCTTTTATATCTTCTCACGTCTGTTAGTAAGTGGGCCGGTCCTCATTATTTATTACACCAGGATAAGTGTTTCAGCTACTTTCGCTTTTCTCAAATAAATAGGCAAGTAAGTGAACAATCTTATAAATAAGCCTAATGTTTTGGTAAGAAACTAAGATGAGGATGGTATGGTAGCTGGGCAAGACTTCTTTTTCAGACTGCTATGTAGGTACATAAACATGTTGTACCGAACCTGCCTAGT
Source organism: Scotopteryx bipunctaria (assembly GCA_949320045.1). NCBI lineage: Eukaryota > Metazoa > Arthropoda > Insecta > Lepidoptera > Geometridae > Scotopteryx > Scotopteryx bipunctaria. Next base: position 3,062,139 of record OX439459.1, on the reverse strand, counting down.
GCGACAAGGGTAGGAAATGATGACGAATTGTGATAAAATTTATCACAATTCGTCATCATTTTCGAATTGTAATAAATTTTACAACATGTTTCCTTCTTCCACCTTCTCCTATCACTCGTCATCTCAGTGTTCACTCCTTTCACACGCATTATCCAATCTTTTCTTCAGCCATCCTCTGGCAGAGTATCCATTTTATCACAATTCTGATGATGAAATAAGAACACTGGTTGTTTAGTGGTAGTGGTTCCGTCTTCCAATCCTGAGGTCCTGGGTTAAAATCAGGCCGATTGATTTTTCTCTTCGAATAACTTTTGCAGTTGTCTTCGGTGGACATCCTCACATAATTACAATCAAACATCACAAGGTAAGCTCGTTTGATTCTCAATTATTGAAGTCATTTTAGTATATGCTTTTTTAAAGAAATTATGTACATACCTTGTCTGGAAGGGATCACTCTTAGCGATAAGGCCGCTCATTGTCCTGTTTTTGTTTTTATTTTTATTTAGTTTTCTTGTGTTTTTTGTGCAATAAAGTGTTTATCTATCTATCTATCTTACTTACTTTTTATATTATTTCTTTAGGAGATTGCCAATTATGATTGTGAACTCATAAGAGCATCTATTAATAACTTATTCCCATTTCGTGATAACCGCAGACGAATTCTAAATCTTTTCTAGTTCATAACAGTATTGTGTTACCTGAAGGCTAACGTTGCTATAATGATATTTAATGGGTTGGTAGATATCTTAAACGTTTTCCTCTAAAACATTTTTAATCTAATTTAGCATGAACTGAACCAAAAAATTGTGTTCTATAGAATTTACAATACGGCGTTCCCTTTGTAAGGAATCCTTTTTATGTTGGAACAGTGAATTGCCAAAAATATTTTTAGCTGCATAGTGTTGAAAGTACCTCAAATTGAAAATTATGATATAAAATCAGTTAAAATTACTTTTCTGTTGGACTGGGAGTAAAGAAAAGACACAAAATGTGTCCAGAAGTGGCTGCAAGATTTCTTATCTACACTATAATAATATAATAATAATATTATAAAGAGGAAAACTTTGTTTGTATGTTTGTTTGTTTGTACTGAATAGGCTCAAAAACTACTGGACCGATTTTAAAAATTCTTTCACCATTCGAAAGCTACATTATCCACGAGTAACATAGGCTATATTTTATTTTGGAAAAAAATAGGGTTCCGTAAGATATTTGGGTTTTTCGGACACAAGGTGTAAAAAATCAACCAGAAAAGTTACTTATTTTGCGTACGCTGCCTAAACTATAAAAGATAGAACCATAAAATGTTCTAATTAATTGTAGATCTTATAAATATCTACAAAAAAGTCCGCGACACACTATACCCATCTATGTCGAGTGAGGCACAGCAACCATTTTTTTATTTAAAAATCTTGAATTTTTTTTGGACTACATTTAAACGCGTTTATTTTACTCATGCTATTAATCCTTATCAAAATAAATGATTTCATCACTAAGAACAGTTTATGGAGATAATATTTGGTCTTTGAATGATTAAAATTGGACGTTTGGTTTTGAAGTTATGGCGAAATTAAAATATTACGATTTCTGCTGCACGGCCCGTTGCGAAGTGGGCGTCACCAAGGCGGGGGTGCGCGTGCGGGAGGGGAGTTTAGATCTATGAGTAAGGTACCCGCGCGGCTCAGTCGCGAGGTCGGCTCCCTACGCAGCGGTCGTGCGCGAAGTCTAATAATTTTCGTGCGATTTTTTTTAGATTTCGTCTTATATATAAAAATGAATCGCAAAATGTGTGTAAGCGCATAACTCAACAACGCCTGGACCAATTTGGCCAAATCTTTTTTTAAAATGTTCGTTGAAGTTCAAGGATGGTTTTTACGGCGAGAAAAATTAGAATTATTGCTGGAAAAACCTATATGTTTATCCCCGAGCGAAGCCGGGGCGAGTCGCTAGTGATTAATAAAATTGTGACTCTGCCTACCTCGTTAGGGATACGAGCGTGATAATATGTTGTATGTACGCGATCATATGTGGCCTTTTAAGGGTCTCCACCTACTAATCAGTTTCATAAACAGACCTATGCTTTCTTGTCAAAACTTTGCTTGGTAATATTCTTGATACACAACAGGAGTTGTAGGTACCTCGCCCAGTAACAGTACGGGGATCATATTCCGGTTCAGGATCAAGGCAGTGGGCGAGTATATCCTTATTATTTTTCTATAGAGGAATGCAGGGTAATATAAAGTTGCGCCCTTATTTTTAGTAATTACTTATCCTCCCACTTAAGCTAAAAGCTTTAGGAGCTACCTATAAAAAAGTTTGTTAGTAACACTGAAGGTAAGTAATGTTAGTGCTTTTTCATATCAAATGAAGAATTTCAACAAATTACGAGTCATAAAAAAACTTCAAACATCCTTTCGGAACTCCGGATTCTCAATATGTCTGTTTATGGAGGTAGTCAGAGGCACGTCGAAAAATTACCATTATAATGACAGTAATCATCATTTCATATTTTTTCTGCCTTATCCCACTATAGTTTGGGGTCGGCATAACATGTTTGACTCCGAATTACCGAAATATAGAAACAACATAAATTCTTTGACGAAAAGGGGTAGTCAGAGCAGTGGTGGCCTCTCAAACTCTGAAGGAGTAGGTATGTAGTAGTATTTACGAAATATTTAGGAAAAAGTTTGAATACATGTGTCATTTGCATGAAAGAGCCTTTGAGGCGCACTTTAAATCCTTTTACCACACTGGTACGAAAGAACTAGTGACTCGACGTCAGAGAAACATCCAAAATCCATTGAATACTGACGTAAATAGACGAAAACTAAATAAAAATGTGTAAAACATTTTTAGGATGTTGTTTCAGCGGTAAGAATGTAGATAATATTGCAATTCGTGGTTTATTGCGCTCGTAACGTCAGAAATAAAAGAGAATGTGAGGTGTTTCGCTTATGAAACGTTAAAATGCTTTGCATGAAGTTAATCAAGATTTAATCAGAGCTGAATTGGTGCCCTGGAGGGCAAACGTGCTATTTTTAGGGTTCCGTACGCCACGGGTGCCAACGGAACCCTACTAAGGCTCCGCTGTCCGTGCGTCCGTCCATCTGTGAGCGGTCTGTATCTCATGAACTGTCATAGGTAGAGAGTCGAAATTTTCACAGTGTGTATTTCTATTGCTGCTATAACAACGAATAATAAAAATAAAATTAAAAAGGGGGCCCCACACAGGAAACATTTTTTAATTTACGATGTTACAGAACCCTTGGTGTGCGAACTCAACTCGCACTTGACCGGTTTTGTTAAAAGTATTTAACTCTGTTTTGGCAGATGTTCACGTATCAACTTTTAATCTGATAAATTCTTCTCTAAAGGGCAATCGTCCTGTTTTTCAACGTATTTGTTTTGGTAGATGTCAAAGTCTCAATTCGCAATGATGATAAGTTCCTATAAAGGCGATTGGCTGATATAACCTGTCAACATTGTTCACCATACCCATCTTGAGACTTTGAATCAGGAGTGGCTGCAAGTTTTTTTTATAAACTACCTGTGGCCTACTATCCCCCATTAGGGACTCCATTAGGGATACGGGCGATATGATATAAGTTCCTAAGTACGAAGTAGGTTTTTATAATGTTTAACCCCACATAGAGTGGGATAAGGGCAAGAAGATGATGATGATGATGTAAGTACGTTTTTTACTTTAGTTAAAATGTTTAGCGCGATTACCTACAAAAATACCCTGGTTTTGACAGTAAGCGCCAGTGAGAAATTGCCTCAGACGTTAAATCTTGCCGGAATCTATGAAGGTGGATTACAAGAATTACAAATTACAAATTACGAGAAAGAATGACATGATCACTCTCACTTTATCTTATTATGTATTCCTTTTACTAATTCCTCATTATTAAGATTGTGAAAAAGCCGTCCGCTGTCCGTCCGTCCGTCCGTCTGTCAGCGGGCTGTAACTCGTGAACCGTATTTGTTTTGAGAGTTAATTTTACTACAAGAAAAAGCATAAGTGATATGGCCACTAGATAGGGGCCATATTTTCTTTTATATTATTGAAATTTATAATGGATAAAAAATATCAGTAGGTACGTGACCGTTTCTAAAGTAACAAAGTTACAAGATAGTTTGAATATAAAATTATACAATATTCATAGTTATGTTTGTAGGTAAATGAATAATCTAAATTCTGAGCACAAATTGTGTTTAAACGATAATTGCGAACTCATTTGTTGGAACGTGAAAGACGCTGTAGGTCACATAATTTGTGTTTCGTGTGCGATGTTACAGGGAGCTCCGAATCCTCGGATGTGGTATGTAATTACTCGGATAGAGGTCGAAATATTCGAGTATATTTTATTTCACTCTAGTTGTACCAGTATAAAAGTAAACTTTATAATTATTTGGTCACGACTGCTGGACGGAGAGTAAAGAAAAAACAGATTGCGTCCAGCTGCTTCTCTCCCCGAGCATGTCGTAAAAGTCGACTAAGGGATAGTATTCTCCCCAACATGATAGAGAATCTATAAGGGCGATGGGCTGATCACCTGTCACCATGGTTCACCATATCCGATTTGGGACTTTGAATCAGATTTACCGTTTGAGAGTACTGGTACAGCTCACATAATTTTTTCACACAGAAAAATCCATTGGTACACGACCGGATTTTAACCCACGACCTTAGGATTGGAAGGAATCACTACCAACTAGACCACCAGTGCTCTCTGGTACTATAAGATAGCAAAAATTATGCAAATTCACGGCAACCACAAACACCATCAGAAATATTCTCTCATCCAGGAATTCGAGGCTCAAGTTTGGTTATAAGACGGCAGATGGCTCATGAATAATCAATTGAGATATGGGCGTATGTTCTCACGTGCTCAGGATTCTGCCTTATTGAAGACTTTCTTACGAACAAATTGATGGCTGGTTTCTGACTTCTGAATGTTGTTCTAGCTTTGAGGGCGCGGGTTCGATTCCCTCAGAAGAAACGTTTGCATGATCCCTCTGGTATTTCCTCTGGATCTGGATGTGGTACTATGGTACCTGTTGTTTCTGACAACCACGGCACAGGGAGTCTTACCTTCGAATACTCAAACGCGACTCAGAGTTGAGCACGTCTCAACTCCCGGTTTTTTGACAGTTTCTGGTGAAAATCTTTCAAAAAATCGTCATTTGAGACGTGCTCAACTTAGAGATGCGTTTGAGTATTCGGGGGTTAGTGTGGGATCAGGACTATGTATGTTGACTATGCATGTGTGGGATTTCTGTGTGGTAATAAATATTTCAAGCAGATCTTAAAAGGCCACTCTGAACAATTCATCTATAGCAATTTCATTTCCGAATTCAAAGCAGATCTTACGGAATTTTTCTAATTTTCGTATAATGGTAAGAATTGTAGGTGAATTTTGTGCGCTATTCAATTCAGCACTAGATTCATAGAACAAAGAAACAAGTTACCTACCTCATAAAATGTATTACATTCCTCAAAAACTTATTTCCATTATTTCTATACCGTTAGATAAGAAATGACATATTTCTTTGAAAATGTCGACTCATGACAGGTTAATTTGACGATAAGCAATATTTTGATTATAGCTGTTAGGAAACCTTTGTGACTTATAATGCCTGGTTGCAATATTGTATTAACGGACGACAGATATTTCGTTACCGTAAAAAAGTTTTTGTGTCAAAAAACGCAATGCGTATTAGAATATTTTGACATAAGCCTCATTCACACCGTACAATGACAATATAGAGCACTAGTGGTCAAGTGGTAGCGGCCCCGCCTTCCGATCTTAAGATAGTGGGTTCGTATCTGGTCGTGTACCAATGGATTTTTCAAAAATTATGTGACTCTCAAACGGTTAAGGAAAATATTGTGAGGAAACTAGTATCGTGGGACCTAAAAAGTTCGAAAATGAGCCTAAAAGTCCCATTTTAATCTTTTCACCACACTGGTTTAAAAGAACTAGTGATTCAATAAGAAGTAGTACCGTATAATTAGTAATTACAGAAAGCGCCAGTGGTCTAGTGGTGTTCCCTCCTTGCTCTAACCTTCAAGTTCCCATATATAAACTTTGATACCCCATTCTACCTCTTTTTAAGGGTTGTTTTGAAAAATCCTGAAACACATACTCATTTATTTTCCATGAATAGTACCAGACCGAGTTTTATGCCAATCCGCACTACACGTTTAAAAGTTCTATACAAACGTTTTCACCCATTTTCATCCATTTAGAGGTTAAATTTTGAAAAATCCCGTCCGAGCTAGAAAAAGAAGTTACTTTCCAAATTTCAGCTTTCTAGCTTCAGTAGTTTGGTATGTGCGTTGATTGCAGAAAAAACTGTTTTATATAGATAGAAGATTATACTCTAAGTTTAGATGATACTCCCAAACAGTGAAGGAAAATATAATTTTACTGTATGAAGCGCTCGTGGCGTAGCTTGCTTAGACGTTCTTGATTGATCGTCGAAGTTAAGCAACGTTGTGCGCGGTAACAATTGGGATGGGTGACCGCAAGTAGCACTACGAGCTGAGAGCTTCCGTGCTTCGGAGGGCACGTTCAATTGTCGATACAGACTTTTAAGTCGTTAAGCCAAAACGGAGGCCTAAAAACTCCGTCACAAGAGTTGGCCACTAGCTCATACGAACTTACTTACCTTTTTTTTACACCCATGCAACCTCTGTTTTGAATTTTATCAGTATGTAAGCAAAATAATTATCGTTTTATTAATAGTCAGAGAAGCATTTCATTTCCCTGCCCTTGTCCCATTTTATGTGGGGTCGGCACAACATGTATTCTTCCATTTCCCTCTGAATTTAATAATAAATAATCAATAAATTGAATAATCATCAATAGATTGTCTAGAATAAAATAGAATCTAATGATTATACGCAAAAACGAATAAAAATGATTAGATTTTAATCATTGGAATGTTAATTATGTTATCTTTTTGATCCGATCACACGTATTACAATAATTATACTTCTTACTTATATTATAAATGCGAAAGTTTGTGAGTTTGGATGTTTGGATGTTTGGATGTTTGTGCCTCAATCACGCCTAAACGGCTGAACGGATTTGAATGAAACTTGGAATATATATAGTACATGTACTGGATTAACATATAGGCTATTTTTTATCCGGATACCACGCGAGCAAAGCCGCAGGCGGCAGCTAGTATATTATAAATGCGAAAGTTTGTGAGTTTGGATGTTTGGATGTTTGTGCCTCAATCACGCCTAAACGGCTGAACGGATTTGAATGAAACTTGGAATATACATAGTACATGTACTGGATTAACATATAGGTTATTTTTTATCTGGATACCACACACTAGGATTCCCTGTATCGTGGGTATCAGAAACTATGAGTACCATGGTACCACAACACCCAGACCCGGAAGAAATATTTGCAGAATATGCTAAAATTTCTTCCGCAACGGGAATCGAACCCACGCTTACGTCTCTGCTGAGCAATCGGCCGCCACGCCACAGAGGCCGTCAAATTGATGATTTGACCAAATATATTTCTTTGTGTAAAACTCCATTTGCGATCATGTTTGCTTCTTCAGCGAATTTGCTCATTGATTTTTATACACAGAAAATCTACTTAACTAAACCCCGAATACTCAAACGCCACTCAGAGTTGATCACGTCTCAACTCACGGTTTTTTGACAGTTTCTGATGAAAATTTGTCAAAAAAAAAATCTTCATTTGAGACGTGCTCAACTTTGAGATGCGTTTGAGTATTCGTGAGCATTACTCCAAGACACAGTTTAAGGATAATCCATTTATCGTAGTAAATGCTTAAAATTTTTGGTAACATTTTGCTTTGCAAAAGTATTACTTGGTTTAAATAGACTTTTACTACTACTATTGCGGCATTTTTATATCGCGTTACGTTTTGGAGTCCTTGGGAACTTTAGAATTTGCAAAATTAATAAAAAATGTTTATAACTCACTTATGTATAGGTAAAAGTATGGTCTAGAAAATAAAATATTTATTACCGTATATTACTCAATTGAGGCATAACACTTTATCAAAGCTTAATACTTCCCCTAAGCTATGGTTTTATGGTTTTGGCTATATAAATTATTTTATTTGTATTTTGGCTTCGAATAGTACATAAGCATACCGTAGCGTAGTTGAAGTTTAATATTAAAATATTTTTAATTAGAAACTACTAGCTACCGTCCGCTGCTTCACTCGCATGGTACTCAGCACAGTCATGTACTATGTATATTCCAAATTTCGTTCAAATCCATTCTGTCGTTAAGACATTTACAATATAGTAGGAAGTAAGATAAGATTGGAATGCCCTGTGACTTTCTTCGCGTTGAGGTTATTTTGATAGGTCGGTATAAACTTTATCTTCCATTACGTTTTTGTCAATTTCTTTCTTAGTGCACCCATAGCCCTCCAGGTTTCATGCTTCTCAGACTGAAACCATCAGTCCGAGAATCATGTCAGTGCTTTTAGGCATTTTACTTCTTAGGCAACTTAAAAATTACACTTTCTGATCGGGAAGCATGTCAGTCAGTCAGTGACGTAAGAGTTTAATATACATAATTGACAAACTTTTAAACATTTTAATTAATCGTCTTCACCAGCTTCAAAAATACACGATTATGATACAAATATACCTATACGTATTTCGTAAAGTACCTATTCGTGCCTAGCATAGACCCACTTTGCGATTCTTTCACTGAATCAAACTCAGTTCAATCTTGAAATATGGACTCTGCCAAAGCCTCCGCTGCATAGTGACTATTCAGTGAGCTGTGACAACGCAATCAAAGTAGCACGTTTACCCAGAACGTAGAAAATGCTTCAATTCTAATGGAGCTTCGAGACGTGCTGACAGCTTAACACTTAGTATTTATGAAACTTTCGCGATTTGTTAACATACATACGTACATAGATTAATGTCACGCCCGTATCCCTAATGGGGTGGGCAGAGCCACAAGCAAACACAAGAAAACTTGCAGCCACTTCCGATTTAAAGTCCCAAGATGGATATGGTGAACCATGGTGACAGGTGATCAGCCCATCGCCTATATAGAGGGTCCATCATTTTGGAATGATATGGTTTGTTATCATATAACGGATATAGTTTTAAGGGATCTGGTGTGTGAACCTGTCCTTATCTGATTCGGAAGAAGAGTTGAGGGTTGTCGCGGAAACTGCCATCAGTTCTCGACGGTAGCTCCAGTACTTCAGTCATCCTGTGACCACGATCGCTACAACGCGTTCAAAACATAGGGAAAATAAAAAAAGGTACGCGATTAAGTCCCATTATAAGCTTTAAGTAACTAAGCTTAATACTCTTAGCCCTTATACTGTCCCACTTTTAGTCGAAGTCGTCAGAAAGGTAAATATAAATGGAAAGGTAATCTATAAATGAAAAGGTAATAGAAGCTCTATTTGGAAAGGTAAAGCATAGATTACACTCTTCAGATTTGTTACTCTACATTCATAAATCATTACCTGTTTTTTTACACATTGCACGTGTGGAAGCCCCAGGCAAAACGAAGGGAACAAGTTATGTAGATGCGGTGAATTATACCGTCGTTCATCGAGATTGGAAAAAAACAGACGGCAGGCTAAGATGGTTTTATACGGTAGGTAGCCTTTTCTATTTTGAAAAACTTTTCTTGTATAGAATAGAACAAACACTAGTTTCTTCTGCTTCTTTTTCCATCGAATCAATGTTTCAACAAGTTTTTTATATATATTTTAGAATCAGAACTAGAATTATTTATTTGCAACAATAAATACTAGGACTAAACTAACTTAACACTAGAGTGCACGCGCGCTCTACTATAGTAGAACGCACTCACTTATTTTAGCGCCATTCATTCATTTTCACACCTGACCCCCCGCGCTCCTAGATAAGCCTCCTCGACAAAATCACGGAACGGATTAATACGGCACCCGGCCGCAGCGTCAGCGCATCTTCCCGTTATTACATCTCAAAGTTCATCTTCTACTATAGTAGTACGTGCGAGTATTGGCGTAACAAAACTGAATGTAAGTAAACATTTTATTTTTTAACTTTTTTACTACACAATGTATAAAATTTGAATGTTTATTTTTTGCCAAAGTAACAATAATTATTATATTTGCAGTGTAGCATATTATTGTGTATTTACTAATAATTATTACATTGTTCAGTGAAAAAATGAACCCAGACTTGGAATCTCGCGTGCTCCAATGGTTACAGGAAGAAAATAATGATGAGGAAGCGATCGAAAGTGACCCGGATGATGGGGAAGAAGGAATATAACCGATGGAACAGGAAGATAGGAACCAGGTACAGGAAGCTGTAAACGAAAACCATGCATGATCATCTGAAGATGACATGCCTTTTTCAGAACTCGCTCAAAACAATACGAGACGATGTTTATGTGTCTAGAAATGGAACAAGGTGGAGAAAAACATATCCTGCAACAACCCGGGTAAGACCTCAAAATATCCGGTTTAGACCTCCAGGTCCAAAGGGTGCCGTTATCGTGTTTCGATCTATTTTTTGATGATAGTATATGGAAAAGATTGTGAGATGCAATTTCCTCTACGATCTTTCATACAAGTTGGTAAAACCCGTCATGGCAAGAAGATTAACATTTGAAAACCTCCCCCGAGAATTAACAAATAAAACAAAATGGCATAAAAGGCATACAGATGAGGTGATGATCCTCAAAGAATGGGAAAAGTAGGCAAATTTTCCCTGTGCTCTCGAGCCCGAAATCGGTCCACGAAAAATTGGTGTAAACGATGTGCCAGGCGGATTTGTCCTGATCACCAAGTTGTGGCCTGTATCGAATGCGAGTATGGTGACCAATAAGACAGTCATCGATTATTAGAAGTGTTTTTTTTTGGAACTAAACTCAAACATGCCAAAAGAGTTGATTATTTCGTTGATCTCTTAAATTGTTCCTAAGTTAAGCATTATCTATTAAAACTAAGTTTTTTTGCAATAACTATGTGTAATAATAAATAGAGGAAAAATATTATTCAGTTTTATCATTTTAAAACCACTTACTTTTAAAATAATCGTAATATTGTTTTCTACCATAGTAGAGCATGCGAGCACCCATGTAAAAAAAAGGGGCGCGTGCACTGTAGTGTTAATATAATTATGAAAAATAGTTGCAAAATGGCCCGAACTCAGCATTGCAGGTTGAAACAATCCACGCTTTAAATAGAAAGCTGAGCTTATTTTCATTTCTTATCTATTATATTTCTTACTAGCTGCCGCCCGCGGCTTCACTCGCGTGGACCCGGATAAAAATAGCCTATATGTTAATCCAGCACATGTACTATGTTTATTCAAAGTTTTATTCGAATCCGTTCAGGCGTTGACTGACTGACTGACTGACTGACTGACTGACTGACTGACTGACTGACTGACTGACTGACTGACTGACTGACTGACTGACTGACTGACAGACAACGCACAGCCTAAACCGCTGGACGTAGAGACTTGAAATTTTCAGTGTAGGTAAACCTTGGTACGTAGGGGTGTACTAAGAATGAATTTTTCAAAATTCAACCTCTAAAGGGGTGAAAAGGGATGAAAACTTGGAATCAATTTTTGGTCTCAACACTGCACATAACCTTTATCAAATTAAAGAGCCGATTTTTCTCATTTAGTTGATGTTATAATTACCTGTAAATTCTTTATTTTTGGTATGTTTTTCATGAAAAATAGAATACTTTTATTTTGACATATGACAGCGATGATACAGACACAGATTAGTAATAGATGATACAAAACCTATGGAAAAGGAACTGTCAAATTATCTGTGAAAGGAAGCATAAATTATTACTAGTCTAATAAGTTTCCAATCTTGATTATTCATGGAGTTCTGCTAATTCTGATCAAATCCTAGAACGCGCTGTCGTTGCGTTTTGAAAAGTTTACCTTAACTCTCAAAATTTTTACTAAATTCACCGAAATTTCTTAATTTTTAGATTTAGTTATGTTTGTTACTCTTTCACGCAAAAACTACGGAATATACTTACATACCCTATTATTCATATTCGTTCGCTAAAGTTAGCCATTGCTTAAAGTTAGCCCTGTCACTGTTTGTCATTATGAAATGGTAAGAGATGTCAATACTTTAGTCATCGTTTAGCGTACAATATATTATAATGAATAATGAGGATAGTAGGTACCTACGTGTGCTGGAATGGGACATAGGGTACTTTTTATCTGGGTACCGCGTGAGCGAAACCGCGGGCGGCTGCTAGTTTGAAATAAATGAAGACACATTTTAGAATAAAGTAGCGTATGAATAAAAAAACAAAAGCCACCATATTCGATAATTTACACAGCGTCAGGCAAAAACTGCCTCTTAGTCAGGATTCCTCCTATTTTAACGGGAAGCTGTAATTCCCGACACGATTTTAGATAGTAGGTTTGTCCAGCATCTATAACATCTTCTAGTTTCAACCTTGTCCACAGGAAAACCATGATCAATATGTACGTGCGGAGCTGACTAAGCCGCACTATGACTACAAATAAGAGCGAATAGACTCCAGTGACCGCAAAACCTGTCAAAATTATATTATTTTGGCATTTGTTTGCCAGGTTTATTTGCTGTGATAACAGTTATGTCGATTCCCCGAGAAGACCCCTGTTCAATGACTATTTCCTATTTATATTATTCTTTGAAATCGTACAGCGAAACAAACTGCCTACCGACTTTGCATCTAGTTTGCTTGTAAAAGTAAAATTATTTTTACTTTCTGTTGCCCACGACTTCATCTGCATTAATTTTTTCGAGATAAAAGGTAGCCTATGTCCGTCCCTAGCCAAATTTTATCAAATCTGATCAGCGGTTTAGGCGTAAAAAGGTGACAGACAGAGTTACTTTCACATTTTTTATATTAAAATGGATCCGAGACCCTATAAAAATTGACAAAAAGCTGTCAACTGTAGTGGTAAAATACCACTAACCAGCCCAATTCCTATAATTCAACTAACGGATGCTAAACAACCATAGCAAACAATCAATCAAAAAGCACCGTACATTTTTCGATAAAACACAACATTGATATCCTTACGTCCATACATTAGTTTAATATAGGAACCAGGAATTAGACAATCATATAAATTTATATCTAACGTTTGCGATTCATTGTGTTAGTAGACACACAGTGGTCCACTTCCGCTCCAAATATGAGCTTTCCATGAACTGCAATTATGCATCAGTATGTAAATTAATATAATATGCGGTGTTTCGTTACATAAATTAAGCTCTAGAGCTAGCTGGAGCATTGCCAAGGAGTCTAAAACTGCCACCACTTGTCTGCTGGAGCTATTTTTAAAGCAGTAAATTAGGGGATTTCCCTTTCATGCCAGGTCTTAGCTTTTGCAGACGCCAAAAGCCAAGACGCATTTTTTTCGGTGGCGTATGGCCTCTGTATAAGACTGAGAAGTGAACGGTATAACTTTAATTTCCATAGCAAGATGATGATATCACAGATTATGTAAACAATTATTTTGATCTATGAATATTTCTACCCGGTTTCTGGGCTAGGAGCTAGTTGTAGCGATAGTAAGAAATAACAGCCAGAATTTTCAGCAAATATAAACTCAATTAATTAGAACTAATTCTTAACATCATTCTTATAACCGACCCTATGACATAAGGACAGCCAGTGACACAGGTCAGTTCAAGAGAGAAACAGCTGGACGCATTCTATGTTTTTTCTTTACTTCGCAGTCCAGAAGAGAAGTTTTATTGCATTAATTCACCTAATTTGTGAGATAGCAAGTCAAGTAGTCCTTTTCATATTTCACACCTTATAATAGTCAATACCCTATTGGTAGAGTCATCCGCTGTCGTTCGCATCAATCCGTGACTTGAAGGCAAGTTTGTTTCTAGCGAGTCTCAGCCATTATTAATTGTACTTCTATGTATTTATACGGCTAAGGTATTAATTATGGCTCGGTGGACGACCTCGGTGGCGTGGCGGGCGAGTGCTCGGTTGTGACGAAAGAGGCGCGGGTTCTATTTCCGCTACGGGAGAAATGTTTGTATGTTCTGCTAATATGTCTACCTGGTCTGGGTGTTGTAGTATTTTTAAGTTTGTATTAACAAAAAAGTATTCTATCAGCCATCTGGTGCCCATAGTACAAGCTTTGTTTAGTTTGGGGTTAGATAGCGCTGTGTGAAATGTTCACAAATATTTATTAAGTACTAGCTGCCGCCCGCGGCTTCGCTCGCGTGGTACCCGGATAAAAAATAGCCTATATGTTAATCCAGTACATGTACCATGTATATTCCAAGTTTCATTCAAATCCGTTCTGCCGTTTAGACGTGAAAGAGTAACAAATATCCATACATACAAACTTTCGCGTTTATAATATTAGTAAGATTATTTTTATATTAATATGGTTGTTTAGGTATACGTAAGAGAAATAAGCTTGATATTAAATCGCCTTTTGTAATAACATTTCAATTTATTCCCTACGGTTTAGGAGTCTACATTGAAATAATAAAAGTTTCAAATTATTCACGACAACAATATCTAAATTGTAGTTTTACTAAAGAGATTTCTTTATAACAGTTGTAGATCTTATGCATAATTCATAGCCCGGCTGCGATGGAGGCTTTTGGGGGAAATAGCATTTAAACGAATGCTGAATATTTGCTGAAAACGGAAAATATTAACCTACATTTAATCCTGAAGGAAAATACGGAACACATTTTTGTTGAACAAGTAAGTCGCTTTTGACGCTCGCATATTTTTATTGCGATACTAGTATACCCGCGCAGTTTCGCGCGCGTGGTGTAAATTTTAACACCCCATAAATTTTTCAGGATTATTTTGAAAAATTCAGAAAGACGTGTCCAATCATTTTTTACTCTCCAGACGAATTTTCAAGTAAATCGCACAGCCCGTCAAAAAGTTCTCATACATAGGTACTTCAGAACTCCCTTGCACATCCCCGGGGATAATTTTGAAAATAATAAAAATAAGTATTTTTTATTTGTACCGAGTTATGAGCAAATCGAGCCAAGAAATATTTTTTTCATATAAACTTTACCACCCTTAGTAGGTTTAGTAGTTACGGTGATACGTGATAACAAACATATACACACAAACTTTCGCATTTATAATAATAGTACGCTAATAAAGAATTTAATGAATTTTATAGTGAGATCAGGCACTGAAAATAGAGCTTTTCATATAAATAGTAGCCTTCATCAAAAAAATGGAGGAGGTTCTCAATTCGGCTCTATTTTATGTTTTATTATTTTGTTGTTCAATACATTATAAAAGTTGTTTTGAATAACATAATGAATAAACCGAGCGTTTAAAATAGGTAGGTACTTTCTTCGTCGATTCGGTGGCGTGGTGGGCGAATGCTCGGCTGAGACGCAAGAGGCGCAGGTTCGATTTCCGCTACGGGAGAAATGTTATAATTTTTTCCGGGTGTGGGTGTTGCAGTATTATTGGGAAATTATCATAATCTAAATTACGATGAAAAAAAAAATAAAAAAAGGTATTTTGAAACAGTTTTATTATAAAATCTTATCTTTATCACAATATTGCACATGATGTACTTTACAATATTTAACGACACTGCACTGCGAAAAAGAGCTGTATTTTTTTATTTAGCCTGACCGGCTTGTCGCCTGTTTATGGGCGATAAAATTTAAAGTTTTTTCGCAGTGCAGCCTCATTCAAATCAATAGTCAACATAAGCACCAATATGTTTTAAACACTGTGTATAATGTTATTTACAATAAATAACCTCTTAAATAAACTCTGAATTTCAAATAAACGATATGTTACAATTTCAATAGTATGATATTATTTTGTCTACATAAAGGGATGGGCAGAGCCACAAGTAATCATAAGAAAACTTGCAACCACTCCTAATTAAAAGTCCTAAGATGGATATGCTAAACCACGGTGACAGGTGATCAGCCCATCGCTCATATAGATAGTCAGTTATGTTGGGAAGGATACCCCTTAGTCGACTTTTACGACATGCTCGGGGAGAGAAGCAGCTGGACTCATTCTGTTTTTTTCTTACTCTCCAGCAGAGAAGAACCTTGTAGTTTAAATACACGCCAGTATCCCTAAAAGGGTGGGTAGAGCCACAAGTAATCATGAAAAAACTTGCAGCCACTCTTGATTTAAAGTCCTAAGGTGGATACGGATTTACAAATAAAAATTTAAATAGATTGATAGAAGTAGTTTGATTGTTGTAAGAGAGATCAATGACCTAAGGGCTGGTGCTCACCCCGGACTGTAGAAAAGTAGATCCAACAATATAAAGTCTTCGACCTTTGGGCACCTTGCATGCGATGGGTGATGTTTTCAATCCTGCCTTAGGCTAACAGGGACTCAATTCAGTTTCTTATTTTCGAAATATAAACAGATCATTCTATTTGACATAAAATTCCTTAGTCCAAACTAAATTACTTTGTTATTTATTATTTATCCTTTAAAAGTTTTAGATAAATTAATTGTATACAGATCATAAAGATTAAGTGCGGAACGAAAATACAGTAGTGTTCGTAATAATCATATCTACTTACAAGTTAGTGCAAGTTAGACGTGAAAGTGAATGTTTTACAGAATATCATAACTACATGATAAGTGTTTGGTTCCGATATTCTAATAACGGATAATGACGTTACCATACCATTAGTCTAGGTATGTACCTAAACTAATAGCAGGTAGGTAGGGACGTGTGTAGATGTTGGCTAAATATCTAGGTAGCCAAATATCTACCTAGGTTCTTATTTTACTATGATATATTGTGTGCTTCTTTCCTTTTTTTTCTTTTATTGTTTCTGTCATTCTGTCTGTGCTGTGTCTTATGTGCTAAATAAATAATCTATCTATCTATCATATCAACGTACCCATTGCCAAAAAGCTCCACATATATTTTGACAGAAAAACAACGTTGTGGTAATGAACGTTCCGTTAGTAGAATATTGGGACCTGGCATAAAGTTATCGGATTTGTAACAGTAGATACTACATAAAGTTTGATTACTATGATTTATTTGGCATAATATTTACCTACACGATAAATAATAATTTAAAGAGTTTTAAACATAAACTACTGGAATTTCCTGCACAATAAATAAATACTATTTTGTTTATTTTATATTGCCTCGAATAAAAATACTCCTTCTCTTACGCAGTACGAGACGTTGTGCTTGTATGACAATTCTAAGAATAAGTAAATACAATAGTAAATAAACAATATACCTACACTAAATGCAGTTAAAAAGATAAGTAATAGAATCACATTCAGAAAAATAAATAAGTGCGATTTAGAGTGATATGAAGAGATATGTGTAGGTACTTACACTTATACTATCAGAAGACATCATGATTATGTAGTTTATTTATTTATTTTATTTTGTACATTATGTACATCCTAATGGTCCTAAAAGATCCTTGGACGGTTTTCGAGCTTAGTAGATGCCTGTACGCATCATTTTTTTGGCGGGTATCAGCTTATTTCTGAACGTCAGTGACTGTCAAAGTGACAGATGTCATTGTAGCAATGTCAAAAACTGTCTTAGAAAATAATGTATAGGTACTTTGGGCCGGAAGAAAATGGGGTTTACAGATCGTCGATTTTTATTCTCATACCTCTAACATTTTACCTCCTTAAGCCTTTACTTTTTACATTGGCAAAACTGTGGAAAACTCAACTTAAGACGCCAAGAATTAAAAAAAGAAGAAGAAATTTGGGGTAATTTGGGGGCAGGATGAAAAGCCGAGTTTAAGACCTCTTATTATAGCCAGTAGTTACATCTTACCGTGCCCTCAAAGTACTAAAGTGCTCAATTTAAAGTGCCACTGAACGATCATCCATCATTTTAAGTATTCAAGCACGTGCGTCAGGATTGTGGGGGTTATTTCCAAATCGTAGTATTACGTCATGTTTTGAGATGCGACGGCTGTAGACGTAACTAAATTGTACACTGGGTCACATCACTTCTAATGACAGTTTTCAAGCCATGCCACTATCGACCACTGGTCGGCCTCCTTCGTTCATTAACGTCAGCATAGGACGTGTCAAGTATGCTCCGTGTGGCTGGCGACAAAGCGCGGCCACATGCGTAAATTCGAACGCCCAGTTTGCTAACATTTCATTATCCTTAGTATTCGACAGGGTCTAGGACGTGTGGTCAGATTCAAAACGCGGTCACATTCGAACGCTCAGTTTGCTTAGATTTCATTATCCTTAGTGTTTGACAGGGGCTCGGACGTGTTGAGTGTGCGTTGTGAAAGGCGACAAAATTCGGTCACATTCGGCCAGTGGAACACACAGTTTGCATCGATAGGATATCATGTACGCAAAATCTGGTCCGCAATTTATTGCGGCCACTAACTTTGTTGTGGTTATGACCAGTGACTTAGTGTGGACGTACAACATATATGAAAAATCCGTGCTACCAGTAAGAGTACTAGCTGTACCTGTGTATTTCGTATCATGCGCATATGTATTTGCTCCAAAACAACAAATAAATAAATAATAAATAAAATAAATGCGTTGGTGGCATATGTTGGACAATCGAGTTTTAACTTGGAGTTGGAACAGGATCGATGCATGTCACAGCTGTACTACCGGCTAAAAAAATTTACCCCGGTCTTACTGATAAGCCCAGTGGTAAAAAGAGCAAACATTTTTACTCATAGTCTTACTGATAGACTCGAAATTTGGTTCGTAATTTGTTGCAGTCACGCAACTTTGCTGTGGCCGCAATGTCAGGTAAAAAGCTTATACGCGCCAATAAAATGCTCTGTAAAGACAGTAAGGATCTTTTTAATCGTCCTAGTCAGGTCATCTTACGTCCCAGAACCAACTGCCAAGCACTAGAAGCAATGACGTCAGCAACAGACTTAGGAAGCTAGATGTTGTCTTCACCCCACTCTGCAGTTCCGCTAAGCTTGAACCTGAGGAAAAATATACATTAATAAAATAAATAAATAAATATTTGCGGATTTTTCACACAGTACCATCTAGCCCCAAACTAAGCAAAGCTTGTAGACTATGGGTTCTATTTGGCTGATAGAATACTTATATACTTTTTTTTAAGTACATACTTATAATACATAATACAACACCCAGACATTATCTTGAATATCGGAAGACCTGGGCGAAAACTACTTGTGACGACTTTATAGTTTGTAAAAAGAAGTTGATAAAAGCTTGTAAAATAGAGGATAAAGGAATATAAACACGGACGGGCCGTATCGTATACGATACAATAAACTGCGTTACTTCCGGTACATCCGGTTCTGTCACTTCCGGAATACGGATTCCGGATAGTGGAGTGGGTATCGATTGGTTGGGTTTCGTATTATCATAATGTTATTTATTATTTAGGTTGATTCCGATAAAGTAAAATACTCAGAAGTCTGCAATTTTAAAGCCCGTTTCACGCATTAAACATGTATAATTTGAAAATGTAAATAAAATATTTAAATACTACGAACAAAACACTAACCTTGTAAAACGCAAATCTTCGAAATATACTAACAGTGATTGGCTACCTTGAAATATGTGAATTCTGCAAAACGTACCCATAAATACATATCATCATGCCCTAATGGGGTGGGTAGAGCTTCAAGTAATCATAAAAAAATTTGCAGCTACTCCTGATTCAAAGTCCCAGGATGGATGTGAACCATGGTGACAGGTGATCGCCCATATAGATGGCCCATCATGTTGGAAAGTCTACGAAATGTGCGGTGAACTAACCTTGTAAAACGTGAACTGTACGAAACGTTCGGGTGAACTAATCTTGTAAAATGTGCGGGTGAACCAACCTTGTAAAACGTGAACTGTACAAAACGTGCAGTGGAACTAACCTTGTAAAACGTGAACTGTACAAAACATGCAGGTGAACCAACCTTGTAAAACGTGAACCCTGGCCACAGCTCTCATCCGTATCGGCGCTTCGAGTGAGCATGTGTAGTTCCCTGCATCCTCCATTTTCAGTCTGGCCACCTGTGGACAAAATAAATAATAAAATACAAACGTAGCCCTCATCCCACAATAAGATTATGTGTGCCTTGGGTATCAAAAATTACGACTACCACAAAAACCAAACTGAAGATGCATTTGCGGAAGACGTAAACATTTCTTACGCGGCGGGAATTGAACCTACACTTTTCTTAGTCGAGTCCTTGCCCCCATCGAGGTCACCAAACAGCTAAGCACTTACTTATTACACAAATTCTATGTTTCAAGAATTTGTGTAAGAGCGTATCCAGAAATTACGCGCATTTTCTAAGGATGCTAGGAGACAGCATTCTAAATTCAAATTCGTTCGATATTTGAACTACTTCCTAACAAATGAGGTCACATGATAAAACATGAAAAACGCCATTTCTATGAAATAAACGATAATTAAATACGCCATTAATTGCGGTTGTCCCAATTTATAGAAAATAAATTAGTTTTATGCCGACTCGGCGGTAATATAATACGTCCTTTTTGAAATGTGGCTTTTCGGTGAATACTTCTGAAATTCGGAAGTTCTTTTATACTAGCTTCTGCCCGCGGATTCGCTTGCTTGGTACCCGGATAAAAGGTAGCCTATTATTTGTTTTTATTAATACATACTTATAATACTAAAACACTCAGACTCGGAAGAAATATTTACAGAACATACAAACATTTCACCCGTGGCGGGAATCAAACCCGCACCTCTTGCGTCTCAGCCGAGCAATCGCCCGCTACGCCACCGAGGTCATCAGTCAGTAACGTAAGAGTTTTATATTACTTAGATTTTTGGTATTATAATGCTTTGTTTATCGTTATTTTTACGGTAGATGGAGCCACTGGTTTTAATATAGGGCTTACGTTTAAAAACCAGTCTTTAGTGAAATGTCGTTAAACATTTACGAGAAGGATTTAAACTTGGTTTTGCTTAAACTATTTCTCGAAAAGACTAGACACTAAGACTTGTTCTCTTAAGAAATTAAGCCGTTTAAAGAAATGTTCAATCATCCTGGTAATAGTGATCGTCATACGAGATTTATATTTTTATGAAAATTTCGGATGTTAACTGGGGTGAGGCATTTCCGCAGCAGTGGGATACAGAGGGCTTATAATAATATTAGCTGACTGGCTCACTATAAACACACAGCTTAAACAATAGGTCCAAAAGCATTAAACATACGTTTCTCTTATAGCACTAAGAAAGGAATTCCCGAAAATCAGCTTCTAAAGTCTTTAAGAAGGTCACGCGGGACGATGAAGGCTGTATATCGAATTTATATTTAAAGTTGCCTACTTGAATAAGTTCTAAACTAAGACCTTTTACTTTTACCTTCACGAACGGGACGCTGTAGTGCCCGGGACGAATTAAGATGGAGTAGGCTCGCACCTATTCTATCCTCTCAGCTTAGTCAGCCTTGTCCACAGGAAAGACAAATGGTCAATACGTGCGGAGCTGACTAAGCCGCGGGTTTCCTCACGATGTTTTCTTTCACCGTTTGAGAGTACTGGTATAGCGCACATAAATTTTTCGCGGAGAAAAATCCATTGGTACACGACTGGATTTGAACCCACGATCTTAGGATCGGAAGGCTGGGTCACTACCAACCAGACCACCAGTGCTCTTAAATAAGTTCAATATCAATAATTTAATTTGAAATAGGAACCATTTTGGGTGAAGGCCGCGACTACAAATATCCATACAACGTGATTCGTTTTCGCATTTGTATTACAGAGTGTGATAATATCAACACAGATGATTAAAATCATCGCTCATTTGACAAAATGCGGTGTGGCAGTGTGTGAATAATTCAGCAATTCGGATTTATGCCAAACTGACCATGACATATCTAATTATTATACAACAGTACTAGAAGGAAGGTAACTGGACAAACTGACCTAAAAATAATAATGTTAATGTTGACGACCTCGGTGGCGTAGCGGGCGAGTGCTCGGCTGGGACGCATGAGGCGCGGATTCGATTTACTATGGGAGAAATGTTTGTATGTTTTGCAAATATTTCTGCCGAGTGTTTACAAAAAAAAGTATTCTATCAGCAATCCGCTTTTCATAGTACAAGCTTTGCTTAGTTTGGGGCTAGATGGTGCAGTGTGAAATATGCACAAATAGTTATTTATTACATTGTCTGGGCATTGTATGATCATGATTTGTCGATATTACTACTACACAACTATCTCTTTCAAACTTGTTATGTAATTAAAATTTGAATAAATTCGATAACTTTCTTTAAATTTATTTTGGGCAACATTAATAAAATTCCAGATTATTTCAGGCTACATTAATAAAGGTCCAGATCACAATAAACTTTATCTACGGCTTATTATACCTAGTATATATAAAACTGTGCCTCAATGTGCTTTTAAAACATAATCAAGTCTCTTTTTAGAACCAAGATATTTTCAAGTTAATATTTCACGGCAATCGCATTTAATATGTAGCTTTTATTGAGAGTAGAGGGGCACATTTAAGTTCCCGCTTACGGTTCACCTGCAAATATATTACAGTAATTTGGCCAGGGCGGCGAAGTAACCGAGTCTTTATCGTTGAATGTTGCTGGAAAAATTGCAGGGAAAAGAGAAGAGAGAATAATACGTTTTAAAAACTAAAAACAAAACCGACTTCAATGAAAAATAAGTCAAAACTCCTTGGTAGCCAACCTATAGAAACTAACAGGTAGACAAAGTCAAGATGTCACTGGCCATCTATATTCTTATGAATAAAAACAAAGTAATGTCATATTTATAAAGAAACGCCCCGTGACTTTGTTATGGTTCTTTGGTGTCCTGATTCCTGTTTATACACGAGTACCACGCGAGCAAAATCGCCGGTGGAAGCTAGTTCATAAATATTTCACAATAGACAGCTCTGAATTAATTAGTTGTACCTGGACTCTTAAACAACTAAAGCTAAATTCCATTAGATGACAACTAAATCCAATTTGCATACTAATCCACCGTCCAATGAAGTACAATCGTACTCCAAAATATCTTTAAACTAGTTGCCGCTCGCGGCTTCGCTACGTGGTATCGGTTTTAAAAATAGCCTATATGTTAATGAAGGAAAACATCGTGAGGAAACCCGCGGCTTAGTCAGCACCGCACGTATTGACCATGTCTTTCCTGTGGACAAGGTCGACTAAGCTGAGAGGATGGAATGGGTGCTGGGCAACCCTACTCCATCTTAATTCGTCCCGGGCACTACAGCGTCCCGTTTGTGAAGGTAAAAGTTGCCTCCTGACGCTGTATAAATCATCTACTATAGATAATAAAAAGCCTTAGTTTTAGGATTAATGAATTCAACTAGGAACTACGCGTAACTTTTGTATCTGGAGTCGCCAGTAGTTACTACCCACTCGCTCGGTTCAGATATTGTAATACTTTAAAGATATAAATTCAGTATGTGGAACACTGACGTATATCATTTACCTGCTCCCCCGAAGATAGAAGATTTATAGTAGGGATAAATATGCGACCTTGGTCGTTGCGGGCGAGCACTCGGCTGAGACGCAAGAGGCGCGCGGGTTCGATTCCCGCTACGGGAGAAGTGTTTGTATGTTCTAAAAATATTTCTTCCGGGCCTGGGTGTTGTAGAAATATGTAGGTATTATTGTGTATGGGTTTGCAAAAAAATTATTTAAGTAGTTCTATCAGCCATCTGGTGCCCTTAGTGCAAGCTTTGCTTAGTTTGGGGCTTATTTTTCTTTATTTATTTATCATCCCTACAACTCTTAAAACCATAGAGATACGGGTTTCATTTACAATCACGCGTGGATCCATGTCACAAGTCAACTCCACATTCTATACGTTTAAAAACGTAGTTTACAATGAATATTAAAGCCAGTGCGGTAAGTCTTATAACTCAGCAATAGACTTCTGTGAAGTGACCCAATTATTTCTTAAAAAATAGTGGTTCACGATAATGAATCTTAAAGCCAGCGCGGTAAACCTCATAATTACTCAGCTGTGGATTTCTGTGATCCACCTTAATTCAGTGGCTATCTGAACATCACATCGTTATCTTAGCAGACTATAAACCTAAGAGTTGCCGCGGGCTCGACAATGGATCACATAAAAAAAAACTCGTTGGAAAAGTTTATTAGCAGTTTGGAGTGAATTGGGTACTTTAGAAGTTGTTTTGAGATGGGTACAGAAGCTATTTACTTTGTTCGGTGGCTGATAATAGAGTCTGAAAAAACATGATGCTGTAAAATTAAATCTCTGACTAAAAAAGAAGGGGTATTTAACTCCTTTGAACGTTATACTATTACTCGGTTCAACGAGTAAAACAGTTAGGAATCCTAAGTTTCAAAGCCATAGAATTCCGGTTTAATATTACGGTTAACTAAACCGTTCCTCATATTTGGTTAACCGGTAAATGGAATAATAGAATGTTTATCGATACGAGTATTTCCTGGTTGGGATCGCAGTCGCTGTCACTGGCTGTTTGGGTTAAATCTTTAAAATCGGTATAATAGGGTTAAATCTTTTTTTTTATCTAATCCTGTCTAAACGCAGTGACTGTTGGGTCGATATGACAACTAAAAAGCACGGGAAAAACCTGAATAAGAGACGCACTAGACCGATGAGGCTGTTAGTATCGAAAGTAGGCCCCATACCTAACAGTTGGTGATGATGCCAGGCTGAAATATTAAACGTTGTCAAACAAATGTTTTTGATCACGTTCAAAACGTTTAAAAAAAGCGCGGAGTGGGCCATAGGGGATTTGTTCACCAAAATCGATGTAGAGTTTTGCTGTTAGTTAATGAAATGTGTTTATTCAAATTGAAAATGAAATTTTAACATTTTTTCTTTGGTTCCTCAATATGAAAACATGAGAAAAAAATCACGATAGAAAAGCATCTTGAAATATCCATGTTCCGCGTATGTTTTGATCTACGTCTCGGGAAAGCTACCATATTTACAGATGATTTTTACTATAGTATGGTAACGCGATAGTATGGTAGCTTCTTAAGTAGGTACTTACCTCACAGTCCCCCGAATACTCAAATGAGACTCAGAGTTGAGCACGTTTCAAGTCACGTTGAAAATCTGTCAAAAACTCGTCGTTTGAGACGTGCTCAACTCTGAGATGCGTTTGAGTATTCGGGGGAGTGTCTCTCACAGTATTCTCAGTTTACAAAACCTAGTTTCAAACACACAACCTTTATAATAGCTCCAAAAATTCGCTCCACTATGCTAACTGTCTCTTTGTGGATTTACGACGTACATAAAGTAACATGAATAGGTTAAAATGGGGTTTGCAGGTTTTCAGAGGAGGTTTTTGCCGCGTCAAGTGAAGTTTTGGGTCAATCTGGTTTTCCAAAGAGTAGACAACCGTAATAATTAGCCGCCTTCCGATTTTAAGGTGGGTTCAAATCCGGGCGTGCACCCATGGATTATTCTGTTTGAAAAAATTATATGCGCTTTACCAGTACTATACTTTAGCGCAATTCAAATCTTTCCTTCACACTGGTTCGTAAGAATTATAATTATAGTGACACGACTTAGTAGAAGTAGTTATCAAAAAAATATGTGTCCTACACCAGTAACTCTCAAACGGTGAAGGAAAACATCTCTACGCCTTGCTGGATAAGCCAATAGTCAATAGCTTCTAAGGCGTAAAAGACGTCAGAAGGCCAACTTTTGCCTACACGGGACGCTGTAGTGCCCGGGACAATTCTAAATGAATGGCTTGTCCAGCACTATACCATCCTCTTAGCTTAATCGGCCTTATACACATAAAAGACATAGTCAATATACATGAGGAGATGACTTAGTCGCGGTTTTTTCAAGATGTTTTCCTTCATACGCTTTTGATTTCCTGAATCGTCACATAACGTCCATCCATATCGGCAACAGTTTTTCGTAAAACCAACGTTTTAGTTTGATGAGTCAGGATGTTCAGATAATGGGTTGGGATGTGACCTAGATTGAGTTATGTATATACTTAATTTAGTACATACATCAATTAATGTTTCACTGAGAGCTACTACGGTTACATCATTAGAAACTAAATATGTTTGAGTTTAGGTACAAAATACTTAACCATACAACTTAACGACCTCAGTGGCGTGGCGGGCGTGTGCTTGGTTGAGTCGCAAGAGGCGCGGGTTCGATTCCCGCTACGGGAGAAATGTTTGCATGTTTCTATGCCTCTTGAGATCCTTTCACCACACTGGTTCAAAACTAATCACACGACTAGCAGCAGCTGCTTCCGGGGAAGGTTAGGTAGAAACGAAAAGGATGATTTTGGCACGACAGTGATCGAGGATTAAGCCAGATTTAAATATAACTAATTAAGTCAGGCCCAGTCCCTTAACTTACCTGTAAATGACTAGTCAGAGTCAAATGGTCCGTCTCTATCAGCACTCCACCCCTGACCTCGTCCAGCGAGGTGGTGGTGTTCCCTCGGTACCAGTGCAGCATCGGCTCCTCATCACCAGGATTCAGGTTCAGAACTGCACATTTGAGGGAGAGCGTCTCTCCTGTCTCCAGGAATGCTTCCTTGGTCATTTTTATTGTAGGTGCTGCGGAAAAAAAGTATTTTTAAAGACACATACTGTTGAAAAAAAAATGTGTTTAGTGACGGAGGCAAATGAATAAAACCGGTCAAGTGCGAGTCGTGAGTGTTGCTTAACTTCGATGATCGATTAAGAACGTCAAATTTTTTTTTATTGTGCCTTCTTTTTTATTTTTTATAACGATTTCAATAACTGAATTGCTAAAAGAGTGCAAATTATTACACAAAAAAAGCAAAGCCAAAGCAAACGTATGAATGTAACTATTTTCCTTTTTTTTGTGCAGGAAATGTGACTATCAGGTTATGGAATTTCGTATTAAGCGAAGACACTACGACGGAAAAACTAGCGCAAACAAATTAATATTCTAAAAAGGGCAGGGCATAAAATAAAAGTAAGAAGTACCTCGTCCAGCAATAAAAAGAACATGTTCCAACTTGAAACGTGGGATGCTAACATAATCAGCTCGTTCAATATCAAAACGAACTAAACTCCTTTTGGTCGCAAAATTGTGGAACTTTTGTTGTTCCAAATAACCATTAACTTTTACGGGAGTTTTGAAGAGTTTATCAGTTTCTAGAACGACGGACGTCTTAAAACGGACATTATACCCAATTGCCATATAATCCTGATACCACATTATGATCCTCCATCCATAAATAACTGACCACACAAATGACATTAAACCAAGTAAAGGCTACTATCGGGTTCGAACATTCTACTAAAAGACAAATCGTTACGTTTTAAATCGAAGTTGAAGGGGAAAGTATACAAGACGATCATGACATACAAGACGATGACAAGACACGTCCTGTCGTACTGTATGGATCTGAGTGTTGGGCAACCAAAGGGATGGATGAAAAAAGAGTGGTGAAATGGATGTGTGGGGTGCCTAGAATGGATAATATACGAAATGAGTATATCAAGGGAAGTTTAAAAGTAGCGCAAGTAACAGAAAGATTGATTAATAGGCTAGTAAGGTATGGGCATTGAGCATGTCAAAAGAAGGAATTAAAGTCATGCTGCGAGGAGAGTTATGAATATGAATGTGAATGGATTTAGAGGTAGAGGTAGGCCAAAGAAAAGGTGGTTTTATTGTGTGAAAGAGGACATGGTTAAGAAAGATGTGGGTACAGAGATGACGGCTGACAGACGGAAATGAAAGAAGAGAACCATGCTGTGCCGACCCCACAGAGAGTGGGATAAAGCCAGGAAGATGATGATGATGGACGAATCGTTCATTACCATAGCAACGTTGTTTTATGTCAAATAAAATCTCTTTTCAACAAATAACAAGTAACATTAGTTTGATACGATAATTAATATTGGGCATATGACACAAATCTGCGATGTGACCTCGCATCGACATTCTGCATTTTGGCTTAAAACAATCAACTCACGACAATACCCGTTAAGGTCATCACCTACTATTCGACACGACGGTGACTTTGCAGTTTAAATTGCTTGTCAATGAAAAGTGAGCTTTAGGTCGGGTCCTCTGATAGACTCATCGAGCATTTAACTAATAGAGTAGTAAAATGAGCCATCCAATTGCACAACTGATATGATGATATGCACCTGTATAATAACAATTCACGCTCGCACTGAATCAGTACCAAACCAACAAGTGATCTGTGTGTGTGTCCGTCTCCCGATACTCGAAAATATTCAAAGTTTGGTTTTATAACCCATAATGCCGTATTGTTCTATTCGGTGGTGTGGAAAAAACAGCAGGACATCGAATTTTAAAACAGACGGAATCACGTTTCATCGGTAAGCATCAATAAACTATAATTTTATTTCAATTTACAACCATTTATCACGGCTCACGTTAAACTGGTCAAATAAAACGAAACAATGGACGCTTGTCTATGCGTCCTGCTCTTACCTAGGTGTAACCTATATTATGCCATCCTTTTTATTCATTACACGTGTTACTAGTGATGCTGCACTGTCATAATCAAAATTAGTATCGATATTTATCAGAAAAGGTTATTTATGACAAACAAATAAGTACCCAGATATAATAAATTGAATAAGTACATTTGAAGAACGGGGCGTCCTCTAGTTTATATCTATACTAATATTATAAATAGGAATTAAGATTTTTTGTTTTTTTGTTTGTAACGAAATCCGGGATCCGTAAGAAAATTGCAATATTGTAACCCAAGGTAGAAAATCCAAAACAGTTTTTGGCGTGTGGCTCCGAAGTTACTGGACCGATTTCAAAAATTCTTTCAACAATAGAAAGCCCCTTTATCAAGGTCTAGTATAGACTATAATAAATTTCTTCAAAAAATTAGGGATCCGTAAGAAAATTGCAATATTGTAACCCAAGGTAGAAAACCAAAAATAGTTTTTGGCGTGTGGCTCCGAAACTACTGGACCGATTTCAAAAATTCTTTCACCAATAGAAAGCTATATTATCAGGGTCCAGTATAGGCTATAATATATTTTCAAAAAATTAGGGATCCGTAAGAAAATTGCAATATTGTAACCCAAGGTATAAAACGAAAAATAGTTTTTGGCGTGTGGCTCCGAAACTACTGGACCGATTTCAAAAATTCTTTCACCAGTGGAAAGCTACATTATCAGGGTCCAGTATAGGTTATAATAAATTTTCAAAAAGTTAGGGATCCGTAAGAAAATTGCAATATTGTAACCCAAGGTAGAAAACCAAAAATAGTTTTTGGCGTGTGGCTCCGAAACTGCTGGACCGATTTCAAAAATTCTTTCACCAATAGAAAGCTATATTATCAGGGTCCAGTATAGGCTATAAAATATTTTCAAAAAATTAGGGATCCGTAAGAAAATTGCAATATTGTAACCCAAGGTAGAAAATCCAAAATAGTCTTTGGCGTGCGGCTCAGAAACTACTGGACCGATTTCAAAAATTCTTCCACCAATAGAAAGCTACATTATCAGGGTCCAGTATAGGCTATAATAAATTTTCAAAAAGTTAGGGATCCGTAAGAAAATTGCAATATTGTAACCCAAGGTAGAAAACCAAAAATAGTTTTTGGCGTGTGGCTCCGAAACTGCTGGACCGATTTCAAAAATTCTTTCACCAATAGAAAGCTATATTATCAGGGTCCAGTATAGGCTATAAAATATTTTCAAAAAATTAGGGATCCGTAAGAAAATTGCAATATTGTAACCCAAGGTAGAAAATCCAAAATAGTTTTTGGCGTGTGGCTCCGAAACTACTGGACCGATTTCAAAAATTCTTTCACCAGTGGAAAGCTACATTATCAGGGTCCAGTATAGGTTATAATAAATTTTCAAAAAGTTAGGGATCCGTAAGAAAATTGCAATATTGTAACCCAAGGTAGAAAACCAAAAATAGTTTTTGGCGTGTGGCTCCGAAACTGCTGGACCGATTTCAAAAATTCTTTCACCAATAGAAAGCTATATTATCAGGGTCCAGTATAGGCTATAAAATATTTTCAAAAAATTAGGGATCCGTAAGAAAATTGCAATATTGTAACCCAAGGTAGAAAATCCAAAATAGTTTTTGGCGTGTGGCTCCGAAACTACTGGACCGATTTCAAAAATTCTTTCACCAGTGGAAAGCTACATTATCAGGGTCCAGTATAGGTTATAATAAATTTTCAAAAAGTTAGGGATCCGTAAGAAAATTGCAATATTGTAACCCAAGGTAGAAAACCAAAAATAGTTTTTGGCGTGTGGCTCCGAAACTGCTGGACCGATTTCAAAAATTCTTTCACCAATAGAAAGCTATATTATCAGGGTCCAGTATAGGCTATAAAATATTTTCAAAAAATTAGGGATCCGTAAGAAAATTGCAATATTGTAACCCAAGGTAGAAAATCCAAAATAGTTTTTGGCGTGTGGCTCCGAAACTACTGGACCGATTTCAAAAATTCTTTCACCAGTGGAAAGCTACATTATCAGGGTCCAGTATAGGTTATAATAAATTTTCAAAAAGTTAGGGATCCGTAAGAAAATTGCAATAGTGTAACCCAAGGTAGAAAACCAAAAATAGTTTTTGGCGTGTGGCTCCGAAACTGCTGGACCGATTTCAAAAATTCTTTCACCAATAGAAAGCTATATTATCAGGGTCCAGTATAGGCTATAAAATATTTTCAAAAAATTAGGGATCCGTAAGAAAATTGCAATATTGTAACCCAAGGTAGAAAATCCAAAATAGTCTTTGGCGTGCGGCTCAGAAACTACTGGACCGATTTCAAAAATTCTTCCACCAATAGAAAGCTACATTATCAGGGTCCAGTATAGGCTATAATAAATTTTCAAAAAATTTGGGATCCGTAAGAAAATTGCAATATTGTAACCCAAGGTAGAAAATCCAAAATAGTTTTTGGCGTGTGGCTCCGAAACTACTGGACCGATTTCAAAAATTCTTCCACCAATAGAAAGCTACATTATCAGGGTCCAGTATAGGCTATAATAAATTTTCAAAAAGTTAGGGATCCGTAAGAAAATTGCAATATTGTAACCCATGGTAGAAAACCAAAAATAGTTTTTGGCGTGTGGCTCCGAAACTACTGGACCGATTTCAAAAATTCTTTCACCAATAGAAAGCTATATTATCAGGGTCCAGTATAGGCTATAATATATTTTCAAAAAATTAGGGATCTGTAAGAAAATTGCAATATTGTAACCCAAGGTAGAAAATCCAAAATAGTTTTCGGCGTGCGCTGTGAAAACTATTGATTATAGAACAAAATAATGTACCTACTACACGCGTACGAAGTCGCGGGCAACAGCTAGTATTAATATAATTTCAGTCAGCTACTTGAATTAAAATTTATAATGGTTGTTCTATTAATGACTGTAATTAAATAAATAAATAAATAAATAATAAATATTTGAGGATATATCACACAGAACCATCTAGCCCCAAACTAAGCAAAACTTGTACTATGGGAATCAGGTGGCTGATAGAATGCTTATATACTAGGTAGGTACTAGGTAGGTACTTATACTTATACACCACATTATAACACCCAGACCCGGAAGACATATTTGTAATAAAGAAACCTGAATTATTTTTCACCTTTTATTGAATATGACGAGAAACAAGCAGTGAGAAGAATTTATACGAAATTAATTCACTTTAAAAACCAGTAACAGTAACACAGTAAGATATTATGGGGAATTACTGAACTGTTTTACAATAAACTTCCAGAAAATTTTTGCAAGTTTTTCCTTTATTTTCCTTAATATAAAAAAAGCTTTATTTCATTAATTATAACACACTAGCCTTTGCCTTTGAAATCGGTCCAGTAGTTTCGGAGCCACACGTCAAAAACTACTTTTGGTTTTCTACCTTGGGTTACAATATTGCAATTTTCTTACGGATCCCTAATTTTTTTGAAAATTTATTATAGCCTATACTGGACCCTGATAATGTAGCTTTCTACTGGTGAAAGAATTTTTGAAATCGGTCTAGTAGTTTCGGAGCCACACGCCACAAACTATTTTTGGTTTTCTACCTTGGGTTACAATATTGCAATTTTCTTACGGATCCCTAATTTTTTTGAAAATTTATTATAACCTATTCTAGACCCTGATAATGTAGCTTTCTATTGGTGAAAGAATTTTTGAAATCGGTCCAGTAGTTTCGGAGCCACACGCCAAAAACTATTTTTGGTTTTCTACCTTGGGTTACAATATTGCAATTTTCTTACTGATCCCTATTTTTTTTGAAAATTTATTATAGCTTATACTGGACCCTGATAATGTAGCTTTCCATTGGTGAAAGAATTTTGGAAATCGGTCCAGTAGTTTCGGAGCCACACGCCAAAAACTATTTTTGGTTTTCTACCTTGGGTTACAATATTGCAATTTTCTTACGGATCCCTAATTTTTTTGAAAATTTATTATAGCCTATACTGGACCCTGATAATGTAGCTTTCTACTGGTGAAAGAATTTTTGAAATCGGTCTAGTAGTTTCGGAGCCACACGCCACAAACTATTTTTGGTTTTCTACCTTGGGTTACAATATTGCAATTTTCTTACGGATCCCTAATTTTTTTGAAAATTTATTATAACCTATTCTGGACCCTGATAATGTAGCTTTCTATTGGTGAAAGAATTTTTGAAATCGGTCCAGTAGTTTCGGAGCCACACGCCAAAAACTATTTTTGGTTTTCTACCTTGGGTTACAATATTGCAATTTTCTTACGGATCCCTAATTTTTTTTTAAATTTATTATAGTCTATACTGGACCCTGATAATGTAGCTTTCTACTGATGAAAGAGTTTTTGAAATCGGTCCAGTAGTTTCGGAGCCACACGCTAAAAACTATTTTTGGTTTTCTACCTTGGGTTACAATATTGCAATTTTCTTACGGATCCCTAATTTTTTTGAAAATTTATTATAGTCTATACTGGACCCTGATAATGTAGCTTTGTACTGGTGAAAGAATTTTTGAAATCGGTCCAGTAGTTTCGGAGCCTATTCGTTACAAACAAAAAAACAAAAAATCGTTCCTCTATAATATTAGTATAGAAAGTATAGATAG
The DNA here is from genome assembly GCA_949320045.1 of Scotopteryx bipunctaria. NCBI lineage: Eukaryota > Metazoa > Arthropoda > Insecta > Lepidoptera > Geometridae > Scotopteryx > Scotopteryx bipunctaria. Next base: position 3,029,076 of record OX439459.1, on the reverse strand, counting down.
GCTATACCTTATATTTCCTTAATAAATAAAGTTAGTATTATTTAGGGGGCTAGATGGCGCTGTGTGAATTGTCCACAAATATTTATATATATTTAAGATTCCTTTGATTATCGAATTTATTTCATTTATTACTATATTTTTTTTAAGTATGGAAGTTCCATTTTATAAAGTTTCTAGTTATTATTTCGTACACACACGCACAAACACACACATAAACATAATACATTTAAACTTATTTGTATTCCACTAAACAAACATTGCTATCGATATTTTTTATTTTTTATTTTTAGAATCGATTAGAATAGATATCGATATGAATATTTTATTGCACAGCTCTAGTTCAATACTTGACATTGAGTCGGCCAATCAGAGCGCAGGGGCGGGCCCACTGTTCTGATCTGTTTTGGCGGAATTATTTTTCGAACAAAACGAATAACATTACCCCTCTATTCAGTTAAATGCTCGATGGATAGACTTTACAATGACAAGGCAAAACAGCTTGCGATGTGCGGCGGACGTCAGTATTACAGCTCGACATCATTTTTCATTGACAAGCCATTAGCTGTGCTGTAGTAGTACGTGATGAGAACATGCAATATTGACCGAAACTTCTTAATGTTGGTTATTGTCATTATTGTTACACCACTTCTCGCCCTAGGCTTCACTTGCAGGGTACCTGAATAAAAAGTAGCCTATATGATATTCCAGAGCACGTTATAACGTATATTCCAAGTTTAATTGAAACTCGTAGCCGATTTAGGCATAAAAATATTCACATAGTCACATTGTCTCAAAACTTTCGGTTTGATCCATCAAAGCACAAAACCTAGCCAGTTCGTCCAGCTATGGATCATATCACCTAGTAGACGAAGACTCCATAAAGATACTTACGATGCACAGTCAGCTTGAACCGCCTCAGCATCGGTGGATGCGTGGAGACATGGCAGCAGTACACCCCTGAGTCCATCACCCTTGCGTCAGCCAGCGCCAGTTTCCAGTTCTCACCAGCCAGATCCACTCTGTACCTGGTTAAACGACAAAGATTTTACAAATCTGAATCATAAGCCGAAGGTAGGATGTCATTGGGGAGGTGCATGTCCAACGGACTGCTATAGGCTGATGATAGTGATGGTGAAGCTGAAGATGAAAGAGATGACTATAATTGTAATAGTAACGTTTTAGAGAGTAAAAACCGACCTCAATGATGAACGAATAGGTCAGGTTGACCTAAATGAGTTTTTACACCATTAGCTAATTACCTACACAAAATAGGTTCAGGAAGGTCGATTTTCTGTTTAACAGTCAAATGCTGTACTGTCAATTTGCTGACGCAAATGCAACATAATTATAACGACCAGCACCAAATTTCTGAGGTGTACCATCACCAATAAAAAGTTAGGCGTGCTCAAGTTTAATTTGAGAGGTGAGCCGTTGCAAAAAAAACTTTCAACGGTTTACCCAGGTGGTCTCATGAGGTGGACGGTGGGTAAGAACCGCACCCTAGCAGTATGCCAGATTAAAGCATAATTCAAGCAGACCAATGTCAATAGCTTAAGTAGTGGCTGGAATGGCTGCGGCGACGCGGTTCAAAAGCATTGTCCGTTAGCAGCCATAACAAATAGACGGACCGGACGAGGGTAGTCGCACAATAAGTTCACCCTTTCACCATTTTCGTTCAAAACCCTTAAAATGTTTGTATGAAATCTCCAGCTCGCCATTTGACTGTTTATATTCAACTAAAGCCTTTTACCATCTATAGTAAATGATTTATACGGCGTCAGGAGGCAACTTTTGCCTTCACAAACGGGACGCTGCGCGCTGTGGTGCCCAGGACGAATTAAGATGGAGTAGACTTGCCCAGCACCTATTTCATCCTCTCAACTTAGTCGGCCTTGTCCACAGGAAAGACATGGTCAATACGTGCGGAGCTAACTAAGCCACGGGTTTCCTCAAGATGTTTTCCTTCACCGTTTGAGAGTACTGGTAATAGTGCACATAAATATATCGCACAGGAAAATCCGTTGGTACACGACCGGATTTCAACCCACGATCTTAGGTTCGGAAGGCAAGGTCACTACCAACTAGACAACCAGTGCTCTCACTGTTTATATTACCCCTTTAATAATGAGGTGTACATCCAAAAAGGGTACAAAGTAATTCGCTAGCGGCGGGGCTGATGTTGGCTGTTCTGATTATTATCTTTGTTCTTTTAAGCAGAAACCTGGACCACAACCTTGTTTTAATTACAAGGAGGTTTTTGTTCTAAATAGAATTTTATCCAGATATTTCTCCTAACCGACTAAATTAACACGTTTTTGAGATTAGGATCGCCATTCGCAATCTAGTCTCAAAATCTTACTTATATAATAAATTCGAAAGTTTGTGAGTTTGGATGTTTGGATGTTTGTGCCTCAATCACGCCTAAACGGCTGAACGGAATTGAATGAAACTTGGAATATACATAGTACATATACTGGATTAACATATAGGCTATTTTTTATCTGAATACCACGCGAGCGAAGCCGCGGGCGGCAGCTAGTCAAAATCTAATTCTCAAACAATTGTCTGGAAGATATGGCCATATGCGATAAGACTGCCCATTGTTTCTTTCTTTCTTTCCATTAGGCCACCTTAAATTTTTGCCACTTATCGCTATTGCTTGCTATTTTTGTCCTCTTTCCTCTGGTATTCTCAATGCCATTTTTCCGTTTGTATTGCCTTTCTCTGCATCTTCTTCCAGACTTCGGATACCAAACAGTAAGTCTCTTACTCCACTTGTCAACACCCCATCATGTTATGTGTGTCCTGTCCATATCCACTTAAGCATTTTAGAGACATTCAAGATTCACTTTACTTTGCTACAAAGCAATACGAAGCGTAGTATGCCAAGAAAAGTACATGTCAAACAATTCCAGACGATTCTTGGCACGTAGGTAACAACTTTCCAAGTAATTCTCTAAGGGAGCGCGCTCAATGGGTACGTTTACATGTAACTTGGCAATTCGAGAGCATTACAGTTTGTTCTTTGCTTCACTGGCTCCTGTACATTGGTTTTATTGTATCAGGTTTATGTAGGTACGGTCGTCCAGCATCGGTCGTGAACCGGACTTGGATGAAGCTAGAAACACACTGTGGAAAATGGCAAACAAGAAGAGGGACTTATCTAGCAGTGGGTGAAGTCAGATTGCGAATGATGATGATGATGATGGTCATGTGAGTACGATCATGTAACAAAATATATGCGTACGGGGAAATGTAACTGGATTCTTCTGAAATCTCAATTGAGGAAAATTCAAGAAAAATCTCGGATTTTATTAAAAAGCATGTTTTTTGTTTGGTGTAATTTTACAAACCTAACATGAGTTTGTTTGTAAAATTGCACCAAATAAAAAAATTATGTAAATTAAAATCAAATCTATTATTTATTTACGCCATGCGGCCAAGCGTGGAAGGTACAGAAAAGAAACCATGGTTCGCTACTTTTCGAGAAAATTATTTCACATCAATTTACAGTGTATCCCGGTTATCCCGTCATAAAAAACCAAAGATTATTTCTTGACTTTTAATAAAACTACTTTTCTCTTTAGTGCTGCATGCCGGGACGATGCTATTCCGGTCTCGAAATAGGGTGGTGAGAGGTGACCTTTACCTGGCGTCTGCAGTATGCGTGTCCAGGTCTACAGTGAGCAACTCCAAGTTGTCCTTATCCGACACACGCAGCCAGGATACCTGCAAAACGCAAATGACATTAACCTGCAACAAACGTATTACCCCCCTGCCCCTCACTACACTATCATCACATAAAAGTGTAGAATGACATTTTGTGAAATTCATCAGAGAAATTATTTTAAAATCATAAATTTTAATTGTATAAGACTTCAGTGATATGATCGGAAATTATCTATTAATAAAATCTTTCTTTCTTAATCTTATTGATCTATTGTTGAAATCTTTCTACTATATTGACGAAGCCATGACTGGATAGATTTAGTATGACCCTTACAAAGTTAATTTTATAGGTATTTACATTGATAAGTTTTATACCTACCTACTTATGTATTTGTATTTATTCATGTGACTTTTCCTAGTGTACAAAATTACAGAGCACTGGTGGTCTAGTTGGTTGTAACCCCGCCTTCCGATCCTAAGATCGTGGGTTCAAATCCAGTCGTGTACCAATGGATTTTTCTGTGCGGAAAATTTATGTGCGCTATGCCAGTACTCAAACGGCGAAGGAAAACATCGTGAGGAATCCCGCGGCTTAGTTAGCTCCGCACGTATTGACCATATCTTTCCTGTGGACAAGGCCGTCTAAGCTGAGAGGATGGAATAGGTGCCAGGCAAGCATACTCCATCTTAATTCGTCCCGGGCACTACAGCATCCCGTTTGTTAAGGTAAAAGATGCCTCCTGACGCTGTATAAATCATCTACTATAGATGGAAAAGGCTTTAGTAATAAAGTGTGAAATCTTAGTTATAAATACCTATGTCTTGATCTTACCGTTTTGTCCCGCAAAGCAGTGACTTTGCAATCGAACACGACGGTGGCTCCAGTATCAGCATCTATCACTGTGTCCTCTGAAGCCAAGTCACCCTCGAACGCTGGCGGTCGAAACCTGTAAAAGAAGTTATATTAAGCATGTTTTTAAGGTATTTGAACCGTTATTTAAACATATTTTTATCCGTCCGTCTATCTGACTTAAAAGATTGTCCGTACTATCGAAACCTGCCAAAGAAGTTATATTTATCATCTTTTCTAAAACATCGAAAAAAACGAGTCCAAAAGAAACCTTTTTTATTATGTTTTATTATCTATTCGTTCTTTCTTCTATCTGTCCGTCCTTAAAGACGTAAAGAAAAACAAGTTTTAATGACCATTTTCCGTAGTCCAAGGCAACACTGTCGTCCTTTCGTTTCATTACACCAAGTCCGTCATCGGCCGAAGTATGATCGGACGTCGTCTACCGTACTTAGCCGGCCGATTACGAATTTGATGTAATCATACCGTTAGAAGAATTTACTCATAAACTCCACGCCTGCTAGTAACTTTATGCTCCAACTAGGTTTATCAATAAAATTGTGAAAAAGGAGGGTGGGGTGGTTTTTCTTTTTGTATTTTTGACGCTTGGTTGGTCGCGGTACGGATTTATTCTTGTGTTTTTATAGCATACCCACGCGATTTCAATAACACTGTTTTTACAAGCAAAACAATATCCAAAATTGGTTCAGTAGTTTTGAGATGAATTGAAAAACAAATATTATTAAATAAAAATTGACTGTGTGTTTTCACTAATTATTATGTTTTCAAAACTATATACTTTATTCCAGTACATGAACTATGCATATTCCAAGTTTCATACAAATCCGTTCAGTCGTTTAGGCACGAACATCCAAACATCCTCACAAACTTTCGTATTATGATATTATGTAGGAAGTAGGATAGGTAGTGTAGCAAAAAATCAACTTTAAACTTTGACTTTGAACATAGCGTTATACCTAGATCACTTTACCAACAATTCTCTTTAAACCAGTACTTTGGGTGAAACCAATACAAATCTCCTCATTCGATTTCCTATAAACATTAGTATGCATTAAACATGGTCCCCTGGGCTTGGGTAGGCAACCTGTTTTCGTATGTACCTGGAGGATTCGACACATAACGAGTCGGCTGAAGATTATTCACTCGGAAAATTATTTGAAACGCTTCTACGGTATTCTATTATTATTTTCAATCCTAATATTATTTCTGCTCTGTTTGTTAATCCTCTCCATCCAAAGGTTGCCTGGAAGAGATCGCTCTTAGCGACAAGGCCGCCCATTGTACTGTTTTTGGTTGTTTTTTTTTGTTTACTTTGTGTGTCTTTCTTTTTGTGTACAATAAAGTGTTTATTATTATTATTATTATATTATGAATGCGCAAGTAAATCAGTCTGTCTGTTGCCTTTTCACGCCTGTACCGCTTGGCAGATTTGTAGTTTGGCTAGGAGATAGAGTGATGAACATATGGTTCTAACTAGCTAAGTTTCCTTACTTTATAAATTAGAATCAATAATTTTGTCTAAATTGTGGTGTCGTTGATTTAGTGCCGAAGAAAATTAGATAGAACACATAATTTTATTTTATTTACTTTAAGTATGATTCAGTCAAATTAAGTATAATGAAGAATAATTATTACGGATAACAGAAATTCTTATTTATATTATTTAAGGGTGATCGCACATTATTTTGTCAGCATCGTACGCGTGGCACGCGCCGCATTTAGAATTCGTCGTATGAAATCATGAAAGCTGGTATATTTCACCCGCACCGTACGCGCCGTATTTCATAAAATGCGATAGGTATCCGAATTTAATAGAACGCATGCTGATTACGTCATATAATGCGGCGCGTACGGCGCTTACGGTGCGTGTTGGTATTCAGTGTTGCCTCATGACTGCCATTCGGGTCCGTAGAGCTGAGCGATTTGCACGTACCGCGATTTGTTGGCAATACTAAAGTTGCGTACGGCGCGTGCGGTGCGTACAATACTTGTAAATGTGCGATCAGCTTAAGACGTTTTATCAGTAAGTATCATCCTTTATGAGTGCTAAACTCAATAACAAAATTTAAGAAACCATAATTACTTTCAGGGTACCATCTACATTCATCAATTTCCTGCCCTTTTCCTATTATGTGGGAACCATTGTTCAACACAACAATGTTCACCTTTTCCCATTTTCCCATATCACTCGTCATCTCTATACTCACTCCTTTCAAGTATGTCCCCTTTCACAGAATCCATTTGTTTTTAGCCCTACCTACCAATTCAAGTATTTTCAACTTGTATAGTGGCGGAATTAAAAGAATTTACAGTTTTTTTACATGTTACCTTTTGAGTCCAAGGCACAGAATAAACTGTTGCATAGAAAATTATGTTTAACTATTCAACAACAAAGTTAAAATTGACGCGCATCGAAGTTGTTTGACAATTTATCGTGTCTTACAGGATAATATGTTTTACTGAATTAAAACCATAATTGATTCTTACACTAGTGCAAGACAAGCGACCTCAAGGAGACGAACCTTATCATTCCGTGGCTAATACCTTGGCAGTGCCATATCTAATACACAATTTTATTTGTACGTCATTTTAAAATATTGCGTCCAGCCGAATCTATAATACGAAATCGTGGTTTGTTCTGGTTAGAGGACATGGTGCATGTTTGGATATTCATCGGTGGAAGACAGATTTCCACAGGGCTTAGTCTGGAGCTGGGATTTTGGAGTGAAATCCTTTGAAGGTAATTGTTCCTTTCTATGTATATTTTATTCTTATTTTAGGCTTTTGTGGCATAGAAATGTCTGTATTTTTACGCGACTGCAGAAAAGGAGGCGAATGTTTCTGATACTGTTATTCGTTTCGGTTTTACTGTCTTATCTAAAGAGGGTCCCAAACCCATGAATTGTGTCATAGATTAGGTTAACCGAAATAGATGTATTTTTGTTTTTATTATACTTGGCTCAATCCTTCGTGAACCCGCCTTTCCATCCTAAGGTTGTGGGTTCCATGGGTTCCAGTCCAGTTGTGTTCTAACACTGGTACCTACTCTTAAAACGATGAAGGAAATATTTTTCCTTTACTTTTCGTGTTTATAAACATCGCATAAGAGCACTAGTGGTAGCGGTCGCGCCTTCCGATCTCAAGGTCCTGGGTTCAAATCCGGTCGTACACAAATGAATTTTTCTGTTCGAAAAAATTGTGTAGGTACGCTATACCAGTAGGTACTCTCAAACGGCGAAGCAAAACATCGTGAGGAAACCCGCATGTTGTAAAACCTACTAAGTTCGAAAACATGTGTCAAATGTACAAAAAAGCTTTTAAGACGCACCTTAAAATCCTATCACCACACTGGTTCGAAAGAACTAACGACACGACTGGTAGTAGTAAGATCGCATAAATAACTTAAAGAGGAATATTTTAGTACTACGTTTGTCACATTTAGCACATTTAACAGATTTTATAATGATTATGTCTCTTCTATGTAATTACCTAACTTACATGTTTCTTAAGAAACCACAAACATTATAAGGCTCATTTTCCATACAAAGTTTTCAAATTTTCTTCCTCATTACAACGGTAACACAAACTCCTAATAAAGATTATCTTAATTCCCAGCCAGCTCCGGTAAAGACAGTTTTTAATTATGCCGATTACCCTAGGACTTCAAAATGAATGTAGTTTATCAAATCTGATTAAACTCATTTAGCTAAATGAGATGCGCTGTCAACGTTGCCGTTGGTACGAAATGTAAGGTAATTGACCGACTTATTCTCGCGCATTTTTGAGGTAGACATAATGACACGTCAGGATCGTATCAAATGAAGATCCTTGATCTCTGCCTAGCTCTATGGGAAACAGGCGTGATATTATGTATTTATGTATGTATCATCTTCTTATCCATATCCCACTCTATGTACCGCCCGCCTGACGTCAACCCTCTTTGGGAATACTTGCTTATTGTATCTCATCATCATGATCTAATAACACAGTCAATTACAATAAACCCAAATGAAGCTATCATCTTTAAAAACATTATAGGTACACAATGAAACACAAAAAACTAGTACTGAAGCTGTTATTCAAAAATAACTTTTTTAGTCATATAAAATAAAAAATCTCACATTTGACCCGTCCCAGGAATTTAACCCACGCTGTTTCATTCAGCTAGAGTTGGCTCATTACACTTCAAGTCTGAAACTAATTTGGTAACTTCGGCGCGGGTTGACACATGAATTCGAAAAGGGCTCGAATAAGTACAAACTAATGTTTCTGAAATATAAATTAAACTAAGCTGCTGGAAAGGTCGGACCAAATGGAAAGCTGAATGAAATAATAATCCTAGCATTCCGTTATTTAGGACGCAACTTCGTAATGCCCGTATTAAATTAAACAATTAATTAAAAACATATTTATATTTCTGTTGGCCTCATTATTGTAGATACTAGTACCAGGAAGTTAATTAGAATAAAACAGCGCTTTTCTCGATCAATGAAAATAGTTTTGTCCACGAAAATACTTCATATTTTTGCAAAAAGTAACTTAGAACTATATGAAAAAATTTTCTTTATAAACTTTTGAAAAGCATTGCGGTATGCGCATTGGTATCGTATGTACTCAAATCATCTCGCTAGCATTACAAAAATATTAAAAAACAAACTGTCCAGCAGTTTCCATTATCGTCATGTTACAAAATTGCTAGCGTGTAGTTTTTTTAAATAATGAAGCTATTTCATAGCAAGTGTCATAACCAACTGTAATAGGTTTTATCCGGTAAAAGACATTGATTTTTCGCTTCGAAAAAATGATGTGCGCTTTAAGTAGCGAAGGAAAATATCATTAGGAATCCCGCGGCTTAGTCAGCTCAGCACGTTTTGAGCTTATCTTTCCTGTGGATAAGGCCGACTAAGCTGGGCTAGCCTACTAATATACTACGCTCTAGGCACTACAGCGCGCAGCGTTCCATTAGTGGTAGGAAAAGGTGACTAGGTACCATAAAGCTTGAGTATTTTTTAAACGATAGTTGAACAACAAAGAGTATTTTTTTTTTCTTGTCTTACAGACAGCTTTCTGTGGCGTGTCTGTGAAGTTCATGTCTCAGGCACTCTTGTATCTGTCCTGCCCCAATCTCCCCAATCGCAATGCCTGCACTATCCATGATCTAATTTACTGCTCGGATAATACACGTAGAATAGGCACACTTCCCCCGAATACTCAAACGCGACTCAGAGTTGAGCACGACTCAAATCACGGTTTTTTGAAAGTTTTTGATGAAAATCTGTCAAAAATTCGTCACTTGAGACGTGCTTAACTCTGAGATGCGTTTGAGTATTCGGGGGTTACTGACGTAATGACGACATCAAAGAAGTGTTTTGTATAAAGTAGCTACCTACTTAAATGACAAAAAACAGAACAAAAAAAGAGCCTAAAAAATCACGATGAGCTTGATTAACAAAATCCCAGGAAACTAGAACAAAAACAGCTTAAGTTACATCAAAAAGTAAAAGTTAATTTTCTTTGAAAACAAAGTTAATTGTGTAAGATTCAGATTTTCTCCAAAACTTGGGACGAAGTTGGAACAACATGAAAAATTGAGTCGTTCCGCTTTCGTCCTCAGAGACCTAACTGGTACTGATTAAACTGTTACTTGGTGACGCTACGGTTTCCTAAAATCCGGTAAACGTAATTAGTCGTCCGTCACATTGGTCTAGTCAATAACTTCCAGGCAGTGACATATATTTGAGTTGGGTGATGATGATGAAAAAGCTTAAACCAAAGGAAATGGAGCTTGGACTTTATTCGCTATGACCAAACGAAACTTGACAGCTTGTAACTTGTTTGTGACGCGCCGCGTTGCGTTTTTGCAATACAAAATTATCATAGAATGCGATAACACGGTGATTCCACAAACGTGCCCGCGTTTTCCCGAGTTACGTTTTGTTTGGTCATAGCGAATAAGGCCCCTGTCTAAAGACTGTGTTTTCTTATGGCAGACATTCTTTTATTAAACTAAAATTCTTTTCACTAAAATTATCAGCAGACTACAATTTTACTGAAATTTTCAGTAAGCCGAGGCAGCAAATATTAGGCTAATTTATTTATATTTGACATTCTTTACCGACAGCAATGTGTTTTATTTTATTTTATTTTATTTTTATTTTATTTTATTCGGAAAACAAACAGTATTATAAACTAAATTAGGAAACAACTTAAAAGACTAATTACCAATTAGATGTTTTCGCATATAAAAAACTATAAGAGTTTGTTGACATAAAAAACAAGTAGGACAATAACAGTTAAGAGGAGAACATAATTAAGTAAATTTAACCAAACAGCTGAGGCACCGATTCAAACCAGCGTTTGGTGAGACTGCGCTTTAAAGTTAACGGTTTGGTGTTGAAAAGGTCCAACTCAGGATAGCCAACCAATTCATTGTAGTAATTAGCTGATCTAATAAAAAAGGAGTGTTGCCTGTAGTTCGTTGCACAATGGGGAACATAAAGAGACAGAGTGGGTGTTCTCACGCTTCTTGTGGGGACTCGCATCCGAATTAAAGAAAGAAGATGTGGGGAGTCAATATGAGATTGGACTATTTTTAAAGTGGTGCAGATGTCGGTAATTTTTCTTCTCTCTTTAAGCGGTACCGTATGGTGCCTTTTACATCTAGCCTCATAGTTTGGATCGTACGTTTTGCACTTGTACTGAAGATATTTCATAAATTTGCGTTGAATGGCCTCGAGTCTATTAATAAATACGTCATACTGCGGGTTCCATATTTGTGAACAATATTCGAGGATGCTGCGTACATAAGAACAATATAAGATTTTAATAACTTTCACATCGGAGAATTCAGAGCAGGATCTTTTAATAAAACCCAATACTCTATTGGCTTTAGTAGCTATGTGATCAATATGCTTTTCGTATGATAGTTTTGAGTCGAGTATCACACCAAGATCTCGCACTTCATTCAATCGCTTTAGTACCGTGTTTTTGAGTATATAGTTATGTTCAACTATATTAAATTTACGAGTGAAGGTGATACTGTGACATTTGACGACGTTGAGATCAAGGTTATTTTGCAGGCAGTAATCTTCAAACCTCAACAGATCTTGTTGAAGCAAAAAACAGTCGTCCATTGAGTTTATTTGTTTAAAAATTTTCATGTCATCAGCATATAATAGAAATTTCGAATGTAAGAAACATGAGTTAATGTCATTGATGAAGATATTAAATAGTAAAGGACCAAGTAGAGATCCTTGAGGGACCCCCGAAGGAATTAAATGCCAGGTAGAGGTAAAACCATTGATCGTTACTGCTTGGGAACGATTTTCAATGTAGGAGGTAAACCACCTAAACAAATTACCGTGTATACCAGCAGACAATAGCTTTAGTAAGAGGATGTTATGGTCTATACGATCGAAGGCTTTACTGTAATCAGTGAAAATAGAATCAACCTGCCCGCCAGCATCCATACTTGTGGTTGTGAAATCAATGAATGTTAATAAATTAGACGTGGTAGAGCGATTCAGCAGAAACCCGTGCTGTTCAGGAATAAAAGTGGATGAGAGGGCACTGTAAACATGAGTGTATACGAACCGTTCGAGAACTTTGGCGAAAAGACATAATTTGGATATAGGTCTGTAATTTTTGACTTCTCCCTTAATACCACTTTTGTGAACTGGCGTAATGAAGGCCGACTTCCATACCTCAGGTACTGTACCTTCCTTTACAGAGCGTTGAAATAGGATTGTTAGAGGCACGGTTAGCTCCTCAGCACAGTTCACAATAAATATTTTGCCATACATATGTTACGGCCATCATTATTCGGGGACTGTTTTAAAAGAACAAGAGCTTCATGAAAACGCGATGAAAATTATATAATTTGGGGGAGTTTGAAAAACTTCTGTTTTGGTGAACTTTATTGCCCTCAGTAGACGAAAGGTTGTGTTTATCTTCTTTCTTAGTTTATTTATGTATTTTTTGAAATTAGGAATGGAAAAAAATACTTTATATTTATCTCAGTAGTATTGGGCCTTTTTAGGGTTCCGTACCGAAAGGGTGACAACGGGACCCTATTACTAAGCCTCCGCTGTTTGTCCATCCGTCCGTCTGAACGTCCGCCTGTCAGCGGGCTGTATCTTAGGAACTCGTAATAGGTAAAGTTGAAACTTTTTTGTATTTCTAATGCCGCTATAACAACAAAATAATAAAATAAAATAAAAGGAGGCCCCATACAAGAAAAAAAAATAACGTTCGTGATCGATCATTGAAGTTAAACAACACTAGGCGCGGTCAGTAATTGGATGGGTTGAGTGACTTTTTTCACATTCTTTTTGTAGTAGGTATATTTGTGTAATATTTGTGAATAGGGAACGTGCTGCCACCTATAGTAGGTGGCACACAAGAAACATTTATGTACACGTACGATGGTACGGAACCCTTCGAATTCAACTTGCACGTGACCGGATTTATTTAAATGTAAAACTACTTTACCTGGTGATTTTCAACCTAAACGAATATGACAGGGTTCCATGGCTTAGCCCAATAACCTCAAGGAATCCTTTTAGGGCGTTTACTCATGGTCCCGCAGTAGCGCCATGTGTTAATGCCATTAGGGGGCATCTCCAATCCACTAATAAAAATGTCGAGTCAATAAATTCCGATCCAAGATTGACTTCACTCAATAAAAAAATATTGATAAATCGTGCTCCTGAGACCCAAGATAAGATACAAAATCTCGAGTCTAGTTTGGGCCACGCTGAAAATTTATATAAATATATATTTTATATATTCTTTAAAAAATGTTACGAATGACGAATTATTAATTTTGTGGTCACGAGCGCAAAATTGACCGCTTGAACGCTTGAACGCGCGAACGCCTTCTGTCTGATAGATCCCTAAAAACTCCGTCACAAAAGTTGGCCACAAGCTAATACGAACTTACTTACTTTTTACCAGTGAAATAACTTAATTCAAGAAACGTTTAAGCAAAGTGGCCTATCCAGCTCTTCCGTATCCGGACCGCATGCAAAGACTGATAAAGAACAACATACTTGGCCTGACCTAGTTAGGTAAACGCCGTTTTACATACAAGCAAGAACTTAAGCGCTTCTGTGAGATTACAATACCTTAGGTAAAGTTTTGAAATGTCCAGTCTATCTAGTCGTGTCTGCTCTTCAGAACCAGTGTGGTGAAAGGATTTAAAGTGCGCCACAAAGGCTAATTTTTAGATCCTACGACATGCCGGTTTCCTCACGATGTTCAGAGTATACTGCTAGTACAGAAAAACTCATTGGTGCACGACCGGATTTGAACCCACGACTTTGATCAGAATGCAGGACCGATCCCACTAGACCACAAATGCTCCAATGTCCAATGTGATTTATATATTGCGATTTTTATGAAAAACCAATTTGTGATTGCAATGTAAAATTAGCTCCAAAAATTATTCCGCCATCGTCCAATGTGATCGATCAAGGCAGCTAAAAAGTGACAGGAAATTTATTCACAAACAAAAATATAGGTATTTTTAATACCTAAGAATGAAAAAAAAAACATAAAAAGGAACTTTAGCGGTGAGCTCGTAATTATTACTGGATCAAGAAAAATAATAATTAAGCTCAAGAACGTAACAGAAAAACAACAATTTTTGCATCACACTTCAAAAACAACAATTAAAAATGACACATCAAAAGGTGTCTAGGGATCAATCACGTTTTTTACTGAAAATCAGTTTTTAAATTATTTGTTTTGTGTAACTTGGTACAGCGGATACTTTTAAGTAAATAGAATAGAATTGTTTAGAATTGCGGATAAAAGATGAAAATCTGTCAAGTCGTATTCCTGTAAGGATCGGCGCATACTATCGGCACGGGATGCCAAGGAATCCCTAGACTTCTTTAGGCATGATGAGGCGTCCTTAGGTATTCCGAGGCGTTCTTTGACATGCCCGAGGCGTCTTTAGATATGCCGAGGCGTTCTTAATAGGCATACACGAAGCCCCCTTAGGCATCCTTATGTATGCATGCCATGCCGTGCCGATAGTGTGCGTTGGGCCTAATAGTTGTATCCTACAAAGGGTTATTCAGTTAAACTTGCATAGGTTTATGGCAGCTTTTTAAAATGCAGTACCTACCTCTCCCCTTTATTCAGAACAACACAAAACTGTCCTAGTTTTCCGTAATATAATAGTTTTCTTTTATTTCTAACAAGAACGTGTATAAAAGCAGTGTTATGATGAAGAATTATACAAAAAGATCTACAACACATGTGAGAGGAAGCCCATGTTTTTCACAAAAGGAATGTATGTGACCCCAACAAGGCGTTTTATTCAAACTAGGAACTCTGGTGCAGACGTGACTTCAATACAAAGTAACTCAGGGTTAGGCTAAACGTACACTAGTAAAATATAAAGCACAAATAATATAAGGTAATTTGCCAAGTTCGGAAAAGAAAAAAGAAACGCACTAGCAGTGAGTGTAACACACGAAGCATTTAGAGCTATCTTCGATCCCCTATAAATAAAAAAACCGGTCAAGTGCGAGTCGAATTCGCATACGAAGGGTTCTGTACGTTAATGCAATTTTATTATTTTATTTCTATTACTTGTTCTTATAGCGGCAATAGAAATACGTACTCTGTGAAAATTTCAACTCTCTACCTGTTACGGTTTATGATACAGCCCGCTGACAGACGGACAGCGGAGGCTTAGTAATAAGGTCCCATTGGCACCCTTCGGGTACGAAACCCTAAAACTAATGCATTAGGTGAACACGTTCTAATTTTGAGTGGTTTTATTCAACGACGGAGATTACATTATTAGCTGTCAGTATCCAAGATCAACATAACGTAACAAAAATGGTGGACAATTATAAGATATGTAAAAATAGAAATAAAGGGGTAATTATCATATATATTACAAAAAGATGGCAAAAAAAATCAAATACAATATAAACATCGTGCTAGGTTTAATAAAACCCAATAAACAAAGCTCCTCAATACTTTTCATCATGTCTTTTGTAGGTGCACTTGTTTTGTACACTTGCCTTAACTAAAGTACGATTCCAAACGTTTTTTAATAGTTTTTTGAGCCATATGCCCGGAGGCTGATGGTTTACGTGACGTATACGCAGATCCGGCACGTGATCTACGTGGTTTGTATATTTTAAGAATATTACTCAAATTGACGTTTCGACAAAAGGATTTATCCCCGTGATTTCGATCGCATTTAAATTTTATACAAAAGGTAACTTATGTCCTTCTCTAAGACACAATCTACCTCGGCCTCCTCAGTTTTCAGTACCTAGTTGAGGCGTGACCCCACTTTAGTGGGGGTGCTGCATTTACCCTATTGTTGCAGTTACCCCACTCGATGTTACTCGCAAATAAAATAAAATTCCTACGAAGTCCGCTATAATTCATACAGGTTAGAGAAATATGTTCAATTCTAATCTCCCCGGCAGTCATTCCATTATAATACGACATGACAAATTATGGTATTTCGCAATGTTCTTTCAAGGTCTTCCCAAATGAAATTGCTACGCTCCGCCTTTGGCAATGAAAGGGATCTTCATTAGACCGACAAATAAGATCGGGGTACTTACTTAAATTAAGTTTTGTGATCTTCAGACGCTTAATTTACTTATACTATTAGTTTTTCTTACAAAATATAATGTTTGGACGTGTCTTTGACTACATTAGACACCATAAAAATGAATTCTAAAATACGATTTTTGATGAATCATTGTGGTATTTCGTTTTTTTAACTGCTTGCGCTGTTGTGTGAAACTTTCGGTCTGCAATAGTTTATGACGATTCATATCTGTCAACCCGATTATCTGTCTGTCTAGCCACCACATAGCCTAGATTAATCGTTGGAAGTTAAGCAACGTTATGCGCGGTCATAATTTGGATAGGTGACCGCAAGTGGCATTACGAGCTGAGCGCTTCTGTCCTTCGGAAGGCACGTTAAATTGTCGTGTCCCGGCTTTTAAGTCGTTAAGCCATGACGGCGGCCTTTAGAGTTTGCCACTAGGTCATACGAACTTTCTTACTTAAGCACATAGTCTTTCAAATCCTAGAGTCTTCGCCTACCATCACTTTTCATAAGCTACTCAAAGTTCTGTCAAAAGCTTTGGCTTTTTTGTGGATACTCCGGTAACTGTCCTGAAAGTGAATTCGATTTTTCCGAGAAATCCTTCATTTCATATAACGTTTTGGACACGACAAAGGTACTATTATTCTGTTCTATTCAATTTAATGCACATTGTAGGTTACATTATCGCAGTAGGAGTGCTTATGCATTATGTATGTTGTTGATAACTTAGTAAGTGGCTTCATGAAGTTACGAATGCTTTGAGTGCGAAGTTTTATCTACTTTGTGATTATAATGATGTACGCAGTTACAAGTTCTGACTGAATCTTGATAAAGTTATAAGACAGTAGAAATATTATTTTGACGTTTGCGTTATTGAAAGAGGCGGATCTAAACCGTTTTTGACCATTAGTGACCAACTTACAAATTGACGGCCTCGGTGGAGTGGCGGGCGATTGCTCGGCGGAGACGCAAGAGGCACGGGTTCGATTCCCGCTGCGGAAGAAATGTTTGCATGTTCTGCAAATATTTCTTCCGGGTCTGGGTGTTGTGGTACCATGGTACTCGTAGTTTCTGATACCCACAACACAGGGAATCCTAGTGTGGGGTCAGGACTATGTATGTGACTGTTGGGTGTTAATATTGAAATATAAAATATTAAATGAAATATAATATTACTTTGGATAATTAATCAAAATGCTGATTGTACTGAACTTTTACTGGTTCAAGATTGAGAGCACTAGTGGTTGTGACCAATTTCAAACCAAGGACGCATTTACTCAAATGGTGAAAGAAAACATTGTGAAGAAAATATTATAGAAGATAAAAAGTTCCAGGAGCTCTTTGAAGCGTACTTCCTTAGAACTAAGAAGGTCAAACCTTAGTAAACCGGTGACAAGACTAATGACATTTATTTGCATGAAAACATCTGTTTAAATAATAATGGTCTTAAAAATAAATCAGTCCAATTTATGTGCTACCAAAGTCTATGGCATGCAAATATGATAATGTTGATAAATTAAAAATAAATGTTAATAAATTAAATTCTATTGTTCAAAGTACTCACATATCATGAAAGTGTTTGTTGCTGGTCGCGTATGAGTCGAATATGTAGTTCAACATCGGTGAGTCTGCCTTCCCTTTGTACGGGCGACGTGGCTTCGGCGTGACCCGGCGGAAGACTGTCGGCGGGCCCATCATTGTCGACGGTTCAGTGTCTGGGACTGGGGGTTGAAACACACTTAATAATTGAACCGCTGACTTTTCACATTAAGACCCTTAACAGCGCCATCTAGCTTCAAACTAAGCAACGCTTGTACTATGGGAAACAGATGGCTGACAGATTACTTATACAACGTGTTTTTGCTTGTACGACAATAAACAAAAACACATTCAGTATCAAATTTTTAAATTTTACCCAACAATAAAGGCCTTTTACCATCTATTCCATCCTCTCAGCTTGTCGGCCTTGTCCACAGGAAGGACATGGTCAGTACATGTGGAGCTGACTAAGCCGCGGTTAATAGGTTCCGAGATGACATTTCACAAAGCGCCATCTAGCCCCAAAGTAAGCAAAGCTAGGCACCACATGGCAGATAGAACACTTATTATCGCGCCGTCTTTTCTTTTTATTTGGTCTGATGTTGTAAATAATAATTATAGGAAGTTTGAAAGTAGCGCCTGTGATGGAAAAGTTGAGGAGCAATAGATTAGCATGGTATGGGCATGTCATGCAGAAGGATGAATGTCATGTGACGAGAAGAATGTTAGATATGAAAGTGGATGGATACAAGGGTAAAGGTAGACCAAAGAAGAGATGGATGGATTGCGTAAATGATGATATGAGTAAGAAAGGAGTGAATACTGAAATGACGGCTGATGGAGGGGAATGGAAGAGGAAAACATGTTGTGCCGACCCCACTTAAGTGGGATAAGGGCAGGGAGATGATGTTGTAAATAATACCTGTGTGGGTGGTCTGTGGCGCGATGGTCGGCGTGAGCACCACCATCAGCAGCAAGAGGCGGTGCATGCCGCCGCATCCTACCCGCCAAGCAGGCGCTCTGCAACAAACATTCAAACATCAATAAACATCCGGCGACCTCGGTGGCGTCCCGGGCGAGTGCTCGGCTGAAACGCAAGAGGCGCGGGTTCGATTCCCGCGGGCGAGTGCTCGGCTGAGACGCAAGAGGCGCGGGTTCGATTCCCGCGGGCGAGTGCTCGGCTGAGACGCAAGAGGCGCGGGTTCGATTCCCGCGGGCGAGTGCTCGGCTGAGACGTAAGAGGCGCGGGTTCGATTCCCGCGGGCGAGTGCTCGGCTGAGACGCAAAAAGCGCAGTTCGATTCCCGCTGCAGGAGAAATGTTTGTATGTTCTGAAAATATTTCTTACGGGTCTGGGTGTTGTATTACCTATGTATTATAAGTATGTATTTACAAAAAAAAGTATATAAGTATTGTATCAGCTATCTGGTGCCCATAGTACAAGCTATGCTTAATTTGGGGCTAGATGGTGCTATGTGAAATGTCCGCAAATATTTATTTATTTATTTCTAGGTAGGTTTTCTGACATTAGGTATCTATATTGAAAATATTTTAATGTGTTCATACCTAAATACCTATACCTGCACAACGCCAACAATATCCTGAGCATCAATAAATCTAAACAAAGTCAGAACAGAGTAAAAGATACGTTATAAAAAAAAAAACAATTTTATTGTTTTTAACAACTTCAAACCGCAGGGAACTCATCTTTCAACAAAGAAACCTATACTTTTCTTCACGCAAACTTATTTATCGTACTTATAATCTTAACTTTAAGACCTGAGTAAGTTTAGTCAGAGTCAGAGTTCTGTGGAAACAGTGTATGGTACATACTATAAGAAGTTTTTGAATTCTAATTTACTTGCATAACTAACCACGTTGAGGAGCAATAAGTTAGCGTGGCATGGACATGCCATGAGAAAAGTTTTAGTCATCCAAAGAAAAGATGGATAGACTACATGACATGAGTAAGATGATGAAATGAAGAAGGAGTGAGATGATTTTTGCCAGAGGGAAATGGAAGAAGCCAGTGGGAAAAGGGCAGGGGGATGATGGCTAACTAGGTATATTAAAACAACCGCTTTGGTCCAGTTTGGTGTTTTTTTTTTCAATTTCAAAAATTCTTTATAGTATTACTAGCTTTTGCCCGCAGCTTCGCTCTCGGTATCCAAACAAAAAGTTTTTTTTTGTTTTTATAATTAGTGTACTAAAAATGTTTAATTGTACTCTAATACTTTTATAATCTAGCCAAGTAGGCTAATTAGTAATTTAATTTTGACCTAGTTTTATAAAGTAGCCTATAATGTTATTGCAGTACACATACTATGTGTATTCCAAGTTTCATTCAAATCTGTTCAGTCGTTACGGCGTGATTGAGGCACAAACATTCATCGTCACATCCACACATCCTTACATCCTCACAAACTTTCGCATTTATAATATTAGTAGGACAATAACTTATAAGTTAGTATATTTCCAGAGTGAATTTTCTCCTAGAATTTGCACTATTTAGTGCGTTTATCGAGCGAAGGTGCTTCTCTAACTATTTGGTGAAAGAATATGTACACAATAATAATAAAATATGTTTATATTTGGCTGTAAGGTTCAAAATTAATCCTTTAATTTGAAAACATCCTAGAAACTTTTGTTGATGTATTTTTTAAGGTGGATTACGAGATGAAAAGGTTTCTAAAGTACGTAATCTATTTTTACCGAAGGATTATCGTTGAGTCGCGCTGTTATAAATATAATGTAGGAAAGTAAGAATATTACCAAACTCACTTTACGTACCAAAATAGAGAACTGAGCTCGGAATCATATCGGTTCGATACTTCATGGATTTTCTCCACTTCGATACCCATTTGGGTGTTCAGATGCACCTGAGACGGAAACTTCCAGTCCGTAGAGACTGGAATACTGTCAACTTCAGTATTTTGTTTGCAACTGTCTCAATGGGAATGGAAATCACATTTGGGAATGTCGCGTAGTTCTTGAAAAAAATCAAAGTCAGGTTTCAAATACAAATGGTCTTGGCATCAACTTGTATAAAATCATCAGGACAAATTCGCAACAAATAAGTAAAATACATTTATAACACGCTCGTACCCCTAATGTAGTGGGCAGAGCTACAAGTAGGTAATCATAAGAACACTTGCAGCCACTCCTGATTTAAAGTATCATGGTGACGTTTCTCCATATGCATCTTGGTACTACAGGAATAGTATCCTCCAACATGATGGACCATATTATGGGCGTTGATCACCTGTCACCATAGTTCACCATAATCCATCTTGTGACTTGAATCAAGAGTGGCTGCAAGTTTTCTTATGATTACTTGTTGCTCTGCCCAACCCATTAGGGATACGAGCGTGATAATATGTATGTGTAATGTTGATCAAATATTTATCGCTTCAAAGTTTAATAAACACCTTCTCAGCGCGAGCTAACCATATAAATATTGTTTGAAACTTTGTATCGATACATAATGAAGTTGGGTTACATTCCATTAAGGCTTTATAAATCAGGCTAATGGGGTTTGTTCTGTAATGTTGTTTAATAATCAAGTAATAAATAATATTAATTGCGCCTTCCTGTATCTCTTGGATTATTATTATGTAGAAGATGCAACTAGCTTATCTTATAAAAACTTAATCTAAATCGGTTTCAACTGTCCAATTTTCATTGAGTTCGTCAGAATAATGCCGATTACACTAACTTATTTGGGGGGGCAAGGTTTGCCAGGTGTATGAGGCGAGTATGAATGGAAGGGGAGACCTTAGTGTATGTACATAATCGACGGAGTTTTGGAAAAAGGTCAAGATTATCCTAAACCGACGAGCATGCATGAAGAATGTAATGATATGAAGCGCAAGAAGAATGTCAGGATCATAGCAAATGGTGATCCGTGATCTCTGCCTACCCCTATGGATAACAGGCGTGATTTTATGTATCATCATCATCTCATCATCTTCTTGCCCTATATCCCACTCTATGTGGGGTCGGCACAGCATGACCCTTGGATCATGCTGCAAGAGTTTTTGCTAAGGTGTTTTATGTATGTATGTAGGTAAATAAAATTTGTTTCGTTTGTGCATATCGTGGTATTGAGTAATTTTTCTAGCATTATATTTTCTGACAGATTTAGTTAGTTGGAACAGCGTTACCACAGATCTGTACTAATCTAACAAGAGCGAAGCCACAAGCTGAAGCTAGTTACGAATAATTAATAATACACGCAACATTCAAACCCAAACTAGGAAACAGAGAAGTTCGAACAAATGAGATACATACCTATAAGGGGAGTATAGGTACTTCGCATCCAATATATCTTTGGTTTGGTTTGGAAGCCCGGCAAAACAAAGTTTATAACAAAGCTCGGTTGCTGTTATCTGTGGTAGTACCTACAGCATAAAGCGGTCGTAAAACCTCACGTTCTTATTTATAAATCAGCTAGCATTTTATCACACCAACATCGCTAGCCGATGGCACGAGAGGAATGCAAATCGATATAATGGAGGATGCGAAAAGTATGAATTATAACTTCAGTCAAGAGCACATTTCATGCTACTTACATTTTGAATCTCAAGGCAGGGGCAGTTGCCCAACCGCTTCCCTCTGGGCGACGCCCTTGGGCACTGAGCAAGCCTACTCCATAATAAAATCCTCCCATACACAATCTTATTACAGCGACGTGTGTGGCAAAAAGTTGCTTCCCGACGCTGTATAATGATATATATAAACTAGCTACCACCCGCAGCTTCTCTCGCGTGGTACCCGGACATAATGTTGCCTATATGTTATTCTAGCACATATACTATGTATGTTCCAAGTTTCATTCAAATCTGTTCAGCTGTTACGGCGTGATTGAGGCACAAACATCGTCTCATCGTCACATCCTCTCTAACTTTCGCATTTATAATTGTCAGTTTTTCAATTTTAGCTCAAATACGTCATTGGATTACAAAACTATTTAAAAGTATTTTTAGTTATTAAAGCGCAACTGTTTGAAGTTTTCTTATGAATACTTAAAAAGTAGAACGTTATTCATAATTTGAATTCTCAACACATCTAATCTGGAAGATGAATTTTAAGCACGATCCCAGGAAACTGTTCAAGCGTGTGAAAACTAATGCGGTAAAATAATAAAACTCATTTGAAGTTCAAAATTGTATAAAGAAAATTATAAGTTTATTTATTATTTTATTTCATATATGGGTACAAAACACATTGCGAAGAAATTATGTTACAAAACTCTGGTTATGAACTTGATTGTAGCATAAATATTATGTACACACAATCTAAAATGGATATCAATATCGATTATGGTTATGTTTTAGGTCGTTATTAAAAGTACCTACTTATTACCTTAATGACCAAAACTTAACTATTCTTATTTTATTTTCAGAGTATTTGGGGAACTTACAGCTAGCTATAAATAGTATTTTGCTGAGGCGTTCTTGATTGATCGTTAAAGTAAAGTTAAGGCGGCCTAAAATCTCCGTCACTAGATTTAGCCACTAGCTCATACGAACATACATACATAAATACTAGGTATAGAAAAAAAATTATTGAGGTAACCATGTAGAGGCTTACATGGTTGCTTAAGGTCATTTAAAGGTAAGTAAGTAAGTAAGTTCGTATGAGCTAGTGGCCAACTTTTGTGACGGAGTTTTTAGGCCGCCTAAAGGCCTCCGTCATGGCTTAACGACTTAAAAGCCGGGACCGACAATTTAACGTGCCCTCCGAAGCATGGAAGGGCTCAGCTCGTAATGCCACTTGTGGTCACCCATCCCAATTGTGACCGATTAGATAGATATAATAGTCTGATTAACAACAAAAGTAAATTAAACCCAAATTTTAATAACAATAAAAACTTTAACTACTTAACCATATGAGAAATTAAAGCGAACTCAGTTTTCTATCCGAGTTCGCCTACAGATAGGAGACTGGTTGGATAGCTATACCTATCTTCTGTCCAAGGTAAGTCCCTTTAGTCATTGGTCACATCCACCAACTTTCTTCATAACTCACTTAAACAGATAACCCGTAATACACCCTTAATTTTTTTAATAAAACAATTGCCTTGAGCAAAACAAAACTTTAAACGTAATAATTACAAAACACAAAAACAGCAGGCCATTAATTTTAACGAATCCCTGAAGGTATTATCGCAATTTGGAGCCTTTTAAAAGAAAATTGGTACATTAATTTACGTTTTGTGTTTCTGTTACAGTACAGAGTGAAACAGCTGGTTTACTAGTAGTATAGCTAAAAGAAAAAAATGTAGGAATCAACTACGTAGTTTCGTAGTATCTGCTACGCTTGCTACGCGTAGATAGATTTTGGTAGCAAAATATATTTTTGTACATTTTTGTGTATAATCTATCGAAAAAAGTTGACAATAATATTGGTTTATGTATGGTTTTAACCACCTAATTGTTTTTCTTACCTTAAAAACTATTCTCGCTGGTACAAGTGAAAAGTTATATGTTTGTTCACACTAGAGCAAAATTTTTTCATGCCTCCTGCCTTTAAATCACTCACGGTGCTCAGTAGTATTAAAATAACTTACTACGCTCGTGATTTAATTCTGGATTACTTCGCTAGTTCGCAAAAAAATTAAATAGTTTTAATTTTTAATAGTTTTGTTTTTTATTATTTTGTAATGTCAGTGCCACAATTTGCTAGAAATTTCCTAATTTATTATTTTCTAATGTACCAAAGTGTGCAAACTGAATGGACCTATTCAATTTAAAATTTCTTTTCTAACATATACCTATGAATGCGTGATATGCAATAAGCATTCACTTGCGAAATTGTTCAAAGTAACCCAGCTATCATCAATCTGCTGTGATTTTTTCATTCGTCTAATTGAATGTTTCATTACTAGAGTTTTGTCACGTAAGAGGTGGGGCAATCCCAATGGCTATTAGACTAATGTTTTGCTGTTTCCAAAAAGGTTTTCGCATTTTTCCACGACACATGTTTTTTCACAGAATTGCTGTGTAATTGACTGGACAACTGGCTTATTCCCAACTCGAAATTCTTCCCTCTGGCTACGAAGATTAAGTAATAATATTATTGCCTTCTGTGATGTAGGGAGTGGGTTATATTCTTACCAGGACAAACATTTATGTGATGAAAATAGATATTTTGTGCTGGGGTATTTCTTTTCACGACCTCGGTGGCGTGGCGGGCGTGCTTGGCTGAGACTCAAAAGGCGTAGGTTAGATTCCCGCTACGGGATAAATGTTTGTACTTGTTCTGCAAATATTTCTTCCGGGTCTAGGTGTTGTAGTATTATGTATTATAAGTATGCATTTACAAAAAAAGTAATTCCATCAGCCATCTGGTGCCCATGGTACCTACAAGCTTTGCTTAGTTTGGGGCTAGATGGCACTGTGTGATGTCCACAAATATTTATTTATTTTAAAAAGAAAGTAACTATTATATCAGTCATCGGTTCTTATAGCACAGTTTTATTCATTTTGGGATTAGATGGCGTTGCGTGAAATGTCCACCAATATTTTAACCTAATAGTTTTCGATCGCGGCTTCGAAGTACCGTATTTTATCGATTTAAGTACATTTCAACATTCTTGTTCGTAGCTCTATGGCATTATTCATAATGCGTTTCAAAAGATCACGAACCGTTACCAACCGAGTAGGTATTTTTTTCGTCATTTTGTAAAACACCCGAATCGCAACCAACTAGCTTGTTTACCAAAATATGTCGGCGCACGAAACGCGACCACACCATCAAAATTTATCTATATTTTATACCTGGACACGTGCTATGTATGAACCTAGTTAAATTTAACCTTTAAACCCGTTTAACCGCTATGCCGTGATTAAATCACAAACATACAAACACCCACATAAACTTTCCAATTCATAATATTAATATGAATTATATTTCCCTCTTCCGAGAAATTATTTCAGCGACCTTAACAAATACCCCGCTTCTGGTTAAATTCAATTTAGCTTTCCATTTTAACTTCCTCGTTTGCTATCGAGATGTTTTCAGTCGTAAAATATTCGTTTACCGACATTGTTTTGTAATAAACACCTTTTATCATCGCTCTTTCATTTCGCGAGACGGAATTTTCATTATTTATGGGGGTGCATTCTTATACTGGGCGTGACGCGACTGAGAGACGCGAGCGTATCTATCAAATGTGGTCTTACTACCAATTCTCGTGTCACAAGTTGTTTCGAACCAGTGTGGTGAAAAGATTTAAGTGAGCCTCAAAGGCTTTTGTGTACTTGACACACGACATGCCGGTTTCCTCACCTGTTTCCTTCACCGTTCGAGAGTACGTAATCTGGTTTCCATAGTACAAACTTTACTTAGTTTGGGGCTAGATGGCGCTGTGTGAAATGTCCACAAATGTGGTCCAATATCGAGTGACGTCGCTTGAGATTGCACGACATATATCGCAGGACTTTTGTCCTCTAATTGATACGAGTCTTGTATAGCCCGTATGTGCGCGAACCCTAAAGCCGTGGCCAAACAATGCGGTCCGTGACGGTACGGTCTACAACGTCACACGAATACCGCAGTCAACAAAGAGCGTGGTAAAGTGAGCATGTTGAAACCGCAGACCGGTGGCATTCTGCTTTGGAACTTAATTTAAACTGGACCGATACTCGATGGAGTTTCTAACTTACCTGTTTAACGCGAGGGATTCAAGTTTGTCGATACTGCATCTGGGTTTCCTTATATTGTTCTACTTGTACCAAAAAGATAATTGCTACTATTCGATTTTCGAATATACATACTTTAGTAGGTCTTGTAACTTCTTTGCTGGACTGGGAGTAAAGAAAAAACATAGAATGCGTCCAGCTGCTTTTCTCCCCGAGCATGTCATAAAAGTCAACTAAGGGATAGTATCCTCCAACATGATGAGATACAATAAGCAAGTATTCCCAAGGAGGGTTGACATCAGGCAGGCGGCCGGTCATAAAACACCTTAGCCAAAACTCTTACAGCATGATCCTTGGATCATGCTGACCCCCCATAGAGTGGGATAAGGGCAGGAAGATGAAGATATTTTAGTAGGTCCATGATATTTAAAAAAAGCCACAAGCCAATATAAACAAGAATACAATGTTGTTTATAAAAAAGGCTGCAGTCCTAAGTTATAATTTAATTCGGTCTTTCAATGTTTTTAATGAGCTTTCCTTATCCTCTTAAGGAAAACACAAATTTATCCGAAATCAGGAAACCGGGATAATCTTTAAAAGGAACAGAAATAAAATGATAAACATTATATTCATGTTTCTAAATAATTTGTCCCTTTATGGTCTCGAAAATGCTTGTTAGGAGGTTAATTTAAGGATAATCATTTTGAGTAGGTACATAATTATCATTACAAGAATAATCCATACTAATATTATAAAATGCGAATGTGACTGTCTGTATGTCTGTCTGTTACCCTTTCATGCCTAAACTGCTGAGCAAGTTTTGATGATATTTGGCAAGGAGATAAATTCCATCCCGGAGAAGGACATAGGCTACTTTATATCCTGTAAAACGATGATGTGTCGTTAGATTCGGCTAGATGATCAACTCTCTACCTATTACGGTTCATGAGATACAGCCCGCTGATAGACGGACGGACGGACGGACAGCGGGTCCCGTTGGCACCCTTCGGGTACGGAACCCTAAAAAACTATGTACCTGTGATCATAGGAAGTACCTATGTGACTTTGTAAATTTTTAACAGATATAATGACGGTCTCGGTGGCGTGGCGGGCGATTGCTCGGCAGAGACGCAAGAGGCGCGAGTTCGATTCCCGCTGCGGAAGAAATTTTTGCATGTTCTGTAAATATTTCTTCCGGGTCTGGGTGTTGTGGTACCATGGTACTCGTAGTTTCAGATACCCACGACACAGGGAAACCTAGTGTGGGGTCAGGACTATGTATGCGACTGTTGGGTGTTATGTATTATGTATATCTAATTTAGTTAATGATGTGTATTCTTCAAGAATCAGGTCCAATTTACGGTAACATTAAAAAAGTAACTTGGTGGTCCCGCTGGCGCCGCGAACCCTTTTAACTTTATTTATCAGAAATGGAACGCAGCCCTCGAGGGAGACTTCCGTTTTACATGGCACTTCGTTTTTCGACGACCTGGGGCGGGGTTTTCGACGAAATGTTTACATTGGTCGTTTTTAACCTATATTTTCGTATCGGGCAGATATTGGATTAAACAAGACTGGAACATACTTTATATTATTTAAACATAAAAGGAACATCAACGTTATATTATCACGCGTTTCCCTAACGGCGTTGTTAGAGCCACAAGCAGTCATAACAAAACTTGCAGCCTCTTCGGATTCAAAGTCCCAAGACGGATATGATGAACCATGGTGACAGGCGATCAGCCCATTGCCCATATAGATGGTCCATCATGTTGGAGGATACTATACTTTAGTCGACTTTTACGGCATGCTCGGGGAGAGAAGCAGCTGGACGCATGCTTTGTTTTTTTTTTACTACCAGTCCAGCAGAGAAGTAATGTTTGTACGTTCTACAAACATTTCTTGAAATGATGTTTTGATGTTTAAAAAAACTGCATAACTTCATTTGCAGCTTTCTACGGTAGTATTATTACGGTAGTAGATAGTAGAACAAGGTTTGAACAACATTTTGATCTAGGAAAACAGTCATCTTTCACCGTACACGACCAAGACATATTAGAATTAGTTGTTAGGCATGTTGTACACAGAAGTACGGAAAACATCATTAATTTAAATTGTAAACTTGTATACATGTACTTGTATAAGTACCTACCTGAGCTTAGGGGAAGTTTAAGGAAGTACAAAATTAATAGACTTTGTTAATTACGCTGTTTAGCTCGATCACCTTAAATTACTTGAAAACTCGAATTATACTTTTACACACAAGGACACTGGTGGCCTAATGGTATCGGCCCTGCCTTCCGATCCTTAATTTAGGTCGTGGATTCAATTCCGCTCGTGTACCAACGAATTTCTGTTCGAAAAATTTACGTTTGCTACCAGTACTCTTAAACGGTGAATGAAAATATCTTAAGGAAACGTGCTATCGTCGATAGCATGAAAGGAGCTTTTAAGGCACACTTTAAAATCCTTTCACCAATTTATTCTATTGGGTATTTATGTTTGATTGTAAAAAAAAAACTTGTTGAGCTTCTTGTGGCTTGGTGATCCAGTTCTCCGAATCGAGAAAATCTTTACAATTGCGTC
Source organism: Scotopteryx bipunctaria (assembly GCA_949320045.1). Lineage (NCBI taxonomy): Eukaryota > Metazoa > Arthropoda > Insecta > Lepidoptera > Geometridae > Scotopteryx > Scotopteryx bipunctaria. Next base: position 3,000,174 of record OX439459.1, on the reverse strand, counting down.
TACACTGAATTCGAATCGAATTTAAAAAAATACCGCGGATTTCGGGTGTATAATAGAAAGACAGAATGCGACCGCGAAAAATAGTGAAATCAAATCATCATCATCATCATCATCTTGCCCTTATCCCACTCTATGTGGGGTCGGCACAGCATGACCCTTGCATCATGCTGTAAGAGTTTTGGCTAAGGTGTTTTATGACCGGCCGCCTGCCTGACGTCAACCCTCCTTGGGAAAATAGTGAAATCAAATAATCCGCTAAATAACATAATTGGTAATAACAAAAAAACTATAAAATGAATCAAAAAAACTGGTTTCAACATCTAAAAAAATAGTTATTACCTACTTATCCAAGTAAAAATCATCTAAAGATATAGTTTGGTACCCGACATCTAGATCAAAACATATTTCGCGAAACATTGATTTAACAAGTTTTTGTAAACGTATTTTGTTCTCTTATCGTGTTTTCAATTTAAGGAACCGAAAAAAAATTATTTCTGAATAAACACAATATCTTATTAAGTAACAACAAAGTTCTACGTCGATTGTGTCGATCCAAATCTGCTATTGCACACTTTAAATGGTTTGCTTATAGACACTGAAACACTTAATATAATCTAGACATTTTTTATTAAAGTCGTTTAGACATGATGGAGCCCTTTAGGCGGCCTAAAAATTCCGTCACAAGAGTTGGCAACTAGCTCATACGAACTTACTTATACTTATTAAACAAAAAGTTTTCTGTAAATGTCAGAAGTACCCACCTACATATTTTAATTCACACGTCATTGAAATAACCCACGTATGTAATAAATTTTAGTATTGGTACGAGTACAAAAGTCAAGTTTTACAAAAGTCGCAAGTACAATTTACGTTATAATTCACAGAAATCCCGTAACGATGCCGGGTCACGCACATGATAAAGAATTTCCTGAGTTTACTGAAACATTATTGCCCGTTATTAGCCTGTCAGTCAGAAACCCTACTCCTGTCAGGATCCAACCAAGATAACAAAGATGGATATTACAATTTGCTACTCATATCACTATTTTTGAAATAGTGTGGAAATAATGATGGACATTGTTAAAATGATTCCTGGTGGCGTTTGAGACCGTTTTGTATCGAAAGGACATTTAAGCAGCACGCCCTATTAGCAGAACGTCCTAAAAGCAAAACGGCATATAAGCATAACGTCCTATTAGCAACATGATCTCGTAGCAAATATCACCTTAGCTGAACGGCCTAGTACAATTCAATACAAATTAAATAAACACAAAATTCATGAACTTAAATCTTTAATCTACCATTTTTTTCTATGATATACAAATGTTACAGTAAACCTCTTTTAGTAACACCCAACAGTTACTATCATCCTAGTTCTGACCCCACACTAGGATTTCCCGTGTCGAGATCAGAAACTACGAGTGAAAATAAACACCTCTTGCATCTCAGCCAAGCACTCGCTCACATAGCCACCGAGGAACTAAAAGACTTTATCTAAAAAAACTAAAATAAATTTAGTTCTTTTAGACATCCTAGATGTCGCTAGAATATATCTGTGTAAGCACGGAGCATTGGCCGAAAAGTTTTGGTTTTGTTTGTGCTAGTTAAAACCGGATCGAACCAGTCCAATGTTCCTATGCTCTCGTGTTGATTTAGTTCCATACATACGATCCTGACATACTTTCGCTGCATTCACTCCCATTACATTTTTCATGCATGCTCGTCGGTTTAGGGTACTCTTGACCTAGCCCTTTTCCAAAACGTCTCCGATTTGGTTCAGGTGCGTGCGCCGAGAAATTCCCCTTCCAACGGTACCATTCACACTCGCCCTATACACCTGTTTCGTTAGTTCTAATTTCCACTACCATCAAATCGAGTCATCACTGGAGACTATGAAACAAATTAAAACGGCAATCATGAAAGCAAAACATTTGACAAACAATATTTTGGCAAGTTTTTGGTTTACTTTCTTTGTGCCGGTCTTATGAACAGAAATCTTAGGTCGTATTTTATTCTCTGTGAAAGGCTGGCCTAAAAGCTTGGTATAATTCACTTTTAATTTAATAATATAGAAGTTACATTAACTTTTAAATTGGTTTATTTATTTATTTAGAATGCTTTTAGCTACATTTTAAAACAGTATTTTACTCTTTATACTATTGTAATACACAAAATAAAGTTTAAATTTCGTTCACCTTTGTAGCGAATACCAAACTAAATACACAGTTATAGGGCTACTTAATTATGACTCCTCTAATTGGGTAGTGCAAATAAAAGGCCATAAAACATTCGACACAGCATGTTAGCACGCATACACAACACGCCTTTCCCTTAAATTTATTGTAGCAACAATTTCCACGTCATATCATGACTGCTTCTGTGCTTCAGTGCTTTTTCAGATGCTTCAGTGCTGGATATGCCTCCCCTTAAGAGCGCCATCGCGTCCTATCTTCGGCTTGACGCATCCGATCTCAGTCAATAGCCTTTTGCAGATCGTATTTCCACCTAGCTATAGGGCGTCCATAATGTTTGGCGAGTCGTGGTCTTCCACGTATATACCTATTCATAATCATCATTATTGCCATTGAGTATGGCAATGCAGCCAGCGTCTTGGGCACGCTTCCACCGTCTGATTAGCTGGATCAGGTGGGCTATCTATAGACCGTTTGCAACAGCCTTTAGATAGCCCGACTGTGTCTTTTTTATTTTGTAAATTATATTTATTTTGTATTAATTGTTAGTTTCTTTCTGGTATTATAAAATAGAAAGAAAGAAAGTTTAAAAAGTCTTGTAAAAAGAAAGTTTAAATACATTAAAATTATCTTCAGACTTTAAAGCCGTGGGGGTGGCTACTTTTAAGTCAAAGTACCTTTAAAAGTCAACGAGTCATTGACACGCAAAGAAGTGGATATTGGACCTTATACAATTCGTCAAAGACAGATATAAAGATACGTTAGTAATGGCTCTGCAATAAAAAATAAACGAGTGTCGCCATTTTTCCGTCATCTCTTTAAACGCGCACTTAAATTGAAAACGTACTTACTGGCATTGTGACAGAGCGGCCACATTTCAGGGTTCCGTACATCGAGGAAAAACCCTAAGATTCCCTTTGTATTTATTTATCTATTAAAAGGATGGCATGCTAAGTAAGCAAGTTCGTAGGAACTAGTGGCCAACTCTTGTGACGGAGTTTTTAGGCCGCCTAAAGGCCCCATGATTTAAACGACTTCAAAGCCGGGATCGACAATCTAACGTGCCCTCCGAAGCACGGAAGCGCTCAGCTAGTAACGCCACTTGCGGTCACCCATCTCAATTGTGACCGCGCACAAGGTTGCTTAACTTCAACGATCAATCAAGAACGTCTAAGCAAGTTACGCCACGAGCGCTTCATGGCATTTTAGGGAAGAGGCTTATATCCAGCAGAGGGTGCAATTGGGCTGAATATTCGTAGATAGATTGATATAAGAGTATGTGTAATTATTGAGCTTTGAGCCAAGGTTCGCACATTGCGTCCTTGCTCGTCCTGTAAAGAATCGTACCTATAACTCTAAAAGCCCGAATATGATCACAATACAATGTAGACTACTTAAAAACCTAAGCGAGAAAAATGCAACACAAACAAAACAACGAATTACAAATACCGTTTTGTTTTGACAATATCTGGCCGACGCGACGCTCAATATTTTTGCAGTCATTTAGAGATGATTCTTAAAAACTGTCCGTTTTGTTGTATCTATAAGATAGTACGGAACTCTGAAAACTCGAATATTACTCGCACTTGTCTGTTGAAGTGAACAATAGCTCATTTTATTCTCGCTATTCTCCATTGCAATGCTTTAACGACTGGTGTTCAGATTGTAATCTCTTAAGTACTGGAATAGTAAAAATCTTTTTAATAACAATTTTATGATAAACAACATTTATTCGTATCATTGACCAAAAGATTATAGCGAATAAAAACAGAGTAAATAATAAATTGTACCCAAACCTTGCGCGTTTTCATTTCCCGGAGACTTTAGTTAGGGCCGGCGCGGTGGCAGATTCGGCCGAGGATCTCAAAAGGCGTAAGTTTGCAAACTTCGACATGTATTTGAGCCTTCTGTGCCCACCGCATTTTCAAAATTCTTTCAGGGCGTCTGGTCGAAGCGATATGTAATCCAGGAGCGGGTTCTTATTTGACTCAACGGATCAGTATTGCCATTCAGCGTGGCAATGCGGCCGGCATCTCTAACACGCTTCTACCGTCTTATGAGCTAGACTATCTATAGACCGTTTGCAACTGTCTTTAGATAGCCCGACTAGCGACTGTTTCTTTTGTATTTTGTAAATTATATTTGTATTAGTTTTAACATACATAAAATCACGCCTGTTTCCCATAGGGGTAGGCAGCGATCACGGATCGCCATTTGCTACGATCCTGACATACTTATTTTGCTTCCTTCACTCTCATTACATTCCTCATGGATGCTCGTCGGTTTAGGGTACTCTTGACCTGGCCCTTTTCCAAAACGTCGCTGATTTGGTCCAGTTACGTTTTAAATTTATTTATATTAATAAAATGACAATAAATTTACATAATTTGTAATTAAGAGTATTCCTTATCTTTAGGCTCAAATCTGAAGGTAATTAATTTCCTTGATTAATACCAGTATCAGTTTTTGAACTCCATTTTGAACTTGGTTTAGAGGTAAAATGCCGGTTTGAATGCTGAAATCCGTTCTTAGTGAGGCAAAAACACGAACTAGTCACTAACCTTACTAAAAGTACATAAATAAAGCGTTATGATAATCAAAGGCTGCGGTCTGCTTAAGATTCAAGTGAAGCCTCATCGGAATTGACTTAGTCAATGTAATTTCGCACAGACGAACTTACTTTTCAGAATTTGTATAGTGTGGTGACGTGACCAGAATTCTGTCCTACTGATGTTTAGCATGTTTTTTTATGAAACTTCCCTTTTTTATTCTACTTGAATGAAAGAAAAAATTCTTAATGTAAATTTCTTTAAAAGATCGTCTGGAGACATTTTTTGATGACAGATTTCATAACTCTACTTTTGATGTAAGTATGTTTAGTTAAATTACTTGGTATTTGAATAAAATATTATCAGAGGTAATCTGATTTTCGAAGGGCAATCCTACTAATAATTACAAATGCGAAAGTGTGTGAGGATGTGTAGATGTGTGAATGTGACGATGTATGTTTGTGCCTCAATCACGCCGTAACGACTGAACGAACAAAATACAGGGTGAATGGATTTGAATGAAACTTGGAATGTACATAGTATGTGTGCTTAAAATATAGGCTACTTTTCGTCCGGATACCACGCGAGCAAAGCCGCGGGCGAAAGCTAGTTTATATATTAATCAAATGAACACTATAGTTTTTAGATTATATTTTTCTTTTAAAAATATGAGTCTATCTAAAGATCTATAAATAATTCGGTTAAAGAAATACATAAATAAATTGAACAACTGCCAGGCTGTGTGTATTAATATAATTTGCAAAATACAAAAGAAACAAACGGCCTATCTAAAGACCCGATCCAGCTCATAAGATGATGCCTAAGACGCTGGCCACATTGCCACGCTGCATTTAAATATTGATCCGTTGAGCCAAATAAGAACCAGCTCTTGGATCGCGCATCACTTCGACAAGACGCCGTGCCCCACGGATCTAGGGTCTCGACCCCAAAAGCCTTAAATACATAAGCCCCATCGAGGTTTGTATAGTTGCGCCTTATGAGATCCTTTTAATTACCCCATTTGCGTGCAATACAATGCGAAAATTTCCTGAAATATGAATTCAACTGAACTAACACTACAATACCGTGGCACATAGAATACATCCCGACAATGTGGCACATACGTCCCGATACTGCGGGACCATAGTTCCCAATGCGGCCATATGCTTCCTTTTAGCAGGGTCACGTGACATTATCTGGAGCTTTTCACACGGAAATGCCACGGTCTTATCGAGTAGGGTTGCGAGGATTAGAGTTATGTTTGGCGATAGGGCGTTTGTGTACAAAGGGAGTTATTTAAGGCGATTTTTGATGTTTTACCACGCTGGTGCGTTTGTCAACGGTCAATGACCCTTTTAACAGGTCAGCGTGATTTATGCTTTCCGATCCTAAGATCTTGGGTTTATATCCGGTCGTGTACAGATGGATTTTTCTGTTAGAAAAATATTAGCGGTGAGGGAAAAAACATCGTGAGTAAAGTAGCATGACGTTTCTGCGTTAGAAAGTTTGAAGACATTTGACGTTTGACGACCTCGGTGGCGTGGCGGGCGAGTGCTCGGTTGAGACGTAAAAGGCGCGGGTTCGATTTCCGGGAGAAATGTTTGTATGTTCTGCAAATATTTCTTCCAGGTCTGAGTGTTGTTGTATTAAGTGTGTATTTATAAAAAATGCATATAAGTATTCTATCACCCATCTGGTCCCATAGTACAAAGCTTGGCTTGGTTTGGGCTAGAAATATTTATTTATTTTATTTTATTTGTCAAGTGTACAAAATAAATCACTTTGAGGAGTACTCAAACCCTTTTCCCACACTAGTTAGAAAGGTCTAAAGAGTAGTGAAACTTTGAGAACTTTAAAATGGAACATCCCTAATGCCATTGTTACTCAACTGCAGAAATATAACTCGGAAACAATTCAATCGCAAGACAGCCGCGGAAATTCAATCCAGTTCCAAGACTGTACTCCTGGGTCATTTTTACCCAGCTCGCGTTCCTCGGGTCATTTTTATCCCCGTCGCATTCAAAGTGTTAAATTGTTTTACTGTTTGTTTTGAAAGGAGGTTTTGTAACAGTTTTCCAAGAATAACGTGAAGTCGCAATTGTTTTTCTTGAAATTTATTTTGTACTGTCGCGTGCAATGTTGGATGACAGGCGCGTTAAACTTACTGCATAATGAAAAGGCTCGGCCTCGGCGACTTTATGTAGCGATGGAGTCAGACTTTTTCTAAACGCTCTTCTAAGGCGCAGTTTAATATTCTCTTAACAGACGACGCGACCGACGGTTCGTACATAACTGTCAATCTATCTGATCGTGTCACTAGTTCTTTCGAACCAGTGTGGTGAAAGGATTTAAAGTGATTTAAGTTTCCTTTGGTGCACTGCCGATTTCCTCACGATGTATTCTGTTTGAAAGTTGTGGTAATGAAACGTTTTTACGTTAGTAAAATATTGAAATCGGCCATAAATTGCGTCCCTTGTGCATTATTGTTTGATTGAAATTAAAAGCATGAAGAGGCAGAACGGTGCTAACGAGAAACAGAACATTGTGTTTGTATTGTATTTACATCGCAACTATATATTGCTACTATAGTAAGGCCTTTAACCATCTATTGTAGATGATTTATACAGCGTCGGGAGGCAACTTTTTACCTTCACAAACGGGACGCTGTAGTGTCCGGGACGAATTAAGATGGAGTAGGCTTAGTCGACCTTGTCCACAGGAAAGATATGGTCAATACGTGCGGAGCTGACTAAGCCGCGGGTTTCCTCACGATGTTTTCCTTCACCGTTTGAGAGTACTGGTATAGCGCCATAAATTTTTCACACAGAAAAATCCATTGGTACACGACCGGATTTGAACCCACGTCCTTAGGATCGGAAGGCGCGGTTACTACCAACTAGACCACCAGTCACTCGCTACTATATCGCTACAAAAATGAATACGGTAGGGCTATAGGTATAAGAAAGAGTGAAGAGGCCGAGCTGTGCTAACCAGGAACAGATGCATTGTATTTATGTCACCGTAAAATTGTAAATATCATTAGATTATAATCTATCTCACGAGATTGTAAACTGACAAAAGATTGTGAACCGTAACATACTGCTTTCAATTTAACTGCTACAAATTTCTGGCGCTTCGGCGGGCGTTGCCGCGACACGCTCTGCTCGCTCGCCTCGCGCGTAGTTTTTCACTAAACCTAACCTACTAATTTGATCTAAGCAGATGTTCGACAGTTTATAATCCCGCGAGATTATAATCTAACAATACCGTTGACATACCATTTTATGGTGACATTTACATCGCAGCTGTATCAGTACCGGTACAAAAACGCACTATAACTAATAGGCACAATTGTACTATTCGGAAGTACTTTTCGACTACCCTCACAATGAAATATCTTCAATTAAACCTTGTGACAAGATGTTGGAGATAAAAGCAATTATGTGGTAATTCCTACCCTCAAAACGTCCTTAATCCTGATGGAACATCATGTCTTAGAACAAAACTTCAAGGATACTCCCAATCCACGCTAAGCTTGCGTGATTGATCATGGTCGGACTATTTCGACAGTCGCAATTACATCTGTAAGCACTAGTTTGTAACATGGTCGGAGAAACTAGCGACAGATGTTTTCGTCAGTCATTTGTTTCTTTTCACTATCCTAAATATTTTCACTTATAGGGTAGTGTGCGTTATGCCTGTTTCCTAAAGGGGTAGGCCGAGATCACGGATCTCCATTTGCTATTAATTTAATTATTCATCATATACATACATACCTACATAATTATTACGCCTGTATGTCTAATGGGGTGGGTAGAGCCACAAGTATTAAAAGGAAAACTTGCAGCCACTTCCTATTTCAAGAATTCATGTCATTTAAAGACTCCATATTGTTTTTTTTTAATGTCATATGCTATATTTAACACTTTCGTTATTTAGACGAATCCAAAGATAACTCATTTGTCAAAATCCGTCCAGCCGTTTGGACTGCAGCTAAAAGAATGCACATACTCACATACATACATACACCCTAAACACATCACATTTCGTCGCAGTCGAGTAAAAAAAAGAATAATATACGCAAAGTTTCATTTATATCATACCTATAAGTTTTTATTTCTGTTATATTTTTTTTGTAATGCTGAGAAATATTTTGATCATATTATATTTTATTTTATTTTTTATTCTCACGTATCTCCCGATAATTTATCTTGACAAAAAGGTCAAAAATATGTGCTAGGACGACTGCAAGATCATTAGCATCATTATATCACGAAGATTAAATCCAATTAAATTTCTTGACTGTGTAGATAAAATAATCAAACCCAAATGTATTTTCTTACAAAACAAATAATTAGCAACACGAAAAAGAATGAGAACATTATTTTTCATGTTAAAAAGTAGAAAGATAAAGTGCAAAATCTTGTTTATAAAACTTGGTCAATGAGACCCCATTCGCATGCAAAGTGTTAAATTGTTTCGAGTCTAGGTTGTTTTGTGCTTACCCTTTGTGTTCTTGAAATAGCGACCGCTTATTTACACCCATAAACGAGTTTTTTTTTCTCACAAAATAGAAACTAACTATGTACTTTCTGTAATTTTCGAGGCATTATAAAATTCGTCATCCTGAAAGTATCTTGCAGAGTTGCCCAACAGTGGATTTCTATTATATTCTATTATATATGTTCATCTATATTTTTCAGCTTTGTAACGAACTCTTAAAAAAAACATTATTATTTACCAATATATAAAGTTGGTAGAGTCAGGGCTTACAGGTAGAGTTATTTGTTATTTATTGGTATAAATGTGGTACAGTCAGCTATATACTTTGGACTATTTACGACTTCACTGTACGAATGACCCATACCCACGGTTATGACTTATCCATCCTCCGTCATCCTTCTAGGCTAGTATTTATATTTACGAACGTCAAATTGCGGTGAGCACTTTTGAAAAATCCAGAGCTTTAACAGAATAATTTCACACTTTAAATATTCGGAAGCGAAAGAGGATAAGTCATTTGGGTTTATGTTTATTGTAGTTTGTTTTACAGCACACTGGGGAACTTATTGTAATGTTTTCGGGTGTTTTGTACAGGAAAATGAATATTAGGTTCACTGCTCTATTCTGTAACCGAACCGTGATACAAATACAATTCGTGACCAGTCGACCGACTACACTCGTGATAGTGATCCAGTGGACCAGTGATTGAAAGGGCACAAAGCTATACAATGCCAAAAATCGAATATGGCGACTGTGAGAGATCCATTTTTGATTTACTGGAAACTAAAATCCTACTTATTATAAATGCGAAAGTCTGTGAGGATGTGACGATGTTTGTGCCTCAATCACGGCTGAACGGATTTTAATGAAACTTTGAATATACATAGTACGAAGAAGCCACGAAGAAGCTAGTTGTACAATAAATGAATAACTGATTGATTAACCCCCGAATACTCAAACGCGATTCAGAGTTGAGCACGTCTCAAGTCACGGTTTTTTGGCAGTTTTTGATGAAAATCTACCAAAAACTCGTCACTTGAGACGTGGTCAACTCTGAGTCGCGTTTGAGTATTCGGGGGTAAGATTATTAACATAAAAGGTAGGTATCATTAGGCTCTTCTAATTCTCTTGTTTGACATAAGTTAGTGTGAAACGTCAAAAAAAAACAATATGGCGGCTTTACTATGTTCCTAAAAGCTCTACGCAGTCAGAATTTATCTTTAAAAAAGACTGGTTTGAAGTGGTTGAATATACTTTAACCATTGTAAAATACTTTATTATTACTTATTTTTAACGCTACGTAAAAAATATCGTGGTTTTATTGAAGCTATTTTCACTACGACGCCTCTAGAAATAGGATTCCGTTTTAGGGTTCCGTACCCGAAAGGACGGGACCCTATTACTAAGTCTCCGCTGTCCATCCGTCTGTCAACGTGCTAAGTAAGTAACTAAGTGGCCAACTCTTGTGACGTGCTGTGTTTCATGAACGTAGGTAGAGAGTTAAAATTTTCAGAGTGTGTTTTTCTATTGCTGCTATAAATAACAACAAATAATCGTAATAAGATAAAAACAAACATTTATATACATGTATCTACTATGGTACGGAACCCTTCGTGTGCGAATTCGACTCGTACTTGACCAGTTTTTAACAAAAATGAAAACGTGAAAAAGCCTGCTGAAAGTACTTTACAAAACATTTTAATTAGGTAAGTTTTCTTAAAAAACTGAGTAATTATACTTTTCTGAGCTATAATGTATGCAATGAACTATTAATTCGCAAATAATGGAAGTTTTTATTCAAACTAGTTTTTAATAAAATTTAAAGATGTTTTTAGACGATGTTAGAAGAATGGTAAATAAAAAAAAATCAGATGGTATCTACATAATATTTAAATATTTAAAACTCCTACGCTACTTACTGACTGACTATGAACGCACAGCCTAACCTCTTAAAGGTTGTCTGGAAGAGATCGTTTTTAGCGATAAGGCTACCCATTGTACTGTTTTGTTTGATTTTTTAATTACTTTTCTGTATTTGGTGTACACTAAAGTGTTTATCTATCTATCTATATTATAGGTGCTTTACGAGGTTCTACAAGGTCACCAGTCTTAGAGGTGAACCTAAAACGAATTTCCAAAATTCAACTCCTGGAGGACAGACGATGAAGTTTGTAAAAAAAACTCAACATCTCAAATCTGCCCTAATAGTGAAGAACGCAGTAACTATGTCTAACATGTTTTGATACGCGAGTGAGAACAATTTTTTTTTGTTAAAACTGCTAGTTACTGCGTTCTTCACTAGGAGGGCAGAAATCGTGGGGCGTTACACCGATATTCGTTCTTTACTATTTTTTCCATCATAAGTATCGATATCCCTACATTATATTTATGTTGGTAAAAATAGTGTCGTGAAAATAACTGACTAAACCAATTACTTTGCAAAAGCTTTCATTCGAGCTAAAGCTATATCATTCCTGCACTTTGTCGCTAGTACTTAAGTAACATTTTGAAATGAAGTACTTTAGTTTGTTAGTAATTTTCATCAAACTATGAAGCTGACCGTATGCTGAGGCGCAACGTAGCGTGTGGGTCTAGACAAATATACATTCAATCGACGAGGTCATCAGACGCTAAAAGACAAAGTGACATTCAATCAGCAAGTCAACAGACGCAGATTAACATTGTATAGGTCTCCGCCTACTTTCCCGACCCACACCGCATCCCGACCATTACTGCATAAAAAGCTATACTTTCTGTTATATTTTTTTTTTACTTAGGTAGTTTTCTTGTTGCTAAGGTATGGGAAAATCGACGGAGACTCTAAACGATCACAATTGAATAGCTTCTAAACGAGCAACACAGGCGTAGAACATTTTATGACACAGAGTCTTCGCTAGATCCTCGACACGCCTCAGCACACGGTCAGAGAATGAAAAAGCTCCAAGTATGGTACAGGTGACGTAGAACAGCTAATTTAAATGTGAATTTTCGAAGCGGGCATCAATGACGTCAAAAAAAGCTACCACGAAAATGTATGGCAACCGCCACATTGACCCAATCAATGTCGACGCCGAATACGACACATAAAATAAATAAATCACCGTCGGGTATTAACTAGGATTCCCTGTGCCGTGGGTATCAGAAACTACGAGTATCATGGTACCCCAATACCCAGAAGAAATATTAGCAGAACATTCAAACATTTCTTCCACAGCGAGAATCGAAACCGCGCCTCTTGCGTCTCTGCCGAGCAATCGCCCGCTACGCCACCGAAGCCGTCAAAAACATCTGCATCAAAAACACAACGTCTAAAGCCTAGCTTTAAATAGAGCTGTATCAGTACCTCGCCTCAGCATACTGTCAGCCTGCTGGAGAAATAAACCCAATACGAAAACAAGGCAGCAAGAGTCTGACAGATCCATTTGTATCGGCGAAGTTTGGACTACAAATCTAGTTTGGAACTAACGGCCATGGAAGAAAACACATTATCGCCGCGAACTCGCTTGACACTTTGAATTGAACACCCAGTTATCTAGAAAGGGGATTTAAAAGAATATGGTTTAGAATAGTATTCACAAGGCTATGTATTTGTTAAAGATAGTAACACATACGAAAAACAATTTTGTACATACTACTACTTCTCGTGTCCCTAGTCCTTTGTCTTTTTTAATTCAGTGTGGTGATAAAATTAAAGTGCGTCTCAAAGTGGCTCTTTTCGTGCACTGCTTTAAAAGTTTTACGTTATGACGAGTTCTTAAGATGTTTGTTCCGTTTGAGAGTACCTACTGGTATAACGCAAATCAATTTTTCTAACCATAAATTTGGTTGCACGACTGATTTCGAACCAACGACCATAGGATCGGAAGGTGTCGCTGTCACTAGACCACCAGTGCTGTCGAAAAATAATGAGCTTCATGAGCGTTTGTGACTTACAGTTTTTCAGTTCATAACACAGATGGAAGATAAGATAATCCAGACAAAGGATACTCTATTGTCAACAATTTTAATTAGAGTCAAAAATTCCAATTAGTGAAGAAAGGGTAGGGTTGAATAGGATTTTTCGCCCTCTGTTGTATTGTTGTATTGTTCTCTATTTTTGTGAATGGATAGCATAATCTGATAATGGTTAAGATAGGATCACAGCAGAGTTTAACTATATACGGTTGAAATATTCATTTAATTTCAATAAAAATCCACGTTTGTTTTAGAACAAACCTTATTTAAAGCTACGATGATCTATTTCGAATAAAAATAAAATAGAAATTCAAAAAGGAAATAGATACCGCACTAGTCACAGAATAAATAATGACTAACTTTTGGCAGAAAACAACGTTGCCTACGTAATACCAATTCGAAATCCGTTCGTGAGTTGAATTTAAGGAAGATAAGATGCCAATTCAGTACTAAAAAAAACCGGTCAAGTGTGAGTAGAATTCGCACACGAATGGTTCCGTACCGTCGTACATTAAAAAATGTTTCTTGTATTTTTTTGTTTCAGTTTATTTTGGTATTTTTTATTATTTGTCGTTAGCGTAAATAGAAATATACACTGAAAGTTCCACTCTGTACCTATTACGGTTCATGTACAGTCCGCTCACAGACGGACGGACGGCCGAACAGCGAAGGCTTAGTAATAAGGTCCCGTTGGCACCCTTTCGGTACGGAACCCTAAAAAACTCAGACCGTCTATGTCCTTGCTAAAGGAAACCACTTTATCTTGGAGTAGAGTTACTATTTTTAATGTCAGTAAAAACATTATTCCTACATATTGAAGGTAAGTTTACTTAGAGTTCTGCAAGTACTCATAAGTCCTCACGAGAACTTAGAGTTCCTGTCTGAGTGTAACTTGAACATAGAAATAACTTAAATCGGTGGCGTGAGGAAGTCCTTGGAGTACAAAGATTGAGAAACGAAAGGTGTTTGCATGACGACCTCGGTGGCGTGGCGAGAGAGTGCTCGACTGAGCCGCAAGAGCGCGGGTTGGATTCCCGCTGCGGGAGAAAGGTTTGCATGATCTGCAAATATTTCTTCCAGGTCTGGGTGTTTCAATACTATATAATATAAGTATGTATTTACAAAAACAAAATGTATATAAGTATTCTATCAGCCATTACAAGCCCATACAAGCTTTGCTTAGTTAGGGGCTAGATTATGGTGCTGTGTGAAATGTCCACAAATATATTATATTTATGTTCTGCAAATATTTCTTCCGGGTTGTTGTTGGTACCAACAAACGAGTAGTTTTTAGGGTTCCCTACCTGAAGGGTGCCAACGGGACCCTATTACCCCACCACCACACGCACTTTCAATCCTTTCACCACACTGGTTCGAAAGAACTGTGACACGTTATGAGTGGCACGACTAGTTAGTAGGTAACAGCGGTTATTGTTTCCAAAACAAAGCTTCAAGTCATCATGTTTATGTGACATAATTATATGTCCATTGTAGTAACGATCGTTTCTGTATTACAAAAGACATTACGAGGAATAGAATATTAGTAATTATAGTATGTATGTAGAACGCCTAGCGCCTTTGTTAGCGTTAAGTCTTCTTTTATAGAAGATCTCTTATAGTCGGAACCCAAAAAAATAATTAAATAAGTAAAAATTGTATGTATTGAAACCACTAGATTAGATTAGAGCACTGGTGATCTAGTGGTAGCGGCTTCGCCTTCCGATCCTAAGGTCGTGGGTTCAAATCCGGTTGTGCACCAATAGATTTTTCTGTGCGAAAAATTTATGTACGCTTTACCAGTACTCAAACGGCGAAGGGAAACATCGTGAGGAAACCCGCAGCTTAGTCAGCTCCGCACGTATTGACCATGTCTTTCCTGTGGACAAGGCCGACTAAGCTGAGAGGATGGAGTAGGTGCTGAGCAAGCCTGCTCCATCTTAATTCGTCCCGGGCAGTACAGCGTCCCGTTTGTGAAGGTAAAAGTTGCTTCCTGACGCTGTATAAATCATCTACTATAGATGGTAAAAGGCCTTAGTAGTTAGTAATTTCACGCCTAGTTTGGGCCTCGCCGACGATTTATTATTTAAAAAATGTGTCTCGTGTATGTATCAATTATTGAATACGGTTTACTTGTGAAATGTGTTTTTGGCAAAATAATAAATAATAAATAAATATTTGAGGACATATTACACAGCACCATCTAGCCCTAAAATAAATAGTCTATACTCTAGTCTATTATTTGAAAACAGTGGGGGTCAAGTGGAAGTAGATCTACCTTCGAATAATAGCCGTGGGTTCGAATACTTGCACCTATTTTCCTGTTCGAAGTTCGTATTTGTTAAAGCCCCTACTCATCCCCAAGAGGACACTCGTACCTGACCATTCTACGCAGATTCATTCTTATCCCCAAAGGACAACATTTCACTGTCCATTTTCGAACAAACAAATATTTTTCAAGCCCAAACGATTCACCTGATTTTTCCATTACGTACTCTAGTGGAAATATTACCAAATAAGTGGCCATTAAAGAAAATCGGTTTACGAGCATTTCTCATTTTCCATGAACCCTTACTTTACTTCATAATGCATAATTATTTATTTACTTTGTCCGCGATGAGGTTTTTTTTAGTACTAACTTCATCATCCCACTCCCTCCTCTAGGAGTTATATTTTCCTAATTCTTTTCTAAGTGCTCCTCTACATTAAAAGAAAAAAAACTAATGCCTTTTATCATCTATATGATTTATACAGCGTCAGGAGGCACCTTTTACCTTCTGTACGGGAAATTCAGTGGCTGGTATTGGAAAGACGTACCTGGGTTCACGGCTGACTCGAGTCCGGGGGCCTTCCAAGATAGCACCGATATTGTCCGCACTTGTAGAAATCCACAGGACTGGTGAAAGGGTCTCACAGATCGTGTCGTCTGTTCGAAAAGAAGGACCGTAGACACGCACACACAACGCGATAGAATACCGGCGCGGGCGCGTGGGAAAATCGGGGCAAACGGCAGTCAGGGTGCGTAAACGTTCGTCTCCGATGACGGTGGAGCGAGGAATGTTCGTTGGCCGATTCCTTCACGAGAGCGCGTGAGAGGCGTCGTCAAACCAACCAGCCAATAAGAAAACAGATAGGTCAAAAAAGATTTCTCGACCTACCCTCCAAATTGTGTCTGCTTGCACAGGAAATGTATTGCTACCCACACCAACAATTTAAGAATGCACTCATTATCATCATCACAATAAATAAAACAAAAATGTGAAAAAAAATCAATTCCGGTACGGAACATAGCCGCTCACCTTAAAAGAACGTGGTTGTTTTAACGAAATATACACAAAAAAAAGTAAGAAATATGAAAGGAAAAGGAAAAACAAAAATATATAATATTTGCTTAGGTACTAACTAAATGCTCAACTAGTAAAGTAGATTTATTAATCTAAAGGAAGCGGACAAATCTTAACGACGGGTCTCCTCGTAAAAGAGTTTCCCATTTTAAGAGTGACAGCACGGGTAATGTTATCACTGCCCGGGTGCAGAGCGTGTACTCTGGCTAACCTCCACTGTAAAGGGGGTAGGTTGTCATCACGCACAACAACAATCATGCCTTCACGGATTGGAGGTCCACGACTATGAAACCATTTTTGAGATTGTTGTAATTCATGTAAATACTCGCAACTCCAACGTTTCCAAAAGTGTTGAACGCTTTGTTGGATCCATCGCCATCGAGTAAGCCTATCAGGATTAAAGTCCGTCAACGAAACGTCCGGTAGGGCCGTGATAGGACCGCCTATCAAAAAATGTGCTGGAGTCAGCGGTAAGGGGTCTTGGGAATCAGTACTCAAGACGCAAAGAGGGCGCGAGTTCAACACTGCCTCAACCTGACAAAGAAGAGTATGCATTTCATCGTAGGTTTGTGTGCGAGAACCAAGAACACGATACAAATGATGTTTGAAACTTTTTACACCAGCTTCTACTAATCCACAAAAATGTGACCCGATAACGGGTTGAAAATGAAAAGTAAGGTTTTGACCTAATACCTTTTCATGAAACGCCTTTTGAACTGAATCTGAATTTAGAAATGCATATAACTCTTGTAAGTAGTTATTACACCCAACAAAGTTTTTGCCGTTGTCAGAGTAGATGTCCGTACATAAACCCCGACGAGACGTGAAACGTCGTACCGCAGCTAAAAACGATTTAGTAATAAGATCTGAAACTAATTCGAGATGCTTCGCCTTTACACTCATGCAAACGAAAACTGCAACGTAGGATTTTATTATTTTAGCGTTCCTAATCTTATTAGCGCGCACATAAAATGGTCCGGCGTAATCAACAGCTGATTTTAAGAATGGACGCGCTGATTGTTTACGTACGCTAGGTAAAGGAGCCATGCGTGGCTGTGTGTGAGTCGGCCGCGCTCGAAAACAAGAAGTGCATTTATGTATACGCTGTTTAATTATATTAATGGGCGGTGACTCATCCCACCCGGTCCCAGCGATCCACAGTAATTGCATAATATGTTTTGCATACAAAATCCCAGGTGATAATAAACCTAGGGGATCGTAGATTTTTGCGATTTCCGACAAAATGGACCTTTTAGTATAAGTCGAGTCAGAAGATTGAACATTGACTGAGAAACCATCCGAACAAGGGTTCCATTGGAGTCCGAGTACTTTTATTGAAGTATCATTCTCCACTAATGCGAACGAAACATTATCCGGCCGCTCACCGTGAGGTGAGGGCGCTGCGGCGAGAATCGCCGGCGAGTTACTATGCCATTTTCGAAGTTCGAACCCTGCGCTTGCACAGACATCTACTAATTGTTTTTGCAGAGCGAGTGCCTTGGCCTCGTCGGCCTCTCCTGTAATAATATCATCGACAAAGACGGAGTCCATCAAAACTGCTGACGCGAGCGGAAATTTCTCAGCCTCATCCTGTGCGAGTTGGCGCATCACACGTAAAGCAAGATAAGGAGATGAGCTCACGCCGAAAACAACAACTTTTATTTTATAATCCCGAATGGGTGCGTCAGGAGAGGATCGCCAAAGTATGCGTTGATAGTCCCAATCTGAAGTTCTAACCGCAATATTACGGTACATAGCCTTGATATCAGCTGTAAACACGACATTATGAATTCGAAATTTTAACAAAATATCAACAATGTCCGAATGAAGCTTCGGACCGGTAAGCAAAAGATCATTTAATGAGTGACCATTTGTGGTTTTACAACCAGCATCGAACACTACCCGAACCTTAGTAGTTTCGCTAGACTCTTTGACCACGCAGTGGTGCGGAATATAATAATGAGAAGTATCATCTTTGGAGGGGGGATCACAAAGTTCCATTTGGTTCAAATCTAAATACTCTTGTAAGCACGAGTGGTATTCCCTTTTCAGGGCAGAATTACGTTCTAAACGATATTCTAATTTTCGAAAACGCGAGAGAGCGATGTCACGGGATTGACCTAGTATAGGTGCACTTTTGAATGGAAGGGCCACTACATAGCGCCCGGATTCGTCACGTGTGTGCGATCCTTCGAAAAAGGATTCGCACAATCGTTCATCAGCAGAAAGGGTTTTTTCTTCTGGAACTGCCTCCAGCTCCCAGAACCTTTGAAGGTCGTTGTCCTCGAAAAAGGAGCTATGACACACCTGGAGTGGCGGCGGGTTCGCTACATCGAAAGAAACCTTTCCCATCAACAAATAACCGAAAATACTATTCATTGCAATCGGTGCATCGGGGTGACCTTTGACAATGTTTCCTAGCAAAATGTGAGATAGAATATCTGCACCTAAAAGCATTTCAATGGGTTGAGAGCTGTGAGCATTAAAATCAGGATCAGCTAAATACAAATTTTTGATGTGCGGCCACGCATCTATAGGTACCGGTATTCTAGGCAGGGTCGAAACTAGTTTTGGTAAAATTAAAGCCTCCACTGAAATAGCTGGTATATCCTGATTTCGAGGACTGATAACGCACGTAACTATACCTTTAGGATAAATCGGTTTTTCTTCACCGATACCAAAAATCGGAATATTAATATTCCTAGAGCTCAAGCCTATGCGTCTAGAACAAGCCTCCGTAATAAAACTAGCTTGACTTCCCGAATCAACTAAGCAACGTAATTGATGTTTCACCGTACCAACGTGTATATTGACGAGCGCGGTAGAAAGCATTACGGTCCATTTCCTCGTAGAGGGCGCAATGGACGACTCGCAGTTCGCGCTTATCGCGTGGTTCACGGCGGTCGTTTGAGGTAGCACGGCAGGAGGGCCGGGTTCAGACGCGACAACCATATGTTTCTCCGAAGGAGGGAAAGAGACGGCCTGATTTGAATGAATAGGCTTGTTTACCTGATTCTCAAAGTGCAATAATGAATGATGTCGTTTATTGCACGATCGACATGTATATTTGGAATTACAGTTTACGAGACTATGACCAACATTCAAACAATTGTAGCAAACATTTTTGTTTTTTATGAAATTATACCTATCACCGGGAGACATATTCAAAAACTTAGAACACCTCGGTAGGATGTGCTGCGAATCACACAAAATGCATTGCTTCTCGCTTTGTCCGTCGGATGATTCAGTAGCTGCAAACGAGCGACGCGGACCCGACCCGGAGGGCGCATTCGATCGATATGGATCCACGCTGTTTGCGCGGGAACGAGAACTACTATCTACCCGCTTCGATTCCTTCAATTCACCACCGTTCATAATTTCAAATGTGGAAATTTCCTGTTCTAAGAACCTAATGAGCACATCTACGTTAGGTATTTCGGACGGCTTTGGAAGAGATAATTCAAAACGCTTACGAATGGTATTAGGAATTTTTCGAAACAAAACGTTCAACAAAATGAAACTCCATTCATTCACTGGGAAACGCATCGTTTCAAGAGCCTTAATGTTTTCCATGTATACATTTAGCAAATTTCGTAGATTGGAATATGACTCATTGGTACAGGTGTTACAGTCCAGAATGCGATCCAAATGTTTCGAAGCAATAATTCGGCGGTTTTCGTACCTATTTTTAAGAATATCTAACGCAACTAAATAGTTTTCGTCTGTAATGGGAATCGATTTTATCAAATTATGAGGTTCGTTTTTTAAAGTTAACAACAGATAACGAAACTTCTCCGCTGGCGTGTAGGCATCATTGTTGTGAATCAACGCTTGATATAAATCAAAGTATGAGGGCCAATCAGTAGATTCACCGCTAAATGACGGCAACGGTAACGTTGGCAATTTATGTAAATGTAAACTATGATTATGTGCATGAGGCATTGAATTAATGTTAGTGCGACTCATGCGCCTAAATTCCTGACTGGCTTCTTTCAAATTATTTACATGAACTAAAATAGCATAATAACAATCATTAAAATCGTTACGAATTTTTAACTGTTCGTCTTTGTTAAACAACTTCGACTTCATCAACGCTTTTTCAATTTTAGATTGAAGTTTACTAAACTTTCTTTGTTGAGCATTTAGATCAGTAGATCTTGATTTGAATTGAACTTGATCAGTAGTAGCAAATAATAACGTTCTTTTAATGTCTTCTAGAATAATATCTCGCTCGAAAATATCTTGTTCAATTCCCGCGTCGTCCGCCATTTTGCGTAGCAAAGATGAGCAAAAACGACCAACGGAAAATTACAAAATGTACACGTAGTGTAGCAATGAAACCAATGAAAGATGACACAATCTGGAGGAATCAAGAAATATATCCGGTTCGAACGGATCAAAAAGTATGTACGGGAAATTCAGTGGCTGGTATTGGAAAGACGTACCTGGGTTCACGGCTGACTCGAGTCCGGGGGCCTTCCAAGATAGCACCGATATTGTCCGCACTTGTAGAAATCCACAGGACTGGTGAAAGGGTCTCACAGATCGTGTCGTCTGTTCGAAAAGAAGGACCGTAGACACGCACACACAACGCGATAGAATACCGGCGCGGGCGCGTGGGAAAATCGGGGCAAACGGCAGTCAGGGTGCGTAAACGTTCGTCTCCGATGACGGTGGAGCGAGGAATGTTCGTTGGCCGATTCCTTCACGAGAGCGCGTGAGAGGCGTCGTCAAACCAACCAGCCAATAAGAAAACAGATAGGTCAAAAAAGATTTCTCGACCTACCCTCCAAATTGTGTCTGCTTGCACAGGAAATGTATTGCTACCCACACCAACAATTTAAGAATGCACTCATTATCATCATCACAATAAATAAAACAAAAATGTGAAAAAAAATCAATTCCGGTACGGAACACCTTCACAACCGGGACGCTGTAGTGCCCGGGACGAATTAAGATGGAGTAGGCTTGCCCAGCACCTATTCCATTCTCTCAGTTTAGTCGGCCTAGTCCACAGGAAAGACATGGTCAATACGTGCAGAGCTGACTAAGCCGCGGTTTTCCTAACGATGTTTTCCTTCACCGTTTTAGAGTACTGGTATAACGCACATGAGTTTTTCGCATAGAAAAGTCAATTAGTACACGACCGGATTTGAACCCATGATCTTAGGATCAGAAGGCGGGTACACTACCAACTAAACCACCAGTGTTCTCGAAGAAAAAAAAATAAACCCTCTAACCCCCGAATACTCAAACGTATCTCAAAGTTGAGCACGTCTCAAATGACGATTTTTTTTTTTGACAGATTTTCATCAGAAACTGTCAAAAAACCGTGACTTGAGACGTGCTCAACTCTGAGTCGCGTTTGAGTATTCGGGGGTATGTAATTATCATGCTTATTATGACCATGGTTTAAACTGTGTGTTGTTTGTCAGACAATATGTTAGTCGATTGACTAACTTAAGAGTAGCATTACATTTAGATATTTTCTTTAACTTATTTTCGTTTCAAACGGAACTCTAAGCGTTATACAACGAAACACAAATGGTTTTACATTTTTAAAGTTGTTATTCTAATATCAAGAGACCATCCATCAGTCCCGAATTCGCTTCTCCTGATACTGGGATTTTTAAAAATAACGAGTATTTTTCGTTACGGTGAGATGAATAGATCTTATTTTTCTTGACAGTTTTGTAATGATACCATCAAGAAGGGTTTCGGATTTATATCTCAAGAGACAAGCAGCCTGGAGGAAAGGGGAAGAAGGATTAATTTGTTTGAACAAACTCTTTCGAAAGCTAGGTACGGACTAGCGAAAGAGCGAAAGCTAATACTCAAAAAATACAGAACAAATTTTATCAATGTTTCAACGAAAGTGCGAGCAAGCAATATTTTTGATACATGTCCACATTTGTCTTATATAGCGAATCATTATCATGTAATTTGCTTTGTTAATATTGGCCCGTTAATAATAATAATAATAATAATAAATGTTTATTCGAAGCCAAAATTGGGTAACACATTTAGACAAAATGGCCATAGCAAGCCCATACCAAATTGAAATCAAAAATATCTAAACTGAGAAATCATTAAACAAGTATACCAAGATAAGTAATTTATTTTATTTATACCTAAAAAGTATCAAGATTATGTTCCTTTTTTGGCAGGTTTTATTTTGGGTTCCGTACCCGAAGGGTGCCAACGGGACCCTATTACTAAGTCTCCGCTGTCCGTCCGTCCGTCTATCACAGAGCTGTATCTCATGAACCGTAATAGGCAGAGGATTGAAATTTTTACAGAATGTGTATTTCTATTACCGCTTTAAAAACAAATAATAAAATAAAAGTTGCCCTCATACATGAAACATTTTTATGGTACGGAACTCTTCGTGTGTGAAATCGACTCGCACTTGACCGGTTTTATTTAATTATGCTGTAATAGTTTAGGCCCCTGGCCCATGTTAACGCCTACGTCAAATCCCCAGAATTGGTTTGCCAAATCCGTTTATCCGTGATATAGTTATAACTGGCGGAGTTCGTTGATGGACATACCTGTTTCGATTATCCTCTTCAATTTCAAATACACTACCAGTCACACCAATCCATTTCTAGCGCAACGTTGCATAACACAATTAATTTGTAACCTAACGAACAGTTTTTTTACGAAATATCCATGAACTTATAACTAGTTTATAACAACGTGAATTGAAATATATACTAGTCTAAGGCTGACCTAGATACATATTTTGTAATCGCGTTTTTAATACCTACCTACTACATATTTACCACTTATTTAATAACGTCTAAAGCCAACGCTTAAAACCTGCTCTTAGTAGGTACTCTCTTAAACCTTCCATAATTAACTGGCTATAACTTAATTCTCACACTGAAATGAAGGTACAAAATTATTAATTTATATAAAATATACTGATAATTTAAACACAAAATAGCCCGGGGTCACTCATTAAATTTTAATTAACTCAATTAGTTTCCGTCCGAACCTTCGAAATATTTACCTAATTCTGTATAACTGTGAGAATTCCCGCAGCTCAAATTAAAAAACTTTAACTCAGGCATCACTTAAAACCATAAGTTCTTGAAACACCACTCACTATTCCACCGAGAATGTGAAGGAAAACGCGTGATTTATGTTGAAAGTTCGACGCGAAAAATCGCCTCCGCCCAGGCACGTCCGCTCAGGTTGGAAGCCAAAGCTGTACTGAAGCTGAATACTGGACCTCCCCTCTTGGACGAGACAACCTGAAGTATGTAAGATTACAATGAAGTATTTTGAATAAAAATGTTTAGAGACTATATTAAAAAATATTTTTCTGAAATCAATTGAACACTAAACTAGGCTTTACACTCAAAATAGGCTAACCTCTTGACCTGTGAACTATGTATTTTATTTAATTTACCAAAGAAATTAGCAACATTTAAAATTATTGACTTTGACTATGACGCTGAGTGAGTATTTCAGTGTTAAGATATTTACACGTTAGTCCCTTTAGCTTAGCTGAAAATACCTTGACCTTTTCTATATTTCTGTTCAATACAAGCATTTTTCTATGAACGTCCACTTCTTCACATGATGTTCAATACTGCCGGTATCTACAATCTAATAGGAATGAACGCCATTTGATGACCAATGACGCACTTACACCGCCTTCAGTTCTTTTTTTAATATATCCTGCTTTTCTGGATTACTACTTTTTCGAACCAGTGTCGTAGGATTTAAAGTGCGCCTCAAAGGCTCCTTTCGTGCACTTAACACAGTTATGTTCAACTTTTTAGGTTCTACGACATGCCTCACGTTTTTTTCCTTCACTGTTTGTTTGAGAGTACTAATATTAGCGCACATATTTTTTTGTATAGAAAAATCCATTGGAGCACAGTACAACACATGGAATTCAATAGGATTCGAACCCAGTACCTAAGGATTGGAAGGCGGGGTAACTACCATTAGACCATCAGTGCTCATGTTTTTTGGATAGATTGTACAAAAGGATAAGTCAGAAAAAAAACGTAAGGATAGGTCTCTACTTCCTAAAACTCTTACGTTACTGACTGACTGATTGACTGCCTGACTGACGGATTGACTGACTTAATGACTGACTGACTGATTGAGTGCCTGACAGACTGACTGAAAGACTGATTTAAAATTCAAAGTTCAATATACTTTATTTCATAGAATTTTGAGGATCACTTAAAAACGTCTTAAAACTTAAATTAACTGCCTGACTGGCTGAAAGTCAACACAGCCTAAACCATAAAGTCTAAGCATGAAACTTGGAGGATTGTACAAAAGGACAAGTCAGAAGGAATGTATGTTAGTGTAGGACCTGCTCTGCCTACCATCTGTCAATATCTATCATAGAGGTCTCGATACCGCTTATTTCGGCTCAGCATTCCCAAAAAAATAAAAAGCCACGGAACGTGTAGAAAAGATCTTTATCCTCCATCCCGCATCTTGACACTAATAAGGTTTCCTTTTGACGAACCCTAAAATACAGTTCTTTTTTCTCAGTTCGGAAAAGTTTTAGAAGAACCTTTTCCAGTAGGTATATATTTGCCTTTCTTTGATATACCTTGAAAGGTTTTCGTATGCTTATTAAGCCTTGGTTCTTAAGAGTATGGGCGAAACGGGGGTATTGCATCAAAAAAAAAGAACGAGGACAATAGATTCACAATATATTTTTGGAATCCTTACCGACAATTAGATCATCAAAATTATACTACAATTAACACACAGAAAACTACAGAAAATAAAAAACTAAGGCCTTCAACCATCTATAGTAGATGATTTATACAGCGTCAGGAGACAACTTTTACCTTCACAAACGGGACGCTCCCGGGACGAATTAAGATGGAGTAGGCTTGCCCAGCACCTATTTCATCCTCTCAGCTTAGTCGGCCTTGTCCACAGGAAAGACATGGTCAATACGTGTGGAACTGACTAAGCCACTGGTTTCCTCACGATGTTTTCTTTCACCGTTTAAGAGTACTGGTATAGCGCACATAAATTTTTCGCACAGAAAAATCCATTGGTACACGACCGGATTCGAACCTACGTCCTTAGGATAGGAAGGCGGGATCACTACCAACTAGACCACCAGTGCTCTCGTTATACGTTCGTGATAATTATGTATGTATGAATTAGGTCTTAGTTAAACAGTAACTAACTATTAAAGAGTTCATGCGTAATGTAAATAAGGGTAACTTTGAGTTTAAGGGCATCCACACTCGACACACCACATCTCTTACCTGCGTCGTAAACCCCATGGCATTATTCCCTGTGATCCCTTGATCACAATTAATTCACCCTCTTAACTCAAGGTTACATAACTTAGCTAGTAAACCTTGCGGTTTGTACACAATTGGCGGAGACGTGACATGGACGTTTAAAGTACTTTCATTTATCTCAAAATCTTTTTCTTCTTTCGTGTCAATTAGCTTGACCTATTTTGTTTAAATAATACTATTTAAATTAATGATTCTTTGGTTACAAAAATAATGCACCCTTAACTCAAGATTACGTAGCTAGTTAATTGTCGCCGGTTTGTACATTAGTGGCAGAGACATGGCGTTATTATAAAACTTTCTTTTTGAATAAAACTATAAATAATGATTTCTACGTCTATGAAATTTAACTCGAAACGAAAATTAGAAAACGTTAACTGACTGCGGTGTATACACAAGTGGCGAAGACGTACCGTAGACTTTATATTATACAGTATTATAACTCAAAATAAAACTAATAAATAATACGTCCATGCAAATTAACTCAGGAATGATCTCTTGATCACAATTAATTGACCCTTTTTGAACTCAAGGTTACATAACTTATTAAATTAACCGTTTGCGGTTTAAACACAAGTGGCGGATATGTGGCGTGGACACGTGTTTATTATCTCCACTGAGTGGTGTTCGCATAGCGTCGCCCATGTATAATTTTCCCCATAGGTACAAGTCCCAAACATCCGTCATCCTTCAAAATAAAAATACGAGATAACGAATTGAGCTGGTTCTTATTTGGCTCAACGGATCAGTATTGCAATTCAGCGTGGCAATGCGGCCAGCGTCTTAGGTACGCTTCCATCATCTGATGAGCTGAATGGATCAGGTGAGCTATCTATAGACCGTTTGCAACGGCCTAGATAGCCCGACTGTTTCTTTTGTATTTTGTAAATTATATTTGTATGAAATGAAAAATGAATGAAAAAAAATTAGAAGTATTAGTTGTAGGTTTCTGTCAGTTAATAAAGATAAGTGTTTATATAACTGAATTCTATTAATTTTGACTTTAGAAAATACTAAAGTTTTTGACCAGATTGCTACGAAATGGCCTCTCAAATTAGTAATGATATACACTTAGTCCAACGCGTCCCCTTTCACCCTGATCAATTCACGGTTCGTGAATCACCTATTTTGTGGAAAAGACATTCGTAAAATTAATCCAGCTTTTACTTCCCCTACCTTTTCCTGCCTTTCCATTCCTTGAATTTCTGATTCAGTGATTTGTACCGCGGTTAGAAGGGTAGCCGAGGCAACCCTAGTCAATTTAGTTCAGTTTTATCGTTTGTACTCTTTTACTATTAAAAGACCGCAGGGTTTCCCCATTCGCCGGATTCATTGACTCTATGAAATTTAACTTTTGTAATATTAGTTGGTCTAGGTAGACATTTAATTCAAGCACTCCCGCGATGGTTTTATTAATACAGGGGCTATTTTTGATGGGAATATGAGATTTCTAAGATAACTTAGTACACGCATAGAGTGGTCTGAATTATTAGAATTTGAGACTTCCTCAATTACTTAGCAAAGTCGTAGGAAGTAGTCTGTTTATTATTTTGTAAAAATGTAAGACAAAAATATTGACAAATTACCACACAAATTATTTGCATAAAGAGCACAGTTTTTTATTGGTTGATTTTTTTGAAGTTATAGATTTTGCAATCTCTGATTATTTTTCAATAAGTATATAAAAATCGCTGCTGCAAACAATAGTCGTATTGTGTTTCAAAATCGTTACTAGCAATCCTGAGAGAGCGTAGTGTGAATGCATTTACACAGAAAACTAAATAACAAATAATCTTTACAGTCGGGTAAAAATTTGATAATCGACATATTTTTGACGACCTCGTTGGCGTGGCGGGCGAGTGCTCGGCTGAGACGCAAGAGGCGCGGGTTCGATTCCCACTGCAGGAGAAATGTTTTTATGTTCTGCAAATATTTCTTCCGGGTCTGGGTGTTTTAGTAGTATGTAGGTACTCGTATTTACAAAAAAAGTATATAAGTATTCTATCAGCCATCTGGTGTCCATAGTACAAGCTTTGCTTAGTTTGGGGCTAGATGGCGCTGTGTGAAATGTCCACAAATATTTATTTATATTCGCCCGTCTCGCTACTGAGGTCATTGAAACGAAGGCCGTAGCGACAAGTTCGAAAACAACTAGTAGCAGTAGGACTAGAACTAGTAGGGCCTACAGTATTGTAAGTAAAAGTAAGTTCGT
The DNA here is from genome assembly GCA_949320045.1 of Scotopteryx bipunctaria. Lineage (NCBI taxonomy): Eukaryota > Metazoa > Arthropoda > Insecta > Lepidoptera > Geometridae > Scotopteryx > Scotopteryx bipunctaria. The sequence goes on along the minus strand of OX439459.1, from coordinate 2,972,124 downwards.
ATGAGCTAGTGGCCAACTCTTGTGACGGAGTTTTTAGGCCGCCTAAAGACCTCCGTCATGGCTTAACGACTTAAAAGCCGGGACCGGGAAGCACGGAAGCGCTCAGCTCGTAATGCCACTTGCGGTGACCCATCCCAATCGTGACCGCGCACAACGTTGCTTAACTTCAACGATCAATCAGGAACGTTTAAGCAAGCTACGCCATGATGTCTTCCCTACAGCAATATGATGTCGGTATACTCTCTCATACGAAACTCTTTCATACGAAGAAACAGAGAATCTGCTTAGTACACCAACATAAACTAGGCTTAGGTACTCCTACACACACACACACACATACACACACACACACATACACATACACACACACACATACACACACACACACACACACACACACACACACACACACACACTACACATTCACACGCATTCACACAATTTTCACAGTATTAAACTCATCTTTTTTGCTCTTTTTTATGTTTGTTTTTATTCTGACATAAAATAAGTATTTTCAGTTCATTCTTTGGAACACTGACCTTGTTCTGTTCTGGAGGCGGGCGTTGACTCTGCTACACAGTTTTTACTTTTGCAGTTGTCAACGTGCCATTTGTTTTATGTACCTCTAATGTTTTTGTTCCGAAATAAAAAAAAATGAATTTTGAATTTTGAATACTGGCTCTAGCCAGCGAGCAGTGTGATTCTAGCGTCGCGTATCACGTCTAACATAATGTGTTACGTCTCCACGCTCCTGTAATTTATGTGCCAGCGCTGAAGCCTGACTCCTGCTCTTACAGAGGAATAACACGTTTTGTGTTCGCTTTTGTATACCTTACATAAAATACGCTGTGTAGTCTAAGCTTTAAGTTAAGTAGACGAGGCAGATGTTTTTACTAACAAAAAAAAAATATTAGACATTTCACACAGCGCCATCTAGCCCCAAACTAAGCAAAGCTTATACTATGGACACCAGATGGCGGATAGATTACTAGATGTTTGTATTTTTATTTAATAGAATTTATTAACAGAAAGAAAAGAAAAGGCCCCTCGAGGCTTGCGTATTTATTTCACATAGATACTTAATAGCACCATTTGGAGTAAGTACCTCTTATGTATGATTAGTTCGAATGTATTCTAACGATATTTATAAATCCGAAAGTTTAACAAAATGTTGGTGCCGCAATCAGGCCACACGGCGGATCTGATTAAAATAAACTTTGAATACATACAGTAAAGTACGTGCGCTGAAACAATATAACCTTTTATCCGGGTAAAAAACGAGAAGACGCGGGCTCTCACTATACTGAATAAAAATTGCAATTATGCTGAGTTATCACCGTTTTGTAACAGTACATTAGTACTTGCATATCTTAGTAATTACGTTTTTAATTTTACTTCTTTCTTGTATTATCTCTTGTAAAAGTAAGTTCGTATGAGCTAGTGGCCAACTCTTGTGACGGAGTTTTTAGGCCGCCTAAAGGCCTTCGTTATAGCATAACGACTTAAAAGCCGGGACCGACAATTTAACGTGTCCTCCGAAGCACGGAAGCGCTCAGCTCGCAATGCGTCTTGCGGTCACCCATCCTAATTGTGATAGAGCACAACGTTGCTTAACTTCAACGATTAATCAAGAACGTCTAAGCAAGCTACGCCATGAGCGCTTCATTATCCTTACTAATATTATAAACGCGAAAGTTTGTATGACGTTTCACGTAAAAACCTCTAAACGGATTTGAATAAAACTTGGAATATACACATAGTACGTGTGCTGGATTAACATTATAGGCTATTTTTTATCCGGGTACCACGCGAGCGAAGCCGCGGGCGGCAGCTAGTCTCTTATAAAAAATACTTTCATTTGAAACTGAAAGCTTCAATAATACTGGTTTTGTCTGTAACCTAATTTTCCGTAAAATATCACACCTGTAATAAACCGCATTAGCACGTGGCATCAAACCTCAATAATTGGCGCGGGTGAAAAATGGCCAGTCGCAATCACACGCTGCGTTTATTACGAGTAATATGATTTTGGTATTTATAATATTCTACTGAAAAGTTTTTACTTTACCCAAATAAATCAACATGACTGTAATAAAATTCTTTACATGATGATTTATTTGGGTAGATGATTTATAGTATAAAGGCCTTTTACCATCTAGTACCTAGATGATTTATACAGCGTCAGCAGGCAACTTTTACCTTCACCAACGGGACGCTATAGTGCCCGGGACAAATTAAGATGGAGTAGGCTTGCCCAGCACCTATTCCATTTTCTCAGCTTAGTCGGCCTTGTCCACAGGAAAGTTATGGTCAATCCGTGCGGAGCTCACTAAGTCGCGGGTTTCCTCACGATGTTTCCATTCACCGTTTGAGAGTACTGGTATGGCGTAGGTACATAAATTTCTCGCACAGAAAAATCCATTGGTACACGACCAGATTTGAACCCGCCACCTTGGGATCGGAAGGCGGGGTCACTACCAACTAGACCACCAGTGCTCTTTATTAGGTAGTCTTTTATTTGGGTAGTTCCTCAAATTGCGTCATTGTTTCTGATTATAACCTACTAGCCCGCGAATTCGTTGGCATTGAATATGATTTTCAGAATTTGAACTTGATAAAAAAAAACTATCTGGATCAGGTAAGCTATCTGTAGACCGTTTGCAACGGTCTTTAGATAACCTGTCTCCTTTATACTTTGTACATTTTATTCGAATTAGTTGTAAGTTTCTAATAAATGTAGCTTATGTTATTCTTGGTTACGAACTGTGTATGTTTCAAGTTTCATTCAAATCGTCTTAGCCGTTACGCCCTCACCCTGATGGAGACATTAACTTTAAACATTATTATATCCTAAAAAAAAATCAGATCTATAATTGTTTACTCTAACGTAACATTATCAACATGCATTCAAAACATTTTAAATAGAATTCCAATGTTCCATTCTATTGACAAACATTCCACATCTATTTTGCCACGAACAGAATTTGTACGTAGCTTCTGCGATAATTGCTTGGTGCGGTGAAAAATAGTGATTGGGTTGCAAGTTGCAATCGCACGTCGCGGCTAGAGGATTTACTAGTACGAGACTTTACTGAGCTCCGAATAGTGCCAGGCTATGTATGGTACCATAGTTCGAAATCATAGCTGTTGTTTTCTGTTTTATCGAATGGTAACTTTGCGGAACTTTCAAGCAAGAAGTGAAGTTTATCAGTGTAGCTAGTGAGAGAAACCTCGCCTTTCTAAGGTCGCATTCGGATTTTTTATGTGACAGTAAAGAAACCGTGAAGAAAAGATAATACTAAACGATTATAATCTCTAGTACTAATCCGTTTAAATATTCATAAAATGCTTACCAAAATGCAGACAAGTGCGAAAAGTTCATTCATAATAATAATAATAATAAGCCATTTAATCCCAAATCAAATAAAATTACATCTCATTGTTTTATAAATTAGTTTCACTTAAATAAATTCTTATATATGTAGTAATTTTGTTAATAAATTCGCTCTTTATTCGGGTAAAGGCCTCTTACATCCAGTCATTTCAGTCAAGTTCATTCATATATTTATGAATATTTAACCCAGATTCTAGGTAGATATGTACTTAAGCAAATATCTACCTACGTTCTTATTTTTTACTATTTTGTGTGATTCTTTATTATTTTTTTTCTTTTATTGTTTCTTTCATTCTGTCTGTCTTGTGTGCCAAATAAATAATCTATTCTATCTACCTAAAAGTTCGAAAGTATGTGTCAAGTGTACGATTAGAGCTTCCACCACACTGGTTCGAAATAACTAGTAACATGACTAGTATTCGGATATATAAATAAATAACACCCAACAGTCACATACATAGACCTGGCCCCACACTAGGATTCCCTGTGTCGTGGGTATTAGAAACTACGAGTACCATGGTACCACAACACCCAGACCCGGAAGAAATATTTGCAGGACATGCAAACTTTTCTTCCGCAGCGGGAATCGAACTCTCTTGCGTCTCAGCCGAGCACTTGTCTGCAGTGCCACCAAGCCATGACAGGCCTTAAGGCGGCCTAAAAATTCCGTCACAAGAGTTGGCCACTAGCTCATACGACTTTACTTACTAGCGCCACTAAGGCCGCCAAAAGGCCGGATAAAAAGCATATACGAGTACGAGTACGAGTGGTACGAGTGAAATCCTCATAAAACCTGGTATCACTATAAAGAATCGGTTTAATTTCACATTACAACCGTGTCATCGGAACCGCATTTAATATCAGTTGAAAAATGGCGGATCGCGATTGCAGACATAAAGCTAAATCATCGATTCAAAATGGCTGAATAATGTGTTTGGTGCATTGAAAATGATATGCCGTGTCGTTTGTGATACAGGCTTGCTCCAACCGTAGCAAATTAAACATATAGTAAGTTCGTATGAGCTAGTGACCAGCTCTTGTGACGGAGTTTTCAGGCCGTCTAAAGGCGTCCGTCATGGCTTAACGACTTAAAAGCCGGGACCGACAGTTTAACGTGCCATCCGAAGCAAGGAAGAATGAAAATTAAACATGATAGCCTCCCAGGCGATCCGGTCTATTATATTTTAAAACGGAGTCTTAACTGAGTCCGCTTTGGTTCCCTACTTCGGTTCGGAGTATGCTGGGCTAGCGCGAACGAAAAAATCGATTCCAACTTTTTGAAATAAGCCGAAAAACTGAACGCGACTCTCAGGCGATGTTTAGCATTCAAGCATTAAAAATATAATAAATACAGATTAGTATTGCCACCGTCTTATGAGCTTGTGAGCTATTTTTCCCCCCTAGGTAGGAAAGGATGCCACACAAAAATATAAAGATTAAAGTGTTGATTATCAAGTGTTTATTACAGGAATTTTATTACCAGAAAAGGAAGAAAATTATCGAAAGATTTTACAGTTCTTTTTAGCCGCATCTATTACACACTACTGTTATAGTTACTATGAGTAAACCCAAAAAAAATAACTTTATTGAAACGCTTACAATTCATAGACGAGACTATTACAAACTACAACGCTATCATTCACAGTTCATCCACCGTTCATCTACACAATACTACTGTGATTTACCTTCGTCAGTCTGCTCTGACATATCCCACGATCATAAAATTACTCTCTAATACTTGGTTCTTCTCAACGGGTAAAAATTAAAATGTAAATTAACAATAAACGGGTTTAATGACCTGCCCTGATCTACTCTGCCTTGTAAATCAACCGGATGCCCACTTAGTCACGGCCTACTCAGGAGTATCCGTCCACCGCACCTCACCGTTGATTCAACGATCCACAAAAATAGAGTTTTGGTTAGATTTGGTTTGTAAAATTCCGAAATTGACGAAATTCGCGCGAGCGAACCTACAGGAACGCTTGATTTAACGAACCTATCAGGCACACTCACTGACTGACACCAGCCACCACAAGGTCACAAAAAGGCAGGGAAACGCCACACCAGGATTTTCGGTCTTGTCATAGCAGCACAGCAGGGGACGCTGGCTCTCTGGACCCTCGCCGACGACAGCGTGCGCCAGAAGGCGACAGGTAGAAAGGTTGCGACACGTGCTCGCCCCGTGTTCGCGCCCGTACGGAGCACCTCTTTTCTGGAAATTGCATAGCCCGGTGTAAGCGAAAGTGCTCTTTAGCCTGCGAAGCGGGGTGCAACCTTAGCAAATCTGCCCTTGTGTATTCATGCACAGGGTTGAGGATGTCCCACGAGCTCCGCTCGGCAATCGAGGAAGACAAAAATCAAAGATCAAAAGTTCAAGACTCTTACCAGAGGCACAAAGCTGATAATACGCACAAAACACGTGCGCCCGAAGGAATCACACGCGTGGGCTCTCCCGTGGATGATTCCCGCTACGCCAGACACAGAAATCAGGATATATTAGCCAGCAAATACAATTTTCATCAAAAGACCCACGCCACGTTCTCAACATCGATCCGTCAAAAAGATCCTTGCCCTCTCGCTCTGACCGAGCGAGATGAAAGAACTCAAACGACATTGACAGTTCGATTCGTCTTGATAAAGACACTGACACTCACAAATCACTAATCGAGCCGTGCCAAGCCAGAGTGTGACCAGCAAAAACGAAAATTATTACCTATCTCGCTGGACGCAACTTTCAAATAAAACGGAGGGAAAAATCGAACGTTACAAGCTGAATCAGGTGAACCATTTATAGACCGTTTGCAACGGTCTTTAGATAGCCCGACTGTTTCTTTTGGATTCCGTAAATTATATTTGTATTAGTTTTAAGTTTATTTCTGTTAATATTGACAATTTCTCCGCTCTGCAGAGATAAAAATAGTACAAACAATATAATCTCAAGCAATGATCTGTTGTGACCAATGAGCAAAGGAGTGGCGCTTACCTCGGACAAAGGATAAGTATACCTAGCTATCCAACGAGGTAACGTCGACAGCCTTTTGGGGAGCTTACCTGCGGTCGGTTATCTGAGCTCTGTTTTCTATCTGTAGGCGAACTAAGATAGAAAACTGAGCTGATTTTCATTCCTTTATACCTACCGATTACCTTAAAGTTTTTAATGTGATTATAGTTTGTGTTTATAACTAAAATAAAAGTTTTTCTCAAGCGTAAAGATTTTTTCAGACGAGAATGAGGAACATTCAAGAACATTAAAGAAAAATGTTTTATTCCTTTATGCATTCCTAGTCAGCGGTAGGATCATAACGAAGAGGCCGAACGAAACCAAGAAGAAACATGAATGATGCATGAACTTCCGCTGCATGATTGATGACCTGTTGTTTGGTTTCTGTTGTTTCGGTAAAGAGCACTGGTGGTCGAGTAGCCCCACCTTCCGATCCAAGTTCGCGGGTTCAAAACTAGTTGTCAAACGGACTTTTCTGTGTGATGAACCGGAAACCGGTATAATGAAGGAGAGCCTTTCCACCTTTCAGGTTTTTTGTACTCACTTGTTTTTAAAGAATATTTCTCTTTGAACCGAAAAAAAATGATGATGATGAATCAGTTTGAGGTTAAAGTCTCACTATTTTAAAAGTTTCAAACGAATGCTCTCTAGAAACAGCAGTGTAATCAGGATAGGAACCTACGAGCTTAGAGTCACAGAGTAGAGAAAACAGCATGGTAATTTAAAGTTTTCTCAAGATTTATAATCACCAAACCTGAAATACCAATAAATAAATAAATAAATAATTAATAAATATTTGTGGAAATTTCATACATCTAGCCCCAAATTAAGCAAAACTGTAGGTACCTACTATGGGATAGTGATAGAATACTTATATACTTTTTTTGAGTAAAAACACATTTATAATACATAATACTACAACACCCAGACCCGAAGAAATATTTGCAGAACATACAAACATTTATCCCGTTGCCTCGAACCTGCGCCTCTTGCATCTCAGCCGATCACTCGCCCGCCACGCCAACGAGGTCGTCAAATAGACTGCAATGGAGAGGGAAATATTGAGAAAACTACATCATTATACATACCGACTAGAGCTAGATCTTTTTAGGTTGTATAGAGGATATTTTAATCTGGTTAAGAGAGCTAGCTATCCATAATTTAGCTATGAAAGCTTAGTTCAGTGTAAATATCACGGGTAATTGAACAGCGATGGGTTCTGTGTTTGTTTTGTTCTATTTATATGATGGTCGAGCTTGTTTTGAATATGTAGGTAACACTAGCTTTCACCTCTATAACTAGGTAACACAGCTTGAACCTAGATAAAAAGCTGTCTACGTTATACAGATTACGAAATAGGTATATCAGATGGCCTCGGTGGAGTGGCGGACGAGTGCTCAGCTGAGACGCAAGATGCGCGGGTTCGAGTAATGTTTGCATGTTTTATTTAACTTCACTCCACATAATATTGTACCTGAAAACCTTATTACGTATGAATAGGCACTCTCATTCGTCAAAATATATAAAGTACTTAGGTATTTACGTAGGACTATTTAAACGATCAGATAAAAGTAATCATACAACAAGTAAAGGTAAGTAAAGAGGTAAACAATACTGTGTTAAATACCTATTGCGAAATCGAATGATCCACACTCACACTAATTGCAGAGGCGATAAGGATAACGTTTGAATTATCAGTGTTCATAACCCAATGCTCTGTTAAAGAGTATCATCAGGCAAATAAGCTTGTACTTTAATTCTTTCGAACCAGTGTGGTGAAGGATTTATAGTGCTCCTCAAAGGCTCAAAAGAGTAGTACTTAGTATAGTTTCCTTATTATTGAGGGTATCTGTAACCTTTAAGGAATGAACGCCAATGGATTGAGATGTCGAGCAAGAATTACGCTATAATCCCATCTATACTTTTACATACAACATAATATCACGCCCGTATCCCCAATAGGAGGGGGGAGGGGGCAGAGCCCCAAGTAATCGTTAAAAACTAACAGTCACTCCTAATCCAATAGTTCCAGGACGGATATGTTAAACCACGGTGACAGATGATCAGCCCATCGCTCTTACAGATGGTCCATACTTTTTTTTAAATAAATAACACCCAACAGTCACACACATAGTCCTGATCCCACACTAGGATTCCCTGTGTCATATCAGAAACTACGAGTACCATGGTACCACAACACCCAGACCCGGAAGAATTATTTGCAGAACATGCAGACATTTCTTCCGCGGCGAGAATCGAACCCGCGCCTCTTGCGTCTCGGCCGAGCAATCGCCCGCCACGCCACGAAAGCCGTCAACACGTTTTACAGGTTTTCTTTAAACTTCAATTGGATACGAAAGACGTTTCCTAATGAATCTACATTGAATTCACCCTGTTCGTACGCAACCAAGCATGGAAGATACGATAATTTCAGACTGAGAGATCTCTACGAAAATTTCTTTCTTTCGACGTAATTTTCTTAACCAGGTGACCTCTAGCCAAATCTTTTAAATATATTGACGACCTCGGTGGCGTGGCGGGCGTAAGTCCTCTTTATTACTTTTCCAAAAAAAATTGTGTTTAAAAGTATTACTTTTTAGGGTTAAGCCATGACGGAGGCCTTTAGGCGGCTTAAAAACTCCGTCACAAGAGTTGGCGACTAGCTCATACGAACTTATTTATTTAGTGACCGGAACTTATGTTTTTATTAAAAAAACTGTCAAAAAGTTACCTACATCACCACTTTGTGTATAAAAAGCTGAAATATTCACACTTATTTATCACCGACCGACGAAAAACAAAGGAGGGTTATTTATTTTTATCGTTTCCATAATCCCCTCTGGATTACAAAGAGCCATTGGTATGCAAGTGCAGTTGCCCCGATAATGAGTTCTCGGTAATCCCGTCAAAGCCAAATTGACATGCGTAAGTGCCAGTAAGTACTGATTTTGGTACATTATTGCCGCAACCGTTTTCCGAAGGGATTTGTTGCTTTAACATTTCAGTTGAGTCTCCCTTAATGACATTTTTTTTTTAATTTCTCAAACCTCCATCGCATTTCCGTTTTTAATCTTGTCTACATCGCCATTGGCAAAATTGTGGCAAACACAGCTGCAGAGGCCAAAAAATAAAAGAAGAAGAAGAAGGGATTTGTGAAAAAATGGTCACATAGAACGAGCTTTTGTAAGTTTCTGCAAATTACACTACGTAGGTATTTTACCTACGTAAAATTGTATAATGTTTAGTGTTTTTTTTTAATCCAAATTTCTGAAATCTGATGACATTTTATTTTTGACCTTTAAAAAAATGCAAGGTGGCAACACCAATCGTTTTCTACAATGGAAAGAGAATAGAAATGATCTTAGCTAGACCCTCAGATAGGTGATAGAATACGTAGTTTTTTATAAATACATACCTACGTATAAAACATAAAACAACAACACCCAGACCCGGAAGAAATATTTGCAGAACATGAAAACATTTCTTCCACAGCGGATTCTTCAATCGAACCCGCGCCCCTTGAGTCTCAGCCGTGTTTCCCGCTATCAAGGTCGTCAAGTTAGCGATTATATCGAAATAATGAGCAGTGTCGTTGAAAACTATTGATGCATACAAAGTCATCTAAATTCTATATTGAAATTCGATTGAATTTGTAATCAATTCTTGAAAATCACCCAAAGATAAAAACCACCAAAATGGTTCATTTCCGCAGATTTTTTTAAATTTCGTATTCTTAAAAGTCATTTGGTGATTCCAAAATGTATTTATTTTTAATTTCGAAGTCACCAAATGACTTTAAAAACTACGAAATTGAAAAAACAAAACAATGGAAATGGTCAATTTTGGTGTCTTTTTATCACTTGGTGATTTTTCAAGATTAACACCCCGGACCCAAACTCACATCAGATCCGAAATTTCAATCGTTTATGTCCACAAACATTAATTAAAAGCAAATGGACAAAATGAGGTTTCATTTGGATAATCATCGAACAGCCCGAGAAATTATTCCCGTGTACTTCAAAGAGAATGCATTATTTATTTTGCACATCGATTATTGATGGCAATTATAGACGACCTTTGTGGCGTGGCGGGCGAGTGCTCAGCTGAGACGCGAGAGGCGTGGGTTCGATCCCGCTACGGGAGAACGTCTATGTAAGCTACGCCACGAGCGCCTCGGCTGATAAGACACACCATAAGAGCCGAAATTGTTGCGCAACCGAATTTCTGTCGCGTGACAGAAATTCGGTTGCGCAAGACACAAAGTATTATTAGTAGCTTGCTTAGACGTTCTTGATTGATTGACACAATTGGGATGGGTGACCGCAAGTGGCATTACGAGCTGAGCGCTTCCGTGCTTCGGAGGGCACGTTAAATTGTCGGTCCTGGCTATCAAGTCGTTAAGCCATGACGGAGGCCTTTAGGCGGCCTAAAAACTCCATCATAAGAGTTAGCCCTAGCTCATACGAACTTACTTACTTATAGAATAGATCAAATTGCCTGTAAATTTGACTTCCGCAAAATAACACCTGAATCAATTAAATATTCAATCAAGTTTTCTCCGATAGTTTGACACCATTCCCTTATCAACTCTATGATCAACTTGTTTATCTTTGAACTTCATCGCGTACAATGTGTATATGCTTTAATAGAATATGTTACCGCCGAACTTACGCCCGACCGAAGTTCGGTTGTACGCCAAAACGTGACGTAATTTCGGCAAATGTGTTGCTAGTTATTGAAATAGTATAGCCGGCGCAATCACGTCAGCAAGTTCGGTCGCGTCTCTTCGGCATAGTGCGCTTAGGCACTAAGGCTTTTTTAAGACTTTCTTTACCCTTGGGTATAGGTGTGTATAAATAATAAAACAGTCTGGCTTCAGTCTGATCTAGAGTGAATCGTTTTTTGAGAAACTTTTGAGAAAGAGAGCAAAGCTCGTAGGTACTATGGAAACCAGATGGCTGATATAATATCTACTTACGTAGTTTGTTTTGTAAATACATACTTATAATACTTACTAAAAAGAGGATAAACACGAAAGTTACGTTATTAAAATATAAGGTTATGTACTGAAATAAATAAATTGAAATTGAAAATTTAACTACAACACTCAGACCCGGAAGAAATATTTGCAAAACGTACAAACATTTTTCGCGCAGCATTTTCAAGCACTCGAGGTCGTCAAAGTCTTGAGTATTAAAATCTGTTAAATCTATTCACTGTCAATGTGTTCCATCCAAGTAATGCTGATTCTTCAAAGCTTCCGAGTTCAACTCGGTGTTCAAATTGTAAGCACTTCTTACAACACGTTATTTGTGTTTCATTCTGTGACACACTTGTGATGTTCCCATGTTTGTATGGAGGGGCATTTACTGCAGATTATCTGAAAATGTATAAATAAAAAGGCCTTTTACCATCTATACTAGATGATTCATACAGCGTCAAGATGCAACTTTTACCTTCACTAACGGGACGCTGTAGTGTCCGGGACGAATTAAGATGGAGTAGGCTTACCCGGCACCTATACCACCCTCTCAGCTTAATCGGCCTTGTCCACAGGAAAGACATGGTCAATACGTGCGTAGCTGACTAAGCCGCGGGTTTTGATGATCGTATAAAGTTTCCTAAATAATCCCCTAATTTCCATAAAATTTTCCTAAATATTTTGTATCTATCTTAGTTTTACAGTTTTAAGAAAACGTGATGTGAAAGGTTTGAAATTGTAAGGACGTCAATAATTTAATGAAAGGCACCGTTAAGAAATTTTTATTAGCAGAATTACTAAAATCTTGTAAATCTTCCAATCAGAATTCTCACAAAAATAAATTCTTGTAACAAATTCGTTCCAGTTCTCGCTGATCCGATCCCCAATCAGAGACGGCGGATGTCGAATGACTTCCTGTTTGTTCGCCAGTAATTGCACACTCTCATCGATACATCTGTGGTTTTACACGAGTAGGTACTGTTCGTTGGGGACGTTAGATTCGAATGTTCGTTCAAAAAAACCAATCTTTTGTCATTTGTTGTGCAATTAAAGAATATATCAATGAAATTATAAAAAAAAATATTCAATCTTACATAGCGTTAAAGACAAAAAATAAACACATTATGTAAAGGAAAACATCGTGAAAAAACCGTTAGTAAACACGTGCACGGAAGGACCCTTTGAGGGTCACATTAAATCCTTTCAGCACATTGGTTCGAACTAACTGGTGACATTACTGGTAAAAGTACGCTAATAATATTTTTTCTACATATACAAAAATAAATAATTGCTAGAGGAAGGCCAAGGAAAAGATGGATGGATTGTGTGAAAGAGGATATGCGTGTGAAAGGAGTGAGTGCGGAGATGACGAGTGATAGGAGAAAATGGAAGAGGGAGACATGGTGTGCCGACCCCACCTAGTGGGATAAAGGCAGGAATATGCGATGATGATGACAAAAATAAATAATTTGTTATCCAAAGGAATAACATAATAATCTAAAGAATGTTAAAACAAAAAGGTACTTACCCTTATCGACCCTGACTCTGGAATGATGGTAGAAAGTGACCGGATGAAAACCTTTGACAGATTGGAAAAAAATCATCATCATCATCCTACAGAAATCCACTGCTGGACATAGGCTTTTCCAATATACTTTCAGGGTGAACCTTTTAGTGTTACCTCGAACCACATCATCATCATCATCATCTTCCTGCCCTTATCTTACTCTATGTGGGGTTGGCACAGCATCCATCCACATACGACCTGCAATTTTATAACAAACAAATAAATAAAAAAGTCTATCTATCTAGTCGTGTCATAGTTCCTTCGAATCAGTGCGGTGAAAGGATTCAAAGTGCGCCTCAAATGCACCTTCCGTTCACAATGATATTAAAAACCAGTGCTAAACTCCTCTGTCTCGTATTTTTTGAACATGATATCACTTCCCTAGATTCTCCAATCAGGGACGATCGCACCGGATGTCAGATGATTCCTATTTGTTCCGCCGTAATTTCATGGCGTTGCCGGATACTACTCATATAGATTTACGAATGGTTTTACCTACTGGGACAAATTCGTAAGATTTTGATACTATTAGCGACTAAACAAATATAATAAAAAATAAAAACTTTTTTTTTACATCATAAACGTCTGAACAGCTATCAAAAGCCTCGGTGGCGAGTCGGGCGAGTGCTTAGCTGAGATGCAAGAGACGCTGGTTCGATTCCCGCAGCGAGAGAAATGTTTTTTCCCGGTCTGGGAACCTGACCCTACGGTTAGAACTATGTATTGTCAGACACTGTTAAGTGTTTTTTTTTCGTTATGTGTGAAACAGACCAGACTTTTAAAATGAAACCAAATGCAACGCGTAATAATCACTTTTAAAAGGAAATAATAATTCGGTCAAGTGCGAGTCGAATTCGCACACAAAGGGTTCCGTACCGTCGTTCATGTTACATAACTGTTTCTTGTATGGGGCGACCTTTTATATTTTATTTTATTATTTTTTGTTAAGTATAGCGGCAATGGAAAAACCTTCACTGAAAATTTCAGCTCTCTATCTATTACGATTCACGAGATACAGCCCGCTGACAGACGGACGGACAAACGAGGCTTTGTAATAGTTTGGCTATATATAGCAAAAGGCCCTGGAGAATGGCACACCAGCATTGGGTGTAAGGTTGCCAATAATGATGATGATGAAGAAGACTTGGAGGTTTGTGAATAAGGCAACTGGACGTTATGTACAGAGTTGCGTCCCCATTTATACAAGAAAATCCTCGCGAGAATTCCGGATAACCGGAATGAATAAGATATAACATTGCATTAATATTAATGAGGCATTTACACGCTGTTTACAATTATTATTGTTTCCATCATTTCTCGCTTGTTTGCTCGCTGCATAGTAACTACTGTTTATTCTGTGGATAATTGAAGCTGAAATGTTTTTTTATGCTGTGTAATAAAGTTTCTTAGCAGTTTTATCTGACTATTGCTAGACTTGGCAGGCAAACTTTGACGGGACTTTTTTTGATTTGTGACCTTCTTACCCCCGAATACTCAAACGCGACTCAGATTTGAGCACTTCTCAAGTCACGGTTTTTTTTACAGTTTTTGATGAAAATCTTTAAAAAACTCGTCACTTAAGACGTGCTCAACTCTGAGATGCGTTTAAGTATTCGGGGGTTAGCAGTTTTTATCTGAATACAACTAGACTTGACAGGCAAACCTTGACTGGACTTTTTTTATTTGTACGTGTCATGAGGTCAAGAGTTCTTTTGAAGTAGTGTGATGGAAAAATTCAAAGGTACATGTTTTCGAACATTTTAGGTTCTATGATATATTTTTATAGAAAAGCAAAATCCATTTGTACACGACTGGATTTGAACCGACGAGCTTAGGATTGTAACCGCTGCCACAAGATTACTAGTACTCTCAGTTTGATTGATGACGGTCAGGTTATTGAACAATATAGTATGCGAATACCCCATACGCTCTCGTAACTGCTCTCAACTTAAAATGAACACCTTCGAATCCTTCAGAATTCCAGAAACCTTCAATTAAATGCTCCTTTCACTCCAACAAAAGAACCAACCTCAAAATCTTTAGAAACCATTTGGAATTCAAAAAGTTTTGAGCCAAATTAAAGTATTTTTGGGCTTTTGAGCCGAGGCTTCTATTTCAAATCCCGTTTCAATTTGTTTTTGGTCCAAAATTTGCATTATACCATTAGTAAGCGTACCTAGCATAGGCCGAGGTAGCGTACAGACTAGGACATTAGCATGTCAGGAATTAATACACAATTTACAAATCTGAATACTGGCATGTTAGAATTATGAGATTGTTGTTCATGACACGAAACTAATTCGGAAATGCAAATCTGGTCAGAGATCCAGGGCGACACATTTCGACAGAATGTTTGATTACTGATTTGAGTAACTGTACGGGAAATTCAGTGGCTGGTATTGGAAAGACGTACCTGGGTTCACGGCTGACTCGAGTCCGGGGGCCTTCCAAGATAGCACCGATATTGTCCGCACTTGTAGAAATCCACAGGACTGGTGAAAGGGTCTCACAGATCGTGTCGTCTGTTCGAAAAGAAGGACCGTAGACACGCACACACAACGCGATAGAATACCGGCGCGGGCGCGTGGGAAAATCGGGGCAAACGGCAGTCAGGGTGCGTAAACGTTCGTCTCCGATGACGGTGGAGCGAGGAATGTTCGTTGGCCGATTCCTTCACGAGAGCGCGTGAGAGGCGTCGTCAAACCAACCAGCCAATAAGAAAACAGATAGGTCAAAAAAGATTTCTCGACCTACCCTCCAAATTGTGTCTGCTTGCACAGGAAATGTATTGCTACCCACACCAACAATTTAAGAATGCACTCATTATCATCATCACAATAAATAAAACAAAAATGTGAAAAAAAATCAATTCCGGTACGGAACATAGCCGCTCACCTTAAAAGAACGTGGTTGTTTTAACGAAATATACACAAAAAAAAGTAAGAAATATGAAAGGAAAAGGAAAAACAAAAATATATAATATTTGCTTAGGTACTAACTAAATGCTCAACTAGTAAAGTAGATTTATTAATCTAAAGGAAGCGGACAAATCTTAACGACGGGTCTCCTCGTAAAAGAGTTTCCCATTTTAAGAGTGACAGCACGGGTAATGTTATCACTGCCCGGGTGCAGAGCGTGTACTCTGGCTAACCTCCACTGTAAAGGGGGTAGGTTGTCATCACGCACAACAACAATCATGCCTTCACGGATTGGAGGTCCACGACTATGAAACCATTTTTGAGATTGTTGTAATTCATGTAAATACTCGCAACTCCAACGTTTCCAAAAGTGTTGAACGCTTTGTTGGATCCATCGCCATCGAGTAAGCCTATCAGGATTAAAGTCCGTCAACGAAACGTCCGGTAGGGCCGTGATAGGACTGCCTATCAAAAAATGTGCTGGAGTCAGCGGTAAGGGGTCTTGGGAATCAGTACTCAAGACGCAAAGAGGGCGCGAGTTCAACACTGCCTCAACCTGACAAAGAAGAGTATGCATTTCATCGTAGGTTTGTGTGCGAGTACCAAGAACACGATACAAATGATGTTTGAAACTTTTTACACCAGCTTCTACCAATCCACAAAAATGTGACCCGGTAACGGGTTGAAAATGAAAAGTAAGGTTTTGACCTAATACCTTTTCATGAAACGCCTTTTGAACTGAATCTGAATTTAGAAATGCATATAACTCTTGTAAGTAGTTATTACACCCAACAAAGTTTTTGCCGTTGTCAGAGTAGATGTCCGTACATAAACCCCGACGAGACGTGAAACGTCGTAACGCAGCTAAGAACGATTCAGTAGTAAGATCTGAAACTAATTCGAGATGTATCGCTTTTACACTCATGCAAACGAAAACTGCAACGTAGGATTTTATTATTTTAGCGTTCCTAACCTTATTAGCGCGCACATAAAATGGTCCGGCGTAATCAACAGCTGTTTTTAAGAATGGACGCGCTGATTGTATACGTACGCTAGGTAAAGGAGCCATGCGTGGCTGTGTGTGAGTCGGCCGCGCTCGAAAACAAGAAATGCATTTATGTATACGCTGTCTGATTATGTTTCGTGCCGATAAAATCCAATATTTTTGCATCAACAAATATTGCGTAGACTGGGGACCAGCATGTAAATGGGTGACGTGTGCATCATCAATAATTAACGTAGTTAAATGATGTTTTTTAGGAAGTATCAATTGATGTCTAGATTCAAACGAAAGAAGAGATTTATGCAATCGCCCGCCCACACGTAATAAGTTGTCCTTATCTAAAAACGGAGATAAGCGTTTCAATTGACTTGAGGATTGTTTCCCCAGTGTTATGTTTTTTATATCGTCCGCGAAAACGGACTGTTGAATTCTACCTATTATTAACTTTAGGTTAGAGTTATATTCGGGCACAGTAATGTGCGCAGGGAAAGAAGTTTGAGTTTTTCTACATTTATGATAAAATCGAAAAATGTACGATATGACACGAACCAGTTTTCCTAACGATGAAAATTTTGAAAATACCTCGAGCTCGCCTACAGAAGATGGTGTTGCGAGAAGAGGAGGATTGCGTTTCTCTTCCTGTGTAACAGGACCTTGAATGAGCATAGGCCACAATTTTGGTTCTTCAACTAACCAACTAGGGCCACAGAACCATAAAACGTGTTTGACAAACACCGAGGGCAGCATGCCTCGGGAGGCTGAATCGGCCGGGTTGTCGTACGATGGCACATGTCGCCAACAACCGGCTGGTACTCGTGACAGTATGTCACTGGTACGATTGGACACAAAAGTTTTCCATTCATGTGGTGATGAGCGTAGCCATGCTAACACAATCGTGGAATCTGACCATGCGTAGACATGATCGAAATGAATTCGGTCGCCGTAAGCGAGCATTACTTTTCTTATTAGTTTAGATAACAGTTGGGCTGCCATAAGTTCAAGTCGCGGGATAGATAAACGCTTCAATGGCGCAACACGCGTCTTTGCCAACACAAGAAAAACACGAATCTTGTTGTCGCTGCATTTACACCTAACATAAACACATCCAGAATAAGCTCGTTCACTAGCATCTGAAAAGCCATGCAACTCGATCGATGTAGCCTTGTCGAAAATGTGACGAGGGAAAAAACATTCAGCTAAGAGCGGAAGCTCACTGGTGAAGCTTGACCACGCGTTGACTATATCAATGGGCGGTGACTCATCCCACCCGGTCCCAGCGATCCACAGTAATTGCATAATATGTTTTGCATACAAAATCACAGGCGATAATAAACCTAGGGGATCGTAGATTTTTGCGATTTCCGACAAAATGGATCTTTTAGTACATGTCGAGTCAGAAGATTGAACATTGAATGAGAAACCATCCGAACAAGGGTTCCATTGGAGTCCGAGTACTTTTATTGAAGTATCATTCTCCACTAGTGCGAACGAAACATTATCCGGCCGCTCACCGTGAGGTGAGGGCGCTGCGGCGAGAATCGCCGGCGAGTTACTATGCCATTTTCGAAGTTCGAACCCTGCGCTTGCACAGACATCTACTAATTGTTTTTGCAGAGCGAGTGCCTTGGCCTCGTCGGCCTCTCCTGTAATAATATCATCGACAAAGACGGAGTCCATCAAAACTGCTGACGCGAGCGGAAATTTCTCAGCCTCATCCTGTGCGAGTTGGCGCATCACACGTAAAGCAAGATAAGGAGATGAGCTCACGCCGAAAACAACAACTTTTATTTTATAATCCCGAATGGGTGCGTCAGGAGAGGATCGCCAAAGTATGCGTTGATAGTCCCAATCTGAAGTTCTAACCGCAATATTACGGTACATAGCCTTGATATCAGCTGTAAACACGACATTATGAATTCGAAATTTTAACAAAATATCAACAATGTCCGAATGAAGCTTCGGACCGGTAAGCAAAAGATCATTTAATGAGTGACCATTTGTGGTTTTACAACCAGCATCGAACACTACCCGAACCTTAGTAGTTTCGCTAGACTCTTTGACCACGCAGTGGTGCGGAATATAATAATGAGAAGTATCATCTTTGGAGGGGGGATCACAAAGTTCCATTTGGTTCAAATCTAAATACTCTTGTAAGCACGAGTGGTATTCCCTTTTCAGGGCAGAATTACGTTCTAAACGATATTCTAATTTTCGAAAACGCGAGAGAGCGATGTCACGGGATTGACCTAGTATAGGTGCACTTTTGAATGGAAGGGCCACTACATAGCGCCCGGATTCGTCACGTGTGTGCGATCCTTCGAAAAAGGATTCGCACAATCGTTCATCAGCAGAAAGGGTTTTTTCTTCTGGAACTGCCTCCAGCTCCCAGAACCTTTGAAGGTCGTTGTCCTCGAAAAAGGAGCTATGACACACCTGGAGTGGCGGCGGGTTCGCTACATCGAAAGAAACCTTTCCCATCAACAAATAACCGAAAATACTATTCATTGCAATCGGTGCATCGGGGTGACCTTTGACAATGTTTCCTAGCAAAATGTGAGATAGAATATCTGCACCTAAAAGCATTTCAATGGGTTGAGAGCTGTGAGCATTAAAATCAGGATCAGCTAAATACAAATTTTTGATGTGCGGCCACGCATCTATAGGTACCGGTATTCTAGGCAGGGTCGAAACTAGTTTTGGTAAAATTAAAGCCTCCACTGAAATAGCTGGTATATCCTGATTTCGAGGACTGATAACGCACGTAACTATACCTTTAGGATAAATCGGTTTTTCTTCACCGATACCAAAAATCGGAATATTAATATTCCTAGAGCTCAAGCCTATGCGTCTAGAACAAGCCTCCGTAATAAAACTAGCTTGACTTCCCGAATCAACTAAGCAACGTAATTGATGTTTCACCGTACCAACGTGTATATTGACGAGCGCGGTAGAAAGCATTACGGTCCATTTCCTCGTAGAGGGCGCAATGGACGACTCGCAGTTCGCGCTTATCGCGTGGTTCACGGCGGTCGTTTCAGGTAGCACGGCAGGAGGGCCGGGTTCAGACGCGACAACCATATGTTTCTCCGAAGGAGGGAAAGAGACGGCCTGATTTGAATGAATAGGCTTGTTTACCTGATTCTCAAAGTGCAATAATGAATGATGTCGTTTATTGCACGATCGACATGTATATTTGGAATTACAGTTTACGAGACTATGACCAACATTCAAACAATTGTAGCAAACATTTTTGTTTTTTATGAAATTATACCTATCACCGGGAGACATATTCAAAAACTTAGAACACCTCGGTAGGATGTGCTGCGCATCGCACAAAATGCATTGCTTCTCGCTTTGTACGTCGGATGATTCGGTAGCTGCAAACGAGCGACGCGGACCCGACCCGGAGGGCGCATTCGATCGATATGGATCCACGCTGTTTGCGCGGGAACGAGAACTGCTATCTATCCGCTTTGATTCCTTCAATTCACCACCGGTCATAATTTCAAATGTGGAAATTTCCTGTTCTAAGAACCTAATGAGCACATCTACGTTAGGTATTTCGGACGGTTTTGAAAGAGATAATTCAAAACGTTTTCGTACCTATTTTTAAGAATATCTAACGCAACTAAATAGTTTTCGTCTGTAATGGGAATCGATTTTATCAAATTATGAGGTTCGTTTTTTAAAGTTAACAACAGATAACGAAACTTCTCCGCTGGCGTGTAGGCATCATTGTTGTGAATCAACGCTTGATATAAATCAAAGTATGAGGGCCAATCAGTAGATTCACCGCTAAATGACGGCAACGGTAACGTTGGCAATTTATGTAAATGTAAACTATGATTATGTGCATGAGGCATTGAATTAATGTTAGTGCGACTCATGCGCCTAAATTCCTGACTGGCTTCTTTCAAATTATTTACATGAACTAAAATAGCATAATAACAATCATTAAAATCGTTACGAATTTTTAACTGTTCGTCTTTGTTAAACAACTTCGACTTCATCAACGCTTTTTCAATTTTAGATTGAAGTTTACTAAACTTTCTTTGTTGAGCATTTAGATCAGTAGATCTTGATTTGAATTGAACTTGATCAGTAGTAGCAAATAATAACGTTCTTTTAATGTCTTCTAGAATAATATCTCGCTCGAAAATATCTTGTTCAATTCCCGCGTCGTCCGCCATTTTGCGTAGCAAAGATGAGCAAAAACGACCAACGGAAAATTACAAAATGTACACGTAGTGTAGCAATGAAACCAATGAAAGATGACACAATCTGGAGGAATCAAGAAATATATCCGGTTCGAACGGATCAAAAAGTATGTACGGGAAATTCAGTGGCTGGTATTGGAAAGACGTACCTGGGTTCACGGCTGACTCGAGTCCGGGGGCCTTCCAAGATAGCACCGATATTGTCCGCACTTGTAGAAATCCACAGGACTGGTGAAAGGGTCTCACAGATCGTGTCGTCTGTTCGAAAAGAAGGACCGTAGACACGCACACACAACGCGATAGAATACCGGCGCGGGCGCGTGGGAAAATCGGGGCAAACGGCAGTCAGGGTGCGTAAACGTTCGTCTCCGATGACGGTGGAGCGAGGAATGTTCGTTGGCCGATTCCTTCACGAGAGCGCGTGAGAGGCGTCGTCAAACCAACCAGCCAATAAGAAAACAGATAGGTCAAAAAAGATTTCTCGACCTACCCTCCAAATTGTGTCTGCTTGCACAGGAAATGTATTGCTACCCACACCAACAATTTAAGAATGCACTCATTATCATCATCACAATAAATAAAACAAAAATGTGAAAAAAAATCAATTCCGGTACGGAACAGTAACTAAATTCATAAAATCTTTTTGAGAAAAAATGTGATAATAACATATTTTTAAATGAATGAAAACTTGCATATGTTTGTCAAAAGAAATTACCTTACTGTGACAAAATCCTGATAACGAACTTTACAAAATAAGTAAAACTCACTCGCTGCAAACAAAGACAATCGATCCGTGGAAACATTTAGATGTCAAACGAAAGAAATTGACTACCAGCAAAATAAATGTCATAGATAGAGAATGAAGAGATAGAGAATAAAAAGAGAGTATCTTCATTCTCTTCTATAGATCTTATATCTTCCGAGGAGTAGGTCCATGTTCCATAATTTATATTTTCACTTTACCTAAAGTATTACATGACCTATTTTTTTAGGCTACTAACATATAACTATACATACCTAAACTAATAGGCAGGTATCTGTAGTTTCATTCTTGGTTTAATGTGTACAATTTTGGAATATACTGAAGTTTCCTCTCATTTGCCGGGAACTTCAGTTAGGGCCGGCGCGGCGGCAGATTCGGCCGAGGATCTCAAAAGGCGCAAATATGCAAGCCTCGACGGGGCTTATATATTTGAGCCTTTTGGGGTCGAGACTCTAGGTCCGTGGGGCACGGGTGCCTACCGCGTTTTCAAAATTCTTTCAGGGCGTCTGGTCGAATCGATGCGCGATCCAAGAGCTGGTTCTTATTTGGCTCAACGGATCAGTATTGCCATTCAGCGTGGCAATGCGGCCAGCGTCTTGGGCACGCTTCCACCGTCTGATGAGCTGGATCAGGTGAGCTATCTATAGACCGTTTGCAACGGCCTTTAGATAGCCTGACTGTTTCTTTTGTATTTTGTAAATTATATTTGTAATAGTTGTAAGTTTCTTTCTGTTAATAAAGTCTCTAAGAAACGTAAAAAAAAAAATTGGAATTTCTTATTTATACCAGTATCAAAACGAGCCAAAACAGACACCTAGTATGTTATTTCAATGGTTCTTTCCGACAGCCCAAGTAGGTAAGTACTTTATGTCACTCGTCCACTTGTCAGACTTGACCTGGTTTCTCGGCCCAGCCACTTGTCTTGTGTAAACTAGGCCTAAGCGTAAAGACAACTCAATTATTGTCCTTCTGAAATATTTTTTGTCTCATGTAGGTACCGCAGAAATTTCCCTGGGGTCTGAAATGGTTTATACATTTTTTAACCTAAAACTAATGAGTAAGTACTTTATTAATAAATGAGAATGGTATTGATTCTGCTGGGCGTTTTCCTAAAAATATTGCCGTCCTTTTCTTACATAATTGAGATAACAAGGATCGCTATAATTTTAGAGGTATCGAAATTAAATTAGGTAAATGTAGGAAAATAAACAACAGAGTCGATCTGATGGGCATATAATTATGTAAAATTATCTTAATATATTAAACACTTATCGACAACCTCGTTGGCTTGGCGGGTGAGTGCTCGACTGAGACGCAAGAGGCGCGGGTTCGATTCCCGCTGCGCGAGAAATGTTTACATGTGCTGCAAATATTTCTTCCGGGTCTGGGTATTTCAATACTATGTTTTACCTATAATGTATGTATTTACAAAAAAAAGTATAAGTATTCTATCAGCCATCTGGTGCCCAGAGTACAAGCTTTGCTTAGTTTGGGGCTAGATGGCGCTGTGTATATTTATATTTATGGCTAACTGATTTACTGACAATGTATTTGTATGAAATTCGTTAATCTTTATTCCATGTCTGAATGTTGTGAAGATACGGATACTATTACGGATTTTGAGCGTTTGCCTCTCTATATTTTGCCCACATCATCTCCCACTCTTTCACCAAGTGATCAAATTTATAATACCCTTAATATAGGAAACGTAGTCTGCACATACATACTTAAGTGACAAAAAAGAATTAAGGCGGGAGTCGTGAATGTGACTCGTTAGCGTTGCACTTGCGATTCAGTAGTCCCCTTAAGCCACCAGCATATTACGATATGTACAGACGTCTATATACTTCAGCTAAACTAGAGATACAATTTATAATAAACTCAGCGTCAGTACTACCTAAAGCTTAGCTTTTTATTACATGTTTATGGAACTTTGAAATCGTACTTATATTTAAATTAAAATGTAAAAAAAACACACACACACATTCATAATTATAACCTTATATTCTCCGTTTTTGTAGAGCATAGTTTTTAGTAACCATCCATATTTTGTTTTTCTTTGTAATGTCATTTGTATCCAGTTTGGAACAAACACAGATTACGTCAGGAGAAGGACATTGGTAACTGTGACACAGTTTTAAATAACTACTGTAGTTAGTTACCATCGTACTTTCATGAATATTGTCCATTGTGACCAGTGTTCCGAAATATACTATTTTTATTTATTTTTTATATATTTAAGGAGCCGTGGCGAAAAAGCTGCCGGCACTTTGACAGAAAAGATCAATCTGTTGACGTCACTGCCGCATGAACAGCAATGGAGCCTCACAGATAAGGCCTCCTAGTCTAAGCATCATTTATTTATTTATTTAAGATAATCATTAGAACGGTTTACCAATTACACTAATTAAATACAATAATTTACAAAAAAAAAACAAAAATAAAAGATGAAATTTATAAAAGGGTTAATTAAAAGATTTTACAAATTACAAATAGCAATAAAGGTAATAAAAATTAAAATACAAGTCAAGCTCACAAAATCTCAAGCATGCTGACATGAGACCCTTCCATTCATCCGCAAATATATTGCAGTCACGGTTGGCAGCTAGTAGTCAGTTGAGGGCTATGTTTGTTGATTATAGGAATCACGTGTTAGTACGGGCTCATTTGACTATATCTGGTCAGTAACTTACCTATCGTATCTTTTGCTGTGTAGCTATAGTTTACCTTGCAAGTACCTAGGTATCATGTGTAACGGCCTTTGTAGATACCAAAACGTCGTATTTCAGTCCGTGTTCTGGTAATGAAATCAGGGAAATTAAATTGTCTACGCTATACCTAGTATACACCTAGGACGGCTAGTGAATTCACAGAGCTTTCTCTGAATTAAGTATGTCGGTGTAAAAACATTGCAATTCCTCTAACCACCAGTCATATTTTCGAATCGAATGAAAACATTCAAAGAATTCGTTTCCTACTTTTTTATTCATTTGAAGAAGTAGGACGCCTTTTTACACAAGTAATACAATTGTAGGTACCTACAACATTTTATTATGTTTATTATATTATTGGTAAATGTATTACTTAATAAATTTATACTACCTACTTAACTAAAGCCTTTAACCATCTATAGTAGATGATTTATACAGCGTCAGGAGGCAACTTTTTACCTTCACTAACGGGTTGCTGTAGTGCCCGGGTCGAATTAAGATGGAGTAGGCTTGCCCAGCACCTATTCCATCCTCTCAGCTTAGTTGGCCTTGTCCACAGGAAAGACATGGTCAATACGTGCGGAGCTGACTAAGCCGCGGATTTCTTCACAATGTTTTCCTTCACCGTTTGAGAGTACTAGTACTTATAGCGCACATAAATTTTTCACACAGAAAAATCCATTGGTACACGACCGGATTTGAGCCCACGTCCTTAGGATCGGAAGGCGGAGTCACTACCAACTAGACCACCAGTGCTCTCACGCTGGTTAAACAGATTTCAATGAAACTTAGAATATTACAAGGCCCCTTTCCAGCCACTCTACCGAAGAACAGGGAATATTATTTCAGTGCTCAAGCACAGATGCATACCGTGGTCTAATTTGCATTGCAGCGAGTGTTTAAGGAAATTCTTACACAAAATGTTGCAATATCTTTGTTACAAGAAGTAATTTCTTGCTCAGAATCCTAAGAGCCAATTTTAAACATACAGTGATATTTTATTTCTGCTGGGAAGCTTTTTATTTTGCCAAAAGAATCATGAAAAAATGGATCTCAAAATTTATTGGCAATAGGGGATCAGCTGTGCTATTATAAATACCGTTTTGTAAAGATCTTTAGATCGCCCAACAAGTTTTTTTTTTGTTTTAAAAATATTATTTGTAAAAACTTGTAAGTTTCTGTCTTTAAATAAAGATCATTAAAAGAAATTCGGTAAATATAACGAGACTCGGCTAAACTAGACTCAAAAGTAGGTACCTACCTACTTCTAATCAAAGGCCAATTT
Organism: Scotopteryx bipunctaria; assembly: GCA_949320045.1. Lineage (NCBI taxonomy): Eukaryota > Metazoa > Arthropoda > Insecta > Lepidoptera > Geometridae > Scotopteryx > Scotopteryx bipunctaria. The sequence goes on along the minus strand of OX439459.1, from coordinate 2,946,284 downwards.
TTTACCAATCAGTCTAAAATATTTATTTCATCCAACTTTACAAAGATTCGCCCGTTTTCATCAAGCTTAAATTCCTTTTCATTACTACTGAAAAGGATTTTCATAATAATCTATAGCTGATCTCATGTAAGTAGGTACTTTATCTCCTTTATCATGATAATTATACTTTGCCTTTTCATCATTCAACAAAATGTTTTTAGACTTGGTAATAAAGATTACTTTTCTAAATAAATAAATTATTAACTAGATCGGGAAAGGTAATTATAAGAATTATTTTCCTAAATGAATAAATTACTAACTAGATCGGGAAGTAAGGACCTAAAGGAATTAAGACGTTACACTCCTTGATCTGGAGTAACATAAAGGTTGTACATTTTAATATGTTTCTTTTTCCTAAAATAAAATAACTTTCGAATCGAATAAGTCCTAGAAGCATGATACTTGACAGGTGAAATTTGTACAAAAAAAATACATCCATACATATTATCACGCCCGTATCCCTAATGAGGTGGGCAGAGCCACAAGTAATCATAGGAAAACTTGCAGTCACTACTGATTCAAAGTCCCAAGATGGATATGGTGAGCCATGTTGACAAGTGATCAGTCCATCGTCCATATAGATGGTCAATCATGTTGGAGAGGATACTATCCCTTAGTCGACTTTTACGACATGCTCGGGGAGAGAAGCAGCTGGACGCATTCTGTTTTTTCTTTACTCCCAGTCCAGCAGAGAAAAAAAATCTGAACGCGGATAAAGTTGCGAGACGTTCTTCTAGTCTAAGAGGTATACGAAAGTGGAACCAGTAGCACCACTATATAGAATGGAAATCTCTTATTGCCAACAAACACAACCATCTCAGATTATCTGTTCCTCAGAATGCCATTGCCGCAATCGTGAGGTCGATTATCCAGTCCAATAGGTGTTACATCGGAACCGTTTCCAACACATCCGAAGCACCGCATAAGCTGTTCGATCAGGCTGAAATACACGACGCCGTCAAGTCTTCATACATGGATCTTGCATCTGACACGGCACCTGCTCCTTCATAGATTGCTTTTGGCTCAAGTCAGAAGCTCTTGGTTTAGAAATAAGATAAAGTAACAGAAATAAAATTACTTTAGCTCACTCCCCTGTACCACAATCGTCGACCTCGTTGGCCAGTTCCCGTCTGAGACGCTAGGTACCTACGGGTTTGATTCTGAAAGGAATAATAATGTTTGCAAGTTCGGCCGTTTTCTCGTGGTCCTACTATTTTGTCCTACTAGTAGAACCACGAATGAGACTAGTTTCTGTTCGTCTTACTATGACATATTAGAGCTGTAATAATTTATTTATAGAACCTGTTTAATATTAATACCTTTGACACTAGTAATAAAAGGAAGAAAAAATACAGTTATTTGTAACAAACTAAAAATATGCTCCTATTATCTTTCTATTATTATCACTTCTTCGCTGGACTGGGAGTAAAGAAAAAACATAGAATGCGTCCAGCTGCTTCTCTCCTCGAGCATGTCATAAAAGTCGACTCAGGGATAGTATCCTCTCCAACAAGTATTCCCAACGAGGGTTGACGTCAGGCAGGCGGCCGGTCATAAAACACCTTAGACAAAACTCTTAAAACATGATCCGAGGAACATGCTGTGCCGACCCCACATAGAGTGGGATAAAGGCAGGAAGATGATGCAAGGATTTTTTCCAGGCGGTGCCAAGCTACTCGTGAAATACCCACTAGAATTCCTATCCTAGTGTGTAAGTAAGTTCGTATGAGCTAGTGGCCAACTCTTGTGACGGAGTTTTAAGGCTGCCTAAAGGCCTCCGTCGTGGCCTAACGACTTAAAAGCCGGAAGCACGGAAGCGCTCAGCTCGTAATGCCACTTGCGGTCACCCATCCAAATTGTGACCGCGATGTTACTTAACTTCAACGATCATTCAATATCGCCTAAGCAAGCAACCCCACGAGCGCTTCATCCTAGTGTATTTATTTACTTAACCAAACCTTTATAAAATAAAAATGGCAAATCAAATTACAAGGACTTTGTATTAATATTTTAGAGTGGATTAGGATTACCCAGCACTTTACCATCCTCTCAGTTAGCTTAGCCGTATTTACAAAAACATGATGATCAATATGAGCCGATTAAGCCGCGGGTTTCCTCATGATGTTTTGATGCTTTCACTTCTTAGGCAGGTATGCACCTAATTCAGAAATCTGACTTGTTGTTCTAATCTACATCTACACTAATATTATAAAGAGGAAAGATTTTTTTGTTTGTAACGAATAAGCTCCGAAACTACTGAACCGATTTAAAAAATTCTTTCTACATTATTGCGGAATAACAAAGGCTAAAATTTATTTGCAAAAAAATTAGGGTTCCTTACTAAAACTCCAATAATGTAAGCCGAGGTGTAAAAAATTTACCTAAAAAATCCTAATTTGTTAAATACCCGTGCGAAGCCGGGGCGGGCTGCTAGTATTCAGATAAACTAGAAACTATATTTTTTTAACTATATTTTTTAGACCATAGAAAATCACTAAGTGATCCACCTAAATATTAAGGCTGATTGCAGCATCTTCCTGATTAAAGAGTATTAGTCGCTCGAACAGTCCTACCAGTGCAACTTTGGCTCACCCGACAGGTCTTAGCTCAATGATAAACTAATCAGCTGATCGCGTAAAGTGAACTTTATTCATACTAAAGCTACATTTTAGAAGTTATCCTTTTTATCTGAGAAAATCAGGGCATATATTTTTTTTTAAACATGATTGTGTGAAGCTCATGAAAGGCTTTTCAGGTGCACTTACATCTTTTCACCACACTGGTTCGAAAGAAGTGACATATATAAATTTGTGTTAATTTATGGGTTTTTAGCGACGTAGTGTTACACTCTACTTTTCACTACAATTGCGAGAAAATAAAATAATCCAATACAATATAAAATACGGTAATCAATTCAATTTGTAATTAGAGAAAAATTCTATAGATTTCGCGCCAATGCCTTTTTTTAATTTCTTCTGTAGCCGCAACGCAATTTTATTTTTTAATGCCCGCATTCTACCGAAGAGATCGCCGCTTTTAGTTCCATTTTCAAAAATTAAATTTTTCGTTTTTTATGAAACAGTAATTGTCGAATATTTATTCGTGATTATTCTACTTATGAATAAATACTTTTTTAGAGGCAAATATGCAATTTTATCCCCGCTTTGGTACGCTACAATGACGGACTTTTAGAGGAGTAAATAGATACTTAGAAAGAAAAGAGTTAGTTTACAAGAATAGAGCTAGATGGCGCTGTGTGAAACGTCCACAAATAAGGAAAACACACACTTAGCTCCGCACTACGCATTTATTGATCTGTGAACTCAGACCAAATAAAAAGAAAAGACCCCGCGCCGCGAACAACAAAAGTGAAGCCACCTTTTTATCTATGTGTGTCTCGAAGGTTTTAAGGTTGTGTGTTCCAAGTAACCTAAATTCATAGTATAATAACTAAAAAACGATGATATTTTGAAGTAGGTACTTAAAAGTGAAAAGTGATTCCGTGAGACTTTTTATGTGATTTGCTGCTGTTTTTACAAGTTTTCACTACACAGGAAGGCATAATTCTATTTTTAAGACTCGTGACGTACTAAGAGCGAGGAGCATGGTTTTAGTGTAGGTTTGTGCGTGAGCGTGTAGGTATGTTTACTTGCAGGAGCACGGTTTTGTGTGGCTTCACTTTTGTTGTTCGCGGCGCGGCGTCTTCTCTTTTTATTTGGTCTGAGTCTGTGAATAAAACTATGTAAAATGGAAAATTGTACAAATACTTAAGTGCTGGTCAAGCCTACTCCATCTAAAATTGTCCTGGTTATAACATCCCGCAGGTAAAGTAAATTGCCGCCTGAGGCAATATAGTTACCTACCTACTAGAAAAGAGAATGATAAAAACCAACATATCTCTCAAAGTTTTCCATCAGTTTTTACTTATTTAGATAGTAAGTAATCTTGAGGTTCTGAACACCACACCACAAGCTAAGGTGCAATGTATTATTCAATTTCAAGGAAACATTTATTCATGTATGCCAACCTTAATTGCGACGAAGATCAGCACAACGTCTGTGGTGCAGTCGGGAACAATAGCTAGACCACTGTATTGAATTGAACGAGAATGGACGTAGGACTTGACCGACAGACATTCAGACAGTCCGGCTAAAAAGCGAGAATGGCAAGATAGATAAATAAATATTTGTGGACATTTCATACAGCGCCATCTAGCAACAAACTTTGCAAAGCTTGTATTATGGGCACCAGATGGCTGATAGTACTACAACACCCAGACCCGGAATAAATATTTGCAGAACATAGGTACAATAATTTCTCCCATAGCGGGAATCGAAACCGCACCTCTTGCGCCTCAGCTGAACACTCGCCCGCCACACCACCGAGGTCGTCAAATGTTTAAATGTTCCTACCACGGCACAAAATCCTAGTATGGGGTCAGAACTATGTACACCTATGTTATATTACTTTTATTTAGTCCGGATGTTTGAATTGAGTGGGAAAGAATGAAATTAAATGACGAACTTTTTTTGCGGACATGACGTCAATCTGCTCCTCTGACCCTTGCCCCTTTTCCCTGCATCCTTTTCCTGCACCTCAGTCCAAGAAGACTAGTCTAAGTGTTTAAGTCACGACGGAGACCTTTAGGCGGTCTAAAAACTCCGTCACAAGAGTTGGCCACTAGCTCATACTTACGAACTTATTTACTTACGTGGTATTTATTAACTTTGTTATTTACTTACGGCGACCAAGAAGACGCCAAAGAAGCATCTTTTGTAACAAATGTCATTGAACTCGCTGCCAGATTTCTCACGATATTTTTGTAATGAATGGTTAATGTGCGCAAAATAATAGGTATACTACCAATACCTTTCCTAGAACTTAAGAAATTTGGCTTAGTTAAGAACACAAAAGATTTTTGTCATTATTGGCAATTCTAGAGTAAACTATTTCTACTTTCGCCGCGGTCTCGGACTTGGCTAATTTCTCCCTTCTGTTTATCTGCTGCACAGACTTCCAACAACGAAATCTCAGCCTTATGTAGTGATATTAAGGTTCAAAATTGATTGGCGGGACTATTTTTGAGCTAACATTGGTCGTATTTATTAGTTACCTAAATGTTTGCTATGATGATGTAACTTTATGAAATATGTATGAAGGATAACATAGACACAACTTGATTTCATAGTAAGATTAGCAGTAAGTAATGTTTATAATGATGATGACATTATGTAAGCGGTTAAAATGTATTCTTTAATTTTTCCGACTACCCTCATCACCAAAGGCTTGTCTAGAGGTAAATCTTTCTGACTGCCTAACCTTATTTACCATTGTGTTTTGGAGATTTGATTAATGTACAGTCGGCAACATAAGTGCATTAACAGGTTAAGTATTTTTTAATTTTTTTTTGTCAACGCAAATCGTCAGATTATATCCAAACTTTGTTTATACGGTTCCGGTCACGTGTTCTAAAGATATTCAAGATTTAAAATTACCAAATATTCATGAATATCCGTTGCTTACTGTACCAACAATTTTTTAAAAGATTGAACAATCCGTGCTTAATTGACTTAGTTAAGTGGAAAAATGTAAAGCAATAAGAGCGTAAAATTGATCGTTTAAATTTGTCTCCTCCAGTTAAAATTAAACTTAACAATAAAAGAATGTTGAATCGAGGAAGAAAGAAAAATTAATTAATTTGCAAGTAATGATGCCCGTTCATTCTCTGAAGCACAGACCTGTGAAAACTTTTTTATAGAGGTGCTAAATGGTTTTTTATTTTTTTTATGTTTATACTAGGGTAATGTGTATGTTCTACTAGGGTAATAGAATACTGACAATGAAACTTTATCTAGGCATCTCTAGTAAGAACCAAAAGTCATCTTTCGCTTGTCCGTGGTCAACCCTCGCAAGAAACCTTTTGAGACTTTGTTACCAATACAAAGTAAGTACTATTAGCTAAGTTATTGGAATTTAGCGAAGCGCTCGTGGAGTAGCTTGCTTAGACGTTTTTGATTGATCGTTGAAGTTAAGCAACGTTGCGCGCGGTCACAATTTGGATGGGTGACCGCAAGTGTGGCACTACGAGCTGAGTGCTTCCGTGCTTCGGAGGTCACGTTAAATTTCTATTTCATACAATTTTTTCCAACCATTATTGTATTTTTAGTCATTGACTTAGTTTAGTCATTGATTATGTACTTTCCAAGTATTTTCAGTGGGTGCTTATTCAACTTCAAATTCTAGGAAAGTCTATTTTCAATAGTAATAACACTGCTTATTTCATTATTTTAACATAATGGACTTCTAAAGAAATAAAATTAATTTACATCGTTTAGTGGGGATCGAGCATCTTATCAATTCTCGCAACTTGCTCTGAAGCGATTCGCAGGTCTAACTTAACGTGTATTTATAAGGAAACTTTGTATTTTCAAGTTTTCTTTGTATAATACAGTAGTTTTAAAGTTTCCTCTTACGTATCTACGGTTAGAATAAAAACACAGAAAACCAGATATGGCTGCTTCATTAACTTGGCTTCATCATCACCGGCTTGAAGAATCTGCTGAATGATCCTCATTTTAGAAAAAAACATAGATTGCGTCCAGCTGCTTCTCTCCCCGAACATGTCGTAAAAGTCGAATAAGGGATAGTATCCTCTCCAACACGATGAGATACAATAAGCAAGTATTCTCAAGGAGGATTGACGTCAGGCAGGCGGCCGGTCATAAAACACCTTAGCCAAACTCTTGCCGATCCCACTGATCATCATCTGATGATCATCCTCATTTTAATAAGTCCAGGTGGGTTAAAAAGGCCATTTTACCTAATCTCTCATAATCTGCTAGTAAGTAAATTGGATTGCGTACGATTTACTAAAATTCCGACCATTTTACGGCCAGCATGAATCTGCTGCTGAATCGAATAGCGTACTATTCTACGATTTGGTCCATTTTACGAAAATTGCAGAAATCGCTTAGGATTTGCTATTAAATTGAATAATTAAATGCTATAGATAAATTGCTCAAAGTGGTCTTTTAAGCCCCACAGTAATGAACAAGGGCCTCCACAATATAATTTAGTTTTATAGGTTCCGGATTCCATGGTAAGTGGTTTGATATTTACAAAGAGTACCTATTCTGAAGTGTAAGTATGAACTAAGTGCCACTTTTTGATACCATTGTACGTTCTAACGATAGTAAGTTTATCTGATAACAGGTCGTATGTAGGTATATACATATAGTCGGATAGCTATTAGTCTTAAAGCGATGTAGTCATATCGGGATTTAGTCAGAAAGCGATCTAGTCATTACCTATCTAGTCAAATCAAGAGGTAGTCTTAAAGCTTCTAACCCCAATAATGTATTTCCAAGTACCATTTTGGACAATCCACCAACAGCCTGCAACCTTTACAAAATGTTATCGGCCCCTTGAGCGGACAGGTCGTTCTATATTCGTCTCCCGAACACTTACTCTCCGAGAATCTTTACTCCTCAACAGTTTTTTACTCCCTAATGGTATCTGGCCGGTGTATATAAATCAAAACATATAATTACAGTGTAGTGTATATTTTCAACAAAAATAAAATGTGATTATTTCCCACTTCAACACTTCTAAAGGTAACAAGCGGTTGAATTAAGCAAATTATAATCCGAGCATGGCTGCTTGAAGCTTGGGTTTTTGTAACCTGCGTAGTTGTTGCAAGGCTTTTTACCCCAGTTTCGATTTAAGGAGTGCGCGGTACTGAGCCAGACCGTTCGCATTCTTTTTGTAGAACTTCTGTTTCGAGCATCTCTCCAGCCAAGCCGTTATGTTAGGGTACCTGGGAAAGACAATATTAAATGACCTTGTTTCTTTACGCTGCCACTACGACCAGTGTCACTCGTTCTTTTGAACCAGAGTGGTGATAAAATTGTGCGCTAAAATTGACTAATTTCATTCACTTGGTACTGCTCGAATGCATCGCTTTTTAAGTTTTGCAACATGCTATTCCTCACGCTGTTATCCCACGTTTTAGCGATTTGACGGCCGACAAGAGGCACGGGTTCGATTCCCGTTGCGGAAGAATGTGATCTTCAAATATTTCTTCCGGCTCTGTACCAATGGGTTTTTCTGAGCGAAAAATGTATGTGCTCTATACCAGTACTCTCAAACGGTGAAGGAAAACATCGTGAGGAAGCTAGCGGCTTAGTCAGCTCCGCACGCATTGACCATGTCTTTCCTGTGGACAAGGCCGACTAAGCTGAGAGGATGGAATAGGTGCCGGGCAAGCCTACTCCATCTTAATTCGTCCCGGGCACTACAGCGTCCCGTTTGTGAAGGTAAAAAGTTGTCTTCTGACGCTGTATAAATCATCTAATATAGATGATAAAATGCCTTAGACTATGTATATTTTAGAAAATACTATTTTAATTCGGTAAGTTACATTTAATTCGGTATTTCCAATATTATTTCAGAACTTACTTGCTGCTGTCGATAGGTACCAGCTCATTCATAGAGCTGATGCTGGCAACACAGCAGATGTCAGCAAGGGTGACGTCATCGCCCGCCAACCAATCAGAGGTCAGAAAATTCTCAGTGAAATCGTAAGCCTTAATTATCTTCTCTATGTTCTGTGGACATAATTCCTTCTCACCCCTGAAAAGTACTGGCTCCTGGAAAAGAATGAATGAATGAATGAATGAATGAATGAATGAAAATACTTTATTGCAGGGATGTTATGGAACTCCATAACCGTAATTGAAACTATGAGATATCCGAAATAAAAAACTGACCGTAATCGTAACCGAATCTGATTTAAGAGTTTCGAATAATTTCTCGGTCCATCCACGGCCTACGGTTTGACAACACCATCTCACTGCAAAACGACCCACACCACCATTCAGTTACCATCTTACTCCACCGATGGTAACCACGCCTCGCAATCACAAGAAGCTTCATGACCATTCCTTACTCTACTGAACATTATATTTTCTACCAGACCACCAATGCACCAATGCACCAATGTATTCGGATATAAAACATTATTCAATTGTACTTGTCGCGAAATAACTTATAACTTCTCTACTGGACTGGGAGTAAAGAAAAAGCATAAAATCTGTCCAGCTGCTTCTCTCCCCGAGCATGTCGTAAATGTCGACAAAGGGATAGTATAGTATCCTCCAACATGATGAGATATAATAAGCAATAAGTATTCCCAAGGAGGTTGACGTCAGGCAGGCGCAGGCGGCCGGTCATAAAACACCTTAGCCAAAACACACTCAAACATGCTGTGCCGACCCAACATAGAGTGGGATAAAAGCAGGAAGATGATTATGATGACAATTGTCGTGAAAATAGTGTAGGGCTCCTCAATGAAGCTCCTGAGAGCACTGGTAGTCTTGTGGTAGTGATCCTAATGTCCTCGGCCTTCCAATCCTAAGGTCGTAGGTTCAAATCCGGCCGTTTCCCAATGGAATGGAATTGTTTGCGCTATACCATTATCCTCCTACGGTGAAAGAAAACATCATGAGGAAACCTAAAAAAGGTTCAAAAACGTATCAAGTGCAAAGGAGCCTTCGAGGCGCACTTTAAATCCTTTCACCACACTGGTTCGAAAGAACTAGTGACACAATAGTAGCAGTAGGTACTGCAAAGAGGTCGTATATTATATTACTAAAAATGCGTCTGAGTGCATTTCTTGCCTCTTACTGAAGTTTCTCAACTTGGAAAACTGTTCAGTCATAAACTTTACAAAGAAATGAGAAAGTTTTACGACGTCACAGTTCTTCGGGTGGTATTTCCATATTCTTAGCACACGTAGGTAGATAGCGAGTACTTAGGTACTCGAAGACAAAATGAAAAAATCTTACTCATATTATAAATGCGAAAGTTTGTGAGGATGTTTGGATGTTTGGATGTTTGTGCATCAATCACGTCACGGCTTTGATTGAAACTTGGAATATACATAGTACATGTGCTGCATTAACATATAGGCTATTTTCATCTGGGTACCACGTGAGCCAAGCCGCGGGAGACAGCTAGTATCTTATAAATTATTTTGTTGACATTTCACACAGGTCCATCTAACAAAGTTTGTACTATGTCAAGCAACGTTGTGCGCGGTCACAATTTGGTTGGATGACCGCAAGTGGCATTACGAGCTGAGCGCTTCCGTGCTTCGGAGGGCACGTTAAACAGTCCCGGCTTTTAAGTCGTTAAGCCATGACGGAGGCCTTTAGGCGGCCTAAAAACTCCGTCACAAGAGTTTGCCACTAGCTCATACGAACTTATTATTATTATGGGTACTTACAACAGCGCCTCGTGCAGCCGGAAACAGGATACCGCTGTCGAAATGCAGTCTCTGATCAACAACCGCCCTCTTCTGAAGATCTGAAGGGTACAGGGAATCGTCTTTCCCGTACTTGGTGACCAGGTAAGCCCCTATGGCGTGGCTGTAAAATAGAATAATGTTTTTTGTGTGAAATGCCCCGTTACTTTGTTACGTTTTAATATATTTTATTCTCATAAAGAATTTACATTCCCATAATAATGAGAACTTAAAAATACATTTATAATAGTGTTTATTAGTTACTTAGGGTAACGTACAAACTAAAACATACTTATACTTAATTTACATAAAATATTATCTTATATTATAAGAATCTTTGTCCTGACTGACTGACTGACTGACAGACAACGCACAGCCTAAACCGCTGGACGTAGAGACTTGAAATTTCCAGTGTAGGTAAACCTTGGTACGTAGGGGTGTACTAAGAAGGGATTTTTCAAAATTCAACCTCTAAAGGGGTGAAAAGGGATGAAAACCTGAAATCAATTTTTGGTCTAAAACTGCACATAACCTATATCAAATTAAAGAGCCGATTTTTCTCATTTAGTTGATGTCATAATTACCTGTTAATTCTTTATTTTTGGCATGTTTTTCATGAAAAATAGAATACTTTTATTTTGACATAAAATATGACAGCGATGATACCACAGATTAGTAATAGATGATACAAAATATATGGAAAAGGAACTGTCAATGTCAAATTACCTGTGAAAGGAAGCATAAATTATTACTGGTCTAATAAGTTTCCAAACTTGATTATTCATGGAGTTCTGACGTAATTCTACGTCTGATAACTAGATGTCACTGCTAATTCTGATCAAATCCTAGAACGCGCTATCGTTGCGTTTTGAAAAGTTTACCTTAACTTTTAAAATTTTTACTAAATTCACCGAAATTTCTTAATTTTTAGATTTAGGTATGTTTGTTATTCTTTCACGCAAAAACTACGGAATATACTTACACACCCTATTTATAGCCTATTATTCATATTCGTTCGCTAAAGTTAGCCATTGCTTAAAGTTAGCCCTGTCACTGTTTGTCATTAAGAAATGGTAAGAGATGGCAATACTTTAGTCATCGTTTAGCGTACACTATTATTATCTACACTAATCTACACTAATATTATAAAGAGGAAAACTTTGTTTGTATGTTTGTTTGTTTGTACTGAATAGGCTCAAAAACTACTGGACCGATTTTAAAAATTCTTTCACCATTCGAAAGCTACATTATCCACGAGTAACATAGGCTATATTTTATTTTGGAAAAAAATAGGGTTCCGTAAGATATTTGGGTTTTTCGGACACAAGGTGTAAAAAATCAACCAGAAAAGTTACTTATTTTGCGTACGCTGCCTAAACTATAAAAGATAGAACCATAAAATGTTCTAATTAATTGTAGATCTTATAAATATCTACAAAAAAGTCCGCGACACACTATACCCATCTATGTCGAGTGAGGCACAGCAACCATTTTTTTATTTAAAAATCTTGAATTTTTTTTGGACTACATTTAAACGCGTTTATTTTACTCATGCTATTAATCCTTATCAAAATAAATGATTTCATCACTAAGAACAGTTTATGGAGATAATATTTGGTCTTTGAATGATTAAAATTGGACGTTTGGTTTTGAAGTTATGGCGAAATTAAAATATTACGATTTCTGCTGCACGGCCCGTTGCGAAGTGGGCGTCACCAAGGCGGGGGTGCGCGTGCGGGAGGGGAGTTTAGATCTATGAGTAAGGTACCCGCGCGGCTCATATATTATAAATTCGAAAGTTTGTGAGGATGTTTGAATGTTTGGATGTTTGTGTGTGCCTCAATCACGGCGGAACGGATTTGAATGAAACTTGGAATATACATAGTACATATACTGGATTAATATATAGGCTATTTGTTATCCGGGTATCTCGCGAGCGAAGCCGCGGGCGGCAGCTAGTAATGAATAATGAGGATAATAGGTACCTACCTACCTACGTGTGCTGGAATGGGACATAGGGTACATTTTAACTGGGTAACGCGTGAGCGAAGCCGCGGGCGGCTGCTAGTTTACACATAAATATCATCACAATTTTTTTTTGTTTGAGGCAGGTTGTGCGCGTAGTATTGTAACATTATCTAACAAAACCACACTGCTACTCGTACCACGATATATACCTACTGAGCGAGTTGTTGGCGTTAGGTATTTATAAAAAGTGTCATGGAGGAACGAACTTGATGTCCACTCTATAAACTTGCAGAGGCCTTAATCGGGATGAATGGAAAAAGGGAAGGGAGGCATTTGCCCAGCAGTACCTATTAGTTTAAATCATATTAGAGATTACCTGTCCCAAATAACAAAGTCGTCATCTTTAAGCATCGGGATTGTGTGTTGGGGATTTAACTGTAAACAAAATACAACCATTAGTATATAGATGGCACCACTAGTCGAATCGAAAGTCTCGAAGTAACTACACAATACAAGTAACAAAAAAATATGTTTTATTAAACCCAAGACGATAAAAAATTGCTTTCTACAACATATCTAAAAATCTTATCTAAAGTGAAACTAACGTAATGCAAAATAACTGCATCGAAATCGGTTCTGTAGTTATTGAGTTTCCGAGGTGCAAAAACTAAGCTGCTGCAGCGCCCCCTGGTGGACTATGGCCGTACAATATATCCAAGAACCTTTCCTGATATTACACCAATAAATTGCAAAACACCGCATCGAAATCGATACAGTAGTTTTTGAGGTAAATGGTAACAGACAAACACACCTACCTTCACAAACTCCTCATTCAGATGCTCTCCCTCCAGCAGGTCGACGTCTATGTACTCCACGTCGGATATCTTCAGAGCGTCGAGGGTCATGTAGACCGCGCGGACCGGGGGACTGGCATCCAACTTGTACAACGTCAGCACCATATTCAGAGCTGTTAAACAAAATCAAATGAATAATTTGTGGACATTTCACACAGGGCCATCTAGCCCCAAAATATGCAAAGCTTGTACTATGCAAGTGGCATTACGAGCTGAGCACTTCCGTGCTTCGGAGGGCACGTTCCCGATTTTTAAGACGTTAAGCCATGACGGAGACCACTAGCTCATACGATAGAGTTGGCCACTAGCTCATACGAACTTACTTTGGATTAGTTTTGTTTTGCTGTAGGTACCATGAATTAAAAGTTGAAAACGTGGATAAAAAGACAATAATCTTAGTTCACAATCAAGAGCTGAAGGACACAGTTTCAGTTTTTGGGTACCTATCTAATAGTCTTACCCAATACACCAAGACTTTTTGACTTATCTGCAAAGGCGTGTACACACAAGGCAAAGCTCTGAAGAGTATTTTTTACTTCCTTTAAACATTGAAGACTTAAAAGTCTTTCTTTATTCTTTATTGTACATAATATAAAACACAGAAAACACAGACATAAAGTAAGGACATGTACAAAGGCGAGCTTAACCCTACAAAGAGTTTTCTTCCAGCAAACCTTTAGCTAGAGAGAGGTGGAGTATAGATAGCTGGTACATGTTCAAAACAAGACAAACATTTAAGTATACAGATAAATAAATAGAGAATGAATAAGTCTTTAACAAGCCGTTGGATTTTTGCCAACAATTTACGTTCAATCAAATTGCACAACAATTTTGTGTCTGGACTTTAAATGCAATTTGTTTTCCACTCTTATCTCCATTGTAATTGTGATATTTACATTCAGATGAGACGCTGCTTGAAATTCACTGGCGTCTTGTAATCGACTCATTAATAATGATGTAGAACAAATTCGAGCACGAAAATGAACGAAACAGCTCCCTTATAACCCGATTATGAGCAAAAAGGTTATTTTGTCATTTACTTCTTTAGAATTAAATCTCAGTGGGGTGACGGGCGAACGCTTACCTACGCAAAGGACGCAGGTTCGATTGCCGCTGCGGGCTGTTCGCATTTTCTGCAAATATTTCTTTAGGGTTTGTTTATTTAGGTACCATGGTTGAACCTACTAGGTACCTATAAATGAATGAAAATACTTTATTGCACATCTTACAAATTAGATAACTAGTTAACAAAATGAACGTAATGTACAACGGACGGTCTTATCGCTAATAAGCGATCTCTTCCAGACAACCTTTGGATGGAGAGGAATTTGAAGAAGTTGATATAAATCGAAAGTTTCACAGCTAAATACGTTTTTATCTTTAACGTTAAAAAAAAGTTTCAAAATACTGCAATCTAGTCGTTTTGTTTCATTAGTAGGTACCTTACATTGTCAACTTCACAAGTTCACTGATAAATCGTATCGTAATTCTCTTTCAAATTCATTATCTTTAGGATAATTGACCCCTCTTAAGATCACCAGTGAAGTTGAATAATAAGGCCACGGGCCACAGGGTAGTACTGTAACTGTAACCGAGAATTGTTTGCAATCGAATGAGCAGTAGCCAGTGGAGTGTCAAAGTTGCAGAGCAGTGGTGGTCTACTGGTAGCAGATTTCCGAACCTAAGGTCGTACCAATGGATTTTTCTGTTCGAAAATGTATGTGCTCTACACAAACGGTGAAGGAAAATATCGTGAGAAAACCAAAAATAATAGAACTTAAGTTCGGAAACATGGTGTCAGAGCATGTAAGAAGTCTTTGAGGCACATTTTTAAATTTTTTCACTACACTGGTTTGAGTAGCAGTCGTAAAGTTACATAATAAGGAGGCAGGGAGCATAGTAGGTTCCGTTAGCGAGAATTGTTTCCAACCGAACGGGCGGTTTGCAATAACAGCTGTTCATAACGCATTGATAGTACCTATGCGATTGTAGCATAGTGGTTCAATGAAGCGCATTCAACTTTATGTAGGTCTGTTCTTATCTGACATAACAAGGGATTGTTTGACATTATGTACCTACCTATTATTTTTGTGACTTTTATATTTTACCAGCTGCCGCCCGCGGCTTCGCTCGCGTGGTACCCGGATAAAAAATAGCTTATCTGTTAATCCAGCACATATACTATGTACATTACAAGTTTCATTCAAATCCGTTCAGCCGTTTAGGCATGATTGAGGCACAAACATCCAAACATTCAAACATCCAAACATCCTCACAAACTTTCGCATTTATAATATAAGTAAGATTTCTATTAACTTGTGACGAGTAACCCTTACGAAATAAATTATTATGATTATGGTTTCCTTCCATCTCTTTCAATAAAAAAATACACCTATACCAACTACGAAAAAAAAACTCCCTTAGCTAATCTGAACAACCAAGTTACATAGGTAAATGACTTAAAATAAGGAATTTGTACATTGTGCTGTATCTTTTATGATGTCACACGAAATAATCTGCCAATTGATGATTTGATGTATTTCTTGTGGATAAGACTGACTAAGCTAGGAAGATGGGCGATTTAATAAAAACCAGTCAAGGTCTAAATGGAAAAAGGGGAGGGAGGCCTTTGTCCAGCAGTGGGACAATAAGGGCTGATAATAATAATAATAGTCAAGTACGAGTCGAATTCGCACAAGAAGGGTTCCGTACCATCGCACATGTTCTTTTAATATGACTTTTACTCTATGTTTAAATAGGTAGTTTCAATGATCGAATACGAACGCTAAATTTATTTATTCTTATTTCGCTTATAATTTAATTCCGCATATAATTCTACCCTACTTTGTTAAAACAAAGTACCTACTTTGTTTGATCCAAACAAGAGAAATTATTTTGGCCACAGAAAAGACAATCACTACATTTTTGTTTAGGTAAAATAAGTAGGTACGTTTACGTAAATCTTAATATATAAAACTTACGTTACTGACTGACTGGCTGGCTGATAAACAGCCTAAACCATAAAGTCCTAGAAATATTAGACTTAAAGGGTATGTAACTTATGGTGTAGGGGAGCACTAAGAATTCCCGAAATTCTTTTCCCAGCGAACACAGTGGGAAAATAAAGATTTTATGGAAAAAAAGACTCAACGCAGACACAGAACAAAAAATAATATGTAGGTATAGACGCGGACAAGGTCGCGATCATTCTACTAGTAGGTAAATACCTATTTAAAACTTCTCAGTGATACTGTTATCAAAACAATTTCACATCTTATAAACCGGTTACTAAAGCTACTCATTACTAAGCTAGCCACCAAGCCGTTCTAAAAATAGAACGTATTTCAATTGATACCGGTCCTAACTCTCAGTTCAAAAACGTACTACAGATTCACCTTGGAAACCACAACAATATTATACACAATCATACAAATTTGTATGAAAATCTAAGCAGATAATAATATTCCTAGTAAATAGTCTACAGTAAATAAAATTAGTACCTTTCGTAACATGCCATTAAATGGACGACAAATTAGACAAATGGACGACAAATTTTGTCGTGCAAATGCCGTCCTACATAATCTTAACAATTTAAAAATTGTTGTCAAAATCGAAAGAGACCAATGCAAAAGAATTATGATATAAAAATAATAAGTATGATAATATCTTTGAGATCAATGCGGTAATTTTACAAATGGATAACTTTATATAGGGAATTATACAGATATTATTAAATAGAGTCACCTACCTTTTTTGTGTAGACGTGTTCACAGCACAAACGATTTGATTGCAATGCTTCACACAGCCGAATGGTCAGTAATCAAATATTCGTCTCATACATGACTGGTAGGATGTAAACTCGTTTGGATGCGGCATGCACGATAAGAACTGATAACAATGACTTGCATAATATTGTTTATTGAGTGTTCTTACTAACTTTTTAACCAGCGTTTTGACCGCGGCATTGTTTGCGTGGTACTTTAATACAAAGTTCAGTGTATGCATGGTACCTAGTGTACCTATTGTAAATTTCATTCTAACCCGTTCAGCCGTTACGCCGTGATTGAGACTCAATTTTTCAAACATTGATTATATTATTAAAACTTTCAGTTGTATTATTTTAGTAGCATTGTGTGTTAACAATTACTTTTAGCTACTTACTTACTAAGCCTTCTTTGTCCGTCCGTCTGTCAGCAGGCTGTATCTCATAATCCGTAATTATAACAACAAATAATAAAAATAAAATAAAAAGATGTCCCATGCAAAAAAAAATCTGCTCATGAACGATGGAACCCTTCGTGTGCGAATTCGACTCGCACTTGACCGATTTTTATTTTTCAATCTAATCAAAATGTGCTGATTTGGGTAAGTATACCTAATTATTAATCGGGTATTATTAATCATTGACACCTTCACTACATAGTATAAAACAAAGTCGCTTCCCGCTGTCTGTCCCTATGTACCTATGCTTAGATCTTTAAAACTACGCTAAGGAATTTGATGCGGTTTTTTTTAATAGATAGAATGATTCAAAAGGAAGGTTTATATGTATGATACATGCATAATATAGTAGAGAAACACTGATAATTTTAGTGGTTTCTAATGTGATGTCGTAAATAAACACATTTTTTTGCGCTAACATTTCAAACGCTGGCTGAACCCTACGTGATAGATCAAAATAATGTACTGCAGTATTGTACACCTTAAAAAGGTCTACAATAAAGTCCCTGATAGTATATGTCTATCTCTTATTGCACCCGTGCGAAGCCGGGGCTGGACACTAGTAACTTATAATATGTGCTCAGTCATGTTTGTCACTATCTAGCAGAATGACATAGCTCTTTAGAGCAACGACGTTGACATTATAAAACGTCTATTCTGTAAAATGATGTTTAGGTAGACTATGGAAGCAAACCTTAGTGACGCGGACGCCGCGACACAGCTACTACGAAAATGAACGGAACGCCATTGCAGTGTCAATGATGCGAATGGCGTTCAATACAATTATTTTCGTACCTTTATACATATCATAAGATACATAATAAAATTACGCCTGTTTCCCATTAGGGGCTCGTAGAGATCACGGATCTCCATTTGCTACGATCCTGACGTACTTTTTTCGCTTCATTCACTCTCATTACATTCTTCACGCATGCTCGTCTGTTTAGGGTAGGTACTCTTGACCTGGTTCTTTTTTAAAACATCGCCGGGTTTCCAACGGTACCATTCACACTTACCTTAGATACCTTACCTTCAGATGAGTAAGTTACATAAGTTGAGTAAGCTAAGTTTTACTTATTTCTTATATAATTCACCAAAAAAAAAAAAATTAAATTTTTACATCGTACATAGCATAATATAATCCTATCCTACAATCCTACTTATATTATACCTAAATGCGAAAGTTTGTGAGTTTGGATGTTTGTGCCTCAATCACGCCTAAACGGCTGAACGGATTGCAAAGAAACTCTTAATATACATAGTACATGTACTGGATTAACATATAGGCTATTTTTCATCCGGGTACCACGCGAGCCGCGTCACCAAGCTGCGTCTTCAATCAAGCCGCGGATGGCAGCTAGTATTTTTCATACATCTTGGCAAAAGGGATAAAACTTTAAACTGAGTAATAGATTGTAAACAGTTTGACAGTTAAAACCATAGATTAAAAAACGGTTAAGCGTAGGTGGTACAGCCTTGTTTCTAATATTCCATTATAAGTACCTATTTGTTTGGTTTCCATAAACTAACAGCTTCGTTTGACGTATGTGTTTGGGTAATAATTTATGATTTTTAACGTAAGTACCTAACTACTTTTTATATCTAGGAGTGTAGGACTTTTCATTAGGACGAAACCGGGTTTTAAAAATAATGTTAGAACATGATTTCTGTATTCTGGGTTCAAATTAATTCTTAAAACTTTACTTTGGTATTTCAATTATATATTAAATTATGTATTTCGCAAAGATTTACGTCTGGCGTTAAGTTTTTTAGAATAACGACTGCTCTATTTTTTAGGCATAACCTTTGAAACCTAAACTTATAGACGGACGGCTTGGCTAAATTTATGTACCTAGGTACTTTGAGTTAATATTTTGTATCAGTTACATAACATTCCTACATAAATAAATTAACATTTCATTCCATTTCAGTCCTCTTACTATTGTATAAAAATGGTCTTCATTGCTTCATTGATCCCTTATCATAACTTGATATGGTGGAATAGACTAACATTTTTTTGTACTTATTTATTTATTGGAAAAACAAACAGCTACAATACAGGAGTTTCATCATCGCTTACTTACCACTACACCGGACGCAGTTCCGACGTCCAAAAGTAATAAATTTGGGAGTTAATCCGACATTCTCTCCATCGGCGATGGTCCACACTGAAACATCCGAGTAATGAAAAATGCGCTGTGTGAAAATTGCTTGATTTTATATTTAAAGTTACTACGGATATGAAGTTTTAAAAGATGCACAACGAAGAGGCTGGCTAAATCAAAAGGTCTTCACCCCAGCAGTGGGTGATAATGTCCCACTGAGTCTGGTTTTTTGACAGAGACCGAGAACCCAGTTCTCGGCCGAACGTTAGTGAGTTATACCTTTCTATTCTCTGTCTACCAGGTTGAAATGATGAGTGAAGAGAGACCGAACAACATGGTGAAGTTTCGTCATCAGCATTATATTCCTGCCCTTATCCCACTATGTGTGGGGACAACACAGCATGTTCTCTTCTTCCATCCCCTTGTCACCCGTCGTCTCTGTACCTACTTGTACTCAATGTCAACTTTCACACATCCACCTTTTCTTTGGCCTACCTTTACCTAATCCATTTATTCCATTTATATCTCTCATCACAACATGACATTAATCCCTCCTCATGACGTCATGCCCATACCACGCTGGCCTATTACTGCCACTTTCTAGTCAACTCACACATCCATCTGAACATTCGCATCACAGCCATGGGTAGGTACCTACTCTTCTTTCATCCATCCCTTTGGTTTCCTCAAATCCATACAGCACGAGTTTTATGGTCTCATGGTGAAGTTTCGTGCGGTCTCAAATAGTAATACTTAGGTGACCAACACATAATTCTGTAACAGATAATGCATCCCACACATTGTTATCCGACTAGCCTCATATTACTTAGGTACTGTACCCACAACCTGCCCACAAGCTGCATTATAAACGCATTTATTTATTGGTAAATATGAATGTGGATGGATACATTGCCAGAGGAAGGCCAAATAAAATAATGGATGGATTGTGTGAAAGATGACATGCGTGTGAAAGGAGGGGGTAGGTACTGATATGACGAATGATAGGAAAGTGGTGATTATAACATCAAGAAAGTCGCTGGTAAAACCTGGCTAAGAGACGCCCAGGACCGAAGATGGCTATACCAAGCTGAAATTATGATGATGATGAAAGATTATTAATCTATTTCTTATATTAAATATTCATTCAGGGCCCAGTTTGACCACACGATGAGACCATAATAATTGTTTCAATTAAGGTTTCCGTTCTTCAAGTATCCTTCTTAGGATCGCCATGCTAAGAAAATCAAGCAAAACTATACAGTTTTAAATCACATCCACAGGTAGCTAGATAGTTTTCTTAAGCAAGAGTTTAACGTGACATAATTAATGGAAAAATAAAACACTTTTATAAAGCGCCATCTGTACAAAAACTCGCGAAGTAAGTTGCCAACCTATTTCTAACAGGTTTTTTCAAGCAACCCAACCCGAAGTACTTTAACATAATTGAATGGTTCTGTTTTCAAAAACTTCCGCTACTCGCCGATAGGTGGCAGAGTTAGTCCAACTAAATACAAACTAAGCAGAGTTTGCTATTGAATTTGAATTGAATCTAATTTTGATGGCAATGTTAGTCCAACAATTATACAACATAGCAATTTAGCAATTATTTTATTTATTATTATTATTTATTTATTTTATTTAACAATTTCTTTTGTATTTTGTAAATTATCTTTGTAATAGTTCTAAGTTTCTTGCTGTTAATAAAGACATTCACATAGCAATGAAACTATTGAATAAAATTAAAAACTCCGTCATAAGAGTTGGCCACTAGCTCATACGAAATAACTTACGTTATTTTTAGGTACTTTTATATCGATTTTTGAGAAATTATGATGAGTAGAGCTGATTACCTATTTAATAATAATTAGAAAATTGTTTTTTCTAAACTAAAATCTCGTCTCTAATTTTATTCAGACGGCGTATTACCTGTCTCTTGTTGAAATTGACTGTGCGGGGTAAGTAGGTATTTATTTTTAGATGTACCTAAACTTTTTACCTAATCTAATCATGAAAATATATTTTTTAGGATATTGCCAGAGTTCGGTCAGTGGCTGCCCGGATACCAAAGTAACTGCAATTGACTCCATGCCTTATGGCATCATCATAAAATCAAACTATTTAAAATAAAACCTAGGGTTGCCAAAAAGGAGGACTTAAAAGATCATGCATATCTTTTGTGTTTTTTACCCGATTGCGAAGAAAATTTCGGGTGTACCTATGTATGACTGTATAATTATGTATGTGTGTGTGTATGCATATTCATTTGGCGGATTTTGACAAATAAGTTGTCGTTGGATTTGTCCAGATGACAAAAGTGTAGGCTTTATAAAGTGGCAATAAATATAATAATGACCGCCTCTAAAAAGCCATTTTCATGAAATCATGAAATACTTTTTATGGTAGATAAGAATAGGTAGGTAGAAGCCACCTTTTTACGTAGGTAGTGTGCGTTGAAGGTTTTGAGGTTTTGTGTTCCAAGTGAAAAGTGATTCCGTGAAACTTTTTTACAAGTTTTCACTACATAGGAAGGCATAATTTTATTTTTAAGACTCGTGACGTACTAAGAGCGATGAGCATGGTTTTAGTGTAGGTGTGAGCGTGTATGTTTACTTGCAGGAGCACGGTTTTGTGTGGCTTCACTTTTGTTGTTCGCGGCGCGCCGTCTTTTCTTTTTATTTGGTCTGAGATGCCTACCTACTTCGAAAGAAGCCATGGGCTCTAACTAGTAAGTCGGCTCGCTACTTCAATTAATCCTTGAACAGACACCGGACAGGGAAATTGCTCGTTATAAAGCCCTGGGGGTCTCTTGCATGGCTTTTACTGTTATTTTCATAATAAGAATTAAATAGAAGTTCAAAGATTATACAACAAACGTGTTACGTTACATAAGTATGTAGGTAGGTACTTACCCTCTTTTGATAATGTAGGTACCTAAAAGACAATGACCTTTGTTAAATTGAGACCTTAGTAAAATTCGTCTTTTATTATTCTCGCTTAGCATGGTAATCATCATCATTTTCCTTTCCTTGTCCCACTAGGGTGATGTGTCTGGGCACATGTTTCCGTCTTTCATCTTCTCCTATCTCTCATCATCTCAGTCATATCCTCTTTCACACAATCCATCCATCTTTACATTGGTTTTCCTCTGTCTATCTATCCATATTCATTATTCATCACTCGCCTTGTAACATGACTTTCTTCCCTCCGCATAACATGCCCATAACATCATCATCTTCCTGCCCTTATCCCGCTCTATGTGGGGTCGGCACAGCATGATCCTAGGATCATGCTGTAAGAGTTTTGGCTAAGGTGTTTTATGACCGGCCGCCTGCCTGACGTCAACCCTCCTTGGGAATACTTGCTTATTGTATCTCATCATGTTGGAGAGGATACTATCCCTTAGTCGACTTTTACGACATGCTCAGTGAGAGAAGCAGCTGGACGCATTCTATGTTTTTTCTTTACTCCCAGTCCAGCAGAGAAGTAAACATGCCCATAACATGCCAACCTATTTTTTAATAATAAATAATAACCTATTACTCAAGTGCACGAAAGGCGCACTTTAAATCCTTTCACCACACTGGTTCGAAAGAAATAATGACACGGCTAGAGGTAGTTAGTTATGGAAAACATTCAAGTAAGTAAGTAAGTAAGTTCGTATGAGCTAGTGGCCAACTCTTGTGACAACATTCAAGTATGCTTAGGTACCATTAGGTAATGGTGGAAATGATAAAAAATAGGAGGAAAACAGATCGTGATTCAAAGATAGCATGCTAATTACTAGCAGGTGCTTAATACACACCCTAGATAGTAACTAGCATGCTTTTATATTTATAATTGTAGGTACTTTATTGTCATGCTACGGAGATGCGAATGTTGAGATGGATGTGTGGAGTTACCAGAATGGATAGGATACGGAATGAGTACATCAGAGGAAGTTTCAGCCCTCTTTAATTACGCACGTCGGCTCTGATGAGGGTTCCGTGGCTTTACTCGCTCGATTTGACAGAAAAGTTAAGAAATGGACCTAGATAAAAAACTTAACCGCGTAGAATTTAAGTAACATATTACAGCGACACCTTATTTACCGAAATCCGCTTAGCAGGTTGAGCTAAAGCGACATTCAAAAGAATTAATAGAAAATGGTTTCTTACAGCCTCTATTTTATTACATTTTATACATAATACTTTTAGCTTATGTCACGATACTCAAGTAGTACAAACGAGTGCTACGACAATTCATTGGCTAAAAAATCCATCCAGTCATATGGGCTTTAGAAACCGCTAAAAGAATTAACATAGATATATATACTAAGGCCTTTTACCATCTATAGTAGATGATGTATACCTACAGCGTCAGGAGGCAACTTTTACCTTCACAAACGGGACGCTGTAGTGCCCGGGACGAATTAAGATGGAGTATGCTTGCCGAGCACCTATTCCATAGGTAGTATAGAATAGATATATAATATATTTACCTAGGTATATATAGATAGGTATATCCAATAGCATTACCCTCTTTCGCTACCTGGTAAAAAAGTAAACTCCAAACAACTTTAGGCAGTTATGATATCAAAAGTCAGCGATCTTTTTTGTTTTTAAATCACATACAGTTTTATTTTAACCTATCACTGGGATTTTCTGTGTCTTGAATATAATAAATTATGAGTACCATGGTACCACTACCCGGACCCGGAAGAAATATTTGCAGAACATGCAGAACATTCAAACATTTCTCTCGCAACAGGAATAGAACTGGCATATGTCGTGTCTCAGCCGAGCATTAGCCCGCCACGTCATCGAGGTCGTTTTGCCCGGTTGACGCCGTGGCAAAAATTATTATTTACCTCTGTTGGTAATATCACAACATCAACGATTCAGTTCAGCTCCTCCAAGTTGCCAATTAATTAGGAGCAAATGGATGCCTTTTTGTTGCCGCCCCAGAAATAATTACCTAACTAACCTAAATGTACCTGCGGTGAAAAGATTCCTCCTCGTTATTTATGAAGATAAAATATTATTTCCTATACGGGGTATATTTATTTGCTATATACTCGTAGAGATACAAAGTGTTTTTATGCCTACGACAATAATCAAAAACAAATGATTTGATGACATTTTTAATTATTATAGGCGATTTTTTATATTAACTTATACATTTTCTGTAAATTTTACCCAACAATTATTAATTCAACAATAATCAATTTTTACATAAAATCACCGATAGAGGTCACTCGACGGAGTCAAGCATCATAATATTCTCATTCTTCATGCATGCTCGTCGGTTTAGGATACTTTTGACGTCTTTCCAAAACTTCGCCGATTTGGTCCAGGTACGTACCTACGCCGAGGTCTTCCCCTTCCAAAGGTACTATTCACACTCGTCTCATACACCTGTTTCGTTAATTTTCTTTCATTTACAAACTTATTAGATTTTACGATCTCCACACAATGTTTTCCTTCACGATTTAAGAGTACTGGTATAACGCTCATATTTTCACAGAATAATCAAAACGTGCATAACTGGATTTAATGCCTTTTTAGGTTCTACGACATGCTGGTTTCCGATGTTTTCCTTCACCGTTTGAGAGTACTAGTATAGTGCTACCACTAGACCACCAAGGAGACTAAGAAGAAGGAAGTTAAGAAGAGAATCCAGCTAGGTTGGGTAGTATTTGGAAAATTACGTCAAGTTTTCACGTTACCTATACCACAATGCCTGAAAACCAAAGTGTTCAATCAGTGCGTCCTACCTGTTATGACATACGGAGCCAAAACGTGGACACTCACAGTGCGGCTAGTCCACCAGTTCAAAGTCGCTCAGCGAGCTATCGAAAGAGCTATGCTCGGAGTTTCTCTGAAGGATCCGTAATGATGTCACCGACATTGCTCAGAGAATTGCAAACTGAAGTGGCAGTGGGCTGGTCATATCTGCGGAAGAACCGACAACCGCTGGGGTAAACGAGTTCTTAAGTGGAGACCGCGACTCCGCAAATGTAATGTAGGACGCCCTCCGGCTAGGTGGAGTGACGATCTGCGAAAGGCTGCTGGCAGAGACTGGATGCGCCAAGCCAAAGATAGGGCGCGATGGCGCTCATTAGGGGAGGCCTATGTCCAGCAGTGAACTGATCATGATGATGATGACTAGACCAACAATACGCAACCACTAGACCACCAGTACTCACATGACCACACTGACATCGGAGTCGAATTACCAAGGACCTTTGCGGTCTTGTTTAGCATTCCGATCGGTGGGTGATTTTGCAAATTAATGGGGAACGTGGGGTGGCCCCGAAACAACCCCCGATTACGAACAAATCTATTCGGCTAAAAAAAGTAAGTTTGTATGAGCTAGTGGCCAACTCTTGTGACGGAATTTTTAGGCCGCCTAAAGGCCTCCGTCGTGGCTTAACGACTTAAAAGCCGGGACCGACAATTTAACGTTTAGCTCGTAATGCCACTTGCAGTCACCCATCCCAATTCGGCTGATGTAGTATTGACAAAGAAAACAAAACACCCAAAAGTCACATACATAGTTCTGACTAGAATTTCCTATACATAGGCAAGGCACGTCTTAACATATTGTATAAGAACCTACATAAATACCAAAAAATATTTTTTCCCGCAGTAGGAATCGAAGTCGCTCCTCTTGGGTCTTTTGGCACCAAGGATATCATATTAATAAAAAATACATGACTATAAGGGTTGGTGAATACCAACCCTTACCTATATCATGTATTTTTGATGTCCACACTAACGTCATTCAAATGTCAGGACGAACTTCAAATAGCAAATCCACACTAATAAATAATAAACGAGAAAGACTGTCCGTTATTTTATACGTCTAAGCCGCTGAACAGATTTCGATCTTTGTCAGAAATAAATTGCATTCTTAGAAAGGAAGGCTTGTCTCAAAATTGAATGCGGACGAAGTAGAGGGCTACAGGCTCTAATAATAAGAGAGAGCTTATTAAACAATTTAATAGAAAAGAAATGTTAGACAAAACAATACAGCGATATCCATGTTACTATCAGTTTATTTGTCTTTTGTAAATTACACTTAAAAAACTGTTTATGAAAGTGTTTTTTTTTATTTATGCCGCAGTTCATTATTGAAAATCAAACACCTTTCAGCCGCGTCTATTAGTCTTGAAAGGTAGATGGTTCAGTTAAAGTTTCACTTTACACAGAGGCAGTACTGTCCATTATGTTGTGAACTTTCCATTAAGACAATCTGACAGTTCTAAAATTGTAGATGTCCTTATTATCTCGATCTAAGCTCGCAAAGGAAATGCCTAAGGAAATGCACAATCGAACTTTATCTTACCAAGCTGTACTCCAATATCTTAAATAAATCTATTACTAAATTATAATACACTGCGTTTCATTAAAAGTCCTTCAAACACTATATCGAATTATATCGCATTTGTCACTTTTAATACCAACAAATAATTTCAAAACTTTGAAATTGTTTGATGCTATCTGTACTACAGTATTTAGGTGTAGTAGGTAACGTATGCTAATTTAATCTCAACAACTGAAGACATTCCTTGAAATCTTCATCTACACATTAAAGATCTTCTAATGATCACACGTCTAAACATGAAGAAATATATAAGAAACTAGTTTAAAACCTGATGAGGACTGGCTACTTAATGTCTACCATTTTAGAAACTCTCCATCTCGTGGCGTAGCTTGCTTAGACGTTCTTGATTGATCGTCGAAGTTAAGCAACGTTGTGCTCGGTCACAATTGGGATGGGTGACAGCAAGTGGCATTACGAGCTGTACGCTTCCGTGCTTCGGAGTGCACGTTAAATTGTCGGTCCTGGCTTTTAAGTCGTTAAGCCATGACGGAAGCCACTCATACGAACTTACTTTATTTCCGTATACATTCTAGTTACTAATCAGTGCAAACGCATAATTTTATAAATATTAGGTGAACGTTTAATATATAAATTACAGCTTTTAAGATCATTAACTTAAGCTTAAATCTTATATTATAAGAATCTTTGTCCTGACTGACTGACTGACTGACTGACTGACTGACAGACAACGCACAGCCTAAACCGCTGGACGTAATTGAAATTTTCAGTGTAGGTAAACCTTGGTACGTAGGGGTGTACTAAGAAGGGATTTTTCAAAATTCAACCTCTAAAGGGGTGAAAAGGGATGAAAACCTGGAATCAATTTTTAGTCTAAAACTGCACATAACCTATATCAAATTAAAGAGCCGATTTTTCTCATTTAGTTGATGTCATAATTACCTGTAAATTCTTTATTTTTGGCATGTTTTTCATGAAAATAATAGAATACTTTTATTTTGACCTATGACAGCGATGATACCACAGATTAGTAATAGATGATACAAAACATATGGAAAAGGAACTGTCAATGTCAAATTAATTACCCTACATTCATTAGCGTCTAAAAAAAATTGTTGCGATAATATTTTGGACTGCTAACACTGCAGGTGGGTTACTATGTGGTATTAGAGCAGGGCAGTAGTTGAACTGCTCGACTTTTTTGTGCTTATTTGTTCTGCATAAGGTTCAAAATGGCACAAAAAAGTCGGGCAGTTCAAATACTGCTCTACTCTAAGAATCCATAGTAACCCCCCAGTATAAAACACCACCAGTTAAAAGTGTTCTTCAGTGGCAATACTTTAGTCATCGTTTAGCGTATACTATATTATAATGAATAATGAGGATAGTAGGTACCTACGTGTGCTGGAATGGGACATAGGGTACTTTTTATCTGGGTACCGCGTGAGCGAAGCTGCGGGCGGCTGCTAGTTATATATAAAGTAGCCTTTTAAGTGGAACTTTAAAATTTCTTTAAACAGAAAATTTTAACTAACTTATAAAAACGTTGGCTGTAATGGCATCACCTAGAAGAATTTTATTAGTAACTACAATTATTTGATCAGTCGTATAGAGAAGAAAAACAGATAAGAACCGTTAGGGAACAAGGGTAGGTACTCAAATCCCGGCTACAGACAGAGAAATCAAGTACATAATATATCGTCACCCCACAGTGAAATAACATTACAGAGAGCCCAGGTGGTCTAGTAGAGCGACCCCACCTGCCGATCCTAAGGTGTTCAGGTTCGTGGGTTCAAATCCAGTCGTGCACATATGAATTTTTATTTTTTTCTTGATTTTCAACGGTGAAGGAAAACATCGTGACACCGACATGTCGCAGAACCTAATAAGTTCAAAAGCATGTGTCAAGTGCACGAAAGGAGCCTTTGAGGCGCACCTTACAATACTTTCACCACACTTGTTCGAAGGATTAGTTGCACCATTAGTAATGTAATTTATTACTGACAAATTACATTGATAACAGGAATGGAAGAAGAGAACATGCTGTGTTAATTCCACATACAGTGGGATAAGGGCAGGAAAATGATGATGATGATGATATTAGCCAGACCTTTACTAGGTCAGATTGAAAGCACCGTTTATTGAATAGGTTTTAATGAAAATATTAGGAACGTGCTTGGGGAAGCTCCTATTTATTGGTCGGCATGTAAGCAAAACCAATGACAGCGCTAGAGAAACAAAACCCTGATCCCTCGTCAAATTGAACCCGGATCGTAGAATTTGTTTAAAACATTTTAGAAAACTCGCTAATCTTTCGACTCTATTTATTAGAGTCAAAAGTAATTTAGTTCAATGTAATTTTGTTGTTATCCGACAGAGAACCAAAGTCACCGACATAGCTCAGAGAATTAGCAAACTGAGGTGGAACTGCCACTGTGGTAATGGGCTGGTCATATTTGACGAAGAACCGACAACTTACCTGATCTTATCTGCTTATATACTTATCTGATTATGTACTTATCTGATTATATACTTATCTACTTATCTGCTTATAATACTTATCTGTTTATATACTTATCTGAGGAGTTTCAAAAATTTAGTACAACTCTCATTTTGGCATGTGCTTCAAGTTTATATTTTTTTCTCTACGTATTTAGATTATAATAGCCTCATAATTGAAAATTTACCTTTTTTACTAGGTACGTATTTACCTAAATTTTGAAGAAATCCAGCTAGAATTAAATATTTGTAAATTATTTTAGGAAAATACCCCCCTTCAGTTTGGATTGTCCCCAGTGATAAGTGAAAACTTTAAGTTCAATAACATAATTATTTTCTGGAACACCTGGACATGAATTTTAACGTTCAGCACACTATTTCGATTTGCTCATAGACTGTAGGTACTAAAGTAACTATCATCTTGGAAGCACTACTGAGCAATCAAGGGTCCAATTTCCTGCGGCGAGCTGATGCAATTATATCGGAAACCTCGCGATGAATCGACAATGTCTTTGGGCTGCGGTTTTGACCAATTTAGTATTATTATTGACTATATCGCAAAGTACCTCGTCATTCATAATCGACTTATGAACCTCCAATACCTATCTGAAATGGTCAGGCATCATGGGAAAAGAAAGAACTGATTTATTTATTTATATTTATTTATTTATTTGAAAGACCTACAGCTTACATTAGTAGTGGTATGGTAAACTAGACTGAGAAAAAGTTTGAGTGAAATTGAGTGAGTAAAATAAAATTGGTTCACCATATCAATTTTGGGACTTTAAATCAGGAGTGGCTGCAAGTTTTCTTATTTATTTTTCTTGCGGCTCTGCCTACCCCTTTAAAAATACGGCTGTGATAATATGTATGTAGGTACATAATGTAGAACTGATAATGTTTCATATTGTGATGCTATAGACTAAGTTAAACTAAAAAACTAAGGTCTTAGATGATTTATACAGCATCAGGAGGCAAATTTTGTCTACTCTAACGGGACGCTGTAGTGCCCGGGACGAATTTAGATAGAGTAGGCTTGCTCAGCACCTATACCACCCTCTCAGCTTAGTCGGCCTTATTCACAGAAATGACATGGTCAAACGTGCGGAGTCGACTAAGCCGCGAGTTTCCTCACGATATTTTCCTTCACCATTTGAGAGCAAGTAATTTGGTTTTTTACACTCATAATTTTTTAGAACATAAAAACCCACTGGAGCACCACTGAATTTGAGCCCACGACCGCTATCACTAGACCATCAGTGCTCTCAAACAAATAATGAGGAAGCGAAGCTAAATTCCATCCAAAATCCGGAAAAGTTCGAAATGGGTAACAGAAATAATTTATTTGAACCAGATGCCGAGACCCTAATAGAAGGTAGACGTAAGTTATTTATAGTTTCTGTCTTTAGTTATGGCGTGGTAGGATTTTCTAACAATCGGCTAACTGTCAAATCAAATAATATTTTTAATTGGGAACAAAGATTACAAAGATTTTAATTTGCTAATTGTAAACGATGATAGCTACAGTAGTTTAAGAAAAACTGTGTTGTAACTACCAACGTCCACCTCCTTAATCAAAAATATTCCTGTTTTATACACAAGATTTGATAATTACAAAGTATGCGATGAAATCAACACAAAAGCAATAAAAATAACATGTCTGCTTCAAGTTTGTTCCTTAAGTGGCGTCAACGTTAAAGTATGAACCATCTAAATAGAAAAACTAGGGTGTTGAATAATATCCTCCTTACAGCTTATTTCGTCCTTTCCTTGTAGAAACTTGATTTTATGGTATTAAAAATTGCTGTTCTTCTGGAAAAATAATAATTGTCGTTGCATGCTTAAACGTAATATTGAAGTTTCAATTTTGAAATATGGCCGAATCTTTTTTTTTAATTATTGAGTAGCGTTCGGAAACCAGACTACTTAGGCGTCAACACCAGGTAATATATTATCACTCCACCCACGAAAACTACAAAGTGCATTCTGAAGGACTTTCTTTTGTTGAATAGACTCCGCACTACAATATTTTGCCGGTAGCCGTTTTACAGGAACTTAGGAGCTTAGGAAAATGGATATTACTGGCATTGCTCTAGTGATGTGATTTTATCGATGAGTTCGCGTCGATAAATCGCTTTTTCTGGTTTCCTGAGAAACGGTGGCTTATAAATTACGATCGAGACACTGGGTGCCGGGGTCTTAAGCCTCTGCTGCGTCCGTCAGTCTGTCTGTCCGTCTGACTGTCAGCGGGCAGTGACAGTCGGACGGACGACACAGGGAAGTGTATTTCTATTGCCTCTATAAAAACAAATAATATAAATACGCTTTTCTTTGTAAATACATACTTCCAATAACATAATACTACAACACCCAGACCCGGAAGAAATATTTGTAGAACATGCAAACATTTCTCCCGCAGCGGGAATCGAAACCGCGCCTCTTGCGTCTCAGCTGAGCATTCACCCGCCACGCCATCGAGGCCGTTTACTATTTACAGTACAGTTTTAAATCATGTTATCTGCTAGTTCTTGGAAACCGTGACTTAATACTATCTGAATCAATGAGCTGGAAAAGACAAATAGATCCAAGAATAAACCCGAAGTTACCGTTCCGCAAATATAAGTACCTATTGTTACGTTAATAAATCATTTTATACATGACAAATCAACAAATTCATGCTGTGTTATTCAAAGAATATAACGAAAACTTCGGTGGCGTGTCGGTCGAGTGCTCGGCTGAGACGCAAGAAGTGCGGGTTAGATTGCCGCTGCGAAGGAAATGTTTTTAAATTCTTCAGACACAGGAATCGAAGTGTGATATGTTGTGACTGCTGGGCGTTATTATTATTACTATAAGAAAACCGGTCATCTGAGAGTCGAATTCGCACAAGTAGGGTTCCGTAGCATCATACATGTACATTCTGTAAAAAAATAAACTCTCTACCTATTACGGTAACAGACGGACGGACAGCGGAAATTAGTAATATGGTCCCGTTGGCACACTTCGCGTACGGAACCCTAAACAAATATCAGTAGGCTTCAACTCAGTGTCGACTTAAAATAAGAAATGCTTTGACATATTTTCCAAAGAGTGTATATTTTTCTCTGATCATCTACCATCTACCATTTTCCTCTCATTACCTACCCCTTTTTGGGGTTCCCAAAATAGTCTTGTAAACACCGATAGCTTACAGATGACTGAATTTATTTATAAACGGGGAAATTCATTAAAATTCATGACTACTTACAAAGACGATTGTTGAACAGTCAATAGTAGGAGTGAGCGCAAAATTAATTCATTTTCAATTAGACCGTCTCATTCATTGCGGGAAATTTAATACAACCAAGAAATTAGAATAAACCGAATATCCGTTTCGTCCTTTCTCCTCTTTTTCATTAAATAGTATTAAGTTTGTGTTTTGCATAAGTATTTAGTTGGACTACACTTAGGTAGGTACTTCTTATTCTATACTATTCTCTGCTCTATTAGAAGAAAAAAAAATGCGTTTTTCAATTTATTTCACGGCTTTTAAATATTACTTGGAAAGTATAAATTGTTCAGATATCAAAATATGGGATCACCTCGGGACCATTTCCTCGGGAAAACAATCGAAACTATAACTGTGATGATGATGGTATTCACCCGAGAATAAGCTTCAAGAAGGTCCGGAGAAAACAGCGTACAAAAGTTAAATTCAAAGTCTAACATTACTCCAATGCTTTCATTCTACGCTTCGCGTCTTAAATCATCTATACTATACCTATATAAGAGTCTAACCTGACTGACTGACTGATTCATCATCGCCGAGCCGAAACCTCCGAAGCTAGCTTTTCTAGCTTGCTTTCCTTTCATAGCAAAACCACCCACTAAAGCGGGAATTTTCCGAAATTCAACCTCTAAAGGTGGTGAAAACGTTTGAGTGGAACTTTTTAACGCGTGGCGCGGTTTGCTTGAAACTCAGTCCGGATACTATAAATGAAAAATAAATGGACACACGTGTTTGAGGATTTTCCAAACAACCCTTATTAAGGGGTAAAATGGGGTATCAAAGTTTGTATAGGAACTTTTTAACTAGGGCAGTGCTATTGGCTTGAAACTCGGTTTGGATACTAATGAATGCAAAATAAATGAACATACATTGTGTTTGAGTATTTTTAAAAACAACCATAAAGAAGAAGTGAAATGTAGTACAAATCAAAGTTGTTTTTATTTTACTTTTTAAGGGCGGGCGGTGGGATTCCTATAATAGTAATAAGACGTACGAAGTCGCGGGCAACAGCTAGTTGTTTATAAGCAGAGCAGTAGGTATTCTTAGCACGTTGCCAATTTGTAGCCGGATCAGCCGCTTAACCCGTGAGAAGGCGCTATGGGTTAATTTGTTCACGCTAAATAATAGCAGCTTTTTGTGAAGTTATGAAATGAACTAGCTGTTTTGATGTGCACTAGACTTGGTGTTTCAAAGGAGAAACTATTCTGAACTCTTTGACGGCACAGAAATGAATTAAAAACTTTTGGAAATGAGAAAAATGAGAAATATGTCTAGCTACCCCATAATAACGTTTCGTCCATACTAGCAAAACGGCAAAATGGTGCTTATCAAAGAGTAAAAATATGTCACAAGCGACCATATAAGAAAATTGCCCTCGACCCGATACTAACGTAATCGAAGTAAGTAGTCTTGTGGCTTTGTATATGTGAGGAGATATGTCGGGACCATGTTACACTGTATATTTACAGCCCTGAGAGCCAAATGTGATATCATGATAGTATCTTTTGCATGGCTCCATCCATATTATAATAAACTTCCTCAAACGTTAAGAAAATTACCGCGTTCAGTGTTTCAGGGGAAGTTAAAAACATTTTCTGTAGATTTTTTAACTATAAGAAAATTATATAAATGAATTAAGACTTTCAAATTGACATTGTATAGTATTTATAATGTAAATTAATTAACAGTTGCACGCCATGATATGGCAAAATACATTGTTTCTGATATATGATAAAATGATAATGATAAATGACATTTATTTGCACGAACACATGTGATAAAATAATAATTATGGTCTTAAAAATACATCAGTACAATACATCAAACAAAAATACGTCAGTACAGTATGTATGTCCTACCAAAATCTTTGGCATACAAATATCTTAGGTCCTATTTAAATGTAACGTTATAATCATAATTTTAAGAATGTCAAGTGTGCAGTAGACTCGAGTATTTTATGTATTTTTTTTTATTCTTTTATTGAAAGGGTTTGTTCATAGTAGAACATGCCACCCTTAAAGGTACACAGTGTAAATAATTAATAACAAACAAACAACTTATATAGAAAAACAAAAAAAACTTAAACAAAAACTTACCAATGAAAAATTATTAAACATAGAATAAATTATGAAACGGCTAAGTATTTTATGTATTAAGTCACGTGATTGCCTATGTAAGTACCTACTTCCATTTGGTGTAAATGTTTTTGTTTCGTAGACATTCTAGTGGAACTTACGTACGACTTACGTAATGGATAGTTTACTGTGATTGGCTGTGCTATCGGTAGCTGGCCATCCCGGCTTAGCAATTCAGATCTAAGCGGATACACAATATTTATAAGCAATCCAGTCTTTTGTACAGAGGTTGCCTGGAAGAGATAGCTTTTAGTGATGGCCTTATCACTTAATGATGGCTTATGTTTTAAGTGCCTGTTTTTATTATTTCTTGTTTCTCTTATATTTTCGTTCAATTGTATTTTGCGTTTTTTTGCATTTTTCTCATGACACAGATCATGAACCTACTTTCTGTCGCTCATCTAGAAAAATGAGATCTTTTTTTCAAATTGAAATATTTATTTGTGTGTGAAACTAGGTAGTACAGATGGTGTTATGATCACAAGGTATCTCTAGTTCCTACCCACCGGTGTACAAACATTACAGCCAAATTCTATAAGTTTTTGTCCTGCAGAAAACTGTCAACGGAGTAGTACCTATGCTTTTTCAATGACGTTTAACTATCTACTCATCATTTGCCGCAGTGGAATGCAGCGTGCAGTGAAAAGGATTTGCGGACAAGGTTGAAACTGATTTGTCTTCAGTGACGTAAGCAAATCTAGAGAGTTTGTATAGTGTCTGCTGTTTACGTCGCCCCAGATCGACGAGCTGGCTGTTTGCATCATGTACCATGTAAAACTAAATTTTTGCACATGAGTGTTGTGTGTAAAAGCAGAAGCAGAAGCGGAAGCAGAGTATCTGACTGCCAGACAGTCTGCTAACAGGGAGAGATGGCGGGAGATCGTGCGGAGAGCTGTATCCACCTCCACCATCAACGTGGATGCCTCGATGTGACCACGACCGCTCTGCCAAGAGCGAAACGACAGAGAAGAGAAGAAGTTGTGTGTGGCACCAATAATCCTACTAATACTATAAATGCGAAAGTTTGTGAGGATGTGAGAATGTGAGGATGTAAAGATGTGTGGATGTGTGGATGTGACGATGTATGTTTGTGCCTCAATCACGCCGTAACGACAGAACGGATTAGAATGAAAAGTGCCATCAACAATACGACACAAAGAATGTTTCCAGTCACCTCTAAGCGATTTAAAACTTCAAATCTAGAATACTTAATTTCAGAACGATGTTGCAAATATCTATTGATTTTGTAACGTGGACTTTATTTTATTAGTATAAAGTTGGTAATGGTGTGGCTGGTTGTAAGGTTAAGCAGGGCAGTTAGAAAGTGGCCTAGGGACGAGTGGTGCTTCAGTTTCCGTCGTCAGCTCTCACAAAGCCTGGGAGTTGGGGACACAGTATGGGTAAGCACACAAGCAGTAGTGTGACCCGTAAGGAGAGGTGCAATTTGATTCCGTCGTCAGCTCTCACAAAGCCTGGGAGTTGGGGACACAGTATGGGTAAGCACACAATCACTAGTGTGACCCGTAAGGAGAGGTGCAATTTGATTCCGTCGTCAGCTCTCACAAAGCCTGGGAGTTGGGGACACAGTATGGGTAAGCACACAAGCAGTAGTGTGACCTTACGGATGAGGTGCAATTGGATTGGTACAGTGAAGAAATCAGCTTACTCGCTAATTCAAACCAGTGAAAGGGAAGAAATAAAATGCTTTTCAGGGAGGCTCTTTTTTACACAACGTTATTTTAAAACGAATGTAAATCCTCTTTCGAGATTGCTTTTATTGAGATTGTAAGCTTTTACATTTATTTCAGACTAACGTGCTATGTTTATCGATATAACAAGAATTCTACTTGTATTTCATCTGTAATTTAAGCTTAGATAGGTAAGTACTAAAATATTCATATTTCAAACAAAAAATAATATTTTGATGTAATTAAACTAATTTCACACACACTTTGCTCATATAAATTGAATAAAATAAATATTTGTGGACATTTCACACAGCGCCATCTAGCCCCAAACTAAGCAAAGCTTGTACTATGGGAACCAGATGGCTGATAGAATACTTAAATATACTTTATTTTTTTTGTAAATACATACTTAATACATAATACTACAACACCCAGATCCGGAAGAAGTATTTTCATAACATACAAACATTTCTCCCGTAGCTGGAATCGAACCCGCGAAGTTCGTCATATATCTAAGTATTGCTACTGTTTGTTTCCAATATATTACTATGGTGGATCAGCGCTGCAGTAAATAGCGAATCTAGAGTTTATATTCTTATAGTTCTTATTCTTATTACTGGGAGAGCACTGGTGGTCTAGTTGGTAGTGACCCCGCCTTCCGATCCTAAGGTCGTGGGTTCAAACCCGGCCGTGTACCGTGTATAGCACATAAATTTTTCACACAGAAAAATCTGTGCGAAAAATTTATGTGCTATACCGGTACTCTCAAACGGTGAAGGAAAACATCGTGAGGAAACCCGCGGCTTAGTCAGCTCCGCACGTATTGACCATGCCTTTCCTGTAGACAAGGCCGACTAAATTGAGAGGATGGAATAGGTGTTGGGCAAGCCTACGCCATCTTAATTCGTCCCGGGCACTACAGCGTCCCGTTTGTAAAGGTAAAAGTTGCCTCCTGACGCTGTATAAATCATCTACTATATATGGTAAAAGGCCTTAGTTTTTTGTGGACTGACTGGTGAAAACCTTTTGTTGTTTGCTGACGGCTGTAAGTTGCTTAGCTTGTTTATTCACAAAACACTGAGAAAATATATTTTCAACATTGATCAGTTTTTTTTTTCAAGATTACCACTCTCTTATTTATTTAGGTATCGCAGGGTAACTGAAAAATAACCAGTGACATTACATCTACACATGTTCAAACTAGTTATGAAACTTTTCAAGTTCCTCGTCATCGAATTCATTCTATATTTCGGTTTTTTCTTTCGAATGGCCTATCTTCTTGATTCTTAGACATGTGGGCCGAGATGCATGGATACAGGCAATAAAATAACGAACGAAACTGAAGTTCACACAATCACTTTATTTTAAAATTACGATCTCAATAATTAAATTCGAATACAGCTACTTTAAACTTTAAATTACAAAACGGAACACGGGATGGTTCCTAGAGTGTTGACCCGACCAAGAGCTGAAGACAACTGAGCTCAGCCTCGAGTCAAACAAGAGCCACCTAGACTCCATCAAACGACGCCATCTTGTTGTTTACGCCGCTTGGTGAACCGTTGACAACGTCACGTCCGCGATCATGACCTGACCGGATCCGACATATATTTTTCTTCATTATTAGCACTTTGCCTTTATTGTCTATACCGTAAAAAATACACAAAGTCACATAGATAATTCTAATCACACACATGGACTCCTTGTATCGTGGGTTTCAGAAAACACAAGTACCACAAAACCCAGACGAAATAAATATTTGCAGAATATGCCAAACACTCTTTCCACTGCGGGGATTGAACCCGCAACTCTCACGGCTTAGCCGATTGCTCGCTATGCCCCTAAGATCGTCAAAATAAGGTCACTGGTATACTTATCATGTAACGCTTTGAAAGCCCTGAAGCACTTACAACGTGTCCAATCCATGCTCTTCAAAATAAGAACTTTGATAAACTAAGTCTCCCACAAAAGTAAATCTGTTCTTGCCAAATATTGGAGTAACGTCGAATAAAATCTCGGCGTGTCACACATCACGCGAAGTCACTGAATAAATACGAAGATAAATCATTACTTTGAATTGCTTTGGGTTTGGTACAAAGTTATTCAGACATCGGACGAAATTATGCAAAACTAGCTGTAACCGAGCGGTTTCACTCGCATACGAAAATATAGCCTTTTGTTAACAGGGATAATGTAGTTTTCCACCGGAGAAAGAATTTTCTGAATAGGAAGTTTCAGTAATTTCAGAGATTGCATAAAGTCGTTGATTTGAATGCGGCCGGGAACTATAGAATTTTTACTAACGTGCTACCAACACGCGGTGAAGGAAAACATCGTGAGGAAAAGAGTAGAAAAATTAAAAATTTCAAAGAAATTATGTAAAAGTATTCTTAAACGGTAAAGGAAAACATCGTGAGGAAACCCGCGGTTTAGTCAGCTCCGCACGTATTGACCATGTGGACAAGGCCGGCTAAGCTGAGAGGATAGGATAGAAGCTGGGCTAGCCTACTCCATCTTAACTCGTCCCGGGCACTACAGCGTCCCGTTTGTGGAGGTAAAAATTGCCTCTTGACGCTGTATAAAATATCTACTATAGATGGTAAAAGGCCTTAGTCTTACACAGACTTCTACTAAACGGTTGCGGTTCAGGATATTCAGGAGACATCGCATTAGTGTAAGCAGGTACTTCCTATGAAACGCTAACCGCAATTTTTATGGTATTGCACCCTAAAAGCCTTCGCGGCTTTGATCCCTGAATATAAATCCCCACATTACAATCGAGACAGGTAAGAAAACAACTTTTACAGCCCTACGAAACGACATATAAAATTCCTGGTTTATTATCCAAACTGGCTTCTGTCTGCGGCTTTGCTCGGCGCGGTCGCAGCTTGTAATTCTGGAGGGGGTCACTAATAATAGAATAATATGTCGAGTAAATCAGATTTTATTGCACTTATTATAAAACCAATAGAAGCCTTCTACTTTTATTGGCATCGCGACTAGGAGCAGAAAATTGCTTTTTTTATATTTTGTAAATTCTTAGAAGATTTTTCAATTTGACGTGTACGATTTTGGGGGGGGGTCATGTCCCCTGTGACCCCCTCCCCCCCCTTCGGACCGCGCCTGTTGCTCGGGTAGTACTAGAATATAAAGAAGCCACTGTTATTTCAAGTAGGTACAAATATAAATACAAAATATATATTTTCCAAACTTAGAACAAAATGATACAATTTGCTGGATATAGTCCCCGCAATGACGTTAGCCTGTATTGCGGGTGGTAATATACATTATATACACACATAATCACGTCCGAATCCCTAATGGAGTGGGTAGAGCCATAAGTAAACATAAGAAAACTTTCAGCCACTTCCGATTTAAAGTCCTAAGGCTTCCCATCATAACTTCGCTCACGTGGTATCAGAATTTAAAGCCTCTGTCATAATATCAGGTCATAAACAATGTATAATCCAAGTATCACTTGGAATATACATTGTTTGTTATGCCTTATACGTTTATTCATTACATCGTTATTAAAGCACAAACATCAAACAGTCTCACAAACTTTCGGATTTATAATATAAATAGTTACAGTAGGATAATATTTTTGTGTTTCGCTGATGGCAACATTCTCACGGCTTTGATTATTTATTTGATGTTTTAGTTTTATTCTTTTATTTTTATTTTGTCACATTTACGCCTTGTTTTTAGGGTTCCGTACTTGAGTGGTGCCAACGGGACCCTATTACTAAGCCTACGTTGTCCGTCCGCCCGTACTTCCACCCGTCTGTCAGCGGGCTGT
Source organism: Scotopteryx bipunctaria (assembly GCA_949320045.1). Taxonomy (NCBI): domain Eukaryota; kingdom Metazoa; phylum Arthropoda; class Insecta; order Lepidoptera; family Geometridae; genus Scotopteryx; species Scotopteryx bipunctaria. The sequence continues at coordinate 2,906,082 of OX439459.1, read as the reverse complement.
ATCTCTTGAACCATAATAAGTCGAGAGTTGAAATTTTCCCGGAGTATGTATTTCTATTGCCGATATAACAACAAATATAATAGTAATAAAAATGGTGTAGTAAACAAAAAGGAAACAACAATGGTGACTCCATACAAAAAAAGACATTTATGTATATGAAGGATGATACAGAACTCGTGTGGGAATTCGACTCGCACTTAACCGGTTTTTTTTATACCTACTTTGTCTATGTTTTTCTGTCGCTTGGTCAAGTGGAATATTGAGGGTATTTATACATACTATAATATACAAGTGTACACCTACAGATTTTTATAGGGGTATTTGTAAGTTTGTTCGGTTATATGTTCCTTTTAGGGGATCTTGGTAACTACTGAACTGATTCTAAAACTTTCAGTGGTAGATAAGCTACACCCTGAGTTCATAGGGTTTAAAGCTTAAACAGGGTTCAAAGCTTGTAAAATGAAAAACCGGTCAAGTGCGAGTCGATATCGTACACGAAGGGTTCCGTACCATCGTTTAAAAAGCCGTGGGTTTCCTCACGATGTTTTCCTTCACCGTTTGAGAGTACTGGTATAGCGTACATAATTTTTTCGCACAGAAAAATCCATTGGTATACGACCGGATTTAAACCCGCCACCTTGGGATCGGAAGGCGGGGTCACTACCAACTAGACCACCAGTGCTCTCACAAAATGAATATCAATGTTCATTATATACAAATTTGTCAAGTACCTATGCACTCTTTATATTAGGCCTTTTCGTCTTCCATTTCACCTGAAAACAAAAGCACGGAAGTTTTACAAGTTTCCCGCTGTATTTTGGCCGCTATTCCCAGTTCTTTTTGGAGATCAATATTCTTGGCAATAGGATTTTCAGACGGCCCACGCACAAAAGGCTTTACTTAGCTCTGGCGGCACAGAATAAACAATAGTTATTACGCCAGACGATGATCTGAATATACAAAACATTACTGACTTACTGACTGAAAATTAACGCGGTCTGAATTATAGGTCATAGAAACATAAAACTTGGAGGGTGTGTTCCTCTTATGTTCCTCTTTCTTTTGACGACCTCGGTGGCGTGGCGAGCGAGTGCTTGACTGAGACACAAGAGGCGCGGGTTCGATTCCCGCTGCGGGAGAAATGTTTGCATGTTCTGCAAATATTTCTTCCAGGTCTGAGTGTTTCAATACTATGTAATTTATGTATGTATTTACAAAAAACAATTTATCAGCCATCTGGTTCCCATAGTACAAGCTTTGCTTAGTTTGGGGCTAGATGGCGCTGTGTGAACTGTCCACAAATATTTATTATTTATTTTCATGAAGAAAGAAATTCCCGAAATTCAAGTTTAGGGACGCAGAGGAAAGATAAGTTCGTATTAAAAAAACAACGCAGACAAAGTCACGGGCTGTTCCTCCTAATTCCAGTTAGTATTATATAATCTGTGGCTCGGCTTTATCGAAATGACGTTAGATTTCTATTCAATTTCATGAGAATCTGATAAGCTTGCATTGCTTTTTAGGGTTCCATACCCAAAGAGTGCTCACGTGACTCTATTACTAAGCCTCCGCTGTCCGTCCGTCTGTCCGTCTGTCCGTCCGCTTGTCAGCGCGCTGTATCTCAAGAACCGTAAAAGGTAGAGAGTTGAAATTTTCACAGAATGTGTATTTCTATAGCCGCTATACTAGCTAATAATAAAAAAGAGGGCCAACGACACAGGAAACATTTATGAATATATACGGTGGTACGGAACCCTTCCTTACGTATTTATTGTGTGCCTTCGTGTGAAAATTCGATTCGCACTTGACTGGTTTTATTTAAATAAGTTTTGGGTTTAATAAGTTCCTTTTCCAGATTTCTAAAGGAGACTACATAATCAGCTTCCCTCAAAGGGTTCAAGGTCTTTGCGTTTTCTTTTTAAGTTTTATAACCTCGTCTTGTAACACCCGCTATGTACCCGTATCGGAAGGGTCACTATAACTGGACCACATCTCTATATTACATACTAGCTGCTACCCACGGCTTCGCTCACGTGGTACCCGGATAAAAAGTAGCCTATATGTTATTCCAGCACACATACTATGTATATTCCAAGTTTCATTCAAATCCGTTCAGCAGTTACGGCGTGATTGAGGCACAAACATCCTCATAATTTTACATTAATAATATAGTGATAAGATAATCGTTATTCGGCGGAACGAGCTCGATGCCTTCGAGGTTGGGTGGTGGGAGTTGGCTCGTGGCAGAGATGTCTGGAAATCCATGTGGGAGACCTTTGCCCAGCAGTGGGACGGAATAGTTTAAAAAAAAGATAATCATCGCGTTAGTTCGTATTTCAGAAGCTAGATGAAAATTGCCGAGACGCACAATATATGTGGTACTACTGTACGTACCTACCTATTAACAAATTGATTTATGTAGATGCCGTCTTACGACTATTATATATTACACGGGTGGCAATAAAATGGAATTACCTACATCCATTTCAATTTGAATATTGGGTGTTTTTATGACTAGACTAAACGTAGCTACTAAAAATACTTACCTTCTATAACTTAAGGTCTTTGTTGTTAATTATTTACACTGTGTACCTTTAAGGGTGGCATGTTCTACTATGAACAAACCCTTTCAATAAAAGAATAAAAAAAAACTTAAGGTCTTTATTTAAAAACTAGCTGCCGCCTGCGGCTTCATTCGCGTGGTTATATGTTAATCCAGCACATGTACCTACTATGTATATTCCAAGTTTCATTAAAATCCATTCAGTAGTTTTTGCTTGAAATAGTAACAAACATCTACATACAAACTTTCCGTCCGTCTGTCAGTAGCCTGAATCTCATGAACCGTAATTAGGCAGAGAGTTGAAATTTTCACGGGGTGTTTATTTATATTGCCGCTATACTCGTAACTGCAAATAATAAAAAATAAATTATAAATAAAAGCCCCATAAAAGAAACATTTTTTTGTGGTCAAAGTACATAGGGTCAAAGTCATATTAAAATGTACATGTACGGAATTCTTCGTGTTTGAATTCGACTCTCACTTAACCTGTATTTTTTTGTGTTTATCTCTGTTTGTATCCTATTTTTTGTATTTTGTGTCAAATAAAACATACTAATTCTATTATATTCATCGAGCATTCACCCCGAACCCCATTTTATATTTTTTTTATTAGTTGTTCTCCTTTTGATGTGCTTGAATGAGTGACCAAATTAAGTCCCTTAAAATCTTAGAATAATTTAAAACCTATATTCAATTTGAGCTTGATGAACGTCTATGACCCCAAAAGGGTAAAGAATTAAATCAATAAAAACCGGTCAACTGCTAGACGAATTCGCACACAAAGGGTTCCGTACGATCGTACACGTATATAAATATTTCTTGTATGTAATAAAAATATTAAAAGTAAAAGAGGGCTTTTTTATTTTGATTTATTTTTATTATTTGTTGTTATAGCGGCAATAGAAATACACAATCTGTGAAAGTTTCAACTCTCTACCTATTACGGTTCATGAGATGTAGCCCGCTGACAGATTGACAGACGGACGGACAGCAAAGGCTTAACAATAGGGTCGCGTTGGCATCCTTCAGGCACGGAACCCTAAAAATGTCTTGTACTGTCTTGTTAACGTTAAAGAAGACACAGTTTTATGTAGAAAGGTTTTAGGCTGATTACTTAAAGCCTTCTACATTATGTATTGGGATAAAGAAATAACAGAATGAGTCCAGCTTCTCTCCCCGAGCATGTCGTAACAATCGACTAAGGGACAATATCCTTTCCAACGATGGATCTTTAAGGATCTGCTATCTTTTCTATCTTTAAGGATAATGGAGTGATCACCTGTCACCGTGGTTCACCATATCCATCTTGGGACTTTGAATCAGGAGTGGCTGCAAGTTTCCTTATGATTACTCGTGGCTTTGCTCTGCTCATCTCATTAGGGATACGGGCGTGATAATCTGCAAGTACTATGTGTGTAAAGCCTTAAATGTGACATCCTCAACCAAAGTCGACCCAAGGTCAAAGAAATCGGAATACGTAAAGGTTGTCTGGAAGAAATCGCATAGCAGCGATAAGACCGCCCGTTGTACATTTTTCATTTTCATTTCATTTTTCATTCGTTCATTCATTCATATAGGCACCTAAAGCACAGCTGGTGCAAAATGTTGACAAAATGGTGGCATAGGACTTCATGGAAGCGTTGGACGTCTAGCAGCACTATGATCGACGAAATTGTCCGCGTCGTCGCCTTGCAGTTGACTATGCAAACATTTCTTCCACAGCGGGAATCGAACCCGCACCTCTCGCGTCTTAACCAGGTTTTCGCCCAACTGTACACGGCAGCGTTCCACATTGTGCATACACTTGCCGCTGTCTTAAATTATTTTGTTACTCTGTGTATGTTAAGTTTTTTGTATTTATTGTTGTGTACAGTTTCTATGAATAAGTTTCTATGTCTGTCTATGTTTTCGTCCGCTATACCATCAAGGTCGTCACCGTCACACAAAGATGAGATAGTTGGTAGGTAGATCTATACGGGAACGTCTCTATTCGTTATATTCTATGCGCAATGGTACTGATAGTACAAGAGCCGTTTCAATTATACGTGCAAACGACAATCGCCTGTCATTGATATTGGCATCGCACCCCACGCGGTGACAATCTGTTTTTAGAGCTGATCAAAATGTTCCCTGAGCCCTGGTTTTAGGCGATTTCAGATTAATGGCGACTTTGTCCAACACTGGTGACAAACTCTTTGATTTTCTCACCATTATTGACATTCGATTTTAATTGTTTAAAAGGAACCATAAGTTCCGGTAAATAAAGTAGGCATAATACCCTAAATTCGTAACGCTATCTTTTTCAGTTTGACCAGGTCCAGACGCGATCCGTGGCCTCTTAAACTTATTGTTTTAAATTGAGTCTTGAATAAAACATAAGAATAAATCTTAAAAATACATGCTTAATATTTCCGTGCCATGGCACAGGTAAAATTATTTGAATATTAGTACCTAATTACTAGCTCAGCCTCGCTTGTCGTACCTGGATAAAATAAAGTCTATGAATTACGTTGTTCCAGAGTAAAGTCTAGTTCGGCCGTTTGGGCGTAATTATTTTCTCATCCTCACGATCTTTCGCATTTATAATTTTAGTGACTACCTACAAATATATTGTACCTATAATCAGCAAGCGCGATATCGACAGGATAATTATTGTTCTGTGCAGATTATGGAGCAAAATCGAGACCGAGAAAAATGGAAAGAGTTGGATAATGTTTTTAACTTTTTAATAGCGGTCTATGAACATTAATCTTTGCTACGTAAGTAAGTTCGTATGAGCTAATGGCATCGAGCATTTAATGGCCAGCTCTTGTGACGGAGCTTTAAACCGCATAAAGGCCTCCGTAATGGCTTAATACTTAAAAGCCGGGACCGACAATTTAACGTGCCCTCCGAAGCACGGAAGCGCTCAGATCGTAATGCCACTTGCAGTCACCCATCCCAATTGTGACTTGCTTAACTTCAACGATCAATCAAGAACGTCTAAGCAAGCTACGTTGTAATATTAGTTACACAAATTAATTTTTTTAACTATCTTTTTTGCTTTTAGTTAAGTTAAAATACCTAGAGAAGTAATCTTGTATCAAGTTACATGACCCGTGTTCTCACCACTCTCCACCCTACGACTTAAAGGGAATATTTTACACGGGTAGTACAAATTGGCCGTTAAAACTTTCCTAATAGCAATAATGGTGTCAAAAGTTACAAGTTATCTCTTTAAGATCTTGTACAGAAATACAAAGTCTCTGTTTTATTAGTACCTATACTTTAGACATTGCCTAGTGGGTGTATGTCGGTTTTAAATCCAAAGGTCGCGGGTTTGATTTCGGGTAGTATAATTATTATATTAAACGTAATATAATTTAAATAAGTAATAAAACTATAATAACATTAGAACACTTAGCTACTCTATATAATAATAAAAAATTAAAATTAGCTCAGTTTTCTATCTAAATACGCCCACAGATAGAAAACAGAGCTCAGATCACCACAATTGGATTTTACTTCGAACGTGTGATCAACAACAGCAAGTCCTATAAACGTGTTAGGGCATTATTCAGTCCCAAGCATTTTTGTCTTCTATATAATTGAATATTTTGTAATAAGCTTTTTAAAACAATATTATTTTTATTGGAGTTTAAATTGACTTTTTGCTGGTGACTTTCTTATGAAAGAGTACACATTGCTCTGCATGATTTGCTAACTTTATTTTTTGTAGTAACGGCAATTCCATTGAAATATCTTGAGAAACCAAATTACTGTACAAATTATACCAGTTCCATGAAAAATATAGCCTTTCAATCCTGAACTTAAAAGGGGTTATTTGCGATCCGTTTAATTCTCAACCTTTCACCTCGATGAATAAATTGAAATTGTACCGACATTAAGCACCTATTTGCTAATTGGACCAGCAATCATTGCTAGTGTTGTTAATACTGTTATTGCCTGTTTCCGGCCAAACCCTGTTTCAGTTCTAGCCTATCGAAGAATCATCATCATCCCCAGATCGACTTTACTGGCCATAAGCCTCCGTCTGATGGTGGCAGCCATCGCCGTTTTGTGATAGTCCTGTCCACGGCCCTCGATGGTTTGGACTATATCGTCTGCCTATCTCACTGCAGGACGACGCATGTGCCTATAACCACATCATAATAATTTACAAGAGTATTTCTCAAAATAAATGTACTTCTGTCAAAAAAAAGTGAGCTTTGAAACATTGAAAAAGTTTAATGTTATTATTTAATCATTCAAATAGAAATAACATAATTGTCAGTCACAATTATATTAATCTTTAAATTTATGAAGAAATAAATATTAAAATCCTAGTATTTTCATATTTTAAGAGACTTTTTTAAAACAATGTTTTTTTACTTTCATACAAAAATTAAATTGCCACCCTACCTACCACATCCGTTTTTGCTACATAAAATATGTTAGGTAACATTAGTATTGTACATTTTTGTATAATACAGATCTTGATTATATGTAGTTTCTGTATTGAAGTGATTTTCTGTGTGGTTTCATAACAAAAAAATAATTTAACTGCGAAAAACAAAATGAGTCGTATCTATTTACTTTTTAGTTACTACTCTTTAGTTACGATTTATTTCTACTTCCACGTTATTTCTGAAAGCATCCGTTAAATTTTAATATAGGCAAACACTAGTTTCATTCTGATTGGTTGTTAGTGTGGCGTCTCCGCCATTTATTTTCGTGTGAAAATCAGTAAGACGTGTTGTGAAAGTGGAACTACTTTTTCGAGACAGGAGTTAAAAGGCCTATTTTTTTACAAAGCGGTAAGTCTTAATTGATTTTAATTGTCGTGACACGTATTAAATAAACATTAGATAGGTTTTTGTAGTTGCTGTTTTAAGATACGACAAATCATTGAATTTTGGGAACCTGGTTTTGTCTAATTTCTGTTACTTTTTCGTAACATTATTTAAGAATTTCGTTGCGTTACGAAAAAGTATGGTGTAAAGCTGAGTGTATACAGTCACGAAGTATCTGTCTTGTCACGCTAATGTTGTACCGACCATCTCGATATAGGTACGTACTTTAGGAAACAAGACCAATAACTACGATTCATGAGCTATCTAGCAAATATACTCTATATCTAGTTACTATTTAGTTACATCTTGAAACTATTTCGTAACAGGATTTCGTAACGACTTTTTCGTTACGTACATTTATTTTGAGAAATACTCACAAATCGATAAGCGATCATTGGTGGTGGATACATATTTCTGCTTTTTGTGGGAAAAGATAAGTAGATGTCCGTCCGTCCGACCTGTCAGTGGGCTGTATCTCATGAACCGTAATTGGTCAGTTGAAATTTTCACAAAGTGTGTATTTCTATTGCTGCTATAACAACAAATAATAAGAATACACTACTAAAGCCTTTACCATCTATAGTAGATGATTTATACAGCGTCAGGAGGCAACTTTTACCTTCACAAACGGGACGCTGTAGTGCCCGGAACGAATTAAGATGAAGTAATATAAAATAGGGGCCCTATACAAAAACTTACATGTACGATAGTATGGAACCCTCCGTCTGCAAATTTGACTCGCACTTGACCATTAAGTAATCTGTAGGTTGTGTTAACAACTAACCTTGATTTTATCTAACTTGTTGTAATAAGTTATCAATGAAATATTCATCAAAATAATAGGTACCTCTCGATAAAGTGAGTTATTATTTCGGAAATCTCTTTTGACTTGCCCCAAAAATGTCATTATACATTACAGGTGATAAAGGGGCTGGTTCATTCCTGGCGTAAATAATTTATTTGGCCTAGTGATAATTATTTTTTTGTTGTCTTGTGTTCTTTTTATATTTCATTTGTTGTAAATAATCTGTTTATCTGAATAAAATAAATAAATAAAACTACACAACACTTAAAAAACCATTATCCTGGAACACAAAATCATACAAAATACTGTTTGTTCAGATCAAATAAATAAATATTTGAGGACATTATTACACAGCACCCAAACTAAGCAAAGCCAGATGGCTGATAGAATACTTATATACTTTTTTTTGTGAATAGATTAGACCCGGAAGAAATGTTTGCATGCTTTACAAATCTCCCGCAGCGAGAATCGAACCCGCGCCTCTTGCGTCTAAGCCGAGCACTTGTCCGCCTTGCCACAGAGGTCATCAAATTCGTTTTTTTACAACTTTTGTAGCTATTCGTCACAATAAGTCACAACACTACATCAATCCTTGTCGATATAAAACCCTGCAGCGTTTTCTGATTGCCATCGTTTAGCAAATATGGCGCTGCAAAAACTTTTATCATACACAAAAGGATTAGAAACCCCAACACACCCCTTGATGGGCCCCACCATTAAAGGCCTTTATTTATTCGGGCTTTGGCAAAATGGAACAAAAATCCGCAAAATTTCATACAACTGTGCACACTTCATGACCTTGCTGTTTGCTCTGAGCGAGTTCGTGGATCTATATAATGTCAGACATGATTTCAATCTGTTTATGAATAACATGTCTTTAACTGTACTTAGTGTTATTTGCGTAATGAAGTGTTTTTCGTATGTTCTGAAACAGAGAGAATGGCGGGAGCTTGTTAATGAAATATCGCAGCAGGAACTAAAGCTTATAGAACAGAAAGACAAACGAACAATCGAACTAATGAAGGAATACACAAATTACACTCGAGCAATTACTTATCTATTCTGGGTTATGGTTTTTGTCACAAATTTGCTACTTATTGTATCGCCGTTCTTTAAATACATTTCCAAAGCCTTCCGTGATGATGTGGCCAATGGCAAAGAGCCACTTCCACAAATATTATTCTCGTGGTTTCCTTTCGATAATAAAAAGCCACCGGGATATTTTTTTGGGATTATAGTCCATATTTTCATGGGTTGTCAGGGTTCTGGTGTTTTAGCAGTCTATGATATGAATGCTGTCGCAATTATGTCCTATCTTAAGGGACAGACCATCATTTTGAGGGAGAAGTGCAAACGCATTTTTGAAGGTGATTCGAAAGCTGTTGCAGATAGGATTAGGGAATGTCATGAGTTACATAATGTTTTGGTTCGGTAAGTGAGTTTGTTTCTCTTTGATAACTATCACATTATATCTTTGTTACCAATTTACACGAAGCTATAAGTATTAAATAGCCAAACCATTGCCGTTTTGCCTGATCTTTTGCCTACTAAGTAATCCTATCCTACTAAATTATAAATGTGAAAGTTTGTGAGGATGTTTGTATGTTTGTTATATTATATAAATTATTTTGTTACTCTTTGTGTGTATTGACGACCTCTGTGGCGAATCATCAAGCTCAAATCACAAAGCACCATCTAGCCCCAAACTAAGCAAAGCTTGTACTATGGGAACCAGATGGCTGATAGAATACTTATACTTTTTTTTTGTAAATACATACTTATAATACCAACACCCTGGCCCGGAAGAAATATTTGCAGAGCATGCAAACATTTCTCCCGCAACGGGAATCGAACCCGCGCCTCTTGCGTTACAAACAAAAAAACAAAAAATCTTTCCTCTTTATAATATTAACTAGTCTTTCGCTTGCGGGCGCGAGCTGCACGCAGCTCGCGAGGGACGTAATCGCTGCTGGTGAAAAAAAAAAAAAAAAAAAAAAAAGACAAACAAACAAACACTTTCGGCATTTGCATTGCACCATCCTCTATGACATTTGTTCGAGCACCCCTTACTTATCGCTTTTAGTTTTCGAGATATCGTCGGTCAAAGTTTGTATGGCGGCCATCTTGTTTTCCGCCATTTTGAATTTTTTTCACCGCACATCGAATTCGACCAGGGTGCACGTCCACATTCCGCAAGCAGGGCGGGTGTCGGTCTTTTAGTTTCGTCTGGCAGTAGGTGAGGTCCCTGATGAGGAGCAGTTTTCGAAGATTTCGGATTTTTCCCAAATTGGAATTGACTCCCTGAACACTTCCGCCATACATCATTTTGACCCATCTCTACTCCTTCTGGGAGAACAATGATGTCAGTCAGTGAGTGGGTTTGCAGCTATATATAGTATAATAATAATTATTATACTTAGTATACCTAGATTTAGTAGACAAAATTGATTTACTATTTCTATTAACTTTCAGACATCATAAGATGTTCAATGCCCTCCTATCACCAACGATGTTTCTCTACGTACTGGTCTGCTCTATCACAATCTGTGGAAGTGTGGTGCAATTCACATCTGTAAGTATAATTTCCTACTCAATGGAACGGCTACCTTATTTTGTAAATCTGTTGTTATCGTTCGAGAGCACTGGTGGTATAATTGGTAGTGACCCCGCCTTCCGATCCTAAGGACGAAGGTTCAAACCCGGTCGTGTACCAATGGATGAATTTATGTGCGCTATACCAGTAGGTACTCTCAAACGGTGAAGGAAAACATCGTGAGAAAACTCGCGGCTTAGTCAGCTTCGCAAGTATTGACCATGTCTTTCCTATGGACAAGGCCGACTAAGCTGAGAGGATGGAATAGGTGCTGGGCAAGCCTACTCCATCTTAATTCGTCCTGGGCACTACAGCGTCCCGTTTGTGAAGGTAGAAGTTGCCTCCTGTCGCTGTAATCATCTACTATAGATGGTAAAAGGCCTTTGTTTTTTGTTATCGTTCGGGTCAAGCCATCCATTATACACTTATGCCCGATTCCAATACTCTACAAACAGACTGATCATTAATGACCATAGCTTATTGTTATCTGTAGAAAAACGACATACAAAGGACAGAAATAGGCTAAGGTCTCAAAGGAGTTCTGACCAAAACAAATCGATAAGAAAGTTCGTAAGCTTCAGACTTATTTCAGTAACATGCCTAAGCCATCTGAAAGCCGAATTTGTCAGATTTTTCTTACTAGAAATAAATTATTAGAGACGAAATAAAAAAGTGCCAAAATTGCCGAGAAAAATCGAATAGACAGGCTGTCATATTTTGTCCTCTCGACCAAATAGCCTATCGAAGTGACTTATCAATCAAACAGTTCGACTTAGGGCCGGCAAAAGATATTCTCCCATATCGCTTAGGTACTCTCTGTCACTAGTACTTTCAAAGTGCCCTGATACTCCAGCGTGCCGTTAGTGTAGGCAAAGAGTTGCCTCCGAACGCTGTAATCATCTAGTACTAATGGTATAGGCATAAGTTCTTTTGAGCCAGTGAGGTGAGGGGATAAAACCGCCTCCTTTCAATCACTTCATAAAAGGCATACAATATTACGTGTTGTACGCACATAATGCGAGTTGCAAACCGAAAACTAAGCTATGCTAAGCCAGCTAAGCTAAACTAGAAATATCTCCCGTGCACACCAATAACTAAGCACTTAGGCCACAGCACAGTGAAAGTCACAAGTTTCAGTTAGTTTTATTTCCTCTAGGCAGAAGCAACGACTTCGCAGAAGTTGTGGGTACTGCAATACACCACCGGTCTGGTGTCACAGCTGTTCCTGTACTGCTGGCACAGCAATGAAGTGTCCGTGGAGGTAACAACTCATCATCATCATTTTTCTGCCCTTATTCCACTATGTGTGGTTGGCACAACATTTTCCCTCTTGATTGTAACACCATCTGTGACTACCTAGTTCTACTTCTATTCTATTCTATTCTATAAATTTAGTTGTCACCATGTCCTTTTTCACACAATACATTCATCTCTTCTTTGGTTTTCCTCTGGCAGTGTATCCTCCCATATCCATATTCATCACTTGCACTGTAATATGACTTTCCCATGTGTCGTGGACTTCCAAGTCACTAGAAAAAGTATTTTTTTTCAGTCATTTTCCAGTCCACTTATAAAAAGACTGAAACCGTTATCCAAGTCTGATCGATAATAGTGATGGACTGAATAGGGGTTTTGCCGAAAGTTCGGTAAAAGTATGATTGACCGATTGATTTGGCAAGATTGAGAGTCCTTTTTTATTAACAGCTTACCAAGGCAGGTAATCGGTATTTTACCTATTTAACGTAGCTACCTATTTTAAAAGTACTTAGGTACATAGAGTAAAAGTCATAATATTAAAAAGTACGTATAAGATGGTACGGAACCCTTTGACTCGCACAACATGACGGGTTTTTATTTTATACGCGCGTAATTTTTACAAAGACAATTTTATTACATATCTCTCTTCTCGTCACACGACATTCTTCCCATCATAATATTATGCCCATGTCACGGTAACCAATTTGATGTGTTCACCAGCATTTACGAATCAGGGTTTATTTATTTATTTGAGTACACACACATCATTATACATTATAACATTTTAAAAAACACAATCATCATAGGGTTCTTATATTAAGCTTTCAATTTCTTTACAGACAAGTGTGGTTGACCAAGGAGTGTATGAAAGCGATTGGTGGAAAGGGGACAAGAGGATGCGAGCACTGGTACTGCTCTTATCTGGCAAGATCGGCACCACGCTTACTTTGGACGCTGGGCCTTATACCACGCTATCTGTACCCACGTTTGTAGAAGTAAGTTTTACATATAAGTAAGATAGAATAGGCTTTCCCAGCACCTATTCCATCCTCACAGCTTCGTCGGCCTTGTCCACAGGAAAGACATGTTCAATACGTACGGAGCTGATTAAGCCGCGGGTTTCCTCGCGATATTTTCCTTCACCATTTGAGAGCACTGGTATAGAGCACATACGTTTTTCACATAGAAAAATCTATTGGTATACGACCGGATTTGAACCCACGACCTTAGGATCGGAAGGCGGGACTACGAACTAGACCACCAGCGCTCTCTATAGTAAGTCATCATCTTCCTGCCCTAATCCCACTCTATGTGGGGTCGGCACAGCATGTTCCTTGGATCATGCTGTAAGAGTTTTGGCTGAAGTGTTTTAAGACCGGCCGCCTGCCTGACGTCAACCCTCCTTAAGAATACTTGCTTATTGTATCTCATCACACGAGGATACTATCCCTTAGTCGACTTTTACGACATGCTTGGGGAGAGAAGCAGCTGAACGCATTCTATGTTTTTTCTTTACTCCCAGTCCAGTGAAGAAGCTGTCTATAGTAAGCAGTATCTAAAATAGATGAAAAAGGTTATTGATGAAAATGTTTAGATGTAATAGGAACTCATGTTATAAATTCCAAAGTTTGTGTCGATGTTTGTGCCTCAATCACGGCATAACTGCGGAACGGATTTGAATGAATCTTGGAATATAAAGTTACCTCATCTTTAATTACGTTCTTACGTTTAATTTAACTTTTCTCCGAGCAAGGAAGGTTTAAGGAAGTTGAAAGGGATTTTATGTTCACATGGCCTGGGTGAACGGAAACTAAGAAGGAGTTTCATAAGTAAAAACAAAGTGTACCAAGAGATTCAAGGGTTTTTTTCCACACAAAATTATCTTATAAAATATATTAGATAACCTAGCTTCCTCTTCCTCCTTCGTTCGCGTGCATTTCGGGTCACAAACTATGAACGTACGAGTATTTACGGCCTCGGGGTGCGGCGGGTTATTGCTTGACTGAGACGCAAAATACGCGGGGTCGATTCCCGCTGAAGAAATGTTTGCATGTTCTGTAAATATTTCTTCCGGGTCTGGGTCTTGTGGTACCATGGTAGGTACTCGTAGTTTCTGATACCTACGACTATACATTTAATTCTAGTATGGGATCAGGAATATATAATGTGACTCTAATATCACTACGGTGATATTAATTTAGTTTATATTATACTATCTTTCACTAGCTTGGTACCTGGATATTTTAAATGCTGTTAATATTTTATTTTCAGATTATAAAGGGATCATACAGTTTCTACACGCTGTTTTCTCAAATGCAAGATACTAAATAAAACTCCCCCTATAGATAGAATCACCATTGTTGGTTATCAAAGTAATCACTTGGTCAGTTTGAAGAATACTACACCAATTTTATAAAGGTAGTTGAAGAAAGAATTTGTTTAAATTCTGCTTTTTTAAATAATAAATCTGGTGCACTAAAACTTGGAGTTTTAACTATTCTTCTTCTTGTCGATGGTTCCTTCAAACAGTAGTACCACAAATATTGTGCGCCTCGGCAAACTTCTTGCTTTGTATGAAAACCGAATTTGTCCGAATATGCGACTAATAGTCAACTAATAATAATTGAACTAATCCTTTTAAAAAATAAGTATCTACATAAAATTATTGTTAGATCTCTAGACGAAAATTGCCATTGAAAATACCGCGTAGTACGATTTGCTTGAAACTCGGCCTAGATACTATAAATGTGAAACAAAATATATACATAAGGATTTTTCAAACCAGTCCTTAAAAAGGTTGTATGGAACCGACGGCCTCGGTGGCGTGGCGGGCGATTGCTCGGCTGAGACGCAAGAGGCGCGGGTTCGATTCCCGCTGCGGAAGAAATGTTTGCATGATCTGTAAATATTTCTTCCGGGTCTGGGTGTTGTGGTACCATGGTACTCGTAGTTTCTGATACCCATGACACAGGGAATCCTAGTGTGGGGTCAGGACTATGTATGTGACTGTTGGGTGTTATTTATTATTTATTATTATTATTATTATTTTAACGGGCGGTGCGATTGGCTTAAAACTCCATTCAGTTACTATAAATAAAAAATAAATGGACAAGTAATTCAAGATTTTAAAAAATAACCCTTAAAAAAGGGTAAATGGGAGTCAAAATTTACACCACAAAAGCGAAGCCACGCGAGAGAGCTAGTAAAATATAAAATGTATGTAGCTGTTCAATTATTTACTACAATTTATTATTTAGGAATTTGTATTAATATTTATATACGATATATCCTCTAGGGACAAACAACCAAGATTAAATTATTTATTATCTACTATAGTGTATACTGACTGAATAGTGCTTTATAAAACGGTTTATGTTTTGTCCTGGATTTTACTTTGAATTTTAAGCTTAAAAAATAAACGATCAGATTGATAAGCCCTACATAATTACGAGGGCTCACTCGTATTATACTGTAAAAAAAGAGATTGCAAAACATAAGGTTTTTATTTTATAAAACTGAAAACACCAGTCTCAATAGTCTCAATATCAACATTATCATGACGTTCTGTCCGCCCCCTAATGCAAGGTTTCATTTTAAACTAACGTTTGACAATCATAACTAATCGACTTAATAATATAGGTACATACTTCATAACTTGCTGTTAGCTTTTTCGTAAAATAATATGACAAAGTTTGTATTATATACTCGTATATTATACCTAAATAAAAACACAGAAGATTGACTGACAACACGTAGTTTTTTAATTTTATTTTAGGAGCCTATAGTGTCCAACTGCGGGACTAAGGCCTACTTTCCTCCTTTCAAGTTATCCCTGTTTTTTAAACAATCTTATCATTGAAAACTCTAAAAACAAATGATAGTTACATCCTTTGCCAAAAAATATTAAACGAAAGTAAAGACACAGCAATACGTTAGTTTAGAAACAATTTATAATTCAAAGACCGTCACATATAAAATGGCCGTAAAAAGAAAATAAACATCAAATTCGAATCATTTCGCGTATCGAAGCCGCCATGTCTTCTTTCCTTAAGAAGTTAGAAGACCCTGATCATCCATTATTGGGACCTACATTGTGGGGTCTAAAGAAATGGCGAGTATGGCAGCCAGTCTACTCAAATTTTACCATCAACACCATACATGTTTTGGGAACCCTTTTCGTGATCAGTCAATACGTAGAGCTTTGGCTTATAAAAACAAACCTTGAATTGGCTTTGAGGAATCTGTCCGTCACTATGCTCAGTTCCATCTGCGTGTTCAAAGCCATTTCCTTCATATGCTGGCAAAGTGAATGGAAGGAGGTGGTCAGTTATGTATCCAGTTTGGAAAAGCGGCAACGTGAACTGAACGATGCAGTATCCAACGCTGTGATCAAGGAGTATACAAAATATGCCAGATTGGTCACATATCTGTATTGGTGTCTGGTCACAGCAACTGTATTCACAGTTGTCCTGGCACCATTGTTGGGGTGGTTCTCATCGGAAGAGCATAGAGCTTTGATCAGGAATGGATCAGTGCCTTATCCAGAGATTCTCAGCTCCTGGTTGCCTTTCGATCGCACCAGAGGCTTCGGTTATTGGTTGTCAGTTTTGGAGCATTGTGCGATTTGCGTTTACGGAGGTGGCGTTGTTGCGAATTACGACTCTAACGCTGTGGTCATAATGTCGTTTTTTGCGGGGCAGCTGAAGCTTCTGTCTATCAACTGCGCGAGGCTCTTTGATGGAAATGAGGTGATGAGTTATGAAGAGACTGTTAAGAGGATAAGGGAGTGCCATTATCATCACGTTTATTTGGTAAAGTGAGTGCTTTTGCCTGTATTTTGATTGTATATAAGTGGATCAAACAATAATAATGTTTACTTACAAATGGATGGTTTCTCTTTGGCGATGTTTTGTAAATAATTTAGTTGGAATACATTCGTATATTATATTGTATTTCATTCCAGATTTTCAACAATTCTGAACTCCCTTTTATCGCCGGTGATGTTCTTATACGTGATCATTTGTTCGCTAATGATCTGTGCAAGTGCGGTGCAATTGACTACTGTAAGTACCTAATGTCAAAAACCTTGTCATACTGGTTCTCTCGTGGTCAACCTGTGTTAGAACGAGGATCAATGACAATTATTATAACGACCTCTGTGGCGTGGTGAGTGCTCGGCTGAGATGCAAGAGGCGCGGGTTCGATTCCTGCTGCGGGAGAAATGTTTGTATGTTCTGCAAATATTTCTTCCGGGTCTGGGTGTTGTAGTATTATCCTAATAATTTTAAAATTGCGAAAATTTGTGAGGATGGGTGGATGTGACGATGTATGTTTGTGCCTCGATCACGCCGTAACGGCAGAACGGATTTGAATGAAACTTGGAATGTACATAGTGTGTGGGCTTGAATAACATTTAGGCTACTTTTTATCCTGGTACCTTGCGAGCGAAGCCGCGGGCGGAAGCTAGTGTATTATATATCAAAGTATGTATTTACAAAAAAAAAGTATATAAGTACCTATCAGCCATCTGGTTCCCATAGTACAAGCTTTGTAGCTAGATGGCGCTATGTGAAATGTCCACAAATAATATTAATTTATTATTTCATTTGATTAAACTTGATTACTACGAGTATCTATTCTACCAGTATCTGAGATTGTGCCTAGTGGCACTCACGTAGAATATTAATTCTAGATCTACATCGTTGCACCTGTTATTGCATAACCTATTGATTGCATATCCTTGTACATTCAGCATCAATAATTAGTAACTTTCAGAGTTTTAACTTGTTTTGTTTCAAGTAGGTAGGTATGTGTACTACGAGTTAAAACTAGGGCTCATTATTTAATCATTTAATAGCTATAACTTGTACCTCATTGTTGACTTTATATTTACAGTTTTTTGGATCTGTAATTGATCGTCATTTATTTATGATGATGACTACCTCTTGTTCACCTACGTACATGCAAATCTATAACTGCGATGTTGCAATTCTAATGAACGGTGGAACGAAATAACTTATTTATTTAATTCATTGATTTTCTTATTAACTAGCACAGCCAGGCAATTATATTGAATAAGTCACTTACATAATTCGTTATCTGTAATATACAGGCTATTTTTTTTCCCGAGAACTATGGAAGCAAATATAAACCGAAAATAATACCCGTAGAATGAGCGAGAAATGTTCAATCGACTAAATAAATTATATTTAATTCATCACCATTGTTATTAGCCTATAGCATTCCGCTGGACATATTTTATGCCTCCCCTGATAAGCGGCATCGCGGCCTATCTTCAGCTTGAAATTTTATTTCACAGCTCACTTATTAAAAGGCTTTATTTTAACATAATACCTTATTAGGATAATTTAATTACCCTTGGGGCTTTTAAATAATTTGTGGTTCGATTTCACTAGATAATTACTACACAGTATGGAAATGGTTAATTAATTAATTACCAGCTTCAGTAGCTTGCTTAGACGTTCTTCATTAATAGTTGAAGTTAAGCAATTATCCCGTATCCCTAATGGGATGGGCAGAGCCACAAGTATACATAAGAAAACTTGCAGCCACTTCTGATTTAGTGTGATGAATATGGTAAACCATAGTGATAGGTGATCAGCCCATCTCCCATATAGGTGGTGGAAAGGATACAATCTTTTAGTCTACTTTTACGACATGCTCGGGAAGAGAAGCAGCTGGACGCATTCCATGCTTTTTCTTTACTTCCAGTCCAGCAAAGAATAAAGTCTATTTAGTTATTATAAGTGGACTTCTGCAAAGTCATGCCCATGTCATGCCTGAATCAATAACTATCTAATTGTTAGTTCAGTGGAAAAGAATGTCTTAACTTCGATGGTATTTCAGGATGGCACAGGAAACATGCAGCGTGTATGGATTGCTGAATACCTATTGGCCCTCATTGCTCAACTATTCCTCTATTGTTGGCATAGCAATGAAGTCCTCCATATGGTTGGTATTATTTCACTCAATAAAAACGAAACTACCTTCAATCTTTGTAAAGCTGTACGGACCATGTAAACGAATGAGTGAGATGAGCCGTCATGGCTTCACGACTTAAAAGGGGTTGACAATTTAACGTGCCCTCCGAAGCAAGGAAGTGCTCAAACCCGTAATGCCACTTGCGGTCACCCATCCACGTTCGCTTATGTACCCTTAACAGACCGACAAGTTGAAGCAAAACGGGATGGAAAACTTCGCTGGTTCTTGCCCAGTCGTACGCTTAGTTTCCTCTTTGAAGGGAATCATTAAATGCAAAACAATACTATGGTAAGAAAAACTTACAAATATTTTTTTGCCATAATTTTTTTTCTGCTATTGTTAGATATGCCTTGACAAAGTATTGTTTTTCCCACTTCATTAGCATGATATTGCTAGCATGAGCTTACTTAATTAAGCAGGCACTAAAATAGCGAACGAAAGGAAAAAGCTTTCGAAATAGGCAGTGGGAAAATGAATCTTTGAATCTGAAGGTTGAAGGTTGAAGACTTGAATCTGAAAGTGGATTATGGAACTACCATTCATTCATATAGCTTTCTAATATTACCGAAACTGTTCATACATTCCAGGCATCGATTACAAATATCCAGTCATTTGATATTGGGTATCCTATATTGTATTTTTTATTATCAATCTTATTTCTAGAGTAATAAGGTCGAAGGCGGCGTGTACGAAAGTGCGTGGTGGTCTCAAAACCCGCGCATACGCAGAAGTATCCTGCTCCTCGGCGGTCAACTACGGAGACCTATTCTATTTACTGCTGGTCCTTTCAACGCTTTGAATGTGGCTACTTTTGTTGCTGTAAGTATTTCACCATCATCATCATATAACAGTCCACTGCATATAACAGGACATAGGCCTCCTCTAATGAGCGCCATCGCGCCCTATCTTTGGCTTGACGCATCCAGTTTCTGCCAGTAGCCTTTCGCAGATCGTCACTCCACCTAGCCGGAGGGCGTCCTATATTACGTTTGCCGAGTCGCAGTCACCACTCAAGAACTCGTTGTAAATCAGATGATTTACAATTCTGCCGTCATAAGGAAAAAAGACGTATCTGACATTTTTTTCACACTTGAGTTATACACATCATCGGAATCAGTAAAACAAGACGCATCTACCAGTATTTTTTCTCCATTTCGGAATTTTATGTAGAAACGTCCTTTTTTCTTATGACGGCAGAATTGTCCTCCATATTAGATAATAATTATTTATTTTTAAATTTTGAAAAACTTACAGCTAGGTACATAAATAAGAATAATTCATAATAATACAAGCACAAAGACAATGTATGCTGAAGGCCAATTAAAAGTTTCTATTGATATGATGTAAGTGATTAGATTAAGAAACAACAAACAGTTTACATGGGCGAACAAATTATGGATGGCAAAGGCCTATATTTTGTAACTTGTATAATGTTTTTGTTACTTTGCAGATCCTGAAAGGTTCGTACAGCTACTACACTCTGCTGAGCAAGAAAGAAGATTAGGTTTTCACGTTACGATATTATGCACTTAGGACCGAACCTCCAGGGACCATTAGTCACTTTTGTAGCTGTGCTTCTTATATTTTCGAACATTTTCTTAGCAATCTATCAGTACATTGTAGTGTATTCACCCAAAGTTAATTTACCCAAAGTTAATGTTTGGGAGAATAAACCACAATATTTTTACTGTGATTAAAGTTGGATGGTTTCTCTCTGTGTTTTTATGATCTTGTAGTTTACGATTTTATTTTTTATTAAACCTGTCGAAATTCATCGTTAATATTTGGTGTTCGATGAAATCTACAAATATTTATTTGTTTACATCATTTATTTGAAAGAATAAAAAAGAAACTCGAAAAAATCATTAGTATTTCTTACAGCTAAATATTTTCATCGCAGCTTCAATATTTTCGTTGTACACAAAGGTTGAATAAACTTTCCGGCATTCGTTCCATTTCACGACTGCACTTCATAAACCCACAACAACAGCAGGAAAATTAAATACACCAGCAAATCCGAGAAATTATTACAATTTAGCTACAAAAAGATGAAAGAACCACTCGAGAAAATTAAAATCCACTTTTTGCAGCGATTGTACGAGACTAAACTGATGAGGACTCCAGGGAATTGGCATAATTGAAATGAATTGTGTTTTATTTTGTTCATAATTGTACAACAAATAATAGACAATTTAGGATACATTCCCACAAGGCCCTGGCTCGAAGTTTAGAGATGGGGAATTTTAAAATCATGTCAAACTAAAACAAATTACTTTCTTACAAAATATTGGTCATCATCATCTCCCTGCCCTTATTCCACTTACGTGGGGTTGGCACATGTATTATTCTTCCACATCCCTCTATCAGCCATCATCTCAGTAGGTACCTATTTACTCCTTTCTTACTCATGTCATCTTTCACGCAATCCATCCATCTTTTCTTTGGTCTACTATTGTTGTACAAACTATTGGTATTCAAAACATTTTCGGGCGAAATTAACGAAAAGAACATTTGTCTCTATTATTAGAAACACCTAACTTTACGAAGAAATGAAAGTGTCAAGCAAACTGAGTCACCAGCAGATTACTAACTAAAACTTAAATAATTTTGAAATTCCTTTCATTCAATAGGACCTTCGATATTGCCTTCTGGAAAGACGTGCATTCTTCAGAAAGACATTGGGAGGAAACCAATGTCCTTTTCACGTTTATAAAGTTTTTTTTTCCAGTTCCGTGACACAGATTTTAATAATATGTCTATGAAGTAAAATTGTACAGGTATGTCAAGTTGATTTGCTATTCTGAGTGTATGTCTTTCGACTTATTTTTTGAGCATTGTCTTGACAACCAAATAAATGGAAAAGGTACAGATTCTAGACAAAAGGCCCTATAGAATCGAGTCAATTGTCTACTCGTCATACATTGCTGGCTTAATATGTAAGTTTTTTTATGATAATAGTGCATTGTGCATTGTTCACTGAGAGGAGAAAGTGACCGATTATTAGGGCCTCAATACACACGAGTTAAGAATCGCACCTTCTCCCGAGTGATACATAGTGCTTTATACTACACCTGTAAGGAAATAAAAAATTTGTTTATTAATTATCCTTTCCTTCCGGCCCTTTTAGAACGAGGTATAGTGGGCGTCGACCCTGACCACACTCAAAAAGATTTTATTTCACCAGATATCTATACAAAAACTAACGTCATTTTCTGATCATAAAACAGTTTTCATCATAAAATGTTATATTTTTATAGTTTATGGTTCACATGTTTAATAAACCCTTCCGCATTCCATCCCTTACAATAACACGCTGAATACCAGAACAATAGCGAATAGTTTCGAATAGTTTCGAACTTTCCGAAAGATAGACGTTTGTCAGGTTTGTATAGTATACAATGGTCCGGAAAACGGATCCGAACCCCAACTTCTTTTAATGGCCCCATACATGATACGATTTGTCTGAAACGATGAATCGGTACTGATCATCGGTCGTATCGGTCGTCCATCGGTCGTAGATTCAACTCCGGTCGTACCCATGGATATTACCGGTACTTTCAAACGCTGAAGGAAAACATCCTGAGGAGACCGGCATGTCGTAGAACTCAAAAAATTCGAAAATATGTCAAGTTTATGAGAGAGCCTTTGAAATGCATTTTAATCCTTTCACCACACGGATTTGAAAGAACTAGTGATACGATTAGTATTAATCGGTATCTACTGCCGAATATCGTTTCAATTTACTTAGGTACCCACCTAATCAAAGACGATATCGGAGATCACCAGATATCCACATGTAATCATGAATATCGTAACTATTCAATTTTTTTTAGTCTGGCTATGTGATTCACTTAGTGATGGCACGTCTCAAAAAATCCGTTTCAAACAAGTAAATTATAGATCGCTTCGTGTAATGGCGGCATTTTTAACGCCATCGATCGCCAAGATTTTCCTCAGATTTATCGAAGCGACGAATCGTTCCGTGTATGGAGCCCTTTTGTTCCAACTTTGTAAGCCTTTCATCCGAAAATCAGGTCAGATAAGGATAATGTATATCCGAACCGATTTTAGGGTAAAAGTTTTATGATGATAATTATTAATCTACTTATGTAGTTATCAGATGCTTTAGCTCAGAAACTATGATGTTACAATCTATTTGGAGCTGATGACGTAAACAAATCTACCTACTAGGAAAAATCTACTAGGCAAAGGAAAAATATATAGGCAGGATAGTCCATATATGCATCATGTACCGCATTTACAATGGGGAGTGTTCTGAGGAATTGTTCGGATTAATTCCAGCCGCTGGTTTCCGCCATCGTTCACAGCGACAGCAGTGCTTATACCATCCACATCAAATGGTTGGCCGTCCACAACTGTGCGGTTCACACGACAATTTCTGCCTCGCACAACTGCTGTATGGAATCAGCTGTCGCCAGCAGTATTTTCGAACCAATACGACTAAGGAACCTTCAAGAAACATCCTACTCATACCTCAAAGGCCGACAACACACTTGCAGCCTCCTCTGATGTTGTGAGTGTCTGAACTCTCAAGTTCCTTTCGGTATAGACTGATATAGTGATAGTGCAATAAGTACAAACCTAGTGGAATTAATATGAGAATTTATCAAACTGCTATTTGCATTAAGCACTAATCACCGAATACTCGAACGCGACTCAGAGTGAGCACGTCTCAAGTCACGGTTTTTCGACAGTTTTTGATGAAAATCTGTCAAAAACTCGTCACTTGAGACGTTCTCAACTCTGAGATGATTTTGAGTATTCGGGGGTAAGTGCATTAATTGCACTAAGCGGCAACATAGGCCGAATTAAGATCCTTTCTTACTGGACAGCTCAGTTAAATTGAATAAAATCAAAATAAAAATAACTTTGAAACGAAGCCGTTTTAAGTATTACTTCCCTTGTAAGATATTTTCGGGAACACAGCTTCTAAGTTATTCGTAAGGTACAATTGTAGACCTATTACGTGAACAAACCAAATCCTCCAGTTATATAAATATTTGAGGTAATTTTAACCGATCCCTACTCAATCTAGCTCAGAGGTGTCGCTTAGGAACTTCAACTACATCAAAGAACTTGAGGGAACTATGCGATTCCAAATTAAACTTATGTCAAAGATTAACTTGCTATTTAGCTCTTGAAGTTTAAATAGAGTTGGTTTCATCGACATCATCATTTAAGATGAAGAATCCTTACTTATCCTGTAAATGCTAAAGTGTGTATGTATGTATATTAGTTTGTCCTTTCACACAGTAACGAAGCAACGGATTGACATAATTTTTAGGGTTCCGTACCCGAAGGGTGCTAATGGGACCCTATAACTAAGCTTCCACTGCCCGTCCGTCCGTCCATCTGTCAGCAGGCTGTATCTCGTGAACCTAAATAGATAAAGAGTCTAAATTTCCACAGAGTATGTATTTTTATTGCCGCTATAAAAACAAATAGAAAAATTAAAGTAAAAAGGGGCCCTTAGAGAAAACTTTGGTTTAGGTTTGGTTTTGGTTTGGTTTAGGTTAGGTTTAGGTTAGGTTTGGGTTAGGTTTAGGTTTGCTTTAGGTTTGGTTTAGGTTAGGTTTACATACAAACATTTGTCCTGTAGCGGATATCGAACCCGCGCCTTTTGCGTCTCAGCCGAGCCCTCGCACGCCACGCCACCGAAGTCGTCAAAGTTACTTTTGCATTTATCGTTCTAGTGGTGATATCAATATACCCATAGCCACATTAATAAAGTTATATCAGATTTCTAATTTCGTTGATAATCTTAGTCGTTAATACAAGACAAGCAATATTTTATTCAAATTGTTTTATTTGTTAGAGCGTTAAACTTAAGTGTTACAAACCCAAACCATTCATAAGAACAGAATGAAGGTACGAAAAGCTTCCATTCCTTTGAATCTTAATCACGTCTTGTCCAAAATTTATTACAGGATTTAATTGGCTACGATCTTTTTATAAAATGAATCTCGAACATTTACGTAAATCTTATTTTGTTGTAAAGTTATTACCTACTTATAATTTTTGAGAGATATATTTGATTTTAGTGATGAGGATCGAGAAAGGTAAGATAAGATGGTTCCGTATCATACTATTTGTACCATAGTATTGATTATCAATCTTTGAAATTAAGCAACATTGGCGCGGAGAATAATTGGATGGGTGGTCGAGTGATATTTCGCACATTTTTTTTTGTAGTATTTTTGTGCACTCTTTTTCAAACGATCTAAAATTTACTTATTTGTACAAAAATAAAAAATTAAGGGGACCCTCATAGAAGAAACGTGTTTCATGTTTGGTTTGATTTTAATTGAGAATGTGCTGCCACCTGTAATAGGTGGCATACAAGAAACATTCATATACATGTACGATAGTACGGAACCCTTCGTGTGAATTCGACTCTCACTTGACCTGTTTAATATCGACTCTCTATTCCATGTAATGGTATTTGTTGTTTGCAAATCGTTAGCAAACAAAAAAAAGGTCAAGTCCGAGTCGAATTCGCACACAAAGGTTTCCGTACATAAATATTTCTAGCATGGGGCCACTTTTTATTATTTGTGGTTATGGCGGTCATAAAAATGCACAATCTGTGAAAATTTCAACTCTCTACCTATTACGGTTCATGAGATACAGCTTACGGACGTATTGAGACAGAGGAGGCTTAGTAATAGTCTCCCGTCGGCAATCTTCGGATTCTTCTTAGTCGCTACACTCTTGACGTCGTGGTCGTCAGCTCAGGAGTATTGGCTTCAAAATTTTGCGCCATTCATCTCTAATTCGCCTTTCTAGAGCACTCATGTACTGGACCATTCAGTGCTGCCTTGACTTGGTCCGTCCATCTCATTGGAGATCTTCCTCGGGCTCTTGTACCCTCAATTTTCCCATACCACAAGACGTTCAATGGACAGTTCCCCACGCCGGGACACGTGCGCGAAGAACGTGAGAATGCGAGACTGCACGACAGACGATAGACTCTGCTTGATGCTGTATAGACTGGTTGCTACGGAACTCTGTCCACGATACTCCAAGCACCCTCCTCCAGCACCATCTCTAGAGCGTCTATTTTCTTTTTCTCGCTTTCACGGAGGGTCCAATGGAAAATATCAATGCTCTGACAAGTCGGGTTTTCATTGCTCTGGTAATGTTCCGATCTCACCAGATCTTTTTAAGCCTTTCCATTGCTGATCTCGAAATTGTCATACGACGTTCGGATACGGAACCCTAAAAAGGGTTGGTCGATGCTAAAAAATAGATTGATGCCCGCTTTATACAAACAGATAACCCCTTGATTCCAACTTTTGGGAAAACGAGAATCACGATGGCAATTTATTATACTCACAGACATTGCTTTGGTACTTACTAAGTATACCTACTTGCCTAGGAAGTATGTATACTTGCCAAATATTAGGAACGTCTAAAGTGACTTGCACCAAATGCTCAGCCTTTATTTCTAGGGTTCCTTACCCAAAGGAAGCCAACGGAACCTTATTACTAAGCCTCCGCTGTCCATTCGTCCGTCCGTCCGTCCGTCCGTCGGTCCATCCGGCCGTTTGTATCTCATGAACCGTAATAGGTAGAGTTGAAATTTTCACTGAGTGTGTATTTCCATTGTCGCTTTAAAAACAAATAATAAAAATGAAATAACGCACTAGACCAGTTCCTTACTTACGAGTACTCTTGTGGTTTTGTTGGTATAAGACCCGTATAAGTATGCCAAAGGCACAATTAATGCATGTTTCAAGTTTCATATAAATTGGTTCCAAAATAAAATAAAACTCTTCTGTCAACATAATTTTCCGAGAATTACTAATAAAATACTTTGGCGCCCAACGAGGGGCACTCAATTAAAGTAACTTTTGAAAGGGTAAAATAAAACAAGCAATATGAAAGAAGTATTTGTAAAGGCCGGGTTAAATTGACGCCTTCAAGCATAATCCTACAATCTCAGGACGAAATAGATGATGAATTTCAGGCGTAATCGCCAATTTTCTAAGTAACAGCCAATTTTACGAGCCACAGCCTATTTTATGGGAAACGATTAATTTAACAGCTCGAATAAAACAAAAAAGAAAGTGAATAATATTCTAAAAAGTGGTGAGAATAAAACGATTTTGTGATTAAATTATGGAGGGTTTTGTGCTGTCGATGCAGATGTGGCCATTTTCAATGTTTTTGTGTAATTTATATATACTGTTAAAAAAAGTTCGTATGAGCTAGTGGCCAACTCTTGTGACGGAGCTTTAAGGCCGCCTATTAGACCTCCGTCGTAGCTTAACGACTTAAAAACCGGGACCGATAATTTCACGTGCCCTCCGAAGTACAGAAGCGCTCAGCTCGTAATGCTACTTGCGGTCACCCATCCAAATTGAGACCGCGCACAACATTGCTTAACTTCAATGATCAGTCAAGAACGTTTAAGCAAGCTACGCCACGAGCGCTTCAATACTTTTTGAGCGATACTTTTGTTGTAACTGTATTATAAGAAAAATAATTGGAAAATTTGTCTTACTTAGGTACCATCACCATTATCTTTAATAAAATGCTTCTTGACGTAGGTACCTATCTAGTGACAGTCCAAATGAAAAGGTACCTAGCAGGTATTTAAGTACCTAGATTTTCTATTTATCAGCAGCTGGGTAATCTGCGTGCTTTCAATCAGCACTAACAGTGGAACAGTGGCTATTGTCTGATTGTAGGTTGTTTCGACGGCTTAATACAAAACATCCACTGCTGTTGAGTTTAACCTAGATTCAGAATCTGTCAGCAGGTTACTTTGACAACTCATGTATGTTTGGTGTTTTCATTACGCACGTAGGACATTTTAAAATAATTGCTACAAACTAGGCCATATTCTTAGCATCTGCTATAAGAGAAGGGAAATTACAGAGAATAGCTAAAACATTCTAGAAATGAAATGATATTTTTTTACAAAATTGTAATACGATACGAGATATTTATATTGCACGAGAGGGTGTGTTCAGACGTGCTCCTGAATTTCTTTGGTCAGTAGCTTGCTAGTAGCACGAAAGGATTGCTAATACAAAGCAAATGTAAAGTTTAATATGTTATACATACATACATATTATCATGCCCGTATACCTAATGGAGTGGACAGAGCAACAAATGTAAACATAAGAAAACTTGCAGCCACTTCTGATTTAGTCCTAACATGGATATGGTGTACCATGGTGACAGGTGATCATCATATTGGAGAGGATACTATCCCTTAGTCGACTTTTACGACATGCTCGGGGAGAGAAGCAGCTGGACGCATTCTATGCTTTTTCTTTACTCCCAGCAGATAAGTAGTGGAATAATTATATAATAATGTGTTAAAATAAAAGACAATTTTAATTCTCACTCTTTTTATTTACTATAACGTTTAGAAACTTTTATTTTGACGTAACCGTCTACGGTTATTAAATTATTACATCTCTAAGATCACAACAACTTTACTTTAAAATAATATTTACAATAAATAAACAATTAGAATAAGAATAAGTAATATTTACAAGTCTCGTCTCTGATGAAGGTACATAAATTATTATTATTATTATAAATAATACGTACGGTGGGCCAAGAAAGTTGTCTACCAGTTTTAACAAAACTTCCTGTGTAACCAAAATAGCGCTAAGACAATACATTAATTAACTGTCAGATAATTATTATTAGGGGAAATCAACCTTGTTGTTTTATGATGTGCAAATTAACTTCAAATTTAGGGTGGTAGCTATTTTTGGCCGACCGTACCAACATAACATTAGAATCTAAATTTCACCACACAATGGTTAGCATAACCAAATCATTTTGACAGATTGTTCATAAGCCATAGTTATCCCTAAGTTTGATATAGCCGGTATAAAAAAGTAAAATTTAGCTTTTTATAAATTCTTTTAAGAAAATAAATAACTGTGAAATCTTTCAAACAGATTAAAACTACACCTTATGAATAACCTGTCTGAAATATAACTAGTGCCTACCTAAGGCCTAAAAGATGCTATATTGTCATAGATTTTACAACTCTCAACACCTACATTTACTTATAAACCTCAAGTTAAACAAAGCTTAAAGTATTGACATAATTTGTTCGGCCTTCGCGTCGACTAGATCGACCAACAAGACAGTACTAATTTTGAACAGTGTTTAAGTTAAGCGTTTATAAGTAAGGCTGCTATATTTCACTACCTATTTTAACCAGGCCGATCTAACTTTGCAACGGGTCGACTTGTTGATCTGTAGTGCATTTGATAAAGACTAAAATACTGGTTTAATAACAATTCTATAAAAATTACAGTTTTTACTTTAGATTATGTCACCGTATTTGTAAATACCGTTTAGATTATAATCTATCTCGCGAGATTGTAAGCTGTCGAAAGATTGTGAACCGTAACATACTGCTTACAATTTAACGCATCATTACTTATCCACCCGATTGAATTCAGTTGGTTAGGTTTAAGTAGTTACCAATAACGCGCTAGGCGAGCGAGAATAGTGACCGCCAAGACGCCAAAAAATGTCACGGTTCACAATCTTTCGGCAGTTTACAATATCGCAAGATAGATTATAATCTAACGGTATTTACAATATTACGGTGACAGAAAAAAGTGTGCATTTACCTACTGTCAGTTACATAGATCATATAATGCCGTATTTTCACTAAGAATGTTGAACAGCGAGTACATTAAAACACTAAGTGAAAACACGGCGTACTGCAAATTAAGATATATTTCTTCAAAGTCACATTATGCCGCCCTACCCTGTTAGGATTTGCAGTGAAAGGTCTCCTCTCACATTCCGTCACCAAACTTTCGATAGGTTTCGCTTATTTACGGCATAATGAGCGGAAAACTTAAACTGCTATTTTGAAAAACCTAGAAACACGTTTTCAAAAATATATAAATAGCAGGATCATAGTAGACAAAGCTCTTAGGAATGTACAGAAATACAAAATGAGCACTGATTAGCACGTTGAGATAAACACCTATTAATTCATTTTCTAAGTTCACAACTGGATCTAAAATTCTAAATTTTCATTTAATATTATCAGGAGAAAGTTGATTATCGCTTACCATTATACTAACAAGAAACTTATTCCAGTCAAACATGCAATAGTAAAACTCTAATAGAAAAGACTACGTACAGTCAAATACAAAATGTAAAATTCGAAAGTTGCAATCTCTCTTTTAACCCGACTGCGCAGACAAATACAGACCTAACGATTTACTTGCGCAAGCATACTTACTCAAACTTCAACTTTTTTCTCAAGAAAACTGGTAAAATAGCAGTTCAAGTTATTGAATGAGTGTTTGCGCATGCAAATTCTCGTATAAACCGTGATTTGTTACTGGGATTATGGTAGAATATGTTCCTTTGTCTGCAGCCGTTTGCATATGATATAACAGGCTTGTCATATCTTGTCATTTCACTTTTGACGATTCGGTTATGGAACGGAGTAGGCGCAGAAAAATGACTGTCGTTGACAGCTGTCAAGAACTACTCCCGTTTAGAAAGTTATTTAAAAAAACCGGTCAAGTGCGAGGCGAATTCGCATACAAAGGCTTCCGGACCACGCCCCCCTTTTTTGTATAATTTGTTAACACGGCAATAGATACACACTGCAAATTTCAACTGTTCATGAGATACAGCCCGCTGACAGACGGACGGACAGCGGAGGCTTAGTAATATGGTCCCGTTGGCACCCTTCGGGTACGGAGACCAAAAAACGGTGATTATAGGTGTAATTTGATTCTTTAGTTTAGTTAGAATTATACTTTGTATACGCAGTCGAGTTTTATATTTCACACTAATGTACATATTGTTACTAATAATGAAAGCTCATACTATCGAATCATTTGGCGTATCGGTTTTGGAGAGCAGCGGCACACTACTGTAATCTTTTAACCGCTCGGTCCCCTTCTTAGTGCCGTTATCGAACGAACTGGCAGTAGGCAACTTTGAAATCCAATTGTTATTGCCTATCTTATTGGATTTGTGTATATCCTTCAATTTGACCCTCGGCTGACCACCCTGATTCGAATTGTGGTTCAGTGAGTTCACATTGAGTGATATGGAGTTAGTTACGCTTAGTTTGTCAAGTTCTTCGCTATTATCTGTCATCCCATTTGTGAATGGTTCCACGGGGTCGGATTGCTGTCTTTGTATGCTTAAGCTTTGAAGTAGTGGTTGGGCTTCCTTCTCTAGTTTGGCGATGTCGGGGATTTTGGGCGTGAAGATACCTGATCCTCGACGACTGGAGGACCTGGAGCCCTGGTCCAGTCGGTTTCTGAAAGGTGTGAGATGGGAGAGGGATCCGCTCTCTGTTGATTGTGTTTGGGACTTGATGAGAGGATGTCTGGGTGCGTTTGGGTCGACTTTCTCCCCTTGCAGCCAGTACGTGACTAGAACTCCTTTACCCTGCAACAATGTATAGGAAAGTTTAGAATATTTTTTGTGTCATTTACCTTTACAGAGAGCACTGGTGGTCTAGTTGGTAGTGAACCCGCCTTCCGATCCTAAGGGTTCAAACCTGGTCGTGTACCAATGGATTTTTCTGTGCAAAAAATTTATGTGCGCTATACCAGTACTCTCAAACATCGTGAGGAAACCCGCGGCTTAGTCAGCTCGTATTGACTATGTCTTCCCTGTGGACGAGGCCGACTAAGATGACTGAGAGGATGGAATAGGTGCTGGGGAAGCCTACTCCATCTTAATTCGTCCCGGGCATTACAGCGTCCCGTTTGTAAAGGCAAAAGTTGCCTCCGGATGCTGTATAAATCATCTACTATAGATGGTAGTAGTACCTTTATAAAGAATACACTTTAACAGGTACGTAGTACTGGAAAAGTAAATTACTCTGAAGAAGTTCACAAATAAATCGAAGAAGATATCGATAAAAAGAAGAGAGTAAGTATCGAAATCTTGTTATTTTTTATCATCATTGCTTGCGTGCAGTAACCGAATCACAAACAATTTTTTTTTCAACAAAGCTCTCTATCCCGGCATAGAAGAGTAAAGCAAAGAACTGACAAAAGCTTGCTTGTTTTCTTTACTTTTTGTACCGGGAACGGAACAATGTGATATTATTTTCGGCTAGTGGAACGCCCCTCGACTTTGTCAGCGTTAATATTTTTATACAACCTTCATCTACCAGCTGCATCTTCTTGGAGCAGAATTTCTAGAATTCTTCGCACACCCTTACATAATCATCATCAGCCAATAGCAATCCACGGCCAGACATAAGTCTCCCCTAATGAGCGCCATCCTTCGAGCCTATCTTCGGCTTGACGCATCCAGTAGAGATGACTCCATCTTGCCGGAGAGATTACGTTTGCCGAGTCGCGGTCTCCATACCACACCCCCACACCAGAAGGGGAATATACCCTCCAAGTTACATGTTCTAAGGATGAAGCATTTGTCAGCAACGTAAGAGTTCTATAAGATTCTGTCAAATCAATAATCAATTCCATTTCGTTTGATATTTTGTTGTTTGCTTTTGATTTGTTATCGAACAAACATGTCTTTGATCATATTTTTCTGTTTTGCGTGGGTTAACCAAGCCTTTGTGCTTTACCTATGCAAATACCATTTCAAAGTTCAAAGTCAAAGCGCTTCTGTGGGAACACGCCGTTCCTACGCCGAACAGCTCACTCGCAAAATAAATGTGTAACCATTGAGACATCGAGAACTGAATGCTCATGTGCTGAGTGTGCGTTTAATCGAAAAATATACCCTGGAGAAATTCATTACGAGGAAGACATCTGTCAAACGATAGACAGCCTCAAAAAATAAGTTTGTTTTACCCTGTGACTACAATAACGAGCTTTGACGAGGGTTCGCGTTCCGTGACAAATCATATGGCCATCGGCCACGCCTGTCATTTCATGCGATGAGTTTGTCGAAGTATAATGTAGCCAAGACTTAAGACGATTTCTTCTAGTCTAACCTATTCTACTCCTTTCGGACCAGTGTTATGAAAGGACTATATTTTTGCTGTTTTCGAACTGTTTCCGAGCATTTGAGATACTTTTTTAAGTTTTACGACATGCCGGTTTCTCACGATGTTTACTTCTACTTAATTCTTCGAATGGTAAAATCCATTTGTGCACGAGTCGAACCACGCCAGACTTCAAGAACTGAAAATGTATTTTTGGACTTATAGACAAACCTTCATAGCGACTTCTCCTCTGCAGTCCAGCAGGAAGGTTCCGTACAGGTCCAGCAGAGCCTTAGTGTCTGGAGACACGTGGATCCTCAGCGCCTCTCCATTGGACTCCATCCGTGATGCTGTATTCACTGTGTCCCCGAACAGGCAGTACCGGGGCATCTTCAGACCCACGACACCTGCGACACAGGGACCTACGGAAGAAATTTATTATTTATTTATTCTTGATGAACTCATAAAATGAAAGAAACAAACAATAAAGTAAATAAATCTGGAATTCGGTGTTTATTGGAATCAAAAACATGTACCTTATTTATGAGTATTCGATTTAAACCCTTCAAGGGTTTGAGTTGTAATAAGGGTGTGACTGACAAATCTTGTGGATATTGCAAACCTTCTTTATTGGTATTTCGCCAAGTAATCAGCAACAAATTAAAGGGTTTTTAATTAAATTACTCTCTTACAAATTACAGCCATAGAAATGTAAATTAAAAGAGACTTTTCCCTTCTCATTAGCATCAACAAATATAATAGATGGCTGCCATATTTATGTTTTCTTTGGGTAATAAGCCAGCAAACTAAGATTGATGACATGAAATTATACACGACATTGTTTTCATTTTATTTCAGTCCCACTAGTTAGTATGTAAGTTTATTTATATTTAGATGAAAATGGGACTAGGAGGAAAAAATACACTTTTTTTTTCATTTTTAGGGTTCCGTACGCGAAGGGTCCCATCGGGTCCCCTATTACTAAGTTTCCGCTGTCTGTTTGTCCGTCCGTCTTTCCATCCGTCTGTCAGCGGGCTCACACTTGACCGTTTTTTTTTATTTTGATACCACTATAGAAACTGCGATTGGAAGCTAGTGAGATATTCTCCCATGTGTCTGGAAACATAGCGAAAGTGGCCTGACTTAAATGGTTTAATTAAAAAAAAAATGCAATGAAAATGATATGAAGCTAAACAACAAACACTATTTGTAGGGTCTGTACCCTAGTATCTTATAGGTTCGTCAACGGGGAACATTTAACAGACTATTTTACTCAAGTAAAATAGTCTGTTAAATGTTCCCCGTTTATTCGTTCAGTTTGATGAGTTACGTTAGCGACAGTACGCTACGACGTGGTGTCGTTGTTAGAGGTTGATTGTAACTGCCCTGCATTGGCAAGAAAACCACGCCGTGGCGTAAAACGCTGACCCGCGAGAACATGTTGGAATTTGTGCGGTTTGCACAAACCGTACACTATTAGCAATACTTTTCAAACTTTTTAAGTTTCTTCGACGTGACGCTTTCCTCCGGATGTTTTCCTTCACCGTTTGAGAGTACTGGTATACCGGGCATACATTTTTCGAACCAGAAAAATCCATTGACACACGATCGGATTTGAACCCACACGGCGGGGCCGCTACCACTAGACCGCCAGTGCTCTCTATATACCCACAGTATAGAAATACGAATCAAATCATGGAAGACCTATCGACTATGGGAATAAAGTCCCATAATAATTAAACAACTAAGTTCACAATAACAGTAAAGTTTATAATAGAAGAGCTCGAATATTCCATTACAAGTTTTGACAACTGGATAATAATCTAACTAAATATTAGTTCTCTGTCTGAATTGAATCAAAGGGACGGTAACGTTTGGGTAACTTCGGATTTAAAATCGAATTGAAAGAGATATTAGCGCTACAGGTTTCGAGAGTATAAAAGAAAGATTGAGTGAGACCGCGCAAAATATTGAAATTAAATAATTGGTAACAAGAAAAAATAACTGATTTCTACAACTAAAGAAATCGTTGTTATCTATCTATCAAGGTAAAAATTATCTGAAACATGGGTTTTTAAAGTTTTTTTTAACCGTGTTATTTTTCTCTTATCGTGTTTTCACTTTGGGGAACCAAAGTGAAAATCTAATATTTTTTTGAATTAATACATTTTATTTACTAACAAAAGAGTTCTACACCGATTTTGGTAAGCAAAATCTACCATTGCACACTCATAATGGTATCAGCCCAAATGCCCAGTACCGTTCTACATGTTACGTCTCCACTAATCCACTGAACAAATCCATTAATAGGGTTAGAAAATAAGCTCTCAACAGTCATATATTATGTAGGTAACTTCCAAGCCCATACTATTATTCTCTGTGATGTGGGTATTGGAGACTAAAAGTTTTTACTACCAAATTTGTAGAGCGTACAAACATTTCTACTGCCGACACCGTGGGAATCAAATACGCACTTCTCGCACCTCAGTCGGGCATTCACCTGCCATATTTGAGTTGCTCATACTTCTGAGCTTTTTCTTATAAGACCTCAAGAAAAGTCAACTTTAAAGAGACACTTTTTGTAACATAATTTTGTACATTATTCTGAATCCATATTTTCACCAACTCAAGGTCAATGCCAGAACAAATTTCTTACATTACAAATACACCCACCCACACCACACTACAACGTGACCAGAATGTCGTCAAGAAGTGTTCCAAGTTATGCATAAATCTAGATATATATCTATCGTGTATATTACACGTTCATATTACGTGTAATGGATGCAGAATTGCATCGCTTTGAGTCTTAAATTGACTTGTGACGGCCTCGGTGGCGAGGCGAGAGAGTGCTCAACTGAGAAGCAAGAGACGCAGATTTGATTCTGGGAGTAATGCATGTTCTGCAAATAATTCTTCCGGGTCTGGGTGTAGTAGTACCATGGTGCTCGTAGTTTCTGATACTCACGACACAGGGAACATTATTGTATGTGATTCAAAGAAAGAAAAAAACGTAAGTATTTGAAAAAATGGGAGCGCAGTTTTGGACTATGATTTTCTGTTTATCTTGGTAAATCAATCGATACCCAATTAGGTGGTTATGCAACGATCATCTCGGTTCTAAACTTATGGTACAGATATTTACCATCTGGAAAAAGCCTTACAACCTATCTACTGATTTAGCCTTTACTATCTGGTCTGTTGTACCATGGACCATTTTATATGGAGCAGGCTTGCCCAGCCATCAAGTCGTGATAAAAAACTTTGGACATTTTTTCCATCGAAACATGTCCAGATGTTGACGGGCTGGTGGTAACTTGCAGAAACTTACCAGAATGCAATCCAATCCTCAACTTGAGCTGATCATGCGGCCGGTGCCTGATCTTGAACCTCCTCACGGCATCCAGAAGTGCCAGTGCCATCCTGGATATTTCACACGCATGTCTTGTTCCGTTACGTTCCGGTAGACCGGATACCACCATGTAAGCATCGCCTATTGTTTCTACCTGTGGAATAAAACTGGTTTTATCATCTAAATTATGAAATCACCACACAAAGTTGGATAAAGGCAAAAATATGGACAAAATGTGAAATAACCTCCAAAATTTACTTATAGGTAGAAGATTTTTTTCGTCCTGAAGTTAAGTATGTGATTGTTAAAGTTTAACCTCTTGTAAAGTTATGTGCTCCTGGTACTAACATTACGGACACGCTTGCTATTTAACATAAAAAGAAAAGTAAAGGCCTCAAATCTGAGGAATTTTGTTAAAGTTTATATCAACCAGCCTAATATTTTGAAGATGGAAAGAAACTTTACGTTGTTTCATAAAACCATTTAATCAGGCCACTCCTTCGTTATTTCATACACATTGTATTACATTCATAATGTATGTATTCTCGCCCCCTTCTCCTCATCCCGCTATTTTGCCGCGCCAGAGAATACGTTGCGTAGGACTTCTGAGTTATGTGGTCAACAACTTAGAACGTAGTAGGTAATTTGCTCCTTTATGATTCATTAACACCAAGTTGATATCACAGTTTGCAATTCAACAGAACTCACCTTATAAACATCGTAGTTTTCAACAATGCTGTCAAAACAAGTGTATAGATCGTTTAGCAGATCCACAACTTGCATGGGCGTGGAGGAAGCAGAGAGAGCCGTGAACCCAACGATATCGGAAAAGTATATTGTGACCTGTTCGAATGTTTCAGCTACTACTGACTGGCCGTTGATTAGCTGCGAGGCCACTGACCTGAAGAACAGGAAGATAAAAAAATCTAATCATTTATCATGCCAACTGCTAGCTTACTTATTCCTTTTACAAATTCCAGCTGACTGGTTTGCATGTCGCTTACGTAGGCTTCAATTTCGACACTTGAGCCAGTTTGCAGATACGAAGTGGCCATTTGAAACTGAGGTTTTCAATGTTGAAATCATTTTACACAAAGTGAAGTTGACAAAGCGTTGGCTTTTAGACAACTTTTTAAATTAATAACTCTGTTTAGATACAGATTCACATACAAGGTTAGGGATTCGAATTGAGGCCAACGGAAATTTTATTGTAAGCAATTTATCACACAGGCTCTTTCATAAAAAGTAATCATGAAAAGCGAAGGCGCAGTTTTGATGAAATGATCGCATTTCTGAAGAATGAATTTTCCACTCCGATCAGTAAAAGACAACTGAATAAAAGCCTTTGGAAATTCAAGCCCACTTTAAAAATTTAAATGCCGAGTTGAAGAAATATTTTAACAAAATGATGAAGAAAATCTTTCGCAATCACGAAAATGTTTTCGCTAAAACAATGAGAAAGCTTTTTAATATTCATAAGTAGGAACATACTTAAGATACGTCCTGTGATACTTTTACAGAAATTGGAAAAACATTTTGTTTCTTTACATTTTGTGTTTTTTGTTAAAACGAAGGAGACTTTGTTGCTAAAATAAAGGTATAATACCCACGGCTTCGACTTGGTAACTTGGCTCACTTGGCAACAAGTTATTAAACGACAGTTTGTATTATTAAATATCATTTTTTATTACTTACTTAGCCCGTTTTATCCGATTGCTGGACAATAAAATTTCCCCCTTTTTATAATTCAGATCTAATTTAAATGAATATTTTAAATTAAACTTCTGTGTAGAAAAACCACGGATTACTAAAATTCACGAAAAGTATACTCACTTTGGCAAAAGTTGATAAAGCAGTTCTTCGCATTTTTTCTTCTCTTCCAAATAGTCTTGCGTACGCTCACTAACAAGATACTCCAAATTATTCGCATATTGTTCCATACGAGATAGCAGATTATCTAATATATTGCTACTTTCTTGAGCTCTGTGAAAAACAAAAATATTTGTGAAAAAACTTATCCTGTTACGTGCAATATTTCAAACAAACAAACACCAGAACATTACACTTTAAGAAAGTTTTGGAATAATATGTTCGTAAAATTTGATATCCCAATATTTTATAATGCTATATTTCGAATAAACAACTTTAGTTTCATTTAAAAATGACACTAATTTACTACATTTATCTAATACAATACCGTCCTTTTATTACAAATTCGTCCTTAATATGAATACATAAATAAATAGGTAAATATCAATTTTTACGACATAATGGGTGGGTCTTTTACGGTTGCGAATTGACAACATGGGAAAAATAAAAAAATAATTCGGCCATTATTACATCAAACTAAATCAAATATCTTATTTCAAATGCTAGAATTTCTTGCTAAATTCCTTTATATCTCTAAACTTATACAAAAGGAACATTTTGTCAAATACTTTAACCCCACGCAATATTATAAAGCATGTTTGACGTGCGAGTAATAAAGCAAATTTCTGGGAAGGAATTTCTTTATTCAATGTAATAAAGACCTTAGGGCATGTTTAACATACCAAATTTTTTGTAAAGGAAAATTTAGGAACACCAAATGTACCTGCTCAAAAATTTACATAAATTTGCAAAGAAAATGCTTTAGAAAATGACATTTACTTTGAAATACCTAATTATCAAGTTACATGACAATAATATGACTTTGATGTTTATAATATTTCTTATGTTTTAGTTAACAAAAAGCGGTACGACAAAAAATCAAAACCATAACAGAGTTTGAAACACGGGTTTAATAATATGGCTATGATGAACTTGTTGGAACTTTGATCCCTATGTGTTAATGACTAGTACCTACCAAAATTTTTGATTATATTTAGACATATCAGGTGTACCCAATGCGTCGCTGTGGATTATCTGTATATTGTGAAGTTGGTAAGTATCCTATAGGTATCCGACTAAGGACCAATTTCACAGTTTTCACTGAACGTTGCGGCCTAAACTTAAATCTATAATTTGTCAAGTTTTATGAAAACAGTCAACAGGCACACCTCTTGAACTAAGTTTAGAAGCTAAATGCAGTTCCGTTTAAATGGGGAATTAGAAAGTATCAAATGAAGTATGAAATAAGTACCACAACCATAAGATATGTACACATTACTTGTTGAGCCTCCTAACGGCCCCCTTCAGATAGGTGAAGTCAGGTCGCTCGACGGGGTCCTCGGCCCAGCATCTCCTCATCAGCTCAGTGGCGTCATCTACTTCGCAGGAGCGATGGTGGGATGTGTTGGGGCGAATGCCACTGGATATCACCGTCTCTATTATATCTTGTGGAAAATACAGTCAAAGTTAGTTTCATATCTTGATATCGAGATTCTGGCGATCAAGAAGCAGCTGTTTTGGATTCGAAGAAAAATAGCTTATAATTATTGTTAGTAGAATAAATCAATTTAAGCAATTAATTTAAATGGCAACGATTTAAAATCTCTATCTTTAAAATATATATATTTTCAGGAAATAGACATCACAAAAAATCGATTCAATAACATAAAATAAGCAATTACTAAAATTGACAAAAACTGCCAAGTAATGTACTAATTTACTATTTCATTTCAGAGAACCAAACCACTGGCCATACTTCAATACCATCTCCACTTCAATATTGAAGTTCTTTAAAGGCAAGTTCCTAGGAAGTTCATTTAATTTATAGAATCTTCATTGCAAATTGGTTTCTTTTAGTGTTGAAATTTAATCTTTACCCAGTCGCTTCAACCCCGAGAGTATTATGGCAGCGAAAATAAAATTTACCCTTATCGAGAAGATATTAATTTTCCGAAGACCGTGGAGACATTTTTCTTTTTAATTTTTACCTAACTATTTTAATATTAGTATGAAATCCGCAATACAATTTAAACTTTTAATGGTGCCGCTTATTACACTGGTTATTTCACCAACAGTAACTAAGAGGTTTGCATATTATAACAATTTTCAAATGTTAAAATTTAAACAATGTTTAAAGTAGGGTCTCGCCCGCGGCTTCGCTCGCGTGGTATCCGATAAAAAGTAGCCTTTATGTTATTCCTGCATAGATACTATGTATATTCCAAACATTCAAATACGTTCAGCTGTATGGGCATGATTGAGGCTCAAACATACATCCACACATCCTCACAAACTTTTGCATGTTTAATAAAAGTAGGATTATAGTGACTTAAAAAAGTTTACAGTACATTTTTATAAGTAAAACAACTTACAAGGCCTTCATACAACTGAAGCTAGTCATAATAATAATAACACCCAATCAATAGATACATACATAGTTCTGATCCCACACTAGGAAGTATCGTGGGTATCAGAAACTACGAGTGCCATGGTACCAAACCAGGCAGGGGATCGACGTTTTCAAAGCGGATAGGTTCAGTGACATTTGACAAACCTTTAGGCGGCATCTCGACTCCAGGTCCCAGCCAGAACGCCCCTTGACGGTTCACGATCTCATGCATTATGATCCCGAATGAATACACGTCTCCCTTCTGAGTTCCTTCTGCAGGTGGTTCTGACATCCGAAGAAGTTCTGGAGACGTCCAAAGTTGACCTGATAACAAAAAAAATTTAACACATTAAGAAAAAACATAGAATGCGTCCAGCTGCTCTCCCGAGCATGTCGTAAATGTCGACTAGGGGATACAATAAGCAAGTATTCCCAAGGAGGGTTGACGTCAGGCAGGCGGCCGGTTATAAAACACCTTAGCCAATACTCGTGCCAACCCCACATATATAGAGTGAGATAAGGGCAGGGAGATGATGATGATGATGAGCTTAAAAAACTGACTGGCTGACTGACAGTTAACGCACAGTCTAGGATAAGCAAAGAAATCTTAGAAAGTATATTTTTTTTAAGGTGTACTGTAATTTAATGTTCTCACAATTACTAACGGTATGTATTGGCTTAGTGTGATTTTGGTTTCACAAAAGGTAGACCACTTTCTTGCCCCGCCGTACACTAAGAAAATAATTTCCGAAATTGAACTCCTAGATGATGCAGAGCGAAGATGAAGCTGGTATGAAAACAGAAATGTTCAAGAAATATTTATGCTCATAATTTTAGAGATGTATATGGATTTTAGTCGCAGATTTTAGAACGCACTGAACTAAGCTCACAAAAAAGTTATCAAAATGCAAAAATAAAACTACCCCTGGTGGGACTCGAACCCACAATCCCCGGCTTAGGAGGCCGATGCCTTATCCA
This sequence comes from Scotopteryx bipunctaria, assembly GCA_949320045.1. Taxonomy (NCBI): domain Eukaryota; kingdom Metazoa; phylum Arthropoda; class Insecta; order Lepidoptera; family Geometridae; genus Scotopteryx; species Scotopteryx bipunctaria. The sequence continues at coordinate 2,864,491 of OX439459.1, read as the reverse complement.
TTAGGCCACAGGGGCTCATATTGCATTGTCTGAAATTACTGATTACTCTTAAATAACAATGTATAAAACTTTTACTACAGTATTCTGAAACAAATTAAACCTATGGAAGGTTGAAGAAGAAAAAACAAATAAAATACTCAGCTCCATTTATACGGTTTATTTCTTCCGAAGCAGATTTTATCGTAACATTCTCGATCCCATAAAAACTCGTACCTCTATCTACCAGAAGTGATAAACAGCCAAGAACAGTTCTCAAAAGGTGTTTATTTTACGATTCCTGAATAAATACGGCATCAACCTAACGAAATAATGAATTACGCTCGAAGGCACTGGTGGTCTGGTGGTAGCGGCCATGCCTTCGAATCCAAAGGTTCAAATCCGGTCGTTCACCAAAGGATTTTTATGTTAAGAAAACTCTCAAACGATGAACGATATCATGGTTATTTACAAAAAAAATGCTATAAGTATTTTATCATTTGGTTAGTACACGCGATAATACAAGCTTGCTTAGTTTGGGGCTAGATGGCGCTGTGTAAAATGTTCCCAATATTTTTTCAGCTGTTGGAAAAGAAAGTAAAGGATTATTTTGTGCCAAAAAATATGTAACAAAGAACATTATTATGAATCGTGACATAATGTAGGTAGATTTACATTATAATAATCAAAGGTTCTATTCTACAACCTGATTTGACCTTGTATCTACATATACAATACCCTTCAAACTCTGAATATCCTATTCTTAGTATCTTTTTTAAAAGAACTCCCCAAGTCAATTAGGGGGGTAAACAAAATTATAAGTTCCTGAGTGAACGCGCTTACCGGAGTTTCCACAACGTAATTTACTGGCTGTTTATCGACTTGTTGGATTTGTTTTGTTTTATTTGAAGCTTATTAGGTGACGTGTTGTTTTGATTTATTTGGGAAAAGCTACGACGAAGATTTTCGGTTTGGTAGTCCAATATCTACTCTCTTTTGTAAGTTTGTCTTGTTACTCGTGTCACTACAGTTATTTCGGACAAAGTATGGCGAAACGATTGTTTTACTCTTCTTCAGTTTTTGTTCTTTAATACCTCAATCACGTTAAAAATAATCGTCAAACGCATATGCACTAGATATATACATTATACATATTATCACGGCCGTATCCCTAACGGAGATCATATTTACCTAGATATGATGGATACAGATGCTTCTCTCCCCGAGTATGTCGTAAAAGTCGACTAAGGGATAGTATCCTTTCCAACATGATGGACCACCTATATGGGCGATGGGCTGATAACCTTCTATGTTTTACTTATACTCCCGGTCCAGCAGAGAAGAACCCATAAAAGAGACAGATATATGTAGTATATAAAAAAACCAGTTCTAGACTTTACAAAGAAACCAGTTACAAGTACTCACGTGTCCAATAACTATGAGCCCTGGAGTCCTTCTCCGAGGTTCTGAGCGCGTGGAGTCCGAAATCCGTGATCTTCAGCACGAACCGCGAGTCCACCACGCAGTTGCTGGACTTGAGATTGCCGTGGGACCTGATGTCTGTTCCGTGGAGGTAGTGCATCCCCTATAAAAGACTCAGGATCAGAGACAAGCAAATAAGAAACATTCTCAACAGGCTATCTAGAGATAAGGCCTTCTACCATCTATATTGAATGGTTTATACAGCGTCAGGAAGTAAATTTTACTTTCACAAGCGGGAAGCGGTTGTGCCTGGGACGAATTAAGATGGAGTAAGCCTGCCCAGCACCTATTCCATCCTCTCACTTTGTCCACAGAAAAGACATGGTCAATACGTGCGGAGCTGACTAAGCCATAGGTTTCCTCGCGATGTTTTCCTTCACCTTTTGAGAGTACTGGTATAGCACACATAATTTTTTCGCACAAAAAATCTTAGGAGAACTCTTCTTACTCTTAATCTTAGGAAAACTCGACAAATATTAAAAGACCTTAGGATTGAAAGGCGGGCAAAGAGATAGCGCTGCAGGTTTCGGGTGTATAAAATAAAGACATAGAGTAAGACGGCGCAAATATTGCCATTAAATAACTCGCCAAATCAAATAATTGTTATTACAAGAAAACTACAAAATGGATCAAAAAAAACTGATTTTAACAACTAAAGAAATATGTAGTTTTTACCTACGTATCAAAGTAAAAATCAACTGAAAATATGATATCTAGATCAAAACATACCGAAAACAAGGATTTTTCAAGTTTATTTTTAACGTGTTTTTTTTTTCTTTTAACGTGTTTTCATTTGGAGGAGCCAGAGTAAAAAAATAATTTTATTTTCTAATAAACACTTTTCATTAACTAAAACGGAGTTTTAGATCGATTTTGGTCAGCAAATTCGCTCATCAAAAGAAAAAAGGTTAGGTTTCTTAAGGCAGACCACCAACCAAGCGATCAGATTACATTGTAAAAACGGCAGGATTCAATAATTATTTCGTCTTTATAACATAAATAATAATACTTCAGTAGAAAATAAGGATGAACGTCATTTTCAGCCCACACTCCCACAGTCTCGTTATTTCGAAAGCTTTCGAAGTTGTGGAAGAAAATATTCCTTTTCATTACCTCAGGTACACACATATAAGTATGTATAATATACCGATCAATCGAACTTCACAACTGTAATTGAAATGAAAATACTCTTCGAAAATATTCTTCGAATGAAAATACTCTTAGTATTTTCATTCGAAGATATAATTATATTCCAAACGTAGATGTTTATAGCAGAAAGCTTTGCGAAAGAAATAAAATACGCTAGGAAGTAATAACAGTCAGTTTTATTTAAACAAAAGAAACCTTACCGTAGGTATTTATTTATTTACCCGTATTGATCGTAAACTACATTACATATCTAAATTATAAGTATGTTAATCAACTAATTGTCGGCAAATTTGACACATAATACACACTGAAAACATAATTGTGTGTATTGATGTATGAATCTTATGTTTAACATCCAGAAGCAAAGACTTATTTGCCCATAAAATCCTTCTATCAGTTTTTCGTAAGGATAAGACGAAGCTATTGATTCTCAATGTAATATATTCAGGCTTTTAAGTTCAGCTCTTGATATTTTATTGATGTGGGAAACTTGGAGATGAAACCTGATGCGGGGAACTTGGGTCCGCTTAAATATAACTTTACGTGACATTATACATTATTCATATAACTAGGTATATCGTTATAGTTGGTTGCTTCTACCCGGTTGCGTTTGACACCAGGATAAATATAAGCATTTAATAGCTTTAGGGGCTAAGCTGAAAGGATGGTTGACTGTTGCCATAAGTGGTGAAAGAATTTAAAGTGCACCTCAAAAACTCCTCGCGTGCACTAGACATGTTTTCAAACTTTTAACGTGCCGCACATAAATTCGAACAGAAAAAAGCCATTGGTGGATGAACCATGACAATACGATCCGAAGGCGGAACCGCTACCACTAGACCACGAGTGCTCGTATTTTGAAAAGGTAACTGTGTTTTGAAAAGGTCCTCACATACTGTTGACACGACACACAAGCGTCCCATTTCATTAGTTTGTGACGAGCACATATTTGCTTCTAATTTAGCAGTAAATTGAAATTCGTTTAGCTGTTCTACAAAATTACGTACTTCGGTTTGATGTGTAAATTCATAACGTGTTTTCGATTGCTCGGTGTTCTGTTATTTTGTAACAATGCCTACGGGGAGGCATATTCATTTAAGAGGCTACCGTACCATCGCATCTTGATCGATTTCGAAAGAGATTTTGAAGTTTCGGGTGTAAAAAAGACAGAGAGAGACCGCGCAAAATATTGAAATTAAATAATCCGCAAAATCAAATAATTGTTAATTACAAAACTACAAAATTAATCAAAAAATTGGTTTCCGCAACTAAAGAAATAGCTATTACCTATCTATCAAAGTAAAACTTATCTGAAAATATGGTAAGGTTTCCGACATCTAGACCAAACTCAAAACATGGATTTTTTAAGATATTTTTAATTGTATTTTTTTTTTACTGAAATTAATTTTTAAATAACCCATTGCTGAGTAAAAATCTCCCCGATGAAAGTCTTCACTTGCCAGCTTGAAACTGTCTACATAATAGAACAGCTCATACACAGCTTTAGCAGTCTTCCCATCGGTACTTACCTTTACAATATCGTGCATAAGGCTGACTTTGAACATCCAGTCTAGCTTGATGGACTCGTTTTCCAGGATATCCTGAAGAGATCCTTTGGGGCAGTACTCCGTTAGCAGGCAGCAATGGGGGGGATCCACACATGCTCCGTAGAACCTACAAAATAAATGGTTCAATCAACCTAGTCACCGTCACCAACAGTCTGAATTAGTTGGTGCCTCTTAAAATTTTGCCAAATAAGTTTTTGTAAGACCGCAACGTCAGCAAGCATAGTCAGAAGTCAAAAGTTGAAATCCCGCCACGCGATGTAGCTGCCCTGTTACGGTCCGGTTATGCAATGGGATAGTAGCAGTAATCCAAAAACTGATAACACTAAAATCAAAGTGAAAAAACAGTACCTTGCCAGATGATCATGTTCCAAATCCTTCATCCTCTTTAGCTCCAGCAGCAGAGGCCTGGTGAGGTCTATCCGCTGCTTGTCCACCCTCTTTATGGCCACGCGGCAACCTTTGTAGAAGCCACAAGGGGTGTAAACTTGCCGATCACCCGCCAGCGAGGTAGCTTCATCGGAGAACGTAGTCTGAAATATTCAAACACTATAAATTTTTAGAAGTACCTATAAGTTTCGTTAGTTTTGCCACCGATGGCCCGCCCGGCAGTTTTCTCGGAAAAGGTCGTCTGAAAGACTCAGATGCTCTAAAATTTAGAAAAAAGAAGTTCTTGTTAGCTTCGCTTCTATGTTCTTTAAGGATAATTGGAATAATCCGTGGCCTTCAATACACTGCCAGAAGAAGCTCAAAGAAAATATGGATAGATTGTATGTAAAAGGAAATGCTTGTGAAAGGAGTTCATAGGTGAAGATGGAAGAGGGAAACATGTTGTGCCGACCCCACCTAGTGGGTTAAGGGCAGAAAAATTATGATGAATCCGTGACCTTCAATAATTAAACGAATTATTATTGATTTTTATAGTATATAAGCATTATATAAATTGCATAAGTCAGACCACTCGCGGGGTCTTTACAGTCAGGGGTAGATGGGTGTTTAAAATTGAATACAAACGATGTTAAAATCCTCTATATGTTGTAACGCGTTGGGCATGTTTTAAGTTACCAGATACCGAACAATACACCAAATGTAAAAGGGGTTTATTTGTGTAGTTTAATGTTATTTTATTCGAATAATAAATATTGTAAAAAACTTTTCTAACGTGCGAATTCAACTTCAACAAGCCTACAAATCAGCTCAAGCATGATTTACGTGAAATGAGATGCCAAAAGTCACCTCTTCAGCGGATATTTCAATACTAGAGGTGAGAAGCAATTTAAAAATATTCCCCGAAAATAAGGGATGAAATGAATCGAAAGGAACGAAAGCGTAGGGTAGGTATTACAGTAGTTCTACCATGAGTTTCTAAAACCAGACTGTAGTAACGAATGTTCTTTAATAAATATTAGAATGCATAATAGTACTAAATTCAGAATTAATACTTAAGAAACCACCATACAATCGCCTTTAGACCTATTACGAGTCGAATTGAAAGAGCTACGGATTTCAAGTAAATAAAACTTCAAATTCATTAAACTGGTTTCAACCACTAAAGAATTGGTTATTACCTACCTATCAAAGTAAAAATCATTTAAAAATATAGTGAAACCTGTATTTCTCAAGATTTTTTGAAATCGTGCTTTTTTCTCTTACCTTGTTTTCACTTTGAGGACCAAAAAAGAAATAATGTTAAAGTTTCATTTTCTTTTTAAAAATTACATTTTAATAACTAACAACAGAGTTCTACGTCAATTTTGGTGAGCAAAATCCACTATTGCACACTCCCGGTCCGTCTTTACCTCACTAGTCCCAAAATATCGTAGGACGTCCATAGAATAAGTTTTCATATATTATACATTTCTTGCTAGTCAGTCGGTCGCTAGTAAGTTCTAAGAAAACTTATGGTAGAACCAGCGAAAAGGGAGGGATACAATATCCTTATTTCGGGTCACTGGTTTCTAAAGGCTTTGGTAATAATAGTGTCTAATAAAATAGATCTTTTGACCCAATTGCCGAATCTAATCTGATTATGTATTATATTATATTATGTATGTACATCATGTCCATATAATCAAGTGGTTATATTGATTTGTTTGGTATTTTGTCTCAAACGGTAAAGAAAACATACATTACCTAAATTGTTCATTGCAATTGCCGCCAGTGTGATCCTAAATTAAAGGAGGCTACAATTACTACTTACAATCAAATATTAGCCTGAAATAAATAATACCTAATAAATATTTGTGGACATTTCACACAGCGCCATCTCGCCCCTATCTAAGCAAAGCTTGTACTATGCGAACCAGATGGCTAAAAGACTAATGATTAAATACTTTTGTAAATACATACTTATAATACATAATACTACAGCAGCGGGAATCGAACCCGCGCCGTTTGCATCTCAGCCGAGCACTCATTCGTCACGAGATCGAGGTCATTACGAAGGTCTTTTCCACAATTATAATACTTTGTAAATTATTTATACTTCATCAGGAGGCAACTTTTTCTCTCACTAACCGGACTCTGTAGTGCCCATAAAAGCCCAGTTTAATAGAAGCATAAATAAATAAATAACACCCAACAGTCCCATACATAGTCCTGACCCCACACTAGGATTCCCTGTGTCGTGGGTATCAGAAACTACGAGTACCATGGTACCAAAACACCCAGACCTGGAAGAAATATTTACAGATCATGCAAACATTTCTTCCGCAGCGGGATTCGAACCCGCGCCTCTTGCGTCTCTGCCGAGCAATCGCCCGTCGGGCCGTCACATCAAATCACTTAGAATCCTTATGATTACTATTTCTGTTAAATCTATTATTTTAACCGGAAAAACCCGTACGAAACACGCATTTAAATAAAACCTATAAGCTTATGGTCATAATACCGAAAAAGGTGAAACAAAATTCTCGTATTTTCCCCAAGCTATGATAATTTGGCGAAAATTGGAAAGGTAATACGGATTTTTCTGTATTACCTGCTTATAGTAATATCTGTATTGTTATCGAAATTGGATTAGGATGTCTAGTGGATTCTTATTAATTTCTTTTACCCCGTTTCGTTATTACGTACCTAGACCAACCAACGTGACGTTTTGGAAAACGGCCAGATAAATCTAACTACCGACAAGCATGTATGTAGAATGTGATGAGAGCGAATGAAGCAAGAGTAGTGTAAAGAGCGAAGCAAATGGAAAAACCATATCTGTCTACCTCTAGAGAAAAAGCCGTGATATTATAAATGTACAAATAGTACTTGTCTGCTGGAATTGGATTAAAAAAAAGCTTAGAATGCGTCCATTTTTTATTCATAAAAGTTTCGGGTTACATAAATTATTGGTCTTATATAACCCCCACCAAAACCTACCATTACAGTCGAAATTTTATTGTCGAAAAGCCAATAAATTTTATGACACAGAACTGCCATACAATAGGTATTTATTTATACATTTGAAATATCCAACAACGGTCTAAAATCAGAGTTGTGTTACTTTTAGTGACACCGGTTGTTTTGACCAAATTTATTTTAACGAGTTGTTCAGCGAATTGTTCTAAAAATACGTTTGGTGGCTGGATGGGACACCTTCTTTGATGTGCAATAAATAAATAATAATGAATAAATATTTGTGGACATTTCACACAGCGCCATCTAGCCCGACACTAAGCAAAGCTTGTACTATGGGAACTAGATGGCTGATAGAATACTTATATACTTTTTTTTGTAAATACATACTTACAATACATAATACTACAACACCCAGAAACGGAAGAAATATTTGCAGAGCATACAAACATTTCTCCCGTAGCGGGAATCGAACCCAGTTTCTTTTAAACTTACCCCAGTGCTGTACCTTCTGGCTAAGGAGTGGAGGCTGCCCTTCAGCCTGCTCCCCGGCTGCAATACGTCGGACCAGCCCACCCGCCACGTCATCATGGCTATTTCAGCCTCCAGTTTGTAATGCCTGTTGGATTTAACTGATTTCAGAACTTAGGAGAAAAATAGCCTTTAAACCTTTGAAGATGATTGTAGCTCGGGCAGACTGTCCCATTCGAAATAGGTGGATGCGTAATGATGGGCTCGATTTAATTTAATTTCATTCTATATTTTAATTTAGATTTTATTTTCAATTCATATTTTAATTTCGTGTTGTCCGTTTTGTGTAGGTAATTTTATATTAATTTCTATGACATCTATTACTTTATATGACACTTATTTAATTTATTATTCTGTATTGAATGAAATTTTGTCTGTATGTAGGTATGTAGTTTTAGTGTTAAGTGTGTGTGTAAATGTATTATGATGTTTTTATGGATTTATATAATAATCTGATAATAAATGAATAATAATAATAGTAAACAGATACTTTACCATCTATCACAAAAAAAATACAAATTAAACTTAACAAAAAGTTTAACAATAGGCAGCTTTATAGCTTTATAGTCGTTAAGCCATGACGGAGGCCTTTAGGCGGCCTAAAAACTCCGTCTCAAGAGTTGGCCACTAGTTCATACGAACTTACTTACTTACTTACCTATATATAAACACGGATAGTACAGCTAGCAGCACAACCACTGAGCTAAGAATAATACTTAGTATCGCGTACACCGGCAAAGCTGCAACAAAAAAAAAATATTTAAGGAAACTTTAATTTAAAAAAATCACCCCCGAATACTCAAATGCGACTCAGAGTTGAGCACGTCTCAAGTCACTTGAGACGTGCTCAACTCTGAGGGGTTAAAACACATTTTGAACACCCAACAAAATTTATCGGGGGGCACGGTATTGCACCGCCAAGATCGTCGATTTCTAAAAAGATTTTCGAACCGTCATAGCTTCGGTCCCGATAATACTAGAAAGCTGAAATTTTCAGAATAAGATGCCCTCGGCAGACTTATCAACCACACCCAATTATCTAGCTTTTATATATATTTTATTAAATACGTCGATTTCGTGACTGATTCACTGATTGATCATCAAAACCTCTAGAGTATCCTGAAGTCCTAGAAGTCTGAAATTTGGTATGTGTATGCTTGAAATTACATAACAAACAACTGTGAAAATTTCTACTTTCTACCTATTACGGTTCATGAAATACAGCTCGCTGGCAAACGGACAGTCAGACAGACGAGCAGAGGAGACTTAGTTATAGGATCCCGTGGGCACTCTTGGGGTATGGATCCTTAAAAAAGGTAGGTACTTATTACCCAGGTACCACGAAAGCAAAGCCGAATCTAGCGAATGATAGTACATATTACAAAAACTTACGTAATGTATCACTTTGTGATATAAGTAAAAAAATAATAGGTGCCTATCTATTGTAAACAAACTGTCAACACCACCTATGCTAAAACGAACAAGCTCCCAAATATTTACCCACAAAACATCGTTATATAAATTGTAGGAGAACAGACGATAATGGAGTTAATTTCATGCTTAATAAACTTTGAAGGAGATTACCTACAGAAATTAATAGAATTTCAAGAGTGGGAGTCTCATAAAGACAACCAAACTCAGAAATACGAATTGACGGCCTCGGTGGCATAGCGGATAATCCGACTGAGACGCGAAAGGTGCAAATTCTATTCCTGCAGCCAGCAGACACACGCTAATGGGTCCCTGTAATGGGTATGGGTACCATGGTAGGTACAGTCATAATTTCGGAACCCATTTAAGGTTAAATATTGGATAATAAACATAAATAAATAAATAACACCCAACAGTTACAAACATAGTCCTGACCCCACACTAGGATTCCCTGTGTCGTGGGTATCAGAAACTACGAGTACCATGGTACCACAACACCCAGACCCGGAAGAAATCCGAGGCCGTCAAATAAAAACTAAGGCCTTTAACCATCTATAGTAGATGATTTATACAACGTCAGGACTTTTAACCTTCACAAACGGGACGCTGTTAGTGCCCGGGACAAATTAAGATGGAGTAGGCTTGCCCAGCACCTATACCATCCTCTTAGCTTAGTCGGCCTTGTCCACAGGAAAGACATGGTCAATACGTGCGGAGCTGACTAAGCCGCGGGTTTCCTCACGATGTTTTCCTTCACTGTTTGAGAGTACTGGTACAGCGCACATAAATTAAAAAAAAGCAAATTTTAAATCAAATAAAAGGTACTAAGTAAGTCCCTTGTAAATCAGCAAGTTCCCGCAACACCCAAGCCCAAAATACATTTGCAATCATATTTTCCACCGTGGAAAGCAAAATTGCACCTCTCATAATCTCAAGTGTTCTGACACTCTGCCGACAAAATGAGGTCAGTTGTCAACCCTCCTTGGGAGTACTTGCTTATTGTATCTCATCATATTGGAGAGGATGGCCTTGGTCGCCTTTTACGACATGCTCTGGGAGAGAAGCAGCTGGACGCGTTCTATGCTTTTTTTTACTTCCAATCCAGCAGAGAAGTAAAATTTTGATCTTGTAAACGCTATTGCACTACTGGCCTCAAATATTTACGAGTATTACAATATGAGTAATTGTAAATAGCTCAAATCTATTTTAGAACACATAGCGGTCGTTAGTATGATAAATGATTGGCACTCTCCATTTTACGGGCTATAAACGAGCCCATGGAACCGGATAAAACCGGCTCGTGATGCTATAATCGAAGTATTCAAAATACCATTACAGTGCTTAGACAGAATCATATTGAACTCGCGATTCGGAATCGCTTTAGATACCATCTGGGACTCGTAATATAAAGCTACTGTTGATTTTTTTCATACTAAATTCATCTACCCTCTGTTTCCTTTAGGAGTTGAATACCGGGAGTTAAATAAATAAATATTTGTGAACATTTCACACAGAGCCATCTAGCCCCAAACTAAGCAAAGCTTGTACTATAGGAACCAGATGGCTGATATAATACTTATATACTTTTTTTTTGTAAATACATACCAATACATACATAATACTACAACACCCAGACCTGGAAAAAATATTTGCAGAACATACAAACATTTCTCCCGTAGCGGGAATCGAACCCGCGCCTCTTGTGTCTCAGCCAAGCATTCGCCCGCCAAGAAGATATCGTCACTGGAAAGGCAAAATTACGTAAGCGCCAAAATGGCGCCAAAATAGGCATATTGAGTTATTATCCTAAAATAGCAGTTCAAATACAATAATATGAATTGCTGGACATAGAAAATGAAAAAAGAATGAAATCTTACGTTGACGTCATCAAAATTCTATAATTAGGTAGAAAGTTATGATTAAAAAACGAAAAAAAAATGAACTTTAAACGGCTTTTTCTCGATTGGCGCTTACGTAAATTTGCCTTTCCAGTGACGATATATTGAGGCGTTTGAAGATCATCAACTCATTTCCTACTTTTGACAAAATAATCTTTCCAATTTTCACAGGTACAATTTGATTTGTGGTGTTCTGTTCGAAGTCGGGGGGTTACTTAGGTACATTTTTAAGTTTGTTTATTTTACATTTCCCAAATCTCTATAAATGTCCTATCAAATAAACAAAACGTTATCACAAACAAGAAAATGGATAAATAAGCCCACTTTAAATAGGCCGCTAATCCTTAGTTCTTGTCAGAGTTTAATTAAAAGAGACCCCTTAGTGTAAGGTGTTTGGAATGTAAACACAGTCCGCTTAAGTGGACCTTTTGTTTAGAAAAATAAAAATAAATATTTACGGACATTTCACACAGCGCCATCTAGCCCCAAACTAAGCAAACCTTGTACTATGGGCGCCAGATGGCTGATAGAATACTTTTATACTTTTTTTTGTAAATACATACTTATAATACTATAATAACATCCAGACCCGAAAGAAATATTTGCAGAATATACAAACATTTCTCCCGTAGCGGGAATCGAACCCGCGCCTCTTGCGTCTCAGCCGTGCATTCACCCACCACGCCACCGAGGTCGTCAAACGTGCGATTTCGCGTTGCATAATACACAATCTTACTTATATTATAAATGCGAAAGTTTGTGAGTTTGGATGTTTGGATGTTTGGATGTTTGTGCCTCAATCACGCCTAAACGGCTGAACGGATTTGAATGAAACTTGGAATATACATAGTACATGTACTGGATTAACATATAGGCTATTTTTTATCCGTATACCACGCGAGCGAAGCCGCGGGCGGCAGCTAGTTCAATATAAAAAGCCATAGAAAGTGACAAGCATACTCATAGTACCGCGAAACCGCAAATAACGTTATTTCGTATCTGTGAATCATCTTATGACCGATTCTAATAGTCTAATAACGGACCAGTCGTTACGATAGTAACTTTGTTATACCTCAAATAGCGCCATACATTTTTTGACATAAAGACATCGTTGCTAAGTAATAAATGATCAGTACGTTAGATTGTAGAATATTGGAATCGGCCATAAATCACTTATGTGTATTTACTTACAGTTATCAGGACATAAAGAGCCGTCGAAGCCACATTCAGGAGTGTCCGGAGGGGGGGTGTTTCTCCCCCCCGCCCAGTGGATCGGTCTGTTCTCTATGAACTGCAGCGAGGAGTTCGCAGCCACGTATGTCGCCACAACCTGTGGATAAACACCAGTTTACATTGACTCATGCCAAGTAAGTAAGTTCGTATGAGCTAGTGGCCAACTCTTGTGACGGAGTTTTTAGGCCTCCGTCTATCGCTTAAGGACTTAAAAGCCGAGACCGACAATTTAACGTGCCCTACAAAGTACGAAAGCGCTCAGCTCGTAGTGCCACTTGCAGTCACCCATTCCAATTGTGACCGCGCACAACGTTGCATAACTTCAACGATCAATCAAGAACGTCTAAGCAAGCTATGTCACGAGCGCTACTGTAACTACGATTGGTAAGTAATGTGATAAGTAGGTCTAATGGTCTATCTATTCTACAAAAATTTAGAGTATATTATAATGTCTTGATTACAGTACAAAATTAAGACTTTACGTCGACTCTAACTTGTAATAGAAGGCGTAGCAAACACAACTACTGCAATACTGCATAAAGCTCAGGTTACAACAGTTTTCTAGATAAGTGTTACTTTTTTTGTTCAAAATCAATGGAACCCCATGATAGACAGAGAGGGACGTTGCCCACGATCTTTATTAATGTAAAGCATAAAAAAGGTTGATAAAATCATATCTTATTTTCAATTGCAACTCTCATCCTTACTTCGATTCCTTTACAAGGCCTTTAAAAATTAATCAAAGTTCCAAAAACCGGATTAAAAACCAATTTTCAGGAATTAATTCATCTCAAAAAGTAGCTGACGACAAAGTGTAATTTTCATTCACTGTAATTATAATTATCAACATAACCCAATTATTCTTGAGGATTAATTCACATTAAAATCTTTAGTTGATCTGTTTCAAACCTTTCTAATGTACCTATGTGTAAGTATATCATCACGCCCATATCCCTAATAAGATGGGCAAAGCAACAAGTAGTCATAAGAAAACTTGCAGCCACTCCTGATTCAAAGTCCCAAAATGGATAATGGTGAACCATGGTGATAGGTGATATACCTACACAGATGGTCACCCATATAGATGGTCCATCATGTTGGGGATGATACTATCCCTTAGTCAACTTTTACGACATGCTCGGGGAGAGAAGCAGCTGGACGCATTCATGGTTTTTTTACTGCCAGTCCAGCGGAGAAGTATCATTCTAACCAACAAACAATTTTATAGTTAACAAAAGCAGAAAAGAGCAATTTTGAAAACTCAAATCTAAAGAAAGATGGATCTTGAATCAATCTGTATCAAATGAATTTGGATTATGCCAAAAACTAAATATTTTTTAAAAATACTCAAAGTTCGTGCACGTCGACGCAATTTGAATGTTTTATACATTAAAAGTTAGTTTATTTGATGCTTTAGAACGGTAGTAGACCATGAACAACGTTTGTTCTAGGAAAACAGTCATTAATATTTCACGATGTATTCACGTGGTGCGGACAAAGCTCTGAGATGATTATAACGTCACGCCACGCCACGTTACGCCACGTCTCCTGAGACGTTTTACACACACAACCGCTGAACCGCGCGATTCTGTGGGTTAGACAAAGCGAGACATACAGCAAGACGAGCGAGATAAACCACAGTTTTGGCGACTCGCAAACCCGCGCGTTTTCACGTAGCATGCATCACATACACTATTTGGTTCAGAAAGTGATATAGGATAAGGATTCAGATAGTAAAAAAATGCCAAAATATCACGTGATTAATGGACGACCCTAAAGTGCCAGGCATAGTACAACAGCTCTTTCGTGACTGTGTGTGCGATTATCTTTCTAGTCGTGTCGCTAGTTCTTTCGAACTAGTGTGGTGAAAGGATTTTAAGTGCGCCCAAAGGCTCCTTTCGTGCACTTGACGCATATTTTCGAACATTCTACGGTTCTACTACGTGCCGGTTTCCTCATGTGTGTGATAACCCTGAACCGCCTTCGAGTAAACGTTCAACGCTTTAGTATCAATATAGGGTCCCGGACGGTGGCAAAAAACCTCATAAGATTTTGCAGCTTGCTCCAATCTGTTACAGCGTCATAATTTTTACATTATGAGTCAATAGAGTCTGTCTTACGTGGTTCCTGTATAAGATTAAAATGTGAAGTAATGTAAAAATCTAAAATTGTTTTTTGAAATTCTAACTAAATCATTTTATTAAACAAATGCTTGGATTAGCTTAACTTTATTGGTTACTAGCTTTCACCCGCAGCTCCTCACATGGTATCCGAAGAAAAAGTATATGTTATTCCAGTAGACATACTATGCATATTCCAAGTTTCATTCAAATTCGTTCAGCCACTTCGGCGTGATTGAGGCACAAACATACATCCACACATCCTCACAAACTTTCGCATTTATAACATCAGTAGGATGGATGATCTTACAGCACAAAATAAAATATAGCTAGTGATAATAATAACAACCAACAGTTTAGTTTTGACCCCACACTAGAACATCCTAACGAATATCATAGAACCAGAACACCCAGACCCGGAAGAAATATTTGCAAAATATGCAATCATTTCTCCCACAGCGGAAAGATAAACCTCTTGCGTCGCAGCTAAGTACTCGCCCACCACGCTATCGAGACCGTGAAATGTATAAACAGATCCTCAATTTACGAACCTTAGAACTTTCCTTATTGAAATTCGCCGGGAAACTCGATTCAGCTCTAAGTTTCTTAATAGAGGTGACTATTCACTTTCATCAAACAAGAAATTGAAATGCTTCAGGGGCTTTAGTTGTCGCCAAATGTTCAAATTAAAAAGTACTAGCTTTCGCCCGCGGCTTCGCTCACGTGGTACAAAAATTACCCTATATGTTATTCCAGCACACGTACTGTGTACATTCCAAGTTTCATTCAAATTCGTTTAGCCGTTACTAAAGATACTCACTGTGAAAATTTCAACTCTACCTATTACGGTCCATGAGATACAGCCCGCTGACAGACGGACGGACGGACTGCGGAGGCTTTTTAATAGGGTTCCGTTGGCACCCTTCGGGTACGGAACCCTAAAAACAATCAACGTTTATCAGTACATGCAAAAAAATGAAATAAATAATGCGTCGCACACAAACTTTTCCTTTAATGTGTTTGAAACAAAACATGTAGGAAATAAATTATATGTAGTTTATCTACAAATCTTTCCCTTGATTCCCGGGTCTCGACACTATTTAATTGCGAGCGAAATAAACAAGCGAGGGGACGTTTTCATGGCTATTTTGTCTTGTCCCTGCTTTTATCGTTACGGTAAATAAAGGTGAAAAGAGCCATGTTTCTCTTTGAAACTGCAATTAAACGAAATATCTACGTGATTCACGTCGTTATTACAAGTGACTGTCTGTGGTTTTACTTGAATAATAATAAATAAATAACAACAATAAAAGGTGCATAAAATAGAAGTGCACTGAATAAAATTATATTACCTTAGGGCCAGTGAATGAACTCACCAAAATAACAACAATTAAATTTTTATTCTAACAAAAAACTAAAGTATGTAATTAACACTAAAAAGCCTCATTTCTGAACATCTCTGTACTCTACTCTACGTACTAAAAGAAACTAAAAAACGTAACGTGTGTTAAGTGCATGAAAGGAGCCTTTGAGGCGCACTTTAAAATATGACGACTAACAGTAGTAGTTTATCATTTTGTTTGCCAATTACTTTGAAGTCTATCGTAAGACATCAGGTTTCACTCTAAAACCTTCAAGGCTATCTTGTTCTCCAGTTGCTTAGCAAAATGGTTTTAGAATTGCACAAACTGCACAAGCTGTTCTGAATAAGTAATTTATCATCCATTGTCGCTAGATCCTTTTTACAAGATTAATGTTAGCCTCTGGCATTTTGGTGAGACTTTTGGAACTTTGTTTTGTTGTGGGAACGGACCAATTTTTAGTCAATAATACTCGTAGCTATTGTAAAACGTTCGTGCACCGACTTTGTCAAATGCTGTCGGGTGGTACATGCATCGCTGTCTGGAAGAGATCGCTCTTAAGCGATAAGACCGCCAATTGTATGCTTTCTTTGTGTACATTATGTTCTATTTTTATAATGTCACTAGCTGCCGCCCGCGGCATCGCTCGCGTGGTACCCAGATAAAATATAGCCTATATGTTAGTCCAGCACATGTACTATGTGTATTCCAAGTTTCATTCAAATCCGTGATTGAGGCACAAACATAGAAATATCCTCAAAAACTTTAACATTTATAATAGTAGGATTTTAAGGTGTACGATAAAGTATTTTCTTTCATTCATACATAATTATTGTGCAACTCAATGAGTCTTTTTTCGTGCACTTAAAGGCCTCGATGGCGTGGCGGGCGATTGCTCAGCAGAGACGCAAGAGGTACGGGTTCGATTCCCGTTACCACAACACCCAGACCAGGAAGTAATATTTACAGAACATGCAAAAATTTCTTCCGGGTCTGGGTGTTGTGGTACCATGGTACTCGTAGTTTCTGATACCCACGACACAGGGAATCATAGTGTGGGGTCAGGACTATGTATATGGCTGTAGGGTGTTATTTATTTATTTATTACTTAAAAAGGAGTTCATGAATGTGTTAGTTATTACAGCCAGGATATTTTTATTTTTAAAGAAATAAGCGGAAATACAATATTCTTATTAACTTCGTTTTGAACGTGACTGTTCTGTCTTTCCGATAAAAACTATAACAAAACTAATTTTATCCAGATCTCGTTCGAGCTCGTTATTACTCAAGTACGAGTAGATGTACGAGTATCTGTACGCTCGATTGTTTGAAATGTTTCTTGATTTTAGATTAAATTTCAACATAAACATTACTTTGCTTAATTATAATGATAGCCATTACTATCATATTTACTATCACCAGGTATTAAAAACGGATTCACATACATACATAATTTATCACACCCGTATTCCTAATGGGGTGGGCAGAGCCACAAGTATTCTTAAGAAAACTTGCAGCTACTTTTGATTCAAAATCCCAAGATGGATGTGGTGAACCATGGTGACAGGTCATCAGCTCATCGCCTATATAAATGGTCCATTATAGGTAGTCACTAAAGTATTGCCCGGCTATATAAAATTTATATTTTGATTTATTTATTTCAACTTAATATGTCTATCATTACAGGATAACCTAAGAATAGCGTCACATTATGTCACAAATATAAATAGATATATATAGTTTGTGAGGATGTAAGGATGTGTGGATGTGACGATGTATGTTTGTGCCTCAATTACGCCGTAACGGCTGAACGGATTTGAATGAAACTTGGAATATACATAGTACCTATGTATGTTGGAATAATATATAGGATACTTTTTGTCCGGATATCACGCGAGCGAAGCCGAGGGCGAAAGCTAGTTGCAATTGAATTGTTAAAGTCATAAAAATAAAATAAAATTAATGTCTAAGTGCTTGGTTTAATATTATACTAACGGACGATGGATTGTTCAGTACCATAGCAACGTTATTTTTGTAACAAAAAATTGAATTGTAAAAAAAATTGACAGATATCAACAATATCTTATTTACGGTGCTATAGTAATGTTCGATCCGTCATTCGTCGGTAGAATAATGAAATCGGACATTAAAGAAATCGAATGAAATAAACTGTCCGTAATATTTATTTTAAATAATAAAATAAAGAAAAAGCCAGTGACACGAACTACAATCGAATTAGTTTCTCATCATTCTCCTGCATGTCAGATAATATTTTCGTTCAACTTTTCTAAGAGCGTTATCACAATGGCGATTTGCTAGCGTTTTTTCTTCGAGGCGATTTGGGTGTATTAGGGTACATTTATGAGTCGCTTCGTTGGAAACACGCTCGCAAATCGCCAGTGTGATAACGCCCCGCCTAGAGCGATATCTCTCCAGCGATTAGCGAGCGATTTTCTTCGAGGCTTTTTGTAAACGTGCTCGCCGCGAGCTCGCAGCGGGTGTACTCGTATCACAGTACATATTCGGGGCCGCTCGCTGGAAACACGCCCACAAATCGCCAGTGTGATAACTCCCTAATTGTACATATAGTTTGCGAACACTAAGTGGATTTCCAGTTGCCTTGGCTACGGTAATATGATTAGCAACTTACCTCTTATCTGGTTTAGACTTTGGTATTATATTTGTTGAGGCTAAAGCAAACTATTCCAACTAAAGTAATAAATAATCATCATCATTAGCCTATAAAAGGAGTTACGGATTGCGACAGGCTGGCTGACTGGATGCGTCTAGCCGAAAAGTAAGTACGGATCTTGAATTGAAATACCGACAGCTTTATGCTGACTCCATCCATTTATTACTACTACTACTAGTCTACTAGTTCCATCGAACCAGTGTGGTGAAAGGATTTAAAGTGCGCCTTTCGGTTCCTTTCCTTTATCCATCCATTGATAACCAGACCTTGATAGTGTCAGGGGTTCAACGGGCAGACGCCCGACACATGCATTTTTATCACGCTCGTATCCCTAATGGCATCCATTAAACAAATTGCAGAAATCTTACTATATCGAAAGCAATGTCATAATTTTATGAATTATCAAAGTGTCGAAAGTTTGAAAAATCTAAAATGATTTTGTTAAGTGTAGCAATAAATTGATAGCCGAGAGCACTGGTGGCTTTTTGGTACCACTTAATGGTCGTTATAATAAACTAAGGTCGTTGGTTCGAATCCAGTGATGCACCAATACATATTTCTATTCAAAAGATTCATGTGTGCTGTAATACTATCAAACAGTGAAGGGAATCGTGATGGAAAAATCCCTCATACGAATAGTAGGGTAGTTGAAAATAAATTAATTATAGGATAACCTCCTGACTCGAGCTACTCCATTTACAGGGCACAGGTTGAGAGAGGGGGAACTGTGCGGGTGACGGGGGGCGGGGTAGGTTCTGGCAAGTCTCAGATTCCCAACAAAATTAGCCTCTAGTATTTGGAAAAGTGAAACCAACACGTTTTATTCCAATTCTAATAACGGTCGATGAGACAAAAATAGCAGAAGTAACATTAATTCTAGCAGTCATCTGATTCATATAGTACAAAACTTTACTTGGTTTGACGCTAAGTAAAAAGTCCACCAATACTTACCGATCAGTGTTTATTCAAGAGTAGTGACAAAGAAAATAATCCTCACACTAAAAGAACTTCAAAGAACAAACGCCATTCGAAAGTTCACGGACCCAACTTCACCCACAGCAATTTAGTAAATGCACGAACAAACGAATTGAGCTCTCCTAAATCTACAAACGACGGTTTTAAATTCGTCCACTCGTGCACATCCATCCATATCAAGCCCCAAGTTTACCAACTTCGATGTCTGGTTAGAAATTAAGGATGCGTTTTATCAAACCGCGACTGCGATTTAAAACTAACTTCTAATAACAAATGACGGTGGCCGCTTCACCCAAGCGAAGGGGTATATTTATTTGAATTATCGCTATTATGCCACAAACCGATTGAATGCCGAGCTGTGGATGATGATGATGATGTTACGTGTTCCACAGTCTTCTTGAGAGCATCCGCGGCAAAGGCTGCTGTCCGTTACTCCTATTTTGAGTAGATAGTGATTCAGCTCACAATGTCCTGTGATGATGCTCACCATTGCTCGAAAGTATTCCCGCTTAAACTTAACATAGGCGCGATTCGAAAGACTTACCTATGCTGCGAACAATAAGTAGGTATGTCAATCTGATCAGATGATCTGATTTTCAGTTTTATTATCTCATACGACTAGGCTGTGGATGTTATTAGCTTAGGTTTAAACTTTTTCTCGTCCGCCACAATATAAACCGAACCTTAAAACAGATTTTAAAGTTCTTTAGGAAGTATTAAAGTTCCCACGACGCTCTTGAAATGAATACGAGTTATAAACTTGAAATCGCGCTCATTGGTCGCAAATGTATTACGTACGATTTAAGTACTGTTCTCTCACCTTGTCGCATGATTCGAAAACGCACCTTAAAAAATTTAAAGATATTAGGTACGTATCTTCCATGTATCTTTTCTGCTGGACTGAGAGTAGAGTAAAAATATTGTAGAATGCGTCCAGCTGCTTCTCTCCCCGAGCATGTCGTAAAAGGCGACTATGGCATAGTATCCCCTCCGACATGATGGACCACGTATGTATATGGACGATGGGCTCATCACTTGTCACCATGGTATACCATATCCATCTTGGGACTTTGAATCAGAAGTTGCTGCAGGCTTTCTTATGATTACTTATGGCTCTGCTCACCCCATTAGGGATGCGGGCGTGATATCATGTATTATATGTATGTTTAAGGTGCGTTTACAAGAGAAATGAGACACAGTGCATGTTAAAAACTGTGGTATCTCGTTTAGTCGTCACACTTCGAAAACAAATCGGTATTCTCTACTCGTATTTATAAAGTTCCAAAGATTTGGAGACAAGGTGCAAAGAACTTTAATTGCTGTGTTCTCTCGACTCGTTGGTCGCATGGTTCGAGACAGCACCTTAAATTTAAAGCATAGGTACAATTTACAAAGTTTCGAAACGAACGGGACAGAGGAAGCACGTGAAGAACTTTGATAAATGGCATTTGTTATGAGCTCAGGAGCAGATGTAGCCATTTGTAAAGTACCCGTCAAGTGCCAAGATCTAGTTCACTTTTATAGAAAAGTATTTTTCATTATTCACAGTTTTCAATGTTCCTGGATAAAAAATGTTATGTTACGTAAAAAGTAATAATTAACAACATAATTTTATGTATTTACTCGAATGCATTGAGTAATCTACTAATACAATACTATTTATGTAGGTATATGTTTGTATTTATTTTCTATGTAGGTATCTATTTGTGTATGTTTATGTAGGTATATTGTTTTTGATATGTATGTAGGTTTAGAAATTATTATCACATTATCTATTAAAAGTGCACCTCTGCCAATCTTCAACTTCTATAAATTCCTCTCCATCCAAAGGTTGTCTGGAAGAGATCGCTTATTAGCGATAAGACCGCCCGTTGTACAATATCTTCTTTTTGTTAATTCTAGTTGTTTAATTTGTAAGATGTGCAATAAAGTTGTTGTTTTTCATTAATTCTATTTTTTTATGAGTGTTACTACGTACCTATCTCCGTAACTACTAAACCGATTTTGATGAGATTTAGAATGTTTATGGTTTAAGTTTTAGAATAACACTTCGCAAATTTAATTTTCGATTTTAATAGGTACTACAAAACCAATCCCTAAGGTTGTTGAACAGGGTGGTAAAGTTATCATGAAATTTTTTATTTCTTGGTTCTTGGTAGCACGATATTCATTCCAATAAATAAAAAAATTGCATTCAGGATTATTTACCTTAAAAAAATGTTTTAGTAGTTTCCACGTTTACCCAAACAAAATAATACCTAGAGCAACAAGCATTGTTAGTTAACAAAGGCTTTTTTGTATATTACGGTCTCAGTTTGATAAAACGTACGCATTGTTCTCAAATAAGGGCCCACCTTGTTAATATTAAATCTTCCTTTCTTTGTATTTAGGAAACAACTAGATTCCACTAGTGCTTTGTTCTACAGAACAGGAAAACCGCTAAACCACTCTTATGTAAAAGGTTGGGTTTGCTATGAGAGTAAAACCACGAAGTAAAACATTTTCAAATGCGTTGCTACCTAAACAAACTTTACTAATATTAAAGGTAAACTAGAGGTACTTCACTGCTGGACTGGGAGTAACAAAAAACATAGAATGCGTCCAGCTGCTTCTCTCCCCGAGCATGTCGTAAAACTCGACTAAGGAATAGTATCCTCTCCAACACGATGGACCATCTATATGGGCGATGGGCTGATCACCTGTCACCATGATTCACCATATCCATCTTGGGTCTTTGAATTAGGAGTGGCTGCATGTTTTATGATTACTAATGGCTCTGCCCACCCCATTAGATATAAGGGCGTGATAATATACATCCTACAGTACATTTCATTGTTTTTAATACTTTTCTACCATCTATATGGTATTGTTGCAGCCCTCAGTAGTTTGAAATTCGTAGGTGACCTTTGGCATTCAAATTACGCCTACACATTAGTACTATAATATAGGTAGCTTCAGTTGATAGCAGCCATCATCTTTGAATACGGCCGACCACAACCTGGGACCTTTGCCCGACCAACGATAAAACTGGTCTACAGCCCTTTGACTACATAATTTACGCCTACACTTCGCACTTATACGGGAATAAGTAACGTGTTAAACTTATGTGCCCTTACGAGCTTTCTCTTTAACTTATATGTATAGTCAGCTCCAAAATAGCTAGTTAGAGTGTTATTTAATTATATACTGGGTGTAATAAGACAAATTGTTGACCACTATAAATACTACTCCATACTAATTCAATACATAGAATGCGTCTAGCTGCTTCTCACCCTGAGCATGTCGTGAAAGTCGACTAAGGGACATAATCCTCTCCTATATGATCTATCATTTATATGGGCGATGGGCTGATCACCTATCGCCATGGTTCACCATATCCATCATGGGACTTTGCCCACCTTATTAGGAATACCGGCGTAATTATATTAAGTATGTAGTTGACCATGAACAAAATAACTTAACATTGACTTTTTTCAGTTTTTTTTATGCGTATTTTAAAAACACAGTATAGGCTATTTGTTCTTTTAATAACATACAATGAATAGAATGAAAATCAGAGTCAAAACGGGGTCATAAATTGAAGGCAAATTTTATATTCATACTCAATATGGTCAGCAACTGTACGAATTTCAGAATCATGATCTGAACGCACTGTTTCAGTTTTCAGTCAATTGGACCTTATTAAGTCAGAAATTTTCTTGCAATTCATCATCGTCATCATCATCAGCCTATAGTATGTCACTGCTGGACTTAGGCCTCCCCTAATGAGCGCCATCGCGCCCTATCTTTGGCTTGACGCATCCAGTTTCCGCCAGCAGCCTTTCGCAGATCGTCACTCCACCTAGCCGAAGGGCGTCCTATACTACGTTTGCCGAGTCGCGGTCTCCACTCAAGAACTCGTTTACCCCAACGGTTGTCGGTTCTTCGGCAGATATGACCAGCCCACTGCCACTTCAGTTTGCTAATTCTCTGAGCTATGTCCAAGACTCTTGCAATTACCACAGGTGAAAGTTTAATTAAAGGTCAAATCAAGATTTAATTTAATTTCAAGTAGCATTTTAATAGGTGAATGATTACATTATAAACTTACCTCAAACTTACTGGTGACTGGGTTCATGTCCAGGAGTGAATAGGAAGCCACACGGTCGCCATTATCGTTGATCACCACTTCACCAGTTATACCTTCAGATAAAAAAAACATCAGTTATGATTGTATACGGGTATATGTGGCTGATAATAATAATAATAATACCTAACAGTCACATACATAGTCCTGACCCCACACTAGGATTCCCTGTGTCGTGGGTATCAGAAACTACGAGTACCATGGTACCACAACACCCAGACCCGGAAGAAATATTTACAGATCATGCAAACATTTCTTCCGCTGCGGGAATTGAACCCGCGCCTCTCTGCCGAGCAATCAGCCGCCACGCCACCGAGGCCGTCAGTCATGATGCTCAGTCGATTCAAAAACATAATCATGGTCTTAATTTTATTCAACAGAATATAGTTTATTTAATACACGACACGGTAAAGGTTTGGTAACAAACAGAGATAATATACATTATGTATAATTAAATTAAATTACAACAAAAACACATAATACAAATAAAGCCATAATATTAAACGGATATTATCAGAGTTATTTAACTAGAATCAGGCTACAGTGGGAATCACGAGTCAATAGATTCACAGACACATATCAGATTACATCTATTCACAAAAATCTATGCTGAAATACATAAGAGTTTTTTTATTTCGATTTTTTGAGGACTGTCTAAAACTTGGACTTGTGCAAACATTGATTACGTAAAATCATAATTGGAAACAAAACCTCACTAACAACAAATGAATATCTGCTAACGAATACCCGTATTATTAAAAAAATATGTTGGCTAGTTTTCCCAACTTTACCCAAAGGTGTTCTGAAAACAACCTTTTTGGGACAGATCTAGAACAATTAAACAACAAATAGCAGTTTTGTTGAACTTGTCTTACATGTCCCTAATTGGCCCCGTGTGCTACGCCGTAGCCTCGTAGACCTGCTACGCCGTAGACAATATACGGTATACTATTTTTATTTTCGTTTGCAAACTACATATTAGGTTGTGGATATTAACCGTCTGAATATTTATGTTGTTTTGTCGCTAGACAGATACTGACAAAGATACTTTAATTTTTCGTGAAGGTAATTTGATTTGAATAACAATTTTAATTACTACTCGTAGTATAATGTTTAATGACTTTTTTATCATGTTTTTCTGAAACTGTGTTTTTATGTATATCACTCAATTCTATGTTATATTGTTAAGTGTGCTATTTTAGTAAATAAATCTTACGAGTATTGTCTATGTCTATCCATAGATTGTCGGTGAGAGATTACTGATTAGCAATAAGACCGCCTTTAATAAATAAATTTAAAACACAAAAATAAAATGAAATTGAACAATACTGATGGAGAGTTTTGCTCACAGACTGCAGCCAAATGACCAGAATTATCTTCATAAATTACCTTGAAAGTTCCTGTTCTTCATGTTGCTGATGATGGAAGCTCCATTCAACTGGCCCCTCGGATCCTCTGCTTCCTCCAGGGTCCTATTCAGGGCCAACGCATAAAGAAGTACAGCATCATAGAAGGCTGCCACGAAGGTCGACACCACTTCCCCTTTTCCAAATGTGTAGTTGTACTTTGTCGCTGCCAAGTCTTTCACCTGTGGAATGTTAAAGCCAATATGTATTGTATATTACACATCATTATCATCATCTCCCTGTCCTTATCTCACTTACGTGGAGTCGGCACAACTGTATTCTTCTTCCACTCCCCTCTATCAGCCGTCTCAGTATTCACTCCTTTCTTACTCATGTCATCTCTCACGCGATCCATTCACCTTTTCTTTGGTCTCCCTCTACTCTTGTCTCCATCTACATTCATATCTAATACTCTTCTCGTCACATGACTTTTATCCCTCCTCATGACATACCATACCATGCTAATCTATTTATTACTCCTCAACTTCTCCGTCTTATCATTCACATTCACATTCCGTATCTTATCCATTCTCGTTACTGTATATTACACAATAAACAAATAATAACCAGTAATTTTTTGTTGCAGAAAACATACGATTCCCGTTGTTGAAATTGAACTCGCAAAATATTTACTCTGATGTAGCTTTAAACCGAAAATTTTAGACAAACGGATTTGAATCCGTTTACTCTGAAAGCTGAAGGTAGCCTCACAAATACACGAGTATCTTTGACAACTGGGTGGCGTAATTGGAGGCACAGAAGGTCGGGGTTAAAACCCGTCCGTGTAGAATTTTAGGTATGAAAAATAAACACTCCAAAAATGTATTGGACTTAACTTTAACATTAATTCACAGATTTATGGAAAAAATACAGTGTTATAAACTAACACAACATTCTAATTATGGAAATCACCGCGAGGAAACCGGCATGTCATAAAACAAAAAAAAGAAAACGTGTCAATTGCAAGTGCATGAAAGGAACCACTTTAAGGCGCACTAAAAATCCTTTTACCACACTGGTTTAAATTAAATGAAGTTCTAACTCACTCTACAACGAGATAGGCACACGATATCAAAACCATGGGCCGAGGATGGATGAGACTAGTACAGAACCTTGATGGATGGCATAAACAGAGGGAGGCCTATGCCCAGCAGTGGGCAAAGTCGGCCTGTGGATGATGATGATGACTCACTCTATCAGAGAACTCCAAGTACTCCTTCTTCTCCGGCGCAGGGCTCGTGACGGTAAGCAGCGCGCTGTACGCTCTCCTCGCCTTCTCATTCCGTTCGTCAGTGTCGCCTTCCATCTTCCACGGCTCCTTGGACGACGCCGATGCTAAGCTGCAGAAAAATACATCATTATATCAGCTCACGTCCACCCAATTGCGAGATAGGCTGGTAAAAGAATAACAAAGTCTTGTTCAAAGCATCTCATCATCTTCCTGCCCTTATTCCACTCTATGTGGGGTCGGCACAGCATGATCCTTGGATCATGCTGTAAGAGTTTTGGCTAAGGTGTTTTAAGACCGGCCGCCTGCCTGATTTCAACCCTCCTTGGGAATACTTGCTTATTGTATCTCATCATGTTGGATGATACTATCCCTTAGTCGACTTTTACGACATGCTCGGGGAGAGAAGCAGCTGGACGCATTCTATGTTTTTTTCTTTACTCCCAGTCCAGCAGAGAAGTTAAGGAAGAATGGATGTAGTTATGAAATGGTTTATCGGAGCCCTCAACTTTTATAAATAAATACTAGCTTTAAGATGTGACGATGTTTGTGTCTCAATCACGCCGTAACGGCTGAACGGATTTGAATGAAACTTGGAACACACATAGTATGTGTGCTGGAATAACATATAGGCTACTTTTTATCGTGGTACCACGCGACTGAAGCCGCGGGTGGAAGCTAGTCTACTATAATTATGTATAAGACTTACTTGGAAAATAGTTCAATGTTGAAAAATACATATTCTCCAGAAGACACCATGTTGAGATCATCAGCAGCCAACATGATCTCTCTCACTGTGTTGGGATTAGCGCACACCACCACAACTGGAACAAATTAACACCTTAATTAAACTGACTTCTTTATTCGTTGATACCATACGGTGAACTTTGATATTTTTCATTCAAAAGCTTTTTTTGTATCACATTGTTTATAAAACACGACGATTTTTAATGTTTTTAATCACTGAATAAAACAATTATATTTCTATAGTAAAACGCAGGTCAAAACAAGTAAAACATAGAAATTAAAGTTCAGATCAACAGATTCTAAAAATTAGTTGAGGGTAGTCGCGGAAATTGCCATCAACTCTAGTATATCAGTCACACAGAACTCTATTACTCCAGTCATCTTCTAACCATGAACACTACAATATGTTGAAAAAGTCGAGAAAATAAAAAGTTAAGTTCAATCAGAAATCAAAAAAAAACATAGAATGCGTCTAGCTGCTTCTTTCCCCGAGCATGTCGTAAAAATCGACTAGAGGATAGTGATCCCAAACATGATGGACCATCTATATGGGCGATGGGCTGATCACCTGTCACCATGGTTCACCATGTCCATCTTGGGATTTAGAATCAGGAGTTGGTATGATTACTTGCGGCTCTGCCCACCCCATTTGGGATACGGGCGTGATATTATGTATGTATGTATTAGTTACCATACATTTCATAAGTGCACTAATCTACATTAACCTTATCACGATGGATGAGAGACATTGATCTAATGAGGAGATAATTTGATTTGGTGCTGAGAGCACTAGTGAATGAACCTACTCGAAACTAATGCAAACAAAGGACATGAAATAAAATACTTTCATCATCATCACCATCCACAGTCTGTCTTTGCCCACTGTTGGGCATAGGTCTTCCTTTCCTTGTGCCATGTGATGTGATAGAATATTTTCAAGTCATTCAAAATATGGCGAAATCACAACCATTATTTACGATTTGACCCTAACAAACTTTGAATATTCACATGTATTTGTTCACGTACTAAAAAGTATATCGGTTCAACCATTACCTAACACACACAAGCATGCCCGCGCTTAAATCGAAATAACACCGATATTGAAATACAAAAGTTTGTGTGTATGCATTTCCAATTCATTTCATTTCACCGAACTTTTATTTAAAACCGGTCAAGTGTGTGTGTGTGTGAGTCGCGTTCGCACACGAAGGGTTCCGTACGTTAAAAAATGTTTTATGTATGAGGCCCCCTTCTATTTAAGTTGTATTTGTTGTTATAGCGGTAATATAAACACAATAACGTGAAAATTTCAACTCTACCTATCACGGTTAATGAGATACAGCCCGCTGACAGACGGACGGATGGACAGCGAAAGCTTAGCAATAGGGTCCCGTTGGCACCCTTCGGGTACGGAACCCGAATGTATAAGATGTCCAAACATATTCCCTCTTCTATTTTTAATCGTATTTATTAAAACTCCTTTTATCTTCAACTCGTCTTAAAACTTCCTCGCTAGTTATTTTTTCCATCCAGCTAATACTCTCCCACATTTCAAATTCCAAGTTCTCATTTACAAAACTATAAATAATATCAAGTGAGAATCATAACAATTATAGGCTACTTTTTATTTCGGTGTTATAAGAACGGAGACATGGGCAAATGCTAGTACATAAATATATTGGCACGTTAGAACTATTTCACTGCCAGTTCTCGCAGTGACTATGAAATGTGCCATAACATTTTTTAGTGCTGGGTGGGCGATGCGACTGACTGGGCGATGCCATGACAGAGAACTTCAATAATGGCTTCGTCATAGACTTCACCAAACCACTACTTTATACACCAAATTGTATAGAATTTTGGAAACAAACATTTACGTCACTTAATAACTAATCTTTTAAAGAATTTAATGAATTTTGAAAGCATAATTCCAAGTTCGTTTATAGTGAATTTGGCCCTTAACTTATCTTTATGACAAATTAGAGAATTTGTCAAGGATAATATTTCTTATACTTAACCAAAAGTGCAAGATAAGTAAGCTTTACTTAAATATTAACTTCAAACTTCAACCATTTAACTGATATAAAGTTTAAAATTGCACTTCTGCAATCTTCCACATACATTCGCATAATTTTCTAATTCAATATTTACAGACGAAGATTTCCCCAGCGGTATCTTTTACAAATGTACCTAATCGGCATGCTCATTCTGGTTTTAAAACATCAGAAATATCACATCACTATAAATACGTCAAGTCGTAATTAAAATTAAAAATATCTTGTCGTAAATATTTTCCCAATACTTCACTAACAATATCTAGCACCTAAGCGCTCGTGGCGTAGCTTAGACGTTCTTAATTGATCATTGAAGTTTAAGTAACGTTGTGCGCGGTCACAATTTGGATGGGTGACCGCAAGTGGCATTACGAGCTGAGCGCTTCCATGCTTCGGAGGGCACGTTAAATTGTCATTCCCAGCTCATATAATTTCCAATACCCCATCCCTCACTCATTATAAGTAGAAGAAAAACAAATAAATAACTATCGGGAAAACCAGTTTTTTTTTTATTTTATTTTATTACTTTATCACAAATACGTACAACCATGCAAAAAATCAAGTCTGACAATAAAATGCTGCTGACTAAGGACGGTCGGAAAACTATTAGGGTTTCTTAAGACTTCGGGACCTTTAAAATAAAGGAGTAGTGGTTTTTCGATATGAAAATAGCAAACACAATTTTATTTTTCCATCCTTTTGTAATATTCGTATTTTTGCCTCTGTGTTGTAAGGACCATTTTGTATTGTAAAACTGAAGTACGTTGAAATAACAAACATTCAACCAATTTACATAGTTTTAACGATAATTATTTGTGTCGGTCATAACTAAGCTTAATGCTTCGGGTTTAAAAGATTGGATATACGAGTAAGTGTAACAGTGCTGCCAAAATGCAATATTATGTTTTCATAGTTCGTCCAAGTTTCATTGAATTTCCTCTCTTAGAGCGTTTTCACAATGGCGATTTGTGAGCGTTTTTTCTTCAAGGCGATTTGTGATTGCTCACCGCAAACTCGCCGCGGGTGTATTAGGGTACATTTACGAGTCACTTAGCTGGAAACACGCTCGCAAACCGCCAGTATGATAACGCCCTATAAATATTGAACCTGATAAGTCATCATGTAAAAGTCATCCAATGTGTACGCTTCTATAACAAAGTCCCAAGCGAGATGACAAATTTGTCAGTTAATAAATTTGAAACTCTAATAACGAAAATTGTTTAAAAAAGCTTACTATAAAATATCCGATTATATAGAAGACAAAAATGCTTGGGACTGAATAATGCTCCAAGTCCTTTCATAAAATGATTGTAAAGGGATCATTTTCCAAAAAAATAGCCAAGCGTGGTTTCTTGCCTGTATCTTCCACGCTTGGTCGCGTTACGAACAGATGTAAATGCAACGTAGATTTAAGACGTGTCCAAGTGATCCCCGTGATTTTATGGAATACATTTTTTTTACTTTGACTTTGACTTTGAATAGTCACTACCAATGTCATCATTTTCATCCATCATCATTCTTAATTCCACGCATAAAAGAGTGAAGAGCGGCAAGACACGATCTAATCGTTCCGAACTGAATATTGATAGACTGTGACTCACCTCAAAGCAACCCGATATGAGCTAAATTTGAATTTTAAATCTCAACAAGACCATAAGCGGAATGGGAAGGAAGCCTTACGTAGAATACATTTTTGGAATAATGAGTTTGAATATTTTAACTTAGGTGCTGTAGTAGTGAAAACGTACCTACGTTCCAGTTATTTTGTGAGTAATTTTATTTTTTTATAGTTCCCAAGTTATAAATGAATTGAAGAAGTGTGAAAGGGTGAGTACTGAGATGACGAGTCATAGAAGATGGAAGAGGGAAATATGTTGTGCCGACCCCACCTAATGGAATAAGGGCAGGAAAATGATGATGGTAAGTTCTAAATTTATAAAAACGTATGCAAGACATGGACGATTACAGAACGGGACAAGGAGAGGTTAGAAGCGTTTGAAATGTGATGCCGGAGAAGGACTGGAGAGGAATGACGGCTAGATGGAGAAAGTAACTAATAAAAAGTAGAGGAGAAAAGGATTTTGATAAAGACAATTCAAAACAGAAGAGGGAAGATATTTGGACACTTTTTGACGATCTCGGTGGCATGGCTGGTGACCGACTGAGACGCAAGAGGCGCGGGTTCGATTCCCGCTTTATTTTATTAATGTCCTGGCTTTTAATTTGTAAAGCCATGACGGATTTAGGTGGCTTAAAAACTCCGTCACAAGAGTTGGCCACTAACTAGCCCATACAAACCTACTTACTTATGAGGCTCCGTTTTATTTTATTTTTATTATTTTTTGTTATTTAGTTAGGAACTTTCTTTATTATACAATATAATAATGCTTTACTTCGTCTTCCAGTTTCGTGTTCGCAATTCGAGAGAACCATAGTTTCTACCTTAGCTAATGTAGGCATAATTCTTGAGGTAATTGCATCAATTATCAGAAATTTGCATGCTGAAACATCGAGAAGCAATTAAAATCGATTGATGCACGATGAAATACTGAGAGATGCATCAACTATCTCATCTGTTCTCAGCTCAAAGTAATTTAAGTTAAGCTCATCGAGATAATGAGCTAGAGATGCCTCTGCCTGGCCCTTATCGGTATTTCAAGCTTCTAATCACTAGAATCTTAGTTTCGTTTTTTTTTCCATAGGTGTAGACAGAGAAAACGGTTTTCAATTTACTACGATCTTTTATTTATATAATTTCTATTCTGATATAAATAAAATGGCATCCAAAATACACATTCAAATGATTTATCAAGATAATAAGTCACAAAAACATTCATTTCCTAAGGTTCTGTAATAAATTAAAGCGGATATTACTGGCAATTCTCGAAACGGGCTAAATAGATTGCTCCTTTCATTGCGTGCTAATC
Organism: Scotopteryx bipunctaria; assembly: GCA_949320045.1. Classification (NCBI taxonomy): domain Eukaryota; kingdom Metazoa; phylum Arthropoda; class Insecta; order Lepidoptera; family Geometridae; genus Scotopteryx; species Scotopteryx bipunctaria. The sequence goes on along the minus strand of OX439459.1, from coordinate 2,832,245 downwards.
CCGAAGGCTAATATTTTAAAGCGCTTAGAAAAAGCGCTTTCTTGCAAAGGAACAGAGAGAGGCTCATTCTTTATTTACAGCGCTGGAAATAAATTCGACCCAGGATTTCTAATGACATTGAAGAAAATGGCAACATTATTGGGACATAAAATGTTTACAACAGAGCCAGGACCGAATTCCAAATAAAAATGATTAATAGAAATATATAAATATTTGTAGACATTTTAAACAGCGCCATCTAGCCCCAAACTAAGCAAAGCATGTACTATGGGCACCAGCTGCCTGATTGAATACTTAAATATTTTTTTTTGTAAATACATCTATACTGATATTAAAAGAAGAAATATTTTTTGTTTGTTTTTATGTTTGTAACGAGTAGGCTCCGAAACTACTGAACAGATTAACTACTGAAAAAATTATTTCACCAATAGATAGCTATATTATTATAGAATAACATAGGTTAAAAAATATTTTCAAAAAATTAGGGATCCGTAAGAAAATTGCAATATCGTAACCCAAGGTAGAAAACCCAAAATTGTTTTTGGCCTGCGCTGCGAAAACTATTAATGAGAGAACAAAATAATGTACTACAGGTTTATAGGTTTTATTAATGTCTACAAAAAAATCCTCGATCCTCCATCTATTATAGCTCAAAGCCTCAAACACAATTAACAACTTAACCCCCGAATACTCAAACGCGACTCGGAGCACGTCTCAACTCACGGTTTTTTGACAGTTTCTGATGAAAATCTGTCAAAAAAAATCGTCATTTGAGACGTGCTCAACTTTGAAATGCGTTTGAGTATTTGGGGGTTTGTGTTCTAAAATTTAATTACAATGCAGGTAGGAACAAAAGTTGGTTCCATTCGCGTCATGGTATGAACCATTATCAAAATAAATTATTTCATCACAAGCACTATTTATTTCTAAACAAATTACATTTTAATTCCAACGAATCCGACATTCAGTTTAGAAGCCACGGCCGGCAGCTAGTCTTAAATGTTGTTGTCGTTGAAACGAACTAGATGGCAGCACAGGTAAAGTTAGAACGCGCTATTGAAGCGTTTTGAGTGTTGGCCAAAAATGATTCGATTAAAATAATTAATAGTTTATTATTTGTCGTATCTTATCTACACTTAAATAAAGTACCCGTGTTTTTGGAATTGCATTGCATGACTTTAAGTCGGCATAGTGCAAGATAATCGAGTTATTTTTCTGCAACCAGTTTGGTTCGGATTGATTTTGTCTGATTAAATTATTACACTAATACTTTACCTAGGTATACATAATCCTACTACATCTTACTTATATTATAAATGCAAAAGTTTGTGAGTTTGGGTGTTTGGATGTTTGTGCCTCAATCACGCCTAAACGGCTGAACGAATTTGAATGAAACTTGGAATATATATAGTAGGTGCATGTACTGGATTAACATATAGGCTATTTTTTATCCAGGTAACAAGCGAGCGAAGCCGCGGGCGGCAGCTAGTAATATTATAAATGCGAAAGTTTATGAGCATGTAAGGATTGTAAGGATGTGTGGATGTAGGTTTGTGCCTCAATCACGCCGTAACGACTGAACGGATTTGAATGAAACTTGGAATACACGTAGCATGTGTGCTGGAATAACATATAGACTACTTTTTGTTTGAATACCACGCGAGCGAAGCTGCGGGCGAAAGCTAGTACAATATAATAATGACGACCTCGATGGCGTGGCAGGCGAATGCTCGGCTGAGACGCAAGAGGCGCGGGTTCGTTTTCCGCTACGGGAGAAATGTTTGTATGATCTGCAAATATTTTTTCCGCGTCTGGGTGTTGTAGTATTATATACTGTAAGTATGTATTCACAAAAAAAGTATACAAGTATTCTATCAGCCATCTAGTTCCCATAGTACAAGCTTTGCTTATTTTGGTTGGGGCTAGATGGCGCTGTGTGAAATGTCCACAAATATTTATTTTTATAATACTACAACAATATGGCAACATTTTTTGTTGCCAACGCCAGGTTTTCAAATGAAATTTAAATCATCATCTGTAACTTACAAACTCAATGCTTCATATCAATTTTTTCATGAGGGAGGTAGAATCGTCTTTTGACTGTAGATCGATAACTTGAAAGGTAATACCTTTGTTCAACAAACTAACTTTGTTGGCACACACCCTGAAGTCCATGATGGATATGTTAGTTACCTTATTTTTGTAGATTGTTTGCGAAAACAGGTATAAAGGTCAAGACAACAATAACAAGAAAATATCATATATCAATGATATGATTGATTACCGATTTCTAAGATAAGAGATGAGTTAATGTTTGATAAATTACCATGAAATATGAAAACAATAATAATAAAAATTTTAGGACATTTCACACAGCGCCATCTAGCCCCAAACTGAGCAAAGCTATATGGGCACCAGATGGCTGATAGAATATTTATATACTTTTTTGTTTTTGTAAATACATACTTATATATTACTACAACATCCAGACCCGGAAGAAATATTTGCAGAACATACAAACATTTCTCCCTTAGCGGGAATCGAACCCGCGCCTTTTCCACCACGCCCCAGAGGTCGTCAAGATATTAATGCTTATTTTCGATATTCAACGAACGAACAACGGATTCTTTATTAGCATAGTTATTAGCATAGTTATTAGCATAGCAACATACCAAGATTCTTTCCTATCTATAAGCGTCAAATTCTTTTACCATCCATTTACTGCTTATATAATAACTAGCTGCCGCCCGCGGCTTCGCTTGCGTGGTATCCGGATAAAAAATAGCCTATATGTTAGTCCAGTACATGTACCATATATATTCCAAGTTTCATTTAAATCCGTTTAGCCGTTTAGTCGTGATTGAGGCACAAACATCCAAACATTCAAAATCCAGACATCTTTACAAACTTTCGCATTTATAACACTAGATGGCAGCACAGGTAAAGTTAGTACGCGCTATCGTTGCGTTTTGAGCTTTACGTCGGTAATTTCAAGCAAACTAAAGCTTTTCAATTTTATAATATAAAAAGTAAGAAGTAAGATAAGATATAGAAACCGATCAGTAACAGAGAGGAAGGGGAAGTCCCAACAAGTTACAGTGTGGCTCGTGTTATCGGATGGGAAACCCATCACTTTTACTTGCTTTGTTGACATTATTGTTTTTCTAAATATACAGTGTGTTTTTACTCGAACAGTATAGGGAATTTCGACACCAGAAGAGTTACAAGGTAAAATGTCTTAGGAAACTTTGCTCTTTTTTTGTGAAAACAAATTTGGCAGTAATTTTGATGAATTGTGATGTTAGCAAAAAATTGTTATGATGTTAAGCGACTCAGTTACTTATTTCATGGGAGAAAAAAATCGGAACAAACTCTAGTCATTTATGAAAAAAGTTATAATAAATGCATTTTGTGCCGATGACACATATAGTTTGAAAAAGACAGTGAAAATCATGAATAATTATATATCTTAAAAATAGTCCTTTATGTCTTACACAAAGGAGTTAACAACCGTTTTTAATAAAAAAAAATATATAGTAAAATTTTGACCAATGACGAAAGGGATGGCGCTTACCTCGGACAAAGGATAAGTATAACTATCCAACGAGGTAACGTCGTCAGCCTTTTGGGGACCTTACCTGCGGTCGGTGATCTGAGCTTTGTTTTCTATCTGTAGTCAAACTTTCATTCAGCGAGCTCATTTTCATTTCCTATTATTATACCGATTACCTTAAAGTTTTTAATGTTATTGTAGTGTGTCTTTGTAAATAAGTTTTGTCTATAAATAAATGGTAATTTATAGTAAAATTAGTCAATAAAAACGTCACCTTGCCAAAGCGTTTCAATAGTTAGTAATTTGTGTCAGTAGATTTTTATGTCTTAAATAACACGTTGTGCCCACTGCCCACCCCACATAAAGTGGGAAAAGAGACAAAGAAATTATGATAAATTGTAATATCTTAGAAAACTGAGTTAGTAGGTAAGCATTTTTAGTAAAAATATACACAGTAAAATAAATCACCAACTGTGACATCTTGTCGAAGCGTTTTAATGGTAAGTAGTTCTTGTGGTTAGTAATTAGTTTCAGTGGTTACTAATTAGTTTTTGTGGTTTTAACTTGATTAGTCCACCATCTTAACCGTCAACGAATGAATAAAATTCAGTTTCCCCAATTCTTTATTTCCACTTACTTCTAGTGTTCAAAGAGAGTTTGTGTAGCATTTCCTTGTATTTTAACGATGTCGTATTGGTTTCATCGAACGGTAGGGACACTATGTTTGAGCCTTTTACTGTTTTCTTCTGTAGTACGGTGAAAATAGCGCTCAAAATCATGAAGCAAGGACTGTTGCCTTTGCCAGTAGACAGGTCGTTATTGTGGTACAGCATCCCATATTTTTGCCAGTTGAATTCCTGAAACAATAGAAAGTTTTAGAGTTTCTACTCCATCTATCTAGTCGTATCACTATTTCTTTCGAACAGAAAAATCCATTGATGCACTATCGGACTTGAACCTACTATCTTAGGAACGGAAGGCGGGGTCAGTACTACTGGCCCACCAGTGCTCTTGGGTTCCTACTACTCCCACTAGGTACAATGTATATGTCATATGGCACTAGTTTCGAACCTATGTAGCTTCAGTTTCCTAAAAAGCGTGATAATTTATCACTGATAAAGCAAATACAAAAAAGGCTAACTTTGTGATAGAGATCTCTTATTTTTAGACATCAATTGACCTTGTTTTTTTTCTAATTTGACGTAAACAAAAACTACTTAAACACTAATACGAATTAGTGTAGTATGCGCGGTTCCTGACAAGTGTTTCAAGTTCTAAAATTATAACTTTTAAGTTGTTTGATGAGTGCGATCGTTTCACTTAAGTGTCTAAGTACACTTGCCGAAGTTCCGCGGCTGATTTTACTTCTCGACGTATACTGCTGATATGACACACGATAAGCGCGGACATTACGCTACAGAAATTTGGTTGCGCAACACACAAAGTAGTATAGATCAAATTGCCTGTAAATTTGACTTCCGCAAAATAACACCTGAATAAATAAAATATTCTATCAAGTTTTCTCCGCTAGTTTGACACCATTCGGCCATTATTAACTATGATCAACTTGTTTATCTTTGAACTTCGTCTCGTATAATGTGTTGCTATATAGAATACGTTGTCGTCGAAATTACACCCGACCGAAGTTCGGTTATACGCCAAAACGCGACGTAATTTCGGCAAACGTGTTGCTAGTGATGAAAATAGCATTGCAGGCGCAATCACGCCGAAATTCTGACGCATGTCTTCGGCAAAGTGTACTTAGGCACTTATTTTAAAAAGTTAAAATTTAACTGATGACATAAACATGCTTGCGACATTTTCAGGACGTGTGAAACGCCTACAAGACCCTTACAGAATAGGCATTTTTTGAATCGTTTGTCACAATATTGGGCATATTTCACCACGGTGCGACTTGAGCTCGGGCACATTAGGGCGTATTTGAGTTGCAGCCCGCTAATGTACGCGAGCCCTTATATGAAAACGAACGCTCAATATGTAAAGAGCGTGCCTTGTAACAAACCGTATACACAAAAACTTTTTGTGACGCTAAAGGGGTGGGCAGAGCCACAAGTAATCATAAACGCGCAGCCACTCCTGATTCAAAGTCCCCAGATATTTACATATACACAGGGCGTCCCACGGCTATGCCACATAGAGGGAAAGTACCTTAAATACCGTAGACAAAAATGATAACTAAAAGAAATCTTGATTTTAATTTTAAAATCAATTCGAACTGCATTCGAAGATTTTTGAATAATCACCTTTCTGAACTGGGAATCGAACCCGCCAAATGTGAAAAAAACACCTGTTATTTTACTATATCAATCGAAAGGCTCAACAATAAGGATTTTTAAAGCATCTTAAATAAAAAGAAAACCATGAATTTAAAACTGTGTTAAAAATAGTTTTAACAGTTCTGTGACGTCACAATCCTGTAGAACTAGTGAGAGTTACCACTATTGTTTCCCTATTTCAAGCGTTTCATGGTCCACGTGTTTGACCCATCTATTACGCAATCATCCGTCAAAAACTAGTTAGGGTAAACTGGCGAGGAATTTCTGTTAATGGTGTTGAGTTCCATTCGTAAACAACCCTCTTTGGGAGTTATTGAAGGTACTATTTTATTCCGTACCTAGCTTGAATGATTTAGAAGTATGGGTTTTAAGGCGGTCTTTAATTCTTTTTACTGAATTTTAGAATATGGAATGTGTTTACTGAATCTTTACATAACTTTGATAGAGAGCAAACTAAAACATGAATTGTAAATTTAATTTGTAAAATACCTACAAAAAATACGTGATTTGGTTTCAACTTTTTTAAAGTTATAGAAAACCAAATTAATGTTTGGTGACAGGCTATCTGATGATGATTTAAAATGTTTTTTTTTTATATTTAACTAATTGACTATATATAATTTCTACGTCCTGTATGAACAGATTATTATTATGTGACACTATTCATGCCAATAAGACGAAATTAGTATTTTAGAATATCTGCTACGCATACCAGTTTAACAAACAAAAGAAGAAGAAGTGGAAACAAAAACAAAATGAAAATAAAGCAACTTTATTAAACACACATAACTTAAAATTAACTTGATAGAAGAACTGAAACCATAAAATAAACCTAAAATTATACTAAACACAATAACGGACAAAACTTGCAATACAAAAGCTTCAAAGGCAAACGGAAAAATACACAATCACGTAACACTTTTTGCAATGTAAAAATACGTATATTATACATACATATATACCTAATTATCACGCCCGTATCCCTAATGGGGTGGGCAGAATCACAAGTAAACATAAAAAAACTTGCAGCCACTTCTGATTTAGTCCTAAGATGGATATGGTGAACCATGGCGACAGGTGATCAGCCCATCGTCAATATAGGTGGTCCATCATGTTGGATAGGATACTATCCCTTTGTCGATTTTTACGACATGCTCGGAGAGAGAAGCAGCTGGACGCATTCTATGTTTTTTCTTTACTTTCAGTCCAGCAGAGAAGTTATACTATATCATGCCATTTTCCATAAGGTTAGGTAGTGATTCGTGATCTCCATTTGCGAAGGTCCTGACATACTACATTTACTACACGTATATATTGTCGTACCTGTTTCTTTGTAACTAATTCAAAATGAAACCACGTGACTCAATTTCAGTGTGTCAAATAGCAGTAATTGTAAATTACTGAAATGTCAACGTAATTTTACTAATTATGCAAAATTTCGTTTTAGCCATATTTAATGATTCGAAACGCCCAACTTTGGTTTGATTAATTCCTTCGCTTGCTTAGTTTTCGAGCAGCAAAGTAAAATTTTTGAAGTATCACATATTTTCAAGAGTTTTTTGTAAGGGAATGTGTAATTTTGTTAAAAACCATTAAATTCTCTTACTGACTACATATATAAAAATAGTATAGCCCGTAAATTCCACACATGAAAGCGTTTATAAACAGCTGTAATATTTTTATGGTTTTGTTGCGTCAGTCATGAAATCTGCTGCTGACAGCCGTCAACATTATTTCACTGGCACGTATGGAAAATCCATTAAAAGCGTGAAAACATTTGCAAATAATAAAAACAACAGAACAAATTACTTTTACAGATACGAAACACACACGAGAAAATTTACCTCAAAAATTTTCCTGATCACCGCCGCTGCCTGGGTGTAGCTACCCATCATTCTGATAAGTGTTTCGTAGCTCGGAGCCTTGTAGCCGAAAGCCTCAGCTTGAGCTCCAGCAGTCAGAACTGGGATACTCCACGCGCTGGCGTATCTGGCCACGGGGGCTATCACATATTCACAGCCCGGCCCGATGAACGCATCTGAAATATTGGCTCTACTTAATCTATGACATACGAAATCACCCAACGTTTTGAAATCACAGAGATTTCAATGAAAATTTTTGAAGGAACAACGTAATTCCATTATTTGAGTCTTTAGCAAGATGAGTTTCAAATTACTAACAACGGATATTCCGAATAAAAGAAAAAGTCAATTAGTGAATTTGAAATAACGAACCAAGTTTTTTACTTCTAACACAGATGGATTTTCGTCTTTATGAAGAAAAAGTTTAATATAACTTACCAGCAGATCCATTGACGTAGAATTCGAAGGCAGCTAGAGGTCCGTTGACCGAAGAACATCGTGTGTCTCTGTAGTCCACCAGAATTGTCCACCCTGGCAGTGGACCTTGAGGACTAGTGATAGCTGGCACAGCCATCTCTAAGATCGGCAGCACCTTAGCCAGTGAAAATATATGCTGTGGGTCAGCCGGCAACAAGACCCCTAGCTTCACAACCCTTTCATCAAACTGATGCCTCTCCATCCTCAAGTTGAAATTTATATTCTTTACGTAGTAAGGGTTCGCTGCCAAGTCGTGGGGGAAACCGACTGCTCGAGTATTGTCATATACATCGTTCCTCATCTCAAGAAATGGTTTATCCGTTATGTTTTTTATCACGTCTTTGTTTTTGTAGTAGTCATAGTACTTTTTCAGTTCCTGTGCTTCAGGGATCTTCTCTTCACTATCAGCTTGTCTTTTACTAGACGTTCTGCCCTGTCTAAGATTCTTTCCATACAATCTGTCATCGTGCCTATGCCCATGCCAAAATTTCATCTTTTCTCTTACAATTCCACTAACATGAATATACTTATCTACGTCACTTACACTAGAATCACACTTAACTATCACGTTTATAACACACACATAGAATATGAGGAATGAGAGTAGTATTGGCACCGTGAATTTTGGCTTTTTGTTTTTAACCTCGAGTGTTTGAGCATCGTCCACAGGTATACAGGGTGTATCATCTTCTGTGATTCGTCTCTTTCTGAGATTTGCTCTGTTTATATAGGGTGCTTCCTTAAGCCTAAACGTCGGGTTTGAAGGGAGTATCGCATGAACGATCTCCACCATTTTATTTGTATTTATGTCATTTTATTGGTTTATTTCATGAACCTCACGTCTGTTGGGAGAATTGAAAGAATTATTAACTGGATTGATTGAGTGTCGAATGCGATGATCGTCACATCTGTTTTGGTTTACGTCAAACATCAAAGGTTTTAGTTTTTATTTTAAGCTGGTGTCTGAAACTGTTGAATATAAATAAAGTTTACCTACTATTTAAATTGATGATTTATACCTACCTACTTGCCATATTTATCGTGAACTAACAAACCGTCCCGGCTTCGCACGGATAGCAGAGAACAATTATATATGCCTACATTGTTTTTCTGTCTTATTTAGCGTGCATACCGTGGATAAAATTTCGACTGCAAGTGTCCGACTAGTCTACAGTTCCAAATTAGGTTCTGGCGCATGCAAACAAATCGGTTATAAGTATGTGTTTACAAATAAAGAAAAGTATATAAGTATTCTATCAGCCATCTGGTTTCCATAGTACAAGCTTTGCTTAATTTAGGAATAGATGGCACTGTGCGAAATGTCCACAGATATTTATTTATTTATCATCATCACCCACAGCCCATAGTGTCCCACTGCTGGGAACAAGCCTCCCTTTGTTTCCGTCATTTGCTCCGGTCCAAATAACCATCCCGTTAGAGTAATACAATACTATTTAAATAGATGACCTTAGCTTGGTCATAAAAATTCAATCTGACTTAGTAAGCACTCACTACAAGTTAACATATATTTCTTTGGCAAGATTGAACGGCAACTCGGTATATAGGTACAACTGTACTCATATACCTACTTTAAAGCAAGGTCATGTAGACAATAATACTGGAAATAGAGGTTTAAACATGGAAATAATTAAGTAACTGTTTTACTCAAATGTTTAAAACTCTTTGGACACTTGAATGTATTTATTTAAATTATATGGTGATTTAATTCGCACTCACTTTTCGTAGTGTTTTGTTTAATATTAAAAGAATTTTAAATATTTCCAAAAGTTAGCTGGTATTTTTTTGTGTAGGCATGTTATGCAGAAGGAAGAAAGTCATGTTACAAAAGTGATGTATATGAATTTGGATGAACACCCAGGCAGAGAAAGGCCTAAGTAAAGGTGGATGGATGTGAAAGAGAACATAGATACGTGTGGCTGGTTGAGTTCTAGATGAGATACGAGAAAATGTAGAAGGAAAACATTGTTGTGCCTGAAAATTGGTAAGAACAATAGCATATTTGCCTCTTGAGGTAAGAGTTTTCTTTTTCGTCTGTAACCAACGAGTCTACAAAAACAAAAAAGTTTTTATGCATAAGTAGAATAATCATGAATAAAGACTCGACTTATTACTGTTTCATAAAAAAAGACGATTTATTTTTGAAAATGGAACTAAAAGCGGCGATCTCTTCGGTAGAATGTGCATTTCGTTGCGGCTACAGAAGAAATAAAAAAAGGCGATGGCGCGAAATCTTTGGAATTTTCCCTAATTACAAATTGAATTAGTGACCGTATTTAATATTGTATTGGATTATTTTATTTTCTTGCAATCGTTGTGAAAAGTAGTGTAACACAAGCCGCTAAAAACCCATTAAAACTCAGTCTCTATTTACTCCCTGGGTAATTTAAATCCCTAGTATAACAATCTACTATTTATTTTAAACTCGTATAAAATAAAACAAATAACTTTTGGACGCTTTAATATGTAATTTGCATTAACGAGGCGCTTCCAACTTTATAACATCTATGCCGCCTCTGAGCATTACATTATACTGTATCGTGTTTCTAATTTATAATTCTAATCACAATCCCTCAAATTACACGCAAATTGGGAGTAACAACGTGAATTTAAATGAAGGAACTTATTGTTTACGACTTCTGACGATATTGGGAAGTACATGAGCCGAGCACTTAAATCCACGAGTAAACTCTTCACATCCCACAGTTACATACACACACACAGTTCCGACCCCACAGTTAGGATTCCCTGTGCCGTGTGTATCTGAAACTAAGTGTACCATGGTACCACAATACCCAGACCCCAAGATATGATGATCAACGCACAGTCTAAACCTCAAGTCCTATAAAACCATAAACTTGGAGAGTATATGACGGCTTCGGTGGCGTGGCGGGCGATCGACAGAGACGCAAGAGGCGCGGGTTCGATTCCCGCTGCGGAAGAAATGTTTGCATGATCTGTAATATTTATTCCGGGTCTGGGTGTAGTGGTACCTACATTGGTACTCGTAGTTGCTGATACCCACGACACAGGGAAACCTAGTGTGGGGTCAGGACTATGTATGTGACTGTTGGGTGTTATTATTATTATTGTATATTATGTATGGTGTAGGTAAACTAAGAAGGGAATTACCGAAATTCAACTCTTGAAGGCGCAGCAGAACTATGATGCTTGTATAAAAAAAAACTCAACGCTGACAAAGAAGCGGTGCATTCCGTTATAGACTAACTTTTACCATCTATACCAGATGATTTATACAAAAAAAAGTTCAAAAATTTTATTTGGAACAGAAACATTGACTCGATAGACTTAATTCACCTGAAGTAAATCACCTGGGTGGGTACATAAAACAAATGACACGTTGACAACTGCAAAAGCAAAAACTGCAGCGTCAGGAAGCAACTTTTGCCAACACTAACTGGACATAGTGCTCATAATTTAGATGGAGTAGGCTTTCCCAGCACCTACACCATCCTGCTTAGTCGGCCTTATCCACAGGAAAGACATGGTCAATACGTGCGGAGCTGACTAAGCCGCGGGTTTCCTCACGATGTTTTCCGTCCCCGTTTGAGAATACTGGTATAGTGCACGTAATATTTTTCAAACTGAAAAATCCATTTGTGCACGATCAGGTTTGACCCCGTAACCTTAGGATCAGAAAGCGGACGACCTAGTTCCATTATATAGAAACCATATTAAAATTAATTTTAATCATAGAAATAGGTACATGTTTATTATTAGACACAGAATGCGTTTCTATTTATATTGTGTACAGCCATCAATTTGCATTAATGAGGAAGTTATAACTTGTTTGCATGGTGAGTTGGTATTTGAAACATGATACAAATTAACATGAATTCAGAGACTGGCTGGTTTCTATTGGCTAGTTTTTTGAGCCTATCGTGAGCTTTTCAAGGCACTGGCGATGGTACAGAACCCTTTGTGTGTGAATTTGACTCGCACTTGGCCGGTTTTTTAACATTATGAAATAACCTTTCTATGTTTGACGAAACTTTTACTAAAATTATCTTTGAAAATCTTGACAAAAACATACTTTATACCTAATGTGTACCTACCTATGTCAAGATTTTCAAGTTATTTTTAGACTGTTACATAGTTATAGGTATACTAATATATATACCTACCTAATAATATAACAATGCGTAATAATTTACAAACAAAACACGCTATAAAAACGCTAGGCCATTGTTTAAGTACCTATTCAACGTTTATTTATGTGTTGTCCATATTAATAATACAATTGATCTTAAGAATATTTTAAAAGGTTTATTGGCTCTATGAATGATGATAATGATACATGATTTCATAACGTCTTCTGTCATTGGTCGATTCAGCATCAATGTCTTTATTGATATCGATAAAAGTTTTTTTTATTATTTGATATTCAATCGGCATAAATAACGCGGCATAAATAACGACGAACGCGGCATAAAGAAAGAAAAAGAAAAAAATAGTTTAGTAACATGTAGCCGTGTACAAGTTAAACAATATACATACATATTATCACGTTCGTATCTCCAATGGGGTGGGCAGAGCCAAAAGTGATCATTAGAAAACTTGCAGCCACTCCTGATTCAAAGTCCCAAGATGGATATAGTATGAAACCATGGTGACAGGTGATCAGCCCATCGCCCATATAGATGGTCCATCATGTTGAAGAGGATACTATCCCTTAGTCGACTTCTACGACATAGCACATAAGCAGTTAAACAATATATTTGGGTCTTTTGGTGAAGAGACAGTTGATAGCAGTAGTCCCACGAGGAAAAAGGGGTTCACCTCATTTCAAGTTTCTTTTAGAGTGTCTGGTCAAATTAATGCATTGATTCAAGGGCTGATTCGACTTAGGGACCTTCAAGAAACGAGCCTACTCCTACCTAAAAGGCCGGCAACACACTTGTAGCTCCTCTGATGTTGCAAGTGTCCATGGGCGGCAGTAATCATTTACCATCAGATCCCTCTTCCACAAAAAATGGATCAGAATTGCCATACAGCGAGGCCAGCCTAGGCATCTGGCAATAATAATTTGAATCAGTTGAGCTACTTAAAAAACGATTTCAACAGTTTTAATATAGTCTAACAGTGTTTTGGTGCTATATTAATAATATTTTAGGATTCTTTCCGAAAATAATAAATAATTTTATATTTTATGCTCCAATAATGTTACAGGTTCTCGTCTAGGTCAATGACCTAAGTGGTTTGTTGTTGGTATGAGACGCAACGGGAGCAACGTGTATTATAACCCTCGAGAGCTAAAATTCTGGGTCATTTAGGTCGTTTATATACATATTTTATTTGACAGAAAAGAAAAAACAGATTCAGTAAATTCGTAAATCCGTTTCCAAAAACCACGAATTTTGAATTGCCATTTTTGTATGCATAACTTTAAAACAACTGTGAAGTTTTATTACTTTTATTTAAGGAGTGTTCAATTATCTGTCAAACATAATTTATTTTACTAAGATAGCATTAATGATATCCAAGATATTCAAGTTTTTATAGATGACCCGGAACTTTTGCTCTCGAGTTATAAATATAAATAAAAGTACTTTTTAGAATAGACCCCCTCCCTCTGATCTTAAATAACTCTCCCCGCTCCCAATTTCGTGGGCCATTTGTAGGACAAATTCTGCGAATCCATTTTTGGGGTTCCGTACCGGAAGGGTACCAACGAAAGTAGTAAGCCTCCGCTGTCCGTCTGTCTGTCAGCAATTCTCATGAACCTTAATAGGTAGAGAGTTGAAATTTTCAATGTGTATTTCTATTGCCGCTATAACAACATCATCATCATCATCTTCCTGCCCTTCCCTGACCTCTATGTGGGGTCGTAGCCTTGCTTATTGTATATCATCATGTTGGAGAGGATACTATCCCTTAGTCGACTTTTACGACATGCTCGTGGAGAGAAGCAGCTGAACGCATGCTATGTTTTTGCTTTATTCCCAGTCCAGCGAAGAAAGTATAGTATATAGTATTATATTCTAAAAATACATTGGTACATGACCTGGTTGGCTGGTGACGAAGCCACGCCCTTAGGGTCGGAAGACAGAGTCACCACCACTACACCACCCAGTCCAAACATTTAATGACATCGCTACTCATCCCGAACTGAGGCACGTTCCGAACGCGTCACGTGCAAACAACGGATGTGTAGGTACTTTTATAATTTCTATGTAGGGCAAGGTTGGAAGGCTCTATATATTATCATGTAAGTACTCACCTGTAATCTTCCCTCAGATCAAAAAAAAAGACGGTGCGCCGCGAACAACAAAAGTGAAGCAACCTTTTGAGTGAAGGTTTTGAGGTTTTGTGTTCCAAGTAACGTAAAATTCATAGTATAATACTTAAGAAACGATGTTATTTGAAGTACTTACAAGTGAAAAGTGATTCTATGCTACTCTTTATGTGATTTGCTGTTTTACAAGTTTTCAATACACAGGATGGCATAATTCTATTTTTAAATTAAGTTCACTAGACGACGACTCGTGACGTTCTAAGAGCGTCTTCATCTTCTACACCTTCGTGCCTTTATTCCACTCTATGTGGGGTCGGCACTGCATGATCCTTAGATCACGCTGTAAGAGTTTTGATTAGGATGTTTTATGACCGGCCGCCTGCCTGACGTCAACTCTCCTTGGGAATACTTGCTTATTGTATCTCATCATGTTGGAGGATACTATCCCTTAGTCGACTTTTACAACATGCTCGGGGAGAGAAGCAGCTGTTTATGTTTTTTTATCATAATATTCGAAATAAAACTGACACTTTTATTAGTGAGTGTGTAATATGATCTAAGAGCCGCCAAAGAAGACTTACCTCCTACTGTTTTATTAACCAATTTAGATATACTGAATCAAATTAATGAATCAGAAACAGCAGTGTGAACGAGAATCGTAGATTCAAATCTAATTTATATCTAATAGAACTCTTTTTTTACTGGCTGACTGAATTGTTGACAAACAACACAGCCTAAACCACAAGTCTTAGAAGCATGAAACATGGAGCGAATGTTCCTCTTATGGTGGAGGGGTGTACTTATTATCATCATTATGACGACCTCGATGGCGTGGCGGGCGAGTTCTCGGCTGAGACGCAAGAGGCGCGGGTTCGATTCCCGCTACGGGAGAAATGTTTGTATGATCTGTAAATATTTCTTCCAGGTCTGGGTATTGTATTACTATGTATTATAACATATTTTGAATATGAAAACATATTAAACATAATATGAAAACATATTATTATTATTTTGTCTAATTTTATATACAGAATACTTACTACATATAGCATCGCCTTAGGGTTAAAAAACAAAACTTGTAATGATGATATATTGTCTTTTAAATAAATAAATAAACTTTTTTTTTCCACATCATTCCGGATTCCTCCATCTCTGAGTTTTAAAACGTTGCACAACATGTTTGTTAAACACAGACCTTACGTTATGGTACAAAAAGTTGTTATGCATAAACTAACCAAGTTCGTATGACCATCACACAAGTCAGGTACATGACCGTGATTTAAACACACCTCAAAATCTAAAAATAGACGACTTTGAATTGTATTTTTGTTCCAACGGAGACCAATATTTCTATGTTAATACTAGTGAAACGCTTCGCGGCTTTAATCAACCACTCGTATTTTTTACACAAACACTATCTCCCCACTGATTTCTCTAAGAGTTGAATTACAACGATTCCCTTCGATGAAGGAAAACATCGTGAGGAAACCCGCGGCTTTGTCAGCTCTGCCCTCGTAATAGCAAATGCAGTACTTGCAAATTGGCGGTTTCGAGAAAAACGCGGTAATCATTATTTTTTGATATCTCTGAAGCATGTCAATTATAGTAAAAAATGTAACGAAAATATTTTTTTTATGTAGGTATAGATTTAGCCCCTTGGAAATGCCATTTCTGCTAAAAAGTGAAAAACCCAAAAATGACGATTACTGCAAGTGTGATTAGTAGGGCAGAGCTCCGCACGTATTGACCATGTCTTTTCTATGGACAAGGCCGACTAAGTTGAGAGGATGGAATAGGTGCCGGGCAAGCCAACTCCATCTTAATTTGTCCCGAGCACTACAGCGTCCCGTTTGTGAATCTACTATATAGATGGTAAAAAGCCTTTCGAAATACACCCCTATGCCACAGCATTCTCCAAGTTTCACGCTTTTAGAACTTATAGTTTAGGCTACGCGAGTCAATAGCAAGAGTATTTAGATTTTGATGACTTCGATGGCGTGGCGGGCGAGAGGTCGGCTGAGACGCGGGTTCGATTCCCGCTTCGGAGGAAATGTTTGTATGTTCTGCAAATATTTCTTCCGGGTCTGGGTGTTGTACTATTACGTATTGAAAAGTATGTATTTACAAAAAAAATGATATAAGTATTCTATCAGCCATCTGGTGTCCATAATACAAGCTTTGCTTAGTTTGGAGCTAATGGATGCTGTGTGAAAAGTCCACAAATATTGATTTATTTATTTATTACAGAGGACGGCTTTATTGCATAAGTCGTATTCGTCTTTAAATGTCAGCGTTCATAACTTTGATAAAAAACGTAATCAAGAATTATTAGCAAATTGGCAAGATAAATTATGATTAGTTAGTTAATAAGATGGATCAGCAGGAGTCACCCAGACCCGGAAGAATTATTTGCAGAGCATGCAAACATTTCTCCCGCAGCGGGATACGAACCCGCGCCTCTTGCGTCTCAGCCGAGCACTCGCCCGCCTCGCCACAGAGGTCGTCAAATTCCCCTACCATTAATTAGAATTAGTATTAGTTAGATAAGTAAACTATAAGATGAAAATCTTAAGAATGTAGGTTATGTACCTATTTATTGTTATGACAAACTTATGCAAAAAAGTCGTTATGAGTTATTTTTAGATTTTGTTCCATTCATAGAACGAGCTTCTAATCAATTTAAGTTGTTTACGACCAAGTTTTGACTGATATTATGTGTCATGTTAGTTTTGTAAGATAATAAATCCATACTAATATTATAAATGCGAAAGTTTATGAGGATGTGACGATGTATGTTTGTGCCTCAATAACACCCAAACGGCTGAACGGATTTGAATGAAACTTGGAATACCTATACATAATAAGTGTGCTGGAGTAACATATAGGCTATTTTTTAACCGGGTACTACTCGAGCGAAGCCGCGGACGGCAGCTAGTAGATTTATATATGTCACCGTAAAGTTGTAAATACCGTTAAATTATAATCTATCTCGCGAGATTACACTTGGTATATTAGCTGGCCTCTATGATTTGATAGGAAAAAAAATGTGGTCATTTCACACAGCGCCATCTATCCCCAAACTAAGCAAAGCTTATTAGATTATGTAGTTTAGTCAGAGCTGGAGAGCGAGAAGCTAGTTCTTGACGACCTCGGTGGCGTGGCGGGCGTGTGCTCGGCTGAGACGCAAGAGGCGCGGGTTCGATTCCCGCTACGGGAGAAATGTTTGTATGTTCTGCAAATATTTCTTCCGAGCCTGGGTGTTGTAGCATTATGTATTATAAGTATGTATTTACAAAAAAAAGTATATAAGTATTCTATCAGTCATCTGGTTCCCATGGTACAAGCTTTGCTTAGTTTGGGGCTAGATGGCGCTGTGTGAAATGTCCACAAATATTTATTTATTTTATTTATTTAAATAAGGTAGCGTTATGGAAACTAAATTGAGATCATTTTTAATGGGGTAAAATTTATTGTCTAATCTAAGTGTTCCAATATAATCAATGAATGGATGTCATAGTTTAATTGCCATATCAACATTGCTGACTGCCAAAAAGAGCCATAAACTTTATTACAAATATACAACTTTTAGAATATAGAAACACGGCATTAGACAGTATAATTATTATGTTTGGTCCTAGACAACAACATCCAAGAAAAAATACTTAATGTCAAATTCTACAGTAAATCAATGTCATATATCGAGTTGTTGATGCCGGAAACATAGATGACTGTATAGATAAAAAACTGCAAAACTTTTAATTAATTTAATTCGAAAAAACATTAAGTTTACTTTATTGATATTAATATTAATATAGTTAAACCGTTGGAAGGGGAAGACCTCGGCGTACGTAAGTACAACATGTATTTAGGTATTGTATGCATTGATATTATAACGATAATTTGATAAATAGTTAACTAAAGTACATGTATTTATGTATTTTTATTGATATTAACGATTATTTGATAAATAGTTAACTAAATATATTAAACACTTTCGTTACTGACCCACCGGAGCACAAAATCGTTCGTCCCGAAAGTATATTGAAGAAGTATGTGCCCAGCGGTGGACTTCTATGAGCTGAATGATGATAAGTACCTACTTCGTAAGCAGTCATCGTATCCACTAGTTACGTTCCCTTTTACCAACATAACTCATGATAGATTAAGGGCCTTTTTCACCACCTTCAAGTAAAGTGCCGATTAAGCTAATCGCCAGTTAAAGTAACCGGTAACTTATAATGTCAATTTCACGACTTTCGAGTAGCGCTAAATAGGATTAACCATAGAAATTGACAGAAGTTACTCGTAACCGTTACCTGCCAAGTAACGTTACTCGGGAATCAACTAATCAACACGATACTCAGAGATTGTGAACGAGGTGCTAACAGGTTTGTTTTAAACTGCCATAATTTTTTCTCCTATGTCGAAGGTTAGGTAGGTACTAATAAATGCTTAAACTGAAATAATGAAATGCCTCGCAACTTGTTTAAACTTTAAATTAAATCGTAACACATGGTGTTGTGTGTATCGTGTGCGCGATTTAATTTAAATAAAAAACTTCATTTTAACAACATCAAGAATTCTTTTGTATCCTCTTCAACATGATGGACCAGTTATATAGGCGATGGGTTGATCACCTTTCACCATGGTTCACCATATCCATCTTAGGTAGGACTAAATCAGAAGTGGCTGCAAGTTTTCTTATGTTTACTTGTGGGTCTGCCCACTCCCATAGGGATACGGGCGTGATAATATGGTATAGTAATTCTTTAGTCATTGCGCCTCTGTACCCTAGCAAACGGTGAAGGTAAACATCGTGAGTAAATCTGCGCCTTAGTCAGCTCCACACTTATTGACCATGTCTTTTCTATGGTCAAGGACAAAGCTGAGAGAATGGTACAGATGCTGGGCAGGCCTCCATTCAAAATCTTCCCAGGCACTACAACGTCCCGTTAGTGTAGGCAAAAGTAGCCTCCTTACGCTGTATAAATGATCCAGCAAAGTCCTTACCCTACCCACTATTTGTTTGTTTTAATATAAAGACAATGTGACATTGTCAATTTTGTCTTACGCAATAATACTAGGTCCTAAACTCTAATGATCGAAAGTTACAACCAGTAGTTAGCCATTAAGGTGACACTGAGGCACCAAGACGTAAAAATGGCTAATATAAGTTACATTTCTATGTGCATTGCTCGTTTTGTTATAGCCTGAGACATTGTACAACTAACTAAGCGGTATATGTAGACGTGAAACTTTACGAGCAACTATATTGTAGTCGAACTTTTCCAGGACGGTGAATGAGATGGATAAAAATATTATGGACTAGCAGCCGCCCGCGGCTTCGCTCACGCGGTACCCAGATAAAAAATACCCTATGTCCCATTCCAGCACACGTAGGTACCTACTATCCTCATTATTCATTATAATATTTTCCAGCAATAATTCTAATTTTTCTCGCCGTAAAAACCATCCTTGAACTTCAACGAACATTTTAAAAAAAGATTTGGCCAAATTGGTCCAGGCGTTGTTGAGTTATGCGCTTACCAACACATTTTGCGATTCATTTTTATATTATAGATGATTCCTTTACAATACATCTCAAAAAAAATCGCACGAAAATTATTAGACTTCGCGCACGACCGCTGCGTAGGGAGCCGACCTCGCGACTGAGCCGCGCGGGTACCTTACTCATAGATCTAAACTCCCCTCCCGCACGCGCACCCCCGCCTTGGTGACGCCCACTTCGCAACGGGCCGTGCAGCAGAAATCGTAATATTTTAATTTCGCCATAACTTCAAAACCAAACGTCCAATTTTAATCATTCAAAGACCAAATATTATCTCCATAAACTGTTCTTAGTGATGAAATCATTTATTTTGATAAGGATTAATAGCATGAGTAAAATAAACGCGTTTAAATGTAGTCCAAAAAAAATTCAAGATTTTTAAATAAAAAAATGGTTGCTGTGCCTCACTCGACATAGATGGGTATAGTGTGTCGCGGACTTTTTTGTAGATATTTATAAGATCTACAATTAATTAGAACATTTTATGGTTCTATCTTTTATAGTTTAGGCAGCGTACGCAAAATAAGTAACTTTTCTGGTTGATTTTTTACACCTTGTGTCCGAAAAACCCAAATATCTTACGGAACCCTATTTTTTTCCAAAATAAAATATAGCCTATGTTACTCGTGGATAATGTAGCTTTCGAATGGTGAAAGAATTTTTAAAATCGGTCCAGTAGTTTTTGAGCCTATTCAGTACAAACAAACAAACATACAAACAAAGTTTTCCTCTTTATAATATTATTATTAGTGTAGATGAATATGGCCGGCGACATTGTACAACGTTGCTTGTAGACTGGCAACTTTACGAGCAACTATTTGTAGCCAGTATTCTATTGTACCTATTACGAACAATTATTTGTTTTTTTCTCTGTAAAAAGTTACAAAGTTTAGTTTGGTCAGCGAATAAAGCCCCTGATTGACAATCAACGAGTAGCCTAAACCATACGTCTTAGAAGCACATCGTACGGACGGGTCTGATACTCTAGTTCAGGGACTCCCAAAGTGGTTTATATAGACCCCTTGGGGTCGATATCGGTTTCCTAGGGGTCGACATAAACGAAAACTGATTTTGGGGGTCGACGAGGTCTAAAAATCGACCCCTATTAAATTAACACAAGTTCTTATTTAAACTTTCAAGATAGGTAGGTACTGTATTGTTTAATATGTTGTTTCACGTGTACTAAGAATAATTAATATTTTTGTAGGAAATACCATTTTTGTAGTAATGTAAAGTCTCAAGTTCGTACAAGATGAAAAACTCGCAGCTGTTTTAAGTTAGCGGGACATTATGAATAAGGGGGTTGATCTTAAAAGTAGGTAATTTGGCCATGGGGGTCTGAGGTAACAGTTCATTTTGGAAAAGGGGTCACTTGTCCAAAATAGTTTGGGGATCCCTGCTCTAGTTCGAATGACGTTACCTCGATGTTCATTACCTCGATGTCTCTACCTCAACAATACGTTTCGCCGATGGGTCGTTACCTCGAAAGATCAGTACCTCGAAAGGTTTCTACCTCGACGGGTTTTTTATCGACGGTAAACTTCATCGAAGCGTCGTTACCTCGAAATATCATCAAAACCAAAGTAAATTCAATTTATTGAAAGGTGTTATAGTAAGTTATCCATCTTAGGATTTAAATCAGAAGTGGCTGCAAGTTTTCTTATGTTTACTCGTGGCTCTGCCCACCCCATTAGGGATCGGTCCCTACGGGTACGAACAATAGAAGTTAGTACAATTGATAATTTCAATTTAAGATTTCCAAATGAACAGTTTTCACTAGATTTTGATTCTGACAAAGGCGCTTTAAACAAATTAACACGTTTTTGAATGGAAAGGGAGTTTGACGAAAATGTTGAATACTGATTCAGCATCTATAACCAAGGTTGTTACCATTTGGCCTTGTTACGAGTGGCTGAGATGCGAGAGGTGCGGGTTCTATTCCTACGGCGGAAGAAAACTTCTACAAATATTTATTTTTTAAACATAAAGCTATTTAACATTTTTTGTAAATACCTCTATATTTCCAACGATAGATTATTAGGTACAATATTCTTAGAGAATAGTATTATGTGCTGAGAGCACTGGTGGTCTAGTTGGTAGTGACCCCGCCTTCCGATCCTAAGGTCGTGAATTCAAATCCGGTCGTGTACCAATGGATTTATCTGTGTAAAAAAATTATGTGCGCTATACCTGTACTCTCAAACGGTGAAGGAAAATCGTTCATCGTGAGTAAATACGTATTGACCATGTCTTTCCTGTGGACAAGGCCGACTAAGCTGAGAGGATGGAATAGGTGCTGGGCAAGCCTACTCCATCTTAGTTCGTCCCGGACACTACAGCGTCCCGTTAGTGAAGGTAAAAGTTGCCTCCTGACGCTGTATAAATCATCTACTACAGATGGTAAAAGTCGACTAAGGGATAATATCTTTTCCAACATGACGGACCACTTATATGGGCAATGTTCTGATCACCTGTCACCATGATTCACCATATCCATCTTAGGACTAAGTCAGAAGTGGCTGCAAGTTTTCTTATGATTACTTGTGGCTCTGCCCACCCCATTAGGGAAACGGGCGTGATAATATTTATGTATTGTATTTCCAATGTTCATTGTCATTTAACCCAATCGCTAAGTGCATTTATTTTGGCTCGGGTTCAACGACTTTGGCCCAATGCCCAGTTATGATTACACTGCCGTAAACTGATTATCGGCAAGCCAAACAGTTAAAATTGAAAGCAAATTTCATTACAAATTGAAACAGTTTGAACGAACAAATCATAAATGGTTTTTCGAAACATTGAGTTTCAAGAATCCACCAATATACAAATAACGGAATAGTATTTCTATTGCGGCCAGCGTCTTGAGCACGATTCCACTGTCTGATGATCTAGATCAGGCGAGCTATCTATAGACTGTTTGCAACGGTCTTTAGATAGCCCGACTGTTTCCTTTATCCTTATTAATATCATAATCGCGAAAGTTTGGATGTATGGATGTTCGTTACTCTTTCACTCAAAAACTACAGAACGGATTTGAATGAAACTTGGAATATATATAGTACATGTGCTGAATTAACATATAGGCTATTTTTTATCCGGGTACTACGCGAGCGAAGCCGCGGGCGGCAGCTGGTGTTTTATATTTGTATGAGCTGTAAGTTTCTTTGTGTTATTTAAATATTCCTATCTCGTTTTGATCGCGTATATCGCGCTTACCAATCTGATTTCAATATGATACATCTGTGAACATGTGGAATATATTCCGTTGTCTCACGTAAAAATGAGAAACAGCTCGATTCGTAGCATGTTGGGGTATATGGTGATAGTTTGCGAGATATATTGGAGAGATACGTTACATTTACATATTATATACTCTTATATTAATATTAACCTGTCGTTTCAGATTTTAAAATTAACTATTTTTTATGACGATGTAATGTCATTCCTATATCCTACTAATGGACTACTGATGGTTGTTTACTACAGCGATGGTATTTTTCACCATAAAATATATGGGCATAATTTTAAGCAAAACCTTACTATGTCGCCCGTTAGAATCCGTTGAGAGCACTGGCTGGTCGTGGGTTCATATCCGATCGTACACTAATGAAATTTTCAGTTCGAAAAATGTATATGCGTAGATACTCTTAAACGGTGAAGGAAAATATCGTGAGGAAAGGCACATCGTATAACTTAAAAGGTTTGAAAAATATGTCACAAGCGCATTAAAGAAGCCTTTGAGGCGCACTTTGAATCCTTTCACCACATTTCTTAGTAAGAACTAGAAATACGACGAGATTTATAGATAGTAGAATATAAGAACCGGACAAATCAAGACGGCCGTTAGTAGGCCGTAAATTAGTTAGCTAGCCCAGTAGTGGGCAAAGACAAGCTGTGGCTCATGTTGATGATCGTAGGAAGTGATCTCAGTTGTCTATGTGATAGTTACAAAATGGTTTTGTGATGCTGTAAGCATGGTACGCGGTTGTTGCAAAAGTTTTTGAAATGGGTCTCATGCCAGACCCCTTATTCACTAAGAAACCTTCTATATATCTTTCTAAATTGCCAGTATTGCCATAAACACCCCTGCTGAATCAAGGTCTTTTCAACCCGACGCAAAAAGAGGGGTGTTATAAGTTTGACGTGTGTCTGTGTGAAACGAATAGACAGATTCTGATGCGGTTTTTTCTGTCGGAAAGCTCGTGTAATCGTTGAGTTTTTAGGCCGCCTAAATGCCTCCGTCATGGCTTAACGACTTAAAACACATTTCACGCGCCCTCCGAAGCACGAATGCGCTCAGCTCGTAATGCCACTTGCGGTCAACCATACAAATTGTGACCGCGCACAACGTTGCTTAACTTCAACGATCAATCAAGAACGTCTAAGTAAGCTACGCCACGAGCGCTTCTAAAAAAAATCTGTTTAATACTGGTCGAGCCATAAATGGGTTGAACTAGTAAGGTCGCGGTAGATGATACTGAGATGATGATGATGATGAAGCTTCTTAGTAAATAAGGGGGTGGGTTATAATAGAAAGGATAGGGTACGTTACTTCCTGTATGTAAATACGAGATCCTTTTCAAATTGTGATTTCTCAGTTTGTGTATTTTGCAAACAAAGCAACTACAATAAGGATGGTTTCTAGGGTACGTACTCTCTCTGCTTAGAACTGGTGATAACTCAAGTTGAATATATTATAGTGAACAAAAGTGGCCTCTTTTAGGCGCACTTTAATACTTTCATGACACTGATACGTAAAAAAATAATAATTAATTTTATTAATTATTATCTTAACCGATCCAAACACGCATCTTTTATCTATATAGAATCGGCAAAATGTAATAAAACGCTCGTTATCGCATTTTGCATATAGGTACCTACATAATATGCAAGTCAACTTTTTTTTCAGAAAATAAATTTACTTCATGTACTTATTAACATAATGAAGACCAGAACGAGCTAAATAAACATTATAAAATTTGCGAACAAAAAGTCGAAGAAATATATTCAAATCCTTTCAGCCGTTACGCCATGATTGAGACATAAACATACAAAAGCCCACACAAACTTACATATTTATAATACTGGTAGACATCTAAGATCAATTCATGAATCGTTGACCCTAGGATCTATAAATAGCTAATGTCAATTTATTGAAAACTAGCTGTAACCCGCGACGTTGTCTGCGTGATAGAATATTTTTTTGGAATGAAGTTGTCTCAAAGTTTAAAGTGAGAAATGTGTTTTTATTAATACTTGAATGGCACGATGTAATGTTTATGCCTCAATCATACCCAAACTTCTGTACGGATTCAAATGAAACTTTACTATATAATAGTACGTGTGTTAGAATAATATTTAGCCTACTTTTAATCAAGACACTATGCGAGCGAAGCCGCGCGGGAATTAAGTTCGAAATAAAACCTTTTAACCAGTTCAGACGTTGGACTAAGTAAATACTGCTATTTTGCTATTATTTATTTATGTCAAAGTTTGGATGTGATTTAAGCTACTGGTCATTGAGATAAAAATTACGTCACATTGACTCATAATCATATTTTTGAGGGGTAATGTAAAATATAAGTTCTAAATTTTTACAAAAGCCGCCAACCAATTCACGTTTTTTTTAATGTATGCCATCTATTCCAACGTATAAATAAAACTTTTTAGTTATTTATTGATTAGCAAAAAGTATGGGCGGTTCTTAGCATAGACACGCCCAATTGTCCATAAACGGATGCCTATTTTAAAAACAGCGATCAAAACGTCTCGTCGTAACTATATTTTAATTATACATGCGAAAGTTTATTTATCAACCGACATGATTTGGTAACTTTCATATTTAGTGTTCCGTACCCGGAGGGTACTAACGGAACCCTATTACAAAGCCTCCGCTGTCCGACCGTCTGTCACCGGGCTGTATCTCATGAACGTAATAAGTAGAGAGTTGAAATTTTCAGTGTGTTGTTGCCGCTATAACAAAAAATAATAATACTAAAATAAAAGGGGACCCCATACAAGAAACATTTATGTACATATGGTACGGAACCCTTCGTGTGCGTATTCGACTCGCACTTGACCGGTTTTTATTATAAAACTTTAGGAGATTGGTATTAAAGAGTTTGCGGATGACAGTTTCGTATGGAGACAGAAATAGTAAAAAGTTTTTTTTTGTTGCTTTTGCATGGCAAAAGCCTCATCATTTTATAGTTATTAGGCATTATTAAGAGTCCATTATGTACAATAACTTCAAACAATAATTGCTCAATAGTTGCTCCTAAAGGTTTGAAATTTGGAGGGTGCATACCTTAAAGCACGTAGACATGCACTAAGGATTTTTGAAAATTCTACCCCTAAGGGGGTGAAATGAAGTAATTAGACGTTTGTATGAAAAATCCTTTACCATGAACTTTCAAACATGAAACTTACCCCCGAATACTCAAACGCATCTCAGAGTTGAGTACGTCTCAAGTGACGAGTTTTTGACAGATTTTCATCAAAAATTGACAAAAAACTGTGACTTGAGACGTGTTGTAAACGATCTGGTACCCACTAAACGTTGCAAAAGATTGTAATTGAACTTTTTAACGGGTGGTGCGATTTGCTGGAAACACGAAGAATCTTGTCTACGCGAGTGAAACCACGGGTGTTTCACTAGTATTACTAAATAAATCTTCATTACGCCTTCTAAAAATGAGAGACAACGATCGAAATATCGATTGAGCAATACGTCGAAGTGTAGTAAGTACTTATATACGTCATCTTGTCTAAATCCTTCCATAAAAAAAACAAATTGAACCTGAATAATTAACATTTCATTTATATCGAAAGTCTTATATTATTCCACATCTTCTAATCGCGCATATTTTAGCATAATTAAGCTTCTTTTAAAGTTATTTTAAAGCTTCCGAAATGACTGATAAAATTTAAATTATATTCTGGTACGTGAATCTAAATATACTTCACAATACCCAAACCCAGAAGTATTTGCAGAACGTGCAAACATTTCTCCTGCAGCGGCAATCGAACCCGCGCCCTTTGCGTCTCAGCCGAGCACACTCCCGCGTGGCTGAAGCCACTGAGGTGGTCATGAAAACATGTGTCACAGAGCACAAAAGGAGCCTCTTTGAGGTGCACTTTAAATCCTTTCACCACACTGGTTCAAAATAACTATTGACACGATAAGTAATAGTGGTAGAGCTACATTGTTATTGTCAATAAGCAACTTATTTTTTTTTTTACAGAAATATATTTTTCTGGTAAATTACCATTGTGTTATCTAATAGGAGCCGCATATTTGATTATAGTTCGCGATCCGGAATGCATGAATTAGCTACTACATTGACTTTTGACTTTTGAGTTCTGATCTCTGGTGGTCTAGTTGGTAGTGACCCCGCCTTCCGATCCAAGGTCGTGGGTTCAAACCCGGTCGTGTACCAATGAATTTTCTGTGCGAAAAAATTGTGTGCGCTATACCAGTACTCTCAAATGGTGAAGGAAAACACCGTGAGGAAACCCGCGACTTAGTTAGCTCCACACGTAATGACCATGTCTTTCCTGTGGGACTAAGCTAAGAGGCTGGAATAGGTGCTGGGCAAGCCTACTCCATCTTAATTCTTCTCGGGCACTACAGCGTCCCGTTAGTGAAGGTAAAAGTTGACGCTGCATAAATCATCTACTATAGAATGGTACTATGTACCATGCCTTTTGAGCTACTTTTAACCGGGTATGAAGAAAACTTCCGAAGATTAAAAAAAAATATTTTAGTACGTTTGGATTATGAAATTAAGTGCTTAACCGTGTGGCCCAACACAAATTAATGACCGACTGGAAACTTTTTTAGCACTATTATAAAAAATGCCATTAGTTTGTATATGCATTAAAATTATAATAAAACTCTTGATGCTTATCATCCGATGGTCATCTTATGAAATCGCATATTTTATTAAATTTAGTCCTAAACACCGTAATCTTTTCACTTCTAGAAATAGCCTTATCTGATCTTGATCGTTAAGTTTGAAACCGATTTTTTTTAGAACTGATTGCCTAAAATAGCGGCTACCGCCACGTGACGTCAGTAAGCGTTGACCAAGATACGTTCTTGGAGACCACGATGACGGGATCACCATCACCAGGGGGGGGGCCCCCATCCCCCGTCGCACCGACGTTTGTTAAAGTAGAGCACATGACACCACCGACTCCGCTGACAGAGTCGACGTTTTCTTCTATCTCTCCCCCTGTGATCGCAGCCGTTAGATTCAACACTCAGGTAACAGCCCAAGCCGAGGTTCGTACCTAAGTACCTTGTGCTAGTTACCAGGGCCCAGCGGTCATCTGCGACCCAAAGCATATACCCGACCGAAAAAAAGTTACGTCTGTGAAAGCAAGTTTTTTTTTCATACAAAAGCCTTTTAATACTTTTTATGGCTTTGTCGACATCTAGACATGACAAATCATAATCTAGTATTCCAACAGGAAAAGAGCACTTTTAGAACACTATTCGTGATCATGTTGTGCCCAGATTCGTGATATAAAACGTTTCTTCGCGATATTTTCCTTCACTTAGACGAGAGTTTGTATTGAGCACAATTAACAAAAAAAATCTTGTTACGTCTGAGTTCAACCTATGGCTTTAGAATCAGAAGGTGGGGTCAGTAACACTAATGGTCGATTCCACTATTCTACTAACCTCATCTCGGCACAACATGTATTTTTATTCCACTCCCCTCTAACAGCCGTCATCTTTGTATTCAATCCTTTCTAACTCATGTCATCTTTCACACAAGCCATCCATCTCTTCTTAGTCATATCTACCACTCTTCTCGTCACATGCTAATCATCCCCCTCCTCATGACTTGCTCATACCATGAATTTTCTTCCACTAACGTATGCTATGTATTCTACAAAAAATTACCAAAAGGAACGAAAAAGAATCTTACGCGTATGAAGCCAGGCAACAGCTAGTTTATAATGAAGCTTCTAAAAAACGTCCAACGCTTGTTTGAAAACAGAAACTTTATACTAAAAGCTGGTTTAGACCCCATCATTCACAAGAATGTGTAATATCTTCGAATAGATACGGCTGTTATCTTTACGCTATCTTTAATTTTTAATATGCATAATAGGTCGATATTAATAAATAGTTGATAAATAATTTGAATATAAATAGGATTTGGTTTCGTAAAAGAATTAGTTCAAAACATAATCTGAGTTACCTGACTCTGAGTTCCTCGGTGTTGTTATTGTGTGTATATTATTATATAATTGCATCTGCCCGCGCCTTTGCTTACCTACGACCCAGATAAAAATAGCTTATAAGCGATTCCAGGTCGTTCAGGGAAAAGCGGAGGGAACCAGATCACGCGGCAGGTCACCTATTCGCTGGATAGACCAAGTAAAATCCGCATAAGGAAGCAGAGTATCGGACGGTGCCAGACAGTCTGCTAACAGGGAGAGATGGCGGGAGATCGTGCGGAGAGCTTTATCCACCTCCACCACCAACGTGGATCACGACCGCTCTGCCAAGAGAGAAACGATAGAGAAGAAGTTCCCAGGTCTCGTCAATTCTCCATTCCTAGTTTCATCAAAATCGGTATTAAACATGATCATTCTTAGGGTTCTGTACCCGAAGGGTGATAACGGGACCCTATTACCAAGCCTCTGCTGTCCGTCCGTCCGTGCATCTGTCAGCGGGCTGTATCTCATGAACCGTAACGTTAGAGAGTTGAAATTTTCACAGAGTGTGGATTTCTATCGTCGCATGTGATTAAAATAAATTAAAAGGGGGCCCCATATAATAAACATTTACGCACATGTGCGATGGTACGGAACCTTTCGTGTTCGAATTCGACTCGCACTTGTCCGGTTTTTGTAAGAAAACAACAGTTTTCAAACAAACATAACAAACATTCATGGATCCAAAACTTATTTTCAATACCTTTTACAAATCTTTATCACGTCGGCTAGCGTTGACTTTCTTCGCTTTCAACTGATAATATTCAATAGTACAATAGAATATATTACATAAAAGGTATCAGATAGCGTCGTGTTCAACTGAAAATCCAATATTCAAAGCTACGACAAAAGCTTTTGTTATGGGCCCTTAACACAAACAACTTTTAAGTAGGTATGATAATGGACAAAATGTCCAGCCACACAAATGTCTCTAGAGATGTCGCAATATTCGACCTCAGTAGCATGGCGGTCGAGTGCTCGGCTGAGACGTAAGAGCGCGAGTTCGATTTCCGCTACGGGAGAAATGTTGTTATGTTCTGCAAATATTTCTTCCGGGTCTTCTGGATATTGTAGTATTATGTTTTTACAGAAAAAAAGGATATAAGTATTCTATCAGCCATCTGGTGTCCATTGTACAAGCTTTGCTTAGTTTGGGGCTATATGGCGCTGTGTGAAATGTCCACAAATATTTATTTATTTATTCTTGGCAGACAATTAAATGATTATGAGGTTTGACGTATTCATTAGGGGACAAATGTCCAGCGACACATGTCTCTAGAGATGTTGCAATATTCTTGGCAGACAAGGTAATGATTATGAGGTTTAACGTATTCATTAATGAACATCTTTAACTTAAATTTGAAAATGTCAATTGAGTTTATTTCGGTAATGTCAGAAAGCAAGTGATTATAAACACGCATTATAAGTATCATGTAATAAAATTATATACCTTTGTAAAATTTAAGTGGTCAATGAACTGTGAAATGACTAATACTTGTTTGCATAAAATAAAATCAAAGGTTTTATATATTTTATCGATAACTACTCGTAAAGTAAGCCACGATAAGACTTTCAGAACTTTAGTGAACTGAAAGGATAAATTCAATAGGTACCAATGATACGCATTGTGCTTGCGTTTCGCAAGTTTTACTTTCTGTCCGAATAGAATTGATTCATGAGTTAGAATAAGTTTAGGCAAAAGTTGTAGTGTCCTTTGGGATAAAGCAGTTTCTATTTGGTTTCGTTTGGAAAACTATTATAGAGAATCTGAGACTTCATTCTTGTGGTGCTTTAGAGTTTCTGTCCAGTATCCGGATCTACTCTTCAGTGTCCCACTATCGTCCTATAACCGGATCTAGACCGTTAACAGAAAGTTCGTTCGTTACACAAAAAGTGCAGCTCACTTTTTGTGCAACTCTCGCAGAGGCAAGACGTCTCTGACGCACAGTCTGAGTCAACTTGAGGATGGCTCTTGGAGAGGCGAAACACGTGTGGAAGATATTGTGTTTGCTTTCCAGTTAAATAGAAGACAAAAATGCTTGGGACTGAATAATGCTCCAACTCGTTTTATAAACGTGATAGTAAAGGGATCATTTTCCAAAAAAATAGCCAAGCGTGGTTTCTTACTAGAAACTTTGAATCAGGAGGTTGCAAGTTTTCTTGTGGTTCTGCCCATTGAGGCTTGATAATTATGCATGTATGTGAATTTTTTGCAGCACAGCGGGGATCCAAACCCAAGACCTTTTTGGATTATGTATTGTATTGACAGCCTCGGTGGCGTGGCGGGCGATTGCTCGGCAGAGACGCAAGAGGCACGGGTTCGATTCCCGCTGCGGAAGAAATGTTTGCATGATCTGTAAATATTTCTTCCGGGTCTGGGTGTTGTGGTACCATGGTACTCGTAGTTTCTGATACCCACGACACAGGGAATCCTAGTGTGGGGTCAGGACTATGTATGTGACTGTTGGGTGTTATTATATTATTTTTATTATATTATTCATATGAGCTAGTGGCCAACTCTAGTGACGGAGTTTTTAGGCCGCCTAGAGGCCTCCGTCATGGCTTGGATTGAAAGTAGAGGACCTTCCACTAAGGCAATCTGGCTCTTGAACCTCGGCTAAGATGATGAATTAAGCTACTAGTTCTGCAGTGCAGATGTTGAATTAAAATAAACTTTGAAATATTTTTCAATAAGTGAAGAAGTTAGAAAGTATTTTAGCAGAAAAGCCAGTTGCTAAATTTTCAAACCTAGCAACAAGAACCATTTGGCTAGCTATATCAATACCTACCTATTATAAAACTTGGTGTAAATATATGTTTTGGAACAAAGATGAATAAACAAGAATGCTAATTTTAACTCTCCGCCCCCGCATTAAGATTCAAAGTCTTTTAATCTGTAGCTAATTTCCGTATGAAAACAGCCTTGTGAGATAAACGGAGGTTTTAACAGGTGGTTTTGATGATAAAAATAGATTTTATAAATAGATCTGTTGTTTTTTGTTGCATTCCTAATCAATTTTATGAATATTTTTGCAGAGTAACGATTACCATACTAGTTTTTAGGGTTCCGTACCCGTAGGGTGCTAACGGGACCTCTGCTGTTCTTCCGTCCGTCCGTCCGTCCGTCTGTCAGCGGGCTGTATCTCATGAACCGTAATAGGTAGAGTTATAATTTTCACAGAATATGTATTTCTATTACCGCTATAATAACAAATAATAAATATAAAATAAAAATAATCGCAATACTAGAAAAAATATTTAACTTTCGTAATCGATCAACGAAGTTAAGCAACACTAGGCGAGGTCAGTAATAAGATGGGTCGAGTAACTTTTTGCACATTTTTTTTGTAGATACAAGAAGCATTTATGTACATGTACGATGTTACGGAACCCTTCGTGTACGAATTCGACTCGTACTTGACCGGTTTTATCAAAGTTCTTTGTCTAAATAAAACACATGTTGAAAGACTGTACAAAACGATTTTAATACTAATGATTTTTTTTATGTAAGAATAAAATAACTTTACTTCATTATGTTACGCGGTTATAAAATACCTACTTTATATTCCTCACACTTCATTATGTAGGTATTTTTTATCCAAGTTTTATCTAAATCACAATCATACAAACTTAAAAAACACCTCAAATATACAAAATTACTTCTCTGCTGGACGTAAAGAAAAAACTTAGAATGTGTCCAGCTGCTTCTCTCCCGAGGATGTCGTAAATGTCGATTAAGAGAAAATATCCTCTCCAACATGTTGGACCCTCTATATGGGTGATGGGCTGATCACCTGTCACCATGGTTCACCGTACACATCTTGGGACTTTGAATCGGAAGTGGCTGCAAGTTTTCTTATTTACTTGTGATTCTGCCCACTTCATTAGGAATACGGGCGTGATAATATGTATGCCACTTGCGGACATCCATCCAAATTGTGACCGCGCACAACGTTGCTTAACTTCAACGATCAATCAAGAACCTCTAAGCAAGCTACTACTCATCTTAGCTCATCTACTCATCTTAGGTTTTAAGAGTACTAAAAACTATACTTTTCTCAAAATTCCAAATATCTGCGCGAAACGACAGCGTCTGCAACTTCAGACTAAGTAAGTATTATATTATGCTAAAGTGGTTGGCACATAAACTCCAGTTTATATATATAAAACCATTACGTTACTGACTGACTGACTACTACTACTACCAGTCGTGTTCTAATTCCTTTGAACCAGTGTGGTGAAAGCATTAAAAGTGCGCCTCAAAAGCTTCCTCGTGCACTCGACGTTTTGAACTTTTAGATTCTACGACATGCCGGTTTCCTCACGACGTTTTCCTCCATTCGAGTATTGTGCAAAGAGATTTATCGAACAGAAAAAAATCATTGGAGCACAACCGGATTTAAACCCATGAACTTAGATATTAGGCGGGCGAGCTACCACTAGTCCACCAGTGCTCAGAAGCTGACTGACAATCAACGCACAGCCTAAACCATAACTCCTGGTAGCATAAAACTTGGAGGGCACATTCCTAATTTGGTATAGGACTGCACTTTGAAAGAAATTCCTGGAGATCAACTCTTGGAGAACGAAGACGAAGTGATATGATATAAAACTCAACGATAACTAAATCGCGGGTTATTCCACTAGTCTGGAATAAAATTATGATTATCCGACCAAAGCTACGGCTTCCCAAAGTTATTTTCAGGATTTTTATAGCCTAGAATATTATGCCAAAAGTTTAATATCGATTTATGCTCTCCTATCTTTGTTTTACCCTTGAACTTTGTTTTACGGGATGCGAAAACTTTTTGATGTCTTGGACAATGGCCTGGACAATATTATGTAGGTGCCTACTTTTTTACTCACGATGGTTTTTGTTGGTCACAAATAAGTACCATATTTTGATGACCATTAAGTAAGTTCATATGAGCTAGTGGCCAGCTCTTGTGACGAAGTTTTTAGGCCTCCGTCATGGCTTAACGACTTGAAAGCCGGGGCCGACAATTTAAGGTGCCCTCCGTAGCATGGAAGCACTCAGCTAGAATGCCACTTGCGGTCACCCATCCAAATTGTGACGGCGCACAATCAAGAATGTGTAAGCTTTGATGACCATGACAAAAATTTGGTAAAATGAAACATATTAAGTGGTTACATTTACATTTTTGATTAAGTTTTCTACTAAAGGATTCATTACTTGTTTTAACTTGATATCTGTCACCGAAATTACACAGATAAAATGCATTTTTTACGTTTTTATTGAAGCCAAAACGTCTTTGTAAACGTTTTAAAACTTCGTGTCAAGGATCATTTCGGTCTAAGGTTGAGACGTTGACATCTGCCAAAACGAAGCCAAATACGTTGAAAACTAGAAAACTAACCAGGTCATGCAAAGAATCTCTAAAAGTCTAGCAAACTAGGTCATTTTATACCACCGCCAATAATAAAAATCAGTTTAAAAATAGATTTTCATCTCTAATCGCTATCAATTAAAAGTCAACACTACAAATCTACAAATATAGAAACCCGACGCGAGACCTGATCGAGACATAATCAAAAAGTCTTAATTGACATTGAAACGTACAAAACAAGTTTAGTTGCGAACCAAAAAAATATAATTGGTTAGGTACGTTAAATTATACCGACTTCTACTGACTAGACTTACGAAATAAATACCAAATTATCTAGACCCAGTCTTTGGATAATCATTCTCAAAACACCATTGTCATTCTCACAGCTAGTATAAAAAACAATAGTGCTTGAGTAATAGTACCTATTTTTAGTTTCCTTCTCCGCTGATTTGAGAGCACTGGTGTTTCTAGTTGGTAATGTCCCCGCCTTCCGATCCGACAAGGTGGCGGGTTCAAATTCGGTCGTTTACCAATTGATTTTTCTGTGCGATAAATTTATGTGCGCTATACCAGTACTCTCAAACGGTGAATGAAAACGTCGTGAGAAAACCCGCGGCTTAGTCAGCTCCGCACGTATTGACAATGTCTTTCCTTACAAGGCCGACTAAGCTGAGAGAATGGAGAATAGGTGTACGGCAAGCCTACTCCATCTTTATTCGTCCCGGGCACTACAGTGTCCCGTTAGTGAAGGTAAAAGTTGCCTCCTGACGTTGT
This sequence comes from Scotopteryx bipunctaria, assembly GCA_949320045.1. Taxonomy (NCBI): domain Eukaryota; kingdom Metazoa; phylum Arthropoda; class Insecta; order Lepidoptera; family Geometridae; genus Scotopteryx; species Scotopteryx bipunctaria. The sequence continues at coordinate 2,796,857 of OX439459.1, read as the reverse complement.
ATAAATCATCTACTATAGTTGGTAAAAGGCCTTTATTTATTCTCTGCTGGACTGGCGGTAAATAAAAAACATAGAATGCGTCCTGCTGCTTCTCTTTTCGAGAATGTCGTAAAAGTCGACTATAATGGATAGTATCGTTAATATATAATGATTATTTGTTATTTTTATATTTTACTGTTCGACAACAAATATTGATCCTTTGTGCTCTAATCGCTTGAAACACAGGATTACCAAGTTCAGGCTCTCGTGTATTTCTTATCTAAGTATATTTAAGACACTGTAGTTGTAATTTTCCTTAAACCTTATTGAATAAATGATTATTATTATTTATAATATCCCCTCCAACATGATGGAACACATACCTACATCTATGGGCGACGGGCTTATCGCGTGTGCGTCACGTGTCACGTGTAGCTACAAGTTTTCTTATGTTTACTTGTGGCTCTGCCCACCTCATTAGAGATATTTTTTTTATTTATGGTTCACAACTTGAAATATGCACTAAATTAATTTTTTTTAATAGTGAACACAGCATGCAATGTTTGGACAAACTACTTATAATATGAATAACTAAAGAAAAAAACAGTATTTTGAACAAAAAAATAAACAGACATTAAAAAAATGGAAATGAAACTAAAATTAAGATAACTTTTTACATCATCTTCCTGCCCTCATCCCACTCTAGGTATGTGGGGTCGGCACAGCATGATCCAAGGATCACAGCATGATCCTTCGATCCTTCGATCATGCTGTAAGAGTTTTGGCTAAGGTGTTTTATGACCGGCCGCCTGCCTGACGTCAACTAAGATAACTAGACGTAAGATAACTTTTTACAATTTTGAAAATTATGCGCTTTGAAGAGGCTAAATTCTATTAAAAATATCGTTGGAGGATCGAAATCCATTGTAATACTTGAGCATTCTATGCAATGTACGAGATACGAGCATGATAATTATTATGTCTGTGTATAGTGTTTTTAGGATTCCGTAACCGAATCCGTCTGTCAGCGGGCTGTATCTCATAAACCGTAACAGGTAGAGTTGAAATTTTAACAGTGTGTGTATTTCTATTGCCGCTATAACAATAAATAACAAAAATTAAAGGGGACCCTCAAACATGATTTTTTTTATGTATTTTTTTCATGTTCGTGTGCGAATTCGAAATTAAGAGAAATTATTGAACTTTTAGATCAGCAACCGCGAAAACAACACTCATACTCATTACGCATTATTTATGCATACGAATCAAATGTATTCATGCATGGTTACGTAAAGTAACAATCTAAAAATAGACTTATGTAAACGGTGAATGTTTAAAGTGTCACTTTTTCAAGGTGTTATTGCAACCAAATTTTCAAGTTATTTTTGAAGTTTGCTCTCCATTCGTTTGCAACTTTTTATGTCTTACTAGCTTTCGTTCGCGGCTTCGCTCGCGTGGTGCTCGGATGAAGAATAGCCTGTCTCCATCTGACCTCTGATGACCTTTATGGTGAGGCGGGCGAGTGCTCGGCTGAGACGCAAGAGGCGCGGGTTCGATTCCCGCTGCGGGAGAAATGTTTGCATGCTCTGCAAATATTTCTTCCGGGTCTGGGTTTTGTAGTATTATGTATTAGAAGTACCTAAGTATGTATTTACAAAAAAAAAATATTATGTGTATTCTACCAGCCATCTGGTTCCTGTTATAATACAAGCTTTGCTTGGTTTGGGGCTAGATGGTGATGTGTGATTTGTCCTCAAATATTTATTTATTTTATCTCCTAAACTATCTCTAAGGAAAAATCATGTCGATCCTATTCGCCGTTGCTGCGTGAACTGCGTTTAACAAAACAAAAAAACCAGCAAAACTTTGTACTCCATTATGGAAAGATGGTCTCTTAGTCCGTTCCGTAATGCCGTCGCGTGCCGTGTGCCGGAATGATTACGGAAAGTTACCGTACGCAGATGTCAATCAGTTGTCAACCGGTAGTATTTCAAAACAAACTATTTTAGTTCCGGGACGGCAACGGGTCTGTTATAGAACAGTATGCCAGGCGGACATCATTAGTCAAAATATTTCCGTTATTATTTGGCAGCACTTTTATTTCAATATTCTACACGACGACATAATTATTATAGTAATAATGAAATCTTTGTTTATTCCCTCTCACAAAAGTCAGCATTAATAGTAGTAAGATTTTGGATGTTAACAGAATTTATGCTAAACCTGTTTTGTGAGAGACTGGTGCCTGTGGTTGGTTTGACATCTGTATACAGGTCACCAGTGCCCCAGTCCACGGGTAGTGCAAGAGTTATCATAAGTATCACCCCACTCGATACATTTTTGTAAAACTTTGTGACGTTTGTGATTTTGTGATCTATGTGACGACTTCGATGGTGTGGCAAGCGAGAGCTCGGCTTAGACGCAAGAGGCGCGGGTTCGATTCCTACTACAGGAGAAATGTTTGTAATTTTGTATGTTCTGCAAATATTTCTTCCGGGTCTGGGCGTTGTAGTATTACCATAATAATATTATAAGCATGTATTTTAAAAAAGTATATAAGTATTATATCAGCTATCTAGTGCCCATAGTACAAGCTTTGCTTAGTTTAGGGCTAGATGACGCTGTGCGAAATTGTTTTTTTTTACTTACTTGGGAACCCAATAATTATCTTCACAACCCCTTCACCGATTACGCTCATGTGCTTTGCTTCTCAGCGAATCTTGATAGCACAATCTATTGACCTACCAAGATTGGATAATAGGCTCGAAATTCATGCTCTAATAAACAAACAACACAAAATAGCCCAAGTTGCCAATAAGATGTTCACTCGCTGGATCAATTATGTATGGATAACATATCTCACACCCATATCACACAAACGGGCTAAAGCAGCGACAAAACAGTGACAAAAGTAATTTTGTCGCGCGGCGCACAAATCAATTTCCACAAAATGTCGTATCCAATAACCGGAGCTCACGACGGCGAGCAATCTTATTGTCACACTGCCCATGTTTTTACGAGATTCTAAGGGCTCAGACACAGAACTACACACATTATTATAAATCAATACTTTATGTAACACACTAGCTGCCGCCCGCGGCTTCGCTCACGTGTTATCCGGATAAAAAATAGCCTATATGTTAATCCAGTACATGTACTATGCATATTCCAAGTTTCGTTCAGATCCGTTCAGCTGTTTAGGCGTGATTGAGGCACAAACATCCAAACATCGTCACAAACTTTCGTACTAGATGGCAGCACAGGTAAAATTAGTACGCGCTATCGTTGCGTTTTGAGCTTTACGCCGGTAATTTCAAGCAAACTAAGACTTTTCAATTTTATAATATAAGTAAGATGTCTATTATAAGAGCACTGATCGTCTAAGTGAGCGTTTCCGTGCTTCGGATGGCACGTTAAATTGTCTGGCTGGCTTTAAGACGTTAAGCCATGACGGAGGCCTCTAGGCGGCCTAAAAACTTCGTCACAAGAGTTTTCCACTAGCTTATACGATCTTAGTTACTAGTGGTCTAATAGTCGCATCCTTGCCTTCTGATCCTAAGTTTGCAAGTTCACCCGGTCGTGCACCAATGGATTTTTAGAAAACATCGTGAGGAAACCCGCGGCTTAGTCAGCACCGCACGTATTGACCAACCTTTTGGAGGCCGACTAAGCTGAGAGGATGGTATAGGTGCTGGACAAGCCTACTCCATCTAAATTCGTACTACCGGGCACTACAGCGTTTCGTTAGTGTTGGCCTCCTGACGCTGTATAAATCATTGAAAATGTGTCAGGTGCACGAAAGGAACCTTCGAGGCGCACTTTAAATGTCTTCACCACACTGGTTCGAAAGAACTAATGGCACAAATAGTAAGTAGCAGTATTATTTTTAATACATAGCTACATGAACTCCCCCTAAATCCAGCCCAGTAGCTGTAAGCTCAAATTTTCTACTTCGTGTAACATTGTTGACAAGCCATGCTTGAAGATAAATAATTCTCAGAAAAAAACGCTCTTATTGGATTTTTTCGCTTCTTAGACGTTTTTTCTTTTCACCTGGAGGAAATGTCAAATTTTATTTGATAGGCACTTCCTCTTTTGACAGGGACTTCCGTCCCGGCCATTAGTAGTAAGTATCTAATCCTGTTTCCTATTCTATTCTACTACATACAATCCTATTCTATATAAGTAGCTACTAAATACATATATATTATCACGCCTGTGTTCCTAATGGGGTGGGCAGACAGTACAAGTAGTCATAAGAAAGCTCACAGACACTCCTGATTCAAAGTCCCAAGATGGATATGGTAAACCATGGTGACAGGTGATTAGCCCATCGCCCATATAGATGGTCGGTCATGTTGGAGAGGATAGTACCTATCCCTTAGTCGACTTTTACCACATGCTCGGGGAGAGAAGCAGCTGGACGCATTCTATGTTTTTTCTTTACTCCCAGTCCAGCAGAAAAGTAATGTTTTTTTTAATAATATTAGAAATGCGACTTGTATAAAAGCTAGTGGTTTTGTAACGACACAAACTATTTTCTGGATGGATACGGCCCCTAACCGATTGTCTACGCTTAAATAGTTACAAAAAACCTGAGCTTTTGTCATTTGACGCGAACGCGAGATGTATGACGTATTATGACGTTAAACGTGACGTTTGTCACGTCAGTTCAGTACATTCGCCAGTGTAGTGTGAAGATACCATTAAAACAAGTATTTATTTAAAAATACAAAAAAAAATACTGTGTAGAGGTTATGTGTAACCTCTTTTTCCAAGTGTGTAACACACTGCCGCCGCCATATTGGAACTTATGTCATTTTAAAATAAAAGAGTAAATAATTTGTGGATATCTTACACAGCGCCATCTAGCCCCAAACTAAACAAAGCTTGTACTATTGTAACCAGGTGGCTGATAGTTTACTTTTAAGCCCGTGTAGCCTTTTTGTACTACATATAGCTAAAGAATTATACATTTATACACACACCTTAAAAAATGTAACCTTCCTTTGTAATCAATTGGGTAAAAACTAAAATATCGGTTTAGGGTACTCTTGACCCTGACCCTTTTCCTAAACGCCGCCGATTTGGTAATGGATTGGTTCAATAAATTCATCATTCCCTGTGATGGTACATTTAAAAACTTGAGTCGCGTCACTGGAGCAGTGTCAACTTGCGTCACCTGTGATGGTGCACTTTAAAAAACTTGAGTCACGTGACTTGAGCAGTGTCAACCTGCGTCTAAAAGTGACAGTTCAAACTTGTCCTTCGCATCAGCTAAGCAATACGTCACCTAGTTTATTATTATGTAATTTATTCTCCGCCGCCGAGGCAGGTCAGCGGAAGGTCATAAAAGAACCAGCCGACGCATAATTAAATTAAAAATAGTATACGAGTTTTCTTGGCTAATGCAAAAGTTGCGCAAACTACTTTTAATACCAGATATTGTTGTCTAAATGGCAGTTAGTGACGTGAACTTGAAAACATGCATAAAGTGCATTAAATGAGTCTCTGAAGCGCACTTTAAACTTTATTACCACACAACTGCTATTATTTGACGACCTCGGTGGTGTGGCGGGTTGAGTGCTCGGCTGAGACGCAAGAGGCGCGGTTTCGATTCCCTCGATGATGACTTGTAAAGCATATTTTGAAGATTATCCTACGCTATAAATCCAAAAGATTGTAAGATCGTGAGAATGTGTGCTTCAATAGCGGCTCAACTTGAACTAAATTCGTGACCTGGAATGCTGGCTGCTAACATTTATCCAGTTCCAACGCGAGCAAAGTCGCTGACTGAAGGTAGTTTTATATTAATTACCGAAAAACTAAATAATTATATACCTATACATTTTCGCTAAAATTAATAATAAGGTTCAATCAAGAAGATAATACGAAAATAACTTATTTAAACTTAGGTTCTTGACAGTTTTAAGAAAAAATTTGGAGAGCACTAGTGGTCTAGTGTTGGGACCACTTTTAATGTCGTGGGTTCAAATCCGATCGGGAATCAATGGGCTTTTCTGTTCGAAAAAATTATGTGCGGATTTATTTATTTATACATATTCCAGTATTTTACCAGTAGATAAACATTCGAACATAAATACAGATAGTTCAATGAAGGTTTATCTATAACTTCTTTTGTCTTACAAACACAAGTACTTAAGTTTATTCATGCATATGCAATTACTGAGTGAACTGATCCGATATTGACAACATTCAGAGCATTTTCTTCGGAAATTCAATAGCACAATGTTACTCGAATGGGTACGATGTAAAGGAATTCGCTAACACCCTAATATTACCAATGCGAAAGTTTGTGAGGATGTAAGGATGTGATGATGTTTGTGCCTCAATCACGCCGTAACGGCTGAACGGATTCGAATGAAACTTGGAACATACATAGTGTGCTGGTGTGCTGGAATAACATATAGGCTACTTACTTTTTAAAAGTTGCCTCCTGACGTTGTACAAATCAGATGATTTGTACACCGTGTAATGATTTGTACAACTAAGACCTTGTATATTTTTCATTCTATAGTAGATACAATATAATGAAAAATATACAAGGCCTTCGTTTTCTTAGTCATTGTCTTTCATACAATCCATCTATTCTTGCTCAAAGTAGAATGTTGCCTACAGTAACGGGACACTGTATTTTTTTTTTCTTTTTTAGGCCTTTAGGCGGCCTAAAAACTCCGTCACAAGAGTTGGCCACTAGCTCATACTTACTTGCTGTATTTTCTGCAGGCAAACTGTACATTACGATAAAAATGCTCCCGATGTCAGAGAGATTGAAGTTGGAAAGCCCTCTGTGGTCCAGCTCTTGAGACGCCGTGTAAACTTCAGGAGACAGATTTTACCAGAACTACTTATGTGAAGCCAGTAATATTGGAAAAGTTCCCAATTCAAATAACACCAGGCTTGGTTTTAGTTGAAAGTTTTAGGATCATAAAAGTTAATATTCGTATTGAAGTTATATATACTAGCTGCCGCCCGCGGCTTCGCTCGCATTGTACCCGGATAAAAAGTAGCCTTTATGTTATTCCAGCACACGTATTATGTATATTCCAAGTTTCATTCAAATCCGTTCAGCCGTTTGATCGTGATTGAGGCACAAACATACATCGTCACATCCACTCATCCTCACAAACTTTCGCATTTATAATGCTAGTATATATATTTTAGTATCTTATATATATTTATTTATTTATAACCTCTTGAAGAAAACTTTGGTTTGGTTTTTTAACCGACTGCAAAAAAGGAGGATAGTAATGTATTTGAGGTTTAATTATGCACTAGCTGCCGCGCGGTACCCGTATAAAAAAGCCTATAATGTTAATCCAGAACATTTACTATGTATATTCTATGTTTCATTCAAATCCGTTCAGCCGTTTTTGCGTGAATGAGTAACAAACATCCATACATACAAACTTTTGCGTTTATAATCTTAGTAAGGATGTACCAATATATTTATGTATGGTGTAGGTGTGTGCATTCCTTTGTCTGAAGCTGTAGTTCATCCAAACGGCTGGACGGATTTTGACAAGTTCTACATAGTCGGGTTTTTAGGGTTCCGTACCCGAAGAGTGTCAACGCGACCTTAGTATAAGCCTTCGCTGTCCGTCCGTCCGACCGTCCGTCTGTCCGGCAGTCTCATTAACCGTAATAGGTAGAGTTAAAATTTCGTATTTCTACTGCCGCTATAAAAACAAATAATTAAAATGAAATACAATAAACATTTCTTAATGTACGATGATGAACCCTTCGTATGCAAATCCCACTCGCACTTGACCTTTTTTTTTAATACAATTAAACTGTATATAAGTAAGGCGAGTACCTTCTTAAAACATCCTGATACGGCAAGGGCAAGAGAAAGCCCCTTTCACGCGATTCAAAGGAACCTGTTTGAGAATGTCACTGTATTTACCAGCGTCATCATCTTATTAACGTGAGGAAATTATGTAGAACCTAAAAAGTTCGAAAACATGCGGAGGCAAAAGGAGCTTTTGAGGCTCACTTTAAATCAAAAGGACAATAAGGACAAAACTACTAACCGGCTGCAAGTTTTCTTATGTTTACTTGTGGTTTTGCCCATCCCAGTATAATATAATATATGTATAATAATGACACCCAACAATCACATACATAGTCCTGACCCTACACTAGGATTCCCTGTGTCGTGGGTATAAGAAACTACGAGTACCATGGTACCACAACACCGAGACCCGGAAGAAATATTTACAGATTATGCAAACATTTCTTTCGCAGCGGGAATCGAACCCGCGCCTCTTACGTCTCTGCCGAATAATCGCCCGCCACGCCACTGAGGCCGCCAGTAGGAATACGGGCGTAATAATTATGTATGTATGCATCTTTAGTCCTTTTTCCGTTTCTAATTTTTTTTTTCTTTGTGTGTGCTAAAAAAAGTTATTTATTTATTTCTTTCTAATTTTAATGATTTTGTGATGCCTCTATCTACCGACCACCCGCCTTCACGATGTCATCGTTAGATTATAGGTCCATTAATTCTCTTTCCAAAATATCGGCCTTTTGAATCAAAGAAATTGAATATTAATCAATTATTCATACCAACGAACAAAATATATCATAATCGAATTTTTATACATAATCTGGCAGTAAATTATTATTGTTCATTTTTTTTAAATTCTAACGGCTTTATTTGGATGACTGGTAAAAGCATGAGGCTTCGTTCAGTTTCATAAAAAAAAAATTAAAATTTTTAGTTTTTTTAGTTTCATAAAAGGCCTTGTTGTCCCGAGACTCGAGGTATTGTGGCCCTGCCGAAAAACCAGTGTGGTGAACAGTTTTGACTTTAATTGCAAGATTTCATACAGATCTTTTTACAATAGAGTAAAACGAAATGACTATTTTCTCAATGCAATAAACTGATTCATCCATGCTCATATTATAAATGCGAAAGTAACTCTGTCTGTCTGTTACATTTTCACGTTTAAACTGCTGAACAGATTTAATGAAATTTGTCATGGAGATAGATTCTATCCCGGGGAAAGCCATAGGCTACTTTGATTCTGTAAAACGATCCCAAAATTGAAAAAGGATCACCGCAATTCTTAGACATTAATTTATGACAAGACAGTTAAATAATGAAAGTTAATAAAATTTTGATAACTTGACAACGTCATTCATATCAATCAGGTCGACAGCAGCTCTCTTATTCTTGCAGGGTAGGTAAGGGCCCCTAGCTGGACCGATTTCATGATTTTTAATTGGATTTTTCTCCGCCCCGAATAGCAGATTCTACCTAATAAAACAATTGAAAATTTGCATTATTAATTCTAAGGCAGTACGAAGTTCGCGGGGTCAGCTAGTTTTTACTATAATTTAAAAAGTCATTTATTTTAAGACCTGAACATTTTGAACCATTTAAAAACGGCTAGATGAATCTACGAACTTTACGAGTACTGTTGTTATTTTTCGTTGTACACCTGCTCAATCCACCTATCTGGACCACTTTTAATTGCCCGTAGTCTTACCTAGACACAATAAAATACATACAGTAGTACCACAAATATATTCAAATATTATAGACGACCTCGGCGGCGTGGCGAGCGAGTGCTCGGCTGAGACGTAAGAGGTTCGATTACCGCTACGGAAGAAATGTTTGTATGTTCTGCAAATATTTCTTCCGGGTTGTATTATTATGAATTTTCAGCATGTACCTATTTACAAAAAAAAGTATACAAGTAATCTATCAGCCAACTGGTGCCCATGGTACAAGCTTTGCTTAGTTTGGGGCTAGATGGCGCTGTGTGAAATGTCCACAAATATTTATTTATTTATTGTGCGCCTCGGTAATTTTAGTCTAACTTCTGAAATACGTACTAACGCGATGATACGTAATCTGTACCTAGATGTTACAATAATTATATGTAGATGCTTATTTTTTTACAGGGTTGGTTCGATTAATATTTTAATTATAATATTCGAACAAATTCGGTTTTCATACAAATCACGACGTTTGCCGATGCGCACAATATTTGTGGTACTACTGTACATGCATTATTATCACACCCGTATCCCTAATGGGATTTAACGTGAATTTAAAGTCCCAAGATGGATATGGTGAACCATGATGACAGGTGGACATATAACTATTACTTTTACGAAATTAAACTTCTGAAATAAAACAAACAAAATAATTAATTACATTGATCAATGAGTTAGTTAAAATCTATATTATATTTTCTCGGCATATCAGATAATATTATAATAATATATTACTGGCGGCAACCAGTCAACTACTGAGTTGCATAATTTAGCAATATATTAATAATCTGTAATATTTTCCAAAATATTAATGGTTAGCCTAACGGCTTTTTATTGACTAGTAAAAGCCCGGGACTTTGCTCACGTCAGCTAGAAAAATATATTTAAAAACCTATCTTCATTCTAAGAAGAACTTTGAAAGCTTTTAAACTGCCAGATCTGGTTTGTAAACTTTAGAATTAAGTACAAGTTATACACATACACACATTCTGGATCTTTCAAAGTAGAGCCCAATGAATTAAAAAAATGATCCCGCTGTCACCATTAATGGGGACTGAGCAATGAAGAATTTTTTGTCTGGGTGTTTTAAATTATTTAAAGTTGCTATGTTTAATGTTGTACGTTCATTTCTCTGCTGGACTAACATAAGAAGGAGACCTCAATATTATTCTTTTCACCACACTGGTTTTCAATAATTAGGGACACTTTTAATAGTAGTATTTCGGTGCATTTTAATTTTAACTGGGATTATAAACAAACGTACCTACACTACACCCAATCATAATTTTCATTTTCATAGTTAAAGATTTAAACAAGTCGTTACATATTATTTTAACTTTTTTTTACTTTTTTAATACAAATTGTTAATTTATGTATTTTTTATGGTAAAAAAATCATTATATTGTCAATTAATTTAACAAAGTGAGCTTTTATTTTTAATAGTGTAATATCTCTTAATTAGCAGGTACTTTAAAATCCAGATCAATCTAAGAGTCAGTTTTAAGAGCCTGAATAAATGATTAGTTCATTAAAATTATAACCAATTTATATGTTTGTCATAGGAAAAGTTCGTTTCTCATCCTTTTGCAGTTTTAAATGACCTAATAAATAATGCATTAATTATACTGAATAATTCGTATTTTATAAGTAAGTATGTATTTTATCTTCATGTGAAAGACGATGTAGTGAGGAAGATAGAGATAGGTTACTGGGTAAAAGTATCGGGTAAAGGTATTGGTTCGGTAATGTAGAGAGTATGACTGAAAGAAGATTAACGAATCAGGTGTATGAGGCGAGTGTGAATGATACCGTTGGAAGGGGAAGACTTCGATGCATGTGTACATGGACCAAATCGGCGACGTTTTGGAAAAGGACCAGGTCAAGAGTACCCTAAACCGACGAGCATGCATGAAGAATGTGATAGAATTATGTCAGGATCGTAGCAAATCCGTTATCTCTGCCTACGCGAAACGTATGTAATTTTTTTCTTTACTCGTAAAGCGCTCGTGGCGTACCTTGCGTGGGCGTTCTTGATTGATCGTTAAAGTTAAGCAACGATACGCTCGGTCACAAATTGGGATGGGTGACCGCAAGTGGCATTACGAGCTGAACGCTTCCGTGCTTTGGAGGACACGTTAAATTGTCGGTACGGGCTTTTAAGTCGTTAAGCCATGAGGGAGGCCTTTAGGCGGCCTAACTCCGTCACTAGAGTTGGCCGTATTGCGTACTTCACCCAACATCTCTAGAGACACGTGTCACGGGATATTTGTCCCTTAGATAGTACGAACCTTTAAATCTAGCTGATGCGACAAAAATACCTTTTTAAGTCAATTTATTGTATTATTATAATTTAAATAACTTTTTATATAAATAAATCGGTATTATTACATTTTTATCGATATTTTGACTTTTTTATCATACAAATCGATTAATTAATATATTTTTCGGCAGCAACAAAATCATTTATAACAACATATTATAATTTAAATTACTATCATAAAGTAAATTAATGAAAGATCAATGTATACAGAAATAAGAAAGTAGGCTTATATTTTAATTGATGGTCAGTAGTGTCATAATTCGTCTCCTAATTAGTATACTTTAAAATTCAGATCAATATAAGAAAGAGTTAGTTTCTCATAGTTTTATAGTTTTAAATGCCCTAATATATAATATACCTACCTATAAGACATTAATGTAAATACTGAATAATTTATATTTTATGTGAATTTTGTTTAATTTTTGCTTTACTTCTCTGCTGGACTGGGAGTAAAAAAAAACATATAATGCGTCCAGCTGCTTCTCTCCCCGAGCATGTGTAAGGGATAATATCCGCTCCAACATGATAGATCATCTATATGGGCGACTGGCTGATCACCTGTGACCATGGTTCACCATATCCATCTTGGGACTTTGAATTAGGAGTGGTTACAAGTTTTCTTATGACTACTAATGGCTCTGCCTACCCATTAGGGATACTTTACTTTTGAGGTTATGAGGTATTTGATCTCATATTACAGATTTTTTTCATTATATTTATTTTATTCGTGTTCTTACGATTACTTGTGGCTCTGCCCATCCTAAAATGGATTTGGGCGTGATATTATGTATGTACATTATTTTATTATTTAGTTTCCAACCGGGGCTTCGCTTGCGTGATATCCAAATGAAGTTGAATGAAGAATAAAGTATTGGTGCTTTTATATATTTCCACAAACTATGCATATTTGAAGTTTTTTTTTACAATGAGGCACAATCATTCAGACTACAAAATTTCAGATATATAATATTAGAAGGATCATTTGCATACAACCGTTTTTAACAAATCGTTTATTCAATTTTTTTAAACAAAAAAATAAATTATCAGAAGTACAAAATTATGGTAATTAGGTGCTACTGTTTAATTTTGAAATAGAATAATAAATATAAAATTACATAGTTATGTGCTTTTATGAGAGATATTTCTATAACTTATTTCTATGCTGGACTGGGAGTGAAAAAACATGGAATTCGTCCAGCTGCTTCTCTCTCTGAGCATGTCGTAAAAGTCGCCTTAGGGTCGTCTCAAACATGATGGACCATCTATATAGGAGATGGGCGGATCATCTATCACCATGGTTCACATCCATCTTGGGGCTTTGAATCAGGAGTGGCTGCGAGTTTTCTTTATGATTACTTGTAGCTCTGCCCATCCTATTAGGGATACAGGCGTGATTATATTATATTGCTAGGACGTAGTGTATTCCTAGACATTAAGAGTAATAGTTAGTTTAATATAGTTTTTCTATATTTAGATAGTACAAAGTCGAATAAGTATCTATTTATCAAGCTACTAAGTAAATCATATATTTTTAGCATGTTAGTTCGATGTTTGGTAACTCTTTAGCGGCATTAACACCCTAAAACTTAAAATTGATTGATTAATTCTACTAATCCTTACTAATGTTGTAAACATGAAAGTTTGTATGTATGGATGTATATGGATGTTTGTTACTCTTTCAAGCAAAAACTACTGAATGGATTTTTATGAAACTTGGAATATACATATAGTACGTGTACAGGAATAACATAAGAGTATAGGCTACTTTTTATCGGGGTACCACGCGAGCGAAGCCGCGGGCGGCAGCTAGTATTATAAATGTGAAAGTTTGTGTGTGGTATCTACGTCACGACTTAACAGATTTTGATGAAATTTAGAATGTAAATAGTTTAGGTTTTGGAATAACATTTAGGCTAATTTAATTTTAAAATAAATATAAACCTGCGGGAACCACAAAACACTATAAAATAAACTTGAATGTCGTTTCTTTGTTTTTCAGGTACAGCTATGAGTGTCAGTTTAAACTGTTGTAAGATTTGTTCTTTATGTAAAATTAATAAAATAAAACTTTGTTTTTTCAGAGCAACACAAGTTTATTTAATTTACTAGATTACCATTATATACGTAATATTACAACACCCAGACCCGGAATAAATATTTGCAGAACGTGAAAACATTTCTCCCGCAAAGTGAATCGAACCCGCGCCCCTTGCGTCTCAGCGGAGCACTTGCCCGCCACGCCACCAAGGTCATCCTTCCTTGCAAACCTTGTTTCTTATAATAACATGCATAATGTAATGAGCTAACAAAAAAAATCTTCAATTCCTAGAAAATGCCATTTCTTATCGTAGACATCTTATCGTAGATTGACAATAACAAACCTCTTTATGAAGCGTTTATGGAATACTAGCTGCCGCCCGCGGCTTCGCTCGCTTGGTATTCGAATAAAAAATAGCCTATATGTTAATCCAGTACATATACTATGTATATTCCAAGTTTCATTCAAATCCGTTCAGTCGTTTAGGCGTGATTGAGGCACAAACATCCACACATCCAAACTCACAAACTTTCGCATTTATAATATAAGTAAGATCTATTATTATGAATAAGGCCATAACGTTTAAAAATAGAATAGTTGTACGTGACAGATTACCAAACAGATTATCAAGACAACCTACTATAAGGAAAATATACCGTGCCGCCTAATTGTTGTACCTCGCTTTTCGATCCAAAGGTCATTGGTTCGAATCCGTGCAACTAACGGATATTCGTTTAAGATTATGAGTATGCAATAAAACTATGAAGGAAACCAAAGAAATACAGAGAGCGAATGGTATCATTCATACCACGCTACCAAAGTTTGAGTTGTGACATAAAAATTTGGTACAATTATTTTCCGACCAGAAAAATATCTACCTACGGTTTTTTTTCCTCCATTTTTCTCTCCATTCTGATCCAAATCCATGTATAAGAAAACAATTAAATAAAGGTCTGCGCCCATTACGCCGTACAAGAAGCAGAACAAAGAAACAATGAAAATTTTGACATCGCTTTGGTTTGATTTTTACCGGGTTAGTGGTAGTCCCATTGTAGATAAACTGTAGTGGGCGAAGACCATTGTTTTAGCTAAAGAATGTCAGCCGTCATCTCTGTATGTGAATACAGAGTGATCCTTTCTTACCCATGTCTTATGTTTATACAAGTTTACTTGTGGCTCTGACCACCCCATTAGGATACGGGCGTGAAATTATGTATGTATGTATTATCTATATATCGAAGACCTCAGTGGCATGGCGGGCGAATGCTTGGCTGAGACGCATGAGGTTCGATTCCCGCTACGGGAGAAATGTTTCTTTCCGGTCTGCCCCCTTATTCTCGATGACCAAACGAAACTTGACAGCTCGTAACTTATTTGTGAGGCACCGCGTCGTGTTTTTGCAATACAAAATTTGTCATATAGAATACGATAACGTGGTGATTCCACAAACATGACCGCGTTTCGGTTTCTTTAGTCATCCAGAATAAGGGGGTTGGTTGTTGTGATTATCCACGGCCAGAATTGAAACCCACGACCTTCTGATTCAAAGACGTGGTTTCATTACATTTACTTCTACGCTTGCCATTGGAACCCATGAACAGGATTTGAACCTACGATATTGGGATCAAAAGACGGAGTACCTCATAATCCAATAAGTTATCCCAGCCTTGGAAATCCATTACATTTACTGTCTTACATTACTTGCAGACGGTCGCCACTTAGTCCACGGTATTCACATCTGAATAAATTGACAGAATCTAGGGTAAAGTAGAAATTCAAATGCTATAGTCTTCTATCTAAATATATAAAGTCTGACAACTGACTGACTGACGATCAGTACACAGCCTAAGCATAAATCCTAAAAGCACGTTTGGAAGGTACGTTTTTCTTAAGGTGTAAGGAAGCACTAAGGAAATCCCGAAATTCAACTCCTAGAGGACAAACTCAACACGAAAATCAGTGCACACCTTAAATTTAAAGTCTTTAGAGCATGAGCTGTGGGGTACATTTCTTTTAAGGTGTAATGATGCATTATGAAAGGAAATCCCGTAATTCAACTCCTAGAGTTCTTCCTCAGCTTTTTTTATCTTCTAAAAAAACTGAATGCTGACGAAGCCGCGTGGCGTTCCACTATCGTGAATAGAATTGTCGTCTATCGACTAAGCCATTCCAACCCTAGCCTTGGCCGAAGCTGGACGTTATTATGCCGTAAAACCGGAACAAACAGACAAACTGACTTTTGAACCAACACAGACTAACAGCCATCAGCCACATATTTCACATCCTGACCACAGAACATTTCCCTCTCTTTAGTGTGAGTCTCATAAACTACCAGAAAATATGTTATCACAACATAATATCAGATGCAGTAAAAACTTACTTTTAGACTACTAATGCTCGGTTCCAATATTTGGCTATCAGACAACGAATCGCTCATTGACTGTCGAAAAGCACTATACATTTTTTGTCAAAAATAATGTTGCTACGGTAAAAAATAATGAATTGTGTGAAAGAGGACTGCGTGTGAAAGGAGTGAGTACTGAGATGACGAGTGATAGGAGAAGATGGAAGAGGGAAACATGTTGTGCCGACCCCACCTAGTGGGATAAGGGCAGGTAAATGATGAATGATGAATATTGCTACGGTAACCTTTCTGTTGTTCGATAGTAAAACATAGGAACCCGGCATAAGACTCTATGAAGTGAGTATCAGAAACAACAAGAAAATATAGTATCACAACATCTAGACACAAAAGATATTAAATTACAAATCATACATAGGTACTTCTAGACTTATTAGGTCTCTGTACTTGGCGAAGTTACGAGTAATGTCTAAATTGGTTGAGACAAACGCCTCACTCAGAAGCAAGAAGTATGAACAATGTAGTAGAGAACAAAAGGGAATATGTAGGTTAGGTACATATTCCCTTTTGTTCCATTTAGGTACCCAAAATTCCAAAAAGGATTTTTTGTATAATGTAACCCTAGCTATTTAGCAAAGATAGATGAGAAGATGCAACACTTCCAGTTTTCATACAAAATTGACGTAAACAGATAAGAGAGTCTAGATAAGAATCCAAACCAATGCCGAGATTGCAAAACACGAAGATGCTTATCTATAAAATAAATCAAACAATCAATCAATCTATATATAACATGTTTTATCTATTAAAGATTTTAAAGTACCTATTTACGAGTGTATTAGTACCATAATTATGTGCAAACTAGTGTTACCCGCGACATTGTCCACGTTCAATTTTATCTTCACACGAACTTTATCTTCCCGCTACGTCTTCTTGGAGTTGAATTTCGGAAATTCCTTTCTTTGGCTCTCCTACGGCAGAAGAAGAATCTGTCCTCCAAATTTCATGCTCCCTGTTTCATCAACGCACAGCCTAACATACATGATTGTCAGTTATTCGCCAAGTCAGTAGCACAAAAGTTTTATATGCATATGTATTAGCTTCTGTCCACGCCTTCGCTCGTTTTGTACCTGGATAAAAAGTAACCTGTATCATCATCATCTCCCTGCCCTTATCCCACTTACATGGGGACACCACAACATATGTTTTTCTTCCACATCCCTCTATCAGCTGTTATCTGAGTATTCACTCCTTTCTTATCCATGTCATCTTTCACGCAATCCATCCATCTCTTCTTCGGTGTACCTCTACCCTTGTAACCATCCACATTTATATTTAACACTATTATCTTATTCTCTATCATTCATCATCATCTCTATTTCTCTTCAACTTCTCTGTCAAAGGCGCTACTTTCAAACTTCTTCTGATATACACATTCCGTATCTTGTCTATTCTCGTCATTCCACACATTCATCTCAACATTCTCATTTTTATTGATGCAATCTTTTTTTCATCCGTCCTTTCCTGTAGGTATACTCCAAATTTCATTCAAATCCGTTGAGCCGTATGTGTATGATTGAGTAACAAACATACCGACACAAACTTTCGCACTTATAATATTAGTAAGATTCAGATTAAAGATTTTAAAGTACCTATTTACGAGTGTATTAGTACCATAATTATGTGCAAATGATCTATTAGCTTGAAGGTCAGACAGACGATAGCCACGGTCAAATCTAAAAGTCTTAAGAAGCAAGGTCATTCAAAGTTATCATTACAGTTTCGTGGTGGAGGCCATTGAACCATCACTCTTAAATATTTTTTACTGAAATATTCTTACAAATTGTAGTTTAAATTCAGACTAAAAGATATTCTAGAAGACTTTGTCTGTATTGTGTTTTTATAAAAACTTCATCTTCCTGCTGCATCTTGTAGGAGTTGAATTTCGGGAATTTCTTCCTTAGTTCTTAAGTACCCCTATGCTTCTAAGACTTGTGGTTTAGGTTTACTTCTCTTACATCTCTGCTGGACTGGAAGTAAAGAAGAAGCATAGAATGCGTCCAGCTGCTTCACTTCCCGTTGCTTCTTCTCTTCTTTTCACCTCTTCAAAATGATGGACCATCTATATGGGCGATGGGCTGATCACCTGTCACCATGATTCACAATATCTATCTTGGGACTTTAAATCAGAAGTGGCTGCAAGTTTTCTTATGTTTACTTGTGGCTC
The DNA here is from genome assembly GCA_949320045.1 of Scotopteryx bipunctaria. NCBI lineage: Eukaryota > Metazoa > Arthropoda > Insecta > Lepidoptera > Geometridae > Scotopteryx > Scotopteryx bipunctaria. Next base: position 2,778,403 of record OX439459.1, on the reverse strand, counting down.
TGCCCACCCAATTAGGGATACGGGCGTAATAATATGTATGTATATATGGTTTAGGCTGTGTGTTGGATCATATCGTGCTGTCAATCAAAGGTTAACGTAATTTCCAAAGGAAATAACCTTTATAACGTTTCGTTCATGGACATTTCTTATCGTGGCATCGTGATATTTTTGATACACACACGCAGTCTACCGATTTAAGCATCTGCCAAAACGAAAACAAAAGAAAGCTAAGTACGTAAGATTCAAAGAGGATATAAACTATGTTATAGTAAGATCCATTAAATAGTGCGATTGGAGCACCAATAAACCAAAGAAAAAGATCCTAGCTAGATTCATGTTTTGGCAATCGATTGAAATGTCTAACTATATAAAATGTACAATACTAGTTGTCGCTCGCGGCTTCGCTCGCGTGGTACCTAGAAAAAAAAATAGCCTATATGTTAATCCAGTACATGTACTATGTATATAGAATAGAATAGAATAGAATAGAATAGAATAGAATAGAATTTTATTAACACACAACACGAAAAAAGTTTAGTAACAACAGATAGGTAAAGGTACTTAAAATTAAATAATAAATGAAAATATATTCCAAGCTTCACTCAAATCCGTTCTGCCGTTTAGGCGTGATTGAGGCACAAACAGCCAAACTCACAAACTTTCGCATCTTACTTATATTATAAATGCGAAAGTTTGTGAGTTTGGATGTTTGGATGTTTGTGCCTCAATCACGCCTAAACGGCTGAACGGATTTGAATGAAACTTGGAATATACATAGTACATGTACTGGATTAACATATAGGCTATTTTTTATCCGGATAACACGCGAGCAAAGCCGCGGGCGGCAGCTAGTATATAATATAAGTAAGATTGTAATAAATGTCTGTCAGCAAAATTTGTTAAATATTTAGAACGGATTTTAGTTACTATAAGTCACTTGATATGAAAACATCATCGCATTTCCCTACCCTAAAAATTACAAAATAACTTTATGAAGACAAATGCATCGGTTCTCAAAAAAAATGCGTAGAAAATAACTGTTAATAAAATAATCTATTCGATCTTACTACAATCCGCTATACATAACTCGTGCAAGTTATCAATAGCATAGGTCAATGTATAATGCAAATCATGAAATTAATTAGCCTACCAACAAAAGCAATCAGAAAAAAAGATGATTGGAATTTACATGCATCATTGAGTTAAGTTATTAGGCTGCTGTATTCAGTTTTTGTCGTTTTAGAGAGCACCAATGGATTTTCCTGTTCAAAAAAAACACTCAAACGGTGAAGAAAAACATTGTTAGGAAACCCGCGGCTTAGTCAGTTCTGCACGTATAGACGATGTCTTCTCGTGGATAAGGGTGACTGACCTAAGGGAATGCTTTAGTGCAAGCCTACTACATCTAAAATTGTCCCGGGATCTGAAGTATCCCATTAGACGGTGGCATTATTTGGCGGGCGAGTTAATATTTTAATTAAAATTTTGCAAGCTTCTTGATGGAAGGGTTTAAAGATTGATTTGACACATGTTTTCAAACTTTTTGGGTGATACGACATGGCGCCATGCCGGTTTCCTCACTATGTTTTCCTTTACCGTTTAAGAGTACTGGTAGGTAAGTATAGCGCATGCAAATTTCTCGTACAGAAAAATCCATTGATGCACGACCGGACTTGAACCCACGACCTTAGGGTCGGAAGGCGGGACCGCTACTCAACTTTGTACCGAATATAATACACGTTATTTGGAGAGGTAGCGGGGGAAGGTTAATCTAAAATCTCGCCACGTATCACCGGAGGGGAGGGATGGGGGGGGGAGTTTAAAAAATTGCTACAAAACATCACGTAATTACTGGACGACCCCTTTTGTAGTTTCAGCGTACATTATTTGTGAATTATGTATCTACTAATTTCTTCTGAATAAACTCTGAACAAACATTAAGACGGCCTCGGTAGCGTGGCGGGCGTTGCGACGCAAGAGGCGCAGGTTCGATTCCCGCCGCGGAAGAAATATTTGCATGATCTGTAAATATTTCTTCTGGGTCTGGGTGTTGTGTTACCATGGTACTCGTAGTTTCTGATACCCACGAGACATAGTGTGGGGTCGGGTCTTGGCTTTTTTATGATAAGTCTTTGACGGTCTGGTGATGGGTTGGCTGACAGCGGAAAGGTTAAAGAGGGATCAAAGTTCAGGACCCGTACTGGTATATAATTATTTATATTATTTGTAGATTTACCCAGGAATGTTCACGATGACAATGCAGTTATGTAGTAATAACTCCATGTTATGTGGGATTTTTGTTGTATGCATAGGTACATACAAAATGGTGTCTGAGTTTTTGCTTTATAAGCACCTTAATAATAAACACAGTACCTATAATTATCTTAACAACACTATGGATGGATTTGAGGTAGAGGCAGGACAAAAAAATTGATGGATTGTTTGAAAGATGACATGGTAAAGGAGAACACAGAAAGTGAATGCAGAGATGACGGCTGACAGAATGGAATGGAAGAGAAAGAGAACTTACTGTGCCGACCCCACCTAGTGGGAGAAGGGCAGGAAAATGATGAAGACAATGACGACTCAAACTCATTTTTTACTTGTCAATTCGTTTCTAAAATAATTTACCCATATAATAAGACTGTTTTGAGTCAGTTGAGAGCACTGGTGGTCTAGTTGGTAGTGACCCCGCCTTCCGATCCTAAGGTCGTGGGTTAAATCCGGTCGTGTACCAATGAATGTTTCTGTGCGAAAAATTTATGTGCGCTACACCAGTACTCTCAAACGGTGAAGGGAAACATCGTGAGGAAACCCGCGGCTTAGTCAGCTCCGCACGTATTGACCATGTCTTTCTTGTGGACAATGCCGACTAAGCTGAGAGGATGGAATAGGTGCTGGGAAACTCCATCTTAATTCGTACCGGGCACTACAGTGTCAAGTTTGTGAAGATAAAAGTTGCCTCCTGAGGCTGTTTATAATCATCTACCATAAATGATAAAAGGCCTTCGTTTTTTGAGTCAGTTAAATTATTGGCCTGCAATTAATCAACGTCGGACTAATATTATAAATGCAAAATTTTCCTAAGAAAAATAGCCAAGCGTGGTTTCTTGCCTGTATCTTCCACGCTTGGTCGCGTTACGAAAAGGTGTAAATTCTACGTAGTTAAGACCTTTTTATATCATCCCATTAATCTTAAATCTTAACTTTTTTAATTTGAATTTTGAGTGAGTACGAGTAAATTTGTTTACCACTAATGTCTTCTAACTTTTAACTTTTAAACGCAATCTCAAAATGATTGCAAATCCACATGTCTCACTAAGTAAAGTTTAACCTATCGCTCTTCCACCGTTCTGTCTTGTGCTATGGAGGACCAATCCTTCACGAATTAGTCCAGGTATTTTACGTAAATATGTTACCTTAAATAACATATTTATATGTCTTTTTATCCGAGATTTATCATTATTTATTCAACGGATCAGTATTTCCATTCAGCGTGGCAATGCAGCCAGCGTCTTGGGCACGCTTCCACCGTCTGATGAGCTGGATCAGGTGAGCTATCTGTGACTAGACCGTTTGCAATGGTCTTTAGATAGCCCGACTGTTTCTTTTGTATTTCGTAAATTATATTTGTATTAGTTTTAAGTTTCTTTCTGTTAATAAAGGACATTTTTATCCGGGTAGGAACTTCGTTCGTACCGACAGAATGAAGGCCGTAATTGCATGCTAGTGTATTAATAATTAGTACTAATACAAATACAAATAATTATTGTGAATAATATCCGTTATAGATTGTGAATTACAATGCACCAGAATGGCAATTATATAAAATAAATTTTAAATAATTGCCATTCTAGTGCATTGAAATAATTTTAAATAATTGGTGCATTGCAAATCACAATCTATAACGGATATTATTCACAATAATTATTTGTATTTGTATTAGTAGTAATCATTATACCTACGTAAGTCAGGAAATACCAGACACCATCTGTGTATATGATAAATCAATCTCTGATTCGTTATAGTTATTTATAATTTACTAGCTTATTCACGCGTCTTCGCTCACGTTGTGTAAATTTAAACAACGCATTTTACCCCTTTCTGATGGTTATTTTGAAAAACCCTGAAATATATCTTCATTTGTTTTGTATTTATAGTATCCCAACCGAGTTTCAAGCAAATCGCGACTACGCGTTAAACATTTTTATGCAAAATAATATTTTAACGCAATATTTTCACCCCTTTTACCTCTTTAGGGGTTGAATTTCAAGAATTCCGTCTTAATTTAATGTTGGTTTTGCTATAAAAGGAAGAGTTACCTTCCAATATTCAGCTTTCTAGCTTCAGTATTTTGACCTGTGTGTTGATTGTAGAAAAATGCTTTATGATAATAATAGATCACTTACAAGCTAAACCTTTATGCTGTCCCACTTCTGAACAAAGACTTATCTTCTTCTACGCAACCCTTTCATAAGCCAACTCCTGCCAATCTCCTTCGAAGGCCACCAAGTCATCGTGCCAGAGTAATCTTGGCCTTTTTAAACGATTAAGCATTTTTTTACTGAGAGCACACGTGGTCTACTAGTAATCGTAGCACCCCCGCTTTCTGATAGTAAGATGACATAATACACACAGTAAATAATGGTAAAATTGATAAATCAATTAACAGTACTCAGCTTAATTTTTTTCCCAGGCCAGGTATAGACCAAAAAAATACATTATTTATATTATTCCTGTATGAATTTAAAAGTTTGTGTAGGTACTAACTAATATTTTTATCTAGTCACTAGAAGTATTTCTTTTTCTCAAAATAAAACAAGAGAAAGTGACTGGGTACGGTAGGACACAAAAATTTAAATCCTCAGAACAGAAAAAAATCCGCACAGAAAAATTCATTGGTCAACACGACCGGATTTGAACCCACCGGGTACCTTAGGATCTGAATGCGGGGTCACTACCAACTAGACCACCAGTGCTCTCTGTGGTGTGCTCCAGAAAACTGAACGGTTAATATTAATAAGTTAATACAAAATATCTACGCTACACAAGTCAAGGTCTCCCATACAAAGCCCAGAAACCTCAAAAAAACCTAATTTAAATAATATTTATGATATTATTTATGATTTAATGTTTTTGCAGCGTTTTATTGAGATGAGACTAAAAATAATTTAGGTATTAAAACAACCTTAGCCGCTTACAAGGCAAACAAATTTTACTTTTTTGTTTAACTCGTCGTCTACATAAATAGGTAGGCAAGTAGGTATATACTGTAATTATTACTGACGTTCACTATTGAGGTATATTTAAATTCTTTTGTGTTGTAATTTACATACATACAAGACTGAGACGTTTGAACAGCTGAATATAACCAACAAACATCTATGTAACGATCATCGCGTGAAAAAATTCAATTGATAACACTCAAACCAATGATGTGAATAAATCCAAATTCGTGAGCACAACACTTATTTTCACTTTTTTTGCACGAAAAATGGGTAACCACCACTGAAGTGGCGAAACTACACTCGCGAAAAGTACGTTTTTCCCGCGTAAAGAGGGTGAATAACACGTCCACTCCCCAAGGTGTCACAGCACAGACTGACTGACTGTTAGGTAGGTAGGTATGTTCGCAGCGACTCCGGGACGACCACTCAACGGGTTAGCGAACGACCATTTTTCTTTAAAATTGTAACCTTTTTCGACCGGTTTGAAGCCCGTTAATATTGAAATAACAGCCAAAAATAACGCGAAATGTACAAAATGTTGCCTTTTATTTCCATTATTCTGGTTGAAGGAATCAAGAGTAATTTTAACATTGAGTAAAGTTGTTTTTGAGATTTGCAGGTGAAGTTAGCAAGGCAGCAAGTGGTTTATTTATGGATGGTAAAAAATGAATTCATAATTTTGTTAGCAAAATGTGCGAGTGGGCGATTTCAAATTTGGAATATGATTGTAATCTTATTTCCGGCAATTTCAACTAATATGCTCTGTCTATGGCACATTAATTTAACAATTTTATATTCTATAGTTATATATTATATTGTCTGTCTCTCTATTACACTTTGTCATTACGCCAATGATACTAAAGTCAAGATAAATACGAGAATAATATTCATGAAGATTATTGAATTAAATATTTAAAATTAGAATGACTATTCTTGCCTCGCAATATCGACATGTTTTATTTAGTTCTTATCATAAATTCACAATGCATGAATTCATTTGCTGAGTTTCTCAAATAGAGTTGTCAAACTATGATTTAACCATGAATAGTTTATTTTTATTCCGCTACCTTACATTACGTCATATACTTGTACCTCTTACCTACAACTTACGCATGTAGTATTTTCCAAGATTTTGAATTTTGAATTATTCTGGTGTGTTTTAAGTGTGCGATCTGTGATATTTTCTTAATATATAAAAACATAATGACATTATTATACATAAACCTGTAATGATAGGTTTTGGTAGAGCAATATTTCTATTCTACTCTATTCTATTCTTTAAGACCAAATTTATGTAACCCAAATCTTTTATGAATAAATGATTATGATTATTGAAAATACAGAAAACCATATTTATATCTTCTATATCACGTTAATGGCAAACTCTATAATCGTTATTTACCTATATAATACATGCTTTCAGAAAACGAAAATGTATTTAAAAACTAATATTATTTTAAATTGAATAAATAACATTGAATTTCATATTAAATTATTAAATATAATAAATAACATAATTTTGTAATATGCTGATAGAGCTTAGATAATACTTGAAAGTCTCGAGTGACAAAAACATAAACCATAATAGAAAGAAAGACTTTACTTCTCTGCTGGACTGGGATTAAAGAATGAACATAATAATACGTCCAGCTGCTTCTATCCCCGAGTGGTAAAAGTCGACTAAGGAATAGTATTCTCCAACATGATGGACCATCTATATGGGCGATGGGCTGATCACCTGTCCCCATGGTTCACCATTTCCGTCTTGGGAGTTTGAATCAGGAGTGGCTGCAAGTTTTTTCATGATTACTTGTGGTTCTGCCCACCCCGTTAGGGATACGGGCGTGATATTAAATGTAGTATGTATGTTAAATCCATTGATGCCTGACCGGATTTAAACCCAATTTCTATTGTCTACTTAGGCAATAAGGGTGAATTGTGATTTAAGAAACTTATATCACAATTCACCCTTCTCACCATATATAGGTAGTTTCAATTTCAGTTTCAGTTTATAATAAACTTAAATCTCACATTACAGTTGCTTTACTTATTTGCACTTGCTTACTTTTACTTACTTACTCGCAACTTGTTTGTATACGTGCAATACAAAATTGTCATAATATAAAATCCGATAACACGGTTTCACGATTCCACAAACGTGCCCGCATTACGTTTTGTATGGGAATGGGATGAAATGGGCCTTTGAGGTGCTCCTTAAATCCTTTCACCACACTGGTTCGAAAGGAACGCACACGAAGCGTTTCGTACTATATATCGTACCATGTAAGTAAGTACTTTTTAATATGACTTTTACTTTTTAAATAGGTAGCTTCAATGATCGTTCTTGTATTTTATTTCATTCTTATTATTTACTAGCTGCCGCCCGCGGCTTCGCTCGCATGGTACCCGGATAAAAATTAGCCTATATGTTAATCCAGTACATGTACTTTGTATATACCAAGTTTCATTCAAATCCGTTCAGCCGTTTAGGCGTGATTGAGACACAAACATCCAATCATCCAAACTCACAAACTTTCGCATTTATAAGTAAGATTGTTATAGCGCCAATAGAAACACACTGAAAATTTCAACTCTCTATTACGGTTCATAAGATACAGTCCGCTGACAGACGGACGGACAGCGGAGGCTTAGTAATAGGGTTCCGTTGGCACCCTTCGGGTACGGAACCCTCAACAAGCACAAGTTATATTGCCTAAAAGTAAGTAGGTACTTATTATTTGCGGTCTCGTGTCTCTTGTATATCGCATTCACATTTTTTAATAAAGTGAAATGGGTCGTGTGCCAAGGTTATAAACAAAACTCGTTTGCTTGATATTGCAAATAAAAACTACTTTCTTTTAAAATAAGACATTTTCTTAGAATGTAATAAAGATATCGTCATCTTTTTTAATAATGTTCGTTCATCATTATCAGCATTCCTCATGCCACTGCTGGTCATAAGTTTCTTTTCCGTTTTTCCGTGTGATCAAGTTTTTCAACGTCTTCAAAAAAAGGAGAAAATGTTAAAACTATATACGTATTCATACATACGTATTATCACGCCTGTATCCCTAATGGGAGAGAACCACATGTAATCATAAGTAAACTTGTTGTTATTCAAAGTTCCAAGATGGATAATAGTGGACCATGGTGACAGTGACAGGTGATCAGCCCATCGCCCATATAGAAGGTCCATCATGTTGGAAAGGATACTTAGATGAACATGTATAAGTACCTACATATTATTTGGAATAGCTTGCGGTATAAGTACTTTTTATTTTAGCATAACGTAAGTAAAGCTACGGCTATAATCTTTTTTTTAATATATAAATAACTTTACTAACAGAAAGAAACTTACAACTACTACAAATATGTGTATCAAAAAGCAATATCAAAAGCCCTTATGAAAAAAAAATCCTGTGATGGTACATTCTTTGTCTGTGTTACACAAAAGGGTTATTTAAATAGAGCTTGACTACAAAGATCGTGTAACTTCCACACACGTGCCATATGCCAGAGTGTTTGACAAAGTCAATGACTTTAAATGGCGTTTAAAAATATTTCCTATGAGGTACATAGGAACATTTCGAAATAACTTGCTTATGTTTGCCCTAATGTCACGAGCCATCCGTTTAATTAATTTTCTTTCAGAGATGTACCTAGATATTTTTTTCAACAACCTGCCGAAACTCATGGATATAGCGCAGGTAGCATTACAGAAATAATAATCGAAATAATTTATTTTAAGTTTATTTTTATGTTACATAACATCGCTTTGAATCGCATTTTCTGGTATGGTGTAATTGTTGTTGAATAAATAAATAAAATTTCATAGCTCAGGAGCCTTAGATTGAGGTGAATGGAAAAATGTGATCGAGGCTTTTTCCCAGCAGTGGGATCCAGCAGGCTTATTAAATTAGATTCGATTAGAAGCACGTCCTGCAGCGAGATGGGCCAAGGATGACATAAACAGAGGGAGGCCTGTGCCCAACAGTGGGTCTACATCGGACTGTGGATGATGATGATGAGAGGTGCATTCTTTGTCTGCGTTACAGTTTATTTAAATGTGTCTGACTACAAACGTGCCATGTGGTCTCCACACATGAGGCACAAACCAGGGTATTTGATAACGTCAACAACTTTGATGGTGCATCAAAATTACTTCTACGTTGTACGTTAATGAAATGTGTTTATTCAAAATGAAAATGAAACTTTAACATTTTTATCACAAAGTGAAAACACGATAAGAGAAAAAGGTATGATTAAAAAAATCTTGAATTTTTTGAGTATTTTTTTATCTAGATCTAGGGAACCCTACCATATTTTGAGATGAGTTTTACTTTGATAGATAGGTAGTAAGTATTTCCTTAGTTGTTAAAACCAGAATTTAGATTCATTTTGTAGTTTTCTTTTAATTGTAATTATTTGATTTGGCGGGTTAATTGATTTCAATATTTTGCGCGGTCTCTCTCTGTCTTTCTTTGACACACCCAAAATCCGTAGAGCTATCTCTTTCGAAATCGATCTAGATGCGATATACGGCAGCCTCTTAAGCATGGTTCATATCTGCTGACACGATAGACAGGGATAGTACAAGTACAGGGCATCGGAAAATAAAATGCATTACTACTATTTGTGACATATCTTGTTGGCTGTCAGAACCATTGTTTTCTTTTTATCCACGTTTAGTATAGGATTATCGATACAAATACGAAATGCATTTTTCTCTTTAAAAATAAATACCAACTCAATATTTTTATTCTCGAATGATTAAGACATTAGGTAACTTTTATTCGTAAAAAATACGCTCGTCGAAACTAGTTTATTCAAAAAATCATGCGTAAAACGTGGAAGCGAGACAGAGCATGTTGACATTGATAAAATCTTGCCATCTCTCTCTTACATTTTGCAAATGCTAATCTTGCCAAAGCCTGCAGAGTAATCGAATAGCATCGTTTCGAAGCGATTCCATTTTCTACAATCGTTGACGCTTAATTGTTTAAACTGACACATAGAATATGAAAACAATGTAGTCTTTCTAACAAAGAGGTACAATTTATATGTTGTTTATGTATTTGCTCGATTATGTATAACTTTATAGGTATGAAACTTGGTACTAGGTAGATAGGTGTGAAATTTGCTAGTAGGTAAATAAAAATAAGAATATTCTTTAAGAATTTTTATTCGGTTCGGTGTTTCCACTTGATTTCGATTGCTTATGTCCAATGTCAATCTCATACATTTTGCACTTTTCTACTACCGAAATCGCTAATCGGATTGGTCCATTGCTACTTTGGCTAGTACCCTCAGTTTTTGATTTTACTACTGAATAAATTACTTTCAGGTTATTATGACATTGATCAGCTCGAGACAGAAAGGCGTCAACGAAAATCGCGTTAATAAAATTAGAATCTAAAATGGTCTTTATTTATTTAAACATAAGAGCCATTTTGGATTGTTTTGAGAAATGTGTACTTATAGCCATCTACTATACTTATAGGTACTAGGTTCTAGTAATGGTTTACTGATAAAACTAATTAAAAAATTTCCTGACTAATCTTTTTCCAATCTGAAAATCTGATAAAAAAATCTCTAGAGACGTCAGTGTCGATTTTGAAGCACTGACGCGGCGTCAGTAACGCGGTGGTACTGACGCATAAAGTCTACTTTAACTCGAGATAAAAAGTCTCAGTTCATTTTGGGAACGCAAGTACTCAAGAAACCTAAAAACAAAACAAACAAATAAGCAGGTAAATTGAATCGAAGGGGAAAATTACTTTTACCACATTTCAAACGGTTCATAAAAGAGTTTGCTTAGCAAAATAATTTAAACTTTGCCAATAAGTTTTGCACAATTTTGTTTTGTTCTTTAACGAATAAAATATTGAAATTACCTCTATACTGAAAGGTGTAATATAGTTATCTATACATTAAAGAAACTATGATTATTTATTTGTTTTTCGGTTTCTTCTTATTTATTCGATCTTCGTTTATTCTTGTTTATTGCTTTTATCGATTTAATTATATAAAGACATTTTACCGTCTATTACTGGATGATTTATACAGCGTCACATACATTTATCGCACAGAAAAATCCATTTGTACATGAACGGATTTGAACCCACCACCTTAGGATCGGAAGGTTGACTAAACTGACAGGATGGAATAAGTGCTGGGCAAGCCTACTCTACCTTAATTTCATCCCGGGCACTACAGCGTCCCCTTTAGTGAAGGTAAAAAAAGATTCCTCTTGACGCTGTATAAATCATCTACTATACATAGATGGTAAAAGGCCTTATTTATACATCGTCAGGAGGCAAATTTTGCTTTTACTATCGGGACGCTGTAGTGCCCGGGACGAATTTAGGTAGAAGAATAGCTTTCCCAACACAAATATACCATCATATCAGTTTAGTTACTTAGCCTGAGAAAATACTTATTCAATACGAGCGGAGAAAACTAAGCTGCAGGTTTCCTCACGATATTTTCCTTCACCGCTATAAACTTTGTTTAAGTGGACTTAAATTCGAAGCGAAATTGGTTAGGATTCGAAGTCACAACCTTCGTATTGAAAGTCGGAGCACCTGCCACTAGGCCGACGCGTTTACAGGGTAGGTACCATAATTGAGATCGCCCTCTCCTCGGGTACGTCAGCAGTTTCAAACTGAGCTCAATTGTAACCACAGAGCACGACGGAAAAATTTCCAGCACTCAGATAGACACGAAAATATTACAACTAACCCACCCATCCATTGTGTCACCATAATTTAGTACAAGTAATTTTTTTTAATTTTAAACTCTCGACAATAAAAATTTAGTTATGTACAACATAATCTAAAAACCTTATCTAAAATGAAACTAACATAATGCAAAAAACTGCATCGAAATCGGTTCTATAGTTATTGAGTTTCCCATGTGCAAAAAACTATGCTAGCTGCTGCAGCGCCCCCTGGTGGGCTATGGCCGTAAAACATATCTAAGAACCTTCTATAAATTAACACCAATAAAATGCAAAAAAAACCCGCATAGAATTCGGTTCAGTAGTTTTTGAGGAAAATGGTAATAGACAAGAACACAATTAAAATAAACAGAAATAAATATGGACTGATCACCTGTCACCATGGTTCAACATATCTTGGATCAGAAGTGGCTGCAAGTATTCTTACCTGTGGTTCTACCCTCCCATTAGGGATACAGGTATGATAATTAATTAACAATGTATATTTATTTAAAAATATATTTATTTATTTGTATCTGAATTGGAAGCTGGGTCACTATTACGCTCTTAAAACTAAAAATATATTTTTGAGACGTGAAACGCAAAGCAGGAAGTTGTAAACTGGTAAGGTTGCCATAAAAGAAAACAATAATGTTGTTTACGCGTACCGCCGTCTAGAAATAGTTGAACGCAATAAAAACACACTTTTGGGTGAAATAATGAATAAAACGCCATTATTTTGCCCTATAACCTGTGTCATAAAAAAACTCCCCAAAGTTTCATCGCGCATGTAAGACGTCACATGAATAGACCTCGTCGTTTCGCTCTTGGCAGAGCAGTCGCGGTCATGTCGAGAACTTTGGTGAACATAGCTTTCCACACGATCTACCGCCATCTCTCCCTGTTGGCAGACTGTCTGCGTTCTGTTTCTTTTTGTAATATCGAAAGTTGGTATAAAATTTGACGGACGCGGACGCTAACCGCTCAGTATGCCCCTACAGCTCAAGCCCTTACCCCCGAATACTCAAACGTGACTCAGAGTTGAGCACGTCTCAATTCACGGTTTTTTGACAGTTTTTGATGAAATCTTTCAAAAACTCGTCACTTGAGACGTGCTCAACTCTGAGATGCGTTTGAGTATTCGGGGGTTAGTCTGCTTGACCGCCTACTTGCTCAGAAACCAGAAGCCGACATATTTAACACAAAGTTTCATGAAATTAAAATATGATAGAACCTACTTTTTTTTTTGTAAATATATACTTATGATAAATATTACAACACCCAGACCCGGAAGAAATATTGCAGAGAATGCAAACATTTCTTCCGCGACCGTATGATTTTTTTGACGACCTTTATGGCGTGGCGGGCGAGTGCTCGGCTGAGACGCAAGAGGTGCGGGTTCGATCATGTTTATTAGTTTTTTATGTACATAAATATAAATAGCTTACTGTACGCGTTGGCTTGCTCTGTAAGCGCAGCAAGCAACTGTTGTTAAGTAAATAAATGAAACAATCCATAGAATCATGTTCTTATCTTTTACTTGTGTAAAAATTATCCATGCTCTGTGGGCCAAAGTTTTATGTGAATGTTCGAGCAAATCTCTTTGTTCGCAGACGCAAGTTTGGAAAAAATAAGATTGCTAAAACAAAGGAAGTAGAATACCTATACCCTGATCACTCGTATAATACGAATTCTCATACAATAACGTTATCATCTCATTTCACCCCTTCATAATATTTAATAAATCAACATTTAATCAGGCTTGGGTACAATTTTGAATAGGACGGTATTCAGGTCAATTCACTCTATATTTTTCCGCCCTCGCCTTCGCTGGAATGTTACCCACATAAAGAGTAACCTATGTTTAGGGCCACTTTAGGCCCTAAACTCTATGCAAAAAATCGCGGGGAAGACTAGCTCCGTTACTGAATGAAATAAGGACAAAACAACAAACCTGAAAACGTACCATACACACTTTAGCGTTTACAATGACAGCATCCGTGACACCCAACAGTCATATAGGTACATAGTCCTAACCCACACTAGGATTCCCTGTGTCGTGGGTATCAGAAACTACGAGTACCATGGTACCACAACACCCAGACCCGGAAGAAATATTTACAGATCATGCAAACATTCTCTGGCAGCGGGAATCGAGCCCACGACACTTGCAACTCAGCAGAGCAATCGCCCGCCATGCCACCGAGACCGCAAAACTGTTAAATATCAGTAAGGGTTAATCTGTGGTTAGATATTTCCCACTAAATGTTCCCGGAACTATCCCGATAACCACACCAGTGATGAACATTATCCGATGCGATACAATCACAATACGATTTGTTTCTCACGCCGCGCAGTCCATAATACGGCCACACATCCCAATCTATCACGATTCACAAATCCTATTATGAATAAGGCTCAAACACACTACTACGATCCCGATAGATTTACTATCGCACAATCATATCACGGTCACAAATCTGAATATATCACTGCGATTCACAAATCCTACTGCGGTAACCCCAATCGGTAATACTGTATCGGTAATTTTAGTAGGTATACTAAGTACTACAGTTCAGTTTTACTAGTACTACAACAGTTCCTTCAAACTACTACACACGAGTAGGTACTACTACTTTACTAGTATATTGATGCAACTTTACTTGCGATATTTTCACAGTATATTTTGCAAATGATCCGACCCTTGGTGCCCGTGTTCCTACCGGCTGTACTACCAGTAGTACCACCTGCAATAACACTTTCCCGTGTTATTACCGATAGGCCCAGATGGGAATGACACACTGCGATATCACAGATGCGATTTTGCGACACAACGAATATTAGGTAGTACGTGCAAATAGACACTCCGTGACTGTATTAAGAGTAGTATTGTCGAAGAGAGCTTTCGGCAAATATTCGGCATTCGGTCATTCTCGCTAGTCCTACTGTAGTTTAATAAAATAATAATAAAAGATGGAAACACGTAAATACTTTTTTACATCGTGATTCATAAAGGTTTATGCGCTCTTGGTAAAAGCTATGGGGATTTTTAACAAGGAATAAAAACCTAAGTATCTACTCAATGTAGGTAAACAAAATGATGAGAAATTGTTGTATTACCAACTGGATAGCTAAAGCTAACTGAAAAATGAGACCTATATTTCGACTTTCCAGATCGTAGTAAAATGTCGTATGCAAGTTGTACTGTGACCTTCTTGTACATCTCTTCTTATTTATATTATGGAAGTATAGACTAACTTATCATATTTCTGCCCTCATCCTACGCTATGTGGGGTTGGCACAGGTTGTTCTCTTCTTCTATTCCCTTCTATCAGCCGTCATCTCTGCACTCACTCCTTTCTTAACTATGTCATCTTTTATACAATTTATACAAAGATAAAAAAAAAACATTCTAAGTATTAGTTAGTTAACAATACATAAATATAACACTATTCGGCTTTATTTCGGCTTTATATTTCGTCCCTATTGAAGAGGCATTGATGAATCGGGTATCGTATTGACAAATCAAATATTTGGTCACGTAGCAACCCTTGTTCGGAGAGAAGTGGACACTACACCCTTTTCGCAGTAATTGCTCTTGAAGAAGTCTTCGGGGTACATACGAGAAATGTATGGTCGATTTACTATGACAAGGTTCTGTGACGGCAGGTACTTTACCTACTATAGAAATAGTTTCTGATTGATTTTTTAAAACCGAATGGGGATTAAATTGAATTTATTTTATAAAGCTAGGTATATCTATTCTGTAAGATTTAAATTAGGTATTTTTATCGGGAATAAAACACTACATACCTATTAAAGTTTCCTCCGCTTCATGACGGAAGTAGAGTCTGGCGGAATTGAAAAAAAGTAAGGTTTGTCTGAGTTAGAATCTAGCCAGTTAAAATGTTGATTTGTTGCAATAATTAAAATTTTTTTCATTAAAGAAAAATTCTGTTTATTGGACATTTTCAGAAAAAAAGAGATATGGACGTTTTGCATCACAGCCTCCTCAAATCATAGTGTACGACCTCGATGGCGTGGCGGGAGAGTGCTTGGCTAAGACGCAAAAGGTGCGACATCGATTCCCACTGCAAATATTTGTTCCGGATCTGGGTGTCGTAATATATAAGTATTTGTTTACAAAAAAAAAGTATTAGGTTTAAGTATTCCATCAGCCATCTTCTTCCCATATTACAAGCTTTGTTTAGTTTGGGGCTAGATGGCGCTGTGTGAAATTACTACAAATATTTATTTATTTAAGTTTCTAATAATTTCTTTGGCAATACAATAGTGCTCTAGGAACCTTGCCAAATGATTTTTTTGGTTTTTATTATTAACTAGCGACGCGCCCCGGCTTCGCACGGGTGCAATGCTGATACTAAATATAATACAGAATGTTATCATCTGTGTCATCTACATTTGCTGTTTTTTTTATTTTTCGGGATAAAAAGTATCTTATGTCCGTCTCCTGGCTCTAAGCTACCTCCCTACCAATTTTCACCCAAATCTGTTCAGCCGTTCTTGAGTTATAAGTGGTGTAACTAACACGACTTTCTTATATATAATAATAGATTTGTAATGTTCATAATCTAATTATAATAATCTTCTCTCGAGTCTCTGTTATAAATCCATACCCATAATTTGGTATAAAACTAAAGCGTTAACGTGAAAATTTCCCATTTCATTAGTAGATTAATTAAAATAATGGCTTCATTAGTTTGACTTCGAGTTGAGCTTGCTCGGATGCATAAGTACCTAACCTAGATAGTTTTAGTGTTCCGTGCCAACTTTGAGATAAGCAAATTATGTCATGTACCTACCTACTTACTTATCTGCTGGACTGGGAGTAAAGAAAAATCATTCGTTCAAAAATAGTGATAGCCCTCCAATCATTTAGGTAGGTACATGTAAGTTCACTGAATAACAATAGTACTGTCACAAAAATCACTAGAAATCAGGATTAGGATTTTCAACGTCTATTTAAATGTATAAAACTCTTACTGACTGACTGACTTAATAGCTGAGCTTCTAGAACCATAACAGCCATCTCTGGTTCCCATAGTACAAGCTTTGCTTTTTAACCAATGACCAAAAGGCTGGCGCTTACCTTGGACAAAGGATAAGTTAGCCTATCCAACGAGGTAGCGTGGCCAGCCTTTTGGGGACCTTATCTGCGGTCGGTGATCTGAGCTCTGTTTTCTATCTGTAGACGAACTTAGATAGAAAACTGAGCTCATTTTCATTTCTTATTATTATACCAATTACCGTAAAGTTTTTAATGTTATTGTAGTTCGTCTTTGTAAAGAAAAAAGCGATAGTTTATTATCCTTTGTTTTAAAAACAGCTTTGCTTGGAGCTAGATGGCGCTGTTTGAAACGTTCAGATCTTTTTATTTATTTATGCAGTTGGACAAACGCTGCGAAACTAAGCTGAAGTTTGTGTAAGAAAGAACTCAAAGTGGACAACATCGCGTTCCACTATTAGTAGCATATTATTCGAGAAACCAGTGGAGCGACTGATGCAAACAGAAAATCCCATCTTAAAAATGTATTCCATTTGAAATATCTCAGACAAGCACGTTCCAACGAAAACTACGATAAAGGGATCCGCCCACTACGCAATTCTATCTTTCCGATTCATAGTCGGTACCTGTGGGATACATCAAGACACATTCCATTGCCATGTAGAATGTCCTAGATAACTATTTTTTTATATTAACCTCTTTTTTGCTGGACTGAAAGTAAAAAAAGGATAGAATGCGTCCAGATGCTTCTCTCCCCGAGCATGTCGTCAAATTCGAGTAAGGGATAGTATCCAATATGATGAACTATATGCTCGATGGGCTGATCACCTGTCACCGTGTGATCTTGGAGAGAAAAGCAGCTGGACGCATTTTATGTTTTGCTTTACTCTCAGTCCAGCAGAGAAATAAATTATACATAGGTGCATTATTATCCGCCCGTATCCCTAATGGAATGGGCAGTGCCACAAGTAATCATAAGAAATTTTGCAGCCAATCCTGATTCAAAGTTTCAAGATGGATCATCATCATCATCATCCGCAACCCGATTTACCCACTGCTGGGTATAGGCCTCCCTTTGTATGCGCCACTCTCCACGGAATACATCAAGATGGATAGGTTTGGTGAAATACTTATGTACACATTATCATTATAATACCTACCTGTACTAGGTTACCTCTTAACATTTCAATAGAGCCTTAACAGACCAAAAAAGGCTACATAGAGATCGTATTACGGTCCATTACGGTACGGTCGTTTCCCGGGTCTTTTAGAAAATCCAAGGGTAATTCAGCAGATGCAGATCAGCAAGTCCAATCCTACTCTCTACTAATATTACAAGTCCGAAAGTTCGTGAGTGACGTCAGTATGTTAGTGCCTCGATCACACCGTACCTAAGTGACGTGAGTATGTTTGTGCCTCAATCACACCGTAAGGCCTGGCGCCCATTATATCGGCACGACACGGCATGACTAAGGACGCCGTGGCATACATACATACATACCATCAAGTCCATATCCCTAACGATGTGGGCAGAACCACAAGTAATCATAAGAAAACTTGCAGTCACTTCTGATCCAAGACTCCCAAGATGGATATTGTGAACCATGGACTATGGTGACAGGTGATCAGCCCATCATTCTTATCCAGTTGGACAAAAAAATTTCAAGCATTCAGCAAAGTTGTCGGACTGTGGTCCGATAGCTGTCGGACTGTGGACAGAGCTGTCGGACAAAGCTGCAGGCAGAAGCTAGTTTTGAATAATATGGAATGCGAAATCAGGCATTCCTTTCGGAGTGAAAGGCTCGGGTGTTGAGTAGGTAAAGGTAGTAACTGAAAAGGATTTTAAGAAATTCCAATGGGATATATTCCGGGAATATATAGCTAGCTTCAGTTTGTGACTTTACCTGCGTGGTACCCAATCAAATTGTCATACCTAAACTTCATCAACCACAGCCTGATTTCACCCACTGTTGGGCATAGACCTCCAGTTTATGCCATCACTGAGAAAAACAAGACTATATAAAATGTATTACCTAAATAAATATTTGTGAACATTTCACACAGCGCCATCTAGCCCCAAACTAAGCAAAGCTTGTACTATGGGCACAAGATGGCTGAAAGAATACTTTTATACTTAATTTTTATGTAAATACGTATTTTATATAGTTATTATACACCGAGACCCGAAAAAAAGCAAATATTTGCAGCAATAACAAATATTTCTCCTGCAGCAGGAATAGAACCTGCGTCTCTTGCGTCTCAGCCAAGAACTGGCCTGCAAATTGTTTAATTCAAGTTTAATCGAAATCCGTTCAGCAGTAACGCCGTGATAGCCACAAAAATATTTAAACATACAGATAAACACACTTTCAGATTATCTTTTAGTAATCTGAAAGTGTGTCAGGATGTCTGTATGGTATAAGTATAAGGAATCTAAATTACCCACAAACAAACAATAGTTGTAGAAGATTTAGGTCGTTGACGTCACAAGTAGTTTTCATACTAAGTCAGTACCGTAAAACTCATAATGGTGATAAAGATCCCGGTAGTAAAAAACCAGCTAAGTGTGAGTCTACACACTAAGGGTTCCGTAGGCACCAAATCATACAATTAGTTTAGTTTCCAAAACAAGTATAAAGATTAATTAGTAACATAGTGCACGATTATATCTGCGGTTGTAAAAATCTGTTTACGAAAATGAAACATAGTTTTGTAAGGATGTATGTTAGTGTTTGATCAAATAAACAGATGTTAGTACCTACCTAAACTACAACGAAACTTATTAAAATTAATAGGTTTAGTATGTAGTCGCATTTTACTCAGTATTCGTGTATCTCTGTTATACTACAATTTATGTTTTGTTTTGTACCAACATGTATCCGCTATCTGTATTCCACCTATCTTTAGCCTCAAAGATTTGCTGGAAGAAAACTTTTATAGAATTAAGCTCGCCTTTGTACATACCCTTACGTACTGTTTTTTTATGTGTTTTATATATAAAAATTATAGAAATGGTTTAATTATAATTAAACCTGGAATACTGTACAGAGTTCGTGTCTTGGAATATCATAAGGTAGTTTTTATCCAGGTATCTATCCAGAGGTATCCAGCCATCCAGGAGCTATCCAGGTACCACGCGAGCGAAGTTAGGTAGGTACTAGGTACACTAATTACGTCCTTTTAGGCGTATTTATGATGGAATATTTAGCACTAACTGTGTTACGACTGTCAGGCAGTTTCAGCTTTTCATTTGGATACGGAGCCCTAAATAGTTAGTAGAACTTTCTTTATTTTCCTTCCGAATCTAGTTTATATGTAGCTACCAATTTTGGTGCAAGTTTGATGCTCGGACTTGTTTGTTTTTCCTCGTTCTAAGATTTCGCGGAGAAAGATTACATAGACACATACAGTGCAATTGGAATAAGGAAAAAGTAAAACTACTTAGGAAGACTGTTAGCATGTTCTATGATATTTAATACTAATACTACGTAATACTACAGCACGGGTGGTAAAAGTAGCATAATTAAGTAAATAAATAAATATTTGTGGATGATGAACACAGCGCCATCTAGCCTCAAGCCAAGCAAAGTTTATTTTGTAGCATGGACAAAATACTATGACACCACATGGTTAATAAAATACATAAATACTTTTTTTGTAAACGCATACTTATACATAATTCTACAGACCCGGAAGAAATATTTGCAGAACATACAACCATTTCTCCCGTAGCGGGAATCGAACCCGCGCCTCTTGCGTCTCAGCCGAGCACTCGCCCGCCACGCCACCAAGATACCGAAAACCCGAACACGTGTTTTTGTTTATTGTCGTACAAGCAAAAACATGTTGTATGTTATTCCAAATCAAAAACTTTATGTTTGCCAAAAGCCAGCCGTTGCGTCGACTGAGATACTTCTTTCGCTTCATTCACTTTTATTACATTCCTCATGCATGCTCGTCGGTTTAGGGTACTCTTGACCTGGCTCTTTTCCAAAACGCCGCCGATTTGGTCCAGGTACGTGCGCCGAGGTCTTCCCCTTCCAACGATACCATTCACACTCACCTCATACACCTGTTTCGTTAATCTTCTTTGATTCATCCTCTCTTTATTTATTAAGAATAAAAACCCGGCTGTGTGGAATTCAAGTAGGATAGTTGTGACATCTGCCATATTCGATTTTATGACACATGGTGATGAGGAATTTATGCCATTTTAGTCTAGGTCTTAGTTCGTTACAATCCGTTTAAATCCTAAAGCCACCCTGTTGGATTTTTGTCATTTTAGTGTTAAAAAAATAAATCCAACAACACCTTCTTTGTCAAAATCCGTCCAGCCGTTTCGTCTACAGCGACAGCCAAAGGCATGCACATACTCATATACATACATACATACATAAATACATACATACATACATACATACACCCCAAAAGCATTGCCCTCCTTCTTCACAGTCGGGTAAAAACGTGTTTGAGAGTTTGTGTAAGTACATTCAAACTTTCGCATTAATAATGTTAGCCTGATTTATAAAAACACATTTTCCAAACCTAAATGTATAACAACTTCTATGCTGGACTGAAAGTAAAGAAAAAACATTAGAATGCGTCCAGCTGCTTCTCTTCCCGAGCATGTCGTAAAGTTGACTAAGGGATAGTATCCTCTCCAACATGATGGCGAAGATATTTTTTGTATTTACATACATACATAATTATCACGCCTGTATCCCTAATGGGGGTGGGCAAAACCACAAGTAAAAACCATAAAAAAACCTGCAGCCACTCCTGATTCAAGTTTCAAGTTATATGATATGGGCGATGGGCTGATCACCTGTCACCATGGTTCAACATCCATCTTGAAACTTGAATCAGGAGTGGCTGCAAGTTTTTTTTATGGTTTTTACTTGTGGCTTTGCCCACCCCCATTAGGGATACAGGCGTGATAATTATGTATGTATGTAAATACAAAAAATATCTTCGCATAGAACTCACTGCTGGGTAAAGGCCTCTAAAGTATTCAAACTTAATTAAAAAGCCTCTACATTTTATTATAATAAAAAGTAATACATATCGTCACTGGAAAGGCAAAATTACGTAAGCGCCAAAATGGCGCCAAATAGGCATATTGAGTTATTATCCTAAAATAGCAGTCCAAATACAATAATATGAATTGCTGGACATAGAAAATGAAAAAAGAATGAAATCTTACATTGACGTCATCAAAATTCGATAATTAGGTAGAAAGTTATGATTAAAAAAACGAAAAAAATGAACTTCAAACGGCTTTTTCTCGATTGGCGCTTACGTAAATTTGCCTTTCCAGTGACGATATATAAAACTTGATGATATTGCTCAAAATAATTATGACATTTTTATATAAGTTCTAGTAGAACACCCTGTGACTTTGTCGACGTTGAGAATTTACACGCCACGACCTCGGTGGCGGCGTGGCGGGCGAGTGCTCGGCTGAGACGCAAGAGGCGCGGGTTTGAATCCTTGCAGAAGAAAATGTTTGCATGTTCTGCAAATATTTCTTCCGGGTCTGGGTTTTGTAATATTATAAGCTAGTATGTATTTACAATATTTACTTCTGTGCTGGTCTGAGAGTAAAGAAAAAACATAAAATGCGTCCAGCTGCTTCCCTCCCCGACAGTCAGACAATTTACTAGTGAAAAGTTTTATAAGTATATTTAAATATTAAACCTCATCACCAAACTAATAACATCGTAAGTGGTTGTATGCTTGAGAAAGTTAATAATAAGCTTACTTATAAAAAAATCGTGTGCTATTAATGATTATGGGTTCATTTGCCTACATTAAATGGGCTTGGCACGAGCCAAGATTAGTGCAAGAACCACACCTACCACTTAACGGTCACCGCTCACTACACTGTTCCATAAACGGAACATCTCCGTCCCAACACAAAGAAGGCACTTTAAATCCTTTCACCGCACTGGTTCAAAATAACTACTGACACGAGTACGTAGTAGGTACCTAGTATATGAATCGATGTAGTGGAAAGTATATAAAGTATTTACTTCTTAATTCAAACCGATAACTCTGATTTGTATTCCAAAAGACAATTACTTTCTTCGGCTTTCATTATCATAATCTTCCCTTTGAAACACGCCCCCTGAATAGTCGTAAATAGTTGACAGCAGGCATTTTATGATGATGTTAGACAGGCAATTTTAAGGCAATAGTTGCCCAATGTTAGTAGTCGAAAGGAACCAGATATGACGATGGAGTTACACGGCAAACTTTAAGGCAATTGTTGCCCGATCATTAAACTCAAACAACTAAACTGAAAAACTCAAAGATGAAATGATGTAAAATTAAATGAAATAAGCATTTTTGTCTGTGAGTCTAGGTAGTACAGATGGTGTTATAATCACATTGACAAGTATCTCTAGTTCGTACCAACCGGTGTACATAAATATGCCATTATCTTGGAAAAGCTTTTGAGATTGGTTGAGTTTTTATGTAAACTTGAAAGAAAAATATTACAAAGTCAGATTTTGACAAAACTTATAAATGCATTTACGGAATTTTTATCTCTTAGAGTGATTTCTTCAAAACAATTAAAAGGATGATGAGGATGGAATGGAAGAATGAACGGTGATGTTAATACTCCGCCCACAATTTCGTAAAACATTTGCATATCTACACTTAGGAAAAGTTTTTATAATTACATAATTAGCTACCGCCCGCTACTTCACTCGCCTAATACCTACCTGGATAAAGATTAGTAAGGCCGAATATTAGTAAGGCTGAAAAGGCGTTGGCGCCACGATCTCGACTTCTTCGACAAGGAGTGGAGGGTGATCGCGAAAAACCCGGATCAATGAAAGCTTTTGGGGGAGGCCTCTGCCCAGCAGTGGGACAGAATAGGCTAAGTAAAAAAATAGGTATTCGTAAGCAGTTAGGATTAATAAAACTAAAACTGCAACTGAAGCCAGCAACTAAAGAGCAACTAAATGGAGAAATAATCGCCCGTGCAAGTGATCTTTGGACATAAACGAGAGAAAATAGGAGAGTAAATTCCTCTGGATGGATGGCGGTAATTCTCCCGAACGCCATTACAATAAGTGACCAGTTACTAAGAGATAAGGGAGATAAGGTTTCCTATAGTCTATTTATTCGTATAGCCTTGTTTTTACAGCGAATTTTAGGACCTCTCGGAAGAATACTCTTATTATACCTACTTTCTAGTTGGTATTTCATTGGTGGATACATTTTTGGTCAATAGACATCGAGTTTCTACAAATTACGTTATGGTGGTCTAAGGTCGTGAGTTCAAATTCAATCGATTTTTCTATTCGAAAAGAATTGCGCTTTAACAGTAGGTACTCTCAAACGGTGCAACAAAACATCGTGAGGAAATCGGCATGTCGTAGAACCTCAAATGTTCGAAAATTATGTGTCAAGCACGAAAGGACCCTTTGAGGCGCACATTTAATCATTTCACCACATTGGTTCGAAAGAACTACTTAGTGACTAGTTAGAATAAGAACTCGGGTATTTTCTGATTTTGGCATTTGTTTTTTATATTTCTTTCGGTAATGGTTTAAGGTTATAGATTGCTTAGCAGGTAAGCATGTTCTGCCTTCTTAGTTTTATCATAAAGCCAAAAAACATTGTTCGGTGAAAACCAAACCGTGTCAAAATAAATTGTGCGTGCATGAGATGTATGAAAACTCGCATTTTCATACTTTATTGAAGAAGACACTATCAAACGTGTAAATTCACTCGTGCATAAAAATCGCTGTGTAAGCATTGTGACAGCTTATTTTTAGGTAAATATTCCAAGCAAACCTCACCCAATTAAAAGAAACTCACTCGCAAACGTATTTCCAACTTGCGTCAGAAGCATTTCTTCAAAGCTCTGCTGGGGAATAACTTCCCATCCGAAAATATCAAAACCAGAGCTTATCATGTAGTTATGGATGGTAGCCGCTAGAAAATAGCCTCCGTTCATGCCAACAGTCGACTCAAAGGCTGGCGTGTCGTAGATAATAATACCGCGATTCCATCCGTATCTGTTGAAAAACAGCGCCATCTGTTTTCGAGTAGCTAAACTTGTATCGCCATCTAGCGGCGAGTGTCCGTACTACGTGGGGAGATAGGGGAAAAACGTAACGACGTAGTTCTTACAACTAAACATAGATGACGCTAAAACTTACTTGTGTATTTATAGCCAACGTAGAGCTTGAGATTTTCAGTGGTGTTCAGTCCAGCGTCGGAGGTCGTGTCCCAGGGGGTGTAGATTATTTCTTCCTTCTTCAGGAAGTTGGCGAAGGACTTCATCATGAGGTGGCAGGTGGACTTGCCGGCGACGTGGATTTGTGCCTCTGGTTCGTTGATTAGCAGCAATTGCTTCCAGTTGTAGCTAGTGAGGGAAAACACGTGTTAGCGAAGCCACTCTGTGATAAAACGGTGCTAGGACTTCACAAAATTGGGATAAACACTTGACATTCACAACTTCACTTGACACCTACCTAGGGGTACCTACCTATAAAAAAGTATAAAAATACGTTTGTAAAAACTAACTTAACTATTCGCCTTTTGTCACCTAGGTAAGTGAGTTTAAAAAATAAAGGTTTGAAGGATTTTTAAAATATTTTTTCATTAAAGTTCCGCGGAGGAGGGCGCTGGTAGTCTTCGTGTAACGGGAAATTTACATAGAATTTGTTTAATACCGCCAATTACCGCAGGACTTTCGTGAAAAGGCTCTACATACTTAATATTGGAATCCATCCCGATGGAACTTCAAATTACCCTTCAGCATACCTGTAAATTTTGTTTTCCGAAAATTCTAAAATCAAATTAAATTAAAAAATAAAATACCTACCTATGACGAAAACCTACATAACAAATCCTTCCATCCAATTTACACAAATATAGGCCTAACTAACCTAACCACTTAAATACAATGCAGCCTTGGATAGGTAATTCAAGTTTTAGCATCTACACCTACCCTACCTAGCTTCCATTATTGTTATGCATGGAATACTTAAAGCAAACTTTCTAGGAGAGTAAAATGTACCTAAGATGTTCTTGTGAATGATGAATAAAATTATGCGGCAATGTATAATTACCCGACTGCGGTGAGGCCAAAAAAGGAGTGTTTTGTGTTTGACCTGTACCTATACCTATATTATGTATGTCTGTCCTTAGGTTCCCTCGTAACCAGCCCGGGGCAGAAACTTGATATTTGCGCCCCCTCTCCAGTATTTGAGAGAAATTGTTAAAAAACTCACTCAATTGTAATGGGTGGCATTTTTTTCTTACTTCGGGTTTAATCGGCTCAGCTAGTGTAGCCCTTAGTTTCTAGTGAGACGGGGATTCCTCGACAAAGACATCTATTATGTATGTATGACGTACGTACATACGTTGTAGGCTATAGCTACGTTTGTAATGGTCTTTAATCTCAATAGCGTAAATTTTTTATTAAAAATGTTTAAACTTGATCCTGCGTTTTTTTCTCTGACTGTCCATTCCATACTTTTACATTTTTTTAGACTCGAAAATCTTAAAAACAGCCGTTGAGAAACGAAATAATTAATATTACTTATAGCTTGTGGTGCGAAAAATTTGGTGCGAAACAGCGCTACACCATCACGATTAGTTGGCCGAGGAATCGCAGGCGGGATGAGCTTGAGGTCAGTTAAATGCTCGATGGCTTGAGGATATCCATGGGGGAGACTTTTGCCCAGCAGTGGGACGAAATAGGTTAAATATAAAAAAACAACCTGATAGGTGTATATCCGTGAAAGCACTTCAATGATCTATTTTTGTATTTTCGAGTGTCACTCGAGATAAGTAATTCTGTTTATCAGAAATACCACGACACTTAACTTTTATTAACTGAATTCAGTTATTGCCAAGGGCGTGAAGATAAAAAAAACATACAATATTTTCGCTTCTCTCCCCGAGCATGTCGTAAAAGTCAATTAAGGGATAGTATCTTTTCAAATATGAATGAATTATCTATATGGGCGATGATCACAGGTCACCATGGTTCACCACATTCATATTGGGCCTCTTGGATCAGGCTTCGGACCCTGACTCGTATCTAACTCGTATTTTATAGCCAAAACACGAAATTTCAAAGACGTCAAATTAGTACAACTTTAAGATGAATTCAAATATAACCCGCCTAAAGAGAGATAAATTGCTAAATAAATTATAAAGTTAGATTCATTATTCATTACTTTGTAAGTTACTGGCTTTGGAAACCTGAAAGAGTTATAGCCATCATATTTGACTAAACTGCTGTCGGTTCTGTTGTTTTTCTTAAAAGCTCTTTAATTGCCTACACATTCAAATACATTTGAAAATGCATAGGGTTCCAATTGCTAGATTGTTAACGTCATTACCAAAGGCGAAAACATTTAGAACGTTTCGTTAATGCTTATTTCGTGTCGTGGTGTCGTGCTAAGCTGAGAGGATGGGATAGGTGCTGGGCAAGCCTACTCCATCTTAATTCGTCCCGGGTACTACAGCGTCCCGTTTGTGAAAATAAAAGTTGCCTCCTGACGCTGTATAAATCATCTACTAGGTATAGATGGTAAAAGGCCTTAGTAGTAGGTGTCGTGCTATGTAAAAGTTTTTTTTTTATCTCAGAAAGTATGTATGTATGTATGTATGTTTGTTCGGGTCAAATCTTGCAACTTAATTTCAAAGCAGTTATTCTCCACTGATTGAGTTGAAATTTTGCATAATACACGCTTAGTATGGATGACAACGCATGATTAACTAAGTGACGTCATTCTAAATATAATGGTGGACTCCCAAAGATAGCGTACTATGTTTTTTTAGTTGCCCCCATGATATGGATATCAAATGAAAGGGTTTGCTGAGAAAAATATGAATAATAACTTAAAAATTGTTTAGAAAAAATTACTATTAACTTATTTGGATACGCATTATTATTTTACATGAGAAAATAGAAGCTCTCTCTCGTCTCAATAGAGATATTATCATATAAAACATCTCTGACCTCTCAGAATAACAGAAATGGCATCTCTTGAATAATTCAGTGTTTCTTAACCTGAGGCACCGCTAGTCCTCGAGTTTCGTACGCAAAAGATTGACAAATTGAGTTACACTGGAATTCCGAAAACGGCGCGAGAAAATGGGAACTCCTTAAATATTTACCAAAAGTATCCGTATAGCAGAGTAAGAGAGCAAGCTGTGTATTTGTATTCAATGACAATCAAGTATGAACGACTAAAAATTACATCTTTAAGTAGTGGTCTAATTTCAAAACATTCAATCACATTACAAAATACACAACCCAGCGTGTAACGGTAAACAGCATTTATGATGGTACCTACCAAATGAAGCTGATTTCCTAAAATCTTTTACCACCACATTGTACAGCCTGTGTATTTCAGCGTGTAGAATCTAAAACCAAGACTTTATCAGATTTATACAACGTCAGGGGGCAACTTTTGCCTACACTTACTGGACGCTGTAATGCCCGGGATGAATTTAAATGGAGTAGGCTTGCCCAGTACCTACTCCTCTCAGCTTAGTTGGCCTTGTTCACAGGAAGGCATGGTCAATGCGTGTGGAGCTAACTAAGCCACGGGTTTCCTCATGATGTTTTCTTTCACAGTTTGATAGAACCTGGTACAGCGCAGCGCACATAGATTTTTCGAAATGAAAAATCCATTGGTACATGGACGACTGGGTTTGATCCCTCAACGAAAGATAAACATAATTAAAGTTTATTATGTTAGAATAGGAACTATAGAAAATTTAATGATCGAGGTTAATAACATGGTGTATAAATGAATAGTTTTGTCTTCTGTTCTACATATTTTTTCAGTCTCTTTTCCGCTCCTAGTAATTGTCCATCGTATTGTTTGTTTTTTGTGTGTGTATACCTACTACTAATATTATAAACGCAAAAGTTTGTGAGGATGTATGTTTGTGCCTTAATCACGCCGTAACGACTGAACGGATTTGAATGAAACTTAGAATGTACATAGTATGTGTGCTGGAATAACATAAAGGCTACTTTTCCTCTGGATACCACGCGAGCGAAGCCGCGGTCGAAAGCTAGTGCTAAATAAATGTTTTTTCTGTTCTGAATCACCAAAGTTAGGCTACAATGTACTTAAACAGCTAGTTTCATTACTCTCTGTTTCACGCCACAGGCCAAATGTAGAGTACCTAACAGCCTTTTAAACTAAACTGTGTTTTAAAGCGCAAATACACAAAATGACGAAAATATCTTATTCAAGAATCTCTGTTAAATTGAAATTTATTTTGAGGAAATCCCTAGGTATTTTTGCAAAGTTGTCGACTGAGTGAATCTGCCTATCCCAAGGTCAACAATGAAACATGGAACATGAAGTCTTTTGCGAATTCTAAATCAGTTGAATCCCCTTCGGGTATCCTAAAGGATTTTATCATCTTCAATAATTTTCGTTTTTTCGATACAAGGAATTCAAAAGCATATGCATTTTTTGTATATGATTTAACCTAATGTAATGAGAGTGAATGAAGCGAACGAAGTATCTTTGCCTACCTTTATGGGAAGCAAGAGAGAGATGTATGTAGGTACCTACCTACGTATGTACCGACGGCCTCGGTGGCGTCGCGGGCGAGAGCTCGGCTGAGACGCAAGAGGTGAAGGTTCGATTCCCGGTACGAGAGAAATGTTTGTATGTTCTGCAAATATTTCTTCCGGGTCTGGGTGTTGTAGTATTAATTTATATTTACAAAAAAAGTATTAACAAAGTATATGGGTATTCTATCAGTCATCTGGTGCTCATAGTACCTAAGCTTTGCTTAGTTTGGGGCTAGATAGCGCTGTGTCTAATGTCCAAAAATATTTATTTTATTTATATCTGATGTAAGTATCTACTAAAACTATATAATTAAATCAGTTTATCATTATACAGGTCGTTTTATCAAGGCCATCTCTATGAAACATGCTCAAAAGGTCTGTAAATTAGAATTATTTAATGAAGTAAAATAACGAAGGTTTCATTTGTAATATGATAGCAATTAGTACCGCACCCCAAGCACCCACTTGAAATTCACACAAAAACACACATTTAGAAGCGAAATAAATAATTTGTCAGTAAACTAGATCAAACGATCCGATTAATAAGATATTAAAATAAGGACAAGACCCACATAAATTTAGTGCCCGGTTCAAATATTTTATTAACTGATTACGGATCGGGTTTTTTGTTCTTTTAAATAAATACTTGTTCTATTACTTACTGTCTGAACAAGTCTATGATGAAGTGCGCCAGGTCCTCAAACCCCATGGGTCCAGCTCGCACCAGCATGTAGAACTCGTCCTTGCAGGAGACCTTGGGTTTCACGAAGTCGAAGGTGAACCCACCCGTTGTCACGATGGGCGTGCCCGTGCTTCCGAGGAACTTGGTGATCCTGGCCACGGATGCTGTGGACAAATTACATATAGTGTATTTCGGGATACACACACACACACTACAGTACACTTATCTGCTTGTCTGGGAGTAAAGAAAAACATATAATGCGTCCAGCTGCTTCTCTCCCCGAGCATATCGTAAAAGTCGACTAAGGGATAGTATCCCCCAACATTATGAGATACGATAAGCAAGTATTCCCAAGGACGGTTGACGTCAGGCAGGTGGCCGGTCATAAAACTCCTTAGCCAAAACTCTTACAGTATGATCTTACAGTATGCTCATGCTGTGCCGACCCCACATAGAGTGGGATAAGGGCAGGAAGATGATGATGATGATGTATTTCGGAATACGTATTCATTATATTTTAATCCCTCAGTCGTAATAGCCTGTAACATTTACAAAGGATAGTATTTAAATACTGTTTCTTGCTTTGTTAGTTGGTCCTTCCCTCAATAACATGAATAATATACGCTCGTGGCGTAGCTTACTCAGACGTCCTTGATTGGTCGTTGAAGTTAAGCAACGTTGTGCACGGTCACAATTGGGATGGTTGACCGCAAGTGGCATTACGAGCGGAGGTGCGAAAGCACGTTAAATTGTCGGTCCCGGCTTTGAAATCGTTGAAATTTGTGAAATGTGTGAAATGTGTGAAATTGCATCTTACAGCACCCGATACTACGTGACAAGTTCGCCGAAGCACGACATTGTAGCCGTGGGATAGGAAACGAAGGCTAAAGCGATTATT
Source organism: Scotopteryx bipunctaria (assembly GCA_949320045.1). Classification (NCBI taxonomy): domain Eukaryota; kingdom Metazoa; phylum Arthropoda; class Insecta; order Lepidoptera; family Geometridae; genus Scotopteryx; species Scotopteryx bipunctaria. The sequence continues at coordinate 2,747,274 of OX439459.1, read as the reverse complement.
AATAGACTTGCAATTCAATTTACCGCACATCACATCAATTTCTGGAGCGCAATGTTTCCGAAAACCGAATAATATTCACATTGTGGTTAAGAGGCGACTTTTACTTTTACCTTAAAGTTTTTAATGTTATTATAGTTTGTCTTTATATTTAACATCTAATGCATAAAATAAATAATATTATTAATGGTACTATGAAAGATAAAAACACAAAACTTAATATTACATAATGCGACAAATTATACAGCTTTTACAAATACAAATATATTTAATGCCAAAAAACACAAGTTACAGTGGAATTTGCTAGTGGTGCGGGGCACGAGGCAAGCCTGTATTTCGGGAGGCCGGGGAGAACGATTGCCAGTGAAGTATTAGAATATCAAAGAACAGAAACAAACAAGATAAATTACCCAATACCATGACAGAAGATAATTGCTATTAATTAATAACAAATTACTAAGGGATATTTACGATCAGAAACTTGAGATATCCTACTAATATTATAAATCCGAAAGTTGGCGAGGATGGGAAAATGTTTGTCCCTCAATCGTAACGCTGAAATAATTTGAAACAAACTTGGAATAAGTAAAATAAATAACACCCAACAGTCACATACATAGTCCTGACCCCACACTAGGATTCCGTGTCGTGGGTATCAGAAACTACGAGTACCATGGTACCACAACACCCAGACCCGGGAGGAATATTTGCAGAACATGCAAACTTTTCTTCCGCAGCGGGAATCGAAACCGCGCCTCTTGCGTCACAGCCGAGCACTCGCCCGCCACGCCACCGAAGTCATCAATATTAGTACCGTGTGCCGGAAAATCTTTGGCTATTTCTAAACGGAATCTACGAAAGCGAAGCCCTAGGCGGATGTATTAAATACATTTATAAAGTAAGAAATCGAAAAAATGTTATAAATAAGAATATAAAAAGTTTATTTCTTATTAAAACGTTCAAAAACAGCTTTGTGAGTTTGTTTACAATCAATTTACATTTTCTTCGCAATATTAAGTAAATTTTGCCTAAAATAAAGAAACAAATTGGGGTGATTATATTAAACCGGATTATGTTTACTTATAGCTGTTTCCGCAAAATAAACTGTATTTCGATAGTCACTTATGCCCGGTTCCAACATTCTATTAACGGACACTGAAAAGCGCCATACATGCCAACTGATATCACAATAATGATAGGAGAAAATGGAAGAGGGAAAAATGTTGTGCCGACCCCACCTATTGGGGTAAGGGCAGGAAAATGATAATAAGGGAGTGGGCAATATGTCTTATTCTCCATTCTCTTCTATCACCCATTTATCTCAGTACACACTCCTCTTTTAGCCATATTTACTATTGGACCCTATTACTAAGCCTCATCTGTCCGTCCGTCCGTCCGTCCGTCTGTCAGCGGCTGCCTCTCATGAACCGTATTAAATAGAGTTGAATTTTTCACAGCGTGTGTATTTCTATTGCCGCTATAACAACAAATAATAAAAATTAAAAAATATATTTGGGGTTCCATGCAAGAATCATTTATGTTCATATACGATGGTACAGAACCCTTTGTGTGTGAATTCGACACGCACTTGACCCGTTTTTTATTACTTTACGCCATGACTTGGACGTAGCGATTTGAGGTTTTGCGGTTTGAAAAATAAACGAAGTGGTGGGTGGCTCCGTTTATTTTTATACTTCCTGGAAACCGGGTCGTTATTCCCGCCCCACCCTGTATAACCTTTTTATCATACTGAAACTTACACTAACTTTATTTTCGGTACTAGCTTTTCGAGTCGATCGCCAGCAACAATACCTATTATAGTACTTAATTCTAACATAATAATACATAATACATAATACATAAATTGAAAATCCCGAAAAAGTGGATTTACCTAATTTCGTACTGACTATTAAGTGTGTTGTGTATTAACTATGTCCAACGTCTAAACTGGTTAGTAGGTTTTTATTTCGAACTAATGACGTTGTCTACGTTATCTATCACGCAGACAAATTCGCGGGTTACAGCTAGTAATACATAAATAATAATAATATAAATATTTGCGGACGTTTCACACAGCGCCATCTAGCCCCAAACTAAGCAAAGCTTGTACTATGGGAACCAGATGGCTGATACAATACTTATATACTTCTTTTTTTTGTAAATACATATAAAACTACAACACCCAGACCCGGAAGAAATATTTGCCAAACATACAAACATTTCTCCCGTAGCGGGGATCGAACCCGCGCCTCTTGCGTTTCAGCCGAGCACTGCCGAGCCACAGAGGTCGTCAATAATAGGTGGAAGCGTACCCAAGACGCATAATGGATACATAGATGTAGGTTGGTACAAAAAAGTGCAAAAACGGAAATAAAAACTGCTGATGATAATGATGATATATCACAATAATATCATTACTGTTCACTAGCACCGGAAACGAGGATTTAAGAGACCGAAAAGTCATTTAATTACGAAATGAAATTGGAAATCTCATTAATTCAATTCTGTTTCGTGACTTTTGTTTATTGACGATGCTCTATTGCTCTTTAAGATTTAAGTCTATTGAAAACAAGCTTTAAGTTCCACGAAGGGAGACGTCTGAGTTATATGGAAGTTAGAGGTAAAGTTATATATGGGTGCAAGGAAGAAAATTACTACATTTCGTGTTACTAATTCCTTCAAACCAGTGTGGTGAAGGGATTTAAAATGCGCTTCAACGCTCCGTTCGTGTAGTTACTTGACACATGTTATCGAACTTTTTAGGTTCCAAGACATGTCGGTTTCCTCACGATGCTTTCTTTCACCATTTGAGAGTACTCGTACAGCACATAAATTTTACGAACAGAACAAATAATTTATTCCATGGCACGTTCTTCTTGGAAATATTAGTTTCCACCGAAAAGGCGCCATTACCCTTTGAGAGCCCGATATCAATGAAGAATTACAACAATATTGTTCAATTTGCAAACTTCTCTTTATTTACCTTTAAAAATATAGGTATTTTATACTAAAATTCATCAACACTAACGGTTGGTTATACTTATAACACAGGTTAAGTAAACATCCAATCATAGACAATATCAGGTTTATTCACAGTAGTACAGGCGATTATTTAAAAATCATTTAATGCAGTTAGATTTTTTTTTTTTCAATCTAAATTAAGTCTTCTTTCGGTTTTTTTTCCATCTACGGTATTAAAGGTACTTTCCCTTTGTGTGGCTTGGTCGTGGGACACCCTGTATATAATAATTCAAAATGTCAAACAATCTTACACTTTTACAAAGAAATCTAAAATTATATTCCTGCGTGGGCATTATTTGAGTATAATCGGATTAAAGTTCCAATGAAAAACGTTCCCCTCTGCGGTTTATTTGCAAATAAATTGTGGAAACTTTTATTTTCACTTTTCTCTAAGAGTGAATTATTGTAAAATATATCTAAATTAGTATTTTTTCGCTCTAGTTTAGTAGTACATTAGTACCATTTAGTAGTACCATTATTACCAAAGTTACCAAAGACCATTACTTAGTACCATTACCTAATATACAGTCTTGAAGTCTGTTCAAAGTTTGTACGAAAAAAACGAAAAGCGAACAAAGTCGCAGGGCGTCTATGCAAATTTGATATTCGTGTAAGAACGCCCGAGCCACGTGTCCGCCACTGATGTGCAAACCGCACCAAAGCCTTTCCGAGTTTCTGAATAAACTCAGTTTTTCCATCCTAAAAAAATACCTTATGTAAATATTTTTTTGAGATGGAAAAACTGACGAAAGATATGATTGTCATTTTTTAAATTAGACTATAAAACCACATTAAAATTATACATTTAGAGTAGAATAACATGCATTATTAGCCTTGCATGTTTTTTTTTAATGCGGGCCGGCGGGCGGTGCCTTTGTCGGCATTTCGGTAAGCTTTTTATAAAGATTTAAGCGGATATTACTAGATATTTAACATCTATTTTGTATTATCCTATAATGGACTTTCGCAGTCTCGCCTAATTCAATTAACTATCTTAAAACCATGGTACACGCTTAGACTCTAACCCACGACCTTAAAATAGGAAGCAAAATCACCACTATGCAACCACCGCTTTCACTGACTGACTGTCACAAAATAACCGTCTAGTGATCTAGGTCAGCATTGGTAAATATATTCCAGAAATACCCCTAAAAGGGTACGAGCTAAAACCATTTTAGCTTTTAGGTTTGTTACTCACAGACTGCCACGATTTAACCATTTATTAGTAATCGGGCACTGATAAATAATTTCCCGAAATACCCCTAACTAGAGGTACAGCTTAACTTTAGACAATAATTTGCAGCGAGCGAATTCTAAGTTTTACTAGTTTAACTAACTACAGTGATTTAAAAAAAAAGTCCTTTACTCAATAAAAGGCAGATCCTGCAAATTTTGTTTTCTATCAAATAATAAAATTAGGGAACAAAACACATAGAAACATCCCATTAAACCATAATGTAAGTAAAATGAATTATGTGCCCATAGCGCCGGGAGGTAAGACAGTTTTAAACTTTTGTTGACTTTTATTGGCTTTACCAAGAACTTTCAATGTTAATCTTTGTTAATGGCATGAAGGAATAGACGGCCTCGGTGTGGCGAGCGATTGTTCGGCTGAGACGCAAGAGGCGCGGGTTCGTTCTGCAAATATTTTTCTGGTTCTAGGTGTTGTGGTACCATAGAACTCGTAGTTTCTGATATGGGAATAGTGTAGGTACTCACATTTATGGTAATAAATGCTAAATATTCCTTGTTAACATTTATCACCATAAAATTTTTACCATACCTATTATGGTAAAAAGAATCCATTCCGCTTCAAGCTAGTAAAACTTATCTTGCCGCTGAACTTGAGCTTGACGGCCTCAGTGGCGTGGCGGGCGATTGCTCGACAGAGACGCAAGAGGCGCGGGTTCGATTCCCGCTGCGGAAGAAATGTTTGCATGATCTGTAAATATTTCTTCCGGGTCTGGGTGTTCTGGTACAATGGTACTCGTAGTTTCTGATACACAGGACACAGGGAATCCTAGTGTGGGGTCAGGACTATGTATGTGACTGTTGGGTGTTATTTATTTATCTGCTAATCTGTAACCATCAACAAAGCACAGGGGTAGACTTCACCAGGCTGTTTCGGCCACGAGTTTTAGCTCTACCATGAGAGACCGATGTACTTCTTGGACTGGGAGTAAAGAAAAAACATAGAATGCGTCCAGCTGCTTCTCTCCCCGAGCGTGTCGTAAAAGTCGGCTAAGGGATAGTATCCTCTAACATGATGAGATACAATAAGCAAGTATTCCCAAGGAGGGTTGACGTCAGGTAGACGGCCGGTCATAAAACACCTTAGCCAAAACTCTTGCAGCATGATCCAAGGATCATCTTCCCACATAGAGTGGGACAAGGGCAGGAAGATGATGATGATGATGACGAGTGACCGATGTCAGAAATATATTTGAACATGCTTCAGGCAGTCTAACTAATAACATTGTACACATAGCTATGTAAATGGCTTCGCGAAGGAAATCGCGGGTTCGGTTAGTAAATAGGTACCTATATATTATATAATATAGATATTATGTTTACTAGCTGTAACCCGCAATGTTGTCTACATTACAATAATGTATAAATTATATAATCAGCTAGAGGCCCTTACCCACAGCCCTGCAAGAAAAAGAGACCCGATTGATGTGAACGACATTGTCAACTGTCAAAATTTTATAAGTGTCAAATTAACTGTCTTGTCATAAATTAATGTCTAAGAAGGATTTATGCGTTCTCTTGTTTATTCTGTTCCATTTTAGTATCTTTCACATCCTTTTTCCACTTTGGGATCGTTTTGCAGGATAAAAAGTAGCCTGTCCTTCCCCGGGGTGGAATCTATCTCCTTGCCAAATTTCATCAAAATCTGTTCAGCAGTTTAGACGTGAAAAAGTAACAGACAGACAGACAGAGTCACTTTCACATTTATAATATTAGTATGGATGACAAATAAACCGGTCAAGTGCGAGATGACTTCGCAGACGAAGGGTCTCGTACCGAATAAGAAACATGTACCTATATAAATGTTTCTTGAATGAGGCCCTCTTTTTTTGTTGTTTTAGCGGCAATAGACAAATACGCACTCTGAAAATTTCAACTCTCTACCTATTACGGTTCATGAGATACAGTCCGCGGACAGATGGACGGAAGGACGGACAGCGGAAGCTTAGTAATAGGGTTCCGTGGCACCCTTCAGGTATGGAACCCTAAAATCATCCCCCACTCTCGACTCGCGAGTTGCCTCAGTTGGCTTACCTATCTTCTACTGATCACAATGCGTGTAAACCACTAACAGAAGCTAGTAGATTACTCACACACACACACACACACAGATCCCTACCCTCCTGATTGCCCAGACTCGTCCTTGACTTGTCCTCAGGAGACCCAACCTTCAAACCCCCTCTCACACACATACTCACACGCTAAACACAAACAAACACACATCCTAGTAATACAAACACACATTCATAATATTTATACACATTCACACGAGAAGATAAATATCTTTATGTAACCTAAATCTAAAAAATATAAATACTTTGTACTTAAATGAAGTTCCCAACTATGGCTTATACATTGTATTTTTTGGCTACTGAATAAACAATTTATTATTATTATTACTAAATACAGTAAATTACACCCCTCGTGAACTAGGAAAGTAAACAGCAATCAAAAATTGACGACTAAGCATTAACACGACTGAAAACATCAATTAAGGACGAAGACAGGAAGTTGTTCAAACAAAGTACAAAACAGAATTAAATTACGTATTTCACTATACCTTCTAAATAACTTTACAGATCCAACATTAATAACAGGTGAACTGTTTGCGTGTTTGAATGTACTTGTAATGGACACAGATCGAGATCTTAATCATCATCATCATCTTCCTGCCCTTATCTCGCTCTATGTGGGGTCGGCACAGCATGAACCTTGGATCATGCTGTAAGAGTTTAGAGTTTAGTTTTAGTTTAGAGATTTTTTTGTTTTTTTAGATCGAGATCTTAATAACAAAGGATATTTTTATCCGGATGCGGATATGAGCAAACCCAAGCACATTTTATAAATCTTGCTCTTATCATATTTGACCTCGGTGGCGTGGCGAGCGTGTACTCGGCTAAGACTTAAGAAGCACGGCTTCGATTCCCGCAGCGGGAGAAATGTTTGCGTGTTCTGCAAATAGTTCTTCCGGGTCTGGGTGTTATAAATACCTGCCTATTATGTAGGTACATATTATAAGTATGTATTTACAAAAAAAGTATATAAGTATTCTATCAGCCATCTGGTTCCCATAGTACAAGCTTTGCTTAATTTGGGGCTTGTGTGAAATGTCCAATAATATTTATTTTCTTATTACAATATTCCTTTTTTTATAATTAACGCGCAGTTCAAACTGCCCTAAAAACTTGATAAGGGTTTTACTCTCGAGAATTTATCTTAATCTAAAAGTGAATTAGGCCTGGATTATAAGAGCCCAGTAATATGACAGTACAGTAAGTCAGTCTGGGAGTGACTTGAGACTGAACTCAATACACTAAATAAATGACATTCAACAGTCATTTATTTGATTTCAATATTTTGCGCTGTCTCACTCTCTGTCTTTCTTTCACACACCCGAAGTCCGTAGCGCTATCTCTTTCGAAATTGTTCTATAATTTTATAGACGCGATGGTACGGTAGCCTCTTAAAATGTTTTCATTGACTCCAGTCACTAGCTTTGTATATTCCTGCCCTTATAAAAATTCAATCCCTAAAGTACTTAAGATTTCATAAATAAGAAATCGTGACTGTCAAGAAATGTTGTAAATCATTATGGCCATCCCAGGGTTATTGTCAGTACATAATTACTTTGTATCTACTATGGAATATTAACAAATTGTGCAATATTGTATTATTTATATTGTTTCTGTGTAGACTAACTGGTGGACTAGCCCTTCTGTGACAATCACAGAACGGCTAGTCCACCAGTTCAAAGTCGCTCAGCGAGCTATGGAAAGAGCTGTGCTCGGGAGTTTCTCTCAACATAGCTCAAAGAATTATCAAACTGAAGTGGCAATGGCTGGCCATATCCGCCGAAGAACCGACAACCACTGAAGTAAACGTGTTCTTTAGTGGCTAGGTGGAGTGACGATCTAAGAAAAGCTGCTGGCAGAGACGGGATGCGTCAATCCAAAGACAGGGCGAAATGGCGCTCATTAGGGGAGGTCTATGTCTTTTTTCTACCTACTTAAAGTAGATTTACTAGTCGAATTCCATGCGCCTAAACTTAACGGACAAGAGTGGGATGAATAAAGAGTAGAAGGAGATTGTTGACTTTGAGTAAGGCTTATAATAAAAAAGACGTTTTTACCTTCTATTACCTGAATTTCTGAGTCTTTTCTCAACAGGGGGTAAAACTTCGCTCAATCAAGGCTCAGAAATGCTTTGCATTTCCAATTTTACCGCGAGATACTATCAAAAACTTATTAACGGGTTATTTATCTTACATCTAACGGCTGTCAAAGACACAAATGTTTTATTAACAGCTGGGACCACTGCTGAACAAAATCCTCCCAAATATAATTCCGGGACTAAGGATTTTGTGCTGCCTCCATCAAATGACCTACCGAGACCCTCGCAATGTCATCGGTCCATTGTGTTAGGTTAAGGGCAGTTCTATACTTCGTTTCCCGGTCCGTAGCCTCCATTCGATAACTTTTATTCCCCAATGGTTATCAGTTCTTCGAACTATGTGACCTGCTCATTGCCACTTCAACTTGACTATTCTGAGAGCTATGCGCCAGATATCAGTCAGTTACTCAACCTTTATCATCATGTAACAAAGAAACCGTCACAAAATAAGTTATTGTTTTCGCATTTTTATGTGAAACGTGACTCCGTAATATAAATAAAGGTCGAACTACATACCTTTCAATACCATCGTTATCTCCAAAGTACCTGTTTGTATCACAAATTGTAAGGCAATGTTAACTCGCTTGTTTTGTTGCTGAAGTAGGTGTGCGCTAGTATTTCGTCCCATCCTGAGGTATTTTGTTATCATGGCGTCTCTCGCGATTTATACACGGGGCGACTGGGAGAGTAGCGAAGACCTTGCACGAACTCATGCCGCTTCCGTAGACTTGTATCATCATCATCATCATCTTCCTGCCCTTATCCCACTCTATGTGGGGTCGGCACAGCATGATCCAAGGATCATGCTGTAAGAGTTTTGGCTAAGGTGTTTTATGAACGGCCGCCTGCCTGACGTCAACCCTCCTTGGGAATACTTGCTTATTGTATCTCATCATGTTAGAGAGGATACTATCCCTTAGTCGACTTTTACGACATGCTCGGGGAGAGAAGCAGCTCCGTAGACTTATATATATTTAGTAAATTATACATAGGCGGCGTGGCGCGTCTGTGTTACGTGTGAGCTCCATACCACGTTACCGATCTTGTGTATAAACCTCGCCTTACTCGCATTAAAGACAAAACTTCACAAAGGAAACTAAGCATAGTACGAAGGTGCAAGATATATTGCCCTAGAAAGAAATTGGGGGTGGTCTATAACCCAACGGTGGACTAATGAGATCTGGTGATGATAATATCTCCTAAAACATACGTCACTTTTAAAGTTCAATCGATGAAGTAAACCGGGAAGCCCAATGATCGTCGAGTACAATAATTATAAGCACTCAGAAATACGGTTCCTTGTAAGCCTTGGCTATCAGACTTACAAAAGCTTTGAGTTTTCAAAGAGCCTTTAATGATTGAGCGTCTAAGCTTGCTTTTGTACCTAATACGCTACACACAAAAACCGGTCAAGTGCGAGTAGGACTCGTGTACGGGTTCCTACTGGTTCTACTAATTATCTATAATAGTAAATGCAGAAATGTGCGTGTGTGTGTATTTGTGTGCTAAATAATGGTTTTTCCTTCTTCTTTCTTTCTTTTTTTCTAAAGGGTGAATAATGTTAATATACCTACCTACATATAAAATTAGTTCATGACCGGAATAAAATCCGGGTAGATCAGAATAGGCAGTCGCGGGTGGTAGCTAGCAAATACATAATCTTTATGATATTTCATCTATGTGCATAATATATTACTGATTCAATATGCGCTACAAGTATGACAAAATCTCGACAGATGGCGTAGTGATTATTATAGAAGGCCACTCTCAGACACTTAGAAAGCAAAGGGAGTTGACAGTTACTCGTAAGAACTACTGCTGCTGTGACTCGCATGACAGTAGCTCGACTCGTCTCGCCCGGCCACACAAGTGCGATCTGCTAGCGTGAAATTATACAGACAACTGCAAGTGTGTACTCGCACCTTTTCAGTCAAAAAATAAAAAACGTTCTAGTAACTCGTATGATGCGGTCACACGGAGCGAGTAGCTGCACTGTAGTAACCGACTAGGCCAGATCGGATGCTACGTCGCACTATGTATGGAGACGCCTTTAGTGGGTGGCTTGAATAAAAATATCGTCAGTCAGCCGGTCAGTCATCAGTTTCATAATGAATACATTTCAATTAAGATTGAATGTAAAGGATAAGCTTGGATTAAGCTTAAGCTAAAACTTGACTCAAGGGGGATTTATTGTTGTACCTTTGTGTTCTAAAAAGCGGTAGACGCAATATTCCCGTAAGTTACGTGAAGGTCATCTTTTAGTATCATCATCATCATCATTATCATCATCATCATCATCATAATCATCATCATCATCATCAGCCTATAGCAGTCCACTGCTGGACATAGTATGACATCTTTTAGTATGACAGTCAATAAAATTTAATAAGATATACACAGACCCCTCTTTCCCACTGGGCACCCTGGGCAAGTGCCCAAGGCCCCGTGATCGATAGGGGCTCCCTAGTTCCTGCCAGATCACTATGTCCATAGAATGTGATGTGCTCAAAAACATCGATTTTGAAGGAGCGATTAACGATTTTGCCCATCTCAAATCTAGAAGGGTTCCTCTTCAATAGATTCTAGTACTAACCTGTGAATGCTAAAAGAGTTACTTTTGTGAATCCTATTACATTATCTATTCATTTAATGTGACTGTCAATAAAAATAAATGTAGAAGCTTGCTTATCTACTTTCTTAGTTTATTCTAACAAAATAGTGTTCTGTCAAAGTCATACGGGCCCCATTATCCTAACATGCCCAGGGCCTCCAATAGCTTAAAGACGGCTTTGGATATACCCAATACAAGTAAAAATAAAAACACACCTATAGCAGAGATTTAAATACTTTGTGAGTTTATTTTTGAAAAATGGCTGGTTTCGACAACAGTTGAGCAAAAAGTCCTTCTCCCTCTTCGTCAGTCTTTTATTATCAGTAGCTTGCTGCGGAGTTCACTGCAGTGCGACCGGTATGATGTTGGCGTGAAGAAAACCACATCACAACCGGTGTATAAAACAAGTATGAGCTGAATGTGTGCGTCAGCTCGGACTTATATACCTTATACTTATACTATACTAATATTATAAAGAGGAAAGTTTTTTTGTTTGTTTGTAACGAATAGGCTCCGAAACTACTGGACCAATTTCAAAAATTCTTTCACCAATAGAAAGCTACATTATCAGGGACCAGTATAGGCTATAAAATATTTTCAAAAAAATTAGGGATCCGTAAGAAATTTGCAAAATTGTAACCCAAGGTTGAAAGCCCAAAATAGTTTTTGGCGTGCGCTGCGAAAACTATTGATTAAAGAACAAAATATTGTACTATACGCGTACGAAGTCGCGGGCAACACCTAGTACTTATATAAATTGGAAACTGAAGACGATTGCGACATGGAGAAATACACCCTCCAAGTTTCATGCTCCTAGGACTTATGGTTTAGGCTGTAGGTATGTTAATTAGATATCAAATCAGTTTTTAGTATGTTGTGTTTTGGTATTTAAATACTTGTAGGAACCTGCATACGGAATCTCGGGATACAACAGCTGCAAGAAAGTTATTGTGTTGGCGTTGCACTGCTACAGTTTACCAGTGTATCACGGGCTTAAGTTTGCAAGTAAAATGTTGCACGTAATGGAATATGTATCCCTTTTTCCATTTATTACAGACTGGCGAAACCGGATGAATTTTCCGCTTTTAGAGTAGGAGCTGGTCGTAAATAATTTACGCTAGTAAGTAAAGTTTGACGGAGTTTTTAGGCCGCCTAAAGGCTTCCGTCATGGCTTAACGACTTAAAAGCCGGAACCGACAATTTAACGTGCCCTACGAAGCACGAAAGCACTCAGCTCGTAATACCAACCGCGATCACCCATCCAAATTGTGACCGCGCACAACGTTGCTTAACTTCAACGATCAATCAAGAATGTTTAAGCAAGCTACGCCACGAGCGCTTCATTTATGCTGTTTCGCTTTGACTAGTCGCGATGATGAGTGAAAAAAAAATAATGATACCCAAACAGTCACAGATTGTAAATAAGAACAGGTAAATGATAAGAGATAATTTAACTAATCATCAATATTTTGCTGTTACTTTGGCCTAATACTACGCTCGGGACAGTGTTTTTTTATTTTTTTTTTTCAGCCATTACCTGTTATTTTAGGAACGAAAAAGCAAAAGCTCGTAAAATTCGCAAATTATGAATTACCTTCAATATGCAGTAAATATTATAACGCTAGTTCCTCATCTGAACAGCAATAAATGCAGAATCACGGAAATATCAGCATTTATTTGCTCGACAGAAGTAAACTCTATTTGCTACCATCGACAGTTTAAAATTGCGTGACATGATCGGGTATGGTATCGAACCAATTGGTTTCAAAAAGTTGCTCTCACTGCATCTTATTTTACATTGCAAATAATAATTTAAATGCTTTTACCTCGCGGCTTTTCTCTACAAACATATTTGTATACCAGAAAATATTTTTATGCAGCACTAATTTTAATAGCTAAATTATTGTAGAGTGAGCGAAAATGCTGTTGCTAACAGCATTTTCGCTCACTCTACAATCACCTTGCTTAACACCTTTTACTATTATGAATGTGGGACCTTGTGTTCGTAACTTTATTGCCGTGCTATTTTGATAAATATTACGTATGAAATTGATCCAGGTGGGATCTATTTTTTAGTTGGAGAGAGCGGCAAATATTGCTGAGTGGGCTATGGAGTCAAAGGCTTTCGCATAATCCAGGAAGGCGAGATAGAGTGGGATATTTAATTCATTATGTTTTTCTATAACCTGATTGATGGCGTGTAGATCGATTGGTCGGTGGTGGAAAGACCTCTTCGGAAACCTGCTTGTTTCGGTGGCTGTTTTAAATCTAACAGTTATCCAATACGGTTAGTAGTAACCTTTATAATTTTTTTGTATAATAAACGAGAATAGACTGATAGGCCTGTAATTATTAATAACCGACTTTTTGCCTTTTTTGAAGTAGGTACCTATCTATGATGCTTTACAGAAATAAAAGATTTTTCTTTTTAGAATTTACCTCTTTTATATCTAGCCTTTTTGCTCACAACTGCCATTCGTCTAGGTAAATATTACTAGAAAACTTTCATTTCACTCCCAATGTCCGTCGATTCAATTTACTGACTCGATTTGTCCCCTGGGATGGGGTTTTACTGTAAATAGACTGTAGTATACGTACTACATATAGGAACACCACGCGACTCTGTCCGCGTTCTATTTTTTTTCCTACATAAAACTTTATCTTCTTGCCGCGTGCTCTAGGAGTGGAATTTTGTGAATTCCTTTCTTAGTGATCCCCTACACTACAAGAAGAATATACCCTCCAAGTTTACTGCCTCTACGACTTATGGTTTAAGCTGTGCATTCAATGTCAGTCAATCTATCAGTAACGTAAAAATTATATATACTTAGAAGATAGACGCTGTACACATAGTACACATAGTACAAGTGTTCCACTACAAAGCACTGGTGGACTAGTGGTAGCAGCTTCGAGTATCCTAAGGTCATGGGTTCGAATCCGGTCGTGCACCAATGGATATTTCTGTTCGAAATATGTCTGTGCGTCATACCAGTACTCTCAAGCAGTAAGTAAGTTCGTATGAGCTAGTGGCCAACCCTTTCGATTCGACGGAGATTTTAGGCCGCCTAAAGGCCTCCCACGTGGCTTAACGACTTAAAAACGGGGACCGACAATATAACGTGCCCTCCGAAGCACGGAAGCGCTCAGCTCTTAATGCCACTTGCGTTCACCTATCCAAATTGTGACCGCGCACAACGTTGCTTAACTCAAGCTTACGAACTCGCTTACGATCAATCAAGAACGTCTAAGCAAGCTACGCCATGAGCGCTTCTCAAGCGGTGGAGGAATTCATCGTGAGTAAACCAGTATTTTGTATGTTATTATTTCTAATTGGCCCAGACACCGCTAGGTATATCGAACCAATCATTTCTCTACTAGTGCTACATATTATCTTAAATCCTATATTATCTACAATCTTATATCGCTTTTCCAAAGAGCCAAAGAAAAAAGATCCTTTCTACAGAAAGCTCTATTTTCTGTAACAAAATAAGTAGCTTTCCTTTTACGTTTATCTACAACATTGATTACATACTCTTATGTAATTAGAGACCTAAACAAGCTTCAACCATCTTTGGATAAAATTACTTATCGCTAAGTTTTCAATTTACCTTTGAAATGATTTCATTACACATAATAATTAAAGCGGCGGAACGAGTTGAGGTCGTCGAAAACGTTGGCAAAAGACCATCAAAAATAGATGATGGGAGTTAAGATATTTAAATAATAGGGTCCCGGTGGCACCCTTCGAGTACGGAATTCTGAAAACAAGTTGGAATACATACTGTCAAGAACACGAAAGGATGCTCTTTGGGGCCTACTTTTATCCTTTCATCTCACTAATTAGGAAGAATTAGTGACACACGAGTACACATGAGTAGTAGTAGTAAGAATGTATAGATATGTGTAAGAATAATGTATGTAGAATTGAGTTTTAAACCTTAGCACTGTGCAATTGAGTCTTCTTTCTATTTTTTTTACATTTATTTATTTGTAGTTTATACATATTGATACAGCGCCATCTAACCCCAAACTAAGCAAAGCTTGTACTATGGGCACCAGATGGCTGGTAGTATACTTATATACTTTTTTTGTGAATACATACTTATACAAAATCCAGACCCGGACGAAATATTTGCAGAACATACAAACGGGAATCTAACCCGCGCCTCTTGCGTCTCAGCAGAGCACTCACCCGCATACGTTTTTGTGGTCGTAATAGGCATCCCGTTGTTTAATAATAGTCGTTTATTATGAGCATAGATGTTATGACCTCGTAAAATATCATGAACCATCCGACTAATATCTTCTAAATATATAAAAACTAATGTGCGCTATACCAGTACTCTCAAACAGTGAAGGACATATCGTGAGGAAATCGGCATGTCGTTTGAAAAAAAGTGTCAAGTACACAAAGGGCCAGATTTCAACTAACAGACAACGCGTCGTAGTTGTATAGAGAAAGGTAAGACGAATGCCTGTGAAAAGGTACGGTATGGAAAACTCCATCGAGAAATATGTATTATGTATTGTTATCTATACTAATATTATAAAGAGGAAAGATTATTTGTTTATTTTTTTTTTTGTTTGTAACGAATAGGCTCCGAAACTACTGGACCGATTAAAAAAATTCTTTCCCCAATTGAAATCTACATTATCAGGGTCAAGTATAGGCTATAATAAATTTTCAAAGAAATTAGGGATCCGTAAGAAAATTGCAATATTGTAACCCAAGGTAGAAAACCCAAAATAGTTTTTGGCGTGCGCTGCGAAAACTATTGATTATAGAACAAAATAATGTACTACACGTATACGAAGTCGCGGGCAACAGCTAGTGAAATATAAGACAACGCCAACTGCAAACTTTTCTTGAAGTTATGAAGAATCTTTTAGCTTCAAGCTTACCACAATGTTCATATTACATTTTCTAAGATGCACGTTCAGTGCAAGGTATTGACACTGGAAGGTAGGTTTAAGTACAAGACAGTGTAGCCGCGGGTAAAACAGGTAAAAGGAAAATAACGTAGAATGTCCTATATTATTTTTTCTTGATTATTTTATCATCAGGAAGCAACGTTTGTCTATTACTTACTATTATTACTTACTCTGAAAATACTCGTTGAGCGTTTTGTTTATCAGGATAAGATATATTTTAGGCAACCGCCACTATTCTAAACGTAATTACCGAAAGATAACATTCGTAACGTTTTGAAATTACGCATACACTATCTACCGTTTTTGGAATATCCCATAAAATAAAACAAAAGAACGCGACGCGTATTCCAAATATAAGATCCATTTTGGCAACTGGAGGATTGCGCGCGAGGCAAGTGCTCGCCCAGTCAGAAAGAAAGAAAGAAAATACATTTATTGGTACACTGTCATCTACCAACAACCAAATTATAATCTTACTTCTTACTTATATTATAAAATTGAAAGTCATAGTTTGCTTGAAATTACCGGCGTAAAGCTCAAAACGCAACGATAGCGCGTACTAATTTTACCTGTGCTGCCATCTAGTACGAAAGTTTGTGACGATGTTTGGATGTTTGTGCCTCAATCACGCCTAAACAGCTGAACGGATATGAACGAAACTTGGAATATACATAGTACATGTACTGGATTAACATATAGGCTATTTTTTATCCAGGTACCACGCGAGCGAAGCCGCGGGCGGCAGCTAGTAACTAATAAACTAAAACTAACTATTACTAAAATACCGTAAAATAAACCAGTGCCTAAGCATTGTGATATTATGACAATGAACCAAAAGGCCCTGCCTGAGCATTGTGTTGCTCAACGAGAAGTTGATGCAAGGCTGGTTTTCTGTCAGTCAGGACGTGTCTCCCACAATTTACGCCATTGCCTCGGGCGAGACACGTCCTCATCAAGGGAACACCCGCCTCGCGCGGCAGCCTCGCGAGCTCCTCGGTCATTAACACTGCTTGCTGTTAATCGGTATTTCAAAAGTTCTTTGTATTTTAATTCTAATTTTCAGAAATCACTGAATGAGAGCACTGGTGGTCTAGTTGGTTGTGACCCCGCCTTCCGATCCTAAGGACGTGGATTCAAATCCGGACGTATACCAATGGATTTATCTGTGCGAAAAATTTATGTGCGCTATACCAGTTCTCTCAAACGGTGAAGGAAAATATCGTGAGGAAACCCGCGGCTTAGTCATCTCCGCACGTATTGACCATGTCTTTTCTGTGGACAAGGCCAACTAAGCTGGGAGGATGGGATAGGGGCTGGGCAAGCCTACTCCATCTTAATTTGTCCCGGGCATTACAGCGTCCCGTTTGTAAAGGTAAAAGTTGCCTCTCCTGACGCTGTATAAATCATCTACTATAGATGGTAAAAGGCCTTAGAATTTCAAAAATACTCCTCTTACAAATACCCTCTTTTGTTTCGGCAAAGTAGCTCAAAGCTGTGTGTATCAAACAGTGGTAAGCAAGTTACCTAGCCACTTTCAAACCCCAGCTACAAGGGAACTCGGATAACTTTAATCGCTCAACTACGAGTAAAGTTAGTTAAATATCTCTAAAAACAGCCACCGTGATTTTACAACCGTAATGATGATGTATACGTCAGCCAAATGACTCCAAATGGCGTCGGGGTTGGCCGAGGAAGCGTTGGCGGGACGACCTTCATGCCTTCGAAAAAGGGGAGTAGGAGAAGGCACGGGAAAGGGATAAAAGAAATAAATAACACCCAACAGTCACATAACATAGTCCTGACCCCACACTAGGATTCTCTGTGTCTTGGGTATCAGAAACTACGAGTACCATGGTACCACAACAGACCCGGAAGAAATATTTACAGATTATGCAAACATTTCTTCCGCAGCGGGAATCGAACCCGCGCCTCTTACGTCTCTGTCGAGCAATCGCCCGCCACGCCACTGAGGCCGTCAAAGAATGTCTGGAAGTGTATGGCCTATTGATGATGACTTTTGCCTAGAAGAAGAAGTGCTCGTGGCGTAGCTTGCTTAGACGTTCTTGATCGTTGAAGTTAAGCAACGTTGTGCGCGGTCACAATTTGGATGGGTGACCGCAAGTGGTATTACGAGCTGAGCGCTTCCGTGCTTCGGAGGGCACGTTAAATTGTCGGTCCCGGCTTTTAAGTCGTTAAGCCATGACGAAGGCCTTTAGGCGGCCTAAAAACTCCGTCACAAGAGTTGGCTACTAGCTCATACGAACTTACTTACTTGCCTAGCAGTGGGACGACATTGGTTAAGTTAAAAAAAAATCTTAGGATCTTCGCCCACTGCCCAGATCTTTAATTGAGCCGTCATTCCCGGCACAAAAAAGAAAAGTTTTATGTGAAAAGTGCTTTTGTAAATGTTGCTTGTTATATTTTGAGCTGAAACGATGCATTTACAGTATCCTACTATTATTACTCCTCCTATTAGTAGAGCAAATGCTTATTAACTGAACTAATTTGGATGAAACCCAGAGCCATAATGTCTTGGGTACGGCCCATCAAGACATCATTATGTCTACTCAAGTTTGAAACAGAGAGTTAGCATATGGCGCTACCGCATTAACGGCCTCGGTGACATGGCAGGCAAGTGCTCTGCTGAGATACAAGAGGTTCGGGTTCGAGGTTAGATGGATATTGGGCAGGCCTTTGTTCAGCATTGGACTTTCATTGATTGATGACATGATTATAAAAAAAATGCACTGAATAATTTCCCGTGATTCGACCTTCAGAAAATGCCAGAAAAGCTAAATAGATAGTACAAATACATTACACAGACTAAACAAACGAGATCTACTTTTCAAATTCGTTTAAAAATTCGTATGTCTATTCGTAATAGGTATGTCAATCAATCTGTTTATGAAGATTCCTGGATGGTGCAATTAGAATATGCCAGATCACGTTTTGAATAATCTCACGGGTGTAAGAGAGATCTACTGAAAACCTGTTGATATTGCTGAATTCATACGCGTGCGATGCACCGAGTGGATTATTATCATTTTGCTGCTCGATTAACTCGAATCGGCTGTAGACTCAAGTCGCAACTGGAGTTGACTCAACTCGGAGTTTGTTAGCGATAAATAAAATAAATAAATAAATATTTGAGGACATAATCACACAGCACCATCTAGCCCCAAATTAAGCAAGGCTTGTACTATGGGAACCAGATGGTTGATAGAATACTTATATACTTTTTTTTGTAAATACATACTTATACTTATTATAAATATTACAACACCCAGACCCGGAAGAAATATTTGCAGAGCATGCAAACATTTCTCCCGCAGCGGGAATCGAACCCGCGCCTCTCGCGTCTCAGCCGAGCACTCGCCCGCCACGCCACAGAGGTCGCCGAGCGATGAGTTGTCGTTCTTCTGATTATTTTATTACTCGAACCACTCAACACAGTTTTTTAACTAGCGCGTTCCTCACTTCGTAGTTAAAAAAATTAATTAATTAATTATTATAACAAAAGTCTAGTTATAATAATCTAACCAACTATGTATTGTATATCCATAACATAAGCACTATGTTATGTACGTGTACCCATAATTTTTTGTAATAAAATTTATTATTTTTCTTATTCTTATTTGCAGCGAACTAGCTCCTGGACCCAATGGATAAAATGCTTAAAACTATATTGCCCTCCATTTTTGTTCAAATGAAAAAGACTTTTTTCATTTGAACAAAAATGGAAATTCAAAAGAAAAAAACAGTTTTTGTGAGTACTCTTTTTGCACCGTATAACGCCATGGAAGTTCCGATTCTGCGTTTGACGGGAGCATTCGGGCGATCGAATGCTAATTTCATAAAACTTGAAAACATGAAAAATGGATTTTGGGCCTACGAACTTTCTTGGCCAGATGAGATTTTAATAAAAAGTTTCACTTAACTTTGATCTGCTTCTGAGAAATATTGTGATGCTTTTGAACATAAATTATGTAATGCAAAATCTACATTTTCCATTACATAATGATGAGAAAAATATAACAAGAAAAATAAGTGCAAATGAATAAATGAATAGTACATTACTTCCGGCCGAAAATAAAGTAATTTCCGGCCGAGTACCTAATATTGGAAGGACGAGGCAAAGCAGAGTCCTTAGGCTGTAAATTGCTCTTCGGCCGAGACTTTAGTTCTTTTCTCTGATTTGCAAGGAAATAGTAAAGAAATTAATTCAAGAAACAGAAATTTCATTCCCACCAACTTGACTGCGCACGGCTTTTGTTCATTTTTTAAACTTTTGAAAAGCAATGCGGAATGCGCATTGGTATTGTACCTATGTACGAGTACTTAAATCATCTCCTCCATAGCACTACAAAATCTTGTCATGATCAAATTACTGGCATGATAATTCAAAGAGTACAGAGAAAATCCGATTGACGTATTGTTTTTTTAATTAAACTATTTCCGAGCAAGTGAGTAGTGAATACTACTTAATATATGTTATGTTAATATTCCAAATTTCATTCAAATCCGTTCAGTCGTTTAGGCGTGATTGAGGAACAAACATGTTTGTTCCTCAATCCTCCTCAAATGCTATTATTTGACGACCTCGGTGGTGTGGCCGGCGAGCGCTCAACTGAGACCCAAGAGGCGCGGGTTTGATTCCCGCTACGGGAGAAATGTTTATATAATCTGCAAGAAAATCTTTATTGAAAGAAGATAAAACAATTTAAACAACCACTTTGACAATAATGGGTTTCCCATATGTTTTTTTTTTCTTTTCCTCGCCAATATTATAACGATAGGTTACCTAATAGGGTGACCATATTATAACAATGTCATATTTTGTGCGGATGGTGGGGAGCAAAGCAGCATCATACATTCATTAGTAACATTTCGTTGTCTACCGTTTTTGGCAAGAATCAAAACGAAAACAAAAGAACGCAAAGTGCGTTCCGCGCGTGAGATCCATTAGACTGGGGCACTGGTCAAGCTGTCCCTTCACGCCCGCTGTTGCGGCTTAAAGAAACCCAACTCAGTAATCCGGGTCGAGATTGTGACGTTAATAAGACAAGTGCTACAAGATTTTCTTGAAGAAAAGGCTTTATAAGGTCAAGGTCAGAATAAAATCGTCTGGAGTTGACACATTGTACCACAATGAACATTTAATTCAGTTTCTGTCTTTTAGTGCCCATGACTGGCAAACTTTGAGGGATAATGTTAACGTCAATGAAGTCGACGAAGTTTCCGCCCGCGGTTTTGCGCGCCTTGTTACTGGATAAGCAAGCCTATTATGTTTTTCGTGTTTTCGAGTCACATAATAGCACGAAAGCACAATACGGCATGCGCTTAAACGAAAGATTACCAATGTTTTTGTCTTTGGTTTTAGAATAGTTAGTTTAGAATAGCTCAATTGGGCCCTGGTATTTTTATTTGAGCCTTTCTGCATTCAAGTAAGACATAACATCGTGGTTAAGGCACAAATATTCACAGCCTCACAAATTTTCTGGTTTAAAAATATTAGCAAGATTTATTTGTTTATTTTATGAGAGTCATCAATAGGTACTTTGCTGGGCTGGGAGTAAAGAAAAAACATGAATGTGTTCACAGCTGCTTCTCTCCCAGTATGCTCTCCAACATGTTGGACCTATATGGGCGATGACCCTATGTTATTCCTGAACCTAAACTATTTACATTCTAAGTTTCATCAAAATCGGTTCAGTAATTACGGAGATACGTGGTACATTCACACACATAAACTATCGCATTTATAATATTAGTGGGATTAAAATAAAATGAGCGAATTTAATTAAATTAATTTGATTCCATTGTTTCTCCAACACTCTCTGTCTCTCGCTCTTTGTCTTTGTAAATGTTTGATTGATGTTAAAATTAATCAGAAAAAAATACTTGTTCAATAATGAGAAAACTTAGAAAATAAATAATGGAAGAAAAAACGTTTATTTGTCCCCGAGAACAAAACAGGTAAAACAAATTATAAGAAAACAAAAATGTTTTTACTGTGAGAGGTTAATAAGTTCCCCGTAATATTTGTATTACATCTTCTACTTTCTAAATATAATAAAACTCTGCCCTACTAACTGACGGACCATCAACACAATGTAACCTTAAACCCTAGAAACATGAAACTTGGGGGATATATTCCACTTATGCTGTAGGAGTGCACTAAGGAAATCCTGATTTTCAAATGAATAGGACTTTTTTTCGACGGATATAAATGTTAAGGGTCGCAGATGACCGTTGTCAGGGTTACCGGGCGTTGATGAGGTTTTGGGGCAACTAGCGCAAGGGCACCAGGTACAAACCTTGGCTTGGGCTGTTAAGTAAAGTAAGTAGGTAAGTTCGAATGAGCTAGTGGCCAACTCTATTGACGGAGTTTTTAGGCCGCCTAAAGGCCACCGTCATGGCTTAACGACTTAAAATCCGGGACCGACTGTTTAACGTTCCCTCCGAAGCATGGAAACGCTCAGCTCGTAATGCCACTTGCGGTCACCCATCCAAATTTGTGACCGCGCATATCATTGCTTAACTTTAACGATCAATCAAGAACGCCTAATCAAGCTACGCCACGAGCGCTTCAAAGTTGTCTAAGTATTCAATCCAACGGCTGCACTCAATGGGCGAGCGAGAAGGAAAACGTCGACTCCGCTAGCGGAGTCAGTGTGGTGTGATGTGAGCTAGTTTAACCAACGTACGTCGGCGTGATGGGGGCTCCCGTCTTTGGTGTGTCTAAGAAGGTGTCTTGGTTTACGGAGGGATCAACTGCGGAGGACACAGTTGGAAGATTTTGTGTTAAAAAAACTCAACGCGGACAAAGTCGTGGAGCGTTCTATACTCTGTACGTACTACTCGTGCCACTACTTCCTACGAACTAGAAGCTATTTGACGGGTCGCTTGTTCAGAATGGCGTCTTTCAGTGGGTTAGTTATCAGGCAGGATGGAAATTATACTCTCTCAGGGTGGTTTACAGGTTTATTTTAAGTTTACAATCAGGACTTTATCAAAATACATTGGGATTACGCCGATAATATACGATTAAAGTACTGGAAACGCAATGATTTCAATACCTAGTGGACCTTACGACCGCTTAGCTCCAAAGCCAGAATAAAAGTGTCCTCACGTAAAGCAACTCAGCTCGAGAATCAGAATAAAAGTGAAGCTAGCGAAAGTGAAGAAGCATTCGTTCTCGCTCTGCAATGAATTCGAATGAACCCTCTCCTCTCCACCTAGTGTTGCCTTCACCCAAGTGACAGACAAGTGACACTTGACGTTTTCAATCCCTACTGATTCTAACTACAGCCAATAGATGGCGCTAAACTAAAATAACACAGCTCTGTTCGGCACGGCGGCCATTGATGCTCCGACGTATATACTTGTATTTTCCCTAAGCACCCTTTTGAGGAAATCATTTTAAAAGTAAATTAATTAATCTATCTATCTAATCGTGTCACTAGTTCTTTGGAATCAGTGTGGTGAAATTAAAGTACACCTCAAAGGCTCCTTTCGTGCACTTGACAAATGTTCTGATCTTTTTTAGGTTCTACGGCATGCTGGTTTCCGCATGATGTTTTCCTTCAGCGTTTGAGAGTAGGTACTGGTTCAAACTCAGACCAAATAAAAAGAAAAGACGCCGCGCCGCGAACAACAAAATTGAAGCAACATAAAACCGTGCTCCTGCAAGTAAACACACGCTCACGCGAACACCTACACTAAAATCATCGCTTTCGAGTCGTCGTCTAGTACCTAAGCTTAAAATTTAAACTTAGAATTATGCCTTCCTGTGTAGTGGAAAACTTGTAAAAACAGCTACAAATCACATATTATAAAGTCTCACGGGATTACTTTTCACTTGTAAGTACTTCAAATAACATCGTTTCTTAAAATTATTGTACCTACTATGAATTTTAGGTTACTTGGAACACAAAACCTCAAAACCTATTTTTGACCTTGATTGATAAAAAGGTGGCTTTAAGGTTCAATCAAACTGAAAAATATATTTTTGCTCGACCGGTTTTCAACCAATAACCGTTAGGATCATGATCATGCTTATTATCAACGAAAATTATGAACATTTTAAGTGTGAAATTACTGTTCACCTAACGTGAACCCGTGTCACGTAAAACCTGACACGGGAATCCAAAGAGAATGTGGTGCCTTCCTTTCAGCCTTTGTTATACGAAGCTATTTTTCTCACTTCATCGGGTACGAGACGTGAGGGATCAGCGGTTTACCTCAGACTGTGTACGCACTACGGCACAAAAACATACCTGCTATCTGACTTAACTTTAAGGGTATTTAACATACATACATATATAAAATCACGTCTGTTTCCCATAGGGGTAGACAGAGATCACGGATCGCCATTTCCTACGATCCTTACTTCTTTCGCTTCATTCACTCTCATTATTCCTCATGCATGCTCGTTGGTTTAGGGTACTCCTGACCTGGCCCTTTTCCAAAACCAAGGGTATTTAAGTATGATAATACAAATGAGAATGCAGAAGGGTATCTAAACATGTGACGTCCCACACCAAAGGCCTTCCCCTCTCCCAAGGAACTAGAGTAATATGATATTTAAATGAGGTATGTTTTAATATGTTTTATAAATGTGAAGATTAAGGAAAATGTGAAAATGAAGTAGTATGTTAGGATTTTAGCAAATGGAAGTCCATGGTTTCTGGATATCCCTATAGGAATTAGGCGTGTTTTTATGTATGTGTGTGTATGTAAATAAAATAATGTATTAATGTTTCGATGTCCAAGCATTAAATTTTATTTTAAGTGTGTCAAGGGTGCTTAAGAGTGTGCCTCTCTTACCCTGTACCCTCTTAGACATTATCAGAAATCTCGAGAGCCCAGACTCTGCAGAAATTTGATAGGACGTCTACCGAGCTTGAGAACCTGTAGTGAATCTGTTCATTCAACCATGTTACTACGCTTATCTTTCAAGCCAGTGCGGTGAAAAGACGTTAAGGAAAGGCTCTTTTCGTGCACTTAATAACACTATATTATTCGAACTATTTAGGTTTCTTCACAATGTTTTCCTTCACCGTTCGAAAGTACTGCATAATTTTTTCGAAAAACCCATTCAATCCATGACCTTAGGATCGGAAAACGGCGCCACTACCACTAAACCACCAATGCCCTCGATTTTAACAAAACTCATGGTTAGATAGATATATATATTTATTTCATTGAATTCTAACAAACATTGGTTAGTAGTGTTTGTAAGCCTATGTTAGGTTTGTCTAAACACTATGTTCTCGTTTACAAAATTATTAATAAAAAGTTCGAGTAAAAAACACGTCCAAACTAACAATAACAAGGGATACCTACCTAATCAGGAGCGACCGTAACAATAGGTTGCATTTATGATTTAAAAAACAATATATCCAATATCGAAAAGAGACTGCTGCGTAAATCTGAATGCATTATTCATATAAAATCGAAGCAAAAAATACCGATGCTCTAACTAGTTTCCTCTGAGCCATGTTAGTGAGTTTGGAAATGAATTTTAACGAATTTTTTTCAAACACCATGTTGATGTGCCCTGTCACCTTTTCCGATTTAAATCTCAGATATTTTATCGTTATACAACCTTCAAGAAAGTTTTAAGTAGACGAAAATGCTCGTTCTAAAACGAATAAAAAGAAACTATGTATTTCTCATAAACCTTGGTGTGTACGTTCACGGTTCGCTATTAAATAACAAAATAGGCGCACGAAGCCTTCTTACCGACTCCTTTTAAGATACTTTGTATATTATTATGCTTTTTGATGGATAGCTCCTTTAACGTCGATAAAGTTGAGCTATGAGTCTCCGTTCTAAAACTCAAAAAAATAATCTATACTGGCGCCCAACAGGGACTAAAGTATAATTGGCGCCCAACACGTGACTTTTCTATATTGAGAGCTGAGAGCTCAGAGAGATCGGTTTAATTATTCTACTAAATTGTGAGAATGTGAGAATGTACATTTGACTAATCAGCTTTTGATTTTGACCTCGATGGCGTGGCGGTCGAGTGCTCGTCTGAGACGCAAGAGGTGCGGGTTCGATTCCCGTTACGGGAGAAATGTTGAATGTTCTGCAAATATTTCTTCCGGGTCTGGGTGTTGTAGTATTATATGAAAGTATGTATTCATAAAACAAGAAGTATATAAGTATTCTATCAGCCATCTGGTTCCCATAGTACAAGCTTTGCTTAGTAGTGGGGCTAGATGGCGGATGTGTGAAATGTCCACAAATATTTTTATTATTTATATTTTATCACTGAACGGATTCGAATAAAGCTTGGAATATTCATGGTTCGTGACCCGGGATAAGCAAAGCTACAGACGGAAGGCAATGATAGTCAAAATATCCCCGGCTATCTTAAAATTTACAAGATTCATAATTATCATGGCACTCGTGCCGTAGCTGGCTTAGACGTTCTTGATTGATCGTTGATGTCATACAACGTTGTGCGCAAGTGGCATCACGAGCTGAGCCCTTCCATGTTTCAGAGGGCACGTTAAATTGTCGGTCCCGGCTTTTAAGTCGTTAAGCCATGACGGAGGTCTTTAGGCGGCCTAAAAACTCCGTCATAAGAGTTGGCCTAGTGGCCAACTCATACGAACTTACTTTTTATAGTCATTCGCAACCTGATTTCATACACTGCTATAGGATATTATAGGCATCCCTTTGTGTGCGTCATTATGGAACAATGGAATAATAAAAACAAAAAAAAAGATTTGGCAAAAACAAGACTACTTTCGATCAACAAAGGACCTAGGTACTTTTTACAAAAACTCATTATAGGGTGTAGTGGTCTGTATTAGTCGATTTTACCTCAACCTTCATCATTCTTGGCAATGATATTCCTTTTCATATTAATAATCACAATATCCTCCATTAAAAGTATCCAGTTTCAAATTGACATCGAAAAGGATTTGTGGGAATTACGGACTCATGAAAAGGGAAAATGTCAGATTTGAAACATTGGGCTAAAATTAGACAATATCATGTTTTAGCGCTCATTGAATAAGCTTAGCCGATTGTATAACAGAGTTAACTCGTTAAAAAGTTTTGGATTAGCAATTAATTGTTGACCTATAAACTAAAGACCGAAAATCCGACCGAAAGTAAGGGGGTTAAATAGGGCGGTAAAGTTTCTATGTATATAAAATTTTATTCATTGCTCAAAACTCAGTACAAACAAACTTTAAAGTAAATATTAAAAAAGAATATAATATATTTTGTCAAAATTACCCCTAAGGGGGTTCAAGGGAGTTCTAAAGTTTGTATCGGAATTTTTATACGGGCGGTGCAATTTACTAAAAACTTCATCTGGAAATTTTAAATACAAAATAATTAGACAAGTGTTTTAGAGTTTTTAAAAATAACTCTCAAAAACGACTAAAATAGGGTGTCAAAATTTACACCACGCGAGCAAAGCCGCGCGGCTAAAGTAGTGAAAAGTAATTCTGTCAGTCTATTACCTTATAATTCACGTCTATGCCGCTGACTGAATAGATTTAGATAAAATTTGTCAACCAGATAAAATAAATCCTAGAGAAGGACATAAGGTTACCTTTTGTCTAAAAACAATGCAGACAACAAGTAATAAATAAATACCTAAAACAATAGATAAACCCTTAAAGAAGAAAATAGCCACGTTTGATATACGTAATTTTATATGTAGCGTGATATTTAATACCTAATACTCCTCATTTCATAATAGTTTATTATAAAAAACTCGTTTTTCTTTAATGGTACAACTATCAAGTTGTTTGTTTTCTGACTGAGTGTACTACTTGAAAATTCATAAGTAGATTACAGTCAGCTCTTTGAGGAGTTTCCACACGTTCTGACAGCCAAAATCAACGTGACAATAACTAATAAACTTGTTTGTTTGGTATCTGGACAGGATTAAACATCATCTTGGTCTCCTGTAGATAGTTGTATACTTCACATTTGACTTTCATGGGTTCACAGTTGATTGTTTTTTTTTATCGATTTTTGTTTGGTTTGGGTAAAAAAATATGTAAATGATGTCTAATGTCTAATATCTACACTGTATAAGGAAATAAAATGCTATCATTATTTATTTTTTTATTTTATTTTACTTTTGTTATAACTTATCAATTGTTTAGGTATAACGTAAACACAAGCAACGGTAATTTCCCCAAAATCCCTTTATCAAAGGCAATTTCCAACAGTGCCTATTAGATTAGCTACCTACAGACTTCGCAATTAATTTCCTTAATTGAAGATATCTCAGAGTAATAATAAGATACAACGCACTTATAAACCAGCTCGTGTCTTTTGTATGGAAGATGGAGCAAATGAGCAAGCGTACTTATGCTTGCTTAGATACTGTGTTCTCCTACGTAAACATACTAAGTTAACTATGTATTGATAGTAAATTACATTATATAGAAGACAAAAATGCTTGGGACTGAACAATGCTCCAATTATATTTATAAAACATGATTGTAAAGGGATCATTTTCCAAAAAAATAGCCAAACGTGGTTTCTTGTCTGTATCTTCTACGCTTGGTCGCGTTACGAACAGGTGTAAATGCAACGTAGATTTAAGACGTGTCTAAGTAATCCCCGTGATTTTATGGAATATTTTTTTTGACTTTGACTTTGACTTTGACTTTGACTTTGACTTTGACTGCCCAGGCCGGAATTAAAGTTATTTATTTCGACGGCCTCGGTGGCGTGGCGGGCGATTGCTCGGCAGAGACACAAGACGCGCGGATTCGATTCCCGCTGCGGAAGAAATGTTTGCATGATCTGTAAATATTTCTTCCGGGTCTGGGTGTTGTGGTACCATGGTACTCGTAGTTTCTGATACCCACGACACAGGGAATCCTAGTGACTGTTGGGTGTTATTTATTTTATTTATTTACGCTTATTAAGTACTGATGTGAGTTACTTGTTTGCATATAAATTGTTCGGACGGTGGCATAAGTTGGCAGCACGTCTTGAAGTCCCTAGGCTTTTGCGGTCAGCGTACGACTTACATCATCTTTCATCTAAAGCTTTTACGTGAAAGCAAGTTCCAATCGCGCACTCTATAAAAATGTAATTTATTACTCGAAGGACCCAGCCCAATGAAGTAATGATTTTAGGATATTGGTTTCGAACAAACGCAATTGATGAAAAAAATCATTCTAAAGTGAGTCCTGTTCCATTTTTTGCATTGATTTTTTTAAGCAATAAGTAGATATAACCTTCCCTTGAATGGAATCTACCTCCCTGCCAAATTATATTAAAATCTGTTCAGTGTTTTAGATGTTAAAAGTTGACTGAGTTACTTTCCCGTTTATAATATTAGCGTCTCAAAGGCTCCCTTTCGTGCACTTAACACAGATTTTTTAGATTCTACGAAATACCAGTCTCCTCACGATGTTTTCCTTCACCGTTTCATAGTGCACATAGAGAACAGAAAAATCCATAACTCACGACCGTAGGATCGAAGGGCGGAACCGTTACACTAGACCTTGGTGCTCTTGGTTTGCAAGTTCTTATAACAATGGTGTGTTAGGACAGTAGGATAATCTAACTTACAGCTCTGTGGACGAACTAAAGTAAAGGGAAAACTCCCATGACTTCGATTTTTAGATTTCACGTCGAATTCGATAACAATCCGTAATTTAACCCTAATGGAGGGTCAGACGGTAATGGCTGCTCATCATAAGAGCTCGTTACTTCGCTTGTTGCCAATATGTGACGGTAAAAGGATAATAAACCGGTCAAGTGCGAGTCGCAATCGCACACGAAGGATTCCGTACCGTCATACATATACATAAAAGTTTCTTGTATGGGGCCTTTTATTTATTTTATTATTGTTGTTATAGCGGCAATAAAATACACTCTGTAAAAATTTCAACCCTCTACCTACATGAAATATGACCCGGGGTGGGCAGGGCCACAAGTAATCATAAGAAAACTTGCAGCCACTCCTAATCAAATAGTACCTATACATTTTATACTTCAGCCTATACTTTACATTCTAACTTTTTAACAAGCTATTTTTATATCGTCTTTACAGTAGGCACTTGTAATGCTGATCCCGATAGCGTGATAGAAGAGTCATCATCATCATCATCATCATCATCATCAGCCTATAGCAGTCCACTGCTGGACATAGGCCTCCCCTAATGAGCGCCATCGCGCCCTATCTTTGGCTTGACGCATCCAGTTTCTCCCAGCAGCCTTTCGCAGATCGTCACTCCACCTAGCCGGAGGGCGTCCTACATTACATTTGCCGAGTCGCGGTCTCCACTCAAGAACTCGTTTACCCCAACGGTTGTCGGTTCTTCGGCAGATATGACCAGCCCACTGCCACTTCAGTTTGCTACCTCTCTGAGCTATGTCGGTGACCTTGGTTCTCTGTCGGATAACATCATTACGGATCCTATCCTTCAGAGAAACTCTGAGCATAGCTCTTTCCATAGCTCGCTGAGCGACTTTGAAGATAGAAGAGTACCCGACTGAAAGCCGAGAAGTGCGATTCCTGCAACTGGAGCAAATTCTGCAAATATTTTTTCCGGGTCGAGGTGTTGTGAAAATGGAACATGAAGTTTCTGATACGATATGTCCTTCTAATGCGTTGATTCCTTTGAATGCAAGCGTGGCTCTTGACAGATTTTAAAGTAATTTTGAATTTAGATATTTTTTTATATTTTGTAATCCATTTAGCTGTTTGGGCGTGAAAAGGTAACATACAGACAGAACCTTTCGCATTTATAATAAGTATGAAAATGAATAATTTGCTATTCCTTTGATTCAAAATCTAACTGACAAGTAAATATAATGATGGAATATTAATACCGTTTCTAATACCTGTTTAATATGGTGCATCCTTGGCATTCGCTTAATATTTAATGTGACGTCTTAGGACATCACATGAATGCTAGATTGGATATGATGAAATCAGTCTGGATTATTGCGATACGAAACTAATAACGTATTTACACTGTAATCTTAGGTCCCTAAGCTGATCATGACGCACGTTTTGATTTATGAACATTAGTGTGGGATAAGCTGAGTAAGACTTTTGTTTTGTATAAGTGACTTCATAAGCGTAACATTTTTTTGAGACAAAAGGGAGATTTTACGGAACAAAGAAATTTTTAATTATGAATTTCTGTGGATGATGATGATTATAAAAACTGACGAGACGTGCCGGGAATGAAGCGACGCTCACGGACACGCCATTAGGTATAGGGACTCTGAATGAAGGGATACTTCTCTGCTGGACTGGAAGAAAAGAAATAGCATAGAATGCGTCCAGCTGCTTCTCTCCTCGAGCATGTCGTACAAGTCGACTAAGGGATAGTATCCTCTCCAAAATGATGGACCACCTATATGGGCGATGGGCTGATAACCTGTCACCATGGTTCACCATATCCAACTTAGGACTTTAAATCAGAACTATGAGAAGTTTTCTTATGTTAACTTGTGGCTCTGCCCACCCCATTAGGGATATAGGCGTGATAGTATTCGCTCAGCTTCGCTCGCGTACATTATGTACTATGTATATTCCAAATTCATATCCGTTCAGCCGTTTAGGCGTGAAAAAGTAATAAACATCCATACATCCATGCTTACAAACTTTCGCGTTGATAATATTAGTAGGATAGACAAGTAGCTGACTTCATGTCGTTATAGGAATATGAGTGCTAAGTAAATGTAATAAGGTTGAATTTAGCCAGCGCCTGTCAACGCAGGCCCATAGACTACATCTTTCCGAAACGAAGACATCCAATCTATCTCAAGGGTAGCGGAAAACTTCAATAATTAAAATTAACAAACCCTTAAAACTTCAGAGTCAAAGTTTAGAGTAATTACTTTAATTGAAAAACAGAAGTAAGGAATAAATTGAAAAAAGTTTTTGTTTATTGAAAATAATACTTGCAAATGTTATTTCAGTTTTTACTTTCCACGCAATTCATATTGTAATACTTTCTTGAGAAAGTTGTTTAGGAGATTGCACAGCTTAATTCTTCCCAGGCACTACAGCGTCCCACTTGTAAAGGTAAAAAGTTGCCTCCTGACGCTGTGTAAATCATCTACTATAGATGGTTAAAGGCCTTAGTTATAGGAAAACCAACAGCTTCAGTAACAAATTAAAACACTTTTAAAAAACAGAAAGCTAGGTTTTCACGCGTAAAAACATTTTACGACACAACACTGTAATGATCAATTACGATAAAGAAAAAAAAAATTATAAAAATTTAGGCGTTAGTACCGAGTTAGAAATATAATCTCCATTTAGTAGTACATTTCAGAAAATTCATCATTACTAATATCACCTACCTGTTGGGTCACCTAGAGGGGGCTGGCAGGAAGAAAAGGGGTGCGTCCCGATTATAGCAATGTCGTCCCTAATTCTTATGATCTGGTACCCACTGGACCTACAACATTCGACCCAAAAGCAAAAACTGCCCATAGAACATTTACATGGCCCATTCGACCTTCTTATTGGTAGTGGAAAAAAGACTAGTAATGAATATTAAAACCTCAGAACAGCATCTGAAGGAGTTTTAACACTATAAATACAAAGGTATCCATTTTTTAATACGGTCTGTTTGTCTGTTTTTTCTTTTCCCTTTCAATCAATGGTGCAAACATAACTAACCAGGTACGTCTGCACCATTAATGGTGCAAACATTACTAACCAGTTACGTCTGCACCATTAATGGGGCAAATCAATGGTGCAAACGTAACCGCGGCAAGTCAACTTCGTTACTGGCCATTCATTCACCGTAGAAACTTACCCAGTGCAAAGTCACAGGCTGGTCCAAAGAACACATGAGTGCAGTCATTGTACGCGTCGATGGCGGATATGACGGCGTACGCGGCGTCGCAGTCCGTCACGTCATACGTCAGCCACTCAAACTCGATCCACGACGGAAAGGCTTCCTTCACGGCTCGGTCCTGCATAGCCAGCTCCAAGACTGGTTCGACCTGGAAAACACAAATTAATTGTAATCTCTCAGGTGAATCACAAGATTTAATAATCATCGAACGTCACTTACAGGTAAGTTCGTTTGATTCTATATTTAGTCACTGGGTTTTTTTACTCGACTGCGAAGGAGGGTCATTTCCTATGTAAAGGGCTTATAATAATGAGTGTCAAAAAATCCACCATGGCGGCTTTAAATAAATATTTGTGGAAATTTCACACAGCGCCATTTAGCCACAAACTAAGCAAAGCTTGTTCTATGGGCACGAGATGGCTGATAAAATACGATCTAAAATGTTTTATACATACATACATAAAATCACGCCTGTCTCCCATAGGGATAGGCAGAGACCACGGATCGCTATCTGCTACAATCCGACATACTTCTTTTGCTTCATTCACTCTCATTACATTCCTCATGCATGCTAGTCGGTTTAGGGTACTCTTGACCTGGCCCTTTTCCAAAACGCCGATTTGGTCCAGGTACGTGCGCCAAGGTCTACCCCTTCCAACGTACGTTTATTTGTACAAAAACTATAATTAAAAATAATCATAGAATGGAACACGTCTTGTTTCATTTAGCACTTTTTGCTTGATTTTAAAAGGAAACGCGCTGCCATCTATAATAGGTGACAAACAAGAAACATTTATCATGTATATCCTTCGTGTGTGAATTCACTTCGTTAATTCACTTTTATTCCATTTTTAAAACTAGTCACACCCAGTTATGATTGGTTCAAAGACTTGATAAAAGCGAACTGAAATGTGTGACAGTTCGATGTTGCGAAGAGGTGAATAGAGGTGAATCAAATTATCGGTATTTTTGATTGGCTACTCGACTCGTGCCACCATTCGTTTTCGAATTGGCAATTTCGTTTTTATTTGCATGTAAAATGTTCATAAATGGTACTGGTTACTGTTACATCCTCATCATCATCAGGCGACAGAAGCTCACAGCTGGACATAAGACAAAGGCCTCCGCAAAATATATTTCCTAGACGTAATATTTCGTGTGCTGCCTATGAAGACATTGAAGATTTGAAGCGCTCGTGGCGTAGCTTACTTAGGCGTTCTTGTTTTGTTAAAGTTAAGCAACGTTGTGCGCGGTCACAATTGGGATGGGTGACCGCAAGTGGCATTACGAGCTGAGTGCCTCCGTGCTTCGGAGGTCACGTTAAATAGTCGGTCCGGCTTTTAAGTCGTTAAGCCATGACGGAGGCCTTTAGGCGGCCTAAAAACTCCGTCACTAGAGTTTTCCACTAGCTCATACGAACGTACATACATAGTATCCATACATAATATTTTAAATGTTATCGGTCCATCAAGTATAGGGCCGATTAACCAGGCCACACATCCGGTCGGGGCCACCATTCGAGAAACTGACAATTTGAACAAAATACAATTCAAATTACTAAGATATTATTCTCAAATATAAATATTTTACTTGTTAATAGAAAGCGTAAAGGAGCTTTTTAGGAAATTTTAATAAATCCATTTCGAATTACTTAGCTATTATAAAATAACTATGTTGATAGAAAAATACTGTGTTCTATCGATAATTAAGTAAAGTAAACAACACAAGTTTATATCTTAATGCTACCTATAGTAGATGATTTATACAGCGTCACGAGGCAACTTTTACCTTCACTAACGGGACGCTGTAGTGCCCGGGACGACACAAGTTTATATCTTAATGCTACCTATATCTTAACCCTGGAACCCTACTAGGGGTACTGGAGCACCCCAGCAGTGTTTGTTTTTTAAATAACTTAATTCATTTTCAATGGACAGTTTTACGCTCCCGCGTATTTTACTCTAGAGTTACCTGCTCCCGATTGGTCGGTGACGCGGCAACGGCCGTACGGTGTGGACGTGTGCACGTGTGTATTGGGGTGCCCTATCACCCCGGTGTAGGAAAATCGTAAGTATTTTTATTGTTTTACTCTTTGTTTTTCTAACGTTTAGGCCATTGTTCTGTTTTTTATTTGATGTTGAAAAATGAAATACTGTCAAAATGCAATTAACAAAATGTCAAACTCGAATATAGTTTGCAGTTTTTCTAATATTTTGATTATTATTTTTGTTTGCAGATGGCTGCTGGCAGAGCACTAGGAGATGATGAGATAAACAACATATTGGATAGGGAATCTGAAGATGAAGAGGAAACTGTGATGAATCGTTTGCTAATATCTGAAGAATCTGACGATGAACCAGATGGGATTATAGAATAATTGAAGAATTGGGGTATGAACTTATCAACCAACATTTGGAAGAACGTCTGCAAAAGCAATGTTTGAGGAGGGATATAAGAGAAATGGTTTCCGGGATCCAAAAAAAACCTATGCAGGATCAAAGTTCAACTATGGGACAGCACACCCAGGGACGTTGTGGTTTCTGTCCAAGAAATAAAGACCGCAAGTCCAAGACCAAGTGCAACAAGTGCAAAATTCCAATTTGTTTGGAACACCAAGTCAAGGTTTGCCAAAAGTGCTCAAATTAATTAATAAGGCTAGATTTTTAAGTTGATTTGTGATCTCAGTTCCTAATAAGTATTAATAAAAAACAGTTTAAAAACCTGCTTTTATTTAAATAAAATATACGGCACTTAAACTTTGGGGTTCTCCATCACCCCTTGTAGTAAAATCAGGTTGGTAAAATCAGTGTAGGGTTCCAGGGTTAATATTAAACGGAAAATTAACATATACCTACGATTTTACTCTATTCGGTGATGTACACGCGCCATTCTGACGTAAGCGGATTCGAGAAGTAAGCTCTCTTGATTTGGGAACTTTCGTGGTTCGTACGGCAATGTTTGAACAATCTAACCATATTTTAAGCAAACTATCTGGCTTAGTCCTCGCATTGGTTTTCAGCTTAGCTTAGCTTCTTTGTCAATATTTCGAGAACATATATACGTAATAATATGCTCACGCCCGTATCCCTAATGGGGTGGGCAGAGCCACAGTAATCACAAGAAAACTTGTAGCTACTCCTGATTCAAAGTGCAAAGATGGATATGGTGAATCACGGTAACATGCCCATTAACCTCTATAGATTATCCATCATATTGAAGAGAGTATTCAGTCAGATCCTCCATAATCCATAATAGCGTAAAAATACCTGTGTATTATATAAATTAGCCAACCGGAAAAAAAAAACTAATTTTAAGCGACCATTTACATAAGTGCCCATCATTTATTTATTATTTTGTTATCAGTGCGTAAATAATGATGATGCTGAAGTTAAAGTATGTAGGTAGGTCATAACTACATTCTATAGTGGGTGTAAAATGATTACTCCAGAATACTGAAGCTACAGGAAGTAGGTAACGACCTAAGAGTAAGCAAATTTTTTACCTATACTGGACTTTTGTTCGAGAATGAATCTTCTGTACTCTAATACTATTAGTTATTCTGTGCTACAGGCTTAGTAAAGCATAACTACATAAAATAAAACCGTTCAAGTGATAGTCGAATTCTGAAACTAAGGGTTTCGTACTTGTACATTTTATTTTCAATATTTGTTGTTATAGTGGCAATAGAAATGGAAGCCATATAAAAAGGATTCTGGAATTTACAAATAAAGTCCTTTCATATGGCGTCCTACTCGAAAACCCCTTTTTTTTACTCCTTTGGATCCAACCCATTATTTTAACAACCCTTTTACCGATTAAACTCATATGCTTCCAAGCTAAGCTCCGCACGTATTGACCATGTCTTTCCTGTGGCCAAGGTCGACTAAGCTGAGAGGATGGAATAGGTGCTGGGCAAGTCTACTCCATCTTAATTCGTCCCAGGCACTACAGCGTCCCGTCTATAAAGGTAAAAGTTGCTTCCTGACGCTGTATAAATCATCTACTATAGATGGTAAAAGGCCTTAGTTTTTTTCCAAGCTATTATTCATAATACAATCTATTGTACCAAGTTTCACCATACCAAGTTAATACAGATTGGATGAACGGCTCTCACAAACATTTAATGTCAAATCAGCGAGATATCTCCCTTCACTCGCTCGATCAATTGTTTATTCGAAATGTTTTCAAACAAGTTGTTAAACGAAAATTAAACATGAACATGAGCTATTAGTTTAGAGTTTAATAATTTTTCAATCATCATTCTTTCAATGAGGATCTCAATCCTCTCAGTGACCCAAAAATGGCAGCCCACCAAATGTCAAAATCGAGAATTTAATTGAATTGGTCAGACTAAAGCCTCACCGCAGTTGATAGTTGGTCTGCCTTCTGCGTTGCAGATAGCAGGTTCGATTCTCACCATGGAAAAACATTTATGTGTTGAACACAGATGTTTGTTTTGTTTCTGGCTGTTACATAATATACATATACATAGTTTCAAGTACATACAAGATTTGGACTAGATGGTGCTATGTAAAATGTCCAGCAATATATATTTTTTATTTTCAGATACGATTCATAAAGACTGAACTCCCGACTTCAACACACCAAGTATGGTTCATATAATAACCTGTCCAAACAGTTAGATCATCGAACTGTTAGTAGGACAGATTGGAATAAATCACTTTCCAGCACTATTATATAGCCACTATTATAAAATATTGCACAGTCAGTAAAGTTTCCACTATCAATTAAACAACGTGAAGATAAAGGCAATCAGTTTCTGAGTCTGCTTATCTATATCATCTACGAATCTAATCAACTTGATACTTAATAGTGTCCCCATTAGACATCCCTATTTGAAAATTCTCATTTTATTATATTTCTTTTTATTTATTTTAGAAACAAACATTACTATTTGACAAATAGAAAATAATTTGATTTTCCCGATTAAGAATAACCTGGCCGAGCAAAACTTTTTTGAATTATTCAAAAGAGATACTTGTTACTTGTGTTTCGTGGGAATTTGGTAGCTGGATAAAGTGTTCGTCCTAGGAATGTAATTGGGAGTTATTTAGGAATCTTAACAAAAAATCATAACATTTTAATAACATTTTATTTCACAAACGCAAATGGTGAAGGGTGAAAAATAAAAACAGCAAAGTTGTGTACAGTTTCAATCGTGCAGAAGTTATTACGCGAACGTAATACGTGATTTAGGATAGTTTCTTGATGCGCCATTCTTTGATTTCCATATCAATATATGCACTTGCCACCATATCAATAGTCTGTTGGGTGGGAAGCTTCCTGGTTACGTTCAAGTATATACGTCCTTTCGTGATCGGAAAGTTTTTAGGGATGTGTTTAGCCGACATTGTCATGTTGCGCAATTGGTATATTCCCTGAAATACACAAGTAAGTTATATTCGGTGTTTCTTGTGGATAGGCGTGAATATAGAATGAGTATCGCTCTGAGAGTAATTAATTCTACGGGCAATCCTTTAAAGAATCAGGTCTTGCATGTAGACCTCCCTGTGGATTGTAATTCTATGAAAGTACCTAGGTTGAAATCCTACTAATATTATAAACACGAAAGTTTGTTAGTATGTATGGATGTTTGTTTCACTTTCACGCCTAAACAGCTGAACGGATTTGAATGAAACTTGGAATATACATAGTACATGTGCTGGATTAACATTATAGGATATTTTTTATCAGGGTACCACATGAGCGAAGCCACGGGCGGCAGCTAGTGTACAATATTTGTATGTTGCTTTTGAATAAATGCTCGTATTTACCGGAGGGTAAGGACAGGGTCCCGCCAACCTTCCCTGGCGCAAAGCTGCGCCGAAGAGCTCATCTTTGTGGATAAAATCGCAAAGTTTAAAGTGTAGCTCAACAAAGGTTCTTTCATATCTGTGCGTTAAAAACTCGTAGAAGTAGAAATGCACCTGAAGTGGAATTATTCATTCATCATCATCATCTTGCTGCCCTAATCCCACTCTATGTGGGGTCACAGCATGCTCCTTGGATCATGCTGTAAAGGTTTTTGCTAAGGTATT
The DNA here is from genome assembly GCA_949320045.1 of Scotopteryx bipunctaria. NCBI lineage: Eukaryota > Metazoa > Arthropoda > Insecta > Lepidoptera > Geometridae > Scotopteryx > Scotopteryx bipunctaria. Next base: position 2,708,407 of record OX439459.1, on the reverse strand, counting down.
TTTTTTTTCATTATCAGGTATTCTCAATATAACTGAAATTGTATGTGGTTATAAGAAAAAATATGGAAAGAAGATCTCGGCACATGACTCTATACGATCAAAAAAAACGATGGTGAGGTTTGAATGTCGTAGTACTGAGAGCTACGTCACAATATTGCTATATTTTTTTACGTAGCTGAAGGATTTAGCTCGTTTCAAATGTTTATTGATCTAAATTCGACTCGGTTAATATAACGGATTTGAATGAAACTTGGAATATACAAAGTACATGTGCTGGATTACAATATAGGCTATTTTTAGAGAATCCATATTTCCGTCTTTTCATTATTTCTGCCGCTGAAAAACCTTAGCCAAAACTCTTACAGCATGATCCAAGGATCCAAGGATCATGCTGTGCCGATCCCACATAGAGTGGGATGAGGGCAGGAGGATGATGATGATGATTATTATTATTTCTGCCGCTGCTAGCGCCGCGCCCGCCGTTTTTTTAGATCGCCGAAAAAAATTTTTACCCCAACGTTATTGTCAGCGTAGTACAATGAGATTAAGTCGACCCCAACATAGTAGAATGGATCCCGCCGTGCGTAACGGCGAGAAGTAAAGTTGACAGAAGAAATATAACTCTTGTTGTGATAAAGCAGAACCGGATGCTCTGTACTAACGTAGTGCATCTGAAAATTTTAATTTATTTATTTGTTAATTATTTACTACTTACGTTCTAAACTTTAAGGTAATCGGTATGATAATAATAAATGAAAATGAGCTCATTTTTCTATCTAAGTTCGCCTACAGATAGAAAACAGAGCTCAGATCACCGATCGCAGGTAAGGTCCCCAAAAGGCTGGCGATGTTACCTCGTTGAATAGATAATGTGCAAATAATACACCATAATAAAATAAAATACAAGAGCTTTACACTCTATAATATGCACTAATTATAAAAATATAGTAGAGTAGATTAGGAGATACAAGAGCTAGAAATTTATTGTAAAATTATTATAATGGAATAAAATTAAGTGTCTATGTGAAAAAACGCCAATGCTAAAAAATATTTTAAAGGTGATAAATATAAAATTACTTACATATTTTGGTTCTTCGGTATTAAATGTTGCGCCTAAGGTAAGTAAGATGATGATAAGGAACAACATGTTCGGATACGTCGTTAGTCTAGACCCGCTGAAGCAGCATGAATGCTCTGAACTAAAATTAAATTATGTATAAATTGTTGGATATGAAAAATTAAGGTAATATTTGATTTTGCTGATTAGATTCTGTTTTTTAAAAAGTCTTATACACATATACTCCGCGAAAAAATAATGTTTTCTCCGGTAATGAAAACAAAAGTGCGTGATCTCGTGTGCGTGTGCGCTGTCGCCAGTCTACCACTTGAACGAGTGCTTGTACAAAAGTTCACGGTTGCCGCACACAGGTAGAACGCACCATTACGTTACTGATTGACTGTGTACAGAACACGGTGTAACAGGAGGGGTTGATCATCATGGCAAGGCGATAACAGTCCTCAATACCTACCGATTAAAACGCTAGTATGTCCTGCGATAATTCGTTCAAGCGAATGAAGCGCTCGTGGCGTAGCTTGCTTAGACGTTCTTGATTGTTCGTTGGAGTTAAGCGACGTTGTGCGCGGTCACAATTGGGATGGGTAACCGCAAGTGGTATTACGAGCTGAGCGCTTTCGTGCTTCGGAGGGCACGTTAAATAGTCGGTCCCGGCTTTAAGTCGCGGTACTTATTTTTAATACGTTCAAAAGTAACATATTACAACACGTAAACATTTCTCCTGAGACAATCGAAACCGCGCCTCTTACGTCGCAGCTGAGCATTCGTCCGCTACGCCAGCCACGCCACCGAAGCCGTCATGAAATTGAACCGGTCAAGTGCGAGATGAATTCGCACACGAAGGGTTTCGTACCACCGTACATGTACATATAAATGTTTCTTGTAATCATTTGCCGGGGACTTCAGTTAGGGCCGGCGCGACGACAGATTCGTCTGAGGATCTCAAAGGACGCAATTATGCAAACCTCGATGGGGCTTCTTTGCTGGACTGGAAGTATAGAAACAGCATAGCATGTGTCCAGCTGCTTCTCTTCCCGAGCATGTCGTAAAAGTCGACTAAGGGATATTATCCTTTCCAAGATGATGAACTACCTATATGGGCGATGGGCTGATCACCTGTCACTATGGTTCACCATATCCATCTTAGAAGTAAATCAGAAGTGGCTGCAAGTTTTCTTATCTTGTGGCTCTGCCCACCCCATTAGGGATATGGGCTTGATAATTATGTATGTATGTATGTCGATGGGGCTTATGTATTTATTTATTTGGCTTGCTTTTGGGGTCGAGACCCTAGGTCTATCCCTAGGTGGGTCACGGGTACCCACCGCGTTTTCAAAATTCTTTCAGGGCGTCTGGTCGAAGAGCTAGTTCTTATTTTGCCCAACGGATCAGTATTGCCATGCAGCGTGGCAATGCGGCCAGTGTCTTGGACACGCTTCCACCGTCTGATGAGCTGGATCAGGTGAGCTATCCATAGACAGTTTGCAACGTCTTTTAGATAGCCCGACTGTTTCTTTTGTATTTTGTAAATTGTATTTAAATTAGTTGTAAGTTTCTTTCTGTTAATAAATGTGTTCATTCTATTTTTATTATTTGTTTTTATTGCAGCAATAGAAAAGCACAGTTTGTGAAAATTTGAACTCTCTACCTATTACGGTTCATGAAATACAGCCCGCTGACAGATGGACAGTGGAGGCTTTAGTTAGTAATATGGTTCCGTTAGCACCCTTCAGGTACGGAACCCTAAAAATTAGTATCGCATTCGGTAATACCGATAAAAATTGTCGCTGCAGTGGTACTTACCGCAGACAAGCAGGCATCGTAAGTCGTGTTCTTCGGAAGCAGAAGCGCAGCGCGGATCTTGCAATGGTTCTGATCATCGCACACTTTGTCACAATCCCTATTCCGAGGCTCCTCGCCACGACAGTTCTGGCAGTGACCTGGTCCCACCACTGCGAGGAGTAATAACCACCGCACGTCCATTTTCACTCCGTCACTTTCATTACTCACAATTAGTTTTGTAAGAATACGGGTATCTATCGGTTACAAAGTAATTTTCGGTATTTTTTTACACGATTACAGAAGGCAGTTCTGACGAAAGAGGTATTTATTTATGTAAAAGCTGTAAAGCTCCCGTTTTGTTGCAATAATCCTTTCGAAAAATAACAGCAAGATTATCTCAGAAGTTCTTAATATCGCTTACAAAAATGTACCGTGAAATCGTAGTCGGTGTTACCGGGATTTCGCAGCACTCAGCAGTGTGGCTTGCCTTTATAGCAGGTTGTCAGTTTGTAGGTAAAGTAACGGATAAGTAAGGTTGCAAAGTACTTTAACAACAAAGTATTTTACTTTTAAGGGACCTTTGAGCAGAACATCATAAAGAAAGGCACAATCATTTTACAGGTGAGAATATAAAATGATATCGTAAACAAAGGACGTCACTATAATTTAATTATAGAAACTGAGATAGTAATTATCGGTAACACTTCACGTCACATCACTATGCTGGCAATGCTCGAATCTGAAACAAAATAAATAATATTAAAGCATTACTAGCTAATCTCGCAAACTTCGCCTTTAGAATTAATAATGCAAATTTTTAAATATTTTATTAGCTAGTTATTCTACTATTCGGGGCGTAGACAAATCCACCACCTCAAAAATCATGAAATCAGTTCAGCTATAAGCCCTTACCCACAGCCCTGCAAGAATAAGAGAGCTGCTGACGAACCGATTGATATGTGATTATATTGTCAATTATCAAAATTTTATAAAAGTCAAAATAACTGTCTTGTCATAAATTAATGTCTAAGAAGTATTTATCCGTATCCTAGTTATTCTTTTACTTTCTTTTTCCATTTTGGGATCGGTTTACAGAATAAAAAGTCGCCTATGTCCTTCCCTGGGATGGAATCTATCTCCTTGCCAAATTTCATTAAAATCTATACAGCAGTTTAAGCATAATAACGTTGATTAGGTAATTAGGTAGGAATGATAATTATGATCCGTCGTCATAAGAATATTGGAACCGGGCTTGAAAAAGTTTCTGCTCAGAAACATTTAACTCAAAAGACTAGACGGTTAACGCGTTCTCCACTGTTAAATTTTATTTCAGTTTAAGAAATTATACTTAGATAGTTATCATCTCAAATGCCGTATGCAATTTTTTTGCGATCAATCAATTTCATCTTATCTCTAGATTTCACGCCCCATTTCCTACTTACCTATACCTAATTTGTTACTAAAATAACCTTCGTACCTTATTGTATTTCTAAAATTAAATTGCAGGTAATAATAATTAAAGTCGATTGATTACGATAAGGATTGATGGTATTACTGATTACAGTAGTAGTTATTTACACATTTAGAACAGATTTCAATTTAGATTAGAAGTAGGTTGAATCAAGTTGAATCATACGCTGATTTGCTGGATGTGTCACTCCGTGTAGGAGACTGACTTCTTACTTATATTATAAATGTGAAAGTTTGTGAATTTGGATGTTTAGATGTTTGTGCCTCAATAACGCCTAAACGGCAGGACGGACTTGAATGAAACTTGGAATATACATAGTACCTACATGTACTGGATTAACATATAGGCTATTTTTTATCCGGGTACCACGCGAGCAAAGCCGCGGGTGGCAGCTAGTTTGACGTCATTAAACGTCATGATTTTATGAAACCGGTTAAGTGTACAGTGAAGTCGCACATGAAGGGTTCCGTACCATCGTACATGTAATTTTAATATGACTGTTACTCCTATATGCATGGAGTGCTCTAAAAAAAGGTTTCTTGTATGGGGCCCCTTGTTATTTTTTAGCGGCAATAGAAATACACACTGTGAAAATTTCAACTCATTATCTATTACGGTTAATGAGATACAGCCCGCTGACAGGCGGACGGACAGCGGTGGCTTAGTAAAAGGGTCCCGTTTTTCATCAAAAACTAACGTAAGGTACAATTTCTGGTTGCTGGTGTTCTTGAACCTAAATTAAGTTTGTCTGAACACTAGGTTCTCAAAAAAAATAATACACTGACTTCTTGCTATAAATACTTACTAGAAAACACCGTCGAAGTTTGTCGACTCAATTCAAATTCATTCTTTATATATAAGTAGATAATCATTGACTTCCAAAGTTAATTATAGAAAAAACATTGTTATAATCTATAACTACCACAAAATGCGTGGCTCACACACATTTAAACAATTTACCTGATATATTATCTGCCAGTGCGACAAGCACCATTCAGTTTTAGTTAAATATATTTACAAAATACAACCTACATAAGGAATGCTCCATTTTACGTGTTATCAAGATTATTTAGAAAGTATTTTTTAAGCTTATCTTCTTACTCATACCTATTATAAATGCGAAAGTTTGTGAGGATGTTTGGATGTTTGTGCCTCAATCACGCCGAAACGGCTGAACGGATTCGAATGAAATTTGGGATATACAAGCACATGCGCTGGATTAAGATATAGGCTATTTTTTATCCATGTACCACACGAGCGAAGCCGCGGGCGGCAGCTAGTAGGTAATTTATATTTTTGGGAGTTAATGTGGTTTTTATTTCTAGCGGGATTTGATTAATGAGATGAGGGATAATGTATTTGGAAGTTCTTTTTCCGTATACATTACAAAAGTTGAGTTTAACAAGTTTATTTTTAATAATAGGTACCTACTTCTTGTAACTATAGAATGTTGTTTTTTTTTTTAAGTTGAATTTCCGAGCGAAAGAATTGTTCAATTATTATACATACATATTATCACGCCCATTATCTCTAATGGGGTAGGCAGAGCCACAAGTAAACATAAGAAAACTTGAAGCCATTTCTGATTTAAAATCCTAAGATGGAAATGGAGAACAATGGTGACAGGTGATCAGCCCATCGCCCATATAGGTGGTCCATCATTTTGGAGAGGAAACTTACCCCTAATCGACTTTTATGACATGCTTGGGGAGAGAAGCAGCCGGACGCATTCTATGTTTTTCTTTACTCCCAGTCCAGCAGAGGAGTAAGCTGGTATAGGTGCTGGGCAAGATCTAAAATCGTCCTGGGCACTACAGCTTTACATCGTGTAAGCAAACGTTGCCTCCTGACACTGTATAGTGAGTTGTTCGAGACAGCTATATTTCTATGATTATGAACGATCCGTGATCCTATAACAAAGGGCCTTAATTATATTTGACCGAATGATCACAAATCATTACTGATTGAGCGCGCTTTTATTCGATTTATCGATCGCTGCTAATAAAACTCCTTGAGCCGTCAATAGAGCAATGCAAATGAATTGGTAATGAGTTTATCTAGGCTTCAAGATGGTGGGCCTGGTACTACGGCCGCTATACAAACATAAGAATAAGAGTATTTATTCTGCCAAAAAAACAGATGATGATGAATTTACGGCCGCCATGTTACGGATGCAGTTTCATAGGAGACCGAAATTTTACTAACGCGAGGTGAATATTAATGTTTTAGTAGGTAGGTATACCGCACAATCTAAATATAGGTATATAGGCACGTAAAGAGCCGTGGTGTCCTAATGGAAAGTACCCCGGCCTGGGTTCGTGGTCGTGGCTTCGAATGCCATCATCATCATACCGTTATAGATGTCCACTGATGGACATTAGCCTACCCTAATGAGCACCATCGAGCTTTATCTTCAAAGAAACGTATCCAGTCTCTGACAATAGCCTTTCGTTAATCTTCACTCCGCCCGAGGGCACATTACGTTTTGAAGCCGACTGAATATTGATTTTACGTTTTAAAAAAATGTGAATGTTAGCTCAAAACAGTGATCTGTACCGAAAACTATGACAAAAAGATTTTCTACAGTAAACAATGTCTCATGCCAGATTCCAATATTCTTCTAACGGACGACACCAAGTTCATTACCATAAAGCAACGTTGTTTTTCTGTCAGAAAATGTATGGGGCTTTACGTACGTATCGATCATGTCTTTCCTGTGGACAAGGCCGACTAAGCTGAGAGGATGGAATAGGTGCTGGGCAAGCCTACTCTATCTTAATTCGTCCCCGGCACTACAGCGTCCCGTTTGTGAAGGTAAAAGTTACCTCCTGACGCTATATAAATCAATCATCTACTATAGATAGATAGATAGATGGTAAAAGGCCTTAGGCTATGGCAATGACCGATCCGTCATCTGTAAGTAGATTATTGGAGCCGGGCATCAGTCAAAAAGATTGGAAGGTTTTAGATACGAAACCCTAAAAATGTCTTATTAACTAGTCACTTGTGTAAACCTTTTCTAGGCATGTTGAAAGCAAAGGATAGAGAGTCCTCTGGGATGAACAACGGAAAATATGTTCGCTATAAACTTAGTACATTTTCAAAAAGGTTTACTTTACAAACGGCACCCTCGGGAGCTTTGACTCATAATAATACTTTTGCTGTTTGTTTTTTTCGCTGGACTGGGGGTAAAGAAGAAACGGAATGCGCCCAGATGCTTATCACGAGAATGTCGTAAAGTCGACTAAGGGATAGTATCCTCTCCAACACAATGGACCATTTATATGGACGATGGGCTGATGATCACCTGTCACCATATCCATCACTTTGAATCGGGGGTGGCTGTAATTTTTCTTATGATTACTTGTGGCTTTGCCTACTCAATTACGGATGCGGGCTTGATGATACAAATATATATATATGTATGTTTTTTTGGTCTCATTGTCATCATCAGCCTATAGCAGTCCACAGTTGGACATAAGCCTCTCTTAATGAGCGCCATCGCGGCCTATCTTTGGCTTGACGCATCCAGTCTATAATTAGTCTTCTTCACTATAATACCTAGTATTTAAATTATACTTGCATATAAAAATGGTTGCATACACAGAGGAAACATAAAGTAAGAAAATTAATTCAAAAAACCGAAGTTTCATTACAAGCAAATTGACTGCGCCCAGCCTGGTCTATGTTCTTTTTAAACTTTTAAAAAGCAATGCGGAATGCTTATTGCTATCGTACGTACCTACGTACTAAAATTACCTCCTCGCTAGCACTATAAAAATATAAAAAACTGTCCAGCAATTTCCATTATTATCGTGTTGCAAATTGCTGGCGTGGTATTTCATAAAGCACAGAAAAGATCCAATTGACGTGCATATTGTTTTTTTTAATAATAAAGCCATTTCCGAGCAAGTAGAGAAAAAATATTTATACTAGCCCTCCACGGCTTCGCTCGCGTGGTACCCGGATAAAAAATAGTCTGAATTTTATGTTAATCCAGCACAATGGACTATGTATATTCCAAGTTTCATTCAAATCCGTTCAGTAGTTTTTGCGTGAAAGAATAACAAACATCAATACATACAAACTTTCGCGTTTATAATATTATCAAGGATTATATCGTTGTGGGACTATTGAAAAAATACTAAATATAAACTTAATCATAACTCCTACACAACAATTTTGATATTGAAAACTCACCTTATTGGAAAACACGACACAATAGTTGAGATATGTAATAAACCTTTCCTTGATTTTAGGGTTACCTACGGGAAAAAGTCTATTAGATTACTCTTCCATTGTGAAGTGTGCTCCACGATTAATAACATTCCAAAAGGTTTGCCTCCTACAAAATCTATGTTAAATTAATTAATTCCTTTGACCATCTATAGAAGATGATTTATTTATACTTTCGCTACGCTGCGCTGCCACGAAATGCTGGAATAATCTTCCACCTCCGCTTAAAAACTTAAATTCATTACACAGTTTTAAAACCAACGTAAAAAGTATATTTTAAATCTCCAATGTGATTCGCCGTGATTATGGTCGATCTTTGGTTGGTTTTCTTTGAATTTTTGTTTTCTTTTAGTTAGTAGTTTTTGTTAGATTTCATCCATCACAGCTTTCATCCAACATAATATTACGGATATATATTAAAGATATGAAGAGCGTGTGTTGGCCAGTGACGCGCTCTGAGGAAAGGTGCCACGGAAGAACAGCGCTGTAGTTGCTTCCGGACTCTGCAGCACACGCTGAATGGTTGCCTTTTTGGCTCATAATTTATTATTTTTTTTTATAAGATTTGTGAACAAAATAAATATTATTTTTCTTCGTTCTTACTTATTTACGTAGCGTCAGGAGGCAACTTTTAACTTCACAACGGGTAGTGCCCGAGACGAATTAAGATGGAGTAGGCTTGCCCAGCACCTATACCACCCTCTCAGCTTAGTCGGCCTTATCCACAGGAAAGACATAGACAGGTATACCAGTAGGTGCTTTCAAACGGTGAAGGAAAATATCGTGAGGAAATCGGCATGTCGTAGAACCTAAAAAGAGTTCAAAAACATGTCAAGTGGGTGAAAAGAGCCTTTAAATCCTTTCACCACACTGGTTCGAAAGAACATGTGACACCAATATAACAGGAACATTTCATGAAAACCCAAATCAAGTTGTCTACACAAACAATACCATTACTAGCATGTCAATCAGAACAATGTATTCGAAAAAACATCAATTTATTACAAAATAATATTGACTTATCGAACACAATAATGTTATTTGTGGGGGAATACCGAAGAATAAAATGTTTTTCTATTCGCTAAAAGATTTTGTTCCAAGTCGTATTCAGACGGAGCGCTAAAAGCAGTGTTGTCATATCACTTTGTCGATAATAAATTGGGTAAAAAATGTAAAGAAAGCTGCTTCTCTCCCCGAGCATCTCGTAAAAGTCGACTAAGGGATAGTATCCCTTCCAACATGACGGACCACCTATATCGGCGATGGGCTGATTACCTGTCACCGTGGTTCGCCATATCCATCTTAGGACTAAATCAGAAGTGGCTGCAAGTTTTCTTATCTTGTGGTTCTGCAAACCCCATGGGGATACGGGCGTGATAATATGTATTCCCATTCAAGGCGATGCCTAACACTCTATTTCTTTAACTTTAAAATTTAACTTCTTGTTTAGCTCTTGTTTATGTAACAAAATAGGTTGTAAAGGAATACCTAAAAATGACTCAGCTAAGACCGTTAATTGGGTTACTGTTACTATCATAGTTGTTAAGGACATTTATCACAGCTGTTGGTTTACCTAAGCACTGGCGGTCTAGTTGGTAGTGACCCCACCTTCCGATCCTAAGGACGTAGGTTCAAATCCAGTCGTGTACCAATAGATTATTCTGTGCGAATTTATGTACGCTATACCAGTACTCTCAGACGGCGAAGAAAAACATCGTGAGGAAACCCGCGACTTAGTCAGCTCCGCACGTATTGACCATGTCTTTCCTGTGGACAAGGCCGACTAAGCTGAGAGGATGGAATAGGTGCTAGGCAAGCCTACTCCATCTTAATTCATCCCAGGCACTACAGCGACCCGTTTGTGAAGGTAAAAGTTGCCTCCAGACGCTGTATATATCATCTACCTGATGGTAAAAAATCCTCTTCATATACATATTTTTTCGGAAAACCAAAACTAAGGCCTTTAACGACCGGGTTCGAACCTACGACCTTAGGATCCGAAGGCGGGTTCACTACCAACTAGACTGCCAGTGCTCTCATAATAATAATAGTGCGTGGTTTATGCTCATAGTGTAAAGGCAGCTGATTTACGGCAAATGTTTTGGAGAGCACTCCTTGTGTTACTCGATGATGTTTGTTTGTTATTTCCTCGTAATACATTTGTGTTTAGAAACCATTTGTTTACTAAGCTTTCTGGTATTGTTTTGGAAATTACATAGAAATATAATAGTAGTAGTATATAGTAAATTCAAGCTTAAGAACACTTGCTGTAAATTTTCTTTTTCCAGCAAGCTTTTAATTCATAATTTTACATTAAAATTCATAAATTATTTATTCGTTGCTACAAAATTCTTATACATATTTTATGAAAATCAAGACTGGCGTATGTGTGTGTTCGTATGAGCTAGTGGCCAACCAAGGTGATTAACTTTGAATGCAGTTCGAATTGTTTTTAAAGAAGTCTTCTTTCAGTAAAATTTTCTTTCGTATTTAAGGCACTTTCCCTCTGTGTGGCATAGTCATGGGTGACGCCCTGTGCCTACCTATACGTGGCTACACGTGTACTTTTGCATATAAATAATATTAGTAGAATTTTGGCACCCACATTGACAGGTCCCACTAAGCAGTGGAACCACGAACCCATGATTTCAGGGATAGTGGGACCACGAGTAATAGTGGTACAATCCCAGTGGGACCACGAGTCGCGACCCAAAACTTTGTAAGTAATTTGTACCAAAACTGACAATTAAACGCAAAACTTCGTCGAAGATTAGCGTAGGTGCAGGTGTAAGAGCACTTCTTTCGCTAGCAGGGTTATAATTTTACCAACAAGTTTATAAGATTTGTAGCAAGATAGAGAGCTTCAATATTAATATTATGCAAAATAGCCTGCAGTGCTTGCGTTTGTATCCCTTTTAAATCTCCTTTAAAAGGAGATTTAAAAGGGATACAGAAGCAAATTGGATCTCCGTTCTCATATTTTGTTTTCATCTAGAAACTAAGCTATTTACTTCAAGAGATATAAAATAGCTTATGGACTAACTGAACAAATATGTAAGAATGTCATATCTAAACGTCACATACTATTTCTGATCTCACACTAGGATTCCCTGTCTCGTGGGTATCAAAAACTATGAGTACTATGATACTACAACACCCAGACTCGGAAGAAATATTTACAGATCATGCAAACATTTCTTTCGCAGCGGGTATCGAACCTGCGCCTCTTGCGTCTTTGCCGAGCAATCGCCTGCCACGCCACCGAGGCCGTCGATATTTTTTAATATGTTATTGATTTTTATTTATGTGTGTACCTAAGTACATAATTGTCTTTAATTTTTATGTGCAATATCCTTAATTTTTCGTACCTAATTCTAGATGCTTTGGTAATACTGCTGTAATATTACTTCTATTTCCAGAATAAATGACTTAAATGACTTACACAGCATTTTATAAAATTGCCCAAGGGCTAGCGCTTACCTCGGACGAAGGATAAGTATAGCTATCCAACGAGGTAACGTCGCCAACCTAATGAGGACCTTACCTGCGGTCGGTGATCTAAGCTCTGTTTTCTATTTGTAGGCTAACTTAGATAGAAAACTGAGCTAATTTTCATTTCTTATTATTATAACGATTGACTTAAAGTGTTTAATGTTATTATAGTTTGTCTTTGTAAATAAGTTGATTGAATAAATAAAAGTGAAAAAGCATAATGTTAATAGACTATTGATGTTATTTCCAGTTTTCGAAACACCGGCGTCTTTCGATAAGCAATCTGAAGTGCCCTTATCAATCGTCTCAAGAGGCCGACTGTATTCTATCGTAAAAGAAACTATTTTAGATTTCTCTTTGTTTATTATATTCGACAAAAAATAAAAAACTAACATCTATAGTAGATAATTTATGCAGCGTCAGGAGGCAACTTTTTACCTTCACAAACGGAACACTGTAGTGCCCGAGACCAATTAAGATGGAGTAGGCTTGCCCAGCAACTTTTCCATCCTCTCAACTTAGTTCACATTGTCCACAGGAAAGACATGGTCAATACGTGCGGAGCTGACTAAGCCGCGGGTTTCCTCACGATGTTTTCCTTCGCTGTTTGAGGGTACTGAGTACTTTGAAAAAGGGCTGATAGAATACTTAACTATAATTTTAAATAGCCCATGTTTCATGAGGAGTGATGAAAGTCATGTGACCAGAAGAGTATTAGATATGAATGTAGATGGAGACAAGAGTAGAGGTAGACCAAAGAAAAGATGAATGGATCGCGTGATAGATGACATGAATAAAAAAGGAGTGAATACTGAAATGACGGCTGATACCTAGAGGGGAATGGGAGAAAAATACTTGTGCCGACCCCACGTAAGTGGGATAAGGGCAGGGAGATGATGATAATGTCTCAGCTTGACAGAATATGGACAGACCGTTTTTTCTCCTATTTATATTTTTTCTCTCCCCGAGCATGTCGACTAAGGGATAGTATCCTCTCTCAAATCACCATCTATATGGGCCATGGGCTGGTCACCTGTTTGTTTCCATCTATCCTGGGACTCTTGGATCAGGAGTGGCTACAAGTTTTCTTATGATTACTTGTGGCTTTGCCCACCCCGTTAGGGATACGGGCGTGATAATTATGTACTGTATTCTAGCAGACTCTAGCTCAGATTTTATAAGTTCCATAAATCATAATGAATTATTCAGAATGTTTAATTAGAGTCTGTAAATCTTATTACAGAAACATACGTAAATTGTCCGAGCTATTAAAATAAACAGGCATTTCCACAAAATTTACGAACTTTATGAAGTCGAATAGGAAAATGCAGACCGCTAATACAACATTAATACGAGTACTGCACCAAAAAAAACAACCGGTCAAGTGCGAGTCAAATTGCACACGAAGGGTTCCGTACTCATACATGTACATAAATGTTTATTGTGTAGGGCCCCTTCTATTTTTATTCCTATAATAAATGTCATACGATTATACTGGATGTGATTATTTGCATGAGGATTACCCATTATGCCGGAGGCTGACGAGAACACGTGCCCACTGAGTCCTACAAATCAGCCTTATGCGACATATAAATTTTCTTATATTACTTGTATTTTATTATTTGTTATTAAATAATAAGGCCTTTTACCATCTATAGTAGATGATTTATACAGCGTCAGGAGGCAACTTTTACCTTCACTAAACGGCACGCTTTAGTGCCCGAGACGAATTAAGATGGAGTAGGCTTGCCCAGTACCTATACCATCCTCTCAGCTTACTCGGCATTGCCCATAGGAAAGACATGGTCAATACGAGCGGAGCTGACTAAGCCGTTTTGTTGTTAAGGGGCAATAAAAATACACACTGAAAATTTCATCTCTACCTATTACGGTTCATGAGATACAGCCCGCTGACAGACGAACCTAAAAACATGTAGTCCTAGTATTCTTTAGGTGCTCTGGAACGCGAACATATGTTTAAGGAAAACATAGATTTTTCACCGTTAATAATACTCAAAAAAAACAGCTGCTGTCAATCATGCTCTGAGAATACGCATCGCTCTATTTATAAACTATAGTTTAAACAAAAATAGTTTATTACTCTTTTAATGTTGAACGCGCGAGAAATATATGCATTTGCTCATTGCCTTGGGTTCCTATTAATAAATCCCAGGAATGTAAGGTAAAAAATAACGACCAACAGTCGTATAAATTATAGTTCAGACATCACCATACTTTCCAATCCTAAAGTCGAAATAATTCTATCGAGCACAAATAGAGTTATTTGTTTGAAAAAGTTATTTGTGCTAAGGTACTCTCAAAAGGTGACGGAAAACATAATGAGGAAACTGTTATTTTGTAATCTGAAAGTTTGAAAACATGTGTCCTTTCACCAAACTGGTTTGAAAGAACTAACGACACGACTGGTAATAGTGGGTATCAAAAACGAATATTTGCAACAACATTTCTCCCGACGCGGAAAAGGTACCAGCACGTATCTCTTTTTTACCAGTCACTTGCCCGCCATGCCACCGAGGTCGTCAAATTGGTATTTTCCACTAGATAAAAGGCAATGAATCATCCTGCCCTACTAATATTATAAATGATATTTTTTAGAATGTTTGGATGTTTGTGCCTCGATCACGGCTTGGTTCTTTGTTGGTCTAACACACACACACACACACGCCCGAACATTTTAGCATTATACATATTCATTTCTTTGTTTTTCTATATTTCATTTTTGCATGTTTAACGTTTACCTAAATCATTACGTGATTGTTTTTGTATCATTAAGGATGGAGGTCTCCAAAATACAGGTTACCCTAGTTTGAAGACCACTAATGTCTATATAAGAAGCTCTGTTGTTGTATCAATAAACGTTATTATTATTATTATTTATCCGGATACCAGTACCACGTGACCGAAGCCGCAGACGGCAACTAGTAAGTTATATTTAATTATTCCCCACTTTCATCCAATAAACACTTGAGGGCCTGATAAAAAGCCAATGCTTTACTAGTATTATGTCATTAATAGATAGCCATGAGAGCACTGGTGTTCTAGTTTGTAGTGACCCCGCCTTCCGATCCTAAGTTCGTGGGTTCAAACCCGATCGTGTACCAATGGATTTTTCTGTGCGAAAAATTTATGTGCACTATACCAGTACTTTCAATGATCACCTGTCACCATGGTTCACCACATCCATCTTAGGACTCTTGGATCAGAAGTAGCTGCAAGTCTTCTTATGACTACTTGTAGCTCTACCCACCCCGTTAGAGATAATGACGTAATATCAATGAATGAATGAAACTGACTTCTATTCTTGTTTCTACCCGCATATTATTAATTTCTATTGTCTAAATATTTGAATAAAAATACTCAACGTTTGGAGTTTGTTAAGTAAACAAATAAAATCCGTGCCTAAGATAGGAATAAGTAAATATTGATTCACGAACTTTGTTAATGAAAGCGAGTTCCGGAAAGATAATTAAATGGCTGTGTAAATAATTCGTCATAGTCATCATTGAGGAGCTTAAGTTTTGAAAGGCTACAGATACCGGCATGAATATAGAGCGCTCGGCAAAAGAATAGGTGTGGGTTGTGTCCCTCGTAACCCCAGTTCGTCTCCAAGGGCGAAAAGACTTTCGAGCTATTGACACATGTTTTCGACCTTGACCACATGACCCACGTCCACAGCCGGCAACTTAGCGCTCTCCCTATAACCACAAGCAGCCCCACCACGTACTAGATGACCTCGGTGACTTAGCGGGGGAGTGCCATGAGGTTCAATTCCCGCTGCGGTAGAAATTTTTGCATGTTCTGCAAATTCCTTCCGGGTCTGGATGTTGTGGTACCATGGCACTCGTAGTATTACCCACAATACAGGGAATTGACAACCTCGGTGGCGTGGCGGACGAGTGCTCAGTTGAGACGCAAGAGGTGCAGGTTCGATTCTCGCTACGGGAGAAATGTTTGTATGTTCCGCAAATATTTCTTCCAGGTCTGGGTGTTGTATTATAAGTATGTATAGTATATACAAAAAATCTATCAGCCATCTGGTGTCCATAGTATAAGCTTTGCTTAGTTTGGGCCTATATGGCGCAGTGTCAAATGTTCACAAATATTTATTTATTTATTGTGCTGTCGTATCGTATCACCAGCTTATATATATTTGCTTGAGATCAATGACCCGTAGACTACACAATGTAGAGTCTACGCAAACCCTTTATTTAATAGGAAATTACGGATCTGTTGACGTTGTTTCTGGTACAAATTGGCTTGGGAAATGTTCTAATTACTTCAGGGTGGCCTGGCAGCTAATCTCCAGCGGCCATCCGGTTTCATATCCGGACCGGTCCGACAAAGCAAGGCAAGAACAATCAAATTTTTCAGAATTTTGACAGGACGTTGTGTTCCTTTTTATGGTATCCATCATTATTATCATCTTCCTGTTCTTATCCCACTCTATGTGGGGTCGGCACAGCATGATACTTACTTGGATCATGCTGTAAGAGTTTTGGTTAAGGTGTTTTATGACCGGCCGCCTGCCTGACGTCAACCCTCTTTGGGACAACTTGCTTTTTGTATCTCATCATGTTGGAGGACACTATCCCTTAGTCGACTTTTACGACATGCTCGGAGAGAGAAGTAGCTGGACGCATTCTATGTTTTTTCTTTACTCCCAGTCCAACGAAGAAGTTTATCCCATATCCATCTTCACAAAACTTTCACATTTATAATACGAAGTTACGACAGAAGCGCTCGTGGCGTAGCTTGCGTAGACGTTCTTATCGTTGAGCAACGTTATGCGCGGTCACAAATGGGATAGGTGACCGTAAGTGGCATTACGAGATGAGCACTTCCGTGCTTTTGGAAGGCACGTTAAATTGTCGTCCCGGCTTTTAAGTCGTTCAGCCATGACTTTAGGCGGCCTAAAAACTCCGTCACAAGAGTTGACCACTAGCTCATACTTACCACGTCATCTTTCACACAATCTATAAACCTTTTCTTTGGCCTACCTTTACCTCTAAATCCATCCACTCATAACCCTCTTCGCAACATGACTTTCATCCTTCCTCAAGACATGCCCGTACCACGCTAGCCTAATTGACTGTTCTTATTTGATTGCTATCAGATATTGATCAAAGGAAAAACCAAAGAACCGGAGATAGATATCCTATCTCAGAATCAGACTGAAAGGAATGCTGAAGTCGCGGTGCTAACCAGAGTTATTGTTTTTATTTGTTGTTTTTTTAAATACGTCACATACATAGTCCTGACCCCACACTAGGATTCCCTGTGTCGTGGGTATCAGAAACTACGAGTACCATGGTACCACAACACCCAGACCCGGAAGAAATATTTACAGAACATGCAAAAATTTCTTCCGCAGCGGAAATCGAACCCGCGCCTCTTGCGTCTCTGCCGAGCAATCGCCCGCCACGCCACCGAGGCCGTGTTTCTGACATGTTCTTCGGTTTTTAACCTAGATCGTGATATGCGATTGATACGCTTCAGATAATGTTTTATCACTAATACTAGCTTTGGTTCGCGTGGTTATTCCAGCACACATACTATTTTCACAGCACACATACTTATAATAATACGACAACACCCAGACCTGGAAGAAATATTTGCAGAACATACAAGCATTTCTTCCGAAGCAAGAATTGAACCCAAGCCTCTTGCGTCTCAGCCGAGCACTCACCCACCACACCACCGAGGTCATCAACTATGTACATTCCAAGTTTCATTTAAATCCGTTCAGCCGTTACAGCCTGTGGATGTAGGTAATTAGCGTTCGCGCGATATCGCACAAACTAGAGATGATCGCGTGAATTAGGTCAATGCTTGGACGAATTTTATTCGTCCAAGGGTCAGCGCCTTAAACTTTGAATCGTGCTTTGTGTCTCCTTACAGGGATTAAACTGGTACGTCTCGCATCTCAGCTGGCCAGCTCTCAGGACCTAAGAAATGTATATCTTTACGAGGAGTAAGGATAAAAATCTATTTGTATCTTGATTTAATTCATTTTTCGTAAAGCAAAGGAACATCAAAGAGAAACCCTTTTTACTTTCATCCAAACATTTAGAAATAAATCTTTATTTGCCCAATGGCTTGCCTGCTTTCTATTTCTCTATTTTATTTATATTACAAAAAGCTCTTAATTGTGTCAACACTGAAAAATAAGTTTTATTATCGTCTGTGGACATTGAACAGGTTTATAAGGCACTTTACACACACCACCACCGAATAAATAAATAACACCCAACAGTCACATACATAGTCCTGACCCTGACACTAGGATTCCCTGTGTCGTGGGTATCAGAAACTACGAGTACCATGGTACCACAACACCCAGACCCGGAAGAAATATTTACAGATCATGCAAACATTTCTTCCGCAGCGGGAATCGAACCCGCGCCTCTTACCTCTCTGCCGAGCAACCGCCCGCCACGCCACCGAGGCCGTCAATCGCGCAGTTCCGAGCGAGATAGACTTATCTCGCTCGGTTTCCCTTTGCTCGACATGATTCAGTGCATTGTGAGCGTCATCGCATCAGAAAGACGAACATAACAAGTCTCTCAAGTCGTGTCACCATTTCTTTTGAACCAGTGTGGTGAAAGAATTTAAAGTGCGCCTCGAAGGCTCTTATCGTGCACTTGACACATATTTTCGAACTTTCCGGTTCTACGGCATGCTGGTTTCCTCAAGATGTTTTCCTTTGCCGTTATAGCGCACTTACATTTTTCAAGACCGAATTTTAACCCATGACCTTTGGATCAAAAGGCGTCACTACCGCTAGACCACCAGTGCTCTCGTAACAAGAGAGGTAGTACTATGTCCTTCTGGCGCGATTACGTGGTGTGTAATTCGGCTAAAGAAGTAGTTACGACGAACCATGACACTCAACAGACCTGATCCCACTATACGATACGACGTTACGACCCACGATACAGATCCCACACTAGGAATCTCTGTGTCGTGAGTATCAGAAACTATGAGTACCATGGTACCACAACACCCAGACCCAGAAAAAATATTTGCAGAACATAAAAGTAAGTAAGTTCGTATGAGCTTAGTGGCCAGCTCTTGTGACGGAATTTTTACGTTGTAACGGCCTCCGTCATGGCTTAACGACTCAAAAGCCGGGACCAACAATTTAACGTGCCCTCCGAAGCAAGGAAACGCTTAGCTCGTAATGCCACTTGCGGTCACCCATCCCGATTATGACCGCGCACAGGGTTGCTTAACTTCAACGATCAATCAAGAACGTCTAAGCAAGCTACGCCACGAGCGCTTCTTATTTTCAAGTGAATACCGGGTATTATGGTTTCAGTGAGCTTATAATGTTCTGTTATGAAAGCCATATGACGCAAGCATCCCCTGAATACTAGCATTAATAACTAACGAATTGAATCAAAGGGTCTTTGTATGAGACATGAATAACATAGTCGACAAGAAAAGCAATCAGCATGACATGAAATAACACACATTATAGTAAAATAAATAAATATTTTTCGACATTTGACACAGCGCCATCTAGCCCCAAACTAAGCAAAGCTTGTACTATGGGCACCAGATGGCTGATACAATTTATACATAAAATACATAATACTACAACACAATGAATGTTATGTCAGTGAATGAAGCGAAAGTAGTACCTATGTCAGGATCGTAGCAAATGGAGATCCGTGATCTCTGCCTACCCCTATGGGAAACAGGTGTGATATTATGTATGTATGTATTGTTAAAAATAAACCAGATTACAATGATATTAGCATTTTATTCGTAATTATTTTTACATATAAATCTAACCATCTTTCTCCAATTTCAAAAGTCCCCACAGATAACCACTAAACCAGAGATCAAAAATATTCTGTCATTTTTACAACTACTAATCGAATAACAATTTAAATTCTCATTAGTAACAGTACTACAACACCCAGACCCGGAAGAAATATTTGCAAAACATACAAACATTTCCCCCGTAGCGGGAATCGAACCCGCGCCTCTTGCTTCTCAGCCGAGCACTCGCCCGACACGCCACCGAGGTCGTCGTAATCACAACATATATGTTTGTACGATGGCTGTTGTGTTCTAGTCGTGTTACTAGTTCTTTCAAACAAGTGACAAAGTAATAAAAGTAATGTTCTTAATTTTCTTATGGAATACAGCGAATTGTATCTCTATATAAAACTTTTACGTTACTGTCTGACAATCAATAAAATTAAAAGACCTTTTACCTATAGTATATGATTCATACAGCGTCAGGAGGCAACTTACCTTCACTAACGGGACGCTGTAGTGCCCGGGTCGAATTAAGATGGAAGTAGGCGTGCCCAGCACCTATTCCATCCTCTCAGCTTAGTCGGCCTTGTCCACAGGAATGACATGGTCAATACGTGCGGAGCTGACTAAGCCGCAGGTTTCCTCACTGGAAGAGTGCACATAAATTTTTCGCACAGAGAAATCCATTAGCGCACGATTTGAACCCACGACCTTAGTATCGGCAAGCAGGACCGCTAGACTACCAGTGCTATCTGAGTCTACATTGTGTTTGTGGGTGATTTAACTTTTGTTTTCGAAAATGTGGGTCGCCAGTGTCAATCCTAGAACAAAATGACGTCATTTCGCTCGTGCGTTCAAATACCTACTAAGTACCTATTATTAATGAGTTTGTTTTAGACTAATAATCAACATGAGTACAGCTCCAAATCTTGTGAGCACAGCTAATTACGTAGCATGACATGACATAATGAAAACAGGGTGATGAAGGGATTTAGCGTGAACTGACTATTGCAATCTAAAACGACGGCTGATTTGTTTTGGGAATCTAAAGTATATAATGTATAAGTATAAAGCTCAAAGCTGACTGACTGAATGACTGGTGAGAGCATTTAGTGATCTAGTGATAATGGCCCCTTCCGATCCTAATGCAGTGGGTTAAGTTCCTAAAACGGTGAAGGAAAAAGTTCTAAAAGATGTGTCAAACGCACGAAAGGAGCCTTAGAGAAGCACTTTAAATCCTTTCACCACACTAGTTCGAAAGTACACTAGTAGTAGTAGCTCCGAAACTACTGGACCGATTTCAAAAATTATTTCACCAATAGAAAGCTACATTATCAGGGACCAGTATAGGCTATAATATATTTTCAAAAAATTAGGGATCCGTAAGAAAATTGCAATATTGTAACCCAAGGCAGAAACCCCAAAATATTTTTTGGCGTGCGCTGCGAACACTATTGTTTATAGAACAAAATAATGCACTACACGCATACGAAGTCGCGGATAATAGCCAGTCACATAATAAAGTAATTGTATAAGGGGCAAAGGGTGTAAATTCAGCATTTGCTGCATGACACACAGCCATGTAGCGCTGATTTTCAATTTACCCCTTTGGGTAGATTTTCAGCGAGAATAAAAAATATAGGCATAGGCATAAATACTCGTACTACGACGCTACGACGTAGCGCGCTACGCGAATCGTGGAAACTCCAGCCACACAAACCATTGTGAACATGTGGTACTGTGTGGGCTGTAATGGCGAACTAAAATAGCACCAAAAAGATTTATATTCATAGAAATGCTACGTAAAATTTTGTTTTTCGTTTCAGGTGGCTATATACACAGGCTGTATACACTGAGAGCACTGGTGGCCTAGTTGGCAGTGACCCCGCCTACCGATCCTGAGTGGGTTCAAATCCGGTCGTGTACCAATGGATTTTTCTGTGAGAAAAATTTAATTGCGCTATACCAGTACTCCCAAACGGTGAAAACATCGTGAGGAAACCCGCGGCTTAGTTAGCTCCGCATGTATTGACCATAGTGATGTATGGATGGAATAGGTGCTGGGCAAGCCTACTATCTTAATTAGTCCCGAGCACTACAGCGTCCCGTTTGTGAAGGTAAAAGTTGCCTCCTGACTGTATATAAATCATCTACTATAGATGGTAAAAGGCCTTAGTCAATATACACGATGTAACTAGTGGGGAGGATTATCTATGGCAGGGCGATGATAGGAGACCTCTATACCTACCAATTGAAACCCTAGTATATTCCGCAATATTCATTGGTTCCAATGTTAATCGGATTTGGACTGAAATTTTCAGTCAAAATCGGATTTTAGATGTCCCAACTGCAGCCAAACCAAAACGATAATATTTTTTTATTTCCGCGTAGTTGAATAGTAAGCCTTTTGTCTAACTGTTTTGAGTCGTTATTTGATTTTTGAAATATAAATACATCAAGTAAATTTAAAGGCTCACAAAACAAAGATTTTTACTACATTTTTTTCTATATTCTATATTAAAAACTATTTCTATCCATGGACAAGTAACCCTGATTTCATTTGGCTAATGCCAAAGCAACATGTGGAAAAGTGAACTTGAATTGTACAACTTCTAAAATCGATATTACTTGTGTGCATCAAAGGCTTAAAACGATACATAGCTTATTTAAGAGGAAGCTGGTAAGCGAAAAACCAAGTTTGCTTGACAAAAGGACGGAATTGTGTCATAAATCATCATTTTCGTGCTCTCATTACATTTAGGGGTCGGCACAACATTTTCCCTCTTACATCTTCTCCTATCACTCGTCATCTCAGTACCCACTCCTTTCATACGCATGTCCTCTTTCACACAATCCATCCATCTTTTCTTAGGCCTTCCTCTCACCTCCATCCACATTCATAAATGGATAATGAAGTCTATTATTTTGTTTTTCTCTATTTCTGTTTATTGGTAAATATTTCTTCTAAATATAAATTAGATATAAATATATTTCTTATACGTTTAAACTACCAATAATCCCCGATTATGTAAAGCCTACTCTACATACGTTAAGTACAAAGAAGCTATTCTAATGTTATTACGAGTAAATATTTTAGACTGTTTCTGTTGATATTCATAATGAAATGTACACTTTGATACCTTTTTGGCTCGCACCTCACAGAGCGGGATCAATAAGCACCTAGGTATTTGTAATAGGTAGATTACTCATTTATTTTGTTTTAAATTGTTACCTTTTACTTCCGTTCTGTGTTGTTTTGTGAAATAAAAATATTTCTAATCTATTCTATTATTTTACCATACTTAGAACCAATAATCATTATCTCTACGTACGAACAACAAAGTACGTATCTATTTTGATATATTTATCGGGGATTATCATATCGACTTAGCATCGTGAATCGTTGCATCTTGAGTATTGATAACACTATTGCCAGTCTCGGAAGATAAATAGTGAAGTACCTGGGGCCTAATTCTCGACAAGGAACATTTGATAAATATCGCACAAACTGTGATAATGTCTTAGGTACCTGAGAATCAGACCCTGCTGACACAGTTTAAAAAAATAAGAACCAAAATACCGTTTTGGCTCTTTAGTGTTATTCTCTTTCTATATAATGATATATTAGCTACCACCTGCGGCTTCGATAAAAATTAGCCCATATGTTAATCCAACCCATATACTATGTATATTCCAAGTTTTATTCAAATCCGTTCAGCCGTTTAAGCGTGATTGAGTGAGGCAGGTACAAACATTCTCAGAAACTTTTACATTTATAATATAGTAGCATAAAAACTACCTTGGTATATAATACATATGTAGCTAAAATGCCATAATTTTAGCTTAAGTCGGCCTATATAATTTCCTTTTGTAATCGAGTTACGTAGATAAGTTTTTTTCTGAAGCTAATAGACAGCTAGCTAACTTAATAGATAGCTAACTTGTTTCAATATAAAAAAATGTTATCAAAGAAAGATTTTATGAAATTCTACTGAAATATAAATAAAAAACGGGCAAGTGCAAGTCGGATTCTCACACGAAGAATTTCGTACCATCCATCGTATATGTATTTTTTAATATGACATTTACTCTATGCACTTTTTAAATAGGTAGCTTCAATGATCGATTACGAACGTAAAAAAATATGTTTCTTGCACGGGTTTCAACTCTACCTATTACGGTTTATGAGACGGACAGACAGACAGACAGCCCGCTGACAGACGGACGGACAGCGGAGGCTTAGTAACAGGATCCCGTTAAAAATCAAGTCTTCTTCTATCGAGTCAATGTTAAAAGCTCACTCTAACAATTCAATACTCAAAATCTACACGAGACATAGGGCACACAATGTTAAGGAGTACTGATTCGTCAGATTAAATATGGACAAGACGATGTGCTATAATAATTTGGCATAATTTCCGCCTTTTATGTAAACAAAACGCTCATAATAATCCTCCCAAGGCTTAGAATACTCGAGAGACAAGTAGTAGGCACCTAAAACTACATGCAGATCGGCGGGCGGCGCGGCGACGTAATGGCGAGTGAAATAAACTCCTATAAACATATGACGATGGCCACATCACCACGACGTTTGTATGATTTGTCGCCTTCGCACGTCCAGTGAGGACGAGGCCTAATACCCACGGTCTCTATGTCCGAGATAAAATATAGGAAAACAAACTACCTAGGTACCTACAATGTATTGAGTTTTGTTTCTTCAAAAGCAATTGGTGATCTACCTGATGTCTTTCATCACATTAGTTCTTTCAGCGCCCATACTGAGACTAGAAATAGTGCGAACAAAAGAACCAGTGACACAAATATAAAGCGTACTCTATAAAATCTATCTTATTTATTATAAATCATTACCTTTTTAACTGTCAAGGGTATCCATAAAATCACTTATCGTTTCACTCTCAAAATACAGCATAAACTTTTCGCGCGCGTTTTGCTTTTATCAGAGGAAGACGCGCACGTCCTCCCTCCAGGATGGTCACGAGCAAACTGATTTGCTTCGTGCGTCCCTTATCAGTACAATGCAGATAATATTTAATTTAATACCTGGTGAATAACGCTATGTTCCCGGGAATTTTGGTATTTTAAGTTCTGATTTTGGAAATGATCAATTGTGGATTAAGTTACAGTAGCCCAGCACTGTTTCATATTGGCCCAGCGCGCCAGCCAGTGTTTGATAATAACAAAGTCTCGGTTAGATAGAGTATTGTATAATGAATGGATGGTTTAAAACTTTATTATAAATTTATTAGATTTCTCGTACGAAATTCGTTTCTCGTTCTATGTGTTATTCCCATCTATCGTACAGCATTGTATTATGGGGTAATATCACAGAGCAAGACCTATTTATACTCAAAAAAAAGTAGGTAGGTACGTCAGTATCTTGGCTATAAAACATGATATAATTACCACAATGACATTATTTTCTGACAGAGACATAATATTTATATCGAAAACATCGTATTAGAAAAAGCGCGGTCTATTGCTATTGAACTTTGTTGTCTGTCGAAAAACGCCAGGGTCGGCACAGCATTCATCCTCTTCCATTCCCTTCTGTCAGCCGTCATAATATCCTCACTAACTCATTTCTTAACCATAAAGTCTTTCACACAATCCATCCACCTTTTCATTGGCTTACCTCTACCGCGAAACTAGAACCTTGTTTAAAATATCAGTTTAATATCATGATTGTAGTTAAATAAAGAGATTAAAGTCTACGGTGGCCACAGATAATAAATGAACTTAAATAATATAAAAAATAAATTAATATACGTCGATATCAGTATTATGGAATGTTGTATCTGAAGTGGTGATATGGTGGAATTATTGAATGCAGAGTTCATATTGTTTTATTTTGAAGTGCCTAGGTATATACCGCTCTGTGGAAAGTTTAATTGGACTGAATTTATATGTATAAAACTCTTACGTTACTGACTGACTGTCAATCAACACAAAACCTTTATCATAATCTATAGAAACATTAAACTTGGAGGGTATTCATTCCTTATGGTGTAGAGCAGCACTAGAAATGTAATCTTGCAATTTAACTCCTAGAGACCGCAGCATTTTTTATTTATTTATTTAAGGGTTTTGTCACCACATCACATCATCAACGCAGCGTTAACAAGAGGTTTGTATGAAAAAATTCAACATTAACGAGGTAGCCGAGCGTTCCTCTGTACCTAATAAGTATTGGCTTACCAAGTGCTCAATCAAAATATATGAAAATACAAATATTACAATCTAGGCCCCTTATTCTCTATGGCTAAATGAACTAAGACTTTATCAATTCAGTAACTTCCAACGAAGTCTCATTAGAACTTTACTTTGGGTGTTTTTAAACACAAGCATCTTAATCCCTTAGGATATTAGCCTGGCTTCGATGCTCACAATGACGTTCTGGATTTGAGGCTGAAATAGGGATGTCTGTCGATGCTCCTGCTCATCATCATCATCATTTCCCTGCCCTTGTCTCACTTTATCTGAAATTATCACAATATGTATTCTTCTTCCATTTCCCTCTGTCAGAAGTCATCTCAGCTCTCACTCCTTTCTTACTCATGTCATCTTTCACAAAGTCCATCCATCTTTTCTTTAGCCTAGCTCTACCCCAATTCCATTAATTTTCAAACTCATTTTTTAAACTCCTGCTCATCATCATCATGTGTTGAGGATGTATCGCTGTTATAGCCAGATAAAACGACTTGTAAAACACGGTTTATTGTCAAAATATTTACAGTAACGGTTTGCGTGTATGCACAAAATAAATATTTTCCAGCTAGGCCGCGTCTTTGGGTGCAATCTTCAAAGTGACGTGTTTTTGATCTTCGCTTCACGCACCTGTCTTCCATTGTTATGTATCCTAAACATCATGATTAAAAAAACGGTTAAGCGCTATACGAATTTGCACACGAAGGGTTCCGTATCATCGCACAGGTACATAATATGTGTTTCTTGTATGGGGCTCCCGTTAAATTGTTGGTCCTGGCTTTAAGCCATTAATTTAAGTCATTAAGCCATGACGGAGGCCTTTAGGCGGCCTAAAAACTCCGTCACAAAAGTTGGCCACTAGCTCATACGAACTTACTTACTTAGGTACTTACTTACTAGAATCATTTTGAAACACTTTGATTCAAATACCTACGGTCAAACTTATGTTCGTCTTGATGACTTGGAGTGGCGTCCGGCTGAGATATGAGAGATACGGGTTCGATTCCCGCTACGGGAGAAATGTTTGGAAGTTCTGCAAATATTTTTTCCGGGTCTGGGTGGTGTAGTATTATGTATTATAAGTATGTATTTTTACACACAAGAAAAGTATATAAGTATTTTTTTAGCCATCTATTCCCATAGTACAAGCTTTGCTTAGTTTGGGGCTAGATGGCGCTGTGTGAAATGTCCACAAATATTTATTATTTATTTATTTATCATACATAAAAAAAACATACATGCAGTCGAACACAGAGCCTCCTCCATTTTTGAAGTCGGTTAAAAAAGTTTATGTCCCATCTTCACCTCATAATGTTCCCATCCCTATTTAGCAATCTTAAGGGATTTCCCAAATTGCCTCATTTAAACCAACCTCTGACCGAAACGCTAAGATCAAAGATCTAGAACAATAAGGTGTAGTAATACAGGCAAGTGCAACTACGCGTATACAACGTAACACACACATACACACACACCGCCCGTATCACATAATGAGGTGGACAGAGTCACAAGCAATCGTAAGACCACTCCTGATTCAAAGTCACAGAACGGTACGAGTATCAATCAGATTTAAACACGTAGTTTTCCAAAAACTTATTTGTACGTGCCGAAACAATAATCCTATTCTACTAATGTTACGATGACGAAATAATGTAAAGATGTCAATGAAACTTGGAACATACATAGCACGTGTGCTGGGATAACAAATAATCTAGTTTTTCCCAGCTAACAAGCGAGCGAAGCTGCGGGCAGCAACTAGTAATCCTATATAGCAACCATAATAGCCCATTTTCACCACGCGTGGGTTCCCACGCGCTTCCCGTTTTTTACCCTTTATCTACTATACAGTGTGTTACTACACTTTTTTGCACCGCGTAAATGTATTCACAGTCACGTGCTTTCACCGTCTTAAGTTAACGTTTCGATGCTCTAAGATTACATTTGCATTACGCCCTTAAGAGAGTACTAAGTGTGTATTAAACGTTGTTTTAATTAAAATATTCCAAGCCTCACATTAAAGTCTTCTATATGATGAAAACCATTTTAATATTAATTGCCCATTTTACGATAACTATATCAGACAATCCAATAGCAGCTGAATTATTTCAGGCGATATTTATATCATTTTCAGAAAACAAGGAAAATCTTTAGATAAGAAGGCACATAAAAATCACAGAAGTGGAGGGTGTATAAAAAAACTTGTTAAAAATTATATTTATTTAAGTAAGGTATACAACTTATTAACAGTGGCATTTCAAATGAACATACCTATTAAAAATATCTTTTGAAGATATTCCACGTAATTACATTATTTATACACTCGGCTCGATTCTGTGGTGTATATTCCTATACG
Organism: Scotopteryx bipunctaria; assembly: GCA_949320045.1. Taxonomy (NCBI): domain Eukaryota; kingdom Metazoa; phylum Arthropoda; class Insecta; order Lepidoptera; family Geometridae; genus Scotopteryx; species Scotopteryx bipunctaria. The sequence goes on along the minus strand of OX439459.1, from coordinate 2,679,982 downwards.
TAAGTTAATTTGATAGCTCTAAAATTATAACGATCCCTGTTATCTCAATGCATGTAATAGGAAAGTGACGCCAATATTTTAAGACTATCAAATGAAATTAAGTTTAAGAAAATGCCCAACAGAATTGATACTACTATCAGACTAACCCCCGAATACTCAAACACATCTCAAAGTTGAGCACGTCTCAAATGACTTTTGTTTTTACAGATTTTCATTAGAAACTCTCAAAAAACCGTGAGTTGAGACGTGCTCAACTCTGAGTCGCGTTTGAGTAATCGGGGGTAAGACAGGACGGTAGGAGTCACCTTACCAGAAAAGTTGTTTAAAGTTGACCCGAGATAGCATTCCCTATAACTCGTAAATTTCATAATTCCGAAGTTAACATACCCAATTTTATGGTTTCCGTTGACACAAAAGTGGGAATAAAACATTTTATTGTGCCTAGGATAAAGTGACAGATGATTATGAATGAGGGGGAAAAGGTAAAATCTCTTCTTATCTCCTGAAAAATAAATTTCCTTTTTCACGGAGCACTTACGTGAGACGACATTATCACGTGTCAAATTTATTCATGAAAACCTATCACTGCGACAGTGCTAGGCGTTCTGTAAATTATTTACATTAGACACCATATTTTAGAACAATACAATAAGGCCTTTTACCATCTATAGTAAATGATTTATACAGCGTCAGGATGCAACTTTTACCTTCACAAACGGGACGCCCGCCGTAGTGTCAGGGACGAATTAAAATGGAGTAGGCTTACCCCCGAATACTCAACTCTGAGTCGCGTTTGAGTATTCGGGGGTTAGAGACCTTATTTTAGACAATTTTAAGAAATCACTCAAACATTCAAATTTCCCTCAAAACTATCAAATATCCATAGGTTTTTAAGGAATTAAAGCTTGAACATCGTTTTTTTTTTAATATAAGCTTAGTAGATCTGCACATCATGTTTTAAAAAATGTCTCGGATTTAAAAGAGGCTTTGACCTTGTCAGATCAATGACATTTATTGACAAAATGTCACATTGCTTTTAGATAGCTGGTGCTCTACTAAGCCTAAACAAGCTATTTGTTTATTTCTAAAGCCCGATGTGCCAACCTAGTGTACGACATAGTTCTCGAAAAGGTCTCTTTAACTGTAGGTACCCTTTAAACAACGTCTTACGGTAACGTTAAATTGATAGAAAGTTACACTATTTACAAAAGTAATGGCACAATAAATAAAATAAAAGCAATCTTAAACTAAATATTAAGTAAAACACATCATTAGATTGTCTAAAAATATACAATTGTACATTTAAAGGTAAAACCTTATTGCTTAAATTCAAGTACCTAAACAATTATTAAAAAGTTTTACAAAAATACATAATATATACATACAGTGAATTTTTTATCTTAAAATAAATATAAACAGAATCCTAAGAGCTGTAGCCACTAGTAGGTAATTTTTATCTTACCTCATCGTAAAAACAAAACTTTATACAAATACCCCCAAAGCCTCGCTTTCGGATAATCGTAAAAGAAGAAGCTCGTCTTTCAGAAATGGGGCCTCAAAATGGTTATTTTATCTCCACAGTAAAAGTAACATTTTGAGCTTTTACTTTGCGTCTTTAGATATACCATTAAAGACGCAGTGGTGATTAGGTTTGTACTACAAACATCATCACTCCGCCTTTATCCCAGTCATGTGGGGTCGGCGCAACTCAAAATACAAGTAACACCGCGTCCTAGAAAAACCCTTACCAGTAACATAGCAAAATCCATACCAGTAACACAGTTTCCTAGCAAAATCCTTCAAATAACATAGCTTCCTAGCAAAATCCAGGGTTAGTATGTTCAATGACACATCGTTTGCAATACTTCTTGACAGCTCTGCACCCTCGTACAATCACCGGCGTAGAGTCAACGGCGTGTCTTGAATATTCACCTGGCAGAGACTCTGCACTAGCAAAATTCATACCAGTTATACAGTTTTCTAGCAAAATCCTTCAAATAACATAGCTTCCTAGCAAAATCCAGGGTTAGTATGTTCAATGACACATCGTTTGCAATACTTCTTGACAGCTCTGTACCCTCGCAGCGTAACTGGCGTGTCTTGGATGTTCAGCTGGCAAAGACCTCTGCAGTAGTATGCTACTGCTTCCAAGCCATCATCGCCCACCAGTTCACATCCACGCAGAGCCAGCTTCTTCAGGTTTGGGCAGCAACGTGCCAGGATCTGGAAATTAAATAAGGGTTGCTGTAGGTGTAAACCTTTAGTGGGGTAATTTGTACATTCGTACGAATTAACACGAATTTTGCATAGAAAATTTACCAACTGAAGAACCATTATAAGGCCCTATTCCAGACACGCGGACATTAGTCGTGGTCTACCCGCTTAGTCCACCATGGGCACTTTTTATTGCCCGTGATCCGCCAATTTTTTTCTGGGTAGACTACGATGTCAAAATTGTCCATGCCAACCGTCCAACTTGTAGCAGCGAGAGGCCAGCGTTCTTACACCTCAGTCTGACACCTGTGGTGAGGGATTAAGGTTGACTCCTGCCTGTAAGCCTGCTGTTTGTCTATTAACTGTAAGCCTGCCTTCGATACGATCCTAGAACCCGGAACAGCCCCTAGCCATAGTCTCCAATCCATCGTCTACTCAGCTTATTACAACGACAGGGCCGTTCTCACACCCGAGTCTGATACCAGTGGCAAGGGAACTAGGTTGCTTTTACCTGTAAGCCAGCTTCAGAAACATCCGTAGTGCCGAGATCCAAGGCCCTTAGTCTGGAACAGCCCCTGGCCATAGTTTCCACTCCATCGTCTACGCAGCTTATTACAACGACAGGCCAATTCTCACACTTGAGTCTGATACCAGTGGCAAGGGAACTAGGTTAATTTTACCTGTAAGCCAGCTTCAGAAACATCCGTAGCGCCGAGGTCCAATGCCCTTAGTCTGGAACAGCCCCTGGCCACGGCCTCCACTCCATCGTCACCTAGCGCGCCGCAGCCACGCGCGTTCAGGTAGCGAAGCTTGTAGCAGCGACGGGCCAGTGTTCTGACACCCGAATCTGATACCTGTGTTGAAGGAATAAGGTTAGTTTTAGTCTGCATACCAAACAGAGCACAGTGAAAGAAACAAGACCAAAACGTATCGCCATAGTTACAACTAACCTATTCCAGGCCACGTACTATGCGAGTAAATTTAAAGTTTCATCCAAATTCGTCTTAGAAATGCCAGACTAGGTAATGATATATTTGTAAAAGTGGAAAATTATCATCTTATATGTTTAAATGAAAACCTTGAAGGTCTCAAAAAGGGCAGTCAGAGGCACGACAAAACCACGAATTTAATTCAAATTGTACAAATTATGATAGTTGTATGGTTATAAAAACTTAATTAATAGGGTATGGCATTTACAGACATCTCAATATGCGAAATTGGAAAAAGAACAAAGGACGATCTTTTTATTGATGACTCGATTGAAAATAAGGGGTGTGGTGATAAAGTGAAGGATTTAAAAGGGTAGGACGAACGCATGAACGAAATACTAACAAGATAACTTATCTAAATCCAAGGATTGAAAATATCGAAATGTTTTTTGTGCTTTATACGATCAACTTAATTTCCACGACATTTACTTCTCGAGTACAATTCGAGAGTTCATGGCTCTTTGGTTCATAAAATTTGTCACATTTGATTTATAAATATATTATACTAGCGGCCGCCCGCGGCTTCGCTCACGCGGTACCCAGATAAAAAGTACCCTATGTCCCATTCCAGCACACGTAGGTACCTACTATCCTCATTATTCATTATAATATAGTGTACGCTAAACAATGGCTAAAGCATTGCCATCTCTTACCATTTCATAATGACAAACAGCGACAGGGCTAACTTTAAGCAATGGCTAACTTTTGTGAACGAATATGAATAATAGGGTATGTAAGTATATTCCGTAGTTTTTGCGTGAAAGAGTAACAAATATACCTAAATCTAAAAATTAAGAAATTTTGGTGATTTTAGTAAAAATTTTGAGAGTTAAGGTAAACTTTTCAAAACGCAACGATAGCGCGACATAATTTGATCAGAATTAGCAGCGACATCTAGTTTTCAGATGTAGAATTACGTCAGAACTCCATGAATAATCAAGATTGGAAACTTATTAGACCAGAAATAATTTATGCTTCCTTTCACAGGTAATTTGACATTGACAGTTCCTTTTACATATGTTTTGTATCATCTATTACTAATCTTTGGTACCTATCATGTATTTATTGTTCTGAGGTATCATCGCTGTCATAATATGTCAAAATAAAAGTATTCTATTTTTCATGAAAAACATGCCAAAAATAAAGAATTTACAGGTAATTATGACATCAACAAAAAGAGAAAAATCGGCTCTTTAATTTGATATAGGTTATGTGCAGTTTTAGACCAAAAATTGATTCCAGGTTTTCATCCCTTTTTACCCCTTTAGAGGTTGAATTTTGAAAAATGCCTTCTTAGTACACCCCTACGTACCAAGGTTTACCTACACTGAAAATTTCAAGTCTCTACGTCCAGCGGTTTAGGCTGTGCGTTGTCTGTCAGTCAGTCAGTCAGTCAGTCAGTCAGTCAGTCAGGACAAAGATTCTTATAATATAAGATGAGATTTCAAGACGATAAACATTTTATTTTTGGCTAGGCTTACACGAGTGTTTGCCTCGCACCGCTGCCTCACGAGGCAATCGGTCAATCAGTATGCAGCTATAAGTTTCAAATGCCACTCACACGCTGCTCGTTAAAATTAATGCGAATATGGGCACTTGATTCGGGTGATCACCTGACCTCGAAAGAATATTTTTGCCCTCTTTTTAGCCAGGTCTTACAAGTCTCAGATTATGAGAATTTAACATTATGGCTTCAATATTTTAGGACTAGCATGTTATGTGTTGTGAAATTAGGACCAAAACCATTATGTCAATCAACAGAAGCTCGTTAGTGCGATCACTGAAGACCAGATCTTTGGTATGCCTCGCCCTGCCTATGCAAATGCTGAGTACCTATTTTGTGACCTTTTATTGTAAAATATTCTGCCTTTATGTGTTTGTGTGTTTTTGGTAACAGATTTTTTTTCCATTTTATTTCATACATGCAGACTAATACGGTAAGAATTTATTCCAATAAGCTCATATTACCTTATTTGAACTAAACCGTTGTTCCTTTGATCCCCTAAGACTGTATTGTTCGGGCCGTTGGCGCTTTCCCGGGATCCCGCAATTATCCCGAATTACCCGGGATTTCGAAACAAAGACTTGAATAGAAGATTCAGACACGCGTTTTGGTTGTTTTCTATTAGGTACCTAGATACTTTGTTCAAGTTGTTGTTTTCCAGCCCCAACGCCACACTAGATAGACGTCCAATGTATTATGATCGGCAGTTATTTACTCTATACTACTCCATCGTCACATCGTCACAAACTTTCGCATTTATAATATTAGTAGGATAGGATAACAGTATCTATAAACCACTAAGGTTTGTCCTGACACTATCGCTAGTTTACGCTAGGAATAAAATTTCATTTCATTTCATTTCATTTCATAGGAAGTACATAATTTCCCATACTTATAAGAAGTAGCTACATAAAAATACCACACAACTTACTCCTATCCGCTTATGTAGGTAGGTAAATATTGCAAGCAACTATCGACTTATTATCTAGGTAAGTAAGTAAGTTTGTATGAGCTAGTGGCCAACTCTTGTGACGGAGTTTTCAGGTCACCTAAAGGCCTTAAAGCCTCAAAGGACCGACAACTCAATGTGCCCTCCGAAGCACGGAAGCGCTCAGCTCGTAATGCCACTTATACCCATCCCAATTGTGACCACGCACAACGTTGCTCAACTTCAACGATCAATCAAGAACGTCTAAGCAAGCTACGCTTAATCTTCTTACCTGAGTACACTTAGCGACAGAAAGGTAACGCAGCGCCTGCCCAAGTTTTGCCAGCTCGTAAAGGCCAAAGTCAGTGACCCCGGTACAGTCGGACACACTGAGCTCCTTCAACGCGCAGTAAGCTGGTATCCATCTGACGCCAGCATCTAGAAAAAGAACAGTAATAATAATAACACTCAACAGACAGACATACTCTACACGAGGATTCCTTGTGCGGTATCAAAAACTGCGAGTATAAAGTACATCGTGACGTACTGATGACGTCACGATGTACTTTATACTCGCAGTTGTCCATGATTCTGAAGAACAATATAAGTTTTATGATAAATTTCACCAACTTTATCAAAGCTAGATAATATAAAACCTATTGTTTGATTCTTAGATTATTATAGTTAAATAAACAATAATTTACCTGTCTCCTATCATTAGTAAAGTAACATAACAATAACCCCCGAATACTCAACTCGTCTCCACTCACGGTTTTTTGACAGTTTCTGATGAATATCTGTCAAAAAATCGTCATTTGAGACCCGCTCAACTTTGAGATGCGTTTGAATATTCTGGGGTATGACTGCTAATTACTAACAAGAAATGGACTAGTATATAATTACGTCTGATTTAAATAATAATAAACATAACACCTAGACTCGAAAGAAATAGCTATTTGCAGAGCATACAAACTTTTCTTCAGCAGCGGGGATCGAAACCCCCGCCATGCCACCGAGGTCGTCAAGAAGTTAACTCCAGAAAAAAAACAATACAAGTATTGACAAATATTAACGACCTAAATGACGAGTGGTTGTCCGGCTGCGACGTCGCTGCAGGTTCAATTCCGGGGACAAGAAAATGTTCGAATATTCTGAAAATACTTCACCCAAGTCTCGATGTTTTAGTACCTTGGTAATATTCCTAATGAGATACCTACTGTTATGTAAAATTCAATTATATTTTTTACGTTTACATTTGACAGGATTATTCACAAAAATTATGTGAATAAGCTATTGTAAATTATATGTCGAGAAGACTGGTGGTATAGTGGTGGCGGTCCCGCCTTCCGATTCCAGTAGCGGGTTCAAATCCGGTCGTGCACCAATGGATTTTTCTGTTCGAAAAAATTACGGAAATCGTCATATCGTAGAACCTAAAAAAAAGTTTTTCAAGTGCATGAAAAGAGCTTCAAATCTTTTCACCACACTGGTTCGAAAAAACTAGTAACACGACTAGTAATGTAGAAACATAATGAGACTAAATAACATTATTTACTGCTTCCTCTGGACCGGCCATGTCTCCGTGAAGCGTGAAATTATAAGTGCTACTTTCCATCATAAGCCGTAAGAAAGTAGATTAATGGCATAATTACTAAGCGACTTTCAATTATCATTTTATATGCTAACCAGTTCTAAGTACACTCAACAACAAGCCCACTAAATTACTAATGTTGTTGCCAAACCTGTGATATTCAAGAATACGACTTTTGGGAAAAAATGATTTTCAAATCATCACTCGACTAAATTTTAATAATTACATTGACATTCAAGAATCGCCCCCTGATTGAATAACGAAGATTCTTACTACATCTTACTTCACTATCTATTTATTATACTATCCTATTATAAATGAAAATAACAAGAATACGGCCTGTCTTTCAAAATAACCCATAAAAATGGGTAAAATGGGGTGTCAACTAGTATTGTAATATAGTATTGTAAGACTAGTAATGGTATATAGAGTAGGTACTACGCCTAGTATTTTTTGAGTAAGGCCAGAGTCTGCATCTCTGATCAAATAGCATAGATCAACGTAGACTGAAATGTGTGGAAACCCGCTTGGAATGAATGAGTTAAAGTAATGATGAGATAATAACCATCTATTTCTGCGGACTGTATCCCTAGATTGTGCCCATAACTTAGTTATAAAGTTGTTTGACATTTCTATCAGTATAACTCCTTTAAATGACTTTATTATATTTTGAATGAGCCGTCCATAACTTCGCTCGCGTTCTATCCACTCACTGTGTCAATTCAATCGCATATTTTACTATGAATAGGCATAAGAAATTATCTGAGCTAATAAAACTGTGGTTCTTGCGATTTTTTTTTTGTGATATCAATCATAACGTCGTAACCAAAAGAATAGAGAAAGTAAAGTTGTACAAAGGTACATAACTACTTCTCTGCTGGACTGGGAGTAAAGAAAAAGCATAGAATGCGTCCAGCTGCTTCTCTTCCCGAGCATGTGCCCCCATGACCCCGACTTGCTAGATAAGTCTGAGTAAAGTCTTAATACCCTCTCGCTCTATAGATTGCCCTGCCCTACTAATCGCACTAGCAGTAATCGTCATTTTTGAGTTTTTCACTTTTTTGCAGAAATGGTATTTCCAAGGGGCTAAATCTATACCTACTTACATAAAAAAATAATTTTCATTATATTTTTTACTATAAGTATATAACATTGACTTGCTGCAGAGATATCTAAAAATTTTGATTACCGCGTTTTTCTCGAAACCGCCATTTTGCAAGTAATGCATTTGCTATTACGAGGGCAGGGCCTACTACTAGTCTAGTGGTTACCACTAGATCATCAGAGCTAGTTAGAGAACGTACCCATACTACGTGACCCGTTCTGAGGGGGGAGGGGTGTCTTCAAAATACCACGCTTGGCCACAAGGGCGGGGGGAGGGCTCAGGTTTTCGTCACGTAGACAATATCCTCTAGGGAAATCTCGTGCTTTTTTGAGCTATATTCAAATATGGCGCGCATCTTTATAATATTTTTCTTGTTCATAATATTTTTTCCACTTGTTATTATAATAACAAGTGGAAAAAATATTATGAACCTATAGGTTAGTATAGTTATGACTTATAATCTTATATTATTATCATCATCATCTTCCTGCCCTTATCCCACTCTATGTGGGGTCGGCAAAGCATGATCCTTGGATCATGTATTATTCTTAAATGTTAACGCTCAACTAAAGCTTGCATAACTTTATAAAACTTATCCAGAGTTAAACCTGACGAGAGTTACATGCTGCCAACCAAGCAATCACCTGTATGAGACGTTCACTCCAAGTGCTGTGCCTCTTTCATACCTTGGGACGACAAGGCTGTTCCATAACGTGGCCCTGCTGTACCGGTCCACGTCTAGAGACGACGCGTGGAAGCAAGAGGTAGATGGTGAATTTAAATCATCCATCTACTTTATGAGCAAAGATCTTTTTTTTACAAGTAGTTTAATAATTACTGGTCCTTCGATAATTATACTCTCCAGCCCTAATAATCTCCCACACAAATGTTTTTTTTTAACTTCCTCTCTGCAAAAAATGATTTGAAACCATATGATTACAACGTGAAAAGTAGAGGGCGGAGGGGGTGTCTTGGCATATACTATGGGTGATCACCGAGGGGGAGGGGCATAAAAATTGATAAAATAGCTCACGTAGTATTCGTCCCTTACCTGTGACTAGAATGCATCTCCGTAGATACAGGTACTGCAGCGACGGACAAGTGTGCAGCAGAGCACACAGCCCGGCGTCGGTGACGTTACCGCAGTCCGTCAGGTCAATGTACTCCACTGGCGGCCTCCTGGTCCCCAGCCTCGGCTCCAGCCACGCCCACTCAGGCCAGTCCACATTTGGGCAGCCTGTAAAAAAGGTACTACTTCTTAACCGACGACCGACGACCTCGGTGGCGTGGCGGGCGAGTGCTCGGCTGAGACGCAAGAGGCGCGGGTTCGATTCCCGCTACGGAAGAAATGTTTGTATATTCTGCTAATATTTCTTCCGGGTCTGGGTGTTGTATTATTATGTATGTATTTACAAAAAAAAACAAGAATATAAAAGTATTGTATCAGCCATCTGGTTCCCATAGTACAAGCTTTGCTTAGTTTGGGGCTAGATGGCGCTGTGTAATATGTTTTTAATTATTTTAAATTAAACTCTCTACCTCGCACCCTCACCGCCCTCAACGAGCTACTGGCTACCAACCCAAAATGTGACGTATTTGCGGATGAATGGAAGAGACTTTATGTTGTTGTGCTCGAGGTATTGTGAGAACGACGGATGAATGAATTTTGACATTATAATTATTATTTTTTTGACTTAATCTTGAATATTTGAAACCTGATTATGACATTTATTATGAATTTTGTTATTGTTACTGTGATTTTATTTTCTTATTTTTTTGTGATTTAGTTAGTGCTGTGCTTTCTGCTGGACTGCAAGTGTTCTTATAATTACTTGTGGCTCTGCCCTACCGTAAGGGATGCAAACATGATAAATGTATGTATGGATGTATGTATGTAAAACAAGCCTTTCGAATTATTGAAAAAAAAAAGCTTTGAAGTCAAAAAATTAAATAAATATACACGCTACGATTGCCTAGTCCTATGACAAACAATGTTTTGAAATTAGGATATGTGGACAACACAACACGACCCCTCGTCCAGGCTAACATGTTTGCTGGGTTTTGTTTGACAAACAGCTAAGCCACGTCCACTTTTGTTAAGCGTTAAATGTAATGCTTAAAACAGGGTTCCTCTGGATTAAACTAGCTTGTCTTTAGTTAAGTCTACTACAGTAGACGATTTACGACAGGAAGCAACTTTTCAACGATATCATTTGACGTGACGATTTAAGGTGGAGTAAGCTTGCCTAACCTCGCAACTTTGTCAGCCTTAGCCACATCTCTGGACAACTTAGCCACGACTTTAGAAACTACGAATAAACTGTACCGCAGTAGAGTCAGGCACAAATATTTGCTTTTATCTATACATCATTTCCCTGCCCTTGTTCCACTTTATGTGGGGTCGACACAACACGTTTTCTTCTTCCATTTCCCTCTGCCAGAAGTCATCTAAACACTCACTCCTTTCTTACTCATGTCATCTTTCACACAGTCCATGTATCTTTTCTTTAGCCTGCTTCTACCCACATATCCTTCCACGAATACTCTTCTCGTCACATGACATTCTGCCTTTCTCATGACATGTCCATACCACGCCAACCTATTTGCTCTTCAACTTATCCGTCACTGGCGCGCTATTTTCAGACTTCTACTCATTTCTTACCTTATCATTTCTTGTTACCCCACACATTCGCATCTATTTTAGTTGGCTCATATTCGAGGACAACTTAGCCATGACTTTAGAAACTACAAATAACTGTACCACAATAAACTCAGGCTCAAACGTTTGTAATGACAATTTTTGTCCAATCAGTTTCGGTGCCACCAAAATCAAACACTCTTACTTAATTGTTTATTTATACACATTGCGTTTACTACATGTACATGTACGATCGGACAAAAATGAGATCTACCGCCCTAAGTGTGAAGTTCGTTTGCACGCCATAAAACAACAAGGCGGCTTTTCCCTTGCAATAACATTCTTACAGTTACTTATGTATTGTCTTAGCGCGATTTTGGTTACCCGGAAGTTTTGTCAAAACTGGTAGACCACTTTCTTGTCCCAACGTACGTGATACAATGATTTCAGTACCTACTTTGTAGCAAAACAAATCAGCCAAGACAAAATAAATAGGCCTATTTTCAGAATTCTGAAAATAAATCACAGGAATACGTTCTCGTGTTATCACAGCCAGACACTCTTGGATTTAGGAGGCACGGCCTCACGCACTATTGTTTATTCTGTGCCTTTGGTAGTGCCAACTCCTTCAAGGATTTTACAGGCGGACTTTATCCACTGCTGGGCATAGGCCTCCCTCTGTTTGTGCCATCTATCTTTGTGCCCATCGTCTTGACTATATCATCTGCCCATCACACTGCAAGACGACCCACATTTCTATAACCACACTTCGGCCACCATTCAGTTAATGTCTCCACCGTTCATCACCACGCCTCGCAATATGTCTATAGAAATTGTCTATTGCGGTATAGAACCTAAAAAGTTCGAAAGTTTGTGTCAAGTACACGAAAGGAGCCTTTGAGGCGCATTTTAAATCCTTTCTCCACACTTGTTCGCAAGAACTAGTACTAGTTCTTACATTTATTTTACTTAGTACATATATACATGCATACATATTATCATGCCCGTATCCCTAATGGGGTGGGTAGAGCCCAAGTAAACAAGACTTGACAGACACTCCTGATTTAAAGTCCCAAGATGGATATAGTGAATTATGGTGACAGGTGATCAGCCCATATAATGGTCTATCATGTTCGGGAGGATAGTATCCCTTAGTCAATTTTAACGACATGCTCGGAGAGAGAAGCAGCTGAACGCGTTTTATGCTTTTTGTTTATTATCCAGTCCAGCAGAGAAGTAGATTTGGATAGATCTCCAAAGAAACTTTTCGATTTATTATTACAGTAAGAAAATGAAGAATTATGCTAACCCCTAGTGGTTTAGGCATTATTTATTCAAGACCTAATTGCCTAACATCCTAGTTAGGCCCTCAACCGTATCCTCACGTAATAATGTTAGCTTAGAAGTTCGTGACGCTTGTACTAAGCCCTCAGACTATTAAATGTTAACTACATTAACTCAGACCTCTCCCTGGGGCTTGGGGAACAGGCGGCAGAGACAATGTTGGAGGGCTCATCAAATTCCAAACGAAATTATCACCCCAGTGTCTATCATAGGGTTGGATCATGGTTGGATCAATTTAAATGGTTTAAAAGCATATAAAGGATATCCCAAATAAGCACTATACGAAAGGGAAACTTTAAATATTAAGAGATAGCAAATCCATACTTATATTTAAAATGCGAAAGTAACTTTGTCTGTCTGTCTGTTACCTTTTCATGCCATCTGTTACCTTCTACCACTAGAACGCCAGTGCTTGAGTACTTCATATACATAATAAAGTTTACTCATACACCCATTCTTCTAAGGGATGTATAAGTTTGTAACACAATAGCATCCTCTTCAAATTGCTTTGAAACTTCTTACAAACTAGTTCCCCAAAGTCGTATGGGAAAATTAAACAACCAACTGGCTGAATGTTCAATGGAATACTGAGTGACCCCGGCTTTCCTTTACAATTCCTTAGGGATCTCTATAAAATAGAGATTCAAACAAGTCAATATGCGGTTAAAACAACAGCGTAGGATCTCCCCAAAAAATACAAGCAAACTTTTGACAAAATATGGAACGATGTAGTGGACGGAAACCCTTACTTTTTAGGGTTCCGTACTCAAAGGTGTCAACTACTAAGCCTCCGCTGTCCGTCCGCCCGTCCGTCCGTCTGTCAGCGCACTATATCACATGAACCATAAAAAGTTGTGTTGAAATTTACACAGTGTCTAGTCTATTGCCGCTATAACAACAAATAATAAAAATTAAATAAAATAAAAAATACGTGCCCCATGCAAGAAACATTTATGTACATGTACCATGGTACAGAACCCTTCGTGTGCGAATTTGACACGCACTTGACCGGTTTTTTAAATTGGCCCTGTCGGTCCTATCATTATAAGTCACTATCGAATAAAAAAGAGGTGGCATCACTTTAAACATTAGTGCACGAAGGAAGCCTTTGAGGGGCGCTTCCAGTCCTTTCACCACACTGGTTCGAAAGAACTCTTGACACAACTAGTAGTATTAGTATTACTTTAAGCAATGTTTGACTTTTGACAGATTTTCAGAAGTCATTCTGGCAAGGTAAGTGGTTTTTTTTGTACATTTATACATCCTCTAATATGGTTTTTCTTTAGCGTAATTGTTCATGACAGTGTTGTGTCGTAAAATGTTTTTAGACGTTAAAACCTGTTATTGGCTTTGTTTTTTTATAAGTGTATTTAGTTTGTTACTGAAGCTGTTGGTTTTCCTATAAATAAATAAATAAGGTAAGGTATTTTCTATCTGTATCGAATTGCCTCATCTAGACACACGTCAGTGTGTCAGACAAGTTCGGAAAAGTATTTTACCAGTAAGGTCAATGTGCCTCAAAGCAGCCAAGTCGGTGACCAGCGGAGCCATGGAACGCGCGTCGATGCTGCTGGAGTTGGTCACAGCGAGGTGCGTCAGGTTCCTGAACGTGGCCGCCAGGAGTTGGGCACTGGCTACTGTCACCTGGAAGTATAGATAGTAGATCAGTGGAGCCCATCAGGTCCGAAGGGGGGGATCACAGGGGACCTGACCCCCCCCCCCCCAATCGTACACGTCAAATTGAATTTTTTTATAAAAATTTACAAAATATAAGAAAGCAATTTTCTGTCCCTAGCCGCGATGCCAATTAAAATAGAAGGCTTCCATTTGTTTTATGTGTGCAATGAAATTGTATGATATTCTATTATTAGTGACCCCCTCCCCCCAAAATTTCAGGCTGCGTCCCCGCCTGTCACCAATAACATTTGTCCTGTATGGCGAGTAGAATAGACCTGAAAGCCTAGTCAAAGTAGTTCTAGTGCAGAATGTCCCAAACATGTTGTAGAATACAATCGCTTCCATATGACGCTATTTATCTACAGCCTCATTGTCTGTAAACAAGTATCTGAGCGGCTCGGTGTTTTCTGATGTTATTTCGATAGGCTTCTTATGTCAATGTCACAACTAATCCCATATATTGTGGACGTTTCTACAAGCGATATCGCTGATCGACACTATTACGATTAGATACCTTTAGTAGGTATTTGTTTTGGAAATCCTTTGGGTAGAATTTTCCTAGCAGAATATATTGATAACATGTGATTTGAATATTTTCCTAGCTCAGTGAGTCGGAAGCCTTTTATTACTAAGATTGCTTTGTTTGTGCCGATGGTAATATCTCACACTGAATCATGGCTAGCCATCACTCGTATGGCAAACGAAATAAGCGAAGCTACATTAAGTAGCTTCCTTTATTTATGTATGTATTTGTTTATGTCTTAATAAATACGATGCTAAGTATTACTTGGCATAGAGTTTCTTTTGTCGCCGCTATGTCTGTCATAAAAACTTTCTTACTACCTGAATGAAGTTTAGTAAAGATCGATACCAATACCATGGACGGACCAAATAAAGGCAGCGTTGAATGGTCCACTACACGAATGCTCTAGAAAGGCCACCGTTAGAGACGAATGGCGAAAATTGTGAAGCGAGCCACTACTCCTAAGCTGACGACCATGACCACTCTGTCAAGAGTGTAACGACTAAGAAGAAGAAAGATCGATAAGTGAAGACAGCTACTAGATTAACCCCTGAACACTCAAACGCGACTCAAAGTTGAGCACGTCACGGTTTTTTGACAGTTTTTGATGAAAATCTGTCAAAAACTCGTCACTTGAGACGTGGTCAACTCTGAGATGCGGTTGAGTATTCGGGGGTAAGAGACGACTTATTACCAGGCGCCGTATAAAACTAGTCGCTCTGAAAATGGGGAAGTCTTTGACGTGTTTCTGATATATCCATAAAAAAATTAAATTACAGCGCAATTCTTGGCCCTCCATTCCTTCACAGCATTGACGCAGGGTCCAGCTCTGGCGCCAGCGCATCTGGCCGCCACCTCCAGGGGCCCAGCTGCTCTAATCCGCCTCCACGCCTCAGGCCTGGAAGTCAGCCTAGTGACCAGCCGGGCCCAGCGCCGGCAAACACGGGCCATGCGGCATAGGTCAGATACCTGGAATAATAAAAGTGCAGATAAGCTAGTGGAATGTATTTTATACTGCAATGAACCAAAATACATGGTATCATTGGAACATGCTCAATGCTTCATCTTCAACACCATCAAGAATGTTGGAATAATACTGCCAATATCCCTAAGTTATTCTGCAATTTTAAGGACTTAAGACGAAGTTGGGCTGACTGGGGTAGTGTTAGCATGACAATCCACTTCAGTGTTAATGTTATTCCCCTACCACTAACCAGAATTAGAATTAGGAGCTCATTAATCATGGCTTAGCGACTCAAAGTCGGAACTTACATTCCAGGCGATATTAGAAGAAAAAAACGCTCAGTAGTTAACTGAAATTTGTTTTCATAGTAAACGGCTTCCTTGACTTTCCAGTCGCTTGGTACGTAACGCGAAATCGGATCTGTTGCTATCCTACTGGGCAGAAAAAACTTATTAAATCGATTGGCTTGAACATACCTCAAGGTAAGACAAAATTTTGAGCCATAGAGCATCATTCAGGGTGGCGTCCCTCTGATGCTGTCTCCTCCTCGGTGGATGCCCTTCAGCGAGGGTATGGTAACCCTGGTCCAGGCTCAGTTCGCTGAGATCTGCGGCGAGGGACAGAGCCGGCTCGGGAGGGGGCGGGGGACGCCGGCGTGCCCCCCCGCACACCCCTGGCCCGGAGCAGCTACCGGTCGACATGGTGAGACCCTGGAAAGAAGAATGGTCAATGTAACTTTATGACAGATATTTTTGTAAAGCTTCTTTTGGAACTTTGAAAAGCTTTGTCTTTTGATCATGGTATTGTTAAAATAATCGCCAAAAGTTTTAGCTCAAGAAAAACAATAATGAATGAATATTATTCGTGTTTGAGTATTTGATAATAGGTAGAGGTATCATATTCCTAGTTTGAATCAGGGTGATTCTTGGTAAATAGATCAGTAGATAAATATCGTAAGAACTGCCAATATTACTGACAAAAATAATATCAGTTTTTGTGATCTATCTAATTCTATTCCCTGATCAATAATCAGCCCTCAGTTATGATGAGATAAACATTTGTAAGCCTTTAAGCTCTTGCAAAAACAACTAAGAATCTAGTAATCATTTAAAATAGGTACCAACATATCTAACATACTGATAACCCTTCCTTCAGAACCTAATTATTAGCAGAAGACTAAGACATTACGCTTGCGTCTATTATAAATGTCTGTTTGTGGGCTGTCGACGTGTCTCGCATAATTAATATTGCAATAAGCATTTAATGTTCAACGCGAGATACCACCGACTGGTTTGGTACTGTCGGACAGGAGTTGAAGTTGGCTTAGCGTTTGGTCTCAATTTCTTGAAGATATTTTCAGTAAATAGATTTCTCCTCAAGCATCTTAATATGTGACTTAAAACTTTATTTTCCAATCTCTTGATGCGCGAACTTCCCCTGTCTTTTTCTTGGAGGATGTGCAAACGAATTGAGCTATTTTACAAAACGGTCAAACGCAAATAATTGAATCAAAATGAGGATTTCAATCGGCCATCTGTCAAAATTAATCAATCAATAGAAAGACAATTAAAGTCGCGACATATCTAGCGTATGTGTCGCGATATTAAATGAATATGAACGGTGTAGGAAAACATCCTGAGGAAACCCGCGGCTTAGTCAGCTCCGCACGTTTTGACCATGTCTTTCCTGTGGATAAGTCCGACTAAGCTGACATGATAACTAAGCTGAACAAGCCTATTATATCTAAAATTCGTCACGGGCACTACAGCGTCCCGTTATCCACCTGGCAAGATGTAAATCATCTAATCTAGATGGCGTATGCCTGCAAACAAGAAGCTGATGAAGGGATCTTATGAATGAAGGCTGCTGTAGGATTCTGCTACATCAACTAGCCTACACACTGCACATTTTATCATCCCTCGTGTATAATTCATCTTGAAGTATTTTTTGTAATACAACTCGCAGAAACTCACAAAAAGCTCGACTAAAATAGACTCAAGAGAACTGTACCCCGATTAAGACTTACTGACCTTATTTTGCAATTAAGCTCGATTGTCTTCACAATGGAGGGATAAATCAAACGACTTTGTCATTTGCGACTTGCGTCTGTTCGTGTCAATATGGTATAACTAGCTTTTGTTAATGGATTTGCCTGTTCGAAAAATGGATGAATAATCATGTTCATTTTGTCTAAGATAAAATAGAATTGTAGCACTATTCAGTTTTATTAATTGGGTATTGGAAAAAATATTCTAATGAGAGGCATATTTATCTCGAACACATTAAAATTATCGCTAATTTTATTTATTTCTAATGTCCGCCACCGGTAGCAATACATTAACAAGATACATAATTCCGTAGGAGGCCATTAAAATAACAATTAATTATAGACATCTGAGCACCCACGCAAATTATTAGAGTTATCGACATAATTTGGTGAAACCAATTCCACGATAATAATTGGAACGTTTAATTTTGCATGACCAGACTATAAATTAATAGACGTAATTATAAAATGTCATTTTCAGATTTAGGGTACCTTTCTACTTAGATCAAGATTAATAAAATAAACTAATAAACATCAAATTGATTATGCGGTTTACACACAAGTGGCGGAAGTTTTCTACACGAATGCTTTGTCCTCTAGCGATGTGATTATTTTAATGCCTCTGTACTTATGCGAAAGGGATAAGTAAAAAGGTCTTTACCCATTACCCCATTTGAGCACTGGTGGTCTAGTTGCAACGATGTTAACCCGCCTTCAGATCTTAAGGTCATGGGTTCAAATTCAGTCGTGATTTCAATAAATTATGTGCGCTATACCAGTACTACCAAACGGTAAAGAAAAACATCGTGAGGAAACTGGCAAGTCGTAGAACCTAAAAGATTCAAAAATATGTGTCAAGTGCATGTAAGGAGCCTTTGAGGCGTACTTTATATTCTTTCATCACACTGGTTCAAAAGAACTAGTGACTTGACTAGACAGATATACTATGTTTTATAACCGGACCGTAAGAGAACCGGCACGACACATGCCGCACTTTGACTAACTTTTTACATTTTAATAATTCTCATCATTTTTGTTTTTTGTTTTTTTTATGTTGGGGGACAGTGGCTACGACGCATGACTCAGTAATTTGATTAGAGCAGGGGTGCCCAACAAGTCGATCGCCGGACTCATGGTGGTCGATCGCGGAAGCAGGCCAGGCGCACATCGCACTTTAGGTACCTACGAAGTACATCGACGGGTCTAATCGGCTCGGCCCTTTCATACTTTAATTCAGCGCCATACGAGACAGAGTCACGCAATAGAAAGAGAAGAATAGTGCCTCGTTCTTTTTACAATAAACTAGCTGTTGACGGCGACTTTGTACGCGTGTAGTACATTATGTTGTTCTATAATCAACAGTTTTCGCAGCGCACGCTAAAAACTATTTTGAGTTTTCTACCTTGGGTTACAATATTGCAATTTTCTTACGGATCCCTAATTTTTTTTTAATATATTATAGCCTATACTTGTCCCTGATAATGTAGCTTTCTATTGGTGAAAGAATTTTTGAAATCGGTCCAGTAGTTTCGGTGCCTATTCGTTACAAACAAACAAAAAATCTTTCCTCTTTATAATATTAGTATAGAATAGATAATAATGACATTTGTTTTAAGTATTATTTTTTATACAACTAGACCCACAATAAAATTAAGTAGATCTTAGGAGGCTTTTTTTTTCTGAGTAAATCGCAGCCCTGAGCAAGTTGGCCACCTCTGGATTAAAAGCTAGGGAAATAGGTCTCAAGACAAACAATCATCCGTACGTCTGACTGCGTGTCGAACGCTGACTTTGACACTTTATTAACAACGCCACAGTTGTGGAACTGAATGCCCTAACTTATGAATCATAGACGTCAATTTTCATTGAAAAACTGACAAAGAAACCAAATATAAATAGTTTTACAGTGTAAAGAGGTATATGTTTGTATGCTTTGGTATATTTGGTGGACGTTGTGGACATGTATTATGATAGACAGTCTTCATGTTTGGATGCCTGTTTACTGGTCTGAGGTGCAATGAGTTGTCCCTTACAATGTATATGAAAACTATATTATAAACTATGTTAAGTAACAAATATGCTGAGCTATGCGCTCACACCACATCTATATTTTTGGGGGGAAATAATTAAATTATTTCATTATTACAATTTTCAGTTAGTGTTATCCCACACCACAAAAGTCTGTCCCATAAAAGCCTTGCGTACCTAGATATAATGTCTTGATTACGTTCCATCATGGGACGTAATCAAGACATTAGGTATATCTATGGAACTTCAATCATGCATGAAACAGAGTTAGAATACCTACGAGCCTGAATGTACCTCTGGTACCAACTTCAGCATTCCATCCCACGCTCGCCCTTGGCACTTGGCAACCATCATGATCAGCCCAGCCTCTCACTCGAGTCACAACATCGCTATCTTTATTACCAAATGCCATGCAATAAGTTGAGCGGTGATTCTGCCCTATTTCTGCGGCGTGGGTTCAATTGATTTCGTCTTTCCGGATGTTTAAAGTAAGTTCGTATGAGCTAGTGGCCAGCTCTTTTGACGGAGTTTTTAGGCCGCCTAAAGGCCTCCGTCATGACTTAACGACTTAAAAGCCGGGACCGACAGTTTAACGTGCCCTCCGAAACACGGAAGCGCTCAGTTCGTAATGCCGCAAGTGGCATTACGAACTGAGCGCTTCCGTCACTGAGGTCACCCATCCAAATTGTGACTGTGCACATTGTTGCTTAACTTCAACGATCAATCAAGAACGTCTAATCAGGCTACGCCACGAGCGCTTCCATCTAGTAAGGCCATAATAATGTGGCAGCTGGATAGCTGCCATCTAGTAAGGCCAAAATAAAGTAGATACTTTATTTTGGCCTTACTAGATGGCGCAGCTAAAATCTAGTTCTGGTCTCCTTGGATAAATAGTAAAACGTCCCATGCAGAATAGCAAAAGATGTTACATTTATAAACCTTGCTTGTGGGCACTCTTTTCATTGACATGAGTGACAGCGCTAAACATAACATATTTTTTACTTACTGTGTGTTCATGAAAGGACCACATCACTTGAATTTTTGTAATAGGAATGCATAAACATGACTTTAACCCTGGATATTTCTTAAAAAAATTACCAAAAAAGTCTTCCAGGTTAGTGTTCCGGAAGAAAAGAGGTTAATATTTGTGGTTTTTGCGCTTTTAATTTCCAGACTTCAGCAAGATATTGATTCTGAGATAAATAAATCACATTGTGTACAATAATAACCACAGAGTATAAAGAGATATTAATCATAAAAGCGCACGCAATGTCACACAAGATATCGCTGTCTGATAGAAAGTTATGTCGACAATAATAGTTATTTATAGAGTAAGATAATATTGCTCGTGAATAAATGAAGCGGAAAAATTATGTTTAATCATGTAACTCATCTGGATCCAACACTGTTTTTCCTTATATCTGTTCCATGATGTCTTTGTGAATCTTTTTCTGTTCTTAATGGACCGGTGACGGCACAGCTGTCACACTTCTGTCACAGATAAGACAAGTGTAAGTATGAGATTTGTATAGACATAGACGCGCGAATATTTCATCACAGATTTGACATTACCTAATTTAACGTTACCTAACTGACAACGACAATAAACGCACAGACTAAACCATACGTCCTAGAAGCATGAAACATGGAGGTTATATTCCTCTTATCGTGTTAGGGTGTGCTAAGGAATTGTCAAAATTCAACTCCTGGAGAACGCCATTCTAAGTAAAAGGAAATCAACGTGGAAAAAGTCACAAGGCGTTCCACTAGTTCATAATAAAATTAGTCTATAAGAGATAGGTTTGAAGGTTGAAGCTCGTAGCGTATCTTGCTTAGACGTTCTTCATTGATCGTTTAAGTTAAGCAACGTTATGTACGGTCACAATTGGGATGGGTGACCAAGTGGCATTACGAACTGAGCGCTTCCGTGCTTCAGAGGGCACGTTAAACAGTCGGTCCCGGCTTTTAAGTCGTTAAGTCATGACGGAGGCCTTTAGACGGCCTAAAAACTCCGTCACTAAAGTTGGCCGCTAGCTCATCATACTATGTATTTAAGAGATGGTTTGTCAATGTCTTTCTTAAGTCAAAAAAAGGTGACAGATTTAGAAGTTTATAATAACAATGAAATAATATAATATGTTTTTAAACATCATATTTCTCCTGGAAAACCTTTCCCGGACAAGACATCTTTATCGTGGGTATATAAAACCACATAACCACATCCATCTGTTCCTATGCGGGCGTCGAAACCGCGATCTCTTTAGCTGCTACTCGCTTCCTCACCACAGAATCGAAGAATTAAAGGTCACTTAAATCCTATTACCGCACTGGTTCGATAACTAAAGACATGAGTAGGAGAGGTCAGTCCTCCGAGGTAAGCCAGTCTAGCTAAGCTGGTTAAAATAAAATTGCCTACCACTCAGATGTGTCAGTCTCATTATTGCAATACATTGATGATTTCAGTTAAACAAATACTTTGTATTTTGTAAATATGTGCTTGTATTTGTCGTAAGTTTATTTCTGTAAATTAATGTATTTATTATAATATTTCTAATAGTAGTATTTTTATTTTACTTTTTATGTAAACCTGCATAAAGGTATCTAGGTAGATATAGTAAAAAAGTGGCGTTATTTTTAGGCTAGTGTATGTATTTGGGTGTCCCTAAATACACACACATTCTCAGTTTTCAGACTATTCGTACACTATGTCACGCACACTCGCATTTATTTCGGCCCCGTTTTTTTTATTTGACAATGCTCAATCTAGACAGGTATATAATCAAAGACTCATACGTAGTAGAAGTAGAACTGACGTACGAAAAAATATTCAAACATTTCTCAATCAATCAAACCCACATTTATCACGTCTCATCGTAACGTCGACAATGGCATTAATTCCTTTAAACTTATATTCTAGCTAGAAAACAACTGAAACTGAATCGTATTTCTTCCAAGGTATTTCAGTTTAATTACGCCGTCAATATTACAGGGCCATCACTTCAATACTTAATAGCTTTGGTATGTCACAAATGTCAAAAGATGCAGTCTGCCATGGGAAAAGCAAGCTAGTAAGAGAGCTAGTACGTAGTCCCCGAGATAGTGATTCACTGCGTGTAGATGTCAGGGCGATGAGCCACACACTTGAGGCCCTTACTTCTGTAAAAGTAAATTCGTATGAGCTAGTGGCCAAGTCTTGTGACGGAGTTTTTAGACCGCCTAAAGGCCTCCGTCATGGCTTAATGACTTAAAAACCGAGACCGACAATTGAACGTGACCTCCGACCAGAAGCGAATCAAGAACGTCGAAGTTGTCTACGCTACGAGGGCTTCCGAAGTCATGAAGTGATGTAACGAGAGTATTCATTAGACTGTGATGCGCTACGTGGGTAGTTGAAATACAGGGCCGTAGAGGTTTAGTACCTCGATTTACAGCCTTCGAGCAAATTATACTAATATTAATAGCAGTCCAATTATATGGACATTTCGATCAGCGATTGAATAGGGGTTGTCTTGTTTTGATAGCTTATAGTAGGTAATTATTTAAGCCCTAAGCCTTTAGATAGGTTTCTTGCTACTTCGAACAATTTTGTCCAGTTCGATCATCGAACTGTCAGACAGATTGGAATAAACCTTTTATTTCCTACTTTTATAACCCAACTCATATTAACAAGCTATTAAATTAAAAATTTAAATAACCCCCGAACAGAACACCAGAACACAATATTGGCATTTGAAGGTGTGGTTGTCTAAGGTAACCAATAGTCAAATTAGTGGCAAACCAACGCAACCGTGCAATCGAGAGATCATAATCTTGTTCAACTAACTAGGAACTAAATTAAATTCCGGAGTGTATTCAGGGCGGGAAACGTAATTGCAATATTTAATACAACATACATATTATCACGCCTGTATCCCATAATGGGGTGGGCAGAGCCACAAGTAACAACTAATTTAGTCCTAAGATGGATATGGTGAACCATGGTGGCAGGTGATCAACCCATCGCCCACATAAGTGGTCCATCATGTTGGACCATACTATTCCTTATTCGACTTTTACGACATGCTCGGGGAGAGAAGCAGTTGAACGCGTTCTATGCTTTTCTTTACTTCCAGTCCAGCAGAAAAGTAAACTGAGATATTCTATCTATATTAAATATAATGGCTTTTTTAATTTTTTACCACCCTGGCATACTTGCTTTTCTAATAGGTAAAACCTAGAAAAAAATTGAACGTGCTTGGTTCTTCAGAAAACTATCACAAGAATGAATGTGTAAAATCTTTGAATATGTAAATAATGGGGATTCGGAAAATTCAATTCAAATAGAAAATTTGTTACCAAACACCATAAAGTGATAGACCATGTCACATTGAAAAAAAAATAGAAATAGAAAATGTTTATATTTAGTTTGTTTTTTTTATTTAATTTAATTTAATTAGAACGGCAAAACCAATTACTTTAACTAAATCACAATAACAAAATAATTAACAATCACGAATAATCGCTAACTTTAAACATTATTGCTTCCACCAATCAAGTGAATGACATTTACCTACCGACTGCTACATAATATCCACACAGTCGTAGGCATTTTTAGGGTTCCGTACCCGAAGAGTGCCAACGGAACCCTATTACTAAGCCTCCGCTGTCCGTCCTCCTGTCAGCGGGCTGTATCTCATGAACCGTAAATTACATGAATAGTTAGAGTTGACATTTTCAGTGTGTATTTCTATTGAGGGGGCCCAATACTATTTTAAGTACATAGAGTAAAAGTCATTACGGTACGGAAGGTACGGTACGGTTCGCGTGCGTATTCGACTCGCACTTGACCGGTTTTTTTTTAAGTGGGATTTAGCCACTGTGATGGAAAACAGCATGTCGGAGAACCAAAAAAGTTCAATGTGTTGACACGCAGTGCGCGAAATGAGCGTTCGAGGAGTACTTTAAATCTTTTCACCACACTGATTCGAATGAACTAGTGACACGACTAGAAGTAGTAGCCACACGTTTGACCCTGAGTACGTCCTATTAGAAGGCAATGTGACACTACATTCCTGCCCTAATTAGGTCCACGGAGTGAATTACGGTTATGCATGCGGCAATTTGTCACCGTCTTTTGAAAGTCACTTTGCGGTTAAAAACGGTTCCGAGAATCTTTTTAAATCGGGCCAGCCTGACCACGTGGGAATTTGATGCATTTTTGACCAACTTCAAACAAGCTTACAGTAGTACCACAAATACTTTGTGCCTCGGCAATTTTCGTCTTGCTTCTGAAATACGAACTAACGCGATGATATGTAATATAGAGATGTTACAATAATTATGTACATACTTATTTTTTTAAGGGTTGGTTCAGGTATTATTATATATTCGGACACATTCGATTTTCATGCAAAGCACGAAATTTACCGAGGCGCACAATATTTGTGGTACTAATATAAATTTCGACTATATTTTAATTTAATAAGAAGATATATTAAAATTATATGTTATGTTTGTTCTACCGGAACATCTATAGAGGAATAATCATGGATTAAGATGGTCACTAGTTTATGGAGGACTTCGAAATATTCCTCGTATAGTAGTTAGTATTTTTTATAGATTAGAAAAAATAATAAATAGTACCCAACAGTCACATACATAGTCCTGACCCCACACTAGGATTCCCTGTGTTGTGGGTATCAGAAACTACGAGTACCATGGTACCACAACAGGCCTGGAAGAAATATTTACAGATCATGCAAACATTTCTTCCGCACGGGAATAGAACCCGCGCTTCTTGCGTCTCTGCCGAGCAATCGCCCGCCACGCCACCGAGGCCGTCAATGAAAATAAAATAAAAAAGTATGTAAATTGACTTTTATAACATACAAAATTAGAAAGTATAAGAACGTGAGAATTGAATCATAAATGCTGACAAAACGAATAAAACAAAGGCACACAATTTTCACAGCTCATTCATACAAATCTCGTAGATACAAAGCCATTTTATAGAAAGTTATACTTACAGCAATATTCTTCTACAGAATAAACAATAAATAACTTGAGCATTAATGCTTAAATAATAATAGCGGTGAGCAATAAACATAGGCGAACGAAAAAGGACTTATCTTGATGGCCATTAATCGTTCCGCATTGTCACAGTTCCATCTAAACACATCGAGCAGAATATTGCCAATGGCCAGACTAAGCAGTATCTATAAGTAAAAAGTTTTATAATTAAAAAACAATACAGTCAACTCCTATAAATACATAAATAAAATAATAAACTATACTAGCAGGACTCCAAAGGTATTCCAATTATGTACGATAAAAAAAGGAATGTACCTAACATTAAAGCCTTCTTCCACCTTCTTGAGGTCTATTTGAAACTATTTTAAAACCATCTGCCTTAGGAAACCAGGTATTTTATTTTATTTTAAAATGAGAAAGCTTTTGACCTCGGAACTGGTCAAGTTTATGCAAGGATTAGAACTATGATGGAGCGAGCTTTCCCAGAAGAATGATAAAAAAGACGACCTGAAAAACTTTAAAAATTACAGAAAAAAACAACGAAACACTTAGGCAATACGCTCTTAGAACTATCGCCTTTCCAAAATGCTACAAACATTATCTACTATAATAATAATTTGAGAACAAAGTCCTTTGAAATTCGAATACGCATGGTTCGAAACTCGAATTTGATACGGCTACAAATTCAAATTTAGAATTGTTGCCATGCTGTTTCTAAGCTGCGACCACACTGAAGAAAACTAAGTTGATTCGCTGTTCTATGGCTTTAACTGCGTCCTGTCTGCTATCGGAACTAAAATGGCGCCGCAACGACTTAATAAACAAGAGTCACATTAGCTACAATATTCACGCGTGGTTTATAACAATGATGCAAAATACCTAATTACTGTGTGGAATTGAATTTTATAAAATTTCAATTAAATTAAATTTAAGTTATAGAAAAACTTTTGTTTACTTGTCTTGTACATTGTTTTTGCTTATTTGGTCAATGACCTCAAAATCCGACCGTTTTATTGTTGAATGCTAAAACTATGTAGGTATGTTTAATTTTTTTTTGTACCTATAGCTTCATGGTTTGAAGAGTAGAAGCAATAGAGAAATATTTGCTTGTTAGTCTTGTTATATTTTTTAAAGGTCGTTGCTTGGCCAATGACCTCAAAGTTCGACTTTTTAGTTTGACAGGATCAATAAAGATTTATTTTTCGTCACTCGAGAATACTAAAACATAAATAATTTATTGATTATCTACCAATTCCGAGTAATTATAGTAAAATGAACCAGGGAGAAAAAGTTTGACCGTTATCTACGTTCAAACTGTTGCATACAAAGGATTTTTATTATGTTTGGTTCAGGTGTAATAATAAGTAAATACGAGCACTGATATTTTAGTGGTAGCGTCCTTGCCTTCAAATCCGGTCGAACATCAATGGATTTTTCTGTACGAAAATTTTATAAGCGCTATTATACCAGTCCAGTACTCTCAAACGGTGAAGGAAACCGGCAAGTCGTAGAGCCCTAAAGATTGAAAACATGTGTCAAGTGTACGAAAGGAACTTTTGAGGCGCATTACTTACGATACTTTTATCCACGTCCAAACTTTTCCCGCGGATTTGTCATACGTGGAGCGAACCATATCATACTAATCTTACTTATATTATAAAAATGCGAAAGTTTGTGAGTTTGGATGTTTGTGCCTCAATCACGCCTAAACGGCTGAACGGATTTGAATGAAACTTGAAATATACATAGTACATGTACAGGATTAACATAAAGGCTATTTTTTATCCGGATACCACGTGAGCGAAGCCGCGGGCGGCAGCTAGTACTACTTATAAAGAGAAAAGATTTTTTTGTTTGTTTGTAACGAATAGGCTCCGAAACTACTAAACCGATTTCAAAAACTCTTTCACCAATAGAAAGCTACGTTATCAGAGACCAGTATAGGCTGTAATATATTTTCAAAAAAATTAGGGATCCGTAAGAAAATTGCAATATTGTAACCCAAGAAAACCCAAAATAGTTTTTGGCGTGCGCTGCGAAACCTATTGATTATAGAACAAAATAATGTACTACACGCGTACGAAGTCGCGGGCAACAGCTAGTGTACTTATCTTCTTACTACAGTGTTTATTTTAATTCATATTTAGACAGAAAAGCAGACGTCAGTGAAGCTAATAATAGCTCAGAACAGCAAATCAACTTCGTTTATCAATAGCCTCGAAGCCTACGTGACCGTATGCGCCCTCATCCTCAAAACGAAGAGTTAACGTGAACAATGGATCTTTTTTACGTCCACAAGTTGATTAGGTATCATTATTTTAATCACCAATTATAGCAATTATTTCACCTGCTATTTATTAATGCCCGGTTTCAATATTCTACGATGCGTGATCCAAGAGCTGGTTCTTATATGGCTCAACGGATCAGTATTGTCATTCAGCGTGGCAATGCGGCCAGCGTCTTGGGTACGCTCCCACCGTCTGATGAGCTGGATCGGGTGAGCTATCTATAGACCGTTAGCAACTACCTTAACCGGACTGTTTCTTTTGTATTTTGTAAATTTTATTTGTAAGTTTAGTATAATGTAACAAATTAGTAATAAAACTTACTTAGCTGTTGACTTTAAATTAATTAGATTAAAAGATTTTATTTCAGAAAAATAAATCCATGTAGGTAGGTACATAAAATAAATTAAAACTAAAACTAAAACTAAACTTAACTAAAACCAAAACGAACTAAAACCAAAACGAACTAAAACTAAAAACTAACTAATAATAAAAATAGGTAAAACTCAGGAAAGGAAACCTTAGGTCGTTGAATATAAAAAATCTCTTACGTTACTAACTGGCTGACTATCAACGTATATCCTAACTAATCCATAATTCCTAAGACCATGAAACTTTAAGGGTATATTCCTCTTATAGTGCCATCGTCATCATTCAGCCTGTACCTAGCCACTACTGGGTAATAGACCTCATCCATTTTATGCCATTCAGAGATCTAGATTCGGCCAATCGCATCCAGGACTTTCCCCCTAAAATCTCGATGTCATCGACCCTTCTGGCAGATGGTCAGCGAGCGCCACGGGCGTAGCCAGCTTTTAGTATGGGGGGGGGGGGGGTTCCAGATAATAAAACTAATAAAAGTACATAAAATAACCCCTAAGAAAAGAAAATATTAAAGACTAGCTGTTGCCCGCGACATCAATGAGATATGCCGCACGCCTGTTCTTATTTTAATTCTATGAATGATAATATCTGGACTTTTCGGGGGGGGGTTGAACCCCCAAAACCCTCCCCCTGGCTACGTGGCCGGCGCTTACTCTTATGGTATAAGGATGAATTCCCAAACTCAACTCCTAGAGGACGCAACGAGAAAATAAAGTTTGTAAAAAATAGTCAACGTCACGGAGCGTTCCATTAATATCAAATAAACAAATATTTGTTGACATTTCACACAGCGTCATCTAGCCCAAAGTAAGCAAAGCTTATACTAGGCACCAGATGGCTGATACAATTACTTATATACTTTTTTTTGTAAATACACACTTAATATTTGCAGAACATACAAACATTTCTCCCGTAGCGGGAATCAAACCCGCGCCTTTTGCGTCTCAGCCAAGCACTCGCCAGCCACGCCGAGGTCGTCAATTAAGGCCGCTATACACCGGCGACTAGCTCCCAAGAACGTGTCAGTCCACCCACGACTCTCCTGAGGCTAAATGCAATAACAAGCTTTTTTTAATATCCGCTTTATCGCCAGAAGCAACTCCAATAAGGGCTCTTAATGCGCGCTTATGACTATCCTCTAGATAAGTGCCTTCATAACGTTTTGTTTATCGTCTGGGCCAGCCCTACTAGGCTTGAAGGATGTTTTGCTTTTGCGTTTTATTTCTGCTGTCTTGTAGTTTGTTCAGTAAAGAAAGTTCGTATGAGCTGGTGGCCAACTCTTGTGACGGAGTTTTTAGGCCGCATAAAGGCCTCCGTCATGGCTTAACTATTTAAAGCCGGGACTAACAATTCAACCTGCCCTCCGAAGCATGGAAGCGCTCAGCCCGTAATGCCATTTGCGGTCACCCATCTACATTGAGACCGCGCACAATGTTGCTTAACTTCAACGATCAATCAAGAACGTCTAAGCAAGCTACGAAATTAAAAACTTTTTAATAAAGTCAGTAAAGTAAGAGCAAAGTTTTTAATGAAAAAAATTATAAGTAGTAAGTAATACGTTATTTATTAAAGTCAATATTAAAAACTTAACAAAATTTCTTTAATCGTTGTTGCCTAATTTCTTAAACTGTCAAAGTTTTTGTTAATAGATTGCGGTCTTTACTTTAATCGAGCCCTCTTATTAAGACATCCACCGTTATTCACGGAACTCAGGGTTTAAACTATGACAAGTGTATCAACAATTCACGACACAGAACCAAAGCTGTGTCAGTTGAATAGGCCTGTATCTATCGGTCGGATGACACAACAGAGAAGCAATTAAACAATTACGATGTCATGGGGCAACCGAACAGATAACTCTAAATAGGCAACCCAGACAACCACACTTTGGGTAAAGCTACGTATCCACTTAAGTAACTCGTAATTTTGGTTACTTAAATACCATTAAATACCGTGTAATATTGTGTACCACGCGTTTCAACTACTCCTGGCTGGAAACTGCGATACAGTTTTTAAGTTAACTAAGGCAGTTTTCAACGTGTTCCAATTGTTTCTTCGTAGTGTTGTATTATTTTTATGAAATAAATTATGTTATGTTTATGTTATGTTTATGTTATGTTTATGTTATGTTTATGTTATGTTTATGTTATGTTTATGTTATGTTTATGTTATGTTTATGTTATGTTTATGTTATGTTTATGTTATGTTTATGTTATGTTTATGTTATGTTTATGTTATGTTTATGTTATGTTTATGTTATGTTAGCTCATACTTGTTGTGCACAAATAATTTATATTAATTTTAGCTTAGCTAACATTGCCCTAGTTACAACAATTTGTAAATACAATAAACCAGTGTACGTCCAACTGCGCTAGTGAATATCTTGTAAGATTGCGATCGTCATTTGAAAGAAAGAAAGAAAGAAATAACATTTATTCTGCACACACAAAGCAAACAAATTTAAAGCTGAAAGAGAACGAAAAAGAGAAGACAAACAAATAGCGACTAAAAAGTAATTACAACTACTAATCTAGTAATACTACAACTAATAAACCTTTAATTTAACTAAATATATATTTTTACCCTTCCCGTGAACGAATCGGCGTTATTGTGTGGCCAAAAAGGTTAAATCTCAGCATGTGCTACTTCCAGTCAAAGTCAAAGTCAAAAAAAATCACGGGCATCACTTGGACACGTCTTAAATTTACGTTGGATTTACACCTGTTCGTAACGCGACCAAGCGTGGAAGATACAGTACGATGGAATCGTGGATTTGTCTAGATGCATCTCTCCGGATGTGGATGAGCTGAGCACATTGGTGCGTGAACGTAGTGGATAGTGGGTACCAACCTTGAACACAAATACACTAGGTAATTTAACGAATAGTTACCAGGTGAGCCCAGAGAAATCTTTGTATTTTTTTATGAAAATGATGATGTCACTTGATACTCTCTTCAAAATCATTTTCAGTAATGATAAACCAACCAATATATCTAGAGTCGACACATAATGTTCTCTTTTTCCATTACCTTCTGTTAGCTATACAACATTTTATGATTCTCCTAAGAATAATAAATAGGAATCAGTCAGCCAATAAACTCGGGTATTACAATTTCTTTTGTAGTTTATCTAAGCGTTTTCCACGCTCCGTATGCATTGGCCCTAAGCTATAGGGATACCTCGTGACCCGCAGGTCGCGTTGCGGGAAAATGGCCGACGTATATAAAGTGGAGAACAACAATGCATCAATGCCTGCTCTGTACTCACCCGCATTTATATAGAATACAGCCTGACGACATAGAACATACTAAAAGATCGGTTCTACGAGCATCACCACACTAGTTATTTCAAACAAGTGTGGAAAAATATTTAGATTTCGCCTCAAAGTCATTTCCGTGCTCTTGACATGATTTAGAACTTTTTAAGTTCTACGATATGCCAGTTTCCTCATGATGTTTACCTTCACTGTTTGAGAATACTAGCAAAGCGCCTTCGATCAAATAAACAGTTTATTTGATCGAAGCAAAGCGCACATATTTTTATCGAACTGAAAGATAAATTGAAGCATGAATCTTGGAGGGTTTTGAACTTGAAAATAAATTTATATTTCGAAACTTCGCATACATACATATTATCACGCCCGTGTCCCTAATGGGTAGGCAGAGCTACAAGTAAACATAAGAAAACTTGCAGCCACTTCTGATTTAAAGTCCTAAGATGGATATAGTGAACCATGGTGACAGGTGATCAGCCCATCTCCCATATAGGTGGTCCATTTTGGAGAAGATACTATCCCTTAGTCTACTTTTACGACATACTCGGGGAGAGAAGAAGCTGGACGCATGCTATGATTTTTTTTACTGCCAGTCCAGCAGAAAACTTTAAGATGAGCTAGCTTGATCTGGATCCAGTTCTATTTAGTTATGTTTTAAGTCATTTGTCCAAAGAAATTAATCAGATCATTCTACTACTCATCAAGTAAGAGTCGGTAAACCAGCTTTCTACGTAAATGAGCAAGCTCAGGTTTGGAAGAAATTGAAGATGCCGTAAATGGGTGCAACTTTGTACGGAGTAGTTTGAATTTCCGACATGTTGATTGAAATATCTTTCACACGAGTAGGTCTATTAATTTATTTGCTATTGTGGTGTATTAATACTGTGTAGCCTAATTTAATTAACTAAAACAACAAATATACTCACATGCTTATCAAAGCTCACATGTGCTTTTATTCAGCAAAATAGATACAAAACAAATTACCTATATGAAATAATCATTTTTACAATTCTTTAAGACTTTCTGACATATTTTTTTTTTCTCCCAGTTTGAAATTAGAACTAAACCGAGGAGGTTTTAGTTATTCCGCCAAACAAACGAGGCGGCATGAACCTATAAGAATGAAGTAACTATTACAAAAATCTATGATAATGTAAGAAGATAAAACATCTTATTCGTCCAAGGTTAAGATGTACTGTGGTTCCACAAATATTGTGCACCTCGGCAAAATTCATGTTTTGTATGAAAAATAAATTTGTCTAAATATGCAACTAATAGTCAACTAATGATAACTGAACCAACCATTTAAAAAATAAGTATTTACATAGTTATTGTAACATCTCTATATTACGTATCATAATCACGTTAGTTCGTATTTCAGAAGCTAGACAAAAATTGCCGAGGCACACAATATTTTGTGGTACTACTGCACCTACTTTTTAGTGGGTAGGTAATAATGTAGATGGCACTACTTTTCCTTTTAAGCACGAAACCGTGACATAGGAACATTGCTTAGTACTGAACATGTTAAGTAATTTATTCTACGACTCGAATTATTCCAAACGCTCAGAATCAACTGCAGGTGAATTGTAAACGCGACGCAAGCACTTCTATAGGTGAATGCATAAACACTCTTAATTAATCCCCTAGCTTAGAAGTTGGATCAGACTTGTCACTTGGGAAAATGGTCACTCGAATGAAAGGTTCATATTTGTTTGAAATATTTCGTCCGTCCGTCTGTCAGTGGACTGTATCTCATGAACCGTAATAAGTAGAGTTAAAATTTTCACAGAGTGTGTATTTCTATTGCCGCCATAACAACAAATAATAAAGGGGGCCCCATACAAGAAACATTGTTTAATGTACGGTGGTACGGAACTCTTCGTTTGTTTATTCGACTCGCACTTGACCGGTTTTATTTGCTCTCATATTGTGAAGGAAAACATTGTGAGGAAACCGGCATGTTGTAGAACCTAAAAAAAAGTTCCGAAATATGGAAACCAGTACCACATAATACCTACATACTTTAGCTAAGTAAGCAAAGTAACAGTAGACAAATAACAAAATACAGTTCTCCTAAAGAATTGAAGTATTTTAAGGGTATTATGATCTTTTAAATGTCGTAAAAGCCGACTAAGGAATAGTATCCTCTCCAAAATAATGGCCCACCTATATGGGCGATAGGCTGAAATCGCTGATTCACCTGTCACCATGGTTCACCATATCCATCTTAGGACTTTAAATCAGAAGTGGCTGTAAGTTTTCTCACGTTTACTTGTGGCTCTGCCCACCCCATTAGGGATATGGGCATGATATTATGTATATGTATAAATTTTTAGTTTTTTCTTAAATAAATCATGGTGACTTGAGTTGTTTATTATTAGGTATTATAATTTATTATGACAAATGGCAACTCTAATGTATTATTCGTAAATAAATTGGCTGGCGCCAAGCAGGCAAATTATATAAACGTGAACCATAAATATTACTTTCCTAGTACTATTATAATTTGGCATGAAATTGCTTATTGCCAAAGTAACATTCTACCTCTATAATGACCTATTCCCATATTCTACTAACGGACGAAAGACCGTTATCATAGCAACGTGTTATCTGTCAAAAAACGTGTCAAAAAGCGCCGTACATTTTTTGAAAGAAAAAAGTTTCCACCTACTTAATAATAATTATTTGTGGACATTTTACACAGCGCCATCTAGCCCCAAACAAAGCAAAGCTTGTACAATAGACACTAGAATGGCTGATAGAAATTCTATCAGCCTCTATCTATTATCTTCTATCAGTATATAGAAATTCTATTCTATCATAAAATACTTATATACTTACTTTTTTTCTTTTCTTATCAGTTATCACATACAAAACATAATACTACAACGCTCAGACGAATCAAGAAGAAATATTCGCAGAACATGCAAACATTTTTCCCGTAGCGGGAATCGAACACGCGCCTCTTGCGTCTCAGCCGAGCACTCGCGTCAATTGTCGTTCAGTTGGCCATTAACCGACACTATTACAGTGTCGTTCGACATTTTTATACGTCCGCAGTGAGATTTACAATGTCGTAAGTTCTAATTTTGGTACTCGTATCCTCGTCACGTTGACATTTTCATGATTTGCAAATCTATTCTGAGAGATATATGACTGCACTTTAGGATATAATGACCATCTAATCTAATAATGTACACATAGAGTTCTTGTTACTGGCTGACTGACTAACTGACAATCAACACACAGCCTCAACCATAAGTCCTAGAACCATGAAACTTGGAGGTTACTTACTCATCCTATGGCACTAAGAAAGGAATTATCAAAATTCAACTCCCAGAAGAGTCAGCAGGAACATAAGGACGAAGTCACTGTGAGTTCCACTTGTCACATAAACATAAACGACTAGCTGCCGCCCGCGGCTTCGCCCGCATAGTACCCGAATAAAAAATAGTCTATATTATGTTAATCCAGTACATGGTACTATGTATATTCCAAGTTTCATTCAAATCAGCCGTTTTGGCGTGATTGAGGCACAAACATCTAAATATTCAAACACCCAAACATCCTCTTTTTTCACAGACTTTTGCATTTATAATATAAGTAAGATAAATAAGATTGGAAATTTCCATTGTTTGATTTCTGTTACTCTGAAGTGGCCTTATTCGTGTTGTTATACGAGCTGGTAATATTAATTTCAATGTTCTATTGACCGTTTCACTAATTGGTCCCGAACATAGACTAAATACAAAGGTCTTTTGTGAGAAGTGTATCCCATTTTCAATAGAATTATTATAAACCTTAATTAAATAAAACAATGTTAAGATAAAATACTTGGACTAGTACTAATGTGTCGTTACGTTAGGTACTAATAATTACTAATTCTAATTTCGACGACCTCAGTGGCTCGACTGAGACCTAAGCGAGAGAAATGTTTGCATGTTCTGCAAATATTTCTTCCGGGTCTGGGTGCTGTTTTTACAGAAAATAGTACTTAAGTAACTCATCAGCCTTCTGATTCCCATAGCAAGCTTTGCTTAGCTTGGGGCTAGATAACGCCGTGTAAAAATGACAACAAATAATATTAAAAACAAATGCGAATAAAGTAAGTGCGTAGCCAACTCTTGTGACGGAGTTTTTAGACAATTTGACGTGCCCTCCGAAGCACGGAAGCGCTCGGCTCGTAATGCCACTTGAGGTCACCCATCCCAATTCTGACCGCCCACAACGTTGCTTAACTTCAACGATCAATCAAGAACGTCTAAGCAAGCTACGCCACGAGCGCTTCAATACGAATTATTGGTGGGCAAACGCAAGATCTGCATTGACAACCCGCATTAGGTATATTGTACACTAGCAGCCGCCCGCGGCTTCGCTCACGCGGTACCCAGATAAAAAGTACCCTATGTCCCATTCCAGCACACGTAGGTAAAACACTAAGGACAAAAAAGTCGAGCAGTTCAACTACTGCCCTGCTCTAAGACCACAATAGTAATCCACCTGCAGTGTTAACAGTCCAAAATATTATCGCAACAATTTTTTTTAAACGCAAGATCTGCATTGACAACCCGCATTAGGTATATTGTACATTGAATCTGTCACTGTTCATCACTATCTTACAATAGATGGCAAATTATGCATTGTTTAACTTTTGACTGATTTATAGAGGGTTTTATAAGTAAGACTATAAATGTTTTCTAGATCGCCTTTAACTGTTTTCAAATCGTTGAGCTTACTTTATAACAAAATTTTACTACCACCAACCAATACTAAAAATTTAAAAATATGTGTGATTGTTTGCACTTCTCGCATAGCATTTTAGTGAAGCTCTTGAGTGAAGCCGCGGGCAGAAGCAAGTTTCCGAACATTCTTGCAAATTCACGCCGTAGGTGTGATATTGAGATAAATTACTAGATAAATCTCACACTAACGAAACAAGCTTTGACTCATTAGTTTGCCCGTTAACCTTTCGTATGGAGGCTGGATGTGTTATTTTGTACCTTGGTTTAATAAACCGTGTCACCCATCTAAGGTTTAATATGATTTATTCACAAAAAGGCAATACAATGTCAATTACTTGCCAAAAAGGTTTTACATTATAATGTAAGTAGGTACTAAATGTGTAGGTCATTTTAAATTTCAAATGACCCATCTAACGCATTTTATTTACAAAGAAGTGTACGGTCTTGGATAATATGTTGAGCTAGTTTAGTTTTAAATGCGATAAATGAGCTTACATTTTTTATTCCGGACGGCAGCTTCTAAGAATTCAAAGCTTCATTTGTGACATAACTTGAACTTACGTTAAAGCAAAGTTATGTCACGTGGACTGCTTGTTTACACACTTCAAATTATGTGAGTCTTTGACAGTGACAGTTTTGAAAACGAAATGTCAAAAATACTTTTTGATTGGGTTTTTTTCTTGTGTATAAGTATTGTTGGTGCGCAATTTGTCAGTAGAAGTACCGTCTATAAATCCTCGAACATTTGGAGAATATTTTTACAAATACCTGTCCTAATAAGTGTCATCAGGGATAAAATATAACAAGAATGATATCAACCAATTAATTGGTATCACAAAAATGACAGTAATCCAATATCCGCCAGTTCGAATACCGAAAATGATAAACAAAGTTGACGAAATAATTTCCAAATATAATTTAAACCACGATAATTAATTTATTCATCGCGATCGATAAGTCAAAGGTGACTCCAACGATGCACAGCGAGTAAAAACAGACGGTACGAAATCTATATAATATCTTTATTATACAAGTTTGATCGTAAAGCCATAGAAACATTGACATAACGACGTAACATAATATTTTATTAAAGCTTATGTAAATATCGTATTAAATGTCAGATTATCTCAGATAAGATAATGGTGATGGTTATTATGGAATACTTTTTATATTAATTAATTCGATTTATTAATTGGAGAAACACTTTAACAAATAAACCGTAGTTAATCGTCACTTTTTTTTGAGTTCTGAAGTCCATTAGAACTAGGCATCGTGAGGAAACCGGCATGTCGTACTTAGAACTTGAAAAGTTTAAAAACAAGTACCTATGGACTAATGTGGTGAAGGATTTAAAGTGCGCCTCCAAGGCTCCTTTCGTGCACTTGCCACATGTTTTCGAACTATTTAGGTTTGTTTTAGAATGTTTTCCTTCGCCGTTTGAGAGTACTAGTATCGCGCACATAAATTTTTCGAACAGTAAAATCCATTGGTGCATGGCCGGATTTGAACCTTCGACCTTTGGATCGGAAGGCGGGCCGCTACCACTCGACCACCAGTGCTCTCAACAATAGAAACCAGTCGACGGTCCCTATTAACAATGTCGGATATTATTTTTTACCAATATTCACTATTTTACATAAATAGAATCTAAAAAATTGTATGGAATACAATATTTTGTTTTATTGAAATTTGAAAATCTTGATTATTTCGTCAGTTTTTTGTTAATATTGTCGGTAGTTATAACTTTGTCCCCGCAACAATTTGGGTACTGAAGGAACCGGCGCGCCGGTTTTTACCAATTTAAACTTTTTTACCAATTTTTACCGGCAGCGCGCCGCGGTATATCCGTCATTGTTAATAGGGACCATCGCAGTGAAGTACTAATGTCTAAAAGCATGACGCTTCTTTTTAGGAAAATAAACAGTTTCTAGGCACAACAATCGTGTCCCAACACACAACTCATGCTAGAAAGCCACGATCAGCTTGATTCGATTTTCGTGACGCCCCGGTCGTAGAACAACCTATCTGATGAAACCCAACAATGTACGGATAAATCAAGATCGCTAATCAATACGAGATCGGCCCGCGTTCCCACGAAATCGGGAGATTGCGTGATTCGCCATATCGGCCAATGGCAATATTGACCACGCGGTTTTGATAGACCATTGGACAAGCAGAGTTTTGGTCATCTCTACAAAAAGGCCAGCGAATCCTTCTAGTATTATTTTTGGGATTCTCGGAGACACATAATGTATAACATTAGATGAAATCTGAACGAAAAATAAATAAAATAAAACGTAAGTAATGTCATAATTAATTTTACAAAGATAGTTTTTCGATACTGTCTGAATGACATGGTCGAAATTTAAAAAAAAACTGCCAAAACATAATCCTACTATATTATAATCGTGAAAGTTTATGAGGATGTTTGTATGTTTGTGCCTCAATCACGCCTAAACGACTGAACGTATTTGAAATGAAGCTTGGAATATACATATTACATGTGGATTAACATAATAGGCTATCTTTCATCCGGATATCACGGAACAATATTTTTTTAGATATGAAAATATACCTGTGAATAAAGAGACAATTTTTCAAATTGAGTTGTTTTAGACACAATGTAGACAAAGATAGTATTCTTGTTATAAGGGAACTTATAAGAATCAGCCCCCTGTATCTCATAAAAAAGCTAGCTTTAGGACCCAGACACGAAAATACGACATGATTCCTAGAAAATCTTTAGTGTTGTAGGTACCTGTGGATTTGTTTCTGGCCATTTATCATTCTGACCGAATCTAATAGAAAGGCAAAGTATAGGGTCCGAATCGACACGCGACTCAAATCGATTCAATACAAGTGCCATTTTAGAATGGAAAGGTGACGTAAGAAATTGCATGGGTAACGTTAGAGGAAATTTGGACGAAAATTTATAGGTATACCTATCAATTTTCGTCCAAATCTCTAACGTTATAGGTCCGAGGGACCCATAAAAATGTACATAGATACTAAGAACATATTTTCTTCAGCCCCTACACATTTACTTAGATAACTTACGAATAAATATTTTACTTATTACTTGCTCTTAGTTTTGTATTAAGAAATAGATAGATGTAATTTGTAATTTGTAAGTTGTGATGAGTGAACCAATAAACGTATTTTCTTTATTTCTTTCTTTTTTCTTTATATATCCAAAACTGACATATTTATGAAGAAATGTTTGCATGTTCTTCAATTATTTTTCCAATTCTGGGTGTTGTATTATGTATTATAAGTATGTATTTACAAAAAAAAGTATATAAGTATTCTATCAGCCATCTGGTGCCCATAGCACAAGCTCTACTTAGTTTGGTACTAGATGGCGCTGTGTGAAAAAGTCCGCAAATAATTATTTATTTGAACAAGCTGTTAAAAACAAAATGAGTCGTAATAGTTCGCATTATTAATTGCTATGCCACCATAGTTGAGGCAATTATAGAACAGTTTGTGGCCACCCCAATTACACTGTAGTTGGTTTAAGTGTCAGTTATGAGTTATACAAAATTAACTGCAGTTAATACGGCTCCCTGTTCAAAGGCCAGGGGAAAGAGCTGATGTAAATCAATAATATTTAATGTGAGACCTATGCCCAGCTTCCAGCAAGCAAAGGTTGTGTAAATATACGAGAATACAACTAATAGCAGGCCCGCCCCGGCTTCGCACGGGTTTTCAACAAATTAGGATTTTTTAGACCAATTTTTTACACCTCGGGTTACATTTTTTGAGATTTAGTAAGGATGCCTAATTTTTTTTTTTCAAATAAATTATAGCCTATGTTATTCTGTAATAATGTAGCTATCTACCGGTGAAAGATTTTTTTTAAATCTGTTTAGTAGTTTCTGAGCTTATTCGTTACAAACAAAACAATCTTTCCTCTTTATAATATTAGCGTAGAAGTGTAGATTATGCTATATATTATACTAGCTGACTCCGCGAACTTCTTACCGCCTTAGAATTATTAATGCAAATTTTCAAATGTTTTATTAGGTGCGTATTCTGCTATTCGGGCGGAGACGAACCCAACAAATCTAAAATCATGAAATCGGTCCAGCTAGAGGCCCTTACCCGCAGCCCTGCTAGAAAAAGAGACCTGCTAACGGATTGATTTGAATGACATTGTCAATTATCAAAATTTTATAAAATGTCAAATTAACTGTCTTTTCATAAGTTGATGTCTAAAAAGTATTTATGCGTTATCTAGGTTATTCTTTTACATTGGTGGCGTGACGGGCGAGTGCTCGGCTGAGGTGTGGATACGATTCTCGCTGCGGGACAAATGTTTGCATGTTATGAAAATGTCGTACTGCAAAAACCCGACGAGGCGCGTTACAAACAAGTTACGAGCACCAAGTTTCGTTTGGTTTTAGTGAATGAGGGGCCTGGGTATATAGACCCACGTTGCTGTATATCGAAAAGCGTCATAAATTTTGAAGAAAAAAAATGAACATTGCTGTGGTAATGAACGATCCGTCATCCATTAATAGAATATTGGAACCGGGCAACAGAAGACGTTCCGGGACATCTGTTTCCAGTTTTATTAATAGTATTCTAGATGCTAGAATACTTACTTCATTATAACTTCTCTATTACAGAGTCCCCGAAGCGGATATCCCGTGATGTTATTTCATTTAAGAGCTCGTTTCCCTGTCTATCTAGATAGATAAACCTGGTTCAAAGGAACTAGTGTGACGAAAGCATTTAAAGTGCGCCACAAAGGCTTCTTTCTGCACATGACACGATATAAGCAACGATATGCACGGTCACAAATTAGGATGGGTGACCGCAAGTGGCATTACGAGCTGAGCGCTTCCGTGCTTCGGAGGGCATGTTAAACATTCGGTCCCGGCTTTTAAGTCGTTAAGCCATGACGGAGGCCTTTAGGCGGCCTAAAAACTCCGTCACTAGAATTGGGCACTAGCTCATACGAACATACAATAATACACATGACACAAGTTTTCGAACTTTCTTCAGTTCTACGACATGCCGATTTTCTCACGATGTTTTTCTTCACCGTGTATAGGGCACCTAAATTTTTCGAACAGAAAAACCCATTGGTGCATCATTGGATGTATGTTCGTATGAGCTAGTGGCCAACTCTAGTGACGGAGTTTTTAGGCCGTCTAAAGGCCTCCGTCATGGCTTAACGACTTAAAAGCGGGGACCGACTGTTTAACGTGCCCTCCGAAGCACGGAAGCGCTCAGCTCGTAATGCAACTTGGGGTCACCCATCCCAATTTGTGGCCGCGCATATCGTTGCTCAACTTTAACGATCAATCGAGAACGCCTAAGCAAGCTACGCCACGAGCGCTTCATTGGATTTAAACACACGACCTTGGGATAGAAAGGCGGAGCCGCTACCACTAGACAACCAGTGCTCTTGCACCAGTTCCTGATAATAAGTTAAGTAATAAAGTTTTCTAAGAAACCGTCTAAGAAACAGAAGCTTAAGGCCATTTGTCCCAAAAGTTGGATTATAATAACTGTTAGAGCATAATATCATAGAATTAGTCGTATTGTATACTTCAATGATTCTTCCGATAGGTAATCCCTGGTTTATTACTTCAGCATCCGAAGTAACTTTGACAGACCATTTCAAAACGTATGAAACTGGCAATAAAATAACACTTATGACCACATAAGTGAATGAATTCAGTTAGTTCCCCGTCGGTCTAAGGAAGTCATTAAAACTATGTAGTGAGTTGGAAGCTTAGTGCAAGTGGGATCAAACCATAACCTTATCATTTAAACAGACTTGAACGACGAAGACGAATTAAATTAAAATATGAAATTTCGCTGTTGTAAGTTTCGAAAAGAGACATTTTGAGACTTAAAATTATCCAAGTAGTTTTAATGGTTCTATGTTGTCTATTACTTTTCATAGCTAAACCGCTAAATTGATTTGATTAAAATCTTTGGAAAAGATAGATTGCATCCTGAGGAAGGACATCGTTGACTAACGTTTATCTAAAAAAATCAATCAAAGTCAAAATAAAAAAATTGTATTCCTTTAAATCACGGGGATCACATGGACACGTCTTAAATCTACATTGCAATTACACCTGTTCGTAACGCGACCAAGCGTGGAAGATACAGGTAAGAAACCACGCTTGGCAATTTTTTTTTGAAACATGTTCACATGTTTCCAATCATGTTTATAAAAGGAGTTGGAGCATTATTCAGTCCCAAGTATTTTTGTCTTGTATATAATCGGATATTTTAAGTAAGCTTTTCTAAACAACTTTCGTTTTATTAGTTTTAAATTTATTAACTGTCAAAGTCATCTCGCTTGGGACTTTGTTATAGAAGCGTACACATTGCCCTTTAAATGATTTGCTAACTTTATCTAGCCTAATTATGGGTACGGATCAATGCGGATGAAGTCACGGACAACAGCTAGTAGAGATATAATGGTAATTGTTCTAGCATCAGGGGGGCCAACACAGTATTTCTTTAATGGTATCCATGAGCTAATAGCAGATAAAATAAGATAGCAAAATGGGAAATTTTAAAAGAATCTGACTTAACAGCTTTTTAACGACCTGTTGAGGTGTCAGTGCTTGTCAACTATAAGATTATACATAATATAATATATAATCATCTTAAAAATAAGGCTGTGACTAACTACATAACCACCAGGCATTACGCAGTAGAATTGCAGGCGGTACTTAACTAATAGAAAACTACAACTTGCTAACTAACCACAGCTAACCACTTAAAAGAAAGCTAAACGTACCCGCATTAACGGAAATAACTCAAAGTATCACAGAAAATACTCATTTATACAGAAACTAGGCACAAAATGTTGCCTACAATATCGGTATAAACTAAGGCCTTTTACCATCTATAGTAGATACACCGTCAGGAGGCAACTTTTACCTTCACAAACGGGACGCTGTAGTGCCCGGGACGAATTTAGATGGAGTAGGCTTGCTCAGCACCTATTCCATCCTCTCAGCTTAATTTCACAACTTTTTTCTTTCTGCCATTTTCACACTACAATATGTCAATGTCAGTTGCTGACATGTCACATGGGATGCAAGGGTTGTGAGGGTTGACGTGTATTTATTCTTCCAAGGTTAATGTTTATTTATTTGCCTTCTCTTTCTCTCTTTTGTACCTAATTTGTAGTTCTTTCTCCGCTTTTTTTTTTACTTGTTTGTTTTGTGTCTCAGAACAATAAATTGTTCTGAGTTTTGTGTGCCAACTAAATGTTATTTATTTTCTTAGAGGCCACACTAGTTAGATAATAAGTTACGTATGACTATTACTTACTTTTATTGACTTAATCTCATTATATTATATTACTTTAGTATACATAATTCTCATAGTTTTTGTTTCTTTTTATTTTATTTTATTATAATTATCTCAACTTGCTAATTCATAAGTTCTTCTTTTTCGTTTATGTATTGTATTTATTAACATATTATGGATTTTTATCTGAAATAAATAAGTATTATTATTATTATTATTACATTTATTACTATTACGTATTATATTGAGCATGTCCAAGCCGGTAACCAGCTTTCTATACAAATCCGCCACAGACAAGAAACTCGTTACGAGAAAAACCAATACATTTCCCAGTAAGAATTTATGTTCACGACGATATTAATTAGGTATCAGATACTTAATTCTCGGGAAACCTTTTTTAGCAATATTTGCACACGTCAGCCAGATTCCAATATTGTAACAACGGAAGAAGGATCGTTTATCGTAGCAAGGTTGTTATCTGACGAAAAGCGCCACACATTTTTTGACAGAAAAACAACGTCGCCTATGGATAATGAACGATTTGTATCCAGCACACATACATACATATCACGCCCGTATCCCTAATGGGGTGGGCAGAGCCACAAGTAAACATAAGAAAACTTGCAGCCACTTCTGATTTAGTCCTAAGATGGATATGGTGAACCATGGTGACAGGTGATTAATTGATTTAATCCAGTACACGTAGGTACTATATATTTCCAAGTTTCATTCAAATCCGTTCAGCCGTTTAGGCGAGATTGAGGTAGGTAAGTACAAACATAAAATATCCTCACAAACTTTCACCTTTATAATATTTACAACTTCTCTGCTGGACTGAGAGTAAAGAAAAAACAGAATGCGTCCAGCTGCTTCTCTCCACAAGCATGTCGTAAAAGTCGACTAAGGGATAGTATCCTCCAACATGATGAGATACAATAAGCAAGTATTCCCAAGGAGGGTTGACGTCAGGTAG
Source organism: Scotopteryx bipunctaria (assembly GCA_949320045.1). Taxonomy (NCBI): domain Eukaryota; kingdom Metazoa; phylum Arthropoda; class Insecta; order Lepidoptera; family Geometridae; genus Scotopteryx; species Scotopteryx bipunctaria. The sequence goes on along the minus strand of OX439459.1, from coordinate 2,635,470 downwards.
GCGGCCGGTCTTACTGACCCCACATACATAGAGTGGGATAAGGGCAGGAAGATGATGATGATGATGATGATGATGATGATGATGATGATGATAATGATGATGAATATAGTAGAAAGTAGGAGATATTAGAATTGAGTACACTCTATTTTTTCAAACTCAAAAATCAAATGTCATGTTTCTAAGCGAGTCCCTACAAATTTGGTATTCGGTTCGCAAGAGTTAGTGTAAACTCCACTATTACCTAGAGACTAGATTGGTAGCGAGTACGTACAGTCGCCGGTACAACTGATTTTGTCAAATTATTTTTGAACCCTCAGACCAAATAAAAAGAAAAGACCCCGCGCCGCGAACAACAAAAGTGAAGCCACCTTTTTATCTGTGTGTGAAGGTTTTAAGGTTGTGTGTTCCAAGTAACCTAAATTCATAGTATAATAATTAAGAAACGATGCTATTTGAAGTACTTACAAGTGAAAAGTGATTCCATGAGACTTTTATGTGATTTGCTGCTGTTGTTACAAGTTTTCATTACACAGGAAGGCATAATTCTATTTTTAAGACTCGTGACGTACTAAGAGCGATGAGCATGGTTTTAGTGTAGGTGTGTGCGTGAGCGTGTATGTTTACTTGCTGGAGCACGGTTTTGTGTGGCTTCACTTTTGTTGTTCGCGGCGCGGCGTCTTCTCTTTTTATTTGGTCTGAGTTTTGAACCACAAAACATTTGAACCTCTTTGATGAGCTACTATCTAAACCTCTTGACCGTTTGCAACTTTCTTTTAGCAACTTTCTTTAGACAGCCTGACTTTATATAAAAAGTAAATTCGTATGAGCTAGTGGCTAACTCTAGTGACGGCGTTTTTAGGCCGCCTAAAGACCTCCGTCATGGCTTAACGACTTAAAAGCCAGGACCGACAATTTAACATGCCCTAGTAACCTATCCCAATTGTGACCGCGCGCAACGTTGCTTAACTTCACGATCAATCAAGAACGTCTATGCAAGCTACGCCACGCTTCGCTTTTTTTACTTAATGTTATGGCGGTGATTGTACAGAAATACACAGTTTCACAATGCTATGTAATAGACACTTGGTATACCAGTGTAGAAACCACTTACCAACCTGTAGGTAGTACATACCTACCAACGGAATAATAACACATAATACTCGTATAACGGCCTCGGTGGCGTGGTGGGCGATTGCTCGGCAGAGACGCAAGAGGATTCGATTCCCGCTGCTGAAGAAATGTTTGCAAGTTCTGCAAATACTTCTCCCAGGTCTGGGTGTTATGGTACCATGGTACTCGTAGTTTCTGATACCCACGACACAGGGAATCCTAGTGTGGGGTCAGGACTATGTATGTGACTGTTGGCTGTTATTTATTTAACTAACCAAGTCTACAATACTTAAACTACTTTCAAACTCAAATTCAAAAAGTGAAATCGCATTGCTCATGCATCAATCGTTACTTCTTTCGAACCAGTGTGGTAAAATTATTTTAAGTGCGCTTCAAAGAGGCTCCTTTCGTGCACTTGGCACATAAAAATACTAAGAAAAAATATTTCCTGCAAACACACAATAATAATTGTACTCAATACAAAGAAATCAGAACAAATGTAAATGCTGATAGGTATTTTTTGTGGTTAGGAATTTACAATGGACCTCACACTAGGCCAAGCCTGCATCATACATAAGTTCTTATGAGCTAGTGGCCAACTCTCGTTACGGAGTTTTAAGGCCGCCTAAAGGCCTCCGTCATGGCTTAACGACTTAAAAGCCGGCACCGACAATTTAACGTGCCCTCAGAAGCACGGAAGCGCTTAACTCGTAATACTACTTACGATCACCCATCCCAATTGTGACCGTGCACAACGTTGCTTAACTTCAACTATTAATCAAGAACGTTTAAGCAAGCTACGCCACGCACTAAAAAAGAGTTTCGTTTGTTGCAAAATATCAGTGAATAATGCCTGCAAACCAATTCATGTGGTTTGCAAGTTCATTGTATGTAAAGCAATGGAAGAGAAGTCTAGATAACCCAAACATCTGGGATGCCGACTTTCTGAGGCATCTTGGATTGTTAGGAATCTTTAAGATTCAGAACTGAACTTAAACTGAATCGAAATACAAACTATTTATAACTAATAAATAAATAAATATTGAGGACATTATCACACAGCACCATCTAGCCCCAAACTAAGCAAAGCTTGTATTATGGAAACCAGATAGCTAATAGAATACTTATATACTTTTTTTTGTAAATACATACTTATAATATATAATACTACAACACCCACACCCGGAAGAAATATTTGCCGAGCATGCAAACATTTCTCCCGCAGCGAGAATCGAACCCGCGCCTCTTGCGTCTCAGCCGAGCACTCGCCCGCCTCGCCACAGAGGTCGCCAATAACTGACCATTTAAAATCTAACTCAAAATCAAATCAAAAGTAATCAAAGTATCCGTGGAATCAACAGGATAATTGACATTGTCTTGCTTCGACGTTGAATTTACGCCTGAATTTGAATTTTGTTCGTGACGCGCCGCCAAGCATGGAAGATACAGGCATGGAACCACGCTTGGCTATTTTTAAGCGATCCTTATCCTGTCTATCTAGTCGTTCGTGTCACTAGTTCGTACGAACCAGTGTGGTGAAAGGATTTATCGTGCGCCTAAAAGGGTCATTTCGTGCACTTGACATATGCAAACTTTTTTATGTTCTTCGACATGCCGGCTTCCTCACAATGTTTTTCTTCACCGTTTTTGAGTACTGGTATACCAGTATAGCGCACGTTCATTTTTCGAACAGAAAAATCCATTGGTGCACGATCGGATTTGAAACCACGACCTTAGAATCGGAGGGCAGGGTCGCACCCACTAGACCACCAGTGCTCAAGGTGCACTTTATATCCTCTCATCACACTGGTTTCGAAACAACTGGTGACACGACTAGTACCGAGTAATGTGAGAGAGGACAGTGACTAAACCAAAAGGATCGGATTACAAATTACTTTTCTATAGTAATAGAATTATCTGATCACCTCGCCCAGGAAACCGACTAGGCATAAAAACTGATACCAGAGTTATAGATCCTGTCCTGGAGAAAGCGCTTAACAAATAACACAAGCCAATTTCAACCTTAAACCGAAGCAGTAAGGTATAGAAAGACCTTGAAAGTAACTTCAGAGTATTCGTACTTTACTGATGAAATCACCGTTTCAATGAACCTAGGAAAAGCACTTTAATCCTTGCATACTGGTTTTTTTTATGGCTTCAAGTGCTTTCCTACACCCAGCAGTAGGATACTATGGGCTGTGAATGATGAGAATGATGATGAAGTCCTTCCCAAGGTACCACGCAACAGCACATCTGTGGCACCACTGAATTGGGAACCTACAGTAGGGTATATTTTTTTAGTGTGGTACCATGTTACTTGTAGTTTTTGATACCCTTTTACCATCGTAAATGGTTTTTACCTTCACTAACGGGACGCTATAGTGCTCGGGACGAATTAAGTTAGAGTAGGCTTACCCAGCACCTATTCCATCCTCTCAGCTTTTGCACCGTTTGAGAGTACTGGTATAGCGCACTGAAAAATCCATTGGTACACGACCGGATTTGAACCCACGACCTTAGGATCGGAAGGCGGGGTCACTACCAACTAGACCACCAGTGCTCTCAACCTTTTGATATCCACGACACAGGAAATCCTAGTCTAGGGTTAGAGCTATTTATCTCCTCATCATCTCTCTACCTTTGTCTCACTTTGGGGCGGCACAACAAGTGTTTTTCTTCCACTCCCCTATAACAGCCATTAGAACAATGTCACTTAAGGGTGTTATTTGTACATGATCATAGTAGGGTGGCTACAAGATACCAATGGCACGATAAATGGCCAACGAGTCGTTATCACTCATACATTCGTGTTTCTGAGACAAGATGTCAGTCTCGGCTATATAATTCATCAAGCCAAGTCAGACTTTTCTGATGGCTTGTAAAGAACATACCCTCCGTGCCCTCTCAACAATTCAGGACCGCATTCCTTTCAATATGATTATTTTTTATTAGGTTATTAATGAAAAATTCCTCCGGCTAGGTGGAGTGACGATTTGCCAAGCCGAAGATAGGGCGCAATGACGCCAGGAGGCCTATGGCCAACGCCCAGAAGTGTCCTACTACAGGCAGATAATGTTGATAAAGTTATTGGGAGAAATGTAGATACAAGTTGAGGTGGACGATTTGGCCAAATAGCAGTAAGGATACAGAATGCTTAAGGTCGATAAAGTTTACGTAAGATCTATACTTTACCCACAATTGCTGCAAATAGGTGATGCAGTAGAAGGGAATAGTGAATTTATTTGTATTATTTCGTTTATCATCATTATCAAAGTAATATCAAGGCATTTGTTCACAAACAGCAGTGGTTATATCCAGGTTTGGAAAAGACCTCTACCTACACCCTTCCATTGATTTAAAAAATGCAATCTACAATGTCATCTATCAGGTATGGAAATTAAAATAGAGCTGTGAGAAAAGTCACAAACTATGTATAGGTACTCTTAGTTTCATCCAAGTCCGTTCAGCTGTTACGCCGTGACTACCTTCAGATACTACCCACAAACATCCAACATCATCACAGTCATATTTTTTGTAATATTTATAGGACTTGGTTTCGCGTATTCTCTTTTTCGTATTTTCTTCGAATAGTCCAGTAGGATATTAATAAGATTATAGAAAATACTTAAGCGCATGTTCTTGCTATACATTTCTCTATGGACTTATGTAGTCATGGCTTGTAGCTATAGTGTTGTATATACATATATAGTAAAGTATGTTGGTACCACTTGTACCAACGAAAACTTGAGGTTCAAAAAACGTGTCTAGAACCTGAATTTGGCCAGCAAAGTGGCTCAAACATTCTAAGAACAAACATGAATAGAATATCTTATAGAGATCTAGTGAAATTACAAAACACATAGAAGTTTTTACAGTTCCAAGTAGAAACACGGTATCTAGTAGAACAAGTTTCAAGCTTAAAAGCTAAAACCTCACCTTTTAGGTCTTTTTCCTCACAGATTTCACGTAGAGGATGTTTTTCAACATCTTTCACCTCACAACACTTCCCATATCCAGCACTAACTTAGAAATAACTTGTACAACTTAGCACCAGCACACATTTCACTTCGAACTTAACACGTATCATGGGAGACAATTTAGGCACGTTTTGAGTAAGATGGATGAAATATGTCAAAGTGTTTGACACAGAAAGGGACTCGAAAGTGTCGATAAAGCGTTTGATGACCCGAAAAGTTGCTTTGGAACTGAGTGTTCGATGCAAAACGTTGGGTCTGTGCGCTCGCGCCGCGGTATGCGGCCTGTGTGCTTGTGTGTGTGTGTGTGTGTGTGTGTGTGTGTGTGTGTATGGTATGCACACACACACAGTAAGGCTGCACGGTTTTTGTCGAATGTCCACGGGGCAAGTAACGTTAGTGGTGGTGCGTTGTAACTCGAAGTTTCCTATTTTGAATAATAGAGTACTACTCATTATTAACTAGCTGCCGCTAGCGGCTTCGCTCGCCTTATACCCGGATAAAAGTAGCCTATATGTTATTCCAGCACATGTATTATGTATATTTCAAGTTTCATTCAAATCCGTTCAGCCGTTTAGGCGTGATTAAGGCACTTAAATCGAAACATCCTCACAAACTTTCGCATTTATTATATATCAGAGTCAGAATCGCGAATTATGCCCGTATTCCTAATGGGGTGGGCAGGGCCACAAGTAATCATAAGAAAACTTGCAGCCACTCCTGATTCAACCTCCCAAGATGGAAACGGTGAACCATGGTGACGGTTGATCAGCCCATTGCCCATGTAGACGGTCCATCATGTTGGAGAGGATACTATTCCTTGAGGATGGAATAGGTGCTGGGCAAGCCATCTTAAAAAAAATGATAAAAGTTGCCTCCTGACGCTGTATAAATCATCTACTATAGATAAGGCCTTAGTTTTTTTATAGGTACTATAATAAAGCTTTTACCATCTACATAAACTAGAGAAGTGCTTGCTCATAATTTTCGAAAATTTAAAGCCCGTGCACGATCGAGATTCGATCCAATAATCTTCTGATCGATATTATTTGGATGCCTCTTACTAGGCCTTACCTTTTGGTACCTACATTTTCAACACCTATAATTATATAACATCCTCAGAACAGCAAATAAATTTCGTTTATGTATCATCAATTAAATAATTTATGTTCATGTCGTTCGTAACAGATAAAGCTATGAAACTCGATGAATTTTCGAGTTGCAACGCTTGGATACTAAAACGAAGTTTTTCTGAAAGCTGCTGGTCGATGTCCCGCTAGCGCGACTCGAGCTTCGATGTCCCCTCCTTTTCTCACTTTTACTCACTCATACGTTAGAGAGAGACAGATGTAATTCCAGCAGCGAGTTATGATTTTGCAGAACTTGATGTGGATGTACTATGGTATTCCTTGGAAGAGTGTGACGGTCGCTTTTGTAACACCCTTCTAAATTCAAAAGTCATTCTTCGTAGGGATTTTAATTTATAAAGTGTGTTTTTTATTTGTCAGTGTAAGCGATATTGCCGTTCGGAGGTTTTATAGGAGTAGAGGCCTGATTGGTGGAACTATAACTTTACCATTTCATTTGCAGTGCTTGCTTTTCTTAACTAAGCACGTGGTGTTATAGCACTAAATCTTTGTCTATCACAATGTATATCGATGCATGATTTTTTTATATTGTTTATAATACCTATCGTATCATGATCACGTGTCAGTCTGTTATCTATATCTTTTTATGCCCCTCTGGTTACTCACCCAGTCGTTTATTAAATGCAAAGTGACCAACAAATAATTATTTATATATTAATACTTACTTACAATTATTTTAAAGTAAAAAAAATTACGTATCTTTTATAGTGGGAGCGCTATGAACAGAGATGTCGTGTAATATAATAGTAGACTTCAGACCAATATGAGGTTGTCCCTCAAAGGTTGTAATTTGTTAAACCGATGATTTAAATAAAAACACTTGCATAATACACTTAACTGTTTATTTTTATATATTATACTTAAATATACAATTGGGCTATTACGTAATAAACGGTACCTATTGCTTTGGTTATTTTTTCGGTTTTCATTAAGTATATTTTTCTTTCATGTTTTATAACGTTAAATTCAGTTCTGAAACTCTTAAAATACCCTCCTACAAAACCATCAATATTAATAAAAATACTTATTTCTTAATCCACGTTCAGGGAGAGCTTTTTAAAAGAGTAATTTTCATCTGTTTTCATTAATTTATTTCCCTAAAAAAACACGCACATGTAAAAAACATTTGAATAGCGCCTAATTAAAAATTATGATTTTGAAAAAGTTCTTCTCAATATAACCTTCGATGAATAATAAACGGTACGACATGGGACATTCCTCATCGTCTATCCCTCTTGCACAGCTGCCAAACAGAACGAGAGAGAAGGATGGCTGTCAGAGGAAGCACTCCCTTATCGTCCATTCCAAGAATAACTTTCCCATAGATTGTAAAGGACACTGTTGCCACTTTAGCAGCTTTTGGATACATCTAGCCACTTTTTGAGAAACTATAAAAAATCGTTATTTCTGAAGAGTTCTACCTGTCATACAATAGTAAGTATAGTAATTGTAAATATAAAAGCTCATCTAACACTTCCATTATACAATCCAGGTAAAGGTATAGGCATGCCATCATATAGATCATACCTAGTTTGGGTGCCTATGTTTTTCCTCTATGCATTACTACGTAGGTAGGTACTAGGTACCTATACACTAAGAGTAATTAATTGAGTGTAAGTGCTATGTAATGTTTGTTGTGAAAAAATATATTCTATTCTATAATATACTACCAAATAAAAATAAAACAAAATAGTTTGCGAGACTGTTATGATTTTGACGCCTGCGACGTCTCAATTTAAATTTAATTTTACGATTAAATAGGAAGGTTGATCTAAAGTTTAAAGACTTTATCTTATGTCGAAAAAAATATTTGATATTTTTGACAAAAAGTCCAGTACTAAGTTGGTATCACAGAAGAGGGTTAGTGTTAGGAATGCAAAAAGTTTATGCGCATTTTATACTCGTTAGTCAGATGGTACTTGTTTAGTATCTCACCCATCTCCCCTCGTTTATAGAGGAGAAATGCAATTGACAGTGACCTGACTGAACCATCTTCCTGTCCTATAAAACCTTATAATATTAAATCTGATATGAGGTCAAACCCTTACCTTACGATATTTTATATTTATAATATATTTATTAGTAATTATTAAATTATTTAGTGTTTCCCGATCTAGACAACGTTATCAATTCTGTTGCGCAATTTACTAAATTACCTAAATATAATTAAATAACTCCAAGTCAATCGAGGTTTTTTATCAAACTAAATATCAAACAAGTATTTTATTCCCGAAAATAAAAACTCCATCTGTGTAAATATTTTGTAACATATTACCATAGTACAGCGGCCATTTTGGATTTTTTGACATTTCATATAGCCTATGACCCAAACCGACAATTAAGTAAATCAAACAACAACTCATTTGTTAAAATCCGTCCAACCGTTTGGGCTAGGTTTGCTAGCTTCATACAAAAGGAATGTTCATACATACATACACATACACACATACGGGCTGATTGACAAATAAAGATCAGCGATAAATGTATACGACGGACGGGCACTACCGCTGTGTGACCAGCAACATTTATAATTACTACTATTTACATTGTAAATTTCATCAAAATCTGTTTAGTGGTTAAGGATGTAACTCATGTACATATAGGTACTTAGCTAGAGAGATAGATAGATAGACACTCACACAAACTATCGCATTTATAATATTAGCAGGATTATTTACTATAATATTCATTTTATTTTAATATTAGGTACTTCTCTGCTAGACTGGGAGTAAAGAAAAGACATGGAATGCGTCCAGCCGTTTCTCTCCCCGAACATGTCATAAAAGTCTATTAAAGGGATAATATCCTCTAGAACATAATGGACCGTCTTTAAGGACGATGAACTGATCACCTGGCACCACGGTTCACCATATCCATCTTGAGATTTTGAAATAGAAGTTGCGACTTTTATTTTGATTACTTGTGGCTCTGCCAACCCTATTAGGGATACGGGCGTGATAAGTATATGTATGTACTATATTCATAATCAGATAAGTCTCACATATATCAAATAATAACGACTAGACTAGCTCTATGCTAAAGAGAAAAGATACTAGTCCATGCTTGGAATCTAAACAGCTGAATCAATTTCTATGCAACTTTGCAATTGTGATCCTGTATGAAGTATCCGCCTATCAGTCTGTGGTGAATGATATAAATCTGATCTAATGCGGTCGTTTGGATGCTGTCTTTGATTCCGCGATTTGTTTCTATGGTGGAAAATGTAAACAAACTTTAGAAGTATTAAAATAATTAGCTTATAAAATTAGCATAAACTAACTACTACTACAGTGCCCTCCTAGTGAAGAACGCAGTAACTAGCATTTTTGTCAAAAATTTGTTAGATAAATATTCGGAATCGCCTAACCCTAACAAAATACAACATTCTGTTTTCAGTCACGTATGACATAGTTACTGCGTTCTTTACTAGAAGGGCAGTACTAATGTCACTAGTTTTTTCTAACCAGCGTGATAAAAGGATAAGTACACTTCAAAGAAACCCCTTTCGTACGCTTCGTACAATATCTAGTAGAACTTATTGCCAGTTCCAAAAAAGTGATACGATCACTGCATTAAACAGAATTATTGTAAAAGCACACAGGAAATATTATCTCAAAAGACTTCGTCTAAGTTTTCCCAAAATTAAGAAATTCAATTATGTTATCTGGTTACAGAAGTTATGCAATATCCCATACATTTAAATAAGTAATCAGGTGTATAAAATTATCCAAACATTAATAAACATTGAACAAATCAGAACCTTTTTATATCAGAACGCGTTTATGTCTTTTGTATTAAAGGTAACCAATAAAATGTTTGACGTTACGAGGGGAGACAGACTGCACAAAAAACGAAATTTCACAATTCCTGTCTTAGTACACTCCTACACCATAAGAGCAATATACCCTCCAAGTGAAGAAATATACCCTGAAGCGCTCGTAACGTAGCTTGCTTAGACGTTCTTGATTGATTGTTGAAGTTAAGCAACGTTGTGCACAGTCACAATTTGGATGGGTGACCGCAAGTGGCATTATGAGCTGAGCGCGTCCGTGCTTCGGAGGGCACGTTAAATTGTCGGTCCCGGCTTTTAAGTCGTTAAGCCATGACGGAGGCCTCATGGCCAGCTGGCCACTAGCTCATACGAACTTACTTACCCTCCAAAGTTCATGATTTCATGACTTATAGTTAGGCTAAGCGTTGATCAATCACTCCGTCACAAGAGTTGGCCACTAGCTCATACAAACTTACTTTAATCAGTCAGCAACATAAGAGTTTCATACATTTAAATTACACAGGTTTAGTACAAGAAAGTTTACATTTCTCATCCATAGTGAAGAATCCATCATGGCCGCCACATAGCCGAGTCAAATTCCATGAATATTCTGTTTACTGAGTGAGACTTAGCTGTGAGAGGCGGTACTAATAATTAACACATCCTAAGCAAATAGTGCAACGTGACAGTTCTATTGTTTCAGTTTAATTTAATTATGATAATAATATCCTATACAAATTAACGTACCTACTTAAGGCCGACTAAGCTGAAAGGATGGAATAGGTGCTGGACAAGCCTTCTTCATCTTAATTCGTTCCGGGCACTACAGCGTCCCGTTTGTGAAGATAAAAGTTACCTCCTGACGCTGTATAAATCATCTACTATACTTAGATGGTAAAAGGCCTTAGTAGTTACGAAACATAGATTTGATCTTGATTAGATCTCTGCCTACATTTGTTGAACCGATTGTCAAAGTTATTGGACGTAATTTTTCTATTGATCACACAGAAGCTTAAAGGAGAGTACATTACTCTTTGGTATAAGGATGCACTGGCTCATTTCATGCACTTATGCACAATACAAAACTTTAGCTTCTTAAAGTGAGCGTTCATAATTATTTTCATTTTCCTCTATAATTCCTATATAAATCCATATTTTGTTACAATCATTACAACATAATTGTTTCAAATGAATGGTTTTACTTTCAAGTCGAGAACAATCGATTAAACGGTCGGCGAGCTTTTGTTATATTCAACTGTGTTGCGCAACTGGACCAATACAATACCTCGTTATGAGGGCTACGTTTGTCCAGCTGGGTCACGTGGCATGACAGTATTGTTCGATCAATACGTGAGCTTTTTTCAATTAAGCTTTTATCAGTTTTCAAATATACTAACTATGACCTACTGCTCAACTATGCCATGTATTTCATCACATTTGTTCGTGCAAATAAATGTTATTTATGATTTAGGTTCTACCACATACGTTCTTGGCTATGATGATATGGATCAGAATTACCGTGTCCAGGTCTACTTAGTCCAGTGGTCCATAGTATAGCCGCCGCCGTCGCCCAAGCGCCATACATTGACCTACTCCCGCGAAAGTACAGTCAGTTCCAAAATTATAAACATTTTGGAACTTAGAAATAAACATTAATACGAATATATTTTAATGTAGACACCATTCACTTAGGATCTTATTTAGAGCGGCAATGGAAAACTTCAACTCTACCTATTACGATTCATGAGAGACAGCCCGCTGACAGACGGACGGACGGAGGCTTAGTAGGGTCCTGTTGGCACTTTTCGAGTACGGAACCCTAAGGAAGGGAGACCTTTGCCCAACAGTTGGACAAAAAATTGTGTCGGGTCTATAACGGTTATGAAAGTAGGTAGTGGACGGAAATAATACCTAAACCTGCCTATCTCTACATTAACTGCTAGTTCCCTCTATATAATTACCTGTAAGTAATAATTTATTTAAAACAATGCATAATTTCTATATTCAGTCGTGGTATCTAAGCGAGAAACAAGTTATGAAGTTACCACGTTTATCAGCTAACAATATAACGTGCCGTGACTTCGTTCGCGTTGAGTTTTTTTAAACGAACGTCCTCTAAGAGTAAAAGGAGATGTTTCACTTATATATGAAACCTAGGCCTGGTAGGCGCACACTTGTATAAAAATAGCTAAATACGTAACACCTTTCTAGTTTTTGTATTATTCTGCTTTATCTAATTAATGTTCCTAAATTACCTTTCTCACGGAGAGCAACACAAAACATGAAATAATATAGCGGAGCAGTATTGAGTAAAATGTTTTGACTTTGACAAGTAGGTAAAATGGCTGCATTTAGTTCGAGTAGAATCGAAATGTTCGTAATGTAGCTGTCAAAATCATAAAATTGTCAAAATACATAGTGACAGTGGCAGATACCGCCCAGGAAAGCATGTTACCATTGTAAAAGTCTTCATATCTTAACATTATATTTTTTTTAAATTAGATTTGGCGTATTTTTTCGAAGTTCACTGATCTTTTCACCATTCTTCAGTCTGTGCATAGACCAGGCCTGTTATGAAACATCTCTTTTAGGGGTTTCCTTAGTGCACTCATCCATCTTATAGAGGAATATACGCTCCAAGTTTCTTGGTTCTATGTCTTATGGTTTAGGTTGTGCATTGATTGTCAGTCAGTTAGTCAGTAACGTAAAAGTTTGATATATTTAGATATCCCCTGATATCCCTTTACGTATAAATTACAATTTGATACGCCTGACTGGCAAATGTCCGGGATTTTGATCCCGTCATCTTGTGGGAATTTCCCAAATCTTTTCGTGGTGTCTCATAGAGACATCTTTTAAGAAAAGTAGGTTAAAGAATTTGATATTACTTATTAGTACTGTAACCCGAAACGCGCGATAACGATAACGATAGTGACAAAAGCTAAAAAGTTTGAAAATATGTATCATGTGACGAAAGGAGCCTTTGAGGCGCACTTTAAAGCCTTTCACCACACTGGTTCGAAAGAACTAGTGACACGACTAGATAGATGGATAGAGTGACAAGCAGGAATAGACACACAAATAAATAAATAACACCCAACAGTAACATACATAGTCCTGACCCCACACTAGGATTCCCTGTACCGTACAAATATGAAAACCGTATAATAAAAATAAAAATGTTTACGAGAGCTACCTATACTGCAAAAAAGAAAATATTTGGTTATTTCTTACTATGCAAGTGTTCAGATTCCCTGAAATTCTGTCTGAGCTATTCCGTTAATTTACTCGCAAATATTCTTACAAAGAAACGACATAAGGACTCATGTGAAATATTTTTGAACATTCCAAAGTGGTCCGTCTCATAATTATCAAATTCATCCAAATAGCAGAGTAGTTTTAACGAGTAAGTATAGTAGATTTATAGATAGAGCGTGTCAAATCCATTCAGTTCTCTCTCAAAAAAAGCTCTCTTTTTTTCATACCTAAGATATTATGTAACCTGGTTGCAATCAGTTCCTATTCAAAACCTTCTAATATGACAGCAATATACGAATAGGTATGGCCGTCATAGATTATGGTTTCAAATATAAACTGATTGCATGAAATCGTCACACTGAGGTTGGTAGATTTAAAACTCATCATCATCTTCCTGCCCTTATCCCACTCTATGCGGGGTCAGCACAGCATGATCCTTGGATCACGGTGTAAGAGTTTTGGCTAAGGTGTTTTATGACCGGCCGCCTGCCTGACGTCAACCCTCCTTGGGAATACTTGCTTAAATTGTATTTCATCATGTTAGAGAATACTATCCCTTAGTCGACTTTTACGACATGCTCGGGGAGAGAAGCAGCTGGACGCATTCTATGTTTTTTCTTTACTTCCAGTCCAGCGAAGAAGTAAACTATTGAGATTTAAAACTATTGAGTTTTAAAATAAATCGGGCAGTTACATTTAACATTTATTTGTGAATTCAAAACGAATTAAAATAAAATAATTTTCCAATAAATAAAATAAAAAAACAATACTTTTAAGGGGAAACGTAAATTAGTATTATCAAAACGAGAAGGTAATCAGGTAAGTATCATTGCCTTTTTGTTCTCAAATAATAGAACAGGGTAGTCTATTTACACGGGTTTAACGGTACTGGAGTATTGCTTTGTTAGTAAACTTGGCTACAATACACTTGAGTACAATTACATTAATACAATTAGATAAACAAATGAGGTTATAGCTCTGTGTGTGGCAGACATATCTTAAGAGCGTCACGGTTTGCCTTCTGTAGAGTGGTTGTTTTGAAATGCTAGGTGTCCATTGCTTGGTATGTCCTTAGCGAGATTTAAACGATTTGACCCTATATAATAGCATTACATAAACTCTTACACCGTGATCCAAAGATCATGCTGTGCCGACCCCACATAGAGTGGGATAAGGCAGGAAGATGATGATATAGCATTACATAAAACCAGAAGTAGATATTGACAGAAAGAAATGTTTGCATGATCTGTAAATATTTCTTCCGGGTCTGGGTGTTGTGGTACCATGGTACTCGTAGTTTCTTATACCCACGACACAGGGAATCCTAGTGTCGGGTCAGGACTATGTATGTGATTGTTGGGTGTTATTTATTTATATTAGAAGTACTAGGACTTTTCAAAAACAAAGGTACACCTACCTATATGTAATAAACGTAGGTATATTATCAGGCATCTAGTTCCCATTGTACAAACTTTGCATTGTTTGGGGTTAGATTGCGCTGTGTCAAATGCCTTCTTTTGAACTATGTAAAAATATTAATTTATACAAAACGAAGCATTCGGAGGGCACGTTAAATTGTCGGTTCTGGCTATTAAGTCGTTAAGCCATGACGGAGGCCTTCAGGCGGCTTAAAAACTTCGTCACAAGAGTTGGCTCATACGAACTTACGTTTACCTCAAGACCAAAATAGGATTACAACGGAAGTATTGTATTTAGGTAAGTATACCAGCAATGTACTGCATTCTACCAAATACTATCGCACTAAAAGGGTTGAATAACATAATTCCACGTCACAATATGATTGATAGCAACCGTAAGGACCCAACATACTTAATACTACCCTACAATCAAACAAAAAGTCACCCTAAGAGATCAACTAAAGGTTGTAAATCGCCGAAAACAGCCGCGCTACGGATCACTCAGGAATTTGTGTATTAAAAACATGATTTTGACATGTCCTTTGATGCAGCTAAAGATAAAATGGATACTAAACCACTAACTCATAACAGTTTAATGGAATCGGTTTATTTGTTCAAAATGCATGTAACACGATAATGTTTGGGGCTTTGAATAGAGGTTTAGTATTTCTTTTTTTATTGTCCCATGGTAGCTCCCATAGCTCTTTTATAAGGGTAGGTACTCACTTAATTGTAAATATCATAGCATTTTTGAGAATTAAAAATGTTTTATTGGCATGAGATTAACCCAGGTGCATTATTGTTACTCAAAACCTTATACAAGGATTTCTATAACCAATAAATCCAGCCAATCGTAAAAATTCTTAAACAAGTATTTATTTAAAAGAACAAAAAACCTGACTAGGCTGTTCCTATGACAATCTCATCACCCAGACAAATCGAACGACACCTCGTTTATCAAAATCCGTCCAGCCGTTTGGACTTACAGCTACAACCAAAGGAACACACATACCTACATACCAACATACAACAAACACATTACCCTCCTTCTTCACAATCGGGTAAAAGGCGGCGGCGGCCTGGCGGTAGGATCACACAAGAACACAAAAGATAAAAATATCAGAACTAAAATAAACTTCGTTAATAAAATTATAATGATAAATTGATACCTAATAAATAGACATATGCAATGCATAATACATTATGCATGTTAGTTAGATTTTCTCGTTCAGTCATGATGCCGTGATCTAGTAAGCTATTGATTAAACCCTATTTTTTAGGGTTCCGTATCCGAAGGGTACCAACGGGACCCTATTACTAAGCCTCTGCTGTCCGTTCGTCCGTCCGTCTGTCAGCGGACTGTATCTCATGAACCATAATAGGTAGAGAGTTGAAATTTTCACAGTGTGTGTATTTCTAATGCCTGCCGTTATAAAAACATATAATAAAATAAAAGGGAGCCCTATACGAGAAACATTTATGTAGGTACAGTCACGGAATGTAAATGTTACGGAACCCGTTGTATGCGAATTGGACACGCACTTGTTTTATTTTGCAAACCTCATAATTACGACTCTGAGAAAAAGGTCAATAAAACGTCATTTTTCTCCAAAACTCACAAACAGTCATCATGACTCATGACTTGCGTCTAAGACTTAGACTATACAAGCAAAGCCGAATGCGGGAGTTTAGCCTTTTTACCAGCAACATTGTACAGATACCTGCAGGTCTACGTAATTACCACAACGACAATGAATGCAGTCCCGAGATAATTGTCCACAAATTAGAGCATGGACTTTACCGCTGGAGGTGGATACTCATCATCATCATCTCCCTGCCCTTATCCCACTTGCGTGGGGTCGGCACAACATGTTTTTTTTAGTTATGGGACTCGAATCGAAAATGAATATTCGTATCAACTCGAATCATCCGGAAAAGGACTCGACAGGATATCGCATCACAGGGGACATGACACCCCCCCCCCCCTCATCGTACACGTCAAAATGAAAAATCTTCTAAAAATTTACAAAATAAAAAAAGCTATTTTCCGCTCCTAGCCGCGATGCCTATAAAATTAGAAGGCTTCTATTTGTTTTATAAGCTGCGCAATAAAATTGTTTATTGTGCAATAAAATCTGATTTACTCGACATATTCTATTATTAGTGACCCCCTCCAAAATTACAGGCTACGACCGCGCCCGTATAGCAGCGGGTTATAATACAAGACTCTTTACAAAGAGCAGCTTTCAATCGAGAATGTGACTGCGGGCGTGTTGCAAGTGCAATATAACAATGTTGCATCTCACAGCGTGACAGATCACCGCAATCCGATGACAGAACCAAATGTGACTGCTTCCTTTACATTGAATTAAGAATGTCCATACATACATACATATTTTATGCTTTATTAAATAATAAAAATGATAAATAAATAACAGCCAACAGTCACATACATAGTCCTGACCCCACACTAGGATTCCCTGTGTGGTGGGTATCAGAAACTACGAGTACCATGGTACCACAACACCCAGACCCGGAAGGAATATTTACAGAAAATGCAAACATTCCTTTCGCAGCGGGAATCGAACCCGCGCCTCTTGCGTCTCTGCCGAGCAATCGCCCGCCACGCCACTCAGGCCGTATTAACAGAAAGAAACTTACTACAAATATAATTTACAAAATACAGTAGGGTAGGCAGAGATTACGGATCGCCATTTGCTACGATCCTGACATACTTCTTTCGCTTCCTTCACTCTCATTACATTCCTCATGCATGCTCGTACTATTTATAAATAATTCTTCATCATTTTATTGTTTTCACAAGTATGAAAACGGGCCCAATTTATATGAAATTAAGTAGGTATTAAATAAAAATACTACCTATCTGCTTGATTTAGCTTTTTGCCCTACGCGATGAGGGCAGTCTATGTAAATACATAATGTAGGTACTTATGACTTCAGCCGTCTTGGCGGTCTATGTGACTTAACGTTATATTGACGTATAACGTATGACGTACAATATTTTTATTGATGACTAGCTGTGCTCCGCGGTTTCACCCGCGTTTTTCTCACAGGCGGCCAGCAAGCGCGGCTTCCTCGTCTCGCCCGCCGCCGCGCCGCCAGCGTCTCGTCTTGCTTGCATCAAGCGCGCGTGGATTTCCTTAGCAGAGTTATTTTAGAAATGTATTTATTATACTCTTCAAAGATCTTATACTTACAATCATCAACAAATATATTTCAAAAAGATTATTACAGGATTTTATGTTGATAAAAAACTCTATGGCCCATAACTCATTAATAGGTACCAACTCTTAACATCTTACACACGTGATAACTTTTAAACGAAATATCCGATTGAGATGAAACAAAAAGCATTTTACTTCTACATAAATACTCTTTATAACATAATGCTTAATTTCGATAAAGATTCATATTACGATACATATTTAACGTAGTTTTTTTTCTTCAGACGATTTAATAATTATTTTGAACACAAAATCGGTTATTGTGATTAAACCATGATAGCTAGATATATGTTCTCGCGGATTTTTTTGTAGGTCTTAATGGGATCTACAAACCCGTAGTACATCATTTTGTTCTATTGTCAATAGT
The DNA here is from genome assembly GCA_949320045.1 of Scotopteryx bipunctaria. Taxonomy (NCBI): domain Eukaryota; kingdom Metazoa; phylum Arthropoda; class Insecta; order Lepidoptera; family Geometridae; genus Scotopteryx; species Scotopteryx bipunctaria. Next base: position 2,617,178 of record OX439459.1, on the reverse strand, counting down.
TTTTGCAGCGCACGCAAAAATAGGTTTTCGATTTTACACCTTGTGTTACAAAATAGCAATTTTATTACGGATCCCTAATTTTGAAAAAAATAAAACATAGCCTATAGCCTTCCTCGATAAATGGACTACCCAACACTGAAAGAATCATTCAAATCGGACCAGTAGTTCCAGAGATTAGCGCGTTCAAACAAACAAACAAACAAACAAACAAACAAACAAACTCTGCAGCTTTATAATATTAGTATAGATTAATAAAAAGCCGGCTTTCAATCGAGAATGCGACTGCGCTCGTTGCAATGCAGCAATGTTGCTCACAGCGTGACAGATGACCGCAATCCGACGCCACGATTAAATGTGTGAGTCCTTATCATGCTAGCTATACGCCTGGTTTTGCTTCACCTGACTACGCGAAGCAAAAAAGTTTGTTTTTAGAAGTCTTAGGTAAATAATGCTTATCTGTTCCCTCATAGCTTCAAAACTACAATTCGTCAAATGCGCCGTTTTGACGGTCCACTCAGTCTGTCTGTCTGTGTCTTTTACCTTTTCACGCCTAAACTGCTGAACGAATTTTGATGATATTTGGCAAGGAGATAGATTCCATCCCAGGAAAGGACATAGGCTACCTTTTATCCTGTAAAACGATCCCAAAATGGAAATATGTAAAAGGATAAACAAGATTACGCATAAATCCTTCCTATATATTATTTTTATAACAAGACAGATGATTTGACATTAATAATACTTAGACAATTAAAAAAAAATTGTTTATTACTCTAAACTTAGGTACACAGAAAAAAAGATACAATATGCAAATCAAAATATGTAGGTAAATAGGTACATTAATTGAAGATTCATTTTTGTTATGTTGCGCATACAACGTTGCGGGAGGTTGCGGGTCACAGCTAGTAGGCTATAATGATGCCAATCATCTTTTAGTTTATCAATAAAAAAGCACGGCTTTCAATCGAGTGCAGGTGCAGGCAACATTGTTGCAACTCACAGCGTGACAGAGGGCAGCAATCCGATGCCAGAACTAAACGTGTGATACTTCCTTATCATACTAGCTCGACGCTTGGTTTTGCTTTTGTGTAATGTAAGCCAAAATGGCACAACACTGCGTAAAGTAAAGAAGTAAATGAAAAGGCATGTTGAAGTGAGTTCTAGAAAGAAATATGAATTGCTAGGTATTACGAGTTTAACTTAAGTATGCGCACGCGCATAGAACGCGTTCACGTCTTTTGTACTAATATATTGTTTGCAAAGCTGCCTGTAGCACTGTTCAGTTGTAACGTTGGAATTGTAGGAATGTTATATTTTGTTGGATTGTTGAATTGTTGGATAGCAGAGTGCCTAAGATCATCCGTGCCACTTCCAATGGATAAAATTAGATTGAGGACAAATGTGTTGAGCTAGCTTCAGCCCGCGTTTTAAGCATGGTACCTACGTGGATAAAAATTATGTAGGTAAGTAGCCTATTCCATCTTAATTCGTCCCGGGGATTACAGCGTCCCGTTTGTGAAGGCAAAAGTTGCCACCTGACTCTGTATAAATCATCTACTATAGATGGTAAAAGGCCATATAGTAGTAGGTAAGTTACGTCGCGATTGAGGAGAAATATCCTCACATCCTTGTTTTTGTATTTATACATGTTAGAATAGCAAACACACAGAACATTTTGTAATGTATGGAGTAGGTATAAGTACAACTTTGTCGTAATAAGACGTAAGCCTCGGCGTAACGGATTCCTCTGCATTCTTACTGTGACGGGGTCCCAGCCAGTCAAATTCGGGTTAATAAACTGTGAAGTGTCAGTCGCAGTGGCATGAAGGGCGTAACGGCTAGTGATCGGTTTTTATTACTCTACTAGCTGTTGCCCGCGACTTCGTACGCGTTTAGTACATTATTTTGTTCTATAATCAATAGTTTTCGCAGCGCGCGCCAAAAACTATTTTGGGTTTTCTAACTTGGGTTACAATATTGTAATTTTCTTACGAATCCCTAATTTAAAAAAAATATATATTATAGCCTATACTGGTCCCTGATAATGTAGCTTTCTATTGGTGAAAGAATTTTTGAAATCGGTCAAGTAGTTTCGGAGCCTATTCGTTACAAACAAACAAAAATATCTTTCCTCTTTATAATATTGGTATGATTAACGTCCACCCGCGGCTTCTCTCGTGGTAACTGCCTGGATAAAAAATCCTATAGGTTATTTCAGCACACGTAGGTACTAGGTACCTACTAAGTATGTAGGTACATACCAAGTCCATTTACGCGATAATGAGGTACAAACAGAAGAACATTGTCACATCTCACAAACTTTCGTATTTGTTCTATGTTCGTTTTTTTTTTTATGGCAATCTTCCCAACATAGGCATTCTGCCAGCGTCACGTCATGGATAAAATAATTAATTAATACCATGGATGAAATAATTAAGTACCTACAGAATAGTGGTACAAGTACTTATTATAAAATTGGGAACATCTTGCCCAACAGCGGAAAAGTAGGCTTATTTGACAAAAAATACTTTCTTAAATATCTAGGGTGAATTCATCTTAAGTAGGTAGGTAGGTACCTAACCGTATGTCCCAAACCGGTATGAATAATGTTTGCCTCTCGAATGACTCACTTCACATAGCTTGCCAGGTAGCAGCTAGTCAGCTGACAACCGAGACATCGTAGGTTCTATTCTCAATATTATTTTTCGCTACAGCCCAGCAAATCACCCCTCCTAACCAGTGTAGAGAAAAAATAGTGTGAATGTAGTGACTCCTTTCTTCTTTCTAAGCTTTCGAGCTTATTTTTAGATATATCGGTTTCCCTACGATGTTTTTCTTCACACATATTTTTTCCAATCAGAACAATACATAAGTTAATACAATGCTGGATTCGAAGCTTAGAATATGAAGGCGGAGTCCGTACGTAGCGTGGTTTACATATCACTAAACCAATAATGCTCTAATTGGTTCTGTTCTCAAAATTATTTCTGCTAATTGTCGCTGCTCTAACTGGTACGTAGGTACCTAAGGCAATCCAAGATTGTGAATTTTAGTAAACTTAAAAAACGAAATTACTTTATTCACTGCTCACTGCGTTTCTTCTATTTACAGTCCTAAAAAATTACAACAAGGACAGATATAATTTTAGAGCTGTCAAACAAATATAAGTTCACAAAAATGAAAAACAAAATGGTCATTTGTATTTGTCTATAGCGCGTATACATCTGTATCGTATCGACCATGCGTCAGGCGACCCGCAGCGTTGGCATCCTGGAACAGTTCGACATCGTAAAGCAATAACTGATGATATACGCCCGCAACCAACAAAACAATTCAATAAAGACATTACTTCTTTATATTCTCATACGGGTTGGCGTTCAGTTTTAGGGTTGACACATAAAATAAAATTATTAAAAAAGTTTTAGTCTAAATGCCGCTAGGATGAAACCAATAGTACCTAGGTACCCCGTATCTAAATGATCCTATTATTTCAATCTATTTAGTCGTGTCACTATTTGATTGGCACTATAATACTACAATTAAACTTACCTAGGATTTTACTATCGGTTTCCAGGACCCTGTTACTAAGCCTCCGCTGTCCGTCCGTCAGACAGGCGCGTTCCGAAGGAGGGGGTGGGTTTAAGGGGCCATGACCCCCCCCCCCCCCCCAAATCGTACCTACTCGTCAAATTGAAAATCTTTAAAAAAAGCCTAAAAAAGCAATCTTCTGCTCCTAGCCGCGATGCCATTCAAAATAGAATGCTTTCATTTGTTTTATAATGTGTGCAATAAAATTGTGTATTGTGCAATAAAATCTGATTTACTAGACATATTTTATTAGTGACCCCCTCCAAAATTACAGTCTGCGACCGCGCCTGCTGTCAGAGGGCTGTATCTCATGCATGAACCGTAGGTAATAGTTAGAGTTGAAACAAAATGTAACAAATAGTAAAAAGATAATAAAAGGCCCCGTGCAAGAAACATTTTTAATGTAGGTACCTACTGTAATGGTACGGAACCCTTCGTGTGCGAAATCGACTCGCACTTGATCGGTTTATTTTAGCCTGTTGTGCCCTAAAAATTGTAAATTTGTGTATAAAAGAATACTAAATCAAACTTTGGCTTTCATAACACTTATTTTTCCTTGCCAACTTCAATAAAATCTTACATAGTTGCGTCATAAAAGCTCCGGTGTTCCGCAAGGAAGTATGTTTGGGCTTTCTCCCTCCACAAGTCCACAACATACAAACTCTATTAGGACCTAAAAATGGATATTTACCTCACATGATTAGACGTTCTTAGATTATTCAGTTCTTCCGCGATCCGTATTCCGTAAAAAGTCCTAATATTGTTCAGAACCATGATAATTTAAAAAACTATACAAACTCTGCAAAAGCTTATCAATAAAGGCGAAGACGAAATAAATATACCTTGCATCTAATAAATCTATAATTTAACAGAACAATCTTATATTACAAACGTATATAACTATTCTATCAGCCATTTGGTTCCCATAGTACAAGCTTTGCTTAGTTTGAGGCTAGATGGCGCTGGGTAAAATGTCCACAAATATTTATTTATTTCTTTAAACTATTATAATGGAAACCATCTCTGCGCTCCGTCTAATCTTATGACTTCTCCATTCAACATGGGGTTCTCCACAATGCTGGTGACTAGATGAGCGAACTCCTCAGGCTTGCCGAGCCGTGAAGGAAAGGGAGTCATTCTCTTTATGAACATTATCATTTTCTCAGGTAGGTAGGTCACCAAGGGCGTTTCAAATATACCTGTGAAATAAGCAATTTTCATTCAGGCCGTCACATACATACGTAGCTATAATATTATATTATAGCACACCATACAAAAGCACAGTATATTAATATAGAGGTACATTATAGCTACGTCTGTGATGGCCTTTAGTATAGAAGTTTCAATAATCTATACTGATACTAGCTTTCACCCGCGGCTTCGCTCGCGTGGTATCCGGACAAAAGTGTTTTTTTAGCATAAAGTACATAATACTATGTAAATTAATAATAATAATAAATCACACCCAACAGTCACATACATAGTCCTGCCCTCACATTAGTATTCCCTGTGTCGTGGGCATCAGAAACTACGAGTACCATGGTACCACAACACCCAGACCCGGAAGAAATATTTACAGATCATGCAAACATTTCATAAATCCACACATCCTCACAAACTTTCGCATTTATAATATTAGTAGGATAGGCTATAACTAGCACCAGTCCGCAGCTTCGCTCGTGTATTAAAACTTTGATTCAAATCCGTTCAGCGTATTTTAGAGGAAACATCAACCTCACATTGTCACATCGCCACATATTCACAAGCTTTGAGAGTTAGCTTCGAACTAATTAATTAAAGACCTCGATGGCGTACCGCGTGGCAAGAGTGTCCGGCTGAGACGCGAGAGGTGCAAGTTCAATTTCTTCCAAGTCTGGGTGTTGTTCCTAGTGACAGGGAATCCTAGTGTAGGGTCAGAACTATGTGACTGTTGGGTGTCATTTTCCGTTTCAAGTTACCTGGTGCAACAGTGACCACTCTGATGCCTCTCGAAGCGAGGTCCCTGGCTATCGGCAGCGTCATGCCAATGACCGCCGCAGTGGAAGCCGCATATGCAGCCTGTCCAATATCCCCATCATAAGCTACCGTAGATGCTGTGTTCACAATAACACCTCTCTGTCCATCTGCATTGGGTTCATTTTTGCCTATTAATCCAGATGCTAGGCGGATTGTGTTGAATGTACCTATTGTATTTATCTGGATAAGAAATAAGGTATTAATTAAGTACGTATGAGCTAGTGGCCAACTCTTGCGACGGAGTTTTTAGACCGCCTAAAGGCCTCCTTCATGGCTTAACGACTTGAAAGTCGCTGTAACGTGCCCTCCGAAGCGCGGAAGCCCTCAGCTCGTAATGCCACTTGCGGTCACCCATCCCAATTGTGACCGCGCACAACGTTGCTTAACTTCAAAAATCAATCAAGAACATCTAAGCAAGCTACGCTACGAGCCTTAATAGATGTGGGATTTAAGAGTAGTGAAATAAGTCTTGAGTTGAAGGAAACGTTTTATATGAAGGGATGCATGAATGAAGTGAGTGAAGAGAGTGGCAGGGATACATTATAGTGGCTACATGGTATGAGTAAGGTGTGCTTAACTATTGTAAAATATTAATACAAAAGACTGCTTTACAAATTGTGTTTATATTCCTTCCTCCGTTCTTTAATAATAGCAACTCTATTATAAGTCTCCAAAGACTGCTTACTAGCAGCGGTAGTATATAGGTAATATGCATTAAACTGTACAGCATTACAGAACAGATAACATATAATAACAAATAATAAAAATAAAAAGCTCCACACAAGAAGCAATTTTTAATGTACTGAACCCTTCATACACAAATTTGACTCTAACTTGACCTGTTTTTTACTACACTCACTGGCGTGCATAGTCTGGGAAAATGTATAGTAGAGTTACATAGTAACCTAAGTACATAATATCAATCTTACATTGATAATTTTGGTAAAGTGGTCCAGGTCGCATGCTTTATCCTTATTAAAGTTGTATATCTGAACTGCAGTAGACTGTCCGGCACAATTCACAAGGGTGTCGAGTCGACCATACTTATCTTTGGCTATATCTAGTGCTTTTTTTACATCTTCCTCTGAAGTTATCTGAAACAAAAAATCTGAATAAAAAGTTGGGAAAAAATACTGTATTTTTGTAAATTTACTTGGGTCTGGGTGCTGGATACAATTTTTGTTTTTGGTTTAAAATAATAATGTTGAAATAAAAATGAACTCACACATCCAGCAGAAGCGATAACATTGTCACCAAGTTTTGCAGCAACTTCCTTAGCTCTTGTTCCTTGAACGTCTAGGATCACTACTTTACCGCCATTTTTCACCAATCGCTCCACAGTAGCCTTCCCTAACCCTGAAGCTCCCCCGGTTACGAGACTCACCATACCCTGAGGAATCGGCAGATAAGGTTATGTTTACGTATTCATCTCGCTAACTATACGTTTCTTGGTTTTGATATACCTTTAACATTTTTAATATGACTATTCTGAGCTCAATTTATACAAAATTGTTCGCTTTTGAATAAGGTAGAATTTAATTCAAGAATTGCAACAAAACCTCTAATTCTGTACTGAACTTATCTATTTATTTTATTATTTTCTAATCACTCACTATTTGACAGTTGTGGTACGCAGCTTTCTCTCATTTTCAACCAAATTAGAAAGAGATGCCAATATACCAGTCCAATGCCTAATGCTTTCTTCCAAGGCCTAATGCTAAAAATGAATACAAGCTTAGCCGCTTGACTACCATAGACTAAAATATATTTTGAATAATTCGACGAATGAATTGATTCGATTTTTGTAAAATATATCGTGTGAAAAATCCTATCCAACTAACAATTTTTTACCTTTGGCAACACTAAAGAAAATAAATGAAATGGATGCCGGCGTTCCGCTTCGGATGTTTGTTTTGTCTTCGCGTAGTTCGTGAATTTCTATTATTGTTCCCTATTTCTCACTGAATAAGCTCATTCCAAAGTAATTTTTGTAGCGCCAGTGAACATGGCGAAGGTCGAACAACCACTTTTTGTGCTGCCAAAGAAGAGAAATGGGAAAAAAACGAATAGCAATGCCGGCCATGTAGATCACATAATCACTGTACAGGTATAGAATTTTTCAGTATTTTTAGAACAATAATTAACATCACCCCCTTCCATTTTATTTCCATTTATTGAGTCCCATCGGTCAATAATGGGTGCCTTTACTTTCAGGGGTCAGGGGATGAATCTCAAGTGAAGTACAAAAATGGACTATCCCCAGTTACAGAACATGATAGCAGCATCATACAGTCAGTAGAAAGCCTAAAAGCAAGCATGAAGATAAACCTGCCCAGCATCAATGATGTCAATGATGAGGACTTGAATGAAAACACAAATGACGACGCTGAGAAAAATCACATCCAGAAGAATGGGTACCAAGCTTTGTCTACCAATACCAGCCGCGAACTGATTGATCTGTCTCCAATATACGAAAACTCGTCTGATGCTTGCTCGAGCCATGGTGACTTGCGAGATAATGAAGATTTGCAGAAAAGCTGCAAAGTCCTCAATGAAATCAATGAATGTACATCAGCAACACCGAATAGCCTCTCCCAAACTCAATCTGAGAATAGTTTTGAGATGGGAAATATGTCTGATAGCCTTAAGAGTGCCAAGAAAAAGAAAAAAGTGAACATTGTTTCTGAATTACATGATGCGGACACTGACTCGGAAATCACTGCTCTGAAGGCGGAGTCTGAAAGTGGATCTATTACGGGAGATTGCTCTCTTACTGACAACTCTAAAGATAATTACTTAACTATGACTGGTACTATAAAACGGGGAAAGAAGAAAGGACAGCAGATTGATGTTAAATTAAACATTTCACGTGAGGAACTTGAGATCATCGAAGCTGCGATTGTAGCTGAAGAATATGAGAAGATGGACATTTCTAAGTGCTCTTCAAGCAAAGGACCTCACATTTTCCTGTTCACCATGCTTTGTTTCCCGTTTGTGGCCTTGGCATCTGCTGGGTACTCATTCTACATTGGCACTCTGGCTTGGTACAACATTTTCTTGAACTTAGCTGATACTTTTACATGGAAGACTGTAGTTTTTCTTCCGATTGTAGTGGTTCTGTATCCGTTTTTGATTGTGATTTTGAATATTGGCATTGGATTGTATGCTGGGATAATCCAGCTCACATTCAGCTTCGCCAATTGGTGGATGGGAGTATGTGACTTTGAGAAAGGCTTCTACGGCTGGCTTTGTAATGCAATTGGTATGTCTGACTGCAGTCCATATGAAGTTGTCATTCTGATGGATGTGAAGTCGTAAATTATAATATGTATTTGATAATCTAGTCACTGCCATTTTATACCATAGAATAAGTATTTCATAATTTAGAAAGAGATCTGGGCAAGGATTACAGGAAATGAATGTATCTATTTGGAAAGGGATCAAGAAGGATTTATGGATATCTAGTATTTAATTGAGTGTTTGTAATCTGTAGATCTAATGCTCTTGCATTTATTAATATTTCTAGTCCATAGCTTCCAATGTAATCTTTGCATTTTAGAAAGTTTTACATATCTTATGATAGTTGTAGATTTAGAGTAAGTCAAATGTTTTAGCTTAATTACACTGCAGCTACACTATTGGGCTTCAATGAACTTGCCATAAAAAGTGACAAGTATAGGCATATAATTATCAGAAAATACACATCCTTCTGTATTTTCTGAACTTGGATTGAACCTTTAACAAAGCCCGATAGAGTAGCTACAAAGTTCTAGGTTAATTGTGCTCGACATTCCAAGAGTTGACATTATTTACTTGTGTTCACCAGTTCTAATGATAAATGACTAATAATGAAGATCTCATATTATTCTCATTAATTAACTATTTATTGCTTATCTGCATAAGCAGACAATTTTTTTGAGCATGTTTTATAACTAGCTGGGTCTAGAATGTTTACACTATGCATAATCATATTTATATAGAAGACTGATGTATCCTAGTCACTATTGTGGTTCTTCTATTCTACATAATAAACATGATTTACTAAACTGAAGTTTTACTAAAACAATAACAATTTATACAAATGTCTCATGTGTCCTTGGGTGCACTTTGTTCAGATTTGGGTTGCGCCTGTTTGAATTCTGTGTCTATCCTTTCTTTGGCTCTGACTATTTTTGATTGTAAATAGAAGGAGCCTCCTTTTGCTTTGTCATTCATATTGAAGAGATGTTCGTAGTTCTGTTGAATTTTTTCAGCATCTAATTTCTCTAAGTTAAGTATCTGCATCGCTTCTTCTAGTGTGAGGCCGGTGGAGGCGTTGGCAGCCGCTCTCCTTGTACCTTCGGCACCTCCACCAGCCCGCTTAGCTGCCTCTTGCGAAGCAGCTATTTCCTGCCTCAGGGCCCTCGCAAACGCTCGCCCGACCACTTGAGCGCCTAGAACTATTATTTGTGCTATGTATTTAGCCATTTTTTACTCAAAAAAGGTGAAGAAACAACTAATGACATTACGACATCGGTGTTTTGCCAAAATATAATGACAGATGATTTTTAGAGGTTAAACCGCGTCCGCAGGATAAACTTGTATTATTTTTATTTGAATTGAACGCATCCAGAATTTGTCATCATCATCATCTTCCTCTTCCTACCCTTTTCCCATTTTATGTGGGGTCGGCACAGCATGATCTCTTCTTCCACAATTATGTACCTACCTACCTCTATCAACAGTCATCTCCGCACTACTGCTACTCGCTCCTTTCTGAGCTATGTCGTCCAAGCGTAGTTACTCTTTGATGTCGTCTTTCACACAATCCATCCTATTTTTCTCCGGCCTATTTAGACTCTAAACCACTCTAAACCCATCCACATTCATACCTACTCTCTTCGCAGCAGAACTTTCATACTTTCATCTTTTATTCAGAGGGTGACACCTCGGATGGCATGGCACGGAAGCAATAAGTTTAGTCGGCAGAATAGCATGTCGTGCCGAGGTCGTGGTAGGCTCTGAATTTTGACGACATAATCGCGCGGCTCGAGCGCGCGCATTTTTGACAGTTCGTTCGTTAATGTCTGTTTGTATTTTGCGAGTCGGTGTATTTTATTAAGATTTTAATAATATTTACTGTACATAAGTTTATAACAAGTCCTATATCGTAATCGAGTCACTAAGTTAGGCTAAATAATGGTAAGTTTTCGTCTCACTACATGCTGTATATTGGACTCTACAGGATAATAATTTTTTCATTGCTTTTTTCGGTGTTTACGACTCTAATTATGACTTAGGACTCTCTGTGAGCTATTTACTATTCTCTATCTGTTCCTACTGTACACAAATACAACCCATTTATTGAATTAATAACAAAGGTAAACCAAATAACTGTCACATAACCTTATTTATGTTTACTACTGCTTTCTTCCAATCCATGGCTTTATGTGGATTGACACACCATAGTACATAACATACTTACTACAGATACTTTAGAATCTCCTGTAAACTATCACAATCTAGTTATATGATGTAAAAGTAGTTATAAAAGTCTCACCTTTCAAAAAATGTTTAGTCAGTTATTTTCAAGTGAACACACAGTGAAGCTTATGAATTAAGGGCAGCTAATTTTTTTTTGCATGTTTAATATATGCTACACCAATACATAATTAAGGGACTGGGGGATGTGGGAGTATTAAGATGGGGGAAATTTCAAGTGAATATGAATTATATTTTTTATACAGAGTTCACCGATACCAGACACACCTTCTGAAAGAGACGGTGCCAGGTCCAGAATGACATCACCTGCTCGGGATTATGAGCCGTTTGAGGATGAGGCTGGGATCCTCGGAGACAACCCTCAGGAGGAGGAGGAGGATGGAGAGGAACTGTTTGGAGATAATATGGAGGCGTAAGTGTATACAAAGCCTATAAATACAAGTTTTTTTAGTACCTGTTCACCTGTCACATTATCCATCTTGGGATTCTGAATCAGGAGTGGCTGCAAGTTCTCGTATGTTTACTTATGGCTCTGCCTACCCCATTAGGGATACGGGCGTGATAATATGTATTTATGTATATACCGCAACTAACATAACATGGTAATGGTGTGTTACAGAGATTACCGTCCGATGCCGGGGCTGGATCGCTACGACGCTGAAGACCTAGATGATGAGAACTATGACGCGATGTCAATAGGAGATCGCGCAGCCGCCGAACAGGAATTACGGCGGAGGGACAGAGAGGAGGGCCGAGTACGGAGGGACGACAGAGACCTGCTCTATGGTAAGTCATGAATAGATAGCTCAAATTGTAAAAGATGTGTACCACCTTTTAATTGAGTGTGCTCGGAGTGCAACTATGAAGCAACAATTGTTTCTTTGAAGGCAAATCAGATTGATTTGGGCCTGTTTCAAAGTATATTAGCTGCGCAAACATCAGACGCGGCTAAAGTGCTTTATCAGCCAATAGATGATCTGAGACTCAGATCGTCTATATCTTTACTTCAACTCAGATTCTGAGTTGAAGTATGCGTAAGAAGTTACGATGAAACAGACTTTGTCGTCAGTCGACGCAAAGTACATTACAAAACAGAGGGGAAAAAAATAAAAGTCATGAATAGACAATCGCAAGACATTGTTAGCTGAACCACCATCTACTCAGAATAGGAGCTATAGGAATATCTAACAGACAGCAGACTCTGTCGCGAATGCTTTCAAGAGGAACAAACGCTTAACACTTCACTGTTCCGCCACAAATGATTGCAGATTTGCAGCAGGTTCATTTTACAATTTTACAGTTTTTAGGCCGCCTAAAGGCCTCTGTCATGGCTTAACGTCTTCAAAGCCGGGACCGACAATTTAACGTGCCCTCCGAAGCACGAAAGCACTCAGCTCGTAATGCCACTTGTTTCCAGATGAATCAGACGAGGAAGGCGACGCGCCGCGCGCCAAGCGCCGCCGCGCCGCCGAGAAGGCCGCCATGGGGGAGCACGAGCCGGTGGAGGAGGGCATAGAGAGTATCGAGAACTTGGAGGATACCAAGGGATACACCACCAAGGAGTGGGTGTCCATGCTTGGGCCTAGGACTGAGATTGCTAACAGGTTTGTTGTAGTGTAGAATTTGTCGATTAAGGGATATATCAGACAGAAGGCGTTCGGCGTTCAAGCGTTCAAGCGGTCAATTTTGCGCTCGTGTTAATGACCTCAAAATTAATAATTTCTGATGAAGAATAATCGTCATGAAACATGGACACAGTAGTGGTAACACGTAGACCGTCCAACATTGCAAGTGCTGGCCGAAACATGTTTGTATTGTCTAATGACAAAAAAGCTGTGAATGTTGTATATAAAGACATTCTGTAGTATATTTAGGATCAGCATTGGACCCATGCGAAGCCGGGGCGGGTCGCTAGTCTATACTAATTATTATAAAGAGGAAAGAATTTTTTGTTTTTTTGTTTGTAACGAATAGGCTCCGAAACTACTGGACCGATTTCAAAAATTCTTTCACCAATTGAAAGCTACATTATCAGGGTCCAGTATAGGCTATAATAAATTTTCAAAAAAGAAAATTGCATTATTGTAATAGGTAGAAAACCCATAATAGTTTTTGGCGTGCGCTGCGAAAACTATTGATTATAGAACAAAATAATGTACTACACGCGTACGAAGTCGCGGGCAACAGCTAGTAAATAATAAAAGTAAAATCGGCTATAACTTTACTACAGGTTCAAAAACTTCCTCCGAACGTTCACAAACTCAAAGAACCAGTTTGTGTACAAGGAGCGCATTCGAAGAATGTGCGAGAACAACCAGGCGTCGTTCCACGTGGAGTTCGACGTGTTGGCGCGCCGGGAGCAAGTCCTGGCCTACTTCCTGCCCGAGGCACCCTTCCAGATGCTGCAGATATTCGACGAGGTGAGAACAACCAGCCTTCACATGCTAAATATCTAAATGGACCAACCGGGACCGACAATTTAACGTGCCCTTTGAAGCACGGAAGCGCTCAGCTCGTAATACCACTTGCCACCCATCTTGGACACCCATCTAAATTAAGACCGCGCACAACGTTGCTTAACTTCAACGATCAATCAATAACGTCTAAGCAAGCTACGCCACGAGCGCTTATACATCTTGAAGCGAAAGAAGTATTTCAGGATCGTAGCAAATGGAGATCCGAGATCTCCGCCTACCCCTATGGGAGACAGGCGTGATTTTATGTATGTATACAACTTGCTCCATTATTAAATCCTCATCACCAAATGTAATAGACATTTTTAAGCGAGACAATCATCATCACAGTATCCTGTGCATTATCCCCCTGCTGACCCTCCCGCAGCTAGCCCAACACCTTGAAGTACCGGAGAAGGACTTTGGGATGTTGGCAGCAGTGTTCCATTATCCTCGATAGTGTTGAGGTCGTTGTTGGTGCTGACGAGGTTGATGATGATGCCTGGTATTGCTCGATGACAGTCTGCAGTCCCGAGTTGTGTCTTATTTTGTTGCGGTGAAGTGTTACATTTAGAACACTATCTCAACCATAATTTCTAAACATAATGATAGCTGACCATGACTTTCTTCTTACAGGTGGCCAAAGACATAGTCCTCCAGATCTTCCCGTCATACGAGCGAGTGACTTCCGAGATCCACGTCCGTATCTCCGACCTACCCCTTATCGAGGAACTGCGAACCTTCCGTAAACTCCACTTGAACCAGCTCGTCAGGACTGTGGGGGTGATAACAAGTACCACAGGGGTACTGCCACAGCTGTCCGTTGTGAAGTACGACTGTAATAGATGCGGGTATATCCTGGGCCCGTTCGTGCAAAGCCAGAATGCTGAGGTGAAGCCGGGCTCTTGTCCCGAGTGTCAGAGCGCTGGACCGTTTATGGTGAGTTTTGTTTTATACACCAATACACTTTGCGTCCTGCAATTTAAAACGCTACTGTAAAAGTTGATGGGATTCACTTATAGGCAAGTTGCATGTCGAAATTGATTCAAAAAATTAGTACCACAAAAACATTGTTAGGAAACCGCCGTACCGTGAAACCTAAAAAGTTCCATAACATGTGTCAAGTGCACGAAAGGAACCTTTGAGGCGCACTTTAAATCCATTATTATACCATATATTTTTGTTATACGTTATACCATACATTTTTGAACGTAGTAGCTAGTACGTAGTAGAAGTCGCTACTTCGTTAGACAAAAAGTGACTTAGCTTACTCAATGATTTTATTAATTTCATAAAACAACTATTTCTGTCTTTTTAAAACTAAAAAAAATATGCCTTGAACCTATTTCATGCTCCCAAGGATACTACAATAGCATTGTAAGTATGCTTACTTTGTATTTGTATTATACAAGCGCGAAAGGCAGGGGGGAAGTGGGGCAGGCGGGGGCTTAGGTTTCGCACCAGAAATCGCTAATATAATTTAATCAATAACCTTCAGGTGAACATGGAACAAACGATATACCGCAACTATCAAAAAGTCACCATCCAAGAGTCCCCGGGTCGAATCCCCGCAGGGCGCATTCCTCGCAGCAAGGACTGCATCCTGCTGGCCGACCTATGCGACCGCTGCAAGCCGGGCGACGAGGTGGACCTCACAGGCGTCTACACCAACAATTACGACGGCTCGCTCAACACTGAACAGGTAAGTAACAATACATTCATCTCGACGACGAGACGACCTCGGTGACGTGGCGGGCTAGTGCTCGGCTGTGACGCAAGAGGCGCGGGTTTGATTCCCACTGCGGTAAAATGTTTGCATGTTCTGCAAATATTTTTCCAGGTCTGGGTGTTGTAATATTTTGTATTAGAAGTATTTATTTGTAAATAATTGTAAAATATATTTCTAAAACAAGCTTTTTTTGAATGCTCTAAAAAGAAGAAAATGGGCCGTTTTCCAGGATAAAGTAGCCTATATTGCATCATATAAATTTCAGTTCAATCGGTTGAGGATAACTGCTTTAAATTCAGTTGCAAGATTTGACCTGAGCACTTGCATACATACATAAAATCACGCCTGTTTCCCATAGGGGTAGGCAGAGATCACGGATCGCTATTTGCTACGATCCTGACATACTTCTTTTGCTTCCTTCACTCTCATTAAAAAATTCAAACACTTTCAAAATAAATAAAAGCTTTTTAAAAAAAAGTGTATGAGTATTCTATCAGCCATCAATGTAGTTCCTATAGTACAAGCTTTGCTAAGTTTGGGGCTAGATGGCGCTATGTAAAATGTCCACAAATATATATATTTTTTTTTATTTCAGGGCTTCCCCGTGTTCGCAACAGTGATAATCGCGAACTACATAGTCGTGAAAGATTGCAAGCACATTGTGGACTCCCTGACGGACGAGGACGTCGCTAACATCGTGAAGCTATCCAAAGATCCAAGGATAGGGGAGCGGATAGTGCAGAGCATAGCGCCCTCTATCTTCGGGCATGATTATATCAAGCGTGGCTTGGCACTTGCGCTGTTTGGAGGCGAGCCTAAGAACCCAGGTAAGCATTGAATCTCTTTGGTTAAAAAAAGTACTTTATTGAATACCTGTCTTAAAAAGTACTACGACGGGTACATTATTGTATCTCCAGTTTGGCTGAAGTATATAATTGTCAGATATTTAACCCTACTAACGCGTTTTAGGAAAATTCCCCTACTAATGTTCTTTAAATAACTTTCAAATTACTAAGTTCGTTTTTTTTTTATATTTATCCAAAATCTGGGTCCTTACTATGTGTGGAGTGTTGATTAGAGCTGGTATATCGGTTCGATAGTCTATCTATCTAAGTTTGTAGTCATAGGATTTTGTAGAAAAAATTGTGTTTTGCAGGCGAGAAGCATAAACTGAGAGGCGACATCAATGTACTGATCTGCGGCGACCCGGGAACTGCCAAGTCGCAATTCTTGAAGTATACTGAAAAGGTAAACAAATACAAACGAAACTCAACCTTCATTCTATTAAAGTTTAGAGATGATGAGATACAATAAGCAAATATTCCCAAGGAGGGTTGACGTCAGGCAGGTGGCCGGTCATAAAACATCTTAGCCAAAACTCTTACAGCGTGATCCAAGGATCATGCTGTGCCGACCCCACATAGAGTGGGATAAGGGCAGGAAGATGATGATGATTCTATTAAAGTTTAGAATAGCAATTTAAGAAATACTGAAAATGAAATTCAACTTACAATCTAGCGTCATAAGGTTCAAAATGGTAATTTTGTTGCAGATAGCTCCGAGAGCGATCTTCACGACCGGCCAGGGCGCCAGTGCCGTGGGTTTGACTGCTTATGTTAGAAAGAATCCAACAACAAGGTATGAGACATCAGAAACCCTACTAATAAAATTTAAAAAAAAAGTAAGTTCGTATGAGCTAATGGCCAACTCTTGTGTTTGTGAGGATGTAAGGATGTGTGGATGTGACGATGTATGTTTGTGCCTCAATCACACCCAAACGGCTGAACAGACTTGGAAACTTGGAATACATAATATGTGTGCTGGAATAACATATAGGCTACTTTTTATCCGGGTACAACGCGAGCAAACCCGCGAGCGGCAGCTAGTATAAGTATTAAATAAATATTTGAGGACATTTTTCACAGCACCATCTAGCCCCAAACTAAGCAAAGCTTGTACTAAGTGGAACCAGATGGCTAATAGAATAATAAACATTTTTAGGATTTTGTACCCAAAGGGTGCTAATATTACTAAGCCTTTGCTGTCAGTCTGTCAGCGGGCTGTATCTCATGAACCGTAATAGGTAGAGTTGAACGACGTCGACGCCCTCTCCCTGTCTCAGGGCTCCACTCAGTATTAGAGAACAGAATACGTAGTATTTTAATGTAGCTTTGACTATAGTTAGGCCAAATCCACAGATTTTCCAAAGAAATTAAAATAGATAAGCTATTGATTGACACTTCTTTCATCTTACATGCCGAACGGTGCATAAAACGATTTCCGTCTGTTTATTTACATAAATAAACTGTTTGTTCCAGAGATTGGACGCTAGAAGCTGGCGCGCTTGTCTTAGCAGACCGCGGAGTGTGCCTCATCGATGAGTTCGACAAGATGAATGACCAAGACCGAACCTCCATTCACGAGGCCATGGAGCAACAGTCCATCTCTATATCCAAAGCGGGCATCGTCACCAGTCTGCATGCTAGGTATGCATAAGGCCCTAGTATAATAATCATACTTATGTTATAAATGCGAAAGTTTGTGAGGATGTTTGGATATTTGTGCCAAATCACTTTTCATTCAATCAATTTTTATTCGGGTACCTACCACGCGAGCGAAGCCGCGGGCGGCAGCTAGTATAATATAATATAATATTTGTGGACATTTCACACAGCGCTATCTAGCCCCAAACTAAGCAAAGCTTGTACTATGGGCACCAGATTTTTTCAGTCTCACTTTGAATATTATAACATTTTATGTATCTAGGTCTTCAACAATTTTATTCTCCAGATGTTCAATAATCGCAGCGTCAAACCCGATCGGCGGCAGATACGACGCATCTCTGACATTCTCGGAGAACGTGAATCTGTCGGAGCCCATCCTGTCTCGGTTCGACGTGCTCTGCGTGGTGCGGGACGAGGCAGACCCCATGCAGGATGCACACTTGGCCAAGTAATTTTCTTTTCTGGACATTTCACACAGCGCCATCTAGTCCCAAACTAAGCAAAGCTTGTACTATGGGCTCCAGATGGCTGATAGAATACTTATATACTTTTTTTAATACAAAATACTACAACACCCAAACCCGGAATAAATATTTCCAGAACATCCAAACATTTCTCCCGTAGCGAGAATCGAACTCGACTCTTGCCGAGCACTCGCCCGCCACACCACCGAGGACGTCAAAAAAGCCATGGAAAGAAAGAAATAGTGGAAATATTAGTAATAAGATCCCATTGGCACCTCTACAAATATCATCATCATCTTCCTGCTAACCCCACATACAGCATGATCCTGGATCCTGGATTATGCTGTAAGAGTTTTGGCTAAGGTGTTTTATGACCAGCCACCTGCCTAACGTCAACCCTCCTTGGGAATACTTGCTTATGTTGGAGGATACTATCCCTTAGTTAACTTTTACAACATGCTCAGGGAGAGAAGCAGCTGGACGCATTCTATGTTTTATCTTTACTCCCAGTCCAGCAAATTATGGCACCTCTACAAATAATTCCCTATTTATTATCAGGTTTGTAGTAAGTTCCCACATTCGCCATCACCCGACTCAGCGTGGCACCGTGCTGGAAGATAACAGCGCGCCCGACCCAGACTTCGTACTGCCACAGGACATGCTTAAGAAGTACATCGTCTACTCGCGCGAGAATGTACACCCTAAGCTGCAGGTCAGTTGATAGATCACCATCTTCCTGCCCTTACCTCACTCTAAGTAGGGTCGGCACAGCATGATCCTTGGATCATGCTGTAAGAGTTTTGGCTAAGGTGTTTTGTGACCGGCCGCCTGCCTGATGTCAACCCTCCTTGGGAATACTTGCTTATTGCATCTCATCATGTTGGAGGATACTATTCTTTAGTCGACTTTTACGACATGCTCGGGGAGATAAGCAACTGGACGCATTCTATGTTTTTTCTTTACTCCCAGTCCAGCAGAGAAGTGATAGATCATCATAATAAAAAAAGTAAATAAGTATTCTATCAGTCATCTGGTTCCCACAGTACAAGCTTTGCTTAGTTTGGGGCTAGATGGCGCTGTGTGAAATGTCCACAAATATTTATTTATTTAAAGAAAAGGTGGTTGGATTGTGTGAAAGAGGACATAGTTTAGACCTCTAGACCTTAGACCTTTAAATCCATCCACATTCATAACTTTCCTTGCAGCATGACTTTCATCCCTCCTCATGACATGCCCATACCACACTAGCCTATATTACTCCTCATCTTTCTGTCACTGGCGCTACTTTCAAACTTCCCCTAATATACTCATTTCTTATCTTATCCAATGTAATGTATTTTTCTCAGAACATGGACCAAGACAAAGTTGCGAAAATGTACAGCCAGCTGAGACAGGAATCATTGGCTACTGGCAGTCTGCCCATCACCGTTAGACACATTGAATCTGGTAAGTAGTATTTGTCGAGTGTGACATAGGCTTTTTAACGAAAATGTTTTTTAAAAGGCTTTTTAACGCGAGCGAAGCCGCTAGGGGAAGCTAGTTCTATAATAGTATGGAGCTAGTTTCGACCTAGGCTTTGCTCGATGTTTGCCAGCTCACCTCTATCTATGTCATAAGTCCTTGAAGCATGAAACTTGCATTTACCCATATTTCTCTTATAGTGTAGATGTAGTAAGAAATGAATTCTTGAAATTCAATTCCTAAAGGACGTAGCGGGAAAAATAACTCTTTAGGCGGCCTTAAAACTCCGTCACAAGAGTTGGCCACTAGCTCATACGAACTTATGTATTGCATCTAATAACAAAATAATGTCTTGCGCAGTGATCCGCATGAGTGAGGCCCACGCGCGCATGCACCTGCGCGCTCAAGTGAGCGAGGAGGACGTCAACATGGCGATACGTACCATGCTCGAGAGCTTCGTCGACACCCAGAAGTACAGCGTCATGCGCGCCATGAGACAGGTGAGGCCTCCGATAAACCATTCCATAACTACATCCATTCTTCCTTAACTTCTCTGCTGGACTGGGAGTAAAGAAAAAACATAGAATGCGTCCAGCTGCTTCTCTCCCCGAGCATGTCGTAAAAGTCGACTGGATAGTATCCTCCAACATGATGAGATACTATAAGCAAGTATTCCCAAGGAGGGTTGACGTCAGGCAGGCGGCACTCTTACTGCCGACCTCACATAGAGTGGGATAAGGGCAGAAAGATGATGATGATGATCCATTTTCCTTACTAATATAATAAACGCGAAAGTTTGTATGTATGGATGTTTGTTAATCTTTCACGCAAAAACTACTGAATGGATTTGACTGAAACATGGAATATACAAATAGTTCATGTGCTGGATTACCATATAGGCAATTTTTTGTCCGGGTACCACGCGAGCAAAGCCGCGGGCGGCAGCTAGTAATATTATAAATGTGAAAGTAACTCTGTCTGTTATCTTAACACGCCTATGCTGCCAAACAGATTTTGATGAAATTTGGCAAGGAGATAAATTCCATCCCAGGGAAGGACATAGGCTACTTTTTGTTATAAAAATAATCTTGAAGGCGGTGAAATAAGGCATGAAAGTTTGTATGGGAAACCTTGAAAAATGTTCCAGCATACCCCCATTCCTATCAATGCTTTATTATTACAAAAAAATATGAATAATGGACTTTAAAGTAGACGCTGCTCAGTATTTTTGAAGATGAGCCCCAATTATCGATGAATTCTTTTCCACAGACTTTCCAGAAGTATCTTTCGTACAAGAAGGACCACAGTGAGCTGTTGTACTACATCCTCCGACAGCTCACGATGGACCAGCTCGCCTACATGCGCGGCCTACACCACCACTCGCAGCCCACCATCGAGATATCAGGTGATAACATCCTACTAATATTACAAATGAGAAAGTTTGTGACGATGTGAGTATGTTTGTGCCTCAACCACGCTATAATGGCTGAACTGGAATGTACACAGTACATTAGCTGGAATAACATATAGGCAATTTTTTATCCCTTTATTTCTCTGATCTAAGTAAGATCAGTGGGGCTAGATGGCGCTGTGTGATATGTCCACAAAAAAAATTTAGTTAGGCCCAAACTAGGCATGGAAGTTTGCAACCTTGGGACTCAGGGAGCAAGATTTTAATATAATCATGTTGAATGTTTGTTAACAGAGCGAGACCTTATGGAGCGAGCGAGACAGATAAACATCTCTGACCTGAAGCCGTTCTACGACAGCCGGATATTCAAGATGAACAATTTCAGTTACGACGTGAGACGGAAGATCATAGTACATGTATTGCCCGACGCGCCGGCCGCGTCATAATAGCTCTTAAAGCTAGCGGAGTAACGCTCACTTTACTGTATAAAATTCAGTTTTCTAAGTAACATGACAGCTAAAATATGATCATAACAAGTATCTCTCATTGTCCCGGGCACTAAGGGTTCCGGTGGTGTAGGCAAAAGTTGCCTACTGCCGCTGTATAAAACTTGTATAGATTTTAAAAGTCTTACTTTTCACGTTAAACAAACATTAGTATGCAGAGGTTTGCGACAAACCAATAAACGAAGACGATTTTAGGAAATCGTTTCTAGCTAGTAATTTGGACGAATCTCTAGATCGAGAGCATACCTAACTATAGCTTTAAGTTGTTGTACCCACCAATTTGTTAATTCAATAAACAATGTACAAGTGCCTTTAAACTACCTTTTATCATTGTAAGGATTAGAAATTGTAAGTTTGTGATTTGTTGCATGTTGATTATAATGAAAGTTATCAGGCGAATTCTCGATTAAATATTTGAATCATGTACATACCTAACCCCCGAATACTCAAACGTGCTCAACTCTGAGATACGTTTGAATATTCAGGGGTAATTGTTTTTATTTCTATCAATAAAACAGTCAATGTATTTTGTATGACTGCATCTAAATTCTACCCTCACCCCCACAGACCCCAGAGCCACAACAGAGCCCACCATAAGCATGTTACTTAGGCAGAATGTTAATTATCCCTGTATCTACTAAGAGTACCTACCTATGGCGTAGCATATCATTACCTCGATGCCCTATGCATAAAAAATCCTATGGTACCCTTAGAGGCTTATAAGGGTAGGTACCAAATGTTTCCTCACTACAGAGCCGCATTATCCTACAGCACAGAGTAGGTAGGTACTATTAAATCCCTACAGTGACCCACTTCGCCGCCCACCCCTGCCAGACGCGATTGAAATAGATTTGTACCTACAATCGATAGAATATTAATTATGCAGAACTGTACCTATCAACAGACTCACGAATAGAAATCAAGGGCATTCAGATCGATTTGTTTAAATTGTACAAACATGATGGATGAACGAGGGTTGTGTGCACCTCGTGACCTCGCTAGGTTAAAAAATTAAAAGTATTTATACTATATCTCAGATCAAATATTTGATCAGAGTACTATATGTATATCAGCACTGAAAATTCAAATTCTCTGCCTGTTACTGTTCATGAGATACACTCTACTGAGAGACGGACGCACGGACAGCGAAGCTTAATAAGGTCCCGTAAAATGTTGACTCATTGAGCATCGAGCAAGCTGATGTCAAGAATATTTACTACTTAGAAAAGAATTCATAAAAATCACCAATTGTCTTTTTTCTTCTACTATAGTAATAATTTCTAGACCTAGGATTATGCATAATTCATGTTAGGTTCTCTGAAATAAAACACTTATTCACATCAATCAAATTATATTTTATCAAAATTCTGTGTTTCTCTAGTATGAATCAGATTTCTACTAAAAACGAAAATTATTTTTACAGTCTCAATATAATACTACCGTCTACGACATGTCTAGTTAAACTTATATACCTAACTCTAAAATATCGATTAAATCAATAAGTTAAAGCAAGTTTTACAAAGCATAGAGATAGACAACAGTACCTATAACACTTTAAAAGAAACATTAGCCTACAAAATCACACTGAATTCTACAAAGCATTTAAATTCTTTTAAAAATAAATACTTACCTATGATAAACAACAAATTAATACAAAATGGAAATCTGCAAAATAACATTTATTTAAAGTAAACATTGTCAGTTACTAAAACATTGAATTGAAATGCATCTACCCATTTTGCACTAAATTAAAATGTTGCATGTTACAATGAAGAGTTGAGAATCTTTCCAACTGAAGGTATATTGTTGTATTCTTCGGTAACACACAACAGAATCTTACAATCACACACGACATTCAAAACTATTCTAAATTTCAAATGCAGTATGTAATTCAGCATTCAAACCTAAACACTTCATTACATATTTCATTTGTACTTATCCACTTACAAATTTAAATATTAAAAAAATCAATCTGGTTCAAATATGGAATACTAAAACTCCATTCCAAGTAAGTTTGTATGTCCAGCATCAAATCAAACCTGCTACTTACCTACTGACAAAATGTCTACTATGAAAATAACTCCGAACCCAAGAACTTATAACTTTTACAGATTGAAAACTATCATTTATATATATTAGATAGAAAAGGTGTTGAAGGAATTTCTAAAAGTCATTTTATGAAATCAAAACCTGAGACTGAACCAATCACATAACATCAGCCCGCTTACCAAGATCACGCTTGAAAACGCCTATCTCTGGTACATAGTAAAATGACATTTGATTGAGACAGAAGAATCTTTTGTACAACTGCAAATATGGTGATCGCGAGAATGAATGGAAAGAAATGTTCCTATTCTTCAGTAGAAAGATTCAATCATAGATCTAAACTGGTTTACAAATCACCAATACCTTATATAAACCAGTATTTAGAATTTTCTTAGTTTGTTAAGAATCTGTTTTAGGAAAATGTATTTTGAGTATTATTTTGGATAGTTGACAAGAAAGGATATACATAGAGTGTGAAATAAATTTATGAATATCCTTTTGACCATGGTAAATGTGTCAGTAACTAAAGTTATGAAATTTTTTGAACAGGATCAAACTCAAGCTTAGTTGTTAGACTTAACAGTCGCTGCAAGACTCTGATCCGCTGCTGCTGCTGTCACTGTCGCTGTCGGAACCGCTGCTGGAGCCACTGTCGGATCCACTGCTGGAGTCAGAGTCTGACGAGCTGTCGGATGAGTTGGAGCAGTCTGAGCAGTCGGATTCCACTTTCTTCTTCTTGTTTGGTATTTTGCAGCTGCCACTGCTGTGGACAAAAGTATTACAATTAAAATATGTATGATTCAGAGGGCAATAATGTAATCATAATAATTCTTTTCCTGCTGGGTGGTTGTGTCTTGGTCACTATTGAGTAAGACTCAATGTTGAAAGATGATGGTCACACACATAAATTTTAAGTTGGTTTGTAAACTAACAAGTTATATTTGGGTTCCCAAGGCAGGTTTTGTATTAATAGTACTTGAAGATTGAATTAGCTAAGAACAAGAATTGCACACCTATTTGATAAGTATTACAAAGCTTAGTACAAAAAATCTAGCTGAGGGTAGTTTTGAAAATCATTACAGTTAGTTTCTGAAAACAGTTACATATTGGAACTGGTAGAAAATTAATCATTGCACACAAATAACGCAATGTTTTAATTTGGCAAATGCAAGATATCTAAGACACAAAACAAAGCTCTTCAAAATATTTATAAATCAACAGGTAAATTCTATTTCATCTTACCTGCATGATGCACCTTCCTCTCTAGCCTTCAAATTTTTTTTCAGCGTCTGCGTACGCGAAGGGCGCACCAAAATCTTGCGTTTTCCCTTGCATTCGTAGCTCCAATGCCCGTACTCCAAGCATTTCTGACAACGTACGCCCTGCGGAAATGCGGCTGCTAGCGCCCGCGCTTGTTGCCTGGACAAAAAGGAAAAATTTGCATCTTATAAGCAAAATAAAGATCGATTAGCAAAGATAAATTAACGAAAACTTACTTTTTCCTCTCAGTTTGGTGCATGTTGTATGTACCCAGCGTCATTTTGTAGTACTAAGGAACGCGTGGAACTTTTCAAATCACCGAAAAGTAGAGGGTAGTCAGGGATGAACCGTACACTGGTTTCTTTAAGCTAGTGATCCTAAGAACTCTTCAAATGCAAATGAAATCCAGAAAAATTAAACGCACTCGCAATCTCGCACGCAATGCACGCACTTTGTGAGCGTGGGAGACGGAGACAAAAACATAGATAATAAATCAGTCAAAGTCAACGCCAGTGTCAGAATCAATTCAAACAACAGATTGTCTATGCTTTTAGAGTGAATTCAAACTAGCAGTATCCTGAGGCACGGCAAATGTCTTGCCATACTTGCCTTGATTCTGACACAACACTGACATTCACTAATAGTGACATTGAACGTCATTTGGCAATATTTACGTGGACTTCCGTCAGTGGATTCCCGATTGTCTGTGTGTGCGTGTGTTGTGCAATTTCGAAGTATTGTTCTCGCAAATAAAAGTTTAATTAATATATAAAAAACAGCCGGTTCTAAGTTTGAAATGTCCACATTTAATTTAGCGATAATAAAATGTCGCATTGGTGTTGGAAATTCGTCATTGTTGTAGTATTTGTCAAGACTTTTTTAGTTTGTCATTTAAGGGCCGATGATACTGTTCAAAAACTGCCTTTTTGTAACCCCACAACTCACAAAGATGGTCCTGTCCACAACGAGTAAGTACTTTAGGCTAAACCCTAGAGGTACTATTCAGAAAAACGGTTAATAGTGATGCAATGTATCAATGTTTGTACACAGAATCAAACCAGTTTTTGGTAAACAATTTCACTTTATTAGGTACCTATTTTTTATAGTTAAGGACATGAGAGGATTGTAAATTGCATGCTACTTGCATATTTTAATTTAATATGTCTCCTAGTGCCGAGTATAATATTTACCTCTAGATTTATTTATATGATCTATGCTTGGTACATACAGTTCTCAGCGCTTGTATCTATACATGTTGAAACAAGTTTAGTTCCACCATGGCATCAAAATAGACTGTCAGTTTATAAAATACCACAGTGCCAAAATTACTAGAATAGTTTTTGTTTAGTTATGTATAGGCATCAATTAAAACTAACTTTATTAGTTTTATATGAGGCATATAAGCTTCAGCTTCAGTGCTATATGAGAACACTGGTGGTTGAGCTGATAGTGATCCCGCCTTCTGATCCTGAGGTTGTAGGTTCAAACCCGGTCATGTACCAATGGATTTTTCTGTCTGAAAAATTTATGTGCACGATACCAGTACTCTCAAACTGTGAAGGAAAACATTGTGAGGAAATCTGTGGCTTAGTCAGCTCCGCATGATTGACCATGTTTTTCCTGTGGACAAGGCCAACTAAGCTGAGAGGATGGAATAGGTGCTGGGCAAGCCTACTCCATCTTATTTTGTTTGTGAAGGTAAAAGTTGCCTTCTGATGCTGTATAAATCGTCTACTATAGATGGTAAAAAGGCCTTATTATTATTATACATACTATGTATATTTTAACTTCTCTGCTGGACTGGGAGTAACGAAAATACATAGAATGAGTTCAGCTGCTTCTCTCACTGAGCATGTCGTAAAAATTGACTCAGGGTCACATGCATGTAGAAAAGTAGTGTTATTATGTGAAATACCTATGTTAAGATCACAATTTATTAAAGTTTAAGAATGTTATCTAATACTAAAAATGTCCACTAATCTGTGATCCAATTGTTTGTGGCCTTGGCAGTTAAGTGGGTGTAAATGTATTTGGATTGAATGAACAATTCTCCAATTTGTTTTACGAAAAACAATCAGTAAAGGGATTATTTCCTTAAAAAACTTACCTAACCTAACCCAAAACAAACAGGGGTTTTGGGGTATCTCCCATGTTTGATTGTGTAACAAAGGTTAATTCAAAGATGTTTCAATATGATCTTAGTGATTTTTCATACGAATACAATATCATGCCTGTTTCCCATGTGGGTAGGCAGAGACCTAGTGAGTTTATTTATTGAATAAATACAATATTTCTCTTTATTTATGTACAAGCTTGTGTGTGAAGCTAGTTTCATAACTAGCTATATCATCATTGATGCCTTTCCAGCTTGATGATAGTGAGCACCTTGGATGGTAAACTGACTGCGTTTTCAACACAGAGTGGCATCAAAGTGTGGGATGTTGAGACACAGCCCTTACTCTCATCAAATCTGCATCATGTTCAGGTAAATTATTTTATTCCATGTGTCTATACTTGCCACAAGCATTCACCAGCAGGTTGCTGGTACATGAATATAAAGTAGACTATGTTATTCCAGCACATGTCCTATGTATATAGTCCTCCTCATCGATTTCGATGACGGCGACCCTGACTAACATACTAATAATAATAATATTAGTATGTCCTATGTATTATTATAACAATGACACCATACACTGTGGCATGGGTATCAGAAACTATGATTGCAACGGGATCATTTTTCAAAAAATAGCCAAGCGTGGTTTCTTACCTGTATCTTCCACGCTTGGTCGCGTTACGAACAGGTGTAAATGCAACGTAGATTTAAGACGTGTCCCGTGATTTTATGGAATAAAAAATTTTGATTTTGGTTTTATGAGTACCAGGATGGAACATGCAAACATTTCTCCCGCTGCAGGAATCGAAACCGCGACAGTTGCTTCTCAGCCTAGCACTCGCCTGCCACGCCACACAGGTCGTCCAATTTTCATTTAACTCCCAATTCAAAAGAGTTCAATAAGGGGTCGTCAAAAAAAACCCGAAGTCTTATTTTTCACACGGTTTTCTTTTTCCCAGTTAAACTCGGGTGGTAAATGGGTGCGCCTGGTGCCTTCTCTTCGCGGCACGCTCTACAGCCTGACCGGGGAGACGATAGAACCACTGCCCTTTGACGCGGAACAACTCCTATCTGCCTCCTACAAGTATAGCGACGATCTAGTCATAGCTGGTAAGTAGTTGTTGAACCCCCAAGGCTTCCTTATCAAGTCTGTTAGACTCGCCGTCCGTACGTTCCATAACTGGCCGTTACTGTTACATACATACATACATATTATCATTAAAAGTCGACTGAGGGATAGTGTCCTCTCCAACATAATGAGATACAATAAGCAAGTATTCCCAAAGAGGGTTGACTTCAGGCAGGCGGCACATAGAGTGGGATAAGGGCAGGATGATGATGATGATGATACATATTATCATGACTGTATCACGGACAAAATGTTGTAATAAAAATCTAATTTCAGTTATATTTTTCATCACTAAAATACCTCATTATCAGTTAGTATCCCATTACGCACTGTAATACGATAATAAGATAAGCGCGGACAATGTAAATAATTTACAGTACTTGTTTCTTACAATATTAGTGTAATAGGTAGCCCCAAACTAAGCAAAGCTTGTACTATGGGAACCAGATGACTGATAGAATACTTGAATACTTTTTTTTTGTAAATACCAACTTATCCTACTAATATTATAAATCTTGTGATGATGTATGTTTGTGCCTCAATCACGCCGTAACGACAGAACGGATTTGAATGAAACTTGGAATACACACAGTATGTGTGCTGGAATAACATATAGGCTACTTTTTGTTTGGATACCACGCGAGCGAAGCAGCGGGCGGCAGCTAGTAATACATAACACCCAGACCCGGAAGAAATATTTGCAGAACAAACATTTCTCCCATAACGGGACTCGAACCCGCGCCTCTTGCGTCTCAGCCTTGCCCGCCACGCCACCGAGGTCGTCGGTCACACAAGTTCTTCCATTTACCCTCTTCACCAGGTGCCAAAGAGTCTGTGTGGTACGGAGTGGACGCCCACACGGGCGGGGTGCTGTACGAGTGTGGCTCCAGTGGCTGCAGCAGCGAGCAAGCCGCGGCCAGCGCCACTGACGTGTTAGTCCTGAGGAGGCACTCCAACACCGTGCGAGCTCTCGACCCTCGCATCGGGAACGAGAAGTATGCCACTACTACATACTAGTTACCAGTGTCACTGTGTCACATGTTCTTTCAAACCGTGGTGAAGGAGTTTGAAGTGTGCTTCAAAGGCGCTTTGTGCGCTTGACAGATGTTTTCGAACTTTAAACTTTACATGCCGGTTTGCTTACGATGTTTTCATTCACTGTTTGATACCTGCTTCTCTCCTCGAGCATGTCGTAAAAGTCGACTAAGGGATAGTATCCTTTCCAACATGATGGACCACCTATATGGGCGAAGGGCTGATCACCATGGTTCACCATATCCATCTTAGAACTAAATCAGAAGTGGCTGCAAGTTTTCTTATGTTTACTTGCGGCTCTGCCCACCCTATTAGGGATACAGGTGTGATGTATGTATGTTTGATAGCACACATAATTTTTGGACAGAAAAATCCACACATTCTGGTTTGAACCCATGACTTTAGGATCGATAGGTGGGGCCGCTATCACTAGACCACCAATGCTCAGAAGTTCCACTGAGTGCTGGTAGCAACAAGTTAGTGTGATCTTCTGCAAAGTGGACAAACGGGTGGTGTGCTGTAGTAGTGTGTTCATTAAATTCAACTTATATTTCGTGTTGCAGATGGAATTTTAGTGTAGCGGAGCATCAACTGGTCCTCAGCCCGGGAGAGTGCGTAGGCGGCGCCGCACCCGGGCCTTCGCCCCCGTACCAGGTGGCTGTGGCCCTTCATGATGGAAGACTGGCGCTAAAGACACCAGGAGGCAGTCAGCCGATATGGCAGCAGCAGGTAAGTCTTAATGAGTGACCCCAATGTCTGAACTGAATGAAATCCCAAATGCCTAAAGTCCCCAGATGTCTTTGGCTCTCAAAAACTTCCAAATGTCTGTCGGGGGTTGAATATTTTTAATGCAATCGCCAGCGAGTATAGTTTACAAAAATTCATAGTAGACAAAATGAAGTGCCATTACTCCCTATTTGTCTTTACTCGACAAGTGTCCACTCTATAACTCCCCATCCGAGCGAGTGTCCCACTCCAAGGACGGTTCCAGGGGAGGGGGATCCATCGGGTCATGACCCCTCCTAGTCTAATCTCATTGATAAATCTGTCCTAACTAGATCTCTGCTATATTCTCCCCCTTGACTTAAAAGCTGTATCCGCTTGGCCAACTCTTGTAATGAAGTGGTAAATGGTTCCAGCTAGAAGCGCCGCTGGCTGGCATGTGGCGTTTATCCAGCGGAGCGCTGCAGAGTATAGACGTGCTGTGGGAAGCCACTCAGACCCTCGCGCCGAGCGGCATCGCGCAACACCCCTCGCTCTACATCGGCGTGCACGATCGACAGGTACGTGCTACTGTATATACAGTACTTGCTACTGTACATACAGTACATGCTACTGTACATATAGTACGTGCTACTGTACATATAGTACGTGCTACACTGTACATACAGTACGTGCTACACTGTACATACGGTACGTGCTACTGTACATACAGTACGTGCTACTGTCATGGCTTAACGACCTAAAAGCCGGGACTGACAATTATCGTGCCCTCCGAAGCACGGAAGCGCTCAGCTCGTAATACGACTTGCGGTCACCCATCCAAATTGTGACCGCGCGCAACGCTGCTTAACTTCAACGATCAATCAAGAACGTCAAAGCAAGTGGTCACTTGTATTGTATCAAAATTTAAAATGATTTCAGAAGTTTCTTTTTGTTTCCAGTTATACGTCCAAGAGAGTCCTCGCTACGCTCCAAAGCTGGACACAGCGGTTTCTCCCCCACTGCCATGGAAGCTGGTATCTGCCAGACCACAGATAGGGTCAGAGACTGCGTTACAGGCCCAGGAGTCCGATGACACTTTAACCAAAGTTATGCTGTATGGACCCACGGGGTTGGTTGGTGAGTTATAGTTTACTTTTTTTTTCTTCTTACTGCTTTGAAGCTAGTGTCTGCCAGACCACAAACACTCACTGACATTGTCTGTGAGTGTTTGTCCTTATCCAGCTAGTTGGGTTCGGCACGACATGTCCCTCTTCCATGTACTTATACTTATCACTCGTCATCATAGAACATTTGGTATTTTTTTATTTACCCCCCAAAATTTTGCTGTAGTGAAATAAACCACTGTAAAGTGAATCCTACTAATCTATTAATATAAGAAATGCGAGATGTGAGGATGTGAGGATGTGACGATGTTTGTGCCTCAATCACGCCGTAACGGCTAAACGGATTTGAATAAAACTTGGAACATACATAGTATGTGTGCTGGACTAACATATAGGCTACTTTTATCCTGGTACCATGCGAGCGAAGCCGCGGGAGGAAGCTAGTAGTTCTAAAAATCTTTCGTTCTAGAGGAATAATGAGGAGACCATGTCTTATTAGTCCTCATATTCTGTATGATAATCGCCGTCTCCCACTCTGTCACTAACTATGCCCAGAATTCTTTAGTCAGTCGATTACATCGAAACTACAATAGAATATTCTGTGGCGTAGATATTTTTCACAGTTGCAAGTCTGGTTTCAAGCGGGAGGTTCTCCAATGTTTGAATGGAGAAATGTTTACATAGGTCGGTACGTCACTTATTGTACTCTGTTATAGAGCTCTTATTGTCTGTTTATATATTGATTGTTATGTGTCAGTTTACATAGTTATATAGTATAGTATTTTAAAGTATAAATGTTGTATAATATTTAATCTTAGTTTATTTATAAATAGAAACATATTTAGTGAATGTCGACATAACTAGTTATATCCATAAAATGTAAATCCCTTATTGGCTTTATGTTAAATCTGTAAGATATGAATATTTAAACTTTAAGAGCTGTGGATTATGTTCAATAAATAAATAATGATATTTCAATTTTCCCTTTCACAGGCGACTACGGCTTCTTCCTCTACCTTCAGGAAACATGCGACCAGTCCATTCAAGTATCAGAAGATGTGATAGATTCCGAGTCTAATACCAGTGAACATCACCATATCCATGTGCATGTGTACAGCCTGTGGTTCTGGTGGAAGGAGGTGCTGCTCATCGCCATCAGCAGCGCGCTCCTCATGAACCTCATGATATGGCCCAGGTACCTTTAAAGAGTACGGCTTCTTCCTTATGCAGGGTATTGCACAATACACCCCACCTCGGGACGTCAGTGCAAATCTTTGTTCCCCCACCAGTAATTAGAATTAGAATCACCCCTCTATGAGTATTTTTGAAAAAAATACAGTAGCCTATTTCTTTCTCCTGGATGCAATCTATCTGCTTGCCGAATTTTATAAAAAAATTGTTTAGGATTTTAGCCTTGAAAGGTAACAAACAGGCAGAGGTACTTTTGCATTTTGACCTCTGTGGCGAGGCGGGCGAGTGCTCGGCTGAGTTGCAAGAGGCGCAGGTTGGATTCCCGGTGCGGGAGAAATGTTTGCATGCTCTGCAAATATTTCTTCCGGGACTGGGTGTTGTAGTATTATGTATTTTAAGTATGTATTTACAAAAAAAAAGTATATAAATATTCTATCTAGCCATCTGGTTCCAATAATACAAGCTATGCTTAGTTTGGGGCTAGATGGTGCTGTGTGATAATGTCCAATAAAAAAATAATAATATCAACAAAAACCTTATTGTTTCAGATTCTTCGCCCCCAAGCTATCCCCTCCATCGCCTCTCCCGCTCAACCAGGAGTACATAGTAGTGGAGCGGCATTACGAGCGTCCGTCGGTAGCGGAGTACTCGTGCCGCTACGAGAGTGACTTCACGCCGCTGCGCTGCCTCGGCCGCGGCGGCTTCGGCGTCGTCTTCGAAGCAAGGAACAATATAGACCACTGCTCCTATGCGGTTAAGCGGATCACTTTGCCTAAAAAGTAAGTACTTAACCCCCGAATACTCAATCGCATCTCAGAGTTGAGCACGTCTCAAGGCACGGGTTTTTGACTTGCCCCCCCTCCCCTCAAATCGTACACGTTAAATTGAAAAATCTTCTAAAAATTTACAAAATATAAAAAAAAAACAATTTTCTGTTTTATAATGTGTGCGTGCAATAAAATTATGTACCTATTGTGTAATAAAATCTGATTTACTCAACATATTCTATTATTAGTGACCCCCTCCAAAATTACAGGCTGCTACCGCGCGTGGATGCAGTTGTTTTACATTTTAGATCAAGTTTTTAGATATGTTGTATATGACTATTTTTATATCGTCGTGGCTTTAAAAAAAATATGTAATTTTTGTTACTTGTCAATATCCGTTGTTGTCTGCAGGGAGCAGAAGCGCGAGCGCGTACTACGCGAGGTACGTGCGCTGGCTAAACTGGAACACGAGCACATCGTGCGGTATTTCAATGCATGGGTGGAGCAGCCGCCGCCGCACTGGCAGCGCCAGCGGGACGCCGTTTGGATGAGGCAAGTCTCATGTCACTTTTACTAATTATAGCAAAGTAATAAATAAATATTTGTGGACATTTCACACAGCGCCATCTATCCCCAAACTAAGCAAAGCTTGTACCATGGGCACCAGATGGCTGAATAGAATACTAATGTACTTTTTTGTAAATACCCAGACCTAAAATTAACAAAAACACATAGTGCTGGCCTCGTCTGTGTGCGATCAGAAACTACCACAACACAGAATTGGATCCAATAATTTAAAATTTAATTTACAAAATAAGATAATGAAAACTTCTGTTTCGCGGTCTAAACTATTGGAATGATGATTGAATGATTATGCAACTTTGTAAAACATTACTTTCCCTACTTCCCTATTATAAACTTAGCTTATGTGAGAGTTCGATAAGTATTTGTTTTCTACAGAGACCTAGAAGACGTATCGCTGATAATGTCGGAGGATACAGCAACATCGCCCGCGCCACCGCTGCCCGTCAAGGATAAAGGCAGCGTCCTGCTAAACCTGCGGCCAGACGACTGTATGGACGCGCTAGACTTCGAACAGAGGCTACACGCACCTCCCAAACGACTCAGGTAAGAAAACTCATGTAAGTTAAAAAGAGCGAAGCGAGATCCGTGTGTTAGTTATCTGATGCTCGCTTCGCTCTTATTAAGCTTACGTTATTTTTTTTATTTCAATATAACAGCCAACAGTTACATACATAGTCCTCCCCACATTTAGATTCCCTGTGTCGTGGGTATCAGAAACTACGAGTACCATGGTACCACAACACCCAGACCCGGAAGAAATATTTGCAGAACATGCAAACATTTCATCCGCAGCGGGAAGCGAACCCGCGCCTCCTGCGTCTCTGCCAAGCAATCGCACGTCACGCCACCGACGCCGTCAAGTATTGTTGGTATTGTACTACAAGTATTATAAATACAAAAGCTTGTGAAGATGTCAAAGATAATAATAACGTACTACTGAAACTGCAGCCAGACGATTGTAGAGTTGATAAACGACTCAGGTAAGAAAAAAACTCAGGTGATGTAAAAAGAAGCGAAACGAGCCCCCATCCTACAGTTATCTGCTGCTCGCTTCGCTCTCTTGAATTAGCTTTTGAATTGAGCTTGAATTATTGTTGGCTCTGACTAAGAAAGAAAGTAAGATGATCAATAAGAAAGTTTGTGAGAATTTTCAAACAAAGGCTATACGCACCTTCTAAACGACTTAGATAGTTATCTGGCGGGGCTCGAGGTCGCAGGTTCAATCCCCGTTATGGAATTTCAATATTTTTGAGAGTAATTAACCATTGTATGTACTTTCCATTTCATTTACAGATCTCAAAGTTGCAGCGATTCGTTCAGCATAGTGTTCGACGATGAAGCACCCAAAGAGTTAACGTCTAAAGAACTCTCCACACTCGGCGTCGACGTCACAAACGCGCCGCCTAAACACGCGCCTACTGACGACGACTCGTTCGTGGTGTTTGAACATTCAGAGGGACATGTCACCAGCCATAACCATTCCGTGCATAATACTTCAGGTAATTTCTATCGAGGGAGACTTGTAATATCCATGATTTGTGATTTATATCTTTATCGGGTTGTGTCAATGCGGTGAAAGGATTTATAGTGCGCCTCAAAGGCTCCTTTCATGCACTTGACACATATTTGTGAACTTTTTAGGTTCTACGACATGTCGGTTCCCTCACGATGTTTTCCTTCACCTTTTGAGAGTACCTACTTAAATAACGCTCATAAATTTTTCGAACAGAAAAATTCATTGGTGCACGATCGGATTCGAACTCACGACCTTAGTATCGGAAGGCGGGGTTACTGCCACTAGACCACCAGTGCACTTTTCATTCTATATTTTTCCTTTCCATGTTCCTTTGTGTATTGTTGTTTTTTTTTACGACAGGCGATAACATATCAGGCCAGAACGGCCACGTGCCGGGACGTTCAGGCCAATCGGAGCACGTTAGCTCAGGCTACTCCCAGGCCATGCAGAACTCGCTGGACAAACGGTTGCAGAGGATCAAGGAGTGCGATTATAAGACTGAAAATACAAGCTCTAAGAAGAAGGTATATTTAAATGTTTTTTTTTTACGTTATCATGTATCACGTTTATATCATCTTCATCATTATCATCATTATAGAAGTCTTCTGCCAGACATAGGCATCCCAAATATGCTTCCAGGATGAACGACCTGCCTCCATCGCTTGCGACTTTTCAATGTCATCGGTCCATCGGCTGGGAGACCATCCTAATAAAGAGGGAATAACATGTACCTAAGCTTATTTTTTGCTAATACAACATGCATGTTATTTATTTAAAAGGTTTTCTCGTTATAAAACTGAAAATGCCTAAAGTTAAGTGGTTTATTTTTGTCATATATACCGTCCTGACAAAACTACTTTCGTTTCATTCACAGACTCACTCACACACAACTCATCCAACACAGTGGATTTTTTTACAGTGTAGAATTTGTGTTATGGTAGTTGAGTATCGTTTATTATGTAAACATAAATCGTAATACTGAGCACTGGTGGTCTAGTTGGTAGTGACCCCGCCTTCCGATCCTAAGGTCGTGGGTTCAAATCACGTCGTGTACCAATGGATTTTTCTGTGTGAAAAGTTTATGTACGCTATACCAGTACTCTCAAACGGTGAAGGAAAACATCGTGAGGAAACCCGCGGCTTAGTCAGCTCCGCACGTATTGACCATGTCTTTCCTGTGGACAAGGCCGACTAAGCTGAGGATGGAATAGGTGATGGGCAAGCCTACTCCATCTTAATTCGTCCCAGGCACTACAGCGTCCCGTCTGTGAAGGTAAAAGTTGCCTCCTGACGCTGTATAAATCATCTACTATAGAAGGTAAAAGCCCTTAGTAGAAATCGTAATACGAGTATATGTTAAAGATGTGAAGAGTGTGTTGGCCAGTGACGCGCTCTGAGGAAAGGTGCCACGGAAGAACAACGCTGTAGTTGCTTCCGGGCTCTGCAGCACACGCTGAGTGGTTGCCTTTTTGGCTCATAATTTTTTTTGTTTTAACTGTGTAATATTTTTTTTTATAATTATTTGTAAACAAAATAAATAGTTTCTTTCTTCCCTTCAACTTGCATTTATAAATGAGTGTGATTCCAGAAAGGCCACACCCGCCATTGGTCGCTGGACATGGTGGTCAAAAGTAGCTCAACAGAGGCGGAGGCAAGCGAAATGTACCTGTACATTCAGATGCAGCTGTGCCGCAGAGACAGCCTGCACGACTGGCTGCGGGACAACCGCACGGTGGAGGCGCGCGGCGCTATGGTGCGTGTGTTATTCTACACTAAAACAACCACATGAGCTGGTCATATCTGCCGAAGAACCGACAACCGTTGGGGTAAACGAGTTCTTGAGTGGAGACCGCGACTCGGCAAACGTAGTATAGGACGCCCTCCGGCTAGGTGGAGTGACGATCTGCGAAAGGCTGCTGGCAGAAACTGGATGCGTCAAGCCAAAGATAGGGCGCGATGGCGCTCATTAGGGGAGGCCTATGTCCAGCAGTGGACTGCTATAGGCTGATGATGATGAATGATGAAAACAACCACAAAAACTATGTATGTATCTATATTATCACGCCCGTATCCCTAATGGGGTGGGCAGAGCCACGAGTAGTCATAAGAAAACTTGCAGCCACTCCTGATTCAAAGTCCCAAGATGGATATGGTGAACCATGGTGACAGGTGATCAGCCAATCGCACGGTATCCCCATAGATCGGTAATCACGATTGGAATGTCAATTGATGCGTCTATGGTATATAATCATTCTGTAATCCTTACTAATATTATAAACGCGAAAGTTTGTATGTATGGATGTTTGTTACTCTTTCACGCAAAAACGGCTGAACGCATTTGAATGAAACTAGGAATATACATAGTACATGTACTGGATTAACATATAGGCTATTTTTTATCCGGGTACCACGCGAGCGAGGCCGCGGGCGGCAGCTAGTATCTGATAATTCTGAAACAAGCATTATATTGTCAATATGAAAACTTTTAAAAGGTATGCTGTATATTAAAAAAGAAAGCATTATTATCAGTTTTTAGGCCTGATTTTGTACTCTAAAATAATGACATTGTGAAGACGGTGGGAATGCACAGGATCGGAAAGAATGCCGTGCTATACCCAGTGGGTGGAGATGGACTGATATGATGATGATGATGAACTTTTATCATCATTTCATCATCATTTTCCTGCCCCTATTCCACTAGGTGGGGTCGGCACAACATGTTTTCCTCTTCCATCTTCTCCTATCACTCGTCATCTCAGTACTCACTCCTTTCATACGCATGTCCTCTTTCACACAATCCATCCATCTTTTCTTAGGCCTTCCTCTGCCCGTGTATCCCTCCACATTCATATTCAGCACTTTTCTTGTAACATGACTTTCTTCCCTCCGCATAACATGCCCATACCACGCTAACCTATTACTCCTCATCCTCTCTATACTTTTATTCCAGGCTAAAACCCTCTTCAGCCAGATAGTATCAGCGGTGGAGTACGTGCACCTAGCGGGTCTGATCCACCGCGACCTGAAGCCCAGCAACATCCTGTTCGCGCTGGACGGCCGCGTCAAGGTCGGCGACTTCGGCCTCGCCACCAACATGGCCGACACCTCCGCGGACGGACCACGGCCCGAGACAGACAAACATCATAAACATACTTATAAAGTTGGTGAGTTAAAATAATAATAATAAATAACACCAAACAGTCACATACATAGTCCTGACCCCACACTAGGATTCCCTGTGTCGTGGGTATCAGAAACTACGAGTACCATGGTACCACAACACCCAGACTCGGAAGAAATATTTGCAGAACATGCAAACATTTCTTTCGCAGCGGGAATCGAACCCGCGCCTCCTGCGTCTCCGCCGAGCATTCGCCCGCCACGCCACCGAGGCCGTCAAAAGTTCAGTACATTGCCATTAGAATCTATCTCGGTTTGGCGACACGTGTCACTAAAAGGATCGTAGTTTGGTATGTCTGTCTACACGTGTCACTAACCCCGGTTTAGGCTGATTGTAATTGTTATTGTCCCATTGAAGCGCTCGTGGCGTAGCTTGCTTAGACGTTCTTGATTGATCGTTGAGGTTAAGCAACGGTTGGTGCGCGTTCACAATTGGGATGGGTGACCGCAAGTGGCATTACGAGCTGAGCGTTGAATTGTCGGTCCCGGCTTTTATGTCGTTAAGTCATGACAGCGGACTAAAAACTCCGTAACAAGAGCTGGTCACTAGCTCATACAAACTTACTACAGTCCCATCTTGTTCCAGGCACCCACCTGTATATGTCTCCGGAGCAGCTGCAAGGTCTGCCATACAGTTACAAAGTGGACATCTACTCGTTGGGACTGATCCTGTTCGAGCTGCTTCAGCCCTTTGGCACGGAGGCCGAGCGAATCGCCTGCCTCATGAAGTTGCGGAACGACCTCTATCCCAAGCATTTCCATCAGGAGTATCCTTGTGAGGTAAATACAAGTCCACAGGTCATAGACCTCCAAGAAATTCTTCCAGGAAGATCGATTGTGATGCCTCCTTGCAATCACAAGCGAACTTCAGTGTCATCGGTCCATCGGGGCTGTCCTACATTTTATCTCCCGGACCATGGCTGCTATTCAAGCTATACTTGACTCCCGAAGTTGACTAACCCCCGAATACATAAACGCATCTTAGAGTTGAGCACGTCTCAATTGACAAGTTTTTGACAGATTTTCATCAAAAACTGTCAAAAAACCGTGACTAAAGACGTGCTCAACTCTGAGTCGCGTTTGAGTATTCGGGGGTATGTCATCGATTTTCAAATTGTTTGAGTGCACTTCGAGTATTTGTGAGATATAAAGTTGTTTCTTTCTTCAGACGAAGGTGCTAAAGATGATGCTGAGCGAAGACCCGGATAAACGTCCCACAGCCAGCGGCGTGCGCGCGCGCGCCCCTCTCTACCAGATAACAGACGAAAAGTACCACTTCACCCTGCCAGCCATGGCAGCTGCCTAACCCTTTTTTTTTTTTTTTTTTTTTTTTTTTTTTTTTTTTTTTTTTTTTTTTTGGCAGGTGGAAAAATCTGCTCCCAGACGAACCAGCTGCGATAAGGGTCGCAGCTGGACAGTGTGGGGTTGTCGAAATCCGACGACCCACTAAAAAACCACCTGGTGGCCAGCCTCGATGCATGTCAAGGGGCTCCGGGATCTCCATACGGAACGCACCGGTGCCCCTCTCGCATCGTGCTCTAGAGCACTGTCCCGGTAATGGCACCCACAGCCACGCCCGGCACCCTCGCGTGCTACGACGAAACTTGCCACAAGAATCGCCGCCCTCCCGGGATCCGTAGCCGGTAGACGGAGCCCTCACTCCGCTACCGCGGACCCAAAAGGTCCCCTGTTTGGCAGGGGATACCACTCGCCCCCTCACGGGGCAGGCGGTGCGGGGCGGCCGTTAGCGCCCCGCCGCCGCCTCCTCCGAGCGGGATCGGCCCTCTCCCGATCTCGCTCAGCTGCCTCTTTCTGGACCATCACGGTCTCACAGAAAGAGGCTACGGCCTGCCACGCCGCCTCATCTGCCAGCATAGCCTCGACTACGCTCGGCAGAGAGAGATCCTGCCCGATCCTGTTGACCAGGATTCCGCGCTCCTGGCACCACGCTGAGCACTGCTCCAGCGTGTGCTGCGCGGAATCCAAGTCCCACCCACAATGGTGGCATTGTGGTGTCGGTTCGCGTCCGATCCTATTCAGATACTCACCGAAGCAACCGTGCCCGGTGAGTACCTGAGTAAGTCGATAGGTGACGTACCCGTGTTCCCTCCCCAGCCAGGCTTCGAAGAAAGGCGCAATGGCGCCGACGACGCGTTGGCGCGAGCACCGCGGCTCCTCGAGCCGCTCGCGCCACATCCCGAGCGCACGTCGGCGCTCTTGCGCCCGCACTTCAACAGGCGCAGTTCCGCTCCCATCATCCTGTCGGAGACGGACGTACACACGCGCGTCCATCACCGCCAAGACGTCCAGGGGCGGAAACCGCGCCAGGATTGTTGCCGCCTCAAAGGATACTGTGCGGTATCCTCGTGCGATCCTGATGGCTATAGGACGCTGTAGGCTATTGAACAATAACCTACAGCGCCTAACACCCGCCAGTCTCCCAGACCAGACGGGTGCTCCGTAGAGAGCCATCGATCGCACGACCCCCGCATAGAGGCGGCGCACGCCCTCCCTGGGTCCCCCGAGATTTGGCAGCAGTCTGTGCAGAGCACCCACTGCCCTCTGAATCCGGGGGACGGAGCGGCTGAAGTGCTCCCCGAAGTCCCAGCGTCCGTCCAAGGTGAGGCCTAGGTACCTCATGTACCGCCCCACCTGGACGTCCACGTCACCTACGCGAACCGACAAGCTGGGTGGTTCCCTTCCCCTCGAGCTGCCTAACCCTGGCAAGCTACGGTAACCCTAAACTTCGGCAAACTTAGAGCCATATGTCATCTACATCTTCCTGCCCTTATCCCACTCTATGTGGGCTATGTGGGTTTTGACTAAGATGTTTTATGGCCGCCTGCCTGACGTCAACCCTCCTTGGGAATACTTACTTATTGTATCTCATCATGTCGGAGGATACTATCCCTTGGTCGACTTTTACGACATGCTCGGGGAGAGAAGCAGCTGGACGCATTCTATGTTTACTCCCAGTCCAGCGAAGAAGTAATATGTCACTGTCACTTAGAGCCATTATGTCACAGGATATAAAAGGACGCAAAACTCGAAAGAAGTTAAGGTAAACTTGCCGGATTTTTTCCTACTTTATAATTTGCGAGGAACTGTATGAATAAAGGTAGTATAGGTGATCGGATTGAAACACAGCATTGGGCAATGACAGAAGAAAGTTGAGAGTGCAGCCAGAGTTCAATAGTGTTTTTTTCTTGTAAAAACTTCAAAAATACTACGGAGCCGCGTGCGTAATTTTGCAATGGTTCGCGACGACTACCAACCCGCGCATAAAAAAGAAAAGTAATATGGCTGCATCCTCAGCGTTCCTTCAAATTGATTTGTCAAATAGTCGCCAACAGATGGCGTTAAGAACACAGAAAAATACTAAAATATAACAAAATATTCTAAATTAATCTAAATACATATATAGGTAGGGCACAAAATGTATAGCTAGATTTAAATAAAATAAAAGAGTTGTTATGGTAACGTGTGTCGCCTACAGGTAGATTGGCTATACAATAATTAACACTCAGACGTGGTTTTAGCTTTGACGAGTTGGCAGCACTGACTTTATATGACATAACAAAGGACTAATCAGAGATCGTTTCTACCTTCTAACTGAGTCTAGAGAATTCACAATTTTAACTCAAATTTGTCTATGATATTTTATATTTATACGTGTGGGCACTGGTGAGAGCACTGGTGGTCTAGTTGGTAGTGACCCCGCCTTCCGATCCTCAGGTGGCGGGTTCAAATCCGGTCGTGTACCTATGGATTTTTTCTGTGCGAAAAATTTATGTACGCTATACCAGTACTCTCAAACGGTGAAGGAAAACATCGTGAGGAAACCCGCGGCTTAGTCAGCTCCGCACGTATTGACCATGTCTTTCCTGTAGACAAGGCCGACTAAGCTGAGAGGATGGAATAGGTGCTGCAAGCCTACTCCATCTTAATTTGTCCCGGGCACTACAGCGTCCCGTTTGTGAAGGTAAAATTTGCCTGCTGACGCTGTATAAATCATCTACTAGATTGTAAAAGGCCTTTATATTATGTGAAGAGAGATGTGTGACAGATTTTAAATCAAACCCAGTGAATTTGTTATAGATTTGTTTATCATGGATAAATATTACAATAAAAATAATATGAGGAATATGTAAATAAAAACGGTTATCCTAGAATAGTAAAATACTTTTTTATTCAAGAAACACTAACTTTTATGAAGATGATCGAAAATAAGTAACAAATGGCATTAATTAAAATTTACAAAAAAGCTTAAGTTAATTAGTAAAATGAGGTAATCCTAAGACAATCTTTTCGTCAGCTAATGCTGCTTTTATTTTAATAAATAGGCATCTATACTCCAATCAAATTCGATGTGGAATAAAAGTAAACAAGAACCTAATAAAAACGTATCCTGATTATTTAAATTGCGATTTTGTGAACAAATCGGCAGGGAGCAGCTATCTGTTCCCGAAATTGTAATTTAAATAATTAGATTACGGTTTTATTAGGTTTTTGACAACATTTTGGGTTAGTTTTTTGTTTACCTTTATTCTATATCGAATTTGGCTGGAGTATAGACGATATACTGGACCTTATAAAGAGTGTTTTGAAGCAAGCGCTAGTGGCGCTGCGTCATTGACGGCCGTTTTCTCGTGGTCCTACTACTTTGTCCTACTAGTAGGACCACGAGGGAGACCAGTTTCTGTTCGTCCTACTATGACACTGCACTGCTGACTTTTCATACATTTCATAGTACATTAATCGTAATTAATGAAGCGCTCGTGGCTTAGCTCGCTTAGACTTCTTGATTCATCGTTGAAGTTAAGCAGCGTTGTGCGCGGTCAGAATTGGGATGGGTGACCTCAAGTGGCATTACGAGCTGATCGCTTCCGTGCTTCGGAGGGCACGTTAAATTGTCGGTCCCGGCTTTTAAGTCGTTAAGTCATGACGGAGGCTTTTAGGCGGCCTAAAAACTCCGTCACAAGAGCTGGCCACTAGCTCATACGAACTTACTTACTTTTTTTAGTTAATCTGCCGCTCCGACGCGCGCCACTGTTGTTACGGACGCTTGCTTCAAAATCTTGCCTTTATTGCCAAGTTATGTTGAAAACTAATTGGCCTTAAAGCTGGGTCTCCAAAGACTTGCTGGCGATGTCAAATGTCATGAACGCCTCTAAAAATCATACAAAATCATGATAATTTTTATTTCATGGTCCGGTTAGCAAGTCAATCCTAACCATATAATGGTCAAAGAGAGGATGGATAAAGCAATGTTTAAAGTATCGCCTTTTCTGTTAAATAGTGACAGGGGTAATTTTTAAATAGTATTTAATGCCTGATTTCTATATTCTATTAATTTATTTTGATAAAAACTACTATGCTACGGTAATTTTCCATCAGTCATCTATTAGTAGAATTTAAGAATTGGGCATTAGAATTTTTTTTGTAAGGGGGTAATGGCTGCTAAAATTCACAGTTCACGACCTTGACTTCACCAGCGAATCGCTATTGTAAAACTGTAAGACTGGAAATGTATTGAATGTTTATTGGTATTTTTATAAGTCAAAGCGTTTATATTTATACTTAGCTGTGCCACTGCTTTTTAGAGCGGCTTCTAAGTTTAATTTAATTAGAAATAATTCTTAAATAATACATAGTTCAAAAATATAAAAATATGTTTCATGGAAAAGGATAGTTCGGTGATGAGTTGGTACTATAAGTACTGTGTAGTTAAGTCATATAATGTAGAAGTAAGTGAAAATAAAATAGTAATATTTTATTTATCTTTCATTTCTATAAATACAGTACATTACGAACAGGCGTTTTTAGACTTTCACTAATAATACTAGTGATTTTAAGGAATAAAAGTATTTTTGAATTTTGAAGTATTTATATAGTTAGATGTAGGCATGTAGGGCTAAGATGGATGGACTGCTAGATGACAAGAGTAAGGAGTGTATGATATGATGGCTTCCGACAGAGGAAATGGAAAAAATGAATGTTGTGCGGAGCCCACTTAAAATGGTAAGAAAAAGGAGGAAATTATAATGATGATTTTTTCTTCATTTACTATTGATTATGATAAAAATTCCTTTTGTTAAATTCAGCATTGATACCCTAAAGTGCCTTAGTAGCCATATTCGAGGTAATCAAAAATTTTGAAAGTGGTCTAGGTTCAATAATAAAAAACTGTTGAAACTAACAATAACTTTATATAAGGGATTTCCGGTTGAGTGTCATTCGCGTAAACAAGTTGTTTTTTTGTGCAATTAGGAATTTAATTTTTCTTTAGGTTCAAAGCTTGTCCAGTGTAGTTTTTTGTGTTTGGTGGTGAGTATTTTGTGTTTGTGTCTGATAGAAGATATCCATATGCCCTCCCTTCGCCATGGACGACCCCCCGATTCCTGACAAACACGGTACTGAGCATGCCGATTCGGGGATGGAACTTGAAATAACTCAGGCTCCATCCCCGAGTCAGTTTGTTACGGTTACCGATTGTAATCGCGAGAAGTTTGATAGTGATCTACAGAAATTT
This sequence comes from Scotopteryx bipunctaria, assembly GCA_949320045.1. Lineage (NCBI taxonomy): Eukaryota > Metazoa > Arthropoda > Insecta > Lepidoptera > Geometridae > Scotopteryx > Scotopteryx bipunctaria. The sequence goes on along the minus strand of OX439459.1, from coordinate 2,572,379 downwards.
CATACGTCGCGCGAAAAGCGTCGCAAGGATAAAAGAGCTAGATTGTTAGGAGAGAGATTTCAAACGCGTTCACGTTCTCGTTCGCCATCATGGTCACAAAAAGATGTTGTGGATGAGTCCCTTCAGGCAGGAAAATCAACACTACCTAATATCTTGTCGTCCGTTCCCTCCCCCGTTCTTCCTTCCCATTTACCAAAGTTGGATAATTCAACTCAACCAACCCAGCCTTCTCTTCCGACCCAGTCCCAAACTAGTCAAGTTGCCCGTCAATTGTACTGCTCTTCTAACAAGGGTCTTTTCACGGTCCATGTGCAAAGAATAGAGGCAACTCAAACTTCAGGTACTACACTGCACCCTGTCACCTTTGGCAAATTTTTGTTCGACAGACAAAGAGAGTTTACAGGTCTTGTGGATGGTTCGGTCAAAAGTAATGGCCGTAATCTCACTTGACTTCTTATCTGACACCTCAGCAAATAGTTTCCTGCAGTCCCCATCACTGCTTAAGAACGTGCCATATGCAATTTTGTAGTTCGACATCGTTATTTATCTTGTAGTAGTAGGTACCTACTATTTGCGGGAATCTACTGCGGAGGTTTGGAGATAGTAAGACTCAGTTGGAGTGTAGAAATGGGAATAATTTTATTTACAAAAAGGACAAATATTTATATGAAAACCAAACACAAATTAACCAATAAGAAAACAGGATTCTAATTCGCGCGCTTGCTAAGAACGTGCCTGAGAGGGGTGTGAGAGACGCGGGGCGAGTCCCGAAGCTATAAATATTTGTTTATCCCGGCTCCGCCCTCATTCGGCGGCGACTGCGGTGGAGAACGGACGTCTGTGTAAAGTGCTGCGTGATCTCGCTCGGTGCTCGTCGCAATGGTGAAAGTGGGAGCTGTAGTGAAGATGTGAGCCCGGTGAACGTCGTCACGAACAGTTGGTGGTGATGGAGCTCGCAGTGCAGTGATGTGCAATTCTTGTTTCAATTCAACATAAAGGTCAAACGTTGGTGAATTAAAGTTTCTTGATTGCGTTTTCTTTCTTCCCTGTAATCCTGGTATTCTAAAAGGTATTTCTTGGTACTGGTATGGTATGGTAAGGTTGTGAGGTAACCAGGTAAGTAGCTGTGTCAGCTACATGGCTCCTTCCCTAGCGAAAGCGTACCGGAAGCTTGACATCGCGTCCACTCCGAGTTGTCCTCAGGATCGATGATGGAACTTGGCGCGATGCTTGGCTTGTGGTAGAGTCTTGAGTCGCTGGTGGGGGAAATGATGAAGCTGGTGCTGGTGGTAAAAGTTGACTGTTGTCCGCTGGTGAAGGTAATTGATGTGATGATGGTAAGTAGCTTGATGTAGGTACTGGTAGGTAGGTATCATCATAGCTACTTTCGTCAACTGTGTAGGCAGGCTTAAGTCGATCGATAGATATGACTGCCGATCTTCTCTCCGGTAATAGTACCGTCAACTACGGCATCTATACCTTCTGTTGTTAACTTTACCTACGACTGACTTGTATTAAGAAAGATCACTTTAGTCAGAAAATAAAAGTGGTAGAAATTTTATAAATATCCTGGCAGCTTTGTAATGAACTAATGGTCACACATCTATTTTTTCATACTGACAACACTGTCACATGTCAAGTTATTAGCGTCTGGGACGTTCTCAGAACAATAATTGTTCTGAGAAACAAACACGGGACAATTGTCGCTGCGGGTTTTGGTCAAACTTTTAATTGTTCTGGTGAAATTACTTGGTGAAGGTACGTAAAATTTATATATGCTAAAGAAAACATCCCTGGGAAGACGTGGAAGCTGTTATTGTGGTTGTTGCTAATCAATTTTAAGAGAAATTTGCATAGGTAATGATAGTTGAAGTTAGGTAAAGTTGCCACACTCCTTGTAGTGGCGTCTTTACCTGTGGCTAGGGTTGTCCCTGTTTTTAACCGACTAGGTACGAAAAAGGGAGGGTTATAACCGCCTCCATAAATAAAGGTGTTGTTTTATTAATTTACATTTAGCAGAACTTACAGAATCGTATTACTTTAAATGAGCAATTCTTGTCCTAACTTAATATTACAATAAATGAGAAAGTGAGTTATTTGTTTCTTTGTTACACTTTTACGTCTGAACCGATTATGTAAGATTTTGGTATGGAGGAGATAGGCGGGATCACGGACTTACGCTGGTGAAACCGCGGGGTGCAGCTAGTATATAAATATATAAATTTATTTTGGGTATCTCGGAAACAGCTCTAACGATTTCGATGAAATTTTATACAGAGATACAGTTTTGCATTTTAAGTTCATCTGTATACCTAGTTGTATTGCTTCTAAAAACGCAGTCTTGTTACTTGTTAGTATCAGACACTTACGAGTAACATAACATGATATGGTACTAATGCAAGTAGACTAACAACGCTTTTGGTGGTGCTAATTGGTTTCCTTTTTTTTAGATCAATATAATATGGGTCATCCAAAATCTAAAAAACCTAAAAGAAATCGAAGAAAGATAGGAGCAAGGAGCTACAAAAATTATTCAGAAGAGATGCTCAGCCTCGCAGTTGAAATGGTTCGTAACAAAAGTGTGACATCTTACGATGCGGAGAAACAATTTGGAATACCACGCCGCACAATAGAAAAAAGGGCAAAAAATTTACACACTAACAAACCTGGTCCACGGTACCGATTTTCGGAGGAAGAGGAGCTCCAATTCGTAAAAGTGCTTATTGCTGCATCTGAATTTGGATGTCCATTGACACAGTTAGATTTCCGTTTGATTGTATTTGATTATCTGAATAAAAATAATAAAGCCGACATTTTTAATGGCAATCCTCCAGGTGACTGGTGGGTCAAGAATTTTTTAATACGACATCACGATAAGCTGACCGTAAGGTCTACACAGAACATTAAAAAAGCGAGAGCCGAAAAATCCCTTCAAGACTTTCAGATATACTTCGACAATTTGAAGAGCTCTGTTGAAGATTTATCGGCCACTCATATACTGAATTACGATGAAACAAATGTCAGTGACGACCCGGGGGCAGCCAAATGCATACTTCGCAGGGGAGTTAAATATCCTGAAAGAATCGTCAACCACTCGAAAGGTTGCATTTCTATAATGTTCTCAGGAACAGCCAGTGGTGATCTTTTAGCTCCTTATGTCGTTTATAAATCTGAAAATATGTGGACGCAATGGTGCAATGGAGGCCCAGAAGGGGCACGTTATAACCGAACGAAAAGTGGGTGGTTTGACTCCGCTATGTTCCTGGATTGGTTTACAACAATAGTAGTACCATGGGCTCAAAGCCTAGAAGGACCTAAGGTGGTTATAGGAGACAACCTTTCAAGCCACATCAACGTAGATGTTTTAGAACTTTGCGAGCGTCACAATATTAGGTTCGTGTTACTTCCACCCAATTCAACGCAATTAACCCAGCCCCTCGACGTAGCATTTTTTGGTCCACTTAAACGAACATGGAGGAAGATACTTCTGAAATACAAAATTGAAAATCCAAAACAGACGTCTGTCAATAAAATCCACTTCCCTTTGCTTTTGAAGCAATTAATTGAAGACGCGACCTTAAATAAGAAAGACAACCTGGTAAGTGGATTTAAAGCAACAGGCATATTTCCGTACAATCCACGAAAAGTTTACTCGAAAATTCCGGAATATTGTGAAGAGATTACCCATAACGTAGATATATCCTTACTTGACTATCTAAAAGAGAACCGGAATCCAAACCCAATAAGGCGAAATACAAATAAAAAAATGAGTGTCGGAACCAAAAACCCCAACAATCGCCCATGAAAAGATAGAATTATCTAACCTCATCAAAGAGGTATTATAAAGGGACGGTTGACTAAGTTTTCTGAATATGTTAGTATTGCACAAGGTTTAAAGGAAATTCCTTCTGTTAAATACAGAGAATTAGAACTAAGAATTAGTAAAATGAAAATATTATTAAGTGAGTATGAGGCTATTCAAGATAAAATTGATTTATTACACACAGATACCAATGAGCAAATTAGGGAAAGGCATGGTTTAGAAAGTCAGTTTCTATGTTTAATATCCATCTGTCAGGAACTTTTGGATAATCGTCCCAGTAATAGTCAAGGGAACGGTAACTCCGTGGAGGATTGTAGTAGCTGCCATTCCCATTCGGCTAATCCTATAAAGCTACCTACGATTAAATTGCCAACGTTCGATGGTAGTTATTTGCACTGGTTGGAATTTAAGGACACGTTTGAATCTGTAATTAATAGTAATGATGGGATTCCTCCAATAAATAAGTTTCATTACTTACGTTCCTCACTCGAAGGTAGTGCGTCTGTGGTGATAAAATCAATTGAATTTAGTGCTAAAAATTATAAAGTAGCCTGGGACTTATTATGTGAAAGATTTGATAACAAAAATATACTAATTAACAATCATTTGAAGGCTTTATTTAGTATTGAGCCTTTGCGTTCAGAATCATTTAAATCATTAAGATTTATTGTTGATCATGTTTCAAAACATTTACGTGCACTTGAATCCAGTCCAAAAACCAACCCCTCAGAAAACCAGTCCCCTCCTGATCAGTTTCGGGTGCAGACGTGTGCAAGTCTACTCGTAAACTTTAATATTTTTAGTGCAAAGGAAAACCTGCCTTAATTTCACGTCATTAGTGTGAAATTATCGTGCACAACTTCTGCGACAAGTGTCTTTTTGTCTCGTGCCTACTTGAGCTGGTGCATAGTATAATTATGCTAAAACATTGAATAAAACAATACTGTAAAATGTCGATGTTACGATCGCCGCCTGATGAAAGAAAATCCTCTTCACAACCGGATCTGACGATGGATGAAGGTAAAATTACTCAATTCTTAACCCGAAAACGTAAACCACTCACTGGGACAGAGGACCTTCAATTCCGTGATGAAGTGTTATCTCTCATTACCAACTTCAAAAATGACAATGATAAAAAAATCGACTTACTTATGACCGCGATAGAGGAAATGAGAGCGCAGAATCAAGAGATTCTTAAAATCCATGACAAGTTGGAAAAAATCTATGAACAAACAGCGGCTTCTAACAGAGAGATTGGTATCATGTCCGTCAAGCACAAAGAAGCATTGCTTAAAATAAATGCTCTTGAAGAGCAAGTGGAAGAGCTACAGAGAAATCAAAGAGCTTCTGTCATTGAAGTCAAGAATGTGCCCAAAAACGACACTGAAGATCTGGTTGAGATAATAAAAAATATACACAGCACTTTATCAGTCAAGATAAAGCCAGAGGACATTAAATATGTCCATAGAAGTAAGAATGTAAAGGCTGAAAACATTATTATCGAATATCAAAATGTGGGCATACGTAATGAAGTCATAAAAGCTTCCAAATTATACAACAAGACCAACAGAAACAGTAAGCTCAACAGTACTGCTATCGGGTTCGAGGGAAAAACAACGCCAATATATATTAACGAACTACTGACCCCCTCAACAAGGAAGCTTTTTGCTCGAGCTCGACTTCTGGTCAAGAATGAAGTGTGCAAGTTTTGTTGGATCAACAACGGCAGAATCTTCGTAAGGAAGTCTGATGGCGATCCAGCTATCCAAATCAAATCATCTTCTCAGATTGAAGTGCTTCAAGCGGAAGTTGTTATTTCGTGACTAGAATACACATCAGAATACCGACAATCTAGTGTTATCGTAGCGTGTTTAATAGCTGCAAATTTGGTTAGTTCGTTTCATAGTTTAGAAAATCTTAAATCCCCCTAATCTTATCCAAATTGAAATTCAAATGCAATATGTGCAATGTTGAACTACGAATAAATACGTTCAAACCGAATCCAGCAGAAAATTTAAACGTCAATACAGCTGCAGTAACAAGTGCTGATATTACAGGTGTAGGATATACACAGTTGCAGGAAATATTTACATCAATGAACATTCCTTTTATGTCAGAAGTATATTTTAAAAAAATTGGTGATCAGGTCAACAATCAGTGGGAGAAAGTAGCAACTGCTGAAATGGAATCTGCAGCAGCTCTAGAAAAGCAATGCGCATTAGACGAAGGAAGAGTTAATGCGGATGGAATATCTATAATAGAAGTGATTGTTGATGGGTGCTGGGCCAAAAGAACCTACAAGAAAAATTACTCTTCGTTATCAGGGGCTGCTGCGATAAATTGGTAAGAGGTTTGGAAAAGTGTTGTATGCTGCAGTAAAAAATAAATATTGTTGTGTGTGTATCCGTGCCACAAATAACCAAACAACACCAAAAGAGCATAAATGCTTCGAAAATTACACAGGTTCGTCTACGATCATGGAATCCGAAATTATATTAGAAGGTTTCAAACAATCTTTGGACATGTATGGTCTTATTTATGGCAAAATGGTAGCTGAGGGAGACGCTTCAACTTATTCTAAAATTCTACAAGCTCGGCCATATCCTAACTTCACTATAGAAAAAAATTAATGTAGAAATCATTTACTCCGCAATTTGTGTAATAAACTACAAGCGCTTATTAAAGATACAAAATATCAACTGCAGCATAGAAAGTTTTTGAATACACAAAGAATTTTAGCAATCAGAAAAGTTATTTGTTCATCAATAAAATATCTTAAAAATACGAGTGATTCCCGCTCAAAACAAATTAACGATCTGTATGTAGCAATTTCAAATTCATATAATCATGCATTTGGCTATCATAATGATTGTCAGGATTTTTACTGCGAGAGTAAAAGGACCAGTGAAGATGTCACTTTGAAGTTAAGGCATACGGCGTTAGAACATCAAATAAAAATAATAATTGGCTTCACTGCAGCAAACTCACGTAGTCTTATAGAAGATATAGATAGTAATCCTTGCGAGCAATTCAATGCCATAATTGCAAAGTGTGTCGGCGGTAAACGCATTAATTATTGTCTTCGGCAATCATATCAGGCGAGATGCGCAACTGCAGTGGTATCTTTTAATACAAAAAGACCTTTATACAAGCTGCAAAAATCCATTCTAGGTATTAGCCCAATATCAAAGTCGAGGCGCTTAGAATTGCAAAAAATTAAGAGAAATAGTTTGAGTTTAAAAACTAAACGCAGAAAGCTAGTGTTTTTACAAAAAGAGAAAAGCGTAGAAGACGAAAATTATGGAGAAAATTGCTTGAGGCCAGATTTACTTGAAGAAGATTTAGATAGACTTAAGGTTACATTTTTAAAGAATTTAGAAAAAACTGATGAAGAATTCACTAACATCGAAAGAGAGACAGTTCTCCAGAGTGAAAGCAGTAAATGGATGGAAATAAGAAGAAACTTAACCCTTTAATTCGCAGTGACAACCCTGACCAACATCATAAACAAATAAATCTTGATCCGGTATTTTTATCTTTTTACTGTGACAGTTTTGATTATGTCATAGCAAAAACAAAACGCAACCAAATAAAAATTATAGCTGGCAAGATTAGTCACTATTCCTATCTCTTTTTCGCAAGATGGCACCGAGGCCACCCGTACCGTGCGGATCAAAGGTAAATATTTATTGAAATAATGTTTTATCCCAAATTTTATGATTTATGCACATTAGCTTTTCCTTCTAAAATACATATTTTATTGATACATGTGTAAATCATCGAATTTGATTTTCAAAATAATGATTTATGAGGTTGTCAACCTGTATGTTGTTTTCCACCGACACTGCGATGCATCGTGTAAAGTACTGAGCATTTTGAATGTTGTTTCAAAACAACACTGCTCATTTGACTAGTGAAGTGCATGCCATTTTCTATGTCGGTTCTAAACAACACTGCCCATTGATTGGTGATGAAACTAACTTTTAATTTGCACTAATTTTATAAACTGGCTGTATCTAAAAAAGCAAGAATTTTATTTTTATTATGTTTATGTTGCATTTGCTATTTGGATATGCTTTGGGTGCGGTTTTGCAGTTTTGTTTTTGTATGCTTGCTTCAGAAAGGTTTTTTGCCAAAATGGCAGCGAACACGAAGAATTATGGCACTTGTACCACCTGAAAAGGCACGGTCGGACAGTAGTAGCGACTCTTCTGAAGACGAAGTAATAATCCAGCAGCCTAGACTACATGACGATTACGATGGTAACTCAACATCTACATACTGCAGCTCTGAACCAAAGTCATATCCATCGTCTCTAAACAACCTCAACATTTTTGGAAGTTCCGACGACGAAAATGTCCCGCCAGCTCAATTTAACTATGAATTGTCTGATGAAGAAACTATTCCATTGTCACCCGTTATCAATCAAATGTTCCCCGCTAGTGAACCACAGGAACAGCTTCCTTTTATGCCAAAATCAGTCTCATCTGTCCTATCGCCATTGACGAGCACACCAGCTACTACAACTCGTTCAAAAAGAAAAGCTCATACTGCACCTAAGGTTGTGGCCAAACGAGTTAAGAGATTTATAAGAAAGCCTCTGAAATTCAAATGGAAAACCGGCAAGTTTCAACATCTGGCAACAGTAGAACTACGACAATATCATCCTCCTTTTGATGCAAGCATCAAATCACCTTTAGATTATTTCTACACATTGTTTTCAGAAGATATTATCGATCTCATTAGAGATAACACGAATTTGTATTCAGTACAAAGCGGAGCCCGATGTATAAATGTCACAACGGATGACATAAAAAATTTTCTAGCCATTACCCTATTGATGGGTGTGGTTCAAATGCCAGCTTACAGAGATTATTGGAGTAACGCGTTGAGATATCCTCCAATTGCTGATGTTATGACGTTAAAAAAATATGAACTAATAAGGAAAAACTTTCACTTTGTCGACAACACAGACATGAACGATGACCGCTACTTCAAGGTACGACCCATTCTTGAAAAAATCCGCACCAATTGTTTATTACTCGCAGAAGAAGGACGTTACAGTGTTGATGAAATGATGACCCCGTACAAAGGTACGAGAGCTGGAAGTAGGCGCCAATACCTACCAAATAAGCCAAAGAAGTGGGGCTTTAAAATATTTGTACGAGCAGAGGTATCTGGATTGATCTACGATTTTATTCCATATGCTGGTGAAGACACGTTCAGAAATCATTCTTTTACGGACTACGAAGGTAGCTTAGGCCTTGGAGCTAAAGTTGTCATAGCACTTTGCAAGACAATACAAAGTAAGCCCGCAACTGTCTTTTTTGATAACTTCTTCACGTCCTTGGAGTTGATCCACCATCTGCGAAACGAATACGGCCTTTTCAGCTTAGGAACTGTAAGAAGTAACCGGTTGAGAGGTTGTCAAACCATGTTACTTTCCGACAAAGCACTTGCAAAAAAAGGAAGAGGTGCTAGCCAACAGCTCGTCTGCAATCAAAATAAACTTGCAGTGGTAAAATGGATGGACAACAAAGTTGTTACGCTGGCAAGTTCATTTGTGGATTCACACCCAATAGAAAAAATCAAACGGTACTCAAAAGAGACCAAATCAAGAGTTGACGTAGATTGTCCACAAATCGTAAAGCAATACAACGCTCACATGGGTGGGGTCGACTTGGCCGACATGTTGATCTCATTGTATCGCTCTAGCTTCAAAACAAAAAGGTGGTACATGGCACTATTTACTTAAGCTCTTGACATCTGTGTTAATAATGCTTTGTTGCATAAAAGATCGTCCAGATAAGAAAAACCAGATGTCTCTCAAAGTCTTTCGAATCGGAGTAGTGACAGAGCTTCTCCATAAGAACAGAACACCACAATTCAGAACCAAAGAAAATGAGGCGTCTCTGAAAATCAAAGCTCCTGTTGCTCCAAGGCCACCTGATTCTGTGCGGTATGATAATGTAGGACATCTCCCGATATTTGTGTCCCAAGGACGGTGCAAAATATGCAAAAAGGGATATACAAGTGTGTGTTGCACTAAGTGTAATCTAAGGTTATGCATGTTAGAGAAAAGAAATTGTTTCTATGAATACCATGTCAAGGTGTAAAATGATTTGTTTTGTTAAAGTTTGATGACTCGGGTTTTAATTTGGTAATAAAATAAAATGTTTCTTTGTAAAATTTGTATAGTTTTTTAAAAATCCTTGATTCCATACAAGCCGCAGTGTTGGCTGTGTACAACATAAATTCTGCTACGTACATCACTGCATGTTTCGCAATGTTGTACTTTACCAACATAATATTTCTCGAAAACTATAATAGATAGATTTTTTCTAAAACATCTGTAGGCAAGGCATATTAATACTTAGGGTTAACCACCTAATAAAGAAAAAACTCAAATTTTTGATTTTTTTTCGTCTGCGAACTAAAGGGTTAATAACGGCATCTAATTTCGGTATAACGGTAAAATTGTAAACAAGCGAAGCACAACATCAGCGAACCTTGTTAAAAGTTTATTATATAAAAAAGATATATCCTTCGTCACATCTATACAACATGGTAGAATTTATGAAAAAAATGCTTTACGTCAACTAGAGCAACAGGAAAATGTAAAAATTTTACCATGCGGCCTATTCATCGATAAAAATAACCCCTTTCTAGGAGCAACTCCTGATGGTGTCATAGATGAAAACCGAATTGTTGAAATAAAATGCCCTATTTCCGGCTTTAGAAGTTCCCTAGAAGAAGCTGTAAAAAAAGGAAAATAACATTTTGGAATAAAGACTTTGTAATAAATAAAAAACATCACTGGTATTTGCAAGTGCAAGGACAGCTAAATATTACAGGGCGTCGAGAATGTCTATTTGCAGTGTGGACTGGCCCTAATCATACTATTAAAACAGAAGCGATCAAACGGGACGAAAACTTATGGGTCAATGTTATTCTACCAAAATTAAAAAGCTTTTACCTGAAATCAATGTTGCCAGAATTGTTAGACCCAAGAAAAACGAGAAATATGCCCCTAAGAGAAACTACTAACAAAATAAATAACAATTCAATAAATTCTGAATCTGCCCAACAAGCTACAAAGTTAAAAAAAATACTGCAAAACCAAGTAACAATTAAATTTAAAGATATGTAATATTAGTAACAATAGTGCACCCTCTAAGATGGGCCTTAACAAATAATATTATTTCAGTTTCTTCTATGTTACGGAACCCTTACGCGTAATTGTAACTCGGACTTGACTCATGTATGTTTTATTAGGTATGTAGGGCGTGTAAAAACTGGGTTGTTTAAAAAAACCGGGTTTTCGGTTTTTATTTTTCAATAACCGGTTAAAAACCGGTTATTTTTCGAGTTTTTTATATAGATGTCTTAGGACAAAATAAAACCATATTTTTTTATAAAAATGAACTTATTAACTTGTTAAAGTTTAAAATACTTTAATGTACGTATAAATCACTCTTACTCGAATAAAGTAATAAAATTCAACTACATGATGAATCAGTACTAATACATTCATGGACATAATTAGAGGAACGGAACTAAAAAGAGATAAATCGGAAATGAAACATTTTTGTATGTAAGTAGTGAAATTATATTAAGCGCTTTATTAATTTTAGCATTTAGAATGAAAATAAAACTGACTTCAGCAAAAAACACTAGACTAATCAACAGAAATCTCAAAAAATATGTTTTGGAAAATTAACTCATCAATCATCACATTAAAAATGTGATTGTGTTATGACGCTAAGATCTGGCATTATCACTTCAGGTATTCATTGATGTGTAAGAAGCATCACTATTGCGATACGTTTATGTGAAAAAAAATGGAAAAAGACAGAATTTTAAGAAATTAATTCGCACACGTAAACAAAATTATTCCAATAGACTAGAGTTTTTGTTTGTATTTTTACAATTTTAACGCCTTTATATGTTGTAATTTTATTAGGTGGATTGTTTTGGTCGTTCTAAATAAAGTCTGCAAGGCGTAGTTTTAAATGAATTTGTCATTTATAACTCATTTTAAAAAACCGAAAAACCGGTGATTTTGGCCCAAAAAAGCCGGTTAAAAACCGACGTAAAATCAATCGGTTAACCGGTTTTTCGGTTAATCGATTAATCGGTTTACATGCCTAGTATGTAGGTATTTTTTGTAAATTACCTTCTTTTTATGTAAGGTGGGTGACCCAAATAAAGCCTATGTCCTAATAAGGCCTATTATTTAAATTTTCCGCCTCACTATTTCAAATGGCCACCAATGTTTGTAGAAGTATGCGTGTACATTAACTAACGCACACTAGCACAGCAAGCGGGCCGTGCCGCGACCGCGAGCGTGTTGGAACCTGCAGTCGAAAACAAACACGACGCGGAGCGCACGTTCGTTTTTATAAAATTCTGGCAGAGTAAACAGTAAGTATTTTTATTTTTATTCGTATACGGTGTGCTGTGTTTTGTCTATAGGTCAATTATACGTTTAGCCATCTCCTTACATAAGTGAAAAAGCTGTAATATCGGTGTATTCCATATGTTTGTTGTTTTGTATACCCATGTGCCATGCCCTAATAAAGCCTATAAAAAAGATGTATAGGCCTCATAACGGCACAGGTACAGGCCTTATTAGGACAATGTTTTTTGTCAGTTAGAAAAGTATCACAGTAAAATAATAAACCCTTTTTTTTTCAGTAACATCATGGAAAACAGATCACCAGCTTCTACCACAAGGAAAAAAAGAGCTCAATGGTCTTCGCAACAGATGGAAAACGCTGTTAAAATGGTAGAAAGGGGTATATTATCTACATATGCTGCTGCAGCTAGATACAACATCCCAAGAAGAACCCTACGCAACCATCTAGTGAGTGGTTCGACTACACGAAAGCTGGGTCGGTCGACTATATTGACTACAGAACAAGAAGCTGGACTTGTCAGAAGAATCATACGTTTGGCCGATGTTGGAGTGCCGATGACTTCAAAGATGTTGCGCGTACAGGCTTTTTCTTTCTGTAAAATTAGGAAAATTCCAAACACTTTTAATGATGCCAAAAATGTCGCGGGGAAGAAATGGTTGAGGTTATTTCTCAAACGACACCCTGAATTAGCACGTCGTAAAGCACAAATGATGAATCCAGCTCGTGCTCAAAAATTAAATAAATATATTGTTGGAGATCACTTTTCTAAATACAAAAGCGTGCTGGATAGACTTGGGATTGAACATAAACCTGAAAGCATTTACAACATCGATGAAAAAAATTGTCGCATATCATTGCACCATCAGCAGGAAGTTCTGACAGCCAAAGGGAGAAAGAGAGTTCATCAAATAGCGAATGAGCATGCTGAAAGTGTGACTGTGGTAGGCTGCGGAAATGCTATAGGATCAGCTATTCCGCCAATGATACTGTTCAAAGGCAAAAGACTAAAGCCAGAATTCCAAGATAATTTACCTCCAGGCTCTCTGGTGAAGATGACGCCAAAAGGAAATATGACGACAGAAACTTTCATAGAGTTTATTAATCATTTGCATAAATATAGAACATCAAGACCATGTCTCCTCATATTTGATGGTGCAAAATGCCACCTGAACTTTACTATTGTCGAGGAAGCTGAGAAATGTGGCATTACGTTATATTGTCTTCCGTCAAATACCACGCATGAATTACAGCCCATGGATAAATCTGTTTATCGTTCTTTTGAGCATCATTGGGACCAAGAGTTGATTAAATACGTCAGTCAGCATCCCGAACGAACCCTTAACAAGACAAGCTTCAATGTCATTCTCTCACAAGTATGGCCAAAATGTATGACTATTACCAATATCTCGAATGGGTTTCGCGCCACAGGGTTGTATCCATATAACCCAGATGCTATTCCAGAAGAGGCGTTTGCGCCCTCTGCGTTGTCAGAACTTCCAAATCCTACAAACAGTGAAAATATTGCTGTCTTATCTGATGAATCGGGAGAACAAGAGATTTCAACTGCAAATGTGGAAGATTCAGATGGCTCAGGCACAGATACTGAGAATTTGCCACTATCCTTGCTCTTAAAAAACAATCCTGATGCTGTAACTCCACAAAAGATAGACAATCAATCAACCACATGTGAGATTCATGAGTTTTTACCAACTCCTAAGTTTAAAGTTAAAGTGACTGCTCCACGCAAGAAGTCTTTGAATTACAGGGCTCAAGAGGTAACCAAAGATTTGTTTGGTGACAATGCTACGAATTCCATATCACAGATTACTGTACCATCGTCAAGAGTAGAAGATGTTCCTGGCACTTCTTCCATGATAAAAAATAACACAAAGGCACCAAAATCAGCGTCAGTTACTGGCTGTACATCTGCACAACCTGCAACTTCGGTTAATACTGCTTCTTTGACAGCAGATAAGCTTACGGGATCTAAACCAAAACGTCACGATAATAAACCTTCTTGGTACTGCCCAGCTTGTAAAGAAGATCGAGTTGATGATATGCGACAATGTCTTACTTGTGGCGTTTGGTATCATGAGCTGTGCGTTGGACTCACACGCGCTGATAAAATATTTTACTGTTCAGGAGATTGTTGTAAAAAAAAGATGAAAAAGGCTGATTAATATAGTACTTTTACATGATGAGAAACTGGCAAAAGTAATTAATAGGATCTCATTAGATTTAATATAAGTGACAACGTTTTGTATTGATTAAGAAGTTTAATGCTTACTTGTTTTTATTAAGGCTTTATTAAGACACAGGGTTCCCAATAAGGCCAATATGACATTTTAGTTATTTGTGTTCATAAAAGTGTGATTTTTGTTTTTAAACCAATTTTGTTTCATTTATTATAAAGTTTAATAAATAAATATAAGTATTTCAAATTACCAGTGCATTTTTATTATAAACTTGCTTGTTATGTAATAAAACAATTAAGGTAGGCCTTATTTGGTGACCTTACCTTAGCTTATAATGTTACGGAACCCTCATGCGTGTATGTAACTCAGACTTGACTGTTGTTTTTATTATACGGTACAACAGCAAGTAAGAGATTAGTAAAATATGATATTTTGTGCCGAGTTTCTAGATTATAATATAGGCTTATAAAAACTGTTTTACTTTCACGCTTTGTCACTAAAACTTGAAGCATTTTGACTAAAAAGATACTTCAGTGTAAAAATATACTTTATACCCTTCTAACAGTATTTTATTTCAATATTTTATAAGGTGTATTCACCCAGACCTATCTACCTACAAGGTATACGTACTATTACTAGGTACAAACTCAGATGAATAAGTGGGCGAAACCTACACCTGGCATCCTAAATAGAAATTTTATTTCATTCTGCCATTTAGGTTGGTAAGTACCTACCTACTTTTTACCTACATAGTACAGCTACTTGCCTACAAGAATATCCTATCCTACTAATATTATAAACGCGAAGTTTACGATGTTTGGATATTTGGATGTTTGTGGCTCAATCATGCCCTAACCATGTGACCGATTTGGATGAAACTTGCAATAAATGTAGTTTGTAATTTGGATTAACATTTATAGGCTACTTTTTATCCTGAATAATCAACAGCATGAACCACCCCGCGAGCGAAGCCGCTGGCGGCCGCTAATCTATAATATAAAAATGAATCGCAAAATGTGTTGGTAAGCGCATAACTCAACAACGCCTGGACCAATTTGGCCAAATCTTTTTTTAAAATGTTCGTTGAAGTTCAAGGATGGTTTTTACGGCGAGAAAAATTAGAATTATTGCTGGAAAACCCCTAAAAATAGCCCTTTTCTTTTTCCCATACAAATGATTTGTAACTAAAACGTAGTCAATTTGAGCTTTATTGCTATGGTATAAAGTTCATATTATTGAGCTATACACTTATCCTACCATTCAATGCTTCAACTGTTGTAGGTATAAAAATAGAATAAAATAAAATAAAAAATAGCCTTTATTCTATTACATGTTTAAATTCAGTATTCAAAGTATTAAAATATAATATAATCATGCCTAAATCTAGATAATAATTAGAAATAATTTTATAAAGTAATAAATGTTATAAATGTCATAAATTATATAATAAAATGTTATAAATGTCAGTGGATCATGTAAAAGTCGACTCTCGGGCGAAGGCCTTCCCCATGTCTCTCCAAAGCTCTCTGTCTCTAGCCAGTCTCATCCAGTCTGTTCCAATCATTTTGTAAAATTTGTCTTCCCATCGTGTTCTTGGGCGTCCTCTTTTCCTTTTGTTGCCGCGTGGGATCCATTCCAGTACTTACTCTTTTTGTCCACCTAGTGTTTTCCATTCGGCAAATGTGGCCTGCCCAGTTCCATTTCAGAGAAACGGAATGTCAGTGTAGGTGTACCGCAAGGCAGTCTTCTTGGACCTCTGCTTTTTATAATCTATATAAATGAACTACCTAAAATTGCTAAACATCAAACCATAATGTTCGCTGACTGTACAATCATGTTTACTGGGAGAAATAAAGTAACACTTGAAAATGACATAAATCATACATTGGTACATATAATTCAATGGCTTGACTCTATAAATTTAAAAATAAACCTAAGTAAGACTAATCTCATGATATTTAGAAACAGAGATATTAAAATTAAGGAAATTGACTTGAACTACCTAGGACAACAAATACAACGCATTGACACAACAAAGTTTTTAGGGATAAGTATTGACGACAATTTAAGCTGGAAATCGCATGTTGAAAGTCTATGTTCAAGAGTAAATCAACAATCTTATGCGCTTTATATGCTGTCTAAAATAGCTAATACTTCAACAGTACTCACTGCCTATCACGGGTACACAGTATCTATTCTGAGATATGGAGTGATGTTCTGGGGCAACTCAACTGGCAAGGAAACTGTGTTTAAAGCACAAAAGAAATGCGTCAGAGCTATATGTAAGCTTAAACAAGTTGATAGCTGTAGATCCTACTTTTCTCAATTGAATATTTTAACTTTACCCTGTATATACATCTATGAGGTGGC
Source organism: Scotopteryx bipunctaria (assembly GCA_949320045.1). NCBI lineage: Eukaryota > Metazoa > Arthropoda > Insecta > Lepidoptera > Geometridae > Scotopteryx > Scotopteryx bipunctaria. Next base: position 2,555,571 of record OX439459.1, on the reverse strand, counting down.
ACTTTTTGTTAAAACCAACGGGCATTTATTTAAACGGTTTAATAATAAGCGTCATTGCATGAAAATTAGCTGCCCACCAAATAAGACTGCAATGTTGAACAATAGTGTGTTTTGTATGGCGCCGCGTATTTATAATCATTTGCCTTCTGACATTGTCGAAATAAATTCAATTGACATTCTCAAATTTAAATTAAAGACATTTTTATTGCAAAAGGTTTATTATAGTGTCAATGAATATCTCTCTGACAAATTTTAGTAATTTTATATCAACTTGACATTTTAATCATTTGACATTTAATAATCCGACATATTTTTGACATTATATAATTTTATTTATTGGAAAGTATGTGACCATAACATAATTTAATCTTTTTAAGGATGTAGTTTTAATATTCCATGTTTGCATGCTAAAAAGCTGATCAAGGTTGTACCTACATATTTATTTTCTACCAGCTATTGTTAAACCCTTTTTTCGCAAAATAAATTGATTTGATTTGAGATCTTATTTTGTTGACGATGTCACTTAGTTCTGTCTGTCAGAACTAAGTTGTAGGTATGGACACACAAAATCTCAATGTAGATCGAAACCCCGCTGTTTTTAGTGCACTCAAGGCCATAATGGGGAATCTTCTAATATCGAAGACTGCAATGCCATTTGTAAGTATCAACTGTGAAGGCAAGCATTTTGCCACAAACAAAGCTTGCACTTAACTTCAACGCCAAAGGAATATTAAAAAATATCTACTCTTACATGTCAGAGAAATGCATTTCTTATACTGAACAGAGGCGTCTTTACCTATGGTGCAGGGTGTGCGGCGCACACGGGCGCCGGCGCCGGGTCTAAGGGGGCGCCGAGCGCTCTGCGCCCTCTAATGCGACACCTCCAAAGATGCGTCGATGTCCTGTTTGTTATGTAACTATAATAGTTTTTCAATTAAATATTTTTGAAAGAACTAGTAAGTTGTGATTTTTTTATTATTATAACCCCTTCCTTCCTAAAAACATTTTCTGCTTCCCATTTTCATTTAAAATTGCACTATTTGCATCCGAATTTCTGTTTGAAAATATAACTGTTATAATAAATAATTATTAAAATAATAATTAAAATATACTGTAAGGTCATGTGGGGTAAGAGGGTCTATGGGGGAAGGGAAACAGTTGTTTGTAAATCAAAAGCTATAAGTGGGCTACTGACGATTCAATTTCTCTTTCAATTTGCTGATTCAATCTGCTGAGAGTTGACAGATTGAATCGTCAGTGGTCAAGTTGTAGGCGTGGCTCAATTTGCTGTGTGTTGAATCGCGCGCGCTAGCAATCTGCAAATTGATTCAACAGATTGCATGTGAGTTGAATCGTGCGTAGTGCGATTGAAGCAATTTGACCTTCAGTCGCGCTCGTGCCGTTCTATAGGTTGGACTATAATTTGGGATTTCGATAATAAGTGCATAAAAATGAATAAAGAAAAAAGAGTATGGACCCAGATCATTGAAATATATAAAGATTTGCCGCATTTATGGGACAAAAAAAAACACAAACTATTTAAATAAAAGTATGCGACAGGAATCATTACGAGTTCTTCTCGAGATTTATAAAGAAATAGACCCGGAAGCCACTATAGAAATTTTGAAAAACAAAATTACTAATATAAGGACGTCTTTTTATAGAGAATTGAAAAAAGTAAGTAATTAATTTTCGATAATTTTGATAGTTGTAGCAGTTGTTACTTCTAGTAAAAATCTGTGCACTTTGCTGCAATGAAATTTCTAATAATTAGGTAAGCACTAGAATGTTCCATGGTTGTGTTCTAGGTAGGTACCCCATTTATATTAGGCAATATGTAATATTGTATTATTGACATTAAACATCCATAGAGTCTGGCTAATGAAAGTTGATACTGAAAAAGCGCGGCAAATTTAAAAAATATCAGCATGGCAGCCCTAAAGTAAAAAGGAAAGTTGGAACAACTCACTTTGATACTTTGACATTTATTTTTATTTTACTAGTAGATGTTTGCAATTTTGTCCGCGTTATGACGAGATTAAAAGTAGCTTATATCACTTGTTAACTCTTTATTAACTCCATACCAAACATCACACGGATACGTCACTCCATTGTGGCGTATTAAAGGAACAAACAGGCTATCAAACACTATCATGAGTATCAATATTATCATGAGTTTAAATATTTGTAAATCTATGTATCAAAGAAAACAAGACCATATATTTTTACTGTTTTTTAATCACTATAATCAAAATCTGAATCTAAACATTCAACATGGAGTGAATCGTCAGAATCACTGGAGTCGCTGTCTAAATTGATGATGAAGCTCTCTAAACTATTTTCAGTTATATGGTCTCTTCTTTTGTACTTGTCTTCCACATGAATGACATGGTCTGTAATTTTTTTCCAATCATCTGCTGTAATACACTCAAAAGATTGTTTTATGAGATCCTCGAACTCTTTTGGAGTTCGTATTACGTCTTACTTCAGCAGTTCGTGCATTATCCTCAAGACTATCTGTAAAAGAACAATAACATTATATAAAGTAACTAAAACTAATATGTACTTATTTAAAATAAAAAAATATCAAGACATTTTGACCGTACTAACCTAAAAAATCAGTCACAGTACGTAAACAATCCTGTTTTTCTCGCAATACGGCTTGTTTCACAAGCTTTTTCTCTTCATATTTCGAAATCATACAAAACAATAGTTTTCGCACTTCACTCTTTATAGTTTTATTCATTTTTATAGCATTAACACGGATATATCACAACAAAACTATACGCAAATCAACCACAACGAAACATCAACAACACGCCATCTTGTTGCGTCAGAGATAGGGATACCATACACTGATTCTGATTTTACCAAATCTTTCGGAAAACAGCCGAAAATTAATTTCTTTAAAATAAAATTGCCAAGTTTTTCTCTAGTAAATAGTGTACCTAATTAATTAAGCTATTTATTAGACCAACTTAAGGCTTAGTGTTGCTCTTGAAATGATCCAACACGTACATACGATACTTATTTTCGATGAATACAATTTTAGCAAACGTACGAATTTTTAAAACTCATTTTATAATATGTTTAAAATAAGTTTGTTTTAATAATGCCTTTTTGGAATTAATTGTTCCTAAGTACTTTCTGCTTAAAATACCCCAATTTTTAGGGTAAATATCCGATGGTAGGAACACTTTAGTGTTGTCATATAAAAAGTTTGCAAAAAAATCCAGTATCTACTTTCGTTAGCCAGACTCTAACAAGTATGTAAGTACCTACACTGTTGGTATCCCAGTCTATATACCTATAAGTACTTACTAATTAAAGTAAATAAAATCAGTTTCAAGGAATCTAATACCTTATGAAATGAACATAGGCATGTAATATTTTCAGGTTAAATCTGGAACCCAAACTGGAAGTGGAACTGAAGATCGGTATGTGCCTACACTATGGTACTTTGACCTTTTGTTATTTTTGGAAGAAACTTGTGAAACCACGCGAAGCTCTGTGGATACTCTGGATCTTGAAGTGGTAGGTACAATTATATATCATTTTTTACATCCTATTGACATGTCGTTAAATAAAGTATTTTACAAATTTATATATTAAAAATTCTATTAAATAAAACAAATTTTCACATGTACTTAAATATTTATTGTATTCCTAATTGGTTATACACAAGAACAAAAAAACAAATAGGAATATTTAATTTGTATCCATAGGCACTACATCAACCATTTGATTTTGAAAAGATACACTGCCTGTATGGTTAAAATAATGAGCAAACGTATTTCGGACATTATTTCCTTCCACATTTCGGACTCTCTCATTCGATTTTTCTAACGGAACTAAACCTGGCGTAAGTTGCCGCCAATCTCCACCATGAAATGTAGCATTTGATGTATTTTCACGATCAATAAATTTATGATGAGCGTAGCGTGAATTTTTTTTTCGTAAGTAATTATGTAATGTGCAACATGCTAGCACAATGGAATCAATGTTTTCAATGTCTACCGCAATACTTCGACGAAAAATTCTGAATCGTGCCGCCAACATGCCAAAAGCATTTTCTACTACCCTTCTAGCCCTAGAAAGCCTATAATTGAAAATTCTCTGATCATGGGTAATGTGTTTGAATGGATATGGTTTCATTACATTTCTATTAATCGCGAAGGCACTGTCTCCAACAAATACATAAGGTGCAGATGTAGTTGTATCTGGTAAATCTGAAGGAGGTGGTAAATTCAGTTCTCCAGACATAAGTTTTCTATAAAAATTTGTAGTTTTAAGAACTCCACCATCAGAAACACTTCCATTTGTACCGTTATTAACATATATAAATTCATAGTTAGCATTTACTACTGCTAATAAAACGACACTGAAAAATTTTTTATAGTTATAAAATTCCGAGCCACTTCCTGGAGGTTTTTCAATTGCAATGTGCTTTCCGTCTATAGCGCCCACACAGTGAGGGAAATTCCATTTTTTTTCAAACTCTTCTGCTGTATTCCTCCATTCATTTTCAGTTGTTGGCATCTGAAAAATGGTAATAAATTGTAAAAAAAAATACATTGAAAAGGGCAATCATAATTTTTTTTACATACATACATAAGCTCAAAAAAAAAAAATTGTAAACATATTTGTATTTTTACAGGGCTCACTTGAAGATAATACAAGAGCGAGCACAAGTTCAACACAAGATGAAACTTTAACTCAAGAAGAAAATCAACCAAAAAAAAAAACATCGCAAATCAACAAAAAATATTAAACAAATAGACTTGTTAGAAACGGCCAATGAGTTACTAAACCAAAAAGATAACAAGTGGGACATACTGGGAAAATCAATCGCCATCCAATTACAAGACATCAATGATAATGATCAATTAACTATAGTCAATAAGCTAATATCAGATGCTATTTTTTATGCAAAGAATAAAAAATTAAATATGAACTCTCATATAACTTTAGGGATGGCGACTGATGAAAATTTCTCACTTCGCCGTAGATCTTACACACAAAGTCTGCCACCCTATTCTCCCCAGTATATTTATTTACCATCTCCACAGTCTGAAAATATGTCTGACATTGATTCCCGTCATTCCGTCTCTCAGCCGTCCTCATCTCCACAGTACACAGTGTTGCCTCCTTCGCCTCACCTTCAGTCCCACCAGTCAGTCTCTCAGCCGTCCTTATCTCCTCAGTACACAATTTTGCCTCCTTCACCTCACCTTCAGTCCCACCAGTCAGTCTCTCAGCCGTCCTCATCTCCACAGTACACAGTGTTGCCTCCTCCTCCCGCACAGACTCAAACACCAACAACAGAATCTCAAGATGTAAGCCTGTCATCGCTGTCAACTGATTATCCGAATACTAGATTTAAAAATAATGGCCCTGTATTATACCAGGGAAAAGGTATTGATATGAAGGAGTTTATAATTTTCAATCCTAAATAATATGTACCTACTTATACCACTTGAATTTTTTATCACCATCCATTTTTTTTTTTGATTGTTCAGTCCAACACACTAAACAACTTTAATTATTGGACCAACCCTAAAATCGCGACAAAAAAATCATCTATTTCATACATTTAGGTTGAGTTGATATTGATTTGTATGGAACACCTGTTTGTTTGTTTTTTTTGTTGTATATAAAGTGCTAGTAAATAAAAATAAAAGTTGTCAACTGTTTTTTTATTAGTACTTACCCTTATGTTATGTCGTAGACATTTGAAAATTGCCCAGCATGTCTCAGGAATAATTGTTGATAAAATTTGTGGCGATATACCTAATACAAGAAAACTTCAAATCTTCGTAGGTTTGTCCAGTAGCTAAAAATCTCAACGTTGCAACCAACCGTTCTTTAGGAGTTATGCTTTCACGCATCACGGTATCTTTTTTGATAATAAATGGAGTTACTATCGTGAGCAATTCTTCAAAAGTCTCTGAATCCATTCTTAGAAAGTTCGAAAAATCTTCGGGTTCCAAATGGTACATTATATTCATGTGTGAAATTTTTTTTCTTAATAAAAGCCACTTTTTTACCCAGTACCGCTTTTTGCGTCGCTCTGTGGTCGAACATGATTCAGCTAAAGCAATTGCAATACCTGCTTTTTGAAACTTAGAAAGTTTCGGCGGACCCATCACGAACAACAACGAATACGTACACGCTTTGTGGCGGATAATCGCAGAATGAAATTGTGAACGCTGCTGCAACGTGAGTGGAGCACGGTCAATTGCGACTTCAACAAATTGCGTCAGCAGATTGTGGTTAAATTGAATCGTGAGTAGATAGCTATAGACTGCAGCACTATGATTACTCGGTCGATAAAACAGTAACGTGTATTTAGTTCGAAAAAAATCATAGATGTCGCTAGCGTAAACGACGCACGAGAAATAGAAGAAACAAGATCTCACTTGGCGGTTCATGTTATCACGAGTTTGACTATGCGTGTTAGTGGTCTATTTTCAGTGGTTTAGAGTTGAGGAACAAGGCTGTAAATGACAGTAAGTATTGCTTTTAACCTATATTTTGATTTTAAACTTATAAATTTGTGTAAACTTTGGCCTAAATATGCAAATTTAATGTTATTCGAAACATAACCTAAAAATATATAAATGGGGTAAGAGAAACTACCATGACCGGGTCAAGGGGAACATATGTTCCTCTTTCCCGATGCCAGAGGTTATAAACATTTTTGTTTGTAAACAATGTAGTTTTTTGTAATACACCTCCATCAGAAATACGTCCATTTGTTCCAATATCTACATAAATAAATTCATAATTTGCATTTGCAATTCCCATAAGTACAATACTGTGATACCCTTTATAATTAAAAAAATGTGAGCCGGCTCCGGCAGGAGGGACTATAGCTACATGTTTCCCATCGACGGCTCCTAAACAATTTGGAAATTGCCATGTACGCTCAAACTCTTCAGCAATTGCTAGCCATTCTTCTTCTGAACTCGGGAACTGTAACAAAAAACCCATAATTCAGTATAAATGATATCATTTTTATTTACAGAGTACCATTTGCAACGTGTCATCACCTGCGACACCTGCAACATCTGTTGCTTCATCTGCACGTCGTAAGCGACACGGCAATGCCGCCATTGAAGACACAATATCGTTAATAGGTAAAAGATTACAAAACCCAGATGATGAATATGATGCTATAGGAAAAAATGTCGCAATTAAACTCCGCAACATGACTGCTATTCAACAAGGCATAGCTGAAAAGCTCATCAATGAAGTTATTTTTTTGGGACGGTTTGAAAAATTAACATTCAATACAAGTATACATAATCCAGTTCCAGTCCAGGTACCCCAAAGACCATTGATACACATGCCAGCTGTTCCAGTCCAGCTGCAAGAAACACAAGCATATAACTTGACACAAGACTCGCAAACTATTAGTATCCCGGACACCTTGGTTGAATATTTAAACTTTAATAATAATAACTAAAAATAAATAAAATAGTACGTTACATTTGTATATGTTCAAGAGTAAATTTATTTGTTAAGCATTAATGTTAATGTGCAATTGCAAAATAAAGTCTGATTATTTGTACTGAGTTATTTTATTTATAAAGTATGTAATGTAATAAATGATACATACCTTCAAATATGTTTTCAGTGCAGAGTAGATTGCGTCACATGTCTCAGGAATTATGTACCCCAATGACTGTCTTGATATCGCTGACGAATACATTACATCTTTATATGTTCCACCAGTTATCAAAAATCGTAATGTTGCACTTAAACGTTCATGCGGTGAAATAGCTTCTCTCATGCAAGTATCCTGTTTAGCTATAATTGGTGTGACTAAACACAAAAGTTCTTCATACACAGGCTCAGGCATTCTGAAATAATTCTGGAAATCTTCCTTCTCTTCACGTAACTCTCTTACTAAATTCACATGTGATAAACGCTCTTTTTGTAAGCCAGTTCTTAACCCACACTTTTCGCCTTCGTCTATTGTTTTTAGTTTTTGAAATGTAATACGATATAATTCCTAAATAACACAAAGCTTCTTCAGTGGACGACATCGCGATACGGTATGAGTAAGTTGGCGCGTGTATCGCCGACGTCGAGCCAAGTAAGTTCGCGATCTTTAAAACCGCAGACTTTAAGTTCGTACGTCTATCACCCACTTTAGAAGCTTAGCAGGCACTAGAGAACTTAGAGCCTCGTCTTCGACATCATCAAAAAGGAGAAAGTCTGCTGAAAGTTTGGACGGAGAACGAGATACAAAGGAAGAAGAGGACGAAAGAAGAGCTTGTAGAAAAATCCCAAAGTCTTCCACTAGACCAACTATTAATCAGGAAAATGTTTTGGTGGAAGCTTTGGCTAAGCAGTCTGAAATGTTTAGTACTATGATGGGTACTTTCACCGCAGCTGTAAGCAAACTTGCAGATAATCAAAAGGACACCCGTGGTTCACGACTCTCCTCAGAGAACTCTTTAGTCTCAGAAGTGAATGTGGATTGGAGTTCAGACTCAGAGAGTGACACTCCTCCTCGGGGGGATGACTTTTCTGGGTTGTTGCCCTCAGCACAGAACACAGCCAGTAGCAGTATGTTCGAGGCTTTTAATTTTGAAGCTGTTACGGAAGAAGCTGAGCCTCACATCCCGAAGGCGACTGGCCATATGATAGCTAAGGGCTTAGAGATTCAAAGACTGGATTCTGAGAATTGGAGTAACATCAGATACAGAGAGGCTGAAAAGGCATTGCATGCCTCGCCAGTGTTTGCAGCATTGAAAATAAATCCACAGTTAGCTAGTCTAACTCAAAAGTGGTGCAGTTCTGATATTCTGACGAAATATGACCATACGTTAGGAGTCTTATCTCATGGTCTTTTACTGCAGAGAGAAGCATTCAAGGAAGCTATTTGGTCAGTCGGTAAAGATGGTATGGCATCCGCTCAGATTATGTCCGAAGCCATTCGAAAGCACTTACTAAGTCCGGATTCAAAGTTCCATAAAGTATCGGACCAGTTGTTACAGTATGTTTGCGGTCGGCGAGCGGATGTCATAACTAGTAGAAGGTCGGCATATTCATCACCAAACATGGCGATGGATAGCATCCTGCGGGCCGTTCCACCATCGGCAACTCACTTATTTAATGAGGAGAAGCTAACGGAAGTTTTGAAAGCTAATGGAGGTTTTCACAGATTTTTTCCCTCAAAAAGAGGAGCATGGCCTTCTGGAAAGAGACAACCCGCTAAGAAGGAGTTTAAAAAATCAGATAGAGGTCGCCAGGAGCAATTCAAAAAAGCAAAGGCGCCTAAGGACAGCCGCAAATATAGACAGAATGATGGAAAGAAGATGGAAAATAAAGGGTCACGGTCTTATGCGAATAAGAAAAGATATTGACGCGAGGAATTTTCGTGCCGGGGCTCTTTGCCAGAGGCTGCACATATGGCAGAGCCTGGGGGCGAGTGCAACCTTGTTAAATATCATAAGTGGTTGCAGAATTCCTTTTATCAAAAAACCACCCTAAATGAAACTTTGCCTATCCACAACCATGCACTTAGAGACAAAATTCAGCTTGGAGATGGAGAGGGAATTAAGAGACTTACAAACACTAGGGGCCCTAGAACCAGCTTCAGCTCCGTCGGGGTTTCTGTCTCCAATGTTCCTTATCAAAAAGTCGGACGGCAGCAACCGACAAATTTTCAATTTAAAGGCTCTGAACAATTACCTCTACCCAAGGAAATTCCGTCTCATCAGTCATCAGAAAATTCCAAGTTTTCTACAGCCAGGCGACTACATGCTCAAAATAGACCTTTCCAAAGCCTATTTTCATGTCCCAATGGCCGAGGGGCACAGAAGGTTCTTAATGATGAGCGAGGGGCAATAAGAGGTCTAGTAAAAGAGCTCTTACGATCAAAGAAATGCAGTTGGTTGAACGCGAAAAGTGTGCCAGGACGTCTAGTTTTCGCGGCCTTTGTAGTCGAGCAAGGCAAACTTCACTGCCGCTTTTTTCAAAGGGACAGCAACAAGATGAAACGTTATCCAGAATCGAGGCTATACGCCCTCAGCCCAGAGACTCTTCAAGAGTGCCAATGGTGGTTAAGGCATCTGGAAATGGTATCACCAATACACCGCGATCCCCCAACTGTCTTTATTACGACCGACGCTTCAGGCAGCGGATGGGGCGCAGTGGTAAATGGCTTGAAGATTCAAGGAGCTTGGAACCAGCGGCAAAATGGGTGGCACTGCAACAGAAAAGAAATGTGGGCGGTTTACCAAGCGCTAAGAGCCAACAAAGGTGTTGCAGCAAAGAATACTTGCCTAATCCAGTCCGACAACAAGACAGTGGTGGCCTATATTCAAAAAGAGGGAGGGACAAAGTCCTTAATTTTGCACAAGTTAGTAAAGAAAATTTTTCTTCTTGCCAATCAGCTGGAAATAACACTTCTGGCAAGATATATTCCTGGCCGGTTCAACGAGACCAGGCCGAGGGCACGTATATAATCGTGTGTCCACGGTGGGACCGAGTGTATTGGAGAGCAGACCTGAAATCGAGAGCCACGGCCCCCCCGATAGTAATAGAAGACCTGAACCAGAACTTGTTCGACAGGAGTACCAACGAACCACCCCTGAAAATCAAGGAGTTTCTATTGGAAGCTTGGCGGGTACGGGGTGGGCCAGGGAATTAAAAGAATGGCCTCAAGAAGATCGAAGTTTGCTTATGTCATCATGGAGAAATAGTACATTGAAAACATATCACAAGGCTTGGTCGAGATGGAAGTCGTGGGCAGCGAGTAATAGCTGTAACTCTATGGATCCAACAGCTGAGCAAGTTGCTAGATATTGGTGTTTTCTTCACAGAACTGAAAAATTAGCCCCCGCGACTGTACATAAATCGGTAGTATGTACCTTTGCTAATCCTCAAAAATCGGAGGCCATATCTACTGACCCCCTAGTCAGGCATGTTCTAAAGGGAATAAGTCTCAGTAGAGTAAAATCTGCAAGGAAAAGAAGAATATGGAATCTAGATTTTATTTTGACCTGGTTAGAAGGAAGAGTTGTAACAGAAGACAGTTTGTACGACGTATCTAGACATGTAGCCCTACTATTGTTGTTACACTCTGGAAGACGCCTTCATGATTTGACCTTATTGCGGATATCGTCAGAAGATCTTGAGTTTTCCACTGACGGCAAGTCCTTGACTTTTTGGCCTGAGTTTGGATCAAAATCTGATTCTAGTTTACACCGTCAATCAGGGTGGTTAATCAAGAGTAATGAGGTTAAGACGTTTGATTTGATATATTGGATTAAGAAGTTGATTTCAATTTCGGAATCACGGCGTTCAGCTCGAGATAATTTGCATAGTTTGTTTATAACAACGCGAGGTCGTGTACGCGAAGCTTCGAGGACAGTAATAGGCGGATGGATTAAAAAGTCGTTTAAGGACGCGCATTTGAATGCGTCTCCTGGAAGCGTTCGAGCAGCGGTTGCGAGTGATAATTTTACAATCCGTAATCTTGACATCGATGATGTTATAAGTAAGGGTAACTGGAGGTGTAAGGAAACCTTTTTGAAACACTATTTTAAAGAAATAGTACAGCCTTCCTCGTCTGTGGCTAGTAGGAACAGGCTTTCTGATTATTTCCAAGCGATCTAATGTGCCTTAATTGTTAGTTTGTTATGTTTTTTTATTTTTACACATAATTTGGATTATATATTATTTTGTTCTACGTTTCTAACTGGTATTTTATTTTACCCTTATAACGACTGCTCTAATTTTACTTGATCACAATACGCTCACTCGAGCGCCGGCAGAAAACAGACAAATCTCATAGTGGGTCAAGCCGAAGGCTCGGACCTCTAAATATAACCGTTTTACCCCCAAAGGGATAAAAACGGATATTTCGAGTCCAGCCAAAGGCTTGACCCACCGGTTTTTATGCCTTGCCGTCGCAAGGTACTGAAGAACAAGCTAGCGGCGGCGCTACGAGTTTGACAGATGGCGGCACGTCCGGCCAATGGTGTTGCCATTTAGGAACAACGGAGGTTTGTCTGTGGTAGCTTTGGCTTGAAGATGGCGTCAGTTTGGGAGAAAACAGGGTATGCATTCTCATAGTGGGTCAAGCCTTTGGCTGGACTCGAAATATCCGTTTTTATCCCTTTGGGGGTAAAACGGTTATATTAATACTTTTAAATTTACTCAGACTGTTTCCCTTACCCCAAAAACAGGGAAAGGGAAACAAAAGAACTAGCTTAATTAAAAAGCATTTTCGGGGCTTATGTATTTTAACTAGCCTTAAAAATCATTGAATCCTAGAAAGCTGACATACGTAAGTATATGTTTTGTTTTTTAAAACACTTCTAGGGTATTAAATAAAGCAGCTAGAAATCAAAGTGAAATTTCAAAAATGAAGTATGTTTCCCTTACCCCACATGACCTTATTCCATTTTGACCCCGCTCCTACTAGACTAGAGGGCGCCAGGGTACTGGTTGCACTCGGGCGCCACAAGGGCTAGAGACGCCTCTGATACTGAATGCTCTAAACTTTTTGCCAATCAAAGAAGTCATTTGCTGACATAACTTCCTCTGCGCCTCCTACTTCTGGACCTTCCATTTCGCCCCCTCCTCAGCCAACCTCCATATCCTACACACCGCGCTCACCCGCTGCCGAGAGTGCCACGATTTAGAGTGTCTCCGTGCCAAAAATTCAGTTTTATTGGAATTTTTTGTGCTTTTACGACGTGTTATACACCAAGTTGCGGAACGACGAGGCGCACACGCCAGTGAAAACCGCACTTTCGAGAGTGAAGTGCACAAAAAGTTATAAGTGAAAAAGTGGAATTTTGAGAATTTTTGAAGTTTGGAAGCGAGATATCTCGAGATTTACAGCGACGACCCATTGTTTTTATTACGCCTCCTAAAAGGCCTTACGAAGATCTACATGTTTGCTGTTTTTACCGATTTTTTCCGTGCAGAATTACGGAAATATCGCCAAAAATACAAAAACCACGTGGTCACGAGGTCAGCGACCCAGGGCTGTTGGACGGTAGCTGACATCGGAACCGGGAAGACATCAACGTGGACATCCCGGAGGCATTTTTAGAAAAATCCTAAGTTAAGTCTGGCCTAAGTTATAGCCTTTTGAAAAATTTTGTATTTTCAAAATTGATTATCTCCTCGGAAAGATCGGTGACATAATATTTAACCTCCTAACGCGTCGCTCACACGAGCTAGAGTCGAGGCGGCGTCAAGGCGCAGGCGCACAAGCGGCGCGCCGCATCTACGTTTTCCTAAAGGTGATATCAGACGGTTAATTTTTTGTTCATTTTCACCTTTCATTCGGTACATTTCACTCGAAATGAAATGTCTGAACAAAAAATGAAACACGAGTGCCGAATGAATTCATTAGTGAACCGATCCAACAGTGTTGGATATTGGCATCCGGTATCTTTCATTCCCACTCCGAATGAACGAGAAATGAACGGTCTGAACACTGAGAGAACGTTCATTCGGATTCGGCCATTTTGTTTCGAGTCCTGTAGCCGACGGACATCACGTTGTCGACGAAGTTATATTTTTTTCTGTGTGTTATTATATTGTTTTCATGCGGCAAAATGGTGTTCAAGTGGAACGATCAAAATACATTACTTTTTTTGGAGAACTTTAAAAATTATCAATGCCTTTGGAACCACAAAATTGATGAATACAAAGACCGAACAATGCGGGCAAACTCTATAAAATCTCTAATCAGTGATTTAAACTTAGAGATTACTGAAGAAGATATTAAACATAAAATAAAAACGATAAGGACCCGGTATACAACAGAATTAACAAAAATAAAGCAGTCTACTAAAAGCGGTTGCTCTTCTGACGATGTCTATGTACCGACCCTATACTGGTTTAAACATGCAGAATTTTTAAGCAGTGTATGCGTCCCACGGCAGAGTACATCAAGTCTCGTAAGTAGAATCTTTTATCAATCCATACTAATCCATATCCATAATATTAATCCATATCCTAGTAACTCTGTCTGTCTGTTCGATAAGCGACCACTACGTGAACCAAAGGTAGGTAGGTACCTACTTAATACTTATACTCAAACAAAAACAACGTACTTATATGAATTGTATAGGTTTATTCAGTATTATATTATGTATTACATCATATTCTTCTTATCATGTTCCATTGCCATGGTACAGTGCATGAAGTGACGAACTTTTCTGCATATACGTCACGCACGCGGCGGGCATTTTCACTATGATTTCTTGCATTGGTTGGTGGTAAATCGCTTAATGCTAAAGATGGTACTTCTCGCCATTCTCCAGGTACAATGGACCCTGTGACCCAATCCTCAGTTTCCAGTGATCGTTGTTGCACGTAGTCCACTGTAGTTTTTCTGAGCCAATTATGTAATGCACACGTCGTTTTAACAAGTTGTTCAACTTTTTGCACTGACAATGGAATCGCCTTTTCATAGATTCGAAATTTTGATACTAATATTCCAAAAGAGTTTTCGACCACTCGTCGAGCTCTTGACAGCCAATTTTTTTTTTTTATCGTCAAACTCTCCTCTAGTATTATATGGTTTCAAAACATCCGTCCGCAAAGGAAAGGCATCATCTGCGACGATTACGCCTTCCTTTGGGAAATTTAGAAGATTCGACAATGTTCCGTACCGGAATTGATTTTTTTTCACATTTTTGTTTTATTTATTGTGATGATGATAATGAGTGCATTCTTAAATTGTTGGTGTGGGTAGCAATACATTTCCTGTGCAAGCAGACACAATTTGGAGGGTAGGTCGAGAAATCTTTTTTGACCTATCTGTTTTCTTATTGGCTGGTTGGTTTGACGACGCCTCTCACGCGCTCTCGTGAAGGAATCGGCCAACGAACATTCCTCGCTCCACCGTCATCGGAGACGAACGTTTACGCACCCTGACTGCCGTTTGCCCCGATCTTTCCTACGCGCCCGCGCCGGTATTCTATCGCGTTGTGTGTGCGTGTCTACGGTCCTTCTTTTCGAACAGACGACACGATCTGTGAGACCCTTTCACCAGTCCTGTGGATTTCTACAAGTGCGGACAATATCGGTGCTATCTTGGAAGGCCCCCGGACTCGAGTCAGCCGTGAACCCAGGTACGTCTTTCCAATACCAGCCACTGAATTTCCCGTACATACTTTTTGATCCGTTCGAACCGGATATATTTCTTGATTCCTCCAGATTGTGTCATCTTTCATTGGTTTCATTGCTACACTACGTGTACATTTTGTAATTTTCCGTTGGTCGTTTTTGCTCATCTTTGCTACGCAAAATGGCGGACGACGCGGGAATTGAACAAGATATTTTCGAGCGAGATATTATTCTAGAAGACATTAAAAGAACGTTATTATTTGCTACTACTGATCAAGTTCAATTCAAATCAAGATCTACTGATCTAAATGCTCAACAAAGAAAGTTTAGTAAACTTCAATCTAAAATTGAAAAAGCGTTGATGAAGTCGAAGTTGTTTAACAAAGACGAACAGTTAAAAATTCGTAACGATTTTAATGATTGTTATTATGCTATTTTAGTTCATGTAAATAATTTGAAAGAAGCCAGTCAGGAATTTAGGCGCATGAGTCGCACTAACATTAATTCAATGCCTCATGCACATAATCATAGTTTACATTTACATAAATTGCCAACGTTACCGTTGCCGTCATTTAGCGGTGAATCTACTGATTGGCCCTCATACTTTGATTTATATCAAGCGTTGATTCACAACAATGATGCCTACACGCCAGCGGAGAAGTTTCGTTATCTGTTGTTAA
This sequence comes from Scotopteryx bipunctaria, assembly GCA_949320045.1. Taxonomy (NCBI): domain Eukaryota; kingdom Metazoa; phylum Arthropoda; class Insecta; order Lepidoptera; family Geometridae; genus Scotopteryx; species Scotopteryx bipunctaria. The sequence continues at coordinate 2,539,780 of OX439459.1, read as the reverse complement.
CTTTAAAAAACGAACCTCATAATTTGATAAAATCGATTCCCATTACAGACGAAAACTATTTAGTTGCGTTAGATATTCTTAAAAATAGGTACGAAAACCGCCGAATTATTGCTTCGAAACATTTGGATCGCATTCTGGACTGTAACACCTGTACCAATGAGTCATATTCCAATCTACGAAATTTGCTAAATGTATACATGGAAAACATTAAGGCTCTTGAAACGATGCGTTTCCCAGTGAATGAATGGAGTTTCATTTTGTTGAACGTTTTGTTGCGAAAAATTCCTAATACCATTCGTAAGCGTTTTGAATTATCTCTTTCAAAACCGTCCGAAATACCTAACGTAGATGTGCTCATTAGGTTCTTAGAACAGGAAATTTCCACATTTGAAATTATGACCGGTGGTGAATTGAAGGAATCAAAGCGGATAGATAGCAGTTCTCGTTCCCGCGCAAACAGCGTGGATCCATATCGATCGAATGCGCCCTCCGGGTCGGGTCCGCGTCGCTCGTTTGCAGCTACCGAATCATCCGACGTACAAAGCGAGAAGCAATGCATTTTGTGCGATGCGCAGCACATCCTACCGAGGTGTTCTAAGTTTTTGAATATGTCTCCCGGTGATAGGTATAATTTCATAAAAAACAAAAATGTTTGCTACAATTGTTTGAATGTTGGTCATAGTCTCGTAAACTGTAATTCCAAATATACATGTCGATCGTGCAATAAACGACATCATTCATTATTGCACTTTGAGAATCAGGTAAACAAGCCTATTCATTCAAATCAGGCCGTCTCTTTCCCTCCTTCGGAGAAACATATGGTTGTCGCGTCTGAACCCGGCCCTCCTGCCGTGCTACCTCAAACGACCGCCGTGAACCACGCGATAAGCGCGAACTGCGAGTCGTCCATTGCGCCCTCTACGAGGAAATGGACCGTAATGCTTTCTACCGCGCTCGTCAATATACACGTTGGTACGGTGAAACATCAATTACGTTGCTTAGTTGATTCGGGAAGTCAAGCTAGTTTTATTACGGAGGCTTGTTCTAGACGCATAGGCTTGAGCTCTAGGAATATTAATATTCCGATTTTTGGTATCGGTGAAGAAAAACCGATTTATCCTAAAGGTATAGTTACGTGCGTTATCAGTCCTCGAAATCAGGATATACCAGCTATTTCAGTGGAGGCTTTAATTTTACCAAAACTAGTTTCGACCCTGCCTAGAATACCGGTACCTATAGATGCGTGGCCGCACATCAAAAATTTGTATTTAGCTGATCCTGATTTTAATGCTCACAGCTCTCAACCCATTGAAATGCTTTTAGGTGCAGATATTCTATCTCACATTTTGCTAGGAAACATTGTCAAAGGTCACCCCGATGCACCGATTGCAATGAATAGTATTTTCGGTTATTTGTTGATGGGAAAGGTTTTTTTCGATGTGGTGAACCCGCCGCCACTCCAGGTTTGTCATAGCTCCTTTTTCGAGGACAACGACCTTCAAAAGTTCTGGGAGCTGGAGGCAGTTCCAGAAGAAAAAACCCTTTCTGCTGATGAAAGATTGTGCGAATCTTTTTTCGAAGGATCGCACACACGTGACGAATCCGGTCGCTATGTAGTGGCCCTTCCATTCAAAAGTGCACCTATACTAGGTCAATCCCGTGACATCGCTCTCTCGCGTTTTCGAAAATTAGAATATCGTTTAGAACGTAATTCTGCCCTGAAAAGGGAATACCACTCGTGCTTACAAGAGTATTTAGATTTGAACCAAATGGAACTTTGTGATCCCCCCTCCAAAGATGATACTTCTCATTATTATATTCCGCACCACTGCGTGGTCAAAGAGTCTAGCGAAACTACTAAGGTTCGGGTAGTGTTCGATGCTGGTTGTAAAACCACAAATGGTCACTCATTAAATGATCTTTTGCTTACCGGTCCGAAGCTTCATTCGGACATTGTCGATATTTTGTTAAAATTTCGAATTCATAATGTCGTGTTTACAGCTGATATCAAAGCTATGTACCGTAATATTGCGGTTAGAAATTCAGATTGGGACTATCAACGCATACTTTGGCGATCCTCTCCTGACGCACCCATTCTGGATTATAAAATAAAAGTTGTTGTTTTCGGCGTGAGCTCATCTCCTTATCTCGCTTTACGTGTGATGCGCCAACTCGCACAGGATGAGGCTGAGAAATTTCCGCTCGCGTCAGCAGTTTTGATGGACTCCGTCTTTGTCGATGATATTATTACAGGAGAGGCCGACGAGGCCAAGGCACTCGCTCTGCAAAAACAATTAGTAGATGTCTGTGCAAGCGCAGGGTTCGAACTTCGAAAATGGCATAGTAACTCGCCGGCGATTCTCGCCGCAGCGCCCTCACCTCACGGTGAGCGGCCGGATAATGTTTCGTTCGCACTAGTGGAGAATGATACTTCAATAAAAGTACTCGGACTCCAATGGAACCCTTGTTCGGATGGTTTCTCATTCAATGTTCAATCTTCTGACTCGACATGTACTAAAAGATCCATTTTGTCGGAAATCGCAAAAATCTACGATCCCCTAGGTTTATTATCGCCTGTGATTTTGTATGCAAAACATATTATGCAATTACTGTGGATCGCTGGGACCGGGTGGGATGAGTCACCGCCCATTGATATAGTCAACGCGTGGTCAAGCTTCACCAGTGAGCTTCCGCTCTTAGCTGAATGTTTTTTCCCTCGTCACATTTTCGACAAGGCTACATCGATCGAGTTGCATGGCTTTTCAGATGCTAGTGAACGAGCTTATTCTGGATGTGTTTATGTTAGGTGTAAATGCAGCGACAACAAGATTCGTGTTTTTCTTGTGTTGGCAAAGACGCGTGTTGCGCCATTGAAGCGTTTATCTATCCCGCGACTTGAACTTATGGCAGCCCAACTGTTATCTAAACTAATAAGAAAAGTAATGCTCGCTTACGGCGACCGAATTCATTTCGATCATGTCTACGCATGGTCAGATTCCACGATTGTGTTAGCATGGCTACGCTCATCACCACATGAATGGAAAACTTTCGTGTCCAATCGTACCAGTGACATACTGTCACGAGTACCAGCCGGTTGTTGGCGACATGTGCCATCGTACGACAACCCGGCCGATTCAGCCTCCCGAGGCATGCTGCCCTCGGTGTTTGTCAAACACGTTTTATGGTTCTGTGGCCCTAGTTGGTTAGTTGAAGAACCAAAATTGTGGCCTATGCTCATTCAAGGTCCTGTTACACAGGAAGAAAAACGCAATCCTCCTCTTCTCGCAACACCATCTTCTGTAGGCGAGCTCGAGGTATTTTCAAAATTTTCATCGTTAGGAAAACTGGTTCGTGTCATATCGTACATTTTTCGATTTTATCATAAATGTAGAAAAACTCAAACTTCTTTCCCTGCGCACATTACTGTGCCCGAATATAACTCTAACCTAAAGTTAATAATAGGTAGAATTCAACAGTCCGTTTTCGCGGACGATATAAAAAACATAACACTGGGGAAACAATCCTCAAGTCAATTGAAACGCTTATCTCCGTTTTTAGATAAGGACAACTTATTACGTGTGGGCGGGCGATTGCATAAATCTCTTCTTTCGTTTGAATCTAGACATCAATTGATACTTCCTAAAAAACATCATTTAACTACGTTAATTATTGATGATGCACACGTCACCCATTTACATGCTGGTCCCCAGTCTACGCAATATTTGTTGATGCAAAAATATTGGATTTTATCGGCACGAAACATAATCAGACAGCGTATACATAAATGCATTTCTTGTTTTCGAGCGCGGCCAACTCACACACAGCCACGCATGGCTCCTTTACCTAGCGTACGTATACAATCAGCGCGTCCATTCTTAAAAACAGCTGTTGATTACGCCGGACCATTTTATGTGCGCGCTAATAAGGTTAGGAACGCTAAAATAATAAAATCCTACGTTGCAGTTTTCGTTTGCATGAGTGTAAAAGCGATACATCTCGAATTAGTTTCAGATCTTACTACTGAATCGTTCTTAGCTGCGTTACGACGTTTCACGTCTCGTCGGGGTTTATGTACGGACATCTACTCTGACAACGGCAAAAACTTTGTTGGGTGTAATAACTACTTACAAGAGTTATATGCATTTCTAAATTCAGATTCAGTTCAAAAGGCGTTTCATGAAAAGGTACTCGGTCAAAACCTTACTTTTCATTTTCAACCCGTTACCGGGTCACATTTTTGTGGATTGGTAGAAGCTGGTGTAAAAAGTTTCAAACATCATTTGTATCGTGTTCTTGGTACTCGCACACAAACCTACGATGAAATGCATACTCTTCTTTGTCAGGTTGAGGCAGTGTTGAACTCGCGCCCTCTTTGCGTCTTGAGTACTGATTCCCAAGACCCCTTACCGCTGACTCCAGCACATTTTTTGATAGGCGGTCCTATCACGGCCCTACCGGACGTTTCGTTGACGGACTTTAATCCTGATCGGCTTACTCGATGGCGATGGATTCAACAAAGCGTTCAACATTTTTGGAAACGTTGGAGTTGCGAGTATTTACATGAATTACAACAATCTCAAAAATGGTTTCATAGTCGTGGACCTCCAATCCGTGAAGGCATGATTGTTGTTGTGCGTGATGACAACCTACCCCCTTTACAGTGGAGGTTAGCCAGAGTACACGCTCTGCACCCGGGCAGTGATAACATTACCCGTGCTGTCACTCTTAAAATGGGAAACTCTTTTACGAGGAGACCCGTCGTTAAGATTTGTCCGCTTCCTTTAGATTAATAAATCTACTTTACTAGTTGAGCATTTAGTTAGTACCTAAGCAAATATTATATATTTTTGTTTTTCCTTTTCCTTTCATATTTCTTACTTTTTTTTGTGTATATTTCGTTAAAACAACCACGTTCTTTTAAGGTGAGCGGCTATGTTCCGTACCGGAATTGATTTTTTTTCACATTTTTGTTTTATTTATTGTGATGATGATAATGAGTGCATTCTTAAATTGTTGGTGTGGGTAGCAATACATTTCCTGTGCAAGCAGACACAATTTGGAGGGTAGGTCGAGAAATCTTTTTTGACCTATCTGTTTTCTTATTGGCTGGTTGGTTTGACGACGCCTCTCACGCGCTCTCGTGAAGGAATCGGCCAACGAACATTCCTCGCTCCACCGTCATCGGAGACGAACGTTTACGCACCCTGACTGCCGTTTGCCCCGATCTTTCCTACGCGCCCGCGCCGGTATTCTATCGCGTTGTGTGTGCGTGTCTACGGTCCTTCTTTTCGAACAGACGACACGATCTGTGAGACCCTTTCACCAGTCCTGTGGATTTCTACAAGTGCGGACAATATCGGTGCTATCTTGGAAGGCCCCCGGACTCGAGTCAGCCGTGAACCCAGGTACGTCTTTCCAATACCAGCCACTGAATTTCCCGTACAGACAACAAAGCTTCATTCAGTGTTGATTTATTAAAGACGGATGCATCATTTGCCCTTCCGTTTGTCCCAACATAAATAAAATTATAATTCGCATCTACTACTGCAAATAGATGAATACTAAAATTCTTTTTGTAGTCGAAATATTCAGAGCCTGAACTTCCTGGGCATCTTATATTCACCAATTTTCCATCCATTGCACCACAACAGTTTGGAAAGTTCCATAATCTATAGTAGTCTTCCATTATGTTATTCCATTCATGTTGACTTCCAGGAACCTGTAATAATAAAAGTGTCAACATTTTAATTACAGGATGCACCACAGACTCAAAATGAAGACTCTGCTGAATCTGAGCAGACTCAAGCTGGCAGTGAGGTACAGAAGACGCCAAATTCTGAGATTAGTAGGAATGGAAGTAGTGAACTGATGACTCCTTCATATTCTCGAAAGCCAACAAACAAGAAAAGGAAGATTGATATACCGATTGATAGAGCAATTAAATAATTAAAAACTATAAGCGAGCAAGCCAAAGTCCAAACTGAAGATGAGTTTGATTTGTTTTGCAAAAGTTTGGCAGTACAACTCAAGAAAATGCCCTTGAACAGGGCTTTGATATGTCAGGAAAAACTTCAATCTGTGATGACTCAGGAACGGTTAACACAGATGTCACAATCATTTCCTGAAGTAATTTACTCGGACTCTAGCACTCCATCCCCATTTACTATCAACCAGTCGCCTCTATACCAAAATACAACATCGGAGTATAATTATAGTAACTACCTTGTCACCGAACAAGTTTATACGCAACCACAACCAGTGCCTGTACCCGTGAGTTCACCACAAGAGACCAATCAAGTCACAATTGTCCAAACATCCACCCAAGAGCAAGAAAACATACTCTCACAAGCTCTAAAAAGTATTATGTAAAATGTTGATTGTCTAAATTAAAATGTTTCAAGAAAATAACTTAATATTTTATTAAATACATATAACTGACCTTAATAACCTTTCCAAGGGCTGTCCAAATGGCTTCACATACTTCTTGAAAAAAGTAGGATATTGTATTTCGAGATACTCTGTACAAAAACTCTAAACTTCCAAAACTATCACCTGTAGCCAGGTATCTCAGTACAATTTGAAGTTTTATCCGGGTAGGTATGCTATCTCTCATTAAAGTGTTTTCTTTCGTTATTAACGGAGCAACAAGAAGTAGAAATTCTTCAAATTTACTTTCATCCATTCGAAGATGATTACAATATGAATCAGGATCTTCAACGGCTAGTTCTCTCAACAATGTATTGGAAGCTCCTAATAAATTTCTTATTTCAATCCATGGTCGCACCCACCACCGTCGACGTTTTCTTTGCTTCTTTTTTGTCAACTCTTTGATTAAATGATCACAAATTAAACTAATTCCAAGACGTACGACTTCATTCGATGACATATTTAAAAGAAAGAACAATGAATGTTCATTTCTGTATCATTTTGTCTAAGCCGTGTGAACATAGAATGAAAAAAAAATGAAGCATTCACTCGAGTGAACAATCATTCGAGTGAACCGTCTGATACCACCTTTACCGACTATCGAGTAGGTGTCATGCGCATCTTTTATTGTTACTCGTCCGCCATTTTGTGTTGCCATTGCGTCGCTCGTGCATCTCGACAGTTACAGTGCCACAAGTGTAAGTTGGCGGTGGCGATTTGAGGAACTAAAACAGACATCTTAAAAATTCACTTTGACACTTGGGAGTTCATTGTAAACATCATTTTGCATATCTTGGAAAATACTTAGCCGTTATCATGCCTAAAGTGATAAAAAGTGGTGTCAGAGAAGCCGTTATTAAAGTATATTCGTTTTGTGTTCAAGAATGTGAAAAGAACGAACCGATTATACCACTAAAAACCTTAAATGCAAGAGTAGCGGCAATGACTGGTGAGTGTTGTCAACATATTACGTAAAAATTACCTATAGTTTTAACCAAATATTTATCTATTAAGTGGGTAATTAAAATGTAGTTGTGAAGATATTATGTGCTACGTACACTTTATGAATATTATTTAATTTCATTACATATTCCGTTTATATTTTATTTCAGGTATTTCTGAACGTTCTGTTCAGAGAATTGTTGCAGAAGGAAAACCTGCAGAAGCCACGTCGTCAAAAATTGTTACACCAGGAAAAAAAAGAAAAAGATCGGAGACGAAGTGTAATTTGGATGACTTCGATTTAGGTGTGGTTCGGAGAAAGATACAGCAATTTTATACCGTAAAAAAAGAAATTCCAACATTGCCGAAACTTTTGGTGGAATTAAGAAATGATATTCAATTTGATGGTAGCCGTGAGACTTTAAGAAAAATAATTTTAAGGTTATTATTGTTAATATTTATTTTAAATCTGAATTTATTGGTTTCAAATCTAGCCCGCCGCACGTTGCGCCGCGTGTACGTAAACGAGGCCAAATGGATACGTAAACCTAGGGAAAATAATATACTTTATAACAACTTATTATTAGATTATGTACCTAATTTGTTTGTACTTATGTGAATGAAAAACTGTTGCAAATAAAAATAATAATGTAACATAACTAAAGTCACGGATATTACTATATAATGTAATGGTAACAAACAAAACAAATATTTCAGGTTGGGGTTCAAATTCCGGAAATGCCAATCAAAACGAAAAATACTTATGGAAAGATATGATATAGCAGCATGGAGGTCACGTTATTTGAGAACTTTAAAATCAAACCGAGATAGTGAAAATCGACGTCCGGTAATATACCTTGACGAGACATATATTCACTCGTCATACGGTGTTAACAAATGCTGGCAATCTGAAGAAGTTCCTGGCAGTATTAAAGAAATATCTCTAGGACAGCGATGGATTATAGTACACGCTGGGAGCGCACAAGGGTTTGTTCCAAATGCATTATTAATTTTTAAATCAAACACCAAAAGTGGTGACTATCATGATGAAATGAATGCCACAAACTTTAAGAAATGGCTAGTTGAAAAATTAATCCCAAATTTGCCATCTCAGTCCATCGTGGTAATGGACAATGCGCCGTACCATTCTGTGAAAATGAATAAGCCACCTACTATGTCCAGCCATAAGCAGGTTATGCAAAAATGGATAAAAAATAACGGCCTATCTTACTTAGACACCATGACAAAACCAGAACTTTATGAAATTATTAAAATTAACAAAAAACCTGATGTGTTTGAAGCAGATGACATATTAAAACAGCATGGGCACCAAGTTGTCAGATTACCACCCTATCATTGTGACTTAAACCCAATCGAGTTAATTTGGGCGTCGGTGAAGCGCAAGGTGGCAGAAACCAATGTGGGTCGATCCAAAACAGATATATTGGATCTGGCACACCATGCTTTTCAAGCCGTTACGGCTGCTACATGGAAGACGCATTGCGATCACGTCGAGAGGTTGGAAGACGAATATCGCAATGACGATGTTGAATTACAAAATTTTAATATATGTCTCGCTAGTGACAGTGACACATCATCTGACAGTACTTCATCGGACTTTGAAGATGTAGAAGATCATTTGTTAGAACACTCTTATTCCAGCAATAAATAAAACATCAATATGTACTGACAAAAATTGTTTTTATTTTGTTCCAATTGCAGTATCCTCATTCTGTAGACTCTGCCTAATATTTAAGTTAATATAACAGTACCAGGTGGTTTATATTTTGATATCTTTCGAACTTTTACCTGTACTTACGTACATACATACTTACTTTCTCTAATATCATTAAAAATGTAGTGTACGCTTATACTAAAGAGTATTAAAATGCGAAATATCATTATACTATCATATACAAATACGAAAATGGTTAAATCTTTCTTACGTATTTTCCCAAATTTCGGGGTATTTTCTGTACAGTGGCAATACTGGCATTGAACACAGTGGCGCTCAACCGCGCCAAGTTATACTTGCCGAACTGTATTTGTGTATTTACATCATGGCTTCGACGTCAAAGAAAAGGAAACATGTTACCCTGACAATTTCTCAGAAATGCGAGATTTTGGATCAACTCGAGGAAGGTATTTTTTTAATTTTCTTACGCAGAAATATGGTGTGGGCAAATCTACCATTTTTGATAGGTACTTATTAAAAAGAAGGAAGAACAGATACGATCTTATGTTGTGAGAACTGAAAAGGGTTCAGGTGCTCGAAAGACATTAAAAACGCCCGAAAATCCACAACTTGAAGATGCATTGTTTACGTGGTTTATAGAACAACGACGAAAAAACGTTCCTTTGTCAGGAGATATTTTGATGGAGAAGGCGAAATACTTTCATGAAAGGCTTGGACGAGGAGAGTTTTCTGCCAGTAAAGGTTGGTTGGAAAAATTTAAAAAGAGACATGGAATACGGCAATTCAAAATAACCGGCGAGAAGTTGTCGAACAACGAAGATGCCGTAAAACCATTCCAGGACAAATTCATGGATATTATCAAAGAGAAAGATTTAACCGCAGAGCAAATCTATAATGCGGATGAGTCTGGTTTGTACTGGAAAACTATACCAGACAAAACCCTGGCATCTGACTCAGAAGTTAGAGCCCCAGGTTCTAAAGTTTCTAAAGAACGAATAACATTTATGCCCTGTGCGAATGCTGCTGGGACGCACAAGCTGCCTTTGTTGGTCATTGGAAAAACACAAAAGCCACGTGCCTTTGCATCTGTACGAAAGCTACCAGTTCATTACATGGGGCAAAGGAATGCATGGGTGACGAGACCTATATTTCTAGAGTGGTTGAAAGGATACTTTATCCCTGAAGTAAAAAAAATCTTGTCTAAGAAGAATCTACCACTGAAAGCAATACTGCTTCTCGATAATGCGCCGGCACATCCGCTTGATGAAGACCTGCAATCCATTGATGAAAATTTCACAATTTTATACATGCCTCCTAATTGTACAGCTCTCATCCAACCAATGGACCAAAACGTTATTCAAAACATAAAGGTGAATTACAAGAAAAAACTTTTGCTGCAAGTTTTTGCACAACAGGAATTGGATTCTGAATGTACTGTATCCGATGTCCTTAAGAAGACCACTATGAAAGACGCTGTTTTCTCATTGGCTGAAAGTTGGCATCAGGTGAATGCGAACTTAATAAAAAAATCTTGGTCTCCTTTGTGGCCTCAATTACATGTCGAAGAACATACAGACGATGACTTTGATCCCGAAGATGAGATTCCTTTAACTTTTTTCGTTAATAGAGGCTTTTCTGAGGCTGAAATTAATGACTTCTTACTACGCAATGATGACCTAATTGAAACTGAACCTCTCACTGACGATGAAATAATAAGGCAAGTAACACAGGAATGCGACGGCGAAAGTGAAGAAATGTCGCACGTTGATCCAGTAGCAAGCGTTTCCAACTCAAATGCGGTGTCTGCCTTAAATACATGTCTTGAATGGGCTGACCAAGTGGACATTCCTTTGCCAGAAAAAATGCTTTTACGTAAATTGCGAGACAAAGCTTTTTATTTGTCATTAACACTTTCACTGTCCCCATACAAGGGTTAAAAACACCCCAGTAAGTCCAACTTTTTTTTATTCCAAACGGTTTCAAATTAGCCTAGGAATGTAGAATGCATTATATAAATGGTTTCCGAAAAAGGGGAGGAAAGTAGGGGGTGGGTTTCACATGTGGGTCCCGGACTCTCAGGACAAAAAATTTCACCGCGAGTCCGGGGTCCCACATGTAGTACCCAAGATGAGTACGCCGTTTTTTTTGTTTTTACTGTCATTTTTATGACAAGACAATGACATAATTATTCATAATTGATGGGATAATTAATTTTATAATTGGGTAATTAATCGGATTACACTTAACCTATCAGTCTGCAGTCAGGTCACACGTTTTCACGGTCAACATGCCGACACCAAATAAAGAAGAAATTTTGCGTTGTTTAGAAAATAGTGATGTTGAGATGGAGACGGAGAGTGATTTTTCTGATTTATCAAGTATCCAGGAAGAAGATCCATTTTTCGGAGACGACGACGTCGACGACCCAGATTACGAACAACCTAGCAACGAACCACCCAGTTCTGATCAAGAAACTATAGACAACATTGCCAGGTTCGTATTTGATTCTCAGTTCATACCTCCTCCTAGTGATGATTCTCAGTTAGAAACATTACCTCCTCTAAATCGTGATGCTGATGATGGGCTAGAAGATATTGACGCCATGGATATAGACGAAGGCGACGAAATAAATGTAAATCTTGGTGCTGAAGTAAATGATAGTGTATCAACCGCACCTACTAGTGCAAGGAGCCAGTCATCTCGCGGATATATTTCACTCGAAAATCTGAAAGCTAGGGACATAGGAAACGGATGGAGATACGATATTGAACAACTGGAGCGTTTGTAATTTACCGCACAAGAAAACATTGGTGTATGTGTCGAAAGTCATCCGACAATTGAATCGCTGTTTCGATTTATCATCAATGATGATTTACTGGACACAATGGTGGAACAGACGAACATTTATGCGTCCCAAGTGCCAGAATATCGAGATGGAAGGCGGTTGATCGAGACGCAATGAAGGTATTTTTGGGGATTCTTTTATACACTGGCATTGTGATAAAACCCACTTTGGAATGTTACTGGAAAACGGACCCGGTATATTATAACACACAAACTAGGGATGTCTTACAATCAGTTTGTTTTGATTCTTAGATGCTGGCATTTCACAAATAATACAGCGCCACGAAATAGGCTTTACAAAATACAGCCTATTGTTGACAAAATTGTAGAGAATTCACAGAAACTTCTGACTCCTGGTGATTGTGTTGTAATCGATGAATCTATGGTGCAGTTCAAAGGTCGTCTTTTGTTTCGCCAGTACAATCCCTCAAAAACCAATAAATACGGTATCAAAATTTACAAATTATGTACTGCTGATGGATTTACTTGGCAGTATAAAATCTACTGTGGACAAGACCAAGTTATTGAGAACTTAGATAAGCCTGGAAGCACAATAGTTGATTTATGTGGCAGTTTATTAGGGGCTGGTCGCTTGGTTGTAGCTGACAACTTCTACACGAGCGTGCCTTTGGCAAAATATCTTTTGAGCAAGCAGACTGATCTGTGTGGGACGCTAAGAAAAAATAGAAAGAACACTCCAGAATTTGTCAAGGCAGCTAAACTCAAAAGAGGTGAAATTGTTGCCAGCCAAAAGGACAATGTCACAGTGCTAAAGTGGAAGGACAAGAGGGATGTGTTATGATATCCACATGCCATGGTGACGACACGGGTGTCGTTGGACGAAGAAATCCAAAGCCCAAACCAAAAGCGGTTTTAGAGTACAATTCGAAGAAAAAAGGTATTGATTTCTCGGACCAATTGTGTAGTTACCAATCGCCAATACGCAAATCCCTCATCTGGTATAAAAAGATCGCAATAGATCTTATTTTTGGCGTTGCAATCACAAACTGCGTTGTTGTGCACCAGAAACTACATCCATATGTGTTGAGAAAAGATAAAATGACCATTCTGAGAGCAAAACTAGAAATTCTTCGAAGTTTGCTGAATATAGAAGCTTCCAACTTTCGCCGTTCCAGTCTACTCGCACCCGGTTCGTCACTTAGTCAAAAAAAGACAGACCACTATCTCCAAGAGATCGAACGAAAAGACGATGAAAAGATTGTGAGAAGAAGGTGCGTACTATGCTATGATAGCAAAAAAAAGAAGGATTGACGGTAGCTCTAGCTAAATCTAGGGCCAAAAAGGTAAATCAAGTGTGCAGGCAGTGCCAAAAACCATATTGTCTGCCTTGTTTTGTGAAAGCTCACCTGGAATAGACAACTTTTTGTAACCTATGTTTTACTGAAAAAAAAAAAATAAAAAAAAATTGGCGGTACAAATGTGTTTTATTTTCTATAGAATATGCCTGACACGTCCACCTTTAAAAAAAGGCATCCTTCTCAAGTCCGGCTAAGTTTTCCTATTCCAAACCATATACTAGCTGGGTACCACATGTGGGCCCGGGACTGGCGTAGCTTTGTCACAGGGTCCCACATGAGGGACCCTGGACAGTGAAAGTGTATACCTCCCGACAAACTAAAATATTGGATTTCTTTAAAAAAGATTAATTAATGTAACGTTTATAGATGAATATACATTTAAAATTTCACAATACTATTCGTTTTATTTCATAAAAAATACCAAAGAAATTTTCTGTACTAACTATAATCCGAACGCTCCACGAATCCGAACAGGGGGTAAATTTTTGGAGTTCGGATTAAAGAGTACATAAGTATGTACATATTTCTGCACTTTGGGTCTGAAGATCATTTCTTCGTCACACAATTTCAGTACATTTTTATGTGACTCAAAGTCACTTTTTGCCGTACAGTATTTGTACATTTTTTTGCACTTTGGGTCTCTAGAGGGGCGCTTCCAGCTTGAACGCGTAGAGCCTCGATGGTTGGTAATCATTTCACTTTTATCCACAGATCTCGCAGAAGAGCAAATCAGTCACATACTTGAGAATTCTGATTATGAAGGGAACGATTTTCAAGATGGAGATGCTTCGGACGATGACTTCAACCCAGTCGTTGAAGAAGTGGTTTCGTCTGAATCAGAAATGGATGAAGATGAACCGCTTTCAGCTCCTCCTCTTCGTCATGTACGTGGGCGCGGACAATCAAGAGGTCGTCGTGGGCATGGATCAAGATCAAGCATTGGAAGAAGCGCTGACTCGTCAAGACCTGGGACGTTATTCACGATGACCAAACAAAACGAGACGCGGGAAAACGTGTGGAATTACCGTGTTATCGTATTCTGCATGACAATGTCAGATTTCATAAACGACAGTAGGTGCGAGACGAGGCTCGTTTTGAATTGTCAAAATTACATGCTTCAATATTGCGTGTTTTGCTAAAACGAGGTTGTGTTTTTACTAATTATGTAAATAAATTAGTCTTCTTTAGACTATTTAATAGCAGAATAGATTATTTGTATAATAAATAATATAATCTAGGTAGGTACCAGTGAATAATATCCCTAATAAATGATGTGGTAAATAAGTGAAATAACCTAACCCTAGTGTACAGAATATTATTCACCCGGAGCCCTAGTGCACAAAAGGAGCTTTTGAGGCGGACTTTGAATCTTTTCACCACACAGGGTTCGAAAGAACTAGGGGTTAGTAGTAGTTGTAGTAGGTACTAACCTAACCTAACTAATAGCTCTTTTATGGTGAATGCAAAAGTTTGTGAAGATGTGACGATGCTTGTGCCAGGGTTCGAAAGGATAATTATCAATGATAATTATCATGATAATTATCATGATAATTATCGTGATAATAACATATGGATAATTATCGATTGATAATAACAAAAAATGCACTCGTGAAAGTGCATTGTTTTCGAATGAACATTTCTGCACTTGCGTGTATCGGAACGTGATCGGAACGCACGAACTGTCAACGTCAACTGTCGAACTATCAACGCGCCATGGGGATTCCCCACAGTTCAGTTTGGTTGTACTTTGGACTTAGAGCATTAAACCAGACCGGAGACGACACTCACAGGCCTACCCCTCTGCCAAAGGTACGAGAGCGGCGCTCATTCCGGTTATATAAAACTAGTTGCCGCGCGTCTGCCGCCAACTTGTCGGATTGTAATGCGCGCGGAATAAGCTCCGGTAAAAATGCCGAGTTGCAGTGTTTTTTGGTGCAAAAATAGGTCACAAACTTCAAACCTTCAAAAGGATGATATCACATTTCATCTGTGAGTATTATTTTGTCGAAATACTGTTAAATAATGCACTAATTTAGCAAAAATTTAAAAATATTCGTCTGTACTAAGGTGTTGCCAGTAAGATTATACAATGTAATATTCTGGAGCAAGTTTCTTACTAAAACTGAATACTTTATTTTACAATCATTATTAAAAATTTCCTATTGTAATTAACTAATAATGATTATTATAGATTCGTGTGATTTTTGGGAAAATACAGCAATATCACCGCATATATATGGGTAAATTCCAAAAAAGCACAGATTTTTAGAAAATACCATTATTAGTGAATTTATAATGCATGTTTTAGATAATTATTACACTTTCTAGTTGAATTATATTTCAGTAGACATTTTACGAAAAAAATATCAGTTTCAACTTAAAGAATCTGGCAGCACCTCAACGAATTTAGTGATGGGACTGCACAATCACAAATATCGACATTTTTTTGTTTTAATATAAAATATATTTTATATTTGTAAAAAAAGTATTAAACCGAAAATTAGTGCTGGGACAGCACAATCGGGAATATCGATATCATTTTATTATATAGGGTGATTTTTGTTAGTTGATGATAATTTTATAAATTAATATAACCATGAAATTGATTGGCTTTATGAATTTTATTACCTATGTTTTTTTATATAAAATAGTTCAGTTTCGTGGTGAAGTCATCCCACAAAATATTAATCGCTTTTCTTACAGATTATTATTACGTTATTCTTTTCTTACAGATTTCCAAAGGATATTCAAATTCGATCTGTGTGGGTTAAAGCATGTGGGAACCATGAATCATGGACTCCTAAACGAACGAGCACAATTTGCTCCGCACATTTCGTAACTTCCTGTTTCATAACACAGTCAAATAACAAGAGAAGATTGAAACAGGACTCCATTCCAACTTTGAAATTATTCTCAATTCAATTCAATTCAATTCAATTCATTTTATTCGTGATACACAGGTAATAAATAACAGATGGTACATATTATATAGAATTGGGGTTCACTGTGACCTGCCTATATAGGCGTACAAATAATAATTTACAACACATACTTATAAAACTGAAATAATAAAATTGAAATAAAAATAAAAATAATGTCAAATTAGTCCTTATTATCAAAAAAATCGTCAATTGTGTAAAATGTCTTGTCTATTAAATAAGAGAATAGCTTAGTCTTGAAAAGGATGAAGTCGTTACATTTTCTAATGTCATTCGGTAATTTATTATAAATTTTGGGTGCCATTACAAAAACACTGTTATCAAAGAGGGCTGTTGTTACGTTAGTCCTGAGTAGCAAGTAATCACGACGCCGTGCGCTTAAGTTATGAGGAAAGAGTTGTGAGTTGCGTCTTATGAAGAGTACAATTTCGTATATATAAAGGGAAGTCAGTGTAAGGAGATTCAGTTTTTTAAAATATGGCCGACAACTATCTATCCTTTTTAGACCACAGATTGCTCGAATGCAACTCTTTTGGGCGATAAATAACCTGTCTATTTTTACGGCATTCCCCCAAAAAATAATGCCATACCTTAATCTTGAGACAACATTTCCATGATATGCCGCAATATTCTCCGAGGTAATTATCATTTACCAACTTGCTTACGAATATGTCTGCATAAAATATACTACTATCTACTGATTCTAAAGTGCGAGGGTTTACAAGCTATTTTTGTCTTTCGTTTCAGTTTCAACCTTGCGAAAAATCCGAGGATGAACAAGAACCCAGACGGAAAAAATTAAAAACTCCTCAACCAGTTCAAACTGAAGAAGGTGAAACTAGCAAACCAAAGACCCATTCACCGGAACACAACATTTGTATTGCGATCACTTCTGTCAATCCACAATTACAAGATACGCCAAGAAAAATAAAATTAAAGAAACAGCTACAGATGAAAAATAAGCAAATAAAAAGACTTCAGTCGCAAAAAAGTTATTTAAAGAAAAAAGTTGCAGGACTGCAAGAAATATTAAACACCCTTTCAGAAAAATCTTTGATTGATAAAGAAGAGCGTCAAATTTTAGGGAAGATTGGTGTAGAAGAGAGAGAACTTCTTAAGAGACAGCTAATTAAAAGCAAAACAGGAAAAATCCCTACAACCAAATATTCTGCTGAACTTAGATGTTTCGCTTTAACGCTACATTTCTATTCGCCCAAAGCCTATAGGTACGTACGAAAAACGTTCGGAACATGTTTACCTGCACCAAGAACCCTTACAAGATGGTACAGTTCTATCGACGGCCAGCCAGGTTTTACAAAAGAAGCGTTGGTTGCATTGAAACTAAGAGCTGAGTGTAATCCTGAGAAGAAAATATATTGTACATTGGTTTTTGACGAAATGAAAATAAAAAAGTCTACGGAGTATATATCAAGCACTCAAAGGCATTACGGTTACGTGAACCATGGATTTGATTTCATTTCAGATAATTCCGAAGAGGCAACTGACGCTTTAATATTTTTGTTAGTTGGAATAAATACTACGTGGAAGATACCCATTGCTTACTTTTTAATAAAAGGCATGAATGCTTGTCTGAAAGCGCGACTTGCGACACAAGCTTTCTTTTTAGTCCATGAAACTGGTGTAGAGATCAAAGCATTGACTTGCGACGGTACTAAAGCAAATCTTGCTATGGCTGAAGAACTGGGCTGCTGTTTGGACGTTAAAAATTTACAAACCACAATTCTGGACCCACAAACAGGACAACAATGCTTCTTCTTTTTAGATCCATGCCATATGCTCAAGCTTGTGCGAAATTCATTAGAGCATTACAAGTTCTTTTCCAAACCAAACTCAGCAGACTACATTCAGTGGTCTATAATTCAAAGATTGCACGAATTACAAGAACAGGAACTATTTTACTTGGCAAACAAATTAAAAGCAAACCACATTTTCTTTAAAACAAAAATCATGAACGTTCGACTAGCAGCCCAGCTTTTTAGCACAAGTGTGGCTGATGCATTGATATTTTGTAAAAATGAGATGAAGTTGCCCATGCTCGATAATGATAACGTCCTAGTGACAGCAGAATTTTTAAAATTAATTAATGATTTATTTGACATTCTTGATAGTAAAACTTGGGGCGATGGACTTAAACAGGCTTTAAATCCAAAAAACTATGAACCTGTTGGGTAGTGCAGACCAAAGTGCAAAAACCAAAAAACTATTTCTGAAACGCAGAGAAATGGCTCTGCAAGGCTTACATTATACTGCGAATATGCTAGATCATAGGTTCCTTGGTCGAAACCTAAACAATGAACAGAAAAAACAAGCTTATGACTTCATAACTGAAGAGGTTGATGAAAACTTCGCTCCTTTCATAATGGCACTTACAGCAAAAGCTCACCCTTTTCCCAAATTCATGTTTGGAGAATCGTTCAAGAACACCTGCCCTTTGTTGTGGTGGACTTCTGAAGAGAGATGGCCACAAAAAGAAAAGTTCATAAAGTTTTGCAAACAGTTATTAACCGCAACAGCTTCAACTGCGGCGTTAGAGCGCTGTTTTTCAACATTTGGGCTAGTCCAGTCAAAGTTAAAAAACAGATTGGGCAATGAAAAGGCTGCAAAGCTGGTTTTCATGTTTAAATATTACAACCAAGAAAAAAAAAAGCAAGAAGAAGCAAGATCTTAGTTGGCTTTTAGGAGAAGAAATAAGTTCTACTAGTACTTCAGCTACAGTAGCAACTAAGACAATGGAAATAGAATCATCATCTTTATCGGACGAAGAAGATAATATTCCTTTGGCTTTACTTCATTCAATTTAATTTAATTATAATGTCGAATCTGACGGACGGACATTGATTTTTACTCAATCTACCTATAATTAATGGTACTTTGTGTTGGATGTTAAATGATTAATATATTATATTTTTATTTTTTCTGTGATATTTGCCCAAGTTATAGGCAATGTATTTGTTATGAAACAATACAACAAATGAATTTCTGACACAGGTGATAATTATCAAAAAGCTTAATTATCTTGATAATTTCGAACCCTGCTTGTGCCTCATAATTTACTTCTAAATGGCTGCACGGATTGAGTGAAACTTGGGATATACATAGTATGTGCCTGGAATAACATTAACCTACTTTTTATCTTGGTAATAGGCGAGCGAAGCCGCAGGCGGCAGGTAGTACTTAATAAGTTAAAGAAAATTGAGTATTTTTGTGTTTTACATGGTTTTAATGCATTTCAGGAGTTAATTTTCAAAAGTGGTCAACTCCAAATTTCCTAGTTTCATACTAATTATTCCAGATGTCTCTACAGGAAACTCTTATCAAAATTCTTCCAGTCAAATTTGGCCAAATACAACAAAAACCAGTTAAAATAATGATTTTAAGTAGACCTTATTTTCAAAACAGGCCTATTCCAGACGATCTTACATTCAAATTTGGTCTAATCCAATTGAACCAATCACGTCGCGTCTAGCCGAGTCCGCCATGTTGTGATCGTCATAGTAAACACTACTTGAGTGAAACGCCGGTGTGTCAATGTGCTTCGATGAAAATAAAGTGATTTTTGATGGAAAAAGTTGTTAATTTTGAGTAGAATATGGAAAAAAACGTAGAGGAAGTACCTGGTCATCAAGCGAGAAAAAGAAAATCTACGGGAGGGCCAAATGATCGCCAAGAAAAGAAAAAGAAAAGGTCAGTATTTTCGAGCATTTTGTTACCATTAATATGCCCTAGGGTTGTGCAAAATATTGTTGCCGTTAACGAATTTTATTGTTGTTAGTATTAATATTGGGGGTGAACTAGTAAGTAGGGCTCGTTTTAAAATTCTAATTCTAATACTATGAATGCGAAAGTGTGTGTATTAGTATGTACCTATGTACCTAGTTAAACTAAGGCGGTATGATGTTAGGTTGCATAGTTTGACCACACGGAATTATTATTCCTGGTAATCAAACGAATTAGACAGTTTGACTAGGTACATGGAAATTTATTCCGCGAAGTCAAACTAGTTAGACCAGAAAGTTTGACCAGCAGGAAGGTACCGATACTAACTATGTTTGTACCTATAGTATTTTGTGTTTGTTACTCTTTCACGTAAAAAACTACTGAACCGATTGCGATAAAACTAGGTATTTAGACAGCTAGAGTCCTCTAAAAATACACATGTTACATTTTAAGCTGGAATTCTACAAGGAGCGGGACTTACACGGGTGAAACTATGCTTAAGTAAATGCGACAGTTACATAGTGCAAATTAATTTTTTTTTTTTTTTTTCAGATATTCGTCAAAGGGTTTACCTCAAAGATATCCATGCAGACATAATGGTAAATCTTATCAGTGTGTTAATGTATCCATGCAAGATGTGAAAATGTTCAACGATCAGTTTTATAAGAATCCAGATAAACAGTATCAAGATGATTTTATCATAAAATATTGTAAAGCTACGAAGCCTTCACGGAAAAGACTATTAAATGGAAAAGGAAATTCTAAATTAATGAGCATTGTGTACAATATACGAAAAGTTAATGGAGAGGTAATACCTGTGTGCCGTAATTTTTTTTTTTGAGATCTTTGGGTCTTAATAAGGGTAGAGTAAGAGGTGTTTTAAAGAGACATATGGATACTGGCTTAATGGCTATAGAAAAACGTGGTGGCGATAGAAAATCCTTCAAGAATGTTGGTTTAAGAGATGCAATAGTGTCTTTTATAAAAAAATGTAAAGGTGTCGAATCTCATTATTGCCGATCCAAAAGCCGTCGTATCTATTTACCATCAGAATTATCTATTGCAGCAATGGCTAAAATGTTTGTGGAAGAGCATGCAGAATTTTCTCACTGCAAAGAATCCTATTTTAGAAGAATTTTTAATACAAAATTTAATATAGGTTTCAGTCACCCAAGGAGTGATATGTGTTCCACGTGCCTTGAATTCAAAGAAAAACTTAAAATTGAAAAAGAAGATGCCACAAAAGCTCGTCTTAAAACCGAACTAAGTGTGCATGTTGCACGGAGCAACGCATTTTTTACATTTTTACAAGATACTGATCCTAAAATTAAGATCTTATCGTTTGACTGTGGCAAAAATCAACCATTGCCAAAAGTTCCGGACCAGACCACATATTACTCTCGGCAATTATATATTTACAATTTTACAATAGTTGTGGGAAATTCTCACTCAGAACTGACACAAAACAATGTCTTTTCTTACATATGGACTGAAGATGTACACGCCAAGGGATCTAATGAGATATCAAGTGCCTTGTATCACTGTTTACAAAATAACATAGATTTTACTGATGTGGAAGTTCTTCGGCTTATGGCTGACGGATGTTCGGGTCAAAACAAAAATTCTACAATAATTGGAATGATCAGCAAATGGTTTAGCAGCAATGCTCCTCAGACACTAAAAAAAATTGAGCTCATTTTTCCTGTCACAGGACATTCCTTTATACCCCCAGATCGGGTATTTGGTGTAGCTGAAAAAGCAATAAATAAGAGAAATACACTAGTACAACCAGAGGAGTATATTACCATATTTAAAAGGCAAGCTACTGTTGTTCTTCTTAATGAAATTGAAGTGTGTGACTGGAAGAATGCCATTCAAGAAGTCCAGAAAGGAACGCAGGCATTGCATTTTAAAATAATGAGTTGCAAAAGATTCATTTTTACTAGAATGAAAGGGGACAGGCGCGGAGTAATCGTGAGAGGAGAAATCTATTATCACAACGATACCTGTGTCCGCCGTTCAATCACTAAGCCAGGCAAATTTGCTTCAGACATATGTCCAGTGCCTATAACGCCTGTAACCTCTGTTAAGATTAAAAAACCTAAAATAAATGACGTCGAGAAGTTGCTAACCAAACATTATGGAAGAGAGTGGGTAGAACGTGAAGAGCTAAGCTATTATAAGGCGGTCATAGAACGGTACAGAAATGAAACGGTTGATGAAGAAGTTATAGAAGACGAGGTTATTGAAGATGGTAATATTTTATGTGAAGACTTTGTTGAGGAAGCATCGTTTAATAATTTAATATAAGTTAAGGATGTCTACGGATTTAAATCCACACCAAAGTTCCTTTAAGTTTTAATAATTTTATATAAGTTAAAGATCTGCACGGATTCAAATCCACACCAAAGTTCATTTAAGTTTATTTTTTTGTATCAATACTCACTTAAGAATAATAAATACATTTGTAATTCTAACTTTTTTTTAAATCATAGCACAAATCATAAGATAAGTATATTCAAAAAGTATTTTTGGCATTTTTAGTAATGATCTACAACCCTATTTGAATGTTCATTACGGTTTGTCAAAACTAATCAAATCCTGACAGCTGTTTATCAAAAATAGTCTAATCCAGTTCGTTTCTAATCAAATAAAGCCAAATCCACACTTTATAAACAAAGTTAGGCAAATCCAACATTGTATAACGTTTTATTACTATAAATCCAATCAATTCCTTTATTTTTATTACATATTAACAATCTAAACCCATAATAAAGCCATTTTTACTATTCAAAGTTGCCAGTAAACAGGGTAGAATGGAGAAATACAAAAGTTCTCTTTACTCAGTTTGTCGAAAAGTGGATTTGACCAATATTGAAAATTACCTCCTGATTTATTTAACATAATATAATTGTCATGAGCTGCCCCTCCTAATGTAGCACATGAGTAGGTATGCCTTTTATTTTTAGGCCACTGTTGCAAATCTGAAACGAAGCAGGAATCATTGTTATTGTTTTTATAAGTACATACTTTCATATTTTTGGAAATAAAGATTATATTCTACTAATATAATGAAAGTGAAAGTTTTTTCAAAGAATCTAATAAAATTAATTTATTTTAGTTCGCTGATGCTCTCATTGACCTCACAAATACTGTTATGTATATATGTGTCGTCTAGTATCAAAACCCGCCAGGTCCATTTTTATCAAAGAATAAAAAAATATGCTCAATGGTTTATTTTTCTTAAAATCTATGGTTTCCATTAAAAAATCGTATCAAATCCTGGCTACATCCCTAGTAAATTGAGGTTAAAAACTGCATTTAGTATCAAATCCCGCCAGATCCTTGCCCAATAAGGTTCATTCTCCGCCAGATCCAAATAGACCAATCAGAGCACAGGGTTTTGACAGGGAACTGTCATGGCGTCGTCGGCGTCAGTATGGCACGGTTGCCAACTTAGGGGTTTTGCCCCTAAATTTAGGGGCTAGCAGTGTAAAAAGGGACTTTTTTAGGGCCTGGAATTATTTGGGGATTTTTTTAGGGGCTTCGAACACAACATGAATTAAATCGAAAATAAAAAGTGCTTTTGTGCGTAGAACGGAACGCACGCTAAGAAACGAGTGAACAGAGCAGCGCGTTTTCTTCATTCGTTCCGTGTTGCGTCCATTCATTCGTTCTTGTAATTTGATCTTACCACAAAATAAGATTTGGCTTAAAGGACTGGAATCCAGGACATAATTGTTCACAAAAAAAAACAATTTGTTGTGTGGGAGTTGTGTGTTTGTGATTTAACGTGGTTTTCTTTTCAGTTTAAAATCTACCTATTCTATACTGTTTATTAGCAAAAAATAACATAAGACGAGTGTGATTTTGAGTACGACATTATAATGTCGAAAGACGCTAATCTACACTTATAATATTATAAAGAGGAAAACTTTGTTTGTATGTTTGTTTGTTTGTACTGAATAGGCTCAAAAACTACTGGACCGATTTTAAAAATTCTTTCACCATTCGAAAGCTACATTATCCACGAGTAACATAGGCTATATTTTATTTTGGAAAAAAATAGGGTTCCGTAAGATATTTGGGTTTTTCGGACACAAGGTGTAAAAAATCAACCAGAAAAGTTACTTATTTTGCGTACGCTGCCTAAACTATAAAAGATAGAACCATAAAATGTTCTAATTAATTGTAGATCTTATAAATATCTACAAAAAAGTCCGCGACACACTATACCCATCTATGTCGAGTGAGGCACAGCAACCATTTTTTTATTTAAAAATCTTGAATTTTTTTTGGACTACATTTAAACGCGTTTATTTTACTCATGCTATTAATCCTTATCAAAATAAATGATTTCATCACTAAGAACAGTTTATGGAGATAATATTTGGTCTTTGAATGATTAAAATTGGACGTTTGGTTTTGAAGTTATGGCGAAATTAAAATATTACGATTTCTGCTGCACGGCCCGTTGCGAAGTGGGCGTCACCAAGGCGGGGGTGCGCGTGCGGGAGGGGAGTTTAGATCTATGAGTAAGGTACCCGCGCGGCTCAGTCGCGAGGTCGGCTCCCTACGCAGCGGTCGTGCGCGAAGTCTATCTTTATATATAAAAATGAATCGCAAAATGTGTGTAAGCGCATAACTCAACAACGCCTGGACCAATTTGGCCAAATCTTTTTTTAAAATGTTCGTTGAAGTTCAAGGATGGTTTTTACGGCGAGAAAAATTAGAATTATTGCTGGAAAAACCCTAAAAATAGCCCTTTTCTTTTTCCCATACAAATGATTTGTAACTAAAACGTAGTCAATTTGAGCTTTATTGCTATGGTATAAAGTTCATATTAAATTACAAGCACTTGAATTATTAATTTTAAGGCGATACGAAGTTCGCGGGGTCAGCTAGTAAAAAATATAAACAAAAGTATA
Source organism: Scotopteryx bipunctaria (assembly GCA_949320045.1). NCBI lineage: Eukaryota > Metazoa > Arthropoda > Insecta > Lepidoptera > Geometridae > Scotopteryx > Scotopteryx bipunctaria. The sequence goes on along the minus strand of OX439459.1, from coordinate 2,514,948 downwards.
CAAAATCTTGGGAAACAGATCCCTCGTTGAAAGGTTCGTAAATTGGTTTTCTGTTCACTATTTCAAATAACTTAATTTATTATTTAATTCATTTATTACATTACACAGGATTTCCTCGACATGATGTCTCTGGAGTCTCGACTTTATAATATAGAGTAGTTAGGTACGGTAGGTACTTACTTATGAATTTATGATTCCAAATGGTGACTAATGCTGGTGTGTCGGTTGGTTGTATTTTGGATTAGCTTATAATATCTATAATTATATGGTGCTTGGTAGCAAGCAAATGTGTTATGTCGGTTTGTTTATGTGCTCGAAATCATTGGTGTGAATTTTTGCAATGTGGTGTTGGTTGGGACAAAGAAGATAACCTAACGTAAATATACAGCGGTGCGCTATTTTATACGTATTTTCGATGACTAGACTTGTTTTCGTTTTCATTCATTTTTGTTGTTTTACATCAAAATACGGTTAAAAGTCTAACCGTTTGACCGTTTGACTCAAACGACATTTTTACAATGACATTTCTGTTGGTGTTGCCACTATTAAATAAATTCCCATTTTTGTGGTGTCGTCTGCATGAGTTTTGTTGTTGACTTTATGCACTAATATTTTTTGGTACGGGCGAGGCTGTATGAAAACTCAATCTAAATTTGTATTTTTTTTTTGCAGATTGGCTATCACCCGATCCTACCGACGAAATGTCTGCTGCCTGTAAATACTGTCGCGTAACATTAAAAGCGCACAAAAAAGATCTGATCAAACACGCAAATACAGAAAAACATAAGAAGTCTGTAGCTTTGAGCAAAACAGCTAAGTCATGTCAACCATTAACAACGGTTATTAAACCGATTTTATCAGATGCAACAAAGATAGCTGAATTAAAAGTTGCCGCCTTCGTTGCCGAACACACTTCGCTTTTAACTGTAGATCATTTAATGAAAGTGGTCCCCCAGTTGGATGTTTCATCAGACATATTGAAAAGTTTGAAACTTCATCGCACCAAGTGCTCAATGCTAATAAAAAACGTACTAAGCCCATGTATGCTTAATGATTTATTGAAAGAGATTGGTGATTCCCCATTTTCCTTAATAATTGATGAAAGTACCGATCTATCAACACAAAAGATATTATGTGTGATGATTCGTTTTTTTTTCTCACAAGAAGAAACAAATTGTATCGACATTTTATAGGCTCATCAAGTTAGTGAACTGCGACGCAGTAAGTATATACAATGCAATCAAAGGCCAGCTAACAGAAGATGGCTTAAATTACAAAAAAAATGTAGGAATTGGGGCTGATGGCGCAAGTGTTATGGTTGGCAAATATAACTCGGTAACTGCCTTGTTTAAACAAGAACTGAGTGATTTAATCATTGTGAAGTGCGTTTGTCACTCTTTGCACTTGTGTGCCGAGAAAGCTGCGGAGGAACTACCCCGTCAGTTGGAATTTTTAGCGCGGGAAGCACACAATTGGTTCTCTTACAGTACAAAACGGTTGGAACAATACAGAGACTTATATGAAACCATGAATGACGGGAATCGAAATGCCAATAAAATACAAGGACTGAGCGGTACTCGTTGGCTTGCACGTTACGCAGCTATTGACACCATTTTGAAACAGTGGGATGAGTTGCAATTACTTTATTCTTTGGTGATAAAAGAAGACAAATGTTATATGGCAGAGCAATTATATGACATTATGAGACGGCCTGCATATAAAGCATATGTCGTTTTTTTAAGAGAGGAATTGAAAAGCGTTACTCAAATTAACATGCTGTTTCAAAGTGAGCACGCTGAACCGACAAAATTGATGGAAGATTTGTTTTTATTATATATTATAATATATAATATTATAAAGAGGAAAACTTTGTTTGTATGTTTGTTTGTTTGTACTGAATAGGCTCAAAAACTACTGGACCGATTTTAAAAATTCTTTCACCATTCGAAAGCTACATTATCCACGAGTAACATAGGCTATATTTTATTTTGGAAAAAAATAGGGTTCCGTAAGATATTTGGGTTTTTCGGACACAAGGTGTAAAAAATCAACCAGAAAAGTTACTTATTTTGCGTACGCTGCCTAAACTATAAAAGATAGAACCATAAAATGTTCTAATTAATTGTAGATCTTATAAATATCTACAAAAAAGTCCGCGACACACTATACCCATCTATGTCGAGTGAGGCACAGCAACCATTTTTTTATTTAAAAATCTTGAATTTTTTTTGGACTACATTTAAACGCGTTTATTTTACTCATGCTATTAATCCTTATCAAAATAAATGATTTCATCACTAAGAACAGTTTATGGAGATAATATTTGGTCTTTGAATGATTAAAATTGGACGTTTGGTTTTGAAGTTATGGCGAAATTAAAATATTACGATTTCTGCTGCACGGCCCGTTGCGAAGTGGGCGTCACCAAGGCGGGGGTGCGCGTGCGGGAGGGGAGTTTAGATCTATGAGTAAGGTACCCGCGCGGCTCAGTCGCGAGGTCGGCTCCCTACGCAGCGGTCGTGCGCGAAGTCTATCTTTATATATAAAAATGAATCGCAAAATGTGTGTAAGCGCATAACTCAACAACGCCTGGACCAATTTGGCCAAATCTTTTTTTAAAATGTTCGTTGAAGTTCAAGGATGGTTTTTACGGCGAGAAAAATTAGAATTATTGCTGGAAAAACCCTAAAAATAGCCCTTTTCTTTTTCCCATACAAATGATTTGTAACTAAAACGTAGTCAATTTGAGCTTTATTGCTATGGTATAAAGTTCATATTAAATTACAAGCACTTGAATTATTAATTTTAAGGCGATACGAAGTTCGCGGGGTCAGCTAGTATTATATAAAAAGATACTCCAGAAATTAGTTGTACCTTCTCAATTACAGAAAGTACACGACAACGAACTGGCTGAATTCGATTTTCAGTCCTATCTGATGCACACTTCATCTTTATATTTTGGGTATGCTTTTGAAGAAATTGCCAAAACTATTACAGAGAGAGATTTACTAGATGTGAAAGAGAGGTGCAAGAAGTTTCTTTGCACTTTGGCCACTGAAATGCAAAAAAGATTACCTGAAAATATATCGATTCTCAAGATGATGACAAATTTAAAACCTGAAGTTGCCACATCGCAAGTTAAACCCAGTTTAAATATTATTTTGGAAAAATTCCACCGAAGTTCCGTTTATGGCAACAAAAATGACGTAGAATCGGAATGGCATCAACTACAAAATAAAACATGGACACATGTTTCGAGTTCCTCCGCTGAATTCTATGCAGAAGTACATGCAGATCGCGATGCTGGTAACTGTAAACGATTTGAAAATGTTGCAAAATTTGCTTTGGCGTTATTGACATTGCCTGTTTCCAATGCATCTGTGGAGCGTGCCTTTTCTATATATGGTACAATCAAAAATAAACTAAGGAACAAATTATCTCTGAAAATGGTACAGAGCATCATGATGGTGCGATTTTCCTTAAATCGGGATTATGGATCATGTGTTAACTTTGAACCTTCTGCTGATATGATAAAAAAGTTCAACGTACGGATGTATGATTTAAAAAATATAAATGTATCGTCAGACGAAAATGAGGCGCAGGATGATGACGCCGATAACGCGGTGCTAGAAGTAATGAACAGTTTGGAACAGTTTCGTTTAGTTTAATCACCTTAATATTAAATAAATTACTTACTTAAAAATATGTATCGTTTTATTTTGAGCTACGAAAACTAAATAATTACATATAATAAAATTTTATATTTAGGGGTATTTAGGGGGATTTGGAAAAAAACTTGGGGGTAAATTTTGGTAAGAGTTGGTAACACTGTCATGGCGTCGTCGGCGTCAGTATGGCCGCCCGTACATTTTGATGTGGATTTCGTGCTGTGTTTTTTGTGAATAATATTGGAAATAATGGCTGATTTACCAAAAAAAATTGAAAAAGTTCCGCCTAATCAGGCAAAGAAGCGAGGTGTAGACAAACATCACTGGAAAAGAGAAAGAAAACGTCGAGAAACGTAAGTTGAAATTTCATTGAAATTGCTATACAGGTTGCTACAGTTTTGAGTCAAAACGTACCTTGGTACTTAAGTGCAATTTTTTTCTAAAAAGAGTCATTGTCATTAAAATTAAATCGAATGAAAGATTACGTTATTTGGGTTAGTTTGTCTTAGCTTTTTTTTTTGCTTTAGATATGGCTTCGTACGATTAGTGCATTTATCCAGTGTCAAGTAATAGTTTCATCAAGTGTTTTACCCGTCTGGGCGAAAATGGTCAAAATAAAGTCAAAGTTACAGTCACAATCCGTCAGTCAGTCCTGGGACTAGTCAAGTCATGATGTAGCAAAACTTTACCATAACTTTAGACAACCTTTTAAAGACACACGTTAAACACTCTAATTTCACTTTCACTTTACTTGTGCACTATTATAGAACCTTAATAAATAAAATGCTCACCAAGTTTATGCAGTGAAACTATATTATGCAATAAGCTAATGAAAATAAAAGTGGGCATTTACGTGACGCCATGGAATCCTGCAAAAAGTCCGTCATAACTTATTAAAATATAACTTTTTTTTTTTCAGATATGCCCCTAAATCCTTTCCGCAACCTCCACAGTGCAATCATAAAAAAGTACATCTTTTCATTGCTCGACAATAAAGACGCAAGACATTGTTCGGATGCACCGTAATTTCTACAAATTATTATTTATTTTATACTATATAAAGCTCGATTACCACTCACTGACTCACTGACTCATTGACATCATTGTTCTCCCAGAAGGAGACGAGATGGACGATGATGATGTATGGGGGAAATGTTCGATGAGTCCTAGTGAGTATGGGAAAAATCCTAAAACCCCCCTTTTCCTCCCCCCTCGCCCCCCCCACGTTCGGTGTCCCGATTCTTCCCGACGAGGGCATGTTTATTTTGTAGATTCGGATGGAGGGTGCTCGATGGAATACATTTTTTTTACTCCCCCCCCCTTTGGACCCCCCTTTGACCCCCCCTTCAACTGGTTCTCCGAAACGACTCGTGAAATGGGATTTTTTCAAGTGGATTCGTATAGAGAATAGCATGGCGAGTAAAATTTCATAAAAAATTCCCCCCCCCCCTCCCCCCCAATTTTCACCCCCACTTATTTGTATCTCCGAAACGGTTCGTCCGATTGAGCTGAAATTTTGGTTCAGCCTCTAAGAAACAACATCCTCGCGGGCTGCTTGCAGCCCGCGCCCGCAAGCGAAAATACTAGTATATACTATATAAAGCTCGATTACCACTCACTCACTCACTGACTGACTCATTGACATCATTGTTCTCCCGGAAGGAGACGAGATGGACGATGATGATGTATGGGGGAAATGTTCGGGGAGTCCCAGTGAGTGGGGGAAAAATCCGAAAACCCCCATTTTCCTCCCCCCTCGCCCCCCCCACGTTCGGTGGCCCGATTCTTCCCGACGAGGGCATGTTTTTTTTATAGATTCGGATAGAGGGTGATCGAAGGAATACAACTTTTTTTACTCCCCCCCCTTTCGACCCCCCTTTGACCCCCCCTTCTATTGGATCTCCGAAATGAGTCGTGATATGGGATTTTTTTAAGTGGATTCGTATAGAGAATAGGATGACGAGTAAAATTTCATTAAAAAATCCCCCCTCCCCCCACTTTTCACCCCCTCTTGCTTGTATCTCCGAAACGGTTTGTCCGATTGGGCTGAAATTTTGGTTCCGAGGGTTTTGAGGGTCGCTGATGCCGAATGTTTTTTTTTTTTATTTTTTCTTTTTCCTCCAGCAGCATTTCCGTCACTCGCGGGCTGCTTGCAGCCCGCGCCCGCAAGCGACCTCTGAGAAACGTTATCCTCGCGGGCTGCTTGCAGCCCGCGCCCCCACGCAACCTCTAAGAAACGATATCCTCGCGGGCTGCTTGCAGCCCGCGCCCTCACGCGCCCTCTAAGAAACGACATCCTCGCGGGTTGCTTGCAGCCCGCGCCCCCACGCGACCTCTAAGAAACGATATCCTCGCGGGCTGCTTGCAGCCCGCGCCCCCACGCGACCTCAAAGAAACAACCTCCTCGCGGGCTGCTTGCAGCCCGCGCCCGCAAGCGAAAATACTAGTTATACTATATAAAGCTCGATTACCACTGACTGACTCACTGATTGACATGTTTGTTCTCCCAGAAGGAGACGAGATGGACGATGATGATGTATGGGGGAAATGTTCGATGAGTCCCAGTGAGTATGGGAAAAATCCGAAAACCCCCATTTTCCTCCCCCCTCGCCCCCCCCACGTTCGGTGTCCCGATTCTTCCCGACGAGGGCATGTTTTTTTTATAGATTCGGATAGAGGGTGCTCGAAGGAATACAACTCTTTTTACTCCCCCCCCTTTCGACCCCCTTTTGACCCCCCCTTCTATCGGTTCTCCGAAATGACTCGTGAAATGGAATTTTTTCAAGTGGATTCGTATAGAAAATGGGATGGCGAGTAAAATTCTATAAAAAATTCCCCCCCTCCCCCCCAATTTTCACCCCCTCTTGCTTGTATCTCCGAAACGGTTTGTCCGATTGGGCTGAAATTTTGGTTCCGAGGGTTTTGAGGGTCGCTGATGCCGAATTTTTTTTTTTTTTTAATTTTTTTTTTTTTTCTTTTTCCTCCAGCAGCATTTTCGTCACTCGCGGGCTGCTTGCAGCCCGCGCCCGCAAGCGAAAATACTAGTTGCAAAATAAACTTGATCAAGATAATTTCATACTACAGCACTGCCGTATTGCGAAATGTTCCAGAATCAGACTAAGAAATGAATCTAGAGGGCCAAAAAATATGAGTGTAGAATACTACATAACGATTAAAAATCCGCACAAACAGATAAGAGTTTGCAAATATGCCTTTCTTAATATATTAAAGGTGGGTAAAGATAGAGTTACAGGCATTTTACAAAGGTCTTATAAAGAAGGAGGAAGTACAGCAAAGGAAAATCGCGGAGGCAATCATAAAATAGCACGATATGCTGAAAAACGAAGTAAGGTGGAGCAATTTATAGAAAGTTTAGAAGCTGCAGAACCGCATTATTGTAGAGCCAAATCGTCGATCAGACTGTATTTGCCACCAGAACTAAATATTGTAAAGCTCTGGAAAATGTACCAAGAACAAGTTCAAGACATCCCACAGCTTAAAGTTAAACAATCTTTTTTCCGTGATATTTTTAACAAGTATAATGTTGGATTTGGATCGCCATTAAAGGATACTTGCTCTCGATGTTTTGAATTAAGTAGAAAATAGAAACTGCCTCCACAAGCCAAGAAAAGGTAATATTTATGACACAAAAACGAATTCATAGCTTAAAAGCTAAAGCTTTTTATGATTTATTGAAGGTTGAGCCAGAACATACCATTTCACTCTCCTTCGATTGCCAAAAAAACAATCCGCTTCCCAAATTACCCGATCAAGCAGCTTACTTCAGTAGGCAATCTTATATTATAAGAATCTTTGTCCTGACTGACTGACTGACTGACTGACTGACTGACAGACAACGCACAGCCTAAACCGCTGGACGTAGAGACTTGAAATTTTCAGTGTAGGTAAACCTTGGTACGTAGGGGTGTACTAAGAAGGGATTTTTCAAAATTCAACCTCTAAAGGGGTGAAAAGGGATGAAAACCTGGAATCAATTTTTGGTCTAAAACTGCACATAACCTATATCAAATTAAAGAGCCGATTTTTCTCATTTAGTTGATGTCATAATTACCAGTAAATTCTTTGTTTTTGGCATGTTTTTCATGATAAATAGAATACTTTTATTTTGACTTTATGACAGCGATGATACCGCAGATTAGTAATAGATGATACAAAACATATGGAAAAGAAACTGTCAATGTCAAATTATCTGTGAAAGGAAGCATAATTTATTACTGGTCTAATAAGTTTCTAATCTTGATTATTCATGGAGTTCTGACGTAATTCTACGTCTGGTAACTAGATGTCGCTGCTAATTCTGATCAATCAAATCCTAGAACGCGCTATCGTTGCGTTTTGAAAAGTTTACCTTAACTCTCAAAATGTTTACTAAATTCACCGAAATTTCTTAATTTTTAGATTTAGGTATGTTTGTTACTCTTTCACGCAAAAACTACGGAATATACTTACATTATTCATATTCGTTCGCTAAAGTTAGCCATTGCTTAAAGTTAGCCCTGTCACTGTTTGTCATTATAAATGATAAGAGATGGCAATACTTTAGTCATCGTTTAGCGTACACTATATTATAATGAATAACGAGAATAGTAGGTACCTACGTGTGCTGGAATGGGACATAGGGCACTTTTTATCTGGGTACCGCGTGAGCGAAGCCGCGGGCGGCTGCTAGTTTAATATGTATAACTTTACAGTTGTTGTCGGTACCTCTAAATCAGCATTAAATAATGTACGTACATACTATTGGTGTGAAAATGAACACTCAAAATCATCGAACGAAATTGCAAGTGCAGTGTTCCATACACTGACCAATCTCGAAATTCCTGAAAATATTCACAAAATAAGACTATTCGCTGACGGCTGTGGAGGTCAAAATAAGAATACAACTCTTTTGGGCATGTGTTCCAGTTGGTTATTTTTAGTGATGCAACGAATACGAATACGAATATTCGTATTCGCCGAATAGTAGACATTTACCGAATATTCGTATTCGGCGAATACTAATACGAATCTTTAAAAACTAATATTTTTGTACGCAACTCTATTTACTGCAGATTTGAAAAACGCTCGTAAAAATATGACGTGTGCACGTGTGCAGAGGGCCTTAACCGTAACGACGACGCGACGCGACGGGGGACTCCCCGGTTATAGTTTATACAGTTCCCGCGGCTCCGGGAGTTTCCTTATAATTACGATTACGAACCATGGATTGATTGAATTGATTCATTCATTCCTTTCTTTTCATTAATTTAATTTGTCAGTCGTGAGCACAAGTCAAGCAAGAGAGTATTGTTTTATTTATTTTCTGTCTGAGGTTGCTGCGAATTTAAATAAGTTTAAGTTGAATTGAAAATGTCTTCTCGTAAACGAGAACAAAGTGGCATATGGAAACACTTCGATAAATTACCTAGTAAGTATATTTTGTATCAACAAAAAGTACGATAGTAAGTGAGTAACTTAGACGAACGTTAGTAATGGCTGCGTCTATGTAGTACTAGACTTTGCCCGCGACTTCGTCCGCGCAGACTTCGGTTTTACTTTTGCATGGAATATTGTAGTGGGATGGGATTTTATTTTAAGTTGTATTGTTTTTATTTTAGACAATGAAAGCAAAGCCAGATGCAGATATTGTGCTTGTGAATTGTCTCGGGGAGGGAAAAATGCATCTATTAAAGGATTTACTACGACCGCACTTTGGACTCATGTGAAGAGATTTCACGAGAAGGAGCTTCCTGCCTGTATAAATACTGTGGATGAAACAAGCACTGAACAAGTTTGTCTAGACATGGAGCCCCTGGATTTGGTGAATAAAAAGGGATACCGTCGTCTGCTCAGTGAACTAGCTCCAAGGTTTGTTTTTGTTTGCTTTTAATTAAAATGCTAAACTTTTGTTCATACATATTAGTAGGATTTTCTTTCAACTTTCACAAAACCCTTTTTAATTCCTGACTGTTGTTTTTTTACAGATATAACATTATATCTAGAACCCACCTTACAGAAAAAATTCTGCCGGATATTAATGAACGTGTTAAAATAAAATTAAAGGAGCAGTTAACAAAGACCCCATATCTCTCTGTCACAACAGACATGTGGACCAGTGACGCTTCCTCACAAGTCAATGATTTTATAAGTCTTACTGGACATGGAGTCAATGAAGATTTCCAGCTCAAATCTTATTGTCTGGAAGTGTTTCCTTTTGAAGGCGACTCACATTCAGGAGAAAATATTGCCAACAATATGCATATGATGTTTCTGGAATGGCAGCTAGTGGGTAAAGTTGCAGCAGTTGTAACGGACAACGCACGGAATATGGTTAAAGCAAATGATGAGCTCGATCTTAGCCTTAAACATATTTCTTGTTTGGTACACAGCATCCAATTAGAGCTGAAAAAAAGTTTGTTTGATCAAGAACGCATAACCGAAATGTTAACCACATGCAGGGGAGTTATTACTCATTTTAATCACTCAACCTCCGCACTCAAACAACTGAAAGATTCTCAACAAGCTAACAATATACCGAAACATGTTTTGTTTCAAGATGTTGAAACTAGATGGGACTCAACATATCAGATGTTGAAGAGATTACATGAACAACGCATAGCGATTCAAGATGTTTTACCATCTCTACCAAATTGTCGTCATGAAATCACAGCAAGGCAATGGGCTCTTATGAGCCAAATCATTGATATTCTAGGCAATTTTGAAGAAGCTACTAAAGAGCTGAGCAAAGAATCAACGACGTTATCTCAAGCAATCCCAATAGTACGAAGTCTTAAATCTTGCCTCAATAAAATATCAAATGATCCTTCTTCTCATCCTGATGTGAAAAACCTGGCAAACTCCCTATTCAGTGGACTTTCGAATAGATTTGCGTTTATGGAATTTGATGAAACCTATCTATTAGCAACGATCCTTGACCCACGATTCAAAACAAGGATTTTCAGCTCAACAGTGGTCGCTGAAACCGCTCGATCAGTTCTTAATGCTGCTGTTGATAACAGAGAGGCCGTAAGACCGACAAGTCCTCCAGAAGAACCTCAACCGTCGACAAGTAGAGGAATTTGGCAAGTATGCCAAGAAATAATTGAAGAGGCCGAAATGGAAGAGCCAATTTCAATATTTTCTGGTGAGTATGAAAAAAGTTAGAAAAGTTATTAATAGGTAATAGAATAGGTACTCTTTGTCATCTATAGTATGGTAAAAGTAAAATTAAATTTCAAAATGTTTTTTTACAGGGGATTCGCAAATTAAAAACGAGATAGATGCTTATCTATAACTCCCAAATTTATCGCCGACTGCTGATCCACTGGCCTTTTGGCGAGAAGATGTCCATTTTCCGAGTCTGAAAAAACTCGCTCAAAAATATTTTTCACTGAAGCCATGTACAGTCGCCTCGGAAAGACTTTTTTCAACGGCTGGAAACATCCAGACTGAAAAAAGAAATCGCCTGAAACCAGAAAATCTACGAATTTTATGTTTTTTAAATAAAAATTTGCCCGTTGTAAATTTTAGTTATTAGAAGAGTAAACATTCATCAAATAAATAAGTCTTTTATTACCATGGTGAGATATTCGTATTCGTATTCGCCGAATAGTAGGTTTGATATTCGTATTCGTATTCGTAAAAGTAGTATTCGTTGCATCACTAGTTATTTTCTCATGCACCATCACATGTTAATAAACTTGAAATTATATTTCCCATGGTAGGCCACTCGTTTTTGCCACCAGATCGCATATTTGCAAAGATTGAAAAGGAAACAAAGAAAAAATCCATCATATGCGATCCACAAATTTATGTAAATTTATTCAAGGAACATGCGACTGTTTATCATTTAGGCGACGACGACGTCGAAGTGCGTGACTGGAAGAAAGAAGCCAATAATACTCTAAAAATTCCGGGATCTTGGCATTTCAAATTCAATCCCTCAAAACGTTTTATGCTGCACAGGGGTCGACAGAACATTAGCGTGCAAGGAGAAGAAAATTATCGGAGTGAAATTGGGCAACCTAAATATGTAACAAAACGAGGTAAGAAAATTTCTGAAATGGCACCTGCAATTTTACGTAGAGGCAATAAAGTAAACCCTAAAAAAATACTTGATGTTGCTAACCTTTTGAAAAAGCACTTCGGTGAAGACTGGAGGACTATCGACAGTTTGAAATATTTTAAAGAAATAGAAGAAAATAATGACAATTTTGTAGAACATGAGAATCTTCAGTGTGTCGCTCTGGAAGAAAGCGAAAATTTTATATAATAACATTTTTTTTACCTTTTTCCTTTATCTGCCAATCATGGCAATTTGTGCACTTATGTCTTATGTTCATAAATAAAAAAAATGATTAATACGTAAATTGTTTTATTTATGACTGCTTAATTATTTTTTTCTAATATCAAGGTCACCAGTGCCACTCTTTTAATACATCCTGTATATTAAGAAAGTGAATGTCTAAATCCGCTATGTCCAGTGAGCTGAGTAACGAAATCCGTCAGATCCATAATTCAATATCAATATCCGCTACGTCCGTTTTTTTACCTTTATTTTAGTTGATTAATTTAAAAGCAGTAAATAATTTATTTTAGACTAGTCCGAAATTCGAATATAGTAATTTTACTTAAAACATTTATAATGGTACATAATTTGTAATTGTCATAGAGAAAAAAAGTCATTTATTGTACAATTGACCTTTCTGGATCTGGCGGGTTTTGATACTAGACGACACATATATAATACCTACTAAAATAAATAGTTGATTAAAATATTACCCTTGTTTGATTTAATTCCTCTCTTGTTCGGAGGTAGGAAATTTGATGTAGGTTGGCATCATTCAAGGCATTCACCGCTTACTCTATGCAGAGGCTTACAGGTGCTAACCAAAAGTTTCCCACTGGCTTTTGATAGCTACTGGTGATCAGGAAATTGAGGGTTGTAAGTATCTGGAAAAATACAGTAAATATAGTAGGTTTCAGTCTAAGCTAAAACCTAACCTAAATACCTACTATTTTATTATTGTTCAATAAATTAAGTTTAGCTAACACAATACTTACTTTGACTTCTGTTGTAATGCTAGAACATCTCTGAGGCCCAGAATTAACTAGCCTGCCTCCAAGAACGCCGCACAATACCAAAACAACTCTTTGGCCACCTTATAAATAGCACGAAAAATTTAGGGTCCAGCTCAGCAGAATCCCTTGACAGTCTGCTATTTATGTGTGAGCGTTGCTGGCGCCAGCATATCATACGTTGTCTTCGAAGAACAACGTCCATTCTTATCACTACGTTATAATATATCCAAGTTTTTTTCAAAACAAACAATGCTAGTGTTGAGTAGGACATACGTGAGGCACCTCGTTTGTTCCATACATTCGCTCAGAAATGTCATGGACCTCATTTTCAATCATTGTATAAAAAAAAAGTATCGATCGCTTGATTGGTTGATCATCGTGGCGCTCTCTCGCACTTGGGTTTATTCGGTCCGCTTGTCTCGTTCCGTGCAGACGTATCGTTCACTCTCGAGTACACTTGCGTGCATTGAATTAAAGTTGTTTAGTTACTCGTTTTTTTAGGACTTTGTTAAAGATTTGTTGTTAAGTTTGTTTAGTTGTGTTTTGTTAATTGTTTGCAAGTGTTGTTAGTTTTGTTATTAAATTTTTTATAAAAGGTTTTAAAATGCCGCGAAGCAACAAAGTTTTGAAAAGACAAGCCAGAAAAATGGTGTATGACGTGTATTGTTACTTCAAACGCGAAATACCAACTGAGATGGATGTCATACAAAAGACTGCGGATGCAACAAAAACATCAGTTAGTACGGTAAGAAGAATATTATCGGAGGCCAAAAACTCTGATCTTCTCACAGTGTTTCGGACACCGGGAAAGAAAAGGACGGGTCAAAAAAAAGTTACTGGGATTGACAACTTCGAACAATCTGTAATAAAAAGGACCATCCATAACTTCCATATTACAGAAAAAGAGCTACTAACAGTCGAAAAACTTCGTAAAAAATTGAAAACCGACATCAACTTTAATGGGTCCGAGCGCAGTCTTCGTCGTATTTTAAAAGAACTAAAATTCAAATGGAGAAAAAGTGAAAACAATAGGAAAGTTTTGATAGAAAAAACGAATATAAGGCTAATGAGAATTGAATATCTAAAAAAAATTAAAAGATACAGAGAAGAAGGTAGACCTATTGTGTACACAGACGAATCCTATGTGGATTCGTCACACACAGCTTCAAAGGCATGGACAGATGGATCCACTTCTGGCCTTAAAGCGCCTATATCAAAGGGCAAAAGAGTCGTAATAGTACACGCCGGCTCGGAAGCCGGATTCATTGAAAACGCGTTATTATTATTCCAATCTGGTATGAAATCTGGTGACTACCATGATAACATGAATTACAACAACTATGAGAAATGGCTGCGCACTCAACTCATACCTAACCTACCACCTAACTCTGTGGTAGTAGTTGACAATGCGTCTTATCATAATAAACAATATGAACCCGCCCCTAATGCTAATTCAAAAAAATCTGATTTGCATAAGTGGTTGTCGGAGAAGGGCATCCCATTCGAACACACAATGTTGAAACCGGAACTATATAAGTTAGTAAAGATACATAAGGAACGTTATAAAAAATACAACATTGATAAAATACTGTTAGAAAACAACCATGTAGTACTTCGGCTGCCACCATATCAACCCGATAGAGATGGCGTGGGCTGCAATCAAAAGGCATGTAAGCAGTAAAAATGTCACCTGGAGTATTAAATCAGTAATGGAACTTATCAAGGAAAAAGTGGCAGCAATGGGTAGCAGCGAATGGCACAAATTATGTCACAAAGTTAAAGAAATAGAGGAGGAATATATCAAAAGTGACCATATCGTTGACAGGGTCACCGACCAAATTATAATTAATGTTACTGAAGATAGTGATTCTGACAGCGAAGACGATAGCGACAGTGATGACGAAGAAGATGAGGACACGGTGACATGGAGTCATGGAGATAGGGAGGAACCAACTCCGAGTTCAAGCTGTGATGGAGATGAACCAACTCCTCGCACAAGTACTGCAGCTGTAAGGGAATGCGACTTAGTGGAGGGGGTTTCATTTTTACAAGACTGAATCATAAATATTTAGGTAATATAATTACTTGTTCTATGTTCGACAAATAAAAGCAATGTTTAAGTTTCATACATTTTTTTATATTTACTATACCATTTTGTCAAAAAATACCTAGTCGAAAATAAACACCCTTGTAGTAGGTACTTGATGATTAGCCTCCCCGGAACTTTACTTAAAGATCGTGAAAATGGCCCTAATTTAAGTAAGTAAAACTAAACTAGGTACCTAGGTACCTACTTAAGATCAGTTAGGATTTTATTTAGAGATTCATATAAAAAAACATTAGGTTGTAATGAATGATGACACCAATTTATTTTGATCGTAAGTATACTGCGCGAACTTACCCCTTCCACGCCAGGTACTTTTCAAGTTGTTTGCCGATAATTCGCTCATTAAATTCAAAAGGGCCACATTCCAAAAACTACATTTTTTACAGGAGAGCGTTTTGAAGTTTTGGCCGTCGTTTTTTCGTTTTATTTTGTAAATCATATTTTATATATTATACATGTGGGATATCATTCGATGCGTATTTTAAACCGTTATTTACCTATAGTATATTTTTTACTGTAACCTTCACCCAGAAACGTAAAAAGTCAAATAAGTCCCTATTGTATATAAAAATGGTCAAAATGTCATATGAATTTATTAAATAAAAGGCCACAAATCATACAAAAAATAAGTTTAATTTCAAATTTTACGTCGCAGTTTCGTTAAATGTTTAGAAAAACCTGAAGTAAAGAATCACACACTTGTGTTATAACCAAAAAACATACAAACATGCAACATCAATCACAAAAAATGGTTTTATTGAAAAAAACATGGTAAGAAATTAAAAAGTAATTGTTTTCATAATGAAAATGCTATTTCTGACACTCTGTAAGTCAAGTTTGTGATGTTATTAATGTTTCAACGAAATAACTCAATAAAGGAGAATATGTCACATTAAAATAACTGATAAAAAGACTCTAAAACAGGCAACATGGTTCTCAAAATAAGCTAAGCACACAAAATAAAATTCTTCAAAAAAAAAATAACGATTCAATGCCTGTTTGCTGATCTTCAAAGCTAGGTGGTTGCATATCGTTGCTTAGTGTATATATTTGTCTCTTCCTGACTGCTTTAAACTTCTTCCTTCCAAGATTCATTGATTGTTCAATGAAGCTAGAAAGGTTCACGGAACATCCAGCTTTTGGTGATAAATCTTCATCAGAGTCTGAAATAGCTACTGCGTCAGGTTGAAGATTGAAGTCAGGATCCTTTACGCTATCATCTGACGACAAATTTTCCGTATTAGTAGATGAAAATCCACTGGAGCTGCTATCTGATTCACATTCTGTACTTTCCTCAACAACTAAATTAGCTCTTTTTTCTGGACTTCTCACATCAGATACAGTACTTTCATCATACAGTACTACATACAGTAGATTACTTTGACTGTCTGCTAGAATAGAATTCGTATCACAAGAACTATCAGACAAGAATGACGGTGACTGCAAGCTTTGATCGGCGAAGTTGGAAGTTGAGCCAAACTTTGTGTTATTGTGTGTTGAAGTTTGACGATCTTCTCTGCTTCTTTTTCTTCTTATTTACTTCTCTGCTAGACTGGGAGTAAGGAAAAACTTAAAATGCGTCCAGCTGCTTCTCTCCCCAAGCATGTCGTAAAAGTCGACTAAGGGATAGTATCCTCCAACACGATGAGATACAATAGGCAAGTGTTCCCAGGGAGGGTTGACGTCGGGCAGGCGGCTGGTCATGGAACACCTTGGCCAGGACTCTTGCAGCATGATCTAGGGTTCATGCTGTACCGACCCCACATAGAGTGGGATAAGGGCAGGAAGATGATGAAGTTTGAAGATCTTCGTTTTTTGTTCTGACCATGTTCGATGTGCGTGACTATTCATTCTATGAACAAAGAAAAATAAATTGTCAGTCACTGTAGGTACTTAAACCCCAAAAGTAACTTCAGCAAGTTACCAAATACCTACTTAAATAGCACCACAAACAGGCATATTCCAAATACTGCACTTTTGTTTCAATAAATGATTATCAAAATTGTAGTATTTAAAATCAAAAGAAACGCATTCAAAAATATGGCAAGTTTCCTTATTAAATAATATTGTACTCACTTGTTTTCTATATTAAAGACGGTCACATTTCAAAATATGGCACTTTTCACTACAAATTATCACTTCAACACCAGTTGCTTTCCGGAATGTGGCCCTTTTATATAAAGATGACGTGCGCTCACGCAGACTGCCGGGTCACAACTAAAAAGATGGCCGTTTTGCTCTGAAGTTAGTCGTCAAAGTGTCAAAATGGCCAACGGGCAGTTGTGTGATTGGAGCATTTTAAACGCTAAAGCAATGGGTGTCTTTTTCGAATATAAAAATTTGGCCGATTTTAATACGTTTTATGCAATAAAAACGATTTTGGTTTTTTTCGGAATGTGGCCCTTTTGAATTTAATGAGCGAATTGTACCACCTCACAATTCGTGTCACACTCACCAAACGACGTCACGTGCAAACGCGAGCGGGACGAACGAGGCAAATATAAATGTTTCATTCGAGCGAGTGAGGAGTGAGCTGATGTATTGCGTGATCGAATGACAGATCGTACGTTGAAATGACATCACAGTGACGTATGACGTATGTAGGTAATTGACGTAGCTAAAAATTGAATGAATTGCTTGAAGTTGATTGATAGAAACCTACAACAAAATTAGTTTTGTAACCGTCTCAGTGGTGAAAAAGTGTCAAAACTTTTGTTTATATCTGTAAATATGAAGTAGATAGATTTCACATTGTAGGTATGGTTTGGCAAAAACGAGTAGAAACGGAACTAATTTTTTTGTTTGCTGGCAACATTTAAAAAATGATGACGTTTGAATTGTTTGAAGTAAACAAAGTTCGGAAGTTTGTACAATTTATAATTTGTGCCATAAAAGCGTGATAAAACTAACTTAAAAATGAATAAAACCATCCGAAGTGCTGGCAGACAAATTATTTATAAGGTTTATAGGCGATGTTTGGCAGAAAAAGAGGCCATAACCATTCTTACCGATCTCAACGATGTTTACCAAAGAACCGCTGATATGACAGGTATGTAACTGTTTGTATTGTTGTTTTTAGATGAATTAAGTGTAAATTGATGAATCCTATTCTGTTTTGAATAGCTTGCATACGAAATAAGTGGAATTTTGAACAATAATCATCGAGCACATAGGTTATGTTTACATTTTGTCTAACATTACTTTGGTATAGTGCGACAGATCAGTGTTGATACTTGAGTGGCGTACTTTGCAATATGTAGGGGAAAGAAGCCCAAAGTCGGTAGGTCGCCTAAAGCAGGTAAGGCGATATACTGTGTTACCTTAAATATTAGTGTCAATGTGTGAGTGAAACGAGTGAGAGCATAAACGCAACTATTTCATTCAGTGTCGCTCGAGAGTCGAGGTCGCGCAGGCGCACTGTGGGACAAAAATCAAGCTTCCCTTTCATAGGAATTTCGAAATTTGAAATTTGGTTTTTGTCATAACAAAGTAACAGGTATTATCGGATTCGTCATAACATTGAATAATCTTACAGTTTTGACCAGTTTTTTTGTTTCAAACACCATGAAAAGTGAACTTGAACATTTCAAATGTATGAAAATGGAATTAGTTTCCTTCATAACTTTTTTCGGTCTCGTACGGTCAGGCTGATACTTTTAGGTAATGTTACTGACTTTGTAAAGAAGCGATATGACCTTTGACCTTGACCTGTTTCCGGTCCCGTTTAAAAGATACGAATTAATGAAAACTGCTTATTTTGGCGATATTGTCGTACGGTGTAATGTACCTAAAAAATCATTTTGTTACTATTTTTACCAAGTATTATTACTTAATTATGACCCTATTATTATGAATTATGGCCTGGACCTATTTAAAACGTAAGACTTAACGATAATTAAAAAATAATGTTATTTTAAATAGTTTTAACAAAACCATAATGTTGTATTGAGATTTGAGTTACTAAGAAGTGGTTAATTGGTTAATTACCCACATATTTATCTAATTTGACCGCTTCACTTAACAACAACCACTACCTGCCAAAACTACTGTGGTATATCAATATCCATTGTTATTCCACAGGTGTGACTAAATGTTTTCGCGTCACTGATTAGGGTGATTAGGTTCTTTGTTTGTCAAAAAATAGGTACGGTACCTATTTTTTGCATGGAATGCATCTTACACATATCATACCGCCTTGACTTCAAGAAATGGCAAGCTAAAGGAGAAGTTTCGAAAAAACAGTTGGCCGACAAAAAGAAGATTATCCAAGATCAGTTTAGGGCTGAAATGGGGCTGCTTGTGGATGTAGTTGAACAAGGTGCAGGAACCATCAATGATGGAAACACTGCATAAAAATTTTTTGCTAACCCCGAGGTAACTGCTCAGATCACTGGTGTTGATAAAGAACTCATCAGAAGATTTGGAGTAATTCTTAAGGTAATATCATGTGGAGAGTTTGTTAACGCGGAAAAGTTCCGGCAAAATTGTGCTACAACATCTGATAGATATGTCAAACTCTATGCATGGTATTATATGCCCTCCATTGTGCATAAATTACTCGTGCATGGTGCAGACATAATTGAGCACAATAACTTTATTCCAATCGGAAAACTCTCGGAAGAGGCATCTGAAGCTCGCAACAAAGATTTTAAAAATTTCATAACATTCCACTCGCGCAAAACCAATAGGATGGCAACAAATGAGGATATTATCCATAACTTGCTGATTTCCTTTGATCCATACGTCTCCAGCATTTGGAAAATTACGTCAAGTTTTCACGTCACCTATACCACAATGCCTGAAAACCAAAGTGTTCAATCAGTGCGTCCTACCTGTACTGACTTACGGAGCCGAAACGTGGACACTCACAGTGCGGCTAGTCCACCAGTTCAAAGTCGCTCAGCGACCTATGGAAAGAGCTATGCTCGGAGTTTCTCTGAAGGATAGAATCCGTAATGATGTTATCCGACAGAGAACCAAGGTCACCGACATAGCTCAGAGAATTAGCAAACTGAAGTGGCAGTGGGCTGGTCATATCTGCCGAAAAACCGACAACCGTTGGGGTAAACGAGTTGTTGAGTGGAGACCGCGACTCGGCAAACGTAGTGTAGGACGCCCTCCGGCTAGGTGGAGTAACGATCTGCTGCTGGCTGCTGGCGGAAACTGGATGCGTCAAGCCAAAGATAGGGCGCGATGGCGCTCATTAGGGGAGGCCTATGTCCAGCAGTGGACTGCTATAGGCTGATGATGATACATCTCCAGTTTTAGACCTGAGATGAGTCATATTCGAAGTAAATCTCTTTCAGATGAAGCTAAATTGTTATTGTAACTAACTTCTAGTGCAGATAAAGAAAATGTAGAATTTGTAGATGTAGAAAACCTGTCTGACTGTGACAGTGACTAGTATAATTTTAAGTTTTTTCTGAAGCAAACTGATCTTGAATAATCTTCTTTTTGTCGGCCAACTGTTTTTTTAAAACTTCTTTAGCTTGCCATTTCTTGAAGTCAAGGCGGTATGATATGTGTAAGATGCATTCCATGCAAAAAATAGGTACCGTACCTATTTTTTGACAAACAAAGAACCTAATCACCCTAATCAGTGACGCGAAAACATTTAGTCACACCTGTGGAATAACAATGGATATTGATATACCACAGTAGTTTTGGCAGGTAGTGGTTGTTGTTAAGTGAAGCGGTCAAATTAGATAAATATGTGGGTAATTAACCAATTAACCACTTCTTAGTAACTCAAATCTCAATACAACATTATGGTTTTGTTAAAACTATTTAAAATAACATTATTTTTTAATTATCGTTAAGTCTTACGTTTTAAATAGGTCCAGGCCATAATTCATAATAATAGGGTCATAATTAAGTAATAATACTTGGTAAAAATAGTAACAAAATGATTTTTTAGGTACATTACACCGTACGACAATATCGCCAAAATAAGCAGTTTTCATTAATTCGTATCTTTTAAACGGGACCGGAAACAGGTCAAGGTCAAAGGTCATATCGCTTCTTTACAAAGTCAGTAACATTACCTAAAAGTATCAGCCTGACCGTACGAGACCGAAAAAAGTTATGAAGGAAACTAATTCCATTTTCATACATTTGAAATGTTCAAGTTCACTTTTCATAGTGTTTGAAACAAAAAAACTGGTCAAAACTGTAAGATTATTCAATGTTATGACGAATCCAATAATACCTGTTACTTTGTTATGACAAAAACCAAATTTCAAATTTCGAAATTCCTATGAAAGGGAAGCTTGATTTTTGTCCCACAGTGAGGCGTGGAGCTGTGTTGAACGGAAAAATTCCGGTCGTTTTCTTAAAAAAACTCAAGGTATGTGTGTTACGATTAGTGGGTTTCTTTTCTAACTATCCCTGTGTTGATGTTATCATGTTATTCTAGTGATATTTAGCCGTTAAATTCGATGAGAAATTGATTTGTATTGTTATTCTTTTTGAGGTTATAATATAAAAACCAAATCATTTACGCTTGGGCAAAGCGGGTGGCTACCCACTTTGCCCGATCTAGGGTCTAAGAAGGTCAGTCAACAAATCGTATTAGAGTTGTAATAGAAATTGCATTTTTTTTTATTTAAAATGTTTATTATTATAAAATTGCAATCGTTGATATTGTCCTTTTAAAACACCATGGTTTTATCTGTTTAACAAAGTGATGTATTTTTTTTCAGATGGTGAATAAATATAAACGTAAAACTAATCAAGCTTCATGGACTGAAACTACGATGGACCTAGCCATGAGAGAAGCTCAAACCACTTCTGTTTCAGCCGCAGCAAAAAAATATGGTATTACTCTATCTACTTTGCAAAGACATTTGAAAAAAGGAACTTCTAAGAAAAAATTAGGAAGATTCGTAAAAGTATTTAATGACGAACAAGAACAGGAGTTACTAAAATATATTTTCCATGTCGACGATCTCTTTTATGGCTTAACAAAAACAGAATTTTTGGAGCTTGTTTACAACTATGCAGAAATGAATAACATTCCAAATTCTTTTAAAAACGGGTATGCAGGAAACGACTGGTACTTAGGTTTTAAAAAGAGACACCCAGAATTGACTATTAGGCAACCTGAACCAACCTCTGTTGCTCGAACACGAGGATTTAATAAACCTCAAGTTTACAGATTTTTTGATATTTTGGAGAGAGAAGTAGATAAACATAAAATAGATGCAACTCGCATTTATAATGTCGACGAAACAGGTATACAGACGACCAGTAACAAGCCTCCTAAAATTTTGACGAGAACTGGAAAAAAACAAGTTGGAGTAATTTCCAGCGTCGAAAGAGGAAAACTAACAACTGTCGTTTGTTGTTGTAATGCAGCTGGGTCCTTTATTCCTCCTTTTCTTATTTATGGCAGAAAAAGAATGGTCGGCAGATTGTTGGATGGAGCACCTCCTGGTACCACTGCCACATGTACGGACAATGGCTGGATCAATGGTCCAACATTTTTGGAATGGCTTCGTCACTTTGTCGGAATCGTCCGTCCAACTATAGAAAGAAAAGTAATTTTGGTTATGGACAACCATGAATCTCATAAGTACCTTTTGGCATTAGAATTTGCCACTGAAAATCATGTCATATTCGTTTCGCTTCCCCCTCACACTACTCATTGAATGCAACCTCTCGACAAATGCGTATATGGACCTTTAAAAACGTATTTTGAGCAAACAGTTTCGACATTTCAAAGGGCCCACGCGGGACGAATCATATCTCAATACGAGGTGGCAAAACTATTTGGTGAAGCATATATGAGGGCAGCAAGTGCACAGAATGCGATTAGCGGGTTTACTTCTACAGGTGTGTGGCCCACGAATCGTCACATATTTGACGAATCAGACTTTTTACCATCGACTTTAACAGACCGACCTGAACCATCTACTTCAGAGGAAGTCGAAAATGTAGTGGTTACATTACATGATGAAGGACTTCCTCGAAGAGCAACTATTGGCAACAATATTCGTCATTCTATCGACTCTGATCGCACTGTTTCCCCATCGTTGTTAGAAATGGAGAACATTAATGCCGAACACGATATATCTGAATCTACAATTAACGTTGAAACTGAACATTCTTCTCACATCCCTACATCTCACTATTATGAGTCCATTATATCTGTCCAAGCTATAGACACAATCATAAATTTATTGGAAAATGATACGATTCCTGTAGTTCTCGAGACTGTAGAAGGACATCCATCTGAAGAAGATATCCCAATAGAGGTAAACAGGATTGTATGTGTCACGCCAGATTTTAATTCCGCCCCATCAGTTTCCATTCCAATGACACCTATGATGCCACTAAAACCCTTGGATATTATTAATACTACCCCATCAGTTCCTGTTCCAGTGACACCTTCAGCGTCAACGTTAGTAAAACCTTTGGATATTAGACCGTTACCTAAATTGAGTCCAAGTAAATCCAACCATAAACGAAAAATACAAAAAGCAGAAGTTTTAACCAGCACTCCTATTAAAAATGAACAAAGAGAGAAAGATGCAAAGAAGAAAAATATTAAAAAATATGCTGAAGAAAAGAAAAAGAACTTAAAGAACAAATTTGAAAGTCAGAAATCGTTAACTGCTGGAAGAAAAAGCACTGATGCATCCACAAGTAAAGCCGGCAAAAATGTAAGGGCCAAGGCTTCAAAGAATAAAAGAAAGGCAAGCAAAGATGAAAATATTTCGGCAGAGACTGGATATGAGTGTATTATTTGTGGTGATGCTTATGCAGAACCTCTAGAAGAAGACTGGATTCAGTGTGAGAACTGTAAGGAATGGGCTCATGAAGCTTGCACCGACTATTTGGGAGCTGGTGGCTATATGTGCGACACCAATGATGAGTGTAATAGCCTTAGATAAGTAGTAATTACCATCTTTGTTACTCTAAATATTTTTATTTATTCGCTATGTTTATTTTCGAGCATAATGCTGTTTTTTGTATTGATAAAGATTTTAATTGATATGTTACTTACTAAGATTGATCTCAAAATTTCCTATTAATTTTGTTTAGTAGCATAAAGCTGTTTTTCGTTTTGGTAAAAAAAAAAATGATTTATTTGTACCTAACTCTAATAATGTTACCAAAGTACACAAAGATTGATCTCAAAACTTCATATAATTAATTTGTTAGAGCATGAGGCTGTTTTAGGTTTTTATAAAGATTTTGATTATTATTATGTTGTTACATAATAATATTATGTAATTACTTTCTATAATGCAAGACCCTATGATTGGTCTCAAAATATCAATATGTTACTCATGTCTCCATATTATTATGTTACCTTTTTTGAGAACTTTAAAGCTTACCTGCTTTGCCCAAGGCGCATACCTGCTTTGGGCTCATGCTTGGGCAAAACGGGTTTTATAAGAGGTTTTGTATTTTGGATATTAAAGAAATATTTGATTAAAAATGTTTAAAAATTTTGTTTTATTATAAAGTTAGATATATTTCCTATTAAATTATGTAAAAACTGTTAACTTAAAAGCCTATATTTGAATTTTTACCGCTATCGGGCTTAGCCTACCCGCTTTGGGCCACCTTCCCCTACCTAAATTTAAATTCGATTTCTACATAACTTTATTGTTGAATGAAAATCATTAAAATTAGAAATTTACCAAAAATGTATTATTATTAATATTTTGTTTGTATATTTATTTATTCACCTCAGGTAAATCAGTAAGCACTGTAAGAAGAGTCGTGCTGGAAGGAGATCGAAACAAAGGCGTATTTTCTACACCCGGAAAAAATAGAAAAGGTCGTCCTAAAAAACAGTTGGATAACTTTGACTTATGTGCCATCAGACAAAAAGTTCAATTTTTTTACACTGTGAGAAAACAGGTACATTTATCATTATTATTATTGGTATTAAAATTTAACTGAATAAATAATACGTACTAGCAGTGTTCATTCGTTTGACACGTCACTGCAACTTTCAAATTTAAAATTTTTACATAGTTATTTTATTTTCAGGTACCAACCTTACGAAACTTACTGCCAGTATAAGCCGGGGCACGAAAGTGTAGCGTTGACCGTTAATGCGCAGAAGTCAAAAATAAGGTATCTGAGGGGGCTGAGAGGGATAAAGGGCGGGCGTGCGTAGCGCCGATTGGCTCTCCAGTCGCTTTCCGTCCCTCGCACCGATACGACGCCCGCGCACTTCCAGTGTACAGTCGCGTACACAATTGCTTGTTGTTTTGTTAGTTTTTGTTTATTGTTAAGTTAAATACGTTAGCCACGACCGATGGTTTTAAAAAAAACCAAAGGATTTTGAATGCACTTTATTAGATACTTTCAATTACAATGAAATTATTCTAAGTATAAAAACTAAGTGGAGACTATCTACCAGTCGATATAGGTACCAGTAATAGAATGATGAAACACTAGCTATTCCGGATCTAGGTAAAGACGTCACTGCTGACTCGGCGGCCGCCTTGTACCGGTCGAATACAATAAGACTGCAACGCTGCAGTTCCGGTCAGCAGGTTCAGTATATGTGTGGCATGTAACAAGTTTATTTTTTTAAAGATTGTTTTCGTTAAGTTTGTTTGTAACTTTCAACAGTGAATATGCCTAGAACAAATACTGTTTTGAGAAGACAAGCGCGGAAAATGGTGTACGATGTGCATTGTTTTTTGAAAAAGGAAAGTAATGATTTGATTGATTCTTTAAAACAAATCAAACATGAGATTCACGAAGCTGCAAGTATATTACTTTGTAATTTGGACGCCAGCACTGAAGATGTAAGCCAGATTATACAGCAAACTCGACAAACTGCAGAAGTTATTAAGGCAGAAAATTTAAAATTAGATGGTATTATTAGTCATTTGGGGAAAATCCAAAAACGAACAGCAGAGGCTACAAAAACCTCAATCGCAACGGTGAGGAAAATCTCCAAACAAGCTGATAGTACTGATTTAATCACTGTATTCAGAACACCTGGAAAAAAACGTCCGAGAACACGTCCAGTAACAGGTATTGATAACTTCGACCAAGGAGTAATAAAGAGGTGCATTCATAACTTCCATAAGACAAATAATGAACTTCCCACCGTCGGAAATCTGAAAAGGCAGCTAGAAGAAGATATAAATTTCAAAGGCTCAAAACGAAGTCTTAGGCGAATAATTAAGGATTTGGGGTTTCAGTGGAAAAATACCGAAAACAATCGGAAAGTGCTGATTGAAACTTCAAATATACGTTTGCAACGTATCGAATATTTGCAAAAAATTAAGAAATATCGCCAAGAGAGAAGGCCTATCGTATATACAGACGAATCTTACGTAGATTCTTCACACTCCACTCCAAAAGCCTGGACCGATGGTACTACTAAAGGCCTCAAAAAACCTATTTCGAAAGGACAGCGAGTTGTCATTGTCCACGCAGGGACTGACACTGGGTTTATACCTAATGCGTTGCTAACTTTTAAAGCTGGTACCAAATCAGGCGACTACCACGACAGTATGAACTATGAGAACTATACAAAATGGCTTAAAACACAGTTAATACCTAATTTACCACCCAATTCCGTCGTGGTAGTCGACAACGCGTCGTATCATAATAAACAGTGGGATCTCGCGCCATCTTCTAATTCTAAGAAAGCCGACATGCAGGCTTGGCTCACAGAAAAGGGCATTCAGTACGACGAGGCATTACTGAAACCTCAGCTATACAATTTAATTAAAGAAAACAAAGAAAAATTCAAAACATTTTCAATTGACCGAATCTTAGGTGAACAAGGCCATCAAGTGCTCAGACTACCACCATACCACCCAGACTTGAATCCAATCGAAATGGCATGGTCGGATATTAAACAATATGTAGGAAGCAAGAATGTGAAATGGAGTGTTACTAAATGTATAGAATTAATCCAAGAAAAAGTTTTACTGATGGGTGCATGGGATTGTGGAAAGTTATGTGAAAAGGTTAAGAAAATAGAAGATCAGTATGCAAAAAGTGACCATGTCGTAGATTTGGTGACAGAGGAATTTATTATTCGCGTTGATGCAGATAGCTCTGAGGATAGTCTTGGTGATTCGGATGAAGATGCTAGTGAAGACGATCGAAGCAGCCCTGAGCCCGGGCCCTCAACGAACAAAAGGCCCCGTCGAGAGATCATAGAAGGCGTGGTACCATTTTCTGATTCAGATTAGGAACAAGCAAGCAGCGGCGGTACATAAATGTGTGTGATTGTCATATTGTCGATCTCTAACTTTTGAAAATAGTTTTTTTTTATACTCATCTGAAATAAAAATTGTATATTTTGATAACGTTTTTATTATTCTAATCCTCGTAAACTTAAATAAATCTTGGGAATTGGAACTATTAACTTTAGGTAATAAATAATTACCAAGACATACACACACCCATGCACGTATGAACACACAAACTACGCAGTTTAGGTAAAGTTTCTATCTACCTATCTATAAGTTTCACTCGCTTAATACATTTATTACTTACCTACTCCTTAAGATTTAAATTTTAATACACATGACATTCATTAGGTACTTAAATACGATACCAACTATTTGACATAAAATTAAAACCATAAGTTATAAGTACCCGGTGCGACCGAGCTTCGCTCGGCGATTCTTTTTTGTGGCGTTTTTCCGGGAAATCTAACTATAAACTTACCAAGCCAAACTCTATCTAAATACAAAATTTCATCCAAATCGTTAGAGTAGTCGTCGAGATCCGCCAAATATATATATATTATATAGGTACAATAACGACGGTAAGAATTGCTCGTTTAAAGTAATAAGATAGTATTTGCGTGCGCGACAGTACACATGCGCAGCTATCCCCTCCAAATTTCGCTCACCGCTACACTTTCGTGCCCCGACCTGTAGTAAGAGAAGATTTGGGATATGACGGAAGCCGTGAGCATTTACGGAAAATACTTATCGCCCTAGGATTCAAATATAAAAGATGTCAGTCAGAAAGAAGTGCATTAATTGAACGGCCGAATATAGCAGTGAAACGGGCAGCGTATTTAAATAAAACTATCAGCAATAGAAATTTGCCCGAAGAGCTTAGAAAGCCCATAGTTTACCTCGATGAAAGCTACATTCACCAATCGT
Organism: Scotopteryx bipunctaria; assembly: GCA_949320045.1. Taxonomy (NCBI): domain Eukaryota; kingdom Metazoa; phylum Arthropoda; class Insecta; order Lepidoptera; family Geometridae; genus Scotopteryx; species Scotopteryx bipunctaria. Next base: position 2,486,983 of record OX439459.1, on the reverse strand, counting down.
ATAAATTAAAAAAGTGCTGGCAGTCGATTGATGTAAGTGGAGTAAAGCAGAATGTTTCAAAGGGTAAACGCTATATTATTGTTCATGCTGGCAGTGAAAAAGGGTTTATTCCTAATGCTTTGCTCATATTTACTGGAACAAATAAAAATGCCGACTACCATTCGGAAATGAATAAAACCAATTTTCAAAAATGGGTTGAAGATAGGTTGATTCCAAATTTACCACCTGCATCTATTGTGGTAATGGATAATGCGCCGTATCATTCCGTGGTATTGAACAAAGCGCCTACCTCTGCTACTAAAGTAGCCGATATAAAAGAATGGTTATTCAAAAATGGAATTCCATTTGATGTGTCGTTGAAAAAGCCACAGCTGTTGATGCTGGTCAAACGGCACAAGCCCGAGCCGAAATTTGAAATAGACGAGCTGTTAGGAGAACATGGACATACAGTGGTAAGACTTCCACCTTACCACTGTGATCTGAATCCTATTGAGCTGATTTGGGGAATAGCGAAACATAAAATTGCAGCCCAAAATGTAGGCTCGATCGACATAAAGGTACCGTTTGGCTTATTAAAGTATGATATTGAGAGAGATTATATTGATGTTTTACTTTTAATGTTGATAAAGGTTTAATTAAAATGTTTCGTCTTTATAGGAAGCAGCTAAGCGCGCATTCCAATCAATTACGGAGGAAGATTGGAAGAATTCATGCCAGCATGTAATCAAAATAGAAAAAGATTATTACGAGCGGGAACTAACTATGTACGAAGACATGGAGCGAATTATAATAAACCTCGAAGACGATAGTAGTTCCTCTGAATCGGAGAACGATTTAGACGAATATGCGGCTAACTCTAGCCAAGACTCGGATGAAATGGAGGGGGTGGAATATTTGTAGGAAAATATATTAGATTAATTACAATAACATTGTATCTGCGTCTTATTTTAATCCCAGAAAAAAAAGAGAGAAAATTTTAAAAACACAGTACTAGTACTATAGTACTAGCATAATATATTTATTTTTAGGTAATAAATTATTGTTTAATTAAATGATACTTACTGATTTTAATAAATAAACTATATTATTATGTACAAAAAAATAGTAACAAAAGTATCAAGACTATAGGTTGGTACGCGTACGCTATACGGTCACAGCGGGTTGCCATAAGAGCAGCACAGTGGCGGCCTCCGGATTTTCTACTCTTTTTTGCCAAGCTGTACGAGTACATTAGGTAAGTACATTTAGGTAGGTAAGTAACATAATTATGTTTGTTCTCCTTTTTCTTATCGTGTCAATAGTTCTTTTAAACCAGTGTGATGAAAGGACTTATAGTATAACGTCGGTCGAATTCATTACCGGAACATTTCCGAAATCACGTGTTGCGAGATAAGTATGCAGGATGGTAGGGAATTGAACATTTATTCCAAATCACTATCGGTAAAACTAAAATTTTAGGCCTAATTGACAGAAAACTATTTATTCCGATACAGAAAAATTGATTTTCGTATTCTTTTTGTTTTCATTATCAGTTTATTTCAAAATGTCCCGCTGCCACTCTAAATTCTAAGGTGCATCTATTGTTCATTATTGGAATATTTCGAAATGTTCCAGTATGACTCTAAAATTCTTGATTTGATTATTATTAATTCGTGTTTTGTGCCAGTTGCGCTTTGAACGCTGAGTATAGTGGTCAGACGAAGCTTGAATTTAATAAATAAAAATTGCAAAAATGTGTTCAAGAGCTAAAAAATTGCTTAAATTAGCAATAACCAGGAATTTAGAGAGTGATCGTGATCAGTTTAACGGTAAGTTTTGTACAAATAGTACTTAGTCACCATAATATAACCTAACTTCTAAGTTTTTTGTAGAATAAATAAATAACTACTTAGCTAACTACTTTATCTTTCGATGTCATAAAGGTATAATGCTTTTCTTTATTTGCTTACTAGGTGGTGGTTGTTTGGTGGAATTCGTTCCAGAGACAAAATTAAATGCTGTGCGTAAAGAGAGTCCAGCGCCTAATGTTGTCGAGGAGCAAAAAGTTCATCAGATCGAACCGGGTAAGAAAATCAGTAGGCAAGACATAATCTTTCGTAGGTACCTAGTTATCAAAGACGACCTCTGTGGCGCGTCGGGCGAACAACCGTCTGCGACGCAGAAGGTTCGATTCCCGTCATAAATAAATATACAGATACTTGTTTCTACTCTGGGTGTCTATGTATGTTAAGTATAATATTTACTAAAGTATATAAGTGAGTCGTATCGATTCAAAGGCGGTAATCTGTCGGTTTGGTAGAAACTGAGTTATTATTATGGCGACACAGAAAATTTTAAACGAAAATGTTTACTTTTGGTAATGAACATCAAAATCGGCAAAATGACATTGAAAACACGTTTCGAAAAGTGACTTATAGCCGGCAATCTGTCAAACTTCAGATTCAAGACCGGCCATCTTGTGCCGTTGACCAATCACAATCAAGTATTCTATAGCGTGGGTCAACAACGGTCGGAACATCGGTTGTTGTGTATTTTATTGCATTTTATGTTAATTAGTGACTAAAACTTACAAAATCGCGTAAAATAATAATTATGGAAGCTCACCCCAGCGTTGTGACCAACAAGTTTTCACGAAAACGCAAAAGAAACGTTGAAAATTGGAAAAGAAACAAGGCAAAGGTGTCGAAGTAAGTTTTGCTTTAGGGTTGTCAATTTAAGTGTACTTTCAAAAGTATAATAGGAAATGAAATGAATTACTTAAAATAACGGTAATAGTTCAATTGGCTATTACCGTTATTTTAAGTACCGTGAAGTCTGGCGAGTTTACCAGCGGTTACTAACTTTGCCAACAGCATAGTGCATATGGTAATCCCTTCATATCTCAGATTACGTATATTTTTTTGTGTTTTGACTACTTTTAGGGTAAAATACGATTATCAGTTGGCAACACTATATTAAGTAGGGCAACACTATAACAGCCATTTTTTGTCTATTCCAATTCATAATCCGCCACTCACCTAACCTAAAAACGCAGTGCTGCAGAACTTTTAATATTTTTGAGTGTTAAAATACGATCCAGGTATGTTAATTTTTAATATAATATTAGTTTTATGGTAAGGAATAGATTTATTACATTATAAATGCCGTAGAGTTTGAATTGTGTCACATATTTGCGTTGGCAAAGTTACCAGAGTATGCCGGCCTTTATGGGAAGGCAACTTTGCCATGTTTTGAAGCGGCCTAGGGTTGTACAAAAAAATTGTAGATGCGATAACAGGTTGACACAAATGTTTTATTTAATCGATACTAATATTATAAAGCTGAAGAATTTGTTTGTTTGTTTGAACGCGATAAACTCAGGAACTACTGGACCGATTTCAAAAATTCTTGTAAAATGGATGTACCACCGGCGAAGCCGGGGCGGACTGCTAGTGCCTAATACCTATACCAGTTGCATACACTTGAAAAATTATGAAGTTGTTTTTTTTTATCATCGTAATTTCAGATAATAATTTAACTTAACTGCTTCTCCAGGCCATTTAGTAGACTGTACGCAAGTTTTTTTTTTAGAACTATGGGGCGCCGAAGTCGTCGTAAACTGGGATCGAGAAATTATAAGAATTATACCCAGGAAATGCTAGACCTAGCCGTAGATCTAGTAAAAAAAAGAATATAACTTCATCGGAAGCCGAAAAACGATTTTTTATACCACGGCGTACAATTGAAAATAAAGTTAAGGGTCTCCATTTAAAACTTCCCGGTGCTCAGTTGCGCCTGAGTGACTCTGAGGAAATAGACATCGTGAATGTTTTGATAGCTGCTGCTGATTTCGGATCCCCATTATCTCGGCTAGATCTGCGTATTCTAATATTCGAATATTTGAATAAAAATCGTCGTTCCTGCCTATTTTCCGGTAAAATACCAGGTAAATGGTGGGTAAGAAATTTTTTGACCAGAAATCAGCATGCACTAACGGAGCGAGCAGTGCAGAACATTAAAAAGGTACGAGCAGAAAAAACTTTGGATGAGTTTGAGAATTATTTTAGTAACCTAGAACGTACTATTATAGTACGTTCTAATAGCAGGCGTTCCTTCACAAAACATTTTGAATTACGATGAGACGAATTTATCGGACAACCCTGGTTCAACAAAATGCATTTTTAAACGCAAAGTCAAATATCCCGAAAGAATCTTAAATCATTCAAAAGGCAATGTATGAAATGGACGAGGATAAAACATTCTGTTTATCACTGGTTCAATCACTAAAGAAGATGGATGATGATAACAAAATGTTAGCTAAGATCGAAATATTAAACGTAATTCGCACTTTCTTAAATAGACCAAACATTGAACAATCTTATTCTAACCTTCCGCTTACTCAGGCCACACAACAGCAGTCATCACAACCAACATTTACTCACAATCAGCAGCACTCACAAGCGGGGACCACGTTCATCTATACTCAGACGCCACAGCAACAACAGTATTCACAGGCAACGTTGACTCAAGCCAGTGATATGTATCAGCAACAATCAGAGACACACCCAACATCCCTTCCTAAACAAATTAAAATTTTAGAAAATCGGCTATTAACGGCGGGGCGTAGCACGAATTCAACTGCACAAAGTAGTAGAGCACAATCTGCACAAAGCTTTTTTACAGCTTTCAACCCAAATATTTGCCCGTCTCCATCGAATACTGACGCATCAAGCTCGACAACGGTGATCAATATAAGTTCACCGGAATATTTTTGCATGTCTCCAGATGATTGTTAAATTTATTAAGTTTTTACCCGACTACGGCGAAGTCAAAAGTTGTATGTTGTTTTAATAAATAAAAATTGCATTGTAATTTTGTTATTATTGTTTTACTTACCTCAGTGTAACAGCCAGTCGTTGTACAGGTGGTATCGCCAAACGCATGTTGGTATCTTGAAATGTTATTTGAGGTCCCACTATTTCCAACAAATAGTCAAATGTAGTTATAGACATTCGAAAATAGTTAAAGAACTTTCCAGGATATTGCCTTAACTCTTCGTACAGTGTCACAAACTGTCCTTTTAAGTATCTCAGTTCATTCAGAGGATGTACCCAGAATGCTTTTTGTTTTCTTTTTCGTCTTCTAATAACACAAACAGCTATTGCTATTAATTTAGCAGAAACCATTTCCACGTCTTCCTGAGGTGAGAGACTATACAAGAGTGATTTTAAAGCGTTAATATGAACAATCACAGAGAATAGGTTTGAAAAGCGCCCATGCCGGATTTTAACGCAACGCTTTTTTAACTCTCGTGCGAATTAGGCCAAAGTCAATATTTTGATTGACAATTCGTTCGGAAACAAGTTGTGGTTGGTTTGATGTAACTAACCATTTTACGTTTTTTTTGGGCTCTAAACTTTAAAATATAACGAAATTATTATTAGAAAGAGTTTAGCAATTCTATAATTGAATATTTATTTACTTGAGATGAAGATTGTAAACAAAAAATTAAAATCAATCTAAAACCGATAGTTTTCCGAACAGACCGGATGCTTGATTTTGAACGAATCACGTAAAACCAAAACACGGTCATAGACAACTAGTCTTATGGCATGCAGAATACAGTTTTTGATTTCACACCATGGCGTGTCTCGTTTGCGTTTAGAGACACGATGACATTTGGCTCGTTACGTGGCTCGTTTTCTTTGGTCATCGTGAATAACCCTCGTTGATCAAGGGGCTGTTTCCACGAGCGAGAGAATCGCGGCGATATTATCGTCGTGCCACGTATTTCTATACACTCTCTAGAAGCCGTCTCCACACGGCGATATTATCGCCGCGATGCGACGAGTGGCAACGAGCGCGCGAAACGTCGTTACATCTTCGCTAGCCCGTCGCGACTAGCAGCGGGCGCGCTGTCAAACGCAGCGTTGCCTCTCGTCAAGCAAGGACATTTCGACAAGCTTTTTAAACAATAGTACAATGTTTGACATTGAAAAGTTTATACTTGAAGTGAGAGAGAGACCTACCCTTTATAGCCGGTTTACACTTTGTTAAGTTATCACTGCAGGTGATTAGTGCAGATGTTTAGTAATCAAGGTGTGAACGGAAGCGTGAAGTGATTAGTGTTAAGTGTTAAGTGGTGCGATTAGTGCTTATTGATTAGTGCGAGTGAATAGAATCAAGGTCTATTTTTGCTGTTAAGTGACCTCCCCCCTTGTACTGTTCCACTCCCCTCTCTCGCAGTTCGCCTGTACTAATCAGTGTGTAAACACACATATGCCAGTGGCATTGGAGTCTTACAGGCGTTGTAAACTATGCAGCACCAAAACCAATGACAAAAGGAGCAAAATAAAATGTGAAAAATGCGATGTTCCCCTGTGCGTCGTACCATGTTTTCGACAATTTCACTGTCCCTAAAGGGCACCGGGAATATATTTCCCACCAAATTTTTAAAAGTAAATAATTCACTGCAAAAAGTTATTTTATTTTGTAGGATCCTTATGCCCGTTAAAGGGTTAAAAAAAAACCTCCATATCCTATAGAAAATCTATTACTTGTCGCCCTCGCTCTCTCCCCCCCCCCCTCATAGAATCGGTTATGATCGCGAAGGTCATAACAATATTATTAGAAAAGACTATTCCGAAAGCGCACCAAACGGCTGCGCTCTAAATAATACTACAGAGAATATCCTTTCCAACCAAAACTTGATTACTGAACTCATAAAGTTTTTGAACCTCACCTCATCTTTCTTCAATAACCTCTTCCTCCCCCAGCCAACCGAACAACGTCGCTTAAATGTTTAATAGTTTGCTCTCTCTCCTTTCCAATGGATCCAATAGAAAGGATCCTACAATGGAATTGCCGTAGCATTACGAATAAAAAATATGAATTTAGTCTGTCTCTCAGACATGGTTGGCTCCTAATTCTGATTTCAGAATTTCGGGCTATATCTGTATTAGAGGGGACAGGCAGGATGCCCACGGTGGTGTTGCCCTACTTATCAAAAATGACACTCCTTTCGGAAATACTGATACTTCGAAAGTTTTGAAAGAAATTACAGCAACTCCCACAAGAGCTACTAAAATTCGGAGAATCATTTCATCAGCCAAGAAAGATCAAATAAGAAAGAAATACACGCCACAAGAAGCACTGGCATTGTTCGTGGAAGGTGATTTCACACGAAGACAATGGGAACTGATCCAAGGCGAAAGGAAGGATATTTACCCATGTTACTCTTTCATTCAAAAAGCCAAAAAAGAGTGTTACCCAAAAGAAGAATCGATTAAAGTTACGGAAACAAGTTTTGAAGTGGACCTTCAAGCCTTATTGGACCATACAGCTTTGCGTCTGATTGATTACTTAAGTGATGTTGTGGAAACTTTATCAGAAAATGAAAAAGAAAATCTGATTTTGATTTCGAAATGGGGTTGTGATGGATCACATCAGACACAGTTCAAACAAAAATTTAAGGATACACTGAATGATGATGCTAACTTCTTTCTAAGTTCATTAGTGCCAGTGAGGTTGATTGTTTCTATTGATGGTGAAACAAAGAAGAACGTGTGGAAAAATCCTGTACCCTCGTTAGTGAGGTTTTGTCGACCTATTCGGGCCTGTTTTGTTCATCTCCTACAAGAACATATGGAGCTGTTGTTGAACTGCCTGGTAGATACGAAGCTCCAGGCAAAGACAAGTTGTCTCTGAAGTTCTTTTCCTAGATTAGAGTTCGCAAAAATTCCTCCATCACTATTCTTTCCATAAGAAGCAACATTGACAATTGTAAATTTATAATTGGCATCAACTAACGCCATAAGCACAACTGAGAATGTTTTTTTGTAGTTGAAGTATAGTGATCCACTGTTAGGCGGTGACTGGATGTTAAAATGTTTTCCATCAAGAGCTCCGATGCAATTAGGAAAATTCCAATTTGTATTGAAGTCGTCCGCTATTGATTTCCACATCTCATTTGTTGGCCTAGGTAGCATTTCACTCATCATTGTGTCAACTATACATTTACAAGTTTTCGTTACAATTTCCTGCACAGTACTAAACCCCATTCGATAGCTGAACGCTATTGTTTTAAATGAATCTCCTGTTGTCAGGAACCTGTAACAAACAAAAATGTTAAATTAACTGTTTTATTATCTTTCCAGCATCGGTGTGCAAATCGCGGTGGAATAATATTCGGGATCATTACCGTAAATCCATAAAGAATACAGCAACGAGAAGTGGCCAAGGACGTGAATCACAAAACGTTATAAATACCATGAGGAGTTGTCATTTCTTCGGCCATATTTTCAAGAAAGAGAAACAATTAGCAATATAAGTGCTGAAAGTGAAGATAGTACTTTAGATACGGTTTTAAACAGTGGTTCTCCACACTCTGCACAGTCTCCATCAGCTTTGGCGGACGAAGAAGTGGTAATATCTACTCCATCGCCAGTTCATTCATCCCATCGAACAGGATCACTTTCACCAGCAGCATCTTCAAGTTCTCTTGCATCTTCTCAGGAAACAAGTGACAAACCTAAGTCTGCTGCTGCTACTTTGCTGGAGTATGTATTAAAGAAAAATCAAAATTACAGTACAGAGGAACATCCTATTGACAAGTTTCTGCATGGCATTGCTCCCACTCTTAAAAATCTTACACCGTATTACCAAAACTTAGCGAAGACTGACATATTTAGTATTGTACAAAAATATGAAATGATCATGTTTGAGCGACATATGGAAGTACAAAATGTTGAAAATGATGTACAAATATTTTTTGAGACAAGTACCCCATCTGCCGGAACAGGATGTAATTTACAAGTGCATGAAGAATTACCAGAAATTACACAACCAAGTCCATATACATCTACAAGTGCTCCAACGAGTATGCAAGGAAAATCAGCAGAGCCTGAAACTTTATCCAAGAGTATTCTGAATCCTACAAATAATCAAAATTCTTCTAAGGATACAGAAAACAAAAATGTACATAAAGATGACTCCACCTTATCACAGTACATTTCGGAATTTCAAGCCTAATTAAGTAATTACATATAATTTTTAAAAATAATTTGATGTTTAAAACCCCTTTCATCAGTAACTAAAAATAAATACTTAAAAAATAAAATTAATTATTTTATTTTTACTCTTACCTTAACGTAACAGCGAGTCTTTCCATTGGCGATATATTTAGATTGTCTCCAGTAAGTGTCTTTTTTTCTCAAAGCATCTTGTAGCTTTTGTAGTAGCAGGTGAAAAGTAGATTCTGACATTTTGAAGTAATCATAATAATATTTAGGGTGTCGCGTGAGTTTCTGGCATAATGTGTGAAATTCTCCTGCAGTTTCTCTATCTTCCCATAGCTCACATACCCAAATACGTTTTATTTCCTGCTGATAGTGTTCTTGGTCATCTGCTTCTTCTTCATCTAGTGCTATTGCAATCGTTGCCAACTCTTCTTGGTTAACCCTTAATTTGATTTTGTACGGTGGGGCGAACACTATATTTAAAAAAATCTAGACAATTACTGAAAGCCTCCGTGCTAAATTGTTGTTTACCAGATGAAAAAAAATATTGTCTAAAATTGGTAAAAAAGTATTTCATGAGTGTGGCAACACTACAACTGTCATTAGTGAATCAAAATGTCGACAGTGCGACGATCATCTGTTTTGCTCAAGGTATTTATAATTATTTTAATTAGTTTTTATCACTTAATCTGCACTGTTATTGGTTTAGATTGCTCAAAACTATATCTAAAATAAATAGCGTAATGATTTTAGTAAATTTATTTACAAATTGTGTATTTTTTTTGCCACTAAAGTCACATATCCGCCGAGGCGGACAATGCCAACGACACGTAGAGAAATAATGTTGAGTTGAGTTGTCCGTCAAGGCGGTCGTTGCCAAATAAGGGATATTATTCTTTTTAATTTTTTTTTGCTATTGTAAATTTTTTTTATTATCTTCATGGTTTTTTTTTATTTGCCGCTAAACTTAACATTAACACAATTGTTTAAGTATTTTGCTCTTTGAAAAATAACTAACTGAGCTTCGTTTTGTCACTGCATACTAATTTGGTAATGGGCTTTTGGTTATTTTTTGTTTGTTTTGCTTGTTAACAGCCTTCCCGTGGTCGTCAAATTTTGGCTTTAGTCCCAAAAGAGCATGCCCCATCCGATGGCAGTGAAAAATCTGATTCAGAAACTGAATTGCATGATGATTTTCATAATAGTACATACTCCTCTTCACCTGCACCTTCTCTTCCATCGTCCCTAGAGAACCTCAACATAGACATATATGGTAGTGACTTTGATTGTCAAGAAGAGACACAATTAATACCGGTTCCTGAGTCTCAAACAATAAGCAAACCTCAAGAAAGAGAGCAAGTTGATGTTACAGAAGATAATATTCTTGATTCAGTCCCACTTACACCTGTTTTACAAGAAATAAACGAAAGTAACTATATAAATGTACCATCCTCGTTGTCTGCCATCCCTTCTGTTCCGGCCACACCTGCTACTCCCGTTACCACTCGAAAAACTAGATCTAAACAGCCAGTTGTTACAGTTCCAAAACGGAGGAAGATATGTAAGAAATTTTGCTTGACATATCTGTGGAAAAAAGCATCGTTTCGACACCGAGCTATAATTGAAGGTCAAGACACAGCATACATAGACATTCCTGAAGTTGAAGAATCTCCGTTGACGTATTTTTATAAATTTTTTTCTCAAGATATTATTTCAGAGGTAGTCGAGCAAACTAACTTGTATTCAGTACAGCAATCAGGCAGATCAATCGGACTAACAGAACCTGAATTTCATGATTTTATAGCCATTCATATCATAATGGGTGTTGTAGAAATGCCGACATACATAGACTATTGGTCAAACAAATTCAAATATTTGAAGGTAGCTGAAATAATGTCACTAAAAAGATATCAACAAATACGCCGAAATTTACATTTTGTAAACAATAGCTTAGACGATGGGGACAGATACTATAAAATAAGACCGTTACTGGAAAAAGTCAGACAAAACTGCCTAAAATATCAAGAAAGAGAGGATAAATACAGTATAGATGAAATGATGATACCATATAAGGGTAGTAAAGCTGGGAAAAGACAGCAGTATATGAAAGACAAGCCTAATAAATGGGGGTTTAAAAATTATGTAAGAGCCGGAGTTTCAGGCATGATATATGATTTTATTATGTATGGAGGAGAGGACACATTTCGATACACAGAATTTACAGAAGAAGAAGCATCTATTGGTTTTGGAGCTCAAATCGTAATAGCACTTTGCAAATCTATCAAAAGAAAGCCAGCCATAATCTATTGCGATAACTTTTTTTCATCACCTAACTTTTTTACATACTAAGAGAAAATTATGGTATTTTTGGTCTAGGTACTATAAGAAATAATCGTTTGAGAGGTGCTGAGAAACTGTTACCAACTAAAAAAACTTTGAAGAAAAAAGAAAGGGGACATTCTGCAGAAGTCGTTTGCAACAGAAATAGGTTAGCTGTGGTTCGTTGGAACGATAACAAAGCAGTGACACTTATAAGTTCTTATATCGCTAGCGAACCAGTAAATAAGATCAAAAGATATTGCAAAGATGCAAAAGCAAAAGTCGACGTGCAGTGTCCTCAAATTGTAAGTGAATACAACAAGCATATGGGGGGCGTCGATTTGGCAGATATGCTGATAGCTCTGTATAAGACGCCTTTCAAAAGCCGAAGGTGGTATTTGAGTATATTTGCTCAAATTTTAGATATACTTATGCATAAATAATGCGTGGCTACTATACAGAGGTCAAGTCAATGGCAATAAGCGAACTAAAATATCTTTGAAGAACTTCAGACATGAAATATATGAAGGCTTAGTAATGTTGAATAGATCTGCAAAGCGCAACAAAACAGAAAACACTAACATTATAAACCCGAGAATTGCACGCCCTTCTAGTCCAATAATATATGATAACGTTGGTCATTTCCCATCCACAATGGAAGAAAGGCGTTGCAGATATTGCAGTAAAAAAACAGTGGTTTTTTGTATAAAATGTAATATTCGTCTTTGTTTTGTTACTGGAAAAAACGCTAGAAATTGTTTTCTTAACTTCCACACAAAATAATAAGATTTTTTTTTTCATTCACTGCATGTTTTTCTTATTTTTTTATTAAACATTATGTCAAAATAAAATATTTTTTTATTTCTTTTAATTTGGTGAGGTCCGGTACACCGGACACGTCATTCCATAGGTCAGTTCCTACATACCTACTTGGCAACGTCCGGTGGGACGCATATTCATTTTCTCGAAAATGGAAAATGCAGGTTTTTTTTTATTTTCCTAGGTTCTTTGTTGACCTCAGATTCCAGTAAAATAAGAAATTTAGTAATATTAAAGAAAAAGTTATTCTACCAAATTAAGGGTTAAACAAAGACATCGTGTTGTGTGCGTATTAGCTAACGAAACAGATTACACTGATACCGATTTCCCTGATATGTGTGAACACGGGTGACGGATGGCACGTCCCTGACGGGAACACTGAAACGATCTACTCGGAACACGGATAGCCCTGACCCGGAAATGTGTGGATAACGCTTAAACCCCGTGTAAACAGACAAGTCAGTGCGTGGTTAGTCTTTGCCGCTGCGTTGTAGAGTGACCACGTTTTTTTCGCTGGCGATAAAAATGACGCGTAAGCTTAGCGAAGACGAAACCTTAAAATTGGTGCAATTATATGGCGAAAACGAGTGCCTTTGGGATATTGAATCCCTAAATTACCGCAATAAAGAAATGCGGTCAACAGCGTTGCAAACTATGCCTCAACAAATGCAAATCTAAGGGCTCACTTCTACTGAAGTAAAAAATAAAATTAAAGCCATAAGGGCTACATATTATTTAGAGCTCGACAAGATACAAAAATCCACCAGATCTGGCGCTAGTTGGGACGTATATGTCCCAAAAGTCAAGTGGTTTCAAGAACTGGACGGCTTTATAAAAAATGCTATTGTAAAAAGGAAAACAATGGTAAGTATTTATTGTAACTTATTTATTTTATTTCCATCCTAGGTACCTATACAAAATTAATGAATTCTATCCAATTGCCATGGCACACTGATAAATGATGTAGAACGTTAATGTTTTTTTAGTTCACTGCTTTCAAACTAGATGGCGCCACTGGTAAAATTAGAACGCGCTATCGTTGCGTTTTGGGTCACAGACGACATTCGCCTCAGTATTGCGAGCTAATGTCTTTCTTTTGAGTAATATATATACATACCAACCTATTCGGAGTTTATTTTACTCGCCCCCTATAGTATCCGCCTGAACAGCGTTACCGTTTTTAGTAGTTTTACTACTAAATCAGTAGTTTTGGACCCATCTAGTAGATTATTTAGTACTAGCAGCCGCCCGCGGCTTCGCTCACGCGGTACCCAGATAAAAAGTACCCTATGTCCCATTCCAGCACACGTAGGTAACTACTATCCTCATTATTCATTATAATATATTGTACGCTAAACGATGACTAAAGTATTGACATCTCTTACCATTTCATAATGACAAACAGTGACAGGGCTAACTTTAAGCAATGGCTAACTTTAGCGAACGAATATGAATAATAGGGTATGTAAGTATATTCCGTAGTTTTTGCGTGAAAGAGTAACAAACATAACTAAATCTAAAAATTAAGAAATTTCGGTGAATTTAGTAAAAATTTTGAGAGTTAAGGTAAACTTTTCAAAACGCAACGACAGCGCGTTCTAGGATTTGATCAGAATTAGCAGAACTCCATGAATAATCAAGATTGGAAACTTATTAGACCAGTAATAATTTATGCTTCCTTTCACAGATAATTTGACATTGACAGTTCCTTTTCCATAGGTTTTGTATCATCTATTACTAATCTGTGTCTGTATCATCGCTGTCATATGTCAAAATATAAGTATTCTATTTTTCATGAAAAACATGCCAAAAATAAAGAATTTACAGGTAATTATGACATCAACTAAATGAGCAAAATCGGCTCTTTAATTTGATATAGGTTATGTGCAGTTTTAGACCAAAAATTGATTTCAGGTTTTCATCCCTTTTCACCCCTTTAGAGGTTGAATTTTGAAAAATCCCTTCTTAGTACACCCCTACGTACCAAGGTTTACCTACACTGAAAATTTCAAGTCTCTACGTCCAGCGGTTTAGGCTGTGCGTTGTCTGTCAGTCAGTCAGTCAGTCAGTCAGTCAGGACAAAGATTCTTATAATATAAGATATTAAAAACATCTAGTATTTTTTGGTATTTTATATTTTATATATTTTATAGCTTTTATTATTTTGTATTTGCAATAACAAAACGCGGTGAAGCACCATTTTTTATAATGTTGGCGACATTGCATTGTAAACGTTTTATTTGTCTATGGTTGATTGGTTGGTAATATATCCAACTAGCCCTGTCACACTTTTATATATGAAATATATCTATCTTGCTCTTGGTGGCATGCTACTTTTACTGCGGTGGGAGGGAATTCCCCTAGGCCATTTGAGCGAATGAAATGAATGCAATTTTGTACTTACTCGATATTTATGTACCTGTGAGTGCTGTGGATATGTGCGTTGAAACATTTTTCAATATTGAGTATTTATTTGCATTTAACTGATATAATGAAAAAAGCATATGAGCAAAAGTACCGTGCAGAATGGGAACAAAATCCAGAGTTTAGTTCCTGGTTATCACAAGATAAAAACAACGTAAAAAATGCATTTTGCAATGCTTGTAATGTTAGTATTTTAAGTAGACTAGATAGATAGATAGATAGATAAACTCTTTATTATGTATAACAACAAAAAAAACAAGAAAAAACAAAAAACTTAGGTACTAGAAAAAACAAACAGATATACATAAACGGCGGTCTTATTGCTAAGAGCAATTTCTTCCAGACTAGCATCCATTAAAGAACACAAAAATACAAATAAACATATGAAGAACTTAATAAATCACCGTGGTCAATCAAAGGTACGTGCAAAATTCTTATTTTATTATGGGCAGTGGGACTTGCGCGAAAGTTGCGTTATAGGTACCTACTACGCAACTTAGGCTTTGTTTGAACTGCTCAAAGTTTCAAGCTAACCTAACTTAACCATTCGAGAGTACGGAGTTTTAACCGAGTTTAGTGAAAGTTCAGTTAGACAATAATGTATTAAGGTAAATAATGTACACAAGAGATATGTATGTAATCTGTTTTTAATATCGTGTTTTTCTTTTTAGATCGATAAAATTTCCAAAAGTTCTCCACTCTCTCAACAAATAAAAAAAGCAGAACTAATGATCTGCGCAGCGCTGGCAGAACACAACATTCCATTTAATGTTATGGATCACATGAGTGATGTACTTCAAAATGCTTTTTCTGACTCTGAAATTGCCAAAGGATTCTCTTGTAAACGTACAAAATCGTCGGAATTAGTTTACGACGTCATGGCACCTGCTTTTCGAGAAGAGCTTCACAAGGATTTGTTAGATTCTACCTGTTTCGGTAAAAATATTTATTCTTTGATAATTGACGAAAGTACTGACGTGTTTGATTTGAGTTGCCATAATGTATTATTCCAAAAAAGCATGTGGCATTAAAACGCAGTTTTTGGATCTAGTTGAGATGAAAGGTGAAACAGCCCAAGATATTTTTGACGCCTTGTGCGATAGCTTACGACGAGCAAATTTGGATATAAAACAGGTATTAGGATTTGCTGCCGATACAACAAATGTAATATTTGGCCAAAATGCTGGAGTTGTGGCTAAAATTAAGTTAGAAAATCCGGATTGCATTTTTATTAAATGTGTTTGTCACTCTATAGCTTTAGCTGTGAGTTATGCAAGTAAAGTACTGCCTAGAACCATTGATCAAGTAGTCAAAGATGTTTATAACTTTTTTGGACACAGTAGCAAAAGAACTCGTGAGTTTATTGAATTTCAGGAGTTCGTACAATCTGAAAAACACATGATTCTGCGTCACTACGAA
Organism: Scotopteryx bipunctaria; assembly: GCA_949320045.1. Classification (NCBI taxonomy): domain Eukaryota; kingdom Metazoa; phylum Arthropoda; class Insecta; order Lepidoptera; family Geometridae; genus Scotopteryx; species Scotopteryx bipunctaria. The sequence goes on along the minus strand of OX439459.1, from coordinate 2,471,006 downwards.
ATTCGCTGGCTCTCGTTGCATAAATGCGTAAACCGTATAATTGAACAGTGGTCGGCTCTACTGTTATTTTTTCAACATCATGCTTTGGTGGAACGTAACACATCGGTCGATTTTCTCTTAACAAGTTTAAATGACAAAATCATTAAGTTATATTTTATATTCTTGGATTATATTTTACCTATTGTCAATAAGTTTAACATAATATTTCAAGGTAATTATTGTGTCATACATCGTCTTCATAAAGAAGTGCCAGATATGTATAAATCGATTCTAGGTTGTTATTTAAAAAATGATTATGTTAAAAATACACCCATTCACATGATTGACCTTGAATCTACGCGTAATTTTTTACCGCTGAACGAACTTTATCTTGGCGTTAATGTTGGCAAAGAAATACTATCAATTAAAGATGATCCAACTATGAAAACAAAATTGAAGGAGTTTTTCACTCGATGTCAATCATTTTATATAGAACTCTGTAAGCAAATCAATAACAGATTGCCATTTGATTCATTTTTTCATTATGTGAAGTTTTTGATCCGCAAATCGCTGCATTGGAATCGTTTACATCGTTGCTACCAATCTTAAATAAATTTCCTAAAATTGTAGATGAAAGCCAACAACACCAAGTGATAGATGAAGAATTTCGGCAAATGAAATTCGATACAGAGGTGTCGAACCTCTTAACCTCTTCGAGTCAAAATTCAGATGTAGTCAGCATGGAGGCATTTTGGGAAAAAGTTCATAATCTAAAGAGAAACTCTCAAGCTCAACTGAAGTATGACAACATTTGTCAATTTGCTAAGGCGCTGATGTGCCTTCCTGTGTCAAATACAGCCTGTGAAAGGATATTTTCGCAGGTTAATTTAACTAAAACAAAAACAAGAAATAGGTTTCATAATAGATCTGTTGCTGCAATCTTACACACAAAACAGGGCGTCAAAAATGTAGGTGGCTGTATTAGCTTTCATCCAGATGATACAATGTTAAAAAAGTTTTACAAAGCAGTCGAAAAGAAACTAAAAATGATGATTCTGAAGTCAGCGATTAATATTACAATAAATAATTAAAATTTCTTATAATATACGCTGTTTTATTTTACAAAAACCTCTATTTTCTTGTTGTTTTACACTTCCGAAATGAAGTATTTTTCTTGGTAGGTTTTGGTCATTTGCCTAGTAGATTTTGGTAGTTTTTCTTAGTCGTTTTAGCAGTTTACAAGATTTGTGAACGGTAACACTGGCCCTGAAGTTGTTCATCATTGGTGCTTCGAGCCGGATCTGAACGGGGATACATAGGGTGGCAGGAATTTTGGACGTTTTGGACCGCGGTTTGGAGAAACCGCTACCCCGCGCCTGGAGGAGTAGTGGATCGCTACTCGGGCGCTGGACCAGCTGACAGTCCGCCTGCTAGTTGACGTTTGACGTTGACAGTGCGGATAGCGCGGCGAAGTTGGAGGCTACACCGGTGGACCTACCCTTGGAGATAACCCAGAGTGCTGCGGAGGAGGAATACTCGGGTGCTGGACCGACTGACAGTCCGCCTGCTAGTTGACGTTTGACGTTGACGTTGACAGTGCGGATTGCGAGGCGGCGAAATTGGAGACTACATCGGTGGACCCACCCTTGGAGATAACCCAGTGCTGCGAAGGAGGAACGACGCGCTAAGTGTGCGCAGGCAACAATCGCATGTGTGGGTGCGAGCGAAGATAAAGAAGAGTATCACACCCAGTGCTGCGGAGGAGGAAAGCGCTAAAAGTGTGCGCAGGCAACAATCGCATGTGTGGGTGCGAGCGAAGATAAAGAAGAGTATCACGGTGATGTGCGTTCGTTGGTGGGTGAGAGTGTTATTGTGGTTAAAGGCTTTGTCAGACAGGACGCGTACTTAGCGCGCGTCAGAGCGTTAACTTGACGCCGCGCTATGACGCTAAGATGTGTTGTACTACCATCGTAGAATACCGTCAAACAGAGCGCCGGCGCTAGCAGTACGCAACGCTCTGTCGCGGCGTTAGGACGCTTTAACGTCGGGTGTTGTATTTTTTTACAAATTTTATTTTAGCGTCGGAGTGAATAGGCGTAAAATAATAATAAAATACTGCATAATGACCGAAAATTTGATAGAATTGGTTAGAAAATATCCATGCTTATATAATACGAAGGATAGTTCATATAAAGATATATCAATGAAGGCAAAATTGTGGGCACAAATCGGAGAAGAAATTAATGAAACTGGTAAGTAAAAAAAATCGTTTATTGATTAAAATAAGACACAAATTGTTCACGAGTTTCGAATGCTGCAGTCGTTGATCTTCTATTTGTTGGACGATGAGTTATTAGAGCACGCATAGGTACGTTTTCGTCTTCCGACTCCGGAGTTAATATCGCTGTACCTTGTTTTGTTCGTAAGTAATTATGTAAACAACATGCAGCTTTAATAATATCAATTGCTGTGTCCACATCACAGTCAATAGGTCGTAAAAAAATGCGCCATTTTTGTGCTAATATTCCGAATGTATTTTCAACCACCCGACGTGCCCTGCAAAGTCTTTTATTAAAATTTGTTTTTCTTTCGTCTTGTGTGGCTAAGGCTCTTGGGAATGGACGCATCAAATATGTTTTTAAAGCAAAACCTTCGTCGCCGATAAGTACATGAGGTACGGGCTCCTCGGTGCCTGGAAGAGGTTTATCTGGCAGCAGAGATTTTCCGTGGATATATTGCCGATAAAATATTGAGTTCTCGAATATACCACTATCACTATGCCGCCCGTAACTACCGACATCTATGACGGTGAATTTGTAACATGGATCGACTATAGCAAGAAGAACTACGGAAAAAAACTTCTTGTAGCAAAAATATTCTGATCCACTATTTTGGGGACACTTTATAGAGACATGTTTCCCGTCAATACTACCGACACAATTCGGGAAGTTCCAGGTTTCCCTATAACCCTTCTCTGATTGTTTCCATGTCTCTTCAGTAGGCGATGGCATATATTCTGGTTGTAATGTATTCCAGATTTCTGTACAGACTTCTTTTACAATACCACCGACAGTTGAACGACCTACTCGGAAGGAGAAGGCTATGGTCTGATGTGAATCACCCGTAGCTAAGTACCTGAAACAAAATAATACAATTTATGTTTATTTTACAGGTGAAGTAGCTAAAAAAAATGGAAGAGCTTGAGGGACAATTATATGAGATACAAAAAAGAGGTTGCAGGTACTACAGGACAAGCTGCAAAAAAATTTACAAAATGGCCTTGGGCTTCCCAGTTACAGTTCCTTGACTCAACTCTGACAGATCGAGAAAGAACTTCAAATATTCGAGAACCTACACCAGAAACATCGTCAGCTATAGAAACTCAATCTCCAGAGACGCCTCCACCACAGAGACCTCCACCAAGAACACAAAGCGCACCCCCGCCAGAAACACCTCCGCTAGAGACGCCCCAAACAAATGACACAAATAGTTCACGAGCTAAGAAAATAAAAAAAAATGACAGCGAAATGGATAAAGTTATAAATTTTCTTCAAAATAAAAAAAAAACAAGAGTATGATGCCATAGATCACCTATTCCAAAGTTATGCCCAAACATTTAAAAGTTTTTCCAAAGACAAACAGATAAAAGCCAAAGTAGAACTAGCCAAGTTATTTGCAAGCATAGAAACAGAGGAACTGCAAGAAAACGTCCAGATATTGAATTCACCACACTATTCCATTATTAGTACCGAAGACTCCGTCTGCTATGCAGTACCCAATTCTGTTCCCGAAAATTCATCCCCAGTAGCTGTTATAGATTTATCTAACAGTACTTCATCATACCTGCAACAGCCTGAGCAGCTACGTCAACCACTACGCGAAATCGATATTCTACGTGTAACTAATTTTGGAGCATCGACATCTGATTACAACTCAGCTGATTTTGATTAATTTTCATAATAATAACGCAATGAACATGTATATAAAAAAATAAATATTTCTTACCTTAGACAGATTACAAGTCTTTCTCTTGTAGAAATAGGCGTCCTCCAGTTTGTGGTACATTTGCTTATTTTTGGGATGAGCAGTTCATGTAGTTCTTCGAATAAATCTTGAGACATACGAAAGTATGTAAAAAAACGATCTTCATGTGATGCAAGCTCACGACACAAACGATGATACTCTCCTAAATCCTTTTTGTAAAAAGTTTCAAGCTCAGGACAGTGACTCTCGTCGACAGTACGTAATGGATAACGGAATTTGTTTTAACTGCTTGGGTCTTATAGTCGTCCCTTGTAACCAATGTCCTTCTCTCCTAACAACCTTCTTTCCCTCTCCCCAGGGCACTTTCTGATCGGAAGATCGCTGACTGCGATACAATCACCATCCCTGTAGGATCGGCAAGAAACTTACTGCAACGATATGCTCGGATTGAGCGACTCCGTCAGCATTTTCGGAACAGATGGCAGAAAGAGTACATTGCTGAACTACAACAGAGGACTAAATGGAAGACTAGCTCCGACAAAATTCGAAAATAGTCTCATATTATGACATGAACTCATACTGGCAAGGAACAGAAGCGTGCAACAAATATAGTACCTAAATCAAGTCTGCAACCAATTAAACAAAACATCACATTGTGACATAATAACAGAGCAATTACAACATGAGTTCTCAGCACGCGCCGAAACAAGCGCTGGCGCCGAGGCCTTATCAACGGTGTTGGATGTTGTCTGGGACAAACATCGCATCAGTCGCCACCGCCTGCACTGGATAACGGCGAGCGGGGACCGGGGGACGAGGAGGCCGAGAGTCGCCGACCTGCGCCGCGGCACTCTTACAAAAACCACGACGATAGGCGCGTGTTCCTTTATGTTCGAATATAACCAGTACAGTCCACCTTTTTTATTTTACCACCGATAATCCCTAACAGATATATCGCAAACAGCTATTTCGGCGTGCTCGACAACCGATTTGCAGAACAATATAAAAAGCACTTAATAACATTGCAATACAATGAAGATCATCTGGCTTCACTTATCAAAAATCAAACATGAAAACAGTACATGTGCTTCGCACGTACGTATGCTTAACAATAGATGATAACTATGGTTGTGGTTGTGGAATAAAAGGGAAAATTTTCAAGTTAACGAATTAGTTTAAAGCGGATAGTTGACCAAGCTGGACGTGTTACACAATTACGAATTTCGCGTTTGCAAAAAAAGCAATGAACGTAGATCTAAACGACAAAATTTACTCGAAGGCAGAGTCTACGCCCTCCAGGACCTGCCCCCCAGAACTCCTCTGTACGGAAATCTCGGACGACGGAGAACCATCGCAGAGTACTTTGCTTCAACCAAACTCGACGATACAAGCATTACCGATGGAGGAAGAAATGGAATGTACGCAGAAAATCTTGGAGATTCCAGCAATGATGAAGAAGAAAGCAATAAAAAAGGGAAAAAAGAAAACAATCCCATCCGAAGAAGAGACCCTGTTTCAGCAGCGTCAAACCGTACTTTCTCATCCATTGATACAGTGCTTGATAGCATATTGGGACGCTGCGATAGTGGTACACGCCCTCGAGTTAGTGAACAGAATGAAAACACGTATAATGAGGGAAAAATTGAAACGGAGTACACAGCATGGGCAGTAATGAAAACAGTGCTGAAGCTGTTCGTTACGAATATCAAAAAAGATTGTCCCAACTTAGAACATGTATCAGTAGAGGACTTCAAGGGGTGGTTATCAAGACAAGGATTCTCCACGATATTTGGGAACGTCCGAGCGCTGGATTCAATCGGAATTTTCGACAACATCTTGTTCGAAACGTTATCCGACTTGATAGTAGAACAGGACAATATCGTGGAGTCCTACTCATCGCAGAACACAACAAACACATCCACGTTGTGCACGACTGCGCTTACTCAGGATGCACCTGTCGTTGCAGGCACATCCAGGCCCTCGAAGAGTACCAAGTCCCTGTCAGAGGGGGAAGCACCTGCGACTTCAGAGACGACAGCTCGAGTTCAGAAAGCGACGAAGAGGAAGCCTACCGCAAAGGACGTCTCGACAGAGAACAACTCGGAAGAAAGCGAAGAAGAGAATCCTCCCCCTCGAAAGAAGACGAAGTCGAGCAAGAAAGTATCTTTCAAGAAGTACCGCTCTGCGGAGACCGAAAACGAAAGCAATTCGGACGACGACTTGCCGTTCAAACCAGAGGCCTTCGACGATATGGTAGACGCGTTCATGCAGGCGGCGAGTACGGCGTCGACCATTGGACGAATCTCTCAATCTATCTCTCTCGAGAGCCGCGGCGATGTTATTACTCTCACTTCGCCGGGAGAACGTGGATACAAGGTTATAAAGTTAGAGATATACGACTTTCACGAGTGCTGTCGCTCCAAGCCTCAGGACTGGTGGAAGAAAGCGGAATGGCGGAGCAAAACAATCGTATCCTCGGAGACTTCAAGTGCGATGAAAATGGTAGATCAGCTGAAGACGCTCATCATGAACAACATTCAAGAAATAAAAAATTTAAAGGTGGAGCGAAAACCGCGGAACTAGAACAATACTTGGACAGTTTCATAATAACACCCCCACAGAACATAATTTTTACAAAATGGTGGACTGAGTCTAAATACAAGTACTGGAACAAAAATGATACTTTCGTTAAAAACTGTTTTCACAATCAACAGCAGAAAGTGGTGGATATGACTGTAAGACAAATATTCATGAAAACGCGTACTATCAATATAGAACGATTGATATACACAGCTCGCTGGAACCGAATCGAGGAGTACTATTTCGACATACCAACTTCGGTCGATATACTCGAACAATTATTATTGTATCAATGTCACGATGATAGGGATGCAGTTTTCAATTTCCTGAGAACACTTTTCAAAATATTGGACATGAGAATACCGAAAAAGAATTGCATATTCGTCCTCTCACCACCAAATGCTGGTAAAAATTATTTTTTTGATTGTGTAATTAATGCAATGATTAATTTTGGACAAATGGGTAATTTCAACAAGTACAGCGGCTTTCCCATACAAGAGTGTGTTAATCGACGAGTTATACTATGGAACGAACCAAACTTTGAGCCAGCCGCCGAGGAGACGCTTAAATGTTTGTTCGGAGGCGACGCATGCAATGCCAAGGTGAAATACCAATCTGATGTGGTAATCAACAAAACACCTATAATTGTTCTGTCGAACAATGATTGTTTTCCTAAAAACGAAGCATTCAATGCTAGAATGGAGCGAGTGCAATGGCGACCAGCGCGCTTTCTCAGACATTTCAAGAAGAAGCCGAATCCTGCAGCTTTCTTCTATTTACTTTTAAGATATAATATTCTGTCTAGTAATAGATGTGTTAACTTTGAGGATTGGGAAAAAAGGGTTATCAATAAAAACAAATATTTTTAGTAAATTATGGTTTTATTTCGAAATTCCCCGTACCTATCACTAGTTGTTTTGTTAGTATTACTAAAAGTAGGAGTAATAATAAAATTATTGCTTACAAATAAACTATGGCTAGTGTCCTTATTATCAGAAGACATTGTTTCGCTACTGCTATTGTACGTGACAATGTTCAAACCTCTACTCTGTAATCTGTTTTCCATATCAGTCACGCGGACTTCTAATTTCTTCACGTGCTCATTAAGAACAGCAATTAACTCGGTATTCCTACACCAAGCCAACGATCGGAATTTGCGCTCCTTCGATACCTTACAGCTCGCAACTCCTGTCCATAGCTCAGCCATGTACGGTGAATCTTTCACTGTGCAAGCTGTTCGCTTATGGAACTCCTTACCTGTATCTATTCGTTCTTCCAAATCCATTAGTATATTTAAAGTCAAAGTCCATGATCATTATTTATCACTATCTGGTCACTGCACTCATTAGTAGTTATTTTCATGTATTTGTTTATATTGTATTATTTATATTAATTCTATATACTAGTTTATAGGTATTTTAAGTAAGTATTTAATGTTTATTTATTTATTTTTAAACTTTTTGTACACCGCCGTCTTTCTGCTCTGTTTTGTTTATCCTCTCCATCCAAAGGTTGCCTGGAAGAGATCGCTCTTAGCGATAAGGCCGCCCATTGTACTGTTTTTTTGCTTTTTGTCTTTATTTACTTTCTGTGTTTTGTGTGCAATAAAGTGTTTATTATTATTATTATTAGTATTTACAGATGAGGAAGAAAATATACTATACGAGAATTTGTTGACATGTGCAGAATCCAATTATGGGCTAAAAACAAAAGAGACGAGAAATATTGCCTATAAGTTAGCAAAAAAATATAATAAAAAGATTCCGGCGTCATGGGAACAAAGTGAGAAGGCAGGAGAAGTGTGGCTCAAATTATTTATGCAACGACATCCCAATTTACCGTTAAGATTGCCACACTCCACAAGCATAGCTCGCGCATAGAGCTTTAATAAAACGAATGTGGCTGCTTTTTATTTAAAAAAAAACACATTATTTATTTCGATAATTTTTACACCTTATTACCATTGGTATATTTCTTAGCAAAAGAAGGAATTCACACAGTGGGAATTGTCCAACAAAACAGAATTCCAAATAATAAATTACCAGACAGAAAAACCTTCATGAAAAAATTAGTGCCCCGAGGAAGTTACAAAGAAAGAGTATCTACACTTGATGGTGTAGACATTAGTTATGTGTCATGGAAAGATAATAAAATGGTAACCCTATTATCCACCTATGCTGGAGCATTACCTGTCACTGAGATTTCCAGATATGACAAGGCAAAAAAGGAAAAAAATTGAATTACTTGCCCATTTATTGTTCAAGAGTATAATAAACATATGGGAGGTGTAGACCTTATGGATAGTTTTTTGGGTAGAAATCAAATAACTATAAGATCAAAAAAGTGAAAGTAGTATTTGCGTATTTTTTTTCACTTACTGGATCTTGCAGTAATAAATGCGTGGGTAATTTATAGAAAAAATGCCATGGAAAGAAACCACCATAAGAAAAATCTACTCACAATGAGCTGTAGGCTCCTTATCTGTACCTACCTTAGTAGTATTTTTGTTTTATTTATTTATATCTAAGATATAATTTTTTATTTATTTATATTTATACCTTATTTGTACTTACGTACTGTTATACACCAGCTATGTATACAAAAAGGCTGACAGAGTGCTGACATCAGCACTCCTTCCTTTAGTGAGATAGCCAAGGTCCACTTCAGACCAGTCTCGGTTTTACCTCCTTTCTGACCGGTCGTGTCCATGGTCTCAAAATTTAATTATTGTCAATTCTATTAGATAACTTACAGAAAATAGATAATTACCCTCATATTGTGAGATATGGAACACTTTATTCTACTTTGATTATTACAATTTTATGTTTAATCTCTTTATATTTGTGTTATCGAGTTTTTATGTATTTTTGTAAACCTAGTGACAACCGGATCTTTAAATTCAATCTGTAACCAAACTTACCTTTCTAATCGACCTCTAAAAAGACGGACTCTACAGACACACAACATCCAGAACATCTAGAATTGAGTCAAATTGCTTCACTTAGAACCCAAATCTAGCCTTGGGAACTTTGGTAAGAAATAACCCCAAAGTATCCTCTTATAAGGGAGATGTTATACGCCAGCTATGTATACAAAAAGGCTGACAGGGTGCTGACATCAGCACTCCTTCCATTAGTGAGATAGCCAAGGTCCACTTCAGACCAGTCTCGGTTTTACCTCCTTTCTGACCGGTCGTGTCCATGGTCTCAAAATTTAATTATTGTTATTTCTAAATCTTTAATAAATACAGTCTGTTTGACAAGAACGTACCCGGGGTTAGTGTTCTAAAAAATGTAAGTGTCTCAAAAAATTGGTAGTAACTCGTAGAGTAGTTTTTTGCCTAAGACGCGTTGAGACATTCAACTCAGTACGCTCACGAATTCCGAAGAGAGAGCACGTTTCTCACAATGAGTGCCGCGTACGCATCGCGCTATGAAGCGATTTTTTTGTGCACACACCCGAAAGGACCAAAAATGTCGTATAATCAGGCTGCAAAGTTTATGAAAAAATCGAAGGAGTTTGTTAGGAAGTGGGTGAGGAGTTATTTGGAAACTAAAAAGGTCGATGACCTGCCAGAGCGCGGCAAAGTTAGGAAGACTACTCCCGCCGATGATAAACGTATAGTGCAACTTTTTAAGAAAAATTCTCGGTTATCGCTACGTTCTGGTCAAGAAAAATTGAAGCAGAGGGGTCTCAATGTGTCTTTAGATACGATTAGAAGGAGGTTAATTGAATCTGATATAAAATATAGAAGCACTATCAAGAAACCGCTTCTTACGGAAAGACATGTTGAGAATCGGATGACATGGGCACAGCAAAATTTAGACCGCGATTGGGCCAACGTAATATTTTCAGACGAAGCATCTTTTTGGGCATCTAATATAACGTCTCGGGCTTGGTCAACAGCCGACAACAGATTGTTGGTTAGAACAGTAAAACACCCGGTGAAGGTCCATGTTTGGGGATGCTTCTCGAAAAGGGGTTTTGGTTTTTTACATTTGTTTACTGGCACCTTGGATGCTACCAAGATGATTAAAATCTATGAAAAAGCTTTATTGCCTTTGGCTAAAGCGATGTACGCTAGACAAGACAATGGTTGGATTCTACAAGAGGATAACGACCCAAAACATCGAAGTCGTCTGTGTACCACTTGGAAAGCTCAAAAACACATCAACGTTTTGGAGTGGCCGTCACAGTCACCAGATGCGAACCCCATTGAAAACATTTGGGCGTTGATGAAGCTAAAGATGAGACAAAAAAATGCCAATACCGTCGCCGAGCTAAGTCGTCATTTAAAAGAAATATGGAAGTCATTGTCTTGCGACTACGCAAAAAAATTAGTAGAAAGCATGCCTCAAAGATGCCAGGCTATTATAGACAACGGGGGGGACTGGACACCTTATTAGTAAAAAGCATCCAAATACACATCATAAACTTTTATTATACTGAGTTTCATTTCTTAGAATCCATTTTTAAAAGTACTTTGCCCGGGTACTATCTTATCGTACATAGTGTAGATTCAATTAATTAATCTTTTTTTTAAGGACTAATCGCTACAGGCGATTAATATTTGGTGGCAGCGGTGGGATACGAAAATCCTCAGTGTTCTTGTGTTTAAAGGAGAAATAAAAACCGGCCTCAATTCCATCCAAATTAAATATCCTTAATATCCGTACTGTGTGTCCTAGCGAAAGTGCCTGCTCTATAATAAATAGAGTCTATATCCTGGACGGTGTATTTCCTAGTGACAGTGTATACTTACTTCGATATCCTGAATATCCTGCGGACTTACCTAATTATCCTGAGTATCCTGCATAATTGCACGTACACATAATTGCATGTACCCTCAATTTAATTAACGATTCTTGTTGTAATATTGGAAAGTTTAATAATCTAATCAATGATGTGTCCCCTGTCCACTTACATAATATAATATAAGGCCCAAACCAAAAAAGCAATTGTATTAATTTCGAGCCGTCCAAGGAAATGTATTCCAGAATGAACACTGAAACACTTTACAATAAAAACAAAGATGATTTCACAAACACCCCTGACATTTCATATCATTAACATAATATATTTTTTTATTTCTAAGTACTAGTAGTAAGTAATAATAATAACACGTTGAACGCTTTAGCACTCACCGGTGGGCCTAGGATACTTTTGCATTTGGGCCGAGCCAAAGTTAGGAAATCAGTAATTTTTATCAACTAAAAATTTTAATTCCAATGTTCATAAAATTAAGTAATTCGTATGGAAAATAAAAATTAACTACTTCTACCGTCTAGTTTTTAAGATACTGTAAAAGGCTCACGGGTGGGTCTCGTGGCCGCGCACAAAGAATTTTGTATTTTCCGTTAGCGGGGGCCGCGGGGTCACGATACGGCACACGCCCGCGCGTGCGTACGGCGCGTCAGTCTCACGCGCTGCGTCGACCAGTGACTATCTGTTACGCTTTTCGTTTCTGTGGTATCTGTGTGAATGTGTGAGTGCATCGGCGGCGTGCCGTGCGCCGATGCATCAAACGCCAGTCTCAAATAAACTACGGAACTAACTGCGCGTGTCTTATTACTACCTACCTACCTACATACATAACAGTGGCGAACCAGGATTGGAATTTTGCGTGCGGTTTGAAGATTTTCGTTGCAACATGGGTATAGGGAAGATTACGGAATTCAATGTGCGAGCCGGCAATTGGACTTCTTATGTGGAACGAGTGGAAATGTATTTCAAAGTGAACAGTATCCAAGAAGAACTATGGCTACCCACATTGATCGCGGCAATGGGCGATGAAGCGTATGAATTGTTAAGTAATTTAACAAGTCCAACGAAACCCAGCGAAAAAACTTTTGTTACGGTAGTGCAGGTGATGAAAGAGCATTTACAACCCAAACCATCGTTCATGGCAGAGCGGTATCGGTTTAGACAAAGAAGGCAACAGGCGGGTGAGAGTATATCGCAATATATTTCGGAGTTGAAGAGACTGGCAAGATACTGCGGATTTAATACTGTATTGGAAGAAAATCTTCGCGATCAGCTGGTGTGTGGGCTGAGCAGCGAAACGATAAGGCAAAGAGTATTTGCGGAGGAGAAACTGCAATATGCAAACGCCGTGAAGATTGCATGTGCAATGGAGGCGGCGGAATGAGACGCAGCAGCGGTGGAGAGTAATGCGGCGGAGACAACGTCGAGCACTGAGGTACTCCATGCTGGGGTCGCGCGGCGCGGGCGCGGAGACCCGGGCGGCGTGCGGGCGCGGCGCGCTCTGCATGGAAGCCGAGCCAACGTGGCAGCGGTGGCGGCGGTGGCGGCAGCGCTTGCAGTGTTTGCGGGGCTATCGATCATCGGAGTGAAGAATGTCGCTACAAATCTTACATTTGTGGCAAATGTATACAACAAGGGCATCTCCGTCGTGTGTGTCCATCGCGGGCGAACCGCTCCGACAACATGGTGGCACATGTGCAGGCGAGAGACCGGGAGACCCAGGGCAGCTGCGCGGTACTATCGGGAGATGACGCGTCTTCATACTCGGACGGGGAGTGGGAGGAGGAAGATCTCCATCAACTTTGTTTAAACGGTTATAAGCCGGTAAGATTATCCGTATATGTAAATGGAACTGAGTTACCCATGGAAATAGATACTGGCTCATTAGTGTCTTGTATAAGTAAAATAACGTATGATGAATATTTTAATGAGATACCCTTGGAGAAGTCACATTTAGTTTTTAAATTCTATAATGGTGCCAGAATTAAACCGTTAGCTGTAATAAAACCAATAGTAAGATATGGGGAAGAATCAAAAAAAATAGAATTGTTTGTTATTGAAGGCGGTACTACGTCGCTGTTAGGTAGACAATGGATGTCGGAATTGAAAATAAAGATACCTTCTTTATTTAGCAACGTAGTAATTAATGAAAAACAAAAAGTTGGTAATAAAAGTTTACTGTCATTACTTTCCAGGTATAAAGACCTTTTTACGGAGGTGCGGTAGGAAAATGCGAACCAAACTCGATCTATTGAGGCCAAGCAGAAACGCCAAAGTAAAAAACACATTAAGTAGCCATCAACAAGGGGGTTTTAGTTCCCGTGAACTGGGTCCCGGGGACGAAGTATGGTTGCGTCAATATCGGGGAAGCGATAGATGGGTAGCGGGGAAAGTGGCAGGAAAGATAGGTATCACAGACTCGATGCGGTAGGCAGGGAGTCGCATAGACATATCGATCAGCTTAGGCAGAGAAAACGGAGTTCACTCATCTGTCCTTCTAGCCCTTCCCGTATTAAGGAGCATATCCACACCAGTGACGATGGAATCGGTGACAGGGCAGGGCCAGCTCCAAGCTCCGTCCGGGAAGAAATTGCGTCGGAAGCAATGCGTGATGATGACGCACCAGATCAATTCCAAGATTGTGAGGAACCAAGTGTGCCGGAACCAATACCGCAACCACCTATGCCTTCCCCTGGGCCGACCCAGCCTCGCCGGATACGTCAGTGCCGAGTAAATAAGCTACCTAATTATAAAGGTTATTTCAGTTAAAATTTTACGTTTGTGTAGGTACTTTATTCAAAAATGGCTAAAAAACACAACAATAAATGAAAAATTAAAGATTAAAAAAATATGAATCACTAATGTTAATGTTATTTTCATTTGGCAGCCCCAAACTTAGGGAATATACCTACCCCAGGCTAGCTAGTAACACACATAAATAGTAAGTAGTAGTACATAGTGTAAATTAAAGACTATAAGAGACTTTATATACCTAATTGAAGCTGCCGCAGTACTGTACGGTCTACCAGGCAGAGATGCTGGCGTTGCGCGAAGCTACCCGCAAGATCCTCGTGAGCTCGGCCGACAGTTATGGGATATACAGCGATTCGAGATCGTCTCTCGAGACGATAACGAATTATAGCGCTGTGCATCCCATGGCTGTCGAAATCCGAAGAAACCTGGCTGAGGCCAGAGCACAAAAGAAGAAGGTAACACTTTACTGGATTAAGGCTCACGCGGGGCTTGCGGGTAATGAGCTCGCCGACGCATTGGCTAAGGAAGCGGCCACCAGATTGAAAAAGAAGCCAGATTACGAGGCATGTCCGATCTCATTCGTCAAGCGACAAATCCGTGAGGACACGCTTGATGAATGGAATCGGAGATACCAAGCGGGGGAAACGGCGTCGGTGACCAAGATATTCCTGCCAAATAGGTACTATAAGCGCATATAAAATAATGAAACAGGTAAAGACGGAGGGTTTATTGACGCAGGTGCTTACAGGGCACGGTGGCTTCTCCGAGTACTTGCATAGATTCAAGTGCAAGGATAAGCCATGGTGTATCTGTGACCCGGCGAAAAATGAAGGAATAATGCATCTATCTAATTTTAGAATGCCCTGTGCATTGGAAAGACCGATATGAGCTGGAACAGCAACTCACCACAGCCTTAACCGCAGAAAACATATCGGTAATAATGGCTAACAAACTGGAAAGGGAATTGTTCCGAAACTACTGTCGAAGGGTGGCAAAACAAGTAGTTGATAGAAATAAGACATAGTAGATAATTTAGATTATAAGCTACAATAAATGTAATATAATATAATTAAGTAGATAAATATAAGGAAAACAATCAAGATACAATAATTTAAATTAAAACTATAGATACCTATAAGAATAATTTGATGTAGCCAGAACTGTTGTAAATATTTTGTAAACTAGATATGTAAGAAGCATTAGCATAAAAGATGTTGTAATAATTAAGATAAAAATAAAACAGATAAAAAAGGTCTCTGACAATATGTCAGAACAAATTGGAAAGAAAAAAAAATGTAATAGGTATTTATACATACTTTTACGAGATTTTTGGCAGCTCTGGTACGAGAAAAAGAATTCGCCACCTGGCAACCCTGAGTCAGTTAAACTATTATCGAGCGCGCGAGCCGTGTAGTATGGAAACATAGACCGGGTCCGCGCGCTTCATCAACAATTTCTGCAGCTCGACGCATCGTGACGCATTTTAATCACAGTGGATACAAGAAACTTCATGAGATCCAAGAAGAGCTTAACCTGCCAAAAAACCAACTGCATCAAGATGTTTCTACTCGGTGGAATTCTACTTATTATTTATTGGAACGTCTCAATGAACAGAGGCGAGCTATTTCTGTCTACTTCACAGAATCCCATAATTTGACTTTTGATAACTTAACAAGCAGTCAATGGGAAATAGTACAACAGTTAATCTTATTATTAAAGCCTTTTGAAGAGGTTACCAAAATAACCAGCGCTACGCTATCCCCCATATCTGATGTTATACCACACGTTTCTATGTTGATGAGATACCTACAGAAACAAGAACTTTTAGAGAAAGTATATCTAGTTGATGATTTCAGACGTTCCCTTAAAGATAATCTCAACATGACCACGCGTTTCGATCTCGAAAAGTTGTATGGTGACGCAGCTTATTTTCTTTCAACTTTTTTAGACCCGCGTTATAAGTCTATCTTTTATAATGCATTTCAAGTCGAACAAGCTCGTCAGGCGGTTTTAAGAGAATCACTAAGAATATATTTAGATGAAGATGATGATCAACAAGACAATAACGCAGAGCCCTCTCAAAACAAAAGATCTAGACTTCTAAACAACCATGCGACTTCTGCTTCTGAGGCTCATGATTTATACTGGTCTTGTTTAGATGAAGCTGCTGATAACGACGAGTCAACCAGCAATGCTCAACCTAAAAATTCTGCAGCTTCAGAATTAGATCACTACTTAAGCACGGTTAGGGTTGCAAGAGACACCGATCCTTACACATGGTGGGCGTCTAACAGAGGACATTATCCTATATTAGGAAAAGTATCGGCGAAATATCTATGCACACCATCTAGTTCTGTATACAGCGAACGCCTGTTCTCAGAAGCAGGGCTAATTTATGACAAGAAACGCAGTCGCCTAAATGCTAACCGCGCAGAAAAATTGGCGTTTTTACATCACAACTTACCCATCTTAAATTACCAATATTAAAATAAAATATATATTTAGTTTTTTTAGTTCTTCCTGATAAATTAGTAAGCAAAACATAATTATAATGATTACCGTTTGTGTTCAGCATAATAAATAATTTAAAAAGTGTAATATGTTTCATTATTTTTGGTCTATCAAATTACCCGGCAGTGCCGGATACCCGGCACCATTACCCGGTACCCGGTATTTTTCGTTTTTCAGAACTTCAAGTCTAGAGGACAACGCTTAGTAGCATTGGTGCCGCAAGAAAATGCTCCTTCTGATATAGATACTGGTTCTGAACCTGAGAATGAAGAGGAATTTGCAGTCAATAGAAACGAAGAGTTCTCCTCCTCACCTTGCCCTTCCATAGATTCATGCCTAGAGCGCATGAATATATTAGAAAGCTCCGAAAATGATACACAAGACAATAGTTCAACTGACTATTGAGACTGTAAGACTAACGTTGAAGATAATACTTTCATGGTCACAGGAAACGAAAATCTTCAAACAGAGGACCATCCTAGCGTCAGTGGCAGTGAGAACAACCCTGTGTTAGAAGTCGAAGACAACTTGAACGATGAGCGATCTCCATTGACCCCTATTATTAACAACGTACTGCCACCTACTGGCGAAGTAAATTATAATGCAATACCAAGTTTTGCTTCGTTATTGTTGGTTCCGTCATCAGATGCTTCGTCTATTGCTAGTTCATCAACATCGAGAACAACCAGGCGTAAAAGAAAAATAGCAATACGAGCTGTGCCAAATGTCCGAGCAAAAGAGCAAGAAAACACTCATTGTGAGCTGCAAATTGAAAAAGGGACAATTCAGACATAAGGCTGACATTCCGTCAGACGACTTTGTGTTTTATTTACCGGATACTGGATCTCCGATTGACTCACGAGTCGATCTGTACCATTTTAAATAATCACTTGGGTATGAAATATGTTGCCGCCCGGCTAGTCCCAAAAGACCTGAATTTTCTCCAAAAACTCAATCGCATAAAAGTCGCTGAGGACATGCTAGAACGAGTCAATTCCGACCCAACATTCATGAAACGCATTGTTACTGGTGACGAGACGTGGGTTTACGAGTTTGATCATGCAAACTAGTCAACACAACAAGCTTCGGAGTGGCGCCTTCCAACTGAACCGAAACCAAAAAAACCACGTCAAAGTCGATCAAAAGTCAAAGTCATGTTGACTGTTTTCTTTGACTATCACGGTGTTGTGCACTCGGAATTCTTGCCGGAAAGTCAAACGGTAAATAAAGAATATTATTTGAGCGTTATGCGGCGTTTGAGAGAGCAAATTCGAAGAAAAAGGCCAGATTTGTGGAAAGGAAATTTTTGGATTTTGCACCACGATAATGCGCCTTCGCACAAGGCCATCATTGTGAACGAATTTTTGTCCAAAAACTCAACAAATACCATCGAGCAACCACCTTATTCACCAGATATGGCTCCAGCAGACTTCTTTCTTTTTCCTAAACTCAAATTAACACTTCGTGGTACCCGTTTTAATTCGAGGACCATACTTTGAAGGTGATAAAATAAATTTCGATGAATAACTAACATTTTGTGTATTATTGATCTTTTCCCGGTACTTTCTTGACAGAGTAGTATACAGCAGCTGTCCAGAGCAGCCAGGATCTCCACCCAGAAATCATCCGGATAATCTATACAGCGACAGTGGAACCGGTAATGACATACGCGGCCAGCGTCTGGGCACCAGCCTCGAAGAAGTTGGGGATCCAGAAGCAGCTCAACGCGGTGCAACGAGGGTTTGCCCAAAAAATAACAAGGGCGTACCGTACTATCTCCCTGAACTCGGCACTGGTACTGGCCGGAATACTCCCGCTCGACCTCCGAATACAGGAGGCAGTTGCTCTGTACGAGTCCAAGAAAGGGATTCCCCGGCCAGAGCTAAGTGACAGGGAGGTGGAACGACAGTTACAGCTACCGGCACCGATGTATGCATCTGACCTTGGATGCGCAGAACTCATTTTTAGGGACCGTTTGACACGAGACGCGGGGCGCGGGGAGTACGGTAGACGGTGTGAGACGGTGCGCGTATGCGATTGGGCATTCAGTGTTACTCTGCCTCCCGCACTGTTACCGCGCTTCTCTGCTCTTCTAAAGTACAGTCGCGTTCGCCGTTTATTTCGTTAATTCATAAAATTTGTGTGATTTATTTTAAAAATGAAGCCAAAAGGTACGAAAGTATTCACCAGACAGGCACGTAAGATGATATTTGATGTGAACTGTTTTATTAAAACGGAATCTGAAGAACTGGTTACAAAATTAAAAGAACTAAAAAATAAAATTGATCAAAGCAACAAAAACTTACAAGAAAATTTGAATGTTGCAATATGCGAATTAAAACAAATTCAGAAAAGAACACTAGAGTCTAGTTATATATCTATATTAACTGCAACCTGCAATAATTTAGAAAAAATTCAACAAGCAAGTGCCGAAAATGTCGAAGACAAATTCTCCGGAATAGATGAAATTATAAATAGTTTGAAACAAAACCAAAGGAGAACTGCAAGCGCCACACGTACATCCAAAAGAACTGTAAGTAAAATCACCTCACAAGCAGCAGCTAGCGATGAAATGCTTACAGTCTTTAGAACTCCTGGAAAAAAACGTCCGAGACATAAACCAATTACGGATGTAGATAGTTTTGATCAGGGTGTCATCAAAAGATGCATCCACAACTTTCACTTAACTAATAATGAACTTCCAACCATAAATAAAATAAAAAGAAAATTGGACGAAGATATCAATTATCACGGCTCAGAACGAAGCTTGAGACGTATTATAAGAAACTTGGGATTTAAATGGAAACAAACCGAAAACAACAGGAAATTATTAATTGAAACTACTAATATTAGGTATCAAAGAATAGAATACATTAGGAAAATAAAGAAATTCCGAGAAGAAGGGAGGCCAATCGTATACACAGATGAGTCCTATGTTGACTCATCCCATTCAACTCCAAAGGCATGGACAGATGGTAGTACAGAAGGACTGAAAAAACCCATTACAAAAGGGCAAAGACTCGTCATTGTCCATGCCGGGTCCGAGGCGGGCTTTGTTTCAAATGCCTTACTAACTTTTAAAGCAGGTATAAAAACAGGCGACTACCACGATAATATGAATTATGAGAACTATGAGAAATGGGTGAGGACTCAGTTAGTTCCTAACTTACCCCCAAATTCTGTCGTGGTAGTCGATAATGCTTCTTACCACAATAAACAGTGGGAGCTTGCGCCAACATCCAATTCAAGAAAAGCTGAAATGCAAGCTTGGCTTGCCGAGAAAGGTATTCCTTTCACAGACTCCATGTTGAAGCCCCAATTATATAATCTCATAAAGTGCAACAAACCTAGATTTAAGACATTTTCAATAGACAGGATATTAGCCGAAAACAATCATGAAGTTCTTCGATTGCCACCTTACCATCCTGACCTGAACCCGATAGAAATGGCCTGGTCATCCATAAAACAATATGTCGGCAGCAAAAATGTGAAATGGAATATTAACGTAATAATTGAATTAATCAATGAAAAAATTGCTTTGATGGAAACTGGCCGAGAATGGCAGAAGCTCTGTAATAAAGTCAAATGTGGTGGTGTGTGTATCGTGTGAATGACTCAGTGAATAAAGGATTGCTATAAAGTACGGACGTCTCTTTGTATTTGTTCTCCAAGTGACTCCCCCCAACACCCCGCACTACATGGCGACCCTGCCATGCCTAGCGCGCACGCGATAGGTACGCGTTGGGATGGTATTTTGAAGAAAAATAAAATAAAAGAAAATGTGTCGAGCTACAGTTGAGAAGGAGGAAGTTTTCCAAAATGAGGCGGCCGGCAACGACGCTATCTTAAGGAGCCTAGGGGCAAGGCTGGAAAATGTGAACACCATGATGGTCGTGGTGGTGTGCGTCATCAGCATCGTGGTTCTGGTGATTTTGTGGAAAACCTACAGTGCCTGCCAGCGGAAGGTGGTCCAGAGGGAAATAGGACTACAGGCGATGCGTCGGATCCGCTCGTCTTTTGGCCGAGGAAGGCCTACGGAAGAAGCAGCATAAAGTGTGTGTGAAGTGCGAAAAGGTGTAAAAGCGTTAAAGTGCGAAAAAAAATTTATTAAAGGTGTAATGCTAATCAGTGACTTTAAATGAAAGGAAAAATTATGACTTTAAATGAAAGGAAAAATCTCAAATGGAAAGACTATCGTTAATACATGAAAAAATTAATAGTTTGTGTGAAAATATTAGGAAGTTAGGACCAAGGAGGCGAGGAGAAAATGTTGGTAAACAGAAATTTAGAGAGGCAGAAGATTTATATAATGAGTTTAAGATATTAATTAAAAATGAGGATATATGGGAAAATGTGTTAAAATTAGATTTTTCGGGGTATACTTTAGAATTGTTGTCAAATGAAATAGAGAGCACCTATAAAAAGATATTAGAATACAGTATAGAAAATATTTCTAGGCAATCTACTTCGTCTAACATAGATAATAAAGCCAAAATGGAGAATTTTAATTTAAAGACGGCGAGTACTTTGATTCCAATTATGGACGGAAAAGAGGAGACAGTGGAAATAATTATACAAGGCATAGAGATGTATGAAAGTTGTCTGAAAGGTGAGGAAAGTAAGAAATTACTGATTTCATTCGTGACAAAGACGCGTTTATCGAAAACGGCTAAATTAAAATTAAAAAGCAAGTATGAATCGGTTTCTTAGCTAATAGAGGACATTAAAAATTGTCTTCTTACGAAGAAATCAGCAAATTCTTTGTTGAGACAGATAAATAATTTATCTCAAAATAATATGTCTATTGCAGAGTTTGGTGAAATAGAGGAAGACTACGTAAAAAGCGACCATATTGTGGACGCTTTAACAGAAGAATTTATTATTCACGTCGGCGATGACAGCTCCGACAGTGATATGTCAGATGGTGGCACATCATCTGAACATGATCATTCATCTGATGATGATGAAGTCACTGATGTATGCATGGAAGGGGTATCGCCATTGCCAATTGATTAAATGTTTTTTAATTACTCAAATACTTTTTTATTAATAAATTACTGAATAATATAAACTATCTTTTATTTTTCAATGTTTACTTAGGTAAATGAATCGGTAACAATCATCAACACACTAGGTTTTGCTATTAGTTTATTTGAAAGAAAAGCAAGAAAACAGTATTTCTCGTTTGTTTTTAATATTAAGGTTTCATTTTTGTTCCCGTAGTAAAACATTATTATGCCAAAAAATATTTATAATAAACCATAAATGACGAAACATAACATAACAGTATAATTTTATTAAAACTGCAGTACGCGATTGTACGGCTGCGCAGCAATCCCCTCTCTTTTTGGCCAGGCGCATACATCGGTGCCGGTAGCTGTACCATTCGCTAAAACCAGGCATCCAGCGGAGCATACTTGCCTCAGTTTTGACAGTCTAATAGACCAAGATCAGGTGGATTAATATTGTTGTATAATGTATATGCCTAACGTGTATAAGTTTAATAAAAGACTATAAGACCACTATTTATAACAATACTTTTATTTCAAATAAATGATTACTTGTACAAAATAAGACAATTTTTTTGCATTTTCTCAAAATTTCTCAAAACTTTGTCATTATGACCTTGATCCTTCTTCCCCCCTTACCCTTCAAATGTCTCCACCTATTAATACGTAAAAGAAACACAAGGCTCAATAATCAATCTTATATTATAAGAATCTTTGTCCTGACTGACTGACTGACTGACTGACTGACTGACTGACAGACAACGCACAGCCTAAACCGCTGGACGTAGAGACTTGAAATTTTCAGTGTAGGTAAACCTTGGTACGTAGGGGTGTACTAAGAAGGGATTTTTCAAAATTCAATCTCTAAAGGGGTGAAAAGGGATGAAAACCTGGAATCAATTTTTGGTCTAAAACTGCACATAACCTGTATCAAATTAAAGAGCCGATTTTTCTCATTTAGTTGATATCATAATTACCTGCAAATTCTTTATTTTTGGCATGTTTTTCATGAAAAATAGAATACTTTTATTTTGACATTATGACAGCGATGATACCAAAGATTAGTAATAGATGATACAAAACATATGGAAAAGGAACTGTCAATGTCAAATTACCTGTGAAAGGAAGCATAAATTACTACTGGTCTAATAAGTTTCTAATCTTGATTATTCATGGAGTTCTGATGTAATTCTACGTCTGAAAACTAGATGTCGCTGCTAATTCTGATCAAATTTTGACGCGCTATCGTTGCGTTTTGTAAAGTTTACCTTAACCATGGGCGCCGGCAAGGGGGTGCCAGAGGGTGCACTTGCACCCCTTGGGAATCTCGGGATCAACAGGAATTATTGAAACTGTATTGCGCTTTCTCTGTTAAGTTCATCCCATTTATGCTGGTGCCATCTGGTGTAGAGTAGCGGTACTTTAAAGGGTGCGTTCAGAGAAGTAATGGAAATCGATTAATATCGATCCCGGTACTCCTGGCCCACCAATTTAGAATTTTTAAATTTCGATCGTCGTGAACAAATAGGTGTGAGCCGTGACGACTGGGTAACTATATAATAAATTCATAATGAATAGTCAGAAATTTGTAAATGTCTCAAACATTCAGACTAAAATTTCATCTTTTTATTAACAAACATATACGGCAAAGATTGTAAGTAAACTAAAATCTGCACCACCTGGAAATTATTTCTGCCGGCGCCCATGACCTTAACTCTCAAAATTTTTACTAAATTCACCGAAATTTCTTAATTTTTAGATTTAGGTATGTTTGTTACTCTTTCACGCAAAAACTACGGAATATACTTACATACCATTATTCATATTCGTTCGCTAAAGTTAGCCATTGCTTAAAGTTAGCCCTGTCACTGTTTGTCATTATGAAATGGTAAGAGATGGCAATACTTTAGTCATCCTTTAGCGTACACTATATTATAATGAATAATGAGGATAGTAGGTACCTACCTACGTGTGCTGGAATGGGACATAGGGTACTTTTTATCTGGGTACCGCGTGAGCGAAGCCGCGGGCGGCTGCTAGTGTCAAATAAATAAATGCACATATCTTTTTACCTAATATATTAAACTGTTGGGTTGGTAATATATAAACTACACTGTACATTCTCATTTATCACAAAAATTACCGTTCGAACACGAAAAACAAAATTGCCGATATGATTTCATACAAAAATGAAGCTTTCACTCGAGTGACACGTCTGGTTCGGACTTAGTGGCCAACCAGTTGTTACTACTAGGTTAGGTACTACTACTACTAAAGTTAACGTTTTCCAATTTCTTAATAAAAACTCGACTAAAATTCAATTGTTTGTGTTTTATTCTTGATGGCCAAAACGGGCACATGATGATGGCCAGAAATGGGGTAAATCTGGCCAAAAATGGCACGACATGACTTCTTTTGTTATTATTTGTATATTTAGTTAACTATTTGACTTTTTCTAAAAAAACGATTATGTTAGGATTCATTAATATATTTTAATAACCTATTACATAAAATAATGCATTTTACTATTACAGCTATAAGTTAAGAAAGCCTCAAAGAGGACAAAACTCTTAAAATGGCCACAAACGGGTCGTCTGCCCTACTTATTGTATTCTATGGAACTTAGCATTCCCGCCTAGTTTGTTTATGTTATTTGTAACCATTACAATTATTTTTCAATAGGTGAAAGGCAAGCCTCTTACCCAGGAGGAGACAAAGTTTTTGCTGGAGCTCATAGAAGGGAGCAAAATTATTACTAGTAAAACCACTAACGCAACTAAAGCGCAACTAACAACAAACTAAAAACTGATGAATGGATTCGCATTACGGAGCGATTTAACGCAACAGCTACGAATAGCCCTCGCACATCGCAGCAGCTGCGCTTAAAATGGGAAAATTTGAAGAAAAATGCACGCAAACGCAGCACCAAAATAAGGATGAACCAAATTAAGGGAACATAATTTGTAATATATTATTTAGTTACTTTTAATTCATAACCTACTTTTTTTCCAAAGTCTTGTTGTTTTATAACTTTCTTTTAACAGACTGGTGGTAGTCCTCCTGAATACATACCTCCAGATGACATATTGGACCGAGTAACTAGTTTACTTGGAAGTACAGTTGGTGGATTTACTGTGCTGTTTGGGGGTGACTAAGAAACCGCGGGTGTTGTTGTTGGTGGTGGTGATGGTGAAGGTGGAAGTAGCGGTGATGGTTTTGGGGATGCGAAGGTCTCGGTGGTGGAGATCAATGAAAACCCAATCATCTCAATACCAAATTCTACTGATAATGATACTGAGATTGACAATTGTATTGAGAATGTGGTCACCAACTATAAAGTATTGGATGTTTTTGACCAAAATGTGATGACTCCAATTAACGCCAAGATGTTCACATTTAGTACACCTAGGTCAGATAATGGTTACTTTACTGATTTTGAATTATAGAATGCACAATGGATCTAGGCATTTGTGAAGTTAGCTGTTTCGATGCGCAGTGTAGCTTTTTCATACAAAAATTTCTACTGCACAGCGAAAAGGCTAACTTCATGAATGTCTAGATCCATTGTGCATACTGTACCTATATTTATTTATTAGCCATGGTGTGCATGATGCCCCTTCTTACAATTTTTTATATTCACTAACTAAAATAGATATAATAATAATGTAAGGGTTAAAATTAGGCTTTTCTTTAGCAACTCCGGGTAGCAAATACTAGCAGTGACCTTCACATTTAAATAAGAAAATATGTACATACATGTTGTTAATTTTTTTTAACATATTTGTTTATCTGTCTATGCAAGTTAAAATGTTGTACACAGTGAGTGCATTCCTACCAACCTCACATTTGCTTTCTTTTTCAGTGAAGAAGAAATTAAAACCCGATGAAAGCAGGATGGCCAGAAACAACACGATAGCCGAATATTTTAGCACAAAAAAACAATATCTGTAAAGCAAAATAAATAATATCAATCTAGAAAACGATAATTTGAAATTAATAAACTTACAGCTTTCTTAGAAAAATGAGAAGCTTAGATTAGAGACTGAAAAACTTAATTTAGAATTACAGAAGTTGAAGGAGAGTCTGTAAAGTCTTGTACTGTTTAGTTTTTAAGTTGCATACTTAATTAATATATATAAACAACAAACATAATTATGTCAGTTAAAGTTTTTTATTTGACTACTTATATAAAAAAAAAAATTATAAGAGCTGCTCTTCGCAGCAAGAGATTATCAGGGAGTTCTTGCTATTGGACAATTCATCAGATACGAATGCCAATACACTGAGTAGTCCAAGACCGTCTTCTAGTTCGATCACAAATCAACATTTTCTATCAAAAATTCAGCGAAAAGAGGACAATAAAATTATCCGAAAACGTTGTAATGGATGCTACGAAGACTTGCGAAAAGATGGTAAACAAGTCAAACGCGTAGATACCGAGTGTTTGCAATGCAAAAAAACCTTTTGTTTGCCATGTTTCAAAAACAAACATAATTAGTTAGGAACAGTGTAATTTCGTAAAAAATAAAGATATTTTTCCGTACGTCTTGGCGTTTTTCTTTACTATATGATCGTCTTAGCACGTCCCAAGCATATTTAGTACAGTACCAGCGCGTCCCGTAGAAATAATCGCTATAGAAGTTGTATGTGTCCCCTGACACACATATGGCTCAGGAACGTATTAGTGCTTTCCAAGGGCAAGTTGCCTGAGCCATATGTGGTTCAGCGGACAGGGAACGTGCTAGACATACTCGAAATATGCCAATAAGAGATCTTTAAAATCACACGGTGGGCACGGGTGCCCACCGCGTTTTCAAAATTCTTTCAGGGCGTCTGGTCGAAACGATGCGCGATCCAAGAGCTGGTTCTTATTTGGCTCAACGGATCAGTATTGCCATTCAGCGTGGCAATGCGGCCAGCGTCTTAGGCACGCTTCCACCGTCTGATGAGCTGGATCAGGTGAGCTATCTATAGACCGTTTGCAACGGCCTTTAGATAGCCCGACTGTTTCTTTTGTAAATTATATTTGTAATAGTTGTAAGTTTCTTTCTGTTAATAAAGTTTGTATTAAATAGAGATCTTTAAAATATTTTTTTTTTCAATAGCCTCCTGCGACCCAATGTTCTCATACAAAGACTTTAGAAAGAACTGGCATCCGCCCAGCCTCAATAAACATAATGAAGTCTTGGTGACACAATGTTCTTCTAGGAGGTCATAACAGTTGTACTAAAATATTTCGAAAATTCGCGCCAAAATGCCATTCTGTTTAGTGTTACCTGATTGGTAGATATTAGTGACGTATTTTTAGCTGGATTGACCAGAACCTACCAGAGACAAATTTTTGCTCTGAAGGAGCTCGTACGGTCGGAGCCTTCGTATTTGATAGTGAACACAGATGACTATGAACAAATAGACTACTTTAGACAGTACATTGATGATGACTTGGTGAAGTTAATTGTCGAAAAGACTAACCAGACTGCGGTTAAACTACATGGTCGAAGTCTAAATTTAGACTTGAATGAATGCTATGTATATATTGGTATTACAATGGTCATGGCAAGCGTAAACTTTCCAAACTTACGGATGTACTGGGAAAACCAGTGGCGAGTTAATATAATTGCATCTAACATGTCCCGAAACAGATTTACACAGTTACGAAATGCAATGAAAATTGTTTTTGATGATGATGTCACACAGGAGGCTCGAACTAATGACAAGCTTTGGAAGGTGCGACCACTGATCAAACGAATGCAACAGAGTTGCATGGCTCAATATAAACAAGACAAGCTATGTATTGATGAAATGATAGTCCCATTTTCAGGCTCATGTGGCATCAAACAATATTGCCCCGGCAAACCGAATCAGGAAGGACTGAAAATTTTTGTTTTAGCAAACCCAGACGGGTTAGTTTGTGATTTTCATGTTTACGAAGGCGCCACTACGTATCCTACTTATCAAGAATCACGTTTCGGCCTCGGAGAAAAGGCAATTTTGACCTTGGCGGAATCTCTTGTTCCTGGTCATACATTATACTTTGACAGATACTTTACCAGTGACAAATTACTTATCGAATTAATAGACAGAGGAATAGGCTGCTCAGGTACTATTATGAAAAATAGAATACCTGCAGCAGCGAGACCCAATGTAGTAGATGATAGACTTTTGAAAGATCGCGGTAGGGGCAGTAGTCAGGTCCTGGTCAGACACGACCAAAAGATAGCTTTGACAAAGTGGTTCGACAACAAAGCAGTCACTCTATTATCGTCAGTAGAGGCCAGTGAATGAACAGATACATGCAGAAGGTGGTGTGAGATAATATGTATTTACCAGTGAACCTACCTACAGACAGCCCGACACACAAATTATGCCACCCAGAGGTCCGATTGCCAGCACCTCCACTTCCAAACAGCCCAACATACAAACTGGCAACCACAGCCACCACAGGTCCGACTGCCAGCACCCCTGCCAATACACTACCAGACATACTATTATCTAATCCACTTGCAATACAATCAAACGGCTATTTAGTGATTTCAAATGATGGTTCAATTAAAGCTAAATAATCAGGCTGATGAAGAGACCTTGTGTAATGCATGCAAACGATGCGAGTTGGTAACACAATACAAAAAAAATTGTGTAATGCATGCAAACGATGCGAGTTGGTAACACAATACAAAAAAAATTGTGTAATGCATGCAAACGATGCGAGTTGGTAACACAATACAAAAAAAATGTGTAATACATGCAAAAGATGTGAGTTGGTAACACAATACAAAAAAGATTTAAAGCCCCGTCCATATGCTTGGCAAACAATGGCAAACAGCAAACAACAAACAGCAAACACGAACATGTGGATGGGTGTTTGTATGTGTGTGCCTGTTCTTGTTTGTGTTTGCCACTGTTCGGCATCGGTGTCGGTTTTTCTTCGTAGATCAAAGGTTGTTTGGCAAACAGTTCGCGACGTTTCCACACGCTTGGTATACGTCAGTATGGCGCGAGAGCTTACGGGTGGTGGACGTTGCGCGCACGTCGCGTCGAAACATCGTTGGAGCAGGTTTTCGCGCGTAATCATGTCTGATTGGTCGGAAGAGACAACTCTTTTCTTTTTAGAAGCGTATCAAAATGAGCCATGTATTTGGAATTCAAAAGACACTAACCACAAAAATAGGCAGAAGGTACAGGATGCATGGACCCGCCTTAGTGTGGCCATGAAGAAAGAAGTGAAAGAATTAAAAGCTAAAAAAGAAATATTAATGACTACATTCAGGAGACACTTCAAAAAACAACAAGAGTCGATTCGTTCTGGTGCAGGTAAGTTAGTTTTGAATATTATCATTTATTATCATTGCTTACTTGGAATTCAAAGCTGCTTTTTAGAGTTCCGTAACCAAAGGGTAAAAACGGGTATCTATTACTAAGACTTAGCTGTCCGTCCGTCTGTCACCAGGCTGTATCTCATGAACCGTGATAGCTAGACAGTTAAAAATTTCACAGATGATGTATTTCCGCCGCTATAACAACAAACACTAATCAAAAGAATAAAATTAATATTGTTAGGGGGCTCCCACACAGTAAACGTGTTTTTTTTGGCGTTTTTATTGATAATGGTACGGAACCCTTCGAGCACGAGTAGGTAGTACAACTCGCACTTGGCAGGTTTTTATTGTTTCTTTTCATTATATTTTATATTGAATTTTACAAATAACTGCACACCTATAATATTCCCATACTTTTTTTCTTTCTTGGATCTCATATAATGTGTTTTATGTTTTAGGAGCAGACGATATCTACAACGTGTAACATAATGTCCCTATAAGCCCGAAAGGGGTGTATTCAGACCGAGCACTTGAATACATTGACGTGTGCAAAAGTTCAATACATCATATTTGAAATTCCTATACAATTAAAAACAAATTATTTCATGAGAAATTTGTGACAACCCTATGTGTTTGTTTACCATTTGCGTAGGTAACAAACACACGCGCACCCTCCTATCGCGTCGGACCCACACATACGCAGACAATTGAACGCGCGGCAAGTTTCAAAAAGTACCTAGGTGTAATCACCAAAGTTTTCGTAAGAATTTGCAATTTTTTTAATTCTACGTAGAAATTAAAGTCGAAGATTAAAATCACGATATCTTTCACACATAAAAAAACAACTACCTACCTACATCTACCTAGGTAGTTACCTAAGGACCTAGGTACAGGAAAAGTTAAGTTATACCTTTTCTCCCTTCTTCTTGGTTGGCTCGGAACACGGCTAATTGACATGGTAGGTATTAGGTAGGTATGTAGGTACCTAGGTTGGTATTACTGGTACACATTCACATTCACAATCACAAAATTATTTTTGTCATTTTTTATTAGTAAGCTAGGTACTAATGGGGTACCTACTAGGTAGGGTGATAGGTTAGGTACCTATCATCATACCTACCTATCACTGAATTTTATCACTGTTGACACACACAGTAGGTACTCGGTATCCATCAAAGGGAAGTAGGTACAACACACCACCGAATTCCCGGTCTTCCCTCACTGGTGCGCCCCGGTGGAAAGATCCCGTCGAGAGAAGACGGTTCACCAATCCCAGAAAAGAGCCCGTAAGATGGCAATGGCCGCCCTGGATAACGCTCTCTGTAGAGCTGACGCGCCGCTACTAAGCTATTAATTATTTGGTGCTGCTCCAACACACACACACAACACCATAAATCATAATACTCACCGTTTGAGTACAAAGCCGACATCGTATCGTACGTTAATTAGTTACGCGAACCGAGAGATTGCTTGTTGCAGTTGTTGCAAGGAACGAATGCTAATTGCGACTGATAAAAACCGATCTGTTTTGCGACCAAAAGTAGGTACCTATTGCCGAAAGCCGAATTTTTAGGGTTCCTTGTCTGGGGTAACCCACTAAATACCGATTGGGAAAAAAAGGCAAAAAACTTCATCATACATCTACTACTACTACTACTACTACTACTGTCGTCGTGTCCGTGTCGCTAGCACTTTTGAACCAGTGTGGTGGAAGGATTAGAGTGCACCTTGAAGGCTCCTTTCGTACACTTTGACACACGTCTATGACATGCCTGGTTTCCTCACGATGTTTTCCTTCACCGTTTGAGAGCATTGATATTGCACACATAAATTTCGAATCGAAAAATCCATAGATTCGAACTCACGACTTAAGGATGGGAAGGCGGGGTTCATAGCAATATGCTACCATGTGCTCTATCCCCATTTGCTACTAGGTACCTACCTACTTACATAATAACCTACCAACAATTACGTAGTTCAATCAAGAAAAGTAAAAAACAAATAAGCCTACGGAACCAATTTGATTTTATTAAACAAACGCTTGCGGTGCGGTGTCGGTTGACGGTTGCGGATTTTGAATTTAGCAAAGGCACCGACAGCCAATTAGGGCGAGGTGCCATCCCACTTATTGTTGTTGTTGTTTCAATGCAACCAATGACAAATAGACTGTTCACGATGAAAATGAAGATTAGTAAGACAGATAAGTCACAACCTTTGACTTTAGTGCCCAAGTAGGTAGGTACAAAATTGCATTGAAAAATGCTCCAATGAATATTGGAATAATACATCGTTGGAAAAACTAAAGTGGAATAGGGTCACGGCTTATCCTCAGGCACGGTAGACCTCTTCTCATACTTCTTGTTACCTACTCAAGATGCTTTTAAGGCCCGAGTAGGTAGGTACAAAATTGAGTAGGTATCACGGCTTTATCCTCAGGCACGGTAGACATCCTCTCATACTCCTTGGCACCCACTGAGGATACCTTTAAGGCCCGAGTAGGTAGGTACAAAATTGAGTAGGTAAGGTACCTATCTCCTATACTAGGTACTTAACAAAGAGATCTGAAAGGATGTTTACGGTGCCTAGGGATTTTAGTCGTGATGTGTGTGACCTTACATTTTAATTACCAATAAATACCAAGGTACCAACTAGGCCTTCAAAAAAAAATAGAAATTACTTATTAAGCCACCTCGTTATTAGGTAAGTAGGTAGGCATTTTACTAATGGTGTCTGTTCTGTTACCTGTTTCATCTAGAGTTCACACTTAAAGGTCAAAAAACAGCTGTAAATAGGGATGCCTCATGTTGTGTCAAGTTACGTATTGGAGCAAAGTTTAAGAGACATTTCATGAATGAAAACCTTTGAAATTTTAAAAGTCGTTGAACAAACGTTGTTCGCAATGACGTATAGAATACCCCCGTTTCGGGCTTATAGGGACATTACGTTACACGTTGTATAAACCCATATGGTTTGCATATGACCTAATGGAATCATTTTTGGGGCCGATGTATACATGCACAAATAATATAAATACAGAGGAGGTAAGTAAAAATATAAACATTTTTTTCATAATGGTTTATTAAATCTTAATGTAAATAATAATTTTTATAAAGGATGTTATTTTGTAAAACGCCTGCCGTCTCAGGATCAATTCTACTCATGAACTACTTTCCCCTAGAAACATTGGTCAAAATACGAGAAAAAATTGGATGCTATTCATACAAATCGATTGAACAGTCAATCAAGATTGTATGGGAAGTTGAATTTTTCTTTCGTAATTCGATCTGTTTCTTAAGAAAAGTTATCCAGCTTCATGAGTAGAACTCACCCTGAGACGCCGGGCCTTTTTAAACAACACCTCGTACATGGCGTATCTAAGTGGATTTAGGTAGGTACTTACACGTATACTTTATAATATGCTATGTCGATCTTCTACAAAAATATGAAGTGAATTCTTCTCTTATCTGTTTTGCGTACATAGGTGACCTACGGGGTATGTTTGGAACATCCTGAATTGCATTATAATCACTTTCGTACCTTCGCCAAGATCCAGGTGTTATTAATTGGCCATTTCCATCAATTACATCAAACGTTCCTGGAGGAGTATATCTTTCTGGAGAGTTTTTCCGAAGAAAGTTGTGTATTAGCACACAGGTCATTGTAATTTCTGATACAGTACTCGGATCTAAATCAATTGGGCGACGATAAATTCGAAATACTGATGTTAAAACTCCAAACGTGTTTTCTACTACCACCCGCGCTTTCGATAAATTTTGATTGAATATCCTTTTTGGTGAACCGACGTTATGTTGTCCTGGGTAGGGTTTCATAACATGCTCACTTAGTGCAAAAGCACCGTCCCCTATGAAAACGTACGGCACATCAATGTCCGATCCAGGAAGTGGGCATGGTGTAGGAAAATCTATTTCATTTTTACAGATCTTTTGCCATAGTAATGAATTATTGAAAACGCCACCATCACTGATTCTCCCTTGGCATCCTATATCTGCAAAAATAAATTTGTAGTTGGCATCAACTAACGCCAAAAGAACGATGCTAAAGGTTTTCTTATAGTTGAAATACTCCGTTCCGCTATGAGGTGGACTTTCTATAAGAATATGTTTGCCATCTAAAGAACCCAGACAGTGCGGGAATTTCCTTCTAAATCCTCTTTCAATATTCATCCAAGCATTTTTAGTTGATGGCATCTGAAATAAAAATTGAAACAATTTGAGATATTATATTGATAACAAACTAAAATAATACCTATTATAACATTTAACTATATTTTTTAGGAAGTGCCATCACAAGAAATCCCGACTGAAAGTGCAGCTTTAGCGGAAGAAGGAAAAGACTTAGAAGATAGCTATTTAGGGCAGCCATCAACTTCGCAAACACCAAAACCACTGACATCCCGTCGTCGTCCTGCTACCGATACAGCGGAGCGGCAGATGTCTTCGGCATTTGGGCAGTTAACCAATATTTTAGCCAAAAGACAAAAAGAAAATCAACCGCCACCAAAGGAAGAAGATGACTGCGAACTGTATGCAAAATTGTTAGCCAAAAAGTTGCGAGAACTGCCTCCTGATGACAGAAAACTGATGATGTATGACATAGACACTTTATTTGTCAATAGAATTAAGGAGAAACAGATGCGTCAAACCGTATCTTCCTATCACTCAGTCCCATATCAAATGCAAATTGCTTCACCAATGCTAAAACGGCCGTCAACCTCCCAAACATCCTACACTGAATCTTTACCGAATACATCCCCTTATCTAAACCGTCCGTCGCCTTCCCCAACGTCGTATTCTGAACCAACGATTTCATACCAACCAGCAACATCCCAAATGTCACATTCTGAATCCTCAAAATCACCAACGCAAAACCAATCATCGAATTCTCAAACCAGCATTTTTCCCAATTATGTCACCAAACCGGACTATTCAACTTCAACTCCCACCATTCACATTATCTCCAATGAAGTAATTGCACCACAAACAGGACAAAATCTCATTAATCAAGCATTACTTAAAGCTTACGAAGACTTTAGTTACTCTGAAAAATGAATAATACTAAACTAAAATTTTCGGGAAGCTGTCACTTACCTTACTTACCTGTTTTTTTTTTTTTAAATAAATATGTTGTATGATAAATTTTTATGGTCTTTTAATAAATTAAAAACAAAAAATACCTTACCTTTATTTCGTCTCTCAGAACTTTGTTAATAGCTTTGCAGACTTCAGGTATGATTTTTGATATTATTTGGGGTGATACTTTGAATAAATAGTGTAAACTTTTATAACTGTCACCAGTTGCTATAAATCTTAATGTTATTGCTAGACGATATTTAGCTGGTATGGCGTCTCTGAAGTCAGTGTCTTGCTTCGTAATTATGGGAGAAATTTTGTTTAGCAAATATTCAAAATTTTCAAAACTCATACGGCAGAAGTTATGAAACTCTCCTGATGGTTCAAAAAGAAGCTCATTAAATTTTTCTTCTATAAATTTTCTAAAACAAGAAAAAAACATGAATTAGAACTAATTAAAACACTGCGAATTTGCCTACCCTATTTGTATGTTACCATTACCTACCTTGTACGATTTTTGTGAATTTTTATCATCCACCATCGCTTTCGTCTTCTTCTTTTTAGTTTATTTTGTTTAAATTTAAAATAAAAATAGGTCAACCCGAAAGTAATAGCTGCTACAAGCTCGTCGTCCGCCATGTTTGCCGATTCAGAGAATACTGACGTGTTTGCCAAGTGTGAGGGCGACTGTTTGTGTTTGGTGTTTGTGGTCGATGTTTGGGACTTTGTTTGTTGTGTTTGGTATTTGTATCAAACACCAAGCGTATGGACGGGACTTAAGAAGTTGCCTGTCAGTGATGACAATGAACCTGATATACTAGAGGCGATGCCGTGCGCTCTCGACGAGTTCGACGAAGACGAGGAGGAAATCAAGTTTCTAACAAGAGACCAGTTACTGGTAATCTACGAAATTCACTACCGGATTCAGAGGTCATGATATTACAAAATGAAATATTATACCAGACACATCTCAAATTGAATCTACACAAGAAACAAAACAAGCAGTCGAATACATTTTAAATTTTAAGAATTTAATTACAGATGTGTTACATGCCACACATGTACCGAACCTGCTGACCAGAACTGCAGCGTTGCACTCCTATTGTGTTCGACCGGTAGGGAGGAGAGACAAGGCGACCACCGAGTCAGCAGTGACGTCTTCACCTAAATCCACGGACCTTGTGAAATAACTTGTTATTCGTCATTCTATTACTGGGACTTGTATCGACCGGTACCGGTATATAGTATCTACTTAGTTTTACACTTAGAATAATTTTACTACCTATTGTAACTATCAGTAATAAAGTACATTCAAAAATCCTTTGGTTTTTTTTAAACCATCGGCTGTGGCTAACGTATTTGATGTATATAAATAAAATAAAATTGGATTTCGTTACAAGAAATCAAAATCGAACAGAAAAGTTCTAATAGAACAAAATGATATTTCAGCATGTAGAGCAAATTATCTTTAAAAAATTAATGAGAATACACGAGGTGAACTTGAAACTTTAAAAACAAGGTCAACTGGTAAATGAATTGTTCAGCCACCGAAAATCGTTCCAGAACAAAATTAACTTATGGGAAAAACAAATGCGTTTTAGAAGCTGTTATCATTTTTCGACACTATGCAGCCATGAAAATGTAGCTAACGTTCAGTATGCTGATGAACTGAAATTACTGTCGGAGCAAATAAATGATCGTTTTTCCGACTTCAAGAAAATGGATAACTACTTTAACATTTTCGCTACTCCGACGAAAAGTGACGTAAAAAATGCTCCATTGCAATTGCAAATGGAACTGATCGAGCTTCAGGAAGACATATACTTGAAGTCAAAATTTGAAGACATGGACCTGAACGAGTTTTACAAAACATACATTGAAGAAGTGAAATACAAACAACTGAGAGCGATCGCGAGAAGAATTGTTTGCGTTTTTGGAAGTAAGTACATACAAAAGTGAACAATTTTTCTAGATGATGAAGACTAATAAGTGGAAATGACGTACGACACTCACAGATGAAAATTTGGAAAACTCGTTACGCCTCTGTACAAGTGGAATTTGTCCAGATCACATCAGATCGTCTGGTCGAAACGATGCGCGATCCAAGAGCTGGTTCTTATTTGGCTCAACGGATCAGTATTGCCATTCAGCGTGGCAATGCGGCCAGCGTCTTGGGCACGCTTCCACCGTCTGATGAGCTGGATCAGGTGAGCTATCTATAGACCGTTTGCAACGGCCTTTAGATAGCCCGACTGTTTCTTTTGTATTTTGTAAATTATAAAGGGTGTCCAGCGGCAAATTTTCAACTTCAAATTAAAATTACTCGCAAGCTTGCGGGGCGAGGGAAGAGGAAGGGGTACCATTCGAAGCGCGGGCTTTGCGGATTGGTTAGTCGCCATGAGTCACTGGCCGGGGTCACACCGCGCGTACGCAGTGGAGCAATATATAAAGTGCGATGAATCGCTGGTTCGTGCACGTCGCGCTTTTTGTTCTCACTATGGCATTCGTCGAACAAGTGATGCACCATCCACGCAACTTATCCTATCGTGGGTGCAAAAGTTCCGAAAAGAGGGTACAACGCTGAATCAGCCTCTACCAGGACCGTCTACGTCAGTAGCTACGCCGGAACACATGATTCAAGTTCAGGAAGAAATTAAGCAAAATCCGCGTAAATCAGTAAGAAAGATATCGGCCTCAACTGAAATTAAAAAATCAACAGTACACAATATTCTGAAACGCAAATTAAACCTTCATCCATACAAAATCCAAATAATGCAACATTTGAAAGAAAACGACCACTCACTAAGAGAAACCTTCGCCAAATCAATGCTGGACCGTTTTCGAACACCACGAACACTTGGAAACATATTGTTCACAGATGAGGCACATTTTCACATCGAGGGCTATGTAAACAAGCAGAACATGAGATACTGGAGCCCCGAGAATCCTAAAGAACGGCATCAAAAGCGTTTGCACTGTCCAAAAACGACGGTGTGGTGTGGGATCTTTGCCCAAGGGATAATCGGCCCTTATTTTTTTCACGAGGGAGAGACTGTCACTGCTGAGGTGTACTGCCGCATGATAGACGAATTTTTGTTGCCCGAACTGCAGCTGCTATCTGGATACAACAATAGAACTCACTTCCAGCAAGATGGCGCCACTCCACACACAGCTAGGGTATCGATGGAGAAGATGAGGTCGATTTTCCCAAATAAACTCATCAATAAAGGCGGAGACATACCCTGGCCTCCTCGATCACCCGATTTGTCACTATGTGACTATTTCTTGTGGGGATATCTAAAATCCAAAGTGTACAGTAACAGCCCTCGGACGATTTCAGCCCTACAAGAAAATATACGCCGTGAAGTTGCCGCCATCACACCGGCGCTCTGCGCTCGAGTGGTCTCAAATTTGAGAGCTCGGCTAGAAGAGTGTGTAAAAAAAATGGAAAACATTTAGACGACATAATTTTTAAAAAGTAAAATCCGCAACATTAAGCTTCATTTTTATCCAAATAAAAGTTAAATAAACCAAATAGTTTCTTTTTTACAATTTTCTTAAATCGAAAATTTGCCGCTGGACACCCTTTATTTGTAATAGTTGTAAGTTTCTTTCTGTTAATAAAGTTTGTATTAAATAGAGATCTTTAAAATATATATTTTTTCCAATAAAGTACGTATTGCTATTGTTTTTCTTTGTTTGTTTCTGTATTTTTGCTGACCCAACAGACGTTAAAAAAAAGATGAATTAAATCGGTAAAATCTTTCTTCTTGTCGGGGACAAAACGCATCGCATCGGCCGCCACTAAATCCACTAAATATCATCTTCGTAGGCTTCTCCGACTTATTCATTTCACGTATGAAGAAATGCACACTTGTCTGACTCAGGTGAAAGCCATTCTTAATTAATTCACGTCCTATCACTGCCTTATATTCTGACCCTACAGACTTCACACCTCTTACACCCGCTCACTTCCTAATAGGTCGATCACTTGTGTCTATTCCACATCCACAGCTGACAGAAAAGATAACAAGTCTTGAGAGATACAAACGAATCGAGTTCATCAAGCAACATTTTTGGCAACGTTTCTCCAACGAGTATGTCACCACTCTGCAACAAAAGACAAAGTGGCCTACTGCGTCAAGCGAACTCAAATTGGGTTCCTTAGTACTTATAAAGGACAAGGCGCTACCCCCCTAACGTTGGGCCTTGGGTCGCTGTGTGGCCGTTTTCCCAGGAGCTCAGGATCAAGTCGCTCGAGTCGCCGATATAAGGATCAAGGGAGGAACCATCATTCGAAGGGCCTTTAACAATATTTGTCCCCTTCCAGAACCTGCTTGTTGAATCAGCTGCCTACCTACTTCAACCCGGGGAGTATGTCGGGGACAAAACGCATCGCATCGGCCGCCACCGCCTGCACCGGACAGCGGCGAGCGGGGACCGGGGGAGGAGGAAGCCGAGAGGCGCCGACCTGCGCCGCCGGCGCCACACACCTTCACAAACCACGGCGATAGGCGCGCGTTCTTTTACGTTCAAGAATACATTAAACAGTACATATACAGTCCACTCTTTTTTATTTTACTTTACCACCGAGAATCCCCAACACTTCTTATGGCGTGACCAAGGGAAATAGGGATTCATTTTTATTTATATAAGGTCCAGCGAGGTAAATGCAACTACCGGGAAAATGCAACCATTTTAAATAATTTCGCGCCATTTCATTTCTATGACTAATGCCATCTATATAAGAATGCAGGAAAACAAACTCCTTCTACATAAAAAAGATGGCGCTGATTTCATTTACCCTACAGAAACTACAGTGACATTTGAATATCCGCCATTTTGGGTGATGTTTACGGAAGAGTCGTCGTGTGAACTTTTTAAGAAAAAAATATCTAATTTCGTCTAAAACGACTGGTGTTTTTAACAGAAAGCGGATTATATATACGGTAAGCTTTTTACAATATTTATTCGTTAGTATGACACTTGTATTTAGTTATAAAGTTAAGAGTTACAATAGCCCCTTAAAATCTCGTTGAGGGGGAATTGTGACTTTTAGGTTAGTTACAATTACCCCACCAAATTTGTATGAAATTGATTAACGCTAGAGATGTCCTAGTGTCGATATTTTTAATAAGGTTATTTATTTTTGCTCGTGTAAGTACGATTAGTAATACCTACATATTTTACTGTTATTCACGAATAGCTCTCACAGACGAAATTATCCAACTAAGTATATCAAACTAATATTATAAAGGCGAAAGTTCGTGTGTACGTATTTTTGTTATTCCTTCACGCTAAAGCGGCTGAAACGATTTTGATGAAACTTGGTACATAGATATAATTATTAGATCTTGGGTTAACATATAGACTCTTTTTATTAGAAAAACGGGGCAGTATTACTATTAATATAAATATGAAAGTTTATAAATGTGTTTGTATGTTTGTTGCTGCTGCAAGCTTAAACAGCTAAACGGATTTAAATGAAATTTAAAATGGAGATAGGTAATTACTTCTATTAATTAATACATAGGCAACATTTTAATAGATTAATATTTTGTTTAGATGGTGCGGAATTACAAAAGAAAAAAAAAGAGACCAACTACACAATAGAACAGCTGAATGAAGCAGTTGAAGCTGTTCGAAGAAAAACACTTAACAGCTACGATGCAGCACAAAGATACAATATACCGAGATCTACAATAATCTCTAGACTATACGGTACTCTAGGAGCTAAAATGTCTAGAGTTGGAAGACCTGGAGTATTTTCTATGGAACTCGAAGAAAAGATAGCTTCTTATATTCATATCCTAGAAAAATGTGGATATCCACTGACCAAAAAAGAAATAATTACTATGATTGCGGACTATATCCGTAGAAACGGTATAGTGACTCCTTTCACAAACGACATACCGGGGAAAGAGTGGTTCTTAGGTTTTCGCAAGCAGCATAAGCTCTCATACAAAAAACCACTATCTGTGGAAGTTGCACGGAAAAAAGCCTGCAACCCGTTTATTATATATGAGTACTTTGATTTGCTTGAAAAAGTCACTCTGGAGTTAGACCTTGGCGATAAACCCGAACAAGTTTACAATTTAGATGAGACGAGTTTTTGTTCGGATCCATCTAAAAGCAAAATCGTTGGATTAACCGGATTCCAATCAACTAGGACGACAAGCGGTCCTGCTCGCGAAAACACGACAGTTTTGTTCGCTACTAATGCAAGTGGAGGGAAAGTACCCCCTTTGATAATATTTCAAGGCAAATATCTATGGAACGAATGGATGTACCAAAACGAAAATGTAAAAACTGCCTATGCGGTGAGTAATAAAGGATGGATGGAGACCAGTATTTTTGAAAAGTACGTGAAAGACGTTTTCATACCTGCCGTCGGTGACAAGAGACCAGTATTACTGATTTACGATGGGCACTCAACACATGTTGATTTGAATGTGATAGAATTGGCAGCATCTAACGGAATCACAATTATAAAATTACCCCCCCATTCATCACATGTTTTGCAACCCCTGGATTGCAGCGCAATGAAACCACTCAAAGATAGATGGGAAGATGCACTTGTTAAATGGCAGCGCTTACATGTCGGTTCAAAATTACCAAAAGCAGAGTTTGCACGAATAATAACAGAAATTTGGGATTCTTTGAATCCAGTGATTTTGCAAAACGGATTCAAAAGAACTGGAATTTTCCCCGTTAATCGAAATGCAATTGGGAAAGACAAATTCGATTCTTTGTCATGGCAAAAATGGCAGCAACATGTAGAAAATCAACAATGTGCGGTTTATTGTAATGCTGAAAAGTGTGTTGGCGATAATACTAGAGCTCAACAACCACATGACCAATCAACCGATCCAAACCAATCAATCGATTTTAGTGCTGGATTAGAAGAAAATTTTATTCCAAAAATCCAAATTCAAGGACAAAGTAATGCTAAATCGTTTTTCAATGGTTTAAGAACACCTAACTACAACGTACCAAGTCTACTGAGCTTAGCTATTAATAAAATAAATTCATCTGTGGATCCGAAAGAGAACATTGATTCTCGTATTTCAAGAAAAGAAAAAATAAAAATACTGTCTGATGTAGTTATCGTACCAGCAAATACAATTAATTTTGAGCCAAACATATCATTTGAGCAGCTAATTTTGCAGTCAAAAGCTCGAAATGATCCGCTTAAGAAGACTAAAAAGCGCATTAATACGAAAGGAGCAGAAGTGCTAACATATAAAGAAACTATAGGGAAAATGAAGAATTACTTGAAAGAAAGAAACGAGAAGGAAAGAAAGAAAAAGAAAAAACATGAAGGACTTAAACTGAACAAGATACACAAATCGAAAATGAATGAAGACTTTGAAGAGCAGAAAAAAGAAAAAAAGAAAGAGAGAAAGTTTGATACAAACGTAGAACAATTGAAAAATAATAAAAACTTCAAGAAACAAAAATGCGCCAAAAAGCAAAAATTGACAAAACATAAACAGACAAAATGCGATATTGAATCGAGCTCAACAATTTCAGATTGCAGTTTTGAATTAGCAGATACTGATAACTCGGAATATGAAAATTTTGAGGATTAC
Source organism: Scotopteryx bipunctaria (assembly GCA_949320045.1). NCBI lineage: Eukaryota > Metazoa > Arthropoda > Insecta > Lepidoptera > Geometridae > Scotopteryx > Scotopteryx bipunctaria. The sequence continues at coordinate 2,429,427 of OX439459.1, read as the reverse complement.
ATAGCTGAGTGTTTTAACGAAGAAGAAAAAGAAAATTACTCAACAGAAATTCCATTTGGCTTGCACGACATTGACTATTTCGACGATGAAAAAAATATAAAAGAAGATGATTGGATTATAGCCAAATTTGCTTCAAAAAAAAGTGTGGAGCACTTTGTTGGCCAAGTTTTGGCTTTAGATAATGTAAAATGTCCAAAAGTAAAATTTGTAAGAAAAGTCAAAATGTCTAGAGCTAAAGAGGGAACCACTTTTACTTATCCAACTGTAGATGATATTTCTACCATCAAACATTCAAACGATATTGTTCTTAAGTTACCTAAGCCAACGATTACTCGTCGAGGGCAATTCATATTTAATTTTAATTTCGGTAATTATAGTGTGCAATAAATGCCATAATTAACATTTTATGGACATGATAAATGCCAGTGATCGCAATGTGACATTTTAGTTTAAATTAGTGCATTGTACTCGCAACTCGACAAAAAAGTTACGTTTTTACGTCTATTTTGTCGAGTTGCCTTAAATTACTCTTAAATTTTGAGCTTTAATAAAAACAGATTTCGAAACACCGTTTTTTCAATAATACTTCTTACTTATTTATTTTATTAGCTGGGCCCGATGGTTTTACCCGCAAACAACATAGTATCCAAAGTCATAAACTAGATAGTATTTCCAATTTATAGTAGGTAATTCTAATTTTGTCCAAATCCGTTCAGCCCCCCGATTAAACATTATATTCTAGCTTGCTGAGCTGTCAACGAAGGGTAGGCAGACTGTCAATGAGCGAGATGTGCCTATGTTAAGATTGCATACTCGTATTTAAAATTGCCCAGTTAACACACACCCACACACACACTTTCGCACAATGTTATGTTTGCTGCGCGAATAGGATCAATCGGGTAATTTAAATGAACTAAATCAACATGACATCAACAATAAACAATAAGTTAGTTACTGTACGGGAAATTCAGTGGCTGGTATTGGAAGGACGTACCTGGGTTCACGGCTGACTCGAGTCCGGGGGCCTTCCAAGATAGCACCGATATTGTCCGCACTTGTAGAAATCCACAGGGCTGGTGAAAGGGTCTCACAGATCGTGTCGTCTGTTCGAAAAGAAGGACCGTAGACACGCACACACAACGCGATAGAATACCGGCGCGGGCGCGTGGGAAAATCGGGGCAAACGGCAGTCAGGGTGCGTAAACGTTCGTCTCCGATGACGGTGGAGCGAGGCATGTTCGTTGGCCGATTCCTTCACGAGAGCGCGTGAGGGGTGTCGTCAAACCAACCAGCCAATAAGAAAACAGATAGGTCAAAAAGATTTCTCGATCTACCCTCCAAATTGTGTCTGCTTGCACAGGAAATGTATTGCTACCCACACCAACAATTTAAGAATGCACTCATTATCATCATCACAATAAATGAAAATTAAAATGTGAAAAAAATCAATTCCGGTACGGAACATAGCCGCTCACCTTAAAAGAACGTGGTTGTTTTAACGAAATATACACAAAAAAAGTAAGAAATATGAAAGGAAAAGGAAAAACAAAAAAAATATAATATTTGCTTAGGTACTAACTAAATGCTCAACTGAAAAAGTAGACTTATTAATCTAACGGAAGCGGACAAATCTTAACGACGGGTCTCCTCGTAAAAGAGTTTCCCATTTTAAGAGTGACAGCACGGGTAATGTTATCACTGCCCGGGTGCAGAGCGTGTACTCTGGCTAACCTCCACTGTAAAGGGGGTAGGTTGTCATCACGCACAACAACAATCATGCCTTCACGGATTGGAGGTCCACGATTATGAAACCATTTTTGAGATTGTTGTAATTCATGTAAATACTCGCAACTCCAACGTTTCCAAAAATGTTGAACGCTTTGTTGAATCCATCGCCATCGAGTAAGCCGATCAGGATTAAAGTCCGCCAACGAAACGTCCGGTAGGGCCGTGATAGGACCGCCTATCAAAAAATGTGCTGGAGTCAGCGGTAAGGGGTCTTGGGAATCAGTACTCAAGACGCAAAGAGGGCGCGAGTTCAACACTGCCTCAACCTGACAAAGAAGAGTATGCATTTCATCGTAGGTTTGTGTGCGAGAACCAAGAACACGATACAAATGATGTTTGAAACTTTTTACACCAGCTTCTACTAATCCACAAAAATGTGACCCGATAACGGGTTGAAAATGAAAAGTAAGGTTTTGACCTAATACCTTTTCATGAAACGCCTTTTGAACTGAATCTGAATTTAGAAATGCATATAACTCTTGTAAGTAGTTATTACACCCAACAAAGTTTTTGCCGTTGTCAGAGTAGATGTCCGTACATAAACCCCGACGAGACGTGAAACGTCGTACCGCAGCTAAAAACGATTTAGTAATAAGATCTGAAACTAATTCGAGATGCTTCGCCTTTACACTCATGCAAACGAAAACTGCAACGTAGGATTTTATTATTTTAGCGTTCCTAATCTTATTAGCGCGCACATAAAATGGTCCGGCGTAATCAACAGCTGATTTTAAGAATGGACGCGCTGATTGTTTACGTACGCTAGGTAAAGGAGCCATGCGTGGCTGTGTGTGAGTCGGCCGCGCTCGAAAACAAGAAGTGCATTTATGTATACGCTGTTTAATTATATTAATGGGCGGTGACTCATCCCACCCGGTCCCAGCGATCCACAGTAATTGCATAATATGTTTTGCATACAAAATCCCAGGTGATAATAAACCTAGGGGATCGTAGATTTTTGCGATTTCCGACAAAATGGACCTTTTAGTATAAGTCGAGTCAGAAGATTGAACATTGACTGAGAAACCATCCGAACAAGGGTTCCATTGGAGTCCGAGTACTTTTACTGAAGTATCATTCTCCACTAATGCGAACGAAACATTATCCGGCCGCTCACCGTGAGGTGAGGGCGCTGCGGCGAGAATCGCCGGCGAGTTACTATGCCATTTTCGAAGTTCGAACCCTGCGCTTGCACAGACATCTACTAATTGTTTTTGCAGAGCGAGTGCCTTGGCCTCGTCGGCCTCTCCTGTAATAATATCATCGACAAAGACGGAGTCCATCAAAACTGCTGACGCGAGCGGAAATTTCTCAGCCTCATCCTGTGCGAGTTGGCGCATCACACGTAAAGCAAGATAAGGAGATGAGCTCACGCCGAAAACAACAACTTTTATTTTATAATCCAGAATGGGTGCGTCAGGAGAGGATCGCCAAAGTATGCGTTGATAGTCCCAATCTGAAGTTCTAACCGCAATATTACGGTACATAGCCTTGATATCAGCTGTAAACACGACATTATGAATTCGAAATTTTAACAAAATATCGACAATGTCCGAATGAAGCTTCGGACCGGTAAGCAAAAGATCATTCAATGAGTGACCATTTGTGGTTTTACAACCAGCATCGAACACTACCCGAACCTTAGTAGTTTCGCTAGACTCTTTGACCACGCAGTGGTGCGGAATATAATAATGAGAAGTATCATCTTTGGAGGGGGGATCACAAAGTTCCATTTGGTTCAAATCTAAATACTCTTGTAAGCACGAGTGGTATTCCCTTTTCAGGGCAGAATTACGTTCTAAACGATATTCTAATTTTCGAAAACGCGAGAGAGCGATGTCACGGGATTGACCTAGTATAGGTGCATTTTTGAATGGAAGGGCCACTACATAGCGACCGGATTCGTCACGTGTGTGCGATCCTTCGAAAAAAGATTCGCACAATCTTTCATCAGCAGAAAGGGTTTTTTCTTCTGGAACTGCCTCCAGCTCCCAGAACCTTTGAAGGTCGTTGTCCTCGAAAAAGGAGCTATGACACACCTGGAGTGGCGGCGGGTTCGCTACATCGAAAGAAACCTTTCCCATCAACAAATAACCGAAAATACTATTCATTGCAATCGGTGCATCGGGGTGACCTTTGACAATGTTTCCTAGCAAAATGTGAGATAGAATATCTGCACCTAAAAGCATTTCAATGGGTTGAGAGCTGTGAGCATTAAAATCAGGATCAGCTAAATACAAATTTTTGATGTGCGGCCACGCATCTATAGGTACCGGTATTCTAGGCAGGGTCGAAACTAGTTTTGGTAAAATTAAAGCCTCCACTGAAATAGCCGGTATATCCTGATTTCGAGGACTGATAACGCACGTAACTATACCTTTAGGATAAATCGGTTTTTCTTCACCGATACCAAAAATCGGAATATTAATATTCCTAAAGCTCAAGCCTATGCGTCTAGAACAAGCCTCCGTAATAAAACTAGCTTGACTTCCCGAATCAACTAAGCAACGTAATTGATGTTTCACCGTACCAACGTGTATATTGACGAGCGCGGTAGAAAGCATTACGGTCCATTTCCTCGTAGAGGGCGCAATGGACGACTCGCAGTTCGCGCTTATCGCGTGGTTCACGGCGGTCGTTTGAGGTAGCACGGCAGGAGGGCCGGGTTCAGACGCGACAACCATATGTTTCTCCGAAGGAGGGAAAGAGACGGCCTGATTCGAATGAATAGGCTTGTTTACCTGATTCTCAAAGTGCAATAATGAATGATGTCGTTTATTGCAAGATCGACATGTATATTTTGAATTACAGTTTACGAGACTATGACCAACATTCAAACAATTGTAACAAACATTTTTGTTTTTTATGAAATTATACCTATCACCGGGAGACATACTCAAAAACTTAGAACACCTCGGTAGGATGTGCTGCGAATCACACAAAATGCATTGCTTCTCGCTTTGTCCGTCGGATGATTCAGTAGCTGCAAACGAGCGACGCGGACCCGACCCGGAGGGCGCATTCGATCGATATGGATCCACGCTGTTTGCGCGGGAACGAGAACTACTATCTACCCGCTTCGATTCCTTCAATTCACCACCGTTCATAATTTCAAATGTGGAAATTTCCTGTTCTAAGAACCTAATGAGCACATCTACGTTAGGTATTTCGGACGGCTTTGGAAGAGATAATTCAAAACGCTTACGAATGGTATTAGGAATTTTTCGCAACAAAACGTTCAACAAAATGAAACTCCATTCATTCACTGGGAAACGCATCGTTTCAAGAGCCTTAATATTTTCCATGTATACGTTTAGCAAATTTCGTAGATTGGAATATGACTCATTGGTACAGGTGTCACAGTCCAGAATGCGATCCAAATGTTTCGAAGCAATAATTCGGCGGTTTTCGTACCTATTTTTTAGTATATCTAACGCAACTAAATAGTTTTCATCTGTAATGGGAATCGATTTAATCAAATTATGAGGTTCGTTTTTTAAAGTTAACAACAGATAACGAAACTTCTCCGCTGGCGTGTAGGCATCATTGTTGTGAATCAACGCTTGATATAAATCAAAGTATGAGGGCCAATCAGTAGATTCACCGCTAAATGACGGCAACGGTAACGTTGGCAATTTATGTAAATGCAAACTATGATTATGTGCATGAGGCATTGAATTAATGGTAGTGCGACTCATGCGCCTAAATTCCTGACTGGCTTCTTTCAAATTATTTACATGAACTAAAATAGCATAATAACAATCATTAAAATCGTTACGAATTTTTAACTGTTCGTCTTTGTTAAACAACTTCGACTTCATCAACGCTTTTTCAATTTTAGATTGAAGTTTACTAAACTTTCTTTGTTGAGCATTTAGATCAGTAGATCTTGATTTGAATTGAACTTGATCAGTAGTAGCAAATAATAACGTTCTTTTAATGTCTTCTAGAATAATATCTCGCTCGAAAATATCTTGTTCAATTCCCGCGTCGTCCGCCATTTTGCGTAGCAAAGATGAGCAAAAACGACCAACGGAAAATTACAAAATGTACACGTAGTGTAGCAATGAAACCAATGAAAGATGACACAATCTGGAGGAATCAAGAAATATATCCGGTTCGAACGGATCAAAAAGTATGTACGGGAAATTCAGTGGCTGGTATTGGAAGGACGTACCTGGGTTCACGGCTGACTCGAGTCCGGGGGCCTTCCAAGATAGCACCGATATTGTCCGCACTTGTAGAAATCCACAGGGCTGGTGAAAGGGTCTCACAGATCGTGTCGTCTGTTCGAAAAGAAGGACCGTAGACACGCACACACAACGCGATAGAATACCGGCGCGGGCGCGTGGGAAAATCGGGGCAAACGGCAGTCAGGGTGCGTAAACGTTCGTCTCCGATGACGGTGGAGCGAGGCATGTTCGTTGGCCGATTCCTTCACGAGAGCGCGTGAGGGGTGTCGTCAAACCAACCAGCCAATAAGAAAACAGATAGGTCAAAAAGATTTCTCGATCTACCCTCCAAATTGTGTCTGCTTGCACAGGAAATGTATTGCTACCCACACCAACAATTTAAGAATGCACTCATTATCATCATCACAATAAATGAAAATTAAAATGTGAAAAAAATCAATTCCGGTACGGAACAGTTACCTAGCAGGATACGAAAAGTACTTTACATTTTTGTGAAAGAAGTGACAGAGACCTTATCGATAAACTATAATATATCCCATCACTATTTTCAATAAAAAAAGTTGCATTTGCCCCTCAACATGTTTGACAAAAGTTGACAGTAATTTAAACCGTCTTACATTGGTTTAAAAACCATTATCGAAAAAATTACAGTACAGATTACAATATGCACCCATTAAAAAATGTATATTCATAATGATAGCATACCTACAGCTATAAGTTGCAATTACCCCGGGTAGGGGTAAATGCAACCTTTTGCGTTATTCTTGCAGAAATGATATAATTTAGGCTTTCTCGTTCACTAACAATCCGAGTCATCATTTTAATAGCTTTCAGTGATACATAGGGCACTTTGTAAAAACAGTGTTTTCTATCTAAGACTCATACAAAAGTGGGCACATAAATTCAAAATTGGCGAGGGTAGAACCATACTGATCCAAGTGTAATTTTTTCAATAATGCAGATTTTTGCAGTAAAGGCACGGTTTTTTTATTTTTTTTCATGTCACACTGATCCAAGTGCAGAAAACGTCATCTTCTGTTAGGGAGCCTTTATTTCCCACTTTAGCATTAGTCTTACTTTCAAAATTATATCATGCCATACTAATCCAAGTGCAATCCGTACTTGGATCAGTATGGCCCAAATTTACTGAGTAAGCTAAAGTGATCCAAGTACAAAATGTTTATTCAACTGGCAACAAAACAAGCGTTGTTACTGTCAAAGTTACCTGTCAAATCCGTTGTTTTTGCGCGGGAATGTGAATAAACGGTTTTACTATTTACGACGATTCTTACTTGTTGTGGTTGTTAAATTTTAAAAGTATTTCTATTCGCGGGTTCAATAAAGTGTTTCAGTGAAATGGAAGGGAGAAACAGACGCTCTAGAGCAGAAAATATAGTTGCGTTGGCGTTGCAAACTAGTGCATTGGGTGATTCAGAAAGCGATGAGGATTTTTCCAGCGATCATTCGTCCTACCACCCACCAGACCAGCTGAATGAATCTCTCAGCGATATAGGAAATGATGAAGGTAAGTAAATGTCTATTACAGTTTAAGTTTTGACTACGTAGTGGGCTGTGCGTTCGTTAGTTTCCTGCGTAGAGATCTTGGATTTGGCTTTTACATAAAGTGAATAACATAGCTTTTTATTTCTTACAGAAATTCTACAAGAAGCTGTTCAGTCTTCCGCTGGCGTGTTAGGTAATTTAGGAGAAGTGGACAATACAGAGGCTAATGAAAGTGTTAGAGGAAGAAAACGGCACAGAAATGTAGACGAATGGAAGAAAAATATAAGAAAGCGCAAGAGAAATGAAGGTCAAGAATACATCAACGTAAAAGGTAATACTGTGCCAGCAAAAGTATTTATGCCTGTCCTATGTAATTGCCGCTATAAATGTGGTGAGCATGTTTCTGCAGAGAATCAAGAAATGATACATGACGTTTATTGGAAGTTGTCTTCATGGAATGCACAAACGACTTGGCTGTGTAATGCTGTGAAAATTGTAGCACCCAAACGACGTAAGAAAAGGCTTCCTTTGCAGGCACCTAGTCATAAAAATGCGACCAGACAGTTCATATTATGTAACAAAAGAGTATGTAAAAAATTCTTTTTAAAAGTGATCCAAATAAGCAATAAGAGAATTGATTATGCACTAAGAAATAAAAATGCTGTCTCAGGAATACCAGAAAATGACAAACGGGGACGAAAATCTCCACCAAATAAGATCTCAGAGGAGAAATTGACATGGATCAGGGACCATATTAATAGCTTTCCAAAATATAAAAGTCACTATGGAGAAAGGAGTTCTTCACGCCAATACTTGTCTCCGGAGCTATCTATGAATAAAATGTACGAATTATTCAAAGTAAAATGCGAATCTGAGGGAAAGCCTATTCTTAAAAAGCACATCTACAAAAAAGTATTCACAACAGAATTTAATTTGCACTTTTATGTCCCAAAAACAGACACATGCAAAACGTGCGATACATTAGAAGTAGCAATAAAAGCAGAAGAAGACCTTGAAAAGTGCTTAGTTTTAAGAACCCAGAAAGACGATCATTTAAAATTGGCAAATACAGTGCGAAATATTTTGAATGATTATAAAGCAAAGGTTAAAGATGATGATTCCTTAATAGCAACAACTTTTGACTTGGAGCGCACACTCCCCCTCCCATATCTAAATACGGGTGAGGTCTTTTATCTAAGGCAACTTCAGATACTAAATTTCGGAATACATTCCTATCTAAAAGACGAAGAAAAAATAATAATGAACATGTGGCCTGAGCACTGTGAGGCAAGAGGTTCTCAGGAAGTGATGTCCTCGCTCTATCACTTCATAGAAGACTCTGTGCCGGATAACATCAAAACTCTGTGTTTGTTTAGCGACTGCTGCTCCGGACAGAATAGAAATTGGAACATTTTACATTTCTTAATGTTTCTAGTCAACAAATCGACTCATCTCGAAAATATTGTGATGCATTACTTGGTCAGCGGCCACACATACTTACCCAACGATACAGATTTTTCCTTCATTAGTCGAGAGCAAAAGAAGAGGACAGACATTTTCACGCCTCAGGCATGGATGGATCTCGTGCGTTGCTGTCGAAAGCATAAGCCGTTCATAGTTCGAGACATGGCTGACAAGTTGAACATGGCTGACTTTGAAACCCTAACAACTCAATATAAAGACTACCATACTGTTTTTGGAGAAGGTGCGAAGATATCACAAATGCGAAAAATTAAATTCTGCAATGGTTCAAGCATCATGCACTTCAACGATGACTATACTGAAAATTACGAAATGATTGACCTAAAACCTAATGCAACGGATTTAGAGGTATTTCTGTGCAACCTCAGAAATTACGTACCTGCACAGGCCAGGACACCAAAGCCCATATCATACAAAAAAATGCAAGATATAAAAAAAATTCTGAAGTTTGTGCCGCCGGTTCATCATCCGTTCTACCTATCAATTCCGCATATACCTAGAAGAGGGAGGGGCGAGGAGTCTCAGGACGATGAAAACACACTACCTTCCATGTTTGGGGATGATTAAGCTTCATTTACTTCTTTAAGTTCTATTTTTCATGAGGTTTTTCTATGTTAGTCAATTTGAATTTGATTAAACATTTTGTGCCGAAGTGATCCAAGTGATTTTTTTTTGTATAAACTAACATTTTGTTTCTCATAATAAAAATTATTGTCATTAACATTTTTTTTATCATCTTTAACATTTTAGCCATCATTTTATTGAAGATTAAACCATAACAGATCACCTGTATTTTTAAAAGAAGCTCCGACGCGTTTCCTTCATTTTCTCAAAAGTATGAAAACGATACTTGGATCAGTATGGTTCTACCCTCGCCAATTTAGTTCTTATATTTTTTAGTTGCATTTACCTCGCTGGACCTTACTAGCTTTCGCCCACGCCTTCGCTCGCGTGGTACTAGGATAAAAAGTAGCCTATATGTTATTCCAGCACACATACTACGTATGTTCCAAGTTTCATTCAAATCCGTTCAGCCGTTACGGCGTGATTGAGGCACAAACATCCAAACATCCTCACAAACTTTAACATTTATATTATTAGTAGGATAGGATAGATAATATTTTTTAGTTTTTCCGTTGTTTATATATAATTCCTAGCCTTCACATCAAAGGGGAAACGTTTCCGGGAATACTACACACAGCAGGGCGCAGCAGCAGCGCGGCGCCGGCGATTGTGCCGTACCGTGACCGTATGCATGTGCAAAATCCTTGAGCCTATTGCACGGCGCGTGACCTCTGCCGTGTGATGAACTCGTGCGAGTGAGATAGCTGCGAGTGCGCAATGCGGGCGGCTAGTGAGGTGGGGGCAAAACTTGGATTTGAGCTGGGGTACTCTCTGGGGTATAATACCATGGATTTGCGAGACAAGCCTCACCAAGTATTCAACTTAGATGAAACCAGTTTCTCCTCTGATCCCTCACGGATTAGAGGAGTAACAGGCAAAGGGCAAAATGCCCATCGAATTATTCAACTAGGTACCAATTCAAGGTAATTATATTTTAGTATCTTTGACCATAACAGTTAATCATTGGATAAAACATACATAGTATCTTAATTAATTTCAGGGTTCCGGAAGAGATAACACAACAGTTTTGGGATGTGTTTCTGCATAAGGAAGATTATTTCCGCCATTGATAATCTTCAAAAGCCAAAAGGAAAGGCACCAAGGACATACCAGGTACGTACGACTTATGCTTGCTCAGAGAATGGCTGGATGGTGGCCAGCATTTTTAACGAGTGGTTTGCTAACTTCTGCAAATCTGTGACAGAAAGGCCTTTGCTGATAATATTTGATGGACATATGACTCACTTGGATCCGGCTACAATTACATTAGCTGTGCGCGAAAATGTGGCTTTATTGAAGCTTACAGCTCATACTACCGACTTGTTACAACCGCTAGATCGCAGTTGCTTTGGTCCCATCAAATACAAATGGAACGAGCGGCAAATACTCAATCAAAGACCTCTCAGCAAATCAGAATTCTGTGATTTATTGTGTGAAATATGGCGTGAAGGACTCTCCAAGGAGGTAATCCAAAATTCATTCAAAGTGACAGGACTTTTTCCTGTAAACAAAGACGTTTACCCAAAAGACCGGCTTGACCGGATAAAGTTAGAAAAGTACAATAAAAGCTTGTGAGTCACGATGCGATTTCAGATCCAGTGAATATATTTGAGAATTTATTAGAACAAAACGAAGAACGGTGTATTTCACCTTCAATTATTAGCGAAACTGTCACATTGAATGACTCCGAAACTGTCCAGGATAATAAACTTGCAAGACTCTATGGTTCTTGCAACTTATAATAATATACGCGAGACTGTTCAACCGGAAGCTATAAAGATGGAAAAGGGTGCCAAAACTAAATCTGGTGCAGCAGTTTCTGCTGACGATGACGTTAATATCAGTATTGAGCCATCTTGCTCATTTGAAACTTTGTTATTGAATAAAATTAAACATACTAAGCCGGCAACTGGAAAGAGACGAAAGAGATAAAGATCCTTAGCTTCGACTGCTAGAAAAACCAAAATACCAGACCAGAGTACCTACTATACTCGTCAACTGCACTTTTACAATTTTACAATTGTGGAAGGTAACTCCAAATCAGCATTAACAAAAGAAAATGTCTTCAGTTATTGCTGGACAGAAGATGAATTGGCAAAAGATGCAAATCTCAGTGTTTTCAGTTCACCATCGGTTTTGCAATACAGATTTTCCACCAAAATGTAATCAAGTTCGACTTATGGCCGACGGGTGTTCCGGGCATAACAAGAATTCTATGCTTATAGCAATGCTCTCACGTTGGCTAACAAAAGATGCCCCAGCTCAAATACATCTGATTGAAGTCGTCTTCCCAGTAGTGGGACACTCATTTCTTCCGCGTGTTTGCACGTATTGGAAAGGAGTTACGGAAAAACGAAAACATAATCAAACTGTACGGGCCAACCCGTACATTCAGCAAAAAATGCATTGTGCTTTAAGCAAGTAATTTACTTATTACACAATAAATCCAGTTCAAAACTAACTACGGCAACGTGCGGTCGTTTTTATTATTATCATTTCCCGTTCTGATCAAATCATATCAATTTTATCATAGTTATATTTAGGGTCAGCAACAGACACTACACAAACTGTAGCATGTATGTAGCTACATTCATATTGTTTATTTAAGTACCTACTGTAAAGCTGAACCCAGCGACACAGAAAAGGGAACAGTTGTCAAGTTGCCTCTAAGCTCTCCGCAGGCTCACTACTGTTGGCTTCAGTCTATAACTAACCAAACTGTAATCCACGCGTACCGTAATTAAACGAACATTTTATAAGTAAAAATATTTAATTTTTAGCAATTATTGGACACTCGCAGGAACCCATAATAAAAGCTAAAAAGTCGATATTCCTCTCACCTGTGAGTGAGTAATAATACTGTGATTCGACTGGACTCAAAATATCCGTTTTTTATCCCTTCGGGGGAAAAACTTTTATATTTTATCTAAAAATAAACTAAGGCCTTATTCCATCTATAGTAGATGATTTATACAGCGTCAGAAGACAACTTTTACCTTCACAGACGGGACGCTGTAGTGCCTGGGACGAATTAAGATGGAGTAGGCTTGCCCATCACCTATTCCATCTTCTCAGCTTAGTCGGCCTTGTCCACAGGAAAGACATGGTCAATACGTGCGGAGCTGACTAAGCCGCGGGTTTTCTCACGATGTTTTCCTTCACCGTTTGAGTGAACTGGTATGGCGCACATAAATTTTTCGCACAGAAAAATCCATTGGTACACGACCGGATTTTAACCCACGACCTTAGGATCGGAAGGCGGAGTCACTACCAACTAGACCAATGCTCTTAACTTATATTTTATCTACACAACCAACATCAGATGATGGTAAATATCCCGTTGTTAGTGCTAATAGTAATAGTGAAGCGCTCGGGCGAAGCTAGCTTATATGTTCTTGATTGATCGTTGAATTTAAACAACGTTGTGCGCGGTCACAATTGTGATGGGTGACCGCAAGTGGCAATACGAGCTGAGCGCTTCCGTGCTTCGCACGATAAATTGTCGGTCATGACGGAGGCCTTAAGGCAGCCTAAAAACTCCGTCACTAGTTGGCCACTAGCTCATACAAATTAATTTTACTTCAGTGCTAATTTAAAGTTTATAACCATGATAGTATAAAAAGTTATAACTTGGTATTATTCGTGTATACACATGAAAGGCCATTCATAATATTATGCTGATGCGTTTGACTTTCACACTAATTTAAATACAAATTCTGTTCTCATTACAAGAGATGGTTTAACCAAATATTCAAATCTTACATAAGCTGAGCCATATAATGTACATAATATACTCACTTACATTACTAAAGACGCTAATTAAATTACCTATGCTAAGTATCCATATATATATATATATATATATTATTTAAGAGTTAGCTCTTGTCGGTGTAATGATGAAGTTTCCTCCATTTTTCTCTCTCTAATGCAGTTTCTTTTACTTCTTTATACAACATGACAGCGACTTTCTCCTTTATCTGGCTGATATAACTAATTCTAGGTCTTCCTCTTCTTCGTTTTCCTTCTTCTATGATCGTCTTTATGAAGCTGTCATGTCGTATAAGATGTCCAAACATTTTCCCTCTTCTATTTTGTATTGTTCTTATTATGGTCCTTTCCTCTTCTACTCGTTTATACTCCACTTATCCTGTGGTAAGGTGCCATTAAGTAGCATTTTTATGAATACATCATCACCATTTAAGATAACAAATGTCGCAACACATCTGCTGAAAGTAAGGCGTCGAAAGTTTTTAATCGTGTTTTTTTTGTTATCGTGATTGAGGAACAGACATGACCAAAATCCCCTATTGTACACTCTTAAGAGCTCCCCAATAGAGCAATTGAATCGGCCGATATCTTAATACTTTTAATTTAGAAATACTGTCGACAATAAAAGGGCTACCAATTTAAAATCCTTAAAAGCTCGTCATTATTATCAAGTTGCATTAAACTATCGTCAAAAACAATCGTCAACTCTTACCGAAGCTATGACTCGTGTAGTTATTCTGCAAGAAATCTGGCGTTTTACCTTCTTTGACAGTTCTTAAAGCTTGCAAAACTCTCGCTGTGTCTAACTCGCTCTCGGACGCCTTTTCATTGTCCAAGCATATCTCTGTCATTCTACCGTTGAACTGCTCTATGACTTTCACTCTATAGTCTATGGTCGAAGCCACAGGATTAGCTGTCAACCAAAGATATTCCAAACAGGGTAATTTACAAATATGCTGCACTTCTTCAACATCCTCTACCAAATTACATCCTAAATCTAAGCTTTCCAATGAGAACAGTCTGGAAAAACCTCTTAAACTTGACACTTTGTTTTGTGACAGATTTATTTTTACAATGTTGCCTATTTTAGCGTGCCAACTGTCACAGATGGAAAAGTTGTTCATACCTAAGTTTAGAACCCTTAGTTCGTGCAGAGAGGAAATATCACAAAGCTCTGTAAGTCGGTTTGAAGTGAGGCTGAGTATTTTGAGACCGGGCACCAGTTTGATTGCCCAATCGATTTTCTCTATGTTGTTGCTCACGAAGTTTATTTGCACTAGTTTTTTCCATTTCTGAAAAGGTACAAATTTGTTTATAGTCATTTACATAAACTAGAAAAAAGGCTCGGATGAGACACAAGAGGCGCGGATTCGTTTACAAAAAAAGAAAAAAAGTGCTTATATAAATATTTTATCAGCCAGGAGCCTACAAGCTTTGCTTAGTTTGGGGCTAAATGGCACTGTTTCAAATGTCCACAAATATATATTTAATATTTATTTTTTGAGAAATATCCAGCTGTCATTAGTATTGCATTGTGCAGAAATGTGAGAATGCCAGCAATGCAAGGCGTTTGTGAATACGGCCGATCTGCATGAATATGTGTACTTACAAGATAATTAAGTATTTCAATATCTATAATTAAGGGTATCAGCCTACTCCTTCTCTTTGACGAACTCTTAACGTTTTACTTTTGATTATTTATCCACTTTCATGTGGCGGGACGGTTCTGTTTCAGGAAACCTTTAATCAGCTTAATTTTTTACTATTCTATCCATTTTACTTCTAAATTGACCCAGTTATACTCTGATTAGCCCCAAACATTCGCACATACGTAAAAACATTTATCGTACGATAATTACATTATGTATGTATAGGTATCTTATCGACCTATTTAGAAACTAAATAAACACCCAGTCGCAGCGATAACGCTCTTGAAACGCACGTGTGAGGTCACCAGGCCACGTGATAACATAGTACCTAGCATCACATCCTGTTTGTGTGAGTTAGTAACGAGATTTGCACGTATTAACAATTGAATGCGCATCCATTTTACATTTTATTGATTTTTAAGTTTGAAAAGTAGCCTTTAACGCTATTTCAGAACATAAGCTATGTTATGTAGCAGTTTGACATGCGACTTTTTCATGCAAGTTTAAGCATAACATGCTCCAAGTACCTATAGGCGCGCCTATACTCCCAAAAAGTCTCATATCTTCTTCTAATATCTTTTAAATTGCTTCAATAAATCCTCAAATGACTCAACGGATTTGAATGAAATTCGAAATATACATACATACAACACATTGACGACCTCTGTGGCGAGGCGGACGAGTGCTCGGCTGTGACGCCAGAGGCTTTCGATTCCCGCTGCGCGAGAAATGTTTGCATGCTCTGCAAATATTTCTTCCGGGTCTGAGTGTTGTAGTATTATAAGTATGTATTTAAAAAAAAAGTATATAAGTATTGTATCAGCCATCTGGTTCCCATAATACAAGCTTTGCTTAGTTTGGGGCTAGATGGTTCTGTGTGATATGTCCTCAAATATTTATTTATTTATTTATTGAGTACTTTTTTGGGAAGGTAACACGCGAGTGGAGCCGCCAGCGGTAGCTAGTTTATAATAATAAAAGAAAAACTTACCATCGCGTCAGCTATACTTGAAGGCTCTTTGTGAAGAATATCCACGAGCAGGAATTCATTGAGCGAGGTTACACTTGCTATCAGTACTGAAAGATTCACCAGGGTTTCTCGTAGCGATCCTGAAATAAAGTTAATATGAGCTAGTTGGCCGAAGAAAGTGACTGTATTGAGATGACGGCTGACAGAATGCTACCCTACTAATCGCACTTGCAGTAATCGTTATTTTTTTTGTTTTTCACTTTTTTGTACCATCTTCCCTATACAAGTATTAGGTACAGATACCAGCTAGTATTAGGCCAGCACATCTGATATAAGATCTAATAAGTTGGATTCAAACTCATGTGCAACCCAATGAATAAATTAACTAACCCTGCTTTATAAATACAATACCTAATTATGAACCAGACAACATAAGGTACAAAAACACAAAACAGTAAGTTTTAAACCTAGAAATGAGTTAATTTAAAAACCAGGCTAATCTGTATTGGTTTTGGCCTTGGCTTGGCTTATAAACCTGAATAAATATATCAATTATGCCAAGATCAGTTTTTCATTGTGTTTCGAATTGGCAGCACAAGGTTGAAACAGGTTTTTAGAAATACTATATTGACTCTTTCATTTTTACCCCGAAAAATATGTATGCAATAGGAAGTGACCCTAAGTGGGTGAAAATGTAGTTGACATTTTTTTTGCTTGTTTCTTAATGTTAGGTTTTTTTGGTTGTCCAACATCTTTATCTAGTCTACCAGTAAACTTTAAGAAGAAAAAACGACCAACCATATTATGTAAAATTCCCTCATTGTATAAACCTCCAATAGCAAAATAAAACATTGGTAGATATTTTTATATTGTAAATCAATATTTAAAAAGTACAAAGCTATTATTTGGCGACCTCTGTGGCGTGGCGGGCGAGTGCTCGACTGAGACGCAAGAGGCGCGGGTTCGATTCCCGATGCTCTGCAAATATTTCTTCCGGGGTCTGGGTATTAAATTACAAGTATGTATATACAAAAAAAAAAGGTATATAAGTATTCTATCAGCCATCTGATTCCCATAATACAAGCTTTGCTTAGCTTGGGGCTAGATGGTGCTATGTAAAATGTCCACAAATATTTATTTTCATCATGAATACTCACCAACACTCTGTATACAAGCCATGGGAACTCCAATGATCTTCAAATTCATAAGCGATTTGAATGGGATGAGATCAAACACCAACTCGTTGGGCACTATGTTGCTGGTCCCGAGCTTGTCGTAACTGCCTTCGATGGTGAGCGAGCCGATCTGAGAGCAGTAATCGAGGATGTGGCTGAAGTCGCACATCTTATCCGTCCTCTCCGTCGGTGGACAGGGGCTTTTGAGTCGTTCACTGATTGCATGCAACTGTTGATTAAATACTCTTATTGGAAAATGTGATTTTCTAAAATTATTATACAAAGGATTTAAAGGATTATTATACAGGATACAAAGAAAGAAAATGGTTAAAATTTTGTTCCTTTTATTCCGAGTTTTAACAGTAGAATTAAGAACTTTAGATGAAAGTCCCTGTCTTCTAGTTCCATCTCTTTAATACCATGGTTACAGACGGCCTTTGTGGCGCGGTAGGTGCCATTCCTGCTGTGGAAGAAATGTTTGCATGAACTGCAAATATTTCTTCTAGGGTCTGGGTGTTGTGCTACCATGGTACTCATAATTTCTGATACCCACAATACAGGGAATAGTGTTGGGTCAGAACTATGTATGTGGCTGTTGGGTGTTACTACTACTTATTTACTCCATTTGTTTATTTAACAACATAGCATGTAATGTCCAGCTCTTTCATAGCATTAGGCCTTCATTAGTAAGTAATTAAGTTAAACAAAGTTGGAGTATTTAAAAAGACTGCATTGTGACACAAACAGTATGACAACATGTGCAAATGTTGGAACATTGTTATCAGATCAGTGATAAACTTGGCATGTTAGCAGGTAGGCATTTAAATTCAATGTTGACAATACTTCTAGAAGTCTATCCCTACATAGTATAAAACAAAGTTGCTTTCCGCTGTCTGTCCCCATGTATGCTTAGATCTTTAAAACTATGCAACGGATTTTGATGCGATTTTTTTTATAGATAGAGTAATTCAAGAGGAAGGTTTTTATGTATAATACATGCATAATATGTAGAGAAGCACTGATAATTTAAGATGTTTCTAATGTGATGTCGCAAATAAACACATTGTTTTGCGCTTACATTGCAAACACTGGCTGAACCCTAAGGGATAGATCAAAATAATGTACTACAGTATTGTACACCTTAAAAAGATCTACAAAAAATTCTGTAATGGTATATGTCTATCTCTTATTGCACCCGTGCAAAGTCAGGGCGGGTCGCTAGTGTTAAATAAATAACTACTTTTAATGCAGTTTGTGGTCATACTGTGTGCTCATGTTATATGACTCACAATGTTACACACTATTTTATCTATAATGTTATCCAAATTCTTAGATTTCATTACCACTTAATTATAGAGATTACACTGTATTAAGGCACTACGCCTTTCAAGGGCACTTTAAATCCATTCACCACACTGGTTCGAATGAACTGGTGACACAACTATTAGTAGTACTGTAATTAATACTATCATACTGTGTGATAGGTTATTTGTTTATACTGAATATATAGTATCTGAAAATCTTTTCATACATAAATTAAAACATACCTGCAAAGGTGTAAACGTGTGTGTGGCCTCATTCTGTAGCAGCATATCACCTTCCAAAAACAACTTCTTAGCTAAATCTTGCAACAAGAAGAATATATCATACAAATGCAAGTCCAGGAAGTGAGCGAACACGGACGGCATAGTCAGCCTCAGGTAATTATACACATTCTTCAAATACTCATTCAATGCTTCGCGCCTTTTCTCAACAAACTTTGGTGTCTTGTTCCGTATAACTTTCTTAGGAGGAAGTAGCTCTTTCGCTACTCCATGGTCCGTGACGAGTCGGTCGTGAAGCTCCACAAAATCACTGTACCGATGATACACATCCCACTGAACAGAGCCCACGATAACTGTAATTTTGTAATACGTAACACTATCCTTTGTAGTGGCCTCGTCAACGCTAGCAGAGCTGTTTTCGCGGTGATTCACGAAAGAGGACATGATTGCTAACACGCGGATTTACTACTGGCGCTATAAGAAAAAAAGATAGCAAGCCTTATCCATTCATTTCATTCACGACGCATTTATCTCACGTAAACATTAGTCGCTTTGATACCACCACCATTCACACTTAACGTCACATCTCGTTTCCTACTTTATGGGTATAATAATTATTATTGGGTGTAATTATTCACTTTTCGTAACCAATTACTACCAATGTATAGGTTACATTATAACCGCCGAGCAAATATATCACTTCGTTCTTACTACGATTTAATTCACTGGATGAAATGTCTGGATGAAACTGTAGCACTATTCTACTTTATTGTTCTTGTTCTGTGAATTGAGAAACTGACTAACTGTGGATGTGATGATGAAATGAAATGAAACGCAACGCAACGTAAGAGAAAATGCTCCTCCATTCCGAGAAACCTGTCGGAAACCAGTGCTGCCAGCAGTAAATCTGGAAAAGCTCTGAACCCAAGCCAAAATTAGTCCAAAACGGGATAAAAAGTCCGTTTCGTGACGTTTGTTTGGACTATAGATAAAATTACCTCAATACCTAGGATAACCCACGTTTTCAATTCTGTTCTACTTACAGGCTTCAAAAAAAGTATAAATTCTATATTATACCAATTTATTTTGACTTTCGCTATGTTACTCTATTTTGGATGGTCACGAGGTAATCAGAAATTAAAGATCAAAATCGAAATTAATGTATTCCTAATATACTTTTACATTAAATTAAATTAAAAATGCCAAAAAATCCGGGAGATGTTATAGTCTGCAAAAAATTTGCAGTGGCCACAGAAGTTTAAAAACGGACCAAAAAGTCCGCGCCGGCAACGTCAGCAAGGTTTCACACACATTTCACACAATAATTATGTACATAACTCGGTCGGGATGTCGGGACTGGGGCCCTATTCACGATGACCAAACAAAACGAGACGCGGGAAAACGTGTGGAATTACCGTGTTATCGTATTCTGCATGACAATGTGACATTGTCAGATTTCATAAACGAGCTCAGTAAACGAGAGTAGGCGCGAGACGAGGCTCGTTTTGAATTGTCAAAATTACATACTTCAATATTGCGTGTTTTGCTAAAACTATGTTGTGTTTTTACTAATTATGTAAATAAATTAGTCTTCTTTAAACTATTTAATAGCAGAATAGATTATTTGTACAATAAATAATATAATCTAGGTACCATTGAATAATATCCCTAATAAATGATGTGGTAAATAAGTGAAATAACCTAACCCTAGTGTACAGAATAATTATTACTCCCGGAGCCCTAGTGCACAAAAGGAGCTTTTGAGGCGCATTTTGAATCTTTTCACCACGCAGGGTTCGAAAGAACTAGGGGCTAGTAGTAGTTGTAGTAGGTACTAACCTAACCTAACTAATAGCTCTTTTATTGTGAATGCAAAAGTTTGTGAAGATGTGACGATGCTTGTGACTCATAATTTAATTCTAAATGGCTGCACGGATTTAGTGAAACTTGGGATATGCATAGTATGTGTGCTGGAATAACATTAGGCTACTTTTTATCCTGGCAATAGGCGAGCGAAGCCGCAGGCGGCAGGTAGTACTTAATAAGTTAAAGAAAAGTGAGCATTTTTGTGTTTTATGGTTTTAATGCATTTATTTAACATAATATAACTGTCATGAGCTGCCCCTCCTAAGGTAGCACATGAGTAGGTATGCCTTTAAGCCTCTGTTGCAAATCTGAAACGAGGCAGAAATCATTGTTATTGTTTTTATAGGTAGGTACATACTTTCATGTTTTTGGAAATAAAGATTACATTCTACTAATATAATGAAAGTGAACGTTTTTTCAAAGAATCTAATAAAGTTAATTTATTTTAGTTCGCTGATGCTCTCACAAATACTATTATGTAATCTATACTAATATTATAAAGCTGCAGAGTTTGTTTGTTTGTTTGTTTGAACGCGCTAATCTCTGGAACTACTGGTCCGATTTGAATGATTCTTTCAGTGTTGGGTAGTCCATTTATCGAGGAAGGCTATAAATAATAATAAAATAAAATAAAAAGCCTATTTATTCCATAACTTAGTATCTAGGTAACCTAAGAATTGTTTTTTTTTTACACTAAAAATATTTTTCCTTACTAAATTAGGACCCCTCTCGGGTAAAGGCCTCCTCCAGCTCTTTCCACTTGTCGCGGTCTTCTGCCACCTCTGTCCAATTTCTGGTATTACTTGTTTTTTTAATCTCGTCTGACCAACGAGCCAGCGGTCTTCCTGCTCTTCTTGTTCCTGTTGGTCCTTTCCAGTTTGTGACTCTATTGGCCCACCTTTTTTTTTCCTTCATTCGTGCTGTGTGTCCTGCCCATTGCCATTTTAGTTTTAGGGCGTGTTCTAGAGCATCAATAAAACCTGTTTTATTACGAATTTCTGTGTGTTTAATTTTTTGTATTAGTCTTACTCTTAGGATGCTTCTTTCTATTGCTCTCTGGCATTTTATAATTTTATTTTTTACCTCTTTTGTGTACGTCCATGTTTGACTTCCATATGTAAGTGTAGGTAAGAGGCAATAATCTACAACTTTTTTCTTAAGTTTTAATGGTAACGGTCCTTTTAGTACATCTTTTAGGCTCCAGAATTTGTTCCATGTTTTTGTTATTCTCCTTTCTACCTCTTCTACGTTGTTGGTGGGTTTGAATGAAACTTGTTTTCCAAGGTAAATGTATTCTTGCACATATTCTAGTTGTATGCCATTAATGAATACCTTTTTCATTACGTCGTTGGTCATTACTTGCGTTTTTTGGAGGTTCATTTCTAATCCCGTTGTTGTACTGGCTTCATGTAGAGTAGTTAACATGTATTGAAGATCTTGTATGTTGTTTGCTAATAAAATTATGTCATCAGCAAATGCTAGGTGAGTGAGATTTTTTCCATTTATGTTGATTCCCATATTATTCCAGCGTAGGTCTCTCATTATAGAGTGCAGTACGGTTATAAATAGAGTCGGAGAAAGGGGGTCTCCCTGTCTTACACCCCTTTCGATTGGTATGTATTGACCTGTTGTTTCAAGTTTAACTCTACTCTTGCAGTTGCGGTAGATGTTTTTTATTATTTCAATATAAGTACTGTGGACTTGTGCTTCTTGTAAGGCTCTCCAGATCGTGTTGCGTTCTATCGAGTCAAAAGCTTTTTGATAGTCAATAAATGCAAGGTAGAGGGGTTTTCTGAATTCTTGGTATTTTTCAATTACTTGTTCCACTGTGTGTATGTGGTCTATTGTACAGAAACTTCTGCGGAATCCTGCCTGCTCCACGTCAAGGTATGCTTCAATCTTAGGTGTTATTCTTGCCTGTAAACCTTGAGAGAAGATTTTGTAGAGACTTGACATAAGACTTATTGGACGATAATTTTTAATGTCAGTGGGGTCTCCTTTCTTGTATAAGATAACAATATCGGACTCTACCCATTGATGTGGGACTACTTTGTCTTGCAGTATTTTATTAAAGAGCAGTGTTAGCGGATATAGAAGTTCTGTCCCTGATGATTTTAGTAGGTCGTTCGTAATACCATCCGTACCTGGGCTTTTTCTGGTTTTCAGTTTCTTGATTAAACGGTCAATCTCCTTTTCCTCAAATCGTCCAGGTGCTTCAGAATTTTCAGCATGGTTATTGTTGTTCAAAAAATATGTGGGTTCGATTGTCTTTTTTTTGTATAAGTTCTTATAAAAGTCTGTAGCGATAGATAGTATTTCTTTTCTAGTATCTGTACACACTAGGTCTCTTCTTAGTTTAGGTATCCATTTCTTTTGCGTGTTAAGTACCTTATGTGCTCTTTTTAGACTTCCTGAAAGCTGTAGATGTTTTTCTATTATTTGCGTTCTGTGGTTTTTGTAATCTAATTTAATTTGTTTGTTTGTAGTCTTATAAAGCTTTGACAGTTCCTGTTTGTCTTCTTTTAGAAGTGGTTTCTTATTTTGTAGTTCGTGTCTTTTCCTGATCAAGTCTTTTGTTTTATCAGTTAATATGCAATTTTTTCTTTTGGTCTTTTGTTCTTTTTGAGGAATGCATGTGAAAATGTAACGTTCTAGTTTATTGTATATTATTTGAACATTTTCATCTTCATTTAGTGAGTACAATTCGTTTTCATGTTGTCTTAAGTTTTTCAAGTAGAGTTTTTCTTCTTCTTCTGTTTCCAATATTTTTGGTAGAGCTGGTTTGTATGTTACTCTTTTTTTCTTCTGAAGTTTTGTTTCACATGTTCCCCGCACAAGGCGATGATCCGAAGGATAAGTTAAATTTAATATTTCTATGTTACTAAAAAGTTTTGGTTCAGAGGTTAAAATGAAGTCTATTTCATTCTTAATTGTTTTATCGGGTGAAATCCATGTCCATCTTTGTTTTGTTTTCATTTTAAAGAATGTGTTGACAATGTGCATTTTGTTTTCCATAGCGAATTCTATTAACCTCTGTCCTCTGTCATTTCGTATTCCAGTTCCAAAAGGTCCTAAAAAGCCGTTAATTATTTCCTCTTTTTTTGGTGTTCCAATCTTAGCATTAAAATCTCCTAAAATTATTTGCCGCTTCTCTGAAGTGTTTCGAGCCTCGTGAAGTGTATCGTAAAATAGCTCTATATCCTCTTCGCTTGAGATTGAGGTTGGAGCATGCACTTGTATGAGAGATATTGTGCTTTGGTCAAATTTTAGATTTAGCACCGCAACTCTATCTGAAAAACCTCTGAAGCTCATGAAGTTAGATTTGTACTTTTTTTTTATGAGGAAACCGACTCCAAATTGGCCTTTTGTTTGTCCGTAGCTACAGAATATGTGTTCATTGTCTTCTATTATGTCATATCCCTCGCGGCGAACTTCCGCTAATCCTATTATATCGTATTTTATGTTCTTTAAAGCATATTTTAAGTATATCAAACGTTCTTCACTTGATAGTGTTTTTGCATTATATGTGCATATGTGTAAATATTGTTTTGGTTTCATTGCTGAAGGGTTTTGGTCTGACTCTTCCACGGTGACCGGCCGGCTTGGAAGAGGTGGAGGGACGTCACTTAGTTTTTTTGGTTCTCATGGGATTCGTTAGTTCTTGTAGATCTAGCAGGATTTAGTTGGGCCGGGCGTAGGTAATTCGTAATACTATGAGATTTGTTCTTTTTAGGTACTTGTTTAATATTATCTCTGTTCTCATAAGCCATAGAGCCTACTGCCCCCTCTGGTGACTCTGAAAGGAATCTTTTGCTGGTTTGACTTTGGTTTGTTGGTTTTAGATGTATGTCCAACCTGACAAGCTTATCGTAGCGTAAAGCTACCTTTTTTCCAGCCTCTCGCTCTCGTTTTAGCTCCTCTTGAAGATCTTTTCGTTTTTGAAGTACTGCGGGAGAGTAGTCTTCTTTGATGTAGATACCAGTGTTAGCTAAAGTGTTTTTCTTGCGTAGCAGCTCTATTTTTCTCAATTTAGTTGTGGTTGTTACTACAATTGGTCTAGTTCTTCCATTGTTTTTTCCAATTCTAGTTACGGCTTCAATTTCTAATGTCTGACACGGTATTTCCATTTTAATGTTTATGACATCAAGGATTAACTTAAGTAGGTCTTCATAGTTTTTCTCGGTTTCTTCAATTCCAAAGAAAACCAAATTTTTCTTCCTTATTTGTTTATCTAGAAACTCTATAGTCTTTTGTTGATTTTCAATTTTCCTCTCCAAATTGTTTGTTTTGTTTTCTATTTGAAGAAATTTTTCATCCATGGTTTTTATTATGGTTTCCTTTATACTTTCTTCCATAATTTTCATGTCCTGTTTCTGCTGTGCTAACTCACTTTGAATGTTTTGTAGGGCTTTCATAACAGCCTCCATTGTTTTGTGTCAGCTAGCGACCTCTTGTATCGGGTAGTTGAACCAAGATAGCAGATCGATTTCTTCGTAAAATGTGGTATTCTGTACGCGCTAACTAGATGGCGCTGACCTCCAATTTTTATCTGATTTTGGAGAGTTGGATGACTAATGAGATTGTCGAAAATAGGTTATAATTTTTTGTGAAGTATGTTTCTAGTCTTCTTATATCACTTCTAATCTCGTACTAGTGTCGACTGACCTTCGTGTTTGATGTTTTTGTGGTTTTCTTGCTTGGTGATTCACTTTAACAGTAACTTTTCGGCGAATACTTTATGAAAGTTTTTTTTGAAGATTGCACTCTTTATAGTGATAATTCTTGTTTCAAAAACAATTGTCCAGGTGAATTACAGTTCTCTTCACAGAATTAACACTATTATGAACTTTATACACTGTTATTCGATTTTAAATTGCGATATCAAAACAAGGTCGATGTAAACACCAGCACAGGTGGCGCCCTCGAGGAAGGCTATAGGCTATGTTTTTTTTCTTTCAAAATTAGGGATCCGTAATAAAATTGCTATTTTGTAACACAAGGTGTAAAATCGAAAACCTATTTTTGCGTGCGCTGCAAAAACTATTGACAATAGAACAAAATGATGTACTACGGGTTTGTAGATCCCATCAAGACCTACAAAAAAGTCTGCGAGAACATATATCTAGCTATCATGGTTTAATCACAATAACCGATTTTGTGTTCCAAATAATTATGAAATTGTCTGAAGAAAAAAAAACTACGTTAAATATGTATCGTAATATTAATCTTTATCGAAATTAAGCATTATGTTATCAAGAGTATTTATGTAGAAGTAAAATACTTTTTGTTTCATCTCAATCGGATATTTCGTTTAAAAGTTATCACGTGTGTAAGATGTTAAGAGTTGGTACCTATTAATGAGTTATGGGCCATAGTCCATTTATTGAGGGAGGCTATAATATAGGCAATATTTTATCTCGGTATTTCCACAGAAACGAGAAAAACGCGGGTGAAACCGCGGAGCACAGCTAGTACCTACTAAAATAAATAGTTGATTAAAATATTACCCTTGTTTGATTTAATTCCTCTCTTGTTCGGAGGTAGGAAATTTGATGTAGGTTGGCATCATTCAAGGCATTCACCGCTTACTCTATGCAGAGGCTTACAGGTGCTAACCAAAAGTTTCCCACTGGCTTTTGATAGCTACTGGTGATCAGGAAATTGAGGGTTGTAAGTATCTGGAAAAATACAGTAAATATAGTAGGTTTCAGTCTAACCTAATACCTACCTAACCTAGGTACCATTTTATTATTGTTCAATAAATTAAGTTTATTGACCGCAAGTGGCATTGCGAGCTGAGTGCCTCCGTGCTTCGGAGGGCACGTTAAATTATGGGTCCCGGCTTTTAAGTCGTTAAGCCATGACGGAGGCCTTTAGGCGGCCTAAAAACTCCCGTCACTAGAGTTGGCCACTAGCTCATACGAACATACATACCATACATAATAGGTATCTATTTACTTACTTATTCATATCAAGTGCCTATCAAGAAAAAGCAGGCAATTTGTGGTACAGTACGGTCAACGGATCTAGGCACTCGTGAAGTTAGCCGTTTCGAGCAGTAGACATTATGAAAAAACTTCACTGCGCATGTCAAACTGCTAACTTCACGAGTGTCAAGATCCGTTGACTGTACTGTACTCGCAGTTTCTGATACCCAAGACACATAATCCTAGTGTCCCTCTGTATTGTGGGTCATGTTTGTATGAGAATTTAGAGAGTTCTATATTTAAAAAATCAACATTTTTTATGACACAATTTTCCCAAATTGAACCATGTAGGCTCAGACCAAATAAAAAGAAAAGACCCCGCGCCGCGAACAACAAAAGTGAAGCCGCCATTTTATCTATGTGTGCGTCGAAGGTTTTAAGGTTGTGTGTTCCAAGTAACCTAAATTCATAGTATAATAATTAAGAAACGATGCTATTTGAAGTACTTACAGTAAGTGAAAAGTGATTCCGTGAGACTTTTTATGTGATTTGCTGCTGTTTTTACAAGTTTTCACTACACAGGAAGGCATAATTCTTTTTTTAAGACTCGTGACGTACTAAGAGCGATGAGCATGGTTTTAGTGTAGGTGTGTGCGTGAGCGTGTATGTTTACTTGCAGGAGCACGGTTTTGTGTGGCTTCACTTTTGTTGTTCGCGGCGCGGCGTCTACTCTTTTTATTTGGTCTGAGCATGTAGGTAAGTAGTTGTGTTTTATAGTAAACAAGTCATACCTGATTAAATCAGCTGGAAGAAGGCGTGGTTGTTCACGAGTTTCCTGAAATAAGATATAATATCTGATGAGTTTCAAATCTAATAAAGTAAACAAACTATATCTCAGTCTTATTAATCATAGGTTTGGAATTGTTTGTTTGCTTCTATTCTAAGGACAAGTCAGTCTTTTTTAAATCTTAATTAGTATGATGGATCACTAGTCTGTTCCTCATGAGCTCCTCCTCCTCCTGGCTCATCTGCACAGGCAGCAGCGCGCGGATCTGGCACAATCCCACCTACAACTTCGCACCTCCAACTTAGTCTTACGTATATTCTTGATCTAAATAGGAATGATGGCTCACCAGAGTATCTTCCTCATGAGCTCCTCCTCCTCCTGGCTCATCTGCACACGCAGCGGATCTGGCTCAGCCCCACCCACATCTCCGCTACATCCAGCTTCGTCTTCGCGTTTATCACATAAGTCTTCTCGAGAGCACGGATCAGTTCGCCAACAGCGTCGTACTGACGGACTAGGAGACTGGAAGGAAGAAATATATTATTATTATCATTAGGAGTCTGTAATATATCTGCCAGTTTCATCATGTTACATGAATAACATATAAATAGTGTAAAACATAAATGGCAACGAAGATACATTTTTTTTGTTTGGTACCTGGAACAGAGATGTGAGTAAAATTACCTGAACATTTCTCTGACGAGTTTGGGCGTCTCGATCTGCGACTCCTCGGCCCAACTGACAATAGTGCCGATCAGGACTTCACGGAACTTCTCTTCTGGAGTTTTCTTTGCCGGTTCTTCTATGGCCTGTACAATAAATAAATAAATAGCACCCAACAGTCACATACATAGTCCTGACCCCACATTAGGATTCCCTGTGTCATGGGTATCAGAAACTACGAGTACCATGCTACCACAACACCCAGACCCGGAAGAAATATTTACAGAACATGCAATTTCTTCCGCAGCGGAAATCGAACCCGCGCCTCTTGCGCCTCTGCCGAGCAATCGCTCGCCACGCCACCGAGGCCGTCAAATTATTATAAAACACTTTTATTATAAAAATTACTGTAGATTCTAGTTTTTTTTTGCACTAGTACTGAACCTTTCGTGTGCGGATCCAACTCGCACTTGACAGTTTTTTTTAATTATACTTTCACTTATTCTAGTTCTCTTTCAACTATAATTAACCTTTCACACCTTCAACTCTTTCTAGTTCTCTCTAAAGTCTTTCGCTCCATAGATAAATGTTTTTCAAGAAATTCCAAATGTTATTTACGTTATTATTAGTAATAGTTACCTCAGACAGTGGCTCTTGCAGAGCGTTGAGAGACACATGCACCATGAGGCTCTCGTGGATCTCGTTCATCCTGACGATGAGCTCCTCGCCACGAGGACAATTCTCCTTCCAAGATTCTTCTTCGTGGTCCATGTGCTTGAAGCCTGTAAAAACATCACAATTACCTAGTAGATTTCGTAAAAGGCCTAACCTCCGAATACTCAAACGCATCTCAAAATTGAGCACGTCTCAAATGACGATTTTTTGACAGATTATCATCAGAAACTGTCAAAAAACCGTGAGTTGAGACGTGCTCAACTCTGAGTCGCGTTTGAGTATTCGGGGGTAAGACAAGTAGGTATATAGTTGAGCTCGAGGCTTAGGACAAGTTTATAGTCAAGTTTACTCCTTTTACTCCATTTACTCTTTTCTAAACTAGTAACACCTACCAGGTAGGTCCTACCTATTACTCAATTAACCTTTGAATTTATAATAAAAGCGTCCATTTTAATTGCGGGTTCCTATCAGACGGAATAGGAAAAAATAAGACAACGATGTTTTTATGAAACAAAGTATTATAATCAGTCTTTTATAAATAAACTATATAATATCTACTAAAAAACAGCATAGAAAATCACAATCTTTTAAACAAATTTTTAACCGTATTCTGGTAATAATTTATAGAAACTACTCAAAATAAAATTAGTCTTAAAAAAAAACAGGAATACAAATATCTACGAATATTTAATTTTATCTACATAATCATTATAGGAACTATTTTTTTTTTTTAGTGTAAAGTTCCGTAAATTAATATCCTGATTTTAGATGTTAGTTAAATTAATATAAAAGTCAATTTATGATTTTAATGTAAGTCACTGAACGACTACAGGTACGACATCGCCGCCATCTTGTTGTTTACGAAGGATTTGTATAAAAGCGCTTAGCTAAAAGGCTAAAAGGCTTTGCGTGTTTCGACATCGTGCTGATAACTTGTGTTTGAGTAAGTACCTATATCGTATTAATACATTAGTGTTCTGTGGGTAGGTACGTACTCTAAACACAAGGTATCAGTACGACGGTAATGTACATTACCTAGGTTAGTTACATTATATTTTAATGTGTTAATTCGATATTGCTATCTTTGCTGCCTATGCGATCTTTGCTGCCTATGCGAACTTTGCTGCCTATGCGATCTTTGCTGCCTATGCTATCTTTGCTGCCTATGCGATCTTTGCTGCCTATGCGATCTTTGCTGCCTATGCGATCTTTGCTGCCTATGCGATCTTTGCTGCCTATGCGATCTTTGCTGCCTATGCGATCTTTGCTGCCTATGCGATCTTTGCTGCCTATGCGATCTTTGCTGCCTATGCTTAGCGAGCCGAAATTTTTAACTCGATGTAGCTTTAAACCATTTCTGGAAGCCTCTAGAAGTTAGCGAGCGAAGCGAGCTTCAAACCAATGCGAGCGAAGAGAGCCGAAATTTTTAACTCAATGTAGTATTAAACCATTTCTAGAAGTCTCTAAAAGTTAGCGAGCGAAGCGAGCCGAATTTTTTTACTTAATGTAAACATCCAAACTCGCAAACTTTCGCATTTATAATATAAGTAAGAAGTAAGATTTTAGTTTCGACGATGTAGATTGTGTGCTTATTTACCTACTATAGACTTCGACTTTGAAACAAGACGAGACACTTACCTTAAAACTGAGTTCATCTGTTCTCTGGGCGGACAGCGGAATTCCCTGGTCTTCTTGGCAGCCACGGCGCTCGGCAAATCTGACTGCTTGATTTCTTGGTAACGTCTGAAAGCAAGAAAAATATGCGTACATAATATTTAATCAGTTCAAGCTGGTATTATTGTTTCTGGTGGCCACAAGCATTGATTGATTGGGTTAGATTCCCGCTGCGGGAGTATTCTATCAGCCATCTGGCTCCCTTTGCTTAGTTGGGGGCTAGATGGTGCTGTATGATAATGTCCTCAAATATTTATATTTATACTAGCTGCCTCTCGCGTCTTTGCTCGCGTAGTACCCAGATGAAAAATAGCCTATATGTTAATCAAGTATATATCCGTTCAGCCGTTTAGGCGTGATTGAGGCACAAACATCCAAACTCACAAACTTTCGCATTTATAATATAAGTGAGATTAATAGAATTTTTTTTTAAAGCAGGGTTATGCCGATGTTACCTCAACTGATCGCTCTGCAGATCGCCTACGAAGTCGTGAGCAAAAGATATGTTCAGATGTTGTAGGACATCTGAAGCTTCGCTCCCTCCGCCATTTTCATGTGTAGTAGACCTTTCCTGTGCTCGTCTTTTCCTTCTATAGGACAGAATTAGAAACATTTATAGAAACTTCAAAAATTTATTTACAAAGACAATCTATATTATCATTAAAAACTTTCAGGTAATCGGTGTAATAATAAGAAAATAGAGTGATAGGTTAGCGTGGGCATGTTATGCGGAGGGAAGAAAGTCATGTTACAAGGAAAGTGCTGAATATGAATGTGGATGGATACACGGACAGAGGAAAGCCTAAGAAAAGATGGATGGATTGTGTGAAAGAGGACATGCGTATGAAAGGAGTGAGTACTGAGATGACGAATGATAGAAGATGGAAGAGGAAAACATGTTGTGCCGACCCCACCTAGTGGGATAAGGAGCAGGAAAATGATGATGATGATGATGGTGTAATAATAAGAAATGAAAATGAGCTCAGTTTTCTACGTTATCTTTAAAATAATAATGTTTAATTTTTTAATAATATTTATTTACATGTATGTATATATTGTATATATTGTATATATATTTTGTATATATATTTGTAGATATATTATTTGTATATATTTATATTGTGTGTAGTATATCTTATTAGTTTATTATATTTGTAAGCTTATCTTTATGTTTTTCTTTTTCCTGTCTCTGTACACATAACTTCCACTTATGTTAAAGCCTCTCCCTTGCCTCAAAGGTTTGCTGGCAGAAAACTCTTTAAGAGTTAAGCTCTCCTTTGTACATGTACTTTTTAATGTTTTGTGTGTATTTGTTTCGTTTCGTGCGTGTACAATAAAGAATTTCAGATAATGGAAACTTGTGGGTAAGGCAGTAAAAATTTTATGAATTGTAACTTACCTTTGTCAAAGGTGGGATCCCACGTCTCAGGGTTGATCATGATGAGGAGCTTTTCAACGTCTTCATCTCGCATCATACAGACTAGAAGGAGACGGTCTACAATGAGAGTTGGCCTGATGATAGGGGTAAAGTACTTACAGGAAGAGTGTACTCACAGGAAGAGTATATTGTCAGGAAGAGTACTAACAGGAAGAATGTACTGTCAGGAAAGTATACTCGCAGGAAGAGTGTACTCACAGGATGAAGGTATTCGCAGGAAGAGTGTACTGTCAGGAAGTGTGTACTCACAGAAAGAGTGTACTCGCAAGAAGAGGTTCTCATTGGTGCCGCCCACGGGGTCGCGGTTGTGCACCTGGTTGGTTGTAACTGCGTCCGCCAACGCCTGCATCACGAACTCACGGACCACCTCCAGCGGGAAGTAGGGGGAGTACAAGTTGCTGATCTCCGTTATACTCTCTCTGAAACAAGATGTTTTGCGAGGTGAAGATAAATTGGGACTTGAAGATTTTCTATCGAAATAACAACATTCAGTACCTATTCGTAGGAATTCACAGTTAAAATTACATGTGTCAGAACAAAATTAAGTTAACTTTAGTTTGGGGCTAGATGGCGATACATATTTGTCGGAGATTAATTATAGCGCCATCTACAATCACACTGCAACACTGACTCACTACCTACAGAACGCAAGCGTGACGTCACAGCCGAGTCATGCTTGGATGCGGCCGTTGGAGCTGGCGGGCAGTCTATTTTTAGAGCTCGTGCCGAGCGGGACGTATCTGTTCTGCCTACTTGTTTATTCAAGAGTTACTTGGTATTTGTACTGGACGCTAATAACTTCGTACGATTATACCGAGTGTGATTTTTTTCTCGAGGTTACCCATTATTTCGGAACCCGACGAGAACACGTGCCCACTGAGCCCTACAAATCGGCCACCTGGGACATATTTATATTCTTCCGAATGTCTGGGAACACGAAAGCAAGCAAACTCACGTGATATCTTTACAGATTTCTTCATTCTTCATCTGCGGTCGAACGCTCTCTGTTTGCAGCGAGCGGAGGATGTGCCCCATATCTGGGTCTTCGTACAACGCCTTCAGTTCCGGTCCCAGGGGGATCACAAACTCGTTTTTGCACACCTCCCTGGAAAAAACAAAAACAAGCAAAAAAAGTAAGAACTTGTCTGTTATATAATTATCTTCTTGATTCTTAGACATTATGGGCATGCATTATTATTATTACTAGCTGCCGTCCGCGGCTTCGCTCGCGTGGTACCCGGATAAAAAATAGCCTATATGTTAATCCAGTACATGTACTATGTATATTCCAAGTTTCATTCAAATCCGTTCTGCCGTTTAGGCGTGATTGAGGCACAAACATCCAAACATCCAAACTCACAAACTTTCGCATTTATAATATAAGTAAGATTATTAGCCCATATCGTCCCACTGCAGGGCAAAGGCCTCCCTATCCCCCTTCCACCTTTCTCTATCCTGTGCTTTGGAGGACCAATCCTTCATGAATGAGTCAAAGTCGTCCCGCCATCTCAGTCTTGGTCTGCCACGATGCCGTTTACCACCATTAGGAGCCCACTCGGTAGTGGTTTTCGCCCATAGGTCATCCGACATACGGCAGACGTGCCCTGCCCAGTTCCACTTCAAAGTGGCTGCTTTCCGAGCAACGTCAGCGATTTTTGTTTTGGAGCGCAGTATGGTGTTGCGTATTCGGTCAGTGAGTTTTACTCCGAGAATACTGCGCTCCATCGCTCGCTGGCAAACCCCGAGTGTGGACCTCTGCTGAGCCGTCAAAGACCAAGTCTGCGCGCCGTACGTGAGGATAGGGAGAATGCATACGTCAATGAGCTTGCGCTTAAGGGAGATTGCCTGCATGCATGCAGGCAATAAAATAACGAACGAAACTAAAGTTCACACAATCACTTTAATAAAGTTACGATCTCAATAATTAAATTTGAATACAGATAAGTACTTTAAATTACAAAACTGAATGGAATGACAGAAGTCAAAAACTCGTCACTTGAGATTGAGACGTGCTCAACTCTGATGCATTTGAGTATCCGGGGGTTATACTATATGCTTCTCTCCCCAAGCATGTCGTAAAAGGCGACAAAGGGATCTTCTCCAAAATGATGGACCACCTATATGGGCGATGGGCTGATCACCTGTCACCATGGTTCGCCATATCCATCTTGGAAGTTTGGATCAGAAGTGATTGCAAGTTTTATTATGTTTACTTGTGGCTCTGCCCACCTCATTAAGGATACGGCGTTATAATATGTATGTATGTATACTATAATATTGGAAAGCTTTAGTTTGCTTGAAATTACCGGCGTAAAGCTCAAAATGCAACGATAGCGCGTACTTTACCTGTGCTGCCACCTAGTATTTCATAATCCTGTTCTTTTCCAGATGCTGTTCAAGCGAAGCTGGTGTACTCGCATGGTAGTGGCGTGCGACTCGAGATGCATCGCAATGAGGATGTCGTAGAAGCCCTGGCGTAGTGGACCAGACATGTACTGAGACTGTATTGCGTACAGCAATTGCTTCTGATCCACGTGTTGGCATAGTGAGTGGGCGGCTCTGAAATATAACAATTTAAATGTAACAATCTAAAACACACACACACAGTCATGCTTACACATGTACAATAAACTTCTTAATATGCACATGTAACTTAAAATAACATAACTTAACATAGCTCTTTTATTGTGAATGCAAAAGTTTGTGAAGATGTAACGATGCTTGTGCCTCATAATTTACTTCTAAATGGCTGCATGGATTCAGTGAAACTTGAGATATGCATAGTATGTGTGCTGTGAGTATTTTTTGTTTCATGGTTTTAATGCATTTATTATTACTTATTATACCTACACAACCGCATGTACCCATACGTTAACACTAACACACACACACACACACCTCATGATTTCTGATTTATTTAACATAATATGACTGTCATGAGCTGCCCCTCCTAAGGTAGCACATGAGTAGGTATGCCTTTAAGCCACTGTTGCAAATCTGAAACGAGGCAGAAATCATTGTTATTGTTTTTATAGGTAGGTACATACTTTCATGTTTTTGGAAATAAAGATTATATTCTACTAATATAATGAAAGTGAAAGTTTTTTCAAAGAATCTAATAAAATTAATTTATTTTAGTTCGCTGATGCTCTCACAAATACTATTATGTAATACCTACTAAAATAAATAGTTGATTAAAATATTACCCTTGTTTGATTTAATTCCTCTCTTGTTCGGAGGTAGGAAATTTGATGTAGGTTGGCATCATTCAAGGCATTCACCGCTTACTCTATGCAGAGGCTTACAGGTGCTAACCAAAAGTTTCCCACTGGCTTTTGATAGCTACTGGTGATAAGGAAATTGAGGGTTGTAAGTATCTGGAAAAATACAGTAAATATAGTAGGTTTCAGTCTAAGCTAATACCTAACCTAGGTACCTACCATTTTATTATTGTTCAATAAATTAAGTTTAGCTAACACAATACTTACTTTGACTTCTGTTGTAATGCTAGAACATCTCTGAAGGCCAGAATTAACTAGCCTGCCTCCAAGAACGCCGCACAATACCAAAACAACTCTTTGGCCACCTTATAAAATAGCACGAAAAATTTAGGGTCCAGCTCAGCAGAATCCCTTGACAGTCTCCTATTTATGTGTGGGCGTTGCTGGCGCCAGCATATCATACGTTGTCTTCGAAGAACGTCTTTTCTTATCACTACGTTATAATATAGCCAAGTTTTTTTCAAAACAAACAATGCAATATGTCAATATTTTGATTGACAATTCGTTCGGAAACAAATTGTGGTTGATTTGATTTAGCTAACCATTTTACGTTATATATTTTTTTTTGGGCTCTAAACTTTAAAATATAACGAAATTAATATTAGAAAGAGTTTAGAAATTCTATTATTGAATATTTATTTACTTGAGATGAAGATTGTAAACAAAAAAATAAAATCAATCTAAAACCGATAGTTTTCCGAACAGACCGGATGCTTGATTTTGAACGAATCACGTAAAACCAAAACACGGTCATAGACAACTAGTCTTATGGCATGCAGAATACAGTTTTTGATTTCACACCATGGCGTGTCTCGTTTGCGTTTAGAGACACGATGACATTTGGCTCGTTACGTGGCTCGTTTTCTTTGGTCATCGTGAATAACCCTCCTGCAGGTCAGTCAGTGGTCAATCCATTGGCCAAAAAAGAGTTCATTTCACTCAACAACTGCCTTCATCCCTCAGAACAAGCTTCATCCAGTGTTTCAGTTTCATTCAATCAGTTCATTCGTTCACTCAGAGTTTTGTCAGGTGGTTTTCTTCGTGTTAGATCGCGTAATAAAATACAATAAAAAATGTCTTGAAACTATAAACTCCTACAAAATTGGTGCCTACAAACATAACCTTCTATTATAAAATGTTAAGCCGATTTTCCGATGTATTGCAAACTGCTGCAGACGTTGTAAGTATACGACTACTGTGAGTTGTGATAATCACAACAATACACCAAGGTTGCCGATTGTTTAAATATGTAAATGCCTACTGCGTTTATTTTAGCTGGCGCCACCGCCGACTCGGCTGGAGGACTTCGAGTACCATTGGAAGATGATA
Source organism: Scotopteryx bipunctaria (assembly GCA_949320045.1). Classification (NCBI taxonomy): domain Eukaryota; kingdom Metazoa; phylum Arthropoda; class Insecta; order Lepidoptera; family Geometridae; genus Scotopteryx; species Scotopteryx bipunctaria. The sequence continues at coordinate 2,393,091 of OX439459.1, read as the reverse complement.
CTCAACTTCTACCAGACCTATGATGATAGCACCAAAGTCCATGTTGAAGATACTCGAATACCACATCACTTACATCAGATGCTGCAGGTACTTTATCCTCAATAAATAAACAATACCTACTGTCAAACAATCGTTTTAGTTCTTAAGATTCAAACTAGTTGGCGCTATTAACTAAAAAAAGGGGACAAGTCCTAGAACGCGCTGACGAAAACGCACGGGCCCACATGACCTCAGCCTCAGACGCCTAGTTTAAGCTTTTTAATTCGAAAATATACATCATCTGGCCATATGGCCATATTCATCTGAGTTGTGATTTCAAGAAGAAGCTTCCTCTCGCCCTCGTCTGCGACCTAGATGTATGTGGAACACCTACCAGAACTCATATAGTTCTCACCTTACACCAGGATTTCCTGTGCCATGAATATTAGCATCAATTAGTACTATATTTCTGGTATTATGTGATACCAGAACACAAAATAAAAATTAGCAAACTATCTAGAATAGACCCAAAATAAATATTAGTTCCCGTTAAAACTCCAGCTGCGGAAATCGAACCAGCATATGTGGCACTTGCCAGCCACACCACCTAAGTCATAGCATGTTTCACTTCAAACCGTTTTACTTGTGAGCATTGAGGCTAACTTTCTCCTACCATAATCATTTATGCATATTTTATCTTAGCAATTAATGTGATTTATTGTTTTCAATAATTATTTCTATAGCCGCACCTCAACCTCTATTCAGTTATTGTTCTATTCTGGCAACTACATGGGCAGACAATATAGTCAAGAATGTGGTTTGTAATTGGATTAGGGTAGCATAAGACCATGTTGGATGGCACAAACTATGTGTGGTCGTATGAGTTAGTGGCCAACTCTAGTGATGGAGTTTTTAGGCCGCCTAAAGGCCTCCGTCATGGCTTAACGACTTAAAAGCCGGGACCGACCTCGTAATGTCACTCGCATGTCAATTTGTGACCGCGCATATCGTTGCTTAACTTTAACAATCAATCAAGAACGCCTGATGATAATTATCATGATTGTTTTCAATTTCAGCTAATCGTAGATGAAGAGAAAGAACAACAGGGCGGTACAGTGGGTCCGTGCCTGGAGGCCGTTGTTCAAAGGTCCATATGCATGCTTGATGCTCTGACAGCGCTGGCTGCTGCCGATAGACCTCCGGGGGCGAGGGCGCTGGCTCTGAGCACAGGGACGGCTATGCTTCGGCGGACCCGACAGCCCTGTGTGAACAGTGCACATGTCTATAGGCCTTTGCAGGTATAAGATAATAATACTTCATTGTGTATACCAATATATCAACAAAAAACATAAAAATTACAAAAGTTTAAATAATATGTATAGTATGTGCTATTTATATCAATTTGTTATTACAGTAAATATGGACTACGCATGCTTTTTTATATTTCTATTCAATAGTTTACATTGCTATAAAAAATATCCAGCACAATAAAAGTAATTAAAGGTATTTAAAAATCAAGTCGAAATTTGCCATTTTGGTGCTTGTGGTGTGACGTCATAGTCTATCACTCACAGGCAAAACACCAAACAACTACACCCTCAGTAGCATTAACTATTTTGTTCTCATAGACTATTACGTGACGTAATAGTCCGCATATACGCCCTGACCAATGGCGTCGCGTTTCAAATATTTGAATTTACCATAGCTTTTGAACTTTTAAAAAAATAATTTCTAGCGCAAAAAGAAATTATAATCAAAAATATTGATGACTCTTGGGACTCAGGAGTGGTGGCAAGTGCTCTTAATATGATTACCACCCCGTTATTGATATACGGGCGTAATTGTATATGTACATAAACATTTATATTTATCTCTGCAAATAATACCTGCTTCTGTTATCAGGTAATGTGTAATGGTGCCCTTATCTTATCATTCCAACATTATGTAAAACACAACCTCATAATTTTCTAGTTTGATTAGTGTCGAACTGCATGCCTAAAGAAACATTGCTACTTCACTAGGGATGGGCGATATTAGAAAAATTATTGATAAAACAGTTGGTATTTTAAGTTTTAAATAAATTTAAGGTTCTAATATTTTGTAATGTTATTTTTAATAAACATTCTTAGTACATTGAGGGTTATTTTTTTGCACAATATCGTTATTTCGAGATTCGTAACACGCTGATTTCATCGATATCAATAAATGATCATCAATTCCTGTACTTCAGTCACTATCCTTGCATGTCACAGGTTATCTTTCAATTACTGCATTCTATGACTTCTTCCAGCGAATGCTGATCCAATGCAACGAGAACCCAGCATCACCTACCGAGAAGGAAGAAGTAGAACTACTCCTCACCCTCTGCGGCCTTGTTCGACAAGAACCTGGCTTAGCCAACATCTTCACCACGCCATTCGTTGAGGACAAGACCTCCTTACTAAGCATCCCAGAAGATATTCAGAAACTAATCCCAATCAGGAGTAAAAAGGCCACGCCGAAAAGGAACCCGCTTTTTGAAGTTGATCTGCCCCCAAATCCGTTGCAAAATGTGTCTATAATCCGGACAAATTCGAGAGAAGAGTACTGTCATGTGTCAAACAGTTCTGTGGCAGATGACGTCTCAGTGAAAAGTCATAAGACTGTGTATGATGACAATGATAAGTTTCTACTGATTGATTTGCTGCTGTCCTACTTAAATAGTGCTGTAAGTATCATCATCATTTGCCTCTTTGTGTGTGCCATTCTCCACAGTCTGTTGCTAGCCTCATCCAGGTCCAACATAACTATTACATGATGTGTTAATTTCTGATATTATCCCATTACAAATAATGTCTCGTACATAATCCTAATCTTACTTATATTATAAATGCGAGAGTTTGTGAGTTTGGATGTTTGTGGCTCAATCACGCCTAAACGGCTTAACGGATTTGAATGAAACTTGGAATATACATAGTACATGTACTGGATTAACATATAGGCTATTTTTTATCCGGGTACCACGCGAGCGAAGCCGCGGGCGGCAGCTAGTATTGCATAATCTATTAAATGTGCCTACTTAGCTGTAATAATAGTGTAAATAATGCAGTCGCTTCTTACATGGCGTTTGTGTATAAAAGAGCAAAACATTTCTAAGATTTATATTCTAAGAAGAATTCTAAGAGGTTTCGATTTACTAATGAGATATCTTTAGGATAATTCCTACCGCCATATAAAACTTTTCTTTTTAGGGTTCTGTGCCCTTAGGGTTCCAATGGGACCCTATTACTAAGCCTCCGCTGTTTGTCCGTCTATCTGTCCATCAGCAGACTGTATCTCATGAACCGTAATAGGTAGAGAGTTTATTTCAGTGTCTATTTTTATTGCCGCTATAACATCAAATAATAAAAATAAAATTTTAATTCTAATTAATGTTAGGGGAACAAAGATCTGCACTGACGTCCCGCGGTGGGGTGTGTTGTGCACTATCCCCCTGCTAACCCTCCCCCAGCCAGCACAACTCCTTAAAGTACCGGAGAAGGGCCTTGGGATGTTAGCAGCAGTGTTCCAGTATCCTCGATGATGTTGATGGAAAAGGAAGGCCCATACAAGAAACATTTATGCACATGTACGGAACCTTTAATTTCGACTCGCACTTAACCGTTTTTTATTTTTAATTCCAGGACAACCAAGTGGTCCTAAGAGCATGTGAAGGCATAATGATAGTGTCCTCACTGCCCGAGGACGACATAGCCAATCTGGTGACAAGCTGCAGTCCAGCCTGCGAAACCATCATAGACAAACTAGCCGCCAAATACAAGAGTCTACCCGCCAACATCGACCCGGGGGACGTGGACCATTTGAACATAACCTGGGCGTAAGTACACCTACTTCAAATCGCTCCTGTTGCCCATAAGGTTAAGCAGAGACCATGAATCTAGGCGTACATGTTTTACCATTTTTAAGTATGTGGTATTTTACTTACATACATAAAATCACGCCTGTTTCACGATCACGGATCTGCATTTGCTATAAATATAATAATTAAATATTTGTGGACATTTCACACAGCGCCATCTAGCCCCAAACTAAGCAAAGCTTTGTACTTTGAGCACCAGATGGCTTAACTTTAACGTTTAATCAAGAACGTCTAAGCAAGCTACGCCACGAGCGCTTCGCTCAAGATGCTGTGTTCTTATCGGTGTTTGTACTCTATATTTTGTTGACAGGTACGTAGCACAAGATTTTGGCGACAAATCATTCAATAAATTCCACGGGTACAGAGAACTGACGAGCTTCTTCTCCTGGCTCGATTACTGTGATACATTGATGAAGGTATGAGTTGAGTGTGTATGAATGAATGAATGAAAATTCCCTATTGTACATCTTAGAATAACATAAAAAAATATTTGTAACTAAATACGTTAAAACAAGAACAATTGAGCGATCTCTTCCATTGTATCTTAGTATGTGTGTGTGAGTTGAGTATACCTATCATTTTGTGAATACTACGCAAATTGTTTATTTAATTAGTGATATTTAAATTAACTTATCTATAGTAATAATAAACTGCGGCCACATCATCAGGCTTTGGCAAACTTGTCGCGTGGATAGACAGGTGTAGCCTAAATATAAGAACGTAAACCAAAGACCGATAGTGTAATCGCAGGGTTAGACTTTTAAGATTCAAGCGATGATTTCGAATTCATCATCTTCCTGCCCTTGTCAGGCTTTATTTGAGGGATGAGCTATTTTTTAAATCTTGGTTTTCAGGAGCACCACTCCACAATGGAAACCCACTTATCCCGCACATTCCGTGCTCATATTTAAGAAAAGTCTTTATGTTTCCAGGAGTGCCATCCTACGATAGCAGCCCACTTGTCCCGCACATTCCGCGCTCAGTTCCTGGAGGGCGCGGCGGAGTGCGGAGTGTCGCAGCCGCACCACGCCGCGCTCGTCACGGCGCTGCTCGCCAAGTGCCTGCGCGCGCTCGACTCGCCGCACCTCATCAACGGTCAGACCATCCCACATCTCCCGCACACTTGCATCCCACATGTCCCGCACACTTGCATCCCACATTTCCCGCACACTTTCCACATCTTTATTAAACAACACTGTAGGACAGTTTTACTAGAAGCATTTGGGACGTTCGCTTCATGATGTAGCTCACCGGATCTTATCAGCAAAGCAGTGTATATTGTAATTTTTTTGCAACAAGGGCCACACCACAGCATAGATAGATAGATAAACTTTTTATTATAACAACAAAAACGAAAACAAAAAACTTAGGTACTAAAAAAACAAAAATAGATATACATAAACGGCAGTCTTATTGCTAAGAGCAATTTCTTCCAGACATACTCAGATACCATCCCACATGTCATGCACACGTAGCCATCCCACATGTCCCGCATACTCAAATGCATTTCTCGTATATTCAGATTAAAATAAAACCCACCGCTCAGTCAGTATTCCATACGTCCAGCACACTCAGAGTCAGATACCATCCCACGTATTCCGCTCGTCCGGCACATTGAGATGCCATCCCACTTATGTCGCACAAATCCCACTTGTCCTGCACACTCTGCTGTACCCTACGATTTAAGGAGATGTTTTTATCATGGAAATTGGAGATTACAAGGATAGAAAGATGTGCTTTCTTTTTACTCTAAAATGAATACACACAAATTGAAGGCCTCGGTGGCGTGGCGGGCGATTGCTCGGCGGAGACGCAAGAGGCGCGGGTTCGATTCCCGCTGCGGAAGAAATGTTTGCATGTTCTGCAAATATTTCTTCCGGGTCTGAGTGCCATGGTACTCGTAGTTTCTGATACCCACGACACAGGGAATCCTAGTGTGGGGTCAGGACTATGTTACCGACTGTTGGATGTTATTTAGATTTATTTAAATGATTACATTTTTGCAGAGTTTTCCAACTGGCTAGTTGGAGATGGTGAGGTCTCAGAGTGGCCGCTACTACACACGCTCATCACCAACTGCCTGACTGAAGACCACGACTTAACATTGGAGACGTTAAAGTTTTTTGAGGTATAGTTGCTTTTCATAAAATAAAACCAGAAAATGATAAAAAAGAATAAAACAATTTATTTGTTAAACCGATAAGCATGCGTGAGGAATGTGATGAGAGTGAATAAGGCAAGTATATATGTAGGGATATTATGTGTATGTATTGTATTGGAGCAGAAACTGCACAAAATACTGTAAATAAATATTTGCGGACATTTCACACAGCGCCATCTAGCCCCAAACTAAGCAAAGCTTGTACTATGGTCACCAGATGGCTGATAGGATACTTTTCAACTTTTTTTTTTGTAAATACGCCACCGAGGTTGTCAATACTGTATCGTGTAATTTTGTAGTTGTAGTGCAAACAATACAAAATAATGTTCCACTCCACAGAGTATAATAGAGAAAGGCACAGAGCACAGTATTCACCGGCTGGTGTTGGCGCGCGTAGTGTCCCGCGGGTACTGCGCGCCGCAAGCCCCCGTGGATGACGACGAGCGAGACAGACTCAACGACGTACCGCTGTGGAGGGAAAGAGAGAGAAATAGGTATGTTATAATCAACCAATCGGCCTGTCAGCAGCTCAGTTGCGCAATTGTCCGCATAAGAAAAATGTATATGATATAAGTAAGATGCTTCGTAAATAAATGAATGTACTATGTCACAGAGAAGCAATGCAGCAGCTACAACATGAAGAGCACGTGAGCGAGCAGATCACGGACATCCTGTCTCACGAAGGCGTCGACACTAAGGAACCCGATGCGGGAGAGAATATCCACAGAATCATCAACAGGTACGTTATACAAAGAGCACTGGTCCTCTAGTTTGTAGTGACCCCGCCTTCCGATCCTAAGTTGGTGGGTTCAAATCAGGTCGTGTACCAATTAATTTTTTGTGAAAAAAAATTATGTGCACTATACCACTCTCGAACGGTGAAGGAAAACATTGTGAGGAATCCCGGGGCTTAGTCAGCTCCGCACGTATTGACCATGTCTTTCCTGTGGACAAGGCCGACTAAGCTGAGAGAATGGTACAGGTGCTGGGCAAGCCTACTCCATCTTAATTCATCCCGGGCACTGCATTGTCCCGTTTGTGATGGTAAAAGTTGCCTCCTGACGCTGTATAAATCATCTACTATAGATCGTAAAAGGCCTTTGTATTTGTACATTATACTTTGACCAAGAGGGCGTAGCCCTACGAGGTGGTTTGAACAAATCCGATCATCCCTGAACCAGTGTGGTGAAGGAATTTAAAGTGCGTCGCGAAGTCTCGTTTCGTGCAGTTGACACAGTCATATTTTCGAACTGTTTAGGTTGTAATAATCAAAGGATTTTGGAGATATTAATGACATCTACTTCAGTCGCTGAGCTAACTGTTAAAAATCTGCTTTACTTTTAAAACTGTATCGCTTGTAACATTAGCTGATTGACTCCGCTTTTATTACCTCAGCCAGTTTCATAACCGGAGCGTCGTCGTCCCGGCATAGAAAACAAAGAAAAGCATTAAAAATACCTTCTTTCTTTAAATTTTTTAGTTGTTTTTTGCTTTGCTTTTTGTGTCGGGCTGTGACGGTTCGTTTATAGTACGAGATGAATGAAAGACTTATAATCAAGTTTTAAAGCCTATGTCTCACCCGTGGTCTAATAAACCTAAAAAGTAGCGCCTTTGAACCCACTACCTTACAACACGCTTGCTTTAACTTAACTTCACTTCTAGGCGGCTCGAGCGGCTAAAAGCGCGAATCGAGGAAATCATGGCCGACGACTGACGTCACTTCCTGCTTTTAAATAACATTACTTATACTATTTACCTTTTATTGAATATAAAGTTATTATAAATAGTTCGGTTTATGGTTTATAGGTGTTTGGGATGGTCTCATATTATTAAGTTTTTAATCATAATTACAATCACAGGCAAACCATATTAAAATATCATCAAGATAGGATATGTTAGCTATCTATAGATGGATAAAACACTCAATCCCTAACTAAAATAATGCCTACTAATACTAGGTAAATTTATCAAGAATCTGATTGAGATCTGCAAATTATACGGAAATGCTATTATATTTTCATAAAATAATGAAATTAATTGTTAACATATATAAAATCTTAATGGTTCATATCATGATGTAAATAACAAGAAATTTAAAGTTTAAAATCATTTTATTCGCGAATAAAACTAATGAACTTACTATGAAAAAAATATTGCGTTTGTCAGTTTTGTTCAGAATAAGGGCCGTTGCACAATCGAACCGTCACAAATATTTGTTAAAAGATTTTTGAACGGGGTCGGTGATGACCTGATTTTGGACTTTAAATATATTTTATTTGTAAATAAACATTTGATTGAAAACGAAGTTCCTTTAGAAATATTGATGAATATAACTACATATTTATGTACAAAGATAGGCCATTTTTTATGTATGTCACTTGTAAATAAGTTAGAATTTGTAAATAAATAACAAATTATATTTAATGAGTCTAGTAACGTTGCTCAGAATTTGTTTTTGGATTAGATTTTTATTTTATATTATTTTTAGTTTTTGTGAAAGAGAAATGCCATAGATATAATTATTTTATTCGTAGAATTTTAAAGTTCTTCAAGAATGTTTGTATTTTTATAGACTATATTTTTTAATAGTTTGCGACCATTTGAATTCTAGACCACAATAAACAGTATAATTTTATTTTTTTACATTTTATCATAATCTTTAAGTGACTTGGTAATTTGATGTGATCTGATTCTCTTGTTCCAGAACTAAACTCAAAATGTAGATACTACTATAAAGTGAAACTGAAAAAAAAATTATGAGTCTAACAACGCTGTTCTTTAAAAAAATTACAAATCAATGGCCGGTTCGTTTATGGAACGGGGTAGTGGGCGAAGCTCTTTAGACTCAATTTAAACTCAATTTAGACACGATAAACGGGTGTTTATCGCGTAATTTACGTTGTTATTTTCCCGACGCTCCGAATGTGTTGCAACAGTCGTGGTACGCCATAAACACACGTTTTATTAATACAAATTATGAGTACTGTAATAATTAATTATGATACTTCTCTACTATACCTTAGTCGACTTTTACGATATGCTCGGGGAGAGAAGCAGCTGGACTCATTCTATTCATTTGTAGCTTTTGATTGTCACATTAATCCTGAGTTTAGTTCCTGGAACACAAAAATGCGTAGCAATACCGATCCGCACGGTCTGTGATGTATGATAATAAGTTGTACAATAAACAGTTGAGTAAGCGTTGGTTGTTTGACTGCAGTTTCCTGCTGCTGTTGCCGCGAGCCATCCTCTCGGACCCCGTCGGCGCGGACTATGAGCATTATATACACGACGCGCATAGGCATTACCAGGTATAACAATACATCGATTTCATTAATTTATTACCAGAATGTAGCTTTGTAGTGCCTAATAGTATGAAGTAGATAATACAGAAACACTAACAATACATGATAATAAATATTTGTGGACATTTCACACAGCGCCATCTAGCCCCAAACTAAGCAAAGCCTGTACTATGGGAACCAGATGGCTGATAGAATACTTATATACTTTTTTTTACTTATAATGCACATCAAATTTCAGTAATTTAGGCGGAGTACGCTAATATTGTTATGGAAGTCAAATAGCTGGTAAATTATCATACACAAACTGACCCTGGCCTCATTCGCGTGTGCACAAAACTCTTCAGGCAAAACTCCCAAAACATTGGACTAAGAGGGTCCACCTATATTGCCCGAGATAGGATTGAATAGATGTACAACATCACATGTTATGGTAAAATTACACACAATATTACCTTACATGATGGACTATCTATATGGGCGATGGGCTGATCACCTGTCACCATGATTCACCATATGCGTCTTGGGACTCTTGGATCTGCCCACCTCGTTAGGGATGCGGGCATGATAATATGTATGTACTACCTTAGGTATTGCTGAAATACCCCTACTACTTAACCTTATAGGTCACTGGTCCAAAAGATAATAGACAGCAAGTTTTACTACATCTTTTGACCTACTATGTATTATTATTACATTTTTTGATTAATATCATTGTTTTCATGCAGGGCACTTGTCCATAATTATTGTTATCAAAAACCAATTTTATTATACAAATCAGCATAAAAAACCGGTCAAGTACGAGTCGAATTCGTACACGAAGGGTTCCGTACCATCGTACATGTACATAAATGTCCCCCTTTTGTTTATTTTTATTGTTTGTTGTTATAGCGGCATTAGAAATATACACAAAAATTTCAACCTCTAGGTACCTATTACGGTTCATGAGATACAGCCCGCTGACAGACGGACGGACGGACAGTGGAGGCTTAATAATAGGGTTTCGTTGGCACCCTTTGGCTACTGAACCCTAAAAACGTATAAACTATAGCAAAAACAGTGACACTTTGAGTTTTAGTTCCTCATTCGAAAAGTATCCCGAAGTTAAAATGACATGTAACCTTCCAGCTATGGCTGGACATAACCTCATCGTTCCACTGGCCGGAGACATGGTCAGACAATACTGCCTCGTCCACACACAGCTACGACAGTCGACCCGAAGCAGACATACATCTCGATGAGATTATAAAAAAGGAAATCCCAAAACACACAATACAAAATCCCACCCAAACGGACGAGGAATTCGACGAAGGGCCGTTCTTCAAGATGATATTCAAACTGTTGGGTAACATGCCAGCGCAGCCTTATCAAGTGAATTTGCACCTTACGTCCATAATCTCAAAGCTTGCTTTGCTACCACATCCGAATGTACACGAGTACCTGCTGAACCCAATGTTGCCAACTGCCAAAAAGACGCAGACGTTATTCAAAACGTTGCAAGATCTAGCGAAGAAGCTCACGTTGGAAATACCGAGACTGAGGAACTATAAGAAGCTGGTTGAGAATATAAGGCTGCAGTTGATGAGCGAGGATCCCAGCTATGATGAGACGTGAGTATTTTCTTTTACAATATTAACTCTCATAAAACCTACCAGGACGGGATTCGAACCAGCAACTTCGGCCTGACCTAGCGTATATGTATAAGAAAACCTTTTGATCCTTCTAATATTATTTTTTGCTATAACGGAATAAAATTTCTTATATCAATTATGGTTGTAAACGCAATTTAATAGAATCATGTCAGAATGGTAACGACGATCAGTGAAAACGAATAACTAACCGATAGGTTTATTGATGAATGATCTATACTCCGACTTTTAAGCAGATTCATAAATTCGTTAAAAAAAACGTTACATGCCACCTTAAACGTGTAGTATCACTATTAAAAACTAAGGGATAGTATCCTCCATCATGATGGACCGTCTATATGGGCGATGGGCTGATCACCTGTCACCATGGTTCACCATATCCATTTTGGGAATTTGAATCAGGAGTGGCTGCAAGTTTTCTTATGACTATTTGTGGTTCTGACCGCCCAGGGATGACGTGGTAACTATTGGTCAGACTAAAAGTAAGTTGTTTTTACAGCTCTGATCACAATCAGCTGGTGGAGAGTCTGATAGTGCTGGAAGAGTTCTGCAAGGAACTTGCTGCCATCGCCTTCGTAAAGTACCAACATTCCGTGCATATGCACAGGTAGACTTGCCGCGCCCATCACCTGAGCCCCAAGTTCTTTTTCAACGTCTGAAGTTTCATGCCCTTCCAGCCAAAGGATACAGTTATGATACATAGTCATTTTTCGTTCTGTATATAGGTACTATATAGCCATTGAAACAGTGTAGAACGTCGGACGTTGAAAATTCATACAATTGGACTCCAGAGCCTGTTGCAAGTCGATTTGCGTCTAACGAAAGTGGCTAAATCAGCTATAGGTACCTACAGTAGTACAAACTTCGTGCTTTGTATCAAAACAGAATTTGTTCAAATATGCAACTAATAGTCAACTAAAAATAACTATACTGTATCTAAATAATTATTGTAACATCTCTTAATTACATATTATCATCGCGTTAGTTCGCATTTAAAAAGCTAGACGAAATGTGCCGAGGTGCACAATATTTGTAGTACTACTGTACTTCTCTGCTGGATTGGGAGTAAAAAAAAACAGAATGCGTCCAGCTGCTTCTCACTCCGAGCATGTCGTAAAAGTTGACTAAGGGATGGTATCCTCTCCAGCATGATGGACCACCTATATGGGCGATGGGATGATCAGCTGTCACCATATCCATCTTGGGACTTTGAATCAGGAGTGGCTGTAAGTTTTCTTATGGTTACTTGTGGCTCTGACCACCATATTAGCGACACGGGCGTGGTAATGTATTTATGTACTTTGGGCTTTATCAGAGACCACAATTTCCCCAGGATTATGTCAATCCTATATATTTTTTACTTACTTTTACTTCGTTAGACCCAAAGCCACTTTGCAAAGGTCTCTGTTGCTGAATAGCACAGGGCATCAGTCTAGCAATCTAAACAATGCTTAATTTATTGATGTAGGAACTGCTTCGTGAATGAAGTGGTTCGGATATGTATTGTACATACTCGAATTTATTTAAGTACCAAAAAGCACCCAGAACCATTATTTTTTTATTAAATAGGTAATACCTAAATATTTGTATTCTTGTGTTTATGATATTAAGTAGCTGCATTTATCAAATTACAAATTAGATAGATAGGTATTGATAGATATCTTGCCTTATTCAATCGCCGTTCATGGTTTACTTAGAAATATTAAACAAATTGTAATAAAATTATTCGAAATCAAAATGATATTTGTTTGTTAATTGTATGTTCATTTCTTAATTTTGATACATGTTTGACGAATAATAAACTTAATTGGACCAAATAGCTAGGCTACGCCCAAGCTGTCCAATCAGGTTATACAACGTGTAACATAATGTCCCTATAAGCCCGAAAGGGGTGTATTCAGACCGAGCACTTGAATACATTGACGTGTGCAAAAGTTCAATTCATCATATTTGAGATTCCAATACAATTAAAAACAAATTATTTAATGAGAAATTTGTGACAACCCTATGTGTTTGTTTACCATTTGCGTAGGTAACAAACACACGCGCACCCTCCTATCGCGTCGGACCCACACATACGCAGACAATTGAACGCGCGGCAAGTTTCAAAAAGTACCTAGGTGTAATCACCAAAGTTTTCGTAAGAATTTGCAATTTTTTTAATTCTACGTAGAAATTAAAGTCGAAGATTGAAATCACGATATCTTTCACACATAAAAAAACAACTACCTACCTACATCTACCTAGGTAGTTACCTAAGGACCTAGGTACAGGAAAAGTTAAGTTATACCTTTTCTCCCTTCTTCTTGGTTGGCTCGGAACACGGCTAATTGACATGGTAGGTATTAGGTAGGTATGTAGGTACCTAGGTTGGTATTACTGGTACACATTCACATTCACAATCACAAAATTATTTTTGTCATTTTTTATTAGTAAGCTAGGTACTAATGGGGTACCTACTAGGTAGGGTGATAGGTTAGGTACCTATCATCATACCTACCTATCACTGAATTTTATCACTGTTGACACACACAGTAGGTACTCGGTATCCATCAAAGGGAAGTAGGTACAACACACCACCGAATTCCCGGTCTTCCCTCACTGGTGCGCCGGTGGAAAGATCCCGTCGAGAGAAGACGGTTCACCAATCCCAGAAAATAGCCCGTAAGATGGCAATGGCCGCCCTGGATAACGCTCTCTGTAGAGCTGACGCGCCGCTACTAAGCTATTAATTATTTGGTGCTGCTCCAACACACACACACACACAACACCATATCATAATACTCACCGTTTGAGTACAAAGCCGACATCGTATCGTTAATTAGTTACGCGAACCGAGAGATTGCTTGTTGCAGTTGTTGCAAGGAACGAATGCTAATTGCGACTGATAAAAACCGATCTGTTTTGCGACCAAAAGTAGGTACCTATTGCCGAAAGCCGAATTTTTAGGGTTCCTTGTCTGGGGTAACCCACTAAATACCGATTGGGAAAAAAAAGGAAAAAAACTTCACCATACATCTACTACTACTACTACTACTACTACTGTCGTCGTGTCCGTGTCGCTAGCTCTTTTGAACCAGTGTGGTGGAAGGATTAGAGTGCACCTTGAAGGTTCCTTTCGTACACTTTGACACACGTCTATGACATGCCTGGTTTCCTCACGAGGTTTTCCTTCACCGTTTGAGAGCATTGATATTGCACACATAAATTTCGAATCGAAATATCCATAGATTCGAACTCACGACTTAAGGATGGGAAGGCGGGGTTCATACCAATATGCTACCATGTGCTCCATCCCCATTTGCTACTAGGTACCTACCTACTTACATAATAACCTAACAACAATTACGTAGTTAAATCAAGAAAAGTAAAAAACAAATAAACCTACGGAACCAATTTGATTTTATTAAACAAACGCTTGCGGTGCGGTGTCGGTTGACGGTTGCGGATTTTGAATTTAGCAAAGGCACCGACAGCCAATTAGGGCGAGGTGCCATCCCACTAGTTGTTGTTGTTGTTTCAATGCAACCAATGACAAATAGGCTGTTCACGATGAAAATGAAGATTAGTAAGACAGATAAGTCACAACCTTTGACTTTAGTGCCCAAGTAGGTAGGTACAAAATTGCATTGAAAAATGCTCCAATGAATATTGGAATAATACATCGTTGGAAAAACTAAAGTGGAATAGGGTCACGGCTTTATCCTCAGGCACGGTAGACCTCTTCTCATACTTCTTGTTACCTACTCAAGATGCTTTTAAGGCCCGAGTAGGTAGGTACAAAATTGAGTAGGTATCACGGCTTTATCCTCAGGCACGGTAGACATCCTCTCATACTCCTTGGCACCCACTGAGGATACCTTTAAGGCCCGAGTAGGTAGATACAAAATTGAGTAGGTAAGGTACCTATCTCCTATACTAGGTACTTAACAAAGAGATCTGAAAGGATGTTTACGGTGCCTAGGGATTTTAGTCGTGATGTGACCTTACATTTTAATTACCAATAAATACCAAGGTACCACTAGGCCTTCAAAAAAAATAGAAATTACTTATTAAGCCACCTCGTTATTAGGTAAGTAGGTAGGCATTTTACTAATGGTGTCTGTTCTGTTACCTGTTTCATCTAGAGTTCACACTTAAAGGTCAAAAAACAGCTGTAAATAGGGATGCCTCATGTTGTGTCAAGTTACGTATTGGAGCAAAGTTTAAGAGACATTTCATGAATGAAAACCTTTGAAATTTTAAAAGTCGTTGAACAAACGTTGTTCGCAATGACGTATAGAACACCCCCGTTTCGGGCTTATAGGGACATTATGTTACACGTTGTATAGTCATCAAACATGTGGCTAATGAACTCTGCTATATACAGGTGTTTGCAAACATTCGTGTAATATAATTAAACCTTTATATAGATTCGATGAAATTGAGGCATTCAATGTTAATATTATTTTTTGACTTTTGAAATGTTGTAAAGTTTTTTAATTTATTGAGTAGTTACAGACAAAACCAGTACCTAATTTTCTAATTATTTATTTTAGAACTTTAAATTATAATCATGAAATAGTCAGTATTTTCATTATAAATATATGGTGCTATGCCAGTCACGACTGTACCTTAGTAATTCTAATATTTCTAGTCCATTTATTTAGTAGCAAGTTAAAGATTCCACACAAAGGCCGTTACTTATCTCTAATATACAAGGGGGTATTGTATAATTCCACCTTGACGGAAAGTACTCTAAATACTGAAAATAGCAAATTTTACTCAAAGGAAACATTCCTTTATTTTTTAAAAGAAGCAAAACTGCATTCAAAGATTTGTTTAAAAAACGTCTACCACCACACCCGGGAATCGGACCGACTAAAATCAGAAAAAAAACATTCTGTACTTTAAAAAAGTGTAATAAAAGTTTTTCAAAAATACAGGAATACAGTGTTGCTTCTTTTTAAAAATAAACGAATGTTCCTTTGAGTAAAATTTGCTATTTTCAGTATTTAGAGTACTTTCCCTCCAAGTGACATTATAAAATTCCACCCAGTATATTATAGCAAGGCATATAACGGTATGTTTTCTATAGTAATCATCGAATGACCACAGACAGCTATAATAATATACTATAATAGCACACCATACAAAAGCACAGTATGTTTATATTTACTAGTTTATACATATAATAGCTACGTCTGTGATGGCTTTTATGCATCTTTATTGCCAGTGGTATTCTTTTTTCTGTTGTGCATGTTCTTGATATCTATCTACAAGGGCCAGTACGTTTTAAGATCCCTTGAAACAAGCATCTGTGGCTCAGCAATAGTGCCGCCACGTCAGAAAGACTGCGAAAATGTGTGGAACGACATTAGCCGCGTCACTAACGGCGACACTGACGCTTACTTCAGGATTGTCATTGTATCTAGTCGTGTCACTAGTTCTTTCGAACCAGGTTATTGAAAGAATTTATAGTGCGCCTCAAAGGATCCTTTCGTGCACTTTGCACATGTTTTCGAACTCTAGGTTCTACGGCATGCCGGTTTCCTCACGATGTTTTCCTAAACCGTTTTAGAGTACTTGTAATAGCGCACATGCATTTTTCGAACAGAAAAATCCATTTGTGCATGACTGTATTTGAACCCGCGACTTTAGGATCGGAAGGCAGGGCCCTTCCACTAGACCGCCAGTGCTCTACGATGGAGGATTACGTGTAGGAAAATTCACAACAAAATCGTTGACACCAATGTTGCTTAGTTCATCTACGGGCGGCAAAATGTGATACACTATATACTTCAGCCAAACTGGAGATATAATTTATGTAAACAAACCGTCAGTACTTAACCTAAAACTTACAGTACCTATTAATAGTTGGTGTAAAAAATAATGTTGTGAGTTTTATTTACCTAAAACTAAAGTCATTTCATAATTTGTTTACATAAATTCTATCTCCAGTTTGGGTGAAGTATAATAATAGCTTCTTATTTCAGATATAGCGTCATAAAATCTTTTTCTTTTCACCAAAGAAAGACAAAGAACGTGAATGTATGAAATACCACTTATGAATAAGGAAGTTTGTATGATACGATCACTATTAGGATGGAACTTATAATGCACATAATTAGTTTCATCCTTGTACCAGGCGAGTGAGGGCGAGGCCACAGACAAGTTAGATGTATTTGTCCTATTTCCAGAATGTATTTAAATATATGCACAAACAGAACCATTTTGTTATTGCTAGAAACAATACTATTTAATATTTATTGTAAGTAGGTATGCCTGTTGAATATGTTTCAATAAATTATTGTTTTTCACAATTAAAATTTGACTATTTATTAATATTATCACTTTACCTTTCTTTATTCTACTAATGAGCGTCGGGTCGAAGATTAAATACAACAGAAGTTGTAAAAACATTTACGCTTTTTAGCAAATAACAACGCTGCTAATGGTAATTTAGCATTCGACGTCTCGGTTAGTTGAATATACGAACAGGGTATTAGTTATTTCCTACAACGACATTCTTTAGGGCTTGAATAAAACACAAAAACAAAATGCAATGGTGATTATATTTTTATATTTCTTCTCCAAAATTAAATAATATGCATAAATATGAAATAACCATCGAACAAAAGTTGACAAAAATATTTACAATGGAACCGAATGTTCGTTTTATAGGAAGAAAAAATATTAGGACCTAGGCAGGTAGGTACCTACCTCCTTAGGTAGTTTCTAGGCAAGATATTTTTTTATACAAATATTGTGATATAAAATTGATAGATTTACATAAAATACATAACTAGAGCCAAAATCTTCAGTGGTCTCATTCTCAAGTCTGATAAAATGTCGCATGAGAAAATATCAGAACGCCCGAATCTTATGCTATGCCCGCTATATTCAAGTAACGGAACGACAGATGTTAAGTTTCCATAGCAACGTCGCTATCTGCCAAAAGAGCCATTAATTTTATGACAAACGTTGCTATTAGGATCTTCCATCCGTCGCCCGTTAATAGAATATGGAAATCGGACATTAGGCAGGACAGCGCTCAAGCGGGAAGCCGACTCGAGCAGAGATTTGCTGACAATTTTTAATCAAAAACTGACAAACCAATACGTCTGACAGTTGTTGAGTGCTACTATTAGTCATGTCACTTGTTCTTTCGAACCAGTGTGGTGAAAGTATATCGAAGGCTCGTTTCATACACCTAACACAATGTTTTCGAACTTTTTAGGTTCTACGGACCGGTCTCCTCACGAGGTTTACCTTCACCGTTTGAGAGTAAACACGTAACAGAAAAACTCATTGGTACACGACTGGACTTGAGCCCACGACCTTAGGATCGAAAGGCGGAGCCGCTACCACTAGACCACCAGTGCTTATACTTGAGTGTCGGTTCACGTTTGAGCATTGTTCTTGAATACGAGAGAGATTTATCTCAAATTATAAATCGAATTAAACTTTAATAAGAAACTTACTTTTCCTCCCATAAAACGTAATTTTTCTTACATTTTTATTCCTCAAACACAACCTCACAACAATTACACATAAAATAACATGTTTTCACTTGATCGTCTCGTTATGGCTAAAGACCGAATTGATTAGCTACGTCCTGACTGACCGAGCAGCCTTATAAATGATTATTATAATATTTATATTGATCTCGCAGATGTATTTGTTTATACAAAACAAGTTATTATTCTGTAACAATGTGTCTTATCCCCGAATACTCAAACGCATCTCAAAGTTAAACACGTCTCAAATGACGATTTTTTTTGACAGATTTTCATCAAAAACTGTCAAAAAACCGTGACTTGAGACGTGCTCAACTCTGAGTCGCGTTTGAGTATTCGGAGGTTAGCCGTAAAACATGCGCCTCAATTAAAACTAAACAATTTGATTTTGTCGTACAAACTATGGAATCAACTGAGAATATTGTACTATTAGCCGTAAGTTCACCAATACATTAACCGACATTTATCAACATAACCATTAGTTAAAACGCTGATTTGTATTAGTGAACAAAAGCCGAGAGCTTTTACAAGCACATAACTAATGGGAAGCTTACGGATATCAAAATCTATCTTCTATCATAGCTTCTATCATAAAATTAAAATGTCACATTGATTCTTATCTCTGCCTACCCCCTGTTTGGTATGAAAATAGTTATTTTTAAAACAACTTGTACAGTCAAAGTTAACACATAACCCCATATTCATAATTCTAATATAAATTTAGCGTACTTAAGAAAACGTCTTTTAACCACATTCTTTTTAGAATCGCTAGACCTTAACGAGGTCATTGACCACACTTAAAATAGAATGAACCAGAGTTTTCCCTTCACTTTAAAATAAAGGTATGATGTATTGGCTGGGTATTCATTCACTCAACGCGAACTCCACAGACCAAAAAACATAGCTGTGGTTTTAAGTCTGTGGTCGAGCTCGCAGTGTAGTTCCCAGCTTATGATATCAGAATTATAAATAAGGTTGGCTTTCCACACAAGAGCCTTTTCTGTGACTAAGTTCGTATGAGCTAGTGGCCAACTCTAGTGACGGAGTTTTTAGGCCGCCTTAAGGCCTCCGCCATGGCTTAACGACTTAAAAGCCGGGACCCACAATTTAACGTGCCCTCCGAAGCACGGAAGCAGCTAGCTCGTAATGCCACTGCGGTCACTTATTCCTATTGTGACCGCGCACAACGCTGCTTAACTTCAACGATCAATCAAGAACATCTAAGCAAGCTACGCCACGAGCGCTTCTGTGACTGTCGTATTACGCTGCGTTTATGAAACTGTACTGGGTCACCTTTAGTGTCGCGACACATCTGCTGAAAGTACGGGCGCCAAAAGTTCAGCAAAATATGCTCACAATGTTTTTTAAGTAACCTATGACACATGAGATTGTGGGACGAGTTGGATGTGCATCTTCCAGACTGGCCCACTGTAGTAAAGAATAGAAAACGCTGGAAAAAAGGGAGGGAGGCCTTCGCCCTGACACGTGATCCGAAATGACGCGGCACGTAAAAAACATTGCGAGCGTATTTAGCCGAATTTTCGCGAAACTTAGACTTGCGCAGCCGTAAAATACAGTCCCTCTTGTGTTAACCATTTGATCTTGCTATTTGAAGTTCCGTTTGTTTTATCCGCGACAACAATTTATTAGATGATTTAAATATCTACCTAATTTATACCTCAATGTGATTTAAAACTTTATAATAACCTATATAGGTACATACCTATAAACTTTATCAACAATTATGTAAATAAGGTTAAATATTACAGTTACAAATTAAATGTAAGGCCCGCATTGCAGAATTTTCATGCACGTATTCATACGGAATTCGAAAAAATAAAATCAAAAGAATTCTTGTATTCTAAAACTGTAGGTACTCAAATTGACTCAAATTGTCGCGACACATCTGCTGAAAGTTCGGCTAAATACGCTTTTTTAAGTAACACTTTTTAAGTACTTTCAGCAGATGTGTCGCAGCACTAAACTAGGTTTTCATCGATATCCTGATTCGTGACTCAAGCTTGAGCAAAATTTTAGTGTTCCTGAGTCTTGATTCAGATTTAGTTCTGAAACACGGGCTCAACAAAATAACTATTATAGGAGAGTAAAGGAAATAAATCACAAAATAACATCTCAATGTTGGACTAGCGGTCCACGGGCGACCATTGGGCAACACTGCTAAAGTCAGAAATTTTCACAGATTGAGAAAACACATCAAGAAACATAAAAAAAATTGTCTGTGTTGTATTTCCGTAAATACGCCGTCGCCAAGTTGAGAACTCGTTTTTTGAAGCATGTACTTCTTTTAAATGAATCATGGGCTGTCTTGCAATTTGGTATTCATATTAATCGTCTGTCTCTTTTTTAATGAACGGTCCGTTTATTTAAATAACGGATGTTCGTAGAATATTACCATAGCAGCATTGACCGAGCATATTAAAATGTTTAATTCAGGATTAATGCAAAACACATCATTGATGAAGTCTAAGTTTTGATAAAATGGAATCTGCCAAGTTATTTGTTGATACCAATTCGCTTTCAGGTTAGCCCTCACTCGGCCGCACGCATATCCCTTTTGTGATAAATGATAATGCATGCGACTGTGTGAAGGGCCCAAATCTGCTCAGCCTTGAAAAAATAAACATAAAAAATAAGTAGCAAGTCAGCCAACTTCAGCAGTAATGCACCTAAGTGTTTAATTTAAAAATGCGCTAATCTACATTATTACATACATACATATACATACAATTGTTCACTAATCTGCTTCTGGAACTATCACCATTTCGATTTCTGAAACAAGGATGAAACCACTGTTTAAGAGTGTGCTGTTTAAGATTCGCTCACCAAAGTCGATGTAGAGCTTCTGTTTAGTTAATGAAATGTGTTCATTCAAAAATAAAATGGTTTTTTTTCGTTTAGAACTCCTCAAAGTGAAATACATGTTTCCAATAAGAGAGGAAAAACACGATTTTTTTTAATACATTTCTTGAGTATTGTTTTGATCTAAATCTCGGGAACACTACCTATATTTTCAGATGAGTTTTACTTTGATAGTTAGGTAATAACTATGTCTTTAGTTGTTGAAACCAGTTTTTTTTAATAATTTTGTTGTTTTCTATCAGCAAGCCGGACTGGAGAAACCTCTTAAACAATGGCTCGTCTGCGAGGGATCTAGACTTGTAAGACCCCCTTACTTCAAAGGGGTTTTTTGTTGACTCTACTAGTTCTTTCGAACTAGTGTGGTGAAAGGATCAAAGTTGACCTAAAGCATGGTGGACGACAGCAAGTGACACGAAACACAAACCATCAGAAAAGTAGACCACTTTTACCAGTAGCAGTACTATAACGAGTATTAAAAATAGTGAAGTTTATAAATGATCCTATTTTATACCTTTAGTAGCCCCCGTCCCTCACCACCAAGAGAAGAAGGGCGACTTGTGCTGGAAGCGCTGTTGGAACGAGTCGAAGAACCGCGTCGAAGCCGTGCCGCTCTTAGACCTGCAAAATCACATGGGTTAAACTTCAAAAACTCTTCACAAAATTCATCTATACGAGTACTCTACATCACTCAATTCTAAGATATTAAATCACAAAGTTTATCGTTGTTAGAATACCTAGAAAAACATTATTATTTTAATTAATCAATAATTAATTAATTAATTAAGAAAGTAATTCTTTATTTACAGAAAGAAACTTACAACTAATACAAATATAATTTACAAATACTCAACTGTTTCTTTTGTATTTTGTAAATCTTACTTATATTATAAATGCGAAAGTTTGTGAGTTTGGATGTTTGGATGTTTGGATGTTTGTGCCTCAATCACGCCTAAACGGCTGAACGGATTTGAATGAAACTTGGAATGTACATAGTACATGTACTGGATTAACATATAGGCTATTTTTTATCCGGATACCACGCGAGCGAAGCCGCGGGCAGCAGCTAGTTATATTAAAAAAGTTCGTATGAGCTAGTTAGTGGCTAACTCTTGTGACAGAATTTTAATTAAAAAATGTTCATTCAGAACAAAGTTGAACAAATAATACAAGTAAAACGGTAAGACTACAAAAGTTCTGAAACTGTGGAGCAGCCTTAACGCCCGCCTCTTGAACATGGGAGTTAGTTCCGTCTAACTAATTACCTACATAATTCATTCTACAAACATCCTACTAATATTATAAATGCTTTGTGAGATTGAACGGATTTGAATGTTACTAAGAATATACATGGTACATATGCGCTGGATTAATATATAGGCTATTTTTTATCCGGGTAACACCAGAGCGAAGCCGCGGGCGGCAGCTAGTAATCTATACATTTTGTATGAAAATTATAAGTTGGGGTTAGTAATAGTAGAAGAGTTAGTAAAACGCATCATCCTCTTGGCTATTCCTTGGGGTTAGTAATAATGACCTTAGTAAAGCTCATACCCGGCGTAAATGCTAAGTGACTTGGCTACAGCCTCTGGGGTTACTAATAAATAAAAAATAAATAAGAAAGAAAGAAGAAAGAAAGAAATACATTTATATACAAATAACACCCAACAGTCACATACATAGTCCTCACCCACACACTAGGATTCCCTGTGTCGTGGGTATCAGAAACTACGAGTACCATGGTACCACAACACCCAGACCCGGAAGAAATATTTACAGAACATGCAAACATTTCTTCCGTAGCGGGAATCGAACCCGCGCCTCTTGCGTCTCTGCCGAGCAATCGCCCGCCACGCCACCAAGGCTGTCAAATAATAGTAGTAATGTTAGTAAAGCTCATACCCAGCGTACCTCTCTACGATGACAGCTGGCATCTGCATTTGTACCGGACTCTTGCCGACTTTTAGCGCTTGTGTGATGTTCAACAGTTGACATGTAGACTGTAGTAGTAATATTGTTAGTAGAGGCTACAGCCTCTGGGGTTAGTAATAGTAAGAATGTTAGTAAAGCTCATACCCAGCGTACCTCTCTACGATGACAGCTGGCATTTGTACCAGTTGTACGGGACTCTTGCCGTCTTTCAGCGCTTGTGTTAGGTTCAACAGTTGCCCTCGCATCACAGACATCTGCCTCTCGAACAGGCTACGGTCGAAGCCTTTGTCTTGCTGGAAACATTTTTTAAAACATAAATAAGGACTTTTATACAGCGTCAGGAGGCAACTTTTACCTTCACTAACGGGACACTTTAGTGCCCAGGACAAATTAAGATGGAGTAGGCTTGCCCAGCAATTATTCCATCCTCTCAGCTTAGTCAGCCTTGTCCACAGGAAGGACATTTTTACAAAAGAACATACTAATATGATTGTAAAAATCATATCAAAATCTGTTGCATACTTTAGTATTTTTTTAAATAAATGATAAATAGTAGTAAAGATACAAAAACTTACTTTAAATAATATATTTAACTCGTCACATAGCTCTTGCACGAAGTTCATATCTGATAAAAGTGGTAGGATTAATTCCCTGGAAACAAAGTAATAAATAGTTTAATATGTTGCGATTTTTTACTAAGCGCAGTTTTAAAAGTGAAGTAGGGAAGTAATCTCACAGATATTTTTGTCTGTTTTCAAGAAAGAGAGTTTTCATATGTTCGCTTTTCAAAAAGTGCTTCTTCCCAAAATGTCTGATGGGTAAACAAAGATAATAAGACGATAGCCTGTAATAAAAAAGTGAACATAACGGAAAAGCAAAACTTATGGTAATGCTAATACTATAGGAATGTAAACATTATGAATAGATAACTTCCTGAGACTGTACAAATTTCAAATAGCAGACATTTTGAAAAAGCTGACAAAATAGAAATGCTAACATTGTGAAAACGCAGACGTTTTGAGAATTGTACATTTTAGGAAAACAGATATTTCAGGCCTGAGCCGCTAACCCCCGAATACTCAAACGTATCTCAAAGTTGAGCACGTCTCAAATGACGATTTTTTTTTGACAAATTTTCAACAGAAACTGTCAAAAAACCGTGAGTTGAGACGTGCTCAATTCTGAGTCGCGTTTGAGTATTCGGGGGTAAGCCTGTCTATGTATAGTCGTGCTCACTTGGTCTCCTGGCTGAAGGGCAGTTTGGCCTGCGGCAGCCACGCCCAGTGGTAGGGGTAGGCGCGCCAGGAGTCGGGGTGTTTGAACGGGAACGCGAGCCCATTGTCGATGGCCGCGATACGCACCTCGCAGTTACCCCACTCCTGTAAATCAACAAAAGCATACATTCAAACAAGCTATCTAAAGCCTTTTACCATCTATATTAGATGATTTATACAGCGTCAGGAGGCAACTTTTACCTTCACAAACGGGACGCTGTAGTGCCTGGGACAAATTAAGATGGAGTAGGCTTGCCCAGCACATATTCCATCCTCTCAGCTTAGTCGGCCTTGTCCACAGGAAAGACATGGTCAATACGTGCGGAGCTGACTAAGCCGCGGGTCTCTACCAATTAGACCACCAGTGCTCTAACAAGCTATCTATATATATAAAAATCAATTGCTGTTCATTTGTCTCGCTTAAACTCGAGAACGGCTGGGCCGATTTAGCTGATTTTGGTTTTGAAATGTTTGTTGTAGTCCAGGGAAGGTTTAAACGGTGAAAAAACATAGTACATTTACTTTTGAAGCCCGCGGCTTCGCTCGCGTGGTACCCGGATAAAAATAGCCTATATGTTAATCCAGCACACGTACTATGTATATTCCAAGTTTCATTCGAATCCATAAATAATTGATCCGTAAATATTTAATCCGTAAATCATTGTAAAATATATTTTATCTATACTAATATTATAAAGCTGCAGTGTTTGTTTGTTTATTTGTTTGAACGCGCTAATCTCTGGAACTACTGGTCCGATTTGAATGATTCTTTCAGTGTTGGGTAGTCCATTTATCGAGGAAGGCTATAGGCTATGTTTTTTTTAAAATTAGGGATCCGTAATAAAATTGCTATTTTGTAACACAAGGTGTAAAATCGAACCTATTTTTGCGTGCGCTGCAAAAACTATTGACAATAGAACAAAATGATGTACTACGGGTTTGTAGATCCCATTAAGACCTACAAAAAAGTCCGCGAGAACATATATCTAGCTATCATGGTTTAATCACAATAACCGATTTTGTGTTCAAAATAATTATTAAATCGTCTGAAGAAAAAAAAAACACGTTAAATATGTATCGTAATATTAATCTTTATCGAAATTAAGCATTATGTTATCAAGAGTATTTATGTAGAAGTAAAATACTTTTTGTTTCATCTCAATCGGATATTTCGTTTAAAAGTTATCACGTGTGTAAGATGTTAAGAGTTGGTACCTATTAATGAGTTATGGGCCATAGTCCATTTATTGAGGGAGGCTATAATATAGGCAATATTTTATCTCGGTATTTCCACGGAAACGAGAAAAACGCGGGTGAAACCGCGGGGCACAGCTAGTGTTTGATAAATATGAAGGAGTTGTGCTGGCTGGGGGAGTGTTAGCAGGGGGGATAATGCACAATACACGCCACCGCGGTACGTCAGTGCAGATCTTTGTTCCCCTAACATTAATTAGAATTAGATAAATATGAAATGCCGAATAGAGAAGCCTAATTAAGAAGCGAATGAAAGGTGTTACTAGTAGTACCGAGGGGTCAGTCATGTCGATCTCCTGGTGCGGCTGCGCGGCTTGCGGCGCGTCGTACTTGATGAGCCAGTTGTCGTTGCCGCGGTCCGTGTTGCGGATTATGTAGTCCAGCACCACCAACCGCTCAAACTGCAACTGGAATCTGGAAGAAACGCATTCAATTGCAATAATTTCTTTGGCTTGCCCCTGGGTCTATGAGTTTCTCAGGCTATACTCGCTTTCACTGTAAATCCTACATAAATTATAAATAAATAAATATTTGTGGACATTTCACACAGCGCCAAACTAAGCAAAGCTGGTATTATGGGAACCAGATGGCTAATAGAATCCATAAATACTTTTATTTTTGTAAACACATACTTATAATACAACCACAACACCCAGACCCGGAAGAAATATTTGCAGAACAAACATACAAACATTTCTCCCGTAGCGGGAATCGAACCCGCGCCTCTTGCGTCTCAGCCGAGCACATGCCTGCCACGCCACCGAGGACATCAAATGTGAAAGTTTGCGAGGACGTTTGAATGTTTGTGACTCAATCACGCCTAAACGGCTGAACGGATTTCAATGAAACTTGGAATATACATAATATGTGTACAGGAATAACATATAGGCTATTTTTCATCCGGGTATCACGCGAGCGAAGCCTCGGGCGGCAGCTAGTTATGTTAAACAGTTAGTTTACTTCTTCATGACGTGCGGCGGCGGAGGATCCTGCTCAAAGCGCCGCAACCAATAGTCAGCGTCCTTGTAGCCCTCCACGAACAGTTGGAACGAGCCTATCTGGAACAACACCGATACACCATGGATTATTGACGTTCACTTTATTTACGGAAGACCAGCGTGGGTTGTTTCAACCTGCACATGCTGAGTTGGGACCAATTTGCAACTGTTCCATAATTATATTACATAAGTTAGTTTAGTTTTAGTTTGTTGCAAATAAATGATTCTGATTCTGATTTATGGTATTGTGTGTAAAAATCCCGTTAGTGTGGGCAAAATTTGCCTCCTAACGAGGCATTTTTTTTATTTTTAGATTTTTGTTTACCTTTATCGATTTTTATACATCGAATTTGGCTGGAGTATAGATGATTTATCTGATCAGCAATTTCACACAGTCCACCCGTCCGTTTTCAAATATTATATTAAAGATAAAGATTATATAGATTAAAGATGTGTACAAGTGACCCCCAAGATTTCTTTGGACTAGTTCTACCCCCATATCCTTCCACATTAATATCTAAAACTGTTCTTGTGTAAAATGTAAGTTAGTACCTTAGGCGGCAGGCCCATCCTGTTGAAGCGCAGGTTGGGGAACTGCTCCGTGATGGCTCTCTTTAGCCGCGACCGCTCACGGTCGATGCGCAGGTAGTTGAATGTCTCCGACACCAGCTTCACCACCTAGAACACAAATTGCATAACATTTACCACTTCCTAGGGTTCCCAGAACTTTTTGACAAATGTAATGTAGGACGTGGCCTCTTAATAAAGTAAAGAGAGGTCTTAAAGGAAGTGACTTAATCCAAACCTATAATTATCCATATCATAATTTGTTGTAATATGTAATTAATAAAAATGTTGTTTAAGTCAGGTTGTTATGTAATCAAAAAAGTTGTAATGAATAATTTGTAATTTGGTTCGAATCAGGTCGATTTTTGACGGTAAATGTGTCTCCGCTATACTCTCTTAAACGGTGATGAAAAACATAGTGCATGACAGCAGATCATCGTGTTTCAAGTTCAAGCGCACTAGCTCCAGTTACGAAAGGTCAAAGTACCCAGGCGCCTCACGTAACTGTGAGGACGATAACGTTAAATCCATTTATTTTATCGTTATTTATATGTATGTATGTAAGTACTACATGGTAATTATTACATACATACTACTTTGTATTCATAGTTTATAAAATATACTAGCATTAGCCTCTGACTGCAGCTTGGCTCGCTTGGACTCGGATACAATAAAAAAGTATAGAAAATCTAATCTCTATTATCTTACTATATTATAAATGTGAAAGTTCGTGAGGATGTTTGTATGTTTGTGCCTCAATCAAGCCCAAACGGCTGAACGGATTTGAATGAAACTTGGAATATACATGGTATGTGTGCTGGAATAACATATGGCCCGCACCCTTCGCGTCTTAGCCGAGCAATTTACCCGAACCACGGAGGTAATCCTAAATTGTATTCAATATGTAACAAACCACGGCCGGGAATTCCCGGCTCTTATGTGTGTGGGGGAAGTCCATATTTAAATCAACCGTGTCTTTAGCACTATGCGGAGTCCTATCTTGGAGTCGACGAGACTTTCGCCCGCCTCGGACAAGTAGCCCTGGTTGGGGATGAGGCAAGACCGCCCGAACAGCTGGACAGCATAGCTTGTCCACATCGGGTTCAGACGGCCCTAAAGTTCTTCGTCTTTGATGGTTCTATTCAACTCACCCTTGTCTTGGGCACGATGCGGAGGCCTATCTTGGAGTCGACGAGACTGGCGCCCGCCTCGGACAGGTACCCCTGGTTGGGGATGAGGCAGGAGCGTCCGAAGCAGCATGGACAGCATAGCTTGTGCATCCATTTTGTCCACTTCGGATTCAGCCGCCCGTAGGGTTCCTCATCCTTTGGTTTGAATACGCCTACTATTTTCTGTCAATATTAATTTGGCTTCTAAATACAAGTTTACACTTCTACTGCAATCTTACTTATATTATAAATGCGAAAGTTTGTGAGTTTGGATGTTTGGATGTTTGTGCCTCAATCACGCCTAAACGGCTGAACGGATTTGAATGAAACTTGGAATATACATAGTACATGTACTGGATTAACATATAGGCTATTTTTTATCCAGGTATCACGCGAGCGAAGCCGCGGGCGGCAGCTAGTATATAATAATTACAATTATAAACATTATTTGAAGTAAATAAATGTAAAACCCATCCAAGGTTGGGTTAGGAACCAGCTGTTTGAGTTTATTGGCGGCTTTGGCGGCTTAGGCGTGAAATACGACTGACAAGAAAAGGTTACAGGCAGAGTGAGTCTCGCATTTACAACACCCAGGGCAAACATTTTAACAAAAACTTGGGAATGGAACCGAACAGCAGAAGGGAAGTGAACTGTGAGGCTGATTTTTATTTGATTCAATTTTTTATTCCTTAAAATCACGGGGATCATATGGACACGTCTTAATCATGGTCTTATCGATGCTGCATTATCATAATTTTACTTTAAGCCATATTCGTACACCACATGACCGCATCAATCTATACTAATATTATAAAGCTTCAGTGTTTGTTTGTTTGTTTGAACGCGCTAATCTCTGGAACTACTGGTCCGATTTGAATGATTCTTTCAGTGTTGGGTAGTCCATTTATCGAGGAAGGCTATAGGCTATGTTTTTTTTTCAAAATTAGGGATCCGTAATAAAATTGCTATTTTGTAACACAAGGTGTAAAATCGAAAACCTATTTTTGCGTGCGCTGCAAAAACTATTGGCAATAGAACAAAATGATGTACTACGGGTTTGTAGATCCCATTAAGACCTACAAAAAAGTCCGCGAGAACATATATCTAGCTATCATGGTTTAATCACAATAACCGATTTTGTGTTCAAAATAATTATTAAATCGTCTGAAGAAAAAAAAACTACGTTAAATATGTATCGTAATATTAATCTTTATCGAAATTAAACATTATGTTATCAAGAGTAGAAGTAAAATACTTTTTGTTTCATCTCAATCGGATATTTCGTTTAAAAGTTATCACGTGTGTAAGATGTTAAGAGTTGGTACCTATTAATGAGTTATGGGCCATAGTCCATTTATTGAGGGAGGCTATAATATAGGCAATATTTTATCTCGGTATTTCCACGAAAACGAGAAAAACGCGGGTGAAACCGCGGAGCACAGCTAGTAATATTATAAAAAAATACTTTACTAAATAGTTTGACAGCACAAGTTGATAATAATCTCAATAACAAACTACGTAGCTACTCGCATTCTTTTGTATACTTCACCTAGTTACGTTGACCCAAAATATAGTCACAAGCGAAACTGATTATTAAATTGGAACAATACAAATTGGTCAACATGACGACCAATCTCAGATGAGAAGTAAAGTAGGTTTGACTCCCGTAGAAGCACAAAATGTTAGCATGGTCTGTAAATATATTTGTAACAATTTCAACAAGTTTGTGAAAATGTTTGAATATGTGTTGTCACGCTATAAAGACGAAATCGATTTTAATATCCTATCAATACTCTAAAACAGAGTTTGCGAGGATGTGGAATGCTCGTAGGTTTTTAACTTTTTAACCTGGTTCATACATAAAATCACGCCTGTTTAAGATAGGGGTATGCAGAGATCACGGGTCTTTGCTTCATTCACTCTCATAACATTCTTCATGCATGCTCGTCGGTTTAGTTAGGGTACTCTTGACCTGACCCTTTACCAAAACGTCGCCAATTTGGTCCGAGTACTACGCCTAGGTCTTCCCCTTCCGATGGTACCATTCACACTCGTCTCATACACCTGTTTCGTTAATCTTATTTCATTCATCCTCTCGAAAATCACAAACGAAAGCTAGTTTTTAATAAATATTATTAATCATCAGAAATTACTTTGAAATGTATGAGTCGTACCAAATGGGAGGACAAAGTCTTGAAGTCCCCCAACCCCACGACCGAACTTTGCTATACGCTCGTCAAGCACGAACTTGCAATATTTACAAGCTCGCTTGTTACAGAGCGATTTGTTTGCGTTTGCAGTTTGTTTTATAGTCAAAATAAAAAAAAAAATTCCATAAAATCACGGGGATCACTTGGACACGTCTTAAATCTACGTTGCATTTACACCTGTTCGTAACGCCCCACCAAGCGTGGAAGATACAGGCAAGAAACCACGCTTGGCTATTTATTTGTATTCTCATCATGTCTTATGCTTGGCTGCCAATGCCAATTAACATGGCAAGGATTGTAATACTCAGACCATTTGTGGCGCAATTGCATTAATTATTGCAGTATTCCTCCTACGAGTTCATAGGGCTTAATACAAGTTAGGATCTTCGAACACTATCCTGTTTCTTAACCCGACTGTCGAATTCCCGACACAAGCTTGTTTGTCTATTTCTTTGCCTTGGCTTTCTGTGCCGGGACAGTTACGGTATAAAAATAAAATAGAAAAATACATGAAAAAATAGTAAGCTTAGTCGCCACGAACAGGCGTAAATTCAACGTAGATTTAAGAAGTTTCAAAGTGATTCCTTTACAATGTATGTATTTACATTATCACGCCCTTATGCCTAATGGGGTGGGCAGAGCTACAAGTAATCATAAGAAAACTTGCAGCCACTCCTGATTCAAAGTCCCAAGATGGATATCGTTCACATGGTGACAGGTGATCAGCCTATCGCCCATATAGATGGTCCATCATGTTGGGAGGATATTCTTTAGTCGACTTTTACGACATGCTCGGGGAGAGAAGCAACTGGACGCATTGTATGTTTTTTTACTCCCAGTCCAGCAGAGAATTTCCTTTACAGATTCCACTGAATAAACTATATTTCAGTTTTCAAAGGATCTAGGTTGAGAGTTATAGTGGTAGATACTCACACTCCCCGGATTCTTGACGAAGTACGAGCCACTGGAGCCCTGGTATATCCTCTCCGGGTAGATGCCATTGTCTATGGCCACCTCGGCCTGCCATAGCAGCTCGCTGAACTGCGGGTCATCTGCGGACAAAAGCGTTCAACTGTTTTGAATCTGTCAGAACGACACAAATTGTATTGACGACCTCGGTGGCGGGCGAGCCCGGGCGTGCCCAGCTGAGATGTAAGAAGTATATCGATTCACGCAGCAGGATATGTCTGCAAGTTTTGCAAATACTTCATCAGGGTCTGGGTGTTGTGGTATCCACGGGGTTAGTACAGCCTGTATAACATGAGCACCTAGAATTTCTTTTCTTCCTAGAATAGAAAGAGTTATTTCTCTCTAATTGAGCAAAAATACAACACTAATAGGTGCGTGAGCAAAAAGTACAACACTAATACTGCACGCATAATAAAAAAGGGCACAACTAACATTTTTTCAAAATTGAGTTAGATACATACATACATAATCGGAATCAGGCGCATCTGCCTGATTTCGAAAGGAAAATCTATCTTGATTTGGCATAGAGCTACTACTACTACTAAGGCCTTTAACCATCTATAGTAGATGATTTATACAGCGTCAGGAGGCAACTTTTTACCTTCAGAAACGGGACGCTGTAGTGCCCGGGACGAATTAAGATGGAGTAGGCTTGCCCAGCAACTATTCCATCCTCTCAGCTTAGTCGGCCTTGTCCACAGGAAAGACATGGTCAATACGTGCGGAGCTGACTAAGCCGCGGGTTTCCTCACGATGTATATATATGGCATAGAGCTACAGTAACTTTAAATGCCACACTTTTTTGTTATAAGGGCAGAATAGGTTCGCCGCTGTTATGGAAAGGTTGTCTACCTAGAAACTCTTTCTTCTTGTAACGCCATGTTCGGAGATAGAAAAGTTTATTCTGTCTACACTCAAACGCCATGTTACTCTAATCTACCGTAGAGATAAGCGTTTTCTCGGTGCTTATGCTACGCAGGCTGTTATGTTTGTCACTGATGTCATTTGATACGAAGGAAAGATTGAAGCGGTTGAGGTAATGTGAGAGGTGCGGATTCGATTCTTACGTCGTCGGGAGAAATGTTTACATTGAGCAAATATTTGTTCTGGGTCTGGGTGTTGGTATAATAGTGAAGTTTCAGATAACCACGGCTAAGAAAATCCTAGAGTTAGGTCAGAACTGTCTGTAGTCTGTCCGATATTATTAGGAACGGAAGACGGGGTCACTATCAATAGACCACACGTGCTCTCACCAGTGCCTATGACCACAAAATAGTAGGCTGTAACCAATGACTGTAACATTATTCCTTCCGTGTCTTGTAGAAACTTATTGACTTGCTTTTCTGTGCTTTGGACCATTGTTCATAGCTGACGCAACCTAAGTTAATATGGCGAAATTGGGTTGACGCGTAAAGAGGTTCAATAATATTTCATAGCATTTAAAACTAACACTCCTAAGCTTAAAAATGAAATGAACTCGTGAACTTCGTATTTTCTTTTACTCTTTGTTCTTGTTCCGTTATCTTGGAATTCTGTTGTTTGGGTAAAAATCCCACTGATAATAACTACTGTACAATAATAAAATTAGTTCCATCTTATAGTAGATTTATAACTTAGAATGTTGAGATTCCCAACTCAGTGTAACACTATCATTATCATTGCCGCCTATAGTATCCCACTGTTGGGTGCCACGGAAGAACAGCGCTGTAGTTGCTTCCGGGCTCTGCAGCACACGCTGAGTGGTTGCCTTTTTGGCTCACAAATTATTATTTTTTTTTTTGTTTTAGCTGTGTAATTTTAATTTTTTTATAAGTATTTGTGAACCAAATAAATAGTTTTTCTGTGTCTTACAGTTTAAGATACTTTATTCTCATAAAGAATTTACATACTCTAAAATAATGAGAACTTAATGCATTTATAACAGTGATTAATTACAGCGAGTGTACAAACTAAAACATACTTATACCTAATTTACAGAAAATAAAATGTCTTCACAATTTTTTTTCATTTTTTTCTGTTTTTTTTTGTGCATACATGTAACACTATACATGGATATTATTTACATTATTTTCTCAGTCGGTTTACACTGAATATTATGGTGTTTTGTACAATACTGTTGTCTATTGATATGAAATCACGTCCGCATTGATAAGAATACAATTTACGCATTACGAGGTTTAATGTGTACCCAATGATGGGTAGGCGATATGGTCAAATCCGTGGGCCGTTACAAGACCTATGTCCACCAGTTGGTAAAGTCAGGCCGAGGACTTTGATGAGAGGATGATGTACAGTTTTTAGGAACATTATGCTATTGGCAGATTTGGCAGTAGGTACAGTAGAATAGATACTATATTGCAGTGTCTCAAGAAACAACAGTGTCTGTCCTTGACCAGTTTGAATTCCAAAATGAAGATTCTAATTTCATAATTATACCTACTACCGAATTCTTATAGGCATAGGAACAAAGCAGTAGGTTAAATAGTACTACCAAAACATTAGCATGTTAATGACGCATGCGGTACAAAGTATCTATGACTATTTACAGTTCGCGGCTTCGTTCAACAACTACACTAACTTTGTTATGGATCACCAGTCTGGTCGAAGCGCTCGTGGCGTAGCTTGCTTAGTCGTTCTTGTTTGATCGTTAAAGTTAAGTAACGATATGCGCGGTCACAAATTGGGATGGGTGACCGCAAGTGGCATTACGAGCTGAGCGCTTCCGTGCCTCGGAGGGCACGTTAAACAGTCGGTCCCGGCTTTTAAGTCGTTAAGCCATGACGGAGGCCTTTAGGCGGCCTAAAAACTCCGTCACTAGAGTTGGCCACTAGCCCATACGAACAAACATACATAGGTACCAGTCTAGTCGCGTATTTTTTGTTATCACGATGAAATCACTTCAGTTTTAGGTAAATAAACCTCGCAAACATAAGTTTTCACACCCTAATTTAAATATTAGTACTACTTAAAAGTTTCATAAGTATGTAATGAAAAAGTATGTTTTAGTTTAGTTTAAGTATGGGCGGTTTGTTTACAAGATAAGTAAATACTGTGTAATGCCATACCGCCTACAATCCTAGGGCAACTCAATTACGCGTTCGCCCACGTTATCATTATCATTCATTACAATGCCTTAGAACTACGTCATTTTATTCTGAATCACTATGATACATAATCATTATCTATCTCTTATCATACAAAACAATACAATCCATAGCAGTATTAGTATTTTAGTTAGCGTTTTTGTTGCAATAAACTTTATTCTTATTATAAATGCGAAAGTAACTCTGTCTGTCTGTCTGTTACCTTTTCACGCCTAAACTGCCGAACAGATTTTAATGAAATTTGGCAAGGAGATAGATTCCATCCCGGGGAAGGACATAGGCTACTTTTTATCCTGTAAAACGATCCCAAAATAGAAAAAGGATGTAAAATTTTAACCATAATACTGCATAAATACTTCTTAGACATTAATTTTTGACAAGACAGTTATCATAGTTTATCAGAAATATAATAATCATAGTTTATGTGACGTCGGTACTAAGGTTATTCGCCCACTACTCTGTTCCACAATCAGATCGTAAGAACCGACATATCACAACATTGCTTTGACGGACTGTTGAGCTTTTGGTTTTAAAATTATATTCATTTAATAAATCAGACACATTATGTATCAAAAGTATTTTTTTATTACTGCGTTGTCCGTCTGTCAGCGGGCTGTATCTCATGAACAGTAAGAGGCAGAGTTAAAATTTTCAGTGTGTATTTCTATTGCCGCTATAACAAATAATAATAAAATAAAAGAGGTCCCAATACAAGAAACATTATGTCCATGTACGATGGTACGGAACCGTATGTGTGCGAATTAGACTCACACTTGACTGGTTTTTTTGTTGATAGATGGCAGTCTTATTTAATGGTTAGTTTGCAATTGGATACAATATAGGCAATAATAAGCAATTATTGTTGATTTTTTATTGGAGCGTATGGAGAGATTTTCGAGATGCGTCCAGCTGCTTCTCTCCCCGAGCATGTCGTAAAAGTCGACTAAGAGATAGTATCCTCCAACATGATGAGATACAATAAGCAAGTATTCCCAAGGAGGGTTGACGTCAGGCAGGCGGCCGGTCATAAAACACCTTAGCCAAAACTCTTACAGCATGATCCAAGGATCATGCTGTGCCGACCCCACATAGAGTGGGATAAGGGCAGGAAGATGACGATGATGGAGACGAGATTTTTGGGACTTAACGGGGTATTGGGCCTCTCTATCAGCTGGCATCTATTGAGGTCAATCCTCAGAAGAGCTTCGGATAGCGCTGTCTAAGAGAGGCTGGAAGGATGCCTCCACCTTGTTTGGAGATTACAGCAATGAGTTCCACCTCGATTAAAATTAAATTACAGTTATTGGCGAATCAAAGAAAAGCGACCATTTGTACATGGACATCATCACCCAAAGCCTGTCTTTATCCACTACTGAGCGTAGCCTCTGTTTGTGCATCCAATATTGTGCTAATATTAAACAGGAAATGAGAATATTGTATTTACCTAGTTCATATATATTTGTTTGGCATAAAGACAGACAAACATAAGATGTGAATCTTTCTTATCTTGTGTTACTATGTAACATGTTTTGATTATAACGAGTTTATATTATAGGTAGTTAAGATGCAATAATAAGTTATGAGTAAATGAATATTCGTTTACGACTGTAATAAATAGGGGCGTATAAGAGGTTCATTAATTTTAATTTATTTTGTATGTATTGTTTTTGAACTGGAATTATACGATTTTTTTTTACATGACGTAAAAACTGACTAGATAAACATATGACAATCAACATACATCCTGAACCATTAGTCCCAAAAGCATCAAACCCAAGGTATATTTCCCTTATGGTGTAGGTGTGAACTAAGTAAGGAATTCCCGGAAATCCACTTCTGAAAGACGTAGCGGGATGATGAAGCCTTTGTTAAAAAAAATTACACGAACAAAGTGCGGCGTTTCTATGCTCATCTTCCTGCCTTATCCCACTCTATGTAGGGTCGGCACAGCATGGATCATGCTGTAAGAGTTTAGCTAAGGTGTTTTAGGACCGGCCGCCTGCCTGACGTCAACCCCCCTTGGGAATACTTGCTTATTGTATCTCATCATGTTGGAGGATACTATCCCTTAGTCGACTTTTACGACATGCTCAGGGAGAGAAGCAGCTGGACGCATTCTATGTTTTTTCTTTACTCCCAGTCCAGCAGAGAAGTAATAATTAACAATATTAAGATTTTAGTTGGAAGTGAGTGAAAAAGTTAATGATTTCTCCAAGTTTGCTAAGGTCATTGTGTCTGCACCTTGAACATACAATATCAAATGATTGAAAGAATGAAACGAGCATATACGAAACACAATTTATACCTTTCACCATACTGGCGTTTTTAGCAAGTCCATCTATGTAGTCGTGTCATTAGCTTATTTTGGGACTTTGAATCGGGACTGGCTGCAAATTTTCTTATGGTTACTTGTTGTTCTGCCCATCCCATTAGGGATAAGGGCGCGATAATATAATTATATGTATGTATGTAGTGAATAAGGGCGTAAATGGCGGGCGTTTCACTAGTCTGTACATAAAGTTTACTTCTGATAAGTGAAATAATAATCCAGTAAGCAACAAAGATAAAATTAAAAAGAATCATACCTATTTTTTCAGGTAAGTGGGTTTTGCCATTCTCAAGGTTCTACAACAAAGTTTTGAAGTGCTAGATTTCTAAATTGATACATTAACATTTAATACTTGTATAAAAGCGTAAGTAAATAAATAAACATTTGTGGACATTTCACACAGCGCCATCTAGCCCGAAACTAAACAAAGCTTGTACTATGGACACCAGATGGCTGATAGATACTTTTAATACATATTACAACAACACCCAGACCCGGAGGAAATATTTGAAGAACATAAGTACAAACATTTCTCCCATAGCAGGAATCGAACCCGCGCCTCTTGCATCTCATCCTAGCACTAGTCCGTCACGATACCGAGGTCGTCAAAATATTTTATGTACTTTAAAAATACATTAGGTAAACTTATCATAAATTATTCTTATTTTAACTTTAAAGAAAACCAGTTAGCTATCTGATTATGTATCTTTTTTTGCCTTGGACTCTAACAGCCAATTTACATAAAAACTTGTGTGTCTTATCAATTCTGAAGCAACTTAAACTACATTATGTCACAAAGAATGTTACAACATGCACTTGTAACTATATTATTAAAAACTGCTTTATAACATTATAAACCAAGTAATGTGTTTAAGTTGTATGAGTAATACTGCCGTCCGATTTCTAAAAGGCAGCTAAGTGACAAACCCAAAATGTTGGCTACGAGCAAAAACATGGGATATGATGTTTTCTAGTCTAGTCAAATGTGAACAAATGTCACTTAACAGCCTTTTAGTAATTGGACGGTAATTTAATTACTTTGGTGATATTTAAATTACACATGGTAGCAGCAAAAAAATCAAATATTACAATTATTATGAAGATATACAAAATTATAAACTTAATTATGTGTATTCTACTTGTATATCAGTAGAATAACTATAGAAGCTGTTTAGTTGTAATACTGTACCATATGGAAAACTAATTCACATACAGAGCAAGGAAATGTAAACATGATTTGTGCAAATCCTACTAATATTATAATTGTGAAAGTTTGTGAAGAATAAATGCTGCAAATAACTTACTGCAATAAAAAGGATCTTCCATTACAAGTTTTCAGGTAAAAAATAACAAAAACTAGTTTTCTAGTAATGTACAGACTACAGATGTTACACTACACTGAAAACACATTTTCTGTAGCCACATTCACACCAGTCGCACCTAATTTTTCATTCAATTAAAAACTAAGTGAAGTTGGTGCGATGAGAACAATCATGAATTTGCTCAATTTGGTAATGAAAAGAAATCATATTTTTCATGTCAAGGTTTTGATCAGTATTTTGTACGTGCGTCATAGTAAACATCACGCAGCTGAACAGATGTTTTCCAAGTACACAATGTTTTGCTGACTGCTTTCTTTGCTGAAGCCATACATGCTTATTTGAAGTCATACAACAGAATATTAAATAATAGCTCGTTGAAACAGTCATTAATGGAGAAAATCGCGATGTAATGTCGTCTTCATCAGGTAGGTACATATTTGGGAGGATGATGATTTATGTATACCTACGCAATAGATAGATCGACTTACCTGGAAAGTGGTTGTAAGAGACCTCGAAGTCGCCGCGGCCGCCGAGCAGCGGCTGCGACTCGCGGTTCACGCCTGGAGAATCCAGGTTGCCCTCGAACCCGACCTCTGGCACTAAGCAGATCTCTTCAGAGCTACTGGATAACGACACCACACCGTCATCGGGCGGTGCATTCAATGTGATCGGCTTGTCGAAGTCGAGATTCAACAGAGTCTCTTCCGTACTCATGAGTAAAGCTAGACAGTAAAACTCTACTGAGCCTCATTTATTTCGTATAAATCTCTTTGTTTCACAATCATTTACACAAACACTTGACTTCATTCAGCAAATGAATCGCCGCCCATAGACTAAAGAGGAGCAGACAAAAGCAGACATGGGCGATGACATGACAGCTAAAAATTGACGTTTATCATAGACAATTTATTCGTCTACAATAGATCATACAATTGTTTTTTATCGGAAAAATTGTTTTTCATCGGTCTTTTGCCATTAGTGTTGAGTAGGACACGGTTTCAAAATGAGTTTGTATGAGGCCCTCATTCTATTTCGTGAGGTGGGACAATGTCATGCTTCAAATGTCATGTCACATACTGTAAAATGTCATGTTGCGAGCTCGTGCGAGGTAGTGAGGTATTATTGTTAGCAACTTCCCCACCAGGAGGCAAACAAGGCGACCGCCTATAAATAGCGGGCCGAATCGAGGCTTGCGGTCACTTCGCTCGTGGTGCTCGACAGTGCAACATCTCATGGACAGTATAGTTTTATTGTTTTTGTGTAATTTCGGTGCGAAGGACGCGTGAGTCATATTGTG
Source organism: Scotopteryx bipunctaria (assembly GCA_949320045.1). Taxonomy (NCBI): domain Eukaryota; kingdom Metazoa; phylum Arthropoda; class Insecta; order Lepidoptera; family Geometridae; genus Scotopteryx; species Scotopteryx bipunctaria. The sequence continues at coordinate 2,353,301 of OX439459.1, read as the reverse complement.
TTTTGGTTATGTCATTTTCATGTGTAATCTAGATCATTTTCAATGTGTGTGGTCCAATCTGATTGTAGTAGTTTTGTTTAATTTTGATTAAATTGATTGTTAATGTTTAGATAAGCCTGTGGTTTATTTTTTTTAATGAATCAGATCCTTTTTACCTAAAATCAGAAGTGAGGGATAATAAAATCCATAAAGCTCACGAATTTCGAGTAAACAGATTGGAACTACCCACACATTGAAAAGATAGCCAGATTCTGTGCAGTTTGTTGTTTTATTCTCTCAGTTGCATTCTCTTTGTTATTCTTGTTTACGTAACCTTGGTAAATTCTCAGCATGCCTAGAAATAAAGACCGTGGTAGAACGAAACATCGTACACAAGGTGACTCACGTGTCCGAACACGACGCCGTTCTCGGTATCGGTTTCGTAGTAGAACTCTGTCATCCATGCGATAACTTTCGCGCTGTAAGTTACGGTCTCTGTCACCTAGTGTCTTTTATGGTCGAGCACCACGTCGGAGCAGAACAATGACGCGCAGTAGGTTCCGTGTCCGATCACGAAGCGTCTCCCGCTGTCAATCTACCCAAAGACGTTCTTTTGTCAGGGTGCGTCACCGTTTGCGGACTTTGTCGCGCAAAAGGGGTAGTTCGCGCCGTAGTCTATTTAGATCCCGATCTGGAAGTTCATTAGTAGGTCGAATGCCACGACGCAATTATGGGGGTAGGGTTCGTTCTCTGTACTAATCTCGATCACGCTCATCAAGCGTCGATCGCCGTTGCTATCGCTGGTCTCGTTCTCGTAAGTCATATGATGGTCAAATATCTTGGCAGGGTTTGTGAGTCAGGGTCAGGTAAAGCCGAGCCCACGAAAGGTCGAAACTTTGATGTATACCTCTCCACTTAACAGAGTTAAACAGGTACCGAAGGGACGACGCCTGTTATTCGCGCGTTTTGACGTCGCTGCTCGGAACACAAGGCCGAATCGTGAGGGTCTACGTGAGATCACGCGGAGCAGAGCTCGACGGCTGTGAAGGATAACCAGGCCATATAAGATGAGTATTCAAATAGAGAAAGACTCTCACCTCGTCAATTTGTTTACGTAATAAAGTGTTCTCAGTCCACAGAGAAGCTGGACTCTGCGGTCGTTACGAGCTGAAGCTGTTGAGCGGAGGCTACGGGAGAACGACTCTGGCTGCCGTGCAGTACATGGTACCGTGGCGAGGCGAGTGGTGCTCGGAGACGTGTGCCGCGTTCTTCGATAGCGAGTACCACAATACGACTGCTTGAGTAAAAGGGCCCTATTTTCATTATTTTGAGACGTCTCTGAGGTGAAGTCTGTAAGATTGAGTTTGAAATTTATGAATGTTGTGCGATGTATGAATTAAGTGAAAGAGATATTATGAACGGAGGATGAAAAATTAGGTGGCGGTTTTAAAGATACTGAGCGCCTATTTAAATATGTGTTGTTCTTTCACAGATGAGGGATCAAGTGTTCTGCGATCCATGCCTCTGTTAGTTGCAGACCCTGAAGCCGGACCCTCGACAGCAGCTGGCACTGGTCTCTGTAGATCGACACCGTACGACCGGGCCGAGGACGACCCTTCGTCAGGAGAGGCCGTGTTAGCAACTTTGATGTAGGTATACCTCTCCACTTAACAGAGTTAAACAGGTACCGAAGGGACGACGCCTGTTATTCGCGCGTTTTGACGTCGCTGCTCGGAACACAAGGCCGAATCGTGAGGGTCTACGTGAGATCACGCGGAGCAGAGCTCGACGGCTGTGAAGGATAACCAGGCCATATAAGAAGAGTATTCAAATAGAGAAAGACTCTCACCTCGTCAATTTGTTTACGTAATAAAGTGTTCTCAGTCCACAGAGAAGCTGGACTCTGCGGTCGTTACGAGCTGAAGCTGTTGAGCGGAGGCTACGGGAGAACGACTCTGGCTGCCGTGCAGTACATGGTACCGTGGCGAGGCGAGTGGTGCTCTGAGACGTGTGCCGCGTTCTTCGATAGCGAGTACCACACCTCTTATAAGACCAAAACGTCATTTATGGCTTTGCCGGTTGTTATCCTTTCCCATAGTTAGATTAACCAACCAACCCCTTAGTGTTTTTCGTAGTAGGTAGGTATAGTCCCCCCTAGGATAGTAGATATGAAAAAGTCCCCCCTCTTGTAAGTGGATAACAGACGACATTGCTATATATGTCAGGTCGAATAAGGTGGTTGGCTGGTGTTGGATAGTTACCAAGGGTGGTGACTGGGCGATTACTAAAGGTGGTAATGCGCACAGGTTAATGCACAGAGAGTGTGTTAACCTGAGGGAGATGCTTGGTGCGTCTGGCGTCAGAAGTGCCGAAGACAGAAGCCGGCGCGGCTGCTGCTGAAGACGGTGCAGTAGGCGACGTCCAGAGATACGACTGCTTGAGTAAAAGGGCCCTATTTTCATTATTTTGAGACGTCTCTGAGGTGAAGTCTGTAAGATTGAGTTTGAAATTTATGAATGTTGTGCGATGTATGAATTAAGTGAAAGAGATATTATGAACGGAGGATGAAAAATTAGGTGGCGGTTTTAAAGATACTGAGCGCCTATTTAAATATGTGTTGTTCTTTCACAGATGAGGGATCAAGTGTTCTGCGATCCATGCCTCTGTTAGTTGCAGACCCTGAAGCCGGACCCTCGACAGCAGCTGGCGCTGGTCTCTGTAGATCGACACCGTACGACCGGGCCGAGGACGACCCTTCGTCAGGAGAGGCCGTGTTAGCAACTTCCCCACCAGGAGGCAAACAACAAGGTGACCGCCTATAAATAGCGGGCCGAATCGAGGCTTGCGGTCACTTCGCTCGTGGTGCTCGACAGTGCAACATCTCATGGACAGTAGAGTTTTATTGTTTTTGTGTAATTTCGGTGTGAAGGACGCGTGAGTCATATTGTGTTTTGGTTATGTCATTTTCATGTGTAATCTAGATCATTTTCAATGTGTGTGGTCCAATCTGATTGTAGTAGTTTTGTTTAATTTTGATTAAATTGATTGTTAATGTTTAGATAAGCCTGTGGTTTATTTTTTTTAATGAATCAGATCCTTTTTACCTAAAATTATTATTTCGCTCGTTCAATCTACTCATTTGTCATGTCATGTCACAAGAGAAGAGGTATGAGGTGTCTTGATGAGTGTCATGTTTTCATTTTGTCACTAAAAGTGAGGCGTTTTACTTGATGAGTAAGTATAATTCTTTTTACTATTATTGTTTGTACCTACGATAGATTAGGTTAGATGACAAGCAATGTAGGTAGGTATGTCTTGGTCAGTTTTTTTTTTAATTTATTTATCATAATAAAAGTTTACAAAAATGTAGCAACTAAAATAGCACCACGGAAACCACTAAGGTTTGTAAAGTAGATGCTATATGAGTCTTAGATTTACTCAACTGTTAGGTACTAACTAGGTAGGTAATTAAATTATACTAATGGCAATAATGTAGGTAGCTGTAAAGTGACTATGTAAAATATTGGAGCAAGGTAAGTACATTTAATTTAATGAACATTGATATTTTTCTAAATTATTTAAGAAGTATGACTTTAGTTTTAATGATAAGTGAGAGCACTGGTGGTCTAGTTGGTAGTGACCCCGCCTTCCGATCCTAAGGTCGTGGGTTCAAATCCGGTCGTGTACCAATGGATTTTTCTGTGTGAAAAATTTATGTACGCTATACCAGTACTCTCAAACGGTGAAGGAAAACATCGAGAGGAAACCCGCGGCTTAGTCAGCTCCACACGTATTGACCATGTCTTTCCTGTGGACAAAGCCGACTAAGCTGAGAGGATGGAATAGGTGCTGGGCAAGCCTACTCCATCTTAATTCGTCTCGGGCACTACAGCGTCCCGTCTGTGAAGGTAAAAGTTGCCTCCTGACGCTGTATAAATCATCTACTATAGATCGTAAAAAGGCCTTAGTAGTAGTATGACTTTAGTTTTAATTTAATATTATTGTGTGTTATACTATCGCGTAAGTCAGTGGGTAAGTCATTAATTAACCGAGGAATCATATGCCTGCCTGTGCGCTCGCCGTACCCATTGTTCGCGCGCGGTGCGCATAACCTGTTTTGAGCAACTGCACGAGTGTATACAGGGTGCTTTATTTCTTTTTGAAGTGATTCGTTAAAAAATTGTTCTTTCAGTAAACTATATTTAACCAACGTATGAACTGGTAAGATTTTGCAATGCCTAAATAGGCCAAGGTCATTGCCATAAAACTGCTGTTTGATTTTATTTGAAACAATGTTTTTTAATATTTTTAATTGGAGCTTGTATATTAGATTAAGATATGTGTTAAATGTACGACCATAACTACTGATTCCATATTGGATATAGGATTCGGCCAGAGAGTTATATAACATTAGCTTGACTTTGAATGGGATACGATCTTTTAGTAAAGAAATATTTGCTAAAAATTGTCTTAATTATGGTTGTAGACAATTATGGTTATGGACACATATATTTATGATAGAGAAACATTTAATAAAAGGGGATTTAATGAGAAGTAGTTTGGTTTTATTCGGATTTATTACGAGGCCAGCATCGTGGCACCATCTTGATACGGCGTTGAGGTCTTGTTGCAAGAGAGCACTAGCCTTTATTGGGTCTTTGTCCGCTATAAGGAGGCACGTGTCATCGGCGAACTGATAACAGGTGCAATAGTTAATGCAGTTACTCATTTCGTTGACATAAGTCAGGAAATGAAGAGGTCCTAAAACAGATCCTTGTGCTGTGCCCTGAGTTGTTGTAATTGGTTCACTGTAAATGTTGTCTATTTTAACAGTAGATGATCGGTTAGTTAAATAGTTTTCTCACCACTTAGTTAAGTAGGTTAGGTAGATATAATTTTAATGTTTTACATTAGATACCTACTTATCCTACCTATTAGTTTAGGAGTATAGTACCTATTATATTATCTGTGGTTCAGGTATGTAGTGTTTAGTAAGTACCTAAATTGTGTTATATGAACGATAACTGATTGATATTGAGGTAATCAAGTAGTAAAATGGGTACCTAGGTAGGTAGGGAGGTACCTACCTAGATAATTTTGATGTTTTGTATGTAGTGATGGGTAGGTAGGTATTAGTAGATTATTTGGGTACCTACCTGGGCAAGGGGTAAGTAGGTACCTACCTCGATACCAATTGCAATGTTTTTTACCTACTTATTAGTTCAGTAGGTACTTACCTAAGTATCTAGTAGGATTAGGTTAGGATGAGTAGGTAGGTAGATAAATTAGGTAGTAGGTACTATCGACAAAAATTGTAAAAACTATGTACTTAGTTGGTAATTCGAAAACTATCAAGTGCACGAAAGGAGCATTTTTGAGGCGCACTTATACTATAAGTCCTTTCATCACACTGGTTTAAAAGAACTATTGACACGATAAGAAAAAGAAGAACAAACATATTATATTACTTACCTACATAAATGTACTTACTTAATGTACTCGTACCTACCTACAATGTGAAATCTATCTACTTCATATTTACAGATATAAACAAAAGTTTTGACACTTTTTCACCACTGAGACGGTTACAAAACTAATTTTGTTGTAGGTTTCTATCAATCAACTTCAAGCAATTCATTCAATTTTTAGCTACGTCAATTACCTACTTACGTCATACGCCACTGTGATGTCATTTCAACGTACGATCTGTCATTCGATCACGCAATACATCAGCTCACTCCTCAGAACAATAAATACATAGAAGCCATACTAAATTTAAGACTGAGTCAGCTATACCTGTCACTTTCTTCTTTATGGACATATTCTTGTCTTGGAATGAGACAAGTGTAATGAATCTGTTATTATTTTGTGTTGCTCGTACCAGGCTCAACGTCAAACTTGGTTACCATGACGTCATGGTTACCTTTGTTACGACACCAAATTAAAGAGGTAATAGAAATAGAAAGTTCATCTTGTGTGTTGGGTGACATCTTTACGTATCAGGGTTATGTTTACATTCGAACGGAGCTTTGTTATGAATGAAAAAATATAAAATTTTGTTAATATTACTTATCTGTAAAGCTTTCGTTGTAGGTAATATTAAAATTAAAGGGGAAAAAATGTCTTGTGCAGTGCCAGGATGTAAATCTCATTCGTCCAGAAGGCAAAACAATGATGTGAATATAAGTTGCTACCGGTAAGTGTTTTGTTGAATTGTAGAATCAAAGTCTCAATTTTAATGTGTAAGGGGGCAAATTTTATACAATATACCATCATAGAATCATGTTTGATAAGGATTTACTGCCTGTTTTATGCAAAAAACACAAAACATATAGGTTATCATAGTGTTGTTCCACTGTACCAGATCGACTATTTATCGATAGATTACTCTTAAGTACCTACCACTGTAAGTACTTGCTTAAGTACTTTTTACTACTCATATCATATCCTAATTCCTAATATTAAAAATGTAGATACTTAGATCTTTGTTACTGATAGACCGATAGAACGGCTCAGCCGATTTAGATTGCGTTACATTACAATATAGAACAAGGGTCTCTCAAAGTAACTCTGACTGTCTGTTACGCCTTCACGACTAAACCGCAGAACCAATTTCTATGAATTTTGGTATAAAGATAGATGGGACCTTGGTGAAGATAATAAGCTACTCGAAGTACCAATCCTGCGCAAACGAAGTCGAGGGTACCAGTAGTTTGATTATAATGCTATCTTTTTTTTAAGGGATCAATAAAAATTATGCAATGGACGTGGAGTTAGCAGATTTCAGAAGTATGAACCCAGAAACTGACCCAGAAAGATGTACCAAACGATGGTAATGATGTATTACCTACACCTAGCTTTAGGAGAGTTCGAATTGATCCCTGGATATCACTGAATAAATGCTATTTGATTTTGACTTTTATTTGGAAATAATGAATCCTTATAGTTTCGGCATGTCCGCCCTTGTCACGGCCGTTTTTCTAGTAAACTGGTAAAGTAGCTATGATTGATTATACTGATCAGCATCATAGTTATTTTTTTTATCGATAAAGAATAGTTACGATTAGGCTATATTCCCTTCCCTATGAAAATCTTCAATTGTCTATGATAAATATTTATCGGTACGGGACGGGAAGACGGCTGTCTTACAGCAATATATTTGTCTCTCTTTAACTAATTGTCTCCTAGCATAGGAGTAAGAAGCAACATACTATAAATATTAGCAGAAAATTTAACCTGCCTTCTATGTATTTATTGTTCTGAGGCTCACTCACTCCTCACTCGCTCGAATGAAACATTTGTATTTCCCTCGTTCGTCCCGCTCGCGCTCGCACGTTACGTCGTTTGGTGAGTGTGACACGAATTGTGAGGTGGTACAACGATTGAAAATGAGGTCCATGACATTTCTGAGCGAATGTATGGGACAAACGAGGTGCCTCACGTATGTCCTACTCAACACTATTTGCCATTAAAGTTACCACTGAGCAAGTAAACACTACGTTAAAGTGGGTTACAAAAAACAAAGTGCTATTCATTCGTTTTATTAGTTTAGGTATTATATATTATATATACCAGCTGTAACCCGCGTCATTGTCTGCATGTTAGAACATTCTTTTAGAATGTGAGCCAGGGCCACCCATCGAAGTTGTGGCCGCGCTCAACTTCGGTAGTATACCTGAGTAATGTAATGACGCATTCCCCATACAAACTTTCATTTCCCTAATTCACCACCCCCTCGAGAATTAAGCCTATGCGAAAAGGTGACAGACAGACCGAGTTGCTTTCGCATTTATAAATATTAAGTAGGTATGGATGAGGTACTTTCAAATTATAAATTGATGAATTTAATATTGTGTGTGGTATTCGGTAGCCTATGTTTACAGGTAGGCTATAAATAAAATAACGGTTCGCATGGCAGGGCAGGGCCAATTTTAGTTCTAGCATCATTTTAGTTACAATTAGTAAGTAGTAAGTATAGTTGTACATATTGGAGTATACGTGCGAGAACTAGAACTACTAACTAATCACTAGTAACTTACTAAACAACTTGCTCGTACGGTCGATTATGGTTTATACCTACTTGTTGGTACAACTTTTAACAGAATACAAATTACGAACAGTTGTTTTATTTTAAGCTACGGACCCAAGATAATATACGAGTAGATGAATTTACTTTTCATTAGAGAGCGATTCATCGAAACCTTGTGAATCGGCATAGTCACTAAACTTCTTGTCTGATAATCCACTATCCGAATATCCTTGTTTATTAAATATTCCCTTCTGCCTATCATGATGGAAATGCCCTTTGTTGAACCCTGCGCCAGCCTTGATTTTGTATCCTAATCCCTTCACGCCAACTTTGTTTATCGCACCACTTCTTTCATCATCTTCATAGAACACCTTATCTTTCTTGTACTCGTCTTTATGGTGGACTCTGTGGAATCCTCTAGTCTTCGTCCCTTTTCTATATTTCCGATCTTCATTTCCCTTTACCCCGACAGCAGTGCCGAAGTAGCCTTTTCCTTTTGCATAAAAATCATCATCATCGTAGTTTCCTCGATCTTGAACTCCTGCGATATTATAAAATTTCTTCAAGTCACTAATGTTATGTCTACTTTTTGATACTTTGCTTGATGCGGTATTTTTCTTATGGCCATTAGTATTGGTGTCTGTTTTGTGATTGTTTCCAGGTTTATCAGCTTCATCAATCAGTTCGTTTAAATCTTCTTCGATTTCATATTTCAAATCAGCTAGGTTTGTGTCTAGCTTATCATATTCTAAAGAGTCTAAGCTCACTGGGGCTGTTTCCACTGTCCAAAAAACAGCCAATAAAAATAAGCACAAATTCTTCTGCATTGTCCCAATTTTTTTGTTCATTTGCTCGGGCGGCGTATTGAAAGAAGGTTGCGACACTGACATACATGCGGTTAGTTTTGTTTTGAATAGCTTTTTTTAAATTAGCAAACAAGGATAGTTTTTTTCGATGATGCGTGGTTGATGAGGAATGTCACAGGCCAGCGAGTACGTAATCGGTGCAACGACTTGGATCGGTCAAGGTCAGCAGTCGCGGTAGTGTATTCTATGGTCATGAATGGTCTCAAGATTGGTTTAGGCATAGTTGTAAAAGTTATGTATTTTTTATTTATTACAAAGCGCCATCTTGTCCAAAACGAACGCCCCCCTCCCTGGTGATCTAGTTGTTAGTGACCATGCCTTTCGAACCAAATCAAATAAAAAAAACTAAGGTCGTGGGTTACAATCTGGTCGTGTATGAATTTTTCTGTGCGAAAAATTTATGTGCGCTGTACTAGTACTCTCAAACGGTAAAGGAAAATATCGTGAGGAAACCATATCCTTCCTGTGGACAAGGCCGACTAAGCTAAGAGGATGGAATAGATGCTGGGCAAGCCTACTCCATCTTAATTCGTCCCGGGCACTATAGCATCCCATCTGTCTGTCAGCGGGCTGTATCTCATGATCCTTAATAGGTAAAGAGTTGAAGTTTTCACAGAGTATGTGTTTCTATTGCCGCTATAACAACAAAATAATAAATATAAAATTCTACGTTCGTAATCGATCACCGAAGTTAAGCAACACTAGGTGCGGTCAATAATTGGATGGGTCGAGTGACTTTTGCCTCTTTTTTTAGTACCTACTTTTGTGTATTTATTTTTCAAAAGATCTAAAATTTACTGATTTGTTCAAAAATATTAATAAAATTAAAAATTAAGGGGTCCTCATAGAAAAAACGTGTTACATTTTGCATTTTTTTTCTTGATTCGAATAGGGAACAAGCTGCCACCTACAATAGATAGCAAACAAGAAACATTATACGATGGTACGAAACTTCGTGTGAGAATTCGTCTTGCTTTTTCTTGGTTTTACTTTTTTAAATACATAGGTAGGTAGGTACATACTTAAGTATATAATACGAATATTACAACGCTCAGACCCGGAAGAAATATTTACAGAACTTGTAAACATTTCTCCCACAGCGGGAATCGAACCCGCAAAGCCTTTCTATCTGTGGTATTTTTTGCGAGGGAAAATAACACAAAAGTTTTCTGTAGTAAAATGCATTGATTTATTTGCGTTACAAAAGTCCTATTTACATCGTAATTATCAAACATAACAAAAGCATAGAAATTATTATGATACCTAATTAACTACAAGATTAATAATTATTCTATTCCTCGTCATCGTATTCTTCATCGTCATCATCATCATCAGCGTGAGCATATCCTTTCCCATGACTACTGCTTCCCTTCTTGGCATAATCCTCCTCTTGATTGTAATGACTGTCATGGCCTTCCTCAGCTGAATGTCCTTCCTCATTGTCATCTACATGGCCCTTGGAATGGAAGCCAGCTTTGCCAAATGCCCCCTTATCATATCCTGCAGCATGTTTACCCCCCTTCTCGTGATCACCTCCTTCGGAACTATGATGCCCCTTCTCATAACCATGCTTATTGTAATGGCCACTGTTGTCAGCAACGTCGTAAAAATCATGGTCTTTCTTGAACTCGTCCTTGTTGAAGACTTTGTGGTATCCAGTGATCTCTTCTCCTTTGCTAAAGTGCTTCTTGTGTCCGTGGTCACCGCCTTTGTAGCTTTTGCCTGATTCGTGATGTTTCCCGTGAGCATCGGCTTCGTTATGGTGAGAGGCTTTCTCGCCTTTGCTCTCGTCATAGTGACCTTCCTTATGTTCCTTGCCGTAGTGTCCAGACGCGCCCTTAGCGTGGTGACCTTTGGAATTGTATCCTTTGCTTCCTTTATCTTCGTGAGAGGCGTGGTGCTCTTCTTTATAGTCGCTGCCAGCACCCTTCTCGTACTCATGACCGTTGTCGATATCGCCGTATTCTTCAGATTCCTCGTCATCCTCTTCAGCGTCTTCGACAACGATAGGTTTGTCGGCGATATAGGGTAGTGGTGCGGGTGCAAGATTGTACGCTTCAAACGCTAATGGTAAGGGCGGGGCGAAGGCATGAGGCTGCTGGTAGCCATGAGCTCCAAGCTGTATCAGACTTGCTGGCCCGTTATTGTCGCTCCTGTAGATGTAACTCGTCGCCGCCGGCGCGAACCCGACCTGGATCGCCGAAGCAGTCGCAGCAGCGAACAGCAAGCTAATAAAACTGTTGGTCATCTTGAGATGTGTACCGCACTGATGCCTGTGTCGTTATAATTTAATAACCCTGTTGCTCAATATTTATATCTATAGAGACAAGAGCCGTGAGTGTACACCTCCACAACCATGTAACAAATTGCTTATCAGACGAGGTTACTAAGTGACAAAGAACTTTAATGAAAAAATTGGCCATTGTGCAATATTTCGAGCACGCTGACCGCAAGACAATTGGGCGTGAAATGCTTTTTCTAGAAGACTTCGTGGGGTCGTAAAAACAGCTGAATGAACTGACCGTAGGCCGTAGGTGACCGTCTACTCCAATAATGTTCAATTATTTGTGCAACCAGTTGAACATATTGGATAAATTTCCTCCAATTTTTTCAACTTAAAAAACTAGTTGAACTACCTACTTGGACTGACAATAAACTTACTCTAATGTCAACTACTATGTTATCAGATTATCTTTAGTATCCATGAATCCTATTAAATGTCTGGTGGATAGATAGTTTAAATCAAAATTCACGGACCTTTTATTTTTTTCTCGGCATGAACTTACGAGTCGTACGAGTATAACATAGGGGTACCTAGTACTCGTATAGGGATGCGCTTACTATAACATTTTCACTTCAACCATAAAACTGGATTCACTAATTATAAATAGGTCTTAGGTACCTTCCTATCTACGCCTAAGGCTCCTCGTTAGATATATTTTCCTATGTTCAGGCTACGTAAGGTTCTAGAGGTTTGTGTCAATGTGAATGTTGAAAATCTGTTTATCTGAAAGGGTGAACGCTATACTACGCATAGGTACACGCATACCTACCTACTACTAATATTATAAACGCGGAAGTTTGTAAGTATGGATGTTTGTTACTCTTTCACGCCTAAACGGCAGAATGGGTTTGAATGAAACTTGGAATATACATAGTACATGTACTGGATTAACATACCTATAGGCAATTTTTTATGCATGCACCACGCGAGCGAAGCCGCGGGCGGCAGCTAATTGATCATAATCTCTCTACTCTGTTTCTTTCACGAATCTTATTCGATCCAGCAATTTTAAGTTCGCTCATCTCATGGTTGAGTAAGGGGTGGATTAGTCAGTTACCACATTCACGAACCTATCTTCACCATCTTTCTAACCTACATAATCACTAAAAATACCTAAGGCGTAGCGCGGAAGTGAAAGATTTTTAATGGTACTCGTAGTTTCTGATACCCACGACACAGGGAATTCTAATGTGTGGTCAGGACTATGTATGTGACTGTTGGCTATTTTTAATTAAGTATTATTAAAAAAAACTGACCATTTTGGCTAGCGACTGGGTAGATGCAGTCTGGAAGGTCTATTTGCCATTCCTATATTCAACTGACGGGCGTTGTCGGATCGTCTTTATCACAGCAATATTTACTGTCGAAAAGCGCTACATTTTTTTACAGATGTTTTCTGTCAAAAAAATTATGGCGCTTTTCGATTTCGACGTTGTCCGTTATCCAATAGTTAGTGAAATATAAAAACCGGGAATGAATTAAGTCTTCAACCACTCAAGGGTTTAATTTCTGTAACTATGTAAGTAGGTACCTACTTACTTTCCTAATTTATTCTCAGCTTGATGTTCATTTCGTACCATTTTTTGTATTAACTTATTTAATACCTTACCTACTATCTAACTTCTATACTTCTCTACTGTACTGAACCAGTGCGGTGTAAAGATTTCAAGTACATCTCAAAGACTCCTTTCGTGAACTTGACACATAATTTTCAATTTTTTTAGCTTCTACGACATGCTGGTTTCCTCACGATGTTTTCCTTCACCGTTTGAGAGTAGGTATGTACTGGTAAAGCACTCTTAAATTTTTCGAATAGAAAAATCCATTGGTGCACGACCGGATTTGAACCTACATTATTACATTTTAAGGAAATGATTAGATTGGAATAGCTTAATCATTCATAATAGGTACTGTTTATTGCCAACCTAACATAATTTTTTATCTTCGTTTTTCAAGTTAAGTCAAGGATGGGTCAGGGTTTAGTTGTAATTGTGAGGTAAACTAAATATTGGTCAGTTATATGGCTTATTTTTATATTATAATACATTATTTACAAATTATACCAAACATCAACAATATAAATAGAATTAACAAATCAGTGCTTGACTTCGAAGCCGTAGCCCTTGCTTTCGTGGTTGCCACCTTTAGTGCCGAAGTCTCCGAAGTGATGGTGGAAGGACCCCCCTTTTTCCTCACCTGAGTGGGCAGACCCGTGTTCATCGCTGGACCCCTTTTCAACAAAACCTTCTTTTCCAAAACCATTATCATCGTGCCCAGATTCATGTGCGCCTCCCTTCTTGTATCCGCCGGCATCTGACCCATGTTCTTCGTGTCCTTTGTCGTATTTGTGGAAGTCTCCTCCATGTTTTTCTGCATCGTAAAAGTCATGATCTTTCTTGAATTCGTCTTTGTCGAAGATTTTGTGATATCCATCGATATCTTCCCCCTTGCTGTGCGAAGCGCCATGTCCGTGATCGCCTCCATTGTATCCGTGACCTTGTTCGTAATCCTTTCCATGTTCATCGGCTTCACCATAGTGTTTCTTGTGGCCGCCTCCGCCTGATACTTTGAAGCTCTCGTACTTCTCTGTATGATAGTCTCCGGCGCCCCCTTTTCCGTATTTGTGGCTTTTTGCATAGCCCTTGTAGCCTTTATCCCCATGTTCATGATGGCCTTTCGAACCGTAATCTTTTCCACCTCCATGCTCATAGAGTCCATGATCGAAGTGTCCCAGTCCGTGGAAGTAATCGGAGAAACCTTTGAAACCGTCGTCTGATCCGTATCCTTCAAAAATCTTCCCGTAATCATCACTAGCTATCCCTTCGATATGGTCATCTTTCTCTTCTATTTTCTCGACTACAGGTATGATGTGAGCTTCGCTGGCGTGGGAAGCGGCCTTGCTTTCAGCTTCATCGTTATGGAAGGGTCCCTTCGCGGCAGGAATGGGTGCTTTATAAGCTACTGGCTTGTACAGCTTCGATAAGTGCTCCATGACTTCGCTTTCGCCCATTTTGACGACGCTCTCAGGTCCATCACTTTCTTTCTTGTAAATGAACCCTGTCGCTGCCGGCTGTAGGTCAGAACCAGTCGTTCGGACCATCACCATCCTTTCCACCGTTTCACGCATTTCCATGCAGGAGCCGTAGGCAAACAATAGAATTATTAAGGTGATTTTCCGCGCCATTATTCAGGCATAGACGTTGGCCACTGCAATAATGACAGCAAAGGTCAAGAGTAGCACTTATATAGCGAACATAATACTGCATCGAACATTGACATTCATAAATGGACCGATTCGAGAGCGCTCTCGAGATTGAGCAATGGTCTTCTGTGTCAATGATAATGAAAAACCCTGTATTAATTTATACGGTGCATTACTCCGCGTTCGAGTAGACAACGGGGCACAGAACACTAATACTCAACGGGGCGACGCAGCACTGACAAAAAATATGCATTTGATTACAGTCAGAAACAAATAAATACACTGAGCGGACCGATTCTCACTAGAACCACTAGTTCGTCCAAACTGAGATCTTGTGATGGTCATTATTATTTTTTTGTAGGCTTTTACTATAAGTAAAAAAAGAAAAACGTTGAAATCAATCTAAACAATAAGATAACAAAGTCTGGAATTCGTAAGAAATGCGAACTTATGTTATAATGGATTTCCATGTTTATTTTTTTTTTCATTGGAAATTTACTGTAGTTATGGAATAATAAACAAATAAACTAACCAAAGCTTACTATGGGAACCAGATGGCTGATAGAATACTTAGGTATATACTTTTTTGTAAATACATACTTTAATACATAATATTACTACACCTAGACCCGGAAGAAATATTTGTAGAGCATGCAAACATTTCTTCCGCAGCGGGAATCGAACCCGCGTTTCTTGCGTCTCAGTCGAGCACTCGCCCGCCACCCCACAGAGGTCGTGGGAATGTACAAACAAAGCCCTTACCATATAGTATAACTTTGCGCTTCGCATGATCGATCAATAAAAGTAGTGAAGGTAGGTAGTTACTATTTATTTTAGTTATTACTTTCGTATTTCATTAGAAAACAGTACATTGCTATTCGCAACACCTGCATTTTTACTAAAAATTGAAGCAGTTTTTAGTACAATAAATAGAAGCCTTTAGAATAAATTAAAGGCTGCGATATTTTTTATGAATTAAAAACCTTAGGATTTTTCTTTGTTCTTTTCTCAGTTTTCTTCCTGTCCACCTCTTCGTCGCATCCTATTGAAAAACGCTTTTTTTTTTGTAAACACACCAGCGTTTTCCTCCATCGCGCCCATGGGTACGTATCCTTCTCGTACATTGAGAGTATCAGGGTGCATCCTGTAAAATATTGCGTAGGGACTTCCTTCATGCTCCATAACTTCCTCATGACTTCCGATCCTGGTGAACTGCCTTCTTCTCCTTTGTTTCATATTTATCGATTTGTCTTTACCAACAATGTACTCCCTCATAAAGAGAGTAGAGGTAGCGTTTTGATTGTTACCAAAGTCACGTGAATGGTATTCAGAATCTCTTTTCTTGTAGTCCTCTCTGAATTCCCTGTCTGCCGTCTTCTGTGGCATTTCATCGAGAGCTCGCGGCATTATTTGAGAGGTGTGGTCGCTGTGTGCGACTCTTTGTAGAGTGTTATCGATTACAGCTGATGCTGAGATATTCTGATACATCTCCTCCGGTCGACGAACAGAATTAACGTTGAAACGTTGATTGTTGTTCAACCTGACTTTTTGAGGGTCTGTCGAAATCTGCGTTTTGTGAACATTCACTTGCACGTAGTTTGGCTTGTCAAAATCTAGTTTGCCAAATCTGCACGGAAAAATGTCTTCATAATTAGTGTCCCTTTAGTCTGTGGACTAGCCGATGGTCGATTGACGAAATGTGGCGACCGACCATCGGTTGGTCCACTAACAGGGGTTTTTTTAGTTTGCAATTTTCTTTATTTTTGTGAAAAGAATTGCAATAAGCTGCAAATATTAAAATCCAATCAAAATATCCGTAATTTTGTATTTATGATAAATGCGGAAAGGATTTTTTGTAGAAATGTTTAAGTATTTTAGTAGGTAGGTATATATTTCATTATTTTGTTGTACGAAACACTGTAATGATTTAAAAAAATATATTAGGTAAGTACAATTATTTTGCCACTTTTTAGACCTACGGTCTTAAAACCTAAATGAACGCCTAAAAATATTCATTCAACTCCTTAACGGCTGAGCGTATTTGAAAACTTGGAATACACATCGAGCACTTATTTTTTATCTAGGTACCACAGGACCAGAGCCGCGGGCAGATGTTAGTAGGTATTAATAAACAGTCACATTATTTAAAAAAATGATAAATATGTTAACTGAATTAAAAGTGAGTTTGCGTTTGTATTTCCAGAATGGCATAATCGATTTGAATGCGATTTTTTTAATGTTTTATGACTTCGAGAAATGTTTTACGGCATATTTTTATGTTAACTTTAATTATTAATTTTTAAATATGATATGTATGTATGCTCTAGGGCGCTCAGTTTTTCGTGACACGCTAAGTTCCTTGAGATTTGCTCAAAAGTTATCCTAGGTACATTTTAGAAATTAGCTAGTCAATGTCCTAATTTTAATGACAACCTTTTTATACAAAACTCAAGATTTAAACAGGGTTTATTTAAAAAAATAGACGCGTTTTTGAGACCTAATGTTACTTAAAATTAAAATTTTGGCCTGTAGATATCCTAATGGTCTTTTACCCATTTCCGCAATAAAAAGCAAAAATCCAAAAAGAAGACTTGTCATCTTTTGTTTGCGGTCTACTCTTACCGCCGTATGAGAAAGTGTTATTTAATATTTTGTCTTCGAGGTCTTTTATATTGTTATATGCTGTTTTTGTCGGCTGATATTCGGTTCCCCCACAGAAGCGCATATTTAAGAGGGCGGCCGCCCACAGTTGAGGGGGTATTTGAAGATTTGGACGGCTTTGAGGCTTTTGCACGCGGTATTGAGGGCTTACGGGCCTTGATAGTTGTCCGTTTGAACGTTGTTGGATGCTTTGAGCGTTGTCAACACTTCTTCCTTTTTGATTTCCGTGCACCACCGGTGTTTGCTGTCTTACTGTATCTTCCACAATCTCGTTTTCCTGTTTTGTTTGCTTTAAGATCGGGGCGTCCGTATTCCATCGTCTGGTTTGAACATCTCCTCGGCTGGTTATATCGGGTTGGTACGGTAGGTACGGCGGTGTTTTCTTCACTTTAAAATGTGAGTCGACGATGTTCTCGTTTTTGTGCCTGTGTGTGCTCCCTGCAAAATGGCGCCTCTGCATCCCGCGGATTCCGCGACGTTCATAATTCCTGATCGAGCTTTGCACCGACACGTACCCTGGCTTAGGGCTACCATCGTTAATATAGTATGGGAAAATAGGACTGATACTGAATAGGAAAATCAGCACACTGTGGAAGATCTTCATCGCTGCACTTCTGATAATAACTGAAGAAAACCAGAAGCTACGTTCTTATAAATTAAGATTCAATGTGCAGTTGTTTGTTTATTTTTTATGAGAGAAAACAAACAAATACCAAAGAGAAAACATACAATGTCATTTTTTATTGATGTCACCAAAATGTAAACATGCATTTTGTTTGCAGTAACTACCTGGTAATAACTAGTCATAATAATGCAGTCAGTCAATACATTTCTGAGTCGTGAATTAAGTCTTTCTCCAAAAATGGTAGATAATCAAGCTTAGAATAGCTTACAAACAACGAATATCAAAATAAGTCTGATCAGATGAACGTTATTGTTTTGAAAATAAAGCGTATTGATCTCTGCAACTCTCATGGTTTTAAATTGTCTATGTAGATAAATAATATTTATAAAACAATGTATGTTGTCATTGAATGTTGAATCAAAACTAAATAGTCAGTCAAGCTAGTGTACTAAGACGAGATAGTTCATCATGAAAATTCAGTTATTAATATTTATTCTAGGATTACTTACCGTTATTTCAACTGATGGGAGATTGATTCAGAAGAATAAGACAAGAATTGTTGAAGTGGCTGTAACAGAAAAGCCGAATCCGGCCATTCGACTTACCAGAGATATTGAAAATGATTCTTTAACGGGGTTTTCTAAGGAAGAATCAGTTCAAAGTGAAGAATTTATTAAATCTTACAATAGAAGAGCAAGATTCTTCTTTAAGTCGAAATCAAAAGCCCCAAAAGCACAAGCACAGAAAACACGTATCATCAGAGATTCCATGGAAAATATAAAACACAGTAAAAGTGAGAAACCTAAAAATGAACTTAAACTGCCTGCTGATATAAAAACGAAGACAGTTTTAGTGAAAAAGCCAATACCTAAGTTTTATGAAAAGGATTATGATGATTTTCAATCAGAGATAAGCAATACTCATATAATCGCAGATTCCTTCGACAATGAAGATGAAGACTTTAATTTAGAAGACTACGATTTCGATATCAATCACGATGAATTTACCAGTGGAAGAAAACACTTAGAACCCAGAATAAGTATCAAGAACATTGAAGGTGATACTAGAAAACCAAATATGAAAATAATTAGTAAGATAATAGTACCAGTGAGCCTCAAAACTGTTTCGAATAAAAAAGAGAGAGCTACAGATCAAGATTCTGAAACGTCTGTCGTTACAAAAATGTTTGATTACTATGATGATATAACTACAACAAAATCTCCGGAAAAAAACGACAGAGCCCAGGACGATGAGTACAGTGACGAGAATGAAGACAACAAAAAATCAAATCACAAAAGTTATTCAAGGACTATTAGATCGTGGAACGTCAATTTGTTTGGAAACAATTTTAAAGACAATATGCCAAGGATTATGACAAAGTATTTAGGTGTGTTGCCATTGTTTCCTCAGGCACCAAGTTATTATAAAATCAAAGATAATTCAGATTTAGTGGGGATTTCGGTGGACCCTTTACATGGTAGATAATTTATATTGTAAACCTATATGTTGTATACATAATCAAGATAATTATACCTGGGATTGACATTATATGAATTAAAATATTGTATTAGTTTAATTGAGTTCTGCAACAGCCAAGTGGCGGAGGTAATAAAAATATAATAATAGTAAACGACTGTTTTTATTAAAAGTAGAAAAATAAAATACACAACAATAGTTTCATAACTGTCATTTCTAAGTATAAAACCAAAAAGTAACAACGTTTGCATTGAGAACATTAGCAGTTTGAAAGAAGGTCTATTTATATGAAATATCACACGGTAAATGATTTACCATCTGTACTGATCAGAA
The DNA here is from genome assembly GCA_949320045.1 of Scotopteryx bipunctaria. Classification (NCBI taxonomy): domain Eukaryota; kingdom Metazoa; phylum Arthropoda; class Insecta; order Lepidoptera; family Geometridae; genus Scotopteryx; species Scotopteryx bipunctaria. The sequence continues at coordinate 2,333,846 of OX439459.1, read as the reverse complement.
TAATCTGCATTGTTACTTAGCGCAGTTTGTTTTGCCACGTCTCGGTATTTATTAAAATGTCCCTCAAATCCTTTCATATTGTCGTGTCCAACATTATTGTTTTCAAATCTATTCTTTTCTGAGCCTCCAGATTTGTTAAAAGAACTAGATTGATTTCCTAATGACGCTGCTGCGTTAGATGATAGAAGACCTTCAGAGCCTCCGAAGTGAGCCTTAATACTGCCCTTTTCCTCACCTTTGGCACTGCTATTATCATTATTATAAAACTCCTTATCTTCTTGATATTCATCTTTATGATAAACCCTATGAAAGCCTTTCATGTTTTCACCTTTGTCTTGATTTCTGCTCAAAATGTAATTTGCATCTTTCTTATTATCTTCAGAGCCGAATTTATTGGCAAAGGAATCCACAAAATCTTTGAATCCAGTATATTTGTGTTCATTTTGTTCATATTTTGTTTCATCGCTTTCCTTTTCCTTATCGCCTTTTTCGTGTTTACTAAAATCGTGTTTATTAATATATCCCTTCTCTGTAACTGTGTCTGCTTTAAGTTCATTGTGTCCATGATGTAATTGAGAACTTGTAGTTTCATGATCCACGGGTGAATAGCCGTTTTCTAATCGACGATTTCTCATAGAATGATCGTTCATATCAAACTGATTTCCCCAAGGTATACCTTTAAAAGAAAGTTCATCATCATGGTTTTTGTCAAAATAATCATTTAAAATGAATGAGAAGAATGGATCGTGTCCCATCATTGGATTATCGGTAGTTTGTTCTTTATAGTAATTAGTGGTTAGGACAGGATTAAAGGAATCCGGTATATCATGGGAGAGATCTTCGTGGATTGGTATAACTCTAGCTGAATCTACAGCGTAACGTTTGTCTTTTGCTTTCTCCATTTCTGAATTCATCTTGATGTACTCATATTCATAAGGATTTTGATGGTAAGACGGCCAGTTGTCGTAGACCCCTCTGAAGCCCGTTCTGATATCTTCATCATCGGTTGGGTATTCATCGTTTGCGTCATACCGGGATATCATTTCGTTGTCCTGAGGCTGATAGTGCATCGCCGACTTGAGCCTTTCGTACATCATATCGGTACGTATCTTCGAAGGAAGGAACTTTGAATTGTACTTCGATTCCGCTTTCAGCATAGCATAGTCCAGGTCTCTTTTTGACAGAACTGACTCCTGCGGCACAAAATTTTGCTTCGTGAAATCTATCGGATGGTACTGGATCGGGGAGAGAAACTTCTTCAGTTCGGTGTAGTTTTCTAGCACAGGCTCAGTGGTCCCATCGCTGCCGAACATAGATAGCGTGCCAGGGTTATTGTTCACTTTCTTATACATGTATCCAGTCTTGATCGGCGCGGGGTCTGATCTCGATTTCCTAGATACGAAGACGCGGTGGACTTGCATCTCTGACGTCACGCATGTTATGAGCATGAGACACAGTATTATTAAAACACTCATAGCTTTCCACTAACGTGTTTTCTCAGTCCAGTGGAGAGGTGAACTGGAAGTGGGCGTTCCCAGTGATGTTTATATGAATTGTTTATTATTGCCGCCGCGCGGAAAAACAATGAGGAGACAATGGCGGGTCAGTTGATTGAGAAATATCCCGCGACCGTAATGCCGGGTGGCTGGAATCGTATTTACAGAAATTCAATACAAATGCTCAACAAAGTAAAGCTGTGTGAAAACAAAAGGCAATCAAACAAAACATAAAACGTGTTTTTTTTATACATGTGCCGCTGGCCGCCAGTAAAAAAATGGACGGGCGGCTTTGGTTCCTTCATTAGCTTCATCTGTAACACATGGCAATGGGCAACTATCAGCTAGTCGAAGCACAGAATGAGACTTGAATTTTACACACACACACACACAAACATACAGTATCCCTAATCGGGTGGTTAGAGCTACAGGTAAACATAAGAAAACTTGCAGACACTTCTGATTTAAAGTCCTAAGATGGATATGGTGAACTGGTGGCAGGTGATCAGCCCATCGCCCTTATAGGTGGTCCATCATTTTGGAGAGGATAGGTACACTTGAATCTAAATCTCCTTTAAAAGAGAGACAGTCAATACCGCTACGCTACGACTGTCCTACAATTTAATTATCAATATCAATAAGTTCTCGCCATTCACGGCTCTATAACCACAGACAATGGTCGCGTCCCTCGACCGGTTTCACAACACTATAGAACCTAATAATTCATTGTAAAGCTAATTACCTATACTTCAGCCAATCTGGAGATACAATTTATGTAAACAAGCGGTCACGTATCTTTAGTTATTACGATGAAATCACTTTAGTTTTAGGTAAATAAACCTCAAGTTTTTACACCTTAATTTAACTATTAGTTTTACTGTTTTAACTATTAAGTGGAAGCGCTCATGGTGTAGCTTGCTTTGATGTTCTTGATTGATCGTTGAAGTTAAGCAACGTTGTGCGCGGTCAGAATTTGGATGGGTGACCGCAAGTGCCATTACGTCCATGCTTCGGAGGGCACGTGAAACTGTCGGTTCCGGCTTTTAAGTCGTTAAGCCATGACGGAGACCTTTAGGCGGCCTAAAAACTCCGTCACAAGAGTTTGTCTCTTGCAAGAGTTGGAGCTCTTGCTTCCCAGCCAATATTCATAGTACAATCTATTGGCCTACAAAGTTCCATACAGATTGGATTAACGGTTCGAAAGTTACGCTCTAACAAATATATCCACAAACGCCAAATCGCTCAAGTTGCCATTGAGATCTTCGCTCGCTCGATCAACAAGTTAGAGTTAATACATACATACATATTATCACGCCCGTATCCCTAATGGGGTGGCCAGAGCCACAAGTAAACATAAGAAAACTTGCAGCCACTTCTGATTTAGCCCTAAGATGGATATGGTGGAACCATGGTGACAGGTGATCAGCCCATCGCCCATATACGGCATGCTCGGGGAAAGAAGCATCTGAACCCCATTCTATGCTTTTTCTTTACTTCCAGTCCATCAGAGAAGTTAGTAGTGAAGTACCTAAGTAAGTAGTAGATTTTGTACTGTAATCAAGAATTATATCTACTATAGACAATGGTCTAATGAAGACTTACATGCATAAATGAAGTGCAAGAAACCTCAGGGTGCGAATGCAAAACTTGCGGATTGTTGACATCGCTTGCGTGATCTCAGTGCGGGGCTAACTACTGCTGGTAGTGCAATATGGTTTTTTATAATATAGGGCTGGGAACCTGGCAAGTCGAGAAGATGTATAAAAAAGTATATAAGTATTCTGATCAGCCATCCAGTTCCCATAGTACAAGCTTTGCTTAGTTTGGGGCTAGATGGCGCTATGTGAAATGTCCACAAATATTTATTATTACTCGCTTTCGCCCACGGCTTTGCTCGCGTGGTATGCCGACGATGAATCATGGTCACAGGTGATCAGCCCATCGCCCATATAGATTCATCAAGTTGGAGAGGATACTATCCCTCAGTCGACTCTTACGACATGCTCGGGGTGAGAAGCAGCTGGACGCATTCTATGTTTTTTCTTTACTACCAGTCCAGCAGAGAAGTAGAGGTAAAATAACGGACAATAAGAATGTGAAGAAAATTAAACAGATCGAATCCTCAAAGACTTTATTGTATAGTTATCGATTTATATTAACATTCACGTTATACAAAAATAATATTCTAGTTATCTAATATTTTGTACAGATTAAGCCTCGAGAGAGAAGTCCACAAACATGCCCAACTTCATAAATTCAGTTTTTGTAATTTAAAATTTTAGGATTATCCTTTGTCAAATAAAAGTACATTCAAACAAAGCCCAATTAATAAAATGTATATTCACAATTCATATTATTTGTGATTCTATTCGTTTTTGAATAGGGGGGGTAACTAACTATGTATATGGTATTATTTGTGTGAGTATTTTTTTAATGTTCGATTATGTCATTTTATAAAAATAAATTAGACAAAAATATACTTTAATATTTTATTGCATTATTGTATGATGATGTGGACGGTTCGATAATACATTAATACATATGTATTACTTACTAAAATTTATAAAACAATCAAGAATAGTATGTAATATTTCAAACAAAAATTTAATCATACAAAAAAAGTTGTCATCAGTATAAATATATATTTTATTTATACTGATGTAATTCATTATGATTTTCACGTTTATTTTAAGTTGTGATTTAGTAAAAGCAATAATTGTATGCAAAATACAAGATTCAGATCTTTGGCTATCTTAGTTGGTAACCATTTAAATCTATTGTAAAGTGACCGACATATTTGTCAAAAACATCAAATCAAATAGATTCTGAAACTTCCCTAACTAATATTATGCGAAGAATTGCAACAAAAAAACGTTTCCAAAGGTTAGATTTCGTAACGTTTCTAAAAAAAATTCGGTTGTTTTCACACTACGGCGAATCCCGCCGAGCATGCATAGTGCTATTTTTTAATATCTTTACTAGTCACATCCATGGCTGCAACTAATCATAAAAAACGAACGTTCTTATGACGCATTGAATATCTATCTACACAATGTAGTACCAGAATCATGTTTAATATGATAAAACAATTTAAAGATCATTATTAAAAACTACCAAAAATTTAAAAGTGGGGTACACTGAATTGATTAATTTTGGTAAGGTAATTGCATCCCAATCGCAACGTCAACGCAAATAATGCTCGAGTGGGACGCAATGACACAAAATGTGGGACACAAAGACAATGGACCTTTAAGACTTATTTTTCAAAGGTCTCAAAGAAAAAATAACAATGAATCCTGCATGATTTACGCTAAACACAGTTCTAGTAATATCTACACAGTTTATTAGGTACTGTATCCCACAATCATGTTCAATATGATAAAACAATTAAAAGTTCATTACTAAAAACTACCAAAAATTTAAAAGTGGGATACATCGAATTGATTAATTTTGGTAGGGTAATTGCATCCCAATCGCAACTTTATCAGGTTACAACGTCAACGCAAGTAATGCTCGAGTGGGACGCAATGACACAAGGTCAATGGACCTTTAAGGCTTATTTTTACACAGGTCTCAAAGAAAAAAAAACAATAAATCCTGCATGATTCACGCTAAACACAGTTCTAGTATATGGACATTAATATCTAATGTACTAAAAACATAATATGTTGATTAATTTCTATTACAACAATGACCATAAAACGTTGGTAACTCGTCGCTCATACGAATTACATATTTTCTTAAATCGAATTTTAATTCTATATTATAATATTTCCAATGAAATATATATTGCATTTACTCTACGAGTAACGACTGAATTTCACTACTAATTAAATTATATATTTACGTAAACGTTTATTTAAGACGCCAAGAGGTTTAGGGTCCAATTATTCATAGCATAATATGAATTAAGACTAGAAATTTAAAGGCACAAAACTCACAACAGAATTAATATTTAAGATTTGTACCTAATCGTGTGCAATCGCTTGAATATAAATTACTGCTATTACTTTTATCGTCTTGTCACTCATTAAGTAACCTATTAGGTTAATGACAGGTTGGCCCTAAACTGGGCTCACTGACCGTTAGTAAAACATCTAGTGGTGAAAGGGTTAAAGTGCAACGAGATAACGCTCATTTCGTACTTTTTAACAAATACATAATATAATCGTCAAAATAAAATAAGTGACTTCAAATTTGTATAGAGTTTGGGCTAATTTATTCGTATTTATTTATTACTACAACAAACATATTTTATTTAACAAGCAATACAGTTCAATTTGAGTAAGTTCCTTTCTGATTTGTTCTTGGAATACTTTCATTTTGAGGTACGACATAATCATAACTCCTTCCATCACCATCATCTCCCTGCCCTTATCCCACTTAAGTGGGGTCGGCACAACATGTTTTCCTCTTCCATTCCCCTCTGTCAGCCGTCATTTCAGTATTCACTCCTTTCTTACTCATATCATCATTCACGCAATCCATCCATCTCTTCTTTGGTCTACATCTACCGTTGTATCCATCCACTTTCATATCTAACATTCTTCTCGTCACGTGACATTCATCCCTCCGCATGACATGCCCATACCATGCTAATCTATTGCTCCTCAACTTTTCCGTCACAAGCGCTACTTTCAAACTTCCTCTAATATATTCATTTCGTATCTTATCCATTCTCGTCACTCCACACATCCATCTTAACATTCTCATCTCCGTTGCATGCTTCATTCATCTTCTTTCATCCGTCCCTTTGATTGCCCAACATTCTGATGTCAACGCATCCATTACCAGGAGGAACAAATAAGGGCTCAAAGCCGATCCCTGGTGCAAGCCTACAGCCACATTGAACATATCGGTAACACCGGCCTCAGACCGGACATGTGTATTCGCTCTGTCATACATAGCACGTACAAGTTGCACGTACTTACCAGGCACTCTCTTCTCTTTCATTGCCCACCACAGAACCTCACGGGGCACCCTATCGTATGCCTTCTCCAGGTCAATGAACACCATATTCAGGTTTTTGTGCACTCGTCTATATTTCTCGCAAAGTTGGCGAAAAGCGAATATGGCGTCCGTTGTTCCGCGTCCAGGCATAAACCTTTATTCCTCTATAGTTGTTACAGTTCTGTACATCAACCTTGTTTTTGAAAATGGGCACCAGCGAACCATTCTTCCGGGATCGCCTCTTCTTGTAACAACTTATTGAAGAATAAAGCCAGCCACCTCCATGCATCCACCTTTAAAAACTTCCACACTTCAACTAGTATGCGGTCTGGCCCTACAGCTTTTCCATTCTTCATACCTTGCACTGCCATTTTAACCTCATCCATACTTATCTCTTTCACCACAGCTATATTTAGTGGTGCTCTAGGATTATAATATGCATTCCAATCATTCTCCTCATTCATCAGCTTTTCAGAGTTGATTAAATTTTTTTTAAGACATGCAAATGGTACAAATTATAGCTGTACCTTTTATCTCGATCTTTTAAAAAGGAACAGACTGTCAAATTAATTTTAGTTTAGGAAAATGAACAGAAATAAGACCAATATCATAAACTAGAATTAAACTAAATAAAATAATCAATAAACAAACTCAAAATATACGCTACATATTTACATACTAATATTTGGTATTTACAATACTATTTATTTAATGTGCAAAAAAAATTAAATATATGTACTTCAAATCTGAATTATTGAGACATTTCTTAATCTTATTTTGTCATGCGATATGACCACAAAAATAATATGTTAAACTTAAAGTAACATATAAATTTTATTGTATAATAAATGGTATACACACAAACACTGCCTCACTACATACTTTACTTGTATAGTTCAATGAATTTTACTAGGATATAGCATTAAATCATCATCATCTTCCTGCTCTTATCCCACTCTATGTGGGGTCGGCACAGCATGATCTTTTTTGGATCATGGTGTAAGAGTTTTGGCTAAGGTGTTTTATGACCGGCCGCCTGCCTGACGTCAACCCTCCTTGGGAATACTTGCTTATTGTATCTCATCATGTTGGAGGATACTATCCCACAGTCGACTTTTACGACATGCTCGGGGAGAGAAGCAGCTGGACGCATTCTATGTTATTTCTTTACTCCCAGTCCAGCAGAGAAGTAGAATAGCATTAAATCAATTAGATAACATTTATTTTTGTCCTAAAAATTTGGTCAGATTAATCATAATCGAATTAAATTCGATCTCCCAGCCGCCATTTTTACACTTTTAGTTCCCATAAAGTATGCCTAAGGCGCTGTTTACTCACAAAGCTCGGAACAATATATACATGGAAGCCAGGTTAAAATAGCTGATAATATTTATAGTATGTTGCTTCTTACTCCTATGCTAGGAGGCATTAGTTAGTTTAGTTTATTAGTTAAAGAGAGACAAATATATTGCTGTAAGACAGCCGTCTTCCCGTTCCGTACCGATAAATATTTATCATAGACAATTGAAGATTTTCATAGAGAAGGGAACATAGCCTCATCGTAACTATTCTTTATCGATAAAACAATTAACTATGACGCTGATCAGTATAATCAATCATAGCAAATATAACTTGGCCGTTTTACAAGATTTTCTCTGAAGATACTTTAACAGTTTACTAGTAAACGGCCGTGACTAGGGCGGACATGCCGAAACTATAAGGATTCATTATTTCCAAATAAAAGTCAAAATCAAATAGCATTTATTCAGTGATATCCAGGGATCAATTCGAACTCTCCTAAAGCTAGGTGTAGGTAATACATCATCATCATCGCTTTGCATAATTTTTATTGATCCCTTAAAAAAAAGATAGCATTATAAACAAACTACTGGTACCCTCGACTTCGTCTGCGCAGGATTATTACTTCGAGGAGCTTATTATCTTTACCAAGGTCCCATCTATCTTTATACCAAAATTCATCAAAATTGGTTCTGCTGTTTAGTCGTGAAGGCGTAACAGACAGAGTTACTTTAAGAGACCCTTGTTCTATATTGTAATGTAACGCAATCTAAATCGGCTGAGCCGTTCTATCGGTCTATCAGTAACAAAGATCTGAGTATCTACATTTTTAATATTAGGAATTAGGATATGATATGAGTAGTAAAAGTACTTACAGTGGTACCTACGTAAATCTATCGATAAATAGTCGATCAGGTACAGTGGAACAATACTATGATAAGATATATATTTTGTGTTTTTTGCATGAAACAGGCAGTAAATCCTTATGAAACAAGATTCTATGGTGGTATATTGTATAAAATTTGCCCCCATACACATTAAAATTGAGACTTTGATTCTACAATTCAACAAAACACTTACCGGTAGCAACTTATATTCACATCATTATTTTGACTTCTGGACGAATGAGATTTACATCCTGGCACTGCACAAGACATTATTTCACCTCTAATTTTAATTTTATCTACAACGAAAGCTTTACAGAGAAGTAATATTAACAAAATTTTATATTTTTTCATTCATAACAAAGCGCCGTTCGAATGTAAACATAACCCTGATACGTAAAGATGTCACCCAACACACAAGATGAACTTTCTATTTCTATTACCTCTTTAATTTGGTGTCATAACAAAGGTAACCATGACGTCATGGTAACCAAGTTTGACGTTGAGCCTGGTACGAGCAACACAAAATAATAACAGATTTATTACACTTGTCTCATTCCAAGACAAGAATATGTCCTTATAGAAGAAAGTGACAGGTATAGCCGAGTCAGTTTTGAATTTAGTCTGGCTTCCATGTATTTATTCTTCCAAGTCACAAAGCAACCCGAAGCCTAACTTGGTAGTAATAAACTAGTCATTTGAAATATTCAACTAGTAATTAGAATCTTAAATGACACATAGACTTATGGACCAAAACCTCTTGAGCGTATATATTTGACTATATCTTTATAAAAATATCCATTATTACTAAATAACGTACGTAGATTTAATTTAAACTATTTGAGAGCTTTAAGTTAGGGTAGGATAATAGGATTCTTACGTACACCGGAACCCTTGGCAAACGTCGACATAGACTATCTGAAAAAAATAAACAAAAAATATAGAGTTTAAGGAGTCCTTGGCAAACAAGTTTAATAATAGAAGATGCTACTATGACCCTAATAGTATTATTATTTTACTAGAGAGAACACTGGTGGTCTAGTAGTAGCTGCCCCACCTTCCGATCTTAAGGTCGTGGGATCAAAGCCGGCCGTGCGGCTATGGATTTTTCTGTACGGTAAATTTATATGCACTCTACCAGTACTCAGTACCAGTGTTGTTGGATTCGACTAGATAACGAGTCTCATAATAGGTACAGTCTATGGACACTTTTTTGACATTAAGATGTAAAAAATCCAATATGGCGGCTTTAAGAGTCACTTTCAACTAAGATGGTACAAAACAAAAGCGTAGACTAAAACATCATGCGTCAAAAAATCTAATATGGCAAATGTACTTACTATGCTACCTAAATTCTACGCAGTCAGGTTCTTTGTTATTTAAATAAATACTTGTTTTATTAATTAATTCGTTTAGTTTAGTGAATCCTACTGGTATGGATGCTTGTTACTCTTTCACGCAAAAACCGCTGAACGGATTTGAATGAAACTTGGAATATGCAAAGTACATTCATCATCATCATCTTCCTGCCCTTATCCCACTCTATGTGGGGTCGGCACAGCATGATCCTTGGAGTAGATTCTTAGATCCTTGTAAGAGTTTTGGCTAAGGTGTTTTATGACCGGCCGCCTGCCTGACGTCAACCCTCCTTGGGAAGACTTGCCTATTGTATCTCATCATGTTGGAGGATACTATCCCTTACAAGAATATGCAAAGTATATTATGCTGGATTAACATATAGGCTATTTTTTATCCGGGTACCACGCGAGTGAAGCCGCGGGCAGCAGCTAGTGTAAATATATGATTTACCTCACGTATCGACAGACTGGTTGGCGAGGGAGCCGTCCCAAGCCGCCTCCTTATGAGCCGCCGCCTGCCGCTTTTTCTCTGCAACACACAATATACAAGATAATACGCTTTTATTTTATTTATTTATTAGGTTTACCAACAGTTTACACATAAATCAGATTATGTATATATCACAACAAATGTCTTTATGCTACATGCGAAACCAATTATAGGTAAACACAACATGCGCAGTAAGCGAACAATTTTCGTTGGTTTATCATTTTGTAGGTACTAGCAGTCTCGTAAAATATAAATATAACTAAGTATATCTAAGAGTAAGAATTTTGATTTTTTGACCTCAGTGAGGCGAGGAATTCGTTTCCCGCACAAAGGGAAGCCTATGCAACGCCTAATTCAAAGTCCCAAGTTGGATATGGTGAACCATGGTCATCAACCCATCGACCTGTAGATGGTCCATCAAGTAATAAATAATAAATATTTGAGGACATGTCACACAGCACCATGTGACCCCAAACTAAGCAAAGCTTGTATTATGGGAACCAGATGGCTGATAGAATACTTATATACTTTTTTTTAAATACATACTTACAGTACATAATACTACAACACCCAGACCCGGAAGAAATATTTGTGGAGCATGCAAACATTTCTCCCGCAGCGGGAATCGAACCCGCACCTCTTGCGTCTCAGATGAGCACTCGCCCGCCTCGCCACAGAGGGCGTCAAGTTGGAGGGGATACTATCCCTTAGTCGACTTTTACGACATGCTCGGGGAGGGAAGCAGCTGGACGCATTCTTTACTCCCAGTCCAGCAGTAGGTAAAGTCGGTCTGTGGATGGTATCTTTTAAGTTTCTTAATCACTAATGGTATCTTTTTTGGTGCGGAGATGACGAGTCATAGGAGAAAATGGAAGAGGGAAACATGGTGTGCCGACCCCACCTAGTGGGATAAGGGCAGGAAAATGATGAATCACTGGTGTTTACCTCTAGCAATGGTGATGAGCCTGCGTTCTTCCGCACGCTCCTGCCTCGCAGTACTCAGCTTCACGCCGAGCGCGCCCGACACCAATCTCCTAGCCAGCGCCGTGCACGTCTCTGGGCGTTGTCTGAAACAATTCATATATTTAATGAATTAGATAGATAGAAAATTCTTTATTGCCCAAAACATTGTGCATAGACAAACTTAAGGCTGGTTTGACGGCCTCGGTCGAGGCGCGGGTTTGATTCCCGCTGCGGGAAAAACATTTGCATGTTCTGCGAATATTTCATCCGGGTCTGGGTGCTGTGGTACCATGGTACTTGCAGTTTCTGATACCCGCGACACAGGGAATCCTAGTGTGGGATCAGAACTACGCTTATGGCTGTTGAGTATTATGTTTAAGCTGTTATTATAGTATTTTTTCTAGCAAAGGGTGCTCTATTCCTGGACTTCCGTTGGACACTATTTTTTCAGACAGCCTGTATTATGGATCTCCTACTAAAAAGATACACAACTGGACCGCAGACCCCATCCCGGCACAAAAAAAAAGTGAAACCTACAAGAAAAGATTTGACTGGATTTTTCCTTCGACAGTATAGCTTCAGGGAAACAGAACACAATAATGCTGACCTGTAAGGCTGCAGAAACTCTGCACTCTTCTTAGCTTTGTTCCTGGACTCGAGGGTAGCGGCGTGGAGGGGCCGGCATTTAGCCAGGGACCGTTGTGAGGACAACACCTCTGCAGCTGAAACAATTCAATATCCCTATAAGTCACACTGAGTAACATTTTCTTATTTTGTTTTTCACTAGTCCCTTCCTGTAGTTTCACTCGCCTAATATTTTTACATTAATGCAAATATTTCTACTTTTTTTCACTTCCTCAGGGGGAGAATTTCCTAAATCTCTTCTTAGTGCATCCAGCACATCATAAGCTAAGTGTCATCAAAGTGTCCAAAAACCAATTTCATTTCTGTTTTCCATGCTTATTATATGTTCCACCATCATCGTTCTCAACCCAGGGAGGCCTATACCCAGCAGTAGATACAGCTGGGTATACGCCTCCCTTATGCCATTCAGATCTGAATTCCGCCAATCACACCCATATTTTGCATGGCAGCTAGAATTGATTCCATACACTAATATTGGCCGTAGCATCCTAAAATAGCAGAAACAAGTCTCTCCAAAATAACTCGACTAGTTTCTACGCAACTGGTGTTAACCCATATATGCCCAGGAGTCCAAAAACGACCCAAATCTACTTGTTCAACTCTGACGCCTCCTAGATTAAAACTATGAAATAAAGTTTTACTTTATCGCCATCTATGTGTTGTTTGATTATATATCTAAACAGTCAATACAGTTTACATGCTGCACTAGCGCCATTTCAATTAGAAAGTTTCAGGTCAAGTTAGTCGACGAATTTTTCAAATCATTTTGTACGCCTTCGTTCACAAAAATGTAAGTATTTATGTTATTTTTTAGAATTTCCTGGATATTGCTGATAAAGTAACAAAAAAAATAGTTTTTATAGTTATACAACTAATAATGTTTGTAAAAGTTTTGTTTATTTGGCTGATTTTGAAATGCAAATTTTGTTTGGTCGCAAACGACCCATTGGGCAAACGTCATACATATACTACATCATTATACTACATTTTCAGGTCTCGCCACGTCTTGACTACGAATGATATTGTGGATATCCTGGAATCCTTGAGCGATGACGAAAATTTGCGCGGTGTTGACGTCTACTTGGATCCACCTTGTGAGGGTACAATATCTGATGGGGACTCAGGAGATGAAAACTGCAACGAGTATGAAAGATTGAACCGCCATCAGTTACTTGCACCTGCTGAGTTAGTCTTAGAACACCAGCGTGAAGAATGTGATGCCGACCTAACTGCTTCATCTGCAATACCGTCAAGTTCTGCTACAAGTCGGTCGGCCGTCGGCAATCTACGGACTCCAACACCAGCTTCTCAAGAACCTGTTCCAGACGTTCCTGAGGCAAATCGCGGGCCTACTTCTAGGCAACGTAGTGTCACACAACCCAGACCAAGGAAATGGGTCAAGCGTGATTTGCGTACGACAGAAGGTGAGTGGCCGGTACCCCTGCCACGGGCAGTACTTACTCTGTCGGCAGAAAGTGAGCCTGTCGACTTCTTTGAGTTATTTTTTGACCAGGAATTGATAAAGTACATTGTCAGGCATACGGTAATGTATGCCATGAATAAAAACCCGAACACTTCATTCACCCTATCTAGTGATGAAATATACTGTTTCATTGGAATTCTGATTCTCAGTGGCTACGCCCCATTACCTAGACGCCGAATGTACTGGGAATCAAATGAAGACACGCATAATATTCTTGTTGCAAAAACCATGCGACGCAATCGCTTTGAAGAGATCTTTCGCTACTTCCACGTAGCTGATAACAACAACCTGCGTCCAAATGATAAAATGGCTAAAGTTCGCCCTCTATTCACTATGATGAATGAAAAGTTTTTATTGTACGCTCCCATAGAAAAAAACTTGAGCATTGACGAATCTATGATTCTGTACTTTGGGCGTCACGGGTGCAAGCAGCACATTCATGGTAAGCCCATCCGTTTTGGCTTCAAAGTATGGGTGGCAGCTACTCGTCTGGGCTATTGCTTGCAAGCTGATCTGTATGAGGGACGTACCGAAGCACGAGAAACGGGACTTGGCGAGCACGTAGTTACGAAACTCACAGAGGCTGTAAAGAACGTTTACCCTGACTGTGCGTTCTCTGTATACTGCGATAACTTTTTTACATCACCCTCCCTGCTGAGTACCATGCAGAACAGGAATGTAAAAATTACTGGTACTGTTCGACAGAACAGAGTCGACAAATGTCCGCTTGCTGACGTAAAATCGGTCAAGAAGAAGCCAAGAGGGTTCTACGACTACCGCTATGATCGCAATGATGGGATTCTTGCTGTACGCTGGAATGATAACAGTGCAGTCACAATGCTATCAAATGAATTTGGCATTCAACCGATTCAAAAAGCACAAAGATACTCAGCAGCTGCGAAAAAGAAAATCGAAATTGATCAACCGAACGTGGTCGCCCAATATAATAGGTTTATGGGTGGGGTAGATCGACTAGATGCCAACGTTGGTGCGTATCGTATTGCCATTAGAGGGAAGAAATGGTACACGCCTATACTGATGTGGATCATTGATGTAGCGGTCAATAATTCCGCTTTGCTGGCCAGATCGGTAGGAGCTAATGTTGATACGCTGGAGTTTAGAAGGTCCATTGCACGAACGCTTCTTGTGAAATATGGAACTGAAAGAAGCCTTCCTGGGCGTCCTCAGCGAGTCTTCACCGATGTGCCTTTGGCCGTTCGAAGGCATGCAGTCGCACATATGATCATGGTTTCACAGACCCGCAAAAGATGTGCTTTTTGCAAAAGCAAAACTATAAAGATGTGCCGTACATGTCGTGTCAACCTGCATGACAAATGCTTTGAGAAATTTCATGCATAAAATTGAAGTAGCTAACTAACTTCTTTAGAAATAACAGAATAAAGTTTTATTTGTATGTATAAAGATGTTTTATTTTGTACATGTAGTTCTTACCAAACACTGTCCTTAATTTTCCCAAGGGGTCGTTTTCGCCCTACTGAAAAAAAGGTACTTCCAGATATTGAAACTGAAAAATACAACTGAACATGTTATTTTTAACCTTTAGAGAGGAACATATCCGAAATTCAAGAAAATCGCAGACCTAAATCTTTCTGGGCATATATGGGTTAATAATCTACGTAGATAATAATTTTCGCGAGCCACTCTGCTAATTGACATCAATGTGTTCCGCAAGGTCGCTTTTACATAAACGCTGCTTGTTTATTTATGTGAGAAATACATGCGATTCTTACATTCTTTGCCATAGCGATCATCATTCCATGTTTATTTCTGCTTTTCGTGTCACGGTTCTTAGAATAAAATCTACCTAGTGTATGTATCATTCCAGATAATGAGCTATGTATAGTATTATTCTTAAATTCATCCAAATTTTATTCAGTAGATAATGAAGTTATCCAAAAAGATATTTATATATCTAGATGCGTTGCTCTCTTGTATTGAACTCTTATTTTGACGAATGATAATTAAGGTAATTGTATGACTTTTGACTTAGTCGAGCACTATTCATTTTAGTTCCTATACGTCTTTGTTTACAGATGGAATAGGTTCACGCATCGCGTGTCTCCACATCGGACGTTGAAAGTGGAACAAACAAACAACATGCAAATATACAAGGAATTTTACAGCTATGTAACTTTTTACAATTTTCTTACATTAGATACCAACTGGCACGATTCCAACCGACCGATCAAGGCTAGATGCATTTTAACTAAGTTTTAATAGTGTTACTAGACTGAAAATAGAATTTAAAATGGAATAGTAATATCATCATAGTGCACAGCCAGACTTTACCTATACTGCTGGGCATAGGCCTTCCTCGGGTTCCATTTGTTTGTGCCATCCATCACACATAGTAATATAATTGTATTTTTTTTAATTAACGTCTCTACCTGCTATCCCGTGCCGTAAAACAAAGCAAGAAAATTACATAAATGCCTTTTAAAGAAGGCGTTGACTTACATCGTGTCGTAACTAAACAATGCATACTATTTACAAACATGTTTTATCACCTGCCAAGACCTCAATCGAATAACATAACAAACTAATTGGATTGTACAACATAGCTAACAAACATAGCCCCATTTAGGCACAACCTCGCAGTGTCAATGACCCCGTGATACAACGACTACATTAAAAAAACGAGAAGTTGGTACAGCACCCTAGGAATCTCCACAAACAAGCATTTATTTAAAAGAACAAAATACTCGACTGTGTAGAATTAAGGTAGTTGCTACCGTAAGAGACAGACAGCTCAGGAGATGACAAAGCAGAAATGTCTGACTATCATGATTCTTGAAGCATTGACTTCAACCAAACAACCAATTGATCTAACATGAATTTGCAGTCAGCACCGATTTCTGTGGCCGTAATCATCATCTTCCTGCCCTCATCCACTCCATGTGGGGTCGGCACAGCATGATCCAAGGATCGTGCTGTAAGAGTTTTGGCTAAGGTGTTTTATGACCGGCCGCCTGCCTGACGCCAACCCTCCTTGGGAATACTTGCTTATCGTATCACATCATGTTGGAGAGTATACTATCTGTACGAGCTGACTCACACATTCAGCTCATACTTGTGTAAGGTTCTGGTTATTTATTTATAGTTTTGATGATTTTTGAATTTGTTATTTTATTGATAATTAAAGATACCTTTTTATTTTAAATATTTTAGTTATAAACAAACAACGCGGAAGTTACGTGAAGTAGATAAATTAGATACTATTTTAAAATTGATAAATTAGGAAAATATATTTTATATGTAATGCTATAAATTAATTGTTCTACTATTTATTTCATATTATTCTGTACAAAATTAATTGTTAAAATATAATTCAACGTCAAGATCCGAATACTGAGCGGGAGCCGCCATTTTTGTTGTTGACTCGCCTGGGACGAAAAAGAAGGGGATGGCGACTGGCTGGCGGGCATTCGGTTGTTGACGATTGTTGCGGATGGTTTTGGGAAAGATTGGAAAGCGTACCTATGGTGGTTAGACAATACAGTGAATGTACCTATGGTGGTTAGATAATAAAGTGATTTAAAGTTCTAGCTGGATTTCTTTTGGTAGTTCTTTATACTTCAGAAGGCGGGATATACAACGCATAAACTGCGTAAGTACACGTCCATAATTTTATTATGATGAACTTGACATGTGATATCTAATTATTGTTGATTTAAAACTTAATGTTATACGTGTAATGAATATAATTTGATATTATAAGAAAGCTTTATTTTTGTGTTCAGTTATATTAGATTAGTGCTCAAATACTCGTCCAATAATATATTGTGTGGAATAACCATTAATGTTTATTATTATCAATAATAATTTTAGTAACGTGGGATATTATGGTTGTGAGTTTTAGGGAATGGAGGATGGTGATGATGAGCACCGACGAGTGGAGACTCCTCGTTGTGGGCTGAGTACTTCGAGACAAAGCCGGTCTCGAAGTCGCCACAGCAGGCGCAGTCGCCGTCGCAGCCCAAGTGTGCGCCTACGTGAAGAGGATTTGGAGCACAAACGAGAGCGCCTTCGTCGGTTGGAACGCGAGCTTCAAGTGGAGCGTGAGGAACGTCGGTCGAGGTGCAGCGAGCGCGTGGCACGCATCGATCGCCGCGAGCGCTCTCCTGTTCACGAGCAACGTGGACGCCGTCTGGACAGCGAGCAGCGAAGTCACCGCAGCCGTCTGGACAGCGAGTTACGCGAGAGGCAACGTCGAGAGGATCGTCAGAAGCATGACGTCAGGCCTGGGCGTCATTCAAGGTCATGTAGTCCTTCTTTTTCGCTTAGTGATATTAAGAAAATAATACAGTCATTTAAAGGTAGTTCATCGTCACAACCGAATGAACAGAGTGTACATTCAAACAACAAACTCGACTATAAAAATATTTTACCTGAGTTTGATCCTGCTGCGATTAATCAAAGGATAGACGTATGGCTTAGAAAAGTTAATGAATGTGCCTCTGTCTACGGTTGGGACGATAAAACAACCATCCATTTTTCCATGCAAAAACTGCAAGGGCTGGCTAAAACTTGGTATCAAAGCTTAACCACAATCCTTTTTACGTGGTCTGAATGGCAGGAAAAACTCCTCAAAGCTTTTCCCTGTGAACAAAATTACGGCCAGTCCTTGGAGGACATGCTAAAGCGTAAAAGCAAACCTAGTGAGCCAATCGAAAACTATTTTTATGAGAAACTTGCTCTTATTAATCAATGCGAAATAACCGGGAAACGCGCTGTTGACTGTCTTATTCACGGTCTTAGTGACAGAACATCAAAATCAAGTGCACTTGCGCTACGATGCACAGAACCGGATCAATTGTTACAGTTCTTGATGAGTAACAAAGAACAACCTAATCAGACGCAGTTTAGGAATAAGTTTACTATAGATAATACGAATGATAACAAGACAAATATTAGACGAAATACAGAATTAAATTGTTACAATTGTAAGGAAAAGGGGCATCCATATCATAAATGTCCTAAACCGATAGTAAGGTGCGAGCAATGTCATAGAATTGGTCATAAAGCTGAAAACTGTCGGGCAAAGCCAGTAGGACAGTCTATAAACGCCGGCACTGTACACAAGACAATGTGTATATCTACTTCAAATCCCAATGATAAATTCGTTAAAGAAGTTACAGTTGATGGTGTGACATTACAAGCGTTCATAGACTTTGGTAGTGAGGTTACTTTAATTAGAAAATCAGATGCAGCGAAATTAGACAGCATACATGACGGTATACCTTCAACTATGAAAGGTTTTGGCAATGGTCTTGTACAGTCCCTAGGCTCAATGACATTGAATTTGATCATTGATGGTATAGGCGCAGTAGTCCTTTGCAAGGTGGTAGACGACCAGTTACTTGACAAACCTATGCTGATTGGTCAGTCATACTCTGAACAGCCCCATATTATGGTCTTCAAAGATGCAACTAAATTGCAGTTTCTAGATGTCTGTACCGAAGTACCCTCCCAATGTTACAATGAACCAGAAACTTCTGTACAGGTCAGAATACTAGGGCATAGTAAGCTTTATGGTTCTGCTAGTGTGAAAGCAGCAACACCGTCAATGATGGACGGTAACATCCTGATCGATACGAACATTGTAGGAAAACCTAACGAACAATTCCTGATACTTGGGGGCATCTACCAGGTTAGGAACGGACGGCTTAGTGTCACAGTAACACCTTGTTTCATACCATGTCTACTTCAAGAAAACTTTATATTTTCTCGCGCTGGAAAAGTAGAATTAGTTAATAGGTTGGTTGCTGTTCCATCAGAACCTAACGTTTCTTGCGAACAAATCAGTGAGCATCATGTGCAACTTGGTGATTCAGTATCTGAAAAAGACAGAATAAGGCTCTTAGAGTTGCTTCAACGTTACAAACATTGTTTTGCATTTAACCTGAAGGAACTAGGTTGCACTGATGTTACTGAAATGAAAATTGAACTCAACAATGATCGACCTATTGTTTACCGTCCATATAGGCTATCACATCATGAGCGTGATAAAGTTCGCTCAATGATAGATGAAATGCTAGAAGCAGGCATCGTTAGGGAATCGGTATCAAATTACGCAAGCCCTATAATATTAGTTCGCAAGAAAGATGGGAATACACGAATGTGTATAGATTATAGAATGCTTAACTCAATCACCACAAAGGAACGATATCCGATGCCAATAATAGAAGACGAGGTTTCGAGATTGGCAGGTCAGACATGTTTCATCACCCTTGATTTAATGTCTGGTTACTACCAAGTACCTATAGCTGAACAACATAAACACCTGACGGCGTTTGTCACTCCAGACGGACAATACGAATTTAACTGTATGCCGTTTGGATTGGTAAACGCGCCTGCGGTGTTTCAAAGGATGATGAATCATGTTTTGGGAACAGTAAGATTTAATAAGGCTACTGTGTACATTGACGATGTGTTAGTTTACGGTAGAGACATAGACGAAGCACTTTTAAGACTAGAGGAAGTTCTACAGCTTCTTGATAACGCTAACTTAAAGTTAAACCTGTCCAAATGCAATTTCCTCCAAAATCAAATAGAGTACCTAGGATACGAAATCAGCTCGTTAGGTGTGAGACCATGCAAAGCAAAGATCCAGTGTGTGACTGATTTTCCCGAGCCCCAAAACGTTCATGCAGTTCGTCAATTTTTAGGGCTGGTAAGCTATTTTCGCAAGTTTATTCAGGGCTTCGCAGAGCTGGCGTCCCCTCTTACAAGACTACTAAAGAAGGACGAAAAATGGGAGTGGAGCGAAAACCAAGTACAAGCATTTAAAGCGCTCAAAGCCAGGTTAGTAACTAGGCCAGTTCTTGCTATCTACGACCACTCTGCTGAGACTGAGCTCCATACGGATGCTAGCAGAATTGGAATCGGTGGAATATTGCTGCAGCGTTCAAAAGGGAGTACTGATTTATTTAAACCCGTGGCATACTATAGTCGGCAGACCACCCCGGAAGAGAAAAACTTCCATTCGTACGAGCTCGAGACCCTGGCGGTTGTTTGTTCCTTAAAAAAGTTTCGAGTTTTTCTCTTAGGGAAAGAGTTCAAAATTGTCACCGATTGTAGTGCGCTACGCTCTACGTTTCAGAAACGAGACCTTATTCCCCGAATAGCACGATGGTGGCTCGCGTTACAGGAATTTGACTGTACAGTAGAATATAGGGCTGGAGCCAAAATGGCCCATGCAGATGCACTATCAAGAAACCCAATCACAGATACCGAAATGTTAGATAGCGTACAGTATCCTAGTGTGTTAGCAATAAGTAATGACGACTGGCTTCTTACCTTACAATTGGGCGATACAGAATTAGAAAGAATCCGTGATATTCTTAACAGCAACATAGATACGAAGGGACTCGATTATATTCGGGAAAATTTTACCATCCGTGACAACAAATTATTGAAATACCTGGATGGGGATAAGGATAATGTAAGATGGGTTGTTCCGAAGGGTGCGAGATGGCAGGTGTGCAAGATGAATCACGATGATATTGGGCACGTGGGAGGTGATAAAACTTTAGATCGTGTTAAAAAGAGCTATTGGTTTCCGAAAATGTCGCGTTTTATAAAGAAATATGTTAAATCATGTATTGAGTGTGCCTACGCAAAAAAGAACGTCAACACTCAAGAAGGACTTTTGCATCCCATTCCTAAAATTGAAATCCCATTTCACACTTTGCACACCGACCACCTCGGACCTTTCGTAAAATCAAAACGGGGAAATACTCACTTACTAGTGACCGTGGACTCATTCACCAAGTTTGTGTTCATAAAACCGGTTAGGAATACCAAAACTGTGAATGTGGTCAAGGTTTTGGAAGATATTTTTGATACCTTTAGGACTCCTGACAGGCTTGTGAGCGATCGAGGTAGTTGTTTCACCTCTCACGCTTTTAAAAGGTTTTGCCTAAACAGAGGCATCAAACATGTCCTAAACGCTGTGGCAAGTCCAAGATCTAATGGCCAAGTAGAAAGGTACAATAGGACTATTTTAGATTCACTTAAAGCTTTAAATTTAAGGGATAATGAAAAATGTTGGGACGATAAATTGGGGAAGATTCAATGGGGTCTTAATAATACTTTGCAAAAAACAATAGGTAGAACCCCAGCCGAAGTCATGTTTGGTGTAATGATGGATAGTCAGAGTAACCCAACGCTGAATGAAATTACGGATATCACCCGTAATAGCACAAGTAATCTTTCCTCCATACGTCAAGAGGTTAAGAGTAAAATAGATAGGGAACAAGAGAAGCAGAAACGGTACTATGACAAAGGTCGGAAACCTGCCCGCTTATACAACGTGTAACATAATGTCCCTATAAGCCCGAAAGGGGTGTATTCAGACCGAGTACTTGAATACATTAACGTGTGCAAAGGTTCAATACATCATATTTGAAATTCCAATACAATTAAAAACAAATTATTTCATGAGAAATTTGTGACAACCCTATGTGTTTGTTTACCATTTGCGTAGGTAACAAACACACGCGCACCCTCCTATCGCGTCGGACCCACACATACGCAGACAATTGAACGCGCGGCAAGTTTCAAAAAGTACCTAGGTGTAATCACCAAAGTTTTCGTAAGAATTTGCAATTTTTTTAATTCTACGTAGAATTTAAAGTCGAAGATTAAAATCACGATATCTTTCACACATAAAAAACAACTACCTACCTACATCTACCTAGGTAGTTACCTAAGGACCTAGGTACAGGAAAAGTTAAGTTATACCTTTTCTCCCTTCTTCTTGGTTGGCTCGGAACACGGCTAATTGACATGGTAAGTATTAGGTAGGTATGTAGGTACCTAGGTTGGTATTACTGGTACACATTCACATTCACAATCACAAAAATTATTTTTGTCATTTTTTATTAGTAAGCTAGGTACTAATGGGGTACCTACTAGGTAGGGTGATAAGTTAGGTACCTATCATCATACCTACCTATCACTGAATTTTATCACTGTTGACACACACAGTAGGTACTCGGTATCCATCAAAGGGAAGTAGGTACAACACACCACCGAATTCCCGGTCTTCCCTCACTGGTGCGCCGGTGGAAAGATCCCGTCGAGAGAAGACGGTTCACCAATCCCAGAAAAGAGCCCGTAAGATGGCAATGGCCGCCCTGGATAACGCTCTCTGTAGAGCTGACGCGCCGCTACTAAGCTATTAATTATTTGGTGCTGCTCCAACACACACACACAACACCATATCATAATACTCACCGTTTGAGTACAAAGCCGACATCGTATCGTACGTTAATTAGTTACGCGAACCGAGAGATTGCTTGTTGCAGTTGTTGCAAGGAACGAATGCTAATTGCGACTGATAAAAACCGATCTGTTTTGCGACCAAAAGTAGGTACCTATTGCCGAAAGCCGAATTTTTAGGGTTCCTTGTCTGGGGTAACCCACTAAATACCGATTGGGAAAAAAAAGGAAAAAACTTCACCATACATCTACTACTACTACTACTACTGTCGTCGTGTCCGTGTTGCTAGCTCTTTTGAACCAGTGTGGTGGAAGGATTAGAGTGCACCTTGAAGGCTCCTTTCGTACACTTTGACACACGTCTATGACATGCCTGGTTTCCTCACGATGTTTTCCTTCACCGTTTGAGAGCATTGATATTGCACACATAAATTTCGAATCGAAAAATCCATAGATTCGAACTCACGACTTAAGGATGGGAAGGCGGGGTTCATACCAATATGCTACCATGTGCTCCATCCCCATTTGCTACTAGGTACCTACCTACTTACATAATAACCTACCAACAATTACGTAGTTCAATCAAGAAAAGTAAAAAACCAAATAAACCTACGGAACCAATTTGATTTTATTAAACAAACGCTTGCGGTGCGGTGTCGGTTGACGGTTGCGGATTTTGAATTTAGCAAAGGCACCGACAGCCAATTAGGGCGAGGTGCCATCCCACTAGTTGTTGTTGTTGTTTCAATGCAACCAATGACAAATAGGCTGTTCACGATGAAAATGAAGATTAGTAAGACAGATAAGTCACAACCTTTGACTTTAGTGCTCAAGTAGGTAGGTACAAAATTGCATTGAAAAATGCTCCAATGAATATTGGAATAATACATCGTTGGAAAAACTAAAGTGGAATAGGGTCACGGCTTTATCCTCAGGCACGGTAGACCTCTTCTCATACTTCTTGTTACCTACTCAAGATGCTTTTAAGGCCCGAGTAGGTAGGTACAAAATTGAGTAGGTATCACGGCTTTATCCTCAGGCACGGTAGACATCCTCTCATACTCCTTGGCACCCACTGAGGATACCTTTAAGGCCCGAGTAGGTAGGTACAAAATTGAGTAGGTAAGGTACCTATCTCCTATACTAGGTACTTAACAAAGAGATCTGAAAGGATGTTTACGGTGCCTAGGGATTTTAGTCGTGATGTGACCTTACATTTTAATTACCAATAAATACCAAGGTACCACTAGGCCTTCAAAAAAAAATAGAAATTACTTATTAAGCCACCTCGTTATTAGGTAAGTAGGTAGGCATTTTACTAATGGTGTCTGTTCTGTTACCTGTTTCATCTAGAGTTCACACTTAAAGGTCAAAAAACAGCTGTAAATAGGGATGCCTCATGTTGTGTCAAATTAGGTATTGGAGCAAAGTTTAAGAGACATTTCATGAATGAAAACCTTTGAAATTTTAAAAGTCGTTGAACAAACGTTGTTCGCAATGACGTATAGAATACCCCCGTTTCAGGCTTATAGGGACATTATGTTACACATTGTATAGTAACGGTGATTTAGTAAAGATAGCAAAGACAGCTTTTCAAAATGAAGGCAAAAGCACTAAGCTAATGCCTACATACGAAGGTCCGTTTAGGATAGTGAAGGTTTTGGGGAATGACCGATATAAAGTGGCTCCTATTCCTGGTTTTGCGGGAATGAAAAATAAACGCAAAACTACCGTTGCGTCAGATCGGTTACAACCATGGATACACTTAGTCTCTTTAGAGCTTGACGACGATGATAATAGGGAGGAGAAAAGCGATGATGAAAGCGATGATGGAACTTTGTTAGAATAATTAATTAGTTGATTTTTTTCGTCACCTGATTCTCTTTTGATTTTTAAAATTTTATATATTTGGTTACAAAGGGTTGTTCTTTTCTTTGTTCTAGGTCAAGAGCGAGAATAGATCCATAACATAAGAATGGATGGGTTCGCAACTTGACCGATGGATCTGGATTGGTTCTCTGAGGATGCTTTTATGTTTTGGCAAGAGATAAGGGCGAGAATGGATGGGTTCGCAACTTGTCTTTGTCATACATATTGAGTTATTGTTGTTTTTTTTTTTAAAAAAGTGTAATTGATAGTACTTGATGATTAAGGGTTTTCGTTGCCTACTTGTAAATTTGATAATTAATAATAATTAAAGATACCGAGTGTAAGGTTTACAACAGAGGCGTGTATGAGGACATACACGATATCAGGATGGTCGAGTGTAAGGTTCTGGTTATTTATTTATAGTTTTGATGATTTTTGAATTTATATAATGTTATTTTATTGATAATTAAAGATACCTTTTTATTTTAAATATTTTAGTTATAAACAAACAACGCGGAAGTTACGTGAAGTAGATAAATTAGATACTATTTTAAAATTGATAAATTAGGAAAATATATTTTATATGTAATGCTATAAATTAATTGTTCTACTATTTATTTCATATTATTCTGTACAAAATTAATTGTTAAAATATAATTCAACGTCAAGATCCGAATACTGAGCGGGAGCCGCCATTTTTGTTGTTGACTCGCCTGGGACGAAAAAGAAGGGGATGGCGACTGGCTGGCGGGCATTCGGTTGTTGACGATTGTTGCGGATGGTTTTGGGAAAGATTGGAAAGCGTACCTATGGTGGTTAGACAATACAGTGAATGTACCTATGGTGGTTAGATAATAAAGTGATTTAAAGTTCTAGCTGGATTTCTTTTGGTAGTTCTTTATACTTGTTTTGTACAAATAATTTATATTAATTTTAGCTTAGCTAGCATTGCCCTAGTTACAACATTTCGTAACGCAATAAACCAGTGTACGTCCAACACTCGACGGGTTCAGTTTTTTATTCTCTTCGGAGTTACCACCCTTCAGCTAGCTAGCATCCCTTAGCAGTTTTACACCAGCTTAGCTTTACTGTTTGGCTCATCCCCAAACATAAGGTCCTTCGAGCCGGATTCCGGAGTCCTTAGTCGACTTTTACGACATGCTCGGGAAGCAGCTGGACGCATTCTATGTTTTTTCTTTACTCCCAGTCCAGCAGAGAAGTAAGCTACTGTGGCCGTAATCTGGGAGTAAATTAAAATTGAAATTGTAAATATAGCCCTGAGTGTGTGTACAACTATAAATATAAAGAGGCCTGGATTAACAACAGAGAATCTCAGACCAAATAAAAAGAATAGACGGCGCGCCGCGAAAAATAAAAGTGAAGCCACACAGAACCGTGCTCCTGCAAGTAAACATACACGCTCACGCACACACCTACACTAAAACCATGCTCATCGCTCCTAGTACGTCACGAGTCTTTAAAATAGAATGATGACTTCCTGCGTAGTGAAAACTTGTAAATACAGCAGAAAATCACATAAAAGTCTCACGGAATCACTTTTCACTTGTAAGTACTTCAAATAACATCTAATTATTATACCATGAATTTTAGGTTACTTGGAACACACAACCTCAAAACCATACCAACACACACATAGATAAAAAGGTGGCTTCACTTTTGTTGTTTGCGGCGCGGCGTCTTTTCTTTTTATTTGGTCTGAGTAGAGAATCGTAGCAAAACAGAATGTGTGGCGAACAACCTCGCGCGAGTCAATAACCTGCCGCCGTGCCGTGACGCAATGACCGTGCAGATAAACGTACGAAATTGCACCAAAATACATAAATATCTTAAGGAAATACTTCATTATTTAATTCAAGGTAACTTTTGTAGCATGTACATAATAAGTGAATAAATATTTGTAATCATTTCACACAACACCGTCTAGCCCCAAATTAAGCAAAGTTTGTACTATGGGAACCAGATGGCGAAAAGTACTTATATATTTTTTTATAATACATAATACTACAACACCCAGACACGGAAGAAATATTTGCATAACATGCTAACATTGCTCCCGCCCTTGCGTCTCGATATGCGAAAATGACCGCCACCGGAGCTATTGCCTACCGTCATATGCCATATTGATTGACATTGCAAAATTATGATCATAAATCGTGGCTACACCTGGGTGTTGTTTAAATTATGGCCATAATTAATGCAATATCACGGTAGTGTGGCCATAACATAAGAGAGCTCCAAGGATCGACAATGAGAGAAGACCGTAATGTTTACATTGAAAGCGCCAAAGACACCCGAATTTGTTGAATTCCCATGAATTCAAAATCGACTGTCTTTGGCATTTGAAGTCCAAACACATACTTCAGAACTTTTTTCCACATCCGTTCGCTGTCTGGGCCGGATAGAACACTCAATACCCAAGGCATACAAGGTGTTTCCTTCTTTAAAATGTCCTCAGTAAGATATAAACGAGGTATGGCTATAACAATGCGGAACACAACGGCATCAAGGGACGGCCAAGCGATATAGTAAATGGATGAGGCTATCATAGGACCGTGTTGGATGGCACAAGCAAAGGGAGGCCTATGCCCAGCAGTGGACAAAGATGGGCTGCGGCTGATAACTAAGGCCTTTTACCATCTATAGTATGATTTATACACAGCGTCAGGAGGCAACTTTTACCTTCACAGACAGGACGCTGTAGTGCCTGGGATGAATTAAGATGGAGTAGGCTTGCCCGGCACCTATTCCATCCTCTCAGCTTAGTCGGCCTTGTCCACAGGAAAGACATGGTCAATACGGAGCTGACTAAGCCGCGGGTTTCCTCACGATGTTTTCCTTCACCGTTTGAGAGTACTGGTATAGCGCACATAAATTTTTCGCACAGAAAAATCCTTTGGTATACGACCGGATTTGAAACCACGACCTTAGATTCGGAAGGCGGGGTCACTACCAACTGACCACCAGTGCTCTCACTGATAACGCTACGTATATTAGCTGTGAACATAGCTCATAAATAACGATTTAGCGGACCGCGCGATCTCTGAGGAGTCAATAACCGACTGACGCAATGGTTGAGCAAGTAGAGCAATCGTGAGGGCGATTGTCCGAAACAAAAGAGGTTCAATTTAACAACTTCTGAATAACAAGATAGGTACTTAGTTATTGACGACCTCTGTAGCAAGGCGGGCGAGTGCTCGGCTGAGACGCAAGAGGCGCGGGTTCGATTCCCGCTGTTTATGCTCAAGTATTTGTTTTATTTATTTATATTTATACTTTTTTTTAAACATACTTATAATACATACCTAATAATACAACACCCAGATCCGGAAGAAATATTTTTAGAACATACAAACATTTCTCCCGTAGCGGGAATCGAACCCGCGCCTCTTGCGTCTCAGCCGAGCGCTCGCCCGCCCCACCACCGAGGACGTCAAGTTGTATGTGGATTTTATGATTATATTCATCCAAGCCGATCCTACTGCTAAAACCAGTTACACTATGATCCAACCACCAAAGCTCTTATAATAACGGAAGCTAATAATACTACAACTCTTACATAAAGTTATCTTGAACCAGTGTGGTGAATGGTTCCAAAAAGCGCCTCAAATGCTCCTTTTGTGCACTTGACGAAACAAAACAGAAACACAAATGAATAAAAACAAATTAAACCCATAGAAAAAAAGTTCCTCGGAAAAGTAGCTTTCAGACTAGCAAACACAATTCCGGTAGACCTGTTCATTGTCGCATACCTAAATACTCCATTCAAAGCGAGATAACTAACCAGGAAGTAAAATTCTCAGACGAACAAGAAACATTTAGTAATTGCACGTTAAAGGAATTCATGCAACAATTGCCTGCATCGTCGCTTCCTAGAAAGCAGTCTTCGACTGTTCGAGAAACGACAAAGAAACTACAAGTTTTAAATACGATGATATGTGCAAACATCATCATTCGTCATTTTCCTGCCCTTATCCCACTAAGTGGGGTCGGCACAACATGTTTCCCTCTTCCATCTTCTCCTATCACTCGTCATCTCAGTAGGTCACTCCTTACAGGCATGTCCTCTTTCACACAATCCATCCATCTTTTCTTCCTCTGCAAACAAACACCTTTATTGCCCGGTTATACCAATACGAATGGATTTTAAGTTGTCCGAAATAAATAACCTTTAATTTTTTTAAAAACGGAAATAAGGCATAATTATAATTTATTTATCACATCATGAGGCATAATACTTAAATACCTCGCTCGGTTAATTATATTCAAATCGAATAGCACATGAGGAAATGAACATTAAAATCTGTGGAAATGGCGCAAATATAATCAAAATTTAAATAAACATCTCGCGTAATATTCCTACCAAGTTAGCCTACTGAACTAGCTGTTGGCTACTCTCGTGTTTTGTAATACATGTAACGTTTCGTAGGCGACTGTGGAAGCGCACTCAAGTTCAAGGCGGCAATGGAACGCGTCCTGAATGAATAAGCAGTGTTTGTACAAAAGTGGGACGCAGAACGAAATTGAAAGTGTTTGGTCCAAGGCCAGAGATTGCAGGTGATTTATTGTTACGATTACACATCATTATAAAGTTTTGTTGACTGCATTTAACTACATAATATTACGCACTGAAGATTTAGTAAAATAAGTTCAGAAGTAAGGATTCTCTCTCTTGGTTTTGTCTTTGGATTTATTTTGATAAAAAAATGACGTTTCCCAGAGTATTTACTTTGCTTTGACTCGTAACTACAAGTACTACGATAACACAATACAGACCTCGATTTGGCCTCTATAGATCTACAAACGGTTGAAGTAGTTCTTTTTTAATAAGTATTATGAGAATACTAATAAACCGTCTGTCAATTTATAATTTCGAAGAAGGTCATCGACGCTTTGTTTAAAGTAAAGTCTATGAAATAAATATACAATTTTCGCATTATCTCAGCACTTACGACTTCGCAAGATGCAATTCTAGTTGCCACACAAAGCATCGCAGTTCATTGTGGATTTAGTTCTCAATCATTGCGCAAAGTTACGACGAATGAATCGATTGTGCAAAACATTTGAGATGTTGATGTGAAGTTGAGATAAGTACCTACCTAGATTAAGAAAAGATGTAAGTTACTCAATTGTTGAAAACAAGTCTGTTAACTGCCAAGTGAAAGAAAGATATAAATTTTGAGATTCTTACAAAGGCTGAATTTCAAGCAGCCCCATTGCCAAGAGAGAAAATAAAATCATGAGGGGAATGAAAAATACTCCATCGAGTTTGAATGTTACGCGCCGGATAGCATAAATCATCCATTTATAACATCACTTTATAATAGGTTATTTAAAACCTTTATTGTTTACTTGATTGCTATTTTGCGTGTGGATTTAATCGACCTGTTCCTCACCCACTTTTCGCCTATAAATATGGAGTAGTGCGAATCACATACATTCTTAAACAGTATAAATTGCAAATCGCATGGGAAGCGGTAGTTATTATTTTAAATTGTGTAGGGAACGAGTACAACAGAACACTTCCAAGTTTATGTTTAAAACATAAGGAACTTATTTCCCCGATGGCGTTCGACATGCGATATATCGTGAACATAGTAGGTATTTATTATGGCGTAAGAAATCAACTTTTTCGGACAAAACTTAAATTAGGCATATCGCGATCAAAGTTTTGTTTTAAAAGACTCTTGATGTTATAGAATCACATTTGAGGTGAAAGTGGAAGGTAAGCTATAAAAAGGTTACATCTAACTTTATATTGACAAAAACTCATAATAACAATCCACTAATCCATTTTACTACAATAGGGCACCACGCCCTAACTTGTAGCAAAATGTCTCTATTATTTGTATCTATAATTTTTTGAATTCTAGTTAAATGATTATCCTACCAATATTATAAATAAATACGAAGTTTGTGAGGATGTGTGAATGTGACGATGTATGTTTGTGCCTCAATCACCCCGTAACGGCTATACGGATTTGAATGAAACTTGAAATATACATAGTATGTGTGCTGGTATAACATATAGGCTGCTTTTTGTCCGGATACCACGCGAGCGAAGCTACGGGCGAAAGCTTGTATTTAAATAAATTAGGATAACGGTGAGGGCCAACAAAAGTTTTTACAATTCAATCGATACTAAGTACTTAATGTTTCATAAAACATTGCGAATTGGAAATATTTTATGGCATCATTGAACCGGGCGTGTACAATTACGATGTCATGCGTTACAAATTACAATAAACTTATTATATTACGCTTGCATCATTCGATAACAGGCTGATAACGAAATAGATTTTCGCGGATTACCATTTATGTTGGACAATAAATGTTTTATCTTTTCTTTAGATCGTCAAATAGTGAGCAGTCAACAATAACGAAATTCATGTTTCTGATGAAAGAGCAACAGGCAAAACGCAATGAAAACGATGACCTACTCTTGCTTAGCCTGTCGTGATTTAGTTGGATGACCTTTCATGAACTTAGATATTGTTAGTGAACTATGTAATGTCGATGCCACTTAGGCTTAGATCACGTAGCTTAAAGTAATGTTTTATTATTACGTGCTAAACTTTGAGTCGCGTTTGAGTATTAAATATCTTACCCCCGAATACTCAAACGAGACTCAAAGTTGAGCACGTCTCAACTCACGGTTTTTTGACAGTTTCTGATGAAAATCTTGCAAAAAAAAAAATCGTCATTTGAGACGTGCTTAACTTTGAGATGCGTTTGAGTATTCGGGGGTTAGCCTATTCCATCATAATCAGCTGTATAAGCCCATTTTATTGGACGTAGGACTCAGCAATAAACTTACGACTTACGTTGCCTTCATTACCGACAACCTCGACATTTTTAAAATGTCATCGGCCCATCGGGTGGGTTCATTCTTTTTACAGATTGTGTCCGCTATTGGAGAATTTTGCTATCCGACGGTTATCTGTACTTCGAGCTAAACGACCCGCCCATCGTCACTTTAACTTACTTATTTTAAGAATTTCGGTGAATCTAGATATCCTACGTATTTTCTCATTTCGGATTCTAACACATAGCAAAACCCCAAGCATAGCCCACAATAACCCACTGCGAGACTATTTTATTCCATAAATCCAAGATAACGATGTACCAGGAATCTACGGTGCAAGTAAGCCTTCACCTATGTATAGCAAATCCCCATCTTCACGGGCGATCGATCAACGTAAATATGAACTGATCCAGCAACTTGTTCACCAATTAATGCGGGTTACGCTTTCCTTTATGCAATGTTACATGAAATTGAAAGTCGTACTGAGTTTGATTGCTACACGACTGGGTCTTTATTATTGGGTCCTTTGTAAACAGCTCCAAGTTTTGATAGTCTGTTCGAAAATCGAAAACCTGAAGAAACTCGACTATAGATCTAACATCTCTTTCACTTATTAAAAAAATTAGCTTTAAAACTTCAGCGTAGAATGAGAGGAACACGCGTATTACGTCAAATATATGCTTAAGTTAATAGACAACTTAAAAGCTATCCATCTGAAAACAAAGTGTCAACTTACCAATTTTAGCGCTGCTGAAGACAATTAAAGCGTGTGTATCGTCCACCCACTTGATTTCGAAGCCCGTGTCCTTGTATTCACTGAACAACGAAAGCAAATCGTTCGTCTTGAACTCACTGGGAAAGTCATACACTTCGACCACATGGCCGAACGTCTCGTCGTAGGGTCCGTTAAACAACTGCTGTCCGCATGTTTGGTACTGGTCGTAGTTGTTTTTAGCTTTGCTAATGTGTACTTTTCCGACAGTAGACGCCAGTTCTTCCAGCAAAGAGGGGTCCAAGCATTCCCCACTGTCGTCGAATACAGCATCCCAGTCGTTTTCTTCGCGTTTGAGGGAAGCTTTCGCTTCTAACTTCGGTTTACTGATCTTTGGCACTGGCTCGGATTCGATGTCGTTATCGGCAACTGGCTCAGGCAGCGGTTCAGAACTCACAGATTCTTTTTTCGTCACCACAGGGTCCGAAATGACTAGCACGTCTGAATGGAAGCTCTGCTTTATGAGTCGTTTACTACTCCTGTTGATCTCCTGAGAAGCTCGTCTCAACTCAATTTTCTCGACGTCCTCATCCTTATTGTATAAGTAGTCATTTTCGATAATATTGCTTGGATTCGATTCGTTCACGGCCATGTTTTCTTCGGACTCATTTGTCCTCCAATCACCACGGTCTAATGTGTAATCACGATTATTTTCCGCGTATTCACAATAATAACTCGGAGTGTAAAACCCTAGCTGTCCGTTAGCAAAATAATCTCCTATATAAAAACTCTCAGCTTCAACTTCGTTATAACTATTATCAATATTATCACTAAACGATATTGCACTATCACTATTTGGCACTTGGAAGCCTGAAGGCACAGATTCGTTTGTATCGCTCGATGTAGTTTTGTCCTCTATGCTGGGCGCTGTGTGAGATCTTTGATTCCTGAGGTGTGGCGGTGTGTAGACGTTGCAGAAGGTTTTGTCTATGGATTTCCTGGGTGTGCTGTGGGCGGATTTGTCCTTGGACGGGGGAGACTTGGGACACCTTGTTTCCTCTATGCTTTGGTTCGTTCGTTTGCTTATCTCTGTTTTGTTTTCCTCCGCGGGGGCGGGTTCAACTGCACGCAGCGCCCTCGGCACATAGACTGCCCGATCTGGACGGCGAGGTTTACTGGATCCAGTTCTGTAGACAAAATAAAAAAATTACACTATAACACACCTTGCTACGACGTTGTATAACGTAAAGTGACACACTATCACTATAGTCAGAACTATAATTACAAAAACGACCAGATATGCCGGTTTTGTCATACAAGCATTGACATTTTGAAACGGCTAGCCACATAACGTTACCAGCTCGTTGCAACACTTGCAACACCATTACCAAACCACGCGCCTAATGACAGTTCTAACGACCCAGACTCAAAAACAAACAAATAAATGATACAATGTCAGAAAATGGCGTAGAACTACTATCGTTTAATTGCCATTCACAGATTATTATAGCTTAGTGCAACAATATAAACTACCGAAATGACTGGCTTAAGAGTCACGTAACAGCCAAGTGGGGCAAGGCCACGCAGTGACTGCCGGTCGCCGGTGGATGGCACGCTTTCGACCATTTCGGCCGTAGCTCAAGACCAGTTTGTGTAATTGCCGATGATAGTCTACAGTACCAATTTGGTATTTGGCAATCATTTTGTAACAAGCGATCCTATGCAGTTTAAGACATTGTTGCAGGTTACATTTGATTGACGACTTCGGTGGCGTGGTGGGAGAGTGCTCGGCTGAGACGCAAGAGGCGCGGGTTCGATTCCCGCTACGGGAGAAATGTTTGTATGTTCTGCAAATATTTCTTCCGGATCTGGGTGTTGTAGTATTACATATGTGTTAAAAGTTATATATATCAGCCATCTGGTGCCCATAGTACATGCTTTGCTTAGTTTCGGGTTAGATAGCGCTACAATATTTATTATTGTGCAAATGTTCTAGCCTAAGTGTTCATTTCAGTTCTACAGTTCCCAATACACGGCAACAATGAAGATCAAGATCTTACGTCATTTCTGTGTTTATGGTTTGTAATCATAATTAAACAAGTGCTAATTGCTGATAGTAAAAGAGGCTTCGTGATTTTGTAAAGTTTTATTGATACGTAAAAGATTCACGTTAGATATTTTATAGAGCTAAAGTAGTAAAACAACTTAGTATGTAGTCAATGTTTTTGCAACGATTTGATGTTACAAACAGATGACGGCATCGATTACAAAATGTAATCTTACGTCTCAATGTTTCAACAGCAAATAACATCGCAAGCCTTGTATGGAGTAAACTTTACCAGCTTAGAAGGCAATGCAACAAAATGTTCATTTTTCCATCGACATATCGATTTGAAAAGGCAAGTGGCAGGTGTGTTAATTGGTATTTGCAACAGGTATTGTTCAAAGGTTTTATATCGAACGTGAGGTTATATCATTCACATTTTCAATGCGTAACCTGAACAGTTTTAAGTGAAGGGGCAAATGTCAATTGGAGTTGAGAGTATAAAGCCATTGAGCACGAACGAGGGGAAGTTTAGGTCATGAGAAGATCGTCGGACTGTCATCTTGTCTAAGGTGCAAACAATAAGTCACATTAACAGTTTTGATTGGTACATGGCATGCAATAACCTCTTATGCAGGTTTACCAGATTCGGGTCGGATTTTAAAATGTAGGGTCATATAGCTACGTAACGTTATACTGCCAATCTAATAAAAAAATTGATATATTATGTTTAGTCTAAGGGTAAGAAGTGACCAGTATAACACAAGATGACTGATGAGTCGGTAGGTACTAGGTACTACACAACGCATATTAGATTTTGGAAGATAAGGGCTAATATGTTCTAATCAGTTTACATTGAAGATAGGCTCTGATTATCTTAGAACAATGTTGGCATAGCAAGTGCCTTTGATAAGGGCAAGAGCATGATTCGATTATATTTTGTATACATGTGAAGATTTTTCTATTCGCTTTTCAGCGTATCTCAAACAAGCAGCAATTGAATAGCAAATATTTAAAATGGTTTCGTCAAGCATCCGTTTTAATATACCAACGAGGAAAATAGTTATCTAAATGGATTTTCCAATGTTATCAAGGTCACATTTTATTTACTATCGTTCCTTTACCTTACATCAAACAAAAAAACTTACACAGAGTCACTTTCAATCCTTTTCAAGGGCAACATGCACTTCACTCACAAGAAAACAAACGAACACATGGGTAAAGTCACGTGGTAGCGATAAGGGCCGTGACGACACGTCAGCTCGCGTCGGCGTACAAACAACAAATGATGTAGGAAGTGTTTTGGTACCCACCTGATCTTTTCCTGAGGTTGCGTTCGACGTTGCGCCTGCGCCGTCTTGCAACCTCCCACCGCCGCGCCTGCGAAACAGTCTTTATAAAGTCACCATGTTTTACTCAGTAAAACGTAACTGCATATATGGATTTGAGGTGCGTTCCATGTGCGGAGATGCAGGTTTTGCAAGAATTGCACAATTCTCTGGATGGATCGATAATCGTATCATACTAATATTACTTTTACTTTTAGACAAGACTCTCTTACAGTTAATTTTTGTATACGTATTTATTTAAGCTGTGGATAACGCCGTGGGCTATATTATTATCAAGTTGATCTGCATTCGCAGAATGTATCTATAAGGACCTTACTTAAGCCATATAATTAGATGTTTGTTGTTCCGTAATGAATAAATAAATATTATAAACGCGAAAGTTTGTAAGTATGGATGTATAGATGTTTGTTACTCTTTCACGCCTCAACGGCTGAAAGGATTTAAATGAAACTAACATTGTGCTGGATTAACATATAGGCTATTTTATATCCGGGTATGTACCATGCGAGCGAAGCCGCGGGCGACAGCTCGTAGTCAATAAGCGTTGAAATTTGGTTTAAGTTTTTTTTAATACTATAATAATAGTCTACCAAACCTATGAAACATTCGTCAGTTCGTGAGTTTGCTTCATATATACTTAATAGTAGTTCTAAAATATTATAAGTTCTATATTACACGATCAAAGAGCAGTTCTTTCTGGAGTATCCTATTTCTCATGAACTGCCAAAACAATTGAATTAGATACGATTACATTCACCACTTATATTGTTAACCGAATTGCATCACATTTCACAACGCTCACGTAATGAGAATATGGGTGTAGCAAAATTGATTACCGATCAAGTTAAAACAATCGGACATTTATAGCTGACATTCAAATAGAATTGGCTGACGAGACTGTCCTAGAAAACCGAAAATCACACCTATCCTATTCAAATGCCATGAATTTGATTATATTTTTTTTGTACATTTTTCAGGGTATAATAATAATAAATAACACCCAACAGTCACATACATAGTCCTGACCCCACACTATTCCCTGTGTCGTGGGTATCAGAAACTACGATTACCATGGTACCACAACACCCAGACCCGGAAGAAATATTTACAGATCATGCAAACATTTCTTCCGCAGCGGGAATCGAACCCGCGCCTCTTGCGCCTCTGCCGAGCAATCGCCCGCCACGCCACCGAGGCCGTATTGTCCTACGAAATAAGGGACGTATGCGAGACCTAGCATTGCATCATTGAAGTGAATGTTCCCATGCCATGGAGCCACGATTTGTAGTAGGTAATACTGTATTAGGTGGATTAAGCTTATATAGGTGCCATTGTAAGTTTGTTAGGCAACAAACTACGAATCTACTACTACGAACTAACTAGAATGTAGTACCATGTAACTAAGTAAACCTGTTTTTTATATTTAATTTTATTCAGAGATACCAGACCAAACGAAACTTGACAGCTCGTAACTAGTTTGTAACGCGTCTCGTAAGGTTTTTGCATTACAAAATTGTCATATAGAATACGATAACATGGTGATTCCATAAACGTGCCCGTGTCATGTTTTCTTCTTTGGTCATAGTGAATACGGCTCCTGGGTTCATTGTTTTAAATTAAACTATTGGTAGATTAAGCGATTCCTAAAATAATAGAGAAAACGCCGGACATTCTCACAGATGTCAAGGTTTTCAAAATCCTTAAAAATAAGAAGATGATTCGATTTACATAATCAAACTTAATAAAACGATTCAAAAGTCAGCCTAAACAACATTATAGAAACCAATAAAGCAACTATTTCGGTTCTTATTTCTAGGCATAAGAATATCAATTACAGATTAGGTAGTTTATTCGTTGCGAAAGTACATACACTCAGTTTTTATTTAGTAAAATAGGGTCAATGACCTAGCGCGGTGGCAAGGAAAGATCCAGCGTCACGAAGTAGGTATATACCGTGAATTAAGTAATGTCCATCGACTTCCAGTCTTCACTTCCTGTAAATACACACGAGAAGTTGTCGTATTCAAGTAAAGTAGACTCAACTTGATATTCTGGTTCTACGATTTATTGCTTTTTATCATTTCATAATCAAAATATATTTTAAGGAATTTTTATTACAAATATTAGCAAATACGAAGATTCAACCTTGGCATTGGTACAGAGTCCGTACAAAAGAAGTTCCGAGACGTCTACAACTCATGTCTAGAGAAGTGCCTCTATTCTCTATTCACCTTTGACTTGCTTAGACTTGATTACTTCAAAATCTTATTTATGACCTTATGTTATCTCTGTGATGTTTTTAGTTATTTGGGTTTTGTGATTTTTTTTAGTTTTTTATTTTGAATTTTTGTAATTTTTATTATTCTGACATGTTTTAATTTTTATTATTTCCGCATGCAATGTTTTTGGAATAAATGAACTATGTCAACACTTATTTAGTATCGACTTATTAATAATAATAATAATCAGTGATACTCAAAATGAAATAGGAGAAAAAGATTACTCTTTTTCTGGGGCAGTCGGGTAAAAAAGTGTGACACCCTTCATCGTTTGAGAATTACTGGTATATCGCACATAAATGAATTTATCAGTTTTAAAAAATATGAAGAAGTTAACGACTAATAAGTTAAGTTTACGACCGAATTCCAAACATTGACAAGTGATGATTGAAAATCATGAAAAAAAAAAGGTCAAGTGTGAGTCGAATTCGCACACGAAGGGTTCCATACCATCGTAATGTACTTTTTAATATGACTTTCTATGTACTCAAAAAACTTGTTTCTTGGTTTGTTGTTATAGGCAATAGACTCTGAAAATTTCAACTCTCAGTCTATTATGGTCAATAAGATACAGTCCGCTGACAGACGGATGAAAGGAGCGATGGACGGACGGACGGACAGAGGTGGCTTAGTAATAAGGTCCCGTTGGCACACTTCGGGTACGGAACCCTAAAAAGGCAGAGTGCATGTTTATTCAGACTTGAGCTGCTTTGGTCGACAAATTTAGTGGCGTGGCGGGCGTTTACTCGGCTGAGACGCAAGAGGCGCGGGTTCGATTCCCTCTGCGGGGGAAATGTGCGGATCTGAGTGTTGTGGTACTATGATACTCGTAGTTTCTGATACCCACGACACAGGGAATCCTAGTCTAGGGTCAAATGGTGATATTATTTATATATTTACCATCTATCATCTAGTCGTGTCAACAGTTCTTCGAACCAGTGCGGTGAAAGGATTTAAAGTGCGCTTCAAAGGCTCCTTTCATGCTCTTGACACATGTTTTCGAACTGTGTTAACATGCTTTATACCATAATTCTTACAAGTGCTCATAATATTTATAACTATGACAAATTAAAAAGTTATATATTTATGTTTATCCAAATCCAGACTTAGTGGCATTAGGAGCTGAGCGCTTCCGTGCTTCGGAGGTCACGTTAAATTGTCCTTCCCGGCTTTTAAGTCGTTAAGCCATGATAGAGGTCTTTAGGCGGCCTAAAAACTCCGTCACAAGAGTTGGCCACTAGCTCATACGAACTCACTTATCTGGACTTGAACTGCTTTGGAAAGATCCCGAAACTCAAAGCTGGTAGGTACTAAGTAAGCAGTTCTACTTTCACTAGTGTTCCACATCGTAGCGGCCTCGCGACCGCTTTGCCGGCTTGCATCAGTGTTATGTCATCGGAATTTTAGACCCGCGCTACTCTGTTATCATAATTGAAGGACGAATGTTGACCGGGTCATTTTCAGCTATTGTTATTTACCGTTCACTTGTAATCTTACAAACGAACTTGAAACAATTAATATGAAACTGATTCAGAAATTAATCCCTAAGCTTGATTCATACGCAACCCTGATAAATTATATTTAGCTCATGATGCTTTAACCAATATAACAATGCAAAAATACATTTTTGTAAAAATAAATTGCTCCATTCAGTAAAAATTACGAATTCGAAGATTTGTGAGGATTTTTAAGACTCCATCATAAAATAAATATTTTTTTGTTTTTAGGGTAGGTACATTACATTTATATTCTAGCCCTACCTACGAAACAGAAAGAAACTTACAACTATTACAAATATAATTTACAAAATAAAAAAAACAGTCGGGCTATCTAAAGGCCGTTAAACTAAGTTTTATAACTTGTATTTAGGATAGTATCCTCCAACATGATGAGATAGAATAAGCAAGTATTCCCAAGGAGGGTTGACGTCAGGCAGACGGTCATAAAACACCTACAGTGGTTTTACACCTAGTTTCGGTTTGTGCCGACCTCACATAGAGTGGGATTAGGGCAGGAAGATGATGATGATTATGATTTAGGTAGCTAGTGCCTTCCCTAACAGTTGGAAATACAGAGTGGAATGTACATAGTTCGTGCACCGGGACCAAAAAGGCTTCATTTCATTAATATACCTTACTAGAGAAGCCGCCGTCGGAATCTACTAGATCATAAAACTTTTGATGTGCGCAGAGATTCGTTATATCATTGCAATCGGTACATGCAAGCTGCAATACAAGACATGCAAGATCGGAAAAAAACTAAAAGGACATAGGCTTACAAACACTACTAACCAATGTTTGTTAAAATTCAATGAAAAAAAAATATAATACTAGATGGCACTAATAGTCTTTTAGAACGCATTATCGATGCGTTTTGGGGTGAGAGAATCGTGACTTTTTACTGTTGATCGCGGTCTTGCAGTTTAAAATGGTTGAGGCGGAACATGTAAATTTAATAAATATAATAGACTAGCTGCCACTCGCGGCTTCACTCGCGTGGTACCCGGATAAAAAGTAGCCTATATGTTATTCCAGCACACATACTATGTATATTCCAAGTTTCATTCAAATCCGTTCAGCCGTTAAGGCGGGACATACATCGTCACATCCACACATCCTCACAAACTTTCGCATTTATAATTTTAGTAGGACAGTAGGATTATCATAGTAAATACTTTTGTAATTGTGAATTTTCTCATGTTTGTATGAGCAAATAAGTGTTCAAAAAAGAAATATTCACCTGGAGCATCAATTGAGGCACTAACATGCAAACATCCTAACAAAGATTTACATTTCAGTAGCAGTAACTTACTTGTGCGTGTAACAGTAGCATCTTCACGTTCTGGTGGTGTCAGTCCCATGGCTGGTTTTGCACAAGCTTCATCACTGTGGACATGTGTATATTCATTGTTGTGGTAATTAAAGCCCGACCTAATGCCTTAGTTCAGGGATGGGGAAACTACGGCCCGCAGGCCATCTCCGGCCCGCGAAGCGTTGAAATCCGGCCCGCGACCATCAAACAAAATTCAAGTGAAATATTCGTATTGTTAGAAATTCCATTCTCATTGGTAGTGCGCGGCTAGCTTATAACAATCACGTATTATTTCGCGAGCGCGGGCGGTATGTCAAATACATACATATCAATTATGTACACAAGTATTGTATCACTATTTTTATTTCAGTAAATAATATAGCCAAAAATTGGCCCGCCATATATTTTGTAAGTAAATATAGGAACGCGAAGGAAAAAGTTTCCCCATCCCTGCTTTAGTTTGTAACTCTATTGGTGTAATCCATATCAGGCTATACCTTTAAAACTTATGATTGTGCCCTGTGCATGTAAGGGACAACATACATACATATTATCACGCCCATATACCTAATATGAATAAATATGCTATATAATGAATTTCACAACTTTTATAAAATTAAAATAAAATACCTCAACAATTGATGCTGGTAGCAAACGACTGTGCGGCGCTCCGCACAGAGGCCAATCGAGAATGT
Source organism: Scotopteryx bipunctaria (assembly GCA_949320045.1). Classification (NCBI taxonomy): domain Eukaryota; kingdom Metazoa; phylum Arthropoda; class Insecta; order Lepidoptera; family Geometridae; genus Scotopteryx; species Scotopteryx bipunctaria. Next base: position 2,292,450 of record OX439459.1, on the reverse strand, counting down.
GGCGAGATCAGCCCGCTGCAGTTGCTCCACACACTTGTGGATCAGGAAGCGACGGTAGTTACTCACAGGAGGGAAAACCAGTACCCTAGGATAAAAATATTTTTAGTGGTAATTTTTTTACCATGCCAGATGGCACACAGGGTGGAGACCGATGCCCAGGGATGGCCAAAAACAGGCTAAGGATGATGATTAATTTTTACAATGGTTTTCGTGCTTCTGTGTTAGTGAATACTACATATTTAAAGAACACAAGAACAAATTGTCTTCCCCTTAATAGAGACAGTAAGAAAAGTGCTATTGGACACATTCTTAGATTTATTTTATTTTATAAGACTAGATCATAATCAAATTACCTACTAATTTTAGCCTACTTGGCTAAATTGTAATATTATGAGGGGACATTAATTTAAATTCATAGTAAAAAATAAAAACTAACCAAATGACCCAAACTAAAATACAAAAAACCTAAATAAAAAATAGATCAGATATTAAATAAAAAGGATTGCATGAAGGCTGTGTGTCACCATAGAACTATGAACCATCGGCAGTTCTGGCTTAAGACAGTGTAAAATAATAAATAAATTCATGCCTGACTAGGAGCTTTACAAAAAAAAACTGCACAACTACATTTTTTTTTATTTCAATGGCAAATAAATAGGTCAACAATATATAACGTTAGCTTAGCACGCAAGCAAGGTCCACGGATAGACCTCTGTGATTCTTCCACCCACACGCATATAATTAAACGTCCAAGGTATCATCCCGATCCGCATCATTTATTTCAAACATGCGCTTATATCTCGGTAACCTTGAAACAAAAACCTCAACCGGAACAACTCTTACCGAGCCAAAACCGAAGGCCAACAATAATTTGTAATCTTACCCTCCTGCTAAGCTCATATTAGGAAGATTTTAACACAATTTTAACCAGCAAACAATAAAAATAAAACTGTTTACCTGTCAACTCTTCCATCGCTCAAAAAATATCTCAAGTCGTCGTTAACATCTTCGACGAAATTGTCGTCGGCAAGGCTCAGGAACCTTTCGACCGTTTTGGTACCCAGTTTGGCGGTAGACTGCAAATATTCAGTAAATATAAATTTTATTTTCTTTACGTGCCAAACGGGAAAATTAGCGGCCGACCATTTTCATTTTTCACGCTCGCACGGACTTTTGACACAATGATCAGATTAGATGTTTTTATTTACCTTTTTGGCAGGCGATAGTTCTATTGCTGTACAACCTAGCTACTTTGTGTTGAGCAAAGTATTCTTGTCTTTTCTTTCTTTCAGTGAAGAAAGAAGATTCACATTACGAAGATTTTTCTTCTTCTTGGCTAACAAAAATAAAAAGTAAAAAGTCAATTACTTCTACAGTCAATTAAAATACCACAATAAAAATCGGTATAATTTCCGAAATTGTTAGCACATCACTTGTGGACGTTTCGATTCTCCTTTCTCAATGAATGCTGTACCTATGTGAATGAGTGCTGTTCTGTGCAGTGCCTGCCTTCTTGTGCAGTGTCATGTGTGTGATGATGTCGAAACGAAACGCAATACATCAAAATTGAAAATCTTCGAGTGTTGTCCTGTAGTGTTTTGCATTTTCTGTTCCAGTTTTTGGTTTTCTATTGGTTTTTCTATAGTTTTATCTAATGTTTATCGTTAAACTTTAGATTTAGGATGACAATGGAAAGGAGGATTAAGTTAAAAACACTTAACAGCCACATAACATGTAAAATTTGCCGTGGGTACTTTATCGATGCCACCACGGTCACTGAATGTCTTCATACGTGTAAGTATTCCGCTTTTAATTGCCTTCGCTTGATGAAATTACTATATAACGACCGAGCTTTGCAACTTAACACCATCAAACCCACACACTATGTGATACAGATATGAATTTGTGCCTTCATGAAAGTCTGACCTCTTTCGACTTCACCTGCTTCACAGGCGGTTCAAGTTCTTTCCAAGAGTCATTAGCTCAAGCAAATGCGTCTCAACACCTTTCGAACTTCGATTCTTAGATCTTAATTTTCTTAGAAAGACCTAAATCTACACATTTACAATATCATAACCAAAGAAATTGTTATTCCAGTCTGCAAAAGCTGTCTTGTAAAACATCTAGAGGAGAACAACACGTGTCCAACATGCAACATAGTTATACACCAGTCCCATCCACTACAATATATCAGCTTCGACCGGACCATGCAAGACATTGTGTATAAACTTGTGCCTGATCTACAGGACAGTGAGTATAGAAAGCCCACTAGAATGATCAATGTCATTAAATGCAATTGATCTATACTAAGAAAACATGATTTCATTCTACCTCTTTCACATGCAGATAGATGCAGATAGACAGCATCCATAGACATTAGATGTTAGCGTCAAGCGGCGCCACCTCTCGTATTTCGTTTCAATTGTGGGCACACAGTACTATTTGGTACTGATAGTGAAAATAATGGGACTGTAGTGAATTATCAAATATCAGGTATTGATAGGGGCCTGCCAGATACATGCATCAAGGTGGCAGGACCACCTTTTTTCTCAGAACAGCAAAGTCGCAACCATACACTGATAACATAGACAATAGCTACAGAATGAGTACCTGATATTAAGAAATTCCCTATGGTACCAATATTTTCACTATAAGTACCAAATAGTAACCATTATGTAGCAATAATGTATCACAAATGAACTGAAATATGAAAAGTGGTACTTGGGGCAGGGTGGTCACCTCGTATGTGGCATAGACTCCATAATGGCACTCTGTGATGGTTTTGCTGATTATTTCCCATTTGCTGAGGTTATTCCTTGATCTCTATTAAGGCTTTTCCAAACTGATCATGGGAGATAGTGACTAGGGGGTTTGATTTCTGCAGTCCAATAAGTAGGCATATTTACCATTGTTTTCCAGTGGATATAATTTATTGATTGTTGTTTGCATATATGCATACATATTATCACGCCGTATCCTTAATGGAGTGGGCAGAGCCAAAAGTACTTTTAAGAAAACTTACAGCCACTCTTGATTCAAAGTCCCAAGATGGATATGGTGAACCTTGGAGACAGGTGACCAGCCCACCGCCCATATAGATGGTCCATCATGTTGGATTGCTGTTTGCAGATGAGATAAAACGTGAGCGCGACTTCTACCGCGCGCGCGGCCTCCCTTGCCCGAAGGACGCGGCGCTGGCGGCCGACAAGCCGGGCGCCGGCGACGAGCCAGACCAACCAGACAACACCGACTGCCACAGGAAAGACGAACAGGTAAGTATTATCAACATCCAAAGCCTGTCTTACCCACTGTTGGGTATAGGCTGATCCCCAAAGAAAACAAACATATCACATCATTCATCAACAACTAATGGCAGTCCACTGCTGGACATAGACCTCCCCTAATGAACACCATTGCGCCCTATCTTTAGCTTGACGCATATAGTCTCTGCCAGTAGCCTTTCTGAAATGTATAGAGATATGGAGCGATAAGGAAACGACCGGCTTAGACAGAAGTTAGTTTATGACTGGTTGGTTACTGTGGCGCCGCGTACGGCTAGCTTAAATACACATGACTCCACCTAGCCTAGCAGATTGTCACTCCATCTAGCCTGAGGGTGTCCTGTCTGGGTGTTCTGGTACCATGGTACTCGTAGTTTCTGACACTCACAACATGGAATTCTAGTGTGGTATTAAAACTATGTATGTGACTGTTGGGTGTTATTTATATTTATTAATTTGTTGTTCCAGGTGAATGTTTGCCTCGAGTGCATATCGAGTTCCCTCCGCACGTTGAAACGCAGCTTTATCCGTTGCTCAGCACAGGCTACCATCACTCACCTTAAGAAGTTTGTCGCTAAGAAAGTGCTCAACGGCATGGAGAAATATAGAGAAGTGAGTTCTACTTGCTTACTAAGTTTTAATTGTAAAGGTTGCTTTCAAAATGTGATGGATGGAGGCAGCGAAACATATTTTTTAAATTAATTTGTTAGTGTAAGAAACCCATTGGAGAACTAGTGGGAAATTTTGCAGTAGTTCCACTTTTGGAAAATTTGTGGGACTAGTGGACTAGACATTTATTTATAGGATTCCTTTCTATACTGCCAACACATCAAAATTTGCATATATTTAGTTTACCAGTGAGGCTTATACTACTACTAGTGGTGTCACTAGTTATTTCGAACCAGTGTGGTGAAAGGATTTAAAGTGAGCCTTAAAGACTCCTTTCTTGCTGTGGAGCGTCTATAAAAAGCAAGCAATAATTTAAAATTCTGTTCCAGATTGACATCCTATGCAACGATGAACTGCTAGGCAAAGACCATACTCTGAAGTTTGTATACGTAACTCGCTGGAGGTTCCGTGACCCGCCGTTGAGATTACAGTACAGACCTAAGATAGATATATAGCTTAAGTATAGCCGCGTTGGATCACATCGAAAGCACCGGCAAAACCTTTAAGCCTAGGCAAACAGGTTGAATATAACTAATCCTTGTGCTGAACAAAATAAGAATGTATTTTGTCTAGAAGGCTACTCATGTTGCCGTTTTCAGGGAAGCAAAGCTGGTGAAAATATATGTCTGTCTGTGTATATAAAAACAGATTAATAAAAAAATAATTTATATATTTTTTTAATATACTCAAAGGTATTTTTGTATGAAACTTTATGTTTCAATTCAAGTGTATTCAACGATTCTATAGTATTTGTTCCGGGTTTTGTTTTGTAAGTTAGGTAGGTTACCTACTTGTTAATTTAACTTCATCTCTAGTGATCTTTAGTATAATATTTACTGCATATTTCATTGAAGTTAAACCAAAATTTATTTCGGTTTTTTCCTCTTATAGGAAATATAAATGTTTTATTGTAAGTAACATGGAATTTATTTTAGTACTAAGGTTATTGGGAGGCAAAGATAATTTAAAAATATCCTTATTTCTTTGAATTCTTAAAAACTTTCATATAGAAAGATTTAGTTTTTCTTTAAAAGAAATTATTTTAGCATAAAATATGTATAATTGGGTATGTTCGAAAGTAGAATAATATTTAGTTTATAAGTTAATTTTTCTTAATTTAAGCTTTTTATGTTGTTTTGTTACCACTTATTTTACTGCGTAATTATAACTGTTTCTAACACTCATCATTCGTAGTTATTTAAATATTTTCGGTAGATACTCACATAAAAGTATTTATATTATTGTACATACCATTGTAAGTGAAATAAAAGATTTTTCTAACTGAAAGCTAATTTTACTACTAATCTGAATTACTTTACGAAGTAACTTATTGGTACATATACACATAATGATCATGCCCATATCTCTAATGGGGTGGGCAAAACCACAAGATGAAGAATAAGAAAACTTACAACACCAACATAAGAGAAAAAGGTAACTTATTGGTATGGTCAAAGAAGAACAAATCTGTATCACGTAAATATATTTATTTTATTATTATTGTACACACATTCTTCACTTAAATACGTTACTTATAAAGCAAGATGTCATTCAGTCAGGCACTGAGTAATAAATACTTATGGTAACTTGCCCCCTAGCAGTTGCTAGGGGAACTAATGGGAACAAATCTTATTGGTTCCACACATACTAGTGGAACAGGAAAAGTTCCTTAAAATAGAAATAAATTACTATGTACTTAAACATTATTTAAAATAAAATTGCCGAGTAATAAAAATGGATTAGAAAAATAAATAGAAGAAAAACAAAGAAAGCGTGCGAGCGCGCAACACAAAAGACACATAGAAACTTGCAAATCAATTTTCACTATACCTACCTACAGTGGTTTTTTTTAATGGGACAGTATGGGGAAATCCGAAATAATAGAAGATATCGCGAATCATCAAAATTACTCATTTTGATGGACAACTCGCGCTTGACCAAAAAATACCTAATGGTTTCTAAGACAATTTTCCTGTATCTGCTGTGGCTTCGGATTTCCCCATACCGCCTCAGTAAAAAAAAACACTATAAATAAATCTCATGTTTCTCGCATATTTTTAATATTTACAATTTACTGAGTATTATTTTATCACACAAATACCTTATAACTTCAATCTGATGAGACGCTACAGTTGTATTTTACACTAAAACCCCTGCCAGACTGTTGTAAACAAGCCCCCCACCACATCGGTCTACACCGGCGGTTAACCACAGTGTAAACAACCTGAAGGTGTGTTTGACCTTCAACAACCTCCGTGGACGGACGCCTGTGGTCAACTGCGTGCTTCCAAACAAAGAGTCGCCAACACACTGAGGTGGGAGCCTTGTTGTAAACCAGTGTGGACGCAAACACCAACCGTGGGCTACACAAGCCTCCCACCGAGGTGACCTGTGTTGGAAGCTTGTTTACAACAGTCTGGCCCGGCCTTTAAATTCCTACTTCCACCCCCTGTATAAATAAATTAGGCAGATCAGATCATACGCCGAACAGCCTCTCTGAGGTTATTGTATGTAGTAAAATCACTATCAGTCGCAAAAACTATTTGAAAACATTTCATACTAAAACTCTCCGCTCACTATAAACGAACCGGCGCGGCGACACATACAAAAAATTTGACAAGCAAACTTTTTACAGCCCTTTTTGTAAGTGCTGTAAGGGTACCCTTAGATCCAGCCAGTAATCAGCTAAATTAAATAAATAACACCCAATAGTCACATACATAGTCCTGACCCCACACTAGGATTCCCTGTGTCGTGGGTATCAGAAACTACGAGTACCATGGTACCACAACACCCAGACCCGGAAGAAATATTTACAGAACATGCAAACATTTCTTCCGAAGCGGGAATCGAACCCGCGCCTCTTGCGTCTCTGTCGTCAAATTAGAAAATAACTCCACTCAAACGTATCGTAACATCGCTTCGTGTAATTTAAATTTGTGATATTAAAAGACCTTGACTCTCACAGACCCTAACTACGCCACATCCTCGCACTTAACCGCCGTATTGATCCCGCCAATAGCATTCTCGATCAACAAAAAAGATTTCCCTTCAGGCAGCACTATCCTATAATGCTCCGAAGCAGGCAGGGGCATGTTAGACTTGGCGTGATCTCTCTTAAAATGTCTACTGAGATGACTGGTTTGCGTGAATTTCCTGTCACAGATTTTACACTGATACTTCTTCTCCCCGGTGTGAACGACTTTGTGTTGTTTTAATGCGGACGATGTGTAAAATGTTTTCCCGCACTCGCAATGGTAGTCACGCTGTCCTTTGTGTCGTTTCAGATGAATGTTGTACGAGCTGTTCGTGACGAAGCCTCGCTGGCACTCTTTGCAATTATACCTGCGGAAAATAAAAACCGGTCAAGTGAGAGTCGAATTAGCACACGAAGGGTTCCGTGCCATCATACATGTACTTTTTAATAGGTACCTATGACCTTTACCTTATGTAACTTTGCCAATTTTGAATACTTTTATTTTGACATAAAATTTATATGGAACCACCCCGGGACCATGTTTTATACTTCAGTAAATAATAATAATAATAAATAAATATTTGAGGACATATCACACAGCACCATCTAGCCCCAAACTAAGCAAAGCTTGTGTTATGGGAACCAGATGGCTGACAGAATACTTAAATACTTTTTTTTTTGTAAATACATACTTATAATACATAATACTACAACACCCAGACCCGGAAGAAATATTTGCAGAGCATGCAAACATTTCTCCCGCAGCGGGAATCGAACCCGCGCCTCTTGCGTCTCAGCCGAGCACTCGCCCGCCTCGCCACAGAGGCGCCAGTGAAAGAATCATCAAAGTCCGGTTCATAATTAACGGAGTAATCGCATAACAAATGTACGAAAAACAAACACGAATAGAGAAAATCTTTTTTTATGTAGCCATACCTAATTTCCTTATTGTGTATTCGTACGTGTATGGAGAGGTTGCCTGCGGTGGCGAAGGTCTTGGTGCAGAGGTGGCAGGCGTAGGGCTTCTCTCCATTGTGGACCCTCTGATGGACGCGCAGGTCCGCCTTTATCGGGAAACCTGCAAAGGACAATGCCCATGTTAGTATCGCTTTGTGACACATCTGCATACATAATTATCACGCCCATATCCCTAATAGGGTAGGCAGAGCCAAAAGTAAACATAAGTAAACTTGCAGCCACTTCTGATCTAAAATCCTTAGATGAAAATGGTGAACAATGGTGACATGTGATCAGTCCATCGCCCATATAAGATGTTCCATCATTTTGGAGAGAATACAATCCCTTAGTCAACTTACAACTTCATAATGTTAGTAATTATTTCATTTAATTATTATGCTTCTAAGAACGAAATAAGTTTATTTCATTACAAATATATGAAGAAGTAAAACCTTTTGGTGATTGTTTTAAAAACCATAAATAAAAATATCCATCTTAGGACTTTAAATCAGAAGCAGCTGCAAGTTTTCATATGTTTATTTGTGCCTGCCCACTCCATTAGGGATACGGGCGTGATAGAATGTAATGTAAAAAAATTGTTTTAATTTTGTTTCTGTTTTGTCCTACAAATAGGGCGTTCCTTGTGCAAGTTAGTCACTAAACGAAGTTGGTTTGCTGTTCTGAGGCACTAACCCCTGAAGAGTGCACCGGAATTCTGACAACGCTTGAAGACGTTATACAACGAGAGAAAAAAAGTGCTAAAACTGATCCGAAAGGTATATTTTTCCACAATACCTTTCCCGCAGTCTTGACAGAGGAAGGTCTTGTCCCCTTTGTGCCGCTTCATGTGTATGGAAAGCTGCGCGCTCTGGACGAACGTCTTACAGCAAATGTCACAGCTGAAGTGTTTCTCGCCTAGAATCAAACAAATATTTTGATTGGATTTGGATTTTTTCGGTATGTAAATAGGTATATTCCGGGAGGTAGGTTTCGAAATAACAGCGTCCGCTACTAAAACAACAGACACAAAGGGTCGATGCCAAATTGCTCTTGTAGCGCACATAATTTAATTGTAAAAAAGTAGTGTAGTCAAGGCGTGGGTTAGAGTCATCTGGTTCCCATAGTACAAGTTTTGCTTAGTTTGGGGCTAGATGGCGCTGTGTGATATGTCCACAAATATTTATTATTATTATTATTTGTATGGTGTAATCTGGGATGTAACGATTTCATAAGCTTTGTTTCGGGCATAAAAAGATTTGCACGCCAACAAGTCGCCAGTAAATCCTACTAATATTATAAAACCGAAAGTTTGTTACGATTATAAAGTAGAGGAAAGTTTTATTTTGTGTCGCAAAATCATTTAACAAAGTACGTTATGTTAGGAATCGTGACATACCCCCAAATACTCAAACGCATCTCAGAGTTGAGCACGTCTCAAGTGACGAGTTTTTGTCAAATTTTCATCAAAAACTGTCAGAAAACCGTGACTTGAGACGCGCTCAACTCTGAGTCGCGTTTGAGTATTCGGGGGTTAGTATAATATATAATGATGGTGTTTTAGGAGTAGGTACCAGTGTGCATGCGGATGTGGTTGACGAGACCGGTGCGACGGCTGAAGGTCTTGGGGCAGTACTCGCAGTGGTAGGACTTCTCGCCAGTGTGCACTTTGCGATGCTGGAACAACGCGCTGTGTCCTCTGCAAACAAACACGCAGATCACTAAGCGATGTTGCTGCGATAAATACAATACAATACAATACAATTATATCTTTATTGTAAAGCCTACTCCAACTTAATTCGTCCCGGGCACTACAGCGTCCCGTCTGTGAAGGTAAAGTTGCCTCCTGACGCTGTATAAATCATCTACTATAGATGGTAAAAAGCCTTGTTTTTTTTATTGTAAAAACACAAATCAAAAGAATAAAAAAAATAAAGTAAATTAAAATAGGTATAAATATGCTTCATACAATGGGCGGCCTTATCGCTAACAGCGATCACTTCCAGGCAACCTTTGGATGGACAGGACAAAACTTTAAAAAGAGAAGGACGACAGATACATATTAGAAAAATATCTAGTGAAAAGACAAATGTGTTTTTATGTCATTCCTGACCTGGGGATCAAGGCTGATGGGTTATATTGCCCACAATCAGACATGGCCACCACCGACTAAAACGCTGACACGGCGACTTGGTAAACTTTGAGAGGGATTGACAATAATACGTTTCAAAAACTAGAAAAAAAAACAAAACCTACTTTAATGAAAAATAAATAAAAACTTCTTGGTCATCCCATAGAAACTAACATGTAGTTGGCGTTCATAGATAAGTCAGAATTTCAGTGGCCATAGACACTCTATAGAGTATGTAAAATAAGTAGGTAAGTTGTCATTTCAACATTCTATTTTACTGTTTTTAAATGTTTCTTGAAAAGTATAAATCCCTCAGATGTACAATTTACATGGGACCACCTCGGTACCATTTCTTGTACATCAGTGAAAGAGTCATCAAAATCAATTCATAATTGGCGGAATAAACGCGTAAGAAACATACAAAAAAAAAATAACCATGCAGTCGAATTTGAGAAGCTGAAGTCTGTTAAAAGTAGAAAGCAGAAGAAGATTTAGCGCTTGACAGGCCAAATCTAAAAAAACGATACTTCACACTGGTTCATAAATAGAATTGTATCCAAAAGATTTGAAGAATTAAATGGACAAACAAACCTGAAGGTAGCAGGACAGTCGGTACAAGAGTATGGCCTGAGGTCAGTATGGCATATCTTGTGAGCCTTCAGATTACTCTTGTTGCTTAGCACTTTGCCGCATACATCGCATTGGTGCGGGCATTTGCTGATAGGTACCGGGGCAGTCTCACCTTCAAATAACACTGTAATATCATTGAATAAAATTAGTAAAAGAGGAAATAGTATTCTCTCCAACATGATGGACAATCTATATGGGCGATGGGCTGATCACCTGCCACCATGGTTCACCATATCCAACTTGGTACTTTGAATCAGGAGTGGAAGCATGTTTTCACTGGTTCAAAAGAACTAGTGACATAAGTATTAAGATTTGTATAAATTGATGTGTGTTATAAATTATTTACCTTTTTTCTTTCTCCCTCTCTTCTTTTTCAATGGTTTTGAGTTTTCTATTGGCAGATCTTTATTGTCTATGTCTGTAAAAATTACATTTTAGTTAATTTTTCAGTTTTAAAATCATGGAACAAGTTAAGAAGTTGGCATGTACCTTCAGGATTCAGCTTGATTTCTCCGAGCAGTATATTGTCATCTGCATCCCAAAAACTTTCATTCACATCATTGTAGGTGGGCTCTGTAATAGCACAGTTTTAGAAATATTTGTCTTTACATAAATAGTTGTGATAATAAATAGTTGATTAATCCCCAAAATCGCCTCATCTAATTATAGATAGAGGTAATTCATTTCTATACTTTTCGTAACCTACTCATGTTGGGGTCACTTTTTTAGTTATTATAATATAATATATTATATTATATGGATGTAGAATAATACCTAAAAAAGTAATAACATATTATGTATGTACAATAATAACTAAATCACACCTGTATCCCTAATGGGGTGGGCAGAGCCACAAGTAATCACAAGAAAACTTGCAGCCATCCCTGATTCAAACTCCCGAGATGGATATGGGGAACCATGGTGACAGGTGATCAGCCCATATAGATAGTGCATCTTGTTGGAGCGGATACTATCCCTTAGATGACTTTTTTTTTGAGCAGCTGGAGGTATTCTATGTTTTTTCTTTATTCCAGTCAAGGAGAGAAGTATAGCTAGTTATTCTAGAAAGGGGATTATGTTCTATTCATCTTAGATAGTTGTGACAAAATCATCTTAAAAAACCAAATGATTAGTAAGGTGGCACAATCAAAAGTCCACCGAAGATATACTTACCAAGCTTTATATCACCTTTAATGGTCTCAACAACATTCTGATCCAGCAACTCAAGCACATTATCATCAACATCAAATCTACCATTTTTACAGCTATCTTCATTCTTCACACTATCCTCACTTTTTACAAGCTCTGAATTATTAGTTATTTGGAGAGTTGATAAGTATCTATGGAGGGTCTTATCGCTTTCTTCACAAAGCAGGTTAAAAGTGTAAGTGCGTTTTAGCTGCTTGGTGCACTCTTTGCAGATCTGTCTTGGTAAGCCATCTTCTGGGCTAGGCTGAAACAAATCCCTCGTATTTATCATAAAAACAAGAATGCTTGAAAACTTCGTAATGATTTGGTATAGCCATTATAGTTATTATGTGTACACCCCATCGTGGGATGTCAGTGCAGATCTTTGTTCCCCTAACATAGTTATTATGTAAAAGATATAAAATAATAATAATAAATAACACCCAACAGTCACATACATAGTCCTGACCCCACACTAGGAATCCCTGTGTTGTGGGTATCAGAAACTACGAGTACCATAGTACCAGAACACCCAGACCCAGAAGAAATATTTGCAGAACACGCAAACATTTCTTCCGCAGCGGGAATCGAACCCGCGCCTCTTGCGTCTCTGCCGAGCAATCGTCCGTCACGCCACCGAGGTATATAGTACTATCTAAGCATTATACCTTAAGTTTCGTGCAACTAGCTAGCATTTCTGAGAACAAAGTATTTATTTTCAGGTAGTAACTGGTGAAAAGATCTGAGGATTGTTTGTTGGCCTCCAGGCAGATTCGGCAGATTTCTCGAAAGTCCATAGTTACTGTTGCTTGACAGTGTACAGATAATAGCCGGTCTATTGTATTGTAACTGATTATCAAAACACGCTATTTCAGCACGTATTTTGGGAAAATAGAAATTCCAAATACTTGGCTGCTTTTCTGTTTAGCTTTCGCTTTGATTGACGTACGTGACGTGACGTGACAGCTACGTTTACAAGCTCTAATTGTATTTTCAGCATTCAGAAAGTTCATAACATGCTAAAAAATTGTAAAAAAACATGGAACAAAAAATAGTGATGTCCTAACCGGTTTTTAGTTTTCTTCAATCGAGAACGATGTACCGAGTTGGATATAAATTATCCTGTCTTCGTCTCGAGATTTAAATTAACCAAATTGTAGTAGCCTGCTACGTCACACACTCACCGCACATAGTTCAGCGCTAGATAGAAAAAGAAAATATCTTTTGTCCTTGTCTTACTGGCGCCTTGGAGGTCTGTCCACTAATTCGTGTCATTATTGTTTGTGCGCTCACGCGCTCCGCACGTAGTTCTGGTTTCCAAGTCCCACATGACTGTTAAAGTGAAGTTACCAAGAAAGTGATAATATGGCGTCGGAAATACGCCAATATTAGAAAAAACTTTCGAAAAACAATAGCACTATTCTTTTGTACAAGAAATTTTCTTTGTGCAAAATATTGGTCTCCGATCTAACACGAGATGTTAGGCAGCAGACTTTATTTCCCCGAGTCAATACGAGATATTGACCAGAGGCAGTTAATGAGTTAATACGAGATATTAAACGCTTCATAACCTCTTTTTTTTTTAAAAAAAAAAAAGAGGTAGTTTTTTCCCAGAATTGTTTGCTGTAGTAAACAATTTTTACATGCTGCGTGGTTTTATACAGAACCATATTACGAGGTAGAATACCTGGAAAGCAGCAGTAATTCCCCAGAGGAGCCAGTGCTACCTTCTCTGCCATCGCCGCCCGCGCCTGACGCCTGACGCTCCAGAAGTTGGTCCTAAACTGCTGCAAGCTCTTAGGCTATTGTTATGCCAATACCCCCCAATGGGGAGACAATATTCCCAATGTCTGGGCTTAAAAAAAAAAAAAAAAAAAAAAGAGGGTAAGAGAAGAGCCCTATCGCTTGATCCTGATATTATTATAAAATATCTGCGGTTCTACGGACCCGTCAAAGAATTAGAGACCAAACAAGGTCAAATAGGACATGCCTTAGCAGCATGTCTTTTCTGCGGCCAACTAAGCTGAGAGGGTGGAATAGGTGCTGGGCAAGCCTACTCCATCTTAATTCGTCCCGGCACTACAGCGTCCCGTTTGTGAAGGTAAAAAGTTGCCTCCTGATGCTGTATAAATAATCTATTATAGATGGTAAAAGGCCTTAGTAGACAAGGCAAAGCGATGACAGGTATCATGGGTGGCGGCAATTAATTACCCTGCTCTTGCATTATGTCACTCCTTTCAAGGACCGTAAAAGAGATACCTATTATAGTTTCCTATTGGCAAAAAATCTAAGAGATTTTATTAAGTCTTCTAGAGAAACGGGACAGCTGATTACACCGCCTGTCACTTATACATTGACGGCGTCGTTTAATATAAGCTGGAGAGATCCGTCGCACCAGTTGTACCTACGGCGCCGCTGGTGCCAACTTGCCCCCCCCCCCCTCCCGCCACCCGCCGCCACCCGCCGCCCGCCGCCCGCCGCCACCCGCCGCCCGCCGCCCGCCGCCACCCGCCGCCCGCCGCCCGCCGCCGCCCGCCGCCGTCGCCTCTGGCACAAGCGACAGTCTGCGCAATCAGCGTCCCGCTCCCGAAATTAGTCCAGGGAAGTAGACTAAATATTTATTTACAGAGTGGCAAAATATTAATAAAAATGAATCTTTATCATTTAGTAAAAGATCTCATTTACTACAAATCCAGGCCAATAAGGTTATGTCAACCTACCTATGGCTAATTTTTTACTAGTGTTTTTTGTTTCCCAAAAAGAAGTGGTGGTATGAGATTTCTTTTGAATCTTAAAAAGGAAATAAGTATGTTATGCAAAGACTGCAATGGGACTCATGTATCCTAACTGCTAGGTAAATGTCGAATCGACTTGAAAAGGCATACTTTTTGGTAACTACCTACCTACATACTAAGGCGTGTAAAATCCGGGTTGTTAAAAAAAAAAAAAAAACGGGTTTTCGGTTTTATTTTTCAATAACCGGTTAAAACTGGTTAACCGGTTATTTTGCAAGTTTTTTATATAGATTTCTTAGGACAAAATAAAACCATATTTTTTTATAAAAATAAACTTAACCGGTTAAAAACCGACGTAAAATCAGCCGGTGAACCGGTTTTTCGGTTAATAGTTTAATCAGTTTACATGCCCTACTACATACATGAGTCACACAGAAAATACTTGCGATTTTTTTCTACGAATTCTGCGCCCTTCCTTTCAGCTGTTGCTCAGCTCTGTATCTTAAGACCGGTAATACAAACCTGCGTGAGAGGGGTATCGTATCCGTATTCTACTTAGATGATATGTCTAGGTTATTCACATCAGGACTGTATTGACAACGCATCTCACACAAATTGCCTTTGTTAGCAAACTTGGTTTCATTATAAAGTGTTTTGACTCCTAACTAAACATGTAAATTTGTAGGTTTCGTGTTAAATTTACGAAACATGTCACTAGAATTACCTATTGATAAAAAACAAGCGATTCAGGAGCATACGATTCAAATCAAACAGTTAGATAGGATACGCATACGCCATCTAGCTCGGTAGGTATGCAAGAACTTTAACGATAGCATGTCCAGCCGTTGCATATGGCTGGTTACATACAAAATCTATTGTACGTGCAAAATACTTAAACCTTTTGAAAGATCATAGTTATGATAATTACATGCAAGTAATTTGGGTGCTGATCTAAATTGTTGGGAGAATAACCTTTTAACAGCATACAACCCCATTCGTCATGCGAGTAGCTACATCATACTCATACTAGAAATATTTAACAAAAACAACACATAAATTACTTGGAATTATTCGTGACCTGTTTTGTTTTTAAAATTAACATATTTTGCGAAAGAATACAACAACTATGAGATTCTGATGCGGATTGATAACACCACTACCATATCATGTAGGTAAGTATTAATCGAATAAGTGGGGTGCAACTACCCACATTTTAATAATATCACTCTTGATATTATGTGGTAGTGGTAGAGCACGAAACATTTTCATTTTCGCTTCCTATGATAGTACCGACGCTGACTCAGAATCAAGAAATCTCAATATCGATACTGAGTGTGAATTGTGCTCGCGCGTTTTTTGATCGTTATACTCTCCACTTTTGGTAAGCCTGTGTGAAAATTATATCTCATGGAAAAGAGACACTTGTGATTTTAACATAGATGATTTTACTGTCAACTGGAATGGTTTCTTCTTTAATGCCTTTCCACCTTTTTCGCTTAATTTAAAAGTTTTACGAAAAATTAAGATTCGACAATTATAAAGGAATTCTCGTAACTTAGTTTCCAATTGGCCATCCTAGCCTTGATTTCTTATGTTTAAATCACTTACAATTAGTAAAATTATCATTTTGCCACCAAGTAAAACTCTGCTTTCGTCTGTTTAAGATAAACATCCTCCTCACAAGCTGCTTTCCTTGGCTGTGACGATATCATCCAGTAGGCGTTTTTTTTATAAGAAAACAAGTTCCTCACTCGATTTAGATATGTCCTCGCTCTCTGATAATAATTTTATTTCAATACAAATCAAGTTTGAAATTTTATTCTGGTGGCAATTAATGGAATCAAAGATATATTTGATGTAAAGATACCAACCTACCTTCTTTAATTGATTTGCTTAATAATTGTTTTAAAAGTGGGGCTACTTACGGTACATTATTTAATTATCACAGATTTGCTATCTCAATCATTTCAATTAATAGTACCTATAGGCAATGATGGAATTTAGAAAAGTGTTTTAGAGGAATTGTCAAGTTACGGCTTTCATTTCCAAGATACTCTTTAACATGGAACCCTACTATAGTTTTGAATTATTTATCGAATCTATGTAATGTACTAACGAATCTTTGATGATTTAACAAATTACTAAAAAACTAGTCAATCTATGAGCGTTAGCAACCGGATGAAGATCTCAGACTTTATCTCTACTAAGTGTTAATAATAGAAAGAGATTAATAAATGAGATAGACTATAATAATTATAAAGATAAATGATTTAATCAAAACGTCTGATATCGGTAGATGTCAACCGTTATTAAATTTACCTTTTATTTGAAGGGAAGCCAAGTATATACTTGGCATCCAAATATGCCATTAGTGTGTAGGCTGGGCATATGCCCAGTTACATATGTAACTGTAAACAATCACCCTGGTAATGAGAATAAGCTCATATTGAGCTGTAAGAGAATTTTTCATGTAGTATCGTCCCAGATCAAACCGGTCATGGAAAGCGGCATCGACACTAGTAGTTTCCGTCCTTATGGTTCCCGTCATGCAGCTACCTCGGCCGCTAGTCGTGCCGGAGTTTCTGTCATTCGAGAATCTGCGGATTGGTCTGGACAATCCACAGTAATTGCGAACTTTTTTATTAGACCGATTATTAATAGCTCTAACGCGTTTGCAGAATCAGTATTTTTAAGATACTCATGAAAAATAATATTTGTCTGATCATAATTATTACAAAATATTTGAGTTGTTGATAACTCATTTTGTTTCAATTTTATTGTCCATAACAACATTGATCATCTCCAAACATCTACAATTTGGTTAATTTAAATCTCGAGACGAAGACAGGATAATTATATGATCAAACGAACTTACCTGAAGTGAAGTTCGATCATAATTATCCTGGCTTCGTCGAAGAGATTTGAAGTCCCGGACCCTCCCATATTTTACTTTACCCCTATAGAAATCAATGTTGTTTTTCTCTAAAAATAATGACACGAATTAGTGGACAGACCTCCAAGGCGCCAGTAAGACAAGGACAAAAGATATTTTCTTTTTCTATCTAGCGCTGAACTATGTGCGGTGAGTGTGTGACGTAGCAGGCTACTACAATTTGGTTAATTTAAATCTCTTCGACGAAGCCAGGATAATTATGATCGAACTTCACTTCAGGTAAGTTCGTTTGATCATATAATAATTTGTTGCTGTACCTCATGTTTCTGTGACGTTGTTTGTTGTTTCATTCGTTCAAAAAAAAAAACAAAACAAAATGTCGGCGTCGAAAACATAGCGGGTTGTGTTTGTAATTTTTATCTTCTACTTCCATTAAAATTTATCCAAGCCAACATTTAAAATAAATTACAGCAATTCCAATACAGAAATGTCTGCTCTTCAGAAAAGTATTATGAAGACCAAATTACCGCCTAAATGTCCTAGAACGTCAGGTATTTCAAAGTAAGTTTTAGATTCCAACTTTCCGTAAATTGGCCTAGTTGCAGATTCTACGGTATTTGTTTCTGTATCTAGCGATAAGAACATGTATTAAAGTGTGTACCTTTACCCTCGACTTCTTTTTACAACTTTTCTAACACTGATATACATTTTGGCGCTTATTTCCACAACAAAATGATCTCCAGTAGGTATATATCCTCAATTAAACAATATCCACTGTAATACCGCGTTATTCCTTAGATTGGCCCCGTACAGCGGTGGACGTCGTAAAGATTACTCGCCGGTTCCTTGGAAGAAGTATTTCGAGAAGAATGTGGACGTGGAAACTGATGGAGGCACCTTCAGGGTCTACTTATCCCCAGAGCCAGATCATCCGGATAGGCCACGGATCGTCACATTGCACGGCGGAGGTTATTCGGGGCTGAGCTGGGCTCTGTTTGCAGTAAGTTGTTGATCAACCTACTTTCCTCAATCTGGTTCTATAACTGGCCTACTTTTGGTCAGCTTCAAATAAATAAAAAGAAAGTCTAACATCACCATAATAACATGTTGTTCTAGTGCAACAACTTTTACTTTGCATCATGTAAATTAAATACATACTTAAAATCATGCCTGTTTCACATAGAGGTAGGCAGAGATCATGGGATCTCCATTTGCCATGATCCTGACTTACTTCTTTCACTATATTCACACTCATTATATTCCTTATGTACACAGGTTTAGGGTACTCTTGATCTGGCCCTAATTCTAATTAATGTTAGGGGAACAAAGATTTGCACTGACATCAGTGGGGTGTTGATGTCCCGTGGTGGGGTGTTTCAGTCCCGCGGTGGGGTGTGATCTTGCCCTTTTCCAAAACACATTATATTAATAAAGCTTGTAACATTTTCAGGAAGAAATCACAAGCATGATCCATTGCCAAGTTGTATCGATTGACATCAGAGGGCATGGGGAAACTAAGACCAATGATGATGAGGATCTCTGTGCAGATACCCTTGTGAAGTATGTACTAGCTTTCTGCAGCTTTGTTCACATATAAAAAGTAGGCTATAATGCTATACTCAAACACATCTCAAAGTTGAGCACTTCTCAAATGACGATTTTTTGACAGATTTTCATCAGAAACTGTCAAAAAACCATGAGTTCAGATGTGCTCAACTCTGAGTCATGTTTGAGTATTCGGGGGTTAGTCTCAATCTATAACTGTCAAGTAGGATTTATATTACTAGAATTATCTTAAATAAATATTTTTTAATTTTCTTTTTATGAATAAATATTTGTGGAAATTTCACACAGCACGATTTAGCCCCAAACTAAGCAAAGCTTGCTATGGGAACCAGATGGCTGGCAGAATACTTATATACTTTTTTTTTAATACATTCTTATTATAAATGATATTACAACACCTACACCTGGAAGAAATATTTGAGAACATGCAAACATTTCTCCTGCAGTGGGATTTGAACCTGTGCCTCTTGCATCTCATCCAAATACTCGCCCGCCATGCCACTGAGTCGTCTTACATACATAAAATCATGCCTGTTTCACATAGGGGTAGGCAGTGATAATGGATCTCCACTTGCTGACATACTTCTTTTGCTTCATTCACTCTTATTACATACTTGGTTTACTTGACCTGGCTTTTCCCAAGATGTCGCTAATATGGTCCAGGTATATGTACACCTAAGTCATCGTCTTCCGCAGTGTTCACAGTACCATTACTGTGAACACTAACTGCTTTAATTTTTTACTAAGTTTATTAGACAAGCTGGTATTACAATAGATAAAAGTGTATATACTACTTAAATTATGCGAAAGTTTGTGAGGATGTTTGAACCTCAATCAAAATAAAACATCTAAAACAATACTTTATGATGGTGTATTATTTTGTAACATAATATAAAACATTTTATAATAAAAGTATTTCCCAGGGATGTGGAACAAGTGATTCACAAGCTGTATGGTGGGGAGATACCCCCTCTTATTCTGGTTGGACACTCCATGGGCGGGGCCATTGCTGTGAGGACAGCCCACCTGCCCTCGCTCGAGCACTGCTTGCAAGGGATCGCTGTTATTGATGTGGTTGAAGGTAACTTATCATTACTACTGCTAATTGTGCTCCTGGTTTTCTTGAACTAGTGATTGAAAGATTGAAGTGCATCTTAAGGAGGCTCCTTAAACACATGTCTATCAACTTAACAGGTTCTACAATGTGTCCGTTTCATTTAGTTTCCATGGTGCTGCTCACCTCTGGGCATTTCTGGGCAAGTCCACTAAGGGATAGTATCCTCTCCAACATGATGAATCATCTATAGGGGCGATGGGTTGATCACCTGTCACCATGGTTCACTATATCCATCCTGGGATTTTGAATCAGAAGTAGCTGCAAATTATGATTAATTGTGGCTCTGCCCATCGGATTAGGGATAATATCTATGTACATATGTACCACTAATATAATACCACTTAATATAATAAGTTATCTGTTTCAGGGACTGCAATGGAGGCTTTGGCCAGTATGCAGAGCTTTCTCAGAGGCCGACCAACACATTTCAAAAACATAGAACATGCGATAGAATGGTGGTAAGTGTAGCATACCATTACATTCGTTTCTGTATGTCTTGTATTCGTTTCTGTTCTGTATGACGGCCTCAGTGGCGTGGCGGGTGATTGCTCAGCAGAGACGCAAGAGGCGCGGGTTCGATTCCCGCTGCAGAAGAAATGTTTGCATGTTCTGTAAATATTTCTTCCGGGTCTGGGACTATGGTACTCGTAGTTTCTGATTCCCACGACACAGGGAATCCTAGTGTGGGGTCAGGACTATGTATGTAACTGTTGGGTGTTATTATTATAATGTGAAGTGTTCAGAGCTATTTTAGTGTTTTTAAGAAGGCAATATGACCATGAAAGAAAAAGTTATAGCTTATGTAAAAATTATGTAATATCCATTTTGTTTTCAGTGTCAGAAGTGGGCAAGTAAGGAATGTAGACTCTGCTAAAGTGTCAATGCCCAGCCAGATACTCAAGTAAGTTTTATTTTAATAAAATAGACAAAAAGCCCAAGTGGGAGTTGAATTCGCACATGAAGGGTTCCGTACCATTATACATGTACATAAATGTTTCTTGCATGAGACCTCTTTTATTTGTTGTTATAGCGATAATAGAAATACACACTGAAAATACCAACTCTACCAAGTACAAGTACAGACAGACGGATGTACGAACAGCGGAGGCTTAGTAATAGGATTCCGTTATATTTTAAAGTTATGGTATCATTTGCTAAACTATGTAAACGTAATTGGAAGGGTATATCTCAATTTATATGAAAGAAACAGCAGCATTTTTAGGACTGTTTAATTTTATGTTTAGTGCCATCTTAACTAGAGATACCATGCCTAATTTCATGTAGATTTAATTAATACATTACATAATTCTACTATCACATGTTGCTACTTTTTGGTCAGTGATCAAATATAAATGTAGCCTAAAAATAGTCTTGTGACTGTTGCAAATAGAACAAGTGTGGTGAAGAGATCAAAGTTTTCTTGCTTTGAACACACTCTCTGATACAACATTAATTCATGAATCATTTCCCCCTGTTAGATAAATAATTTTGTATTGAACAGCTGTGAATCCGGTGAGCTCGCTATCAACGAAGTTGAGAACTACGTGTGTTCCTCGACGGAGACGCCGCACAGCCTCGCGGACTCCATCGCGGAGGAGGGGGACGACCCGGACGCCTTCCTCAAGCCCGCCGGAGACAACTCCGGACCTATGAAGTTAGTACTCCGCATCTAGATTATAAGGGTCAAAATCGGCTGAAAAAGTTTATAATAATAACACCCCTCTTTTTCGTCGGAGGTTAAAAATAGGTCTACTAGTTTTAAATCGACGGTTTTAATGACGATCTCGGTGGGGTGGCGGGCGAGTGCTCGGCTGAGACGCAAGAGGCGCGGGTTCGATTCCCGCTACGGGAGAAATGTTTGTGTGTTCTGCAGATATTTCTTCCGGGTCCGGTGTCCAGGCTGTGGTGATGGTAGCCCACCTATCGGGAGCCATCCGACTGACATGACCCGCCCAATCCCGCTTGTTTTTGATAGTAAAACAAATAAAATACTATACTGATATTATGATGTAGTTATTATCCTCGTTTCTTTTATACCTTTAAATATTATTCTAATGGATCCGTGTATAATGTTAGATACAAATGGCGAATAGACCTGTCGAAGACCGAGCGGCACTGGGCGGGCTGGTTCAAGGGGCTGTCGTCTCTGTTCCTGTCGGCGGGCGCTCCGCGGCTGCTCCTGCTGGCGTCCATCGACGGCTTGGACAGGGAGCTCACTGTCGGACAGATGCAAGGTATAACAGCAACTTTGCCCTGCTAATCGCACTTGCAGTAATCGTCATTTTTGGGTTTTTAACTTTTTAACAAAAATGGTATTCCAAGGGGTTGGTATTATGTAATGGTATTATGTATAGGTAAGTAAATATTTACAAAAAAAGTAAATAAGTACTTTATCAGCCATTTGCTTTCCCGTAGCTTTGCTTAGTTTAGGGCTAGATGGCGCTGTGTGAAATGTCCACAAATATTTTTTTTATTTTTATATTATTTTGTTTGCAGGCAAGTTCCAGATGCAGGTTTTAGCAAGATGCGGTCACGCTGTGCACGAGGATACGCCGGGAGAGGTAATGTTTCCACCCTATTTACCATTAGCTTCGGCAAATGACATTGCTTGCTTGGTAACAAAACATTACGACCTCGGTGGCGTGGCGGGCGATTGCTCGGCTGAGACGCAAGAGGTGCGGGTTCGATTCCCGATGCGTGAGAAATGTTTGCATGCTCTGCAAATATTTCTTCCGGGTCTGGATGTTGTAATACTTATCATAAGTATGTATTTACAAAAAAAAAGTATATAAGTATTCTATCAGCCATCTGGTTCCCGTTGTACAAGCCTTGCTTAGTTTGGGGCTAGATGGTGCTGTGTGATATGTCCTCAAATATTTATTTATTTATTTAGTAAAGTATTTTTCACTTTACTAAACGCAACACACCGCCGTCTTTCTGCTCAGCTATGTTTATCCTCTCCATCCAAAGGTTGTCTGGTAGAGATCGCTCTTAGCGATAAGGCCGCCCATTGTACTGTTTGTTTATTTTTGAAGTGTTTAACTATCTATCTATCTAAACAAGTCACTAGTTCTTTCGAACCAGGGTGGTCAAAGGCTCGAACTTTTAGGTTGTACAGCATGCCGGTTTCCTCATGATGTTTTCCTACAATAATCAATGTGTTTGGTTGCAGGTGGCGCGGGTGATAGCCTCGTTCGCACTGCGACATCGCCTCACAACTACCACGGAGCTCGGCGAGCAGATGCACTTGAACACCAACATGCCGGGCTGTTGAGTCACGTGTCAGGCTAAAGAACAACGGGCCATTTCATTCCGGGCCATTGGACTACCTGCCAGGCTGTTAAATAGTATGCCGGGCTTTTAAACAACACGTCGGACTGTTAAACACGTCGATTATTGTTATCTACATAAGAATTAGTGTTGCGGAATCATCGATAGTTGAACTCGAAAAATATTCAGGATATCGATGGTGCTATCGACTGTATAGTCACGTGTTAATAGTATCGATAATATCGATGGTATCGATAGCGCTTTATGACCAATACTATTGATAGTGGCAATACTATCGATACTTTCGTAGTTTTACGTCCAACAGTATCGATATTATTGTTATTTCTAACAGTTTTAACCAAAACAATCGATAAAATCTATAGTATCGATTGTTTTTGGTTTAAACTGTTAGAAATCACAATAGTATCGATAACAGTAACACGTGGCGATACTGTCGATAAACTATCGATTCTGTTGGTTTTGCCTAAACTATCGATAGTCGACTATCGATAAGCAACACTAATAAGAATGTGTATTTTCTTATTCACTGATTATATTAAGGCCGAGTGCTGTGTATGTGTGGATGTTGAAACATGCGAAAATTTTGATGTTGTATTTTCTACATACAGCGACATACTTCATGAACATTTTGAGTTTGCTAAATTAGTTTTTTAAATAAGACCCAACAGTCACGTACAAAGACCCCACACTAGGAGCCCTTGTGTTGTATATCAGAAACTACGAGTACCATGGTACCACAACACCCAGGCCTCGACGGAATATTTGCAGAACATACAAACATTTCTCCAGTAGCGGGAATCGAACCCGCGCCTCAGCCGAGCACTCGCCCGCCACGCAACCAAGGTCGTCAACTGATTTAAAAACTTGAAGTGTTCATGAACGTCGGTCGTTGACCGCACTCTGATGCTACGGCTACTACCTTACAGTCTACCCCCCTTTACCTCGATCATTATGGCATTGAAATACTTCCTAAATTACTCCGTGAAGTAGTGTGGTCAAACTAGTTTACCTAGATTTTTAAGGGCATTTTAACATCTATAGTAGATGATTTATACAGCGTCAGGAGGCAACTTTTACCTGCCTAAAGGGACGCTGTAGTGCCCGGGACGAATTAAGACGGAGTAGGCTTGCCCAGCACCTATTCCATCCTCTCAGTTTAGTCGGCCTTGTTCACGGGAAAGACATGTTCAATACTTGCGGAGCTGACTAAGCCGCGAGTTTCCTTATGATGTTATCTTTCACCGTTTGAGAGTTCTGGTATAGCGCACATAAATTACATACCATAAACATCTAGTACGAAAGTTTGTAACGATGTTTGGATGTTTGGATGTTTGTGCCTCAATCACGCCTAAACAGCTGAACGGATCTGAACGAAACTTGGAATATACATAGTACATGTAATGGATTAACATATAGGCTATTTTTTATCCGGGTACCACGCGAGCGAAGCCGCGGGCGGCAGCTAGTAATAACATAAACGACTTAAATGCCGGGACCGACAATTTAACGTGCCCTTCGAAGCACGGAAGCGCTCAGCTCGTAATGCCACTTGCTGTCACCCATCCCAATTGCACACTGTAGTGTGGCCACTTGACGCAAAAATTACCGGAGTAATCGTCTTATATGCGAAAAATACCGCCACCGGAGCTATTTGCCTACCGTCATATGCCATAT
This sequence comes from Scotopteryx bipunctaria, assembly GCA_949320045.1. Taxonomy (NCBI): domain Eukaryota; kingdom Metazoa; phylum Arthropoda; class Insecta; order Lepidoptera; family Geometridae; genus Scotopteryx; species Scotopteryx bipunctaria. The sequence goes on along the minus strand of OX439459.1, from coordinate 2,267,344 downwards.
TGATTGACATTGTAAAATCATGGCCGAAAATCGTGGCCACACTTAGTGTTGCTTCAATTATGGCCATAAGTAGTGTGGCCATCACGGTACTGTGGCCGTAGCATGAAAGGCATAGTTGATTAATTATTACTACGTGTGTAAGATATGTACATTCTACCAGCAAGTATTAGAAGCATTGCAAAGGTAGAGTTTGGCAAAATGGGCAACTGTCTTTCTTCTAAATTTGAGGGCATCAGGTTTGAAAATCTTTTTAATTCGCAGGTCTACAATTTTGCCCTTTTTACCTACTTTAAAGTGACTAACTATTTCTTTGTTAGAACTTAATAGTTATAGGAAATTATAATTGTAACTTTTTATATTCGGTATGTAAAAACATGTATTACATTTTAAATGTAAATACATTGTATAACATTTTGAATGCATTTCAAATGATTTTACGCAACAAATTTGATTCAGTTAAAAATTGAAGGCTCATAAATAATGTAATTTGTTTCTATATAGATTTATTCCTAGGTTTTATATTCTTGAGATTACATAATATCATTATTTATTTCAAGCTGTAAATATGTGTATATTCGTGAATGTACAACGGATGTGATTTTGGTACATTGTAATTTAATTAATAAAGTTACTTAAATTGAATAATTGGTGTTTTGTATTCATCTATTGCAGTTTTAGTAGAATAATTTTACTATCCCGCGGTAGATAAGACAATGATATCTGAGTAAAAACACAGTTGGCACATAAATGCCTATAAACAATAATACACATGTTAGCTTTTAGCTTCTGTGTGGCTGATCCCAGCTGGGCAACAAAAAAACTTGGAAAACTGACTGAGTATGCCGCTATGACCTCTGAAGTTTGTCACCAACTTTCAGAGTTTGTCAGTCTCGCGTTTAGATCTGTGTGGCTCAGCTAAGCTACATGGATCTAGCGAAAACTTACGAGGGACTTGGTAGTTTGTTACGAGATGGGTTTCGAGCCCATCCCCCATCGCTGCTATTAGATGTACCAGATACTAACTTTTATCTGTTACTTTAAACGGCCGGATGCTACAAGCTATCGGAAGCTATCACACCCTTATGCTCGCCATCAGAAATGGTGAGACTTCAAAGTTTTTACTTTATTTCCTAGGATTTTGAGAAAAAACAAGAAAGGAAGAGAAAAAGATTAAGTCACATAGACGTATGTTGAAATAACTTTATGAAGTAGGTTATTATACAACTCAAATGAATCAACAATTATGTATATTGTAATTACACATTTTCACAGTAACTTTGGTGGGTAGTCTTTTGAGGGTATTTCACTAAAAATCATTACAGATAGAATCAATTCTTTATTTTTTCATAGATCGTACAGTTTAGGAACAACAAAGTAAAAACATTTCAAGGGTTCCATACCATCGCACATTAAAAAATATTACTTGTATGGGGCCTCTTTCATTTTATTTTTATTATTTGTTGTTATACCTAGCTGCAATAGAACTACACACTGAAAAATTCAACTCTCTACCTATTACGGTTCATGAGACATCCCGCTTATAGACGGACGGACGTACGGATAGCGGAGGTTTAGTAATTGGGTCCCGTTGGCACCCTTTAGATACGGAACCCTAAAAATACACACTTTCAATAGTAGTAATAGAGACAAGGCTTGTATTTTAAAACGAAATCTAGATAGTACCTACAAAATACTTCTATGGCAAGTTTTTAAATAAAATCACAAACTTGTCTAGACTTGGTTTCAGAATATGAGCTAACGATTATCCGCAAATCTTACAGATTTTAGGCCGGAAATTAACCTGATAGGATTTAATTGAGTCCTCACTGATTGATCCAAAACAATGATTATTCATAAAAACAGGCATGAAATATATTAGTTATGCAACAAAATCAATTAAAATTAAAAACATTATTCAAAAATCTCACTGAAAAAACCTTTTAAGTACACACTTAGCCTATATTTGACTATTTGCGGACACTTCTAGCAAAACTAGGTGTGGCAAAATATCCGCAAGTCACGATAACAGAGGCCAAAGTCGCTGGACGCTACGTGTAAAAATGTATGGGATTTTACACACATATTATCACGCTCGTATCCCTAACGGGGTGGGCAGAGCCACAAGCATTTATAAGAACACTTGCAGCCACTCCTGATCCAAGAGTCCTAAGATTGATATGGTGAACAATGGTGACAGGTGATCAGTCCATCGCTTATATAGATGGTCCATCATGTCGGAGAGGATACTATCCCTTAGTCGACTCTTACGACATGCTCGGGGTGAAAAGCAGCTGGACGCATTCATGTTTTTTTCTTCACTCCCAGTACAGCAGAGAAGGAATGGTAGGTATTTTTATTCTTTTAGAATGGGTTCTTTTGGCAGCCAACAGAATTGAAAAGAACCGGTGTCGATGACCTTTATGGGATTGACATAATTCGATCGCTAAGTGCTAAGTCATATGGTAAGATCATTGACACTTATGGCAATTCGGCGTGGCGGGCGGGTTCGATTCTCGATACGGGAGAAATGTTTGTATGTTCTGCAAATATTTCTTCCGGGTCTGGGTGTTGTATTATGTATTATAAGTATGTATTTAAAAAAAAAGAGTATAAAAGTATTCTATCAGCCATCTGGTGCCCATAGTACAAGCTTTGCTTAGTTTGGGGCTAGACGGCACTATGTGAAATGTCCACAAAAAATTATTTATATTATTATAAGTTCTCTACTTTTCCACGTAGCGTCTAGCGACTTCGTTAGATGACTTGACATCGACACAGTCGATCGTTACTTTGACTAGGCATCAAAACAATACGCGTTACAATATTCTAATGTCGTTTTTTTTATAATAGTTATCATATTACAATAAATAATTAAAATCTACGTAAACCCTACATACAGTTGTTTAATACTTCGTAGTAAAATACGATAAAACAAAATTGAGCTCACTAAATAGTCGAAGGCAATTTTTGACATGATATAAGTACATTGATTAAATGTAGGCAAGTAGAATTAAATCTAACACAAATATTAATGGTAACTTAGATAGATATATCTCACTTGTTTAAACAACTAATGCGTTAGACAGGCATAACATACAGTTGACAAAGTAAAAATTGTGCATTTACATGTAATTCATTATCATTTCTGTCAATAAATTCGAACCCACGGGAAAAACTTTTGAATGTGTATATTTTTACTCCCAAGATTTTGCGTACTGCTTTTGGTACCTATTTATTATTTTTCGTGGAATACATACATACATATTATCACACCCATATGGGCTGTGGGGTGGGCAGAACCACAAGTAATCATAAGAAAACTTGCAGCCACTCCTGATTTTTAGTCCCAAGATGGATATGGTGAACCGTGGTGACAGGTGATCAGCCCATTGCCCATATAGATGGTCCATCATGATGGAAAGGAATTTCTTAGTAGAATTTTACCCTCGGAGAGAGAAGCAGCTGGACGCATTCCGTTTTTTCTTTACTCCCAGTCCAGCAGAAAAGTAGTACCTACATAGGAAAATCTAAGTAACAGTACCTACTTATGTTCAAACTTACTCCCGTGGGTTCAACTTACATGGCGCTACTTAAATAACATAGCATATCTTACAAAAGACAAATTACATTTTTTTTTTGAGATTAAAATGAGATTTCGAAAGTATTACTAGTCGTGTTTATGACCAAACGCCAATTGCAAGTTTCCTATTCCAAAACAGAATATTTTTAAAATTCCCTAATCGAATAAATACATTCCCTAAAGGTTTGTTATTCATGTATCTATGTTCCAGGTTTCATTCTCATCCTTTCAGCCGTTACGTCATGATTGAGGCTCAAACAACATCTTTTGAATTTGAATATTAGTGGCCGACGGCAGATTCGGCCGAGAATCTTAAAAGGCGCAAATATGTCTCGACGGGGCTTATGTATTTGAGCCTTTTGGGGTCAAGACCCTAGGTCCGTGGGGCACGGGTGCCCACCGCGTTTTCAAAATTCTTTCAGGGCGTCTGGTCGAAGCGATGCGCGATCCAAGAGCTGGTTCTTATTTGGCTCAACGGATCAGTATTGCCATTCAGCGTGGCAATGCGGCCAGCGTCTTGGGCACGCTTCCACCGTCTGATGAGCTGGATCAGGTGAGCTATCTATAGACCGTTTGCAACGGCCTTTAGATAGCCCGACTGTTTCTTTTGTAAACTATATTCGTATTCGTTTTAAGATTATTTCTGTTAATAAATATTTCCATATAGTATGATTATAGTGTGCAGTGAAGATTAAAGTTAAAATGTGCCGACGGATGACCAAACAGTCTATCCTGCCGAAATAAGTTCTTAAGTACATTTCCACTAACTAAATAGTAACAAAATCTTGTAGATTTGAACTATTAAAATAATTTAGATTTAAATAAATAGTTGTATGGCATTTTGGTAACATGTATAAGTTCACACGGCACTCTTCATTTCTTGTTTCACGCACGATTTAAACGCCTCCCAACCTTCGTTCTTGGCGTACGACTGAAATATAAAAAAAATATTAGTTTAACTATGAGTTACAATTATTATTAGTGTTGATACGAGTACGAGTTCGATTCTCGAATATTTACAGAACATGCAAATGACGCAAGAGGCGCGGGTTCGATTCCCGCTGCGGAAGAAATGTTCGCACGTTCTGCAAATATTACATCCGGGTCTGGGTGTTGTGGTACCATGGTACTCGTAGTTTCTGATGACGACACAGGGAATCCTAGTGTGGGGTCAGGACTATGTATGTGACTGTTGGGTGTTATTTATTTATTATTTATTTGGGTCTCAAGTCTCTCGCCCGCCATGTCACCGAGGTCGTCAAGAATGATGATGGAGAGAGAATGATGTAGTACCTTAAAGCCACGATGCAGGCGGTCCTTCATGATGGCTATGAACTCCTTGTAGCTGAGCAGGCCATCGCCGTCCGCGTCAAAAATAGCGAACACTGTCGACACCAAGTGCTCTGTCTGAGACACGCCCGTGCAGATCTTCACAGCGCGATGGAACTCATCTGCAAGACCACACAAACATCTCACTTCACTATATACTCAGACCAAATAAAAAGAGAAGACGCCGCGCCGCGAACATTAAAAGTGAAGCCACACATAACCGTGCTCCTGCAAGTAAATATACACGCTCACGCACACACCTACACTAAAACCACGCTCATCGCTCTTAGTACGTCACGAGTCTTAAAAATAGAATTATGCCTTCCTGTGTAGTGAAAACATGTAAAAACAGCAGCAAATCACGTAAAAAGTCTCACGGAATCACTTTTCACTTGTAAGTACTTCAAATAGCATCGTTTCTTAATTATTATACTATGAATTTAGGTTACTTGGAACACACAACCTTAAAACCTTCGACACACACATAGATAAAAAGGTGGCTTCACTTTTGTTGTTCGCGGCGCGGGGTCTTTTCTTTTTATTTGGTCTGAGACTACATAGTATAAAACGAAGTCGCTTCCCGCTGTCTGTCCCTATGTATGCTTAGATCTTTAAAACTACGCAACGGATTTTGATGCATTTTTTTAATAGATAGAGTGATTCAAGAGGAAGGTTTATATGTATAATACATGCATAATATAGTAGAGAAACACTGATAATTTTAGAGGTTTCTAATGTGATGTCGTAAATAAACACATTTTTTTGCGCTTACATTGCAAACGCTGGCTTAACCCTACAAGATAGATCAAAATAATGTACTACAGTATTGTACACCTTAAAAAGGTCTACAAAAAATTCCGCGTTGAAAACTTGCAGCCACTTCTGTTTTAAATTATTGTATTTAATTAGTGTAATTGGTTATTTAAACCGTCCTAACTATTATCTTCAATAAATCAATAAATAAATCATCTTCGGGCCAACATCCTCATCAACGTCGCTTTTGTTCCTTCAGTGTTTTTTTCGCCTATGAATCTCACCTTTGGATATAGGATGATCGGCCAGCGTATACATCCTCATGGCGATGGTGAAGTCCTCCAGGTTGTTGAGGAACTGGCAGAACGTCTTGAACTCATCGAAAGTGACGCCCACCTCGTCCTTCAAGAAAAACATTTATTTTTACAGCAATCACAAGACGTGCTTATGTAGAAACTAAAAAATATAATTAACAAAGTCAAATATTTTTATTCCATAAAATCAATGGGATCACTTGGACACGTCTTAAATTTACGTTGCATTTACACCTACCTGTTCGTAATGCGACCAAGCGTGGAAGATACAGGTAAGAAACCACGCGTGGGCAGAGTCACAAGTTAACATAAGAAAACTTGCAGCCACTTCTGATTTAAAGTCCTAAGATGGATATGGTGAAAAATATCCCTTTACAATCTTATATTATAAGAATCTTTGTCCTGACTGACTGACTGACTGACTGACTGACTGACAGACAACGCACAGCCTAAACCGCTAGACGTAGAGACTTGAAATTTTCAGTGTAGGTAAACCTTGTACGTAGGGGTGTACTAAGAAGGCATTTTTCAAAATTCAACCTCTAAAGGGGTGAAAAGGGATGAAAACCTGGAATCAATTTTTGGTCTAAAACTGCACATAACCTATATCAAATTAAAGAGCCGATTTTTCTCATTTAGTTGATGTCATAATTACCTGTAAATTCTTTATTTTTGGCATGTTTTTCATGAAAAATAGAATACTTTTATTTTGACATATTATGACAGCGATGATACCTCAGAACAATAAATACATGATAGGTACCAAAGATTAGTAATAGATGATACAAAACATATGTAAAAGGAACTGTCAATGTCAAATTACCTGTGAAAGGAAGCATAAATTATTTCTGGTCTTAAGTTTCCAATCTTGATTATTCGTGGAGTTCTGACGTAATTCTACGTCTGAAAACTAGATGTCGCTGCTAATTCTGATCAAATTTTGTCGCGCTATCGTTGCGTTTTGAAAAGTTTACCTTAACTCTCAAAATTTTTACTAAATTCACCAAAATTTCTTAATTTTTAGATTTAGGTATATTTGTTACTCTTTCACGCAAAAACTACGGAATATACTTACATACCCTATTATTCATATTCGTTCGCAAAAGTTAACCATTGCTTAAAGTTAGCCCTGTCGCTGTTTGTCATTATGAAATGGTAAGAGATGGCAATACTTTAGCCATTGTTTAGCGTACACTATATTATAATGAATAATGAGGATAGTAGGTACCTACGTGTGCTGGAATGGGATATAGGGTACTTTTTATCTGGGTACCGCGTGAGCGAAGCCGCGGGCGGCCGCTAGTCATGTTTATATAAGGAGTTGGAGCATTATTCAGTCCCAAACATTTTTGTCTTTTATATAATCGTATATTTTATAGTAAGCTTTTTAAACAACTTTCGTTTTATTAGAGTTCAAAATTTACTAACTGACAAATTTGTCATCTCGCTTGGGACTTTGTTATAGAAGCGTACTTGCCCTTTAAATGTTTTGTTAACTTTATCTAGCTTAATCGTGGGTACAGCGAGTTAAAAAAAATCAGTTTAACAAAAAACTAATAATAAAAATAATAAATAATATACCTTCATCCGGTCCAACAGGCGGTCGAGGTACATGTCGTATTCGTCAGTATCAAGATACGTGTAGCGAAGTAAAATCTTCGCGAAGTCCACTTCAGAGATCGTCTCGTGACCTGCAAGTAGATTTTCTAAGCCTAAACAAGCGCACGAATAGACTCCTTGAAGCGCACTTTAATTCTTTCACCTCAATGATCAGTTGTTGTAGGTAAAGATAAACTGAAGAAAATATATCATCTATAGTAGATGATTTATACAGCGTCAGGAGGCAACTTTTACCTTCACAAACGGGACGCTGTAGTGCCCGGGACGAATTAAGATGGAGTAGGCTTCCCCAGCACCTATTCCATCCTCTCAGCTTAGTCGGTCTTGTCCACAGGAAAGACATGGTCAATACGTGCGGAGCTGACTAAGCCGCGGGTTTCCTCATGATGGTTTTCTTCACCGTTTGAGAGTACTGGTATAACGCACATGAATTTTTCGCACAGAAAAATCCATTGGTACACGACCGGGCTTGAACCCACGACCTTAGGATCGGAAGGCGCTACCAACTAGACCACCAGTGCTCTCGTTACCTTTAGCGAACTCGTGGAACTCCAGCTCCAAAACCTCCGTCTGCAGATTCTCCATGAACTGCCGGAACCCTTCGAACTTCAGGTCGTCCTTGCCTTTCTTGCCGAAGAAGTGAACCTGAATGTGTAAAAATGAACTTTGTACTGAGTATAACAGGTCTCCTCCCTAAAAGCTAATTCTTCCGGTCTCATGCTTCTCACCGGGTTCAAAAGAACAATTGCGACAGCAGTACCAGTTCTGACCTGTAAGAAGGTGTCGACATTGTGCCTCCTCTGCAGCCCCTGTTCGTCGTTGACGTAGTTGTCCTGAGGCTTCCCGTCCCCCCCCTCCAGCGGGCGAGGCCCGTCCTCCGCCAGCCCCCTCTTGCCACGCCATGCGTAGCTGAATATTTTCTCCATCTGTTGTTCAAATCCAGATTTACAAAAGTTTCTTCTGATGTAGGTATTAAGGTACACCCTAGGGTGTACTCGACAGGCTTATATGTACAGGGTTAATGGTTAGTTTTAGGTACTTTTTTGTATGTTGTATTATATGCTATTTGTGTACAGTATAGCACAGGCTCGGCACGCATTTTATTTGGCACGTCCACTCTCTCCAATGGCTCTTATGCGACTGCCCGTGAGTTGCGTTCGAGACAGAGAAGTGTTTGTTATGTATGTGTATGTTTATGTATAGTGTTGTTCATTATTAATATAAATATGATTTTTAGATATATAATTTCTATATTTATATACACAAACACTACATATGTTAGTCGCTATTTGTTTGCCTTCTTCCTCTCTTTTGTGACCTGATTTTTTTTGTTCCTTCCCCGTTTTTTATTTATGTTGTTTGTTTTGTGTGTGTGCTAAATAAAATATTATTTCTTTCTTTCTTTACAGGTAAACCGGAGTTCCTAGATAAGTCCAAGACCATAGTTATGGTCATTTTTAAGTGTTGAACTTAAGACATGAGAAATAGGGTGAACTCAAGTGAAATTGGGCAGGACTTGGTGTTGGTAATTGGAGCAGGCGCTGGTGTTGGTCGAGAATTAGGCAAAGGAATAGATGTCAATAAACTGTAATTTTTTCGCACAGAAAAATCCGTTGGTACACGTCCGGATTTGAACCCACGTTCTTAGGATCGGAAGCCGGGGTCACTACCAACTAGACCACCAGCGCTCTCAACTATAGCACATATTTATTTTCATTTTTTTATTCAGAGTGTAGTTGTTCCGCAATGGACATCAAAAATGGCCATAGTTGTTGAATGTGAGAGGCACAAGATCGAAATAAATGGCAGAAATAAGGGAGGCATATGATCCATGATGATGATGTTGAATGTATTAGCACAGAAAATCCACTGTAGATTATCAACACTTAGTTTTTAAACAATAAGTAGCACAAACACTGTTTTCTCTTATAATTTAGCTGCCAAAGTTATTTGTTACTCACAAATTAAATAAGAAATTTTTCCCTATCAAAGCTAAAAACAACGGTATGTAACACTGCACAATGAAATATTTGTTTTATAACCGTCACTCACAGATCCATGATTTATGTTATTATATTTTAAAATGTTAAGAGTAGTACGTTTCTTTATTTACGTTTATGGACTAATATAAAAAAAAAACAGAGTACAGGTACAAAAACACTTGCAAACTTATGGATAGTTGAACTAATCATAGTATGTAGTTGCATTTTATAATCACGGTCTAAACTTGCTACTTATTTCTAAACAAATATAGCAGACGGCACCGACACATACGAGCGCAACCAAATTTGAACTTACTAACGACGGCTTAGGGACGTTTTCCGTTTGGCTGTTGTTGAATCGGTTCTTCAAAACGCTCGCAGACTCAGACACTAAGGCAAGTAGCTAAAATGCCAAGCAAGCACATAATAAATAATATTAATATAAATTTACACAAATAAATAGAACTAAAAAATAAATAAATAACTATTGAATAAAAGTTTATAGATAAATAATTAAAAACACAAATATTTAGTCTTAAGAAAACTTCAGTCAATACAAAAAATATGTTACAATTTAATAAAATAGACTGTGGATGTTAATAAATAAAAACAATCCTTTGTACAAGTAATATGAATTTACAAATATTTTTTTTTAAATTAATTTGTAGTTGGTGTTACTTTTTATTTTTTTGCGATCAGAGCATTAATTATTAATATTTTACGAATATAACGTAGGATAATCGTGAAATATTCACGAATAACTGTTACCGTGGATGAATAACAGTTAAAATGGGTGTTCAACCCCAAGAAGCAGTTAATCACTGTGGGTTAGGATCCACAATCAACTCACTGCTTGTTCACTCTTCGCATCCAAATCTTTGCGTTCCTTGAACGTGCCACCGAGAAGTCGTTGAATCTAAATATATATCGAAGAAAACAGGAAGAAAATATAAATAAATATAAAAAAGGATTGTACCTATGAAGGGGTTTTTGAATAAATAGATCTATTACTACAAAAATAAATAAATTCTTGGTTCCTAGTTGCATAAGGTGTTTCTTTGGTGCTTGTTTTATACAGTGTTTAGTTACAAACGCAAAATCTTATCTGAATTACGAATAAAAAAGAAGGTATGAACAATACAATAAAAAAAAATGCTTTACAAGGTACTAACAGCACAGAATTTCGCCTCTGTAAACCCTTTTTACTTGAATATCTCTTTGGTGCACAATATTTGACAAGCTGTGCTCTGGTACAGTAGCGATGAACTACAAGCAAATTAAAGATTTTTTTACTACGTAGTACCTTCATTTCGCCGCACCTTTTACGTCCATATTCTTTGCGCGCAATGTTGCCAGACATCTCTGGACATCTATAGCGACATTTGTCCATAATAGGCTAGACTTTATTATCTCGATGAACTGAACTAAGGCCTTTTACCATCTATAGTAGATGATACAGCGTTAAGAGGCAATTTTTACCTTCACAAACGGGACGCTGTAGTGCCCGGGACGAATTAAGATGGAGTAGGCTTGCCCAGCACCTATTCCATCCTCTCAGCTTAGTCGGCCTTGTCCACAGGAAAGATATGGTCAATACCTGACTAAGCCGCGGGTTTCCTCATGATGTTTTCTTTCACCGTTAGACCAATAGTGCTCTCTGCTTCGATGAATTAAACGCAGCATCAAACTCGTCTAAAACTTTCTCGCCACTCATCTAGCGCCACCTAGTTCAGCTTTACAAACTAATTTGTTGCATACTTACGACTAGAAATTCATTCTTATCCACTCTCTGGTTGCCGTCCGTGTCGAACATGTTGAATGCGATACGGAACCCTGATGCTGGTTCTGAAAACATAAAATACATCATCATTTTCCTGCCCTTATCCCACTAGGTGGGGTCGGCACAACATGTTTTCCTCTTCCATCTTCTATCACTCGTCATCTCAGTATTTACTCCTTTCATACGCATGTCCTCTTTCACATAATCCATCCATCTTTTCTTAGGCCTTCCTCTGCCCGTGTATCCATCCACATTCATAATTCAGCACTTTCCTTGTAACATGACTTTCTTAAACATAAAATATAAAATACATGATTTTAAGAAAAATAATAAACGAGTATGGATCGGAATGAGTACATCAGAGGAAGTTTGAAAGTAGCGCCAGTGACAGAGAAGATGAGGAGTAATAGGCTAGCGTGGGATGGGCATGTTATGCGGAGAGGAATTAGTCATGTTACAAGGCGAGTGATGAATATGAACGTGGATGGATACATTGCTAGAGGAAGGCCAAGGAAAAGATGGATGGATTGTGTGAAAGAGGATATGAAAGGAGGCGTGTGAAAGAAGTGAGTACGGAGATGACGAGTGATAGGAGTAACTGGAAGAGGGAAACATGGTGTGCCGACCCCACCTAGTGGGATAAGGGCAGGAAAATAATGAATAAACGAGTATGGATTGCTTTGTTACTTTGGAGCATTAGTAGTGCGGGCTAGAAGTAGCGGCGCCGCCTTTCGATCCTAAGGTCGTCGGTTCAAATCCGGTCGTGCACCAACGGATATTTCTGTTCGAAAAAAATACGTGCGCTAGACCAGTACGTCCTCTCAAACGGCGAATGAAAACATCGTGAGGAAACGGGCATGTCGTAGAACTTAAAACAGTTGGAAAAATGTGTGTCATGCGCACAAAAGGAGCCTTTTAGGCGCCAATTAAATCCTTTCACTACACTTGTTTGAAATAATTGTGTGGGCAGAGCCACAAGTAATCATAAGAAAACTTGCAGCCACTCCTGATTCAAAGTCCCATGATGGATATGGGAACCATGGTGACAGGTGATCAGCCCATCGCCCATATAGATGGTCCATCATGTTATAGAGGATAGTATCCCTTGGTCGACTTTTATGACATGCTCGGGGAGAGAAGTAGCTGGGCACATTCTATGTTTTTTTTACCCAGTGCAGCAGAGAAGTTAGTACGTAGTATGTATTATTTTAATAGCTACAATTTACTTACTCGTCAAAATTGAAAGAAGAAACAGGTATTCCGTGTAGGAGACTATTCCTGAAAGCATGAAAGGAAACATTATATTTTACGAGTACATACTATTCACATACCGGCATAGTGACATTAAGAGCTGAGCGCTTCCGTGCTCAACGTTGCTTACCTTCAACGATTAATCAAGAACGTCTAAGCAAGTTACGCCACGAGCGCTTCATGCATTAATAAGAATGGCGTGAGCTGTAATAGACCCTTAATAGTCGGGCTGTGGATAATGATGATAAGGAACGTTCCCCATTGGCTGTGAATTTAGTCGAATGTGTGTGGATACCTCTTAGCATGATCCAAGGATCATGCTGTGGCGACCCCACATAGAGTGAGATAAGGGCAGGAAGATGATGACGATGTGTGTGGATACCTCTGTCTCTCATGTTGCGGAACATCTGCGAGGAGCCCTTCTTGAGCGGTGGAGTGTGGTCGCGAAGGTACTCGATCTCCTTGGTGGTCAGCACGCGCCGCTTCAGACGCGCTGGAAACAACATCACATGTTAGAGAGTTTGACGAGGTCTGCATAAGCCGGGGCCGTCCGCCAAAATACTCTAAGACTAGACAAAGGTAAGAGGTAGAGGTAGACCAAAGAAAAGGTGGATGGATTGTGTGAAAGATGACATGGGTAAGAAAGGAGTGAATACAGAGATGACGGCTGACAGAGGGGAATGGAAGAAGAGAACATGCTGTGCCAAGCCCGCATAGAGTGGGTTAAGGGAAGGAAGATGATGATGGTGGAGTGAGTGGAGTATAGCCAGCAACACTTACGCCTGGGCTCCTGTTCGACGACGGACTCGAGGAAGTCTTGAGGGGTCATGTATAGCTGGCCGCCGTACTCTACAGAGGCGAACTTGATGAAGCGACGCTCCCGCGACGTCAGCTTCACGGACTTGGCCAGCTCGTCCGGCTGTAAGCAAACAATAAAATTATGGGTCATTTGTTTATGTTTAAGCCAGGTGAATTAAATCTTCAACTTTATTGAAAGTTGTGTTAGTTCTTCCAGGTGCACTAAGTCTACCGTGCGTAGCACTTAATGCCCCCAGGTTATTTACTTCAGGTGAATTAAGTCTACCGGGCCCATTATTGGTAAGGAAAAATCACTGTAAGAGTAATAAATAATAAATAAATAAATAACACCCAACAGTCACATACATAGTCCTGACCCCACACTAGGATTCCCTGTGTCGTGGGTATCAGAAACTACGAGTACCATGGTACCACAACACCCAGACCCGGAAGAAATATTTGCAGAACATGCAAACATTTCTTCCGCAGCGGGAATCGAACCCGCGCCTCTTGCGTCTCCGCCGAGCAATCGCCCGCCACGCCACCGAGGTCGTCAAATACATATTGCTGGACATTTTACACAGCGTCATCTAACTTCAAACTAAGCAAAACTTGTTCAATGGAACCAGGTACTTCAAGTTTAATAGAAAATAGAAAATGTTTATTGCTGTAACCTTTTTTTACACTGTATTAACTAGGTTGGGACCTTCATTTAAGTAAAAAATATAAAAAAATCTAATTAAGTAAAAAATATAAAATGATAATCTAAATTTCATCAACCTACAATTAATTGTACCTGCCAATGTTTTCGCACTCAACACACGCAAAGTTGAAAGCTGAACTAAAACAAATATTTACGTTCCTAATCGAGCTAGAGAGTGATAAACACCAGTCCATTTCTGGAGCCGCCTGCGTCTGATGGTGGATATCATCAAATAGGGAATGCGGGAATTCCTTCTATAAATAAAATAGTGAAACGCCCCGCGACTTTGTACGCGTCGAGTTTTTATCAGACAAACATCATCTTCTTTTTTTTTTAAATTTATTTGTAGGCTTTGTCGCTTTGCGACCACATCACCCTATAAAGATAAAAATGTGTAAAAAACCAAGAAAAACTTAAACTATAATTATAACAAAACTTAACTACCTATTTACTAAACCTAACTTAAGTAACAAAACTAAAAACTCAATTTCTTTACATAAAGGATCGGATAATACACTATTTACATAACCTATATCTAACAAGCGACTTTGTACAAAACACGATGATCTAAATGAGGAATTTCGAAATCATCTTCTCGCTGCGTCCTACAGGAGTTGAAAGAAAGAAAAATACATTTATTGGTTCACTGTCACCTACCAACAACCAAATTATAATAACTAATAAACTAAAACTAACTATTACTAACATACCGTAAAATAAACCATTACCTAACTATTGCGATATTATGACAATGAACCAAAAGGCCCTGCCTCAGCATTATGTTGCTCAACGAGAAGTTGAATGGTGAGTTGAATTCCGGTAATTCCTTCCTTAGTGCACCCCTACAACATAAGAGGAATATACCCTCAAAGTTTCATGATTTCATAGGTTTAAGCTGTGCGTAGACTGTCAGTCAGTATTGAAAGAGTTTTATATATTTAGAATACAATCATCTGGAATTAGATACCCGGAACAGTTTCCCAGTTTCGCTTAAAATAATATTTTTTCGAACATGTAAAGTAGTGTAGGGTGGCCGAGATTTCAGTAGACTGTGTAGATAATTATAGACTGTAAAACGTTGATTGCATGATACTTATGTCATAGCTGACAAAGACATGCTCGTGACATTCAAAATTAATAATATTATCCTCGGCTTTAAATAAGCACATTAAAAATAGAACTAAATATGTATATGTAAATTAGTATGAATATTTGACAACGTCTCGTTAAAAGCTCGAAAGGACCCTTCGAGGCGCACATTAAATCCTTTCACCACACTGGTTCCGAAGACCTAGTGACACGATTAGTAGTAGTTAAATGCGAACGGGTGGTCACCGGCGTAGTAAAATAGCAAATAGAAACGATCGCTAAACGCCGCGACTATTTTAAGTATCACAGTTACTTCCTCTGTAACAAACGCAAACAACATCTCCTAGTCTTTATTTCCTTATAAAAATTAATTTCCGGGATGTCTTCTTAGCTAGATAGATCAGGCTACGACTGTATATTTATTTTTTTAACATTTCTATTACTAGTTCATTTGAATCAGTGTGGTGAAAGGATTTAAAGTGCGCCTCAAAGACTACTTTTGTGCACTTGACACTTAATAATTTTTTGGTCTAAACTATACGTACAATGCGAAATTCAACTTTAATTACTGCAAGTCATCACGTTGGTTGGTTCAAAAGAACTAGGGAAGTAATTGAATAGTTAAGACCCTCTTCGAGTAAAGGGTGTTTATTCGTCCAAGGGTAAAGGCCTCCACCACTTAAACTCCAAATTTCTCCTAGTTTTTCTATCCAGCTTTGTCCTGCTACACATCTTATTTTTAGTTTGCCCATCGTTCGTACTAGAATAAATAAGAGTATATTATACCTTTTTACAAAACTTTACTTTCCCTATTCTAAACGAGCAGTAAAAAATATTTATTACCTTTTCAAAAAAGAAAAGACACCAACAGCATATTTCAGATTTACAAATACCCAATGTCTTTAGTTAATTTAAGAGGTTTACCCCAGTCGGGAGGATTTATAACTCCTTTTAGGGGTAGCACTGGGCTTATTTATGGCTATATTTGACTAAGCGGCTATTAGACGGGTTGCAACTGATTTTATTACAACCCTGATTTATTGATATTGACGAGGAGATTCCTAGATTTAAGATCACACACAATAAAATAGTTGGAATTCATTATCATAAGATACGTTCTAAGAGAATGCTTGGGATTTTTTGTATTTTTTCCTGATTTTACATTATCTATTTTATTGCAACTAGCTTTTCGATTAAGTTGGTACATCCATTTTTAACTGTAGAATAAAATACTTTTAAGATAGATTATGATTTTGACCAGGTGGTCATACATATTTTAAAATACCATACGAAATTGTGGTTGGGATGAGATACGACAGATCTCTGAATTTAGTACTATTTCGTTCTGTGGCAGTTCAACGGATGGTTATCATGCGTTTTTGACAGATAACAATGGCAATATGGCAATTAACAATGCGTGTTGTGCGTTCGTCGAATACCTAGGATATAATAGGAAGCGGGTATAAATGGGCGCTCTCCTTTATCCCAGTCGCTAGCTACTTTTTTTTTCTCAACCTATTTTGTCCCACTGCTGGGCAAAGGTCTCCCCCAAACACTTCCAGACATCCCTATCCCTGAGTCTTCTCCCACCATCCTCTTTCGAAGCATCGAGTTCGTCTCGCCAACGCTTACTCGGCCGAAACGCTAGCTAGTACAGTCTGAAAAAAGCGTGGTAGCTACTGGATTCTCTTTATTTCTCTGGTCAGAGATCAGATCTCCCGAGATAAGCAAGTCTCCCAAAGCGGCAACTTTCTCAATGATATATGACGCATCTTGCGCGTATGTTATTAAATCATACCGCGCGTAAACGTAAAACAATAATTCTATTAAAACTGGTAGCCATTACCATAGCAATTACGTTGGTTAATGGTGTAATTTTAGTGGTAAATGGATGGTGGTGTTTTGTTTAACTTTTAATAATAGCAATGCGTCCAGCTGCTTCTCTCTCCGAGCATGTCGTAAAAGTCGGCTAAGGAGTACCTAGTATCCTCTGCAACTTGATATGGGCAATGGGTTGATCACCTGTCACCATGGTTCATTATATCCATCTTGGGAGTCTTGGATGAGAAGTGGCTGCAAGTTTTCTTATGATTACTTGTGGTTCTGCCCACCCTGTTAGGGATAGGGACGTGATAATATGTATGTATGTAATAATAGCAGCTGTGCAGGTGAATGAAACAGGCTTGAAGCTGGCCAAGGCCATTGGGTAACCAAAAGCTCATCAGTAGAGAATCTGTTGAAAAATATTTCTCTAGTAGGGTACCTTCGCCATGGAAGCTCCCGTAAAGCTTTGTAACAGATCTAGAATTGCAACTAATTAAATGGGCACCGGCGGTCACTTATCATCTCGTAACATCCAGATGGAGTGGCGAGCTCAGGACCAAAGGGCAGCAGCAACAAGGCTGATTTATCATCTGATTCGCTTATCTGAGCTATTACTTCCATAGACATCGACGAAGGTGTTTAGTTTCACTGTTGCGCAATCGCTCAATTTCTAGCAAAGCTTTTAAGTTGCAAGCGAAATATACTAAGAATATAATTACTAAGAATCTGCGCAGTTTACCCGAGTTCAGAAAACAAAGTAATTGAAACAAATATAAGACCAATGAAGAAGGTAGGGCCGACCATCTAACTAATTGAATCAAACAACTATACAAAATACTGTATGTATGGGATGATTATAATACTAACTGCTTATGTTGTAGTCACCATGCCTGGTAGAAATTCTCATGGCATCTTGACTCTAACCTACCCTTATGGGAAACAGGCGTAATTTTATGCATGTATGTAAGAAATTAATGCAAGTAAACAAACACTAATGAAATCTTATGAACATTAGGTACAATTTTATGCGACCATTTGTAAACATTGCGTAACAAGAGGAAGAATGTAATACGACCATGGACCAGGGTGTGAGGCCGCGCCCCACTACAATATTATAAAATCAAACAGTTTGCTTATTAAAATGGCCTATCTTTGGTTGAATAAGTTCCAAATTGTATTTTATTTAAATAATAACGCTGTTTTAGGACCCCTACAGAGTTGGGCATGGCGACTTACCAAATAAGAGTGGATACGACAATATCACAAAATCGAGAGCCTAGTTGGTGACCCCGCCTTCCGATCCTAAGGTTGCGGGTTCAAATCCAGTCGTGTACCAATGGGTTTTTAATATAAATTTTTTACCTACATTTCAACTAAACAATCTTACTTTCGCTGGCAAGGAATGCCAGCCAATTTCAATGCACAGTAGCATTTGTTCGAATAGCCCGTACATTTTGTATGATATAATAACGACTCTGTCTAACTTTGTGTGACGTTCAATACTTTTGACGCCCCGCTGCGAGACTAAAGACTAGGAGTGGCTGTTTTGCAGCATACGAAAGAACCCAACCCAGCTAGACATCCAGTTAGCGTGATGCAAAAACGATCGGTACGGTATGAAGATTTAATTTAAAACGCTTTTATTGAATTTTTTCAGGGAACTACCAAAGAGGTCTTAGTTAAAGTGACATCATCATGCACAGGCTGACTTTAGCTGCTGGGCATTGGTCTCCCTTTGTTTATACCATCCATCACGGTGCTGGTCTCATCCATCCTCGGCCCAAGGTTTTGACTATATTGTCTGCCCATCTCGCCGCAGGACGACCCACATTTCTATAACTACACCTCGGCTACCATTCGGTTAACGTTCATCCATAACTCCACCATTCATCATCACGCCTCGCAATGTGTCTTGCCCAGCTCCACTCGAGTTCCATAATACGGTTTCCAACGTCTTGTACTATGGAACGTCTAGGAAATTACCAAAGTACCAATAAAAAATAATCGTTGATGAATGAAAAAATGACGATCAGTGATTTCGTTAATAGAAAAGTGAAATATGCTTATTTGCCACGTGACCACAAAACTAAACCGCAAAAATTCCATAGGTACTTACCTAATGTTATGTTTCTACAGACTCAGTATAGTCATGGAAAGATAACAACAAACAAATCATGGTTCATTCAACCTTACTATAACTGAAAATAAATGGAAAGTGGAATTGCGTAAAAGACAAAAAAACTTCTGGCCGTGTGTTAAGCAAATACAATTTTAGACAGTTCTTTTTAGATTGCCGAAATGACGAGTCCCAATCTAAACTCACAGGTCTCAACCCAAACCCCTAAAAGGGATGTAAATGAGACGATTATCTTTAATAGTCATTCTCTATTACAGTATTTGAAATACTTGAAAGTGAGACTGACTCTTAATGAGTCTTCCACTGCGTACTCCTTAGATAATGGCAATGTCACAACAGTTGAAAAGTTATGCAACACACGGCCACTGAGCACCACAAACATGTCATAGGTAGCGGGACACACGGACTGTAAATCACACGAGCAGCCCCCATTAACGTCCAGACATGTTCGGCCTAATACGAAACAAATATTTGTACAATGGGCGAGTGTTTAAAACTGTCGCGTATAGATTTATTAGTAGCACAGCGGCACCAGGGACGGATTTTGGAAAAAAAAGTCGACGTATAAACTTTAATTATGAAAAGAGACAAAAAGTTGGACGGTCTATTTCTAAAGCGAGACGCCAAATGTAATGGTTGCCTAGCTACGGTTTAAGATACTTTATTCTCACAAAGAATTTAAGTTCCCTTAAGAGTATGAGAACTTAAAAATACATTTTATAACATTAATTATTTACGAGCGTACAAACTAAAACATACTTACAATACTTATTAACACAAGATAAAATGTAGGAGCGGGTAGTTTTGTCTAACAAAACCTACTCCAACGATCAATCAAGAATGTCTAAGCAAGATACGCCACGAGCGCTTAATTCTCGGAAAGGCAAGCCAATAAGCCAATAACATCGAAAACAAGACTCAGCTAAGCTTTGTATAACCTGAGCCCGCTCCAGTGGTCCTCGGCGCGATTCCCACAAATCCATCTCGTGGTACAGCGTCAGTCGACTGCGGCGCCTGCGCATCCAGCATTGTGTACATGCTAATACAACATACACTGAATTGTTACCTTACCCCTCACTTGCTTTACATATATATATATATTACATACTAGCTGCCGCCCGCGGCTTCGCTCGCGTGGTACCCGGATGATAAATAGCCGATATGTTAATCCAGCACGTGTACTATGTATATTGATAAGGAAGTAAGGATTATCACGCCCATATCCCTAATGAGGTGGGCAGAGCCACAAGCCAGAAACTTGCAGACACTTCTGATTGAAAATCCAAAGATGTATAAGATTTCGGGTGATCAGCCCATCGCCCATAAGTGGTCCATCATGTTGGAGAGGATAATCGAATTTTTTCACTTGCTTTACTATCCTACTAATTTTATAAATCCATGCATGATTACTGATCGAGACAATTACTATAAAATTGTTGTTTACGTTCCATCCACAACGAATTTGGCTTAATTTTATACGGCCAAATGAAGTCATTTTAGACTCGGAGAGAAATACCTGTTTATAATGTGCCAAGACAAATATGATGCCAGGTGATCTACATGAACGTGGGCAGAAAGAAATCGACCAGACGCGTAAATTTTTACTGTCCGTTTCCGGATATTACAGCAATAAACATTATTGATAAATTAGGGCCAGTTAGGGAAATTATATCAATAAAGTTAGGTAAATATTGGGTAAGCGGCAGATATTATGTAAGTATCGAACAAAACGTATAAATCGAAAAGGCAAATCGTTTCTGAGGATTCTGAACTTAGGTTATCTATCATATCATGTTTAATGTACTTTTTTTGTAGAAGGTATTTTTATACAAGGGTGTATATGGGACATTATATTGGGTAGGAAACCTGGCTAGACGTGGATGATGACCGTTGGGGCAAAGCCTTGACCAAGATGGTCGAGGACAGGCCGAAGAAGTTCAGTACATCCAAAAGCGCTTACTCGATGACATCGAAAAAACCCTAGCGTAATCTGTTTAAGAGACGCATAGAACCGAGAAGGTTGGCAGAATCTAAAGGAGGCCTAAACTTTCCTTGTAAGGAACTTAACCCTCCGTGGTCTTGGAGGTGGGCGTTGATAGTTGCGACACAGTTTTTAACTACTGCAGCTATCATCGTGTACTAATTTTGTTATTTTACGAGCCTGTGTATGTTTTGTTCCAAATAAAATATTTGTATTTGTATCTATTACGGTTCATGCGATACATCCCGCTGACAGACGGACGGACGGACGGACAGCGGAGGCTTAGTAATAGGGTCCTTTGGGTACGGAACCATAAAACCAAAAGCGCGGGTCGTTCCACTAGTAAATAGTAATACGAATGAACGAAGAGCTTAGCATTACCAATAATATGTGGCAAAATAAAGTGATGTATCCGTCATCGACGGGGTTCCATTAGGCGCCTCGCGATCCCATGGCGATCGATAATTTATCATCCTTAGCGGAGGGAGATCAGCAGATACGATTCAGGATCCCGTGAAATATCGCACGGCAAACGAGGAGGTAAATCACGCGAGCCTTCGATACTCCTAATGCATGGGTTCATTAAGTTGTTATGTTATAAAGTTGTTTTTTTTTCTGTTCCTTCCCCGTCTTTTGTATGATTTGTTTGTTTTGTGTGTGTGCCAAATAAATGTATTTCTTTCTTTCTTTCTTTCTTTCTTTATTACTAGCTGCCGCCCGCGGCTTCGCTCGCGTGGTACCCGGATAGAAAATAGCCTATATGTTAATCCAGCACATGTACTATGTATATTCCAAGTTTCATTCGAATCCGTTCAGTAGTTTAGGCGTGATTGAGGCAAAATATACAAACATCCTCACAAATTTTCACATTTATAATATAGTAGCAAGATAAGTAGTATTGTGCTGTGCTAGAGGATGCTTAGTCTATTATATGGTTACTTTTAAAATGTATATAGAAACTGAACTGGTCACCAAATTCACTTTTCCTGAATAATGTTCTTACAATCAACGGCATAGACATTACGGATTCAATTGATGATGAGATGAGAGAGAAGGTTGTGAATTGAAAACGATTAAATTGATTGTTATAAAGATAGGTACTTCTCACATTCTCTGCTGGACTGGGAGTAAAGAAAAAACATAGAATGTGTCCAGCTGCTTCTCTCCCCGAGATGTCGTAAAAGTCGACTAAAGGATAGTATCCTCCAACATGATGAGATACAATAAGCAAGTATTCCCAAGGAGGGTTGACGTCAGGCAGGTCATAAAACACCTTAGCCAAAACTCTTACAGCATGATCCAAGGATCATGCTGTGCCAACCCCACATAGAGTGGGATAAGGGCAGGAAGATGATGATAAAGAAGATAGGTAATCATGGTTTTTTCTAAGGTTATGTAATGGAATCCACAATATCTATCAGTTCTTAGATTTTTAGAGACTAGAGTTTTAGAGTCGATTTGTATTACATTCGGTATGTATGAAAGAACGCACAGAAAGTGACGTAAAAACTATATAAAAGCTTTAAATGCGAACATAACGAGTATTACGATCGTAGTACCCACTTTATTGCAACCCGATATATTTATTACGCCACGAATAAATATATAAAAGTTCAAATATTACACTGTTGTGAAATGGTTCATTATACACAAATAGCGGATGGCATTTGTGTAAGAATGGGAAACGACCACTGATGTTTTCGATTCGATTTGTGTTGCATAAAACGTCCACTATTATTGGAATTTCTTTTGTACAGAATAATGTAATTCGTTTTTATATTCCAAGTAGCGATACGTCGGTTCCAGTGTATTGCATTTTCGTAACACCTTGTTTATACTTTTTGTATACATATGCAGTGCGTTCTGTCAAAAGGTTGTATTTTTCCCTTCAATGTCTATGGGAGCTTCCTACGCTTTAATGACCTACGAACTAAGGCCTTTTACAATCTATAGTAGATGATTTATACAGCGTCAGGAGGCAACTTTTACCTTCACAAACGGGACGCTGTAGTGCCCGGGACGAATTAGGATGGAGTAGGCTTGCCCAGCACCTATTCCTTCCTCTCAGCTTAGTCGGCCTTGTCCACAGGAAAGACATGGTCAATACGTGCTGAGCTGACTGAGCCAACTCAACAACAGACAGCCTCGGTGGCGTGGCGGGCGATTGTTCGGCAGAGATGCAGAGAGGCGCGGGTTTGATTCCCGCTGCGGAAGAAATGTTTGCATGATCTGTAAATAGTCAGGACTATGTATGTGACTGTTGGGTGTTATTTATTATTTATTTATATTTATTAAATGCACTTCCTTTCTATTTATATATCATTACAATCAGATAATTTGACTTCATTAATAACACATAAATCGCCCCGGCACCTTACAGCCCGTTCATTTGCGAGCTCGCTTATCTTATAATCTCTGTTGGCTTCCAATTTCCCGCTGGCCCACTTCCGAGCGCCAAGACCGACCAGTAACTAGTACTAGTTTATTCAGTACAACTTGCCTAGGACCTAGGTTTATAGATGAAAGAAGGTATTTCAGTTCTGATGTATGTATTCCGTATCCCTAATGGGGTGGGCAGAGCCACAAGTATTCATAAGAAAACATGCAGCCACTCCTGTTTCAAAGTCCCAAGATGGATATGGTGCACCATGGTGAAAGGTGATCAGCCTATCGCCCATATAGATATTCCATCATGTTGGGGAAGATACTTTTACGACATGCTCGGGAAGAGAAGCGGCTGGACGCATTCTATGTTTTTTTTAAGTCCAGCTGGGAAGTAAGTTTAAGTTATAATTATGCCAAATAATCTGCTTCGTAATTTTTATTCGAATAAAAGTCTTCACCAAGACCGTGATTAATAGTACAGAGGGCATATACCAAGCAGTGGATAAAGTCAGCCTGTGGATGATGATAATGAATCTGATGATGATGATAAATCTTTTGAGCAATCTAGGTGTAAATATGACAACACATTTTGCCTAATAAGCGAGGCCTTCAGACCTTCGGACCGGGAAAAGAAATGTAGGACAGCCGAGGAGTCAGCGGCCTAAGTAACGCTGTGGACTTCTATAGACTAATAATGAAGAGAATTTGATCCACGATCAGATCGACGCTCAGCTGGCTCTACACCCGTCCGGCAAAGAGCGCAATAGAATTCCAAAGATAGTAGGCAAACAGCAATGCTTCCAAGCGATTCTATTTCTACAATCGCTAACGCCTAATTTTTTGACCGTTCGTTAAACTGTTACGCTAATTTTATTTATGCTGTTAACAAGAAGATTCACACTTTGTGGTTCAGTATTTTCACGTGACTTTTCGATAGCTTAAGTCAATTTCAACATTCACTTTTCTACTAGCGACATCGCCGATCAACACCGTCGATCGTTACATTGAGTAGTTCCCCAGCTCTCCCATTTACAAGCCCTTATTAATCTCTTCCATGACACGATCAGATACAAAACAAATGAGCGATCAATTTGTTTTGCAATTTCACGCTCGCAATCTCTCGAAGATATCACGGGGTCTTCTATATTTTCTAGTCTCATTGGAGTCATCAGCTGAGTTTTATCACGCTAACCGGCTATCACGATCTATCACTGTTGTCTTAAACGCGCTCGAAACGAGCTGTCATTATCTGCGGCGGCGCTATTACTGAGCTTTACCTTCGGTTCTCATCTCATCTCATACTTTTACTAGTGGACCCGGGACTTTGTTTGCGTTGACTTTTTAGGGTTCCGTATTCGAAGAGTGCCAACGGGACCCTATTACTAAACCTCCTCCACTGTCCGTCCGTAGAGAGTTGAAATTTTCAGCGTGTATTTTTATTCAAAGAATAGTAATATATCATACTAATATTATAAAGAGGAAAGATTTTTTTGTTTGTTTGTAACGAATAGGCTCCGAAACTACCGGACCGATTTCAAAAATTCTTTCACCAATAGAAAGCTACATTATCAGGGACCAGTATAGGCTATAATATATTTTCAAAAAAATTAGGGATCCGTAAGAAAATTGCAATATTGTAACCCAAGATAGAAAACCCAAAATAGTTTTTGGCGTGCGCTGCGAAAACTATTGATTATAGAACAAAATAATGTACTACACGCGTACGAAGTCGCGGGCAACAGCTAGTAATTAAATAAAAGGGGGCCTCTGAAAAATATTCTCTGCCTACAGTTAATTTCAAACAGGCGTGATTTTATGAACTTACATGTGCATTCGTCTACTAGAGTAAGTGAAACGAGTTTCCATAGTTAAACTTAGTTCTGCAAACTAGACGGCGGTAATCATCATTTGGATAAGTAACCATTACAATATCTTGGTCAGCGAGTCAGCAGTGTCTAACGTTTAACAAGTGACATATGAGGGGTGACTGCGTATGGCCATACTACATTTCGCAACAAATCGAGTAGGTTGTTAGTTTGTTAGGAACCAATGGTACTGAAGCCTACTAATTCTACTAATGTTCTAAATTCAAAAGTTTATATTTTTTTTCTAACATGATGGTCCACTTATGTACATGGGCGATGGGCTGATCACCTGTCACCATGGTTCACCATATCCATCTTGGGACTTTGAATCAGAAGTGGCTGCAAGTTTTCTTATGTTTACTTGTGGCTCTGCCCACTCCATTAGGGATACGGGCGTGATAATACGTATATATGTAAAACTGATTGAACTAACCACGCTTTTATTTCACTGATTTAGAATCTACCCAATCCCATGGGACAATCACAAGAAGAGCTATAAATCTTGAGCGGTAAAAGCTCTCACTATTGACACTTTCACCCTTTAGCGGTAACTTCTGGGATTATTTATCTATCTGTTTCTATTTAGGGTAAAGCAGGGAATTCTTGAGGGGTGATGCATCGTGTTGCTTCTTATTATGTGTTAATTTGATTCTATAATTAGATTCTTCAATCCCACCGCGGAGCTACCTACTGGAATAGAATACCCTAACAACTGCGGAAGGACTCAAATGGTCTATTGTTTTTCTTTAAACCTAGAGGATGTTCTATTTTACTACTGGTCTTGCTTTATAGGTGCCTAAGAAACGACTAGCGAACCGACCCAGCTTCGTACAGTTAGGTACTAATGTGGCGTCATAAGTATTTGATTATATATATGCATTTATTTGCTGCTTTAGCACACAAAATATATTTCTCTCGCTATTTATACATTATTTCGATATTACTAAGCCTTTTACCGTATATTGTAGATGATTTATACAGCGTCAGGAGGCAACTTTTACCTTCACAAACGGGACGCTGTAGTGCCCAGGGCGAATTAAGCTGGAGTAGGCTTGCCCATGTTTCCTCACGATGTTTTCCTTTACCGTTTGAGCCTACTGGTATAGCGCACATAATTTTTTCACACAGAAAAATCCATTCGTACACGACCGGGTTTGAACCCACGACCTTAGGATCGGAAAGCGTCACTACCAACTAGACCACTAGTGCTTTACGGTAGAGCATTGGACTTTTTTTACGATATTAATTTAGTGTTAAAAGTAAGTCTCTAGAAGGAAAGTTAAAACAAATTCATTTGCATACTTTTAAAGATTTAAGCGCAAACAGATACAGATAGCGACTATGTTGTACACTAAAAGGACAACTATGTTTATGGTAAACACAGAACCAACTACATTTACCACTTCACCTCGTCCCACTAGGCTACAACGATTCATTGTCTATAAGCGATTCAGCTAAAATTATTATTTGCGCATCTATTTTACAAGCGAAGCTCTAACACGGGTAAGGGGGTCACTTTTAACGCCTGGTTGCGAATTAGATATAGTTGGGAAGCCCCTTTTTTGCGTTATGCATTTTGGTAGTTTGGTAGACCGAAGAAATGATGGATTGATCGTGTGTATGTATGGATGACATAAGTAAGAAGTGAAAAATTGATAAGTGGGATAAGAGCAGGGATATCATGATGATGATGTAATGTATTTTGGGAACTTGCTGTAGGTCTGCTCTCCGTTTTACAGAACTTCCTAAATTAAGGCGGTCTTTGGATTGGAAACTAAGTTAATTTTCATTTTAATATCAGTATAATATGAATTTGCTAGAAACTTAATGGTTTCTGACTTTCTATCATCAAGTACAAAGGGTAAGTTAAGTACAAAGAGTTGCCGAAATCCTAAATTACTCACTAAATTGTTCCCATTCCACAAGTCGAGCTGATGACTGTTTCATTAGATTTATTAATGAGTTAACTTCAGCGGTATATCACTCGTATCGTACAAAATGTCTCAGGAATAAGATTAGTAAGTATTTACATTATGTTATTTTATATTTAACGAAGTCCAACCCAAGGGCAATATTTGTTACTGTGGTGTGACAGAGATATGTATAGACATGACCAAGCAAACAAACAATAAGCGCTTAGACTGGATCAAATTTCAAAACGTATAGTTTCAAAATGTAATTAAAATCCTTATCAAAGTTCAAATATTATGGTCACATGTATGACGTAAAAACCCATTTCTTACGCTTCAGTTTATTATTACATACCTAGGGATGAGCGATATTCATCGATAAAGGTGAGATATATCGATATAAGATTATAAAGTATCGATATTTCGCCATGTAACATCGAATGTATTTGTCAGAATAACGTTATCGTTTTGTTTAAAATGTACCGACTTATGTTCACAAACGAATAGATACAATTGGACGTAGTTCAAAATTTAAATAAATGCAATTTTGTGTTTTTATTTGTTTTAGACTTACACTTTTTTGTTTTTGCGAGTATATTATTAAAAATTAGGTCTTATTGTAGAAATATGTAAATATTTTTTAATAATGTATTTTTTTATATATATATTAATTTTCAATTTGAACCATTGTGGATTGGAACATTTTCGCATAACTACGTCCAATTGAAAGCCTTGAAAATCTTACTTATATAATAAATGCGAAAGTTTGTGAGTTTGGATGTTTGTGCCTCAATCACGCCTAAACGGCTGAACGGATTTGAATGAAACTTGGAATATACATAGTACATGTACTGGATTAACATATAGGCTATTTTTTATCCGGTTACCACGCGAGCGAAGCCGCGGGCCGCAGCTACACAGAACACTATTATTCCTTAACGGAGGCAGCTAGTATCGATATAATACAAACATCCATCCCTATTATTACATCAGAGTTGATAAAACAGTGGGCTATTACAGTTGCATCATTAGATGAACGATCGATAAATCTTCGTAAATCTCGGTGTCAAGTATCGGAGTAATATAGATGTGGTCGGGACGGAAGGCATCGAGGCGACAAACTCAATCAAAATTCCTATATTTAATGGTTTAGCTATAGCGCCCACAGGGTTACTCTGCCACAGGCCACAACAATCTTTTTCGTGAAAAATTAGAAACTCGTCGAAAGTACAAGTGAAATGGCTTGAAAGCTGCTTCGTAAGGTCGTTATTACTTTCTGGACAGATGACTTAGGTTAAACAAGTACTTGAATACCTACCATCGGTCTGTAACTTCTTCGCTGGACTGGGAGTAAGGAGAAAACATAGAATGAGTCCAGCAGCTTCTCTCCCCGAGCATGTCGTAAAAATCGACTAAGGGATAGTACCCTCTCCAACATAAAACACTTTAGCCAAAACTCTTACAGCATGATCCGAGGATCATGGATCATGCTGTGCTGACCCCACATAGAGTGGGATAAGGGCAGGAAGATGTTGATGTTGATGGCCAGATTTGAACCCAAGTCCTTCAGATCGGAAGGCGGGGTCACTACCAACTAGACCACCAGTGCTCTCAACGTAATAAAAACATTGAATTTGAATCCATATCAGGAATGCACCTTGACTTTTAGATCGAAGAACTATCACAACACAGCCTATGCACCAGTGCGCACAGCCAAACGACAATTTATCATTATATCTGATACACCAACCAAAGTGAAAGTCGCAGTAATTGTTAATCTGTGACCGGCGCGGGCGCAGGTGCCGTCACCAGCTTTATCAACACCGTGAAGCTTATCTATGGAATCGATAATTAACTGATTTTCTATAATAAATGATAAGGTGCGGCGTGTTCGAGACGCGAGGCTAGTGGCGTCGGCATATAGAGGCCACGACGACCTCTGTGGCAAGGTGGGCGAGTGCTCGGCTGAGACGCAAGAGGCGCAGGTTCGATTCCCGCTGCGGAAGAAATGTTTGCATGATCTGCAAATATAACTTCCGGGTCTGGGTATTATGTATTATAAGTATAAGTATGTGTTTACAAAAAATCTATATAAGTATTCTATCAGCCAGCTAGTTCTCATAGTACAAGATTTGCTTAGTTTTGGGCTGGATGGCGCTGTGTAAAATCGACAAATATTTATTTATAGCAGCCTCTTTTGCGCGAAAGGAACATCGTTGAGGAGCTCTATAATGTCTTCACCACATCACGACTAATTCTATGTTCGTTTTCAATAACAGCTCTGTCAGAACTCCAGCTTAACTTGATGACAAACTACAGGTTGATCAAGCACTCGGTTATATTCGAGATTATCTTTATCTTTATTTATTTGTAGAAAGTTATGCTGTGATTTTGGACTCGAAGGATATTTTATTACAATTTAATTGCTTGTTCATCACGCAGGCGTAGTGAATTCATGTAAGAAAGTATATAAGACGGAACGAAGTAAAAGTATTCGTCGAGCAGTCTTTGAGAATTTTTTGGAGTTTTCACGTCTCTATGCTTTTCACAAACAGTGTCAAATAAATAAATATTTGAGGACATATCACACAGCACCTTCTAGCTCCAAACTAAGCAAAGCTTGTATTATGGAAACCAGATGGCTGGTAGAATACTTATATATATTTTTTTTCGTAAATACATACTTATAATACTGCAACACCCAGACTCGGAATTTTGTTAACTTAGTGATTAAGTGGTATTAATTTTGACTAGCTCGTTGAATGTTATGATTTTGAATTTATACCGTAAATTCAAACATTACCTACACTCAAAACCATTAAGCTTAGAACCTGTCATCGCAAAATTACGTTCAACTTCTTAATCAGTAGAACCGAGAAAACTTTACACCTAACCTAATCCTTGCTTTATATTTACCTACTGATTAACGGAACAGGTGTTTGAGGCGAGTGTGAATGGTACCGTTGGAAGGGCGAGAGCCAGGCGTACCACATAGTAATAGGTGGACCAAATCAGTGACGTGTTCGAAAAAGGCCAGATCAAGAGTACGTAACCTAAACCGATGAGCATGGGATTGAATGCAATGTACAATACAACCCAATGCGGAACGTCAATACAGATCTTTGTTCCACTACCAACAATTAGAATTAGAATAGCGAAAGAAGTATGTCAGGTAGCAAATAGAGATCTGTGGTCTCTGCCAAACTCTATGAGTGACCTGCAAGTGGCATTACGAGCTGAGCGCTTCCGTGATTCGGAAGGCACGTTAAACAGTCGGTCCCGGCTTTTAAATCGTTAAGCCATGACAGAGGCCTTTAGGCGACCTGAAAACTCCATCACTAGCTCATAAAAAAAAACTAAGGCCTTTTACCATCTATAGTAGATGATTTATACAGCGTCAGGAGGCAACTTTTACCTTCACAAACGGGACGCTGTAGTGCCCGGGACGAATTAAGATGGAGTAGGCTTGCCCAGCACCTATTTCATCCTCTCAGCTTAGTCGGCCTTGTCCACAGGAAAGACATACGAACATAACTGATGCCAAACTCTATGGGAAAGAGGCGTGATATTTTGTATGTATATTGTACATTTACCTACACAATACACAGAATTGAAAAAAACTTTACGTAGTGTGTAAAATCAACTTTATTAGTGCAAAGTACATTCACCCCTCGACCTTATTAGAGCCATCGTCAAAGCCTGAGATTAGCCTCACTAAAGGCGATGTAATACGGTCAAGTACCGATCGGATCGTGCTATCGGTAATCCTTAGCTTATCTAGACTTGAGGAGTATTAACAGGGAGTTCAAAAGAAATATTCAAAGCGTAATAAATAATAAGCATGTCGTAAAAGTCGACTAAGGGATAGTATCCCCTCCAAAATGATGGACCACCTAGATGGGTTGATCACCCGTCACCATGGTTCACCATATTTATCTTAGGATTTTAAATCAGTAGATATAAGATTTATGATATATTATTGTTTCATTCTTCAAAAAACATGTCTTTTTAATATTTGATCAAGTAAAAGTATCACTGAGTATTGTTAATTAGGAAAATCGTAGGTTGAAAACCCCGGTGCGTGAGACCGGCGTCACAAAGTATGTAAGTAAAACTCACGTCACAAATGACAGGTTAAACTTATAAATTTACAATATTATTGTGATTGCAAATGGGCTAAGGAGCCACGCTGACCAGGTTTCCGACGCTGCATGGTCCCTGGCGCTAGACACCGTTAATTGACCACCCGTGGCGGATGATCCTTCACCGTTACTTGACGCCTCCAAGATATTTATAATCGCTTTATCGTATAACTACTTACACGGGCTCTGGCGAAACGGGTATGTAGTTGAAAGGTCGCAGGTTCAGTATCGGGATGGTGCTTTATGACTTGCACGTGCCTTTTATTTCCTAAGGAACTTACTTATAGCTTATTTTGTGTATAGTTCAGTGATCAGGGTATAGGAATGTTGTATTTCACTTGGTATAAAAAATTTTCTTCCGGTCTCGATGAGCGAGGTAACGGAAACAAGTCATTATTGTGGTATACATTGTATCAATGTCTCTACAACAAAAAAGCAAAACAAAAGACGAGCAAACTTTTGGACGAACTTTGACTTTTCATGCCGGCGGAGACCCTCGAAATTAAGTACATTATTCGTTGTGTAGCTTTACACAACGAATAATGTACTTAAATTACACAATTCCTCCACAACACCACAATAAACCGTGGCGCAGCTTCCCTTATCTTAATACCATGGGATTTACAGCAGAAGCGCCTTTCATAACTCGGCGTGCCCGTGTTCTTGTCACCGGAAGTGCTGTACCCCGAGGCGCATGTCAAATCGGGAATTGGATGTTATTCCTCTAATTTGGGCAACACTACCTACGAGGAGTTACATAAATTGGGCGGGTTAGGTTGGACAAGACGTGTTCTTCAACAAGTATATTCGTATGCACGATGTACTCGGAAAAAAGTGGTCTATGGGTTATTCCTGATCACGAACTACGTGTATTCCAAGTTTCATTCAAAGCCGCGATTGAGGCACAAATATCATCATAATTTTACTCCGAAGTTTAATTAAATATAGCACATATATAGTATCTTGTGATTTGGAATCACAAGTCCTTTATTTACTAGGCATTACCGAGCAAGGGAGTTTCACTATAAACGCCTTTCAAATTCTGTCAGCAATTTTAAAGTTCAGCCAGAAATAGTGACAGAGCGAATCTGAAACAGTTTATGTAAATAATCCTTTTGTAAATTCAGAGGAAAGTCCACACAAACTACAGTAATCAGCGAGTAAGGCAAATCATTCATATCAAAAAAGTTTGGAGCCAGCTCGATATGGATTGGCAATCCAGGGGAGGATTTGCCAAAGGGATAATCTATCTACGCTTTCCTATGAAAAAACTTATACCTTGTTTCTATTCCTAGCATATTGACACAGGGAATCCCTATAAGACTTCCACCCCACATGGATAGTTAACACGGGCCTACAAGCCGATCGGGCTCGTAACTCGCGTGATACCATCAGAGCATGTGGGCGGCGACGAGGATTGAGACGTGAGTGCCATGAGAATGGCCAATAGCGTCTAGCCAAGCTTTGGCATCATGCAAAAACTAGCGTTCTATCTTATTGACAAAGTTGCTGAGTCTTATTACCGGTTACCTATATTCAACTGACGGACAGAAGACTACGCTAGCAACATTGTAGTTTGTCAAAAAATTGATGGCGCTTTTTGACAGATAAGTAACAATGCTGCTACCGGTAACTACGGTCGAATGAACGACTGTTTGTCGTCCGTTAGTTGAGTATTATCAGGCATTAATTATATCCTAGTCGCCATTATGCTGGAGGTAATATAAAACGACCGTCGTAGTCGGTAGCAAATGGTTTACTAAGATAACCCAGACTTTTTATATATGGCTAAGTAGCATACACCCGCGGCTTCTATCCGGATAAAAAAATAGCCTTCATGTCATTCCAGGTATTAATAAACTACTAAAATGGCGAGAGCACTGCTGTTCTAGGTAGCTGCCCCGCCTTCTGATCCTAAGATCGTTATCGGGTTCAAATCCAGTCGTGCACCAATGGGTTTTTATGTTCGAAAAATTTATGTGCGCTATACAAGTACTCTCAAACGGTGAAGGAAAACATCGTGAGGAAACCGGCATGCAAAAGTTTGAAAACACGTGCTATGTGCACGAAAGCTTTAAATCCTTTCACCACACAGACCTAGTGACACGACTAGATAGATAAATAGATAATAGAAAATGACGACCTCTAAGCTACTCGTAAAGTATGCAATCACAGAAAGCACAAATCACAGCTCGTCGAACAAGCTCCCTTACAAATCACATCGCTGAACGAAGGTCGCGAAAGCTGATTTATCCCAGCATTCAATTTCATTAGGAGATGGCATATCCATTTGTTTCACGGTCTCGGTCGAGGAGGTATGTGAGAATGGCGACCCGAACCGAAGCTGTTTGACTTTACTTTCCTAGTTTAGCAACATTGTTATTTATCAAAAAGCGCCGTACATTTTTATCAGAAAAAAAAATTGTTGCTAGGTAACCTAGCATCCGTTATCCGTTTAGGCAGCCTCAGCTAATACCTAATTATATGGAAACAGAGATCACAAAAAAGTACTGACAACAAAAAGTATTGACAAAAATCCAAGGCAATAAAAATACACTCACTGTGAAAATTTCAAATTTTCACAAAGTGTGTATTTCTATTGCCGCTATGTAACAATTTATACGTAATTAAAAACAAAGGAGCCCAATACAGGAAACATCAATGCACATGCGCGCTGGTGCGGAACCCTTCGTGTTCGAATTCGACTTGTACTTGCTCGGTTCCATTTTAAATCCCTTCATCGCCCTGGTTCGGAAGAACTAGCGACACGACTTAGTAAGTAACATATTCAGGTTCGCCACTTCGCACCATGAAACCGGGTGCGTCTGACGAGAAATTTACATTCATGGAAACAGCACAGCCTATCCGCGACGAGGGGTTATCATCTGCCCCCTTTAGCGTAAGGAATGGCTCTCCATTGCAACGGTGGTTTAACTACCGGCAGATAGGAAGCTGTTTATGTAAAGGGTTTACTACGGGAATTAGAACAATGATGTAAAACAATTGATCAAGAGCGAAGAACTCAGGAGATTTGGCGTTGTATGTTTGTTGGAGCATAACTTTTAAACCGTTAATCTAATATTAGAATTTTCATGTTTTTAAAGCTGTAGGAAACTGTGTTTTGAAACTGTAGGAAGCTGAAGGAAAAGGAACTGAAGAAATCTCCGCAATGTATACGGGTTATGTTCAAATTGTAGCAAATTTAGGTAACTTTACAGAAGTTTGAAACAAAATTACTAGAAAAACGCTTTCTTGAGGTAATTTTTTCGAAAAAAAAAAGGAAAAAATGGCCAAAGTTTTCGCAATATCTCGATCAGCACATGGTTTTCAGTTTTGCAAGGGACCTAACAACATAAAAAAAAATGCGATGTTTGTTGTCGATATTGAATGGCCTAGTAAACGTCTAGGACTTATAAATATTAAACTTTGGATTAGGGTCAGGTTTTTGCAAGGCTTTTATAACAAGATTTGTCAATTAAAAGGAAGAAGCTGAAAACATTCGAGTTTCAAAGGTAAGGGATATTTCAATGTTAAGATTCCGTGAAAGTTTAAATTATAATATTAAGAGGAATAATAGGTTGTTTGTCTGCTCCGGATAATATCAGACAAATATTTAACGCGCAATGAGACTTTCACTAATAATGGAGTTTCATCTTTTACAACATTATACATATATTGCTTTATCGTTTAAATTAAATTATATGCAAGCTAGTAATTAATTTACATTGTAGCAGCTTTAATTCATCTGTGTAACATGCACCAACAACCGCTGTACCCTTTCTCCTCATAAAACTTATCGATACGGCCCAACACTAGCCCATTACTACCATATTAACAACAATCAATCATCCTCAACTAGAACAGGGCGGCAAAAAAGTATGAAATTACACGCTAGGGAGGGCCATTATATCGATGTTTATCGATTTATCGATAACTGTGATGGGGTTAATTGGCGGGTGTTTATCGTGGAAACGTCTCAATTAGCGACCTCTACGTATGGTCTTGCATGCGTCGGTTGACTTGAGTGACTTGTATGGTTGTAAATTACAAACTTGTGGTGCATTGATATATGCGACGCACGTGAGGCATGCACTTTTTGTTTTGTTTTGCCTGAGAGTTTTACCAGTACGAATTATACGTAATTACTTTGGAAGATAAGAAATATAATTTTGCGCTGGGATCAGTAACATCGCTGATAATCAAAGGAGGTTAGAACCACTTTATGATGCAATTTGTTGCTGCTGTTGAAGTTATAAAAGATCCCGGAAAATAACCGCATGTCTATGCAAATGTTTTCATGATTATCTACGTCTATTATATTATAAATCTACATAATATAACATAATAAATAAGAACTTGCGATGCCGCCCACGCTATACTTCAACATCGATTATCGATAACCAATTTATGCCTCCCTACATGAATACCAAAGCAGAGCATATTACATGATTTTAATGTAAATTAAAACGCTTTGATTACATTGCTCTGCCAGGGCCAGGGTTAGCCTTACGCATGGCTTTAAATATACAATAATTAAAATGCAGTCTTAACTACATATTTTATGTATAGGTCCCCTTTTTCAATGTATTATTTGTTGTTATAGCGGCAATAGAAATACACAATGAAAATTTCAACTCTCTATCTATTACTGTTCATGAGATACAGCCAGCTGACAGACGGACGGACAGCGGAGGCTTAGTAATAGGGTCCCATTGACACCCTTCGGGTACGGGACCCTAAAAATGAAGAAGAAAATTCTTCAAAGTTCTCAATCCGTAAACTGAAATTTCATTCAACTGTCCTCACAGTTGTCCTCAAGCAATTACGCATAACAAATAAGGTATATAAAAAACACCTGTAAAGTTATTACATTATTATACGAGGATGACACTGGAACGCTGGCGACATTGACACTGGCATATCATTATCATAATAGAAACAATAATAGTGAAAGTAATCTGATCAGGAACAAAGCAGCCATAGAGATCCTTTCAGACTTAAAAAAATGCTAAATATTTTAAATTGCTTTTTAGATAACGTAGGTGAATAATAATTACTTCTCTGCTCCCCCCTATCATGTCGTAAGAGTCGACTAAGGGATAGTATCCTATGCAACATGATGGACCATCTATATGGGCGATGGGTTGATGACCTGCCACCATGGATCACCATATCTATCTTGGGACTTTGAATCAGGAGTGGCTGCAAGTTTTCTTATGACTACTTGTGGCTCTGCCCACCCTATTAAGGATACGAGCGTGATTATATAATAAATAATAATAAATAAATAACACCCAACAGTCACATACATAGTTCTGACCCCACACTAGGATTCTCTGTGTCGTGGGTATCAGAAACTACGAGTACCATGGTACCACAACACCCAGACCCGGAAGAAATATTTAAAGATCATGCAAACATTTCTTCCGCAGCGGGAATCGAACCCGCGCCTCTTGCGTCTCTGCCGAGCAATCGCCCGCCACGCCACCGAGGCCGTCTTATACATACTTATGTACATACGTAGGTAAATAAAAACTAGGCATTTATCTCGAAACTAAAATGTAAGAGTAGCCGTGGCGATGACATTCTGAAGATATCATGTCTATCTCTCGTTTGATATTCATCAAACATTCTGCAAAACAAATGATCGCCTCAAACTAATTGACATTCCCCAACATTCAGCCAACTGTTACAGAAAGCCCACGCAAGAAAGAAAACTTTAAATATATTTGTATCTTTTAACTTTTTAAACAATGTTTAAAGAAACGTCACGTAATGTTCTGTTAGATAGTGACAATTATTTCTGAGCAACGAATCTTGAATAAAATGTTGAAATACTAATGAGTTATATTACCACACCCAGTCAGGAAAAAATATTTGTAGAACATACAAACAATTCTTCCGTAGCGGGAATCGAACCCGCGCCTCTTGAGTTCCAATCTCGAAATGTTTTCACAGTGACAGGGAAAATTTTAAAGCTATTTTAGTAAAGCAACTTTTTTAAACAAAAAGGGTGTATCCACATGTCCCTGTTCCAAGCAATAACGTCCCGTAGCGTGGGGAACGATTCGATTAGCCGCTCGCGCACGCCGCGCATTGCCATCGCTCGCATGATGCATGGGACCACAGACAGGGCATGGATGTCTCCAACACCATCAATATTTATAATAATAATAATAATAAATATTTGTGGACATTTCACACAGCGCCATCTAGCCCCAAACTAAGCAAAGCTTGTACTATGGGAACCAGATGGCTGATAGAATACTTATATAATTTTTTTTTGTAAATACATACTTATACTTATAATACATAATACTACAACACCCAGACCCGTGAGAGATATTTGCAGAACATACAAACATTTCTCCCTCAGCGGGAATCGAACCCGCGCCTCTTGTGTCTCAGCCGAGCATTCGCCCGCCACGCCACCGAGGTCGTCTTATAGAGCACTAGCTGCCGCCCGCGGCTTCGCTCGCGTGGTACCCGGATAAAAAATAGCCTATATGTTAATTCAGTACATGTACTATGTATATTCCAAGTTTCGTTCAGATCCGTTCAGCTGTTTAGGCGTGATTGAGGCACAAACATCCAAACAT
The DNA here is from genome assembly GCA_949320045.1 of Scotopteryx bipunctaria. Classification (NCBI taxonomy): domain Eukaryota; kingdom Metazoa; phylum Arthropoda; class Insecta; order Lepidoptera; family Geometridae; genus Scotopteryx; species Scotopteryx bipunctaria. Next base: position 2,229,302 of record OX439459.1, on the reverse strand, counting down.
CGTTACAAACTTTCGTACTAGATGGCAGCACAGGTAAAGTTAGTACGCGCTATCGTTGCGTTTTGAGCTTCACGCCGGTAATTTCAAGCAAACTAAAGCTTTTCAATTTTATAATATAAGTAAGATTGGGACTTCATTATCTGAGTATATAAAAATAAAAGTTGGCTGTCGATACTTGAATTATCTCAAGGAAAGTTGAATTCACGCCAGCCAGGTGTACGTACGTAAAACGAACCTTCTGTACGTATGTTATCACGTCAGTATCCCTAATGGGGTGGGCAGAGCCACAAGTAGTCATAAGAAACCTCGCAGTCACTCCTGATTCAAAGTCCCAAGATGGATATGGTGCACCATGGCGCCGAATCTTCTACAACATAAATTTTATAACGAATAGAAGGAATAACTCACTCCGAGTATGTGAGTGAGGGGTGAGAGTGAAATGGAAGTACGGAAGAAAGTAGATGGAAAACAAAGTTACATTTCACAAAACTTATCTAAACTATCCCGGTCAGGGTCTCTCTTGCTTAAAGTAGCCACTTTTCCAAGTTTAATCTAAATCAGTCAGTCGTTTGTTGTGATTCAAACACAAAAATAAAAAATTACAAATATTCGTATTAGTAGGATTAGTAAGATAATTATTCAATTTTTTTTTGACTATACAGGATCATTTAAACTTTAATGATCCTTTAAATTTTAAAGTAATTGTAGTTTAAATAAAATAACATTTAAATTCAAAAGACCTGATAGTTATGGTGTAAAAAAAAAACAAAATTTAAACCATATAAACAAACTAAAATTAGACCATCAAATCAAAACCACATTTACCCATAGTATAGCCATCACAAGCTCACAACGGGAGAAAAGGATAATTAGGGTTTCGACATTGACGATATTTTTTATCGATATGTAATAAGTTGGATTAAGCAAACGAAACGACTGACCAAGCCAAATAAACGTTTTTAATGTATTTTTTATATCGTTGCAATCCTGGAGCGACAAATCAAGGAGATATCATAACAGGCAGTGACATACTCAAAGTTCCAAGCTCAATATATTTTATTTCATAGGATTTTGAAGATCAATTGAAAATTCTAACAATTTGACACTATTTAACGCTAATTTTTTTTTCCGGAAAATGAAGAAGATAATGTCGGCAGCCACCCTGACATTACAAAAATATTACAGTATTTCTGATACTACGCACCACCCATCAAACGAAACATCTTATTCTGTTCCATTTACAATGAAAAAAAAAAACCATCGATATCGACAAATATCCTTAGCTCAACACTAGTACAAGGATAGAATTAGAATCACAACATAACGGAACATGAAGAGTTGATATGACGTCTTTATTATTTTATTAAAATGTAAATTGTTGACATGTGAAGCAGCCGGCATGACAGCTCCTGACGAGGTGAGATTTATTGAGATCCTTATCATTTGATTGTTTTTGAAGAATGGATTCTTTCGCATTATATCATGAATCACAATGTTTTTAAACTGTCCTGTCTCCAGTTTTCATAAACAATAAACAGACCATCATGTATACCGTCAATAGCCTCCTCGTCACCATACTAGACAGGGTTGACTGTCCTATCGTACGTAAATGGAATGCCATACATGACTTCCAGAACTTCTATGTTTAACGTACCTAAGTTAGGGTTAAGATTATTGTATTGTTTTTATTTTATGTGTTTTTTGTTATTTGGCTCTTTTAATTAGTTTTTTGTATGGACTTATCTGAAATAAATGAATTATTATTATATTATAATATAAATTACTGAAATCTTGCCAGCAATTGTAAGAACATTTATTTTTTAAATGGCCAAGCGTGGTTTCTTCCACGCTTGGTCGCGTTACAAACAGGCGTAAATTCAATGTAGATTTAAAAGGTTTCTAAATGATCCTAGAGATTTCAAAGAATAAAATACTTTTTATTTTTTTCTTGAAACTATCTTCAGAATTGTGATGGTAAAAAATAACATAATTTATGTGGTTTGAATTTTTAAGGCTGAGATTTATACTGAAATATTTATTATTATTATTTTTAACGATAGACAGTTTTATAAAAAAAATAAACAATTATTTCTTAACAACTAAAAACCACCAAGGTTTGTGCTATTTCTAGTATAGTTTATAACGAACAATGATGAAGATAGGTAGGTTATCTATACTAATATTATAAAGCTGCAGAGTTTGTTTGTTTGTTTGAACGCGCTAATCTCTGGAACTACTGGTCCGATTTGAATGATTCTTTCAGTGTTGGGTAGTCCATTTATCGAGGAAGGCTATAGGCTATGTTTTATTTTTTTCAAAATTAGGGATCCGTAATAAAATTGCTATTTTGCGTGCGCTGCAAAAACTATTGACAATAGAACAAAATGATGTACTACGAGTTTGTAGATCCCATTAAGACCTACAAAAAAGTCCGCGAGAACATATATCTAGCTATCATGGTTTAATCACAATAATCGATTTTGTGTTCAAAATAATTATTAAATCGTCTGAAGAAAAAAAACTACGTTAAATATGTATCGTAATATTAATCTTTATCGAAATTAAGCATTATGTTATCAAGAGTATTTATGTAGAAGTAAAATACTTTTTGTTTCATCTCAATCGGATATTTCGTTTAAAAGTTATCACGTGTGTAAGATGTTAAGAGTTGGTACCTATTAATGAGTTATGGGCCATAGAGTTTTTTATCAACACAAAATCCTGTAATAATCTTTTTGAAATATATTTGTTGATGATTGTAAGTATAAGATCTTTGAAGAGTATAATAAATACATTTCTAAAATAACTCTGCTAAGGAAATCCACGCGCGCTTGATGCAAGCAAGACGAGACGCTGGCGGCGCGGCGGCGGGCGAGACGAGGAAGCCGCGCTTGCTGGCCGCCTGTGAGAAAAACGCGGGTGAAACCGCGGAGCACAGCTAGTGTATTATAAAGGTCAGGCAACCAAATACATAATATGAGTATATAAAAAGAGATTAAATAGAATAAAAACAAAAAGTTATCTACACATTAGGTAGGGTATTTACTATATAACTAGGTTTATAGACCTTTACAACGGACAATAATGTCAACTCAGTGATTCTATTTTGGCCTAGGTTCAAAATGACCATCCAATTTTGATGGTCAACAAAAGATAGTACATTATTTAGGTCACGTTCAACCTTTATAAGGAAAGCCAAGATATTGCCTTACGGTACAACGCATGTGTGTGCCTCTAAAGAACAACTTAATTTTCCCCACAATGTCCGCCCGTATATTCCTAGTAAGTGCATAATTTTAACGGTTCCAAGTCATATTATTTCATAGCAACGTCGGATCTACGAGGCAGTTTGTGGCCCACGTCTTTGTGTACAATCTGTTTTACAAGTGATGGCTTAATTCGATACCGCGTTACCAAATAGTAAATCACCAATGTACAACATTGTGTTCCGGAAGTGCCGAGGTGTTGCCAGTTTAGCCCACTTTGGGACAGATTTGGCAATTTTTAAGTTGATTTTATGTCACTTCTTCGTCGGTGGTAAAGCTATTCTTTCCTTTTCTATTAACATTTTACTTTAAAAGATGCAATCGATGACTGCCTAGTTAGAAAGTACCACAAGAGGATGAGCTATCCGTGTAAATATTATAATGTACCCAATATGTCAGTAGAATTATAAATACTAATTTCGTCGTTACTTCTCTGCTGGATTGGAAGTAAAGAAAAAGCATAGAATGCGTCCAGCTGATTCTCTTCCCGACCATGCCGTAAAAGTCGACTAAGGGATAGTACCCTCTCCAAAATGATGGTCCACCTATATGTATGGGCGATGGGCTGATCACCTGTCACCATGGTTCACCATTTCCATCTTAGGATTTTAAATCAGAAATAGCTGCAAGTTTTCTTATGTTTACTTGTGGCTCTGCCTACCCCATTAGGGACATAGGCGTGATAATATGTATGTATGTCAAAGTATGCCTTCAAATGTAAAATATCCTGGGTGGTAGAAGTATTTGATACAAACCCAATCGAGTCATGTTGACTTGTGGCATATTTTCTATTGTTGCTCAACTTCAATTAATTTTAAAAGTGAAGCGTTCGTGACGTAGCTTGTTTAGACGTTCTTGATTGATCGTTGAAGTTAAGCAACGTTGTGTGCGGTCACAATTGGTATGGGTGACCGCAAGTGGCATTACGATCTGAGCGCTTCTTCGCTTCGGAGGGCACGTTAAATTGTCGGGCAAAGCTTTTAAGTCGTTTAGCCATGGCGAAGACCTTAAGGCGGCCTAAAAACTCCATCACAAGAGCTGGCCAGTACTGCCGTCATAAGAAAAAAGGACGTTTCTACATACATTCCGAAATAGAGAAAAAAATACTGGTAGATGCGTCTTTTTTACTGATTCCGATGATGTATATAACTCAATTATGAAAAAATGTCAGATACGTCTTTTTTCCTTATGACGGCAGAGTAGCAATACGAACTTACTTATTTAAAAGTAACGCAAAAGCTTGTTGACAATTGGCAACAACCGTTCCAGATGTGCTCAAGTCCAGCTCCCTTGAGTCACAGTGATTTGTGGAGTTGCTCCCATTAGGGTTGGGTTTCATGGACTGTGTACAGATTAATTGTATTCTCTGATCAAATAGAAAGGCAGTGATTTCTACCCGCCTGCGAGGTGAGGAAGCAATTAATACAGATTATTGCGCAGTTTGTAATTTGTCGTTGTAAAATTAATTCCTTGTTAATTTATTCCACCTCGAGCTAGAACAGACAAAATTCTTTGGAGCGGATTAACTGTAGTTGACAAATTTCACAATTTATTCCATGAAATATGTACTAGCTGCCACCGGCAACTTCACTCGCGTACATTGTTCTGATCAGTTATGATTCCCTGTATCAGAAACTACGAGTACCATGATATCCGGAAGAAATATTTACACAACATGCAAACATTTTTTCCGCAGCGAGAATCGAACCAGCGCCTTCTACGTCTCAGCCAAGCAATCGCCCGCCACGTCACCGAGGCCGTCATTTCATTAAAACCTGTTCATAATTTTCTTACATATTTTTGCATATATTAAGTAGGTATATTAATCAAGTTCAGATTTCCTTCAATTTCAGAATAATGGTCAATCTAACTCTTTCAGTCAGGTGCTTTAAAAACATTGAACTAGCCCCCATTCAAGGCGATAATAATGACTATGACGCAATGACGTAATCTCTGACGTCATATCGTCATAGACAATTCTCTGAATAGAGACATACACAATCACCCATCACAATGGTTAATCAACGTCCGAATAATATATAGGTACCTAAACCATTTGCCTTTCCACTCCATCTCGGAATGGACTGAATAAGTTTCCTAATTAGCAAGCCACGCGAAACTATAATTAAGGCTTTCGCGGTGCCTCTATATTATCACGCGATGACGTCTGGGACGAGTGGGCGGCGCAGTTATTAAGACTTTAACTAGAAGACCACACAACATTCAACAATAATAGAATCCCTCGAAAATTTGAAGAGTAGGATCGAAGAAAGACGAATGAGGTACAAAATCGCGGGAAAAGGATTATAAAGAAAATAAGTTGAATCTGAATGAAACTTTCTAACTGTAATGTAAGACTAGTTTTCGCCCGCGGCTTGGCTTGCATGGTATTCAAATAAAAACAGGTCTTTCATAACAAAATTCGGCTGTGCAAGTCATATTCGCTCAAATTTTCGGAGTTAACAGGTTCGCCGTTGACGGAAACGTCGAGGAGGCCATACAAATACCTGATAATACATATTTTTTAACAAAATAAAATAGAAAGATTAAAAGTTGTTGAGAACAGAAGAGGAAAGATGATCGGCCGTCTTATACGACATGACAAGCTTGTAAGCTTATCTTTATGTTTTTCTTTTTCCTGTCTCTGTACACATAACTTCCACTTATGTTAAAGCCTCTCCCTTGCCTCAAAGGTTTGCTGGCAGAAAACTCTTTAAGAGTTAAACTCGCCTTTGTACATGTACTTTTTAATGTTTTGTGTGTATTTGTTTCGTTTCGTGCGTGTACAATAAAGAATTTCAGACAGTTTCATTAAGAACATCATAGAAGGAAAAGCGGAAGAAGGAGAGGAAAAGGAAGACCGAGGATTAGCTATATGAGTAAAATAAACGCTGTAATATCGTTTAAAGATGTTAAGGAGGCTGGCCTAGAAATAACTACATGGAGAAAGATGCATCAGCTGTGAAGACAGGGGATAACTCTAAAATTGGAAAAGAGAAAATAGAAAGAATAAAAATGTGATTGAATAAGAGATGTCGCTAGATAGCGTGGCGCAATCTAACCGAGCCCAGTTAAAGAAATAAATTATACATTCCCCCTACGAGCACAAAGCAAGTTCTGCAACATTTTCAACTATTTAAACTTTCTATTGCACACGCCGTTGGATTGGAACACTAGATCTGGTATTGGAAATATGTAGGAGTCATTGCGACATTAAATAAAAAATATGAGCACTCCCGAAGGTATCGCATAGTAAAACATTAAAATTGAAACAAGGAAAGCTGTTTTTATCAATAGAATAGATAAAATAACAAAAACCACAAAAAGCTGTAGGTACATTACCTGGAATGAGACTAGGTAGACTTAGGTATCACTTTAAAACTATTGAACTTGAAACAGTAACTAAATACGATTTTGCTGTACCTATAATTTTTTAAGGGATAGTATCCTCTCCAAAATGATGGACCACCATTCACCATTGTTCACCATTTCCATCTTAGGATTTTAAATCAGAAGTGGCTGCAAGTTTTCTTATGTTTACTTCTGACTCTGCCTACCCCATTAGGGATATATATAGGCGTGATAATATGTTTATATAATTTTTATTAAGCCTAGTAATTTGTATGGCACGATACCTCCAATAGTGAAAATAGAAAAAAATATCTCCGAAATGAGCACAATAGCCGACCTTGTACGAACATGCGTAGGTACGAACCAATAAAAATTTTGGCGCAGAATAAATTTCAATGAATTGCCACGTTACTTAATATTGTCAATGCAAATTTAACGACAGTCGTAAACTACAATGAACCAAATATTTAGCATTGTTCTCATTCCATCAATGAACACAGCCTCAATTGGCGTTGAGTTATAATCAAAAAATTAGTAAACATTGAAAATATTTCCATTCACACATAACTCTACAAATCAAAAGGAACCGCGCCACCCAAAAAGTATTTATTGGACAAATTAATTAAAATATACGACCTTTGAGAACATACGCAAATCATAATCAACCAAAATTAACTCCAGCTTCGTTATAAAACGCTGTACTGCCTCAAGGCACATCTGATTTTGCCCATTACTTTTTGCCCCAAACGATTTAAATTCTTATCATTTAAATACAGTCCAATAACTACTGTCAGATAAAAAAATACATTAGCCATGTGAGTTTAATCCATTGTTTTCAAAGTACATACTTTTTTAAACAATTCGTCGAACTGTTTAGTAGCTGCTATTCACTTTTTCATACGGAGTTAAAAAAATGGCCATTAGTCTCGACACACGATTCGATTTTATGGAAATATAGGACACTTACCAAATAAAAAAGAAACAGTCCGTAGTTCCCACAGCATAACACAGATTATTTAAAAAAATTACCTGCAAAAATACAAATAATATATTGAGTTAAAAGCATTTAATGTGATCAAGTACATCCTACTATACTATAAATGTGAAAGTTTGTGAGGATGTTTGTATGTTTGTGCCTCAATCACGCCTAAACAGCTGAACGGATTTGAATGAAACTTGGAATATACATAGTACATGTGCTGGATTAACATATAGGCTATTTTTTATCCGGGTACCACGCGAGCAAAGCCGCGGGCGGCAGCTAGTAAATTCATAAAAACGTGATTCGGCTTCAGCAAGAGTCAGAGCGAGCGGTCAAGTATCAATTTTCACTAATAAAGTCATCAAATCAAAAATACGGGTCTAACAAATGCCCTGCAATAATTATGTTAAGTAGAACAAACAACACATAATGAATTGGTCAACAAAAAACATAATAATGATATGGCAGGGCCACCTGTAATTTTTGTAGAAGCCCATTGGCTTAGTGGGTGAATTACCATAATATCTCTGTTCTACCATTACAAACTGTCGGGTTATCTATGCTTGCGTTTATCCGCACGAATTCGTTAGTTTTTTGTCTATGCTAATATAGAATATTAGATGAGATTGTGTTTTGAGATTAACTAAATAGTTCTTTGTACTGCAATCTATCATCTTAGGTCTAGTTGAGATCACTTGATTAAATATTTCCGAAATTCTTAATTGCACAGAGAAAAATTCACAAACTTTCTCCTTCCTATCCTTTGAGGCAAAGGGGAGACTTTAACAGAGGTGGATATTAGCTGTATTTAAAAAACCGTTCAAGTGCGAGTCGAATTCGCACACGAAGGGTTCCGTAACATCGTACCTATATGAACATAAATGTTTGTTGTATGGGCCCCCTTTTATTTTTATTTACTATTTATTATTATAGCGTCAATAGAAATACACACTCTGTGAACATTTCAACTCTACCTATAACGGTTCATGAGATACAGCCTGCTGTGAGACGGACGGACAGCGGAGTCTTAGTAATAGGGTTCCCTTGGCACCCTTCGGGTACGGAATCCTAAAAAGAGCGTTGAATTTTTGTTGTTTGAATAGAAAACATCAGCGATAGTGAAGCTTAAAATACCATTATCATAATTCAAGAAGTTCCAGTTACCATAACAATAACTCTATGTGATCGAGCCGCTTGTCTGGCAGTACTCTAGGGCGCTAGTAAAGAAACTAGCTGGAGTTGTACGACACCGGGAAGTGATCCAATTCCTTCGAGAATCATGTCCAAGTTCATAAATTCAATTACAACGCTGCAGACGGACAGAAATCGAGGCTTGCCTTGATAAATCTACATGCATTTGCTTTAACTATAGTTTGCTATGAACAAATCAATTTGTATTATTTGTATATGCGGGATGTTTCGCATCGTATTAATAGGATTAATTTGATCAAAATGTCGATAAGCTTCACCTTGAAGTTCGGTTTCGACCTCGAAGCTTTCCTAGGCAAGGATGAGATCTACGATGGAGCGAGCTTTCCCAGAAGAAGCCTATTAACTCTATTCTTTAAGGTGATAAGGCTATACATCTTTTCTTATATTCGTATTATAAATACTCTACCACTTTTAAAAGGCTTTAAGAAACGTTAGCTTTCGCCCGCGGCTTCGCTTGCATAGTATTTAGTTAAAAAGAAGCCCATATGTTATTACTGTAAACGCACGATAAATATTCAAAGTTAAAAAATCCATTTAGTCGTAACTATCTATTTAGTCGTGTCCCTAGTTCTCACCCATTTCAAACCAGTGCGATCAATTTAGTTGTTACTCTATTTATCTATTTAGTCGTGTCCCTAGTTCTTACGAACCCGTGCGGTGAAAGGATTGGAGCCTCAAAGGCTTCTTTCATGCATTGTAAAAGCTGTGATAGAGGCACAAAAATCCTTATATACCTTTACCAACAAACTTTCGTATTTACAATTAGAATGATACCTAGTAGAAAAAGTCATCCTAACTCAATTATGTTCAATTTGATTGAACTCTGCCCCTAACCTTCTGCGAAAAGACGAAACAGACGTTCCAAATCGTTTAGCAATTGAATCTCAACGATATCAATGCGGAATCTTCAAAGGGGTCCACAGAGGCAACAGACGATGATCTCCCAATTACGCCTATTACCCAGTGCTTGACCCAGTCAATGGTCGTATCAATTCAATTTACAACAAATGCTTTCGGGATTCGCAGAAAGTGGTCGAAACCGATGTTGATGCAAAGACACTTTGTGTATCACGAAGTCGCTAAACGCTACTGCAAACAAATATTTATTTACAAGAACAAAAAGCCCGACTGTCTTATCTGTCATATAAGATTTTTTGACACATTATGATGATGATAATTTGTACCATTTTAGTCTATGTCTTGGTTCATCAAGAATGGCTACTTAAAGCCGCCATACTCGTATTGGAGTTTACTTGTTACTCGTTTTGTTATATAGTCTAGACAAATCCAACGACACATTATTGTTATCTGAAAGCGCTATACAATTTTGACAATAAAACAACATTGCTATGGTTGGTAAACATTGCGATAGCATTCTGCACATAGCGTCTAGCGACTTCGTTAGTCTCAAAATAACACGACTACAGGCTCTGATCGATGGCCGTCCATTCACACCATATTTCAAATGAATCATTCCAAATTTCTGAAAAACTCCTGCGTCTGACCACCCACATCACACCCTTCATTCACTGTCCCATTCCCATCGCAAGGGAATTCCACACAAACATTATGGCGATGATATCACCACGATAGAAGTTCCATGTTTAATTCACGCGTCAGATTCTTTCAAGCTCTTCAAATTCTATGGCGCAATTGGGATTCTTTAGTTTTCATTGTAATATTTTTATTTTCGCCCCGCGACTTTACTCGCTTTGATTAATTTTCATACTTTATTTTGACGACCTTGATGGCGTGGCGGGCGAGTGCTCGGGTTCGATTCCCGCTGCGGGAGAAATGTTTGCATGTACTGCAATTATTTCTTTCGGGTCTGGGTGTTGTACTATTATGTACTATAAGTATATATTTAAAGAAAAAGTAAATAACTATATCAGCCACCTGGAAGCTTTGCTTATTTTGGGACTAGACGGGGCTATGTGAAATGTCCACAAATATTTATTTATTTTTACACAAACTTAATCTTCCATTTGCGTTTTCTAGGGGTTGAATTTCTGGAATTCCTTTAGTAGTGCACCCTTGCATCATAAGAGGATTACACCCTCTAAGTTTCATGCCTCTAGGACTTATGGTTTAGGCAAGGTTGATTGTCAGTCAGGCAGCCGGTCATTCAGTCAGAAACTCAAGAGTTTTATATATTTAGATTGATCGTAAATTAGCGTTCAAATAAAGCTTTGCTTTAAATATGTAACTACAAATTAGTTTTATGAAAGAAAGTTACATCAGAATAGTTTAAGGGTCACTTGAGGTGACGCAATTAAATCTGAAGCTAATTGGACATTTCTTACAAAATTAATTAACTAAAGCTAATGAATTTAATCTCTATTGGACGTATAATAGAGGTTAGGACAATTACTACTGCGGGTCAAAAGAACTTCACTTAAAATGGAAACGCTTACAAAATACCTCTTTGATTGTAACTCATTTAATAGATCTTTAAAGATAAGGAAAGTCTATAAAATATATATAATCCTGCTAATATGTCAATGCAAAAATATTAGGATTTTACGATGCAAGGATGTTAACGAATTTAAATGAAACTTAGAATATACATAGATGATGGAATAATATATAGGCTAGTTTTTATCCGGCTACTAGGCGAGTGAAGCCGCGTACGAAATTTAACATCATTAAAAAAACTTTAACATCTTAGCTTCTTACAACTTCTTACTAAGAAGCACTTTAAATTGTCGATTCGGCTTTTAAGTCGTTAAGCCATCATGGAGGCCTTTAGGCGGCCTAAAAACCCCGTCACAAGAGTTGGCCACTAGCATGAGCTAGTTTAAAATATACTTGCTTTTTAGTAAGTTCGTATGAACGAACTTACTAAAAAGCAAGTATATTTTATCTCAGTTCGAGAAAGTGATAAATAAACGCGTAAGAATTAATAATGCATTGAAAGTACAATAAGAAGTTATCTCGGCTCCGTTTGTTCTACTGCACTAGTGCTTTAATAATACCGTTAGATTTAGCTTTTATATGGCACGACACGACAAGCACGTCTAGTTTTTTCAACATTGGGCTAAAGAGAAAATTCGATAATCACGCGAATATATTCATGAAAGTGTGATGATATCAAAGCTTTATTTTCATAAGGTCAGACTTTCAAATGGTCAGATTTTCAAAAAGACGCTTTTCAAAGCAAACTGTGTGTTCATCGCAAAATGTTTGTTGCGTGGGTTGGGCGTATTTTCTTCATAAAAAGCGTAGTTCTCTGTTCCCCGTTATACAGAAACAGAGGAACAAAGTCAAATATGAAAGTAATGTAAGAACGTCTCTAACTACACCCAGTTTAAAAACTAAACTGAAGGATATAGGATATGCCTGAAAATTTTAAAGTGTCCAAACTTGGGAAAACATTTGTAAGCCTGTTTCAGAGGAATAAAACCCCGACAAAAGCATTGTTCAGTCGAACAGAAATCTAAGAATTAGGCATCCTGATTGTCGTATAAATAAAATGGACGCAGTTGCCGAAATGAATTAGTAAATCGGCGTCGACATTCCCGAAGCGTCCCGTCTCACGAGTAAAAAGAGCGACAACGCCTAATTTATTTATGAGAATCGTGAGTCCCTTCACAATAGCTCCTTAGAAAAGATCTCTTCAAATGGACAAAGATAGCGTTCAATCCTTTTAAGAGTTTAGGGGATCGCCTTTAATTAATAAGAAATGGAAGAATCCAGAAGGGTGGCGACGGGAGTGTCTGGCAGCCTGTGGAACGATCAGCTGGTCTACCTTTAGGAGAGTCTCAAATGTTAAGGAAGTGTGTTTCATTTGCTATTCACGCACGCCGTAATGAGATTACAACTGATTTGAATTTTTAAATTGAAGTATAGTGTATTCAGTCATAAAAGGTAGGGAGGAAAGTGTGGTATCTAACATACTATCTAGGTAACTGTCAGAAACTGATCTATTAAAAAAACATAAGCAAAAAATTACTTTTGTAACACGTAACAAAATTTAGTATTAGCAGAGCTATCTTGAAATTAGAAAGATGATGGTGATAGAACAAAATCTGAGAAAGAAAAAGACGGGAAATAAGAAAGAGTAATCAGCAGTTAAATTTTTTTTTTAAATAATGGTATAAGTAAACACCATGTTTTGAAGGAGCTGTTCCATTTCTACTGTAGCAGTAACGTCAGCAATGTTTACTTTGGACGGTGGAAATTGGCTGTCTAAATAATGGACGGCGTTCAGAACATCTTCTGTCGTAAAGGTTACAAGTTGCTTCGAGGCGGAGCATTTGCGATAAAAATACGAGAATCGATATTAAATGCGATTTAAATAAAAAATCAGATATGATGACTTTATTAAAATGTATAAATAAACCTAAATTCAACTCTTCGCTCGAAAGTTAACTGGGATATGAACCTTAGTGAAAATAGTAAAATCATTAAATATCGCATTGATCACGTTATGAATAGTAGTAGATTCAACGTAGATTTCAAAGTGATCTTCACTGTGATTTTTTTTTTAATTTTTCATATTCACTTTGTTAGTTCGTCAATAACAAAATGTTTTGTTAAGCCATTGTATTTACAATCTGCCAATATTATGACAATCGTATAACCACTGCGACCAATCACGAATCCTTTGTCCCCACGCACAAGAACAAAATTATGACAGTAAATAAGAAGCTACAGTAAAAGATAACCAAAAATGCGGGTTGGTTTGGACATCAAAGCCAATAACAACACAAATAGAACTGACACAAAATTGACAAAGAAAGATGTGTTTCATAAAAAATTACTACTACATCATGCGTAATACTGAAGCAATAATGAAGACATCATGTCTACTCGCAAGTTTTTATGAGACAGACGGAATATTAAACCATTGATATCCAGTGAAATATTGATCCAGTGGATGTGCAAAAGTGCACTGAGAACAACCAGACCATTGGTTGTTCTCAGCGGGACGACATACGACAGGGCAATCGATCAAAAACTGCAGTCTGACACATGATCGAGGGAGACAGCCGGCCACAATGCCAGATTAGCCGCTTAAGAAACGTCAAAACTCATGTTTCAATTCCCGATCGATGTTTCTCACATATTTAATAGCCCAGTAGTGGAATGCCCCGCGACTTTATCCGCGTTGTATGTTTTTTTTTTCATATCAAATTCGTCTTACCTTTGCTTTCTCTACGAGTTAAGTTTTATAAATTTTCAACTTAAAGAGGAATATACCCTTTAAGTTTTGTTTCTAGAACTTATTAGTTTAATGAACAAAGTTAAAGTACTACAGATTACAAGAACAGACATTATTAAGTTTTAGTCATATTGTGAGGGATAAAACTGAAGCCAGATAAAGCTTTTTGGTACCTACTCCAAACATTAAAAAGTACCTAATACCTATTAATGATTCTGTGATATCCTTTTGATTGGCATATCAACTAACGCACCTATAAATAGCACTTTTGTGCACTAAACTGAGCATGATGATTTCAATTCATGATTCAATTATAGTCATTTAGCGATTGTTGAAGACTTAATGAAGCAAAATGTATTCATCCCAGACAATTTGTAGGTCTCTTTCAATCAAGCACTTGCATGCTTAGTTCGCAAAGAAAAGGGAATACCATGACGACGAGAACTAGACTGGAATAAATCGTCTTAATATACATATCAAACTCTTTAGTCACTGACTAACAATAACCAACGCACAGCCTAAACCATCCTATAGAAACATGAAATTTGGAGGGTATATTCCTCATATGGTTTAGGGGTGCGCTAAGAAATAAATTCCTGAAGTTAAACTCCTACAGGATGCAGCAGGAAAATGAAGTTTGTATGAAAAAAAAAACTCAACGGAAGTTAAAATATTATTATCGAAATGGCGTATTTTTTTATACACAATCGATCGAGTACCAAACATAAACAATATAAAATCTCACGAAAGTATGAATATAACATGGACTAACACTCAATTTTTCTTGCATAATTCATTATATTGGACACCAAAAGTTGACATTTACTGCCGAAAGGACCGAATGGAGCATAAAAACTATACCAACAAGAGCCTGTATTGTTGTCCGACGGCCACAAATCATGTCCGAACAGACGTAGAGTTAATTTGGCGGCAAAGGGTTACCAGCTTAACATTTCGTAGCCGATAAAATTGGACATGTTGGAAACAAACATAGAAACCCGTTCAATTATTTTTATCCGGATTTAATTTCGTGACCGAACAATATCTAACAAAATACATGGTAAGTGTGGGAAAGTCATTAAAATATTAAAACTTACTACACAGAAATACCTTAGTTTAAAAAAAATAATAAAAGCGCTTAGCTAAATGTAAGAGCCCAATTATATTTATACCTGCGGACATTTGACACAGCGCCATCTAGCCCCAAACTAAGCAAAGTTTGTATTATGGGCACTAGAACTTAAACACTTTTTTTTTGTAAATACATAAGTACTTATAATACTACAACACCCAGACCCGGAAGAAATATTTACAGAACATTCAAACATTGCTTTCGTAGCGGGAATCGAACCCGCACCTCTCGCGTCTCAGCCGAGCACTCGCCCGCCACGCCACTGAGGTCGTCAATTCAATACCGATAAGACTACGAGCAAAAAAGGTCATCACAATATAGTTTTCGTAAACCAGACACGTAATGAAGAAATCTCGACTTTGCCATAAAGCAAGACGTACTGGTTCCACAGACGTAAAAAGCCGAGAGCCTGGTTTGACAGAACAATTATATCCAGACATGAAACCTGTGGACAGTCAATGCAAGGCCATCCTATGCGGCTTATTTGAAACTATCGCCGGGGGTCCCTTGATGGACGAGGTCGTGACTAAGGATGTGCACGCGCTTGTACCCAGAGATTTAATGCGGGGTCGGAGAGCACTGGGTATGTGGGACTTGTCCTAAGACCTGTTGTTACCCAAGACACTCCTCGCGCCTTCGGGTCACTACACAGCAGGTAGGGAAGACATTGCTCCCGTCCCGTCCAGATAAATCTTTTCTCTGTAGCCATAATACGGCAATATCTTATCTTACTTATATTCTAAATGCGAAAGTTTGTGAGGATGTTTGGATGTTTGTGCCTCAATCACACCTAAACGGCTGAACGGATTTGAATGAAACTTTGAATATGCATAGTACATGTATTGGATTAACATATAAGCTATTTTTTATCCGGGTACCACGCGAGCGAAGCCGCGGGCTCCAGCTAGTAGATATATATTTTCGAAAAGGAAAGCGCATACATTTTTAGAAAATTCGAAAACGGAAAGCCATATTTCAAGTACCTACATATTAAAAATAAACTTAAAACCTTGACAGTTGGATCCTTGAAGTAACTAGCCCAAACACAATGGGACCGAAAATAACAAAGAAATCTGCCCTTGACATAATCGGTTAGGAATAATAGGCTCCAGAATGAGTTTGATAAATATTTCGTCTGGGCCCGGCTGATGCCAATTTAAGTCAGGATGTGATTGATTGATGGAGCACTAGAAACTAGAGTCAAGGTGAATGTTATGGTTTCGAAAGAATGGTGGGAAATTTTGCAGGTTTTAATTAAGCTATAAAGCTGGCAAGGTCTGGTTGATTCTGCGAAATATTTAAAGGTTTAGGTGAATTGGGGAGGAATATGTTCTGATTGGGTACGTTCATTTGAAAAAAAAAAACAAAAAGTAATAACTATTTTAAACAGAAATACATTACCTTTGAAACAAACGTAAATTGAATTGAGCATAAAGCATAAATTATTTGAGTAACAGTAAAATAATATGACCTACTTGTAACACCCGTTCAATTTCACTGACAATCATCTTCACCATTTAGATAAGTACTTTATTTATTTATATGTAACTGAATAATCAGTAAAGCCGCTTTTCATTAAAACATTTAACATTTAATAGCACTTTTTATATTAAGCCGCAAATACAGTTACCGTAATCGTTTGAAAAACCCTCAGCCTAATCCAAATAGGTGTCATAAAGATATTAAAATCTTTATATTTGTTGGAGCCCACTATGAGATTAATTCAAATCAAAACCGGTGAAATTGGATCATTCCACTAGACAGAAGTTCTTATGGAGAGTTCAGAATATGAGTATGGGATTTAAAAGAGATGGGAAAAGCCTGTGTGAAAGTAAACGTTTTGAATGAAGGAATGGATGAATGGAGGGAATGAGTGAAAGAAGGTACGGGATTATGGCCGCTACGTTACTATCAAACGGTGGTAAAACTGAGTCTCTGTTCGTTCTCCTCATCCTACAATCAGCCTGGACCTATACCAACCCATATCTTTGGGATATATCGCAAAAACAAAGTAAAAAAAGTATTCCCAAGGAGGGTTGACGTCAGGCAGGCGGCCGGTCATAAAACACCTTAGCCAAAATTATTATGATTCAAGGATCATTCTGTGCCGACCCCACATAGAGTGGGATAAGGGCAGGAAGATGATCATGATATTGCAAAAACGAAGTGGTCTCCTGAAGACAAAACTGGAATAGTATCAATAACAATTGTATAATGAAGAAAATAACATTAGAAAAATACAAAATTACGATGAAATGTCCCCAATGAGAAGTATCTTTAGCGAGCTGGCAAAATGAGAGCAATCCTCAAACCAGTAGTATCTAATGAATGATTAATCTGTTCAGTTCAAGTGCAACGCTATAAACCAAAATAACTTATTGTAGGTGGTAGCAGGTTCAGATACAACTCCAGAGGTTTATGTGTTTTGCATACAATCGATTGGACGTTGAAAGTCGCTCTTGTCACTGGTATTGAGAAATCAATGTTATTTTAATAGATTTCTAGATGTCATCTCTGTGATGATGGAGAGGCTACATGTGTACGAAAGAAGGTACATTGGGGCATAATTTAATCACATGGAAATTTCACACACCGCCATCTAGCCCCAAACTAAGCAAAGATATTGGAATCAAATTGTTGATATTGAATTGTTGGTTATGCTGGCAATATTCCAAAAGAATCTGTATTAGTAAGTGTAGCATTTTAGTCTTTAAGTGGGAGACAGGCGCGGTCGCAGCCTGAAATTTTGGAGGGGCTAACTAATAATAGAATATGTCGAGTGAATCAGATTTTATTGCACACATTATAAAACAAATAAAAGCCTTGCTTGCGGCTAGGGGCAGTTTATTTTGTAAATTTTTAGAAGATTTTTCAATTTGACGTGTACCATTTTGGGGGGGGGGGGTCACAGGGGACATGACCCCCCCTCCCAAAATAGTACACGTCAAATGGGGGGGGGGGTCATGTCCTCTGTGACCCTCGCCCCCCCCCCTTCGGACCGTGCCTGGGAGACATGGAATTACAACAGGAATGTTCAACAAGGACCCTAGAAATCTTCCCGACTAACTAAATACCTACTAATACAATTTTTCTTTGGTCTGCATGCGACTAAACATTTTTTTCGAGGAGTTAGTAGTGAATAGTGTATCTGTGCGTGCATTCTCATAGTGTTCATGGGTATTTTATCCAAAACAATAAATCTTTCAAAAATTCGTCGTCCTTTGTCCGATTGACCCCGTAAATAAATTATTGACGAACACATACGTCCATGAGCCATGATAAGACCATCGCATGATTATGGGGTACCACCAAATTATAAAGGTTGTTTGCCACTTGTCGATAAAATATAAAAAAAAAACAGTTTATTCTTACTTGCGGCCATAGATATGCTTCCAATCTGTTAAGGCTTCGTTCATAATGATTCTGACTAAATAATTTGTACTTGAAGTCACACGGATGCAATCCTACTATAATTATAAATGTGAAAGTTTGTGAGGATGTTTGTGCCTCAATCAAGCCTAAACGGCTGAACGGATTTGAATGAAACTTGGAATATACATAGTACATGTGCTGGATTAACATAAAGGCTATTTTTTATCCAGGTACCACGCGAGCGAAGCCGTGGGCGGCAGCTAGTATGTTATAAATGTGAAAGTTTGTGAGGATGTTTGTGTCTGAAATGTCCACAAGTATTTATTTATTTATTTACATTGGGCACATATTCTTTCGGTACCAATTCTATTCCACTTTCAAAACTCATCATACTTTGACCAGTACCTTTCAAACGTGACAAGCCCCGTCTTTAAGCTATACTTTTTCAAGCTATACTGCGTTGGGCTCCTGGCTTTACCCGACTGCAACTTAGTGATTTATACACCCAAGGATTCTATCGATCCTATCTCCTAATACATCATTTGAGGCGTATCCTCTCATTGTCAATATTCCACTTTTATTTC
The DNA here is from genome assembly GCA_949320045.1 of Scotopteryx bipunctaria. Lineage (NCBI taxonomy): Eukaryota > Metazoa > Arthropoda > Insecta > Lepidoptera > Geometridae > Scotopteryx > Scotopteryx bipunctaria. Next base: position 2,210,239 of record OX439459.1, on the reverse strand, counting down.
GGTCATTGTGTGGCCGCGAAGATAAGACAAGGGGATTGTATAGGAATAGGATACTTGGTTTTATCATTAACGAAAGTATTTTTGTTCCTGACGAGGTAATAAGTTGGAACTAATGATGTGATTAATTGTCTGTACTCCTGTTTTTATTTCTGCGTTAGGCTAAGAAAATAGAAATCTTATTTAAATGTTTGGACGTGCCTCTTACTACCAACTACTCGCGAGAGCCTGGAAATTTGACAGGATGTCTACTATACAAATGTATAACACGTTTATAAAAAAAATATTGTTAGCACATATTTCACGAATGACAAAGAAATGAAGAAATTGTTTAGAAAAGATAGGTAGTTCGTTTTCTAGCGTTACTTAAAGTCAGATTTACTAAGGAAAGGAATCCTCCTAATTTTATAAATGCGAAAGTTTGTTAGGATGTGTGGACGTGACGATGTATGTTTGTGCCTCAATCACGCCGTAATGGCTGAACAAATTTGAATTAATCTTGGAATATACATAGTGTGTGTGCTGGAATAACATATACTTAGGCTACTCTTTGTCCGGCAGAGAGCACTGGTGGTCTAGTTGGTAGTGACACCACCTTTCGATCCTAAGGTCGTGGGTTCAAATCCGGTCGTGTACCAATGGATTTTTCTGTGCGAAAAATTTATGTGTGCTAAACCAGTACTATCAAACGGTGAAGGAAAACATCGTGAGGAAACCCGCGGCTTAGTCAGCACCGCACAGTATTGACCATGTCTTTCCTGTGGACAAGGCCGACTAAGCTGAGAGGATGGAATAGGTGCTGGGCAAGCCTACTCCATCTTAATTCGTCCCGGGCACTACAGCGTCCCGTTTGTGAAGGTAAAAGTTGCCTCCTGACGCTGTGTAAATCATCTACAGATGGTAAAAGGCTTTAGCAGGCTACTCTTTGTCCGGATACCACGTGAGCGAAGCCGCGGGCGAAAGCTAGTAGATTATAAAGGGTACTTAGATTCACGCTCCAGTAACTTAGAATATTACAAAACTAACACACAAAATAAATCGCCGACGGCAAAAATAACTATGAGAGAGATGGGCGATTTACCCGGGCATATACGCGTAATAAATCTCAATCAAGATCACCGATATGATAGCTCGTCGTCGGCGCCCAAGATGTCGATACTCTCCCTTACACACCGAGCTATGGCATGGCGATACCTACATAAAAAAACTACTAAGGCCTTTTACCATCTATAGTAGATGATTTATACAGCGTCAGGAGGCAACTTTTACCGTCACAAACGGGACGCTGTAGTGCCCGGGACGAATTAAGATGGAGTAGGCTAGCCCAGCACCTATACCATCCTCTCAGCTTAGTCGGTCTTGTCCACAGGAAAGACACGTATTGACCACAATACGTGCGGAGCTGACTAAGCCGCGCTAAATACCTACATACAATACATAATATCATGCCTGTTTCCCATAGGAGTAGGCAGAGACTATGGATCTTCATTTGCTACGGTCCTGGCATACTTTTCTCGCTTCATTCACTGTCATCACATTCTTTAATGAACGCTTTTGGACGAAAAAAAAATAAAAAAATACAAAATGAAACGTCTCCCTTATGAGGACCCCATAGTTTTTAATATTATAATTATTTTTGTACAAATCAATTCATGTTAGATCGTGTGAAAAGTAAATATTACAAAAAAATGTGCAAAAAGTCACTCGACCCATCCAAGTATTGACCGCGCCTAGCGTTGCTTAACTTCGATGATCGATTCCGAACGTTAAAAAAATGTTTCTTGTGTCTCCTTTTATCCCATTTTATTTATATTATTTGTTGTTATAACGGCAATAGAAATACATACTCTGCGTTCCACTCTCTACCTTTTACGGTTTATGAGACACAGCCCGCTGACAAACGGACGTACGGACGGACAGCGGAGGCTTAGTAATAGCATCCCGTTGGCACCATTCGGGTACGAAACCCTCATAAACAAAGCCACATCCTACGTCTGCGTACTTATCACATCTTGCACTCGGTATGCCCGCACCTGATCGACGATTTGAATCTGTTACGTAACAAGATTTGCAGAGGTAATGAAGCCATTGTCTTACATAGACGCCCTTCCATTGTCATGGTTGTTTAGGCAGTTTGATGAACTTGCCTGCGGCAAGAGTTATGGCTTTAGTAAAAGTGATTTATGGAGCTGGGTACATTTTTACTCGGGCTATTGCTTGATTGCTTTTATATGAGCTTGAGCTATTGGATGATATTATCACACCCGGGCAGATCCACAAGTAATCATAAGAAAACTTCCAGCCACTCCTCATCTTGGATCAGGAGGATCCTGATCTTGAGCTTTTTGATAAAAGCCCCAAGATGGATACGGTGAACCATGGTGACAAGTGATCAGCCCATCGCCTATAAAGATGGTCCATCATGTTGGAGAGGATACTATCTCTCGGTCGACTTTTACGACATGATTATGGGGGAAAAGAAGCAGCTGGACACATTCTATATTTTTTCTTTACTCTCTGTCCAGCAGAGAAGTAATAAGCTATTGGATCAGCCGTAAGCAAATGTTGTTTTGAGTACTGGTTATTACATAATTGCCAGAATTTCTCATTAATGACAGAAAGGTATTTTGTAGTATGTAGGTGTGACTATGCGGCTACAACTACAATAGTTATTTGTTTTATTAAAATATTACCGTACCAAATGGAGATCCATGACCTCCGCCTACCCATATGGGAAACAAGCGTGATATTATGTAGGTATTAAAATATTTTAAACGGGTTCACAGTAGATTACTTTTACTGTACTCAGTTTCCACTAGTAAGATTTGCTCTCCATAAAGTATCTACATAAAAGTATATTAAACAAATCAGCTACATACATACACACATACATATTATCACGCCCCTGTCCCTAACGGGATGGGCAGAACCACAAGTAATCATAAGAAAACTTGCAGCCACTTCTGAGCCAAGACTCCCAAGATGGATATGGTGAACCAAATAAGCTACACTCTGAATTAAATGCCCTAAAGATTAAAAATCTTTTAGGACAAAAAATACAATGTCACCTAATTAACCGAACAGGTTACAAGTTACAAGCCTAACAATATAGAATTCAGATGTATGTTAAACCTTAAAAACTTTGCCACTTGATGGTCGATTTTCTTGTAATAGTCATAAATTAATTTGCAACCGCCAGCCGAATTTCCACCACGCAGCTTTGTGATACGGTTCAATATTGAGTGAAGGGTTTAGGGGACTTTATGAGGGTAGGTGGAGCAAGTGATTGACGAAACAAGATGGTATCAGTAAACAATGTGTGTGGTTTGACCTATCGATGTATGAACAGATTTAACGAAGGGATGAGTACCATGCTCATGAATACGTAAATAGGAAGGCTTATTTGATTTAGTGTGAGAAACAATCTTAGAGTTGTATTGTTGCATATCTCATCATGAGTACCAAAATGCCTTATATGAAAATATTCCGAATCAGTAACATTTACGAGAATGTCAATAATCGAAACGTCTTTCATTTCGTTTGTTCTGTATCTTGAGTTTGGCTGGAGTGCCTACAGTTCTGGCCCCTGATTTGCTGATCTGAGGGATTATATTAGGATTCCCTGCGTAGTGGATATCAGAAACTAAGAGTACCTTGGTACGACAACACACGGAAGATATATTTGAAGAACATGCAAAAATTTCTCCCGCAGGAATCTAACCCGCACCTCTTGCGTCGCCGGCCGCCCGCCACGTCACCGAGGTCGTCGATTATTATGGTTCATACCACCAAAGAAAAAGGACAAGTAGACGCCGAATGCTTTTTCATAATAGTGTACTTGCTTCTGCAGTTTCATTCAGCCGTTACGTCGTTATAGCACAAATATTCAGAAACAGACAGACCTACAAACTTATTTACAAAAAAAAAGTATGTAAGTATTATATCAGCCATCTGGTGCCCATAGTATAAGCTTTGCTTAGTTTGGGGCTAGATGGTGCTGTGTGAAATGTCCACAAATATTTATTATTATTATCATAATCAGAAAGCTGTATTGAATCCCCCCCCCCTAGTCTTGACGGGCGCCATAACGAATATATTTTGTTCAAATAAACCTATTTTGCGCACTATTCAATTTCACTTCCTCTGAAGACCTTATCCCCCAGGTAATAAAACCGTTTCTGCAACAGCAACATCTTTATCAACAAAACCCTAATGAACTGTGAACTGTGTTTACTATGAAGTCACATGTATGTGGCTGATTGAAAAATACCATAGCGGGGGATTTAGTAAACTGTTTGTTTGTCATTGACAGTTCAACAGAGGGTTGGTACGGATTTATTAATGCGCTATTTCTGAGGATGTCGTGGGGAGTTTGTTTATTTTTAAATGGATATCAATGAGCACAACATTGTGGTTAAACAACTTTATAGGGAGCATCTTTAAAGACCCACTTTAGTCCACCTCGATAGAATCACGCAGAAATTATCTTTATGAGCAAGAAAATATATCGTTTGATTCTTCATAGTTCAGATGATAAGAAGAAACTGGTTACGTCAAAAACCGACAGCAGTTTGAGCAGAGCTTGAGAGATAACGACGAGCAGCAGAAAGAGGATAGTAGATCTGAGAACTGGGTTGAAGAGACGATCAGGTATCTGTCGTCAAGACGACCGTCTTTCGAACAAAGGCCGGGTAACCAATATGCGTTGATATTATATACTCTGTTCTTTTTCCAGAGTACAAAATAACGATTTGTACAGTAATGACATCAATCTCCAGCTAGTCGGAAGTCAAACCTTCACCGACAGAAGTCAGGGGACAATCAATTACAGCAAGTCGTCTGCCTAATTGAGCGGGAAGCGAATTTGTAACGACACTGCTGTTGATAGGTGTCTACTCAAAGGGAATGGTTGGGGTCGAATGTCATGGAAAAACGATGAAAACGTAACCGGTAATTAATTTCGTGTAAGAGTATATAATCCCAAGATTTTCAGGAAAGCTGGTATTCGAACTATTGTACATAATCTACAGCCCAACTTTACCCACAGCTGGCTTCAGTTCCATCCATGAATTTTGTTCTAGTTTTGTCCTGCTGCGGCCCAACTGTCCAAGGAATATTGCCGAAGCGGTTTCGAATCCTGTTGTTTCTACAGAGTTCATTTTGAGTTTGAAGGTTGAGAAAATGTGATAGGAAAATTACTTACTAAAAATAAATCAATAAATATTATGATGATGAGGAATACCTCAATAAATTGCGTAATATCAAAACACAGTCCGTACACACAACACCACAACAAAAGATACCAACAAATTATGTCATTATAATCGCCAAAGTCCACATAAACCATACAGGGTGCTACAAAAAAGGCAATGACCAGCAAAGTTATGGAACTAGATCAATGGGCGACGTAGGTGGTCTGTTCTCGGAATCACCCTTTACTAAATGGCCTTACAAAACGCGTGTAAGGGTGACAATTCAGGGTTGAATGGCATCCATTGATTTACTTTTAATCGTGAGGTTGATATGATCTTAGGTCAGTGTTGTGTTACGAGTATTGGTCGTTTGTCAGACTTCTCACGAGCAAGCGATCGAGTTTCCAGATTCCTTTGTATCTCCATTATTGTCGGTGGACTGTCTATGTGAATGGTGGATTTTGTTTTTGTTGCAAAACTTATGTCTGGTACAGCTGATAGGATGGTAATTTATTTTTGTGCAACGCTTGCAGAGGCAGGCTCGTTCTTAAGAAGCGCTCGTGTCGTAGCTTGCTTAGACGTTCTTGATTAATCGTCGAAGTATAGCAGCGTTGTGCGCGGTCACAATTTGGATGGGTGACCAATTGCAAGTGGCATTACGAGCTGAGCGCTTCCGTGCTTCGGAGGGCATGTTAAGCCATGACGGAGGCCTTTAGGCGGCCACTAGCTCATACAAACTTACTTAGATGCAGGATTGTTATAGACATATTTGTTACATGCATACATAAAATCACGCTTGTTTTCCATAAGGGTAGGCAGAGATCACGGATCTCCATTTGCTACAATCCTGACCTATTTATTTCGCTTAATTCACCCTCATGACATTCTCCCTCCATGCATGCTCGTCGGTTTAGGTCTTCCCTTTTCAAATCCGAATAAGAGCTATAAACAGCAATTTATTATTTAAAGTACTTATGTAAGCAAAATCGTGGGCAGTAGCTAGAACACAAGCAATAGTAACCCTGACCCCCGCTTCGAAGCCAATGAGATCACTGATTGTCTAAAATAGATACAAATAGTTCAAAACGCAATTGATCATAAATTATCAAAACGCTTGATTCATAGTGAGTGAGATTTATAGCTCAAACAGTCCAGTAGTTCAACGACGTGAAATTGTGAAATGTGAATCATTTCGCTTTCTTGTAACACTTGAAAGTGTAGTCAGAGTAAAGAATGCTATACTTCGTTATGAAAAAGGGGTTGTAAGACCTATAAGTATAGCATTATCTTTACAGATTATGCACTGATGAGCGAGAGCACTGGTGGTCTAGTGGTAGTGACCCTGCCTTCCGATCCTAAGGTCGTAGGTTCAAATGCAGTCGTGCACCAATGGACAAAGCATGTCGTAAAAGTCGATTAATGAGTAATATCCTCTAGGTATATGGGCGATGGAACGATCACCTCTCACCAGATGGTTCACCATATCCATCTTGGGACTTTGAATCAGGAGTGGCTGCAAGTTTTCATATGATGACTTGAGGCTCTGCCCAGCCCATTAGGGATACAGGTGTAATAATATGTATGTATGTATGTCTGTATGAACATTCACATATGTGTGTTCATTCACATATGTACATTCACATATTAGCTGTTGCCCGCGACTTCGTACGCGAAGGTACCAAGCTTTATTGAAATCTACTCAGCGTTTTAGGCTTGAAAAGGTAACAGACAGACAGTTACTTTCCCATCTATGTATAACTAGCTTTCGCCCGCGGCTTCGCTCGCATGGTATCCGGACGAAAAGTAGCCTATATGTTATTCCAGCACACATACTATGTACATTCCAAGTTTAATTCATATCCGTTCAGCCGTTACGGCGTGATTGAGACACAAACATACATCGACACATCCTCACAAACTTACGCATTTATAATATTAATAGGATTTAAGTATGGATTAGCAGGAGTAATGTACAGTTAAGTTTAAAAAACGTAAGTTTTATAAAGCTAAACCAACTCTTAACTGTCTCACAAGTTGAAGTATTAGTTTACATGAAAAAAGTAGTATACGACAGCACGGTACACGCTACACGACAGTACAAAACGAAGTGCTAATAGTAAATCTTATAAAAAGTTGGTAGTGTAAAAGTTCTCATGTTTGCGGTACATAACATTGAATGAATACAAATCGATTCTCTTTTTATTGACTGAGTTACTTTGTAAACCATTTAAATAAAAAACAGAATGCGTCCAGCTCTGCCCGAACATGTCGTAAAAGTCGACTAAGAGATGGTATCCTCCAACATGATGAGATACAATAAGCAAGTATTCCCAAGGAGGACGTCAGACAGGCGGCCGGTCATAAAACACCTAAGCCAAAACTCTTACAGCATGATCCAGATCCAGGATCATGCTGTGCCGACCCCACATAATGTGGGAAAAGGGCAGGAAGATGATGATGACTTTGTAAACCATTTATGTTCAACAAGCTGTTAAAAGTTCCTGCGCATTACTCCGTTTCATAACATATATATAGTAAAAACCCAAATCTTACTAATATTATAAACGCGAAATTATTAATAAATTTGTATGTATGGATGTTCGTTACTCTTTCACGCAAAAACTACAGAATGGATTTTAATGAAATCTGGAATATACATAGTACATGTGCTGAATTAACATATAGGCTATTTTTTATCCGGGTACCACGCGAGCGAAGTCGCGGGAGGCAGCTGGTACTCAATAGATGTTAAATTATCTGGTACTAATCGCGCCTCAAAGGCTTCTTTTGTGCCTATAGATAGAACACGATTAAAGTTGATTCGCTGTTTTGACACAAGAGGCTGAACTACCCGCATTTTTTTAATTAGCCCACATATTTATTTTCACAATACGAATATAATTGCTAATCGATCACTTTTCGCTACTCTACGGTTCGCTACCCGGACGGACGTTATCACAAATGAATTTTGTTCTTGATCGATCTATGGAATCTACTTTTGCTGGGTTCCGTAAACAAGGGACCTTTAGTGTCAGCTCATACGCTCATAATCTCAGACCAAATAAAAAGAAAAGACGGCGCGCCGCGAACAACAAAAGTGAAACCACCTTTTTATCTGTGTGTGTGGTTTTGTGTTGTGTTTTTACAAGTTTTCACTACACAGGAAGGCATAAGTCTATTTTTAAAACTCGTGACGTACTAAGAGCGACGAGCATGGTTTTAGTGTAGGTGTGTGCGTGAGCGTGTATGTTTACTTGCAGGTTTTGTGTGGCTTCACTTTTGTTGTTCGCGGCGCGCCGTCTTTCTCATAATAAAATGAAATTAATCAAAGGTTTAGGTAACTGGACGAGATTTCGAACCGTGCGGTTTAAACCGTCCTCTAGGAGTTGAATTTCGCGAATTCCTTTCTCAGTGCTCTCCCACACCAAAAGGGAATATACCCTCGGACAGAGCGTTGATTTTATTAATCAGTCAGCCAGTCAGTAACGTTAGAGTTTTATATGAACTAAACTAAATTACAGGTCTGGGAGATCAAGGATTGGGTCTGTAACTAATAATAATAACACCCAACAGTCACATGCATGGTCCTGACCCCACACTATGATTCCCTGTGTCGTGGGTATCAGAAACTACGAGTACCATAGTACCACAACACCCAGACTCGGAACAAATATTTACAGAACATTCAAACATTTCCGCAGATCGAACCCGTGCCTCTTGCATCTCTGCCGAGCAATCGCCCGCCACGCCACCGAGACCGCCAAACTATACATAAAAAGGTATACTAATCTCGTCCAGTCGATCCTATCCAATGTCTAAGTAGCAAAACAATGCATATATAGCCAGTTGTTCTAATATCCAATTCAAATAAAAGCTATACAGGAAAGCGTCAAATATTTCATTCCATTGTAACTCATTCATAATTCAACTGGAGGCTATCCTGTGGTGGCCTGACCCAGATATCACACACTATGCGCCTGCTAATGTAATATTTGCAATTTATAACAAGTCTTGTATGACAATTGTATGAGTCAAACCGCTTTGTAATTCATGGTCAAGTAATTCAGCCGACCACCGCTAAGTCTTAAAGACATAATAAAATATCAAAGTAAGGATGTTTGGAGTAGTTCCCATTTGTTCTATGGAACATGACGTCATCGAACAAAATCAAAATGACACATTTTCTGCCCTATTTTTTCCATAGAACTAAGTAAGTACTAGCTTTTGGGAATTAGATTTTCTTAAAATCTTCCATGAGAAGCTAAATGACACTGATAATGACAATTATTCTGGGATATATTAGGTATAATGGGAACTACAATATCCGAGAAATTTCGGACAAAAATTTCTTTCGGGTCTTGTTGCTCGTGATACCATGGTACACGACGAAAAATTCATTGGTACACGAGCGGATTTGAATCCACGACTTTTGGATTGGAAGGCAGGGTCACTAGCAACTAGACCACCAGTGCTCGGAAAAAACTAAGTTGTTGGTTAATCACCTACTTAGAGTATTATCTTATTTACTAGTCGAAAGGGCGGAACGTATCACCGGCTAAGACTCTGGCCTACGTGTGGATGATCACAACATCCTCCATCATAGCCCATCATCGTCATCACTTGGCAACCGCATCCGTAACCGTCATGTGCTGTACCACCATGCATTGTATCCATGCCTATTCGCGGAGAACTATGATACTCATCAAATAAATCAACGAATGACTAAGCTCAACGATTTCGTATGGCCGCGGTGATGCCGGTCACGTCCACCAGTTCTATTCAATCATCGTCCATGTCATGCCGTTTATGGTCTAATTCAAATTACGATCAATATTGAAGGGAGACGCCTTTGACTTTGTACGATTAGGTATGACACGCAAATCAATTCCATTGTGAATCAACGTCTTACGGCGCACTTTAAATCCTTTCACCACACTGGTTCGAAAGAGCTAGTGACACAATTTAGTAAGTTCGTATGAGCTAGTAGCCAACTCTTGTGACGGAGTTTTTAGGCAGCCTAAAGGCCTCCGTCATGGCTTAACGACTTAAAAGCCGGGACCGACAATTTAACGTGCCCTCCGAAGCACGGAAGCGCTCAGCTCGTAATGCCACTTGCGGTCACCCATCCCAATTGTGACCGCGCACAACGTTGCTTAGAATTAATCAAGAACATCTAAAAAACATGCTGTGTCGACCCCACTTAAGTGGGATAAGGGCAGGGAGATGATGATGATGATGATCTAAGCAAGCTACGCCAAGTAGCAGTAACGCGAGAAAGGAGCGAGTACCTATGACGAATCACGAATAATATGTTAGTTCATCCCTTCGATCGAAGGTTAATCCCATGATGAAATCTCGGGGCGGCCCAACCAGTCAGCTTTTGCCGGCGGCTTTGGTATGTGGACAAATACCATGAACAGCTTTTGCCATTTTTGCAAATATAATATTTTATTGACAACACACAAATAGGTAGATACAGACCAGAATTATACAAAACTAGTATTCATGGTATTTTTAGCTGATCACTCAGTCTAATCTAATGCAACTTTTTTATTGTAATGCAAGAAAGATCGTAAAGACAGCACGTACGATATCAGGAAAAAAATATCCAATCATCATTGTCACATAAACATGACACATACTGATACGTGGCTGAAATGTAACGAGAACTAGACTTCATTGAGGAAAATCATACTTCATACTTCTTCTATAATATAAAAATGAATCGCAAAATGTGTTGGTAAGCGCATAACTCAACAACGCCTGGACCAATTTGGCCAAATCTTTTTTTAAAATGTTCGTTGAAGTTCAAGGATGGTTTTTACGGCGAGAAAAATTAGAATTATTGCTGGAAAAACCCTAAAAATAGCCCTTTTCTTTTTCCCATACAAATGACGAATGAACAGGACGAAGTCTGTCGGGTCAGCTAGTATATTATAAATTTGAAAAGTCTTAGTTTGCTTGAAATTACCGGCGTAAAGATCAAAACGCAACGATAGCGCGTACTAATTTTACCGGTGCTGCCATCTAGTACGAAAGTTTGTAACGATGTTTGGATGTTTGGATGTTTGTGCCTCAATCACGCCTAAACGGCAGAACGGATTTGAATGAAACTTGGAATATACATAGTACATGTACTGGATTAACATATAGGCTATTTTTTATCCGGGTACCACGCGAGCGAAGCCGCGGGCGGCAGCTAGTAACTTTCTATCTATACCAGCGGTCGCCAACACGCGGCCCGCGGACGTCTTACGTGCGGCCCGTGAATGTTTTGTAAATATGAATAGCCTCCCAAATGCAACCTCAGATACCACAATGAAATTTGTATAAAATCAGTTACTTGTTAGTAACTAGTTACCTACTTTGTAGTTTTCATTTAAAATTTTCGGTGGTTATTTTTCTAGCTATAAACATAATGTACCTAAGTATTACGTATACGAATTAAATTTCGTATGTTTCAACAATTTTATTAGCATTTTAATTTTTCTTTGGGATATGACCAATTATAGGTACGTATTTTATATTTGGCTTCTAGCATATGACGAGAAGAGTGTTAGATATGAATGTGGAAGGATATGTGGGTAGAGGTAGGCCAAAGAAAAGATGGATGGACTGTGCGAAAGATGACATGAGTAAGAAGGGAGTGAGCGTTGAGATGACTTCTGACAGAGGGAAATGGAAGAGTATAAATACATGTTGTGCCGACCCCACATAAAGTGGGACAAGGGCAGGGAAATGATGGTTAATATAAGCCTTTAGTTTATTTTGCCACCTTGTGGCCCTTGCCTGCCAAAAGGTGGCCGACCGCCGATCTATACAGTAGGTGAGTGACACCCACAGCTGGGTAAAGGCCTCTTCCGTTCCTCTTCTATCACGCTACTCCTGGCGGTCTTGTGCCAGCCGGATCCACTGTTCTACTGCACTCACAATGTCGTCAAAATAAAGTGTCTAAATAACAATTAGTACCTAGGTAAGTAGGTATGTAGTGATATAGGAAGTATTTTTGTTTTTCTTTGGCATTGAGCCATTGACGAAAACGCTAGTCGACAAGTGTCAACTCCAGCAAACAAGGTGTGCGAAAGTAGCTTCTTATCACCACCAGACCTAGAAACTGATAGAAGAACCATGCTGAAAGCATCAGTCTGGATTTCGTAGTAGGACAAAGCTCAGAACTGATGTCAGTGGTACCTAACCTAGATGACAAAAAAATCTAGATCAGATTTCTGTAAAATCACAAAGAATCGTTTTGAAACACCTCTAATATGCACAATCAAGAAAAAAAACAGTGCGATAATTGCTTGTTTTGTCCATCTCCAACCTTGTAGGTAGGCTGAATATCTATGAATGAATTCATATCTGAGTGAGTACTAGTACAACTCTACTATAGGCGGTACGAAGAGGTACGATGTGAAGCGTTATCACAACCTCGGCTAGACAGAGTGCTACATATCCCAGCAGCCACTTACCATCAAAGCAACCTACCTACTTTCGAAATTCAATAAGATGCAATAAAGATGCGATCGCGCGGTAGTCTTAAATAAATAATAAATTACACCCAACAGTCACATACATAGTCCTGACCCCACACTAGGATTCCCTGTGTCGGGGTATCAGAAACTATGAGTACCATGGTACCACAACACCCAGACCCGGAAGAAATATTTACAGAACATGCAAACATTTCTTCCGCAGCGGGAATCGAACCCGCGCCTTTTGTGTCTCTGCCGAGCAACCGCCCGCCACGCCACCGAGGCCGTCAAATAGTAGTTTTAGTAGTAGTTTTCAAAAATCTAACAATCGATTATACAATCGACAAATCGATTACACAATCGACAGTTCGTTAACACAATCGACTTATTTATTAGATTGTTTGTCAAAATCGATTGCACGCTGGGTATAACGAATATCGATTAATTCGAATGGGTGATTTAGTTACTACCTAGTCCTTTATTCGTACCATGTTGATAGGAACAATTTAAGTGCATTTTCATTTAATGTTGCAATATTTGACTGACATCAGAGCTGAGTATTGGTCAATTCAGCTTGAAAGTGGTACATTCTTTAATAGTTACTAAGTCTGCATGAAAATGATGATCAAAATATTCATTTATAATGTATGTATGTTCGTATGAGCTAGTGGCCAACTCTAGTGACGGAGTTTTTAGGCCGCCTAAAGGCCTCTGTCATGGCTTAACGACTTAAAAGCCGGGCCCGACTGTTTAACGTGCCCTCCGAAGCACGGAAGCGCTCAGCTCGTAATGCCACTTTCAATAGAATATCAACTCTATACTTTCCAAAACTAAATTGAGATGAGGGATTATTAAGACAGTGATTGATTTAGTGTGAATAAAGTCAAAAATTATAAAAGGAATCTCTTGCCTTATTACTGTAATTATTCTGTCTCAACCCTTAATGAGTAAAAACATGTGATCTCATTAGATCCCTAAACATGTGCTGAAAGTGTAACCCTTCTAATTTGTCAACTTCTCCAATTTCTTAACAGAAAAATTATGGGGTGTGAACTTGAAGTGTTAAATAGTTCAACTTAGTCGGGTAGCATGTGGCTTGCTTTGATATACATGGATATAATAATTATAGATAGATAGATAGAAAATTCTTTATTGCACAAGAAATAATATGTACATAGGCGAACTTAATGCTAATTAGCATTTTCTTCCAGCTAACCTTTGTGAAATTTGGAGAACAAACAGAGGTAGTGCTTTAGAGACTAAAAATAGAGTAACTAATAAAATATTACATATACATATAAAAAAGCTAACTACATAAATATACCTACCTATATATATACTACATAAACCTACAGGTGCAATAATATTAATCGATCTGTGGTAACTTAGTTCATTAAGAGCCGATTTAATATCCAAACTGAATAACATTTAGCTTCTAAACTGAGAACTCTCAGTGTACAGCTTTTGAACTCGGCTTGGAGATAATCGGCATCAAGTTATTTATCAATAGTAGGTAGGTTAACTATACTTTAGCCAAACTGGAGATACTATTTATGTAAACGAAGCATCAGTATATAACTAAACTTTTTCATTACATGTTTATGGAAATTTTAAATAGTACTAATAGTTAAATTAAGGAGTAAAAACTTATGTTGTGTAGTTTATTTACCAAAAACTAAAGTGATTTTATCGTAATTACAAAAAATATGCGACAGTTTGTTTTGATAAATTATATCTCCAGTTTGGCTGAAGTACTTACTTATATATTTTGTGAGGAAATCTTTCAATAACTTCTTTCCTTTATCTACTTACCCAGATAAAAAGTAGCCTATTAGTATGTTATTCCAGGTCATAAACTATATGTATTTCAAGTTTCACCAAAATTCATTCAGCCATTATAATCATACTCAATCCACACTTGGTTTTGTCAACTTACATACTATATCACACTAACAGTAGGTAGGTACCTATTCCGCTTAATATTAGAAGTGACTAACAAACATAGGTACCTATCTACACACAATAAAACTTCAATCACACGTTTCGATCTTTTTAGTGTGATCTTATAAAAAGTCTTACTATAGGTACCCAACCAGCTGGTGTTCTCTTATCAGTTATCATTATTATCATTAACAACACATGCGCGCTTTTGAACGCGCAAAACAAACGTCAAATGTTCTATTTATAAACAACCGCGCAACGCTGCGTTAACGCTCTGAACTTGCTTAGATCATGACATAAGCGATGGTTTTCCTGTTCCCAACAGCCTCGCCGCACCTCGACGAGCCGTGATAATCGCAAAATAACACGTAATATTGCAAAAATGTACAGAAAACGTCATACCTTTGCCTTCAAAGCGTACACGGTGTTTCTTCTTCCATAATATTGAGCCGCATAAAACGCTAAACCGCCGCCGAACACACACGCACATGTTGTAAAAACTTTGTTCAACTCTTTTCCTAGCCTTTCATTGCCAAAATTGCGCGTGGTAATAGGTGAAAACTGCACTTTTTTGAATAATTTGCTTGAAGATCTGCTGAACGCAGCCATGGCGCAGACCGGTAAAGTGACGTGTGTAAAAGAGACAGAATTTTCCAGCTTCGCCCTGATAATGAGTGGGAAGAGGATAGATACTACGAAATATCAACAACGCATGCGTGCCAGATACTAATTTACCCAAACTATTTCAGAAGTCAACTGTTTTTTATTAGAGTGCAGCTTTTAGTATGCATCGTCAATTTGGTAGATTATATGCTTTAGCTAGATCCCAAAAGACAGTGAGTTCGATGCCAAGGTGGTTCCAAAGAGCAATCGTTGCTCGAAAGTTGGCTTTGTGTTAGATTGAAACTGAATAGGTAGTACTTCTAATAAGTACATATTCAATCTATTTAGGTAAGTAGCTGGAGATAGAGGTGTACCTAAGTAGGTACCACTTTCATTAGTAACAATACCAAGTAAACATTCTCAGACTAATGAAAGGCAGTAAAGTTACAGTTTAGTGCTCTTATGGCTGATTATATCTAAGCTCTCATCTGAAAGACTAGTTAAGCCAAATGCTGAAACACAATCTGTTTTGCCCCGCAATATAGTTGCATCCTGGTGCAAGATGAACACGACCTAAATACTTCGCAATATTAGACTTTATAGTCTTACTAACTGGTAAGAAAGCTGTGAATAGTTAGTTAGGTATTAGCAGAAGACGGATTCAGATATCAACCTACAGGGGCTCAGACGAATATCATAGCTATAGGTACCTACATTATATACAATACGGTCAAATTGATCTAGGCATTCGTGAAGTTAGTCGTTTGACATGCGCAGTGCAGCTTTTTCATGCTAATTTGTCTACTGCGCATGATGCGCATCGAAACGGATACGTAACTAACTTCACAAGTTCCTAGATCCACCAACCGTATTGCACCTACCTACTTATCAGGGTACCTCCAGATGTTAGCGTTTCCATTGCAAAAGGGGTGTTTCATATATATATGAAACAAATCGCAAAATGTTATAGGTATCTATCATGATCATCGTGGGATCAATCTTCATTGAAGCAGCAGGTATCCTTACTGTTGGCCAAAGTCGGTGGGTATTATGAAACTCACAATTACTTATGCTCATAAATCTCCACTGCTTCAAATAAGCTTGCGAGGTGATGTTTTTTCTTACTCAAAATACACCAGTACTGGTGGACTAGTAGTAGTGACTCCGGGTTACATACAATCCTAAGATCGTGGGTTTGAATCTAGACGTGCAACAATGAATATTTCTGTTCTTAAAAATTATGTGCGCTACTTTAGAACTGTCAAACGGTGAAGGAAAACATGTGAGGAAACGTAATCGGTAGGTATGTTGTAGAACCTGAAAAGTTCTAAAACACGAGTCAAGTGCATTAAGGGGCCTCTTTGAAGATCAATTTAATTATTTCACCACACTGGTTCGAAAGACCTATTACACGATCAGTCGTAGTAGTTGATAAGACTCTCGCCTCAGTAACTGGAGGCCCTCTGGTTCCTAAGTTCGTCCACATTACCATCTCATACATTTCAGCATTCATTGAGACCATGAACTACTAACGAGTAACGACTGTTTAATTTGACAGCCGATCTGTATCGCAAAGGACCGCCCATGTTTATGGCCAAACGGTATGCACTGCACTGCATAATAAATTCTTCAACCAATGAGTTCATGACTTGGCAATTTGTTGGAGTGTTGCTGTTGTAGTGTGTGATACTGATAAGGCTCGTTTTGTGCTTCCTCGTTAGAAAACCCGCGTCAGAGTTGGTGGGGATTATGAAACTTACAGGGGAGCGATTCTTGAAATTGGCGTCCTCGGTGGCGTGGTGGGCGATTGCTCGGCAGAGACGTAAGAGGCGCGGGTTCGATTCCCGCTGCGGAAGAAATGTTTGCACGTTCTGCAAATATTTCGTCCGGGTCTGGGTGTTGTGGTACCATGGTACTCGTAGTTTCTGATACCCACGACACAGGGAATCCTAGTGTGGGGTCAGGACTATGTATGTGACTGTTGGTGTTATAAAGTCATTCGGTGATTACAAAACGACTTCTCAACCCACTTATCCTCAACCAAACTGATGCCATCTACATCATCTTTCGTAATGTTCAGAGGCCAATAGGTAAACCCGGGCGGCATCCTAGTTTTATTTATCATTGTACAATTGGGACAAATCGTTGCCAATTGTACCATTAATGGTACAGCCTAATGGTACGAGTGATCCGACGGCCTCGTTTTTAAAATCACCCCTCGACTATTTTGATGTTCAACGGCCAAGGTGGCTGTCACAGGGACTTACTTTTTCTTTACCTAGTGTTTTATGTTAAAATAAAACAAAAAAAGCATTTTTTTTTCAAGTATTGAGCTGTATTATGTACTTTAAAAAATAAACAAATGTACAGTGAAGATTGACATTATGCGTTCCATTATGTGTATGACTTTTTCTATATGCTAAATAATTTATTTTTATGTAAATACTTACTAACTTTAAAATATATCTATATGTTGTGATGTCTCATAACAGAAAAATCATTTTGTTTATTTTTTTAGCAGACCCTCTCTTTTATTTCACCGGCCATATTCTTTTTTTTTAATATCCACCAGTCTACTCTAGCTAGAGCAACATGGACACTGGCAGAATTGTGATGTGACATCACAGTAACCACTACTAAGAACTGAACTGACTTTTTCTATAATAATAATGACAGGACCATCTATGATTTTCTATGGATTTAGTTGATTTGTGTTCCATTAGTACATGATCGGATTTGAATCCACTACCTACAAATTACCCAGATTTCTACTAGTTTTTTTAACTGTAATAGGTAGGTTACGAAATCAGAATAAAAAAAGTAATCACATAAGTAATAAAAAAAGTAATCACATAAGTATTTAATTTCCAAACTTTGATTTAGAACTAATGAATAGAATTAATCTAGGAACCTACATAATATTTATAATTAACATATCCAAGCATGATAAGGAACACTAAATGAATAAGCAGAGGCACCTACATAAAAACATAAGTTATTCTGCTACCATCATACTACATTATATTATGAATGTGAAAGTTTGTGAGGATGTTTGTGCCTCAATCACACCTAAACGGCAGAACGGATTTGAATGAAACTTAGAATATCCATAGTACATGTGCTGGATTAACATATAGGCTATTTTTCATCCGGGTACCATGCGAGTGAAGCCGCGGGCGGCAACTAGTTTAGCGTAAATTCTTTGACAATTAGCCCTAAAACTTGCACTTATTGTACCAAATCTTCATTGCCTTGGCTCAGTTCCGAAATATCAATAACGGCTTCTGTAACAGGAGCCTCTACATACTCTTTGGTTAAATTATCTGCTGATACCTCAGGGGCCTCCGGATCAGGAGTCACGGATACCATTAGAACCCTCTTTACAGCTTCTGCATTGTCATACATACCATACTCTGCCTGCCACAACAGTGTCGTAATCAACTGTTGGAGGTTACCACGGGTCCGAGGATTTTTGAACTTCCTCAATTTGTTGGCAACATATTCCCCGAAGACAGAGTACTCATCCTTCCTGATTTGTGGCTCTTCGTAGACTACTTTTGGGGGTTTTGGTGCAACATAGAATCCGGGGAGGTCTGTAGGGTCTTGGATTTCCCGCTTGATCTTACGGTACTTGATCTTCCTCCGTTTTGGTTTGGGCTCAAAAGTCTCTATGTGCGTTATCTGGAACGGATCCTCTTCTAACCATTCCTCAGCTGAGTTTTCATCTCCGTGCATTTGACGTACCATGTTGATGGTGGTAGCATCATCATCCTGATCTGAATCGCTGTTCACTTTCACAGATTCAACCTAAAAAGATTTTTCAAAATTATAATCATAATCTTTTAAGTAGTAAGTTCTGCCTATATATTATCCACTCCTTAGGCTGGTAATCCACTTATCAAATATCTTGTCCAATGCTAGCACATTTGATGAAGTCGTCCAATTTCTTTGATCAAAATGTACACTGGACAAAGATATTTGATAAACTTATCAAATATTTTTGTCTTATCAAATATCCACTTGTGGAATACCAGCCTTTCTTATAAGTACTTCAAACCACTAGAAACTGAACCAAGAAGAAATCTAAAGTAAACCTTTTTTAACCAATGTTTGCTCAAGGTTGTTGTCCCAATGCTATGGTCGTAAAGAACAGCTTATGTACTTGAAGTAGTAGTGTATGTACTGCTAATGTATATATAATCAAAGAATGAAGAATCTGTTCCATTGTATTCTACATCAGTGCAAATTAAACCATGAACTTTTATGAAACAAAAATAAACAAAGCAACTTTAAAAGTTGAGCTTGAGTGCAATCAATAGGGAAATCGATTTATTGATCCCAAAATTGATTCGATCAAAATCGAGTTCCATTCTAATCCAATGCCGATTGCCGACACGGGTGGGATGGGATGGGGATCGACCGAATGGACCGAATCGACTCGGTAGGTACATGATAAAAACGTAAACATGAGAATATTTTGGAATAAATACCCTTTGAATTTCAATTTTAGGCAAAGTCCCTGTCGCGGGATCTTCATTCTTATCAACTGATACAGAATAACATACGTTTTGGTCGGAATTCCTTGCGCCATATTTCTGTTTCCTTGTAGATCTAGGTTCTGTTTTGAGCTGAACAGAATTTTGGAAATTTTGGACTGTAGAATCGTCGAAATTTCCACTCTCTGATAACTCCCACTGAATAGGATGCTTGTTTGTCAAGTGCACTCGTAAATTAGTTGTATTTCCAAAGAATTTGTACTGATGTTCACACAATTTGCACATTACAGCGATGCATCGGTTATCTTCTAAAATCCGCTCGAAGAATCGCCACACTGGTGAGGATGCTTTCTTCATTTTATTTATTTCGTGATTGATGATTTGCCGCCAAAATATTCAATTGATCACCGATTATTTCTTTAAGAATCGAATCGAAAATTACACGAGTTGAAACGCAAAATGGCGATCGAATCAGTAAAAGCAAGCCTCCATCGAGAGAGATGACAAGCGTAAGAAAGAACGAATGAACAACCATGAACTGTGAGTGAACGAACAGTGGCTTTCATTCATTTGTGAATATTACGATATCAATGTACTTCTTTGTGAGCATTCAGAATTAGACTTTAAGCTTTTAATGTAAGGGCTTTCTTTGCTTTGGTTTTGATTTGACTTCGTTCAACCATACATCAATCTACATACTCTATCTCTTTCTTGTAAGTATCAAATTGAACTTGCGATCTCTTCTTCACTTCAATTATTTTGCTCGCGACAAATCATGGCCAACATGGCAAAAAATAAAATAAAAGTAGAGAGATGCGTGACCTTGCACCCATAATAAATTATTTTATTTTTACACGTATTCATTTACATTAATCGCATAATATGGTTATTTTTTTAGTTTTTATATAGTTTTAGATATAAATTAAGTAAGTTAATATTTTTTTAGCATTTTTGTTTGTAAATAGTTTATAGGAAAAATGAAAGCTTATTTTATTTATTTAGTTACGAAACAAGTCATGTTTTTTTCTTATGGCACTTGCAGATTCGGATGATTGTGGTGCTTTGAATCTAGTGTAAGGATAACAGGGCTATAAAAAATAAAACGAATATTTTTTTACAGAATCAGTTTTATTTGTCGGTATAAGAGGCTGTAAAAGGTTATTGTCTAAAAGTTTCCATCAATCTTAGTTTTGGTATTGTACGTACATACTTATATAGTAAAGTAGATTTCTAAAGGGAAATTTTAACTTTATATTTTATTCGAACATCTACAATTTAAAGATTTATTATCTTAGTATAATTTTATTTGTTGTAACTGTACACTGTCTTATAAATGCACTAGTCAAAACACGAACTTTTATTATTATTTGTAACATTGTATGTATCGACATTAATTAAGTAATACTGTTTGACTCTTCATTACTTGCTTATACATAAGATTTATCTTTTTGAGGAGCAAGGGGAAGTAGCAGCCGTTGACGAAAATCACTGGATCTGAATTTATTTTGAAAATAATAATTAACTGAGCACTTCTTGAATTAAATTATCTAACTACACAAAATAAGGTGTAAAATAAAATTCGAGTAAGTTATATGCAGGCAGGTACTGTTATAATTAAAATTGATTTGTAGAATTGTAAACAGTCATCTTACTTTGTCATGAGTTGTTTTATTTTATAGGGGATAATTTTTTTATAATAGGGAATAAATTCATGAGATGCTCAGTTAATAAAAGAACGTTTTCTTGTTTCATAATATGTTACTATTTACATTATTCATTTCACTATTTAAAACATCCCTTCTCCTCAATATAATTATGAACTGACATAATCTGTGCGTAAGATATAAACTTAGGTACAGATTATTGTTTTGAATCGGTAGGCTGACCCGATCGGGCTATGGCACTTGGGCATTTATTATTAACAGTCATATTTTTACACCAGCATCTATGCACAACAGACAAACCCACAAACAGATCTTTATTATGATTTATCAAACAATTTCATAGATTTTAAAATATAGCTCTCTTTGTCCGCAGGTAGCATCAGTTTAAGATTTGGGAGTTTGCCTGTCAGCCAAACAACTTGCCTGTCAAATTTAACTTTACTACAAACTGAATTCAAATCATAAAAAGCATTTTCCTTACCAACTCTATCCAATAAAAAATAACTACCAGGACTACTACACTATGCCAGGATACTGCAACTGAGGAAGTATATTACAACGCTGAAATACTGCTTCTAAACTAACTTTAAATTGGTATAATTTACAACGAATCAAGATTTCTAATCAATAATTTATTTGACTGCAACGAAAACGGCAAACAATACCTTCATCGGCGATATAGTTTTTATACAATAAGCTAGGTACTTAAATGCGTGTGCGGGATTCTATGCCGTTTTCGTATACTTAAATACGTTATAATTATATAAATAAACATCAATCGTATAATATAGGTACGTAGGTACATTTATAAAGCTTGCTGCAAATACATCATTTACAATAGTAGGTAAATATTTTCTTTGTAGATAATCAGCGAACATAAGATGGACTAGTAATGACAATTTGTTTTGTTCAAATTTTTAATAAACATAATTAAAAAACCAATTATAACCGCTTTGCGATTTCATAAAGTCTTAAAAAATATATAAAAGTTGAAGTAATCTTGTCATTAATTTTATGATAAGTCTGATGGTCCGTCACTAATTTACCTTACGACTGAGTATTTATTTGAATTAGATGTCGGACAATGGCAGAATCGTGACGTTGTAATTGGAAGATAATGGCCGTGAAATATTTATAAAGCAAAGTGACTATTATTTACTTGTGCTCGCTGACTATCTATTATACAGCTATGAACTTTACACAGTTGAATGTTGCGAGGGGCTTCAAGATAATGTAAAAAAATCCATCCAATCACAATATTTGCGAATGCATTCATACACACTATACAAAACTCCTTACACAGCACAATATTGTTACCGAAAGGACTTAAAAATATAATACACATAAATTGGCTCACTAAAAGTACAAGCGTATGAAATCCTACTATCTACATTCGGTTGGAACTAAAGGATACGAGAGAACAATAATTATAAAAAACATCAACTAAAACGTTAACAAAATACGACTTTCTCTATGGAAAATAAATAAATTTACAAATTAGATACACGTTTTAGAACTACTTACTAATAGTCACTTCGTCGATTTAATTTTATCACTATACTTTTGGACGAGGCGAGGCGAGCGATCCTGTATGAAGACTAAGAGTATTATAGTACCTAGGTACCTACTTCACGTTTACAATTTTTTTTGTTTTAATGTCATAAATAAAATGTAAGCTTATAAAGAATCGCTCGTCAGCGCTAGTCGATGAAAACTTAGAATAAATTGATTGAAGCAAGCCGTCCGCCGCACTTCGTTACCCTATCATAGCCTAGGCCGAAACCAACATTAACTTACTCAGTCCAATTTTCAGTCAATTTCTTATGAAATTACACCTTCACGCATACCAACTAAGTACATACGCGTTTCGGAACCCTCCTTTTGTGTTCATTATTTATTTAAAAATAAATAGAAAAACTGTCCACCCAATTAGGGGCATGGGCGTGATAATTTGATGTATCTATGCATTGTATGTAAAATCAACAAAAATATAAAAAAAATTGAGGATTGGACAAATTAAGTAACCAGTATCTTTCGGTTTTCAAAGATTATGCGAGTTATTACAGAATTCGAATAAGCTTTTTATACAGCTTTCAGAAATATAAGAAGTAAAATTGGAAAAACTATTTTATTCGGGTTTTTGACACGATTTCATCGTAGGTATTTTTATTCGAATGTTTTGCTAATTGAGGAGGTTAAAAAACTTACGTATACTGACTAAAATAGCTGATTCCGAAACGATAAGTATTTAGGCTAAATTTTAATTGACAGGATTCATTACCATCTCCTAACACAGTTCCACCTTACCCAACGTTAATCTCGACTTCAAAACATTACAAATGTTTCAATTACTCGAACAATAATTAAAATTTACTGTCTACATTGTAACAGTAACTAACGATTGGAATCATGCCGATAAACCTACGTTAAAGCGAACTAGGAATATAAAAATTGAGATAGATAATTTCAGTAGCTTTGGTTAACGTAATATCATTAGTTTTATCAAACGCCGACACTCTTTTAATGAGTATTTTCTTTCATACTTACTACAAGGGAAGAGTGAAGAAATCGAATCACGTAGATTCAACTTTGGTCAAAAGTTGAAATCGGCTTGCTTGCACAAGTTAAGTTTATGATAAGATTTAGTATAAATTTATAATTCAGACTGAATTCGTGCTCAATATTAGTATTTTCAGATAGGATGCAATACGAAAGCCGACCCCGAGATCCTTCTGACCAGTCGATCGAGACCGCGAGAGAGCATACTATAATAACGATTCGCGAGCAGACCCTAAAGAACATCACTAAATAGGAATGATACAGAGATTCTTGCACGTGTAAGTGTGGAACGGTGCTAGTGTGCAAGTGCGACGGCTGCCCCGACCGCTACCAGCGCCCGACTCACGCGCGTCCGACCGCCTCCAGCGCGGTCGCCGACCGAAAAAACTCAGCGTCTGTCGTCGTGGACATGGTCGACATCGTCGACTCGTCCCACGTCACCTCGGTCGTCGTCGTGCCGTTCTCGTGTTTTCTTCTCGATTTCGGATGTCGCTTCTTCTTCGGGCCGGTCGCTTTTTTGTGCTTTCTTTTATGCCTCGAGTTTTGTTTCTGTACTCGAAGCATGCAGTTTCTGTGTCTGGGCGGTGGTCGCTTCATCTTGCCGCGATGTCGTCGCGGCGGGCAGTGTGTCTGCTTCGGGCCGCCCCAGAGGACAGGCTTGGTCAGCGTCAGCGCGTAGGCTGAGAGGTTTCCGAGGTGTTCCCTGCTAATCGGGATTTGCGTGCGCCTCGCTTTGCCGTTGTTGGCTAGAGCCAAGAAGGTTTTCTTCCCGTTGCGTATCCTCGAATAAGTATTGTAGTTGTTTTCCTCCATATGTTCCTCGAAAACGCAATCGTCCGAGAGATCCTTCTGGAACAAATAAGAAAGTCGTGATAAGTGTTTGTTGTTCCACTAAGCTAAGAGAAAGACAATTGTGGTATGAGACATATTTCATGATTCGACCTCCCGATAATCTATTTACACAATAAAAGGCATTGGAACACTAATACGATATCAGGAACTAATTGAACACCGCGTTAGGGGGTCAGACCATATTCGATAATGTTTCTACTCGTAATCACAGGTGTAGACAGAGTTTATAACTTCAATAAATTTTGTACACTTAGTATAATTCAACAACTCCCTTTATTTACAGAACAAACACCGTATAAGGAGGTGCCTTACAATGCCAATATTTAAACGGGGACCTCCCTTTTAGGAAAACAGTATTGCCCCTAGACAGATCGCCGTTATGGGTAACGACCAGGTGCTCGAAACTGGTAAACTGGCAGTACAAATTGGCTTATTCATAAATATTTATAGGTGAATCGCTTCAGGGTGTTCTAATGGCGGTTAAATTGTCCAAGATGTGGCTTATTGGAGCATTAAATTCAATCTGCGATGGTTTGTGACCTGCAGTGGGCGAATATTATTGTTTGATTTATGAAGCTGTTAGTCCAATGGCAATTTGTTCTATCGGAAGTCGTTTAGTCGCTTTTATTTTGCTACACATCAGTAGCGTTTTAACTAAAGCTTTCAAGTTTGCCGAAGTCTTTCAAAGTAGAAACAGTTAATCGTCGTGACCAAAGATTAATACTGGCATAAACCAATCAGTGATTAAATCAGTGATTGTCGTTTTGAACTTCAAGTTATCCGATTTCGATTCCAATATTTTATTAGAAAGAAACCCCCAAGATATCAATTTACCAATCCACACTACAGAATAGCCATTTTAATAGCCGTAAACATAAATTTAATAGACTACATTAAAACTAAATGGCTCATAACTCAGAAACAATAGTTTGACTCATCTTGTATGTCGGAAGCATTAAGAAACAGATTACTTAGATGGCGTAGATATCTAGGTAGCAAAGAACAAGGCAGAACCACAGAGTATGAACAAAATAGTCAAAAGTTGCTTTTATGTTTAGTATTTCCTAGTCTGTAAATGATCATTGATCAATGTCCCCTAAAAGTTTTAATTTAAGTTATACATATAATTATAAAGTTCCCATTTTGATATTTATGTACTTTATTTTAATTTAATTTATTATTTGTTTATTCAAAAGTGTTAAGTATATGTTCTATTGTTTGTATATTAATTTAGTTGTAACGCCTTGGATACTGTCTGTTACGTTACACCTATTAGTGAATAAATAAATAATAATAAAGTTAAAGAACTATAACCTTATGTGGAATAAGTTATAAATTCGATCGGTTTCGGTATATATCTCGTTAGATATCTATTAAAATCTCTTCATAATATAAAAATCATGTTAATATCCATCTAGTTAAAGAAAAACGTTATTATAATGATTTGGCTTTAACTTTATAATGATTAATAAAACATGTTTGAAACATTCTTACACTTAGAGTTCTCATCGTACGATAATGTGCATAGTAATCGTAGATTTAGTAATCAACGGTAGTACCTAAGTATCATTGCCACCCATGGTGGGCGCAGCGGGGTCTTAAGCAGCTATTTAGTTAGCTTAGGGAAATAATAATTAAGATTCACAAAAACTATCGCACATTAACTTTACTGTAGCTATGAATTTTTCTTTTTACTGTGTTGCTATAGCAATAATACTGTTGTAAAGAAACAATTTTATCATTAATTCGCTCGTTCATTCAGATAAGAAAAATATTGTCAGAGTAACGTCACATCCCTATTTTTATCTTCGTAGTATTTTATTCAATCGTTGGTACCATTGCTCTTGGGTGGCGCGAAATAATGTTCGTACTTCGTTCGTAACAGTTTTGCACTGTCGCCAAGAGAGGTCGTTAGTTACCCTTGGGGCTTTAGTTTTGAAATTAATTTTGTAATACCCGGTGGTTTATTGTGTGTAGCCATTCGCCATTGAATTTAATCGTCGTGGAGACACTGTAATTGTATGTAACGGGATAGAGCTGTTATGGGCGTTGATATTTATTAATTTCTGTTATTTCTATTACATAGCAAAGGGAATGTACGGGAATGTAGGTTAGATTATTTGAATTATAATGGAAGTACCTACCTAGGTATCTATAGCAGTAGCTAAAAATAATTAGTTAGTCCATTGGCCACGGTAGCGTGGTGGGCGGGTGCTATCTGAGACGCAAGAGGTGCGGATTCGATACCCGCTGCGGGAGAAATGTTCTGAGAAATGTATTTTTTCCGGATCTGGGTGGTGTGGTACTATGGTACTCGTAGTTTCACAGATAGGTCATTCTGGTTACGTCATTGTTGTATGTTTTTTTTATTACATTTGACACAGCGCCATCTAGCCCCAAACTAAGCAAAGCTCGTACTATGGACACCAGATAGCTGTTAGAGTACTTATTTACTTTTTTTTTTCTGACGCGACCTACTAGTACCTACTTATAATACTACAACAACCAGACCCGGAGGAAATATTTGCAGAACATACAAACATTTCTCTCGTAGTGGAAATCGAACTCGTACCTCTTGCGTCTCAGCCGAGCACTCGCTCGCTACGCCACATAATAATAATTTTATTGTGACATTCGGGGCATATCTAGCTTGATTGACACGAGTTGGTTCTCGTCGCGTATAGAGATTTAGTTCACGTTAGTTGCCATGTCATTTACGTATCTACATTATTAGGCTAAGGTGTTTACCTACAATTCAATTCACTTCAATTCAATCTTACTTACCTAGGGATGTTTATTAGGGTACCTAGTTATTTTTTTTATCAAACCTACTAGTTTCAAAAGTCTCAAAATTCTAATCAAAAACGTAAAAAAAGGTTACTATTAAAACTTATCAAAATCTTAATAGTTTTATCGAGAGTTAATTATTTACTATGATCCTTTCTTAAAGGAACAGCAATTAGGAGATTAAATTAATTAAGCGTTACTAATAACGCTTAATTAGTTTAATCTCCTAATTATTGTTTAATTTAACTTTTAAGAACTTAAGTCCTGGTTTTTTTGGTACCGGTGTCTGTTCGTAAGGCGGCCGTTATAATATTACTAGCTAACCCCGCGAACTTCGTACCGCTTTAGAATTAATATCCAAATTTTAAAATGCTTTATTAAGTAGTTATTCTGCTATTCGGGGCTGAGACAAATCCAACAAATTAAAAATCATGAAATTGGTTCAGCTAGAGGCCCTTACCCACAGCCCTGCAAGAAAAACAGAGCTGACGGACGACCCGACTGATATGAATGACATTGTCAATAATCAAAATTTTATAAATGTCAAATTAACTGTCCTGTCATTAATGAATATCTAAGAAGTATTTAAGTCTAAAGTGTTATCCTGATTAAACTTTTACATCCTTTTTCCATTTTAGGATCGTTTTACAGGATAAAAAGTAGCCTATTCCTATAAGGAATATATCTCCTTGCCAAGTTTCATTAAAATCTGTTCAGCAGTTTAGGCGGTTAGAAGGTGTAGTTATGGTATTTTTAAAGACCTTTATGTAGTTATCTACCAAATATCGACTTTATTTAGTTTGAAATAAGGTTTAAATTTGTAAAAATGTATGGTTTAATGAATTAACTTGCACGTGGGTGCTTTCTTATCTTATCACACTATTTCCACAACAGAATCCTCAAACTCAAAATTTAGGAAACCCTAGCAGGAATTAGGTAATAGAGATGGATAGTTTATTTCGTATCGATAATGAGCTTATCGACTAATTTGAATATCGATATCACATTACTCAATGGATTAACTCGATTCTTATCGTTTAAATTAGCCATCTGTGTTGGGATTTGAGGCCCTTTGAAATTATTAGGCGTTTTGTAATGTGATTAATTTGAATATCTTGTTTTGTTATTTTTGGGACCATGCCTGTCGAATAGGGTAGATAAGTACCTATAGTTGGGGTTTTCTAGATATAGCTAAATAAATATGTACTGAGACAAAACACGGATCACTTACACTGAAAAGTAGTTTTTAGTTTGAAATTACATCAATATCACTCCAGTAGAAACTACTGCTCAAGAGTTTGTATAAATTATGTTTTATTATTAAATTTAGTGCAGCTATCTCATTGTTAATGAACTACCTATTACGTTTGTATCAGAATAAAAGTCTTAAAACCTAATTCAGTTTTCATTTGATCTTTAGAATTTTATTGAGAAAATATTCCATCATTTTAGTAGCAATCCTAACCAATTTTAACATAGATTTATGATACAGAACCTCTCATGTACGAATAAATACATAATTATGTAAGTGAGCGGATACACTTAATCTATAATTATTATTTTGTAAACACACACGCACTTTCAAACAAGACTAGCAAGTTCTCATACCTCCTATAATATTATCCTACTCTAATAATATTAAAAATGCGAAAGTTTGTAAGGATATGAGTATGTTTGTATATTTGTACCTCAATCACGCTGTAACCACTGAATTTTAATGAAACTTGAAGTATTCGTAAAATGTGGAATAACATACACAATTTCAAACTGTCAAACGAAGCCGCGGGTGGAAGCTAGTAAATAATAAATATTGATTCTTATAATATTAGCATCGTTTTCTAATCGGTAAATCGTGGCCATAAGGGTCAAACATCTTAGGATCGTGGATTTATCGATATCGATGATCGGGTAGTTGCACGACACTAGTAGGCAGGGTTATCACATACAATCTTTATGGCGTAAAAAGTGAAAAAATATGTCGCAGACTCTGTCACGGTCTTGTAAAAGGATTCAATATGATGTAATTCAATTTTACTGACCTTATTGACACGTTTGTCCTAAGTGTCATCATGATAAAAATAGTTTTTAGTTTTACGAAGATTTTTTCAACGCCCACTCATAGGATCGCTTAGAAACAACGAAAACCTTTCAATGGAAGTCACTTGCTTACAACTAATAGGGGCTAGTAGGTCTTTGTACTACGATAAAGTTAATTTTTAGAGAAGTTCAAAAGAATACATACATATTCTCACGTCCGTACCCGTAAGGAGTGGGCACAGGCACAAGTAAACATAAGAAAACTTGTAGCCACTTCTGGTTTAAAGTCCTAAGATGGATATGGTGAACCATGGTGACAGGTGATCAGCTTATCGCCAATATAGGTGGCTCATCATTTTGGAGAGGATAATCCCTTACTCGACTTTTACGACATGCTCAGGAAGAGAAGCAGCTGGACGCATTATTAAATAGATTTAAAGAAAACTGATAAAAAGTGTTAATTTGGATTAGTCAATGCTTGTAGGTGAAAATATTTGCGGGTGGATATTGATATATTGCGCACAAAAGTATTTAATATTTTGGTTATTTTTTAAAATAAACATAACATCTCAATTCGGCCCCGGTGGCGTGGCGGGCGATTGCTCGGCAGAGACGTAAGAGGCCCGGGTTAGGTTCCCGCAGCGGAAGAAATATTTGCGTGCTCAACTCTGAGATGCGTTTGAGTATTCGGGGATACCCACTTACTTTGTAAGCCGTATCTACATACCTGAGTCGTACTTGCATACCTATCTAAGCCTGTGTAAATATAGAAAGCATCGGATTCGAATTTACGCTCGTACAAAGTTATTTACCCAGCGATAAATTTATGTCAATTACAGCGAGTCTAGTTGAGAAGGATTTATACGTTGTTACAATTTTATTCAGCAACTTAAACGAACTTTGAGAGAATTCAAAAAAAAACATTCTACCTATTAATCTCTACAACATAATCCTCCGGGTAAAAATATCTTACTTATATTATAAATGTGAAAGTTTGTGACGATGTTTGGATGTTTGTGCCTCAATCACGCCGAAACGGCTGAACGGATTTGTTTGAAACTTGGAATATACATAGTACATGTGCTGGATTAATATATAGGCTATGTTTTAGCCGGGTACTGGCGATATGAAGCGCTGGCGGGACTAGCTTGATGCCTTCGAAAGAGGGTGGTGGGAGATGGCTCAGGGCAGAGATGTCTGGAAATCCATGGGGAGATCTTCACCCAGCATTAGGACGAAATAGGTTAAATAATAAAAAGTAGCTTCGAAACTTACTTATTTTGTTGTCGTACGAAATTGAGACAAGTAAATAAAACTGGTCAAGTGCGAGCCTTAATAAAACTTATTCTTGCTCTTTCATATCCATCTTAAAAAATAATATTATCACGCTCGTATGCGGTGGGCAGAGCCACAAGCAAACATGGGAAAACTTGCAGCCACTTCCGATTTAAAGTCCTAACTTAAGATGAACCATGGCGACAGGTGATCAGCCCATCGCCCATATAGGTGATCCATCATTTTGGGGAGGATTCTATCCTATTTAGCATGTCGTAAAAGTTGACTAAGGGTTAGTATCCTTTCCAACATGATGGACCACCTATATGGGCGATGGGCTGATCACCTGTCACCATGGTTCACCATATCCATCATAGGACTAAATTAGAAGTGGCTGCAAGTTTTCTTATGTTTACTTGTGGCTCTGCCCACTCCTTTAGGGATACAGGCGTGATTATACGTTCATGTTACTATCCCTTAAACGACTTTTACGATATGCTCGGGGAGAGAAGCAGCTAGACGCATTCTATGCTTTTTCTTTACTTCTAGTCCAGCAGAGACGTGTTCAAATATTATTACTACCTATCATTTTAAATTTAGTTTTGGTATTTCTGGCCTGTCGTCTGTGAATCAACCGCTAATTTATGCGACCTCTTCGCCAAAACTAACGACGTGTTTCTGAACTGCTTAATCTTTTTAATTTGCATATTTATGTTTTTCTAATAGCCTGGGACCGCACACAAACTGTCCCGACTGTAACTTTTTCTGGGAATGTGCTAGGTGGACAAAATATTATTTTTTTCTGGTTTACTTGTTTCCTCTAGTAAAGCAGAAAATATAAATATAGTTTCTATATAGTTTTTTTAAGTAAAGTATTATGACAATCATCATCATCTTCCTGCCCTTATCCCACTCCATGTGAGGTTAGCACAGCATGGTCCAAGGATCATGCTGTAAGAGTTTTGGCTAAGGTGTTTTATGACCGGCCGCCTGCCTGACGTAAACCCTCCTTGGGAATACTTGCTTATTGTATCTCATCATGTGGGAGAAGATGCTATCCCTTAGTGGACTTTACGACATGCTCGGGGAGAGAGGCAGCTGGACGCATTCTATGTTTTTTCTTTACTCCCTGTCCAGCGAAGAAGTAAAGCATTATGACCGACAGCCACATTTTTTTTCATTATTATTTTGGGATTAAGAATTGTATCTCACGATGTTTTTTTAAGCCATTCCTAAAGTTCAATGTTAGTGTGTAAGTCTAGAACCATTTCAGAATATTAAGATCTAATCTTAATGACTTAATTCTGAACCTAGATCTAAATACGATTTAACGGGCATTATCTTAAATGTTAATTGTAGCACATAATTAGGTATCAAATGAATTAAGGTCACGTTTTTCTTATTTTTTGTAGTTAAAAAAGGAATTCTTTGTTTTCAGTCGAAGTTATATTCTTAATTTCTGAATAGTAAATCAGAAATAGATATTTTATTTTCATTCAATTTGTTTTATCGACCATATAACGGTGAAACCAATTTAAATATCACTTTAAATGTCGTAAAACACATAAAAAGCTTTCCGTTGTTGTTAAAAAGCATTTTTTCTGTGAATATGCGGTATCTGCTAGATTTTTTTTTCGAGTTAGACAAAAAGGGATTGTAGAAGGATAGAGTGATAAAAGTTTTACGATCCGATATGGTGTCGCCAGTTCACGCTTTATGTGAATATAACGAGGGCGTATTAGGTTGCTGTTACTTGATTGGAACAAGAGATGGGAAGAGTAGGCAGTCATCATTTTTAAACTGAATTTGGTAGGTCTAGGTACATCACTACCTTCATAGAAATATTCAAATTCTCTCAATACCTATTATACCCATTATGCGTAAATTCATTGCAATATTAAAATTATTTATTCCATATGAATAGCTCTCGCCAGAGGAAGTCTGAAAGTAGCGCCAGTGACGGATAAGTTGAGGAGTAATAGTTAGCTTGGAATGGACATGTCATGAGAAGAGAAGAATGTCATATGACGAGAAGTGTTAGATATGGATGTGGAAGGATATGTGGGTAGAGGTAGGCCAAATAAAAGATGGATGGACTGTGTGAAAGATGATATGAGTAAGAAAGGAGGGAGTGTTGAAATAACTTCTGACAGAGGGAAAGGGAAGAAGAATACATTTTGCGCCGACCTCACATAAAGTGGGATAAGGGCAGGGAAATGATGATGAATAAAAGATACTAGCTTCTTTACTTTTACATCCTGAAACGCTGATTTTAATGCATATAAAACGTAAAATATACACCGAAGTGTGGAAATAATACTATAGAAACAAAAATCTAGTATGGAATAGGTAAATAGGCTAAATTACACCGACTCCTCAGACCAAATAAAAAGAAAAGACGCCGCGCCGCGAACAACAGTGAAGATAACTTTTTACCTATCTATGTGGGTGTCGAAGGTTTTTGAGGTTTTATGTTCCAAGTAACCTAAAATTCATAGTATAATAATTTATTAAGAAACGATGTAATTTAAAGTACTTACAAGTGAAAAGTGATTCCGTGAGACTTTTATGTGATTTGCTGCTGTTTTTACAAGTTTTCACTACACAGGAAGGCATAATTGTATTTTTTTTAAGTTTACTAGACGACGACTCGAGAGCGATGAGCATGGTTTTAGTGTAGGTGTATGCGTGAGCGTGTATGTTTACTTGCAGGAGCACGGTTTTGTTTGGCTTCACTTGTTGTTCGCGGCGCGGTGTCTTTTCTTTTTATTTGGTCTGAGACCGACTCCAAGTGTTTCGTATACGAATCAGGCGCAGATGGAAGCGATACAGAAAGGCTATTGTTAATCATCATTAAATTTATTTCGATTCATAATCTCCTCATCTGGTCTAACCCGAATCCTCAAAAATTCCCAAGTTAATAAAATCGTTACTTTACTTTTCGGATACGATAGAAGTTTCAATAAAAAACTAAATATAGAGGTATACTTATTTATATAAGAATAAAGAGCTTGTAGTAGTTAAGCATTGATTCAAGTTAGTTTAAAAAGGTTTGTTAGCTTGTTTTTATATGTTAGGTTCTTGTTTATACTTATGTAATTTTCTTACATAACATAATCTCATACATAGGCAGATCATTTGTTGCATCTAGCTGCAAACTTGTGAGGTTATTAAAATTGTTGCATTTTGTTATAATTTTGATCATGACTGCCTACGACTTAATGTTATTTTTTTATTAACATTGAAAACCAACTATTTCACTCTCACCCACTCTCATCAAAAAGTCGATAAAACTTATCTATAAATTAAAACTACCCTAAAAAGTTCGAATTCCGAAGCACAAAAATCAAAGCAATAAATATCGCGTCATATTAAAACATAAAATAGGGTAAACAATCGTAAATAAAAATTACATCCAAAACACACAATGCTATCGTCTATTCAAATATAAAATATGCTTATTTTGTGGGGACTTTACACTTTTTTCTTAATTCGTTAAGTTTTTTGTGATGGCAACACGGGCGGCGCCTGTGGCGCGGCGAAACCCTTTAGTCCGAATTTAAAATTCGAATGTTTAGTTTTTTTTCATATGTTTTTTCTTTTTTATGCCTATTACGGCTGGTGTCTTTGTGGTCAACGTTATTAATCCTCTTCTTGTTATTATCAGAACCGCTTTATTTCGGATGTTTTGTCTATTGTCCACTTTAATAGATGGAATAGTTTTGTGTCGTCTAATGGAACGATAAATTGTGGGCTTCCCGCCTCGTAAAGCGCAATTTGCTTCGTTTATGGACACCAGCCAGTCGCTACTGAATTTGTCCAAAGCTAATTATTGATACTACTACTACTCGTGTCACTAGCATGTTTGAACCAGTGTGGCGAAAGGTTCCTTGCTCCTCAAAGACTCCTTTCGTGCACTATTTTGGTACTTAGTACTTACCTACTGTTATTATTGTAGGTACCTACCTACCTACATACATACCTACCTACATAGATTTAATGAAGTAGTTGCTTAATTCGACGACCTCAGTGGCGTGGCGGGCGAGTGCTCGGCTGAAACGCAAGAAGCGCGGGTTCGAGTCCTGCTACGGGGTATATGTTTGTATGTTCTGCAAATATTTCTTCCGGCTCTGGGTATCGTAGTATTATGTATTATAAGTATTTACAAAAAAAAGTATAAAGTATTCTATCAGCCATCTGGTTCCCATAGTACAAGCTTTGCTTAGTTTGGGGCAAGATGGCGCTGTGTGAAATGTCCACAAATATTTATTTATTAGTACTTACTGTTTAATTTTGTTACTACATAATATTGAATGAAGTAGTTTCTTAATTATTAATTAAAGGACTGAATACCGACACATTAACCGATCGTGCAGCTAAACTGATAATAGGCAACATAAATTATTTCACATATTAGTCTTATTTTCAAGCATTGCTAATGACTTTTTAAAGTGTCAATGATCATTAATCAAAGCATATAAGAATACCAACTATGACTCACTGAATAACCTTCATACATACTATTCAAGTAAAAAAAAGTCTAAATTTAAATTAAATCTAACTGAATATTTTAAGTAATACGCTACTATTGAATTTAAGGATATATTTCCTAACAGCGATTTAAAACTTCGCTAATCTTACAAGGCCCCTTATTCTCTATGACCCATCGAGCATTTAGTTAAATGCTCGATGCTATGACCAAACGAAACTTGATTGATCGTAACTTGTTTGTAGTGTGGCTCGTCGCGTTTTCGCATCGAGCATTTAACTGAATAGAGGGGTAATGTTATTTGTTTTGTTCGAAAAATAATTCCGCCAAAACAGATCAGAACAGTGGGCCCGCCCCTGCGCTCTGATTGGCCGACTCAATGTCAAGTATTGAACTAGAGCTGTGCAATAAAATATTCATATCGATATCTATTCTAATCGATTCTAAAAAAAAATAAAAAATATCGATAGCAATGTTTGTTTAGTGGAATACAAATAAGTTTAAATGTATTATGTTTATGTGTGTGTTTGTGCGCGTGTGTACGAAATAATAACTAGAAACTTTATAAAATGGAACTTCCATACTTAAAAAAAATATAGTAATAAATGAAATAAATTCGATAATCAAAGGAATCTTAAATATATATAAATATTTGTGGACAGCGCCATCTAGCCCCCTAAATAATACTTACTTTATTTATTAAGGAAATATAAGGTATAGCCTTATCTATACTTTCTATACTTTTCTCTTTCTTTCTTTCTTTAACGATTTTTTGTTTTTTTGTTTGTAACGAATAGGCTCCGAAACTACTGGACCGATTTCAAAAATTCTTTCACCAGTACAAAGCTACATTATCAGGGTCCAGTATAGACTATAATAAATTTTCTAAAAAATTAGGGATCCGTAAGAAAATTGCAATATTGTAACCCAAGGTAGAAAACCAAAAATAGTTTTTGGCGTGTGGCTCCGAAACTACTGGACCGATTTCAAAAATTCTTTCACCAATAGAAAGCTACATTATCAGGGTCCAGTATAAGCTATAATAAATTTTCAAAAAAATTAGGGATCCGTAAGAAAATTGCAATATTGTAACCCAAGGTAGAAAACCAAAAATAGTTTTTGGCGTGTGGCTCCGAAACTACTGGACCGATTTCAAAAATTCTTTCACCAATAGAAAGCTACATTATCAGGGTCCAGAATAGGTTATAATAAATTTTCAAAAAAATTAGGGATCCGTAAGAAAATTGCAATATTGTAACCCAAGGTAGAAAACCAAAAATAGTTTGTGGCGTGTGGCTCCGAAACTGCTGGACCGATTTCAAAAATTCTTTCACCAGTGGAAAGCTACATTATCAGGGTCCAGTATAAGCTATAATAAATTTTCAAAAAAATTAGGGATCCGTAAGAAAATTGCAATATTGTAACCCAAGGTAGAAAACCAAAAATAGTTTGTGGCGTGTGGCTCCGAAACTACTGGACCGATTTCAAAAATTCTTTCACCAGTGGAAAGCTACATTATCAGGGTCCAGTATAAGCTATAATAAATTTTCAAAAAAAATAGGGATCAGTAAGAAAATTGCAATATTGTAACCCAAGGTAGAAAACCAAAAATAGTTTTTGGCGTGTGGCTCCGAAACTACTGGACCGATTTCAAACATTCTTTCACCAATAGAAAGCTACATTATCAGGGTCCAGTACAGGTTATAATAAATTTTCAAAAAAATTAGGGATCCGTAAGAAAATTGCAATATTGTAACCCAAGGTAGAAAACCAAAAATAGTTTTTAGCGTGTGGCTCCGAAACTACTGGACCGATTTCAAAAACTCTTTCATCGGTAGAAAGCTACATTATCAGGGTCCAGTATAGACTATAATAAATTTTCAAAAAAATTAGGGATCCGTAAGAAAATTGCAATATTGTAACCCAAGGTAGAAAACCAAAAATAGTTTTTGGCGTGTGGCTCCGAAACTACTGGACCGATTTCAAAAATTCTTTCACCAGTGGAAAGCTACATTATCAGGGTCCAGTATAAGCTATAATAAATTTTCAAAAAAAATAGGGATCAGTAAGAAAATTGCAATATTGTAACCCAAGGTAGAAAACCAAAAATAGTTTTTGGCGTGTGGCTCCGAAACTACTGGACCGATTTCAAACATTATTTCACCAATAGAAAGCTACATTATCAGGGTCCAGTACAGGTTATAATAAATTTTCAAAAAAATTAGGGATCCGTAAGAAAATTGCAATATTGTAACCCAAGGTAGAAAACCAAAAATAGTTTTTAGCGTGTGGCTCCGAAACTACTGGACCGATTTCAAAAACTCTTTCATCGGTAGAAAGCTACATTATCAGGGTCCAGTATAGACTATAATAAATTTTCAAAAAAATTAGGGATCCGTAAGAAAATTGCAATATTGTAACCCAAGGTAGAAAACCAAAAATAGTTTTTGGCGTGTGGCTCCGAAACTACTGGACCGATTTCAAACATTCTTTCACCAATAGAAAGCTACATTATCAGGGTCCAGTATAGACTATAATAAATTTTCAAAAAAATTAGGGATCCGTAAGAAAATTGCAATATTGTAACCCAAGGTAGAAAACCAAAAGTAGTTTTTGACGTGTGGCTCCGAAACTACTGGACCGATTTCAAAGGCAAAGGCAAAGGTAAAGGCTACTGTATTATAATTAATGAAATAAAGCTTTTCAAATATTTATTATTTATTTATTTAATTACAGTCATTAATAGAACAACCATTATAAATTTTAATTCAAGTAGCTGACTGAAATTATATTAATACTAGCTGTTGCCCGCGACTTCGTACGCGTGTAGTAGGTACATTATTTTGTTTTATAATCAATAGTTTTCACAGCGCACGCCGTAAACTATTTTGGATTTTCTACCTTGGGTTACAATATTGCAATTTTCTTACGGATCCCTAACTTTTTGAAAATTTATTATAACCTATACTGGACCCTGATAATGTAGCTTTCCACTGGTGAAAGAATTTTTGAAATCGGTCCAGTAGTTTCGGAGCCACACGCCAAAAACTATTTTTCGTTTTATACCTTGGGTTACAATATTGCAATTTTCTTACGGATCCCTAATTTTTTGAAAATATATTATAGCCTATACTGGACCCTGATAATATAGCTTTCTATTGGTGAAAGAATTTTTGAAATCGGTCCAGTAGTTTCGGAGCCACACGCCAAAAACTATTTTTGGTTTTCTACCTTGGGTTACAATATTGCAATTTTCTTACGGATCCCTAACTTTTTGAAAATTTATTATAGCCTATACTGGACCCTGATAATGTAGCTTTCTATTGGTGGAAGAAGTTTTGAAATCGGTCCAGTAGTTTCTGAGCCGCACGCCAAAGACTATTTTGGATTTTCTACCTTGGGTTACAATATTGCAATTTTCTTACGGATCCCTAACTTTTTGAAAATTTATTATAACCTATACTGGACCCTGATAATGTAGCTTTCCACTGGTGAAAGAATTTTTGAAATCGGTCCAGTAGTTTCGGAGCCACACGCCAAAAACTATTTTGGATTTTCTACCTTGGGTTACAATATTGCAATTTTTTTCTTACGGATCCCTAATTTTTTGAAAATATTTTATAGCCTATACTGGACCCTGATAATATAGCTTTCTATTGGTGAAAGAATTTTTGAAATCGGTCCAGCAGTTTCGGAGCCACACGCCAAAAACTATTTTTGGTTTTCTACCTTGGGTTACAATATTGCAATTTTCTTACGGATCCCTAACTTTTTGAAAATTTATTATAGCCTATACTGGACCCTGATAATGTAGCTTTCTATTGGTGGAAGAATTTTTGAAATCGGTCCAGTAGTTTCTGAGCCGCACGCCAAAGACTATTTTGGATTTTCTACCTTGGGTTACAATATTGCAATTTTCTTACGGATCCCTAATTTTTTGAAAATATTTTATAGCCTATACTGGACCCTGATAATATAGCTTTCTATTGGTGAAAGAATTTTTGAAATCGGTCCAGCAGTTTCGGAGCCACACGCCAAAAACTATTTTTGGTTTTCTACCTTGGGTTACAATATTGCAATTTTCTTACGGATCCCTAACTTTTTGAAAATTTATTATAACCTATACTGGACCCTGATAATGTAGCTTTCCACTGGTGAAAGAATTTTTGAAATCGGTCCAGTAGTTTCGGAGCCACACGCCAAAAACTATTTTTGGTTTTCTACCTTGGGTTACAATATTGCAATTTTCTTACGGATCCCTAACTTTTTGAAAATTTCTTATAGCCTATACTGGACCCTGATAATGTAGCTTTCTATTGGTGGAAGAAGTTTTGAAATCGGTCCAGTAGTTTCTGAGCCGCACGCCAAAGACTATTTTGGATTTTCTACCTTGGGTTACAATATTGCAATTTTCTTACGGATCCCTAACTTTTTGAAAATTTATTATAACCTATACTGGACCCTGATAATGTAGCTTTCCACTGGTGAAAGAATTTTTGAAATCGGTCCAGTAGTTTCGGAGCCACACGCCAAAAACTATTTTGGATTTTCTACCTTGGGTTACAATATTGCAATTTTCTTACGGATCCCTAATTTTTTGAAAATATTTTATAGCCTATACTGGACCCTGATAATATAGCTTTCTATTGGTGAAAGAATTTTTGAAATCGGTCCAGCAGTTTCGGAGCCACACGCCAAAAACTATTTTTGGTTTTCTACCTTGGGTTACAATATTGCAATTTTCTTACGGATCCCTAACTTTTTGAAAATTTATTATAGCCTATACTGGACCCTGATAATGTAGCTTTCTATTGGTGGAAGAATTTTTGAAATCGGTCCAGTAGTTTCTGAGCCGCACGCCAAAGACTATTTTGGATTTTCTACCTTGGGTTACAATATTGCAATTTTCTTACGGATCCCTAATTTTTTGAAAATATTTTATAGCCTATACTGGACCCTGATAATATAGCTTTCTATTGGTGAAAGAATTTTTGAAATCGGTCCAGCAGTTTCGGAGCCACACGCCAAAAACTATTTTTGGTTTTCTACCTTGGGTTACAATATTGCAATTTTCTTACGGATCCCTAACTTTTTGAAAATTTATTATAACCTATACTGGACCCTGATAATGTAGCTTTCCACTGGTGAAAGAATTTTTGAAATCGGTCCAGTAGTTTCGGAGCCACACGCCAAAAACTATTTTTCGTTTTATACCTTGGGTTACAATATTGCAATTTTCTTACGGATCCCTAATTTTTTGAAAATATATTATAGCCTATACTGGACCCTGATAATATAGCTTTCTATTGGTGAAAGAATTTTTGAAATCGGTCCAGTAGTTTCGGAGCCACACGCCAAAAACTATTTTTGGTTTTCTACCTTGGGTTACAATATTGCAATTTTCTTACGGATCCCTAATTTTTTGAAGATATTTATTATAGTCTATACTAGACCTTGATAAAGGGGCTTTCTATTGTTGAAAGAATTTTTGAAATCGGTCCAGTAACTTCGGAGCCACACGCCAAAAACTGTTTTGGATTTTCTACCTTGGGTTACAATATTGCAATTTTCTTACGGATCCCGGATTTCGTTACAAACAAAAAAACAAAAAATCTTAATTCCTATTTATAATATTAGTATAGATATAAACTAGACGCCCCGTTCTTCAAATGTACTTATTCAATTTATTATATCTGGGTACTTATTTGTTTGTCATAAATAACCTTTTCTGATAAATATCGATACTAATTTTGATTATGACAGTGCAGCATCACTAGTAACACGTGTAATGAATAAAAAGGATGGCATAATATAGGTTACACCTAGGTAAGAGCAGGACGCATAGACAAGCGTCCATTGTTTCGTTTTATTTGACCAGTTTAACTTGAGCCGTGATAAATGGTTGTAAATTGAAATAAAATTATAGTTTATTGATGCTTACCGATGAAACGTGATTCCGTCTGTTTTAAAATTCGATGTCCTGCTGTTTTTTCCACACCACCGAATAGAACAATACGGCATTATGGGTTATAAAACCAAACTTTGAATATTTTCGAGTATCGGGAGACGGACACACACACAGATCACTTGTTGGTTTGGTACTGATTCAGTGCGAGCGTGAATTGTTATTATACAGGTGCATATCATCATATCAGTTGTGCAATTGGATGGCTCATTTTACTACTCTATTAGTTAAATGCTCGATGCGTTTTCGCAATACTAAATTGTCATATCTGCCGTCATAAGAAAAAAGGACGTTTCTACATAATATTCTTAAATGGAGAAAAAAATACTGGTAAATGCGTCTTTTTTTTACTGATTCCGATGATGTATATAACTCAATTATTAAAAAAAATGTCATATACGTCTTTTTTTCATATGACGGCAGATATAGAATACGTAACGAAGCGCTCGTGGCGTAGCTTGCTTAGGCGTTCTTGATTGATAGTAAAAGTTAAGCAACGAT
Source organism: Scotopteryx bipunctaria (assembly GCA_949320045.1). Classification (NCBI taxonomy): domain Eukaryota; kingdom Metazoa; phylum Arthropoda; class Insecta; order Lepidoptera; family Geometridae; genus Scotopteryx; species Scotopteryx bipunctaria. The sequence continues at coordinate 2,168,409 of OX439459.1, read as the reverse complement.
ATGCGCGGTCACAATTGGGATGGGTGACCGCCAGTGACATTATACGAGCTGAGCGCTTCCGTGCTTCGGAGGGCACGTTAAACAGTCGGTCCCAGTTTTAAGTCGTTAAGCCATGACGGAGGCCTTTGGGCGGCCTAAAAACTCCGTCACTAGAGTTGGCCACTAGCTCATACGAACATACATATAGAATACGATAACACGGTGTTTCTACAAACGTGCCCGCGTTTGCCCGCGTTACGTTTTGCTTGGTCATAAGGCCCCAGCTAAGCTTTAATAGTCTATCTGGTTTCCACGTTGTCTCCGTTGGTATTTGAATAGTTTATACAAAGATGTTAGATACCCAAATACATTTAACCGTAGCCTTTGATCCCTTTATGCTATTTCCTTTAAGTATTTGAAGAACGCTGACAATCCAAACTCGGTAAGTGCTTTCAAACGGGCTCGCTTTCAAGATCTACTGGATGGTGTCATTCTTCTTAAAGTTAAGGGTATCTTTTGAGGAATTTGACCGTTTCGTTCCGCTTTGTAATATGGTACCTTTATAGCGTTTTGAGTCCGGTTCCAATATTCTACTAAGACGGATTGTTTTTTGCGGTAAATGCTTTTCTCCACGAGTTCCAGAATATCGACATTATTAATGACAGTCTATTTATAGTAATCTAAGATAAGAGTGTATTTAAGTTATGTTAATTTAAGGTAGTTAAGAAGTGCTTTGGATTTTTTTCTGTAAGCTTACTACGATGGCTTACTATTTCCATTTAATAATTATCATTTCATTTTAGCATAGCAAAGTTATCTGTCGAAAAGCTCAATATTTTTTTTGGTAAAAAACAACGTTACTATGCCAATGAATGGTCCTTTATCCGTTAGTAGAATATTGGAAACGGGAATTTCTACTTATATTCTACTTCTTACTTACTTTATCTTACTTATATTATAAATGCGAAAGTTTGAGAGGATGTTTGGATGTTTGAATGTTTGGATGTTTGTGCCTCAATCACGCCTAAACGGCTGAACGGATTTGAATGAAACTTGGAATATACATAGTACATGTACTGGATTAAGCCTACTCCATATTAATTCGTCCCGGGCACTGCAGCGTCCCGTTTGTGAAGGTAAAAGTTGCCTCCAGACGCTGTATAAATCATCTACTATAGATAATAAAAGGCCTTGCATTTAACCAGTACATCAGCCAAAGTATTCAAAGTGTATTTCGATTGACCACTTCTAGGCTCGCGGTGATAGGTGCCGGAATTGCAAAACGGTACCAACGGGACTGGACACATTTTGATGGAGTTTTGATTAAACTCGCAATCGTGAGAGTTGGTATGTTATGTCATATTAAATTGTAACCTGTAGTGATTGGTTTCATAGCTCAGTGGTTCTGCCTTCTGTTCGAAACCGTCATGTCGTGGAAAAAAAAGTACGAAAACATGTGTGTAATGTGCACGAAAGGAGCCTCTTTGAAACGCACTTAAATCCTTTCGAAAGAACTAGTGACACGAATAGTGCAAGTATAATTTACTCATTCACAGCTTCATTTAACTTTTTTTATAAGTTTATCCTCCCCAACTTGATGGACCTATATGGGCGATGTGCTGATCACCTGTCACCATGGTTCACCATATACATCTTAGCAGTCTTGGATCAGAAGTGGCTGCAAGTTTTCTTGTGGTTCTGCCCACCCTGTTAGGGATACGGGCGTGATAATAATAATATGTATGTATGTAATTGGTTTTTTAATTAGGATACCTAGTTATTTTGGACTTGTTATAACTTTATTTGCTTTCTAAGTGAGCACTTCCTCTAAAATGGATGCGATACGAACGGATACGATAGGTTGCATCAGTAAAATCATCGATCATCAATTGTCAGAGCTTTCACAGGCTCTTAGTAGCATGCACTGACTATGGCTTCTGTGCTCCGGAGATACCGAGCCCTACTCTGTTTTCAAAGTCAAAGTATATTTATTGCATAATTACATGTCAAAAAAGATGTCACAGGTAATAAAGATTCAATGTAATTTGCCCTGTATGGGCGTGCAATGTTTAATTATTTACAAAATTAAAATTATAATAATAGTAATAATGTTTAAAAAAAATATAGTAAAAGAAAAATAAAACAACAACTTTTATTAAATAATACCAGTCAAATGCGCGTCGAATTCACATACTTGTATGGGACCCTCTTTTATTTTATTTTTATTATTTGTTGTTTCAATTGTCACCATGGCTCACGATATCCATCTTTTGAATGGGAGTGGCTGCAAGTTTTATTACTTGTGGCTCTGCCTACCTCATTAGGGATACGGGCGTGATAATATTGTATCTATGTATGTTATAGCGGCAATAGAAATACACACTCTGTGAAAATTTCAACTCTCTACCTAGAGTTCGCTGACAGACGGACGGACGGACAACAGAGGCTTAGTTAATAAGGTCCCGTTGACACCCTTCGGGTACGGAACCCTAAAAAGGTAAAGGGGGTAAGTGTGTACCTAAACCGAACCTTTTTAAGAGACTTAATATAATATGTATAATTATAACAGTATAGTCATTCAATTATTAAAATACAACCTTCTTGCTTGAAACTATGTATATTCCAAGTTTCATATGAATTTGTTCAGCCGTTACGCCGTGATTGAGGATCCAACATACAGACATCGTCACAAACTTGGATTATTAATGTTAGTAGGAAAGGTTTGAAAGTTAGTAGATTATTATGTTTACGTATTTTTCTGCTTAATCCAAACTTTTTTATATTAAATGGGCTCTCTCTTGACCTCAATCTGGTCTACGATGTAACAAGATCGCCCAGAAGCAACCTAGTTATACAACCGGCCAGTAGGCTAGTCACAACATTAAACTCATGAATGTGCAAGCACGCATTCTGGCTACTGCGCCGGATACCTTATCTCCGCCACCCACGCAGACCTGTGCCTTGTGGCACATAGTTTATAAGATTAAGGTAGTCGTTCAAAGAATAAACTTCGTCTTAGACGTCTCACATAATTAAGTTGTTTGAATCAAATTTTCACCTCCTAAATATTAAAGTAGTTTTTAAAAAGGTTACTACCGTTCCCGTAACCTTCACTGGCGCAGCCGGGGCAGATTTTTCCGAGCTTTCCGCGGGATCTAGCACGCGTTTTCCGCGAGTTTTCCGACGGATCGGGTCTGTTCGAACCAAATAAATTTGTGAAGTGACTGGGAGGTGATCGAGCATGATGGTGACTGGCTGGTGAGTAGAATTTTCGCCATCCTTTCCTTGTCATTATTGTGTTATTAACCTACTTGTTTTGTTATATTCGGAATCGAACTTTTTTCGTTATAACGTATTCTGGTTTCCTATCGTAGGGAATTGTAAATTAGTATAGGTAATTTTAAGTAAACAGTGCTAATCAAAATTTAAGTATTTGTTCGTTCTTGGTATTAATTATTTTAAATCATAATTAGCCACAGATATAAGTTTATAAACGTAATAATAAACATTTTATTTCGTTTTAATTATATTGTGTTAGTTTTTAAAATACACCGTGTATACACCGGGTATACAACTCGTATACAGTGTGTTTTATAAAAATATAGAGAAAGTGCAGAGTATTTAAAATGACTACTGTAACTTTAATACCAAAGGAAATATCGTGTATAATACCGATTTTTGGTGGTAATAAACGCCATTTAAACTTATTTTTAAGAAAATGTGATTACGTGATTAATAAATATCGCGGAAATGCCGAACAAGACCAGTATGTTTTACATACTATTACGAGTAAATTAACTGACAGCGCCGCCGCGTTAGTTAGTGAACGAACCGACATCCAAACATGGGAACAACTTAAGACTCTGTTAAACCAACATTTTGGTGATCCCAGAAGTGAGGAATGCATAGCCATAGAGCTAGAAACCCTTAAAATGAAACATGGGGAGAGCTACCTAGATTTTTGCAATAGAGTTCAGTCAGTTAGGTCAGTACTGATATCGAAAGTGAACCAACTTTTAGATGTTAATACGAAAACAAGTAAAGTGAGCATATACAACAACTTAGCGCTCAATGTATTTCTATACAACTTGCCAGAAAACTTAATCAGAGCAGTTCGAATGAAAGAACCGGGTACATTAGAAAAGGCATTAGAGTATGTGTTGGAAGATGTGAACTTCTATGAGCAGTATAACCTTCGTAGTAAAATGCTTAGGACTCAGCCTTCAGCAAACACATCAACATCAATGAAATTTGGCTACAACCCTCCATCTCAAGGTGTGCCAACTCAGCAAGGCTTTAAGCCAGCGTTCAATGCACCCCCGCGATTTAACTTCGGTATTCCGGGAAACAGTCAATACAGGCAACCGTTTGTAAATAGGTTTGCTCCAACAGCTCCAACTGGCTATAGACCACAGTTCATGCAGCCGCAACAATTTGGCATTCCAAGGCCAACGCAAGCTCAAGGCTTCAATCCAAGGCCTCAGCAGTTTGGTTATCGACCTCAGCAGTTTGGATACCGTCCCCAAAATCAATTCGGGTACAAGCCCCCTAATCCAGTATTAGGTAACTCAGATGTGACCATGAGGACCGCACCTATGAAACAACAGGCGCAGGCTCCGACACAGAAGCCTCAAGGCTTTCGTTTAAATGAGCTAGACTTAGGCGAAACTTATGAGTACGATACATATGAACAGCAGGAAGGCTATGATTATGGTATGTATGATGATGGATGTTATGAAGGATGCTATGATTTTCAAATGGAATCAGTTGTAGAAAATGAGCAGGAAAATTTAGTGACTGACGACAGCGCAAACGCGACAGAAATTGGAAATTTTCGCATGCAAGCCTCGTACGAGAACCAGAGGTAATAAATCTGAATTGTAACATGAAATTAAAATTGCCGTACATTTATTTTCCAGAAATTGATGGAAAATTTATGATTGACACAGGAAGCACGCGATCTTTTATTAGTCCGCAAAAAGCTCACCAATTTTTCCGCGAGTTTTTCTTACATGAACCATTCACGGTTATAAGTACGCATGCATCGAGTAGACACAGTGACGTCATTGAAATTCCATTATTACCATCTTTCAAAAGCGATGAATTTCACAAGTTTTACGTTTATGACGTAGACGGTCAGTATGACGGACTTATAGGAAACGACTTATTAGTACAGTTAGAGGCTGTAATCGACTTGAAACAAAACAAACTACGATTTAAGACAGCGACTCTACCTATAGTGCAATGTACTCAGGTTATAGAGTTAGCTCCGCGCTCTGAACAACGCGTACAACTTCCTACGAACATGTGTTCTGGGGAAGCCCTCATGAAATTCCAACAATTCTGTAAAGGCGTGAGAATGCCTGCTGCTATTGTTAAATGTGAAAATGGATATGCAACGACTATCATCCAAAACACTCTAGAGACGCAAATGACATTGACAGTGACAGCACCGTTTAGCGTAGAGAAGTTTCATGACGACAACATAGTAAACTTAAACAGTTATAATGACGTAGAAATGAAAGACATGGAAGTAGATGACATTTTAAAAGAAAATTTGACGCGACTTAGGCTTGACCACATGAATGAGGAAGAACGGAAGTGCATCTCTGAATTATGTAGAGAATATAAAGACATCTTTTACTGTGACCAACTTCCTCTAAGTTTTACAAGTAAAGTGAAACATTTTATTCGAACCAAAAATGAGGACCCTATTTATGTAAAACCATACAGACAACCACCTATTCAGACACAAGAGATAAAATCGCAGGTAGAGAAATTATTAAAAAACAATGTGATTCAGGAATCACACTCACCGTGGAACGCACCTGTTCACCTTGTTCCAAAGAAAATGGACGCTTCAGGTGAAGTTAAATTTCGAATGGTCATTGACTATAGACGACTTAATGAAATTACGACAGATGACAAATACCCTTTACCTAACATAACAGACTTATTTGACAAACTAGGCAAAAGCAAATACTTCACGACATTAGACTTAGCCAATGGCTATCATCAGATTGAGATTAATGAGACTGACAGACAGAAGACAGCATTTAGCACAGAAGCAGGACACTATGAGTTCCTTCGTATGCCATTCGGGCTTAAAACAGCTCCTGCTACTTTTCAACGAGCTATGGACAATATACTGAGAGGACTCCAAGGACTGCATTGTTTAGTATACATGGATGACATAATTATCTATAGTACTAGCATGCAAGAACACTTGAAAGACTTAAGATCCATCTTTGATAGACTGAGAGAAGCTAATCTGAAGGTACAACTCGATAAGTCTGAGTTTTTACGAAAAGAGGTACTTTACCTAGGTCATACTATCACCGACGAAGGCCTAAAACCTAACGATGACAAGATAAAGGCAGTTATAAACTACCCTATCCCACAAACTGTGACAGAGATCAAGAGCTTTCTTGGCCTCATAGGATATTATAGGCGTTTTATCAAAGATTTCGCTAAAATAACAAAACCTTTGACAAATTGTCTTAAAAAGAAAAATAAGATCATAATAGACCAAAGGTATATGGACGCTTTTAATCAGTGCAAAGAACTTCTGACACACGCGCCTATACTTCAGTATCCCGATCCAACAAAGCCCTATATTTTAACAACAGATGCATCCGCCGTCGCAATAGGTGCCGTACTATCACAGGGTACTGTAGGATCTGATAAACCTATTGCATACGCGAGTAGGACCCTCAGTGAGACAGAAATGCGCTATAGCACTATAGAGCGTGAGCTCTTAGCTGTTATATGGGCTGTTAAACACTTTAGGCCCTACCTATATGGTAACAAATTTACTATTTATACAGACCATCGTCCTCTAGCTTGGCTAGACTCTCTTAAGGAGCCAAATAGTAAATTGACTCGCTGGAGACTTCGTCTACAGGAGTATGATTTTGAGACAAAGTATAAGGTAGGAAAACAAAACACAAATGCCGATGCTTTATCGCGCATTAAAGTAAATGCTTTAGACAGTGATTCGTCAGACGGATCAATGAAGGTAAACGTAGATGCAAAAGAGCGAAAACTTCAAAAACACATTCAAAGAAACATTGATAAAATTATTGAATTGGCTAAAAACAATGATGATGAAGAACCACCCATTGAAACAATAGTATTATCAGATACGTCTGAAACAGAAACAGTTCGTAATATTTCAGAATTAGAGAAAACTTATCCGCTACCACCGTTATCAAGTAGCACTGAAGGAACTATCCATTCAGCTAACGATCTAGAATCTAAAGGTATTCCTATTCTGAATGAGGCAGTTGACACAAAACCAAATCAAATCTTGGTATTTACTTGGTTTAGGAAAGAAATACAGGTAAAAACTATAACAAGAGAAAAACAGAAAATTCTTGAAGTGTTTTTGCCTATATATGACGAAGATTTAGTAAAACAGTTTTTGAAGGAATACATCAAACCCAAAACGAAGTACTTCATATATTTCGAGGATAGTAAGCACAGGAAGATATTTAACAGCGTTATTATAAGATTGTTCAAGAAAGGCATGGTAGAATTTTATGAATGTACTGAAAGGGTTATCTTTGTGGAAGATGAGAATGAACAGAAAGCGATTGTACTGCAACATCATGAAGGGAAAACGTGTCATAGAGGAATAAAAGAAACCATAGTTAGAATAAAAAGGAACTATTTTTGGCACAATATGCAAGATATAACATCAGCTGTAATAAATGCGTGTGAGGCTTGCCAAAAGATGAAGTATGACAGAAAACCTATAAAGCCGAAAATAGAGTTAACTCAAACACAATCAGCACCATTTCAGGAAGTTTTTATGGATATATTTTCAATAGAAAACCGAAACTATTTGACCATTGTAGATGCATTTAGTAAACTAGGACAGGCACTAGAAATTGAGAACAAATCAACACCGGAAGTAGTTCGCGCATTGATTAGATTCTTTTCAATGTATGGCGTACCTATCAAAATAAGTAGTGACCCTGGATCAGAATTTAATAACGAATTAATGAAAGAGTTTGCCAGTATGTATAAAATAGAATTACACATATGTACACCAAATAACCCTAATTCAACTAGCATTGTTGAACGTTTCCATTCAACATTAATAGAAATTTATCGTTTGGCTAAATATGAACAGAAATGTACAGACGCTGCTTCTATAATGACGTACTCTATAATGGCTTATAACAACACAATTCATTCAACAACCGAATTAACACCCTTCGAAATAGTTTTCGGACATACTGATTCAAATAAAGTATTTGATGGAGAGTTTGAAAAAACATACATGCAGCAATTGCTGAATGACCACGCTAAACGCACAAAACGATTATATCAATATATTTCTGATAGGATTGCAGAAAAGAAGGAAAAGGTTAGAGAAAAGAGGGTAGGAGAAGATGTAGAGTTAGAACCAGGTGACATAGTATATACGAAAGATATTAATACTAGGAAAAGCAAGGATAAACCGAGATATCAGAAAGCTAAAGTAAAATCAATGGTAGAGCGAAATGTAGCTTCAATGCAAATAAAGAAAAGAGTGACAAAAGTACCAATTAAAAATGTCAAACGCCCTCCACAGGTGGTGTTTGGTCGTAGTGACAATACTTCCCCTGTACCAGGCCCTTCATCTTCTAAGGGTTGAAAACAATCCTGGAGTATTACCTGTTAAGGAAGGACAAGCATTCAAAGAGGAAGATAAGTGGTTGATAGTTAAGATTTTAGATTTAAGTGGTATTAGTAGAGACTTAGATTTTCACATCGTGAAATATAACGAGTTTATTAGGTTAGTCGATAGTCATAAGCCCTTTGTCAATGAATTTATAGGCATAAGGACACAAGTAGAGTATATACGCAACATAACTGTTGTGAAATTTCGGCAGTTGGTTCCGTTACGTAGATATAAGAGAGGGTTAGTTAATCCCCTTGGCTCATTAATTAAGGCAGTTTCAGGAAACTTAGATAACGATGACGCTATTCGATATGATTCTCTAATTTCACAAATCGGTTCTAAAGAAATGGCTATTGAAAGAAAAATTACTATGATCACCAGAATGTTAGATAACTTTGTAAATAGTACAGAAACTTTATACGAAAATACAATAATTTTGGACAAAAGACTAAAAGTAATTGAAGAAGTAATAAGATATAAAGATTTCAAGGAAAACACCTGTCTCTATCTTACTTATGTATTGAGCATGTTTGATATGTTTATGAGTATGTTCAGAACCATCTATGTAATGTTGAATGAAATAGAGACAGCTCTGGCATTTACTAAAGTATCTGTACTACATCAGTCTATTATAAACTCTACCGAACTGTTATGTCTACTGCAAAATATAGAGCAAGAAAATAGTTTAGTTTACAAGGCAGACGAGAGTAATTTGTTAAAATTGGAAAGGCTCATTAAAGTTAAGGCGTATGTAAAGGAAAACCAGATAACGTTCATATTAGAAGTTCCACTCACAGATAAAAATATATACAATTATTATAAAATATACTCATTACCAGTTTACAAAGATTCCATAAACAAAACTGTAGTAGTTTTTCCCGAATTCCCTTACCTATTGGTGAAAGATTCGAAGTACCTGCCGGTCATAAAGCCATGCGAGAAAATTGCTGCGGATAACAATTTCCTTTGCAATGATGACAACGTGGCTCAGTTTCCAACACTGACCTGTGCAGAACAGCTCTTGCAATTCCAAACAGACCCGACCTCGTGTGTACCATATGCTGTTGATATTGAAAACACCAAGATCCAAAGAATCAGCCTAGATAGTTGGATAGTGTTTACACGAAAACCGACAATAATGGTAGAAAAATGTAGCCATGATAACATCAGAGAGTCACTCTATGGTACCTATATACTCACCACTACAGAGGACTGTGAGGTTTACTTGGATGATTATAAATTATGTTATCGCAGATCATTTGCTGAGAACTTCCAGTTTAAGATTACGCCGATTGTAACTCTACCAGAGCTAAAATATGGAAATGCAACTACATTAACTACCGTAAACATCAAAGATATCAATTTGGAGGAAATGCAGTATTTTTCACGTATTCTAAAACTAAAACAAAGTGTAATCAGTGAAAGTGGAAGTGAAAATGAGATCAGTGTCGTAAACGTCAAAAGTGTTAGTTTAGGAACTCTTTTATTATATTCAATCTTAATTATAGTTTTCATGGGTCTTCTTGTATACCGCTTCATTTTGATGCGAAATGATCGTATCTCAGCTTCCGCGAGAACCGATAATTTCGCACTTGAGGAGGGAGGAGTTATACAACCGGCCAGTAGGCTAGTCACAACATTAAACTCATGAATGTGCAAGCACGCATTCTGGCTACTGCGCCGGATACCTTATCTCCGCCACCCACGCAGACCTGTGCCTTGTGGCACATAGTTTATAAGATTAAGGTAGTCGTTCAAAGAATAAACTTCGTCTTAGACGTCTCACATAATTAAGTTGTTTGAATCAAATTTTCACCTCCTAAATATTAAAGTAGTTTTTAAAAAGGTTACTACCGTTCCCGTAACCTTCACTACCTATTCACCCGAGATTTGAAAAGTTTCGGGTTATATTGTTTTGTTTTTATTTTTAAACTTATGCTGTCCGAACTTATTTTAAATAAGTACTTGGATATACCTACCTGGTTCTTGCCCTAGGGTAGGTCCCTTATGAAGGCGGCTAGTCTCAATGTGTCTCAGAGTTTATTTCAAGATAACGGCACACCGTGAGAGTCTGACCAATCAAACATCTTGTCTTAGACTACGATTAATTTATTGATTGAATCAAAATATTTCGAATCAGGCATGCTTTTTGTTTTCTTACCATCATATTATTTCATTACATAACAATGTGAAGTTGTAAAAGGTCGGTCTATTTACATTTTTCACTCAGTCTTATTTTAATGGATTAATACATTATTTGCGAACTGCCTTATTCAAGTTAAAATACAAAGAAGAAATAAAATATTTTCAAAAATGGCGGAAGATCGATAAATTTTTAGTTATTTTTGACCTCTCAAGATTAAAACGAGTCATTCCTGGCTGTTCCTATTAAAGTAATTTCAAACTTTATTTATTAAAGGTCGTGAAATTAAAGTCACCAAAATGGTCCAATTGCATTGATTATTTTCAATTTCGTAGTCTTGAAAGTCATTTGATGACTTCAAAGTTAAAATTGCATTGAAATTTGTGAAAAAACGGTCTAGTTAGTCTATATTTATAAAATGTGATGAGGTGAAACGAATTATCTTTAAAAATAAATCAAACAGTCACACTCTGCTTGCTTAAAAGCAATGGATAAAAACATCACGCTCTTCAATCGACCACACATCCTATGACAAATAGTGTTCCGCCCGGGCATAATAAATCGACTTCTGATTAATCTTGTCACTCCCTCTTATCGGACTACCCCTCCCTAATAGTATCACCCCACAACTGTTTGACACCTCCTAATTTGAATTTTCATCTTTTTCACAGCTCAACATACGCTGGATATCACGACCAGTAGAAAACAACCCTCGTTACTAAGTCCTTAGTAGGGTGAGGGAGGTCTAGCTAAATTGGCGTTGTAAAGTGCATTGTCGCCGTCCGAGCTGTTGTTCTATTTTCAAATTGACTTCCATTTTTCAAATTCGTTTGTTTTTGGCGCTTGTTTTAAATAGGGATGTGGTAGTGTCTTGGAATTGAATTGTTTTATACTTAATCGATTTTTACTTAATAGTCTAAAAGTACCTAATATAACAAGTTTTGATAAATAACTCCTTATTAATAATAAATAAGAACCTTTCCAAGATTTTTCTGGGTGCTTATTATAAGCATTTGATTTTAAACAACACAAGGAAAAGAGGTTTTATGCGTCTAAATTAAAACAACAGTCCCATAACAATAATCATTCAATCAAAATAATCGAATTGAAGAAGTGACGTTGACACAAATTATAACAAATAGACTTCCTCCCCCGCGGAGCAAAAGTCGTAAAACAAACAAGATTGCTTGAGCCTTTGAGTCGTTATTGACATTTCAGGTAGAGAAGTCTTTGACAACAATTTGCGTCCGAAATAACTGATGATTTGTTTGAGTTTCAGAAACATTAGGATTCGAATAATGGTGATTTGGGATATTTTTGTTATTCGATTTTTTATTTCTTTTCTGAGTAAAAAGTAAGCTAGTGGCCAACACTTGTAACGGAGTTTTTAGGCCGCCTAAATGCCTCTGTCATGGCTTAACGGTTTATAAATCGGGACCGACAATTTAACGTGCCCTCCGAAGCACGGAAGTGCTCGGCTCTTAATGCCACTTGCGGTCACCCATCCAAATTGTGACCGCAAACAACGTTGCCTAATTTCAACGATTAATCAAGAACGTCTAAGCAAGAGCTTCTATTCTGATTTTTTTTTGTTTCATTGGATGTAGGTACGAATAAACACTACTTGTACCTTTTTGACTTGGACTTTGAAAGTTGAAAGATATACTGACACAATTTATTTGTTTATCGGTTTACAACAAATTTTTACACCATAAATAATTACCAACCAACTTATCTGTTAATATGATATTCAGATAAACTTATGTAGGTAAAAAAAATCGCTAGAATAAGAACAGATGATTACCTAGTACTACTCTGCTCATATCACTAGTTTTCGAACCAGTGTGGTAAAAGGATTTAAAGTGCCCCTCAAAGGATCTCTAGGTACATTAGGTACCTACTGATGTCGATTAATGTTACAAGCTGTACAAACAATCGTACCGTTTTATCGACACATCACATCACTAGTCGTAATTGATATACGTTCCCCACGGAGAAGGGTGTAAATGAAAATTCGTCCGTCGATGACAACTGATGCGTTTCGAGACAGATAATGTTATCGAGCCGGCAGCAACTGACAGTCATGTCTTAATATGTCGCATCGTTTGTTATTGTTTTTTCAAGTGCATTTTGGAAGCAACACAAATATTTTTGTTTACTTAAGTTTATTTCTTTTTAAAAAATCGCATGCTAGATTTTCTTGATTGATCGTTAAAGTTAAGCAACCCTGTGCGCGGTCAAAATTTGGATGGGTGTCCGCAAGTGACATTAGCGCTTCCGTGCTTCGGAGGGCAGGTTAAATTGTCGGTCCCGGCTTTTAAGTCGTTAAGCCATGACGGAAGCCTTCAGGCGGTCTAATAACTCGGTCACAAGAGTTTGCTACTAGTTCATACGAACTTACTTATTTCTTTTTTAAGTTTTTATCATTGATTTACACAACATACCTAATCTGTGTTTATTGATTTAATAAAATAATTATAAGGATCAAAATGTTATGTAGGGTACCTACTACCTACCGAAGGTATTTTTTAATTTGAGGTACTTACTTATTTACTACTTGTCATACAGCTTGAAGAACAAAAATAACCGTTGGTAAGTAAATGTTTTTGGATAGCGGCACGGACTTATATATACCAAATTCTGAAAGCTGATGATGATGATGATGCTTAAACTACTAATTTTGTTTATTATATCAGCTTCATGTTTCATTCTATTTAAACGTTGTTGTTATAGCGTTTCAGTGAACACATGTTTCACGAAGGTGTCGAAAAACAATGAGATAACATTCATAAAGAAATGGTTTCCAGTCGCTTCCTAGGTGGCGCTTTACTGGAACCAAAGAGAGCAAACGATCATTTGTTGATCCGATTGCACGAAACATTTCCAATTTATAGTTTGAACCTGTGGAATAAATCTAAACATATCAAATTCTTACGTTACTGGCTGACTGATGATAATCGACGCACAGCCTAAGCCATAAGTCCTAGAAACTTGAAACTTGGAAGGAATATTCCTCTTAATGGTGTAGGGGTGCACTAAGAAAGAAAGCTACTAGTCATGCTACTAGCATATCTTCCACGCTTGCTCACGTCACGAACAGGTGCAAATTCAACGTAGACTTAAGACTTTTCCAAATGATTCTAGTATTTTTCAGGACTTTTAGGTATTTTTGAACTTTTAATGTTTTATCCTGGCGCCATCTAGGATACAATAAGGAACTAAACTTTTTATTTTTAAGGACAATAATGTAAACATACATCATCAGATTACATCTTGGTTGCAACAATGTATTATTTGGGACATAAATTACTTGAGGGCAACACGGACTTTGTCGTTCGTTATATTTATGGACATTTCTAAGCATTGTGCAATGCCTGCTGTTTTAAAATTAAAAATGTTGGTGACGCAGGGATATTTTTAGCTGGATTATAGTCTGGCTTTTTAGTAAAACATTATGTAGGTAGGTAATTTGGTATCAGCCTCCTTAGCAATAGTGATTTACCGATAAACACATAACATCTCTATCCGTAATGCGCAGCTCTAGTTGACAGTGACAATAGCAGAGACAGATACAAACTCTATGATACTCTATGGTCAACTACCAAAATAGAGCGAAACGTTATTTCGTATTTTCACATGGTAACACTAGGTAGACAGGTACTTCCTTTAAACAAAAAAAAACATGAATTATTTACAATAACTCTTTTTAGAGATATACACCTACTTAGACTGAAACTTATTAAAAAAAAGAGTAGGTATCTACAGGTTTTTTTCTTAATAATACTTTGCTATCTATCTTAGTACGTTCTACCAGCTTTAAAACTTCAAAAAGTAGGTAGCTGTCTTTGTGGAGTATACAAATCATGGCACAGAATAACTTAAACCTACACTAGTTTACTTATTTGACCGTAATACCACCCACAGACAGTCACTTTGAAATAGATCGCGCGTAGGTACAACATTTCAATTAACAATGGCTCGTATTGATACAAAAAACGCCCTTAAATAAAACCTACCACATATAAAAATACACGGTAATTTGAACTCTATTACGTAAAACATAAAGTTTAATGAATACGTAAAATTAAGTTAGTTATTCCTAGCGTCATTCATTAATACGAAACAAAATAAGTTCTTTGTGAAGTTCATAATAAATGCTTATGAAAGGTTTATCAAGTGATCTTCGGATATCTATCAATCGATACGAGTCGTATTCAGCCGGTGATCGATAGATCCTGCGGGAGAAAGTCATATCTTTTATCTATCGACATTGTAATCAATGTTACGGTGGTGCTTTGTTTTGACTGTTCATTGTCTGATAATCTTTTAGATTATAAAAATTCTCATTATTACCAAATATTTTTTTTCAATTATTATTTGGTAGGTACCGAATTTGCGTCTATGAAGAATTTAAAGAAGGGATTTTTGCATATCCGATGTTTTTCCGAGTAATCTGTACGTATGTTTTCTTTTATTTGTAATTATGGTGGTTTCTGTCACTATCTTCATTTCTGTCGCTACCTACCTTCTGTCACAGTTTTTTTTATATTAGTATGTTCGTATGAGCTAGTGGGCAACTCTAGTGAAGGAGTTTTTAGGCCGCATAAAGGCCTATAGATTAGTAGAACCCTACCGGTGAGTGCAATGATGGGCAAAGTCATTCATATTTGCAATTTACAGTATTGTTCGGAATGTATCATCATCATTTTCCTGCCCTTATCCCACTCTATGTGGGGTCGGCGCAGCATGTTCCTTGGATCTTGCTGTAAGAGTTTTGGCTAAGGTGTTATGACCGGCCGCCTGCCTGACGTAAACCCTCCTTGGGAATACTTGCTTGTTGACTTGTATATCATCATGTTGGAGAGGATACTATCCCTTAGTCGACTTTTACGACATGCTCGGGGAGAGAAGTAGCTGGACGCATTCTATGATTTTTCTTTACTCCTAGTCCAGCAAAGAAGAACATTGTTCGGAATGTATAATCCGATAAAATAAACCTAAGTATAAAACTCATTATACAACTTTCCTGTAAAACGGTACAGACAATTTCGTACAAAAAGTTTCTCAATTGACTAATGTTGGTGAGGTACTCCTTAGCCCCACCCAACTCGCGCCCCACGTGGCCAGTACTAAGTGACGACAGGCACTGAACAGGTGTTTATAACTCCATCAATGGAAACTGGATATTTTGATTGGCTGACTGCTAGCGGCTTCACTGATCACTAACACATCTCCATTAAATGGACAATTAGTAGGTAATAGCACCGGGAAATTAATAATAAACTGTTATAACAAAATTATGAAAAGAAAATCTTTGGGACTTCATTTGTGATAGAAAGTTTGTCAGGATGATGGCAAAATTAATTTGTATGAAACTTGGAATATACATAGGACATTTGAATCACATGTAGGCTGATTTTCGACCGGGTATAATGTAAACTAAGCCGTAGGCAGACACTAGAATTATAAACGCAAAAGTTTGTGTGTACCTCAATCACGCCTAAACAGTCTTGAAGCGCTCTTGGCGTGACTTGCGTAGACGTTCTTGATTGATCGTCGAAGTTTAGCAACGTTGTGCGTCACAATTGGACAATTGGGATGGGTGACCGCCAGTGGCATTATGAGCTAAGCGCTTCCCGGCTTTTAAGTCGTTAAGCCATGACGGAGGCCTTTAGGCGGTCTCAAAACTCAAGAGTTGGCCACTAGCTCATACGAACTTACTTTTTTACGCCTAAACAGCTGAGCGGATTTGGCTAAAACTTGGCAAATAATAAATAACATGCAAAAGTCATATACATAATTCTGACCCCTTGCTAACATTCCCTGCATCATGGGTGTCAGAAACTATGAGTACCATGTCACCACAACACCCAGATCCGGAAGAAATACACGCAAACGGCCTGACGGCCTCGGTGGCGTGGCGGGCGATTGCTCGGCGGAGACGCAAGAGGCGCGGGTTCTCGCTGCGTAAATATTTCTTCCGGGTCTGGGTGTTGTGGTACCATGGTACTCGTAGTTTCTGATACCCACGACACAGGGAATCCTAGTGTGGGGTCAGGATTGTGTATGTGACTGTGAAGGGTATGGAAGGGTACTTACATGGGCGTATTGGAAGCCACAGGCATCCATGCAGAGGTAGAGGCAGGTGGACACCCCCTGGATCGTCAGGAGGCCGACCTTGTACGTCGCACGCTGAAGTATCGCTGCAACAAACAAACGTATCTTTAGAATAATCTTACTTATATCTTACTTCTTACTTATATTATATATGTGAAAGTTTGTGAGTTTGGATGTTTGTGCCTCAATCACGCCTAAACGGCTGAACGGATTTGAATGAAACTTGGAATATACATAGTACATGTACTGGATTAACATATAGGCAATTTTTTATCCGGATACCACGCGAGCGAAACCGCGGGCGGCAGCTAGTAATAACTTTATTTCAGGCAACATTAGAAAAGTTACGAGTTAAGATGTATCTACGGCCTATAGAAATATATACCTTAAAACTAACATACATAAGATAAACACAAATTAAAATTAATTTACACGATTGAACTGCGTCGTGCTACGCAATGTCTCGGGGTCTTGTAGGCGCCCGCGGAAGCGCCTGTACACGGCTCCCTTCGGCCAAAACTCCGCATCCATGAAGGTCGTTAGTCGAGCAGTCGGTACTATAATAATAATTGGTAACCCTCTAAGTACTGTACATACAGATACTGTCAGTATCAAAGGAAAGGCACGAATAATCCCCAGAGAGGATATGAACTAATTAACTGCAATAAAATTACTCACGTTCAACCTTAGAGAAAGCTCGTCTGTTTGTGTCAGTATTTATACAACTTTTCATTAGAAAAGTACTTAGCTCCGTTCAGTAATTTCCCGTTTGAGTTTTATGATAGAAATTCTATTTAATCCTATTGAAATTTCATTATTGCAATATGGGTGTTGCTAATGTGGTATTAAAAGACGTTTGATCTACTTTAAGTTAACATGCGAAAGCTTGAGTGTTTAATGATCAGTAGGTTAATATGTTTTATTGTAAACTAGCTGTCGCCCGCGGCTTCGCTCGCGTAGTAGATAAAAAATAGCTTAAATGTTATTCCAGCACATGTACTATGGTACCTATGGTACCTATGACGACCTCAGTGGCGTGGCGGGCGAGTGCTTGGCTGAGACGCAAGAGGTGCGGGTTCGATTCCCGCTACGGGAGAAATGTTTGTATGTTCTGCAAATATTTCTTCCGGGTCTGGGTGTTGTAGTATTATGTATTATAAGTATGTATTTACAAAAAAAAAAGTATATAAGTATTCTATCAGCCATCTGGTTCCCATAGTACAAGCTTTGCTTAGTTTGGGGCTAGATGGCGCTGTGTGAAATGTCCACAAATATATATATTTTTTTATGTATATTCCAGATTCTAAGCTTCAAAAAAAATGGTGACGTTTGTTGTTGACAAGAGTAATGTAAATGTCGCGACACATCAGCTGGAAGTACAGCGCCGAAAGCTCGGCTAAATACGCTTGCAATGTTTTTTGAGTAACCGGTATCACATCACCTGAAATGACGTCACGTAAAAAAGCATTTAATAATTAAATATCCGTGGACATTTCAACGGGAACCAGCTGGCTGATAGAATATATATTTTCTCTAAATCATGGGTTCTTAAACTATGTGCAGTCACGGACCACTGTCAGAATTTCTAAAATTCCCCCCCTCTGTCAAAGAATATTGTGGTTTTTTTTTTATAAAATCACACTTAGATACTAATGCTTGATTTAATTAAATTAAAATTGATAAATATAAATTAAATAATTCTCCCGCGCCTCGCGCTGCTCAACAATAACCTGCGAGAGTGGTCAAGCAAATGATGAGATTTTTTCATTAATCTCAACAATTAATTGAGCTACTGCGGACCCCTGGCACATGTATTACGGACCCCTCGGGGGTCCGTGATGGACCGTAATGGACCCCACTTTAAGAAACCCTGCTCTAAATACATACTTATAATACATTATTGTATCATACCTAGTCCTAATCCCACACTAGGATTCCCTGTGTCGTGGTTATCAGGAACTACGAGTACCATGGTACCACAACACCCAGACCTGGAAGAAATATTTACAGAACATGCAAACATTTCTTCCGCAGCGGGAATCGAACCCGCGCCTCTTGCGTCTCTGCCGAGCAATCGCCCGCCACGCCACCGACACCGTCAAAGATTATGATATTATATACAAGAAAATTGAATTATCTTACTAAATGAGCAGCTACAGTCTTGAACCCACGACCTTTGAAGGAGAGCCGGATGTTCCCACTACGCTACTTTACTTATTGCAAAATTAACTTTTTTACGAGCTTTTAAGGACGTTATAATTCACACAATCGTGAGGCTTATTAGCAGATAAATGGCATACGATATTAAGTACAATTAGCACTGGTTTCTGATGTTAGTGAACAACTGAACATACAGTATTATCACAAATATTGTGCGCTTCGGCAATTTCAGTCTAGCTTCTGAAATACGAGCTAACGCGATGATGATATGTAATATAGAAATGTTAAAATAATTATGTAGGTTACTTATTTTTTTAAGGGTTGGTTCAGTTATTATTAGTTGACTATTAGTTGCGTATTCGGATAAATTCGATTTTCATACAAAGCACGGAATTTTCCGAGGCGTACAATATTTGTGGTAGGTACTACTCTACATGCGTCGGTTGATAAAACATGAGGCCATTTTAAGTATCACTATAGTTAGTGTAAATAATATGAAAAAAAAAAAATATAACAAAAATTGGTGGTGTGACTATCTGGATGCATTTGAAGTAATTCGAACTATAAAGGGAAACTCTAGCTTTGAAGCGAAAAGACTGAAAAATGGATTGGACAACTGCAGTTTAGTCAAAATATAAAAAAATATATTGGCTTGGCCATCTGTGTTACAAATGCGTGCTAAGGGTACAGATGATCAGTTAATTAGCGCTATCGACGCCCAGCGATCAGGCCGGCAGTCTGGCTAAATACGTGATCCTAAGAACTATTAATAACGAACTAATTGTACTAATATGTAATTAACGGACTACAGGCTGTTATTTTTGTATCAATCTTCCATCTTTGTTCAGGTTTATTTAATTCGATATTATATACCTATGTATAAATATTATTGCCATTCAGCGTGGCAATGCGGTCAGCGTCTTGGGCACGCTTCCACCGTCTGATGAGCTGGATCAGGTGAGTTATCTATAGACCGTTTGCAGCGGCCTTTAGATAGCCCGACTGTTTTGTATTTTGTAAATTATATTTGTATTAGTTGTAAGTTTCTTTCTGTTAATAAAATCATTCGATTAGGACTGGAGGAATTTATAAGCGTGGTAAGATAGCATTGCCCAATCATTTAAAACCTGACATTAAAGGCATACCATGTTCTTGTTGATATATGTGAACCTAGATTAGAAGGTAAATTCACTATTACATCTAGTTACATACCATATTTCTGCGATCATTTGGACTATGTGAACGTTTTCTCCCAGATGAAATGTGATAGCGGGATAGGAGCCTACTCATTTTGTCATTTTTATCATGAGAATCAAGCCTCTAAAGGCATCATCTCACCTTGCACCACACTTCTCCACTAATTTCAAAAACAGTACACAATAAATACAGAGTAATTACTAACGCCCCGACTCACAGTTTCAATTAAAACAGCGTAATTAACCATTTAAGCCAAGAGCGAGCCTGGCCACCGTTTCTGCCGCACTAAATACCACTATTTAGATGCAAATTCACAATAAAAGCACCATGTATAACGACGCCATAGCGTGCAGATTGCCCAGTACAGATAACAAGAGATTATTCACTAGCTGTTGCCAATTGCTTTGCATTACAAATACGGCTTTCTAGATCGCGTGGTCTGCAACAGAGGTAAAAGTTACGCCTCAGCATTTTGAAATATGAATGTAACTTTAACAGAAATAAACTTACAACTAATACAAGTATTTACAAAAATATAATTTACAAAATCTAAAGACCGTTAGAAACGGCCTCAGTTTGTAGTTATCTTATATTGGCAAATAAAAATTCTGATACTGGTTGAAAGCTCTCCTATTTATTTATTGTTGTACAATAAACAATGTTTACTTTACGAAAAAGGAATAGGTTAATACATAAAACAACAAGCAAACACTTTTGTGAGAAAAAATATCTCATTCTCAAATTTTCATCTAACGTGGTCCGACCTATGCTTTCCTATAAAGACGTAGTACACGAATAAAGTAGCATGCTAACTACGTCATTTGGTTTCATTGAAGTACAAATCATCGGGGTCCATAAAAGCACATTGACAACATAAAGCGGCGCCCGAGGCGATGCCATACTATAGTCATCTGGACATACTGGTATCTGTTACAATGTACCTAACCTAGTTTAAAGAAATATACAGTAGGAAATGTTGTCTATTTTATTCCTGTCTTAAGGTACAGTCAAAAACAAAAGATAAGTTACACCGTTGTACAGTTAGGAAGAAAAGTTGCTTTACAGTTTGAGTTTTAACATCTTGGTACTTATATTTGTGCACAAAAATGGTATATAGCTGTATCTTGAAATGAAATAAGATAAGAATAAATAAGTTTCCTAAACTATTTACTTCAAACAAGGACACATGGCCAGCCAACGAAGACGATGGACAACGACGGAGTATTCCCGTTTGAGCACTTATTTTTTGGGCACCTGTGCATTGAGCACCAAAGGTATTCCCATTTGAGCAACAATCTCGTAGTGACTGGCGGAAATGTCAGTCTTTGCCTAACAATTGAACAGTACCTATAACTGGTATTTAACTAGTACCTCATCAATCATACATAAAGGTCTCATTTTGCTACTCGATGACTAAACAGCTCTGTAGGAACGCTAGAAGCTCTTTTATAGGAACCGGGTGAAGTTGCGATTCTGTATTTATTTTACGTTGTGCAACAGATGTGCGACTTGTGCAAGTGCATTGCGATACCCATCATTTGCTGTAATATTCGGACGTAAAATATTTTATTACGAATTCGATTTGAATGATAAGCTTATCTTATGTTTTAGGGTTCTGTACCGTACCCGATGAGTGCCAACGAGACCTTATTACTAAGCTTCCGCTTTCCGTCCGTCTGTCCGTCAGTCTGTCAGCGGGCTGTATCTCATGAACCGTAATAGGTAGAATTTAATTTTTCACAGAGTGTGTAGGTATACTGCTATAACAACAAATAATAAAATAGAAGGGGGCCCCATACAAGTAACATTTATGTACTGATGGTACGGAACCCTTCGTGTGTGAATTCGACTCGCACTTGACCGGTTTTTTCGGCTTGTGGGACACAGACTTTAAATTGTATGGCGAACTTAAGTATTTTTTAATATTACAGTATTCCATTAAACTTTGTTAAATGATCACCAGGTGGCGTTTTATCATTTTTTTATTACAAGTTCTCATTTCCGATTGAGTATTATTGCTTAATCTTGATAGCGAATATTTTAATGAGAAACATTGGTAAATGTTATCTAAGTATTAATACGATAATAAAATATATGATAATATTTATTTATGGCACATATGCAAAACATAAACTCTAAATTGTACTAAACTAAGGCCTTTTATTATCTATAGTAGACGATTTATACAGTGTCAGGAGGCATCTTTTACCTTCACAAACGGGACGCTGTAGTGCCCGGGGCGAATTAAGATGGAGTAGGCTTGCCCAGCACCTATTCCATCAACTTAGTCGGCCTTGTCCACAGGAAAGACAGTCAATATACGTGTGGAGCTGACTAAGCCGCGGGTTTCCTCACGATGTTTTTCTTCACCGTTTGAGAGTACTGGGTATTGCACATAAATTTTTCGCACAGAAAAATCCATTGGTACACGACTGGATTTGAACCCACCATCTTAGGATCGGAAAGCGGGGTCACTACCAACTAGACCACCAGTGCTCTCTCAATTGTACGGTCTCATTATCCCACGAAAGGAGCTTTTGAGGCATACTAGTTCCAAAGAACTAGATAGTGAAGAGGGACTAAGTTGATACATGGAGGACGAGAAAAGTACAAATTCTAGGTAAAGCTTTATACTTTGAATTCATAGGGGGAGCTGCCCCTCCCTGACCCCCCCCCCCTTTACGCGCTTGACTGGTATGTAGTAGTAATATCCGCTTGCAATGAAATAGGGATGTACCCTGGATGTACCCTATTGATGGACGCTATATCGATAAGTAGCGCTAATCATACTACTAATATTATAAAGAGGAAAGATTTTTTGTTTGTTTGTAACGAATAGGCTCCGAAACTACTGGACCGATTTCAAAAATTATTTCACCAATAGAAAGCTACATTATCAGGGACTAGTAAAGGCTATAAAATATTTTCAAAAAAATTAGGGATCCGTAAGAAAATTGCAATATTGTAACCCAAGGTAGAAAGCCCAAAATAGCTTTTGGCGTGCGCTACGAAAATTATTGATTATAGAACAAAATAATGTACTACACGCGTACGAAGTCGCGGGCAACAGCTAGTTCCCTATAAAGAGTTGTGAATGAAGCTGCTTGTGTAATTTGCGGCGCCCGGAGCGTGCGTAATGACGGCTATTGACAACTAGTGCTGGGTGTCGTGTGTCGTTATCGATGTTTTTATATTTTTTGCAGGCAACTAAGTACATTTGACGGTCTTTAGATTCCTGCTGCCGGAGAAATGTTCTGGGTCTGAGTGGTGGTCATAGTTTCTAATACCAATGGTCTAGGAAAACCATGTGTGCGGTCACAGGTCGTAAGATAATATTCGTGAACTCCCTATAATGTACATACATACATATTATCACGCCCGTATCCCAATGGGGTGGGCAGAGCTACAAGTAATCATAAGAAAACTTGCAGCCACATAAATGGTGAACCATGGCGACAGGTGATGAGCCCATCGTCCATGTGGATGGTCCATCATGTTGGGGGATACTATCCCTTAGTCGACTTTTACGACATGCTTGGGGAAAGAAGCAGCTGGACGCATTCTATGTTTTTTCTTTACTCCCAGTCCAGCAGAGATGTATAATGTATTTCCAGCATAAAATATAATATTAAGACTTTTATAGGTAAGTATTATAAATGCGAAAATGGTAGATACCTAAATGTAAATGCTTTAATCACATCGTAACGGCTAAACGGATTTAATGGAAAGTTATATACATAGTTCGTGACCTCGAATAACATAAAGGCTACTTTTCATCTGCAAGTGAAGTCGCGGGCGGAAGCTAGTAAGATAATAATTGAACGGGTCGATTGAATCTCACAGACTTCCCTCGGGTGTGAATCAGTTAATTCACGTCTTGTCGCTTCTTACCGCGTCTCGTTACTGAATCAAATTAGGTATGTTTCGACTTTCAATAGCTACTTAAAATAAAATGGTCCTACTCGAAATTCTTCTTTATATAGATAAGATATTTCAAATGAGTACCTATAAATTATGTATGTGAAAAAAATACCCAAGATTGTATCTACTATCCATCAATAAAATATGTATGTACCTACACTAAAACCATGCTCATCGCTCTTAGTACGTCACGAGTATTAAAAATAGAATTATGCCTTCCTGTGTAGTGAAAACTTGTAAAAACAGCAGCAAATCACATAAAAAGTCTCACGGAATCACTTTTCACTTGTAAGTACTTCAAATAGTATCGTTTCTTAATTATTATACTATGAATTTAGGTTACTTGGAACACACATCCTTAAAACCATCGACACACACATAGATAAAAAGTTGGCTTCACTTATGTTGTTCGCGGCGCGGGGTCTTTTCTTTTTATTTGGTCTGAGGTTCTATACTCTAAATAATGAATAAACATATTCTTAGATATATGCCAAATTCCAATACTACTAATGGACGACGGATCATTGGAACCGGGCATAAATGTATTCTTATTGTTATTATCGGCAGATCAAAGAACATCTAATGCAATGTGTGCAAATTGTCTAATGCATTATCCAACACGAACACAGTAACAATTCGCCGTTCGTTCGTATGCAGCACACGTACACATCTAATTATTTCCAAGGTGCAAAGTCATATTAAACCTATCAAACAGCCTTCATAAA
Source organism: Scotopteryx bipunctaria (assembly GCA_949320045.1). Lineage (NCBI taxonomy): Eukaryota > Metazoa > Arthropoda > Insecta > Lepidoptera > Geometridae > Scotopteryx > Scotopteryx bipunctaria. Next base: position 2,143,496 of record OX439459.1, on the reverse strand, counting down.
ATTTAATATTCATAAATAACCTACATCCTAAAGGCTCCGTTAGGATACAAGTTAAAATAACTTGACATTTATATTTCCCATATTCATAGATCACCGTGTTTAAAGATGGCGCTTGTTGCGCAAGCGCAGGTAATAGTTCTCAGTCACGCACCGACCACACACGCGCACGGACGTGCCGGGACTGATCACTGTTATTTTGTGTAATTGACAACTGACAAGTATAGAGGCCCTTTTTTACTTATGAAGTTAAATGGATCACACACAACTGTTTTATTTTTGGTATCAATATAAAACTATGTTTCGTATACATTTGACGGCCTCGGTGGCGTGGCGGGCGATTGCTCGGCAGAGACGCAAGAGGCGCGGATTCGATTGCCGTTGTGGAATAAATGTTTGCATGATCTGTAAATATTTCTTCCGGGTCTGGGTGTTGCGGTACCATGGTACTCGTAGTTTCTGATACCCACGACACGGGGAATCTTAGTGTGGAGTCAGGACTATGTAGGTATGTGATTGTTGGGTGTTATTATTATTATTATATACAACGTGTAACATAATGTCCCTATAAGCCCGAAACGGGGGTATTCTATACGTCATTGCGAACAACGTTTGTTCAACGACTTTTAAAATTTCAAAGGTTTTCATTCATGAAATGTCTCTTAAACTTTGCTCCAATACGTAACTTGACACAACATGAGGCATCCCTATTTACAGCTGTTTTTTGACCTTTAAGTGTGAACTCTAGATGAAACAGGTAACAGAACAGACACCATTAGTAAAATGCCTACCTACTTACCTAATAACGAGGTGGCTTAATAAGTAATTTCTATTTTTTTTTGAAGGCCTAGTTGGTACCTTGGTATTTATTGGTAATTAAAATGTAAGGTCACACACATCACGACTAAAATCCCTAGGCACCGTAAACATCCTTTCAGATCTCTTTGTTAAGTACCTAGTATAGGAGATAGGTACCTTACCTACTCAATTTTGTACCTACCTACTCGGGCCTTAAAGGTATCCTCAGTGGGTGCCAAGGAGTATGAGAGGATGTCTACCGTGCCTGAGGATAAAGCCGTGATACCTACTCAATTTTGTACCTACCTACTCGGGCCTTAAAAGCATCTTGAGTAGGTAACAAGAAGTATGAGAAGAGGTCTACCGTGCCTGAGGATAAGCCGTGACCCTATTCCACTTTAGTTTTTCCAACGATGTATTATTCCAATATTCATTGGAGCATTTTTCAATGCAATTTTGTACCTACCTACTTGGGCACTAAAGTCAAAGGTTGTGACTTATCTGTCTTACTAATCTTCATTTTCATCGTGAACAGCCTATTTGTCATTGGTTGCATTGAAACAACAACAACAATAAGTGGGATGGCACCTCGCCCTAATTGGCTGTCGGTGCCTTTGCTAAATTCAAAATCCGCAACCGTCAACCGACACCGCACCGCAAGCGTTTGTTTAATAAAATCAAATTGGTTCCGTAGGCTTATTTGTTTTTTACTTTTCTTGATTGAACTACGTAATTGTTGGTAGGTTATTATGTAAGTAGGTAGGTACCTAGTAGCAAATGGGGATAGAGCACATGGTAGCATATTGCTATGAACCCCGCCTTCCCATCCTTAAGTCGTGAGTTCGAATCTATGGATTTTTCGATTCGAAATTTATGTGTGCAATATCAATGCTCTCAAACGGTGAAGGAAAACATCGTGAGGAAACCAGGCATGTCATAGACGTGTGTCAAAGTGTACGAAAGGAGCCTTCAAGGTGCACTCTAATCCTTCCACCACACTGGTTCAAAAGTGCTAGCGACACGGACACGACGACAGTAGTAGTAGTAGTAGTAGTAGTAGATGTATGATGAAGTTTTTTGCCTTTTTTTTCCCAATCGGTATTTAGTGGGTTACCCCAGACAAGGAACCCTAAAAATTCGGCTTTCGGCAATAGGTACCTACTTTTGGTCGCAAAACAGATCGGTTTTTATCAGTCGCAATTAGCATTCGTTCCTTGCAACAACTGCAACAAGCAATCTCTCGGTTCGCGTAACTAATTAACGTACGATACGATGTCGGCTTTGTACTCAAACGGTGAGTATTATGATTTATGGTGTTGTGTGTGTGTGTTGGAGCAGCACCAAATAATTAATAGCTTAGTAGCGGCGCGTCAGCTCTACAGAGAGCGTTATCCAGGGCGGCCATTGCCATCTTACGGGCTCTTTTCTGGGATTGGTGAACCGTCTTCTCTCGACGGGATCTTTCCACCGGGGCGCACCAGTGAGGGAAGACCGGGAATTCGGTGGTGTGTTGTACCTACTTCCCTTTGATGGATACCGAGTACCTACTGTGTGTGTCAACAGTGATAAAATTCAGTGATAGGTAGGTATGATGATAGGTACCTAACCTATCACCCTACCTAGTAGGTACCCCATTAGTACCTAGCTTACTAATAAAAAATGACAAAAATAATTTTGTGATTGTGAATGTGAATGTGTACCAGTAATACCAACCTAGGTACCTACATACCTACCTAATACCTACCATGTCAATTAGCCGTGTTCCGAGCCAACCAAGAAGAAGGGAGAAAAGGTATAACTTAACTTTTCCTGTACCTAGGTCCTTAGGTAACTACCTAGGTAGATGTAGGTAGGTAGTTGTTTTTTTATGTGTGAAAGATATCGTGATTTTAATCTTCGACTTTAATTTCTACGTAGAATTAAAAAAATTGCAAATTCTTACGAAAACTTTGGTGATTACACCTAGGTACTTTTTGAAACTTGCCGCGCGTTCAATTGTCTGCGTATGTGTGGGTCCGACGCGATAGGAGGGTGCGCGTGTGTTTGTTACCTACGCAAATGGTAAACAAACACATAGGGTTGTCACAAATTTCTCATGAAATAATTTGTTTTTAATTGTATAGGAATTTCAAATATGATGTATTGAACTTTTGCACACGTCAATGTATTCAAGTGCTCGGTCTGAATACACCCCTTTCGGGCTTATAGGGACATTATGTTACACGTTGTATATAGTTTTATATTTAGCAGTATCTTAAATAATGCTTATAAAAACTTTGTTTTGGCTTATTACACAGAATATTAAATACTTTGGTATATTTAAGTAGGAACTTCTCTGCTATACAGAATGCATCCAGCTTCTCTCTCCGAGCATGTCATAAAAGTCGACTATGGGATAGTATTCTCCCTAACATGATGGACTATCTATATGGGCGATAGGCTGTCACCATGGTTCATCATATCCATCTTGAAAATTTAACTCAGGAGTGGCTGCATGTTTTCTTTTAATTATTGGTATCTCTGCCATTTATTTAGGGATAAGGATAATATAAGTTGAAGTTTTACTTAGATGTGTATGTATATCAAAGTAAAACTAACCCCCGAATACTCAAACGCATCTCAGAGTTGAGCACGTCTCAAGTGACGAGTTTTTGACAGATTTTCATCAAAAACTGTCAAAAAACCGTGACTTGAGACGTGCTCAACTCTGAGTCGTCTTTGAGTATTCGGGGGTTAGATATTTACCTTTTGATTGTTCGTTTGTAGTCCAAGAGCTATTATTAAAATCAGTGGATCAGATTGTTAGTAAAATATTGATCAATCATGACATTCAGTTCCTTTGAGCCGTGGAATAGATTAAGAAATCAAATATATCCCCGAGGATAGCTCTATTAAGATATCAAATTATCTTGTCATCAACAGAAGATAGCGTTAAAATTCTTAACGGTTTCGTTATCGTTCACCTTTCACCTTGGCTCTTTATCATTAGTATTCTGTCTCTTTCTTTTACGGCCCTTTTCATAATTCTACTATCCTACTTCCTATACATGGTGCCCCAAAAAATATTGTCAAGCGGAAGTCTAAAGATAGGTATCTTAGGGTATCCGAATCACATAAAAAAGACACAATTTCTTTGGACACTCTGTATATCGTCTTTGGACACTGTATATCGTCTTTGGACACTGTATATCGTCTTTGGACACTCTGTATATCGTCTTTGGACACTCTGTATATTAGGGCAGAGCCGGTGACGTGGCAGGCGAGTTCAGCTGAGATGCAAGAGGTGGGTTCGATTTCCGCGACGGAAGAAATGATTGCATGTTCTGCAAATAAATATAAACAAATGACGGCCTCGATGGCGTGGAGGGCGATTGCTCGGCAGAGACGCAAGAGGCGCGGGTTCGATTCCCGCTGCGGGAGAAATGTTTGCATGCTCTGCAAATATTGTAATATTATGTATGTTTTAGTATTATGTATTATAAGTATGTATTTACAAAAAAAGTGTATAAGTATTCTATCAGCCATCTGGGTCCCATAGTACAAGCTTTCTTAGTTTGGGGCTAGATGGTGCTGTGTGATATGTCCTCAATATTTATTTATTTAAATAAACATCCAACAATCACATACATAATTCTGATCCTACACTAAGATTCCGTGTCGTATGAATCAAAAACACCCAGACCCGGAAGAAATATTTGCAGAACATGCAAACATCTTTCACGAAGCGGGCATCGAACCGGCGTTTCTTGCGTCTTAGCATAGCACTCGCCCGCCACGCCTCCGAGGCCGTCGTATTAAGAATAAAGTTCTATTGTTTATCTTAATGATATCTTCACCTAAGATTAGCTGTAACTTTATGTGATAAATGTTACTTGAGGTTAAACTTACAATGCCATAGCCTACAGCTAGATTATAACTAGCTGTAATTGACATGGCCAAAATACTTATATCTAAAACCTGACTTTGTTCGCATTGAACTCTTCTCTATAAAACTTAATCGAGTGTTGGTTGTCAGCCAGTAACGTAAGAGTTTTATATATTGAGAAGACTATAGATTATAACAAGACAAAAATCCGACTAATATTATAAAATGTGAAAGTTTGTGAGGATGTTTGGATGTTTGTGCCTCAATCTCGCCTTAACCGCTGAACAGATTTGAATGAAACTTGGAATATCCATAGTAATATTCATAGTGCGTGTGCTGGAATAACATATACTTCTTATGCGAATAAAACGCGATAGAAGCCACGGGTAGAAGCTAGTATACAATAAGTTAATTACAAAATAAATTGCTGTTGCCCAAGAAATTAGTAATAATAATAAACGAGGTTCTTTTAACTTTGATTAGGTACTGTAAAATATATTGAGGAGATTGAGGAAACAAATCAAGATATATTAATGTATAATAAAATAATAAATAAGCAAATATTATTTTATATAAAATCTAGATTTTCTATAAGTATGTGCGAAGTTCATTTACACATTAATAATCAGAATTATAATCAACTATGTCGAATCGTTAGCCATATCATAACTGTATTATTCGGATACAAGTAGCCTGTATTTTATTCCAGTACACGTACTATGTATATTCCAAGTTTCATTCAAATCCGTTCTGCTGTTAAGGCGTGATTAAGGCACAAACATCCAAACATCCTCACAAACTTTTACATTTATAATATTAGTAGGATTTTGGTTTTGTATTATCTATAATAATATGCTAAAGAAAAGACTCAGTTCAGTTCAGTTCATAATAGTGGCTACTGTGGCGTTACGTCACAATTCTGCCAGTATCCGTGTTGCTCTAGCTTGAGTAGACTGGTGGATCATTATCATCTTCCTGCCCTTATCCCACTCTATGTGGGGTCGGCACAGCATGAACCTTGGATCATGCTGTAAGAGTCTTGGCTAAGGTGTTTTATGACCGGCCGCCTGCCTGACGTCAACCCTCCTTGGGAATACTTGCTTATTGTATCTCATCATGTTGGAGGATACTATCCCTTAGTCGACTTTTACGATATGCTCGGGGAGAGAAGCAGCTGGACGCATTCTATGTTTTTTCTTTACTCCCAGTCCAGCAGAGAAGTACTAAGTACTGGTGGATATTAAAAAAAAAGAATATGGCCGGTAAAAAAAAGGGAAATGACTCTGATCATGGTGTACAAAAGCCACGACAACTACAAGTCGTTGACAAGACAGTTTAAAACAATGATAACTTTTACTAAAGCTGCGAGCATCAAGCAGCCATGTCAACACATCGTGAAATATGGTCGTAAAAGTAGTACACCCACACAATTGTCAATGTAATGAAATTACAAGATAAAATCCGAAACAGTTGGGTATAAATAATAATTATGGAGAAAGTGGGAGCTGTCGGAACTGGGCCGGTTTGGACCTCCGATTAGATTGTGAGTAAAAATATTTGGGCAGGCTGGACGGATAATGTATGTATGTTCGTATGAGCTAGTGGCCAACTCTAGTGACGGAGTTTTTAGGCCGCCTAAAGGCCTCCGTCATGGCTTGACGACTTAAAAGCTGGGACCGACTGTTTAACATGCCCTCCGAAGCACGTAAGAGCTCAGCTCGTAATGCCACTTGCGGTTACCCATCCCAATGTGACCGCGCATATCGTTGCTTAACTTTAACGATCAATCAAGAACGCCTTAGCAAGCTACGCCACGAGCGCTTCATATGAAATCTGACGAATCTGGTAACGTTACTAAATTACTAACAAGTCGTGTCTTTAGTTCTTTCGAAGCAGCGTGATGAAAGGATTTAAAATGCGATGGGCTCTTTTGTGATACATGTTTTTGACTTTCCCAAGGCCTTTTACCATCTATAGTAGATGATTTATACAGCGTCAGGAGGCAACTTTTACCTTCACAAACGGGACGCTGTAGTGCCCGGGACGAATTAAGATGGAGTAGGCTTGCCTAGCACCTATTCCATCCTCTCAGCTTAGTCGGCCTTGTCCACAGGAAAGACATGGTCAATACGTGCGGAGTTAACCAAGCCGCTGGTTTCCTAACTATATTTTACTTCACCGTTTGAGAGTGGTTTAATCTTAATCATCATCAACCACAGCCTGACTTTATCCACTTTCGGGCATAGGTTTTCCGTTGCTTGTATCATCGTGCGTCATCCATCACGGTTCTGTACGAACATAAAGTTATTTAAACAGGAAAATCCATTCATCATAATCAATTTCCTGCCCTTATCCCACTCTATGTGGGACAGCATGGCCCTTGGATCACGCTGTAAGAACCTTGGCTAAGGTGTTTTATGACCGGCCGCCTGCCTGACGTCAATCCTCCTTGGGACTACTTGCTTATTGTATCTCATGTTGGAGAGGATCTATCCCTTAGTCGATTTTTACGACATGCTCAGGGAGAGAAGCAGCTGGACGCATTCTATGTTTTTTCTTTACTTCCAGTCCAGCGAAGAAGTTACAGTAAACAGGAAAATCCATTATAATCGACTATTGTTCTATGAAGAACTATTTTGATAAAAAGTCTTCTTTTAAAAAGATTTTGTTAACAAAAACATCTGGTCATGCTAAGCCAATTCGACGCGGCTATTCACAAGCCTAGCCAAAAATCACGATCTTTTAGGTTGCCTAAATAATCTAACGCGTTCTGGTTGTTTTATGAGCTAGATTTAAAATAGTTGTACCTATTCATCTATTCATCTATTCATCCACACAACTATATACTACAAGCTACTATGTATACTATAAACAATGCAAATTGATTTAGTTTTACTGCCCGTGAAGTGCATTTTGTGCAATGTTTAAACTTTTGAGGTTACTACGTAACTCTATGTTTACTGATGTATCTACGAGTACTATGCTGTAGCAGTAGTAGGTACCTATATTTCAGCAAAAAAAGAGATACAATTTATGTAAAAAAACCGTCAGTGCGTAACCTAAAACTTACTTTTTTATTACATGTATTTTTTATTAACTTTTAAGCTGTTTGTATGTTTGTGCCTCAATCACGCCTAAACGGATTTGAATGAAATTTTGAATATACATAGTACATATGCCGGATTAACATATAGGCTATTTTTCATCTGCGTGCCATGCGAGTGAAACCGCGGGCGGCAGCTAGTATTATATAAATTACCAAATATTCGACGTACCAAGCATGTATTTGGCGACACAAATTGACCATAAACCAATTTCTAACTAGCTCGTGACAGCATAGAATACAGCATAGTTAGTATAGAAGTGACGATGGCGAGGTCAACGGTCGGCCTTGTGCGGAGATTTTCGCGATCCGTGACGTCACTCGGCCGACGGACGTGCTCCCGAGCACGTACCGCACTAGTGACGTGGGAGAAACATCGATAAGAGATCACGCCTTTTCTATTTCCTATGTTTTCCACAATTACTGCATTCAGCCTCATTTTACAGTCATTGGTGGATATTTATTTAACAACAAAATCCACAGCTCTTAAAAATATTATTCTTAAACTTGACGGCCTCGGTGGCGGCGTGGCGGGCGATTGCTCGGCAGAGACGCAAGAGGCGCGGTTTCGATTCCCGCTGCGGAAGAAATGTTTGCATGTTCTGCAAATATTTCTTCCGGGTCTGGGTGTTGTGGTACCATGGTACTCGTAGTTTCTGATACCCACGACACAGGGAAACCTAGTGTGGGGTCAGGACTATGTATGTGACTGTTGGGTGTTATTTATTATTTACTTATTAACAATCCATACAGACAATAAAGGAATATATTTTACAGATACGGCATATAAAGCGACCGTTCTACTAAATATTATATATAGGTAGGTACCTACGATAAATTATACATAGGTTAACATTAACAACACAACTATAGAATTTCACATTTAAACGCTACCTTGCCACAATAGAAAATATCTGCAGACCTATATTTCCTGTTAATATTAGAATGCAACCGATTCACAAGAGAGTTTTAGGCATAATTGTAAATACCGTTAGATTATAATCTATCTCGTGAGATTGTAAACTGTCAAAAGATTGTGAACCGTAACATACTGCTTACAATTTAACTCATTATTACTTATCCATCCGATCGAATTCAGTTGGTTAGGTTAGTAGGTGAGAAAAATGTTACGGTTCACAATCTTTCGAATGTTTACAGTCTTGTGTGATAGATTATAATCTAACGGCATTTACAATTGTACGGTGACAGATATAAAATAAGGTTTTTGAGGAAAAAAAACATACGAATCACAAAATATCTTTTTTTGTTTTCAAAAATTTTTCATTACTAACTAATGAGGTAACTTTTTTCTACACCAACGGGAAAATGTAGTGCCTGGGAATATTTTAAAATGGAGTAAGTTAGCATAGTCGCTTAGTCTGCCTCATCCACAGAAAAGTCATGGTCAATACGAGCTGACTAAAATGCGAGTTTCCGTACGATGTTTTCTCTCACCGTTTTTCATTACCAACTGACTTCATTTATTATTAACTGAATACTAAGAAGGATCTAGTAAATAGTAGAATAAAAATATAGCTTTTGGTTACGTCAATCATTGAAAATAAAATTTACGCCTAGGTAAACATTATTGCGGCAAATATTTGGCTAGTTAGTCGTTAATTTTAGTGATGAAGCTCCATTATTTATTATCACCAATGCACAGGATTTCTTCATGGTGAGCATAAATCCATCATATTTTTTATAAGACAAGAAGATTACAAACACTACGTTAATTTTGTTTCTTTATTATTTATAACTTAAAAATGGCAAGGTATTTTTAATAGCCGTTTTTTTTAGACGTAAGCACTGCTTACCATCTCATTGGTTGGCTAGTAGAAAATACTTAGGCATTAAGCCCTCCTTTTTTTCCTTTTTTTTTACTGTGCAATAAAGTATTTATAAATAACAAAAGCCTATTGTATGCCACAATGTGCTGGGTAAGAATTTTCTGCTTAAAATAAAACATTTGAATTTCAAAAGTAGTTGAAAATTACATAACATTTTATCAAGCGAGATCTTAATATAAACAACTTTATGACTCTCACTAGAACGAGTACATTATACGACATTATGACGCGTTATCAAAACAGGAAAAATATAATGTCGTAATGACTAATTACTATCTAATTAGGAGTATAAAGTTCATCGCACTACGAAGATTTATCGAGAGGCTCGATAAGCAGGTGTTTGAATACATCATTAACAAATCTATTTTTGACTATCAAGTGATGATCACGACCTGTGACTCACTTATCATTGTTACTAATGAATGATCACCGAATTTATATTAAACTAGCTTTCGCCCGTGGCTTTGCTTGCTTGCTATCCAGTTAGAAAGATCCTGAAGAAGTAGTTTCGATAATATTTAACTTATCAATATTTGTTAAATTCTTTGTAACTTACAACTATTACAAATATACCTAATTTACAAAATACAAAAGAAGCAGTCGGGCTATCTAAAGGCCGTTGCAAACGGTCTGTAGATAGCTTACCTGATCCTGCTCATCAGACGGTGGAAGCGTGCCCAAGACGCTGGCCGCATTGCCACGCTGAATGGCAATACTGATCCGTTGAGCCAAATAAGAACCAGCTCTTGGATCGCGTATCGTTTCGACCAGACGCCCTGAAAGAATTTTGAAAACGCGGTGGGCACCCGTGCCCCACGGACCTAAGGTCTCGACCCCAAAAGGCTCAAATATTATAAGCCCCGTCGATTTATTGTCATTAATTCATCATCACAAGAGAATAATTTATCCATATTTTATCTATAAAAAGTTATCGATATACACTTGTTACAGAGTTACAGAGATACATTGGCTATGAGTATCGAGATCTAGCTCGTCGAACTATTAAACAAACGTCCTTTTACGTCAAATTATGTAATATAACTTACTATTAATACAATGCTAATATTTGCACCTTTTCTGTTTATTTTATTTACGAGCGTATTTAAAACAATATTTACATAATAATATGCTTTTCAATGTTTACTGCAGGCGCTTGGAGTTTTCATCATCACGACCTCGGTGGCGTGGCAGGCGAGTGTTCGGCTGAGACGCAAGAGGCGCAGGTTCGATTCCCGCTACGGGAGAAATGTTTGTATGTTCTGCAAATATTTCATCCGGGTCTGCGTGTTGTACAAGCTTTGCTTAGTTTGGGGCTAGATGGCGCTGTGTGAAATATCCACAGATTTTTATTTATTTACTTAGATAGAAATTTGAGCTCATTTTTATTTCTTATTATTATACCGATTACCTTAAAGTTTTTAATGTTATTGTAGTTTGTCTTTGAAACTGTGTGTACTTAAATAAATATTTTTTTTTTAATTCTTAGTTACTTTCTGTTGATAAATGTTATACTAACATTACTAGGGGAAACTGGCAGAGTCAACTTTTGAGCAGAAACCTCGGTGTTCACATTTTATTTACATCTGAATTTTTAATCCTACTAATAATATAAATACGAATGTTTGTGAGGATGTGAGGATGTGACGATGTATGTTTGTGCTTCAATCAAGCCTAAACGGCTGAACCGATTTGAACGTGTGCTGGAATAACATAGGCTACTTTTTATCCGGGTAATACGCGAGCGAAGCCGCGGGCAGCAGCTAGTGGGATACAAAGCTTTTAACCATTTTGCAATCTCTGTTTTTAAAACAGATTGCAAAATTGTTCGTTTTATGATAGTTTACAGGTACACCCTTTAGCAGTAACAAAATTTAACTACTTACATAATAATTTATGGTGATTATGACTCTATAATGTTTCTGATGAGAGAAAGTAAATGTCGTTTTTATAATCGTTAGTGTTAAATAGGTAGTAACATTTAGGTACTTAAGTGTTTAATTATCATTAGCTTTTTAATTAAAAACACAGGTACCTATGTATGTATAAATGAAAGGGAAATCGCTTGCCTCAGACATTTAACAAAATTATAAAATACTAGCTGCCGCCCGCGGCTTCGCTCGCGTGGTACCCGGATAAAAAGTAGCCTATATGTTAATCCAGTGCATGTCTTCCAAGTACATGTTCTATGTACATTCCAAGTTTCGTTCAGATCCGTTCAGCTGTTTAGGCGTGATTGAGGCACAAACATCCAAACATCATTACAAACTTTCGCACTAGATGGCAGCACAGGTAAAGTTAGTACGCGCTATCGTTGCGTTTTGAACTTTGCGCCGGTAATTTCAAGCAAACTAAGACTTTTCAATTTTATAATATAAGTAAGATTGGTGCATCAAACATAAAGGCAGACTTTAAATCCTTTCACCACACTAGTTCGAAAGAACTAATGTGGTTAAAGATATTTATTTCTCAAAGAACAAAGTCCACTTACAGAGCATTATATTATTGTAAGTATGTACATTAGTGTACTGGTTGGAGCCAGTAAAGTAACATAGTATATGTAACGTATGTATAAGTTACATACTAATGGCTTTAGTTAGTTTGTATTAGTGCTTTTTTCTAGTTTAATTTCTGGTACGATAGTATACCATTTATACTGTGTATACAGAAAAAGTTTTCATCTATCGTAAAAGCTCATAATGATGATGATATTACTAAATATTGTCTTAATGTATAAACAGAGCGACCGCTGTCAGGAGCTTTTAAACAACACAATGATATCATCTGTTCGAATACGGACAAATCAAATAATTCACGAGATAAGCCTAGTGGCCTAGTGGGTGGACGCCTTAAGAGTTTGATTTATTTTGAAACTAAACACTTAAAACATGGAGTTTATTTTGTTTTCTGCCTTTCCAAGGTCATATTTCAAGGTTTCTGCCATTAGATCTAAATATATAAACTCTTACGTTAGTGAGATGAGAGCATTGGTGGTCTAGTTGCTAGTGACCCCGGCTTCCGATCCTATGGTCGAAGGTTCAAACTCGGTCGTGTATCAATGAATTTTTCTGTGCGAAAAATTTATGTGCGCTATACCAGTACTCTCAAACGATGAAGTAAGCTCCGCACGTATTGACCATGTCGTTCCTGTGGACAAGGCCGACTAAGCTGAGAGGATGGAATAGGTGCTGGGCAAGCCTACTCCATCTTAATTCGTCCCGGGCACTACAACATCCCGTTTGTGAAGGTAAAAGTTGCCTCCTGACGCTGTATAAATCATCTACTATAGATGGTATTAGGCCTTAAAAGTAGGATAGAGAATTCTCTACCTATCTTTACTTCGAACTGGAGATACAACTTATGTAAACAAACCGTCAGTATACCTACTTACCTACACTAGAACCTACTTTTTCATTAGGTACATGTTTATGGAACTTTTAAGTAGGTAGAACTGATAAATTAAATTCAGATGTAAAAACATATTTTGTGAGATTTACCCCCGAATACTCAAACGCATCTCAGAGTTGAGCACGTCTCAAGTGACGAGTTTTTGACAGATTTTCATCAAAAGCTGTCAAAAAACCGTGACTTGAGACGTGCTCAGCTCTGAGTCGCGTTTGAGTATTCAGGGGTTATTTACCAAAAACTAATCACTGGAAGTTATTTCATTGCAATAATGAAAAAATACGCGTCGGTTTGTTTATATAAATTGTATCTCCAAAATGGTTGAAAATTCAATTCAATTCAATTCATTTATTTGTCAGAAAGTAGGTTATACAAGTTTAAATTACATAATAAATAATGCTCCAGTACTATCTTACCTTATAATAGGCATGCAAATATTTTTTCTTAATATTAGAGTTGAAGTTGAAGTACCTATTGTTCATGAGGTACAGCCCGCTAACAGACGGACGGACAGTGGTGGCTTAGTAATAGGGTCCCGTTGGTACCCTTCGGATACGGAACTCTAATAATGAAATAAATTGTTTATTATATTGAAATCCGGAAATCATAAAAAGGTTAAGAGTATAAAAGTCAAATTGATATCCTAACAATATGGTTCTTGTTTGCAAATATAATGTTCAAATTTAAGATATATTAATCAATGTGGTATTCAATATTTACAATCTTTTAATGATTGATATCTGCCTTCCTAATTAGTTAACCATTGAGCATGGTGTTATGACTTTGCAAAAACATTTAAAAGTAGCGATTGCCGACTAGGTCATTAACCTACTTGACAGAAAGAACTAGTGACACGGTTCGATATTACTACTTGTGTCACTCGTTCTTTCAAACCAGTGTGGTGAAATGTTCGTCTCAAAGAGACTCCTTTCGTAAACTTGACACATGTTTTCGAACTTTTTTTGGTTAAACTAAATGTCGGTTTCTTAATCATGTTTTTTTTCACCGCTAAAAGTGTCGACTGTACCTACTGGGACATTATAATACACATTATAAAAAAGTAAGTTCGTACCTATGAGCTAGTAGCCAACTCTTGTGACGCAGTTTTTAGGCCGCCTAAAGGCCTACGTCATGAATTAACGACTTAAAAGCCGAGAACGACAATTGAACGTGCCCTCCGAAGCACGGAAGCGCTCAACTTGCGATGCCACGTGTCACCCATGCCAATTGTGACCGCGCACAACGTTGCATAACTTCAACGATCAATCAAGAACGTCTAAACAAATGTGCGCTTCTTCGCGTATTATTATATGGCACTTAATGGCACATACATTTTTCTAACAGGAAAATCCATTGGGCTTGGCTAGATTCGAATCTGTCCTTAGGTTCGGAAGGCTAGCTCACTACCACTAGGCCACAACGACAAGTCGATTCCCATGAATAAGTGAATATCGAGAGCGTAACGCAATCGCTCGTGATCAGACGTTTATGAAGGATGGCAGACGGCGCGAATCGCAATTTCCTGGGAAAAGTCAACTGACCATCCAATTGAGAACAAATCACTTTGGTTAAAATAAAATATTTATAAACAAATATTAATAAAAATTAACATATATAAAATCACGCCTGTCTCCCATAGGGGTAGGCCTGTGCCTACCCCTATGAATGATGATCACGGTTCTTTATTTGCTACAATCCTGACATACTTCTTTCGCTTCATTCACTCTCATTACAAAATTCAAAATGACTATTCATTATAATCTAATGCCTATAAAGTGTTAGACACTGTCTTAGCAGTTAGTATACTTAAATGGAATTTATAGTAATAGTTTTCTTCTCAAAGGAATAATAAATATAATAAATATACAATCACAGATTATATGTATTTCAATAAAATCTACTACTTTGATCTCACAATGACATTGTTTTGCTTCTCCGATCATTACACTAATGGAATTTAAAACTAAAATCTAAATAAGATAGTTTATATTTCATTAATATTTATTTGTATCTATAAAACAATAGTTGAATAATTTGTATCGACAATAATATCACCGGAAAATTATTACATCGATAAAATCCCGGTATTTTTATCGACGTGTCTCAGCACTTGTTTCCATTACATTGAGATACTGAACTTACGCAATAAGAATTTCAATCTACTAACAAGGTACACCTACTGCTACTATTATACCAATCGTGTCTCTAGTTCTTTCAAACCAGTGTGCTGAAAGGAATGAAGTGCGCCTCAAAGGCTCCTTTCGTGCACTTGACGCATGATTTCAAACTTTGTAGGTTCTACGATACGCCGGTTTCCTCACAATGTTTTCCTTCACCGGTTGAGAGTACTGGTAAATCCATTGACGCACGAAACCCACGATCTTAAAACCAGAAGGCGACCAACAGTGCAATAACTAACGTCGTTATTAACTATCGTCTTAACCGTATGATAACCATCGGTTTTTATGTTGGTGAACTTTTAATGTCAAGTCTGACAGGTCAAGGCGACATTTCAGTTTCCGCAATTTATAGAACAATGAACTTGATTGTGAAAAAAATAAATTATTTTCATAACTGATACGATAAGAGATTAAAAGTCAACGTCAATTTGTAGGGTATTTACGAACACCTGTAACCATGGTTCACCATATCCATCTTGGGACTTTGAATCAGGAGTGGCTGTAAGTTTTTTCATGATTACTTTACTTGTTACTTTGCCCACCCCATTAGGGATGCGGGAATGATATTATGTATGTATGTATATTCCTTTTATATTTAATTTTCGAACAATAAACATTTTTAAAAGTAGTTTGTGAAACTTTTTCATTATATTCAGTGAAGTTTGACATTTGTCTATTCGTTCACAGTTTTCAACTACTACTCGCACTTACTAGTGTGGTGAAAGAGTTGGAGTGCGCCTCAAGAAGGCTTCTTTCGTGCACTTGACACGTTTAAAACTTTTTAGGTTCTACGACACGCCGGTTTTCTCACGATGTTTTACAATTTAAAACTACATTTAAATTAAACTAGTGTTGTACCAAGTTAATTTTATCGACTGTCGATGATTCGGTACTCCGAACGCTGTGTATCGAGAACCATTAAATATTTTACGATTATGTTAAAGAGTGAACATAAGTTCCCTATTTTATTGAAGTAATCGTCGATTTCTTTATTTATTTAAATATCAATGGGCAGTGAAGACTCGTTTCTAATTTCTGGACTTTTCTGTGCGAAAATTTATGTGCCCTATACCAGTACTCTCAAACGGTGAAGGAAAACATCGTGAGGAAACCCGCGGCTTAGTCAGCTCCGCACGTATTGTCTGTCTTTCCTGTGGACAAGGCCTACTAAGCTGAGAGGATGGAATAGGTGCTGGGCAAGCCTACTCCATCTTAATTCGTCCCGGGCACTACAGCGTCCCGTTTGTGAAGGTAAAATTGTTTTCTGGTGCTGTAAATAGACTTTACTTTACTTTACGTAAATCAACTCATACTTACTAAAATGTATTTAAAAGAAACTGATACGTTAGGGAGACATTATTTTAATAGTTCGTTAGAAATCTTAATGAAATCACCGCCTTATTTAAGAGCTTCTGATGTTCTGAACAACTTAATTAAAAGTGAGCACTCACATTATGTTTAATGGTTTGTTAATGAGCCTTAATAGCCGTGAATGGATCTGATTTGAATTTGTATTTTGTAACATAGTTTTATTTTGTTTTCAGTGACAATACAGGCGGTCGTTGGCCTAATATCAGCAAAAAAACTAGGAAGTACCTACCTACATATAGTAATATACTTTACTAGCTGTTGCCTGCGCCTTCGTCAGCATGGAACTCTTATTTAAAAAAAACTGAGTGCAAAAAGCCAAAGTGGTTCCAGACGGTCACCCATCCAAGTACTGACCGCGCCCAACGATGCTTAGCATTCAGGTTTTCCCATACAAACCTTCATCTCTTATTTCACCCCCTTTAGTATTATTTTTTCAACAAAAGGTAACCTACAATACTGTCCTTCTCCGGAATGCAATCTATCTGTTTGCCAAATTTCATCCACAGGAATTGTCAATACAGACTAAGTCAGAAGTGGCTGCAAGTTTTCTCATGGCTCTTATGTTTACTTGTGGCTCTGCCCACCCCGTTAGTTATGTATTTAATTTACGGTACGGTTTTAAAAACCAACAAGAAAAAATCTCACAAAACGAAAAGGCTTGTAAATACTAAGTGAATATCTGCAAAAAGAGTGTCTATTTCAAAAGGGGAAGCTCCTATCTATCAGATTTGTTAAGGGCCGTCGCATTCCAATTATCATAAAGTTGACGTACAGTTGACAGACGTCAGTTGGTAATCTGACAGTCGGCCCCACACAGAGGGCGCTAAGCTGCCAACCTGACGTCTCCCCTCCTAATTTACGATTGTTTTAATATCTGAAAAGCTGTGTTGGTATTTATTAATCTTTAAAGGGAAAGTCGGGAGTTTCGTCATTGTACCTACGAAGATCGTCGACACAATTCAGCTGGTAGGTAATTTCTGTTAGACTGATACTTAAAAAGGGCGCTTACATTGGAAAATATACCTATTAATTACACATTTTACGAAACATAACGATTCCCTCCATTTTGATAGTTCACTATAGAGTATCATAGAGTTTGTATCTGCTTATGTCACTGTCAACTAGAGATGCGCGTTAAGAATAGAGCTGTCTGTGTCTATCAGTAAATCTGTCTATCACTAACATATACATCACATAAATAATAATCTTGAAGACAAGCCTACTTGGGTCTGAATAATGTTCCAATTTGCTTTAAATAAGATTTTAAGGGGATCATTAAAAAAAAATTGCCAAGCGCGGTTTTTTGCCTGTGTCTTCTACGTTTGGTCGCGTTACGAACACACGTGATTCAGCATACATTTAAGACGTTTAAAAATTATCTTCAATGTGATAGAAAAGAAGTAAAGTTCTTAATTTTATTATAGTTTTATTACTTGTCAACATAATTAATAATTATTTATAAAATAAAATAAAAAAACAAGCTCATGTGATCTAGGATAATTTTAAATTTCAATTATTAAAGTAGATGATATCAAATAAACAACATTAATAACAAATGATATTTTTTGTAGATTGGCAGCCACGAATTCGAAGTGCATTAAAAATAAGAATTGAACATAAATCTGACAGCTTCAGTTCTTTTATGATTTATTTTTATTTTTATTGAACCGCCTTAAGTGATATGAAAATTATTGGCGCAATAAAAACGTCTGTAAATGCATTGATTTCTTAATTTTATTTGACGTTTGTTGGTATTGGAATCAGATTAAAACTTTATTTACTGCAAATATGATAAGCTCTGTACAGATAAGTGGGGTTTGGCTGAAAGGTTTATTTAAAAGTACCTCAGATCTAAGAAAAGTACATAAAAAATATGATAAATTAATTTATCAAATGTAAAAAAAATATAATTATGAAATTTTTAGTTGTCCCTATTTTTTTATGTACATCTATGTTATATGATGGTGGGTAAGGATTACGATGTTATATTCTTTTTAAGTAGGATTATATTAATTGATTTGTTTATTGTGTTTTTAAACCTTATTTTACATATTATATAATTTTTGTAAGGCCAAAGAAGAGATGGATGGATTGCGTGAATGTTGATATGAGTAAGAAAGGAGTGAACACTGAGATGATGGCTGATAGAGGCTGACCCCACTTAAGTGGGATGATGGCAAAGTGATGATGATGATATATAAATTTTGTAAAATTCTTCTGTACTCTCTTGAATTTCAAGCCAAACCAAACCTGTATTTAGACACTTTAAAAAATTCAAAGTTTTTTGCTACTACACTATCGTATAAATCTATAGAATCAAACCAGCGAACTTTGATTTCCATTGTCATTATTAACTTGTAGATAAATATCATTTTTAATAATGATTGACATATTGCATGCTGATACTCGATCAATAAAAAACAAACCGATTTAAAGACTTAATTTGGATGTTTGCTGACTTGTGTCCAATTCACTAGCAATAATTTTATTTTTATTTTATACTCAGTAATATAGACCGCAGTTATTTATTTGTAAGAACCTACTCTTAAAAGTGTCAAAATATATATAGATGATTAACATAAAAGAAATAAAAATATTTTATTTCGGACATCAAAAAGATCCAAATATACTTATAATTTTAGGGTTAGTTATTTGACTTAATACTAGCTACTTAATACTAAACATTTTAGTAGATCACTATCCTCACGAAATAATGCCACTTGGGAGAGGTGATTCTACCAGCACTGCTACAGCACAGCTACTAATGCACGACCAAGGTTTGAACCTACGACCTCAGAACCAGAAAGCAGGGTCACACTACACCACGTAAGCTAATTGTCAAAAGAAGCCGAGTAACTCAACACCCACCTCACTTACATCAACAAAATTACCCGACCTATTAAACCACTTGCTCGCTAGGGCTGTCAGTGTCATGTTTAAAATTATGTTAGAACTTTATCGATAATATCTTAAAATGCCGACTCTAGTGACCGGTTCCAATATTCTACAAGCGGACGACTGATCGTTAATCACCAATTCACTATACCAACGGTGAGATCTGTTCTCTTTCTCACGATGTTTTTCTTCACCGTTTGAGAGTACCTACTGACATAGCGCACATAATTTTTTTGAACAGAAAAACTCATTTGTGCACGACTGGATTTAAACCCACAACCTTAGGATTGGAAGGCCGCTACCACCAGACCACCAGTGCTTTCGATGTGATCAGTGATTATTTATTCTGTTGAAATAAACATAAAATGTTTGACTGGAAAACAACATTTCTATAGTCATTAACGATCCAACGTCTGTTATATATCGTAGAATATAGGAATCAGGCATAAATCGGCACATAACATATTTTACTTTTTGTAATGAACGGGCTTAGAGTATTTTTAAAACACTAACGGATTAAATGATCTCATTTTAAGGATAGTAATCTTGTAATTTATATACGTTTTATGATATTTGACATCTATGATTTATTACCTTTTTATGGATATTTTTGGCGACTAATAAAAATTAAGCTTTAAATTAGTTAATTTAAACCTTAAATGAAATAATTAACAGTAATCCGTTATACCACCATCGCTACAAAGTAATCATGCTTAAGGCTACATAAATACCAGTATCGCGGGCTACATCTTAATAAATAAAGATTTCCCTCCACAGATACACGTGTAATATTTCGGTTATTTATGAGAGGGCACATGCCGCCGCACTTATCAGATGTGTAAAGGATATAATTTTAAACTGTGAAGTTGTCACCCTTTTTATGGGTTCAGGGCTGTCGTAGTATCCTGTCACTATACTGTAGAAATAAAAAAAAATATTCTTATTTACATAATCCTTTGCCTTGCAGTAGAACGAATTGACTCTTAGTTATAAATCATAATACATAATCATAATAACACAGCTTTTTTAGTTTAGGTACGAGTATGTACAGTTTAAAACGAAATCGCATTTGGATATGATTTTTCAATTAATTTTATTTTTAATATTTTTTCGTGACAACCCTAAGCTACTGGATAGGAAACTAATCCTGTATCGATTATGTGAATATTTCAAATCATTTTATTATTTAAGGAATCCCACATCAAAAATTTAGATTAGTTTAAATTCTATGTAATTCGAGTAAAATTGGAAAAGAATAAGAATTCACATTTTATTTTACTCACAAACACATAGAGGAACTATATTCTTTCTTATTGATAATAAAGGTAACAAAAAATGCCAACACTCAATATTGCAACAGCAGGACGAAATATGACTCAAAGAGCAGGGCGTATACGTTTAGAAATTTCTTATAAACTACTTACCTACCTGCTGAGCACAATCTAATCATTTTAAAAATATTTCTACGGTTCAATTTTAATATTTTTTATTAAGTTTAAAGACAACTGCCCAAGTTTTCAAAGAATTCCCAGAAGTGAATTATGTTGCATGCATTGCACTGTTGCGAAAACAGTGTTGTCTAAACAAAAACATCGCTAAATCTGTCGATAACTGATCACTGCGATCGATATTTCGAGAATCGACTTTATTGAGCTGTCGGCACTTCGTATTCAACTCGGAGATCGGTTTCTTCACCTCGATCATCATTGAAGTTGTCTGTTCAATATCGGGAATTTGAACATAGGTATTTAGGTATTTATTGAGTTGATTAGGTATTTAGGCTTTCATTTTTAAAGCCCCCGTTGTAGCCATGTCTTTATTGAATAAAATATCCTTTTCAGTAAGATAAGGTCTATTTATTGCACTGCTAAGCCGTATACCACCCTCTTAATTAAATGCTAGACACATTTGATTATTTTTTTGTCAATGAATTTGATCGAAGTTTCAAGTTCCAAAAAGCGAGTGTGTACTTTACATATGTTACAGGTGTTGCAACATAGATTTAAGACGTGTCTGAATGATTCCCGTGATTTTAAGAAATATTTTTACTCACCATGCTTAGTATAGGCCTACGCCATTCTTTTCGATCCTAATCGAATTAGAAATATTTTTATAGAACATCGACACTTGAATCGATAGCCGCCCCATCACTACCCTATTTGTTATTTTATTATCGTTATGAAACTAGTGTACCGGGAACCGAGTGTTATTGTTCTAATATTGTAAATATATTGCCTATTTATAACGCCAATAGAGAGCTGGTGGTCTAGTGGTAGTTACCCCTTATCGTGGGTTCGAATTTACGCTTCTGTTCGAAAATAAAACTGTGAAGAAAGTGGCGTGTTAAAGTGCTTAAAGCTTTTTTGAAGTGCACTTTTTTTAACACACGTTCGAAAGAAACGATACGAGTAGTAGTATAATTATAGTAGCCTCTTTGAGTCGTACGTTTATCCTTTCACCACACTGGTTCGATAGAACTAATGCCACGTCTAGAGGTAGTAACAGAAGGATCATGTAATGAACCTCGAGAGATAAGTCTTAAGAAATGTCAGTTTTAGGGAGCGTTTAAGTTCTAAATAACGCATGTTTAACGTCCGTAATTAATTAATTTATACTTAATTTATTTAATATCCTCAGCTCCTTAGTTTATATTAGGGGCACGTGCCGCGCTGTGCGCCGACCTAGCGCGTTTGATACTTGGAAGTTCTAAATATTTAATTTACCCATGAATGTTATTTGTGTTCTGTGAACTTATTTGACGGCCTCGGTGCCGTGGTCAGCGAATGCCTGGTAGAAACGCAAGAGGCGCGAGTTCGATTCCCGCAGCGGAAGAAATGTTTGCAGGTTAGGCAAATGTTTATTTCGGGTCTGGGTGTTATAGTTTTTGATACTCAAGACACAGAAAATCTTAATGTGGGGTTAGAACTACTGTGGTTCTAACCCCACACTAGGATTCCCTGTGTCTGAAAAAGGTCTGTGTGAGTGTCAGAAACTACACCGTTTGGTGTTTTTTTATTTTTTTTTTACCTAGCCCTTAGGTGTCCCACTTCTGGGCAACGGCCTACCTTCTCTCTTTACACACATCCCTTTTTCGAAAACATGTGCAAAGTGCACGTAAGGAACCTTTGAGGCATACTTTAAATCCTTTCACCACACTGGTACCAAAAACTAGTGTACATATATATCTCTCAAGTATCAAAACTCACGTACCGCTTGCCTAAAGAGGTGTTGAGTAGCCGAGTGGGCGCACTCGAAGATAATTTTAACCAAATGCTACTGGGCCCCGAGTTCACCGCAAACTGATGGTTAAACTAACCATAGTTTTGACCGAAAGCTACTGGCCCCAACGTCCACCACAAACTAGCGATTAGAATCACCATCAATATCATTACCTATTTAAAAAAATAAATAATATATCAGAATAATAATAATAAGTGTATTTTAAGTTTCCCGTTCCGCGTTATTGAGGTTCAGATATTCTTACATATTCTGGTAGTTTTAAAAGTTTATACTTATTTATTTCTTTATATTGTCCACCTTACCTTCACGTTTATGTTTTACTTATAGTGGAACCTTTTAGGTGATTTTGTTTATGATTCATAGTTCTGTTTGTTTTTCCTAAAATAAAAAAAAAACATCCTCACAAACCTTTGCCAATTTGTTCAAAGTTTAATTACTTAATAGGATTTTAGGACCGCTTGAAAATGTCTTAAATCTACGTTGAATTTAAGCCTCTTCGATACGCAACCAAGCGTGGAAAATACAGGCAAGAAACAGAGGAAATAATTCCTTTACAATTTACAATTATTCAGTTCCAAGCATTTTTGTCTTCTATATAATCAGGTATTTTAAAATAAGCAGTTTTAAACAATTTTATTTTTATTCGAGTTTATTAACATAAATACCTAATCTTACATTACCTACTAATACAAATATAATTTCCATAATATAACAGAAACAGTCGGGCTATCTAAAGGCAGTTGCAAACGGTCTTAAATAGCTTACCTGATTCAGCTCATCAGAAGCACACACACACACATTATCACGCCCGTATCCCTAATAGGGTGGGCAGAACCACAAATAAACAAAAAACCTTGCAGCCACTTCTGACTTAAAGTCCTAAGATGGATATGGTGAACCATGGTGACAGGTGATCAGCCCATCGTCCACATAGATGGTCCATCATGTTGGAGAGGGTACTATGCCTTAGCCGACATGCGGGAAGAGAAGCAGCTGGTCGCATTCTATGTTCTTTCTTCACTTCCTGTCCAGAAGAGAAGGTGGAAGCGTGAGTTAGAATTTTCAATTTATTAACTGGCAAATTTATCATCTCGATTGGGACTTTGTTATTCAAAAAAATATTTAAAAGAAGCGTACAACTAAACTAAACCTAAATAAAAGCTAAACTTTCGATGAAGTAATTCTTAAGAGCTTATTTCAAAATCGATTCCTGTATCAGAAAGTGGTTAAGTCAAAAATAGCTAGTTCGATTCCCGTCGGACACTAATAAATTATTGGACGTCTTCATACTCAGTCCAGGTTTCCCGGACAACGACGAACGCTATATGACGACCGTCTGTCGAACGCAATTTAATTTGGAGTTGAATTTCTAAGTTTCATAAAATTCATAATCGGACTTGGGCGGTCACAATCAAATTTCAAAAGTCCAGCAAATCTAGACATGTGACGTGAAGGTTGATAGCCCTGTTAGTTTAGCGGAAACTGACCTGCCTTTCGATCCTAAGGTCGTGGGCTCAAATCCGATCGTGCACCAATGGATTTTTCTATTCGAAAAAATTATGCGCGCTGGACAAGTACTCTCAAACGGCGAAGGAAAACATCGTGAGGAAACCGGCATATCGTAGAACCTGAAAAGTCCGAAACATGTGTTAAATCTTTTTACCACACTGGTTCGAAAGAGCCAGTTACACGACTAGTAGGTACCAATGCTCTCAAGATATTTGTTGCGAGACGATAACGGCTGGCGTACCTTTGCTGACGGCCGTAATATACCGCTCAGCGTTTCTCAAAAACCTAAAGCTTTGCAAACATATTAAACCGTAATACTCCTTAACTTAATAGGATGCAAATCGAAGAAAAAGCTTCGCGCATTACTAGCCTTAAGGCCTTAAGGCTCAGACACACTAACTAATATTTCCGGGCGGCACTAACATCTGACTTAGGAGTTAGGGCTGCTAGGCGATATAATAGTGGCCTTAAGTAGAATGAGCACTGGTGGTCTAGTGGTAGCGCCCCCGCCCTGATCCAGAGGTTGCGGGTTCGAACTTGGTCGTGCGCCAATATGTATGTATGTTCGTATAAGCTAGTGGCCAACTCTAGTGACGGAGTTTTTAGGCCGCTTAAAGGCCTCCGTCATGCACCAATGGATTTTTCCGTTCGAACAAATTATGTGCACTACAACAGTACTTTCAAACGGTGAAGGAAAACATCATGAGGAAACCCGCGGCTTAGTCAGCTCTGCACGTATTCACTGACTAAGCTGAGAGCTAGGCAAGCCTATTCCATCTAAATACGTCCCGGGCACAACAGCGCCCCGTGTAGGCAAAAGTTGCCTCCTGACGCTGTTTAAATCATCTAGATGTTAAAGGCAAGATTTACAAAGGTCATCATCATTTCCCTATCCTTTTCCCACTTTACGTGGGGTCGACACAACAAAGGTACTTATTAGTTACCCTATTTTATTAGTTACTTATAGGAGTATAATGACGAATGCCCTTTCATTCGCCAGCCCTATTCACTTGTCGTATTATTAACTAAGTTATGAGTCAATCGGTTAAGCTGTCTCTAAGTTAAGTGAGGCTTGCTTTACGACATGCTTAGGGGAGGTGTTTGTTGAGGCTAGCGAGCTCAACTAAATGGTATGGAGCTTTGGGGATAATGCTTTTGGATCGTTTGGCGAAGTCTAAGATAACTTGGATACATTGTAAGTTATTGTACTTATCAAAATAACAAGAAAAACCTGATTCCGTAGATTTTGGTAGCATTAGGAGGACTTCTGCCATATTAGATTGCTAGCCACATGATGATGATGATGATTTCGTACAATACTATTCTATGACATTTAGACAAATCCAATTAAACATCTCATTTGTTAAAATCCGTCCAGCGGCTACAGAGCAGCCAAAGAAATAAATTGGAAATGGCTTCTTACAGCCGCCATATTAAATTTTTAAACTTCATTATAACCTATAACACTCGATATCCTAGACGAATCTAACGATACCTTATTTGTCAAAATCCGTAGAGCCGTTTGGAATACGAATTCAGCCAAAGGAATAGAACATGCCCACATACATACATACATACATACATACTACCCATACATACACCGATATATTTGTTTACTCAAATATCTCGGAGCACACCACATACACCTCTCCTCCATTATCCTCTTTCTTCGCACTTGGATAAAAACATTTGAAAATGATGATGATGCAAATGTGTATGCATGTTTGTATGATGATCAGAGCCGAGCCGGTGACATACAAGGCTAAATGACCTGGAATAACTAGTTGCTGGTTGACCTCAATGAGGGGTGCTAACTCATCATCTTCCTGCCCTTATCCCACTCTATGTGGGGTCGGCACAGCATAATCTTTGGATCATGCTGTAAGAGTTTTGGCTAAGGTGTTTTATGACCGGCCGCCTGCCTGACGTCCACCCTCCTTGGGAATACTTGCTTATTGTATCTCATCATGTTGGACATATCATGAGGGGTGCTAACTAATATCAAGAAAATCAAAAGAACTGATCTAAGTCCTCTCACGCTATGGACCGATGTGAAAGCTGCTGGTGTTGGGATCAGAAGGCGGGGTCACTACCAACTAGACCACCAGTGTTCTCTAATACGCACGCAGCCTTAGTTGAAGAAGAAAATTGTTACTTCCTCTGTATTTTGTGTTAAAACTTGTGTAGTTTATGAATAAAGATCCACATGGCAGGAATAGAAATATGTACTTCCAGGAGGACCAACAAAGGGTAACCTATTCCAGTAAAGAAAATGACATATAGAACCTGCTACCGGGTTCTTTGGAAACCAGGTTCTTCATGCAGCCGTTCAAGCCTTTTTGACCCAAGGCACAACATCATCAGAGTCGTAATAAGGTAGGTCTAGGCATGCTATGGCTGAACATCATCATCATCATTTTCCTGCCCTTATCCCACTAGGTGGGGTCGGCACACCATGTTTCCCTCCTCCATTTTCTTCTATCACTCGTCATCTCAGTACTCACTCCTTTCACACGCATATCCTCTTTCACACAATCCATCCATCTTTTCCTTGGCCTTCCTCTAGCAGTATATCCATTAAATGCTATGTCTGAATAAAACCTAAATAATTAAATTAAATAAAACAAAAATAAAAAATACAATGACTCACTGTATCACTTAATTTCAACATGTATGCGTGTATATTATCACGCCGGTATCCCTAATAGGGTGGGCAGAGCCACAAGTAGCCATAAGAAAATTTGCAGCCACTCCTGATTCAATGTCCCAGGATGGATTTTTAGTGAACCATGGTGACAGGTGATCAGCCCAATCGCCCATATAGATGGTCCATCATGTTGGGGAGGATACTATTGCAATATGTTTATTTTATAGTATAAAGATTCTTTAACTTAAGTTACAATACATAATCCCTTTTTGAATAAATAAATCATAAAATAAGTATAGGCAACGTTTTTCATTTACTTTTTTCATTCCTTTTATTAGTTTACCTAGAAGTTTTTGAATACAATATTATGTTTGTCTCAAAAACTTCCCTATCCTTTTTATTTAAGTATGTGGAACTTCTGTTTTAAAGCGCTTAGAATAATATGTTCTTCAAGTTTTCTTTTCTTAACTTTGCAGCTAGCCTTGTGTGAATGGTAGAAAGAAAGTATGCTTCTACCACATTTTTTTCAATATCAGTTTAAAGTATGAACGCTAAAAGCTGCTTACGTTTACTACCCGTTTTCTGCACGATGTCTACTGTTACTCTTAGCTTCAAAAACATAAATAAGGTTGCACAAAACCCAGTAGGATTCAAATTGATTCAATACTACTATTAGTCTGTATTTATAATACTTTGCCTTTCCTAGAATGTATAGATGATAAATAAGTCATGTTTATGTTGTTACTTAGCGGGAAGTAAGGAAGTTACTTGTAAGCTAAATTAATATTGAAGTTATTGAAGAATTTATGTTAGAAATATCATCATCGTCGAAGTTCGAGACGTAAGACCCCGCCTTGAAATCCTATCTTCGTGGGTTTGAATCTGGTCGTGGAGCAATTAATTTCTTTGATAGAAAACAAATTATGGGGCGACCAGTACTCTCAAACGGTGAAGGAAAACACCGTAAGGTAAGGTAAAGTTTTAAGAAAGTTTTTTACTATCTTAAAACTTTTTTAAAACTTTCAAAAGCCTCTTTGAGCCGCACTTTAATCCATTCACCTCAAAGGAATTAGTGACCTAGTAACATCCTAACGCATACAAAAAAAACTTTCAAAAATAATGTCCTAAGTGAGTTATTACTTACTATAACTACTATACATTAGGTTAGATCGCTGATACGTGATTGATATTCTACCTACTAACGGACAACGGACCGTTCATTGTGATAGAAACGTCTTTTTTCTGTTAAAAAATGGCGATTTTCGACACATATTACGACGACCTCGGTGGCATGGCGGGCGTACGCTCGGCTGAGACGCAAGTGGCGTGGATTCGATTCCCGCTACAGGAGAAATGTTTGTATGTCCTGCAAATATTTCTTCCGGATCTGGATGTTGTAGTATTATTTATTATAACTATGTATTAAAAAAAGGAATATAAGTATTCTATCAGCGATCTGGTTCTCATAGTACAAGCTTTGCTTAGTTTGAGGCTAGATGGCGCTGTGTGAAATGTCCACAAATATTCATTTATTACTTGTTAAGTAGTTTTATGCACGGTTCCAATATTCTACTAGCGGATGACGTATTGTCCATTACCTTAACAACATTTTTATCTGTCGAAAATCGCCATAATTTTTTTATAGAAAAAAAACGTTCCTATCGTAATGAGCGGACCGTTAGTAGAATATCAATCACCTATTAGCGATCTAAGCTAATCAGATTATTCAGTAGAACAGAGGCATGCGCTAATTAGGACGTAATTACAATATTGTTTAACACAAATGGCATCAATAACGCCTACGCGGCCCACTTCACTTGCCTTCCTTATTGACCCCTACCAACGAATCTCACTGGTGCTTTCGTCAAAAAACTTTTGTTAACTTAGCAGTAAGTATATAAGATTTTACTAGTGAACGAAAGAACAAAACGCGTTGTACCCGAATAAAAAATGGCCTATTATTATTCCAGTAGGTACATACAATATGTATATTCCAAGTTTCATTCAAATCAGTTCAGTTGTTTAGGCGTAATTGAGGCACAAACATCCAAACATCCTTACAAACTTTCGCATTTATAATATTTATTTCATTTATTTATTTATGTGATCACAAACTTCGCAGGCTTCACTCGTAAGTTATTCGGATAAAAACTAAACTATGTGTATTCAGAGTGTAATAAATTTACATTCATACCACATCCAAATCAAAACAGCACAATTATGTGCAAATTCGGTCGTGCAGGAATGGATTCGAACCCACTACTCGCAAGGCGGGCTTACTGCCATTAGATCACCTGTGCTCTCAAAAAATACTGTTTAAAATACTCTTCATAACCTGAAAGATTGTAGTAGAAGTTAAGGTTAGTCAACTTGGCTAACAATGATTGATATCAATCAAGCGCACTGTCCATTCAAGAAACAAGGCAATGACTACATGTCACATAATTGGTATGCCAGTTTAATTTGACATGGGAAAGTGATCTAGAATGACAATTTCACTGAATAGAATGAGACAGATAAGTCTGTCGACATAGTAGAAATTTTTGATTCCAACGTAGGAATTGTTCAATGATGCTGAATGAATCAAACTAACGACTACTCATACTTGGAACTAATTAAGTATTCTGGATCTACTCCTAGATCTAGTAGGAGTTAGAGTCTAGAATATAAGTTAAAAAAAACATCCCCAAGGTATATTAGAGCAACCGAACGAAACCAAATAATAATAATAATAATCAGTACTATACTAATAAAAGAAAAAATAGGTAAGTATGTACAAGTGGATACACTAAAAGCTTGTAACGTGCTTTTCTTGCATCCCTGATTGTACCAATTTGGATTCTAAATGTCCAAGCTGGTTCGAGAAACCTTTGTAGGACCTTCTCCCGTTATGCAAATACTGTAGGAAGTACATTAACTGAAACCTAACTCAGTTTAATAGTGGCATGAGCGCTCATCAAAAGATGGCGGGTCGAGATTGTGGAATTCATTGCTCGCTTCTTAATTGAATGTGAGTTTAGATCGAGGTGCCATGGCAGGGGTAATAGGGGCTATTTAGCGAAAATCATCTTTAATATGAAAATAACGAGGTATAAAATCTTCTTTAAAAGTGTTTCTGTAATTGTTAACGAGATTTAAAAATAAAAAGTTTCCTTACAAATTATATGTATTATTTGATTTATAAAAAGATCCAGAAATAGACCGCTTTCCGGTTATTGGACGGCAAAAAATATGCGCCAACATTAAGTAAGTATTTAATATATTCAATGTATACCTACTGCATCCTACATAATTAATTAAAAAGTACTTTGAAGTACTTTCACCATAATCTATCTTAGGACTTTAAATCAGAAGTGGCTGCAAGTTTTCTTATGTTTACTTGTGGCTCTGTCCACCCCATTAGGTGATAGTGACGGGCGTGATAGTCATTTATGTGTATCCACTGTATGATAAGCTGGATCAGGTGAGTTTGACTGTTTACAACGCTCTTTAGATAGCCCTACTGTTTCTTTTGAATTTTGTAAATTATATTTTTGTTGACGGCCTCAATGGCGTGACGGGCGATTGCTCGGCAGAGACGCAAGAGGCGCGGGTTCGATTCCCGCTGCGGAAGAAATGTTTGCATGTTCTGTAAATATTTCTTCCGGGTCTGGGTGTTGTGGTACCATGGCATTCGTAGTTTCTGATACCCGCGAAACACGGAATCTTAGTGTGGAGTCAGGAAAGATGTATGTGACAGTTGAGTGGGTGTTGTATTTGTTCTAAGTTTCTTTCTGTTAAAAAAAATATTTTATATATTAATAAGACTTTATTCAACTAGATTTTACTCACGAACTATATCAATTTGAACATAATTTATCAGCCATAAAAATAGTCAATACTCTCCGATTGAAAATACTCACATTTCAACTAATACTAGTAGAATAGTATTACGAAGTGGGATAGTAAAGCCATTTTCACGGCTTCTAGTAGAATTCTCACTGGTAGTGTCTATCAACGTGTACCTATTAAATTTTGATCACTGCCATTTCAATATAAAGACATAATTTTCTCTAAAACGGGATATTACGAGAGAAAATAACCCGGTATAGTGAAAATTACCCGAACAGCTTGAAATTATATCTATTAGTCCGCTAGGTACAGCTTGAAATACGTTATAAAAGCATTGAATAGAATCCTTACTTATTTGAACAATTTAATTTGTTTGTTTAAGGATCTTTCAGACTAAACTGGGCCCGGTACTTGCCACCCGCTGCCTCGGCCAAAGCCATAGGTACCCTTATTTATAATGTCGACACCCTGTTTATGTAAATTTTACGTGGAATTGAAATTCTTTAAGATATTATTTTGTTTGCCAATGCATTTTAATCGGTAAAATTATTTTCTGATGTGTCCATAACCGGGGAAATTTTACTTAAGGCTTAATCTGTAGAAATTGGATGTTATGTTATTGCTTTAGCTTCTGCCTTGGTGAAATGTCACTTTATGCGCTGTAATTGTGTATTTTACATCTGTGTTGGTATTTAACCCCGATCTTGCTGTGTTATTTTTCTATATATATTTTTAACGGTTTACATAAAAATGCGCTTTATCTGAAGGAATAGAAATATTGTGAAAACATCAATTTTCTCAATCTTTCTCCATAAAATTGTTTGCTATCAACTATGACAATATTGTGAATCACTAGGCAAGAATAATATTATATCTGACTTTATATTATTGTGACAGGAATCTTTATTAACAGAAAGAAACTTACAACTAATACAAATATAATTTACAAAATCAAGAAGCTAATAGATATGACCAATGACCAAAGGGCTGGCGCTTACCTCGGACAAAGGATAAGTATAGCTATCCAACGGGGTAACGTCGCCAGCCTTTTGGGGACCTTACCTGCGGTCGGTGATCTGAGCTCTGTTTTCTATCTGTAGGCGAACTCAGATAAAAAACTGAGCTCATTTTTATTTCTTATTATTTCTATACTGATTACCTTATTATTATAGTTTGTCTTTGTAAATATGAAATTAATCTAAATAAATATTTTAAAATTTACAAAATACAAAAGAAACAGTCGGGCTATCTAAAGGCCGTTGCAAACGGTCTATAGATAGCTCACCTGATCCAGCTCATCAGACGGTGGAAGCGTGCCCAAGACGCTGGCCGCATTGCCACGCTGAATGGCAATGCGGCAATAATATTATTGGTTTCTACAGAGTTCTATGCTATCTCTATCTATCTATTCTCCAACTGGGAATGAGGGCAGAAATCAAATTCTTTTTATTTAAAAAAGTCAGCCCATTTTAACGTCATTTCGTATTTTTAGCAACATTGTTTTAATTCTCGGACGTAAATATACAATCATGTTGATACAAGGACGTCTGTAAACACCGACCAGCTATTTATGTTAAGCCTTGGTTTCTATCACTATGGCGTGTGACAAGCGATCGAAAAATAGCGGCTACCTATGTATTTCTAATCTCACTTTTCTTTGCTGCAACTTTTTGTTATTCCTTGGAGAAATATTAATCTAAGATATTACTAATTTTGATCCACTCAAAAAAATAAAGACCAAAAATAAATAGTTTTTTTTTTAATTATTATTTCTAAGGATGAGAGCACTGGTGGTCTAGTTGGTAGTGAACCCGCCTTCCGACAACACGCCTAATTTAATAAATAAAAAATGGGTTTTAGTTTAGTAAGTTTACCCCAGTAATTAAGTAACCAAGTCGTTAATCCATGACGGACGTCTTTAAGCGGCCTAAAACTCCGTCAGAGAGTTGGCCCCTAGCACATACGAACTTACTTCCCTACTTACTCCAGTCTTTTATTTCACTTTGACACCGTTTTTTAAAATATGAACATGTTTAAAGAATCCGGCTTTACTTGCCAAGATAGGTCGGGAAAATCGTCTGATGGCAACTTTGAACTCAATTTTGGAACTCGTCCAAAACAAGTGACAAATTGGGTGTAAAACTTCTGAAATTTGATATGGGCATTTTTCAAAATGCTGCTAATTTGTGTGTACACTTTATTAATGAGTTGTCTGAAGTTTTCTGATAATAAACGAAGTTTTAATGTGTCTGAAAGGAAACAGTCGTTTCTTTCAAAAGTGCAATGAAAAATTGTGAATGCATTTTTCTTTGCGATCGTATTGCTTGCTAACACTTGCTTACTTTCGTATTCACTGATGTTCAGTGATGTTTAAGGCCTTTTACCATCTATAATAGATGATTTATACAGCGTCAGGAGGCAACTTTTACCTTCACAAACGGGGCGCTGTAGAAGTGCCCGGATCAAGTGTAGTGTAACGCTATAAAATCCCATCTATTATGCAGTTATTTAAATTATTGACGGCCTCGGTGGCGTGGCGGGCGATTACTCGGCAGAGACGCAAGAGGCGCGGGTTCGATTCCCACTGCGGAAGAAATGCTTGCATGATCTGTAATATTTCTTCCGGATCTGGGTGTAGTGGTACCATGGTACTCGTAGTTTCTGATACCCACGACACAGGGAATCCTAGTGTGGGGTCAGGACTATGTATGTGACTGTTGGGTGTTATTTATTATTTAAATCTATTAACAATAGCGACTCGCCCCGGCTTCGCTCGGGGATAAACATATAGGTTTTTCCAGCAATAATTCTAATTTTTCTCGCCGTAAAAACCATCCTTGAACTTCAACGAACATTTTAAAAAAAGATTAGGCCAAATTGGTCCAGGCGTTGTTGAGTTATGCGCTTACCAACACATTTTGCGATTCATTTTTATATTATAGATAGATAGATATCATCTCGTACATTACAAAACAGTTTACATTCCATACCAGAACTATTAATATCATTCTAATCAGGTAGATTATATCTATACAAACCAGTTGCCACTGTCTGTCTGTCAGCGGTCTAGTTATGCCAATGATGATTTATTGATACCTGTGATAATGATTTGGTCCACGATATCTGGTACAATAGCTATCACTGATAGCTGATTTGTTATGCTGATAGCCTATCAGCATAACAAATCGAACAAACAATGATACAAAGTTTTTAAAATTGACGTAGTGAAACTCCACTAAAAGAGCTAAGGCCTTTTACCATCTATAGAAGATGATTGAATACAGCGTCAGGAAGCAACTTTTACCTTCACAAACGGGACACTGTAGTGCCCGGGATGAATTAAGATGGAGTAGGCTTGCCCAGCAACTATTCCATCCTCTCAGCTTAGTCTGCCTTGTCCACAGGAAAGACACATGGTCAATACGTGCGGAGCTGACTGAGCCGTGGATTTCCTCACGGCGTTTTCTTTCATCGTATGAGAGTACTGGTATGGCGCACATATTTTTTTCGCACAGAAAAATCCATTGGTACACAACCGGATTTGAATCCACGACCTTAGGATCGGAAGGCAGGGTCACTACCAACTAGACTACCAGTGCTCTCGGTATGGGTCTACAGGCCCTAAAACTAGGTACTTGTGTCACTACTTCTTTCGAACCAGTGTGGTGAATGGATAAAATAAATAAAAGTTGCCTCCTGACTCTGTATAAATCATCTACTATAGATGGTAAAAGGCTTTAGTTTTAGTTAGACCCATACCATTAGTTTAGTTTAGTATTAGTTGCCACTTACCCAATGGTTGACGGCTAGAACCGTTCCTTAAGGCCGTCATATTACGGCCAACGCTACTTAAAAATCACTAGTTAAGCTTAGGTACACTAAAATCTCGTGCGTAACGTCCATTAATCAATTTATAAAATTAAAGCTTATCTTTATTCTTATTTACGATCCATAATATAATTTGCAATTCATAATATTAATCTACCTGGTTTTATGATTATATATAATATACGGAATGGTAGCTTCATACTAATGGTATATTATAATATTTCCGCCTGAAGTAAAAAACTGGGCAAGTGCGAGTCGATTTCGTACACGAAGGGTTCCGTACCATCGTATATAAAAAACGTTTCATGCTTGGTATCGGAAGGCGGGTCCCCTTACTATACAGTACTTTCAATTATTAAATTAACTCATGCAGGTAGGTGGTAATGTAAATTAACAAACTGGCGCCACATTTAATCAATTTACTTATTTATAATTTATTATTATTTATTAACCATGTAAGTATATATAGTATATACTAATGGTGTAACGAGCTTCCGTATAATTGCCATTCCTACATAATTGATGAACATAAATAAATAATTAAAAATGACAACATTATGTTATAAATACAAAATTATGTTACTTCTCTGCTGGATTGGATGTAAAGAAAAAGCATAGAATGCGTCCAGCTGCTTCTCTCCCCGAGCATGTCGTAAAAGGCGACCAAGGGATAGTAGGTATCTTCTCCAAAATGATGGACGTGAACAGATAGATTGGTTTTTTGTAAAAAGTATTTACAAATACTTGTATTACCTACAAAAACAAGTAGGCATATTCTGGGGATATATTATTTTTGAATTTATTAAATCCATCCACATAAACAAATGTTACTTAATATTTATAACATGCATATTATCACGCCTGCATCCCTAATAGGGTGGACAGAGCCACAAGTAAACACAAGAAAACTTGCAGCCACTTCGAGGCCACTTCTGATTTAAACTTTTAAGATGAATATGGAGAACCATGGTGACAGGTGATCAGCCCATCGCCCATATAGGTGGTCCTTCATTTTGGAGAAGATACTATCCTTTAGTCGCCTTTTACGACATGCTCAGGGAGAGAAACAGCTGGACGCATTCTGTGCTTTTTACTTCCAGTCCAGCAGGTCGCGGCGTCAGCTGGTTAATAATATAAATACCTTCTCAATAACGTATAAGTTTCTAAGACTTTCAAGACCCCATTCCTTCCCAACACATTCCCATCTCATCTCACCGCCAAAAAAGAGAACTTTATCAAAACACGCAACAAATCTCGCATGCAAACGCGTGAATACACTTAGTCAAATGAAGCGTGTCCGTGTCCGGGAACCGAACCTGTTAATTGCGAGGATTGACAATTTGACATCCGACTAAGGTAGCTTTGATTTCTCGTTTTTTGTTTGAATCCTGTATCAATGTTTTGATTTAATCAATGTGCAAAAAGAATTTGAAATGACATTTTGAATTGGTGGAAAGGATTTAAAGTACCTACGCCTTGGCAATTTTCGTCTAGGTTCTTAAATACGAACTAACGCGATGATGATATGTAATATAGAGATTTGAGTTACAATAATTACGGAGATACTTATTTTGTTTTTAAAGGCGCACAATATTTGTGGTAGATACTACTGTACTCCTACTACAAGTCGTGTCACTAGTTCGAAACCAGTGTGCTGAAAGGTACATTCTTTACTCCTCAAATGTTCCTTTCTTGCACACAATGTTTTCGAACTTTTTTTAGTTTCTACGACATGCCAGTTTCCTCACGATGTTTTCTTACTTGTGTATGGAAATTAGGTATCAACAGTTGCGCCATCAAACATTATTTCAGAAGCACTTGAAACAAAAACAAATAGCTAATAATGTTAATAATAACATAGGAATTCAAACAATCGCGTGTAAATGGGCCAGACGGGTACACTAGGTTACCTACCTGGGTAAATTACACAAATTACAATAATCCAGAGTTTGGAGAAACTCAACACTGTTCTATGACGGCCGTTTTACCGACGCCGACGGACGGTGAATAAATAAATAACATCCGACAGTCACAGACATAGTCCTGACTCCACACTAGGATTCCCTGTGTCGTGGGTATCAGAAACTACGAGTACCATGGTACCATGGAATAAATAAATACTTCAGCCAAATTCGACATAGAATAAATTAAATATATATTTGTAATTTTCGCTAGGTATATTATATGACATAATACTAGCTTAATTCAAAATTAATACAAATAATACTTGTGTTTTTTTTGTTTATCCTATGCCCACTGAGGAAAGGTCTCTCCCGAGGTCTCCTACCATCCTCAACGCTTTTTTGGCCGACCACGACCTCGCCTCTCAGGCTGCCAGGATATTTTATTCATACCGTCATGTCGGCCTACGTAACCCAGGAACTTGTAACTCATCTATTTCAGTAGCGGTATTGCAAACCACAGCTACAGTTTACATCAAAATAACGACTGTTTAGTCTAACAGATTCTTTTTGACAAGTGAAATATGGACTAACTAGAGGAATGCTCCGGAGCTTTGGCCACGTTCACTGATCTTACTTGGCTTTTAAGTCGTTAAGCCATAATGTAGTCCTTCAGGCAGCCTAAAAACTCCGTCACAAGAGCTGGCCACTAGCTCAAACGAACTTGCTTACTATCGTTCTGACTCCAACCTCCTGTGTCAGAACGATGTGTGACTGTTTGACTGTTGGGTATTAATTATTAACAGATTTTTGTCTATCCTGAGGCGAAGCAGGGTCTTACGTAACCGTCGAATTCCCAACGAACCTCACAAGTCATAAAAATTATAAAGCTGTAACCGTTGATTGACGTCTCAATACATTAAAATATCAAATTAGAGTTTTATGAGTGTGATTCAGAGTTTTTAGTGGCAGCTAATGATATGAGGCTTATATGCTAAATACGCCCTGTGATTTTGTTCGCGCTGAGCTCTTTTTTTTTAATGTATAAATAACACCCAACAGTCACATACATAGTCCTGACCCCACACTACGATTCCCTGTGTCGTGGGTATCAGAAACTACGAGTACCATGGTACCACAACTCTCAGACCCGGAAGAAATATTTACAGATCATGCAAACATTTCTTCCGCAGCGGGAATCGAACCCTTGCGTCTCTGCCGAGCAATCGCCCGCCACGCCACCGAGGCCGAATGTGTTTGGAGTATATGTGTATTTCATCGAATGTATTTGGAGTATTAAGTATCATTACATCCAGTCTTTGTCTTTTGCTGGGCGTAGGCCTTTCAACACGATCCTTTACTATGATAATCCATTTACGTTCCACGATCTTGACTAGATTAGGTACACCTACTGTCTGACCATTACTGAACTTTTTCTTTACGTTTTCTATATATTTAGTTATATATTCTGATGGAATAGATAAGTACTCTAAGTCGACTAAGGGATTATCCTCCAACGTAATGGATAATCTATAAGGACGATGAGTTGATCACCTGTCACCATGGATCACCGTATCCATCTTGGGACTTTGAATCAGAAGTGGCTGCAAGTTTTCTTATGACTTGTGTCTCTGCCCATCCCATTAGATATACGGGCGTGATATTATGTATTACTTACTACCAAGGCCTTTTACCATCTATATTAGATGATTAATACAACGTCAGGAGGCAACGTCTACCTTCACAAACGGGACGCTGTAGTGCCCGGGATGAATTAAGATGGAGTAGGCTTGCCCAGCACCTATTCCATGCTTGGGACTGAACAATGCTCCAACTCAGCAACAACAAAAAATAGCCAAGCGTGGTTTCTTGCCTGTCTCTTCCCCGCTTGGTCTTGGCTTTATTCTCTATGACCAAATGAAACTTGACAGCTCGTAACTTGTTTGTGCCACGCCGCGTCGTGTTCTTTCAATACAAAATTGTCATACAGAATGCGATAACACGGTGATTCCACAAACGTGCCTGCGTTACGTTTTGTTTGGTCATCGAGAATAAGGGGGCAGGTGTAAATGCAACGTAGATTTAAGACGTGTCCAAGTGATTCCCGTGATTTTATGGAATAAAGAATTTTTGACTTTAAGCTTAGTCGGCCTTATTATGTATGTATGAATAGGTACTTTTAATGATGGTGGCAAATTTCCTATGACTTGGGCTGGTTCTCGGAGCTGGTGGCAAAAAGCGCTGCTAATCACCCTGACAGTGATCAGCGGCTCAACCGTGACCACTCAATCCACAGATTAGACATAGCGCAGCGGAAGTAGTACCACTACTGTGTACTTCGTTTGAATTACTTTTGTTATACCTTCAGTTATGTCTTTAACTGATAAAAAGAAGTAAGTATAAATATTTGTGGACATTTCACACAGCGCCATCTAGCCCCAAACTAAGCAAAGCTTGGCTTGTACTATGGGCACCAGATGTTTTTTTTTGTAAATACATACTTATAATACATAAAACTACAATGCCCCGGCCTGGAATATATGTTTGTATGTTCTACAAATATTTCTTCCGGGAATCGAACCCGCGTCTCTTGCGTCTCAGCCGAGCACTCGCCCGCTACCAGAACGAGGTAGTCTATGAATAAATTAGTTTTTTTATAACTAATATTCTTTGACACATTTTTCCAATTGATAGTAGAATAAGTAGCAACAATTATTACTATTATTATACCTAGATATAAATATCTTTTTCTTCACAATATTAAAATTCAAAACAAGAATACCATATAAAAAAATACTATGTAGTTGCTGCACTGTTCAATTTACACTTTCTCGTTTGTTTTTGCTGATGGGTAGTGGATTGCATATTAGTGTCTGGATCATGTTGGATTATATTTTGATGTAAATATTATCCCATAAATATACCTTTAATAAGTTCTTTCGGTTTATCAACTTGTAAGATGAATTGGCGAGGAGGTGATTAAAAAATGAATGTGGTTTTACTGTGGATGTTGATCTAGACTTAAGAGTATAAAATAATGAGTATCTACATATTATTGTATGGATTTTAAATGATCTGAAATAAATAAATAATAATAATGTAAGGCAAAGTAAGTCAAAAAATAAGTGCTCCACGCGTTATACCTTGAAGATTCAAGTTTTTACTTTTAAGTCGCAAAATAATACAACATAATTATCATCATCATCTTCCTGACCTTATCCCACTCTATGTGGGGTCGGCACAGCATGATCCTTGGATCATGCTGTAAGAGTTTTGGCTAAGGTGTTTTATGACCGGCCGCCTGCCTGACGTCAACCCTCCTTAGGAACACTTGCTTATTGTATCTCATCATGTTGGAGGATACTATCCCTTAGCCGACTTTT
The DNA here is from genome assembly GCA_949320045.1 of Scotopteryx bipunctaria. NCBI lineage: Eukaryota > Metazoa > Arthropoda > Insecta > Lepidoptera > Geometridae > Scotopteryx > Scotopteryx bipunctaria. The sequence goes on along the minus strand of OX439459.1, from coordinate 2,103,699 downwards.
ACGATATGCTCGGGGAGAGAAGTAAAATAATACATCATTATCATTCATAATATCGCTTAGCTGGAAATCTTCCATGCTTAATTGCATATCGGGCGTAAATTCAACGTGAATTTAAGACATTTGCAAATGATCCCTGATTGTGAAAAACCATCTTGATTGTACCTATCCTTCATGACTTTTTTTCTCCTAATAAACCGTAGTTAAGTTTTAGATTGAAATATCTGCTTACAACTTTTTTATAAATTGCATTGTCTAGGTTTGAATGTAAGTAAAATTTACTTTAAATCTCTTTAATAGAATGTCCAGCTGGTTCTCTCTTAGAGCATGTCGTAAAATTTGACTGAGGGATAGCATCTTCTCCAACATGCTAGACTATACGGGCGTTGGGCTGATCACCGGTCACCATGGTTCACTATAGCCATCTTGGGACTTTGAATCAGGAGCAGCTACAAGTTTTCTTATGACTCTGCTCACCCCATTGGGGATACTTGCTTGATAATATGTAGGTATGTAGTATTTTACCACTTATCATAAAAAGCTTAAAAAATTCGTGGTGCAACTGACCGTCCCTTCAAAAATGTGCCAGATTTATGTGAATATCGGTTGAGAAAAGGACAAAGTCGAGATCTCGATATATCTCGCACACAATATGGTGAGATTAGTCGATTGGCGACGCTTCCTTTGTGTAAATACCAAACGTCTCATACGTTAGCAAAGGAATGTATAAACGGCAAAAATATATGTTTGAATGTTATTCTCAAGACCATAAATATATGCTAATTAGAGCATTGTATCGTAAACTATATGAAAGCTTCATATTAATATCAATGCTAGCTTATGCTGTTTGTTTGGAAATTCTACTTCCTACTAATAAATATGGGAAAGTTTTGTTACTATGTTATTTATTAAAACACGCTTTGGCTTAATTGATATTTATGAAGCTTTGAGAACATATAGAAGGGTTATTAGAGTCTAGAAATCTAAAAATAATAATTTTATGTACTGCTACCAGTCATGTCACCAATACTTTCGAACCAGTGTTGTGAAAGCATTTGAAGTGGGCCTCAAAAGCTCTTTTCGCTCACTTGATTTTCGCCAAATGCGGTTAGCTTTTCCGACTTTGGTACATCAAATTACAAATTCCACAACATCCTGCCGACTTCTGTCTATCGGTAATCACCAACAAGTCCGGCCATATACGGCCTCGGGTACGACCACGTAGCAGTAAATGACCATATTTTCACACCTCCACCAGTTTGTAATTGCAGGCAAATTGGCTTGTTTTATATCGAATAATAATATAATAGAGCTGTTTACGATATGCCGATTATGGAGTGTTGGTGTAATTATTTAATCTAGTTTTCGCCAGAACTGGATTGAAAAACTACGTTTTACTGTAGGTATATTTGTAACTTTTATTACCAAATAGCGTTATTTGAGAGTACTGGTGGCCAAGTGGGGTCCGGGTTCAAGTCCTGGAAACTCCGAGCATAGCTCTTTCCATAGTTCGCTGAGCGACTTTGAAGAACTAATATTAATGAGAAAGTTTTTGAATATGTGAACAGGTACAGGTTACTTAGGTAACAGTGGGTAGTTCAGTAACTAACTAGGAAGGTATAAGTTCCCACAAACATGCGGTCGCATTGAATCGTACACCGATCGCGAAGTTATTTCAACAAGAATGCGATGGAGTAGGCTTTATTGCAATGAAATGGCCTTTAGATATGAATAAATAAGATGGTATCTATTTTATCCTTAGATTGCAATGATTGTAATCTCTATTTATCCTTGGATGTAATTATATTACTCTCGAATTGTTGATAAAAATCTTTTTCGAATTAGTTTAGACAAGCCTCTGTTTCGCTTAGGGGTAAATTACCTACATCCAAATGCCAATACCTCTATCATCGAATCAATACACATTATGAATGCCTAAAAATGATCTTCCGTACGGGGACATAGGTACATTCATGGCCTGCTTTAACATTCAAACACACTGACGCGGCATGTTTTTAATCCTGACGAATAAGAGGGCTGATATAATTTTGTAGTGTAAGTCTGTGCATCTGTGTGTCTGTCTGTGACATTGTTGCTCCTAACCGAATGGATCGATTTTGATGCGATTTTTTCTGTTTGAAAGCTAATATGATCGAGATGATTCTTAGCTATACGTTATGAAGGTCTGTTGAGACGTTTGAAGATCATCAGCTCATTTCCTACTTGACAAAAAGATCTTCCGATTCTCCGAAAAGAAGGTCAGATTGATTTACGGTGTTCTGTTCGGGGGTTATTAATATATTTAGAAATCAAACGAACTTACCTTGTGATGCTTGATTCCAATTATGTGAGTGTATCGTCCGAAGAGCGTTCATTATGCCATACATCATTTTTGGTATATTTTGTATGCGATCTTTCACACAGCTGGGACAATCCTTTTATTTCAATTATTTCGTTATGTTTTGTACTGTGGGATAGTATCCTCCAACATGATGAGATACAATAAGCAAGTATGTATTCCCAAGGAGGGTTGACGTCAGGCAGGCGGCCGGTCATAAAACACCTTAGCCAAAACTCTTACACCATGATCTAAAAAAGATCATGCTGTGCCGACCCCACATAGAGTGGGATAAGGGCAGGAAGATGATGATGATGATGATGATGTTTTGTAAGATGGTGTATCTACTCCATGGCTTTGTTCATGCGGCGAGGTGGACAATTAGGTGACACAATTGCGACGCGGTCTGCGCAGGCGCCGCTTGCAAATTATCAGTTGCCACTAATATGTCTGTCACTGGTAATTACACTACAAGTAAATTCCTTTGAGGGTGAGTTACGAGTTGATTGAGGTAAGTACAAAAATCTTCACAAACTTACGGATTTATAATATTAATAGGATGTCGTGGATAGTACTGTACTATCCATAAATCCGTAAGTTTGTGAAGATTTTTGTACTTACCTCAATCAACTCGTAACATCTTCATGATGACGACCTCGGTGGCGTGGCGGGCGGGTGCTCGGCTGAGACGCAAAACGCGCGGATTCGATTCCCACTACGGAAGAAATGTTTGTATGTTCTGCAAATATTTCTTCCGGGTCTGGGTGTTGTAGTATTATGAATTAAAAGTATAAGTATGTATTTACAAAAGAAAAGTATATAAGTATTCTATCAGCCATCTGGTGCCCATAATACAAGCTTTGCTTAGTTTGCTTAGTGATGGAGCTGTGTGAAATGTGTACAAATATTTATTTATATAGAAAGCCAACATACTTACTAATGTCGTGAACTGTTTCTTTAAAAATAAAGTAAGTCCAGTATCCACGTGTACGCACAGTGCAATGATTTCTAAATTGTCCGCCATTCTGTTTTGTTGTTAAAAATAAAGTAATTTGGGATATAAATTTTGTATCCTAGATTCTCTGCCAAGAACTAAATTGCTTCTCTGCTGGACTGGGAGGAAAGAAAAAAACATAGAATGCGGCCAGCTGCTTCTCTCACCGAGTATGTTGTAAAAGACGACTAAGGGATAGTATCCTCTCCAACATGATGAGATACAATAAGCATTTCCAAAGAGGGTTGACGTCAGTTGGATTGTTCTATGCGAAAAATGTATTTGCACTATTACCAGTACTCTCAAACGGTGAAGGAAAACATCATAAGGAAACCCGCAGCTTAGTCAGCTCCGTACGTATTGACCATGTCTTTCCTGTGGACAAGGCCGACTAAGCTGAGAGGATGGTATAGGTGCTGGGCAAGCCTACTCCATCTTAATTCGTCCCGGGCACTACAGCGTCCGTTAGTGAAGGTAAAAGTTTCCTCCTGACGCTGTATAAATCATCTACTATAGATGGTAAAAGGCCTTTTTTTTGACGTCAGGCAGACGTCATCAGCCTAAAAGCAGTCCACTGGACATAGGCTAACCCTAATGAGCGCCATTGCGCCCTATTTTCGACTTGACGCACCCAGAGTCTGCCTTTCACAAATCGTCATTCCACATAGCCGGAGGGCATTATACATTACGTATGTCGAGTCGCGGTCGCCATTCAACAATAGAAAATGAAAATTGACGTGAAATTTGACAAACCATAAACGGAAACCACAAAACATCTATTTACCCGCAAAAGAGTTGTGTCAATACATGTCTTGTGATTGCGTAAAACTGTGAAGAAGCTTTTATAAATCAGCTTGAGCTATTTTACTTGTTAGTCATCTATTTAGAAAATGTATTTTATGATTTTTGTGTTAAATAATCAGACCACACAGAGTTTAATTAAGGCGAATTTGTTTTATGTCAAACAAAACTTTAATAAAACGCAGCTTATTAAAAATAAATAAATAATAGATAGAAAATTAAGCTCATTTCTTATATATTATACCGAGTGCCTTAAAGTTTTAATTATTAATTAAAAATTAAACAATAATTGTGAATAATAAATAGTTAGGTTGCAAAGAGCTTTGAGTTGGTATACGATACGATAAAATGTGCCCGAATTCACACACACACACACACACACACACAGTCAGTCAGGAAAAAATGACGAAAAGAGGTTACTGATCACGGTCAAACGTTAGTTAAAACGGCACGGAACGTCAGACGTTGAAAGTTAATAGATTGGACGGCTTTAAGAACACATTCGCCTTAACATCGCCGAAGCGATGGATGGCACAGCTCCAAGAACAGACAGATCAATAAAATTCTGAAAAAAATATCTTTTAGCGTGTTTTGTTCTTTGGAAGTGTCGATTGAAACACTGTTGTTGCGTCAAATGGAACATAAGTAGATAGTATTTGAGACACAGTAAAACGTCAAAAGTCGGAAGTAGTTGATCAAGCGAGCGAAGCGAGAGGCATCTTCGTGGCAACTTGACCGATTTGGCGTTATATGTTTGTGGATATGTTTTTAATCCAATCTGTATAAAACTTGGTTAGTCAATATAATGTGCTATGAATATTTGCCAGGAAGCATGTGAGCTTAATCGGTGTAGGAATTGTAAAGATATTGGGTTCTCAAGGGGATAAAAAATAGACCTCGCATACTAGATCTCAGCTCAGGGCGAACTACTAGTTTATTTAGTTGTATCTGTTTTTTCATATTTTACTGTTTATATATATTTTTAAATAATATTATGTTAATCTTAATTTTGTTGTGAGAGAAAAAAAAAATTCATCATTATTGTTTACTAGCAGCCGCCCGCGGCTTCGCTCACGCGGTACCCAGATAAAAAGTACCCTATTATTTTTATATTATAGATTATTTAGTAGAATCTTTTGGTATCTATTTAAATCTAATTTAATATTTGGAGTAGGTACCGATAGAAAATAAATATTGTTATTTCATCATTATTGTTTATTATTTAGTAGAATCTTTTGGTATCTATTTAAATCTAATTTAACATTTGGAGTACAGATAGAAAACAAATATTATCGAGTTTGTTACTTCGTAATCAATCAATAAACTTAGGTACAACTTGAATGCTCCAACGATCTCCACATGCATGTATTTAGTAGAATCGTTATTTCTTATGATAGACTTACGAAGCTAATTTGTAGACATGGAATCAGCATACGAACTTACCTGTAACAAAACAAATAGGTAGGTAAGTAATAATAGTAATAATCTATAATATAAAAATGAATCGCAAAATGTGTTGGTAAGCGCATAACTCAACAACGCCTGGACCAATTTGGCCAAATCTTTTTTTAAAATGTTCGTTGAAGTTCAAGGATGGTTTTTACGGCGAGAAAAATTAGAATTATTGCTGGAAAAACCCTAAAAATAGCCCTTTTCTTTTTCCCATACAAATGATTACAACGTAGGCACAAAAACTGCCACATTACAAATCTTTTTGACAGGACGAAGTCTGTCGGGTCAGCTAGTTAATAATAAAAATGAATTGCGTAAGTTTGTGTGATTGAGCAATGTGTGTAAGTTTATTCCAATCAATCTCCGTACCTGAGAGAGCACTGGTCTAGTGGTAGAGACCCCCGCCTTCCGATGCTAAGGTCGTGGGTTCAAATCCAGTCGTAGATCAATGGATTTTTCTTTTCGAAAAAATTATGTGCGCTATACCAGAAAAGTTTGAAAACATGTGTGTCACGTGCACGAAAGGAGCCTTTGAGGTGCACTTTAAATCCTTTCATCACACTAGTTCGAACGAACTAGTGACACTACTAGATAGATAGATTTAGTTGTAATAACACGGTTCTAACTCTTAAATCGAAGTATATTCTTAGTTTCAGCCTAATCCGTTCAGCTGTTACAAAGTTAAGTAAGACCAAATATAACCCACAAACTTTCGCATTTATAATATAAATGTGTTGCCAAAATTTCATTCCAAAAGCGCTGCATGTTTTTCCTCATACACACAACAAAATACCTTAAACAAATATAGCTAAACAGCATAAACCACAACAATCTTAGCCTACTCAGTCATAAGCATGTCTGTACTATAAATAACAATTTGGCAGATCTCAGAAGCTTCCTAACGTAACAGGTCATGCACCTGCAGTTTGCTGAAACTCTGGTACTTTCAGAACATCCTCTGTCTCTTTCACACTCATAGAGACTCGCAGGTAGGAGTTTCTCTTTCTACGGCCTTGGAAGGTTAATAGCCAGGTGTAAATCTTTCGACACGCCTTCCCAAGCTAATAAACCAGACGAAACGCAAAATCTTTGCCCTTTCTCAGGAAGTCACTGAATCCTAAATAAATATGTACAAGATATAATAACACAATAAGCGTTTTTTCCGCGGCATGGTAGCCCCGAATAGTACACCAAGTTTCAAATCAATCGGACTAATGAAAATTGGTAAGAACATCAAATGGGAAATGGGTTGATGATCTTCAAACGTCTGAGCAGATCTTCATAAATTATGGCTCAGAACCATGTCGATAACATCAGCTTTCAAATAGAAAAAACTGCATCAAAATCGGTTCGTCTGTTCAGGAGCTATGATGCCACAGACAGACACACAGAGATATACCACAAACTTATAACACTTATTTTTAGTTGAGGGTTAAAAATGGCTTATGTGATGGTCTATAGAGATATTAACATGGCTATGAACGAGTATAATCTTAAGTTTTATTCACATTTGTTCTTTCGTCACGCCTTGAGTCCCAAACAAATTTTCATGCTTCCATTCTAACTTTGTAAATACCGTTTGTAACGGTTATTTGACTGTTTCTGAATGACTAATTTCTTGTATTTTGTGAATTATATTTGTATTAGTTGTAAGTTTATTTCTGTTAATAAATGTTTCTTTAGTAATAAACTTTCTTATTGGTTAGAAGGATTTCACCTGTCACCATGGTTCACCATATCCATCTTGGGACTTTGAATCAGGAGTGGCTGCAAGTTTTCTTATGACTACTTGTGGCTCTGCCCACCCCATTAGAGATTTGGGCGTGGTAATGTACATACATACTTTTAAGAATGAAAGTTCTCACATTGACAGTATTAAAAAAAATACAGTTTTAATTTCATTACTACTACTAGTGTCACTAATTCTTTTGAACCAGTGTGGTGAAAGTAAGGTGCACCTCAAATGCTCATTTCGTGCACATGACACATGGTTTGAACTTAAGTTTAGATGGCAGTATTACATTTAACATATTGATAAACTAATTACATCTGGAAATGCTTGTAGAGAATGAAAAATATTGTGACGTAGTACGTGGTTTTCCTTGGCTTGTTTGCGTGGGTAGGAAATTCGGGGCCATGAACATTTTATTTTATTGTGTTGGGTTGGGTTGGAGTATAAATACTATGAGGGTATATTTAGTAAAAAAACAAATTAGGTCAATATAAATAGTGGTCTTATGTTGAGCTTCAGATCACATTCAACAAGTGTGAGAGTTTTCTTTCGCCGTTTGAGTAGGTACTGGTAGGTATAGTTCGTTAGAATAGGTACATTTACCGAACAGAAAAATGGTGCACGACCGATTTTGAAGCCACGATGTAAGTCAAGGCCGCTACACCTAGACCACCAATGCTCTTATCCACTGATGACATGCATGCAACTAAATCAGGTTGAACAAATTAAAATAAAATACATGTCATAATCACACACTTATTACACCCACTGTTTTCAGTTACTAACTACACTCAAAAATAAATAGAATCTCGCTTGTGTATTTTATAATTAGGGCAGTAAAATTAGCTGCAAAATCTCGGTCTAGGTCGAATTAACCTTTTGCCATTTTACTGTTAAAACTTGAAATGCCAGATCTATTCCGTCACAATTTGCTTTTCGTTGTAAAAATTGGTGCAGTGCCAATATTTTTATAATAGTTTAGGTCAATCACCTCAGACGCAGACTGACAGTTATAAATAAGCAGATAAGTGAGTATATAATGTGTGTGATTCTCTGCTGGACTGGAAGTAAAGAAAAAGCATAGAATGCGCCCAGCTGCTTCTCTCCCCGAGCATGACGTAAAAGTCGACTAAGGGATCGTATCCTCCAACATGATGGATCATCTATATGGGCGATGGGCTGATCATCTGTCACCATGGTTCACCATATTCATCTTAGGACTAAATTAGAAGTGGCTGCAAGTTTTCTTATGTTTACTTGTGGCTCTGCCTACCCCATTAGGGATACGGGCGTGATAATATGTATGTATGTATCTAATTTGTAACCAGTTTCATTATATAAAACTCCTAGCTACTTATGTTACTTGCTTTTATTTAATTTGAATTAAAAATTATGTTTACTACGTTTATGTTAAATGAAAAATATTTCTGAAAAAGACTGTTAACTAGTTTCAAAATTTTATTTTGATACCAGTTAAAGTCCCAATATTATCCTTTAACTGACTACTTATAAGGTACAATTTTATTTATCCATGTTGGTATCTGGCCTTGAAAATCAAGAATACGGCAAATATGATATGTAAATATTAATATAGAATCAGAACGCTAGAGTTAGGCAGGTATTTACTCAATGCCATGATTACGAATACCATCTGATATAAAGGTCGACGTCCGCTTATCTTAACGCGACAACTGAAATCTTTGACGTCGCAATGTTTTTGGAGAGAGTGCCCGGATGTGGGGTTACAATGTTTGTTGTGGAATTACTTTTGTCTGACTGTACTTCTGGTAAGTTTCAGGGCAAAATGGTCGCGCTCTCTAGATTAAACGTAAGTTTCTTCGTATCTTCTAATGAAGATGTATTAAATATTCCAAGACCGAGTAGTCTTCGAATATTTGGTGAAAGATGCAAATATCTGCGAATAAATCATTTGAGTAATGAGTGATTTTAAAAAGATTTTATAAATATCACCCAACAGTCACATACATAGTCCTGACCCCACACTAGGATTCCCTGTGTCGTGGGTATCAGAAACTACGAGTACCATGGTACCACAACACCCAGACCCGGAAGAAATATTTACAGATTACAGATCATACAAACATTTCTTCCGCAGCGGGAATCGAATCCGCGCCTTTTGCGTCTCTGCCGAGCAATCGCCCGCCACGCCACCGAGGCCGTCATAACTTACTACCTTTCAATATTGTCTATTATTGAATAATACGATATAATGAAGTTAAGAATATTCTAAGCAAAGTAAATAACGAGACACTCGCGTGTCTTCATAGTTCATCGGAGGATTGAATTTCATTAGGTTAGGGAGAGGACATGTCACAACACTATATTATAAAGCACGTTCTTGAGGATATTCTTGATTTAACTTCTCTGCTGGACTGGGAGTAGAGAAATAACATAGAAGGCGTCCAGCTGCTTCTCTCCCCGAGCATGTCGTAAAAGTCGACTATGGGATAGTATCCTCCAACATGATGAGATACAATAAGCAAGTATTCCCAATACACCTAGTTTATGACCTGGAATCTATCTATCAAGTCGTGTCACTAGTTCTTTCGAACCAGTGTGGAGGTTTTCGAACTCTTCAGGTTCTACGACATGCTGATTTCCTCACGATGTTTTCCTTCAACGTTTGAGAGTACATTTTTCGAATAGAAAAATCCATTGGTTCACGACCGGATTTGAATCACGATCTTGGGAGTGGCAGCTCCCATATGGTTCACCATATCCATCTTGGGACTCTTGGATCAGGAGTGGCAGCAAGTTCTCTTATGATTACTTGTGGTTCTGTTCACCCCATTAGAGATACGGGCGTGATAATATGTACTTATTAAATTTTTATTTAGGTAGACAAGTAAATAGATTTCACAAAATTTAAAAAGGTTTAATTCTAAAATTGCTTTTTTAAACATTTCCATACTTTGCACAAGTTTTAGGTATAAAATACCCTAAAATACATATCAAAATAGTTGATAGCGATAGAAAAGCGTTTATAGCTTGGCCAACTAACCCAGTAGACAAGGGGGTTATCTACCACGTCTACTGACTATTATCTAAATACATTATTGTATTATCAAAATCTTATCTTGGTTCATTAACCAAATAGTTGCAATAATATTCTAGAGTCATTAATAGCTTCGAGTCTTGGATAGATATACTCGTATAAATTTTGAATCTTCTCAAAACCAGGCACAATATATTTTTAGAATAAGAGCGTGAAGACTTTTTTTTTGCAGAATGTATTTGAAAATTCGATTCGACAACTTCTCTGCTGGACTGGGAGTAAAGAAAAGACATAGAATGCGTCCAGCTGCTTCTCTCCCCGAGCATGTCGTAAAAGTCGACTAAGGGATGGTATCCTCTCCAACATGATAAGATACAATAAGCAAGTATTCCCAAGGAGGGTTGACGTCAGGCAGGCGGCCAGTCATAAAACACCTTAGCCAAAACTCTTACAGCATGATCCAAGGAACATGCTGTGCCAACCCCACAAATAGAGTGGGATAAGGACAGGAAGATGATGAAGTTCGTATGAGCTAGTGGCCAACTCTAGTGACGGAGTTTTTAGGCCGCCTAAAGGCCTCCGTCGTGGCTTAACGACTTGAAAGCCGGGACCGACAATAACGTGTCCTCCAAAGCACGGAAGCGCCCAGCTCGTAATGCCACTTGCACCCATCCAAATTGTGACCGCGTACAACGTTGCTTAACTTCAACGATCAAGAACGTCTAAGCAAGCTACTCCACGAGCGCTATGTCTTATGATTAGGTAGAGTCAGAAACACAATTATACAAAAATGATTCCAGTTAGTCGCTGGTGTACCATTCAGGCCATCAAAGTATGCTCCTTTAATGTCCTGAGAGCCTACCTAGAACAAAGTTTATATATATAGTTTGAATGAAATTAAATTAAATTAAAAATTGTTTATTCATAACAGAACAAGTTGGACAAATTTAACAAGTAAAACGATGAGACTGCAAAAGTTTTGAAACTGCGACTCAGTTTCAACGCCCACCTCCTAAACATGGGAGTTGGTTCTGTAAACTTCTGTAGTTAAATTATTTATCTATAAACTATATTACTACTGAATCTAGTTATATTAATTGAATCGCTCAGTCTATCGCTTCGCTCGTGCACCACTCCTGATGTAACCCGACACTAGAAGTTCCATCAAGACGTACCGCGGCTCGCTTCACACTTTCACAGCATCACGCGATACGATGGGAAGTTTCTCATTAGACAAAATGTTTATAATTAAACGTTGGAAATCCGGTTAATATGCAAACTTAAAATACCCCCGTCAAATAGAAAAAAAAATCTTCTTAAACTTTTGTTTCTGGTCTGCAGCCGCCATTACTGCTTCTTGTATCACTAGATCTGTCAAACCAGTGTGGTGAAAGGATTAGGTATGATTACGAATCAAAGAGACTCCTTTCAAGAACATTTAGCAGTCATTTATGAACCTTTACTTCCAAAACGGTTACATGTTTTTCGAGTTATAAATTTCGACCTGCCATTTTAATTTGTTTGATCTAAGAGGTATGTTGATGACTACATTATGTACCCTAATGGGTCCTTTCATAATTAATAAACATTAAAAAAAACAATTTGCCCCTTCGAGGATTCTAAGCGGCTACACAATTTGCAAGTCAAATGTTTAATTTTCATTCTGTACTTACTAAAACATTTCAGAGGATCAACGACCTCGCTTTAGGGACAAACCATTCAGCCTTCCCTTTGAGCATAAAACCTAAAAGCCTAGGCCGAATAAATAAGATAAGCTTCCCCAAAACAAACAGCCAAAGCTATGAAATGGAAAGAAAAACCCATTTCAGTTTCATTGGCCTTGCTTAAAAGCCTTTATATTCATGAGCCTACTTTAATATTCATTTACTTACTTTCCCAAACGGGTTCACTGACGTCCAGCGAAATTACTCAAAAATTCAAAGCCCTCTGCAAATTATACGCAAATTGCTCTTAAACACACGTCTGCTCGCTACGAAGGTTTGTTTACATCTGACGTCGGCATTCGAAATTCAAACGTTCTCAAACGCCATTGGTGGGCCTAATTTTGACTGAACGTATCATTAGCAAGATGAAGTTATCAAAAAGAGAAAATTGGTGGTTGAGTTTTGCCGTTATGGTGTGTTTGTTTTTCTGTTATTTTATTGTTTTTAAGTCATCGGGTTGTCCGAAAGCACCATTATGGGTGGTTTAGCGATTATGGCGGAGAAATTATAAGTTTTAAGTTAGGTGCTTGTTTGCTTTCGCCTTGTGGTTAAAACTGACAAGATGTGCAATTTTATTAATTTGCTTCCACTGAGAACAAACGAAATCAGCTTTGGAGTTTCATATTCTAATTACGATGTAATGTGATCACGAGGGTGTTAGGGGGTAAAAAAATAAGAAGAAAACATAATGAGCCAACCCCACAATAGTCGGACAAGGGCCGGGAGATCACGATAAGTTTAATTTCATCATCATCAACCGACTATACCGTTTCTGCCGTCCATCGGCTTTCTTCTAATCTTATCTTGATATTAATTTAATTGAATAAAATTAAATCGGGCTATAGCTAAAAATAATTAATTCCCACAACTAATAGTACTTTACAAGTTATTTCTAATCTTTACGAGTAAATATTATTATAGGCATGAGTTACATCACCTGTTAGGGTTGGACTACATGTAAGGCATGTTTCAGCCTCGATGACCATTTTATTCCTACTACCTTGCTTTAATTATATTTTGAAGATGAAGACTTCCGCCATTGACCTTTGACTATTGACACCTTACATTATACTGAAAAAATCAGTCCCAAGCAAGAGTGAGCTAAAGATATCACATTTTGTTCTGGTTTTTGAACCGTTGATTTAGATTTAGCCGACTTTACGATGCTAGAGGAGGGTTATGTGTTCACTAGTTTAATGATCATCTGTTGGGTTGTAGCTTCTAATGTATTGATCAGATTTTGACAAATAAGGTGTCAAATCATGATGAGAATGACAAAGACTATAATAATGACAGTTGACTATGACGGTCATTAAAGGGAGTTTCCCACACTAAATTAAAAAAAAAAAACTCGTGCAATAATATAATTACGGTATTAAATGAAAGGGTTTGAAGTCATTTCGGAAATGTGTTGTAGGGTTTTAGTTATTTCTGGTTATTGCTGGATTGTGCTGATGTTTTGTTTGACCCTAGCATGCGCTGTACCGTGCTCTTAACAATAAACTTCGCAAGGAATGCTTATTTGTACACAGGGTGTTTGAACGGATGAAAAGAATCGTTTATGTTCTTTAAGTTTATTGAAAACGTTCAAATAATCAATTCTATGGTAAACATATCGTAATCGATGAAAAGGGATTTTGCTGTTCTACTAGATTCTTTGGTACATGAAACTAGTAGGTACTAGCACTTTTAAAGGATTCTTTCGTGCACTAAAGTAAGTAAGTTCGTATATGCAAGTGGCCAACTCACGTGACGTAGATAGTTTTTAGGGCGCCCGAAGGCCTCCGTCATGGCTTAACGACTTAAAAGCCGGGACTGACAATTTAACGTGCCCTTTGAAGCACGGAAGCGCTCAGCTCGTAATGCCGCCTGCGGTCACCCATCCAAATTGTGACCGCGCACAACGTTGCTTAACTTCAACGATAAATCAAGAACGCCTAAGCAAGCTACGCCACGAGCGCTTCAATGTTATTCAAGCACATGTACTATGTATATTACAAGTTTCATTCAAATCCGTTCGGCCGTTATGGCGTGATTGAGGCACAAACATCGTCACACCCTCACAAACTTTCGCATTTATAATATTTATAATATTATTTATTTTTAGTCACAAAATGGGCCTGTACTTATAAAATGGCGCTAGGCTTGCAATCAGTCAGTGCTGAATGAAACTAAGGGTAGAGTTCAAAGCAGGCGGAGCCGAGGGCGTGAGCTATAATCGTTAATTAATTAGTAGATACAAATACCTCGGGCATTCCTTCCGGGGCACCCTATCATTGATTGAAACTCCATTTTGAAGAACACGACAAGCGCTATAACGGAAGTAATCTGCCAACCTATACTAAAATTATTATGTCTTCATTCCATGACTTTAAAATAGTATAACTTTTTAAACTATCATGGTTATAAACAAGTTAAGGAGCAAGCAATTTGGTTAAGGAGGTGGGCGTTGGTAGCTACGACACAGTTTTTCTTAACCCTTAATAGGGCGAAGATAAAAAAAAACGAAAAACAAAGTTCTAAGTGTTTATTTATACGTTTAATAGGACCCTTTTTTACATTTCTCATAAAAATCTAAAAATATTTAATCACAAGTACGCGAAAATTCGGTGGTAATCATTTTACCATCGCCCGTTTACGTTTTGGTGTCGGTGGTAATTACTTGACCTTAGCCCGTTGTGGTAAAGTGAGATGAAGCACTTGGCTGGTACAGTCCAAAGTCTCTCCTTCATCTGGAGCAACGTGATAGGATTTGAAGCATGGTGTGGCACATAAAGCTACTTTGCAGATATCGCAAACAATCCTAGATCGTTTTTGAGTATTTTTTGTACTGCAAAATCGGCATCTGGTAAATTTCCCTTGGTCTTCTGGGTAGTGTGGCACTGAAGACTTTCTGATTTCAGCGGGTACACCGAAATTTCCACCTTGTTTGTTCCTAAAAATAACACTAACGGTTCTTTTTTTGCCTGTGTATCCATCAATGAGACTGCGAGCCAAACGAAGTCTGAAATCTCGGTGTGCGTGAACCATTTGCCTGTGAGTTTGTATGTAGGCTATGTACGCGTTGATGATAGCTGTCTCGAAATCAGGCGCTTCACCAAATAATCTTGAAAGACCTCGCGAAACTTCATCGTCGTAATCCAGCACGCAACCGCCCAGGAGTGGTTCTTCCGAGACACTTTCGTCGCTACTTTCAATAGCGGTGAGATCATCTTCTAAAATACCGGCGATAATACTATCAGATAACTCCTTTTTCTTCGACATTCTCCTGAAATAACAAGTACGCTAATGGGTAACGGTAACTATATTACCACCAAATACTACTAAGTTGATGCAAGCGGGCAATGGTAAAAATTTTACCACCGAGTTTACGATGATTTTTCAATAAGTACAAGTTTCATGTCAAAAGTTAATCTACCAGTTATGCAGGAGCATATAATCAATTATCCTTCCAAATAAAGCAAAACCACTTACCGGAATCTTGTTAGAACAAAGTTTTAACTTTATTGCGCCAAAAACCTCCGATGACTAAAATTCTTAGTTATTTTTTTTTGAATGTGGGGAGTTTGCAAACTGTCACAGTTACCGTTATTGCCAGTACTAATAAAAGTTTTAGGGGTATTCACACGTTCTAAATATTGATTAGGAGTAATTGTGAATAGAATGACTCATGGTCTATGGTCATAAAGCTGAGGTAGTAAGCAGTTGTCCTTTGCCCTATTAAGGGTCTACTGTAGCTATCATCGTTTACAATTAGTTAATAAAACCATTGTAAACTTTGTTCCCAATAATAAAAAAAACATTACGGGATATTTACCATGGTTCCATGTTTATTGAAACTTTCAAAATTCTTAGTAAATATCCCGTTATAAGTGATCTTATAATGATTTAAAATGGCAGCGGAGTAAAACAATAAAAACTAACGAAGTTAGAAGTGTAATACTAAACATTTTTTTGGGCGTATGTTCAGTAAATATTTTTTTGTAATGCCATAAAAGTTATTAACTTGATGGCAAATGTTTCGTCAGAAATAACTATCTCCCTATGTACCTACTGTTTTAATTGCACACTTATTCGAAAGTGAAATTCTCTGCTGGACTCTGTAAAATTACCTAATTCTCTGTCGAGAGTAAAAAAAAGATATAGAATGTATCCAGCTGCTTCTCTCAGATGGACTGATCACTCCTGACGCCATGGTTCACCATATCGATCTTAAGACTTTGAGTCAAAAGCGGTTGTAAGTTTTCTCATGATTACCTGTGACTCTGCCCACCACATGGGCGGGATAATATGTATGTATGTTCGGAAGTGGGATTCAAACCCTCTTCATTAAGAAATCGCCAAATATATTAACTACGCCAATTAACTTATAATATAACAATGTGCCCGAAATCTTTGCAAGAAGACACATTAACACAAGAAATAAATCTATTTTCTAAAAAACTAAATTACTATAAGTGTCGGAGTGTTATGACGGTGATTTTATGACGATCACAGTTTCATAGCAAACCTTAGTCTAGTACGCAATGATCCTAATATCGATTAGTGGTTATTTGTGTGCCCCCGCCCTAACGGGGCCGTTTTAAACCGGTTTGAACTGATTTTAATTTATAATGTTAATGGGGATGGAACAAGTAGTGTGGATACGCCCTTATCTGAATCCTGCTAAAATTATAAAACAGAAAATTCAAAAGTGCTTTAACTTCACTTTCAGATCAATTGAGACACGTCACTTTAGGTGAAATAACGCCTGTTCGTACCGCGACTAAGCATGGAAGATAGAATCGGCTGTAAACGAAGCGTCACGGACATTGCCGAATACCCCCGAAACCTTCATCGGCTTGGCCGACTAGTCGGCCTCTTTACAACCGACTAATCGGCTAGTCGGCTAGTCGGTCGGTCAAAGTCATAGTCGGCACATCTCTAATTTTAAACTTATACAGCGTACGTGCGTACTAGCAATTGATAAACTTAAATTTACCAGAAACGAATAACATTTCTGAGCTTCATCAAATATCATATCCATACTAACATAACCTCCAAACTATGCTATTAAATCACAATAAATGAAAATATTTATATTTATTAGGGCACTACAACTATTTAGGGTGAATTATATTATCAAGGGGTCTATAAACATACCGTTTGTTAAAGTATCATGGTGACCACCCATGATTATTTATTTATCTCATAATAAGTATTATCCATACTAATATAATAAGTGCACAAGTAACTCTGTCTGTCACGCCTAAACCGCTGGACAGGATATCGATAAAATTTGATAAATTTGGCGGTTTGTTTAAAAAAAAGTCGCGGGAAACTGCTAGTCTTGCTCTTACGCTACCAACTGACTAAAAATCAACGCGCAATCTAAATGTCCCAGAAGCATTTTTGGAGGGTATATTCCTTTTATGATGTATGAATTAAATAAATAAATATTTGTGGACATTTCACATAGCACCATCTAGCCCCAAACTAAGCAAAGCTTGTACTATGGGAACCAGATGGCTGATAGAATACTTATATACTTTTTTTTGTAAATACATACTAATAATACATAATACTACAACACCCAGACCCGGAAGAAATATTTGCAGAACATACAAACATTTATTCCGTAGCGGGGATCGAACCCGCACCTCTCGCCATTGAGGTAGTCGGACTAAGGAAGGAATTCCCGAAATTCAACTCTTAGACGCAGTGGAAAGATGGAACTTTGTATAAAACTACTAAACGCGGACAAAGTCAGGGAACTCCACGAGTCATATATTGTAGGGTGTCTTTATTATGACGTGGGTTGTACCTCATTGTCACTTTATGATGTATGACTTTTAATTCATATATTGAGATATTAAAATATTACAATATAAACGAGTCCGAGAAATAAAGCTACGAATAAACCGACGCTGATAAACGCAGCTAGCGACAGACCGAACAGGGTAGAAACTGGCAAAAAGTTTAGTTCCCTTTATGCTCGGGTCTGAAATTCGTTATTGTGGATTAAACTGGCAATATCAGTATAAATAACATATTTTAAGTTCTACATAATTATACCCAGTTCCTATATTGAACGGACGATGGACCATAGCAATATTGTTATCTGTCGTCGAAAAGTATATTTAGTTTGTCGCCCAACCAATGTTACTATGGTAACCTACCATCCGTTATCCGATAGTAGAATATAAGAATAAGGCATTGTACCAAAAACCTTTGTTTTATGTCGGGGGTACATTCATCAAAACATGCTTTTTAGATTTATCTCCTGAATAAGCAAGGAGGTATCTATGAAGATAATGATAATTTAAAACGCATCTCATAATAGTGATCGTGATGTTATTCTTGATCTCGTAAGAGGTTATTGACTGACAGTGTTGTAAATAGTTCTATCTGCTATTTATTACTATTGTTATTTTTATGTTTGTATTTTGTTATCCTAATTTTGTAATTGTTTATAATTCATGGCGCATCGGTGTAGTACCGTAATGCCGTGTTATTATTGTTTGAATAAATTTGAATTTGAATTCTCGCGGCAGTTTGGGCGCGATCTAATGATACTGTTTAGTGCCTCACATAAAATTTGATGGTTAACTGAACATGTTGTATCACAGATTTCAGTTTTAATAGAGCATTGGAGGGCGAACTCGCTTTTCAACGCATTTGTTTTTTAAGCTTTAGCAAATCTGCCTTCCTGTTGAAGAACACAGTAACTATGTCAAAAATCTTTGGTAATCTTCATACATACAAACATATTACCATACCCGTATCCGGGGCGGGGTAGAACCACAAGTAACCATAAGAAAACCTGCAACTACTCCTGCTCCGAGAGTTGAATGGTGAACTATGGTGACAGGTGATCTGCCCATCGCCCATATAAATGGTCCATCATGTTGGAGAGGATACTATCCCTTACGACATGTTCGGGGGGAGAAGCAGCTGGACGCATTTAATGTTTTTCTTTACGACTGCAGTCCAGCAGAGAAATACTTGCTAATCTATCCTGACGCCACTCTATAAAAGTAAACTCCTTGTTTTTCTTTGCAAACCTTAATAGAATTAGGTATCAACAAACCGTTAGTCGCCCTAAAATGTCTGTTATCGTGAGGTTTATTGTTTCGTATTGGTTATTGAACTTTTGAAATATAAACTATGTTATGCTGACGTCACTTTAGCTGAATTTTTTCGTGTAAGAATAGGCAGGCCCCTTATTCGCTATGACCAAATGAAACTTGACAGCTCGTAACTTGTTTGTAAACTCGACGTGTTTTTGCAATACAAAATAGTCATTTAAAGAATGCGATAACACGGTGATTCCACAAACGTGCTCGCGTTACGTCTTGTTAGAACTAAGGCCTTTTACCATCTATAGTAGATGATTTATACAGCGTCATGAGGCAACTTTTACCTTCACAGACGGGACGCTGTATTGCCCGGGACGGGCACTATGTCCCGGGAATTGAGATGGAGAAGGCTTGTCTAGCACTTATACCATCCTCTCAGCTTAGTCGGCCTTGTCCACAGGAAAGACATGGTCAATACGTGCGGAGCTGACTAAGCCGCGGGTTTCTTCACGATATTTTCCTTCACCGTTTGATAGTACTGGTACAGCGCACATACATTTTTAGCTCAGAAAAATCCATTAGTACCTACACGACCGAATTTGAACCCACCTTAGGATCGGAAGACAAGGTCACTACCAACTAGACCACCAGTGCTCTAGTATATCAGAACCGTAGTAAATGGAGATCTGTGGTTTCTGCCAACCTAGTGTTTGAAGGAAGAATTAAAATCGCTTGCTCATCTAAAATTGCGGATTTAAGGCACACCACACAAGTCAGCTTATCTCTTCCGTGTGCTAACCCTAAAGGCGATACACACGAGTCCCGGCACCTTTGCGGTGAACGAGAGATAACAGTTTTGTTAATGGATCACGTAAGAGTTGTGTGGACTTGCCCTTTCAAATATCAATTATTATTAGGTTACCATAGTACAAGCTTTGCTTAGTTTGGGGCTAGATGGCGCTGTGTTAAATGTCCACAAATATGTATTTATTTATTTACTAGCTGCCGCCCGCTTAGCTCGCGTGGTACCCGGATAAAAAATAGCCTACAAACAAAACAAACAAACATATCAATTTATTGACATAATAAAATGGTTACAATATAAATTAATCCATAGGCTCCTGAACTAGTAAAAACTGTGTTTCAGGAGCCAACGGCTTCTCCCATGAGATAGGACAATTATTATTATGCCGACAATTTAACTCTAAATGAATATAATACTCAAACAAAAAAGTATGAAAGGAAAAAAAAATGAAAGGTAGAAAAAAAAGAAGATATATATATATATATATATATATATGTTAATCCAGTACATGTACTATGTATATTCCAAGTCTCATTCAAATCCGTTCAGCCGTTTAGGCGTGATTGAGGCACAAACATCCAAACATTCAAACATCCTCACAAACTTTCGCATTTATAACATAAGTAAGATTCAAATAATCATGGTACTGGTAAATAGTTCTGGGTCTCATCTATAACATTAAAACATTAATTGATGATTGCAGACTTACTTTTTTATATTCACTTTGCATAAAGTGACTTTCTAAATACCTACTTTTGACAAAATAAAGTGAGCATATCCTTAAAAAGCTGCATTAGGTTTGAGCGTATACTGAATTATTTTCGTCTTATCCACACAATTCTTTGATTAAAATTTATTACGAAATTCGTTTGCTAAGCGACGTGTGAGTGGTTTATATCTCTTAACCCGGCTGATAAGCCACGGAACCCTTTTAAACGATGTTCTCTCTCAAAGTGACATGCGAAACTCTGAGCTGCGTACTGATTGGCCGAGCTGCCTCACGAGGCCGCCGCGCGAGGCCAGTGCCCGCCTCGTCAGGAAGTGCGTCGCCTGCAATTTGGTTTGCCTCGGGCGTTGCACGTACTGACTAAGCGAGCACTTGCCTCGCGGTGCAGCCTCGCGAGGCTACTCGGTCGGACAACACAAAACACATTCTAAGGAGAAAAAAGATTTAGTTCCCCAAGGCATCATAGATGGCGCTTATTTGTAATTTTGTTGATCCCTTAAGATTATAATTCGGAAATCAATTATCTAATCGGACCAATCAGGTGATCGTTTGTTCTCTATGGTGGGTGTTCCGGTCAAAACGCTACTTTATTAAGTTTATTTTTAAGAATTTTGCTTTTGGAACAATTTATTTTCCATCGAGCATTTTTTTTTCACCTTATTAGATTAGCGCATGATCGGAAAGAATGACTTGCTAAAGAGGTGGTCTACACTATAACCAGCAATAGGTGGATGTGGGCTGATATGATGATGATGTTCCTTCTTTTAGTGAGTCTTTTTATGGCGCGAAACAGTTTAATGTTAAGTTACTATGGCAACTGTTTGTTGACAAATATTTGGTTTCCAAAGTTTCTATGGTGTCTCCATATTTGTATGAGATAATAAAGTGTGGAGTTCATAAAAAGTGTTAGCTGGTAGCATTGGGGTAATCCTTAGAAATGATAAGTGTTAAGGTAGGCTCTACTCAGAATTAAGTGATAAGAAAAATTTATAACTTAGTAATTATGTACCTAAGTTACATAAATACATTATGTACATACATATTATCACGCCCGTATCTCTAACGGGGTGGGCAGAACCACAAGTAATAATAAGAAAACTTGCAGCCACTTCTGGTCCAAGAGTTCCAGTGTTATAATTATAGTGAACCATGGTGACAGGTGATCGGCCCATCACATGGGCGATGGGCCGATCACCTGTCACGTTGAAAATTCATCAGGTTGGAGACTTTCTCTCTTTTTTTTCTTCTTAGTCGACTCTTACGACATACTCTCTACATGCGAAACTCGAAACTAATACAAATATTTTACAAAATACAATAGAAACAGTCAGATTATCTAAGGACCGTTACAAATGGTTTATAGATAGCTCGCCTGATCGAGATCATCAGAAGGTGGAAATAGAGCAACACAAATATATTTCAGTATTCATTCAGAATTTTCTACCTACCGTAGGTGGAAAAAGGGAGTGATTGGATGTTGGCAATGCGAGGGTCATAGACCACCAAACCACCAGCCAGGGGGCAGGCGCGGTCGCAGCCTGATATTTTGGAGGGGGGGGGGGGGGTCATTAGTAGAATATGTCGAGTAAATCAGATTTTATTGCACAATACACAATTATATTGTACACATTATAAAACAAATGGAAGCCTTCTATTTTTGCTCCTCAAAAGATCGACAAAATTTTTAACGGCTTTCGAATTAATCTTTTTAATGGCGTCTAACCTTTTCCTGCAGTGGTGTTGGCAAATAACTCGCAGTACTTGCAATGCAGGCCGCGGTCTGTATGTGAGAGAACCAACCAATGATATTTATTAAAATGAGCAGTGCAGCTCTCGTAAAGTCATCTAGAAGCTCGTTACAATTGAGATGATAGATATGACGTGTACGATTTAGGGGGGGGGGCATGTTCCCTGTGACCCCCCCCCCTCTCTCGAACCGCCACTGCTAGGGGGTCAGATGACATTGTGAACACGGCGGGATAACCCACTAGATTCGGTTAGCGCAGGATCGGAAAGAATGGCGTGCTAGAAGCCTGTACCCAGCAGTGGTGGATAATGATATGAGAATGGAGTGGTAGGCTGATGATAATGATGATTCATAAGGTATGTAAAACAATTTGTTATTAACTTAATCTACACCACTCAATTTCATCATTTGATACTAATTTACAACCTCGAATATCATTACAGGACATAAAAACGCAATTAATTATCTACTAAAACAATATTAAAATATAAAACGCACCGACAGCGGCTGTGCCCTTTTTGATAAGGTTTATTGCGTGTTTATCTGGCCTGGCCCGAGGCAATCAAAGGCTCTGTACATAAAATTTTTACTACAGCCTAATCTAAAATTTCGCTGAGATTCGCCTTCGATGATGATCACAGGGTGGGATAAAGCTGGCTATTCATGATGCGACACAAAAGCCTTTTAACTATTTTATTGTAAGGTGTAAACTTTATTACATTATTAGCTGTCGCCCGCGGCTTCACTCGCGTGGTACACGGATAAAAAATAGCCTATATTTTAATCCAGCACACGTACTATGTATATTCCAAATTTCATTCAAATCTGTTCAGTCGTTTAGGCGTGGTTGAGGCACAAACATCCAAACTGACAAACTTTCGCATTTATAATATATGTAAGATGTAAGATATCTAACTTTTACGAAGGTCGAAATAAAGCAGATACAGAGCTACTAACATCGAGATCTTATAGTATTACACTATAGTATTATAAAAAAAGTGGTAAGTGAGATAAAAAGTTGCAAGTCGCAACCTACTGTCTCGTTATGCATGTCCGGACTAACAGAGACATTAAATATTTACCAGGACTGAAATAAGAAGCGATACAGAGCAAATCATTGGCAGCTTGCATTACGTGACTTGCGACTTTTGTTGCAAGTCGCGTAATGCATGTCCGGGGCTAACACAGACATTAAATTTTTACGAGGGCCGAAATAAAGTCGATGCCAGACTTACATCGTGGTCACATCAATAGTGTTATGAGAAAAGTAGCAATAAACGATCAACAGCGGAAAATTGACCAGATAACACAGATACAGCTAATTGAAGATGCTGATCAAAAACACCGGCAGTTAATTGGGTAAAATGGTGAATGAAGTCCTTGGTTTGAATACCTAATGAAAATCTGTCTCGTATCTAGTCGTGTCATCACTTCTTTCACTGTGATGAAAGGATTTAAAGTGCGCCTCAAAGGCTTATTTCGTGCACTTGACACGACGTGATGATATTTTTATTGTAATAAGTAGTATTATTTGAGCTTATTTAAAAAAAAATTTACTAACCCCCGAATATTCAAACGTATCTCAAAGTTGAGCACGTCTCAAATGACGATTTTTTTTTGAGAGATTTTCATCAGAAATTGTCAAAAAACCGTGAGTAGAGACGTGGTCAACTTTGAGTCGCATTTGAGTATTCGGGGGTAAGCCATGAATGTTGAATAAATGCCACGATTTCCTCCGATTTGCTACAACTTAATTACTTATCGGAAATGTAGAAGGCGCTGAAATAATGTTAAATTGCCCACATGTTCGTCCGTGAATAGACCGGCTCAGACTAAAATATACTAATATACTTTAGGTAATTTTTTCTCTTATAAGTAGTGATAACTACTTTATTGAGAAGGCAATGCGTCTCTTCTTTTATTCTAAAGGACACCTAAATAGAAATAACTTCATCTCTTCTCAAAGTGGTGTGAAATGGAAAAAAATATATCACACACCAATCCAACAAATTACTTAAGTTATAAATAATAATAAATAACAGCCAACAGTCACATACATAGTCCTGACCCCACAAAAGGATTCCCTGTGTCGTGGGTATCAGAAACTACGAGTACCATGGTACCACAACACCCAGACCCGGAAGAAATATTTACAGATCATGCAAACATTTCTTCCGCAGCGGGAATCGAACCCGCGCCTCTCTGCGTCTATGCCGAGCAATTGCCCCGCCACGCCACCGAGGCTGTCGTTAAAAATGATATAATTTTTTTCCACAACATTGACATAAAAGTAACATATTTGTGTCGAAAGGATTATGAATTAATACAATTTAAATTATTCTCTAGACACGCTTTACGAATATTATAATACATAATTTATATTTTGATCTTGATCTTGCCACAAGACACGTCATTTATCAATGAGTAAATTAAACGAACAGAATAAGGTTATTTATGCATACGGAACCAAACTAAGGTGTTTATGACGCCATAAACGGAGATGTATTGCCAATGCCAAGTTCATTCGTTTTTCATTCGTCGCTAGTGACGGATCCCTAATATAAGTTAAGAGCATAGTTGAGCTAAACTAACAGTAGTGCAAGTTGCATAATTCGTTAAGTTTTAATTCAATTGTTTACCAATTCAAGATTATCTGTAATCATACCTGTATAATGTTCATGATTTAAATTTAACGTATTTTCAAAAAAAATAATGCTTGTTGATGTTATGTACGCGGTTCCGTCATAATACATACATATTATCACGCCCATATCCCTAATGGGGTAGGCAGAGCCACAAGTAAACATACGAAAACTTGCAGCCTCTTCTGATTTAAAATCCTAAGATAACTACATAATATACACTAATTAGGTACTAAATTATACCTAGAAAAAAATCAATAAAGAGCACTACTAATTCTGTCATATCCTATTTTTGAAAACTAAACAATAGGTTACAGTCTTAACTATAAATCCCGTCTCCAATCTGTACAAAAAACAATGCTTGAAGTGTTGATATATTTTTAGTCAGATAAATGAATCATAAATGACCGCTATTTAAACAGAAGTCACGTTAACCAGTAACGCAGTTAACGAATAGGTAAGTCTAATGCCATCGTAACTTTAGCAGAACGTCTAATATATCAAATTATCTCTCCCCTTATGGGCTAAGCGATAGAACAGTCTAGCATGATCTATTCCTCTGTTAATGAGATCGTCCATCTTGTATTATAACGTCTGTTGTGCGAGTTCTTGACACCGCATTCTATTTGTAAATGCGACTTTAACTGTGGATATAAATATGTTTTAGGGCTTGTGTTTAACTGGTAATTTTTGATTTTATTTTATAGAAAAGACCAACAGCTACTCCAAAGTAACATTGTGTTAAGTGCTTAAGTAAGTTTGTAAGAGCTAGTAGTGGCCAACTCCGGAGTTTTTAAGTCACCTAAAAGCGCTTCCGCGCTTCAGAAGGCACCTTAAATTGTCGGTCCCGGCTTTTAAGTCGTTAAGCCATGACAATGTGTTGATTTGATACTTCTCGTCAAACTACGTCCAATTCTAAAACAGATAAAAATTTTGTTTTAGTTTTAAAAACATTGTTACAATATTTTGTTATGTATACGATATAGAAATCTCTTATTGCATTCCCATTTAATTTTAGCATTTTACGACTTACGTCGTTTTTGACCCCGTGTCTCTAATTTTAACGTCAAAACATTCACTCCATTAAGTTTTATGCCGTATTTTGTACTTGTAATCACTATAAAAGACATTAAAAGTTACTTAGAAGTTTTTCCATTTCATATCATGTCCACTTTATATGATGAAGAGGGGATATCATTTCGGGGCCGCTACTGATAGAAATCTAAATATATAAAAACTTACGTTAATGACTGACTGACATTCAAAGCGCAGCCTAAACTTATGTCCTAGAAGCATGAAACTTAGAGGGTTTTTTTATAATGTAACGAAGCGCACTAAGAATGAAATTCTTGAAATTCAACTCAAAGAAAAGTGATGAAAGTGAAGTGAAAGCCTAGTGCAGTGACGTGAGTGCCGTGAGAGGACTACGTCAGCTCTGCGAGAACTACGTAGACTCTACGCCAGTGAGGAGGACTACGTGGTCTCTACGTCAGTGAGGAGGACTACGTGGACTCTACGTCAGTGAGGAGGACTCCGTGGTCTCTACGTCAGTGAGGAGGACTACATGGACTCTACGTCAGTGAGGAGGTCTACGTCGGAAACTCGACAGACGAGCACCCTGTGAACGCTACGTCAGTGTGCGATGTTTTGAAGAGTTCAATAAACGTCATCTCAGAAGACCAGTCGTTTCCTACCAATCCCGTACCTACTTGAGTTGAATTTCGAGAATTTCTGGATCATTAAACAGCGGCAGGATAAAGTTTATAAAAAAAAGCTCAACGCGGACAAAGTCACAGAGCATTCTACTACTTTAGGATACCATAAGAATTAATGAAGCGGGGTTTTATTGGCTGGAGTCACGTAGCAATATTAATTAATATTTGACCTATGCGGCTTATTATAGCTTATATAGTATTTTATTTTATTTTTCATAAAAGATAAGGCCAGAATCATTTTCCTGAAATTTTGCCGCTTCGTGGGGGGGTCGGCATATTGTGTACTTCTTCTTCCATTTACTTCTGTCAGTCGACATCTCAACACTTATCACAACATCTCTATCTTACTCATAATACAAAAAAATAGGAACTTTTTCTTTTAGTTAGTAAAAAATGAAAAAAATACCATACCTTAACCTACAAATCAATTTAAAAATATATTAGGATCCCTTCAATCCTAATATATTTGTTTAATCCCGTAAATGGTGCGATTCCATTTAAAACGGCTCTTTAATGAACTATGATGAACGGCTATCGATAATGGACAACACTACTGTCGATTTATCGATGATTAGAAAAGTAATGCACTTAATCTCTTGTTGATTAGTTTGGGAATATTAAGTAGATAGAAAGGGATTCAAGTGTGAAAAATAAAATAAAACGGTATGTAAGTCATATTGTACCTATTTTGTAGTTCGATTTCATAAGTACCTAACTTGTAATTGGACTTATCTTGTACCTACTTAGTGTAAATGAGCTGATACATAAAATTATTATACTTTGACGACAAAAGTTTGAGATAAGATACCCAAAAAACCGGAGGGTGGTCCGTTATTGCCTCAGAAACGTCAATTACTCATAAATTTTAAGCAGCCAAGATTTCTTAATGAATTAAAATCATATTGAAATATCAAAAACGGAATTCCAAAATTGCACCGCACGAAATATCAATTAAATTATTTGACACCTTCAAATAAACAAACTACTTTATTATTACTAAAACGATTGCCAAATTAATAATTCCGATGGAAATTTAATTTTGTCGCGATTGTCGGGTCCCATCACTAAAGGATGAATACTCTTTACAGATTTAATCGATTCTCGACTGTAATCGGGAGGGGTCATGATCTATTTTCGCTTGATGGCGCGGGGGGTTAGTGCATTATGGCGTCGATTATAAGGTATCACCTTGATCGAGTTTTGACGGAGTTTGCTTATGCAACAAGTACGTTGAACTTTGCCGCTAGTGTTGGCTTATTGTCTCAAAACTGTCGATGGATCATGTTACTTTTTACTGCTAACAGTTTTGACAGTAGTAGATTTATTTGATTTGCCAGGTCTAGAACATTTTCTGGAAAATATGTTTGACCTATTTGTATACGCGTTGATGTCTTTTATATGAATAAATATACTTAACTGAACTGAACTACTGAAAATGTACTTAGGTAATCTGAATCACAATGCCAATTTATGCTTATCATTGAATTTTATGTAAATTTTGTTGTACTTACAGTGAGTGTATTTTCCACCTCTCTGAATGAAATAGAAACATATTCTTAACTGGCTAAAATTTTTACGTTGTTTTAAAGTTTAAAATTTATGAAATAGAGTCTAAGATGAAACATTTGGCTTGTATACGCGAAAATAAGTTGATATTGAGCAGACTAAAATAAGTGAATTTTATGGAATGCAATTACTATAAAAGCTTTATCGATAAGCATAAGCACTGGTGCATCACTACTTTTGTTTGAAGCCAGTACGATGTTAATTCACAAATATTTACATTTCTGAGTTACCTGCTTTTCGCGGTGAGCGCTCGACGTCTCTATTTTGATTCTTCTATTTTGAGGTTGTTACGATTTGGATTTATCAATGAATGTACTCAATCCTACTAATATTACAGATGTAAAAGTTTGTGAGGACGTGAAAGATGTTTGTGCCTAAATGTTGAACGGATTTGAATGAAACTTAGAATAAAATCGTTCGTGACTTGGAATGACATAATAGGCTACCTTTACTGTATTTCTTTCAAAGAGCGCCATACATTTTTTGACATTAAACAATGTTGCTAAGGTTATGAACGACCTGTCGTCCGTAAGTAGAATATTGGAAATGGGCATAGATAGTGTAGCTATACCGTACCCGATTGTCCAAAATATATTTTTAATAACTGAACTTTGTATGCATCTGACTGACTATACATTATTTTAAACTCTTCTATATATAAATGCAATGTTTTAAACGATATTCCTAAACTCTATATAAATGCAGTACTTATTTTAAACGATATCCCTACTATTACTGTCGTGTCACTGGATTTTTTCGAACCGGTGCCGGTGGTGTGGTGAAATAATTTTATGTGCTCTTCAAAGGCACTTTTCGTGCATTTGACACATGTTTTCGAACTTTTTAGATTCTACGACATCGGTTTCCTGACGATGTTATTTTCCTTCACCGTTTAAAAGTGCACCTATTTCTCGAAAAATCTATAGGTACACGACCGAATTCAAACCCATGACCTTAGGATCGGAAGGGGGAACCAATACCACTAGACCACCAGTGCTCTCAAATTGCCATAAATACCTGCCTTCGGGCAAGTTCGCAATAACTCGATTCTGCAAGGAGCGAATAAGAATCACATCTTAAGATCAAAACAAAAATCTGAGCGGATGTGGCCAAGAAGGCGTGGTAGTGAACTAATGGCGGTAATACATCGGATAAATAAGACGTCAGGTAATCTAAAATCTGATCTTTGGATCGATCAGATGATCTTTGGTTTCTGAATTTGGTTCTTATGAAATGGGATTGCATGAGTATAATCAAAACTTCTTTATTCATTATGTATCTATGTATGAATGATGTCCAAAATAAAGATTTATTAAATTAAATATAAAAAATATTTGTTTTGCATCGAGAAAGATCCAAACCCGAGTGAAGAAACTAGTAAAAATACTCAGAATTAATCATAGACCCTACGATCTGTTTCAACGGTTAAGTTCTAATATATTGCCATACTTAATTTAAATGGATGATCATTACAAATTACAGTTACAAGTAATTAGTGAATTGTAATTAGAGGCTCAATGTAATGCCTCGTAATTACAATGTAACGAATAATCTAATATTTAAACTCTTACGTTCTGACTGACTGTCAAAGCACGGCCTAAACCATAGGTCATTATAAGCACGAAAGTATATTCAAATATATATATTTTTTATTAATTTTAATCGTCCCACTGCTGGGCAAAGGTCTCCCCAAAACTCCGTCAACCATCTCTGTCCTTCGAGGCCTACCACCATTATCTCTCGAAGGAGTCGAGATCGTCCCGCCAACGCTTTCTTGTACTATGTGCACCAGATAGCTGATAGAAAACTTATATACCTACTTTTTTTGTAAATACATACTTTTAATAAATAATACTACAACACCCAGACCCGGAAGAAATATTTGCAGAACATACAAACATTTCTCCCGTAGCGGGGATCGAACCCGCGCCTCTTGCGTCTCAGCCGAGCACTCGCCTGCCACGCTACCGAGGTCGTTTACGGAAAAAGTCGCGTGGTTTATCTATAGCTCGGTAGATACATTTAGTTAGAGCGTACGTTTAATGTAGGTATAATTTGTATTGTTTCGCAATGTAATTGGTATATAGGCTGTGTAGCTTTTTGCTACAGATTAGATAATTAAAGGGTAATTTCGTTCAGATGAAGATAAAAGTAAGCAGACGAGTTGGCTAAGCTGCACTGTATAATTGTTTCTAACTAGCTTCGGCCCGTGGTTTCGCTCGCGTAAGACCGATTACTTATTCCTTTCATTCAAATTTATTCAGCGGTTACGCCGTGGCATAAACAAACAAACATCATCACAATCTTCCGCATTCATGATAATGTATTAGTAGAATAATCCTACTAATATTATAATTGCGAAAGTTTGTGAAAATGTGAGGATATGACGATGCGCGATGTTTACTTTTAGTCTACTACTCATCATCATCATCATCTTCCTGCCCTAATCCCACTCTATGTGGGGTCGGCACAGTAAGAGTGGTCGGTCATAAAACTCTTAGTTTTGGCTAAGGTGTTTTATGACCGGCCGCCTGCCTGACGTCAACCCTCCTTGGGAATACTTGCTTATTGTATCTCATCATGTCGGAGAGGATACTATCCCTTAGTCGACTTTTACGACATGCTCGGGGAGAGAAGCAGCTGGACGCATTCTATGTTTTTTCTTTTTTACTTTTAGTCTACTACTACTACTAGGCTACTTTTTGTCCGGATACCACGCGAGCGAAAGCTAGTATAACAATAGACGTATACTTTTAAAATGTGTAATGCATTTAGGTGTCATCCGCAAAGTCCCTCAATTTCCCTCATAAATAATAAACAAACACTATTTGAAAAAGATCTACTGAAAAAGATTACGGCCTTGTTAATGAAAGGCACAACTACGGAAGAAATGAAATTAAGGTTTTTTTCACCAAAAAGGGGAAACTATAAAACAACAATGAATATTATTTGGGTATCTAAAGTAACACATGCAGAATGTTACAATTGCATTGTTACAGATGTAACAATATCAGTAACAAGTGGCACATAAAAACCAAATAGTAGTGAGATACATTAAGATGCGCTGTCTAGTGTGGTCCCTTTCAGTGGACAATGTTACGGAATGGACAACTCAACTTACTGGTGCAAGGCATAAGTGCACCAATATTTACATCAACTTATACCATTTGGGGTGAAGTTTTCTGTGTCACTTGACGAACGAGCCATAGGTTTTTCGTTTTGAAAACATGTGTTCAAACCCGTAAATCCGCGGCATTGTAAAACAAAAATTATTCATTTTTATAGGCCAAGAGTTCAAAACAGCAGGGTTCATAAACTATATTTGCTAGTTAGGTATGATTTAAAGGAGGGTTTTTTTATCAAGCGAAACTTACAGTATTGACGAATATTTGAAAAGCAAATTCTAACGCCATGACATTTTAAAATAACTTTAATATTGCAATTTAATCATACTGACGTCTCATTTTAATAATAGATAGTTTTTATGTTTGTTATTTTATTTTATTTCAATTTTTATTTCAATCTTTGACATTTGTAAAATTATATTGACTATTTTGACATTAAATTAATATTGTAAAATTATAGCTTCCTAAATGTTTGTACGGCTTACCGCCAGAACCTAGAGGTTTGATTATTACGCATAACACCTATTATGTACCTAGGTCCACAGACAAATAAATGATTTATGATTTATGACTTTTTATCTCATTTTATAACAGTCTTCTACTGGATATGAGCCTCCTCCAATGACCATCGAGCCCTATATTTTCCTTAAACGTATACAAGACTGTTGCACAGAACTGTTTTGTGTTTTTTTTATTATAATGCTGTGTACACATGTTTTGGAATTCAATCTAGTTTTAATTTGTGTTATTTGTACTTTGCTCATTATGTGATTGTTGTGCCTTATATACAAGGTTAGATTAAGTTGTATATTTTTTAATTTAAGTTAGCCAGCATTTGGCGCTTGTGCCTCATACCACCCACAAATAGACGAGACGATATATTAAAGAGAAGACTTACTTACGCCAGCGGGAAGCTGACAACAGCAGGCATTATATCCACCATTCTGCAACGTGCGGTGTGTGCCCATTGTCCTGGTTTTATTTTAAAATGGTGGGGGAAAACATTGAGAGTATCCTGACAACCGTGAGAACTAAATAAATAAATATATTTCACACGGACACACGAAAAGTAAGTAACTTCGTATGTGCTAGTGGCCAGCTCTTGTGACGGAGTTTTTAGGCCGCCTAAAGGCCTCCGTCATGGATTAGCGACTTAAAAGCCGGGACCGACAATTTAACGTGCCCTCCGAAGCACGGAAGCGCTCAGCTCGTAATGCCACTTGCGGTAACCCATCCCAATTGTGACCGCGCACAGGGTTGCTTAACTTCAACGATCCATCAAGATCGTTTAAGCAAGTTTCGCCACGAGCTCTTCACACACAGACACGTCTTCATTCAGACACGAAATAAATGAATATTGTAAGACATTTCCCACAGCACATTCATCTTGGGACTCTTAAATCAGGAGTTGCTGCAAGTATTCTCATGATTACTTCGAATAGAATTCTATTCGCGTAATAGGTATTCTATTATAGAATACCTACTTAAAGACTTTTTAGGTTGTCTATAGACGTATATTTTTTGGAATAATTTACTAGCTGCCTTACAAGTGATATCGGCGTGGTCGGCTTTTTTGTGTGGACCCTTTGAGGACACTTTGAGTCACACTTTCATACTTTCGCCACACTGGTTCAAAATAACTAGTATGGCTAAATGATTCAACGTGCGCCTCAAACGCTCTTTTCGTGCATTTGACACATGTTTTCGAACTGTACGGTTCTAAGACATGCTGGTTTCAACACACACGTAATTTTTTGGAATAGAAAAATCCATTGGTGCACGATTGGATTTGAACCCACGACACGATCGGAAGGCGAGTGGCCGTTACCACAAGACAAGTGCTCTTTTTGATCTCTGCAGTGCTTTATTGGATGCCTTTGTGAATACCATGATAAAGAGCTTCACAATAAGTTTTAATCTTGTTTGTGGACACAATAGCGGAAGGTCGTACAAACACATTGAATTTCATGGTTCATTGTAAATGTCACTTTGATTTTCAATTCTCCCACACTGTTGTAACATTATGTACCTGTTCTTTGTTAACAAAACAACAACACTAGCTTCCATCTGCGGCTTCACTCGCAGACAAAAAGTAGCGTGCATTGTGTACACTCGTTAAGTTTCGTTCAAATCATTTTAGTCAATCAGCCGTTTTTGCATTATTGAGGCACAGATACCATGGGCGATGAGCTGATCACCTGTTACCATGGTTCACTATATCCATCTTGGCACTCTTAGATCAGGAGTGGCTGCAAGCTTTCTTATGATTACTTGTGGCTCTGCCCACCCGTTAGAGACACGGGCGTAATATATATTATAAAAGTTCTTTATTTAGACATCCAGGGCCCACAAAGTGTTAGTAAGACTTAAGTTTATGGGTTAATACTTAATAACTAAAACAGATTTCGTCCTCTGGGAAAGCTTCCACACCAGAGGACACGCATAATTGCTTGCAATTACTTTTAGGATGCTGTTGCTGCTCGCGCGCACTCTGCTCAGTAGAGAAATAATGAGAGCGAATGAAGCGAAAGAAGTATGTCAGGATCGTAGCAAATGGAGATCCGTGATCTTTGCCTACCCTTATGGGAAACAGGCGTGATTTTATGTATGTATATAGGAGCCCAATTTACATTCAATTTGTACTTATAGTTTAAGAACTATTGCAAGTTAAAGTTCCTTAATATTTTACTAAAATCGCTATAGTCTGCGGTACGAGTAACTCATGGTAGAGCCACGAAATTGGCTACTATCTCAAAGAGACAAACACATTGTAGTATCGGATAACAATGGACACTCGCGTGCACAAGTTGTATCAACATAAACTCTCTTCATTAGAGGCGGACGCTCCAATTCTAACGTAAAAACGGAATAAACAAACAGTACAGTCGCGGAGAGAAGTGGATGCATAAACGTCTCTTTTACACGACATATATTGGTGCTAAGTTCAAACTTATTAACATGCATGTTTTTGGCATATAACAGAGCAGCAGTTTTTGATTAAATATACAGGACAGTTTAATTTCAACCTACTTTCATACGATACTATATTAATGCGAAAGTTTGTGAGAATACCAGGCTTACTTATGGGTGCTTATGTCATATTGGATGAACCGATTCGAATGAAACTATTTATAAGTAGTTTGTGACTTGAGCACTGGTGGTCTAGTTGGTAGTGACCCTGCCTTCCGATCCTAAGATGGTGGGTTCAAGTCCAGTCGTGTACCAATGAAATTTTCTGTGCGAAAAAATTATGTGCGCTATACCAGTACTCTCAAACGGTGAAGGAAAACATAGTGGCACTACAGCGTCCCGTTTGTGAAGGTAAAAAGATGCCTCCTGACGCTGTATAAATCATCTACTATAGATGGTAAAAGGCCTTGCTTTTTTTTGTGTCTTGAAATAACTTTTTGTCGGGCAGGTAAGGTATCTACAATCTGTGCGAAGCTCTGGCTGGAAGCTAGCTAATTATAAATTAGAACATGAAAACTATTTTACAAGTTTCCTCACTTGACAAACACAAAAAAAGCAAAGAAAGCGTCCCGACACAGGAAAGCAGAATAAATTTGACAAGCAATTTTTTTACAGAACCGATAGGAAAACCATTGTTGCGTAATACAGTGTATCGTGTGTGTCAAATTCACAAATGGCGCCTCTTTTTACTGTACTGGTTTCGAAATAACCATTGCTGTAGGGACGGACGCGACGAATACAAAATTAGAAATGTATACCAGTGCAGTCGACTACACAAGTGCTATCTGGCTAATTCAAATATCATTGCATGGTATGTCCTTTATTTCGTTAACTAGCTGTCGCCCGCGGCTTCGCTCGCGTGGTATCCGAATAAAAAATAGCCTATATGTTAATCCAGTACATGTACTATGCATATTCCAAGTTTCATTCAAATCCGTTCAGCCGTTTTGGCGTGATTGAGGCACAAACATCCAAACATCTTTACAAACTTTTGCATTTATAATAATACTAGATGGCAGCACAGGTAAAGTTAGTACGCGCTATCGTTGCGTTTTGAACTTTACGCCGGTAATTTCAAGCAAAGTAAAGCTTTTCAATTTTATAATATAAGTAAGAAGTAAGATTTCCTTAGATGTGGAGTGTGTTAACCGAATGGTGGCTGAAGCGTGGCTATAGGAATGTGGGTCGTCCTAACACATCACATCGACTAACACAAAACCGTACTAGGCTTTTATTCTCTACGACCAAAAGAAACTTGACAGCTCGTAACTTGTTTGTGGCGCGCCACGTCACGTTTTTGCTGTACAAAATTGTCATATAGAATACGATAACACGGTGATTCCACAAACGTGCCCGCGTTACGTTTTGTTTGGTCATCGTGAATTAGGGGGCTGGATGGCACAAACAGAGGGAGGCCTAGGCCACTGGGAAAAATCAGGCTGTAGATGATAATAATGATTTATTCTAGCGATAGTAGTAGGAGTTACGGACATTTTCGTACTATGATTAGATGATTTTTGAGTTTCCCAATATTTCGGCATCGATACACGCCATGATCAAGGTAGAAAATGACTATCAAAAATAACACCCAACAGTCACATACATAGTTCTATCCAAAACTAGGATTCCCTGTGTCGTGGGTATCAGAAACTACGAATACCATGGTACCACAACACCCAGACCCAGAAGAAATATTTGAAAAACATGCAAACATTTTCTCCTGCAGCGGGAATCGAAACCGCGCTTCTTGCGTCTAAGCCGAGCTTTCGCCCGCCACGCTACCAAGGCCGTTAATTATAGATATGTTTATAACTATGATGATTTAAAAATATGTTCATACAAATGCGAAATTATAAATGTGCCCGCCTGTACAGTCGGCCACACAACTGCGAAACGGCTGTCTTGAATGCGATGCGATTGCAAGCGATACCCGGAAGATGACAATGTAAACAGTTATTCCCTACAATTGTCCTGTAACTTTCATAATCGCTATAATAAAGTGTTATGTTGTTGCTGATAAATCCCTAATCCTACTTAACTAGAGTTGGCTGAGAAGAATTACTTTAACTAGAAAAGTAACTTCGAAATGTGGTGCTGGAGAAGGATGGAGAGGATTAGCTGGATGGAGAAAGTAACTAATGAGGAAGTTCTAACGAGTAAAGGAGAAAAGAGTTTTGATGAATACAGAAAAACAGAAGAGGGAACATGTTTGGACATGACAGCTTCATAAAGACGATCATAGAAGGAAAGCGAGGAAGAGGAAGATCAAGAATGAGTTATATCAGCTTAGATAAAGTCGCTGTTATGTCTTTTAAAGAAGTAAAAGAGACCGTATTGGAGAGGGAAAAATGGAAGAAACTACATCATTACACCGATAAGAGCTATCTCTTAAATTTATAATATTTTTAATTATTGAAAATTTTTGCAAAAAAAAATTGTTTTTCATTACACAAACACGTTGAAAAAAAAGGTTTCATTGTCAGATCACTAAGCAATTGTGGGTAATTTTTGGAGGAATTTTCATTTTACCTAAAAAACCTGGAATTCTATAGATCAGAAGTCATAAGAAAAAATATTTTTCCGATTATAAATGTGTTTGAAAAGGAACTTTGAACTTTAAAAAAATCGAAGGTTTTTGTAATTGTAAACTTGATTGTTTATCATTTTTGCTAACAACAGGAAACGTAACCAAAAGAGTCAAAACTCTGTAATCTTAGATGTTTGCAAAATACTTTTTTTACGAAGTAAGTAATTTTTGTGATTAGTTTTACTAATAACCGACAAGGTTACAAAAAGAGTCGGATCTATGAAATCCCTAGATGTTATTATTTCCTCAATAAAGCGTTAAGTGGGCTGGGCGGGTAACATCATTGGAGTAGTGGGGCGAAGGATAATATCATTGTTATTTTACGTCGCACTTCTGTTACTTAACAACGAAATATCGAAACATACAGTTGTTAGCTTTGCAACAATGTATGAATCACTACTCAGTTTGTAAGTCTGCCGTCTGTGCTGTTAGTAAGTTCAATTCCTATCCAGGAAAACATTTGATGAACATAGACATTTGTTTGGTGTCTGGGTGTTATAATGTGTGAATAATTAAATTATGAGTATAATGTATTTACAATAACGTATTCTAATAGCCCGTAGAATGGATTAGTAGTGTTTCAGAAGATCTAAAGTATTTGACAATCTCAATGACGTATGGCTGCAAGTTTTCTTGTTTACTTGTGACTCTGCCCACTCCATTAGGGATACGGGCGTGATAATAAGTATAGGTAAATAAATAATTGTGGACATTTCACACAGCGCCATCAAGCCCCAAGCTAAGCAAAGCTTGTACTATGGGAACTAGATGGCTGATAGTATACTTATATTTTTTCTGTAAATACATATTTATAATACAATACAATACAACTTTATTGTAAAACACATCGGATAAAATTAAAATAAAACAAAATAGGCACAAGAGAACAATGAGATTTACAATGGGCGGCCTTATCGCTAAGAGCGATCTCTTCCAGGCAACCATAATACATAGTCCTACAACACACATTTCTCCCGCAGCGGAAATTGAACCTGCGCCTCTAGCAGCGTCTCAGCCGAGCAATCGCCCGCCACACAACCGAAGTCGTCAAATAGCAGTAGTATATTACGTATGTATGGGTGGGACGGTGGGTGGCAGTCTTAGATTGGAGTCAAACCCACAACAGTGCTGACAAAGCTGTCAACTGAGCTGATGGTGAACAAGTTTAGATATTTCTGTACTTGAGTGTACTAAAGCTGTATTTACATTGTTTCCGCGTTGGCCCACATTCACACTAAAATGGCTCTATTATTATTGAATGCTAGAATTACTGTTTTAGCTTTAGGTTCATAATAAGCGTAAATTAGCAGGCACCATGTGTCGCGAAATTCCCGAATATTCAACCATAAATTCGTGTGCTGAATTCATAAGAAGAATTCTTGATCATAAGAAAACTTGCAGCCACTCCTGATTCAAAGTCCCAAGATGGATATGGTGAACCATGGTGACAGGTGATCAACCCATCGCCCATACAGATGCTCCATCATGTTGGAGAGGATAGCATACTTTAATCGACTTTTACGACATGCTCGGGGAGAGAAGCAGCAGGACGATGGACGATGAAAAATACACCGACCGGATTTGAACCCGCGACTTTACCACTACTACTAGTCTTTGGGGCGCACTTCACATCCTTTCACCACATTGGTTCAGAGGAACAAGTGACAGTAGTTAGTGGTAGTAAAAATGTTGTAAGTCTTTTAGGTCATAAGTTCCCACGCCCTATCTATAATATCTAGGTATAATGGATTACCTAAGTGTTCGTAGGTATTATAAAACATGTCACTGTATAAATAACGTTCGATAAACAATTAGCCCAAATTGCCAGCTAGTGTAGAAAGTAGGGTTGCCACAGTCCTTTCACTGTTTACACTGTATTACGTATAGCTTGTAAGCTGTTTTAGGCCGAGGTACACGAAGAGATTTGCTGGCACGGCAGTGACTGGTAAGTAATAATAAAATAGCCTATATGTTAATCCAGTACATGTACTATGTATATTCCAAGTTTCATTCAAATCCGTTCAGCCGTTTAGGCATAAAAGAGTAACAAACATCCATACATACAAACTTTGGCGTTTATAATATTAGCAGGATCAATTAATCTGACTTGAGTACTGGTAAATTTGTGTTTAATGTAATGATGCTCAAACTAAAAATAAAAACTTGCTCCATTTGTTCGAGTGCTCATTCAAAAACCTGCCACGAGTATACCAGCCTTATTGGTAACAACCTTCTTATTGTACAGGAGCTAAACAAGACTGGTATTGTGTTGGTCGTCTAGGGCTGTCAACTGTCAGTGAGCAGGAAGCTGCGCCCACGCATGTCACGTGGCGTGGTGTGTGCAGCGAGCGGGCGCGGGCGCGGGACAACCCTAGTCACACCCTTGAACAGATTCAGATTCATTAGACAGCCTTGGTGGCGTGGCCGGCCATTGCTCGGCATAGACGCAGAGAGGCGCGGTTTCGATTCCCGCTGCGGAAGAAATGTTTGCATGATCCGTAAATATTTCTTCCGGGTCTGGGTGTTGTGGTACCATGGTACTCGTAGTTTCTGATACCCACGACACAGGGAATCCCATTGTGGGGTCAGGATGTATGTGACTGTTGGATGTTATTTATTTATTTAATTATTCCATAAAGATACAATTGTACACTTGGAAAAGTCACACAATTACAATACAATTTCAATAGTATGTAATAAAATTTCGACTCTTTTTTTTTCGGACGGAATATAATTTTTAATTTAATTTTAGTTCCCTAGATAATAAGTATTTGTATGTCATATTATTATGACTGAATATGCTGGACTCCATTGACATTATAAACAACAAAAATGTAAAATTATGACCATATTCAAGACAAATAAATGATCTTTATCTTTATCTTATCTTTAATGCTGTGGGTCTCAGATGAACGCTGGCAGCGTTACCGGGCAAAAAAAAAAA
This sequence comes from Scotopteryx bipunctaria, assembly GCA_949320045.1. Classification (NCBI taxonomy): domain Eukaryota; kingdom Metazoa; phylum Arthropoda; class Insecta; order Lepidoptera; family Geometridae; genus Scotopteryx; species Scotopteryx bipunctaria. The sequence goes on along the minus strand of OX439459.1, from coordinate 2,063,759 downwards.
AAAATTCGACTCGCACTTCATCAGTTTTTTTATATCGATGTCTGTAGCGTATTTGTCGTTTATTAAAACGGTTTTTGAAATGGCATCTCATGGTCATTCTTTGTAAATAGGAAAGTGTATTTCTACATCTTGCACCGCTCTTAATTGAATCACTCGGCTACATTGATCTATGTACGTACAGCTGATACGTGCAGAGACAGAGACTTAGGTATTATCTCTCGCGGATAGGGTAACCATATCTCAGGATTTGTCCTGAGATCTCAGGATTTTTAGGCTCTTCTCAGGATTGCGGCCGGATTTTGAAAATCTCAAAATTTTCAAAGGAATTTTCAATAAAATAGAGTAGGTAGATTTTTCAGATCTTTTTATTAAGTACAAAAACAAATAATAATCTACTTCAATATAGAGCATTGGCGCTTTGTCAGTCAGTTTGGCTTCACCACGCGTCTGCCAAGCGTCGTGCCGTGGGCTACAAAGCTTTATATTACGTTTTCGCGAGAATTCGAAAAATTCCAGTAAATCTCAGGATTTTTGGTAGTTCAAGCTTTTTCTCCGGATATTTAAATTTTATATCTGGTAACCCTACTCGCGTATATCAACTTCACATTTCATGAAATTAGAACACTTCATCAGCTGGTAAGTAGGTACTAAGTTTGGATGGCGCTACGTTACAAGCTAGAGACCAATCGCGCTAACTTTGAACGTCTTTACCAAAACACATTCGTAATTTAAACATATATCTTAAAACTTCACGCTATTGTATGTATGTTCGTATGAGGTAGTGGCCATCTCTAGTGACAGAGTTTTTAGGCCGCCTAATGGCCTCCGTCATGGCTTAACGACTTAAAAGCCGGGACCGACTATTTAACGTGCCCTCCGAAGCACGGAAACGCTCAGCTCGTAATGCCACTTGCGGTCACTCATCCCAATTTGTGACCGCGCATATCGTTACTTAACTTTAACGATCAATCAAGAACGCCTAAGCAAGCTACGCCACGAGCGCTTCAACTTCACGCTGATAACGCGATTGGCCGGGGGTTCGGGGTATCTCAATTATGTTATCTTACGTGACTATCTATCTAGTCATGTCACCAGTTCTTTCAAACCAGTGTGGTGAAAGGATTTAAAGTGCACCTCAAATTCTCCTTTCGTGCACTTGACACATCTTCGAGCTTTTTAGATTCTTCGATATGGCGCTTTCCTCACGATGTTTTCCTTCACCGTTTGAGAGTACTGGTACAGCGCACATTTTTCGAACAGAAATATCCATTGGTGTACGACCGGATTTGAACCCACGACCTTCGGATCGGATGGTTTGACCACCAGTGCTCTCAAGCGTTGATTGTCAGGCAATCAACGCACAGTCTTATCTAAACCATAAGTCCTAGAAACATGAAACTTGGAGGGCGTGTTCTTCTTATGGAGAAAGGAATTCTGGAAATTCCACTCCTAGAGGACGCAGCAGATGAAATTTTGTATAAATTATAAAAAAAGTGTGAAATTCCACTCCTAGAGGAAGCAGCAGATGAAAGTTTGTATAAATTATAAAAAAAGTGTGAAATTCCACTAATCTTAAAAATATACCTACCAGTTCCGTGTCAAAAAAATACCTACCAGTTCCGTAGATTATCAATTATTCCAAAAGGTAATTAACCTTAGAACTCAGTAGACATCGCGAGTGAAGATCGAATGTCGTCTGTAACCCAACGCTTATCTGTCTGCCGTCTGTCTGTCATCGGACTTATGTAAGTATTTTAATTGTAATTTAAACAACGTCACAAAATAAAAGAAGAATTTTTACTTTTGTTTTCGCAAACGTAACGCGAAATACAGTAACAACTAGTGCAGTTTTATGACCGGTTCCAAAGTTTTACTATTGGACGACGGATCGTTGCGATCGCTTTTGATAATAAGGTCGTGGGTTCAAATACGGTGCAACAATGGACTCTCAATTGTAGAACATGAAAAAGTTCAAAAACATGTATCCTTTGCACTTACGCTTTTGAGGCGCACTTTAAATTATTTTAGCACACCAATTATTATTTTGATATGAGTAAAATTGTATGTATCATCAAGGGATAGTGGGCACAGACTGACACTCAATCAAGGGTTTTTTATTGGAAAACTAGGTTCCGCCCGCGGCTTCGCTCGCGTGGTCCCCAGATGGTGATACGTCAATTACATAAAAATAAAAAAAAAGTATCTTATGTCCGTCTCCTGACTCTAAGCTACCTCCCTACCAATTTTCACCCAAATCTGTTCTGCCGTTCTTGAGTTATAAGTGGTGTAACTAACACGACTTTCTTTTATATATATAGAAGATATTATAAAATGTCATAAACTTAACACATTTTATGAAACTTCTCTGCTGGACTGGGAGTAAAGAAAAAACACAGGATGCGTCCAGCTGCTTCTCTCCCGAGCATGTCGTAAAAGTCGACTAAGGAGTAGCGTCCTCTCCAAAATGATAGACCACCTATATGGGCGATGGGCTGATCACCTGTCGCCATGGTTCACCATATCCATCTTTGGACTCTTGGATCAAGAATGGCTACATTTTTTTTTATAATTATTTAAGGATACGTGCGTGATAATATTTTATTTATTTATCATAATAAAAAGTTTACAAAATGCTTAATTAAAAATAGCACCACGAAAACCACTAAGGTTTGTAAAGTAGATGCTACATGAGTCTTAGATTTACTTAACGGTTAGGTACGAATTAGGTAGTTATGTACCTATGTATATCTAGCACAAAGCTGTATAGGACCTTTCTTACGTTTTATGATATTTCGTGTATCTTGCTTATGTCGTAAAATAAATTAGGTGTTACTATAACCTGAAGACTATAACAGAGGTTTAACGCTGAGGTTTAAAGGTCTAAAACAGCAAAATTAATGGCGCAGTAATACCGTTTCAGATCTAGGCCTAGCTTAAACCCAATATCAAAATCCTAAGCCTACTACTAGTCGTGTCACTATTACGAACCAGTGTGGTGAAAGGATTTTAAGTGCGCCTCAAAAGCTCCTTTTGTGGCTTTTCAGGTTATACTACATGCCGGTTTCCTCACGATGTTTGAGATTAACTGGTATAGCGCACATTTCCAACAGTAAAATCTAAAGGTGCATAGCCGGATTTGAACCCACGACTTCAGAATCGGAAGGCGGGGCCGCTACTAGACTACCAGTACTCATATCCAAGCCCTAGAAATAGTTTTCTTGAATCGATTCGCACCTGGCTAGATGTGACTTTTTATGGTTTGTTGTCAATAAAATGTTAGGAGGCTGGATTTAATTTTATATGTGTTTGTTTAGTAGGGCAATTCCCTAAGATCTGCTTTTAGAATACTTTGGCCGTTATTTCAGGACCGTATTAAGGGCAAAAGCGTATTTAAAAAAGTTTTGTATAGTCACGGAATAAAAAGGTCCGTCACCGAGGTCGGTTTTCGCTTGCACTAGTGTAGGAATCAATTATTTTTAATTCAGGAAAACATACTATCCTGTATGACACGATAAATTGTCAAACAACTTGGTGTTGTGGTACCATGGTACTCGTAGTTTCTGATACCCACGACACAGGGAATCCTAGTGTGGGGTCAGAACTACCTATGTTTGTGATTGTTGGGTATTGGGTACTTTGATGCGCGTCAATTTGAACTTTGTTGTCGAGTAGTTAAACATAATTTTCTCTGCAACAGTTTGTTATGTGCCTTAGATTCAAAAGGTAAAATGTCTCGCGACACGTCAAACGATTCAATTTGAAAACTGCTGAACCTTTTCATTCCGCTGTAGGTACATAGAATATTAATAGCCACTGGCTATTGACCTTACGCCATGCCCTTAGGGGTTTAGGGCGATTTCATTTTATTGATACTCTAAAATAGGCTAAAGTTGTGCGTAGGTAGAAATTATTTCGTATTGGATTACAATGTCACGTATTCTAGCCCTAGTCTTATCCACCAGCAATAAAAACAAATGACTCAGATCATCTTACGTTTTATTACAAGAGTTCAATGCAGCTTCTTGTTTCTAGGTGAAAGTTACGAAATGAAATATAAAATTAGTTTATCTCGGTCGTATGCATTGTCTCATCAAATATGAATATTTTTATACCGTTATATTAGGGTTCCGTACCCAAAGGGTGCCAACAGGGCCCTAATTAAGTATAATATACGATAAATAATCCCACATATAAAATGAGATATAATTTATAGATTTAGATTTAGCAACAGTGATATTTACGATGTCCAAAAAAGCTCTTTGCGTTTGATCCTACGGAATGCTGTTTTTTTATGCGCGTTTATTACAATTCTAGATATAAATTATAAAAATAACAGAATTCGCTTGCGTGAAAATCTATGTAATGATGTAGAGTAAATAATTCGTAGTATTCTGCAACGGTAAATGATCAAAATCTCAGAATATTAAATACCTAGATGTGAATCATCGTACCTACTTACCAAAGTTTATTATAATAAATGACCGATTTAAACATTAAGTAGACGTGGAGGTTGTAAGCTCATTCAAATCAAATGATAATCAGCTTAAGCAAACCAGAATTGAATATTTGTACCTAAACCCGGCAATAATACTCAAAACACTTGCTCAATGCATTTTGTGTAGGTGTATGTAGGTACATATAGACGAAACGTACCTAGAATCATGGCTAAATTACTCGTGGGGTAGCTTGCTTAGACGTGCTTGATTGATCGTTGAAGTTAAGCAACGTTGTGCGCGATCACAACTAGGATGGGTGACCGCAATTGGCATTACGAGCTGAGCGCATCCGTGCTTCGGCGGGCATGTTAAACAGTCGGTCCCGGCTTATAAGTCGTTAAGCTATGACGGAGGCCTTTAGGCGGCCTAAAAACTAAGTCACAGATTTGGCCACTAGCTCATACGAACATACATGCATACATTCCTAATTTAGTCTAAAACAGAAACAAATATACATAATGAAAAATAAAAACCTAGTTCTTGTACCTTTCTGATTATACATAGGTACAAAGTTCCCTGTTCAAAGAAAAGTACAATAGATCATTTTACTTCACTCCAATTACAAAAGCGCCTCTTTCTTAAGCTAACACAATGATTTAGTACGTTATATCCGCCATTCAATCAAACAGTTCATTCATTCGTTCATTTGATTTGCAACGGTTTAGCGTGTGCTGTTTGCACAGAAGTAAAACCTCATAGCTTCGATTTAACTTTTGAAACTAATGGTCATAAACATTATTAGCATTTATAACGGGATATTTACCATGATTCGATGAGTTTTCCGATATTTCAGCACAGTTGCATGCGCCATGAGCACGGTTGAACTGAAGTACATAGCGATGCGGTAGTTATTGGCTAACGCATCGGTCTACCCTCTTCCGCAGTCTTTTATTGCGAAATAATCCTGTAGTAGGCAGAGATCACGGATCGCCATTTGCTACGATCCCGACATACTTCTTTCGCTACATTCACTCTCATTACATTCCTACGAGAAACAGGCGTGATTTTATGTATGTATGTATGTATGTATGTATGTATGTATGTATGTATGTATGTAATCCTGTAGTGCGGTTGTGTAAAATCAAATCCATGCAAGCCCATAGTGTATTTTGTCGTAATCGTGTTTATTAGTGATGGGACTCTAAACACATTTGATTCGAATGATTCGAATGGTGACAGTTAAAACTCAATTCGAATGAGATTTTATGTTGATGCGAATCATCGCTTGATACGAATGGTCGAGTTGATTTGAATCCACAATCTGATTCGAATAAATTTCTTTCTTTTATCTGTTACGTGAGTAGTACGCCTAGCGATGGTTGTAATTGGAAAAACTTGCGTCATGCAGTGGACTGTTATAGGCTGATGATGATGTTGATTAAAAAATGTATCTAAGTGTTTTTTTATTTATATTTATGTATCTATTCGAATCATTATATCGATTAGAATCATCAATCAATTCGAATCAAGGGATATTTCGAGTCATGATTCGATTTTTTTTCCAAATGATTCGAGTTGATTCGAATATTCATTTTCGATTCGAGTCCCATCACTAGTGTTTAAATTCGCAATAGAAGACTTCGAAAGAGGGTAGAAAGGTTATGCATAAACTAAATATTGTTTTTGACATTACCTATGCAACATACATTATCTAAAGAGGAAATTGATCAGTATGAATATTATTTGTATACTAGCCATAACGGTGACCGCGTGGCGTTGTAGTGGTTAGGATAATGGCAAATGATTCCAACTTTTGTTCCATACATGCCTGTCACAATCGTCAACTCACGGTGACTCAAGGACGCGCTGCACTCCTAGCACTTGTAAAATTCTCTCTCTCTTCCTGACTATTTATCCCACATGGTGAATGAATGAATGAATGAATGCATGAATGAATGAAACATGGTGGTGGGGTCAGCCTTCCTCACACTCCTCCACTTCGCCCTATCCATGACGTCGTCATCGGATACATTGCATTCTGCCATGTCGCGGTTCACCACAGCTGTCCAGGTGGTCTTTGGTCTCCCTCTTGGTGTTTTGCCAGACATAGATTGTCCCAGTATCTGCTTGCCAACGTAATCGGGTGATCTTCTACAGACATTTCCATACCACCTCAGTCTGTTCTCCTGCAGCTTCTCTGCGATGTTGCATACTCCCAGACTTCCTCGTATTAGGATTTATTCGACTAGCTCAGGAGAGGGATGAATGGAGACAGTGAGGAGATGCCTCAGTCCAGCAGTGGGACATAGAGGGCTATTAATAATAATAGTAAAGATTGATTCACCTCAGGTTTACTAGTACATAAGTAGGTACTTACTAAAATCTACCTGGAACCAGTTATCAAAGCTTCACCTGACGGCCTCCTAACAGCAAAAAGTTATGAAAACTCCATTTGATAATTTCCATCCTTTAATAGAAAACCATGGTGGTCGGCTCGGAAGCGCCCATCGACTAATTATAACGTCATCATCATCAGGACTCGAGTGATTGCACGTCACTTTATAACGAGGAGGAATTTATATCTTCATTTAGTTAATGTAAGATGGTTTACGTGATTATTTGCAAGTATTTGGAGTTAATGTCAGTAATTATTTACCCTTGTATCTACGGCCAACTGTTTATTAGGTTACCTACTACTAGTGACAAGGAATATAACTTCTAAGTTCATGCTTCTAAAGGTTAATTTCAGTAGAATGAATGAATGAATGACATTAAACAAAGCGATACAAATGTGTCAAACTACAATTTGGCGCGCTTTCGTAATAAACGTCAAACGTCATCTCTTACCGACGCCATTTTTGAATGAGTTCGAAATTGAAATTTAATTTAGATTAGAACAACGAATGGCATGAACCTAAATCAAAGGATGTCCTTTTTTGTTTTAAAGATGGAATATACAATGCTTGTCTATTAAAATGTGCTATAAACGTAAATTATCGCTAGTTCTGCTAAAACATAACTTTATGGGACTCTTTATGGCTAAAGTTGAAAGGGGATTAAGAAACCCATAAATTTTTGTTTGCCATTATAACGATACCACTAGTCAAATGTATAAACTTACGATACTGATCGACTGACTGATTTACCGACTGAATGACAACCAAAGCACATCCCAAACCTTTGAGGCATTAAAATTGGAGGGTATTATGGAGTAGGGAAGAAACATTCCCGAATTCCCTTAATTAATCGGAATTAATTTGAGTTGAATTCCCGAAATTCAACTCTCATACAGTGATGCAACGGGAAGATGAATTTTATGCAAAAAAAAACAACACGGACAAAGTCACCGGAAGTTTCAATAATAAAATACAAATCTTGAAAAAGTATTCAATTTCTGCTCAGAAACATGACATTTAAATTAATTTTAAAACTTATGTAAAACGGAATTCCGTTGATAAATAAAACTAGACTTTCTTATGATAGTAGAAGGTTCAACATCGCGTGTTTTAATTCTAAAACGACCACCCAGCTGTTCCTAGGCCTTTTGATAACTCGCTTGATAATGTTATCTTCACCGATTCGGTATTTTGCATAACCTACTAGGTACTAACTCTACCTACTATTTCTGACGACTATACCTAGATTCGTGTGTGTAACTACATCACTAACTGATGAATTTTTTGTGGTTGCTCAATGAATCAAGTCATGTGGTTGATGATGATGAAAGAAAAAAAGGCCTTTTACCATCTATAGTAGATGGTTTATACAGCGTCAGGTGACAACTTTTGCCTACACTAACGGGACGCTTCAGTGCCCGGGACGAAACAAGATGGAGTAGGCTTGCCAAGCACCTATTCCATCCTCACAGCTTAGTCGGCCTTGTCCACAGGAAAGACATGGTCAATGCGTGCGGAGCTGACTAAGCCGCGGGTTTCCTCACGATGTTTTCCTTCACCATTTGAGAGTACTGATATAGTTATAGGTATAGGTATTTGAATCCACGTCCTTAGGATCGGAAGGCGGGATCACTACCAACTAGACCACCAGTGATCTCTGATGATGATGAGTCGTTCAATAATTTTGAGACAATTATCTATTCAGCTTAGCTGTAGACATGTTTTTCTCAAATTCACTTCATTTATTTATCACCAATTTCCACAGCTATTTCAAAACAATATCCAAACATACTAAAATACACGTAATTAAAAATGTTTGTGTTGACCAAACAAACGCCAGTTTTGCGTTCTCTAGAACCTACAGTCATTACTAAGTGTAATTATTTGCCTGCCACCTGGAAATACTATAAAAACGTACAGCCAATGTTTACCTAACCAAATTAGTACTAATAGGTATCTACCTCAATTACTTTGTCCACCAGAAGGCCTATAAATGGCCTATGTCTTTTGTGATCTGCTTTAATCTGAATTGAACTGTAATATGGTGGATTTAGATTTAGTTTGCCTTGGTTAGCCATTTTCAAATCTGATAAAAATGGCGGCACGGATCATAGAACAAAAAAGTCTTAGTTCAATAATAATTCAGGGCAGTAATATAAAAAGGTACCTCATTACATATTTTTTAATAACAAAGTACCTTTATTTTAAAATCTCAGTATTCAATGCACATAAAATGTCTCGCTGCGAGAAGTTTAGTATTTTTTGTGAACAGATTATGAAAGCTCCTAGTCCGTGTTGCCATGTGACATTTCGAATGTCAATGTCAATGTCATACAATTTGAATTTTTCTAACTAGCGACGTAGCTTTTCGAAACCTTGACTAGGAGGATTAAAAAGTTGACTTTGAATGATCATAATGATCACAATCATGAACAACATATCACAAAATAGCCAGAAATAGAGAATTCATATTATTCGCGAACCGATTCATATCAACAATTCATCCCTAAATTTCGGAGGAATTGGTAATTATCTGCTATGAATTTAGGAAATGAATTGCTCAAAGTGACTTTTTATACCCCTATTCTCTTTGTGATAATTATTGGAGTTAGTCTTTGAAGTGAAACCTTCTTAGGCGGGAACTGTTATGTCTCCTGGGTTCCAAACACGGTCCGTGCATGTTTCTCTGTAATCACCGCAAGATGCCGATAATTTCAATACAACCTTTTCACTCCGCTATCGCCATGTTTGGTTCTAGCTGTTTAATTTGAAAGTGAAACCAGTAAACCATTTGTTTTAATACTTGTAGGTACCTACTATTTACATTGTATAAGTGTGCGTGATGTGAACGGCGATAGGTTTGCCGCAAATGAAAAACATTTTTTTTTTCAAGAAGTTTATAAAAGCTAATTATATAAACAATTGAATGTCTAGATTCTAAAACAATAATCTTTCATTCACAATTGAGCCTAGATCAGGCTAAGATAAATATATAGCAACGATAAGAAACGCAGTTACGTTACCAGTTGCCAAGTGGTTGAATCTACTATGAGTGAAGATAAATAAATATCACTCTACAGACACATAAATTGTAGGGGAAATACGATTTCCTGGTTCTTTAGAACTTATTAGAAGTTATCATCATCATAGTGTCAACCCGGCTGGTATCATTCCTTCCTGGGTAGGACTCTTTTCGATTTTTCCAGCCTCCTCGATCCTATGCGTCTTTTATCCCGGTTTTGCCCGCGACTACTTCGATGTCGTCGACCTAACGCGCTTGGCTGTCCGGTATTTAGTAGTAGTGAAAATACTAGAGGTCCTAATAAATATCAACAGGCTATAAATGTCAAAACCATAGCGCCATTATTAGTAATTACACTAATCAACGTTTTAATTGGATTCTTCCTTTGATTTATTACGTTTATGATAAATGCGATTTTAATTACAATATTGCTACATTTTTTATTTTAGTATTTTTGCTGATAAACATTAATTTGATTGAAAACTGATTAAATGCGTAGAGCTACTCATGGACCACCCGATTGACTGTTGAACGCTGTGAGGGTAGCGGGTCGACAATGAAAGGGGACATCATAAAATCTTAAGTCAAAGTGAAAGTCAAAGTCAAAAAAAAATTATTCCATAAAATTACGGGGATCACTTGGACACGTCTTAAATCTACGTTGCATTTACACCTGTTCGTAACGCGACCAAGCGGGGAAGAAATAGGCAAGAAACGCTATTTTTTTTTTCAGAAGTCCAGCAGGACTTCTATATATAGGCTGATGATGATGAAGTATTTATGTAAAATACTACACGTTATGGCCATGTTAAGCGACCACCATGAATAAATGTATCAGATTCGCACAAAAAAATCATGAATTTACATAATTCAACAAATTAGACTATTTGTATTCAATCAAATTGTAATAAATGTTAAATTCATTTTTATTGTGATTTACAGTATATCATGTAGGGAATGCAGAGCCACCCACATCGACATATCATATAGCTACTGGCTCACTGATTAAGAAAGAACCATTGTCTAGTCAGGGTCTCTGACAACTTCCTTTTATACTCATCATCTCCCTGCCCTTATCCCACTTAAGTGGGGTCGGCACAACATGTTTTCCTCTTCCATTCCCCTCCATCAGCCGTCATTTCAGTATTCACTCCTTTCTTACTCATATCATCATTCACGCAATCCATCCATCTCTTCTTTGGTCTACATCTACCCTTGTATCCATCCACTTTCATATCTAACATTCTTCTCGTCACATGACATTCATCCCTCCGCATGACATGCCCATACCATGCTAATCTATAACTTCCTTTTATACTAGTTTATTTATATAGCAACAGGAGTCAAGTTTTGCGAAAATTAACGGGACTAACCCCCGAATACTCAAACGCATCTCAAAGTTGAGCACGTCTCAAATGAGGTTTTTTTTTTTGACAGATTTTCATCAGAAACTGTCAAAAAACCGTGAGTTGAGATGACTATGCTCAACTCTGAGTCACGTTTGAGTATTCGGGGGTAAGATGACTTTTAGATGGAGTAGACCTGCATCTGTATCATCCTCTCAGCTTAGTCGGCCTTATCCACAGGAAAGACATGGTCAATACGTGCGGAGTTGACTTGGCCGCGGGTTTCCTCACGATATTTTCTTTCACTTCCTTGTTCCACAACCGGACCGTCACTGGACCGTCTCCGGATCACCAGACCTTCACCGTCCCGTTAGAAAAGCAAAACAAACTTAGGGATTTGCTTGGCAATATTTTTACTCTGCTTTCTTATTATAATGATAATGTTAATGAGTAGTGGGCAGAAACCCTAAGAAGAACCTAATTAATGGATCATGGCGACACCTTGCCGGTTTCCATGACATAATAATTTAGTCATAATTAACTATCAATATTTCAAGTAATAAACACGATATCATAGGCACCGTGTCAAGGCAGCTAAAGCTTAAACTCATTTATTTTCCTGACATGTATGTCCCCAGTTGCACCAAACAGCGTAACCGACGGTGTTAGATTATTCACGCATTTTTTTTACGATTTACTATATTTACCTACCTATTAAAAAAGGTAGGTAGACCTCTATAAAATGATGGACCATCTACATGGGCGATGGGATGATCACCTGTCATCATGGTTCACCACATCCATCTTAGGACTTTAAATCAGAAGCGGCTGCAAGTTTTCTTATGTTTACTTGTGGCTCTGCCCACCCCATTAGGAATACGGGCGTGATAATATGTATGTATGTAAAAAAAGGTTAAGGAAACTCAATTCGAGACGATCAATTAATGTTTATTTTTGTTCAATGGTTTTTGGAAGAATGAAATGAAATATAATTGTTTTATTAATCGCCCGCCACACCAACGAGGTCGTCATACGGATGGCGGTGATGATGATTGCTTGAGTATTTAGTTGATAAATTAATGATAATTGTATATTTTTCATTCCTTATTTTAGGTTAAACTGCGATGAGTAAGTGCAAGTCAGCATAAGTAAATAGTTAATTGACGATGCAAGCCAATCTAATAATCTGTCTAGAACAATTTTTGTAATATATGGAAGTAATTAAGTTAGCTCTCTGAGTATATAATATTATTTTGTCATTACAGGGAGACGTTTTCGGGTTCATCCTATTATTTATTACCACTATTAATTTATCACATACTTATAACAAAACAGAACCAAACTATAATAACATCAAAAACTTTAAAATACATAGGTCCGTTGTCTAAATGTCCGGCCGTAATCCTTAGAAGAGCCTAAAAAACCTGAGATCTCAGGACAAATCCTGAGATATGGTAACCCTTTATGTCACTTTTGTCATAAATTCTACAGAATATATAACTTCTATAACATACCTTACGCTCATTACATTTTAGAGGCCGATTCAATAAAGACATCTTAGAACTATTTTATAATTAAAGAAATTCGGTATTTTGGAACCCACGCAGGGCAAAACTCTTCAAATCTTCAAATATTTACTACTCTATAAATCTAGGATCCTGTTGTTACTTCTCCTAATAGGATACATCGTAAATGTTTACTATTATTAAGTTTTTCAATCGAAAATACCCGATCGGATGGACGGACCTACGCGGCCTAAATGATCACTCAACTGCTGAAATAGTACTACCTCTCGTCGTCTCACTAGTTCTCTCGAACCAGTGTGGTGAAAGGAAAGTGCGTCTCAAAGCGGCTCTTTTCGTGCACTTGACACTACGGCAGGTTCTACGACATGCCGATTACCTCACGATATTTTCCTTCACCGCTTGAGTACTGAGCACTGTTTCCGCACATTATTTTTTTCGAACAGAAAAATCCATTGCTGCAAGATTAAACGACCTAAGGATTGGATATAAAACTAGACCACCAGTGCTCTCAAAAGGTTTCGAATCCATATAAATACTTGTAATTAATTGGACCTACCAACTACCGCGTTTTATGAGGCGAGATGGGGTAGATAGTGGTACTAATAAAATTGGTGGCATGCTTCAAGTATTTGACTATTTTGTTGTCGTTTGAGGCATGCCCGTAAAAAATCAACTTTATGTTTGGTGTATTTAATAAAATGAGATCAATTTTATTTAACAGCTTTTTTTGTGACCGAATGGCAGTCGAAGAGCGAGAAACGTTGATTAGGACGGCACCATCGATAGATCAATCACGTTGTAAGTTTATGAATTGTTTATTTTGGTCGATTGATGGAGGGATACAATATCGTTCGTCCTAGAAGAGTATTGGGAAGATTTATATCCACTTTCTTATAAGTTGAGTAGCCACCCACCCCGGCTTCGCACGGGTGCTATAAGAGATAGACATATACCATCGCGGACTTTTTTGTAGACCTTTTTAAGGTGCACAATACTGTAGTACATTATTTTGATCTACTCGTATCTCGTAGGGTTCAGCCAGCGTTTGCAATCTGTTTAACCAAACTTAATTTAGGAAGACTAACCCCCGAATACTCAAACGCGACTCAGAGTTGAGCACATCTCAACTCACGGTTTTTTGACAGTTTCTGATGAAAATATGTCAAAAAAAATATATTGTCATTTGAGACGTGCTCAACTTTGAGAGGCGTTTGAGTATTTGGGGGTAAGACGAAGATTAAGAAGACTGTAGGTAAGAACGAACTCTGGAACGGTCTTTAGATAGTCCTATTGTTTCTTTAGTACCTATTTTGTAATATTAGTTGTAAGTTTCTGTCTGTTGATAAAGATATCTTTACTGCATTTTATTAGTTCCTTTATCTAGTGATGTAAAAAACTGCGTAAACCTACTTCATTATCGGACAAGCGCCGAGGAGATTATTATCTATGCCTACTATCATTTCCTACGCACGCTGTGTGGGAAATAGGGGCACTTATACGCATCATGTTCAGAGAGTACTACAAATATTACTAATAGTGTACTCACTAGTTCTTTCGAACCAGTGCGGTAAAAGGATCAAAGGCTGCATAGAGTACTACCAGGTATCGTTTCCTACAAACAACGAAATAGGGCCACTTATACGCATCATATTCAGACAGCACTATCTAAGTATGTCAATATTACTAATCGTGTCACACACTAGTCTAGTTATTACTAGTGCGGTGAAAGGATTAAAGGGTGCATGGATAAGGTTCCATTTCCATTCCATTTGTACTGTCTTTCGTTCCGTACAAGTCTTATTATGCAAGTAAAGTCATCAGAACGTATGGTTCTGTGGCAAAGTTATCCTTATGTCTGCCGTATGCCCACACTTTGCAAGTAATAATTAAGTAGGTAGAAAATTAAGTAGAAATAAGTACTACATTAAGTTGTAATAATATTTAATATGTTGTAATTCACACTTTAATTATAAAAGGTGGGTTTAACTATGAATATTTTAACAATAAATATATATTTTTGCATTCCAATGCGTAATACAAAACGCATTAAATCTGCAATTCAATTAATAAAGATGTAATCACGTTTAATACTAGTGGAACGCCCCGCGACTTTGTTTGCGTTGTTTTTTTTTTCAGTCATACTTAATCTCCCTGCTGCGTCCTCTAGGAGTTGAATCTATAGTTATAATTATATATAGTTATTTGACGGCCTCGGTGGCGTAGCGGGCGATTGCTCGGCAGAAACGCAAGAGGCGCGGTTTCGATTCCCGCTGCGGAAGAAATGTTTCCATGATCTGTAAATATTTCTTCCTGGTCTGGGTGTTGTGGTACCATGATACTCGTAGTTTCTGATACCCCGACACAGGGAATCCTAGTGTGGAGTCAAGACTATGTATGTGACTGTTGGATGTTACTTATTTATTTAATTAATTATAGTTTACCCCTACTATTTAGGCTTTGCATTGATCGCTAGTAAGTAAGTAACGTAAGAGTTTTATACATAATAGTTTGCAGTGTATTAATGCAAACATGTTTTCTAAATATGGATTGATAAAAATTCTAAGAGCATAATTAAGTTTGTACAGAACCCTCAGAGCGCAAGCTTCACTCTCACTTATCCTTTTTCTATTCCCGGCCCCTTTTCTGAACTCCCTTATTTTGACGATCATTTAATATTTTGTTACTAGTTGTCTTTATACCTCCCATGCCCATGGTTAATATACTCGTCTATCAAAATTCATGAAGGTAAGTGAAAAGTATCCTCCCAACAGAAAAAGGGTAGGCCAGGACATTGCAATTGAGTTGTTCCATTATTTTAAGATACATAGAAACGGTAGCGCCCCTTACAAGTATTTGAGAACTGTTTTAAGGTGGCTGATTAAGATATTACTTTATATTACTTTAGGGTCTTCAGTTACCCAATACAATTTGATTTTATTCAATTTAATTATTTATGATCAATCAAAACCAAACTTTCTTCTGTATTTTGTAGATTATATTTGTATTAATTTTAAGTTTTCTTTTTGTTTATAAATGTACTTATAAACCAAAATGTAATCAAAGAAAACAAATATTAATGATATTTTTCTTTTTCATTACTAATTTAATTTCCTTCCTTTCCTTCCTCTTGTTTTCCTTATAATAAATAAAGTGTAAATAAAAATAAGTGCTACCTATGTTTTTCTGGACTTATTCTACTGACAACCCTAAGATTAACATGTAAATTAAGAGGTAACAAGCTACGAAGCTACTTACTGTATGCATACCGTAACAAATAGTAATAGGTAGGTACAACAATGCACTTGTTCGGGATCGTTGCATACAATGACACTTGTCAAGTGAAAGTTAGGTACCTAGGGTTGGGACCTGATTACATTCGTGTTTTTAAATAAATAAATATTTATGGACAGTTCACACAGCGCCATCTAGCCCTGAACTAAGCAAAGCTTGTACTATAGGAACCAGATGGCTGATAGAATACTTATATTTTTTTGTAAATGCATACTTGTAATACATAATACTACAACACCCATACCCGGAAGAAATATTTGCAGAACATACAAACACTTCTCCCGTAGCGCGAATCGATGCCGCGACTCTTGCGTCTCAGCCGAGCACTCGCTCGCCATGCCACTGAGGTCGTCTTTATATTGGCCTAGCGTCAAGCGACGCCAATGCCAACCTGGGGGTGGTTAGCCAAGGCTTGTTTGCTTTTAAGTTCTACGTTCACTATACCCTGTTCTATAACCACAGATCATCATCGTCCCAGCGCAAAAAAGAACAGAAAAATGTGTCAAGCACTTTTGAAAAGACTTTGCTGCGGCGGTAACGCGTCACCGAGACGTTACCGAGACGTCACTGAGACGTCACTAAGACGTCACCGAGAACGAAATGAGCGGGCAGTGGCCGTCCATTACACATCCGTCATCCGAGCAAATCATCTAATAGCCACGTTTCTTGTTGAAGTCTCGGTGACGGCTACAGTGGATATTTTGTCATATTTTCTGTCTCTATAAAAATACTTCTTCAAACTTCTCTGCTGGACTGGGAGTAATGAGAAAATAAAATGCGTCTAGCTGTTTCCATCCCCGAGCATGTAAAAGTCGACTATAGGATAGTATCTCTCCAACATGATGGACCATCTATATGAGCGATGGAATGATCACCTGTCACCATGGTTCATCTTGGGATTTTGATTTAGGAGTGGCTGCAAGTTTTCTTATGATTACTTGTGTAGGTACACCCCGTTAGTACTGGCGTGATAATAATGTTATGTATGTATAAAAAAAGAATCAGGTGTTTTATTATTTCTCTACTACGAAAACGCATCACTACAAACAGATAATGAAATACAGTAGCATATTTTATCAATTGGATAGATACCCATCTACTTTCACAGTTGGATATAGATTACCATTGAATAAGAAAGGAACCATATCTAATCTAAATAAATATAACAATGTGAATGAAGACATTGCGCAAGTAGGAATAACATTAAGAATAGAATAAGAATAGGGTTCATGTCATAATGTTAATTTAGAAATTACTAAATTAACTATAAGTACTACCCCTACTTAGTGGATATTCCACCTTTTCGCACCATTTCTTTCTTTCTATTCCTACTATATTATAAATGTGAAAGTTTATATGTTTGTGCCTCAATCACGCCTAAACGGCCGAACGGATTTGAATTAAACCTGGATTAAACATAGCACATGTGCTGGATTAACATTTATAGGCGTCATAGACCTCTTCTTAGCTCTTTCGACTCGATTGAGGTCAAAAGTGAGCAGATTTTGGTCAAAAAACAAACTTGAAAATAGGACTTTTAACATGCAAAATATTTTCTTGCGCGCCACAACGATAGAGGTTAGTTCAGTGAAAAAACATAAGGTGGCGCTGCTGTGGCCTGTGCCTGTTTTCTTGGCGTTTCGTTCAGTGACCCATTGGGCGCATAAATTTGAATGCGCCGCTGCGATTGACTACTATTAGTATGAATGAAGTCTCGATCTAATGGTCTGGAATCGAACCTTTTGGCCTAAGTAATTAATAAAAACCAAACACATGTACTTTTTTTAAAATTAGCCCTTAGCGTTTCAAAACTACTAATAAAGGAGTTCTAAAGTTTGTACGGAAACTTTTAACGGGGCGGTATAACTTGAAAATTCACAAATTAGGGGACAGAGCGGATAGCGCACATACACGACTGGATTCGAACCTACAACCTTAGAATCGGAAGATCGGGTTGCTACCACTAGTTTACCAGTGCTCTCAATACTTCTTTCGTGAGAAGAACCCTACCTTCCGAAGTTATCAGCCTAATACGTTAGTTTACAACAATAATCTGCCTAAAATCAAGCCCGCTGTCAGTTAACTCAGACTCGAAACAGAAATAATATCATAAACATGTTTAGTTTATTTATTTGCGCGCTACAAATCTATCCGCAACGGGTTCCGTCACGGCTAACGAACGGTAGCTTGTAGGCGGGTTAGGGTTAGACCTCAATTGAGCACTGAACCCTAAGAAAAAAAAATGTGTCCTGGCTTATTGAGAAAGACAATTTTCTAAAAAATACTAGCTTGATAAATTTAGTTGCCTGGCATTTGACAACCTCGGTGGCGTGGCGGGCGAGTGCTCGGCTGAGATGCAAGAGGCGCGGGTTCGATTCCCACTACAGGAGAAATTTTTGTATGTTCTGCAAATATTTGTTCCGTGTTTGGGTGTTGTAGTATTATGTATATGTTTACAAAAAAAGAGTAAGTGTTCTATCAGCCACCTGGTGTTCATAGTAGGTATACCTAAGCTTTTAAAATATTTATTTATTTTATTGGGTTAGTTTATAGGGAAATAGGGAATAAATAATCACAAAAATAATAAAATGGATTTTTTTGAATAAAATCAATTTCTCCAAAAAAAGAACAATATTGTCTTTTGTTTCACAAAATTAGTTAGGTACCCTACCTACATAAATGTAAAAAAAACTAAAACTAATCCTCTTTTAGCTTCGCGTAGTCGGATAAAAATTGATTAGTACAATGTTAGGAACTCCTATGGCTGAAATGATGATGATGATGATAAAAGTAGGTAACGGTGATTTATTTTGTATTATTCAGCAAAAAATCCTAGATTAGTTAGTTCGATGTGCACTCGGCCTTACCCTTGTGATTCTGCGTCTATCTAGACTTTGATCTCTTTGTCGGCGATGTACTACAAGTATAGTATTAGGAATTAACGACTAACTGTCGTCTGCGGATACGTCCGTACCATAAACTTTTCAATTTGAAATGTGAAACTCAGTTCAAACTCGATATTTTTTTTATTACAGAGCGTAAAATATCGATATTTTGATATTCAATCATTCCGATCTCGATATTTTGGACCCTCCACAATACTCAAACGTATCTCAAAGTTGAGCACGTCTCAAATGTCGATTTTTTGACAGATTTTCATCAGAAACTGTCAAAAAATTTAGTGAGTTAAGACGTGCTCAACTCTGAGTCACGTTTGAGTATTCGGGGGTAAGATCGATATTTCACTGATATACGTAAATATCGCCCATTCATGTCCATTGACACTTCAAATTATGACGTCTGCTTTTTTTATCTGATTTTAATAAAACAACAAATTAACTTTTAAACTCGTAGTTAACATATTTGCATTTTTATTTAATAATTGTTTAATTCATTGATATGCATATTCCGAAAAAGGCTTCCTAAAAATTATGCAAAATTGTGTTGTATGCGAAATCTTGGATAAACATTCAGACAGGCACTTCGCATCTCTATTTATATAAAATGAATACTATTTATCCGATTTGCACGCTCTAGGCTTCACGGTAGACAACTGGACACAGACAAGAGGTCTATCGAGATTATGATTTATGCATACAATTTTTTGTAAGTACCTAGGTACTAATTTAAATTCCCTTGCTCACTAAACTAAACTTTACTATGGCCACACTCAAAAAGCGATTGAAGGAGTGTAGCTACCTCATTCGGTACTATTGTATTATTCTTTACAAAACTAATTTCTACCCTACATCAACACTCAAGTAGTGATAGAAGGAGGCAGAGGAAAGTGTGGCCTTATTTATTTATTACGGGACAACAGACAGCTACATTATATGGCTTAAGTAAAGCCTTTATAGATATATTCTGCGAATGCAGATCAATTTATTAATAATATAGCCCACAGCGTTATCCACAGATTAAATAAATACGTATACAACAAAACTTATTCTGTGTTAGTGTATGTTAGAATTTCCTGTTCCAAAAATCGCGGTAAATCCCGGAATTTCACAATAGTTTAAAAACCGGAGATCTTAAAACCAAATCCAGGATCTTTGGAAATGTTCTGTAAAAAAGTGAGTATAAAATGATAATTCTTCAGTTATTGCGCGGCCTAAGGGTAATCATTATGAGTGTTAGAAGAAATTATTCTAAATAATCTACAAACATTTCCTGATGCAAGAATTTAACTTGCAACTTCTCACGAGCGAGAGCTCCCCAATAATAAAATTAATTCATATTGAAATCACGAGGATCTTTTAGGCACCTCTCAGTTCGTATGAGCTAGGTAAGTTTGTATGAGTTAGTGGCCAGCTCTTGTGACGGAGTTTTAGGCCGCCTAAAAGCCTCCTTCATGGTTTAACGACTTAAAAGCCGGGACCGACAACTTAACGTGCCCTCCGTTAAGTTGTCGGTCCCCCATCATTTGTCTCGTCCCCTCAACTCGTAATGCCACTTTCGGTCACCCATCAAAATTGTGACCGGTGAATTTACGCCTTATCGCGACCAAAAGTGGAAATTACAGCCGATGACATCAAATGTACTTATTTAGTTCAAAACAAAATTAAAGACCCACCAATAAATCTCAATTCGCCAATAATGCACCACTTATGCCGATCATTCAACCCAAATACAAAGTAATTTGAGATAACCCGCCGCAAAACAAAATAATACGTATTTGTATTCAATTAATGTGACAATACTCAGATGACAAGTATGATCAATGTACCGACCGCAACATCGGTACTGTATACTTGAGTTTAATATCTATTCTGTTTTTATCGGTTTATTGTTTTTAAATAGTGAGTGAGGCGCACGTATCTGGACCGAATTGGCGACGTTTTGGAAAAGGGACAGGTCAAGAGTACCCTAAACCGACGAGCATGTATGAATAACTAGCTTTCGCCCGTGGCTTCGCTCGCGTGGTATCCGGACGAAAAGTAGCCTATATGTTATTCCAGCACAATTACTATGTACATTCTATGTTTCATTCAAATCCGTTAAGCTGTTACGGCGTGATTGAGGCACAAACATACATCGTCACATCCACACATCCTCACAAACTTTAGCATTTATAATATTAGTAGGATGTTATGAAAGTGAATGAAGCGAAATAAGTATGTCTGGATCGTAGCAAATGGAGATCCGTGATCTCTGCCTACCCCTATGGGAAACAGGCGTGATATTATGTATGTATGTAAATGGTGAGTGAAAACGGAAAAAAAAACAACTGGTGGTCTACTAACTAGTGGCCTACCTACACAGGCTGTACCTATGAAACTGTACGAATCCAACTAACTCGAATCTAACGACATATTCCACTATAGCACTGCACTTCAGTGGCATCAACTTTAGTAGATTTTAAAAGCTAAGTACATCAGGGTTCACAAATGTATTAGTAAATAGGAATGTTTACATCACAAGACCATGGTTCCACTAGCAATCGAAAAGACCTTCCGAAATTTAATAACAGATACCTAAGTACCTACTTTCAAATGCGCATGTTTACACACCTTATTACTACAATAGAAACGTAAAAACATATGACAGTCAGACTGTTAATCCAGTACATGTATATACTATGTATATTCCAAGTTTCATTCAAATCCGTTCAGCCGATTGAGGCACAAACATCCAAACTCGCAAACTTTCGCATTTATAATATAAGTAAGAAAGATTCGATCCCCCTTATATGATAGACCATAGAGCACGCAATAGTACAGATGTGACAAGTCATAAACACACTGCCTACAAAACTATCTCTGACATTTATTTATGACGCCGCGTCTTCCGTAAGCGCGCATATTAAATCAAAGCGTATGCTAAATAGAGGTGAAATAGCGAAAAGTCTCGCTAGGTCAGACCCGCGATTGTTGATACGTTTCATGATAGTTGCCACCGGCAGAGGTCAGCTGTGATTGGTCACCTGTCCTTTTAAGTGGTAGCCTTAGTCCGTGTTCTAATCTAAATGAGAACGACACTACAGTAAGTTTAGCGTAGGTATTTATTTACAGGTATCTGTTTTTTTATGGAATAGGGGGCAAACGAGCAGCGGATCACCTGATGCTAAGTGATTACCGCCGTCCACGGACACCTGCAACATCAGAGGAGCTGCTAGTGCGTTGTTGGCCTTCAGATGAAATCATCATCTTTCTGCCCTTATCCCACTCTATGTGGGGTCGGCACAGCATGATCCTTGGATCATGCTGTAAGAGTTTTGGCTAAGTTGTTTTATGACCGGCCGCCTGCCTGACGTCAACCCTCCTTGGGAAAACTTGCTTATTGTATCTCATCATGTTGGAGGATACTATCCCTTAGTCGACTTTTACGACATGCTCGGGGAGAAAGCAGCTGGACGCATTCTATGTTTTTTCTTTACTCCCAGTCCAGCGAAGAAGTAATTAATGGCCTTCAGATGATATAACGATTACTTATAAAATCGAGCTTTTAATTTAGCTTTGAATCCGACAAATCTAAATTCATCATTTAATTTTTGCTCACGAAACTCGAGAGCTGACAATTCGTACTTGCAAGTTAAATTGTTACAAGTTAAATTGCTTATTAGGTACACCTAACGGGTTAATCCGGAGTTCAAACAATTGAGTAGTATGAGTAGTAGGTATCGGAATTCAATGCCCATCTGCTCGTCTGTCTGTATGTAAACTTGTAGTTAGACTTGGGACAATATTGGCACCGAAATGCAAATAAATTAAGAGTGCAAACAATCTGCTTACAATATTTACGAGTTTGGCAATTATTTTGTTAAAAAGAAAAATGCACCGCGCTGATTTATTGCTTTGATTTATTTAAAAATATATTCATTCACTGAATAAATCACTAAGGTCATGGAATACAGCCATATGTTTGAATTAAGTCATCCTCAAATAAATGTGAGACAAAGTTGTGTTTGGACTATCCTCTTGAATATCTTCAAAATCTCGTTAAGTTTCATCATCATCATATCAGTCCACAATCACCCACTACTGGGTATAGGCCTCCTCTTTAGCACGCACTTCTATCCGATCCTGCGCCAACCAAATCCAGAGGCTACCCGAGGGTTCCAGACCACCTGGCTGGTGGTATGCCTATGCTTCATTGTCAACAAATATGCTTCATTGTTGATCTTGAGTCATCATCATCTTTCTGCCCTTATCCCACTCTATGTGGGGTGCACACAGCATCACAGCATGATCCTTGGATCAGGCTGTAAGAGTTTTGGCTAAGGTGTTTTATGACCGGCCGCCTGCCTGACGTCAACCTTCCTTGGGAATACTTGCTTATTGTTTCTCATCATGTTGGAGGATACTGTCCCTTCCTTAGTCGACTTTTACTAAGCATTGTTGATCTTGAGTGCTGAGCAATAATAATAGTGGTAGTGAGTTGTGAACGAGTTGAAAAAGGTCAGCGCTCAAGATTCGTGCCAGTATTCTATACGATATTGCGTAGAGTTAGAGCACTGGTGGTCTAGAGGTAGCGGCTCGACTTTCGATTCTAAAGTCGTGGGTTCCTGCCATGCACCAGTGGATTTTTCACCATAGATTACCATATCTATCGTGGAACTTTAAATCAGGAGTGGCTGCAGGTTTTCTTATAATTTCTTGTGGCTCTGCCCACCCTACTAGGGATACGGGCGTGATTCTATGTATGAATTAATGTTTTTTTTTGTTCGAATTTGTGTATTGGTATAACACTCTCATGGGAAGGAAACCGGCATAAGACTTCTTTGAGGCACACTTTAAATACTTTCACCACACTGGTTCTAAATAACTAGAGCTACAACTAAAAGTACTATTACGCAATCAGTTGCCAACTTGTGAAGCGAGTAGGTACTTAATTTCTCCACCACAATACCTGACCTATCTGTCAAATTATCTTTGCCCAATTCGGTTTGACGGCTTCAATACCAAAATCAAATTAACAGCTAATTATAATAAATCTCAATAACACGGGTGCTTAATGAGATTGAAAATAATTTTATGTTTTGTGAAATTTAATACCGCATAAAAATTTCGGAACGCATAATCGGATGTGACTGGTTGCATTTACGGTTGTTTTATGCATGGGGTGTCTTTACCATAACATGAACAAAATTACGCCAAGCTCCTTTGTGTTGCGCATAAGTTTTTAAAAGCTCCAGTTTTTATCCCACTTTGAAGAAGGAGGTTAATGGTTTTGGGGTGTGTGTATGGATATGGGTATGTGTATGTAAGCTGTAACCTAAACGGCTGAACAGATTTTGACAAATGAGGTGTCGTTGGATTCGTCTGGATGACGGGAGTGTCATGGAAGTGTAAAAAATCAAATATGGCATCTGTACTCTTAACTTAATTCCACATAATCGGGTTTTTTGTTTTTATAAATGCAGATACTTACGTAGAAGACCTTTGTGGCGTGGCGGGCGAGTGCTCAGCTGAGACGCAAGAGGCGCGGGTTCGATTCCTATGGAAGAAATGTTTGTTCTGCAAATATTTCTTCCGGGTCTGGGTGTTATTATTATGTATTCTATGTATGTGTTTACATAACAAAAAGTATATAAGTATTCTATCAGCCATCTGGTGCCCATAGTACAAGCTTTGTTTAGTTTGGGGCTAGATGGTGCTGTGTGAAATGTCCGCAAATATTTATTTATAAATGCGAATACTTATGAATCAACAGCTACGTTATTTTTACCGAAACTATTCGTTATCGATTAAAAAGCTCGCATTACATAATAATACCCACAGCTTAAAACCTATAAATATTGAAACGAGGTGTAAGGAAGTTGTTAAAAGCATAACAGGTGTAAATTGCTGTATTAAAAGTGATGCGATCAATCTTTCTGTCGTCGCTGCGCCCGAGCATCTCACATGCATATGTATGAGTAGCCTGTGCGAAATGTTTGGTTCTGCTTGAGTCTGAGTATTTCGACATGTTTTAAAGAGCACTGGTGGTCTAGTTGGTAGTGACCCCGCCTTCCGATCCTAAGGTCGTGAGTTCAAACCCGGTCGTGTACCAATGGATTTTTCTGTGCGAAAAATTTTTGTGCGCTATACCAGTACTCTCAAACGGTGAAGGAAAACATCGTGAGGAAACCCGCGGCTTAGTCAGCTCCGCACGTATTGACCATGTCTTTCCTGTGGATAGGGCCGACTAAACTGAGAGGACGGAATAGGTGCTGACCTACTCCATCTTAATTCGTCCCGGGCAACAGCGTCCCGTTTGTGAATGTAAAAGTTGCCTCCTGACGCTGTATCAATACTATAGATGGTAAAAGGCCTTAGTTATATGTATAGTGGTCTAGTGCCCCCTCCCTCAGATCGTGAGTTCAAAACCGGTCGTGCACCAATGGATTTTTTACTCTTAAACGGTGACGGAAAACCTCATGAGGAAACCGGCATGTCGTAGAACATAAAAAGTTCCAAAGTATGTATCAAGTACATGAAAGGAACCGGAGGAGAAGAGTGTTCACCGTTCGAGAGTGGTGCACGAATGGATTTGAACCCTCGACCTTAGGATCGGAAGATGGGGTCGCTACCACTAGACCACTAGTGCTCTATTTTGGTAGTCAATTTTTATAGTTAGAGTCATGGTCCACAGCCTATCTTTGCCCAATGGTGGGCATAGTATGAAAAAAAAGATTCCTTTCCGCGTTGAACTAAATTACCCTACTAATATAAATGGGAAAGTTTGTGACGATGTATGTTTATGCCTCAATCACGCCGCAACGGCTGAACGGATTCGAATGAAACTTGGAATATACGTAGTATGTGTGCTGGAATAACATATAGACTACTTTTTGTCCGGATACCACGCGAGCGAAGCCGCGGGCGAAAGCTAGTTTTTGAATATTTTTCAACTGGATGGTATGCAAGAGTCAATGGGAACCCGCCTGCAGGACAGGTTCCGACGTCATCCAACACGTTTAAAATTCAAGTTTTCGGTCAGCCCCTGTTTGTTTCTGCGTAATGAAAACACACTGTCATTTATCCACTTCAGATATTTTACACTTCACGAACGTTTCCAATATTATACTAACTGATGTAGTTGTTGTAGTAGTAACTTATTTAAAAAGCTTACTTATAAAATATCCGATTAATAGAAGACAAAAATGCTTGGGACTGAATAATGCTCCAACTCCTTTTATAAACATTGTTATTGTAAAGGGATCATGACCTTTATTTCTATGTATAATTTGTAAAATCTTTTAATTAATCTATTTGTTAAATTGAATCTTTAATTTTATATATATATATTTTTGTAATTAATTAGTGTAATTGGTAAACCATTCTAATTAAATAAATAAATAAAATAAATCATTTTCCAAAAAAATTGCCAAGCGTGATTTCTTGCCTGTATCTTCCACGCTTGGTCGTGTTACGAACAGGTGTTAATGCAACGTAGATTTTAAGAAGTGTCCTAATGATCACCGTGATATTAAGGAAAAAAAAATTAGAATTTGACTTTCATTTTGGCTGACGACGGATCGTTCGTTACCACACCTTCCGTGCTTCGGAGGGCACGTTAAATTGTCGGTCCCGGCTTTTAAGTCGTTAAGCCATGACGGAGGCCTTTAGGTGGCCCATAAACTCCGTCACAAGAGGTTGGCCACTAGCTCATACGAACTTACTCACTTTTACAGCAACGTTATAAGTTTTATATCCTACTAATATTATAAAGGATGTGACAATGTACCTTAATCACGCCGTAACGGCTGAACGGATTTTAATGAAACTTGGAATATATATAGTATGAGTGCTGGAATAGCATATAGGCTACTTATTGTCCGGATAACACGCGAGCGAAAGCTAGTGTACCCATATTTTTATACATAGCAACGTGGTTTTCCTGTAAAAAAATGTATGGCGCTTATCGCTGATAACAACTATGTTATGGCAATGAACGATCCGGCGTTAGTTAGTGGAATATTGGGACCGAGCATTATCGAGTTTGGACATTTTACTCTTTACACTGTTTCGGCACTTTAAAAGGATAGAACTCATATATTTTTTACCTTTTTCGGAATATTGTTTTAAGACGATACTTTTTGGGGAATTTGTTTAACGGTAGCTCTTAATAACCGACTTCAAAACGGCTTTTTTAATTTTTTTGTGTCGCGTATCGCAGTCGCGTTGTCTTTGTATACTTTTTCACTCAAAGCGTCACCTGTGTCGTTTTTTATGTAAATTGAATCGGATGTATAAAACACTTATGTCATAAAATAAAAAAGCATTGGACAATTAACATTTTAAGAAAATAAAATTAAAATAATGATTCACGTAGCGTTAAAAGGGTCAATGTGTCAAACATTTGTCATCACCTCATTTTAAATCAACACCTCAAAATATCAAGTTTCACTATTTTTCATGTCAAACTTAAATAAAGTTAAAATATCGTTTTAACCGGTTAATTTAACGGTTAAAGCTAACGTGAGGTGACATAAGCCGGTATCAATAACGTGAATGATAAGCACAGCCTAAACATAAGTTAAATGAAGCAACGCGGCAAATTACTTGAGTTAAGGTTGAACGAGCGGTCATTTCGATGTCGTAAGAGATTAGAGTACCGTTTCTTATGAGTTGACAGGCAACTGGGACCACTTCACTGGTCCCACTTCCCCGATTCATTTTTTTTCAGGCATCTAGGATCGCCCGTTTCTTGTGAAGAAAAGACAGGCAACTGGGACCGCTCCAAACTGGTCCCTCTTTCCTGCAGGCATCTGGGCACTTATAAAATTGCGCCATGAAAATTTATTATTTGATTCTTATTCTATTACAACTTTGAAGAAAAGTAATTAAATTAATGAAAAATAAAAAGCCTATATTTGATTAAAACAAAAATGAATGTATTGTATAAAAAATACTTAGATATTTTAAATTAAACTGACGACTTGCTGTTTGTGGTCAGAATTACTCCGAATCGACTGATTCAAAAATGCTAATAGTCTAGGACCGCCCGCCATCCCACTCGCCTGTCTACTCTTATAAATAGTTTACATAAACCAACATTTTTTGTGTATTATTATAAATAAACTACCTAATAGGTACTTACTTAAACTGGTTAAAGTGACTACTTATTTTTAGCATTACCAAGTATTTTTTGGTAACTTTTAGATACTATCTTGAGTTGTTTAGGAAACATGCGTGTTCTTGTTTTTGTTTTTAACATTAATATTTTGGATGTCATAAAACCATTCCCAAATACTTATTTCGACAATAAAAACTCCATAATTAAATGTTTAGCCTATAGTCGTAAACCTACTTAAACTGACCTAACCCTTTTTCAAGTTACATCAATAGATAATATACGAATTTGTTGGTCCTAAAACTTTACTATAATATGTGAAATTTAACAATATTTTTACAATCCTGCGCTGAACATCAAACAGCAAATAAAATTCTAGATGACTCCATACGCGATCCTAGAGGCGCCATCGTATTTATGTCATGGCTAGGATCAATAAATCCATCATCGGCTCAGATGGGCCCCCGATTGCTGTAATAGTATCACGAATCTTAGGTGTGGGAAGAACAATACACATTTTCATGTGAATATTTTTTGTTATACTTTTTATGATAAGCGACGCCGACGTTTGAAATGCTGGGCTTCAACTATTTACAACGATAAAGTTCAGCGGCTATGCGTAAAATTATTTCCTTTTTTAAACAACGCCAATGTTTAATTTGAAGCCTATTATAAAGATGATTCTTTGATCTTTTTTTGTTAATTTAGAATTCGAGTTACCAAGTTATTGAATGATAACGTCTAAAAAATGTATAAAAGCATATTCAAATTTATTTGAATGTCCTTGGACGACAAGTTTTTGGCATAATTAGCTAATTATAATAAAGTTTAGACTTAACTAGACAGTGGACCAGACAGAACATGTGGTTGCAATTACAAGTTTTTATAATTAGTTCTTCCCAGACACTAGAATTGACTTTTTAACGTAACAAAGTAATTTATGTTTTTTTTTTAAATAGCCATATAATATGTTACGAATTATTGAGGTTGAACGCAGCATTATAAGTTCAAGGTTACAAATAAGCATATTAAAATCAAATAATAGGTACCTGCTTACATATTATCACACCCGTATCCTTAATGGGGTGGGCAGAGCCATAAGTAATCATCAGAAAACTTGCAGTCACTTCTGACTTTAAGCTCGAAGATAGATATGGTACACCAAGTCACAGGTGATCCGTGATGAGGTGATGAGGCCCGTGTCGCTTATAATAGAATAGAATAAAATATAATTGTTAGTAGATATTTATAACATGATCGAGAGGACACATCCATAATTTTTCTTTCAGTCCAGCAGAGGAGCAAGATACATGCGGAAGGAAAATTATTTTATACACTTGTTCTAAAGTGTGGACGAGTAAGGTACCAATTGATTGTGGTCAGTAGGTAGCAACATACCATCATAATAAATACCATAGATTACAAGGTAGGCTGAGGCTGGTCAAATGAAGAGACCTTACTGTGATAAAAATAAGGTATAATTTCGTGTGTAGTGATTTTATAACGGTGTTCAGATAAAAGTCGTTCAGAATTACGGAGAAGTGAAAGAAAAGGAACAAATTGTTCAATTATTTCGTAAAATGTTTTCTGTCATTCTGAAAAGGTGAGATTAAAAAAATCGAAAACATTTGTGGAGTACACGAAAGCAGCCTTTTATAAGCGCGCTTGAAATCCTTTTACCACACTGGTTTAAAAGATGGATGAAAGATACAATATTGGATCAAAAATTCAAAAGTTTTAGACTAACGTGTCAAACGCGAAGGGACTGCCTGTCAAATTAAGGCCGTTCTTTAAAAATGTTGATTATCCCCCGGATCGACGCAAATACGTGTTAAATCGGGGTTTTATTAGTCATTTGCAAATCCCAACTCGCTTTCAAAATGCAAATTGACAGACTTTGCAATAGCACTACAAACAAGTCCGTAATCCGTATCCGTACTTAAACATTTATTCTATATTTTACGTATAACGAGAAGTTTGGCGATTGGGACCACTCGCAATATAACTCAAAAATCGATTGTTTAATCCCAGTTCTAGTACTTTGAGATGAAAAAGGATATAATATGTGATTAAAAATATAAATAAAATCAGAGTTCTACAATATCTACTTTGAGAATGCTATAAAAATAGCAAAGGTATGGCAGCCCAATATTTGGAGTGCCTGTATAATAACCCCGTTGATGAAGTTTATGGTCCCAGTTAACCGATTCAAAAATATATTTTATACTTTGTTTAAAAAAATAATGCTAACTAAATCACGGGTAACAACTAGTATCCTTATAAAAAGAATCCTTTCACTTAAGCCCTTTTAAATCTCACCTCAGTAGATCACAATGTGACTGAAGGAACACTATAGTCAATAAAGTCCTATCAATTTCTATCAAGCAGGCGCCTATAAAGTTGCCGTTTCATCGAATCACTTTCAACCTAAATGGATATTGAACGAACAAGTCGACTACTCGAGCCGTAGAACTGTCCTAATTGCAGCGTTGTTAATTCGATGAAGAGGCACGCGCTACACTTACCTAATTGGGACAAGAGATAGAGGGCCAGTGACGGAACAACACAAATGAAATGGGAAAACATTTCTTTCATCATCTTCCTGCACTTATCCCACTCTATGTGGGGTCGGTAGAGTTTTGGCTAAGGTGTTTTATGACCGGCCGCCTGCCTGACGTCAACCCTCCTTGGGAATACTTGCTTATTGTACCTCATCATGTTGGAGAGGATACTATCCCTTAGTCGACTTTTACGACATCCTCGGGGAGAGAAGCAGCTGCACGCATTCTATGTTTTTTATTTACTCCCAGTCCAGCAGAGAAGGTTTAACATTTCTACATAGAAAGAAAAAGTTTTATTTTCCTAGATGGCTAATATCCCATAGGCACAGACTATAAACCGGAAATCAATCGAAAAAATCTACACTAAAATAGCTATAATACATTATATTATGTTTTGCTTGCGATTTTCAAAAGCAGTGCGTGAAGTCAGGCTATTGATGATAATCTTTTTTTCTCAATTCCTGAAATTTTCCATTAGCAAACAAAACTATTAAAAATGCCAGAACTTCTAATGGCCACTCCAGGTGTGATCAGAAACCACACTGGTCATAACTCAGTACTAACACATGTTCTGTTCTACGGTAGCAAAGGCATTATAATCATTTTATTGTAACAGGAGAGCACTGGTGGTCTAGTGGTAGCGGATCTGCCTTACGATCCTGAGGTCCTAAGGTTCAAATCCGAGCAATGGTTTTTTTCTGTTTGAAAACATGTGCGCTGTTAAGTATGCGTCTTTAGATAGCCCAACTGTTTTTTTTGTATTTTGTAAATTATATTTCTGTTGCTTTAAGTTTTTTCTGTTATTAAATGTTTAGATACTACTAATAATTTACTCAAAAAAGTACTCTCAAACGAAAGAAAACATCGTGAGGAAAGGTTTGAAAATATGTGTCAAGTGCACGAGCGTAGGCTTTGAGGCGCACTTTCCTGTCACCACATTGGTTTGAAAGAATACACGAGTTGTACTCATATTCCTAACACATGTTTAGTACGGTAGCAAAGGCAATAATCATTTTATTGTAATATCAACTGTCTCTATCACGATACAAAACCTCAGTTTACAGTTCATAAAGATGTTATTATAGTTTTACGATTTCGATCTGGACCACCTCGGCTAATGCTTTGGGCGATTCAAATGTCTATATTGAGCCATTCCACTAAGACCCACCATCTACCATAGCGTATCTAACCTGCCTAGGTAGATTAGTACCTACCTCACAGGTTTTTTAAATTAAACTAATACTTGAATCAACGAAAATGAACTCTGTTTTGGGTACCTACTCAGGCGACTGGAAACGCTTCAAACTTGACATAGCATATAGTATTTTTCAATCAGTCAACTGGGACCGTAAACACCATGAGGTAAATTTCAAAGTCAACATAATAAAAAAATCAGACGAGATTTATTTATTGAATTAAATTAAAATATAAAACATGTCGTTCTAATTTTTTATTATTGTTATTAAAAAAATCATTTTATAGAACTGTGAAATTTTAGGACAGATCAATATGAATACATAGTTCTTATAATACTCTGCTCCAGTGTACGCTAGACCTTAAAATCGTGGAATTGACCATAACAATTATTTTGTGTATTAGGGCACTATTACAGCCTTCTAGGCTATAATCGACCATTTGATTGTCTTTGAAATGGTAATCAATGTGTCTTCGTTTTTGTTGTAAAAATAATCGTGCTAGTATGATTTATGTCAGAAATAGAGTTAGGATAGCCTAGCTAGTTAAATATAGCGCGGCTTATTCGCGCGACTTTATAGAATACAAACTATTTCAAAACTTATATAGTGCTTATGCTATAGTTGAGTTAGGGCTAGGTTAGGTACCTATACAAATACAAAAAAGTATTTTCCTGCACTATGAAGAAGTAGGGCAAGTACCTCCCTTGCTAGTTACTAAACTGTGCACGGCTTAGTAACTAGCACACTACTATCTCGCTGTATCATACGGCGAGATAACTTTGGCTTCAGTTAATGAATCCATACTAATATTATAAATTCGAAAGTACCTCTGTCTGTCTGTCTGTCTGTTATCTTTTCACGCCCAAACTACTGAACAGTTTTTAATTAAATATGGCAAGGAGATAGATTCCATCCCAGGGAAGAACATAGGCTACTTTTCATACTGTAAAACGATCCCAAAATGGAAAAATTATGTAAAAGAATAACCTGAATAACGCATAAATACTTCTTAAACATTAATTTGTGACAAGACAGTTAATTTGAATTTTATAAAATTTTGATAATTGACAATGACATTCTTATCAATCAGATCGTCAGCAGCTCTCTTTTTCTTGCAGGGCTGTGAGTAAGGGCCTCTAGCTTGATCGATTTCATGATTTTTGATTTGTTGGATTTGTCTTCGCCCCGAATAGCAGAATAACTACCTAATAAAAGAGCTGTGTTTCGACCCTTAAGTCGCGTCCGAGAAATCTTCACAAGTTTGCATTTACACATCCTAGTCTAGAGAATGTCTGGTTAGCATAAATATAGTGCTTAGACTACACGACACGGCAGTTATGCGGTTATTTATATCATTTACTGCAAAAACTTAATTGTATTCACACATTTATTCACTTTTTATTGCTCATCTGATGTCTTTATAAAGTTAAATTATTGTTCCTTGAAAAGCGGCCATTTCTATACGACATCGATACGAAGGATGATACGAAGTGACTGAAACACAGTTTTTACTAGATCAGAAGCCTAAGGACGCATTTAATTTTATGTTTATTATGTAATTTTTTTTGTAAGTAACTTAATACATTTATTAACAGAAAAAACTTAAAACTAATACAAAATATAATTTACAAAAGAAACAGTTGGGCTATCTAAATGCCGTTGCAAACAGTAAGTTGTAATAAATAATTGTCAATAAAAAGATTTGTATTTCTAATTAAATAACTTACAAACTACTAATACAAATATTATTTGTAAAAATACTAGCTGCCACCTGCGGCTTCGCTCGCGTTGTATCCGGATAAAAAATAGCCTATATGTTAATCCAGTACATGTTCTATGTATATTCCAAGTTTCATTCAAATCCGTTTAGCCGTTTAGGCGTGATTGAGGCACAAACATCCAAACTCACAAACTTTCGCATTTATAATATAAGTAAGATTTGTATTACCTAGTAGTTGTAAGTTTCTTTAGTTGTACTAATTGTGCCGACCCCATGTAAAGTGGGATAAGGGCAGGGAAATGATGATTATGATGATGAGTTGTAAGTTTCTTTCAGTTAATAAATGTTTAGCTTAATGTTTGGCTATTTTTGACAGATTATGTATGTATGATATGGTGATTGTCTATCCCGAGCAATAGACGTTTATCTCAAACTCACCGATATATTGCGGTGGCCGTTTTTATAAAGTTTACCTTTATTGGAATTGGACTTTTATGGGCTCTGTGCGACCAGGGTGCCACTGATTGGTACTTGTAGGGGGCACTTTTATTTGCCACAGAACTGACAAGGATTGCTCGTGTATTGTACAAAATCGAGTAAAGAATAAGTACAGTAAATATAATAGCTACTACTACCAATCGTGTTACTATCGAACCAGTGTGGTGAAACGATTCAATGTGCGCGCCTCAAAGGCTCTTTTAGTGCATTTAAACTTACTTTAGTATCAACTAAATATTAATAAGATCAGATTCAATGTATTTGTTCGCGTAGTATCCGAATAAAAAGTAAGCTCTATGTTCAAAGTAACTATGAATACTCCAAGTTAAATTCCAATCTGCTCAGTGTCAAGTGCACGAAAGTAGCCTTTTTGGGGCATATAATTCTTTCACCGCACTGGTTCGAAAGACCTGATGACACGACTAGTGGGGGTAGCCGTTACAGCGTGGATGAGGCACTCGTAAACTTTCAGATTTATAATATTGGTATCAAATAATAAAGTTATTTTTAAATCGATAGTTTCGATTTTATGGTACCAATTATGAGTTTACGTCCCGTGAAATGTTTGGAACATTGACTAGTCGTGACTTCATTCATTTTGACGAGCTGTTCATAAAACAGCACTAATATGACCAGATTTAGACTAGGTTTGGCTTTTACGGTTGCAGGAAGCATTTAGCTGACACTTTGATGTTTTACCATTGAACCCTCATGGCTGTTGTTAAATAAATCGGATCGTCGCCAGCTCTCTTTTCCTCGTAGAGCTGCGGGTAAGGGTCTCTAGCTGGCGCTATTTACTCTAGCTTCTTTTATAAAGCGACGGCTTCCAGGTCGCGGTTATTAGGCACCTGAGGAGCTATGTCGAGTTTTTTGCCGCTTAGAATTTCCCGGGGTAGCTGTTTCTGAGTGCAGTTCTCTAGTTGATAGCGATATTGGCACAGACAGAAACATTATTTAAGAATGAAATTCTATATGTATATAACTCTATGGTAGATTAAAATATCGCGAATCGTTATGTTTTTTAAAATCTGTTAATGTATTTGTTTGTTTACAAAGACAAACTACTTTATGATCACATTAAAAATTTTAAAGTAATCGGTATAACACGGAAATACAGCCAGTGCTCTTAAACCTTGCTGAATTTATTTATTAATCTGTTGTACATAATCTATGCTTATCCTATGAAGCGCTCGGGGCGAAGCTTGCTTAAACGATCTTGATTGATTGTTGAAGTTAAGCAACCCTGTGCGCGGTCACAATTGGGATAGGTTACCGCATGTGGCATTACGAGCGGAGCGCTTCCGTGCTTCGGAGGGCACGTTAAATTGTCGGTCCCGGCTTTTAAGTTGTTAAGCCATGACGGAAGCCTTTAGGCGGCCTAAAAACTCCATCACAAGAGCTGGCCACTAGCTCATACGAATTTTCTTACTTACTTATGCTTATCCAAAAATAAAGCATTTGTACATAATAAAAGAAAGACGGTTTGTCAAAGCTTTTGATTTGCTTTTTCTATGCTCCGCCGGATCTTAGGGTTAATAATTATTATCCAAAGGAGAGTGACGGTCTCGTTTCCGAACTTTGTCAGGTATCCTTGGTTACTGAATCTTTCAGTAAATAACTACTTAAGTATACTATTATTTAGATTTATATAAGTACTTTAGAAATAAAATAAGTACCCACCTGTAACCTTATTTGAAGATCTTCTAACACAAGTATATTTTTACTTAAAAGAAGGTCCCAACCTAGTTAAACAAAATGGTAAACAGTTACAGTAATAAACATTTTTCATTTTTCTCCCATTACTCTATTACCCGTGTGGTGAGAGTATTGAAAGACTTATCCAACTCAGATATTACACAATTTATGAAAAATTGAATAATTAATCCAAAAAACTGAATGATGAATGAATCATAATTATATTATTTTTCCAGTTTAAAACAGCCTATGTAGTATGATCTAACGGTTGTAACTTCTTAAAGCTTTTGAGATAAATGCGAGACATTATTCATATCCTCCTGCAGATGTATGTCATCGAATCAGTGGATCAGCGGCATTCCTACTAATGACATCAAACAAAAACTCTACCAGTAAAGATGATACCAAGAATTGTTCCAAGTTGTATACCAGAGCGATGTAAAAAGTCACCTTTAAATTAGAGCCTTGGAAGGGTTTTAGTCATGCTTAAAATTGCCACAGTTATATTTTGGATCAACTTAAAAAAATACAAAATGGAACACTCAGACTGCTGTCTTACACTGTTTAAAGTAATAACACTCATAATTTTTCGCTTACGCACATTCCTCATCGTGGAGTTACGCCATTTTCTTATATGCATCATACGTCTACCGTTTTTATCTGTCAAAACCAAAACAAAAGAACGCAAGGTGCGTTCCATCGAACGTGATATCCATTAAATAGCGCGATTGGTTATTTACTGTCACAGTGTTTTTACTGCTTGTAGAGATACTGCTGCTGTGGTAAAGCTGTGCAGATTGCAAGATATATAGCTCACAAGTTATCGCTATCTCAGATAGATTCGAGGAGATCGCTTTCTGATATTACAATCACTAATCGTGTTTACGGTCATTTAATTGGATCAGTGGGTAAAATTTTAAACATTTGAATGTAGCCTGTAGCCAAGACACTTAAGGTCAATGAAATTGATAGACGCTACGTGCAAAAATGTATGGTTGACTTATGCGATCGCAAAATCGCAAACACAATACGTGGCTTAGCGACCGGTAAATATAAAATATATTTTGTAAATATATGGTTGTGGGGTGTAGAAATAGTGTGTAGGTATATTGTGCCCATACGTAAACTAAATAAATAAGAGGTAAGAAGTAATAATGACCGAAGAGAAGGAAGGGAGGCCTTTGCCCTGCAGTGGGACACTACAGGCTCCTAATAATAATAATAATAAGAAGTAATAAGTGAGGTGTATGTAGAAAAAAGTACTCACTGTAAACGCTGGTGTCGTCGATGGTGCCGTTGACGGTGCCATCTGGCATAAGCTGAAGATAGCGGTTCTTGAGGAACATCTGTATTGTGCGCGAGGTGCCCGTGATGTGGCTGAGGTTGGCCGAGCGCTGCGCACGCGGCTCCGGCGCGGGGGCGGCGGCGCACGAGGCCAGGGCCAGGGCTGCCAGGAGCAGCCGCAGCGGGCGCGTGCGCGAGCGCATGGCGCGCCGCGCCCATGGCAGCCGCCCGGGCGCCGTCACACAACACCCGCGCGCATACCCCCCCAAACAAACTACCTCGTCGCCAATATAACTAAACTGGCGCCCAACGTGGTACTAGCACTCACTATACTCAAACCCTCAACTCACACATTGCATCATGTCATGTCGGTTTCGTCGCCGCAGACTATCCGTTTCGCGGATTCGATCTGGAACAAATAATGGTTTTGTGTTAATAATAGATTGTGTACAGGTAACTGATCCGGGCTCGCGTTAATGAACATTCATTATTCACTGCAGTTTTGTTGATGAAATATGATTGGTCCTGTGGTTCGCTTTGGATCTTGTAACACAAGTAGCGGTAATAATGTATCAACTGTGACATTTTACAGCACGCAGTGATGATCGTTTATATACATCGGAAGTCGCTAAACCCCGCTCAAAATGGGAGAGAAATACAATGCATGCAAATCATGGACTTTACTCTTATAATAGTCAAACTGGCTTAACATCGCTGAGTTATAATGACAGCGATGCTATTTTAATTCAGATGAAAGCGTTTTGATACGAACGTCACGCTACGTATAATTTAATAGAACACATTCCGGACCGACCGTTAAAACAACAATATTATTCATAGAATGTTACTATAGTCTGGACCCTACCGTCAAATTATACAGAATGCTGTTTCGGTGCGGTAATGGCTCTCATTTGAAATGATGATAAAGATTAAAAAAGCTATACAAAATCAACAATGACCATTGCACCAGATAGCTATTGAAGGCTGAAAACAAAAGGAATAAAACCGTTGCCAAAGTAAAGCCCATAACGGCACCGCTCTAGCCAATAATCAGGTCATCAATCTACACGGGATTCAGGCGTAATCGATAAAGAACTACCACTCTTTATTACTCTTTTCATTTGACTAAATAAAAGTGTTGTTCTGTACCGATAAACAACAAAAATGGGAATAGGGCAGGGTAAAAGATGATTATAAAACTAAAACAAAAAGATTTACAAGAGCAATTTTTTGTAGTTAGAAATAGATCGATGAAAAAAGTTTAAGTGTCAAAATAAACGACCAAACAAGGAACACGTTAAATAAAAAATAGCTGAGGTTTTATTTTATTCTTACTACAATAGTGTAAGCGACTATTTATGTATCTATATTATGTATATCCTACTAATATTATAAATGCGAAAGCTTGTGAGGATGTGACGATGTTTGTGCCTCAATCACGCCGTAACGCCTGAACGGATTTGAATGAAAGTTGGAACAAACATAGTATGTGTGCTGGAATAATTAAAGGCTATTTTTTATCTTGATACCAGGCGAGCGAAGCCGTGGGTGGAAGCTAGTAGCTTATATAATACAAAAACTGAAATTCTCCTGTTCAATTTTATCTCGGTCAGAATCGGCATTCTAAACTCGTTTCACATTTCTTGATGGCTAATTTTATTTTTCTCTTTTACCGGCCACCGAATCAAAGAATAAAATTAATGATAAAATCATTGTTTTTTTAATTCTAATCTTTCACA
Source organism: Scotopteryx bipunctaria (assembly GCA_949320045.1). Classification (NCBI taxonomy): domain Eukaryota; kingdom Metazoa; phylum Arthropoda; class Insecta; order Lepidoptera; family Geometridae; genus Scotopteryx; species Scotopteryx bipunctaria. The sequence continues at coordinate 2,025,052 of OX439459.1, read as the reverse complement.
AATTCGTTAGTGATGTAATTCGATAGTAATGGCTTCTGGGGAATAACGTGAGTTATGTGGTTTCTTATTTATGTTAAATAAATGCCGACGCTAAGAGGACTACTAGTACTACTATCTTGGAATTTCTTCTCTGCTGGACTGGGAGTAAAGAAAAAACATAGAAAGTGCCCAGCTGCTTCTCTCCCCGAGCATGTCGTAAAAGTCAACTAAGAGATAGCATCCTCTCCAACATGATGAGGTACAATAAGCAAGTATTCGCAAAGAGGGTTGACGTCAGGCAGGCGGCCGGTCATAAAACACCTTAGCCAAAACTCTTACAGCATGATCCAAGGAACATGCTGTGCCGACCCCACATAAAGTAGGATAAGAGCAAGAAGATGATGTTAAGAGGACTACTACACCTCATACTAGTCAACCAAACATCCAAACACATAACTTCGAATCTATAATACTAGTAGGATGTGACCCATTACAAACTACCAATTATTTTCATTTATATTGTGCAGTGACTCAAATGTTCTAATCAGTATGCGTTATCACGTAAAAACCGTATTGAGTATCAAGTTACATTCAAAATCTCTTTCATCTAAATAAAGCGCTCGTAGCGTAGCTTGCTTAGACGTTCTTGATTGATCGTTAAAGTTAAGCAACGTTGTGCGCGGTCACAATTTGGATGGGGGACTGCAAGTGGCATTACGAGCTGAACGTTTTCGTGCTTCGGAGGGCACGTTGTCCCGGCTTTTAAATCGTCAAGCCATGACGGAGGCCTTTAGGCGGCCTAAAAACTCCGTCACAAGAGTTGGCCACCAGCTCCTACGAACTTACTTACCTAAATATATAAAACTCTTACGTTAGTGATTGACAGACTGAAAATCAACGCCTAGACAATTAGTCGTAAGTAGTAGAAACTAGAAACGTATTCTTCTTATGGTGTAGGGGTGCATCAAGAAAGGAAATCCCGATATTCAACTTCTAGAATTCAAGATGAAGTTTGTATGAAAAAAAAACCGGTTAAGTGCGAGTCGGATTCGCACACGAAGGGTTCCGTAGGTACCATCGCACATGTACATTAGTGTTTTTTTCCCTTTTATTTTTATTATTTGTTGTTATAGCGGCAATAGAAATACGGACTCTGTGAAAATTTTAACTCTACCTATTACGGTTCATGAGACACAGTCCGCTGACGGACGGACGGACAGCGGGGGCTTAGTAATAGGGTCCCGTTGGCACCCTTCTGGTACGGAACCCTAGAAACTGAATGCGGACAAAGTCGCGGAGCATTCCACTAGCACCTATTGAATACGTTGGAACTTATACAGATCGGGTGCGATACACAAATTTACAATTACGTTCCGATGGGAACTTCTACAAACTAGATTATCTAATAAGAATCTACTTGTCTTCCGTTTGTTAATTCAGAATCCAGCGTAGTGATAGTACAGGTATAAAATATATAAAGGAAGTGAGAGAAAGATCTAATAAAAGTTAAGTTTAATGTAATTGCTTCTCTGCTGGATTAGAAGTAATGAAAAAGCATAGAATGTGTCCAGCTGCTTCTCTCCCCGAGCATGTCGTAAAAGCCGACTAAAGGATAGTATCCTCCAACATGATGGACCGCCTATATGGGCGATGGGCTGGACACCTGTCACCATGGTGGACCATATCATTCTTGGGATTTTAAATTAGAAGTGGCTGCAAGTTTTCTTGTGTTTACTTGTGGCTCTGCCCACCTTATTAGGGATACAGGCGTGATAATATGTATGTATGTAATGTAATGAATAATAAGTACCGTTGGAATGTGAAGACCTAGACGTATCTGGACCAAATTGATGACGTCTTAAGGGTCAAGAGTATTTTCAAGAAGGTGATGAAAGTGAAAGAAGCGTGATTATGACAGAACCATAGCAAACCTTCACATTTACAACCTTTTATTGGCGGATGAAAACGTTTGTAAGAAAATTTGTTTTCTCGAGTAAAACCGCGGGGGTCTGCTAGTAGGATAATAAAAGCACAGAATAATTTATAATCTATGTACTTTCCTAGGCCTGAGGCCATCGAACCCGTGTTTCAAACAAAAATAACGACAGCAGAGAATTAGTTTTCTACGTCATTTTTAGCAACCGTTTCGCATTAGTTCTGCCTTTGATGTACAGAGTGGCTTTTCCTGTTTTGTCTCTTTCGTACGCTCGTGCCACTATTTCCATCTAGCCCCAAACTAAGCAAAGCTTGTACTATTGGCACCAGATACCTGATAGAATACTCGTATTTGTAAATACATACAAACTTATAACACATAATATTACAACACCCAGACCCGGAAGAAATATCAGCAGAGAATACAAACTTTTCTTCCGCAGCGGGAATCGAAACCGCGCCTCTTGCGTCTCAGCCGTGGACTCGCTCGCCACGCCACCGAGGTCGTCAAACGGTCGCCAAAGAAGACGATGTCGGTTTTAGTGTAGGTCTAGGTACCCTATACGTTTGACTCGATCGCCCGAGTCTGAACGACGACGACGACGTCCGTCTATACTTTGAGCGATGAAGGATTTGGTGCAAACGTACAATTTAGTTCCGCCGTCCCCCTTCTTCCATCGGACTTCCAGATACCCGGAAAGGTGCCATCTGTACATGGTTGACATTCCAAATGTTCGTACTAAGCGCTTTGAGCCCACATTCTTTATACAAACTGCAAAAATGTGGAACTCTCTGCCGGGGTCTGTATTTCCTGAAAAGTATAATATGGGTGTCTTTAAATCGAGAGTCAATAGGTTTCTTCTAGGTAAGCGTGCTCCATCTTAGACCACACTGTTACTTAACATCAGGTAGAGTGTGCTCAAACGCAAACCTATTTCGATTAAAAGAAAGAAAAAAAAAAACGAATGCCCGATGGTCGAATGACATCGTGAACATAACCGGGAATCATTGGATGAAATTCGCGAGGGATCGGAGAAAATGGCACAATAAAGAGGAGGCCTATGCCCAGCAGTGGGCGGAGACGGGCTGAAATGATGATGATGATGTACCGTGCGGGTTTACGGCAAATCCATCCCGGCATCCACTCCACGTGTAACGTCACGTCACTCGCCAAAAATTATTGCTATTTCCGTGGCGTGGTGATATCCAGCGGTAGACCACGTTTGTCGCGCCAAATCGTAAAGATACTCGTAAACTCGCCACTGACTGTCTCAACAACTTACACGACGTATTTGCTTGTTAATGAGTTATTTTAAAATCTGGGAAGTGATGGCCGTCGAAATAAACGCATTTTTCAAAACGTTATGATCTGATGCTTTCAGCTATCAAAACTAACGCGTTTTTATTTAATTATATATATTTATTTCCGGAAAACCAACAGCACTAAATGTCCTTAATAACTATAATAGAAACGGTAAGCCAGTTATAGGTCTTCGCTGATAGCATTAGAATAGTTGTTCAATGTGAACACTAATTTTACAAACTATTTTATTACTGAGCTAAACAAGAAGTTAAAGGATTAATAAAAATTAGTGTTAGGCATCGTATTGCCTTGGGAATACCAGTATTATCAAGTTGTTTGATGAAGTCAACTTCTTTTGCTTATTCAATTCTATTGAGACTCTGTTTTCTTTAGAATTTTTTTAATTATAATAACACTAACATCCTTATTCCTGACCTCACAACTAAGTTGTGTCGTAAACCACAAATACCATGGTACCTCAACACCCAGAACCGGAAGAATCGAACCCGTGCCCCTTGCGTCTCAGCTGAGCAATCGCCCGCTACGCCACCGAGGCCGTCCAGTAGTCTAGTAGTCTTGGCTTAAGGGCTTCTTCAGATGAACTGTGTGCATGAGTCGTTGTACATGGTCGTGGCCGCGTCTTCAGCAGAAATTTGTCATGAACACGGAAGCTACATCACTACAGTACTACTGATAAGACTAGAAGTCGTGTCACTAGTTCTTTCGGACCAGTGTGGTGAAAGTCTACACGAATGCAACCAAATGCGTTAAACTGCGTGCAGGTCAAGTTACGACTGCGAGACCATATTCCCTTTACTTCCCTTTATTCCCTTTACTCCTCCCAAAGAAGTTCTCATTCAATAAATATATCTCAATGAATGTCCGAAATATCGCTGCCAATAGGCCAGGTCGTTGCTCCCTAGGCGAGGAAAGAGCATTAGCTGTTTCAGGGCTAATGATGGAGAGGCCCTCAAGGTAGAGCCCTGATCACTCAGAACTGGCACTGGACCTAATACTGTCCACAAATTGTAATGTCTAGTTTTAGCTCGTGACATCGCTTGCGAATTAAGGTTAATCCTTACATGCTGTGTTGTTCAACTTCTTTAATAAGCCAATTTAATTTAGTAGATTTTTAGTCCTAGCTTTAAATTTTCACACCTTTGAAAAAAACTTCTAAACACGGAATAATACAATAACGTTAAAGTCATTAGTGAATCGACCTTCGGATCATCAACATCAAAGTATTATCTAAGCTGTATTTCCTAATCTTATTCTTCTATTCCTAATCCCAAAGAACAAACATACATTCCCCTGATTCCCAAAACCATTCAAAGTGACCCCTCAGAATACAAATCACACTACAAACTTTGATGAAAGCACAAAGTGCTTAGCAGAAGACTTCCGCGAACCCCATCGCTCAAACAACAATAGTTTTTAAAAGAGGTTAGCACAAAAATAAAATGTCCATCGTTAGTCCAAAAACCAGAGGCGGTATTAGTGACAATACATGCCGGTCTGCTGGGTACGGATTTAGCTGCGATATTTTGCGCGCGCGCACGTACAGCGCTTAGTGATGGGACAAACATCGATAATGATCTAATTAAATTATCAGCAATTCAGTCCTCTCCTGACTCTGACATTTAGTTAAAATTCGGCCAATTCTAAATTATTGTATTATCAGATAGTATGTATGTATATTATCACGCTCGTATCTCTAATGGGGTGCAAACTAAAACTTGCAGACACTCCTGATTCAAAGTCCCAAGATGGAATGGTGAACCATGGTGACAGGTGATCAGCCCATCGCCCATATAGATGGTCCATCATGTTGGGGAGAATACTATCCCTTAGTCGACTTTTATGACATACTCGGGAGAGAAGCAGCTGGACACATTCTACGTTTTTTTTACTCCCAGTCCAGTAAAGAAGTATATTTTTAGATAGTATCAGAAAATATTTTCATAATAAGACTAGAATTTTAATTAAAGATTAATTAGAAATTGAAGATTTTTATCTCTTTCTAGTAGTGTCACTAGTATTTTTCCAACCAGTGTGGTGAAAGGATTTAAAGTGCACTTCAAAGGCTCCTTTCGTGGACTAGTTTTTTTATAAAACGTCGATATCGCTATCAGTAGAGTCACGCCCCATCGACACTACTGACCACACTAAATCAAATCATTCATTAAAAACATTTTTAATCGAAAATCGACTCGATAAGTAATTCATCGATAGTGTCACGTCACTAGCATCGAAACTATTCTCGAGTGTAGATCGCGCACTTGCCCGCTCTATATCAACTCATCGCTTCGCTCCATTGAGAAATTGGAATCGAACTGACATCTATTAGCGCCTCTTCTACAACTTGCAATACAACACCATAAATGGAAACATACCTAAGCGTAGGTATATTCTTTGTTTAATGTTTTTGACAGTTTATGCTATATTTCTAAATACTTTTTCATAGATAGATAGATAGAAAATTGTTTATTGCACACAAGAAAACATGTACATAAGCGAACTTAATGCTAATTACCATTTTCTTCCAGCTAACCTTTGTGTAGTTTGGAGAAAAAGTCGAGGCAGTGCATTGTAGAAAAAGTTACAAGAAAAAATAATTATTATACATAAATAAATACAAATAATATCTACCTAATTTATAACATATATACAAATTCATCATTCATTCGAAAATGTCCCAATCGGAACGTTTTGGAGTAGTTCAAAATTATTATTTTTCCAGTTCCTAAAGTGTATTTATTTTTTCCTAATAACAAGTATTTATTTAATAGAACAAAAAACCCGACTGCGGAGAATATTTGATTTTGTGATACATGATGATGATGATGGTGGTGATTTTTTACCATTTTAGTCTACGTTTTTAGCTATATACCATTAAGTTAATTGGAATGGTTTCTGCCATATTGAATGTTTTACACTTCAGTGTCAAAAAAGTGTCATATGCTGTACTTATGATTTACACAGTCTCTTTATCTAGATGAAACCAACTGATTCCATATGTCGTGGGTATCAGAAACTACGAGTACCATGGTAACACAACACCCAAACCTGGAATGCAGCGGGAATCGAACCCGCGCCTCTAGCGTCTCTGCCGAGCAATCGCCCGCCACGCCACCGAGGCCGTAGATGTGACTAAAGTATAGATACTAAGCAATCATAGTCTAGACTAGACCATTACGGCATTAGATGGTACTCTTGAAAGCAAAATAACACCGTAGAATATTGGCCACACAGAAAAATCTGAATGTATAAAACTCTTACGCTAATGACTGACTGATAATCAACAAATAGCGTAAACCATATTCCTTTTATGGCATGGCGTCCTTAGGCATGCCGAGGCGTCCTTAGACATGCCGAGACGTGAAAGAAAGGAATTTCTGAAATTCAATTCCTGGAGCAAGCTGCAGGAAAATGAAGTTTGTGTCAATCTCAAAATCAAAAATCTTTATGCGGACAAAATCGCGGAGTGTAAGACTAGTGTTCTAATAAAAATGTCAGAACGAATGCTAGATAAATCTAGATATTTATGAGGCTAGAAACACTTTAAACACTATACGTTTCACCAATTTGAACGGTTAATTAAATGGATCAGAGAATTTACGATCTGATGAATCATTTCGACTAAATTGTTTGACTAACTAGATGATATTGACTTACTGCTTCTGTTTCCAATGGAAATTGTTATAAGACCGAATGAAGCATAATAAATACTTGGTCAAAATCTTTGCAAATGGAAATCTCTGGATTCTGACTACCCGTCTAAGTTTTAGACTCACACTCGTGGTTTCTTTATTTTTACCATCAGTTTTGCAAGAAAATACTTTGCTAGCGACTGGTAGTACTCCTACGAGCAGCGTCACTAGTTCTTTCGAACCAGTGTGGTGAAAGGATTTTTCATGCACTTGGCATATGTTTTCTCACGACATTTTCCTTCGCCGTTTGTGAGGTGGTATAGCGCACGTAATATTATCGAACAGAAAATACATTGGTGCACGGATTTGAACCCACGACCGGATCGTAAGTCGTGGCCGCTACCACTATACCACCAACGCTTTTAAAATATATATTCAAAATTGAAAAGTGCCATAGACCAGATGGTACAAAAATCAGAATAGCTACACAACACAGTCATCTACTCGGTTTTACCTCACCCAGATATTTCGTAGGACATTCGCAGAACCAGTTTTCATACATATATTTTTTTAAAGTCATGGTAAAGCCATTAAAGTGAATGTTCTGTGTCTTAGAACATTTCATATCTACTTAACAATAATTATGGCTTGAGCCATAATTATTTTCATGTTTCATATCCTATCCTATCCTGCTATTATTATAAATGCGAAAGCTTGTGAGGTCGTTCGTATGTTTGTGCCTCAATCAAGCCTAAACGGCTGAACTGATTTGAATGAAACTTGGGATATACATAATATTCTGACAGCTATTATAAGTGCTAGCGCTATTTTGGTTTCACAGGAAGTTTTGTTAAAACTGGTAGACCCACTTTCTTGACCCGTACCTGCGTGTATGAAAATAACCAAAACAGCACGAAAGGAGCCTTCAAGGCGCACTTTAAATCCTTTCACCACACTGGTTCGAAAGATCTAGTGACACGACTAGAATCGAATAGAACCAAAACAGCAAAAAATCTCATTCAGTTCATTGTTTCAGCTAATTGGTAACGAGCAAATAAAAAAGACAACTTTTTCAACTGCTTTAATTGTATTTTATATGTGCTACAGAAAAATTTAATACTCCGATGGTGTGACGAGTTTATGGGTGTCTCCAATTGCCCAAATCGGTGACTCCACTTGATGCCGAATGATTCGTCAATGACTCCTCTTGGCAAGTTCCATGGAGCAAGGTCTAATTGACGTTTTGACAATGTTATTGAATGATGATCTCTAACATGCCACATTCGACAATTTTAGACGGCTTCAGTGGCGCGGCGGGCGAGTGCTCGACTGAGACGCAAGAGGCGCGGGTTCGATTCCCGCTGCGGAAGAAATGTTTTCATGATCTGTAAATATTTCTTCCGGGTCTGGGTGTTGTGGTACCATGGTACTCGTGGTTTCTGATACCTACGATACAGGGAGTTCTAGTGTGGGGTCAGGACTATGTACTTATGTGACTGTTGGGTGTTATTATTTTTTTTTTAGATTTCTACAACGCGTAGCTATATTTGATTCGGTTATGTTGATACATATTACATAGCGGTACTGAAAACCACAAGCGTATCTCGGTAGGTGCATATATGTGGCTTTGCATTACAAATTGCAAAAGCTAAGGTAACTTGTAAAACATAAAATTTATTCAAAGTATTTAACTACTCATTTATTTTAATTAATTATTACAGGAAAACGATAAATCTTTATGTCAATTAAATAACTTTTATCGTATATTTATTTAAATGAAACAACTTTGATGTTTTGCTAATCTTTGTTTCCGAAGAATACTTTCAGTTTGAGCTTCGTAAGGTCGTGGGTTCAATGTGGTCGCGCACTAATGGATTTTTCTATTTGAAAAAAATAACAAGTTAATACCAGTAGGTGTTCTTAAATGGTGAAAACATTGCGAGGAAACTGGTATTCAACGTTATATTCATTCATTCGTTCATTGGTATGTAGTGGAATCTAAAAGTTCGCAAACATGCGCTAAATGCAACGATTAAATCAAGAACGTCTAAGCAAGCTATGTAAGCGCTTCATAGTAAATAAATAAATAGCACCCAACAGTCACATGACATACATAGTCCTGATCCCGCACTAGGATTCCCTGTGTCGTGGATATCAGAAACTACAAGCACCATGGTACCACAACACCCAGACCCGGAAGAAATATTTACAAATCATGAAAACATTTCTTCCGCAGCGGGAATCGAACCCGCGCCTCTTGCGCCTCTGCCGAGCAATCGCCCGCCACGCCACCGAGGCTGTCAAATAATAAATAGTAGGTACCAGGTTGGAGACCAAGAGAGAACCACAGTTGCCTGATTCAGCCGGGTTCAGACGTCTCGTGACCCGAGTAATGTTTACAGCCACCGAAATAGTACCAACGGCTAATTGCCAAGTGCCAGTGACATAACACATCGGAATCATTGACGGTGTACTCTTTGCTTTTTACCCGACTACGCGGACAAAAAGGACGGTTCATTTGTGCAGTAACTATAAACTAAACTAAGGCCTTTGCCATCTATCATGATCATCATCATCTTCCTGCCCTTATCCTACTCTATGTGGGGTCGGCACAGCCTGATCCGTAAGAGTTTTGGCTAAGGTGTTTTATGACCGGTTGCCTGACGTCAACCCTCCTTGGGAATACTTGCTTATTGTATCTCATCATGTTGGAGGATACTATCCCTAGGTCGACTTTTACGACATGCTCGGGGAGAGAAGCAGCTGGACGCATTCTATGTTTCTTTACTCCCAGTCCAGCGAAGAAGTATGCCTTTGGCATCTATATTAGATGATTTATACAGCGTCAGGTGGCAACTTTTTGCCTACACTAACGGGGCGCTGTAGTGCCCGGGACGAATTTAGATGGAGTAGGCTCGCCCAGCACCTATTCCTTCATAAATTGAGAGCAAGTATAGCGAACATACATTTTTCACAAGGAAGGGCCGCACGCTACCACTAGACCACCAGGGCTCTACTAATTATGTAGGTAGGTACCTGTATAAATTTTGTGTGTCATCTAACATATACTTGTCTTATTTATCTTCTTCACATTCTTCGATACAAGGTCGAATCCGAATTAAAAGCTTTTTTTAGTGATAAATTAGAAGATGCCTAATTTAAAAAACATCAACAGCTAATCCATTTAAGAGATTATGATATCACCATTTTGTGAACCTGATGATTATTTATTTATTGACCAGAACAAAAACTAATCAAATGAGTAGGTATATATGAAAAAGAAACAAAAATAGCTACCTAGTCATTTTCCAATTTTAGCATTATATAGGCAAAGTTTTTTTATTCATTTTTGTATTTATATAAAATACATTATTATTATACCAACTTCTGCTGTTTAGCTATTTTCTTCCAATACAATTAAATGATTCTTATAATGAACTGAGACAACTCACGCTTGACTAAGAAAATTACGATGCTAAAATTGTGATCATATAAAAAGACGTAATGGTTCCTTAGAAAGATTTACTCCATTCCCTATACCTCGGATTTTCCCATACTCCAGAGTACAAAAACATTTTAATAAATTTGACCAACTTCGGTTGTCCCATCACCCATTTTCATAGCCAACACACGCTTGGCCAAAAAACTTACTATGCAAAAATTGTTCTCACAAAAAAGAGCAAATGGTTCCGGAGACATTTTTTCTGTCTTTTCTGGTTTCAGATTTCCCCCATATCGTCCTAGTTAAGAACACTCTGTATAGTATTTATTATAGTTGCATTACAAATATAGATATAGTAGATATAGACGTAGATCTCGGTTGCCTACAGAAGCAATAAAAATGTTTTAATTTCACCGCCGCAGCAAAAAATAGCAATTGTTCGGCGATGATCAAATCTTGTTCATAATTAGCTTTTTATTTCTGAGCTGGTAATTGCAAAAAAAGTTCCTATTAAGGATCTTATCATTCAGACAATATTTATTAGATGGAGAATCAATATGGGTGGTGGGTTGATCACATGTCACCATGGACATGCCGGTTTCCCTATAATATTTTCCTTCATCCTTTGAGAGTACAAACAAACAAAAACTAAGTAAATAAATAATCAAATAAATATTTGTGGACATTTGACGCAGCGCCATCTAGCCCCAAACTAAGCAAAGCTTATACTATGAGCACCAGATGGCTAATATAATTACTTATATACTCTTTTTTTCTAAATACATACTTATAATACTGCAACACCCAGACCCGGAAGATATATCTGCAGAACACACAAACATTTCTGCCGTGAATTGAACCCGCACCTCTTGCCCCTAAGCCGAGCATTCGCCTGCCACGCCACCGAGGTCATCAAGGAGTACGACATCATTTTAGAGAAAGTCCATCCTAGGTAGGTATTAACAAAAGATTAATTGTGTAAGGGTGTTGTTGGAATGCCCACTATAAGTTACGACTTACGTCGCTCACTGGGTACAATGTTTCGCGATAACCTCCAGTTCTCGGGCAATAAATAAACCAGTAGCCTACTGGTGCTAAATGCACGCTACTACGTACTCTCACATTCTAGAAGGCCAAAATGTCCATTGACAACATTAAGACACAAAACAGGTCGCGCCATGTAAGACTTTTTCGGAAATATGTTTGAACGTGGTATTTTAGCGTATTTAAAGTCTATGGTTCCCATAGGTTACCCAAAGCTTTGCTTAATTTGGGCTAGATAGCGCTGTGTGAAATGTCCACAAATATTTATTTAGATATTTGTTAAACAAACAACATTTAAACTACATAATATAACACGAATAAACATAGGCAATATGAAAACAATTTTATTAGAACACGATTGAATACACGACCTATCGTCCATTAACAAATTTATAAACAATAAGTATTTTTTATAGGATATTAAAATTATCACGCGGTGGTGTTCGTAGATGACATACATGCATACATGGGATGGGCAGAGCCACAAGTAATCATAAAGAAAACTTACATCCACTTCTGATTCAAAGTTTCAAGATGGGTATGGTAAACCATGGTGACAGGTGATCAACCCATCGCCCATATAAGTCTATCCTATTACTATTCCTTACTTAGTAGACTTCTACGATATGCTTGGATAGAAGCAGCTAGACGCATTCTATGTTTTTTCTTTACTCCCAGTTCAGCAGAGAAGTAGATGATTAAAGATGGTTTTTAGATGAGTCCAAGATTTATAGATTTCTTCGAACTCTCTTGCCTTGTCTATAGCGTGAATCTAAACGCGTGGATTGGTTAAATAGAAAAATAGTGCATGATTAATTTGTGTACTAATTCGAATATTCAGCGACTGGTCTTATTAGAGTTTTATTCGATGTGATGTAGTAGGTGGTTTATACAGCGTCAGGAGGCAACTTTTACCTTCACTAACGGGATGCTGTAGTGCCCGGGACGAATTAAGATGGAGTAGACTTGCCCAACACCTATTCCATCCTCTCAGCTTAGTCGGCCTTGTCCACAGGAAAGACATGGTCAATACGTGCGGAGCTGACTAAGTCGCGGGTTTCCTCACGATGTTTTCCTTCACAGTTGTGAAGTACTGGTATAGCACATAAATTTTTCGCACAGAAAAATCCATTGGGAAACGACCGGATTTGAACCCACGATCTTATGATCGGGAGGCGGGGTCACTACCAACTAGACCACCAATGCTCTCTATATCGATAATACTTGCGATAACACGACTTCTCGATAGATTACAGCACTATAGATCTAGTTTAGAAGGGCCGCCTCTCTCCACACACTTCTAGAACACACACGTTCTAAATATAGGGACAACATTGTGACTGAATTCAATTAGCATTTGCTAAAATTTACCTACAACAAATTAAAAATAATAATAAGCAAAAATAAAGTCAAGTAAACAAAAGAATTGATCACTTGCTTATAAACTTTCAGTATTATATTGACCATGGCTCTTGTTGCAAATTACATATATATAAATAAAATCACGCCTGTTTTCCACAGGGGTAGGCAGAGATCACTGAATTCCATTTGCTACGATCCTGATATACAATGTGACGTACAATTACTAGCTTCCGACCAAAAAGTAAACTTAAGTTTTTTTGATCCAAAAACTATGTATATTCCAAGTTCCAAGTTCCAACCACCAAATCCATCAGTTACCTCCTAAGCCGCAAACATCAAAATATCCTCACAAACTTAGAAATCTATAAAGCATTAGCAGCCCACCCCGGCTTCGCACGGGTATTTAACAAATTAAGATTTTTAGGTCAATATTTTAACACCTCGGAACATGATCCGAGGAACATGCTGTGCCGACCCCACATAGAGTGGGATAAGGGCAGGAAGATGATGATGATGATGATGATTTTAACACCTCGGAACATGATCCGAGGAACATGCTGCGCCTACCCCACATAGAGTGGGATAAGGGCAGGAAGATGATAATGATGATGATGATTTTAACACCTCGGAACATGATCCGAGGAACATGCTGTGCCGACCCCACATAGAGTGGGATAAGGGCAGGAAGATGATGATGATGATGATGATGATGATGATGATTTTAACACCTCGGGTTACATTATTGGAGTTTTAGTAAGGATCTCAATTTTTTTTGAAAATAAATTATAGCCTATGTTATTCCGTAATAATGTAGCTATCTACTGGTGACAAAATTTTCAAAATCGGTTCAGTAGTTTCAGAGCCTGTTCGTTACAAACAAAAAAATATTTCCTCTTTTTATTAGTGTAGAAGAGGATAGTTTACCGGATTCGATCCTTGGATAAGGGAGCGGATCTACAAATCAATCTCAGGATGCGTTGCTTTCCGTGCGTGTGCGCAGTCGGCGCTGTCATTATTCAATTGTTATGTAAGACGACCTAAAACCGAAACGGTACCGGGGAGCAGCGGCCGTGGTGCGGCCACAGTGTCGGCGATTTGTTTAAAAACGAATCTAGATAATATTAAACTCTTACGTTACTGATTGACTGACCGACTGACTGACTGACTGACTGACAATCACTGCACAGCCTAAGCCATAAGTTTTAGAAGCATGAAACTAGGAGGGTATATTCTTCCTTTACCATCTTTTTTTTTACCATCCATAGTAGATGATTTATACAGCGTCAGGAGGCAACTTTTACCTTCACTAACGGAACGTTGTAGTGTCCGGGACGAATTAGGATGGAGTAGGCTTGCCCAGCACCTAATCCATCCTATCACCTTAGTCGGCCATGTCAACAGGAAAGACATGGTCAATACGTGCGGAGCTGACTAAGCCGCGGGTTTCCTCACGATGTTTTCCTTCACCGTTTGAGAGTACTGGTATAGCGCACATAAATTTTTCGAACAGAAAAATCCATGGGTACACGACCGGATTGGAACCAACGGCCTTAGGATCGGAAGGCGGGGTCACTACCAACTAGACCACCAGTGCTCTCTATAATGAGAAGAACAGAGGTAATGCCCGCTATCAGTGGGATCTTAGACTAGACACCTAGGCACGTTTGCTATATCTGTGAGCGTTGCCTATTTTAACCGACGTCAATTTCAAGGGTGTATTTATAAGTCTGATACATACTCCTAAGTACTATTACTATAGCAACTGAGTTTGGGGAACATTAATATGCATTTTGTGGTACAATAATATTATACACTACAGCTGCCGTCCGCGGCTTCGCTCGCGTGGTACCCGAATAAAAGTAGCCTATATGTTAATCCAGCACATGTACTATGTATATTCCAAGTTTCATTCAAATCCGTTCAGCCGTTTAGGCGTGATTGAGGCACAAACATCCAAACTCACAAACTTTCACATTTATAATATAGTAGGATTAGTTGTTAGTTTTTTTTTATTAATAAACATACTATGTAAAAATGTTATATGTGCTTAACATACATACTTTCATATGTAGGTCGCAAACTGGGACTATTATAAGATTCATCCAAATTGGGTTTACAGTAGCGTTTTGATTGAGGCACTAACATCCTGATAAACTTTCCGATTCATATAGGATAAAGTCGTTGTTGATAACATGTTGTGCTGACCCCACCTAGTGGGATAAGGGCAGGAAAATGATGAATGATGATGATAGCTTAGGTGCGCTTCGTCTGGGCGCGCTTCATCTTGGCGCGCTACGAGGAATGCCTCGGATAAAGGCGTTGGATTTTTTGACATGTTTATATTGATTGGACAATGTCTTCCTTCTGACATATCAACTAACACGTTGAAGATCCGAAGATTGCAACCCTCGGAACTGTGAACTGGTGAATTATTTAACCATATTTGACGCTGGTTTTTTTTTCATTATCATATTTTTGACCTACAAAGAATTCCCTGTGCCGTGGATATCAGAAACAATGCGTAATGGTACCACATAACACTAATCCGGAATATATTTTTGCAGAGGATTCAAACACTTCTACTACAATGGAAATAAAACAAATCTAGTGTATCTGCCATGCCACTGAGGTCATATATTGCAGCTGGTTTTGGTTTAAAGGTACCACGCGTGTGAGCCCACGGGCGGAAGCTCGTATGTCAAATGAAGTTGGAATGTTGGAACACAACTCTTAACGGGAAGTGACCTTTCGTCTTCCAAAGCCAGTGAAACTTAATTACAAACCTAATAACTTAATTTTAAGAAAAACATTATGTTAAAAATTTAAGCTGTTGAAGCTCAAATTTCACTATTTGATTGTGTAGAGATAAACCATTTACTGACTTACATGCATTATAATACGCCCGTATCCCTAATGGGGTGGGCAGAGCCACGAGCAATCGTAAGAAAACTTGCATCCTGATTCAAAGCCCTAAGTTGGATATGATCAACCGTATGGTGACAGATGATTAGCCCATCGCCCATGTAGGATTTACCGACATACCTCTTTCAATAAGTGAGTGAAGAGTAGGTCATATAGTTCGTGAAGATAACCGTTGGGGAGTCCCACGGACCGGGGTAGATACAAAATTTACAACCATAGCTGCTTTATAAGGAAGTTAAGTGGTAATGGGCAGGTCATAATTAAAACGATAACCGTTAGGGGGTAAACGTTCTCAAATGGCCATGGACAGGGAAACGAAGTATAGGATGGGTAGTGATGGAAGCAGCTCAGAATCGTTTCGCAAATTGAGCAGAAGGACCTCTTCAATGAAATTTCATCTAGAATAGATTCTACAGTCTGAAGATGAGGATGTTCGAACCATTTGATTCTGGCCGCTACCATGATAGGAGTTTCATGTTTAATTATAGTTTAGATGCAATATGGCAAATAATTTGGCAGGGCTTTTGACCACACTGTTTTGACAGTAGTGAACTCATCAGAACCAGTGGGGTTTAAATGGAGGAGAAAGGATTTAAATGTACCCTGTCGTGCACACTTTTTTCTATGACATGCCACGATTTTCATAGGCAGAACGCACATTTTCGAACAGAAAAATCACCAAGTCACAATGCACAACCGGATTCAAACCCACAATAACTTCGTGCTGATGTTGAAATGACGTTATGAGGTAAAGTAAGTTCGTATGAGCCAGTGGCAAACTCTTGTGACGGAGTTTTTAGGCCGCCTGAAGGCCCCCGTCATGGCTTAAAGACTTAAAAGCCGGGACCGATAATTTAACGTGCCCTTCGAAGCACGGAAGCGCTCAGCTAGTAATGCCACTTGCGGTCACCCATCCCAATTGTGACCGCGCACAACGTTGCTTAACTTCAACGATCAATCAAGAACGTCTAAGCAAGCTACGCCACGAGCGCTTTGTTATGGGGTGGTTCTAGCATATAAAGAAGCTGGTCATTGACCTAACACTGAAAGAACCAGTGACACACATGACGTGAAGTCACGGCTAGTGCCGTATTTATAGCCGAATCTAAATAGCGCGTTTGATTGCTTCACTAATCACTAGCTTTGCTACTAGGGGTACCTACTTTGGGCACACGTCTCACTGCACGGGTGGTCTATTGGTAGCGGCTCGATCTTAAGGTCGTGGGTTCAATTCTGGTCGTGCACCAATGGATTATTCCATTCGGATAATTTATGTGCGCTATATCACGCCCGTATCCCTAATGGGGTGGAGAGGGCCATAAGTAGTTATAAGATGGATATGGTGAACCATGGTGACAGGTGATCAGCCCATCGCCCATATAGATGGATATATGAATGACTGAATGAACAATTTATAGGAGACTGAAGGACTGAAAAGAAAAGATGTCATGCATCTTCTGAAAATAAAGAGTGCTAACAATAAGAAATCGGATGAAGACTTTAAATATAGGTAATATTTTTTTTTGTAATACAAAATATAGAAAGCCCTCGATCGCCTTTACAAAAAACAATGTACCTATGTGAATTTTTTTACAAAATAACTGGGCTTGTTTTTTTTCTATATAAATAAATACAGCCAAGATTGTCCCACCGAATGGTCACTTTATTAATTATTACTTGAAAGAGTTAAATGTAATGCAAAGTGCAAATATTTTAACATATTACGCATTTCAAATTAAAACCCAATTAAGAGTTTGTTCGATAATCAAACCAAAAGCATAAAAAACATCTACAAAAAGAATCACGCGTACGTCTGTGTTAAAAGGAGTATTTTTTGCTGTATTACATTGTTGCTTCAAGTCCAGTGCCTACTAAATTAAAAAGACCAATAAACATGTCTCAAATCTATTTTTCTATTGTCAATAAATTGAATTAAATACACCCAACAGTCACATACATAGTCCTGACCCCACACTAGGATTCCCTGTGTCGTGGGTATCAGAAACTACGAGTACCATGGTACCACAACACCCAGACCCGGAAGAAATATTTGCAGATCATGCAAACATTTCTACCGCAGCGGGAATCGAACCCGCGCCTCTTGCGTCTCTGCCGAGCAATCGCCCGCCACGCCACCGAGGCCGTCTACAAAAAGAATCACGTGTAGGTACGTCTGTGTGACAGGAGTGTTTTTTTGCTGTATTACAATGTTGCTTTGAACTTAAGTATACTTAAGTCCAGTGCCTACTAAATTAAAAAGACCAATAAACATGTCTCAAATCTATCTATATATTGTCAATAAATAAGACAGATAACTCCGTTAACATTTTTCCGTGATAGAATTATGTTACTTTCTGCACGTGCATCGAAAAAACACCAAAATTATTCAGCTGAGCAGACCCTACAGCTTTTAAGTTTATTGCTGTCATTCATGTAACTTTCCTTAGTGCCATTGAATAAAAAGTTGGTACTACGAGTATCTAATGCTTAGCGACCAAGTTCAAAATGCCCTCATGCATTCTACAACTTTTTGGGCAAGTAAAATGCTGCTCGTTTGTTCGTCTGTCAAATGTTTGCGCTAATTTGAGGTGACACGAAACGACCTACACGAATGTAATTTGAGTTTTATTTTACACAATTTGCAGAGCACCTTAGTAGAAACCGTATGTTTTCCAGTAAGAATAGATTTTTTAAAATTAAATTGAAAATGGATGTAGTTAAGAATTTGAGGTTAATTTATATTTTATATTAATAACAAATGAAAACATGTTATAATTGCTACGTTATACTTCTCTGCTGGACTGGGAGTAAAGAAAAAACAGAATACGTCCAGCTGCTTCTCTCCCCGAGCATGTCGTAATAGTCGACTAAGGGATAGTGTCCCATTCAACATGATGGACAATCTATATGGGCGATGGACTGATCACCTGTACGGTGTACCTGATACGGTTCACCATATCCATCTTGGGACTTTAAATCAAGAGTAGGTGCAAATTTTCATATGATTACTTGTGGCTCTGCCCACCTCATTAAGGATACGCGCGTGATAGTAAGTATATACATAATTAACAAAATGTTGAAAGAGATTCTGAGCAATGATGTCACTTACATAAAATGTAATAAACAAATTTAATTCCTTCAATCATGATCATCATCAGCCTCTAGCAGTCTACTGCTGAATATAGACCGAAACAAAAGTAATAAGAAAGCCGTCTCAAATTGTCATATTAACATCAAGTCTTCAAAACATGTCAAGTTTACAATTAACATCAAGATTGATCAATCACAGAGATATCAGGTGTAATGTCATATTTCATGTTCTTATCGGAACTGGCAAATAGGCTTTGTGTGACCCTTTCTCAGATACCCTTCAATGATAATTATGTTACAAATACGAAACAACGTAACCACGCGATCGTTAAACAAGGAGTTGTTTGTCAGTTTATGACTCCCTTGAACTAGGAAGTGATCACTGTCAATTTTAGTGACTGCTTCGGCTTTTAATATTTATTTTTACAACATTTCTTACTTGGAAACCTTTATTGTTATAAATAATAAATAAATAACACCCAACAGTCACATACATAGTCCTGACCCCACACTAGGATTCCCTGTGTCGTGGGTATCAGAAACTATGAGTAACATGGTACCACAACACCCAGACCCGGAAGAAATATTTGCAGAACATGCAAATATTTCTTCCGCAGCGGGAATCGAACCCGCGCCTCTTGCGTCTCCGCCGAGCAATTGCCCGCCACGCCACCGAGGCCGTCGTTATATTTTGTTATTGTGGATCCTCTGACGTCCTTTCTAAGGAACCTAGTCAAAATATTGTAAAAAAAACTTGTTTTTTGAAGTAAGTTAGATAAATTCAGGAAATCCTACTTATATAATAAATGCGAAAGTTTGTGACGATGTTTGGATGTTTGTGCCTCAATCACGCCTGAGCGGCTGAACGGATTTGAATGAAACTTGGTATATATATAAAACATGTGCTGGAATAACATATAGGCGACTTTTTATTCGGGTACAACGCGAGCGAAGCCACGAGCAGCAGCTAGTATAATTATAATGCGTAGTAGGCTAGCGATTATTGATAGCTATATGCTTAAAAGAACTTTTGGGTAGAGTAAAGTATAGAGTTTAATTAAAGCAGACAGGTGAAAATCAATGAAATAATGAATCATACACAACATTCTTCGAGATACAAGATACGTAATTTCGCAACGTGTAAAAATTTATTTGCTATTCAATACTAACTGGCCTAGTCATTGCTGTATTCTATAAATAATTTATAGTGTAGGTTACCAGCGGCATTTTAACCACATTCCCTAAAATTTAGGCTAATTGACATTTCGGCTTTATTGATTCTCAAGATGTTTGTTTTAAAATAACGTTCTCACACGTCTCATCTCGAGTTAACTCGTGCCTATCAATCTTGGAGATAACCAAGAAAACGTCGGTAGGTCGTTAGCAAGTTAATAGCAATAAAATTGTTTATTTAGGTTAAATGTATGCGGATACCTAGCACCTGTTTACTATATTGTAATGAAGATTCAATACGTGAAACCCGTACCTATCTCAAGCGTGTAACACTCAAGTATAAATTTGTTGTCATTTGACAGAAAAATGTCTATATGAGCAATGTCAAAACACGCTTTGGCAGTGTTCTTAAAAAAAATTACATAAAGCATATATTTTAACAGAAAAATGACCATAAAACTTAAAAATGAGTGCCGATTCACGCTTCAAGATTTTTTTTGAAATCGAACCCGAGTAACTTTAAATAGTGTCGTTGATTGATTGTTGTACATTACAATGCTCATTAATTTATGCAAATTTAGCAGAACTTACTCCAAGCTTACTCCAGCCAAGTTCTATATAGAATAAAGGTAAACCAAAACCTAATCCAAAATGTTGTTCTATTAGCTGCCACCCGCGGCTTCGCCCGCGTGTTACCCGGATGAAAAATCTGCCCTCGTAATAGCAAATGCAGTACTTGCAAAATGGTGATTTCGAGAAAAACGCGGTAATCATATTTTTAGATATCTCTGCAGCAAGTCAATGTTATATACTTATAGTAAAAAATATAATGAAAATTATTTTCTATGTAGGTGTAGATTTAGCCCCCTGGAATATAATTTCTGCAAAAAAGTGAAAAACTCAAAAATGACGATTACTACATGTGCAATTAGTAGGGCGAAATAGTTTATATCTTATTCCAGCACACATACTATGTATGTTCAAAGTTTCATTCAAATCCGTTCAGCCGCTACGCCGTAATTGAGGCACTAACATTGTCACAACATCCTCATAAACTTTCGCATTTCTAACATTAGTAGGATAGTAGGATTGAAAACATTTACATTTCTGTCTAAAGGTTTTTAATACGAAGAAATAAGGTTGTTCTCAACCTTTGACAGGTGTGAGATAGTTTATGCGAATGACAAATGGCTCTGCTCCTGAGGTGTGGTGATTGCAACGATTATTGTAGCGATCATATAGCAATTTCAGCGATAGGCATCTGTGATGTGTAATTTGTTATGTTATTAATCATTGCATAACTGTAGAAGCTGAGATTTATCTTGAAATCTAACTGATTTAAACCTGCTCATTCAACCTTAGGTTTCCTATAATTGAAGTACAAGAATATTTTATGTGTTCCGAAGTATCTAATCTTGGTAACGAGGTAACGTCGCCAGCCTTTTGGGGAGCTTACCTGCGGTCGGTGATCTGAGCTCTATTTTCTATCTGTAGGCGAACTAATAGAAAACTGAGCTCATTTTCATTTCTTATTATTATACCGATTACCTTAAAGTTTTTAATGTTATTGTAGTTTGTCTTTGTAAATAAAATTTGTATTTATCTTGAAGGTCAAGTCACTCCGGGAATCTCAAAGCTTTTTTTTCTTGGCAAGAAAAGTATAAAAAGTTAACGTAATATTTTATGTATTGCCTTCATCATCATCATAGTAAAACTTGCCTACTTTTTTGTGTTTTTTTTACGTTGAGTTCCTGGATGAGGTTTTATGAAATCAGATGAAGGTTGTCCCTATAATCGGAGGTAAGGCAGACTCACACAATCAATCATAGTAACATAACTTCCGCCGCATTTCGTTGCAGATAACAAAACAAGGCCATAGATAATAAAAGATAAAATGGTTATCGTTCGTTGTATACTTTCTTCGTCTATCGTTTAATAATTAAAACAGTTCAAGATTATGTAGGAGGAGGATTCATTCATTTGCCAAGCGAATCACAATTGAACTGACAGTTCCATCATGGACGATTATTTTTAGCTGTCACAAAATTTTCTTACGAGGTCATTGTTTCTAACAACGTTTGTACGTTACGCGAAAAAGAATGCAAATTGTACTTCCTAATTGCCGAAAATTTTAATCTATTGCATAAAAAAAGCATATCTCCGTGCCTTATTCAAAATCCATAAATTATCGGAAACATAGGTAGTCATTGATCGTTTGAAAAATGAAATTTGATTTTGTATATTATTGAGGAAATAAACCGTTTAATTTAATGCCTTTCTGTATACACAGTATTTAACTCGAAATTCAACATTTTTGAGTTGTATCTCTATTTATCGGATATTTAACAGGTATGAAGTGGTTTAATACGTCATCGACCTGCCGAATACCGAAATGCCGAATACAATACAATAGTATGAAGAATGCATAGTATTTACATAATTTGTCACTATTTAAAACGGTTGAGTAAATGCAGACACTACGCGAAACGTCTGTTTAAAATTCGGTGGAATCCATGTTTACTTAATGTTTTAGAGCAATAAATAACTTTTAATATATCACCATTCACGATCCAATAAAATTTATAATTTAGCTCTGTGATCGTTGGTAGCTATTTTCCTAATAATATAGCTTTTATTTTGTACTTAAGTAGCAGATAAATTTAGGATAGGGAAAGAGTAAAAGTGAAACAGGAATCAAAAATAAGAACTCTTATATACATTGATGTAACTCATCATTTATTGGAAGTGGAATTTAAAACAATTTGGCTTTTTAAAAGTTTACTAATCCAAGGCTTGAAGCCGAAGCTGGAACATTCTCTAGTTCCAAATTCCTAATCATTTTCTGATGAGCGCGAAGATTTCTAATCGAGCCGCACTTATGAGAAGAAGAGGGATATTTTACTATTTTAGGCATGTCTTCGCGATTCTTCCTATCTGCCTATTTTTAGAGTGCAGTCCTGTAATTTCGAGGAAGGCAATGTTGGTTCACCTGAATTTCTATCTATGTCACTGAGTTCGGCTTCAAAGTTCATCAACATCGATTTATATTTCAGTTTCCAATGTAATTCCGTTATAAACAAATAAAAACATGACCACGTGTTTTAACTACGAGTATTATTACATTTTACAACTCTACATATAATATCTACTTCACTTAAATTTAACTTGTTTTATGATCGGTTCAAATTCTATCAAACCAATTTGCTTAAGTAAAGGTGCACTTCACAATAAAAAGTAAATAGAAAAAACAAGAAATAACAATTTTACGACTTGAGTAGTTTTGCTGGCAGGTTATCGATTGATCTCATTTTAGACAACTCGTTCCAAAATATTATTCGAGATATCGTAAACTTTGATATCTTTTTTATGGAAACCGGTAAAATCGCCGGTAAATTATCGTATGAGTGATGAATGGCACGTGGTTTACATTCCACATACCCTCCGCACTCTACCAACTCTTGTGAATTACAAAAGTAAAACATCGTTTAAAAGTTTGCAACTAGTTATAAAAATGCCAAAGTTTGCATAACGGTTTTATCAACCTATCTTATCAATTAGCACAGCGTGAGTATTCAAAAGTTAAAGTCCACGTGGAAAAATATCTATCGAAACAGGTCTAGAGTGAGCGTGAAGTGGCTATCTATTAAAAACGGTTTTACTATCACTCACCTGGTCTATTCACTGACTGAGGTCATACAACGTCACAATCGGATAAAATTCTCGTTTCAAGTTTGCACAAATTTTTCGTACACAAAATCGAAGTCACACTTTCGTTGTACCGTTCACAGAAATGGTTGTTTTTCAAAACCGCGTTAGTTTCCCAACGTTGTCGTGTCACTTTCGTACAGTCAACTGTATCGTGTTCACTTGTGGTTATCGTAATTCTAACTGGACACTGGTATTATTGGTGTAAATCGACATCACACAGGGAAGGTAATCGATACTAGTAACATTTCCCTCTGACGTTTCTCTGTGAACTGAAAATCACCCACGTTACAGACACATTTCTCACTTTTAAATGTGACACTTATTTCGACACCAAAAGAACCGTAGAGTAACTTTTACTTGAGGCCAGAGCAGAGCCAAAGTTAAAAAAACGAACGGCAAAAATTAAGAGAATCGATAAAGGACGCGATAAAAAAGTTATAAGACCGCAAATGTTTACACAAATAATTGGTATGCCGCGTGTGGAACGAATGCAAACGCAAAATTATAGTACACCTCCGTGCCAAAAGAGATTTTGTCAAGCAATTAGCAGATAATTGTCCTCAGAGGAAGGGAAAAAAAGTTTTTTCTTCGACGAAAACTTTTTGGCCGTGAGCGTTTCGTAACAGGCCAGCCGCAGCGCACAAGTCATTACACTGAAATCGTCCCAAATCTGGCGTCACATCACACACTCCGCGTGCAAACAGTGTTCAAAAGAAAAGAAAATTCACTGATAGTGAAAATGACAAAACAATTTCCCGACATTTCCTCGCGGCCCGGCCTTCACTGCATTGTTATGCAATTGCAAACACTGCGCCGGCTGCCAAATAGCTAAAAGCGAGGCTTTTCGTGCGCGCTAACTTGTTAGGAAAAATAACCGGAAAAATCATAACCTCAAAAAGTGAAAGCGATAAGAACTTTTTCGCGAATGCAATTTTACTATACGGTCTGTTTGGCGGGTCACATGTTCGTAGATTACCGAGTGAGTATTATCGAGAGCGTGATCGGTTCGGCACTCCGTCGGGTTTGGGGAGCGGCATAACGCGACCGGCCCGTGAGGGATCTAGCGCGATACTGAACGAGCGTGGCCAGCCGGAGCTGGACCGCTTGCTTGGCTCGCTTCGCTATCTTCACTCAGGAGCCGATACAATGTACGTCTTCAAAAATCTCAGCCCCTATTTGATACCTCCGTGCACCAGCCACTAAACAAAGCTTGTACTATGGACACCAGATGGCTGATAGAATATAATACAACAACACCCAGACCCGGAAGAAAATATTTGCAGAACATACAAACATTTCTCCCGTAGCGGGAATAGAAGCCGCGCCTCTTGCGTCTCAGCCGAGCACTCGCCCGCCACGCCACCGAGGTCGATATTTAATGACCAATGATTTTTGAGGTCGAGTACTTGTGGCCGCGAAATTTGGACTTTTTTGAGCACCCAGCTAAATGGCACATTCGCTAAATTTGATCCTGGGAATGAGAAGTTTCATCAATGACTAATGGTTCACTCATTTTCCTCCTAAATGTAAGTTCGTATGAGCTGGTGGCCAACTCTTATGACGGTTGTTTTAAGCCGCCTAAAGGCCTCCGTCATGGCTTAACGAATTAACAGCCGGGACCGACAATTTAACGTGCCTAATATTTT
The DNA here is from genome assembly GCA_949320045.1 of Scotopteryx bipunctaria. NCBI lineage: Eukaryota > Metazoa > Arthropoda > Insecta > Lepidoptera > Geometridae > Scotopteryx > Scotopteryx bipunctaria. The sequence continues at coordinate 1,999,798 of OX439459.1, read as the reverse complement.
ACTAATAAATAAATAATAGTTAAGTACCTTAACTTGTCAGGTATTCACTTTAATTAAAGTAATAATATAAGTAAATGCAAAGTATATAATTCACTTAAATTGCAAGTATTACCCAAAATTTTCCAACAACATACGTACCACTGAAATTGAAAATGATTTCAGCAATTAATTTATGTGCAGGGCCGTAGACCTTCTACGAACAGGTACAATTAATTATACAAAAAAAATTTAGTCTAAAATTTGAAATTTACTTTGGTCCTCAACTGCCGAACAAAAAATTGGAAAAATTGAAAATAATAAAAACGATAAACCTATTTGTTTAATTTAGACGTGTCTCGCCTAAGCTTTCATTGTCGGTTTTTTTTTTAAATTAGGTAGTATAATGTTATGTCATTACATAATTATCACTCCCCTATCCCTAATGTGTTGTGTAGAGCAACAAGTACCTAATCTCAAGAAAACTTGCAGCCACTCCGATTCAAAGTCCTAAGATGGATAATATGGTGAAACATGATGACAGATGATCAACCCATCGCCCATATAGATGGTCCATCATTGGAGAGGATACTAACTATCCCTTAGTCGACTTTTACGACATGCTCGGGGAGAGAAGTTAGCTGGACGTATTCTATGTTTTAATGCTGAGTACAGGCCTCATACACTTTCAAACGACCTCCATCCATCGACCACACGTGACTTTCACGATAAAGTAAGTTCGTATGAGCTAGTGGCCAACTCTAGTGACGGGGTTTTTAGGCCGCCTGAAAGCCTCCGTCATGGATTAACGACTTAAAAGCCGAGATCGACAATTTAATGTGCCCTCCGAAGCACGGAAGCGCTCAACTCGTAATGCCACTTGCGATCACCCATCCAAATCGTGACCGCGCACAACGTTGCTTAACTTCAACGATCAATCAAGAACGTCTAAGCAAGCTACGGAACGAGCGCTTCACTTTCACGATGTCATCGGTACATCGGGGGGCCGTTCCCCATTCCGTGGACACCGAACCCATACTACCCCATGGTCTTGCCATTTCACCTTATTTCCAATCGTGTCACTAGTTCTTTTGAACCAGTGTGATAAAAGGATCAAAGTGCATCTCAAAGGCTCCATTCAAGCTTCACGACATGTTTGTTTCCTCACTATGTTTTCCTTGACCGTGAGAGTACCTACTGCTTCAGCGCACTTACGAACAGAAAAATCATTGGTGCACGACAGGGTTTGAACCCCCGACTTCAGGATCGGAAATGAAATGAAATGAAATAATTTATTTTCGTGAAGTGTGGAAGTGTGGTACACAGAGAACTTAATTAGCTAAATTAGATTCACACACTTCGCTAGGAAACCCAGTATGCAAAAACGACTTTATGATTACACTAGCTGCCGCCCGCGGCTTCGCTCGCGTTGTACCCGAACAAAAAATAGCCTATATATTAATCCAGCACATGTACTATGTATATTCCAAGTTTCATTCACATCCGTTCAGCCGTTTAGGCGTGATTGAGGCTCATATTTATAAGATAGTAGGATAGGATTTACAGTGAATTAAATTTTATAATACACTAGCTGCCGCTCGCGGCTTCGCTCGCGTGGTATCCGGATAAAAAATAGCCTATATGTTAATCCAGTACATGTACTATGTATATTCTAAGTTTCATTCAAATCCGTTCAGCCGTTTAGGCGTGATTGAGGCACAAACATCCAAACTCACAAACTTTCGCATTTATAATATAATCTATAATATAAGTAAGAAGTAAGATTACAATTTCAACTTATTAAAATCTAAATTCCGGCATTAATTGATATATTCGAAGTCACTACCACTAGACCACCAGTGCTCTCAATCATCAGTTTTTGTTCTATTAAAGGTAAGCTACATCATCATCAGCTTATAGCAGGCCACTGCTAGACATAGGCCTCCCCTAATGAGCGCCATCGAGCCCTATCTTCTTGCTTGACTTGACTTGACATGGCTTGACGGACCTATAGAGCTACATGTATTATCTTACTAATATTATAAACGCGAAAGTTTGTATGTATGGATGTTTGTTACTCTTTCACGCAAAAACTAGCTTGAAGCGCTCGTTGCGTAGCTTGAAAGTTTTTGATTGATCGGTCAAAAATTAGGATGGGTGACCGCAAGTGGCATTACGAGCTGAGCGCTTACGTGCTTCGGAGGGCACGTTAAACAGACGGAGGCCTTCAGGCGGCCTAAAAACTCCGTCACTAGAGTTGGTCACTAGCGCATACGAACATACATACATACGCAAAAACTACTGAACGGATTTTAATGATACTTGGAATATACATAATACGTGTGCTGGAATAACATATAGGCTACTTTTTATCTTGGTACAAAGCGAGGGAAGCCGCAGGCGGCAGCTAGTTTTATTCACAAAATGAGGACACATCTTATCTTACTTATATTATAAAATTGAAAAGCTTTAGTTTGCTTGAAATTACCGGCGTAAAGCTGAAAACGCAACGATAGCGCGTACTAATTTTACCTGTGCTGCCATCTAGTTCGAAAGTTTGTAACGATGTTTGGATGTTTGTGCCTTAATCACGCCTAAACGGCTGAACAGGTCTGAACGAAACTTGGAATATACATAGTACATGTACTGGATTAACATATAGGCTACTTTTTATCCGGGTACCACGCGAGCGAAGCCGCGGGCGGCAGCTAGTATTATAATACAAGTGGAAAGCCTGTGATTCAATTCGCTTAGAGTAGATTCATTTGGGTGCATTTCGTGTCTGAACAGACTAGACACCCCGTTGCACCTCTTTGGTAAACCTCTAAATTAACTGTTACTTGTTAAATGAAACTTCTGTTAAGTTGTTACATCGGAGTGATAAAGTTATGTAAAAAATAATTTCTGGATTTCGAATCGCCAATCAAACTTTTATGAACTGAAACCGCGGACGCTCCCAGCGGATATCACGAAGGTGGAATACCTAGAGACAAAAGACAAATAGTTTTGAAAAACTTAAGTACAGAAATTCAATAAGCTTTATTATGGATCTGGTGGTAAAAAAAAAAAACTAAATTCGGTGTTTAATTTTTCGAAACATCGATAGGTTACCCTACGGGACCCTGTTACTAAGCATCCGTCCGTCCGTCTGTCTGTCAGCGGGCTGTATCACATAAACTGTAATCGGTACGTTAAAATTTTCACAGTGTGTATTTCTATTGCCGCTAAAAAACAAAAATAAAAGGGTACGTACAAGAAACATTTTTTATCGATCAGTGAAGTTAAGCAACCTTAAGCGCGGTCAGTGATTGGATGGGTCGAGTGTCTTTTTGCACATTTCTTTTGTAGTATTTTTGTATCATATTTTTTAAACGCTCTTACATTTACTAGTATGTACAAAAATAATAATAAAATAAAAAATGAAGGGGGTTCTCATAGAAGAGACGTGTTATTGTTACTATTAGCCGCGTTTCCAAATGTTAAAGTAAATAATAATAGCGTACGTACCGTAAAAATTAACTCCTTATTTTGAACCAATTTTGTTCATTTTCACTATCGCATGGTTAGGTATATACTGCCGTCATAAGGAAAAAAGACGTATCTGACATTTTTTTCATAATTGAGTTATATACATCATCGGAATCAGTAAAACAAGACGCATCTACCAGTATTTTTTTCTCAATTTTATGTAGAAACGTCCTTTTTTCTTATGACGGCAGTATAGGTAGGTACCTAATGGTTAGGTATATAGGTACCTATTTGTTAGGTATATAGTTAGGTATATACCTACCAATTTTTTTTATCGCTATACAACGTGTACTCTATAAGGACAGTATGACACGTTTAGTCAAAAAAAATGGACTTTAAATCGATTTCACAAGCAAAAGCCAGTTTCTAAGACATTTTTCGTCTTCTGGTTCCAAATTTACTCATACTGTCCCAGTAAAAAAATCACTTATTATAATAGTTTGTTAGTTGGGTATAATGAGGTGGAAAAAACTGATAAAATAACCCCCGAATACTCAAACGCGACTCAAAATTGAGCAGGTCTCAACTCACGGTTTTTTGACAGTTCCTGATGAAAATCTGTCAAAAAAAAAATCGTCATTTGAGACGTGCTCAACTTTGAGATGCGTTTGAGTATTCGGGGGTAAGAGCAACAACGATTAGAAAAATAACAAAGATAGAAAATTTAACATACACAAATGGAGATGAGTCATTACAGCCTGGTATCCCTGAAATAGGAAAAGAAAACCTGGGAGGCAATACAAAAGATTGAAGCGGCCGTGGCGTAGCTTGCTTATGCATTCTTGATTGATCGTGGTCACAAATTAGGATGAGTGACCGCAAGTGGAATTACGAGCTGAGCGCTTCCGTGCTTCGGAGGGCACGTTAAGCAGTCGGTCCCGGCTTTTAAGTCGTTAAGCCACGACGGAGGCCTTTATGCGGCTTAAAAACTCCGTCACTAGAGTTGGCCACTAGCTCATACGAATTATACAAAAGATGGGAAGATGAGGAGCTAAAATATACAGCAGGACAAAAACATGGACAAGAACTGTCTGTCTGTCTGTTACACGCCTAAACTGCTGAACAGATTTTAATGAAATTTGGCAAGGTGATTGATATCATCCCGGGGAAGATACTTTTTATCCTGTAAAACCAAAATGGAAAAAAGATGTAAAAGGATAACCAGAATAACGCTATAAATACTTCTTAGATATTTTTGTCTTGGCAGTTAAGTTTATTCGTTGACTGTACACATCGAGCATTTAACTAATAGAGTAGTAAAATGAGCCATCCAATTGCACAACTGATATGATGATATGCACCTGTATAATAACAATTCACGCTCGCACTGAATCAGTACCAAACCAACAAGTGATCTGTGTGTGTGTCCGTCTCCCGATACTCGAAAATATTCAAAGTTTGGTTTTATAACCCATAATGCCGAATTGTTCTATTCGGTGGTGTGGAAAAAACAGCAGGACATCGAATTTTAAAACAGACGGAATCACGTTTCATCGGTAAGCATCAATAAACTATAATTTTATTTCAATTTACAACCATTTATCACGGCTCAAGTTAAACTGGTCAAATAAAACGAAACAATGGACGCTTGTCTATGCGTCCTGCTCTTACCTAGGTGTAACCTATATTATGCCATCCTTTTTATTCATTACACGTGTTACTAGTGATGCTGCACTGTCATAATCAAAATTAGTATCGATATTTATCAGAAAAGGTTATTTATGACAAACAAATAAGTACCCAGATATAATAAATTGAATAAGTACATTTGAAGAACGGGGCGTCCTCTAGTTTATATCTATACTAATATTATAAATAGGAATTAAGATTTTTTGTTTTTTTGTTTGTAACGAAATCCGGGATCCGTAAGAAAATTGCAATATTGTAACCCAAGGTAGAAAATCCAAAACAGTTTTTGGCGTGTGGCTCCGAAGTTACTGGACCGATTTCAAAAATTCTTTCAACAATAGAAAGCCCCTTTATCAAGGTCTAGTATAGACTATAATAAATATCTTCAAAAAATTAGGGATCCGTAAGAAAATTGCAATATTGTAACCCAAGGCAGAAAACCAAAAATAGTTTTTGGCGTGTGGCTCCGAAACTACTGGACCGATTTCAAAAATTCTTTCACCAATAGAAAGCTATATTATCAGGGTCCAGTATAGGCTATAATATATTTTCAAAAAATTAGGGATCCGTAAGAAAATTGCAATATTGTAACCCAAGGTATAAAACGAAAAATAGTTTTTGGCGTGTGGCTCCGAAACTACTGGACCGATTTCAAAAATTCTTTCACCAGTGGAAAGCTACATTATCAGGGTCCAGTATAGGTTATAATAAATTTTCAAAAAGTTAGGGATCCGTAAGAAAATTGCAATATTGTAACCCAAGGTAGAAAACCAAAAATAGTTTTTGGCGTGTGGCTCCGAAACTGCTGGACCGATTTCAAAAATTCTTTCACCAATAGAAAGCTATATTATCAGGGTCCAGTATAGGCTATAAAATATTTTCAAAAAATTAGGGATCCGTAAGAAAATTGCAATATTGTAACCCAAGGTAGAAAATCCAAAATAGTCTTTGGCGTGCGGCTCAGAAACTACTGGACCGATTTCAAAAATTCTTCCACCAATAGAAAGCTACATTATCAGGGTCCAGTATAGGCTATAATAAATTTTCAAAAAGTTAGGGATCCGTAAGAAAATTGCAATATTGTAACCCAAGGTAGAAAATCCAAAATAGTTTTTGGCGTGTGGCTCCGAAACTACTGGACCGATTTCAAAAATTCTTTCACCAGTGGAAAGCTACATTATCAGGGTCCAGTATAGGTTATAATAAATTTTCAAAAAGTTAGGGATCCGTAAGAAAATTGCAATATTGTAACCCAAGGTAGAAAACCAAAAATAGTTTTTGGCGTGTGGCTCCGAAACTGCTGGACCGATTTCAAAAATTCTTTCACCAATAGAAAGCTATATTATCAGGGTCCAGTATAGGCTATAAAATATTTTCAAAAAATTAGGGATCCGTAAGAAAATTGCAATATTGTAACCCAAGGTAGAAAATCCAAAATAGTCTTTGGCGTGCGGCTCAGAAACTACTGGACCGATTTCAAAAATTCTTCCACCAATAGAAAGCTACATTATCAGGGTCCAGTATAGGCTATAATAAATTTTCAAAAAGTTAGGGATCCGTAAGAAAATTGCAATATTGTAACCCAAGGTAGAAAACCAAAAATAGTTTTTGGCGTGTGGCTCCGAAACTACTGGACCGATTTCAAAAATTCTTTCACCAATAGAAAGCTATATTATCAGGGTCCAGTATAGGCTATAATATATTTTCAAAAAATTAGGGATCTGTAAGAAAATTGCAATATTGTAACCCAAGGTAGAAAATCCAAAATAGTTTTCGGCGTGCGCTGTGAAAACTATTGATTATAGAACAAAATAATGTACCTACTACACGCGTACGAAGTCGCGGGCAACAGCTAGTTATACTATATATAGCTGCAAACCCACTCACTGACAGAATTGTTCTGGCGGATGGAGCAGAGATGGGTATAAATAATGTATGGGGGAAGTGTTCAGGATGTCACAGTAAGTATGGGAAAAATCCGAAATCTTCCAAAACTGCTCCTCATCAGGGACCTTACCTACTGCCAGACGAAACTACAAGACCAAGATCTGTCCTGCTTGCGGAATGTGGACATGCACCCTGGTCGAATCCGATGTGCGGTGAAAAAAATTCAAAATGGCGGAAAACAAGATGGCCGCCATACAAACTTTGACCGACGATTTCTCGAAAACTAAAAGCGATAAGTAAGGGGTGCTCGAACAAATGTCGTAGAGGATGGCGCAATGCAAATGCCAAAGGTGACATTTTTTTTTTTTTTTTTTTTTTTCAACAGCAGCGATTACGTCCCTCGCGAGCTGCGTGCAGCTCGCGCCCGCAAGCGAAAGTACTAGTATTAATATAATTTCAGTCAGCTACTTGAATTAAAATTTATAATGGTTGTTCTATTAATGACTGTAATTAAATAAATAAATAATAAATATTTGAGGATATATCACACAGAACCATCTAGCCCCAAACTAAGCAAAACTTGTACTATGGGAATCAGGTGGCTGATAGAATGCTTATATACTAGGTAGGTACTAGGTAGGTACTTATACTTATACACCATATTATAACACCCAGACCCGGAAGACATATTTGTAATAAAGAAACCTGAATTATTTTTCACCTTTTATTGAATATGACGAGAAACAAGCAGTGAGAAGAATTTATACGAAATTAATTCACTTTAAAAACCAGTAAAAGTAACACAGTAAGATATTATGGGGAATTACTGAACTGTTTTACAATAAACTTCCAGAAAATTTTTGCAAGTTTTTCCTTTATTTTCCTTAATATAAAAAAAGCTTTATTTCATTAATTATAACACACTAGCCTTTGCCTTTGAAATCGGTCCAGTAGTTTCGGAGCCACACGTCAAAAACTACTTTTGGTTTTCTACCTTGGGTTACAATATTGCAATTTTCTTACGGATCCCTAATTTTTTTGAAAATTTATTATAGCCTATACTCATCGAGCATTTAACTAATAGAGTAGTAAAATGAGCCATCCAATTGCACAACTGATATGATGATATGCACCTGTATAATAACAATTCACGCTCGCACTGAATCAGTACCAAACCAACAAGTGATCTGTGTGTGTGTCCGTCTCCCGATACTCGAAAATATTCAAAGTTTGGTTTTATAACCCATAATGCCGTATTGTTCTATTCGGTGGTGTGGAAAAAACAGCAGGACATCGAATTTTAAAACAGACGGAATCACGTTTCATCGGTAAGCATCAATAAACTATAATTTTATTTCAATTTACAACCATTTATCACGGCTCAAGTTAAACTGGTCAAATAAAACGAAACAATGGACGCTTGTCTATGCGTCCTGCTCTTACCTAGGTGTAACCTATATTATGCCATCCTTTTTATTCATTACACGTGTTACTAGTGATGCTGCACTGTCATAATCAAAATTAGTATCGATATTTATCAGAAAAGGTTATTTATGACAAACAAATAAGTACCCAGATATAATAAATTGAATAAGTACATTTGAAGAACGGGGCGTCCTCTAGTTTATATCTATACTAATATTATAAATAGGAATTAAGATTTTTTGTTTTTTTGTTTGTAACGAAATCCGGGATCCGTAAGAAAATTGCAATATTGTAACCCAAGGTAGAAAATCCAAAACAGTTTTTGGCGTGTGGCTCCGAAGTTACTGGACCGATTTCAAAAATTCTTTCAACAATAGAAAGCCCCTTTATCAAGGTCTAGTATAGACTATAATAAATATCTTCAAAAAATTAGGGATCCGTAAGAAAATTGCAATATTGTAACCCAAGGTAGAAAACCAAAAATAGTTTTTGGCGTGTGGCTCCGAAACTACTGGACCGATTTCAAAAATTCTTTCACCAATAGAAAGCTATATTATCAGGGTCCAGTATAGGCTATAATATATTTTCAAAAAGTTAGGGATCCGTAAGAAAATTGCAATATTGTAACCCAAGGTAGAAAACCAAAAATAGTTTTTGGCGTGTGGCTCCGAAACTGCTGGACCGATTTCAAAAATTCTTTCACCAATAGAAAGCTATATTATCAGGGTCCAGTATAGGCTATAAAATATTTTCAAAAAGTTAGGGATCCGTAAGAAAATTGCAATATTGTAACCCAAGGTAGAAAACCAAAAATAGTTTTTGGCGTGTGGCTCCGAAACTGCTGGACCGATTTCAAAAATTCTTTCACCAATAGAAAGCTATATTATCAGGGTCCAGTATAGGCTATAAAATATTTTCAAAAAGTTAGGGATCCGTAAGAAAATTGCAATATTGTAACCCAAGGTAGAAAACCAAAAATAGTTTTTGGCGTGTGGCTCCGAAACTGCTGGACCGATTTCAAAAATTCTTTCACCAATAGAAAGCTATATTATCAGGGTCCAGTATAGGCTATAAAATATTTTCAAAAAATTAGGGATCCGTAAGAAAATTGCAATATTGTAACCCAAGGTAGAAAATCCAAAAGAGTTTTTGGCGTGTGGCTCCGAAACTACTGGACCGATTTCAAAAATTCTTTCACCAGTGGAAAGCTACATTATCAGGGTCCAGTATAGGTTATAATAAATTTTCAAAAAGTTAGGGATCCGTAAGAAAATTGCAATAGTGTAACCCAAGGTAGAAAACCAAAAATAGTTTTTGGCGTGTGGCTCCGAAACTGCTGGACCGATTTCAAAAATTCTTTCACCAATAGAAAGCTATATTATCAGGGTCCAGTATAGGCTATAAAATATTTTCAAAAAATTAGGGATCCGTAAGAAAATTGCAATATTGTAACCCAAGGTAGAAAATCCAAAATAGTCTTTGGCGTGCGGCTCAGAAACTACTGGACCGATTTCAAAAATTCTTCCACCAATAGAAAGCTACATTATCAGGGTCCAGTATAGGCTATAATAAATTTTCAAAAAGTTAGGGATCCGTAAGAAAATTGCAATATTGTAACCCAAGGTAGAAAACCAAAAATAGTTTTTGGCGTGTGGCTCCGAAACTGCTGGACCGATTTCAAAAATTCTTTCACCAATAGAAAGCTATATTATCAGGGTCCAGTATAGGCTATAAAATATTTTCAAAAAATTAGGGATCCGTAAGAAAATTGCAATATTGTAACCCAAGGTAGAAAATCCAAAATAGTTTTTGGCGTGTGGCTCCGAAACTACTGGACCGATTTCAAAAATTCTTTCACCAGTGGAAAGCTACATTATCAGGGTCCAGTATAGGTTATAATAAATTTTCAAAAAGTTAGGGATCCGTAAGAAAATTGCAATATTGTAACCCAAGGTAGAAAACCAAAAATAGTTTTTGGCGTGTGGCTCCGAAACTGCTGGACCGATTTCAAAAATTCTTTCACCAATAGAAAGCTATATTATCAGGGTCCAGTATAGGCTATAAAATATTTTCAAAAAATTAGGGATCCGTAAGAAAATTGCAATATTGTAACCCAAGGTAGAAAATCCAAAATAGTTTTTGGCGTGTGGCTCCGAAACTACTGGACCGATTTCAAAAATTCTTTCACCAGTGGAAAGCTACATTATCAGGGTCCAGTATAGGTTATAATAAATTTTCAAAAAGTTAGGGATCCGTAAGAAAATTGCAATATTGTAACCCAAGGTAGAAAACCAAAAATAGTTTTTGGCGTGTGGCTCCGAAACTGCTGGACCGATTTCAAAAATTCTTTCACCAATAGAAAGCTATATTATCAGGGTCCAGTATAGGCTATAAAATATTTTCAAAAAATTAGGGATCCGTAAGAAAATTGCAATATTGTAACCCAAGGTAGAAAATCCAAAATAGTTTTTGGCGTGTGGCTCCGAAACTACTGGACCGATTTCAAAAATTCTTTCACCAGTGGAAAGCTACATTATCAGGGTCCAGTATAGGTTATAATAAATTTTCAAAAAGTTAGGGATCCGTAACCTAGGCTATAATATATTTTCAAAAAATTAGGGATCTGTAAGAAAATTGCAATATTGTAACCCAAGGTAGAAAATCCAAAATAGTTTTCGGCGTGCGCTGTAAAAACTATTGATTATAGAACAAAATAATGTACCTACTACACGCGTACGAAGTCGCGGGCAACAGCTAGTATTAATATAATTTCAGTCAGCTACTTGAATTAAAATTTATAATGGTTGTTCTATTAATGACTGTAATTAAATAAATAAATAATAAATATTTGAGGATATATCACACAGAACCATCTAGCCCCAAACTAAGCAAAACTTGTACTATGGGAATCAGGTGGCTGATAGAATGCTTATATACTAGGTAGGTACTTATACTTATACACCATATTATAACACCCAGACCCGGAAGACATATTTGTAATAAAGAAACCTGAATTATTTTTCACCTTTTATTGAATATGACGAGAAACAAGCAGTGAGAAGAATTTATACGAAATTAATTCACTTTAAAAACCAGTAACAGTAACACAGTAAGATATTATGGGGAATTACTGAACTGTTTTACAATAAACTTCCAGAAAATTTTTGCAAGTTTTTCCTTTATTTTCCTTAATATAAAAAAAGCTTTATTTCATTAATTATAACACACTAGCCTTTGCCTTTGAAATCGGTCCAGTAGTTTCGGAGCCACACGTCAAAAACTACTTTTGGTTTTCTACCTTGGGTTACAATATTGCAATTTTCTTACGGATCCCTAATTTTTTGAAAATTTATTATAGCCTATACTGGACCCTGATAATGTAGCTTTCTACTGGTGAAAGAATTTTTGAAATCGGTCCAGTAGTTTCGGAGCCACACGCCACAAACTATTTTTGGTTTTCTACCTTGGGTTACAATATTGCAATTTTCTTACGGATCCCTAATTTTTTTGAAAATTTATTATAGCCTATACTGGACCCTGATAATGTAGCTTTCTACTGGTGAAAGAATTTTTGAAATCGGTCTAGTAGTTTCGGAGCCACACGCTACAAACTATTTTTGGTTTTCTACCTTGGGTTACAATATTGCAATTTTCTTACGGATCCCTAATTTTTTTGAAAATTTATTATAACCTATTCTGGACCCTGATAATGTAGCTTTCTATTGGTGAAAGAATTTTTGAAATCGGTCCAGTAGTTTCGGAGCTACACGCCAAAAACTATTTTTGGTTTTCTACCTTGGGTTACAATATTGCAATTTTCTTACTGATCCCTATTTTTTTTGAAAATTTATTATAGCTTATACTGGACCCTGATAATGTAGCTTTCTATTGGTGAAAGAATTTTTGAAATCGGTCCAGTAGTTTCTGAGCCGCACGCCAAAGACTATTTTGGATTTTCTACCTTGGGTTACAATATTGCAATTTTCTTACGGATCCCTAATTTTTTGAAAATATTTTATAGCCTATACTGGACCCTGATAATATAGCTTTCTATTGGTGAAAGAATTTTTGAAATCGGTCCAGCAGTTTCGGAGCCACACGCCAAAAACTATTTTTGGTTTTCTACCTTGGGTTACACTATTGCAATTTTCTTACGGATCCCTAACTTTTTGAAAATTTATTATAACCTGTACTGGACCCTGATAATGTAGCTTTCCACTGGTGAAAGAATTTTTGAAATCGGTCCAGTAGTTTCGGAGCCACACGCCAAAAACTATTTTGGATTTTCTACCTTGGGTTACAATATTGCAATTTTCTTACGGATCCCTAATTTTTTGAAAATATTTTATAGCCTATACTGGACCCTGATAATATAGCTTTCTATTGGTGAAAGAATTTTTGAAATCGGTCCAGCAGTTTCGGAGCCACACGCCAAAAACTATTTTTGGTTTTCTACCTTGGGTTACAATATTGCAATTTTCTTACGGAACCCTAACTTTTTGAAAATTTATTATAACCTATACTGGACCCTGATAATGTAGCTTTCTACTGGTGAAAGAATTTTTGAAATCGGTCTAGTAGTTTCGGAGCCACACGCCACAAACTATTTTTGGTTTTCTACCTTGGGTTACAATATTGCAATTTTCTTACTGATCCCTATTTTTTTTGAAAATTTATTATAGCTTATACTGGACCCTGATAATGTAGCTTTCTATTGGTGAAAGAATTTTTGAAATCGGTCCAGTAGTTTCGGAGCCACACGTCAAAAACTACTTTTGGTTTTCTACCTTGGGTTACAATATTGCAATTTTCTTACGGATCCCTAATTTTTTTGAAAATTTATTATAACCTATACTGGACCCTGATAATGTAGCTTTCTATTGGTGAAATAATTTTTGAAATCGGTCCAGTAGTTTCGGAGCCACACGCCAAAAACTATTTTTGGTTTTCTACCTTGGGTTACAATATTGCAATTTTCTTACGGATCCCTAATTTTTTTGAAAATTTATTATAGCCTATACTGGACCCTGATAATGTAGCTTTCTACTGGTGAAAGAATTTTTGAAATCGGTCTAGTAGTTTCGGAGCCACACGCCACAAACTATTTTTGGTTTTCTACCTTGGGTTACAATATTGCAATTTTCTTACGGATCCCTAATTTTTTTGAAAATTTATTATAGCCTATACTGGACCCTGATAATGTAGCTTTCTACTGGTGAAAGAATTTTTGAAATCGGTCTAGTAGTTTCGGAGCCACACGCTACAAACTATTTTTGGTTTTCTACCTTGGGTTACAATATTGCAATTTTCTTACGGATCCCTAATTTTTTTGAAAATTTATTATAACCTATTCTGGACCCTGATAATGTAGCTTTCTATTGGTGAAAGAATTTTTGAAATCGGTCCAGTAGTTTCGGAGCTACACGCCAAAAACTATTTTTGGTTTTCTACCTTGGGTTACAATATTGCAATTTTCTTACTGATCCCTATTTTTTTTGAAAATTTATTATAGCTTATACTGGACCCTGATAATGTAGCTTTCTATTGGTGAAAGAATTTTTGAAATCGGTCCAGTAGTTTCTGAGCCGCACGCCAAAGACTATTTTGGATTTTCTACCTTGGGTTACAATATTGCAATTTTCTTACGGATCCCTAATTTTTTGAAAATATTTTATAGCCTATACTGGACCCTGATAATATAGCTTTCTATTGGTGAAAGAATTTTTGAAATCGGTCCAGCAGTTTCGGAGCCACACGCCAAAAACTATTTTTGGTTTTCTACCTTGGGTTACACTATTGCAATTTTCTTACGGATCCCTAACTTTTTGAAAATTTATTATAACCTGTACTGGACCCTGATAATGTAGCTTTCCACTGGTGAAAGAATTTTTGAAATCGGTCCAGTAGTTTCGGAGCCACACGCCAAAAACTATTTTGGATTTTCTACCTTGGGTTACAATATTGCAATTTTCTTACGGATCCCTAATTTTTTGAAAATATTTTATAGCCTATACTGGACCCTGATAATATAGCTTTCTATTGGTGAAAGAATTTTTGAAATCGGTCCAGCAGTTTCGGAGCCACACGCCAAAAACTATTTTTGGTTTTCTACCTTGGGTTACAATATTGCAATTTTCTTACGGATCCCTAACTTTTTGAAAATTTATTATAACCTATACTGGACCCTGATAATGTAGCTTTCTACTGGTGAAAGAATTTTTGAAATCGGTCTAGTAGTTTCGGAGCCACACGCCACAAACTATTTTTGGTTTTCTACCTTGGGTTACAATATTGCAATTTTCTTACTGATCCCTATTTTTTTTGAAAATTTATTATAGCTTATACTGGACCCTGATAATGTAGCTTTCTATTGGTGAAAGAATTTTTGAAATCGGTCCAGTAGTTTCGGAGCCACACGTCAAAAACTACTTTTGGTTTTCTACCTTGGGTTACAATATTGCAATTTTCTTACGGATCCCTAATTTTTTTGAAAATTTATTATAACCTATACTGGACCCTGATAATGTAGCTTTCTATTGGTGAAATAATTTTTGAAATCGGTCCAGTAGTTTCGGAGCCACACGCCAAAAACTATTTTTGGTTTTCTACCTTGGGTTACAATATTGCAATTTTCTTACGGATCCCTAATTTTTTTGAAAATTTATTATAGCCTATACTGGACCCTGATAATGTAGCTTTCTACTGGTGAAAGAATTTTTGAAATCGGTCTAGTAGTTTCGGAGCCACACGCCACAAACTATTTTTGGTTTTCTACCTTGGGTTACAATATTGCAATTTTCTTACGGATCCCTAATTTTTTTGAAAATTTATTATAACCTATACTGGACCCTGATAATGTAGCTTTCTATTGGTGAAAGAATGTTTGAAATCGGTCCAGTAGTTTCGGAGCCACACACCAAAAACTATTTTTGGTTTTCTACCTTGGGTTACAATATTGCAATTTTCTTACGGATCCCTAATTTTTTTGAAAATTTATTATAGTCTATACTGGACCCTGATAATGCAGCTTTGTACTGGTGAAAGAATTTTTGAAATCGGTCCAGTAGTTTCGGAGCTACACGCCAAAAACTATTTTTGGTTTTCTACCTTGGGTTACAATATTGCAATTTTCTTACGGATCCCTAATTTTTTTGAAAATTTATTATAGCCTATACTGGACCCTGATAATGTAGCTTTCTACTGGTGAAAGAATTTTTGAAATCGGTCTAGTAGTTTCGGAGCCACACGCCACAAACTATTTTTGGTTTTCTACCTTGGGTTACAATATTGCAATTTTCTTACGGATCCCTAATTTTTTTGAAAATTTATTATAACCTATACTGGACCCTGATAATGTAGCTTTCTATTGGTGAAAGAATGTTTGAAATCGGTCCAGTAGTTTCGGAGCCACACACCAAAAACTATTTTTGGTTTTCTACCTTGGGTTACAATATTGCAATTTTCTTACGGATCCCTAATTTTTTTGAAAATTTATTATAGTCTATACTGGACCCTGATAATGCAGCTTTGTACTGGTGAAAGAATTTTTGAAATCGGTCCAGTAGTTTCGGAGCCTATTCGTTACAAACAAAAAAACAAAAAATCGTTCCTCTATAATATTAGTATAGAAAGTATAGATAGGCTATACCTTATATTTCCTTAATAAATAAAGTTAGTATTATTTAGGGGGCTAGATGGCGCTGTGTGAATTGTCCACAAATATTTATATATATTTAAGATTCCTTTGATTATCGAATTTATTTCATTTATTACTATATTTTTTTTAAGTATGGAAGTTCTATTTTATAAAGTTTCTTGTTATTATTTCGTACACACACGCACAAACACACACATAAACATAATACATTTAAACTTATTTGTATTCCACTAAACAAACATTGCTATCGATATTTTTTTATTTTTTATTTTTAGAATCGATTAGAATAGATATCGATATGAATATTTTATTGCACAGCTCTAGTTCAATACTTGACATTGAGTCGGCCAATCAGAGCGCAGGGGCGGGCCCACTGTTCTGATCTGTTTTGGCGGAATTATTTTTCGAACAAAACGAATAACATTACCCCTCTATTCAGTTAAATGCTCGATGCCTATACTGGACCCTGATAATGTAGCTTTCTACTGGTGAAAGAATTTTTGAAATCGGTCCAGTAGTTTCGGAGCCAAACGCCACAAACTATTTTTGGTTTTCTACCTTGGGTTACAATATTGCAATTTTCTTACGGATCCCTAATTTTTTTGAAAATTTATTATAGCCTATACTGGACCCTGATAATGTAGCTTTCTACTGGTGAAAGAATTTTTGAAATCGGTCTAGTAGTTTCGGAGCCACACGCCACAAACTATTTTTGGTTTTCTACCTTGGGTTACAATATTGCAATTTTCTTACGGATCCCTAATTTTTTTGAAAATTTATTATAACCTATTCTGGACCCTGATAATGTAGCTTTCTATTGGTGAAAGAATTTTTGAAATCGGTCCAGTAGTTTCGGAGCCACACGTCAAAAACTACTTTTGGTTTTCTACCTTGGGTTACAATATTGCAATTTTCTTACGGATCCCTAATTTTTTTGAAAATTTATTATAACCTATACTGGACCCTGATAATGTAGCTTTCTATTGGTGAAATAATTTTTGAAATCGGTCCAGTAGTTTCGGAGCCACACGCCAAAAACTATTTTTGGTTTTCTACCTTGGGTTACAATATTGCAATTTTCTTACGGATCCCTAATTTTTTTGAAAATTTATTATAGCCTATACTGGACCCTGATAATGTAGCTTTCTACTGGTGAAAGAATTTTTGAAATCGGTCTAGTAGTTTCGGAGCCTCACGCCACAAACTATTTTTGGTTTTCTACCTTGGGTTACAATATTGCAATTTTCTTACGGATCCCTAATTTTTTGAAAATTTATTATAACCTATTCTAGACCCTGATAATGTAGCTTTCTATTGGTGAAAGAATTTTTGAAATCGGTCCAGTAGTTTCGGAGCCACACGCCAAAAACTATTTTTGGTTTTCTACCTTGGGTTACAATATTGCAATTTTCTTACTGATCCCTATTTTTTTTGAAAATTTATTATAGCTTATACTGGACCCTGATAATGTAGCTTTCTATTGGTGAAAGAATTTTTGAAATCGGTCCAGTAGTTTCGGAGCCACACGTCAAAAACTACTTTTGGTTTTCTACCTTGGGTTACAATATTGCAATTTTCTTACGGATCCCTAATTTTTTTGAAAATTTATTATAACCTATACTGGACCCTGATAATGTAGCTTTCTATTGGTGAAAGAATTTTTGAAATCGGTCCAGTAGTTTCGGAGCCACACGCCAAAAACTATTTTTGGTTTTCTACCTTGGGTTACAATATTGCAATTTTCTTACGGATCCCTAATTTTTTTGAAAATTTATTATAGCCTATACTGGACCCTGATAATGTAGCTTTCTACTGGTGAAAGAATTTTTGAAATCGGTCTAGTAGTTTCGGAGCCACACGCCACAAACTATTTTTGGTTTTCTACCTTGGGTTACAATATTGCAATTTTCTTACAGATCCCTAATTTTTTTGAAAATTTATTATAACCTATTCTGGACCCTGATAATGTAGCTTTCTATTGGTGAAAGAATTTTTGAAATCGGTCCAGTAGTTTCGGAGCCACACGCCAAAAACTATTTTTGGTTTTCTACCTTGGGTTACAATATTGCAATTTTCTTACGGATCCCTAATTTTTTTTTAAATTTATTATAGTCTATACTGGACCCTGATAATGTAGCTTTCTACTGATGAAAGAGTTTTTGAAATCGGTCCAGTAGTTTCGGAGCCACACGCTAAAAACTATTTTTGGTTTTCTACCTTGGGTTACAATATTGCAATTTTCTTACGGATCCCTAATTTTTTTGAAAATTTATTATAACCTATACTGGACCCTGATAATGTAGCTTTCTATTGGTGAAAGAATGTTTGAAATCGGTCCAGTAGTTTCGGAGCCACACGCCAAAAACTATTTTTGGTTTTCTACCTTGGGTTACAATATTGCAATTTTCTTACGGATCCCTAATTTTTTTGAAAATTTATTATAGTCTATACTGGACCCTGATAATGTAGCTTTGTACTGGTGAAAGAATTTTTGAAATCGGTCCAGTAGTTTCGGAGCCTATTCGTTACAAACAAAAAAACAAAAAATCGTTCCTCTATAATATTAGTATAGAAAGTATAGATAGGCTATACCTTATATTTCCTTAATAAATAAAGTTAGTATTATTTAGGGGGCTAGATGGCGCTGTGTGAATTGTCCACAAATATTTATATATATTTAAGATTCCTTTGATTATCGAATTTATTTCATTTATTACTATATTTTTTTTAAGTATGGAAGTTCCATTTTATAAAGTTTCTAGTTATTATTTCGTACACACACGCACAAACACACACATAAACATAATACATTTAAACTTATTTGTATTCCACTAAACAAACATTGCTATCGATATTTTTTTATTTTTTATTTTTAGAATCGATTAGAATAGATATCGATATGAATATTTTATTGCACAGCTCTAGTTCAATACTTGACATTGAGTCGGCCAATCAGAGCGCAGGGGCGGGCCCACTGTTCTGATCTGTTTTGGCGGAATTATTTTTCGAACAAAACGAATAACATTACCCCTCTATTCAGTTAAATGCTCGATGACTGTACAAAACAGCTTTCATCATGGTTGGCCGAAATGTCAGTAAATAAATAAAAAAATTAAAGTGTCATTTGGGCCGAACTGGTAGGACAGGACAGGACAGGACAGGACAGGACAGGACAGGACAGGACAGGACAGGACAGGACAGGACAGGACAGGACAGGACAGGACAGGACAGGACAGGACAGGACAGGACAGGACAGGACAGGACAGGACAGGACAGGACAGGACAGGACAGGACAGGACAGGACAGGACAGGACAGGACAGGACAGGACAGGACAGGACAGGACAGGACAGGACAGGACAGGACAGGACAGGACAGGACAGGACAGGACAGGACAGGACAGGACAGGACAGGACAGGACAGGACAGGACAGGACAGGACAGGACAGGACAGGACAGGACAGGACAGGACAGGACAGGACAGGACAGGACAGGACAGGACAGGACAGGACAGGACAGGACAGGACAGGACAGGACAGGACAGGACAGGACAGGACAGGACAGGACAGGACAGGACAGGACAGGACAGGACAGGACAGGACAGGACAGGACAGGACAGGACAGGACAGGACAGGACAGGACAGGACAGGACAGGACAGGACAGGACAGGACAGGACAGGACAGGACAGGACAGGACAGGACAGGACAGGACAGGACAGGACAGGACAGGACAGGACAGGACAGGACAGGACAGGACAGGACAGGACAGGACAGGACAGGACAGGACAGGACAGGACAGGACAGGACAGGACAGGACAGGACAGGACAGGACAGGACAGGACAGGACAGGACAGGACAGGACAGGACAGGACAGGACAGGACAGGACAGGACAGGACAGGACAGGACAGGACAGGACAGGACAGGACAGGACAGGACAGGACAGGACAGGACAGGACAGGACAGGACAGGACAGGACAGGACAGGACAGGACAGGACAGGACAGGACAGGACAGGACAGGACAGGACAGGACAGGACAGGACAGGACAGGACAGGACAGGACAGGACAGGACAGGACAGGACAGGACAGGACAGGACAGGACAGGACAGGACAGGACAGGACAGGACAGGACAGGACAGGACAGGACAGGACAGGACAGGACAGGACAGGACAGGACAGGACAGGACAGGACAGGACAGGACAGGACAGGACAGGACAGGACAGGACAGGACAGGACAGGACAGGACAGGACAGGACAGGACAGGACAGGACAGGACAGGACAGGACAGGACAGGACAGGACAGGACAGGACAGGACAGGACAGGACAGGACAGGACAGGACAGGACAGGACAGGACAGGACAGGACAGGACAGGACAGGACAGGACAGGACAGGACAGGACAGGACAGGACAGGACAGGACAGGACAGGACAGGACAGGACAGGACAGGACAGGACAGGACAGGACAGGACAGGACAGGACAGGACAGGACAGGACAGGACAGGACAGGACAGGACAGGACAGGACAGGACAGGACAGGACAGGACAGGACAGGACAGGACAGGACAGGACAGGACAGGACAGGACAGGACAGGACAGGACAGGACAGGACAGGACAGGACAGGACAGGACAGGACAGGACAGGACAGGACAGGACAGGACAGGACAGGACAGGACAGGACAGGACAGGACAGGACAGGACAGGACAGGACAGGACAGGACAGGACAGGACAGGACAGGACAGGACAGGACAGGACAGGACAGGACAGGACAGGACAGGACAGGACAGGACAGGACAGGACAGGACAGGACAGGACAGGACAGGACAGGACAGGACAGGACAGGACAGGACAGGACAGGACAGGACAGGACAGGACAGGACAGGACAGGACAGGACAGGACAGGACAGGACAGGACAGGACAGGACAGGACAGGACAGGACAGGACAGGACAGGACAGGACAGGACAGGACAGGACAGGACAGGACAGGACAGGACAGGACAGGACAGGACAGGACAGGACAGGACAGGACAGGACAGGACAGGACAGGACAGGACAGGACAGGACAGGACAGGACAGGACAGGACAGGACAGGACAGGACAGGACAGGACAGGACAGGACAGGACAGGACAGGACAGGACAGGACAGGACAGGACAGGACAGGACAGGACAGGACAGGACAGGACAGGACAGGACAGGACAGGACAGGACAGGACAGGACAGGACAGGACAGGACAGGACAGGACAGGACAGGACAGGACAGGACAGGACAGGACAGGACAGGACAGGACAGGACAGGACAGGACAGGACAGGACAGGACAGGACAGGACAGGACAGGACAGGACAGGACAGGACAGGACAGGACAGGACAGGACAGGACAGGACAGGACAGGACAGGACAGGACAGGACAGGACAGGACAGGACAGGACAGGACAGGACAGGACAGGACAGGACAGGACAGGACAGGACAGGACAGGACAGGACAGGACAGGACAGGACAGGACAGGACAGGACAGGACAGGACAGGACAGGACAGGACAGGACAGGACAGGACAGGACAGGACAGGACAGGACAGGACAGGACAGGACAGGACAGGACAGGACAGGACAGGACAGGACAGGACAGGACAGGACAGGACAGGACAGGACAGGACAGGACAGGACAGGACAGGACAGGACAGGACAGGACAGGACAGGACAGGACAGGACAGGACAGGACAGGACAGGACAGGACAGGACAGGACAGGACAGGACAGGACAGGACAGGACAGGACAGGACAGGACAGGACAGGACAGGACAGGACAGGACAGGACAGGACAGGACAGGACAGGACAGGACAGGACAGGACAGGACAGGACAGGACAGGACAGGACAGGACAGGACAGGACAGGACAGGACAGGACAGGACAGGACAGGACAGGACAGGACAGGACAGGACAGGACAGGACAGGACAGGACAGGACAGGACAGGACAGGACAGGACAGGACAGGACAGGACAGGACAGGACAGGACAGGACAGGACAGGACAGGACAGGACAGGACAGGACAGGACAGGACAGGACAGGACAGGACAGGACAGGACAGGACAGGACAGGACAGGACAGGACAGGACAGGACAGGACAGGACAGGACAGGACAGGACAGGACAGGACAGGACAGGACAGGACAGGACAGGACAGGACAGGACAGGACAGGACAGGACAGGACAGGACAGGACAGGACAGGACAGGACAGGACAGGACAGGACAGGACAGGACAGGACAGGACAGGACAGGACAGGACAGGACAGGACAGGACAGGACAGGACAGGACAGGACAGGACAGGACAGGACAGGACAGGACAGGACAGGACAGGACAGGACAGGACAGGACAGGACAGGACAGGACAGGACAGGACAGGACAGGACAGGACAGGACAGGACAGGACAGGACAGGACAGGACAGGACAGGACAGGACAGGACAGGACAGGACAGGACAGGACAGGACAGGACAGGACAGGACAGGACAGGACAGGACAGGACAGGACAGGACAGGACAGGACAGGACAGGACAGGACAGGACAGGACAGGACAGGACAGGACAGGACAGGACAGGACAGGACAGGACAGGACAGGACAGGACAGGACAGGACAGGACAGGACAGGACAGGACAGGACAGGACAGGACAGGACAGGACAGGACAGGACAGGACAGGACAGGACAGGACAGGACAGGACAGGACAGGACAGGACAGGACAGGACAGGACAGGACAGGACAGGACAGGACAGGACAGGACAGGACAGGACAGGACAGGACAGGACAGGACAGGACAGGACAGGACAGGACAGGACAGGACAGGACAGGACAGGACAGGACAGGACAGGACAGGACAGGACAGGACAGGACAGGACAGGACAGGACAGGACAGGACAGGACAGGACAGGACAGGACAGGACAGGACAGGACAGGACAGGACAGGACAGGACAGGACAGGACAGGACAGGACAGGACAGGACAGGACAGGACAGGACAGGACAGGACAGGACAGGACAGGACAGGACAGGACAGGACAGGACAGGACAGGACAGGACAGGACAGGACAGGACAGGACAGGACAGGACAGGACAGGACAGGACAGGACAGGACAGGACAGGACAGGACAGGACAGGACAGGACAGGACAGGACAGGACAGGACAGGACAGGACAGGACAGGACAGGACAGGACAGGACAGGACAGGACAGGACAGGACAGGACAGGACAGGACAGGACAGGACAGGACAGGACAGGACAGGACAGGACAGGACAGGACAGGACAGGACAGGACAGGACAGGACAGGACAGGACAGGACAGGACAGGACAGGACAGGACAGGACAGGACAGGACAGGACAGGACAGGACAGGACAGGACAGGACAGGACAGGACAGGACAGGACAGGACAGGACAGGACAGGACAGGACAGGACAGGACAGGACAGGACAGGACAGGACAGGACAGGACAGGACAGGACAGGACAGGACAGGACAGGACAGGACAGGACAGGACAGGACAGGACAGGACAGGACAGGACAGGACAGGACAGGACAGGACAGGACAGGACAGGACAGGACAGGACAGGACAGGACAGGACAGGACAGGACAGGACAGGACAGGACAGGACAGGACAGGACAGGACAGGACAGGACAGGACAGGACAGGACAGGACAGGACAGGACAGGACAGGACAGGACAGGACAGGACAGGACAGGACAGGACAGGACAGGACAGGACAGGACAGGACAGGACAGGACAGGACAGGACAGGACAGGACAGGACAGGACAGGACAGGACAGGACAGGACAGGACAGGACAGGACAGGACAGGACAGGACAGGACAGGACAGGACAGGACAGGACAGGACAGGACAGGACAGGACAGGACAGGACAGGACAGGACAGGACAGGACAGGACAGGACAGGACAGGACAGGACAGGACAGGACAGGACAGGACAGGACAGGACAGGACAGGACAGGACAGGACAGGACAGGACAGGACAGGACAGGACAGGACAGGACAGGACAGGACAGGACAGGACAGGACAGGACAGGACAGGACAGGACAGGACAGGACAGGACAGGACAGGACCTCTAGCTGGACCGATTTCGTTAGGCAGATTATATAGATAGATTTTTCTAAAGGCCTTAATACACAATGGCTTGCATAGGCCATGCTCTACGCTATGCCACGATTGCCTGTATTTCGGCGAATGTTCACACAATGGTGGGAGGCTCATTGCTGCCTGGCGATCAACTCAAGATGAACATACATGTTTTCACCGCTGCGGCTATTTATTTGCTAACTTCACGAATGGCTAAATCCGCTGACAGTATTGTACCTACCTACTTTTCATCAACATACCACGTGGGTGAAGCCGCGGGCTAAAAGTAGTATGAAAATTGCAAAAACAAAATCCCAAATTACAGGCTCAGATTCATATAATTTAATGAAAGAAAAAGTTTCAGCATTGCTCCACGATACAGCCATTTTTAATTTTCCGCACCTTAGATACTTCACAATAAAAAGTGTACTACTCCATCAGCGGTCAGGAGAGAATAGAGAACTAAGCAATGAGCCATTGTGTGAACACCCCCAAATGACTTTCAAGACTACGAAATTGAAAGAACCAGTGAATATAGTCAATTTTGGTGTCCTTATCACTCGGTGATTTTCAAGAATTAAATTAATAAACTAAATTGGTCGGAACGAAGCTTCCAGGCAGGACGGATGCACGGGCGAGCCAACCACGTCCAACCAGTATTAATAATAATACCTACTGGTTAGACGCGAATAAATCGGAACGTCTGTTACTGGTAATACCCAATATTATTATTATTAATACAAGTTAAAAAAAAAGATCCTACAGCCTTATTATTTATAAGGAAAACTATTATAACAGTTTTCCATATAAATAAACGATTTTCATTATTATTTACATAATCTACTTTATTTGGATTGGTAGCGGCATCTATGATTTTAAGCTTGTAGTAGGATGAAATGTTAGTGATGTACATTGCTATTAATTGAAATGGTCATTATGCATTCTACCGACTATTTTAATCGATTCCACTATTTAGTCGATTTCTATGTTTTTCTGTGGTATGAATTGTATAGAGAAGGTAATATAAAGTAATTAATAAGTTAAAGAAGAGATAAAATTTATGTAAACAAAACGTCAGTACATAACCTAATTTTCATTCTATCAATTAATAAAATATTAGTACTTAAGTAGGAAGGTAGGTAATAGGTATGTAGGCACAAAGGTAGGTAGTCAATCGATTCAATTTCATGGTTTATCTATGGTATCATTCACTTTGTCTTTGCTCAAACTTGGATGAAATTACTATAGCCGTTCAGTTTCACTCATTCGCCAATCCCTTCATTATCTCACATAAAAAAATTCATTCTTTAAACAAGTGATGGGACTCGAACCGAAAATGAGCATTCGAATCAACTCGAATCGTCTGGTTAAAAATCGAATCATGGATCGAATTAACCCTTGATTCGAACTGATTGATGATTCGAATCGATATAATGACTTGAATCAATACGAATCGATACGATGATTCGAACAATAGATACCTATAAATAAATAAAAAATACTTAGATACATTTTTGAATCATGATCATCATCAGCCTATAACAGTCCACTGCAAGACGTAGGTCTCTCCAATTATGACCATCGCTGGGCGTACTATTCGCGTAATAGTTATAAGATAGAGATAACAAACAAAGAAATTTTACAAAAATATGAAGCTGTCGATTTAACTAGTACGAATCCCACTAGTATTATAAATGTGAAAGTGAGTTTGTTTGTACCAAAATTAATGTGAAACGGTTGAACGAATTTTGGTGAAATTTTACATATAGATAGACCATGACCCAGGCTAGAATAAAGGATGCTCTTTATACCAGGATTCGAATCAGATCGTGGATTCGCATCGTCCATTCGAATCAAGCAATGATTCGAATCAACATAAAATCTCATTCGAATTGAGTTATAACTGTCATCATTCGAATCATTCGAATCAAATGTGATTCGAGTTCATCACTACTTTAAACAAAATGGCGATTTTAGTGACGCTGGGTGGCTTGTAGCTGTGGTGGCTTTTTGGAGAATTTTACGTACGTATAGTTGTGTTAGGTTGATTCATGTGTTTAATGTTGTTTAGAAATATTACAAAAGGTGCTACTGTAGTTTTTAATCATATTTCAATAATAGATTTTTATATCTGTAGAAGACAGTACGGGGCCCTGGCAAAAATGAAGGTTTGAGTTTTGTCATTTATTTGATGCTTTTGTCTGTTCACTAAGCTTTTGCCAGGTTATTTTTGAGGTGCTGGTAGAAGTAGGTATAAGTATCCTGAAATACTTTACTTACCTATAAGATATTTACCTAAGGTACCTTGTGTACCTACCTAATTTTCATTCTAACAAAATATTCATAAGTAAATAGGTAGGTAGGTAGGTTAGGTACTACTTGTATTTCTAAGTTCATTTAGGTTCATTTAGACACGTCGTAAACCTAGATACCTACGTTGGATTTACGCTTCGTAACGCGACCAAGCGTAGCTTTGATTATAAGCGTAGAAGATGCAGGCAAAAAAACCACGCAAGTTTTTTTTGATGATTACATTATTTGGTCTCTTTACAGAAATATGGATTTATTTGGTCTGATTCTGAGCATCCCATTGACTGTATAGGGTACCTATGTATGGTGGAAAATCAGGCAATTGTTAGGGAAAATAAATACCACGCGGTGTAAGGGTATAATAATAGTTAGGAGCTTCATCTTTTATGTTAGGTACGCCATTTTTGCCTACGAGTTCTCGACTTTTCTAAACTCGATCTTGTATGACATTTTTTCAAGCTCATGCGAGTAAACCAATTTGAATGCGAGATTTGCCATTCGAGCACAGTGACACTATTTAGTGCTCCACCTAGTTTAGAGTGGTTTCTTGTCTGTATCTTCCATGTTTGGTAGCATTATGAACAAGTGTAGATTTAAGAGTTATGTACCTACAAATGATCCTAGCTATTTGATAGGACAAAGTAGTATTATTAAAATCTGTGTAACTTATATTGTTCAAGCAAATAAACTATTTTTATCCTTAGGTACTTTTGATTTTGTTTTTTTTTTCACTTAGCCTGAATCTAAGCAAAGCTTGTGCAATGGAAACCGGATAGCTAATAGAATAGTTATATACATTTTAAAAATACTTATGATACATAGCAACAGATATTTTGTCCAGAGTAAGAATAAAATTTAAACCCTGTAGTGAAGAAGGACCAATAATACATAAACCTGTGATCATCATGTTCCCAAATAAATATATTTGATTGATATATTTGATAATAGTTTATCAACAACTGAGCTATAAGGCCATACATGTGAATTTCAAAAGTAAAAATAACATATATTTATATTTCCAGATCGGGACTCACAATGGAGTGTTTCACTGTGATGAGGTGCTGGCCTGCTTCATGCTTAAACTCCTGCCGCACTTCAAAGATGCAGCCATCATCCGTTCTCGGGACATGGCCAAACTCAACGAGTGTGACATAGGTAAGTGTTTTGATAAAAATATTGATTTGAATTTAATTTTTGACAAGCCATATAGTTAAAAGTAAAACAAAATTTATATGATGAGATCCCAGAAGAACAAGTTTGCATATGAATGTACTGTTTGGTACCCTAGGGACGGCAAATGAAACAGAGGATGACAGGTAAAGAAATGGGATGATGATTTGCCTAGGGACTGGTGCAGAGAATGTGGAGGTGGCCTATGTCAAGGGTCAACCCGGCCTAGGTGCCAGCATATAATTAATTTAATAATTTACATTAGAAAGAACTTGAATAAGCTAGTGTATTTTTGTTGATTAAATGCAAACTGTGGCGTCACCCGACCGACTAGTATAAATACTGCCGCGCTGGCGTTAGCGATGGGTCGTACTTATAAAATCTAGTACCGGGGCTTGAAAGTGCGTCCCCTTTCAATACCTGTTCCAAAAACCGGGGTTCAAATACTTTTAAAGCGTTTTTTGCAGACTTGGTCAATTGGTACTCTGTCAAAAAACCGTGACTTGAGACCTGCTCAAGTCTGAGTCGCGTTTGAGTATTCGGGGGTAAAAGTATCGGGGCGGGCGCGGCTAAAACTACTCGAAATACTTTTATAGATAAATGATCTGTGTTGTTTACTTTTAAGAAGCATAATTGCGTGTGCATAAAAAATACTTCCAAGTCCAAGCCATACTAGTAAAATACTTTTATAGGAAATTGATCCTTGCGTTTTTGTAATAAGGAGCGAAACCACGTTTACGAATACAATACGAAAGTGACTTTATTTTTATTTTATCAGCAACATTATTTGATATTATAATACAAAAAATATTTCTAGTTGTGGATGTGGGAGCAACTTTTGACCATGAAAAGAAGAGATATGACCACCATCAGAGAGAGTTCACGGAGACATTGAGCTCCTTGAAGCCGGAGCTTGGTGACAAATACAAAATCAAGTAAGTTTTTACTGCTTTACATGATCAACAGCATATTATATAGAAGTCCACTGCTTGACGTAGGCCAACAGTACATCAGAGTTACAAACAGTTCTGACTCAACACTAGGATTACTTGTTTCATGGATATCAGAAAACATGAGTACCATGGGGAACCACAACAACCCGGAAGAAATCTTTGCAGATTAGGCAATCATTTCTCCCGCCGCGGGAATCGAACCCGCGACTCTGCGTCTCAGCTGAGCACTCACGCACCCGCCATGCCACCGAGTCAGAGTAGTGAACCTGTTATATCCTACTATATTATAAATGTGAAAGTTTGTGATGATGTTTACGGATATGAATGAAACTGAATATACACAGTACATGTGCTGGATTAACATATAGGCTACCTATTTTTTATCCGGGTACCACGCGAGCGAAACCACGGGCAGCAGCTAGTATTTTTTAAATAAATTGATTTCTCGTAATAATTTTGTTCTGCAGGTTAAGTTCAGCTGGTTTAGTCTACGCATATTATGGAGAGGAAGTGATCCAAACTGTGGCTTCAGCGGAAATCCCACTTAGGAGTGAAGACCTCAAAATTATATACAAAAAGGTATGCTCTCTTGACTTTGCTTGTCGCTGATTTCTTAAGTTGTCAAACTAATTTCTTGAGTTTTATTCCTACGACAACGAGAATTCGACGGCCTTAGTAGCGTGGCGGATAAGTCCCCTGATAAAACTCAAGAGGCGCAGGTTCGATTCCCGCTGCCAGAGAAATGTTTGCATGTTCTGCAAATATTTTTTTCCTGGTCTGAGTGTTGTGGTACGATGGTTCTCGTAGTTTCTGATACCCACGGCACAGAAAATCCTAGAGGGTTCAATACTATGTGACTTTTGAGTGTTTTTTTATAATTTATTAAATGTTATAATAGTAGCAAAGTGAAGTCATATTTTCCAATCGCTTACTTTCACCAAAGCACAGAAGCCATGGGGAGCCAACAATCATCTGATTGTATGATCGATTTCCGTTTTATGGTCTGCCTGCAGTCTTTGCTGCTCTACAATCATAATTTATACCCGCTTCACAAAGCTTTTGATTTGCATTTGCTGAGCACTGCTGGCCAACAAGACTTGGTCAGCTACATTACCATGAAGTGAACGCCCCAAATGCTAAACGCTTCCAGTAAACTTGGTCCTACAGTTTTGATTTTAGTGCTGCTCAATAAAGATGTGTAATTACATCAAGATCCACATTGTGAACTAAAACTTTTTCTTTAAAAAATGTTCTTATTTAATAGGTATATGAAAACTTTATAGAAGAGATAGATGCCATAGACAATGGAGTGCCGATGACAAGTGAGGAACCGAAGTACAAGATCAGGACGCACTTGAGTTCGCGAGTTGGCAGACTCAACCCTGAGTGGAACACTAAGCAAGAAGTTGATATTGATGAGGTTAGTCTGCTAAATATATCGGACTTCTTACCTTATGCGTGCGTAAGTGCGGCTCCGAAAGATTGGCTAAATAATTTTTACGTGCTACGTCATTTCGACTGGTGAGTCATAAATTCATAATCATAGGTTAGTTTAAAAACAGAATGCGTCCAGCTGCTTCTCTCCCGGGCATGTCGTAAAAGTCGACTAAGGCATAGTATCCTCCAACATGATGAGATACAATAAGCAAGTATTCTCAAGGCGGCGGCCGGTCATAAAACACCTTAGCCAAAACTCTTCACCATGATCCAAGGATCATGCTGTGCCGACCCCACATAGAGTGGGATGAGCGCAGGAAGATGATGCGGTTAGTTTAAAAACAGTACGAGCGTATTTAGCCGAACTTTCGAAGCTGTACTTTCAGCAGATTTGTCACGGCACTTACTGACTGAATGGCTGACTGACAATCATCGCACAGATTTAATCTTAAGTCCTTGATAGATTCAAAAATGAAAACATATTTGATTAGCGTTTTTAATTATTTGTCCAGCGGCCGGTACTTTGAACTACGTTATTTTGCGATAAATAGATTTTTATAGGGAAGTGTTATTATTTTGCGTATTAAAGCTTAAAATAGCCATTAACCATGTTGTTAAAAGTTGTTTTATGTTAGTTACCTAATATAAAAGTAAAAGCAACTTGTTTATGTTGTACATATGTAGTACATGATGCTGGAATAACATTCAGGCTACTTTTATATATATATTTTTTATATAGATATTCAAGAAAGCCATGATCCTCGTCAGCGAAGAGTTCCTGTACACAGTCAAATACTTCATTTCCGTGTGGCTTCCAGCGAGAGACTATGTCAGGTCCTCCATAGAAAACCGGCTCCAGACCCATCCATCAGGCCAGATCCTAGAGTTCAAGGAACGTTTTCCATGGAAAGAGCACCTGTTTGACCTAGAAGAGGAGATGGGGCTAGGTCAGCAGGTCAAATATGTCTTGTTCAATGATAAGCCGAACTCTTGGAGGGTTCAGGCTGTGCCTATCAACCCCTCGAGCTTTGTCACCAGGTCTGTATGTACTTAAATTTAATTTGACAATATTGACAACCTTGGCGAGCGAACGCTCGACTAAGACGCGAGAGGTGCAAGTTCGATTCCCGCTGCAGGAGTCTTCCTGGTTTGGTTGGGTACCATAGTACTAGTTTCTGATACGGACGACACTGAATCCTAGTGTGGGCGTGTGGGGTCAGAAGTATGTCTTTGTTGGGTGGTCACTAGATTTTTCGAACCAGTTTGGTGAAAGGATTTAAAGTGCGCTACATTTTTCGAACAGAAAAATCCGTTGAACAACCGGATTTGAACCCACGACCTTAGGATTGGAAGGCAGGGTCCGCTTCCATTAAACCACCGGTGCTTGTCTCTGCAATATCTCATTTATTATTATAGCCTGTGTTACACCAAATCTGTGCATCTTTTAAGTTTCAGCAAAATCCTTCTAGCTGTTAAAGAGTTAAGAGGGAATGAACCATGTCTTTCACGTGAATAAAGCATGGATTTTTCTGTTTGAAAAATGTATGTGCGCTATACCAGTACTCAAAACGGTGAAGGAAAATATCGAGAGGAAACCGTCATATCAAAGAACCTAAAAAGTTGTACGATGGGAGCCTTTTAGCCACTTTTAGGCCCACTTTAAATCGGTTCGGAAGAAATATTGTCACAACTAGTTGTAGTAATTGTCTTACTTTTTACAGGAAGCCACTGAACAAAACCTGGTGGGGAGTTCGGGATGAGCTGTTGAGCGAGGTGGCAGGCATCAAAGGATGTGTGTTCTGCCACAGCACTGGCTTCATCGCCGGCAACGTGACCCGCCAGGGGGCCCTTGAGATGGCCGTCGCCAGCATGGAAGCAGAGGAAGATATTCCAACATCTGCTTGATGGTACATGGACAAAGAGTCGTTTATTTATAATCAGCAAGGATCACATTAAAACGTCTTAAATCTACGTTGAATTTACGCCTTTTATTAACGCGACCAGGCGTGAAAGACATTCTAATAGGCTATTTTTAAAGAGGGTACAGATCGCGGCACGTAAGTTGAACCAAAATGGCGGTCATCCGCGCATGTACAATTATGGACAAAAGTGTTGAGAAGCATAGTGCTCCGCGGTAGTTCGGGAAATTAAATCTTAAAGAAAAAACCGTGAATTCATAGTATTTAAATATATTTTTTATGAAGGGTGAAAATGGAGTGAAGGTACTCGTATTTAATGAAACGCAAGGTAAACGGAAAATCAAATTTCATCAATAATCACGGATTTTCTTTCAAATTATTGTATTTTTCGAACAGAAGTGGCGTAGGACGTGATCGTTAGGTATTATGAAATAAAACAATTAAAAGAATGGTAATAAAATAAAAGTTAATGTACCTACATGTTTAGTCACTGTCACTCATTGGCATAACGCTTCCTACATAATTTTGAAGTGGTATAAGTACCAGAACTTGGGCCAGGAGTTGCGATTTCATCTTCTATGTCAGTGGAAGAATCCAATTCAGAATCACTGCTGTCAGAATCTCCAAGTCGTATTATAAATTCTTCCGTCATATTATCAATGATGTGGTCGCTTTTGACGTAAGCTTCTTCGATTGTCTTGACTTTATCGCATAGCTTTTTCCAATCACATGGTCCCATTGCATTTACTTTTTCGTTGACTAACTCTATAACACGGGGCACATTCCATTGCACATTTTTGCTACTTACATAACCCTTTATAGCCGCCCATGCCATTTCTATGGGGTTCAGATCGGGATGGTAGGGAGGCAGGCGAAGTACGTCATGACCATGTTCTTTAAAAATTTTGTCAATACTAAATGTTTTGAAGCGATCTTTGTTATTTTTTATTAATTGGTATAGTTGGGTCTTCAACATATCAGACGTAAATGCTATTCCTTTTTCTGAAAGCCAAGCCTGCATATCAGCTTTCCTTGTGTTTGCGTTTGGTGCTAAGTCATATTCCTTATTGTGGTATGGTGCATTATCTACAACTATAACTGAATTTGGGGGTAGATTCGGAAGCAATTGAGTTCGGATCCACTTCTCATAATTCTCAAAATTCATACCATCGTGATAATAACCGGACTTCATACCTGACTTGAACGTTAATAAGGCGTTAGGCACAAAACCATTCTCCGATCCGGCATGTACCTACTATCACAACACGTTGACCTTTTGATACGGGTTTTTTTAATCCCTTAGTGGACCCATCTGTCTAACCTTTCGGTGTTGTGTGAGTAGCGTGAACATATGACTCATCAGTGTATATAATTGGTCTGTTTTGTTGTCGATACTGTCTTAGTTTTCTTAAGTAATTTATTCTTAATAATCTGATGGTTGACGTTTCTATTAAAACTTTCCTATTGTTCTCGGTGGGTTTCCATTTAAATCCGAGTTCCTTAATGATGCGGCGAAGACTTTTTTTCAGAACCTTCATAATTTATATCAGAACGTAATTTTGCACGAAGTTTTCCAAAGGTTGGTAATTCGTTCTCAGTTATATGAAAATTATAAATGCATCGTTTTATTACCCCCTTGTCAAAATCGTCTATGCCTGTACCTAACTGGTTTTATTCGTTGTCTTTTTTTACCAGGGGTTATAAATGTAACTATAAATTCTGAACGTTTACTTGCTTTTACAATCCTTTCAACTGTGGATACAGACTTCTTCGTAGCTTCCGCAGTTTTATTCAGAGAATCAGTTATATTATTGTCTTTAATAAAATAATTATAAACGTCAAATACCATTCTTCTCTCCTGTCTCCTTAAAGTTGGTTTTGGTCGAGTCATTTGTTGAAATAAATAAATGATCACACACTTGACAAATATAAAATGGGTATGTAAAAGAGTAAAAACTTCGTGCGCGATTGTACTCCAGAGCGGCGCGGGGAGAGTGCGGGCAGCGAGGGGCGGAGTGCGACTGCGTGGTGGGTAGCGTCGCCGCGTTGCTATGGTTACGCGTAGCCCCGCGCCGCGCACCTCATACCGCACTTCGATTGAGAATACCGAAAATGCGTTACTGCGCATTCAAGGTCATAGTTCAACTTACGTGCCGCGAATTGTAATGTGATTTGGGTGTATTTACCCTGCCGGCCAAAAGTTTGAGAGCACCTGCATCAAAGTAGGAAATTGGAATAAAACTCAAAATACTAAGCAAGGGGTCTAACTGAGGCCATGAGAGCCAAAGTGGCCTAACTGCAGAAACAAATGTTTACAGTATTAAGGAAAGAGTAGAGGGTATGATTTCAGATAAATTATAATTTAAGTATATAAAATTATTAGATATTCTATGCTACCTAACGTGTTGTGTTGTGCGATTCAACAGCTCTAATTTTTGCAATAAAACGGCTTGATAAAAGAAAACTCACCGTGAATCCCCAAAGCCTCCAGAGCGCGTCCCGGGACGAAACGACACTTGTACACATTCACGTACACTAGTGCAACAAGCTTTTACAGTTTTCACGGCCTTTGAGTACAGTTCCTATTTCCTGAATATTTTCTCTGGATCCGCATGTCCGTTCCTCTCGAGTTCAAAGACAGTGGCGCCGGCGCCTTCCTCCGATGGGCGGCCGCGCGCGGTACTTTTCCGCTGGCTCGTTTTGGCGGGAGGGTTCGTTCTCGAATCAAGCCATAGAATTTAAACCCAACAGTATTCTTTGGTCATTTTCACTATTTGAAAAGGATTTCTATTTCTTGCAGCTTTTGAAACTTCAATCCAATCATCAGGTATGAAAATATTCTTAAAGAACTTTTTCTTTTTCTCTATTAATCCAAAATCTTGATCGCATGCCAAGTATGAATGCCCACTTACAAAAAATTGTGGTCAATCTGTTCCACAACATAGTCTAAATGACATTTCCCTTAATAGACTATTTTAAACTTAACAATTTAGGGTTGCTAACAACAAACATAGAAAAACATGAAAAAATATTCTACCATTACTAATATTCCACATATATCGCAGACTGCAGTCGAAGTATCAGATATGAATGACGAAATTTTTCCATCTATCATAGTTAGCTCTTCGTCTACTTTCGTCGGTTCTAGTTGTAAAATTTTCTCCTTTTCTATAATGACTGTCTTTAGTTTCCTTCATAAACTTGAAGCGTAGACAATAATTGTCTCCAGAGTCAGAAAGAGTGTCAGATTTCATGTTCAGAAAAATATTTAATGAAAACTTCAATCTACGCTCCTATATCAGATTCTTGTAGAAAATGTGACAACTTTAAGATTAAGATAGAGGTCGCTGATTCGCAAGAAGAAAAGCACCAACTTGAGGTGCAAAAAAACCTACATCTCTCAAAAGCTGATGCTGCCAAAAATAATTACTCAATAGATAAACAACTTGCTAAAGAAGATCCAAGCCGGTCATGATTGGGATCGTTTACCGGTTTGTGTGAATCGTTGTTATTGAAATGGAGGATGCGCCTTATCTTTTCTTAATCTTCTTTCTTAATCTCAGACAGTTGATCAAACACGAGAATCTATATTTTGATATCACGCAACGAAATATTTCATGACCAGTTCCATCAGTAGCAAAAATAATTTTGAGGTCTGCGTCATTGCATTTAAAAACTGATGCATAGTACATGACGCCAATAAATGCTTTCATTTCGATGATATTTGTATCAGTAAGTTCTGTTTTGGTGCTTTGTTTAAATTTTTCCCGATAGCTACTTAGTTTTTGGTTTGTGAATGTTACCAAACTTTCAAGCATTGAATTATCGAAAAGCTTGGACCACAGTTCAAAATAGCCTTCAAAGTTAGAATTACTATTCGGACGCCTCGGTAATCGAATTATATTGTGTGCTTCAGTTCTTGATGTTCTTGGGCACTCTGCACTATTCCAAATAAATCCATTTTTACCTTTGTAAAGTTCAAATGGCCCTTCCGTAGCAGCTGGACGTTCTTCTTCAACTTGTTCTTGGAACATAAAATTGGAACCCACCTCTTCATCTACGGAAATTTCGTCATCTTCCAAATTTTCGGTTTCTGGTTGAAAATTTGGATCATCTCCTTCATCATCAACATCACTGAACTCGTGTTCGCTTTCGTCGATCAACCACTCTTCTATCATTTCATCTTGACGTTTAAAAGTTCCAGACGCCGTTCTTTTAGAACCGCCAGATTTACTTGACTCAGCCATCCTAAAAAAAACAATAACTTCATTGCCTGCCATAACCTATATACCATAACATATACGTAATCTGCTAAAACTTGTATACCTTCTATAATAGTCGCAAAGATTACTCATATATTAAAAACATATAGGCTTATTATGTTTTAGGATCTAAACTTTACAACGGTAAAAACTACAGCTCACAAATATCTCAACTAATTCTCAATAAGCTTGTACATTAATTATCAATACGGTAAGTAATAAATAATAAATCAAAAGGAGCTAAATACAATTACACTGATATGTAGTCTAGGAAACACTATGAACATAAAGTGATTTTACTGAGGTGGTTGTCTCACAGATCCATACCTTAACGTTGACGTGGTTGACCCGTAGACACTTTCCCTCCTTGAGCGACG
Source organism: Scotopteryx bipunctaria (assembly GCA_949320045.1). NCBI lineage: Eukaryota > Metazoa > Arthropoda > Insecta > Lepidoptera > Geometridae > Scotopteryx > Scotopteryx bipunctaria. The sequence goes on along the minus strand of OX439459.1, from coordinate 1,963,146 downwards.
CGTACGCACCCCCTGACTGCCCGCCGGTCACTGAGCGATGGCTAAGCGCGCGCTCGGAAGGTACTGAGAACGCGGCGGTTGCAATTTAAAAAATAACGAAGTTGCATACGTTTTTATATTTTGCGGTGTCTGACAGACTACCACGTCAGTCCCAGAGGGATATGCATAGCCATAAATCAACGTAGTGACAATGACGGTCAAATGGCTAAACAATGGCTTATCTGTTGCAACGGGCGGCATTTTGAGAAGCTTCGTTGAAAATCCATTGTTTCTATTGTCCATTTAGCTTTTAAGATTATTTATTATTAGATATAACTAATCCTTTTATTGCCCTCCTTGTGTTGGTAGTGCGGTATATGAATCAAGTAAGGGAGAAAGCAATAGTTGCTTTTCACTCACAGGTGTATTGTTTTAACTGGATGAGTCTTTAGTCTTCTGCAAATTTTTGTGGAAGGCGAACCTCTCCGTGTCGCGTTGAGTGTGAATTTGTGATTTGTGTGATACCTTCGTTACGACCTCGGCTTGTTACATTGTTCTCTGATTCTACTACTCTTGACGAGCTCGGCTTGTTATTCTGTGTTCTGTTCCTGCTATATCTGACGACCCCGGCTTGTGTTATACTGTGTTCTGCTCCCGCTCTACCTGAGAAAACTTTGATGTAAGTACTTATCTATATTTTTCAAGTTTTTACCGTCTTCCCAGGTGCCACCATCATCTCCGTCACCACTGGTGGCAATTGAGAAATAAAATCTCAGTCGCCACCAGTGGTGGTGATCGAGAATTTTATAGAAGAGTTTTGTGCATCTAACGGGTGGTTAAATTTCAAGGGCCGATGTTGATTTTGAATAAAACACAAACTATTTAGGAAATTATTGTAATTTTATTTTATTATGATATATTGGTATTACTCAATTATGTATGGAATAAAATATCGGCCAAATGGGCGCCGCGACCACGGCGGCACACCTCCATCCGATGGTCCAAATTTTCGATGACCCTGAGGCATAATGGAGGTTCTATGCCGTTAATGTGCCGAATTATCTCATCCTTTAGCTCTTGAATTGTTGCTGGCTTATCGACGTACACCTTTTCTTTCAAATAACCCCAAAGAAAAAAGTCCAACGGTGTCAAATCACATGATCTTGGCGGCCAATTGACATCGCCATTACGTGAGATAACACGGCCATTGAATTTGTTGCGCAAAAGAGCCATTGTTTCATTAGCTGTGTGGCAAGTGGCACCGTCCTGCTGAAACCACATATCGTCCACATCCATATCTTCCAATTCGGGCCATAAAAAGTTCGTTATCATCTCACGATAGCGAACACCATTCACAGTAACTGCCTGACCGGCCTCATTTTGGAAAAAATACGGCCCGATGATGCCGCCAGCCCATAAACCGCACCAAACAGTCACTCTTTGTGGGTGCATTGGTTTTTCGACAATCACTCTTGGATTCTCATTCGCCCAAATGCGGCAATTCTGTTTATTGACGAATCCACTGAGGTGAAAATGTGCCTCATCACTGAAGATGATTTTCTTCGAAAATTGATCATCCACTGTTGCCATTTCTTGCCACCATTCTGCCCATTCACGACGTTTGGAATGGTCAAGAGGCTTTAGTTCTTGAGCCAATTGCACCTTGTAAGCGTGTAAATGCAAGTCTTTATGCATAATGTTCATCAACGACGAGCGTGAGAGGTGCAATTGTTGGGCACGACGCACAGACGGGTATCTGATACAAAAAGCTGGTCAAAATTATTTTACACTCAAAAATTATTTAAAAAATTGTTATTATTCATTCCCTATTGTTATAAATTGAATTCGTTGTTTAGAGCAAGCCAAATTTAATTTTTTTGACAAATTATTTTGATTAGTTAAATTTTAAGTAATTATAAGTTAAGTTTTGTTTATTAATGTCCAAAAATTATCCAGTTCCTATTTTAAAGAGGTCTTTACTTACTAAGTATGAAAAAAAAACAATTATTTACTGAAATTATGTATTTATTGTGTATAAATCTAATCTTCTTCATCCGAGGTTATTCCCATTTCTTCGAAACTATCACGATCATCCATATCATCATGTTGAGCAGTGGAATCGTGTTCTTCGTCTATCAATGAAGATTCCATTGGCAACAGAAATTCCAGAGCTTCCTTAGAAAATGGCTGTTTTATTCTTTTGCCTGAAGGTTTTTCACTAGATAGTAGCGGATCCGAGCTTAACAGCAATCTATTTATGACATCCATGTTGCAGGCTATACGTGAAAATTTACATGCATAGTCTTGTCGGTATTGGCGAAAATGTTTGTTTCTTGCCTCTGCCGCTTCTTCTGACAGTTGGCCTATAGGCAGTAAGCTGTGTTCAATTATTGTTGGACCATGTACTAACATTTTATGTAAGGTAGGTGTCATCGGATGCCAATTGTATAGATTAATATAGAGCCTAGCAGTTTCCTGGCAAAATGTGGCCAACTTCTTTGTCTCAATCTTGTGCCCGCTTGAGACCACTTCTAGAAGAGTTTTACATCTTTTAATAAAATCTAAATCCACTCCAGTTATTCTAGCAGCTATTTCTGGGTTAGCGAAAAATCGGCGCGAAGTGTTTCCATCATTGGTATTACCAAACCCAGCTTTTGGTACATCTACCAACAGTGATAACTCTTCTTTGAATTCTTGTTGAATTCGTAGTTTTGTTTCTTTAACCACTTGTTTTTCTGCCGCAGTTCTACATTGCCACTTTTTAATAGGTAATTTGTATGATAAATGCAGTATTGACTCGAAAATTCTTATTCTGGCGTGTAAAATTGATAAGCCAAACTTAAATGTTTCAGGGTTTTCTTGTCTCTCTAATTCTATTTTATTAAAATCTTTCGATGTCGCCTTACATATATAACAACGCATTGTAGATAAAGTATTTGTTGCCGCATTACAAACTTTTGCGTCCACCATAGTCATTAAAAAAGTGTGTTTTACGTTAAAAGTAGCATTATTTAGATGCACTTCCGATTTATTCAAGTTTTTAACCTGATCTTCAATGTATCTTATTTCCTCTTTGGTTATGTCGCTGGTCTCATGGATGAACCTAATGCGTATTGGTCTACAGAAACGAGGGCTTGAACACACTGGATTTTGCCAAATATTTTTTTCATTATTCTCAGACATAACAATCAATCTTATTGGAACAAATGAACTTTGGAAAATATTGGAGTCACTATCAGTGTTGTTCTCAAATTTCTGCTTAAATTGCTGCTGCTGAGAGCCATCACAGCCCCATTTTGAAATCAATTGCAGGTTTTCTTTATCTTCCTCAGAAATAGTTTGTAAAACTTCTTCAAGATATTCGCATAAGCGCGATACAGTGTGATAAAGTAGATCCTGCAATCTTATTTCTGCGCACGTGTCAGTCACTCTGTATGCATCTGGCGATGGATAGCACGCTCTTTTGGCCTTTTGCAATAAACTATAACATGGATATACTGTTGGGCTTGCATTGCGTAAAATGTTATATTGGCTTCTAGTTAGCCCAGCTTCCACGAACACTGATAAAGCTTTCTTGATTGTAAGGCGCTCGGCTTGTTTTGGTTTATTTCGTGCTTCTTTTATCACCCTTCGAACTTTTGTTGCTCTTGTTGGAGTAGTTGTTATTTCTTTTAGTATAGCGGACGCATCACTTTTACCCGCGGATCTTAAACTCATTTGAGTGGCATAAGTTAAAGTTGCCTCAGGTACCTGAACAAAAAAGATTTCAGTCAGTTATATTAAAAAAACCACTACAAACAAAAAAAAATAAACAAAGGTAAGTACAAAAAACAAGTAAGTAATAGAATGAACGAGAAAAATAATAATTACATTCAGAAATTTTAAGTTAGTCTAAATAGGTACCTGTTCTCGCAATTCTTTGGTTTTGCGCCTTTTACTACGTTCACTGCATTCTTCAAATGCCTTGGAAGGCCGACCCGCCTTTTGTTTAGACCACATTGTTAACTGTATGGTACCTGCTAACCACGTTTTGTTATCTTTAAGGAATCTTGCTTCTTTGCGTGATGCCTTTACCCATTTTTGTTTAAATTCTGTCTTAAAATACCGTAATTCACGTTTTAACTCATTAATTTTGTCGTCTGGACAATTTGTTATGTTCACTAGACGGTTTTCCATAAAATTGAGTTTCATATCAAGAGAACGCTCTGCGCACTCTTTTATAAAGCCAAACAGTTGATTTCGTGAAAAATTCTTGACATTTTGTTCGGTTTCTGGAAAGAAATGCAAAATAAAAATTGTATAAAAATAGCGAATTAGGACAGAGACTAAAAAAACTTCAATAAAAAAAAATGGCGCGAGGTTGCGCAAAATTTTATTTTTGTAATAGCTTGTTTAGACATCTAACTGTATTCTGAAATAACAATTTTATTTCGACAAGTGCTGACAATATTACTAAAACACCAATATGTTTTAAAATTTACTTAAAAATTGTTAAACTTTCGTCACCAATTCATAAACCCAAAACTTGTACAAAATTTGTTCTATTTTACATGTTTTGTAATTAAAAATGAAGTACATACCTTGAACTTCCAAATCCATGTCGAAAAAGTTAACTTCACTTAACACAAACAACATAAAATGCGAAAATAAAATAGTGATTTGCAGGTAAGCGCCGAGAACAAACGTGCATCAGCTAAAACGAACGAGTTCCGACTGAGGTAGCGCTCTTACAAATGATGCCTCGAATACAAGATGGCGTCAATATGGTGTCATAACTATTCAATTATGAGAATATGGTGTCCTTGCAACGATTAGACTAATTTTCGATTTTGGACTTTTGGGCAACTTTTTCTATTAGATACCCGTTTGTGCGACGACGAGTTGAGGTGGACGGCTCTTCAGCCACACTATCGCGAACAGCAGCAATATTTTCTGCAGTACGAGCTGTACGAGCATGCACTGGTGTTCTCACATCTTCTACAGACCCGGTTTGCTCGAATTTTTCATAATAAGTCTGGATAACTTTAACACGTTGTTGGATTGTGTATCTCTCCATGGTTCAAATTGAGTAAGTCTGAAATAGAGAAATTTCAAATAAAATTCGGAAAAAAACTTGGCGTTTAGATGTGGTTCACATTCAACATCGGCCCTTACAATTTAACCACCCTTTAGGTGCACATAATACGACACATGTGTCTTATATCTGGGTGCAAATTAAATCTTATCTCTAGTTACTAACTTTGGTAAGCAAGTGCAATAAAATTTTTAACCAAAACATAATAAAATATACAAACTAATGACTTTGCAATAGGAGCGTAATGTGAGCTTACTTCTTTAACTCAGCCATCGTTGGTGATCGGTGAAGCACAACTATCGTTGACGTAAAAAAGTTTTGTGGAAAAGCTTGAAACAATTTCTTTTTTGGGTGAAACATAGCGGAATGTTGCAGCTCATGCACAAAACTGTTGTTTTTTTACTACATCCTTTGTTCCTGCAGCGACTTGGCTTACAGTATTCCGGTAAATGGTAAGCTCCATGGAGTCGTTTTGCTTCGGAAGGCAGGGCTACTAGAGCTGGTCTGCCTCTGTTTCGATGTGTTTGCTGTTCTTCAGGGGTTTCAAGTTGGTCAATCTTTACAGCTACATAAAATATGTACAAGACCTTTGTACTGCGTTTTCCCAGAGACTATAATGTACAGGGTGTCCAGTAAGGGTACCGGGTATTTGACAGTTAAATAAAATGAGAAATACAATTAATTAAATATATCCTTTATTTTTAACTCAAAAACAGTTACTTGGAAATTTATTTGGCGAATATAACATTATCTAAATGTGTACCTCCACGCTGCTGGCACTCCTCTAACCTTGAACGCAGGTTGGCGACGACGCGTTGACAAAGCGAAGTTGGGATTGCCCTCATCTCTGACGTGATGTTCTCCTTCAATTGACTCAGATTCGTTGGGTGGTTATCGTATACCTTACCCTTAAGGTATCCCCATAAAAAATAGTCGAGAGGACTAAGATCTGGACTTCTGGGGGGCCAGTTAATGGTGCCCCTACGCGAGATAACTTTGTTTGGGAACAATTCGTTTACAGCCGCTATTGACGACCCTGCGGTGTGGCATGTGGCTCCATCTTGCTGAAACCATGTTCTTGAATTAAACCCTGGGAAATCTTGTAATGCTGGCGTCAGAAAAGTCCTTAACATGTCACAATAACGGTCTGTATTCACCGTAACTGCTCGCCCACGTCTGTCTTCATGGAAAAAGGGGCCGATTATGCCTCTCCCAGAAAAGGCCGCCCAAACGATGACCTTTGGACTATGAAGTGGCCGTTGATGTTTTGTTTTAGGGTTTTCCTTGGACCAATAGCGACAATTCTGTTTGTTAACGTGACCGTTTAGGTGGAAATTGGCCTCGTCGCTAAACAGAATATTGTCAAAGCTGTTGAATCGCTCTAGCATTTCAGTAGCAAAATTTAACCGACTTTCATAATCGGAATCTTTAAGTTCTTGCACTAACTGGATTTTGTAGGCTGTGAGATGCAAATCTTTCTTCAAAATGACCTGCAGTGAAGATTTTTTGATGTTTAGTTCCTGTCCTCGTTTGCGAATTGATAGCGACGGATTTTCACGTACTGAAACTCTCACTTCTTCGATTGTTTCTGCATCTCTAACGCTTCGCGGGCGACCTGTATTTTGAATTTTAACAGTCGACCCAGTATTCTCGAACATTTTAATCCACTTTCGTATGACATCGTCGCTTGGCGCTGTACGTGTGCGATATTCTCTGCGATATAAACGCTGAGCAGTAACAATGGAATCGTTATTGCGATAATACGCTCGCACGCAAAAAGCGCGATGCGTTCCGGGATACGGCTCCATGGCAACTAAAATTCCACGAAAAGACGCGCGCGACGTTGCCCTCCCCGCGCCCCTGCTACTTCACTTGACGCCGTGAACCAATAAACAAACTCCCGCTACTCTTACTGGACACTCTGTATATTGTATGGCATAAAAAAAGTTTCATTTAAAAGTGGATTCAATTGAATGGAAAGGTAACAATTAATAATCCTACTAATCATCATCATTTCCCTGCCCTTGTCCCACTTTATGTGGGGTCGGCACAACATGTATTTCTCTTCCATTTCCCTCTATCAGAAGTCATCTCAACGCTCACTCCTTTCTTACTCATGTCATCTTTCACACAGTCCATCCATCTTTTCTTTGGCCTACCTCTACCCACATATCCTTCAACATTCATATCTAACTCTCTTCTCGTCACATGACATTTTTCCCTTCTCATGACATGTCCATACCACGCTAACCTATTGCTCCTCAACTTATCCGTCACCGGCGCTACTTTCACAATAATAATAATCCTACTAATATTATACAAAATAAAACAAAACTTAATATTATTTAGTATTTTACAAACCTATACATTATAAATGAGCTGTTGTATCTAAAAACTGTCTCATAAGCCCACACAGCTCTAACAGGGCGGCCTTGATGCCTGCAAGTTCATTGTTCCCGACTGTTTCTCTCTCTGCACGCCCCTCTTCAAGTTGAAACAATCTTCTTTGGAAGTCTCGGATTCTTGGGACATTTCGGCTTCTTCGGACATTTCGGCTGCTTCGATCGTCTCCGGTTTCCTCCAGTGGGATGTGTAGGTTGTGAGGCTGCAAAGTAACATTTCTTGTTTAAATACTCCAGCAAAAAATGCTTAAGACACTTGAGTGGGTTAAATACAATGTTACATAAAATTATATGTTAGAACTACTTTTAAAAAACCAGTAGCAAATACTCACATCTGGAAGTAGATTGTCTTATTGATTGTGGACTCGTAGGTTGTCTGCGCTGACTATCTTCCTGGCTAACAACTACATACTCCACAACTTCCTCAGGCAAATTCAAATTCAGAGGCTGTGATAAGCTTAGTGGTTGGCTTGTTTGACTGGAGGTAGACGGAATTGGTTCAATAGTCTGAAATAAAACAGATTCATTTACCTAATAAAATCATAAAACATTGAAATTGAATGGTCCACCTCCAGCCGCTGAAGCCGACCCCCGAGAGTCAGACGCAGCTTTCTTGGCTAGATGTTTTCTATCAAACCATACCTGCAAAATACCGGGTGTCTCAAAAGAAAGTTCACATTTAAAAAATCGATTAAAAAAAAAGTAAGATGTTTATTGAAAAAATGTTTATTACATACTAGCAGCCGCCCGCGGCTTCGCTCACGCGGTACCCAGATAAAAAGTACCCTATGTCCCATTCCAGCACACGTAGGTACCTACTATCCTCATTATTCATTATAATATAGTGTACGCTAAACGATGACTAAAGTATTGCCATCTCTTACCATTTCATAATGACAAACAGTGACAGGGCTAACTTTAAGCAATGGCTAACTTTAGCGAACGAATATGAATAATGGTATGTAAGTATATTCCGTAGTTTTTGCGTGAAAGAGTAACAAACATACCTAAATCTAAAAAATAAGAAATTTCGGTGAATTTAGTAAAAATTTTGAGAGTTAAGGTCATGGGCGCCGGCAGAAATAATTTCCAGGTGGTGCAGATTTTAGTTTTCTTACAATCTTTGCCGTATATGATTGTTAATAAAAGGATGAAATTTTAGTCTGAATGTTCGAGACATTTACAAATTTCTGACTATTCATTATGAATTTATTATATAGGTATCCAGTCGTCACGGCTCACACCTATTTGTTCACGACGATCGAAATTTAAAAATTCAAAATTGGTGGGCCAGGAGTACCGGGATCGATATTAATCGATTTCCATTACTTCTCTGAACGCACCCTTTAAAGTACCGCTACTCTACACCAGATGGCACCAGCATAAATGGGATGAACTTAACAGAGAAAGCGCAATACAGTTTCAATAATTCCTGTTGATCCCGAGATTCCCAAGGGGTGCAAGTGCACCCTCTAGCACCCCCTTGCCGGCGCCCATGGTTAAGGTAAACTTTTCAAAACGCAACGATATTGCGTCAAAATTTGATCAGAATTAGCAGCGACATCTAGTTTTCAGACATAGAATTACGTCAGAACTCCATGAATAATCAAGATTAGAAACCTTTTAGACCAGTACCTAATAATTTATGCTTCCTTTCACAGGTAATTTGACATTGACAGTTCCTTTTCCATATGTTTTGTATCATCTATTACTAATCTTTGGTATCATCGCTGTCATATTATGTCAAAATAAAAGTATTTTATTTTTCATGAAAAACATGCCAAAAATAAAGAATTTGCAGGTAATTATGACATCAACTAAATGAGAAAAATCGGCTCTTTAATTTGATATAGGTTATGTGCAGTTTTAGACCATAAATTGATTCCAGGTTTTCATCCCTTTTCACCCCTTTAGAGGTTGAATTTTGAAAAATCCTTTCTTAGTACACCCCTACGTACCAAGGTTTACCTACACTGAAAATTTCAAGTCTCTACGTCCAGCGGTTTAGGCTGTGCGTTGTCTGTCAGTCAGTCAGTCAGGACAAAGATTCTTATAATATAAGATTAAAATACACTGTTTGGGAATTTATTTTTTAAAAATGACATCGTCCAAATGTAAACCGTTGCGTTCACGGCATTCGTTTATTCGAGCACTAAAATTTGCTATGACGGCTCTGCAGGTATTCTCCGAGATGGCTGCGATTTCGTGACGGATATTTTCTTTTAATTGTGCCAGGGAAGTCGGTTTGTTGGCGTAAACTTTGGATTTGAGATAACCCCACAGGAAAAAGTCCATAGGTGTCAAATCGGGACTGCGTGGAGGCCAACTTATGTCACCTCTCCTGGAGATCAATTTGCCAGGAAAAATTTCACGAACTCTTAGCAGAGACCTGTTGGACGTGTGTGAAGTGGCTCCGTCCTGCTGGAACCATGTTCTTTGGTTATAAAAAGGAAAGTGCTGCAGCTCAGGCACGAAGAAAACGTCTAAAATCTCCACATAACGCTCTGAATTCACTGTAACTGTGCGTCCCCTTCCATCTTCAAAAAAGTAAGGGCCGATAATTTCTCGCGCCGACATTGCGGCCCATACGGTGACTTTAGGCGAATGTAGGGGTGTCTGATGTTTTTGTTTTGGATTGGTTGCACTCCAGTAGCGGCAATTTTGCTTGTTAACATATCCAGTAAGATGAAAATGGGCTTCATCCGAAAAGAAGATGTTGGTAAACGTTGGAAAGCGCTCAATCATCTGGTTTACGTAGTCAAGCCTCTGACCAGCATCCTGAGGCTTTAATTCTTGCACCAACTGAATTTTGTACGGGTGCAGTTTTAAATCTTTATGCAAAATGCGGCATAATGACGATCTGTGCACGTTTAAGGCCACAGCACGCTTCCGAATTGAAAGGTTCGGATCGTCCCGAATAGACTGGGCGACACTGTCTACGTTTTCGACCGTTCTCGAAGATCTTGGACGCCCGGATTTTGGTTTTTCCAGTGTTGAACCGGTCTCTTCAAACTTCTCGAACCATTTTGCAATGAGTCGAGTGGTTGGCGCATCATTCAAGTGACGAATATGTCGAATGCTGCAGAATTTTCTACGCGCTACAGTCGCCGAATTACCGTTTTTATAAAACTCGCGTACGCACAACGCACGGTCCGCTCCCGAGAAACGCTCCATAGCGACTAAATTCCCAAGCAGGGTTGCCAACCTTAGAATTTTTTTCCTCGTACATAAGCAGCTAAAAATCTCGTATTTTTGCTTTCAAACCTCGTACATTCATTAAAAGGTGATAAAACCGAAATTACGGCATGATTTAAATTAAGAACATTTTAAATGATGAAATAAACTATTGCAAGTTTTGTACTAAATAAAACATCATAAAACATTCAACAATGCAACACTTCATTTTGCACCGCGAAACACATAAAAATGAAATTATTTCACGAGACTAGGCGTGCACTCGGGACAGAACTTGTCGCGCACTGATGTCAGCGCCCCCGCGCGTGTAGTTACTGAACTATAGACCGTGTGACGTCAGGACTCGATTGATTGTTGCAAGCCTTCATTGCTTACAACAGCTCTACTTTATATCTGCTTTATGACATTTGCGCTATGTGCGATGGAGACAACTATACGAAAAACGGAAGAGTCGGAAGAATGAAATGTTTAATTTTTCGGGAAATTCCCAGGTGACGGGATAGTTACCTAACCATAGACAATCATAGCGCAAACGTGGCAAATTGTTGGTGTGTTCCTACATGTTTTGATAGATGGCACTATTAAGAATAATGGTTATGTAAAAGTTTTGTAAAATCGTTTCCTAATGTCAAAATCTCGTACAAAATTGTACGAGGCTGATAGTGTCCTCGTACCTCGTACGGAAGACCACAAATCTCGTATTTGTACGAGGAACCTCGTACGGTTGGCAACCTTGTTCCCAAGAGCCAGGCTACCGACTGACACTCCCCCCGCGCCCCTCAGAATAGTTGCGTTCACGCAATAACCAAAACAAATGTGAACTTTCTTTTGAGACACCCGGTATAAAAGCATGAGATCTTTTATTAGATCACTATTTAGTGTTAGTTAGAAAAATATAAGTAGGTACCTTTTGCCACTGCTGAATTGTTTTCATACAACCGCCCATGGAATTGAGCATGTTGCACAATTCTTCCCACAACCTCTTTGCTTGCACTTTTGCTTCAACACTCCTCAATCTCCCACGGGCTAGATCCCTATGCTCGTCCAAGATATTGAGAAGTATTTCAATTTGCTCTGGAGTAGCCGATTGTGGAGCCATTCTAAACTGAAAAGAAGTAATCAATTGTTATTCGAATTGTGTAGAAAAATGATTAAACAAAAAAATAAGAACTTACAAAGATGTTTACGTACAAAGTTTCCAAAACAAAGAACTTGTTAAGATCCAAAAAGCAGAGTCCGGCAGTATTACTTGAAACCATTCTACGGAATGTAGATTTTCTACGGAATGTAGATTTTCTACGGAATGTAGAATCACTTGTAGATTTCTTTGAGTGACATGTAGTTTGCCTAATTTTTGACCTTTGCTTAATACGGCTTTACCTTCATGTGTGCATTTTATTGCTCGTAGAGCCTAAAACATAAATTTACAGCTACATAAAATACAAAACCTTTGTACTGCCTTTTCCCAGAGACTATATGTACAGGGAGGGCCTTAACTGTATACCTAGTTTGAAAATTAAATAAAAAAATATCGACAACAGATTGGGTATATTTATTTATACCAATAAAAACTACATGAAATGGAAATTTAAAAGAGATCTAGTTTTTAAAAATTATATTGTCCAAATGACCACCACCAACTCGTTGACATTTTTCAAAACGTTTATGCAGATTTTCAAAGACACGTTGACAAGTGGCTTTCGGAATGGCATTCATTTCCCGTACAATGTTTCCTTTTAATTCTTGTATTGTTGTCGGATTGTTTTCGTATACTTTAATACCCCCATAAAAAATAATCACACGGTGTTAGATCTGGGCTTCTGGGCGGCCACTGAATGTCTCCTCGTCGTGAGATGAGTTTTTCATGGAACATCTGTTTCACCATGTTAATGCGTCGCTTCAGTGCTTGTTTGTCCTATCTACCATTGGTTAAATTTTACAGTAGAAGAAATTTTAGCTCTATTTCATATAAAAAGCTGTAGTTTCTAGATTTGAAGGTTTTTCTTCATACACGAATACACCTATGAATTGATAGTTATAACTTATAATATGAATGTAATTGAATTATACCTTATTTTATCCTTTTTTGTGGAGATAGAACAAACATGCACACATATAATTATGAATGTGGACTTAGAACACTACCTCATTAGAGATAGGACAAAGTGACTGTTTCATTTTTGCGTGCTTATTTGTTCTATGTTCCAGATATATTTAGATACAGGGTGGTTTTATGACAGTTTCTTTCGAATTATGATTTGAGTTATTAAGAAGACAAAACACTTTATGTAACTAAAATAGGTTTACTAATCGTTTTAGTTTTTTTTTGTAAGTATATATACTTACCGAGAATGGTCTGGATTTCTAATATAAACGATCTTTTAAAAGGTATTTATTTAAGATTTTTGTTATAAGTAGGGATCGGCGTAGTAGGTAGTGCTATTTTCGGTCAATGAACCTGAATGATAATTTTAACATGGACATGCCCCGGGATTCCCGGGAATATTTTTCTGAATGTCGATGTAAATGAACCTTTTCTTTCTCATGCCCGCGTGTGTTCTGTCCCTGTCACATCATAGCGCCGCGTATTGTGTATGTACTCGCTGCAAATGTGTGCGTAAAGTGAAACTGAGTCCTCACCTCACCCGCGATAAGCTACAAAAGCGTGAGGGAAAGGGATGACTTTAGTGACCAATGCAATATGTATTTGTATAAAACTGAATAGGTACTATGTAAAATACGGATTCCTAAAAAAACCTGTTTAATAAAATAAATAATATATATTTCCCGGGATTTAGAACGCATATCCATGTTGAGTTACCGGTCACTAATTCCCGTGAATAGCACTACCTACCCTGATCACTAGTTATAAGCTAGCGTCCTATTAGGCTTTTGAAGGTGCTCATAAAATAACAAATGCATTTTTAAAAAGAACATTTTTCTTTTAATTTATTACTTAATGTTTTTACTTAATTTGCTTAGTCTTAATATTACATGGAGCAGGATAAAAAAAAAACTTAAACCAAAACAAAAGGCTTCCTGTAAACCGGCATTTGTAGGTTGACCCTCAAAATCTTACTAACTTTACTCAACTTAACCTAAGTTTTTTTATCGTTATTCTAGTTATGAAAAACAAAATAACTAGGTTATTAAATAAATAGGTTATTTGTGGGATTTTGTTTTTCCTATAATTATCTTGTCTTTTGGCTTCTTCTCATTTTTCCCTCTTTTAGTGTTATTTCCTGCATTTAGTGTCTTCTTCTCGTTGTTACCTCCTTTCATTTTATTTACTCCTGTCTCCTTCTCATTTTTAACTCTTTTAGTTTCATTTAAGTATTTCAGTTAATGTCTTCTTAACTATTTTACTTTTTTTAGAATTATTCACATCAAATGTAAGTCACACGATCTCGGTGGCCAGTTCACATCAGCTGCACGTGAGATGACCATGCCCTCAAATCTCTCATGCAGAATATTCAACGTGGCATGAGCTGTGTGGCACGTAGCGCCGTCTTGTAGAAACCACATGTCGTTGGTGTTCAAATGATCCAATTCATGCCAAAAAAAGTTGGTAATCATCGAGCTATAGCGCTCGCCGTTGACAGTGATGGCCTGGCCAACGTTGTTCTCAAAGAAATATGGCCCGATGACGCCGCCAGCTCAAAACCCACACCAAACTAACTTTTTCGGGATGCATTGGACGCTCTTGCATCTCATGTGGATTGGTATCGTCCCAAATTCGACAATTTTGTTTGTTTATGTACCCATTCATCCAGAAATGGGCCTCTTCGCTGAAGATAGTTTTTCTGTGAAAATTACGGTCAGACGCTAACTGCTCCAGTGCCCATTCAGCGAACACACGTCGTTGTCTTATTGTCATTTACCTTCAATTCCTGAGTGAGTTGAATTTTATACAGGTGCAGGCCCAAGTCACGACGCAAAATTCGCCAAGTTGTGGTCTGTGAAAGGTCGAGTTCTTGTGAGCGACGCGAAATCGACTGCCTCGGATTCTCCTGCATACTCTCACGGACAGCGGCGATGTTTTCGGCAGACCTTGCGTTTCGTTGACGTACGGGTGTTGGTCGATCATTTACCGAACCAGTGGACTCAAATTTATCCACCACACGACAAATAGTCCTCTCGGTAGGACGATTATGGCGACTGTAAAATGGGCGAAGTGCGCGGTGCGTTGCCCGAACAGAACACTCATTTTGATAAAACAATTTTATCATTTGCACGTGTTGTTGAATGCTATAGCTATCCATGATGATTTGGCAAAACAGAATGAATAAATGACAACCAATTTGACAGATGTAGCTTCAACAAGATGGCCGCTACCAACTGCCAAAGTTCGGACGTGCCTATTGGAAGACCCTTTACAAAATAAAAACAAAACTTAATATTATTTAGTATTTTACAAACATATACATTATAAATGAGCTGTTGTATCTAAAAACTGTCTCATAAGCCCACACAGCTCTAACAGGGCGACCCTTGATGCCTGCAAGTTCATTGTTCCCGACTGTTTCTCTCTCTGCACGCCCCTCTTCAAGTTGAAACAATCTTCTTTGGAAGTCTCGGATTCTTGGGACATTTCGGCTTCTTCGGACATTTCGGCTGCTTCGATCGTCTCCGGTTTCCTCCAGTGGGATGTGTAGGTTGTGAGGCTGCAAAGTAACATTTCTTGTTTAAATACTCCAGCAAAAAATGCTTAAGACACTTGAGTGGGTTAAATACAATGTTGTTACATAAAATTATATGTTAGAACTACTTTTAAAAAACCAGTAGCAAATACTCACATCTGGAAGTAGATTGTCTTATTGATTGTGGACTCGTAGGTTGTCTGCGCTGACTATCTTCTTGGCTAACAACTACATACTCCACAACTTCCTCAGGCAAATTCAAATTCAGAGGCTGTGATAAGCTTAGTGGTTGGCTTGTTTAACTGGAGGTGGAAGGAATTGGTTCAATAGTCTGAAATAAAACAGATTTATTTACCTAATAAAATCATAAAATATTGCCCCAGTTTGGCGTTCACCAAACCTATCTCCCATTGTTGAGAGGACCTTTAACCCTCGGTCAGTCGCGCATTTTTAGTTTACACGGTTGGTCGCGTGGGGTTTCTGAAGACCCCAAAAATAAACAGCCTAAAAAACACCTTTTTAATATTTTTTTCGTTATTATCTAAGCAAGTCATTGACGAATAACTTAAATACAATAAAACTACAAAAAATTACGTAAACATATTCTTTTATTTCTCTCCTTGAGATCACAATAACAAAAAAAAGGTTTTTGACAAACGAAATATAGGAACTTCTCCTTTTTATAAATATATATACGATAAAACTAAAATAACGATGACAATTACGTAAAATTTGGAAAGAACCAACAAAAAAAACACAAACTTTTACCAGATGAAGTCAGTGAACTTTTCACTAATTTTCGTTTTGAACACAGTCGGTACATACCGATTTAGTATGTGTTGGGCATATGTTACCCTTACAAAAATGGCAGACAGATTTAAATTTTCGATCTGTTTGTCTGGGGCAATGAACGCAACGCTTTCTCATGGGAACGAAATTATTTTCATTTTCTTGAACATCCTGAAGTTGAGGTATGAATCGTCTGATTGTTTGTTTCAACTCTCGAGGCAAAGTAGAAACGGTGGCCCGCGATTGCAATTGTGGACGACACAATTCGAACGCCAGTGTTTTCAAAAAATACTTTCGCTTCATTTTGTTATCTGAACTCACAGTATCTAATATTATCTGGGCATTTAGAGCTCCAACGTCAAGGAATGTGAAGAACAGCCTCAGTGGCCATCGGTAGCAAACACGAGCGACGGAGTAAGTGCCGATAAGTTTGTCCACCACGTCGACTCCTCCTTTCGTTTTATTGTAGAATTTTATGATTTCTGGTAGCTTTTTCACAGAAGTTTCATCCACTTCGCCATCATGGTGCATTGTTGAAAGTAGAAGTACAGCCTTATCCTTCTTCGGGCAGTAGGAGAGCAATGTCCCTGTCGGCTGATAGCCGAACACTGTGGAGAGTTCTTCCAATCCTTTCCGCTTGAATTCGTTTGGAATCTCTGGCTTGTTTTTCCTCATTGTGCCTACTACTGTCAAGTTATAATTTGTTAGTAATTGTTGAGCCAAGGGAACACTGGTGAACCAGTTGTCCATGGTCACATTCCGTCCAGTTCCTGCAATTGGCTCTAGTATTCTCTTGACAAGTGCATTTGTCGTTGTATCTTGAAAATATGGGCCTTCAAGCTGCTTTCCGACGTATATTTCTAACTTTTTTGTATAGAAGGTTACGGCATCTACCAGAGAAAACAGCTTGATTCCGTATTTTGCTGGCTTACTAGGCATATATTGGCGAAATCGACACGATCCTCTAAAACTCTGCAGCATTTCATCAATGGTGACATATTCACTATTTTTGTAATATGTGTCACAGTTCTTCACAAATCCTTCATAAATCTGTCTAATCGGCGCCAGTTTGTCAATGGAGTTTCGTTCTGAACGAGTACGTATGTCATCAAAACGAAGAACTAAAGTAAAACTGAGTAAAAATCTAAATCGCTGCTTAGACATCGCAGCGCGACATTTTTCGATCCCAGTGCCATCAGCCATCCAAATGTCATCAATCGAAGTATGTGATGATTTATGTATCCCAATTAGATACATAATTCCAATCAATGCTTTCAGTTCAATCAAATTCGTAAGTTCACAATCTCGTGCTCTGTCAAAGTTGATCTGTATAGATTCTATCTTTATATTAGTGCAATCCACAATATGCTGCAACATATTTAAGTCCAAAAATGGAAGCCATGACTCCAAGGAACCACTCACCTCTCGTGCTGCACCTTGTGGACCTGGTTGCTCCGTAACTATGTTGTGTCTCCTAGTTCTAACACCTTGTGGGTAAGGTGTCTTCCTCCATTTGCAAACAATTTTGTAGGTGCCATTCCTCTCCCTCTTTTTGACTATAAAAAAGTTCTGTGATGATAAATTTATCAAGGGCTCTTCATCATCAGCACTATACGAACTTTCCAAATCCATTTGTTGATCATTTGAATCGCAAACCACATGCTGTTCGCCCAACGATTCTAGAATCTGACGATGGTCGTGCAGAGATTCCAAATTCTCCGGCAGTTCGTCCGAATATACCTCATGCTGTTCTGTAGGTTCATCTTCACATTCCTGCTCAGAATCAGTGTTATGTTCACTCCTTTCATCCGGGTACATACCGCCTTCACCTTCTTCATCATCACTACCACCGTAAACATCGTTACTTTCATCGTCTAACCAGCTTAATATACGACGTTGTTGTTCTTCATCCATTTTACAAGTTAATTAAATCTAAAACAACAAAAAAAAACACAAAAAAACATGCTACAAAAAAGTCTAAACTAATAAAAACAATTAAATTTTACTTACGCGGTTAGTCGCGTGGGGTCTTTCAAAGCCCGTCCGCACAAAACACTTCTGTATCTCACTGCGCTTATGCGCGAACTGAAGTTAGCAGCGATACGCGGCCAATACAATCCAACTTAAGAGGGTACCTAAAATATTGAATTGCTGAGATTGTTTTAATTGCTTAAATTTTTCATTTTTCCAAAACCTGGGATTTCAAAGACCCCACGCGACTAACGGAGACTTAACTGCCATTGTGTGAGTGGAGGTGTCATCGATGGTCCACCTCCAGTCGCTGAAGCCGACCCCCGAGAGTCAGACGCAGCTTTCTTGGCTAGATGTTTTCTATCAAACCATACCTGTAAAATATAAAAGCATGAGATCTTTTATTAGATCACTATTTAGTGTTAGTTAGAAAAATATAAGTAGGTAACTTTTGCCACTGCTGAATTGTTTTCATACAACCGCCCATGGAATTGAGCATGTTGCACAATTCTTCCCACAACCTCTTTGCTTGCACTTTTGCTTCAACACTCCTCAATCTCCCACGGGCTAGATCCCTATGCTCGTCCAAGATATTGAGAAGTATTTCAATTTGCTCTGGAGTAGCCGATTGTGGAGCCATTCTAAACTGAAAAGAAGTGGTAAGTAATCAATTGTTATTTGAAGAGGCGATATGTATAGAAAAGTGATTAACCCTTATGCTCGATCGACACGTGTTGTACTCTACACCCGTAAGCTCGCGCGCTGTCATGGCGTCACGGGAAAATAATTGTCAATGTTTACAAAAACTATGATAATTCAAAAACTAAAAGGAGTTTTAACTTGAAATAAAAAGAGAACTACTCTATGATAATGCTAGTAATGTTTATTTACAAATCTAAAGTGATGTAATCCTCTCATACTATTATAATTTCTGGTAAAAAATACACACAAAGAAAATTCATAGGCATTGATGTAAATAAATATT
This sequence comes from Scotopteryx bipunctaria, assembly GCA_949320045.1. Lineage (NCBI taxonomy): Eukaryota > Metazoa > Arthropoda > Insecta > Lepidoptera > Geometridae > Scotopteryx > Scotopteryx bipunctaria. Next base: position 1,944,111 of record OX439459.1, on the reverse strand, counting down.
TTTATGGAATACTCGGCAACTTTGAAACAATAAGTTTTTGCTTTTTGTAATGTCTGACGTATAGTTTATAAAACCTATATAGTTATAAGTATGTCTTTCATACAAAATAACTGTCGTATATTCCTTAGAAAAAATCGATCGCTTACTGTCTGTTACGTAGCAACTGAACATTTGTGATATCAAGTAATCAATAATCTTGACAGAAAATGAAAGCAAAACTAGTAATATTTGAAGGAAATATACTTATTTATTTAGAACATAGGTTAGATGGTCGAAATATTCAATGGGAAAGGATAAATAAAATAACTTGTGAAAAGCATCCATGTTTTTATTTTTTATTCAAACTCATACCAAGAATGTTTTTAGACGAAATAAAACAATCCATATTATGGTAAAATATATGTATTTTCTCATATAATATTTATTTTAGTCGTATTTCAAACAAAAAACATAAGAAAATCATCATCAAAAGCATTGTTAGTTTGTATGAAAAAATTATGCCAAATAGTGATGTGCCATGCTATTTGATGTTATCGATAAATGGCGTTCTATAGGTACAAAATGAATTATGTTGCAAGATAAAAAAGTGAGTATAAAAAGATGTCGAAATCGTAATTTTTATAAAAAAATTGCTTTGCTCAATATTGTACCAAACTTTTATTTAGTTACAGTGCGTTCCCGTTTAGAATGTAATTTGGCCGCGTGGTTAGGCTGATAATGATGACGGCTGAATGCTTCAAGTTACGTTCGTAAATTTTGTACGGAAACGCTCTGTACATATAACAAAATAAAATACAGAAACATCACACACAATAACATACACTACTAACAAGCCAAAAACAAAATGGCAAGCAGCAGAAAATAAGTGAAAGCAGTGATATGAACGGAAATGGCACGAGGTAAGGTTATACACTCAATGAGCGTCGTATGAAGTAATTATACACGGTGTTTCAGCGAAGGGGTTTTAATACGAAAGGGGGGTGTTCTAGACGTCTAAGTGAACAACTTTTGTTCTACGACTTTTGGAAATTCGAACTTTTTTTTTCGATATTTCTAAGAGATTTTTTTCTCAAAAATCAGCTGTTCCTTACAAAAACTAAATTTTTTTTTTCGAATTTACAAAAGTCGTCGAACAAAAGTTGTTCACTTAGAAGTCTAGAACACCCCCCTTTCGTATTAAAACCCCTTCGCTGAAACACGTTGTATACATATGTGGCAGACGACGTCAACTCTCGTGTAATACACGTATTAGTATATACAGTATTAGTACATTGCCTAAACCATAATTAGTTAAGTAAATACAACAGCCGCATCAAAAACCAAACATTTTCAAAACCAACCACAGAAATTCAATAAAACATGCACACGTCCACTCCACTGCTAATAAATTAAAATTAAATAAAAATTGAAACAAAATTAAAAACCAAAACCACGTATAGAAGATAATGATAAAATACCAAAACCAATGCTGTAAACAGTAATATTATCAACTCTACTCACCAAATCAATTACTCACGCAATATTATAACGTATATTTTGTATTATGACAATCTGAAAGAAACAATATTATGGTATCAGCTATGAGTAGCAGTGAGGTACTCCAATTACTTTCTTACTCTCTTATTACACTTTTACTTTCTATCAAACTCTTTTCACATCAGCAACAATGTATCAATTGGACGAAGAAAGAACGACTACGGTATGGTATGAAACTGTTCGAAACAGAAGTCCAAACAAAGCGATACTTTACACTTTGGACACTCGTATGCAGTTCTGCTCCCTCTACGACCATTAGCAGTGCACCAAACGCACTGTCGACGCCCCAAGTTGTTAGAATGCCGGACTGCTTGGCGCATTTCAGCTGTAATGGGAATGCGCCGTATAAAGTGCCGCTCTGTTAGGCGTTCTGCAGGGAATTGAGAATAGGACATATGAGGTCGTGGAGTAGGATTTTGAGGGTTTCGTAATGGAACGTTACTACGATGATGATCAAGGATGGATTGGACAAGAGTTAAACGAAATACCAGAGAACTAATTTTTGTGTTACTAGATTTCTCCAGCAAAATTCTTGCGTTCTGAATAGTGATATTCAGAAGGCGTTTGAAAAGTTTCCTTGTCCACTTGACACATTGTTTGCGTTCTATCAAATAGGGTTCAAGCATTTGATCTAATCGGTCAACTCCACCCATCCCTTGATTGTAATCTTCGATCAACTGAAGTTTATATTGCGAAGGTCGTCCAGGTCTAGCCTCTTTGTGTACTTGGTTCACTCCATGGAAGGTTGAAAGACAGGTAAGCCGTTTGCGGTCTTGGAGAGCCATAACCATAACATCTCCAGATTGTCTTGCAACGAACTCGCCCTCAACAAGAGGGGCCCTCTGAATGACGGCAGGGACGTTTTTGCGGGATGATCTTAATGTTCCCACGCAATCCGTTCCCCTGCGTTTGAGGTACCTCGCAAGCATTGGGGAATTAAACCAGTTATCCATGTATAAAACGTGACCCAAATTCAAAAGAGGCTGAATAAGTTTGATTACAGTTGAAACGCTCGAGGGAAGAATAGAGTTGGTCGTTCGGCGGCCTATATAAACAAAAAATGACCATAAATACCCAGTTGTAGATTCACATAATTGGAATGTTTTAATACCAAACCGGGCCGATTTCGTTTTGATATATTGCTTGAACCCAACCGGCCCTTTCCAAAGTGTCAATGACTCATCTATGCAAATGTCCTGGTGTAGATTGTAATTCTGCTGAAATTTTATATTTAATTGGTCTATGATGGGCCCCATAGGGTATAAAATATTATTAGGATCATTTGGATCTCGTGACCCGTTGGCAAGATGGAAGGCTCGGTTAATATTCCAGTACCTTTCTTCAGAAAACATGGCCCGGAATGCTTCTGTCCGCAAAAGGAGATGTTTTGAAAAACAGGATTTGATTGTGGGCATTTTATGAATGCCCAACATCATCCAGAATGCGAACAGGACAAGAAGTTCATCGACATTAGTGGCATACCAATCTCGACGAAACCGTGCACTCTGAATCCCTTGTGCATATCGATTCGTTTCCTCTACTATATGGGATAACAGAGAGTCATCCCAAAATGAGCGAAACGCATCGTATGCGTTTTCAAACACCTGAGTCGGTCCAGAATTATCAGGTATGAAAGTTTCTTTTATTCCATGCCATTCATCCATAGACGACCAAACAAACTCCTCACAATTAAAAAATTCATCCTCATCACTCATATCCTCTTGAACCTCAACATTCGCTGTTCTCCTTGCATTTATAGTTCTTTCTCTTCTCCTACGCTCATCAATTATTCGCTCGATGTCCTCTCGTAATGGCGCTGCGAGCTCTTCGTTAGACGCAAAACGCTCAACCAAGGGCTCACTGCGCGACCATGCAGAACGTCCACTCTCACTACTACTCACAAAATGCCCACGACCTCTTCCTCGACTTCCACGTCCGCTACGCCCGCCTCTTCCAGTCGTGCTTCTTCTGCCGCGCCTTCTGCTGCTCCCGCTGGTTATTGCCGGCATTGGCATATCGCCTGCATCAAGCTGCGGAGTGTTGCAGCGAGGGGTTCTGTAAATGGAAAGGTCAATTAAGTATATGTATTCCTTCGGTTGACAAATTTAAGATATTTTGATTTAAAAAAATCAGATTTACATCGGGCTAATAGACCGTAGAACTTCCATGCGGGCCATTTCGTATTCTTCGTCACTATCGCTGGCTCTGTGTACAAAAACAAAATACAACATTGAAGAACAAAACTTCTGTATGCGGATTTTATGATTGAAATGTAGTAAGTAGATTATGATAATACTTACAAATTGCCAGTCCCTGGTACCTGTGGCTCTGGTATTACCAAAGGTACCAGCGAGCCATCATTTTGTACCACAAAAAATTCACTTCCAGGGCTTATCTACAAGAACACAAAATTATTCTTAGTACTAGAAAATGTAAAAATAACAACAAAATTATTATGTATCTTTGCATAGATACATTACAATTATACATATGCGTATTATGTTATATACAATATTTGCAACTAACGGTCAGATTTTGGAACTCATTCGCCATTGCAATGTGAGGTTCCACTTCCACCTCCTCAATCATATCTTCCTCTGACTCGTCCTCGTCGTTAAGGACGGCTAGGAATTCTTCCGGCACGTCGTCTATTCTCGGTCTCCACATCTAAAACATATAAATTAGTGCATTTTAGATTATTGTCAGAAGAAAATTTTATGTACTTTTTATGATACAGTTCCCATACAAGGTCTCTTTTATTGAAACAAAGCGACCGACATAAAAAGATAATTATTACAGAAAGAAATATAGAACATTTCTAATTCTTCATATATATATATATATATGTACAATGTGTTTCAGCGAAGGGGTAGTAATACGAAAGGGGGGTGTTCTAGACGTCTAAGTGAACAACTTTTGTTCTACGACTTTTTTTCGATATTTGTAAGAAAATTTTTACTCAAAAATCAGCTGTTTCATACAGAAACTTAAAATTTTTTTTTCGAATTTTTAAAAGTCGTAGAACAAAAGTTGTTCACTTAGACGTCTAGAACACCCCCCTTTCGTATTACTACCCCTTCGCTGAAACACGTTGTATATATATATATATACATACACACACACATTATCCGTACGAGGTCTTTTTTATTGTAATTACACGACCCAAAGATAAAAAGAAAACTATTTGTCACTAATTTCAATAAAAATATAATATCGATATTTTATCGATATCAACAAGTCAATGCGCAAGCTCTACTGCAAAAAAGATTAGAAAAATGGCGCCGGTTTTGACCTTGATTTTGCGCCGATGTAAATAGAAACATTCGTTTACGAAATTGTACACGTTTTTGATATAAAATACAGGCAAATACATAAACACTGATAATGTTCTGCCATTATTAGTTTACATAAATAACAAACAAAAATATTTATATTGGTCAAAACACACTTCAAAATACTCGGAACATAGAAAAGTTCTATACTTGTTACTTTGAAAATCAACATAACTAAAGTATTTTTGCATGTACTATTCAACTTATGATAAAATTACGTATATATAAGACCAATTCACGTATAATACTTACAATTTCTCAAATATTCTCTTACTTTCCAATAATAAAACCAATATTTTCACACAACACACACAGAACACTTCGCGACTTTCACAGATTGTTTTCAAGTACGTAGTACTCTGTCCCATAGACTAAAACCTCCAAGTGTAATACCTCTAAATAAAGAGGACTTTTTTGTCTCTCTTTTTCTCATACAAACCTAATTAGTACAAAGTGAGTTAGCAATACTATTTTAAATTTTTTGAAATGGTCGCATGTGCGTATAGATTCATACGCATTCCGAGTTTACGGTTGCAAGTAATAGTGCGTATGAATTCATACGCATTCCGAGCTAAGAGGTTAAACAAAAAATAAGTAGGGTAGAGTGTTCAACAATCAATCATCCTTTTTCCAAATCACTGTAGCTCGTAATTTTTCTTAAAAAACATTATGCGTATTTGTTTTATTCAATAGGTAGGTTATTTGGCTATAAGTTTGCATTAAAAAACAAAAATTATTTTACTGAAAGTTTTCGAATAAAAAGATCAAGTAAATAAGGGTTCATTTCTAAAAAAAACATAATTTAGTGAGCCCTATCATCATAATGGCACATTAATTTTTTATAATTGTAAAGAAAAGAAAATTATTATCATTTTTCATTGAAATCAATTCAAAATGAAGTATAATTTTGCATTATGACATTATAATTACCTTAATATTACAATAGACATCTATATGTCTAACGAGATCTGCTTTAAAATCACAACTAAATTATTTGTCAGTTTTTAAAAGTATTTTGTTAAATTTCTGTTAAATTTCAACTTAAATACTACTAAAAATTAGGTATTATTTTAATAAGACAAACTTTCGCCTAAATCTTCATAAAAATCTTAAACCTTAAAAAGATACAAAGTCAAATTTCAACTAAATCACTATAAAATGTTAGATATCACTTTCATAAGATAAAATTTTGGCCTAACCATTAACAAAATCACCTTAATACATTCAAACTGTTAAATTCAACTAAACCATCGCTAAAAAATAGATAACATTCGGGTAAATCTTCATCAAAATCTTACATAGTAAGATCCACAATAAATAAAAGCTAAATTAAATTATGAGTTAATGTCTTAAATTTTTAAATTAAAGATATTTTTTATAACATTTTGCATTATTCTTCTCAATAGACATCTTAAATACTTAGGAGATTCATCGGTAAATTACTTACAATTACTTAATGGCACATAAAACAGTCTTGTTTGAAGATTACGGAAGCTATATTAAAGACCTTATCTTACCTACCTTAGGTAGCTACCTATATTAATTATTTTAAGAAGTAATATAATTAAATGTTTCATCTTATGAAAATTTAAAATAAACAATAGTCACACCTGTATATAGGTACTAAATAAAACTAGGTTGGTTGGCAGGTTCTTATCCGCTTAGAACCAACTTAACGCAATTTTAAATTAGACATGTCCACGTCAAATGAAAATGAGGAATGCCTTCGGCTGCTACCAATGATTTTAGGATTTGGTAATATGTATTTTATGTCTTTTATCTGTACTCCAGCTGTATCAGGCACCACAGGTTCCCAAAAAGATTGACGCGACTTACTCTTCAGTCTCAAGAAACTCACAAAAAAGTCAGAGTCATCATCGTTGTCATCTATTATTTCATATATTTATTTCATATATTTTAGCAACGTAATAAACAGATTTTTTTTTTTTTCAGTGAAAACAAGACAACGACGTATTCTTCCTCTTTTGGGTCTCGGGGTAGTGGTGAAAAGTTGCTATCTAGTACAATTCTTTTATCCTCATCTTCACTGTCGCTTATAAATCCTTCTCCACCAGACGATGATCCACTGGCTATGAATTCTTCTTTATCTGATGTTTCTAAAGGTGCGTCAATTTTAGGTTTTTTTTTAATTTTCAGCGACTTTTTTTGCATAGTGTCATCTATAAAAATGGTTTGTTACCTTTCTTTTGCTTTAGAGCGATAACATTTTTTTCAGGAGTGTCTGTCGCTATAATGCTTCTACCTGGAATTCTAGTTCTTTTTGAGTTGCGAGGTTTAGCTCTGATGGGTGGCATGAATTCCATGGGTGATATAAACTTGCTACTTGCGGAAGCAGTGTTCTGGGAGTGTATATCTTGATGAGACTTCGCTGGTGATTGAATAACTGGTGATGCAGTTCGCACTTTGGGTGAATCTTTTGGTGTCGTGATAGCATTTGGACGAATGCAAGTTTCATCTAGGCTTGTAGAAGGATTGTGCTGGAATTCAAGATTTTCGGTAAGTTGTGTATCTGATACGTTCGGAATGTTTTGGGTAGATTCTGTCAGCAAAAGAGAAGGCGATGTGGCAGGTTTTTCTTGGTCATCGTTGAATACTGTTATATCTGAATCTACACTTATACGAGGAGTATATCTTGCATTATCTTCACCTTCTGTCATGTTTATAGTTGCGGTTAGGGGTCTATCTGTTACAGTACTTGGTAGGAAATCGACGTCCGTAAATATACAATCATCAAATGGGAATATTCCGCATTTTTTAAACGAGTTAACTATGTTAACAGGCGTCATAGATTTTTGGTAAGCAGGACCGACGCACTCTGCAATGTTATAAATCGTCAATGGTTGTCCTGAATTTCGCAACAACCATGAATCTACTGCTGCATAGTATGTTTTGAATGGACCGTTGAGTCCTACATCGAGTGGTTGAAGCTTGGCCGTTGTATGTGGATGGAGAGTTAATACAGTGACACCTGAAGATTTAGCAAGATCGAGGGCATCTATAGAAAGATGACTTTCATGATTGTCCATTATTAGGAGCACGGGGTTATTTTCGGAAGCGGAAACATGTTTGATAAAATGTTTCATGACTTCCACGAACAGTTCGGCGTTCATCCACCCTGTTGCTGAAGCCAAACCTAACGTGCCAGTCGGTGCACCAGTTAACATATGTGGTTGAAATTTTTTTCGAGGAAATATCATCGCCGGTGGCAAAGCTTGTCCGGTTGCGCTCACAATGCAACACGTTGTGACCAAAGTTCCTCGTGACTTTTGCAACGTTTGAACCTTTTCGTGCAAACACTTTTCCTGGTCGCGTTGCACAGTGGTAGTGGCCGTTTCATCCAAGTTATAGACTCTAGTGCCATCTGCAAAGGCAGAATGTCTAGACATGAAAACTTTCAGGTTGTTGAAAAAATTTTCAACATTGTGCTTGTTAAAAGCAGTTGCTCTGGCAAGACTACAAGCCTCTGGCTTTTCCCGTGATATATCAGGATGTCTTTTTTGAATGATCTTAGCCATTCAATTCCAGCCATTTCTGCAGCCATCCATAATGGTGGTATTTTTTTATTATTATTTTTAGCCATTTGGAATGCTATGCGCCAACAATCTTTGGAGGATACCCCGTAAAATATCTCAGCACAATAGACAATATAATTCAGCAAAGCAATTTCTTCTTGTGCTGTGAAAACTGCATTCACTTCATAGTTTGGTGTATAGCATATATTTGGATTAATTTTGCTTAATTCCACATACCTTCTAACTGTTGCATAGCACAAGTTGAATTCTTTGCTGGCCTTTCTTATACTCATGCCCGTTTTAACTAGCTTAATAGCCTTCTTCATTGTATCTTCAGAATGATTGCCCTTTTTTCTAGCCGTCACTTTAACTCGTCCCATCTGAAACATAAATAAACGAATGATTAGTACCTACAAAACTTAGTTGCTACTAAACGCAAGTGAAGCCAAAAAAGATGTAAAATTTAGTGAAAGTTTAGTTGAAATTTAGTGAAAGTTTAGTAATTATTTAGTTGATATAATTAAAATAACGACTAAGTACACAATCAACCATGGTTAGATGTTGAACGTATCAGGTTGATCAATTGTTGAACATAGCCCAGTGAAAGGTTTTAGGTTATGATTGCATTTTGATGACTGAAGTTACACACACCGTTTATATGTCAAAAGAAACACAAGAAACGTATATATACAGATAACACAATAATAAATCAATAGGACACAAGAAAAAGACGTGCATCGAAAAAGTACTTACTTTTTTTTTACTTTTACCACGTGATTTCACAAAACAGCTCGTCACCCGTCCGTCGCATGCGCTAGCTCACTGCCGACTGGGGAGAGGGGCGGGTGGCTAGTACGAGTTCTTACAAGCTAAATGGCACAGAACGGCAACGTCGCATTTGGAAGTTATAGGCAAGGTTAACTGTGTACCACTGATTAATTGTTGAACACTCGACCCTACTTACAAAGATGTTTACATACAAAGTTTCCAAAACAAAGAACTTGTTAAGATCCAAAATACAGAATGCGGCAGTATTACTTGAAACCATTCTACGGAATGTAGAATCACTTCTAGATTTCTTTGAGTGTCATCTAGTTTGCCTAATTTTTGACCTTTGCTTAATACGGCTTTACCGTCATGTGTGCATTTTAATGCTCGTAGAACCTAAAACATAAATTTACAGCTACATAAAATACAAGACCTTTGTACTGCGTTTTCCCAGAGACTATAATTGTATATAGTATGGCATAAAAAAAGTTTCACTTAAAAGTGGATTCAATTGAATGGAAAGGTAACAATTAATAATCCTACTAATATTATACAAAATAAAAACAAAACTTAATATTTTTTAGTATTTTACAAACCTATACATTATAAATGAGCTGTTGTATCTAATAATTGTCTCATAAGCCCACACAGCTCTAACAGGGCGGCCTTGATGCCTGCAAGTTCATTGTTCCCGACTGTTTCTCTCTCTGCACGCCCCTCTTCAAGTTGAAACAATCTTCTTCGGGATGGTTAGGCTTCGTCGGACATTTCGGCTTCTTCGGACATTTCGGCTGCTTCGGACATTTCGGCTGCTTCGATCGTCTCCGGTTTCCTCCAGTGGGATGTGTAGGTTGTGAGGCTGCAAAGTAACATTTCTTGTTTAAATACTCCAGCAAAAAATGCTTAAGACACTTGAGTAGGTTCAACACATTGTTCTTACATAAAATTATATGTTAGAACTACTTTTAAAAAACCAGTAGCAAATACTCACATCTGGAAGTAGATTGTCGTATTGGTTGTGGACTCGTAGGTTGTCTGCGCTGACTATCTTCCTGGCTAACAACTACATACTCCACAACTTCCTCAGGCAAATTCAAATTCAGAGGCTGTGATAAGCTTAGTGGTTGGCTTGTTTGACTGGAGGTAGACGGAATTGGTTCAATAGTCTGAAATAAAACAGATTCATTTACCTAATAAAATCATAAAACATTGAAATTGAATGGTCCACCTCCAGCCGCTGAAGCCGACCCCCGAGAGTCAGACGCAGCTTAGGGTAAAAGAGGGTAATGGGGGTCACTTAAGCGAGAACTCAAATAAAATTTTAATTAAAAAGAAAGTATTTATTATAACTGCGTGTAAACATAATTTGCTTATTAAACTATCATTAGAGATCAATTTCAGTCATTTTGGCAATCAACTTTGGAAATTATAAAAGTTTAAAAAAAAACAGATTTGACTCCCATTACACCAACGTAGGGGTAATGGTGATCACCCCGGGGGCAATCGGAGTCAAATAAAATCTAGCATACGTCGCAAACATAACCTTCAGCTGACTCCCATCCAGTGCACTCCGCGTGAGCCCATAGTCCACACGAGGTACACCTGTACCACATCTCGTTGTTTCTTCCGAATTCGTCGCATACTAGGCATCTGTTTCTAGCATCTTCTGCGTCATCATCCTCATCGTCCTGGCATAAGTCGTCAGTGCCAACATCTGATACAGAAGTTTCGTTCTGTTCTTGTAATACTTGGCGCTTTGCCTTTTCAGGACCCTTCTTCTGTACTTTAGTCTTTTTTCCTTGTCCTTTGCCTTTCCATGTTTTCTCTTTTCCTTTACCTCCTTTTTTCTTCATTTTATTAATTTCCTTTTCTAACAGATTTTCTTTTAGTGGCGTTGAAGTTAAAATTGTAGCGTGTTGCTTCTTTCGGCCCTGTCTTGTTTTAATAACAGATGCTTTTTCTGGCATTTTTATTAAATCATGCAATATACTATATTGATTAGGCGTGCCAGGAACTTGTGGTACAACATCTGATTCAGAATCAAGTGGGACTTCTTGGTTAGACATCATAAGATCTAGTGAAACAATTTGTGTTGACGTGCTCGGAGCTGGTGAGTCTTCTTTTGATGTGCTGGGAATCACACAGGCAGCTGCGAGAGATTCATTGCAGTCTTGGATTACAACGGTCTCAGATTGGAGAGTTTCTGCAGCGAGAAAATCTTCTTCTGTGAATACCTCCGGATTTAGTGGAAATATTCCAGTTGATCTAAACCCCGATTCTCCTTTACTAATAGAAGCAACATTATTAAATGCTTTCCTCACCAAGGATGCTACGTCGTAAGGGGTTATCTTTTCTGCTAGATGGCTTTTTAAAAACAAGTCACATTCTTTTTTGTATGCCATTTTGAGTGGGCCAAAAAAAGAAACGTCAAGGGGCTGCATTCTATGAGACGTGTGTGGTGGCAGAGACAACATATGAATGTGATTGGACTTGCAATATTCGTAGATGGAAAGAGAAATGTGACTAGCATGGTTGTCTAGTATTAAAAGGACGGGTTCATCTGCAGACGGTTTAGCGTGCTGTTTAAAATGCGCCAACCATTCAAGAAAGAGATGCTCGTTGATCCAACCGTTGTCTGAACATTTGTAAAGCGCGCCTGCTGGACCATCCTTCTCAAGTAGTGGAGTCATTCTTTTTCTTGGGAAGATAAACATAGGTGGAATGTACCCCCCAGCACTGCTCATAGCACACAACAAGGTGATGTTTTTTCCTCTCTCCCAACTGGTAATAGATCCTACTCTCTTCTGTCCTTTTGCAGCTAAAATTTTTCCCGGTGTTTGAACCGTTGAAATACCGGTTTCATCGCAATTATAAATATTTTTTGCAACGAATCTGTGTTTTTCCATCAGCTGCCCAAGTAGCTCAAAGAACAGACTTACCTCTGTTTTATTAAAGGCCGTGATTCTATTTATGCTGGTCGCTTCCGGTTTTCTAATAGAAATGTTATTTCTTGCCATAAAAGCATGCAACCAATCGCGTCCAGCCATTTTTGAAGCTTGATTAAAATTGTGCTTCACATTTAATTTTTCAGCATATTCGAAAGCGACTTTTCTGATTTGATTAGCAGTGCAACCATAGAAAATATTTGCCATTTTCTTCACCAAGTTCGCTAGCTCGGCTTCTTCCTCACGACTAAAGACAGTGAATCGTCCTAGATGTGGTGCTAAGGTAGAACCTTTTTTTATCCTCTTCTGAAGGCTTGAAAAAGGGATTCCCATTACTTTAGCAGCATTTCTTATAGAAGAACCGCCATCAATGAGCTGCATAGCTTTATTTAGGCTATCAGAAGACCAGGAAGCCTTTTCAGTTGTCCTGACGCGTACTTTCGGCATCTAGAAAGAAATAATAAAAACATGATTCAACAGCAACGCACAGTTGCGGGCAATAGTAATCACTTGTGGGTAATGAGAGTCACCTGACTCTCATTACCCACAACTACACTAATGAGTAAAAAATAAAAATAAAAAAAAACTTTAATACACTGATATAATCTGAACACAATTTGAAACGTCTAACTAAGTGAGTGTAAATGTCATAACCGCATATTGCAAGATATTTGGTACTTACCTTCTAATTTTCATTTACGAAAAATTACATCAGCGGAGCGCAAAAACAAAACACGGTCGTTTCTCTGCGGCGCATGAGTGAACTGGCGCGAGCCGTTCGTGGCTGCGCGGGGGCCCGAAGCGGGGGCTGAGGACGCTGTTTACGCGTCGGTCTCATGTAGTGTTTCGTAGTGGTGTGGGTGACTCCCATTGCCCGCTGACTCCCATTACCCTACTCTCCCCTACTTGGCTAGATGTTTTCTATCAAACCATACCTGTAAAATATAAAAGCATGAGATCTTTTATTAAATCACTATTTAGTGTTAGAAAAATATAAGTAGGTACCTTTGGCCACTGCTGAATTGTTTTCATACAACCGCCCTTGGAATTGAGCATGTTGCACAATTCTTCCCACAACCTCTTTGCTTGCACTTATACTCCTCAATCTCGCACGGGCTAGATCCCTAAGCTCGTCCAAGATATTGAAAAGTATTTCAATTTGCTATGGAGTAGCCGATTGTGGAGCCATTCTAAACTGAAAAGAAGTAATCAATTGTTATTCGAATTGTATAGAAAAGTGATTAAACAAAAAAATAAGAACTTACAAAGATGATTACGTACAAAGTTTCCAAAACAAAGAACTTGTTAAGATCCAAAATGCAGAGTCCGGCAGTATTACTTGAAACCATTCTACGGAATGTAGAATCACTTGTAGATTTTTTCAGTGTCATGTAGTTTGCCTAATTTTTGACCTTTGCTTAATACGGCTTTACCGATGACGGTAAAGCCGTATTAAGCAATAAAAAGCAAGTAAAATGCACAAATGAGTGTGCATTTTATTGCTCGTCGAACCTAAAACATAAATTTACAGCTACATAAAATACAAGACCTTTGTACTGTCTTTTCCCAGAGACTATATGTACAGGGTGGGCCTTAACTGTATACCTAGTTTGAAAATTAAATAAAAAAATATCGACAACAGATTGGGTATATTTATTTATACCAATAAAAACTACATGAAATGGAAATTTAAAAGAGATCTAGTTTTTAAAAATTATATTGTCCAAATGACCACCACCAACTCGTTGACATTTTTCAAAACGTTTATGCAGATTTTCAAAGACACGTTGACAAGTGGCTTTCGGAATGGCATTCATTTCCCGTACAATGTTTCCTTTTAATTCTTGTATTGTTGTCGGATTGTTTTCGTATACTTTAATACCCCCATAAAAAATAATCACACGGTGTTAGATCTGGGCTTCTGGGCGGCCACTGAATGTCTCCTCGTCGTGAGATGAGTTTTTCATGGAACATCTGTTTCACCATGTCAATGGACACCGTGGCAGTATGGCAGGTGGCCCCATCCTGCTGAAACCAGGTCCTGGAGTTGTGGCCTTCAAAATCTTGAAGGGCTGGAACTAAGAATTCCTGCAGCATCTGGCCATATTTCTCAGCATTTACCGTTACAGCAACTCCTTTTTCATTTTCGAAGAAGTACGGCCCTATAATTCCTCTAGCTGATATTGCAGACCACACAACGACTTTAGGACTGTGCAGAGGACGTTGATGCTTCTGTCGGGGATTAGTCTCAGCCCAAAACCTACAATTTTGTTTGTTGACGTGGCCATTGAGGTGGAAGTTAGCCTCGTCACTAAAGAATATGTTATAGAAATTGTTAAATAGTTCCAGCATTACATTAACAAATTTTAGTCGAAGATTAGCATCATTTGGCTTTAATTCTTGCGTTAACTGAATTTTATAAGCTTTAAGATGCAAATCATGATGCAAAATCCTCCTTAAAGTGGTCCTCTGGATATTCAAGGATTGGCTTCTTTTGCGCGTCGATTGCTGTGGATTTTGTTTTATTGAATCACTAACTTGTTGAATTGTCTCTGGCGTCCGTGCTGACTTTGGGCGACCTTCATTTTTTATTCTCACTGTAGATCCGGTTTCCTCAAACATTTTGACCCATTTACGAATGGATTTGGCACTTGGTGCTTCAACAACATCTCGTAAACCAAAATGAGCACGGTACACGCGCCTCGCAATTGTCACAGAATTATTGTTCGCATAATATGCGCGAACGCACACTGCACGCTGAGCTCCAGTGAATGGCTCCATAGCGACTAAAAATTCCACGAAATGGCGCGTCTTACCACACCCCCTGCGTCTCCGCCCGCCCGCTGGATTTTAAGATATAGACGAAACAAACCGGGAACACAGGAATGGCCCACCCTGTATATTGTATAGCATAAAAAAGTTTCATTTAAAAGTGGATTCAATTGAATGGAAAGGTAACAATTAATAATCCTACTAATATAGGGTCTTTCATTAAGCGTGTCCTATCTTTAAATTTAAATAAAACAAAGTGTGTAGAATGAATAAATGACAACCAATTTGACAGATGTAGCTTCAACAAGATGGCCGCTACCAACTGCCAAAGTTCGGACGTGCCTATTGGAAGACCCTTTACAAAATAAAAACAAAACTTAATATTATTTAGTATTTTACAAACCTATACATTATAAATGAGCTGTTGTATCTAAAAACTGTCTCATAAGCCCACACAGCTCTAACAGGGCGGCCTTGATGCCTGCAAGTTCATTGTTCCCGACTGTTTCTCTCTCTGCACGCCCCTCTTCAAGTTGAAACAATCTTCTTTGGAAGTCTCGGATTCTTGGGACATTTCGGCTTCTTCGGACATTTCGGCTGCTTCGATCGTCTCCGGTTTCCTCCAGTGGGATGTGTAGGTTGTGAGGCTGCAAAGTAACATTTCTTGTTTAAATACTCCAGCAAAAAATGCTTAAGACACTTGAGTAGGTTCAACACATTGTTGCTTGCAAACTGAAAATGTTCCTGGACAACCCCAAGGTAGCACATTAAACAATCAATCAAAATGTCTATTATTTTGCCTCAAAAAATGATTTTTTGTATTAACTATGATTTTACTTTCAGCAGAAACATTTGATCAAGAGGTATTAGAAAATGAAGGTGCCAGTGACTTATTAATGGGCCGAGCATTAAGAGATCAATTGCCTAGAAGACTAAACTCAAGACGAACATAGAACTAAGTTTATAAATAAATTTATGATATTCCAGAGTCAGTTAGTGTTTAAGTAGGTAGTCAGTTACTAGTGAATATCATTCTATGCTAACCATAACCTACCTAAATTACTTAACTAAAGCCTGTAAACTGAACCGATTTTTGATGAATTTTAATATAATTAGATAGGACCTACGCGGGTGAAACCGCGGGGTGTTGCTAGTTTATTATTAGTAGGTATTTATAATCTATGAAATAAAAAGTACCTATTACATTTGCTAATGTTTATTTTTTTTTTAGCTTTCACCAAGGTATATTTTATACTATGTATTTTTTTTTCTAAAACATCGACAATTCTATTTCCTAATAATAAAAACTGTCCAAATAAATCTAACCACCGTTCCTGTATATTTAATTCTACTTGTCTTAACCTATTCCTCTCCCGCTCCGTTTCTTGTTGGAAAGCTCGCCATTCACAGTCAGATCTCACAAAAGCTTGCCTTGCCAGATCTGACTGTGTCTGTGTACGGGTCCTCCTTTGGATTGGAGAGGACGGGTCATGCAAACGGCCTCTACGCCGCCGACGAGGTGTTAGAGGCAAGGGCGTGGGACTCTCGCGGTGCCGTGCACTGGTGGATGGTAGAGCCTCACCTGTCCCGCTCCTATTCACCACAGGCTGGCCTGCAATAGTACAAAACTAGATAACATATTTTTAAAACTTTGTGAAAGAATAATATTACTGTTAGAGGTCTATTTTTACTACTACTATTACTAGGTACAACAGTTACTAAAAAATTGATAGAAACCTGTTTCTTCCTGCACTAATGGTCTGGAGATTGCAGCTGGGTTGGGCGGAAAGACTGTGGGATGAGCCGATGTCCCGGGCTGATTCCAGTCTTCCACGGCTAAAATAGTTTAATAAAAACAATTAAAATATGTTCAGAGACAAAGTATTTTAGTGTTTAATTAAAGTGATAGATGCTAAACTTACTGGTACTAGTGTCTTGTTCTTCATTTATCTGCTCTATCACTATAACAGTTTCATTTGTCTCAGGTGGTGGTTCAGTAAATTCTTCCTGTAAATTAAATTACATTTAAAAGTTATAAATGTTTAGGTAGTATCAAATTAATAAATAAAACAAAAATAACCCATTAGCCTACCTCCAACCCAATCTCAGGAATGGTATTAATTCCTGAAGCAGCTTTAGGACCCATTATAGCAAGGACTGTTTCCTCTAAGTCGGTTAGTTTTAACTTAGAAGCTGGACCACCACCTGTTCCCCGAGCAGCTCGGTTTATTCGTGCAGCTTTTTTTTTGTATTATTTTTCAAGTCACTCCACACCTTTATTCCACCACCATACACAAACAAAGAGATGGTACAACAAGGACATGGTAGACAGGAAACAATGATAGTACATGAAAAGAAAAAAATGGTGTTTTGATATGACAAAGAAAATGAGAGAAAAATAAATGTAGGCAAATAATAAAATAAATAGTACACACCTTTCTCCATTTATCTACAGGCTTTGTATCTCCAGTAGCATCAGCATTTAAAAGATCCGTTAATTCTGCCCAACGTTGTATGTTGGTGGCCCTTCCTTGGGGCCCTTCAGTGGGGTTGCTTAAGTCACCATTTCTACAACAAAAAACTTATGAAAGATCTACCTTAACACATTACACAATATCGCATTCCTTCTATACTCTTCCACTTTAACTAAACCACTTGAAACGAAATATTTCTTTATAAAAAATGGTTTACAATCGTTATACCTAAGTTAGAATACCTTTCTCAACTAGAAAATATGTTTATTCACATACCTTTTCATAAAATCCACTAGTAATTGAAACTGCGACGCACTGGTTCTCATTTTTTATTTATAAAATATTAGGAAAACGTAATTAAAACAAACTCGAAGTCTCAAACTCTCAACTCAAACCAAACAACAAAATCAAATTCAAAGACAAATCTGTCACATTGGCAAGATATAACCAATCTAATTTAAAAATTATTATAGACTTCAGCTCTATGCACTGCTCTACGACGTTTAAAATAAGTAGGGTTACTAAGTTTTTTGGGAATATCTATCGTACTCTGTCTTTTGGGTAAAGTTAGAAAGAAACGGCTAAATTGGGTGTGAAGTGAGCCACGTCACTACATGCATACCAACATGACAACACGAAAACTACACTAATAGGCTGATTACACCTGCCGAGTAGACAGGCGAGTCAGTGCCCTCGGCCGAGTGCTCGGTATTTGTAAACACATGCTCCAGTGCTCGGCCGAGCGGTCGGCCGAGCAACAGGCCGAGAGAGTTACTCGGACCCCAATCTTTTTACTAGGCCGAATACCCACCCCCCGCTTCTCCGCACTGTCTCGCTCGCTCACACGGTGCATCTGAACACGCGCACTCGGCGACCACTCGCCACTCGATGCGTACACGTTTTTTCTAACGCGCATTGTGTTTGTTCGCACGTGAAAATGTCTGCTAAATGGGATTATGAAATTACTCTCAAATTTATACGATTGTATAAATCGCATCCCTGTTTATGGGATTTTTCTTCAAAGGACTATAAAAATAAAAACAAACGTGATGCTGCTCACGTAAATATTATCAAAGAAATGAATATTTCTGGTTTTAGTGTTCAGGACGCAAAAAATAAAATTAAGAACCTGAGGTCCACTTATTCCCAAGAAAATAAAAAAGTAGTAGATTCCAAGAAGTCTGGAGCGGGTGTCAGTAGTATCTACGTATCAAATATTAAATGGCTACATGAGATGGACGAGGTTTTTGCAAAAGATTTAAAGAAACCAGTCTATGAAAACGTAAGTACTTTATTTTTGTTTTAATATGTTTTAAAAGTAGTAAAATTATGATATCATTCTGTTTTGCCATAAAACAGCTCCTGCTCCACTAAAATAATCTGCATAGTTATCACGCAACTGTTTTGCTGTTCTTGATGCATAGTTTGTGTTATGGTCGGTGATAGATGGTAGACCAGCTACGAGTTCTCTTCTCCAAGTACCCTCAATAATGGTTCCGGAACTCTGATCTTCATGGTCAACGCAGCCCCTTGGAAAATAATGACCGGGCGTTGTGAGACGTAACCAGTTATGCAGGGCACATGAGGCGCGAATAATTTTTTCTGTTGTTGAGACATCAGTTGGTATGGGCTTATGAAAAATTCTGAACCTACTAGCCAGAATACCAAAAGCATTTTCGACGATTCTGCGTGCTCTGGATAATCTGTAATTGAATATTTTTTGTTTCTCTGTAAGATTTGTGCCACTGTAAGGTTTTAATAAATATGTTTTTAATGGGAAGGCATCATCTCCGACAAGGAAACCACCTTTTGGCAACAAGTTATTTTCAAGGCTATTACGTAATCTACTATTCTTGAAAATCCCTGCATCTGAATTTCTTCCATTTGCACCAATATTTACATATCGAAAACAATAGTCATAGTCAACAACAGCCATCAGAACAACACTGTTAGAACCCTTGTAATTGAAGTATTCACTCCCACAATTAGGAGGTGCTTCAATTGTCACATGCTTGCCATCTATGGCTCCATGACATCCAGGAAAATTCCATTTAGTTGCGAAGCCTGATTCTACTTCTTTCCATTCTTCATTGTTCACTGGCACCTGAAACATAATAAGACAAACAATTAATTGTACACATAAACTTAGAATTTTGAAACGTACTTTGTGAAGAAAATTAATATTGAATATTTTTTAGGTTCAATCAACGAACAATGAAGCCACAGAATCTCAAGCGAGTGCAAACACACAGCCAGCCACAGAATCTCAACTGAGTGACTTTGCGGTACCCACTAATAACATTTCTTCGGTAGTATCTCAAGAACCTAAAAAAACACTACGAGCAAAGAAGAGGACAAGAGATATAGTGACAGCTGTTTCTGATCTAAAAAAAATTAATGAAGACATTAATAACTCTGAGGTAGAAACAGTATGGGACGCTTTTGGAAAGAGTGTTGCAATGCAACTCAAAACCTTGTCAGTTGAGAATGCTTTGTTAGCCCAATGTCAAATTCAAAGTGTTCTGACTGAATTTGGGATAAAAGACCACAGAGAAAAGACTGCATCCCATTCTGCTATGTCCAATTATAGCAACTGCAGGGGATCTTCTGCACTTTCAGATGTTAGTGATATTAGCTTTGTTGATTCACCCAACATTTATTTGGCCGAATCCATTGCATCTCCACCACAAGAATCACCAGCTTCAGCATCAGAACGAATCATCTTTGTCTCACAACCTAGAATAGAAACATCAGCAGCACAGGTAATATTTACCTCATCGCCTACGATGGATTCATCACCGGCACAACTCATTTATACAACACACCCTGCAATAAAACCAGTTACTACGACAGCTTCATCCGCTACAGAAAATTCTAATTATGATAATGACATAATAACTGCTGCCATGAATGCGGCTTCTGCTTTTCAGTCTAATTTGTAAAAGCTAATTATTCATGTGTTTTTTTTTTGTTATGTTCCTACTTATCTAAATAAACTAATAAGTATTGCAAAAAATATTTTTATTTGCTAATAGGAACCTAACACAAGAACAAAACTACTTACCTTCAAGTAATTCTCCAAATATATGTATATTGCTTCCATTACTTCTGGGATAAGTAATGATATTGCAGCGCGAGATATTCGATAAAATGCTTGTAAATAACGGTAGCTTATTCCTGTTACTATGTAGCATAATGCTATTTGCAATTTAATCCTTGCAGGTATAGCTTCTCTTAAGACAGTATCTTGTCTTTGTATCATTGGTGTAATGTTTTCTAACATTGTGTTAAAGTTTTCTACAGTCATTCTCAGAAGGGCTCTAAACTCATCAGGGTCTTCTAACTGTAGTTCACGAAATATAGTGTTTGTAGCACTTAATTCAGGCCTTCTTAAAATCCATGGTCTCGTCCAAATACGAGATCGCTTTTGAGCCAACAATTCTGTTAATTCTTCTACCAGGAGAGGTATAAGTGTTTTTATGGATTTTCTAATTAGTTTTTTTCGGTCCATATCCGTTTGACTTGTCCTAGTACTGGAAAAAACTGAACTGAATGACTGTCTCGCCGCAACTTCAGAAAAAACGTGTAAACACTCACTCGGCCACAGCACTGTCTCGGCCCACTGACATTTTGCTGTCTCACCGCTCTACTCGGTAGGTGTAATCAGCCTATAACTATCGAGCTATCGATAGCGAGTAAAGTAAACGATAATGTTACTCATGGTACGAGTTAAATCTAAAACTATTCGATGCCCGTTTATACGCTATCGACTGTAGTAACGTAATGTAAGTTTTCGATATCAACCCATGGTAATGGTACAGGTTTTGCTCCCGAAGTCTTCTTCTCACCGTATTCTCACTTACAACCACTCCACGAGTGTCCCTCAGCCTGCCCTGCACATCAACAGCAGAAAGATGCCGATTTCTCAAGAAAGTCAAGGCAATAAAATGGTCATCCGTCGTGTTTGTGACACGTCCTCTTCCAGATCCTGGTCTCCGGCGGTACTCTCCCGTCTCTAAGTATCGTTTATAAACTCTGATCTGACACTGCTGATCGACTCAAATTAAAGCGCTATCCACACATTTCCGGGTCAGGGCTATCCGTGTTCCGAGTAGATCGTTTCAGTGTTCCCATCAGGGACGTGCCATCCGTCACCCGTGTTCACACATATCAGGGAAATCGGTATCAGTGTAATCTGTTTCGTTAGCTAATACGCACACAACACGATGTCTTTGTTTAACCAAGAAGAGTTGGCAATGATTGCAATAGCGCTAGATGAAGAAGAAGCAGATGACCAAGAACACTATCAGCAGGAAATAAAACGTATTTGGGTATGTGAGCTATGGGAAGATAGAGAAACTGCAGGAGAATTTCACACATTATGCCAGAAACTCACGCGACACCCTAAATATTATTATGATTACTTCAAAATGTCAGAATCTACTTTTCACCTGCTACTACAAAAGCTACAAGATGCTTTGAGAAAAAAAGACACTTACTGGAGACAATCTATATCGCCAATGGAAAGACTCGCTGTTACGTTAAGGTAAGAGTAAAAATAAAATAATTAATTTTATTTTTTAAGTATTTTTTTTAGTTACTGATGAAAGGGGTTTTACACATCAAATTATTTTTAAAAATTATATGTAATTACTTAATTAGGCTTGAAATTCCGAAATGTACTGTGATAAGGTGGAGTCATCTTTATGTACATTTTTGTTTTCTGTATCCTTAGAAGAATTTTGATTATTTGTAGGATTCAGAATACTCTTGGATAAAGTTTCAGGCTCTGCTGATTTTCCTTGCATACTCGTTGGAGCACTTGTAGATGTATATGGACTTGGTTGTGTAATTTCTGGTAATTCTTCATGCACTTGTAAATTACATCCTGTTCCGGCAGATGGGGTACTTGTCTCAAAAATTATTTGTACATCATTTTCAACATTTTGTACTTCCATATGTCGCTCAAACATGATCATTTCATATTTTTGTACAATACTAAATATGTCAGTCTTCGCTAAGTTTTGGTAATACGGTGTAAGATTTTTAAGAGTGGGAGCAATGCCATGCAGAAACTTGTCAATAGGATGTTCCTCTGTACTGTAATTTTGATTTTTCTTTAATACATACTCCAGCAAAGTAGCAGCAGCAGACTTAGGTTTGTCACTTGTTTCCTGAGAAGATGCAAGAGAACTTGAAGATGCTGCTGGTGAAAGTGATCCTGTTCGATGGGATGAATGAACTGGCGATGGAGTAGATATTACCACTTCTTCGTCCGCCAAAGCTGATGGAGACTGTGCAGAGTGTGGAGAACCACTGTTTAAAACCGTATCTAAAGTACTATCTTCACTTTCAGCACTTATATTGCTAATTGTTTCTCTTTCTTGAAAATATGGCCGAAGAAATGACAACTCCTCATGGTATTTATAACGTTTTTGTGATTCACGTCCTTGGCCACTTCTCGTTGCTGTATTCTTTATGGATTTACGGTAATGATCCCGAATATTATTCCACCGCGATTTGCACACCGATGCTGGAAAGATAATAAAACAGTTATTTATATAGTTATAAATATAGTATATAGTATAGATAGTTATAAAGTAATTTTATACAAGCTTTCCCTAGTTTAGGGTCAGAAGCCCGTGTGTGATTATCCAAGGTATCATTATCATTAAAAAAAATACAAAAAACCCGACGGCGTACCGAAACAACTGAAAAGAAAAAAACAAGTTTATTTAAAATGTAGACCTATTCAACTTTACAAAATAATGGTCCCCGACTGTTAAAGTTGCTATTAACAGAAGTTGACTGCTATATTTGTTTACTTTGGGTACGCAGTCGGGTTTTTTTTTTAATAATTGATTTTTATTTTGGTGTTTTTAGTTAGGTTGTGGTTTAATTATTTTTTATTTTATTTTCCTGTAAGATTTTCGGGATAAAATGTATCTTATTATAATCCCGTGATCAAGACGAATCTAACGATACCTCATACATCAAAATCCATCAAGCCGTTTAGGCTACAGGAGGCCACAAAGAAACAGGCATACATACATACACTCGAAATACATTACCCATTAAAAAGGAGAGACGGTTGGGTTTCTGGCAGTAGCACAGTCGGTCAGAGGCAGAGAAATCATTTACATTAATATTCTTACAAAGAAAAATTCATTAATTTAATTTACACATATATTTGTTGAACTATTACAATCACAATAATTTTAATCAGATATAAAATGAGATAAATAAGTTCCAGCAGAATTTTCTGTAGATATTGATGGCAGATTTTCGTCTAATGGAGCTTGGACTGTAGGAGATATCGATGGCTGCTCTGTACCAGTTGAGTCTTGTGATTGACGAGATGAATCCAAAACGGTCGATGCCGATGGTGGAATTTCTGTGTATTGTAACATAATTGGTGTTGAGGCCGATGACGAAGGTGTTGATTCACTAATCACAATCGGTGATGAGGCCGATGACGACGGTGTCGATTCATTATACATCTGTTCGAATTCCAGTTCCTGTACAACTGCAAACAGTCGTCCCTTTGCGACATGTTGGTAATATGGAGAAAATGTTTTCACTGTACTCGACAGACCATTGAAAAAATCATCTATAGGGTGTGATTTATTATATTCATTTTGCTTCTTTGCGTTATTTTCAAGAATGTACTTCATCAAGGTATCGGATGAGGATTGTTTGTGTGGAACTGTACGACGTTTACTGACTTTAGCACTGCTACGGTTACTACTTTGACCACTCTGTTGTGTTGTAAATTGATCAATCCTTTGTACTTCTGTGGCCCTGTCTCCTATAACCCCTCGTTCGCTGTCTGTGTCTCCTTCGTTTCTTATCTCTTGCATGGATTGATTATTGTATGTCCCTGTCTCCTGTGACTCTTGCTCTTGTTGTATCTCCAATTCATTTGTGTCTGCGTCGTCGTCATCGATGTTGGATATCGTTTAACGATCTTGAATGTAGGGTAGCAAAAATTGTAGAATCTCCTCATACTTATATTTCTTTATAACGGTAGAACTTTGCCCACTTTTTGTTTTTCTATTGTTTAGTGACCTTTTGAATTGATCTCTAATATTTGACCATCTTTTTTTGCAATTCACATCTGTAACAAATAATAATAATGCAATATTTTTGTGTTTCAGGTTTTTGACAACCGGGGATTCGTTTAAAACGATTTCATTGAATTATCGGGTTGGTCACTCAACTGTAGTTCAAATCATAAAGGAAACATGTCGAGCTATAGTCAACAGATTAATAAATGAAGTAATGCCACAGCCAAATGAAGAGACATGGAAAAGTATTGCTCATGAATTCCAAAGGCTATGGCAATTTTCAAACTGTATAGGGGCGTTGGATGGAAAACACGTTACTATTGAAGCACCAGCTAACAGTGGATCTGTATACTTCAATTACAAAAAAACGTATTCCATTGTATTGTTGGCATTGGTGGATGCTCATTACAATTTTATTTTCATCGATGTTGGGTCCTACGGCCGCAATAGCGACGGTGGTATATTTGCAAATAGTTCTTTAGGACAACGATTGAATAACAATTCACTAAATATACCCATCGGAAAACATTTGCCCAATACCACAATAACTTCACCGTATGTCATAGTTGGCGATGAAGCCTTTCCTTTAAAAACTTATTTAATGCGACCATATCCACGTGATCAGGCCGCTACAAATAGTGCTAATGCATATTTCAATCAGAGATTGACGCTGGCTAGACGACTAGTTGAAAATGCCTTTGGCATATTGACACAAAAATTCAGAATTTATTCTAGAAGAATCAAATCTAAACCAGAAAATGTGGATTACATTGTTTTAAGTACTTGTGTTTTCCATAATTTTTTACGACAAAGAAACGACATTGGATATTTAAGGCAAGATTCAACAGCTACAACAGACAATTCGTTAAGACCATTGCTCGCTCATGTTGGGAGGCCTTCTAATAATGGTTTTGAGGTTAGAAAAATCTTTAAAAATTATTTTGTCTCTGAACGTCATAACGAAATAATGTAATACTCAAAACGTAAATAAACGCATTAAAAATTCATAATCTGTGCGCGACAAGTTAAGACAGTGCTTTGAGCGGTCTATGCAGCGGGCATTGAGCACAAGTCTCAACTTGTCGCGCATGGCTAATAGATATGTTACTAAGGTTGATTAATAAAGTACAATACAATGTATCTGCTTACTTTTTTTTTGATTTCTTCGCTTATTTTGACCCATAATGAAGACTTATAATTGGAGTCCATATATTTCCCATCGCTCATATCATGCTGGATACTTCCTCACAGCCTCAATCAAACGTTCGTTGTTCATTTTCCGACGACGAACAAAACGTCAGAGCACTGCATAGCATCACTACCGACTGCTCGGGCGCAGCTCGGCGGCGCTGTATTCATGCAACGGGCCGTGGCCGAGCCGAAGCGGGACCGAGTTGTTTCCGAGCGTTGTCCGTTGCTCGGGCGTCACTCGGTTGCCGCTCGGTATAACGTGAGTGTGTTCATACAAAATATATGTAATATTAGTTGACCGTGCTACGGCCGACACTCGGCTCGGACCCGACACGGTCTAGCGTGAGTCATCCTTTATAGCTAAGCTAAGGTTCCCAAAGCGTTCGTTATACAGGTGCGTTTTATCGTATGTGTAGGTAGGTACCTGTTTTTATTGGGACGAATAAAACACATAACAAAGGAATTAAGTAGATACATACCTTAGCCAATTCTTTATTGTAATTGGTGCGCATGTTCATCAACTTCTTTTTTATTGTTTTGACTGTAGCCTTTTCATCGAAGGTTTTATAAATTTCCAACAACACCCGGAATCCTTCAGTACGAAGTGGTTGATTGGAATAATCTTTATGACTTTTCAGCCATAAATATGGCATGTCTCGGTACAAATCAAGAACATTGAAAAGTACTTCTTTTTCTTTCGAACACGCCATGGTGCACGCGGCCACAGCAAACAAACGTATACGACCGTCTTTGCTCTGCGGGTGCCGCGCACTGACTGAACGGTCTAAGTCTTATTACACTTCGCGGTATTCAGCAAGCAAGCGAGTAAGCACGGCCGAACCCATTCGGTCAGTCTAATTAGACAGGCTAACTTGCTAGCTCATATTACATTAAGCTAAATCTTAGTAAGACTGTCTGAATACCGCGTAGTGTAATAACCCCTTGACCAAATGCCGTCCAGATTCAAAGTGTAAAATTGCAGTCATACTTACAGATTTTGCGTCTTTTCTTTCTTTTTCTGGTTCGCCCTTAAATTTCCTTTTTTTTCGCAAATTCTGGTTGTACCACACTTATTATTTCTTCCATAATTAATTATTTCATTACAAAAACATTAGCGAACGCTATGAGCTGAGGAATGGCGGCCATGACATGCTCGTACCGTTCGTGATTGGTCGAATTGGATCTTGGCGAGTTAGATATACACTGACAGTGTGACTTGGGCGATTTTGAAAAAAAAAAGGGAAGCTTTATAGCCATTTTTCTATGAGAAATACTGGACTTACGTTTGTTTGATCAAAACAGACATATTTATTTCTGTGTGCAGATTCTGACAGACTAAAAATATTACGAAATGTCAAAAATGGACTTAGGCTCGATTGATATGTATCAACTAGCTGTTCTCAGTGGTTTCACCCACATGGTATATACCATGTGGGTGAAACCACTGAGAACAGCTAGTTAAAAAAATAAAACACATAGGTATTTATATTTATTTATTCAGTGTTCATTATAATTATGAGCAAATTTGGTATCACTCGTCATCATCACGGAACATATCGTCGATAATAGAACTGTCCATGGACTGGTCACAATAGTAAGAATGAGTTGGAGAGGGCTGGATTATAGGTGAAGACTGGATTAAAGATGAAGACTGGGTAGATGTAGTAGAGTTTTGTGTAGTGTATATATTAACATTTCCAGAAGAATACCCACAGTATTCTGCCGAGTAGGTTTCATAATTTTATATTATGCGTGTACTTTCTAATTAGCTGCAATATATCAGATTGAAAATCAAGTTTGCAACGTTCGTCAATTTTTTTTACGTGTGGAAGCAGCGACATCAAAAATTGTTTATTGGGATCATTTACGTTTGTCTATTGTATCATGTTTACGTTTTAAATATTCCGCAAGTGTTTTGAGAATTTCATTTTCAGATTTTTCTGCACTTCTAATGTTTCTGTTTTTTTTTTCGGGCGAGGTGTTTCCGCATTATTAGTTTCACAATCAGAAGCAACATCGGTAGACGGCCTCACTTCTTTTAAGGAATTCAAAAAAGATAGTTGCTTGAAGTAAATGTATTGTCTACTGCTTGATGTTTCCGAACCACTCGCAACATTCTTGTTTTTTGCATTTTCTCTATTAAAACTGTCGCGAAGACTTTTCCATTTCCTCTGTAATTTAGTTACTGTAACAAAAAGAGAAAAAAATAAAATTAAAGGATGAACACTTAAATTGCTGAACAAAACCTTCTAGATACTTCATTGTTTCAGGTATCTAGGAAATGGATGCTCGTTTGAGGATTTTGAACTCTCTTTTCACCGTGGGGCGTCTACAGCAAGGAAAATTGTACAAGAAACATGTCAACTAATTTGGAACAACTTCAAAGCTGTTTGTATTCCGGAACCAACCCAAGACATGTGGAATGAAATTGCCGATGGATTTCTTAAAAATACTAATTTTCCTAATTGTTTAGGCGCCATAGATGGCAAGCATATAAGAATTATTCATCCATTCGAAACCGGTTCCTTGTACTTTAACTATAAAATTTTTCTTTCAATAGTACTTCTAGCAACATGCGACTCGAATTTACTTTTTACGTTCGTGGATATTGGGGCATACGGTAAAGCATCCGATTCTACAATATTTAAAGAAAGTGATCTGTGTAAAAAAATACACAGTAAAACATTAAATATCCCATCACCACGACAGGTCGGTAATCGGCAACCATTGAACTATACATTTGTCGGTGATGAAGCATTTGGTCTCAGTGAAAATATAATGAGGCCTTATGCTGGAAAATATTTGGATTTAGGAAAAAAAGTTTTCAATTATAGGTTAAGCCGTGCCAGATGTTGCATTGAGTGTACTTTCGGTGTACTAGCAAACAAATGGAGAATATTACATCGCCCATTAAACACGTCTGTTCATTTCTTTGAAGACATTGTGAAAGCTTGTTGCATTTTACACAACTTCGTTCGCAAGGATAACAATTTTTGGCAGTACCTACAAATTTTGACACTAAAGGTGCTGTGTGTGTCCCCTGACTCGTGGCAACTGATGTTTCAGTTGGAGAAGATGTAGCAAAACTATTTAAAACCGTTTTCAGCTCGGTTTTGTAATCTAAGTACAATTCTTCAGCCTGATCATAGATACAATCATGTGTTTTTATTTGTAGGCCATTCTTTTCCAACAATTGTTGGTGAGTTGTTACAAAAGAGAACCATAACTGTTCTAAAGATTCTAACCGTACCTGCGGCGCATCTATTTAGTTCCTTTTCCAAGATAAGGCATGGTGTCAATCATGTACCTGGTCCCACTGTCACACATCATTTAAATTTTCAGACCGTACTTAGCAGGCTTGTTTGGTATGTACATTTAAAATTTACATCGACTACGGAACGCTAGTAATATTTCATCGATGGTAACGTTAGATCCAGGTACGTAAATTGTCCTTTATTCGTCCTCTAAATAAAATCATCGATTCGTCTAACGAGAGCTGCTTTTCGGGGTATATGGAGGTTTTCATTGCTTTGTTAAAGTAATTTATTAATGTTTCAAGTTTATCATATATATTGCATGATGCGTCGTTGAATTTAAAATACAACATCCTAAGAAGTATTAGGAAACTGTTTCGGCTCATACATTTATTTATATTAAATGTGACCTGATGTGATTTGGCCCAATAACTATTTATTTTACTGAGCCTCACTGTTCCCAAGAAAAAGACCACGCCCAAAAACGTAAGAAGCTCCTCCGCGTTAGTGTCCTTCCATCTTTTGAGTCTGCTTTCAGGTTTGAAGCCTTTCCTCAAGACGTCTTGGGCGTGCTCATTTGTCATGTTGGCTACCATAGTCAAAAAAATTACATCAAAAAATATTTTAAAATAGTCCATCGGGCTCATATCTTCAGGATTTTCAAAAAGGATTCCAGGGCTTCCTGTCAGCGGAATCCATATAGGTTCAACGGGTTCATGCACCCACTCGTCTAGGAAAATAGCAGCCCCTTCACTCGTCGACGCTGCTAGAGACTCATCTAACTCAGTAGAATCACTAGACCTGTAAAGATTATGATTTGATTCTTCTATATCTAATATCATTCACTACTTATTTTCGAAAAATAGACATAAGTATATTCTAACGTTTACATAAATTTACTCAAGCTTAGGAATAAGAACATAGGTAAATTAACTAGCTAGGTGTCAATATGATGATCCAAATACAATTGCAATTGCTTGGCAAATATAACATAGGATAAAGGTATACAAAGAATACGTAGGTATATGGTGAAAAGAAAATACCTGTCTAAATGGTCAGCATAGGAAAGCTCGGAGTCGCGAAACGTAATCTCTGAAGTATTTATTACTTAACGTACGGTGACGTCTTTCTTGCCTGAAGGTTTCCGCCTCTTCATCTCCGAAAATCATGGCAAGATTTTGCTCGACTTCGTCCATCTAAATGACAAGGCAAAATCCATTTTAGTCACTCCACACATCCATCATCATTATTTCCCTGCCCTTATCCCACTTTATGTGGGGTCAGCACAACATGTATTCCTCTTCCTTTTCCCCCTGTCAGAAGTCATCTCAACGCTCACTCGCTTATTAATTGCGCTATAATTAAATTAAATATAATTTCCTTAGCATATTTTCGATCGGTGCTTCACTAATGTCAAACACCTTGATTTTGATCAGCCTCAGGCCTTTATCCGTTTCTATTTTCATCACGAACGACTTCCCAAGCAGCTTATTATTCTTTTTCGTACATTCCCGCTTCTGTTTAGATTTCCCCGATAAACCTGAACGCTTAGTAACTGGCGACCTTTACTTATGTCTGGAAATGTTTCATCGAACCCCTCTAAAGGATCTTCTTGCGAAAAACAAATGTTTTCGTCGGACATCTATTAATTGTAATTAATATAATCACTATATATAATTTTCATTTTTGTGAACGAGTGATAAAAACAAATGTCTGAATGTGACCCATTCTTCGTATTTCCCAGAAAACTTTGGGATAACAATTTTTGGCAGTACCTACAAATTTTGACACTAAAGGTGCTGTGTGTGTCCCCTGACTCGTGGCAACTGAAGTTTCAGTTAGAGAAGATGTAGCAAAACTATTTAAAACCGTTTTCAGCTCGGTTTTGTAATCTAAGTACAATTCTTCAGCCTGATCATAGATACAATCATGTGTTTTTATTTGTAGGCCATTCTTTTCCAACAATTGTTGGTGAGTTGTTACAAAAGAGGACCATAACTGTTCTAAAGATGCTAACCGTACCTGCGGCGCATCTGTTATCTCTATTCTGTTATATCTGTTGTTTTAGCTAAATTTAACACATCAACAACGTCTAGGGATATTTGGGATTTTCTCAATTTACTCAAGATTTATTACAAATAATATGGAACATGTATATATTTTTAAAAGCCCTTTTATCAGACTTGACCTTAGAATGAAATAAAAATATTTTTTTGCTTAAATAGAATTTTATTTAAATAAAAACAAAAAGTGAAAAAATTGTTAAACTAAGGAAGAATGTGTTTTTTAAGAAAAAGTGAAAAATTAAGCGAAATGATTTCGATTTTTGCAATTATACGAAAAATCAGTAGCCAGTAACCCACCACTAATTACAGTGGTAAACTAACCACCCATGACGTTAACAACGGTTCTGCAACGGTTTTTCATGCTTTGAATCAAGTTATCAAAATCTTGCTGCGGGATATTGTCCCAGGTCCTGCTAAAGCCCCTCGCCCACCGCGACTTTTTGTAGCGATGCTGTTGCGCGTTCGCATCGATACAGTCGCGATGCGATCGCTAGCTATGTGCCCTCGCCCACATAACCACGATTCAGTCGCGATGTCAACGCGATACCGTCGCGCTTCTGCCGCGATGCAAACGCGATTCAGTAACGGCACAAAAATGCCTGTGGTGATCGCTACGGTTGCAAGATGGACTCCGTTGAGGCAACATTAGTCACGTTGTCTTTGGTGCTGCTTTGTAAGCAGCCGAAACGTGGGAAACGAAAGCGGCGTCAATATTGGATGCACTCATTTAACGAAGAGAGATTACTTGGTGGACATTACGTAACAACGTTTAAAATACTAAAAAAACTATGAGCATAAATTCAGAAGTTGTTATAGAAGGACTTATTCGACGTTTTGTGAATTGCTTTCCATTATAGAACCAGAGTTGACACGCAGAAATACAGTGATGAGACAGTGTAGCTAAAGAACGACTAACAATAACTTTAAGGTAAGAAAAACCAAATATTATGCTAATCAAGTAACTTTTAATAGTTTTTGCATAGTGGTACTGTTATATTATAGTCACAACTAGGCACATTAAAAAAATACTAAATTATAATTCAAGATTAATCATAGACACATTATTAATTATTGTCACGTTTGTAATATCTTGGTTTTTATTTTACGGCGAATATAGGTTTGTGATAATATCAGAGTCTTGTGTAGAATCATCGTTACTAAAATTATATTAATTATTATTTAGTTGCGATGAACTACCTGCAGTATTGGCATTGGCAGCAGCAGGCGTAGGCGGTGTGTGGTAACGAACGACAAACGCACCGCTTCGGCACTGCAGCGGTCCGATACGAAACGCATAAATTGAAAGAGCCCTAAGCGGATAACAACATTTCCTACTGGCCCAAAATCTGGCTCATCTTGGAACCGCTCATTTTCTTGGCCAGTGTAAATTTTGAATTTGTGAGCATAGCCTTTTACACTGCACATAACATATAATTTGAAACCCCACTTGTGTGGTTTGTTAGGTAAGTATTGTTCATCTGCTCATCAATAGATGATCTTTGCTCCATTGGAACTGATGCAAACTTTTCATTTAGATGGCTAATCATGGGCCTTATCTTATGGAGCCTATCATGTTGTGGGTGGTCCCTTGGTAAATGATTTTCATTATTATTGAAATGCAGGAATCTACGAATGGTTTCGAATCTGTTCACAGTCATTATCTTCTTGATTGGTTCAAAACCCACAGTATTGGACCAGTAAAGACGAACATTGGGATATTTTATAACTGACATGTATAATAGTGATGCAACGGAACTGGCATAACGGAAGCAGAAACGGAAACAGATGTCAAAAGTAAATCTTAACGGAAGCGGAAACGGAAGCGTTAACACTATGAAAAAAAAGCACAATTGTACATTTAAAACTTTTTTTATTAAATTTCTATGTTAGTAGTCAAAATTAAACAGCGGCAAGTTATATTTAATAAAGAGTAACTTGGCCGCTTTTTCACCTTTCAGCCTATTTCGATGTTCTTCATATATTAAACCAGCTCCGCTAAATAATTGCTCGCTGGCTACACTGCTGGGGGGAGCTGATAAGTATTGGCGAACTATTGGCAAAATATTATTATATTTGTGCGCATTTCCATTCCACCACATAAGGGGATCCTCATGAAGAGGTAGCCTTTTTTCTTTCTTGTACTCCCGAAGGTGTGACTGTATCTTTAAAAGTAAATTGTCACCATCGTCAGCTGTAGAAGAGTCCTCCTCCTGGTCTTCATTTACACTTAACATCGATTCCAATATTTGCAATGATGCTGATGATTTGGAAGTAGAAGGCTGGACTTCAATGTCTTCAATTGCAATTTGAGTTCGGCTTCTTTTGGGGGAAGGTTCGCAGTCATCATCTTGGATGGAATTGGATTGTCTGGTTCTAATAGTGTTAATCGTCATATTAAGTAATTTAGATTCAACCTGCTCTGCAATGACGCTGGTGAAAAAATGCGATTTGTATCGCGGATCCAAATACGTCGCAATAGTGTATTTGTCGTCTTCGACCAGGTTTCCAAATCTTACACTTGAATTCAATTCATCGCGTAATTTTGTTATAAAATTTATGAATTGTTCTGAAGTATTAGGTTTCGTCTCTTCTTGTTGTAATGTGGTCTTAAGAACTTGAATTAATGGTATGACTGATGAAATACTGATTTGAGAACTACTTAGATTTCTTGTTATTTCTTCAAATGGCTGCATCAATTGCACAAATTTTTGAATATTCATCCAGTCTTCGGGGGATATCATCGCGATTGGATTTGCGCTTAGGTACAAGACAAGCGAATCTTTGAGTTTTGAAAACCTTGCCATCATGTAGAATGTGCTGTTCCATCTGAAATTAAATCAAATCAATTCAATTTTACTTGCTAGAAATATGATCAATAAATAGATGGTCACAGAAAATAAAATGTTAGATATTTCACCCAATGATGGCTTGCAAAAATTTATACAAAATTAAATGTCAAAATATTAGTTCTTTTCAAAATATAAATCCAAATTCAATTACCTAATCTTAAAAATATATTTATTTATAAGTACAATCAAAAAACTCCTATAACTCATAAAAACATTTGCTTATTAGTAATTTAATAGGTATTTATATTTACCTTGTAGGACAATCCTGAATGACAGAAAGAGGAGACTGATTAAGGCGTTCCTTTTGAATTTTTGTAAGCTCTGCCTGTGCGACCAAGGAATGATTGAAATGGGTGGCAATTTTTTTCAATTTAGCAATAAGTTGTAGGAGCCACTCTTGAGATTCAACACCTGCTCGTATGCACAGCTGAATTTGGTGTATTGCGCAACTGATATCCTCAAAGCCTGACAACTGCATTGCTCTAACCATGTTGGATCCACGATCACGAACCATGCAGTGAACTTTTTGGCGATCAATGCCCCATTCTTCAAGAATCGTTTGAAACTTTGTTGATATTATGGTGCCCGTATGACGTTCATCCATGACTTCACATTTCAAAATTATAGTCTTTTTGCGAAAATCTTTTGAGATCCCATGAGCAGTTAAACTAAGCAATGAAACAGCAGAATGAAGTTCCGACCATATGTCGCTTGTAAAAGATAACTTGTCAAATTCTTCAAGTAAATCTTTGGTTTTCTTTGCTAACTTATTGTACAAATTGTCGCACACATAGGAAGAAAAAAAATCACGGCCTCTTATCTTGTACTTTGGAAGAGCAGCTTGCATTACTCTACGAAATCCTGTACCTTCGACAAAATGAAAGGGTAAGTTTTGGAGGGCAATCATTTCAGCAATCGTACGATCCATTTCTTGAGATTTGTGATGCGATGAATCCCAATAATCCTTTACTTGTAGACTTTGTTGTAATGTTAATTGTCTTTTAGCGTTTTCGGTTGGAGTTAACGTAACCTACAATTACAACAACATAAATTGGTTACGATTACTTCACGAAATAAAACACGTATCCATACTAATATTCGACCACTAGGCCACGCACGACCTCACTTACTCAAAGTTGGTAAAGTAAGTAATAAATAAATATTAACTGACCATTTGTTTTTTCGTTTCCGATGAAAGTTTGACAGCATCATTTAACTTCTCAAACTCTGCAAACCGTTCGGCATGAATTGATTTTAGGTGACTCTTTAAAGCTGTAGTTGTGCGGCCTTTTCGCGAATACACTTTTTCACAAAGTTTGCATTTGGCACTCGAGTCGTCGATTTCATCAAAATAGTTCCAAATGGGACTTGTTTTTGGTGCAATAAGAGTGCAATTATGAAAATTGCACTATTATTGCACTAAATACAACTAGGTATCAAGCAAACAATAACAGAAGAAAAAACAACTGAAAATGTCACTACTCAAAGTCACGGGGCGCGGAGATGCGCATAGTGAACTAAAAACAATAATTAAATAAACGAACGAACTCGTTGTGACACGTTTGTTTACCGCGCGCCCCTCCCTCCCAAAATACGCGGAAGGGATTCGGTAATTATCGGCAGCACGCGCGCCTGGACGCTCGACGCTCGTGTCATTCGTCCACGCGCGGCCCCCGCAACCGCCCGCGCCGTGCCGCCGGCCGTCGCGTCTGCTGCACCGCTCGCTTTCTCCCCGCTTCCGTTCAGAGTTCTGTTATAAAATTTGCGGAACCAGAAGCAGAAACGGAAGTGAAAAAACATGCGGAACTTCTGCAGTTGCGGAAGCGGAAGCAGAGTTCTGTTGCAACACTAATGTATAACAATATTGCAATAAACTTTCTTAGTTCAGTTTCAGTCAAATTCAATGGTTTTGTCATATTTTTTTGAACAGAGTAGAGATTAGATTCTTCTACGATCCTCTCAAGTATTTCTAATGTAAGAAAATGTGAAAAAATACTATAAGGAGTACCTGTAGCAAATTGGTTGCTCAGTTCTGGTGGGTAGTTAGTGCTGCCAAGAAAAGCAGTCTGGTCTGAGTTCAAAACAAACTTTTTTTCTTCCAAATAAAGCCTCTCATAGTTGCTCGGCGACTGGCTTGACTTGTGGAAGGAAATGGAACCTGAGGCGCTTGTCTATCTGCAGGGGTGTCATTTATCAGTGGTGGGTCTTCTTCTGCCATGAGGTGATCATCATCACACTCAACGTTTTCCTCCTCTACCAGACTCTCGAGATCGTGCAGTACCGTCAAATGTGGTGACTATGTGCCACTTTTCAAGGTTTTTCTATCATAAAAAAATATATATGAACCCTACGCCAAAATAAAAAAAATGTTCTAGCTCTCTAACAATTTAGGTATAAGATTATTTAGTTAAATATCACTGAATTATTATAATTATGGCGAAAATAAATAATATTAATGGCACATTCTCGCCTACCTTGTTGGGGTGAAAATGTGCCAGCTTACAATTCCTTCAATATCTCTAGAAATAATAAATATTGCACAAAGTCACCTATTTGTATTTAAAAATTAGTCCAATACAGTTCGTGGGAGAATGAAAAAAAATAGAGTTGCCAGGGAAAAAATTAAAATATCAGTGGTAGAAATTTTAGTACTTTTTCGCATTACTTTTTATTCGATTAAATGCCTAATGTATGGTGAAATTTTGTTAACTTGCTTAT
This sequence comes from Scotopteryx bipunctaria, assembly GCA_949320045.1. Taxonomy (NCBI): domain Eukaryota; kingdom Metazoa; phylum Arthropoda; class Insecta; order Lepidoptera; family Geometridae; genus Scotopteryx; species Scotopteryx bipunctaria. Next base: position 1,907,606 of record OX439459.1, on the reverse strand, counting down.
AATACCCAATAATACCTACCTAATATAAATATGTAGGTGAAATGAAACGTGTAGTAAATAAAATAAAATCAAATTTACCCATAACATATTGTTATGACTAGGATTAAGTAAATTAAAGAAAAGGTTTATTAATAATACGAACTTAAGAATTAAAGAAAAACTAATTTACTCATAACATATTGTTATGACTAGGAAAATTTAAAAAGACCCCTCTTAGAAATAGATTTTGGTTCCTTGATGACTTGTCTTATTTTGGAATGATGATACCAAATGATGTCTGCGGGTTTGGGCCATTTCCACGTATTATATCCCGATTTTGCCATAGCAGAGATGAGCGCCGAGTCATTTAATATTCTAATTACTTTTCCAGGGTATAAGTTATTCTCGTATTCGACTTGAACATAATCTCCTTCCTTTAATTTCGTAAGATCCATTTTATTTTCTTCGAATTGTATCTCTGTACTTGTGTTATTGTCATTTTCTTTTTCTGAATCTTCTAAATCTTCTAAATCATACCAATTCAAACTGGCGTCGCTTTCCTGAAGGGACATATATGAATCACAGCTATCGTCTGAATCTTGATTGTATTTTTCTTTCTTTAAGCAAGATTTGGGTACCTTTTTTATTGATTTCTTTCGCTTATTATTTAAAATGGCAGTTGATGCGCTGAAACTACTTTTCTGTTGCCTTTCTGATGTTTTAGACGTGTAAGGTTGAGGCTTCCTATCAATCTCTGATTCTTTGGCGCTCCGGGGTTCAGTTATCTCATTGAGGGCATACCTACTGCAATGAGGAGTTGGTGAGGTAGAAATGTGTGTCGGAGTTGAACAGTCACTACAAGCAGCTTTCTCCATCGCTTGTTCTGAGGTTGGGTCATGAAGAGGCATAGTAGTATTGCTACTGACGGCATAACTACTGCATGGAATTGGAGAGGCTTCATGAGTACTACATGAGAGAAAAGGAGATTCATGTGAGTATGGTTGCACTGGAGTTGAGCAGTTACTACGAGCAGCTCTCTCCACCGCTAGCTCTGAGTTAGCGTCACACTCGGCATCTGATCCTTCATCAAAAAGAGGAGTTGATGGCGCAAGCTGAACTTCCATATCGTGTTGTAAATCTGCAGTAGTTATGCCTCGTCCTGGTGGAACATTGACCCGCTTCCTTCTTCGGCACTGTCGTGTTTCGGTGACTTGCAGCCTTGTAGCTTTCAAATTTTCTATGAAACTCTCACCTAACAATTCCTGGACAGGTACATTTTCTTCTAGTTGTCTATCCGGCAATCTTCGTAAAACTTCATCTCTACTATGCGGAAACAAACCACACTTTTTAAATCCGGATTTAAGATTTTGAGAAGAATTTGTTTCCATCTTTTGAAACATTTCCTTTAAAAGCCCGGGGAAATGATCTTTAGGCACAGATGAGCTCCTACTACCGCGGACATTATTCTTCCATTCATTTAGCGTGTTTCTCCACGCAATTTTCATAGGACGAAAATATGCAACATCTAGAGGTTGCAGTAAGTGGGTTGCATTCGGAGGAAGACAAATAAATGCAATGTTATTTGCTTCGCAATCAGCCATGACTTCCCGATTAATATGAGAGCTGAGATTGTCACCCACTAATACCTTTTTGCCGCTTTGTTTCTTTAAAATTGGTAACATCGTAAAATGAAACCAATCTTCGAAGCACCGAGCGTCGAACCAGCCCGATTTGGTACGGTTGTAACGAGCTCCTTCGGGCCCGTTCTCAGTCCAAGTCTCCCACATGTTTTCGGCTTTATAAACAACGTAGACAGGTGCCAGTTCTCCTGCTGCACTACCACATATCATTATTGATGTCGACGCTTTCGATGAGTTTCGTATAATAATAATAATAATAATAATAATAAATAACATCCAACAGTCATACATAGTCCTGACCCCACACTAGGATTCCCTGTGTCGTGGGTATCAGAAACTACGAGTACCATGCTACCACAACACCCAGACCCGGAAGAAATATTTGTAGAACATGCAAACATTTCTTCCGCAGCGGGAATCGAACCCGCGCCTCTTGCGTCTCTGTCAAGCAATCGCCCGCCACGCCACCGAGGCCGTAATCTCAGGATATTTGGTCCCACGCCTCACCAAAACCTTTACTGAGCCAGGGTCGTCCACAAGGCAGGTTTCGTCGTAGTTCCAGATATTTGTATCTGGTACGCCTTCAGTCTCTTTTTCGAAATTGTCGAAAAATTCGTTGACAATAGTTTCGTTTACCTCTGCTCGGCCATGAGTAATATTCCTTGCCATTCTATGAGAAAGAAGAGATTTATGGCGTTTCAAAAAGGAGTGGGCCCATTCTTTTCCCGGATAATTGTTTTTGAAAGTGTTAACTTTTCTACCCTGCTTGTCTAAATACGTTTTTGCAATCACACGTAATTCCGTTGGTGTGATCGGGAATCCGAACGAAGATAGTGCAACAATGTGGGAAATAAACCCTTGTTCTTCTGTTTCACTGAATACAGGTTGTCCTCCATGTTTTAAAGGCGCTTTGCCTTTCAGTTTAGAAGATAACGTATTGCGGTGAATCCCATACTTCTCGGCTGCGCCACGAACTGAAATACGTCCCGATTTAATCTCTGCTAATATAGCTTGAAGAGTTTCGTCTGTATAATTTTTATACGCTCTGGTTCCTGGCTTTCTTATATAATCCCGCGGCATTTTTTTAAGGTAGCGCTAAAATAAAAAATACATTAGGTAAGTACCAATAGTAGAAATACAGAAAAAATATGTGACAACACTATCAGTATGGAGATGGCACATTTTCACCTGCGTACTTTACTTTTTTTTTTTGCTTAGTATTTGTGCCACCATACCTAGACTTTTTCTTTTGATATTTAGTGCACTTAGATAACAATTAACTGTACTATTACTCAAACATACCTTGATAACGCCACCTGCGATAGTTTTTATTATACAACCAAAAGTTTACCACACACAACAAAACTCGACTTGTCACTTGAAAACTTCTGTCAAACTAGTTCATGTTTGGTGTTACCAGCTACTAATAACAAATGTCCCAAAATATCGTTAAAAACATTAAAAAACATATTTAGGCCACAAAAATGTGAAGATAACCACAGATAAAACGGGAATTCGTCAAAATTCAAAATAACTGCTTCATTGCATATTGTCACCTGCGAGGCACATAGTCACCACATTTGACGGTAAATCTTCTCGATTTTCATAAAAATGTTCATGATTTTCTGAATCGGACTCCTCAAGGTCATCTTCAGACCTTTCTCCGTTATTAATTTGGCCTAATTAATCTTCTATCTCCTCTAAATTCAAAGGTCGCATCTGCAAAACCGAAAAGTATATCAGATCACAAACAGTGGCTTAGTATCTAATAAATGGCTTAAACCCGTTTTCACTAACCTTAGGCGTCTCTTAATTTTTGGCCCAACGTGCTTAGGATACTCCTAGCGTTTAATTTGTTTTCACTAACCTTAGGCCGTTCCTAACCCCACTTAGGCGAATCTTAACTTTATGAGCCCGATTGGGCAGCGACTAGAGCTTAGGGATGGCTTAAAATGGTAATATTCTTTTTGTCATTGTTCTAATTTGAGGTTATTTCATTATTTACAATACAGTAAAGTAAAGTTTAATCCAGGAATTAATTAAATTGTACCGATTCCGACTGCACTTTTCACGATGACGGACTCTGTTTTGGATTTCCTTGAATTCTTAGAAGATGTCGATTTCCACACCGAACGACATGCGAGGACTCGTATAATAAGAGCACGACCCGACTGGTTTCAAGATTATGATGAAATTGACTTTTTTAAAAGGTACAGGATGTACAAAAGTACCGCTATGTGGGTGCTAAATCGAATTGAAGATGATTTGGAGTATACAAGTGACAGGTGAGCAAGTGTTACTTATCTTTTTTAGGTTTATGTACTTACCTATATATTGAAGATTGAAGCAGCTAGCCCTTGTTTTGTCCCTCTACCTAGACCCACTATCTTTCAAGCTATTCTTCATAATTTAATAAATATCATCTGCCTATTCTTTCAGAAATGAAAGTATATCACCAATCTATCAACTGCTGATAACCCTGAGATACTATGCAACAGGCTCTCACCAAATAGCTATCGGAGACATGCATGGTGTTGCAGTGGCTACAGTTTCACGAATTGTGAAACGAGTCACCATCGCCATCGGAAAGCTCAGAAACCAGCTCATAAAAATGCCTCGAACACCAGAGGAAATACAGGAAACGCAAAGTGCATTTTATGCAATTGATAATTTTCCTTATGTAATTGGAACTATTGACTGTACCCATATAAGAATTCAATCACCAGGTTAATATTTAAAAGTTATTTAACCTAATGTAGATTGCAGCTACATAATAGATAAGTACCTACCTACATAGTTTTACTTGTTTTGGCTATTTATATTTCAGGGGGAAATGATGCAGAATTGTTTAGAAACAGGAAAGGTTACTTTTCTATTAATTGCCAGACAATTTCTGATGCTAACCTTAAAGTACAAAATGTTGTTGCACGGTGGCCAGGGTCAACACATGACTCTGCAATATTTACAAATAGTCAAGTTTGCCAAGAGTTTGAGTCGGGCATTTATGGACAATCTCTTTTACTAGGAGATAATGGCTATCCGCTAAAGGTTAGTAAAGTAGTTAAACTAGACCTTAGTACACCTTAGTTAAAGGATATGTGTATGACCATACACAGATTAAATTTAAAATGCTATTACAATTAAAAACATTTATTACAGTATTATTATTTACATTATTAGTACATTATTTACAGTAAACGAAACTATATTAATATAAAATAAACTAATTAATCGGACTTAAACATTTCTGAAGCTACTTTTTCTATTTCCTTGTTGTCAGCGTCTGAAACAAAGTAATTACCTATAATTAATATTTTTCTATTCCAGAACTATCTGTTAACACCTTACTTAAACCCAAGGACTCAAGCACAAGAAAGGTATAATAAAAGCCAAATCGCAACACGCAATACTGTGGAGAGACAATATGGTGTAATGAAACGACGTTTTCCAGCTCTTGCAATGGGCCTTAAGACAAAACTGGAAACATCTTGCAACATTATTGTAGCCTGCTGCATACTTCACAATATATGCGTAGATTTTAGAGAAGACACTCCTCCAACGCCTGATGAACTGGATGAGGACGTCCTGAACTCTACTATTCAGCAGGGACAATTAGATTATGAGCAACTGGCAAATGTACCAATTGTACCAAATGCCATTGACAGAAGGAATTTGATAACACAAAATGTTTTCTCTTCATTAATTAACATAGAAAATGCAATGTAATAGTTGTTAGGTACCTTGTATTTTTTTCAATAAAGCCTCTAGTATTGCTTGTTTTATTTTTTCATTTTGCATTTTTATTTTCTGCAGTTCTTCATTTTGTTTTAATTGTTGTACAATCAACTTAGTTTTTTCTTGTTCAGCCCGCAGGCGTTCAGCTGCAAAGCGGTTTGACACGCGTGCTTGCTGCTTTGTTTTTTCAGTCCGTTCAGTTGAGGCATTCAGTTGAGGCCTTCTTCTATCCTTTGATTTTGATACTGATGCATCTGCAGTTGATGCTGCAGCATCACTCTCAGCTACCTCAATAATTATCTGAAATGTAAAATATTATTATTGTATTAATAATAGAAGGTGTGTTTTGACTTGTTTACTGTGATTTATCTTATCTGAACACCCTAATGGTCGGCCGTATAGACTGCCGTAGATGGCAGTAGGCTCGCCATATTATGTTTACTTTTAAGCATAAAGTTAAATAAATAAAATTTATATTTGTTTAAAATCTAAGAAATATAACATAACTAGCTGCCCGGCCCGGCTCCGCACGGGTTAAAGTTATGAACGATGTGACTTTATGGATTGAATTTTACTTATATAAACCTTCCTCTTGAAATTATCTATCTCATAGTGAAAACCGCATTCAATTAAGTTGCGTGGTTTAGGGGGAGTTCGCAGCCAAACATAAAAGCGACTTCAATTTATACTATGTAGTGATAAATTATACACACCTTTTCTTCACCAAAATCCATCATATCCATGTCCAGGTATTCTTCATTATGTGAAGGTGAGCAATTTTCATTTTCAACTGAAAATAGCAAGTAGGTAAGTATTTGATTAATCTTTAAAATTAAAAAAGTGGACACTTTAATCAGGTACTTACTTATAGGCTCCTCGTCACAGTCATTTATATTTATAATCCCTGTGCTAGCTCGGCCTGTCATTTCCACAACAAGCTCCAGCACAGGGTCATCAATTGTTTTTGATGGGCCTCCACCTGTGCCGCTCACGGACTGTTTATTTGCAGCTTTATACGTTTTGGCTTCACTTTTCAGTTTCCCCCATAACTTTTTTAAAGTTTCTGTTGTCCTGAAATCAATGTTATTTGAAGATCAGTAACTACGAGCACAGAAAATACCACGAGACACTATGAAAATACCACGAGTTGTGTGTTCGGTGCAGCAGCACGTAACACGGTACCTACTATACCACGGTTGAGTGAAACTATTGTTTCACTCAACCCGACATGAAATGGCGAGAGGCTCAGTTCAACTCGTAGGTGAATCCCTCATCATCCACCTTGTCGTTACGTTGCGAGGACGCAGGTTACAACATAAAATAAAGTAGACTGATTTCACTTACCTAATTATCTCTCCACCGGAGTTATGGGCCCTGGTGACTTCGGCCCACGCCTGCTCCTTGCCTTTGTTTGACAAATTATCGTGTGCAGTCACTTTAGACAAAATTAGCTGTCCCTTTTCCCGAAGGACCCTCACGAACCGCATCTTCTCCTCCGCATTGAAGTTCTGGGTCCGGGTCCTTTTAGGTTTCATTTTGTTTTCTTGCATTTTCTGTTTAGCAGCACTTTATAAAACACAACACAACGATTTGTTTTCAATTTCAATTTAATTCTGGCTTTTTTACGAGCTTATCGGACAACCAACCAAACATCACTCTAGCATCCTAGAGTAGTCTGTGCATCACTCTGTCAAACAAGCAAACGAAACACAGGTTACTTAATAATTAAACGCACTGGCTGCTGTCAATGTCAAGGTGTCAATGCCAAGTGTCAAATATTTCGTTTCATTCGTTCAATCATTCTCTTAGCTAGGCAATGCATACGTTAGGACATCGTTTGTTAGTGAAAACGACAAGTTTATCTAGGTCATTCTTAAGCTTAGGCGCATCTTAACTAAGGCAGGCCTAACATGAGTTTAGTGAAAACGGGTGAATGTTGTAGATTTACAACATCGAAATAGAAGTAATTTGTAAAAAATACAAAACTTTTTTTCTCCAAACTAATTACTATACCGAAAAGAAGATGAACTATTACAAACAATAACAGTTTTTACACATATTTACCTTTAAAACTCCATTATTTACACCACAAATTAGTGATGTGCCGAGTACGGCTTGACTCGAATCAGACTCGATTCCTGCTTTGGACTCGCATACTCGAATACCAGTTTATATTGACTCGAGTACGCTGGACTCGAATCCGGTACTCGAGTCAGGAAGAATCGGTTTGTACTCGCTGACACGATTCTATTATGCGAGTCCAACTGACTCGAGTCTAGTATTCGAGTCAGTGTGACTCGTTGGTACTTGATCTCTGTTTACCTAATCAATGAAGTGACGTCTAAAGCCCCGTCCATATGCTTGGCAAACAATGGCAAACAGCAAACAACAAACAGCAAACACGAACATGTGGATGGGTGTTTGTATGTGTGTGCCTGTTCTTGTTTGTGTTTGCCACTGTTCGGCATCGGTGTCGGTTTTTCTTCGTAGATCAAAGGTTGTTTGGCAAACAGTTCGCGACGTTTCCACACGCTTGGTATACGTCAGTATGGCGCGAGAGCTTACGGGTGGTGGACGTTGCGCGCACGTCGCGTCGAAACATCGTTGGAGCAGGTTTTCGCGCGTAATCATGTCTGATTGGTCGGAAGAGACAACTCTTTTCTTTTTAGAAGCGTATCAAAATGAGCCATGTATTTGGAATTCAAAAGACACTAACCACAAAAATAGGCAGAAGGTACAGGATGCATGGACCCGCCTTAGTGTGGCCATGAAGAAAGAAGTGAAAGAATTAAAAGCTAAAAAAGAAATATTAATGACTACATTCAGGAGACACTTCAAAAAACAACAAGAGTCGATTCGTTCTGGTGCAGGTAAGTTAGTTTTGAATATTATCATTTATTATCATTGCTTACTTGGAATTCAAAGCTGCTTTTTAGAGTTCCGTAACCAAAGGGTAAAAACGGGTATCTATTACTAAGACTTAGCTGTCCGTCCGTCTGTCACCAGGCTGTATCTCATGAACCGTGATAGCTAGACAGTTAAAAATTTCACAGATGATGTATTTCCGCCGCTATAACAACAAACACTAATCAAAAGAATAAAATTAATATTGTTAGGGGGCTCCCACACAGTAAACGTGTTTTTTTTGGCGTTTTTATTGATAATGGTACGGAACCCTTCGAGCACGAGTAGGTAGTACAACTCGCACTTGGCAGGTTTTTATTGTTTCTTTTCATTATATTTTATATTGAATTTTACAAATAACTGCACACCTATAATATTCCCATACTTTTTTTCTTTCTTGGATCTCATATAATGTGTTTTATGTTTTAGGAGCAGACGATATCTATAAACCCATATGGTTTGCATATGACCTAATGGAATCATTTTTGGGGCCGATGTATACATGCACAAATAATATAAATACAGAGGAGGTAAGTAAAAATATAAACATTTTTTTCATAATGGTTTATTAAATCTTAATGTAAATAATAATTTTTATAAAGGATGTTATTTTGTAAAACGCCTGCCGTCTCAGGATCAATTCTACTCATGAACTACTTTCCCCTAGAAACATTGGTCAAAATACGAGAAAAAATTGGATGCTATTCATACAAATCGATTGAACAGTCAATCAAGATTGTATGGGAAGTTGAATTTTTCTTTCGTAATTCGATCTGTTTCTTAAGAAAAGTTATCCAGCTTCATGAGTAGAACTCACCCTGAGACGCCGGGCCTTTTTAAACAACACCTCGTACATGGCGTATCTAAGTGGATTTAGGTAGGTACTTACACGTATACTTTATAATATGCTATGTCGATCTTCTACAAAAATATGAAGTGAATTCTTCTCTTATCTGTTTTGCGTACATAGGTGACCTACGGGGTATGTTTGGAACATCCTGAATTGCATTATAATCACTTTCGTACCTTCGCCAAGATCCAGGTGTTATTAATTGGCCATTTCCATCAATTACATCAAACGTTCCTGGAGGAGTATATCTTTCTGGAGAGTTTTTCCGAAGAAAGTTGTGTATTAGCACACAGGTCATTGTAATTTCTGATACAGTACTCGGATCTAAATCAATTGGGCGACGATAAATTCGAAATACTGATGTTAAAACTCCAAACGTGTTTTCTACTACCACCCGCGCTTTCGATAAATTTTGATTGAATATCCTTTTTGGTGAACCGACGTTATGTTGTCCTGGGTAGGGTTTCATAACATGCTCACTTAGTGCAAAAGCACCGTCCCCTATGAAAACGTACGGCACATCAATGTCCGATCCAGGAAGTGGGCATGGTGTAGGAAAATCTATTTCATTTTTACAGATCTTTTGCCATAGTAATGAATTATTGAAAACGCCACCATCACTGATTCTCCCTTGGCATCCTATATCTGCAAAAATAAATTTGTAGTTGGCATCAACTAACGCCAAAAGAACGATGCTAAAGGTTTTCTTATAGTTGAAATACTCCGTTCCGCTATGAGGTGGACTTTCTATAAGAATATGTTTGCCATCTAAAGAACCCAGACAGTGCGGGAATTTCCTTCTAAATCCTCTTTCAATATTCATCCAAGCATTTTTAGTTGATGGCATCTGAAATAAAAATTGAAACAATTTGAGATATTATATTGATAACAAACTAAAATAATACCTATTATAACATTTAACTATATTTTTTAGGAAGTGCCATCACAAGAAATCCCGACTGAAAGTGCAGCTTTAGCGGAAGAAGGAAAAGACTTAGAAGATAGCTATTTAGGGCAGCCATCAACTTCGCAAACACCAAAACCACTGACATCCCGTCGTCGTCCTGCTACCGATACAGCGGAGCGGCAGATGTCTTCGGCATTTGGGCAGTTAACCAATATTTTAGCCAAAAGACAAAAAGAAAATCAACCGCCACCAAAGGAAGAAGATGACTGCGAACTGTATGCAAAATTGTTAGCCAAAAAGTTGCGAGAACTGCCTCCTGATGACAGAAAACTGATGATGTATGACATAGACACTTTATTTGTCAATAGAATTAAGGAGAAACAGATGCGTCAAACCGTATCTTCCTATCACTCAGTCCCATATCAAATGCAAATTGCTTCACCAATGCTAAAACGGCCGTCAACCTCCCAAACATCCTACACTGAATCTTTACCGAATACATCCCCTTATCTAAACCGTCCGTCGCCTTCCCCAACGTCGTATTCTGAACCAACGATTTCATACCAACCAGCAACATCCCAAATGTCACATTCTGAATCCTCAAAATCACCAACGCAAAACCAATCATCGAATTCTCAAACCAGCATTTTTCCCAATTATGTCACCAAACCGGACTATTCAACTTCAACTCCCACCATTCACATTATCTCCAATGAAGTAATTGCACCACAAACAGGACAAAATCTCATTAATCAAGCATTACTTAAAGCTTACGAAGACTTTAGTTACTCTGAAAAATGAATAATACTAAACTAAAATTTTCGGGAAGCTGTCACTTACCTTACTTACCTGTTTTTTTTTTTTTTTAAATAAATATGTTGTATGATAAATTTTTATGGTCTTTTAATAAATTAAAAACAAAAAATACCTTACCTTTATTTCGTCTCTCAGAACTTTGTTAATAGCTTTGCAGACTTCAGGTATGATTTTTGATATTATTTGGGGTGATACTTTGAATAAATAGTGTAAACTTTTATAACTGTCACCAGTTGCTATAAATCTTAATGTTATTGCTAGACGATATTTAGCTGGTATGGCGTCTCTGAAGTCAGTGTCTTGCTTCGTAATTATGGGAGAAATTTTGTTTAGCAAATATTCAAAATTTTCAAAACTCATACGGCAGAAGTTATGAAACTCTCCTGATGGTTCAAAAAGAAGCTCATTAAATTTTTCTTCTATAAATTTTCTAAAACAAGAAAAAAACATGAATTAGAACTAATTAAAACACTGCGAATTTGCCTACCCTATTTGTATGTTACCATTACCTACCTTGTACGATTTTTGTGAATTTTTATCATCCACCATCGCTTTCGTCTTCTTCTTTTTAGTTTATTTTGTTTAAATTTAAAATAAAAATAGGTCAACCCGAAAGTAATAGCTGCTACAAGCTCGTCGTCCGCCATGTTTGCCGATTCAGAGAATACTGACGTGTTTGCCAAGTGTGAGGGCGACTGTTTGTGTTTGGTGTTTGTGGTCGATGTTTGGGACTTTGTTTGTTGTGTTTGGTATTTGTATCAAACACCAAGCGTATGGACGGGACTTAATAATTCAAGTTTCGACCTGCAACTTTTTACTTTGTTTTCTTGGTTTTGTACTGTGAGTGTATTTTTGTTGTTTTTTTGCATTGTAATTAAACTTAATTTAAGTAATGGCGCCGAAAAAAACCTCTGGTGTTTGGAAATGTTACGAGAAAGTGGGAAAAAATTGGAATAGTGATTTGTGGCACAAATCACTATTCCAATTTTCACCTGCTACAGATTTCCTACGGTCAAAGATTTGTCGATGTCAAACTGGCATTTGACAGACGCAAAAGAAAAAAAGATGTTGCCACTAGATAAAAAATATTACTCTGATAGTAGTAATTCTGCAACTGTATGCATTGCGCTTATACTGAAGATTTTGAGGCCGTTTTAGTGGAATGTTGCAGTTTTACGTCAATATACATTTAAGGGTTAAGCTCAAGTATATTATTCAGTACCTAATAAAGATTGATTGATTAACCTCACCTGTATTTGTTTTTCCAATACTTGATTTAGTGCTGCACATACTTCAGGAATAATTGTTGAAATCGATTGAGGCGACACGTTGGCCAAGTATCTTAATGAATTGCAAGACGCATTCGGGCTGGTATTGCCATTCGTAGTTGTGTATCTTGTTTGGTAATTAATGGAGAAATCTTGTTTAGCAAAATTTCAAAATCAATATTTGACATTCGTGTAAACTTTTTAAATACTCCACTTGCTTCAGCAACTAGTTCACCCAATTGAGGATGCATGCTTAAACTGAAACAGAAGATAACAAGTAGACGATTACAAAATAAAACACTTTCATGTTATATTTAAAAAAAATAAGATAAATTTACTAACTTCGTTCTATTCCTATGAATTTGCGTCAGCCACCATCGCCTGGGTCTTATTTTCTTCTTAATTTGATTGCCAATTGTAGTGTTCACAAGATTATAATATGCTTATGCACACAAAACTAAAGCCGCTGCACTGTCGTCCATTCCGGATAACTATCGAGAATGCGAATGGGAAGGTCGCATGAGTGTAGATGCCTTCTTGGTCTCGCGCAATTTCTCGGCATTTTCTTTATAATGTAACATCCTCTCTTATTAAAATGCCTTCTAAGAAGCTTGCAGGGGGTGGTATAGATTCCTGGTACCGTGCCCATCCCAGAAACCACACCAAAGTCATAATATGAGCACAACTCCCTACAGTTCGCTTGCCAATTATGCATGTGCAATAATATTGCTGGATCCGTTGAGAACGATCTTCACCATTTAAATTCAATAGTATATAAGTAAAATATTTCCTATTGCTTGTGTCGCGAGTTTTTTTTCCCCTTATTAGCAGTTGGTTCTCATTAAACTTGGTGAGATTGGAATCAACTTCTATGCGGAATGTTCCATTTTGTCGTATGTGTTCCCTGTAATATGACCTTGCTTGTTTGATCAGGTAGGTACCAAGACTAAACATTATTAAATCTGACATTTCCATTACAGGGAACACATGCAGTTCAGGGAGTTTGGCATCTATTGGCATGAAATTGATGCGGTCTCTGTTTATTCTTCCACTTATTACAGACTCTGCTAATGTATTTGGTATTTCCAGACGATTTAAAGCACGGGTTAAAATTGATTGGTCATCAGGACGATTGGTTATAAGGGGGTGAAAATTATTCAGGAGGGCTGAAGCAATTCTGAAATCTGCCATCAGATTTTGGGAATAAACATTAAAATATATATTCCTGAATAATTTAAAATTCCTCTTAAACCGACCATTTACAACCTCTACCACCCACCTACACATAGTGACACATCGAGATTTATTTGCTTTTAATGTTGACAATTGTGTTTTTCCTGCCTCTAAACTCTCTGGGACGTTATTCACGATGACCAAACAAAACGAGACGCGGGAAAACGTGTGGAATTACCGTGTTATCGTATTCTGCATGACAATGTCAGATTTCATAAACGAGAGTAGGTGCGAGACGAGGCTCGTTTTGAACTGTCAAAATTACATGCTTGGTACGTGTTTTGCTGAAACTAGGTTGCGTTTTTACTTTTTATGTAAATGAATAAGTCTTCTTTAAACTATTTAACAGCAAAATAGATTATTTGTACAATAAATAATATAATCTAGGTACCATTGAAATTTTGTCCAATAAGTAATGCAGTTTGCATTACATCATCTTTAACTACGAGAATTTCTATAGTCGCTTCTACATCATCGATTTCAATGGTCACAAAGCTCCTAAAGACAGGTGTTACCGTGGTTACCAAAACCCTTGATAATTGGTAGTTGTGTATAAAAGTTATTCAAACTTAAGTTCCTAGCATCAGACTCTCGCATTAGACTACATTCACTACCAAAATCGATGTAGGCTGTGAAATGTTGGTCGTTTATCTCTACACGTTTGAAAAATTTACTATTACTGTCACAGGTAGTTGATATGGCCAGTGTCTTTCGTTCTTCGCTATCTGTGGATTTGGGGACCAAACGAGTGACTAATGGTGTTAATTTAAGAGGACACGTTACTCCTTTTCTTAATGAACATTCTTTATTAAAGATGAGACATAGGCGTAAAGTTCATTTAGCTTGTCTTCTCTTTGGTGTTCTTAAATACAATGAACCTGCTTACTTGTTTAATAGAGTTAATAAACTGTCTAGTTTGAGATCCTGCGAACGTCGTCAATGTTCGATGCAGCTCTCTACTCAGCGACATAGAACAGTAGCCTTTCGAGGTAGTTTTCGCTATGCTGCATCGAAATGTTGGAACAATATTCCACCGCCACTAAGGAACCTACAAAGTACTCAAAATTTTAAAATAAAACTAAAGGACTATTTGTTGAATTGGCAAAAAGAGCAGGGACATCTCAGACTTGATACTAGTGCAATCTAACAAAATGTATTTATTTTATTTATTTATTTATTTATTTATTTATTTATTTATTATTAAGGCACACAAAACAGAAAACAATCACATAATAAGCAAAGTACAAATAACACAAATTAAAACTAGATTGATTTCCAAAACATGTGTACACAGCATGATAATTAAAAAAGAAAACACAAAACAGTTCTGTGTAACATAAATACAAAAATATATGGTTAAAAAAAAAAAAAGAATAATAAGAAGGAAAATAAATCAAATTAATACAAAGAGGTAATAATAATAATAAATTAAAATGATTTTAACATTAACAGTTGATTTTACAGCTACTCTCTATATTGAGAGCAGCTGCAACATCCTTTTTATATTTATACAATTTTATACTTACCTAGGTACTTACATATTTATATTATTATAACTAACAAAGTTCTTATATGTATATATATATATAATTAATTTTAAAATTAAGTGCAAAAAATAGAATATGCTTTTTCTTTTAGGGTTTATTTACGATTTGTTTCTTTTTTCTTTTATTATTTCCTTATTGTTGTTATTTTTATATTTTTTATGTGATCACGTCCTCTGTAATATTTGTTACTTATCCGGTTCTCAAAGGTCCCAACGGAAGACCAGCGTGGGTTGCTTCAACCTGCACATGCTGAGTTGGGACCAATTTGCAACTGTTCCATAATTATTTATTACATAAGTTAGTTTAGTTTTAGTTTGTTGCGAATAAAAATGATTCTGATTCTGATTCTGATTCTTAATTTACAGTTATTGTTATCGTGGCCAACCCTTTGACACTTCTGACACTTGATTATTGGCTTGGGACATTTGAAATAAGAATGCCCTTTTGTACGATAATTGAAACAAGTCGTTGATTAAAATATTACCCTTGTTTGATTTAATTCCTCTCTTGTTCGGAGGTAGGAAATATGATGTAGGTTGGCAGCTCAGACCAAATAAAAAGAGAAGACGCCGCGCCGTCTTTTATTTTATTTGGTCTAAGGTACCTAACGATACGTATCGATGACAAAATTTAACCAAAACGCCCATCTCTAACCCTATGTCGACATCCGACTCGTAGGACCATGGGACAATTTCCTCTCAAGATACAAACGCATTTGAAGTACCATTTCTGACTGTACCATTATAATCATAGTAGTTCTATTTGGAATAAAATCCAAAAATAGTTCGATCCGTCAGTAAAACAATTTGAAAAAAAAACATCCAAACAGTTCGACTATCGAACTACTGGAGGGTTATTCACGATGACCAAAGAAAACGAGCCACGTAACGAGCCAAATGTCATCGTGTCTCTAAACGCAAACGAGACACGCCATGGTGTGAAATCAAAAACTGTATTCTGCATGCCATAAGACTAGTTGTCTATGACCGTGTTTTGGTTTTACGTGATTCGTTCAAAATCAAGCATCCGGTCTGTTCGGAAAACTATCGGTTTTAGATTGATTTTATTTTTTTGTTTACAATCTTCATCTCAAGTAAATAAATATTCAATAATAGAATTTCTAAACTCTTTCTAATATTAATTTCGTTATATTTTAAAGTTTAGAGCCCAAAAAAAATATATAACGTAAAATGGTTAGCTAAATCAAATCAACCACAATTTGTTTCCGAACGAATTGTCAATCAAAATATTGACATATTGCATTGTTTGTTTTGAAAAAAACTTGGCTATATTATAACGTAGTGATAAGAATAGACGTTGTTCTTCGAAGACAACGTATGATATGCTGGCGCCAGCAACGCCCACACATAAATAGGAGACTGTCAAGGGATTCTGCTGAGCTGGATCCTAAATTTTTCGTGCTATTTTATAAGGTGGCCAAAGAGTTGTTTTGGTATTGTGCGGCGTTCTTGGAGGCAGGCTAGTTAATTCTGGGCTTCAGAGATGTTCTAGCATTACAACAGAAGTCAAAGTAAGTATTGTGTTAGCTAAACTTAATTTATTGAACAATAATAAAATGGTAGGTACCTAGGTTAGGTATTAGCTTAGACTGAAACCTACTATATTTACTGTATTTTTCCAGATACTTACAACCCTCAATTTCCTGATCACCAGTAGCTATCAAAAGCCAGTGGGAAACTTTTGGTTAGCACCTGCAAGCCTCTGCATAGAGTAAGCGGTGAATGCCTTGAATGATGCCAACCTACATCAAATTTCCTACCTCCGAACAAGAGAGGAATTAAATCAAACAAGGGTAATATTTTAATCAACTATTTATTTTAGTAGGTATTATATATATACATACAGTATTTGTGAGGTCAATGAGAGCATCAGCGAACTAAAATAAATTAATTTTTATAGATTCTTTGAAAAAACTTTCACTTTCATTATATTAGTAGAATATAATCTTTATTTCCAAAAACATGAAAGTATGTAAAGGGTGTCCAGCGGCAAATTTTCGATTTAAGAAAATTGTAAAAAAAAAACTATTTGGTTTATTTAACTTTTATTTGGATAAAAATGAAGCTTAATGTTGCGGATTTTACTTTTTAAAAACTATGTCGTCTAAATGATTTCCATTTTTTTTTACACACTCTTCTAGCCGAGCTCTCAAATTTGAGACCACTCGAGCGCAGAGCGCCGGTGTGATGGCGGCAACTTCACGGCGTATATTTTCTTGTAGGGCTGAAATCGTCCGAGGGCTGTTACTGTACACTTTGGATTTTAGATATCCCCACAAGAAATAGTCACATGGTAACAAATCGGGTGATCGAGGAGGCCAGGGTATGTCTCCGCCTTTACTGATGAGTTTATTTGGGAAAATCGACCTCATCTTCTCCATCGATACCCTAGCTGTGTGTGGAGTGGCGCCATCTTGCTGGAAGTGAGTTCTATTGTTGTATCCAGATAGCAGCTGCAGTTCGGGCAACAAAAATTCGTCTATCATGCGGCAGTACACCTCAGCAGTGACAGTCTCTCCCTCGTGAAAAAAATAAGGGCCGATTATCCCTTGGGCAAAGATCCCACACCACACCGTCGTTTTTGGACAGTGCAAACGCTTTTGATGCCGTTCTCTAGGATTCTCGGGGCTCCAGTATCTCATGTTCTGCTTGTTTACATAGCCATCGATGTGAAAATGTGCCTCATCTGTGAACAATATGTTTCCAAGTGTTCGTGGTGTTCGAAAACGGTCCAGCATTGATTTGGCGAAGGTTTCTCTTAGTGAATGGTCGTTTTCTTTCAAATGTTGCATTATTTGGATTTTGTATGGATGAAGGTTTAATTTGCGTTTCAGAATATTGTGTACTGTTGATTTTTTAATTCCAGTTGAGGCCGATATCTTTCTTACTGATTTACGCGGATTTTGCTTAATTTCTTCCTGAACTTGAATCATGTGTTCCGGCGTAGCTACTGACGTAGACGGTCCTGGTAGAGGCTGATTCAGCGTTGTACCCTCTTTTCGGAACTTTTGCACCCACGATAGGATAAGTTGCGTGGATGGTGCATCACTTGTTCGACGAATGCCATAGTGAGAACAAAAAGCGCGACGTGCACGAACCAGCGATTCATCGCACTTTATATATTGCTCCACTGCGTACGCGCGGTGTGACCCCGGCCAGTGACTCATGGCGACTAACCAATCCGCAAAGCCCGCGCTTCGAATGGTACCCCTTCCTCTTCCCTCGCCCCGCAAGCTTGCGAGTAATTTTAATTTGAAGTTGAAAATTTGCCGCTGGACACCCTTTACTTATAAAAACAATAACAATGATTTCTGCTTCGTTTCAGATTTGCAACAGTGGCCTAAAAATAAAAGGCATACCTACTCATGTGCTACATTAGGAGGGGCAGCTCATGACAGTTATATTATGTTAAATAAATGCATTAACAGGTTCCCTGTCCAAGTTTTAGAGTGGAAGTCCCTCACACGTCCAGTTGTGTTTTTGTAAAAAAACAGTGTTTTAGGGGTTTAGGTATATACCTATTTGTTTCAAAATATTATAGACATATCAGAAAAGTATTTTTTTTAAGCATACCACATATGGTCTGTGGACTCTGTAGAACGAAATTGACTAAAAATTTTCTGATGAGTCCACAGACCATATGCGGTCTGTGCATATTGTCAGTGTCAAATTAGAAATGACAGTGACAAATCATCATTTGACATAATTATTTGATTATATTATGTGAAGTTAGCTACCTAAGTGACCAATGAGAGCATTGTTTATACTGTTTTCTGCCGGTTGTTGAAGGAAACAAAAGAAATCGAAAGTTTTTGTTATTTTGTGTTTACTGCTTTTGAATTTCGAGTTTTTGCGGGAAAATGAGTAAAAAACAAGGGTATACGGACGAAGAATTGAGAAGAATATTAGAAGAAAGTGACTACGAACAAAATGATCAGTCAAATTCATCGGATGAACAAGAAAATGAAGCCGAAGAGAATAGTGATGTACCTGATTTTGACAATGACGATAGTGTGGCAGATCCCGATTTTTTCCCTAGTGATTTATCATCTGAGCGTCTAGATATAAGTCAGCTTGCTAGTACACATTCTCCATCCCAATCAATGCCGACTGAACAACTTTTTGATAGCGATATTTTTGAAGGTACGGCGACATCACATCCATCCCCGTCTCGCAATTTTTTTGACGACAACTCTAATGACCCTTCTCATCAATTTCAAACCACCGCGCCATCTAGTTCCGATTCTGACGACGACAGTGACACTGAAAGAAATACAGGCCCAAGAACTGGCATAAGACCAACTACAGAGCGTGGCATGAAAGAACACGATGAGCAAGAAGGATGGAGTTATGAGATTCACCCATTAGATCGGCAAATTTTTAGTAGCGCAGGAGACTTGATACATCGTCGTCTTAGTGCTTTTTTGTTCTATGTACCAAATTTTTCTAAAATTAACTTTAAGTGGAACGTTGTTAAGACTTAAATTTCGATCCTACTGGTTAAGGAAGATTTAATACTTTTCTTCGTAAAAACAACAAAAAAAATCATTTAATTATTGTTAGTGACACGACACCGTGATAAAACTTCGTGCTTATTTGTACTATGTCCAGTATTTGTTTTAAATCAAACATGGTAAAACACTTTGAGTCCTTGAGTGTTCTATGTCCACTCAATCGACCAATCACAACCGGCGACGCCATGTCCGCCATTTTGTTTGATTCGTCACTTTGGCTCGAGACGTCGGAAGAATCACCACGTTACTCCAGAAATTTATTCAAAAACTATTTAACTTGTAGTATTTTTGGTGCTTAAATTGTTCTAGACATTGACAAATTATGTCTAGAACATATTACAAAAGTGAATATGAGCAGACGCAACCGCAAATTGAGCAGTAAGTAATTTTTACTCTTAACTCTACTTCGTTATAAATTTGCAACAGGGTGTTGTTTATTTGATGATTTTGAACATCCTTCGAGCTAAGCGCAAGGTAGAATAATGAAGTTTAGAAAATATCTTTTTCTTTTACTCTGAATCCATAAAAACAAAATAACTTGCACTACCCTTATCTTGAGACCGAATAAATGTGCTGTCATGCATGATTAAGTAGGTAATATAATCTATTACTTAATCATGCATATAAATAAATAAATAAAATAATACCTACCTGACTTCAAAAAAGGAGATTATCAGTTTGATAACGTATCCCTACTTATTATGTAATAGTATAAATGCGAAAGTAACTCTGTCTGTCTGTCTGTTACGTTTTCACGCTAAAACCGCTCGACCGATTTTGATGAATTTCGGTACAGTGATAGATGGGACGTTGGAGACGAACATAGGACATCATACTTTATAGCATTAAAAAAAATTAAGACGATTGAAAAAAATACATCTACAGTACCTATATTATTATAGTAAAAAATTGATATTTAAATACTATGTGTAGTTATATTCACCATACAATCATACAAATATATATACATATATATGTAGTTATATACATGATTATATTTAATAGTATACATGTTAGAATTTACATGATGTATATTTTTTGTTTCATGTAATTAAAAGGCTTGAAAAAGTCAAGAAAAAGCTTTTTGAGAGTGATGATATTACTGAAAAGGACAACATTGAAGATACTCCAAACAAATATGCTGTGAAGATAAACAAGAAACTTTTTGAGCATCAAAAAGATACCCAAAAAACATCCATCCCTTCGAATAATAATAATTTCATAATCATTCCCTTAAACACGCCCGGTGATGAAATATTAATACCATCCATTGAACTTCCTGTTTTAAATGAACATTCTGATAGCAACAAGGATCTTATCCTAGATGCAGGTGAACTACAGATTTTAGAAGAAAAGAACAAGCCAAGTCGAAAGAGAAAGAGTCAACCAGAAAATTGGAAAAGAAATATAAAAAAAATAAAAAGAGAAAGAGGAGAAGAGTACACCGGCGCAACAGGAAAATGTATGCCGGCTAAATTTGTTAAACCCGGATGTGAAAGTACTTGTAAGCTTATGTGTTCGACAAACTTTTCTTCGGACTTAAGAGAAAAAATTAAATCCGAATTCTATAGCTTGACAGATGCTCAAAAATACAAATTTTACGGAAAATATACTTCAAAAACTAAAAAGAGCAGAACGCGTACTAAAAAAGAGAGTAGTAGAAGATCTTACACGTTTAACTATTATTTTCGTAAAGAAAATGAAAGTGTTAAAGTCTGCAGAACATTTTTTTGCTCAACGTTGAGTATATCTGCTCGTCGCATTCACTATTTTCACTTAAAAATGGAAAATAGTAGCGCACTACTACCACCTACACCAAACAAAGGGAAATACGTCAAAAAAGAAACACCACCTGATAAAATAAATGAAGTGATTAATCACATCAAATCATTCCCAACAGTGGAATCGCATTATTGTAGATCATCCAGTATGCGCCAATATTTACAGCCGGGGTTAAGCGTCGCAAAAATGTACTCCTTATATCGGGAAAAGTCTAGAGATCCTGTTAAGGAAAACATTTACCGGAAGATATTCTGCGAACGATTTAATCTCGGCTTTCATTGCCCAAAAAAGGATGTTTGTGACATTTGCTCCGAGTTCAAAGCTCAAAAAAACCCTGGTAGCGATATTATAGAAAAACAAGAAAAACACTTACAAAGAAAAAAAGAGGGCGACGACGAACGAAATAAAGACCGAAATCTAAAACACAAAGAAAACAATGACACAGCCGTTGTTACTTTTGATTTGGAGAACATTTTTTCACTACCTAAAGCAAATATATCATGCTTTTTCTACACAAGCAAACTAACAGTGTATAATTTAACAGCGCACTGCGATGTTAATAAAAGTGCTGTAAACGCTTTGTGGGACGAGACAAGAAACGGAAGAAGTGGCGACGATATAGCAAGCGCATTAGTTAAAATTTTAAAAGAAATAGTTAAGGCCTTACCAGATACAGTAACAAAACTGATACTATGGTCAGATTCATGCGTCCCACAAAACCGAAACTCTCATATGAGTACCGCTCTTATAAAATAAATAAATAAATAAATAAATAACACCCAACAGTCACATACATAGTCCTGACCCCACACTAGGATTCCCTGTGTCGTGGGTATCAGAAACTACGAGTACCATGGTACCACAACACCCAGACCCGGAAGAAATATTTGCAGAACATGCAAACATTTCTTCCGCAGCGGGAATCGAACCCGCGCCTCTTGCGTCTCCGCCGAGCAATCGCCCGCCACGCCACCGAGGCCGTGTGAAAGTCAAATGATTCCAAAAATTTAACAGAAATAACCCAAAAATATTCAGAACCTGGCCATGGCAACGTTCAAGAGGTTGATTCCGTCCACAGTTTGATTGAAAGGAACTTAAGACACCAAGAAATATACAGTCCATTATCTCTAATAAAAGCCCTACTAAAAATTAAATCAAATGTTTTAAGATTGTTTTTCATACAAATGCAGGATGCCGATTTCTTGTCATTTCAATTAGAAGCCAGAAAATTTGGTTTTCATCAGATACCTTACAAACAGGTAAAGTCAATAACCTATTCGAAAGAAGAGTGGTATATTATAAAATATCAAACTTCATTTTCCGGACCAAAAGAAACAACGGACATAAGAAAAAATAATATTACTATTTTGAGTGAAATCATCATGAAAGAGGGAAATAAAACATTAACCCTTTATAAGGCAGAAGCATCTAAAGGTGATACAATAAAACTATTTACATATCTAGTTTCGTTTTTTTATTTAGTTTAAGAAAATGAAAAAAAATATATAAAAAGTTAAAAAAAACACGGTGGGAAAAATATGCCCTCTACCTGCATGGCTCTGGCATTTTTACATGGAATATTTTTATTTTCTGTGAAAAGCAGCGAAGCATGGCGTTATACACAGGGGAACTCTACATTTCTCACAAATGATTTTAGACCTTTTGTCTTTTTGCTTGGTGCTACACATCCTGCAGCGTTTATACGAGGGTGATTCCGCGGGCAAGTGGACTCCAACATTACTAAAACGGAGCTCCTGAGCGACAACGTGAATAGCCTTTTGACGGTTTTCTGACACGACGGCTTTATTTCTGCCAACATAATTCTGGCCAACCGACCTCTTTCTGCTCGTAAACCCACTAATCAGTCCTCTTGCCACTGATACACGGAATTCAAGATTCGACAGTTTTGTTATGTTTGGATTCTGGCAATACAACAAAAAGGAATTTGTAATACTTGCATCAAGCAGAAAATAGAATATACGGAGCCACCATTTTCTACTCCTTCTGCCAACTGAATACGTGCTTTTTATCTGATCAAAACGATCGACTCCTCCCATCCTTTTCGTGTATTCTTTTACAGCTGCAGGGCACTTGATCACCTGTTTTGCGCCGTCTTTCTGAGTCCGCAAAACACTGGTTTCTCCTGTTTTTGGATGAAACGCATTAGTCATAAGAAGAACCTCTTTGGTGTCTTGCCAGACGATTAAAGCTACGTTGCGCTTAACTCTCCATTTAAACTCTCCTTTTTCCAGTCTCAATTTACGTTTACCCTTTATCAGTGTGGGCATATCTTTCCTATGTCTTCGCACAGTTCCAGTTGCGTAGATACCATTTTCGTACAGATATTCCAGCAACTTATAGTCACAGAAGAAATTGTCAAATGTAACAACAATGTGATATTCTTCAAGTGCTTTATCTATTAGCTTTTCCGTCAGTCTTTTCACAACGTTATATCCTAGGCCTTCCTCTGTTCCGGTTCCTGTTTTCCCAGTATAAATTTCGAACTCGTAGAGGTATCCGGTATTGCTGTCACAACGG
The DNA here is from genome assembly GCA_949320045.1 of Scotopteryx bipunctaria. Lineage (NCBI taxonomy): Eukaryota > Metazoa > Arthropoda > Insecta > Lepidoptera > Geometridae > Scotopteryx > Scotopteryx bipunctaria. The sequence continues at coordinate 1,883,873 of OX439459.1, read as the reverse complement.
CACCATACCTTGTAGCCTCTTTTTATGGGTTTTAGTGGCATGTATTGCCTCATTGATGACCGGCCTTTGAAAATTATCATTGATTCGTCAATACTTTGGGACGAGGAATCTCTAGCATTTGTCAAACAAGCACGATTAATAAAATCTAACAATGGGCGTAACTTATAAAGTTTGTCAAAGTTATCGCTTGTATTTGCTGGCTGTTGTGCGTTATCATTTAGATGCAAACACTGCAATATTTTTTTAAATCTTCTCACAGTCATCGTTTCTGCTATTTCATCTACTCGGAAACCAGGGTCAGATGACCAATAAAGGTCCATGGAAGGAAGTTTATTATATCCCATAATTATAATAATACCTATGAAGGCTTTCAGTTCTTTTTTATCTAAGTCCGACCATCCTTCAGCTTTGCTCTGCGCGGCAAATAAGTTCGTTTGATACACGATGGACTCATAGACCTCATCAGTAAAGAATTTTTCAAATAAAGTTACAGGTCTTGTTCGGCTGGAAAACATTGATTGAGGAACCATTGGAATTTCATCATAAACGCTAGGCGTTGGCCGATATGTGGTCCATTTACTTTTTTTCCAGGTTTCTTCATCGCCGTCCGAGTCATCGGTTTCCGAATCACCATAAACATTAACTGGTGATATTGTCCTTGGCTCTGAGAGTTCTTGCGTACCAGATATACTGGGTAAAACTTCAGTTGCCCGTCTAGGACGGTCACGTTGTGGGTCTGAGATTTCATGCGTACGAGATGTACTGGGTAAATCTTCAGTTCTAGGTAGGGCAGACTGAATTTCTTGAGGTATGGAACTGCCAGACTGAATTTCTTGAAGTATTGGGCTACTAGGTGCATCGGGTGTCGGTGGCATAAGCCCGTCATTCGGCTCATCAAAATTTTCAAGAATTCTTTGTAGTTTCGTGGTGCTGTATTGAGCCTCTTCTTCATCTGATTCTAAGTTATCGTCAGATATATTGGGATCATCGGGGAGGCCGAAAATTTCTTCCAATTCATTGACAATATCTAAATCGTTGAGCACTCTTCTACTCCCACTCATTTTCTGGAACACACAATAAGAAAAAACATGCAAAGCTGTACAGGCAGAGGGAATATATTTACCACCACAAAAAACACGTGTAGAAAAAAAGATTCTAATTCAAAATTATAAATTTTACTGAAATCAAGTAAAATATACTGTAGACTATTAGAATAATAACAACTTACCTCTTGATGGCTCCGAAAATTTGAGATATACAAAGATTTATCAACAGGTGTACAAATTCACTTATTTTCACATTGACTACCGCCACAGACTAAAAAAAATATATGACGACCGCATTCAACTCCCTCATAAAAAATGTTAGGGGATTTTCAGAGATAATGTTGCCATAAAAAAAAAATCGATGGCACAATTAGTTTTGGGTAAAAGTACCAAAATAATTGGTGGGAAATATATTCCCTCTACCTTAAAAAGGGTTAACGCAAAAGAAAATGGATGACATTCGAAGTATGTACAAATATATGCCGGTAGAAGATAAAATTTTCATGGAGGCTCTACTCAAGAAATCTGTTCGACGGAAAGAAGATAAAGAAAATCGTGATGTTAATATACCTGCCGATGGAAAAGTATTAAAAAAAAGTGAAAAGGTAAAGAAGACACACACAGAAGTAAATAAAATAAAAGGAGGTCAAAATGATAAGAAAACAATTGCAAGCAATAAAACCAAAGGTGGGAAAAATGAGAAAGATATACACACAGAAGTAAATAAAATGAATGAGGTAACAAAGAAAACACTCAATGCAGGAAATAAAACTAAAAAAGGGAAAAATGAGAAGAAACCTACTTAAGACAAGACAATAAAAAAATAACTAAGAATAAAATATATACATGTTTTTTTAACTAAGCCTATCGGCACCCCGCAGTTTCTCCCGCGGTATCGGGATCAAAAGTACAAGTCATAGCACTTTCCAACATTCATCCCCTTTTTTTACTTTACCATACCATACCATTACCATATTCTAAAAGCCAAAGAATACATTATAATAATAACTTAGTAAAAGAGAAATAAATATTTTTTTTATTTGAAAATGCATTTATTATTTTATGACCACTTTTAAAAGACAATGGTAGGCTAGCTTACGTTGCCAATTTAAAAAATCTTTTAAAAGATAATTTATAAAAAAATAATTAGAAATCTAGTCCCTGATGCAATAAATCTAAGTGAATACATATTTATTTTGTTTTGAATATATTATATTCTCCATTAAAATAAACTAAAGTTTAGTAAACCTATTTTAGTTATGGAGTGTTTTATCTTCTTCTTTCAAACTCAAACCATGCGAAAGAATTTGTTTTAAATCCACACCCTGTATATGCATCTGGCACATAGAACAAATAAGCTCGCAAAAATGGAGCAGTCACTTTGTCCTATCTTTAATGAGGTTATGTTCTAAATCCACATTCACAATTAAATTTGTGCATGTTTGTTCTATCTCCTTAAGAAACCTGTTAAATAATGCTTATTTAATTGCCATCATAAATGAAATTCATCACAGTCCATTCACAGTTTACTCGTGTGATCAGAAAAACCTTCATATAATAGAAACTAAAAGCTCATTCAAAGAATTAGAGCAAAAAATCTCCTACTGTACATTTAACCAAATGGTAGATAAAACAAAAAAGCACTAAGGTGACGACATATTGAAAACATTCCAGAAACTGCAGATGTGTTTACAATATTTTCTACTCTAGTTGATGACAATGTTTTTGACTTGATGATAGAACAGACCAATAAATACGCTGAACAACTTATCGCTACTAATTCTGGTGGACGTTTGCGTCGTTGGAAACCAGTAAACAGGGAGGAAATGAAAAAGTTTTTAGGTATTTACTTGCTGACTGGTATAATCAAATTCCCTACATTAGAATGCTACTGGAAAAAAGACCCTATTTTTTATCATCCGCTAATGCACAATATACAAATGTCCTACAATCGTTTTACTGCAATATTGCGTTGCTGGCACTTTGTGGACAATACAGCTGAAAGAGATGTCAATGATCGTTTGTATAAAGTCAAACCAGTTATAGACATTGTGATGAGAAACTGTAGAAAACTTCTTTCGCCAAAAGACTGCGTTGTTGTGGATGAGTCAATGGTTCCCTTCCAAGGCCGACTCCTTATTCGTCAGTATAATCCAAATAAAACTCACAAGTACGGACTCAAGATTTACAAGGCTACAACTGATGATGGATATGTTTGGAAATATAAAGTTTATACCGGCCAGGATCCTCAAATTGCGAATCTCGATAAACCTGGAAGCGTTGTTGTTGAGCTTTGCGAAGAGCTTTTAGACCAGGGGAGAATGATTATCGCAGATAATTGGTACACCAGTTTACCATTAGCTCAATACTTGCTACAACGCAAAACTGACCTTTGTGGGACTTTGAGAAAAAATCGCAAAAACCTACCTTTATTGGTGAAAAACAAGAAACTGAAGAGGGGAGAGCTAATTGCTGCACAAAAAAATAATGTAACGATTCTAAAATGGAAGGACAAGAGGGATGTCCTTATGATATCCACTTGTCACGCAGACGAACAAACGATGTGTACAGGCCGAAACCAGCGTCTGAAGCCCAATATGATACTGGAATACAATGATCGAAAGAAAGGTATCGATCTTTCTGACGAGTTGGCAAGCTACTATTCGCCAATCCGCAAGACCCTGACTTGGTATAAAAAGGTTGCTGTTGATGTCTTATTTGGAGTAGGTGTCATAAATACGGTTTATTTGTTCAATAAATTGAACCAGCAGAATAAATGTACACTTTTACAGGCACAAATGAGTATCGTGAAAAATTTACTGGGTATAAACGTTGTCCAGCCACCGGCTATACCTACGCCATCCATATCACAGACTCAGCATTTCCTCAAAGAGCTGGATAGAAAAGATGGAAAAATATCTAGACGTAGATGTGCCGGATGCTATAGTGATTTTCGTCAAAAAGGTGAAACAGCATCAGCTGCCACTAATAAAGCTAAAAGAGTTTCGCAAATATGCAACATTTGTACCAAACCGTATTGTCTACAGTGTTTCCAAAAAATACATGTGAACATGTAACTTTATTTTTTTTTCAATAATTGTTTTCTTTTTTCAATAAATATTTTCATATTCAATATTTTGTTTATTTTTTCTACCTATCCATTGTTGATTTAGCTAAAAGTAAATGAAAAAGCAATAACATTTAGTAAAGTTAGATTCCGTTTTCTTATATTTAGGTTATTTTTTTCAGATCCCGATATCCCGAAAATTTGACGTCCGTTCTCTATGTCCCAACCCTTCTTGGTTTCTATATGATATGTCCTGTCACGTCCACATCAAATAAACGCCGTTCTCTCCACGTCCACGGCTCTAAAAACCTTCAAATTTGTATCGACGCACAGACCACATATGGTCTGTGAACTTGTAGTGCTTTCCGTTTACAGACCACATATGGTCTGTGGACAGGGAACCTGTAACCATGTAAAACACAAAATTACTCAATTTTCTTTAACTTATTAAGTACTACCTGCCGCCTGCGGCTTCACTCGCCTATTACCAAGATAAAAAGTAGCTTAATGTTATTCCAGCACACATACTATGTATATCCCAAGTTTCACTCAATCCGTGCAGCCATTTAGAAGTAAATTATGAGGCACAAGCATCGTCACATCTTCACAAACTTTTGCATTCACAATAAAAGAGCTATTAGTTAGGTTAGGTTAGTACCTACTACAACTACTACTAGCCCCTAGTTCTTTCGAACCCTGCGTGGTGAAAAGATTCAAAGTCCGCCTCAAAAGCTCCTTTTGTGCACTAGGGCTCCGGGTGAATAATATTCTGTACACTAGGGTTAGGTTATTTCACTTATTTACCACATCATTTATTAGGGATATTATTCAATGGTACCTAGATTATATTATTTATTACACAAATAATTTATTCTGCTATTAAATAGTTTAAAGAAGACTAATTTATTTACATAATTAGTAAAAACACAACCTCGTTTTAGCAAAACACGCAATATTGAAGCATGTAATTTTGACAATTCAAAACGAGCCTCGTCTCGCACCTACTGTCGTTTATGAAATCTGACATTGTCATGCAGAATACGATAACACGGTAATTCCACACGTTTTCCCGCGTCTCGTTTTGTTTGGTCATCGTGAATAACGTCCCTGGTAGGACTAGATGAAATAAAGCGAACAGCTTTCGCAGCGGATACCATAGGAGGCGAGTAAAATAAACACCAAATAGGAATGTTGGTGTTGGTGTACTTACTACGTATTACTCAAACAAAAGGCTCTTAACACTGAGGCGAATGCGGTCTGCGACCCAAAATGCAACAACGATAACGCGTTCTAAAGTACTAGTTTTAAAATAGTGATCGAAAAAAAATTAAACATTTTTATATCCATACTAGTGTGGCGTACCTACTCCACATACTTATCTCTGTAGAACCTGTAACATAAAAACATTATTAGTTAAATTATCGTAATATCGTAAGCCGGTCGGATCTGCAACATTAGAAATCGTACCGATATAAAAGTCCCACTGGCCGCCGCGAACTGCTTCAGCGACCTGCGGCTGCGCTCTTATGCCCGGGATACACGAGGCTAGTTTTTCAAGCTAGGGTAGCAAGCTAGTTCTTTTTTAAAACTGTGTCGGCTAGCTGACCTGGCTTGGAATATGCTAGTTCTGTTTACATGAGGCTATATTATTTTAAGCTAGTATTATTGCTGTGACCAAGGTGACCACACGTCCAAAATAAACTGCACGCGAAAAAAAAACACTATTCGACTGAAACAGTTACTTCGAAAACTGTGCCAATTCGCACTAGACGAACTAGAAGATGAATTACAAAAACGGGTGTGGACAAGACCGTGGATTTTAAGGAGAGAAGAACGTGGATCATCTGCTTTACTTTTGGAAGAATTTCGCAACGAAGATTTAGGCGAATATAAGAGTATTTGTCTTGTGACGCCAAAAATACAACGAATGGATACAATTATGAGAGAGTCCCTACCAGCAAAAGTAAAACTGGAGATCACACTAGATTTTCTATCGTCCGGCATTAGTTACAGGAGGCTCAGTCACTTTTATCGAGTGGCAAGATGTTCCATATCAAAATTTATACCAGAAGTCTGTGTTGAAATCTACAAGGCATTGAAAAAATACATTGAGGTTTGTATTACGTTTATTATACCTAATATCAAGCATCATCATTAGACAAGTAACACGTAAGCAAAATGAAAATTCTTATTCAAAGAGGCCAATCGGCATAATTAAGCATTTTTGAATGCTGTGGTAATCATATCAAAGTCATCCGCAGAAGCTTCTTGTACGTCATATTCGGTTGTTGTAAAATTCGTGTTATTTTGAACTGTTTGTATACTACTACCAATTGTCGTGTTTGAAGAGTCTTCGTGACTAGGTGTCTGGTAAGAAAATGTTGTATTACTCAAATTTAAATCAGCCATTCGACAACGAGATAATACACTATTGATTCCGTCCCGAGCAATAATAGCCTGTAGAGGTGATAATATTTTAAGTTGGCTAGCTACAAATGCTCCAAAAATATCATTCTCATTTTGTTGTGACACTGAACCACATGTGGGTGCACTATTTAAATCATTCGTGATCGACCGAATTTCGTTGACCAATGTTGCTACTTGGGTAATTTTTTTCTTTTTTGGAGCTGGTGCACTAGATATTTCGGTAGACAGTTTTGCCGATGGTGCTGTAGTTTTTGCGGATATTGCCTCAGACTCGTTGCGTTGCATCATATCATTTGATGTAGTCGTAGATGGTTGTGTTGATAAATCAGAATTTTCAACATTATCATCATTGTTAACGTTATCAATATTCTCTTTATTGTTGTCAATAATATCACCAGTATTTTCAGTATTGGTTTGTTCTTCTGATTCTTGACTGTCCTAAAAGAAAATAACAATCATTTGACTTATTATATAAACAACATATTTTTATTTTTTAATTATTTATATATTATTACAGGTCCCGACTAATGATGAAGACTGGAGGAAAATAGAAAATGGATTTAAAAACAGATGGAACTTTCCATTTTGCTACGGTGCCATTGATGGCAAGCATATTCAAGTTGTAGCACCTGGTAACAGTGGAACTATGTATTTCAATTATAAAAAAGTATTCAGTATTGTGCTTATGGCAATAGTGGATCACGACTATTGCTTTCGATACATAGATGTCGGAGCTTGTGGAATGTCATCAGATGGAAGTGTATTTAGAAATTGCTCCATGTACAATAAACTGGAAAATAACCTTTTACCACATGGTGGAGTCATTGTTGCTGATGCCGCATTTCCTTTAAAACCGTACCTTTTAAAACCTTATCCAGGTGACAATTTAGAATGGTCCCAGACAGTCTTCAATTACCGACTATCTAGAGCCAGACGTGTAGTGGAGAATGCCTTTGGGATATTGGCTAGCCGATTTCGCGTATTTCAAAAACCAATAGCAGCTAACGTAAATACAGTGGATAAAGTTGTATTAGCAACATGTGCTTTGCATAATTGGTTGAGAAGTGAAAATCGAAAAACTTATATAACCAGCTCTGATATAGACCGTGAAGATATCGATACAGGAAATGTCTATTCTGGTTCCTGTAGAACAGAAACTAGAGGTTTACAAAGTTTATGTCACCAAGGAAGTAACCATTCTTCGGTTTCAGCAATCCAGAAACGAGAAACCCTTAAGAACTACTTTAACAATGAAGGTGCTGTGCCTTGGCAATCGAGAATGATTTCATAATTACTGCAAGTCTTCTGAATGTTGGGATCTTAATACAAATGTAGTAAAAACCAATTTTATACTTTAAAAAAACGGACAGACAGACTGACGCGGACGGATCATAGACACGCACACACACACGCGGTACTTTTTTTAATTAGGTACCTACCTACTTAAATATAAAAGAAAAATGTAGGTACCTACTTCTAAAAGTAATTGTATGTACCTACATTTTTATTTTATATTCATATGTAAATATTTTTTACAGCGGTGACACCATTGCATTATTTACATTAATATTTTCTTATTCGAAACTTAAAACTATATAATAAACGATTGCAAATATCTTACCGTTGTTTTTCTCTTCATGGGTACATTTTTAATAAAACTGTGCATTTCCTGGAACCAATGCAGCTTCGACTTATATTCTTCTTGAGAACCTGCTCCAGACCGGGTTGATTTATCAATTTTTGTCAGTTCTTGAGAATACGTTGCTCTTAAATTTTTAATTTTACTTTTGACCTCTTTGGTAGTCATATCAATACCAATTGTCTTTAATTCGACACACATTTTTTGTAGCGCTGAATCACGTTTACACTTGTCTTTATAACTTGGAAGGGTGGAGTTCCACAGACATTCATGGTCACGGTAGATACAGTTGTACGAACTTTAAATTAATCTCCGTACTTAGTTTGGGCATCTTAAATCTCAAAAACACGTCGCGGAGAAAAACAAACGCGTGGTTACTGCTTACGAGTCAACTGAAAACTAGCTTCGCCGGCCACATGAAGCTAGTACACAAGCCAGGATAGTAAAATCAGTGGTGGGGGGCGCTACTTACCTAAAAATAGAACTCCATCCTATTAAAAACTGTCCTGGCTTGTCAACTAGCTTACTAGTTTACTAGCTTAGAAATGAAGCTAGTTTTGTCTACACGAAGCCAGAAGTACTAGCTTGCTAGCTTACTGACACTAGCTTGCTATCCTAGCTTGAAAAACTAGCCTCGTGTATCCCGGGCATTAAGCCCGGGTGACACGAGGCTAGTAAATCAAGCTAGTGAGCCAAGCTAGTGCTGCCAAGCTAGTAAGCTAGTGACATTAGCTTCGTGTAGACGGAACTAGCTTCGTTTACAAGCTAGTAAGCTAGTGTGGAAGCTAGCAAGCTAGTGCCTCAAGCCAGGATAGTTTTATAGCTTGGGGTTCTATTTTTCAAGCTAGTAGGCGCCCCCCACCACCCGTTTTACTATCCTGGCTTCGTTACTAGCTTCGTGTCAACCGCGAAGCTAGCGAACCTAAGCTAGTGTGCAGTCGGAGAGCGTGGTGAGAGTGCGTGCAATTTGTTAAAATGCCGAAATTAGCGGACGAAATTAATTTAAAATTCGTTCAATTGTACAGAGAAGAGGAATGTTTGTGGAATGCAAGTATTCCATCTTACAAGGACAAGCAAATGCGAGACTCGTCACTAGAAAAAATACGCGACATACTAAATAAAGATGGAATAGAAATGTCGATAAAAGAGATTAAAAATAAAATTAAAAATCTAAGAGCTACATATTGTCAAGAATTAACAAAGATAGAAAAATCTGAGAGGTCTGGAGCAGGAACTGCAGAAGTCTATAAGCCAAAAATTATTTGGTTTGAGGAAATGCATAATTTCATAAAAAAGGTGCCAATGAAGAGAAAAACTTCGGTAAGTTATTTTAATATTATTTACTCTTTACAATTATTTACCTTAAAAGTACTTATTGAAATATTAATAATCGTCGGCATTTTTAAGTTTTCTTGTAGTTTTGTCTGAATTAACGAATCATTCTTGCTTGCCATGGTACTGCTCCATCATTGTTGAAATAGCTCTTAAATTTCTCCCTTTTTTCGATAGCTGACAGAGAAGAGTGGTTACTTCCCTGTCGACTGATACTGGGTAAACATAAATTTTCCATTCTCCATGAACCGGGAATAATGTTTCCCGCTTCAATGTCTTCTTGGTCGATATCACTACTAATGCAATAAGTGCTTTTTTGCTCTTTTCGTAACCAATTATGCAGACCACATGATGCTAGTACAATTTTGTCTACTGTTTTTACGTCAACTGCGATTGGTCTTTGATAAACACGAAATCGGCTTGCCAATATGCCAAAGGCATTTTCTACAGTTCTTCTGGCTCTACTTAGCCGGTAGTTGTATACTTTTTCTTCATGTGTTAAATTGTCACCTGGGTACGGTTTCATAATATACGATTTTAATGGGAATGCAGCATCCGCCAAAATTACTCCGCCTTGTGGTATAAGGTTATTTTCTAGTTGATTATATATGGAGCAATTCCTAAAAACACTTCCATCAGATGCCATTCCACAGGCGCCGACGTCAATATAAATGAAATTATAATCGTAATCAACAATAGCCATAAGAACAATACTGAATGTTTTTTTGTAATTAAAAAACAAACTTCCACTGTTGCCAGGAGCTATGATTTGAACATGCTTCCCGTCGACGGCGCCATAACACGCTGGAAAGTTCCATTTCACTCTGAAACCATTTTCTATAGCTGCCCATTCTTCAGTTGTAGTTGGAATCTGTAACAATATTTTTAACAAATTTTTTATTTTCAGAACAATCAAGATTCTCCAAACAATAATAAAGATGACAACAGTGCAAGCAACAGTCAGTCATTAGAACCACCCGTAGCAGAAAATCTGTCAGAAAAGACAGTTGAAATGTCTCAACCTGCAAGCGAAATGTCGTCTATTCAAGATAAAACTTCTAAATTTATTTCCCCCGGAAGTAACATTCCGCAATTTAAGAAACGGAAGGTTTCGCAAGTGAGTTCATTGATAAATGAAATTAAGGTGATTAAGGAGGATTTAAACAGTTCACGAGAATTTCAGGAACCAGAGCTGGATGAACATGAGATATTTGCAAAATATGTAGCAAGTCAGTTGAAAAAGCTTTCACCCGGACAGGCCATTTTAGCTAGGGATCAGATCAACGCAACACTATCCCGCTGTCGGATGTATGATTTAAACTTCGGAAATACTACATTTTCGTACCAGTCACCTATCGATTCTTCAGACTCCAATATGTCAACCACATTTTCTTACAATAGTTCTGCAGCAAGTCCACTCTACACTAATCCACCATCACAACTACAACAGACTGAGCAACGTGATGAACCCATCATCCATCCGCCACCACAGCAAGAGTTGGAGCAAGATGAAGATCCCATCTATCAAGCATTTCAAAATGCTTGATACATTTCTCGCCATTTATGTAGCGTAAACGTACATTTTGTCGTCATTTATGATTTCTCATTTTGTAATTTAGAATTTAATCTCGCCATTTATGTAAGCGTAAAAGTACCTACTTTAATTTGAAATAAATAAAATTCTACATACCTGTATATCTTTCTTTAATGCCTTATAAATTTCAATGCCTTATAAATTTCACTGCAAACTTCTGGTATGAATCTAGATATAGTAGATCTTGAAACACGATACATGTGACTTAACTTCCTGTAATTGACACCAGATGATAGAAAATCTAGAGTTATTTCCAATTTTATTTTAGCCGGTATGGCTTCTCTCATATTAGTATTTAATTTTTGTATTTGTGGTCCCACTAGATTCAGTAAATTGTCAAAAATATTAGGTGTCATTCGCAAAATACTCTTGAATTCGCCGGAATCCTCAGATCGCAGTTCTTTTAAAAGTAATGCAGATGCTCCATGACTATGTGTTCTTAAGATCCAGGGTCTTGTCCAAGTACGCTTTTCTTCTAGCAGAGCTAATATTTCATCTAGCGCATGTTGACACAACTTCCGAATTAACTTTCTTAGTAGAATTGCTTTTCTCTTACGCACACTGTTAATTTTTACGTATACGTGTTATCAGGTTAAGCACAACTCACTACTGACTTGACTAGCTTGAAATTTCCTAGCTTCGTGTAGACAGCACTAGCTTGGTTACAATCCAGGCTAGTAGGTAAGCTAGTGACCCCTTACTAGCTTACTATCCTAGCTTCAAAATACTAGCCTCGTGTCACCCGGGCTTTAGCGCCAGCGCAGCGCCGCCATTCGGTCGGTCGAGCAGTGAGATTCATACTACCGCGCGAGACGCACGTCCCTTTGTCCGCTGTCCTTTTGCTTTCCGCTACAATACCTATCTGTGCTATATTTCATCTTCATCCTCATTCTCCTTGCTGTGAACTATCTTATCGCTGTGACTGTTTGTGCTGTGTGTGTACTAATTTATGTAAAAACTGAATATAAAAACAAGAAGTGAGTGGAACAGTATCCTGTGTTTTTATTGTGCTGAAACAACCTCACCAAAACCCATAGGATTTGTACGACCACCACACTAGCTTCTGCCTGCAACTTGACATGCGTGGGTAGGGTACCTACATAAAGTAACCTATGCTATTTTAGCAGGATGTATCTATTACAAATTTCATCCAAATCCGTTCAGCTATTTAGGCGTCAAAGAAACATCTACACCAACTGTGGTGTATTGCAAATCTGGGGACTATTCAATTCAATGCATTTATTGGTAACAATAATAAGTAAGTAAATACATTTCATTAAATCAATTAAAAAATAATTTGATCAAATAAATGTAATTAAATTAAATCATTAATTGATTAAATTGTTACATAATAATTTAGTGTCTACTGTCTACTAAATGAGAAACTCATCAACCCTATAATGGGATTGCTCAATAAGCCAATAAGTCATCCCGATTTGTTCGGCTATTTGCTCGGCAGAGACGCAAGAGGCGCGGGTTCGATTCCCGCTGCGGAAGAAATGTTTGCATGATCTGTAAATATTTCTTCCGGGTCTGGGTGTTGTGGTACCATGGTACTCGTAGTTTCTGATACCCATGACACAGGGAATCCTAGTGTGGGGTCAGGACTATGTGACTGTAGGGTGTTATTTATTTATAATTTATATTGTAGACATAAAACATGATTAGAATAATGAAGTAGGTGCCTATATATAGTGTAATGGGTAGGTAAGTAAAGTAGATAGTGTTACGTACCTAATCATATTGAACCCACCTACCTATAATACATTTTTCATTTTTAGAAATATACGGTTATTACTTGATACAGTCTGCAACAAAGAAAATGTATCGGAGATATGCCCGTGAGTATTTCCTAGCTAAGTAAGTACTAAGGTACTTACCTATAATTATAACCTAATTATATAACCTACCTAAATGTTTTCACAAATAGAGCAACCACAGGTTCTTAGGTACCTAGGCCAGGTACAATGATTATTTTATTTTATTTTTTGTCTATATCTTATCTGTTGATAATACATACACCTACCATCTCTAAATATCAGGCCCTTTTCACATGCATATGGTCACGCAACGACGAGCTTGTGTAACCGTGCTAGCTCTTTCACATGTATACGGTTTACTCACGGTCGCCGGTGGCAGGCGGTATGTATGTAAAAAGGAATAATTTTGTAATTTTTTTAGGGTGGTCGTCCTAGTCATCACTGTAATAGCCTATTTTGTTACAGAATGCAAATACCAACAGAAATGAATGACAGTAGTTCACATAATGTAAACGAACCTGATTATACGACGTTAAAAAATGTAGAATTGTGAGTTTATCAATGTAACTTGTTTTACTAATCTCTAATATCTTTACATATATTTTTTTTCATATTTCCAGAAACATTAACTGGGGATTTGCAGCATGACTCTGATGATGATACTACTTGGTAATTGAATTTTCCGCGATCACAATAGCTTATTTCATACCTGGAACAACCAAACTCATAAAATACTAATGTGACTTTGACATGTAACTAAAGACATTTACGCCTGCCATTTAGTTGAACTTGAACTTTTAGAAATCGATTTACTGTTCACTGATATCACAAATTCATACAATCATGCATTCGGAAACCACTGTAATAGCCAGAAAAACAGTGAAGATTTGACTTTGACTTTGAAAACGTGTGCTTTATGGCACAGAATAAAGTTTATAGTCAACACTGTGGCGTCTAAAGCTCGAAGTCTCATGCACAATAGTGATAGCGATAAAGTTGAGTCGTTTAACAGCATTATTGCTAAATTTGTTGGGGGAAAAAAAAAATTTTTTTCATTGCGCCGTGGATATGAATCAAGATGTAATGCTGCAGTGGTTGCATTTAACACAAAACGTCCTCTTTCAACTTTACACAAATCCGTTTTGGGAAAAAGTCCAACTGCTACCGTGAAAAAGCTAGAAGAGAATCGTATTAAACAACGAATGCGTGATTCTAAGAGTATGAGAAAAGGAAAGAAGTTATTTTTCAGCAGCCAAGAAGGATCGGCCGATAAAAATTATGGCGAAAATTGTCAAAAACCAGATATGTCAGCTTCAGAGTACAACAGATGTAAAGAAGATTTTTTTAAAAGTTTACAGTGCTCGGACGATGAAAGAAAACAAATAGAAAAAAAGACAATTTTACAAAGAGATTCCAGTGAATGGTTAGAACTTCGACGAAAACTTCTTACAGCATCAAATTTTGGGAAAGTACTAAATAGGCGACCAACCACAAGCGTAAAAAATCTGGTGAAAAATCTTATATATCCAAAAAATCTAAGTCATGTGCCGTCCTTAAAACACGGAATTGAAAATGAGACTACTGCTCTAGAGCAGTTAGAAACGCAACTCAAAATCAAAATTGAGCCTTGCGGTCTCTTTATTGATAAAGATTTGCCGTTTTTAGGTGCAACACCCGACGGAGTTATAGGTGAAGACACCATAGTTGAAATAAAATGTCCAATTACAGCATTTAAAGCATCCATAGATGATGCCATAGAAAAAAAAAGTTAATTTTTGGAAGAAATCAAATGACGGTCTTGTTATAAATCAAAAACATGCCTGGTTTCTACAAGTTCAAGGCCAATTACATGTCACTGGCAGGCGTAAATGTATTTTCGCGGTGTGGTCCGGACGTGATAAAGAAATAAAAACTGAAATAATTGAAAGAGATGATCATTTTTGGAAACAATATATGGAGAATAAATTGAAAGATTTTTATGCATTACACATGCTACCTGAGCTGTGCGATGCTAGACATACTCGAAATATGCCAATAAGAGATCTTTAAAATCACACGGTGGGCACGGGTGCCCACCGCGTTTTCAAAATTCTTTCAGGGCGTCTGGTCGAATCGATGCACGATCCAAGAGCTGGTTCTTATTTGGCTCAACGGATCAGTATTGCCATTCAGCGTGGCAATGCGGCCAGCATCTTGGACACGCTTCCACTGTCTGATGAGCTGGATCAGATGAGCTATCTATAGACCGTTTGCAACGGCCTTTAGATAGCCCGACTGTTTCTTTTGTATTTTGTAAATTATATTTGTAATAATTGTAAGTTTCTTTCTGAAGTTTAGAGAATAAGTAATAGAGATCTTTAAAATATATTTTTTTCAATAGAGTACGTATTACTATTGTTTTTCTGTTTGTTTCTGTATTTTTGCTGACCCAACAGACTCTGTCCTGTTCCAGGCAATTTTTGCAAATATCTATAATAAAACTAGCTGCCGCCCGCGGCTTCGCTCGCGTGGTACCCGGATAAAAAATAGCCTATATGTTAATCCAGTACATTTACTATGTATATTCCAAGTTTCATTCAAATCCGTTCAGCCATTTAGGCGTGATTGAGGCACAAACATCCAAACATCGTCACAAACTTTCGCACTAGATGGCAACACAGGTAAAGTTAGCACGCGCTATCGTTGCGTTTTGAGCTTTACGCCGGTAATTTCAAGCAAACTAAGACTTCTCAATTTTATAATATTAGTAAGATATAGGATATATAATAAATATCTATACCTGCCTATCTAACCTATCTGTCTACCTAACCTACTTACATACCTAACTACCTATTATTTTTGTCTTTCATCTTTTCCTGTATGAGAACTAAAAAATAATTATTTAAATCGGTCCAGCCGATCTCGAGTTTTAGCGAGACTAACGAATAGCAATTCATTTGTAATTTTTTAGCAAAGCATTATTTTTTTAACAAAGTATTAGAAAACTTAAAAAAAAGATGGATTAAATCGGTAAAATCTTTCTTCTTATGGCATGACCAAGGGAAATAGGGATTCATTTTTATTTATATACTAGCTTGCGCCTTCGCTCACATGGTACTAGGATAAAAAGTAGCCTATATGTTATTCCAGCACACATACTATGTATGTTCCAAGTTTCATTCAAATCCGTTCAGCCGTTACGGCGTGATTGAGGCACAAACATCCCAACATCTGAACATCCTCACAAACTTTCACATTTATATTATTAGTAGCATAGGATAGATAATATTTTTTAGTTTTTCCGTTGTTACTATTCCTAGCCTACACATCAAAGGGGAAAACGTTTCTGGGAAAACTACACTTTTTTGTGCCGTGACCATATGGTCACGGCACAAAAAAGTGAACGATGCCGAAGCGTAACGGCTGAACGGATTTGAATGAAACTTGGAACATACATGAGGGGTCTAGATGCAATTCCTCCACTATCCATAATTAGGATTTTTTAATTTTTTTATGCTGAAAACACCTTGTCATCGTTGTTTTTGGTTCTGTTTTAACATTTTGTCTCAAAAACGCCTCTATCTCATATAAATCGCCTTCAAAACATAAAACTAGATGCAAAAGCTTCACTATCCTTACGATAAAGTACAAAACTGCCATTGTCCCTTGTCAACCAATCACAGAACAGTATCAACTAGAAAACAATATGGCTGATGTTTTGGTGTGATTGTTGTGCGTTATTTTATTGGAAATTGTTGTGTTTTTGGCTTTAAAATGGAGATAAATGTTACCCCAGTCACTGGAAACAAAGCAAGGAAGAAAGTTCGCAACGAGAAGCAATGGAAACGTAACAAGGAGAAGGAGAATCGGTAAGTTTTACCAAGCCCACTGTTTGGAGTGAAATGGACGATTTATGCAATAAGAAGTAACGTAATTTTGTACGGGGTAAAGGGTTTTTTTACTAGTGGACTCGGTTTCATCTTAATAATAGATTGTATTTCTTTGAAAAGGTATTGAAGTATATAAATATTAATTCTATTGAATTAATGAATGAAGGTTAGAGAAGAATGTGATTGAAATAGGTAGTTTGTATCAACTTACAGGATTTTCGTATACACATACATTTTTCTTTTTAACCCCCGACCAAAAAGAGGGGTGCTATAAGTTTCACGTTTCTGTGTGTGTGTATCTGTCTGTGGCATCGTAGCTCCCGAACGGATGAACCGATTTTAATTTAGTTTGTTGTGTATGAAAGGTGACTTGATTGAAAGTGTTCTTAGCTATGTTTGATGATAATCGGTTCAGCCATTTAAAAGTTATGGCAATTTAGTTTGTTGTGTATGAAAGGTGACTTGATTGAAAGTGTTCTTAGCTATGTTTGATGATAATCTGTTCAGCCATTTAAAAGTTATGTGCCATTTTTTTTTGTTAGTCGGGGGTTTTTTAATTTGTCTAACAAATAACTTGTTTGAATATATTTGTGTTAAGCATAAAGGCGGCTAATAAAATAGTTAATTTTTCGGTTCGCTTTCTTCGATTCAACCTATATACCCCCAATGCTGGGTCGGGTCTCCTCCTAGGAAGTTGATAGGCCATAGTAGGTACACCACGCTGCTCTGATGCGGTTTGGGGACTTCACTTGCCTTTAGAGTATTCAGTCTTCTTACACAAGTAGGTTTCCTCACGATGTTTTCCTTCACCGTAAGCAAGTGATGATTAAACATGTCTGCACTTGGAAAAAGACCAGAGGTGCAGGCTTGGGTTCGAACCCACACTCCGGACTAGGCTATCACTGCCTTATATGCCTACATTTATTTTTGTGTATTGTCAATAAATATACCCTCTGAGGAGGCCTTTGCCCTACAGTAGGACATATTAATGTTCTAATTTTAGTTTAGTTTTTATTCAATAAATACAGGGTGTCCCGAAACTCGACGTCAACCCGGGACCGGGTGAAAAGGCAAGTCATGCTGGTTGCCAGAAAAATATAAAAAAAAATCTAAGTTGCATGATTTTAAAATTACAGGCATTTTAAGAAAAAGTGCAAAATTACACACCCTGTGGCAGTCTTTTTACTCCTGTTGCCACAAATCTTAACTTTTTCCAACATTTTTTTTTGCTTTGTAACCCTGAATAATGCGTCTCTAAACTGTAATACAAATTTGGAAATCAGCTGTTCTATCTTTCATAACAATAGGACTTATTTCTTAGAAAACAACTAAAATAACAACATTACCTAGTTTTTATTAGTTGTTATTGAAAAAAAAGTGCACCACGCGAGCTTGGCAAGTTATGTCAAAAGTTGGCGCATTTAGTAAGGATTCCAAAATGGTATAATACTTGGTAAGTTGTTGCTGCTATCGTGGGCAAAAAATTTTTTTTAGTAAATTTGAAGGGCCGATTCTAATACTGAATAAATTTAACTTACTGGAACCTGTGCTTGTCTATCACAACAACTATGAATAAATAGTTTATACTTAGTGTGTGCATTGGAATAGACACTATTTTTTTTAAGAGCCGATGTCATTGCTGAGTAAATTTAACGCGTAAGTAACTGAGACGGAAAGAGTCACCATATCAAGTGCGAGCAAGACGGGTTTTGTAGACGCTGAGACTGAAACGGAGAGAGTCATTTAACCAAGTGCAAGCGAGACAGAGAGTGACGCCAGGTAGCCGCTATTGTACTCACATGCCAAACACAAATCAGTACGTTACGCTCCTTCGTTTACTGCGCTTATTTTCGTATTCGTTTGTGTTGATTTCGTACTGACTACTTTTGGCTTCGTTTATGGACTTGTGATTGCTTGTGATTTGGATTGGGACTGTTTGTTTTCCCTAAACGACGACTTTTGCTTTCTCCTGGACTTCACGTGACTAGTGCCAAGATGTCTGTGTATACCACTAGTGAATACACTAATATGCACCTCATTTATGGCGAATGCAGGTGCAATGCTAGTGCTGCTGCCAGACTTTACCGTGAAAGGTACCCAAACGCTGCTCGTTACCCCGATCATCGCGTGTTTACGAACGTACATCGTTTACTCTTCTCAGAGGGCCGCCTACCAAATCATGAGCATGTTGGAGGAAGACCCGCTAACCCGATGGAAGACGAAGTGCTTGCAGCTGTCGAAGAAGACCCAAGCACTTCAGTAAGGGCTATTGAGATAACCACCGGCGTGCCAAAAAGTATAGCCCATCGAATTTTAAAAAGGCACGAATTACACCCATACCACGTACAGCGAGTACAGACGTTACTACCCAGGGACTACCAACCTCGAATAAATTTTTGCCGTACGATGTTGGAGAGGTACAGGGATGACCCCCTTTTCTTAACAAAAATTTTATGGTCTGATGAATCAACTTTTAAAAAGGACGGCTACATGAACATGCATAATTTGCATGAATGGCATGTAGAGAACCCTCATTTATTGAGGCAGGACCGGTCCCAGTACCGATTCAAAGTCAACATGTGGACCGGAATTTTGAATGGTCAAATAATTGGTCCTTTTGAGCTGCCTAGTGCGTTGAATGGCGAGGCCTATTTGGACTTTCTACAGAACCATCTACCAAATTTACTAGAAGACGTGCCATTAAACATTTACAGAGAAATGTTGTTCCAGCAAGATGGGTGCCCAGCGCACTATGCTCGCTCAGTTCGAGAATATCTCGATGAAGAGTTTCCCGGAAGATGGATCGGACGGTCTGGTCCAATCTCGTGGCCGGCCCGTTCACCGGATTTAAATCCATTGGACTTTTTTTACTGGGGAGCAGTCAAAGAAAAAGTCTATTCAAAGGCAATCGAAAACGAGTTTGAACTACGGCAAAGAATAGCCGAAGCAGCCGATTTTGTAAATAATGGACGATTCGCCCGAAAAATAGCTCGATCTCTTTTAAAGAGATATCGGGCTTGTATTGCCGCCGAAGGAAGGCATTTCGAACATTTGCTGTAATAAAAATATTTAATTGTAAATTTAATAAATAAACCTTATTATTAAAAATTTAGTTTTAGTTTTAATTAAAATTTTACAAAAACATCGTGTCTATTCCAATGCACACACTAAGAGTAATTTAAATTTAGTGAATAAGCTGTTTATTCATAGTTTTTATGATAGACAAGCACAGGTGCCAGTAAGTTAAATTTATTCAGTATTGGAATCGGCCCTTCAAATTTACTAAAAAAAATTTTTTGCCCACGATAGCAGCAACAACTTACCAAGTATTATACCATTTTGGAATCCTTACTAAATGCGCCAACTTTTGACATAACTTGCCAAGCTCGCGTGGTGCACTTTTTTTTCAATATCAACTAATAAAAACTAGGTAATGTTGTTATTTTAGTTGTTTTCTAAGAAATAAGTCCTATTGTTATGAAAGATAGAACAGCTGATTTCCAAATTTGTATTACAGTTTAGAGACGCATTATTCAGGGTTACAAAGCAAAAAAAAATGTTGGAAAAAGTTAAGATTTGTGGCAACAGGAGTAAAAAGACTGCCACAGGGTGTGTAATTTTGCACTTTTTCTTAAAATGCCTGTAATTTTAAAATCATGCAACTTAGATTTTTTTTTATATTTTTCTGGCAACCAGCATGACTTGCCTTTTCACCCGGTCCCGGGTTGACGTCGAGTTTCGGGACACCCTGTATATAAAGTTATGTATTTTCATCTACTAATTTTGTGTTTGGTTTTAGGTATGCACCAAAAAAACTACCTGATCTAAGTAAGTTGGGAAAATGTAGCCACAATAAGAAAAACTTTAAATGTAATGATCTAACCCCGTAAGATGTCAGAAAATTTCATTCAGTATTTTATGCAAAAAAAGAGAAAAGGCATCAAGATAATTTCATTTTGAAATATTTGAAAACTAAGGTTCCAGCTCGCCGCAGACGTAAAGTGGGACAACGAAAAAAATCTGAAACGTTCACTGCTATGTACGTCAAAACATTTACCAAGCCTTACAAATTGTTGCGGGTGTGTCAAGCAACATTTTTAACGATTCTTAATATTGGTGTTAGCAGACTGAGAAGGATTTCAAAAAATTTTTTGCATACTGGACAGCTACCAGAAGACCGACGAGGCGGTGATAGAGCTTCAATGAAAAATTTTGACAAAAAACAGAGTGTCATGCAGTTTATTCAATCGCCTACTGAATGAAGCGCGCCTAAACGGGTGCGCTATGTGGAACAACTTAGGTGCGCTTCGTCTGGGCACGCTTCATCTTGGCGCGCTACGAGGAATGCCTCGTTTAAATGCATTGAGGCACATTATTGTCGCTCTGCTACATCGGAAAGAAAATATGTGTCATCGGATCTAAACATTAAAAAAATGTGGCGAATGTATCAGGAACAACAAAGTGATACGTCATTGAAAGTGAAGGAGTGTTTTTTCCGCGATATATTTAACAAAAAATATAATATTGGTTTTAATACTCCACGTGTCGACGTCTGCAGTAAATGTACAGAATTATCGGAAAAAATAAAAAAGGCCAAAAATCAAAACGATAACGCAACTAAAGTCACCTTAATGGCAGCTCTTCGTCTTCACAAATTGAAATCGAACTGTTTTTATGATTATTTACGCGAAAAAAAAGAAGGTATGTTAACTATGTCGTTTGATTGCCAAAAGAACCAGGTTCTTCCAAAAATCCCGGACCAGATAGCCTACTACAGCAGACAACTGTATATGTATAATTTTACAATAGTTCTTGGTACTGATACCAAACAAATTTCCAAGGAAAATGTATTTTGTTACGCTTGGACAGAGGACGCTCATGTCAAATCCGCAAATGAAATAGCTTCAGCGGTATTTTATCAACTTACAACTCAAATTGATTTAACCAACATAAAAAAAGTTAGACTAATGGCTGATGGTTGTGGCTCACAAAATAAAAATTCAATTCTTATATCGATGTGTGCATATTGGCTAACAATGTCTGCCCCTCAAAATGTGAAAACTGTGGAATTAATTTTTTGGGCAAATTGATCAAATTAGCTAGATGGCTCTAAAAAAAATATTTTGTTGAAGTATCGTAGGCGATACCGGGGGTCTCAGGAGGTTATTGTTGAATGAAAATCATTACAATTAGAAATTTACCAAAAATGTATTATTATTAATATTTTGTTTGTATATTTATTTATTCACCTCAGGTAAATCAGTAAGCACTGTAAGAAGAGTCGTGCTGGAAGGAGATCGAAACAAAGACGTATTTTCTACACCCGGAAAAAATAGAAAAGGTCGTCCTAAAAAACAGTTGGATAACTTTGACTTATGTGCCATCAGACAAAAAGTTCAATTTTTTTACACTGTGAGAAAACAGGTACATTTATCATTATTATTATTGGTATTAAAATTTAACTGAATAAATAATACGTACTAGCAGTGTTCATTCGTTTGACACGTCACTGCAACTTTCAAATTTAAAATTTTTACATAGTTATTTTATTTTCAGGTACCAACCTTACGAAACTTACTGCCAGTAGTAAGAGAAGATTTGGGATATGACGGAAGCCGTGAGCATTTACGGAAAATACTTATCGCCCTAGGATTCAAATATAAAAGATGTCAGTCAGAAAGAAGTGCATTAATTGAACGGCCGAATATAGCAGCGAAACGGGCAGCGTATTTAAATAAAATTATCAGCAATAGAAATTTGCCCGAAGAGCTTAGAAAGCCCATAGTTTACCTCGATGAAAGCTACGTTCACCAATCGTATAAATTAAAAAAGTGCTGGCAGTCGATTGATGTAAGTGGAGTAAAGCAGAATGTTTCAAAGGGTAAACGCTATATTATTGTTCATGCTGGCAGTGAAAAAGGGTTTATTCCTAATGCTTTGCTCATATTTACTGGAACAAATAAAAATGCCGACTACCATTCGGAAATGAATAAAACCAATTTTCAAAAATGGGTTGAAGATAGGTTGATTCCAAATTTACCACCTGCATCTATTGTGGTAATGGATAATGCGCCGTATCATTCCGTGGTATTGAACAAAGCGCCTACCTCTGCTACTAAAGTAGCCGATATAAAAGAATGGTTATTCAAAAATGGAATTCCATTTAATGTCGTTGAAAAAGCCACAGCTGTTGATGCTGGTCAAACGGCACAAGCCCGAGCCGAAATTTGAAATAGACGAGCTGTTAGGAGAACATGGACATACAGTGGTAAGACTTCCACCTTACCACTGTGATCTGAATCCTATTGAGCTGATTTGGGGAATAGCGAAACATAAAATTGCAGCCCAAAATGTAGGCTCGATCGACATAAAGGTACCGTTTGGCTTATTAAAGTATGATATTGAGAGAGATTATATTGATGTTTTACTTTTAATGTTGATAAAGGTTTAATTAAAATGTTTCGTCTTTATAGGAAGCAGCTGAGCGCGCATTCCAATCAATTACGGAGGAAGATTGGAAGAATTCATGCCAGCATGTAATCAAAATAGAAAAAGATTATTACGAGCGGGAACTAACTATGTACGAAGACATGGAGCGAATTATAATAAACCTCGAAGACGATAGTAGTTCCTCTGAATCGGAGAACGATTTAGACGAATATGCGGCTAACTCTAGCCAAGACTCGGATGAAATGGAGGGGGTGGAATATTTGGAGGAAAATATATTAGATTAATTACAATAACATTGTATCTGCGTCTTATTTTAATCCCAGAAAAAAAAGAGAGAAAATTTTAAAAACACAGTATTACCTACTAGCATAATATATTTATTTTTAGGTAATAAATTATTGTTTAATTAAATGATACTTACTGATTTTAATAAATAAACTATATGTACAAAAAAATAGTAACAAAAGTATCAAGACTATAGCTTGGTACGCGTACGCTATACGGTCACAGCGGGTTGCCATAAGAGCAGCACAGTGGCGGCCTCCGGATTTTCTACTCTTTTTTGCCAAGCTGTAGGCCTTCCTCGATTCAGGATGTTCTGGGCTGCAGAAACTAGAGTAAACTTAATTGCTCAAAACATTACCCGCAATAGATATTTCAAGCTAAGATCGAATATAAAAGTTGTCAAAGATCACACAGTTACTGATGCTGAGAAGGAAATAGATAGATTCTGGAAGATCCGGCCTATTGTGTCTGGAATAGAACAAGGGTCTAGAGAAAATAAAAGGGAGAGATGTGTGGCGATTGACGAACAAATAATGCCTTTTACCGGTAAATGTAAACTGAAACAAGTAGTGAAAGGAAAACCAAACCCTGAAGGTATCAAAATTTTTTTGCTGGCTAATCCAAACGGTCTTCCTCTAGATTTATACCTCTACCAAGGTAAAGGTACTTCGATTGAATCAGCCATATACCCGATGCCTGAGAAAATTGACTTGGGAGGACGCGTTGTCTTGAAACTGGCTGATACATTGCCCCAAAAAACGTCTATTTATTTTGACAGATACTTCACTTCCATTGTGTTGTTGGATACGCTATCAGAAAGGAACATACACGGAACAGGCACGCTGATGAAAAACCGTGTACCAGAATACCGACGACCTAATCAACAAAATAGAAGACCAAAGACCTTGCTAAAATGTGACAGATCGTTGCAGACAAGTGGGCGAGGTAGCTACGATTGTGTAGTACGGCAAGACAAAAAACTTGCAGTCATCAAGTGGTTGGACAGCAAGCCGATCCACTTGCCATCAACTGAGAACGCTGTTCAACCTCTGGGATCATGCCGCCGGTGGTCCAAAAAAGACCAGATGTATATTGATGTGCCGCAGCCTGCCGCTGTAAAAAAATATAATTCCTACATGGGAGGAATTGACCTGTTGGATAGAGTAATCGGAAAATATGCCATGCGTGGAAGAACCGGGAAGTGGACAGTAAGGGCAATCTTCCACTTTTTCGATTTCGCTGCAGCTGCAGCCTGGATTGAGAATCGGCAGGATGCTGTTAAATGTGGGCTGCCAAGAAAAAAAATTATGCAGTACCTAGACTTTAAAATGAATTTGGCGAAGCACCTGATCTACGGCGATGTATTGCCGATGGTCCTACAATGTTCCAGCCCTAGCATTGATCGTCTTTCGTGTAACAGCCCTCGCCAAAGTCCAGGACCTACTTTGCCTGAAATACAAGACGTTCAGCCTTCGACATCTTCCATTAGAAGGCACAGGCTTGTGGCCCCCATTCCTCACACTACCAAAAGGCTAAGAGAAGCTCAGCACTTGCCAATTTGTGCTAAGACCGACCAAAACAATCGGTCCAAATGCCGGTTGAGTGGATGCAAGGGACTCACATTCATAAAATGTTCGGAATGTAAAGTATTTTTGTGTTTGAACGTGAATCGAAATTGTTTTTACGATTTTCATAACAATAAAAATTAAAGTCAAATATTACATGATTTGGTTTCATTAAGACCCAAAGTATCACCTACTATACTCTCGATTTTAGATTTTTTTCAGGTAGTTTTGGTTTCAATGCATTTATCTAAGTACCCAAAACCAAAAATTATGCCGATCTGACAAAATTTGACACCCTGGGTCTCAGGAGGGTATGCATGTGCAAAATCCTTGAGCACGGCGCGTGACCTCTGCCGCGTGATGAACTCGTGCGAGTGAGATAGCTGCGAGTGCGCAATGCGGGCGGCTAGTGAGGTGGGGGCAAAACTCGGATTTGCGCTGAGGTACTATAGGGCCTTAAGTCCAGAGAATGCATTAAAACAGATCAAAGATCCTCATGCACTGGTCGGATTGGGTTCGGCCACCAGGATCCCCTAAACTGATCCCCCAGGGGATCCCAGTGAACTCATCGGTTCACCAGAATCCCCTTGAAGTAAAATTTATAAAGATGTTATCACACAAGATGTTCACACTGAATCGATTTACATTAAAACTATTTTGATAATCTTATTTGTACTGGCTAGTATTAACTAATGCAACCTTCTTTGTTTATTAAATGACGTTATAAATAATAATGTCAATCCAGTGACATGCATTTCATGTTTTTTCATTGCGTTGCGTTTGCATTTATGTTTCCGTAATAATTATAATGGAAGATAACGCAAATTCAATCCATATAATACAAAGGCATGGACAAGTGATGCTTCATGATGGACGTAACTACCACAAGAAGAAAACTTATAAAAATGGTAATGTTTTATGGCGCTGTACTAATTGGCGAAAATTTAAATGCGGTGGTTATGTGACTGTCGATGTAAGTAACTGTTGCATTATAAATATGATTCATGAATGTTCATACATGTATGGCGTTTGGCGTCTATGAACCTTGTTTTCGTATATTCTTTCAGGGAAGTTCTGTTGTGAGAGCTATTCCACACACACTGTCATGCGTGAGGAATGTTGTTCAAAACGACATTGATCTTGCAGTACATAAATGTAAAGACAAAATAAGAAAATTGGATTCTCGACCAATTCGAGAAATATATGATAAATGTTTTTGTCCCTTAAAGAACAAAGGTATAGATTTGGTGGCAAAGGTACCATCACTAAAATCATTAAAAAGTGCGTTATACAAAGTTAAGAATGAAACTGCAGATGTACCAAAAATGTGTTATAGTAAAGTAAATGAAGTTGAAATTCCTAAATCACATTTGGATTTCGTTATGTGTGATTATCTAAATGTACATGAAATAGAAAAACCGTCGCCTCGTATAATAATTTTCTGTTCAAACGAAAACAAACAAATTTTATCTACAATAGAACATATATTTTGTGATGGAACCTTCCAGTGTTGCCCTCCACCCTTTGAGCAATTGTATGTGATGCACGGAGATGTTGGCAGCTCTCAAAGTACAACAAATGTTGTGCCTTTACTTTACGCATTGTTGAGTGATAGAAAAACGGAAACGTATGATATTTTTTTTAAATTAATTGCATCTGAAATAGACAACTTTAATCCGAAAAAAATAACAATAGATATGGAGCAAGCGGCTGTTAATGCTTTTAAGAAAAATTTCCCTGATGCTGCCATAAAAATATGCTATTTCCATGTCAAGCGGAGTATTCGTAAAAAGGGAAAAAATCTACATTTACTTAAAAACAAATATACCAGGAGAGTGGTTATGTTGTGTGGTGCACTGCCATTATTACCTACGGATTCTATTACTGAAGGGTGGAACTACATTAAAAAAAAACATATTAACTATGAGTGAGTATTATCCAAATTTGCTAAAGTTATTAAACTATTTGAAATACTGGCTCAAAAATGACGATACTAGAAAAATGTGGTCGGTATTCAGCGAAAGACATCGCACCAATAACTGTTGCGAAAGTTGGAACTCGGGTTTAATCAAAATGATTGGTCGAAAACGGCCCAACATACTACAGTTATTGAACGCATTAAAAAGAGATGCTGAACAAAAGCAAAGGCAACCGAAAAAAATACGTAAGGCAGATCAAATAGCAATTGATGAGTTTATACAAGAAACGCAATTGGAATTATTAAACAATGACATAAGCGTAGGTCATTTCTTAGAAATTGTTAAATAAATTTTTTTTAAACAGTGTGATAACATCTTTATATTTTATTTTACTTCAAGGGGATTCTGGTGAACCGATGAGTTCACTGGGATCCCCTGGGGGATCAGTTTAGGGGATCCTGGTGGCCGAACCCGTCGGATTAGCAAGAGAATTCGGATTCAATAACCAAAAGGTAGAAAAAGTGTTCAACAATGGAAAACTATCCAATTCATAGAATGGAAAACTTCAGGAGACAGTATCAAATTCTGGGCTCAAGTTTTAAAATACAAAAGAGCAGCAGGAGTTAGGTAATACATTTCAAGAACTAGCCGACATCTGCTAAAAACTGTTATGTATTTTGAGTCGATTAGTTTCAAAGGTGGCAATCTGTCGTTTTGGTAAAAAATCAGTTAATGGTATAGCAAAACAGAAAATGTTAAACGATAACGTTTATTTTCGGTAATGAATATCAAAGTCGGCAAAATTACATTGAAAATACGTTTCGAAAAGTGAAGTTGGAATCATATCCGACAATCTGTCAAAACTTTGGATTCAAAATTGGCCATCTTAAGACGTTGACCAATCACAATCGAGTATTCTATAGCGTGGGTCGATAACGGTCGAAACATCAGTTCCTCCAACGCTCAACGTATTTAAAAACCATTGTCTTGCATACCCGGAATCTCTCTTTATTGTTGTCACTCAATAGATATAGCTCAACAGACTTGCGTCTTGATGTTGGTCTCTTCTCACACGTTCTTTGCTCTTGCAGATAGAGAAGAACTTCACAAACATTTTTTTTTCATTCCAAGTAAGTCGACGATGTTGCCGATCACGCGGTGCTCGCAGCCAAGCTGGAACACTATGGAGTGCGAGGTACTGCGCTTACACTACTATCAAGCATGCTCAGTTCTAGGTCACAGGTAGTAGTAGGTGAGAATGGGAAAATCAGATCCTGCCCTCTTACTACAACTATGGGGGTGGCTCTATTGCGTCATACAAAATGGCGTTAATTATAATTAAATTGTATTTCTTAATGTGTCTCCTGACTGATTGATTGAAATCAATCAGACAGTAAGATCAGGCCTAAGGTACTTCTAAATCTTTATGTTTCTATTTTAATACTAATATTTTGACAAAAAAAATATTATTGTTATTATTGTTGTATCTAATTTTCTTTTTCTTCTTTTAATACTTTTGTAATTCGTACATCCTTTATTCATCTCATTTAATAAAGCCTTAATTCTTCGGATTGCTTAGCTCAGCTAAGCAATCACGAAGTAAATTGTAACAATTTATTTAGTATAGTACCCAAAGAGTCGACTTCACTGTACACCACCTAATACTAAAATTCTTTAATGTGGTCTCAATGGTAACTATTAAAAAGACTACGAATATTTTACTAATGATGGTGTACAGCGAATTTGAGATATAAATACAAATTTGAATGAATGAGCGATGGATGAATGGAATGAATGAGTGGTTTTCCTTGAAAATTATAAGTAGCAGTATATATATAAATAGGTAGCAGGGGGTTGGGAGGGGAAGGTAAATTTGTAATATAATAAATAAAGGTATGAATGATAGAAAAGTATGGAAGGTTGTTGCAAAATAAAAAGCAACAGTAATAGTAAGTTAGTTTTAAGAGAAAAAAAAACTAAAATGTGTTTTCACATTCAACTAACTAATTTATTTTATATTTCAGGTCCAGAAGCATGATGTCTCTCGACTACTCTGATGACGACGTGAGCGTGCCGACATCGAACCGCAGAGCAACCGCTCCACCACCGAACAAGGCACGCTCGTCGCCAGCCGCCACCGACGCCATTCCCTCATCGTCGTCGTAGTCATCAGCTTCGAAGAAACGAATAAACAAGATCGCCCCGATGATTTCGTCGAAGAAGTCTACGAAGTACGAACTATTCGGCACGGATAGCGAGGAAGAAACTGAGGAACCTCGTGCACGTAAACATGGTAACACTCAAGATCTTACCTCATACTTCACAATAAAATGTTTAAAAGCATACTCACGTCAAGTACAGAAAACAGACACAGGAAAATATTACATTGTCACCAGGATTTATAACGCTAATAATATTACGCATCCAGACATCGTCATTAAAACCAGATTAAATCCGGATACGAAAGTATGGGTACCACATAGTAAAATTCATAGAATTTTCACGAAGGCAGATCAGAAACTGTTTTGTTTTTAGTTGTTTGAAGGATAATCGACCTCTTATCCAGAATACTATGTCGACAGAACGATCAAGAGAAGTGCCACAGAAACCACATCGAGCCCCGACTGCCGCTGTTGCTGCAACGAAGGAGCATCGTACACCACCTGCGGCCGCCTCTGTTGCTTCTACGTCGAGAAAATCATCTGCAAGGGATGTCTTCAGCAGCGACAGCGACGACGATGGAGGAAACGTCCTGCCGGGTACCAAAAAAAATATACCTCTATGCTCCTACTCTTCGAAGCGGATTCCTCACGGTGTGTCGCGGCAGTCCGATCTAGTATAGTAAAGTAGGTACCAACTACCTAGAACTCAAACTCAACGATTACATACAGCCAATGAATATGTAGGTGCAGTCACGCCATAATTGCAGTGAAAAATAGGACTGATGATAACATCGAAGCATAGAAGCACTTCATTGAGTTTAAAAAAGCTACCCGCAGAGAATTCAAAGATTGAGGCCTGGTGATTATTAACGGCTGTTAAGATTTAGTATTTAGATAATCATAGCAGTAATAAATGCATGCATTCAAGAAAGTAGGTATTTTATAAACAATAATATTAAGTTTTTTCGTTTTCTCTTTTATGTACCTATGTAAGTACATATTATGAATAAATTAAATAAATATTTTCGTTTCATTACGCTTTTTTTATTTCTTTCACAATTGTGTCACACTCGAGCCCGCTACCAGCTAATGAAATATAAATTGTGAAAAATCTCGAATTGGAATATGTATCAGGAAGACGGTCATCGAGCAGTGTCAGGCACCATCATCATCAACCTCGACAGCACCAACGGCCTCAATAACACCATCGAGGATACTGGAACACTGCTGCCAACATCCCAAGGTCCTTCTCCGGTACTTCAAGGAGTTGATCTGGCTGGGGGAGGGAGCAGGGGGGATAATGCACAATACACCCCATCGCAGGACGTCAGTGCAGATCTTTGTTCCCCTAACATTAATTACTATTAGAATTAGATGTATCACGAAATTAATATAGATATGACTTGAGAACTAACTTGCATAAATCGAAATGTTTATTGAGGACTAAGGGCCATACCTCACCGAGATGCCATGGCGACGTGGCCAACGACGTTGCCAACTAGTTCATATTGAGATGTATTACGGCTAAAGGGCCCCACTCACTAACAGTTTACCGGACGATATCAATCTGTCAGTTAATCGCAATAGCCCACACACTAACAGTTCAGTATAAGGTTTTGGACTGACGACTAGTACGAACTAAGAATGTGTGGCCGCTTGACGATTCCGGTCAGAGTCAACAGATGTCGCCCGGACAGTCTATGGCCTTGAGGGCGAATGAACACACATTAGCAGGTAGCCGGCCGGCGGCCTGTCGACCGACGTCTCGTGTCAGTTGGGCGCCTTCGGTTTCAAGTTTTTCGACTTGTTTAATTTCTATTTGCCAAAATGGACAACAAACCTCAATTTGTGTCGACATTTATTGAATTATATAGGAGTTTTCCTTGTTTATGGAAGGTGAAAGACGATTGTTATCACAATAAACGATTGAAAGATGAAGCTTACAACAAATTGTTAGAATTTTATCAAACCACAATACCTTCAGCCACAATTGACAACGTGAAAAGAAAAATTAATAATCTTAAAAGCACATTCAGAAAAGAACTTAAAAAGGTAAGTAATTTTGATTTTACTCTTTCGCTATTTGTACAGTGTACCTAGGTACTTTGATAGTCTATATACGTCTGCTTTTGATAACTGCGTGCACTGTCGAATCATATTTATTTATTAGTTTGTCAAGAATTTTGAATAATAAATGTTATGTTAACCTTACATAATAAATACCTACTAAATACTATACCTAAATATCTACTTTCAGGTCAAAAAGCAAAAATCAGGATCGTCGGCTGACGACAACTACGTTTCCAGCTTATGGTATTTTGACCTCTTGATGTTCACAGCTGATCAAGAAATGCCAAGAAATAGTATTTCAAGTGACAGTATTGTGGATAATGATCAAAATGAAACAGTACGTACTCATAATATTTAATTTTTATTTAACTTACAAAATTATTTTGAAAAGATACAGCTCCGTCTTGCATAAAATAATCTTTATATTTGTCCCGGTTTAATTTTGCATTTTCACAAACATTTCTTATATATCCCTGTTGTAAACCATTTAGGGGGTTAACTTCGTTTAAATCTCCATAAACAACCCTACCATAATCTAAATCTTCAGTAACCAGTGCTCGAATAGGTAAGTAATTAGCTTTTTCTGTTTTCTTCAAGAAGTTGTGAAGACAACATGTAGCTAAAGCCACGTAGTCAATTTTTTCTAATTTCATGTTGATTTCAGTATGAAAAACTCGAAATCGACTCGACAATATGCCAAAAGCGTTTTCTACTGTGCGGCGAGCTCTGCTCAAACGATAGTTAAAGATACGCTGTTCTTGAGTTAAATTTCTTTGTGGATATGGTTTTATTACATTTTCATGTAACGCAAAAGCGTCATCGGCCACAAATACAAAGTTCATATTGTTTTTATTCATATTATTAGGTGGTAAATTTAATTGCCTGGTTATCAGTTTGTTATAAAACGTAGTGTACTCAATAACACCTCCATCCGATACTCTTCCATTGCATCCGACATCAACATAAATAAATTCGTAGTCAGCATTCACAACTGCCATTAATACAATACTAAAGTAATGTTTATAATTGTAATAGTAAGATCCGGTATTGGCTGGTTTGCGAATTCTAATATGCTTTCCATCAATGGCACCACCACAATTAGGAAAATGCCATCGATTTTCAAAACTTTTTGCAATCTCTTTCCATTCTTCGGTAGATGATGGTAACTGGAACAAAAAAAAAAGTATGTATTATTGTTTTAGTTTTGCGAAGATGATGATTCGTTGCTGGCGTCGAACTCGCCGCTGTCATCACACTCGCCCTTGCCATCACACTCGCCGTTGCCAACACACTCGTCGACTCAAATACGTGAAACATCGCCTTCAGTATTGTCCACAAAGTCTTCAGCAAATAAAAGGAAACGCACATTAATTAATGAAGCTTACAAAGCCTTAAAAGAAGATGATGAATATGATGGCATAGGGTTGAACGTAGCATGTAAGTTGCGACGCATGAACGAAGACCAAAAATTTTACGCAGAATTATTAATTAATAAAGTAATATTGTACGGTATCAAACAAAGGTTGCAAGAACAAACTAATCTTACTGGTCTTGTGCCCATACAGACGCAAATTGCACATTCAGTTCCATCGTCACAGTTATCACAGGCAGCTCGAACAGATTCACTTTCAAGAACCTCAAACAGAACGAACAATAAGTATTCCCATTGAAAATTACCAACAACCTTTACAGACAGTCGTAATTAATACTAACGATCTCAACGAATCTGAAGACATGTCGCAGTATATATTTTTTAAGACTCAGGAATAAATATTTTTTCAAGGAAAAATGCATCTCCAAAAATCACCACCGCGGCGAGATTTTTCCTCATTTTTCCTGCATTTTTCCTTGAAAAAAAAGTATTTAAAAGTAGATGCCTAAAGGCTCAAGCACTTAAAATTATAACTCAGGAATAATTTATTACATACCAAATTTGATAGTATTTTTTTTATATTGTACCTACCTAACAGAAATAAATCAATATAAATTAATAAATGGTTTTTCTTACCTTCATATATACATCTTTCAGGAGAAAAAATATATATTTTGATGTTTCAGGGATAATTCTTCCAAGGGCTTGTGGTGAAATTCTTGAAGGAAATTTTAAATCTTCCAAACTTTGTCCAGTTGCCAAATATCTTAACGTTACGATTAACCTTTCTTCTGCGCTTATAGATTGGCGCATTTTTGTATTAATTTTACTGATGTACGGTTTAACTATCGATAATAACATATTAAAAGTTTCAGAAGTCATTCGCAAGTAATTAAATAGATCTTCTTTATGCGACTGCCTTAGTTCACGTACCAATGTCATGTGCGATCTTGATTCTCTTTCTTGAAGCCAACTTTTCATCCAATATCTTCTTTCTGACGGTGAAAGTATATGAAGTAGTAAAAGAGCACATCGTTTTTTACGTATTAACATTATGATGATTTGTGAAAGTCTGCCGAATTTAGTGTGTGGACGCTCAAACCGATATCAGAGCATTGCCGGAGCGCGATCCTACGGTGAGAAACTGCCGACTCCGAACTGCTAGTCTGTAGTCGCTAAAGTGGCGGCAGGGCATTGTCGGCAGGCAAAAATCGCTTAAGTGTGTTGACGCTATCGGCCTAGGACGGCAGGCCGTCCGATAGAACCAGAGACTGCAGGCGGACTGTTAATGAGTGGGACCCTTAAGAATGTGTGGCCGCTTGACGATTCCGGTCAGCGCCAACAGATGTCGACCGGACAGTCTATGGCCTTGAGGGCGAATGAACACACATCGTTAAACCACTTGGACGAAGATGAAGATGAATATTCCAGCTCTCCAGCACCTTCAATTGTCCCCTCCTTAGAGCGGATGAACCTGCTTGATAGTGACACAGAATGTGAGACCGATTATTATTAATCCTAGGTAATAATAACTTTGTTATTTGGTTTATTTCAGAAAAGTAAGCATAAATCTCGACAAAGAAAGTAAAGACGAAAATTTAGAACCAGAATGTATAAAAATTACACTGATGAAATGTTAAAGCTAGTTATACAACCGGCCATTAGGCTAGTCACAACAATAAACGCCTGAAAGTGCAAGCACGCATTCTGGCAACTGTGCCGGATGTCTTATCTCCGCCACCCACGCAGACCTGTGCCTTGTAGCTACTTGTGTATTGTGGCTAATAAGATTTGAATCAGTCGTTTGAAGAATAAAACTTGTCTTGGACGTCTCATATAATTTACGTTTTATTGAATAGAATATTCGCCTCTAAATTTAAAAGTTAGCTTTTCAAAAGGTTACTACCGTTCACGTAACCTTCACGACATGCTTAACGATAATTTGGTATTCCAAGACGTACAATAGTGAATAAAATAGTGTTAATTGTGGACCCTAACTCCCCCAGAAACGTATGGCCAAAAGGCGTATACAGGCCGTTCTGTCTAGCAAAGATGGCTGAGTTAGGGTTGTCGATGTCAAGACGAAGTCCGGCATTCTAAGACGGAATGCGACACGCGTCGCCCCTATCCCTATGGCTGATTAGTGCTGTGCCAGCACTAGAAAGGGGAATGTAGACGACGCGTGATACTTTTTCAGTTCAGAGCTTTCTGGCGCGGCATTCCGATGAGTTGATTAGCGTTTACTTGTTTGCACCGGGATCGGACAGGAAATTGGGCACGAGTTTTATTTTTTTCTCAGAGAGCACCGAGTAGCTCATCTTCAATTCGCCCGAGAACATTCCAACTGGACACACGAGCAATGGGCTAGAGGACTCTAGCCCATTGCTCCAAGAGGACTCTTTACAGATGAGTGCCGAATTGCTTTGCGAGCTCCAGACGAGAAAGAGTGTGGAGAAGAAGAGGAGTGGTACTTACGCATTACCACTACACAGACAGTGAGTTTCACGGCGGCTCCATAGTGGTTTGGGGAGGAGTAAATTCAGATGCTCGTACGGAGTTGGTGGTTGTTGACAATCGACTGAATAGCATTCGATACATTGAAGAGATCCTCCAAGACCATGTTATACCTTATTTGGGGTTCATTGGATACGACATTGAGATTTTAATGCACGATAACGCACGTCCCCACGTCGCACTTTGCGTGAATGAGTACATTCAAGAGGTTGGAATCCAGAAGTTGCAGTGGCCAGCTCGTAACCCGGACTTGAACCCAATAGAACACATCTAGGACATGCTTAAAAAAAAATAAAGTCCGGACCCAATCCACCACAAACTCTCAACGAGCTCCGAAATGCAGCGATGGACGCTTGGGAAGTCATACCGCATGCCTGACCGGATGCAGGCAGTCATCAGGGCTAGAGGAGGAAGCACTCGCTATTAAAACGTGTGGCGGGTTAAAAAAACACATAAATATTCACTTCTTTTGACAATTGAAATGCGTGTTTAAGAATATTGTAAATTTTGCTTAAAAATATAGTGGGAGTCCTAAATTGTTTAAAGTCAACTAAAAGTCCCTAAAACCTAAAAGAAGACTAATCTTCATCCTTCCTACCCTTCTATAAGTCAAAGAAATCAATAAAACACAAGTTATAGCAAAATTCTTAAGTGGCCAAGTTTCCGTGCCGGGGAGACTCGAAACACATTTTTCTTTCAAAGTAACGTACTTAACGTACGTAACTTCAGCTTAGTAAAAGACGACAACTCTGCAATTGAGGAGACTGATGTTGTGGCGTATTTACCTGAGCGAAAGGAGTTTCAGTATAATAATGGCATTGAATGTGTTGAATTTAATTTTGATCAAAATCTTGGTAAGTAATTATAATTTGGTATTCATTTCACGTTTTTAGCGTATTATACGAATTTCATGAATTGTAAAGAACATAAGAATGATGATTTGAATGTTTGATTTAGGGTGTCGATTTTTTCTACACAATTAAGTTATACAACCGGCCAGTAGGCTAGTCACAACACTAAACGCATGAATGTGCAAGCACGCATTCTGGCAACTGCGCCGGATGCCTTATCTCCGCCACCCACGCAGACCTGTGCCTTGTGGCACATAGTTTATAAAATTAAAGTCAGTCGTTTAAAGAATAAACCTCGTCTTAGACGTCTCACTTATAATTACGTTTTATTTGAATTGAATATTCACCTCCTAATATTAAAGTAGTTTTTAAAAAGGTTACTACCGTTCCCGTAACCTTCACTGTTGGTGTAAAGTGTAAAGAACGAATAATAAATTCGTTCGATTACCTCAATTCCCAAAATGTAATCACAACCAAAAGGTGTTTCGCTGTAGTACAGTGACATGAAATGAAATAACAATAATTTATTTGCGTAAAGTGTGGTAGGTACACAGAGAACTTAAATATCTAAATTGGATTCTCACACTTCGCTAGGAAACCCAGAATGCAAAAACGACTTTATGATTACATTTGTTGTGAATTAAATTATACATAAATGATACATTAAAATTTCAACTTATTAAAATCTAAATTTCGGCATTAATTGATAAATTATATAATTAATTTCAACTTAGTAAATCATTAATACTATAAAAACAAGATCGGCTAATATCGGCGAGCTCTAGTGAGGCGGTAATTAAATACTTTTTTAACTACGTTTAAATCTCTTTTAACGTAAGGCCGCAAATGTATTTGGATAGTCCAAATGCTTCATCACCAATTACATAATGTGGCAGAACCCGACCACTTTCATCGCCTGGCAACGTATTTCATGCATAAGCATGCCAAAGAAAACGGAAATAGCGGATTATTTGCCTTTTTATCAACAAAGTTTAAAATTTCTGGCATAACCGAAGATTCTTCGAGAAGCCTGAAGAAGACGAACAGTGCATTTGATGCAAATTTAGAGAAAAAATGATACGCACACAAAAAGTGCCGCAATGGCTTTTGAACAAAAAATGAAGAGTGGACGTGGACGTCAAAAGATTTTACTTTTAAAGTGTCCTTGCGTCACACACTCGCCCAGCCATCAACATCTACTGCACCTTCAGCTGCTGGACGTCCAAGCCAGGAATTTGAAGAGTCCAGTGATAAAACAAAAAGGAGAAGAATCGAGAATCTGTTTAGTACACGCGACACTAATCAGTTAGTGACTGCAACAGGGTTCTCAGCGCGATTATCGGGAAACCGCCGCCTGGCTACTGTCATTAGGAATGCAAGCGAAAGTCCCGACAAATGCAAAACAATGAAAAATAGTGTATGTGACAGCGAAAGAAGCGTTCAAAGGTGTTTAACTAGAGAAGTAGGCTTGGCATATTATGTTGATGCGAAATTATCAAGCCACTCTTACAAGCAGATTCGGAAGTGGAGCATCAAGGCGGGCCATATGGTATTTCCATCAATTTATAGTCGTAAGACAAGCTAAGAGTGAATGTTTCCCTTCTGAGGGATATATATACATAGACGAGACTCGAGCAGAAATTAAACTTCAAGCTGTTTTAAATAAAACAGTTGAACGTTTAATTAATGCGCAGCATGAATTAATAAAGTCGTGTACTCAAGGGGAACCTTTCACGCTTATAAGCAAGTGGGGTTGTGATGGCAAAAATTCGACAGTACTGGAGCGATTGATGAATTTTTGATTGTATTTTCATTTGTAAATATTTTCATTTGTTCGGTTTTAATTTATTCATGGATAATTATTATAATTCGATTTTACTTACGAGGTTTCTAAAGAGCCGAAAAACAGATGTAGTGGGTACATTGAATAGACGCCGAATGGATTGCCCACCCGATATCAAATCGCTAAATGAAAAGCAGATGACCAGGGGATCTGTGGTGAGCCGGCACTGTGGAGACGTCGCCGTTGTGTCTTGGAAAGATGTCAAACTGGTCTCCACAGTGTCGACATTCCACAAACCTGACATGATTCCGGGCACGAGAGCCGGCGTCAGTTGCCCAAAACCTGCGTCTGTGCATTGCTATAATAAATGTATGGGGGGGGGGGGTCGACCTCAAAGACCAAAAATTAAGTATGTACCTATTAGAAAGGAAGCAAGGAACCAAATGGTACATTAAAGTTTTCAGACGACTGCTGAATACATCAGTCTTAAATGCATATACCATCCATTGCGCCAACATGGGCCGACAACACCAAAAACTGAAGAAGTTGAAGAATTTTTTAACTTTTCAAATAGCGTATAATATGTTCCTTCTACGTATCTTACTTTTAGTATTGGATGAATCCAAAATTCGACGTCTCTGCGTCTGCGTCTTTGGCGTCGTAGATGTAAAAGATATAACAAATATAGTCGACGGCTTGACGATACCAGTGTTATATCTAAACGTAAATTACACTTTACGTGTCGTCGTGCTGAAGTCCGTGTCAGTACTGTACCACTCACCGGGCGTAAACCGGCATCGACACCGGCGCAGTGGAAAAACGAAACCCCGGCGCCGGTGCCGGTGCACGGCCATGCCGGGCTGGCTAATGGAAAAACGCCCAATGTCAATGTCACAAGTCGATGAAACCAATGGTTAAATTTTTACGAAATTTAATTACGCTTCGAATTGCTTGCTTATCCACCGCACTCACCAGATCTAGCCCCCAGCGGCTACTGGCTTTTTGCAGACATCAAAAAGATGATCCAGGTAAAGAAATTTGGCTCAAATGAAGAAGTGATTGCCGAATCTGAGGCCTATTATGAGAGCAAAGACAAATCGTGCTATAAAAAGGCATCTAAAAATTAGAGGAGCGTTGGAATCAATGTATCACTTTTGAAGGAGAGTATGTTGATGAACAAAGTCTAATTTCTAAAAAAAAAATGTTTTTCTTAGTTAGACCGGAGACTTATTGAGTGACGTGTTACTATGCCCATCTGGTTGAGACATAGGTTGAGACATAGCGAACTCAGAAACCACTCTGATTCCCCATAGCACAACTACCTCTATTCTCTCGACCACTGATAGTAAACGATATTGTCGTAAGCAGCGGTTGATGAACACCCGGAGTTATTGCATTAGGTGTTTAGTCTCTTTCCATGTCTCGCACCCGTACAACAGGACAGATTTTACATTGCTGTTAAATAGTTTCACTCTACTAGAGAGGTGTTTAGAACGCCATACGGAACGAAGACAAGCGAAGGCGCCTTTAGCTTTAGCGATCCGGGATGTTACGTCAGAGTCTGTACCTCCAGTTCCCGACACGATGCTTCCGAGGTAGATAAAATCAGAGACTCTCTCTACTTCCTCTCCGCTAATGTGAAGCGGGGTGTTATTCTGCGTTCACGTTCGCAACTTTATGCCAGCAGTAGACAGAGTGAGGCAAGATATAATTAATAAGGAAAGGAGGAATTAAAATCAGATTCAGCAATTTAAGCCAAAGTAAGACATTTACAAGTTGTATGTTTTTAGATTCTAGATTCAAGCTGTCATTTAAAGATCAGGCAACCGCAGAAGAGACAAAACGTCGAATAATTTCTCTAGTTGTTCAAGAACAATATGACGTAAGTAAATTCTTCCCTAATTTGATATGCATCCTGTGCTGGCGGCACCATCGGACGCCCGTGAGCCGTCGGGCGATAATGTTTGTATGTGTGCTATACGTGTATCTAAATTGTCTCGGTGTGCGTAGAGCCCGATGCGCGGCGGCCATTTTGAACTTGTCTCTGCTTTGAAATTCATTGAATGTTTTCCACTTTTGTTCAGACATATTTTCTAAATGTTCGCTACGGAAGTTTTCCCATATTTTTTGGCAAACAAAATTTATAATTTCACTCAATGTACTGATTCCTAGCCTGTAATTGTAGTGCAGATCGGTCAGAGAGCAACCACTGGCCAGGTACCTGAAAAGTGAAAAAGAAATTGTAATCTTGTTTATTAATGCTCTTTTAAAAATTGTGGTTACATAAACTTTGCCTCAGCCTATTTAAACTATGTAATGATACCCAAGTACATTTGTATTAATAAGCTAATTATTGTTTCAGCACAACTCATTATAAACAAATGGAATAATACAAGAGACGCTTTCATTATATCTCTTAATGTAAAGTCAGGGCAAGCTGCAGAAAAACCACGTGTTTCATGAAAACCTAACATTTTTACTGAAATTTACAAAAAAAGCTGAAACTGATACCAACATTGTGGAAGAAACAGAACAGGAGCATGAAGTGATCGCTGCTAATGATAATGAACATTCTGATAATGTTGCTATACATGAACCAAAGAAGGAGCAGTCAAAAAATAAAAGGAAAATTGACAACATTGAGGCCGTAATATTAAAAGAAATAAAAGATAATAAAACTACCAACTCTGAAAGAGTGTTAACAGAGGACAGTTTCTTTACGTCTTTTATACCATATGTTAAAGATATGTCAGAACCAGAGAAAATACAGCTACAAATGGACCTTCTATCTAGTATACAAAAAATTAAACAAAATCGGGTCCTTCATCAACGTGTACAATCACCATTATATTCTCGTAAACCCTGCACCTGGATACAGTAGATCATATCCAAAACATGGCCATTCGATTCATAGCAACTCAATAAATTCTCCCTCACCTATATTACTGACATCTCCTTCACCTACTAGCAACTCCTATATTGATGTACCAAGTCCACAATCAGTTGTAATTCAACAAACATCGACTCCAAGCAACTCCTGTGAATCGGTTACAGAATTCAGCAATTTTTAGATAAATATTCCGAATTGTAAGTTTACCTTGTCATATGATATTTCATTTCCATTTTGATAATAATACTTTGTATAACAATACCTGTTTCTGATTAAAATACTTTTTATAACAAATTTTCTTTAATTATAACTAAATAATAATGTATGGTGGCCAGTGTATCAAGCTAGACACACTAGCGTAGTGTACGTTAAACATCGATAGACTATCGATAGTACCGATAGTGGATGGCTATCGATACTATCGATAGTTTTTTAAAACTATCGATCGATTGTTTACTCGAGAACTACTATTACATCCCTAGAGTCAAGGTATGCACGGTATGTATGTAAGTTATTCCCCGGCCATAGTGATAGAGGCGTAGGCATTGAGATTATTCTCTATGGTAAGGGAATTACCGTGCGTATATCATTCATTCATTTGCAAGAAAAAAGTCAGACAGTTATTTTATTGTGGATGTTTTTTCACTTCATTGAAGTTGTTGATGTTGTGGAGTGTAAAATACATGAGTAAGTCACGTGTGTGGGATTACTACAAAAAGACTAATGAAAAGTTTGCCAGGTGTTCTTTGTGTAAAAGAGAGTTTAAACTAAGTGGAAATACTACGAACTTGACTGATCATATGAAGAGAAAACACAATGAGGTATGGTCATCCACTGTTTCTGTTACTCAAGACGAAAATACCACTGAGGAAATGTGTGGCCCAAGCTCTAAAAAAAGAAATGAAGGAGCTATCTAAACCGTACCATGGGTCAAACCGGAACTTAACCATGGATAATTGGTTTACTTCGGTTCCTCTGGCAGAAGAATTGTTAAAACCACCATATAATCTCACAGTGGTAGGTACTTTACGAAGCAATAAGCGAGAAATCCCCAAAGAAATGGCGAATACTAGAACTAGACCAGTAGGTTCTTCGGTGTTCGGTTTCGACAAAGAATTGACGTTGGTGTCATATAAACCGAAGTCAAATAAGGTTGTTTACCTTCTTTCTTCCACACATGATCAACCTGTCATCAATATCAACTCAAAGAAACCAGAAATTATTGAATTTTATAATTCTACAAAAGGTGCGGTTGATACTGTGGACCAGATGTGCTCGATTATGAGTACCAGCCGCAAGACCAATCGATGGCCGTTGTGCTTGTTTTACGACATCCTAAATCTGTCTTTAGTAAATGCATATGTCATCTACGTCTCCAATGCGATCAGAAATGGAAAAACAGCAATGAAAAGAAGGCTTTTTGCATTAGAAATGGCAGACGATATGATGGAGCCTTGGCTGAAAGAAAGATATCAGACTGTAACTTTGCCACGAAATTTGAAGCAAAGCATCGCGGAGATCTTGAAGATTAATGACCCTCTGGAAGGTTCTAGTCAAGACGTTCCCAAAACTCGCAAAACTTGCAGCTGCAAAAAATCATCGTATTACGACGACAAAAGCAATTTGCAGGGAGCATATTGTTGCTATGTGCAATCATTGTGCAATGTAGATTTTTGATTAAAAGAAAATGAAGACTGCTAATTAAGGTCATTTAATATCATAAATAAAGTTGATTATATATATATATACAGGGAGTCCCGTAATGTATGGATAATCAGGCAGGTACTCGTAGGGGGCGCCACGGCGGGTCCGAAAAAAAAATAAAAAATTATATTTTCCAACTGTGCCGGAAAATGCGACATTTTGAAAAAAAATATTAAAATTTGCTGCCTATGATAACATTATAGGCCACCGCAACGGCAAATTAAGGAATTAAAAGGGAGTTTTTTTTGTAAAATGTTCTTTGATATTAGGCCTTGCCGACATGCTACTTAAGTAATACGTAGCAATTGCAAGTTTTTTTCATTAGGGTTTAAAAAGTCACATCAGCAGATTTATGTTTTTAATGCCTAAGTTTGAGTACCTCTGGTGAAAAAAAAAACGTATGGCGACCAGGGTGGCCAATTATTTTAAAAACATATTTACTTTATGCGGTTTCTAAAACGGTATTATATTTGATACATTTATTTGAAAATTTGTAAGTTATGGTTAAGAAACATACCAGAAGAATAATTTTCCTAGTACAAAAAGTTCACAAAAGTTAGAAATAATCTCAATTAACCACTTAGTACCTACAAAAATACGTTTTATAACGTGGACAAAGGTAATAGAGAGTCGGCCTGCAGCAGCTGAACTTAAATTATTTGCTACCTGCTACCGGGGTGCTCGATGCACGTCAATTGTACTTGTGTGAGAGAGATGAATATTATTTGGCCATACGAGTAAAAGGGATAAACAGCTGTACGCCTCTCTATCCTTTTTGTGTGTAGATTTTCTCACGGGTTTAGTTTGTCTTTAGTGCGTTTCTTGATCTTCTTGACATCGCATGTGCATTTTCGGTTCTCGTGGCTTATTTTTGATATCACAACGACTCGGCATTTTTTTGGACTTTGTTTAGTGTATTACGATTGGACTGTTTTTGATTCTATTTACGACGATTCGGCAATCAACTGGACTTGTTTTGTGCATTTTTATGTGTGGTACTACTTAAAAGACTGACATGCCTCAACAGTACTCACCTGAGGAGTATTCTAACATGCATTTTATTTACGGGGAGTGTCGCGGTAACGCCAGTGCAGCTGCAACACTTTATCGGGAGAGATACCCAAATGCGCGCCACCCAGATTACCGAGTGTTTATTAGAGTGCACAACTGCTATTTCGAAGGAAGGATCCCTGGTCGTGGCGTAGGTGGTACAAGCGCTGGAAGACCCCAGGAAATTGACAACGACATCGTGATTCACAACGTCGAACAAGACCCTTCAATATCTGTTCGAGATATGGCAAGACGCGAGGGCATAGGAAAGTCAACAGTGCATAGAATTTTGAAACGGTATAAATTTCACCCATACCATGTGACCCGTGTACAAACTCTGCAACCAAGAGACTTTACTGCAAGAGTAACTTTTTGCCGCCAAATGTTAAACAAGATTGAAGAAGATTCGGAGTTTTTTGATAGAATACTATGGAGCGATGAATCTTAGGCTAAAAGAGACGGCTTTCTGAACCTGCACAACCTGCATAGCTGGCAGTTGGAAAATCCTTATCTGAATCGTGAGGATAGATCACAATACCAGTTTAAAATCAATTACTGGACAGGGATTTTAAAGGTCAAAATTATTGGCCCATTCGAACTTCCAGGTAACTTAAATGGGCCGAGCTATTTAAATTTTTTGCAAAATATTCTACCCGAATTATTAGAAGAAGTTCCTTTGGCGGTCCGACAGACAATGTGGTTACAGAATGATGGGTGTCCAGCACATTATCACTGGAATTCATAGTCGGGGGATGAACAGTCCCCCAAAAACCATCATTCACTATTCACCTAGAGGCTGAATGTTGAATTAATCTTCTTTGTCTTTCATAAACAAATAATGAAGAGGCCCCTAGCTGAACAGAGTTTCACGCGTGTTGTCTATGAACATTCACTCACTTTTTGTCAAAGTGACATTGACATTGACATATTTGACACTTGTTTTGTGAGTTTTTCCTGTGTTAGCATTGATAATGTAAGCATTGCATTGTTTGTTTATACGCTAGGAGTAATAGTGTTCCATGGTTTATACGCGCCATTTATTTATTGCGATTAGTCACGTGTGAATTTGTGCTAAAGATCAATTATTATTGTGCTTAAGAAAATGGATTCGCTATTGAATACAAAACAAAAAGTTACCTTCTCAGCAGAAGAAAAAGAGTTGCTGGTGTCATTACTAAAAAATGAAAAAATTATAGAAGATAAGAGAACCAACAAAACAACAAATCATCTGAAGGCACAGGCTTGGGACAGAATTACCCAAAAATACAATATGAATGCTTTTGTCACAAAGGTATGTACCTACCTAACTGGTGTTATTTTTATCAGCATAGCAGTTACCTACGTACTGACTAGTAGCATCTAGGCAAAAGTGCTAAATTGCCCTACGATACAACCGAATATGCACCCTTCAGGCAGTCTATAGTGTAGTAAAAATATACCTACCGAATTACTTACCTATAAAAAATGTTTGTATTCAACAGCGTGAAACAATGCAA
Organism: Scotopteryx bipunctaria; assembly: GCA_949320045.1. Taxonomy (NCBI): domain Eukaryota; kingdom Metazoa; phylum Arthropoda; class Insecta; order Lepidoptera; family Geometridae; genus Scotopteryx; species Scotopteryx bipunctaria. Next base: position 1,839,028 of record OX439459.1, on the reverse strand, counting down.
CTGAGAAGATGCTGGGAGAAAATAAAAAGATGTACAAAGGATGGTCGGTCCCAAGAAATCAGGAACAGATTGGCAACAGGTGGAGGCAGTCCGCCACCACCTGTTGACTCAGTTCCAGGAGTGGAGGAAGTAGTACCTCATCTTATGTTTGAAATCCCTTCCGCAGTGGATAGCGACACCTTTTTTGAGAAAGAAAGGAAAGCTATTACAAGTAAGTACACATCCATACATTTTCATTATACTAATTCTAGGGTTTAATTTCACAACATAAAAGTTTGTCAGTAAATAATTTATTGATTTGTTTTTCTTTTTTACAGCTGTCCCTGGTCCACCTGCCAGTATTCCAGACATATCGATGATGGAGGAGGACAGAGAGAATGAGATGCCAAACCCCACAGGCGTTTCCGATTTGGGAATAACGCCTAGAAACCAAGAGCGATGCTTAGCAGAACAACAGCTGCCCTCTTCTCTGTCAGGTTTACAGAACCGCAATGCATCAGTGCGTAGACGTTTAGGTAATTATTTAAGATCCATTTATGTCAAGATTGCTATAGAAGCCCTAGGAGGCTCACTATGATGAACTTGTTTGTTTTCATATTTTTTTATTTTTTCATAATCATATCATATTTTTTTTATTTCAGCACCAACGACAGCATCAGATGTTATATCCATGAGGCAAATTAACATTTTGAAAGAAAGGGAACAACAAGAAGAACTTTACTTATTGCGGCGCTCCATACTATCAGTTGAAAAGGAGATAGCTTCTGAAAATTTACGCCATGTACAAGAAGTAAATAGAATTAAAGAAATATTAGAAGCAGAGAAACTTGAACATCAAAGGGCATTGTGGAAAATAGAATTGGAGCTGGCTTCAAATAATAATTAATTGATGTACATACTTACTGCCTGGAAGAGATCGCTTTTAGCAATAAGGCCGCCCATTGTGCCATCATTAATTACATTTTAAGTTTTATTTAGATTAGTAATTGTAATTTGTTGGTACAATAAACCTTATCTTACTATCTTAATATCTTACTGTAGAGGAAGATTTTTAAAAAACAAAGAAAATTACAGTTCAAAGGTTTATTTTATTTCAAACCTTATACATCAAACCCTGTTAATAAACATTCTAAATATAAATGCAATATCATACTTATTTCATATGCAATGCATTATGTAAAATGTCTTGTGATGATTCCACGTCTCACAGCAAGTCCTGAAATGCTGGATTCGCTTGGAGTTTCAGCTGGTTGAGGCATAACTCTTTGAGGCATGATTGGTGGCTGAGGGTCTTTATGCTTAACTGCAAGATTGTGCAGAACTGCACAAGCTACGATTATTATTGGCACACTTTCTATTTTGTTTTCTAGCTTTTTATGTAGGCAAGGAAATCTTTTTTTCCAAACACCAAACAGTCTTTCTATGGTATTTCTGGTCTTTATATGAGCTTTACTGTATCTATCCTCAGGTGTACCGGGAATTGGGTTAATTATAGGTGTTAGTAAATAGGGTTCACTAGCATAAGCACTGTCCCCTAGAAGTTTTCCCTGTATTGAACCTTCTTCAAATCTAATTTTAACAGAGCTATTGTTGAAGATCCTACTGTCATGTTCCCGTCCAGGCCAACGTGCAACTATGTCATAGATTTCCAAATTGGGTCCTCCAACAACCTGTAACAATAAATAATGCAGGTAATTTATCTACAGAATGAGACAGAAACAGTTTTTTAATGAATTGATTAAACAACTGAAACCATACCTGAACATTCACCGAAAAGTAAGATTTGCGATTCCTATAAATCTCAGCAAATATTCCTCCGGGGTTGTTGTGGGGAATATGAGTGCCATCAATGCATCCAATAATATCGGGCATTCCAGCTATCTCAAAGAATGCTTGATGAACAGCATCACTCTCTGGTCCAGGTGAAGGAAACTTTACGTATTGACTCAGCAGACGGCATAGAATTTCTGATGCACGCAAAACTATGCGACACACCGTAGGTTGGGATATGAAAACCATATCTCCGCAAACTGTCTGAAAATAAACATTTATTTACAAGGTGATAGACACTGAAACACACATATACATAAAGGTACATACTTAACGAATCTACTGCTTTTTTTATCTTTTCAAGGCCCTTTGTAACACAGACGTAAGCTTTGTTTTGTGAATGTTTTTTGTTGGTGTTATAATAAAGCATATACATCTTTTCAAGAGAGTAGAAAGGTACAAACCTGAAAACATCCTGTTGCATAAAATCGAAGTGCTGTCAAGACAAACAACAGAGGTGGTATGGGTAGGCCTCTGTTCGAACTACGTCTTAGCTCGTTTCCAAATAGAGGCATTATAAATCTGAGTATTGTTTCCTTTGTAAATCTGTATCGTCGACGAAACTCCAATTCACTGTAGAATTCAGTGGGGTTAAGGTGGTTACGAATATATCGCTTGGGCACTGATATAATCCGCATATCTTCCAGTGCTTCATCATTTATTAGATCACTTTGAAGACTCAAATCATTTTCCACATCCATTTTTATAAGTAGACTGTCTAATTATAGGTTTTGTAGTAATTTTTACGGCACAATATAAATACGATAAACCAAACTTCGGAATAGGGGACTGTTTAGAGAACGGAATTCGGTCATTCAGCCCCTAACATCTGTCAAAATGGCGGTGTTTTTTGTCTATGAAATGCGTAAAGGTTAAATTCGACCCACAGCACTTGAATCGTCCCCTAGGGGAGCCCCTATGTTGACTATGAATTCCAGTCTATGCTGTGTCTGTAAGAAGATACCTGGACAGAAAATACCCCAACAGGTGGATCAGCCGTTTGGGACCTATTTTGTGGCCACCGCGATCGCCGGACCTAAACCCTTTTTTTTATTGGGGCTGTCTCAAGGAAATGGTATACAAAAAACCTATTTTGACGATTGAAGAACTACGTCAGCGCGTTCAGGAAGCAGCTCAGTATATTGAAAGGCGAAGTTACACGCGGCTGCTGAAAAGATCTTTTATTAGAAGGTGCAGAGCATGTATTAGAGTAGGGGGAAGACAGTTTGAACACCTATTGTAATTAAAAATAAATGAAGATTATCATACTTAAAAACTGGTTTTAATTTATTACAACTCAGTAAATGCAAACCTACGCATTTCAATAAATTTTTATTTTATTTTCGCTTCTATTTTCTAGTCAGAGTAGGACTCTCGATACATAACCAGCAGTAGCTTACTAATTTAAATAAAAGTATCAAAATGTACTTATTACCTTTTTAGAAACTACATAAAGTAGGCATGTTTTTAAAATAATTGGCCACCCTGGTCGCCATACGTTTTTTTTTCACCAGAGGTACTCAAACTTAGGCATTAAAAACATAAATCTGCTGTTGTGATTTTTTAAACCCTAATGAAAAAAAAATTGCAATACCGTGGATTGGGGTGACTTTTGAACTACGGGGCGAAGTTGATGATTAACCAAAATTTTTGCATTTCGTCCTATAACTCGCGTAAATTGGAACGTCGATAAAATGTTTTTATTCGTGTGGCAGCATTGACTTTTCGGCCATCTTGTCAGTGAGTGTTAAAGCACGAGAGCAGTCAGTTTGTGAAAAAATAATTTATAAATTTAATGTGGTAATAAGGTAAGAAATGCATACCTGAATAACTTTAAATGTGCTAGCTAAACTATAAAAGCTAGACTTATGAAACTTACTAGATTTATTTGTAGTTTTATTGTTATTTTAAAGCTATTTTACTTTTCTCATTGCGTCGACCATCTTTGTTTATTTAGAGAGTTTTATCATATGGGGTTACTTTGATGGGAGGTATGGGGCTAAATTGATTATTATCAAAGTGACCCCTTCTGAGACTTCGAAATGTTTATTAAGGTGATTCTATAGACTATCAATTTAACCCCATTTATTTAATTTATAGAATGGTGCGACACTACAAGAAACTTCCCGGGACCCGAAATTACAAAAATTATACAGAAAGCACACTAGAAGAGGCCCTTCAAAAAATCACCGATGGTGAATTGTCCATCAGCGCGGCTTCCAACGCTTATCATATACCGTTCGGAACTCTATACAACCGCTATAAAGGTTTACATGGGAAGTCTGCTGGTGGGCAAACTTCTTTTACGAGAGAAGAAGAAAAATCATTGCTCAAAGCTGCTGCTACTTGCTCTGACTGGGGTTTTCCTTTAACCACATTTGATTTGCGAATGATTGCTAAAGCATATTTAGATCGACAAGGCAAAATTGTAAACAAATTTCCAAATAACATACCAGGTGTAGATTGGGCCATGAGCTTATTGAAACGGCACAAAGGTGAATACGGGCAAAAAGTTGCCAGCAACATTAAAAGAGCGAGAGCTGAGATTAGTCGCGAAACTCTTAGCAATTATTTCGACCACTTGGAAAAAGAAGTTGAAGGTGTTCCACCAAGCCATATTTTTAATTACGACGAGTCTAATCTTTCGGACGATCCTGGTAAAGTACGCTGTATTTATAGGAGAGGCGTGAAATATCCCGAACGTATGCTCAATTTCTCCAAAAGTTGTACAACAATTATGATGTGTGGCAGTGCTAACGGGACTCTATTGCCTCCATACGTTATTTACAAAAGTGTGCACTTATACGACACATGGAAAGAACGAGGCATAGTTGGAGAACCGTGTTGCGCTGAGCCATGTTGCAGCAGAGGTTCTAAATATAATCGAACCCAAAGTGGATGGATTGATGCTCCAACTTTTAGAGATTGGTTCACAACCGTGTTTTTGCCTCATGCAAATAGACTAGATGGCCGAAAAGTTATTATAGGAGACAATTTGTCTTCTCATTTAGACGCGGATGTTCTAGATCTGTGTGAAAAACACCACATCTCTTTTGTGTGTCTTGTCCCTCATTCGACACACATATGCCAACCATTGGACGTCGGTTTTTTTCGTCCTATGAAAGTTGCGTGGCGTAAAGTTCTTGAAAATTGGAAGCTAACTCATCAAAAAGCTGCATGTGTACCTAAGGATATGTTTCCGCATCTCTTAAAACAAGCAATTATAAAAATGAATGAAGTTCCGGAAAAAACAGCTTCCGAACACCCAGAACCATCAGCTATAAAGCGCAATTTGAAAAGTAGCTTTAGAGCAACCGGCATCTACCCATATGACAAAAATGTCGTGTTAAAAAAAGTTCCCGACGCATCAAATGTCGATACGGATGGTCCTGTAAGCGAAGTCTTGACTGAATATTTACGAGAGCAAAGGCTTGGAAACGCTTCTGATCAACAGCCACGCAGAAAGAGGAAGAGACTGCAAGTAGAACCTGGGAAAAGCATACATACAGTAGAAGAAGTGCCAAATACAGCCGATAATGAAACCGACGAGATCGTAGAGTCAAATGAAGACATAAATAATATCATACAAGAAAATAACACTACAAATAGAAGCTCTATGGATGAAGATCGCATGCAATCTGACGACCCTGAAGCCACTTCCCTACTGCCTGCTAAACAAAATATACCAGAAGGAACACACAGTGAACCATCCTGTTCAATCAACGCAGGTCCCTCAAAGGAAGTTAACAACAATAATGGTGACGAATCTGATAACAGCGATGATGTGACAAGGTGTGAAGGCCCAAAAGTAGGTAATTTTGTGTTGGCGAAATTTCCATCATTTAAGGGTAAAATATATCGTTATGTTTGCGTAATAGAAGATGTAAATGAAAAAAAACTTGTTGTAAAAGGCCTGAAGTCCCATCGGAAGGACAAGAGAACATATCGGATAGTGGATGATGATGTTTCCATAATAGAAGAAACCGATGTTGTGATGTATCTACCCAATCCAAAGTGGGTAAATGACTTCTACGTTTTCCCCACTACTATTAATGTTAAAGAACTATAAGTTCCTAGAAAAGGTAATTAAACGTTGTTGATTTTTTTATAAGTTTATACAAATGATTGATCTCTTACAATGAATGTTAGTCTGATAAAGGTAATTAAAAGTTGTTGATTTTTTTATAAGTTTATACAAATGATTGATCTCTTACAAAGACTGTTATTCTGATTAGTTGTAAGACTTGATATTGATAATTACCTATACGATTTGATTCTAAGTAAACCTGATGTCAATGAGTCTGATTAATTTTAAGGATAATTTTGTAGTTTGTTAATTACCTATACGATTTGATTCTAAGTAAACCTGATGTCAATGAGTCTGATTAATTTTAAGGATAATTTTGTAGTTTGTTAATTACCTATACGATTTGATTCTAAGTAAACCTGATGTCAATTAGTCTGATTAATTTTAAGGATAATTTTGTTTCGATATTTTTTGGATTTAACTTTAATAAAGATTATTCTGATTATTCGTATTTTTTTATCAAATTGAAAGCAAATCAAAGCAACCCCTTCAATCATATTCGCCCCGCATTCTGAAAATTACTCATAACTCAAAAGTTGTAAGAAGGAGTTTTGTTTTTTTTTCATTTTTGGCATGTTTAATGGGGTCTCTTTCTCATTCCAAACTAAAAAAGTAGGGTATCAAAGTGACCCCGAATCCAGTTTAAAGTTGATAGCATCGTTTTTATTTTTTTTCTCAAAAACGAATGTATGTACTTTTTTTATATTTCGTATATCTACTCCACTATATCTTCCCATCAGTATATGATTTTTTCAGATTTTAGTTGCCACCCGTTTAAGTTTTATAACTGATTTTATCCCAAATCTTAATCAAAGCGACCCCAATCCACGGTACCTACGTATTACTTAAGTAGCATGTCGGCAAGGCCTAACATTAAAGAACATTTTAAGAAAAAAACTCCCTTTTGATTCCTTAATTTGCCGTTGCAGTGGCCAATAATGTTATCATAAGCAGCAAATATTAATATTTTTTACAAAATGTCGCATTTTCCGGCACAGTTGGAAAATATTCTTTTTTATTTTTTTTTTCGGACCCGCCGTGGCGCCCCCTACAAGTACTTGCTGGATTATCCATACATTACGGGACACCCTGTGTAGCATACGCATCAACCGAAATGAATATGATGGCCTTCTGCTACTCTGGGAAGACCCTGAGGTCTGTCGAATTACGATATTCAGTTGTGATGTTCAAGAGAGCCAGTAAAAAGCAGTAACGAAAATAAGCAAACGTACATACCTCCGACTGCGACCGGCTTACGATGCTTCCACTGGTGATGATGTTCACAAGCTTGCGATTTCCTTGAGCTGATGATGGATGGGACGTGATTGAGAAGGTAAGGGTTCCAAGATGATAAGGATCACACGCGAAATATAACGATTTGCGAAAAGCCGTTTTGGAGGGCTTTTGTGATGTGCGCGCGCGCGTCCCGGTCGAGGTTCAACACCATTCTGCCTGTCACTCAGAGATTTGACGTATATGACGTTGCTTGACAACCAAAAAATTGGTGTCTTCGATACTGCTAGATTGACTGACAGGCTTGAACATCTTGATTGATGAACGATATGATTTGCTATAGATTAAAAATACGTTTAGTTGCTATGGCGACGAAACATCCTGTATATTGAAGTTTTAATCCGTTGTAAAATTTACGAATGTAGTTGTAGGTTAGTGATTACGTTACTCGAAATTAAGGTTAGTGAGCTAGGGTTAATGTCACAGCCAGGCCCCACAGCCATTCGAAAATGTGTCTTGTTTCTTGATACTGTTTGCAAAATGAATTAGCAAATAATTGAATGTGGATTCACCCATACGAAAGTAATTAAAAAACTTTCTAGGTGCGTCTTGTAGCTTGCTAAAAAGAGTATAAAAGAGCGTTTTCACATTAATTCGTAACCAGTTACAACTGGTTACGAATTCAAAACCTAGTTTCCTTTAGATATGATACTAACCCATTGTTATTCACAGGTGTGACTAAATGTTTTCGTGTCACTAATTAGGGTGATTAGGTTCACCCGTGAGTGCAGTTCACATTTTTTTCTGCTAATTTTGTTGTTATAAGTTTATCTAACATTTAATTTCTCTTATCATTACTGATTCGTACCCTAACCATCTCTGCGCGAATATTTAGTAGCTCATTATGGAAATCTCGACGTATTTGTTTACATGAGGCAAAATGCTTTTAATGCGAACAGTTTCAAAGTGTTAACTTCTGTTACATTTAGTCTATCTGAAGAAGAAACGACCAACCTTAAAACTTTTTGTGCTACTTATACGAGTGACCTAAAACGAAAATGGAAATCAGTTAATAGCACACCAAACAATTTTAAAGAAAAGTTCGGTGTTTGGCTAGACTCGAAAATCAAATGGCCAGAGTTTGTTCAACTAAACATTGATCAGTTTAGAATTGAAGAACTATCGGATATCGTGATGAGTCATGAAAATGACTCAACAAGTGCAACAACGCAAGTTTCAACAGCAACAACACCAAGTGCATCAATAGAATTCGCTGTGCCCCATAGTGTGTCTGTGTCGACGACAACCACTACATATACTCCTCGGAAAGAATTTGCTGAACTAAGTCCACTACAAAAAAGAAGAACTGAAAATCTTCTAGCCGAAAATGATTTTGATACACTAGCTTATGCTCTGGCCAATAAAGCCGGTGAAAATGAAATTGTGCAACTGAATTAGTGAAACATTTGATTAAACATCCCGAGGATGCGTCTATGCTTCGAGCCTGCTTAAAATCTACAAAGCGAACATTTCCTGCTATAAGGCGCTGGTTATGTCAACATCACTTAAACTATCAAAATGGCAATAATCACGATTCTGAGACCGAGATCGAAGCTTCTTCAACTAGGTAAAGTGAAATGTTTCTAACTGAACTAAAATAATGAAACCAAGAATTTTCCAATATTCTAATTAAAAATAGGACAGGTGATTAAGTAGTTATTTTTTTTTTCAGCTTAAAGACTTCTAGGAAAGTCAAGCCGAAGGTGCGGCGAGCGCCTAGCCCACGCATCGTTGATTCCGAGGAGGAATTTGATTTAAGGTGAACACTACTTATTTACTTACATAATAATAATAATAATATCTGTTTATCAAATTCATGTAGGTGGGTATTAATACCACAACCGTGCTATTAACTTTTTTCTTTTTCTTTAGAAATAGTGCGAAGAAAAGCCTGAAGGCCAAAGCTGCCCCAACCAAGCGCAACCAGACAAAAAGATCGAAGAGCTGCACGACCAGCTCTAAGACGAACGTGCTTGTGTGGTTCGGCGACGACGGTGACTCCGCCAGCGAATCCGACGCAGAGTGTGCAAGGGCACAGAAGAGGGCAGCGCCTCCTCTGTCTTTGTGCACGCGACGCGTTGCCGGCGGAGTGCTGCGCCGCACCGCACAGCTAGACGGAGACCTTTTTTTTGAATTAAAGGTTTACCATACCAATGATATCAAAAATATAAACCCAAAAGATCGGTGGGAGAAGGCTTCAATTAATATTAAATATTGTTGTGATGATGATGTGGAAGAGGTAGGATACATAAAACAATTTGTCTCACAAATTAAAAAGTCGTTCAAGGCAGAAGGAACTTTTTTTGCCGACAAAAAAAAGTAACTGTTTTTATTTATCTTACTCCTTCCATTTTCTGATAAAATAAATTGAATCTAATAATATTTTATCGATGATTTTTTAAATTTAAGAGCTGTTTTGTAGGTAAGGCAGATAATAAAATAGGTTTATAAATCTTCTAAATGGGCACCTACTTACTAATTTATTTCTATACATTGGTTTTAAAAGTTTTACTTTGAACAGTTTTTACTGAAGTAGGTAGGTATTTAGATTTTTTATTTGAATATATACATACATAAAATCAGGCCGGTTTCCATTAGGGGTGGGCAGAGATCACAGATCGCCAAAAAAATGTCAATGAATAAGATACTTTGTACTTTTTGCGACACAGAGGTGAAAATTAAAGGCTTCTCAGCTCATCTGAGAAGCATTGCTCATAAAAATAATAGTGTAATTGAAATAAGTGATGGAATAGAAAAGGTAAGCAGCGCATTTCGTAATAGAATAGCAACATAGAGTAGGAGCGAAATCAGAGACGGGTTCAGGTCAGGCGGGGGCAACGGGGGTCGTGCCGCCCGCACAGTTTCTGCAACAGCTACGTAAGCCCGTGCAAGCCCTGATCAAGGCTAGGCAGGCCGTGTTCAGCACAATCAAAGTTAACTTTGAGTTTTTTTGCTAAATTTTCGTTACCAAAAAATGATTCTATTTATATAGGTAAAATATTGATACATTCTAACGTGAGTTTTTTTTATTTGTCGAAAACGATTGGGCATTTCAACTCAAAGTTTTTGTTTCCTGAAAAATTATTGGGCATTCTAACTCACTGTGTTTTGTCGACTGGAAGGAGACAAAAAGTGAGTTAGAATGCCCAATAATTACCTACTTGTATTTGTCTTGCAAGAGAATATATAGAAAAAGAAAAATAATTTTGACCTTTTATTTTCCCTCCTTGTCCCCCATTCCGCGAACTTAAAAACGTCCCCTCGTACACCGTACAGCAAGTACAGTTTTTTTAATATTTACCTTTAATTATCAATTATATTGCCTGGTTCTCGACGTCACATGGACACAGAATCCACGACAAGAGCCATTGTTTTGCTTTAGCAGGGAAATTCGCAAAGATCGGTAGCTTCAAGCTTAGGTGTGTCTAGACGAGCTATTCGAAATGTGTAGGAACGCTATCAAGAGACAGGTAGTGTGTGGAGGAGGCGCGGTTCAGGTAGAACCCGAGCCACAACGTCCCAAGAAGACCGACCGACTCTCTGCAAGTCGCGAGCGAACTGTAACTGCACGCATATTGAGAAACCGCTTACGTGACGCAACTGGAACGCGAGTGAGTGACCAAACTATTCAGAAAAGAAGACTTCATGAAGACCAACAGCGTTCCAGAATACCAGTTGTTCGGCTCAAACTGACCAGAGCCCACCGTGCAGCGCGATTAAGGTTTGCACGTGATCACCTCGAATGGAACATGGATAATTGGAGGACAGTGCTCTTTCACAGACAGATGAATCGAGTTCGGGATGTAGATGGCGTTCGAGCGCGATCACGCTCCCGCTCGCCTCTTCGCCTGCCTGAACCGTAAGTACGTTATTACTTTTTGATCTAGTTTAGTCAAGAAGTGATGACTACAAGTACTTATAACGGTGAATTTATTTCAGATCCGGGATAGTCATCGGCGTCTATTCAGACACGGGCGACCGACTGGACACATTTTATGACCCGGACTCGCACGCCCTATTTGATAGTGAAAGTGACAGGCGCTTGGGTGAAAGTAGCTCAGGTGTGATAGGGGAGGGTGGTGTGGATAGGGGTGTGAACAGTCGTGGAAGGAGTTTGAGAGGCAGAGTGCGGGGTAGACGAGGAGGGCGTGCGGGAAGCCGTGGTCAAACCCGAGGTCGCGGAGGTGGACGTCGTCGTCGTGGTCAAAGTACCAGTTGGCAGCCTGGCCACCCTCTGGAGGAGGTGTGGACCACAGACGATGACGTTCCACCCGAGCTGCGTGTATTGTTGACGGACGTTGTGAGGCGGCGACAGGCGAGAGTGGAGGATTTGGAAGCTCGAAGAAGAATTAGGAGACAAGTAAGTGATGTAAGGAACGAAGGGGAAAATAGCGAGGGCGAAAACGATGACGTATACGAGGACGCCAGTGATGGAAGGGGTAATACGCTATTGGAAGGCGTGGTTCTCCACTTCGATTGGTCGCCAATGGAGACTTTTCGAGGTGTCGTAGAGACTTATTCCAGAGCAGACCGGTTCTACTTCATCATACACAAGTCCCTATGATGCGTTCCGTTCCTACTGGGACGACGGCATAATACAGACGATTGTGGATGAGACGAACCGGTACGCTAGCCGAATTCAGTCGGCCTCCTTTGACTCCTCCAATCAGACTGGTATGAAACAAATGCCCATGAGTTGCTGTGCCTCTTTGCGTTTTGGATGATGACCGGTATTATCCAAATGCCAACAATTGTTAGTTATTTTTCAAATAACGCATTGTTGAGAACGGAAGTTTTTTTCCCGAATAACCACGCTAAAGAGGTACTGCAATTTGCATAGGGCCCTTCATTTTGTTGATACCAGTCCCACCGATCGCGATTCTGCGAACCTAACCTATTTACAAGATTTTTTTTTTATGAGAATCTAAGTTAATATACGTTTCTCCAAAACGAAATAAGAATCACGATATTGTCATTTCTTGTATTGACATTTCAACCGAACTTAGAAAGTTTCATTAAAATCGGTTCAGTACTTTCGTTTATATCGATTATAAGATAAGATACATATTTATAAAGAGACACTTTAAAATCGGTTCAGTAGTTTCGATTATATTGATTATAAGATACCTACATAAGAGCCTGAATAACTCCAAACCTCAACTTGGTTGGGATTCAGGCTCATATAGGTACTTTGTTTTTGATTTCGGCTAAAAACCTGTTTCCTGTTTCGATTAGTGATTTGTGAGTGTCAGTGTCTTTATCAAGACGAATCGAACTGTCAATGTCGTTTGAGTTTTTTCGTCTCGCTCGGTCAGAGCGAGAGGGGAAGGATCTTTTGACGGATCGATGTTGAGAACGTGGCGTGGGTCTTTTGATGAAAATTGTATTTGCTGGCTGATATATCCTGGTTTCTGTGTCTGGCGTAGCGGGAATCATCCACGGGAGAGCCCACGCGTGTGATTCCTTCGGGCGCACGTGTTTTGTGCGTATTATCAGCTTTGTGCCTCTGGTAAGAGTCTTGAACTTTTGATCTTTGATTTTTGTCTTCCTCGATTGCCGAGCGGAGCTCGTGGGACATCCTCAACCCTGTGCATGAATACACAAGGGCAGATTTGCTAAGGTTGCACCCCGCTTCGCAGGCTAAAGAGCACTTTCGCTTACACCGGGCTATGTAATTTCCAGAAAAGAGGTGCTCCGTACGGGCGCGAACACGTGGCGAGCGCGTGTCGCAACCTTTCTACCTGGCGCCATCTGGCGCACGCTGTCGTCGGCGAGGGTCCAGAGCGCCAGCGTCCCCTGCTGTGCTGCTGTGACAAGACCGAAAATCCTGGTGTGGCGTTTCCCTGCCTTTTTGTGACCTTGTGGTGGCTGGTGTCAGTCAAGTGAGTGTGCCTGATAGGTTCGTTAAATCAAGCGTTCCTGTAGGTTCGCTCGCGCGAATTTCGTCAATTTCGGAATTTTACAAACCAAATCTAACCAAAACTCTATTTTTGTGGATCGTTGAATCAACGGTGAGGTGGGTGGACTGATACTCCTGAGTAGGCCGTGACTAAGTGGGCATCCGGTTGATTTACAAGGCAGAGTAGATCAGGGCAGGTCATTAAACCCGTTTATTGTTAATTTGTATTTTAATTTTTACCCGTTGAGATGAACCAAGTATTAGAGAGTAATTTTATGATCGTGGGATATGTCAGAGCAGACTGACGAAGGTAAATCACAGTAGTATTGTGTAGATGAACGGTGGATGAACTGTGAATGATAGCGTTGTAGTTTGCAATAGTCTCGTCTATGAATTGTAAGCGTTTCAATAAAGTTATTTTTTTTGGTTTACTCATAGTAACTAGAACAGTAGTGTGTAATAAAGGGTGTCCAGCGGCAAATTTTCAACTTCAAATTAAAATTACTCGCAAGCTTGCGGGGCGAGGGAAGAGGAAGGGGTACCATTCGAAGCGCGGGCTTTGCGGATTGGTTAGTCGCCATGAGTCACTGGCCGGGGTCACACCGCGCGTACGCAGTGGAGCAATATATAAAGTGCGATGAATCGCTGGTTCGTGCACGTCGCGCTTTTTGTTCTCACTATGGCATTCGTCGAACAAGTGATGCACCATCCACGCAACTTATCCTATCGTGGGTGCAAAAGTTCCGAAAAGAGGGTACAACGCTGAATCAGCCTCTACCAGGACCGTCTACGTCAGTAGCTACGCCGGAACACATGATTCAAGTTCAGGAAGAAATTAAGCAAAATCCGAGTAAATCAGTAAGAAAGATATCGGCCTCAACTGGAATTAAAAAATCAACAGTACACAATATTCTGAAACGCAAATTAAACCTTCATCCATACAAAATCCAAATAATGCAACATTTGAAAGAAAACGACCACTCACTAAGAGAAACCTTCGCCAAATCAATGCTGGACCGTTTTCGAACACCACGAACACTTGGAAACATATTGTTCACAGATGAGGCACATTTTCACATCGATGGCTATGTAAACAAGCAGAACATGAGATACTGGAGCCCCGAGAATCCTAGAGAACGGCATCAAAAGCGTTTGCACTGTCCAAAAACGACGGTGTGGTGTGGGATCTTTGCCCAAGGGATAATCGGCCCTTATTTTTTTCACGAGGGAGAGACTGTCACTGCTGAGGTGTACTGCCGCATGATAGACGAATTTTTGTTGCCCGAACTGCAGCTGCTATCTAGATACAACAATAGAACTCACTTCCAGCAAGATGGCGCCACTCCACACACAGCTAGGGTATCGATGGAGAAGATGAGGTCGATTTTCCCAAATAAACTCATCAGTAAAGGCGGAGACATACCCTGGCCTCCTCGATCACCCGATTTGTCACCATGTGACTATTTCTTGTGGGGATATCTAAAATCCAAAGTGTACAGTAACAGCCCTCGGACGATTTCAGCCCTACAAGAAAATATACGCCGTGAAGTTGCCGCCATCACACCGGCGCTCTGCGCTCGAGTGGTCTCAAATTTGAGAGCTCGGCTAGAAGAGTGTGTAAAAAAAAATGGAAATCATTTAGACGACATAATTTTTAAAAAGTAAAATCCGCAACATTAAGCTTCATTTTTATCCAAATAAAAGTTAAATAAACCAAATAGTTTTTTTTACAATTTTCTTAAATCGAAAATTTGCCGCTGGACACCCTTTAGATGCGGCTAAAAAGAACTGTAAAACCTTTCGATAATTTTCTTCCTTTTCTGGTAATAAAATTCCTGTAATAAACACTTGATAATCAACACTTTAATCTATATATTTTTGTGTGGCATCCTTTCCTACCTAGGGGGGAAAAATAGCTCACAATGTGTTAGCAACGAGTTGCCGGAACGTGGATCTGCGCAACACATTTATATTGCCTGAACGCGGATCTGCGATGGCACGCAAGGAATTTTACCCCCACCTAGCCCAGGCACAAGAAAGGTTAAATGAATCTTGAGTAGGTACCAAGAAGTATGAGAGGATGTGTACGGTGCCTGAGGATAAAGCCGTGCTACCTACTCAATTTTGTACCTACCTACTCGGGCCTTAAAGGTATCCTCCGTAGGCGCCAAGGAGTATGAGAGGATATCTACCGTGCCTGACGATAAAGCAGTGATACCTACTCAATTTTGTACTTACATACTTGGGCCTTAAAAGTATCTTGAGTAGATACCAAGAAGTATGAGAAGATGTCTACCGTGCCTGACGATAAAGCAGTGATACCTACTCAATTTTGTACTTACATACTTGGGCCTTAAAAGTATCTTGAGTGGATACCAAGAAGTATGAGAAGATGTCTACCGTGCCTGAGGATAAAGCCGTATTATTGTTGATCGGAGCATTTTTCAATGCAATTTTGTACCTACCTACTTGGGCACTAAAGTCAATGGTTGTGACTATTCTGTTTCATTAATCTTCATCTTTATGTGAACAGCCTATTTGCCATTGGTTGCATTGAAAAATAATAGTTAATAGCGGCGCGTCAGCTCTATAGAGAGCGCTATCCAGGGCGGCCATTGCCATCTTACGGCTCTTTTCTGGGATTGGTGAACCGTCTTCACTCGACAAGATCTTTCCACCGGCGCACCAGTGAGGGTAGACCTAGCAACCTAAGCCCGCAAGTCCAGCAGTCGATCCTCAACCATTTTGACGAGGACCCAAGGAGGAGCACTCGGCGGGCGTCTTTGGTTCTGGGTGTTCAGTCCAACATGAGCGTCTGGAGGACATTGAAAGCGGACCGTCAACACCCGTATCACTACAGACGAACACAGGAACTGTTAGAGGCTGATTACGGGCCATGTCGCTCGTTTTGCCAGTGGTAGGCGGATCGTGTAAACGTGAACCCCGCGTTTCCTGAGAAGGTGTTGTGGAGTGACGAGGCCACATTCACAAGAAGCGGGCTGTCCAATCTGCACAACAACCACGTATGGGCTCACGTAAATCCGCGCGCCAGCACCCAGAGCAGTTTTCAGCACCGCTAGAAATTGAATGTATGGGCTGGGATGAAAGGAGACAAGCTGGTTGGCCCGTTTTTTCTGCCGGACCGACTTAACGGCGAAATCTACAAAGATTTTTTAACGGGGCCACTGGAAGAGGCGCTGGAGGACTTTGCAGTCAGAGAATACGGGAAATAATTTTCCAACAGGATGGCGCTCCAGCTCACTACTCTCGCTCAGTAAGGGATTATCTTAATCAAAGGTTTGGCGAGTGGATCGGTCGTGCTGGTACAGTAGCATGGCTCCACGCTTCCCTGATCTGACGGGGAGCGCTTTGTGGGGCTACCTCAACGGAATCGTCTATAGTGTCGAAAGCCCATCAGTAGATGCCCTCAGAGCAAAAATTATTTCAACGTATGCGGACATAACGCCTGAAATGCTTCGGAACGCAACGAATTCAGTGGCTCGCAGAGCAGACATTTGCATCTTTCGTAAAGTGTCTGGATGTTATATTGTATACTATGTAAGTATTTACAAAAAAAATGTATATAAGTATTCTATCAGTTATCTGCTGCCGTATTGTCTAACTCGGTTGTCAACATTTTGATAGGCACTATACAATACATTGCTGCTTTGATGTAACGTGGTAATCACTATCATTTTAGGAAAACAGAAATGTACTTCATAGTGCCTTTTATAATGGTTGACAACAGAGTTACATAATAGGGCAGCTGGTTCCCATACAACAAGTTTTGCTTAGTTTGGGGCTAGATGGCGCTGTGTGAAACGTTTATGAATATTTATTTATTTAACTGCCTTAATATGATCAGTAACAGACACTTATACACCATATTTTTTATTTTTGGTAATATAAAAATAGTGGTGTATTTCTGACAGTATACATACCGACGTCTAGCCCGAAACTGAACAAAAGTTTGTACTATTAAACCGGTCCATATTTATTTATGAAAAAAAAAACATTATTTTACATAGCAATGCAAAAACTCGCATCGGGAATCGTACCCAGCGTAGCGACGCGAAAGGCAGGTTCAGCCACGCCATTCCGTCATTTGATAGGAAAAACATCGATTTCACTCTCCAAAAAATAACAAGTAACTAGAAGACTCACCTCCAATACTGCATGTTGTTGTATAAATGCAGCAACCTCTGGTTGCGCTCTTGGGAGATTATCTGTCAGAATATGTTGCTGATATCTGCCACGATAGTCCTCGCCGACACATAACACAGTTCCGGAAATCCATCACTATTATCCGATCGAGATGCAATTCAAAAGTCCAGTGTGATAGCCGAATTACCAACTAAAGATCGTCGCGAGACACAACTAACAACTGAACAGGCAAATGAAGCTCGCGCTGTAACAATGTGCCGATGGGTAGTGGAAGTGGTGAACGGCCGATTTAAACGAGATTTTAAACTCTTGCGGCAAAAATATTTTAATAGAGCGCTGCCTCACATGTTTGTAGATTTCAAAATTGCTGCAGCTGTTATAAACCACTTCCATGTGCCCATTGAAGACAACGTTCACGCAGAAGATTTTCTAAACCATATAAGACGCAAAGTTGATGTGCCAAATCTCTTGTACACTTATGTAGATAGAAAACACTTGAATCACCGGCGGGCAGATTTTCAACGACTCGAAGCTAATCAAATAGCAAACTTCCCAAGGCTCACCGAGGATCAAATTATTGTACTAGCCTTGGGTACATATCAGTTAAAACTTGCGAGAAGTTATTGCAACGAACATCTACAGAATGGCTTATATCTAATTGAAACATATAGAGAAAACCAGTTAGATGATCTGCCCGATTATGGTAATCAGGAAAACGTGTGGCTTTTGCGTGGACGTATTCAATCACGTCATATAAGACAAAGAATATATTATTGTTATATATTATTAAACAACAACCCAAATGAAGGCAATATTTTAGAACAATACTGTACATGCTTATCAGGAAGGCGAACTATGGGCACATGTGCACACATTATATCAATAATCTGGTATTTAGGGTATGCGATTCATGAAGGGAATCATTTCGCCTTTGTACATGTCCTTACTTTATGTCTGTGTTTTATGTGATTTTATATGTGCAATAAAGAATTAAGAATTAAGTGTTTTTTTAATGTTACTGTAATAATAAATTATTATAATGATAAAAATATTTTATTTATTTTAACATTTTAACAAAACTTATAAGTCTTGTATCTTTGAACGGACAGTAGTAACAGCAAAACTGTCATAGCAATAGTTGTTCCGGTTGAATAGACCTATCCAACGACATACATTTTATTGCTATTGGAGGGTGGTCCCAATATGCCCATTGCCATTTGTACATTGTTCAAAAAGGTCGATCTTGTCCTCATGTCACAGCAATTGAGATTCGGCAGTTTTTTGGCATTCTTATATTTGTCAGTTTATCACTATCCCAATGTCAGATCTTATTGGTCGCGATTTGGTTTCCCATCTATCGTGCAAACTATGACTCTAAATAGATTCGAAAAAATTAGATCAGTGATACATTTCAATGATAATAATCAACATAAAACTGTTGATCATGTAGATCACGATCGCCTGCATAAAATAAGACCTCTAATAGAGCATTTGAATACTTATGCCCGGTTTCTGAAGATCTCACATAAACTCTCACTACCTATTGATTCAATAAAGATATCCATAAGATAAACTACAGTTAACTGTCGCCGTGTTTCTGAGCGTGAAACGAGCCTTTAGTTAATTATGGAACCGATAGCTAGTTCCTTAACTCGCCACTAGATGGATTTTTTTTAAATTCGATTATAAAATGAATTTTATTGCCTAATTTCGTCAATATTACCAGTTTTATTAAAAACATTTGTTACTTTGGGAGTGAAATAGGTCGCTTTAAATCATTTTACATAAAAATCTCTATATTTTTCTAATAACTGGATTGTAATCTGTCACTGTCAAACTCATAAATACGTCAAATTCAGCTTCGCGGTCGCGTCGTAGCGTGGTATTTTTGTTAACAAACATCTTGTCTTGTGCATTGCCATTGCAGTAATTCCATTGTGATTTTTAGTATCGTGTGTGTTTAATTCCTTTTAATACATTTATCATGGAGCCTGGAAAACGAAGCAAAAATTTCACTGAAAGGGAAAAGATGCTGCTCATAGAAACAGCAAAAGAATTTGTCGCAATTATCGACAATAAAAAAACAGATGGGACTTCTGTTGAAGCCAAGAAACAAGCCTGGATGGAGCTTACCACCAGATACAATTCAGTGTCGGAAACTGGTCCAAGGACCGAAAAACAGCTGCATGCCTTATATGACAATTTAAAGAAAAAAGCAAGAAAAAATATGAGTGATGATAAGGTAGGTTATTAGTTTGTATATTAAATACTATTTATGATTTAAAGCATAGGTAGGTATGAAGAATATTTCAACTCATTAGTATCTACAGGTATACCTAAAATATTTCAAACAGGTGCGCCTGGAATACATGTCATTTAAATTATCTACCTACACAATAAATAAACATAGATGCAGTGATTTGCTATAGTGGTTTTTTCATTTCAGTCTGAGATGTACAAGACAGGAGGTGGAACATTTTGTCCGAAGACAACTGAAGTTGATGAGAAAATTGTGGCACTATTAACTCCACAATTTAAACCATTATCCAACCAATTTGACTCATCGGCTCCATATTATAACTTGGGTAAGTTTTTCTATTATTATAAAGTAAGACTGTGTTAGTAGGTATGTATATTTGCTTAACACACAAAAACTACTCATTTATTATTTTGAAACTTATTTTACATAATATTATAAAGCTGAAAGTTTGTGTGTATGTGTTTGTTCCTCCTTTACACAAAAAACATTCAACCGATTGGAATGAAACTCGATATTCCCACAGGATCGGGAGTCACTATACTCTATCCACCTAGTAAATAATATAGAATCCTTGTTAACACATAGGTAACATAAGTTCCAGAGGGAAACTCTCTTTCATTCAAATGAGCATGCCCTTTAAAGTCAAAATTTGAGTGTGAAATAATAATAAAATAACTGTCAAGCTAACTTTATTCATTCCTTTATTTTTAAATTATCTTATACAGTCTGTATGTAGTAAATTTTACTATTTCCTCATTACAGATAATGAAACTGAAGTTATTATTGTGGATCAGACTATCGCAAATGTACCGGGCACATCCAAAGACGTGGCTCCAATGGCTCCAACACTACAAATATCCTTAAGCCCAAAAATTGTAGAAGATCGAAGACCCTTATCTCCAAATGTCCAATGCCCAGTTTCTGAGGTTATTGCTGAGATTTCTGAGGTGACGCCAAAATGGAATAAAGCAAACTTAACTGAAACAAAAAAGAAAAATATAAGTTTTATTAGTTCTGCCATTGTAAACAGAAAAAAACAAAAACAAACAAACGATGACATTATCACAGCGAAAAAGTTGGAAATATTAGAAATTCAACGCCAGCAAGAGTTAGTAAAAATGGAAAAAAATAAAATTTTACTCGAACTGGACATAGAATTGAAAAAAGTTCAATTAGAAAATGCGAGGATGGATCTAGAATTCAAAAGAAAGACCTATAATATTTAATAAAGTTCCATTATTACTTTTTTCAATTTTGGTTAGTTTCGCTATGCTCGGATTCTAGAATACCTAAATAAAAGTACCACTATGCTACAATTTTCTCAGTTCTACCTAAAACAATGGAAAGTATAGTTCGCTTGAAGTGTTTTTAAATTATACTCTTTTTAGGTTTCGATGAAGAAATTATTCTACCTTGTACATAACTGGTTTGGACTGAGGTATAATTTGTTTCATTTGTATGTATACAGTGTGTAAAGAAAACCCTGCAATCCCTCTTTGTTAGTACCTGTACCTATTTTATTAAATAATATTTCTTTGAATAAAATATTAATAAACTTTTGTTGCAAATTCATTTTACAAATATCTTACTAACATTTATAGCAGTACCTATGTAAATAAGTTGAATATAAAAACAACTTACCAACCTAAAGTATTGTTCCACCAAATAGCGACGAAAATGGTTTCCTTCAGCAGAGGAAATAGGTAATTCCATAGGTTCTGTAATAATATCTTCTTCAGGGTCAGAATCTGTTATAAAGGTATCACTTTGTTGAATAGCTATATTATGCAAAACAGCCGTGGCAACAATTACAACTAATGTACGATCTACTTTTAACCTTAATTTCTGAGAAAGGCAGGCAAATCTTCTTTTCCACACACCAAATGTCCTTTCAACTGTATTTCTAGTTTTGATTTGTGATTCGTTGTACAGTCTTTCTGCATTTGAAGCTGGATTCAAAAATGGTGTCATCATGTATCTTCCACAAGGATAAGCACTGTCTCCCAAGAGGTGTCCGTCTATCTCATTGTTATCCAAGCGTGCTCGCAGGAATGAATTATGGTATACTGTACTGTCATGAGTTGATCCATGCCAACGAGCATCTATGTCATGGATGAGTAACTTTGCATCACACACAACTTGTACATTAATAGAAAAAAAACCTTTTCTATTTCGAAATAGTTCTGCTTGCTCACCTCCAGGAGATTGAATTGGTATGTGTGTTCCATCTATACAACCAATAACGTTTGGGAATCTAGCAATTTCATAAAACTGAGCCTTTACTTCTCTCAGATTCTCGGAATCTGGCATATTTATGTATCTCCTAGCTAGCTTAGCTATTTCTTTGCTTACTTTATGTACAACTCTTGACACGGTGGTTTTATGTACGTTAATATCATCACCAATTACAACTTGGAAAGTACCGGTAGCGTAGAAACGTAAGGTGATGAAAATTTGTTGCAAAACAGATAATGTAAATTTGCGATACGTAACAGGAGCCAGTGCAGGACTGATGATTTCACTTAGATATATCACAGTGTTTTTATCAAAGCGATATCTCATTTTAAATTCTTCATCCGTAAACATCTCCAAAGGATTTCTTCTAAATCTTAAATTTCGAGGCACTGATATATTAAAAATAAAATCCAGCACTTCCAAATCGGAATCCGACGAGCTATTCGTATCCATTATACTCTATTTATTGTACCTATTACCTAAATTTTAATATTAGTTTGGTCTTTAATCTTACATTTGAACTTAAAATTGAAACAGAAAAAACTAATACTTACAAAATAATAACATAACCTAAAATGTATGTTACTGTCAAAAACGTCAAATAGAGTTATGGAACCGATAAACTGGCCAGATTGGTCAGTTAAGTTAAGCTTAGTTTAAACTAAGTTTAACTGTCACTCCGCTGTTCGGAAACGCATTTGCATTAGTTAACGAACCAATACCGTTAACCAATAGATAAACCACCGACAAATAGACCTCAGAAACCGGCCATTAATGAGTTTTCTACTAAAGCTCCTGTAGACGACGCGTATTATTTTGTCATTTAGTTTTGTTTTGATTTTGTTTATGTTTATTTAGATTATTTGATTAATAAAGCCAGTTGGGCAAGGCGCGGGGGACGCAGGCGAGCGGGGAAGGGGCGCTTGCATAAGCGGCGCGTTTTGTAAACTTTTGACGACAGTGATCTTTTGACATTGAATGCGCGCGAACGTCCTGCCTCTCCCGCCCCTTCACTTCACCGTTTGTATTGAAATCGTGTTTTCACTGCACCTATCTTCTACAGCTCCTTTAGATCAAAGACTTTCACTTGACGAGCAGATGTGCGCTTTAAAGATTGGCCATTTTATGAAGCAATATTTGCCTAACAAGCCACATAAATGGGGCTTCAAGCTTTTTGTCTTATGCTCACTTTCGGGTTTTGCTCACAAATTTGAAGTTTACAGCGGAAAAACCGATTTTGAAAGACTAGCTGATGAACCTGATTTGAGCCCTGTAGGAAATACAGTAATCAAGCTATGTCGAGTCATTCCTCGTTGGATAAACCATATTATTTATTTTGATAACTTTTATATACCGATACCTCTCCTACATTACTTGTCGAAACAAGGAATTTTCGCCCTGGGTACTATACAAAGAAATCGTTTAGGTAAGAGCAGTAAAATACCTACCCAGAAAGATTACAATAAAGAATCTGTTCCCAGAGGAACTTATGAAGAGCAAGTAACTACATATGAAGGAGTAGATGTTTCTGTTACATGCTGGAAAGACAACAAGCAGGTTATCCTTGCGTCAACCTATGTTGCTGAACCTGCTGACGGTCAAAGCCAAAAAAACTTGGTCCGATTGGCTAATCGGAGCTCCACCTGGCTCGCGGATGACTGTTACCAAGAGTGGTTGGATAGACCTAGAGAGTTTTGATGACTGGTTCAAAACACACTTTCTTCCAATAATAGCATCAAAGAAAGAAGGGAAAAAAGTTCTTCTCTGTGATAACTTGAGCTCTCACATTTCTGTGAACACCTTAAAGCTGTGTGTGGAAAACAACATCAAATTTATCTGCCTAGTACAAAACTCGACCCACATATTACAGCCACTCGATGTGGGCTACTTCAGCGCTTTGAAATCGAATTGGAGGAAAGTTCTTCTTAGTTGGAGAGAAACGGCGAGAGGAAAAAAAGCTATTGCTCTTCCTAAAAACTGTTTTACGTACGGCACTTGTAAAAAAAGCTCTAGAATTGGGGGCCGAACAGTCGTCAGCCAATATAATGGCAGGTTTTAAGGGTGCTGGCATACACCCGCTAAATCGACAAGAGGCATTGATTGAGTCGGCTAGGTGAGTACGCCAGATCTGAAGTTAACACCGAAAGTGTTAAAGAAGCTCTAGGAGATAGTTTCATCGGCTATTTGACGGAATTGCGTAACACTGATCTAAGCATCAAAACCCAAAGGAAGTTTCAAATGCCGATTAGCGCTGGTAAGAGTGTATCGCTGGAAGAAGTGGAATTATACTATAAGAACAAAGCTCAAGGTAATAAAAATAAAAAAGAAACAAACAATAGAGCTGAACCTAAGAATGCTGTGAAAAGAGGTCGTCCTCAAGGTTCCAAAAATAAAAAAATCGAAGATCCAGGAAAAAGAAAACGAATAAGAAGATAACTATAGCGTACGACAACAACAACAAAACGCATCTAAAGAAACTAACGAGAACCGAAGCAGTGAGACGGAGATGAACGACGCCACGAGAACTTATGACTTGGAACAAATAGAGCGTGAAGTGACGCCAGAAGCTAGGATAGAAACAACGGACAATAGTGACAACGTTATAGTGGAAGACTTTGTTGTTATGGACGGAATTTTGGAGATGATTCATAAGGAAGTAGTAAAGAAGAGATGTAAACACTACTGAACTGCCTGTCTTGCCAGGAACTCTAGTCGTCTTTAGAAACGAAGGGTCTTTGTTTCCGGGTAAGGTAGTGTCTGCTTCATACCCGTACTATATAATTGCGGCTATGAACAAATGCATGGATGGGGGTTGGAGATGGCCAACACCTAAAGACATAATAAAAGTCAATCATGACACGTAAAGCGCTTAGGAAAAAATGCTATTTTACTACAGAATTTTTTTACTGTCATTTTGTTAATAATGATGAAATGTGTACAGAAAACAATTATTAGCGAAATAAAAAATATAGTTTTTGAGATATTGGTTAAAAACTACCTGCGGGCGCCAGTGACCCCCACGGCGCTCGGGTGCAGAAATGTGCATTTCCGTTACAGTGCGCCACGCCGCCCACCCCGCCGGTCACCCCGCGCTCCAGTCAGTCGCAGGCACTTGCGTAGAAAGGTAGCGTTCTGTTTAGTTTTTGGCCATATGTTTAACCTTTTTATAGCGTGTTTCGACCAAGTTTTGTGCAGTAATTAATTGCAATGGAACTTTATAATGAGGAACGTGAATTTTGTGAATTTCAAATGGATTTGGCGGACCTTGAATTGTCGCAAGAGGACTTGCAAGAGATCGCTGCTTTGGAATATGATGCACTTCAATTATCGTTCAGAGATGTCAGTAGTGACGAAGAATTTGAAAACTTGCATGTACCGAAGAGAAGAAGACGTATGGTTATCAATTCTGAAAGTGATGATGACTCAGTAGAAAGTTTTGTCGCACGAAATATAGAATCCTACTGGTCGCACAGCACGAGTGATACCCTTCACTGAGCCCACGGGTATGAAGTTCCCTTATTCAAGAGACTTTTGCCAAGCTGATCCTGAGGATTTTTACTCTTTGTTAGTTGACGATTCCTTATTTCAAATAATTGCCGATGAAACTAACTTGTTCGCTATCCAAAGCCTTGAAGATAAAGTCTATAAGCCATGTTCTCGCTCACATTCATGGCATCCAACCGACATGCATGAAATGAAGCGTTTTTTTGGACTAATTTTATTCATGGGTCTCGTAAAACTGCCGTCAATTAGCGATTACTGGAGTACAGATGACATAATGGGACAAACGTTTCCTCGAACAGTGATGACAAGGAATAGATTTGAATTACTTTTGCAGTACTTGCACTTCGCCGACAACGACAACATAAATCCAAATGATCGCATTGGAAAGATCAGGTATCTTGTAAATTTATTAAATGATAAATTCTAAACCTACTACGCGCCCAAAGAAGAACTGTGTGTCGACGAAAGCATGATTCCCTTTAGGGGTCGAGTCTCTTTTCGACAATATAATAAATCAAAGAGACACAAATACGGTATTAAGCTGTTTAAAGTTTGTACAAATCCTGGATATACTATAAAAATTCAGGTATACAGCGGGAAAAATCTTGATGCTGAGAATAATACCCCTACAAAGATAGTATTGTCCCTGTGTCATGAACTCTTCAATAAAGGCCACACCATAGCCACAGACAATTGGTACACCAGTTTAGGATTAGCGTACGAATTACTGAAGAATAATACACATTGCCTGGGGACTGTAAGAAAAAACAGACGAAACTTGCCTAAAAAAGTAGTCGAAACTAAATTAAAGCGAGGTGAATTCTTAGCACAAGAGAACGATGATGGCATTACTGTATTAAAATGGAAGGATAAAAGGGATGTTTTAATGTTGTCGACAAAGCACACGGACAAATTTACTCGTGTAAATATCAAAGGCAAGGATGTGCGGAAACCAACAATGGTCATTGATTATAATAAATGTAAAGCTTCAGTCGACATGAGTGACCAGATGACATCATATTCAACCCCTCTTAGAAAGACTTGTCAAATGGTACAGAAAATTGGGCATAGAATTGCTCCTGAATACAGCAGTGGTAAATGCGCTGATAATGTATAAGGAAACCACAAAGAAAAATATTTCAATAGTGGATTATAGAAAACTACTCGTTCGGTATCTAACTAATTCAAGAAGTCCAGAACCAGAAAGAGATAACTTGAGAAATGATATACGACCAAAACGACGTAAACATGACCTGATCAAAAAGACGGGGCCTGTTCAAAAAACCAGACGATTTTGTGTTGCCTGTTACAAGAAGAATGTAGAGATGATGTCGAGGAAAGATGCCAAAAATAAGACACGCAAAGTGCCTACCTATTGTTCACAATGTGTCGGTCAACCGCACTATTGCCTACCGTGTTTTAATATGGAGCATCGACAGTAAACAATCTGAATAAAAGTTTGTGTTCTAATGTAACTTTTGTTTTGTAGCAGAGATGATGTTGTCAAAACTAAGACGTTTTTATTATTTTATAATATTTTTTTTTCTATTTTAACGTCTTTTACTTTATAATTTAAAGTCTCTCGTAATTTCTTTATGAAACTACTTCATTTAAAACATGAGAATAAATCTTTTGCCAAAAAAGAGGTTTTTGTACAAATTTCATGAAATTCCTAAGTTCCGTGCACAGAAACTATGTCCTGCTTGGTTTGTTCTCTCTTGAGCGCCGCGCCGGTCACTTCCGATACACAAATTAAAGGTAACTGTGCCCTATGGCGTAGAAAGGTGTCTTGAATATAGGTCTGACATGAGGTCACCGGTGCCCCCCATGGCGTCGTAAAGTACACAAGTGGAGGTCATATGTGACCCCCATGGCGTTCTACGTGTTAATAACACCACTGGGTACTGAAAAAATTCAAATAATGCGGCTTGGAACGTACAAAATAGATGATGATTTACTCAGTAAGTAATAACTCGGTTAGTAGATTTAACGAAAACCCATTAGAAGTGTAGGTAGATTACAAAGTACAGTTCCTAAAGTTATATAATGTAGCATTGAAATATTTAACTCTGTTCCATCTGAGCGACTTTTCTCAAAAACCGCACAGGTTTTAAATCAGCAGAGATGCAGACTGCAAGCCAAAAGAGTAAATAAAATTTTATTTTTGCAAGATCTAGAGAAAAAGTATTGGGATTTATACATAAATAAAGTTGATTTGTTTCTGCACTCTGTTTTACTCATATTAACCTGAACCCTATCTAATATTCAATATTATAGACTAGTTAAATACAAATCGCTTACGATATATCCAAAATATCGATATATTTGTACGATATATCGGAAAGTATCGATAGAACACTACGATATATTATATCGATAAAAATATCGATATTTTTTTTACATGAACATCCCTAATTTACTGTATTTGGAGTGGGGTGAATAAGCAGTCATACTTTAAAGTGCTTAACTATAGTTCTTTTTAAATAATATGGTTTAGGTTTAAATCAGTGTGTATAAAAAACACTCACACACATTTAGTTTTTTAGTATTTTCTTGTTATGAATGTAAAACCTTTTGAAATTTTCTGTCATGCTTATTGTTCTTGAATTAAAAAAAAATATTTGACAATTATCATACTTTATGGTTTTATTGTATCAACCGTACCTTAAGCTTGATAGAAACATAAAGCCGGAATCACATTTGTCTGACGTGTCGTGTCGTGATGCGTCAGAAGGGTATCGGTTTCATACATTTAATATGTTTAGACTCATATTAGTCTGTTGTGTTGTGTTATAATGCCTTCTGACGTGTCGCATCAGAAGAAATTCCGATCCGCATCAGATGGGGGCCGCCCCGCACCCCTCCACGGGGGTGGAGGGGTGCGGGGCGGCCGCGACACGACAGATCAGACAAGTGTGCACGCGCCAGTGTTGTTTTATGTCGCGTCAGAGCCGCACGCAGTGCCTACGAGTATGGACGAGCTAATCGAACTTGTACGACAATATAAAGTGATTTATGACACTAAATGCAAAGAATATAAAGATGCAGGGATCAGGACAGCTGTGTGGGAAGAGATTGGAGAAAAATTAAAACAACCCCGTAAGTAATCATACTTTTTAATTAGGTAGGTACTTAAATCAGTTTCTATCTTGTCGAACAGCTTGCATTAATTGCCAAGGACATTGAGCTTGTCCTTCTGGACTTACAAAATATCTTTTATATGCTTCGCGTACTTGAATCGCTTCTTGGGCTGGATTTCTGCTCAATGGTCCAATATCTATTAATCCATTACTGTTATTAACTTCGTTTCCATCCCAAATGTCTTCTGTTTGCTGTGTGTTTTGGGTCAAAAGATTATGAAGGCAACAAGCTGCAAGTACGATCTTGTCCGCTAAGTCTGGTTGTACTAATAAAGGTCCTTGAAACACTCTAAATCTAGCTCGTAATATTCCAAATGCATTTTCTACAGTACGGCGGGCTCGCGATAATCGATAATTGAATATTTTATTTGCATCATTGTTAACCAGTTTAGCTTTACTGTAGGGTTTTAATAAATATGTTTTCAAAGGAAATGCCGCATCTGCCACAATAGTGTAGGGTAAAGGCTCTGTATTTTGGTTTATTTGTCTATTTGGAGGTACATTTAATTGTTTTCTTTCAAACATTTTCCCCATTAATGATTCTTGGTATATGCCACCATCACTATTTCGGCCATACGCTCCTACATCTACCATAATGAATCTGTTATAAGCGTCCACAAGTGCAAGTAGTACAATAGAATGTTCATTTTTATAATTGTAAAAAGTTGATCCTGCATTTATTGGACATACTATAGTTACGTGCTTCCCATCCAATGATCCAATACAATTAGGAAAATGCCATTTATTTTCGAATCCTGTCGCAATCTCTCTCCATATTTGTTCTGTAGGTTGAGGCATTACAATAGGGGCCAAATTTTTCCAAATTGTGTTACATACTTCTTCTACTATCATCTTTACAGTACTAAAACCCATGCGGTAATTAAAGCCCAAAGATCGAAATGAGTTCCCCGTTGCCAAAAATCTGTAATATAAAAACATATTTAATTAATTTTTGTTTCAGCGGATAAATGTAAAGATGACTGGAATAAACTACGAAATGCCTACGTCAACGCAATGAAACGCCGTAAAAATAAAAAAAGTGGGCAAGCCGCTGCATCAATTACTCCATGGAAATATGAAGAACAAATGAGTTTTTTACAGCCATATATGGATTCAAGGCCGACAACGACAAATCTTATGATGCCACCAGAATCACCACAATCTACTCACTCAGATTCTCAATCAGACAGCCGTTCATCGACACCACAATCTAATTTCTCGCACACTCAAGGGCCTGTCGGCCGAAACAAGACAAATTTGCAAGATTTATTTAATCTAATGAAGTCTTCGCACGATTTGAGACAGCAAAAATTACATTGCAAGCAGTACGAAATGGATGAAACCGATTTGTTTTTTTTAAGCATGAGTAAAGCGGTTAAAAGTCTTCCAAAACTCGACCAAAACAAAATAAAATTAGATTTACATACTGCTGTATCACAAGCCGAAATACGTAAATTTCAGGCTCAATCAGAAGTTCTTAGAACACCAATTATTGTGTCTCGCCATGTTATTTCTCAACCACATATTCAACCATCTGCCTCAATCCCAATAACCCAAGCCACACCACTCATCTACGCAGAACCATCGACATCCAAATCACAGGAACAATCGGCTGCAACACTTTATAACTTTGGAGAAGAAACCATCTCAGCATACTATAATGCCTTTTCTGATGATAATAATTGATTTAATATGTATTAAAATATTGTAATTTATAAAACCAATAAAGGCTTACCTTAAGCATACAGCAAGTCTTTCTCTTGTTCCTATAGGTTTACGAAACTTTGTACGAATTTTCTTGATATCTTGTTCAAGAAAGCAATGAAGTTCTTCGAACTGTGATTTAGATAGTCTAAAATATTGATGAAAACGTTCATCATCGCTTTCCAGCTCTTTAACAAGACAGTGAAACTCGCCTTTACACTCTCTTAATCTATTCACTGGATGAATCCAATATTTTCTCTTTGTTTTTTTCTTCAGAAGAGTTGCCAGTATCATGAATTGAATATCTTCTTCATGATCTGAATCAGAATCGGAAGATTCATAGGAAAACATTAGGAGCGTATGAACTCTTTAAGAGCCACAGTGGCACTGATTAAAAATATCGTCAGAAGGCGCTGCAACACGACATATAGATGTGAACGCTAGCCGTCATACGTCAGAGAGCATCACGACACGACACGTCAGACAAATGTGATTCCGGCTTAAATCGCCGCAGAGTGGATACCCCACCTAACATTAAAAACCTAAACGATCGACAAATGCAACGTGGAGCTATTGTGGCTGCGCACTGTGGAGATGCTACAGTGTTAGCTTGGAAAGATGTAAAGTTGGTATCTATGATATCAACTTTCCACAAAAATGATGTAGCTCCAGGCCACAGAGCAGGCGTTGAATGCGACAAACCACTTGTAGTCCACGATTACAATAAAAACATGGGTGGAATAGACCTAAAGGATCAAAAGTTATCCATGTATTTAATGGAACGTAAAAGGGGTCTCAAGTGGTACGTCAAAGTTTTTAGGCGCCTGCTCAATTGTAGCATCTTACACAGTTTCATAATATATAGATGTAATGACGAAGACAAGAAAATGGATCATAGACAGTTTCGGTATGCTTTGGCGGAGGCCCTTTCTTTAGAAAATGGGAACCACGCACAACGTATAAGGTCAACTGCCAATTTAGGCTCCGATCGGTATAGCGGCGATCACTTCCCTGCTTATTTCTCTGACAATGTTGATAGGAGTGATCGGCCAAATAAACGATTGAACCTTCACAAGAGAGGACGTTGCGTCCATTGTACGTCAAATAAAAAACGTAAAGAGACCAACATAATATGCACAGGGTGCAACGTTTTTCTTTGTGTAGGTCAGTGCTGGCGCGAATACCATACCCCACCTTGTCCTACCTAGTAAAAACACATTCTAAAATTCGTGATCTCCACATTTCCAGCTCGGTTCAAAACAAAATTTGAAGTTTGGAATGTGTTTTCAAAAAAAATTAAGTCGGTTTTTAATTATTTTGTTTGGTCATTTTTAGTGCGTATTAGATCCTCATCAGATCCCTTTCCCCCCTTTCCAACAGAAAAATATTCATCAAAATCGGGTGATAAAGAACTAGTTATGCGCGAACAGCCATAAAAAATACATACAACCGAATTGAGAATCTCCTCCTTTTCTTGATGTTGGTTAAAAATAACGCCATCTATTATAATTAAGGTTATTTGTAGGTACCTAAGTAATTAAAAAAAATGGATCAAAAACTTAGATCTTTCGAAACACATACCATCCTGTATATGAATGGCGCAGTCATTGCCGTAACGCGGATCCGCGCTTGGAAATGCTACATTTTTTCTCAATAAATAAACTTGTGTATTTCTAAAATATTTCATTAGGGTATTATAATATATTCTGTAATCGGGTACACCATATATCTAAGTATAAAATAAAACAAGAAAATCTCAAATTAAAAATTAAAAAAAATAAATATTTTTATATTATCTGTGTTTTTCTATATACCAACAAATTTTTCCCGTCTCATAAGATAAGAATGAGTTGTAGTAAATACTCGACTTATTATATTCCACTAAATTATGCACTAATATAAACTTGATTTCATTGTCATTAAAAATCATAAATCAGATAAAAGGTAAGTTTTATATTCTTGGCGGAATTTGATTTTAAAACCGTTTGTTGCGCGGCTGTGCAACAGTCGATATTTCTCGGCATACAGCGGTATCGCCGCTGCGCCAGTCGCGGCAAACGAAAGGTTATTCATGGAGTTCTGACGTAATTCTACGTCTGATAACTAGATGTCGCTGCTAATTCTGATCAAATCCTAGAACGCGCTGTCGTTGCGTTTTGAAAAATTTACCTTAACTCTCAAAATTTTTACTAAATTCACCGAAATTTCTTAATTTTTTGATTTAGGTATTTTTGTTACTCTTTCACGCAAAAACTATGGAATATACTTACATACCCTATTATTCATATTCGTTCGCTAAAGTTAGCCATTGCTTAAAGTTAGCCCTGTCACTGTTTGTCATTATGAAATGGTAAGAGATGGCAATACTTTAGTCATCGTTTAGCGTACACTATATTATAATGAATAATGAGGATAGTAGGTACCTACGTGTGCTGGAATGGGACATAGGGTACTTTTTATCTGGGTACCGCGTGAGCGAAGCCGCGGGCGGCTGCTAGTTTTATACAAAGCAGCTTACGCTTCGATGATAAGTCTACACGTGCTGAAAGACAACAACTTGATAATTTGGCTCCAATTCGAGAAGTTTTTGTAACATTCGTCGAGAAATGTAAAGAAATGTATTCGCTGGGTGAAAACTGCACTATTGACAAAATGTTGGTAGCGTTTAGAGGTCGATGCAAATTTCGCCAGTATATTCCATCTAAACCGGCCAAATACGGGATAAAAATATTTGCGTTAGTGGATTCATAAATATTTTACGTAAGCAATTTGGAGATATACGCCGGCGCCGGTCAGCAGCCGGATGGCCCATTTTCACTAAGTAACAAACTATTTGATGTAGTACAGCGCCTTGTGTTGCCAGTCTCCAATACCCATCGTAATATCACTTTTGATAATTGGTTCACAAGTAACGAATTGGTGTCTAATCTCCTAAAAAATAAAATCTCCTAAAATTCCGCGATGAAGCCGGTTTGGTCAATTTAACCACTTTAACAATAATTCCAGCATGAAGCTAGTAACGAATTGGTGTCTAATCTCCTAAAAAATAAAATCTCCTAAAATTCCGCGATGAAGCCGGTTTGGTCAATTTAACCACTTTAACAATAATTCCAGCATGAAGCTAGTTTTAAGCAATTCACACATGACATCATAACTTTCCGCGATAAAGCCGGTTTGGTCAATTTGTCCACTTTAACAATAATTCCAGCTTGAAGCTAGTTTTAACAATTCACACATGACATCATAACATTCCGCGATGAAGCCGGTTTTAAAAATTTAACCAATTTAACAATAATTCCAGCATGTAGCTAGTTTTAACAATTCACACATGACATCATAACATTCCGAGCATGAAGCCGGTTTTGAAAATTTGCCCAATATAACAATAATTCCAGCTTGAAGCTAGTTTTAACAATTCACACATGACATCATAACTTTCCGCGATAAAGCCGGTTTGGTCAATTTGCCCACTATAACAATAATTCCAGCATGAAGCTAGTTTTAACAATTCACACATGACATCATAACATTCCGAGCATGAAGCCGGTTTTGAAAACTTGCCCAATATAACAATAATTCCAGCTTGAAGCTAGTTTTAACAATTCACACATGACATCATAACATTCCGGGCATGAAGCCGGTTTAATCAATTTGCCCACTATAACAATAATTCCAGCATGAAGCTAGTTTTAACAATTCACACATGACATCATAACTTTCCGCGATAAAGCCGGTTTGGTCAATTTGCCCACTTTAACAATAATTCCAGCATGAAGCTAGTTTTAACAATTCACACATGGCATCATAACTTTCCGCGATAAAGCCGGTTTGGTCAATTTGCCCACTATAACAATAATTCCAGCATGAAGCTAGTTTTAACAATTCACACATGACATCATAACATTCCGGGCATGAAGCCGGTTTAGTCAATTTGCCCACTATAACAATAATTCCAGCATGAAGCTAGTTTTAACAATTCACACATGACATCATAACATTCCGGGCATGAAGCCGGTTTAATCAATTTGCCCACTATAACAATAATTCCAGCATGAAGCTAGTTTTAACAATTCACACATGACATCATAACTTTCCGCGATAAAGCCGGTTTGGTCAATTCGCCCACTATAACAATAATTCCAGCATGAAGCTAGTTTTAACAATTCACACATGACATCATAACATTCCGGGCATGAAGCCGGTTTAGTCAATTTGCCCACTATAACAATAATTCCAGCATGAAGCTAGTTTTAACAATTCACACATGACATCATAACATTCCGGGCATGAAGCCGGTTTAATCAATTTGCCCACTATAACAATAATTCCAGCATGAAGCTAGTTTTAACAATTCACACATGACATCATAACATTCCGGGCATGAAGCCGGTTTAATCAATTTGCCCACTATAACAATAATTCCAGCATGAAGCTAGTTTTAACAATTCACACATGACATCATAACATTCCGGGCATGAAGCCGGTTTAGTCAATTTGCCCACTATAACAATAATTCCAGCATGAAGCTAGTTTTAACAATTCACACATGACATCATAACTTTCCGCGATAAAGCCGGTTTGGTCATTTTGCCCACTTTAACAATAATTCCAGCATGAAGCTAGTTTTAACAATTCACACATGGCATCATAACTTTCCGCGATAAAGCCGGTTTGGTCAATTTGCCCACTTTAACAATAATTCCAGCATGAATCTAGTTTTAACAATTCACACATGACATCATAACATTCCGGGCATGAAGCCGGTTTAGTCAATTTGCCCACTATAACAATAATTCCAGCATGAAGCTAGTTTTAACAATTCACACATGACATCATAACATTCCGGGCATGAAGCCGGTTTAATCAATTTGCCCACTATAACAATAATTCCAGCATGAAGCTAGTTTTAACAATTCACACATGACATCATAACTTTCCGCGATAAAGCCGGTTTGGTCAATTTGCCCACTATAACAATAATTCCAGCATGAAGCTAGTTTTAGCAATTCACACATGACATCATAACTTTCCGAGATAAAGCCGGTTTGGTCAATTTGCCCACTTTAACAATAATTCCAGCATGAAGCTAGTTTTAACAATTCACACATGACATCATAACATTCCGGGCATGAAGCCGGTTTAATCAATTTGCCCACTATAACAATAATTCCAGCATGAAGCTAGTTTTAACAATTCAAACATGACATCATAACTTTCCGCGATAAAGCCGGTTTGGTCAATTTGCCTACTATAACAATAATTCCAGCATGAAGCTAGTTTTAGCAATTCACACATGACATCATAACTTTCCGCGATAAAGCCGGTTTGGTCAATTTGCCCACTTTAACAATAATTCCAGCATGAAGCTAGTTTTAACAATTCACACGTGACATCATAACATTCCGGATATGAAGCGGGTTTTATTAATTTGCCCATTATGTCAATAATTCTATCATGGGCATGAAGCCTTTGTAATTTTGCAGACATGAAGACGGTTTTGTCAATTTGCCCACACAATATTACAACATCATAAAAATCATCATAAAATCATAAAATCCGGTTGGCCTGAAGCCTATCCAGTAAAAGATATAACTGCTGAAACTATTGCTGATATCATTTACTCAGGTTGGATTGCGAGATTTGGATGCCCTTTGAAGTTGACAACCGACCAAGGACGTCAATTTGAATCGAATTTATTTATGCATTTAACCAAAAGAATGGGTATAAACAAGTTAAGAACCACAGCATACCATCCACAATCCAATGGACTGGTAGAAAGATGGCACCGATCACTTTAGACAGCTTTGATGTGCAGAGGAAATACAACTCAATGGGTCTCAGAGTTACCGTCAGTACTACTCGGTTTACGAACATGTTTAAGAGACGATACACAAATTTCTGCAGCGGAAATGGTATATGGGGAACCAATCAGATTGCCAGGTGATTACTTTCAGCCGTTACAGCAAGTAAACTCCGAAAAGGAAGTATTTGTACAAGAATTACGCAGGAAAATATCAACTCTAGCATCAGTTCCTAGAAAAGAAACACATCAAGGGAAAATATTTGTACATCCCGATTTGAAGGATTGCGAATATGTATTTGTGCGATGCGACAAGGTCACTAAACCCTTGACTCAACCATACATGGGACCATTTGAAGTTATCGAAAAAACGGACAAATATTTTAAAATATTGCAAGCAGACTCAGAGATAGTCGTTAGTATAGATCGATTAAAGCCAGCCTTTACAATTAAAAGTGAGGAATGCACCTCTACGCCAAATAGGGCAACAGATATTGTAAACAATCAGCCCAAAGTGTCGAGATATGGCAGAGAGATCAAACCTGTTGTTCGCTTTGCATCGTGAATACATTAGACGATTTATTATAAATATGGGAAAGAACCAAAGCAAGAATATGGAGGAGGAAATTATCATCGCTCAAAATGGCGCAGGAAATAATGCATCTGGTACGGCAGGAGCTACGGACAACGATATTGTGTCACTTGTCAGATATGAATTCTATCTGCTTTTCATCGTCATTTGCATTATTTTGGCTGTGCTCTACGTGTTCTGAAAGCGATGCAAGGTCGGGTACGGCCGGTACATCAGACAGGAGTTGCAGGAGCTGCCTATGGGTGCGGTCAGCAAGGGCGAGCAGGGCTCAAACGGCCGCCGCCCTCAACAAGTGATCATTTAGTGTTGTGAAGTGAGATAAAAAGTAGAAAAGTGATTGTGTAAACAAATATATCGTAATATTAAGAAAATCTATTTACTCGTGTACCTACCTATGTAACTTGTGTAATCAATTTTGTAACCAATTTAAAAAACATGTTATTTTTGTGTAAGCATCATTTTTAAAATAAGGGGGAAGTACTGTGCCATCATAGGCACAGACAGTATTGTAATGAATATCTAATAAACGGGCGTGTCTCTCTAAATCCATCTTTTATTGATACGTCGGACGATACCTAAACAGGAACGTTCCATATAGGGCACAACGTCCTGGCAGCTGTTTTTTTTTATCTACACTATCGAAGTAGCGTTCAACATTATTTGAAAGCGCTGACGACGCAATCAAGACGCTCAGCAAACGAAAAGCCGCGCCGAGGACGCGCTCATAAAAAACCGCTCGTCGTTATCGCGATAAAAAAACGTGGTGTGCAAAGGCCATTACAGGTTACTTAAGGACATAGGTGGTGATATATTTCATTATTATAATTTTTATTATTATTGACTTTTAATTTAATTTTATTATGATGAATTAATTTCCTATTAATAATATAAATAAATATTTGTGGACATTTCACACAGCGTCATCTAGCCCCAAACTAAGCAAAGCTTGTACTATGGGAACCAGATGGCTGAAAGAATACTTATATACTTTTTTTTTAAATACATACTTATCATACATAATACTACAACACCCAGACCCGGAAGAAATATTTGCAGAACATACAAACATTACTCCCGTAGCGGGAATCGAACCCGCACCTCTTGCGTCTCAGCCAAGCACTCGCCCGCCACGCCACCGAGGTCGTCATCATATATTCATCATCATCTTCCTGCCCTCGTTCTAGTCCAAGTAGGGTCGGCACAGTTTGTTCATTCAAATTGACAATTTATTTATTCTAAATTCATATAAATCATAATGTAAACGTTATAGAATACCAATAAAAGGCTGAACAAAGTTTAATTAAATTTAAAACGATATTCTACCATGTACACTGTACAAAATCTAGACTAAATACACTTGAATACCATAAATATATATACCATATAAACATTTTAGATGTACCTGAGCACTACAAATTAACATAATTTTAATCCAAAAGCTTGTGCGGATGTTTGGATTCTCACAAAGACTGAATGAAAGACTCGTCGATTTAAATGAGTCGTGTCACTAATTCTTTCAAACCAGTGTGGTAAAATGATTTAAAGTGCACCTCAAAGGCTCCTTTCGTGCACTTGACACTTGTTTTCGAGCTTTCTATAACAGTTCAACGACATACCGACGACAATCCCTCACGATGTATTTCTTCAGTTTGATCGTAGTGGTAAAGCGCGCATAAATATTTCGATCAGAAAAGCCCGTTGGTGCACGTTTGGATTTGAACGGATCGGAAGGTGGGCTGCTACCACTAGACCATCAGTGCTCTCAAACTTGGAATATGCAGTTTGCGATCTGGCATAACATATTGGCTATTTATTATTTATTTTATCTAGGTACAGGTTCTCATCCAGGCTTTATTCCTTTACTCTGATTTCTCAGTACTTCTCACATCTTTCTCAATCTCTTTATCCATATCCACAATATTTTTCTCTGTAATATTGTCTTTCTCTGCATCATCACATATCTCAGCTGCACTCTCAGACACCTGATCATCATTTTTATCATCAATACAGTCATCATCATCATCATCACTATTTTCGCCTTGATCAATTCTCTCAGGGACATCATCGGAAGGGACGTCATCGGAAGGTTCGAAGGAATGTCTACTTAATTTTTCGAGCCAGGTAGTCATACCGCCCTCCATCTCGCCTTTGACGATGTTGGGGTAAATGTGTTCCTGCTTAAACTTCTGGATAGAGTCCTCAACGTCGTCCCAAGTGAGGCTGTCGTGGCTGTCCTTGAACTTAGCGTCGTATCTCTCATAGTGGACCTGTAATCATAGTAAAAGATCAACCTACATACATCACGGCCGTATCCCGTAATATTTGTGGATAGAGAAAGAGAAAGAGAAAGAAATTATTTTATTTGACAGACACAAACAACACAGAACAGGAGAGTAAAAGGTAATAAATTAAAAGTAAATGAAAACGAACAAGAAATATTTGACAAAAATACTGAAAAATACGAGGAAAACCATGAATCTGGTACACTACCTATTACGAAAACCTAGGTGTCCATTGATGGTGATCAGCCCATCGCCTATATAGATGGTTCGTCATTTTGGAAATCAAGAATCAACCATTCATTATATCTTAAAAAGCGAGACTAGAGTAGTAATATCAACGTTCTGACCCCACACTATGATTTACTATATTTATTTTGATATCAAAATACCCAGAAATACAACAAACATCAATTTGCATTACACAAATGTGTCCTGGGTCAAACTCAAACACACAACTTGCTCAGAAAGTGTTTTGTACCAACTGTGCTAAGAGGCCAATCAGTGTTATTGAAATGCTAGTACTCTAAAATGGTTAAAGAAAACATTGTGAGGAAACCGGTACATCATAGAACCTAAAAAGTTATAAAACATGAGTCAAGTGCACTAAAGGAGCCTTTGAGGCGAGGCTTTAAATGCTTTCACCACAATGGTTCAAAAGAACTAGTGAGATAAATAAATAATTGTGGACATTTCACACAGCGCCATCAAGCCCCAAACTAAGCAAACTATAAGAACCATAATTATGGCTAATAGAATACTTGTTTAACTTTTTTTTGTAAATACATACATGCTTTTAATACATAATACTACAACACCCAGACCCGGAACAAATATTTGCAGAACATACAAATATTTCTCCTGTAGCGGGAATAGAACCCGCGCCTCTTGCGTCTCAGCCGAGCACTCGCCCGCCACGCGATCGAGGTCGTCAATAAAAATAAACAACTTTGACTACTAAGATTGTAGATTCACTCGAATGGATGAATTAGATGAAAATAAAATAAAAAAAATAATTTGCCGTAAAAATAAAGTGAAGTAGCGTATAGTAGGTACGATACTGTCTATTTTTTAAGGTACTTAAAATTTTTACTGAGATGAGAAATCAGGAATATTAATAGCGGTTCCCACGCTAGATAAATATGTATCGTGGGTGGGTGTACGATTTACAGAAGTATAGAGTCTCAGTGTCAGTAAAATAATGGCTTGATTATATTATAATTTTGACACGAGAGTTTAACCCCAAAATACTCAAACACATCTCAGAGTTGAGCACGTCTCAAACGAAGAGTTTTTGACAGATTTTAGTCAAAAACTGTCAAAAAACCGTGACTTGAGACGTTGAGCACGTCTCAACGCACTCTGAGTCGCGTTTGAGTATTCAGGGGTAAGATACCTACAATCGCGCATCGCTAGATCAGACCAGATATAATTGACAAAAATTGGCTTATAGATAACTGTTTTTATTCCATAAATGAATTCTTGACATCAAAATAATGTATTAATTGTCTTAATGTAAATCTATGTGTTAGTCCTGATTTGTTTAATTTTGTATTTTTATTTTGCTTTTATGATTGTTATTTATTTTTATTTTATTTTTTGACTTTTTTGTATTAATTTAAATCAATTTGACCTTTAAAATTAAATATAATAATTGACATTGAAGCACTCTGTATTCATAACTGAATGAGATGCACTTCATGAAATTTAAACAACTGTAACTACCACCTACCATGTTCAAAGCAAATAAATGTCTTTTTATCTTTATCTTTATCTATAATATTTTGTAGTGTTATTTCCGCACTTACCTTATCCAAGACAAGTCCTAGGCCGGGGGCAGTGGGAATCATCACCTTTTCCTTGCCAAAGACTTTGTCCATTATTGAAATGTCTGCAAGCCCTCTGACCACAGCTATCATGAGACCCACCATCTTGCGGATCTGATGCAGCATGAAGCTTTGACCCTGGAGGAGATGGAGATCTTATCTTACTAAGGTTTTCAAAAAGGCAAAGCAAAATTGAGAAACCGGTCAAGTGCGAGTCCAGTTCGCACACGAAAGGTCGCATTATCGTAAATGTACTTTTTAATACGACTTTGTGTTTTTAATACTTTAATACGACTTTTACTCTAGTTTACTTTTAAAATAGGTAGCTTCGATGATCGATTACAAACGTTTAAATTAAATTTATTGGTATAGCGGCAATAGAAATTACACACTCTCCAAAAATTTCAACCCTACTTATTACGGTTCATGAGATACAGCCCGCTGACAGACGACGGACAGAAAGCGGAGGCCTAGTAATAGGGTCCAGTTGGCACCTTTCGAGTACGGAACCAAAAATAAAAAATATTTCATTCCTTAAATGATCGTTTGGACAAGTCTTTAATCTACGTTGAATTTACGCCTGTTCGTAACTTGAGGCAAGAAACCAAGCTTGACTGTTCCTTTAAGTTTAAGTCATAACGGCTTTTAAGTCGTTAAGCCATTACGGAGGCCTTCCGGCGGCCTAAAAACTCCCGTCACAAGAGTTGGCCACTAGCTTCTTTTGCTTTTTTTTTTCAAACAGCCTATCTAGTCCGTGAAATGCCCTAACGGTGTTGTTGTAGGAGTAGAAGGGGTAGTAAGTGATGACCATTATACTACAGTACGTAGAGTAAGGAAGTAGAGCACTGGTGGTCCAGTGGTAGCGGCCCTGCCTTTCGACCCCAAGGTCGTGGGTTCACCCAGTCGTGCACCAATAGGTTTTTCTGTACTCTCAAACGGTGAAGGAAAATATCGTGAGGAAACCGGCACGTCGTAGAACCGTAGATAGTTCGAAAACATGCGTCAAGCGCACGAAAGGAACCTTTGAGGAGCACTTTAAATCCTTTCACCACACTGGTTCGAAAGAACTAATGATACAACTAGATGGATACTGCATTACTAATGTAAATGATGTGCATTGAGCTTCAGAAAGAAGATCATTTAGTTTTAGTTTGGCCGACAATGTTAACTACATATATGAATCTGCTGTTTCAGAGTGTATTAGCCGAGCGAGCATCAGACGCCGCATCAGAAGCAACACCCAGACCCGAAACCAATATTTACCCATGCGACTTCAGCAGCGGGAATCGAACCCGCACCTTTTGCGTCTCAGCCGAGCACTCGGCCTGTCACACTAAATAACTTACCTTTACTAATAAAACGGCAAATTCCATGTCATTTGTAACAAAAACTTTTTCTATAGTAAATCCCATCATGTACCTCAACGATGAAGGGTCATGGAAGTGCCTGTAAAATACTTTGAAATTAATCTCCGCCCACCACCAAATTCCAAACATAAAATTAAATATTGAAAAGCAAAGTTTTTAACAAGAACTTACTTTACTGGTGGTCTAGTGGCCTTCAATTAGTCATGCACCAATGGATTTTTCTGTTTGTTTCATGTGTTCTATACCAGTACTCTCAAACGGTAAAGGAAAACATCACGAGCAAAACAGCTTTTCGTAAAATCAAAAAAAAGTTCGAAAACGTGTAAGTGCTTGAAAACAGCCTCTGTGAGGCTCACTCAAAATCCTTTCACCACACTGGTTCGAATAATCCAGTGATACGACTAGTAATAATAGTAGTAGCAACCAGACTATTGTTCTAGTGTCGGAGAGACGGTACGATTATGGAATGGATCAATGAGTGGAGATCCTTATACCTACTTTTGTTATAAACCGAGTTGTTTTTTTTAATGTTTGTCCTGGGTAGGAATCGAATCGACA
The DNA here is from genome assembly GCA_949320045.1 of Scotopteryx bipunctaria. Taxonomy (NCBI): domain Eukaryota; kingdom Metazoa; phylum Arthropoda; class Insecta; order Lepidoptera; family Geometridae; genus Scotopteryx; species Scotopteryx bipunctaria. The sequence continues at coordinate 1,796,490 of OX439459.1, read as the reverse complement.
ACCTACAGAGCAGAAGGCAGAGCTAATAACAACTGAGCTATGAAGCCAACGAAACTCAATTTAAGGATAAACTTACTTTTTTTCCGTAAAATTATGGTAGCTCTTTGTTCCTTTGTATACTTCTAACACGTTATTGACTTTTTGCAATTTCTCAGGGGTGATCCTGTAAGACCTCCTATCTTCATCTCTTTCCAAGCTTGGCTCAAACACGAATGTGGGAAGGGTATAGCTGTATGTTCGAGCGTTGCATTTTGATTTAGAGTTGAATCGATTTGTTACTCTTTTAACGCCAAATACTCTGATGCATTCTGGTAGCCGTTTGTTTATTTCATCTATGCTTACTTCTAAAGCTGAAAATAATAAAACATATAAATTATTCATTAGAATTTTTTTTCAGCAGACTTACCCTCGAAAACTCAAACGCATCTCAGAGTTGAGCACGTTTCAAGTCACGGTTTTTTGACAGTTTTTGATGAAAATCTGTCAAAAACTCGTCACTTGAAACGTGCTCAACTCTGGAGATGCGTTTGAGTATTCGGGGGCTAGAAACACAACATTCAACACCGAATAGCAGCAGCATGGCTTAAGTGGCGACAAAAAGATGCCGGTCAAATTAAAAGGGCTTATTTATAAGACCATAATAAGGCCTGTCCTATGGTAGTGAGACATCATTATGATGATGTCTCACTGATGAGATGATAACATCATTGATTATCTATGATTGTAAATTAGAATAACTAGAATTTGCTACATGCAACGCAATCATAGATGTTTTTATTATATATTTGTTGTTATAGCGGCAAGAGAAATACACAACTCTGAAAATTTCAACTCTCTACCTATTACGGTTCATGAGATACAGCCCACAGACAGACAGACAGACGGACGGACGGACAGCGGAGGCTTAGTAATAGGGTTCCGCTGGCACCCTTTGGGTACATAACCTTAAAAAACGTTCCTACCACAACAAGAAACAATCGATTGTTAATTTTTAATTAAGATAAGATTTTAGATAATTACAGATGATAAATGAACCCTTAAAAGTTCTAAAACATGTGTCAAGTATGTGAAAGGAGCATTTAAGGCGCACTTTAAATCCTTTCACCACACTGGTTCGAAAGAACTAGTGACATGACTAGTAATAGTAGTTGATTAATTGTTAGTTGTTATGGTGACAATTAACAAATATCCAAATTTTAATCTTTAATTGTCTTTACAATCAAAATCTGCCAACAGCTGCTATGCAGTATGTTTGACATAAGTATGTGTGCTGGAATAACATATCATTTTTATTCTTCAGCTTGTTCTTCATAAAGGCTTTCATAAGGAATTCATTTCATTTCATATTTACGTACTTACGTAATTTTAAGGACACAATTTGTCTAGCTGCTGACACTCCTTTGTCCGTCCGTGAGCTCCGTTGAAACTGGGCTGACTGCTGGTTAGTAAAATCCTCTTCAGTTATGTATTTAGCATCATATAATGCTTTCAGTAAATCTTCTTCTATTGTAGCTACTCCAGGATTTCTATTAAAACAATTGAAGAGGTAAAGTTAATGTTTGTACAAGCATAACTTTCAAACCATTTTTGATCTGCTTCAAACTTGGTAAGTCAATAGATTGCAAGTTGTATAGTGGAAGTGACCCAGTCTTCTGACCCTAAAGACAACAGTTTGAGACTGGTAGAGCACTAATGGAATTTTCTCATCAAAAGATGTGTGTGTATGTGTGCCATACCAATGCTGTAACAGTGAAGTAAAATATTCTAAATAAATAAATAATAAATATTTGTGGACGTTTCACACAGCGCCATCTAGCCCCAAACTAAGCAAAGCTTGTACTATGGACACCAGATGGCTGATAGAATACTTTGTCGTCAAGTACAAAAAAAAAAAACTTGTTATGACGAATATACTGTGTTGATGTACTTATGCAAATCTATGTTAGCGGGTTATGCGTTTACTTGGTGGCTGTTCCACCTGGCTTGATGGCTGTTCCATCAGGATCTTACTTGAGGTGATGGCTGTTCCATCAGGATTTTACTCAAGGTGATGGCTGTTCCATCAGATCTTAAGGTGATGGCTGTTCCATCAGCATTACTTGACTTAACGTAAGTATTATGGGGGCTTATCCCCGTGTGGCCTCCAACCTCCCCTATAGCCACCCCGAGCCTCACTCTCTGATTACTGATCTATCTGTTCGCAACAGACCGACGCATCGGTTAACACTTCTGGTAAGTAGGTACCCTAGCTCATACATGGGTACATAACATCGGTGACAACTTATCTGGATTTGCTTGCACTGTGTAAGTCAAAATCACTCACCGATGTGCCTCGCTTGTCGTCTCGTAACAGAATGTTAGATCGGCCGTCGCGGCGAGCCGCCTGTGCGCGCTCGCCTACTGATAACGACCCGATCTAACCCGAGGGAACCCGACAATCTTTGTGAAACTCTTCGCTTTTGCGACAACTTATAATATACTTTTTTTTTTCTGTAACTACATACTTATAACACATAATAATACAACACCCAGACCAGGAAGAAATATTTGCAGAACATACAAACATTTCTACCGTAGCGGGAATTGAATCCACGCCTCTTGCATCTCAGCCGAGCACTCGCCCGCCAAGCCACCAAGGTCGTCAAAGTCAAATTCTAAGGTAATTGGCATGTCACAGAAAACCCAAAAATTTCAATGACATGCGTAATTTGCAAAGGGGCTCCTTTGAGGAAAGCTTAGATAACTAGAGACAAATAGTAAGCATCTCTTGAAGGATTCAAATCTTAAGAAAAGTATGGCTGGCCTTGAAAACATTTGAGTGTCAATGAAATTCCAATATGGTGAAAGAATAACAGAGGCTTCTTTCATGCACATCCTGCTAATATTGTGACTCTAATTGTGAACATGATTTATTATCTGAATCACAATAACAGCTGAACAGCAGTTGTCTGTAAATTAACTAGGTATGTAAAGAATGCTGTGTTTGCCTATAATTGGTGCACATTCTATAGTACTTATGAAGCTCTTGTGTACTTATTATTTTTAAGAAATGTGTATTACATATTACTGTTGGTGTTGCCTAGCAAATAAAATAAACATATACCTAGGTCATTTTTAATCTAAGTACAATGCAAGTGAAGGAGTAAGAAGCCAGTGTCCTGTAATGATTGTTTAGTTGATGGCTAGACCAATTTCCTCACCAAGTTAACCTACACTGCAGTCAATGTATTTTTTGGAACAAGAAGTGACCTAAAAGCTTGGTAAGTTTCACTGTTAGCATTAAATATTACCTCTGCATACCATGGTAATCGACTCCGCTGTACCCGAGGATCATAGCCATCTTCTTCCTCTTTATCCTCTCACAGGGTTTCTTAGGATCCGACTCTCCATTTTCCCTCCTAGGGTTGGGCTCGTCCCACTGTCGTTTGTTAAAGCGTTTCTTGAACCGGGTAAGAGTTTTGTTTGGGACTATTTCATGATTATCTTCTATCTTTTCCGCTGCGGTCTCCATGGCTGCAATATGCCTGAATTGTAACCCTGCAACAATATATCATCATGACGCTGTTTGTTAATAAAACTGTCCTGTAATAGCCTGATACAAAGCTAAGTAAGGACTTAGAATATCGAAAATAAATAAAAGGTATAGGAAGTTCATAATAATCTGAGACTATATAAATAATTCTCTGCTGGAGTGAGACAGTGGGGGTAAAGAAAAATCAGAATGCGTCCAGCTGCTTCTCTCCCCGAGCATGTCGTAGAAATTGTCTAAGGGATAGTCTCCTCCAACATGGACTAAGTAGGTATTATATGAGCGACTTTAAATCAGGAGTAGCTGCATGTTTTCTTATGATTACTTGCGGCTCTGCCCACCCCATTAGGGATACCGGAGTAATAATATGTATGTATTTTTATAGGTACAACGGCATTACAATAAACTGAGGACCTAGCTACCTATTATACTTATATTAGAAAGTTTGTGCCTCAATTATGGCGTAACGGCTAAACGGATTTGAATACAACTTTGAATATTTGTGACCTTATTATTGGCATAGTATGTAACCTAAAATAACACGTAGGCTAATTTTTCATCCAGGGTGCAATGCAAGGAATTCCCAGAACTAGTGCCGCTAAGACATTTTAGTCATTCTCTCAAACTTCAAACGTGACGTCAAGACAGATGTATTTAGAGCCGTTTTGAAGATAGAAAATGTAAAAAATAACACAACAATAATAATGGTCGGTTAATGGTCGGTAAGAACCGATATAAAGCCATGAATGTGGTGTTATTTTACCTGGTCTCACCAGATGCCTCGGGAGGTTGTGCTTCAAAGTTCTTACAAATAAACTGAACAATTTTACAGACATACCTATAACTGAAATATGCCAAATTGCAATTATTTTTAGTAATTCCACAAACTACTTAACATTCCACATTGCAATGATTTACAAAAAAATTACACGCGGCCGTCGCGCTAGTAAGCAATGCTCTCCACTCCATACGCCATTTTGTTTTCTGTCTGCCTGCAGTGTGACCAGATACAAATTGAACATTATGGCAGCTGCTCGCCTAAATTCTGATAACTTGATTTTTAATAATGCCAAAATTCTGCTATTGAATCAAGACTCAAATTAAACGAATGCTATATAAAAACAAAAATATTATATTTTAAAATAATGATTATTGAATAACACGAATTAACAATTCTAATTGTACTAATTTTCTGTGGTGTCCATATTATTAACCGTCGAGTTTGAACGTCCTCTCACATTTTCTGTTTTGCATCTTGATTTAATTGCTTGCTAAAATTCTGCCAAAGTCTGCTATTTTTCAGATCTGCTACACAATCTGCTAGACCCTAATTTGGAGATCTAATTTATGCTAAAATCGCAGAATTCTGCTAAATCTGGTCACACTATCTGTCTGGTCCTGTCTGGTCTTTTTTTCTTTTCTCTCTCTCTCGCGCCGTGCAGGCATTGTATTTATTCTTCCAAGGCGGTATGAATGGCAGATAGGTTGACATTTCAAAATGGCGTCGTTAGTTCCTCTTTTGACCACCGGTCCAGTTATGTTTGTGGTACTGTTTGTTATTGTTCTGAGGGCACTGTACTTATGAAATGCGCTGTCAACACAGAACACTATTAACAGCTATTTATTACCAGCTACTACCAGCTATTACCACTATTACCTACTGCTGGCTGGCTGTCAATCGCCTCCACAGACTACCTACAGGGAAGGGATGCTAACGCATATCGCCACCCTTGAAAGACTAGATTCCGAGTCGCCCGCCACCCTTATGTTTTCTAAATACATAGTAGGTACCTACCTACTGTTCACCTTACTAATAGAGAGGCATATTCGAATGGAATAAATGTATATCACATAATAACAAGTACCTAGGTACCTATTGAAGATTCTATCTTGTGATACTATCATCTCTGAACCCAATAGGATTTAAAAAATCGATTATATTCATCCTTCGTATTCGGTATTAGTAACTAGAAAATATTATATGAACACTTGTAGTAGGCATAATTGTGTCATTACTCGTTGCACTATGGTATAAAGTATGAAAAATAATGGCCACATACGTTAAATGTGGCAACACTTTTTGACGTAAACCTCCCTCTACTGGTACCTCGCTAGTTCCCTTCCTGTCCGCTAGTGTTGAGTAGGACACGGTTTCAAAATGAGTTTGTATGAGGCCCTCATTCTATTTCGTGAGGTGGAACAATGTCATGCTTCAAATGTCATGTCACATACTGTAAAATGTCATGTTGCGAGCTCGTGCGAGGTAGTGAGGTATTATTGTTAGCAACTTCCCCACCAGTAGTGTTGAGTAGGACATACGTGAGGCACCTCGTTTGTCCCATACATTCGCCCAGAAATGTCATGGACCTCATTTTCAATCGTTGTACCACCTCACAATTCGTGTCACACTCACCAAACGACGTCACGTGCGAGCGCGAGCGGGACGAACGAGGGATATATAAATGTTTCATTCGAGCGAGTGAGGAGTGAGCGAGCTGATGTATTGCGTGATCGAATGACCGATCGTACGTTGAAATTGTTAGTTATATTAACAAAATACAGATCAGCGCCACCTATTGAGCAGGTATATAGTAAGTATATGTAATTGTCACCTGTCACTTCTAAAATAAAAACTTCTTCCGCTATGAACCCTGCAACCGGTGTTTTATTAGGTTATGGGCCCAGAGTAAAAAGTGTGTGAAATAAATTATAATAAAGGACAGTACTAAGTTTTGTGGTGATTATAATGACGTCGAACTATATTGCTAATGTTCCAAAGTTGAAAGGTCGTGAGAACTATGACGATTGGTGTTTTGCGGCAAAAAATGTCTTGGTTCTGGAAGGCATGGCAGCGGCCATTGAAAAAGTTATGGATAAAAGGATAAAAGTGCAACCACAACTGAGAAGACAGAAGATGCAAAAGCCAAAGCAAAATTGATTCTTACAATTGATCCGTCGCTCTACGTCCACATAAAAAACGCAGAGACGACGTATGATCTTTGGTGTACTCTAAAGAAATTGTTTGATGACTCTGGATGTACGAGAAAAATCAGTTTGCTTCGAACTCTCATTAATATTAGACTTGAGAATTGTGAGTCTATGACCCAGTATGTAACCCAGATTGTGGAAACAGGGCAGCGACTTCAAGGAACAGGATTCAAGCTGACCGATGAATGGATTGGAGCATTAATGTTAGCGGTATTACCAGAAAAATATGCGCCGATGATAATGGCCATAGAACATTCAGGTATTGAGGTTAAGGCTGACGTCATAAAAACAAAGTTGATGGACATGTGTTCTGAGGTTGGTAGTACAGTTTCCGGTTCGGAGAATGCTTTTTATGCGAAAGGAACGGAGCGTTTCAAAAATGGCAGCACCAATGACAGCAGACATTCATCAGATGTGTCAAAGTCAAATAAAATCAATGTCAAAACAATAAAATGCTACCGATGCAAGCAAACCGGTCACTACAAAAATCAGTGTCCCAACTCCGAATCAAGCAAAAGAAAGCAATCAAATGCTTTTAGCGCTATTTTTCTGAGTGAAAAGTTCAATAAAAACAATTGGTATATCGACAGTGGGGCAAGTAAACACATGACGGCGAAGAAGGATTATATTGTGAATCCGTCATATCAACTTCTAACAAAAACAATAATGATCGCAAATCAGACAAGTGTCCCATCCCAGTGCTGTGTTCTGGTGAAGTAAACATTGTCACAGTCGTAAACAATGTGGAGTACGACATCACAGTTTCGGATGTATTGTGCGTACCAAGTTTAACAACAAACTTGCTTTCTGTGAGTCAGTTGATTGAAAATGGCAACAGAGTGAATTTCACAGAAGATAATTGCTATATTTACAATCGACAGAATGAACTCGTTGGCGAAGCAGAATTAGTAGATGGTGTGTACAGATTATACACGTTGAAAACAGAACAAGTAGTTGCAGCATCAGCGATAGCATCGAGTGAGATTTGGCATCGACGCTTAGGACATATCAATAGTACTAGTCTAAATATTATGAAAAATGGAGCTGTTGTAGGAGTTTCATACCCAGAAAAGGCGAACATACAGAAGTCAACATGCACAGTTTGTTGTGAAGGCAAACAAGCCAGACTACCTTTCCAACAGAGTTTATCCAAAACACAGCATGTATTGGAGGTGATTCATGCAGATGTGTGTGGCCCTATGGAAAATCTTTCTATTGGAGGATCAAGGTATTATGTTCTGCTTGTGGATGACTATAGTAAAATGGCATTTGTTTATTTCATGAAGACAAAGAGTGAAGTATTCAAGAATTATAAAGAATTTCAGTCCATGGTTGAAAAACAGAAAGACAGAAAGATAAAGATTCTAAGGACAGATAACGGAGGTGAGTTCTGTAGTCGAGAATTTGAAGAGTATCTCAAAGTGCAGGGTCAGGTTCATCAAAAGACCAATGCGTACACGCCAGAACAAAATGGCCTATGCGAAAGGATGAACAGATCAATAGTGGAAAAAGCTAGGTGTTTAATTTTTGATGCCAGCTTAGACAAAAAATTTTGGGCAGAAGCTGTAAATACTGCTGTGTACTTGAGAAACAGATCTGTTGTTACGGGACTGAATAACAAGACTCCATTTGAAGTATGGACAGGTGAGAAGCCAGATTTGAGCCATCTGCGTATATTTGGAAGTACAGTAATGGTACATGTTCCAAAAGAACGACGATTGAAATGGGACAAGAAGGCAAAGAAGTTGATTCTTGTTGGGTACTCTGAGAGTGTGAAGGGCTATAGGGTGTACAACCCAGATAATAAGTCTGACTACCAGCAGAGACATAGTTGTCATGGAGACTCCAGGTGAGGCGGCAGTTACCATACCAGTAGAATGCAAGTCTTCAGTGGAGGAGGACACAGGGAAGGATGATAGCCCGGATGACTCAGGCTCGAAGACAGAAGTGGACGAGACTTACGTATTGTCTGAAGATTCTTCGGTGAGTACATCAGATGACAGTTTTGTTGACACAGTGTCAGATGTTACCATACTTGAGGAGCAATAATATGCACAAAAACGTGCAAGAAAACAACCTAATAGGTTTGGCTACAACAATTTATGTCTTGCAGAGTGTGAAGAAAACAGAATTAGAGAAATCACAAAATGTTTGTCATGATTATCCATATCAGCAATTTATAGGCAGTTTGATGTACTTAGCAGTTTTGACCAGACCAGATATTGTATACAGTGTTGGTTTCCTTAGCCAATTTAATAATTCGTTTGATGAAACTCATTGGAAACATGCAAAAAGGGTGCTTAAATATTTAAAAAGAACTAAAAAGTATGGTCTTGTGTTCCGTAAAGATAATTCTGTTATTGAAGGTTTTGTAGATGCGGATTGGGGTTCTAATCCTGTAGATAGAAAGTCATATACTGGATATTGTTTTAAATTGTCAAATACTGTTATCTCTTTTGAATGTAGAAAACAAAGAAATGTTGCGTTGTCTAGTACAGAAGCTGAATACATTTCCATGTCAGAAGCTAGCAAAGAAGCAATGTATTTAAAAAAATTACTATGTGAAATTCTAAAAAAGTCAGAACCTATTGTCTTGTATATATAGTCGTGTATATATATATATATAGTCAAAGTGTGCAAAAACTAGTTCTGAATCCAATTTTTCATAGTAGATCAAAACATATACCTAGATATAAGATATCATTTTGTAAGAGAGGCTGTTACTAATGATTTTATTAGGATAGCTTATTTGGAAACAGCTGAAATGCCAGCAGATATGTTAACCAAAAGCTTAGGATCAGCTAAGCATAATTATTTCATGAAAAAGCTAGGTATTTTTCCTGTAAACTAGGTAGCTGTTATTTTGTTAAGTGGAGGTGTTAGTTATATTAACAAAATACAGATCAGCGCCACCTATTGAGCAGGTATATAGTAAGTATATGTAATTGTCACCTGTCACTTCTAAAATAAAAACTTCTTCCGCTATGAACCCTGCAACCGGTGTTTTATTAGAAATGACATCACAGTGACGTATGACGTAAGTAGGTAATTGACGTAGCTAAAAAAACTTTTGTTTGTATCTGTAAATATGAAGTAGATAGATTTCACATTGTAGGTACGAGTACATTAAGTAAGTACATTTACGTAGGTAAGTAATATAATATGTTTGTTCTTCTTTTTCTTATCGTGTCAATAGTTCTTTTAAACCAGTGTGATGAAAGGACTTATAGTATAAGTGCGCCTCAAAAAGGCTCCTTTCGTGCACTTGATAGTTTTCGAATTACCAACTAAGTACATAGTTTTTACAATTTTTGTCGATAGTACTACCTAATTTATCTACCTACCTACTCATCCTAACCTAATCCTACTAGATACTTAGGTAAGTACCTACTAAACTAATAGGTAGGTAAAAAACATTGCAACTAGGTACTGAGGTAGGTACCTACTTACCCCTTGCCCAGGTAGGTACCCAAATAATCTACTAATACCTACTTACCCATCACTACATACAAAATGTCAAAATTATCTAGGTAGGTAGGTAGGTACCTACCACCTACCTACCTAGATACCCATTTTACTACTTGATGACCTCAATATCAATCGGTTATGGTTCATATAACACAAGCTCTACTTACTTTGGGGCTAGAAGATGACCAGCATTATTATTTTAGGTAGTTACTTACTAAACACTACATACCTGAACCACAGATAATATAATAGGTACTATACTCCTAAACTAATAGGTAGGATAAGTAGGTATCTAATGCAAAACATTAAAATTATACTACCTAACCTACTTAACTGACCAAGACATACCTACCTACATTGCTTGTCATCTAACCTAATCTATCATAGGACCAAACAATAATATTAAAAACAATTATACCTACTCATCAAGTAAAACGCCTCACTTTTAGTGACAAAATGAAAACAAGACACACGTCGAGACACTTCATACCTCTTCTCTTGTGACATGACAAATGAGTAGATTGAACGAGCGAAATAATAATACCTCACTACCTCGCACGAGCTCGCAACATGACATTTTACAGTATGTGACATGACATTTGAAGCATGACATTGTCCCACCTCACGTAATAGAATGAGGGCCTCATACAAACTCATTTTGAAACCGTGTCCTACTCAACACTACCCACCAGGAGGCAAACAACAAGGCGACCGCCTATAAATAGCGGGCCGAATCGAGGCTTGCGTCACTTCGCTCGTGGTGCTCGACAGTGCAACATCTCATGGACAGTAGAGTTTTATTGTTTTTGTGTAATTTCGGTGTGAAGGACGCGTGAGTCATATTGTGTTTTGGTTATGTCATTTTCATGTGTAATCTAGATCATTTTCAATGTGTGTGGTCCAATCTGATTGTAGTAGTCTTGTTTAATTTTGATTAAATTGATTGTTAATGTTTAGATAAGCCTGTGGTTTATTTTTTTTAATGAATCAGATCCTTTTTACCTAAAATCAGAAGTGAGGGATAATAAAATCCATAAAGCTCACGAATTTCGAGTAAACAGATTGGAACTACCCACACATTGAAAAGATAGCCAGATTCTGTGCAGTTTGTTGTTTTATTCTCTCAGTTGCATTCTCTTTGTTGTTCTTGTTTACGTAACCTTGGTAAATTCTCAGCATGCCTAGAAATAAAGACCGTGGTAGAACGAAACATCGTACACAAGGTGACTCACGTGTCCGAACACGACGCCGTTCTCGGTATCGGTTTCGTAGTAGAACTCTGTCATCCATGCGATAACTTTCGCGCTGTAAGTTACGGTCTCTGTCACCTAGTGTCTTTTATGGTCGAGCACCACGTCGGAGCAGAACAATGACGCGCAGTAGGTTCCGTGTCCGATCACGAAGCGTCTCCCGCTGTCAATCTACCCAAAGACGTTCTTTTGTCTGGGTGCGTCACCGTTTGCGGACTTTGTCGCGCAAAAGGGGTAGTTCGCGCCGTAGTCTATTTCGATCCCGATCTGGAAGTTCATTAGTAGGTCGAATGCCACGACGCAATTATGGGGGTAGGGTTCGTTCTCTGTACTAATCTCGATTACGCTCATCAAGCGTCGATCGCCGTTGCTATCGCTGGTCTCGTTCTCGTAAGTCATATGATGGTCAAATATCTTGGCAGGGTTTGTGAGTCAGGGTCAGGTAAAGCCGAGCCCACGAAAGGTCGAAACTTTGATGTATATACCTCTCCACTTAACAGAGTTAAACAGGTACCGAAGGGACGACGCCTGTTATTCGCGCGTTTTGACGTCGCTGCTCGGAACACAAGGCCGAATAGTGAGGGTCTACGTGAGATCACGCGGAGCAGAGCTCGACGGCTGTGAAGGATAACCAGGCCATATAAGATGAGTATTCAAATAGAGAAAGACTCTCACCTCGTCAATTTGTTTACGTAATAAAGTGTTCTCAGTCCACAGAGAAGCTGGACTCTGCGGTCGTTACGAGCTGAAGCTGTTGAGCGGAGGCTACGGGAGAACGACTCTGGCTGCCGTGCAGTACATGGTACCGTGGCGAGGCGAGTGGTGCTCGGAGACGTGTGCCGCGTTCTTCGATAGCGAGTACCACACCTCTTATAAGACCAAAACGTCATTTATGGCTTTGCCGGTTGTTATCCTTTCCCATAGTTAGATTAACCAACCAACCCCTTAGTGTTTTTCGTAGTAGGTAGGTATAGTCCCCCCTAGGATAGTAGATATGAAAAAGTCCCCCCTCTTGTAAGTGGATAACAGACGACATTGCTATATATGTCAGGTCGAATAAGGTGGTTGGCTGGTGTTGGATAGTTACCAAGGGTGGTGACTGGGCGATTACTAAAGGTGGTAATGCGCACAGGTTAATGCACAGAGAGTGTGTTAACCTGAGGGAGATGCTTGGTGCGTCTGGCGTCAGAAGTGCCGAAGACAGAAGCCGGCGCGGCTGCTGCTGAAGACGGTGCAGTAGGCGACGTCCAGAGATACGACTGCTTGAGTAAAAGGGCCCTATTTTCATTATTTTGAGACGTCTCTGAGGTGAAGTCTGTAAGATTGAGTTTGAAATTTATGAATGTTGTGCGATGTATGAATTAAGTGAAAGAGATATTATGAACGGAGGATGAAAAATTAGGTGGCGGTTTTAAAGATACTGAGCGCCTATTTAAATATGTGTTGTTCTTTCACAGATGAGGGATCAAGTGTTCTGCGATCCATGCCTCTGTTAGTTGCAGACCCTGAAGCCGGACCCTCGACAGCAGCTGGCGCTGGTCTCTGTAGATCGACACCGTACGACCGGGCCGAGGACGACCCTTCGTCAGGAGAGGCCGTGTTAGCAGTTAAACAGGTACCGAAGGGACGACGCCTGTTATTCGCGCGTTTTGACGTCGCTGCTCGGAACACAAGGCCGAATCGTGAGGGTCTACGTGAGATCACGCGGAGCAGAGCTCGACGGCTGTGAAGGATAACCAGGCCATATAAGATGAGTATTCAAATAGAGAAAGACTCTCACCTCGTCAATTTGTTTACGTAATAAAGTGTTCTCAGTCCACAGAGAAGCTGGACTCTGCGGTCGTTACGAGCTGAAGCTGTTGAGCGGAGGCTACGGGAGAACGACTCTGGCTGCCGTGCAGTACATGGTACCGTGGCGAGGCGAGTGGTGCTCGGAGACGTGTGCCGCGTTCTTCGATAGCGAGTACCACACCTCTTATAAGACCAAAACGTCATTTATGGCTTTGCCGGTTGTTATCCTTTCCCATAGTTAGATTAACCAACCAACCCCTTAGTGTTTTTCGTAGTAGGTAGGTATAGTCCCCCCTAGGATAGTAGATATGAAAAAGTCCCCCCTCTTGTAAGTGGATAACAGACGACATTGCTATATATGTCAGGTCGAATAAGGTGGTTGGCTGGTGTTGGATAGTTACCAAGGGTGGTGACTGGGCGATTACTAAAGGTGGTAATGCGCACAGGTTAATGCACAGAGAGTGTGTTAACCTGAGGGAGATGCTTGGTGCGTCTGGCGTCAGAAGTGCCGAAGACAGAAGCCGGCGCGGCTGCTGCTGAAGACGGTGCAGTAGGCGACGTCCAGAGATACGACTGCTTGAGTAAAAGGGCCCTATTTTCATTATTTTGAGACGTCTCTGAGGTGAAGTCTGTAAGATTGAGTTTGAAATTTATGAATGTTGTGCGATGTATGAATTAAGTGAAAGAGATATTATGAACGGAGGATGAAAAATTAGGTGGCGGTTTTAAAGATACTGAGCGCCTATTTAAATATGTGTTGTTCTTTCACAGATGAGGGATCAAGTGTTCTGCGATCCATGCCTCTGTTAGTTGCAGACCCTGAAGCCGGACCCTCGACAGCAGCTGGCGCTGGTCTCTGTAGATCGACACCGTACGACCGGGCCGAGGACGACCCTTCGTCAGGAGAGGCCGTGTTAGCAGTTAAACAGGTACCGAAGGGACGACGCCTGTTATTCGCGCGTTTTGACGTCGCTGCTCGGAACACAAGGCCGAATCGTGAGGGTCTACGTGAGATCACGCGGAGCAGAGCTCGACGGCTGTGAAGGATAACCAGGCCATATAAGATGAGTATTCAAATAGAGAAAGACTCTCACCTCGTCAATTTGTTTACGTAATAAAGTGTTCTCAGTCCACAGAGAAGCTGGACTCTGCGGTCGTTACGAGCTGAAGCTGTTGAGCGGAGGCTACGGGAGAACGACTCTGGCTGCCGTGCAGTACATGGTACCGTGGCGAGGCGAGTGGTGCTCGGAGACGTGTGCCGCGTTCTTCGATAGCGAGTACCACACCTCTTATAAGACCAAAACGTCATTTATGGCTTTGCCGGTTGTTATCCTTTCCCATAGTTAGATTAACCAACCAACCCCTTAGTGTTTTTCGTAGTAGGTAGGTATAGTCCCCCCTAGGATAGTAGATATGAAAAAGTCCCCCCTCTTGTAAGTGGATAACAGACGACATTGCTATACAACGTGTAACGTAATGTCCCTATAAGCCCGAAACGGGGGTATTCTATACGTCATTGCGAACAACGTTTGTTCAACGACTTTTAAAATTTCAAAGGTTTTCATTCATGAAATGTCTCTTAAACTTTGCTCCAATACGTAACTTGACACAACATGAGGCATCCCTATTTACAGCTGTTTTTTGACCTTTAAGTGTGAACTCTAGATGAAACAGGTAACAGAACAGACACCATTAGTAAAATGCCTACCTACTTACCTAATAACGAGGTGGCTTAATAAGTAATTTCTATTTTTTTTTGAAGGCCTAGTTGGTACCTTGGTATTTATTGGTAATTAAAATGTAAGGTCATACACATCACGACTAAAATCCCTAGGCACCGTAAACATCCTTTCAGATCTCTTTGTTAAGTACCTAGTATAGGAGATAGGTACCTTACCTACTCAATTTTGTACCTACCTACTCGGGCCTTAAAGGTATCCTCAGTGGGTGCCAAGGAGTATGAGAGGATGTCTACCGTGCCTGAGGATAAAGCCGTGATACCTACTCAATTTTGTACCTACCTACTCGGGCCTTAAAAGCATCTTGAGTAGGTAACAAGAAGTATGAGAAGAGGTCTACCGTGCCTGAGGATAAGCCGTGACCCTATTCCACTTTAGTTTTTCCAACGATGTATTATTCCAATATTCATTGGAGCATTTTTCAATGCAATTTTGTACCTACCTACTTGGGCACTAAAGTCAAAGGTTGTGACTTATCTGTCTTACTAATCTTCATTTTCATCGTGAACAGCCTATTTGTCATTGGTTGCATTGAAACAACAACAACAATAAGTGGGATGGCACCTCGCCCTAATTGGCTGTCGGTGCCTTTGCTAAATTCAAAATCCGCAACCGTCAACCGACACCGCACCGCAAGCGTTTGTTTAATAAAATCAAATTGGTTCCGTAGGCTTATTTGTTTTTTACTTTTCTTGATTGAACTACGTAATTGTTGGTAGGTTATTATGTAAGTAGGTAGGTACCTAGTAGCAAATGGGGATAGAGCACATGGTAGCATATTGCTATGAACCCCGCCTTCCCATCCTTAAGTCGTGAGTTCGAATCTATGGATTTTTCGATTCGAAATTTATGTGTGCAATATCAATGCTCTCAAACGGTGAAGGAAAACATCGTGAGGAAACCAGGCATGTCATAGACGTGTGTCAAAGTGTACGAAAGGAGCCTTCAAGGTGCACTCTAATCCTTCCACCACACTGGTTCAAAAGTGCTAGCGACACGGACACGACGACAGTAGTAGTAGTAGTAGTAGTAGTAGATGTATGATGAAGTTTTTTGCCTTTTTTTCCCAATCGGTATTTAGTGGGTTACCCCAGACAAGGAACCCTAAAAATTCGGCTTTCGGCAATAGGTACCTACTTTTGGTCGCAAAACAGATCGGTTTTTATCAGTCGCAATTAGTATTCGTTCCTTGCAACAACTGCAACAAGCAATCTCTCGGTTCGCGTAACTAATTAACGTACGATACGATGTCGGCTTTGTACTCAAACGGTGAGTATTATGATTTATGGTGTTGTGTGTGTGTGTTGGAGCAGCACCAAATAATTAATAGCTTAGTAGCGGCGCGTCAGCTCTACAGAGAGCGTTATCCAGGGCGGCCATTGCCATCTTACGGGCTCTTTTCTGGGATTGGTGAACCGTCTTCTCTCGACGGGATCTTTCCACCGGGGCGCACCAGTGAGGGAAGACCGGGAATTCGGTGGTGTGTTGTACCTACTTCCCTTTGATGGATACCGAGTACCTACTGTGTGTGTCAACAGTGATAAAATTCAGTGATAGGTAGGTATGATGATAGGTACCTAACCTATCACCCTACCTAGTAGGTACCCCATTAGTACCTAGCTTACTAATAAAAAATGACAAAAATAATTTTGTGATTGTGAATGTGAATGTGTACCAGTAATACCAACCTAGGTACCTACATACCTACCTAATACCTACCATGTCAATTAGCCGTGTTCCGAGCCAACCAAGAAGAAGGGAGAAAAGGTATAACTTAACTTTTCCTGTACCTAGGTCCTTAGGTAACTACCTAGGTAGATGTAGGTAGGTAGTTGTTTTTTTATGTGTGAAAGATATCGTGATTTTAATCTTCGACTTTAATTTCTACGTAGAATTAAAAAAATTGCAAATTCTTACGAAAACTTTGGTGATTACACCTAGGTACTTTTTGAAACTTGCCGCGCGTTCAATTGTCTGCGTATGTGTGGGTCCGACGCGATAGGAGGGTGCGCGTGTGTTTGTTACCTACGCAAATGGTAAACAAACACATAGGGTTGTCACAAATTTCTCATGAAATAATTTGTTTTTAATTGTATAGGAATTTCAAATATGATGTATTGAACTTTTGCACACGTCAATGTATTCAAGTGCTCGGTCTGAATACACCCCTTTCGGGCTTATAGGGACATTATGTTACACGTTGTATATGTCAGGTCGAATAAGGTGGTTGGCTGGTGTTGGATAGTTACCAAGGGTGGTGACTGGGCGATTACTAAAGGTGGTAATGCGCACAGGTTAATGCACAGAGAGTGTGTTAACCTGAGGGAGATGCTTGGTGCGTCTGGCGTCAGAAGTGCCGAAGACAGAAGCCGGCGCGGCTGCTGCTGAAGACGGTGCAGTAGGCGACGTCCAGAGATACGACTGCTTGAGTAAAAGGGCCCTATTTTCATTATTTTGAGACGTCTCTGAGGTGAAGTCTGTAAGATTGAGTTTGAAATTTATGAATGTTGTGCGATGTATGAATTAAGTGAAAGAGATATTATGAACGGAGGATGAAAAATTAGGTGGCGGTTTTAAAGATACTGAGCGCCTATTTAAATATGTGTTGTTCTTTCACAGATGAGGGATCAAGTGTTCTGCGATCCATGCCTCTGTTAGTTGCAGACCCTGAAGCCGGACCCTCGACAGCAGCTGGCGCTGGTCTCTGTAGATCGACACCGTACGACCGGGCCGAGGACGACCCTTCGTCAGGAGAGGCCGTGTTAGCAACTTCCCCACCAGGAGGCAAACAACAAGGCGACCGCCTATAAATAGCGGGCTGAATCGAGGCTTGCGGTCACTTCGCTCGTGGTGCTCGACAGTGCAACATCTCATGGACAGTAGAGTTTTAATGTTTTTGTGTAATTTCGGTGTGAAGGACGCGTGAGTCATATTGTGTTTTGGTTATGTCATTTTCATGTGTAATCTAGATCATTTTCAATGTGTGTGGTCCAATCTGATTGTAGTAGTTTTGTTTAATTTTGATTAAATTGATTGTTAATGTTTAGATAAGCCTGTGGTTTATTTTTTTTAATGAATCAGATCCTTTTTACCTAAAATTATTATTTCGCTCGTTCAATCTACTCATTTGTCATGTCATGTCACAAGAGAAGAGGTATGAGGTGTCTTGATGAGTGTCATGTTTTCATTTTGTCACTAAAAGTGAGGCGTTTTACTTGATGAGTAAGTATAATTCTTTTTACTATTATTGTTTGTACCTATGATAGATTAGGTTAGATGACAAGCAATGTAGGTAGGTATGTCTTGGTCAGTTAAGTAGGTTAGGTAGTATAATTTTAATGTTTTGCATTAGATACCTACTTATCCTACCTATTAGTTTAGGAGTATAGTACCTATTATATTATCTGTGGTTCAGGTATGTAGTGTTTAGTAAGTAACTACCTAAAATAATAATGCTGGTCATCTTCTAGCCCCAAAGTAAGTAGAGCTTGTGTTATATGAACCATAACCGATTGATATTGAGGTCATCAAGTAGTAAAATGGGTATCTAGGTAGGTAGGTGGTAGGTACCTACCTACCTAGATAATTTTGACATTTTGTATGTAGTGATGGGTAAGTAGGTATTAGTAGATTATTTGGGTACCTACCTGGGCAAGGGGTAAGTAGGTACCTACCTCGATACCTAATTGCAATGTTTTTTACCTACCTATTAGTTCAGTAGGTACTTACCTAAGTATCTAGTAGGATTAGGTTAGGACTAGTCTTTCGCTTGCGGGCGCGAGCTGCACGCAGCTCGCGAGGGACGTAATCGCTGCTGTTGAAAAAAAAAAAAAAAAAAAAAAAAAACAACTGTCACCTTTGGCATTTGCATCGCGTCATCCTCTATAACATTTGTTCGAGCACCCATTACATGTCGCTTTTAGTTTTCGAGATATCGTCGGTCAAAGTTTGTATGGCGGCCATCTTGTTTTCCGCCATTTTGAATTTTTTTCACCGCACATCGAATTCGACCAGGGTGCATGTCCACATTCCGCAAGCAGGGTGGGTGTCGGTCTTTTAGTTTCGCCTGGCAGTAGGTGAGGTCCCTGATGAGGAGCAGTTTTCGAAGATTTCGGATTTTTCCCAAATTGGAATTGACTCCCTGAACACTTCCGCCATACATCATTTTGACCCATCTCTACTCCTTCTGGGAGAACAATGATGTCAGTCAGTGAGTGAGTGAGTGAGTGGGTTTGCAGCTATATATATTAGGTTAGGATGAGTAGGTAGGTAGATAAATTAGGTAGTAGGTACTATGTTGGTAATTCGAAAACTATCAAGTGCACGAAAGGAGCATTTTTGAGGCGCACTTATACTATAAGTCCTTTCATCACACTGGTTTAAAAGAACTATTGACACGATAAGAAAAAGAAGAACAAACATATTATATTACTTACCTACATAAATGTACTTACCTACTTAATGTACTCGTACCTACCTACAATGTGAAATCTATCTACTTCATATTTACAGATATAGGTAAACAAAAGTTTTGACACTTTTTCACCACTGAGACGGTTACAAAACTAATTTTGTTGTAGGTTTCTATCAATCAACTTCAAGCAATTCATTCAATTTTTAGCTACGTCAATTACCTACTTACGTCATACGCCACTGTGATGTCATTTCAACGTACGATCTGTCATTCGATCACGCAATACATCAGCTCACTCACTCCTCACTCGCTCGAATGAAACATTTGTATTTCCCTCGTTCGTCCCGCTCGCGCTCGCACGTGACGTCGTTTGGTGAGTGTGACACGAATTGTGAGGTGGTACAACGATTGAAAATGAGGTCCATGACATTTCTGAGCGAATGTATGGGACAAACGAGGTGCCTCACGTATGTCCTACTCAACACTACTGTCCGCTTCATTCGCATTTTAGTGCTCAACCACTCGTATCGCACAAGTAGTACAGATTCACCGGTTCTGGCTCAGGTCCATTTCTCGTAAAAATAAAATCATTTGCCAAAGAAACAGCGTCGAGGCAGGTCGTGTCGGCTAAAAAAAAAAAAAAAAAAAGTTTGGTGTCTTTTCCTAGGTTTTCAGGGTCGCTGAATCGATCTGTTGCATCCGTTTTTTGATAGCTCTCACGGATCGCGAGATAAGTAACAGATCTAAAGAGCTCTACTACATCTCTAATGACCTATTAATTAACTTATTATTTCCTAATCACCTGATGAAATCAGCGCGCCATTGTTTGTTAATCACCTCCGACGTCTATGTCAAGCTAATTAGCTCGGTGATTAGGGTGTTCTAGTAAAACAACATTTTTTGGATCACACGTCTTTATTTTTTTTTTAAATATTTACAGAATAATTTGTATAAAAATATATCGTTATTCATTTTATTGCCACTGAATAATTTTATAAAATCAATCATTGTATTTCCATAAAATTTGATATAAATATATGTTAAACAATACTCTCCACAAACTGATGTAAAATCATCTTGTAATCTATACCTATTAAAATCCCACTGCTTTGAATTCCTGTTCAAGAAATCTCTATGATATCCTGTAGGCGGTCGTCCATATGAATCAAAATACTGACCAAATCTATTTCTATCTATGTGTATGGCCACCCAATGAGAACCTGGCATGCTGTCGGTGTCCAAATTGCTTATTAGGTATGTTGGAACTTTAACGTGTAGGGGTAACCTGTTTGCTGCATACACATTTTTTTGTAAAGTAGGATGGATGATGTTCAAATATTTTTGAATCTCAATTGTGTTCATATTCAATAAACCTTTATCATAAAGCTGTGCTATGCTTAATCTTTACATCAAGAATGTGGGTCTAAATAAACTGAACTTCTTTATAAACATTGTGGAAGGACGTAAATAAAAAGATTGGAATATGCGTTGATGTTTTTTATTACTAACACTTATATCTATACAATGTTAACTTAACTGCTATAGTCTACGGTTACATTACGGTTCTTATCTATTTCAATAACATTATCAAATTCTGCATAAACAATACAATTTATAGTCTGAGTAAGAGTAGACTCAAAACGAACGGATCGCGAGATAAGTAACAGATCTAAAGAGCTCTACTACATCTCTAATGACCTATTAATTAACTTATTATTTCCTAATCACCTGATGAAATCAGCGCGCCATTGTTTGTTAATCACCTCCGACGTCTATGTCAAGCTAATTAGCTCGGTGATTAGGGTGTTCTAGTAAAACAACATTTTTTGGATCACACGTGTTACGCAAGGCTGACCCACTCAAACCGCTGCGCTAGCTCGACCAGTATATGTAGCAAGACCTTACACGTGTTGCAGTGTCAGCGGAATGTGGCCATTGACGTCAATCGAGCGCTTTATGGAATTTACCTAGATTTAAGTTTGCTATTCTTTGTTCCTACTTCGAACGGGATTCACCTTTTAGAGTAATTATAATTGTAACCTTTATTTCTGATTAAATCTAGAGTCAAATAAAAGTATTTTTTTAAAAGCTACCCTGAGCAGCGGCCTACGTATTTGGCGCAGCCGGTAGGATACTTGTTCTCAATCTCAATCTCTCGAGACGAATCTCGTCAAGTAAAAAGAACCTACTAGTGCGGTTGTTCAGGGTGAATCTAGCAATCGATTCCGCTGAGTTCCAGACGACGTGAAATGCTGTAAGTCCTTGAATCTTTCAAGTCCTTGCTTATTCCTAACTCTAATCCTTTCTTTAGTGCATTTATATTATTTTATGTGTATTTCTTTTTGTGTGTTAGTTTAAACTTCCAAGATTTTTCATCCTAGAGAATCACGGAAAATTAGGTTAGGTAGTGATAGATTGTCTAGAATATCTAGTAGTAGACTCAGTGCTTTAGACGAACATAGAAATATCGACGAGAAAATGGCTCAGCCTAACTCGATCGAAACTATCTACAAGTCCCTCAGACTTGTGCCGGAATTCGATGGAAATCCGCACATCCTTACTAGATTTATTAATCTATGTGACCAGCTTGTCTTGACCTACTTCTCAACTGAACCAGGTAGAGAACTTGAGAATTTAGCTCTTGTCAATGGGATCTTAAATAAAGTTTCGGGTTCCGCCGCTAGGTTGATCAATTCGAATGGGATACCTGAAACGTGGCAGGGTATTAGGAGTGCGTTAATTAATAATTTCGCAGACCATCGCGACGAGACCGCTCTTTATAGTGATCTTTCTTTAGAGACCCAAGGATCAAGTACCCCGCAAGAGTTTTATGAGCGATGCCAAAACTTATTTAGCACCATAATGACGTATGTCTCACTTCATGAGACATTGGGCACTACTATCGAGGCAAAACGAGCCCTTTACCAAAAGTTGACCCTTCAGGCCTATTTACGAGGTCTCAAGGACCCACTAGGATCCAGGATACGCTGTATGCGACCTGAGACAATGGAAAAAGCCCTGGAATTCGTTCAGGAGGAGCTCAACACGCTTTACATGCAAGAGCGTAGTGGTGGTTCATCTATTAGTAAGAAAGATTGGGCACAACCGACCTCTAGTACATCTAAGTTCAATCTTCCTCTCAGTAGCTTCGTCCCTAGATTGACGAATGGATTTGGACAAGGACCGACAAGACAGACTAACTTCAACATGCCTGGTCCTTCAAGACCAAACCCTATGCAGGCTCAGTCTAATCAAGGTTGGAGACCCAACCCCCAATTTCAACCACCAAGGGGTCCTACTCGCACCCAACAAATATTCCGCGCCGCTCCACCGAACTATAATTCTCAGAATAATGGATTTAGAATGCCGTTTAGACCGCAACCTCCTACATTTGGGCATGCTCCGCGCCCTACACCTATGAGTGGTGTTAGTAACTATGTAGAGAGACGGTTACCATTGACAGGACATGACTGGAAAAAGCACGGAAATCCACCTCCGTCTAACTATTTCAAGACGCGTGAAGTTAACTTCAACGAATTTGACGGATACGACTACTACGATAATGACTATGACAGTTACCCCGAGTACTATCAGGACTATTATCCTTACGAGCAGTATCAGGACTATTACACAAGTGATCAGGATTATCATTCTGAGCCACCAGTAGTAGAGGAAGTACCAAACGACCAAAATTTTCAGAAGGAGTCGAAGTCAGAAAAGCCAAAATAGAAGTTAATCTTCACATTCAAAGGCAACTAGGGTACATTCAGATAGCTAATCCACCCCTAAAGTTTTTAATCGATACGGGAGCTAATCAATCCTTTATCAGTCCTGATGCCGTAGATAAATATTTCCGCCATATTCCTTTGAATTACGATCCTTTCGAAGTGACAAACGTACATGCGACTAGTAAAAATGACTATTCGATTACGTTACCTTGCTTTCAAGAATTTAACGACTCTAACGACATTACACTATACATCTATAAGTTCCATAACTACTTTGACGGACTTTTGGGCCTTGACTTACTGGACATGTGGGATTCGAACATTGACCTGAAGAATAAATTACTGAAGACCCGTAGTACCTATATCCCTATCCAAATGTATGACTCGAGGAATGTTAATTTATATGAAGACATTATTCCAGCTCATTCAACTAAGATAGTTAGAGTGCCAGTAAATTCATGTGACGGCGAAGTCATGGTAGAAAATCAGACGATTTGTAATTGCCTTATTTCAGACTGTTTAACAACGGTCCATAAGAATAGAGGCTGGGTAGAGATTACTAACCCAACATCTAATGACGTAATTTTCTCCATGGACCGCCCCGTGGAAGCTGAGATATTTAATATTGAATGTGACAGTACTGAAATTTTATCAGACCGCGCGAAAGATGTTCTCTCCCGTCTTCGGACAGAACATCTCAATCCAGAAGAACTCGCGAATTTGAAACGTCTATGTGCTAACTACGCGGATGTGTTTTATCTTGAGGGCGAACCTTTAACATTCACCAACAAGATCAAACATAAGATTAGGACAACTGATGAAGTTCCAGTACATACTAAGAGTTACCGCTATCCTTATGTTCACAGACAAGAGGTCAGAGATCAGATAAATAAGATGCTTGACCAACATATTATAAGACCTTCCGAATCTGCATGGAGCTCTCCGATTTGGATTGTACCCAAAAAGGCAGATGCTTCCGGGAAAGTCAAATGGCGTCTTGTCGTGGATTTTAGGAAAGTAAATGAGAAAACGATTGATGATAAATACCCAATCCCGAATATAACTGACGTACTAGACAAACTAGGTAAATGCCAATATTTTACGACCCTTGATTTAGCTAGTGGATTTTATCAGGTTGAGATGGACCCCTCAGATATCCACAAAACGGGATTCAATGTAGAAAATGGGCATTATGAGTTTTTAAGAATGCCAATGGGACTTAAAAACTCACCATCCACCTTCCAGCGAGTGATGGATAATGTTTTAAGAGGTCTACAGAATGAGATCTGCCTAGTTTATCTCGATGACATTATTGTTTTCAGTACCTCCCTTCAGGAGCATATTGTAAATCTAGAGAAGGTTTTTAGTAGACTGAGAGAATCTAATTTCAAGATTCAAATGGATAAATCTGAGTTCTTGAAGCTAGAAACTGAGTTTCTAGGACACATAATCTGTAGAGAGGGTGTTAAACCTAATCCTAATAAAATTAAAGCTATTCAGAATTACCCCCTTCCAAAAACATCCACTGAAATCAAACGTTTTCTCGGATTACTCGGATATTATAGAAAATTTATTCCAGATTTTGCACGCATAACTAAGCCACTAACTCAGTGTTTAAAAAAAGGTTCAAAAATCAAATTAGATCAGAACTACATAAACTGTTTCGAACATTGTAAGACACTCTTAACAAATGATCCTATCTTACAATACCCAGACTTTACTCGAGAATTCATCTTAACTACGGACGCATCTAACGTAGCTATCGGTGCCGTTTTATCTCAAGGTACCAAAACTTCAAATAAGCCTATCGCGTATGCATCGAGAACTCTCAATAGTAGTGAACTGAATTACAGCACAATCGAGAAGGAGCTTTTGGCTATTGTTTGGGCAACCAAATACTTTAGACCGTACCTCTATGGCCGAAAATTCCTAATCCTTACAGATCATAGGCCCCTGCAGTGGGTAGTCAACCTTAAAGATCCTAGTTCACGGCTTACAAGATGGCGCTTGAAGTTGAGCGAGTATGACTATAGAGTAGATTACGTACAGGGCAAGTGCAATACTAATGCCGATGCACTATCACGTATCGAAATTAATAATGAAGAGCTTATGTCAATCGCGGTAAATCCATCTGAAACTGATCCCTTGTTAGATGAATCTAGAACCATTACAGCTACGAGATCTGTGGCCGAGTCTAGAACTGCTACTGTTCATACTAATGAGGAGAGCCCTATCTTAGAAGTTCCGATTACAGATGATCCATTAAACCGATTCACTAAACAGTTAGTTTTTAATGTCGTCGGTGACATTAAAGGCCGCCCAGTAGTCACTAAGCCTTTTGAGACGCACACGAAAACATCTATCCAGATATCCGAATCTAATATCGAAGAAGATGTTATTTCCGCTATCAAAGAGTATGTCCACCCTAAGATCAAAACTGGACTACTAATACATCCTTATTCGGCTATGTACACTATTATACCTATTATACAGAAAACCTTTAAAAATTCGGCTATGAACTTAAAATTAACTAAAACGGAATTGGAAAACGTTAAAGAGTACTTACGCCAACAAGAAATTATCAGTAAGTACCATGATGGTAAAACCAATCATCGTGGCATCAATGAATGTTACTTAGCGTTATCTAATAAATATTACTGGCCTAAAATGAGAGAACATATCACTAAGTTTATAAACGAGTGTACTATCTGCGGACAGGCGAAATATGATCGCAATCCAATCCAACAATATCTAAAGGTAGTACCGCCCGCTAGCAAGCCCTTTGAATTAGTTCATTTAGACTTGTTGACCATTCAAAGCGAGAAATTCCTAACTATAGTAGATTCATTCTCTAAGTACGCTCAAGCATATCACCTGAGAGATGGCACAGCTGTTAGTGTAGTACAAGCCTTATTGAACTTTTGCACTCATCACGGTATACCTATTACTTTAGTGACTGATAACGGAACCGAATTCACAAATCAGCTTGTTTCAGAGTTTGTAAAAATGCATAAGATTCAGCATCATAGAGTTGCTCCTCACACACCTAATGAGAACGGAATAGTTGAGAGATTCCACTCTACAATACTCGAACATCTCCGTATTCTTAAATTGGGACAGAAATCTGAATCTGTTATTAATTTGATGCCCTATGCCCTTTTGGCTTATAATAGTAGTATTCATAGTTTTACAAGATGCAAGCCTATAGAAGTAGTTACAGGACATTACGATCCTCGCGATCCTTTTGACGTTGACCTCTCAGCTCACCTACTACAGCAATACATGACTAACCATAAGGAGAAGATGACTACAGCCTATAACGCGATTCATGACTTGTGTACTGAGACTCGTAAAGACCTTACTGACAACCGAAATAAGGAACGGGAACCAGAGGCTGAATACTCTCCCGAGCAACAGATTTTCGTGAAAAATCCGTTCGCTTCCCGACAGAAATTAGCCCCTCGTTATACTCATGATGTTGTAATGGCGGACCTCCCAATTCATATTTATACTAAGAAGAAGCGAGGCCCCATTGCTAAATCTAGGCTGAAACATCTTCCTAAAAGTGCACAATTGTTACAGGACCCTTCTGATAGTTCACCTGCTCCTGGCACCAGTTCTAGCACAGGAGATAAAACTTGAAAATCTTGATGATGGGCCGGGAATCTTACCTTTTAAGCTAGGTTCAGCTAAACTTGTCTCTCATTACCATACCTTTCTACAGAACGTTAATCTCCAAGATTTGCATGGTAAAATCATTTCTTTAAATAACCAGATAGATAGTTTTAGACCTCAATTAAATAACAAAACTAATTCATTATTTGAACCTCACTTAGATTATTTAAATAAAAAGCTTGCAAGTGTACTAGATCAACTAGAGACATTCGAAATAAATCGTGTGAAAAGAGGACTCGTGGATGGTCTCGGATCAGTAGTTAAAAGTATCACGGGTAACCTTGACTATACGGACGCTTTACGTTATAATCAAGCTATCAAATCTTTAGAAGAAAACGAGAACAAACTAGTTGTCGAATTTAATAATCATGTTAGTTTATCTAAAAATTGGACTTTGCAATATTCAAAGATTTTAGACAGTATTGTAGATAACCAAAATAAGATCGAAATTTTAGTGAACAAAATTAACCAGGTCTACGATGTTACTAGGGATTATGATTTAGTAAAGTACGCGCATTTAGTTTAGATTCTTAGGATTTTAACAGATAACGTTGATCTTGTTTCTCAAGAGCTCCTAAACTTACAAGATGTCCTTGCTTTTATCAGAGCTAATGCGACGCATCATTCGGTCTTGAATTTGTATTCGATTCGCGATATTATTCGTAAATTGAAATTACTATATGGCAGTGAAAAAGTAGTAGATTTAGATATTAGGGAATATTTCGATATAATTAGATTAGGGTCATATTATGTAGGAAATGAGATAGTTATAGTATATAAATTCCCAATTGTGCTCCCTTCCACCTATGATATGTATAAATTGTCCATCATTCCCAACAAAAACCACGAAATCCTTACTCCTCCTTTCCCATACCTAGCTATCCATAAGAAAGATTTCAAGTACATTGAGGCAGAATGCCCGAAGACCAGTCAATGGTATCTCTGCGAGGAGAAGAACAATTTACAAGGCCAATCGTCAGATGACTGCATCCAGCATCTCATCTCTACACAGCAGCGGAACAAGATGTGCAGCCCTACAACCGTTACACTATCAAAACCAGCATACGAAGAACTTGATGAGAAACACTACAGCATCAGTTTCCCTGTCTCTACGAAAGTACATCTCTACTGCGGACAAGATCTATACAAAGCTCTCCAGGGTAGTTATCTGGCTATCATCCCGAAGTCATGTTACTTGGAAACACCGGAATTTAAGATCACCAATACTAACGATCGCCTAAAAGGACAAATATTGAAGATCATGGACCTTCCCAAAAACGACACCGTGACCTCAGCTCCAGCTCCAGCATTCAAATTGAACTCTATCAACTTGGACCATCTCCATGCTACCAATAAGAGGATTTCACTACAATCGCCGCTAGAACTCGATAAAGATTCCGATTACAGTTTGTACCACACAACAATACCTATGTACGTGGTAATAACCGGTGCATGTGCACTCGCGATTGGATTACTTTACAGAAAGTATAAGTTCAATGGAAAACGAAACCTACAAGTTACAGAGCAGAGCCAAGCTGATCTACAGGGAGTCTATGCCATCCCTATGAAGACAAGGGTTGATCTCAATCAACCCC
This sequence comes from Scotopteryx bipunctaria, assembly GCA_949320045.1. Lineage (NCBI taxonomy): Eukaryota > Metazoa > Arthropoda > Insecta > Lepidoptera > Geometridae > Scotopteryx > Scotopteryx bipunctaria. The sequence continues at coordinate 1,768,313 of OX439459.1, read as the reverse complement.
CAGCTCAATTTACAGCAAGCTTCAATAGTCGCTGTTCTTCGGGGGGAGGTGTTACGCAAGGCTGACCCACTCAAACCGCTGCGCTAGCTCGACCAGTATATGTAGCAAGACCTTACACGTGTTGCAGTGTCAGCGGAATGTGGCCATTGACGTCAATCGAGCGCTTTATGGAATTTACCTAGATTTAAGTTTGCTATTCTTTGTTCCTACTTCGAACGGGATTCACCTTTTAGAGTAATTATAATTGTAACCTTTATTTCTGATTAAATCTAGAGTCAAATAAAAGTATTTTTTTAAAAGCTACCCTGAGCAGCGGCCTACGTATTTCACGTCTTTATTTTTTTTTTAAATATTTACAGAATAATTTGTATAAAAATATATCGTTATTCATTTTATTGCCACTGAATAATTTTATAAAATCAATCATTGTATTTCCATAAAATTTGATATAAATATATGTTAAACAATACTCTCCACAAACTGATGTAAAATCATCTTGTAATCTATACCTATTAAAATCCCACTGCTTTGAATTCCTGTTCAAGAAATCTCTATGATATCCTGTAGGCGGTCGTCCATATGAATCAAAATACTGACCAAATCTATTTCTATCTATGTGTATGGCCACCCAATGAGAACCTGGCATGCTGTCGGTGTCCAAATTGCTTATTAGGTATGTTGGAACTTTAACGTGTAGGGGTAACCTGTTTGCTGCATACACATTTTTTTGTAAAGTAGGATGGATGATGTTCAAATATTTTTGAATCTCAATTGTGTTCATATTCAATAAACCTTTATCATAAAGCTGTGCTATGCTTAATCTTTACATCAAGAATGTGGGTCTAAATAAACTGAACTTCTTTATAAACATTGTGGAAGGACGTAAATAAAAAGATTGGAATATGCGTTGATGTTTTTTATTACTAACACTTATATCTATACAATGTTAACTTAACTGCTATAGTCTACGGTTACATTACGGTTCTTATCTATTTCAATAACATTATCAAATTCTGCATAAACAATACAATTTATAGTCTGAGTAAGAGTAGACTCAAAACGAACTTCTAATCTAACACTACCATGTTTTATAAGATTCCAATGTGTGTTTGAATTTGAGCTGAGGTCAGCTGTTAGATCAAACGCCAACAAACAGTATCCTTTTGCATATTTTTCCCGAGATATCCCATTACCTTCATTAAGAAAATGTATACCTGTTCCCGAAAATAGTGTGTGATAAGCAGCAGTAAAAATATTACTCTCAAACGATGGTTGCAATGCTTTTGAAGGTACTTGCTGACCGTCAATGTATAAACAAAATGTATTTAAATCATAGTTTTCAAAATTGAATGGATTTTTAGTCAGACACCCATTAAACGCTGCATTGTTTACAAATCCAACTATACATCTTTTAGGAACTTGTCCTAGAAAAATATTGTCAAGGGTCTTGCCCTGAATCCCAGAAGGTATGGTTAAAACTTTGACTTCAGCACGAGTAATAGGATATTTAGCTGTAGTAGAGGCTAAAACTTTCTGATGTGCGAGTAATACAGTTGGATTGATTCGGGCTCTACGAACAATAAGAGTTGCATCTGTAATGCATACTTTAAATTTTAAATCGGTTGAAGATGCCATTAGTACTAACTGTTGTCTGGTATCAGTTCTAATCAATTTCTATGTAAACAATGAATACCGTTAGAATGTTGACCCTTGGTCGATTGTTCTATTGGTATTACCTAATGATCCTGATAGCGTCCTAAGATATGACTATATAAATTGTTTTGTTTTTCAAATATTCACAGTCGAGTGCTTGTTAGACACGTCTCCAAATTAAAATTCGTTTAAATTGTGAACTTTGTGTTAAGTGATCTACAGAAAAAATGGATGTAAGTACTTTTAATAAAACCTAGTAGTTTTACTTTAATTTTTTTGTGGACATAGTTTCAAAACAATGATAGTTTTAATTATATTGTTGCAGAACTCATTTGAGGAAAATACATTCAAACAATTCTATTATGCTTGTTCAGACGATGAAGATACAAAAGATCTAAAAATTTTTGAAGAAAAACCACCTAAAAAACAGTTGAAAAGAAACAAATCAAGTGAAAGCTTGGAGGGTTTGTTTGAAGTGAAACAAATAAAAAAGAGAAAGTTGTCATCTACAGTTTCTCGTGCTCATCAAGAAGGTGGTAATGTTTTTATAACTACCAATGAAGATGATGGCCCTCGATCGAATCACATGATCAAAATAGAACTTTATAATATGCATAAAATAAATACAATTGCACCCTCAGAACAGTGGAAACATGCAAGTTACAGAATAAAATATTTTGCAAATGATTTTAATAACAATTATGAAAGTATAAAAAAAGTAATATATAACATAACAAAAGAAATAGCATCAAACCCAACGTGTAAAAAATATCATTTTAATAAGTAGCAATTTATTTTATCTTTTCTTAGTAGATGTACTTATCCATTATTAATAAATTTTAGTCGTTAATTATCTTAAAAGAAAAAGCATTAGAATGCAGTTACCTAATAGAATCTTGGGAAACAATGTCTCATTAGTAATACCTAATGAAGTCTTTCTACCTGTTTTGACTATAAATAGTTCTTGCAGACATGCTAGAGATGAGTTGTACTTAGCTATCGTTTACGTGCTGTGATACCATTTTCAACAAAAAAATCAAAATATATGTGTGAACTGTATTTTTCAATACGAAAAAATTTGAAAATTGTATGGTGCTAGAAGACGAATACGATGAATACTTATATGAAGAATGTGCTCTGGTTGAAGAAAAAATAAAGGCGGAATCCGATTTCAATGGTGAAATTCGTCTAGAACTCGAACATTGTACGGTGCTAGAAGACGAATACAATCAATACTTATACGAAGAATGCGCTCTGGTTGAAGGAAAAATAAAGTAAGTGATACCTATATCCTCTCCCTCCAGTACTCTTACATTTTTGTTTATTTTAAACTGGATTTGTGTCTTAACTATTTTAATATATTGCAGTCAACAAGTGGGGGGATCTCTTAAGAGGGTGAATGACTCTGAAAATGCCGACACTGCTGTGAAACGAACACGATATGAAGATGGACCATTGATTTCATCTTCATTGCAAGACTTTAAAAGTGCTTTTTGATATTTTGGTTTAAGTGTATGCAGAGCAATTAATAAATCTTTATGCGTCTTTAAGCTTCGATGCATTATTGATAAATGATTGGAATTTTTTGATTCTTTGCATATTTAAATGATTTTGTTGGGATATAAACAATGCAATATCCATCTGAGGGAAATATTTTTGTTTTAAATCGACACATTTCACTAGTGTATTGTTTCAGATCTATCATCAAATATCCATGGGCTTCTTTAGTTGCATCTTTGTATGAATCTTCCATAAACTTTGTATTTTCTGGTGATACTTGACGTGCTAGATATCGAATTTGAGTTTTATCTCTAGGATTTTTAAAATAGATAATATAACTAGAGTTCAAAGATATATCTCTCTGTCCTTTACCTTGATGAAACAAGTTTTGTGTTATATAAAACACGCTCAAGTTTCTATGATGACTACCTTTTGTAAATATATCAACAATGCGTCCATCTGATTCTCTCATGAGATCATCGATGATTACTAGTTGTGCTTCCTTTCCATCAAACATATTAAGATCTGGTATGCCTTGACAATAGTTTACGTTTTTAAGGTTATATAAAGGCTGCATTTCATCAAAACACCAAGTTATTTGGGCAAAATCTATACTACAAATTTCTTTTGCATACTTTATGAAGTTTGTTACAAAGTTAGATTTTCCACAACCACTTGGACCAGCCACTATTGCACTAAATGGATGATTAAAATGATGCATTTCGATTTGTGTGTTGTTTGTAAGGAATTTGTTTAAATAATGAAACAATGAGTTTAAATTTAAAGTATTTATATTTATAAAATCATTAGATTAACAATCAAATAAATTCTTATACATAACACAAAAAACACAATAATTGTTTAACTTAACATAATCTCAAACTTAAAATAAGAACAATTGATATTTACAAAACATTCATTTAACCTATATACTAACTTTGCATTTAATAACTAAATAACAAACTATACTATTGTTAAATCAATTTCTGAGAATTTATCTTTTTTCTTTCAAAATACATACTTAAACTAAATTACAAACTAACACTCATAAGATAACATTATCTTAGTCTATAATGACCCCAAGCTAATGTATCAATATTATTGGATAAAATGTGACGTTTGGTGTCATTATAAGACAAACATATTTTGTTTACTTGTTGAGTAAAAATTCTATGTTTTAATGATTTAAATAGATGCATGGTACTGTATTGAATATTTTTGTTAAAAAGACATGATTTATAATTTTCAATATTCAAATTCTTTGTGACACATTTCTTTACACCTTTGGCTTTTGCAACAAATTTATCATCAACATCTAATGCATACATTTTGGATCTTAATCCAACGAATTCTCGAAATATTTTTCCATTATTTTCATCTTTGAAAAAACCTAACTTCTTTTTGTTTATTTTTGGATAACCAAATACGTTGTCATCTGCATAATCAGATGTATCAAACTTAGAAGATAGATCTGGTTTAATATCTTCATAGAAGTTATTTGTAAAAATTTGATATATCAAACTATCAGTATCAGTGTAAAGTAATTTTATGTTATTGTTAAACTTTTTAAGCATGTAGTTATAATGAAAATCATACATCAATGTTTTTGAAATATCCAAAATGCAAAAACCTAAGTATATTGGCTTATTATGAAACAATTTAGTTTTTCTTAACTGAACCGCTACTAAATTTTCTCCAAAAATGGAGGAATTTTGAAATTCAGGTTTTGCAATAAAGTCTTGTACACCAAGTTTTTTACCATGATTTTCCCAATGTGTTAATAGTTTGACATTCACCCTCTTTTCAATATTTTCCATTGTCTTTCCAAATACAGAATTATTCATTAACTTGTAAAAATCTTTTTCGAAATCGGATTTCGCAGATGTTCGTAATGTTGTGTTTAAATCGATGTAATTTTTTAACCAAGGACGTTGGTTGAATTTTAATATTCTGTGCACCTTCGTTAATTTGACACCCAATTCAATGCATTGTTTCAAATTCCTGTAGTGGATTTTATACTTTATCTTATTGTGTAAGTTTGGGACTAATTTGATTTCTTTAGAATTTCCTATTTTTATGTTTTCAGGACAAAGAGGCAAATCTGAATGCAAATCATGAAGTTCAATGGGGTACTCCAAATCAACTTCTAAAATAAAACCATGTTCTGAATTTTCTGGCACATCGAACTTCGTATCAACGTTTACCCACTCAAATCCACCAACAGGAAGAAATTGAGACATAGCCCAACCATAAAGATTGTTAGCATCGAAATAAGTCAAGTATGATTTTTGCTTATCTTTATCATAATCTTCCATGAACTCATTATTAGCTTTTGCATGGCGATTACTACATTGTGATACACCCCCTCGTATACCGGCTCTAATAAAAGCTACTTTTTCGTAATCTGTCAAAAGTTCTAACTCTATTTCAGTGTATTTCAACATAGCATCCCAACTTAACCCAGGAGCTGTGTAGTAATGAGCCGGATCTAAACTGTATGTTTTTAAACACAAAGTTCTAAAGTTTTCAAACACATCCGTCAGCAATAAAACATCAGTTTTGAGGTACAGATCTGAATAATCTGACATATTACGACAGTGAAAGTGTTGCCAAACGTTTTTAGCATGGTTGTAGTCATCGTTTGAAACATGTGAATTGGTTAGTGAACTGTAGAACTGTTCTTGACTAGGGAGTGTTATTTTTTTCAAACAGTCTTCAGATGTCATGAACTCATATGGGTATATACCTTTTTTTCTAAGACGATTAAAATCTTCATTGTCAGGAAAGCTTTGTCTTAAAGTTTTAAATTGTTCATTGCCTAAATTTTTTGCTAGCTGATCAAGACTACATGGTAAAAATTTAAAGGAATCTACAAATCTTAAGTTAATTTTTTGATTATTTATAAACATGGTTTTTGTAAATGAAATATACTTTTCTTTGGTTTGAGGAATCACATCTATTTCTCCTTCAACAAAATTTAAGGCATGGACTATGAAATGAGCATCATAATTGCTTAGGTTGTGCAAAAAAACTGGGATGTAATTTGGTGGCCGAAACTTTTTTGCACATACTTCATGTGCAACACTTCGAAAATCACCAGTTTGCCAATCATAATCTAACGTGTTTTCACCATTTAAATTACTCTCACAAATATGACATATTGTTGCAATTGAAACTTTATTTTCTTCTGTAGCTGACAAAGGTTTAGGACAAATTTGAAAGTAATTTTTTTTATATATTTTTTTTAAATCTTCACGCAAACGACTCATGAATACTTGAGCACAATTTTTTCCACTGTAAGTCTCATATTTTGACAACGTATCATCATATCGTCACTGGAAAGGCAAATTTACGTAAGCGCCAATCGAGAAAAAGCCGTTTGAAGTTCATTTTTTTCGTTTTTTTAATCATAACTTTCTACCTAACTATCGAATATTGATGACGTCAACGTAAGATTTCATTCTTTTTTCATTTTCTATGTCCAGCAATTCATATTATTGTATTTGGACTGCTATTTTAGGATAATAACTCAATATGCCTATTTGGCGCCATTTTGGCGCTTACGTAATTTTGCCTTTCCAGTGACGATATGAACATTTAATGTAATAACCAAAACTATATGGTTCGTGCTCGTGAGTATTGCGAGTGTATGGTTTTGAGGGATCGTTAAAACATGATTTGATTGGATTTAGAAAAGCTTCGAAATCAGCATATATAACAAACGGTATTTTTAACTTTCTATTGTGTTTATCAAATTTCAATTTGTCATTGGATACTGGTTGACCAAACCAATCCTTTGATGTCTTATTACCATTTGGTAATTCTGTTGTAATGTGAGCACAGTCATGTTGTTGATGGTCAATCAACCTTTCTTTTGTTGGAAAATGTAGCAAACATCCATCACAAATATGGATTGCATGATCTTGATTTGAAATCTGTTTACTAACGAGACGCGACATGTTTTTAATGTAGCAATAGTGTTTATTCACTCCATTTGCAATCAATAATAAATTGATGTGAACATTTTTGCGAGATTTTGTTAAATGCAATGGACCCACAACGCTATGACACTTTTTATCTTTGTTGAATTCTAAACCAAATACGTTAATGCTAATATTGTTTAGTTTTTCAACTTTGGATATATCAGACAACTTTACAGGAAAATCTATTCCATTAAATTTTAATTTGTTTGAATGTGCAGTGTATGATGATACTCGATCAACATTTTTGTTAACTGGGTATATAGCAGAAAGCAATGCCCATTTGAAGCATAAATTGTCTCTATTTTTAACATTTACTACAGCTTTTTTAGTTCTTATATCTTTCGGCAATTCAATATATGAAGTACCGCGTAGAGGGTTAAATTTATTAATATTCATATCTATTGCTTTTATTTCCTTAAGACTCCAACCACTGTCTTTTTTCTCGAAAGAGCTGATTTTATTTTTCAAAGTGTCACACAAAGATGAAAATAGAAAATTTAAATCATCCCCATGAAAAACTATGTAATTATATGTTTGGAAATCGAATGTCTGAAATGAATCCTCTTTAGTTTGTTGAATAAAATCAGCATGTAGAACAAAGTTTACTTTAAAAACTGTTTGCTGTTGAATAGATTCTTCAATTAGAAGCATAATTTCATTTTTGATAGAATTTAAAAACAGCTCAGGTGTTTTAAAATCCTTTGAAGGTTGATCATTCTTTCCTTGAATTTTATAAGAAATTATTCTATTACCAAAAGCTGATTCAATTACAGAAACATTTTTTAATGAAGTGTGTACTTTTTCAAGCTTACTTTTATGGAGTTTACTCTTTAAATGATTTGTAAAATACCTTCTACTAACAAGAACATGACAAATTCTACAACTCACTTTATCAGCACTTTCATTTACATTGTTAGATGTTGACTCGTCTGTGTTGCTTGATCCCGTCGGTGAGGTGGATGGTCCATCTTCATATCGTGTTCGTTTCACAGCAGTGTCGGCATTTTCAGAGTCATTCACCCTCTTAAGAGATCCCCCCACTTGTTGACTGCAATATATTAAAATAGTTAAGACACAAATCCAGTTTAAAATAAACAAAAATGTAAGAGTACTGGAGGGAGAGGATATAGGTATCACTTACTTTATTTTTCCTTCAACCAGAGCGCATTCTTCGTATAAGTATTGATTGTATTCGTCTTCTAGCACCGTACAATGTTCGAGTTCTAGACGAATTTCACCATTGAAATCGGATTCCGCCTTTATTTTTTCTTCAACCAGAGCACATTCTTCATATAAGTATTCATCGTATTCGTCTTCTAGCACCATACAATTTTCAAATTTTTTCGTATTGAAAAATACAGTTCACACATATATTTTGATTTTTTTGTTGAAAATGGTATCACAGCACGTAAACGATAGCTAAGTACAACTCATCTCTAGCATGTCTGCAAGAACTATTTATAGTCAAAACAGGTAGAAAGACTTCATTAGGTATTACTAATGAGACATTGTTTCCCAAGATTCTATTAGGTAACTGCATTCTAATGCTTTTTCTTTTAAGATAATTAACGACTAAAATTTATTAATAATGGATAAGTACATCTACTAAGAAAAGATAAAATAAATTGCTACTTATTAAAATGATATTTTTTACACGTTGGGTTTGATGCTATTTCTTTTGTTATGTTATATATTACTTTTTTTATACTTTCATAATTGTTATTAAAATCATTTGCAAAATATTTTATTCTGTAACTTGCATGTTTCCACTGTTCTGAGGGTGCAATTGTATTTATTTTATGCATATTATAAAGTTCTATTTTGATCATGTGATTCGATCGAGGGCCATCATCTTCATTGGTAGTTATAAAAACATTACCACCTTCTTGATGAGCACGAGAGACTGTAGATGACAACTTTCTCTTTTTTATTTGTTTCACTTCAAACAAACCCTCCAAGCTTTCACTTGATTTGTTTCTTTTCAACTGTTTTTTAGGTGGTTTTTCTTCAAAAATTTTTAGATCTTTTGTATCTTCATCGTCTGAACAAGCATAATAGAATTGTTTGAATGTATTTTCCTCAAATGAGTTCTGCAACAATATAATTAAAACTATCATTGTTTTGAAACTATGTCCACAAAAAAATTAAAGTAAAACTACTAGGTTTTATTAAAAGTACTTACATCCATTTTTTCTGTAGATCACTTAACACAAAGTTCACAATTTAAACGAATTTTAATTTGGAGACGTGTCTAACAAGCACTCGACTGTGAATATTTGAAAAACAAAACAATTTATATAGTCATATCTTAGGACGCTATCAGGATCATTAGGTAATACCAATAGAACAATCGACCAAGGGTCAACATTCTAACGGTATTCATTGTTTACATAGAAATTGATTAGAACTGATACCAGACAACAGTTAGTACTAATGGCATCTTCAACCGATTTAAAATTTAAAGTATGCATTACAGATGCAACTCTTATTGTTCGTAGAGCCCGAATCAATCCAACTGTATTACTCGCACATCAGAAAGTTTTAGCCTCTACTACAGCTAAATATCCTATTACTCGTGCTGAAGTCAAAGTTTTAACCATACCTTCTGGGATTCAGGGCAAGACCCTTGACAATATTTTTCTAGGACAAGTTCCTAAAAGATGTATAGTTGGATTTGTAAACAATGCAGCGTTTAATGGGTGTCTGACTAAAAATCCATTCAATTTTGAAAACTATGATTTAAATACATTTTGTTTATACATTGACGGTCAGCAAGTACCTTCAAAAGCATTGCAACCATCGTTTGAGAGTAATATTTTTACTGCTGCTTATCACACACTATTTTCGGGAACAGGTATACATTTTCTTAATGAAGGTAATGGGATATCTCGGGAAAAATATGCAAAAGGATACTGTTTGTTGGCGTTTGATCTAACAGCTGACCTCAGCTCAAATTCAAACACACATTGGAATCTTATAAAACATGGTAGTGTTAGATTAGAAGTTCGTTTTGAGTCTACTCTTACTCAGACTATAAATTGTATTGTTTATGCAGAATTTGATAATGTTATTGAAATAGATAAGAACCGTAATGTAACCGTAGACTATAGCAGTTAAGTTAACATTGTATAGATATAAGTGTTAGTAATAAAAAACATCAACGCATATTCCAATCTTTTTATTTACGTCCTTCCACAATGTTTATAAAGAAGTTCAGTTTATTTAGACCCACATTCTTGATGTAAAGATTAAGCATAGCACAGCTTTATGATAAAGGTTTATTGAATATGAACACAATTGAGATTCAAAAATATTTGAACATCATCCATCCTACTTTACAAAAAAATGTGTATGCAGCAAACAGGTTACCCCTACACGTTAAAGTTCCAACATACCTAATAAGCAATTTGGACACCGACAGCATGCCAGGTTCTCATTGGGTGGCCATACACATAGATAGAAATAGATTTGGTCAGTATTTTGATTCATATGGACGACCGCCTACAGGATATCATAGAGATTTCTTGAACAGGAATTCAAAGCAGTGGGATTTTAATAGGTATAGATTACAAGATGATTTTACATCAGTTTGTGGAGAGTATTGTTTAACATATATTTATATCAAATTTTATGGAAATACAATGATTGATTTTATAAAATTATTCAGTGGCAATAAAATGAATAACGATATATTTTTATACAAATTATTCTGTAAATATTTAAAAAAAAAATAAAGACGTGTGATCCAAAAAATGTTGTTTTACTAGAACACCCTAATCACCGAGCTAATTAGCTTGACATAGACGTCGGAGGTGATTAACAAACAATGGCGCGCTGATTTCATCAGGTGATTAGGAAATAATAAGTTAATTAATAGGTCATTAGAGATGTAGTAGAGCTCTTTAGATCTGTTACTTATCTCGCGATCCGTGAGAGCTATCAAAAAACGGATGCAACAGATCGATTCAGCGACCCTGAAAACCTAGGAAAAGACACCAAACTTTTTTTTTTTTTTTTTAGCCGACACGACCTGCCTCGACGCTGTTTCTTTGGCAAATGATTTTATTTTTACGAGAAATGGACCTGAGCCAGAACCGGTGAATCTGTACTACTCGCACATAAATATTTTTAACTTTTCAACATAAAAGGAATAAAAATTAGATTTTATTTACAAGAAAAGTGAGAAAGGAAAAGAAGACTAAAAATCACGACGAGAAAAAAGATGACGAACGTTAAGCTGCTCGTCATCCACCACCCAGTCTTTGTCATCCTATTCCTCGACATGCTCATTACGATGTGGAAGTATTCCACCCGAAAGCAGAAACAGTAAGTTAATTTTACTTAAGATTATCGATTTCTTTGTTTTCGTGATTTACTCTTTGCGACCTACCCCCATATTTTTATAAATGCACCTGAATAGTTTTTGGGACTATTTCGCCGCATTTTAATGAGTATTATGCCCCTGAATAGTTTGTGGGACTATTTCACCGCATAATAATTTATCGACCCCTTGGCCTAGTAGTCATAATGCACCTGAGTAGTCTGTGGGACTACATCGCCGCATACAATGACTGATCGCCTGGGTAGTCATAATGCACCTGAATAGTCTGTGGGACTATATCGCCGCATACAATGACTAAACGCCGGTCCCTTGTTTAAGTGGAGAAAACTTCCAAACAAGATGTTGTGCATGTCATCGATGATTCTCTATCGGCGCCGGCAAGTGATTCGGAATCCCACGAATCACCATAAGACTCCATTACACATGAAGAGGTCGTCAATAGCTCTGAACTACTGGGCATTTTGGAGACGGACCTATCGATCACTGTTCAGTATAGTCCTGTGATTAGGAAGTTGCGAATAGGTTCGAACACGTTTTAACAAATGGGTTGAACAAGGAAGTACATGACGAACCTCTAGATGAGTACCCTACAAGGTACTTACTTACCTTACGCGGGTACACCCGCGATCTGCAAAATATAGATGCTCCACAGCTGAACCCAGATATCAAAGCTGCGGCTACCGAGTAAGCTATTAAGACAAATTTCAGCTGGAATCTCTTGCCTAGGAAAAATTATTTCCAACTAAGTTTATCTTCCAGAAAAGAACCACGATCTAGTAAAAGATCTGACGGATGTAGGTAGAATCTGGAAAACTTTACGATCCTTAACCAGGCGCAACTTTGCTCTATACTCAGTAAAGAAAGACATGAAAGATCAGCTGAGAACAAAAATACAATACAATACAATATAACTTTATTGTAAGAACACAAAAAAATAGAAAAAAAAAATTAAAAAAGGTATAAATATGGCCTAATAACTAAAAATGATAAGTTTATTTTGGTTAAGACCTCCCAGAAACTCTCAAAGTGGCAAAGTCTATACAACCGTCGCGTCCACCGCCACGCCATAGCTGCCTGCTGCTCAGCATCGAGGGAACTCATCGTGCTACTACACTCATCGGCCAGGACAGTCACATCGTCGCTTGATCCGGTACACTGTGCGGGTAGACTTAGCTGCTTTTATAGACAATGGTCTCTAATTACTCCGGATCATACCATTTTATCTTGGGTATCAATGGCTACAAAATAAAATTTTATCGTCTTGCTTGTCAGCCCTACCCATCTTGTTCAAATAACCTTACTGTCACTAATAGTATTGTCTTAGAAGAAACAATGAATCTTCTGAGTATTGGAGTTATTTCAGAATGTAAACCCTGAAATTATCAATATGTTTCTCGAGAATTTTTTGTACCAAAGCCTAACGGCAAAATGAGATTTATACTAAATCTAAAAAAAAAAAAAAGTGAATAAACATAAAAATACACAGCATTTCAAATTAGAGCATTATAAGGACATGTCTCAAGCTGCTCTCTAAAATGATTTTTATGTAGCGACACTTGATCTGAAAGATCCATACTTTTTAATTAATATTCATCCAGAACCACGTACCTAATACCTACGTTTTAATTTAAAATATGATAATAATTATTATTTTTTGGAAATGTGTACCGTACTTTTCATTTTTACAAAACTTTGGGTCTACGGAAACCATTGAAATCATAGGATTTATAATTTATGAAAAAAAAAAAAAAGTAAGGTACCCTCAACATCTTGTAAATATTTAGGATACACAATCGACTCCCACGAATGGGAATTGCGCCTATCATAAGAAAAGAAAGCTCGAATAAAGACAGAATTAGAAAATATTATAATCGAAGAAGATTAAAATTAGAGGTTTAGCTCAGCTAATAATTGATATCAGCTATTGATATCCACCTGTCCTGTCGTAGAAAATGGATGGTTACGTACAAAAGAGTTACATTGTAAATTTTTAAATCTAGGACAACGAATATGGAAAAAATATATAGATTCTATCGGACATGCTAGACATCAAAAAAGAGATTATATTTTATGCATTAGAGATTTACTCTAACGCCTCAACAACGGATTGGGATGTTGCCTGCAATGGGCAATCGGCTAGTGGTCGTTGGTCTGATAGTGAAATCCTGTTACATTATGAACAAACTAGAACTCTTAAAAAATTATAACAATTGCCAAATATTATTAAGAATTGACTGGGATTTGCTGTATAAATCGAATGGGGGGCATCCAATACCCACAATTCAATAAATTAACTAAGGATAGGTATTTGGCTGTAGTTCAGTGTATGACCTGAGGTATTTTTATAGTAGCGTCACATAACAGACAATGCAGTTGCTGACAAAGAATATATCCGAACTCATTCAGACGTTGAGTGGGAATTAACTAACACAGGTTATTAGAAATTATTGGACAAAATCAAAGCCCCTCATATTGACCTATTTGCCTCTCGCCTTTATAAATAGTGTGACATATTATATATCTCGGCACAGAGATCCTGAAACATTTGCATTAGATGCATTCATCATAAGTTGGTCTAATTATTTTTTCTATGCCTTCCCGCCGGTGGCTATAGTACTATAAGTTATAAGGGAAATAATATCAGACAAAACAGTATCATGGTTGTACCGGATTGGCCCACCGCAACCATGGTATCCATTTTTTATTCGATATCTAATATCAGACGTTATCAATTTAAATTCTAATGACGTTTTCATTCTTTTCATTCCTCATTTTAGCAAGCGGAATGTCCAAGAGCATCCTACCCAGGTTGTCCGGATGGCGCTCTTACGACGTTGTGTCCCAGAATCCTTGTTAGATATCTTATTGGCTTCGCTCTCAGATAACACTTGGAATCAATGTTTGCATCAAACGCTGGTATGTTTTTATTTTATTTTATTTGCTGGTGTGTTTATTCGTCCAAGGTCTTTTGTAATGAAAACACTATGGGTTATGTACCAACCCTCAGTTCCAATGATAATACGTTTTTAAACCCAAATTTATAACGAAGGCGGCCAATACGCAACAATTAACAGCCACAGATCCGCCATAGCATTAATTGTTGGAGCGATATCGAAGGATGATCGACTGGCAAGTTTTTGCAAGGGTGTCTATAAGTTAAAGCCCCCACAGCCCAAGTGCAATACTAAGGCCTTTTTACCATCTATAGTAGATGATTTATACAGCGTCAGGAGGCAACTTTTACCTTCACTAACGGGACGCTGTAGTGCCCGGGACGAATTAAATACCACGTAGAATACAAACGTCGTCATAAAACATCTAGAATCAATGTACCCAAACGAGAGACTGGCACTCAAACTGTTCTAAAAAAAAAAAAAAGAAAAATTTGCTCTTCTGGCACTTGTAACTGCACATAGGGTGCAAACGTTATCTACGATCTATGCAGACCAAATGATTAAAGCTGATAACGATATTGTTATAAAATTAACAGAACCTATAAAAACTTCCAAATTGAGTGCAAAACAGCCTTCGTTATATTTACTATTCTTTCACGAGCATCCTAAAATATGTTCTGCGAAAATGCTAATATCATATTTAGATAAATCTAAAAGCCTTACAAAAACTAATAATTTTTTATAAGTTTTCGCAATTCTGTATGTTCACAAGTCGGTGGATTACGTACCTATATAGGTAATTAAAGATAGTGAAATTGACGTATCCATATTTACATAAGTACCCTTTACATAGTACACGCCATGCTTCAACATCAATGGCGCAGATAATTGA
The DNA here is from genome assembly GCA_949320045.1 of Scotopteryx bipunctaria. NCBI lineage: Eukaryota > Metazoa > Arthropoda > Insecta > Lepidoptera > Geometridae > Scotopteryx > Scotopteryx bipunctaria. The sequence continues at coordinate 1,753,049 of OX439459.1, read as the reverse complement.
AGTAAGTCTTGATGTCATCCGACAAACTGCAGGATGGAGTGGCAATTCAACTACCCTTGCCAAAATGTTGCAATAGATCAATACTTAATAGTGATAGTAATGTGATCTTAACTAAATCAATATTTAGTTCCTTATAGTTCCTTTTAGAAGTGCAATATTGAAGTTGCAGATAGTAGTTATATCTTTCAATTTTGAATAAAACAAAATTGATTTTAGTAAAAAGTAAATATCTTATTATTGGTAGATATTTCCTCGCAACACTCTCAACATCTACAAGTGTTCATATAATATTTTCTAGTTACTAATACCGAATACGAAGGATGAATATAATTTATGATTAAACGAACTTACCCTGTACGTGAAGTTCTATCATAATTATATGAAGACTTCGTATGAAGGTATTAGTAACCCCGCCCTCCCAAACAGCCCGAAGCTACGGAAATATCTTGCTTATTACTCTAAACTAAATGAAGCGGACAGGAAGGGAACTAGCGAGGTACCAGTAGAGGGAGGTTTACGTCAAAAAGTGTTGCCACATTTAACGTATGTGGCCATTATTTTTCATACTTTATACCATAGTGCAACGAGTAATGACACAATTATGCCTACTACAAGTGTTCATATAATATTTTCTAGTTACTAATACCTTCATACGAAGTCTTCATATAATTATGATAGAACTTCACGTACAGGGTAAGTTCGTTTAATCATAAATTACGCTGCACATACACACAATTACATTATGTAGGTGGTAGGTATGTAGGTACCTCCTTTAAGTGTTATCCGATATTTCAAGAATTTGCTTATAAAGCGTATTTTTCCTAATAAGCAACGAAAAATTCCAACTCATAATATCGATTTATGAAAATATAAAATTTATCTTACATTATGGTATCTACCTAATAATAATACCTACCTTGCTATATTGTATAGCAAAGTAGACAATTAACCACCAATTATAGGTGTTATCCCTTCAGAAGAAATTGAGTGGTCGTGACCAAATTCATTTCAAGATTACTTAACAGTTTCAAGGGAGCTTTTATTAATTCAAAGCTTTACCTATAGCAGGTGAGCTAGGTAGATACCCTATGCTTTATCTCTAGCCTGCAAGTAGTAGCTATTGTGGAAATCCTACTAACATTATAGGTACCTAAATGCGAAAGTTTGTCTGAATGTTTTGATGAAATTTAAAACGTAAGTAGACATTTTTGGTTCTGAATTATTTGATCTGAGGTTCTGAAATAACATAATTATTTATTAGCCTTTATGTTAATCCAATTTTCGAAAATCAATCTATAAGGGGGTAATACAGAGAGGTAAAGTTTACTTACCTACCTATATGGAAAATTTTAATTCGCATATTTTGATTCGCTCAAAACTCAGTAGGTACCTAAGTGAAATCATTTTTTTTAATAAATACATAAAAAAACAATGACAAAATGACCCCTAGAGGGGGTTCCTAAGGGGAGTTCTAAAGTTTGTACGGGAGCTTTTAAACGGGGGCAGTGCAATTTACTTGCTACTTTGTCTGGAAATTTAAAATACAAAGTCGATCGGATCATAGATAATACGTGTTTCGGAGTTTTTCAAAATAAGCCTCGAAAAGGAATCGATAGGGTGTCAAAACTAACAACACGCGAGCGAAGCCGCGTGGTAAAACTAGTATGAAATAAATCAATAACAGTTTCCTACGCATGCGTCAAACTAGCGCATGCTTAGTTTATTTCCAGTAACATTCAGTACAAGGCTTCGATATCAGCATGGGTTGACGCAGTGCTAACAAAATGAGGGGTGGAAGTTCAGAAAGACTGGTTGTGCGAACTCATCGTCGCAGAGGTGATACGCGAGCAAAACTCACACGCTACATCACAATTCTTCTGGCTGCTTTACTTGGAGGCGGTGCTTCAGCGCTGCTATTTCTTGTGCCCCTCTATGCCGACCCAGCCTTGAGTGCTTTGGCTGCAGACTTTGACCCACTTCCAGCGGAATGCGTCACGGAGCGGCGCGATGATCGACTCGGCCTAGACAACTGCACCTGGGCATCATGCAGAGAAGGCTGCACTAGTGACGCCTACAAATGCATCCAGCTCCACGTCAAATACAAACCACACGCCGAACATTGGCGTCCTGCTGTCTTGTTTGTTAACATCAAAGGATGTGGGTATCCTCCTATGGTTGACTGTGAAAACTTCACTACGAGTTACGGCTATGTCGGAGCTAGATATCCTTGCTTCTGGTCGCGCGCTGACAACAGTGTGGTGGTACCGCACTGGTCGCGAGGGGAACAGGTGGCGACTGTGACGAGGACGCTCGCACTACCGCTGTTCCTCTCTGGCTGTGCTGGAATTGGCCTGTGCGCTTTGCATTGTGAGTGCAGACCCCGGCGACGTAGACGTCCACCGCGACGACCTCCACGTCTTCCAATTCTATCCCCGGACGAGACGTCAGTTTATCGACTAGCCTAATCGTGAACCCATCAGAGTCAAATTATATTTTACAATTCAAACTATATTTGCACAAAAAGATAAACTTGTACCTGTACCAACTTATTTTTGACATTGTATGTAAATAAAGATGTGTAAATAAATTATTGTTTTATTTCTATACCTATTCTAATTTATTTTCGAATTATTTTTGAATAGAGAATGGATGAACAATGAAATCACTAGCAAACTTCAATGTTACTAGCAACCAATAATTTTACTAGCGACATCTGTGAGATTGATATGAAAAATTAAAAACCAAATGGGTGATCAACGGTAGCCCTCCTGTTTACTTGTAACAACGTTAACGTTTTTTACGTTTGTAAGTGTTCGTGTTTTACCTCAATAAAAGCATTTTACCTACCTACCTCGTGAGAAACAGTTTTACTGTCCAAAATCCACACCTACAATACAAAAACATTACATAATAGCTTACCTTTTGAACTTTCAAAGTAGGTAGGTGCAAGTAAAAATACAAATTAAAAGTAGATAAATATTTATTTCAAGGTTTATAATGCATCTTCCAGTAAAAAATAATTTTCAGTCTAGTCTAACGCCATTCGAAGCGATTTCACATTCAGTCTTCTAGCATAGTGCACACATTTGTAGAATATTTATATTGTTTCGATATTTGTGTAGTTTTACAAGTAAAGGTAGCGTCACGTATAAAACCGCGGGAAAAAGTTTTAAAGTGGATACTATTTATTTATTATCAGGCAACGCCACAGAACACATAATGTAAACTGATAAAGATGTTTAAAAAAAAAACAGTACTATAGAATGTGCTCCAATTATAGGCTTGCACAGCATTTGCAAACGGGTTTTTCTATGGTTTTATTCAGGCGTAGTGATTATTTCATACAACTAAATACCTAAAATAATAGGCAAATAGTTTGATAAACAAAAGTATCCATGTTCAAACTTTTTCCTGCGGATTTTTCCAGGGCACAACCTATACCTACATTATATTTAGCCTATTCCTGATAATAAGCGATAACTTCTAAATATCTATACGCAAAGCGTTTTGATTACTGTACGTAGCATTTTTATTTGAATCAGCGTCTATTTTTTATGCCAGTTTAGAGGTACTTATTTTACAACTTCGTACAAACATGATTATATAAATGCAATACCTACACTATGGTAACTTCGAGTAAACTAGTACAAAATACGAAGCATTATCAACCTTAACAAAACTTAACTAATTCGTAGACAAAAATAAATAAAAAAAAGAACAAAAATACAATATGGCCAGGTAACTGCGGGTCTGATAGCTACTGAAACGGGAATACCATTATAAAAACTAAAGTCTATAGAACTAATAAGTCAGACTTATCTATTTGTATAATAAAATAGTCTAACATCAAACCCGCATATTTACTTGACATAAACTTCCCGAAATCGTTCAGTTTTATCAAACTATGGAAAAATAGCATGAGAACCGCTTATCTCTACGGTAGAATAGAGTAAAATTACATTTGAGTGTAGACAAAATAAACTTTTGTACGCCCCCGAACATGGCGTTACAAGAAAGTTTCTAGGGAGACAAATCCTTTCCATAGCAACGGTGAACCCATTAGTGTTGTACTTTTTGCTCACTTATAGAGAAATAGCTCTTTCTATTCTAGGAAAAAAAGAAATTCTCGGTGCTCATGCTAAACAGTCAGAATACAAATAGTATCAATAAAGCGCACTTATATCAAATACAAGGTGTATTTGTTTGAACGACATTAGACGAAAACACCGGCAAAGTTTGTCAGTAATCTTGTTATTAAACATAATTTGAAACTAGAATGTTTTTTGTCTCTTTCTAACGGGTGAAAATTATGCTCTTTACACTCTAACTTCATTGATAAATCAAAGGATACCTACTATGATGCGTGACCTCGTCGAGTGACCTCTTTGTTCAGTGATTTTATGTGTAGGTTGTTTTAAAATTGGTTATTGTCATAATATTATTTTTCGTCGAGTGAAATTAACGCAAAAAATCGTCGCTAATATTTCAAAATGTGATACTCAATATGTCGTGTTTCTGTTTATTGTCGTACAAGCAAAAACACCTTGTACCTATAATATATAGTAGTACTGAATATAGAGCTGATTTGAGACTGCGCTGCACATCTACTCTTTTGATAAATGTTAAATCACGCCACGTAGGATAATCCGCGGGAAATAGATTTAACGTATAATTCCCTCACAGAAGTGTTTGTTTTAGATATGTATTTATTTATTAATTTACTTAAAACAAACATTAAATCTGAATAAAACAGTAGAAAAACCTGTGTGTACCAAGTACCAGGTTTAATCTTTTTCCCGCGATTTATATACGGATCTAGTTGTAAAGGTTAAAAAAATATTGAAATCTGACAAAACTGAGCGCTTCAATACACGCAGAAATGTCAATGACAACAAATAAATAAAAAACAAGCATATCTATCACAACCACTCTTCCATACAATACAAAAATCTAACATTTCTTTACCTGTCATAAAAATATAGAGAATGAAAAGTATTTTTAGGGTGAACATGTATCATTATGGGAATTATGCGAAAATTATTTTACAGCCAGTATTTAAGAATGCTCAAGAATTACTCAAGTAGGTACACTCAAGTCTACTATGACTCATGTACAAATATATTTAAATGAAATTTAGCGCAAGTTAGTTTAGGGCCTGTATTTAAGGATGCTCAAGCAAGGATTACTCAAGTACACTAAAGTCTACTTTGACTCAAGTAGGTATAAGTTTTCTTAGAGTCTTTGATAAAAAATAAATTGAACTTTGATCTTGAACACGGTCCCTAATATTTAGGTACATAAATCACATTTAAATACTCTAGCATTTTTACTTTGATGTAGTAAAAAGAAATAAGTACTAAGTATCTAAATTAAACTGGACAATCCAAATTGATGAAAAAGGTAGGTACATATAAGATTTTCATTAAACCACAGATAGGTATTCAGAAGGAAGGGAGGCCATTTGCCATGTAACAGGCAATAATAAGGTAGGTATTCAGAAGCCTAAGATGAGAACTATGCCCAGCAGTTGACTGCTTTAGGCTGATGATGATGATATTCAGAAAGTTATTCGAAATGCCTTTAAATGTGAAATGAAAAAAAGTCTATCAAATACATCACGTCAGTGTCGACACACACCAGCTCAAAGTACGGTGCAGAAAGTACGGCTAAATAAGCTCGCAACGTTTTTTAAGTTACTACAGACGCATCATCCGAAATTTTTGTGTCTTTTTTATTCAATATTTTAATTCTATTGCATGTTGTCTGTGACCTTTAATTATAATAACATTTGTAATTTTTTTATGTTGAACCAGGTTATATTAGTTAGTGATTAAATTAATGTTTATTATTATTATTATTAGGAGCCTGTAGTGTCCCACTGCAGGGCAAAGGTCTCCCTTCCTTCTCTCCAGTCATCCCTGTTTTGGGCCACTGTGGGCCAGTCTAAAGGACTGGCCCTAAGTCTAAAGGAATGTTTATTATGGTTACTCAAAATAAATAAATGATGTACCGAGCGCATTGACGGCCTCGATGGCGTGGCGGGCGATTGCTCGGCAGAGACGCAAGAGGCGCGGGTTCGATTCACGCTGCGAAAGAAATGTTTGCATGATCTGTAAATATCTTCCGGGTGTTGTGGTACCACGGTACTCTTAGTTTCTGATACCCACGACACAGGGAATCCTTGTGTGGGGTCTATGTAGGTCAGGGACTATGTATGTGACTGTTATTTATTATTATTATTTATATTTAGCCGAATTTCCGACGCCGTACAGTGTCGCGACACTTAAGCCAATTTGAATAAAACTACTTAAACATAACGTTTGGGACAATTTCACTAAGAAAATAGCCTGAGAGATGCATCATTGAATACATAATCTTCACCTTTATATTAAACTAGCTTCCGACTGCGGCTTTGCTCGCGTGGTACCAGGATAAAAAGTAGCCTATATGTAATTTCAGCACACATACTATGTGTGTTTCACGTTTCATTCAAATTCGTTCAGCCGTTACGGCGTGATTGAGGCACAAACATCGTCACATCCTCATAAACTTTCGCATTTATAATATTAGTAGGATGTTTTCACTATAATACCATGAATATATTTATGAATGCAGATATCTATATTGTAGATATATCTATAATGCCAAATCTTACTTACTTATATTATAAATGCGAAAGTTTGTGAGTTTGGATGTTTGGATGTTTGTGCCTCAATCACGCCTAAACGGCTGAACATATTTGAATGAAACTTGGAATATACATAGTACATGTACTGGATTAACATATAGGCTATTTTTCATCCGGGTACCACGAGAGCGAAGCCGCGGGCGGCAGCTAGTACTATTATAAATTTTACAATATTGTTTGGAATTGCGATTATTTATTTATTGTATGATTAATATCTGTTTAAATTCAGTGGATAAGAATCGAGGGAGCAGAGAATGGCAAAATAAGATCTATACACAGCCGATGATGATGATAACTTTAACCACTCATGGGACAGCAGTCTCTCAGATTGATAAAAATTAACATGGCAGTTTAATTTTTGAAATTGACCCATCAATTTGTTCCTAACTATATCTAGCAACAACAGAGAAATGTGAATTTATTATAATTTATTAAATAATTTTCGATATTCTTCGTTCGCACAGCCAATAGCCCTGACTTACTCCATTGTCCCGTCAAACCGTTAACTGTCGTATTTTAGTAATATTATGAAGAATAATAAAATTACACACGAAAAAGCTTTGAAAATTTAAAAAGAAGGAATGTGAAAAAACATAAAAGATTTGTTGTATTTTTAGTTTAAAAACGGAGACAATGAAGGTTTAACACACTTCTCATATTGTTATTTTATTGCTATAATCTTACATTAAATTACACTAGTCCATAAGTAATGAAAATCGTATAGAAAATGTATTTCGACTTACAGTGTTGTCCTATCCAATGACATAGTTGGGTACGGACCAAACGAACAGTGAAGTATAACCAGCGGGAATCAGTATCTGTGAATTAGTTCTACTTGTGAAAGTATTTAAAGTAAGGCTCAAAAGTTCCTTTCGTACACTTGACACATGCTGTCGAACTTATTAGGTTCTACAACACGCCGGTTTCCTCACAATGTTTTGCTTTGTTTGAGAGTACTGCGAAGATACTTTTTCGAACAGAAAAGTCCATTCATGCACGAATGAACCCACCAGCTTAGCTTTGGAAGGCGAGCTCGCTACCATTAGACCACCAGTGCTTCTTCATTGATTCCTTCATTCTTCAGTGCCTTCGCTCGTTGTACGGTTGGTTGTTACCCAGCTAACGTCACATACAAAGCACTTGCTAAACATATAGTTAATTGCAATTAACATTCATACAAGACCTTGAATTAGTGTATAATCGCCAAAGGAGACAAAATTCTTCAATACAACGGTACGATTACGGACCTCGGTGGCGTGGCAGGCGAGTGATCGGCTGAAACGCAAGAGACGCGGGTTCGATTCCCGCTGCAACACATACACACAAGCATCGAACCTCGAACCCGCGCTTCTAGCGTCTCAGCCAAGCACTCGCTCGCCACGCCACCGAGGTCGTCAATAAAGTGATAGCTTATACCCAAGCTTGATATTAATTACTAACAGATTCCGACGGTTTTACCATTTTTGGAATGAAAATAGCCTATAACACTCGGGTATATTGAATATTTCTAGCAATCAAAAATAATTTCAGAATCGGCTGAGTAGTATCTGATATTACAAACAAACAAACGAACTTACAAACTTTACATCTTTGTTTCACTGTTTAAAACTATGTTCTAATTTCTGGCAACCGTTCTGAGATAAAACAAAAATTCTTGGTCTTGCACTAATTATAACATTACAAGGCAGTGCTAAGTGTTAATTTTTTATTTTCTTCTTTATATAAAAATAGTATATAATTATATTACACTTTAAGTTTCGCGACGCATCACTTGAAAGTACGGTGCGGAAAGTTCGGCTAAATGTGCTCGCAATGTTTTTAAAGTATCAAGAAATCTGGTCGTGTACCAATGAACTTTTCTGAGAGAAAAAATTATATGCGCTTCTTGAGGAAACCCGCGGCTAAGTCAGCTCCGTACGTATTGACCATGTCTTTCCTGTGGACAAGGCCGACTAAGCTGAGAGGATGGAATAGGTGCTGGGCAAGCCTACTCCATCTTAATACGTCCCGGGCACTACAGCGTCCCGTTTGTGAAGGTAAAAGTTGCCTCCTCACGCTGTGTAAATCATCTGCTATAATGGTAAAAGGCCTTAGTAGTTTTTAAGTAATTTATGTAGCAAAGTATTAAAGTATCAGCCATCTGGTGCCCATAGTACAAGCTTTGCTTGGTTTGGTGCTAGATGGCGCTGTGTGAAATGTCCACAAATATTTATTTCTTTACTAGCGACGCGCCCCGGCTTCGCACGGGTGCAATGCTGATACTAAATATAATACAGAATGTTATCATCTGTGTCAACTATATGTTGTCATCTATACGTCATTACATAGCTGTCATTATACGTCAATTACATAGCTATCATTTGCGTTTTGTTATTCCAAGTCTGATTCTTTTTTTTCCGATTTTTTTTTCGGCATAAAAAGTATCTTATGTCCGTCTCCTGGCTCTAAGCTACATCCCTACCAATTTTCACCCAAATCTGTTCTGCCGTTCTTGAGTTATAAGTGGTGTAACTAACACGTCTTTCTTTTATATATATAGATTATGACTAATTAAATGATGTGGCTCGTTATAAACATTGCGAGCGTATTTAGCCGAACTTACGGCGCCGTACTTTCAGCAACTGTTGCGACACTAAGATATATGGATATTATTACTGTCTTTAAGAGTCATCTATAATAATTATTAAGCTAAATTTTATAACTTGATTTTAATAGAGTTTTATATGGTATGCAGAGTTTGAACATTGGAACTATACTGTTAATATCCGGATCCAATTTTACGATCGATTTTTCGTCCGAACAGCAATACATTTTACAAAAAAAAAACAACGTAGCGGTAATGAACGAACCGTCGTCCGTTGGTAGAATATCGGAACAGGGCATAGGTGTATTAAGTATTTTTTGACGCGCCAGTTTTCCAGCGGCATTTGTTTGTCAAATTCGATTTCGACGTAGGATGCCAGTAACCAGTGACAGTTTGCCAGTAGCTCGTGACAGTTTGCCAGTAGCTCGTGACAGTTTGCCAGTAGCTCGTGACAGTTTGCCAGTAACCAGTGACAGTTTGCCAGTAGCTCGTGACAGTTTGCCAGTAACCAGTGACAGTTTGCCAGTAACTCGTGACAGTTTGCCAGCAGCTCATGACAGTTTGCCAGTAGCCAGTGACAGTTTGGCAGTAGCCAGTGGCAAGTACCAGCAGTGTATGTAGTGGATCATAGCACAACCTGGGACATTTGCGAGGTGAGGCGATAACGTTTCCTCTCCAACTCAGCGCTGGTCTCCAATCCACGTTTGATTGCGGTGTTGGAGCCGCCGGCTTCTGACGCGTCTATCAGCATCCGGGCTTTGCAATACCTGGAAGAAAGATTAATTTTTTAACAAAAATAATTGAATAACCCCCGAATACTCAAACACGACTCAGAGTTGAGCACGTCTCAACTCACGGTTTTTTGACAGCTTCTGATGAAATCTGTCAAAAAATCGTCATTTGAGACGTGCTTAACTTTTAGATGCGTTTGAGTATTCGGGGGTATGTCAAGCATTACATTGTTAACAAGGCAATTTGAATGCATCTATAAAGTCCCAAGCAAAATGACAAATTTGTCAGTTATCATCTTCGATCAAATAAACAGGTTAATAAATTTAAAACTTTGAACATCTAGCCCAGGGGTTCCCAAACTTATTTTGTCACTGCCCACTTTGAGAATAAATTATTTTTTAGCGCCCCCATTTTTTATTTGTTTGTTTGTGTCTATTTTTATTTCGAAATAGAGCAATTGACATGATATTTATTTTATTTATTCAATAAAACAGGACAGATATATGAACTACGCGGAGAGAAATATCGAACAGAGTTAGTTTGAACATCTCTTAATTAATATTAGTTGATGTTAATGTTAGCACCATGCTGAGCTCCAACCTTTTTGGCCACACAACATCGCCGATTGGTTCGTGGGAAGGGCTAATAGTTAGTGGTAGGTACTTTTTTTTGTGTTTGTGGCTATATTTTTGCCTTCTTCCTCTCTTTTGTATGATTTTTTTGTTCCTTCCCCGTCTTTTAAATAAATAAATAAATAAATAAATAACACCCAACAGTCACATACATAGTCCTGACCCCACACTAGGATTCCCTGTGTCGTGGGTATCAGAAACTACGAGTACCATGGTACCACAACACCCAGACCCGGAAGAAATATTTACAGATCATGCAAACATTTCTTCCGCAGCGGGAATCGAACCCGCGCCTCTTGCGTCTCTGCCGAGCAATCGCCCGCCACGCCACCGAGGCCGTTTTATATAAATTGTTTGTTTTTTGTGTGTACCAAATAAATGTATTCCTTTCTTTCTTTCTTGATGTTCGCAAGTTGAGAGTCGAGAGCTCAGTCGGTGTCTAAGAGTCCTCCTAGAGCAGGGTTTCTTAAAGTGGGGTCCACGGACCCCCGAGGGGTCCGTAATACATGTGCCAGGGGTCCGCAGTAGCTCAATTAATTGTTGAGATTAATGAAAAAATCTCATTATTTGCTTGACCACTCTCGCAGGTTATTGTTGAGCAGCGCGAGAATTATTTAATTTATATTTATCAATTTTAATTTAATTAAATCAAGCATTAGTATCTAAGTGTGATTTTATATTTTTTTTCCCACAATATTCTTTGACAGAGGGGAGGGGGGGGGGGGGGGGGGTCTGTGGCATTTTAGAAATTCTGACAGTGGTCCGTGACCGCACATAGTTTAAGAACCCATGTCCTAGATGAAATTACAAATAGTCCGTAGTTTACCTATAGTCCTTGGCGTTGTTCGCTCGCTGCATGGTCATGTCCACGGCGGTGGGGAGGTGGTAGAAGCTGTGCGTTGGTATGTTCGCCTCGCTAATGTCCAACACACTGTAATTCGTGATGGCGCTTTGGCGTTGCGAGTCGTTCTGTGGCCGGGATGATGAGCTGAAAGTTTTGAAATTTTTCATTACGATTACGATCAGCCTTGAGGAGGGTTGACGTCAGGCAGGCGGCCGGTCATAAAACACCTTAGCCAAAACTCTTACAGCATGATCCAAGGATCGTGCTGTGCCGACCCCACATAGAGTGGGATGAGGGCAGGAAGATGATGATGATGATGATTACGATCAGCCTTGAGTGTCTCACTGCTGGACAAAGTCCTCACCCAGTTCCAGCCACTCAAGTCTTGTGCCAGTTTGAGTCATGCCCTTATTTTTCATTGTTAAAAACTATGATACCGTAATGAAAATGAAAACCTGTTAACCTTTTAAAGAATGGGCAAAGCTCTGAATATGAGCTCAACTTAGCTGTGATGAATTTCTTTACTCAACTTTTTTTTACGTGACGTTTTCAAATAGTTTTGGTTGATGAAATAAAATCTCTTACTAATCTATAAGGTTTTATTGAAATCGTTCTCAATAGAACCTTCTAACTATCATCAACTACTTCTCTGTTGGACTGGGAGTAAAGAAAAAACATAGAATGCGTCCAGCTGCTTCTCTCCCCAAGCATGTCGTAAAGTCGACTAAGAGATAGCGTCCTCTCAAACATGATGGACCATCTATATGGGCGATGGGCTGATCATCTGTCACCATGGTTCACCATACCCATCTTCGGACTTTGAATCAGGAGTGGCTGTAAATTTTCTTATGATTACATGGATGTATACATATATGTAGGTACAGCTAGTTCAAAAAATCTTTCTGTCCTTTTCTTTATATTCTTACCTTCTGGGACCATAAATCTAGTGTTTGAGAGCACTGGTGGTATAGTAGTAGCGACTCCGCCTTCAGATCCTAAGATCGTGGGTTCAAATCCGGTCTTAATTTGTATTGAATTGTACTATACTAGGCCGTTTAGCTAAGGTGTCATTTTGATATTAGTCCCATTTGCTACTAGGTCATGTTGCTAATAGGACGTTATGCTAATATGCCGTTTTACTTTTAGGGCGTTCTGCTTAAATGTCCTTCGATACGAAACGAGATTTTTCCGATTTTTCTGTTCGAAAAATTATATGCTCTGAACCAGTACTCTCGAAACGGTGAAGAATAACATCGTGAGGAAACCGGCATGTCGTATAACCTAAACAGTTCGAAAACATGCGTCAAGTTCTCGGTGCCTTTGAGGCGCACTTTGAATACTTTCACCACACTGGTTTGAACGAACTAGTGACATGATAGGTAGTAATGTTTACCTGCAAGAGCTAGAATCAGGCGAAACATGGTATTCAGGAGAAGCACTAGGAGTGATATTTGGAGAGGTCCTAGCACTGCCGTACCCCTGGTCGACATCTTCCGGGGCCGTTTCACGGGACTTCATTATCTGCATCATCCTGTAATAAGGTCTATTTTAGCGTGGCAATGCTATTGTGAGTTGTGTTATGGGGAGCGTGGTATCAGAATTTCGCTTCGTTTTTATAACCATAGAGGGATATCAACCAAAAGGGACATCGACCAAGCTCGGTTGAGCATCTTTTCGGCCTTTTGATCATCATTTTGTGTGTAACGAGAACTATCCATGTTTTCAGAGTGTTTCCTACATTCGCTAGCGACTGTAGAAATAAAGCAAAGACATTATTGCGAAGTCATAAGACTCATCTCTTGAGAACCATAATTTTTAGGGTATCCGAAGGGTGCCAACGGGAGCCTATTTTTAAATAAATAAATATTTGTGGACATTTCACACAGCGCCATCTAGCCCCAAACTAAGGAAAGCTTGTGCTATGGGCACCAGATGGCTGATAGAATACTTATATACATTTTTTTAATACATAATATACATATACCCAGACCCAGAAGAAATGTTTGTAGAACAAGCAAACATTCCTCCCGCAGCGGGAATCGAACCCGCACCTCTTGCGTCTATGCCGAGCACTCGCCCGCCACGCTAAGAGGTCGTATTTTTAAGCAACCGCTGTCAGTCCATTTGTCAGCGGGCTGTATCTTATGGACCATAATAGGTAGAGAGTTGAAATTTTCAGTGTGCATTTCTATTGTTGCTATAACAACAAATAATAAAATAAAAAACAGGGCTCCATACAAGAAACATTTATGTACATGTACGATGGTAAGGAACCTTTCGTATGCGAATTCGATTTGCTCTTGACGGACTTTTTTTTTTCCACTTCTCCACTCTCGGGCTTCGGCAAACTTATCGCGTAAAGTAATAAATTCAGTGACAAACGATTTGCCACAGGATAGACAAGGTCTCAAAACGTGAAGCTCTCAGAACGTAGTATCGCGATAGTGTAGATGCGCGGTTAGAGAGATTCACCCAGAAATCTATGCAGACTAAGGGGACGAAGGATGCCAGCCACGCCGGCCACGCTCTCTGAGACACACACATGTACTGACCTGTGCAGCAGGCGGGCGAGCGGGGCCACGGCGCGGTGTGGCCGGGACGCGCGCTGCGCCAGCCACGCGGGCCACGCGCACAGGCCGAGGTCGGCGCGCGCACACGCCACGCATGCGCAGCCCACGTCCACGCTCTCCACCACTTTGAGACGCACGTCTGTGAGAAAACTCATGTTAATAGCTGCATAGAATAGAATAGAATAGAATATCTTTATTGTCATAGGATGAGACACATTAACAAAATAACTAAATAAGTAGGTACTTATATTAAGTGCACAAGCTATGACTCGTCATAGAACACAGGAGAAAAGAAACAGGAATTATTAGAAATTTTTGAACTTATAGGTTGGACTTTAACTTGAATAAATATTTTAAATATAAAAAGGTACTAAGTACTAAGGTAAATGATGGATTAATTGGCATGTGCACTGACCGACCAAGCAAGTGCTTCCTTAGTCACGACATGCCTCATTGCTTGATCATAACTCTAGAGGCCATTGAGAAATTGAACAACAAAGGCACCAGATAACATTAGGTGAGCCTCGCTCTGAACTTGGGATGTGTGGACGTGAGGTCAGCGTTTGTGCCAACATACTGCAACACCATCACTGGCTGACCATGTTGGTCCACAATAACACTCACCAGACAATGTAAGATCCAGATACTTGTCGAGCAGTTCTGCCGCATCCCGTTTGAACCTCGCCCTGAACTTGGGATGTGTGGACGTGAGATCAGCGTCTGTGCCGACATACTGCGCCAACAAGGCTGCAAAGGCGACGGGCGTGGGCGCCAATAGCCGCCAACGTACGTGTTGGCCGACCATCCATTCCAGCTGTCTGAATGTGCGGCCACAGAGGGAGACGCCGCTGGTCTTGGCCAGAGTTTTCAGGGTTGGCGCTCGGCTGAACTTCTCTTCGCTTTTTGCTGCAAAATAAAAGCAAGAATCAGCTAAAAAGCTTTAAAGTAGCGCTTGTGAATGTTGCGAAGTTGAGGAGTAAAAGGTTATAGTAAATAAATAAATTATGAAATGGATGGAAGAAGAAAACATACCGTAACAGACCTTACTTAAGTGGCAGGGAGTAAAACTGTAACATTCAATTAAGGTAATCTTAACTAATGTGTTACGTACAGGCATAAATAAATGGTCCTTTTGATTTTACTGAATAAAATTGAATCCTACAAAAATAAAATCTACATGGGAATTAGTATCGAGTGGAAGTAGTTTAGAAGATATTAATTTGATTTATCTGATTTATCTAAGATTCACACAAGAGCCCTGGTACTAGAAGCTTTTTGGTACCGTATTTTACCTGCCGGACCAATGTAATTCTAATTCTAATTAATAATAGGGGAACAAAGATCTGCACTGACGTCCCGCGGTGGGGTTTATTGTGCATTATCCCCCCGCTAACCCTCCCCCAGCCAGCCCAACTCCTTGAAGTACCAGAGAAGGACTTTGGGATGTTGGCAGCAGTGTTCCAGTAACTGGACTGGTGTACTAGGTAATCGCCTTACCAGCTAGACTAAGGCAGGCCAACGCGACATGCGCCAAGCGATCCGCCCTCAGCCGATGCGCGTCCATGAACAAATCTAAGTGCGCCACGGCCGAATGGAGAGTGCCGATCGATAGGCCCAGCTTCTTGGTCACATCTCTTAACTGCTGTACCAGGGTGCCTCGGAACTCCAACTGCAGGAAAACATTATTAAATATTTGTTTATTAGGATTATGGTCGAAGAGAATGGCGTGATAAAGAGGAGGCCTACGCCGAGCTGAGATTGGCTGAAAAGATGATGGATGATGATGATGATTATTTGATAATTTAAAAATGTAAATAAATAAAACTCAACAGTCACATACATAGTCCTGACCCCACACTAGGATTCCCTGTGTTGTGGGTATCAGAAACTATGAGTATCATGGTACCATAACACCCAGACCCGGAAGAAATATTTACAGATCATGCAAACATTTCTTCCGCAGCGGGAGTCGAACCCACGCCTCTTGCGTCTCCGCCGAGCAATCACCCGCCACGCCACCAAGGCCGTCAATGTATGTGTGGAAAATATTATGTTAATATATAATTTACATTATCATGGCAAATATTCAATTGTAAGTCTTAATGCTGTTAGTTCTCAATGGTAGTTTGAAGTTATTGTCATAATGATCTCATGAACTTGAATATTGCCCTTGGGGAAAGTGTTTATGTTGTTGTAGTTATTGAACTGAACCCGCTGTTATGTTTCTGACTCATAAGAATGCAATAATGTTAACATTGCACCAAGAAATCAATTTATTTCATCATTCAGTAATAGCAAAACAAAGGGATATATATAATGTTTATTAATTTTGTGTTCTATTCCTTTGCAATAAAGACTAAGATTGCAAGTGGAGAAATCATGGTGTAATATTGAGTAAATCATTCACTTGGCTTTACTTACCACCTAGTTATTTTCCAACAAAAATAAGTATATTTTTAAAGACTACGAAGAAGATGGGTTATGTTTTTGAGGTGTATGTAATGGGCTTCTAAAATGGCACAAATTCATCATCATCATCATGTATCAAAAAATCCAATGTGGCAAAATGCATATCTACGAGCATATACATCCTAAATTCTACACAGTCAGATTTTTAGTTCTTTTAAATAATTACTTTTAGTAGTATGATTAAAATTTACACCAGAAAAAAGCTAAAGTAACAAAATAATACACAGCTTTTTCATGAAAATACCATTTCAGAGCTTTTTTCTTTACTAGAGATGATATGGTCGGCACAACATGGTATTCCTCTTCCATTTCCCCCTGTTAAGAAGTCATCTCAACACTCACTCCTTTCTTACTCATGTCATCTTTCACACAGTCCATCCATCTTTTCTTTAGCCTACCTCTACCCACATATCCTTCCACATTCATATCTAACATTTCCAATTAAGTCACCATATAATCTTTAAATTATAGGAACCTAGAATATCTAATTCATAGAACAGCATTTTCTTGCTGACCTTCTCCCAGCTAGCCCAACTTCTTCTAATACCAGAGAAAGACTTTGTCAAGAGTATGTATGTTACTATAATTACAGACAGATTAAGAACCAAAATCTCATCATTGATGGGACTTCTTCGTCCAGTAGTTTCTTGTTTCCCAAAAAATGTAAGATTAATAATCTACAATTCACTTGTCAAATCTAATTTAGAATATCTTATTGAAGTATGGGGAAACGCTGCAAAAACCAACTTAAAAGAACTTCAAACTGCACAGAACAAGATTATTAAAGTCCTCTTCCACTATGACTTCATGACGCGGACCCAAAAACTTTTCAATGAAACTCAACTAATGAGCATAAAACAAATCTACACCTATAACACTTGTTGTCTCATACACAAAATAATTAAGACAGACATACACACAGACATAACATTCAAACGAAAAAATCAAGTACATAAATTAAACACAAGAAGGTCAAAAAACATCGTACTACCGCTACCTAGAACAAACTATGGAATCAAAAACATAACCTATGAAGGAGCACAACTATACAACAATTTACCTAACAATCTTAAAGACGCCCCTAGTGTAACGTTATTTAAGAAAAAGCTAAAGGATTTTATCCTAAAAAATATTCCAATTCTTTAAGAAAAGTATATCTTGTCATTTTTCTATGTCACTTTACTGGCTGCAACCAGTACACTATGTACATACTTACAATAACTATATTCTCTGTAAGTGAACTTTGTTCTTTGAGAAATAAATATCTTTAACCACATAATTTATTTTATGTGTAAGATTTTCTTACCTGTGGTGATTGAAGGTGGATTGTCGGCTTCTCTGCATCCTGTTCCAGCAGGGTTTTCCATATTTCCTCTTTGTATTCACAGTGGTATTCATCATAGTCTGTCAGTGGCTGGAATATAGAAATTTAATTATTAATAACCAGTAAATTCACAAGTATTAAGTAGGTACTTAGAATGACAAATGACTAAGGACTTCAAGTAAAAGGTATCAAACTGCTTGCCACTTCAACCCTTTCACCACACTGGTTCGAGAAACTAGTGACATGAGTAGTAGTAGTAGTACAATAAAAAATCTGGAATTGAAAAGCTGATGTAATACTCTTATATTACAAATCTTTATTTGGTAATGAAAATTGATCTGTCATAACATGACACTACTCATTTGTGTTTCAGGACCTTAGCGGTGCTCTGCACAAATTAGCAATAGCGAATTTAACCTTTCACCTAACGAAAATTGACCTGTCAATTTCACCGAAGTACATAATGCGCACCCCGCGCGCCCCGCGCATTTACAGATTTAGGTCATACTTCAGAAAAATGCCCATAAAAAAATATTTAGACCACCTATCATAGTTCTGCAAACGGCATTAGCTTGCTGAATAATTTACCTATAGGAAGGTGTGATGTATTACGATTATGCTGCCGATTTCAAACATAATTAGCTAAATTTGTGCAGAAATTGCATGAAAATGGCAAAAATTACCTCTCCAGTATTTGAGCTTGAATGCAATAAAAATACAACGAAATTCACAAATCCTATTATGCAAAAAATAGCTTTATCGTACCTAAAACAATACAATGTATACGAATTATTGAATAAAACAATGTATTTACCTTGTTTTTGAATGAAAATGCGAACTCCACAACACAACACAATTCAAAATACTCGCCAAATTTGCCACAGATGTAATGAGCATGTTCTCTTTTTTTTTCTTCGACACCCGAACTTTTTAGTATTGCAAGTAATAAAAGAATGATTTCAGAACACATTGGTCAAAGGCTGTTTAAACAAATATACACTCTATCACTTTCAAAACAAGGTTTATAATCAGTTGAAGTGGCCGGACCGCCGGCGGCTCCGCGCGTTCGGAAACTGTTTATGTTATTTTATGGCCGGACCGCCGGCGGTCCGCTGCGTTTCGTCGAGTTAAATAATATTCCACATTTATGTGATGATCTGTATTATTTCAAGTGCATGTTCAGAACTAAACACATGGTTGTGGGTAATCCTTACTCTGGTCTCCAAGTTTTGTTCACTCATGTCTGTCTTCACAGCAGTCTCGGTGGAAGTATGGCTCCTAACACTCGACAGGTTCAACTTCGATATGTTCAAGGACTCCATTTCTTCGTAATAATGCGGTCAAGAACTTAAATGCTTTGAAAAATTTACACGTCGACCGAATGACTTGACACACACCACGTGGAAACAAGTGTCAAATTCTAAGGCCAATATTCAGCTTTGTCTTGCCACTACAACATTAGTCTAACGTAAACTCAACAGTTACCACTCCTCTCGATAAATTAGACGCAAATACTTCGAGGAAATCTTATAAATTAGTTAATTTTTATTTATCACATCACGCAACGACCCCCACAGCAGCATTTCGCCCTATTCGCCTAACTTTTTTTACTTAGCAGTCAGCTGTCAACTGTCAGATGTCAAACCATAAGCATAGACAAGTCTGAATGATAGATGAGAGATGATAGACGACGACATTATGGTCTCCCTTGACTATGATTGTCTGTCTGAGCTCTATGGAATCGAGAAAACCCAAGTCCTTCGAATTTAAAAAACTTTGGTGTATAATATTCTCTTTTTACTTTAAAAATCACCAAAGTTTTCAGATTTATTTACTTAGGTAAATGGATCTATGTTTACCAGTGGCAAAATGGTTTGCAGAGATTGTATGTCCATAAAAGGGCATGGGTTTTGCGAAACAAAAGCAGTTCTGCCATCTTTGCAAAAAAAAAACTCCGTACGTCATTTTTGTGGAAGGCTATGGAGTGTAGCGGCTGATTGTGTATTTATTATAAATATCAAAAGTACTTTGTAAATTATAGCTTCAGTTTTATCCTATTAGTCATTAGTTAGACAACTATAAGCACGATATGTCTTACTCTAATAGTAAGTTCTTATTTGACTGCTTTTCATGGAAGCATGGTTTCGATATCCCTCAATAGATTTTTGTTGATAATCTTGTTTCTATACAACTATGCGTGATGATTGCCTGTGTTAGGATATTTGAGGAGTTCCGTGTGTCTTTTCAGAGTATACTTTTGCGGCTTTGCCGAGGACCGCTCGCGGTACGCCGCTGGTTTTAGGTGGTGACCCTAAAGGCAAAAACTTCCTTTACACAAACGGAAATTCTGTTATTATCCGGGATATTGAGAACCCTGCTATTGCGGATGTGTACACGGAGCATTCGTGTCAGGTGAACGTGGCCAAATACTCGCCAAGTGGCTTTTACATAGCATCAGGAGGTAAGGTTATTTTTTAATTACCTACCTACATTTACCTTATCAGAGCAAATATGGTAGTGAGTCACTGTTTATGAAGAGGCTGCCTTGTAGCAACTAAAATTGGTGTAATGACTCATGTACAAGTGTGAAAACTTCTCATAAATAGTGTAGAATTTTTAACATGCATAACTTTCCTTCATATTGGGGTCCAAAAGGGCACCTTATCAAATCTAACTGCCTCGGGAAAGTGAAAGGTTGAAGTATGTTTGCAGGTAACTTAATAAATATTAGTGAAATTTGAATATGTTTGACTGTTTCACTTATAAGTTTTGAAATAATCCTTGCAAGGACTTTGTGTTTCTTGCAACGGCACAAATTGCACAAAACCTAGTTTTCCCACAATAAGTGTGGTCAATGTTGTTTCTCTGTGCATTTTCCTAAACAAAACTGAATTTTACAGTAAAATGTCTGACTCCTTAGATATCCGAAATACATGAAGCTAGTTTTCCAAGCTAGAACAGCAAGCTAGTGCTAGTAAGCTAGCAAGCTTGATGCCGGAGTTGCTAGCTTGCTGGCTTACAAGTACTGGCTTGCTATACTAGCTTGAAAAACTATCCTCGTGTATCTCGGCCGGCCTTTAAAAGACAGGTGTAGACTTTACTTTACTTTTGGAAATTTCTTATCAACATCATTCGCAACCAGACTTTACCCACTACTGAGTACAGGCCTCCCTTTGTATCTGCCATTCTCCTTTGTCGCTAGCCACTGCGACCTAATCATCACTGATTGTACCAGGGAACTGGTTCCATGGGGTCATGGTGAGAAGGAGAAGGAGAGTGGGAATGCACTTGAACCATATGCCGACTTGAATTAAATTCATGTGCAGATGAACCTGCCTTTCTCCACTGTTGCTAGACTCTTCCAGATCAGACTCTTGAAGAATATAATAAATAAATAAATATTTGTGAACATTTCATACAGCGCCATCTAGCCTCAAACTAAGCAAAGCTTGTACCATGGGAACCAGATAGCTGATAGAATGCTTATATACTTTTTTTTGTAAATACATACTTATACTTATAGTACTGCAACACCCAGACCCATAAGAAATATTTGCAGAACATACAAACATTTCCGTGGTGGGTGAGTGCTCGGCAGAGACGCTAGAGGTACTCGATTTCACTGCGGGAGAAATGTTTGTATGCTCTGCAAATAGCTCTTATGGGTCTGGGTGTTGTAGTATTATGTATTATATTTAAATTTATTTATAATCTGTAGAAAATTTACAATAGAATCAACAGATTCACAAAGAAATTTACAAAAGGTATTGCTGCCACACTTGACTGTAAACATACAATTAGTTAAACTGATAAGATATTCTTATATCTATAAAAAATAAAATTAAGATTAGAATGTATTTCTCATTTACTTATTAACATTATAGAATCGAGGAAAATGCCTTTCGATTAATTTCTCTTTACTTTGTATATGTACTATGTATATTCAAAGTTTCATTCAAATCCGTTCAGCCGTTTAGGTGTGATTGAGGCACAAACATCCAAACTCAGAAACTTTCGCATTTATAATATAAGTAAGATTTTTCTTTCTTCAACCCATTTCCTGCTATGAAGATCACCATCATAAAGAATTGATTTTTTTATTTTTACACTAGCTTCCGTCCGCGGCTTCGCTCGCTTGGTACCTGGATAAAAAGGAGCCTATAATGTTATTCCAGCACACATACGGGTTCGGCCACCAGGATCCCCTAAACTGATCCCCCAGGGGATCCCAGTGAACTCATCGGTTCACCAGACAGAATCCCCTTGAAGTAAAATTTATAAAGATGTTATCACACTATGTACAGCCGTTACGGGCGTGATTGAGGCACAAACATCGTGGAAAAGGAGCGTAGGAAGCCCGCCGGTCGACGATACCCCATTACGCAGTTCTATAACCGGATCGTAATATCTTACTAATATTATAAATGTGAAAGACTGGTGGTTTAGTGGTAGCGTCCCCGCCTACTGGTCCTAAGGTCGTGGCTTTAAATTCGGTCGTGCATCAATGAATTTTTCTGTACGAAAAAACTACTGTCGATATCAGTTGAACGTGTTGTAGAAGCGTGCTCAATGTAGGTTTAAAACGTTTTTAAGGCTTGTGGTTTAAACATCTCATCCTTCATCTTGTAGTTGAATGCAAAAAACTGCCAAGCGTGGTTTCTTACCCGTATCTTCCGTATTTGCCACGTTGGGTCGCGTTATGAACACGCGTAAATTCAACGTAGGTTTAAAACTTGTCCAAATGATCCTAGCTAATGGACGACTCTTGTGACGGAGTTTTTAGGCCACCTAAAGGCCTCCGTCATGGCTTAACGACTTGACCGGGACCGAAAATTTAACGTGCCCTCCGAAGCACGGAAGCACTCAGCTCGTAATGCAACGTTGCTTAACTTCAACGATCAATCAATAACGTCAAAGCAAGCTACACCACGAGCGCTTAATAATCCTAGTAATTTTAAGGAATGGAGTAATTTTGAATACTTCTTTGCTGGACTGGGAGTAAAGAAAAAACATAGAATGCGTCCAGCTGCTTCTCTCCCCGAGCATGTCGTAAAAGTCGACTAAGGGATGGTATCCTCTCCAACATGATGATATACAATAAGCAAGTATTCCCAAGGAGGGTTGACGTCAGGCAGGCGGCCGGTCAAAGAAGCCGCGTAGTAAGCTAGTCTCACTAGTGTCAAAGATCTAGAAAGAGTTTATTCGTAGCGCCGACGGCAACAGTTGGCGCGCAGCCAATGATATAAACGCAAAATCATAATAAATGGGCGAGTTACACAATACTTAGCGACGAATGTAACACACATTTTGTGGTATTCAAAATTACGCCATCATCATCATCATCTTCCTACCCTTATCCCACTCTATGTGGGGTAAGAGTTGGCTAAGGTGTTTAATGACCGGCAGCCTGCCTGACGTAAACCCTCCTTGGGAATACTTGCTTATTGTATCATCATGTTGGAGGATACTATCCCTTAGTCGACTTTTACGACATGTGAAATTTTAACCACTGTTTATTTATTTGACGACCTCGGTGGTGTGGCGGGCGAGTGCTCGGACGAGACGCAAGAGGCGCGGGTTCGATGCCCGCTACGGGAGAAATGTTTGTATGTTCTGCAAATATTTCCTCCAGGTCTGGGTGTTGTATTATGTATTATTTACAAAAAAAAGTATATAAGTATTCTATTAGCTATCTGGTGCCCATAGTAGAAGCTTTGCTTAGTTTGGGGCTAGATGGCGCTGTGTGAAATTACAGATTACAATTTATTTATTTTATTTACAGATGCCTCCGGTAAGATTCGCATCTGGGACACTGTGAACAAGGAGCATATTTTGAAGAATGAGTTCCAGCCAATTGGAGGACCTATCAAGGATATCGCATGGAGTGCTGACAGCCAGCGTATGGTCGCAGTTGGAGAGGGAAGGGAGAGGTGAGTCTTTGAAATATGTGTATGCCAAGTTTTAGCCAAATCCGTAGATGAGAGGGAACCAACGTCAACATAATTAAGTAAACGCGGTGACGCAGTAGCGGATCAAGAGGAAGGGGGCGGGATTAGTTGCGCAAGCCCTTCTGAGCCCTTCTGAGCCCTTCTGAGCCCTTCTGAGCCCATCTGAGTCCTCCCTATTCAACTTGTTACTGATATGTACATATATGCCAAGTTTCATTTAAATCCGTAAAGCTATCACGCCTTGATTGAGGCATTAACATTCTCGTATCCTTACAAGCTTTCGAATCTATAATATTAGTGTAAATGTTCCAGATTCGGACATGTGTTCATGGCAGAGACGGGCACGTCGGTCGGCGAGATCAGCGGCCAGTCGAAGCCGATTAACTCAGTGGACTTCCGCCCGTCACGGCCGTTCCGCATCGTCACGGCGTCAGAGGACAACACCCTCGCAGTGTTCGAGGGACCGCCTTTCAAGTTCAAGTGTACTAAGCAGGCAAGTACATTTATAATCGTAAACTCAGTGGACTTCCGCATCGTAACGTCCTTTCCGTATCGTCATGCCTGAGAAAGGACTTGTATCACGAGCCACCACTCCACAGATTTGGCATTGTAGAACCGTGACAAAAGGGAATAGAATTTGTAGAATTAAAAATAGCAGTAAACATATAAGAGGAACAATGTTACAGGAGCACACTCGTTTCGCGCAAGCCGTCCGCTACAGTCCGGATGGCAGTCTCTTCGCGTCGGCCGGCTTCGACGGCAAAATATTCCTCTTCGATGGAGCTACCTCGGAACTCAAAGGAGAGGTAATTCAATATTGCTGGAAATTCTGCTTCTCTCCTTGAACATCTAAAAATCAACTAAGGGATAGTAACATGATGGCCCTGATCATCTGTTACCATGGTTCACTATTATCCATCTTGGGACTTTGAATCAGGAGTGGCTGCAAGTTTTCTTATGATTACCTCTGGCTATGCTCACCCCATTAGGGATATGGGCGTGATAATGTGTTTGTATGTGTATATATCACCGTAAAATTGTAAATACCGTTAGATTATAATCTATCTCGCGAGATTGTAAACTGTCGAAAGATTGTGAAGTGTAACATACTGCTTACAATTTAACTGCTTTAAATTTGTGGCGCTTCGGCGGGCGCTGCCGGCATGCTCGCTCTGCTCGCTCGCCTAAAGCGTAGTTTTTCACTAACCTAACCTAACCTACTAATTTCGATCTAAGCAGATGTTCGATTCACAATCTCGCGAGATTATAATCTAACGGTTTTTAATTTCGATCTAAGCAGATGTGCGACAGTTTACAATCTCGCGAGATTATAATCTAACGGTATTTACAATTTTATGGTGACATATAAGTATTGTAGACGACGCGTGATACTTTCTAGATTATTTAGTTTTTAATAATCCCAGCTGAACAAGGCGCGGGAGACGCAGGCGAGCGGGGAAGGGGCGCTTGCATAGCGGCGCGGTTAGTAAAAAACTATTTGACGACCGACCCGACAGTGATCTTTTAACCTTAATTGCGAGCGGACGTACTGCCTCTCCCACCTCTCAACCCTTTGTCTTAACATCGTGTTTTCACTGTGCCCATCCTCTACAAGTATTATGGTTGCAGATCGGCTCACCGGCCCACAAAGGCGGAGTGTACGGCATTTCCTGGTCTCCAGACGGAAAGCAGCTTCTGTCCTGCTCTGGAGATAAGACCTGCGCCATTTGGGACGTAGCGACTTTGGAGAGGACCACGCTTTTCAACATGGGAAGCGCTGTGGAGAACCAACAGGTATAACTATCAAATAAAAAGAGTAAGTTCGTATGAGCTAGTGGCCAACTCTTGTGACGCGAGTTTTTAGGCCGTCTAAAGGTCTCTCCGTTATGGCTTAACGACTTAAAAGCCGAGACCGGCAATTTAACGTGCCCTCCGAAGCACAGAAGCGCTCAGCTCGTAATGCCACTTGCGGTCACCTTGCGGTGACCGCGCACAACGTTGCTAACTTCAACGATCAATCAAGAACGTCTAAGCAAGCTACGCCACGAGCGCGTGTGCCACAAGTGTTCTATGTTTTTGTTTTCTGTTGACTTATAATTTACTATTATCAATAAATGACTAATATGTCCGACTTTCATAATGTTTTCTCCCTAGGTATCATGCCTCTGGCAAGGCAAGCACCTTCTCTCCGTCTCCCTGTCCGGAGTCATCAACTATCTAGACGTGGACAACCCGGACAAGCCGAGGCAGGTTCTGATGGGGCACAACAAGCCCATCACCTGTCTCGCTCGTGCAGACAAATCCGTTTACACTGCCAGCCACGACGGCTGCATCACACAGTGGGATGTTGAGACAGGTCAGTTTATCTTACTTCTTTCTAGAGAAAGGTATGTTAAGATGGTTCGGTCATGTATAGAGGATGAATGAAAGAAGATTTAACGAAACTGGTGTATGAGGTGAGTGTGAATGGTACCGTTGGTATTTTAATTTAATTTAATTTCTCTTGAAGTGGGATCTACCTAACTGGACTGTATGTTTTTAATTTTCAGGCGAGGGTAAACACGTGGCCGGCCAGGGTCACGGTAACCAGGTGAACGGCATGCGAGCTGGTAAGGATGGCTCCCTCCTCACCATCGGCATTGACGACAGTCTACGACGCGCCGTCAGACAGACAGAAGGTATTTTAATTTGACAATAGTATCTCTTATATAATATCTCTATCTTGGATATATAGAAAATTATTTATTGCACAAAAGAAAAAAAACATGTACATAGGCGAACTTAATGTTAATGAACATTTTCTACCAGCTAACCTTTGTGAAATTTGGAGAAAAAACAGAGGTAGTGCTTTATAGGAGGGGCTAAATCGAGTAATATGTGACAAATACATACAAAAAAGGAAAGACATTGTCAATACGTGCGGAGTTAACTAAGGCGCAGGTTTCCTAACGATGTTTTCGTTCCTTAAATTTTTCGCACAGAAAAATCCGTTGGTACACTACTGGATTTGAACCCACAAGCTTAGGATCGGAAGGCGGGGTCACTACCAACTAGACCACCAGTGCTCTCAATACCCATGGCACTCACGACACAGGTAATCCTAGTGCGAGGTCAGAACTGTGTATGTTGGGTGTTATTTATTGAATCCTTTCAGCACACTGGTCTATTTGTTGCAGGCGACGCGCCGGTGTACTCGGAGAGTGCTCTAACACTCGGCTCTCAACCTCGCGGAATGGACCATATCGTCGAAGACGATACCACCATTGTAGCTACCGTCAAAGAGGTACATTTTTATATATTTACTAGCTGCTGCCCGCGGCTTCGTTCGCGTGGTGTCGCGAAAGAGAAGAGTTTCACTAAGATTGTCGGGTTCACTCGGGTGGGATCGGGTCGTTATCAGTAGGCGAGCGCGCACAGGCGGCTCGCCGCGCCGGCCGATCTAACATTCTGTTACGAGACGACAAGCGAGGCACATCGGTGAGTGATTTTGACTTACACAGTGCAAGCAAATCCAGATAAGTTGTCACCGATGTTATGTACCCATGTATGAGCTAGGGTACCTACTTACCAGAAGTGTTAACCGATGCGTCGGTCTGTTGCGAACAGATAGATCAGTAATCAGAGAGCGAGGCTCGGGGTGGCTATAGGGGAGGTTGGAGGCCACACGGGGATAAGCCCCCATAATACTTACGTTAAGTCAAGTAATGCTGATGGAACAGCCATCACCTTTAAGATGCTGATGGAACAGCCATCACCTTAAGATCCTGATGGAACAGCCATCACCTTGAGTAAAATCCTGATGGAACAGCCATCACCTCAAGTAAGATCCTGATGGAACAGCCATCAAGCCAGGTGGAACAGCCACCAAGTAAACGCATAACCCGCTAACATAGATTTGCATAAGTACATCAACACAGTATATTCGTCATAACAAGTTTTTTTTTGTATTTGACGACACGTGGTATCCGGATATAAAATAGCCTATATGTTAATCCAGTACCTGTACTATGTATATTCCAAGTTTCATTCAAATCCGTTCAGCCGTTTAGGCGTGATTGAGGCACAAACATCCAAACATCCAAACTCACAAACTTTCGCATTTATAATATAAGTAAGATTACTAGCTGTTGCCCGCGATTTTGTTCGCCTTGAATCTGATTTTCAGAATTCTTGATTCTTGAATCTATGGTTACTTGCATACTGCTGATGCAAATATTCATAGCCAATGTTAATCAATGTATATTTTATGTTTTCTAAATAAATAAATAATAGTAATAAATATTTGTGGACATTTCACACAGCGCCATCTAGCCCCAAACTAAGCAAAGCTTGTAATATGGGCACCAGATGGCTGATAGAATACTGACGTACTTTTTTTTGGAAATGCATACTTATATTACATTAATACATAATACTATACAACACCCAGACCAGGAAGAAATATTTGCAGAACATATAAACATTTATCCCGTAGCGGGGAACGAACCCGCGCCTCTTGCGTCTCAGCCGATCACTCGCCCGCCACGCCTCCGAGGTCGTCAACGAGGTTTTTTATTGTTGTGTCCAAGAAATGTCAGTAATACGAAGTTGCATGTTTCAGTTGATAGTGGTGATCGGGAGTAACAAGCAGTCGAGTCTGCCGCTTGACTTCGAGCCTACCTGCGTCGCCATCGAGCCCAAGTCCAGACACGTTGCTGTTGGAGGTTAGTACAATTATACTACTACTAGCTGCCGCCCGGATTTGAATGAAACTTGGAATATACATAGTATATGTACTGGATTAATATATAGGCTATTTTTATCCGGGTACCACGCGAGCGAAGCCGCGGGCGGCAGCTAGTTTATAATATAGTAAGATACTACCTACTATTTTGTTAACTTGTGTCACTTGTTCTTTTTTTTCAAAACTCTTTTCTTGCACTTGACATATATTTTCGAACTTTTTTAACTTTCATTTTTATACTGCTCGTTCTGATCTACATTATATACACTATTATTGTAAATACCGTTAGATTATAATCTCGCGAGATTGTAAACTGTCGCACATCTGCTTAGATCGAAATTAGTAGGTTAGGTTAGTGAAAAACTACGCTTTAGGCGAGCGAGCAGAGCGAGCGTACCGGCATCGCCCGCCGAAGCGCCACAAATTTAAAGCAGTTAAATTGTAAGCAGTATGTTACGGTTCACAATCTTTCGACAGTTTACAATCTCGCGAGGATCTAACGCTATTTACAATTTTACGGTGACATTATACATATTTTGAGATTACTTCTGATAAGAACACATTTTGTGCCGACCTCACAATAACTGGGAAACTTCGATGACGTCCAACTAATAATTTGCGAAAGGCAGAGACTGGATGCGTCAAACCGAAGATAGGGGTGGCTTATGTCCACCAGTGGACTGCTAATAGCTGATGATGATGTCTAAGGTGTAGTAATTTCCTTACAGGTGCGGACAGTAAGATCCATTTGTACACGTTGGACGTGCGCACATTGACGCCGTCGCATGTACTGACGCATCTGGGCGCCGTCACCGACGTCAAGTTCAGCCCCGACTCGCGATATCTGGTCGCCAGTGACGCCAACAGGAAGGTCATCCTCTACAACACGGATGATTATAAGGTTGGTGGAGGATAACATTGAGATTGGTGGTGAAACGTTGAAAGAAAACACTGACCAGTGATATTAGTGATTGACGACCTCGGTGGCGTGGTGAGCGAGTGCTCGGCTGGGACGCAAAAGGCGTGGGTTCGATTCCTGCTACGGGAGAAATGTTTGTATTGCAAATATTTCTTCCGGGTCTGGAAGTTGTTAGTATTATGTATTGTAAGTATATGCTTACAAAAAAAAGTATATAAGTATTCTATTAGCCATCTGGTGCTCATAATACAAGCTTTGCTTAGTTTGGGGCTAGATGGCGCTGTGTGAAATGTCCACGAATATTTATATGCCAAAGGGCTGGCGCTTACCTCGGACAAAGGATAAGTATAGCTATCCAACGAGGTAACTTCGCCAGCCTTTTGGGGACCTTACCTGCGGTCGGTGATCTGAGCTATGTTTTCTATTTGTAGGCGAACTTAGTTAGAAACTAAGCTCATTTTCATTTCTTATTATTGTACCGATTACCTTAAAGTTTTTATTGTTATTGTAGTTTGTCTTTGTAAATAAGTTGATTCAATAAATATTTTATTTATATAAATATTGAGGCAGGCCATTACGCCTCGAGATTTGTCTAATTTGAGTTTTTTTTCTTTCATATAAACATCACCTTCCCGCTACGTTACAGGAGCTGAATTTCGGGAGTTTAAAATCATAAAATATCCATGAACTTGCGCTGAAATTACATTTGTATCTGTAGATTTATTTTGGCGAATTTTAAATTGTCATTGTGTGTTCTAGCTGGCTCATAACAAGGAGTGGGGCTTCCACACGGCGCGCGTGAACTGCGTGGCGTGGAGCCCCGACTCCACCCGCGTGGCGTCCGGCTCGCTCGACACCACGCTCATAGTGTGGAGCGTGGCGCAGCCGGCCAAGCACACCACCATCAAAAGTAAGAACTTCACTACATAGTCAAGCGCTCGTGGCGTAGCTTGCTTAGGCGTTCTTGATGATAGTTAAAGTTAAGCAACGATATGCATGGTCACAAATTGGGATGGACCGCAAGTGGCATTACGAGCTGAGCGCTTCCGTGCTTCGGAGGGCACGTTAAACAGTCGTTCCCGGCTTTTAAGTCGTTAAGCCATGACGGAGGCCTTTATGCGGCCAAAAAACTCCGTCACTAGAGTTGGCCACTACCTCATACGAACGTACATACATACACTACTTAGTATAAAACAAAGTCGCTTCCCGCTGTCTGTCCCTATGTATGCTTAGATCTTGAAAACTAGCAACGGATTTTGATACTGTTTTCTTTAATAGTTAGAGTAATTCAAGAGGAAGGTTTATATGTATACTACATTCATAATATAGGAGAGAGACACTGATAATTTTAGAGGTTTCTAATGTGATGTCGTAAATAAACACATTTTTTTGCGCTTACATTGCAAACGCTGGTTGAACCCTACGAGATAGATCAAAATAATGTTCTGAACATTGTATATAAAGACATTATGTGGTATATTTAGTATCAGCATTGCACCCGTGCGAAGCCGGGGCATGCATCTAATTAATGTTTAGATAGATATACACTGAGAGCACTGGTGGTCTAGTTGGTAGTGAGTTCAAATCCGGTCGTGTACGCTATACCAGTACTCTCAAACGGTGAAGGAAAACATCGTGAGGAAACCCGCGGCTTAGTCAGCTCCGCACGTATTGACCATGTCTTTCCTGTGGACAAGACCGACTAAGCTTAGAGGATGGAATAGGTGCTGGGCAAGCCTATTCCATCTTAATTCGTCCCGGGCACTACAGCGTCCAGCTTGTGAAGGTAAAAGTTGCCTCCTGACGCTGTATAAATCACCTAATATAGATGGTAAAAGGCCTTCTCTGCCTGGCGTGATTATATATACTTATGTATGTTACTGGGACCATTGCTATTTGATTTTCTCATTGTTTTAACTACTAACATATTATTTTATTTTCAGATGCTCATCCTCAAAGTCAGATAACTGGCCTGACTTGGCTGGACGACGAATCCGTCGTGTCGGTCGGCCAGGACGCCAACACGCGCGTCTGGAACGTGCCTAAAGCCTAGTGTGGTGCGGCCCTTAGCGGACTCAGCTTGGAGTTTCACGGTATTTCACTATCCAACTGACAATTATGCTATTCCTTAAAAGTAAGTATTTCATTTGTCGAAGGTTACTCTCAGAAACGACTTGTGGGTTAAAAAGGCCACTATATCAGATCTACTGCTGAATCGAATTGCGTACAATTCACCTATGATTCGGAGCATTTTACGAAAACTTCAAGAATCGCTTAGGATGAGCTATAAAATCGAAAACTAAATTGCTATAGATGAATTGCTCCAAGTGGCCTTTTTAGCCCCTTAACTTATTCTGAAAATACACTCACTAGTATAAAGCTACAGACTGATATATGGATTTACCTCTCTCTCTGTTTTTCTCTCTCTAGTCGTGTCACTAGTTCTTTCGAACCAGTGTGGTGAAAGGATTAAATTACGCCTCAAAGGCTCCTTCCGTGCACTTGACACATATTTTCGAACTTTTTAGGTTCTACGACATGCCGGTTTCCACATCCTCTCAGCTTAGTCGGCCTTGCCCACAAGAAAGACACATGGTCAATACGTGCGGAGCTGACTAAGCCACGGGTTTACTTACGATGTTTTCCTTCACCGTTTGAGAGTACCGGTACAGTGCACATAAATTTTTCGAATAGAAAGATCCATTGGTGCCCGACCAGATTTGAACCCACGGCCTTAGGATTGGAAGGCGGGTTCACTACCACTAGTGCTACGGGATTTACTGATAATTACGCGCATCCTAGTTGACAGAGACAAAGGTACATCATATACAAACTCTATCAACTACCAATAGTTATTTGTTCAATAAGTGAGCAAAGTATTTTTTTCTGCGAGTGCTGACTTTAAATCACGAACTAGCGAAGTAGTCTTGAATTGAATCACGAGCGTAGCGAGTATTCTAACGTAGACTACCGAGCACAGTGAGTGATTTAAAGGCACGAGACATAAAAAAAAATTGCTCTCGTGTGAAACATACAATATTTCACCTCTACCAGCGAAAACCAGTGTTCGAAACCAAATACCAGTGGTGTTCGAAATTTGAATCACTTTTGCTCACAGCAAAAAGCGATTTTGCTCACAGCAAAAAGCGATTTTGCTCACAGCAAGAAGCGATTTTGCTCACAGCAAGAAGCGATTTTGCTCACGCTCGCAGCAAAAAACGATTTCGCTGCGAGAAAAGGCTGTGTTCGATATTCGAATTACTTTTACTCACGCTAAATACTCTACAAAAGCACCCTTTTCGCGCTGGAGAGGTTAAAAATATATTGTAATGTCCGATAGAAACGCCTTGTAGTGTTCAATTACCTTAAAACATGATCTGAGCTCTGTTTTCTAGAAAACTGAGCTGATTTTAATTTCTTATTGTTACCGATTACCTTAATTTTTTTAATGATTTTATAGTTTGTCTTTGTAAACATGATAACAATATTGAAACACTGGAAACTCCAATCTTTTTCCCATTACTGCAGGGAGGTATTCTTTTTCACACCACTTTATTTATAAAATTATAACACATGGAAGTGAAAAGTCAGATTTGTTTTAGAATTTAATTGGTTAATTTTTTTTTGTATATTGTGGAAACTAAACATAAGCGTATTGATTATTTGATGAATCTGTAATTTCTATGTAAAATACTGCAACCGATTTATGGTCTCCGCCCATTACACTCTTATAACTAGACTAGCTGTATCAAAGCAAATATTTAAAAGAAATTAGTTTTTACTTTGTTTTTTGCCGGAACTCTGAAGACTAGCCAAGTCTTGAAAAGAATAGTGTAGTGTCCTTTAAATAATCTATTCCTAGTCTGACTGATGCTCATTTTGTAACTTTGTAAGAACGATTACAAGTACAATACATACATACCTACATAATTATCACGCCTGTATCCCAAAGCGATAAGAAAACTTGCAGCCACTTCTGATTCAAAATCCTTAAATAAGTTCGTATGAGCTAGTGGCAAACTCTTGTGGCGGATTTTTTACGCCGCCTAAAGGCCTCCGTCATGGCTTAAGCTATCAGGTTAAGTTCTTATAGGTATAGATTGAGGCACATACAAACACCCTCACAAACTTTCACATTTATAATATAGTAGGTTTCGTTTTGTAAAGGTTTTTGAAAAAGAATACTCCCTAGATATATAAAATATAGAATTTAACTACTTGTAATGAGAAACTAACATATTTATTTTGCTTGTTTTAAGTTTAATTAAATGTTTTTATAATGCTCTCAGATTTGTAACTTATATTTTTATACTAACTAAGAGTGCTATTTTATACTTATATGAGTATTTAATATGTATAACTATAGTTTAACACTCATAAAACTGTATTCACAAATGAAATTCTGCTGATAAAAACGACCATGGTCATAAAATTTAATGTCAAAATCATGGGAGTCAGTCCTCGCTTAATAAATGCTAGTCTATTGTGTTTGTGAATACGGCTACCTAGCTTAACTTTAAATTTCACCAAGTTATACATTTGACTGAGTAGTTGCAAGATTTCGAACTGAATTAAAATGGTAGGGGTATTTATTGGTTTATTTTGAAAGTGTAATTTTTATTTGAACAAAAAGTCATTTTCAGTCAATATGTAGAAAAATGCATTTGTATAATTCTTAACGTACGATTTGGACTGTTTTATTTGATGAGAAAAAATTGTATTCTGAATGCACTCTTAAACAAGCACATCAATTTTACGTAAAATAAATTAGGTTTCTAAGCTATGAGCTTAAAAACTTGTCCACAGACAGGATTTTGCATTTTTATAGATTAAATTAAAATTATTTACATACTTATGTTTATGTGTAGGTTATTGTTTTTCTTTTCGAATAAACAGTCCTGAAATGATTTTGAAAACAGTATTTTTATACTAATTTCTGATATAGTTTAACGCTGTTTCTACTAAATTTATGTAAGATATGAAATAAATTGTATACAATTGCATAATTTGAGTTTTTATTTATAAAAATTTAAAACATTTAAACATAACAATTTGTCTAATACATGTAAAAAGATGTCTTTTATAACTTAATGTCTTTTATATAGGTAACTTAACACTAGATAAAGTAACGGTTATTCTCAGTAGTTTCTAGTATAGTTTAAACCGCAAACTACTAGGAATAAATACAATATAAACTAAACATTATAACATTAGTAATTATGACTAGCGATGTCTTTTTAAAAAACTTGAATCTTACATATAAGTACTTGTTTTTTGAACAAGAATAACAAGTTTAAATAACTATTAAATATAAAACTGTCTATTTCTGTACAAAATGTTTCGTATCACAGTTTATACATCTTGATGTGACCACGCCACGAAACTAACAAAAGTTATTTATTATTATTTGTAATATTTTTTTTTATAGCATTATAATATTACCGTCTTTTATGATTTATTTATTTTCAAGTGAAAAACTTCGGTGGGTGTCAGTTTGAGGAAATTCGACTTTATAACTTTTGTTACACGTTTGATCACAACTCTGGTTATTGTTATAGCTTAAGTTATTATGGTAATAGTAGCCTTTGGCCAAGTCAGGGCTTTAACTTAAACTAGAACATTGAATGGCTCGCGAGCACGACACGTGTCACGCCCGGCACATGAGTGTGCGCTGGTGACATCAGACATCCCGGCGTGCGTGTCGGTAGGCGACATGTTTCCTCAGCGCGTCCCGCGAGCGCGACACGTGTCCGCCGGCGCGGCACATGAGTGTGCGTCGGTGACATCAGACATCCCGGCGTGCGTGTCGGTAGGCGACATGTTTCCTAAGCGCGTCCTGCGAGCGCGACACGTGTCCGCACGCGCGGCACATGAGTGTGCGTTGGTGACATCAGACATCCCGGCGTGCGTTTCGGTAGGCGACATGTTTCCTCAGCGCGTCCCGCGAGCGCGACACGTGTCCGCACGCGCGGCACATGAGTGTGCGGTGGTGACATCAGACATCCCGGCGTGCGTGTCGGTAGGCGACATGTTTCCTCAGCGCGTCCCGCGAGCGCGACACGTGTCCGCACGCGCGGCACATGAGTGTGCGGTCGGTGACATCAGACATCCCGGCGTGCGTGTCGGTAGGCGACATGTTTCCTCAGCGCGTCCCGCGAGCGCGACACGTGTCCGCACGCGCGGCACATGAGTGTGCGGTCGGTGACATCAGACATCCCGGCGTGCGTGTCGGTAGGCGACATGTTTCCTCAGCGCGTCCCGCGAGCGCGACACGTGTCCGCACGCGCGACACGCGTGCCGCCGCCCCGCGTGAGTCTCCATGTGCACGCGCAGGTTGTACTGGTTCGATAGCACCTTGTTGCAGATGGAGCACACTGAGTTCGGAGGGCGGTACTTTTTGTCGTAGGGGATCGGTGGTTCTGAAACATGGATAGGTATAATTCGTTTAGGCATAAATTCAGAGTTTAAACTCGGCAGAGGGTAGCGTATACGGGCTCAAAATTATGGTCATGTTAGTTCGCGTTGAATTAATTAAATTGTTATTACGAAATCCATCCGTTCCGTTCATTGAGGTAGAACATTGGTAAAATATAATTTAGAATTAAGTCAGCTTATCCTTTGATCAAGTAAAAATATAGAATGTTAAGATCAATTTGACTGGCTCAACTGAAATAATCATAATGGTTCGAGAGCTGACTGTAGGAACTCCTATACTATAAAGTGCAATTATGAACTAACGCATTCACAGGGGTATGGGTTGAAACAAAATATGAATTGGGTGGATTAGACAGGGGTTCGTCTTTTCATCATCATCATCTCTCCTGAACCTTAATACAAATATATTTATTTGCCAAAAAACACAAGTTACAGTGGAATTACCTGGTGGTCCCCGCACGAGGCAAGCCTGTATCGCGGGAGGCCGGTTTACAATAAAAACGATTGCTGAATTATTAGGATATCAAAGCACAGAAATAAACAAGATAAATTTACCAAAACCATGACAGAAGCTAATTTCTAAAAATTAAAAACAAGTTACTAAGAGATAGTGAGTATGTGTGTGTGTGAGTAGTAGGTACCT
Organism: Scotopteryx bipunctaria; assembly: GCA_949320045.1. Classification (NCBI taxonomy): domain Eukaryota; kingdom Metazoa; phylum Arthropoda; class Insecta; order Lepidoptera; family Geometridae; genus Scotopteryx; species Scotopteryx bipunctaria. The sequence continues at coordinate 1,716,538 of OX439459.1, read as the reverse complement.
AAGCGTGGGAGGGTTAGCCTGTTCCCCCCAGTCTCTTAAGAGTCTGGTTATCCCTAAGAGACCTTATCCCACATGTGGAGCCGTCAGGTTTTTATTCAATACGTCCCTATCTTTCCCCAGTACTAACTCTATTACTAATTATTTCTCTTACTAATACAGGTACTTAATATTTCCTCAATCCATTAGTTCTCCACGTTTTCAGGGGTAAGTATGGAAATAAAAAACGAAGGTGCTTACCAATATTAGGTGTAGGCGCAGTAATCGTCGGGTTTCCAATCTTATGTGTACTGTAAAGATTCTGTACAATCTGGTCGAGTTTACTCAGTCTATCCTTCTCACTCTTCACAGCGAAGTCATAGCTGTCCTTTTCTAAGTTCGGCGATAGGATTTCGTCGTAGAGTTTTGAACTATTCGAGTTTTCATTGGGTGTGGTGGGTTCATTTTTTACGTCTAGGTTGATCGGAGAGTTTGTTTGTTCGTCTTGCGGTTCGGTCTCGGTCGGTGTTAGTGTAGAATTCTGGAAAATAATATAAAAAATATTTTTTTACATTGATACTGTTTTGCTGCACAAAGTCATCGAAATCATTACATATCTCTTAACTGCTTAAGTTTTTTTAATGCTATTTGTATTCCAACTTCGAATCCATGTTACGATTAGAAAAGTAGCTACCCACACTAATGCTTTCTTAATTACCTTTTTATGACTACAAACATCAACCTAATTGAACGGATACGAATAACTGAAAGATCATTAATACAAGTGAGTCTGGTGTATTACCGTGTCAGCGTCAGTGAGTCCCGAGACTCGGAGCGTCTGCGCTAGCCGCAGCAGTGAAGGCAGCACTTTCTTCGACGCCGTCACCTCCCCCGTGTACATGAATGTAAGCAACAGTCGCAGTTCAGCCACATCGCAGCTCAGGACTACGACCAGCGTGTTATCAGCCTCCACTTCCTGTAACAGGAAATTCAATGTGATCTAAAGTCAGATTGCTCCACCTGAGTTCTCTGTTTTTTTTTTATCAGGACTTAGCCTCACGACATGTACAAGAGGACACGTACAGATCAGAAACATCGCGCAGATCCGCAGGTTTAAAATCGTTGACCGTAATGTCGATTCGAAGGCCACTGCCGTTAAGATAGACAAGTTCCCTAGTGATAGCTCAGTGTAGAGGTAGAACGTCTTCGCAGAATAAAAAAGCAGATCGCGTAGACATAATAAAAATCACACCGATTCGTACATCCCCATTATACAAGGTATCATCCCAAGATTCCGTTGATTGTCCAATGATTACCTTGAAAAGTTGTGCGAAATACTGGCTGCATGATGCTAGAACTAGTTTGTGAGCTTTCACAGAAGTCCCGCTAGCGCTAAGTGTGACGTCAGTCAGGGCTCCAGTGCTCAGCATGCGCCCGAGGGCTCCAATCACGCTGTTCTATACATAGAAGAAAATATAGTTGGAGGTAAGTGTATTTAAGATATATTGTATTTTATTTACTAGCCTTCGTTGGTCTTTTATGATAAGAAATTCAATTAAATCATAGTCCAAAATAGTTTCTTCAAGACTGAATATACTTTATTATTAATTAATTAACTGTGATGTATTTGTGTAAAACATTACTCAGTGATTAAGTTTGTATGTTCTGTAAATTCTTTCGGTGGGTGCTGTGTATACTCTCTTAAGTTTTCAGGTATTATAAGTACCTGGTACAAATGACCTGAGAGAAATAGTCAAATTGCAGAGAACATGTATACACCACCTGATAAACGACAATTTTTTCCATGATTATTATTTAGACTGGTTTTACTTATCACCTCCCAGCTCGCATCAGTGTACAGTGCACGAAAGGAGCCTTTGAGGCGGACTTTAAATCCTTTCACCAAACTGGTTCGAAAGAACTGGCAGTAGTAGTAATAATAGTGTACAGTGTTCTAAAACTATTAAAAAGATATAACCTATTCTTATATTAATGGCTATTCATCCGAACCAGACACTTGCAAGCAATATATTGCCAAATTGGTAATGTGTGAGTGTAGCGCTATGCGATTAGTGCTTGTCAGTCAACTGCGACTAATAGGGTGTGAGTATTAGGTAGGTATTTGCTAATTGTACAAATCCTAATGACGAGCTAACTTTTGTATAAAAAAAAGGTTTATTTTTTCCTAAAACTGTTACACTTGTTTAATTTTGTAAGACGCGTTTATGACTAGTTCAATAATTTCGATTTAAATTCCGAATAAGAACTTGCCTGTAGCAAAAAAAGTAAGTTCGTGTGAGCTAGTGGCCAACTCTTGTGACGGAGTTTTTAAGCCGCCTAAAGGCCTCCGTCGTGGCTTAACGATTTAAAAGCCGCGACCGACAATTTAACGTGCCTTCCGAAGCACGGAAACTCTGCTCGTAATGCCACTTGCGGTTACCCATCCAAATTGTGACCGCGCACAACGTTGCTTAACTTCAACGATTAATCAAGAACGTCTAAGCAAGCTACCCGACGAGCACTTCTTAAATATGACATTAGAATTTGGCATATAGATAGAGAATTTGCGACAAGTTTTTGTGATAATATTGAATCTACCTCTAATGATATGGTATATGTAATAAAAATAAATCCGTCACTGACACAATCAAACAAGTAGGTCACACACAACTCAAGATATAAAAAACCTCATAATCAAAATACCTACTTTGGATTCAGGTGTCAATTTCATGGTAAAATTAAGTTATGGAAAATACTATGTATTATCCATTTTTATTTGTCTTTTTTTGTACTAGATGGTGTTTTCAAACGACGGTTATCTCTCGGTCTATAAGCAATTTGCCTAAATAGCATGCATACTATGCGATGTAGTTAGGATAATATGCTAATCTTATTTAGGCTAAGACACATTCATACGTTTACCGTTATCTAAACAAAATCAAATATTTTACAAACGCAATTTGTTTTTATTCTTCGAAACAGACCACATTTTAATTTAATATTGCGTAGGTTGTTTTAGTAACTTCAATGTTCCGTGTAAATCTTTCATCAAGGTATTTTTTTATATATTCTATATAATTATGTAGGTAATGTAATTGTCTTAAATATCTAGGTCTGCGCACAAACTTTTCCGTTCACTACTAAGGCCTTAAACCATCTATAGTAAATGATTTATAATACAGCGCCAGGAGGCAACTTTTACCTTCACAAACGGGACGCTATAGTACCCGGGACGAATTAAGATGGAGTAGGCTTGCCCAGCACCTATTCCATCCTCTCAGCTTAGACGGCCTTGTCCACAGGAAAGATTTCTCTATTCCGCTCAAGGTACGACAAATAAAACTTGAAACCGACATTGATTTAGTGTAGGTGTGAAACGGCTTAATCTATTTGTATTCTTGTAAAAACAAGTAAAAGAATATTCTGATAAAAATCTTTATTCGTGTTTTCTGTGCCTACGTTTACGTAATTTAAAAAGTAAAATATTCTGATTGCCCGATTAGGCAGCGGGCTCAAAGCTTATGTCAATTCAAATGGGCGAGCAACGTAGGTGGATTGAAGCGAATCAAAATGTGCGTGAAAACGTAAAACTGTGTACCTGAGTTGGTGTGGGCGTGTACAAAAAAAAATGTACTCACCTACCTGATGATTATGCCAGCGCAACGAAAACTGTTGTATATCATCGTAATCCATAACTGCACGACAAATAAGACAGGGCAAAAGCAAAGCAAAGCGATTTGACTCACTATCGTATCGGCACGCTCTCCGCAAGACAATAATATTGTTAACGAATCCAGGCTACTTTATTTTAGTCGGTACGCCTGGAAAACCTGTAGCCACCTATTTCTGGAGCTGATCTTATTTATAAATCCAATGACATTCAGTCAGTGACGCGGCACACATACCAAAACTCATCCAAAAACAGATTTAGTCCGCGCTCGCCGCAATGATTGGCATTGTTCGACTGTTTGCGCTAATTAGACATCGATTATTGTTTTTTTTTATTTATAATCTGTCTTTTGTTTGTTTTCAATTTTATACTCTTTTCTTTTAGCGATCTGATAGAATGGTTCGCAGTTAGTTTGCGATGTTTGACCTACTTTGAATTTTAAAAAGTTATTTCCCGCCTTTTGTTGGCAGTTTGTTTGTGTGAACTTTTTTAATTCGGTTAGAATTTTCGACGGAGTTCATTTTGTAATTAATGCAATAAATAATAAAAAGTTGAGATAAATTCACTTTCCGAGATATTTACATTTATAATGGAGGGTAAAAGTAAAACTGAAGATTTTGAGGATCCAGATTTCTTTACTAATGTGAAGAACGCAATTGAGAAAGAGTTGTCTAATATGCAAAAAATTGTAAACAGTATTAGTCAGCTCAGAGGTAAGATATAAGAGTAAGCCGTGACCACAACCTTTTTTGAGTGCTGGATCTGCGCCTGAATTGTTGTTGAAAACATTAAAATAACTCAAACGCGGGTTCGATTCCCGCTGCGGAAGAAATGTTTGCATGATCTGTAAATATTTCTTCCTTGTCTGGGTGTTGTGGTACCATGGTACTCGTAGTTTCTGATCCTAGTGTGTGACTGTTGGGTGTTATTTATTTATTAAAAAGGTGATTTTTGGCAGAAGATGAATGGACTGTGTGAAAGTTGACATGAGTAAGAAATAAATGTGTTGAGATGTTTTCTGACAGAGGGAAATGGCAGAAGAATACATAATGTACCGACCTCATCATCTTCCTGACCTTATCTCACTCTATGACGGGTCGGCACAGCATGATCCTTGGATTCAAGGTGTTTTATGACCGGCCGCCTGCCTGACGTCAACCCTCCTTGGGGATACTTGCTTATTGTATCTCATCATGTTGGAGAGGATACTATCCCTTAATCGACTTTTACGATATGCTCGGGGAGAGAAGCAGCTGGACGCATTCTATGTTTTTTCTTTATGTGCCGACCTCATATAATGCGGGAAAAGGATGATAAAGAGTAGAGGTACTTTTTTGGCTGCCTCTACCTTTAATTTTATTAATTTCAGTTGAAGCTGCATATTTGGAGTCAGATCTGATAACGACCATTGATGCTTCGACCTGGAAAGACATATCAGAATTGATTGGGCTTAGCTCCCACTTGATGGACACAGGCTTTATAGAACATATGCCAACATTGTAGTTAAATTAGTTTTCTTTATCAGTTAATAAATTTAATTTCATCGATGGATGTTTTTTTTAATAATTTTCTAGTTCAATAAGTAACTTATATTTCAAACATTTTTTTTATTTGTGAGCATTTAACACAGCACATTTCAGCGTCAAACTAAGCAAAGCTTGTACTATGGGAAAGATGGCTGATAGAATAGGTACTTATTTACTTTTTATTTGTAAATACGAGTATAACACCCAGACCCGGAAGAAATATTTGCAGAACATGCTAACATTTCTCCCGCAGCGTGAATCGAATCCGCGCCTCTTGCGTCTCAGCCGAGCACTCGCCCGCCACGCCACCGAGGTCATCCAACTAGCTGTTGACCGCGACTTTGTCCGCATGTTTTGAGATGGTTTCTTATGTCGTTCTCCAGGATTCAATCTATCTCCTGGCCAAATATCGAAATCTGGAATATACATAGGTAAAAGTTGATTTTGCATTTTTAATATTAAGTAAAAATTATTAGACCCAGTAAAAACGGGTTGTGAATGATGATAATGATAATGGATCTGGTGCCTAGTACTTACCTAGGACTGCATAGACAAAGGTACCAAAAATGAATCAAAGCAGTTAGGAGGTATTTTACAGGGGCGACTTGCAACCTGTCTGATGTGTACAATCGTAATGTTTAGACGTGTCACTGACTACCCCCTGCCTGATACCGTCAAATATGCTGTCAATCAAATGTATTTTTGTAATATTTGTTAGGCGCTTTGGTTGGATGACCCTTTGAATGAATTAAAGGTCTAATGGAAGAATAAAAGATTTTACCACGTACCTAGGTACTGGATCTTTCTTTGTCAGTACAAAGTTAGGTCAATTACCCAGCTTTCATTATGCTCCTGTGCTCTACAAAGTATCTACGTTTTCATACAGGATTAAAGTTTTACTAACTCGCTAGAATCTAGATTCTACAGCTTGATCTAGATTCAATGGATACTATAAACTGAAGCACCTACGAATACCTTAGTCCTAAAAGTTTGGCTAAAATTGCATTAGTTCTAATGGAAGAGGTGAATAGTTGACCTAAAAGTCATACGGGCAACATTTATCGCTCTACACAGGCAACTTAATTGATTTTTGACTTAGGTTAACGGTTATAGTCTAAGTGAAAGTCAAAATTTCTTTATTCCCTTAAATAACGGGGATCATTTGGACACTTCTTAAATTTACGTTGCATTTACACTTCCTAACGCGACCAAACGTGGAAAATACAGGTCAGAAACCACGCTTGACTATTTTTTTTGGAAAATGATCGCGAAAAACTCGCAGCCACTCCTGATTCAAGTTTCAAGATGGATATGGTGTACTCTGGGAGAAAAGCAGCTGCATTTTATGTTTTTCTTTACATCAGCAGTAAAGTAAGTAATATAAATAGTTGCTCAAAATTGCCCGTAGGGATCTTATCGGACGGTTGTTAGAGCCATTGGTTATAGGTACCATGTTATACTAACCCACTAATATTATAAATGCGAGAGTTTGGGCGTTTGTGTTTAAATCTCGCCAAAACGGATTAACAAAAGCTGATTTTGATGAAACTTTGAATATAGGTAGTTCATGAACTGAACTAGCATGTAGACTACTTTTTATTCGGGCTTTACCTGCTATTATGATTGAAATGGGGTGGTATTAAGTATTATGTATTATGGGCTGAGCTTCATAGGTACATTAAATATTGCCCGTTGTTTCGCTTACCTATAGTTAATATAAGGTTAACTAATCAATCAAACTTTGTAGAGAGCGAAACATTGGTTGGGTTAGTTGAAAAAGGTTTTCAAAAACACTACTTAGGCACTAACTAAGACCTTTTACTATCTATAGTAGATGATTTATACAGCGTCAGGAGGCAACTTTACCTTCACAGACGCTGTAGTGCCCGGGAGGAATTAAGATGGAGTAGGCTTGCCCACCACCTATTCCATCCTCTCAGCTTAGTCGGCCTTGTCCGCAGGAAAGACATGGTCAATACGTGCGGAGCTGACTAAGCCGCGGGTTTTCTCACGATTTTCTCCTTCACCGTTTGAGAGTACTGGTAAAGCACACATACATTTTTCGCACAGAAAAATCCATTGGTACACGACCGGATTTGAACCCACGACCTTAGGATCGGAAGGCAGGGTCACCTACCAACTAGACCACCAGTGCTCTTTAGGCTCTTGAAAGCACTTAGGTAGGTATATTAAAAATGTAGTTTACCACCCTAAGCTTGAAATTCACTTGCACGCCATAAAACAAGGTGGATTATCCCTTGCAAATTATTCTGACAGTTACTTATGTTTGTATTGTCTTAGCGCTATTTTGGTTACACAGGAAGTTTTGTCAAATCTTCTAGACCACTTTTTTGGCTCCCTGTCAGGTATTACTACACTGTACATATTTTGATGGCCCCGTCTTCCAATCAGAAGGTATTGGGTTGAAATCCAGCTATGCACTTACAGTATTTTGTTTGTTTTTTCTCGCGGAATAGCGGTCTTAACCTCAATGGAAAGCATTTGTGAAAGTACCGGCCAAATACCTAGTTCAAAGACAAGTGCACAAAAGAAGCCTCTTGAAGTCGACTCGACAAATATAAGTGATGCCTAACCTAAAGGTATAAGTATGAAATTTATTAAGAATAAGAAGCTAACAATAGTTTCGCTACAAAATCTAAAAATAAACTTTTAGGACTTCCCGATTCTTTTTAAAAGGATTTTCTATGCGGCCGAGCGTCAGACTTCCAAGTTTTAGTCTAAATCTCATAGGAAAATGGTTCTTAAAGCGTTGGGATAAGGTGTTTAGCGGTTGTAGATGTAAAATTGGCTAGTACAGACGTGAATTATTCGGTCCAGAGAGTTTTCAGTGCCCCGAACGGTCGGTAGGGGGCGCTTTCGCAAGGTACTTTATGATGCTCTGCAAACGGAATTCTTACCGATTGAATCGACTAAAAATCGAATTGAATTCAATGTTCATGTGCAATGTGCAATGTGCAATGCATTTGTTTCGTTTTGAGCGGCCAGGTATGGGGCGGTTATACCAATGTTGGTCTAATCCTAGAAATAGGATAGGGTGATTCATATTCATTGTCACATGTGACATGTGATATGTAATCGTCATATGTTAACGATGTATGTTTGTGCCTCAGTTTGTGCCTCAATCACGCCATAACGGCTGAACGGATTTGAATGAAACTTGGAATAAACATAGTATTTGTGCTGGAGTAACGCGAACGAATATTAGTGAACTATAGTTTTTTTGGACGTTGATTCGATGGCAAGAACAACAATATTTTTTATATGAAGTTTGACTAGCTGTATGTAGCTTTTTTTTATTTGCTGGCAAGAGCATATTTAAACCTACGTATGTGCTTAAAATACCTAATAAAAACACCTACCGAGTTGCCACTAAGTGCGTTTATAAAATATTAAACTTTTTTTCATTACTTCAGTGCACCAATGGACATTTCTGTTTAAAAAAATTGTTTTATATTTTGGAAACTTTTGTTTGTTTTGTGTTGAATAAATTTTCAGAATTTTTTATTATTTTTTCATGTGCGCTATACCAGTAGGTACTCTCAAACAGTAAAGAAAAACGTCGTGTGGAAACCGGCATGTCGCAGAACCTAAAAAAATTGAAAACATTGTGTCAAGTACGTGAACTGTCACTGGTTCTTAAGAACTAGTAACAGTAGTAATATTGCTTCTTTTCATAAGCTTGATTTTTTGGAAAAAATTGGTAGGTACTATTTTTGTAATATCTTTACGCCATTTTCATCTCGCATTGAATGGCTAAAACATAACACGGAATTGAGAGGTGGAAACTAATTTCCATAACTCATCACACGTCCACGTAGAGGTAGGTAATCATGAAAAATAACTGAATTATTCCTCTTCGTAGCGTTTAGCCTGTTTCACTCGACTTTAGCTACTAATCGGCTTCTATTTTATATGCAATCATGGTGTGCAACTACATGCTTACAAACGTACTCTTATTTCCAGCACGGTAGATATCTTACGTGCTTTTTGTTTGATTTATGCGGCTTTTATGTCACTGCGGCCAAACAGAAGGCCTATTGTGATCACCACCGTTCTAAATACGTGCTTGCAATTATATTCTAAGCACGGTGGACATCCTGAGTGTCCGTGACTGTATCCCAAGCACGGTAGACATAATTACGTGCTCGCGACTTTATTACAAGCACGGTAGATGTCTTACGTTGTTCGCTACTGTAGCCCCAAACAAGGTAGACATCCGTACGTTCCTCAGATTATATCTCCAGCAAGGTAGACATCCTACGTGCTCGTCATTGTATTTCGATCACTGTATCTCCAGCAAGGTGGACATCTCAAGTGCTCGTGATTGTATTCCAAGATTTTCAGCGTCAAAGGGTCTAGTTACAGGCTTCCAGGCAGGGCCGGATTAACCCAATCAGGCCCCCTAGGCAATGCAATTCGCGGGGGAAAAGAAATTCGAAAAAAAGGAATAATATTGAGGAAGTACACAAATTTGCAAAAGAAAAAATCGTTCGATGAAACGTTTTTTTTTCTTGGTGCGTGCACGGGGCCCCGTAGTAGTCAGTTGCCTAATCAGCCTTATGGATAATCCGGCCCTGCTTCCCGGCTTGTCTACCTTTACAATGAGCAAGCTTGCATTGTGATTTTCTATGATGTTTACCTCCATTCTTTTGAGCACGTGGAACTAGTGCGTCTGAATGGAGTGAAATTACAAAAGATAACTGGTTAAAGTTACTCTGTGGCAGCGGTATGAATGCATAAATTCTCAATTGCTCACACTGTGACGGGTTATTTACGCTATCTTACGAAGCGTTTATTTTGCGCGCTTCGTATTTACCTACTTTCCATTTGATGCAGTTTTTCTGGTAATATAATGAATACTCTCAGAACATAACCAACTTGATAAATAAATAAATATTAGTGGACATTTGACACAGCAGCATCTAGCCCCAAACTAAGCACAGCTTGTACTACGGGAACCAGATGGCTGATAGAATACTTATATACTTTTTTTTGTAAATACATACTTGACATGACGGCCTCGGTGGCGTGGCGGGAGATTGCTCGGCAGAGACGCAAGAGGCGCGGGTTCGATTCCCGCTGCGGAAGAAATGTTTGCATGATCTGTAAATATTTCTTCCGGGTCTGGGTGTTGTGGTACCATGGTACTCGTAGTTTCTGATACCCACGACACAGGGAATCCTAGTGTGGGGTCAGGACTATGTATGTGACTGTTGGGTGTTATTATTATTATTATATTATTATTATTACTTAAAATACATAATATTACAACAATCAGACCCGGAAGAAATCTTTGCAGAACATGCAAACATCCAGCAGCGGGAATCGAACCCGCGCCTCTTGCGTCTCAGCCGTGCATTCGCCCGCCACGCCACCGAGGTCGTCAAAGTATACTGATATAAGTATACTACACCTACTTTGATTGAACTGATTTGGATAAAGCTTGAAAAACATAGAATGGGACCTTGAAGAGCATAATAATTTTTAGCTATGAGTAATAAATATACCAAGAAACTATTGATAAATTCGAAAAAAATTGGTTTAGCTGTAACAGTTGCCCACCCCGTTAATACGTGATAGTATGTATGTATGTTGCACCATAATAGTAAGTAGGTCCTCATAGTTTCTGATTAAAGTGAATCCTGTTGTAGTTTCAGAATTATGAATGTGACTGTTGGGTGTTATTCGAGGTGTTATTCTACCAGGATAAACTCTTTGTTTATGGTACAAAACAGCCTTGGAACAAAATATAACGTAGAAACGGCGGGAAAGTTGCTAAGTAACTTTATCTGTGGTCGCCCCGCTGATTTATGGGAAATTAATTAAGGGAACGATAAATTAACGAAATGTTAAACATTTAATGAGGTCACAACTTGAGGCGATAAAGCTCTCAAAGTGTTAATATTTCCCTAAAATTATACTTAAATTGTTTTCATGTTTCTTTCATTTTCATACATTTAAGATGCAAACAGTGAATTTAAAAAGTTCGAAAACACGTTTCCATGACACGAAAGGAGACATGAAACGCACTTTAAAAATATGTACCATCTGTAATAGGTACTCGTAGGTAGGTACTGTTAGACTGGTAGGTACTCAAAGACTTTTACATTGTAAAATATTCCTATATTTATTTTTTAATAAAAATACATTTATTAACTTAAAACTACATAATACAAGTATAATTTACAAAATACAAAAGAAACAGTCGTCTATCTAACTATCTAAAGGCCGTTGCAAACGGTCTATAGCTAGCTAACCTGATCCAGCTCATCAGACGGTGGAAGCGTGCCCGAGACGCTGGCCGCATTGCCACGCTGAATGGCAATACTGATCTGTTAAGCCAAATAAGAACCAGCTATTGGATCGCGCATCGCTTCGACCCTGAAAGAATTTTGAAAACGCGGTGGGCACCCGTGCCCCATGGACCTAGGGCGAGACCCTAAGACCCCAAAAGGCTCAAATACATAAGCCCCATCGAGGCTTGCATATTTGCATATTTAATATATTAGGTAAATACACATTTTATGAAACATCACGATTCGCGCTCTCCCATAGAGTAAGACCTCCAGAGTTTGTCTGTCTATCGATGCCAAATGTCACTGTCAACTAGAGATGGACCCGATAGCTAGAGATGTGCGTGTTTGTTGGTAAATCCGCTTAATACATACATACATATTATTATCACGTCCGTATCCCTAATGGGGTGGGCATAGTCATAAGTAATCATAAGAAAACTTGCAACCACTCCTGGTGCAAAGTCCCAAGATATGATTATAAGAAGATAATATGATTCGATGTTCACTTTATTACATTTTTACTCACCGCTGTGAGTTAGCGACGGGAATTGCTGCATGGCTCGGGAGCCTTCCTTAACTAGTTCTAGCCAATACTCTGAAATCTAGAATCGAAAAGGCACTATTGATTATATCGTAGCGCTTTATACCTATTGAATATATTGGATTGTTTTATATCTGTGCTTCTACGGCGTAGTATTCGTAGCGCTGGTAAATTTATCGTAGACGTCTTCTATTATGTAAGGCTATCAGTGTGTACAACCATTTACCTTCACCTTTAATAGATACATCAAATGTTATAGTATTCAAAGTGAGACTGAAGAAATTATTATTGAAAAAGGCTTATTATTCTACCCATGATTATTTAAATGATAAAAATATTGACTTGTATTTGAATTACAAAAAAAAAATACATTATTATTATTAGACTTCGTGAAATTTCAATAAGTTAATGTTATATAATGAATATTGCATGCGTACTACGCTGAATATGGCTGCTCTAAAACTGCATCGCAAAACATCTGTACAAACCTATATTACGCAATAAATGATTTATGATTATGTTCTGAGGAATTGTTCGGATTAATTCCAGCCGCTGATTTCTTCCATCGAACACAGCGACAGTATAAATACCATCTATACTAAGTGAATGGTTGGCAGTACACAACTGTGCAGTTCACACGATAATTTCTGCCTCGCACAACTGCAGTTTGGAATCAGTTATCGCCAGCGGTATTTCCGAACCGATACGACTTAGGGACCTTCAAGAAACGAGCCTACTTCTGCCTCAAAGGCTCCGCAACGCACTTGCAACTCCTCTGATGTTGCTGTAATTACTTACCACCAAGTGAGCCTATGGCTCGTTCGCTCCCTCTATAGAAAAATACATTCAAACATAACATCATGCCTGTTAACTATATGGGTAGGCAGAGACCACGGATCTCCAAGTAATAAAGCTACAATATCAATTGTGATAACACTTTTGTCACAAAAAACATATTTACAAAACGATTTAAAATCATCTTAGTGATAAAAGCGAATGAAACTCAATAGATTTTCAGCAAATAAAATAAAATAAATAAAACATCACGGTAACAATGTAACTTCCTCAACAAAAAGCATTATAAGGCGTCGTAAAATCGAACACATTTATCCAAACAAATAAGAAAACAAAATACATTTTTGAGGCCATAAAGCTCCCTGGTATTGCTTGCTGTAAAATATTGCATTTGGTCACATTGTAGGCCATATTTCACTTCTTACCTCTTAAGCTTTAGTTTCCTGATAGCTGCCAGGCAACCATAATCGTCCCAATCTTACTAATATTATAGTATTCAATGTGAAGCTTTGTAAAGAGTGAAAAGCTTTTACTTTGTATGTGTGCAGTATTTTGTGTGTGCTCTTAAAATTACTCGTAATCTTTCGCGACAAAAAAAAACTAAGGCCATTTACCATCTATAGATGATTTATACAGCGTAGCGTTGATTTATATAGAGAGCACGGGTGGTCTAGTGGTAGTGACCTTGCCTTCCGATCCTAAGGTCATGAGTTCAAATCCGGTCGTGTGCCAGTGGATTTTTCCGTTCAAAAAATTTACGTGCGCTATACCAGTACTCTCAAACGGTGAAGAAAAACATCATGAAAGAACTGGCATGTCGTAGATATAAGAAGTTCGAAAATAGTTCGAAAAGGAGCCTTTGAGGCCCACTCTTAAACCTTTCGCCACACTGATTCGAAAGAACTAGTGACTCGACTAGATAGACAGCGTCACGAGGCAACTTTTGCCTACTCTAAGGCATGCTCAGCACATTACTACAGTCCTGACATATGCTTCATTCATTTTCATCACAGGTCGGACTAAATTGTTGGTGTTTTGGAGAAAGGCCGGGTCAAGAGTATTCAATCAACGAGCATGCATGAATAATATCGTGAAAGTGAATGAAGCGAATGATTTACTTCGGAAAAGAGCAAGACTTGCAACGGACCATGGAGAATGGCACACACAAAGGGAGGCCTAACCCAGCAGTGGGTGAAGTTGGGCTACGAATGATGATGATGAGGATGAATGAAGCGAGAGTAATTAGCATGTCAGGTCAGCAGCTAGGAAATCAAGACTTAAACATTAGACTTGAGGAAATTTTACGATTGGAAACGTATCTGTAGATTTTTGAAAAGGCTGTAACACGGGTCATTAAATTCCATTTTTATTTATTTATTTTTGTGTATTCAAATAACAGGAAACATTATACTTTAATGAACACTGGAAAGTTTAGAGTTTAGTTTTTTGAGACAGACGTTCACTTATTAAATTATGTTAAGTTAATGATTGTTGTGTTGCTATAATTGTCTTATCTTTATTTATTAAAAAATACCGATAAATACGTGCGAAGTCGACCAAGTCACGACACCTCACGATGTTTTTTACCACTTTACGTTTTTTACTCATACTTTACAAACTTGATTTATGAATTAGTTCCTTCGTATCTGTCCCCTTCTCTAAATTAATTACTAAAGATAATGGCTAGGTTATTGAATACGTGACTTATCTCAGACTTGATCCGGTGATCGACCTACGTCACCAGGAACACCGGATGAGTGCGGATAAACCCGGATAGAACGGGTCAATAATGATTTTTAAGCCATTATTAAGTGCTAGTTGTTTTAGGATAAAACTGAAGTAAGGTAATTAGGTGACAGTAAACAGTTGTTCAAGCACCAAAGGAGATGGTAGACGCTTTGATAGACGCTCTTTAAACCCTTCCTGTTTATTATAAATGCGAAAGTGTGATTGGGCGTTTGTTGGTTTTTGGCCATCTTTCGTACATTAAGAAAGCAACGAATCGACATGATGTTTTGCTTATTTTAAGTTGAAGTTGTTATTTACAAAATAAAGTATTCTATCAGCCACTCCTGGTTCCCATAGTACAAGCTTTGCTTAGTTTGGGGCTAGATGACGCTGTGTGGAATTTATGACGGCCTCGGTGGCGTGGCGGACGGAGCTCGACGCAAGAGGCGCGGCTTCGATTCCCGCTACAACGAAATGTTCTGCAAATGTTTCTTCCAGGTCTGGGTGTTGTGGTACCATGGTACTCGTAGTTTCTAATACCCACGACACAGGGAATCTTAGTGTGGGGTCAGGACTATGTATGTGACTTTTGGGTGTTATTTATTATTCATTTATTTTAACAGTGGAAGCCATGAAACTGATATGCTGTTCTGAGGTAGAAACAGTTGTAAAATTCACGGCCGGATTTATACGCACGGTATAACGGCAGGCCTTCTGTGTTACCTTTCACCAATCTAATCAGAATAAAACCAAGTGTTACTGGAAGTCGTCAAAACTTGTGGGTAAAGCTGTGAATCCATTGCGGCGCACGGATGTAACCCACGCCCACGGTGCATATTTGATGTGCGTAGCGTGGCCGTGGTAGAAAGAAGATATAATAGATACAAGTGACTCCACTGCATAAATTGACCCAAGCCTACTGCCGGTAAAACTCGATTCATCCGCACCTAGCGTGCTCTGAAGGATACATATAACCCACGCCCACGACCAGGAACACCGTGCGTAGCGTGCCCGTGGAAAATACAGGCGTGACTCAGTTGAGTTACGCTCCAGTGGGAGCGTACGGCTAGCTGGCTAGGCTATACACAGAGTGTGGGCGTGGGTCACATCCGTCAGAGAAGTCCTAATATATAACTCTTACGTTACTAAGTAAACAAAATAAATAAATATTTGGGGACATTTCACACAACGTTATCTAGCCCCAAACTAAGCAAAACTTGTATGGGAACAAGATGATTGATAATATACTTCAAATTTTTTTTGTAATTACATACCTACCTAAACTTTGATTTTATAATCACTTTCCTGCAATATTGAATTTACTTTTGCTGTATTTTATATTGTATTAACCCGAAGGAGGTTTATGTGTTTGAGGTGTAATAATGATAAATATTAAATATTAGTGGACATTTGACACAACGCCATCTAGCTCCAAACTAAGCAAAGCTTGTACTATGTGAACCAAATGGCTGATAGAATACTTTATACTTTTTTTTTTGTAAATACACATACCTAAATAATACTACAACACCCAGACCCGGAATAAATGTTTGCAGACATACAAACATTCCTCACGTAGCGGGAATCAAATCCGCGCCTCTTGCGTTTCAGCCGAGCAGTCGCCTGCCACGCCACCGAAGTCTTCAACTGTTACTGACTGAATGATTCACTTACGCATAGCTTTAGCCATAAGTCCTAGAAGCATGAAATTTGGAGACTCTCTTATAGTATTTAGAAAGAAATTCCCGAAATTCAACTCCTAGATGACGTAGCGTGAAGATAAAGTCTATAAAAAAAAAACTTCACGAGCTAAACACACGAGTTTGGCTTCTACATGGGCCGAAGTGGGTTCGCGACTTAACAGATTGGCTCAGTTAGAGCAAGACAGAAGCGTTAGAAAGAGTCGGAGGATCGACATATGTAGATGCCAGATTAACGACGACTGATGTTCGTGGAGTTAATTTAAGTTGAACGTAGGTGTACAGGCACACGCACAAGTCTTGGACCTGAATAAATATAATATAAAATATAAATATAAATAACACCCAACAGTCACATACATACTCCTGACCCCACACTAGGATTCCCTGTGTCGTGGGTATCAGAAACTACGAGTACCATGGTACCACAACACCCAGACCCGGAAGAAATATTTACAGATCATGCAAACATTTCTTCCGCAGCGGGAATCGAACCCGCGCCTCTTGCGTCTCTGCCGAGCAATCGCCCGCCACGCCACCGAGGCTGTCAAATAGAACTTTAGATAATCTCCGCTCATGACGTTCTGTAATATATGTTCTCTTTATTCGGACCGTTTCCATCCCGGCGCAAAAGATAGAATAGTCATGAGAATGGGGAAGTTGGTGATGAAGACTCTTTGACAAGCTATGGAATTAAAAGAAAATATTATCATACATAATTACGGGGTGGGCTGTCACAAGCTCACAAGTAATCATAAGAAAACTTGCAGCTACTCTTGATTCAAAGTCCTAAGATGGATATGGTGAACGATGGTGACAGCTGATCGCCTATATAGATGGTCGGGATTACTTTTCCTGTAATTTTTTTTTTAGAAAAACGTTTGATCTCTTCGATTAAGTCACGTCTTGCCGACTTCATTTGTGATAGATGGGTTTTTTTATAAAGACTTCATGCATGGATAGAAAATGCATTCTTAATCATTGAAGTTTTTCCTAAGTTTTAAAACGCAATTCTAGGATGCTGAGCACTTGTACTTGCGCCTGTACGCCAACCTCAGCGGTGCCCAGGGACCCACAATAAGGCTCGCACAAGTTATTCCACGACTTACCTCCGTTCCACTTAGATTTATTATAATTGTCTGCTGCCCCCAAGTTTACTGAGTTCTATTAATTTAGACTAGTTTCGCCGCAACTACATAGTTGTAAAGTTTACTTTACAAGTGGGTTATTGCAATTGAGGCTTTTGTGTTCGCCACATTTGTTCTCACATGTCACAAGGCAATACTTGTAATACTGCTGGACTGGAAGTAAAGAAAAAACAGAATGCGTCCAGTTGCTTCTCTCTCCGAGCATGTCGTAAAAGTCGACTAAGGAGTAGTATCCTCTACAACTTGATGGACTTACATGGGCGATGGGCTGATCACCTGTCACCATTGTTCACCATATCCATCTTGGGAGTCTTGGATCAGAAGTGGCTGCAAGCTTTCTTATGATTACTTGTGATTTTGCCCTACCCGTTAGGGATACGGGCGTGATAATATAATATGTATGTATGTATGTACAAGGCAATACTAACACCCAAAATATTTTTCAACATTCTAACAATCGAACCCGCACATCTCTTGTTTCAGCCGAATACCTCACCCGAGTAGCTATACCAGTACTCTCAAACGGTGAAGGAAAACATCGCGAGGAAACCGACATGTCGTAGAACCTAAGAAAGTTTGAAAACATGGCGTCAAGTGCACGCGCACTTTGAATCCTCTTACTACACTGGTTCAAAAGAACTACTGATACGACCAGATAGAGACCTACACCAACAAGACACTAAAGCGACCGCGCTGACGTTGGTAATTCTTTCCATTCTATTCCACCACCAATCAGCATCATCATCTTCCTGCCCTTATCCCACTCTATGTGGGGTCGGCACAGCATGATCCTTAGACCATGCGGTAAGAGTTTTGGCTAAGGTGTTTCATGACCGGCCGCCTGCTTGACGTCTACCCTTCTTGGGAATACTTGCTTATTGTATCTCATCATGTTGGAGGATACTATCCCTTAGTCGACTATTAACATTATAGATTACTATTCTACCACCAATATATATTCGTTACCAAACAAGAAACACTTGGCCACCATTTTATAAGGACGAAACCGGCAACAATAAAGATCAATTATGGTCATAATTCATAAGCCCCTTAAAGTAGGCCAAAGATACCAAACCCTTGCAAACTCCAATCTTCGAACATCAATAACTTAGCTCTACTTTTCACTGCTTTTCATACGGTAAGCGTTATAAAATCCACATTATTTGAGAAGGGAACTTTTGGTAAACAGCTCGCTATTGTTCGCTAATTCGTTTGCCTGTAGTACAAGGTACTGACGATCGGTATTGATAGCTAGCTAAAGCTAATTTGAAGTTGTGAGAGCAAATCAAATCAAATCAATTTATTTCCTTACTAGCCGTACGCGGCTTCGCTCGCGTGGTATCCGGATATAAAATAGCCTGTATGTTAATCCAGTACATGTACTATGTATATTCCAAGTTTCATTTAAACCCGTTCAGCCGTTTAGGCGTGATTAAGGCACAAACATTTAAACATCCAAACATCCTCACAAACTTTCGGATTTATAATATAAAGTAAGATTTGATACAATTTGTACACTAGGAAGAGTCAACATAAATTAGCCGACCAAAATAGTCTTTTTATCCTGGTATCACGCGAGGTTCTTTGGATGGATGACAATAGTTTGATTTGATCCTGATCCTTGACGACCTCGGTGGCGTGGCAGGCGAGTGCTCGGCTGAGAATGTTTGCATGTTCTGCAAATATTTCTTCCGTGTCTGGATGCTGTAGTATTATGTATTTACAAAAAAAAGTAAATAAGTATTCTATCAGCCATCATGTGCCCATAGTACAAGCTTTGCTTAGTTTGGGGCTAGATGGCGCTGTTTCAAATGCCCACAAACATTTTTTATTTATTTATTTATCCTCATCTGCTCATAACATGATACGTGAGCTCCAATCCGTCGACTCAGCGTCGTGAACATCTCGCGGCAGTTTTCCGGCAAATTTCGGCAAATCCTGGCATTTTCCGGCAAATTCCAGCCAATCAGAGGCAGCGCTGCTGCGCGGTGTCACCGCTATTGTCTCGCTTCGATTCATCTCAATTAGGTTACCTCTATGTGACTTGCGAGGCGATAATTTATCAAAGCCTTATTAGAGGGAGTATGCAAGCTCATGCATTGCTGGGTTGTTCATTAAGAACAACGTTCACTGTGTAACTTCTTAGGTTTACCTACGGCGTGCCTGTTTCCTCAGTGTTTCCTTATACCTTCTGAAAGAATGTCAGAGGCCTTAGACAAGTCACTTAGAATTTAACAAGGACGCTACACTTCTGACTTCTCTGCTGGGCTGGGAGTAAAGAAAAAGCATAGAATGCGTCCAGCTGCTTCTCTCTCCGAGCATGTCGTAAAAGCCGACTAAGGGATCCTTTCCAACATGATGGACCATCTACATGGGCGATGGGCTGATCACCTGTTACCATGGTTCTTAGGACCAAATCAGAAGTGGCTGCAAGTTTTCTTGTTTACTTGTCACTGCCCACCCAATTGGGATACAGGCGTGATAATATGTATGTATGTATGCTACATGTATTCGTATGGGATTGTCATAACGATCGCAAAATTACGTGGTGAAATGGCGATCTCAATTTCAGTCCCATACATTTTGGTATCATCCAGTATCATCGTTAGACGCAAAGTGATTTGGCTAACACCTCTGGTATTGAACACACATTTTTTGGATAGAAGAATCCACTGGTACACTACCCGATTTGAACCCACGACTTCATTATGGAAAGGCCTTCCTCTAGACCATTTGCTCTCAAATTCTCAATGAGTTCTGACAACATGTTAACTCCAAGCAATTTATGATAGGTATCTACAGAAAGCGAGGCTCACAAAATTTTCTTCGTCTCTCCTTAGATATTCAAAGTAGGTACGCGTGCCTCTTGGGTGGAGCTCGAATAAAGTCTCATAACATTCAGTGTTTATCTAAGCATTCGGTCCAATTTAAAATTCAGCAAACATTATTAAGCAAAATCAAGCGAAATCTCGAAGTATGCCACACATTGGGGGCGTAACCTTAAATTACATTTGTTAGTGCTTCCACGGTAAATATGGCCAAATAGTTGGCATAGCACGGCCCGCAGTCTGCTTATAAACAGCTCTATAACTGCTGCCTTGATTGGCTGGGGCGGCAGAGACTTTAAATTCATCATCTTCATTATCTTCCTGCCCTTATCCCACTCTATGTGGGGTCGGCGCAGCATGATCCTTGGATCACGCTGTAAGAGTTTTGGCTGAGGTGTTTTATGACCGGCTGCCTTGCCTGACGTTAATCCTCCTTGGGAATATTTGCTTATTGTATCTCATCATGTTGGAGGGGATACTATCCTTTAGTCGACTTTTACGACATGGTCAGGAGAAGCAGCTGGACGCATTCTATGTTTTTTCTTTACTCCCAGTCCAGCGAAGAAGTAGGCAGAAACTTTCAATTAAACTAACGAAAAGAAAACCTACTTAATAAATAAATAACATCCAACAGTCACATACACAATTTTGACCCCACACTAGGATTGCCTGTGTCGTGGGTATCAGAAACTATGAATAGTGGAACCCAATGACGACCGACGACCTCGATGGCGTGGCGGGCGAATGCTCGGCTGAGATGCAAGAGGCGCGGGTTCGATTCTCGCTGCGGGAGAAATGTTTGTATGTTCTGCAAATATTTCTTCCGGGTCTGGGTGTTGTAGTATTATGTATTGTAAGTATGTATTTACAAAAAAATAAGTATATAAGTATTCTATCAGCCATCTAGTTCCCATAGTACAAGCTTTGCTTAGTTTGGGGCTAGATGGTGCTGTGTGAAATGTCCACAAAAAAATATTTAATGGACCCAAAATGGAAGCCCTGACTGTACCCTGACTTTATAGCTTCTTTTTTTTTATTCATTAAAGTTATGGAGCTAGGCAAGCAAGTTCGTACGAGCTAGTGGCCAACTCTTGTGACGAAGTTTTTAGGCCAACTAAGGGACTAAGTCAACTAAGGGATAGTATCCTTTTCAACATGATGGACCATATATCATCTACTTTGAATCAGGAGTGGCTGCAAGTTATCTTATGATTACTTGTGGCTCTGCCCAACCGGTTTACGGGCGTAATATGTATGCATGTAAAAAAAATAATTTACGTCTAAAAAGTGATCCTGCTATTGTGAATTCACTGTGGGCAGGCTAACCAAAGGGGATGGATACAATGGGAGCAAAACTAATACGAAACAACTGTGCATGCCTAGTATGCCTAGTAAAAAGCCTTAGAACTCTACTACGGATGCTAACTTAAACTAGAACAGTTCTATTCCTAGAAACAAATATCATAAACTAGCTTTCGCCCGCGGTTTCGCTAGCCTGATTTCCGGACAAAAAGTAGACTATATGTTATTCCAGCTCACATACTATGTATATTCCAAGTTTCAGTCAAATCCTTTCAGCCGTTACGGGGCGTGATTGAGGCACAAACATACATCCACACATCCTCACAAACTTTCGCATTTATAATATTGGTAGGATATGAATTGAGAGCGCCGGTGATCTCGCGGTAGTGGCCCTGACTTCCCATACTAAGGTCATGGATTCAAAGGTCGTGCAACAATGGATTATTCTGTTCGTAAAATGTATGTGCGTTATACCAGTACTTTCAAACGATGAAGGAAAACATACCGTGGAATCTTCATCATCATTTTGAAACGTGTGTCAAGTGCACGAAAGAAGCCTGCGGCGCACTTGAAATCCTTTCATCACATTGGTTCGAAAGGAAAACTACCCTTCTAGTGAAGAACGCAGTAACTAGCATTTTTTGACAAAAATTACTTAGATAAATACGCGGAATCGCCTAACAAAATACAACATTCTGTTCTCACTCACGTATCAAAATATATTTGACATAGTTACTGCGTTCTTCACTAGGAGAGCAGAATAGTGATTATGAAATAGTACGTAGAAGAGACCCGTGGTACCTCGTGTTTTCGCATGTTTTGTTTACGTCATAAGCGGGCAAATAAGTAAATTAGTATGTTAAAATACCCGAAATAACCGTACGTTTCCAGGGATGATAGACTACGCTCATTATTTTACTACTATTTGAGTACAACTTCCGACAAATATTAATAAATTAAATGCGAAAATTTGTATGTTGGCACAAACATACAAACATCTACCCATTCTCGGTGAGATTTTAGATTTATAATTATAAGCTAAATATATAATACTTTTACGTTACTGGCTTACTGGTTTCCGGTCTCAGTAGCAGGCGAATGCTAGCCTGAGACGCGACAAATGCGGGTTCGATTTCCGGCGGCAGAAATATTTGCATGTTTTTCATTCCTTATCCTAACCATGGAAGGTACCCCTAACCCTTTTTCTTATGTTGAAGGTAATGTTTAACCTATTAATCTTTTCTCATTACTTGTTAGGTCAAGTCGAATCGACAGGTCTCGCATCAAACTTTAAAATAACTTTGAACTTATAAAACTGTTCAAATTCAAAAAGAACAAGCGAGGTAAGTAATTAAGTTCTCGAATAAGTTTCCGGGAAAGGGCAAGTTAGCTCTTAATTTCCTATAAAGTTTTTCTAGGAATAGGCACTAAGTAATATTCCTTAGGACGACCTCGGTGGCGTGGCGGGCGAGTGCTCGGCTGAGACGCAAGCGGCGTGGGCTCGACTTCCGCTACGGGAGAAATGTTTGTATGTTCTGCAAATATTTCTACCTGGTCTGGGTGTTGTAATAGTAAGTATGTATTTACAAAAAAAGGAATGTATTGTATTGCATCAGCCATTTGGTTCCCATAGTACAAGCTTTGCTTTGTTTAAGGCTAGATGGCGCTGTGTGAAATATCCACAAATATTTATTTTATTTTATTACTAGCTTTCGCCTGCGGCTTCGCTTGCGTGATATCCGGAAAAAAGTAGCCTATACGAGTATGTAATTCAGCACACATACCATGTTTTATTTTTCCAAGTTTTATTCAAATCTGTTCAGCCGTTACGGCGTGATTGAGGCACAAACATGTGTGTGCAGGAATAACATATAGGCTAATTTTTGTCCGGATACCACATGAGCGAAGCCGCGGATAATAGCTAGCCTATATGAACAGAAGAACATGTCTTTTGCTTCCTCCAACAGGGGGGAAAGCCAAAATTTCAATAGTGGTGTGAGTCGTATTATGCCTAGATGGAAACTTAGCGCCAACTCGAATACGGCTGGCTCCTATGTAATTAAGATGCCTGGAACAGAATATACAAGATAATATCCAGGAGAGAATAGTGAACACAGTGAGCGTTAAAGTGAGCGTAAGAGTGTGAGATTGAGTGTGTAAAGGAGAGGGAGAAAGCAAGCCAGGGTGAAAGGTGGAAGCGGAGGGGAGGACCCCCCCAAAATCGTACACGTCAAATTGAAAAATCTTCTAAAAATTTACAAAATATAAAAAAAGCAATTTTCTGCCCCTAGTCGCGATGCCAATGAAAATAGAAGGCTTCCATTTGTTTTATAATGTGTGCAATAAAATTGTATATTGTGTAATAAAATCTGATTTACTTGACATATTCTATTATTAGTGAACCCCCCCCCCATTTGTTTGTTTTTTTCGTGTTTCATGTCCGCTCTCCAGAATCGGCCCTAACGGAAGACCAGCGCAGTTTGTTTTTACAAACTGCATAATGCTGAGTTAGGGTCCGTTTTGCAGCAGCTTACAATATTATGTATTATGTAGTTTATAAATGTTGTTGCAAATAAAATACCATTCTATTCTAAAGTCAGTTATGTACACGCACTGAAGGCTATTTTTGTATACTAATGTTTTTTCTCCATCGCCCGAGATCATTATTCAGTTCTACTTGTTTCTAATTCTTTTGGTGGAACTGCAAATCTTCGCGGATAAGATCCTACTTTAATTAGCTTTTGTTTTTACAGTTACCTACTTGTCCCTCAGGGATTTAAGTCTAGGTTTGCTACAAGCAGACTGTATAGTTAGGTAGATAAGTAACTAAAAACATCTGTCAAAAAAACCTTATCTATACTAATATTATAAATGCGAAAGTTTGTGAGGATGTGGCGATATTTGTGCCTCAATCACGCCTTAACAGCTGAACGGATTTGAATGAAACTTGGAATAAACATAGTATGTGTGCTGGAATAACATATAAGCTACTTTTTGTTTGGATACCACGCGAGTGAAGCCGCGGGCGAAAGTTAGTTATAAAATTAATTTTGCATTTTGGAATCAGTTGCCGGCGTCTGTGTTCCCTTGGACTTATGAGTTATGACTGACACCTCGCTACATTGTAATCCTTGCCTAGACAAGCAAGACTAGCTCTTGTACTCACAAGAGCTTTCTCAATAAATAAAAAATGCTACATATAAATCCGATAGTTGAGGACGTTTAGAAGTTTTTCAACGTTTGAATAATTATTAACGGTGTAAAGTCTAAACGGATTTTGATGGAACTTGAAGTATTGATCGAGACTTGGAATAACCTATTTTTTTATCCAACCCACTTCGTCCCACTGCTGGAAAATAGAATAAACCTAAAGACATTTTATTGGATACTTGCCTCTGTAAATATGTCACTCATCAGTTTCCAATACTACTTAATGGTACAAAAGCTGAAGTCTAAAAGAGCTGAACTTTCCCCACTGAATACATACGGAACCCTAATTAGATCGAATGTCCTAATGTCATTATTTACGTTATGGGTCACGTGCTGGCTACATGAGCGGAATATCCTACTGGACGTAATAAGGAGGTGGGTGGGGGTTCAAATTCAGTACATATTATGGGCACTGTTCGTAGTCCAATTGATTTTTTCTGGGTGGACCATTAACACTTTTAAGACGTTTTAAAATTATTCTTATTAGGATTTTATTGAATAAAATACTTTACAATTTTGTTCGTAGAGTTTTTCTAGTCAGTTATTTCTACTCAGTGGGTTCTATGAGATGTAACTACATGAACTATTAATGAATAATACGTTTTTACTAAAAAACAAAACCGGCTTCAATACAAAATAAGTTAAAACTCCTTAGTATCATCCTATAGAAACTAACAGGTAGATAATTTTGTCAGGATATTAGTGGCCATCGACACAATTTCGAATAGAATTGAGTAAGAAAAAAGTAGGTGACTGTAGTGTATAAGGCTTTAGGTTTGAAACCTCACCTGGGCACTATAACGTCGAGTCTCTCGATCGAATAGCCAGTGGCCCCAGATGCCCCACTAGTAAAGTCCTAG
This sequence comes from Scotopteryx bipunctaria, assembly GCA_949320045.1. Taxonomy (NCBI): domain Eukaryota; kingdom Metazoa; phylum Arthropoda; class Insecta; order Lepidoptera; family Geometridae; genus Scotopteryx; species Scotopteryx bipunctaria. The sequence continues at coordinate 1,690,937 of OX439459.1, read as the reverse complement.
CTCCGGCTCTGTTCCATCGATTGTGCCGAATGAACGCAAGTCGCTAAAGATAAGTGGGTTCGTTTCTTGAGGGATTATGTATATTTGGATGTCATTCGGAACGTACGATGAACGCAGAAGAAATGTCATTGGATATTTTAGCTAAAACTTACGAGTACTAATCAAAACTTATTAAATTATTAACTTAAGAGCACTGGTGGTCTAGTTGGTAGTGACCCCGCCTTCCGATCCTAAGGTGGGTTCAAATCCGGTCGTGTACCAATGATTTTTTCTGTGCGAAAAATTTATGTGCACTATACCTATCAGTATTCTCAAACGGCCAAGGAAAACATCGTGAGGAAACACGCGGCTTAGTCAGACGTTCAGACGTCAGTTATTAAACACGATGATAATAATTATGTTATAAAGAGATGTTACAATAATTATTATTATTAGCTGCCGTCCACGGTTTCGCTCGCGTAGTATACGGATGAAAAATAGTCTATACGTTAATCCAGCACGTGTAAAACGTATATTCCAAGTTTCATTCAAATCCGTTCAGCCGTTTCGGCATGATTGAGGCACAAACATACCAACAAACTTTCTAAAGCGCGCGCAATGCGCACGAACGGACATACAAACACGTCCAAAACTCTTCCTATGAGTCGTGCTCACGAGAAGACAATATAAATAGCACGCCAACTGTTCGCGAACAGTGCGTGTACGTCCAAAACTGTTCTTTACCATGTTTCTAAGGGACCAATCAATCGATCGTCGATCGAAGGCATCGATCGATGGTAGAATGGATTAGTCGAAGTCGATCGATAGTTTCTACCACACCAATCGATCGATTGTCGATCGATCGATGGTAGAATGGATTAGTCGAGAGTTAGATCGACGTCGTCGATCAAGCTGCTTGATTAGCCGGAATATAGCCGGGGTTAACCAATGCCATCGACCGGCAATCGATCGATTGGTTAGTCGAACGGTATCCATCGATCAATTAAAGCTACCAGACCAGTCGATCAACTTCGATCGACGTTGACCTATTCCGTCGATCGACGATCTATCGATTGGTCTGGTAACACCCTGAGACGCACGCGAACCGTGCAGTTCGTGCGCTTGCATAAGTGTGGATTCTCTTTTAGGTTGAAGTTAATTTTAGTTTCACAGGAAACAAAACTGGACCACTTTCTTGGCCCATCGTATACTTATGCCTACATAAATAAGTTTGAGAGCGCTCCCTAACTTGTAAATTACATTTGTTTTGTTTGAATTTCATATGTTAATGATAACCGCAGATTTCTAAGGAAATTATGTTTTATCAGATTACAGAGAGGGGTTATAATAAAGTGGTTTTCTTTGTACTCTTAATATAATAATGATCTTGTTCTTTTTGCTTCTCTCCTCGAGCATGTCGTAAAAGTCGACTAAGGGATAGTATCCTCTCCAACATGATGAGATACAATAAGCAAGTATTCCCAAGGAGGGTTGACGTCAGGCAGGCGGCCGGTCATAAAACACCTTAGCCAAAACTCTTACAGCATGATCCAAGGTTCATGCTGTGCCGACCCCACATAAGAAGGATAAGGGCAGGAAGATGATGATGATGATGTTCTTTTTACTTGATTCTTGACAACCTCGGCGTCGCATGACGTAGCGCGTCTGCCTGGCTGAGACGCGAGAGGTGCAGGTTCGAATATCGGTGTGGACAATTTTTGCAAGTTCTGCAAACAGTATGTAGCCTAATGTAGCTGTTGGTTGTTATTTTGTTTTAATGTATGACTTGGTTAAGCTAAGGCTAAAATGGTACAAATTCATCATCACGTGTGTCAAAATCTAATATGATCGATGTACTATGCTACCTTTTACCTAATTACATAATTTTTACGCTTTAAAATTCAGTTGCCAGATTTGATCCGATAAACATTCCTATACATACATAGGTACATCGCTAGTTATAGCTTTTAAAATAAAATAGTTTCTTTGCTATCAATTTCTCGCCATCCGGACGTAAAACCTTTTCTAAAAATGTTACAATTCCACAAACGTAGTCCACAGATAGCATTAAGGAAACCACACCATGCCTTAAGGACGCTTCGGCTATAACAAAAAAAGGTTCTACTTATCTCTTATCAAGCCAAATCCTTAGAAAAGGGAACAAAAAATGCGTTCATTTTACGTTGACAACTGACGTCTACAAGGAACGTAAGCAAGCTCGTAATTGAGGCCATGAAGAGCCAAAGTGGCCTAACTACAGAAACAAAAGTTTACAGTATCAAGGAAAATATACATAAATAAATATTATTACGACTGTATGGGGATGGGCAGAGCTACAAGTAAACATAAGGAAACTTCTGATTTAAAGTCCTAAGATGGATATGGAGGACCATGATGGTGATCAGCCCATTGCCTGTATCATTTGGGAGCGGAATGGGCTGGTCCATCATTTTGGAGAGAATACTATCCCTTAGTCGTCTTTTACGACGTGCTCGGGAAGAGCAGCAGGTGTCCACCTGCTTCTATGCATTCTGTGCTTTTCTTTACTTCCAGTCCAGCAGAGAATTAGGGAAATATAAGCTCTGATTATTCATTATTGATCATACCAGTGCTGTGCTGCCAACTATGAAAAAGAAAATATTAATTTCATCGTGTGGCGCTTTTACTTTTATGCTACACCGAAAATTGGGCAAGTATTAAAATTTAAAAACATGCAGTTACGCCACTCTGGCTTTCATGGCCTCAATTGTGTTTCCAGGTAAGGAAACCGTAATAAATAAAGCAATTATAAATTAATGTTTCGTGGACATTTCACACAGCAACATCTAGCTCCAAACTAAGTAAAGCTTGTACTATGGGAACCGGATGGCTGGTATAATACTTATAACTTTTTTGTATAAACATAATTATACTTCAACACCCAGACCCGGAAGAAATATTTGCAGAACATACAAACATTTTTCCCGCAGCGGGAATCGAACACACGCCTCTTGCGTCTCAGCGGAGCACTCGCCCGCCTGGTGACCTCGTAGATCAATGATTATTACAATTTTGAATTTATTGTTCCCAGTTTGAACTAGAAAATCACAAAGATGTTGATATCACAATAAACGACCTATTTACTACGAAGTTAGTAGAATTTGATAAGAACTTCATGAATTATTTTGTTGTTATTTACAGAAAACCTTTGTCAACAACTCTATTGTTAAGTTGTTGACATTTATAACCTACAGCTACATAAATTTAACTTACGCGACCCCTTAACCTTAAGACTTGCCTAACTTTTTTGGATGTGTGCATACTTCTATATATAGGTAATAATTTTTATCAACCGACTTTAAAAAAAGGATCAATTCAGTTGTATCTCTTTTTATGTGCTTACCTCAGAACTACGTCTGAACCGATTTGGATTTTTTTGTTTGGAGGGTATATAAAGGAAAAAATAGGGGATTAATTTTTTTATGGACTCGAATTTCATCGTTGAAGTCGGTTTTCTTTTTAGTTTTTAAAACCAATTATGTAATGTAAAATGACGAAAAATATTCAATTATTTATGTAAACTAATATTTAACATATATTTTGGACGTTTTTGTTACCTTATTTAGCTGTAAGTATAATGTGTAATAAAGAATAACATAACAACATTGTTCTTTGTTCAAAAATATCGCGCTTTTTGACAAATCACAAACATCCGTCGTCCGTTAGTTAAGTATATGAGCCGGACATTACAAGTTGTCAAAGTTCGGACTGAATGTTCAATGCCATTTAAAGTGACCGCAGATATGAATGACAGCTGTCATTTGTCGAAGTACATCGCACGCATATAGTGTTGCGTATGAGATTACTGAGTCCATCATGGAAATGCTGACTTAGCTTTGGGTTAATAAGATAAGGTTACCGTCATATTACGCTGGTAATACAAAAATACACCTTTATTTTAAATGCGAACTACTTGCAAAAAGTGTGTACCTATGTGAGTAAGACTAAGTAATAATAATAGGGCCTTTTACCATCTTTAATAGATGATTTATACAGCGTCAGGAGGCAACTTTTACCTTCACTAAACGGCATTCTGTAGTGCCCGGGACGAATTAAGATGGAGTAGGCTTGCCCAGCGCCTATTCCATCCTCTCAGCTTAGTCGGCCTTGTACACAAGACATGGTCAATACGTGCGTAGCTGACTAAGCCGCGGGTTACTCACGATGTTTTCCTTCACCGTTTGAGAGTACTGGTATAGTGCACATAATTTTTTCGCATAGAAAAATCCATTGTTACACGACCTGATTTGAACCCACCACCTTAGGATCGGAAGGCGGGGTCACTACCAACTAGATCATCAGTGCTCTCAAGACTAAGTAAATCCTACTATATTATTAAGTGTGAAAGTTTGTGAGGATGTTTGTATGTTTAGTTACGCTACAGATGGCTGCTAACTCGACAGTGAATTAGCGACCGATACGCGCGGCTCAGAGTCAACCGGCGAACAGTCAGCCGCTCACTGTTCGTCTAATGGGGACACGGCCTAAGGCAGCGTCCTAATTGGCAGCGATCGTACGATGGCGCGATGCGTTTTTTCGTCTCCGATCAAAGTGATCGTGCGATGACCCAACAGGTGTCCTTATAGATACGATATCCTTCGTACCCATCAAACCCATCAAATCCATCGTACAATCGTTATTAAGCATTTCCTTTGCTCGCGCGATGACTTGCAAGCTTTAATTAAGACAATAAAGAAATGTGTGTATTTAATCTCGTCGTGCGACGAAAACGCATCGTTTGTTCGTACGATCGTTGCCAATTAGGACGCCGCCTTATATTTCGATGATGTAGGCGTATGGATTGACGTCAGTAAAATAGCGTCTGCCGGTTTCAGAAGGCTCTCTAACTCGGTTACTCAGTGGAATGATGGGTCCCCGTGACGCTGCTGGTCGCTGTTTGCGAGTAAACAAGTAACCGACGATATTACTTCAATTTCTTCGACGGTTCTTATCTACGGATGGTGTAATGTGACTCACGGATAAGCAAGATTGAGAGCAATTGAAACGTGTCTATATTATTAAATAGTGCTTCTAATTAGAGACTGTATGAGAGTGAATAAAGCGAGAGAAGCCAGGGCGTAGTATTTGAAGGTAGAGTGGAGAAATGCGTGATCTCTATGACAGACGTGACATGACTACGGCCTGATATCGTGTTATTACACACACGGGTCAAATGGGCCAGCCTTTTTGAGAGCATCTATGACATTTGAATGGATGTACTTACCTGGGGTTGTGCTGTGTGGGTCTAAGCTAAGCCAAATTCATAAGAAATTAAAAATAAGTACATATAATAAATACTGTTAGAGCAAATTCCCAACTTTAGTTCACGTTTCACAACTAGATGGCGCTGTCAAATCTGACCGGTTTTCTAGAACGCGCTATCGATGCGTTTTGATGTTTTTGCTAGGCTAAAGTTCTAAAATGTAATAAATTGACTCACATATAATACCACATATGCCTTTATTTGCCTCCCTTTCCCTCTCGGAGCTTGCCGATCAGTTTAGTTCAAAACATTGGTCCTCCGTAAGCCAGATTGGCACTAGATTATTAGGTGCCTAACCAGTAATAGGCAGGTAGGGAATAATAGCTGTACTCGCTGTGGATCGCAGCGGATAAGGTGCAGCTGAGACACGGTGGTGAAACCATACCCCGTGTTCTCTCGAGAGTGCATTGGATGGGGATTGCAGTGCAGTGTGTGAAGTGAAGTTCAGTGAGTCCATAGTTCACGTGAGCGCCGGCGCCGCTCACAGTTTATGAGATCAACGCAAAGGCTAGATCTGCCTTTTGCGAGTCCAAGAAGAATAAGAAGTCCAAGGTGTGCGGGGACATTGACCCCCCACGCCCCCAGAAGAGGAGTAGTCCAAGGTGTGCGGGGCTCATTGACCCCCACGCCCCCTGAAGAGGAGCAGTACAAGAAGTGTGGAGCCTGACCCCCACGCCCCCTGAAGAGCAGTACAAGGCGCGCAGGTTCATTGAACCCGTGTCCCCCGCAGAGCAGTCCAAGGAGTGAGGGGCCGCTGACCCCACATCCCTACGAAGAACAGCCAGGAGGTGGGCCTACAGTGCCCAAAGCAGCAGTCCAATGCGGGCGAAATCATTCGCCGCGCCTCCAGTCCAGAAGATCGGGGACGGTGCTACTACGCAGCTACAGCATCGTGTCGTGTTGTGTTTGTATTGTGAACAAACCGTGAGTACTCTTTTCGTTAACTTTGTAAAGTGATTTTTGCGTCATATTTAAAAGTACCTATTGTTGAGAACATCGAGCATTTAACTGAATAGAGGGGTAATGTTATTCGTTTTGTTCGAAAAATAATTCCGCCAAAACAGATCAGAACAGTGGGCCCGCCCCTGCGCTCTGATTGGCCGAATCAATGTCAAGTATTGAACTAGAGCTGTGCAATAAAATATTCATATCGATATCTATTCTAATCGATTCTAAAAATAAAAAATAAAAAAATATCGATAGCAATGTTTGTTTAGTGGAATACAAATAAGTTTAAATGTATTATGTTTATGTGTGTGTTTGTGCGTGTGTGTACGAAATAATAACTAGAAACTTTATAAAATGGAACTTCCATACTTAAAAAAAATATAGTAATAAATGAAATAAATTCGATAATCAAAGGAATCTTAAATATATATAAATATTTGTGGACAATTCACACAGCGCCATCTAGCCCCCTAAATAATACTAACTTTATTTATTAAGGAAATATAAGGTATAGCCTATCTATACTTTCTATACTAATATTATAGAGGAACGATTTTTTGTTTTTTTGTTTGTAACGAATAGACTCCGAAACTACTGGACCGATTTCAAAAATTCTTTCACCAGTACAAAGCTACATTATCAGGGTCCAGTATAGACTATAATAAATTTTCAAAAAAATTAGGGATCCGTAAGAAAATTGCAATATTGTAACCCAAGGTAGAAAACCAAAAATAGTTTTTAGCGTGTGGCTCCGAAACTACTGGACCGATTTCAAAAACTCTTTCATCAGTAGAAAGCTACATTATCAGGGTCCAGTATAGACTATAATAAATTTTAAAAAAAATTAGGGATCCGTAAGAAAATTGCAATATTGTAACCCAAGGTAGAAAACCAAAAATAGTTTTTGGCGTGTGGCTCCGAAACTACTGGACCGATTTCAAAAATTCTTTCACCAATAGAAAGCTACATTATCAGGGTCCAGAATAGGTTATAATAAATTTTCAAAAAAATTAGGGATCCGTAAGAAAATTGCAATATTGTAACCCAAGGTAGAAAACCAAAAATAGTTTGTGGCGTGTGGCTCCGAAACTACTAGACCGATTTCAAAAATTCTTTCACCAGTAGAAAGCTACATTATCAGGGTCCAGTATAGGCTATAATAAATTTTCAAAAAAATTAGGGATCCGTAAGAAAATTGCAATATTGTAACCCAAGGTAGAAAACCAAAAATAGTTTTTGGCGTGTGGCTCCGAAACTACTGGACCGATTTCCAAAATTCTTTCACCAATAGAAAGCTACATTATCAGGGTCCAGTATAAGCTATAATAAATTTTCAAAAAAAATAGGGATCAGTAAGAAAATTGCAATATTGTAACCCAAGGTAGAAAACCAAAAATAGTTTTTGGCGTGTGGCTCCGAAACTACTGGACCGATTTCAAAAATTCTTTCACCAATAGAAAGCTACATTACCAGGGTCTAGAATAGGTTATAATAAATTTTCAAAAAAATTAGGGATCCGTAAGAAAATTGCAATATTGTAACCCAAGGTAGAAAACCAAAAATAGTTTGTGGCGTGTGGCTCCGAAACTACTAGACCGATTTCAAAAATTCTTTCACCAGTAGAAAGCTACATTATCAGGGTCCAGTATAGGCTATAATAAATTTTCAAAAAATTAGGGATCCGTAAGAAAATTGCAATATTGTAACCCAAGGTAGAAAACCAAAAATAGTTTTTGGCGTGTGGCTCCGAAACTACTGGACCGATTTCAAAAATTCTTTCACCAATAGAAAGCTACATTATCAGGGTCCAGAATAGGTTATAATAAATTTTCAAAAAAATTAGCGATCCGTAAGAAAATTGCAATATTGTAACCCAAGGTAGAAAACCAAAAGTAGTTTTTGACGTGTGGCTCCGAAACTACTGGACCGATTTCAAAAATTCTTTCACCAATAGAAAGCTACATTATCAGGGTCCAGTATAAGCTATAATAAATTTTCAAAAAAAATAGGGATCAGTAAGAAAATTGCAATATTGTAACCCAAGGTAGAAAACCAAAAATAGTTTTTGGCGTGTGGCTCCGAAACTACTGGACCGATTTCAAAAATTCTTTCACCAATAGAAAGCTACATTATCAGGGTCCAGAATAGGTTATAATAAATTTTCAAAAAAATTAGGGATCCGTAAGAAAATTGCAATATTGTAACCCAAGGTAGAAAACCAAAAGTAGTTTTTGACGTGTGGCTCCGAAACTACTGGACCGATTTCAAAAATTCTTTCACCAATAGAAAGCTACATTATCAGGGTCCAGTATAAGCTATAATAAATTTTCAAAAAAAATAGGGATCAGTAAGAAAATTGCAATATTGTAACCCAAGGTAGAAAACCAAAAATAGTTTTTGGCGTGTAGCTCCGAAACTACTGGACCGATTTCAAAAATTCTTTCACCAATAGAAAGCTACATTATCAGGGTCCAGAATAGGTTATAATAAATTTTCAAAAAAATTAGGGATCCGTAAGAAAATTGCAATATTGTAACCCAAGGTAGAAAACCAAAAATAGTTTGTGGCGTGTGGCTCCGAAACTACTAGACCGATTTCAAAAATTCTTTCACCAGTAGAAAGCTACATTATCAGGGTCCAGTATAGGCTATAATAAATTTTCAAAAAAATTAGGGATCCGTAAGAAAATTGCAATATTGTAACCCAAGGTAGAAAACCAAAAATAGTTTGTGGCGTGTGGCTCCGAAACTACTAGACCGATTTCAAAAATTCTTTCACCAGTAGAAAGCTACATTATCAGGGTCCAGTATAGGCTATAATAAATTTTCAAAAAAATTAGGGATCCGTAAGAAAATTGCAATATTGTAACCCAAGATAGAAAACCAAAAATAGTTTTGGCGTGTGGCTCCGAAACTACTGGACCGATTTCAAAAATTCTTTCACCAATAGAAAGCTACATTATCAGGGTCCAGTATAGGTTATAATAAATTTTCAAAAAAATTAGGGATCCGTAAGAAAATTGCAATATTGTAACCCAAGGTAGAAAACCAAAAGTAGTTTTTGACGTGTGGCTCCGAAACTACTGGACCGATTTCAAAGGCAAAGGCTAGTGTGTTATAATTAATGAAATAAAGCTTTTTTTATATTAAGGAAAATAAAGGAAAAACTTGCAAAAATTTTCTGGAAGTTTATTGTAAAACAGTTCAGTAATTCCCCATAATATCTTACTGTGTTACTGTTACTGGTTTTTAAAGTGAATTAATTTCGTATAAATTCTTCTCACTGCTTGTTTCTCGTCATATTCAATAAAAGGTGAAAAATAATTCAGGTTTCTTTATTACAAATATGTCTTCCGGGTCTGGGTGTTATAATGTGGTGTATAAGTATAAGTACCTACCTAGTACCTACCTAGTATATAAGCATTCTATCAGCCACCTGATTCCCATAGTACAAGTTTTGCTTAGTTTGGGGCTAGATGGTTCTGTGTGATATATCCTCAAATATTTATTATTTATTTATTTATTTATTTAATTACAGTCATTAATAGAACAACCATTATAAATTTTAATTCAAGTAGCTGACTGAAATTATATTAATACTAGCTGTTGCCCGCGACTTCGTACGCGTGTAGTAGGTACATTATTTTGTTCTATAATCAATAGTTTTCACAGCGCACGCCGAAAACTATTTTGGATTTTCTACCTTGGGTTACAATATTGCAATTTTCTTACAGATCCCTAATTTTTTGAAAATATATTATAGCCTATACTGGACCCTGATAATATAGCTTTCTATTGGTGAAAGAATTTTTGAAATCGGTCCAGTAGTTTCGGAGCCACACGCCAAAAACTATTTTTGGTTTTCTACCATGGGTTACAATATTGCAATTTTCTTACGGATCCCTAACTTTTTGAAAATTTATTATAGCCTATACTGGACCCTGATAATGTAGCTTTCTATTGGTGGAAGAATTTTTGAAATCGGTCCAGTAGTTTCGGAGCCACACGCCAAAAACTATTTTGGATTTTCTACCTTGGGTTACAATATTGCAATTTTCTTACGGATCCCTAATTTTTTGAAAATTTATTATAGCCTATACTGGACCCTGATAATGTAGCTTTCTATTGGTGGAAGAATTTTTGAAATCGGTCCAGTAGTTTCTGAGCCGCACGCCAAAGACTATTTTGGATTTTCTACCTTGGGTTACAATATTGCAATTTTCTTACGGATCCCTAATTTTTTGAAAATATATTATAGCCTATACTGGACCCTGATAATATAGCTTTCTATTGGTGAAAGAATTTTTGAAATCGGTCCAGCAGTTTCGGAGCCACACGCCAAAAACTATTTTTGGTTTTCTACCTTGGGTTACACTATTGCAATTTTCTTACGGATCCCTAACTTTTTGAAAATTTATTATAACCTATACTGGACCCTGATAATGTAGCTTTCCACTGGTGAAAGAATTTTTGAAATCGGACCAGTAGTTTCGGAGCCACACGCCAAAAACTATTTTGGATTTTCTACCTTGGGTTACAATATTGCAATTTTCTTACGGATCCCTAATTTTTTGAAAATATTTTATAGCCTATACTGGACCCTGATAATATAGCTTTCTATTGGTGAAAGAATTTTTGAAATCGGTCCAGCAGTTTCGGAGCCACACGCCAAAAACTATTTTTGGTTTTCTACCTTGGGTTACACTATTGCAATTTTCTTACGGATCCCTAACTTTTTGAAAATTTATTATAACCTATACTGGACCCTGATAATGTAGCTTTCCACTGGTGAAAGAATTTTTGAAATCGGTCCAGTAGTTTCGGAGCCACACGCCAAAAACTATTTTGGATTTTCTACCTTGGGTTACAATATTGCAATTTTCTTACGGATCCCTAATTTTTTGAAAATATTTTATAGCCTATACTGGACCCTGATAATATAGCTTTCTATTGGTGAAAGAATTTTTGAAATCGGTCCAGCAGTTTCGGAGCCACACGCCAAAAACTATTTTTGGTTTTCTACCTTGGGTTACAATATTGCAATTTTCTTACGGATCCCTAACTTTTTGAAAATTTATTATAACCTATACTGGACCCTGATAATGTAGCTTTCCACTGGTGAAAGAATTTTTGAAATCGGTCCAGTAGTTTCGGAGCCACACGCCAAAAACTATTTTGGATTTTCTACCTTGGGTTACAATATTGCAATTTTCTTACGGATCCCTAATTTTTTGAAAATATTTTATAGCCTATACTGGACCCTGATAATATAGCTTTCTATTGGTGAAAGAATTTTTGAAATCGGTCCAGCAGTTTCGGAGCCACACGCCAAAAACTATTTTGGATTTTCTACCTTGGGTTACAATATTGCAATTTTCTTACGGATCCCTAATTTTTTGAAAATATTTTATAGCCTATACTGGACCCTGATAATATAGCTTTCTATTGGTGAAAGAATTTTTGAAATCGGTCCAGCAGTTTCGGAGCCACACGCCAAAAACTATTTTTGGTTTTCTACCTTGGGTTACAATATTGCAATTTTCTTACGGATCCCTAACTTTTTGAAAATTTATTATAGCCTATACTGGACCCTGATAATGTAGCTTTCTATTGGTGGAAGAATTTTTGAAATCGGTCCAGTAGTTTCTGAGCCGCACGCCAAAGACTATTTTGGATTTTCTACCTTGGGTTACAATATTGCAATTTTCTTACGGATCCCTAATTTTTTGAAAATATTTTATAGCCTATACTGGACCCTGATAATATAGCTTTCTATTGGTAAAAGAATTTTTGAAATCGGTCCAGCAGTTTCGGAGCCACACGCCAAAAACTATTTTTGGTTTTCTACCTTGGGTTACAATATTGCAATTTTCTTACGGATCCCTAACTTTTTGAAAATTTATTATAACCTATACTGGACCCTGATAATGTAGCTTTCCACTGGTGAAAGAATTTTTGAAATCGGTCCAGTAGTTTCGGAGCCACACGCCAAAAACTATTTTTCGTTTTATACCTTGGGTTACAATATTGCAATTTTCTTACGGATCCCTAATTTTTTGAAAATATATTATAGCCTATACTGGACCCTGATAATATAGCTTTCTATTGGTGAAAGAATTTTTGAAATCGGTCCAGTAGTTTCGGAGCCACACGCCAAAAACTATTTTTGGTTTTCTACCTTGGGTTACAATATTGCAATTTTCTTACGGATCCCTAATTTTTTGAAGAAATTTATTATAGTCTATACTAGACCTTGATAAAGGGGCTTTCTATTGTTGAAAGAATTTTTGAAATCGGTCCAGTAGTTTCGGAGCCACACGCCAAAAACTGTTTTGGATTTTCTACCTTGGGTTACAATATTGCAATTTTCTTACGGATCCCGGATTTCGTTACAAACAAAAAAACAAAAAATCTTAATTCCTATTTATAATATTAGTATAGATATAAACTAGAGGACGCCCCGTTCTTCAAATGTACTTATTCAATTTATTATATCTGGGTACTTATTTGTTTGTCATAAATAACCTTTTCTGATAAATATCGATACTAATTTTGATTATGACAGTGCAGCATCACTAGTAACACGTGTAATGAATAAAAAGGATGGCATAATATAGGTTACACCTAGGTAAGAGCAGGACGCATAGACAAGCGTCCATTGTTTCGTTTTATTTGACCAGTTTAACTTGAGCCGTGATAAATGGTTGTAAATTGAAATAAAATTATAGTTTATTGATGCTTACCGATGAAACGTGATTCCGTCTGTTTTAAAATTCGATGTCCTGCTGTTTTTTCCACACCACCGAATAGAACAATACGGCATTATGGGTTATAAAACCAAACTTTGAATATTTTCGAGTATCGGGAGACGGACACACACACAGATCACTTGTTGGTTTGGTACTGATTCAGTGCGAGCGTGAATTGTTATTATACAGGTGCATATCATCATATCAGTTGTGCAATTGGATGGCTCATTTTACTACTCTATTAGTTAAATGCTCGATGGTTGAGAACTTTAAGTTGTGTTTGGTGATAATTTGGTAAAGAGATTTGATAAACATTTTTAGAAAAAATTGTAAGTTTAATAAAATTAGTCCAGTGATAAATAAATTATTATAATAAGTAAATTAGCTTAAAAATAATTGATTTAAAATTAAAATTCATATATTTTGTATAAAATTAAATATGGAGTCTATTATTAATTTACAAAAAGATATTCAAAGGTCAATAGAAAGAGCTCTAATTAGTTTCAAAAAATGTCCAAAAGATAGATGTAATGCTGAATACATTGAGGCCAAATTAGATAATTTAGAGAAGGACTGGATCTTGTTTCGTATAAATAATTCCAAATTGTATGAATCTTACAAGGCTAGCGATTTGGAGGAATCGGTTTATGTAAAAAATAATATTTATGCAAATACAGAAGAAAGTTATATTGTAGGTAGGTCACAAATTAGGTCAAAATTAAAGTTAGATCAAATATTAGCGAGTACAAATTATGAAGGTCATTCGAGTTCACTAGTGAAACTGCCCAAGATCACAATTCCAACATTTAGTGGAAAATATGAGGAATGGACTACATTTAAAGACTTGTTTGTTTCATTAGTTCATAAAAATAAATCATTAGATAATGTTCAAAAACTTCACTATCTGAAGGGACATCTCACCGGTGAAGCCGAACTTTTGCTTAGGCATATGCCGATAGCTGATTCAAATTATGAACGTTGTTGGCAGGTGTTAAAAAATAGATACAGCAATAAAAGGTTTTTGTCAAATGCTATGCTTAATAAGTTATTCGGACAATGTTCCATGAAATTCGAAGCAGCTATAGCAATTAAAGAATTGATCGATACCACGTCTGATTGTTTGAGTGCGTTGGAAGCTTTAGAGGTTGATGTAAGCACGTGGGATACCATCATCATCCACATTGTTGGTTCGAAATTAGACCCTGAAACACGGAAACAATGGGAACTAAGTGTCTTCAATGTTTCAAGTACCGAAGTGGATAACATAAATAATTTACCAACTTTTGCGCAGTTCAAAACCTTTCTAGAAAGTCGCTTTCGTGCTTTAGAGTTCGTGGAATCTAGTATCCGATCTGTAGCTCAGCAGGGAAGTGGTTCACAAGTGTCATATCCTCAGTCATATCGGTCGATGGTAGCGACATCTGTGTCGATGCCTTGTGAGTTTTGTTCAGGAAGTCACAAATTGAGTTTTTGCAAGACGTTTGCTAAACAAAACATAAATAAGAGGAGAGCGTTTGTTAACAAGAACAGGATGTGCTTGAACTGTCTAGGCGGAAACCATAATGTGTATAATTGTCGAAAACCAACTACATGTCATATCTGCCAGAGGAGACATCACTCTTTGCTCCATCTCTTATCAGAAGAGGACAATGTAGAAAGGCCAGCAGTATCTAAATCTACAGTCGAAATCGAAACTCCATCCACGAATCAACAAGTTGTAGCATTTCTCTCCACCGGGGAAGTACCAATGATGAAACAGGTTTTATTAGCGACAGCCTTGATAAAAGTAGAAGCAATAACTGGTGAATACCAAACTGTCCGAGCGCTAATGGACCAGGGATCCCAAGCAAACTTTATCACCGAGGCTGCTGTTCAAATGCTACGTCTGAGAAAGATACCTGCAAAAGTAACGATTTCTGGAATAGGCAATGACAACAAGATAAAAGCAAAGTATTTAGTACAACTCACAATTCAGTCCCGCACAAATCCCAAGTTAAAATGGAAGCTTCAAGCATATGTTTTAGACCATATAACAACTCATCCACCAGAAGAAAGCACCGAGAACATAGATGGAATGGATATAGGAAATATACAGTTCGCAGATCCGCAATTCACAACTCCATGTAAGATTGATATGCTACTCGGCGCAGACATCTACAGTCAAGTTCTGAAACAAGGTATAAAAAAGGATTCATGTGGCACTATTGTTGCACAGAACACCAGCCTAGGCTGGGTACTCTCTGGAATGGTCAGACCAACAACGAATACTAAGCACAGCAAGATATCAGCCATGCCCATGCATATAGCTTGTGACGGAAATGAAAAAGAATTAGTAAAGCAATTTGGAGAAACTGAAGAAGCAATAAGTACAAAAAGGCTACTTACCACAGCAGAGCAAAAATGTGAAGATTTCCTTAAAGCAACTATGAAGAAAGCCGGTGAATCTGTTTGTAACCTGTCATTTAAAGATAAAGAAAAGCAATTAAAATATGGAAATTCTAGAGATATAGTAGTAAGAAAATTGAGGTCATTAGGAAGAAGATGGTCAAGAGATACAGTACTAAAAGAACAATATGTAACTAATGAATATTTTAGATCAAACTACATGCAAATGGATAGTAATAGCAATAATAGAAAAAATGAAGTTGTGTACTTACCACATCGTGCAGTAGCCCGGAACGACAAGAAAACAGTAGAGAACCTGTACAGATAAATAGTAGGATTATAAGATAAAGGTAGATTTAGGATAAAGAAGTACAACAGCTATCGGGATCTCCTGAAACAGAAAAACAAAATATTAAAATAATTAGCATAGAAAGGTACAAAATAAAAGAAGAGCAAAGAAGTATTAGGACAAGCAGATGAAAATCATCGGTCAAATAAGAAAAAATAGAAGTGAAGATAGATACAAGGATATATAAAAAAAAATATTAGGACATACCTATAATAATAATGAAGACATTTTCCAGTTCAAGATGCAGTTTCCTCTGCAACTCAGATCTGTAATTAAAAGAAAAATTAGATCACACATAATAAGAACATTAGGATGAATAGCACAAGCGGTAATATAAGCAAAATTAGACCACAGAATTATTAGAAGAATATGAGTACTTACCATACACTTACTTGAAAAATGATTATTTCTCAACTTCTTACCATAGAGAACGGAGTGAACCATTTCCACTGATGCCAGGTCATTTTTATTTTGTTTGTAGTTCAGCACTAATTTAGAATATATTTTGAGAGTTTAAATATTAGTTCATTGCCCGGATGGCAATTATTAAAAAATATAAATTATCATTATTATCTAAAGTATCATTGTAGTTGAGGGTCCAGATGGCTTAACCCACATGATCACATTGCAACCTAACAAAATGTAATTAGAATAAAATTAAGTAGAAATAAAAATGTATGAATGTTAAAAATAAGTATAATTAATTATGCAACAGTAAAGGTAAGTTCAAAATTGTAAATGTTCAAGGATAGCTAAAGTATAAAATAATAAAAATATAATTAAAAGACCAACATCTAAACTTTGTGTTACTAATTGTGTTACTAATAGATGAATATTAAGTAAAAGTATATAATGTGTAAAGATTAAACTTATGTATGCATCAGTAAAATTAAGAATAAATTGTAAAGATACAATGATAGAGAAGGATAAAGAAGTCTGAATGGTATAAAGTATGTAATTTGTTGAGTTCACTGTATATTATGCCACGCCATCAAAAATTGATTTATATAAAGTAAGTACAAAATGTTATTGAGTTTCCGTTAAGGACCCTTACTAGGTCCTTGGCGGGCGGTATGTTAGAGCAAATTCCCAACTTTAGTTCACGTTTCACAACTAGATGGCGCTGTCAAATCTGACCGGTTTTCTAGAACGCGCTATCGATGCGTTTTGATGTTTTTGCTAGGCTAAAGTTCTAAAATGTAATAAATTGACTCACATATAATACCACATATGCCTTTATTTGCCTCCCTTTCCCTCTCGGAGCTTGCCGATCAGTTTAGTTCAAAACAAATACAAATAGTTTATTTAGGAACAAAATATACATTGGTATAAAATAACATAATAGTACACGATGATAGCTGCAGTAGTTAAAAACTGTGTCGCAACTATCAACGCCCACCTCCAAGACCACGGAGCGTAAAGTTCCTTACACAGAAAAGGACTAAAAGTAGTTTTAATAAAAAAAATATTATTTGTTGCTGTAAATATTTTTTTCTATCTTTGATTACGTGTGTTTTGTACCTACGTGTTTTTACTGTTAATTTTTTATGCGCTTGCTTGGCATCCGAACCAAGACATTAAGCGAGTAATTAGGTGAGTACGAAAAGCATGTTTTAAAACCTGCAAAAATAGCCACGAAAATAATGGATTCAAAGTTTATTTTTTACTAAAAAGTTTTGAATACTTTTCTTCCAGTCTGAGCTTTCAGCACTCGTACTTGTTGGATGACTTGTTCGTCGTCCCAGATGCCTGTATGTTTATCAGTCTGGGCAATCTCAAAGAAGGGATGCGATCCGCCGGCCCAGGGGATCCATGGCGATGTATAGCCACCCGGAAATATTATCATGGCTTGAGGCTTTCTTCGGTGCTACAGTGCAGTAGCGAAGCTCGGGGGATCAAAACTGTAAAGCAGAAACTCGTTACAACAAGATCTTTATGAGAATCTATAAAAAGTTTTTTAAAGGTTTTTTTGGAAAAATTACTTTCGATCCTTAGGCTCGTGAGTGGGGTTTGAATCCTGGCTGTGTTCAATGGATTTTCGTTTCTAAAAGAGCGTTTCGTTTCTTGTGCTCAATAAGTAACGGAATATATAAACCTGCGGTTTAGTCAGCTAGTCTGTAGATATTGACGGCTGGTAAAGCCTAGATATAACTTCCTGTTAGTGTAGACATAAGTTGCATTCTGACGCTATACTTATATTTAAAACCGACAAACAACGCTGTTTACCTTGTTGGATGGATCATTTAATGTACTTGATTGAATAAAGATTTTTTTATTCTTATTATTTATTAATAGATAAGGACTTTAGTTAAATAAAACTATCTGAAAGATTGAACTCATGAATTTACCGTTGCAAGGGGAAGACCTCGGCGCACGTACCTGGACCATTTTGGCGACGTTTTGGAAAAGGGCCAGGTCAAGAGTACCCTAACCTGACGAGCATGCATAAAGAATGTAATGATAGTGAATGAAGCGAAAGAAGTATATCAGGATCGTAGCAAATGAAGATCCGTCATCTCTGCCTACCCCTATGGGAAATAGGCGTGATTTTATGTATGTATGAACTCAGATAAATTCTCTTCAGGTTTGCTCACAAATTTCAACTACAGTTTATTAACAAGTTGACACACTAACTCCAGAATACTCAAACGCATCTCAGAGTTGAGCACGTCTCAAGTGACGAGTTTTTGACAGATTTTCATCAAAAACTGTCAAAAAATCGTGACTTGAATCGTGCTCAACTCTGAGTCGCGTTTGAGTATTCGGGGGTAAAACTGGGAAAGGTCCAAGCTAATCTACTGGCCATTAGATATTGTGCCACTGTCCAGAATTAGGATTCAGAGGCGTTATCAGGACGTATATGAGGTCAAATCAAATAAATGCGTGATGTTACGCCGTGGTGAATGGGAATTTTGTAATATTGATGTGTTGACCGTTTGGGAAGGGTTGCAAGTCAGCTCCGCCATGAGATTTAGCACAATTGTAGTCTTTACTGTGAGAGCACTGGTGGTCTAGTTGGTAGTGACCCCGCCTTCCGATCCTAAGGTTGTGGGCTAAAGTCGGTCGTGCACCAATGGATTTTTCTGTTTGTTAAATTCCGATTCGAGCCCTCGATCTTCAGGATAAGTTCTTAATTCTTTATTGCACATATAAAATCACATAAAACACAGACATAAAGTAAGGACATGTACAAAGGCGATCTTAACCCTACAAAGAGTTCTCTTTTAGCAAACATTTGAGGCTAGAGAGAAGTGGAATAGATAGGTTGCGGGTTAGGGGGATAGGTTTGGAAGATGAGGATTACATTAGATCACCAAAAATGACCTCCAAGTCGAAACGTACTTAAGTATCATAATTATAAATGCAAATGTTTGTGAGGATGTGTGGATGTATGTTTGTGCCTCAATTACGCCGGCTTGACGGATCTAGATGAAACTTGGTATACTGGAATAACATATGGGCTACTTTTTATCCGGGTACGGTCTGGCAGCTAGTAAAAATATAAAGCTTTGAATAGCCTGGGGTCTAAGAAACTATAAATAAGCGTCTCTCCACGACCTAGCCAGCAGAACAATGTGTTGTCTCGTCTTGACCGAGCCGCCATCAATTTGACGCCTCGCTAACCGCCGGGGTTAGTAAGACGAAACGTCTCGTAGAGACGGTAACAGTACTGTAGTCGGTAACTAGTTTTTTCGAACCAGTGTGGTGAAAGGATTGAAAGGCTCCTTTAGAACCTAAACAGTTTCAAACTTTTTAGGTTACGGCATGCCAAAAAAATTGCCAAGCGAGGTTTCTTGCCTGTATCTTCCACGCTTGGTCGCGTTACGAACAGGGGCCTTATTCGATATGACCAAACGAAACTTGACAGCTTGTAGCTTGTTTGCGAAACGCCTCTTCGCGATTTCGCAATACAAAATTGTTATATAGAATACGATAACACGGTGATTCCATAAACGTGCCCGCGTTACGTTTTTTTAGTCATAGTGAATTAGGGGGCAGGTGTAAATGTAACGTGGATTTAAGACGTGTCCAAGTGATCTCCGTGATTATAAATTTGACTTTGACTTTGCCGGTTTTCTCAAAATGTTCCTTCACCATTTGAGAATACTGGCGCTGTACCTTTATGATTATATTTTTTTATCTAGAAGTGTCCAAAATATAGTGTAGTAAAATGAAATACAAAATAAATAGTCTGTTGTTTGACGTCCACCAAATTTTAAGGCCCTAACCACGAGTTTAGTCCGACCGTTAACTATAAGATGGATCGTTTCTTCTAGACTGAAGATCATAATCATTTATCAGTTGCTTTGATAATTGCTTTGCCGTAGTTGTAAGCGAAATAAGTTGACTCATCAAATACTAATTGAAAACTTACCTTTCGTTTATCGCCGAAACTTACAACTAATACAAATTATTAAAGAAACAGTCGGAAGTTTTGAAGTTGAAAGTCGGAAGAAACAGAAATTATTAAAGACTGTTGCAAACGATCTTTAGATAGCTTTCCTGATCCAGATCATCAGACGGTGGAAACGTGCCCAAGCGTGTACAAAAGTACCTACCACAAATATTGTGCGCCTCGGCAATTTTCGTAACAAACGGGACGCTGTAGTATAGTCTAAAAATGTATGACGCTTTTTGACAGATAACTTGCTATAGTAATCAAGGATCCGTCCGTTAGTAGAATATCAAAACCGGGCATTGGCCAAATCACTTTACTACGCGCTACTGCAAAAAAATAGCTTTTACAAAGACAAACTATAATAACATTAAAAACTTTAAAGTAATCGGTATAATAATAAGAAATGAAAATGAGCTCAGTTCGCCTACAGATAGAAAACAGAGCTCAAATCACCGACCGCAGGTAAGGTCCCGAAAAGGCTGGCGACGTTACCTCGTTGGATAGCTATACTTATCCTGACCGAGGTAAGCGCCCGCCCTTTGGTCATTGGTCACATCCATCAGCTTCTTGGATAACTCTTTGAAAAGTAGCCACGCCTCTGGACCCCAGGGTCCTAAAGTTTCCACGGCAAGTAAAAAATATAGGTACTAACCGTATTCTCTACCTACCGTATCCATTTTCAAAGATTGTCGGACTTCGAGAAAGTTAACTGGCAACAAATTAACGGACGAGCTTGTCTTTGCGAGCTGACTTCTCAAACGGACTATGACTTCAATAGTTTCCAGAAACTTGAGATTTAATTAATAATGTCAGGAAGTACTATTCATAAGCGTCGGAGAATAAAATAAGTAATTATCAAGAAAAGATTAAACTTTGATTTTATAATCACTTTCCTGCAATATTGAATTTACTTTTGCTGTATTTTTTATTGTATTAACCCGAAGGAGGGTTATGACCTTCTGATAAATAATAAATATTAGTCGACATTTGACACAATGCCATCTAGCCCCAAACTAAGCAAAGCTTGTACTATGGGTATCAGATGGCTGATAGAATACTTTATATACTTTTTTTTGTAAATACATACTTATAATACTACAACACCCAGACCCGGATGAAAAATTTGCAGAACATACAAACATTTCTCCCGTAGCGGGAATCGAAACCGCACATTTTGCGTCTCAGTCGAGCACTCGCCCGTCACGCCACCGAGGTGTATGTATGTAGGTATGTATGTGGTATAAGCCCATGACACTTTTTTGACGCTAGAGTATAAAAAAAAACAATATCGCAGGTTTGAATGAAGTAAGTTGAACTTTTAAATGTAGTAAGACTTAGACTAAATTATACAAATCCATCATCATCATGTTATCAAAAATAATTGCAAGATTACTCTTAATTCTACACAGTTTTTTTTCTTTTAAATAATTACTAATTTCAGATTCAACATCAATTTATCATTATAGCAGATTGTATTTACGTACCTTAATTGATATTTTTATTGGATTTTATTGTGATATTGCAATTGAATTGTAGTGCTTACAATAGTTAAATCAGGCAACTTATTAATTACCTTGTTTGCTTGCCAAAATAGAACAATGTGTCTACAGAAACATTTAAGGCCGTACCTAACCTAGTATGACCAACTTCTTTATGATTAAATAATTGTTTAACAAAATAAAACCAGAGTTTCCAACTCTAATTTTACATCGTTCGAAATAGGTACACCTGTCATTCTGACGGTCAATAAAAGGCTTGGGGAAGGGTATAGAACAAGCGGGTGAAGCCGCCGGCAATTGCTAAGTTATAATGTTCTAGTGAACAACTTTAACCCCTAACTTCCATAGGTATCAATTGTGGGCTGATCGTCAAACGACCCCCATTCAAAAGTTTTATCAGAGGAGGTGTTGCCAATTCGGCGGACATTGTTAGATCAAGCCATTTTTTGAAATGATTGGATATTTTTTGTTATATATTAGGTTCTAAATACGTCACAGGTTTGTGTATGTTTGTATTAATAATAAATAGGGGGTGAAATGATTAAAATAGTGTTTGCAAAAAAAGCGTTTTGTTTAATTAATATTTGTACGCCTTTAGAGACAGGCCACAGTGAACTTAAAAAAATTAAATACACGTATGTACCATCTGTTATTACCTGTGTATCACAAAAAAATAAATTGAAATTGAAATTATCCGAGCTGGCAACACTGAGCGGTTTATCAAGCTTTCCGTACATTCGGATCGGATCGCGGATCAGACCAAACTGAGCTGATAATATTAAACTTGCCTCAAAGGCTAACTTTCTGATAAAAACTAACTTCCATTGTGCGGGCGTATTGTAGCCCGTTGATTTTGTTTGTAAGTTTAGCATGAATAGCCGAGTTTGATGAAACAGATTAAAACTACATTTAGGGGTAAGTAATCTAAAAATAATAAGTATATTGGGTTAAAGGTATTGTTGGACAGTTTCCTATTGCAAGTTTTTTGGAGTTGACATTGCGGGCTCGTCTCATTAATTCTTCCGAAGCGATGGTGAAATAGCTGTTATGGCGCACTGGAGTTAATTGTAGGTATTTAGGAGTCATCATCATCTTCCTGCCCTTATCCCACTCTACGTGGGGTCGGCACAGCATGATCCTTGGATCATGCTTTAAGTGTTTTGGCTAAGGGGTTTTATGACCGGCCGCCTGCCTGACGTCAACCCTCCTTGGGAATACTTGCTTATTGTATCTCATCATGTTGGAGAGGATACTATCCCTTAGTCGACTTTTACGACATGCTTGGGGAGAGAAGCAGATGGAGGCATTCTATGTTTTTTCTTTACTCCCAGTCCAGCAGAGAAGTTAGGTATTTAGGAGTGATCGTTTAAATATAATGTAGGTATCAATGCTTCATCACAATGATCACACCATCGTCTAGGTCACGAACAGCAATCTGAAGCTAAACTGCTCTGTCTTCGAAGCCTTAATTTCATTTACACTAATATTATAAAGAGGAAAGATTTTATTTTTTGTTTTTATCTTTGTAACGAATAGGCTCCGAAACTACTGAACCGATTTAAAAAATTCTTCCACCAGTAGATAGCTACATTATTACGGAATAACATAGGCTATAATTTATTTAAAGGTAACTTATGTTTATGTTTAGGTACCAAAGTATAAAAGTAATCTAATGAGTGCGAAGTCGCGTGCCTACTCTTCTCTTGACAACTGTTGCGCTTCGTTACCATCGCTCTCAATCTATGGCACTATCCCCCGAATACTCAAACGCATCTCAGAGTTGAGCACGTCTCAAGTGACGAGTTTTTGACAGATTTTCATAAAAAACTGTCAAAAAACCGTGACTTGAGACGTGCTCAACTCTGAGTCACGTTTGAGTATTCGGGGGTATCTTTTTCAATTCGCGATCGTATGGTGGCATATTGAAATAGCGAACACTGGTAGTTGTAGTTATTACGATTATTATATCCTTAGTATTGTCATCCTTTACAAAACCCACCCATGCCGACGACCTCGGTGGCGTGGCGGGCGAGTGCTCGGCTGAGACGCAAGAGGCGCGGTTTCAATTCCCGCTACGGGAGAAATGTATGTATTTTCTGCAAATATTTCCTCCGTGTCTGGGTAGTATTACGTATTATAAGTATGTATTTACAAAAAAAAGTATTTATGTATTCTATCAGCCATCTGGTTCCCAGCTTTGCTTAGTTTGGGGCTAAATGGCCCTGTGTGAAATGGCTACAAATATTTATTTATTTTATGCCTTCTGCGGTCTAACTTAGGTGCAAATTAACCCTTTCACTATCCAGGAGAATGTATCGAGAACCAGAGTTTAGTGGTTCGTTCATATCCTATTTTACGGTGCTCTAGCCCCATGCATTTTGCATGAGCATGTCCTGGCTATTTTACCTTAAGCGTTGTATGGCTGCACTCATATTTCTATCAGGACGGCCGCAGTAATATATTCAGCTCTATCTAACGTAGTGGAATACGTACAGGGTGTAAAAGACCTCTCGGCCCCGCTCAAGTCTAACCGTATAAAAATTGTAGCTAAGGCCTTCACCATCTGTACTAGATGGCCAATTTGGAAGTCGCTTAATAGACTCCGTACGCAAGTTGGTCGCTGCAAAAGCAACTTAGCCAAGTGGGGCATAATTGACCCATCCCAAGTCCAGTGTGAGTGCGGGGCCCCTACACAAGACATGCTACACTTGCTTTCCTGCCCTCTGTGCCCAACAACCTGCACCCGAGAAGACCTTCTCGAGGCTTCTGATAGGGCCATAGAGGTGGCTTCATATTTTGCTAAATTTATCTAGTTTTATTATATTCATTTGAGAGTTTGAGCTCATTGACACGATGAATGAATGAATCTGTACTAGATTATTTCGATTTCCATTCGATTGTCCATTTGAATGTTCATTCGATTGTTCATTCATTTATTCAAATAATGGATAAAAATTTGTTACTGTGGGTTATCCCTAAGAGATAGACATACCCATCAGACTGGAAAACAAAGGAAGATCTACCACCCGCTTTAGAGTTACAGTAGTATTTTTACACCTTGTATTGTAATAATGCAGCTGAGTAAAGCTACGTAAAGTTGGTATTATACGCACCTAACTTTTATGTGAATTTTGTTTTAATTTACAAAAAAAAAAATCATAAATACGAATAATAGTTGTGTCTGTGGTTCTTTTCTCCACACTGGTTGAGTGTTCGATGGATAACTCCACCATTTTTAACAGAAAAATCCTGATATACGACTGTCGAAACTACGACCTCAGGATCGGACGGCAAGGTCACTACTAGAACACCAATGTTTTTGGTACCTAATTAACAATTTGCTATAACTTCAGCTAGTTACTTTTATCACCTACTTGGGGTTTTTTTATGGAGGCAGCGTGTGGGTTTTACGGGATATATTATTCATACCCATTCATATTTTATTCTTGAACATAATCGCATCGATTCAAATGCGGATGTTGAATCGAACCGGAAATGGGGTTAAGGGCACTTTTTGATTGCATGATGGAGCAGACGTCAAACTCGTCATGCTTCAGTAACCATCTTTTTATAAAAAAAACGTTTATTCAGAAAAAATATAAATATACGATTTTTATCTGTTTGTCTTGAGTATTTACTTTTTTGTTTTATAGGTACTTATAATACGTAATACTATAACACCCAGACCCGGAAGAAATATTTGCAGAACATGAAGACATTTCTTCCGCAGCGGGAATCGAACCCACGCCTTTTGCGTCTCAACTGAGTAATCGCTCGCTATGCCACCGACGCCGTCGATGATTAAATTAGTGTAAAATCATTTTTTTCCTAATTTAAAACTCGTTTCTAAAGTAGACTAAAATCTGGGTAGATAGGGACCTAGATTTTGTGTAAGAAGTGTAAGATCTTTCTTGCTTTACAAAAATCTGTTAAAACGTTCCGTTTACCCCGTCTAGACAGGTTTATCAATTTAGATCCACAGCTTAGTCTAACAGTTATAAGACGTCAACTCAGAATACTGGCTACTAACTGATACCCGGTTCTAATATTCAATTAACGAACGACCGACGGATCGTTTATTACCATAGCAACATTATCGGTCGAATAGCGCCATACATTTTTTGACAGAAAAACAACATTGCTATAGCAGAACGACCGGTCGACCGTCAGCAGAATATTGGAAGCTGTCACCATAGAAACTAAGGCCTTTGTCAGATGGCAAAAATGGCTAATAGAGATATACCGGATGATTTGTACAGCGTTTTTACTTACTTGTCTAAGTCGTGGGTTTCCTCACGAAGTTTTCCTTCGCCGTTGGAGAGTACTGGTATAACGCAGATAAATTTTTTGCACAGAAAAATTCATAGGTATACGATCGGATTTGAACCTACGACCTTAGGATCGGAAGGCAGGGTCACTACCAACTAGACCACCAATGCTCTACGACAGCTTATACACGGTCAAGATAAATTGCTAATCTGTGGAATTAACGTCTAATTACTGTCGTGCATCAGGTGCTTTTGTTGTTTCTGGAAACCGGTTTTTATTGATTTAAAAACAAATATATTTTGTTGCAAATTTTGGAGGAGAAAAGCTTGGTTAGACGTTCTTGATTGATCGTTGAAGCTAAGCAACGTTGTACGTGGTCACTATTGGGATGGGTGACCACAAGTGGCTGAGCTGAGCGCTTCCGTGCACGTTAAATTGTCGGTCCCGGCTTTTAAGTCGTTTAGTTTAAAGGTATTATAAGTAAGTATTTAATGTTTATTTATGTATTTTATTTTTTAACTTTTTGTACACCGCCGTATTTCTGCTCTGTTTGTTAATCCTCTCCATCCGAAGGTTGCCTGGAAGAGATCGCTCTTAGCGATAAGGCCGCCCATTGTACTGTTTTTGGTTGTTTTTTTTGTTTACTTTGTGTGTCTTTCTTTTTGTGTACAATAAAGTGTTTATTATTATTATTATTATTATTATTATTATTATTATTATTATTATTATTATTATTATTATTATTATTATTATTATTATTATTATTATTATTATTATTATTAAGCCATGACGGAGGCCTTTAAGCGGTCTAAAAACTCCGTCACAAGAGTTGGCCACTAGCTCATGCAAACTTACCACCTCAAGTAACAATTTCTTATGAAGTGAACTTGTAACAGAATAAAATGTGTGTTAAGTGTTCTATGAAGTGGTTTCTGTGTTATGTTTCGGCGAATCTAGAGTTGGAGACCTTTATAATAACTAGATTCTCTATCCGAGCACTTTTTGTCCTCTCCTATTAAGGTCCATTATCTGAGTATCACAAACATTTACCTCAAAGGCCACTATATGCTATCAAACAGTAGGGTTGATTTAAAGTATGTCAAAAAATACAAAGGCGCTTACAGTACCGCCTCGGCAAACTTCGTGTTTTGTATGAAAGCCGAATTTGTCCGAATGTGCAACTAATAATAACTGACATAACAAATAAATAAAATAAATATTTGTTTTCAAATACAAACTAACGCGATGATGATATGTAATATAGATTAATATAATAATAATAATAGTAATATAGAATAATTATACAGACAACCTCGGTGGCTGGCGTGGCGGGCGAGTGCTCGGCTGAGACGCAAAAGGTGCGGGTTCAATTCCCGCTACAGGAGAAATGTTTGTATGTTCTGCAAATATTTCTTCGGGATCTGGGTGCTGTAGTATTATAGGTATGTATTTACAAAAAAGTATAAATATTTTATAACCCTTCTGGTTCCCATGGTACAAGCTTTGCTTAGTTTGGGGCTAGATGGCGCTGTGTCAAAGGTCCACAAATATTTATTTATTTAAACTAGTGACATGACAGGAAAGACATGGTCAATGCGTGCGGAGCCAAGTACAAGTCAATTAAGTCAATTACAAGCAGTATATCTACTGCTTGTAATTTTGCAGTGCAAAATTGCCTCAAAGGCCCAAGCTGGGTTATAATCTTATCATGGAGGCAAAACAGTCGATTGTTTGCGGGACATAGACAACAGACTCGTCTCTGTGCGGATTACGTTCCTTTTTGTAAGAAAAGCCGGTTGTCCAATTCTCTTCCAACGGAGAAACGGTTTACCGGTTTCCCGAGAAACAGAATACGTTGTGTGACGTCAGTAACATAGCTCTCGGCGATTTCTGAAGTTACGTGATGTACTCTCCAATCAAATAATTATGAGCGTTTTATGACGGTAGCCACTTTTTCATCCAGAGGAGAAACGATTTGTCGGTTTCCCGAGAAACAGGATTCGTTGACGGCAGTATCATAGCAAATCTGGGGTAGCTTGCTTAGACGTTCTTGATTGAACGTTGAACGTTGTGCGCGGTTAAATTCGGATGGGTGACCGCAAGCGCTTCCGTGCTTCGGTGGGCACGTTAAACTGTCGGTCCCGGCTTTTAAATAGTCAAGCCATGACGGAGGCCTAATTCTAATTAATGTTAGGGGAACAAAGATCTGCACTGACGTCCCGCGATAGGGTGTATTGTGACGGAGGCCTTAAGGCGGCCTAAAAACTCCGTCACTAGAGTTGGCCACTAGCTCATACGAACTTACTTGTATTCTATTCCTATTATAATGTTTGAACTATATTTTTAGTATAGTCAATAAATGTAACCTGACATAACAAATTTACAGGAGAGAAGCAGGAAATAGCCTGGAAACAAAGGCGATTACTAGTTGCTAGTTGGAACTGCATAATTTTGCTAAGTGATGGATGATGTATGACGTCATCAATAATGGCCGACGGGTTCATTAGTTCGGCGTTAGCAAATGCGGGATGAATAATAATTCAGATGCAGAGGATACTATTCTTGTTGACTGTTTTTTTTACTGATACTATAATCTAGCTACTGTCACTGACTAAATGGATGATTTTTTGACTAGTAAATATTATAGGTACGTTGGAAGAGGAAGACCTCGGCGCACGTACCTGGACCAAATTGTCGACGTTTTGGAAAAGGGCCAGGTCAAGAGTAACTTAAACCGACGAGCAGGCATGAGGAATGTAATGAGAGTGAATGAAGCGAAAGTAGTATGTCGGAATCGTAGCAAATGGCGACCCGTGATCTCTGCCTACCCCTACGGGAAACAGGCGTGACTTTATGTATGTATGTAATAATAAGTGTAACATTGTCTATGAGCCTTTAAAATGACTTATTGTTTGTTTTGATTATTTTAGTTTGGCATGTTTTAAATTTTATTGATTTAAGTTTTCCTAATGTCAGTTCAAACACAATTTTATTGTTTATGAATTAATGAAATTAGAATTTAAAAGTGCCAGCCATTTTCTTTTAAATATTGTCCTTTAGTTTAATATAGGGCACTAGATAAAAAACCACAGTAAAGGATTAGCTGAACTTGTTCATGAATGACTTTATCCGAATAAAGGAAATGACAAAATAAACACCACAAAATACTTCCACGCATACCATACACCATACAGCCACTTCCTCCACCACGGTCACACCGAATTGTATAGAATAAAAAGCGATCTCTTCCAGACAGCCTTTGGATGGAGAGGAATTTAAAGAAATTGAAGATTGCCCGAGGTGCATTTTTAATAATGTAATTATAATTTCTAAACCTATATACATGCTATACACAAATAGTATGGCTGTATGGTATCAAGTTTTTTACAAAACATGCAAGCGTTTCTCCTACCGCGACATCGAACCCGCACCTTTCTAATCAGCCTGACACTTGCCCGCCAATAACCACCGATGCACACAGTTAAAATACAATTTATCTGCTTTGGGCCTATATGGTTTATTAGACTAAGTTTTAGTAACAGAAATAAAATTTACAACTGATCTTACTTATATTATAAATGCGAAAGTTTGTGAGGATGTTTGGATGTTTGTGCCTTAATCACCCCTAAACGGCTGAACGGATTTGAATGAAACTTGGAATATACATAGTACATGTGCTGGATTAACATATAGATAGGCTATTTTTATACAGGTACCACGCGAGCAAAGCCGGGGGCGACAGCTAGTACAAATATAATTTACAAAAGTCGCTCTGTCTAAAGACCGTTGCAAGCGGTCTATAGATTATCTCACCCAGCTCTTGGAGAGCGAATCACTTCGACCACACGCCAAAACGAATTTTGTTTTTTTACAAAAATGTTAATTACGACATTTATGACAGGGCTTTGGGTTCGTGTACCTAAGACATAGACTAAGTTGACATTACTATCTCGGTGGCGTGGCAGGCGATTGCTCGGCAGAGACGCAAGAGGCGCGGGTTCGATTCTCGCTGCGGAAGAAATGTTTGCATGATCTGTAAATATTTCTTCCGGTTCTGGGTGTTCTGGTACCATGGTACTCGTAGTTTCTGATACCCACGACACAGGGAATCCTAGTGTGGGGGTCAGGACTATGTATGCGACTGTTGGGTGTTATTATTATTAAAATAACCAGTGTGAGGTACGTGTGAATACAGCCATGTCATTCAGACAAACACTTTTTATATTAAAATAAGTGTTGATCCTGTCAACGCGAATAAAGGTGTCCCATGATCTAATATATTTTGACGGCGCCGCGCCGGCGCGGTTTATTAAATTGTGTCAATCAAATGTAAATAAAGATTTTGTTTCCACATTGTTACGAATTGTGTGGGTGTATCTATAGGTATGAGAACACTGGTGGTCTTGTGTTAGCACCCCCACCTTCTGATAAGGTTGCGGAATCAAACCCGGTCATGTACCAGTGGAATTTTCATTACGAACGTCGTAGAAACCCGCGGCTTAGTCAACTCCGCACGTATTGACCATGTCTTTCTTGTGTATAAGGCCGACTAAGCTGAGAGGACGGTATAAGTGCTGGGCAAAGCCTACTCCATGTAACTTCGTCCTGGGTAGTACAGCGTTCCGTTAGTGTAAAGCAAAAATTGCCTCCTGAAGCTGTATAAACCATCCAGTATACATAGATGATAAAAGGCCTTACTTTAGTGTTTTATGTAATTGATTAATTATTAATTACCTAATGCGTTTTCAAAATTCTTTCAGGGCGTCTGGTTGAAGCGATGGCGATCCAAGAGCTGGTTCTTATTTGGCTCAACCTTAGGTGTTATAAGGAACTCAATTTTATATGGGAAACCGAGATAACAAATGTTAAGCATCGCTGGGTGCGGTCATTACTTGGATGGGTGACCGCACTTTTTGTACTCCATAGAATTTTTTATTTAGTTCAAATTCTGAAAATCATGTTCAATGCGAACGAAGTCGCAGGCAAGTTGTGTGATATTTTCGAATTTTTATAAAAAAAAATGCATAAAAAACAGTAAATACATTATATACATATTATCACGCCCGTATCCCGGACGAGGTGGGCAGAGCCACAAGTAATCATAAGAAAACCATATGGTCCATCATGTTGGAGAGGACACTATCCCTTAGTCGACTTTTACGACATGCTCGGGGAGAGAAGCAAAGCAAACAGTGAATAGAATAAAAAAAAACTTTTTGTAAATAAAGTGTTCATATCAGCTTTCTTCTTCGTTCTTATCGTAAGTTGGTAGGTACGAGTACATCCCATGCATTACGTTGACTTATTTTTGGGATATGATTTTTGACCAATTGCTTTGCTTTGCTGTATTTGCTATTTTTGACCCCACATAGAGTGAGATAAGGGCAGGAAGATGATGCTGATGATGATGATGATGCTTTGCTTAGCCGGGACAGTGATGTCTTTATGGATCCCGTTAGTAAAACGGGCACAGGTAAAGTGTATTTTTTAGTAAAAAATATTTATTCCGTAAAGTTTATCAACAACATAAGATTGTAGAGTAGATGTAATTAAATTACAGCCAGCAGATCAAATTTTGTTTGGTATCTTCTGTTCTATAGTAAATTCTTAAACAGAATTTTGATAATGCCCCTTTGGCTTTTCCTTCTTCGGGCAGTCCTCAAGTTTAACACACTGTTTGGTCTTTGTGTTCCTCACGGTCGGCGGGTCACAGCGGCAGTCGGAGTAGTCGCAGATGTCGTAATCTTCCTGAACCGGGTTCAGTTCGTCGCAGGTCGGTTCGGGGGTTCGTGGGCCACAACCGGTAGTGTAGCTGTGGGTTCCCACCGGGCATTCGGACATACCTGAATTAATACAAAAAAAAATTGTTTATTACTCACTTCCTTTTGTAATTGCCGCGTCCACAAAAATCTATGCAAATAAAACAGGCCAAGTGCGAGTTCAATTCGCACTTAATATGACTTTTAATATAATATACTGGTAATGTACGAGAGCACTGGTGGTCTAGTTGGTAGTGACCCCGCCTTCCGATCCTAAGGACGTGGATTCAAATCCGGTCGTGTACCAATGGATTTTTCTATTCGAAAAATGTATGTGCGCTATACCAGTACTCTCAAACAGTAAAGGAAAACATCGTGAGGAAACCCGCGGCTTAGTTAGCTCCGCACGTATTGACCATGCCTTTCCTGTAGACAAGGCCGACTAAGCTGAGAGGATGGAATAGGTGCTGAGCAAGTCTACTCCATCTTAATTTGTCCGCCGTCCTGACAAAATAAATCATCTAATATGGATGGTAAAGGCCTTATATTATGTTAATAAATACGTCATGATATATTACTGATAACCTCCACTAAGTTAGTAGCAAAGCTAAGATAAACTTTAACCCATATAACGTTATTTTCCTTGGAACGGAATAAAATTGTTTACTTAATGTTTTTAGATAGGTAACACCTTGCATTTTTGTCAACATTATTTTTGGACTAAACATATATTTAAAGTTAAATATAATTTGACGGATCAGTATTGACATTCAGCATGGCAATGCGGCCAGCGTTTTGGGCACGCTTCCACCGTCTGATGAGTTGGATCAGGTGAGCTATCTATAAATCGCTTGCAACAGCCTTCAGATAGCCCGACTGTTTCTTTTGTATTTTGTATTATATTTGTATTAGTTGTAAGTAAAATTGTAATGTTGTTAAATAACTAAAATAATTTATTTACGCCTGTTCGGCAGTACGATTTTATGATCTTTATTGAGCTTAATTAGGAACTGCGAGTTTTTCGGTTTTTTTACTATCATTGTTACCTATACTTCGAGCATATTTTTGAAGTTTCGCGACGATTTGAGTCAATGTCGCTGCAGAGTTATATAATAAGGGGGCAGTCTCCTTAAAAACTGGGAATTACTAAGACACACGAGTCTAAGCCAAGTGCGACTCAGTTGTGGGTCGTGCTTCACTGGGAAATGGAAGTTCGGCTTAGCTGCTTTTTGTGACGTAAGTTTATTATGGGAAATCTAAATGTTCTTAAGGCTATAAAGTTTTTTGACGCAACTGAGAGTTGAGCACGTCTTATTGATATTCGGAGGATCTAAGAGGATATCTACCATGCTTGGGGACACAGTTAAATTACTTTTTTTTTAATTCAAATCTACTCACATTGTCCATCAACGTAGATGCAACCTCTAGAATGTAAATTCGGCGCTGCTATAGAACAAGCAAATAAACCAAAAACACAAAAAAGTAACACTTTCATTTTATTATTCTTTTCTTTTTTAATTGAAACTGATGACAGCCAGACGAGTACTGTATACCAACTGGGTTTTTATTTTGCAAGTTAATTGATAGGTATTACGTAGTCAGTTTGTTTTTTACTGATAGTTAGTTATTTATGAGTTCTCGGCAGTTAATTAGCTGAATATAATGTAACGATATAAAGAATAGTCTTTAAGGCTTTCAGGTCAAAAACTCTGAAAACTATAAGCTCTAATGTTTTAAGTCATTCAAATTATACCTACGTGATTAGAATGGTCACTCGAGTTTTAGTTTTTGTAGAACTTTGAAGAACAAATTTTATAAAATCTTCCTGTTTTTAGGGTTTCGAATCCGAAGGGTGTCAAAGGGACCCTATGACTAAGCTTTCACTGTCCGTCCATCCGTCCGTCCGTCTGTCAGCAGGCTGTATATCATGAACCGGTTACGGTTACGGTAACCGGTTACTCCGGTTACCGATGACTATTTCTATTGCTGTTATAATAAAAAAAAATAATAAGACACAATTTTTTAACGTTCGTGATCAATCATCGAAGCTGCTTATTTAAAAAGTATAAATGTTCGATCGTACGGAACCCTTTGTGTGCGAATTCGACTTAAACTTGACTGGTTTTATTTTTACTTAATTCCTTGTGTACCTACCTAAGAGTGTTAAATGTGTATTCCAAGTTTTAGCCAAACCCGTTAAGCCGTTATGCTAATGAAAGAGAACAAACAAACAGTTACAAACTTTCAAATACGTATAATCATGCCCGTATCCCTAACGGGGTGCCCAGAGCTACAAGAAGGCAAAAGAACTTGCAGTCACTCCTGATTCAAGAATCCTAAGAAGGATATGGTGAACCATGGTGACATGTGATCAGACCATCGCCCTATAGGTTCATCATATTGGAGAGGACACTATCCCTTAGTCGACTTTTACGACATTTTCGGGGAGAGAAGCAGTTTTTTCTTTACTCCCAGTCCAGCAGAGAATCGACATACGTGATAAGTATGGTTACCTAAGTAATAATGATAAGTTTAGTAACTTACATATCCCAGCATCATCGTATATACACTCCCTTTCCACTTTGATTCCCTCTATGGATAAAACCAATACTGCAAAGCACAGAACGAAAATTTTCATTTTAACGAATAGGTCGTTTTGTTTGACGACTGTCGAGTTCTGAGTACTAAGCGTAAATGTAAGTTGATTTTATTTGAACCCTAGTTTAACCGCGCGGCTTCGCTCGCGTGTATTAAATTTTGATAACCCATTTTACCCCTTTTTGAGGGGAGCAGGGAAAGTTGGAACTACCGCATGAACCAAGTTAATCGCAGTTTAAAAGAAATTGTCTTAAAAAGTAAATGTAAAATATCGATCTTTCATTTAATAACAAAGAAACTCTGATTCTAAATTGATTTTTCTTTATTTAGTTTACGTTTGAAAAACAAATAACTAAATGAACTACTAAGAGAAGACGCTATTGTTCAATTACCATAGCAATATAATTATTTTCCTATCAAATAACGTATGGAGCTTTCAGACAGTAGTAGACTAAGAAAAAAATATTTGCAGAATATGAAAACATTTCTTCCGTAGCGGGAATCGAACCCGCGCCTCCTGCTTCTCAGCTGAGCACTGGCCCGCCACGCCACCGAGGCCGTCAATTACGATGCTACATTTAAAACGGTTACATGATAACCTCCAGTTTTTCTCAAGATTGCTTACATTCTTATCACTGTTGCTTTCAGTTTAGTGAGTGATAAGTAGATACCTACTGTGTTATCTCGAATTGTCGGTTCGAATCCGGTAGTGAACAGATTTTTCATAGAATTTATGTAGCTATACCAGTACTACAAACGGTGAAGGAAATCCGTGAGCAAACCCGCGGTCTTCTAGTCAGCTCCGCACGTATTGACTATGTCCTTCCTGTGGACAAGGCCGACTAAGCTGAGAGGATGGAACAGGGGCTGGGTTCTACTTCATCCTTCGTTTCGGGCATTACAGCGTCCCGTTAGTGAAGGTAAAAGTTGCCTCCTGACGCTGTATATCATCTAATATATGTATGTAGATGGTAAGCTTTTTTTATACACACATTATTAGGTTATGAGATTATAAAAACATCTAGGCAGGTTTTTACCCGAGAACTTAACAAGTCACGAGGATGGAATCTAAGTACATTCGGCAACAGAAGTTATTTAACTTTTCAATGATTTTTAATGTGAATTATCTCAGGAAACTGTCACCACGATTTATTTAAGTTTTGTCTTCCATCACGTATTTGTTGTCACATGTACTCAACTCGACACTTGTGTCACTTGTTCTTTCGAACCAGTGTGGTGAAAGGATTTTAAGTGCGCCTTAAGGAGGCTACTTTCATGAACATGTTTTTGAACACGACAAAAATGTGTTTTAAAAAACTCAAACTCACTTGTTCTTGACTGTAAGGCCGTTTACCATTTAGTAGGTGATTTATACAGCGTCAGGAGGCAACTTTTACCTTCATAAACGGGACGCTGTAGTGCCCGCGACGAATTAAGATGGAGTAGGCTTGCCCAGCACCTATTCTATCCTCTCAGCTTAGTCGGCCTTGTCCACAGGAAAGACTTGGTATGTTGTTGACTATACGTGTAGTTAAGAACATAAAGGTCAATACTGTGGTTATAAGTAAACATGCATCTAGGATTGAAGAGTCAATGGTACGAAACCTGATCCTGAGGTCACTGCGAAAATCAGTCCTATTATATAAATGAACATATACGAAAGATTGTATGTTCATGTCCTTACTTAGTCGTGTGGCTAGTTCTTTCGAACCAGTGTGGTGAAAGGATTTGAAGTTCACTCGACGCATGTTTTCGAACTTTATTAGGCGACATGCCAGTTTCCTCGCGATGTTTTCATTCAGCTTTTGAGAGTAAAGGTATAGCGCACATACATTTTTCGAATTGAAAAATCTATTGGTGCGCAACCGGATTTGATCCCGTAACCTGAGGATCAGAAGGCGGGAGTGCTACAACTAAACCAGCTCTAACATGGTCTAACATAAAATTAAAAGAAGTATCCTTTTTATCTATATTAAACTCTTTCGTAACAGATTCTGACGATCAATCTGTCTTAAGACTGAAAATCAACACCTCCCAGAAGGCCTTTGAACGGGAGAATATGAAATAAATTATATTAACGAAAGACTTGGCAATAAGGTCTTTGATACTATCGCCTTCCCAAAAGGGTATTATCTAAGAACAAACAAAGCCTCCCAGGCGACAATTGTCAATTTTGACATCTTATTTATTTATTATAATTAGTACGGTACATACGCAAACCAATTACACTAATTAATAGATCAAATAAAATTCAAAATAATTAGGATTAATCGTCATATTAATCAGATTATTTTCTGATGATCTGGATCTAGGTGAGCTATCTACAGACCGTTTGCAACGGCCTTTAGAAAGCCCGAGTGTTTCTTTTGTATTTTGTAAATTATATTATTGTGTTCGTTGTGTTTCTTTCTGTTCATTAAAAAATATCATATTAGACTTTATACCACGAATATCACATGAGCTTGAAATTGACAATTTGTTCAAATGATTGACACATCTATAAATAAATATATTTGGATTGGACATTTCACACAGCGCCATTTAGCCTCAAACTAAGCAAAACTTGTACTATGGACACCAGAATGGTTAATAGAATACTTTTTTTTACTTCTGAGCTCTGTTTTCTATCTGTAGACGAACTTAGATAGAAAACTGAGCTCATTTTCATTTCTTATTATTATACCGATTACCTTAAAGTTACATAATGTTTAGAACTTTTTTGTAAACATATACTTATAATGTATACTACAACACCCAGACCCGGAAGAAATATTTGCAGAACATACAAACATATCTCCCATAGCGGGAATCGAACCCGTGCCTCTTGCGTCTCCGTCGAACCACCACGCCACCGAGGTCGTCAAAAGGGTTGGATTCAGAAAGAAGATGCAGTTTGTATGAAAAAAATACACAATGCGGACAAAATTGCAAAGCGTTCCAGTAGTCAATCAATAAACTCTGAAACAACAAAGTCAGAATCGTAAATAGAACTGGTTTATACAAATATACCATTAAATTATTATTTCCTTGAAACACAATAATACCCACCTATGTCGATAAAAGTACATGAGTATTGCTATTACATCATCATATAAATAAAACTCGAACTATCTCGGTAGACCAGTCATAACCTGATCGTTGGAAAATCCTGTTCTATTTTAATTTAATAATGAAATTGTTTGTGGTAGGAGTTCTACTCCTCGCGGCTGTGGCGGTGGCCAGTCCTACTGGTCCTACCCATTCTAGAGGATGCATCTATGTTTTGGGATCATGTAAGTCCAAATCGGGATGGGTGACCGCAAGTGGCATTACGAGCTGAGCGCTTCCGTGCTTCGGAGGGCACGTTAAACAGTCGGTCCCGGCTTTTAAGTCGTTAAGCCATGACGGAGACCTTTAGGCGGCCTAAAAACTCCGTCACTAGAGTTGGCCACTAGCTCATACGAACATACATACATGTAAGTCCATTTTTTACCTACGACGGAGACGCATATACCTTATATGCGTTTGGCCTGAGAGGTTGTATGTTTATTTATTTATATGTTTGTCTGTTACCATTTACCTCAATAACTACTGAACCGATTTCGCTGCGGTTTTTACATTTTATTGGTGTCAGTTCATGGAAAGTTCTTAGATATGTTCTTTCTTAGATAGGTTAGCGTGGTATGGGCATGTTATGCGGAGGGAAGAAAGTCATGTTACAAGGAAAGTGCTGAATATGAATGTGGGTGGATACACGGGCAGAGGAAGGCGTAAGAAAAGATGGAATGGATTGTGTGAAAGAGGACATGCGTGAGAAAGGAGTGAGTACTGAGATGACGAGTTATAGGAGAAGATGGAAGAGGAAATCATGTTGTGCCGACCCCACCTAGTAGGATAAGGGCAAGAAAATTATGTTCTTAGATATGTTTTACGGCCATAGCCCACCAGGGGGCGCTGCAGCTAGCATAGTTTCTTGCACCTCTGAAACTGAATTTTGAAAAAAAAATTTGAATGAACATTGGAACATTTGGACTGACGTCTTGCTGTGGGGTGTATTGTGCATTATTCCCCCGCTAACCCTCCCCCAGCCAGCCCAACTCCTTGAAGTACCGGAGGACATTGGGATGTTAACAGTAGTATCCCAGTATTCTCGACAGTGTTGAGATTGAGATGGATCTCGATGTCTGGAGCCCCGAGTTTGTTTGAACTTGCTTTTGTTTTTGTTTGCAGGCTATCGCGAGTGTGAGGAAGGTACCCACGCTTACGCCACCGGGTGTGGCAAGAAGAGACCGGAAGCGACGTGCGACGAACCAAATCCTGTGGAAGAGGAAGCCATCATCTGTGACTACTCCGCCTGCTACTGTGACTCCCCCACTGTGAGGGATACCAAGTCCGGCAAATGTGTTAAACCCGAGGACTGTCCTAAGAAAGAATCAATTAATATGAAGCATATGATATGATTATGGATTTTAAAGTAAACATTGACAAAGATTTTGGAGGATATTAAAATTATTTTTTAAAAGGTAGACTTTTTTATTCCTGGTCTTCGTGTTGTGGTACAGTCAGTTTCAAAGTTCAAAGATCTTTTCAGAACTTTGAAATTATTTATTGAAAAGGACCATGTTGACTATTAAACATGACTATATTATTTTATATTGATTATGATGATGACTTTTGGCTGTCATTTTGTTTATTTTAGAAAAGAATCGTTTTAAATCACCCGTCTACAACAATTATGGCCGATCGCCGACGTTGCACTGTCGAAAAACATAATGGTAACTAGCTTACATTAAGTAGGTATCTATCGGCTTTGCTGTGATCATTTTATCAACAAAGTACTGGGATAGACGCTGCACTCCGCTGCTTCTCCACCAGCTGCTTCCACCACGAGCGGCACGTAGTTCTATCACGAGTTAGCGAAACCAGAAATATATGTAGTTGTCCATGCTCCAGGCAGTCTAACTAATAAATATTTTGTACACAAAACTACAAAAAAGCGTTGTAAATGGCACCGCGAACGAAGTCGCTGGTAAAAAAAGTCATTTAGATTTTATACCATGAGTATTAATTACATGTTGTTCAAACGATTGACACATCTATAAATAAATATTTTTGGACATTTCACACAGCGCCATTTAGCCCCAAACTAAGCAGAACTTGTACTATGGACACTAAATGGCTGATTTAATACTATATACTTTTTTTTGTAAACACATATTTATTTACATAATACTGCAACAACTAGACCCGGAAGATATAATTGCAGAACACAAACATTTATCCCGTAGCGGGAATTAAACCCGCGCCTCTTGCGTCTCAGCCGAGCATTCGCCATGCCACCGAGGTCGTCGCGATTAGA
This sequence comes from Scotopteryx bipunctaria, assembly GCA_949320045.1. NCBI lineage: Eukaryota > Metazoa > Arthropoda > Insecta > Lepidoptera > Geometridae > Scotopteryx > Scotopteryx bipunctaria. Next base: position 1,651,364 of record OX439459.1, on the reverse strand, counting down.
CTCGGAAAGAAGATGAAGTTTGTATGAAAAAAATACACAACGTGGACAAAGTCGGAAAACGTTCTAGTAGTTAATCAATAAATTTAGAAACAACAACGTCAGAATCATAACCAGAACTGGTTTATACAAATTTACCAAAAAATTAGTATTGCTTAGAAACAAAATAATAGCCACTTATGTTGATAAAAGTACAGAAGTATTGCTATTGCATCATTATATAAATAAAACTCGACCTATCTCGGAAGACCAGTCATAACTTGATCTTTGTAGAATCCTGTTCTATTTTAATTTAAAATGAAATTGTTTGTGGTAGGAGTTCTACTCCTCGCGGCTGTGGCGGTGGCCAGTCCTACTGGTCCTACCCATTCTAGAGGATGCATCTATGTTATGGGATCATGTAAGTCCATTTTTTACCCACGACGGACGGAACAAATAAGGTATATTAATACGCGTTTGGCCCGAGAGCACTGGTGGTCTAGTTGGTAGTGACCCCGCCTTCCGATCCTAAGGACGTGGGTTCAAATCCCAGTCGTGTACCAATGGATTTTTCTATGTGAACAATTTATGTGCGCTATACCTACTGGTATGTTGGTACGATGTTTGTACGAGAGAGTACTCTCAAACGGTGAAGGAAAACATCGTGAGGAAACCCATGGCTTAGTCAGCTCCGCACGTATTGACAATGTCTTTCCTGTGGACAAGGACAACTACTTTTTACCTTCACAAACGGAACGCTGTAGTGCTTGAGACGAATTGAGATGGAGTAGGCTTGCCCAGCACCTATACCATCCTCTCAGCTTAGTCGGCCTTATCCACAGGAAAGACATGGTCATGACGTGCGGAGCTGACTAAGCTGTTGGCAGTAGTATTCCAGCAGTTCCAGTGTCCTCGACAGTGTTGAGATTGAGGTGGGTCTAGATGTCTGGAGCCCCGCGAGTTTGTTTGAACTTGTTTTTGTTTTTGTTTGCAGGCTATCGCGAGTGTGAGGAAGGTACCCACGCTTACACCACCGGGTGTGGCAAGAAGATACCGGAAGCGACGTGCGAAGAACCAAATCCTGTGGAGGGAAGAGGCAATATTTGTGACTACTCCGCCTGCTATTGTGACCCCCCCACTGTGAGGGATACCAAATCCGGCAAATGTGTTAAACCCGAGGACTGTCCTAAGAAAGAATGAATCAATTTGGAGCATAAAATATGATTATGGATTTTAAAGTAAACATTGACAAAGATTTTTGAGGGAATTAAAATTATTTTTCAAGAAGTAGATTTTTTTTAAATTCCTGATCTTCTTGTTCTTGTTGTGGTACAGTCAGCTTCAGAAGTGAAGACCTTTTCAGAACTTTGAAATTGTTTATTGAAAAGGACTATGTTGACTATTAGACAAGAAGATGTCATTTTATGTTGATTGTTATGATGACTTTTGGCTGTCATTTTAGAAAATAATCGTTATGAATCACTCGTATAAATGCCACAAATATGGCCGATCGCCGACATTGTACTGTCGAAAAACACTATGCATACATATTACAATAACTAATTTACAATAAGTACCTATCGGCTTTGCTGTGAACATTTTATCAACAACTAGACCCTGATAATGTAGCTTTCCATTGGTGAAATAATTTTTGAAATCGGTATAGTAGTTTCGGAGCCTATTCGTTAAAAACAAAAAAAAAAACAAAAAAAATCTTTCTTCTTTATAATATTAGTATAGAAGTACTGGGACAGACTGCACTCCGCTGCTTCTCCACCAGCTGCTTCTGCCATGAGCTGCACATAGCTCTATCATGAGTTGGCGAAACCAGAAATATAATTAAGTTGTCCATGTCTTGTACATAAAACTACAAAAAAGCGTTGTAAATGGCGTCGCGAACGAAGTCGCTGGTACAGCTAGTTTTATGATATAAAAACAAAGTTGCAATGATAATGAATATGTCGTCCGTTAGTTGAATATTGGAGGCCGATTCTAATAGAGACGACCTCGGTGGCGTGGCGGGCGAGTGCTCGGCTGAGACGCAAGAGACGCGGGTTCGATTTCCGCTACGAGAGAAATGTTTGTATGTTCTGCAAATATTTATTTCGGGTCTGGGTGATGTATTACCTATGTATTATAAGCATGTATTTAGAAAAAAAAACAGTATATAAGTATTATAGCAGTCATCTGCTTCCCATAGTACAAGCTTTGCTTAATTTGAGGCTAGATATGTGTGAAATGTCAACAAATATTTATTTATTTACTAGCTGCCACCCGCGGCTTCGCTAGCGTGGTATCCGGATAATAAATAGCCTATATGTTAATCCAGCACATGTACTATGTATATTCTTAGTTTCATTCAAATCCGTTCAGCCGTTTAGGCGTGATTGAGGCACAAACATCCAAACATCCTCACAAACTTTCGCATTTATAATATATATAAGTAAAATTATAAAAAAATCTTATCGCGTATGTAAACGCCGATACACAAAAACTCTTAAAAGCTAATGGTCTCTGCAAACGGGCAATTAGGTCGCTGGTTGACAAACAGCGGCGATAATACTCGCATAATGAGACGACGCCGTTACTCCGGTCTCGTTTGACATTGGACCGGTATCGGTAACTTGTTGCAGTGGAGCTACGAACCGGCGACTACAGTGTTATAATTTAAGGTAGCCATACACTCTAGGGTGTAAAAAAACTAAGGTCTTTTACAATCAGTAGTAGATGATTTATATAGCGTCAGGAGGCAACTTTTACCTTCACAAACAAGACGCTGTAGTGCCCGGGGAGAATTAAGATGGAGTAGGCTTGCCCAGCACCTATTCTATCCTCTCAGCTTAGTCGGCTTTGTCCACAGAAAAGACATGCAATACGTGCGGAGCTGACTAAGCCACAGGTTTCCTCACGATGTTTTCTTTCACCGTTTGAGAGTGGTATAGAGCACATAAATTTTTCACACAGAAAAATGCATTGGTACATGATCTGATATGAACCCACGACCTTAAGACTATCAGCTACAACGCCAGTGCTTGACAAGTGTGTGTTGCACAACTGTGCAGGTACGTTCTCAAGCTTACCTGGCGGGTGTAACTGTACGGTTAAACCTGTCAGTGTACCCCTCTAGCATGTCCTTTATTTTACTTTTGACAGCTGAGAGCTGAGAGCTTGAAAACGTAAGTGTTCCGTTATACAACGTGTAACATAATGTCCCTATAAGCCCGAAAGGGGTGTATTCAGACCGAGCACTTGAATACATTGACGTGTGCAAAAGTTCAATACATCATATTTGAAATTCCAATACAATTAAAAACAAATTATTTCATGAGAAATTTGTGACAACCCTATGTGTTTGTTTACCATTTGCGTAGGTAACAAACACACGCCCACCCTCCTATCGCGTCGGACCCACACATACGCAGACAATTGAACGCGCGGCAAGTTTCAAAAAGTACCTAGGTGTAATCACCAAAGTTTTCGTAAGAATTTGCAATTTTTTTAATTCTACGTAGAAATTAAAGTCGAAGATTAAAATCACGATATCTTTCACACATAAAAAAACAACTACCTACCTACATCTACCTAGGTAGTTACCTAAGGACCTAGGTACAGGAAAAGTTAAGTTATACCTTTTCTCCCTTCTTCTTGGTTGGCTCGGAACACGGCTAATTGACATGGTAGGTATTAGGTAGGTATGTAGGTACCTAGGTTGGTATTACTGGTACACATTCACATTCACAATCACAAAATTATTTTTGTCATTTTTTATTAGTAAGCTAGGTACTAATGGGGTACCTACTAGGTAGGGTGATAGGTTAGGTACCTATCATCATACCTACCTATCACTGAATTTTATCACTGTTGACACACACAGTAGGTACTCGGTATCCATCAAAGGGAAGTAGGTACAACACACCACCGAATTCCCGGTCTTCCCTCACTGGTGCGCCGGTGGAAAGATCCCGTCGAGAGAAGACGGTTCACCAATCCCAGAAAATAGCCCGTAAGATGGCAATGGCCGCCCTGGATAACGCTCTCTGTAGAGCTGACGCGCCGCTACTAAGCTATTAATTATTTGGTGCTGCTCCAACACACACACACAACACCATATCATAATACTCACTGTTTGAGTACAAAGCCGACATCATATCGTTAATTAGTTACGCGAACCGAGAGATTGCTTGTTGCAGTTGTTGCAAGGAACGAATGCTAATTGCGACTGATAAAAACCGATCTGTTTTGCGACCAAAAGTAGGTACCTATTGCCGAAAGCCGAATTTTTAGGGTTCCTTGTCTGGGGTAACCCACTAAATACCGATTGGGAAAAAAAAGGAAAAAAACTTCACCATACATCTACTACTACTACTGTCGTCGTGTCCGTGTCGCTAGCTCTTTTGAACCAGTGTGGTGGAAGGATTAGAGTGCACCTTGAAGGTTCCTTTCGTACACTTTGACACACGTCTATGACATGCCTGGTTTCCTCACGAGGTTTTCCTTCACCGTTGGAGAGCATTGATATTGCACACATAAATTTCGAATCGAAAAATCCATAGATTCGAACTCACGACTTAAGGATGGGAAGGCGGGGTTCATACCAATATGCTACCATGTGCTCCATCCCCATTTGCTACTAGGTACCTACCTACTTACATAATAACCTACCAACAATTACGTAGTTCAATCAAGAAAAGTAAAAAACAAATAAACCTACGGAACCAATTTGATTTTATTAAACAAACGCTTGCGGTGCGGTGTCGGTTGACGGTTGCGGATTTTGAATTTAGCAAAGGCACCGACAGCCAATTAGGGCGAGGTGCCATCCCACTAGTTGTTGTTGTTGTTTCAATGCAACCAATGACAAATAGGCTGTTCACGATGAAAATGAAGATTAGTAAGACAGATAAGTCACAACCTTTGACTTTAGTGCCCAAGTAGGTAGGTACAAAATTGCATTGAAAAATGCTCCAATGAATATTGGAATAATACATCGTTGGAAAAACTAAAGTGGAATAGGGTCACGGCTTTATCCTCAGGCACGGTAGACCTCTTCTCATACTTCTTGTTACCTACTCAAGATGCTTTTAAGGCCCGAGTAGGTAGGTACAAAATTGAGTAGGTATCACGGCTTTATCCTCAGGCACGGTAGACATCCTCTCATACTCCTTGGCACCCACTGAGGATACCTTTAAGGCCCGAGTAGGTAGATACAAAATTGAGTAGGTAAGGTACCTATCTCCTATACTAGGTACTTAACAAAGAGATCTGAAAGGATGTTTACGGTGCCTAGGGATTTTAGTCGTGATGTGACCTTACATTTTAATTACCAATAAATACCAAGGTACCACTAGGCCTTCAAAAAAAATAGAAATTACTTATTAAGCCACCTCGTTATTAGGTAAGTAGGTAGGCATTTTACTAATGGTGTCTGTTCTGTTACCTGTTTCATCTAGAGTTCACACTTAAAGGTCAAAAAACAGCTGTAAATAGGGATGCCTCATGTTGTGTCAAGTTACGTATTGGAGCAAAGTTTAAGAGACATTTCATGAATGAAAACCTTTGAAATTTTAAAAGTCGTTGAACAAACGTTGTTCGCAATGACGTATAGAACACCCCCGTTTCGGGCTTATAGGGACATTATGTTACACGTTGTATATAAGAGTAAACATTAAAATGCGTTGTAAGACAATTATATAAACTGCCTAGTCATATTTATCTACCCTACTTATAAAAAAAATAATTAAATGCCTTGAATCAATCTATGTCCAGCAGTGGACTGATGTAGGCTGATGATGATGATGATGATGATGAGATCTCACAGTTTTCAAAGAATGAAATAATAATTAATTTGCGTATTAAAAAGAGTGACGCTGCGTTCGATCGCTATACGCCTAGTGGTGGGATCAAATGTATTTGCTGCATATTAATGAATCGAAGACAGTCTTGATAAAACTTGAATACTTGGTCAGTTTGTCACGTGACAAACTGACCAAGCATTAAAGTTATTAAATCGCTTATTTAATTGCCTCAAAGTATGATTGTTTGTTGTGATTTTAAATTGCCCGTGTATCGGATGACACAGATAATGAATAAATCAGCGGGAATTTTTCATTGTGTATCGGAACACAATCCTATAGCAAAAATAAAAACAAGAAGATTAAAATCAGGTACAGAGACAATTGGAATTACAGAGAGAATTGGAAAAAATGGAAGAAGGCGTTTGCCTTGCAGTAGAACATTATAGGTTTAAGTAATAAAAATAAGATTTCTAACGAAAAAATACATAATACACATTTTAATGTCCGTGTCCCTGATGAGGTGGACAGAACTTTATTCTACAAGTCATTAAAAATATTGAAAATCTACTAAATGTACTTTAATTAAGTAATACTTATCTTATCTATAATGTACTTACTTTCAATTAATTGGGTATTTCGATTTATTGGATGAGGATTAAGATTGTCATTGTATTTCGGTGAATCTACGCATGGAACTGTTTTGGTCATTAGCATTTGACATACAAACCCGTTTCGATTGTTCGAAGGACAATGAGTGTCATGTCTAACTAATGTACAGACAACAAACGATTATTGAAAAGTCTATCTTAATCATAACTAAGGCCTTTACCATCTATAGTAAATTATTTATACAGCGGCAGGAGGCAACTTTTACCTTCAATTATTTGGAGTAGGATGGAGTAGTTAATTAAGAAGGAGTAGGCTTGCCCAGCACCTATTCCACCCTCTCAGCTTAGTCGGCCTTGTCCACAAGAAAGACATGGTCAATACATGCGGAGCAACTAACCCGCGGGTTTCCTCACGATATTTTCCTTCACCGTTTGAGAGTACTGAGTACGCCCACATAAATTTTTAGCACAGAGAGATTCATTGCTACACGACCGGATTTGAACCCACGACCTTAGGAACGGAAGACGAGGTCTACCAACTAGACCACCAGTGCTCTTTATCATAATCATAGGTACTAATACTATTAAAGTGAAAGTTTGTGAGGATGTGATTTTATGCTTTAATCACGCCTCAAAGTCAAAGTAAAAGTCAAAATTTCTTTACTCCTTGAAATCACGGGGATCAATAGGCTTACATCCTGTACAAGATTTGTATCAAACACCAGGTCTTCAGACAACAGTCTGTATCCTACTAATATTATAAATGCGAAAGTTTGTGAGGACGCGACGATGTTTGTCAATCACGCCGTAACGGCTGGACGGATTGAAATAAAACTTAGAACATACATTTATAGTATGTGTGCTGGAATAACATATAGGCTACTTTTATCCTGGTGCTGTGAGAGCGAAGCCACAGGCGGAAGCTAGTAAAATTATACTTTTGGTTCCATATGGCTAGATGATAAATTTTACTTGCTCGGGTGATTTTATTAATGAAAACACGTACCTTATCTAAAAAACTAGTTCAGATTGTCTCCTTTCGGTCTATTTGCATGATCTAGTAAGCTACTCAGTTGTTTAACTGTTTTCGTTATGTAATTTATATTATTTTCTCCCATGAAAGCATTAAAACCACAATAAGAATCTGAAGACCTTTCAAAATGATTGTTATTGTGATTTTATTAAAAAAACTTTTTTTGAATTTAAGTCATGCATAGTTGCAATGTAGATTGAGAGCACTGGTGGTCTAGTGGTAACAACCCCGCCTTCATATCCTAAGGTCGTGGGTTCAAATCCGGTCGTGCACCAATGGATTTTTCCGTTGGTAAAATGTATGTGCGCTGTACTGTTTACTAGTACTCACAAACGGTGAAGGAAAACATCGTGAGGAAACCGGCATGCCGTAGAACCTAATAAGTTCGAAAGCATTGTGTCTAGTGCACGAAAGGAGCCTTTGAGGATTAATATCCTTTCACCACACTGTCAAAAAACTAGTCACACGATTACTAACTAGTAGTAGCGTAAATGAAAAAAAAAATTATACCTACTTTTCTAAATGTCTCATTTTGCTAGTCTTTTGCTGTAGACTGTATTCTATTAAAATAAATTGTTTAATCAACACATAAATGCACAATTAACAAAAAAAGCTACTTTAAATATGTAAAAATAAGAAACCATTATAAGTATAAATCAATTATTTACAGTTAGTTGTAGACACCATTCTTCAAGAAACTCCTTTCGATTATGTAAATTTTATTTTCTATTGTAATAGGTACTTTCACTTCTTTCACTATTGAACGAGTTTTTAAATAAATCAGTTAATTTTATTATAATATTATTCGTTCTGTTTCGATTACCTCGACCTAGACATTGATTTCGATTTCATTTTCATTCATAATATATTGTTTAGAAAATAAACAAGCCGTAAAAAGTGTTATAAAATTCTGTTTTACTACAAATATTTTCGAAACTGAAGTGCCCTAATGTTTAGCATAGTTAATACTTTATAGAGGGCAGTTTAATTATTTGCTATCAGGTTTTTAATAGGCGTTCTTGATTCTCTTCTACTGGTTTCACCAGTTCTTTCGAACCATGCCTTGTAGTTGACTTAAGAATGGCTTCAAAAGTTAAAAATAAACAAAAAAATAACGATTTTTAAATTTTAATACTTATCAAAACAATCAGTCACACATATAACCTACTGAGACCTTAAAATATTCACAACTCAATGTCTTTATTTCGATCACGCACTGTTCCCTAGTCCTATGTTCATCGCATTCAATATGTCGCCGTTGTCCGCGTCTATTTCCCATGCGAACAGACCCCCCAGCTTATTATTTCTCACATACTTCCCTTTGGCGATCGTCGACCTTGCGTCGTCATACGTGATCAGGTCCCCAGTAGCCTCTCTGAATACGTAAGGGGCCTCTGCCACTGCGTCGTATCTATACTCCCACTTTCCCTGAGCGATCTCATTCGCTATCTCTCTGTAGTCCACCACACCATCCTGCCAGGTGCCTTTCACGGGCCCTGTGGCATTACCCGTGAAGGGATTCTTGCCTTCGTAGTTGTGTACGCCAGTCCAACCTCGCCCGTACATGGCAACTCCTACGACAATTTTTTTAGGGTTGACACCTTGAGCGAGCAGGTACTTGACTCCAAAGTCAGTTGTGTAAGTTTCCTTAGGCCTCCATGCAGGCGCGTAGAGCGACGTCTGGTGGCCAAGGGTGTCGTTCGACCAGGCTCCCTTAAAATCGTAGCTCATGAGGAAGATGTGGTCCATGTATTTCTGGGCAAGGCTGTAGTCGACCACTTGGATCTTGTCCCAACCGGCGCTGATGGCGGAAGTCAGCTCATATTTCTTGCCAGTTTCAGCTGATAGCTCGTTGAGCATATCGCGAAGTTCCTTCATGAGCTGGACGTAGACGTGACCGTCCTCAGGGCCTCCAAGGTCAGGGTTAGCGCCCTTGCCTCCAGGGAACTCCCAATCGATGTCGACGCCATCGAAGAATTTCCATGTCTGCAGGAAGTCTTTTACGGAACCTACGAAACGATCTCTCTTTGTCTTGTCGGTGAAGAAGAAGAAGGGATCAGCCAGGGTCCAGCCACCAATGGAAGGAAGAATCTTCAGGTCAGGCTTGGCTTGTTTCAACATCATGAGCTGGCCGAAGTTGCCTTTGTATGGCTCGTTCCAGGATGACAGACCCTTTTGCGGCTTCTGCAACGCTGCCCAGGGATCATGGATAGATACTTTGAAATCTTCACGGCCGCTGCAGGATCGCTGAAGCGCTTGGAAACTGCCTTCGATCTCCTTCAAACTGTCGTTGATACCGTCACCTCCACAAATCGGGATGAAACCGTACAGCAGATGAGTTAAATTCGGAACTGGGATGCGGTCTACTGGGAACTTCCTAGGATACACTCCCCATTCGACGAAGTACCCTCCGATAACTTTACCGGAAGTTTGCTTGAAAGGCTTGTTCTTTTCACCGATAGACCATTCCAGTGGGGGTAAGTGGCTTCCATCAGTATCTGCTACGATAATCTCGGTGGCGTCACTCGATGAGCAACCGTCCTTATTGCAGAGCTCTACTACCATCTGATACCGTCCTCCCTTCTTGATCTTGAAAGCTGCTGAGGTGGCACCACCGGCTCCGGACCAAACTTCTTCACCGCTCAGGAGCACCCTGGACTTGTCTGCTGGATCGCCACTCCAGGTGTTCCAGGTTACAGTGACATCTGCCGCGTCTTTTTTAGTGACGAGTTGGTTGTAGGCGGTGGCTGCTTGGTTGACTTCGACGATGGCGAAGACTCGCTCTCCCCAGCCGAGGTTGGGCTTCCCGGGCGGGCCAGCGGTGGCCGCGGCCAGGAGGCAAGCAGCGACGAGCCACAACATCGTAACCGGTTCTAGAAAGAAATGCGAAAGTTTTACTGACACGGGTATCCGATGACTGCCAAATCGACACTGGGGATACTTGAGTCTTGTATCTTTATATACGTTTGGCATTGTAGGGCAACCGCTAAGAGGAGCCCGCATTGGATTTTGAGATAGGTAGGTAGATAATATTATCGTTAGCACAGTTTCGAATCTTGGTTAGTGGGTCGGTCAAGGTGATGTTGTTAATTGTTTTTTATTGTTTGTTGGAGGCGTGGTCGTGACTAAGGGTTGATGGCATCGTAGCACTCCTTAAGTGCTTTGTTGTGAAGATAGTTAGTGGAATTGTGACTAAGTTGATAAGGAAATTTGAAGGAAAATTTTCCCTGGAAAATTGCCCCAAAATGGTTTTTGTTTACAAAAATTACGACTAGAACATAGAAACCAGAAAATATAGACGCAATATTTATTAATTATTTAATACAGCGGTAACAACAGTAGCACCACAAATACTGTGCGCCTCGGCAAACTTCGTGCTTTGTATGAAAAACGAATTTGTCCGAATATGCAACTAATAGCCAACTAATAAGAACTGAACCAACCCTTTAAAAAATAAGTAACTACATAATTATTGTACCTAACATCTGTATATTACATATCACCATCGTGTTAGTTCGTATTTCAGAAGCTAGGCGAAAATTAGCGAGGCGCACAATGTTTGTGGTACTACTGTACATGATTGATGAAAAAAAAAAATAACGAACTTCGCATTTAATATCCGAGAAACAAAGTTAATTCAAAGTTTTTTCTAAATTCAAACTTTATATACCCAACATTTTGTGGATATTTTATTTATCCAATACTTGCGAGGTAAAAACCTCGTTTCATCATATTCCTTACCAGTAAACAAACCTGACACACCCACAACTAATAAAAAAAAACTATTAACCTCAACGACACAAAATATTAAAATCACTAGAAAAATCTAATTAATTCGCATAGTTGCCCGCATAAAATCATAAAATAATTGTGTACAGTTCGACAATGTGTGACAGACTGATTGAAAGAATTCCCATGATAAGATAATTATGATTCAATGGATAGGTAAAAACAGCATTGTTATGTATACCTTGTACCTACCTAGAGTAGTTACTACTGATACTAACCAATACAATACAATACAATAATTTATTGGTAACACTAAGTTACAGGTCAGTATAGTGTAGGCTAGGTACCTACAATAGGTACTTATATAAAAAAAAATTGTCAATAGCCCTTAATCTTGTTTCATTCAACCTGCCTACTAGTACTGTAAAGAATAATAATAAACATCTAACAGTCACAAACATACATAGTTCTGACCCTTGGACGAATCCAAGTTCTGATCCCACACTAGGAATCCCTGTGTCGTGGGTATCAGAAACTTCGAGTAGGTACCAGGCATGTCATGAGGGATGAAAGTCAAGTTATGAGTGTGAATGTGGATGGATTGTGAGAAAGATGACTTTGTTAAGAAAGAAGTGAGTATAAAATGACGGCTGACACAGGGGATTGGAAGAAGAGAACTCGTGCCGACCCCACATTGAGTGGGATAAGGGCAGAAAGATGATGATGATGCTACGTTAGGCGTTAGACAACTAGACGACTGACACACTTTTCTGTTTAAAAATAAACAACAATTATAAGTCATCGAGATAAGATAAGATATATAAAAATATAGAGTACTTCCGGTGAAATCTGATAAAGTGGTTTTTAGGTTTCCGTATATCTGAAGGGTGTCAACAGGACTATTATTACTAAGCCTCCACTGTCCGTCCGCCTTTCTGTCCGTCCATCTGTCCGTCTGTAAGCGGGCTGTATCTCATGTACAGTAATTTTGCCCGAAGATCTAAAGAAATCAATATTTTTAGCGTTCTCGTGTTTAAACACAATATTTTTTTAAATTTCCCTAGTAGTAAAAACTTCCCCAAGTGTTACTTAGTGTTCAAGGTCGTGGGTTTGAATACCGGCTGCGCACAAATAGATTTTACACACGTCTTCAAAGCGGCGATGGAAAACATAGTGAGGAAACCAACCAGCATTCTAACATCGGAGATTTTCTTGCAATCTGTCACTCTTCATCATCATCATCAGCTGTCAGATCTCACTGCTCGTGTCACTTATGCAATACTACTTACTAAATGTGGGTGTGACGACGGGTTGGACATGCCTCTGACTACCCCGTTACATATTAAATAATCTAAAGAGGCTGGAGTTCTGAGGATGCGCGCGAAGGAAACTTTTGAAGCGCGTTTTAAATCCTTTCACCACACTAGTTCGAAATAGCGACCCGATTAATAAGGTCGTGTACTTTGGGTAAACAATACTTACATTTTAACTCTAAATTGGCTTGCTTCTCTAACTCGTAGTATTTTCGTAATTTGCTTACAAACTGCAGCTTTTACTTCTGCAACTGGAAATAGAAAAAAAAACATTAAATAATATTTGGTACCTAAGATATGAAACGATATTTTTAGTCACAAATAAATAAATAATAATAATAATAATAATAATAAAATTTATTTATTTGAACAAAAACAGAAAACAAAAAAAGTGTATTTCAGGCTTACAACATCATCCTACCTTACAAAGATTACAAAATGTTTATAACGGCGCTTCTTTTTCTTCTTCTTTAATTATATTATTATTTCGATTAATGATTGGACAAAATTAACGATTACAGTGTTGAGCATTTCAAGATCTGAATCTTTTATTCTCCTCGCTCGATAAAATTACGCCTACCCCCATCATCATAAGAATATGGAGCGGCCTCCAAATAGCAACAGCACGGACACAGTGCCTATAAATAAATATATTAACAGAAATAAACTTACAACCTCAGACCAAATACAAAGAAAAGACGGCGCGCCGCGAACAACAAAAGTGAAGCCACACAAAACCGTGCTCCTGCAAGTAAACATACACGCTCACGCTCACAGCTATACTAAAACCATGCTCATCGCTCTTAGTAGGTACGTCACGAATCTTAGAAATAGAATTATGCCTTCCTGTGTAGTGAAAACTTGTAAAAACAGCAGCAAATCACATAAAAAGTCTCACAGAATCACTTTTCACTTGTAAGTACTTCAAATAACATCGTTTCGTAATTATTATACTATGAATTTTAGGTTACTTGGAATACAAAACCTCAAAACCTTCGACACACACATAGATTAAGAGGTGGCTTCACTTTCTTCGTCTTTTCTTTTTATTTGGTCTGAGCTTACAACTAATACAAATATAATTTACAAAATGTTGGGAGAGTGTTGTATGTAGGTTTTGGTAACAAAATAAATATTTTTTTTGTCTTTCTTTCTTTCTTTCTAAATAAGAACCAGGTCGTGGGTTCGAACCCTGTCGTGTACTTATGGATTTACTGTGCGAAAAATTTATATGCGCTATACCAGTACTCTCAAACGGTGAAGGAAAACATTGTGAGGAAACCCGCGGCTTAGTCAGCTACGCACGTATTGACCATGTCTTTCCTGTGGACAAGGCAGACTAGGCTAAAAGGATGGAATAGGTGTTGGGCAAGCCTACTCCATCTTAATTCGTCCCCGGCTCTACAGCGTCCCGTTTGTGAAGGTAACAGTTGCCTCCTGACGCTGAAATCATCAGTAGATGATCTATAGTACGAGTACGTACTATAGATGGTAAAAGGCCTTAGTTTTTTAGTCTTAAAGGTTTTTTTTATAATAACCTTTCCGCTAAAAACCACCACTTCCTGTCCGAATCATCAAAAGTGACACATTGGCAGACAAAAGTGACAAAGTGACAGTGACACACAAAGCCTGTTGAACGAAGAATGTGTCATCGGTGATTTGTACTACAGTCCGTAAAGTGACAGCTAGTACTTTCTATACCTAACAAAACTAAAACTGAAGTATTCGTTCAAACCATACATATTACCCTGCTCGTATCCCTAATGGGGTGGGCAGAGCCACAAGTAATCGTTAGGAAACTTGCAGCCACTCCTGATAAAAAGTTTCAAGGCAGATATGATGAACGATGGTGACAGGTGATCAGCCCATCGCCCATCACGGTCCATCATGTTGGGGAGGATATTATCCTCTAATCGACTTTAGGACATGCTCGGGGTGAGAAGGAAGGAGCTTCAGTTTTTACTAAACTCTTTTAGCGTTTCCTATGAAAGAAATTTGTAAAATGCTGGCAATTTATACCACAAACGTCATTATTAAAAATTAAGTTTATTTTTATATTTAATTGTACTTTTTTCATTAACTATAACCATATTTCAATAATCAATTAATTAATTTATTTTAATTTAATTTTAGTCAAATTAGTTGTTTATTCATTCGTAGATATCTTTTAGTATTATACGTCTAAGCAAGCTTCGTCACGAATTATCCTACTTATGGTTTTTGTGATCCAGCTGATCTGGTACAAGCTGTGCAATCAAGTCGATATCGGGGTCAAAACTTAGCATACAATAGGCGTGCTAGGTCAATGACTCGAGTAACAGTCAGGGGTAAGGTTAAACCAAACATAATAATAATTAATTCAAAGCGGGGATCATTTGGACACGTCTAAAATCTACGTTGCATTTACACCCTGCTCCCTTATTCTTGATGACCAAACGAAACTTGACAGCTCGTAACTTATTTATGACGCGCCGCGTCGTGTTTTTGCAATACAAAATTGTCATATAGAAATACGATAACACGGTGATTCCACAAACGTGGCCGCGTTACGGTTTATTGGTCAACCAGAATAAGGGGCTATTCGTAACGCGACCAAGCGTGGAATATACAGGTAAGAAACCACGCCTGGCTTTTTTTTGGAAAATTATCACTTTACAATCATGTTTATAAAAGGAGTTGGAGCATTTTTGTCTTCTTTCATCATCATCTTCCTGCCCTCATCCCATTCTATGTGGGGATATTTTATATCATTTTTTGTATCATGTCTTCTATATCTTACTTATATTATAAATGCGAAAGTTTGTGAGTTTGGATGTTTGGATGTTTGTGCCTCAATCACGCCTAAACGGCTGAACGGATTTGAATGAAACTTGGAATATACATAGTACATGTACTGGATTAACATATAGGCTATTTTTTATACGGGTACCACGCGAGCGAAGCCGCGGGCAGCAGCTAGTAATTAGATATTTTATAGTAGGTAAGATTTATAAAACAGTTTTCGTTTTATCAGAGTTTTAAATAATCTATAAATCACCTTTATCTCAGACAATTAGTATTGAATACAAATTTCTGGTCCGTATTTACCTTTAAGACTAACATACATAACAATATTATTTACTTTAAATACTTGAGGGATTTTGTTAACGCACTGCCTCTCTAACATCTGTAGGTACGTTAGCCAGAAATAAGGATCCAGGAGAACATCATGTTTTGCCTTTGATTGATCGTTGAAGTTAGGCAACGTTGAGCGCGGTCACAATTGGGATGGGTGACTGCAAGTGGCATTATGAGCTGAGCGCTTTCGTGCTTCGGAGGGCACGTTAAATTGTCGGTTCCGGCTTTTAAGTCGTTAAGCCATGACGGAGGCTTTTAGGGGGCCTAAAAACCGTTACAAGAGCTGGCCAACTAGCTCATACGAACTTAGGTACCTACTTATTTTTTTCTAGGAAAAATATATTTTTATTATTCATTCATTTTAACAATTAACACATAAAGATTAGGACGGATATCCTAATACATTAGATAAATACTATTATCAAATAAAAATCCAAAATAAGGAAAAAAATGTGTGATATGAGTGATTATGTACGCTACATTAATTGGGTACCTCTGATTATTTACTATCTTGATTCCAATACTCTGCTAACGATGCATCGTTCATACTTTGACAAATAAAAACGATACAATAGTGATTAACGATCCGCCATCCGTTAGTAGAATATTGGAATAAGGTAATCGTCTTTATGTCACATTTAAAAAGTTCAACGACATTTCGATTTCCGTATAATGTTTTTCTTCTCTGTTTGAGAGTACCTACAGGCAGAGCGGACTTAAATTCTGGCAGAAACATCCATTGGTGCACGACTGGATTCGAACCCACGACTTGGGATTGGAAGGTGGGGTCTCTACCTTGACTCGGGATCTCGACCAGACCGTTTAATCATTAATCCTTTAGAGCTCTGGAGATCTAATGGTAATATATATATATACAGCCTATGTATGTACTTTGTATTTACTTTGTCTGTCATGACTATGACACGTGGTATTTATAAGGTGTTTAATTATAAACAAAACAATAAAATTGCAACCATTGATACGTCTGTCTGTTTATAATTATGTTAACGAGGATTATTATTGTATTAAAGTTTCAATAAAATTAAAGTTCCTAGACGACCACGGTGGCGTGGCGGGCGAGTACTCAGCTCAGACGCAAGAGGCGCGGGTTCGATTCCCGCTACGGGAGAAATGTTTGTATTTTCTGCTTCCGCCACGAAAAATAATATTCCATTGTAACTAGTGTTTTTGTTTGTAATTAAAATATTTCTATTTGTATTTCTTATATTTTTTAATGAGAATAAAATTGTAATATCTTCGTACATAGATGTGTCAATGATCTTTAGGTCTCTGATACGGCTGAGTGGGTAATTGAATATAATTGGAATATGTAAATAAGTCATTATTGCTGGACATTTAACACAGCGCCACCTAGCTACAAACTAAGCAAAGAAAATAGGGCGCGATGGCGCTCAGTGCTCAGTAGGCCTGTGTTCAGTGGACTTCTATAATATGGCCTTTTACCATTTAAAGCAGATGATTTATACAGCGTCAGGAGGCAACTTTTACCTATACTAACGGGACGCTGTAATACCCGAGACGAATTGAGATGGAGTAGGCTTGCCCAGCACCTATTCCATCCTCTCAGCTTAGTCAGCATTGTCCACAGGAAAGACACAGTCAATACGTGCGGAGCTGACAAAGCCGCGGGTTTCCTCACGATGTTTTCCTTCACCGTTTGACAGTACTAGTATTCTGGTATGGCGCACATAAATATTTCGCACAGAAAAATCCATTGGTACACGACTATATTTGAACCCACCATTTTAGGATCGGAAGGCGGGGTTACTACCAACTAGACCACCAGTGCTCTGGACTTCTATAAGCTGATGATGATGATGAACCTACAGCGCCGAAGGCAGAGCTAACTGTGAGGCCAATCAGCATTTTGTACAGCTGATGTGTCAATGACCTTTAGCTCTCTGATACGAGGGCTGAGTGGGTATTTGAGTAGGATTGGAATTTAATTGTATTCAATTAGAATGATACCACGTACACGAGCAACTAATAAATTAATACAAATGGCAAGACTACGACCTTTTAACCCTTTTATAGACTAGTAGGTTACCTAAGTTCGCTTGATTCTCATCATCATTTTAGACTGACTTTACTTATTGCTGGATAAATAACAAAGCGGTTAAGACGCTGTTGTAACATAGTCGCCGAACGCTACCCACGGGAACTGTCAACGTTTTTGGGGTTCCGTACCCGATGGGTGCCAACGGGACCCTATTACTAAGCCTCCGCTGTCCAAAGTCAAAGTCAAAAAATTGTATTCCCTAAAATCATTAGGGTCACTTGGACACGTCTTAAATCTACGTTGCATTTACACCTGTTCGTAACGTGACCAAGCGTGGAAGATACAGGCAAGAAACCACGCTTGGCTATTTTTTTTCCGCCCGTCCGTCCGACCGTTTGTCAGCGGGCTGTGTATCATAAACCTTAATAGGTAGAGAGTTTAAATTTTCACAGGGTGTGTGTTTGTAGATTTCTATTGCCACTATCGTGGATCCGAATTCTGTGCTAAAAAGTATGGAGATCCAACTATAGAAAACAAAGAAAATTTGTGCAATCATGAAAATTCAGCATGGCATGTTTCACCCTGCCATTGCAAATGCAGAGCGCATTTGTTACCTTATTTTATTTCTCTGCTGGACTGGGAGTAAAGATAAAAGAGAATGTGTCCAACTGCTTCTCTCTCCGAGCATGGCGTAAAAGTCGACTAAGGGATGGACCATCTATTTGAGCGATGTTCTGATCACCTGTAACCATGGTTCACCATATCCATTTTGGGACTTTGAATCAGGAGTAGCTGCTGAGAAAACTTCTTATGATTACTTTGTGTCTTTGCCCAACCATTAGGGATACGGGCGTGATAATAATGTATGTATGTATATTTTTTGCATACATTTATCTTAAAAAGGTACCGTTACTCTTGCAATAAAAATTCTTTAAAATATGGTAATTTTACGTGCAACTTGCAAAACCGGCAGGTGGTTTTTGAATTACTTAAAGATAATCATCAATTTACAATTTGATTGAACATACGAAACGGTATCTTTAAACGTAAAAATGGAGGTAGTCCTAAATTAGATCCTTTCTTGTTTTTGTTGTCCTAAGTAAGAGACCTGTTACTTAGTGTTAGTGATCCCGCTTGCTTATCCTAAGGTCATGGGTTTGATTCTTGTCGCCAACCAATGGATTTTGTTATCAGGTTTATGTGCGATATAATTATCAAATGTTGAAGGAAAACAGTGTGAAAACTGGCATAATCTTGAAATTTTGAATTTTATAATGAAAATTTCATGTGAACGAGAGTAGCCTCTTTAAGGCGCACTTTAATCTTTTCACCAAACTAGTTGAAAAAACTAGTAGGAAGTAAAGTTGCTTAGATTTCATTTTTTACTATGTATTTGTCATAAAAAAGGATTAGAATCCACAATCATAGCTTGTTACCTTTATGTTCCATCTGTCGCAAAGTAATAAGACAAGTCTTGTGTACAAGACTTCGGTCAAAGTCCTGCAGGTCAACGACCTCTAGGTCAAGGCTTTATCTTGTAATGCAATTGCATTTACATCAGAAGCCTATTTACGTATCGTCATCTGTACTAACGCCCAGTTTCTATATTGTACTAACGGACGACTGATTATAGACGACCTATAATATACCATATCCTATGTGAATATAATATATAATACTGAACTGTTACAGGCAGGCAGCAGACTGACTTGGTTCGATTTTTGACCATTTGCTTTACTTTTGTTGAGACGCAAGAGGCGCGGGTTCGAATCCCGCTGCGGGAGAAATGTTTTCATGTTCTGCAAATATTTTTTCCAAGTCTGGGTGTTGTGGTACCCTAGTACTCGTAGTTTCTGAAACCCACGACACAGGGAATCCTAGTGTGGGGTCAGGATTAAGTAAGTGACTGTTGGATGTTATATATTGTATTTTTGTTACGGGACTGTAACCGGAGTAATGGGCAGAGAGCTTTCTGTAGAAGTTGCTGGTAACCAGCTTAGGTACTATCTAAATGCAGTCATCACATGCAAATCCCATACCCGCTGTTATTTTAATGGCGACGAGGTACGATTTATATAGATTGAATTTTGGTGTTAAGACTTCCTTATGATTGTGGCAAAATTCATCAGCTTAAATAAATTATTAAGATAAGTATTAAAATTTTACAGGGATTATTAATATTAATAAAAAAATGAGTTGCCAATGATGATCAAGCAGCTTAAATTATTTGTTATAAAAATGGTAAATTCGAATAGATATATAGATAAACTGTTTATATAAGGTAAGTAACAGATAATTACTTTCATAGAACTTGGAATTGTGTTTCAAGTGTCTATTATTTGAATGGAATTCGAATATAGTTAGGTACATACATACATACATACATAACATATATAGTACCTAATACATACATAACAATATTTATAGTTAGGTAAGTAGTAATAATTCGATTTTTAGTAACATAACATCTGTGGGTTATTCCTAAGCCATCTAAAAGTTCTAATCCGGTTTTCGAAACTAGTTCGGAACATAATAACATATACAAATTAAAAATATAGTTCCTTTCGTGCACACGACACATATTATTGAACTAATTTGGTTCTGCGACCACTTTACTCACGATGTTTTCCCTCTCCGTTTGAGAGTACTGGTATAGCGAACATACATTTTTCGAAGAATAAAATCCATTGGTGCACGACCGGATTTGAACCCACGATCGCAAGACGAGGCCGCTCCACTAGACCACCGGTGCTCTCATAGCTAGACAGCTAGGTATTATTTTCTGACAGCTAGGTATTAGGACAGCAATTTAGTTTCTAGTTTGAAAAAAAAACTATGTACCTACTAATAACTAAAACGATGTTTTTTTAGGGTACCTATATTTAATTTTTTATCATTTGTTGTTTATAGCAGCAATAGAAATACACTCTCTGTGGAAATTTCAACTCTCTAACTATTACGTTTCATGATATTTGAGTTTTATTCGACGGCCTCGGTGGCGTGGCGGGCAATTGCTCGGCAGATACGCAAGAGGCGCGGGTTCGATTCCCGCTGCGGAAAAAATGTTTGCATGTTCTGTAAATATTTCTTCCGGGTCTGGGTGTTGTGGTACCATGGTACTCGTAGTTTCTGATACCCACGACACAGGGAATCCTAGTGTGGGGTCAGGACTATGAATGTAACTGTTCCCGTGTTATTTATTTATTTATATAGCCCGCTGACTGACAGACAGACAGCGGAGGCTTAGTAATAGGGTCCTGTTGGTACCCTTCGGACACGGAACCCTAAAGGGGAAAAAAATAACAAACAGGAAAAGTCGAATTTAAAATAAAATCGCTGAAGAGAAAATTTGGTTTTCCAAACACGTGCCTCTCGCTAATTACAAATAAAATTGCGATAGAAAAATGAATGAAAATGTTCAAAAATAACACAAACAACGCTGAAATGTTTTGCGAAATCAATATCACGTGTTCAGAAATGTACGTATCTTTGATTCTCGCACAAAATTTACTTTAATCTGCTGCGCTTCTTTATGAGTTCACAACAAAAACAAAATAAGTTTTTTCTCGGCGTAAGGATTACTTGAATATCATTAAAAAACGGCATTTTTTCAAAAGAATAAGGTTAAAAATCGTGTGGTATTTTCAAAGGTCTCGAAATTCAAAGGGACGAATAACCGTAGGTAACGGTAAAACAATAAAATGTAGTTTCAATTTTAAATGTGGATTCACTTGCATCGCGGACTCGATTAGAATCGATTCTGGAGACAATCGCAACATTTCGTTTTATTATTTTTGAATTTGAACGCGATGTTGCTGGCTATCAGAAGTTTATTCAAAGAAAAAATAATAGGTAGTACAAAATACTTTAAAGTGATAGGAAATGATTCTTTTAAATATATTTTTTGACTTTTTAGGTTAAGGGTATGAATGAAGTCGGTAGGTATCTAGTTGCTTTTGTTTATTTGAGACAGTTATGTGTAAAAATAATCATAAATTCTGGGAAATGCCAAATTTTTATTTAAATTGAAGGTCCCCCTGTCGCCCTTAAACATCAATTTTTATCGATTTCTTGATATAACCGTTGATTTTTGTAACGTAATAATCATGCAATCTTGATTCTAGAAGCATTATACAGTAATTTCAAAGGAATTTATAGATTAGGTACTACAAGGAAAATAAAAATAAACCTTGCAAACTTGTAATCCAATACGAAACACAACTACTTTAAAAATAAAAAACACATAGGAAAAAAAAACTCTTACATTGAAACGTTCCAAACTGGTTTTCTGCGTCCGATTTGGTAGCTCACTCGATTAAATGTCCAACTTAGTCGGTCAAACCAAATCGGTCTAGATTTAATGACGTATGTTGGCGCTACTCCTGCGCGGACGCACGCCCTCCCGATACTAACGCTAGCCGCACTAGTGCTGGCCAGGAAATGTTGCCGATGACATTAGTATTTCGAACGCGTACATCACTAGTGACGCGTTGCGTTTGTTGTGGAGACCATTATAGTCTTCCGCGGTGGTCTTGGCATAGAATAGCATAGTTTTGGAACCTTCTTTGTTAACTCCAGCCTGTTGAGTTTCTGACGCCACACTTTGATATCAGAAACCTAGGTATCAGACCCGGATGTTTTTGCAAAATATTTCTCTTGCAGCCTGAATCAAACCCGTACCTCACGCGTCATAGCGCACTGGTTGTAAAAAATGTTGCCTGGAAGATAAAGCCGCCGATTGTTCTAAATTGTAATTTTTGTGTAGGTATATTTTTCTTGTGTACAATAAATTGTTTCTCTATCTAATGGATTTCTTTCTTCCGATGTTTTCCTTCAACGAGTTATATATTTTACTAACGAAACCTTCCGCGACTTTATCCGGCTTGAGTTTTTTTTTATACAATATCATTTCTCTCTGCATCCCCGAGGAGTTGAGTTTCGGGAATTCCTTTCTGTGCATTGAGGAATGTACCTTGTGTGTTGAGTGTCAGTCAGTGAGTCAGTCAGTCAGTCAGTAACGCAAGAGTTTTGATAGATTTTATAACGTACGTTTTGACTTCTGATTTTTATCATTTTGAAGTACTAGATTAAGTACCGTAAATATCAATAAATAATCGAAACGGTAACGCTACGTTGCTAATTGTGCAGTTGTATAAGCGATTTGGATGAGTGCGCATGCAATTCGGTGTGTAGAGCACTAGTGTTCATTGTTCTTTGTGGTAGGTACAAGTAACTAGAAAAGTTATGTCTGTATGTATTAAATCAAGAATAATATAATATGATGGTCCATTCCACTGTGCGATAGGCTGATCACCTGTCACCATTCACCATATCCATCTTAGGATTTCAAATCAGAAGTGGCTGCAAGTTCCTGCAAACTTGTGGCTCTGCCCACCCCATTAAGGATATGAGCGTGAAAATATGTATGTATGTACCTAATATAATATACCAAACTAAGGCCTTTGCTATCTTTACTAGATGATTTATATAGCGTCAGGAGGCAACTTTTGCCTTGTAGTGCCCGGGACGAATTTCACATTTATTTGTTTAGTTTCATTTTTGATTCTAGTTATTAGGTTAGGTTAGGTTGTGTATATTTGAAATTTTATGTTTATTTAATTTAATTATATTGTGACATAATAATGTAATTAATTAATTAGATTGTGCTAATTTAATTAATTTTTGTTATTAATTTTATGAAATGTAGACCCGCTTGCTCGTTTGCACATTGCATAAAAAATAAAATTTTGTTAATCAATATTTTCAGGACTTTTAGTATTTTTTTTGAGCAGCTCGGTAGAATATTTTTGTAGTTATTAAATGCACAAGTTATAATAATTATCCCTGCTGTTCTTGGGGTCCGACTAAGCTGAGAGGATGGAATAGGTGCCGGGCAAGCCTACTCCATCTTAATTTGTTCCGGGCACTACAGCGTCCCGTTTATGAAGGTAAAAAGTTGCCTCCTGACGCTGTATAAATCATCTACTATAGATGGTTAAAGGCCTTAGTTCTTGGGGTCACTCGTCTGAATTTTGGTTTGAGGGGTGTGGTCGCGTCTCGTTCGGCGACATGTTTGAGTAAACAAGCTGGTCGCGTTTCGAGGGTTTTACAAAACGACGAAAAACCTACTCCGTTGGTAGCGGTTCGAGTGCTCATCATAATTTTCATTGTTTTGAATAGAATGACAGTAGAGTTACTAAACTGTTAGACATGTCAGTAAAATATCGAATCCTAAAGCTCGGTTTGTGGTTTAATAAAATAATTAGAAATACCTATGTAAATAATGATTATATTTTTGTATCTTATTCATCATCATCTTCCTGCCCTTATCCCGCTCTATGTGGGGTCGGCACAGCATGTTCCTTGGATCATGCTGTAAGAGTTTTGGCTAAGGTGTTTTATGACCGGCCGCCTGCCTGACGTCAACCCTCCTTGGGAATACTTGCTTATTGTATCTCATCATGTTGGAGAGGGTACTATCCCTTAGTCGACTTTTACGACATGCTCGGGGAGAGAAGAAGCTGGACGCATTCTATTTTTTTTTTCTTTACTCCCAGTCCAGCGAAGAAGAACATCTTATTATAACATAAAATAAAAAAAACGGTAAATAGTACCTAGTCACACAATGTACACCAGTAGGTTCATCAATTTTTAGACCTTGTCATAAGGTTCTTGCCCTGGAACATACTAACTATAGCTTATTCTATGTCTGTGTGAGTCTTTGTGTCCGTCTGTTAGTTTGTATTCAACACACGGTACAAGGTTGATTTGCAGAATACCATATACATTTAGAACAATATAAGCGAGCATATTGATTAAAGTTATTGAGATAAGGGTGATTTTCCTGTGGCTACTGATACTAATCCTATCACTGGTTCACCAGGGTGGTGATAGGATTTAAGTGCGCCTCGTAAGGGCCCTTTTCGTGTTTTTGAGTCTTCGAACTTTTTAGGTTCTATGATGCCCTTTGAAAGCATAGTTTTAAAAATTTAGTCAAAGTCTGGATTCGAAACCGCCATCATTCTCATAAACAGTATTGAAAAATATCTAATGAATTATGCACATAATCGTTAAGCAACAATGTATCTTAAATTGAGCAGGATAAAGTTGAAAATTCAGTAGCAGGGTTAAACTAGAGATGGGACAAGGGACCAGATTTCCTGATGATTGTTCGCTATTTAAGAATTAAAAGGAAGTGAAACGAATCCTATTGTTAAGTATAAATGTAATAGTTTGTTATGAAGGAGGAAATAAAAAATTATGTGATGATTTGGTGCGAAAACTTAACCAGGATGATATTAAGTCATACGCACACAGCAAAGGCACAATATCTAGCGCAGAACATTTTAAGTAGGCATTATGACATAAAATACAAGATGGCGGATGTAAAAAAGTATTTTCTTTAAGCAACCAAAAAAAACAGTTCTATCTATCTATCCATATAATATCTGTCATTAGTTCTTTCAAACCAGTGTGGTGAAAGGTTTTAAAGAGCGCCTCAAAGGCTCCTTTCGTGCACTTGACACATATTTTCCTTCACCGTTTAAGAGTACTGGTATAGCGCACGTACATTTTTTGAACAGAAAAATTTATTGGTGCACGACCAGATTTGAACCCACGACCTTAACGTAAAAGTTTTAAATATTTAGATGTCATTTTAAGATCTGTAGACTTGGAAATAAAATGGCTGCCAATGGAAGCTTCGTCTTTATCATAATATGTTTAAAAAGATAACATTTTCATAAAAGTTACAAAAATTTACATTTTCCTACTTTGCGAGTAAAAAAACTGATTTTAAAATCCGGCTACTTCTGTACGAATTTGTAAACATCATTATTTCGAATTGAATAGTAATAAACACCAAATACCACAGAGATAGCAGGAGACGACCTACTAATATTAAATATTATGCTGCAGGCAAAGTTTTGAATTCGTAGTTTATCACAAATATACTGAAAGGCGCAAATATGCAAACCTCGATGGGGCTTTATGTATTTGAGCCTTTTGGCGACGAGACCCTAGGTCTAATAATCGTGTCTTTCGAGAGCACTGGTGGTCTAGTTAGTAGTGACCCCGCCTTCCGGTCCTAAGGTCGTGGGTTCAAACCACTTTCTAGTAGGATTACCCAGCACCTATTCCATCCTTAGCTTAGTCGGCCTTGCCTACAGAAAAGACATTCATGGTTAATACGCGCGGAACTGACTAAGCCCGCGGGTTTCCTCACGATGTTTGCGTTCACCGTTTGAGAGTACTGGTATAGCATACATAATTTTTTTTGAAAAGAAATTGGTGCTCGCCAGATTTGAACCCACGATCGGAAAGCCGCGAAGTTCTTTTACTGTTCACACGACTAATTGCTGTAAATAAAGGTTTTTTGGCTCTGGTGTAAAATTGCATATATTGAGATACGACAAAATCGCTTTCTTCCGTCGACATTTGCGCCTTTTGTAGGAGACTGGTTTGACTGCAACATGTTTAATTTAATGTAGTGTTAGTACCGCAGCTCGTGCAGGAAGACATTGTCACGTACTGCCTGCCCTCGGGCGCACGACAATCCATTGGCATACGATAAAATGTCGTGTAATTATCAGTCAGGCGGAATTAGAATAAATAAATAACACCCAACAGTCACATACATAGTCCTGACACCACACTAGGATTCCCTGTGTCGTGGGTATCAGAAACTGCGAGCACCATGGTACCACAACACCCGGACCCGGAAGAAATATTTGCAAAACATGCAAACATTTCTTTCGCAGCTTGACTGTTGGGTGTTATTTATTTATATACACAATTTCAATTCGTCCTATGACAGTGGAAACGCGCTACATTTGAATAGTAAACAAGATATCGGATGTAACAGTGGCGGTGGAGCTATATCGCGATCTGCGGATGCGGCACAACTCAGCCGAATCGGCTTGTCTCGCATTCTACGCATTGCGAGCTAACACCAAGTCCGTGGTCCGTTCGGACCAGCCCTAGACTTATACTACTTCTATTCGTATCACTGGTTCTTTCTAGTTCTTTCATTAGCTTTGAAAGCACTGGTGGTCTACTGGTGGTTCCGATCCTGAGGTATGAATTCAAATCCAGTCGTGCATCAGTGGGTTTTTCTGTTCGAAAAATATATGTGCGCGATATTAGTACTCTCAAACGATGAAGGAAAACATCGTGAGGAAACCGACATGTCGTTATTTATCCTGACAAAAAATTATGGCTCTTTCCGACGGATAATAACGTTGCTTTTGTGAACGATCCGTCGTCCGTTAGTAGAATATTGGAGGCGAGCATAGACAGCCAGCTAAAATAAACCTTTGCACAAATTCTAGATACTTCACAGTACTATTTTCGTGTGAAAATACGCAAATTCGTATTCAAGTTCCGCGTCACGTTTGAATCACTAAAATCAGTAGAATATGTGAAATAAAATTTCATTGCTGCCAATTCGCGGTG
Source organism: Scotopteryx bipunctaria (assembly GCA_949320045.1). Classification (NCBI taxonomy): domain Eukaryota; kingdom Metazoa; phylum Arthropoda; class Insecta; order Lepidoptera; family Geometridae; genus Scotopteryx; species Scotopteryx bipunctaria. The sequence goes on along the minus strand of OX439459.1, from coordinate 1,624,320 downwards.
GATTATGTGAGGCTGTGGAAGGAATCACAAAAACAGATGTTAATAAATACTTGCAGAAAAAAATAAAATCTTAACTCATCATCATCATCTTCCAGCCCTTTTCCCACTCTATGTGGGGTCAACACAGCGTGATCCTTGGATCATGCTGTAAGAGTTTTGGCTAAGGCGTTTTATGACCGGCCGCCTGTCTGACGTCAACCCTCCTTGGGAATACTTGCTTATTGTATCTCATCCTGTTGGAGAGGATACTATCCCTTAGTCGACTTTTACGACATGCTCGGGGAGAGAAGCAGCTGGACGCATTCTATGTTTTTTCTTTACTCCCAGTCCAGCTAAGAGGTAAAGTATAATCTGTGGATATATAACCGCGCAAGGCCTGAAGTTGTCAAATGAGCGAGTACATAACGAGAAAAGTTTTCTGATCAGCTCCTGATTCGTGATAGCCTAATCATAACTTCTGATCCCGGAGAGTTATGTGTGCCAACTTTTAAAACTAGCAGGTTAATAAGCAGAACTTTGAGCTTTTCACCGCATTAGTTTACTTACAGTCATCTACTAGGGTCTGTAAATGACCTGGGACTGAATTCTGTGTACATTTATTAACAGAAAGAAAGTTACATACATATTATCACGTCCGTATCCCTAATGTGGTGGGCCAGAGTCACAAGTAAACAAAAGAAACTTGCAGCCACTTCTGATTTAAAGTCCTAAGATGGATATGGTGAACCATGGTGACAGGTGATCAGCCCATTGCCCATGTAGATGGTCCATCATGTTGGGGAGGATAATTAGTCGACAATCGGGCTATCTGAAGACCATTGCAAACGTTCTATAGATAAGTCACCTGATTCAGCTTATCAGGTGGGAAAAACATAAAATCTCAAATGAATCAGACAAAATTTAATTCAATAAATAAATATTTGTGGACATTTCACACAGCGCCATCTAGCCCCAAACTAAGCAAAGTACTATGGGAACCAGATGGCTGATACAATACTAATATACTTTTTTTTGTAAATGCATAGATATACTTATAATACACAGTATTGATACACCCAGACCCGGAAGAAATATTTGCAGAACATGCAAACATTTCTCCATTTAACAATTATGGTAAATTATTTCACAAAATCTCAAACCGAAAATCTAATAGTATGTAAACCCCACCTAAGCAGAAATAGGACACCATTGGCAACCCCACCAATGAAAATATCTCCGAAAGATAGACGAACGATAGAAAGAACAAGTATGAGGAAAGAAAGTAGAAGAGTGAAAGTGATGAGTAAAAACTCGGACCAAATCCGAGGTAGTAGCAGGCTAGCTCGCGGGCTGGGCCACAGCGCCCAGACAGGCTCTAAAAAAAAAAAAAACCGAAAATCTAAAAATCAAGTACGAAAATCTGTTCAACAGCTAATACTGTATGGGGCCTAATGTTGCCTAACAGAGTTATAGGTCCCGTGCTAATAAGCATGCATTACCACGATAAATTGATAGGAGATAGGCTCCCGTTCGCGATTCCATTACGATTTCGTTGGAGGCTGTATGTACTTGTAAGTTAACTGATCGCTCGCATCGTTAGAGATTTTTATTTTTTGTTTATCTTGTTTAATTTCAATATAATCTTTTAGGAAGATCGAATGGGGCCCACAGATAAGGTCCAGTGGGTACAGTTGCAGTAGGGTCTAATCTTGAAGGTCCAGTAGGTACCAGGCTAATTCAAAATAGAGGTCCAATAGGCGCATTGAATATAATTTTTATTATGAAGGTCGAATGGGCCATGTAAATGAGGTCCTATGGGCACTTTTTGCTTTTGAGTCGAATCTTGTAGGTCCAGTGGGTACCAGATCGTTTAAATCATGTTAAACCTAGAATAAAAAAATAAAAATAAACAAAATTGAAAGAATAGGTATCATAGTTGGACATAAAAACACACAATAGATCGACACGAAATAGATGCCAAATAGTTGGACAGTTATTGGAATTTATTAAAATATTTTTCAAACGCCAATATTTCATAGTGCATTTTGGTGATTTTTTTATAGATTACTTTTTGTTTGTTAGCATTTTTACTATCCAATGGCACTAGAAGTCTTGTCAATTCAATAATGATACTTAATGGTGTACAATAAATAATGGAGCCTAATATAATAATTGTAAAATATGCAATATACAGAATATAAAATTATTATTATATATTCGACGACCTCAGTGGCGTGGCGGGCGAGTGCTCGGGTGAGACGCAAGAGGCGCGGGTTCGATTCCCACTGCGATAGAAATTTTTACATGCTCTGCAAATATTTCTTCCGGGTCTGGGTGTTGTAATTATTATAAGTATGTATTTACAAAAAAAAAGTATATAAGTATTCTATCAGCCATCTGGTTCCCATAGTACAAGCTTTGCTTAGTTTGGGGCTCTTGAATCTGAATTCGATCTAAGATCTCCAGAGCGATGAGAATGAAGTAGTCTTGCTACAATGCGGGAAAGTTAAGAATTAGCTTAGCGCTACAAAGCGATAAATTAATTGGGATCAAACCATTAGTACAGTCAGCGCGGGATACACTTCCATTATTGAGGATTTATGACTCGCACGTGTAATAGCGGCTTAAAAAAGAAGTCGTTTCTTTTCCGGCGTCGGATAATATTATAAATGCGAAAGTTTGATGTTTGTGTTTATGTATATGGATTTGCATGTGCAGGGTTCTGTGTATCTACCAAGAGTTTTAACAAATTATACTAGCTAGCGATTGTATTAAAAGTTATATATGCTTGTCCTATAAATATCCCAAGAAAAAATGAGTGAAGTAAAACGGATTGGCGGGATACTTATAATAGACTAGCTTCTGCCTGCAGCTTCGCTCGCGTGGTACCAGGATAAAAAGTAGCCTATGTTATTCTAGCACACATGCAATGTGTGTTCCAGGTTTCATTCAAATCCGTTACGGCGTGATTGAGGCACACAAACTTTCGCATTTATAATATTAGTAGGATATTAAAAACGACTCTCTCAAAAACGGCTCTACCTAAAAACTTCCCAAGAAAGCATATTAACAAAAAAAAAATCTTTATAACAACAAAATCTTTCACATTCGTAAATGCTGAGAACAGAGAAATATCCTATTCAGTTATATATTTCATAATGTAAATGCTATCAATGTAGTCCAATTCCTACGTGTTTAAGCTTGCGAATAATTCGGGCTCCCTGCAGACACCTAGTTATAGCGTCATACAACGAAATCTTCTTAACCGGTTATTATGTGGAAACACACGGGACGGAACTGCGGAAGAAACGCTGCGTTTTTTCTTTATCAGAAAAAAATGGGGGTAAAGTTGAGTGACCTGGGGCCTAACTCTCGAGAAAAAGGTAATTACAAGTACACATAGTGAAAACATCAAACTCAAACTCAATATACTTTATTTAATAGGATCGGTAGAGATCACTTTAAATCATACATACATACATCACACCTGTATCCCTAATGAGGTGGGCAGTGCCACAAGTAAACTTAAGAAAACTTGCAGCCACTTCTGATTTAGTCCTAAGATGGATATGGTGAACCATGGTGTGGTGACAGGTGATCACCCCATCGCCCGTATAGGTTCATCATGCTGGAGAGGATACTATCGCTTAGTTGACTTATACGACATGCTCGGGGAGAGAAGTAGCTGGACGCATTCCATGCTTTTTCTTTACTACCAGTCCAGTAGAGAAGTATTGTTTGTTATTATTAATGACATTAACAAAGTAAGTAGTAAGTAACACCCAACAGTCACATACATAGTCCTGACCCCACACTAGGATTCCCTGCGTCGTGGGTATCAGAAACTACGAGTACCATGGTACCACAACACCCAAAATATTTTGTAATAATCTTTTAAATATAATTTATTTAACGATAATATAAATGTCAGTCCCATCAATTTTGTAGTAGCATTTAGCGACTTTGTTAGATACGAAGTAACCAGGCCCCGAAAGTCGAAAAAAGGTATAGAAATCAAATTATTTGACATGTTTGCTGTACAAAATAACCGAAACCAAGATAGAAAATGAATGGGAAAAGAACTGAATTATAGGGATAGGTTGTTATTTCGTTAATTCTGGTCGTCCAACGCCGCCATCTAGTAAACGATTAAGAACTATTAATTTTACGTACTACATTTTTCAATGATCATTGATACAGTTTTGATCTAGCTAAGCTTAAAATTGATCAATGATCATTGATATCAATTTCAATTTATCATTGATATAGTTGCTACCTAGCTGTATTTTTCTGATCTCCTGTTACGCGAATGAACCTAATATTTACTCTATAAATGAGAGCTAGTGCTCTCATTTGGTCTATTTGGGCTCTGGTAGTGACCCTGCCTTCTGATCCTAAGGTTTTTCTGTTCGAAAAATGTATGAAAACATCGTGAGGAAACCAGCGTGTCGTAGAACGTAAAAAGTTCGAAAATATGTGTCAAATGCAATGCTTCAATACTTGCACCACACTGGTTCGAAAGAACTAGTGGCTCGTAGGGTATAACTAAAAAAATATTCGTTGCAGTAACGCAGCGTTTTTTTCCGAATATCTCTCCGTACGTACAGCACAATGCCGGCCGGTAACCGTTAACGCCTACATAGCGACGTAACGGTCGCATTAAGCAGAATTTGCGCTAAGCACTATGCATTTTATTGTGACTACACGCTTACCAGATCACGGACACTATAGTTGAAACGATGAGATTAGTCACTAATATATAATACTAGTTGTAGCCGGGTTCACTCGGAATGTAATAAGACCATACTAATATTAAAAATGCGAATGTTTATGACGATGTTTGTGCCTCAATCACGTCGTAACGGCTCAACGGATTTGAATGAAACTTGGAACATATATAGTATGTATGCTGGAATAACATATAAGCTATTTCATTTTCCAGGCCCAGTTATAGAACAGGTTAGTGGGCAGACACTCTTAAAGGTACCTCATAATGTAGTATAATACAAAATGTAAACGCCCTCAAAATAATGTCAGTACGAAAATAGTTAGAGAGCTAACAGCTAGTCACCCTACATAATAGCGATACTGACGGAAGCATCGTAAGTTAATATTTGCCGCACTTGTAGATAAACCTCACGCTGTGCCCGCTTTGTAGACGGAGAGCTGGTGATCTGTTTTGTATATCATAGTGTACCAGATCTAATTACATTGCTTATTCAGTTATGTGGTTACTTTCAACATTTCAAATACACTTTACAAGTGAATTTTATTTTGCTAATAATCATTAATCCGAAAGTTTGTGAGGATATTTGTATGTATCAACAACGGCTAAGCAGATTTAAATGAAATTTCGAATAGATATTAATAACGGCATTTTGAATAGGTACGTACATAATCCACGCCCTGCACTATGGTATAATAGATCTGGGTGCCACGTGAGCAAATCTATGAACTAAGAGGGTTTTTATCGAGAAAAAAAGAGCTGAAAAAAAATTATCTTTTTTTCATAAAGTAACGCTTTGGTATGTACCTATCTTAATTCAATAAAATAAAATTATTTATAACCTACATGAATACAGCCTTTAAGGCGCACTTTAAATCCTTTCACCGCACTGGTTTGAAAAGAGTTAGTGACACGATTAGATAGAAAAACCTACATGAGTAAGATAATATTTTTTTTGTAATCTCTAGTACTAATCCGCTTAAGTATTCGCAGAAATCTTACCAAAATGCAGACGAGTACACCGCCCGCCCGCCCGCAACTAAAGAACATGCAAGGCTCTTGCGAGTCAGCACATACGTCCACACAAAGCAAACTTAATTTAAACTTCCGCAAAGTCACGCCTGAATCAATTAACTATAACAAATCCTTACACCAAACAAAGAAATTATTTACCCCCGAGCTCCCAGTCTATTGTTTATGGATAATATTCAGCGGGCCAATTTACCCCGAAGAGGAATGGGTGGTTTGTACCCTTAGTGATCGCGATCAATTCACCCTCCCGATGTTCAACCCTTCAGTGTGCTGTAGGAAATCAAATGCGCTGTTTTTGAACCAATCTGCCCTGTAACTGGTTTATTACTGTCCTAGAACCTGTAAATGTTCGAACACATGTTTCAAGTGCGTGAAAAGAACCTTTGAGAGGCATTTAAAACCTTTCATCAAATTGGTTTGAAAGAACTATTGACCCGACTAGTACCTACTGGATTGTTTTTGGTGACTTGAGCTAGATTTTCTTGACTATGTTATTAATAAACCATTGACCCGACTAGTACCTACTGGATTGTTTTTGGTGACTTGAGCTAGATTTTCTTGATTATGTTATTAATAAACTATTGAACCGACTAGTACTGGATTGTTTTTGGTGACTTGAGCTAGATTTTCTTGACTATGTTATTAATAAACTATTGACCCGACTAGTACTGGATTGTTTTTGGTGACTTGAGCTAGATTTTCTTGACTATGTTATTAATAAACTATTGACCCGACTAGTACTGGATTGTTTTTGGTGACTTGAGCTAGATTTTCTTGACTATGTTATTAATAAACTATTGACCCGACTAGTACTGGATTGTTTTTGGTGACTTGAGCTAGATTTTCTTGACTATGTTATTAATAAACTATTGACCCGACTAGTACTGGATTGTTTTTGGTGACTTGAGCTAGATTTTCTTGACTATGTTATTAATAAACTATTGACCCGACTAGTACTGGATTGTTTTTGGTGACTTGAGCTAGATTTTCTTGACTATGTTATTAATAAACTATTGACCCGACTAGTACTGGATTGTTTTTGGTGACTTGAGCTAGATTTTCTTGACTATGTTATTAATAAACTATTGACCCGACTAGTACTGGATTGTTTTTGGTGACTTGAGCTAGATTTTCTTGACTATGTATATTAATAACTAGGTGCCACAGTTTCGCTCGCAAGGTACACGAATAAAAAATAGCCTGTATGTTAATCTAGCACATGTACTATGTATGTATGTATATTCCAAGTTTCATTCAAATCCGTTCAGTAGTTTACCCCGACGTCGACGGCACTCTAGTTTTTAGGTTTTCTATAATATACTAGCTGCCGCCTATGCCTATGCTACCGCCTAAAAAATAGCCCATATGTTAATCCAGTACATGTACTATGTATATTCCAAGTTTAATTCAAATCCGTTCAGCCGTTTAGGCGTGATTGAGGCACAAACATCCAAACTCACAAACTTTCGCATTTATAATATAAGTAAGATATTTTTTTAAATATTTGATGTAAAAATGCAAACATTTCTCGCTCGGCGGGAACTAAACTCGTGCCTTTTGCTCGCTACGCTACCGAGGCCGTTAAACAAAATATCCATTGGATTACTAGGAAAATACAATTAAAGTAAGTTGTTCGTATGAGCTAGTTGCCAACGCTTGTGACGGAGTTTTTAGGCCGCCTAAAGGCCTCCGTTATCTACACTAATATTATAAAGAGGAAAACTTTGTTTGTTTGTTTGTACTGAATAGGCTCAAAAACTACTGGACCGATTTTAAAAATTCTTTCACCATTCGAAAGCTACATTATCCACGAGTAACATAGGCTATATTTTATTTTGGAAAAAAATAGGGTTCCGTAAGATATTTGGGTTTTTCGGACACAAGGTGTAAAAAATCAACCAGAAAAGTTACTTATTTTGCGTACGCTGCCTAAACTATAAAAGATAGAACCATAAAATGTTCTAATTAATTGTAGATCTTATAAATATCTACAAAAAAGTCCGCGACACACTATACCCATCTATGTCGAGTGAGGCACAGCAACCATTTTTTTATTTAAAAATCTTGAATTTTTTTTGGACTACATTTAAACGCGTTTATTTTACTCATGCTATTAATCCTTATCAAAATAAATGATTTCATCACTAAGAACAGTTTATGGAGATAATATTTGGTCTTTGAATGATTAAAATTGGACGTTTGGTTTTGAAGTTATGGCGAAATTAAAATATTACGATTTCTGCTGCACGACCGCTGCGTAGGGAGCCGACCTCGCGACTGACCGTGTCTTTCCTGGGTAGGCTTTTTGCAGCGGTAACCGACATCCACGCGGGCGGAGCCGCGGGCGACCGCTAGTGGCTTAATAATACAATTAATACTACAGGAGTTCCAACAGCCGAGTTTCAAACGATTGAAATTGAATATAATAATAATAAATAAATAAATATTTGTGGACATTTCACACAGCGCCATCTAGCCCCAAACTAAGCAAAGCTTGTACTATGGGCACCAGATGGCTGATAGAATACTAATATACTTTTTTTTTAGTAAATACATACTTATAATACTACAACACCCAGACCCGGAAAAAATATTTGCAGAACATACAAACATTTCTCCCGTAGCGGGAATCGAACCCGCACCTCTTGCGTCTCAGCCGAGCACTCGTCCACCACGCCACCGAGGTCGTCACGTAATATCATTTAAACTAAAATATGTTGTTAATAAAATATTATGTTTATTATTGCTACTCGTTTGGAAATCGTAAAAGGCAAGTGATTAATTTATTTAGCAAACCCTACCTCTACCTCATCATAATGAATTCCGAATAGCCATCTCCCACTTCGCAACATTAAGGCTGCACTACATGACCTGACGTTCTTCAGCGCAGCCTTTGAATCAACCTTATTGTAATTATTGTAAGGTTCTGGTTATTTATTTATAGTTTTGATGATTTTTGAATTTATATAATGTTATTTTATTGATAATTAAAGATACCTTTTTATTTTAAATATTTTAGTTATAAACAAACAACGCGGAAGTTACGTGAAGTAGATAAATTAGATACTATTTTAAAATTGATAAATTAGGAAAATATATTTTATATGTAATGCTATAAATTAATTGTTCTACTATTTATTTCATATTATTCTGTACAAAATTAATTGTTAAAATATAATTCAACGTCAAGATCCGAATACTGAGCGGGAGCCGCCATTTTGTTGTTTTACTCGCCTGGGACGAAAAAGAAGGGGATGGCGACTGGCTGGCGGGCATTCGGTTGTTGACGATTGTTGCGGATGGTTTTGGGAAAGATTGGAAAGCGTACCTATGGTGGTTAGACAATACAGTGAATGTACCTATGGTGGTTAGATAATAAAGTGATTTAAAGTTCTAGCTGGATTTCTTTTGGTAGTTCTTTATACTTCAGAAGGCGGGATATACAACGCATAAACTGCGTAAGTACACGTCCATAATTTTATTATGATGAACTTGACATGTGATATCTAATTATTGTTGATTTAAAACTTAATGTTATACGTGTAATGAATATAATTTGATATTATAAGAAAGCTTTATTTTTGTGTTCAGTTATATTAGATTAGTGCTCAAATACTCGTCCAATAATATATTGTGTGGAATAACCATTAATGTTTATTATTATCAATAATAATTTTAGTAACGTTGGATATTATGGTTGTGAGTTTTAGGGAATGGAGGATGGTGATGATGAGCACCGACGAGTGGAGACTCCTCGTTGTGGGCTGAGTACTTCGAGACAAAGCCGGTCTCGAAGTCGCCACAGCAGGCGCAGTCGCCGTCGCAGCCCAAGTGTGCGCCTACGTGAAGAGGATTTGGAGCACAAACGAGAGCGCCTTCGTCGGTTGGAACGCGAGCTTCAAGTGGAGCGTGAGGAACGTCGGTCGAGGTGCAGCGAGCGCGTGGCACGCATCGATCGCCGCGAGCGCTCTCCTGTTCACGAGCAACGTGGACGCCGTCTGGACAGCGAGCAGCGAAGTCACCGCAGCCGTCTGGACAGCGAGTTACGCGAGAGGCAACGTCGAGAGGATCGTCAGAAGCATGACGTCAGGCCTGGGCGTCATTCAAGGTCATGTAGTCCTTCTTTTTCGCTTAGTGATATTAAGAAAATAATACAGTCATTTAAAGGTAGTTCATCGTCACAACCGAATGAACAGAGTGTACATTCAAACAACAAACTCGACTATAAAAATATTTTACCTGAGTTTGATCCTGCTGCGATTAATCAAAGGATAGACGTATGGCTTAGAAAAGTTAATGAATGTGCCTCTGTCTACGGTTGGGACGATAAAACAACCATCCATTTTTCCATGCAAAAACTGCAAGGGCTGGCTAAAACTTGGTATCAAAGCTTAACCACAATCCTTTTTACGTGGTCTGAATGGCAGGAAAAACTCCTCAAAGCTTTTCCCTGTGAACAAAATTACGGCCAGTCCTTGGAGGACATGCTAAAGCGTAAAAGCAAACCTAGTGAGCCAATCGAAAACTATTTTTATGAGAAACTTGCTCTTATTAATCAATGCGAAATAACCGGGAAACGCGCTGTTGACTGTCTTATTCACGGTCTTAGTGACAGAACATCAAAATCAAGTGCACTTGCGCTACGATGCACAGAACCGGATCAATTGTTACAGTTCTTGATGAGTAACAAAGAACAACCTAATCAGACGCAGTTTAGGAATAAGTTTACTATAGATAATACGAATGATAACAAGACAAATATTAGACGAAATACAGAATTAAATTGTTACAATTGTAAGGAAAAGGGGCATCCATATCATAAATGTCCTAAACCGATAGTAAGGTGCGAGCAATGTCATAGAATTGGTCATAAAGCTGAAAACTGTCGGGCAAAGCCAGTAGGACAGTCTATAAACGCCGGCACTGTACACAAGACAATGTGTATATCTACTTCAAATCCCAATGATAAATTCGTTAAAGAAGTTACAGTTGATGGTGTGACATTACAAGCGTTCATAGACTTTGGTAGTGAGGTTACTTTAATTAGAAAATCAGATGCAGCGAAATTAGACAGCATACATGACGGTATACCTTCAACTATGAAAGGTTTTGGCAATGGTCTTGTACAGTCCCTAGGCTCAATGACATTGAATTTGATCATTGATGGTATAGGCGCAGTAGTCCTTTGCAAGGTGGTAGACGACCAGTTACTTGACAAACCTATGCTGATTGGTCAGTCATACTCTGAACAGCCCCATATTATGGTCTTCAAAGATGCAACTAAATTGCAGTTTCTAGATGTCTGTACCGAAGTACCCTCCCAATGTTACAATGAACCAGAAACTTCTGTACAGGTCAGAATATTAGGGCATAGTAAGCTTTATGGTTCTGCTAGTGTGAAAGCAGCAACACCGTCAATGATGGACGGTAACATCCTGATCGATACGAACATTGTAGGAAAACCTAACGAACAATTCCTGATACTTGGGGGCATCTACCAGGTTAGGAACGGACGGCTTAGTGTCACAGTAACACCTTGTTTCATACCATGTCTACTTCAAGAAAACTTTATATTTTCTCGCGCTGGAAAAGTAGAATTAGTTAATAGGTTGGTTGCTGTTCCATCAGAACCTAACGTTTCTTGCGAACAAATCAGTGAGCATCATGTGCAACTTGGTGATTCAGTATCTGAAAAAGACAGAATAAGGCTCTTAGAGTTGCTTCAACGTTACAAACATTGTTTTGCATTTAACCTGAAGGAACTAGGTTGCACTGATGTTACTGAAATGAAAATTGAACTCAACAATGATCGACCTATTGTTTACCGTCCATATAGGCTATCACATCATGAGCGTGATAAAGTTCGCTCAATGATAGATGAAATGCTAGAAGCAGGCATCGTTAGGGAATCGGTATCAAATTACGCAAGCCCTATAATATTAGTTCGCAAGAAAGATGGGAATACACGAATGTGTATAGATTATAGAATGCTTAACTCAATCACCACAAAGGAACGATATCCGATGCCAATAATAGAAGACGAGGTTTCGAGATTGGCAGGTCAGACATGTTTCATCACCCTTGATTTAATGTCTGGTTACTACCAAGTACCTATAGCTGAACAACATAAACACCTGACGGCGTTTGTCACTCCAGACGGACAATACGAATTTAACTGTATGCCGTTTGGATTGGTAAACGCGCCTGCGGTGTTTCAAAGGATGATGAATCATGTTTTGGGAACAGTAAGATTTAATAAGGCTACTGTGTACATTGACGATGTGTTAGTTTACGGTAGAGACATAGACGAAGCACTTTTAAGACTAGAGGAAGTTCTACAGCTTCTTGATAACGCTAACTTAAAGTTAAACCTGTCCAAATGCAATTTCCTCCAAAATCAAATAGAGTACCTAGGATACGAAATCAGCTCGTTAGGTGTGAGACCATGCAAAGCAAAGATCCAGTGTGTGACTGATTTTCCCGAGCCCCAAAACGTTCATGCAGTTCGTCAATTTTTAGGGCTGGTAAGCTATTTTCGCAAGTTTATTCAGGGCTTCGCAGAGCTGGCGTCCCCTCTTACAAGACTACTAAAGAAGGACGAAAAATGGGAGTGGAGCGAAAACCAAGTACAAGCATTTAAAGCGCTCAAAGCCAGGTTAGTAACTAGGCCAGTTCTTGCTATCTACGACCACTCTGCTGAGACTGAGCTCCATACGGATGCTAGCAGAATTGGAATCGGTGGAATATTGCTGCAGCGTTCAAAAGGGAGTACTGATTTATTTAAACCCGTGGCATACTATAGTCGGCAGACCACCCCGGAAGAGAAAAACTTCCATTCGTACGAGCTCGAGACCCTGGCGGTTGTTTGTTCCTTAAAAAAGTTTCGAGTTTTTCTCTTAGGGAAAGAGTTCAAAATTGTCACCGATTGTAGTGCGCTACGCTCTACGTTTCAGAAACGAGACCTTATTCCCCGAATAGCACGATGGTGGCTCGCGTTACAGGAATTTGACTGTACAGTAGAATATAGGGCTGGAGCCAAAATGGCCCATGCAGATGCACTATCAAGAAACCCAATCACAGATACCGAAATGTTAGATAGCGTACAGTATCCTAGTGTGTTAGCAATAAGTAATGACGACTGGCTTCTTACCTTACAATTGGGCGATACAGAATTAGAAAGAATCCGTGATATTCTTAACAGCAACATAGATACGAAGGGACTCGATTATATTCGGGAAAATTTTACCATCCGTGACAACAAATTATTGAAATACCTGGATGGGGATAAGGATAATGTAAGATGGGTTGTTCCGAAGGGTGCGAGATGGCAGGTGTGCAAGATGAATCACGATGATATTGGGCACGTGGGAGGTGATAAAACTTTAGATCGTGTTAAAAAGAGCTATTGGTTTCCGAAAATGTCGCGTTTTATAAAGAAATATGTTAAATCATGTATTGAGTGTGCCTACGCAAAAAAGAACGTCAACACTCAAGAAGGACTTTTGCATCCCATTCCTAAAATTGAAATCCCATTTCACACTTTGCACACCGACCACCTCGGACCTTTCGTAAAATCAAAACGGGGAAATACTCACTTACTAGTGACCGTGGACTCATTCACCAAGTTTGTGTTCATAAAACCGGTTAGGAATACCAAAACTGTGAATGTGGTCAAGGTTTTGGAAGATATTTTTGATACCTTTAGGACTCCTGACAGGCTTGTGAGCGATCGAGGTAGTTGTTTCACCTCTCACGCTTTTAAAAGGTTTTGCCTAAACAGAGGCATCAAACATGTCCTAAACGCTGTGGCAAGTCCAAGATCTAATGGCCAAGTAGAAAGGTACAATAGGACTATTTTAGATTCACTTAAAGCTTTAAATTTAAGGGATAATGAAAAATGTTGGGACGATAAATTGGGGAAGATTCAATGGGGTCTTAATAATACTTTGCAAAAAACAATAGGTAGAACCCCAGCCGAAGTCATGTTTGGTGTAATGATGGATAGTCAGAGTAACCCAACGCTGAATGAAATTACGGATATCACCCGTAATAGCACAAGTAATCTTTCATCCATACGTCAAGAGGTTAAGAGTAAAATAGATAGGGAACAAGAGAAGCAGAAACGGTACTATGACAAAGGTCAAGAGCGAGAATAGATCCATAACATAAGAATGGATGGGTTCGCAACTTGACCGATGGATCTGGATTGGTTCTCTGAGGATGCTTTTATGTTTTGGCAAGAGATAAGGGCGAGAATGGATGGGTTCGCAACTTGTCTTTGTCATACATATTGAGTTATTGTTGTTTTTTTTTAAAAAAGTGTAATTGATGATTAAGGGTTTTCGTTGCCTACTTGTAAATTTGATAATTAATAATAATTAAAGATACCGAGTGTAAGGTTTACAACAGAGGCGTGTATGAGGACATACACGATATCAGGATGGTCGAGTGTAAGGTTCTGGTTATTTATTTATAGTTTTGATGATTTTTGAATTTATATAATGTTATTTTATTGATAATTAAAGATACCTTTTTATTTTAAATATTTTAGTTATAAACAAACAACGCGGAAGTTACGTGAAGTAGATAAATTAGATACTATTTTAAAATTGATAAATTAGGAAAATATATTTTATATGTAATGCTATAAATTAATTGTTCTACTATTTATTTCATATTATTCTGTACAAAATTAATTGTTAAAATATAATTCAACGTCAAGATCCGAATACTGAGCGGGAGCCGCCATTTTGTTGTTTTACTCGCCTGGGACGAAAAAGAAGGGGATGGCGACTGGCTGGCGGGCATTCGGTTGTTGACGATTGTTGCGGATGGTTTTGGGAAAGATTGGAAAGCGTACCTATGGTGGTTAGACAATACAGTGAATGTACCTATGGTGGTTAGATAATAAAGTGATTTAAAGTTCTAGCTGGATTTCTTTTGGTAGTTCTTTATATTATAAAAAAAATATCTACAAAATATGAAGTTGACTGACAACCAAAGCATAGCCTAACTAAATCATAAGCCCTAGAAGCATGAAACATCTTGGAGAGGATATCGGTCCCATTGCATCTCATGCCACCAACATTCTAAGTGCAAAATAGTTTGAGGATGTTTGTTTGTGGCTTAAGAGTGTGAAGTAGTGGATTTTGCTCACCAAAATCAATGCAGTTTCTTTGTTAGTAGTTTATTCAAAAAGAAAAATAAATTTAAACATTTTTTTCTTTGGTTCCTCAAAGTGAAAACACGATAACAGAAAATAAATACGTAATAAAAAATATCTTGAAAAATAAATGTTTCGCGTATTTTGTTTAGAAACATATATTTTGTCTCGGAAACCCTACCATATTTTCAGATGATTTTTACTTTGATAGGAAGGTAGTTACTATATTTTCTTTAGTTGTTGAAACCAGTTTTTTGATTAATTTTGTAATATTCTTGTAATTACCAATTATTTGATTTAAATTCGCGGTCTCACTCTGTCTTTCTTTTGTACACCTGAAATCCGTAGCGCTAGCACTTAATTCTATTCAAAATCGGTCTAGACGCGGTCTCATGGTGGCCTCTTAATCACTCTGTAACGACTTGGATGAAATGGATAGATCTTGGGACAGATAATTACATAACGATGGCCTGAATAGGCATACCTATACTACGTTTTCAGGCAGGTGACCGCAAGTGGCATTACGAGCTGAACGTTTCCGTGCTTCGGAGGGCACGGTATATTGTCGGTCTCGGCTTTTTAGTTGTTAAGCCATGACGGAGGCTCTTAGTCAGTCTAAAAACTCCGTCACCAGCATTGGCCACTAGCTCATACGAACTGACTTACTCGTACTTAGGCAACACGCGAGCGAGGCCTCGCGCAGTAAAATCTACCTCAGCATATGCTTTGCTGACGCAAGTTTATACATTAGTTCACCCATTAAATTCATACATCTAACAGCTTCGCAATAATTGTGTTATACGCTATACCCACCCCTAATTTCTGTTCCCAATTATATTTTGCCAATTTCATTTTCCACTTTTGTTGGTCGGTTAATGGATTTTCGCAAGGGTGATAGCAATATTTTTAATTAGATTTTCTCTTTATGAGGGTGGTATTGTTGCCGTAGCTTACCGGTCGCCTTCTTTGCAAGACACTTGTCCCTATGACATTTTAAGAAACAGACATCATATGCCATCATTGCGATAAATAGCGAATACTATTTATTATATCCCTGTCCATTAAGTTGGAGAGGATGCTATCCCTTAGTCGAATTTTACGGCATGCTCAGAGAGAAGCAGCTGGGTGCATTCTATCATCATCTTCCTGCCCTCATCCCACTCTATATGGGGTCGGCACAGCATGATCGAGTTTTGCCTAAGGTGTTTTATGACCGGCCGCCTGCCTGACGTCAACCCTCCTTGGGAATACTTGCTTATTGTATCTCATCATGTTGGAGGATACTATCCCTTAGTCGACTTTTACGATATGCTCGGGGAGAGAAGTAGCTGGGCGCATTCTATGTTTTTTCTTTACTTCAAGTCCCGCAGAGATGTACGCAACGGTAGCGCGATGTGCTTGTGGAGCCTCCTAGTAAGTCCTAGTGTTATTTAAGATAGATTATGTTAAAGTTTGTAAAAACGTCAAAATACTCCACAATTTGAGGGGTACGCCGTCGCGTCGGCGGATAATTGGTTTAGGTATAGCCAAATTGTCTTTACTAAGTTTCAGGGTTGACTCGGACGTTGTATCCTGCCTGAGTTACTACTAAGGCCTTTAAACATACATAGTAGATGATTTATGCAGCGTCAGGAGGTAACTTTTCCTTCACAAACGGGACGTTGTAGTGCCTGGGATGAATTAAGATGGAGTAGGCTTGCCCAGCACCTATACTATCCTCTCAGCTTAGTCGGCGTTGTCCACAGGAAAGACATGGTCAATACGTGCGGAGCTGACTAAGCCGCGGGTTTCCTCACGATGTTTTCCTTCACCGTTTGATAGTACTGGTATAGCGCACATAAATTTTTCACACACAAAAATCCATTGGTACACGACCGGATTTGAACCCACGTCCTTAGGATCGGAAGGCGGGGTCACTACCAACTAGACCACTAGTGCTCTCATGTTACTAGGTCTTAACGACTTTAAAGACGGGGCCGACAATTAAACGTGCTCTCTGAAGCAAGGAAGCGCTCAGCTCGTAATGCCACTTGCGGTCACCCATCCCAATTGTGACCGCGCACAACGTTGCTTAACTGTAACGATCAATCAAGAACGTCTAAGCAAGCTACGCCACGCTTCAAAGAAAAGCCATTCAGTCAATCGATCTATATTTAATAAAAAACAAAGAATATTTAATTTTCTTCATGAAACAGTCGTTAAGATACAGTACACCAATATAAAAAGCTTTCTTTAAAAAGTTATAAAAAAGCGTAAAATATGGCGTAAGTGACATCCCTACCGTAACTGAGCTGCCTCAAAGCTATCCTAAATAAATAATAAGATATTTCACGACATTTTGAACATCAAACTCGGGGCCACTACAATTTAACCCAGTTTTTACCCTAAACCCTACATATTTGACGAAATTGCTAAAGTTGGGTGAAGTGGGGAAGAATGAACGCGCTTGTTGAGTGGTGCTACTTAAAATGACTTTAGGTATACTTAAGATGCTGCGAGTGAAATATTATTTGGATGTTGTCTACTCTTCACTGGACATTGAAAACTTGAGAAACATTCAATTTTTATTTTTAACTAGCTGTTGCCCGCGACTTTCGTTTGTTCTATAATCAACAGTTTTCACAGCGCACGCCAAAAACTACTTTGGGTTTTCTACCTTGGGTTACAATATTGCAATTTTCTTACGGATCCCTAATTTTTTTGAAAATATATTATAGCCAATACTAGTTAGTTCCTGATAATGTAGCTATCTATTGGTCAAAGAATTTTTGGAATCGGTCCAGTAGTTTCGGAGCCCATTCGTTACAAACAAACAAAAAATCTTTCCTCTTTATAATATTAGTATAGTATGAAGTATGATTTGACATATAAAGCGTCCAGCTGCTTCTCTCCTCGAGCGTGTCGTAAAAGTCGACTAAGGAGTGGTATCCTCACCAATATGGACAATCTGTATGGACGATCACCTGTGACCATGGTTCACCATCCATTTTGGGACACTTTGATCAGGAATCGCTGCAAGTTGATGTGGTTCTGTTTAAAAATAATGTGATCGAGATGGTTCTTAGCTATAGTTTTTGACTGAAAACCAGTACTACTTTGCAAGTTTCATGCTAGCTTGCCCATACCTTTTTAGCTGGCCTGCATTACACAGAGCGGGATCAGTAGGCGCCTAGGTATTTGTAATGGATAATGTACTAGATTTATGATTTTATGCTTATTTTTCTGTATTTTTGTTACATATTTACCATTTCAACACCAAACCGTTTACTTTAAAGCGCACTCTTCTTTGAATCGGTTTGAATCGGTGCCTGCTGTTTGGTTAGATTTACTAAATTATTTACCTAAATGTTTTCTTCCTAACTGTTATTGTCTTACTTGTTTTTTTTTATGTCAACAAACTCTTTTTAGTTTTTTTATGCGAAAACATTTAATTGGTCAAGTCTTTTTAAGTTGTTTCCTAGTCTAGTTTGTTTTCCGGATAAAATAAAATAAAATATTTCTTGTTCGTTTTTAATTAAGGTAACAACCTTTTACTTCCGTTCCGTGTTGTTTGTGCCTGTCAAATAAAAACATTTCTATTCTATAGTTTATGAAGATCTATTGAGACGTTTGACAATCATCTGCTCATTTTCTACTTGACATAAGTTTTAATGTGTCATTTTGTCATTTTCTATCACTTGTCATTTAACTTAATAGTCTAGCTAGACAATCAATGTGGCTTCATAGCCATCTGTAAAACGATGTACCTCTTTTGAAACTATCATTGATGCACCTATTGATTTTTAAATGTAACGCTCAACTAAAGCTTATATGTATCGAAAAACCTTATCCATAACAGTTAAAGCTGACGTGAGTTATGTATTGCTCACCAACCAATTAATAATTATTTTTATAAGTTTTAAGAAGCGCCTTGATAAACGCTTTAAACAGTATAAGTTGTACATTCTAGCATAAAATTCAAATTGGAAATGTACTAGTTTATAAGTTACTAGCTGCCGTCCGCGGCGTCGCTCGCGTGGTACTCGGATAAAAAGTAGCCTATATGTTATTCCAGCACAAATACTATGTATATTCCGAGTTTCATTCAAATCCGTTCAGCTGTTACGGCGTGATTGAGGCACAAACATACATCGTCACATCCACACATCCTCACAAACTTTCGCATGTAATATATTAGTAGGATTTATAAGTTATTTAATGCAATAAAGAACTTTTGAATTTGAAAATTGAACTTGACATAAGGAACTTTCCAACTTTCACAAGTTCGATTGATTTGTGGAGTTCTGTTTGGGGATTTTTTTTTATTCAATAGCTTGTAGATATTTTTACGTAGACTGTGCATGTGCAAGACAGGACCAATCTAAAACGTTTATTCTTAGATAGGTCTCGCTGCAAAGGCCTGCGAATAATGGAGATAGTACAAAAGGAAGGTACTATCTGATCGATTACGGCATCTATAATAAGATCTCGTTTGGACCGCACAATGAAGCTGCCTCGGTTATGGGGAAGATGGGGTAAAATGGCGCTGACGCTTTGTGACCGGAAATCAGTTTAGGGTATTATTAATTTGAACGTTTTTTGCTATTCTTACTGGGTTAACTTTGACTTAATATGTCCGTTGTTACTACTCCGTTTCTTATTCAATCTTAAAACTAAAATGAATATTATTTTTTATTTATCAATGCTTTTTGTATTTATAAAATTATTTAAATTTTTATAAACATACGTATTTCGCCATGACACCGTGTAGGTAGGTACTTGTCGTGGAAATAATAATTATCTTAATTGTTAATTATAAAAAAATATATCACTTCTCTGCTGGACTGGAAGTAAAGAAAAAGCACAAAATGCGTCCATCTGCTTCGACCCCCGAGCATGTCGTAAAAGTCGACTAAAGGACAGTATTCTGTCTAACATGATAGATCATCTATATGGGCGATGGGCTGCTCACCTGTCATCATGGTTCACCATATCCATTATAGGACTTTGAATCAGAAGTGGCTCCCAGTTTTCTTGTGTTTACTTGTGGCTCTGCCCACCCCATTAGGGACACGCTAGTGATAATATATGTATGTATGTAAAACCATATCATATAATATCAACATTAAAAAAACGATTAAAGTTCATACATAGTAGTACATAAATAGGTACTTTCAAAAGTACCCTTCTTTGCAGTCGGGTAAATATCGTATCGATGAGTATGTAGTATAATATCAATATTTTTAGACACTTATGAAAACCTTTACACAGAGTATATAATGAAAACAGGAAAACCGCATTATTACCGGTTTTCCTCACGTTTCCAAAAGCATCATTTTAGGCCCATAATAGCATGGGGATTCTCTCATTAGCAATTTTGTGCTAGCTTAATGCGAATACGGATTATAACCACTTAGCCCGACGTTCACTTACACATTAACCAGCTATTACCATAATCATTTGTTAAGATAACCGGATTAAATCCATAGCTGCTGGACTCTTGAACTCAATGTCCTTTTCATCTTCGTATTCTTTTTTGATCACAAATGCCTAGGAAATGTAGTTCTGGTCTAGTGGTAGTGATTCTAATCCTAAAGTTGTGGGTTCAAATCCGGTTGAGCACTAATGGGTTTTTTGTTCGAAAAAAATATGTGCGCTTTACCAGTACTCTCAAAAGATGAAGAAAAACATCGTGATAATGATAATAATGTACTTACCTATGAATGTATATAGACTCTTACAGTACAGCATGATACAAGGGTCATATAGCTGTGCCAACCCCTCATAGAGTAGGATAAGGGCAGGAAGATTATGATGATGATGATGATGATGATGATGATGATGATGATGATGATGATGTATATGTATAGAGTTATTTGGTCTATTACTTTTGAGAGCACTGGTGGTCTAGTTGGTCCGATCCTAAGGTCGTGGGTTCAAACCCGGTCGTGTACCAATGGATTTTTCTGTGCAAAAAAATCATGTGCGCTATACCAGTATACTCTCAAACGGTGAAGGAAAACATCGCGAGAAAACCCGCGGCTTAGTCAGCTCCGCACGTATTGACCATTTCTTACCTGTAAAAGTCCGACTAAGCTGAGAGGATGGAACAGGTGATGGGCAAGCCTACTCCATCTTAATTCGTCTCGGGCACTACAGCGTCCCGTTTGTGAAGGTAAAAGTTGCTCCTGACGCTGTATAAATCCTCTACTATAGATGGTAACAGGCCTTAGCTTAGTTTTATAGTATTGGTGAACTTCACCTCCAAAAGACAATACGTTCGATTAAGCCAAACGGTTATAGATTCTAAGGGTTTTTATTGTTTTTAGGGATAATTAGGGTGAGTTGGGGATTATACAGCGATAAAGGTGTTTAGATAATGTGTTGTGATTTACATTTGATTTACTTTTGCAGTCCTAAATGCCGACGTTAGATTTAATCCTATTTATTACTTCTCTGGACAAGGAGGCAAGAAAAAACAGAATGCGACCAGCTGCTTCTCTCCCCGAGCATCTCGTAAAACTCGATTAAGGGATAGTATCCTCTCCAACATGATGGACCATCTATATGGGCGAGGGGCAGATCACCTGTCACCATGGTTCACCATATCCATCTTGGGACTTTGAATCAGAGGTGGCTGCAAGTTTTCTTATGATTACTTGTGGCTCTGCCCACCCAGGGATACAGGCGTGATAATATGTAAGTATTAATTTTGACAACCTCGGGGCTTGGCGGGTGAGTGCCCGACCGAGACGCAAGAGGCGCGGGTTCGATTCCCGCTACGGGAAAATGTTTGCATGTTCTGCAAATACTTCTTCCCGGTCTGGGTGTTTCAATACTATGTAAGTATGTATTTACAAAAAAAATGTAAATAAGTATTGTATCAGCCATCTGGTTCCCATAGTACATTTGCTTATTTATTTATTTATTTATTTATTTAAATTCAGTTGCTTGCTGCACTTACAGTGCAAGCCAACTCGTACAGCAAGCCATTTACAATTGTGTACATAAAAAACTAATACATGATATGAGTATTTCATGAAACTTAGTATTAAATAGGTCGACTTCTGGTTTCTGAGCAAGTAGACGATTAAGCAGATTAAGGGCTTGAGCTGTAGGGGCATACTGAGCGGTTAGCGTCCGCACCGGCGCTGTCGCAAACAGACGCGCCGCGCGCAGCCGCCGCAGTTGGTCGGGCGCGTACAGCTTACAGCGAGCCAGCGCACTCGGATTATCTATCCCAGAGTTAAGTAACTGATAATAGTGCATCATCAAAGTACATTTGCGCCTTAACTCGAGCGTGTTGATGCCTACCATTCCAGCGACGAACAGAGACGGATATAAGTAAGGGTAATAACCATACATTTTTTTATATAAGTATCGTGCAAATTTTCTCTGGACTCTTTCCAGCATGATATTATATTTGTGTTCATGTGGGTCCCATACAAGGCAGCTGTACTCTAATTTACTTCTCACGAAAGCGTAGTAGAGAGTTATGATAGCATCCCTATCATGAAATCTAAAAGTCTGTCGGGTAACGAAACCCAAGGATTTAAAAGCTCTATTACACACATCAACAATATGCGGATTAAACGTAACCTAGCCTTAGTTTGAGGCTAGATGTGTGAAATGTCCACAAATATTAGAACTTCAATTAAAGTTTATTCCCAGTTACAAAGACAAACTACAATAACATAAAAACACTTTAAGGTAATCGGTATAATAATCTTATATTATAAGAATCTTTGTCCTGACTGACTGACTGACTGACTGACTGACAACGCACAGCCTAAACCGCTGGACGTAGAGACTTGAAATTTTCAGTGTAGGTAAACCTTGGTACGTAGGGGTGTACTAAGAAGGGATTTTTCAAAATTCAACCTCTAAAGGGGTAAAAAGGGATGAAAACCTGGAATCAATTTTTGGTCTAAAACTGCACATAACCTATATCAAATTAAAGAGCCGATTTTTCTCATTTAGTTGATGTCATAACGTAGTGGCACCAATGATCGACACTTTAAGGAGATAGTGGGCTTCTTTATAAAATTTAAGGTCATTTAGTCATCTTTAAACCAAAAGTAACGATTGATTATGGTAAGGTATATTCTTGAGATGAAAATAGGATGTATTATTTTTATTAACTACACACGGACTAGAAAAAAATCCCAAAAAAGGAAAAAGTATATAAATCTCCAATCATCGACACTGAATCTCCAGTAATCAACACCCAGTCATCGACAGTTACCAGTTACCGACACCCAGTTATCGACTATTAGCTATAATGTGTATCTGCCAAATCACCACCCCCTTAATGGGTCATTAAAATAAAATTAACTGTTTATTAAGTATTCATTTATTGTCCACAGACACATACACATACACACTTTTGTAACTATAATAAAAAAGGTCAATATAAGTAAAAAACAATTGTCAAAAAGTTTAAATTGCAAAAATCAACAATATTTACTGTACCTAAAGTTATTCTTACTTAACTAATTATTAAATTTTTATTAGTAATCAAATCACTCTTTTAGTTCGTAATCAAATATCTATTTGGAAACAATGTTTCCTAATCAGTTTCGTAATCATTATGAATTATTCTTGTTGTTGTTTTCTTCCCCTTTAGTTAAAACTGTGCTCGGCCCCATAGCGCAACCTATTGTTGTTTTTCCCAAAATTTTATCATGGAGCGTAATCCTAGGTACTCCGAAACGTTTCGCAGCAACTACAATCTTTTCGCCATTTTTTACAGCTTCTACGGCTTTTTCTAACTGGTCAGGAGTATAATTTTTTCTCGGAGCCATCTGTAAGAACCAACCATCGACACATTATTCCCCAATAATCGTCACTTGTCGATTACTGGTAGCTTGACTTTGATTAGTTTACTTCAAATATCTACCAAATATGCAAAGTAAGACGAACTATATTCGCTTGTCAAATGAAAAATGTTTCAAAAAATTATTATCGACACGTGTCGATTATTGGAAAAGTCACGTTTGTGAAAACCAGTGATCGACACCAACATTTTACTATTGTTAAAATAACTTTAAACTTTCGTTATAAGAAAAATCGATCCTATAGTTCTTATAATAACCCGTGAAAAACATAAAAATCAAATAAGTTACAATACATTAGTATAATTAACAAAAAAATGTACTCACTTCCTTAAGGATTTCACTAAGAAATGTTGTTATTTTCACCGGTACTCCAGCCGCAAACAGTTGTTACACCGCCATTTTAACAAAAAATGGCGGATTTCGCTCAAATCTAAATAGGAGCCAGTCAAAAGTGTGCTATCTATGGTACAGTGGTGCCATATTAAGAAATCGGTTTCCTACTCTTATTTTATTGAATCAAAAAATAAAGTGTCGGTTATTGGTTCTTGTCGGTCATTGGTGCCACTACGTTAATTACCTGCAAATTCTTTATTTTTGGCATGTTTTTCATGAAAAATAGAATACTTTTATTTTGACATTATGACAGCGATGATACCAAAGATTAGTAATAGATGATACAAAACATATGGAAAAGGAACTGTCAATGTCAAATTACCTGTGAAAGGAAGCATAAATTATTACTGGTAACTTTATAAATGTTTACGAGCTAGTAAGAAATAAAAATGAGCTCAGTTTTCTATCTAAGTTCGCCTACAGAAAAACAGAGCTCAGATCACCGACCGCAGGGGCCCTATTCACGATGACCAAAGAAAACGAGCCACGTAACGAGCCAAATGTCATCGTGTCTCTAAACACAAACGAGACACGCCATGGTGTGAAATCAAAAACTGTATTCTGCATGCCATAAGACTAGTTGTCTATGACCGTGTTTTGGTTTTACGTGATTCGTTCAAAATCAAGCATCCGGTCTTTCGGAAAACGATCGGTTTTAGATTGATTTTATTTTTTTGTTTACAATTTTCATCTCAAGTAAATAAATATTGAATTATAAAATTGCTAAACTCTTTCTACTAATACTTTCGTTATATTTTAAAGTTTAGAGAACAAAAAAATATATATATAACGTAAAATGGTTAGCTACATCAAACCAACCACAACTTGTTTCCGAACGAATTATCAATCAAAATATTGACTGACATATTGCATTGTTTGTTTTGAAAAAAACTTGGATATACATGTCATGTCTAAGTTTGTTTAAATGGGTTAAATCCCGGTGGTAAAATGAGTTTGTCACAATCGCCTTCAAAAGAAAAGAAAATAAACTGAACAGAGCAAGTTACTGTCACTGACAGTTGCTGATGTTAATCAAAATATTCTACCGGCCAGTGTTTGGTTGGAAGTCTTTGGTTGGAATCGAATGATAAAAGAAATTATTATTATCTGTGGTATAAGAAAAATATGGCGGCAGAAAGATTTTGGGAACATCCCGCGTCGTAGTGTTCAAAAAGTTTGCAAATCGAAATAAATGAAGAAATCAGTTAAAAATTACGTTTTGAGTTTACATACTTACATAATATTTTAACGGAGTGATAAAAATGGACGTTGTTCTTCGAAGACATATGCTGCGTATGATATGCTGGCGCCAGCAACGCCCACACATAAATAGGAGACTGTCAAGGGATTCTGCTGAGCTGGACCCTAAATTTTTCGTGCTATTTTATAAGGTGGCCAAAGAGTTGTTTTGGTATTGTGCGGCGTTCTTGGAGGCAGGCTAGTTAATTCTGGGCCTCAGAGATGTTCTAGCATTACAACCGAAGTCAAAGTAAGTATTGTGTTAGCTAAACTTAATTTATTGAACAATAATAAAATGGTACCTAGGTTAGGTATTAGGTTAGACTGAAACCTACTATATTTACTGTATTTTTCCAGATACTTACAACCCTCAATTTCCTGATCACCAGTAGCTATCAAAAGCCAGTGGGAAACTTTTGGTTAGCACCTGTAAGCCTCTGCATAGAGTAAGCGGTGAATGCCTTGAATGATGCCAACCTACATCAAATTTCCTACCTCCGAACAAGAGAGGAATTAAATCAAACAAGGGTAATATTTTAATCAACTATTTATTTTAGTAGGTATTACATAATAGTATTTGTGAGAGCATCAGCGAACTAAAATAAATTAATTTAAATTTTAATTAATAAACTTTCACTTTCATTATATTAGTAGAATATAATCTTTATTTCCAAAAACATGAAAGTATGTACCTACCTATAAAAACAATAACAATGATTTCTACCTCGTTTCAGATTTGCAACAGTGACTTAAAGGCATACCTACTCATGTGCTACATTAGGAGGGGCAGCTCATGACAGTTATATTATGTTAAATAAATCAGAAATCATGAGATGTGTGTGTGTGTGTGTGTGTGTGTTAGTGTTAAAGTATGGGTACATGGGGTTGCGTAGGTATAATAAGTAATAATAAATGCATTAAAACCATAAAACACAAAAATACTCACAGCACACATGCTATGCATATCTAAAGTTTCACTCAATCCATGCAGCCATTTAGAAGTAAATTATGAGGCACAAGCATCGTCACATCTTCACAAACTTTTGCATTCACAATAAAAGAGCTATGTTAAGTTATGTTATTTTAAGTTACATGTGCATATTAAGAAGTTTTGTGTATATGTGTAAGCATGACTGTGTGCGTGTGTTTTAGATTGTTACATTTAAATTGTTATATTTCAGAGCTGCCCACGCACTATGCCAACACGTGGATCAGAAGCAATTGCTGTACGCAATACAGCCTCAGTACATGTCTGGTCCACTGCGCCAGGGCTTCTACGACATCCTCATTGCGATGCATCTCGAGTCGCACGCCACTACCATGTGAGTACACCAGCTTCGCTTGAACAGCATCTAGAAAAGAACAGAATTATGAAATACTAGGTGGCAGCACAGGTAAAGTACGCGCTATCGTTGCGTTTTGAGCTTTACGCCGGTAATTTCAAGCAAACTAAAGCTTTCCAATATTATAGTATACATACATACATATTATAACGCCGTATCCCTAATGAGGTGGGCAGAGCCACAAGTAAACATAATAAAACTTGCAACCACTTCTGATCCAAACTTCCAAGATGGATATGGCGAACCATGGTGACAGGTGATCAGCAAATCGCCCATATAGGTGGTCCATCATTTTGGAGAAGATCCCTTTGTCGCCTTTTACGACATGCTCGGGGAGAGAAGCATATAGTATAACCCCCGGATACTCAAATGCATCAGAGTTGAGCACGTCTCAATCTCAAGTGACGAGTTTTTGACTTCTGTCATTCCGTTCCGTTCCGTTTTGTAATTTAAAGTACTTATCTGTATTCAAATTTAATTATTGAGATCGTAGCTTTATTAAAGTGATTGTGTGAACTTTAGTTTCGTTCGTTATTTTATTGCCTGCATGCATGCAGGCAATCTCCCTTAAGCGCAAGCTCATTGACGTATGCATTCTCCCTATCCTCACGTACGGCGCGCAGACTTGGTCTTTGACGGCTCAGCAGAGGTCCACACTCGGGGCTTGCCAGCGAGCGATGGAGCGCAGTATTCTCGGAGTAAAACTCACTGACCGAATACGCAACACCATACTGCGCTCCAAAACAAAAATCGCTGACGTTGCTCGGAAAGCAGCCACTTTGAAGTGGAACTGGGCAGGGCACGTCTGCCGTATGTCGGATGACCTATGGGCGAAAACCACTACCGAGTGGGCTCCTAATGGTGGTAAACGGCATCGTGGCAGACCAACACTGAGATGGCGGGACGACTTGGACTCATTCATGAAGGATTGGTCCTCCAAAGCACAGGATAGAGAAAGGTGGAAGGGGGATAGGGAGGCCTTTGCCCTGCAGTGGGACGATAATGGGCTAATAATAATAATAATAATAATAATAATGCATGCCCATAATGTCTAAGAATCAAGAAGATAATTATATAACAGACAAGTTCTTACTTTTTTTGCTAGTTTTTGTTTTTTCCAGGGAGGTGTGCAAAAACGAGTTCGTGATCCCCCTGGGACCGGAACTGAAGGCGTTGTACGAAGACCCAGAGATGGGGCACAGCCTCCGCTCGCTGCAAACAGAGAGTGTTCGACCGCAGATGAAGAATGAAAAAAGCAAGCAAACTCACGTGATATCTGTAAAGATTTTAAACTTAATTTTGTTCTGACACATGTAATTTTAACTGTGAATTCCTACAAATAGGTACTGAATGTTGTTATTTCGATAGAAAATCTTCCAGTCCCAATTTATCTTCATCTCGCAAAACATCTTGTTTCAGAGAGAGTATAACGGAGATCAGCAACTTTTACTCCCCCTACTTACCGCTGGAGGTGGTCCGTGAGTTCGTGATGCAGGCGTTGGCGGACGCAGTTACAACCAACCAAGTGCACAACCGCGACCCCGTGGGCGGCACCAATGAGAACCTCTTCTTGTGAGTACACTCTTCCTGTCAGTACACTCTTTCTGTGAGTACACACTTACTGACAGTACACTCTTCCTGCGAATACCTTCTTCCTGTAAGTACACTCTTCCTGCGAGTATAATTTCCTGACAGTACATTCTTCCTGTTAGTACTCTTCCTGATAATATACTCTTCCTGTGAGTACACTCTTACTCAAATTTTTACTGCCTTACCCACAAGTTTCCATTATCTGAAATTCTTTATTGTACACGCACGAAACGAAACAAATACACACAAAACATTAAAAAGTACATGTACAAAGGCGAGCTTAACTCTTAAAGAGTTTTCTGCCAGCAAACCTGTGAGGCAAGGGAGAGGCTTTAACATAAGTGGAAGTTATGTGTACAGAGACATAAAAAAGAAAAACATAAAGATAAGCTTACAAATATAATAAACTAATAAGATATACTACACACAATATAAATATATACAAATAATATATATCTACAAAAATATATACAATATATACATACATATAAATAAATATTATAAAAAAATTAAACATTATTATTTTAAATATTATTACACCATCATCATCATCATCATCATCATTTTCCTGCCCTTATCCCACTAGGTGGGGTCGGCACAACATGTTTTCCTCTTCCATCTTCTCCTATCATTCGTCATCTCAGTACTCACTCCTTTCATACGCATGTCCTCTTTCACACAATCCATCCATCTTTTCTTAGGCCTTCCTCTGTCCGTGTATCCATCCACATTCATATTCAGCACTTTCCTTGTAACACGACTTTCTTCCCTCCGCATAACATGCCCACGCTAACCTATCACTCTATTTTCTTAGAGGCCTTCAGGCGGCCTAAAAACTCCGTCACAAGAGTTGGCCACTAGCTCATACGAACTTACTTACTTATTATTACACCGATTACCTGAAAGTTTTTAATGATATTAGAGATTGTCTTTGTAAATAAATTTTTGAAGTTTCTATAAATGTTTCTAATTATGTCCTATAGAAGGAAAAGACGAGCACAGGAACAACATCTGAACGACATACAACTGAGGCATAGAGTGGAAGCCATCATAGCTTTTGCTCACGACTTCGTAGGCGATCTGCAGAGCGATCAGTTGAGGTAACATCGGCATAACCCTGCTTTAAAAAAAAATTCTATAAATCTCACTTATATTATAAATGCGAAAGTTTGTGAGTTTGGATGTTTGTGCCTCAATCACGCCTAAACGGCTGAACGGATATATACTGGATTAACATATAGGCTATTTTTCATCTGGGTACCTACTACGCGAGCAAAGACGCGAGAGGCAGCTAGTATAAATATAAATATTTGAGGACATTATCATACAGCACCATCTAGCCCCCAACTAAGCAAAGGGAGCCAGATGGCTGATAGAATACTCCCGCAGCGGGAATCTAACCCAATCAATCAATGCTTGTGGCCACCAGAAACAATAATACTAGCTTGAACTGATTAAATATTATGTATGCATATTTTTCTTGCTTTCAGACGTTACCAAGAAATCAAGCAGTCAGATTTGCCGAGCGCCGTGGCTGCCAAGAAGATCAGGAAATTCCGCTGTCCGCCCAGAGAACAGATGAACTCAGTTTTAAGGTAAGTGTCTCGTCTTGTTTCAAAGTCGAAGTCTATAGTAGGTAAATAAGCACACAATCTACATCGTCGAAACTATTGTGGTGTATAAATCCTCTTGTTATGAGGCATACTGACAAGTGGACGCAATTTGAGTCAACTGACAAATAACTGCGCGATAATTTCATCCGTTTCTGCAACATAAAAGTCATTAAATTTTATTACCCTGGACATTCAACTAAATGTATTAGGGATGTAAAATCTTACTTCTTACTTATATTATAAATGCGAAAGTTTGTGAGTTTGGATGTTTACATTAAGTAAAAAAATTCGTCTCGCTTCGCTCGCATTGGTTTGAAGCTCGCTTCGCTCGCTAACTTTTAGAGACTTCTAGAAATGGTTTAAAACTACATTGAGTTAAAAAATTTGGCTCGCTTCGCTCGCATTTGTTTGAAGCTCGCTTCGCTCGCTAACTTCTAGAGACTTCTAGAGATGATTTAAAGCTACATTAAGTTAAAAATTTCGGCTCGCTTCGCTCGCATTGGTTTGAAGCTCGCTTCGCTCGCTAACTTCTAGAGACTTCTAGAGATGGTTTAAAGCTACATTGAGTTAAAAATTTCGGCTCGCTTCGCTCGCATTGGTTTGAAGCTCGCTTCGCTCGCTAGCTTCTAAAGACTTCTAGAGATGGTTTAAAGCTACATTGAGTTAAGAATTTCGGCTCGCTTCGCTCGCATTGGTTTGAAGCTCGCTTTGCTCGCTAACCTCTAGAGACTTCTAGAGATGGTTTAAAGCTACATTAAGTTAAAAATTTCGGCTCGCTTCGCTCGCATTGGTTTGAAGCTCGCTTCGCTCGCTAACTTCTAGAGACTTCTAGAGATGGTTTAAAGCTACATTGAGTTAAAAATTTCGGCTTGCTTCGCTCGCATTGGTTTGAAGCTCGCTTCGCTCGCTAACTTTTAGAGACTTCTAGAAATGGTTTAAAACTACATTGAGTTAAAAAATTTGGCTCGCTTCGCTCGCATTGGTTTGAAGCTCACTTCGCTCGCTAACTTCTAGAGACTTCTAGAGATGGTTTAAAGCTACATTAAGTTAAAAATTTCGGCTCGCTTCGCTCGCTAACTTCTAGAGGCTTCCAGAAATGGTTTAAAACTACATTGAGTTAAAAAATTTGGCTCGCTTCGATCGCATTGGTTTGAAGCTCGCTTCGCTCGCTAGCTTCTAAAGACTTCAAGAGATGGTTTAAAGCTACATTGAGTTAAGAATTTCGGCTCGCTTCGCTCGCGTTGGTTTGAAGCTCGCTTCGCTCGCTAACTTCTAGAGACTTCTAGAGATGGTTTAAAGCTACATTAAGTTAAAAATTTCGGCTCGCTTCGCTCGCATTGGTTTGAAGCTCGCTTCGCTCGCTAACTTTTAGAGACTTCTAGAAATGGTTTAAAACTACATTGAGTTAAAAAATTTGGCTCGCTTCGCTCGCATTGGTTTGAAGCTCGCTTCGCTCGCTAACTTCTAGAGACTTCTACAGATGGTTTAAAGCTACATTAAGTTAAAAATTTCGGCTCGCTTCGCTCGCTAACTTCTAGAGGCTTCCAGAAAAGGTTTAAAACCACATTGAGTTAAAAAATTTGGCTCGCTTCGCTCGCATTGGTTTGAAGCTCGCTTCGCTCGCTAGCTTCTAAAGATTTCTAGAGATGGTTTAAAGCTACATTGAGTTAAGAATTTTGGCTCGCTTCGCTCGCATTGGTTTGAAGCTCGCTTCGCTCGCTAACTTCTAGAGACTTCTAGAGATGGTTTAGGAAGGTAGCAAAGGCAGCAAAGATCGCATAGGCAGCAAAGATCGCATAGGCAGCAAAGATCGCATAGGCAGCAAAGATCGCATAGGCAGCAAAGATCGCATAGGCAGCAAAGATCGCATAGGCAGCAAAGATAGCATAGGCAGCAAAGATCGCATAGGCAGCAAAGATCGCATAGGCAGCAAAGATCGCATAGGCAGCAAAGATCGCATAGGCAGCAAAGATCGCATAGGCAGCAAAGATCGCATAGGCAGCAAAGATCGCATAGGCAGCAAAGATAGCAATATCGAATTAACACATTAAAATATAATGTAACTAACCTAGGTAATGTACATTACCGTCGTACTGATAACTTGTGTTTAGAGTACGTACCTACCCACAGAACACTAATGTATTAATACGATATAGGTACTTACTCAAACACAAGTTATCAGCACGATGTCGAAACACGCAAAGCCAACGGAGGAATGCCGCCCGATACGACAGGCTCAGCGCTTTTATACAAATCCTTCGTAAACAACAAGATGGCGGCGATGTCGTACCGGTAGTCGTTCAGTGACTTACATTAAAATCATAAATTGACTTTTATATTAATTTAACTAACATCTAAAATCAGGATATTAATTTACGGAACTTTACACTAAAAAAAAATAAGATAGTTCCTATAATGATTATGTAGATAAAATTAAATATTCGTAGATATTTGTATTCCTGTTTTTTTTTAAGACTAATTTTATTTTGAGTAGTTTCTATAAATTATTACCAGAATACGGTTAAAAATTTGTTTAAAAGATTGTGATTTTCTATGCTGTTTTTAGTAGATATTATATAGTTTATTTATAAAAGACTGATTATTAATACTTTGTTTCATAAAAACATCGTTGTCTTATTTTTTCCTATTCCGTCTGATGGAACCCGCAATTAAAATGGACGCTTTTATTATAAATTCAAAGTGTTAGGGTTTCTAAAATGTATAGCGAATTATTTATGTTGTTTTACCATTATAATTATATAAAAATCGAAGAACTATTATTTTAATGTAGGAAAGTTTTTCAATTGTATTTATAAGATGTCATTTCCGGTGATTAACACCACGAGGACAAGGTTGTTTTATATTAGGTATGTATATAATAAGTATTTGATTGGCATAATTGATATTTTAAATTATGGGTAGCTTATATCAGTAGGATTAATTCATTTTTATTGTATTTTTTTAATTTACACTTCTATTGTTAAGCCCCACGATTGGTCTGAAGTTTTGCAACAATGACGCTAGCCAATCACAGAGCCGCTCGGGCTGTGATTGGATAAGCGTTTTGCCACCAAATCGGGGAGCTATTTTTTGAAACTTGTAACGAGATATGAGTTTGGAAGGACATTCTGAGGAAGAAGCATGATACCTACTTAAGTTTTGAGTGTAACAGTTTTATATATTTTATAAAACTGTTACACTAATAATAGTTACTAAATAATAGTTCTTCGATTTTTTATAATTATAATGGTAAAACAACATACATAATTCGCTATACATTTTAGAAACCCTAACAAAAGGTTAATTGAGTAATAGGTAGGACCTACCTGGTAGGTGTTACTAGTTTAGAAAAGAGTAAATGGAGTAAAAGGAGTAAACTTGACTATATACTTGTCCTAAGCCTCGAGCTCAACTATATACCTACTTGTCTTACCCCCGAATACTCAAACGCGACTCAGAGTTGAGCACGTCTCAACTCACGGTTTTTTGACAGGTTCTGATGATAATCTGTCAAAAAATCGTCATTTGAGACGTGCTCAATTTTGAGATGCGTTTGAGTATGAGGTTAGGCCTTTTACGAAATCTACTAGGTAATTGTGATGTTTTTACAGGCTTCAAGCACATGGACCAGGAAGAAGAATCTTGGAAGGAGAATTGTCCTTGTGGCGAGGAGCTCATCGTCAGGATGAACGAGATCCACGAGAGCCTCATGGTGCATGTGTCTCTCAACGCTCTGCAAGAGCCACTGTCTGAGGTAACTATTACTAATCATAACGTAAATAACATTTGGAATTTCTTGGAAAACATTTATCTATGGAGCGAAAGTCTTTAGAACTAGAAAGAGTTGAAGGTGTGAAAGGTTAATTATAGTTGAAAGAGAACTAGAATAAGTGAAAGTATTATTAAAAAAAAAATGTCAAGTGCGAGTTGGATCCGCACACGAAAGGTTCAGTACTAGTGCAAAAAAAAAACTAGAATCTACAGTAGTTTTTATAATAAAAGTGTCTTATAATAATTTGACGGCCTCGGTGGCGTGGCGGGCGATTACTCGGCAGAGGCGCAAGAGGCGCGGGTTCGATTTCCGCTGCGGAAGAAATTGCATGATCTGTAAATATTTGTTCCGGGTCTGGGTGTTGTGGTAGCATGGTACTCGTAGTTTCTGAAACCCACGACACAGGGAATCCTAATGTGGGGTCAGGACTATGTATGTGACTGTTGGGTGCTATTTATTTATTTATTGTACCTACAGGCCATAGAAGAACCGGCAAAGAAGACTCCAGAAGAGAAGTTCCGTAAAGTCCTGATCGGCACTATTGTCAGTTGGGCCGAGGAGTCGCAGATCGAGACGCCCAAACTCGTCAGAGAAATGTTCAGGTAATTTTACTCACATCTCTGTTCCAGGTACCAAACAAAAAAAATGTATCTTCGTTGCCATTTATGTTTTACACTATTTATATGTTAATTCATGTAACATGATGAAACTGGCAGATATATTACAGACTCCTAATGATAATAATAATATATTTCTTCCTTCCAGTCTCCTAGTCCGTCAGTACGACGCTGTTGGCGGACTGATCCGTGCTCTCGAGAAGACTTATGTGATAAACGCGAAGACGAAGCTGGATGTAGCGGAGATGTGGGTGGGGCTGAGCCAGATCCGCGCGCTGCTGCCTGTGCAGATGAGCCAGGAGGAGGAGGAGCTCATGAGGAAGAGACTCTGGTGAGCCATCATTCCTATTTAGATCAAGAATATACGTAAGACTAAGTTGGAGGTGCGAAGTTGTAGGTGGGATTGTGCCAGATCCGCGCACTGCTGCCTGTGCAGATGAGCTAGGAGGAGGAGGAGCTCATGAGGAAGAGACTTTGGTGAGCCATCATTCCTATTTAGATCAAGAATATACGTAAGACTAAGTTGGAGGTGCGAAGTTGTAGGTGGGATTGTGCCAGATCCGCGCGCTGCTGCCTGTGCAGATGAGCCAGGAGGAGGAGGAGCTCACGAGGAAGAGACTCTAGTGATCCATCATACTAATTAAGATTTAAAAAAGACTGACTTGTCCTTAGAATAGAAGCAAACAAACAATTCCAAACCTATGATTAATAAGACTGAGATATAGTTTGTTTACTTTATTATATTTGAAACTCATCAGATATTATATCTTATTTCAGGAAACTCGTGAACAACCACACCTTCTTCCAGCTGATTTAATCAGGTATGTTTTGTTTACTATAAAACACAACTACTTACTACTACTACTACTACTACTACTTATGCTCAGACCAAATAAAAAGAGTAGACGCCGCGCCGCGAACAACAAAAGTGAAGCCACACAAAACCGTACTCCTGCAAGTAAACATACACGCTCACGCACACACCTACACTAAAACCATGCTCATCGCTCTAAGTACGTCACGAGTCTTAAAAATAGAATTATGCCTTCCTGTGTAGTGTAAACTTGTAAAAACAGCAGCAAATCACATAAAAAGTCTCACGGAATCACTTTTCACTTGTAAGTGCTTCAAATAGCATCGTTTCTTAATTA
This sequence comes from Scotopteryx bipunctaria, assembly GCA_949320045.1. Classification (NCBI taxonomy): domain Eukaryota; kingdom Metazoa; phylum Arthropoda; class Insecta; order Lepidoptera; family Geometridae; genus Scotopteryx; species Scotopteryx bipunctaria. The sequence continues at coordinate 1,588,886 of OX439459.1, read as the reverse complement.
TTATACTGTGAATTTAGGTTACTTGGAACACACAACCTTAAAACCTTCGACACACACATAGATAAAATGGCGGCTTCACTTTTGTTGTTCGCGGCGCGGGGTCTTTTCTTTTTATTTGGTCTGAGCCTACATGGTTCAATTTGGGAAAATTGTGTCATAAAAAATGTTGATTTTTTTAAATATAGAACTCTCTAAATTCACATACAAACATGACCCACAATACAGAGGGACACTAGGATTATGTGTCTTGGGTATCAGAAACTGCGAGTACAGTACAGTCAACGGATCTTGACACTCGTGAAGTTAGCAGTTTGACATGCGCAGTGAAGTTTTTTCATACTGTCTACTGCTCGAAACGGCTAACTTCACGAGTGCCTAGATCCGTTGACCGTACTGTACCACGAATTGCCTGCTTTTTCTTGATAGACACTTGATATGAATAAGTAAGTAAATAGATACCTATTATGTATGGTATGTATGTTCGTATGAGCTAGTGGCCAACTCTAGTGACGGAGTTTTTAGGCCGCCTAAAGGCCTCCGTCATGGCTTAACGACTTAAAAGCCGGGACCGACAATGTAACGTGCCCTCCGAAGCACGGAGGCACTCAGCTCGCAATGCCACTTGCGGTCAATAAACTTAATTTATTGAACAATAATAAAATGGTACCTAGGTTAGGTATTAGGTTAGACTGAAACCTACTATATTTACTGTATTTTTCCAGATACTTACAACCCTCAATTTCCTGATCACCAGTAGCTATCAAAAGCCAGTGGGAAACTTTTGGTTAGCACCTGTAAGCCTCTGCATAGAGTAAGCGGTGAATGCCTTGAATGATGCCAACCTACATCAAATTTCCTACCTCCGAACAAGAGAGGAATTAAATCAAACAAGGGTAATATTTTAATCAACTATTTATTTTAGTAGGTATTATATATATACATAACAGTATTTGTGAGGTCAATGAGAGCATCAGCAAACTAAAATAAATTAATTTTATTAGATTCTTTAAAAAAACTTTCGCTTTCATTATATTAGTAGAATATAATCTTTATTTCCAAAAACATGAAAGTATGTACTTATAAAAACAATAACAATGATTTCTGCTTCGTTTCAGATTTGCAACAGTGGCCTAAAAATAAAAGGCATACCTACTCATGTGCTACATTAGGAGGGGCAGCTCATGACAATTATATTATGTTAAACAAATGCATTAAAACCATGTAAAACACAAAAATACTCAATTTTCTTTAACTTATTAAGTACTACCTGCCGCCTGCGGCTTCGCTCGCCTATTACCAAGATAAAAAGTAGCTTAATGTTATTCCAGCACACATACTATGTATATCCCAAGTTTCACTCAATCCGTGCAGCCATTTAGAAGTAAATTATGAGGCACAAGCATCGTCACATCTTCACAAACTTTTGCATTCACAATAAAAGAGCTATTAGTTAGGTTAGGTTAGTACCTACTACAACTACTACTAGCCCCTAGTTCTTTCGAACCCTGTGTGGTGAAAAGATTCAAAGTCCGCCTCAAAAGCTCCTTTTGTGCACTAGGGCTCCGGGTGAATAATATTCTGTACACTAGGGTTAGGTTATTTCACTTATTTACCACATCATTTATTAGGGATATTATTCACTGGTACCTAGATTATATTATACAAATAATCTATTCTGCTATTAAATAGTCTAAAGAAGACTAATTTATTTACATAATTAGTAAAAACACAACCTCGTTTTAGCAAAACACGCAATATTGAAGCATGTAATTTTGACAATTCAAAACGAGCCTCGTCTCGCGCCTACTCTCGTTTATGAAATCTGACATTGTCACATCAACATCATGCAGAATACGATAACACGGTAATTCCACACGTTTTCCCGCGTCTCGTTTTGTTTGGTCATCGTGAATAACGTCCCAGGTAAGGTCCCCAAAGGTCTGGCGACGTTACCTCGTTGGATAGCTATACTTATATTTATTTATTTCATTTAGCTGCGTACTGACTGGCTGACAGCCTCACGAGGTTGCTGCACGAAGCAAGTTAGCCAGAACGTGCCTCGCCTGCAGTTTTCACGTTTGCCTCGGGCGAGGCACGTCTTGACTAAGCTAGCAGTTTCGTCGGTTACCAAACGCGTGCCCGATCGCGGTTGTGGTCTACTTACGCCCGGTACCAATATTCTACTAACGGACGACAGTTACCAACATTGTTTTTAAAGTTCCGTAAAAGAAAAAAAGGAACCCTTTTAGGATCACTTCGTTGTCTGTCTGTCCGTCTCTCAACCCCCTTTTCTCAGGATCGCGTGGAGGTATCAAGTTGAAATTTAAATTAAATACTAGGTCTGGAGTCCTTTGGAGCCTTGATCAAATCAAACTCCTAAGTTAACTTAATAATGCGACTTTTTTCTGCCGCATATTTTGACCTTCGAATCAAATTCTATAGGAATCAGAATCAGAATCATTTATTTGGTGGTACAACCTTAGTGGCGTGGCAGGCGTGTGCTCGACTGTGACGCAAGATGCGCGGGTTCGATACTTGTTACGGGAGAAATGTTTGTATGTTCTGCAAATAAGTTTACAAAAAATATATAAGTATTCTATCAGCCATCTGGTGCCCATAGTACATAGTTTGGGTCTTGATGGCGCTGTGTGAAATGTCCACAAATATTTATTACTATTTATTATTTAGAGCACTTTATTTATTTGAGAGCACTGGTGGTCTAGTTGGTAGTGAGCCTTCCGATCCTAAGGTCGTGGTTAAAATCCGGTCGTGTACTAATGGATTTTTTGGTGCGAAAAATTTATGTGCGCTATACCAGTACTCTCAAACGGTGATGGAAAACATCGTGAGGAAACCCGCGGTTTAGTCAGCTCTGCACGTACTGACCATGTCTTTCCTGTGGATAAGGCTGACTAAGCTGAGAGGATGGAATAGGTGATGGGCAAGCCTACTCCATCTTAATTCGTCCCGAGCACTACAGCAGCGTCCCGTTAGTGAAGGTAAAAGTTGCTTCCTGACGCTGTATAAATCATCTACTACAGATAGTAAAAGGCCTTAGTTAGTTTATTATTTATGAATAGACACTGATTATGATGATGATTTACAAAAGTGATATGGCGTTGCTTCCGGCGATCCTTTACCCCACAAAATGTTATTTACGCGTTGCATTATGGCGCGTAATTGGATTAGTCTGTTATTCCTTCCGCGTATTAAATATCATCATGTAATTATAATTACCTACTAGTTCCTGTCTGCGGCTTCGTTCGTAGTTTTTAGATCACTTGTATTTGGTGCTACTGTGCTTATTAACCTATTAATCGTGTCACTGTTCCTTTTTTACCAATGTGGTGAAAATATTTAAATACGCTTCAGAGGCTCAAATTGAAACTGAAAATCAAAATCTTTTTTTAATAAAATCTCTAAGATAATTTGGTATACCTCGTTGAATGGTCGTAACACGACCAGGTTCTATTCAGGTATTTTCTTGTTCTTGGCACTATTAATATTTTTTGTTTAATACCCTCTAAATACAGGGTGTCCCACAGCTATGCCACTCGGAGGGAAAGTATCTGAAATACAGCAGATAGAAAATTTTACTGAAAAAAAAATATTTTTTTTACAATTCAAACCACATTCAAAGATATTTAAATATTCATCTTTTTGTTCCGCGTGGTTAGTTGGATACTAAGTATGTTTTTTGTTGTTTAAGAAACTACCCAGTGCCCAACAAAGGACTAGTGTCACATGAGAGATACAGAGGAGTATCGCTTCGGAAAACAATCGAGGGGCGGCACGTTCCTCGGGTTTTACGCTCCAAAACGCAGCGCTTTTTGGACCCTAACACTGGTTTTCGATGCAAGAACCCTAAAGCTAAGTCACCAAGTAAGATCATCATCTTCCTGCCCTTATCCTACTATGTGGGGTCGGCACGGCAGTTTTGGCTAAGGTGTTTTATGACCGGCCGCCTACCTGACGTCAATCCTGACGGCCTCGGTGGCGTGGCGGGCAATTGCTCGGCAGAGACGCAAGAGACGCGAGTTCGATTAAGGACTAAGGGACTAAGAGATAGTATTCTCTCCAACATGATGAGATAAACAAGTATTCCCAAGAAGGAATTTTTTTTTAACAGTCACATACATAGTCCTGACCCCACACTAGGATTCCCTGTGTCGTGGGTATCAGAAACTACGAGTACCATGCTACCACAACATCCAGACCCGGAAGAAATATTTGCAGAACGTGCAAACATTTCTCCCGCAGCTAGAATCGAGCCCGCGCCTCTTGCATCTCAGCCGAGTACTCGCTCGCCACGTCACCGAGGTCGTTAGTATAGAGTGGCGCATGAAAACAAAGACGTTACACAATTATTCACGAAACGAAGTGCTTGGCGGAGTCAGAACTATCAGAACACATTGTCATCTTCATGATATCAGCCCATAGCAGTCCACTGCTGGACATGGGCCTCCTCTAATGAGCGCCATCGAGCCCTACAGCTTGACGCATCCAGGCTCTTCCAGCCTTTCACAAATCGTTTTCGTACTCCACCTAGCCGGACGTTCTACATTACGTACCTGACTCACCTGTCTGTAAATAGTCGAGCCAGTGGTAGTGGAAAATTCTCCAGTTTATCACGCCGCAACATTGATTACCACACGGCATCTTCTCCGATGCCGATTCCAAGCGACTGACGATGTAATCGAATCCACAGATTTATCTTACTATTCATGTTTTCTTCAGGCTTTAAACTCTTACGTTATTTACTGACTGATTGACAGTCAACTTATACAGCCGTAAGTCCTAGAAGCATAAAAGTTGGAGGGTATATTCCTCTTATGGTGTAGGGGTTCACTAAAAAGGAATTCCAGGAATTTAACTCCTCAGGAAGATGAGTTTTTTGTTCGGCTAGTGTACAATATGAACCTTCTAGCTTTCGCCCGCGGCTTCGCTCGCGTGGTATACGGACAAAAAGTAGCCTATATGTTACCAAATACGTTGAGCCGTTAAGAGCGTGATTAAGGCATACATCGTCACATCCACACATCCTCACAAACTTTCGAGTTAATTTAGATACTCTTAATTTGGATACTCTTTCTATGTTTTTGTTACATCCAATCCATTCTAGGTTGCCTGGCAGAGATCGCTTTTAGCGATAAAGCCGCCAATTGTTTATACCATTCTTTTTGTCTATTTTTGTAAGTTCAATGTTGTGTGGTAAACAATAAAGTCTTATCTTATCTTGTCTTAATTTATAATATTCAGCTGTCTTCCCTGCTGGACTGAGAGTAAAGAAATAACATAGAATGCGTCCATCTGCTTCTCTCCCCGAGCATGTCGTAAAAGTCGACTAAGGGATAGTATCTTCTCTAACATGATGGACCATCTATATGGGCGATGGGCTGATCACATTTCTCATTGCTTCACCACGTCCATCTTGGGGCTTTCAATCAGGAGTGGCTGCAAGTTTTCTTATGAATACTTGTGGCTCTGCCCACCCCGTTAGGGATACGGGCGTGATAATATGTCTGTAATAATTTCGGCGAAGAAAATCATCGTGGGGAAATACGCAAGTCGTGGAAGAAACACTTTGCAAAGTGTAAAGCCCGGTTTCCACCGCAAAAAGGTAATGAGTGGGATATGGCTAAGCGGAACGATTTCCTTTTAAATGAAATATGTTTACATTTCCACTAACAACGAGTTTCCGCCTCACTCACCTCTTTTGCTGCAGAAACGCTATTTGTAATTTTTTCATTGCGAGTTCAACGGAATCCGTAATGACTCCGCTTCAGTCCCTAGAACTCAGCGAGTTCATTTCAACTCTTTCTGCTCGCTCAGTCCTTTCGGCTCGACAATTTATTGGTGGAAATACAAGTATGCAGTTTACTCTTGCGAGTGAAATGGAGTCCTTAAGAGGCTACCGTATCACCGCATATAGACCAAAAGAGATAGCGCTACGGATTTCGGGTGTGTAAAAGAAAGACAGAGAGCGAGGTAATATATTGGAATCAAATAATTGACAATTACAAGAAAACTATAAGATTAATAAATAAACTGTTTTCAACATCTAAATAAATAGTTATTACCTATCTATCAAAGTAAAACTCATCTAAAATATGGTAGGGTTCCTGAGATTATATCAAAACATGGATTTTTCAAGATTTTTAATCGTATTTTTTTGCTCTTATCGTGTTTTCACTTTGACGAACCAAAAAAAAATATGTTAAAGTTTTATTAACGTTTAACATAGTTCTACATCGATTTTGGTGAGCAAATCCTAACCCAAATCTGCTACTGTACACTCTAAATGGGTTCGCTCCATACGCGGTGGAAACCGGGCTTTTTTGACATACCTAAATACCGGAGCCCGTTTAAGCCAGTAAGAATATATTTTTGGCAAGACTAACGAAATAGCTGTGAACATACGGTAAGAAGATAATGAGCTTTTGAAAATTGACTAAAATAAACGCAAGAGTAGATTTAATCCTTCAACTGACAGGTGGGTAATTAAAAAAGTTCAAAACAGTTCACGTACGTGTGTAGGTAGGTGGCTGTTTGTCTCGAATTTCTCTAAGTAAAATTTCATCCATTGGAAAGTTATAAATTATTCATTGGGCATCCCCAGAGGAGAGGGAGCTAGATATAGCTCTATTTACGAACAGTATAGACGATATTTGGGGGCACGGTATTGCCCCCGCTAAGACGAACTAAAAGAAGTGACGGTCTCGGTGGCGCGGCGGGCGATTGCTCGGCAGAGACGCAAGAGGCGCGGGTTCGATTCGGGTTTGCATGTTCTGCAAATATTTCTTCCGGGTCTGGGTATTGTGGTACCATGGTACTCGTAGTTTCTGATACCCACGACACAGGGAATACTAGTGTGGGGTCAGGACTATGTATGTGACAGTTGGGTGTTATTTATTTATTAACGGAAAGAAACCTACAACTAACGCAAATATTATTTACAAAATACAAAATAAATAGTCGGGCTATCCAAAATTGCAAACGGTCTGTAGATAACTCAGCTGATACTCTTTTAAATTATCCCTCTCCGTTCGGCTATCTCCGGCAATCGATCGTTCGTTTTCGGAGCTCATTAATGTAAACTTTTACGAACAGAAATTCGACACCGGAATTAAACGCTTTTTTGTACGTTTTTCGCGACTATTTCACGAATAGGTTCACGAATAAATTGGACATTGTAAAGACTTTATATTGTGCAGGTATAAAAGCTTGGGCCTCTTCCTTTCATCAGACTGGTTTTAACACACCACATAATGTTTGTTTACCTTTTTCACACTGGTTAGTTTCCATCACATGTATTATTGAGCGTAAGCTTTCAAAATATGACTTTGATTTACTGAAAAAAAATAAGGTCCAGTGCTAGTGACTCCGCTATCTGATTACAGGTAGGCTAGCACACACCCGCGACTCCGCTCGCGTTGTAAAATTAGTGGAAGGTGTAATGAGTGGTAGCAAACAGACAGACACGCAAAGTTTCGCGTCTAATATACGAAATTCTAAGACTGACTAACAATCAACGAACAGCCAAAACTATAAATCCTAGAACCATGAAATTTTAGGGCATATGTCTCTTATAATTTAGAAGTGCACTAAGGAAAGTGATACTATTTTATTATTTATTAAATTTTTACAAAGAAAAAATTAACAATATTTAACAATTTTCCTAAAAATGTAGGAAATTTCTTACCTGTACCTTCCAAGCTCGCGTTGCAAACAGGCGTAATTAAACGTAGATTTAAGACCATTTCAAGTGATTTCTTACATACATATTATCACGCCCTATCCCTAATGGGGTGGGCAGAACCACAAGTAAAGTCTCATAATGGTGAACCATGGTGACAGATGGAGTATCTATGAGTGACTGTGGATCGCAATAGGTAGTTGACATAATATTGTTTACCTTTTTACTTACCTATCTTTACTTCATGTAGGTATGCTTACTTTTATCTGATTTCCTACGTAAGTAACTAAGTATTTTCAAACCTGATAAGGTTTTCAGGCACAATATTATGTGTAAAAAAGTAAAAAAGTGATCAGCCCATCGCCCATATAGGTCCATCATGTTGGAGAGGATTTACCCTTAGTCGACTTTTACGACATGCTCGGGGAGAGAAGTAACTTGATGCTTTCTATGGTTTTTCTTTACTCCCAGTCCAGCAGGGAAGAATAGTAATTTTGAAGATATTATTTCTAAACTCACGAAAATTCATCAACTCCTGGTGGAAGTAACTAGTGAGACAATCGGCAGTCCCTTGGGCCACATTACAGCTATTAGAGCACAATCTTCATAAATCCAGGCCTATTACGATTTATGGGCTTTAGATAGTGTAGCAGACGTTTAGAAAAGTTTTATGTCGAGCCCTTAGGGGCACGTAGCTTACGAAAACCAAGTAACGGAAGCTTTTTTCACAAATTATCCTATATCCTTATAAATGTGAAAGTTTGTGAGGATGTTTGAATGTTTGTGCCTCTATCACGCCTTAACGGCGGATTTGAATGAAACTTGGAAAGTCAAAGTCAAAGTCAATATTTTTTATTCCATAAATTCACTGGGATCACTTGGACACGTCTTAAATCTACTTAAAAACATAGTATGTGTGCTGGAATAACATATAGGCTACTTTTTATCGGGGTACCACACGAGCGAAGCTATACATAGTTCAGGATACAAGTGATCAGTTTAAATATCTACTTTTTAAATGTGTCTGTTATCCATACTGGGTCTAAAAAGCATACGAGCATAGCGGGTCACAGTGACTCGCATGTAATTCTCCTGTATTTCTAATTAATTTACAATAGAACGTAGAAATTCAAACTGATGTTTACATGTCTCAACATTATAAGCTACCTACCTGCTTCGTCCGCCGCAGAGCAAAGACACCAGTGGAGAGAGCACTGGTCTAGTGGTAGCGGCTTAAGTGCGCCTTACTGGCTTCTTTCGTGCACTTGACAAATGTTTTGTGAAGTTTTTAAGTTCTATGACATATTGGTTTCCTCACAATGTTCTGCTTCAAGGGAGGGTATTGATATAGCGCACATTTCGAATAGAAAAAAGCTATTGGAACATGACCGTATTTAAACCCACGACCTTGGCGGAATTCGGAGTCGCTACCACAAGACTACCAGTGAAGAATGCGCCCACGAAGTACCAAAATGTTTAGGTACAATTTGATTTGCATTTGAACGAGTGAAATCTACTAAATCTACAAAATGAACGACTGAATTAGAGATGGAATTAAAGTATTAAAAGCAGGCAGCTGTAAATACAGTCTGCTGCAAAATTTACTGAAGTTAGCCAGAAAATATTGTAAAGAACTTTCAGACGGGTTCGCTTGGAAAACTAACTCTTCATTTGAGTTAGTGTACTTTGAGAACTGAAATAAGTAGGTAACATTCTGAAAGCTCTGGTTTAGTATCATTCTAAGTAGAAAAAATAACTTTATAAAAGCGGAGTTTCAGAACTGATAAAGCTTGGTCTTGGTCTTATTTTGTACAATATCATAGCTTAAAATATGAACCTGTTATAAGTATTTATTTTATTTAATTATTTTACTTCATTTAGATGATAAATTCAAGTTAACTAGCGAAGGAGAGCAACCCAAATCACATAACAATATTAGGATCGATATGCGTGCAATATCATTTTGAAAACTAGTTGATATTTCAAAACATACTTGTAAATGATCAACTGGTAAACTGCTGACAGCAAAAAGCTGTCAAGAATCAAATACAGTATCTTCTACGTATTTATAAAGAAATATTGAATTAACTAAGTGGGCGACAAAGATCGAAATTGGTAGGCTAGGTTAGCCGCTCGGTTTAGTACTAAAGTATCCCACTAATAGTCGCCAAAAACTATTTATTCGCCCGATTAATAGTTACCCAATTACAAGAATCCGCGAACACAAATTTTTGTAGCAGTTTATTTACTTATGTAGTGTACAGCCAGGCCCAAACTAAAACATCTCAATTATAGTAGGTACCTAAGTATTGTGGTTCAACTTGGGGAAATCACTTTTGTTTCCGACTGTACGTCTTTTCAGGCTGTATTCGAGAACTCGTGACCTGGTTTCGTTGAGAAATAAATTATATTTTTATTTTAACTTGTGAGTTAAATCGCCGCTACTGTTTCTGTACTTGTTTTTTTTTTTAATCACTCACTCTAATATAGGCTTTGACTCAATACTGAAGATTTACACACTAGATCTGTTCTATCTATAATATATAAAACTCTAACATTACTTACTGACCGACAATAAAAGGAAACACGAAACTTGGAGGGCACATATTCCTCTAATGGGTGTGGGGTGCACTAAGAAATACATACATATTATCAAGCTCGTATCCATAACGGGCAGAGCCACAAGTAATTATAAGAACACTTGCAGCCACTCCTGATCCAAGAGTCCCAAGATGGACATGGTGAACCATGTCGACAGGTGATCAGCCCATCGCTCATATACCTAGATGGTCCATCATATTGGAGAGGATACTATCCCTTAGTCGACTTTTACAACATGCTCGGGGAGAGAAGCAGCTGGACGCATTCTATGCTTTTTCTTTACTCCCAGTCCTGCACAGAAGTATAGAACAACTAAACTAAGAAATAAACTCCCAAAATTCAACTCTTAGAAGACGCAACGGAAGATGAAAGTTTGTTTGAAATAAAATTTAACTCGCGCAAAGTCACGGGCGTTCTACTAGTTGCTTATAAACTTTGTGAATACTGTTTGAGATTCGCTCCCTCACTAATTGTCAGTATATAACAGAAAGGGATGACATAACAGACGGTACTTTGAACATTCAAAACTCACAACTAAAACTTAATGATGCTTGTACGCCCTGGCAGATATGTAAATAATAAATAAATAAATATTTGTGGATATTTCACACAGCGCCATCTAACACCAAACTAAACTAAGCTTGTACTTGAACCAGATGGCTGATAGAATACTTTATATACTTTGTAAATGCATACTTATAATACATTATATCACAACACCCAGACCCGGAAGAAATATTTTTAGAACATGCAAACATTTCTCCCGCAGCAGGAATCGAACCCGCGCCTCTTGCTTCGCTCGCCACGCCATCGAGGTGAGTGAAATGTCCACAAATATTTATTTATTTATTGATATCATTGTAATCTGTAGTTCTCTATCAATTATTATAATCAAGAGCTTTAAGAACCCTTTTATTTAACCTCCCTGCAAACTCTACAGAGCCTTTGAGGCGCACTTTAAATCCTTTCACCGCACTGGTTCGAAAGAACTAGTAACACGGCTAGATAGATAGACTGCCAAAATGACTTGGAAAAAATATGTTACTCACAAAGTAAGTTTGATATTCGGAAGAGATTACGGGAAATCCCCAATTCCCCATATATTTCCCGGCATGTTTTATCCCCATTTTGTCCCATAACAAAACCCCAAAGTACCCTAAAAAGCCGATCGGGAAAGAATGCGGGCATTAGATTGTAATATCGTCCCCCTATTCGAAAGCTTTGTTAGTAAAGTTTTCACTCACTGTAAATTCTGTAATCCTTACCGGAAATAAGAGGACTCTTTTTGAATACCTACGGGTATATAGCAATGTCAGGTTCCAATATTTTACTAACTATTATATATAACATATACATAAAATCACGCTAGGATAGGCGTAGGGGTAGGCAGAGATCACTGATCTCCATTTGCTACGATCCTGACATACCATGTAAAAGCGCCGTACATTTTTTGATTAAGACCAGGCATTATGGCCCGTTTAATATTCTCCTAACATATTTATAAATCTTTCTACTATGCATTTCAAGTTTTATCCAAATCCCTTCTGCTGTTACGTCATGATTGAGCCAAACACGAAAGTCTGAATCAGACCTCACTATGAAGACAAATCCAGAGTTCAGAAGCTGTCAAATTATCTGAGAACTGCTAGAAGTGACAGTTTGAACTCAGTTCAGAAGCTTAATGTTAAGTTCAGTGTGAGCGAGGAAATGTATGCGCTAGCCATTTTCGTGGCTACACATCCCAGAAGTTTCTATTATTACCAGTAGATAATTTTGGAGGGTAGGAATAGCACTGGTGGTCTAGTAGTAGCCTTCCATCGGTCGTGGGTTCAAATCCAGTCGTACACCGATGGGTTTTTCTGTTCCAAAAAATTATGTGCGCTATACCAGTACTCTCAAACGGCGATGGAAAACATCGTGAGGAAACCTGTATGTTGAAGAACAAAGAATAAAAAAGTTCGAAAACATGTGTCAAGTGGACTAAAGGAGGCGCACTTAAAATCATTTCACCACACTTATTCGAAAGAACTAGTGACACTACTACTACTAGGTAACCCATACTGTTCAATTAATAGGGGCAGGTCACAATCCGACATCTTGATTTCATTATTTTAAAACTGACGAAGTACTGTATTCATATCCGTTCATGACTTCGAGTGAAAATATATAAAATTGAACTGATAATCGTTGTTTTTAAATTTATTTCTAAATCCAAAAATAAATTACAAAAGTTTTATTCAAATCCGTTTAGCCTGGCACAAACATACATCGTCACATCCACACATCCTCAAATTCTCACAAACTTTCGCATTTATAATATTAGTAGGATTTTGTCAATAAATTCTTTCAAAAAAACTAAGCTACCATTACCCACCACCACAAATAGGTACAAACCTGTACAAACTGGCTATATTATAGTACAAACTCACATTTGCATCTACCCTCCGTCGTCCCTCTGAATATTTATACGGGACATCGGCAATCGAGGGTTGCCGATTGAGATGTAAAATAATTGATTCGTATCGCGCGTTCGGGATGAATAAATCAAAGGTTCTCAATGATGCATGGTCCTTAGCTCTAAGAGCACTGGTGGTCGAGTGGTAATAATAGCGGGGCCTTACGATCAGGTCGTGAGTTTGATTAAGGACGCGCACCAATGGTTCTTAAAAATTGACTATTTTTTATTTTTCTGGCGCTTACCTCGGACAAAGGATAAGTATAGCTATCCAACGAGGTAACGTCGCCAGCCTTTTGGGGACCTTACCTGCGGTCGGTGATCTGAGCTCTGTTTTCTATCTGTAGGCGAACTCAGATAAAAAACTGAGCTTATTTTTATTTCTTATTATTATTATTATTATACTGATTACCTTAAAGTTTTTAATGTTATTATAATTTGTCTTTTTTTTATTATATTTATTTATACAGGGTGTCTCACGATAATTCTCTGCTGGACTGTAAGTAAAGAAAAAGCATAGAATGCGTCCAGCTGCTTCTCTCCCCGAGCATGTCGTAAAAGTCAACTAAGGTGGTCTTTCCAACATGATGGACCATCTATATGGGCAATGGGCTGATCACCTGTAACCATGGTTCACCATATCCATCATCCACTAAATCGGAAGTGGCTGAAATTTTTTTTATGTTTACTTGTGTCTCTACCCACCCCATTAGGGATACAGGCGTGATAATGTATGGTATATGGTCCATACCATATACCATACATTATCACGCCTGTAGTCTATAGTGTAGTATAGTCGTGACACCATTGTTACGACTATGCCACACGAAGGGAGGGTAACTTCAGACTGAACTGAACCATTTTTCATGGACAACACTTTAAAATAAAGAAAAAAGAACTTGTTATTGAGCTTTCGATCGGTAAATTACAGGTGTTACTTATTATTTTCACATTTGGCGGGTATGATTCCCATTTGGTAGTTATTCTACTTATATTATAAATGCGAAAGTTTGTGATGATGTTTGGATGTATTGTATGTTTGTGCTTCAATCACAGCATAACGGCTGAACGAATTTGAATGAAACTTATACTGCTGGAATAACAAATAGGCTACTTTTTGTCCGGATCAACGCGAGCAAAGTCCGCGAAAGCTAGAAGGAAGTAAGAATAAAAACTCCGATATAAAAACAGTAAGCTTTATTTCAATGAATTAACGTTATTTTACATATTTTACATAAATTCAATGTCTATAAACTTTAAATAAACATTCAAATATGATTTAAAATCACCAAGAAAAACAACATCGCTTATTAAATAGGTATTTACATAACTTTTTATATACTAAGAACCTACGTTATCTAAAATTAATATAATATTCTTATTATAACACAACAATACCTTACTAATGTTTGGTTCCAAAATTCTACAATACGACGGATCGTTAAATTGTTCATTTCCAGAGCAACGTCTTCTGTCTTTATGACTATTTTCGACAGACAATAGCCGAGCCGTCGTCCGTTAGTAAAACAATGGAACCGGACATAATTATTATAGTCTAGGTTTTATATAGTAACAATAATAAATAATTATTATTTTGATAATTTTCTTGATGATTCAATCTCATTACAAAAACGATATGGAAGATTCATCTACTTTTTTTTTCTTATACATATAATGTTACCATTGGCATTTGATGGAATTTACAAATATTAATTATATTATTTACACTAGTCATTGTTTAACTTCCTTCTGTTATCTTTGAGGCATCTGAAATTATATAGAAAAAAATACAATTTAGTTAATAACCATCATCATCTTCCTGCCCTTATCCCACTCTATGTGGGGTCGGCACAGCATGTGTCGTGGGTATCAGAAACTACGAGTACCATGGTACCACAACACCCAGACCCGAAAGAAATATTTACAAATCATGCAAACATTGCTTGCGCAACGGGAATCGAACCCGTGCCTCTTGCGTCTCTGCCGAGCAATCGACCGCCACGCCACCGAGGCCGTCTAAACCAAATAACATTATTTTTCCTGATGTTTTTCCTAGGATATCTTTAAAAAATATAGTTTCTTGTTAAACTCCTTTTAAAACCCCTTTCTATTTTCAACTTAAAATGCAAATGCATTGCTGTATTCATCTTAAACCCGAAATCCCTGTACAATATATTCATATCTCAAAGGAAATTTTGGCAAGAAACGCCAAAATTGTATGTAGAATCTCTTAATCTAGCAGAAGTGGTGGAATTATGGCAATACTGGCGAGCTTCCAATCCCGCCACAATGCACTTCCAAAGTCTTAATGTTTTTAAAATTAAATGTAACGAGTTGTAAGTGCCTTTAGTTTATTACATACTGCCATCATCATCATCATCAACATTTATTGCACATATTGTATACAAAGAGATAATTTTCACCAGAGTTTCTTAAACTCTTAAATTGAAAGACGAAGATGTAAATGATTTTCAATATTATCTTACCATCTCATCGTCAGGTCGCGGTGGGTTGTACAGCGACTTATGTCCATCCGTCGCCGGCGCCTCTCTTATTGTGTAGCTCTTATTGTCACTCGACTCGAGGACGACTCGGGGGGGCTCGCTCTCTGGTAAATGACAATAACTAGATGAACACGTTTATTTAATTAAGAATGGAGAATAAATTACAAAACTAGGTACACATACATAGTGCTTATGCTATGGATATAATAGGTTAGGTTATTATAACAAGACTTTTATTGCGATGCTATTGTAATTTGAGCCTTACTCACCAGGTTTAGGGTTGAGAATGTCCGGCTTGGTCTCTGGCTTGTCAGCGGGGTATGCTATGAGGTATCTTCGACCCTGGGCGTCTACTTGGACCACGCTTTGCGTTGGACGCTTACTAGACGAACTGGTATCACTGCGTCTACAAACACACAGCCAAACACATTGAAACCAGGAGATCTATATTATAAATAAATAAATAATAATAAATATAAATATTTGTGGACATTTCACACAGCGCCATCTAGCCCCAAACTAAGCAAAGCTTGTACTATGGACACCAGATGGCTGATACAATACTTATATACTTTTTCTTTTGTAAATACATACTTATAATACGTAATACTACAACACCCAGACCCGGGAGAAATATTTGCAAAGCATACAAACATTTCTCCCGTAGCGGGGATCGAACCCGCGCCTCTTGCGTCTCAGCCGAGCACTCGCCCGCCACGCCACCGAGGCCGTCAAATATTGACTTTAAACTGGGTTTGTGTTGTGACTATCAGAAAAAAAAACAGAGACAACATTTTGGGAGTATAAGACCCACATTCAGAACAGTATTCAAGAGTGAATGAGGACTCAAGCATAGATTCGCTGTAATTTTCTATCCAATCTTACTTCTTACTTATATTATTAATGCGAAAGTTTGTGAGTTTGGATGTTTGTGCCTCAATCACGCCTAAACGGCTGAACGGATTTGAATGAAACTTGGAATATGCATAGTACAATACTGGATTAACATAAAGGCTATTTTTTATCCGGGTACCACGTCAAATCTACTTGCATGTCGATTGGACAGAACAGTTCATCTAAGAAAAGGTTCAAATGATTTACAAGAAAGACATGCCAAAAAGAATGATAAAGGAGGAAGAATTGATAACTAACCTCCTCAACAGCAAAGCGATGATGGCACCAGCAGCCGTCAAGATGGCTGCCAAGGCAGCTAGCGCCGCTGCAGCCGGGAAATTGGTCTCAGCACGAGCAGTGCTCTCTGCACAAAATACAATGAGTAATGAGGTCAATTTGCTTATGATCCGGAGGGAAAGATTGTCACCACCATTTTAGCCCGTTACACCTAACTGTTTGGTGTAGGTATTCTCCTAATTACGCCATTCTTTCCAATCCCTCGCGAGCCGTAACCATTGATGTCCGACTGCGTTTGCTATGTAATAAATAAATAAATAATGTTTCTACCAACATGATGAGATACAACAAGCAAGTATTCCCAAGGAGGTTTGACTTCAGGCAGGCGGCCGGTAATAAAACACGTTAGCCAAAACTCTTACAGCATGATCCTTGGATCATGTCAGCGACCCCACATAGAATGGGATAAAGGTAGGAAAATGATAATGTTTCATCCAGGTAAACTTCTTTTGCGAAGAACTGGTAAAAGATCGGACTAAACAGGCACTAGAGCACAATATAAGAGTGAGCAAGGAAGACTCACCAGCTCGTTTGGCAGAGTCCCTGAAAGCCAGATCTCGTATCAGCACGGGGTCTGATGCCCCTTTACTGTTCCGCGCCGTCACGGCCAAGTCCTCGTCTTCAGCCAGCGTCTCTACTGCTGACCAGCTGATGTTGAGCCATACCACCAGATCTGAACAGGCGAACATCGATTCACTTATAGTCTGACCAATAATTATACCCTGACATTTGGTGGAATGTTATCTTTAGGTAATAGCTAGCAGCTCACTTTGTAAATCTCATAGAAAGAGGTGACACAAACGAGGAAGTCCATAGAACGCGGTTATGAGTAAATGTAGCAGAGTCATTGATATCTCTTAGAATAAGCAAGTTAAAATGGCAATGAGCAGGTCTTTAGCGTGAAGCACCATTGAGAACTAAAGACCAAGGTCTTTGCCTGTGTGCCAAGGCACGTCAGCCACGAGCTTTTCTATCTCAGGACATTAGAATTTAAAGATATCTTTGTTACCAACGCCCTGATGTTGACGATTTTACCTTGTACGGCAGAGACGTTGGCCAGCGTCCGTGTTTCCTCTCCGACGGCGTCGAGGGTAAAGTGCTGGCCAAGTCCGCCGTCGTAGCCGGGTACACACCGCACTGCCAGAATCGGCTCCTTGTTGCGCACCAGCCTATTGGAGGAGCAGTTCCGCGGCGGCGATGGTCGGGCTGGTGACAAAATGATTAAATAAACAACAGCCTCATTTAGTTCTGGCCCCCTAACCCCCAGGATTACCTGATTATCGTTTTAAAATATACGATTAATTGAGGATTTTACTTCTCAGCTGGACTGGGAATAAAGAAAAACATAGAATGCGTCCAGCTGGTTTTCTCCCCGAGCATGTCGTCCTCTCCAACATGACGGACCATCTATATGTCATAAAATTTATAAATATGTAAGTTAGGTATAAGTAAGATGACTCTCATCATCCAGAAGAATCCAACGACATTTCATTTGTCAAAATCAGTGAAAGGAATGAACATACACTTTAACAACATTACCCTCCTACGCAGTTGGGTAAAAATAAAGTTGGATTTGCGCTTCATCAGAGCCCGTTGAACCAAAAATAGGATTTTCGCAAGCTTAGTATAAACATTACCGACATATCACCTAAATAGTTTTGAAAGTTTTGACAGAAATACTTTTTTTTAGGCATTTTGTTTTCACGTGGCAAATTGCTGAAAAATTGCAGTATTTTATTAAATTGTCGTAGTTCCACTATTTGAATTTCAATTCACTTTACAGAATTGTTCACAGTTTTATGTTTTCATTTTCATTCCATTTTATAATATCCATTAGACATAGTCGTCAGATGACATTATCAGATTGATTGAAAATGTTAACTACTTTAAAATAAGCTTCTTCTTAACAATTTTTACGCTCCAAGGCTATAATGTGGCATTGTATTTAGTTCAAATGCAGAGCTGAAGATCGAGCTCAGTGGTGTGCCATGGAAGAGGCCTATGTCCAGCAGTGGGCTGATGATGATGATGATGATGATTTAGTTTTACTGGATCTTCCGCGACTTCTTTAACTATCCTCAGACACATTGAATGACGAGTTTGACTCAGCGTTCTAAAATCTAGAACGTTCTCTCAATCATCTAGATGCATTCGTGTCAAGTTTTTGAGGTAGGTACAACAACGATCGACCGCAATTTTATACCTTTTTTATAGAATAGACTAATAGACACTGGTGGTCTAGTTGGTAGTGACCCCGCCTTCCGATCCTAAGGTCGTGGGTTTAAATCCCAGTACTCTCAAACGGTGAAGGAAAACATCGTGAGGAAACCCGCGGCTTAGTCAGCTCCACACGTATTGACCATGTCTTTCCTGTGGACAAGGCCGACTAAGCTGAGAGGATGGAATAGGTGCTGGGCAAGCCATCTCAATTCGTCCCGGGCACTACAGCGTCCCGTTTGTGAAGGTAAAAGTCGCCTCCTGACGCTGTATAAATTATCTACTATAGATGGTAAAAGGCCTTAGTTTTTATAGAAAAGCGTCTTCCCTTAAACTCTGCTCAACTCAACCCCAATAACACGCAAAAGGCGGCCAACGTTGTTTTTTTATTATTATTCAAATATATTCAGCTAGATGGATAACTTCAAAGCAACCAATTAGAACAGTTAAACATCAAAGTGACCAAGTTACGTTGACGTTTCAAACGGATCAGATCAGATCAGCAAAGTGCTCTGAACTTTACGAAAAGTCGAGAGCTTTCGAAAAATTTCCAACAATTGTCAACGCCCCAGGAACTTATTTGTCAAACAGGATTTTCCGCTAGTTTGGTCGCTGATTAAAACTTTACTGACACGACAGCGACAATCAACCCGTCTAATAACCACTTCGGAAGTTCAACTTAGTGTCTGAACTTCTGGAATGTCGATGGAGACGGCTCCTCTCAATTAGTACAATTTAGTAAACTTCGCTCTTTTAAAGTTCACCCAAAAAGGCGTTCCGAAATCGAGCACATAAAAAACCGAGACCTACTCGAACCGAATCGGGGAAGTTGTAACATAAGTTTCCTCGTTACCCGTATTGGCTGGATCGTGATTTGGAGCGTTCCAACTTCGACCGTATTTTAAATGTGAATATTCGCTTCGCCAATCACAGGGATAGATCGCGGAATGTTTTAATTAAGTTGCAAAATCATTAATTTACGTTTATCTTGTTGATGGAGTTTGATTAGCTCGGAGTTTCGCGATTATCGTGATGTGAATGGCGGTTTGCTGTCACGTTTGGAGTTTGTAATACAACCTTTGGAAAAGTTCGTTAAAAATAACTCGTGCTTTGCTTTCACTCGCCAGCTCAGTCATAAGGATGTCCGCCCATCACCCCATTCCGTTCTATGACCACTGTATTTGTGTTGTAGAAGTGGGCTGTTCGAGCAGTTTATGACTTAGGTCCTAGGGAGTCCGTGACAGTTCTTTGTCAATAAGTACTATACTATCTACTGTACGTTCATAAAAATTTTAGGTAAATAGTGATTAACATAGTGTTAATACTAGAAATAGGGATAAGCTCGCTGTATCCACGATTATGGTGGATAAAGTTAACAAATCATTTAAAGGGCAATGTGTACGCTTCTATAACAAAGTCCCAAACGGGGTGATAAACTTGTCAGATAATAAATTTCAAACTTTATTTAAAAAGAAAATTGTTTAAAAATCGTACTACAAAAGATCCGATATATAGAAGACAAAAATGATTGGAACTGAATAATGCTCCAACGCGTTCTATGAACATAATTTTAAAGGGATAATATTATTCAAAAAAATAGCCAAACTTCAACTTGCCTGTAACTTCTACGCTTGGTCGCATTACGAACAGGTGTAAATTCAACGTAGATTTAAAACTCTTCCAAGTGATCAAACAGATTTTACAGAATAAAATAATTTTAATTTTGAACCACCAGGCTCAAAATAATAAGACATCTGTCAATTTTTTTCTCATCATTTACTATGGTTTTATGGTTCCGGAATGCGGCAGTGGAATAATGTTAAAGAACAATTTGGAAAGGTGAAAACTCCGCTTGTAGAAAATAGCAGAATCTTTTTTCAGAATACGTAATAGCGCTCGCAACTGTTCGTTTCCTTTCACAGGTCACAAAAACAAATAGAAAACCTGCCGTAATTAGCAATAAAAAGTGCCCAGTAATTTTCCCCGCGAACAAGACATCTGCAAGTAAATTAAAATAGGAAACATTGGATATTTTCCCAGCACGGATATTTTTTCCTCCCGCCTGGGGATAGTGGATTTTTTGTATTTTGAGGAATCCTCAGGTCCCGCCCCGGGCTATAAACTCGATTAAATTCTACATTTTACGAGGGTGACTGTACGTGAAAGTAGTTCCCGAGCACACCTTTTTTTCTATGAGCAATTTTAGATGAGATTTTTCAAATTTATTTTAAATGCTCGCAGCTCGTAGATTGGTAGCGTTTTACGTTTGAATTTTTCATTTTGTTACTGAACCTTTAGAGAGTTGTATTTGATTGGCGTGAAATTCAAGACTTTATAGATAGGTAATAATAATATTGCAATGTAAGAGACAGACCAACTAGACTAATAAAATAAGTGTTTGGAATGTTACTTACTTCTTCACTTTTTTTGAGGGAGCCTAGGGTGTTCCTGACACTGATTTGTCTGTACAGTTACTTCATTTTAAATTGAATCGTTAGTAGTACTAACGATTCAATCTAAAAGCAGGTTGTCTCCTGATGTTATATACAATCATTGAATATGAGAAACTTAGGATGAAAACTTTGTGCAAACAGTTGCATGGTTGCCTGTATCTTCTATGCTTAGCCACATTATAGACATGTAATTAAACGATTCAAAGTATTCTTGTGTGAATTGAATAAGTGATTTTGACTTTGTGTTGCGAATTAGTGTTTTTCCTTGCTGAAGGCCTCGAAAGCCACAAAGTAATGAATTTCGGTCGCACGCTCTGATGGCAAAATGCGGTCGCAGTAAATTTAAATGCGGGATTAATTGAATTTTATGCTTCGTACTGATATATCGCAGTTTTCCACTCGTGAATTGGTTTGGAGATATTCCAGGTGTAAAATTGCTGTCGTCACAAAGCAATTGCTGTTATGACGGCCGTAGTATCGCGGTCACTGTGATTTTTAAACTTTTAATAGGATATAATCTAATAGGTTTTATTTCCAAATATGTGTGTGTGTGTATATTAAAGGAATAACAATTTTTTTTTTCTGCTTCTCTCCCCGAGCATGTCCTAAAAGTCGACTAAGGTATAGTATCCTCTCCAAAATAATGGACCACCTATATGGGCGATGGGCTGACCACCTGTCACCATTGTTCACCATTTCCATCTTAGGACTTTAAATCAGAAGTGGCTGCAATTTTTCTTATTTTACTTGTGGTTCTGCCTACCCTATTAAGGTTATGTGCGTGATAATATGTATGTATGTATTAAAGAAATTTCATTTATAAACATCACTTTGAATTTTTAATCAAAGGGGTAGGCAATGACCATGGATAAGGATAGTATCCTCTCCAACATGCAGAGATACAATAAACAAGTATTCCCAAGGAGGGTTGACGACAGGCAGGCGGCCGGTCATAAAACACCTTAGCCAAAACTCTTACAGCATGATCCAAGGATCATGCTGTGTCGACCCCACATAGAGTGGGATAAGGGCAATTATTTATATTTTAGAAGTTGTCACCGCATTTTTTGCGACCAAGGCTTAATCAGGCACAAACAGATTAAAAAAATTACTCATGGGTTTGTGTAACATTAATAATGATAAATTGTATCATTACCTTTTGTTAATTATACTATAAGTTTTGATTTAATCCTCTGCAAAGTACATTGAATCTCTTCAACACACATTTATTTAATTCGCGCTATAACTGTAAACAAAAGAAAACTTGCAGCCATTTCTGATTTAGCTAAGATAGATATGGTGAACCATGGTGACGGATGATCAGCCCATCGCCCATATAGGTCCAACATGTTGGAGGATGCTATCCCTTAGTCGACTTTTACGACATGCTCGGGGCGAGATGCAAGTGGACACATACAATGCTTTTTCTTTACTTCCAGTCCAGCAGAGAAGTATACCGTTTAATATTAATATGGATTAGCAACACAACGGGATATTTGCCACGATTTAAATTTTGTTGAGTTTTCCGATATATCATGATCGCCATGCTGCGAAATATCGGAAAATTTTAATCGTGGTAAATATCCCGTTATGAGTGCTAATATTACTCGAACTAATACATGTGAACTCAAAACGTAATTTTTGACCGATTTCTTCATTTTATTTCAATTTGCAAACTTTTGAACACTACGACGCGGGATGTTCCCAAAATCTTTCTGCCGCCATATTTTTCTTATACCACAGATAATAATAATTTCTTTTATCATTCGATTCCAACCAAAGACAACACACTGGCCGGTAGAATATTTTGATTAACATCAGCAACTGTCAGTGACAGTTACTTGCTCTGTTCAGTTTATTTTCTTTTCTTTTGAAGGCGATTGTGACAAACTCATTTTACCGACGGGATTTAACCCATTTAAACAAACTTAGACATGACATACATATAAATTACTAACATGCAAACACTGCAAGACTCGAACATGCACAGAGGTCCATCAAGTAGTTACCTACATATTTAAATAGCATTAAAAAAAGCATAGCACATTCGCTCTATTCGTGTGCCTGTCTGTGCGATTAGTCCTTCCAAACTACACAACAGATTTTGATAGGGTTTCTATTAACATTTCTTCCGCAATGAGAGCACTGGTGGTCTAGTTGGTAGTGACCCCGCCTTCCGATCCTAAGGTCGTGGTTTCAAACCCGGTCGTGTACCAATGGATTTTTCTATGCGAAAAATTTATGTGCGCTATACCACTCTCAAACGGTGAAAGAAAACATTGTGAGGAAACCCGCGGCTTAGTCAGCTCCGCACTTATGACCATGTCTTTCCTGTGGACAAGGCCGACTAAGCTGAGAGGATGGAATAGGTGCTGGGCAAGCCTCCTCCATTGTAATTCGTCCCGGTCACTACAGCGTCCCGTTTGTGAAGGTAAAAGTTGCCTCCTGACGCTGGATAAATTATCTACTATAGATGGTAAAAGGCCTTAGTTCTATTAACATTTCTTCCGCACGGTTCATTATGTATTCAAATAGTGCATTGCTTCCGTGTGAAGTCGGGGCGAGTCGCTAGTAAATTATAAAATTAACTTCTCTTTGAACTGCAATGTATGAATTTACCGTCCCAGGGCACCTATTAGTTTTCTGTTCGTATCTTGCTTTTAGAGTTAGCACTATTTTAGACATTATGGGATCTTCTGTTGGAACCTTACTAAAAGAGGCCAAAAATAGTACGATACAACGTTTTTTTGTTCCTAGGAAGAGACTAGTTTTCACAACACAGGCAATCCTAATGTGGGGCTAGTGAATAAAATTTTATTGTGTATACATAGTAAGTTACATAAATAAACGATTTGGTATTTTTAGTATATGAAAATGTGCATAAAAGAAACGTTACAAATGTTATCTCGTTCGGTAATTGCGTTTTAATAGCGCGATTGTACTGATATCAAATCGCCAGCGATTCTAAATCGACCAACTGGTGCTAAGCTCCTAACAAAGTTACTACCTACAGTAAATTTTATGAGAATCGATTGTAGAAGTTACAAATGTTTTGGTTTGGTACTTTGTTAGCGCGTTTTCAATGGCTTGTACTTTGTAGCACTAGTTCTTTTTACCCTGCTCGTCAATGACCTCGGGGTTTAAGAGTGTGCCATAGAAGATTTGCTCAAAAACATCAATGTAAGACTCTGTTTATTCGTTAGTGAAATGTGTTAAATTAATTAATAGTAATTCCAAAAGAAAATGTTGAAAACATGATAATGGTTTCTTGAAAAAAATATATTTTGAGTATGTTTTGATCTCGGGAATCCTATCAAATTTTCAGATAATTTTACTTTTAGGTAAGGTAATAACAATTTCTTTAGTAATTGAAACCAGTTATTTAATACATTTTCTAGTTTTCTTGTAATTAAAAATAAATTGATTAGGCGTGTTTTTAATTTCAATATTTTGAGAGGTCTCACTATCTGTCTTCAAAATCAATCTACAACGACTTCTTGCATAAAGTCGGTCTGTAAATATTGACTGCAAGCATGCAGTTCATCTGCGATTCTCATCTTAACTGCACTTGGGATTTTGCTAAAATTGGTAGGATTTGACATTGTTGAATGTCACGATTTAGATCAGTACTGAAAACTCTTGTACCAGTATAAAATCATATGCATCATAAACATTGTGTCAAGTGCACTTTAAATCCTTTCACCACATCGGTTTGAAAGCACTAAAAACACGTCGAGTAGGTAGTAATAAATGGATGAAAAGGTTATATACCTGCTGGAACTATCTGGAAGACGCACGGGCGCTTCTGCTGCCCAACAGAGTTTGTCGCGCGACACAGCAACGCTCCGTAGTCGCGCTCGCTGGCCGCGCGATATCGAAGCTCACTGGTTGTGCCGCCTTTTGATGCTGCGACAAAAAAAAATTATGATTCCAAACTCTTCTCAATCCACATCACTACATTTTCTTTCATTCCACATCGCTCTCTTATCACGCTATTTTTCACTCTATTATCAAAGTCACACACATATTTCGAATGCACGCATGTTTACAAATTCACAAATATCAAAGTTAACATTCAAATAGGCTCATCCGATCTTAGCAGATACCATAAAATTCATGATCTTAGTTCACCATGCTATAATAAGAACGATCACTCACCATATCTAGCAGGTGAGACCTGGAAACTCTCTCCGCTGTTGTTGAACTGCCAGCTGAAAGTGACGTCGGCGGGGTCAGCGGACACGGTGCAGCGGACGCGTAGCGGCTCGTCGAGCCTGGCCCCCAGGAGTAGCGGCTGTGACCATGCGCAGACTGGGGCATCTATAGGGTTACAAAATCATAATTTCCCTGGGTTTTTACCACTTTATTTGCGGTCGTCACAACATGTTTGGTTCACGCTTGGTCGCGTTATGAACAAGCGTAAATTCAACGTCGATTTAAGACGATTTACAGATCTTATTAAATAAAGTATATTGAGTTTGAATTTGAGTTCAACAAACAAATTATGTCGTGTATTCCATTTCCCTCTATTATTTTAGACATCTTAACACTCTTTTCTTACTCATGTCATCTTTCACACAGCCTATCCTTCTTTTTTAGCCTACTTCTAAACTTTTACCCACATAACTTTCCAAATTCATAATCTAACACTCTTATTGCCACATGACATTCCCTTCTCATTACAAAAAAAATATTATCTAAAATTCGAAAAAACTCAGTATTATCTTCATAGACAACCAGGATCATAGTGTCGGAATCTAGGTTTTACAGAACAGTCGGTACTGGAGCAGATATCTACGTCAAACAAACACTGAACAAAAACATCATTGTCAAAAAGGGTTTCCTGATGAAGCTGTGGCAACCCTACTAAATCAGAAATCTTCTACAGCGTCCTGATAATGTGACAAGAAGTGACTTCCTGACGCAGATTTATACATCTAGCCAATGTTAAAAGCCTTGTTCAATAAAGTCTATGAAAAATACGATACATAGCACCACTCACACTGAACTCTAAGGTAGGCTGCGGTACTGCTGGACTCCCCCATGTCGTTGGCTGCTCTGCAAGTGTAGAGGCCTCCATCCTGCCGCGTCACCCGCTGGAGCACCAGCGACTTGGTGCTGATGAAGACCCCAGAAGACATGTTCTGGCTCACCGGCTGGTCCTGGAATTTGGCAATGATTTGACCTCCTGCACTTACTGTAGTTTTGTAGATTGTACGTCGGTTTTAACTTGGGAAAATAAAATTAGAAAGCATAAAAACTTAGGATCAACTAACAGCAGAACAGAACAACAAAACATTCCCAATGACTCACTCACGTTATGGTACCAGGAGATCCTGTTCTCCCGAGGGTTCGCTTTGATGTTGCACTCGAAGTAGACGTCGTCGCCTTCCTTGATGTCGTTGGCGTTTAGCGTGCTGCCCAGCGCCATGGTCAGGACTGGCCTATCTGTTAATGGACAGTTCTGTTATTCTTTGTGGTGTCATTGGTTATAATTTTCTGTTGGACTCGGAGTAAAGAAAAAACATAGAATGTATCCAGCTGCTTCTCTCCCCGAGCATGTCGTAAAAGTCGGCTAAAGGATAGTATCCTCTCCAACAAGATGGACCATCTATATGGGCGATGGGCTGATCACCTGTCATCATGGTTCACCATATTCATCTTAGGACTTTGAATCCCCACGACACAGGAGAAATCCTGTGGGGTCAAGGCTATGTTACAGTCCGGGCTGTACATACTAGATGACCAAACGAAACTTGAAAATGCGTAACTTATATGTGACGCGCCGCGTCGTGTTTTTGAACTACAAAATTATCATATAGAATACGATAACACGGTGACTCCATAAACATGTCCGCGTTACGGTTTCTTTGTTCTTGCAGAATAAGAGGGCAAGAGGAATCCTGGGGTTATGTATGTGACTGTTAAAGATGACTTACAAACAACGCTCATCCTGAAGGAGTCTTCCAGCGCTATTCTCAGTACGGGGTTGTCGGCGCGACACCTGATGATGGCGCCGTCGTCTTCAGGCTGCGGCAGCATATGAAGGCGGGAGACGGTGGTGGTCTCGTTTGTGAACTCGCTGTGCTGTGGGATTTTACACCTTATTGTTACGATACGAACTCTGCTGAACTGGGAGTAAAGAAAAAGCATAGAATGCGTCCAGCTGCTTCTTTCCCCGAGCATGTCGTAACGACTAAGGAATAGTATCCTCTCCAATATGATGGACAACCTATACCTATGGGCGATCGGCTAATCACCTGTCACTATGATTCACCATATCCATCTTGGGACTTAGAATCATCAGTAGTCTATCTATACTAGTATATTTTCAAGAAAGCCATGAGGTCATTTGTCCATCGCTGCCGTCCCCAAGAGAGATATGATTCGGTTCGAATTTAGTTTCTCGGTGACGTCCCGGTGAGGGATGGCGGCAGCTCGTAACCAGGGTAATAAAGTGTGTACTTGTCGTAAGATCAGCGAATTTAAAGTAGGCGTAGGCGTAAGCAATTTTCGCCTAGAAGCCTATTTTACTTTCTAAGTTTATCAACTTAATGTAATAGAAAATTAGAAAGTCAAATAAGTCTGCAACAAAAATTAAGTAGGTTAAAGTATTGTATAGTAAATATATCTGACAAGTAGGTACCTACTCCATTCCATGACTTAAATGTCACCAGCCTGGTACAAAAATAACACGTGCATAACACGTGCCAAAAAACAGTAAGCATATATTTATAAAATACATAATACATAATTATCTCGCCCGTATCTTTAACGGGGTGGGCTGATCCACAAGTAATCATAAAAAAACTTGCAGCCACTCTTGATCCAAGAGTTCCAAGACCGATGTGGTGAACCATGGTGACAGGTGATCTACCCATCGCCCCTATAGATGGTCCTTTTACGCTATGCTCGGGGACAAAAGCAGCTGGACGCATTCTATGTTTTTTCTTTACTGCCAGTCCAGCAGAGAAGCTTATACCAATCCTACTATCCAATCCTGTTAATTTTATATTTGTATTAGTTGTAAGTTTCTTTCAGTTACTAAATAAATAACATCGCTAAATTACTTAAACCCAAACTATTCTTGAGATGGGACTTGAACCCCCACCTCACGTAGGGGAGTTCTTAGAGCTACCTAAGAACCGTTTCAGTCGAATTTTATTCAACTTCTACATTTTGCGTGATCAAGTCACGTCTCAGAAATACTTTTTAGAAACTCAACATTGTAAACTTATCCCAAAGTGAAAAAACACAATATAAAAACATCTTGGTTGCACTACCTGGATTAAAATCGTGGATTACCTTTCCTCTAGTAAACTTCCTGTTCTCCCGATACCAAGTGATCTGTGCTGGCGGGCGGCTGCCGTGGGAAACACAGACGATGGTCATCTCCACGTCAGCAGACATCTGGCCAGGCTTGTTGGTGATGGACACTGAGGTCGGACGCACTGGAGACAACATCAAAATAAGCTTACGCTCGTGGCTTTGCTACGTCATGACCCTTAAGAAGTCCACAGGTCATAGACCTCCCTATTATACTACCAGAAAGATGAAAGACTCTACAATATTATCAATCGGGGCTTACACTCTTCGTTTATCGATCCATGGCTGCCATTCGAGAACCTTTACTCCCCAACGGTTTGCTGTTTTTCGAGTTATACCGGGTGAACAAAACAGTGACGTCTAAAGAAAAAAATTAAATTCCTCATAGCCGGGGGTATCTGTAAATACCCCATGTATGTTCCCCGATTTTTTGTATTTTCAGAGTTTCTTATGGAAAATGTTTGGCCGAAATGACCAGCCAACATTGCCAATTCGTTGAACATTGCGTCTGATGCATTAATGTGATTCATTATGTATATAAGCACGTATTTTTGTAATTATTATAAAATCTAAAGTTTCTGTCGTCGTTACGGGTTCTAATAAAATTATTATTCAATATAACAATTTAATTATTTGCTCACCAAAATCGATGTAGAACTCTGTTGTTAGTTAAATGTCTATTTTTTTCAAAAAGGAAATGAAATTTTAATTGTTTTTCTATAATTCCTCAAAGTGAAAACACAATAAAATAAAAATAAAATATAAAAAATATATAGAAAATAAATATATTTTTTTAAATCCATGTTCCGCGTATGTTTTAATCTTGTTTGATCTTTTGTTTGGCAGGTTATTTGATTAAAATATTCACTCATTCCCACTCTGTCTTTCTTTTAAACGCCCGAAATCCTGTAGCGCTATTCTCTTTCGAAATAGGTCATGATGGTATGGGCCTCTTAAGACAATGTAATACCAAGTAATTAAAAAAAACCTTGGCGGTACTTACATCGCATCTCAACCCTGGCCGTCCTCTCGTGCGGGCTGAGTAGGTTGGTATTGGTGGCCTGGCATCGGATGCTGGTGTTCAGCCAGGATCGCTCCGCACCGCCGATGCTGATGCGGCTGACGATGACCTTGCCGTCGTTCTTCAGAATCGTGTGGTCTTCGATCAGCCTGTCGTTTATCAGCCATGTCAGAGTCGGTTGGGGACGACCTGTGTAGAAATAAAAACATCATAATCATTTAGGAATAGAAAAAAGTGTCAAGTGCGAATCGAATTCGCACACGAAGGGTTCTGTTACATCGTACATGTACAGAAATGTTTCTAGTATAGGGCCTAATCTTATTATTATTTTTTTTTTTATTATTTATTGTTATAGGGGCAATAGAAATACACACTATGAAAATTTTAACTCTTTATCTATTGCGGTTGAGATACAGCCTGCTGACGGACGGACGGACGGATGGATGGACAGCGGAGGATT
Organism: Scotopteryx bipunctaria; assembly: GCA_949320045.1. Taxonomy (NCBI): domain Eukaryota; kingdom Metazoa; phylum Arthropoda; class Insecta; order Lepidoptera; family Geometridae; genus Scotopteryx; species Scotopteryx bipunctaria. The sequence goes on along the minus strand of OX439459.1, from coordinate 1,558,962 downwards.
AGCAATAGGGTCCCGTTGGTACTCTTCGGGTACGGAACCCAAATTTTGTTTTTTATCAGCAATTTCGCAGTTTCTTTAGTTCATGTAGGTATACTACATGAACTAAAGAAACTGCGAAACTGCTGAGACCTTATTCAACCAGAATATCGCATTCAACTGGTCATATTATGTATTGTACGAAAATATAATTGAAATAGTTTATGTAGCCCATTAAAAACTTGTAAGTGCGGTATTTTTGCCCTGATTTTATAATTATACTAGCTGCCGCCCGCGGCTTCGCTCGCGTGGTATTCGGATAAAAAATAGCCTATATGTTAATCCAGTACATGTACTATGTATATTCCAAGTTTCATTCAAATTCGTTCAGCCGTTTAGGCGTGATTGAGGCACAAACATCCAAACATCCAAACTCACAAACTTTCGCATTTATAATATAAGTAAGATTACGCTTTGTTCTTCTACTGTTATGTGTTATAATTATGAATAAACAAATAAATATGAATATAAACATTTTTTTGTTAAATCTAATCTGCAGTGTGATGTTTTCTTATTTTATTTCATCTCAAACCGTTCACAAATTACTACAAAAAATCCAGTCTATTTCGTGTTTCTCGTCGGTTTTTGAACAAACATATTTTCCGAGGATATCTCTAAAAACAAACCCGTACCTGTACAACCGTGAACAACAACAGAAAAAAAAAACAAAAAACTACAAAAACAAAACGGAAAATAACATTCTTGTTATAACAAACTGACCGCCTGGCGCTGCAAGATAGTGACCAATATTTGGAGCCAATAGGATGAATAAATTTCATATGAATTCATTTCATACTGCGAGGCGGAAAGCGGAAATAGATTTTTCAGTATTTCAACGCCATTAGCACTCGTTTTTTCTAAAGAGAGCACTGGTGGTCTAGTTGGTAGTGACCCCGCCTTCCAATCCTAAGGACGTAGGTTCAAATCGGACGTACCAATGAATTTTTCTGTGCGAAAAAATTATGTGCGCTGTACCAGTACTCTCAAACTGTGAAGGAAAACATCGTGTACTATGTAGAAAAAGAAACCAGTCAAGTGCGAGTCGAATTTGCACACGTAGGATTCCGTACCATTAGGTACCTAATTATACATTTTTCTTATTATGCTACAAATAAAATGTGCAAAACTCACTCGACCCATCCAATTATTGACCGCGCCTAGTGTTGCTTAACTTCAATGATCGATTACGAACGTAAAATTTTTTTTGTTCTTGTTTGGGGAAACCTTTTATAGCGCACATAATTTTATCGAACGAAAAAAATCCATTGGTGTACGACCAGATATGAACTCACTACCTTAGTTAGGGTCGGAAGGCGGTGTATTTTTGCTTGTAAATTTCTTTTTATTTTTTTTGTGGGTGATAGTGATAGTGGAGTTGTTTATTTGGAGTAGTGAGCGGATACCTTAAAAACAGCAGCTTTATTTTAACAAAATGAATTATCATGCTGTACCGACCCCACATAGAGTGGGATAAGGGCAGGAAGATGATGATGATGATGATGATGATGATGATGAGTTATAAATATTTGTGGACATTCCGCACAGCGCCATCTAGCCCCAAACTAAGCAAAGCCTATGGTAACCAGATGGCTGATATAATTAATATAATACTTTTTTTGTTAATAGATAATACATTATATTACAACACCCAGACCCGGAAGAAATATTTACAGAAAATACAAACATTTCCCAATAAAATTCGTCCGCCACGCCACCGAGATCGTCCATTTCTTTCAACATACATACATACATATTATCACGCCTGTATACCTAATGGAGTAGGCAGAGCCACAAGTAAACATAAGAAAACTTGCAGCCACTTCTGATTTAGTCCTAAGATGGATATGGTGAACCATGGTGACAGGTGATCAGCCCATCGCCCATACAGGTGGTCCATCATGTTGGGGAGGATACTATCCTTTAGTCGACTTATGGATAATAAATTCTATATAATATATTAACTTGGACACACATTGTCTCTTTCAAGAATGCATCTTTTGATAAAATAAAATGAAACTTGTGCTTAACGCTTTGATGTATGCAACTAGATTACATCGATTTGATGTTTGTAACATGTAGAGTGGACAAGAGAAAATTCTAGAATAGCTTTTCAAGAACCTCTTGAAGTGACTCTGTTAACACAACAATTATGCAAAGGAAAGATTACAATCAAAAGAACTAGTGAAGTAGGTAGGTAGTAGTTTCGCAAAGTAACTTAATGCCCGGTTTCGTATCACGAGTGAGCGATACCAGAAGTTAACCTTAGTTAACTTAGTTATTTTAGTTATTCTATAGTTATAATGTACACCTGTTTTTGTTTCAATAAATTTATTCTTCTTGATTGGTAGCGCCATCTATTAGCCGCTGTCATTACCTTTTATAAATCCATTTCCTATATCGTAATGTGCGCCCGCACCGCTAGAGGGTGTTACCATCGCACCGCAGAAGAGACAGCTATTTTTCTGTCTGTCACATGCTGTTCACCGTTAACCGCGACCGCGAAAAGTGAATGATATAACTTGCCGCTAATCCCGCTGTCACCGCTGTGTTTAACTACAATTTGTGACGTAAAAAGAACGTTGTGCGCCACCAAACATTATATACACAAAACTACAAAAAAACGTTGTAAATAACGCCGCGAACGAAGTCGCGGGCACAGCTAGTATTGAACATTGAATATTTCTAAAAGAATAAATAAATGAATGTTATGGTTTGAGCGGGAAATTCGGCAAAAAGTGTGTTATTTTAAAGTCAAACATGGAGTTCTGAATTATTCATCATCGTTTGAACTCGTACGTTACGTACGTAGGTAGGTAGCTAAAGTTGACAGGTCACGGAAGTACATCATACGAGAGATCAGGATTACAGCGCCTCCAATCCAAATAATAATTTGGCAACCGAATGGAACATTTGATTTGTACTTCCTAATTTCCAATGTGTTCGGTAAACAAGCTCACAAAACAGAACTCATTTAAAATAAAATACACAATTTTATTGCACACATTATAACAATAGAAGCCTTCTATATTTATTGGCATCGCGTCTAGGGGTAGAAAATTGCTTTTTTATATTTTGTAAATTTTTAGAAGATTTTTCAATTTGACGGGGGGATTTTGGGGGGGGGGGGGGGGGTCATGTCCCCTGTGTCCCCCCCCCCCCCTTTGGACCGCATCTGCTGCCAAAGTAAAAGTGATAGGTAGATAGGTAAATTGTGCCCGAAATAACAGTAAACTCAAAAATCGAATCATCGTGATTATCCTGATATAGGTGCTAATAATTTAGTTATAACCATTAATTATAAAAAAGTTATTATACCGGGTTGAAACCGGGAGAAATGTCTGCATGCTCAGCAAATATTTCTTCCAGGCTTGGGTGTATTATATGTATTTATTTACAAAAAAGTATAATAACCCCCGAATACTCAAATGCGACTCAGAGTTGAGCACGTCTCAGGTCACGGTTTTTTGTCAGTTTTTGATGAAAATCTGTCAAAAACTCGTCGCTTGAGACATGCTCAACTCTGAGATGCGTTTGAGTATTCGGGGGTAAGAATTATATCAGTCATGTGGTTTTCATAGTACAAACTTTGCTCATTCTGAGGCTAGATGGCGCTGTGTAAAATGTCTACAATTTTTTTAACTTTTTTCCTAAAACCATTGCTGCTAAATTATACTCGTAATTAAAAAAATCTGGCTAAAACACCTGGGTATTTAAAAACACCTGTAACAGAATACAGAAGCGCGGTCCATCATTAAGCATACATCAGGCAGCCGGGCGCAAACAAATGAATAATGCATGGAAATGCAAAATTAAGATGTTCTGGGGAACAATGTTAAATCACCTGGAGTTTTATCAACTTTCCCGGCAACGTTTAGATTGGCCGAATAGTAAAGTTGTTTAAACTTGACCGTTTCCACCTGCAATTAACTTGCGTTATCATTTTCATTTTCTCTTTTGTCTTTATTACTAGTCGTGTCACTACACTAGTCCTTTCGAAGCAGTGTGATGAAAGGATTTAAAGTGCGACCTCGGTGGCGTGGCGGGCGAGTGCTCGGCTGAGACGCAAGAGGCGCGGGTTCGATTCCCGCTACGGGAGAAATGTTTGTATGTTCTGCAAATATTTATTTTAGGTCTGGGTGTTGTAGTATTATTTAAGTATGTATTTATAAAAAATAGTATATAAGTATTCTATCAGCCATCTGGTGCCCATAGTACAAGCGTTGCTTAGTTCGGGGCTAGATGGCGCTATGTCAAATGTCAGGTTTTAGATATTTATTGGTTTCCCATAAGAATTAATATTCACTTACATGAGAAAACTTAAATTTAGATTTTACAGTGGTCTAATAATTAATAATAACTAACGTAGTACAGTATAATAATAAATAAGTAACGTAGGTTATTGTAATTTAACAAAACAAAAAAATAAAAATAGTGTCGTGGGTAGGTTTGTAAAACATCCCAAGTACAAGCTTTGCTCAGTTTGGGGCTAGATGGCGCTGTGTCAAATGTCCACAAATATTTAATATTTTATTTATCCATCTAATACAGCCGGTGACATCCGATACTGGGTTAGAGGCCTCATCACGTCACTCCTGAAGCTGCGGTCTTGTGCCAGCCGGGAATCTTACTAATACTATAAATGCGAAAGTTTGTGCGTGTGAACGTTTGTTACCAAGTATCACCATAACTACTAAGTAAACCGATTTTGATGAATGTTAGAATGTAAATAGTTTATTTATTTATTTTATTTTATAAATTTTTGGAAAACTTACAGCTAGAGAAAATACAATAGGTAGATAAATATATACTATGCAGCAGGATACTACATAATATAGGACGGCTAATTACAAGTTAGGTTCTAGAATAACAAAGTATTCAAAAATCAAGCCCTATGGGTTAAACAGCGTGGTAAAATATGTAGGGAAATTCCCTGCATTTTTTTAAGAAACCAAAGAACTACTTCAAAAAACTGGAGATACAACTTATATAAACAAACCGTTGCGTATTTTTCGTTTTTACGATGAAATCACTTTAGTTTTAGGTAAATAAACCTCGCAACATTAGTTTTTACACCTTAATTTAACTATTAATACTGCTTAAAAGTTTCATAAACGTGTAATGAAAAAGTAAGTTTTAGGTTAATTATGGGCGGTTTGTTTGCATAAATTGTATCTCCAGTTTAGCGAAGCGCTCGTGGCGTAGCCTGCTTAGACGTCCTTGATTGATCGTTAAGCAACGTTGTGCGCGGTCACAATTGGGATGGGTGACCGCAAGTGGCATTACGAACTAAGCGCTTCCGTGCTTCGGAGGGCACGTTAAATTGTCGGTCCCGGCTTTTAAGTCGTTAAGCTATGACGGAGGCCTTTAGCCTAAAGACTCCGTCACAAGAGTTGACCACTGGCTCATACGAACTTACTTTAGCTGAAGTGTAGAATAGTTCGTGTTTTAGCATTAGTCTTTACCACGCTCAATGTCACGGGCTTAAGCAAGTGTTTATCAATCCATAGATGGAGCTCATGTGTCATACGCAAGCAATATTTCGAAGAGTAGGGAATCTTACGGATTTCCCCAGAGGCTTCAAAGGATACGTACAGTCAGCTCCATAAATAATCGACCAACACTTTGACCTTTACAAAATGTGTTTATTAAAGCTCTGATAAGAAAATACGAAAATCTTTCCAAATCTATCGCGAGCAAACCGGCATGTCAAGTTGTTTAAAAAAGCTTACTATGAAATATCTGATTTATAAGACAAAAAATCTTTGGACTGAAAAATGCTCCAACTCCTTTTATAAGCATGATTGTGAATGGTACCGTTGGAAGGGGAAGACCTCGGCTTAAGTACCTGAACCGAATTGGCGACGTTTTGGAAAAGGGCCGGTCAAGAGTACCCTAAACCGACGAGCATGCATGAGGAATGTAATGAGAGTGAATGAAGCGAAAGAAACATGTCAGGATCGTAGCAAAAGATCCGTGATCTCTGCCTACCCTTATGAGACACAGGCGTGATTTCATGTATGTATATAAAGGGATAATTTTCCAATAAAATAGCCAAGCATGGTTTCTTAACTGTATCTTCCACGCTTAGTCGCGTTACGAACAGGTTACGTGATTTTAAGGAATAAAAATATTTTGACTTTGAATTCGACCTAAAAAGTTACAAAACATAAGTGCATGTAAGGACCCTTCAAGGAGCACTTTAAATCCTTTCACCACACTGGTTCGAAAGAACTAGTGACATAAATAGTAAAGTAAATAAATATATTCTAGCTAATGATTTTCTTGAGATTGATTGTACTTCTTACTCGTATCGTGGTCATGAGCGCACTTGGCATTCAACTAGTACCCACTATCCAGTTTTTCCTCATTCGTGTAGTTCGTATGAGGAAAAACTGAGTTTCTTAGGGTTCCGTACTCGAAGGGTGCCAAAGGGACCCAATTACTAAGCCTTCGCTGTCCATCCGTCTGTCAGAAGGCTGTATCTCATGAACCGTAATAGGTAGAGTTGAAATTTTCAGTGTGTATTTTATAACTAAAAATAATAAAAAAATACAAGAAACATTTAATTTAAAAAATATGTACATAAGTAGTAAAATATATATTAAAAGTACATGTACGATGGTACGGGAACCTTCGTGTGTGAATTCGACTCGCACTTGACCGTTTTTTTTAATTCATCATCTTGGGAATCCATTTGCGAGAGGCCGAGAAATACGGTCTTATGACTATTTGAATTACATACAGACAGACATAGGAAACCTACTAACTAATGTAGGTAGGTAGGTACTATTAAATATAGAGGGGTCCATTTGACCATGTCTTTCCTGTGGACAAGGCCGACTAAGCTGAGAGGATGGAATAGGTGCTGGACAAGCCTACTCCATCTTAATTCGTCCCGGGCACTACAGCGTCCCGTCTATGAAGGTAAAGTTGCCTCCTGACGCTGTATAAATCATCTACCTTGATGGTAAAAGGCCTTAGTTTTTTTTAGAGGGGTCCTGGCTTAAAGAGTCGGATTACGGTGTCTGCTCACTACTCCGTTTTATAATAGGACTTCAAAGTTATATGCTCGGTTCTAATATTCTTCTAACTGGCGACTGATCGTTTTCTTTTTACTGAAATATGTTTGTGTTTGATCATACTCTACATGACGTAAAGTAACAGGGTGGTTCAGGATGGAGCACGAAACCGACTGATTCTCGATTTGAAGACACCCATTATTATACTTAATTACCATTACAACGTTGTTTTTTTTTGTCAAAAAATCATCATCATCATCATAAACAACAACATCATTATTTCAGCTTTGTTAGATATTTTACTTTTGAATTTTGACTTTACCACCAAAGTCAAACAATTTTTTTCATCACTTGGACATGTCTTAAATCTACGTTGCATTTACACCTGTTCGTAACGCGACCAAGCGTGGAAGATACAGGGTAAGAAAACACGCTTGGCTATTTTTTTAGGAAAATGATCCCTTTACAAACCCCACCATCACCTGCCAGCCTTTGCTTCTGGTAAAAACGCTAAACGTCAAGTGTTTATAGTTGAAAGTTTTGACGAGCAACTGAATAATTCGTACGAATTTTTAATGACAAAGTTTGCTGCATTCAAAGTTGGAGATACCGAAATGAAAGTTGGGAACTTTTCCGATTGCACGCTTTTTTTTCTTTGCTGCTATATTTTGCGTCCATTTTGGATCCTCGTTTTTTCGGTGCCACCACTAGTTTGTAGCTTAGAATCATACTAATATTATGAAGAGGAAAGATTTTTTTGTTTTTTTGTTTGTTTGTAACGAATAGGCTCCGAAACTACTGGACCGATTTCAAAAATTCTTTCACCAATAGAAAGCTACATTATCAGGGACCAGTATAGGTAAGCTATAATATATTTAAAAAAATTAGGGATCCATAAGAAAATTGCAATATTGTAACCCAAGGTAGAAAACCCAAAATAGTTTTTGGCATGCGCTGCGAAAACTATTGATTATAGAACAAAATAATGTACTACACGCGTACGAAGTCGCGGGCAACAGCTAGTGATAAATATACTGGAATATTTAGTAATATAACTCTGCTGACTCTGACAGCAGGTACTAATACTATTATTCGTGTCATTAGTTATTTCAAACCATAAAACACCTTAGCCAAAACTCTTACAGCATGATCCAAGGATTGCGCTGTGCTGACCCCACATAGAGTGGGATAAGGGCAGGAAGATGATAATGAGTTATTTCAAACCAGTGTGTAACCCTTACGAAATAAATGATTATGATGAATGGGTTCCTTGAACACATGATTTTGAACTTTCTGACAATCTAAACCAAAATTCTTCTTCCATCGGACTTCCAGATACACGGAAAGGCGCCATCTGTACATGGTTGACATTCCAAATGTTTGTACTAAGCGCTTTGAGTCCACATTTTTATACGAACTGCAAAAATGTGGAACTCTCTGCCGGGGTCTGTATTTCCTGAAGAGTATAATATGGGTGTCTTTAAATCGAGAATCAATAGGTTTCTTCTAGGTAAGCGTGCTTCATCTTAGACCACACTGTTACTTAACATCAGGTAGAGTGTGCTCAAACGCAAACCTATTTCAGATAAAAAAAAAACAATACCTTCGTACTGCCAACGGGACAGTATTACTTAGCTTCCGCTGTCCGTCCGTCCGTTCGTCCGTCTGCCTGTCCGTCTGTATTTCATGAACCGTAACAGGTAGGGAGTTATTCTTTTACTCTATTTTCATTTTCATTTTTCTTTGACCAAGCTTAACTCGAGTTACGCTTGGTCAAAGGAGCATTAGGAGCAAGGCCCGCAGATTCCTTTATCAAAATAAAGATAATAATCTGTTAAGAGAAAATGAAAATAGAGTTTACACACTTAACTAGTTAGTTAAAGTAAACAAACTAGTTAAGATCTTATGTCTCTTAATATATTTAAAAAGAAATACGTACTTTATCTTTAAATAAAAAATACCGTATAAACTGTGACACCCAATTCTCATGAATATTGTATCAAATCTGAATAAAAATCTTGTATAAAACGCATTATTAATCTTCAATGTATGTTGAGTTTACAATAGCTCTACTAGACAGCCTAGACTAATACTTAAAGGGATATTGGTTTCGTGCAAACCGACTGGTAGACCGTAAAATCGAGACGAGGTGACCGACCATACGTATATTTTAGGTACTTAGTTCACCCCTAGACTAAAGTAAGTTCGTATGAGGTAGAATATTCATAAAATCAAAAAATTCTAAGGATATTCTATGTTGTAGTTGTCCGAAAAAAATAAGGTTACAACAATAAATTAGTTGAAAGTAGTGTGCAATAGCGGATTTTGCTCACCAAAATCGATGAGATAGAAGATTTGAATGAAACTTGGAATATACATAGAACATGTGATGGATTAACATATTATAGACTATTTTTATCAGGGTACCATGCAAGTGAAGCCGTGGGTGGCAGCTAGTATATACATACTTTTTTTTGTAAATACACACTTAAAATGCATAATATTACAACACCCAGACCCGGAAAAAATATTTGCAGAACATACAAACATTTTTCACGTAATAAAACCCGCGGGTACTGCGTCTCAGCCGAGCACTCGCCCACCATGCCACAGAGGTCGTCACGGCTTAGTAATAGGGTCCCGTTGGCACCCATCGTGTAGGGAACCCCAAAACAGTAACGTTCGAGTTTTATAATATTTAGATTACATAAAGCTGTGAGTAAATAACCTTTCCTGTAAATATTATCAGAGCAAGTAGACTAATCATGTAATTGCTTTCAAGTTCAACAGACGCGCTGAAGTGAAAGATTCTCTTCCATTATTTTTATTATTTTCACCGAACTTGGATAACTTGAGGCGCAAAGTTACTTGGACTTTTAAATCGCTCGTTATCCCGTCAAGATAAAGTCTTGGATTTATTCTGTAAGTTGTTTGTCTGAACGTGAAATTAGCCGCAAATGCGGCCGTGGCGTGTAAACAAAATTGAATGAATCTATTACTGAGGCTGATTTCACCATTCAAAGATTCAAACCTCACCACCTTTTGACGACCTCTGTGGCGAGCAAGTTCTCGAATGAGACGCAAGAGGCGCGGGGTCGATTCCCGCTGCGGGAGAAATGTTTGCATGCTCTGCAAATATTTCTTCCGGGTCTGGGTGTTGTAGTATTTACGAAATGAAATAATGAAATGAAATGAAATATTTATTTGTCTGTGAAACTAGGTAGTACAGACGGTGTTATGATCACAAGGTATCTTTAGCTCCTACCAACCGGTGTACAAACATTAAACAAATTGAATCGATCACCAAGCCACCTATTTAAAAAGTAATATGGAGTAAAAGTTCTATTAAAATGTACAGGTACGATGGTACGGAGCCCTTTTGTGTGCGAATTCGACTCGCACTTGACTGGTTTTTTTCAGTTTCGTCGTATTTTGATTAACTAGACTATATTTAATTACTTTCAGATACATTAACTATCCCGCATTAATCCTTTGTCATTGATTTTATATCTTATAATATTTGGTTCTCTGCTAGACTGGAAGTAAAGAAAAAGCATAGAATGCGTCCACCTGCTTCTCTCCTCGAGCATGTCGTAAAAATCAACTAAGGGATAGTATCCTCTCCAACCACCTATATGGGCGATGGGCTGATCACCTGTCACCATGGTTCACCATATCCACCTTAGGACTAAATCAGAAGTGGCTGCAAGTTTTCTTGTGTTTACTTGTGGCTCTGCCCACCCCTTCAGGGATACAGGCGTGGTAATATGTATATTTGGTTATCATTGAAAAATTGAAGCGCTCGTGGCGTAGCTAACGTTGTGCTCGGTCACAATTGGGATGGGTGACCGCAAGTGGCATTACGAGCTGAGCGCTTCCGTGCTTCGGAGGGCACATTAAACAGTCAGTTCCGGCTTTTAAGTCGTTGAGCCATGACGGAGGCCTCTAGGCGGCCTAAAACTCCGTCACTAGAGTTGGCCACTAGCTCATACGAACATACATTGAAAATTTTTTTTAGCTATATCCAGTACATTTGTACGCAAAACGAACTGCCTATAAGAAACATTCGCAACAACGCAGTTACCCGCCCCTCCCCCCCCCCTTAACAATAGAAAAAACACGGCTACGTCGAAAAACTGCGAGAACTTTGAAAAAGTGCTTATGATATCAGTCAAGCAGACAGCCACACAAAGAACGTACTGCGGTTGTAATGGCGGAGCAAATTGGGGGAAGGGGTGGTTTAAGGGGTGGTTTTAGAAAACGCGACCTACTACTACCTAGTCGTGTCAAAAAAAAATCGGAAGTCGTTGACGTATGCGCGAATATTTTGCAAATGGTCGAAACGTCTAAGAAGTTAGGGGTGGTTTTCGAAAACGCGACCTACTACTACTGGTCGTGTCACTTGTTCTTTCGAACCAGATTGGTGAAAGGCGACCTAGAGAGGATGGAATAGACCTATTCCATCCTCAGGATGGAACAGGTGCTGGGCAAGTCTACTCCACCTTAATTCGTCCCGGGCACTACAGAGCGTCCCGTTTCTGAAGATAAAAGTTGCCGCCTCACGCTGTATAAATCATCAACTATAGATGGTAAAAGGTAGTACTTAGTTTTTTTTTAGATTAAGTACATAAAACATTTTTCTTTTTAGGACGCTTCTTGTTGGATAGTCGCAAAGATCCGGTCTCGGAACGGCCCTTTAAGGAGTGAAATCGGAAAACAACTATTAGTGTTACAAACGACGCGTCGGCCGCGACAGGAGGAACTATTTTTCACGGGAACAGTAAGCGGCACAATTTGGCCGCGGGCGAGTACGCAGGGTGTCCAAGAAAAGAAAATTACCTACAGATCTATCAACTATCAAAATTTTAATGATAATTACTCTTAGGTGATATTATAACTGAGTCATCAACGCACAGCCTAAACCATTAGTCCTGGAAGTATTTAACTTAGGTATATACCTCTTATGGTCTAACTTCTTTCTCCTCCCTCCTTTCGATTCCTATATTCAACTAACGAACAACGGATGCTGAAATACTACAGCAACGTTATCTGCATAAAAGCATGATTCATTTGTTTTTTTTTCAAAAAAAAACTTTGCTATGTTAATCTTCAATCTTTCGCCAGTTAGTATTCTATAAAAATTAAAATAAAATAGCCTTATTCTGTTATATTTTAAATTGACAATTCATAGTATAATAAAATACTAATCATGCATTTATCTAGGTATATTAATTTGAAATAATTTTATAAAGTAATTTTTTAAGTAAAGTATAAATGTTATTTAAGGAATGAAGTTAGTTGTGTAAAAGTCGCCTCCAGGGCGAAGGCCTACCCCATGTCTCTCCAAAGCTCTCGGTCTGTTCCAATAGTTGTCTTAAATATATCTTCCCATCGTGTTCTTGGACGTCCTCTTTTTCTTTTGTTATAACTATTCTATACTCTCAAGATAATAAATAAATAATAAATATTTGTGGACATTTCACACAGCGCCATCTATCTAGTATTGAACGTACGAAATAAAAGTTCGATTCGAGTTCATTTCGATTACAGACATTCTCGTAAATGTTACTGATCAGTATCAAAGTGAGTTAAAAAAGTGACCAAAATAGCATCTTGAGTTTGGCTGGAGTATAGTAGCAGGTCATCATCATCTTCCTGCCTTTATCTAACTCTATGTTGGATCGTGGCTAAGGTGTTTTATGACCGGCCGTCTGGAATACTTGCTTATTGTATCTCATCATGTTGGATAAGATACTATCCCTTAGTCGACTTTTACGACATGCTCGGGGAGAGAAGCAGCTGGACGCATTCTATGTTTTTTCTTTACTCCCAGTCCAGCAAAGAAGTAACTAAAGTAACGAAGGATTATAGTACTAGGTATTAGGTATAAAATATGCGTCGCCGACATTTTCAAGTACGTTTATCAGTGGAGCAGGCTAGAGCCACGCAAGATCGTGAAAAGTGAAGTAAAAGGGGACTATTATACTGGGTAGTGGGTGAAATCTAACTATGGCAGTAATTTTAGCTATCATTAGAGAGCACTGGTAGTCTTTTAGTGTTTTGGCCGGTTCTGTGCTAGCCTAATCCATTTACGGCCCACGATCTTGTCTATATCGTCTGCTCATCTCGCTGCTGAACTGAAGATGCTACAAATAATCTTATAAACAAAAATGACACTAATAAAAGTAAGTTTAAAGGTAGTCTATTAGTGTTGTACTAGGTATTTTTCCCCCGAAAAACTTATAGAAGGTTTTAGTTATTCGAATCAGTTAGTTTTACACCCTGTACGTAGATAATGGAGTAATCGCATTGTCTTGAGGGACGTAATTTAGTTTGGGATGGGTGAAAAAGTACCACAGTGGCTAAAAGATATTAAAGATGAGTTAGGAATACAGAGAATATATTTCAGATAATGATAGTTATGACTTCTCGTAGTGCCTCTTCATTACTGAAGGTTAGCAGTCATCCTCTTAAAATTATCTTTATCTAGGGTTACCCTAAATACTTGGTTCACCTTTTAGATAAGCGCTCGTGGCGTAGCTTGCTTAGGCGTTCTTGATTGATCGTTAAAGTTAAGCAACGAAATGCGCGGTCACAAATTGGGATGGGTGACTGCAAGTGGCATTACGAGCTGAGCGCTTCCGTGCTTCGGAGGGCATGTTAAACAGTCGGTCCCGGCTTTTAAGTCGTTAAGCCATGACGGAGGCTTTTAGGCGGCCTAAAAACTCCGTCACTAGAGTTGGCCACTACCTCATACGAACATACATACATACCTTTTAGACTCCCGTTATTGTCTGATTTTATAGACAAAACTAGCAGCCGCCCGCGGCTTCGCTCGCGCTGTACTCGGATAAAAAATAGCCTATAATTATGTTAATCCAGCACATGTTATGTTATTGGAAGTGTCATTCAAATCTGTTCAGCCGTTTAGGTGTGATTGAGGTACAAACATACAAACATCGTCACAAAATTTCGCATTTATAATATTAGTTGGATAAGTCGTCTTCTGGGTGAAGGGGACATAAGGACAATAACTAGACCGATGGTACCAACGTCCATCACCTAACATAATGTAGTTTTTTTTATGGAAAAGGGGTAAACGAGCTAGCGGCTCAATTGATGGTAGGTGATTACCGCCGCCCACGGACACCTGCAACATCAGAACACTCAAAAAAGTTTAAAACTCAATATACTTTATAGGATCGGTAAGGATCAATTTAAATCGTCCTGAATCTACGTTGAATTTACGCCTGTTCGTAACGCGACCAAGCGTGGAAAATACAGGCGAGAAACCACGCTTGGCTATTTTTTTGGAAGATGATCCCTTTACAATCTTGTTTATAAAACGAGTTGGAGCATTATTCAGTCCCAAGCATTTTTGTCTTCTATATCTTACTTCTTACTTATATTATAAATGCGAAAGTTTGTGAGTTTGGATGTTTGGATGTTTGTGCCTCAATCACGCCTAAACGGCTGAACGGATTTGAATGAAACTTAGAATATACATAGTACATGTACTGGATTAACATATAGGCTATTTTTTATCCGAATACCACGCGAGCGAAGCCGCGGGCGGCAGCTAGTAATAAATAAATAACCCCCAACAGTCACATCATAATCCTGACCCAACACTAGGATTCCCTGACGTGGGTATCAGAAACTACAGGTACCATGGTACCACAACACCCAGACCCGGAAGAAATATTTGCAGAACATGCAAACATTTCTTCCGCAGTGACCTTGAATCAGGAGTGGCTGCAAGTTATCTTATGATTACTTAAGGCTCGACTCACACCATTTAGGAATACGAGGGTGATAATCTTACTTTAATTATAAATGCGAAAGTTTGTGAGTTTGGATGTTTGTGCCTCAATCACGCCTGGACGGCTGAACGGATTTAAATGAAACTTGGAATATACATAGTACGTGTGCTGGATTAACATAATAGGCTATTTTTAAATCGTGTACCACGCGAGCGAAGCTGCGGGCGGCAGCTAGTATGTATATATTTAAAACGTAAAATAATTATCTTTGTGATGTCAATAAATAAAAATAGAAAGTTTTAGAGATTATGTTCTTACAGTGGCCCTGGTAACTGCCTCGTGTCTGTTAGGGTCCCCGCCCACTGCCCCGTTCTATATCTGGACCGGAAACTCACAACACAACAAAAGTACTCTATGTTTGATTGATTTTTGTCGATTTTCTTCTGATTTCCTTTCTTTTGTAGCTGTTCTTTTAAGAGGCCACCATACGATCTCGTCTAGACCGATTTAGAATCGAATTGAAAGAGCTAGCGCTACGGATTTCAGGCGTATAAAAGAAAGACTTAGGGAGAGTACGCAAAATATTAAAAAAAAATTGCAAAAATGTAAAAATTTCGCTTTTCTTTTGATTTTTTTTTGTTTTTGGTAGGGTTTTTTTTCTTCTTTTTTAGTGTCACAATATATATTGTTAAACAATTGGTTCACCAACCCGTACAGAACGCAGACATAACAAAGGTATAAATCAACGCATAGTAGGTATTGCCAGCTTACTTATCATGTTTTACCATTGCAACACTAACAATAACCTCATTTGTTTGGTAGAATGATAAAATACTCCTTGGTCGAATACCGATTTTGAAGTGGAGAAAAAAAGATTAAAAAGGCGGTATATTTTGAAGAGTATATTACAATATGTAATGAACGTTAATCTATTTGATTTCGATATATTTTGTTGAATAAACCCACATGTGAGTATTAGTTGTGTTCATATTTCAATAGATAACGCATAATAGCCTACAGTAAACATATACTCAACACCAAATGAATTCGCCAAATAAATTGACTGGATTAAAAATAAATAAGACATTAAGGTACCTCCTCGTAGCTCGCAGAGCAGCGTGAAGTTTCCTCCTTCCTCTAAGGGCCCGACCACACCCGCGACATCGCGTCCCGCCTCGTCGTACAACAGCAGCTGATGTGGAGGCACTGTCAAACAAACAACAATAAATATACCTACTAGTACATAGTCCTTCTCCGCTGGACTGGGAGTAAAGAAAAAACATAGAATGCGTCCAGCTGCTTCTCTCCCCGAGCATGTCGTAAAAGTCGACTAAGGGATAGTATCCTCTCAACATGATGAGATACAATAAGCAAGTATTCCCAAGGAGGGTTGATGTCAGGCAGGCGGCCGGCCATAAAACACCTTAGCCAAAACTCTTACAGCATGGTCCAAGGATCATGCTGTGCCGACCCCACATAGAGTGGGATAAGGGCAGGAAGGTTCTTAGATATGTTTTACCGCCATAATAGTCCACCAGGGGGTCGCAGCAGCTAGTATAGTTTTTTGCACTTAAGAATCTCGATAACACTCTTTTTAAAGACTTCACTCTTTTTATCTACTTTTTGCTGTAGATAATTAATTTATTATCGTTGTGAGTTTTTTTTTCTTTTCTTGTTATTCCAAACTTCTCTCAACAGAGCAGGAAAACTACGTAATTAGTTGTTTGGTCGTTCTAGTAATTGCCTTGGAATTGGAAAATACAAAAAACACGAAAGTAATTAGAGGTACAAGTTGGTCTACGACTTTACGGATTCCTAGTTATTTTATTGTCTACTAGCTACTGTCCGTGACTATGCTCGTAAGAAAGTTCGTATGAGCTAGTAGCCAACTCTTGTGACAGAGTTTTTGGGCCGCCTAAAGGCCTCCGACATGGCTTAACGACTTAAAAGCCGGGACCGACAATTTAACGTGCCCTCCGAAGCACGAAAGCGCTCAGCTCGTAATGCCACTTGCGGTCACCCATCCTTATTGTGACCGCGCACAACTATGCTCGTGTGGTGTTTGGATAGTAACTAGCATATTATTTTATTCTAGACGCTATAGGTGCGTAATATAAACAACAGTCATTTTCAGCGCAATATTTCATTATACAATATTAAATAATTTAAGAAGATCTAATTAAATTCAATTCTATCTAACTAAGTCAATAATGTCGCCGGGGTCACGTGGGCGCGCCTCGCTCAGGACAGACAAAACTGGAGCAAGATGGAGGAGGCCTACGTCCAAAAATGGACATCCCAAAATTAATATATATAATAAGTGTAGGTATAGTTGTCGACTTAAAAACCATAACTATGTGCACTATTTATTGTAATTTTAAAACATTCAAAATTTGTATAGGTGATATTAAAGTAATCTGCACGATCAATTAAGAATTTATGTACGATAGACTAGCGTTTTTTTGGGAAATAAAGGGCTTTATTATTATTATTTAAGTCAATAATTTATTTTATTGTTCAAATAATCTAGCATTATGTATATGAAAGAAACTAACAACTTACTTCCTGTAACACAGTGAAAACTAACATAGGAAGAAGTGTATCACTAAGTTTGTATGCACAGGTTTTTGTGAAATAAAATATTTGTATTTGTATTTAACAACTAATACAAATATAATTTACAAATACAAAAGAAACAGTCGGGCTATCTAAAAGCCGTTGCAAACGGTCTATAGATAGCTCACCTGATCCAGCTCATCAGACGGTGGAAGCGTGCCCAAGACGCTGGACACATTGCCACGTTGAATGGCAATACTGATCCAAGCCAAATAATGTTGTAAATAATAATAACAATTTGGAAATTAACTTATCTCCGTAACAGTCTACCACTTAATTCACTAGCGGGATATTAAAAATAATATAATGGTTATGTTAATTTTATGTTCAAAGGAAAAAGAAGAAAAACGGAAAAATAACTTATGCAAGAAAATGCATTACACTAATTTTATGATGCATAAAATATGTTTACTTATGATGAATATTTTTTTATGAAAATAATAAAAATATTTTTTGCAGACACGAAATCCATTTGTTTTTGTCTCTTCTAACGTCTAGACACAGAAGAAATATTTGCAGAACATTAAAACATTTCTTCCGCATAGCTAAAGCACTATAGCACTGATATAGCACGTTATGTAGCACGAGAGCACTGGTGATCTAGTTGGTAGTGACCCTGCCTTCCGATCAAATCCGGTCGTGTACCAATGGATTTTTCTGTGCGAAAAAATTATGTGCACTGTACCAGTACTCTCAAACGGTGAAGGAAAACATCGTGAGGAAACCCGCGGCTTAGTCAGCTCCGCATGTATTGGCCATGTCTTCCCTGTGGACAAGGCCAACGAAGCTGAGAGGATGGAATAGGTGCTCGGCAAGCTTACTCCATCTTGATTCGTCCCGGGCATTACAGCGTCCCGTTTGTGAAGGCCAAAGTTGCCTCCTGACGGGGTATAAATCATTTACTATAGATGATAAAAGGCCTTTATAAAGCACTAAAGCAATATTTGTTGTATTCTCGTATGTTTACACAAAACCATTGACTAGCTTGTAAATACATACTTATACATAACAATACAATACCCAGACCCGGACCTAGATCTAGATATAATAAATAAATCTTTCTTACCTACAACATTGAGGCGTATTTGAAAGTTTCTCGTCGGCGAATTCTTGAAGTCCACTCTGAAAATAAAACGAGGACGTTACTATTTTATTCCATTGTGTCACGTCACTAGTGGACTTTACTCCACATATCCTAACAAGTATTTACATACGCGTACATACGTACATAATTATTACCACGCCCGTATGCCTAACGGGGTGAGCCACAAGTAGTCATAAGAAAACTTGCAGCCACTCCTGATTCAAAGTCCCAAGATGGATATGGTGAACCATGGTGACAGGTGATCGTGAAACATCTACATCTCGCGGAGCCCGTAGCCCATATAAGTGGTCCATCATGTTGAAGAGGATACTGTCCCTTAGTCGACTTTTTGACATGCTCGGGGAGATAAGCAGCTGGACGCATTCTATAATTTCTTTACTCACTAGTCCAGCAGTTGAAATAATTGGAAGAAGTTCTAAAACTAAAGGGAAGAACAGAAAAGACAAAAGACTATCGAAATTAAGCTAATAAAAGGCGACACGAACCGAGCAGCCGGCAGTTTGGCAAAGTCCAGCGAACTGGAAGGAACTGGAAGAAGAAGAAAAGTGAAGTGAAAGTGAAGTGCAGTGAAGTGAGTGCCGTGAGAGAACTACGTCAGTTCTATGATGCCTCCGTGGACTCTACGTCAGTGAGGAGAGGACTACATCGGAGAAGCGACAGACGAACACCCTGTGTACACCACGTCAGTGTGTGGGGTTTTGAAGAGACCAATAAACGACATCTCAGAAGACCAGTCGTTTCCTTCCAATCCCGTACCCACTTAACAGTATGAGGGTTCCTACCTGCAGCGGTAGATACCCTCGTCGTCCAGCTGCACGGCGTCCACGGTAAGTGATGAGGGGCGGGACATGGTGGTAAAGTAGACGCACCGCCCAAACACCACCAGATCCAGTCTTCTGTAATAGTATGAAGGTTCCTACCTGCAGCGGTAGATGCCCTCGTCGTCCAGCTGCACGGCGTCCACGGTGAGTGACGAGGGGCGGGACATGGTGGTGAAGTGGGCGCGTCGCCCGAACGCCGCCGGGTCCGACCAATGCAACGCAGTGCTGAAGCTGCGTCCTCGCACGTCGAAGCTGGAGACAAGAATTTATAGTAAGCATAGATTTACCTCACATATTAGGTAGTCTGAAAGTTGGTAAGGATGTATGTATGTTCGTATGAGCTAGTGGCCAACTCTAGTGACGGAGTTTTTAGGCCGCGTAAACGCCTCCGTCATGGCTTAACGACTTAAAAGCCGGGACCGACTGTTGGATGTGCATGGAAGCGCTCAGCTCGTAATGCCACTTGCAGTCACCTATCGATGGGTAAGGATGTGAGAATGTATTTTGACCACGACGTATATGCCGACCCGTAAAATTTAAATATATAAAATTCTTACATTACTGTCTGACCGAAAATTAACTGACAACGTAAGCTACAAGTCCTAAGAGTAAAAAACCTGGAGATGGTATTCCTCTTATGGCGTGTACACTAGGAAAGGACTTCCAATAATAGTTCAGCTCCTAATAGAAGTAGTGGCAAGTTGAAGAAAATGAATACAAAACACTAATTACTACATCCATGAGAAAGAGCACTGGTGGTCTAGTAGTAGCGGTCTCGTCTTCCGATCCTAAGGTCGTGGGTTCAAATCAGGTCGTGCACCATGGATTTTTCTGTTTGAAAATATTATGTGTGCTATACCAGTACACTCAAACGGCGAAGGAAAACATTGTATGAAAACTCGCATGTCGTAGAACCTAAAAAAAAGCCTTTGAGGCGCACTTTAAAACCTTTCACCACACTGTTTCGAAGGACAAGTAAGTAATGAGATGGTGTTGACAATGTTCGCTTTTTGTTTTTTTTTCTTTGATGGCAACCGTATCTAAAGGTGATTTATTTTAATTTATTTTGATTAATACAGTAGCTTTAGGTAAGTAGGTACAATTTAATATGTAACTGGTTCTTTGAAAGCAGTTTGATGAAAGTATAAGACTGCACTTCAAATAGGCTCTTAAGACTGCACATTTCTTTAAATTTATGCCACCAGTGCTTTCACCAGCAGTAACTAGATTCAAACCGGTTGAACTCTTATTCCGGCCGGTCAAAAGTTCACTAAGACGAAGAAGTCATTTAAATTAAAATAATTGTGTATTTTATCACCTTATTTTCATAAAAATGCCATAAAATATTTATGTGAGAATGAGCCTCGCCAGAGCACTTAAAAATTTAATTTTAAATTAACAAACTGTAATGGTTTAAAAACCCATTAATTATAATAAATAATAACATAATAAACATTTGCAATGGTAAAATCATACTCTAGTAAGAAGGTATGTAAGTAGGTACTGCCAAATAATAAACTATTCTTTTTAAAAATTAAATGAAGAGCTTTTTTCAGTGTCTGGGTGTGGTGGTACCATGGTGCTCGTAGTTTCTGATACCCACGACACAGGGAATCCTAGTGCGGTTTCAGAACTTATGTATGTAAAATGAAAAAGTATATATTCAAAACTAGCTTACATGCGGCTTTGTTCGCGTGGTATAAATTTTGACTTCCATTTCACATTAGACGGTTATTTTGAAAAACCGTATAAAATATTTTCATTTTTAATATTTCTTATATCAAAATCTAATCAGCCTTTAAAGAGTTAAATGAAACAGACAAACAGACCTATTTTCGCATTTATAATTTACAATATACAAAAGAAACAATCGGTCTAACTAAAATCCGTTGCAACACGGTCTAAAGATAGCTTACCTGATCCTGATCAGTGCCTACTACTCATGCCATTGCATCTTAGATAACAAGTGTGGAGAAAACTACTTTTAAAAGAGTAAAAAGTTCTGCTATATTTCTAAAACTCCCACATTTTCCAGGCAACTTGAAATATTTCATGGCATTGTTCACGGCACTAGGTGAGGCTGTTTAAAAGACCGCCATTTTGAACCCGCTCCTATCTCGTTGTGGGAATTCTACCGTATTTATCAAAACGGGCTTAGCACCGGTTTGAGGTTATCGTAGATTTACGAAGCTAAATAATCAGCTCCGCACGTATTGACCATGTCTTTCCTGTGGATAAAGCCGACTAAGCTGAGAGGATGATATAGATGCTGGGCAAGCCTACTCCATCTACATTCGTCCCGGGCAGTAAAAAGTCTTTGGTTTAGGCAAAAGTTGCCTCCTGATGCTGTATATACGAGAAATATTTGTGGACATTTCACACAGCGCCATCTAGCTCCAAACTAAGCAAAGCTTGTACAATAGGCATCAGATGGCAGATAGAATACTTATATAATTTTTTTTAAATACATAATACAACGCCCAGACCCGGAATAAATATTTGCAGAACATACAAACATTTCTCCCGTAGCGGGAATCGAACCCGCGCCTCTTGCGTCTCAGCCGAGCACCCGCCTGCCACGCCACCAAGGTCGCCAAAATACATATGACGCTGTGTATCATCTAGTATTGGATGGTAAAAGCTTATCTATTGTTTGGAGTTTTTAAAACTAGTATCAATAAGTTTCAAGACAATGAAGTCTCCGGCTTTAGCTTTGAGCATTCTAACCAGATGGCGCTCTGAGTGAGCTCTGATGGAGTATCGTTGAGTAAGCTTTCATCATCATCAGCCTATAGCAGTTCACTGCTGGACATAGGCCTCCCCTAATGAGCGCCATCGCGCCGTATCTTCGGCTTGACGCATCCAGTCTCTGCCAGCAGCCTTTCGCAGATCGTCACTCCACCTAGCCGGAGGGCGTCCTACATTACATTAGCAGAGTCACGGTCTCCACTCAAAAAGACTTTTACCCCAACGGTTGTTGGTTTTTCGGCAGATATGACCAGCCCACTGCCACTTCAGTTTGCTGATTATCTGAGGTATGTCGGTGACTTTGGTTCTCCGTCGGATAGTATCGTTACGAATCCTATCCGTCTATACTCCGAGATAGCTCATGAACTATCATGCTAGTCATTATTATTCACACCGAACACATTAAAGCGATCCACGATCAAAAGTCGGGCTACCTTCCACTAAGCCAATACGTCACTTAATCAGCAAATACTTTAATTAGAGAAGCGTGTAGTATTCGTAGACGTTGCTACGGCGTAGGCAGCTATGGCGTAGCACCGTAGCATGTAGATGGGATTAATGAGCCGAGACAAATAGAGCTTATGCTTGTAAGGGCGCGATCACACTGAAATTAATTATAATCATAAAAGTAAAGATAATATTCCACTATCATTTATTCATATTAGTATGAGACTACGAGACTACTAAGACACGACTAGATAGTCGTGTCATTAGTTCTCCAGAACCAAGGTGGTGAAAGGATTTAAAGTGCGCTAAAGGTCTACGACATGCTGGTTTCCTCACGATGTTTTCCTTCACCGTTTAAGAGTGGTAGTGCACATAAATTTTCGGCCTTGAGATCGGAAGGCGGAGTAACTACCAGTAGACTACCTCTACTCTCTCAGATTGGGGAGTAAATGTTCTCGGATGGCGACCACGGACCGTGAAACGAGCTGATGGTAATCATAGTACGGAACCCTTCTTTTGTGATTTCGACTCGCACTTAACCGGTTTTATTATTATTACATACGTGACAGGTTACATACCCATCTCCCCTATCAAATTCTAACCAACTTTCAATCAATTAAAAAAAACAAAATGTTTGCAATTAAAATACTTATTTTTAATTTAATATTTTAGTTGCATGTTTAATATTTGTATGTCACAATATTATGACTGAATGACTCCATAATGAAATGATGATGACTCCATTAACATAATATAAAAAAAAATGTAAAAATATGACCATATTCAAGACAAATAAATGATCTTATCTTATCTATTAAAATCCTTTCACCCCACTGGTTCGAAAGAACTAGTGGTACGACTAGATAGAGATCAATTTAAAAAGACTTCAATGTGCTCACACCTTTACCCTCCATTCGCACGAAGACGGATTTAGTTCTGAATCGTATTTATTTAGTTATCGGAATTGAAATTCAGCTTATTTAATTTAGTTTCGGCTAAAATAACAGAGATCTAGGGAATATTTCTCATCCAGAATTAAATTAGCAAATAAGGTTAGAATCAAGTGAGCTTTAGAAACGAAATTAATGAATTCTTGTTCATTATAGTAGCGAATAGATTTCAACATCATCAACATCTGTCATCTAGAACACTGGTGGTTTAGTTGCAGCTGCTCCGCCTTCCTAAGATCATGGGTTCAGATCCGGTCGTGGACAATTTTTTTTAATAGAAGAATGGGCAAAATAGCAGGCTGCTCACATGATGGTAAGTGATTACCGCCGCCCACGGATACCTGCAGCATCAGAGGAGCTGAAGTGCGTTGCCGGCTTAATATAAATAAATAAATATTTGTGGACATTTCACACAGCGCCATCTAGCCCCAAACTAAGCAAAGCCTGTATTATGGGAATCAAATGGCAGAAGTATAGAATGCGCCCAGGTGCTTCTCTCCCCGAGGATGTCGTAAAAGGCGACCAAGGGATAGTATCTTCTCCAAAATTATAGACCACCTATATGGGCGATAAGCTGATCACCTGTCACCATGGTTCACTATATCCATCTTAGGAGTTTAAATCAGAAGTGGCTGCAAGTTTTCTTAAGTTTACTTGTGGCTCTGCCCACCCCATTAGGGATACGGTGTGATAATATGTAATGTACGTATGTTTATTAATTGTTATTTATCGACATGATATTCTTTTATGTTAAACTATGTAACTAATAAATGTTTCATAATAAGTCGCTATGGTTTGAATTAAATTGAATTTAATTGAATACCAGTATTACTGAAAGCGAAGCGCTTGTGGCGTAGCTTGCTTAGACGTTATTGATTGATCGTTGAAGTTAAGCAACGTTGTGCGCAGTCACAATTTGGATGGATGACCGCAAGTGGCATTACGAGCTGAGCGCTTTGCTTCGGAGGGCACGTTTTAAATTGTCGATCCCGGCTTTTAAGTCGTTATGACGGAGGCCTAATAGCTCCGTCATAAAAGTTGGCCACTAGCTCATACGAACTTACTTAAAAAATCACGCTCTAAAATATGAAACAAGAAAATATTCTTATTTGATGTAGTCAGAGAATAGCCGTGGTCATCTCTTACTTACCTAATGTCACATCAAATCCCAACCGTTACTATTTATGAAATTCGCTTCACAACCGGCTTATCTAATACCCAGAATTATTTAACACTGCCATGTTCCGATTTCACGCTACATACAACAGAATAATTCCCCAATATACATTCCAAAACCAACCTTAAGCAAAACAGCATAAAACACATTTCAGCACAACGTGAGAGACAGAAACAGTACATCAAAATCTACTGTAAATCAACAACGCAAGATTCATTTTGCATTAGTGTTTGCAAACATGTGTACCCAAAGTAAGGGAATATAGACTTTAATGTATGTGAATAGAGTTGATTATAGTTATGTTGCCGCGTCAAAGGGAATTCTATGAAAATGGAAGCTGGAGGCTCTTTGATGTGTCGTGATTTTTGATTCGTGTTTTGAAAAGTATTTGCGCATATTAATAACTAGCTGCCACCCGCGGCTGCGCTCGCGTGGTACACGGATATAAAATAGCCTATATGCTAATCCAGCACATGTACTATGTATATTCCAAGTTTTATTCAAATCCGTTCAGCCGTTTAGGCGTGAAAGAGTAACAAACATCCATACATCCGTACTTACAAACTTTCGCGTTTATAATATTAGTAGGATTACTCTCCACAATTGGCAGTGTCTAAGAGCACTATCGTTTTTAGGGGTCCGTACCCAAAGGGTGCCAACGGGACCCTATTACTAAGCTTCCGTTATCCGTCCGTCAAAAGGCTGAATCTCATGAACCGTAAATAGGTACAGAGTTGAAGTTTTTAGTGTGTATTTCTAGTCGTTATAACAACAAATTGTACGATAGTACGGAGCCCTTCGTGTGCGAACTCGACTCGCACTTGACCGGTTTTATCCAATGCAGTAGCTTATCGACTTCTGTGGCAAGGCGGGCGAGTGCTCGGCTGAGACGCAAGAAGTGCGGGATCGATTCCCGCCGCGGGAGAAATGTTTGCATGCTCTGCAAATATTTATTCCGGGTCTGGGTGTGTTAGTATCATGTACTATAAATATATTACAAAAAAAGGGTATATAAGTATTCTATCAGCCATCGTTCCAATAATACAAGCTTTGCTTAGTTTGGGGCTAGATGGTGCTGTGTGATATGTCCTCAAATATTTATTTATATTTATCAGAGCCAGGAAAATAACTTGTGATAAAAAATGTCTGTAGATAGGAATAACGTTCTAATCCAAATCCATAAACTGTGTTATGTGAGACATAGCATGTTGCATGTACTCGTTAACGAAATACGCCAAATAAATACAACAGAAGGTATATTTGCGCGCGAAGCACCAGTTTTGTGAAGCGCTCGTGGAGTAGCTTGCTTATACGTTCTTGATCGTTGAAGTTGAGCAACGTTATGCGCGGTCATAATTTAGATGGGTGACCACAAGTCGTCGGTTGCAGGTTCAATTAAGGTAACTGACAAAACACGTAAAATGAGTTGAGTATACAGTTTTTCTTAGTTTTTTCTGCTCTTTCGAATGGCATTTTTAAAAAAATTCTAGCTTTAAAAAAAAGTCAGTTACGGTACAAATTTTAGCAGTGAACTTTTCAGATTTCCTTCAAAATTATGCTGTAACTGATGATGTGATCCATTTACATAAGTCGAATTGGTGTATTTCTATGCCCAAAGAAATTTAAGTTAGGGTAAGTACCTTGGCACACCAGCATTGCTCTTACACTAATTTTTAGTTTCAATGAAAAATTATAATAACACTTACACCAAAATGAGAACAATGTTGTTTCACCAATTGATGTTACACTAATTGACCCGAACTAAGTTTAAGTTTGTTGTCAGTTACACTAATTTGAACATTGGAATCAAAAATATGTTTGCCTCTTACCTTACTTTGCAAATGAATATCTCTCTCAGCGGCTAACCATAATAATAGTTTCTAGCGCGCGCGCCGAATCTATTGCTATCCTACTTTCTCCAACAGTGCCTAGCCAAGGTGCGTGAAAACAAAACGAGTATTGTTTACAAATCTGCACGCTTGTTTTTTGAAGTACCAACAGAACTAAATTAGTCGGCTCGGCACTGATCTGTCTATACTGGTGCAGGTGTTTGCGTTTTGATTTTTTTGAGGGCATTGTTTTGGCGTAAATATAAACCTGCACCCAACGGCTCCCAGCAACATTTACTAGGCCGTATTTCCATCTAGTGGGGGGCCGTCTTACGCTGCGATTTCCGGTGCGTGGTCTCCACTCAAGAATCTTTCTGCCCCAACAGCCGTCAGTTCTTCGAGCTATATGCCCCGCAAACTGTCACTTCAACTTGCTAATCCTCTGGGCTATGTTCGTGACTTTGGTTTGTCTACGAATCTCCTCATTTCTGATTTGATCTCGTAAAGAAACGCCAAGCATAGCCCTCTCAATAACTCGTTGAGCGACTTTGAGCTTTCTTATGAGGCCTATTGTGAGAGACCACGTTCCGTGCCGTATGTCATCACTGGTAACACACACTGGTTGAAGACTTTTGTTTTGAGGCACTGAGGTATTTTGGAAGAGAAGTCGCGCAGTTTCCCGAACGCTGCCCAGCCGAGTTGGATTCGTCGACTGACCTCTCTCTCGAAGTTGGATCTATCTAACTGGACTTTATGTCCCAGGTAGACGTATTTATCAACAACATTGAGATAAGAATTCCCAACTGTTACTGGGGTAGGCGATACATGGATATTTCACATAATTTTCATCTTATCCATGTTCAGTTTAAGGCCCACCTTTTGGGAAACTTTACTAAGGCCATCGAGCATTATGCCTAGGTCCTCCAACGACTGCCATGACTACGATGTCGTCGGCAAATCGAAGGTGGGTGATGTACTTGCCATTTATATTAATGCCGAGTCCTTGCCATTCCAGAAGCTTGAAGGCGTCCTCTAGAGGAGCGGTAAACAGTTTCGTAGATTTAACGTCTCCCTGTCTAACGCCTCTCCTCAGAGGGATCGCCTTGGTACATTGCTCCTGTACTCGAACCGACATGGTGGCGTTGTTTTATAAACATCTCAACACTTCAATGTACCGATAGTCAATACGGCATCGTTGAAGAGACCGCAGCACTGTCCAGGTTTCGACCGAATCAAAAGCTTTTTCGTAGTCCACGAACGCTCGGTATAACGGCAGATTATACTCCTCAGTCTTCTGTATAACCTGCCGTAGCGTATATATGTGGTCTACGGTACAAAAGCATTTTCGGAAACCGGTTTGTTCAGGAAACTGAAAGTCATCAAACCTGCTCTCAAGACAATTCGGGATGACCCTCGAAAATAGTTTATAAACATGGATTAGTAGCGAGATAAGCCAGTATTTCGTTAATAAGGTTTTGTTACCTTTCTTAAACAACAGTACCACCACGCTGCCGTTCCATGTTTCTGGCGTTTTGCCCTCAAGTTATCCGTTATGTCATAACGGAGTTAAAAAGCTTCTGAAGTACCTTAAGTACCGGTGTTCCACCCGCTTTCGGAAGCTCTGACGTTATTCCGTCATCACCTGGCGCCTTGTTGTTATTAAACTGCTGTTTGATAGCCATTCTGATGTCGTATAGGCTGGAGGTCGGTAGCGGGATCTCTGCCGGAGATTCTTAGCACCCCTTGCCCAACCGTTACCATAGTTCCTACCGAAACCAGGAATTAGCAGGGCCGCCGGGGACTAGGGGCCTGGTCGTTTGGTGAATTATCATTGGGGGGGATTTGCCCATACTCGCCAAGCTGGGCATGCGTGTTGGCGAGCGCAGATGTAAGCTTTTGATGTTTGAACACGGGACGCTACTGCCCATACCCTAGCTTTTCCCTTAGTCGCCCTTTTACGACATCCACAGGTAGAGATGGAGAGGCCCAGATTCTTATGCCGGGGCCATCACGACCAATTTAGCGCATTAATACAATTTTGTATTTATTATAATAAACGTAATAATTGTGTAAACGCGCAAAATTAAGCTTTAAATTTAAGAAACTTTACCTTACTGTATAAAGAGTTGCTAAATTGTAGAGTAAACTTATTGAAGCTTTGTAAAAATTGTAAAAATAAAAATAATTTTTTTAATTAAAAAAAACTGTTTCTTTACTAACCTTTATAGGTACATAAGTACCTATATAAATAATGTATTTATAAATAATCCCTTGTTAAATCAATTTATAATTTACAGTAAAATTAGCGTAAACGACACTAGGTGATTATATAGGTAGATTTCCATACATTATTTTTATTTTACCTTAAAGTTAAATCAACCAACAACGTAGATGCCGTCTCTTACATCAAATTGAATAGCCATAACTTATTTTTGTACGAGCCTTAAACCATTTTGACTTGCAATATTTCAAGAAATCTTGACTGCAAATTAGTGTAACTGCCATAAGCATAAAAAAAAATTGATGTAACTGAAATTTATATCTCAAAATAAGGCTACTAGGGTCAAACTTCATACTTTGCTAGAAAGTTCTATGAATTATAAGCTTTTCTGTCAAAACAGATCCAAAAAAGGTCACATGAGAAAAAAGTTATGTTCAATTTATGATGAAAAAAAACTTTAAATGCTTCTACTGAAAAGTCGTATTTTGTCAGTTACCTTAATTGAACCTGCAACCGACGAAGTGGCATTACGAGTTAAGCGCTTCCGTGCTTCGGTGCCGGTTTTTAAGTCGTTAAGCCAAGACGGAGGCCTTTATGCGGCCTAAAAACTCCGTCACAAGAGTTGGCCACTAGCTCATACGAACTTACTTTTTATCAGTTTCGTAATCATTATAATGTTGAGTCGAACACACAGGCACCTCATCTGTCCCTTTGACTCGAAAAATTCCATCATCATCAGCCTAGTCACAGCCAGTATATTATAACATAAACACAAACAAAATTTATTTTGTAAAAATAGTACAACACTATAATGAAACAATCGGAAAATTTATTTAAAAACTGTATCGCAGTTTACTGCGCCTCCTTCCAACGATTAGGATCTTAGTCAATACTTGCAATAAAAAACATATTCATCATCATTATCATCTTTCTCCTCTTATTCCTCTCTATGTGGGGTCGGCACAGCATGATCCTTGGATCATACTGTAAGAGTTTTGGTTAAGGTGTTTTATGAATGGCCGCCTGCCTGACGTCAACCCTCCTTGGGAATACTTGCTTATTGTATCTCATCAACATCATGTTGGAGGATACTATCCCTTAGTCGACTTTTACAACATGCTCAGGGAGAAAAGCATTCTACGTTTTTCTTTACTCCCAGTCCAGCGAAGAAGTAAAAAAACAATAAAAACACATTACGCTCTTATTTTTTACGCTCCAGTTGTGTAGGAAAAAAATCGGTTTTAAATAAGAGAACGTTCCAACCAGTGCTAGGATAAGTCAGTATCGTCTTACCTCACCGCAATCAGGTAACGAACCGCGATGAGACTTGGTATTTGCAGGACAACGTACTCAGATATAAACCACTACACGCCTACTACTCGTATGACTGGATCATTCTGGATGACAGGTCCTCTGAGGTTATATTATAGTCTGACCATTAATTAGATTCACTGAAAGAAGAGTGCATCCTACAGAGATGCGAATGTTGAGATGGATGTGTGGAGTGACCAGAATAGATAAGAAAGAAAGGAGTGAGTACTGAGATAACGAGTGATAGGAGAAGATGGAAAAGGAAAACATGTGCCGACCTCTTCTAGTGGAATAAGGGCAGGAAAATGATGATGGCTTGACATTTGCTGGGCTGCCATCTTTGCCGAAAATTAGATAATCAGTGAAACTCAACCAATCAACTTTGGTTCAACGGATCAGTATTGCCGTTCGTGGCAATGCGGCCAGCGTTTTGGGCACGCTTCCACCGTCTGATGAGCTGGATCAGGTGAGCTATCCGTTTACCTAACTGTTTCTTTTGTAATTTGTAAATTACATACATTTGTTTAAGTTGTTTCAACTCTTTAAATGGACACTTTTAGGTGATGATTGAACATCATCATCAGTCTATAGCAATCCACTGCTAGACATAGGTCTCCCCTAATGAGCGCCATTGCGCCCTATCTTCGGCTTGACGCATCCAGTCTCTGCCAGCAGCCTTTCGCAGGTCGTCACTCCACCTAGCCGGAGGGCGTCCTACACTACGTTTGCCGATGCGCGGTCTCCACTCAACAACTCGTTTACCCCAACGGTTGTCGGTTCTTCGGCAGATAGGACCAGCCACTGCCACTTCAGTTTGCTAATTATCTGAGCTATGTCCGGTGACTTTGGTTCTCTATCGGATATCGTTACGGATCCTATCCTTCAGAGAAACTCCGAGCATAGCTCTTTCCATAGCCCGCTGAGCGACTTTGGACCGGTGCACTAGCCGTACTTTGAGTGTCCACGTTTCGACTCCGTATGTCATGACAGGTAAGACGCACTGATTGAACTCTTTGGTTTTCCGGCATTGTAGTAAGAACTTCGTGAAGACTTGACGTAATTTTTCAAATACTGCCCAACCTAACTGGATTCATGGTACTCGTAGTTTCTGATACCCACGACATAGGGAATCTTAGTGTGGGGTCAGGACTATGTATGTGACTGTTGGGTGTTATTTATTATTATTATTATTTATTCTCCTCTCAGCCTCCTTTTCAAAGTTGTTTCAATCTGCCCGAGGTATGTGTATTCCGAAATATCTTCAAGTATATGATTAATTATATTAATGCGGTCATTGATCAAGACCTTGGTTTTATACAAGGTCATGATTGAAGTAATGCTCTTAAAATTAGTCACATGAGTAGTTTATGTAGCATAAAGGTTCCTTTGATAATGTTACACAATACAAATAAAGTAATTTCTATCCGTTTTGTTGAAGATTCGACCCAAAGTAACATCTTGTGGACCCCTTATTATTGGGACAAGGGACGCAGCACCTCGAATAGGCTTAGCCTGGATTTTATTCGTAAATTAGGTCTTTTTAACCGACTTCAAAAATGAGAGTATTTCGATACGCCTGTTTATTTTTTCCTTTTACAGGGTTCCGTACCCGAACGTTGCCAACGGGACCCTATTATTAAGCATCCACTGATCGTCCGTCTGTCAGCGGGCTGTATCTCGTGAACCGTTATAAGTAGAGAGTTGAAATTTTCACAATATTTGTATTTCTATTATCGCTATAACAAAAACAAATCAATAAAATAAAAGGGTGCCCCATACCCGAAACGTTTATGTAAATGTACGATGATACAGAACCCTACGTGTGCGAATTCGACTCGCACTTCTCCTTGATTCTACTCTTCTCCTACACACTCTGTTTCAACTCTCTATCTACTCTTCATGAGATACAGTGCGCTGACAGGCGGACGGATGGATGGACAGCGGAGGCAAGACGGACAAGATAGGGTCCCGTTGGCAACCTTTGAGTATGGAACCCTAAAAATAGATTCACGTAATTTGAAATAAATTTTCTTATTTAATTTATTTATTTATTCTTCTCAAGATAATCCGTTCTAAATAAAGCCCAATCTGAAATTAAGAAAATAATAAACAAGAAAAAATCTTATTAAAGATTAACTTTCCTTAGTAGATTTCATCCTGAAATTTCTAATCTCATCCTATTCCGTGAGTGAAGATATACCATTTGCCATTCGTAACCGTCCAATAGGATACATAAATTAGGATTTATCGAAATATCCTTCTATTTGTCATACAAATGGGATATAAACATGATTTACGGATACTAGCAATGTATTTGGATAATCAGAACTAAATATATATACATGGTACTAATCTTCTTGGATCTTCTAAGATTACGTCTGAATCCATTTGATAGATACGAAATTTAAAGTCTTTACCATAAATACTAGATGATTTACTGGACGACCTCGATGGCGGGGCGGGTTCGATTCCCGCTGCGGGAGAAATGTTTGAATGATCTGCAAATATTTCTCGAAGGAGCCTTTTAGGTACACTTCTTTCACCACACTGGTTCGAACTAGTGAGAGTAGTAGTTCCATGAACAAATATTGCATTGTTCATTATCTGTGTTAACGGTGAACTAATATTCAACATTAGTTTGTAGAGGGTAAAGTTTGTAGCTGAATAACTGGTACGAAGTCGCGGGCGGGAGCTAGTTCATAATTATATTATAAACATTATTTGGTTATTTATTACCAACATATGTACATCACTGTGTACTACATATACCCAAAATACTTCTTAAGAGTAGAGAAATAAACTGTTCAAGTGCGAGTCTAATTCGCACGTGAAGGGTTCCGTACCACCGTACATGTAAGTAAACATTGGTTCATATAACGGCACACACTGTGTGTAATACGGTTCATGAGATACAGCCCGCTGATACGGACGAACGGACGAACAGACGAACGGACGAACGGACGAACGGACGAACGGACGAACGGACGAACGGACGAACGGACGAACGGACGAACGGACGAACGGACGAACGGACAAACGGAAAACATAGTGGTCCACCATTACAATATAAACAAAACATAGTAAAATATTCTGCAAAACATAAATGTTTTTCCAACACAAACAGACAAACTCATCAACCGACGCAGGCTTCGGAAATACGAGCGTTACCGTGCACTTAGCACTAGTTGCTGACGTCGCCGAGACTGCAAGAGTATTGCAAATGGCCAGTAACTTGCATCTACTGATCTGTGCTTCATCATGATCTCAATGGGGCGTTATGGGCGACTGACCGCCCGAGGTACGGCTTCGATTCTCACGGCATTGTTAAGTTCAAAATCGGACATGGCTATGCGGTCGATAGTATTCAATAATTTTGGAGCTATTGTGAAAACACCTTATACATAATATGCTCAGTTGCTTGTTTCGCCGGAGAGGCAAATTGTCAAAGAAGTATTTATTTACGAAAATAAAAAACCCGGCCGCGTAGAATTTAGGTTATAGTATATTTGCTATATTCGATTTTTAACAC
This sequence comes from Scotopteryx bipunctaria, assembly GCA_949320045.1. Classification (NCBI taxonomy): domain Eukaryota; kingdom Metazoa; phylum Arthropoda; class Insecta; order Lepidoptera; family Geometridae; genus Scotopteryx; species Scotopteryx bipunctaria. The sequence goes on along the minus strand of OX439459.1, from coordinate 1,525,390 downwards.
TAAACTTGATGATGATGATTATGATGAATTTGAGTCTAACCCCCGAATACTCAAACGCGACTCAGAGTTGAGCACGTCTCAGCTCACGGTTTTTTGACAGTTTCTGATGAAAATCTGTCAAAAAATCATCATTTGAGACGTGCTCAACTTTGAGATGCGTTTGGGTATTCGGGGGTAAGTTTTAGTTCATTAAAAATGGTTTCTTATAGCCGCCATATTGGATGTTTTACACTTTAGTATCAAAAAAGTGTCATGGGCCATATCATACCCAACACTCTTGTTATCTGGACGAATCCAACGATATATTATTTGTCAAGATTCGTCCAGCCTTTTCCACATACACACCATTCATACATATTATGTTTACATACAGTCCAGACACATTTATCTTCTTCTTTGCAGTCGGGTAAAAAACCTAATTCATGACTATCCCAAAGCAGAGTTATACCTACTTATTTAGTTTTATGACGTGTCCAAATGAATCTCGTGGTTTTAACTTTTGACTTTTTGGTTTGGTTAAGGGGATCTTTGACATGTCTCAATATTATAATTTGGTAAGTTTTATATATATATATATATTTATTTATTTTATCTTATTAGTTTAGTAGGTATAAATTCACTATTGTTTCGTTACTGCCGTCCTTATCTTTCAAAGCTATGTCCTGTCCATCCAAAGGTTGCCTGGAAGAGATCGCTCTTAGCGATAAGGCCGCCCATTGTAAATCTCATTGTTCTCTTGTGCCTATTTTGTTTTATTTTAATTTTATCTGATGTGTTTTACAATAAAGTTGTATTGTATTGTATTGTATCACTCTGAGATATATTACAAGCCCACAATGGAACCTTTCAAAAATGTGCTCAGTTTCTATATTATACTAACAGGCTAGGGATGAAAGATACCAGAGAGATTACAGATAAGATAAAATTATGACGTTTTTTGATACTTACATTACATAACAAATACGACATGACAGTTTCATTAAGAACATCATAGAAGGGAAAGTGGAAGGAAAGAAAAAGACCTAGGATTATCTGAGCCAAGTGAATAAAAAGGCTGCCGTATAAAAAGGTCAAGAAGGCTGCCCAGGAAAGAACTGCGTGGAGAAAGATGCTTCAGTTGTGCCAAGTGTTTAGTCCCTATGGTAATTTGATTACCATCGATCGTTAGTATAATAATGGAAACCGAGTGAAAAAAAGGCTGTCTAGTGTTTCGAAGACGTCAGAAACGAGTGCTACGGGCACGAAAGCTACGGATCACAGAAATGCTATTTCGTTTTTATTAAAGTTTGAAAAGCAAATAGGAAGGCTTCGAACTAACTTTTAGAATTTTTATAAGGAAATAAATCTTTCTAAGATACGGCCGTAGTTATTTAGCGGAAGTAATTGAACTCTCTATGTGGATACCGTCTCGTCTCCTCGTCTATGTGGATGAGAAAATAACAGCCATATTTTATTTTATGCACATCCATCAGCTTCTTGGATAGTTCCTTAAAAAGAAGCCGCGTCTCCGGAACCAGGGGTCCTAAAATTTCCACTGCAAAAGGCAGAATCCATCACCTATGGGGTGCATATTTCTGTCTTTTTTCATATATTCACTCGTGTGGTACCCGGATAAAAAATAGCCTATATGTTAATCCAGTACATGTACTATGTATATGCCAAGTTTCATTTAAATCCGTTCAGCCGATAAGGCGCGAAAGAGTATCAAACATCCATAACAGACGGCCTAGGTGGCGTGGCGGGCGATTGCTCGGAAGAGACGCAAGAGGCGCGGGTTCGATTCCCGCTGCGGAAGAAATGCTTGCATGTTCTCTAAATATTTCTTCCGGGTCTGGGTGTTGTGGTACCATGGTACTCGTAGTTTCTGATACCCACGACACAGTGAATCCCAGTGTGGGGTCAGGACTATGTATGTGACTGTTGGGTGTTATATATTTATACATCCATACATACAAACTTTCGCGTTTATAATATTAGTAGGATGGTTCAGAATTGTGTGAAAGAGGATATGTTTAAGAAAGGAGTGAGTACGAAGATGACGACTGACAGAGGGGAATGTAAGAGGAGAACATGCTGTGCCAACCCCACATAGAGTGGGGTAAGGGCAGGGAGATATCGAATTCCGCGATCCATTGAATCTGAGCAACATTCAATGGATCTTACGTTGCGTTCTTTTGTTTTCGTTTTGACAGATGCCAAAAACGGAACGTTTTGAATTTTATTGCCTTTGGTAAGTAATTATAATTGGAATAGCGTAAAATAATATCTATTCATTCTAAGAGCACGCGAGAGAAAATAGCCAGAGTATAAAAAAACCCTTTTGAGAACAAAGAAACTAAAAATCTATTTTGATCTGCAAGATAGATGACTGTAAAATATAGGTATACACAACAAATTTGTGTTGCCGACTGGCTGGCACACGACGCCAAAGTATTACGAGTGGACTACTAAAAGCGCCGCTTGTGGTAATGTCAAATTTACAAAAACAAATGTCATTTCCCTACCTTATGTATTGTTCAAATAACAATAAAATAAAGCCACTTTATTTTATCAAGTGTACTAAACAGTATAAGGGAACAAACACAAAAATTCAACATAAACAAAACAGGGCATCCTGCTTGTATATAATAAAAGCAAAAAACATAAATAAAAAGCCTTTCCAGTTCTCGCACTTTTTTAATATTTCCGCTGTCAGTTGGAAAATGCATGAAAATAGCAACTGAATACCAAATGTTAGTATTCGCTAAAGTGCATTTAGAAACGTGATGTCTAAAAGAGCATTTTATTCTGTTAACAAAAATAAAAAGATAAATAAGAGAAAATCTAAACATACAAATCTCCTACGTTGCTGACTGACTGGAACAGGAAATCCTAGTGGGGTCAGGACTATGTGTGTGACTGTTGGGTGTTATTTATTAATTTATATTTAAAAAACACAGCAGATTATCCTCTTCAATTTGTAGACTCGATACTTTGACATGTGTCAAATATTCCTTCTATGCGATCTACAAATAGTTACTAGTGACAGACGTCAGAGTTGAGCCCAGATCAAAATATACCAATATTAAAGATATCTCACACCAAAAAATACGTCAAACTGTCTGAGTCCAATCAAAGGATAAGCCGGAATATTTTTTCCTTAAGGTACAGGTATACTGCAACGATGTAGCATGATAAAGAGCATGCTCAATTGTAACATGCTAAAGATAAGATCATATTTGCTTAGATATTAGAAATTACTTCTCTGCTGGACTGGGAGTAACGAAAAAACAAAGAATGCGTCCAGCTGCTTCTCTTCCCGAGCATGTCGTGAAAGGTGACTAAGGGGTAAGCATTGACCCTGACATGATGGACCGTTTATATGGGCGATGGGATGTTCCCCTGTCAACATTGTTCACCATATTCATCATGGGACTTTGAATCAGTAGTGGCTGCAAGTTTTCATTATGAACTTGTGGAGCTGCTCACCCCATTAGGGATACGGGCGTGATAATATGTATGTTTGAAATACTAACAAGGCGGACTAGAGCACTCTTAATAAACATGCTAGTTAGTAGAATTTGCTTAAAACTAGCATGCTACTTAGCATGGTGTGATTGTGCCTTTATTCTGTTTGATACGTATACGTTTGACAACGCCACCTACAACTCACGCGGAGGTAACGAGCCTTGAACGAGCTGTCACTTCTCTTCCAATGCTTCGATGAAATTTCAATAATCACCGTCCACATGAAAACCAACCCTGCACGGTGGAAATAACGTTCATTTTCGTATGGGTTAAAGTTTGAGGATTCCCTGTCAACTATTTTTTTTTTTAGTTTTTACTGAACGGTTATTTATAGTATGTTACCAAATTTTTTTGCGGAGGTATTTGGCATGTTTTAACGTCTACTGTATTAAATTTGTTCAACGGATATTAGACTTAGAACATATTTTATTATGGTAGCGGGCATACGAGCAAGCTGTTCTTCTCTGTCGCTGTGTACGATGGCGGAACACTCCCCATTGTAAATGCGGTAATGCATAGGGATGTAACAACTCCTCGCACCATATAAAAAAAGTTTAAGAGAGAACTTATAAATAAGAACAGAGATGGCATTATAATGGTTGACGACCTCTGGCGAGGCGGGTGAGTGCTCAGCTGACGCGCAAGAGGTGTGGGTTCGATTCCCGCTACGGGAGAAATGTTTGTATGTGTTCTACAAATATTTCTTCTGGGCCTGGGTGTTGTAAGTATGTATTTACAAAAAAAAGTATATAAGTATTCTATCAGCCATCTGGTGCCCATAGTACAAGTTTTGCTTAGTTTGGGGCTAAATGGCGCTCTGTGTGAAATGTCCACAAATATAAAAAAAATGGTTGGGCCAAGGGTACAGAGTTGAAATTTTCACAAAGCGTGTAACTTGCCGCTATAACAACAAATATTAAAAATAAAATAAATAAATAAAGAGTGCCCCAGACAAGAAATATTTATGTGCGTATACGATACCAATGTTTTTGCGAATAAAAGGTTATATTGTATGTTCAATTTACGGTCCACAATCTTGACGTAGGACGTTTATGGAATCAGTTTGATACATTTTTATTACGAGTAGCTAGTGTAGGCGTGGCTCGCGTTCTCATCTCATCTAAAAATCCAAGGTATCAATCTTTTTTAGGTAAAAATATTCGGGATACGATAAAATATTCGGATACGAGGCGTAATTCAGTTATCTTACGGTTATGTGGGCGTCAAATAAAACTGAACGTTGTAGATTGATTTACGACCAGGATTTTCAGGTGGCTTCTGATAGTTTAACCATCGATTGAGAATCGATTTGAAGGATTTTATCCTTTTGATTGTTATTTGTTGATGGAGTTTTCTATATGATTGTGTCTAGTTCTGTGTTTTTTTCAGAGGGTTAACCTACCTAAGTTTGTAATGCATAACATCTTGGATTTATTTATGTTAATTTAGTTATAATTAAATGGTATAATGGTCTAGTTATAGTAAATTATGGTGATCCGTGACATGACAGCATGCAACGTTTTCGAGGACGATGTCATGGAGGAGTGCAAGGAAGGCTGAATCCACCACCATATGGGAAGAGAGAGAGAATCTGTTTATAATTAAATAAGAAAATAGGTAGGTTTAACACTCACATCCCTGTTAGAAATAATTAAAAAAAAATATTGGATTCAAATTTTTTATTATTAATATCTACATTAAGTATTTATTTCTATATTGGGGACCAATTTTAGAAATTTGCGTATAGGTGTTGCGTAGGCGATTTCGTTGCGTGAACCTAAAATATGTATATTACTTTTTTCATTACTTTTTTTTTACAACAATATGTCGAAATGTTATTCCAGGTTGTGACCTGGAATAACTAGTTTCATTCAAAGTGTAATTGAAAGCCGTCTTTACGCCATGACGTTTACATACAAACATACTCAACCCACTTTCTCTCAAGCTTTTTGACCATGAAAATGAAAAAAAATGAAAAATCAAAAAATATGGCCGCTATATCAGTACTCTCAATCGTAAGGAAACTTAAGTACCTAAAAAAGTTAAAACATGCGTGTCATGTGTACGAAAGGAGCCTTTTAGGCGCACTTTAGATTGTCTCTGACACAAGTTTTTTAATGTATCTCAGTGTGCGAATCAATGCAAACTAAATATCACATAAAAATAAAATCGAGTACCGCTTTTAGAACTCGTTCAAACTTAACTAAACTTAACAGAACTGAAGTAACAGTAAAACAACAGTACGTCGTTCCACTTTTATATACTTAGCTCCAACTTGACTATAACTTAGCTAGGGCTGGCTTACTGGCTTTGTTTGCGCAAACTACTTACAATGACAGACCAAAGATTCCAAAGCGCTGCGTTGTAGCGTTTTTTTATTTGTGTATTACTAGTACTTACTACTAGCGCGTACCTTGAGTGCTCATGGCGTAGCTTGCTTAGACGTTCTTAAAAAAAGTAAAGTTTTCTTGACGTTCTTGATTGATCGTTGAAGTTAATCAACGTTGTGCGCGGTCACAATTATGATGGGTGACCGCAAGTGGCATTACGAGCCGAGCGCTTCCGTGCTTCGGAGGGCAAGTTAAATTCTCGGTCCCGACTTTTGTGTCGTTAAACCATGATGGAGGCCTTTAGACCTAACTCTAGTTTGTTTAGTTCCTCAAAGTGAAAACACGAAAAGAGAAAAATAATACGATTCAAAAAAAATTGAAAATCGAGGATTTGAGAATGTTTTGATCAAGATCCCGGGGACCCTACCATGTTTTCAGATGAGTTTTACTGTGACGGGTAAAAAAACCGTAGGTAGTAAATTAATCTGCCATATCCAGAATCTTTCTAAATGGGATCTGCCCTTTCCCGAACAAAGGTTAAGATGGATTTAAATAAAAACCGGTCAAGTGCGAGTCGAATTCCTACATGAAGGGTTCTGTACCATTGTACCTACATGAAGGGTTCTGTACATGTACAAAAATTTGTTTTATTTTTATTATTTGTTGTTATAGCGGCAATAGAAATACACACTCTGAAAATTTCAACTTTCTACCTATGAGTAACAGTCCACTGACAGACGGTTGGTCGGACGGACGGACAGCGAAGGCTTAGTAACAGGGTCCCGTTGACACCCTTCGGATACGGAACCCTAAAAACTGACCCAGCTACTGACAAATACCGCCAATGAAATTTTGTTAAGAGAAGAGTTTATTTTTTGCTTATTTCCATATTTGTCAACGTTTGCTGGCATCGGCGATCAATCAACAATTCTACTCGTCACTACTTTTGAAACAGTGCGCCTGAAAGGCTCCTTTCGTAGACTAGACAAAATTTCGAACTATTTTAAACTTTAGAATTACGTTTAAAACAGCAGAGCACTCGTTACTGACGTACCTAACGCAGCGTGATAGCGCAATTGAGTTGCAGAGTACGCGGCGCTTACACTCGACATGCAAATCGTACTGACCTCAATTTCAAACGCAAAATCGCTTCCTGAACTGACAATACAGGTATTCTCAGAAACTGGCCTTCGCACGCGGCTTCGCTCTTTTAGTGCCTAGAAAGTTGCCTGTGACACTGACGAGCACGCATGAAGAATGTGATAATAGGGAATAAAGAATGTGATAAGAGGGAATGGAGAATGTGATAAGAGGGAATGAAGAATGTGACAAGAGGGAATGAAACGAGAGTAATACGTCAGGACTGGCAAATGGAGATCCGTGATTCCTGCCTACCCCTACGGGAATCAAACATGATGTTATGTATGTAACTCTTCTGCCCATAAGCTATCTCTATGCAAAAAACATGTTGATTCCTTGTGAAAGAAAAAAAAACTAATCAAAAACAAACCGTTCAAGTGAGAGTCGTATGACCAACTCTTGTGACGGAGTTTTTAGGCCGCCTAAAAGCCTCCATCATGGTTTGACGACTTAAAAGCCGGGACTGACAATTTAACGGGCCCTCCGAAGCACGGAAGCGCTCAGCTCGTAATGCCACCTGCGGTCACCTATCCCAGTTGTGACCGCGCACAACTTTGCTTAACTTCAACGATCAATCAAGAACGTCTAAGAAAGCTACGCCACGAGCGCTTCTAAATTCAACTTCTAGAGGACGCAGTAGAACATGAAGATTGTATGGATAAAATTCAATGCGTGAAAGTCAACTGGTGTTTTTTTACTTTTGAATAACAAATAAAACTTCCAACTGGTTAAGGATCAGTAACGAATGATATCATTTTCGTTCTCGAGTTTTCCTTTACGAAAATACTATATCTATTTTCTTTTCAGTGAGATTTTTATCGCACTAAGCCTCCAAAGCCTTTGTTTGCAAAAAACGGCCACCGTCATCTTTATTGAAAAAAGAATACTTATCTAAACCAAAGTTTACTTCTCTGCTGGACTCGAAGTATAAAAAAATGGATGCGTCCAGCTGCTTCTCTCCCCGAGCATGTCGTAAAAGTCGACTAAGGGATAGTATCCTCTCCAAAATGATGGACCACTTATATGGGCGATGGGCTGATCGTCTGTCACCATGGTTCACCGTATCCATCTTACACTTTAAATCAGAAGTGGCTGCAAGTTTTCTTATGTTTACTTGTGGCTCTGTCCACCCCATTTGGGACATGGGCGTGATATGTATGTATTGTAAAGTATTTATGCTAAGTTTTAAGTTTGAAACTTCAAGTTTTTTACCCCTTTTTTAAAAATCATTTCAGTGTACGTCTGCGTGCTATAAGGAATGCACCTGCCTTAGAACATAATTTTCGCTAATTATTTATAATCATAAAGTTATTTCTAGTAACTTAATTCAACATTTCTGGCACTTCGGCAGCCGTTGCCTCGGTATAAAAGAAAAACAAAGATTTCGTTTTATCTTTTAAACGGTACAGAGGGAAAATAACTGAAATTTCATCCCCCATCCCCACAGCCGATGCAACGATGCCTTTGGACATACTTTTGATGACGTTCAAAGTAATGTAAACAATCATGTAATATCGTAATATCTGGATTTAGAATTGCATATTACACATTATAACATAGTATTTACATAATTATAAGAACACTCTTTAATTATAACAGGTGACTTATCGATGTTTCGAAAAATTAGACACCGATTTTTGAAATTCATATATCCCTCTTATAATTAAAGAGTGTACTTATAATTATGTAAATACTATGTTTTAAATACTTCTTGCTATTGTTACGGCATATTTTATTCGGAATTGTAATAATGGCTCTTTATGATTAAAGCACAATATTGTTTTTACCAACTTAAATTAGGCTATTGGTATATTATGTATCAGAGTTATGAATTATAATCACCCGTATAAAAATATCTATATTATACTTAAACATTATAAGACCCTAATGTTATTAATGATGTTATTTATGAAAAACTTGTAATTGGATGCGATTTTTGGATAATACATTTTATAAGAAAAATGGGATTCCAGAAAATATTATTGTTTAATAACTGGTGTAGTATAACGACGAATTTTCTTCTGCCGTAACTGGTTACAAAGCTCCGGTTTCGTATGCGCCCGAAGGGGTTTAGGGATTATATTACGGACGTAAAATAACGGTAACCGCTTTGAAAAGACCAGGTCTTCGCCAGGATATGTTATCATGATCGCAATGACGCCTCCATCAAGTAACACGAAACCTTTTAAGATACGCCTTGAATTAGGTCAGACAGGCGTTTTAGTTTTACTGTATGTATGTGAATGCTAGTTTTTGATAACGACTTTGCTCGCGTGGTACCTGTCCAAAAAGCAGTCATTCTGCCATGACCCTCTTAGTTTTGTTAACATTGGATTATTTCAAATACAAAATGATAACGAACTTAGAGGTTCACCAAAGCTACGGAGTTCAAGACTGTTCAAACAGACGATGAGTGACGCGCCTAAAATAATCTGCTCTATGCGAGGAAAACCACGGGCGTTCCACTAGTAAAACTACCAACATCCAAACAATTTCACAAATGAATAATGTAGAAGGATTATTGTATAGGCAACTTACATGAGTTCGTCAAGTTTATTATACATCAAGTTGTATTGTTGCTTGTATGTAACGGATTTTGAAGTAACTTTATACAGTGGGGAACTTATACTTGATTCCGTTGGTACGTGATTGAACACCCCCATTCAAAGGGCCCCAATTCTAAAGTTAACAACATCTTACTTCTTACTTATATTATAAAATTGAAAAGCTTTAGTTTGCTTGAAATTACCGGCGTAAAGTTCAAAACGCAACGATAGCGCGTACTAACTTTACCTGTGCTGCCATCTAGTATTATTATAAATGCTAAAGTTTGCAAACATTTTTGGATATTTGAATGTTTGGATGTTTGTGCCTCACGCCTAAACGGATTTGAATGAAACTTGGAATATACATGGTACATGTACTGGATTAACATATAGGCTAAATTTTATCCGGGTACCTAGCGAGCGAAGCTGCGGGCGGCAGCTAGTTTTCTATAAAGCACATTTCGTATCGTGCTATTTTCTGATACGTAATACCTACGCTGTCTACCGTTATGTATCTGCCAAAACTAAAACAAAAGAACTCATAGTGCGTTCTATCAAACGTTGCATTTCCACCAGTAACAGTTTACACAGTTTTGCCGGTGTACGCTGGCAAACTACAACTACAACTGAAGCGCTCGTGGCGTAGTTTGCTTAGACGCTCTTGATTGATCGTTGAAATTAAGCAACGTTGTTCGCGGTCACAATTGGGATGGGTGACCGCAAGTGGCATTACGAGCTGAGCGCTTCCGTGCTTCGGAGGGCACGTTAAACAATCGGTCCCGGCTTTAAAGTCGTTAAGCCATGACGGAGGCCTTTAGACGGCCTAAAAACTCCGTCACAAGAGTTGGCCACTAGCTCGAACTTAGGTACTTACTACAGCAAAAGTTCGCGCACTGTTGGAGTTATGCACAAAATGTTCGTCAACAAATGTGACGGACATAATGTTGGTGGAATCCTGCCTTAAGACCCATTAAAGAGCGCGATCGGGGCACAGCGAACTTACAAATATAAGTAGAACAGAATTCAATTCAAAATCTCATTTGACATAACTAAGGCCCTTTGAAATGCTTTGTCATTTTCAGGTGACATTAGCAATGTGTCAAAATATTTCAAAGGGCCAATGAAGGAAGTGTCAGGAAATGTAGATTAAAACAAAGTCAGCCAATTTGCTACTGGATTATAAGGTATAAGCATATCCGCGGCTTCATTCGCGTCATTCTTCCAGGTCATAAATTATAAATAAATAACACCCAACAGTCTTATACATAGTCCTGACCCCACACTAGGATTCCCTGTGTCGTGGGTATCAGAAACTACGAGTACCATGGTACCACAACACCCAGACCCGGAAGAAATGTTTGCAGAATATGCAAACACTTCTTCCGAAGCGGGAATCGAAACCGCGCCTCTTGCGTCTATGCCGAGCAATCGCCCGCCATGCCATCGAGGCCGTCGTTTACTCACGCTCGCAGCAAAAAGCGATTTTGCTGTGAGTTTGCGAGAAAAGCATCTTTTTCGTGCTGGAGCGGTGAAAAAATATTTACAAAGTGACACTCAATATTTGTGTAAGGCCATGTCGTGGGCCTTATTATGGGGTCCAAGAGGCCTTACTTAGGAAGGCTATGCTAATGGCCGACCCGGGCCCTTCTATCCGGTGCCGGAATTTGGATATGTCGTATACTTCCGGTATGCTAGCCAAGTTTAGGGAGCTGGTCTTCTATGTACTCGTAGATACTAAAAATAATTTTCTATGGCTTTTCTTAAATAATTTATTTTTAATAAAACTCCTTGGTGCCATCCTATAGAAACTAACTGGTAGTTGGCCTTTAGATATGTCAAGATGTCAGTGGCCATCGAAAGATCGACACTTTTTTAAACAAAATTGAGTAAGAAAATAAGGTTGTAGGTTGTCATTTAAAAATTTTATTTTACGCGTTTTCAATATTCTATAAACTTGAAAAGTATAAATCCCTCAGACATAAAACTTATATAGGACTATCTTTTGACCATTTTCTATACATCACTGCAAGAATCATCGAAATCAATTCAATAATTGGCGGAATAATCCCGTAACAAACTTCAAAAATATAACAAACTTTTTCAAATCAATTATAAACAAAAAACCTCTTCAATAATTAATTAAATAACTTCTAAGTGTTATTCTATAGCAACTAACGTTAGTAGGTGTTTGTTTTTACTATGCTTACGCAAACTCAGTAATTTTGCTCAGTAGGGATAACACTGACCACACTCTTTCGATTAAAAAACTAATGTAACATCATCCTCAAAAATTGTTACTACATTCTGTTAGTGATATTATTTTTAGCTTTACTTTTTTCTTCATCCACCGGCTATCAGACCTTGACAATGTCATCGGTCCATCGGGTCCTACACCTAGTTTTCCGGTCCAAGGCCTTTTAGACATAGACATAATAATAAAGCCGTTTATTCAGACCAACAATAAATTTATATCTTACTTAAGTATCTTAATAATTATACTATTTTTGGTATCTGTGCCCTTTGGCATAGTCCTATCGCTCCTATCCTATCGCCTGCAATTATTGTCCACAGCTTTCCTCCTATATCCTCGATGTCGTCATTCCATCGTTTGTATTGCCTGTTTGTCTGTCAACATATACAGACATAGACATATACAAACATCGTTTCGTATCGAAAGGACATTTAAGCAGAACGTCCTATTAGTAGAACGTCCTAAAAGCAAAACGGCATATTAGCATAACGTCCTATTACATATACATGACCTAGTAGCAAATGGGCCTAATATCAAAACGACATGTATAGTCTCGTACACGAGAAAATGAACATGAAAAGAAACTGTACACAACAACATATACAAAAAACAGACTTATTAAACACACAAAATAACTCAATTATTATTAAAATTATGTTAGACCTTCACAATGTGGATTATGTTAGAGATAAGCACAATGAGTATTAGAGTATGCACAATGTGGAACGCTGCCATGTACAGTTGGGCGAGAAGTCCTGAGCATGTGCAGTGAACGAGTTCACTGCACTGATTTTCAGCCAAGGGCTCGGACGACGCACCTTTACTCAATCCCTTAAGAACCTTTGAAAACCCCCTTTTTAGCTATTTCTCATCAAAAACTATTTAAAAAGTAACAATAGTAATTTTCTATGTGGGCACAAACCCTCCCGTCATGTCCACCCCTTCAATCTGAGCATTTTAATTTCCACCCCCCTCTTGTTGCACCCCCACTATGCGTCTCATCACGACGCAATCTAGTTCATTACTACAACATAATAGAGGGCAACATTCCCAGCCGAGTAGGGATGTGGCTTTTATACTTTTTATCGAAATTTATTTACAACTAGCTGCTGCTCGCGGCTTCGCTCGCGTGGCACCTGGATAAAAAATAGCCTATACAAGTATGTTAATCCAGCACATGTACTATATATATTCCGAGTTTCATTCGAACCCGTTCAGCCGTTTAGGCGTGATTGAGGCACAAACATCCTCATCCTTCAATGATTATGCTCATAATGCTTTCCAGCAAATCTTCATAGAACAATATATTGAACTACCAAGTTTTACACAGATTGGATTATCAGTTCGAAAGTTATGCTCTAATGAACATATTCACAAACATACAAACATACAACGCCAAATCGCCCAAGTTGTCACAGATTCGCTCGCTCGCTTCGCTCTATTCGATCAAGAAGTTATTCGATATAATTACTACTACTCGTGCAATGATAAAGTTCATTATTACAACATAATCTGAGGGCAACAATTCAAGCCCGGTAGAACTGTGACTACTATACTTTTTATCGATAGTTATATACTATAGTTACTATACTTTTGTTTGATAATAATAAAATGCCTCGCTACTTTGTCCGTGTTGGATTTCGTTTTCAATCAAATTTCATCTTCCCTCTGCGTTCTCTAGGAGTTCAATTTTGAAATACCTTAGTGCACCCCTAGATCATACATAGTTTCATGTTTCTAGAACTTATAGTTACGCTGCGCGTTAGTTGTTGGTCAGTCAGTAAAAAAAAAGTAATGTATGTTTTTGTATTAGAAACTGCTAGTACTCGTTCAATGATAATTATGAGTAAAGCATGTTTAGAGTCACTACTCTAGCAAGTTATGAAGTCGTGTCGTGACGTCATGGTTACTACACTACAATAGCTTACATACTTTGAGCTGGTATACCTTGTACCATAAGCAGAGTTACAAAAGTACACAGAGATTTGAAAGTATGAACTGCAGATGAGAAGGTTTTTTTAATCTAATAAGGTGTTGTGTACCGGCGCTTCCACGGGCGCTTAAGAGACACGACGATAATGCTGAACACGCCACATTTAAATCAAGTAGTTTAAGTTTTTATGCGTTTTTGTTGTTGCTATGGGCCATAGGTTGTATAAATAAATAAATAAATATTTTTGGACATTTCGAACAGCGCGATCTAGCCCCAAACTAAGCAAAGTTTGTATTATGGGCACCAGATGGCTGATAGAATGCTAATATATTTTTTTTGTAAATAAATACATTTGGGCGGCAGCGCGTCTGTGTCGGCCGAGGAAGCGTTGGTTCCGGAGAACCAGTTGCCTACTAACCCATTGCCTGGAACGTCACCGGATCGTTACCAGACCGTAACCGTCCTGGCACAAAAAAGCAAACAAAAAAAATTTTACCTACACCTTTGACAGGAGTTCGCTTTGCATTTTTGTTACATTACTGTCACACATACAAAGGCCTTTTACCATTATAGTAGATGATTTATACAGCGTCAGGAGGTAACTTTTTTACCTTCACTAACGGGACGCTGTAGTGCCCGGGACGAATTAAGATGGAGTAGGCTTGCCCAGCACCTATTCCATTTATTCCTATTCCATTCCATTACTGTCAGGTTCCGGAGGAACCCATAGCCTGCTCCTGGCTACTCCTTTCTCATATTTGCTCCAATTTCTCGGTAACGTGCACCAGACGATTAAGTTTAGTGTTGTTTAAAGAATTTATATCGATGGAATTAAGACATTCGCCCTTTTCCTTGTAATTCTGTACCGTGCGTGCTTTTGTAAATTGTTGGTTATTTTCGCTAAAGTGTTGTTTTCATTACAATTTTGTTTGGGATTTTGGGCGACAAGTGAAATACAGTTATGTGTGGGGATGACAAGTGAATAACCGTTTGTTGTTTAGAACTTTAGTGTTGGGACCAGTTTCTTTTGTACGTTGTCTCCCGTGGGCGTCTTTTTGGCGTCTACGTACCCAGTTTGGTAAAATATCTCAATGTGGTAAAAAAAATCTTAATTGTAAAAAAGCACTGGTGGCCTAGTGGTAGCGACCCCGCCTTCCGACTCTTTGAACCCACGACGGGTTAAAATCTGGTCGGGCACCACTGGATTTTGCTCTTGTGTGCTATACCAGTACTCTAAAACGGTGAAGGAAAACATCGTGAGGTCATGAAAATTAATTAAAAGGTTATTTTTATGCGGGTACCACGCGAGCGAAGCCGGGGGCGGCAGCTAGTATAATTATATTCTGAGCCAACTGGGCTACTTTACTAGTAAGTAATCATTGATGTAACTCCTTAGTATTAATCTTTGTAATGTAGCTGTTCCATTTGTCAATAAATAAATATAAGAGTGTTACAGTGACTGACCTGTATAGAGGATCTTTGTAATGTAGCTGTTCTTTTGCCAATAAATAAATAATAAATATAAATATTTATTTGTGGACATTTCACACAGCGCCATCTAGCCCCAAACTAAGCAAAGCTTGTACTATGGGAACCAGATAGCTGATAGAATACTTATATACATAATACTACAACACCCAGACCCGGAAGAAATATTTGCAGAACATACAAACATTTCTCCCGTGGCGGGAATCGAACACGCGCCTCTTGCGCGTAATATAAGTGTGTTATAGTGACTGACCTGTATAGCGGCTTGCCCCCCGCATGCCTGAACCACAGCACCATGTAGACGCGGTCCTCGTGGGAGTCGGGCTCCACGTCGCACGGCAGGCTGGCGCGCCGCCCCACCACAGCCTCCACGTCCATCGTGGATACTGGCACGAAGTCCACTGGAACACGAAGAGTTGGTTAATAAAACATACAGTAAGGCCTTTTACCATCTATGGTAGATGATTTATGCAGCGTCAGGAGGCAACTTTTACCTTCACAAACGGGACGCTGTAGTGACCGGGACGAATTAAGATGGAGCAGGCTTGCCCAGCACCTATTCCATTCGCTCAGCTTATTCGGCCTTGTCCACAAGAAAGACATGGTCAATATGTATGGAGCCGACTAAGCCGCGGGTTTCCTCGCGATGTTTTCCTTAACAGTTTGACAGTACTCTCAATAGCGCACATATATTTTTCGTACAGAAAAATCCATTGGTACAGGACTGAATAAATAATAATAATAATAAAACAAAGTCAATACATAATTCTAAGACATGGTCATGGTCTTTCCTGTGGATAAGGCCGACTAAGCTGAGAGGATGGTATAGGTTCAAGGCAAGACTACTATAAAAATCGTCGCAGGCAATGCACCATCCTGATAGAGTTAGCAAAAGATGTCTTTTAACGATTTATCATTATAATCATAATTAATTCAGAAAGGAGTGAATATAGAGATGACGGCTGTTAGAGGGGAATGGGAGAAGAGAACATGCTGTGCCGACCCCACATAGAGTGGGATAAGGGCATGATGAAATTTGCGATGACACCATGACACATTATGTGGATTTTTCACGGCGTAACGGCTGAACAGATTTGAAGGAAAGTTGGAATAAACACAGTCCGTAACCAACGTCCCGCTAATAGTGTAGGCAAAAGTTGCCCCAAAAGAATTTGATGAACATCTCTATTATGAAATTAATTAACAAACTCGCGTTGGCTGCGTATACCCGTAACATTGGCGGAGGTTCAAGGCCCATAAAGATATAAAAACATGTTCCCTGTACAAACATGGCTTATAACTCGTATTTTCTTTACAAAATATGAAATTAAACGTACGAAAATACCCACAAAGTACCCAGAGCGCTCACACTTGAGTGTTTCCATAAGAATTTTCCTCTAAAGGCTTTGCCAGACAGCGCGGTGCGGTTTTAATGAGTATCGGAGAGAACATCACGTATTCCCACCATTTTGTATGGTACCGGTTAATACCAGTTTTTTGTGGATACAAAAGTAACAACATCACAACTATTATTTATTTTTATAACTACGTGTCCCAAAGGTACTCCTTTGGGACACTTAGGCGTATGTACTTAGATCAAATCCGTGACGTGTTCAGGATAGGTGTAGTAGGTCAAGAGTACTAAATCGAAAAGCATGCTTGAAGAATGTGATGAGAGTGAATTAAGTGAGAGTAGTAGTATTTCAGGATCGTAGCAAATGAAGAACCGCTATCTCTGCCTACCCCTATGGGAAACAGGCGTGATATTATGTTATGAATATAAATGGATAGTTTCCGCTCATGGCTTTACTCTTTTGATACAAGTTCCAGAAAAATAAAAAATAACCTGTATTGTACCTGTGTTGGATGGAATGTCCTATGTGGGATGCCCACTCTACAAACTAGCCTACAGAGATTGGGGTGAATGGAAAAAGGGAAGAAGGCCTTTGCCAAGCAGTGGGATCCAGCTAATTAGATTAGATAAAACAGGTGTACAATGTAACTTGTAAATACCATGATCAAACTTAAGGTTTAAAATCCTTTTATTCCCCTACATAAGTCCGTTCCTATGTTATATTGGTGAGTGACAAAACCAAATAATGTAGCACTATGCACCGCAAGACATGACCAACCCTTTATAATATCTATCTTTCCATAAAATACCGCAGAATTTTTTTGACCAATATTTCCTGGTAGGTATACCACGCTTACACAAAGTGGTTTTATCTTGTTCCCTTTATTTACGCGTCTTTTATCATCTGTGGTGAATTTCCTTGAATAACATCAAGCTTCCATTGGCTGGGTAGGATTAAGTAGAAATATTGTTTTCAGTAAGTTAAGGCATTTACACCATATTTGATTAGTAAAATACTTAGCCTATGTTAATAACCTTATTTTAATTAATGACTATTAACATGTCACCTAAATTAACAATTGTATTAAATATTAATTAATAAAAACTCTAAAATAATTTGGATTTTTTTTAATTTTTTGGGCTGATCACCTGTCACCATGATTCACCATAATCCATCTTGGAACTCTTGGATCAGAAGTGGCTGCAAGTTTTCTTATGATTACTTGTGGCTCTGCCCACCCTGTTAGGGATACGGGCGTGATAATATGTATGTATTTATTTAGCAAAACGCATTACGTTGCATGGCAGTACATGCATGTTGATCCAGTGTCTGAGGATCGGGCTCGGGATCCTCAGACACTCCTCGGGATCGGACAGGAGGCTGGGAGCAGGGAGGCGACTGTTTTGCGCATGATGGCATGGAAGCCATCAGTGTAAATACTTTAAGAGGCTATCGTACCATCGCGTCTAAACAAATTTTGAAAGGGATAGCGCTACGGATTACCGGTGTATAAAAGAAAGACAGAGAGAGAGAACGCGCAAACTATTCACGCGTAATCAAATAACTCGCCAAATCAAATAATTGTCAATTACAAGAAAACTCCTAAATGAATAAAAAGCTGGTTTAAACAACTAAAGAAATAGTTATTACTTACCTATCAAAGTAAAACTCATCTGAAAATATGGTAGTGTTCCCGAGATCTAGAACAAAACATACTCAAAGCATGGATTTAACAAAAATTTTTTAATCGTATTTTTTTTCTTATCGTGTTCTCACTTTGAGTAACCAAAGAAAATATGTAAAAATTAAATTTTTTTTTGAATAAACCCCATTTCATTAACTAACAACAGAGTTCTGCATCGTATTTGGTGAGCGAATCCGCTACTGTACTCCCTTAAGATCATCTTAAAGCATTTAACTGACTGAAAACAAGTTTGCTCCCGTGGGAACTGATTGTAAATCTATACTTCAGCTAAACTGGAGATACAAGTTATGTAAACAAACCGTCGCTTATTTTTCTTTATCATGATGAAATCACTTTAGTTTTAGGCAAATAACCCCCGAATACTCAAACGCATCTCAGAGTCTCTGAGTTTTTGACAGATTTTCATCAAAATCTGTCAAAAAACCGTGATTTGAGACGTGCTCAACTCTGAGTCGCGTTTGAGTATTCAGAGGTAAATCTCACAACATAATTTTTTACACCTTGATTTAACTATTAGTACAAGAACGAGACGCTAAAATGCTCGGAATTATTTTAAATAGGGTAGGCTAGGCAACTACCTGTACAATATCCTCGTCACACCGTATTATCCACAGGGAAGACATGGTCAATACGTGCATAGCTGACCAAGCTACCAGTCCTACCAGTCGCGGTCACAACCTGTAATTTTGGAGGGGTTTACTAATAATAGAATCAGATTTTATTGCACAATACACAATTTTATTGCACACATTATAAAACAAATGGAAGCCTTCTAACCTAATTGGCATTGCTGCTGGGAGCAGAAAATTGCTTTTTATATTTTGTAAATTTTTAGAAGATCTTTCAATTTGACGTTTACTAGACCACAAGGTGCTCTCAAGCTTTTCCTTCCAAAATCCATTAAATATCGCCGACAATTACTTTTATTAATCAAATGTCATCGATCAAATGCAGAAAGCAAACTTTAAAACAAACGGAACGGAAAACGACAGCCATTTTCATTTCTTCCAGGACAGGTAGAATTGAAGGTAAATACAGATTTAATCTCGCACTGTTGCTATGCCAAAACCTCCTTTATTCTCACAATACTAAGGTTTACAATACAGGGGGAGTGTCGGAAGATATTCTGCCAATAAATGCGGGTTAGGACAATTTGTTACCCGTGACACATGGTCATAAAGTTTGGCGAGCTTGTACTGCAAATAGAAATAGCACATTTCAATTTCCCGATATAGACAATAGCAGTTTGTGTGTTGGATTTAAGTGCCGTGGCACACCGATAGAAATGGCTCACGTAGTTTCGTACTTTTCATTCTAACGTAGCAAGTACATAGGTACCTACCTAGCTAGCTACACACGACGAATACCTACTACCACTAGTTATTTCACTAATTCTTTTAAACCAATGTGGTGAAAGGATTTAAAGTGCGCCTCAAAGGATTCTTTCATTAACTTGACACATGTTTTCGAACTTAACAAGTTGACCACTAGCTCATACGAACTTACTTTATGATGTAGACTAGCTGCCGCCCGCGGCTTCGCTCGCGTGGTACCCGGATAAAAATAGCCTATATGTTAATCCAGTACATGTACTATGTATATTCCAAGTTTCATTCAAATCTGTTCAGCCGTTTAGGCGTGATTGAGGCACAAACATCCAAACTCACAAACTTTCGCATTTATAATATAAGTAAGATTGTTTACATGGTAAGGTATATAGGCTTTAGTCTTATTATCACGGGAACAAAGCCGCGGGCCAAAGCTAGTACTGGATATTTATAGTATTTGTGGAAAATATGGCTCCCATAGCAAGTGATGCTTTAGCGGCATGTGGTGTCGTGAGGGTGAATACTGAATATAAATTCCCTTCTGAGCTGTTCTGCAGTGCACTGATAAATTTTACTACCGTTTCGTAAGGAAAATCTATTTAAACCTTGAAATTGTTGTTTACTTGATTTATACTCAGGAGACAAGTTTAATACGTCATTTTTAGGGTTCCGTATCCGAAGGGTGCAAACGGGAATCTATTACTAAGCCTCCGCTGCCTGTCTGTCTGTCATCGGGCTGGATCATAAGACGGTTCTTAATGTGTTCTTAATGAAATTTTCACACAGTGTGTATATCTATTGTCGCTATAACAAAAGATACTAAAAATACCAGTGTGCGCTATACCAGTACTCTCCAACAGTGAAGGAAAGCATCGTACGGAAACCCGCGGCTTAGTCAGCTCCGCACGAATTGACCATGTCTTTCCTGTGGACAAGGCCGACTAAGCTAAGAGGATGGAATAGGTGCTGGGGCAAGCCTACTCCATCTTAGTTCGTGCTGGGCACTACAGCAGCTTCCCATTAGTGGCGGTAAAGTAAAAGTTGCCTCTTGATGCTGTATAAATCATCTACTATAGATGGTAAAAGACTTTAGTTAGTATACTCGTATGTATGTATTTAGAAAAAGTTTTTAAGTTCTTAAAGTGCTCACTACTACTAGTCGTGTCACTAGTTCTTTAGAACCAGTGTGGTGAAAGGTTTCGTGAACTTGACACACATGTTTCCGGACTTTTTAGTTTCTACGACATGCCGGTTTCCTCGCGATGTTTTGAGAGTACTGGTATTAGCGCATATAAATTTGTCGTGCAAAAAAATCCATTGATGCATAATCGGATCTGAGCCCGCGACCAGATCGGAAGGTGAGGCCGCCACCACAAGATCACCAGTGCTCTATATTGGGGCTATATAACAGCACAAAAAAAAAACGTGAAAAGCGTTTGTGGGTGACCCCAAAGTGTTCGACTAATTCGTGGTTTTATCCGTATTTTTCAAACAAAACAAACATGTATTATACCTCCATTCATAAACATTAGTTATGATAGAAAGAGGTATATGTCCCGTTACGGTCGCAATATTTCTATTATACGAAGGAAATTGCCCAATAATGGACTGTTTCATTGCTTCACCAGAAAGGGTGCGCCTTGAATTTTTAAAGTACCTAGTGTCAGAATCACGCTATTTTTATATGGATGAGCCGTAAAAGCCAAAATAAATAAATATTTGTGGACATTTATACAGCGCCATCTAGCCTCAAACTAAGCCAAGCTTGTACAACGGGCACCAGATGGCTGATAGAATACTTAAATACGTTTTTTTTGTGAATACATACTTAGACTTGACTATAACACCCAGACCCGCAGAAATATTTGTTGAACATTTCTTCCGTAGTAGGAATCGAACCCGCACCTCTTGCATCTTAGACGAGCATACGTCCGCCACGCAACGGTAGTACGTACATTGACGACCTCGGTGGCGTGGCGGGCGTATGCTCGGCTAAGATGCAAGAGGCGGCTTCGATTCCCGCTACGGGAGAAATGTTTGTATGTTCTGCAAATATTTCTTCCGGATCTAGGTGTCGTAGAATTATGTATTATAAGTATGTTCGAGTATTTACAAAAAAATGTAATAAGTATTCTATCAGCCATCTAGTTCCCATAGTACAGGCTTTGCTTAGTTTGGGGCTAGATGGTGCTGTGTGAAATGTCCACAAATATTTATTTATTTATTACTAGCTGTTGCCCGCGACTTCGTACGCGTGTAGTACATTATTTTGTTCCTTAAACTATTTTGGGTTTTCTACCTTGGGTTACAATATTGCAATTTTCTTACGGATCCCTAATTTTTTTGAAAATATATTATAGCCTATACTGGTCCCTGATAATGTTGTTTTCTATTAGTGAAAGAATTTTTGAAATCGGTCCAGTAGTTTCGGAGCCTATTCGTTACAAACAAACAAAAAAAACAAAAATCTTTCCTCTTTATAATATTAGTATGATTATGATATTTACACACGCATCTCGCACGCTGTGTGTGGCCGTAAGTCTCGCTTCCGCCGGCAGATGGCAGCTCACTATTAGACCAGACTCAATATGCACACGATCGCGCCTCACTTGCACTTGATACAGTCGCCGGCTAGTACTACAACCGTTCTAGGTCGATACAGTCCTATTGAATAGTTCCCGGCATCCAGAGTCTGTAATAATAATAACACCCAACAGTCACATACATAGTCCTGACCCCACACTAGGATTCCCAGTGTTGTGGGTGCTGTGACCCGGAAGAAATATTTTCAGAACATGCAAACATTTTTTCCGTAGCGGGAATCGAATCCGCGCCTCTTGCGTCTCCGCCGAGCAATCGCCCGCCACGCCACCGAGGCCGTCAATGTACGTCATGTGTACTAAACTACCTACTAATCGTGCACTAATTAATTTTTTTATTCGAAAAATTTAAAAAACGCCTCGAGAAAGAGGCCGTAATGCAGCCTTTTTGCGCAAAGCCTTTTTTTGTCGAGCGCGTTTGCAAAGTTACCCCAAGTCGAGTCACCGAACGGTGCCATGTTTTTGAAATCAAAAGGAGATATTTCATAGCAAGACTGGTTTATGTACACCTGACAAAAAAATTGAGAAAAGATCTGTGAATTTTAAAAAAATACTATACCCAACTCTTATTTTTTTTTTTAGCCTTCACTAAATTTAAATTATTTCAAAAAATTATTTAACACATAATTATTTGCAGAAAAATTTTTAAAATACACAAATGGCTTGATGTATTTCGACACTTTCATAATTTTGACAGATTAATTACGAATATTTCGATTCAGTATTCAGTATATTTATTCACAGAAGATATGGTATACATTATGTTCGTTCCACGCGAACGAGATGCAGCAGTTTTATATATTTGTCAAAGTCAACCGTTGTCAAAACATTCTATTAGTATTGTGTTAAAGCAATCGGAAGCGAAAAACATGTGAAATATTTGCTATGTGCCGCAGTAAGAGCCGGTTAGTGTAACAACTGTGTCAAGCATTCAAGTTGTATGCAAGCATGCAAGTTAGAAGCACTTTACTACCTTAATACATATATTTGGTGTTGGGACTCTACAAATAGTGGTACTCCGAACTTAACTTGTTTTTGAAGATTTTGTCTTCATATGCTATTTTTCACTGCACACGGCTTCGCCCGCGGCTTCGCTCGCGTGGTATCCGGACAAAAAGTACCCTATATGTTATTCCAGCAAACATACTACGTATATTCCAAGTTTCATTGAAATCCGTTCAGCCGTTACGGCGTGATTGAGGCACAAACATCCTCACATACTTTCGCATTTATAATATTAGAAGGATTAAAATCAAATTATCCATTTGTCATAAAATACCTATTTAAAATGTAATAAAAATGTCAATTGTACAATTATAATGATAGGTCAAACTTAAAATTAAGATAGTCGTCAACAGAATAAAAACAATGATCAATTAAAAAAAAAATTTAACTAGCTGCCGCCCGCGGCTTCGCTCGCGTGGTACCCGGATAAAAAATAGCCTATATGTTAATCCGGTACATGTACTATGTATATTCCAAGTTTCGTTCAGATCCGTTCAGCTGTTTAGGCGTGATTGAGGCACAAACATCCAAACATCCAAACATCGTCACAAACTTTCGTACTAGATGGCAGCACAAACGCGCTATCGTTGCGTTTTGAGCTTTACGCCGGTAATTTCAAGCAAACTAAGGCTTTTCAATTTTATAATATAAGTAAGAAGTAAGATATACAGGACCCGTGAACATAGCCGGGAATCATTGGATGAGATTCGCGAGGGATCGGAGAGAATGGCGTAATAAAGAGAAGGCCTATGCCCAGCAGTGGGCGGAGACGGGCTGAAATGATGATGATGATGATGACACAGGACCCTTCAGTTCTTTAATGTCACTTGACCATGACTTTCCCCTAATCCTCTCAAAGTCGTCAATCCATCTGGCAGGTGATCAGCCGACAAATATCGAGGTCGGCAAGTGATGCAGTGATGGGATCATTTACAGCTATGCAGGCGCGGTCGTAGCCTGAAATTTTGGAGGGAGTCACTAATATTAGAATTATGTCGAGTAAATCAGATTTTATTGCACAATACACGATTTTATTGCACACAAAACGAATGGAAGCCTTCTATTTTTATTGGCATCGCGGCTAGGGGCAGAAAATTGCATTTTTATATTTTGTAAATTTTTAGAAGATTTTTCAATTTGATGTGTACTATTTTTAGGGGCGGGGGGGGGTCATGTCCCCTGTGACTCTCCTCTTTGGACGCGGAGCTATGTTCAGTATTACTACTATTCTTAGTGATATCGCATTCAGATCGTATGTCGGGGGTGAAACAAGCTTTTGAATACCGCCTTGAGTGACGACCTATTCGCTTTCTCGTAAAACGAAACGGTCCCGCCAAATGACTTGCTCGATAAAGAGTTTAAGCTGCGGACTACTGACGCGGGAGGACGTGGAAAATAAGAAAAATAAAAACATCACATTGGTAGTTAATTGATTCGGACGTGACTTTGCTGAAGTCCATTTTATGATACCAAGGAAGAGGTTAAATCTTTGGTACTTAACTTTGAAATCTTTATAAAAAGCTTAGTAAAATACAGGTAAGTGAACCGCCCGCCCGCAATAAAAAAATATATTTTTTTTTAATTTCGGTCGTGGTAAAATATTAATATGAAAAATTCAACCAAAATGTTAAAAAAAATCCTTGAGATTGGCAACGCATCGACAACGCCTCCGATGCTGTGACGGTGACCTTTCTTAATCAGGTGGACCGTCTGCATGATTGTCTATTATTATATTTAAAAATATATGATGTTAAATAAAATCATTTAATTCAGTAAATAAACAAGTTGCAACCATATTCTAATAACACACAGATAAAAAAACATAAATTTAGTTTAATCAGTCGATATTTTTATATTTCTACTATTATAGATCATAGAGTTTTTACTGCATGTTCGCGTCGGTTCGAATGCAGCTTAAAAGTACCCTAATATACCTTTTTAAGTGCAAGAAGGTTACGTAATTTATTTTTCGTTGGTGTTTTTATTCAGTGGGAATTTTCGTTTTCGATATTTGAACTTATTTATTTAAGAACCTTATTAGAGTTGTACCTACTGTTTGTGCAATTGATGAAGCCTCATTGTGGGAGGTCAATGACCAGGTTTAGGGTCTCTGAATATACTCAGTTCCATTTCCTTTCCACTTTAAAGACTTTCATCACACCGGCACCGTTTCGGGAGAACTAGTAATGGTCTCGACCCCAAAAAGAAAACAAAATGATATGCAACCTTTTAAATGACTATCCCCCGAATACTCAAAAGCGACTCAGAGTTGAGCACGTCTCAACCGTGAGTTGTTTTGACAGTTTCTGATGAAAATCTGTCAAAAAACCGTCATTTGAGAGGTGCTCAACTTTGAGACGCGTTTGAGTATTCGGGGGTTAGGATGGTAAAGTTTGAGTTTTGAATGGGTACTATGGGAGAGCTGTTATTAGAGCTGTAAAATAATATCGAAGGATCTAAGTAATTTGGAAAAAAGATCTTTGCTCATGAAGCAGATAGATGATTTAGGTTCACCGCCTACTTCCTGCTTCCACACGTCGTCTCCAGACGTGGACCTGTACAGCAGGGCCACGTTATGGAACAGCCCTGTAATGGGGTAGGCAGAGCCACAAATACTCATAAGAAAACTTGCAGCCACTCCTGATTCAAAGTCTCAACATGGATAATGGTGAACCATGGTGACAGGTGATCAGCCCATCGCCAATATAAATGGTCCATCATGTTTACTAACTATGTATATTTCAAGATTATTTAAATCCATTCGGCGGTATTCATTTGAAATGTATATTTTTTAATTGAATCTAAAATCTTGTTACGGCGTGATTAAGGCAAAAACATCGTCACATCGTCACAAACTTTCGCGTTTATAAAATTAGTAAAATAGTCTAAAAGCACCTTAGCTACCTAGTTTTTTACCTTTTCTAGTATAGTGTGAAACTTCCTTATTATACCTTACCTAGTTTTTTTACCGTTTTCCTATTAATTTATAGTTTGTCTTTGTAAATATGAAATTAAAAGAGTTATTTTGGCTCCTTTTTAATTGGTTTAAGCTATAACTGTTCCCGGCGTTTTTCAGATATGAATTTTAATTGGACTTTGTTTGAGAACAAACAAGTTGGGGAAACTATGGATATAGCTAGCAATTAATTATCAAGGAGCTGTTAAAATACTGATAATAAAATGGTGGCAGGTTTGATTACCGAGTGTTTTTTTTTAACATTGCCATGTTATGCTGGATAAATTGGATGATGTGATATTATGATCACATATCATATTATATTACAATTTAGTAGACCCACGTAGATCCTTATTAGATCTAACATAGACCTGCCTCAACAAACGTAAATATATCGTTGACCTACAGTAGACCAATCGTAGACCCAACGTAGATCCATCCCAGACGTACCGGGCACTACAGCGTCCCGTTAGTGAAGGTAAAAGTTGCCTCCTGACGCTGTATAAATCATCTACTATAGACGGTAAAAGGCCTTAGTAATTCTACCATGGTACTCTTAGTTTCTGATACCTACAATATAGGGAATTCTGGTGTAGGATCAGAACTATGTATGTGACTATTGGATTTTATTATACGTTAATCAATAAACCAAAAATCTTCACCTTATTTATAATTATATTAAAACCATTCACTATTTCAATTAAAAGCGTGTAAGTAAAGTGTTTTAAATGGACGTGTAATTTCACTTAGCAAATGTCCTTAGCTCTTGTAGTTTGGCAACTGCTGTGCCATTGTACTCGTTTTCACATTAACTGATACAGGGAAGCGTATTTGCTACCTACTTAATAGGGATGTGCCTGGTGCATAGTTTAAAAATATCGATATCGATGTCGGCCTGTTGTAGAACCTAAAAAAATCGAAAACATGGGTGCACGTAAGGAGGCTTTAGGGGCACTTAAAATCCTTTCTCCAAACTGGTTCTAAACTAGTGTCATGACTAGTAGTAATGGTAGATCAATTATCTGCCACTAATGACCAAACAATATGATAAGGAGGTATTTTAATGAGCTAGATAATAAGTTCGTATAAGCTAGTAGCCAACTCTTGTGAAAGAGTTTTTAGGCAGCCTAAAGGCCTCCGTCATGGCTTAACGACTTGAAAGCCGGGACCGACAACTCAACGTGCCCTCCGAAACACGAAAGCGCTCAGCTCGTCATGCCACTTGTGGTCACCCATCCAATGAGCTAGATGAAAGATGATAAAAAAATATTTTGATGAACTTTTTGTGAGGAGTTCAGTAGTATCTGATAAGCTAGAGACTAGCTAATCGCCGACATATACGAAAGTAATGAATTTTTAGTATGTATTTAAAAACATTAAAACGTTCTAGATTTGAAGTGAGTAGCAATTTCAAAATTCAAACCTCACAGGTATAATCTTAGGAATATTTTGAATGATCGACAGTTGACATCCATTTCATCGACATTGTCCCAACACTAGTGCACTGTACACAACATCTTTGAATACGTAATACGGAGGGCATGTCTAATGCAATTTCGAGCGCTGATATTCTGCTTAGCTTCCGTCTGCATGTCTTGTGCCTTATCGATATTGTACAAAGAAACTACTGTGTTTTCAATTCATTGCAAAATACCTGTCCATCGTTGATAGTTACTAAGTCTTCATTTGAATCATACTAAGAAACTAAGGCCTCTAACCATTTATAGTAGATGATTTATACAGCGTCAGGAGGCAACTTTTTACCTTCACAAACGAGACGCTGTAGTGCCTGGGACGAATTAAGATGGAGTAGGCTTGCCCAGCACCTATACCATCCTCTCAGCTTAGTCAGCCTTATCCACAGGAAAGACATGGTCAATACGTGCGGAGCTGACTAAGCCGCGGGTTTCCTCACAATGTTTCCTTCACCGTTTGAGAGAGTTTGTTATGTATTTGAATCATACATACTTATACATATAGGTAGGAATCTAGTATAAACGGCCTCAGTCTAGACCTACTCATCCTACGACGTTTACATATTTTGAACTTATCAAATATTCACCATCGTTTATGATAAGTAAGTCATTATATAATTATCTTCTCCGCTGGACTGGGAGTAAAGAAAAAACATAGAATGCGTCCAGCTACTTCTCTCCCCGAGCATGTCGTAAAAGTTGACTAAGGGGTAGTATCCTCTCCAACATGATGAGATATAAGCAAATATTCTCAAAGAGGGTTGACGTCAGGCAGGCGGCCAGTCTTAACCTTATTATACTTCCAGGAAGAAAAAAATTGTGGTGCCTTCATACACCGATCACTCACGACCTTCTCAATATTACCTTTCTTCTGTCAAAAATTGAACCCAGTTTGATTGGCAAACGGGACATCAACAATCACATACATAGACTAGGATTCCCTGTGTCGTGGGTATCAGAAACTACGAGTACCATGGTACCACAACCCCCAGACCCGGAAGGAAGAGTTGCAGAACATGCATTTCTTCCGCAGCGGGAATCGAACCTGTGTCTCTAGCGTCTCAGCTGAGCAAACCCCCGTTACGCCACCGAGGCCGTCAGAGGAGCATGCCACATTTGCATACTCAGCACATCTATTCCATAAAAAGTAAGTGCTGAGAAAATGTGTAGAATCACGGTGGGAAAGTTAAAATCTTTATGAGCGGTATAAAACGTGATATTTTTATACATTTTATACACTGCTGTATGTTTTATGGTTTAAAAATGTGACTTATCTCTTCTGACTAATTTATCATCATCATCATCAATATGGAAATCAGTGAATATGGGATTCTGATAAAATGAAAATCTGTACAAATTGGAATCTGTAAACATGGTACAAATACCACTCTACCTTTGTCTTGCAATAAGATGTTCAACTTTTAAATGGTGTTACAACATAATATTTTTAGTACAGAAAAACCGGTCAAGTGCGAGTCGGATTCGCACACGAAGGGTTCCGTACCATCGGACATGCACAAACGTACATTATTTCTTTTTTATTTTACTTTTATTATTTGTTGTTATAGCGGCAATAGAAATACACACTGAAAATGTAATCGCAGCGAAAATCGAACCCGGTTCTCTTGCCGAGCACGCGTCCGCCATGCCACGGCGGCCGTCACTATATAATACCTACCCACTAATTACATTGTACCAACGTACTAATAATAGAACCAACTACGAGTCGTGTCACTGGTCCCGATTTCACCCTCTGCTGGCTTTGTCTCTTTTTGTCCTATTACTTAGAGAACACTGGTGGATTAGTAGTAGCAACCCCGCCTTTCGATCCTAAAGGTCATGGGTTCCAATAAAATAAAAATAAATCCTCTCCAACATGATGGACCATCTATATAGGCGATGGTCAGATCACTTGTCACCATGGTTCACCATATCTATCTTTAGACGTTGAATCAGGAGTGGCTGCCAGTTTTATTATGATTACTTGTGACTCTGCCTACCCCATATTTTCAACTGATGATGACTGAACATAAGATTAAAGTCAGCCTCAAAGAAGTTCTCAATATCGTAGAACCTATAACGGTCGTAAGACATTGTGTCAAGTGCTCGAAGAGCCTCATTCAGACGCACTTTCATCCTTCAAAAGAGATTTAAGAAAGAGAAAGAAAGATATAAAATAATTTATTGGCAACATAGGTACTCATAAAATGTACAGAAATGAAAAATTAAATGACAGAGCTAAGGGCAAAAAGAGGCAAAAAGAGGAGAAAATACAAAAACAGACCTAACCTACATAGCACATGTACTGGTTGCTCTGTCAATCAGAAAGAGTTGCCAAGAGGTCCTAACTCAGCTTTGAGTTACTTCACTTGGGTACCAGGTGAAGTAGCGCAGGTTTTCAGTTTGTCACTACATACATACATACATAATATCACGCCCATGTCCCCAATGGGGTAGGCAGAGCCACAAGCAAACACAAGAATAAAAAAAATACAACAGTTTGTCAGTATTTACTAGAATTTGCATACAAAAAGCAGCGTCTTATTTCGAGTAAAAGTTTTCCCTGCCTGTAAATATTCGCTAACACCCCAAGTCACTTACCTATTCCATTAGGATATCTACGATCACGGTACGATTTTTAATTAAACATTATAATGAAGTTCCGCTAAAGGGTAGCTCGGACATCGAGCTTTGTCGCTAAAGGCTTGGCTTCACGCGGCGACTTTTACGCGCCGCGTAGTGGCGGGAGCTTGGTGACAGCTCACCTCATCCAGCTCATCAGACGGTAGAATTTTTGTTACACACTGAAAACTAGCACTGCGTACAATGTGCGCGGAATAACGCCGAGTGTAGTCCATTTGCCGACCTTTTTTATTTTCATTTTTGTTACTTGTATGTATGTTCTCTTTTTGGCAATTAATGTATTTGTATTTGTTATAAAAGTTGATTTGCTGTTTTGAGTTAGTTGGAAGATTTTGAAAGAAAAATTCCAGGTGAGCATAAACTTATACATAGAACGAACCTTTTTTTATTTTTTTTAACCGAAATAAGTATGTGTTTGAGCACACTCTACCTGATGTTAAGTAACAGTCTAAGTTGAAACACGCTTACCTAGAAGAAACCTAAGATAATGATCTAAACGGTTTTGAGAATCCTCGTTTTTCTGTCCTTCAATAGTAGTGTGAACACCATTAAAATATCAAAGGAGTGACAGTTACAAAAGGCGGATTATACAGAAATGTTCATGTTTGTGTAACTTTTGAAATAGTATCACTAAAAGAGCCATAGAGTATTTTTTATGCGTGTGTGAGCAGAATTTTTTCCTGAAATTAAAGCTTATTCTTTCTTTCATGGCTTAACGACTTAAAAGCCGGGACTGACAATTTAACGTGCCCTCCGAAGCACGGAAGCGCTCAGCTCGTAATGCCACTTGCACATCGCTATAAAAATTATACCATTTATAAATTGAAACTATGCTCATTTCAACGTTTCATACATTTTCGTAGTACTTTGCCGGGCATCACTTAAGAGGCGCCTTTGAAGCTTGTTTCGTGAGTCTACCTTAGAAAGAAAGAAATGATTTTATTCAACACAAACAACACAGAACAGGAGAGTAATGGGTAACAATTTAAAAGTAAAAGAAAACGAACAAGAAATATTGAACAAAAAATACAAAAAAATACGAGTAAAACCATGAATCTGGTACACTACCTATTACGACAACCTAGGTGCCCATAGCTCCCGCTCTGTGTGTTGTAGGCCGGTATCAACTCAGCGTAATGCTACTAGTCTAGCATGAAACTCGCAAAGTAGCACTGGTAATCTTAAGGCTATGTTGGTCCACCGAATCGCTTAGCGAGTTGTCTGGGCGAGCCCTTATCTCCGAACCCTCTTCGCTATGTCCGTGAAATGAACAATAAAAAAGCTCTTTTACAATCATTTATTTTCTAAACGGATTTACCTGTTCCTCCTTTTTTTTGAGAGAACCGTAATTTTTTCAAGACTTCAAAGTTTTTTGTTTATAACTCAGACCAAATAAAAAGATCCCGCGCCGCGAACAACAAAAGTGAAGCCACCTTTTTATCTATGTGTGTGTTCCAAGTAACCTAAATTCATAGTATAATAGTTAAGAAACGATGCTATTTGAAGTACTTACAAGTGAAAAGTGATTCCTTGAGACTTTTTATGTGATTTGCTGCTGTTTTTACAAGTTTTCACTACATAGGAAGGCATAATTCTATTTTTAAGACTCGTGACGTACTAATAGCGATGAGCATGGTTTTAGTGTAGGTGTGTGCGTGAGCGTGTATGTTTACTTGCAGGAGCACGGTTTTGTGTGGCTTCACTTTTGTTGTTCGCGGCGCGGCGTCTACTCTTTTTATTTGGTCTGAGGTTTATAAATATAACGTACCTACTTGAACCAAATTGAAAGCCCAGATTTAGAATACCCGACGAGTATGCATGAAGAATGTC
This sequence comes from Scotopteryx bipunctaria, assembly GCA_949320045.1. Lineage (NCBI taxonomy): Eukaryota > Metazoa > Arthropoda > Insecta > Lepidoptera > Geometridae > Scotopteryx > Scotopteryx bipunctaria. Next base: position 1,493,298 of record OX439459.1, on the reverse strand, counting down.
ATAAGAGTGAGTGAAGCGGGAGTAGTATGTCAGGATAGACACAAATGGAGATCCATGATTTCTACCTACCGCTATGGGAACAGGGGTGATTTTATGTGTGTATTCGATTTCCTCACGATATTTTCCTTCGCCGTTTGAGATTGGATTCGAATCTAGGACCTTCCGATTGGACGGCTCACTACCACTAGAACACCAGTGCTTTATGGAAAGAGAGAGTGAAAGATGCAATTACGGCCGTATTTACTGGTCACCGTTTTCAAAGCGACAAGAGGTTTACGTAAGGCTTTGTGCAGGCATTCTTCTCAAAAGCCATCGCCTCGAAATATAGCGCTCTAAGGCAGGTGCACACTTTCGAACGGCCGATGTATTGCCGGCCCAATGAACTAACACGACCATGATTACGATTAACTAGATGCGATACCTAAGCTATATACATAAAACAACTAGCTGCCGCCCGCAACTTCCCTAGCGTGATACCCGGATAAAAATAGCCTTTAGGTTAATCCAGTACATGTACTATATATATTACAAGTTTCATTCAAATCCATTCAGCCGTTTAGGCGTGAAAGAGTAACAAACATTCATTCTCATAAACTTTCGCGTTTATAATCTTTATAATATCATTTTCTAGCAAAACATTTTCTTGTAAAAAGAGACAGTCTGGCTTTCTAAAGATCGTAGCAAGCGATCAATAGATAGCTCACTTGATCCAGCCTATCAGACGATGGAAGCGTGCCCAAAACGCCGGCCGCATTGCAAAACTAAATGCTAAAGTAGAGCCAATGCTCTTGGATCGCGCATCGCTTCTTATAAAATAGGTTCATAACACTAAAAGCTGTCAAGTTCAAATATACTGCCGTCATAAGGAAAAAAGACGTATCTGACATTTTTTTCATAATTGAGATATATACATCATCGGAATCAGTAAAAAAAGACGCATCTACCAGTATTTTTTTCTCCATTTCGGAAATTTATGTAGAAACGTCCTTTTTTCTTATGACGGCAGTATAGTGATCCCGAGGTCTTTCCCAATTGCGATGCATAACGAAATACATCTGGCATGCACCAATCAGGAGCGATCTTTGCTCCTTAGCATCAGTTTCTGACGATTATAAAAGAATGATTTAACCATAAACATATACACCTCTTTCCGTTGTCCCCTTTTGGGGAGGCTTATGGTATCAAAGACTTTCGTTAATTTAATATTATTATTTATTGTTATAAAGTCTTCCGTTCTCTTAAAGCGCCATTTTTTTCACACCTCTATCCGTAACGCTGATCTCTATTGACATTGACAATATCAGGAATATAGATACAAACTATACCATAACACCCAGACCCGGAAGAAATACTTGCAGAACATACAAAAATTTCTCACAACGGAAATCGTACCCATGTCTCTTGCGTCTCCGCCGAGCACTCGCTACGCCACCGAGGCTGTCGAATAATGTAGAGTAAAATGTGTAATTACACATTAGGAACTCATGCTGCATGTAGACTTCCGTCAGGCGTATCTCGCGGTACTTACAGATACGATCGCATCCAGCGGGCCGGTATCTCGGCGGTACAAATGCTAAATGTTCCCGCGTCGTAGTGCTGTGGAGGGACTTGCTTGTATATACTTGGTTACTGGATAATATTTAACATATATGGTTACAAGTTTAAATTTTGTGTATACATGTAATATGTTAAGAGCACTGGTGGTCTAGTTTATAGTGACTTAGGTCGTGCGTTCAAACCCGGTCGTGTGCCAATAGATTTTTTTGTACGAAAAAATTATATCCGCTATAATACCAGTACTCTCAAACGGTGAATGGAAACATCGTGAGGAACCGGCATGTCGTAGAAACTAGAGTTTGAAAAATTAATCAATGTACAAAAGGAGCCTTTGAGGCGAACTTTAAATCCTTTCACCACACTGGTCCGAAACAACTAGTGTACAAAAATTTTGTAGTGTATAATTGAAATACTTGCCATTAATATTTCCCGCTGTCGTATTCCATAACTTTTTGAAGCGAACTGTCATTGACCGAAATCATAGCGGAACTTCAAAAAAGTGCGCCAAAAGTTAGTGATAATATAAATCTTCCCCGCCCTACGCGAGGTTCGCTAAATGCGCCCCATTCGGTTGTTCCTGCAGTAAATGCAGCAAGTTGCGGTTTTTCCCCGACTTGCCTCGTTTCAGTAACGATAGGTACACTAGTACCACAAATAATGTGCGACTCGGCAAACTTGGTCTTTGTATGAAAACCAAATTTGTCCGAATATGGAAACTGAACATTATTGTAACATCATAGAGAGCACTAGTGGTCTAGTTAGTAGTGACCCCGCCTTCCGATCCTAAGAACGTAGGTTCAAATCCGGTCGTGCACCAATGGATTTTTCTGTGTGAAAAAATTATGTGCGCTATTCCAGTACTCTCAAACGGTGAAGGAAAACATCGTGAGGAAACCCGCGGCTTAGTCAGCTCCGCACGTATTGACCATGTCTTTCCTGTGGACAAGGCCGACTAAGCTGAGAGGATGGTATAGGTGCTGGGCAAGCCTACTCCATCTTAATTCGTCCCAGGCACTACAGCGTCCAGTTTGTGAAGGTAAAAAGTTTCCTCCTAACGCTCTATAAATCATCTACTATAGATGGTTAAAGGTCTTAGTTTATTATTACATCATCATCATCGCGTTAGTTCGTGTATTTTAGAAGGTAGACGAAAAATTGCCGAGCCTCACAATATTTGTGGTACTACTGTAATATTTGTAGTTCAAATCAACTGGTAGTGGAAAATGGACTTTGAAACGTTTGTTTTGTGAGGTCAGAACGAAGCGCGCGTGTAGCTTGCTTAGACGTTCTTGATTGGTCGTTAAAAGTTAAGCAACGTTGTGCTCGGCCACAATTTGGATGGGTGACCATTGATAGATTTGAGTAAATTTTACGAACATGAAAATGCATTGGTCAACCCACGACCTGAAATGAAATGAAATGAAATAATTTATTTGCGTGAAGTGTGGTAGTGTGTTACACAGAGAACTTAACTAGCTAAATTAGATTCACACACTTCATTAGGAAACCCAGCATGCAAAAACGACTTTATGATTACATTTGTTGTGAATTAAATTATACATAAATGAACTTGGGAGTCTTGGATCAGAAGTGGCTGCAAGTTTTCTTATGATTACTTGTGGTTCTGCCCACTCGGTTAGGGATACGGGCGTGATAATATGTATGTATGTATGAACTTGATCGGAAGCCGGGTCACTACCTACCACTAGACCACTGGTGCTCTCTTTTTCCACATCAGGGATCGATGATTACTGAGTTAAAACCTCTTTTATCCGGATCGTCGACGTAAAACCTAAATCCTGCCACCCAGACCCAATTAGGCCAATTTGTTTGACAAGCTACTTTCATCAATTTCAAATGCGGATCCGATGCTGAATTATTCGCCGAATGGATAAAACGCCGGATGAACGATCAATTATGTATTTTGGTTGTCTGTTTGACCTCCAAATATGGAATTCTGCGTTTTATGTGAGTTCTGTTAGTTCCGATCCTAAGGTCGTGGGTTCAAACCCGGTCGTGTACCAATGGATTTTTCTGTGCGAAAAATTTATGTGCGCTATACCAGTACTCTCAAACGGTGAAGGAAAACATCGTGAGGAAACCAACGGCTTAGTCAGCTCCGCACGTATTGACCATGTCTTTCCTGTGGACAAGGCCGACTAAGCTGAGAGGATGGAATAGGTGCTGGGCAAGCCTACTCCATCTTAATTCGTCCCGGGCACTACAGAGTCCCGTTTGCGAAGGTAAAAAGTTGCCTCCTGACGCTGTATAAATCATCTACTATGATGGTTAAAGGCCTTAAGCCTTAGTTAGTAGGTAGGTACTCTGCTGGGCTGGAAGTAAAGAAAAAACAGAATGCATACAGCTGCTTCTCTCCCCGAGCATGTCGTAAAAGTCGACTAAGGGATAGTAACCTTTCCAAAGTGATGGACCATCTATATGGGCGACAGGCTGATCACCTGTCACCATGGTTCACAATAATTTAGGACTTTAAATCAGAAGTGGCAGTAAGATTTCTTACGTTTACTTGTGGCCTATATCCCTAATGGGGTGAGGGATATGGGCATGATGTATGTATGTATGTATGTATGTATGTATCTGTTATTCATAATTTATCTTCGGCTTTGCTCATTACAAAGGTCCGGAGCACACCCATAATTATCTAGCAACATAGTAGCCATAATATATTCATCAATCCGGTTTAGGCAAATCACACACAGAAGAGAGTACTGTGCGGTTTTAACGTGCGGCGTACTATTTTTGTGATGTGATGAGGACGAATGAAGCGAGAGAATAAGAAAGAATAAGTCAGGGCAGTGGCAAATGGAGATGCATCCGTTCGTTCACCGGTACTATCTAATGGTACCAACATTAACTAAGACCTTTTACCATCTATAGTAGATGATTTATACAGCGTCAGGAGGCAACTTTTACCTCCATAAAAGGGGCGCTGTAGTGCCCGGGACGAATTGATGGAGTAGGCTTCCCAGCTCCTATTCCATCCTCTCAGCTTAATCGACCTTGTCCACAGGAAAGACATGGTCAATACTCACGATGTTTTCCTTCACCGTTTGAGAGTACTGGTGTAGCGCACATAAAATTTTCGCACAGAAAAAACGACCGGATTTGAACCTACGACCTTAGAATCGGAAGGTGGGGTTACTACAAGCTAGACCACCAGTGTTCTCGTCTCTATCTACGCCTATGGGAAAGCGTAATACAACGTTGGTACAAATTTGTATATATTTATTTTCTATTATGTTCGTCCCAAATGGGGCGAAGTTAACAAGAGTATAATGATCTGATAACGCGATACTCGGCATTACAAGTTCTATTGAGGCATCCGATCCATCATTAGATATAAGTACACAGGCGCCCAAGTTACCGGAAAACTTCGGGGTTCTTACTTACGAAGCGCTCGTGGCGTAGCTTGCTTAGGCGTTCTTGATTGATAGTTAAAGTTAAGCATCGTTGTGCGCGGTCAGAATTGGGATGGGTGACCGCAAGTGGCATTACGAGCTGAGCGTTTCCGTCGCTAAGCCATAACGGAGGCCTTTAGGCGGCCTAAAAACTCCGTCACTAGAGTTGGCCACTAGCTCATAGGAACATACATAATACTTACCAAGAGTTTTACAGACTTACTAGATATATTATAAATGTGAAAGTTTGTGAGGATGTTCGTATGTTAGTGCCTCAATCACGCCTAAATGGCTGAACTTTGAGGAACCTAAGATAAAATGATAAAATTTCATTTTATCTTTGAATAAACACATTCATTATCTAACAGAGATCGATTTTACCTCACAATGTAGTTCGTACCTAATATAGTTATATTTTTTGGTTTCTATGCAGTTTTTGTTGTGTATATTCGTGACTAAATTAAAAATTGTAATAAAATATTTATATAGAGATCCTTACACTTAAGAATAATAAATAAATAAATTCTCGCTAGTGTAAGAATTTTTGGAATGAAATAATCTAATCATAATTTCTCAACCATAAGGTGGTACATATTTAATTATGATCTAACCCAACCCAACAATTAAAGAAACCGAGTTGACGAAGAATAACCTTATATTTCTAACATTCTCCGAGTCATGTCCGCGTTATTACTGATGGACAAATAAATAATGAACTCATTACTGAACAGGCTACAAGTATGTCACTGACAACATGTTCCAACACAAATAAATTACACGCAAACATGTTACAGGAAATTGTATATATGAACTTATCTTCTAAACAAAAGTAACGATAATGACTGACTGAAAATTAACACAGCACAAAACATAAGTCCTAGAAACATGAAACTTGGAAGGTTTATTCCTTTTATGGTGTAGGGGTCCCGAAATTTAACTCTTGAAGGAAACGGAAAGATTAAGTTTGTATGGAAAAAGTAACTTAACGCGAACAAAGTCACTATAAACTGAGACTCTTTCGTCAAAATGCTTTTTTTTTATTTCCATTATGTAAAAAAAAAAACCAGATGATCTCCTCTGACAGAGCGAGGATCGAACTGGCACAAGATCAAAGCTGGAAAGACAGAATAAACTCACGATATGTTCTTACGCCATTCTATAACGTGTTTGAATACACATAACTTTTTCGGAACGATCAAAATTCATTGGTTCTCTTGGTTTGGGCATGTGAACCCGATCCGACCATAAAGTAGGAGTACCTCTAGGCCAACAAGCCTGGCAAATAAGACAACAAAAGAAAACCGGTCAAGTGCAAATCGAATTCACACACGAATGGTTCCGTACCATCGTACATGTAAAAAAAAGTAAGTTCGTATGAGCTAGTGGCCAACTCTTGTGACGAAGTTTTTAGGCCACCTAAAGGCCCCGTCAGGGCTTAACGACTTATAAGCCGGACCGACAATTTAACGTGCCCTCTGAAGCACAGAAGCGCTCAGCTCGTAATGCCACTTGCGGTCACCCATCTAAATTGTAACTGCGCACAACGTTGCTTTATAAGAATGTCTAAGCAAGCTACTTCACGAGCGCTTATAATAGTGGCAGCACGTTCCCTATTAAAATCAAGAAAAATAAAACATGTCTCTTTTATGAGGACCCCCTTAATTTATATTAATATTATTTTTGTACAAATCAGTAAATGATAGATATTTTGAAAAAGAAAAACAAAAATACTACATAAAACATGTGCAAAAAGTCACTCGACCCATCCAAGCACTGACCGCGCCTAGCGTTGCTTAACTTCGATGATCGATTAAAAACGTCAAATTTTTTACGTCAACGTTTTTAATTTATTTAATTTTTATAATTTGTTATTATAGCTGTATTAGAAATACATACAATATTCTACCTATTACGTTTCATGAGACGTAAAACGGACGGACGGATAGTGGAAGCTTAGTAATAAGTTCCCGTTGGCACCCATCGGATACGGAACCCTAAAAAAGTACTTTTCCAAAGGAAATTGAAAATTGTCTGCGTCCTTTTATAATGAGTCGTAAAAATCGCCAACAAATCGTTGAACTGTGACTTTGTCGGCTACGCGTGTCCAATATCCGGTACATGTCACCGTAAAATTGTAAATACCTTCAAATTATAATCTATCTCGCGAGATTGTAACTGTTGAAAGATTGAAAGAAAAAAAGCGTTTAAGGCGCACTGGTTCTAGAGAACTAAAGAACTAGTGACACAACTATTATATACTAGCTGCTGCCCGCGGCTTCGCTCGCGTTGTACCTGGATAAAAAATAGCCTATATGTTAATCCAGTACATGTACTATGTATATTCCAAGTTTCATTCAAATCCGTCCAGCCGTTTAGGCGTGATTGAGGCACAAACATCCAAACATCCAAACTCACAAACTTTCGCATTTATAATATAAGTAAGATTTAACGTTTTATATTTACACTAGCTGCCACCCGCGGCTTCGCTCGCTTGGTACCCGGATAAAAAATAGCCTATATGTTAATCCAGTACATGTACTATGTATATTCCAAGTTTCATTCAAATCCGTTCAGCCGTTTAGGCGTGATTGAGGCACAAACATCCCGTCCAAACTCATAAACTTTCGCATTTATAATATAAGTAAGGTTTTGTGTATCTGTGTTCAACATTTACCAGTTTTTGTTGTTTGCGTATGACCCGTCTATGTCATAGGTATGAGGTCGTTAAATTCAACGCCCTCGATCCCTCAGGCATATATTCACGGTTCAGCGGTTTTATTACGATCCGTATCTGAGATCCGGATAACAGATTGCCGAATCACTTGTCTTTGGAAAGTTGAGACAGACGAGCGATTTAAAGAAAATCTGTGTCTTCCACTTTAACTTTAATAATAAATAAATATATATCGACCTCTGTGGCGAGGCGGGCGAGTGCTCGGCTGAGACGCAAGAGGCGCGGGTTCGATTCCCGCTGCGGGAGAAATGTTTGCATGTTCTGCAAACATTTCTTCCTATTCTGGGTGTTGTAGTATTATTTATTATATCCATCCAGTAGTATTCTATCCAAATCCAGCATCTGGTGCCGATAGTACAAGCTTTGCTAAGTTTGGGGCTAGATGGCGCTGTGTGAAATGTCCACAATTTTTTTTTGTTAAAACCCGTCAAGCCGTTTGGATCTTAGCTGAGTTCAAGAAAACTGTTAGCAACCTATTGAACTCAGTTTAGAAGCTGAACACCGTTCAGTTTGAATGGTGAAATCGGGCCTTAGAGAAAACGCCAACTCTAAGGGCCGAGATCGAGTGAAGATTCCAAGTCCATTAGCAGAATATTGGAACCGGGCGTCCTTTGGGGTAGGCGGTAGGTGGGATACTTGATACATCTGAAGCTTTCAAAGGTCCCTTGCCTCGGTGCTCATCGATTTACCTATTATATGCTAAATATCTGTGGATATAATTTGTGGCTTTTATAGTGGCACATTATATTTAGCAACATTTTACTTTGCTTTTCCTGAACGCAGTTTTATGCAGTACTTCAAATTCGATCCCTTCCCTCCAACCAGAAGAGCAACGGGACGAGGAGATATGAAGGATAGTTTAGCGAAACTATCCCCTATAATGATTCTATGACATTATTGGCCACTTTGCCAAGAAGAAAAGAAACAGTTTCACTTTCACTAACAGTTACTACGTTTTTTCAACACCACTATGCCACAGCCAGGTCATTGTAAGCTAAGGGTAACCAAAATAACTAAAAGTAAGTAAGTTCGTATGAGCTAGTGGCCAACTCTTGTGACGGAGTTTTAAGGCCGCCTAAAGGCCTAATGCGCCGTCATGGCTTGACGATTTATAAGCCGGGACCGACAATTTAACGTGCCCTCAGAAGCACGGAAGCGCTCAGCTCGGAATGCCACTTGCGATCACCCATCCAAATTGTACCGCGCGCAACGTTGCTTAACTTCAACGATCAATCAAGGACGTCTAAGCAAGTGCCTTATTTAATAAAATGATAAGAGTAATTAATTAGCCTTTAAATAAATTTAAAAAAAGTAGTCATAGTGGCGGACGCGGTGGACTGAGCGGACTCCGACAATAAACTGATTTTAGATAATATTTTGTTTACATGAGTCTAGAGCACTGGTGGTCTAGTTGGTAGTGACCCCGCCTTCCGATCCTAAGGACGTGAGTTCAAATCCGGTCGTGTACCAATGGATTTTTCTGCGCGAAAAATTCATGTGCGCTATACCAGTTCTCTCAAACGGTGAAGGAAAACGTCGTGAGGGAACTCGCGACTTAGTCAGGCACATATTGACCATGTCTTTCCTGTGGACAAGACTAAGCTGAGAGGATGGAATAGGTGCTGGGCAAACCTACTGAATCTTAATTCGTCCCGGGTACTACAGCGTCCCGTTTATGAAGGTAAAAGTTGCCTCCTAACGCTGTATAAATCATCTACTATATAGATGGTAAAAGGCCTTAGTTGTTTACATCGATGTGCTAGAGCAAACGCCGAGAGCTATCGACAAGCCCACTTGACACATTTTGACTTGGTCCGATCCAATTGATCTTATAAGCACGTCATTATAATATTTTGTATCTCATAACAAACAATATTTCAGAGTGGGTACTTAAAATATACCTTGCTTTCGCACGCGGCTTCGCTCGCGTGGTATTCTGTAAAAGTAAGTTTATATGAGCTAGTGGCCAACGGTGACGGAGTTTTTAGGCCGCCTTAAGGCCTCCGTCATGGCTTAACGACTTAAAAGCCGAGCCCGACAATTTAACGTACCGTCCAAAGCACGAAAGCGCTCAGATCGTAATGCCACTTGCGGTCACTCCATCCCAATTGTGGCCGCGCACAATGTTGCTTAACTTCAACGATCAATCAAGAACATCTAAGCAAGCTACTCATAATTTTTAAACACTTTTATATTACTCATTTGGAGAGGATATCTATCCGAAAATATGGGCGATGGGTTGATCGCAGTCACCACGGTTCATCATATACATATTAGGTCTTAAAATCAGAAGTGGCTGCAAGTTTTGTTATGTTTACTTGTGGCTCTGCCCATTAGGGATACGAGCGTGATAATATGTATGTATTGAATGTACTTATTGAATCTGCTTTGTGAGTGACTGGGGTCTGAAAAAGGTTCGAAGACCTTTGTTTATAATCATGATAACAGCAAACAGTTACACACATAGTTCCGAGCCCATACTAGGATTTGCTGTGTCGTGGACATCCTTAATCGACTTTTACGACATGCTCGGGGAGGGAAGCAGCTGGACGCATTTGTTTTTCTTTACGCCCAGTCCAGCAGAGAAGTATCAATTAGTTTGTGTGGAAAGGTAAAACAAATTGAATCGATAATTGAATTTAATTGTTATATTATTGAAGAAGTAACTACCTAGTTATTCATAAATTAGGTCAGTTCGATGTAACATAGAAAACAAACTTCATTATAAAAGGCGGTTACCTGAACACGTATCTAATTAAAAACCTTTGATTGTTGCCTGAATTTTTTACCGAATCGTACGTTCTTGACATTTTAGTTTCCGATATTTTTTTCAATAGAAACAAGTGACCTTTTGGACTCAGCTGCTTCGTAGCCAACCTTAACGACTAGGTATTAGTCATGTCACTAGTTCATTCGAACCACTGTGGTGAAAAGATTTTTGCCTCAAAGGCTCCTGTACTTTACTCAAGTTATCGTACTTTTTTTAGGTTTTTCAACATGCCGGTTTCCTCATTTTCTTTCACCGTTTGAGAGTACTGGTATAGCGCACATAAGTTTTAGAAGAAAAATCCATTGACGGCCTCGGTGGCGGGGCGGGGGATTGCTCGGCAGAGACACAAGAGGCGCGGGTTCGATTCCCACTGCGGAAGAAATGTTTGCAAGATCTCTAAATATTTCTTCCGGGTCTGGGTGTTGTGGTACCATGGTACTCGTAGTTTCTGATACCCACAACACAGAGAATCCTAGTGTGGGGTCAGGACTATGTATGTTGGGTGTTATTTATTATTATTTATTGATGCACGTCCTTATGAATCCACGACTTCAGAATCGGAAAGCGGGCCGATACCACTAGACTACCAGTGAACTTATTTCAAACTATATTCTAATGTACCTTTGGCTGATACCATAATGCAAATGCGTTTTAGGGTTCTGTACACGAAGGGTACCAACGGGACCCTATTACCAAACCTTTGTTGTCCGTCCATCCGTCCGTCCGTCTGTCTCATGAACCGTAATAGGTGGAGTTGAAATTTTCACAGTGTGTATTTCTATTGCCGCAGTACGGAAAACTTCGTGTGTGAGTCGATTTTTTTATATTGGAGTTCGATTTAGTACCATTGCTCTGCGCAAAATATTATTAGTTTCAGCAAAATTAAAAAAAAATTTTGTCTTATATTTTCTGTTTTAGAATTTCATGTTATAAACGAAATTTACAAAACATCCACTAATCCCTGTAAAAAGCTGTTTTTGCACAAATTACAGGTAAGTACGACAAATGGACAAGGCCGCTCCAAAAGCCTACATCAAGAAAGGAAATGGGCCAACTTTAACCTCAGGCAATATAGCCCTTAAATGTGTTACCATTTAATCTCGCTTAAGGTAGCTTAGTTGTGACATAACTCCTTATAAAGGATATTCGCTTTTTTTAAACGATTGCGACAAACGTATAAACATTAAAATTTAGAGTTCAAATGGTTCGATCACGTCGCCAACGCTGAAACAGATTGATATTAAACTTAGATTGGTCTTGGTCTTACAATAGCAAAATCATGCATTTTACTTTTTATCCAAGTTAAAATAAACAAAGTAGTAAGCAAACGTTAGTTTAACAGAAAACTTGGGATTTTAGTAGCGTACTTATAAAATATACCCAATGGCACTCAAGGATAGAGTAGATTTCTATCAGTAAAATAACTTTCTCAATCGGTTTTGTAGACTCTGAGATTACCCGCTACAAATAACCAAACTTTCAAAGTTACAAGCTTTACGACTTTCTAAAAGCAGTGCGGTTAAGGCTTTGCAGAATACATTGGAATTTAAAAAAATAACTTAAATTTGTAGACCAGCAATGTCCAGTCTCCTCTGCTTGAAAATCCCTAGAAAAAGTCATAATGGAAGGACAAAAACTAGCTAATTTAAAGTTAGTTTTTAAATTCACTAAATATATTGAACAAACCAACAATGCCCAGCCTCCTCTGCCTACAAACCTCCACTTTTAATGAAAGGACGAAAACTAGCTACTAGTCTACTATATTATGGTCATTTAGCATGTCACAGTCGTCGCCTGCCCGGATACGATTTAAACTTTGTAGGTTAACACCAAAGGTCACCCTGACACGTTTCATTAACTCAATTGGGGATACAGTAGTTGGTTTTTCATGCTTAAGGAGCAGAGGCTTAAAGAGTTGGGAGATTTTTAATCGTATTTTTTTAATGTTAAATTTTGTGAGGTATGCATGTTGAAACGAGGTTTTTTATACTGCTAAATGCTGCTTATGTATTGTGTTAAATTCAAATTCTGTAATAACATTAAGTCTAATCTAATTTTCAAAAATGAACCCTTCAGGGGTTTAAACGGGCTGGTAAAAATATATTTTACAAAATACAAAAGTTGGGCAATCTAAAGACAGTAATTAATCTAAAGACAGCAAACGGTCTATAGATAACTCACCTGATCCAGATTATCAGACGATTCAGGTTAAAAGACCTTGCAATATTAAAATCAGTGCGCAGAACAGAATACGTATCAGCCCATAAAGATAAAAGAAGGAGGGGTTGCGCTCCGCAATTATTTATTTCGATGACGTTAAGTGGTAGGGGTTGGCGGGCGTACAAGGAAAAAATGGTTGAAGACATATTATTGATGTTGTAAATTCAAAAGTTTGAGAATGTTTGTCCAATCACGCCCTAACGACTGAATGGATTTCGATTAACATTTGAATCATAGCAGGAGACAAGAGAGAGAGAGAGAGAGAGATGAGAGAGATCATAGCAGCTTTGCTAGGACTGCTGAAACTCGAGCAGAATATGTCTAGACCATGCTCGATGGCAGAAAAATTCTGTAAAATGCGTACAATTTATCAAAATTCCGATCATTTTACGGCCAAATATTAATCTACTGCTGAATCAAATTGCGTACAATTCACCTAAAATTCGGGCCATTTTACGAATATAACAGGAATTTAGGGTTTGCTATTAAATAGAAAAATGTTTTGCTATAGATTAATGCCTCAAAGTGGCCTTTTTAGACCTACAGATGTGCTGGAAGAACACATTTATAGGCTCCACATTAGAATTCCCAGCGACGTGGGTATCAGAAACTACGAGTGCCATCGCACCACAACAAGACCGGATGAAATATTTGTAAAATATGCGATCATTCTTCCCACAGCGGGAATCGAATCTGCACCAAGATTGTCAGGTATATTATTACAATCAGTAGTAGGCAAACTTGCGGGGCTGCATGTTGATTTTTTTAGCTTCTACGATATGCCAGTATCCTCACGATGTTTTCCTTCACCTTTTGAGAGTACTAGTAAACGTATAGAAAAATCCATTGGTACACGGATTTCAAACTTAGAATCAGAATGCGGTACCGCCACCACAAAACCACCAGCGCTGTCTTTCTATTAAAAAAATCAATTTTGAAATGAAAGTAAATAATAAACAAAAAACTTGTCCGTGGCTTAAAACATCACAAAATATAAACATAGTTTAATTTGTTAACATGAAATAATGTCATAACAAAGGCCGATCTCCACAAACCCTCCGGGAGTCCCTGAATGAGTAATTACTTAGGGGATTTTGTAATAGCAAAATCCGAATAAGTAGTGAACTGAGTGGTTGAAAGTCGGAGTTTTCAAAAATCGGCGCAAGTGGCATTGCGAGCTGAGCGCTTCCGTGCTTCGGAGGGCACGTTAAATTGTCGGCCCCGGCTTTTAAGTCGTTAAGCCACGGAGGGCTTAAGGCGGCCTAAAAACTCCGTCACTAGAGTTGGCCACTAGCTCATACGAACTTAGATACTTACTTATGGTTCACGACATCCATCTTGGAACTTTAAATCAGGAGTGCCTACAATTTTTTTTATGATTACTTGTGGCTCTACCCACCGCATTAGAGATAACTAAACTACTAGAGCATTAGAGATACGGTCGTGATAATTATGAATCTATGTAATTACGTTCAGAATCGCGCACTATACTGCTGGTACCCTCTTTTTATGAAAACATACCTTAACTTTAAGAAGTAATTAGGGGTTGAACAATTTTGTTTGATTAAAAAAGCTGTGTATACCGCTAATTTTAGATAATTTCATACTATACTTTGCGAGCAATAGTGTCTAATAGTGGCCCAGATTTAGGATCCTAGGGTCATCAGTTCGATTTAAATTCAGTCAAGAGCAAAGTATATTTCTGTTCGAAAAAATATACTCGCAAACTGTCCTGGGGGAAAAGGAAACATGTGTGTCTTTTTAACATAAAAAGTTAAAAATACCTTTCACCACAATCAATTTGTTCGAAGTATACAAAAAATCAATAATATAAAAGTTTGTTCTCACTTATTGATTAAGAGCACTGGTGACGCGGCCCGCCTTCCTAAGGGGTTCAAATTTCTTGTGGGTTAAAATCCGATCGTGCATCAATGGATTTTTCTGTAGGTATAAAAAATTTATAGGTACCTATGCACTATACCTGTACTCTCAAACTACTTTGTTTTAGAACCTATAAAGTTCGAAAACATGTGTCAAGTGCACAAAAGCAGCCTTTCAGGCGAACTTTAAATCTTTTCACCTGTTTCTTAAAGTAACGATACAGTAATGCGCTCTCTCAGTAGATAGGGGATCCAGCTAGTTCTATTAATTTCCATGCTACCGCTGCCTCCCCCCACTTGGCCCACGACCATAAGTGCCGGAAAAAAGTGAACGGTAAATTTGGGGCCGTAAATAACATTTACATCCTTATCGTTAGTCGTATATTTGCTTATATCACACCTGATTTAGTGTTCAGTAAACTCGCACAATTAATATCTGAGCATCGTAACAAGGAAAAGAAGGTGAAAATGTACGAAAATTCTGTGTATATGTCACCGTCAAATTGTGAATACCGTTAGATTATAATCTATCTCGCGAGATTTTAAAGTGTCGAAAGATTGTGAACCGTAACATACTGCTTACAATTTCATCATCTTCCTGCCCTTATCCCACTTTATGTGGGGTCGGCACAGCATGAACCTAGGATCATGCTGTAAGAGTTTTGGCTAAGGTGTTTTATGACCGGCCGCCTGCCTGACGTCAACCCTCCTTGGGAATACTTGCTTATTGTATCTCATCATGTTGGACAGGATACTATCCCTTAGTCGACTTTTACGACATGCTCGGGGAGAGAAGCAGCTGGACGCATTCTATGTTTTTTCTTAACCCAGCAGAGAAGTGACTACTCCGAATACTGCTTATTTAACTGCTTTAAATTTCTGGCGCGTAGTTTTTCACTAACTAACCTAACCTACTAATTTCGATTCAAGCAATGTTCGACAGTTTACAATCTCGCGAGGTTATACGGCATTCGGGTAAAAATAGGTAAACACATAATGAGGGACAGGATTTATTCTCAAAGTGTTCAAATTTAAACTATTACATTTACAAAAAAACAGTTTGTAATTGGAGGTAAACTTAAAAATATAAACTGAAACGTCCGATTGATATAATGTCATCAATTGGACGTTTTGAACACTTTGGCATTTGGACGCAATTTAAGTAAATATTTTTTTCTTGACTGGATTTATAGTACATGTCACTTAAAATTTAAATAATCTCTGCAAATCACTTCTTTTCAACTTAAACAATTTTGCCTTTATATTTTTCAGAGACAATTTGAAAGCATACAAATTTTATTTTATTTTACATTACAACTAATCCAAATCTAACCAACAATTTAATCAGTGGATTTGGTAAGTAGCCAAATCTACCAATACAACAGAAAACCTTTCCCCGAAAAGGGCAAACGGAATTTTCCAAAATAGTAATTCGATTAAACGAAGTGTATATGTAACAGCTACGTAATTCCGAAAGCGGGAACAATCTAGAAAGTGGTTCTGTATCCGAAATAAACGTTCAAACTAAAACCTCATATGAATACTTGGAGAATCCTTTGGAATTCCAATAAAATAAATAAGCCCATTCCATTCCTCTCGTGGTCTTAGGAGAACGGCCTCCGCATGTCTGAATACAGGAATATCTACTAATAATAACAATAAAACGTCTGAGACGGTTTATAAAGCGGATGTTGCGGATATATTGCTTCGGTAATGTTTTCCATACGAGTTATGTTGAGTTAAGGTTTGTTTTCGGAGCTACCGTAACATCGCGTCTAGACCGATTTCGAAAGAGATAGCGCTACGGATTTCATGTGTATGAAAGAAAGACAGAGAGTGAGACCGCGCAAATAATTGTTAATTACAAGAAAACTACAAAATGAATCAAAAAAACTGCTTTCAACAACTAAAGAAATAGTTATTACCTACCTATCAAATTAAAATTCATCAGAAAATTATGGTAGTGATCCCGAGATCTAGATCAAAACATACTCAAAACAGGTTTTTCAAGATTTTTTTCGTAGTTTTCTCTTTTCGTGCTTTTTGTTTGAGGAACCAAAGAAAAAATGTTAAAATTTAATTTTCTTGTTGAATAAACACATTTCTATAACTTACAAAGAGTTCTACATCGATTTTGGTGAGCAAATCTGCTACTGGACACTCTTAATCTTTTTCTTTCGAGTCGGTGTATTTTAGATCATGGTAGATTTAGATCATTTAGAGGCCATTGTTTGAGCATGTCTTAAGGTCTATGATTGTGCAGGTATTAAGACATAATGGACACATTAGCATAAGTGATTGCTACTGGGCACTACATCGGCCTTCCGATCCTAAGGTAGTAGTGGGTTGAAATCCGGCCGTGCACAAAAAAAATGTTAAGGTAAAAATATCTTCTGCTGATACTGGGACTAAAGAAAAACATAGAACGCGTTCAGCTGCTTCCCTCGAGCATGACGTAAAAGTCAACTAAGGGATAGTATCCTCTCCAACATGATGGACCATCTATATGGGCGATGGGCTGATTAGCTTCTTGTCACCATGGTTCACCATACCCATCTTGGAATTTTGAATCAGAATTAGCTGTAAGTTTTCTTATGATAACTTATGGCTCTGCCCACCCCTTTAGGGATACGGGCGTCATAATATGTATATATAATATGACGCCGATAACGGGTTTTATGTAATCGTACCGCAAGGAATCGGTAGTTCCGTTACAGCTGCATCGTGAGCGTAGGAAACCAAGTCTTAATGTTTCCGTTCGAGTTTTATGTATGTTGGAGTTATTTGGCCACAAAAACTATTGCTCGGTTTAATTCTCGTCAACATATCTCAAGTCACCAAGTGCTTGCTTAAGAGCTGTGTCTAGAGGTGTATTCTAACTTATGCTGTAAATTATATGTTTTACAATAATGTGGTCGTAACCACATTTTAATTAAGAGCACGGGTGATCTTGTTGTCGTGATCCCAGTAAACTCAGTAAAGTCCAGAATGATAGCAATATAAAGTTATTGAAATAAAAACGTAAAAGATGTTATTGCCAAAAATGTAGAAGAGACACCATGTTTTTACTACACGATGACAAGTTAAATTAATAAAACGCCTGCCGAAACAAAGCCAGCACTCACCGACGACCGTGATATGTTGAAGAGCGACAGGTGTTAGCTCGAACACCCCGCCTTTAATCCTAAGAACTTGAATTTGAATCCGGTCGTGCTCCAAGATTTTTGCAAGATTTCTTCTTACTAATGGCTCTGCCCATCCCATTAGGAATACTAGCGTGATAATACATGTGTATGGAATTGTTTGATGTATGGGTTTGAGGAATTGTTTGGATCAACTTCAGACGCTGATCTCCGCCATCGTACAGCAGTAATCTTGCGAATGGTTGGCAGTCCTCAACTGTGAGAGTCCTGGTGGTCTAGTTGTTAGTGACCACGCCTTCCGATGTGACGTGGGTTCAAATCCGGTCGTGTACCAATGGATTTTTCTGTGTGAAAAATTTATGTGCGCTATACCAGTACTCTCAAACGGTGAAGGAAAACATCGTGAGGAAACCCGCGGCTTAGTCAGCTCCGCACGTATTGACCATGTCCTGTGGACAAGGCCGACTAAGCTGAGAGGATGGAATAGGTGCTGGGCAAGCCTACTCCATCTTAATTCGTCCCGGATAGATGGTTGGCAGTCCTCAACTGTGCGGTTCACACGACAATTTCTGCCTCGCACAAATGCCGTGTGGAATCAGCTGTCGCGAGCGGTATTTTGAAACCGATACGACTTAGGGATCTTCAAAAAACGAGCCTACTCCTACCTCAAAGGCCCCACAACGCACTTACAGCTGCTCTGATGCTGCAGGTGTCCGTTGGTGGCGGTAACCGCTTACCATCAGATAAGCCGCTTGCTTGTTTGCCCTCTTTCATAAAAAAAATGTTTGTATGGAAAATAATCTGGCTATACACGTTTACGTCATCAAGGTCGTCAAACAATTGAATACGACAAGCAATTCTGAAAAGAATTTACTTTTGTTTTTTGTGCCGGAATATGAAATGGTGTAGGTAGATCCTATATGGCAGGTATTCTGATTATCATACATATTATCACTTCCGTATCGCTAAAAGTGGGCAGAGCCACAAGTAATCATAAGAAACTTGCAACCACTCCTGATTCAAAGTCCCACGATGGATATGGATTCTGAGTATCATCCATCAGGAGTATTATACATATTAAGTCGTTTAAATGCTGAATTTTTTTTTTTGCAATGACTCAGTAGTTTTTGAGTGCTTAGGGTATGTAAATTACGTCCAAATTCCAAAATGTCTAATTGCCTAAATGACAAAAATGGGACCTGTTTGAGATCATTCCTACAAGCGAAAGAGTTATCAAAATCGGTTGGCAATTTAAAAAAAAACATTAGGTATTTACCCAATTGAACACTTTTATGTTTAAAGCTATGCCCGGAGTTTCTCTGAAGGATAAGATCCGTAACGATGTTATCGGACAGAGAACCAAAGTCACCGACATAGTTCAGAGAATTAGCAAACTCAAGTAGAAGTGGGCTGGTCATATCTGCCAAAGAACCGACAACCGCTGGGGTAAACGAGTTGTTGAGTGGAGACCGCGCATCGGCAAACGTAATGTAGGACACCCTCCGGCTAGGTGGAGTGACGATCTGCGGAAGGCTGCTGGCAGAGACTGGATGCGTCAAGCCGAAGATAGGGCGCAATAGCGCTCATTAGGGATGGCCTATGTCCAGCAGTGGATTGCTATAGGCTGATGATGATAATGATGTTTTAAGTCGGTTCCAAAACACACGTCATAACCTCAACAATCGTTTTGACTTCGGCACATTTTGTAATCACCACAGATATAATATGACACGTGACATATGAAGTAAAACCGCCGCGTCGGTTAAAAACAGTACCTACACGTCAAAACTCCCCAAAAAAACAAATAGCAAGAAGAACCATAAAATTACCAACAAAATATTACCCAGTGAAAGCCATATTTCCATACATCGTAGCTACTTACCACTCAATCATCATAAACACAGGAACATATTTGATTGACGCAATGCGAACATTTCCCGCCAAATTCTTTATTTTTGGCGACAAAAGGAGGGAATCCTCGCATTATAAGAATTGGATCGGAAAATTGGAATTTGTAGCATATTTGAGACAAGTCTTTTCAATCTAAGATTGACGGGGGGCCCACCAACTAACTTTGCGGCTTAATCGCTTAGGTATGCCAGATTCCTGTATTCAACTAACGTACGATGGATAGAAGATTATCATAGCAACAGCGTTATCTGTGTCATTTATAGTAAGTATAGTTACAAGCGCCATTTTTCTGGCGAAAAAACTGTGATACGGTAATTATTTCATTTGACGCTCGTTAGTTGAATACAGGAACCCCGGGCACTGGTGGTGACTCCGCCTTCAGATCCTAAGGTTCGTGGGTTCAAATACGGTCTTGCACCAATTAATTGTTCTGTGCGATAAATTTATGTGCGCTATACCAGAACTCTCAAACGGTGAAGGAAAACATCGTGAGGAAACCCACGGCTTAGTCTTGACCATGTCTTTCCTGTGGATAAGGCCGACTAAGCTGAGAGGATGGAACAGGTGCTGGGCAATCCTACTCCATCTAAATTCGTCCCGGGCATTACAGCGTCCCGTTAGTGTAGGCAAAAAAAGTTGCCTCCTTAGCACGGGAGGTTTATATCCAGCTGTGGACAACGACAGGATGATAATGAATCAACTCTTTTTAATGTTTGCGTCGTCGAGTAACACAAACCATACTTATGAAACTGAATGTAACGCAAATAACGCGGGGCAAAAAACACGACCGACATTACGCTCGTCTGACCTCGCCTTAAAAGTGCAAATAAGGCTAATTTACGATTGCTGCACAAACGTGAACTTAGGTACTGTGTACGTGGGTACATATAGCAATGGGTAAACGAAGGTAGGTATTTATGGTACCAATGTAACTTTAACTATAACATTATAGGATTGTGGGTGCTGTTGCAAGACGATAAAGTAATCATCATCATCATCTTCCTGCCCTTATCCCACTCTATGTGAGGTCGGCACAGCATGATCCTCGGATCCGTAAGACGATAAAGTAATACATTTTAATACAGGTCAAGTGCGAGTAGAATTTGCAAACAAAGGGTTCCGTACATAGTACCTACGGAACATAAATGTATGGGGCACCCTTTTATTTTTGTTGTTATAGCGGCAATAGAAATACACACTGAAAATTTCAACTCTCTACCTATTACGGTTCATGAGATACAGCCCACTGACAGATGGACGGATGGACGGACAGCGAGGGCTTAGTAATAGGGTCCCTTTGGCTTCCTTTGATTGAGGATATCGAGGATACGGAACTCTAAAAACCGAGGGCCGTGGATGGACAAGACTGCTGAAGAAATTTAAAATTGTCTAACTTTTATAAGATTTTGAATACTATACCATTTTTCTTGTTTATTTTAAGAAAACTCTTGTCCTTTTTCACAATATTTTAATGTAATCCTGATCAAATAATCCTCTAGTTCTTTGTACCTGTATATTGAAAGTTGTTTATGGCATGTTTCCTTGTAAAGGGTGCACAAATACAGCTTCCATAAACTGAAGACAAAGCTGTTGTGCCAGTAATGTTGGCGAATTTAACAACTCGTTCAAATATCTAACGTTTTTATGAAAAACGTTTAACAGGCACGTATTACTGCACTAAAAAAAATACTTACTCTTGTAATTACTACAGGTACGTACAGCCTCGATAAACGTGCAATGAACATGTTTTTTATAGACATTTATATAAATAAAAGTTATAATATTAACAACACAGTAGGTAGAATAAAACATCTTGGACGCTATTCTGAAAAATAAACAGTTTACATTTCCAAGAATCTATCGAAAATCGTTAATAGACACTCTCCGAATTATAAATTAACTAGCTGCCGCCCGATAAAAAGTATCCTATATGTTATTCCAGCACACGTATTATGTATATTCCAAGTTTCAATCTAATCCATTCAGCCGTTTAGACGTGACTGAGGTACAAACTTCCAAACATCCTCACACACTTTCGCATTTATAATATAAGTAGAATGAAAGTACTTTATCACACCTTAAAGTAACATAAACATTGAACCAAAATACGTTAAAACAAGCGTACAACTGGCTATCTTATTTATTCCAGACAACTGCATGGAAAAACAGAAAAGATATAGTTCTACACTAGTTTGAGGGTCAGCCAAAATCCTCACCGCCCAACTTTGTCGTCAATGGAAAGGTCCAAGCAAGTATATAATGTTAGTTTAGTTTAATTTTACTTCGTTTTACTGTTTAAGTCTCTATCCTAGGTTGCCTGGCAGAGATCGCTTCTAGCGATAAGGCCGCCAATTGTATAGACCATTCTCTTTGTAACTTCCATGTTCTTTTTCTTGGTACACAATAAAATGTTATCTTAAAATAATGTAACGAAAAGTACTGGTTTTACAACTTGTATCGGTAGGGCTAATCTGCGTATTTTTTTGTGTATGAAAGCAATCTCAACTCTGCTTTGAAGTATCTATTGGATACGGAGTGGCCTACGGGTCCTATTAGAAGTATTTTTTTGTTAAATCCATTGCTTCTGTGGGTCGAAATGGGACTGGGGATTAGTGATGTGAATATCATTTTACTATTAATATACATTCCGCTCAAACGTTAGCTCAATTTCGGAAATTTCTTTTCGCGCCATAAGAGCGCGCTATTTCTCATCTTTTTAAGACTTTATTATTTAGGCTGTACTTTAATTTATTTATGTACACACACATCATTATATATTATAACATTTAAAAAAAACAGAATCACGTAATATATATAGAACACTTTAATTGTAAAACAGTCAGTGAAGTGAGTTTTATTATATTTATATACATTACTAGTTTTCGCCCGCGGCTTCGCTCGCATGGTATCCGGACAAAAATTAGCCTATATGTTATTTCAGCAGACACACACTATGTATATTCCAGGTTTCATTCAAATCCGTTAAGCCGTAATTGAGGCACAAACATACATCGTCACATCCACACATCCTCATAAACTATCGCATTTATAATATTAATAGGATGATAAAGCAAAAGGGGGCTCATAGGTTTGCAAATTGACTACTACATAGTTACTATTTGCGCATGTTACCGATCCTAGATCCCAATGTGGAGTACCTAAGGATTAAAGTACGCCGACTTGTTATATATTTTGTAACTTTAATCCGCTGCGGTAACCGCTTTCCATCAGGTGGGCCGTATGCTTGTGTGCTTATTGGTATAAAAGAAAACTTTGTAGATGCTACGTTTATATACCAATTTTCTCACGTTGTTTTTCTTCACCGTTTGAGAGTACTATATTAGATGTAAGAAAGGCCTTTTACCATCTATAGTAGATGATTTATACAGCGTCAGGAGGCAACTTTTACCTTCACTACCGGGACGCTGCTGTAATGCCCGGGACGAATTAAGATGGAGTAAGCTTGCCTATCACCTCATCCTCTCAGCTTAGTCGACCTTGTCTGCAGGAAAAACATGGTCAATACGTTCGGAGCTGACTAAGCCGCGGGTTTCATCACGTTTTTCTTCGCCGTTTGAGAGAACTGCTATAGCGTACATCATTTTTTCGCACAGAAAAATCCATTGGTGCCCGACCGGATTTGAACCCACGACCTAAGGATCAGAGGCCGGGGTCACTACCAACTAGACCACCAGTGCTCTCAGATATTATGCGCACATAATTTTTTTGAACAGAAAAGTCCATTGATGGGACCAGTGCCCAGAATTCGTTATTATTTTGTCAGATTTCGAAAGGGATTTATATACTCGTATGTCGGTCTGTTATTTATTAAACTTCAAGTTTAAATTATTCAGTTGAAAACTTGGTGCTTCATACTGAATATAGGCATTCAACGCGAAATTAAGGCCAGAACTTTCGAGACTATGTATTCAATACTAGCTCTCGCCTACGGATCGGTCTACCTCATGGAGATGAATAATACTCACTACTGATAATTTCCCAAAAACAAACGTGATTTCTTGCTAGTATCTTCCATGCTTATATATGCGTTACAAATATAAAATCTTTACCCATTCTACAATATAAACATTATTTGATTTTGATTTTAGTAGGTCTCAACTCGATTGATTTTAGTAGGTACTCGGGTATCAACATGACGACCTAAGTGGCGTTGCGGGCAAGTGCTCGGCTGGTACGCAAGAAGCGCGGGTTCGATTCCCGCTACGGAAGAAATGTTTGTATTCTACAAATATTCACCATATCCATCTTGGGACTTTGAAGAGTGGTTGCAAGTTTTCTTATGATTAATTGTGGCTCTGCCCACACACGTGAATATAGTATACCTACATATAAACCTCAGACCAAATAAAAAGAAAAGACGCCGCGCCGCGAACAACAAAAGTGAAGCCACATAAAACCATGCTCCTGCAAGTAAACATACACGCTCACGCACACACCTACACTAAAACCATGCTCATCGCTCTCGAGTCGTCGTCTAGTAAACTTAAAATTTAAAAATAGAATTATGCCTTCCTGTGTAGTGAAAACTTGTAAAAACAGCAGCAAATCACATAAAAAGTCTCACGGAATCACTTTTCACTTGTAAGTACTTTCTTAATTATTATACTATGAATTTTAGGTTACTTGGAACACAAAACCTTTCACGCACACATAGATAAAAATGTGGCTTAACTTTTGTTGTTCGCGGCGCGGCGTCTTTTCTTTTTATTTGGTCTGAGATGTAAACAGACAGATACGAATAACGACTTATTTTACACTATTTATATGTTATGAAGCGAAGTAGTAATTAATATCTGTAAGTAATCTCTGTGGTCTTAAAGGCCTTTGAGTACATTCATGTTTGTTATGCAAACAAGGGGAAGCTTCGGCAGAGTTTGAATTCCCATTAGAAGCTAGGTCTCAAAGTTACTTCATCAGAACCTAAGATATTTTTATACGCACACTAGTTTTTAAGTCTGGTCTGAGTGACTGGTGGTCTAATTGGTAGTGACTCCGTCTTCCAATCCTAAGGACGTGGGTTCAAATCCGGTCATGTACCAATGGATTTTTGTGTGTGAAAAATTTATGTGCGCTCTACCAGTACTCGCAAACGGTGAAGGGAAACATCGTGAGGAAAGCCGCGGCTTAGTCAGCTTCGCACGTATCGATAATGTCTTTCCTGTGGACAAGTCCCGGGCACTACAGCGTGCCGTCTGTGAAGGTAAAAAGTTGCCTCCTGACGCTGTATAAATTATTATCTACTTTAGATGGTTAAAGGCCTTACTTTTTAGTTTTTAGGATTCCGTACCCGAAGGGTGCCAACGGGACCCTATATTGCCGCTCTAACAATAAATCCTTACTAATATTATAAACGCAAAAGTTTGTATGTATGGATGTTTGGATGCTTGTGCCTCAATCACGTCTAAACGGCTGAACGGATTTGAATGAAACTTGGAATATACATAGTACATGTGCTGGATTAACTAGCCTATTTTTTATCCGGGTACCAAGCGAGCGAAGCCGCGGGCGACAGCTAGTACCTAATAAAAAGGGGGAGCAAGAAACAGCTACATTATATGACTTAAATAAAGTCCCTATAGATATATTCCGGGAATGCAGATTTACTTGGCCTATTAATAATGTAGCCCATAGCATTATCCACACATTAAAATAAATACGTGTAAAACAAAAAGTTACTGATATAGTCTAGAAGTCAATCATCATCTTCCTGCCCTTATCCCACTCTATGTGGGGTCGGCACAGCATGTTCTCTTCTCCCTACTCCCCACTATCAGCTACCACAACGGCTCAATGCATTTAATTGAAATGAAAAAAGGGTGGCCTTATCGCTTAATGCAATTTCTTCATGCAACCAGGACTAAAACTAAACTAAATTCACGTTTAAATACACAATTTAACTTGGAATAAACATAGGCCGTGATCTGGAGTACCATTATAAACTTTTATCCGGGTATAACGTAAGGAATATAGGAATGAATCGGTAAATGCGCTTTTTGCCAATGATCTTTTTACACTATCAATGACAGCTGATGGCCTCCACTTGGTCGTGGATTAGGGCCCGTATATAATAGTGACGTATGTAATTGATGACGTCATCCATAAAAGTCGTGGCCTACGGGTATAAAAGGAGATATTAAAGCTCGCTGCCTACTACCTCGTTCCATACCAAACCATCTACCATTCCGTGTCACTAGTTCTTTCGAATCAATGTGA
The DNA here is from genome assembly GCA_949320045.1 of Scotopteryx bipunctaria. Taxonomy (NCBI): domain Eukaryota; kingdom Metazoa; phylum Arthropoda; class Insecta; order Lepidoptera; family Geometridae; genus Scotopteryx; species Scotopteryx bipunctaria. The sequence continues at coordinate 1,467,430 of OX439459.1, read as the reverse complement.
TGAAATGATTTAAAGTGCGCCTCAAAGGCTCCTTTCGTGCCCTTAACACATGTTCGCGAACTTTTAGGTTCTACGTTTCCTCAAGATATTTTCTTTGACATTTGAAAATACTGGTATAGCGCACATATTTTTTTCGAACAGAAAAATCTATTGGTACACGACCGGATTTGAACCCACGACCTTAGGATCGGAAGACACGGTCACTAGACCACCATTGCTCTCATATGAAGTAAAAATTTAAAAATAACTTTGAAAGTTGGCAAAAATATACCTACTGTAAAAAAATATGATGAATCATACAAAATATCAAACTTACACCAAAATATTTTTTTCTGTTCGAAAAATACCAGTACTCTCAAACGGTTGACAAAACATCATCGTAAGGAAACCGCAGAACCTAAAAAGTTCACAAGTTTAGTGCAAGAAAGAAGCCTTTGAAACGCACTTTAAATCCTTTCACCACACTTGTTTATAATAATAACAGTCACATACATAGTCCTGCCTGACGCCACACTAGGACTCCCTGTGTTGTGGGTATCAGAAACTACGAGTACCATGGTACCACAGCACCCAGACCCGGAAAAAATATTTGCAGAACATGCTAACTTTTCTCCCGTAGAGGGAATCGAAGCCGCGCCTCTTGCGTCTCAGCCGAACACTCGCCTACCGCGCCACCGAGGCCGTCATTTGACGGCCAGTTTGAAAGTGACATGACTAGTAGTAACTTCATTATAATATTAGAATCAAAATAGAAGCGCTGGTGTGAAAGCTGGTTGTACGAAGAGTCGAAGGCGTCAGTCCGCAGTACGAAGCCGGTCAGTTTAAACGTTGCTTTAATCTGACAACCCGGACGGGCTATGCAGATTTCAGACCTTGGACGCATTTACATAGAAAACAGTGCTATTACAACTATTTATTTAAACACTTTGAGACCTAGCTTTGAGAGCACTGGTGGTCTAGTTGGTAGTGACCCCGCCATCCGATCCTAAAGTTGTGGGTTCAAATCCGGTCTTGTACCAATGGATTTTTCTGTGCGATAAATTTATGTGCGCTATACCAGTACTCTCAAACGGTAAAAGAAATATCATGAGGAAACCCGCGGTTAGTCAGCTCCGCACGTATGACCATGTCTTTCCTGTGGACAAGGCCGACTAAGCTGAGAGGGTGGAATAGGTGCTGGGCAAGCCTACTCCATCTTAATTCGTCCCGGGCAATACAGCGTCCCATTTGTCAAGGTAAAAGTTGCCTCCTGACGCTGTATAAAATATCATCTACTAGATGGGAAAAGGCCTCAGTTTTTTTTTTTTTATTTGAACCAGTAAACTCTTTTAAAACATCTTTGATGATAGAAATCAGCTGTAAAAAAATAGACCTAGCAGTCAGATACATATTATACATAGCCTTTGAGGAGATTTAAATCCTTTCACCACACTGTTTCGAAAGAAATACTACCTAATCAATAGTTTATCTTTGCTTACCTACATATTCTTGTATCGTACAAATAATTTAGATTTTTGTAAGTTCTTAGATTTTAATAAGGAGAACTATTTTTAAGTTAAGGAGGTCTTGGGCGTTGAAATTGCGACACAGTTTAATAACTCCTGTAGTTTCATCGCACATTCTTTGTAAACTATGTCCTGTATTATATTTTCTGAATAAAATATTTTTATTTAACTAGTTCTGACCCCACAATTCGAATCCCTGAATTTCCACAATACGGTTCCCCGTATTAGAAACTACGAGAATTAAAACCATAACACCCAGACAAGAGAAATTGTGACCAAGCAAACATTTCTCTCCCAATTCAAAAAATCATCAGTGCATCGCTGGATCCGAACCTAATACCAATAGTGATTCGCCCCGAACAGAGATCTCGCACGCGTTCTCGCGAACCTAAGTGAAAATCCAGTCTAACCTGAACTACGAAGACTTTGAAACTGTAACAAAATGGAGCTCAGGCATCAACGGTTTCTTTCAAATTTTTGTTTTATTTCAAAAACTATACATCCTAGACTAAAAATAAAAACAATTTTTGAGCTCTTTCATATAACACCCCATTTGATACATTGTAAAACTAGTTTTTTACCCACTTGGGAACCTAATATCTTTACAAACCCTTTACAACCGATTAAGCTCATATTCCCAGCAAACCTTCATAGCAATCTATTGACCTACCAAGTTTTACACAGATTGAATGAGCGGTTCAAAGTAAATAAATAACAAGCAACAGACATACATAGTCCTGACCTAGGAGTCCCTGTGTCGTGGGTATCAGAAACTACGAGTACCATGGTACCACAACACCCAGACCCGGAAGAAATATTTGCAGAACATGCAAACATTTCTTCCGCAGCGGGAATCGAACCCGCGCCTCTTGCGTCTCTGCCGAGCAATCGCCCGCCACGCCACCGAGACCGTCAAAGTTGCCACTAATCTTCACTCACTCGATCGTGTTTTAAACTTTAAAGCTTCAAGCAGAAAAGCAGCAACAAACGGCAAGAGATCAGTGGGGTTCGTACTCTCTTCCAAGTCAGCTAAACGGCTCCGCTGAGTAGACAAGTACCGGTTATCAGCCAGTATCAGCGTACACAACCCCCCTAAGCCTATTACAAAATGATTTATGTATGAAATTCATACATCGGGCAGTTGCTTGCAAAACAATGGAACCGCCAAGAGGCCTAATATATGCAAAGTTCGGGCCCAAGCCAAGCGATGATACCCAAGACTCGGACAAAGACGAATTTGCATAAACACCTAGGATCTTGCTGGTTTTATGTATAGATGCATTGCTTGCGCTCTATTTTGGTAAGAGAAATGTAAGGTAACTGCCCGACTTTCACTAATCTTACTTCTTACTTATACTATAATGTAAATGCAAGTGACGACGACCACAGATATGGGAAACAGATGAGATTTTACGTTTGTACTAGCTGCCGCCCGCGGCTTCGCTCATTTCGTTAATCCAGCACATGTACTATGTATATTCCAAGTTTCATTCAAATCCGTTCAGCCGTTTAGGCGTGATTGAGGTACAAACATACAAACATCGTCACAAACTTTCACATTTATATTATAGTACGATGTATGATGTTGACGAATCACGCGTCTATTTATTAAAATGTCATTGATTAGGGTGATCTCCGCTTCGTAAGCGCTTTAAGTTCCTGGCATTAATTGCTTTTCTAATCTACAATCTTACGTTAACTAGAAAACTAGATTAAAGGTAGTTATATTTACCAAGTGAAGTCATATATGGTTTGAATGTTTTATGCAAAGTCAAGCAGAAAAAAGGTTACTTATAGGACATCTATTATACTTCGTCCAACCATTTAATTTACTTTTGACAGTGAGTTGACTATACCACCATGCCTAAAGACCAAGGTGTTCAATCAGTGCGTCCTACCTCTTATGATATGCGGAGCCAAAACATGGACTCACAGTACGGCTAGTCCATTAGTTCAAAGTCGCTCAGCGAGCTATATAAAGAGCTACGCTCGGTGTTTCTCTGAAGGATAGCATCCGTAGCGATGTTATCCGATGAATAAAATCACCGACATAGCTCAGAGAATTAGCAAACTGAAGTGGCAGTGGCTGGTCATATTTGCCGAAGAACCGACAAACGCTGGGGTAAACGAGTTGTTGAGTGGAGACCGCGACTCAGCAAACGTGATGTAGGACGCTCTCCGGCTAGGTGGAGTGACGATCTGCGGAAGACTGCTGGCAGAGACTGGATGCGTCAAGCCGAAGATAGGGCGCGATGGTGCTCACTAGGGGAGACCTATGTCTAGCAGTGGACTGCTATAGGCTGATGATGATGATAATGTGAGCTGACATACTCTTTTGTGGTGTTCTAAAGCGTTACTAATTTCGATTTCTTATCATTGATATTTATTTTCCTACATTCCTAAGTAGGTAAGTTATAAAGGTGAACCGTAGAGTATTTTATTACGCAAATTACTTCATTATTGTTTGGTTTTTAGACATTTATATTATGTTTTTAGTGAGTAACAAATAAGGTAAATTAATAAAATTACGCAGTTTATGGATTCATTTTACTACGTATTATAAAGTTTACTTTCACGAATTATGGAATTAAGTTCTCAAGATCTCGGGTCTCGACTATTAAAAGTAAAATAAAGCATTAGACGAAGTATAGGCACCCACTATCCACCCACAAGGCCACAATATATCAAAATGTATATTCCAAATCTTAATTTTTTACTACTTTATTTACCTACAATTCAATAAAAAACATAGAATGCTTCCAGCTGCTTATCTCTCCGAGCATGTCGTAAAAGTCGACTAAGGAGTACCTAGTATCCTCTACAACTTGATGGACTTACATGGGCGATGAGCTGATCACCTGTCACCATGGTTCACCATATCCATCTTGGGAGTCTTGGATCAGAAGCGGCTGCAAGTTTTCTTATGATTACTTGTGGTTCTGCCCACCCCGTTCACGGGTGTGATAATATGTATGTATTTACAATTTGTAAATAAACAAAAATAGGTTACAATTTTCAACAATTTGTGCCTATGATTTAAAATTGATGAAATGAAAAGAATGAAAATATGCCTTTGTGTGCGGAATTCACGTGTCCAGACCGTCACAGATCCGGCACAAGAATCAAAGTACCTAAATATCAAACGTCAAAAGTCAAAACATCACCAAATCACAGAACACAACCGGCTGGTACAAATAACGGTCTGGTTGTGAAATGGGGTAGTGAAGACCTTATTGTTTTTTGTGTTTGGGGTGTATTTGCATTCCTTTGACTGAAACTGGAGGAATTTTGATAAATGAAGTGTAGTTGATTTCATAAATAAATAAATAAATATTTTTGGACATTTGACACAGCGCCATCTAGCCCCAAACTAAGCAAAGCATTTACTATGGGTACCAGATGGCTGATAGAATACTTATATATCCTTTTTTTAGTAAATATATACGTAATGTTACATAATATTACAACAGCCAGACCCTGGATGATGAAAGTGTAAAAAAATTAAATATGGCGGCTGTAAGAAGCCATTTTAATGCATTCCTTTGGCTATAGTCGCAACGGCTGGACCTGGCTGGACGGATTTTGAAAAATGAGGTGTCGTTGGTTTCCTCTAGATAGCGAGAGTGTCAAGTACAGCATTTGTCATTGACACTAAAGTGTGAAAAGGTTACAATATGGCGGCATTTAGATGCCATTTTCAATGAAGCAAGACTTAAACTAAAATTGTACCAATCATTCGTCATAATCAAAAAAATGCTGCCTAAATTCTACGCAGTTAGGTTTTTTCCTTTTGTTCGTGTTCATTTAACTGTTAGTTCTTACTGCGCGTCATTATAATTGGTGCAAATGATTACACGATTGATTTTTGATCTGACAGCTGAACTAGGTACTTGAATGCATGATGAAAATGCAACTTGCGTCCGGCTTTATGACGGATATGACGTGGAACAGACGTTTTGACGCGCGACTATTGCCCGCGTCAGTGTGACACTGTCCCTAGGCAATTGTGACGGTTCTTCCCTGATTCCACACTTGATTCGGCTGATTTACAGGCAGACAGACAAATGCTATTGAATTGCAAATGGCTTGTGTCTTGTCTCAGCCCACTACTTCCATAACCGGATATCATCGTTATCATAACTGGAACATTAAAAATGCGGCAAAAAAAAATTAGAAAACCTTTTGGTTAGTTAATTGATACGCGTGACTTTGCCGAGCGTTTGTGTAGCAAGACGGAAACTGAATAGAATAGTATTTTATTTATAACAACATAAATTTACACTTAGTAGATAGTTAACTGCATGATCATGTTACGTTGGCAATCGCGTGCAATAAAAAAATAAATAAGAATGGGACGTTTAGTAGTGACTAGTCAAAATCGTTTCTGACGGATCATCATCATCTTCCTGCCCTTATCCCACTCTATGTGGAGTCGGCACACGATCCTTGGATCATGCTGTAAGAGTTTTGGCTAAGGTGTTTTATGACTGGCCGCCTTCTGCTTCTCTCACCGAGCATGTCGTAAAAGTCGACTAAGGGATAGTATCATCTCCAACATGATGAGATACAATAAGCAAGTATACCCAAGGAGGGTTGACGTCAGGCAGGCGGCCGGTCATAAAACACCTTAGCCAAAACTCTACATAGAGTGGGATAAGGGCAGGAAGATGATGATGATGAACTGAGTTTTCATATATTGAAGGAATTGGAGAGCAATATCATATATTTTATCAATTTTACAAGTTGCCCTAAAATCGTCGTCTGGCTTCCTCCAGGATACATGAAACCTAGTACTCGAGGGTATATGAGCAATGAATATTAAACGCAGCGATATGTATTCTCGATAACTTCTTCAAATCTCAAAGGCTTTGATTATTCAAGTTGTCATTTTAGAAGCACGAGTTGGTGTCACTTTGGGAACACAGCATCAAAAATAAATTTAGAAATCCCATAAAATGATTTCACTTTGTCAACGTTCTTGATTGATCGTTAATGTTAAGCAACGTTGTGCGCGGTCACAATTGGGCTGGGTGACCGCAAGTGGCATTACGAGCTGAGTGCTTCTGTGCTTTAGAGGGCACGTTAAATTATCGGTCCCGGCTTTTAAGTCGTTAAGCCATCACGGAGGCTTTTGGGCGGCATAAAAACTCCGTCACTAGAGTTGGCCACTAGCTCATACGAACATGCATTCGTGAACTCCTTGTATAAGGTTTTTGCATTTCAAATATCACGCTGAACACCTCGATGACGTGGCGGACAGAAATAAGACTTGCGGACTCGAATGCAGAACTCAATGAAACAGTCTCGCTTGTCTTGTTCTGCCTCGCTTACTTTTGAGAATGGCGCAGTTCGTCGGCGGTGTATATAAATTGCATAACTCACAATAAACAGGATCGAAAATTGACATAATATTAAGCTTTAGTCATGATTCACTCTTGAGTCTTTCACGTTCTCGAGTCCTAAGTCACTTACCATCAGGAAAGTTGGTGGTGAAACGCTTGCCTGTAACAAAGACAATTACATTTGAAAAATCGATTAAAAATCTGCCATTTTGGCGCGCGTGGTGTGACGTCATGGTCTATCACTCACAGGCAAACACACTCGGTTGCATTGACAATTTTGTTGTTATAGACTATTACATGACGTAATAGTCTGCATTATACGCTCTGACCATTGGCGTAGCGTTTAAAATATTTCTCACAGTTCTTTTTGCATCTTTTGGAAATTAAATTCTTCTTCAAATATAAATTATAATCGAAATTTTCGATTTAGATTCTAAAATATTGATGGAGGTAAAACTCTGATGTAAAAAAGGTTTAAAAAAAACTGAGCCTCAATTGAATCACATATATTCCCTATTGGCGGAGGTATCATCATCATTATTATCAACAGCCTCACATACTGACATGACTCACTGATTGGCATATGCCTCTGTTTGTGCCATGCACCACGGCTTTCCTAGTCTTGTCCATCTACGACCCACAATGACTATATCGTTAGCCCATCTTGCTCCTATAACCACATATCGGCCATCATTCGGACGACCTCTGTGGCGTGGCAGGCGAGTGCTCGGCTAAGATGAGGCGCGGGTTCAATTCCCGCTGCGGCAGGAATGTTTGCATGTTCTGCAAATATTTCTTCCGGGTCTGGGTGTTGTATTATTATGTATTATAAAGTATGTATTTACAATAAAAAAATACGGTGAGAAATAAATAAAAATGCTGAATCGAGATCCATAATTATTTGTTCTTTTTTGAAGTCTACTGAAAACATCAATTTCAGACAGTAAAGCGTAGTATTAAACAATTACTTAGAAATATGACTACATGAAGATAATTACTTTAAATTCAACAAACAAACATTAATTACAGTTCTTTTGTAACGAGCTATCGTGGGTTTATTTTTACTACGATGCCCGATGATCATGGCTTCAAATCCGATAATGAATCAGTGGATTTTTTTGTTCTAAAAAATTAAACTCTCGAACGGCGAAGTCGTGAGGAAACCTTCATGTCGTAGAACCTAGGAAGTTCGAAAAACATGTGTCAAGTGTACGAAAGAAGCCTTAGTGGCGCACTTTAAATCCATTCACCACACTGGTTCGAAAGAACTAGTGACACGACTAGAAGTAGTAGCACACAAAGCAATCATCATCTTCCTGCCCTTATCCCACTCTGCGTGGGCTCTTACAGACTTACAGCATGATCCAAGGAACACAGCATGATCATGCTGTAAGAGTTTTGGCTAAGGTGTTTTATAACCGGCCTGACGTCAACCTTCTTTCGGAATACTTGCTTATTGTCATCATGATGGAGAGCATACTATACCTTAGTCGACATGCTTAAGGAGATAATCAGCTGGACACATTTTAAATTTTTTCTTCACTCTCAGCCCAGCAAAGAAGAAATCGAAATCGGTAAAGTTTAGTAGTTAACGGTGAAGGAAAATATCGTGAGGAAACCCGCGGCTTAGTCAGCCCCGCACATATTGACTATGTCTTTCCTGTGGACAAGGCCGACTAAGCTGAGAGGATGGTATAGGTGCTGGGCAAGCCTACTCCATTCGTCCCAGCCACTACAGCGTCCCGTTTGTGAAGGTAAAAGTTTCCTCCTGACGCTCTATAAATCATCTACTATGATGGTAAAAGGCCTCAGTTTTAGTAGTACACAAACAAAAAGTAGCCTAAATGTTATTCCAGCACACATACTATGTGTATTCCAAGTTTCATTCAAATCCGTTCAATCATTACGGTGTGATTGAGGCACAAACATGCATCGTCACATCCACACATCCTTACATCCTCACATCTCCACAAACTTTCGCATTTATAATATTAGTAAAATTCTATCAGCCGTTAGGTTCATAGGTTCGCTTAGTTTGGAGCTCGATGGCGGCGCTCTGTAAAATGTCCAGCAATATTCATGTAAGGATTTCTGATGCTAACTGTACCGTGTAAATATCAGTACATAAATAAATCAAGTCAAAGTTACATAGGGCCTTTACAAATACGGTCTAAATTCGAAAGCTATCTTCAAAGACGTTATTAATCAAAGGAGCATACGAATATGACCAATACTCATCTTTCTGTACAGTTTGAGGCAGTTCATATGGCAATTAAAGCTTTAGAAAATACTAGGACTATAATAAATTATAATAATTTGTGGACATTTTACACAGCGCCATCTAGCCCAAAACTAAGCATAGTTTGTACTATGGGCACCAGAATGACTTATAGAATACTTTTATATTTTTTTTAGATACATACTTAAAATACATAATACTGCAACACCCAGACTCGGAAGAAAGATTTGCAGAACATACAAACATTTCTCATGTTTTAGTATTATGTATAATGTATTTACAAAAAAGTATATAAGTAGGTATTCTATCAGCCATCTGCTTCCCATAGTACAAGATTTGCTTAGTTTGGGGCTAGATGGCGCTGTGAGAAATGTCCACAAATATTTATCATTGTCCAGATGTGCAATACTAATAACCCACAACTGTATTAATATCCTTTGGTATTCGTTTGCTATGCTCGGGGGTACCAGAGTCCGTTTCGAGTTGATTCCCAAGTATTGGCATTCAAAAACAGCATTCACAGGGAATTAGTTGGAAATATCTGTATTTTGAAGACTGGAATAAGCATTTGTACAATTATTAACATACATAAAATTACAACTTACCTGCCTACAAGATATAATCATAGCTACAAGTATTTATGAGGTAAGGATGTGGATAAACGAAACAAGCACAAGACCCTGATGGATAGCACAAACAGGAGGCCTATATCTTGACGACGGCAACAGTTGGGCTGGAGATGATGATGATGATGAAATATCACAAAACACAGAAGAAACAGTCGGGCTATGTAAGGACCGCCGCAATCAGTCTAGATAGCTCACCTGATCCAGATCATCATAAAATAGAAGCGTGCCCAAGACGCTGGCCGCATTGCCACCATACCAAATAAAATATTGCCGGAAGTTTCACAAAGCGCCATTTGGCCCCAAACTAAGCAAAGCTGGCAATATAAATAATAAATAAAATAAAATAAAATTAAAATAAATATAGGAATCAGACAATTAGAATACATAATATTACCTAAAACAGGACATCATTTGCATCACACAAATGTTTGTCTTGAGTGCGAATAGAACCCTCGACCTGCCAGAAGGCCATTAGACTACCGAGCTATGAGACCTGTCGAACGAAACCGAATAAAGCCTAGATTCTAAACGTTATTTACCAACATGTGTGAGTATTATAAAACACCTTAGCCAAAACTACCGACCCCACATAGAGTGGGATGAGGGCAGGAAGATGATGATGGTGATGTGTAAGTATTAACGCAAATACAACATATGTGAGTATTATAAAACACCTTAGCCAAAACTACCGACCCCACATAGAGTGGGATGAGGGCAGGAAGATGATGATGGTGATGTGTAAGTATTAACGCAAATACAACATATGTGAGTATTATAAAACACCTTAGCCAAAACTACCGACCCCACATAGAGTGGGATGAGGGCAGGAAGATGATGATGGTGATGTGTAAGTATTAACGCAAATACAGCAGTAGTACCACAATATTGTGCTCCTCGGCAATTTACGTCCAGCTTCTGAAATACGAACTAACGCGATGATGATTATGTAAAACAGAGATGTTACAATAATTATGTAGATATTTTTTTTAAGGATTTACAAAACACGAAGTTTGCCGAAGCGCACAATATATGTGCTACTACTGTAAATGTTTGTGCAGGAGGAGTCGGCTGCAGGAGCATGTACAATAACCCCACCGGTACAATATTTCGTTATAATTGACGACGCGCGCAGGAAACTGTTAATGCCCTAATGTAATACACACGCTCCTGTAGAATTGGCAACAATTGTATATTCAAAAACAAGTATTTTTTACTTTGAGAGATAGACTAAGAAATTGCGTGATAAGAGAGTAATGTGAAGTGAAAAAAGATGTAGTGATGAGGATTGAGAAAGGTATGCTAAGATGATTCGTTCATGTAGAGAGGATGAGAGAAAGAAGATTAACGAAACAGGTGTATGAGGCGAGTGTAAATGGTACCGTTGGAAGGGGAAGACGTAAAAAAGTTAATACTCAAATAATCAGAACGATAGATAGATAGATATATTATTTATTTGTCACACAAGACACAGCACAGACAGAATGACAGAAACAATAAAAGGAAAGAAAAAGAAAGAAGTACAATAATAGTAAAAAATCTGGCTGCATATCTACTCTCTAAAGAGGGTTTTAATAACGGATATGTCTTCGAACGGTGGCGGAAATCGAACACACACCTCTCTCGTCTCAGCTAGATACTCTACCGTCGAGTTCGAAATGAGCACAGAAGTAGAAACGTGAGTATTTCGCGAGCTAGCTCGTTGATCGTTAGTGCACTGGGTCTGGGTTGTAAAGAGCAAGCTTTATGTGGTTACCTAATTGTTAACTTTGTCGAGAAAGCGGAATTCAACGGATGAAATAAATAATAAAGTGTAATACTTAAAATTGTTCTGCTTTTCTGGTTTACTGGGAGAAAAGAAAAAAACAGAATGCGTCTTGCTTCTATCCCCGAGCTTGCATGATGGACCATCTATATGGGCGATGGGCTGATCACCTGTCACCATGGATCAACATAACCATCTAGGGACTTCGAATTAGGAGCCGCTGCAAGTTTTCTTATGATTACTTATGGCTTTAACTGGTTAGGAGAGGCGAAACGCGTGACGAAGATATTGAGTTTGTTCTGTATGGATGTGTGCGTTGACTCCCATGAGCTTTTTTTTATTGCGGGCGCACGGGCAGTGCACTTGTCTGCGTTGGTAAGCTATTTATAAAGTTTAAAGGATTAGTACTAGAGATTTAACATCCAATTAGTCATCATCATCATCTTCCTGCCCTTATCCCACTCTATGTGGGGTCGGCACAGCATGATCCTTGGATCACGCTGTAAAAGTTTTGGCTAAGGTGTTTTATGACCGGCCGCCTGCCTGACGTAACATCCAATTAGTATTATCTTAAAAAGGCACTTCCGCAAATTTATGCCCGAATCAATTGACTATGCCTGTATCTTATTTCTTAACAAAATTCTATCAAATTCAAGCATTTTATCTAGTGGATGAAGAGACGGAACCCTTGAATCAGAAATCCGTCTTACTTTCTATTAGATTATTATCAAATTCAATCCTATTGCTTGCAAAAGTCCATCCCTCTGTGTAATTCAGCGAGAAATATGGACATTTTGTTTACGGCTTCAGCAGGCAAACGTAAAATTTGAATAAAAGAAAATTTCATTCGCACAAATTAAATATTCCGACCACGGCGAGTATTTATGATACGATTAATATTTAAACTGCATCCTGTTTTTGAATTACACTTCCTTCTTTGTTTTGGAAGCCTGCTTTTTGTACCTAAAAACTCTGAAGACTTTACCCGCCCCCATCTCCTCTCGTGATACAGTGGACCAAGAAAGTGTTCTACCAGTTATGAAAAAACATCCTATGAAACTAAAATCGTGCTAAGACAATACATTAGTAACTGTCAGAATATTATTGCAAGGGAAACTAAACCTTGATGTTTTATGACGTGCAAAGGAACTTTCAACCTTAGGGTAGACCTCATTTTTGGCCGACCGTACTTACTCGGATGAAAATATGTTCTAGGTCATAATCTAGTATGTGTATTTCTAGTTTTAGAGAAACAGATCGGTCGATAAGGAGACTGGGAATAAATTAACAAACTCACACGTAATGTTAGTACCTATACAAATACAAATACAAATATATTTATTTGGTACAGAAACAGAATTAAAACTAAAACATGTAATAACGATACTGACGGCAAAAGTATAGAACTGTGTCGCAGTCAGTAACGCCCTCCTCGAGACAAATCTAGATAATAAATATTGAAAAACTAAGTTAGAAAACTAATTTAAGCTAAACATGCGCAATGTATTATATGTATTATATATGTCTGCGTACTTCTCAGCTGGACTAGGAGTACAGAAAACACATAGAATGCGTTCAGCTGCTTCTCTCCCCGAGCATGTCGTAAAATTTGACTAAGAGATAGCATACTCTCCAACTTGACCATCCATGTGGGTAATGGGCTGATCACCTGTCTAAATGGTTCACCTCCATCATCATCATCTTCATCATCTTCCTGCCTTATCCCACTCTATGTGGGGTCGGCACAGTATGATCTTTGGATCACGGTGTAAGAGTTTTGGCCAAGGTGTTTTATGACCGGCCGCCTGCCTGACGTCAACCCTCCTTGGGAATACTTGCTTATTGTATCTCATATGTTGAAGGATACTATCCCTTAGTCGACTTTTACGACATGCTCGGGGAGAGAAGCAGCTGGACGCATTCTATGTTATTTCTTTACTCCCAGTCCAGCAGAGAAGTTCACCTCCATCATGGGAGTTTGAATTAGGAGTGACTGCAAGTTTTGTTATGATTACTTGTGGCTCTGCCCACCGGTCGTAATAATAAAATTAAGTATGTATGTATCCTCGTTAATGTTTCTTTCATATTATCATATCTGCCCGCTGCATTCTCTAGCTAAGTAAGTTCGTATGAGCTAGTGGCCAGCTCTTGTGACGGAGTTTTTAGGCCACCTAACGGCCTCCGTCATGGCTTAACGTCTTAAAAGCCGGGACCGACAATTTAACGTGCCCTTCAAAGCACGGAAGCGCTTAGCTCGTAATGCCACTTCCGGTGACCCATCCCAATTGTGACAGCGCACAACGTTGCTTAACTTAAACGATCAATCATAAACGTCTAAGCAAGCTACGCCACGAGCGATCCTCTAGCTGAATTTCGGAAATTCCTTTCTTAGTGCAGCCCTACACCATAAGAAGAAAACACCCTCCTAGTTTCATGCTTTTAGGACTTTGATTTAGGTTATGCTATAATAAAATTATCAGTCAGTCGGTCAATCAATCAGTCAATCAACAAATTAATTTAAGCGTGGTTTCTTACCTGTATCTTCCACGCTTGGTCGCGTTACGAACAGGGTGTAAATGCAACGTAGATTTAAAACATGTCCAAATGATCCCCGTGCTTTTAAGAAATATTTTTTTTTGACTTTGAATCCGTCAATCAATCAGTCAGTCCTACCTAAGAATTCCAGATGGTATCCGAGGTTTATAAGACTATTATGAATGAGTTTGCTACCTTTTAAGTGAGCCAGTCTAGGAGTCTCTCAATCAATTCAAGTGGTCGTAAAAAGCATCCTCAAGGCCTCAGAGACATCAAAGGGTCACCTTAAAGTGATCAAAAGTACCCCTTATCGACAATGCACCTTGAAAGGGTTGCTTTCTGCCGAAAAGGTTATTTATCTAAATATAAAGCATGGTGAAAAAAATTAACCGAAAAAATACTCTAACTCTATTTTTATCATATCAAAAAAGGCTACTGATCTTCATTACCATATCAACGACATCGGTCGAAAAGTGCCATAAATTTTTTGACAAAGAAAACAACGTTGGTAACCTACCATTCGTTGTTCGAACATACGATGTAGAAAGAATAAAAAACATTTTAATTTACCCCAATTTAAAAAAAAATGAATAAAAAGGCCTTTATAGTAGCTGATTTATACAGAGCGTCAGGAGGAAACTTTAGGCTTACCCAGCACCTATTCCATCCTCTCAGCTTAGTCGGCCTTGTCCACAGAGAAGACATGGTTAATAAGTGTGACACGATGTTTTCCTACACCGTTTGAGAGTACTGGTATAGCGCACATAATTTTTTCTCTCAGAAAATGTATTGGTACACGACCGGATTTAAACCCACAACCTTTGGATCGGAAGGCGGGGTCACTACACCAACTAGACCACCAGTGCTCTCACAATATAAAGATACACTGAAAAAACTGGTAGTCCAGTGACCCGCCTTTCAATCCTAAGGTTGTGGGTTTGAATCTGAAAAGAATAGAATCGAACCAAACATTCATAATAAAACGTCAAGTTATATTATATCGAGTAAAATATACTTTGTTCTCGGTTTGTTCTGCGGGGAATACTCTAATGGCTACATCTAGGATTTCCGAATGAAAATGCATGGCTATAAATAAAATACGATGTAACTAGCTATCGCCTGTGGCTTCGCTTAATTTGCACCCGGATAATAAAAAGCCAAGTTTTATTCAAATCAAACTTATTAAAAAAAATATTCAAAATTTGTAAAGCTGCAACAAAACTACAAAATTAATAAAAAAAATTGTTTAACAACAAAATAAATTGTTATTACCTACCTATTAAAGTAAAAATCATCTAAAAATATGGTAAGGTTTCAAAGATCTAGATCAAAACAAACGCAATATATGGATTTTTTCAAGATTTTTTAAATCATTTTTTTTTTCTTATCGTGTTTTCATTTGTGAGAAATTAAAGAAATAATGTTAAAATTTCATTTTCTTTTTGAAAAAGCAACAATAACCGTTCGCCGTTAGAGAGTACATAATTATGTAAATAGAAAAACCCATTGGGTCATGACTGGATTTGAATCCATGACCGGAAGGTTAGCCGCTACCATTAAACCATCAGTGCTCTCGGAAATCGAGTAGTAGCAGTACTTATTAGTGTAGATGTTCGGACTTAGGGGATTTGATTCGCTAATGTTTAAATGGGACTTCAAAGTAGGTAATAAATAACTGTCTAATAGTTGCTATCACAAGAGAGTTGATGTATTTATTTAAGTTTCATAGACATAAACATAGGTATTTGGGTTAAGATCAGTGCCCAAATGAGAGCACTGATGTGCACTGATGCACTCGAACTTTTTAGGTTCTACGACATACCGTTTTCCTCACGATGCTCACCTTAATTGATTGAGAGTACTAAAAGTGCACATATTTTTTTCGATCACGTCCGTATCCCTAACGGGGTGAGATGAGCCACAAGTAATGATAAGAAAACTTGCAGCCACTCCTGATTCAAAGTCCCAAGATGGATTTGATGAACCATGGTGACAGATGATCAGCCCATCTGTCTGATGGGCTGTCTCAACGGTACGTTTTAGTTTTTTCTTTTACATTATATTATCTTTTAGTATATCCATTTGGTATTGGCAACAAATTAAACATTTTCAATTCTTTTCTATTGTATAAGCGCTGCAATGGACCCCCAAATAGCTTATGAGGTCTGCACGTGATATTTGCAAGTCGACAAATTCAATTTAAAATTCTGCGCTGCGTCATGGACTTCGCAGACTAGATTGCCTGCGCGTTCTGTTCTAGCGCAAAACAAACAGTAAAACCATTATATTTATGAACACTGCACGTATTGACCATGTCTTACCTGTGGATAAGGCTGATTTATAATAATAATAATAATCTATAAGTACGCACAAGCGGCCAGTTCTCGAGAATCTTCGTGCTTTGCTCTCTTTACTGTTATATTATCACGGACTGGACTATTGTCGTCAGTATGCATGATATCGTGATAGTAGATCGATCCCAACGTCTGGCAGTACTCGTTGACATCGCCAATCATCATCCTCCATGACGAGAATCTCGTAAGTAAGTTAAATATATGAGAGCACTGGTGGTATAGTTGGTAGTGACCCCGCCTTCCGATCCTAAGGTCGTGGGTTCAAATCCGGTCGTGTACCAATGGATTTTTCTGTGGAAAAAATGTATGTACGCTATACCAGTACTCTTAACTGTGGACTAGGCCGACTAAGCTGAGAGGATGGAATATGTGCTGGGTAAGCCTACTCCATTTTAATTCGTCCAAGGCACTACATCGTCCCGTCTGTGAAGGTAAAAGTTGCCTCCTGACGCTGTATAAATCATCTACTATAGATGGTAAAAGGCCTTAGTTTAAATATATCAAATAATTAAATTCAATCGTGTTGTTTTTCTCTTATCGTGTTTTCACTTTGAGGAACCAGAGAAAAAATGTTAAAATTTCATATTTTTTTCGAATAAACACATTAATTTAGTGACAACAGTGTTCTACCTCGATTTTGGTGAGCAAATACGCTACTGCACACTCTTAAAACGTTTTTAAATTATCCTAAAGATTACAGTGAATAGAATACTTTTAGCTTCTGACTTTTGTTTTGAATCGGCAACGACTCACGTCTAGTATGAAACAAATGTACTGCCATCTTCGCTCCACTGTGACTCTACTTAGATTTTTAGTGCAGCCTTCCGGCTATTTCTGTCCGGCCACGACTTGAAAAGAAGGCAGGAATGTGTGTTACATGCTACCTACCTACTGACGTACTTATATACTGTAGCGGGTGCACTAATAGTTACATTGGTTTGCAGTTTATTTAAATCAAATGAAATCAATTTAATTTCTGAGGCCTTTTACCATCTAGTAGATGATTTATACAGCGTCAAGAGGCAACTTTGCCTGCACAAATGGGACGCTGTAATGCCCGGGACGAATTAAGATGGAGTAGGCTTGCCCAGCACCTATTCCATTCTCTTAGCTTAGTCATAATAAGTATGTTACAAAATAAATGATTCCTTAGGCTCCTAAACTAGTAAAAATTGTGTTCCAAAAGCCAATGGCTTCGCCCATGAGTTATGACAATATTATTATATCGTCAATATAAATTGAATAGTTCTTATAAAACAACTAGTAGGTACCTACATAATACAAAAAAAAAAGAAACTGAATCAGTTTTTATCTAACTAAATGAATATAATATTTAAAAAAAGAATGAAAGGTATCACTGCTGTATTTGAAACTGTATGTTTTCTTATCAAGTACCAATGGTTAGACCTGCATTGATACCAGTTGCAGCAAATATTAAATGATAACAATAAAATAATGTATGTGTGTTACTACTTTTTAAGGACCCTATTACTAAGCCTCCGTAGCCCGTACGTCTGTCTCATGAACCGTAACAGGTAGAGAGTTGAGGTAGAAACATATTTTTATGAACGACTAGCTGCCGCCCGCGGCTTCGCTAGCGTGGTACCCGGATAAAAAATAGCCTATTGTTAATCTAGTACATGTTCTATGTATATTTCAAGTTTCATTCAAATCCATTCAGCTGTTTAGGCGTAAAAGAGTAACAAACATTCATACATACAAACTCTCGCGTTTATAATATTAGTAAGATGGGACGGAACTCTTCGTGTAAAAATTTGAATCGCACTTAACCGGTTTTTTATATTAGCTCACATGCACGCAAAGCCACAGGTAGGACCAACATTGCTAGCTCTAATAATACTATCACAGGCGTCAATGAACGCAGCTTATTAGTAGATAATTTTGATGAATTTCTAATCTAATGAAGGCCAAACTACATCGATATTCGAACTCCGATAACTACGTGCTCCGTAAAACTTAATTTAGCTGCTGAATGAAGTACAATCAGTAATATTTATAGCTTGTGTACATTGAGCGGATGATGCCGTTGTGACAGCGGACACTAGCGGATATCTCATAGAGAATGGCAATAAAATACTGCCTACAAAATAACCGCGAGTAGTGTTTAAGTAATGTAATGTTATGTTTAAGTACACAAGAGTTTAAGTAATTTTAATAATAAATATAAGTATTTGTTGACATTTCACATAGCGCCATCGGGCCTCAAACTAAGCAAAGCTTGTACTATGGGAACCAGATGATATAAAAGTTATATACTTTTTTTGTAAATACATACTTATAATACTGTTTATTTCTGAATACAATATAACTAGAAAATGAGATTGAAATGAGGTTTAAATACTACTGAATGCCACAGATATGTCGACGTTTATCAAAATAATGGTTATGTTCAATACATGAGTTTAGGGGTCACAATTTCCTCGGCTCATTGAAAAAGCTGTTGTGCGAATCCAATCGTCCCTTTCGCACCTCACTCTGTGTATGGTTTGGCTTGGTGGATAACTAGACCAGACCTTCAAGAGCCAAAATATAAATATTCTTCGCTGTTGGCTTTGCCAAACAAAGAAACCTAACTCGAAATAGAAAACATATATTTTAAGCGAACAATTTGTCCCCAACTGAGCGGACAATCTCCACGCATGTCCGCTGTCTATGCCAAGGACCTCTGCATGTGCATAGAGTCAAACAGCTTAATTATATTAGGTAGAATGTAACATAATTGGGTTTATCAGCTTATGAACAGTTTGTTATGGCTGATCCGACCGTTTGACCACGATATTATTATTTAGAATTTCTGTTAAATTCCACGGCTTTGGGTTTGGCTAAGTAGACTGGAATAACTAAGTTCGAAACTTTAACTAAATCTTGATTTCTAAATATAATAAACCTCTCAGACTGAAATTTGCCTCCCGTAAAGGTGCTTCACGTTCGTTTATACCCGATTCCCATATTTTACTAACGGACGTTGGATGGAAGATTACCATACCAATATTGTTTTTTTGGCAAAAAAGGTTATGCACTTTTTGGAACGCCATCGCTATGGTAATTTAGCATTAGTCGTACAATAGTAGAATATAGGAAATAAGCACATATCTTAATTTCTAAATATAATAAAACAGACTGATACTTGCAGTCTTTGGTCCATTTATGGTAGTCTTAGAATTATATTTGAGTTATGCAATTTTAAGGTAGGTAGTTAAGCGTTTCGGGTTTTTTCCTGTAAGCTTATCCGCATTTCAATAAATAATTTCATTTCATTTCATTGCCTACCCATAGACTTGGTTCTTCTCGATGATCTCAGTCGAAGTTTTGAGGTGACTCTAGGAGTTCAGAACTCGCTACGCCGTTGCAGTTTCGTAGCACCGTAGCACCATATCGTAGCAAACACATTTTCCACGATTTTATTTTCTAGGACGGAGTAGTTGCTATAAGTGATTTGAATTTGTAAGGCAATAACTCAACGAAGCCGCGAGCAAACGCTGGTCATACATAAACAGGTCAGTGAAGGAACTCGGTTTCCCCAAGAGCCTTGATTCACCCCTTGATTTGTTACATATCCGCTTTACAACAGCCCTCTTGTGTACTACCCCTTTTTACGATCAACAAACCAAAGAGTATATAACACAGAAGCCGAATTCTTAATTAAAAATGCCTATAAAGAAAATTTTGTGGTTGTTTATATAAACTGTTGGACTGAGAATAAAGATAAAACATAAAATGCATTCAGCTGCTTCTCTCCCCGAGCATGTCTTAAAATTCGACTATGAGCTGATATGGGCGATGGGCTGATCACCTGTCACCATGGTTCACATCCATCTTGGGATTTTAAAACAGGAGTGGCTGCAAGTTTATGATTACTTGTCGTTCTGCACATCCCATTAGGATTACGAGCGTGATCAAATTTATGTATGTATGTATTATATGAGGTACATAAAAGCTTGTATTCAAGAATCTGGACTACGAACCCGGTGCCTTAGTAACTTAACAAATGAATTCGTTTATTGAATGCGTATTTAACATAAACAATAACAAATCTAAACTTAAAAAAAAACTACGGAATAAACACAAAAAAATAAGTTTTTTTTACAAAATACTATCTCTTATGTACTTACCAGAGTCTTCATATTGCTGCGTAAATTCAAATCGACAGATTACCAAGTCCAGAATTATCGCTACGACCAGCCTACGCCAAGTGATTTTGGCGCCAAAACCCGCCATTTTGTTTTCACTTGCGCGCCGCCATTTTGAAAACAGTTCACATTTTTCACCTTTGTCTCTTTTCTGTTTGCGAGATATACCTGTGAAATAGAAACAAACAATTAATATGTTTCACTTATCTGCTGGACTGGGAGTAAAGAAAAAAACATAGAATGCGTCCAGTTTTTTCTCTCCCCGATCATGCTCTAAAAGTCGACTAAGGAATAGTATCCTCTCCAACATGATGGACTATCTATATGGGCGATGGGCTGATCATCTGTCGCCATGGTTCAACATATCAAGGAACTTTGAATCAGAAGTGGCTGCAAGTTTTCTTATATGTGGCTCTGCCCACTCCATTACTCCATACGGACGTGATTTATGTATGAATAGTATAAAATAAATTTCATTATAAATACCAAAGCATTTAACAATATTAAAATGCAACATTTAAATGCACGTAAATTAATGAAAAATGCAAATTCGTAAACAGATTTTCTGACTAAATACTATACGAGTTCTCATTACACATTCTAGCAAAATAATTCAATTCTTCTGTACTGAATTAGTAAAATTTCGGCATGCATTACATAGGAACACAGCGTCCTACATGAGCGATCTTGACGCGAACGAGAAGCGGCGCGGCGATTAAACCATAAACAGTCGATACAACCGACGACCTCGGTGGCGTGGCGGGTGAATGCTCGGCTGAGACGCTAGAGGTGCGAGTTTCGTTCCGGCTACGGGAGAAATGCTTGTATATTCTGCAAATATCTCTTCCGGGTCTGGGTGTTGTAATATTATAAGTATGCATTCATAAAAAAAGTATATATTTACTCTATCAGCAATCTGGTGCCCATAGTACAAGCTTTGCTTAGTTTGGGGCTAGATTTCGCTGTGTCAAATGTCCACAAAGATTTATTTATTTATACCTTTTCAAGTGGCCTACATTACAAACGCTCGAGGTGCACAAAACGAAGCGATTGCAGTTGGTTTGATAATATTCGCGCGAACTGAATGTGGTCCCATATTTTTTTTGGTTTGAAGCGACACGTAAAAACGAGAAAAAAGCCCGCGCTAGACATCGCATCGTATTGAATCCATGTGTCACCGCATCGAATCGCTTCGCAATCGCGTTAGCTTTGAATCGCTTACGTAGGACGCCGCGTTAGGAATATTTAAACAGCTAGCAAACTTCCTCTATCGGGACTCAACTAATTTTGTACCGGAAGTTTCGAACTTGTCAAACTTGATAAATGAAATATGAGAGTTATTTTAGTAATAGTTACCTATTTAGAAACTTTAGACGATAGGTAGAATTTAATTGAGTGGAAAATTTCAATATTTAAGATTTCCAATAATGTACTTTTCGTATCGCTGCTAGTGAAGTATGCAGGCATTAATATCGAGCTGGTTCTTACTTGGCTCAACGGATCAGTATTGCCATTCATCGTGACACGCTTCCACCTTCTGTTGATCTCGATCAGGTAATCTATCTACAGACCCTTTACAACGGTATACGGATAGCCCGACTGTTCAACTGCATAATGTTCTAACTCTTTTTATAAACATGGTTGTATTGGGATCATTTTCCAAAAAACTAGCCAAGCGTGGTTTCTTACCTGTATTTTCCACGCTTGGTCGCGTTACGAATTGTAAATGCAACGTAGATTTAAGACGTGTCCAAATGATCCCAGTGATTTTAAGGAATGAAAATGTTGACTATGACTTTGTTTCATTTGTATTTTGTGTATTATATTTGTAAATACAGGGATCATAATAGTGGTATCAATTGTTGTTGTAAATCCGATTTTAAAGTTTACAAATTGTTTTTGTCTTGGTGTTATGGAAGTTGTGTGTACTTATCAAGGAATAATCAATTCCTATCATAACATTAGTAACATCAGCGGTCTAGCGAAACCCCCACTTTAATTCTAAGGTCGTAATTTCGAATCCAGTCATGTACCAACAGTTTTACTCTAAGATTACCTCACGACGACCTCGGGGGCGTGGCGGGCGATAGCTCGGCTAAGACGCAAGAGGCGCGGGTTCGATTCCCGCTGCGGGAGTAATATATGCATGCTCTGCAAATTTTTCTTCCGGTTCTGGGTGTTGCAATACTGTATTATGAGGATGTCTTTACAAAAAAAGAGTATTATAAGTATTCTATCAGCTATCTGGTCCCCATAGTACAAGCTTTGCTTAGTTTGGGGCTAGATGGTGCTGTGTAACATGACCTCAAATATTTATTTATTAAATACTCTATACTCTCATCACTAGGCAAGTATTCCCAAGGAGGGTTGACGTCAGGCAGGCGGCCGGTCATAAAACACCTTAGCCAAAACTCTTACAGCATGATCCAAGGATCATGCTGGGCCGATCCCACATAGAGTGGGATAAGGGCAGGAAGAAGAAGAAGAAGACTCTATAGTCTCAAACGGTGAAGAAAATCATCGTGAGATGGAAACACGACTCACATAACAACAGTATACAGAGGCAATTATAGAAAATAGGACAATAAAATCGGGCAATCCGAACTAAATAGCGGTGCAACCATGGACCATAAAAAGATCGGGCGATAAGGGTGTGGTCGGGTTGTGAGCGGCTAGCGATCCAACATCTCAAAACTGACTGCCTCGGTGGCGTGACGGGCGTTTGCTCGGCAGAGGCGCAAGAAGCGCGGGTTCGATTCCCGCTGCGGAAGAAATGTTTGCATGATCTGTAAATATTTCTTCATGTGCCCTCCGAAGCACGGAAGCGCTCAGCTCGTAATGTCACTTGCGGTCACCCATCCCAATTGTGACCGCGCACAACGTTGCTTAACTTCAACGATCAATCAAGAACGTCTAAACAAGCTACGCTACAAGCGCTTCATCGCAACAATGACAATTTTGTTGTTAAAAATTGTTTTATATAATAAAATTCAACTCCGAACAAGTGACAAAAACTCAAGCAAATTGAAGAGTAGTGATAAAAATGTATTGCGCATGTCTAGAGACACTCACACGCCAAACCGTCTCCTTTACAACGCAAATGCAAATAGCCGTTGTTTGTCAGTGATAGGCACATTAACATACATTGCGCTATTTCACATTCATCTGCCACAAATGGCCTTTGCAAAAACGGGCATGGACCGTGAAGTACGCACGAACAGAGGGTGCCAACGGGACCCTATTACTAAGCCTTAGCTGTCTGTTCATCCGTCCGTCCGTCCGTCTGTCAGCGGGCTATAACTCGTGAACGGTAATAGGTTGTTGAAATTATCACAGAGTGTGTATTTCCATTGCTGCTATAACAACAAAAAAAGAAATTAAATAAAAGGGGGCCATACAAGAAACATTTATGTTCGTGCGATGGTATGGAACCCATCGTGTGTGGATTCGCTCGTATTTGACCGGCTTTTTATATAGTGAAGTAGAGGTCACCCAACTGTGGTTCGACGACATCAAAAAAAGACATAGTTTTTGGATGCAGGAGATGCAGGACCGGAGCGAATGGCAAAGGGAGACAGGACCCTTATTCTGACCAAAATAAACAGTAACGCGGCCACGTTTGTGAAATCACCGTGTTATCATATTCTGTATGATAATATTGTATCGCAAAAACACGTCGCGGCGCGTCTCAAATAAGTTACGAGCTGTCAAGTTTCGTTTGGTCGTCGAGAATAAGGGGGCAGCTCTTTATTTTGACGTATAATGAGAATTTACTAATCTCAACAATTGTCGAAGTATAGGGCTAATTCTATATTTAAGTAAATCTAGATATACGTTAATTATAAAATACGATAATTGTTTGATGGCCTCGGCTGAGTCGCAAGAGGCGCGGTTCGATTCCCGCTACGGAAGAAATGTTTGCATGTTCTGATCATATTTATTTATTATTTGTTAAAAATATGACGAGAAATTGCCAAAAATACACACATTAATTACTCAACACTGATCGTAATTTCATACTCTGTAGTCAGAGTAAAGATAATTCCCCGTGTTACCGTTAAAAACCGGTTTGTTTGAGAACCAGTAAATTACTACTGTGTAAAGTTTGCATTATAAAATTAATATGGGGATAACGCGTGACGTATGGGCCTTATTCTGAAATATGGGGATATGCTGTGTTAAATAGAGGGTTTTAAACTTGACCAGATAGTTAATGGCACCCAGAAGACCTACTGGACCTATATTCTAAACCCCACTTTTCCCCTTCTCCCTTTGACCTCTGTGTTACTGTATCAGAAATGAGTCTGAATAAATTGCAAATCGTGTAAATATTTGTACTGCAGAATGGAACCCGTACATCTTGAATCTCAGCCAGACATTCGCCCGCCACGCCAATGAGGTCGTCAAAACTTATGTTGGTAACTTATATCTTTTCTCTTTTATATTCTGTGTTTATTCTAATTTAGTTTTTTAGAGTTCTGTACCCGAAGGGTGCCAACAGGACCCTAATAAGCCTCCTGTGTCCGTCCGTCTGTCAGCGGGCTGTGTCTTATGAACCGTAATAGGTAGAGAGTTTCACAGAGTGTGTATTTCTATTGCCGTTATAACAAAAGTAATAAAAACAAAAGGGGGCCCCAACCCTTTTATGGATGGACCATCTATATGGGCGATGGGCTGATCACCTGTCACCAAGGTTCACCATATCCATTTTGGGAATTTGATTCAGGAGTGGCTGCAAGTTTTCTTTTGACTACTTGTGGCTCTGCCCACCCCATTAGGGATACGGGCGTGATAATATACATACATACATACGGAACCCTACATGTGTGAGTTCGACTCACACTTAACCAGCTTTATTTTTAAACCCCCACAGTTATTTCTGTAAGTTCGCGCACAAAAATATACCAAGTTATAATAAAATCCTATCTGTTAGAGACAATTGCCAGCTAATACGAAAAAGGCTTTCTTGCTAATAATAAAAAGGAAATAACATAATACCTATTCAATATGTTGTCTCCGTAATCAGGTAGACCACGTATTACTAACAAAAAACATGGTTTATCCCGAATAACGGCCTTAAGGCGCGGTTTCGTAAATGACGTTGACCAAAACACTAGTAAGTTTGAGCATTGGTGGTCTAGATGCCCCGCCTTCCGATTCTAAGGTCGTGGGTTCAAATCCGGCCGTGTACCAATGGATTTTTCTGTGCGAAAAATTTATGTACGCTATGTCAGTACTCTCAAACGGTGAAGGAAAACATCGTGAGGAAATCCGCGGGTTAGTCAGCTCCGCACGTATTGACCATGTCTTTCCTGTGGACAAGGCCGACTAAGCTGAGAGGATGGAATAGGTGCTGGGCAAGCCTCTATCTTAATTCGTCCCGGGCACCAATTAGACCACCAGTGCTCTAAGATTACGGCTGTGAAAATGCAGCAGCCGCTTATCACAGAGTATGGTTTAAGGAAAATAGTTTCGGCACCCATACGGGCGTACCCCACGACGGCAATATCCCATTCGCATATACTACAATAACTAGCGGTCGGTTACCTGCTGTTTTTACTGTGAAATATAGTCTTTTATATTAAAATCCCCAAATGTGGGGCTTTGTGGGGATTCCGACAGTTTTTTGGAGCTTTTTACGAGTTTCTACGTAAGTAAAGGATTATGGTGTAGCTTGTCTTTGACTAACCCTTTAAGCCCTGAGGAATCTTAGATACTTGGAAATCTGAGAAAAAGATCACATCCTAGTTTTAGGGTTCCGTACTCAATGGGTGCCAACGGGACCCTCTTTCTAAAATTAAATAAAAGATGATTCACGATATATTATCTTTATTACATACACACATATTATCACGCCCGTATCCCTAATGGGGTGGGCAGAGCCACAAGTAATCATAAGAAAACTTGCAGCCACTCCTGATTCAAAGTCCCAAGATGGACATGGTGAATCATGGTGACAGGTGATCAGCCCATCGCCCATATTCCAGTCCATCATGTTGGAAAGATATTACCCCTCAGTCGACTTTTACAACAAAACTTTTTTATATACATACAACAAAAATCGCTCTCCTCAAAGATATTCACAATTTGTGTTATTTCTTTCGAAACATTTTAGTAAAAGTAACTGTAATGTAATTTAATTAATTAATTTTAATTCTGTTTTAACAAACTTCTCGACGACCTTGGTGGCGTGGCGGGCGAGTGCTTGGCTGCGACGCAAGAGGCGCGGGTTCGATTCCCGCTACGGGAGAAATGTTTGTATGTTCTGCAAATATTTCTTCCGGGTCTGGGTGTTGTAGTATTATGTATTATACGTACGAGTATTCTATCAGCCATCTGGTGCCCATAGTACGAGCTTTGCTTAGTTTGAAGCTAGATGGCGCTGTGTGAAATATCCACAAATATTTATTTTATTTATTTATTCTTATTCCTTTGTCGCACAAAATGTTCTTACATGCTGTCTACACTTATAATTGTAATGACATTTAGCTCTATAACCCTTAGCAAACACATATTTTAAATAGTACCTATTAGTGTACATTATGTAAGTGTTCAAATGAATAAAGCATAAGACTATTTTCGTGCACTTTTCTCAAATATGATCTACGCAGTTTCATTTGTTTGAACGTTTTCATAGAATTACAAGAATGCACGTTTTCACATTTCTTTTAATTAATTAACTACGTCTGTTTGATAACTAAATAAGATTTTTTTGGTAATTTTATTAGTCTAGAGTCCTCAGCCAATCATGCTTTTAGTAAATATCATGAAGCGCTCGTGGCGTAGCTTACTTAGATCTTGATTGATCGTTGAAGTTAAGCAACGTTGTGCGCGGTCACAATTTGGATGGGTGACCGCATGTGGCATTACGAGCTACTCCAACAAATTAATAATTTATTGACATTTCACACAACGCCATCTAACTCCAAACTAAGCAAAGCTTGTACTAAGGGAACCAAATACACATACATAATATTGCAATATCCAGATCAAGAAGAAATATTTGCAGAACATGCAAATTTATCTCCCGCAGCGAGAATCGAACCCGCGACACAGGGATCCTAGTGGGATTCAGAATTATGTAACTGATGGTTTTTATTCATTTCTACCCGACTGCGAAAGTCTAACGTTTTACTTTATAAGTTCTAAGCGAAGATAAGAGCGAATGGTTTTTTCATCATTTTTCCAGCTATAAATGTATTTTGTGTAGGTACGGAAGTCCGCAAACGTTTTTTTAATATTACCAGACATTATCTTGACTACGTTGCCTTAATGGATGTGCCAAGTTCGCTCGCAGAAATTATATTTAACCCAGTTTAGTCTACAAAATTTTGTCATTATAATAATTAAATTTAGATGTTTAAATCTAAATATATAAAATCTGGCGTTACTGACTGACTGATCATCAAAAAAAACGAAGGCCTTTTACCATCTATAGTAGATGATTCAGGAGGCAACTTTTATCTTCACAAACGGGATGAATTAAGATGGAGTAGGCTTGCCCAGCACCTATTCCATCCTCTCAGCTTAGTCGGCCTTGTCCACAGGAAAGACATGGTCAATACGTGCGGAGCTGACTAAACCGCGGGTTTCCTCACGATGTTTTCCTTTACCGTTTGTGAGTACTTATTCTTTATTCTTATTCTTAGTTTTTGCGTGAAAGAGTAACAAACATCCTACATACAAACTTTCGCGTTTATAATATTAGTAAGGATAACGCACATTGATTTTACAAACTTTCGGAACTGATTTCATCGAGCTCGTAAGCTTTCTGCCTATAGTTCTGCGGAGTTATGTAGGCTTTTCGTTCATCGACTTATTTTTACTCTAATAATACTCGTATGTTGCTTCTTTTACTGTTTCTGTCATTCTGTATGTGCTGTGTTTTGTGTCAAATAAATAATTGGTCTGTCTTTTCTACGAGTAGATACTAAGCTTCTAGATTCAGATAATAAGATCCTATTTGTGTGAGGTCTGGACTATTTTGGGTTATTTTTGTGGATCTTTTGTTGGGTAAAAGAATGGCTAAACTATTTAAATACATTTAGCGACATAATTACATAATGCTAAATTATTGGATCTTTTGAGACTAAAACATGGATAAAAGTTATCCTACTAATTGATTAATAAAAATCTGAAGTTTACCCCCGAATACTCAAACGCACCTCAGAGTTGAGCACGTCTCAAGTGACGAGTTTTTGACAGATTTTCATCAAAAACTGTCAAAAAACCGTGACTTGAGACGTGCTCAACTCTGAGTCACGTTTGAGTATTCGCGGGTCAGTGAATATATTTGGATATTGAATTACTCGTAAGCTACCTGTGATTGATCAAAGCCTTACGGCAAAATAGATTTCAATGAAATTCAGAATATTAATAGTTTTTAGCACTACTTTATTTTCTGTTACCATCACGCGAAATAAGCCGCTTAGTAAAGCTTTTGAAATTAGCTATACAAATAAAATTCTGATTCCTACATTTTTACTCGTTTTACTCCTTCAAACGTTTGATAAACAACGATACAAAACTGCCTTAAAAAATTGTGAAGACTTTTTATTACTATTTTGTGTAAATTATATGTATAGTTTGTACGCTCGCTGTAAGAAATTAATATTAAAAATGTAGTATTTTTAAGTTCTCATTGTTTGAGTAAATGTAAATTCATTATGGGAATAAATTATCTTAAACCGTAAACGTAATGATTATTGTATCTCTATGCCAAAAAAATACTTACAAATTCAAACCAGGTTAAGTAATTTATTGCAACGAAAACCTCTTATTTCTACGTCTAAATTTGCATACCCATAATAACAGAGTTTGATCATAAAACTTATCCAAACTAGCAAATTTCGTGCCACTATTCCGTGATTAACATAAAATAATCGAAAGCTCACCTAAATTGAACACTTCCACAGCATACTCCAAAATAATAGAACACACGATAAGATCTCACATCAACTCACTTCGCAAAAGTTTCCGCGATCGTAAAATTCTCGAAAATCCGAGCAAAGCGACCGCCCCTCACCGTGGTCGGATGCGCACTGAAATAAAATAAACCATCGTGCACCTTCAGTACCGTAGTATTACACTGCCGGATTCAAACCACCCTTTTACTTTTGCTAGGTGAGGGAAGCATCCCTTTTTACTTCAGCCGGGTTATAGGTAGGTGAAGTTTTTTCGGCTCGTTAGTTTGTAGACTAAGCAACTTTGCAATTTTCTAAAGATAAATGCTAGTGTCTATATAGGAATTAGCTTCAGCTTAGCATTAGAGCTTTCTTTCCAGACAAGATTGCAAAGTGGACGTAAAGAGACCTTTAGAATTCTTACGTTCAGAGACACGAATTTTCAAGAAATGGACATAAAGTGGTACATACTAAGTATTTAGATAAAAATTAAATTTACACCAATTTCGCAGTTATTTCACTGTTTTATTTACAGTGAGAATTTAACTTGACGACCTCGGTGGCGTGGCGGACAAGTGCTCGGCTGAGACGCAAGGACGCGTGGGTTCGATTCCCGCTTCTGGAATTTTTTTAAATTTTTGAATGTTCAGCAAATATTTCTTCCGGGTCTGGGTGTTTGTATTATAAGTATATTTATGCAATAAAAGTATATAAGTATTCTACCAGCCATCTGGTACCCATAGTACAAGCTTTGCTTAGTTTGGGGTTAGATGGCGCTGTGTCAAATGTTCACAAACATTTATTTATTTAAATAATTTCCGAGAATCACGTCCCTAAACATAAATGTTTTGTCCTGAAAAGAATGAAAAAATCTCAAACTTTATTTTTCAAACTAAAAGGGGTGCTACGTTTTATGTACCATCTTCATCTTAATATTAATTCAATATCCTCTGTCCGGTTACGATATAATTGTTACCGGATATCCGGTGGAGCAATTAAACCAATATCCGGGGATAATTACGACCCTCAATTAGATTTAAGGCAAATTGTAATCAGTCTACTT
This sequence comes from Scotopteryx bipunctaria, assembly GCA_949320045.1. Classification (NCBI taxonomy): domain Eukaryota; kingdom Metazoa; phylum Arthropoda; class Insecta; order Lepidoptera; family Geometridae; genus Scotopteryx; species Scotopteryx bipunctaria. Next base: position 1,436,947 of record OX439459.1, on the reverse strand, counting down.
TCACTACATGCTCGGGGTGAGAAGCAGCTGGACGCATTCTATGTTTTTTTCTCAGTGCAGCAAAGAATTAGAAAATAAAATAATAGAGAACTGAAACTGTCCTACTGTTTAGTCTACGACTTTTAAAGCTACATGGGTATTTGAATTGTAAAATGATGTATTTAGCATAATTCGCTAGTGTCGCCATTCTCGCGAGAGTTTCGCGTCACACAAATTGCTCTGGCCGTAAATACTGCTTTCATTTATAAACTAAACGGTCGTGACCACAGACGTAACAATTTGCACAAATATAATAAGTAAATAAATAACATCTAACAGTCACATACGTAGTCCTGACCCCACACTAGGATTCCCTGTGTCGTGGGTATCAGAAACTACGAGTACCATGGTACCACAACACCCAGAACCGGAAGAAATATTTACAGATCATGCAAACATTATCATACAGGAAAAACATGGTCAATACAATGCGGAGCTGACTAAGCCGCGGGTTTCCTCGCGATGTTTTCCTTCACCGTTTGAGAGTAATGGTATAGCGCACATAAATTTTTCACAAAGAAAAATCCATTGGTACACGACCGGATTTGAACCCACGGCCTCAGGATCGGAAGGCGGGGTCACTACCAACTAGGCCACCAGTGCTCACGTTCCACCCCTACTATGCGTACCCCATGTATAAGGCACGGCCTTGCGCTAACAGCAGCGTACGACAGCGACAGACTTACAAAATAAAGTAACGGGGGACTGTAAGAAAAGCTTTAGCTCTTAAGAAATTACATATTTTACGACAAACCCATGACATTATTTTATAGAAACCGATATAGGAAATACAAGATTTTTCTGGAGGGTAAAAATGACAGCGTAGGGTTCTGTCCTTAAAAAGCGGTGGCCGTCACAAACAGTCCATAAAGCAATTCTTCAATAAGAACACAGAGATAATTTTAAACTCGGAATGTTCGTTGAATTTACGCCTTTTCATAACGCGACCAAGCATAGAAGAAATCTTTTTAAGATTTCTTTATCTTATTGATAAAACAAGTTGGAGCTTTTTGTAGCTTCTAGATAATCAGATGTTTTGTAATAGACTTTTCGCAGTTTTCGTTTGATTTTATTTTCAACTGACAATAGGGGCTTTGCTTTCAAAGCTCTAATCAGATGGCCCAGCTGTGATAAGCGTGGAGCTGTCTTAATTGTCAAATGTTAAAGAAATGTCAACGTCAGTGAACTATATTTGGTCTTTATTTTTATTTTATTTGACCAATATTATGACCTAACTACATTTGTTTAAAGAGACTTTTATACAAACACCATATTATCAAACTTTTCAAAAGCCCTTGAAGGTCTACGCCAAGCAAGCGCCATCTAACTTGCAAATTGAAACTATTTTTTATTTATAAATTAACAGGTCTCAAAATATTCCTTTTAGGACTTTATTAAAGTATGTAATGTATAGGTACATTTCCTCTTAGCTTAGTGGGCCTTATCCACAGGAAAGACATGGTCAATACGTGTGGAGCTGACTAAGCCGAGGGTTTCCTCACGATGTTTTCCTTCGCCGATTGAGAGCACTGGTATATAGCGAACACAAATTTTTCGCACAGAAAAATCCATTGGTTTGACCGGGTTTGAACCCACGACCTTAGGATCGGAAGGCGGGGTCACTACCAACTAGACCACCAGTGCTCTCAGGTACAATAAATAAATAAACAAATATAGCTGGAAATTTCACACAGCGCCATCTAGTACCAACCTAAGTGAAGCTTGTACTATAGGAACAACGTTTCCGTGTGACGTTCACAACATCACAGGAAGATTTTTTACGCCTGACTGTGTTCCGGTCGAGGGTAAATGGTGTGTGGGCATGACACTATTATTAATATCTCAAGGGCAATGCAATGCCATGTTGATGGGGTATCGTGTGTAGCAGCTATGTGGAGCTTGTTACGTCATCGTAGGTATTTTTTACCTAGCTGACGCGAATCCAGCACTCAAAAAAGCCTGTGGTCACGGCCACCCGAAAATCAAGTGTGAGATATGGTCTTTCTCGCGATCGATACAATGCATTTGACGACCTCGGTGGCGTGACGGGTGAGTGCTCGGCTGAGACGCAAGAGGCGCGGTTTCGATTCCCGCTACGGGAGATATGTTTGTTTGTTCTGCAAATATTTCTTCCGGGTCTGGGTGTTGTAGTATTATGTATTTACAAAAAAAGTATATAAGTATTTTATAAGCCATCTGGGTCCCATAAGCTTTGCTTAGTTTGGGGCTAGATGGCGCTGTGTGAAATGTCCACAAATATTTATTTATTTCTACAAAGGAGACATTTACAAAACGTATGACGTCAAGACCTTGTATATCTAGGTCCATGTGATGTGGGCATCACGGAGGGTTTATTGTTTTTTTTAATTTGATTGCATTGTATTTAACCCATTATCAGCCTATCGACATCAATTAAGGTTGTGGGCATGTCCACCGGGCTTACAACGGTGGATCCGCGCTTGCTATCTACATAACTTAGAGACTATTATAGCAGTTGTGTCACTAGCCCTTTTAAACCAGTGTGGTGAAAGGATTAAAGTTGCCTTCAAGGCATCCTTTGTAGCACTTGGTTGTTTTCGAAATTTTACTCACCTTCTTCGCAGTCGGGTAAAAAGAACTCGGGGCAAACCACAGTTGATGTCTATTAAAAAAATATTAGAATAAATAAATAACACCCAACAGTCACACACATAGTCCTAACCCCACACTACGATTCCCTGTGTCGTGGGTATCAGAAACTATGAGTACCATGGTAACACAACACCCATACCCGAAATAAATAATTACAGATCATGCAAACATTTCTTCCGCAGCGGGAATCGAACCCGCGCCTCTTACGTCTCTGCCAAGCAATCACCCGCCACGCCTCCAAGGCCGTCAAAATAAAACAAAAGTTACATTTCATAAAAAGTTGTCCTTATCAAACACAACTTCATAATATTATTATAGCAATTTATAATATTTGTTGAACGTGCATAGAATAGATACTACTTTTGATGTTAAAAAACTCTGTTTTTGCTTGCGGTGTGCGGATTAATTCCCTTAATTTGATAGCAGCCAGCGAAGCAAAATAATTGACCCCGTATAACTACAGTCCACTCTTTTAAACTTTGTTGAAAATATTACTTTATGTGAACGAACTTAGGTTAAAACATTTTAAAGGTTCTTTACACATTCATACAAACATTAAAAAAGACTATATAAATTGTATGAACGTTTGTATGAGCTAGTGGCCAACTCTAGTGACGGAGTTTTTGGGTCGCCTAAAGACCTCCGTCATGGCTTAACGACTTAAAAGCCGGGACCGACTGTTTAACGTGCCCTCCGAAACACGCAAGCGCTCAGCTCGTAATGCCACTTGCTGTCACCCATCCCAATTTGTGACCGTGCATATCGTTGCTTAACTCTAACGATCAATCAAGAACGCCTAAGCAAGCTACGCCACGAGCGCTTCAGACTATGTAAAATAGTAACATATGTTTCTTGAACGTACGTTTATTATTGTTTATTTTTCTATTCCCAAAATTGTATTCCTAGAGAAAGAAGCGGGAAGCTGAAGTTTGATAGGTAGGTATATCACGTCCGTTTCCCTAATTGGATAACTTCTCCGCTGGACTGGGAGTAAAGAAAAAACATAGACTGCGTCTAGCTGCATCTCTCCCCGAGCATGTCGTAAAGTCGACTAGAGGATAGCATCCTCTCAAACATGATGGACCATATATTATGGGCGGAGGCTGATCATCTGTCACCATGGTTCACCATATCTATCTTGGGACTTTGAATCAGGAGTGGCTGCATCTTATGATTTCTTGACTCTGCCCATCCCGTTATGGGGATGAATGATAATAAATGTATGTATCCCTAATGGGGTAGGCAGAGCCATAAGTAACCGTAAGAAAACTTGTGAGCCAATCATGATTCAAAAACATTCCACTATGGATTAGGCTGAAAAAAAAATTGTTGATTATATTATCAGTCAGTCAGCCAGTCAGAAACCTAAGAATTTTATATATTTATTTATAAACAACAAAACATTTTTTAACAGAAATAATCATAATCATAATCATTTATTCATAGTTTTAGGTACATATTGATTTTAAAAACTACTTGGTTCAGCCAAAACCTGCCTTTACTGGCGTAATAAAATTACAACTGATAAAAATACTTACAAATATAATTTACAAAATACAAAAGAAACAGTCGGGCTATCTAAAGACTATTGCGAACGGTATATTATTTATAAATATTTAATTATATTTGTTCATAGGCCGCTAACATAACCCTTTTGCTTCGCGTAGAGTAGAATATCGACCATAGTCATGATAGCCGGAACCCTCTAAGAAACAAGCCTACAAGGCATTTACGGCACTTCAAAGGGAATGAGCCTTAGTTTGAGTAACCGGCTGCAGACTATCGTAAACCGTACAGAACCCTAAACCGGATTGTTGACCGGCAAAGTTGGCAATACCCTTTTAGTGCCAATGTTATGTGCTGCTAGATCTGCAATAATCTGCATCCAGTAATTGGGTGGGTACTTTTACAGGGTTGTGTGGGGTTGCCAGCAAGCGGCCGCCGGCACACAACGGGTTAATATTTTAACTCCCGATTCTGTACCGGGTTCTGTTCCGGAAAAAAATGATTGCATGTTCTGCTACAAAAATACCTTATCAATTTCTTGGCAAGATAAAGCAACCTGAGTTTTCAGAAGAATTAAAGGTCCGAATTAACATAGTAAAGTCCAAACTTTAGAGTTGCGCAAATAGAGTTAAAAATATGCCTTTATTTCATTTTGACGAGTGTAAATCTGGTAGTTTTCTGATTTGGATAAAATTTATACCGATGGGCTTATACATACGTACGCTGCTTTTTTATACATTATTTATTCATTTAATATATTCAACAACTCATAAAATCTCGTAAAAAAAACTTTGTCCATTAGAAAGCTGTATACAATATAATTTTTTTTTGAAGCGCTCGTTGCGTAGCTTGCTTAGGCGTTCTTGATTGATCGTTAAAGTTAAGCAACGATATGCGCGGTCACAAATCGGGATGGGTGACCGCAAGTGGCATTACGAGCTGAGCGCTTCCGTGCTTCGGAGGGCACGTTAAACAGTCGGTCCCGGCTTTTAAGTCGATAAGCCATCACAGAGGTCTTTAGGCGGCCTAAAAACTCCGTCACTAGAGTTGGCCACTAGCTCACACGAACAAACATACATACAATATAATTATTACGACCGCCATGTACCGTCCACCAATTCCCCCAAGCCCCCAGGGGGTGTGTTGTTCACAGGTCGTTGTATACGTTTCTTGTAATTGGAATGAGATGGAATGTATCTGGCTTTACATCTTTACTTGAGTTCTAGTATTTTGTCTCACTGGATGTTTTTCGTATAGTGCCTGCAAGTTTTCTTATTAATTACTTACGGCTCTGCCCACCCCATTAGGACGTGATAGTATATAATTATGTTTTAAATGCCTTCTTCGAACCTATATTTTGATTTTAAAGAGTTTTAATTTTGTTTTGTAGTGTCTAGTTAAAATTTTATTTTATTGTATATTATGTTATGTGCAATATTCTTTGCTGGACTGGGAGTAAAGAAAAAACATAGAATGCGTCCTGCTGCTTCTCTTCCCGAGCATGTCATAAAAGTCGACTAAGGGATAGTATCCTCCAACATGATGAGATACAATAAGCAAGTATTCCCAAGGAGGGTTGACGTCAGGCAGGCGGCCGGTCATAAAACACCTTAGCCAAAACTCTTACAGCACGATCCAAGTTTCATGCTGTGCCGACCCCACATAGAGTGGGATAAGGGCAGGATGATGATGATGATGTTATGTACAATATTCTCGCCTCAATGTACCTAATTCTAGATGTAACGCCTTGGTACGTTACTTTTTGAATAAATGACTATAATTGGACCACATACAAACTTGAAACTTGGATCGGGCAGCAGTAAACCTCCCCTTACTTTAACGGCCAACGAAGTTATAATGCCCACAACAATGTACCTTTACTGCTGCGACCTGAGGCTGCATTTACACAGAAACTAATACTAGCGCTACTTTAAGTTAAATCTCGAAGTAGCACGTCATCTTCCTGCCTTTATCCCACTCTATGTGGGATCGGCACAGCATGTTCCTTGGATCATGCTGTACGAGTTTTATCTAAAGTTTTATATCCGTACCGAAAAGTACGTGTACAACGGTACTGAACCCTTCGTGTGCGAATAAGACTCGCACTTGACTGGTTTTATTTTTCTAACGGGAGCAAAATGAGACTGTTTTAGTAAGGGATAGTATCCTCTCCAAGATAATGGACCACCTATATGGGCGATGGGCTGATCACCTGTCACCATGGTTCACCATATCCATCTTAGACTTTATATCAGAAGTGGCTGCAAGTTTTCTTATGTTTACTTGTGGCTCTGCCCACCCCATTAGGGATACGGGCATGATAATTATTATTATTTATAGTCAGAGTGTGGTCAAACGAAAACCTAAGTCGATAAAAATGTCTTATGACTTGAAACTTCGTTCTTTTTGGGATCGGGTGGAACCTGTTTTCTATGCAAATGGGTAAGTCGTATCTAACAGGACCCGGGGGGAAACGACCCAATCTCGGCATAACGAACAATAACTGATTTGTATTATGTACTGCAGCGGTTTGTGTGTAATTTAAATTAGCTGCGATGTTATTGAAATAATTCGCGAGTTTCAGGTGAATACACGACTGGTAGAAGGTACTTGAGGGAAACTGTTGTTTATGAAAACGATGTTATACTATATATAGCTGCAAACCCACTCACTCACTGACTGACATCATTGTTCTCCCAGAAGGAGTAGAGATGGGTCAAAATGATGTACGGGGGAAGTGTTCAGGGAGTCAATTCCAATATGGGAAAAATCCGAAATCTTCGAAAACTGCTCCTCATCAGGGACCTCACCTACTGCCAGACGAAACTAAAAGACCGACACCCGCCCTGCTTGCGGAATGTGGACATGCACCCTGGTCGAATCCGATGTGCGGTGAAAAAAATTCAAAATGGCGGAAAACAAGATGGCCGCCATACAAACTTTGACCGACGATATCTCGATAACTATAATCGATAGGTATGGAGTGCTCGAAGAAATGTCGTAGAGGATGGCGCGATGCAAATGCCAAAAGTAACGGTTTTTTTTTTTTTTTTTTTCAACAGCAGCGATTACGTCCCTCGCGAGCTGCGTGCAGCTCGCGCCCGCAAGCGAAAATACTAGTTATACTAGTTTATCTTATAATGGTCGTAATTGAAGAAAATAATGTGATCCTCTTATTTCTAAATGTTTTTGCTCTCCGTGGCCGTATTGTGGATGGAATATACCCAGATCATCACGCCATGTTTTCCCGGATCTGCCAAGCATAAAAATAAAGAATTGTTATTGTATTTTTATGTATCGTACTGCCGATATTGTCTATTTATAACAAGTATTTATTTAAAGGAACAAAAACCCAGTAAACAGAACAACCAAAATAACAACACAACAAAATCAACACAAACCCCACAAACAACAAGAAACGAGAGGAAAAACTTTCCACAGAGCGCATTCCGTAGACGAATAACCAAAATATCGTCACTGGAAAGGCAAAATTACGTAAGCGCCAAAATGGCGCCAAATAAGCATATTGAGTTATTATCCTAAAATAGCAGTCCAAATACAATAATATGAATTGCTGGACATAGAAAATGAAAAAAGAATGAAATCTTACGTTGACGTCATCAAAATTCGATAATTAGGTAGAAAGTTATGATTAAAAAAACGAAAAAAATGAACTTCAAACGGCTTTTTCTTGATTGGCGCTTACGTAAATTTGCCTTTCCAGTGACGATATGTTCAACTACATTGTCTGACCTTGCATTTTCCCAATAATGTGATAAGTACCAGAAAATATTTTCCAAAACCAAAGTTTATTTTTGATAAGATTTATTATTTTTACCACCTTACCCCCGAATACTCAAACGCGATTCAGAGTTGAGCACGTCTCAACACACGGTTTTTTGACAGTTTCTGTTGAAAATCTGTCAAAAAAATCTTCATTTGAGACGTGCTCAACTTTGAGATGCTTTTGAGTATTCGGGGGTTAGCCACAAAAATTTTAAATGATAGCAAATAGTAGATTTTTATACAAGGGGCTAAAATGACCTATTATGTAAGGGTAGTTTTACTCCGCTTTAGCGAGGAAGTAAATAGAAACAGTGTTACTTGTTTAATGGGCTTTTAGCACCGTGTGTTACACTCTAATTACAATATTAAATACCGTTACCGATTCAATTTGCAATAAGAGAAAAATTTTAAAGATGTCGCGCCTTTTTTAAATTTCTTCTGTAGCAGCAACGCAATGCACACATTCTACCGAAGATATCGCCGCTTTTAGTTCCATGTTCAAAAACAAATGTTCTTTTTTTTTATGAAACTGTAATAAGTCTAGTCTTTATTCATTATTCTATTTTTGAATATATTTTTTCGTTTATATAAGCTCGTTGGCAACAGACAAAAATTAAAAATTAATCTTTTTCTCCTATAGGCAAATATGCTATTTTATCCCCACTCTGGTACGCTACAATAAAGTATTTTTTGAGCAAGATGAGTGAAAAATATGTTTTTATCATCTCATGTTTACGTTTGTAAAAGCCTTTACGAATTCTTTTAGAAATATTTATTTACCTACTTCAAAGATAATATCTCTTTTATCTAGTAACATCTTTGTTTACTTTTTTGGCCTCGAATTAAAAACCAGAGTAAATATTGTTTACCTAGAGCGCGAACTGGACTGGAAGTAAAGAAAAAGCACAGAATGCGTCCAATTTCATCTCTTTTAAAGTATGTCGTAAAAGTCGACTAAGGGATCCTCTTCAACATGATGGACCTATATGGAAGATGGGCTGATCACCTGTCACCATGGTTCACCATATCTATCTTAGGACTAAATCAGAAGTGGCTGCAAGTTTTCTTATGTTTACTTGTGGCTCTGTCCACCCCATTAGGGATACAGGCGTGATAATATGTATGAGTATATGTAGAGAGCGAATAACTATACTAAAGCTAGAGTGCTTCTTCGAATCCAAAGCAGAGCAAAGGATCCGAGATTCCAAAGTAGAATCGATCATCATCAAGCGAGGAATTCAAAGTAAGTACTTCACTTCACTTCAATCGAGTTTCAAACAGAGTCGCTCCAGAGATGGACACTCTGCTTTTTACCACCTTCTATGGGAAAATAAATAAAATAAAATGAATAAAATTCATAAATATTTGTAGATATTTCACACCAAATAAGAACTCATGAACTTATTTATACGTTTATTTATTTTTAATTTGGTCCGCGCGTGGTTTATTTTATCATACAGCCAGTTACTTGTGCACACAATGTTCGTGATCGATCTCTTTGGTGATTGGAACATTTACTAACAATATCCACATTGCAAATTGGAATCACTTTTAGTCCCTAGGGCTTAAATAGTTACTTTGGCCCCTGTTTACAAAGAACCAATCAGCTCTTTTTGAATAGATGTGTAACAATCTAAAAATGTAGGAATGTATTACACGTATTACGTAAAGCACTTTTGAATAACAACGTTGGTTGGTACTGAACGAGCCGTCGTTAGTAGAATATTGGAATTGTACAATCTAAAAATACAATTGTAAGTGAGAATCTGGTTACGTGGGTATGCAGCCACCGGAAACATTCCCTCTTTCCCTACGCCGGCAAAAACTACATCTTGTTTATTTTCCAAACGCCAAATCAGGAAAGAGATAACAAATACAGTTTTATTTTAGACAAACTTTACACAGAGCACCAGTTACGATTCATAACACGGTGCACTTCATTCATGAAAAAATTATATGCAAACAAGTTGAGTGGGAAAAGTAAAGAAAAACATAGAATGCGTCCAGCTGCTTCTCTCCCCGAGCATGACGTAAAAGTCGACTAAGGGATAGTACAGTGCGCCCAGCGTAACTTGGCGTGCGTGAAGTTAGCCGTTTCGATGCGCAGTAAACAATTTAGTATGAAAAAGCTACACTGCGCATGTCCAACGGCTAACTTCACGCACGCCAAGTTACGCTGGGCGCACTGTATCCTCCAACATGATGAGATACAATAAGCAAGTATTCCCAAGGAGGGTTGATTTCAGGCAGGCGGCCGGTCATAAAACTCCTTAGCCAAAACTCTTACAGCATGACCCAAGGATCATGCTGTGCCTACCCCACATATAGTGGGATAAGGGCAGGAAGATGATGATGACGTTGAGTGATAAAAGTATAATCAGACAGAAAAGTCAACCTTCTATTTACGGACTGCGGAGGTCTAGTAATAGGGTCGCTTTGGCACGCTTTGGATATGGAGTTCTAAAAATCACAAGCTCAAACGCTTCTCGCGTAGGACGTAAAAAAATTAAATCATATTACAAAAATATCGTATATGAGATTTTTTTAACTTTAATTGGGTTTTAAAATGTTGGGTGAGCTCGTAACCACGTAACATCACTATGTTGCCATAAAAGCAGTTTATTAATAATACACGCCAGACATTGTCCTCGGTTTCAACAATCCTGGAAACCTAAAATCTTTAGCGAACCTTCACCGATATTGAAACTGAACAAAGTATTGTGCCAGTTTTTTTTAATATGCCCGAAGCGCTCGTGGGGTAGCTTGCTTAGACGTTCTTGATTCGTTGAAGTTAAGCAACGCTGTGTGCGGTCACAATTTGGATGAGTGACCGCAAGTGGCATTACGAGCTGAGCGCTTCTGAGCTTCGGAGCACGTTAAATAATCGGTGCTTACTTTTAAGTCGTTAAGCCATGACGGAGACTATTAGGCGGCCTAAAAACTCCGTCACAAGAGTTGACCACTAGCTCATACGAACTTACTTTATTGATGTGCATTTGCTGAAGCTAACGCATTCAGTAGCTGTTCGAAAACGTCAGAAACTTTAACCAAGGGCACTGTTTTGTTTTGTACGGGAAGGTGAACAGACGGCGTGTGCATTCGCGCGGAAAAGTGATACGCCTGACTTTTGATCAATGGGCACGGGCAAAAAGTTCTTGAGTTTCGTCGGAAAAACGGTAAAACTATTCAGTTTATTGTTTTCTGATGGATATAAATTGAAAGCGGTGCTAGATTTAGCCCACGTAGAGAAAAAAACATAAATGTAGAAGGTTTTTTCTAGCTGTAAAATGTTGGATTTGTTTTAGATGTCGTGTGTGTACTTTAAGTACAAATACGAACCAACGAATTATACAATTATAGTTACGTGATCTATAATTATCATCATCATTATCTTTCTGCCCTTATCCCACTCTATGCGGGGTCGGCACAGCATGTTCCTTGGATCATGCTGTAAGAGTTTTGGCTAAGGTGTTTTATGACCGGCCGCCTGCCTGACGTCAACCCTCCTTGGGAATACTTGCTTGTAGTATCTCATCACGTTGGAGATGATACTATCCCTTAGTCGACTTTTACGACATGCTCGGGGAGAGAAGCAACTGGACGCATTCTATGTTTTTTCTTTACTCCCAGTCCAGCAAAGAAGTGATCTATAATTATATAAGTACTAAAGGAAGATATTCGATAGGAAGTTTCAAAGTAGCGTCAGTGACAGAGACGATGAGGTGTAATAGGTTAGCGCTGTATGGGCATGTTATGCGGAGAGAAGGAAGTAAGTTACAAGGCGAGTGATGAATAGAATGTGGATGGATACACTGCTAGAGGAAGGCCAAGGAAAAGATGGATGGACTGTGTGAAATAGTGAGTATTGAGATGACGAATGATAGGAGAAGATGGAGGAGGGAAACATGGACCCCACCCAGTGGAATAAGGGCAGGAAAATTATGATGACTAAAGAACGATATTAAAATATCTAAGTCTAATTTCCGCCTGCGGCTTAGCTTGTGTGGTACCAGGATAAAATGTAGCCTACGTTATTTGTTTCAAACTGTTCATTCGTTAGGGCATGATCGAAGCACAAACATGCTCACATCATCAGATCCTCACAAACTTTCGAACTCATAATACCTATTTGTATGATAAGATAGGATGGATGTTTTCATAAAACTAATTTAAAACTTTTTCTAACACATTGACGGCCTCGGTGGCGTGGCGGGTGATTGCTCGGCAGAGACGCAAGAGGCGCGGGTTCGATTCCCGCTGCGGAAGAAATGTTTGCATGATCTGTAAATATTCCTTCCGGGTCTGGGTGTTGTGGTACCATGGTACTCGTAGTTTCTGATACCCACGTCCCACATCCTAGTGTGGGGTCAGGACTATGTATGTGACTGTTGGCTGTTATTTATTTATTTTTCAACTTATTCTCGCTGGCACTTGTCTACGCGAGCGTACTCTAAATCGATACACATGTATACATTTCTTTGTCAGTTGGATACTGCAGGATATTCTCCGATTCTATTTTAAGTTGAAAATCAAACATCCGTGAGTATGAACCGAAACCAGGTATGAACATAATAAATAGTAATAAATATTTGTGCACATTTCCACAGCGCCATCTAGCCCCAAACTAAGCGAAGCTTGTACTATGGGCACCAGATGGCTGATAGAATACTTATGCACTTTTTTTTTGTACATACATGCTATAAAATTATTACAACATTCAGACCCGGAAGAAATATTTGCAGAACATACAAACATTTCTCCCGTAATAGGAATCGAACCCGCATCTCTTGCGTCTCAGCCGAGCACCCGCCCGCCACGCCATCGACGTCGTCAAAATAATGTACATCCTACTATTCTACTAATATTATAAATCCGAAAAGTGAGATTGATGAAATGAACTGACGAAATTTGGATTTTGGATTTGAAATATTTGGAATATACTTAGTAGGTAGGTAGTACCTATATTAAATACATTGAATACACAAATATATTCCATATTGTTAAAATAGCTTAAAAACGCCTGCAGGAATGAAAAAAAAACGGTCAAGTGCGAGTCGAATTGGCACACGAAGAGTTCCGTACCATCGTACATTAAAAGATGTTTCTTGTATGGGGCCTTTTTATTTTACTTTTTTATTAATTGTTGTTATAGCGGCAACAGAAATACACACTCTGTGAAAATTTCAACTCTTTACATAATACTGTTCATGAGATACAGCCCGCTGACAGATGAACAGACGGACGGACAGCGGAGGCTTAGTAATAGGGTCCCGTTGGCACCCTTCGGGTACGGAACCCTAACAAAACATTAAAAAACCACATCAATATTTATTTTCATATCGAAAAGTGCCTAATACACGTAAAATATTTTTACTCTACGAAGCGATGAAAATAATACCGTACAAAATGGCTTCCTATAACTAATTGGTACTAAAAACTAACCAATGACATATTTATGATTTAAGATGAAAGAGAGACGAATCGGTTAGTTTGGTTATATTAGAGAAATGTTTTAATTGGAGTTACTTTTACCAATACAGCGTTGACTGTTTGATATTGTAGTTATAAATATTATGTGTTAACACAATTTTTTACACATTTGGTGCACGACCGAATATGAACCTACAACGTTAATCAAGATCACTACAACTAGACCATCAGTGCTCTCGACAGAGAAGGTAAATGAATAATATTTTAATAACCTTTGAGGGTAAATAAACTCGTAAATGTTATACAAGGCTAGACTTATTGAGTGTCCAATAAAATTGAATTTAAAGATTCCAATAAAAATATCGTGTCGCCTTATCGCCTAAGCCGTTTACTACTGGGACCCAAATCTTAGGAAAGATAATTTTTATTCGCCCTTCTCTTGCCTATACCTCTCTCTTTCACTCTCTCCAGATAATAGAAGGAGTAAGCGAGACGGCAATCATTTTACGCCCGGAGTTTGTAGAGTGCTTTCATTAGTGGATTTTTTTATTATGGCAATTTAGGTTTATTTTTAAATGGGGTTGTTTATTTTTGTTGGTTTTGAGTATATTTGGAGTAAAATATTAAGCTACAACTCAATATTATGTAAGTACCCGGATAAAAAATAGCCTATATGTTATTCCAGCACACATAGGTACTATGTATGTTTCAAGTTTATTTCAGATTTCATTCCGTTCAGCCGTTTAGGCGTGATTGAGGCACAAACATACAAACATCCTCACAAAGTTTCACATCCTAACTATCCTACTTAATATTATAAACGCGAAAGTTTGTATGTATGGATGTATGGATGTTTGTTACTCTTTCACGCCTAAACGGCTCAACGGATTTGAATGAAACTTGGAATATACATAGTACATGTGCTGGATTAACATATAGGCTATTTTTTATCCGGGTACCACGCGAGCAAAGCCGTGGGCGGCAGCTAGTTTATAATTATAGTAGGCTTTGACGAGAATTGAATCGGAAGGCAGGGTCGCTACCACTGATTCCATGACTAACGGGGTAGGTCAGAGACACGTCACAAAAATACTGACCATATTTCAGTAGAAATTATCAAATTTCCAAAGTAAATTTTGGAAAATTAATATTTGCTATTGTAAGTGCATAAAGTTTGAATACAAGATTCCGTCCAAGTTGATAGTTTCTCAACATCGTATCACGATCTCAGCGATGCGGGCCGCCTTAAGAGCCTACTTCTAACAGCTATAGCTAAAGAAGAAGAATAAGGCCTTTTACCATCTATAGTAGATGATTTATACAATTTTTACTTTCACAAACGGGACGCTGTAGTGCCCGGGACGAATTAAGATGGAGTAGGCTTGCCCAGCACCTATTCCATCCTCTCAGCTTAGTTGGCCTTGTCCACAGGAAAAACATGGTCAATACGTGCGGAGCTGACTAAGCCGCGGGTTTCCTCACGATGTTTTCCTTTACGTTTGAGAGTACTGGTATAGCGCACATACATTTTTCGCACAGAAAAATCCATTGGTACACGACCGGATTTCATCTACTATAGATGGTAAAAGGCCTTAGTTAGTTAGAAGCGTAATGTATAATAGAAAGCTTAGAATGAACACAAAAACAAACAACAAGAAAAATATTCAAAGGGCATGCCCAAAAATGATGATCCTGAAGATAACTTCCAAAAGAACTATTGAAAGGAACTCCACAAGTTTGTATTCGACTTTGATATTTTTTCTTTGATGTTTTGGGTGGAAAGTTTTTTCTATAGAAATGATAGCTGTAATTTTTTCTTAGTAAACGACGGAACGAGCTTAATTTTTGCTGTACATATTTTGTTATTTCATATTGTGAAAGAAACCGCGAATTTGTACGCGTTGTACGATTTCTATACATAGCTCCGCTAGGAGTAATAGTGTAAATCAGAATTCTATGTCCGCAACTGATCCTACGCTCCCGTCTCAAAAGGTTCTAACGGAAGACCAGCGCAAGTTACTTACAGTAAACCTGCATTGCTGAGTTAGGACCTTTTTGTAACACCATTGATCTTTATTATATCTACATACAAACTTGTTTACCTCTTATTTTGTTTAATTTACTTTAATTATTTCTTTACTTTGTTTGTTGCTTTGCTGATGATGTTACAAATAAATAATTCATTCATTCATTCATAATAGTGTGTTCTGTGATACAAACTTCACTGCGTCCTCTAGCCAAATTTTGATGGTTTATTTCTTACTGGACTCCTGGATATACGAGTACTCTTCGAGTTTCATGCTTCTGGGACTTCTGGTTTAAGCTGTGCGTTGATTGAATTACTTAATAGAGCACTGGTGGTCTAGTTGGTAGTGACCCCGCCTTCCGATCCCAAGGACGTGGGTTCAAATCCAGTCGTGTACCAATGGATTTTTCTGTGTGAATAATTTATGTGCGCTATACCAGTACTCTCCAGCGGTGAAGGAAAACATCGTGAGGAAACCCGCGGCTTAGTCAGCTCCGCACGTATTGACCATGTCTTTCCTGTGGACAAGGCCGACTAAGCCGAGAGGATGGAATAGGTGCTGGGCAAGCCTACTCCATCTTAATTCGTCCCGGGCACTACAGCGTCCCGCCTGTGAAGGTAAAGTTGCCTCCTGACGCTGTATAAATCATCTACTATAGATGGTAAAATGCCTTAGTTTTAGTGATTGAATTATGACACGACATATTAAAGTTTTCTATTCATTTATATTTTATACTAGCTTTCGCCCGCGGCTTCGCTCGCTTGATGACAAAATGTAGCCTATATGTTATTCCAACACACATACTATGGATATTCCAAGTTTCATTCAAATCCGTTCAGTCGTTACGGCGTAATTGAGGCACAAACATACAAGCAACCTCACAAACTTTCACGTTTATAATATAGTATGATGATGATTATCTAAGTCCTTTGAATGTTTCACAAGCTTTTGATATTTCCAAAATATAACATAAGTTTTAGTTTCTTGTTTCTTGTTTCTTCCGTGAAAGCAGACCCGTCATAAATTGAAATTAATTTATGTTTATACAGGGTGTCCCAACTGCACTGTTTGCCGGTTCGCTGGCGCCTCGCGTTTGGCGCAATGCTGACGGCGAACTTTACGGAAATAAGGATAAATTAACTGGGGCTAAGTGATGAATATTAAACAAATTATGTTAAAATTAAAAATACGAAAAAAACATGTACCTAATCAAAGTTATTTTTTTTTTTCATTACTCTCCATATAATTGATTTCCCATCTATAACTGTCCTCCAGTAATTTTCTTCCTAAATAAAGACTTCGTCTTCGAGCATGTTTAAAAAACGCTTCAGTTATAATAATTATTTGGATCCTGTTTATTATTATTATTGTGTGACCGAGCACTTGTGGTCTAGTGGTAGCGGCCTAACCTTTCGATCCCAAAGCCGTGCGTTCAAACCCAGTCGTGAAACAATGGGTTTTTCTAGTTAAAAAAATGTATATGCGTTGTACCAGTACTCTCAAACGGTGAAGGAAAACCGGTATGTCGTAGAAACGTATAAAGTTCAAAAACAAGTGCAAAGTGCACAAAAGAAGCCTTTAAGGCGAACTTTAAATCCTTTGACTGGTTCAAAAGAACTAGTGACACGACTAGATAGATAGATTGTGTGGCCTCAATCACACCGTAACGGCTGAACGGATTTGAATGAAACTTGGAATAAACATCGTATCTGTGTTCAAAGAACAATAATATAGGCTACTTTTTACTTACTACTTTACTATACTTTTTATTTACAATACACGAATTATCAAAAATGATTCTTATTTAAGCTTAATCTGGTCAACAGAATAACAAACAAAGCATAACCGAAAACTTTAATATAAAATAGTGTAACCTTATTTCAATTTAAAAATAAAATCTCACGTTCTTTAATTCTTTATTTAAAACCTCAGCTGTCAAAACCGCCGGCCGCCGTTGCTTTGCAGCGCGCCAACTAGAGCGTGATGTTATCTCACCATCGATCATTTAGCATCCCCCTGTGAATACGCCGATGTACGGAATCATCGCTTAATTGTTTTTAAATATAACAAGTGAAAACCTTTATTTTTGCACACGTTTTTATTAATGCTTTATCCCAATACCACTACTCGTGTTAGAACACTGGTGGTCTAGTGGTAGCATGGTAGTATTAGATCAGAAGGCGGGGCTTTCTGATCTACACGGGCACCAGATGGCTGATAGATTAGGTACTTTAATTTTTTTTTTGTAAATACATACTTATAAATATTACAACACCCAGACCCGGAAGAAATATTTGCAGAACATACAAACATTTCTCCCGTAGCGGGAATCGAATCCGCACCTTTTGCGTCTCAGCCGAGCACTCGCCCGCCACGCCACCAAGGTCATTTAAACAACGTCAGGAGACAATACAAAGCAACATTGACTTTATAATGTTGTCCTCGCTATGATTTCAATTTTCTAAAAGTCGAAAAATATATCGTCACTGGAAAGGCAAATTTACGTAAGCGCCAATCGAGAAAAAGCCGTTTGAAGTTCATTTTTTTCGTTTTTTTAATCATAACTTTCTACCTAATTATCGAATTTTGATGACGTCAACGTAAGATTTCATCCTTTTTTCATTTTCTATGTCCAGCAATTCATATTATTGTATTTGGACTGCTATTTTAGGATAATAACTCAATATGCCTATTTGGCGCCATTTTGGCGCTTACGTAATTTTGCCTTTCCAGTGACGATATCATAATTATGAGCATTTCCTGGTCGTTTTAGGTGATGAGTGAAATCGAACGAAAACACACACTCACAAATACATTTATAAGTGTGATTTGTTTCATTATGTACAAGGTTTTAGAAATAAAGAACCCAGAGTCTTGAGAAACACAAACATACAATCTTCTTACTTCTTACTTATAATTATAAACGCGAAAGTTTGTGAGGATGTTTGGGTGTTTGAATGTTTGTGCCGCAATCACGCCTAAACGGCTGAACGGATTTGAATGAGACTTGGAATATACATAGTACATGTACTGGATTAACTTAAAGGCTATTTTTTATCCGGGTACGACGCGAGCGAAGCCGCGGGCGGCAACGAGTAATAGAATAACGCAGCCAAGAAGGGTTACCATTTAATTAAAGTTCTTATATCTAACAAGACGGATTGCTAGAAACGGGTCTTTTACAATTACTCGGCTTTGATGGCTTAGCTTGCCTTCTATCTTGGAAAAACCTAATGCCTTTTATTATCTATAGTAGATGATTTATGCAGCGTCAGGAGGCAACTTTTAACTTCACTAACGGGACGCTGTAGTGCCTGGGACGAATTAAGATGGAGTAGGCTTGCCCAGCACCTATTCCATCCTCTCAGCTTAGTCGGCCTGGTCCACAAGAAAGACATGGTCAATACGTGCGGAGATGACTAAGCCGCGGGTTTCCTCACGATTTTTTTCTTCACCGTTTGAGAGTACTGGTTCACACATATTTTTTGCACAGAAAAATCCATTGGTACACGACCGGATTTAAACCCACCACCTTAGGATTGGAAGGCGGGGTCACTACCAACTAGACAACCAGTGCTCTGGTAAAACCTCCATACAGAAGATCCATACATATTATCACATCGCGTCTCCCTATATGTTTTAATGAATAATACACTATGAATATTGTGCTATGTCTTAATAAATGTTTAGGTAAAAGCTAGTTTGACCTAAAAGGGGTATTGCTGGCAGCATGGAGGTAACGTCCATCTATTATGAATCCAGCTGCAATAAAGTATATTTATTGTGCTTTCTCTGCAATTACGGTCGGATTCCGACAATTTGTATGTTAAACAGGTATTGTACCTGTGTATGTTAACCAGTATACAGTCAGCATTATATTTGAGCCTTTTTGAGACCTTCTTTTAAGGCGTCGAAGCGATGCGCGATCCACGAGCTGGTTCTTTTATGGCTCAACGGATCAGTATTGCTATTCGACGTGGAAATGCGGCCAGCGCAGCGACTTGAGAACGCTTCCACCTTCTGATAAGCTGGATCGGGTGAGCTATCATAGACCGTTAGTAAGATATTGGATATTGAAACCAGGCATTAATCGCATATAAATTAAACGTACAATACTGTTAGTCGTGTCACTAACTCTTCCAGTTAAACTCTTCGAAGCGGTGTGGTAAAAAGTTTAAAGTAAAAAGTACTTAATTTTTTCGATACTAAGATCGGATATTATAAATGCACATAACAAACGCAGCGTGGAGCGTGTAAACATTGCATATTGGAGTATTACCCGGCGGCCGGACGCGGGATAATTGTTTTGTAATTACTGCGAATACACTACGGATTGTAGCAGATGGCCTAGGGATGGGGGAAGCCGAAATTCGAGACTTTACAAAGCCGAATTCTGATTAAGCTTCGATTAATTTCTGAAAGCAACTCGGTGCTGGCGGGCTGAGTCCAAGTGACATCAAATTGTACACATTGGATTAGTAAATTTGTTCCGGTGAGCAGGATGATCAAGTGAGCTATCTACATACATAATATCACGCCTGTTTCCCATAGGGGTAGGCAGAGATCACGGATCTACATTTGCTACGATCCTGACATACTTCTTTCGCTTCATTCACTTGCATAACATTCTTCATACATGCTCGTCGGTTTAGGGTGCTCTTGACCTGCCCCTTTTCAAAAACGTCGCCAATTTGGTCCAGATACGTACGCCTAAGTCTTCCCCTAAAGTCTTCTTAAGTGAGCTATCAAACAGTTCACAACTGATTACTGAGTTACATATATATTTGTGGACATTTCACACAGCACCATCTAGCCCCAAACTGAGCAAAGCTTGTACAATGGGAACCTGATGGCATTGTCAGTGTAACATGTTCTCAAAGGTTTAATTTGAAGCCGAAACCATTCGGCAAAGTAGAATTTTAGCCGAAAGCTAAAGCTACCTTTCACCACACTATTCTTAACCGGCAATAACTGGTAATGGATGTGTTTGCTTACTGTTTATATGTCGGATTGCGGTTCTGTGAGTGTTGATTTAGTTTGAACTAGATAATTACGAGCAGAGATTAATTAATCAAATGGTTAATTTTATTATTCATTATACGTAGCATTTTACTGTCGGCGACCTCAATGGCACGGCTGAGACGCGAGGGACGTAAGTTCGATTTCCGCGGCGGCGAATTTAAACAGTTAAATTGTTTCCATCTACTATTACTAGTCTTGTCACTGGTTTTTTTTAAATGCACCTCAAAGGCTCATTTCGTGCACTAGACACATTTTTATCGGAAAACATCGTGAGGAAACCGACATGTCGTAGAACCTAAAACGTACGAAAACGTGTCAAGTGCACGAAAGAAGCCTTTAAAGCGCACTTTAAATCCTTTCACTACACTGATTCGAAAAAACAAGTTGCACAAGTACCGAATTGACGGCCTCGGTGGCGTAGCGGGCTATTGCTCGGCAGAGACGCAAGAGGCGCGGGTTCGATTCCCGCTGCGGGAGAAATGTTTGCATATTCTGCAAATATTTCTTCCTGTATATATAACTAGCTGCCGCTCACAGCTTCGCTCGCGTGGTACCTAGATAAAAAATAGCCTAATGTTAATCCAGTACATATACTATGTATATTCCAAGTTGTATTCAAATCTGTTCAGCCGTTTAGACGAGATTGAGGCACAAACATCCAAACTCACAAACTTTCGCATTTATAATTTAAGTAAGTTACCCCCGAATACTCAAAGGCATCTCAGAGTTGAGCACGTCTCAAGTGACGAGTTTCTGACAGATTTTCATCAGAAACTGTCAAAAAACCGTGACTTGAGACGTACTCAACTCTGAGTCGCGTTTGAGTATTCGAGGGTTAGTCTTCTCGTCACATAACATTCTTCCCTTCTCATGACATGTCCATACCCCGCTAACCTATGGCTCCTCAATTGTTATCAATAAAATCTATTCCCTTAATTAGTTTTTAGAATCTTTTCGGAAGTTGTGGCCATTATAGAAATCGATCGAACAACATTACAATAAACAAGGGTTACGTCCTTGGTTTGTTTTCAAAGCAGTCATAGTGTGTAGTGGTTACAGTGCCCGCCTTTTGCTGTGGCACATCGACATCCAAAAGACATTATATAGCATTTTTACCCCCGAATATTCAAACGCGACTCAGAGTTGAGCACGTCTCAACTCACGGTTTTTTGACAGTTTCTGATGAAAATCTGTCAAAAAATTGTCATTTGAGACGTGCTCAACTTTGAGATGCGTTCGAGTATTCGAGGGTTAGCCTCCTTTTTTAGGGTTCCCGGACCCAATTACTAATAACGCCTCCACTCTGAGATAGAATGGTACCGTTGGAAGGGGAAGACCTCGGCACACTTACCTGGACCAACTCGGCGACGTTTTGGTCATGAACCAAGAGATTTTTCAAAAAAAATATATGCGCTACACCAGTACTCTCAAACGGTTAAGGAAAATATAGTGATGAAACCGGCATGTCGTAGAACCAAAAAAGTTCGTCAACATAACCACGTTCATGAAAAGATTATTTTTATTCTGTTAACTTAAACCTCCTCTTTAAGAGCACTGGTGGTTTAATTGGTAGTGACCCAGCCTTCCGATCCTAAGGTTCAAATCCGTGTACTAATGGATTATTCTGTGCGAAAAATTTATGTGCGCTTTACCAGTACTCTTAAACGACGAAGGAAAACATCGTAAGGAAGGCTTAGTCGGCTCCGCACTTATTGACCATGTCTTTCCTATGGACAAGGCCGACTAGCTGAGAGGATGGAATAGGTGCTGGGCAAGCCTACTCCATCTTAATTCTTTACGGGCACTACAGCGTCCCGTTTGTGAAGGTAAAAGTTGCCTTCTGACGCTGTATAAATCATCTACTATAGTAAACCTCCTGTTACTTTTAAACCACACAGGTTTGAGAGAACTAGTGACACGGTTGGTATCAGTGCTAGTAAGAAATGGTAATCAGTCGCGAACTACAAAGGAATAGAAGCGAGGTTTAGTGCCTTCCCTGGGAATTGATTTAAATCGACTGCCGTAAAAGCTGTGCGTTTTGAATGCGAATGTAGTTTTAATTTTGACGCGGAGCTATTAAACTGGAGGGGTTGAAGAAACACTTTGACCCCGTTTATCAGCCCTTTTTATGGACTTGCCCAATTTTTAGTGAACCCGAAGGGGGCCAACGGGACTCTATAACTAAGCCACTGCTGACTGTCCGTCTGTCAGAGGACTGTATCTCATGAACCGTAAGAGAGTTGAAATTTTCATAGTGTGGTCTATGCCGCTATAACAACGAAAAATGAAACAAAACAAATTAAAGGAAGGCCCCACAAGAAACATTTATGTGCATTTATGGAACCCTGCGTGTGCAAATTCGAATCGCGCTTGATCGGTTTTTTCTATTTACTTTTGTTTTAATGGAAGGGTGACTGGAAGAAGTTTATTTTTAGTTCAAAGAATTAAGTCGTGTTGGGAAATATTCGCTGAGAATTGTCATTATCGTGACACTGGTTCTTGCAAAACAGTGTGGTGAAAGGAGCCACAAATTGCCTTTCATACACTCAACACATGGTTTTCGAACTTTTTAGGTTCTACGACATGGCGTTTTCTTCACTATACTTACCATCACTAGCGTAACATTTTTCAAACAGAAACTCCATTGGTGCACTACCGGATTTGAATTCGCGACCTTAAGATCAGAATGCGGAGCCGCTACCACTACACCACCAGTGCCCAGGCATTAAAATATAAATAGTTTGTGACACCGCGTGTTCCATAGCCACATAGACCATTTTCTTCAGTCGCGCTCCGTAAAGCAGGGTTGGTCGCGTGACGGACGATCACTCCTGTTGCAATCACCCCCCTCTACCCATCCCCCTCACCCCACCAGGGGGAAAGGTAATCAAAACTTAGGTGCGTTTCCTAGGAAGCATTGGTGGCCTTAGACTTACACAGCACATTTTTTTATGCTTTACTAAAAAAAACTAAGTCCTTTTACCATCTATAGTAGATGATTTATACAGCGTCAGGAGGCAACTTTTACGTTCACAAACGGGACGCTGTAGTGCCCGGGACGAATTAAGATGGAGTAGGCTTGCCCAGCACCTATTCCATCCTCTCAGCTTAGTCGGCCTTGTCCACAGGAAAGACATGGTCGGAATACGTGCGGAGCTGACTAAGCCGCGGGTTTCCTCACGATGTTTTCCTTCACCGTTTGAGAGTACTGGTATAGCGCACATACATTTTTCGCACAGAAAAATCCATTGGCACACGACCGGATTTTAACCCTTAGGATCGGAAGACGGGGTCACTACCACCAGACCATCAGTGTTCTCAATAAGTGGGTTTGAAAAAATATGCATATTTTTTCAAACGCACTGCAAAATTGTTGAATTCCATGCCACCGTTTCGGTAATACATATTTTTAGTGCAGGCTGGGAAACATGGACTGATGAAGTCTGGATGAAGCGTTTTTTAATGGCCTCAATTGAGCAACTCCTGGTGGCACGTTACCCAGGCTGTACGTAGCTTCTTGAGGAAAAGCTAGTCCACTTGCACAAGTTAAGATGATTTGAGCAGCTTCTTAGATCATAGGCACCTTCCCTAGCCAGGCAATAGCAATCAGAACCAATGAGATACTTTAGATCGGATATGTAGTACCTGCCCCTGACCTTCTCCTTAAACATTGTCGGTAAACACGAAGCGGTAAGAGCACTGGTGGTCTAGTTGGTAGTGACCCCGCCTTCCGATCCTAAGGTCGTGGGTTAAAATCCGATAATGTACCAATGGATTTTTCTGTGCACTATGCCAGTACTCTCAAACGGTGAAGGAAATATTATATCTATCTATGTAAGATTAGACTGTGTTACTTATTAGGTTAAGTCTCCCGTCAAATAAATCAGTGTGAATTATACCGTCTTTTCGTTAACACCTCTGAAGGCTTCTTATACAAAAGCTTAGAATTACGTATACTTAAACAACCTTCCATCCAGATATAAACTCTCATTCTATGTGGGGTGCAGCATGTTCTCTTCTTCCATTCCCTTCAATCAGCCGTCATCTCTTTACTAAACTTTGTTTTGTCCTACCTCTACCTCCAAATCGAGAGCACAAGTGGTCTAATGGAGTGACTCCACCTTCCGATTCTAAGGTCGTGAGTTCAAATCCGGCCGTACACAAATGGATTTTCCTATTCAAATTTTTTTTTTTTTTAACAACATAAATTTTTATTTTATACAAAGACAAACTATAATAACATTAAAAACTTTTAATTATATATAATTATTAATTTGCTTGAAC
Source organism: Scotopteryx bipunctaria (assembly GCA_949320045.1). Lineage (NCBI taxonomy): Eukaryota > Metazoa > Arthropoda > Insecta > Lepidoptera > Geometridae > Scotopteryx > Scotopteryx bipunctaria. The sequence continues at coordinate 1,412,222 of OX439459.1, read as the reverse complement.
ACATGTGTTTAAATAATAATGGTCTTAAAAATAAATCAGTCCAATTTATGTCCTACCAAAGTCTATGGCATGCAAATATGATAATGTTAATAAATTAAAAATAAATGTTAATAAATTAAATTCGATTGTTAAGTCCTAATTAATTGTAATGCTAAAATCAATTTAAGAATGTCAAAATATTAAAATGTCAAAATTATACATAATTTAATGTCAAGAACTATTTAAATATTCGTCGATGGAGTAAAAACATTTATCCAGTAGCCAGTTTTTCAATTTTTTGCCAAACAAATGAGATTTTAAATCTTTTAGGTCAGTTGGCAACTTATTATAAACTTTAATGCACATGTAATAGGCTTGACGTTGTGTAAGTTTAAGATTATATTTAGGAATGCACAGTCTGCTATTGGACGTGTTCCTTAGCACTCTTGCTCGGAAATCTTGATGCGTACTGAAAAAAGACGCCTGTTGTTTTACAAACTCTGCTGCTTGTTTAATGTAAAGACAGGGTAGAGGCAAAATTTGAAATTTTTTAAATAGTGGCCTACAGGGCTCTAGAAAATGGACGCCACATAGTGAGCGAATGCATCGTTTTTGAGCTCTAAACGCTTTGTCAGTGTCGACACTATTTCCCCACAATAAAAGGCCATATTGTAGAGCTGAGCCAACGTAACCATGATAGGCATTAAGAGCCACTTTTATAGAGGCTACCTCGCGAAGCCTTTTAAGCACATATGCATACCTGCTAAGCTTGATACATACTTTTTCAATTTGTATTTTCCAGTCAATGCTTCTATCAAGATGTATACCTAGAAATTTGATTGTATTCACCTCTTCAATCATAGTATTATTGTATTGAATGTCAAGTTTCATTGGATTACGTTTTCTGGAATGAAATTGCATTAACTTTGTTTTATTAATATTAACCTTTAAATTATTATTATTTAACCAAGATGTGATGTCAAGAATAGTATTATTAATGTCATTTTGAAAGGAATTTATGTCAGAGCATTTAATTATTACAGTTGTGTCATTAGCAAAAAGAATAGTTTCATGGTCAGTTGCCTCAGGCAAGTCATTTATATATAAAAGGAAGAGTTTTGGTCCAAGAATACTCCCCTGTGGAACCCCAAACTTGTTAATTTTATAATCAGATTTAAATATTTGTTTATTTGATTTATTATCAATTCTCGACAACGACACACATTGATACCTATTGTTAAGATAGCTACTAAACCAGTCGTTAGCAGTACCGCGTATTCCATATTTGTATAGTTTAGTCAACAATTTTTTATGATGTACAAAATCAAATGCCTTAGTCATGTATGCCTTTAAGGTAATCAGTATGATAAAAAAAAATTACGTATGTAATATGTATTATTACGCATGTATCCCTAATGGTCCATCATGTTGGGGAGGACACTATCCCTTAGTCGACTTTTACGACATGCTCGGGGAGGGAAGCAGCTGGATGCATACTATGTTTTACTCCCAGTCCAGCAGAGAAGTAAAAAAATTTACGTGCGCTATCTAATACTCTCAAACTGTGAAGGAAAACATCGTGAGGAAACCGGCATGTCGTAGAACCTAAAAAGTTCAATAATAATATGTGTCATGTGCACGAAGGGAGGCGCACTTTAAACCCTTTCACCACACTGGTTCGAAAGAACTAGTGACACGACTAGATATATAGACAGACCTCTAAATTCATCTCTCCTCATGACATGCCCATACCACGCTAGCCTATTATTTACTCCTTATATTATAATACGATAGAAACTAATGTATTATAGAAAACTCCAGCTGTTATATTTTAGCTGCAGTACTCCCGAGGCACGAGATATAGTTAATTCCTGGCATAATTTTCCGTCAGACGTCAGTAATGGGAGGTAGCCACTACATCAGGGGAATTACCTAGCTTAGTGTGGAAAAATGTGTTTGATTCAACGTAATCTGGCAGAATGCCGTAATTCTTGCGGGATTTTGTGTCTACGAATATGTTGGTAGGTATATCTAGCATTAATAAATAAATAATAAATATAATAAATATTTGTGGTCATTTCACACAGCGCCATCTAGCCCCAAATAAGCAAAGCTTGTACTATGGGCACCAGATAGCTGATAGAATACATACATGCATTTTTCTGTAAATACATAATTGTAATACTACAACACCCAGACCCGGAAGAAAAATTTGCAGAACATACAAACATTTCTCCCGCTACGAGAATTAAACCCGCGCTCCTTGCTTCTCAGCTGAACTCTCGCCCGCCACGCCACCGATGTCGTCAAGTAAAGATTCTCGAATGCTCGAATTTTTACCAACGCAATCAAAACTATATTAATTTAATAATATAAATTCAGCATATTCTCTGCTGAACTGGCAGTAAAAGAAAAAACAGAATACATCTAGCTGCTTCTCTTCCCGAGCATGTCATAAAAATCGACTATAGGATAATATCTTCTCCAACAACTGATGGACTGATCACCTGTCACTATGGTCCACCATATGCTCGTTGGGTTCACCAAATCTATCTTGGGACTTTGAATCAAGAGTGGCTCCAAATTTTCTTATGATTACTTGTGGCTCTGCCCACCTCGTTAGGGATACAGGCGTGATAGTATGTATGTGTGTGTAAATTCAGTAAATCTAGCCAACCAAGGTGACCGAGATAATACCAGTGGCACAAATGTCATCAAACATACGGAAAAACATTCATTTATGAGGCAATTTTACCCATGACAAGTGTTCTATTATGTACTCAATGGGCCAATTCAATACCATTGACTGGAAAAAGGAAATTGAAGGTTGGAGGGCAGTATGGCTCGAGTTACAGCGGTTTGGAAGCAATGACGACCTTGATACAGTTTCTGGCGATGTCTGTGAAAAAGATGATTTTGCAACAAAGCCCTTTAGCTGGTTCTACCATAAGTTTTCCCAGACTCATAGTAGACCAGAGCACTGGTAGTTCAGTAACCCCGCCCTCCGATCCTAAGGTCTTGGACTCGAATTCAGTCGAGCATTAATGGATTTTTCCAGCACTCTCTAAGGTGAAAGAACTGTCAGGAAACCCAAGGCTTAGCTCCGCACACACTTACCATGTAGTTCCTGTTAGAAGGCCAACTTAACTGAGAGAATGATATAGTATAAGTGCTGAACAAGAAGAATACTCTATTCCTCCATTCCAGGCTACAACGTTCCGTTTTTAAGCAAAAGTTTTCTCCTGACGCTGTATACATCATCTAGTATAGATGGTAAAGAGTCTAGCGATGTCCTAAAGCTTATTATAATGCTGAGGCCACATTAGCGGGATTTGGCAAAGCTTTGCGTTTTGTGTCCTTGTCCATCCTATGACAAATCATATAGCTGAACTTGTCACTATGCAACAAGTTCGCCGAATCTCGCTAATGTGGCCCGAGCATAAAAAGTTGTCCTACGAACGGCCTACGAAATTGTGGGCGTGGTGAGGTAAGACGGATCGGCAGGAAGAAATCGACTACAGACCCCCTCACGTCGATCCATCTTACCCCACCACGCCCACAATTTCGTAGGACGTTTTAGGCACTATAACTCATGGTAGAAGCCACTGTTTATTCCAATTCGCGGATGAAGGCGATCATAAAAAATTGGTGAGCTTTGCATTCACTAGGAAACAAATGTCGCTAGAGATGAAGGGCATTTCGTGCCCGTTTTTAGTCCACCATCTGGAGCTGGCCAAAGAAAAGGATTGTGTGAACGATGACATGGTTAAGAATAGAGCGAGAGCGAGTTGACAGCTGACAGAAGGGAATTTAAGAAGAGAACATGATGTGCTGATTTTACAAAGAGTGGGATAAGAGCCAGAAGATGATGAATATGATGTTGCCGGACTTTGTCATGCGATGTCGGGCAACGTCGCCCGAGACAGTACAGCGACACGTATAGATGGACATTTGTCTCCAAGTAAGTAAAGTAAGTTCGTATGAGCTAGTGGCCAACTCTTGTGACGGAGTTTTAAGGCCGCCTGAAGGCCTCCGTCAAGACTTAGCGACTTAAAAGTAACCGACAATGTAACGTGCCCTCCGAAGTACGGAAGCGCTCAGCTCGTAATGCCACTTGCGGTTACCCATCCAAATTGTGACCGCGCAAAACGTTGCTTAACTTCAACGATCAATCAAGAACGACTAAGCAAGCTACGCCACGAGAGCTTCTCCTAGTGAACACTAGACTGGATCGCTCGCTCCCCGCTCCCACTCTGGCCAGATGCAGAGGCGTTATTTGCTCGATTGTGGATAGGAAATGAAATACGGTGAATGACCGCTGGCAGACGGAAGCGCCCCTAAACTGACAGGCTTTTGGTTATGATGCTTTAAATCCTGCGAGTTATAACATATGACAGAAGCACTAGGTTTCAGTTTACCTTTATTTTTTTTAACTCCTTTTATTATCCACGATGGAACGGAGAAGGTATATGTGTTTAGCTTATAAGATTGTTATGTGTGTTTATTTATTTGTGTGTTTGTTTGTTGCCATTTTTCACAAAAACTACTGAACTGATAACTAGTTTTTTGCATTAATTTGGTGTTGGAATGTTCTGTCATTTGAGGGAAGGTTCTTAGGTATGTTTTACAGCCATAGCCCACCACGTTCACTACGTGCACCAAGGTCTATCAGTAGATAAGCCTTCGATTACATTTTATTTGATTAGAGAGGATACTATCCCTTAGTCAACTTTAACGACATACTCGAGGAGAGAAGCAGCTGGACGTAACTATGTTTTTTCTTTACTCCCAGTCCAGCAGAGAAGTTGTTCTTTCATGTGGCTTGGAATATATATCCGAGAAGGTCGCGGGCACAAGCTAGTATTAATTTAATTAGAACTGGATCCCAAACATTCCTTCATAATCTCTGTGCAATCAATACGTAAAATCGCGGTCAGGTTTGCACACTGCACTCAATCGGATAAAGGAGATTCGTGCATCCCGGTCATGCGTGATGATCGTTTGCGCCAGGCCTGGTTGCGGCCAACGACGCGACTTTTTAATGCGACTTCATCAAATAACATCTTTTGACGACCTCAGTGGTGTGGCGAGTGATCGGCCGAGACGATGCAATGATTCCCGCTACGAGAAATGTGTTTCGCGAATATTTCTTCCAGGTCTGGGTGTTGTAGTATTATATATAAGTACGTATGTGTTAACAAAAAAAAGTATAAAAGTATTTTATCAGCCATCTGGCGCCCATAGTACAAGCTTTGCTTAGTTTGGGGCTAGATGGCGCTGTGTGAAAATTAAATGTCCACAAATATTTATTATTACGTTGTGCGCGGTCACAATTGGGATGGGTGACCGCAAGTGGCATTACGAGCTGAGCGGTTCCGTGCTTCGGAGGGCACGTTAAATTGTCGGTCCCGGCTTTTAAGTCGCTAAGCCATGACGGAGGCATTTAGGCGGCTTAAAAACTCCGTCACTAGAGTTGGCCACTAGCTCATACGAACATACATACATACATGTACCTATTGAAACTTGAATCTAAATACCCTTCCCCACAATTCATTTTCATTCACCCAACCTGAAGTCCTTATGTCGCATCTTAACTTCGCCCCGCTAGGCTTCTAGCCTAATCTCCTCGGCATCGCGGTTACTTTGAGTGTAATGGTTTGCTTTGGCTGTAATTTCAGGGCATCAAACAGTGCTGGCTAAAATTGAAACGCTTATTGAAGAGTAAGCTGGCCTAGATTTTCTACAATGTGGGCAAAAACTTGGGTTTATGAGACGGTTTTTGAGCTATAGCTGTTTTACTGCTGACGCTCGCGTGGTAGATAGACCTGGATAAGCCCTATGTGCTATTAAAATTTGACAATGTCAGAGCACTGGTGGTCTAGTGGTAGCGGCCTCGCCTTCCGATCCCAATGTCGTTCAAATCCGGTGGTGCACCGATGGGTTTTTCTGTTCGAAAAAATTATGTGCGCTATACCAGTACTCATAAGGAAAACCTCCTAAGGAAACCGGCATGTCGTAGAACCGTAGAACGTTCAAAAACATGTATAAAGTGCACAAAAGGTGCCTTTGAGGTGTACTTTAGGTAGGTGCACAACTAGTGACACGACTAGGCGGCCTATAAAAACACCTATTACAAAACTTCTAACCAATAATTTTCCCGTTGCGGGAATCGAAACCGAACCTCTTGCATCTCAAGCTGGGAAGTTAGTTTTCCTTTTCAGTCGATGTTCTTTCTAAGAGAAAGTTCGTTCTGCCATTTCCAAAAAACCTATTGAAATCCAACTATCCTGCTTCTCACTATTTTACCGAAAGTTTTTGAGGACGTTTGATGTTCGTAATCCATATTTGAAGCTTACAGAAACTACGGAATATAATACTGAAACTTCAATTTCAAATTGATGTCTGAAACAATATCATAATGCTACTATAGCGCTTTTAGCGATAAGGCCGCCCATTGTATGACGCATATTTAAATACCTATTTTGATTTTATATAACTTCATGTATTGTACTTTATATCCGCAACAACCTAAGCAAAGCCGGAGGCGGACTTTAGTAATCAATAAAATGTAAAAGCATTCGTCCATAGCAAACCACGCGTTAAAACATAAAAACAAATAAATTGAAACAGAATCAGATAGTAGAGCGGTGTGAACTGTGTCGTATCGACGTATCGTTGTAAACTGTGTCGTATCGACGTATCGATATAAACTGGGTCGTATCGACGTATCGATATAAACTGGGTCGTATCGACGTATCGATGTAAACTGTGTCGTGTCGACGTATCGATGTGAACTGTGTCGTGTCGACGTATCGATAGTTGTTAAAAAAGTTTGTTGCGGGCATTTCTAACAATAAGTTTGTAAGTTGATGTCTCAAACACTGTAACGGCTAAGTGGATTTAAATAAAACTTAAAATACAGATAGGTCATGCCCTGGAATAATTTATATATGCCGTTTCTTATCCGGATATCGCGAGCAAAGCCGCAAACGAAAGTTAGTAATAAATGTAAAACCATTGCATAGTTAAACCACGCGTCAAAACTTAAAAGCAAATAAATTGACACAGATAGCGGAGCGATGTAAACTGTGTCGTATCGACGTATCGATGGTCGACGCGGCATTAATAAACCATGATGGAAGGAGGGGCAATACAGACCCCACGCGCAGTATGAACTGTAAGCAGACACTGGACAATAGTTCAAGAACTTTCAAATAAAGGCGTAATTTCTTGAAGCACAAATGTAATACTACGCGAACAAAGCCGCGGGCGAAAGCTAGTCTTACTTATATTATAAATGCGAAAGTTTGTGAGTTTGGATGTTTGGATGTTTGTGCCTCAATCACGCCTAAACGGCTGAACGGATTTGAATGAAACTTGGAATATACATAGTACAAGTACTGAATTAACATATAGGTTATTTTTTATTCGGATACCACGCGAGCGAAGCCGCGGGCGGCAGCTAGTAAATATATAAATAACACCCAACAGTTACATACATAGTCCTGACCCCACACTAGCCTGTGTAGTGGGTATCAGAAACTACGAGTACCATGGTACCACAACACCTAGACCCGGAAGAAATATTTACAGAACATGCAAACATTTCTTCTGCAGCGGGAATCGAACCCGCGCCTCTTGCGTCTCTGCCGAGCAATCGCCCGCTACGCCACCGAGGCCGTCGTGTATGTATGTACATATTGTTACGGGAGTGGGTGCGGGATTGGAAGGAAATGACTGGTCTTCTGAGATGACGTTTATTGAAGACACCACACACTGACGTAACGTTCACAGGGTGCTCGTTTACGACGTAGTCCTCCTCACTCACGTAGAGTCCACGTAGTCCTCCTCGACGGACGTAGAGACCACGTAGTCACAGTACTGACGTAGTCCTCTCACGGCACTCACTGCACTGCACTTGACTTTCACTTCACTTTTCTTCTTCTCCCAGTTTCTTCTAGATCGCTGGACTAGACCAAACTGCCGGCTGTTCGGCTCGTGTCGCCTTTTATTCTCTTAATTTCGATAGTATTTTGTCTTTTCTGTTCTTTTATTTATTTTTAGAACTTCTTCCAAATATTTCAATTCAAATTTGGAACATCCTTAGAACATTCCGAAAATTCAAATTTTCTAACAAAAACTTTTTAGAGCGCGTTCTCAGTTGACGCGTGACGTTGACAGCTCAGACGTCACAATATTATTAATTAAATTAAGAAGAAAGAATGGCATGTTTTTTTTCTGTAGGACTGATGACACTAGAAGTAGGAATATGCTCTATAGTAAATTATACCTCGGGATAACGGAACGCCACACCTGCTAGTACAGGTGATGCGAAAAATGGATGTTTTCAACGACATTCGTTTGCCAAAGTGTTTTTGATTTTGTTGTTTTAGAAGCCTTTATGCGAAAGCACTTTAAAACAACTCTAAACAACTTGACGTCCTCGGTGGCGTGACAGTCGAATGCTCGAATGAGACGCAAGAGGCGCGGGTTCAATTCCCGCTGCGGGAAAAATGTTTGCATGTTCTTCAAATATTTCTCCCTGGTCTGGATGTCGTACGTAACATTATGCATTATATTAATTAACAAAAAAAAGTATATAAGTATTCTGTCAGCCATCTGGTTCCCATAGTACAAGCTTTGCTTAGTTTGGGGCTAGATGGCGCTGTGTGAAATGTCCACAAATATTTATTTATTTAACTGTTTGCTAAATAACTGACATTCATTTACTTCGTACGTTTTACAGAGCCTGTAGATATATCTCAAATTGAAGTCGTATCGCACAGCCTAAACCATAAATCCGTAAAGCATTAAACTTGAAAGGAATGTCGATGATGTCATCATATAAATTGATGGACTTGAGCACTGGCGGTCTAGTGGTAGTGACCCCGCCTTCCAATCCTTAGGTCGTTGTTTCGAATCCGGTCGTGCACAAATGGATTTTTCTATTTGCTATCTCAAACGGTGAATGTAAAATCCTGAACCAGCATGTCGTACGACAAAAAAAATTCGTAGACATTTGTGTCTCTTTTCTTTTCCTATTTTGCTTTGTTTTGTATAAAAATATATATATAAATCTTTATGACAAGCCTTAAAATTTTACCATTTAAACAGATATGTTAGAGCAAGATGCTCTAACACAAGTATTATATATACTTACTCGTAAAAGAGGATCTTAAACACTGAAGCTATGTCAAAATATAAAGTTATGTACTGAAACAAATAAAAATTAAATTTGAAAAAAATTGTGTCAGGTGCACAAAAGGAACACTTAAGGAACACTTTGAGGAGCACTTAAAATCCTTTCACCACACTGGTTGGATAACGACGACTAGAAGTAGTATCAGACACGAGTACCAGGTAATGAGGGCCACTTACGTTCAGTTTAACTTTCCCCTGCAACTGTACAATCGATCTGCACATTACGTCACAATCACCTGCATTTAGCATTTAACTCGCAACACCTGGATGTTTTGTAGCTGAATAAAAGTGAATACCTAGTTGTAGCGCAGTGATGGGTGACCGCAAGTGGCATTACGAGCTGAGCGCTTCCGTGCTTCGGAGGGCACGTTAAACAGTCGGTCCTGGCTTTTAAGTCGTTAAGCCATGACGGAGGCCTTTAGGCGGCCTAAAAACTCCGTCACTAGAGTTGGCCACTAGCTCTTACGAACATACATACATGTAGCTAAGTAAACGCCTTTTTATTCCTCGATGACTTTATCGGCATGGCGGGTGAGTGCTCGGCTGAGACGCAAGAGGTGCGGGTTCGATTCCCGCTACGGGAGAAATGATTGCATGTTCTGCAAATATATGTATATTCTGGTCCTGGATGTTGTGATGTATTTACAAAAAAAATATAAAAGTATTCTATCAGCCATCTATTCCCATAGTACAAGCTTTGCTTAGTTTGGGGCTAGATGGCGCTGTGTGAAAAGTCTACAAATATTTATATTATGTCCGGCCATTCTACCTCAGTAGAATGATGGTACTTTTGTTCCATACTAGACGTGAGTCGTTGCCAATTCAAACCACAAGTCAGAAGCCAAAAGTGTTCTGTTCATTTAAATCTTTGGGATAATATTATTTAGTGTAGGATTAGAACTATGCATGTAACTGTTGTTTTTTTTTATTATTTTTGTTATTTACAACGTATTTATAATGCACTAAGGCCTTTTACCATCTATAGTAGATGATTTATACAGCGTCAGGAGGCAACTTTTAGCTTCACTAGCGGGACGCTGACGAATTAAGATGGAGTAGGCTTGCCCAGCACCTATTCCAGTCTCTCAACTTAGCTGGCCTTGTCCACAGGAAAGACATGGTCAATACGTGCGGAGCTGACTAAGCCGCGGGTTTCCTACCGATGTTTTCCTTCACCGTTTGAGAGTACTGGTATAGCGTACATAATTTTTTCACACAGAAAAATCCATTGGTACATGACCGGATTTTAACCCTCGACCTTAGGATCGGAAGGCGGGGTCACTACCAACTAGACCACCAGTGCTTTATAGTGACCTGTAACTACTATACCTAAATATATATATACATACTGACTCTTTCCTTCCCAGCATTTTAAAAGTTTTCTTATATTCTTATGACTGGGTAGTTTGGCCCTATGTTATTTAACTTGAGTTATTGGTAATCCTAGTCAGTGCAAGTGATCCTGATTGAACAATGGGGTATCATTAGAATCAATTTGTGAAATAACAATGGAGGAAATCCGTGACTTTTGTAATTATAGGCAAAGTGAATAAAGTGCTATTGATAATTTTAGTTATATTTACTAGAAAATGTTTTTACACATACATGCATATCATCTCGCTCGTATTCCTAATGGGGTGGGCAGAGCCACAAGTAATCATAAGAAAACTTGCAGCCACCCCCGATTCAATGTCCCAGGATGATAAAGACCATGGTGACAGGTGATCAGCCCATCGCCCATAGATGGTCCATCATATTGGGGAGGATATTATCCCTTAGTCGACTTTTACGACATGCTCGGGGAGAGAAGCAGTTCAGCAGAGAAGTTTGTTATACATTATACTATAGTTTTTTATATATATTATAGCTCCTATCCAAAATGATGGACCATCTAAATGAGCGATGGGCTGACCACCTGGTTCACCATTTCTATATTAGGATTTTAAATCAGAAGTGGCTGCAAGTTTTCTTATGTTTACTTATGGCTCTGTCTGCCCCATTAGGGATATATGCGTGATAATATGTATGTATAAAGACTAAAAAGACTGGTTCGATGGAACTAGAGACACGAGTAGATGGATAAAACGAGGTGAGGCCGTACAGAATTCACTTACATAAACTAATAACTAGCAGAATTCAAACTTGACCTCTCCAAAAAAACCCGATCCAATGTAATATATCATTCAAACGACATACAAATCATCACTACATTCGTACCACTGGGCCTCATAACTGGGCCCATAACTGGGACATAAACCCAAGGGACCATATTAATGGCCCACAAATCCAAGATCGGTCCTATCTCGTGGACCCATCGCTCGACAGATGTCGAATAAATCCGAGGTAACAAAAGTTACTGATCTGCTGCTATTCGCTTTGAATGAAAATCGGGATGGGGGCTCAAATAACTTGGTCGGGTCTGCAATAACAGGGATTGCTTTTACGGGAGTTGGGGAATGTTGAGCTGGACATGGAAAAGACCGCGTATATTTTTTGACCAACCTCTACAAACTTATTTGCTACCATAAATTTTGCCAGACTACACTCACAGTCACATTTCACATCATCGAAGAAATTGCTTTAAGCCACAAGGCCGCCGTTTGTGTATTTCTGTTTTTTTTTGTTAGCACCTAAGTTTTATTATTTTGTTTTAATTTAATATTGTTATACACAATAAAGAGTTTATCTATCTATCTATCATCGTCACATTGTTACATACGTTCGCATTCATAGTAAGTATTAATAATAATAAATATTTGTGGACATTTCACACAGCGCCATCTAGCCTCAAACTAAGCAGAGCTTGTACTATGGGAACCAGATGGCTGATATAATACTTATATCATAGTCTTTCGTAAATCCACACTTACAATCTAAACTAAGGCTTTTACCATCTATAGTAGATGATTTATACAGCGTCAGGAGGCAACTTTTACAACCTTCACTAACGGGACGTTGTAGTGCCCGGGACGAATTAAGATGGAGTAGGCTTGCCCAGCACCTATTCCATCCCCTCAGCTTAATTCATAGACAAGACAAGGTCAAATAAACCGCGGGTCTCCTCACGAAGTTTTCGTTTTAGGTTTCTGTACCCGAAGAATGCCAACGGGACCCTATTACTAAGCCTCCGCTGTCTGTCCGTCTGTCCGTCCGAGTATCCGTCTGTATAGGTAGAGAGTTGAAATTTTCAGTGTGTGTATAAGAAACATTTTTTTAACATTCTCTTTAACGAATTCTACTTGCACTTAACCGGTTTTTTCATTTCATATTATTTACATTCTAAACATCATAATCGGTTTAGTAGTTACTAAGATACGTGGTACAAACATTCGTATTTATAACATTAGTAGGACAGTTACATATTTTTATATTACAGTCTGAGTCAGTAAGCAAGTCTAGGAAAATTCCTCTGGCATCTCGCAAGGCGAAAATATAAAAAAAATAAACACCAATTTTTTATGTTCCAGTTAAATTGTACCGCACGAGTAATACCAGTTGGCTCGTATAAAGACAAGCCAAGCCAACATTCCCTTATCACAAATCCATCTGTGCCGCCGTTTAACGGAATCGTTGTTTACGCCGTTATTCACCCCAGTCGTGCATTCGCATTACGGAGACGTAACTGCTAATAGGGCTGTTGTGTAACTGTAAACTGTTTGAACGGAGTGGATTGACTGCTCTTTTGGGTACCACTAAGCTTGAGACGCTAAAAAAAGAAATAACACTGTAGTATCTGTTTTCATAAAACACACATTATCTAGACCATCGAAAAAGAAACAAAAAAACATACATACATAATTATAACGCCCGTATCCCTAATGGGGTGGTCAGAACCATAAGTAAACATGACACACTTCTGATTGAAAGTCCTAAGATGGATATGGTGAACCATGGTGACAGGTGATCAGCCCATCGCCCATATAGGTGGTCCATCATGTTGGAAGATACTATCCCTTAGTCGACTTTTGCGACTTGCTCGGGGAGAGAAGTAAAAAAATCATACGAGGTTAAGAAGTCAACAACCCGTTAAAGTTATTCACAAACTCTAACTAAGTTAGTGTAAACGAGTAATTGATCAGATGAAGATTTACTGCACTCTCCCAAGGGCTCAGCTAATATAATACTGCCCCCCGGCTTTACTCGCAGTCACGTAATCGCATTGCTGTGAGATTAAACCCGGGATCTCATCCCGGCGGTTGATTTATGAGGTGACAGACAAACTGACGAATGAAAAACTTTGTATAGCTCTTGGAATGTGTTCTTGCTGGAAGACTACAGTTTCATTGCAAAATAATATTTTGTATATTTGGAATTTGATATAATTTTTAATAGCTAGATGGTTTCTTAAAGATTAATATGTACATTACCTAGGGTTTGCAAGCTTATCGCCGTATTTAAAACCACCCCCGTGGCTTGCTTGAGACCCGAGAGGTGCGTGTTCGGGAAAGTCCTAACGGTAGGTCGTTCTAAGGTCGTGGGTTCATGTACCAATGGATTTTTCTTTTCGAAAAAACTGTGAAAGAAAACATCGTGAGGAAACCTGCATGTCGTAGAATCTAAAAAGTTAGAAAACAAGGAATCACGAATCTGGCCTCTTTGAGGGATATTTTAATACTTTTAACACAGAATTCATTAACAATACCAGTACTACGAACAATAATTTGAATTATAAGAATGCTAGCTACCGCCCGCAGCTTCGCTTGCGTTGTACCCGGATATAAAGTAGCCTATATGTTATTCCAGCACACGTATTATGTATATTCCAAGTTTCATTCAAATCCTTTCAGCCGTTTGGGCGTGATTGAGGCACAAACATACATTGTCACATCCTCACAAACTTTCGCATTTACAATATTAAAAGGATACAATATGTTATTATTAAAATACACGACATCATATTTCTTCTAATACAGCCTAAAAATATATTAGAGTACGAATATTCGCGTTATCAGTACAACAAAGAAAGTAATTCGGCACCAATTTGGAACAGCACGACACACGCACAAAGGTACAATGGAGAAGTCGAGATAGGAACCAGGTGTACCGAAATGCGAATTCTTTAGGAATCATTGCCGTTCTATAACGGAGTCTCAGGCCAAATAAAAGAAAAGAAGGAACGCCGCGAACGACAAAAGTGAAGCCACACAAAACCGTCCTCCTGCAATTAAACATACACGCTCACGGACATACCTACACTAAAACCATGCTCATCGCTCTCGAGTCGTCGTCTAGTAAACTTAAAATTTAAAAATAGAATTATGCCTTCCTGTGTAGTGAAAACTTGTAAAAACAGCAGCAAATCACATAAAAAGTCTCACGGAATCACTTTTTACTTGTAAATACTTCAAATAACATCGTTTCGTAATTATTATACTATGAATTTTAGGTTACTTGGAACACAAAAACTCAAAACTTCGACACACACATAGATAAAAAGGTGGCTTCACTTTTTTTGTTCGCGGCGCGCCGTCTTTTCTTTTTATTAGGTCTGAGAACGGAGTGAATTCATTCATTATTCTTTCAGAATAGCCTGAGTTTAGTCACAATCAATTTTGTTTTTTGAAAAAAGAATATTGGAACGCTCGTGATTTTGCGCGGTTTTTTTTTTTCTTTCAGCTTCATCTTCCCGCTGCGTTGAATCTCTAGGAGATGAATTTCAAGAATTCCTTTCTTACAGCCATCATACACTATAAGATGAATATACCCTCCAAGTTTCATGCTCCTGGGACTAATAGTTTAGGCTATGCGTTAATTGTGCTGAGACTAACCCCCGAATACTCAAACGCATCTCAGAGTTGAGCACGTCTCAAGTGACGAGTTTTGGACAGATTTTCATCAAAAACTGTCAAAAAAACCTTGACTTGTGACGTGCTCAACTCTGAGTCGCGTTTGAGTATTCGGGAGTAAGATCTTTTTGATCACAATGGCAATACATTTTTGAGACAATTTAGTTCAATTTTAGCGTGAAAAATGCCGAAATAAATAAATAAATTATTATTACACTAAAAGAGGGCCGTTATTTAACTGAAACTATTTATAAACCTTGTGATTTATAAAAATATTGTGAAAAAATATTTTTCGTTATTTAATTATTTGATGCATGCTGAAATATGCAAAATTAATCTGAAATCGCAAGCAGAGTGAGGCTGGACTGCAATTGGATTAAAATGTATCCAGTTTTTTACTTTTATTTTAATTTAGCAAGTTTGACAAATGTCAATCACTATACCAATAATTGAAGTCAATTGGTACAAAGCTCCATTTTAGTAAAGATAACCCTAGACCCTATAACCTAACGTTTAAAAGTCAGTATGAATGTTAATTGTACTAACTTCCACCCGCGGCTTCGCTCATAAGGTACCAGGATAAAAAGTAGCCTATATGTTATTCCAGCACGCATACTATGTATGTTCCAAGTTTCATTCAATTCCGTTCAGTCGTTTAGTGATTGAGGCACAAACATAAAAACATCCTCACAAACTTTCGTAGGATAGGATGATGGCAGATAGGATGCAAATAAGTTCATGCAGATGTTTGAATGGCGTTATTGATTGTGTATCAAAGTTACAAAAAAAGGACCCAGGCTTTTTTTCTTCTTCTTTTGGCATCACCAGTTGACGCATTAGCCATTTTAGTTTTTTTTTTCGTTGCTTTATTTAAACTTTAAATATTTACATTCGGAACAAGAGATCAGATTTAGAACACAGCCGTCAAAAATTAAAGGAAGAAGAAGAATACAGCTGTCAAGCAAGCCGTCTCCTACAAAATTTCCAATGAAAAAATATTAGTTTGGAAAAACGGAAAAGTATGTAAATCTACGAAAAAAAGCGAAGTTCGCGAGCCGATTGTCTGAGTTGAGTCGAGTTGGCAACTGGAAAGAATTTGAAGAATAAGCTTGGATCATAATTAAGTTGGTCCCATCAATCATAGCGCCATCTGTCGGCAACTGAACGCGGCTAGGGAAAGTCCTATGTGTAGGTGGAAACTGGAAAGCTTTCTTTATCGCGTTACGAACAGGCGTAAATGTAACGTAGATTTAAGATGTGTCCAAGTGATCCCCGTGATTTTATTGAATAAATTTTTTTGACTTTGACTTTAACTATCGTCAATATTTGCGGTCCGTTTCACTCACCCACATTCCATATTTTTGGTTGACGCTGACAACCGTCGAAATTCAATCAAAACTTATTTGATCAAATTAGTAAAACCGGTTAAGTGTAAGTCGAATTTACACATTTACCATCGTACATGTACTTTTACTCTATGTACTTTTTAAATAGGTAGCTTCTATGATCGATAAAAAATGTTTCTTGTATGGAACCCCTCTTATTTTTATTATTTGTTATAGCGGCAATAGAAATACATACTATGTGAAAATTTTTACTCTCTACCTATACGGTTAGTGACAGACGGAAGGACATACGGACAGACAGCGGAGGCGTTAATAATAGGGTCCTGTTGGCACTATTCGGGTACGGAACCCTAACCACTATTGTACATTCTAAATGTAAGTTATTTAAATATTTCCCACGTGGCATGTTTCACTCTCCGTAGTATTTCCGCCTCCTACCTCGTTTCACAGCTAGACACCAAGCCGGCACAAGAAGCAAAGCACAAACTTTGACAAGACTTTTGACAGGACTCTGTATTGCTTTATTTGGACAATGATCCTCATCATGTAACTCTGTTGCAAACAGTATCTATTTGAAACCCTTAAAAATGTGACTGTAACATCCGGCTTGCAACAATGATACATAATCGCTATACAGATTATGCAATCTCAAAAAAAAATCGCAGCAATTGTTGATAAAAGAACAAATGTGGTCAAAGGCTCAGGGGCTTGGGCTATAGATAGGACAGACCAAGCAGAACCACTCACTCGCTAACTTTCCCGCAGATATATTCTAATTGATTATTCCTGGAAGCAGGTAACTTACAGGATGTTCACTTCTTCGGGGCCTAGGGATCGTTTGCCCACTGTTTACCACTCCTGTATACAGGGTGTTTGTTACTACTGTTAGCTGGCATTATTTTACATCAATCTGTGGCATAAATTGTTGAAATTGGCATGTGATGATAGCAAACTCCTTTGTATTCCAACCTTTTCTGTAGAACTCATATTTTGAAAAGCGGAAGCTACATAATTATTTTTGACAGATAAAAAAACAATTGAGCATCGACGCTGAAATTGGTGGTCGTGTGTTAGTTTACGAATAAAAGATGCGTAGCAAAAATAGCTCTACCGAAATACAAAAATATCTATAGAATACAAAAATATACTACAAAAATATCGATACCGCCATTATGAAATGTGCATTTATAAACGAAACATTACAAATATTATTTCCTTCGGTAATTACGTTGAGAATCGCACGATTGCCCAACAAAATAATGTCTATCGATTTGTCAAAAATTATAAATGTAATATTTCGATGCAAATCTCGTCATCACTTACAGTTGTACCGAAAGATGCCGTAATGATAATTAATTTTAGTCCACAAAGGGCGGGAAGTTACAGAAATGGCGGGAAATCCGTCAACGGAGAATAACTTGATTTAGTAATCTTATTTCTGAAAATTAATTACGAAGTTCACGTCCCAAGGTATTTTTTGTAATGCCGACGTTTGAACAAGGTCGTGGTTGAAATGGAAATTATTTATTCTGTTTAAGATCATATTCGAGGGACACACGCATAGGTATACTAATGTCAAAATCACAAAAAGAACAAAAACTTATAGAAATTAGGTGATAGAATTATTGCATGCCCGAAAGGGGAATTTATATAAAAAGTTTATACTTTTTTCACGAACGATTACGTTGGGGAGTGGGGCGCCATTTTTGTTTCTATATAATCGAGACTTTTAACAATAAAATAAAATAAATTCACGAAAAACTATGCTTCAAGGTCTCAGACTGTCCGTCTTCCCGAAAGGGAAATTTTAATACAAAAAAAAAACACAAATTAATGTGTGGAAAAAACACATATTAATGACATAGTTCGCATCATATAAAATGAATCCGCGACATGAATACCTTTCTTGGATATCCTCGATAACACGGTGTATATCATTTCAAAATGAAAGTCAAAAAATTACCTATTTCTCGAGAAAGCTTGTATTGATGAATATTTGCCATGCTAATAAAATGAAATATTAAAAAAAAACAATGATTGTCGTTTTATTAATTTAGACATTATCATAACAATCTTTTACTTTTCTAATGAATTTTGCATGCAATAATATTGTTACGGAAGTGGTTAAGGGATTGGAAGGAAATGACTGTTCTTCTGAGATGTAGTTTATTGGACTCTTCAAAACACTGCACACTGTCTGTCGCTTCTCCGACGTAGTTCTGACTGATGTAGAGGCCACGTAGTCCTCCTTAACGGACGTAGAGACCACGTAGTCCTCACAGAACTGACGTAGTCCTCACACGGCACTCACTTCACTGCACTTGACTTTTACAAAGCGGGCTTGATCAGGGGAGCTATCTATTGACCGTTTGCAACGGCCTTTAGATAGCCCGACTGTATTAGTTGTAAGTTTATTTCTTTCTTTATTCTTATATTACTACTAATGTATAAAAAAGTATCTATGAATTTAAAGCTTGAAGTTAAAATAAACACATCAAATTAAATTGCCTTCCTTTGACAAACCTACCCCGACAAAATAAACTAGATGATCAGATTTCAAAAATCTCAAACTTCCTTACTTCACTGAGTTCTGAGAAAAACAGCGTCTTAAATAGGTCCGTCATTAAATTCCATTACAACAAAGGACATTTTAAGAGCCCCCTTAAAAGTTAGGTCAAGATTTTTTTAATAAAACAAGAGAACTCGAATAGCCGCACGACATCTGGTGGCAACTTGTTTAAGCCTCCCCTCGAGGGTCAAGGGGGAAGGGGAGAAGGGGGAAGTTAGAAAAATTATGAGCTTACACCTTATAGGAGAAGTTGAGAAATTGTGACACGGGAAAGGGGATTTTTTGGGCACGCTCGTAATTTTTGTGGGTATAATTTTATTTTTGCTGTGAATTTGGCTTAATTGTCGTTTTTCAAAGCTCCTTCTCTTATTTTCTTAAGATATTGTTGTTTTTTATGCATACATTTCAAGTCCACTTTATAAAGACTTTATAACGTAATAAATCTCCAATAATATATACCTATACTGATTTGAAGTCTCACGAAACATAATAACTATTGGCGGCCTATCTTCGGCTTGTCGCATCCAGCCTCTGCCAGCAGCTAGCAGCAGATCTTCACTCCACCTAGCCGGCTAGGCCAAAAGAACCAAATCAAAAGAACCAATATTACGAAAGGATAAAATCACTTATTACGTTACATAAAACAACGTGAAATAAAACTACCTACGCGCCATTATCGCAACAATAAAAATAAAAGCCGCAATAAAACCGTTTGAAGCTCGTCAACGTCTCGTGTGCGGCCACCCTTACGTTATTGCCTCTCGAGCCACTTACGCGGAGAGACGTTTAGCTGTGCGCCGCCCTTTAGCTATGCTTTATTAATATTTCATGTACGTCTTACCTTTGAACCCAGTTGGGAACGCACTTCATAAAGTACCTAGTAACTTTTGAGACCAGCCTAACGCTAAGAGGCCTATAAAACTAATAGCAAGCGCGGATCCGCCGTTGTGTGCACGATGGGTATGTCCAGGTATACCCACAAACTTAAGAGGGAATATTTTTTTTTAATAAACTTTATTATATCAGAAATATATTTGAGCAAGAAATTATTTTTTTAAAAGTGTAAAATAACTGTGGTAAAAGTAAAAAAAAATTATTCCATAAAATCACGGGGATCACTTGGACACGTCTTAAATCAACGTTGCATTTACACCCGTTCGTAACGCGACCAAGCGTAGAAGATACTTGGACTGTAGGATATTCAAATCTTTGTAACGCGACGCCATTGTTCAGAGCGTTGCAATAAGTTACGTGACGTAATAGTCTATGACAACAATATTTTCAATGCCACCCTGTGTAATTGTTTGGGGTTTTGCCTGTAAGTGATAGACCATGACGTCACCAAAAAGGCTGGCGTACCAACACCCTTTTTGGGCGAATCTCTCTGTTGATGTCGATAGGTAGATATGTTAAATCCAATGCAATGCAATGTATGATCAGGAACGAGTCTGTACTCAATATACGAATACTTAATTAGATTCACGATTTAGACATTTGGTGGGTGGACATTCTTCGTCGAAATTTTAAATTAAATATTGTAAGTATATATTATTCTTCAGCAGCTTACTGATAGAATTGAGGAGCTTATTGAGAGAAATCCGAAATCAATGCAGCTAAAATATCTCGGTTATGTTATATACCCATTTTTAGCAAAAACAAAACACAAAAGCAAAAACTCTTTGTTCAGCATTTGAAATTACGCATCCAGAAATTAAAAATTCCGCCTCACACGCCGCGGTCGACCATTTCAGTATATTTTTTTATACGCGTCATAAACCTAATGTTATTTATTGGGCTATAAACGGTAAAAGTGAAAATAACGGCGCATCGTGGACTTAATCGAAGACCGGAACAATACCGGCTTTTCTTCAGGGAATTGTAAATTTTGGGATCTATCGTACGCAACATGAATTGTTGAAATCTCACAAAATTACCTTATCATAAATCAGCCTTTAATGGAAAAGGTTTTAACAATAAAAACTGTATCCTCTGAAAACTGAATGATAAAGTGAACCATATTGTTTTTACCGTTTCAAAGTACGTTCGGAATTAAACTCTATGCTGGACTGGGAGTGAGGAAAAACATAGAATGCGTCCAGCTGCTTCTCTCCCCGAGCATGTCGTAAAAGTCGACTAAGGCATAGTATCTAGATATATCTATAGTAGCTAGATAGGATAGGTGTGGATTTCTGCTGTCCCTCTAACTAGTCTAGAACTGTAGGTCTCGAAGGTCAGATTCCATCCTCACCACACTAGTCCTTATTGTTTCCGGAAAGGCCCCCCGCATGTAGATTCGGACACAATTTATTTAATTTTTATGTGGAGGTGCATGCATGTGTGTCTGTGTGTGTGTTCAATTTCATTTGAACTATTTATATAAAACTAGCTGCCATCCGCGGCTTCGCTCACGTGGAACTCGGATGCGAAATCGACTCCCACTTGACCGATTTTATTTATAAATAGAAAATTATTTTCATTGGCTTGGACCTAAATCAAGAAAATTCCAAATGCCTTATGAATTCTTACACAAAGATTTAATAGATCCCTGGCAAGAAATTACATAAATAGGTAGGTAATACTTTTTTAATTGGCAGCGATTTCACGCATCTGAGCTTTTAACTTTTTAACTCAGAGGGATGTTATCGAGATGATATAGAATAAAGGTCTGACCGATGGTCTGACCAGAGCATTTCATCGTTACGTAACTACATTGCTCGGCTGAGACGCAAGAGGCGCAAGTTCGATTCCCGCTACGTGAGAAATTTTTGTATGTTCTACAAATATTTGTTACGGGTCTGGTTGTTGTAATATTATGTATTATAGGTATGTACCTATGTATTTACAAAAAAAAGTATGTATGTATTACATCAGCCATTTGGCTCCCATAGTACAAGCTTTGCTTAGTTTGGGGCTAGATGGCGCTGTGTGAAATGTCCACAAATATTTATTATTATTTATTTCTATGGAATTGTCCATTTCTCCCGGACCACCTGCAGACTTGTTCACACCTTTTGTTCATACCTTCATCGGCGCTTCCTTCTCCGATTTTTGCTACTCTCGGCCTTATACCTACTTCAGAACTCGTCCAACTTAATTATAAAAGACAATTAGGTATGCCGACCAAACTTCTCTTCAGGAGAATAAGCCAAAATTGCCTCTAAGCCCCTGTATATAAGAACTGAAGTCCCCGAAAGTTGGGTTGGCTTAGTTAATCGGCGTATTAAGAAGGACCGTAGCATTTGCGTTTGAATGATTCTTATGGCGTTTTGTTCTTAAAAATATTAAAAATGACAGAAGTTAGGAAGTTCGCCAATAATTGTAATGGAACGTTAGATAAGATAATTAAATACTTTATTAATTTCTTTTTTTTTAACTTCTCTGCTGAACTGGGAGTAAAGAAATAACATAGAATGTCGACTAAGGGATAGTATCATCCAACATATTAGATACAATAAGCAAGTGTTCCCAAGGAGGGTTGACGTCAGGCAGGCGGCCGGTCATAAAACACCTTAGCCAAAACTCTTACAGCATGAGCCAAAGATCATGCTGTGCCGTGCTAATTCGACTCACACTTGACCGGTTTTTTCTTTTTTGTGTCGAGGCAGTGACGATCCAATATCGAAACCTTTAGATTAAGGCCAGAAACGTTCGGAGATCTAAATCCTAGCATGACTAACAAGTTTTAATAATGTTATCTGATTGTACCGAATGCCGTAAGTTGCGAACTGGATCCAAGTTTCAAGGTCCAAGTCCTAAGTTAGGATCTAAGTTAGGGCGCCTGAGGACTTGAGGTAAGCTTAGATAAAATGTATTTTATTGCTGACTGTACCTAACTTATTTGTAAAACAATAGAATGTGATAATCTTGTTCGCGTATGTATCTTATTTCTTACTAATAATAAACGCGAAAGTTTTTATGTATGGATATTTGTTACTCTTCACGCCTAAACGGCTGAAAAGATTTGAATGAAACTTGGAATATACATAGTACATGTACTAGATTAACATTATAGGCTATTTTTTATCTATTATTATTATTGCTATTGTAGTTGTTAGTTTTTCTATAAATAAATAGCTGCCGCCCGCGGCTTCGCTCGCGTGGTACCTGGATAAAAAATTGCCTATTATGTTAAACCAGCACATGTACTATGTATATTCCAAGCTTCATTCAAATCCATTCAGCCGTTACGGCGTGATTGAGGCACAAACATCCTCACAAACTTTCACATTTATAATATAAGTAGGAAGTAGGATGAACCTAGTGTTTCTCATTTTAAGTGAATTGTATTCTGTTATTTTTGAAAAATCGTCTTAAACCTAAAAAAACTAGCTAATTGAACCAGTTTGATTCGCGCTTCATAACTACACACTGCTATACATATTAGTATATATACACCGGTATAGAATGACAAAGTTACGAACAAACAACATTAATCATAAAACACAAATATAAAACAATCTCACTGTAATTCCATTCTTTAGACTTTCGCTCTTTGTTTAGAAGGCTTTCATTTAGGGATGAAAGTGTCTAATAAAGTTATGTAGGTATTTAATTTTGTCCCAAAATAAAGTTTATTGGACATTTTTATTATTTTACTAGCATCCGCCAGCGGGTCTGCTTCGAATACCCGGGAAAAGTGGCCTATGTGATACTCCAGCTCCAAAAAAACACATAACGCGGGCAAACGCGGGCACGTTTTTAGAATCACCGAGTTGTCGTATTCTTTATGACAATTTTGTATTGCAAAAACGCGACGCGGTGCGTTACAAACAAGTTACGTTACGAGCTGTCAAGTTTCGTTTGGTCATCTATACTAATATTATAAAGCTGCAGAGTTTGTTTGTTTGTTTGTTTGTTTGAACGCGCTAATCTCTGGAACTACTGGTCCGATTTGAATGATTCTTTCAGTGTTGGGTAGTCCATTTATCGAGGAAGGCTATAGACTATGTTTTATTTTTTTTTAAATTAGGGATCCGTAATAAAATTGCTATTTTGTAACACAAGGTGTAAAATCGAAAACCTATTTTTGCGTGCGCTGCAAAAACTATTGACAATAGAACAAAATGATATACTACGGGTTTGTAGATCCCATTAAGACCTACAAAAAAGTCCGCGAGAACATATATCTAGCTATCATGGTTTAATCACAATAATCGATTTTGTGTTCAAAATAATTATTAAATCGTCTGAAGAAAAAAAACTACGTTAAATATGTATCGTAATATTAATCTTTATCGAAATTAAGCATTATGTTATCAAGAGTATTTATGTAGAAGTAAAATACTTTTTGTTTCATCTCAATCGGATATTTCGTTTAAAAGTTATCACGTGTGTAAGATATTAAGAGTTGGTACCTATTAATGAGTTATGGGCCATAGAGTTTTTTATCAACACAAAATCCTGTAATAATCTTTTTGAAATATATTTGTTGATGATTGTAAGTATAAGATCTTTGAAGAGTATAATAAATACATTTCTAAAATAACTCTGCTAAGGAAATCCACGCGCGCTTGATGCAAGCAAGACGAGACGCTGGCGGCGCGGCGGCGGACGAGACGAGGAAGCCGCGCTTGCTGGCCGCCTGTGAGAAAAACGCGGGTGAAACCGCGGAGCACAGCTAGTAGAAGATAAGGCCCCAGGTCATATACTCTGTACCAAGTTTCAGCCAAATCTTTTTTACAAACATACAGAAAATCGTAGCGCCGTAGCACTTCTACAATTCTTTCGTAGAGCCTCGTAGCATTGCTACGCACACTACTTTATTAGGATGATTGTTTTTATAATTCTTCCTTGTGGTAAGGCAATAGTAACAAAAACCTTACTGCCTAGCCTTTCGTCTATTTAATTTCTTTCGTATTTACTGTTAAGTCTCATTCGCGTGGAGTGTCATTTATTGTAGGCTTCGCAAGTTGATGTGTGTGATGATCTGTGGCATAAGATTTTTTTTTTAGTGTTCCGAACTTCAAAGAAACCCTATTAGGTTTCGCCATGTCCGACTGTATGTCTGTATTTCCGCGCTTACCATTTGCATCTTATAAAATTAGAATACTTAAAAAGAGGTTTTTCTTTGTAAATGTTTGCATAGCTCTTTAACTCATCCCTATCTAATAACATTTACATAAATATCATAAAATTATCAAAATACAAATACAAATACAAATACAAATATTTTATTTTCCAAAAGCCTATGCCTACAAACTTAGTGATGCACTTCTTCCTGTGTTAGTTTGCTGTGTATCTACTTAAAATTAGCAACTATGTCTGTTTAGCTATTAAAAATACGGAATCTTTAAATAAGTACGAGTATATTCCTAAAATTTGATAACGAGTTAATGCGACATCGAACAAAACGCACATTTGACATCCTTTTAAGATATTTTCCTCAGCCCATTAAAACTAAGTAGATAATGAACTCCGTCCACCATTTTGTTGTGATAATGTCTTTAAAATGGCGGACGGTCTATCGAAAGGACTTTAAAAGATGACATTAAGATGGCAGTCTGTTTCGTTATCCGATTTAATTAGTTTTGATGGGCTCGTAAAATTATTTAAGCTTGTTTGATAGGTGCTTTTGACTGAAGAGGGTTAAAAGATGAAAAGGAGTTAGATACTTAGGTACGTTTTGTAATAGGTGTAGGCAGATAAAGAAGGTATTGTTTTGAGTTTGATTGAGAATGTTTCGTAACTATAAGAACTTACCCCGAATACTCAAACGCGATTCACAAGTCACGATTTCTTGACAGTTTTTGATGAAAATCTGTCAAAAACTCGTCACTTGACACGTGCTTAACTCTGAGATGCGTTTGAGTATTCGGGGGTTCTGCTACCTATCAACAAATCTTTTCTATCTAATTTTTTTATAAGGTATGCCATAACCTTAGATTTGCAAACTATTTATATTTTCGCGCCTTTTCATCCCTATAAGATTCTTGCCTCACAGTATACCGAGAATGTATTTTCTACCAAAATGGTAGTTTTTCAATAGCCTTTTAATTGACGCGACCGTAACCATGGCAACCATGCAATGAAAATACTACAAAGTGAGGCAAAGTGTAATACAGTGTTGAAACAATAATAGCGTTTACCAAAAATTTCATTCGCCCGTTCTAAAATATGTCAAAAAATAAAATAGGCGCGATTTGGGAGGATAAGGAAGTGTTATTTGACCTACCTTTTTCGTAAGTTTAATATTTACAATATCATTTTTCACTATTTTTTTTATTTTATTATTTGTATATTTCTTGGAGTGTTAAGAGTGTTAACTTAGATTATAAGTAAAACTACATTTGATTTTCATAATAATTTACTTATTCTATAGTCACTTGAAGCTTAGACCTGGAGAAAAGATTTTTGAAAGGTTAGAGCCGATTGAAGACACAAAAGGGAATAGTGGCACTAAAGGACGCATGGTGGTCACCAGCCTGAGAGTAATCTGGCACTCCATGGCTTCACCTAGAATTAATTTATGTAAGTAAGTCACACCATCAACCCAGAACATTATCAAAGAGAGCACTGGTGGTCTAGTGGTAGGGACTCCGCCTTGTGATCCTAAGATCATGAATTAAAATCTGGTCGTGCACCAATGGATTTATCTTTTCGTAAAAAACATGATGTTCTATACCAGTACTCTCAAACTTTAATGGAAAACATCGTGAGGAAACTTTCATGTCTGTCTTTTGTAGCAAAAAAAATCAAAAACATGAGTCAGTGCCTTAAGGAGCCTTTGAGGCGTACTTTCTCCGCACTGGTTCGAAGGAACTAATATCAAATTCAAGTTGAAAAACTAGTGTTTAAAATGAAACAAATATGACCAGTCCTAATATATTTAGGTGTACCTAGAGTACCTACCTATTCACATTTTATTTGTTTTCTAAGTATTTGGTTCAAAGCAACCGCTTCTAAAGATTGAGAAGATAACAGGAAAAAGGAGGGATACTACTAAGATTTTACAATAATTATAAGTTAAATTGTGTATTTTCCAGCTGTTGGCCACAACTGCATCATCTCAGCCTGTACTAAAATGGTGAAATCTGGATTGAGAGGCACAACGCAAGCTCTGAACGTGCTCGCTCAGCATAAGAGCAGTAGGTACGAGTTTATATTCACAAACCTGTCGCCCAACTGCGTGCGCCATTACACTTCTGTGGTTGGAGTTCATAAGTAAGTTTTATTACTACTACCATTCGTGTCTCTAGTTTAAAACTTTAAAAACACATCAAGAAGTATCATCTCATCTTACTTTACTCATTAATCACAGCCCTATCTTTTCAATAGTATTTGACGACCTCTGTGACGTGGCGGGCGAGTACTCGGCTGAGACACAAGAGGCGCGGGTTCGACTCCCGCTGCTGAAGAAATGTTTGCATGCTCTGCAAATATTCCTTCCTGGTCTGGGTGTTGTAATTTTTATGTGTTTATAATTATGTATTTTCAAGAAAAAGTATATAAGTACATATTCTATCAGCCATCTGGTATCCATAGTACAAGCTTTGCTTAGTTTGGAGCTAGATGGTGCTGTGTGATATGTCATCAGATATTTATTTATTGTTATTTAGTATATCAGCTTAGGTGTCATAGCAATTAAAATAAATAAATAAATATTTGTGGAATGTCCACACAGTGCCATCTAGCCGAAAATTAAGCAAGCTTGTATTGGGTGGTACTTTATACTTTGACAGAGCCTATGTTGGATCAAGACTGTACAGGGACTTGAAACTAAGGGGCGCGTTGATACACAACAAGCAATTACGAATGCTTCGTAACGAAAAGGTATTTAAACTAACAATTCGATTGACCTATGACACTTAAAATATTGTATAAAAACAAATTACAGTTAAATAGATGAACATAGATTTGTGAAATTAAGTTTTTACTGTACAAATATATTTATTTACCAAAAAAATTAAGTAAAATACATGGATTACCATAGGTCCCCGCACTTGGGCTAGCCTGTGTCGCGGGAGATCGTAGTATAGTTTTAATTCATTCGTTTTTATTTTATTTACTAATTTTAGAAGAAATTGTCGAGGCCTTTCTCCAGCAGTGGGACACAAATGGCTCAGAATAATAATTTGTTTGTGGTTTTTGTGTGACCAATAAATTAGTCTAACTAAATAAATAATTTCAGATATGTCTAAGTGAACAAGGCATTTGGAATTTGTCCAGTGATTCAGGCAATTTGGGTACCTTGTTGGTAACAAACGTACGAGTTGTCTGGTACGCCGATGTCAATGACGCTTTCAACGTTTCTATGCCATACATCACTATAGAAAGTGTATGTACCAGTCTGTAGTTAAGTTTTTCAAGAATAAAATAGTATTGAGCTTCAGGAAGAACAAAATAAGAAAAAATCTGTATAAAATGTTTCCAGATTACAATTCGTGAATCGAAATTTGGTCAAGCCCTGGTGTTTATGGTCCGTCCATCGTCAGGAGGATACGTATTAGGGTTCAGAGCTGATCCAGTAGAAAGACTTCGCCCTTTACTGATGGAACTGCAAACTTTACACCAAGCTTATAACGAGAGGCCTATTTTTGGAGTGGAAATGTATTGGGATCAAGAGGTAAAACCTTTATAGGTACACATCAAGCAGCTCATTGTTATCCTTAAAACGGTTTAAATTGGTTAGCCGTGATCTCCGTCAATTTATTTTTTTGCTTAATCCTTCGTCGAGCATGCACGAAAATATGACGAAAGTGAATAAAGCTAAACTCGTAGTGTGTCAGGACCATAGCAAATGGAGATCCGTGGTCTCTCTGTCTACCCCTATGGGAAACAGGCCTGATACTATGTACCTATGTATATATATCACTGAAGCATTTCAAATGGTTGCAGGTGGCGAAACCTGTAAAGGATGACATCGATGAGCTAGAAGAAATAGGCGAACCCAGAGGAGAAATGGGACCAAATTTGTATTTGGCTTCTCAATTAGCTCAGAATAAAGAAGAAAAAGAAGAAGTACAACCAGTCTACAGCTCTTATCTAGGACTCGCTATAGAACCACTGAAGGAAGGGTTCACTTTGAAAAGTCTATTTGAAGTGCAAAGCACAACTTAATTTGTCAAAAATATGGTATTTATACTTTGTTGGTTTTCTTATAATTTGATCATGGTACTTTCAAACGTCTAAATAATATTTTTAATGATCTGGATCTGGGCTGATAAACCGTTCGCAACGGTCTTTTGTAAATTATACTTTGTATTAGTAGTAATAGTAAATTATAAGTTTATTTCAGTTAATAGATGTATTTTTATTGTATTCTACCATTTATTACTAAGTAAGCTGTCATTTTGAAGCTGATAATCTCGGAACAATTGTTCAGTGTTTTTTGAACCTCTTGTTGGCAACATTTCTACTGTCATTCAATCTGTAATGTCAATGTCAAAAGTTCCGTGTTATAATACTTCTGCTGAGCTGATTATAGTAGGTACCTACCTACTGAGTGTATGGTAAAGTTAGTTTATTTTTGTAAATTTTTATTTGTTTATTTTATAGTAAATAAACTGAAATCTAAAACGAAGAACATGTAAATAGCGATATTAATTAAAAAATCATAATATCAGTAATATTGATATTTTGTCCATAAACAAAGCTGAAACCTTCCTAACTTGATACCCTGTCCGCCAGCTATTTTGTAGGAGTTACAACATGAATAAAGAAAACAATAGAAGTGCAGCTGGCTTGGTAAGTGATTTGTAATACCTATGCCTTTGTATTCTTTTGGTTAATATAGTACATACCTACTTGAAATCATTGATGTAAGATAAACAAGATGATATGATGCGAGATTAGCAAACAATATAGTCTAGGTCATGGGCCGTAAACGCATATGGATAGCGCAGGATCGCGTTGGATAGCACAAACAAAGGGAGGCCTATACCCACCTGTAAGCAAAGACAACCTTATTGAAAGAAACGCAACCTTATTCAAAAACCATCTTTGTAATAGCCTGTAATAGCACATAATGTAAGCTGTTTTTTTTTCTGTTTTTATCTGCGATCAGCTGCTTGCCCATAAGTAGATGTGTTGTGCTATTTGGCGTCTCGGGCCCTACTCCATCGAGTATGACTCTAAAATGCTGTGATGCCTTAGGTAGCCATTTCTGAGGAACCAGTTCCATTAGCCTCGTAGCCAGGATGTTTGTATGGCTAGAAAGTCTGCTCATGTAGGCAATCTCAACACGCACAGCCTCCTCCTTCATTGTGCAAACTTTTAGATGTTGGTGCAGATCTGCGGTTGTTATGAACCATGGTGCGTTTGACATCATCTTGAGTATGGAGTTTTGAACTATCTGAATGATGTTGATGTATGAGTCAGAAGCGCTGGCCCAGAGTTGTAAGCTATTCATGAACCTTTTTGTAGTCAATAAATAAATAATGACAATGAAGACTGAATAATGCATGCCTGCAAATAAATAAATATTTATGGACATTTCACACAACGCCATCTAGCCCCAAACTAAGCAAAACTTGACTATGGGCACCAGATGGCTGATAGAATATTTTTTTTGTAAATACATAGTTATAATACTACAACACACGACTCTGAAGAAATATTTGCAGAACATGCAATCATTTCTCCCTTCTACCATACCGGGTATCGAACCCGAGCCTCTTGTATTTCAGCCGTGCAGTCGCTCATACCACTGAGGTCGTCATGTCATGTGTGCATACTAAAAGTACTATAAATCGCAAATTCCTTATTTCCAGCGCCGCTCAGCCATAGCCGAGAGGATAAGGCTGAGAGAAGAATGGTCGGCACTCAAGGAGATCGACTCACAGCCTCCCAATCAAGATGTGATAAGAAAACAGACTAATGCCAGAGCTACCGCTAAAAAGCTGGCGCCTGTCAAAGAGCTGATGAAAGCACCTTTGAACGTACCAACTGGCAGGCTCAGCAGGGTAATTGATGCTTTATTTCTGGTATATTATATTGTTTTACCCGTGGACAAGGCCGACTAAGCTGAGAGGATGGAATAGGTACTGAGCAAGCCTACACCATCTTAATTCGTCCTAGGCACTACAGCGTCCCGTTTGTGAAGGTAAAAGTTGCCTCCTGGCGCTGTATAAATCATCTACTATAAATGGTAAAAGGCCTTAGTTTTAGTTCTATGGAAAAATTAGAGAAGAAAATGAAAACAGAAAACAGCCTCAAATCACATAATTTTAACCTTTCCAGGGTAATCCTCGTTCGTCTGATGCACTTCGTGGAGTGGTGGCATTAGTGGAGGTGGGTAATGAGAGCCGCGCGTTGCCGCTGAGGGCTGCGCTGTCCGCCCTCGGAGCCTCCGTCATGCCGGCCTGGAGCCCCCTCATCACGCACCTGGTTTGGGCAGAGGGTAAGTGCCTCTATCCCTCTTGTTCCATAACCGGACTGTAAAAGTTCTTTATAAAAACCGGCTAAGTGTGAGTCGAATTCGCACACGAAGTGTTCCGTACCATCACAGGTCACTGTCACAAAGAATTTTTTGTTTTTAAAATTAAAGACATTAGGCATTTAGTATATAAGTATTCTATCAGCCATCTGGATCCCATAGTACAAGCTTTGCTTAGTTTGGGGCTAGATGGCGCTGTGTGAAATGTCCACAAATATTTATTTTTTCTTCCTGCCCACTTCAGGCGGTTGCCGACCCACCCGCGCCCGCGCCCGAGCCCTCGCCTGCGACGTGGTGTCCCCGCTTTGGGTGGAGGCGTGCGCGTGTGCCGCAGACCGCCTCCCCGCGCGCGCCTTCCCCGCAGCCGCGCGCGCCTCCGACCTGCCCTCCCCCGCTACACTCCGACATCTGCTGGTAACACTTACTACCTGCTCCCGTCTCCTCGATCCGGGTAGAGGCGCTGGTAACACTATTACTACCTGCTCCCGTCTCCCCGATGCTAGTAGAGGCGCTGGTAACACTATTACTACCTGCTCCCGTCTCCCCGATGCTAGTAGAGGCGCTGGTAACACTATTACTACCTGCTTCCGTCTCTCCGATGCTAGTAGAGGCGCTGGTAACACTATTACTACCTGCTTCCGTCTCCCCGATGCTAGTAGAGGGGCTGGTAACACTATTACTACCTGCTCCCGTCTCCCCAATGCTAGTAGAGGCGCTGGTAACACTATTAATACCTGCTCCCGTCTCTCCGATGCTAGTAGAGGCGCTGGTAACACTATTACTACCTCCTCCCGTCTCCCCGATGCTAGTAGAGGCGCTGGTAACACTATTACTACCTCCTCCCGTCTCCCCAATGCTAGTAGAGGCGCTGGTAACACTATCACTTCATGCTCTCTTCTCCCCACTGCGGATAAATGCGCTAATAACACTATCAGCGCCTAATGAAAACGAGATGAATTTTTTTATTCCAGAAAAAAGCTGAAGCAGAGAACATACCACTAGTGAACCTTCTGACTGACAGCGATGACAAAGAGAAGGTGCCCCGCCTCAGGATATCCAGCGACACGGACCAGGACACATCCATAGACACGTCTAGAGATACGTCCCGGGATACGACGAATGATGCGTCTAGGGACACATCCAAAGACACGTCTAATGATACATCCAAAGATATGTCTAAGAATATCACAAAAGAATCTACTACAGGTAAGATTGATGAAGATAATTTTATTGTAACTTCTTTTAGTGATGCTTAGACGTGGCTCAGATTACGCTGTGTGAAATCACCATCATCATCTTCCTGCCCCTATCCAACTATGTGGGGTCGGCACAGCATGAACCTTGGATCATGCTGTAAGAGTTCATGTCATGAGTTTCATTACCCTGTGTGAAATGTCCACAAATATTTATGATTTTTTTCTTTTAGATCGAATTAAGAGGAACAGCTGTTATTATAGAACTGACAAATTAAGCTTAGTTAAGGAAAACATACATCAAAATCAAGAGCATTGTAAAATAAATAAATATTTGTGGACATTTCACACAGCGCCATCTAGCTCTAAACTAAGCAAAGCTTGCACTATGGGCAGCTGTTGTAGTGTAGCACTAACTTTTTAATAACTTTGACCTTTGACATTGACTGTGATTGCAACTGTGATTATTCTGAATTAAACCTAGCTTGACAGCCCAAAACGCTTGCTATCCCTCTCTTGTTAATAAAGATAACAATGACAGCTATATAAATATATCAATGTATAGTTTACTAACTTTTAGCAAAATGCTCAACAGAATTGGCAGTAATGTCAAAAGAAACTCCTAAACTTCACAAAATAGAACAATATAATTGTATTATTTGTAGAAGGTCACGCACAAAGAAAAAAGGGAGAGAATTTTCATTATAATATTTGTGTGTGCTAGACATAGAGAGTCGTGTGAATACTGCTCCGCGGCGGGCGCTGCCCAAGGCGTCGTCGATCAGCTCGCCACCCGTCACGAAGTCGCGCAGGAAGCTGTTCACGCAAAAGGAGGCGGAGATGGCCGGCTCGTCTGATGATGAAGGTATGTTCTTGGTGAAAAGACGTCGCATGGAGACAAATGTACAAAAAATTATAAATTACATGTCCTTTTCAATTCAAACATAAGAATAGCATGAATAAATACACTCGTTTTATTAATTAATAGGATTGCGAATTGTGAAGGAGTTCCAATTTTCCAATAGCCAATTATGAATATGAAGAACACATTAAAAAAAAAAGAGAATTTTTGTTTTTTAATCAGGAGTGGCTGCAAGTTTTCATTATCATTCTTATGACCCTGCCCACCTCTTTAAGGAATTAAGAAAGTGTTCTAATTCTTCTCCAACTTGATAGATCATCCATATTGGCAATCAGCTGATCACCTGTCACCATGGTTCACCTTCTATCTTGGGATTTTGAATCTGAGTGGCTGCAAGTTTTCTTATTATTACTTGTGACTCTGCCCACCGCTTTGGGACCCACATACGGTTGAGGTAATTATGTTCTTTTGGTTTTCCAGGAGGAAAGTCCCAGCCGAGGCCCGCTATCTCCAAACCATGCAATCCAAAGCCTAAGAGACCAGCTCAGGAGTGTGGCCGCCGAGAATTAGCGCGCGCTGAACGCATGGCGAAAAGATTCCTCGCAGCTTGTACCGGCACCCCGCACAAGCCTGCCAGCCAACACACCCCACGCATAGTAAGTACCGAAACCGGCATGTCATAGAACCGTAAAAAGTTCGAAAACATGTATCAAGTGCACGAAAGTAGCCTCTGAGGCGCACTTCCTCATCCAAAAATCCTTTCACCACACTGGTTCTAAAAAAATCTAAAGACATGACTAGATACATTGGAAATAAAAATAAGTAAGTTCGTATGAGCTAGTTGCCAAATCTTGTGACGGCGTTTTTAGGCCGCTTATATGGGCCTCCGTCATGGCTTAACGACTTAAAAGCCGGGGCGGACAGTTTAACACGGAAGCGCTCAGCTCGTATAGCCACTTGCGGTCACCCATCCCAATTGTGACCGAGAACAACGTTCCTTAACTTCAACGATCAATCAAGAACGTCTAAGAAGTATTTTATTTCTAAGGAAATAAAAGTTATTGTATTATTGTCAGGTGCTGACGGGCATGTCTCGTATTGAGCGGCGCGCAGTTTCAGCGGCCATCTTGTCTCTGAAGGGACGCATTCAGAAGAGCGTCAACAAACTTACCACTCACGTCGTCCTCGGCTCCTTCCAGGACAAAGAACAGGACCCAGGTGTTACCGGTGAGTTCCACCACACGGATTACTTCATCTAACTCGACAATTCTGTTCTGGACAAATAAACTTACCCGGTAAAGAATGTTGGTAACCTTTATGTCAGCCGGGTAAGTTTATGCAGTTTCCAAAATCTAATAACACGACCCCGGTGGCGTTGCGGGCGAGTGCTCGGCTGTGACGCAAGAGGCGCGGGTTCGATTCCCGCTGCGGAAGAAATGTTTGCATGTTCTGTAAATATTTCTTCCGGGTCTGGGTGTTGTGGTACCATGGTACTCGTAGTTTCTGATACCCACGACACAGGGAATCCTAGTGTGGGGTCAGGACTATGTATGTGACTGTTGGGTGTTATTTATTTGTTATATTTATGTCAGCCGGGTAAGTTTATGAGGTTTCCAAAATCTAATAATGACGACCTCGGTGGCGTGGTGGGCGAGTGCTCGGCTGTGACGCAAGAGGCGCGTGTTCGATTCCCGCTACGGAAGAAATGTTATATTCTGCAAATATTTCTTCCGGGTCCGGGTATATATATGTTTTATGATATTCTCCAGGTATAACAAGCCTGTCTCAAGTCGGTCTCGCCCCCCGCGACGTGCATAAAGCGCGCACGGTGTCGGCGCTGTGCGGGGCGGCGCGCGGCTGCCGCGTGCTGTGCGCACGGTGGACCCTCGACTGTGCTGCTGAGAAGAAGTGGCTTCACCATTCGGGTTACGAGGTGCCTCATCTGAGGAAAATCTCACAGGTAACCTTTCTTAATTCTTTATTGCACGTATGAAATCACAGAACACAGACATAAAGTAAGGGCATGTACAAAGGCGAGCTTAATCCTACAAAGGGTTCTCTTCCAGCAAACCTTTGAGGCTAGAGAGAAGTGGAATTTAAATATGCATGCGGCATTTTTTGGAGCGCTCGTGGCGTAGCTTGCTTATTCGTTCTTGATTGATCGTTGAAGCTAAGAAACGTTGTGCGCGATCACAATTGGGATGGGTGACAAGTGGCATTACGAGCTGAGCGCTTCCGTGCTTCGGAGGGCACGTTAAACAGTCGGTCCCGGCTTTTAAGAGTTGGCCACTAGCTCATACAAACATACATACATGCGGCATTTTTCACCTACAAATGTCTCAAACTAACCCTCCGCTGTCCGTCCGTCTGTCAGCGGACTGTATCTTATGAATCAGAGTATGTATGTATTTCTATTGCTGCTATAACAACAAATAATAAAAACAAAATAAAAGGGGGCCCCATACAAGGAAAACAAAATATTACTTTCGTAATAGATCGTTGAAGTTAAGCAACACTAGGCGCGGTCAGTAATTGGATGGGTCGAGGGACTTTTTGCACATTTTGTGTAATTTTTTCCAAACCATCTAAATTCTTAAATATACCGATATTTTGTACAAAAATAATAATAAAAATGAAGGGGATCCTCATAGAAGAGACGTGTTTTATTTTGCATTTTTTGTTTGATTTTAATAGGGAATGTCCCACCTGTAATAGTTGTTATACAAGAAACATTTACATTTGTATAATTACGATGGTACGGAACCATTCGTGTGCGAATTCGACTCGCGCTTGACCGGTTTTATTTTAACTAATCCTTAAACTGTCCCACTTATCACAAATCCTTTTCTTATGCCAACTCCACTGCCAATCCCCTTCGAAGTCTACCAATTCATCTTCAAATTCTAATTAATAATAAAATAATTGTATTCCACAGAAAGCGCGGGTAGAACGCACGGCCCTTGGAAAGACGCGTTCAGAATACGCGTATGACGTATTCTGCGGAATGAGGGTATTCGTAACATCAGCCGCTGAACAGAGAGATGCGGCGATCGAACTACTCAACCTTTGCGGCGCCGTCGTCCAAGATGGCGGCGTCCAACATGGCGGCATCCAACATGGCGGAATAGAACATGGCCAAGGCTTGACACAACTAGATAAACTTCTAGGTAACACACAGAAGCGACAACAGACGCAGCGCACACAACACGCTTTAGTAACACAAAATGGCGAAATATGCTATGGCGTCGTCCAAAATGGCGGAAATGATTATGACATAAAGATTGGAATACAAAATGGTGAAGTGAGTTCTAAGTGGGTGTTTGATAGTGTGGCAACAGCTAGGATGAGGACGACAAGACGATATCTCGTGAAGGAAATTTCTAGCCAGGCTAGCCAGATGTTGGAGGAAATGGCTAACTTTTGTATTTGACGACTGTTGATCTGACTAACTCTCACAAAAATGACTTTCAGATGTGTCGACATCCTACTTTTATTATAAAAGTGAATTTTGTGGAAGTTTGTGAGGATGTTTGCATGTTTTTGCGTCAATTACGGCTGAACGGATGTGAATGAAGCTTGGAATAAACATAGTATGTGTTCTGGAATAACATAGGCTACTTTACAGGCCTATACACGCCTGTTTTCCATAGGGGCAGGCAGAGATCATGGATCTCTTTCGCTTCATTCACTCTCATATCTCATTACATTCTGCAAATATTTCTTCCTGGTCTGGATGTTGTGGTACCATGGTACTCGTAGTTTCTGATACCCACAACACGGAATCCTAGTGTGAGGTCAGGACTATGTATGTGACTGTTGGCTGTTATTTATTTATTCCTCATGCTCGTCGGTTTGGGGTACTCTTGACCTGGCCCTTTTCCAAAACGTCGCTGTTGCGCTATTTTACTATCTCTCGATATGATCCTAGTCCTACTATTTTATAAATGTGAAAGTTTGTGAGGATGTTTGTATGTTTGTGACTCAACCACGCCTAAACGGCTGAACGGATCTGAATGAAACTTGGAATATACATAATGCTGGAATAACATATAGGCTACTCTATCCGGGTACAACGCGTGCAAAGCCGCATGCGGCAGCTAGTAATAACATTATACATATTATTATGCCCTCTAGGTACCTACCTACATGTAAAATGGTGAGCATAGGTACGCCAGGCTGTTATTTATTTTGTAAATCGCTATTATAGTTTGCCAAAGTTGTAAACGTTTGTTGGGTAAGTATAAAACTGAATGATGATATGATTTTTCTCATATGCTTAAGAATAGTACCTAAGTAAACTTAAGTTCTTTTATTCTAAATCAGTTTCTCGGGAAAAAATAATATTTGCTTTTACATACTTTCATCCAAGTTTTTGTAAACCCTAGGTAAGAAGGAACCAATAGTACAGTCATTTAAAAGTTTTCATTTTTCAGGATTTGATAGTGATCTTGCTTCTCGGGTATCATATTCAAATCTAATTAAAATATACCTATTGTGATATTACACGAAATTTATAAGTACCATTGTTTTAGTTTCTTTAAAGCCTCATTGTTATGTCATAATCATGAATTAAAATAGTGTATTATGGATTGAATGTAAGTTATGTGTGGTAGGTAAAACATAAGTACCTACTTACTGTATTTATTTTTTGTTGATTTACCTGAATTAAAAACTTTTTGTTTACAAAATTATTTTTTAATTTTATTGATAAGACCTATCTAATGTCGTATTTGAAGGCCGAGTGTAGTTATGTTAGACTCTGTTTAATAAAATAAAACTATTGAATTTAAATAAATTAAGAACCATAAGTAGATGTTTATGGAACTTTTAGGTACACTAATAGTTAAATTAGGTGTGAAAACTTATGTTGTGAGATTAATTTACCTAAAACTAAAGTATTACATCGTAACGAAAAATACGCGATAGTTTGTTTAAATAATTTATATCTCCAGTTTGGCGAAGTACCTATAGGCAAATTACATTCCAAACCAACCTGAGGGAGTCGTCCATTAATCACGTGATGTTTTTTTAACTTTTAATCGAACCCGCGCCTGTTGCATCTCTTCCGAGCAATCGCCCGCCACGCCACCGAGGACGTCAAAGCTGAAACTCTTTCGATATTACTCATGAGTACAGTATCGATACTTTCTATTCGATATCGTGCCCCTACAGACGGCACGGGGCGGCCTCCTGTCCTGTGGAATCTTGCGGCATGACGAAAGCTACCGCGTTCGGTTCGCGTCCATCGCCGGCACCCCACAGCAACGGACTAAATTCAAAATAATTTCAATTGCTTAGCGTTCACATCTTTTAACGACATTAAGAGAGTAACCTATGCGTCTCACGCGATGTATTGGCGGCGAACCGTGGCATCCCTTCGCGTCATTTCAATTTATACGTCTTGAAATTAAATGATATTAGTGCTAATCTCATTGAAATAAGGTCGAAAATTGCACACGAAAAAAATCCGTAAGCCTATAATTTGATTTTTAGTTTAGGTTAGGTTTAATCTAATTTAAAATAACTTGTCAAAGTTGTTTAGATATTGTGTCAAATAATGACTAGGTAGGTATATTCTAACTGAAAAGGTACCTACCTAAGCTAGTACTATTATTTATTCTGTGCCTAGACCATCGGCGCATGGCGAATTTTCGGCTTACCGCGATATCCTAGGAGCAAACCAACGAGTAGGTCTATCAACCTGATGGTGATGGGAACTATATCCAACCCATAAGAAAACATACAGCACTTTACCTTACGTATTTCCAAAAGTTCCAAAATATTTCTCCCGCCACAGGAATCGAACCCGAGATCGCATCTCACCTAACTCCTTTGAATTTCTGAATAGTCCGTTCCGTTTCACGGATGACTT
This sequence comes from Scotopteryx bipunctaria, assembly GCA_949320045.1. NCBI lineage: Eukaryota > Metazoa > Arthropoda > Insecta > Lepidoptera > Geometridae > Scotopteryx > Scotopteryx bipunctaria. The sequence goes on along the minus strand of OX439459.1, from coordinate 1,373,041 downwards.
CCCGCGGAGGGGGAAGGGGCTGTTGTAGTCTTCGTGTTGTGGTGTAACGGGAAATTGCCGTAGAAATTGTTTAATTTCCGCGGAAATTCTTTCATGCTAAGGACTCTACTTCGTAAACTCAAGATCAAAAAAATCTATTTTAAATATAGTGTAAGTAGGTACCTACCTATTCAGTTAGAGCACTGGTGGTCTAGTTGTTAGTGACCCCGACTTCCGATCCTAAGGTCGTGAGTGCAAATCCGGTCATGTACCTACCAATGGATTTTTCTGTGCGAAAAATGTATGTGCGCTATACCAGTACTCTCAAACGGTGAAGGAAAACATCGTGAGGAATCCCGCGGCTTAGTTAGCTCCGCACGTATTGACTATGTTCTTCCTGCGGACAAGGCCGACTAAGCTGAGGATGTAATAGGTGCTGGGCAAGCCTACTCCATCTTAATTCGTCCCGGGCACTACAGCGTCCCGTTTGTGAAGGTAAAAGTTGTCCCCTGGCGCTGTATAAATCATCAGCTATAGATGGTAAAAGGTCTTTGTAATTCAGTAAAAATCACTTTGAATTATCAAGGGATCAAGGTCAATGACACCCTAAAGAAACCTACCTACCTAAATAGGTAGAACATTCACTCAAACACACGTGTCTCAGAGTCTTGGGAATGAAAACAGGTTTGAATTGTGTGACACAAAGGAGTTTGCGAATGGGGTGGCATGTTTCCTGTTCGCTGAATGCTGTTTAAAAGGACCAAGTTGAATTCTATGAGAACAGGTAGTTACTAGTTACCTAGACCTAGAGGAGGTTATCAACGGTTTTTGCAGCATGAATAGACTGCTTTGGTAGGTAAAACTGGGAATTAGTGTTGCTTAACTATCAAAAATCGACTATCGATAGTTTAGGCAAAGCAAATAGAATCGATAGGTAGTCTATCGACAGTATCGCCACGTGTTACTACTATCGATAGTATCGATAGCGCCATATTTGAGCAATAAAGGTCATAAAGCGCTATCGATACCTACTATTAACACGTGACTATCAATAGCATCATCGATATCCTGAATATTTTTCGAGGTCACTATCGATAGTGAAACTATCGATGATTCCGCAACACTACTGGGCATATCTACACAAATTGAAATTACACTATAGGTAAGTACCTACCTACAAGATCTAAGGACAACAGTTATTGAGATAATGCCTACCTATCTTAGCGGGCGAAACGCGAGCGAAATCAAGCTGTAATAATATGAACAATGTACCTACCGAAATCCCTAACTTTTGTAGATGAAAGTAAAGGAACACATTTATAAATTGAAGGGAGGAATTAATAAATAAAAGAGCTCTTTTGCTTTTATTCTAAAACAGGGTAAGCGATCCTGTAACTAGCCCCCATTTATTACAATGAAACAAAAACATACAAAACAGTATTTTTATAACAATAATGATTTAAAAGAAAAACTGTAATACAAATATAAAAAACCTTATATTTTTATTACCTAGCTACCTACCAGCCTATTCTTATTTAGAGATAAATGAATATAAACAATCTTAGTCTATAGATTGTTGTAAGTGTCAGTGTTCATGGAATAATATAAAATACAGCGTACAAATGATTTTTTGAATGACAAGAACAAACACAATAACAAGCTTAGTACCTACATACTGAAAAAAATACAAAATATGCACAAAAGGCGGCGCTTAGAGCGATATATTCCAGACAACCTTAGGATATACTTACTTAAAATCGAACGTTATAAAACGGTATCATTATTATTATTGAATGAACACGTGGTAAACATAAACTAACGAACGCAGGGTAGGGGAGCGAGACCTTGACACGAAACCAGTAGACCGTGAATAATGTTTCACTTTTAATGAATACATGAATTAAAAATTATTACATACTCTCATCTTTAAATTACGCTACTTTTAAACAATCGTTTTGTAAACGTAAAACTTTTTGAGCACCTAACACGGGATGTTAATATAACTTTGATTGATTGTTTAAGTTAAGTAACGTTGTGCGCGGTTACAATTTGGATGGGTGACCGCAAGCGGCACTACGAGCTGAGCGCTTCCGTCGGTCCCGGCTTTACGTCGTTAAGCCATGACGGAAGCCTTTAGGCGGCCTAAATAACTCCGTCACAAGAGTTGGCTCATTCGAACTTATTTTTATTACCTGATTGTCAATATGTCACAAATGGTTAGGTTTGATGCTGTTTGATGGCTTCATTTTGAGATTTCCAGTACCTACTTACTTAGTAATTTAATACTTATAACAATGTGATTGATATAATACATAAAAGAACTTATAAAAAATTGAATCATTTATTCATAAATAAAACTATAACAACATAAAAAGCTTTTAACTACTATAATGAAAAGGAACTCAGATTTCTATAATAAGTTCTCCTACAGATATAAAACATAATGAATAATCGGTAATTAAACAAGTCTTGTAATAATACATACAAAACTGATCAAGTGCGAGTCGAATTCGCACATGAAGGCTTCCATATCATCGTACAAGTACCTACCTATTAAAATCAAGCAAATTTAAAATGAAATACGTCTCTTTTATGAGGACCCCCTTAATTTTCAACTTTATTATCACTTCTGTGTCATCAGTTTTTAGATCGTTTGAAAAAGTCTTACAGAAAAATATTACAAAAAAATGTGCAAAAAGTCACTTGACCCATCCAATTACTGACCACGCCTAATGATGCTTAACTTCAATGATCGATTACGAACGTTAATTTGTTTTTTCTTGTATGAGGCCCCCATTTTATAATATTTTTTTTACTATCTGCCGCCCACGGCTTCGCTAGCGTGGTACCCGGACAAAAATAGCCTATATGTTAATCCAGCACATGTTCTATGTATATTCCAAGTTTCATTCAAATCCGTTCAGCCGTTCAGGCGTGATTGAGGGACAAACATGCAAACATCCTCAAAAACTTTCACATTTATAATTATAGTAGGATTTGTTGTTATAGCGGCAATAGAAATACATACTCAAACACAACAAAACAAAATTTCAACTTTCTACCTATAACGGTTCATGAGATACAGCCCGCTGACAGACGGACGGACGGACAGCGATGGCTTAGCAATAGGGTCCCCCTGACACCCTTCGGGTACGAATCCATAAAAGCCACACGTCCGTTCACCAAGTTGTTCAAAAACCTGTAAAAAGAGAAACTAAATTATTTCCGGGATACTTCTGGTGTAATCTAGTTATAATAGGGTCAAATAACGGAACGCATTAGAACAAAGGGTTGTATTTGAAAGTATATTAACCGTGACGAAGGATATAAAACCTTTGTCACAGGTGGTCCATGATGAACACTCCTTAATACTTATAGTAAGTTCGTATGAGCTAGTGGTCAACTCTTGTGACAGAGTCTTCAGGCCGCCTAAAGGCCTCCGTCATGGGAAACCTATCCTACTAATATTATAAACGCGAAAGTTTGTATGTTTGTTACTCTTTCACGCCTGTCTGAACGGATTTGAATGAAACTTGGAATATACATAGTACATGTGCTGGATAAACATAAAGGCTATTTTTTATCCGGGTACCACGCGAGCGAAGCCTCGGGCGGCAGCTAGTTTGTAATGAATAAATAACATATTATTGGTAGCTTTAGGTCATTGACCAGTTTGAGGTATGGTGCACCTCAAACTGGTCAATGACCTAAAGCAGAGTGACTGAAAGAACCAGTGCCCCGATTACAGTAATTTTAAGGTTTCCGACATATTCTAACAATAAATATACAAACTTTTGCATTGATTAAACTATACGTCAAAATATGAAATATATATTTCATTGTTTAAAAAACAAAACTATAAGTGAAAATATGGATTATGTCAAGTTTCACTTAGAACTCACAAATCATTGGGAAACTTAATGGCAAAAGCAACTTATGCTTTTGCCATTTAGATTTTTACTTATATGTATCTTTTACAGTCTTGTGTTTAAAAAGCAGGTAAAATATGACTTAGATACACATAAAACCTTATACATATTGCTTAAAAATAAACTAAACCATGCGTTGGTGGAAGCCAGGTAGTGAAACTTTACACTTAGCTCGTAAAATACATTGAACAATGCTACCCCGCAGAAATTCTTGGAAATAGATAAAAGAATACTTAGCTACAGTAAAAGAGCCATTGAACACGAATTATAGAGATCAAAAGAAGGTTTTTTAAATAGCTCTCTCTCCTTTAGATCATCAAAACATACCTGCGCTTGAAGCGGCGTGGCAGAAACAATAGCTTTATGGTTTTAGCATTGCCGAAACCCAAAATATCTCTGTCCTTGAAGCCGTTCCGAGAAATGGCCCAATCCGCCTGGCTTTGTATGAAATGTGAGTATTCGACATCCTTCCTCGGATTCACCTTAGCTTCCTATTTAGAATGCTTCAGAGTTTTCAATTCGCCTTCCTCTTGGCAATGGAACCTTCATGAGAAACAGGAAAAAATTAAACAACTTCGTAAAATATAGCCCAAATTAGCAAGTATTCCCAAGGAGGGTTGACGTCAGGAGGCGGCCGGACATAAAACACCTTAGCCAAAACTCTTACAGCATGGTCCAAGGGTCATAGTGTGCCGACCCCACATAGAGTGGGATAAGGGCAGGAAGATGATGATGAATCAATGAAGATAAAGCGACACGCTGCTTAGAAATAGCATAAATAGATCACGAAGATTCTGAAACAGAAGACGACACAAAAACTTTCTAAGTCAAGACAAACAGTTAAACCTACTGAGCACATAAACAAGTTTAGGTAATAAATAATAAATAAATAAATAACACCCAACAGTCACATACATAGTCCTGACCCCACACTAGGATTCCCTGTGTCGTGGGTATCAGAAACTACGAGTACCATGGTACCACAACACCCAGACCCGGAAGAAATATTTGCAGAACATGCAAACATTTCTTCCGCAGCGGGAATCGAACCCGCGCCTCTTGCGTCTCCGCCGGGCAATCGCCCGCTACACCACCGAGGCCGTCATAAATAATAATAATAATCTATAGTTACAGTTCACTTGCATACAATCTAACTATTCTTTGGTCAACTCAGCCCACATCTCACTCAGCCCATGGGCTGAAATGTCCACTACGAAATTTATTTATATTTTTTATAGTCAACTCAGCCCGCGGGCCATATCGACCTCTTTGAAAATCTTAACTTAGCCCCTATCACTAAGCATCTCTCAGGAAATGAATTATTTCAGAGCAGAATACCTTCTAAGTCTAGACAAGAAGAAAAAAACATGTGTTTACCCACAAACGTGTGAAAATCTAATATATTAATGTCATTAAAGTAAGTAAGTTCGTATGAGCTAGTGGCCAACTCGTGTGACGGAGTTTTTAGGCCGCCTAAAGGCCTCCGTCATGGCTTAACGACTTAAAAGCCGAGACAGACAATTTAACGTGCCGTCCGAAGTACAGAAGCGCTCGGCTCGTAATGCCACTTGCAGCCACCCATCCAAATTGTGACCGCGCACAACGTTGCTTAACTTTAACGATCAATCAAGAACGTCTAGGCAAGCTACGGCACGAGCGCTACTCTTAATGTCAATGAGATAACTCTGTAAGTAATTAAAACAAATGCAAGTGAAGTAACACAAAATGTAGGTGTGGCTTAAACAATGCATCATCAAATTCATAAAAAAACCTAGGTATAATCAGAATCACTTAATACTAACACTGTAGAGCAGTTCCCACTAAATATTATTAAATTTAATAAGTATATTAATATTCGCTTGAGAACTTTATCTATGACAATAATCAACGAGACCGTTTGCCTAATGTTTTATCAAAACTGGTTTCATTCATTCAAAATATCGTTAGATAGAACTTTCTTTGGACAAATTATGCACATACAATTAAATACAAACATATAGGTTTATAAATAAAAATCAGATGTTTCCTATAGAAGTTTATGTACAATACAAATTAATAAATTACATAAGATTAGTCGATCAGACGTATCTACCTACAAGAACGTTAAAAGTTTAAAACGCTGCTGAAAGCAGACCAAGAGCTAGATCTGCAAACTTGATGATCTTTATCATAAAACAGTTATAAGTTAGTTTTAAGACGCCCTCGCTGGCGTGGCGGGCTAGAGCTCTTTTAGGCCTTTTATGTACCTACCTATTATGAGTATGAAATTACAGTAAAAAACGTACTTATATAGGTATTCTATCCTTCTATCAGCCATCTGGTGCCCATAGTACAAGCTTTGCTTAGTTTGGGGCTAGATGGCGCTGTGTGAAATGTCCACAAATATTTATACTAATATTATTAAGAGGAAAGACTTTTTTGTTTGTAACGAATAGGCTCCGAAACTACTGGACCGATTTCAAAAATTATTTCACCAATAGAAAGCTACATTATCAGGGTCCAGTATAGGCTATAACAAATTTTCAAAAAATTAGGGATCCGTAAGAAAATTGCAATAACCCAAGGTAGAAAACCCAAAATAGATATTGGCGTGCGGCTTCGAAACTACTGGACCGATTTCAAAAATTCTTTCACCAAAGGAAGGAAAGAAGGAAGGAAGGGAGGAAGGAGGGAGGGAGGGAGGAAGGAAGGAAGGATATCCATATGTAGGAATATCATTCTATAGATCAAGTCCATGATGGTATATGTCTATCCCCGTGCGAAGCCGGGGCGGGTCGCTAGTTTTTAATATATCAATAATAGGGTTCATTGGCATATAGCCAGTGATATTATCAACAGGTTCACTTTATGCACTAATTTTAGAAAGATGTTTTCATGTATTACTCTTACAAATTTAAAGACGAATTACATCAAATGTTGGACATTTTAACAAAAATGACTGGTGAAGAGTGCTCTCTTGATAAAATATCAGAGGATAAAGATGAAATGATTTCGCTGTAACAGCGGAAGTTTAGACTTCAACTGGCTCAATCTGTGGTCACCTGACTCGCGATTTTAGACCTTATTTACTTTTAACCATTACTACTATTATACTAGTTGAGTGACTAGTTCTTTCGAACCAGTGTGGTGAAAGGTTATCAATAAGCATCATGACTGCCTCGGTGGAGCGGCGGGCGATTGCTCAGCAGAGACGCAAGAGGCGCGGGTTCGATTCCCGCTGCGGAAGAAATGTTTGCATGGTCTGCAAATATTTTCTTCCGGGTCTGGGTATTGTGGTACCATGGTACTTGTAGTTTCTGATACTCACGACACAGGGAGTCCTAGTGTGGGGTCAGGATTATGATGTGACTGTTGGGTGTTATTTATTTATTTTATTTATTTCTTATCAAGGGCTCCTTTCGTACACTTGTCTTTTGTGTCTGTGCCCTATAACTATAATAACATTTGTCAAGTTTTTATATTTAATTAGTTTATGTTAAGTATATGTGATTGGATTAATTTATATTATGTTGGTTACTCAAATAAATAAAAAATAAATGAAGCGCTCGTGGCGTAGCTTGCTTAGGCGTTCTGGATTGATCGTTAAAGTTAAGCAACGATACGCGGTCACAAATTGGGATGGGTGACCGAAATTGGCATTACGAGCTGAGCGCTTCCGTGCTTCGGAGGGCACGTTAAACAGTCGGTCCCGGCTTTTAAGTCGTTAAGCCATGACGGAGGTATTTAGGCGGCCTAAAAACTCCGTCACTAGAGTTGGCCACTAGCTATACGAACATACATACATAATAAATAAATAAATGTTTTCGAAATCTTTGAATCATTGAATTGTTACTCTCACCACTACAAAATATACAGATTGTTAAGCTTTTAAACAACGTTACTAGATTATTTAAATTTATTATTTGAATAAATCTAAATAAGTACCTACCTATATAAAAAATGTGCAAACGGTGTCATGATATTGTAAGCATGAAGTATATTTTTCATGTTACATTCAAAGTTAAAAGCTAGCCAAACATAAACATTATTAAAATATTTTCTGTTTCTATCTATGATCTCTTCTAAGAAAAATCATAATACCTAACCAACCTTAAATTACAGAAAGGATTAAACTAAGGCCTTTTACCATCTATAGTAGATGCTAGTAGATGATTTATACAGCGTTAAGAAGCAACTTTTAACTTCACAAACGGGACGCTGTAGTGCCCGGGACGAATTAAGATGGAGTAGGCTTGCCCAGCACCTATTCCATCCTCTCAGCTTAGTCGGCCTTGTGCACAGGAAAGACATGGTCAATACGTGTGGAGCTGACTAAGCCGCGGGTTTCCGCACGATTCTTCGCCGTTTGAGAGTACTGGTATAGCGCACATTAATTTTTCGTACAGAAATTGGTACACGACAGGGTTTGAACTCACGACCTTAGGATTGGTAGGCGGGTCACTACCAACTAGACCACCAGTGCTCTTAAAGACAAACTCCATAATTATGTAAACACTAGCTGCCGCCTGCGGCTTCGCTCGCGTGGTACCACGGTACAAAATAGCCTATATGTTAATCCAGCACATGTACTATGTATATTCCAAGTTTCATTCAAATCCGTTCAGCCGTTTAGGCGTGAAAGAGTAACAAACATCTATACTTTTTCCATTATTTTCGCGTTTATAATATTAGTAGGATATTAGGATTTACTAACAAAAATGTTATTTAATATTCATTTTCGCTATTGCATTTGAATTAGGCTGACTTCTGGCGGATTGACACGTCATTGTAATTTAAATAATTTTATGTTAAAATGATACTGACCTAGACAATTATTCTTGAATTTATGTTTACATTTTGTTTGAATCATCGAGGATTGAATCGAATTTGGCTAGAGTCACCTAACCAGCTCCCTACTTTATCTTACTCTTAGGCCAGTAGGTTATCGAACTCACTTTTTACCGATACTGTACAAACAGACCTAATCAATAAACATAATTAGTTACGTTAAATCCTAACTAATATTGTAAACGAGAATGTTTGTACCTATGTATGAATGTTTGTTACTCTTTCACGCAAAAATTACTAAGTACGTGTTTTTCGAACTTTTTATTTGTTATTTTGTAAATGAGAACATAGGTAAGTAGTGTTTAGACCAGGGATCCCCAAACTATTTTGGACTAGTGACCCCTTTTCCAAAATGAACTGTTACCTCAGACCCCCATGGCCTAGACCTACTTTTAAGATCAACCCCCTTATTCATAATGGTCCGCTAACTTAAAACAGCTGCGAGTTTTTATCTTGTACGAACTTGAGACTTTACATTACTACAACAATGCTATTTCCTACAAAAATATTAATTATTCTTAGTACACGTGACACAACATAAACAATACAGTGCCTACCTATCTTGAAAGTTTTAAATAAGAAATTGTGTTAATTTAATAGGGGTCGATTTTTAGACCTCGTCGACCCCCAAAATCAGTTTTCGTTTATGTCAACCCCTAGGAAACGTGAAACTTTCCGTGGGATCACTTTGGGAATCCCTGGTTTAGACAAACCTGACATAGGCTTACAGACTCTGTTAACCAATGTTTCTTAAAACTTTATGAAAATAATTAGATCTATCTATCTACTATTTTAACGAAACTTGGAACGTACATAGTATGTGTGCTGGAATAACATATACTTAGGCTACTTTTTATCCTGGTACCACGCGAGCGAAGCAGCGGGCGAAAGCTAGTATTCTAATACATGACAGGTATATAATCAAAGTACATGGCATTACTTACCTACCTACCAACGATTGCATAGTATTTCATTATTATAATTTTAATTTATGAAGCGCTCGAGGCGTGCTTGCTTAGACGTTCTTGATTGATCGTTGAAGTAAAGCAACGTTGTGCGCGGTCACGATCAGGATGGGTGACCGCAAGTGGCATTACGAGCTGAGCGCTTCCGTGCTTCGGAGGGCACGTTAAATTGTCGGTCCCAGCCTTTAAGTCGTTAAGCCATGAGAGACCTTTAGGCGGCCTAAAAACTCCGTCACCAGAGTTGGCCACTAGCTAATACGAACTTACTTTATTATAATTTTATATTTCATTACTTTGTATAGCTGAATGTACAATCACAATTTTTGTAGTAGGGTACAATCAGCGACAGAAGCTCATAAACATTTGATGTTTCAAGCCATAAATATCTCCGTATCCCATCGACTTTATAATCCTAATCCTATGTTCGTGGGTGCAAACCCTATCGTGTACCAATGGATTTTTCTGTGCGAAAAATTTATGTGCGCTATATACCAGTACTCTCAAACGGTGAAGGAAAACATCAGTCAGTTCCGCACGTATTGACCATGTTTTGTCTGTGGACAAGGCCGTAAGCTGAGAGGATGGAATAGGTGCTGGGCAAGCCTACTCCATCTTAATTCGTCCCGGGCACTACAGCGTACCGTTAGTGAAAAATTGAAATCATCTACTACAGATGGTAAAAGGCCTTAGAATAGAAAAGAAATACTTTAGGACATTAGAACTTATGACAGTTAAATAAAAGTGTTTCGCCAAACTACAATTCATGAACTTCTGTAGATGACTGTCTGATCGTTCGTCTCAAATATACCGTAGTATAAGCGTAAGAAAGAAGCCCCCTGTTAGTAATTTCACTCCAAACTATGCAAGTACCGCAATTCGTGAGCCCAATGACAGCTGTAGCGATTTAAATCATAACGGTTCATACTCCGACCATTTCTCGACTTGCTCTGTGAGTGAAATTGTGAATCATCTTTCCGGGCGATTCACTTTACGCATAATCATTGGTTTCTGTTATCGCTAAGTTCATAAAAGTGTAGTTAAGTGCTTAAATAAACACAAAATAAATACCGTTAAACAAAGATAACAAGTTTGTTTTGGGAATGGCCTGTTTAGGATTCCATTCATTACTTTCATTCTTGTTAAATAGGTTATCTTTTGTTTTTATCTGGGGTTTCCACGAAACTCGTTTTGTGACTTACCTACGGTACCTATCTAGGTAGGTATTTGGTTTCGAAAGGTTCTAAACTAAGGCCAAACTCACTACTTCTCTAATTATTATTGTTTGAGCTCAAATGTAGACGAGCGAGGTGAAACATGAAAGGTTAAATAAGTATAAAGAGTCGATAATAACATGTTAGGCTAATATTCATATTATATTGTTGAACTAACATTATGTTTAAACCAAAACGTGAGTACAAGCTCGTATTTATAAACTTACAAAAATGCTATGACGGAACGATTCATTTTGTTTACTTTTTATCGTATTTGTAAATCATCTTATTTCTACGAGTCATACAAGGCCATTGACCGCAATCGATCAACGTAAGTGATCATGACATGAACTTACTACATTTTAACAAAACAATACCGTTACGAGACCGAGAATAGGTACCTAAGTGCACTTACGTGGGAGCTTTATCCTAAATCGAATAGTATTGACAATGACATAGACAATGAACCAATCAGCTGTTTACCAAAATTGACAGTAACAAAACGGTTTTAAAATTCAAACATTTGGCGGTAACTCTGAATTATTCTCCGAAATGTCCTTTGCTTCGATACAGATACATCGCGTATGTGTATACTTTGCATGGTTACATGTTACGATTTACGAGAAAACCGGTCTGACCTGCAACAGGCTGTCTACATCAATTCACCCGCGACCCGATGTAAACTTTCTTACGAAATGAATCACTGTTACCACTTACCGATCATCAACTTTCTACTGCAACTAATCGGAAATTACAGCCTTCACACACGACATGGAAGTCATTTCGCTGACACACAGTAAAATGCACAATAAAAATGTAAACGAATGTAAATTCTCGAACCAGTTGACCTACCTCTGTCGAGAAACTTAAAACTATGAGGATACAGAGAACTCTGGGTTCGGCACATATCTCGACGGAGCAGTGGCCATAGGCAGGCCGGGATCGGTGCAATTTGATACACAAGCACAAGGTTTACACCGAATCGCGTCCTATGCGTGGCCACCGCTGTGAACGACCGGCGGGCAGGCCGGCTAACGGGACCGCGCGCCTCGGATGCTGCGCCTGAGTAGCGGTCGGGCCCGCTTGGATAGGCCGGGACTGGTGCAATATCGCACTACAACCGAATATAGCGCCAGTCACCGCCCAGCCACACGGGCCTCGCGAACAAAGGACAAGCCGCTCCTGTGCCGCGCCCGAGCGCGCTCAACTCGACACACGCGCGGAATGTTTCGCGGAGTTGCAGCGCCGACGGACGCGGGTGCCCCGCTCGGCGGCCGGCGACGGAATGGCGCGCGGTGCGGTGCGGGGCGAGCGACGCACACGCAGCTGTCGCGCCGTCTTCCCCTCCCCTCGCCCGTCTTCCCCCCCGCAGGCCCTTTATCGTTCTGGGAAGTGGTTCCTGAGCTTCCCGACGGGGTTGTCAGTGCGGAATATTCCCACAATTGGCGGGAGCTGGTGATAACCTACAGTTTGGAAAGTAGTGATCCTTGACACGTTAGCGAACGTGTCGGCGGAATGACGCATTCGAGCTTTGCGAGCGATCTTAAGTTATATGCGGTCGATTGAGATTTTAAGATGACCTAGCAAATATTCTCAAAAAAAAAACGAATGAACGGGTGCGGGCTCGATTCTCGCGGCGACAATAAACTTTGAATTTTCTGTCAAGATTTACCTATTCCGGATCAATTTGTGGTAGGGCTAGTACTCGTACATGTGTAGGAACTTATGCACCGATGATGTATTCATTCTTTATTTGGAAAGAGGAAAGAAATAAGTAGGTAACCTTGCCTTATAGACGTAACACTACACTACACCTACATACATACTCTTTCTGTCTAAATCTTTATTTAAACAGAAGAAAACTTACAACTATTACAAATATAATTTACAAAAGAAACAGACGGGCTATCTAAAGGCCGTTGCAAACGGTCTATAGATAGCTCACCTGATCCAGCTCTTTCTGTCTTGGTTTTCAATATTAGTTACTTATCTGCTGGACTGGGAGTAAAGAATATAATATATAACGCGTCCAGGTGCTTTTCTCCAAGGGCACGTAAAAGTTGACTAAGGTATCGTATCCCCTCACACTAATGATGGACCATTTATATGGGCGATGAGTTGATCACTTGTCACTTTGTCACCATGGTTCACTTTATCCATCTTGGGACTTTGAATCAGGGAGTGACTGCAAGTTCTGTTATGATTACTTGTGGCTCTGCCCACTCCATTAGGGACACGGGTGTGATAATAAATGGTATGCGATTTGTTCATCATAGAAAAACCTAAAAAGTTATTTTTAAGGAATACATTGACTAAGGTAGAATATCAATAAAACGGGGTAAAAACCCATCCCACTGGCAACCCCACGATACTCGACATTCAAACCGTTCATCCCAGCTACCTGCGCCTGCGCGGCAGAGCTACACATTACTCAAACGAACAGGGATGCGTTAAATCCAACGAATGGGATATTAAATGCCCACAGAATAAATAGGAAGCCACGTGGTGATAAATTAAACAAGGGATACTATGACGTCATTGATGTTTGTCATATCATATCGTAAACCTATTTGTCATTTTCTTCATGGATTTTTTTTCTTAGGTTTTGAATCGGACCTACTATTTTATCCCGGTAAAAAGGTTTTGGCATGCAATTTTACCAGTAGCATGTTACTGTTTTTTTTTTTTTTAATTTTACTTTAGGTATTTAATTTTACTTTATATTTTTATAGGTACTACCTAAGGCTACCTCTACAATCATAGGTACTTGTTTTTTTTTCATACAGCGAATTTATACCCAGTCTACCTTACTTGCTACCCCTAAAAGATACCAAAGAAAAAAAAGGTCAATGGAACTAAAAATGTTCTCGAAGAAAGGAGAAACTATTGTCTATGCTTTGATGTTGGTATCTATAGAAACTGAATAATATTCTATGTTTGGCCTGCCCTTATAAATTGCGTTTTGGAAATCCCCAGGGTAGATTTCGAGGGGTGGTTTTAAGTCAACTCCTCATCATAATGACACATTGATCATAAAATTTAGCACCTGCAAATTCTATGTAGTGTCTACCACCCTAAAACTTTAATAAGTAAAATAAAAAAAAGCTTTAGGGGAAGTAGACTCCAAAATCAAATATAAAGGAGAATTACTTTTTTTGTACAAAACTGGGTCAAATTTTGTACCTACATAAAAGGTAATTTACCTAAAAATCTGTGGGACCGTAATACATTTCTAATTAGTAGAAAGTACCTACCTACCTAATAATTTAGGAAAAATATTTATTTATTTCAGCTTACATCTAAAATAAAATATATTTTCGCAGGTACCTAACTTTTTTTAACAATAAGGATTTAAAATAATGATGCAGGTTGGTAAGATAGCATGCATAATCTACATAGAGTATCCTCAATTGTCCTTTTCATTCATTCAAGGATTAGAAAAGTAATTTTGCAAAGGTTTTCCAGGTACGATCCTACAGTCTCAAAAGCGACAAAAGAAGTTTAAATTGTCTTTCAATATGGCCATAAACCTAAGATGCTGCATTATTGCAAATTCTTTGAAAGCAACAGATATTTTTCTGTGAATCCTATTTGCATACCGAAATATAAGAAATTGCTTTTTGTTATAATACATAATACTACAACACCCAGACCCGGAAAAAATATTTACAGAACATACAAACTTCTCCTTCAAAAAAAAAATTTCTCCCGTAGCGGGAATAAAACCCGCGCCTCTTGCGTCTCATCCAAGCTTTCGCCTGCGTCGCCACCGAGGTCGTTATCTGGATCTGGATTTGCCCAATCGCATCCAGGACTTTTCCCATATCCTCTCGATAATTTAGTCCTAGGAAATAACTATCTTAGCAAGATTTTTGCTACACTTTCATGAAGTCAAGTGCCTACAGGTCTTAGAACATCCAGTTTCAGTTGCGTAGGTAGTACCAGAGCCAACTCAGCGAGACATTGAACTAGTCTAAACATCCTGGTGACGTCACATCGTACCATCCAACGGTGCCACATCAGCATTTCTGACTTCATATGAATGAAACCACAGATTCATGCGAGTTCCATACACTTTTGTTTCATACCTACTCACCTCAGTTTACTGATCAAATTGCCAAGCACCATACCTACTTAAATTCTGCCCTCTTAATAGCAAATGCAGTTTTTGCAAAATGGCGGTTTCGAGAAAAACGCGGTAATCATAATTTTAAGATATCTCTGCAGCAAGTCAATGTTATATACTTATAGTAAAAAACATAATGAAACTTATTTTTTTATGTAGGTATAGATCTCCAATGAGATGGACGGACCAAGTAAAGGCAGCGTTGAATGGTCCACTACACGAATGCTCTATAAAGGCCACCGTTAGAGCGAGCCACTACTCCTAAGCTGACGACCACGACCACTCTGTCAAGAGTGTAGCGACTAAGAAGATAGATTTAGCCCCTTGGAAATACCATTTCTGCAAAAAAGTGAATAACCCAAAAATGACGATTACTGCAAGCGCGATTAGTAGGGCAGAATTGTGGAGCATCTCCTTTTAAAATGCTTTTATTTTTATATTTTTTATTTGGGGAAAGCGAATAGTTGGACACCGGCATTGCTTTGCTTTCGTGAATTTATTTTAATTTAATTATTGTTAAAAAATCTTCCGTTTATCTATGACGCCATTTATTTGTCTCCTTTTAAAATGCATAAACATTCATAAAAAGCTCTCAAAAGTATTTAAAATTTAAAATAAAAAATAAAAAAGTACACTAATTTGCCACAGTGCAAAATCAAACAGAAAGTCATCTTCATCCATCAACCCGCCATCTTCAAATCACACGTGAATCAATCATGCCAACTTATAGAAACCAAAAAAAACAAAAGCACCTAACAAAAGGTGCAAAGGTACGACATAATGCAGCACGCGCCCGCCAGCTGTATCGTACATCTGCTGTTCACCCCCGCGCAGTAAAAAAAACCTATGGTCATCCTGTCTTGTCCCATCTGGTTCCGAATAAATATTTATAGTCCCAATAACCAGTAATATCTAGTAAATAACTAGGTAAACTGAAATGGTAAATTATTTGACAAGTAATGAGTAACAACGGGTGGTGCAATTGGCTCGAAACTCAATAAGTATACTTTAAGTTCAAAATCAACGGACACGTGTTCCAGGGCTTTTAAAATAATCCTCAAAAAGGGGTAAAATGGGGTGTCAAAATTTATACCACGCGGATAAAACCGCGCGAGTAATCTAGTTATTAATAGATAATCTTCTTACTTAAATTATAAATGCGAAAGTTTGTGAGGATGTTTGGATGTTTGTGCCTCAATCACGCCTAAACGGCTAAACGGATTTGAATGAAACTTGGAGTAGGTACATGTACTGGATTAACATATAGGCTATTTTTGTCAGGATACCGAGTACGCGAGCGAAGACGCGAGCGGCAGCTAGTTGAAAATAAAACATTTCTGAACATTTCACAGTGCCATTTAGTCCCAAAGAAGTAAGCAAAGCTTGTACTATCAGGCGCGGTCCGAAGGAGGGGGGGGGGTCACATGGGACATGACCCCCCCAAAGTCGTACCTACGTCAAATTGAAAAATCTACTAAATATTAACATAATAGAAAAACAAAAACAATTTTCTGCCCCTAGCCGCGATGCCTATAAAAATAGAAGGCTTCCATTTGTTTTATAATGTGTGCAATAAAATTGTGTAGATACTAGGCAATAAAATCTGATTTACTCGACATATTCTATTATTAGTGACCTCCTCTAAAATTTCGGGTTTAAGATATTTATTTCCCATAAGGATTTACATGCACTTAGATACATGAGAAAACTTAAATTTAGATTTTACAGTGGGCTTATAAATTAATTACAGTTAGGTAGACTAAGAATAACTAACGTAGTACAGTACTAGTAATAAATAACTAACATAGGTTAATGTAATTTAACAAAAAAAAAACGAGTGAGTTGAGACGTGCTCAACTCTGAGTCGCGTTTGAGTATTCGGGGGTAAGTGCCCGTTTTCAATATTCTACTAACGGACGATAGATTGTTATATAGATTGATAGATAGCAAAGATCTTTTTCTGTAAAAAATATATGACTCCTCTCGAGAGATTATCTGTTGAAATGAATCATAATTATATTAGTGATGTCCGTTAGCAGAGTATTGAAACCAGGCATAAGTAAGTAGCTAGTAAGATTAAGCGCGTTCATGTCTTTTGTATGACGAAATAATAGCGTCATTTTGAAAGCAGTCCAAAACAACAATTTCATACCAAGACCGCAAATAGAAGTATGATATCTACAACGTAGTATAAGTTAACTAGTTTGGGTTTGTCTTTTCTGTCGGCAAGGTCGACTTAAGCTGAGAGGATGCATAGTTGCTGGGCAACCATCTAAAATCGATCAATACAGCGTCCCGTTGTAGGCAAATGTTGCCTCCTGGGACTTTATAAATCATCTGAGTACCTATAGACGGTAAAGGCCTTTCAGTTTTCGTATTCTACTACTCCTTTCATGCACATGTTTTGAAACTTTTTAGGTTCCTCGACATGCGATGTTTTCCTTCACCGTTTGAAAGTACAGACTGGTACAGCGCACATAAATTTTTCGAACAAAATCCATTAGATCGCCAGTGCTCTTAGGTACAAAATACTATTTTTAAAGTTCACTTAAATCCTAAAAAATGTTAGCCTCGAAACTCACTCGGCCTCTTCCAAAACAAAGACGTTACAAAACAAAAAATATATTTACCTATTCTATTAAAATCCATAGACTATCCTTGGTTCTTTACCTTTGCGGTCTTTAGATAGCCCGACTGTTTCTTAGAATTTTGTAAATTATATTTTTAAATACCTGTATTAGTTATAAATTAATGTTTGAAGAACAGATTTCGACTACTAAAATAAGCTAGCCTTCGCGATTAACTTGTAAATCAAAATAAATAAAATCCATCATGGCAGACCTGCAGGTATGCAGCTGCCCCGACAGATGTTCGCCAGCCTGAACTCGCCTTGCCTATAGGTATCGTATGTTGTGCATCTGGGATTTGTAATTATACTGTGGTAAATTGAAGATTGTCCCATTTCAAATACATTCGAACGTTCTAAATTCAAATTTTAAAATAAAACATTTTGGTCTATGTTTTATGGCATCTTTTTTAAAGGCATTATGTAAGTCCTCTAATTCTTTTTAAGCTTAATTCCCGAACTCATGAAAATGACTGGTAATCAAATACACTATAATTGAATTACACGAGGTTCGTGTTTTTTGTATCATCTAAGTTTGGTAGGGTCTTTTTTGAAAGCGTAAGTTTCACTGCTCCGATTCCCAAACTCATGACGATGACCGGGAATCAAACCCACTACCAGGCTGCATTACACGTGGTTCGTGGGTGAGGTAACGGTCGCCCCGTATGAGACCGGTCCAGGCCCTTGCCTCCGCCACAGCATCAGCCGTAGTCAGTACTGCGACGTACGGTACAAAGATACCTTCGGAATGAATAACTTTTCACGACTTGTATACGGTAACAAAGAAATAAAAAAATATTTTTATTAACAGAATCTGTATAAACTTAGGTACAACTAATACAGTATTTATTTACAAATAATAGAGGAATGTAATCAAAACTTACAAAAAAAACATTGAAGATAATGTTTTTGATTTGATTGCTATCAAATCATCATAAAAAAAAACAGAAATTGTCTTTCTTACGAGAAAAATGGCGCCATAGGTGAGCGGAAAATTTTTTAACAGTAAAAGAAAATAATTTCACCAAAAACTAGGTAGACTACTCAGCCTTCTTGAACGGGAAAAAAAATAATAATAAAAAGTCTTTGCCACTTATGCATATTGATTTTTTTATAACTCTTATCGTAGGCGGCACATCTTAAAGCATTCTACTTTGATTTCTACCTTAAATAAGGCTAATAAATGATTGTTTTGTTTCGTATAATATCTACACCGTCACACTCAATCGGCAGTGTGGTATTTGGAGAGGACCTTTTGTCAGGAACAAAGACTTGTTCCATTTCATTTCATTTGTTTATTTAATTCTTCGTACCTTGAACCCACTCCACTCGGGGTCAAATATCAAAAGTTTGACGACAAACGACTCAGCCATAGAATATTGGTTGCAGTAGGATAATTTTAAGTGAACTTACAGTTTCAAAATAGAACGAATAAAATATTGTTACATAGGCTTAATGATGACACATTGGTATTATTTTTAATTTTGTTTTTAAATATGCCCTTTTTCAGGTCCTGGTGGTCTAGTGATAGCGGCCCCACTTTTTCTGATTTTAAGGTCGTGGGTTCATAAGATCGTGCACTAATAGATTTTTCTGTTCAAAAAATGTAATTGTACCTTGTATTAGACCAGTCAGTAGGTAGGTACTCTCAAACGGTGAAAGAAAATATCGTGAGGAAATTAATTAAATTAAATTAAAATATTTTATTGCAGAAAAATAAATCCATAGGTACATAAAATAATTTACAACTGAAACTAAATACTAAAGTTAACTAAAACTAAAACGAAAAAATGACCTGTCGTAGTACCTAAAAGTCCGAAACATGTGTCAAATGCAAGAAGCCATTGAGGCTCACTTTAAAGTACTTTAAACTAAAGCATAATTTGAAAACATTTCAGGATTCGTCAAAGATTTCAAGTCAAGAAACTTTGGTTCTTTATTTCTTATTCAACTTAGTTTAGCTTAGTGTTGATAAATACTTACCGAGACAATAGCGAACCCAGAGACAGTGAAAGTTTACAATAACTTTCAAGCCAACATATCCATCAATATTTAAGTTATCTGATGTGAGAGAATGTTGGATTTCGTGGCCGTGGCTTGAGGCGAATTGTTGACCCAAATGACCTTTCGGCTGACCGTTTAGCTAAGACAGGAGGCGTACTACAACTAAATAATAATAATAAATATTTAATAAGGGTTTAGCCGTACACCATTCGTTTGTTAGCTATATTCCAAATAAATAAATACCTACCTACGAAAAACGTTTCCTATATTTGGCCCGCCTTTATTTTTTTATTCATTGTTGTTATAGCGGCTATAGAAATAAACTCTGAAAATTTCAAGTTTCTACCTATTACGGTTCATGAGATACAGTTCGCTGACAGACGGACATACGGACAGCGGAGGCTTAGCAGGTCCATTCGGATATGGAACCCTAAAAACTAATTAGTCATGCTGATTTGGGCTACAAATAGAAGTTGAGTAATATTTGAATCTCTACACTTCAAATGATTGGAATCTGCAAGTGAGCACGCTATTTAATTTAATAAAAATAAGTTTGATATATAAATGAGATATTTAATTTAGTATCACAGGCTTAAGAAGAATGCATCCCTTTAGTTCTATGTTTCTTATAAAAAATATGTAAGTACCTACTCTTTTTTTCTGATAAGTAACCTATATCGTCCTACTGCTGGGCAAAGGTCTCCTCCAAACTTCGCCAACTATCTCGGTCCTTCGAGGTCACCAATTCACCATTCTCTCTCGAAGGAGTCGAGATCGTCCCGCCAAAGCTTTCTAGGTTAAGACCTTAATTTAAAAAAAATCAACACAATTTCATAATATCCTACTGCATTTACCTACACTGTGTCTCTAAGCTCTCAATTAAAGTGTTACACAAACATAACAGTACTCTCACGTGAAATGTAAACAGTTTGAGTACTGTATTGCTTCTATTCTGTGGCTTGAGACGATCACCTTTCTTGCAAATGAAATATGTAATTATAATTTAAATTAGCTAGGTTACCTTGGTACTTACCAGTTTAGGTCACCTAGAACTGCCAACTCTATTACTAGGTCGGTCAGACAGCAATGTAAAATAACTAATAAACTATAGGTAGGTAGGTATCTAATTAGTTTCCATTTGTTTTGTCTCCTACATAAGTAATCATTTCCAAGTAGCTATAGATTCCAAAAATGTATATAATAAAATTATGTGTGCTAATAACTTATTATGTATTGGCCTTCTGAATCACAATGTACCTAGAATGTATTTTTCCGGAATATGTAAGTTTTCCGAAGAGAATAAAATAAGAAATAAAACAAGTGTACCTACATTGGACTACTTACCTTAGGCTTATTTCACAAATCCCCATAAAAATAGTAGTCTCGAAGGGTGGAAAACTGAAACGAAAAAAAGTTTCCGCCAAAATGCTAAGTTGCCAGATCGTGCAAATGAAACCATAAACTTACCAACACCTTTTTTTTCTTTTTCTATCAACTATAGACAAACATAAAGTCACGAATGCAAGTTTAAGTTTAATTAAATTACCTTAGTCATGCCATAAGCTAAAATAATGTTAGGTAGGTAAAATCTATAAGAGAAAAAAGTTATATCTTCCTTTTGGTGGTACATTTGGCTACCACAATTAGGTAACCTACACTCTTCACACCATTACTATTTTACCTGGCCTAATTAAAATAAAAATAGTTCGCGCCACTTTATAAAACCCGGGTAAAGTTTGAACGTGGATATTTTAGCCCACAGAAGGTATAATGAATGTGTGCTTATTATTTTAGGTATTTATTTACTTTTTATTCTTTTTCGCTATAGTACCTACAACTTGAGCCCAAGTAGGAACAATTTTACTGTACCTCCTTTAATTTTTTTTTTTCAAAGAAACTTCCAGAATTTGCTAGGGTAGGACCTTCAACCTTGAATAGAGATTAAAGTAAGTATAAATTTCTAAATCTCGATGCTTCTAAACTATAATTTCGCCTCGTCTCCCCGGAAACCAAACAATAGTCAACCGTTTTTATGGAAAGGTTTTCAAATGCAGGTACGCAGGTAGGTACATGTCTTTGTATGCCCATGAGGTAATTTTAACTATTTGCTTGAACCTTTTTCGATTTATATGATTTACGCCCGATGTTTCTCATTGTCTATGAAAAAAGCGCGGGAGGTGAAAGTAAAGTGGGATTTGATTTTCGAAGCCATCATGCGTTAAAAGTAGCTGAGCAGCTCGTATGCCCAAAAGTAACTTAACATAGGTAGGTAGTTCCTAAATAAAGTGACAAAAATACCTACGGTTTATTTTACTATCGTGGTATTATTTACCTATTACGTGTGCACGTGTTCGTTAACAAAAATCAAAAGTAATTTTATACGTGGTCGATTTGTAATTCACTTTACAAATGCAAATTTATAAATCTTTTTAAGATCTTAGGATCATTTTGTCGGTAGGTTTACACCATGACTACATCAAAAAGACCTCGCTTATCCTTACACTTAATGACCATGGTACTTCAAAATGACCACGTTCGGTATTAAGTTATTGTCCAAATTCCCCCAATGACCTCGAACTTATTTACACAGTATAGATGATTTTCAATGTTATAATATGTCACAGCAACTTTTTTGACATGTAATTAAGCAATAAATATAGGTACTTTGACTTTGACTTAGAATAAAAAAGTTATAATAATAAAATATAACATCAATTATTGGTCTCATTCATCCTCTCTTCAACAATAAAGTTACCTAACTAAGTAGGTTACTTTATTGTTGAAGAGAGGATGTACCTAACCTACCTACTTATGTATATAAATTTCACCACACTGGTTCGAAAGCATACGCGACTAGATAGATAGATAGCTTTATGTAGATAACCTAGTTAAAAGTCGCCTAGGCACAGGAACGCCCTCACCAATTGAAATTACGGAATCATAGTGACAGTCTTCCTTACACACTACTACACTCTTTCCCTCAGGTATCTGACATCTATTTTTTTGGAGAGCTCTTTTAAATCGTCCGTGTGTGAGTGAGCAGGTGGCTCAACTAAAGGCTTCCTTTGCAGCTGTGATTCATTGACATGTGAGTACTTGCATAAATAGGCAGGTACCTACTGGCAGGAATTTGAAGGTCCCTCGTTGCAAAAGACTGTTGTCATTTTCTATGATTCTACCTATAGGTCAAGAAAAATTAATTGACTGCCTCGGTGGCATGACGCATGGCGGTGAGGGTTCGGTTGATTCGCAAGGTGCGCGGGTTTGATTCCCTCTGCGGGAGAAATGTTTGCGTGATCGCCAAATATTTCTTCCGGGTCAGGGTATTGTGGTACCATGGTATTCATAGTTTCAGATCCCAGAAGTAGGGTCCTAGTGATCCTAGTGGGGTCAGAACTGTGTTAGTACATGACTGTTGAATGTTAGATATTATTTTTGTAAAAAAACATTTTTATTTTTACGAATCAATGGTACCTACTTAATATTTCAAAAGAAGCTTCGCATTTCAATGTTCAAACTAAAAAAGTTTGCATTCTAAATATGCGAAAAAGGCAGTCTATTATCATGCTCAATTTGACAATTCACATCAAGGTCAATTCACCACCCTTGTAACCTCTTGTAACGGTAATGCAAAGGGTGCAGCTGACCTTCATAAACATTTCTGTCCGTTAAAGTTAAGCGTTCTTTGTTATTTTTCTAAACTTTATAACGAAGGAAAATAACGACAATACGAGATTTCTGCTAAATAGGCATATCTTCTATTTTAACCTATAAGTATACTTAATGAAACCTTTTAACTATAGTCAGATACCAAATATAGGTAGTTTGCGCCACGTAAGAAAAACCCTGGATATGTTTGAACGAGGTTATTTTGACACACAAAAGTGATTGCCTATTGTTTATTTATTGCACAACAGTGTACTCGTCAAGTAGATATTATACCTACTTACCAGAATAAGTTCAAGTTAATTGTCTCAGCAGGGCTTTCGTCTTCGCTTGCGCGTGGGTGTAAGTAAATATTTGCTAAGCTAAGTGATAAGGTAGGTATTTCATTTATTTTGCTGATATTGAGACTTCAACTTTACTATTCATAGTACCTACCTGCGTACTTCAGTAAAGCTTTATCGGAACAAAAAAACTAAAGCAAAATAGAAAATTAATGAAGAGTGAACTGATTTACCTACTGTCAAGGTTTACTTGATAGTTTGTGTACAGTTTTCAAAATTAAAGCTTGAAATCGTTGCCTAAGCGTCAAAAGTATCTTGACAAAGTGTGCACATAAATAATTTAGGCCATTCATGTAGTAACTGATTTACTAGCTATAATAATTATACATAGTTTGTCCGATAAAAAAAAGCATGAAACCATTGCCTAAGTGCCAAAAGTACCTTGGCAAATAGAGCGCACAGTTATAATTTTTTTCTCGTGGTCGCATAATCTAGGCCTTTTTTAGACTCAACTAGAAATATCGTTGGTCGCATCTGCATAGCTGGGGGCTGGCTAGGGGCCGGCATCCGGTCCATTCTTCTATTGAAAGCCAGCTCCCCTCAGCCTCAAGGTTCGGACCAAGGTTACAGGTGACACGTGTATTTAACGGATTATTAAGTCTTGGAATAGGTGATATTCCAAAACCTTATAGTTTTTGTCTTGCTAGAGAGAATCTAAAAAAATAATTATGCTAGTGTTTGGCTCTATAACATCGAGTTTTTTCACCAGTTTTCACCTCATTGATTTTTTTGCACCTTTTGAAAGCAGATGTAGAATCATGGATCGTCAGACTGGATAGTAGACTAGGTACTTACATGAACAAAAGTCACGTCACAAAAAACCGTGAGTTGGGACGTGCTCAACTCTGAGATGCGTTTGAGTATTCGCGGGTTAGAGTCCTTTTCATCAAGTTTCAGAGTTAGTCAGTCTCGTGTTTAGATTTTCGCTACCTCGTTTTTAGAGATCCAAGTAGCTTCTAAACGCAAGACTGACAAACTTCCCGAGATCATAGCGGAATACTGAAAAAAATCGGTTTTCCAGTTTTTTGTGGCCCAAGATCAGCTACACCTACCTTACGGCTGCGCTTCCCTGAAGGCTACCTACTAGCTGCCGCCCGAGGCTTCGCTCGCGTGGTAATTAAAATTGCCTATAATGTTATTCCAGCACATGCACTATGTACCTATTTAAAGTTTAATTCAAATCCGTTTAGGTGTGATTTGAGGCACAAACATACAATTCAATCGGAATGGGAAAAAACATTCCCGCTCCTCCTACCAATTGGAGTTTCGATCGGAGGACCAGGAATATCCGAAAAATTCCTCGCAAACTTTCGCATTTATAATATAAGTTGGATTGACTTAACATAGGCGATCGCAATAACACCGTGACTTCGATCGGTAGGTAGGTAGGTACTTCTTATAATGTTCATTTTCTTAGTCTCGCAACCAGAGATGGGCGCTTACCCGGTAAAAACCCGACCTTTGGGTTTTTACCCATTTATACCCATTTTTACCTACCCATTTCGAATTAATACCGGGTAAAAATTCAATGCATCTTTTTTTGAGGTACAACTAATTATATATGCTTTTACTTGTTAGTTTTTATTCCTAATTAGCTATAACTAGCTGTGCCCCGCGGTTTCACCCGCGTTTTTCTCGTTTCCGTGGAAATACCGAGATAAAATATTACCTATATTATAGCCTCCCTACCAACTCTTAACATCTTACACACGTGATAACTTTTAAACGAAATATCCGATTGAGATGAAACAAAAAGTATTTTACTTCTACATAAATACTCTTGATAACATAATGCTTAATTTCGATAAAGATTAATATTACGATACATATTTAACGTAGTTTTTTTTTCTTCAGACGATTTAATAATTATTTTGAACACAAAATCGGTTATTGTGATTAAACGATGATAGCTAGATATATGCTCTCCCGGACTTTTTTGTAGGTCTTAATGGGATCTACAAACCCGTAGTACATCATTTTGTTCTATTGTCAATAGTTTTTGCAGCGCACGCAAAAATAGGTTTTCGATTTTACACCTTGTGTTACAAAATAGCAATTTTATTACGGATCCCTAATTTTGAAAAAAAAACATAGCCTATAGCCTTCCTCGATAAATGGATTACCCAACACTGAAAAAACCATTCAAATCGGACCAGTAGTTCCAGAGATTAGCACGTTCAAACAAACAAACAAACACTGCAGCTTTATAATATTTTATATAAGTATAGAGTATAGATGATTTGACTCGCCTCACAGCTCACTTGGCAGTAGCTCTTCCTTTGCGCTGAAGGTTATGGCTGCGATCCCCACCCAGAAAAAATTTTGTGTGATGAATATAGATGTTTGTTCTGTGTCTAGGTGTTCTAACGTATTTACAAACAAAAAGTATATAAGTATTTTATCAGTCATCTGGTGGAAAAAATGTGGAGAAGAGCAAAGGTTGTGGCACTTTTAAAGCCTGGGAAGTTCCACGATGACCCTAAAAGCTACAGGCCCATTTCATTGTTGTGTCACCTATACCAACTGTTTGAGAGACTCCTCCTCAACCGTCTCACGCCACTTGTGGATTCAAAACTGATCCACGAACAAGCACGATTTAGGCCCGGAAAAGTCTGTTGTGGGCAGACTCTTAGACTCACCCAACATATCGAGGACGGCTTTGAGACGAACAATATAACAGGCATGGTTTTAGTTGACCTAACTGCTGCTTATGATACCATAAACATCCGAAAACTCCCAGGAAAAGTTGAAGATTTGACCAACGATCTTGGGTTTGTTCAAATACTTGGTGAACTGCTTCGTAACCGCCGCTTTCAAGTTCACCTTCTTACGGAAAAAAGTAGATGGCGCAGCGTCAAAAACGGACTTCCCCAAGGGAGTGTCCTTGCACCAACCCTTGTATACGAACGATCAACCTAGCAGCCCAAATACAACCCGTTTCTTATACGCGGACGACCTAGCTTTGACCACCCAGACAAAAACCTTTGAAGAGGCGGAAGAGAACCTGATCGTCGCCCTTGAAGAACTAGGAGCCTACTAGCCTGCGCTTTCCACTTACGCAACCACCGGGCTGATCGGTTTCTTAACATCACGTGGCAAGGAGTTACCATCCAATGTGAGCGCTATCCAAAGTATCTTGGCGTAACACTGGACAGATCATTGTGTTACAAACCACACTGTCAAAAGACAAAGATGAAAGTCGGCTCTTGCAACAGTCTACTACGGCGTCTAACATCTACCAAGTGGGGAGCAGCGCCAGACGTTTTACGTTCTACTGGTATGGCGCTGTGCTTCTCCGCCGGTGCCCAGTGTGGCACAGGTCTGCACATGCCAAACTCGTTGAAGCGCCGAAACCATGCCGCACCTGCTGGTGTGCACCCTGTGTCCAACCACCTGCACTAGGGATGACCTCAACGCCGCTACAGATAACGCGATTGAGGTGGCCACCTTTTACTCTAAAAACATTTAACGAAGCATCGACACGAGAAGAAGAAGAAGTCATCTGGTTCCCATATTACAAGTTATTCTTAGTTTGGGCCTAGATAGTGCTGTGTTAGAATGTCCGCCACTATTTATTTATTATTTTATTTGTTTATTTAGTATTAAGTAAAATAAACCCGAATAAAACATTTTATACTGGGTACAAATACGGGAGCGGTTGGGGGGTCCATCGCATGGCTTTGCCGCCATTTTGTTTTGTCTTTGAATTGTGAATTTCTGTAAAAACAAAACAAAAGGTGACTGAGAAATCGTTTTCGTTACAGTACGGTTACGGACCGGTAGGTGAATCTAGGCAATCGGTTAAAAAAAAATTTAAAATACAGGTCGAATTTTTACCCGGCATTAACAAAAAATACCCGGTATAAATGGGTATTTTTTAATTTTTACCTATTTTACCCTTTCCTTCCTATTTTACCCTCCCGAATTTTTACCCACCCGCCCATCTCTACTCGCAACTCTTCGTTTGTTAGCAACATATCCTCTGCAAATATTAAACTTTCAAAGTGGAGGATGAAGTCCACGTTCAAAATAAAAAAGCTTGAAAAACGTGAAAAACACGTATGTTTAGCCTAGGGAAGTATTTTACATTATATGTGAACATCAGAAACATCTCAAACCAGATGAACATGAATTCGTCCCGGGCAGTAAAGCGCCTCGTTTGTGAAGGTAAAAGTTGCCTCCTGCCTGACGCTTTATAAATCATCTACTATGGGTGGTAAAAGGCCTTAGTTTAGAACATCAGAAATAAAACGAAAAACTGTGTGTCACCACCATTTATTGGAATTTTACTATAAAAATTGAATAAAAAATATTGTATTTCATCAACATGTTACTTTAGAAAGGAATAATATACATGTAGAAAACATTTTCCGCTATGTCGCCCTAAACGTGCTCGTAACAAATTATTATATTAGTTGGGGCCCGATTCACTGGCGGCAGACAACTGCACTAGCGTCCGTAGTCAGTGGAGGAGGCCCGAGATACATTTTGATGCGACAGGTAGGTAGGTGTTTGTGACGCCGCCCGACGGAACTGTGCTATGGAGATCGAGGGGAGACATGCCGATTAAATGGAATGAAATTTCACGTGATTCACTCTAACCTCTAAGACTATCCTAATGAGAATAAGTGCATCATATAAAGCTAACTTTAAAGCTACTATCGAATAATTTTTTTTTTCAGTATAAAGCGTTACAGCTAAACGGCAGTACAACGTGAGGTTACTTAAAAATTTACACATTATCGCTACACAGTGCGTGCAGCTCAGCACATACAATCTTATACAAAATCAAAACTTTAAATCTATCGTTTAGTTTTACGTTACATTACAATATTCGAAAACGGTGCTTTCAAGTCAACAACGTGATAAACGCTAGGAGCCTCTAGGGCGGGCGTCGCAGTACGGTTTGTATTGGGGGTAGTTGTGAAAGGGGGGGTAAGGGGAATCGTGTCCTGTCTCCCCCCGGCCCGGAGGGGAGGAGGGGGGGGGGGGAGCGGCGTCTGTGTCGTCAGTCTCACGCTGCTCTTATACTAATCTTCGTCTTCGCCGCTCTCAGATTCTGAAACAAAATGTTTTTATTATAAACAAGCTAGTTTTTGGACTAATGTTGATCAGTCCTTTTGGTAGGCACCAATTTTGTATCCTAAGGTGGTGGGTTCAAATCCAGACGAGCGCCAATGGAATTTTCTACTCGAAAAATTTACGTGCGCTATACCAGTGCAAATATTTATCGTCGGCGTATAGTGAAAACCTCATACATTTTTATAACATTTTCTTTTTATTGCTCATCTCTATGAAAACCTCGATGCGCACAATCCGTTCTAATTTACGTTGTTAATAATGGTTTCATAAACTCGCATAATACTAAAAAAAGTCCTAACAAAATTGTACATCACAGACGTTTTTTCTTCCTATAAAATAGATTACTATGAACCGACCTACGAGGTTTTCACTATACGCCGACGTTGTGGACATTTCACACAGCGCCATCTAGCCCCAAAATAAGCAAAGCTTGTACTATGGGCACCTGATGGCTGATATAATACTTATAGACTTCTTTTTTCAGTTTTCCAGTTGAATTTGGTCTGTAAATAAATGAATGATCATAAAAGTGAGAGATATACCTTCCTCTGCGCTCTGCAGCCACTCGACGAACTTCTTCATCTGGTCGAGGAACATGACCTTGCCCTTGGAGGAGTTGGGCTCGGTGTACCACTTGAGGATCACCTCCTCAGACAGCACGTCCGTCTTGTACAGCATCAGGACCAGCTTGCTGAACGCACGCATGAAACTCATGTTCTCGTAACAGTACTCTTGGACCTGCAATTTATTCATATTAAGAGTGTGCAGTAGCGGATTCGCTCAATAAAATCGATGTGGAACTCTGTTAGTTAATGTGTTAATTCAAAAAGAAAATTAAATTTTAACGTTTTTCTGTTTAGTTCCTCAAAGTGAAAACATGATTAACCAAAAACTTTAAAAAATCCATATTTTGAACTAGATCTCGG
The DNA here is from genome assembly GCA_949320045.1 of Scotopteryx bipunctaria. Lineage (NCBI taxonomy): Eukaryota > Metazoa > Arthropoda > Insecta > Lepidoptera > Geometridae > Scotopteryx > Scotopteryx bipunctaria. Next base: position 1,343,359 of record OX439459.1, on the reverse strand, counting down.
GGACCCTACCATATTTGAGATGATTTTTATTTTGATAGGTAAGTAATAACTATTTCTTTGGATGTTGAAACCAGTTTTTTGATTCTTTTTATAGTTTACTAAGGGATAGTAACTTCTCCAACATGATGGACCATCTATATGGGCGATGGGCTGATCACCTGTCATCATGGTTCACCATATCCATCTTGGGACTTAGGATCAGGAGTGGCTGTAAGTGTTCTTATAATTACTTGTGGCTCTGCCCACCCCGTTAGAGAAACGAGCGTGATAATATGTATGTATTGTATGTTTATAGTTTGCTTGTAACTAACAATTACTTGATTTGGCGGGTTATTTAACTTCAATATTTAGCGGTTTCATCCTGTATCTTTCTTTTATACACCCGAAATCTGTATCTGGTTCAAAATCGGTCTAGACTGCAAATTAATCCAACCTCAGAGTGGTAGACCACATTTTTAGCTGACCGTACCAGCAATGGAAGAAATATTAACAGAACAGGCAAATATCTTTCTTCTGAGCGATTCTAATATTGATAAAAGTAATAATGTAGTGAGTCTAATAAGTGAATTCGATATAATACCAAATTCAATTAATAAACACACAGTACTGTCGCGCACTTCGACACCGAATCGCGCATAGTACGCAATCCGGTTCTAATTGTACGCATTCATTCTATAGTCTGCTTTTTAATTAATTGGACAACAGAACTGTGATGCATGACTGCTGGTCGGACAGAGCAGTCGGAGCAAAGCCTCTGACTGGTTTGTAGACACTAGAGGCCTTTGCCCCTGACTGGTTTGTAGACACTAGAGGCCTTTGCCCCTGACTGGTTTGTAGACACTAGAGGCCTTTGCCCCTGACTGGTTTGTAGACACTAGAGGCCTTTGCCACTGACTGGTTTGTAGACACTAGAGGCCTTTGCCCCTGACTGGTTTGTAGACACTAGAAGCCTTTGCCCCCGACTGGTTTGTAGACATTAGAGGCCTTTGCCCCCGACTGGTCTGTAGACACTAGAGGCCTTTGCCCCTGACTGGTCTGTAGACACTAGAGGCCTTTGCCCCTGACTGGTCTGTAGACACTAGAGGCCTTTGCCCCTGACTGGTTTGTAGTCACTAGAGGCCTTTGCCCTTGACTGGTCTGTAGACACTAGAGGCCTTTGCCCCTGACTGGTTTGTAGACAGGCCTTTGTATATAGGTATTTGTATTACCTTGGAGAGCAGAGCTAGCTCCGCCTTGGTGGACTTGGCGAAGGCGGCGAGAAGCGGCGTGTAGTGTCGCAAATGTTTGGCCGCCTGCTCCGCCAACAGCTCTTCCTTCTTATTCCACTCGCCGCGAGACATCACGCACTGCCAGATCTGACAACATGCTACAAGTTAGATGACATTCACAATATTATAATATATCCTTAGTAAGAATAAGTAGGAATAGGTAGTGCAATTTGGAATCAACGATCTTAAACGCTTATTCCGTTTATCCACCCTAAGGATACTCGGAAACTCATGTCCATCTATCCACATTATGTTAATACTTTCGCCCGCGGCTTTGCTCGCGTGACATCCGGACAAAAATTAGCCTATATTATTCCAGCACACATACTATGTATATTCCAAGTTACAGCCATTACGGCGTGATTGAGGCACAAACATACATTGTCACATCCACACATCCTCACAAACTTTCGCATTTATAACATTAGTAGGATACGTTACTAGGATTCTGCGATTGTTTTCTATATACTAGATATATTAATTAAATGATTTTTCTAATACCCTACTAATATTATTAATGCGAAAGTTTGTGAGGATGTATGTTTGTGCCTCGATCACCTAGCAACCGGCTGAACGGATTTGAATGAAACTTGGAAATATACCTAGTACATGTGCTGGAATAACATAATAGTCTTTTTATGCTTATACCATTCGAGCGAAGCCGCGAGCGGAAGCTAGTATTTTAATAAGTGTTTATGCCTTTTCAAAGCTTATTTTTATTACAGAAAAAATATAACAATATGACGAAAACTTCAGCTCCAAAGAATGCTTTCTTGTATATTTTTTTGAAACATAAACCAGATCTTAGTCAACAATATGTATGTATGGCATGTCCTTAAAAGATTTCGTTAAGAAATTGCACTACCTACAATTCTATGGTAATGGAGTCAGATTGCCATGTCGACATGTCACACAAAAGTTCCTTGGTAGCGCGGTTTGACAGAAAGACTCCATCGCGCCGTGCCGGTCGCAGAACGAGAGCATGTTACGACTCGTCATCAGGCTTCATCATTTGAAAGTCACCACACTAGCCCCCGAATACTCAAACGCATCTCAAAGTTGAGCACGTCTCAAATGACGATTTTTTTTTTAACAGGTTTTCATCAGAAACTGTCAAATAACCGTGAGTTGAGACGTGCTCAACTCTGAGTCGCGTTTGAGTATTCGTGGGTATGATCCCCAGCGTGCTACAAATTTTGTAGCACGCTGGGGATCCTAGTTTTTGGTACCATGGTACCAAAAACTTAAACCAGACATTATTCTAGATGACCAAACGAAACTTGACAGCTTGTAACTTATATGTGACGCGCCGTGTCGTGGTTTTGCAATACAAAATTGTCATATAGAATACGATAACACGGCGATTCCACAAACGTACCCGCGTTAAGGTTTGTTTGGTCATCTAGAACAAGGGGGCAGGATGAAATATTTAAAATATTTGCCGAGCAAAGATTTCAGCGGGAATCGAACCCACAGCTGTCTGTTTTTGGCCACTGCTGAGTGAAGGCCTTTGCTTGTCCCATCCACGATCTTGGCTATATTGTGTGGACTTCTGAAAACAGACTAGTTTACAGATTAGATTGTTTAAAATGTGTACATACGATAGCCACGACCTCGTGGTCCGGGATAGCGTGCTTGACGGACATCTCCTTAAGCTCCTGGATGAGGTCCAGGATGGGCTTGTCATCCGCCAGCTCGTCCAGCAGCGCCTGCGTCAGCTCACGACGCGCCTCCTGGAACAATGAACAAAAAAGTCAAACTCGATAGTTTATTTAGTAGGATTGTTACGGATCACTTTAAATTGACTTAAAATACGTTGAATTATTAACATAAGCAAGAGTGGAAGGTACAAGCAAGAAACCATGATCAGTTATTGTTTTAGGAAAATTATCCCTTCACGATCATCAGGCCTGCCAGACGGATGACACCAATAATAGGATAGAGGGAAAGTCCTGGATGTGATTGAACGGATCCAAATCTGAATGGCATACTTCATGAGATGCCCTTATGTAATGTACCGATCTGCCTTCATGAAATGTACAGACCTGCCTTCATGAAATGTACAGACCTGCCTTCATGTAATGTATCAGCTTGCCCTCATGTTTATTACATTACCTGAGAGGCCTGCGCGCGATGCAAGCGCAACAGCTCGGCGAGTCCGCGCGACGCGAATGACGCCGCCAGCACGTCCTCACTGCGCTTGTTCAGAGGCAGGAATTCCAGCAGCCTGCGACACAAGTGACCAGATATAAGAGACCAAATGTAAAACAATGCTCAATACACCCTGATACGGGGCTCAGCCCAGATCTCGTTTCCCCACCGCCAATTAGATGTAGATTTAGTAAAAACCAGTTATAATTTGAAATCAGTAAAACTCATAAGAGTCACCAATCTCCCGAGGCTCTAACAAAGTCATTTTGCATCTAGCCAAGTTACCGCGTGACTCAGCAATGACATTATGTCAACCCCATTTGCAGAATCATTTAAAGAATTCATCGGATGCAAAGTGAAATGTCACTTTGCGTAGCAATGGCCTAAAAATGAGTTTTCCCAGTTTATTTATTTCGTTGTAATATATTTATTCATTTTACTAGTAGGCGAGAAAATTAATGGCAGACCCACTATATAGTCAGTTAATATTATTGTAATATCAAATGTAGCGTCACTTATGACCCTGTCGTCGATATACGTAACGAAGGGACAGTACATGACTCGCTGCTCTCCCCTAGACAACGGAAACAAGTCTACATAAAACTTATCTCGTAACTGTAATGCTAGGGTTTATAAGCAAAAAAAAACTATGAACATTTAACGCCTTAATTATTTTCCTTCACGCGCTAAAACATGTAATGTACGGAGCTGCCTTTACGTGATGTACAGACCTGCCCTCGAGCTGTCCCTTCTTGAGGGCGGTGACGAGAGTGTTGGTGCCGCGCTCTGCCTTCATGGTGGCAAACACCTCCAGCACGAAGTCCAGCGCCAGGTTGTCCTTCAGAATGTGCTCGTTCTGCAGAACCAGCAGCACTGAGGGTGGGACGCAGCCGTTGCCTGCAGACAAAGTTTTAAGCTATAGCAGGGTTGGTGTATCAACCTTTCATGTCTTGATCCGTTGTGTCGTACATAACGATTGATCCTGTTAGTTTGTGGTTGTTTATTCTGCTAATTTTAATTTACTATGTTTAACCCACGGCTTCCCTCGGATTAACTTGAGGTTTACGTCGGAACATGCAAACATTTCTCTCGCCGTGGGAATCAATCTCTCGCGGCACGCCACGGTCGTTAGTCGAGTCAGTCTTCAGTCAATTGGGTGTGGGAGTTTCGAATGTAGTGAGTCTGATGTGTGGACTGATCAATAAGATCAGTACAGTAAAAGAGCACACAGTACTGTCGCGCACTTCGACGCCGAATCGCGCATAGATCGCGATCCGGTTCTAATTGTACGCACTTATTACATAATTATAGTATGTTATTAATACCACTATCACTCGTGTAGTCTGTGACACGAGTGATAGTGTCTCTCGAGAGAGATTGCATCTCACTTTCGTGAACTAGTGGAGAATCGGTCACTCGCTGCGCAACCGAATAGCTAATAAAACTACGTGTCAAAAGTACATGGGCAATAAAACGAGCTCTGTAGATACACTTTACAATGTCAATAAAAAAATATCTTATGGCGTGCGGCAAGCACTTGTGTACCTAAAAAGAGCGACTTAAGCCCAATTTCTAATGAAAAGTCATGCAAAGCTTTAATGAGCTCATATTGCAAGATGACAAGTAGGTGTATCGATCTACCCTCGAGTAAAGTACTAAGGTGCCCTCATGTTATGTACAGAGGTGACCTCAAGTAATTAATGTACCCAGCTGCCCTCTTGTTATGTCCCAAGCTGCCTTGAAGTAATGTACTTTAGAAGCGAGATGATCTTAACCAAAGGTGACCGCAAATGTCAAAATACGTACCAATCCACAGAGCCGTCATACGAGCAAGCTTGATGCGGTTGATGGCTTCAAAGCCCTTCAAGTACACCAGAACCTGCGAAATCATAGTCTATCAGTATCCAATTATACAACAGTACTCATGGTAATGTGTAATGTATATCAGATAATATGAACGAATGAGTTTGTCAGCACAAACAGTCAGTACTCTAGCCTAATTTGTTTCATCACTTGGAGATTCTTTAGGCTGCGATTCCACGGAGGCGAAGAAATGAGCAGAGCGGTGTGCTGGGAAAAAGTGTAAAAGATTTACACTTGTAAAGTCAGATTTATGTAACTACACTTCAGCCAAATTGGAGATGCAATTTATGTAAACAAACAGTCGCGTATTTTCCGTTATTACGATGAAATCACTTTAGTTTAAGGTGAGCAAACCTCTTTTATAACCATGCAAAAAGTAAGTTTTAAGTACTGACGGTTTGTTTCCGTAAATTGTATTTCCAGTTTGGATGAAGTATAGTTAAGGGAAATATTTGACACTTTCATTCAATTTAATCATGCATGCATTAGTTTTATTACAAAAGCGCTTGCACTAAGCTGAGGTGTTTTTCTTGTAGTTTAATCAATTTTCAGTTTGTCTCCACCACGGTGGATACGCAACCTAAGGCTGCATATTATGCACAAGGCTTTGTATATAATGACGTACCTTTTTCATCTCCTCTTCAAACATTTTCTCCAAGTATTTGTACCGGCGCATCAGCTTGACAAATACCTAAAACAATAAATATTTTGTAAGCACCAATACAGTAAGAAATATAGAACCTTTTTCAGTTAACAAATTCAGTATAAATTGAACGAGAAAGGGTTTCTCAACATTTGTATTCAGGACTCTAGCCATGTTTTTCATCATAATAAATTGATGATAGAATACTTATTGATAAAATGTTGGGTATGCCAACCTGTTCAAAGTTCCGCATGGTATCCATATCCTCGCTCGCCGAGAAGATGCAGGTGTTCGTTTTCGGAGACTCTCCGTCCATCGACACGCCGCCGCCGGGGACTGACAAACAAACAAACACATTACACACAATGTTGTTACATAGTTATGGTAATGTGCCGACCCCACTTAGGGTCAGCGCAGACAGAGAGGAGCGCAGCGGAGAGGATTTTATTAAGGCACTCGAAAATCAATTTTAAAACTGTTGAAATAAAGTGCATTATAATATGCTTGAATCTGACAAAAAATGCTCGAGCCTGCTCGCGCTTTATTTCAATTATTTTAAAGTTGATATTCGAGTGCCTCAATAAAATACTCTCCGCTGCGCTCCTCTCCGTCTGCGCTGACCCTTAGAGTGGGATGAGGGCAGGAAGATGATGACTAGGATGGGGTGCGTTAGACTCCAGGGTGTACTGTACTCACGCAACAACCCCCCGGCGATGAGCACGTCGAATATGACCTCTCCATAACGGCGGTAGTCGAGCTTGGAGCCGCCCGCGTCCAGGAACTTGTAGGCCGCGTCTAGGTCGCCGCCGGCGCGCTCCAGCCCGAGCACCAACGCGTCGCGGAACCCGTTGGGGTCATACTTCTCTTTCTCATCTGAAAATAACGTTTGTGATAAGGAATGCCCATAAAATGGACATTGTAGGGCCGAGCACAATTTTAGCTGTTTCCAGCAGTGGACTTCTACAGGCTTGTAAACGGTGACCACTTAACATCATGTGGGTCATCTGCCTGTTTGTCTATTATTTAGAAAAAAAAAAGGGTGATGATCACGATAGAAGAAAAAAATATATGAAAAAGTTCATAACTGCCAGTAGGTCCATTTAAGTTTTTCGTCAAATTGATGATCATAGAGATAAATATTCAAAGGAACATTGAGAGAATAAACTATTTCGGATCATTAATAAAATTGCACCAGAGTGCCTATTTCAACTTTTAGGCCGATTTTGTTTTACGTAACGACGGACAGATTGATAGCAATCAAAGTTTATAACCATAGCGCACACATATCACAATGGTGTGTCATTTAGATTAGTTTTGGATTCGATTTCAAATACCTACCTTTCAGTGATTCCTACGCAACTTCAAATGACGTCACTATTCCTCAGAGAGACAGCTAGCGATATCTGTGCAAGGTCGCGTGACGTCAGTCACAAACAAAAATATAGGTCTGATACGGGAAACACAAATACGCCTCTGATAGTGATGAAATTAGTGAGGTAATGTGAACAAATCTTGTATATCAGTCCATAGTTAGGTACTTCATCAAAACGTTCTGACACAACCCTGCCAACATACATACATATTATCACGCCCGTATCCCTAATGGGGTGGGCAGAGCCACAAGTAATCATAAGACAACTTGCAGCCACTCCTGATTCAAAGTTCTAAGATGAATACTACTAATGGATGGTCCCTGCCAACAGTAAGGTAAAATCAAGAACCTACTGGTATCATAGGTATTTACAAATTCCTCTCAAAAATTCTACATAAAACAGGTAAAAATATGTCCAGTCCAGTATGGTTACGAATTTTTGGAATATGTACGATTTTATTTGTCTTAGTCAAACTAACTAAGGCCTTTTACCATCTATAGTAGATGATTTATACAGCGTCAGGAGGCAACTTTTACCTTCACAGACGAGACGCTGTAGTACCTGGAACGAATTAAGATGGAGTAGGATTGCCCAGTACCTATTCCATATGTCTTAGTCAAAAATCTTCACAATGGTGGTACAAAAATTTTATAGAAAAATAGATTTTTGAAAACACAATTGTGTAATAAATGTGTTTAAGATTCATCATAAACAAGTCTATGGTAGGTAGTGGTGCCCTACTAGTTAACAACTTCTTTATAACGAGACGAGGTAAACAAATGCATTATTTATGTCACTGGAATTAAAATTTATTAAAACAGACAAGCTCCGTTTTCCTGTTCTACAATAAACAGAACAATTAAGATGCCCAGTTTGTTTATAAGAGAAGACAAACTGATTTATTATCACTGTTTGTTTCAAGAACGAGTGATGAAAAGTGGGTTTGACTGGATACAAAGAGTGATGAATATGCAAGTAAATATATCCATTCTTAGGTCTTATATCTGTGTAGCTAAAAAGCCAAAGAAAGATGTATGGATTGTTGGAAAGACATCCACGTGAGAGCAGTGTGTACCGAGATGAGTGGTAGGAGAAAATGGAAAACTGAAATATGTACTGACCTACAGCAAAAACAGGTTTCGTCAAAAGATTATAAGTAAACTGGTATCTGACCACAACTCGGCTTGCATGCCTTACTTTACTGAATAAAAATACTCTTATGTATTCCAGGTCTCAAACCATGAGTTTTCCAAGTTTCAACCAAATCCATTCAGCCGTTAGGGAGATGAACACAGCCAAACACAAAATATATAGTGTGATTATCGAGATATCATGTTTTTATGAAACAGGGCTAGACAAAAGATAATAAGTTTTTTTTTTGGTATAGTACAGTTTAGTGATAGTGGTGTCCTCAAGTCATTAACTAGGCTAATGACCCCATAATTTTAAAGAATTTGTTCAAATGCCTCGAGAATAAATTGAATAAGCTTGATAACCTTGGCTGTGTGTAACTGGTTTTAACATTTTCTAAATTTTCTAATCTCTGTAGGTAGCAACAGATAAATAATTTGCATAAAGACAATTCTAGTGGTGTTTCTTTGTTATTTTAAAGAATAAGTTTTTAATAATTTCTGTAAAAAAAATTTGGATACCTCCTACAAAATCTAGAGGTGAATTTTGGATCAAAATGTCTTACCTATTCGATAAATTAAGAAAATAACACATGAACAAATAAGAAACTTAATCACTTGAAGTTTGTCAAAGAAAATCAGCTGCTCGAAATGAAACAAAATAATTAACCTTAAATCAGGTCTTTGATCTTTGACTGCAGATAACCTAACTGTACTTACCTACTTAGTTTGGTAACTTTATTGAAATGATGGTAGGCCTTTCTGTTTATGATAAAACACATGGCATGAGTAAGGGAAAGAGTTAACAAAGAAAGTAGGTTGGTAAGTAGGATGTTATTTTGAGACAAGGATGAATAAAGACGCAAGCAAGAGGCGCTAAGTATGTATGACCCACATAGCCAGCGTGCAGTAGGTACCTACGCACTGCCCAGAAAAGCTCACGGAAGCAACCTGCCTTCAGACTTTCATGGCCAAGGTGACTTCGAATTACCATGTTGTTTATACACAATCTCTTACCTCTTTTTCTGGTCTTGATCCGTTGACCCGATAATACTGGTTTTTCTACCTTCTGACTCATACAATATATTGCTGAAACAAAAAAACACGTGGCAATTATTGAAGAAAAGTGCCCGTAGTAAAGGTCATCGGCCGAGCTCGCCACGCAGCTCGGCGGGACACGGCGCGGCCCTTCGCGCGGCCATGGCGTCCGCACGCGCTCCACTCACTCGAGAGGGGACGAAACCACAGAACCCGGGACTCCGCACTGAATATACCACGGCCCGGCAGATATCACCTGGCTATGACTCAGCAAGGATTCTCGAATAGAGATTTCTCTCGATCACAAATACTAGAACCAACGCGAGTATGCGCGAAACTATACATACACTGCACAGATACTTACTTTATGACAGGTTATGTAGGAGCCTTTTACTCCTTTTGCGAGTTCTCTAGGACTGCGCCTGTTCAGAAAAGAAAGAAACGCCGCGACGGTCTCTATTCCCCTGTGCTAGAGACAACGTGAAATCGTAAATGAGGAGTCGCCGGATGTCCGGTTCGGCTGATGACGATCGATTCAAATCTTCTAGAGCAAATTTTCTACTCAAGTATTTTTTGCTTTTACCACTACGCAGAGCGAAGATTTATTAATTTTATACAAAATAAACACTGTCAAAATCTAAATTATGAAGGTGTGAATGTGCAGAGAAGACTAATTCGACTTAGATAAAAATTGTTAAAAATCAAGCCGTTGATTTAATTCAATCGTTATAGTGCGAATAAATATAAAATTAATTTATAAACCGACACAATAAATTTGTAGAATTTTATGCACTTTGATTAAAAAAACACTACTTGAATGGAAAATATTTGACTAAAAATGGCTGAAAACAAAACACCATAGACATTTGTCTTTGCCAGTGTAAAAAAAGATTGTGATTATTTTTGTACAATAAAAAATTAACTTATCTTGTAAAGTATAAATAAAAACATATTACATGTACATTTAGTACCGTTCCAAAATGCATTTAAAATGTGATAATTTATGAGTAATAGATATGACCAATGACCAAAGGGCTGGCACTTACCTCGGACAAAGGATAAGTATAGCTATCCAACGAGGTAACGTCGCCAGTCTTTTGGGGACCTTACCTGCGGTCGGTGATCTGAGCTCTGTTTTCTATCTGTAGGCGAACTCAGATAAAAAACTGAGCTCATTTTTATTTCTTATTATTATTATTATTATTATACTGATTACCTTAAAAAAAAAAAAAAAAAAAAATTTATGAGTAAAATATTAATAGAATTATCATGGGCTGGATATTTGACACTGACATTCATATTGAAATGACATACTTTAATGATTTCTCGGTAGGTAGTGTTTTGGTAAATTAATTATTTCAGGTTAGGAAGGATATAATTGAGTTAAGACTTTCTTAGACATTTCTGCGATTGTTAAATAAATGAGAAAGCTCACTTATCGCTTTTATTTGTCTGTATACTAAGGTTACGTTCACCATGGCAAATTCCATACTAACAAAGGTATGATGTATCCAGTTTCTACTAAAACTGTTCCCATGTCGTCTCAATGTAAAGCTTAAACAAAATGTTTCACTTCCAGTTTGGGGGTTTTCGGCTCGCTCCCATTGTATTCGGCCAGCCGTCTCGCACCACCACATCGAAACATTATAATCCTAAGTTCAAGAAACTCCGCGCACAAAAGTTCCTGAAAGTGGAGCTACCGAATATGAACGAAGATTTTGAAACTATGACCCCTGAGAAGATTCGGCAGAAGATGAAAGAGCGAGGGATGATGCCCGCGCGCCCCTGGATGGAGCGCCAGTATTATATCTCTGCAACTGGTAAATAATTTGTGTTCACTGCTAGTCTGATGTAATAATAAGGCCTTTTTAACATCTATAGGTAACAGATAATTTATACAGTAGCGTCAGGAGGCAACTTTTTACCTTCACAAACGGGATGCTGTAGTTCCCGGGATGAATTAAGATGGAGTAGGCTTGCCCAGCACCTATTCTATCCTCTCAGCTTAGTCGGCCTTGTCCACAAGAAAGGCATGATCAATACGTGCGGAGCTGACTAAGCCGCGAGTTTCCTCACGATGTTTTCCTTCACCGTTTGAGAGTACTGGTATAGTGCACATAAATTTATCGCACAGAAAAATCTATTGGTACATGACCGGGTTTGAACCAACGACCTTAGGATCGGAAGGCGTGGTCACTACCAAACCAACTATACCACCAGGTCACTCAACCACCAATGTCTGACAAAAAAGAAATCTGTACAAAAGTCTATAAGAGATGACCTAGGTATTTTCTTTTTCAGCTTATTGGTTATTACAATAATCTGATTATGACAGTTTATACTCAATAATGTATAAAATGAATGACCAATTAATAATTTTATTCCAGGTGGAGTTTTCGAGCCCTATGTGCCTCCAGAGGGTGACGGCAAGGCCAGTCTTGTATCAACCACTCGGGCAAAACAGGCTGTTCAACTCCTCGAGAAGAAATCCAAATCAATGATGGCAATACGCAAAGTCAAGTCTTTTGATGAGGAATTTGACACAAAAGAGTTCTGTAAACAGGCACAGGAAACCTATATAAAAGCACACGAGTGTCTGGCTAACCACGATAAGAAACAATTGAGGTAAAATATAAAAAAAATTCACTGGTGTCTTTACATTGTATTCATTAATCATCTATAGTCACACATAGATGTATTTAGAAAAGTCATCATAAATAAATAAATAAATAAATAACACCCAACAGTCACATACATAGTCCTGACCCCACACTAGGATTCCCTGTGTCGTGGGTATCAGAAACTACGAGTACCATGGTACCACAACACCCAGACCCGGAAGAAATATTTACAAATCATGCATACATTTCTTCTTCATCATATTTTACAAAAATAGAACACTATAATTAAAGTATATTTTTCCATTACAGACTGTATGTAACAGAGAAGGCCTACCCGGAGTTCAAGCACAATGCTAACCAGAAGACCATCAGGTGGAAGTTCCTAGAGTCATTGGAGCCTCCCCGGGTGGTCCACGCTCGATGCACCGATGTCATCAGCAAGGAAAACATCTTCGGGCAGGTATTGCTTCCAGTTGTGGTTCCTCGTTCCTAGGACCACACTGATCCTTCCGCACACGAACGTTTCTAAAAAAAAACTAAGGCCTTTAACCATCATAGTAGATGATTTATACAGTGTCAGGAGGCAACTTTTTACCTTCACAAACAGGGCGCTGTAGTGCCCGGGACGAATTTAGATGGAGTAGGCTTGCCCAGCAACTATACCATCCTCTCAGCTTAGTCGGCCGTGTCCACAGGAAAGACATGGTCAATACGTGCGGAGCTGACTAAGCCGCGGGTTTCCTCACGATGTTTTCTTTCATCGTTTGAGAGTGGTATAGCGAACATAAATTCCATGAAAATTTCTACTCTCTCTAAATAATTATGGTTAATGAGATACAGCCCGTTAACAGACGGATGGAGACGGACGGACAGCAAATGCTTAGTAACAGGGTTCCATTGGCACCCTTGGCTGGGAATTGCCGCCTCCAAAAAGTTCGGGATTGTTTTTTGTAATTTTTCATTCCAAACTACATTTAAGCATAAGTTGTAAATATTTTTGTATCCCCCGCTCGATAGTTTTGGGAGTTTGTTTTAAACATATAATTTAGGCACCAAAAATTCGCCATATTGTGTTTTTTCTATTTTATAGTGACACGCGCAATAAAGTCGAATCTATCGTCATATCTTTCATCAAAATCGGTTCAGCCGTTTAGTAGAAACGAGGGAGCACAGGGATAAACATACATTATGTACATAACATACATAAATACAAAAAAAAATAAAAAAAAATACAGGTCAAACATTAGCCATCTGATGTCCATAGTACTTTGTGAAATGGCTACAAATATTTATTTATTATTATAATTTTTTTTATTATGGTTTTTCCTGACCTAAAAGCTGGATCCATGTGTACATATACTAACTACAGGATATTTAATACATCACAATTTGCTAAAACGGAAAACCATCAAATCGAGTGCGTCATTTAATACCATACTGTAGATTTATTTCCTTAATAAGGATTTATTTAATAAATCTACAATATGGTATTGAAACAAAAGCAAAGAAAATATACAAAAATAATAATATTCTAAGTACCTACTGCAACAGGAAATACCTACTTAAACATGAAGTACTGATAGTAATGATTGTCCACAGATAACAGTCCGCTTCCACAGCCGCCAGCAGCTTGCGATCTACGATCGCTTCGGCCGCCTTCTTCACGGCAGCGAAATCCTCGCAAAAGACGTCCTAGAATACATCGTCTTTGAGAAACACCTCTCCAACCTTTACGGCACTTGGAGGGTCCATGCCAAGATCATACCGGACTGGGCGCCGCCCAGAGACCCCTCGAAGCTCACCAGGATCACTCCCGAAGAGGCGCCAGCGACAGAAGTAGCTGAAAGTGGAACTGAAGTCTTGGAGGAAGCAACAACGCCGGCTATAGCGGCCAACTGATTTGTCAATAAATAGTTCGTAGTTTAACTTTCTTTTTATTGAGCCACGCCACGACCCGACCTGACTTCGCGTAGGGCGTCAGAGCGATTAAGTTCTTATAACATATATTATAGTCAAACCTCGAAGCTCCAGGGCTCCTAGGTTAGTCTATCCACAGACCCCTCTTTCCCACTGGGCACTTTTAGCAAGTGCCCGGGGCCCCGTGATCGATAGGGGCCCCCTAGTTCCTACCATATCACTATGTCCATAGAATGTGATGTGCTCAAAAACATCGATTTCGTTATTATTTATCATAACTCCGTCTATTGAACAGCCTGCATGTCTGTTGCTGAGTTCTACAATCAGCTCGTTCATATATATATAAGGTGAAAAGCTTCGGCGATGTAAGTCCACCTTGCCGAACCCCGCATTTCAGCTTATACTGGTCCGAATTTGCTTCAGACCATTTGACGCTATTAAGTTGATTCGGGTACCAATCTTACTTATATTATAAATGCGAAAGTTTGTGAGTTTGGATGTTTGGATGTTTGTGCCTCAATCACGCCTAAACGGCTGAACGGATCTGAACGAAACTTGGAATATACATAGTACATGTACTGGATTAACATAAGGCTTTATCCGGGTACCACGCGAGCGAAGCCGCGGGCGGCAGCTAGTATTTAAATACATTAACAAGTTCCTTTGGCAGAATTTTATCAAGCTTGTCCCACAGAAGCTTATAAGAAACTCTGTCGAACGTCATAGGGGCCCCATTATCCTAATATGCCCAGGGCCTCCAATAGGCCTTGCCTATCCATCACCTCGGGCCTGACTAAAAGGCTTGTTCATAGTCCAAACTAATAGCGTGTAACCTTTGACTCACGAATTTTTAGTCAATCTTAATAAAGACTAAACGCCGAATTTGATGAAATCGGGGTTCGACCAGTCAGACGTATGGTCCGATTTTAATCAAGTAGACGCCTTATGGAACACAAAATAATAGGTATTAGGTACTGATTGCGTTATGTAGTTCATAAATGTTAATTCTAATGGAATTTCACAATTTAATAATAGGTAGGTAGGTAGATACCCACTATGGTATAAGGATAAAAAAGGGACTTATTATGTTTCATTGTCCCGTTAACAGTGATACTAAGAATACGTTTTAATTACATGTTTCACTTTAAATATAAAATGTATTTAATATTCCTATATATTTTGATAGCTCAAGGCAAAGCATTTACTATTGTTGATTATAATAACACAGAAGTGAATTTTAAGAAAGAATGCGAACAGGCACAGGGCAAGCCGTGCATAGTGAAGTGTTGCGGTCCCGATGAAGTGATGTTCAGTCAAATGGATACAGAGAAATGTATGAGTACAGAGGATTTGGGCAAGGAAGTGAATTTGAGTGAATTAGGAGATGAACTAGTCACTTATTCAGGGCTGGACATCGTCACAGCTAATTTGAGTCCGTCTAATAAAACGCTAAATGATTTTCGTGTGTTGTACAACAAAGAGTTTAAATGTGAATATGTACAGTGTGAAAAGTTTTTACAACTCGATGTAGATCTTACGGAGGTATGCTATAGACCTAGTATGTTATAAACTAGCTTCCGCCCTCTGCTTCGTTCTCGTTGTAACTTGATAATATAACAAAATACACAGGTAATTTACAGAAATGTTAAGGTCTTAAAGTACCTAGGTAACATACCTATCTGTGTTTTGCAAGATTAGAATCGAATTAAAAGTAGAAAGCGACTCGGTTTTTCTTTATTATTTTCCTGGACGTCCGACAACGCTTTGACATTGAAAAATCGGCCCGGTAGACTTAATTCACCGAAACGGGGGCAAAACCTGAGACGCATAGGCCCAAGGAGGCTGGTAAAATCGAAATCAGGTCTATATGTACCTAGCAGTGGGTGATACCAGGCTGAAATAATGATGATGACTTTCTCTTATTACTCTTTCAGAATGGCAGTATAGCGATAAATATTAGTGCCGACTTCGAGGCAGTAGTGGACGCTTTCAAGTATTGCTATGAGCAAATCGTCTCGACCACTCAAAACGGAACTATAAACACTTATAAATATTTTGTTACCTTGGACGATGCCAGCGAAAATATACAAAGAAACTTTTTTATTGTTTGTTGTGAGTATTTGGCGATTGGCGATTTCATGGAGTCACTTCTTTAGTGGATGCCCCATGCATGTCATGTGAATTAGAATTAGAATTATTTATTTCAGAACAACAGAAAACTTAGGTGTAGGTAGGTACAGTTTACACCAAAACGCTAACTGTCTTAATTCAAACATCATTCAAATCAATATGTTGGAACTCGTGTACGAATGCATTTAATAAATTAAGCGCTCTTAATGTCGGCGCAAGGAAAACATGGTGGCTTTGTGAACGAAAGATACAATAAACTGGTCTAGTGCGAGTCGAATTCGGAGATGAAGGGTTCCGTACCATTGTACATGTACTTTTTAATATGACTTTTACTCTATGTACTTTATAAATATGTAGCTTGGGTGATCCATTACGAAATTTTAAAAAAAATGTTTCTTCTATTATTGGGGCCCCTTTTATTTTATTTTACCTATTTTAAATATTTGCTGATAATTGACCTCAGAACACTGGCCATGTGACATCCAATAAATAAAATGACACGATGGAATCGACACATTATCTATATACTTTAGATTAAACCTGGCCACACTAGGACTCATTCTGTCGTGGGTATCAGAAACTACGAGTAGATACTATATAATTTTATTATTGGTACAAGCAAGGCCGTCTTTAACCTATTGGAGGCCCTGGGCATATTACGATAATGGAGCCCCTATGACTTTGAAAGAACACAATTTTTTTAGATTATACAAAGAAAGTAGATAAACAAGCTTCTACATTTATTTTTATTGACAGTCACCACATTAAATGAATGGATAATGTAATAGTATTCACAAAAGTAACTCTTTTAGCATTCACAAGTTACCTAGTACTTAAGAATCTATTGAAGAGGAACCCTTCTACAATTTGTTTGCTTTTTATTTACTTTTCTGTGTTTTTTTTTGTGTGCAATAAAGCTTTTATCTATCTATCTACATTTGAGGTGGGCAAAATCGTTAATCACTCCTTCAAAAAAAAATACAATAAACATTTGGGACACTTCTGATGCTGACTATATGCTGTCAACATTTCAGGCAGTCTGGTCTCCTCATTTTTCCTCCTCCTGGGGCTGATAGTGTACTACCTACTGCAAGAACTGCGCAGCAACCTTCATGGCATATTACTCATGGTTTTCATGGCTTCTCTGATGGGCGTCATGATACTCCAGTCCAGCATCTTCATCTATCAGTATCATAACAACTATGTTAAAACCGAGGACGTCAATGAACAAGTCTGCCAGGTGTTGTGTAAGTAGAATACAATGCTGTTAAGCTGACTGTGGCTTATAAATAAATAAATAACATCCAACAGTCACATACATAGTCCTGACCCCACACTAGGATTCCCTGTGTCGTGGGTATCAGAAACTACGAGTACCATGGTACCACAACACAGACCCGGAAGAAATATTTACAGATCATGCAAACATTTTTTCCGCAGCGGGAATCGAACCCGCGCCTCTTGCGTCTCTGCCGAGCAATCGCCCGCCACGCTAGCGACCGAGCATGTCGTAAAAGTCGATTAGGGGATACCTAACGATATGTGAAATTGTATTGTTTCAGCTCCAATACTTTATTTCCTGGTTCTGTCTACCTTCTTCTGGATGAATACCATGTGCTACGATATCTGGTGGACATTCAGGTACGCTTGGAACCCTCACGAGCTGCCCGAGTGGCTCCGACCACAGTGCTTGGTTGGATGCATGGTTTAAGTTCGAATCTATTAATGTTGACGTGATAGTCCGGTACTGCACAAAACATTTCTCTTCAAATGATGAATACTTAGGTACCTACCTACCTACCTACTGTTAAAAAACCCAGTCATTTCTTAGATGGCGTTTCACGGAAAATCATCGAGATTAAACAGTTCTTTGATTATATACCACAATCATCTGATTAGTTCGATTGTATCAACACAGAACTCTTCGGTTTATAACTACCTAGTCTGTGGAATACACAATTGCTCCATCTAGGCTGCCATATGGAACTAAAACTTATATTTCTTCCGGGTCTGGTTGTGGTACCATGGTGCTCGTAGTTTCTGATGCCCACGACACTGAATCCTAGTGTGGGGTCAGAACTATGTACCTATGTAACTATTTTTTAAACAAATTAAATTAAAAATTGTTGGTGTTTATTTCAGGAGTATGCGTAAAGTCCGCGAGACGAACCGGCGCGGGATCTGGCACAAGTTCGGCATGTACTCGCTGTACGCGTGGGGCGTGCCCGCGGCCTTCACTGCAGTGGCCCTCGCCCTGGACTACTCCGACCTGCCCGCCTCGTTCACCAAACCAGACTTCAACAACTGCATGTATGATACACCGGGTAGGTCGCCTCACTATCTAGAGTCCGTTTTACTTGAGAGAGACTTGTAGAGACTTCTAGAGACTTCTAGAGTCTAGTAGTTAGTAGTAGAGGTGAGGTACATATTCATGCTTTGACGTTTATATCTGTGGTGTACGGGACAGGGAACTCCTTAATCGCAGCAACCTTACCTTCCAGAGGTTTAGTTCCTTGTTGAGAGATGTGGTAGCCTAGAAATATTACCTCCGACTTACCGAAAACGCATTTAGCTGTGTTGATGAGCATGCCATAATCTTTCATCCTCGTGAAGAGTTGACGCAGATGATCTTCATGCTCAGTCTCACTACGGCTAAATATCAAAAAGTCATCTAGGTATGGGTAACAGAAATCTAGACCACGGGTCATCTCATCAACGAACCTCTGGAACGTCTGACCGGCGTTCCGCAAGCCAAAAGTCATGTAAGGGAACTCGAAAAGTCCAAATGGCGTCGTTATGGCGCATTTTGGAATGTCGTCCTCAAAAATAGGTATCTGATTGAAGGCCTTCACAAGGTCAATTGTTGAAAAGACCTTACAACCAGATAAACTATGAGCAAAATCATGAATGTGACGTATGGGATACTTATCCGGGATCGTCCGAGCGTTGAGCATACGGTAATCACCGCACGGTCGCCAACCATTGTCCTTTTTAGGGGCAAGGTGTAGTGGTGACGACCAAGGGCTCTCCGAAGGACGAGCGGTACCATTAGCCAACATTGCCTCGAACTCAGACTTGGCTATCTTCAGTTTGTCAGGGGCTAGTCTGCGAGGTGTACACGATACTGGGGGGCCTGGTGTGGTGCGGATGTGATGGACCGTATTGTGTTTCACTGTGCGATGAGCGCCAGCTGGCCGTGTGAGATCTGGAAACTCAGAAAGCAAATGATGGTACTTGGAATCCCCAGTCACGACCTTTACACTGGTAATAAGGCTATCACTAACAGTAATAATAGAAGCTACGGTTGATACATTTGTAGTGGCATCAATTAAACGTTGATTGCGAACATCGACAATAAGGTTGTAGTATGATAAGAAATCTACGCCTATTATGGGTTTCGTTACATCAGCTACAATAAAACGCCACACAAAATCCCTACGGAGACCTAAATTGAGTTTAATCTCAACCCAACCATAAGTACCTATGGAGGAACCGTTCGCTGCACATAGTTGGTAGTCCGATTTCACACGCTGTTTGAACGCAGACCGTGGCACGACGCATAAGTCGCTCCCAGTGTCCACTAAAAATTGGACAGCCGATCTGCGATCCGTTACGAACAGGCGACCAGTAGTAGGAGGGCAATCTTCAGCCGCCATTATCGACTGCCCTTGGCGTTTCCCGATTTGAAGTCGCAGGGTGGGATACATTTCTCCGCTTCACTGCCGTATGTATGGTGATACCAGCAGACTGGGAACTTCTTGTAGTTCGATGTAGACCTCCTCATCGGTGTATGGCTACGCCCACGATGTCCACGTGACTGCTGTCGGTTGCGGGGACGGGAACGGATTTCATGGACTTGGGTGGTGAGAGCGCTGACTTGTTTAGTCAGCTCTGTGATCTGCCGGGCCATGATGTCCAGTGCGGTATCAGCTTTGGAAGTGGAAGCTGCTGCAACTTGAGGAGAGGCAGGTGCGATGTCGTGAACACGATCAGCGAGGTCCGCGAGTTCACTGAGTGACAGACTTATCTGAGATGCGATGATAGTTTGCAGATTATTGGGAAGTCGGCTCGTCCAAATCGACCTTAGGAAGTCCTCTGGTATAGTGGGGCCAGCCAAATGCTGCAGATGCCTCAGGAACTGCGAAGGTTTGCGATCACCTAACTCTTCCGACTGTAGAAGTTGTTTCACCTTCTTCTCTTTGGAAACGGAGAGGCGCTTGATGAGCTCACTCTTTAGCTTCTCGTACTTGCCGGTGGCCGGTGGTGAAGTGATAACATCTTCAACCTCAACGGAATACTGCCTGTCCAAGTGCGAGAGTACGTAGTGAAACTTCGTCAGGTCATCGGTGATTCGTGCCATGCTGAACTGACCTTCGATTTGGGAGAACCATATTGTTGGTTTTTCAGGCCAAAAAGGTGGTATCCGTACGCCAACACGAAAAAGTTCCGGCGAATGTTCTGGAGGGTCCATGGAAACGCGCTCTCGTTTCTTCGACTTTCGAACTGTCCGTTGAGAACTTGGTGTGTCACTACCGTCACTGCTTATTTTTATTGTTCTTCGGGGTCACCAGTTATGGTTGTGGGGTGTAGAAATAGTGTGTAGGTATAGATAGATAGGGTCCAGGTTAAGTAAGAAGTCCAAAGTATATACACAATAAAGTTTATCACGTCACACAACACACAATAGAATAGAAGGAGAAAGTAGCAGAAAGAAGACAGTCTTAAGCAGAGAAGAAAGTTCAAGAAGCACAAGCACAAATTAGCGATATATCTACAAGCTAGATAAGCGCGGCGTAAATGTTCTGCAGTAAAAAGTTGTACGGGCTTCGCGTCGAATGCTAGGTCGTGACTGAGGCGGTCGGTGCGCGGGCGCAGCGTGGCTCGCCGCCCGCCGCCGGCCGACGCGCCGCTTCGGCGCCAGTCGGCTGCGGTCGGTCGCGACACAGCCTAAATAAAAGTAACTATGGCGCATGGAGACAGATATTTGTTTCCATTATTACACGGGCGAGCGCTCATCTATTTTAATAATAAATTAAATAAATGTAAGTTATATGTGTGTATGTTGTATTATAAATTATTGTTTATGTATAAATATCAAGATATAATATAAATATATAATGTAATGATAAATATAAATATATACCTAGTGTCAGTACACCACATATCTAAAGTGTTCTAGTTAAAGCGACTATAATTTATGATTACAGACTTTCGGAAAAATCTTCCGGAAGTCTTTATGGTTGTTCGTGCCATAGTTGCGTAACGGCTAAAAAAAATAACAATTAACGTATTTGAATGAATCTGGAATAATAGATTGTGATCTGAAATAAGACGCAGGTAGAAGCTAGTAAATAACTAAACTTACATTTTGATTTACAGATCATGAGCACAGATATATGTACAAATACTTGCCCATGTTAATTCTTGTGGTGTCTAACATAATTCTGTACATTATGACTATTTACAACATTTGGGAGGCGAAACGAGGCATTATGACAGGGATCCAAAGCAAGCAGAACCAAACTAATAACATTCAGTAAGTGCATATTACCTACATCTAAAATTATCCCAGGCACTATAGCGACCCGACAGAGAACGTCTGGCGCTGTATGAATCAATCTATACAGATATATGGTAGGTAAAGTAGGTACTTACCTAGTCTAGTACACACACACATAAATCATATGATAAATAATAATTACCTAAGTACATAAATATTTGAGGACATATCCACAGCACCATCTAGCCTCAAACTAAGCAATGCTTGTACTATGGGAACCAGATGGTTGATAGAATACTTATATACAGTCGTGGTCAACTAATTAGGGACATTAAAGGTAGTGAAGAGAAAAACCTGGTTATGTATTTTTAAATATTGAACCCTATTGATTTCTCAATTACTATTATTTACATAATTTGGTCCGATTATTATGCTATAAATTGCAGTAAATAAAATATTAAAAAATTAAATAAAAAAACAATAATGTCAAATCTTAAACACATATTCAATATAAGTTTATTCTGTAGCTGGACATTTAATTAGGGACAGTAAAGTAAAATGACAAATAGAGTAAAATGAAACTAAAAATCTGCATTATTTTCTTTTTTTTTCAAATTCCTAAACTCAACCCCGTTGTATTGCAGGTAAAATCAGTACCCAGTAGCAAAACTTTGTTAGTAATGCGTGCTTGACACCGATGTGGCATAGACATTATCAGTTTCTGACATGTTTCAACAGGAATATTTGGCCGTGCCTCACAAAAAGCTTCCCTAGGTTCATCTAAAGTTGTGGTACGATAAGCGGCAACTTTTTTCTTGATTTCGTGTCAAAGGTTTTCGATTGGATTAAGGTCCGGGCTATTTGGTGGCCATTCTAGCACTGATACCGACTGACTGATGAAAAACGACTTGACTGAACGGGCGGTATGTTTCGGGTCGTTATCATGCTGAAACGTCCATATAATAGGGAGTTGTTCCTCAGCATAGAGAAGCATAGTTTCCTCTAATATCGCCTTGTATTGATATTGGTCTAAATTACCCTGAACTTTCCGCACAGGTCCTACTCCACGCCCAGAAAATGAACACCAAATTTTAATGTTTCCACCGCCGTGTTTCACCTGCTTTTTTGTGAATCTCGGATTCATTTCTGCTTTTGCAGGACGCCGTACGTATTGCCTTCCATCTGAAGAAATCAAATTAACCTTGGTCTCGTCAGAGAATAATACATGTTGCCATTGGACTATGTCCATATTTACGTGCGAACGACAAACATGCATTTCTATGTTCTTTCTTCAACAATGCGAGCCATTCTTCCGTACAACCTTGCTTCTACCAGAGTTACCAGACTCGTCGAACGGTCCTCACTGATACACCGGCCCTTACGTCTGCTCCAAACACTTCGTGTTTAATTAAAACAGAGCCTAAAAAGGGATCCTTCTTAGCTAACCTGGTTATCATTCCGTCTTCGTGGGGGGGGGTTGTTTTTCTCGATCTTTTTTTTCTGGACACATCTAAAGTTGTGTTATTGCGCTTGAAATGTCGTAGTGCATTGGACATCATAGTTCTTAAACAATAATTTAAATAATCTGCTATCTTTCGGTATGAAAAACTTACGCTCGACAAACTTCATAATAATTTTTCGTTGTGGTGCATTGCAATTTGTATTTCTGCCCATTTTATTCAAAATAATGTTCACAGCTTAAAAAGTCAAAATCCGGATTGCTGCCAAAACTACACAGAAACAATACGAGAAGAAATAAATAAATTATATAGATTCAAATTTTGAAAATAAAACGCATTATTCTCAGTGTCCCTAATTAAATGGCCAGCCAGCGTTGATGTAAAAATAGCACTGTGATAATCTATCAGCGATACTGTAAAAAGGTTAAGGTCTTCAAGGAGTTGTTATAATTTTTTTATCGGCCACATAAATGACTAATTATATTTACATGTAACAAATCTGCAATTCTTTTTAGATTCGTTGGAAAAGAAAAATTAAATTCACAATTCGGTTAACTAGAGAGTGTCCCTAATTAGTTGACCACGACTGTATATATTTTTTAAATATATACTTATTACTTATGATACATATTACAACACCCAGACCAGGAAGAAATATTTGCAGAGCATGCAAACATTTCTTCCGCAGCGGGAATCGAACCCGCGCCTCTTGCGTCTCAGCCGAGCACTCGCCGGCCACGCCACAGAGGTCATCAAACGTCGATAACTTGCAGCTACTCCTGATTCAGTCCCAAGATGGATATGGTGAACCAAGGTGAACCATATGGTGGCAGGTATGTTTTTTCCTTACCTACTCTCAGTCCAGCAGAGAAGTGAAGTGGCTGAAGTGAGGCCTTCAACAAGCATCTGGGTTAAGTCGCAAGCCTTATTCTCCATTTTGTTCTTAATTAATCAATCTCTCTCTTATTGTCATAGGTTTGCGGTATACCTAAGACTATCAATAATAATGGGAGTGAATTGGGTGTTCGAGGTGGTACCGGTATGTTTTAAATTAAAGTATATATTTAGTAAATACTTACCTACCATAAATATAGGTGTAAAAATGTAGGTATAAAAAACCATTAATACTTATTCTACCGAGATCACGCCACGTAAGATGAACCAAATGATTTTTCCAACATCGACAGGTCCGATTCATTTGTGGTGTTCTGTTGGGGGGGGGGGGATTGTTTAAATGTTTACTTGAATAGCTTAACGTCGTCAGCTTTTTGGGGACCTTACCTGCGGTCGGTGATCTGAGCTCTGTTTTTTATCTGTAGGCGAACTTAGATAGAAAACTGAGCTCATTTTTATTTCTTACTAGCTGCCGCCCGTGGCTTCGCTCACATGGTACCCGGATAAAAAATAGCTTATATGTTAATCCAGCACATGTACTATGTATATTCCAAGTTTCATTCAAATCCGTTCAGCCGTTAGGCGTGATTGAGGCACAAACATCCAAACATCCAAACTCACAAACTTTCGCATTTATAATATAAGTAAGATTATTATACCGATTACCTTAAAGTTTTTAATGTTATTGTAGTCTGTCTTTGTAACTGTGTTCTAAATAAATATATTTGTATTGAATAGCTTGTTGTTTGTAATGTTGATGAGTTACGTGTGTACAGGAGCTGATAGGGGAGGCGGTGCCGCAGTGGTTGATCTACGTGTTCAACGCGTACAATGGCTTAGTGGGGGTGACCATTTTCTTTGTTCTGGTCGTCAAACGGAACGTATTCGTCAAGCTGTGTGAACTGTAAGTATATATCATCGGAATAAACGATCCATCTTCCTACTCTTATGGAGGCCATACACGCTAGGGTTTGCTCGATGGTTTTAACCTTGCATGCATAACCGAGTCTCATACACGTTAGGGTTTGCATGCACAGTTTTACAGCCATAAACTCTCAGTTACTACGTGACGTGTGTGTAGGACAGTACCTACACCTACCACACCCGCTAACGAGTAATAGTGTTCTGCGTACCAAACTAAAAATGGACGACGACGATGTGATAGCTGTACTTGGCTTAGGTAACACTTGTTCTACAGAAAAGGACGAAAACGGACAATAAAAAACTGAGAACTGCGCATGCAAGCTCGCCGGACGCACACACGCTCGGTTATGCATGCGCGCAAACATAACCGAGCGGCAAAAAATATCAATTTTGATATTTTCTTGGTTGCATGTACATGCAGCGATAACTGTCAGTTTTGTCACATACACGCTAGGGTTTGGCTGTCGGTTATGCATGCAAGGTTAAAACCATCGAGCTAACCCTAGCGTGTATGGCCTCCAGAGTCACAGACGGCACGGCATGGCGCGGCATCCTGCGGATGCCATACGCTCGTCTAGCGGGCGCTCGCGCCAATCGCTGAGATGGCCGCCGAAACGGGCTAGATTCATACTGTAGCTGACACAGCTACTTACCTGTTTACCTCGTCGTTCCATTCGATTTGTGACCGGTCTTTTTACTTCGCGTTGTGTAGGTATGCGTGGCTGAATGCGTTGTCACTCCCGCTGACGTTCTTATGTCGGTGGTGAACTCGCCTCAGAAACACCACGACGCGCAACGCGAAGAAAAAAGACCGGTCATAAATCGAATGGACGAAGAGGTAAACAGGTAGTGGCTGTGTCACAATACATATACGTAATTTATCACGCCCTTACCCCTAATGGGGTGGGCAGAGCCACAAGTAAACGTAAAAAACTTGCAGCCACTTCTGATTTAAAGTCCTAACCCCCGAATACACAAACGCATCTCAAAGTTGAGCACGTCTCAAATGACGATTTTTTTTGACAGATTTTCATCAAAAACTGTCAAAAAACCGTGAGTTGAGAAGTGCTCAACTCTGAGTCGCGTTTGAGTAATCGGGGGTAAGATGGATATTTTGAACCACGTTGACAGGTGATCAGCCCAACGCCCATATAGATGGTCCATAATTTTGGAGAGGATACTGTCCTTAGTCGACTTTGCGACATGCTGGAGGGAAGGAGCTGAAGCGTTCTATGATTTTCTTTACTCCCAGTCCTGCAGACAAGATTGAACCTTGTTTCAATTACTTAGCAGGCACATTCCTTCAACGACATGAAGTAGGTACCTAGGTAACCAAAGCGTCTCACGTGATGCCGCGGCAGACGCATGGCTTGCTCACGAATGTTAGTGCTAAGATCATTTAAACGATTGAAAATCCCACACAATTAAACCCTGTAACTTCACCTTTTCCAGATTCGGTATCGAAAACCGCTGGACTCGCCTAAGCAAGAGAAGAAGTAACCGAACCGATCAAACATCCAAATCCAGTAAGATAAAGTCGAATGACGAAAGCATGGAGTTCGAAAGTCTTCGATGTAGCCATAATGATCCTAAAATGAATTGAAATGGGGCTACTACAATTCCAAATAAACACTCAGACCAAATAAAAGGAAAGACGCAGCGCCGCGAACAACAAAAGTGAAGCCACACAAAATCGTGCTCCTGCAAGTAAACATACACGCTCACGCACACACCTACACTAAAACCATGCTCATCGCTCTCGAGTCGTCGTCCAGTAAACTAAAAATTTAAAAATAGAATTATGCCTTCCTGTGTCGTGAAAACTTGTAAAAACAGCAGCAAATCACATAAAAAGTCTCACGGAATCACTTTTCACTTGTAAGTACTTCAAATAACATCGTTTCATAATTTTATTATTATACTATGAATTTTAGATTACTTGGAACACAAAAACTCAAAACCTTCGACACACACATAGACAAAAAAGTGGCTTCACTTTTGTTGTTCGCGGCGCGCCCCGTCTTTTCTTATTATTTGGTCTGTGAATAAACATTAAAACAAGGCTAAAGATACTGGCTTCATAGAAAACCAGCGTTAGAAGCTTTTAATAGCTATACCTAACAATGCTGAGTGATGATCAATTTTGATGTCGATTTATTCGACTACCTACTTTATGTTCCTACTGGAGGTACTGAGTCTGTGGGTTCGATTCCCGCTGCAGAAGAAATGTTTGCATGATCTGTAAATATTTCTTCCGGGTCTGGGTGTTGTGGTACCATGGTACTCGTAGTTTCTGATACCCACGATACAGGGAATCCTAGTGTGGGGTCAGGACTATGTATGTGACTGTTGGGTGTTATTTATTATTATTATTATTATAGATTAAAACAACAAGGTAATTCAGTACTGTTTATTTCAATTATTTTCCTTGCACTCTCGGAGTGCGATCCTCTCGCAATAAATTAATTAATGACTATTCACACCTCACTGTAACATAGAGCCTTCAAAACGTTGACTTAAATATAAACATAAGGTAATTTTAATTTTTTTAAAAGTCAGTTTATTCTTATGAAAAATAAATAAATGCTTGGGTACTTTTTTCAGTAGCTACCATAAGATGTATACATTCCGTAATCTCAATTTTATCGCGGGTTCAAGTCCTGTCTCAGGTAGAATTTTTGAGACATTTTTTTAAATTCATAACTTTCAAAATGGCATGACAATACGAAATACACATTATAACAATGTGTATTATTAACTAATTTCATGATTTTTGACTTTTTGTTATCTCGTACCAATCTGAAACTATTATGAAAGATATGAAATGTACACATCTTATTGCAGATGACTGTACAGTGATATTGCGCGTTATATTTATAAGAAAATTACTTTCAAACCAAAAAAATCTGAATTTTCTTTACAATAATCTGTTATAATTCAATTATATGGTTAAAAACATGTCATAAATGATTTTAAAATTGATAATGTTAAAACATAACTAATTTTAAGCAGAACATACTCCTAAGTACTTTAAATGGAGTTTTTATTAAAAGTGTAATAAAACATATTCGTTTAGACAACGTCTTGTGGTATGGCGATCAATGTTAGTCATTTACTTATATACTTGATGAACTAGTTTTTACAACACATTACAGTTTTGTCTTTGCTGTACACTTTTGCATGGTGTTTTATACAAATAATAGCTAAATGCATGAAGCACGGATACTCATGTTACCTTTTATTAATAAAGTAATAGATTTGTTTATATTAAAATAACCACAGATATACATTATACACCGTGTCACCGAAGATATCGATTAACTTCGGCAAACACTTCTATAGCATTTAATAATCAAATCTTACAAGGGAAGTAGTACTTAAAAAGGCTTAATTTCAAAGTTAAGTGTAGTTTTGTTTTATTCAATTATTTATTAATTGTGTTGTGCTAGAAAGGGTGTTCATTCGGGCTATGTGGCCGTTTAGTGCAATTAAAAAGAGAATCTATCAAACTGATAGAAGTTAATAGCTATCCTCGTGAACACGCTGTATAATTACTTCATATATTTTTTTTTGCATTAAAAAAGGTAACATGCCATCAAAGTTAAAAGTCCATCTCATACATACAAGATCTGCAGAAATACATAAGATACCTAGTACCTACAATCTTAATGCTAATTTTTCAGTCACTACCTCAATTTACAGTTAAATTATAACAATATTCTGTACTACCATATTTTATTTAGTGTGTTTAAGTTTAAATACAATATGGGCTGATCACCTGTCACTGTGCTTTACTATACCCATCTTGAGACTTTGAATCAGGAATGGCGTTTTCTTATAATTACTTGTGGCTCTGCCCCACCCCCTTAGGGATCAGGGCGTGATAATATGTGTAAATACAATATTTAATAAAGTATATCGAGTTTTATTCACTCAGTTTTGACTTCTACTGTTCGGTTGGCTGGTAGAAAATGTCTGGGCAATTAGTATGGGCAATTGCAGTGTTTTTGTCTTTTGTAAATTACTTTGTAAATGTGTTTATTAGTGCAGTCATAAGGCACCAAAGGTTAACTAAACTAATAACTATATGTACACAGCTATAGGTGCCCCGAATTATTTCTCAAAATCACAAATTGTGTCACCAATAGACCAATACTGCCGTAAAAAGCAACAAATATACAAGAAATTCCCTTGATTCAATTGGGATATCCTACAATATACACTGGATATTTTCAGGCACATTTTAGTGACATAAGAAAGTTAGATTTACCCTTAAAAGGCAGGTTACCCCTTGCAGAGGGTAAAATTGACTTTCACTGGATTTTCAATTCCTTAGTGTATACTACAAAAGTTACAATCAAAGGCCATTTTATTAAAAAGCCCGTTTCACCCCTGTTTCGATGAAAAATGAACTAACACTGGGTTTTCAATTCCTCGTGCATATCAGATTGGTAGTCCAGGGGGGATTTTTACCCCTTTTCTGAAGGTAAAATACCGTATACTCCTTTCTCAGAGTAAACTTGACTTTCCACAGTGAATGATATATCCCTTTCTCAAGGCAGTCTTTCACTGGGTACCCCTTATTAGGGGTTAATTTGACGTTTCACTATAAGTGATATGTCTGTCATACCACAGTAGGCGCGGCGCGGGGCGCAGGTTTGGGGGGTAGCGGGGGCGGGGTGCGGGGCGGCGCGCAACCCGCGGGGGATGGGGGAGGGTCTTTGCCGAGCCGCGCGCGCTGCGTCTCACGGAGGTTGTCTAGGAAGTCTGGAAAAAAAAACCATATTTGAAATTGGCGTCGCGAAGAGATTAAAAAACGGTAATTTTGTTTTAGTTTTAGAGTTTGTTTATAAGCTAAGCAAGGTATTACCAGTCTAACTAGTCAGAAAACTTAAATTCAGGCAATATTAGATATTGTTAGAAGATATTTATTAGAAACTAGCTGTTGCCCGCGACTTCGTACGCGTGTAGTACATTATTTTGTTCTATAATCAATAGTTTTCGCAGCGCACGCCAAAAACTATTTTGGGTTTTCTACCTTGGGTTACAATATTGCAATTTTCTTACGGATCCCTAGTTTTTTTGAAAATATATTGTAGCCTATACTGGTCACTGATAATGTAGCTTTCTATTCGTGAAAGAATTTTTGAAATCGGTCCAGTAGTTTCGGAGCCTATTCGTTACAAACAAACAAAAAAAACAAAAAATCCTTCCTCTTTATAATATTAGTATGATATCCCACAGGTAATCATAAAAAAAAACTTGCAGCCACTCCTGATTCAAACTCCTGAGATGGATATGCTGAGCCATGGTGACAGGTGATCAGCCCATCGCCCATATAGGTGGTCCATCATGTTGTGGAGGATCCCATCCCTTAGTCGAGTTTTACGACATGCTCGGGGGGGGCAGGCTGGGCACTGGGCAGTGTGTAGTTACCTGGGGGGTGGTGGTGGAGGGGGGCGCCGGGGCGGAGCGCGGCGCGCACGCGGCCCCCGCCCCCCGCGCTCGTACTGCGACTGCTGGTGGTACTGTTACTCTGAAATAATAAATACATTCTCATGATTGATGATTGATGAATGAGTTAAAATTTTGTGTTATTTTTATTTTATTTGAATCCAATTTGTAATTATTATTATTTAATTTTGTTTATGATGATGTTTTTTAATAAGGAACCTAATTTGTATATAATTCATTGTTTTTATTTTTTGTGTAAAATGTTAATTAGTGTAATTGGTTTTGTAATCGTACTAATTAATGAATAAATAAATAAAGTGAATGATACCGTTCATTAAAATACAGTCTAGATTACAAGGCGCCATCATACTAAGTTTGTTTTATAATTTCCTCCCATATCCTCCTATCACTCGTTATCTCAGTACTCACTATATAAAATAAATAAATAAATATTTGTGGACATTTCACACAGAGCCACCTAGCCCCAAACTAAGCAAAGCTTGTACCATGGGAACCAGATGGCTTATAGATTAATACTTTTTTTTGTAAACACATACTTATAATACATAATACTACAACACTCAGACCCGGGAGAAACATTTGCAGAACATACAAACATTTCTCCCGTAGCGAGGAATGTTTGTAACACTATTGACCATTGCGAGTTTGGCGTGCGACATACCTGTGTGTCGAGGTCGCGGTCGTCCTGCGTGCGCAGCGCGAGCTCGCAGAGCGAGTCGGCGTCCGAGTCGCGCTCCCCCGCGACCCGCGCGCCCTCGCTCATCTCCACCACTTGCAGCCGGCAGCCGTCCAGCTCCTGGGGACAACATTACCACATTTTACATGTCTATACTTACATAATATATCTGTGGAAAATAAGGTTTTGTTTTACATCCGTAGCATTATTAAATATGCGCAGGTAGATTCGTAGATTTGATATTGCGAAGCTTCGACCTTAGCGTCCTTGTGTAAGGCGTTTTCCATCTATAGTAGATGATTTTTACAGCGTCAGGAGCGTCAGTTTTAAATTTATTAACTGACGAATTATTAAGAATAGAGGAATCTACAGCTACACTTCTCTGCTGGACTGGGAGTGAAGAAAAAGCATAGAATGCGTCCAGTTGCTTCTCTCCCCGAGCATGTCGTAAAAGTCAACTAAAGGGATAGTCTCCTCTCCAACACGATGAGATACAATAAGCAAGTATTCTCAGGCAAGGTTGATGTCAGGCAGGCTAAAAAACCTTAGCCAAAACTCTTACAGCATGATCCAAAGATCATGCTGTGCCGACCCCACATAGTGGGATAAGCGCAGGAAGATGATGATGAGAGGAAGCTACAGAGCTGGTTGTGCATTCCGTTAGTCTCCGGTACTTCAAGGAGTTGTGCTGGCTGGGGGAGGGGGAGGGTTAGCAGGGGGATAATGCACAATACACCCCACCGCGGGACGTCAGTGCAGATCTTTGTTCCCCTAACATTCATTAGATTATTAATTGTATTATAATTTTGACTCTACACTACCTACTTACTTTAATTTATAATATTTTATTAGTATGTCAATTATAATAATGTTAAAATTTTGCACGCCTAGATAAGGCAGAGTGTATTGGATCCTTCTTGTGTGTGTCACCAATAACTATTGTACCTACATTCCTGCAAATAAATAATTATGATTATGATTAGAATTAGAGTGTGCTGCATCTGTGACATCTTTTTGACATGTAATTATGCAATAAATATACTTTGAGTTTGAGTTTGTGCGTACCTGCATGAGCGTGTCGGGGTGCAGGGGCACGCCGTCGCGCGCGGCGCGGCAGTGCCGCAGGCGGTACCGCGCGGCGACGCGGCGCAGCACGTGCTGCAGGCGCCGCGCCGCGCCGCACCGCACGCTCACGCAGCGCGGCGGCACCGCGTGCGCCAGCTCCAGCCGCACGACCGCGCGCCGCTCCACCACGGCCTCGCGACCGCCCAGCGCAGAGGACGGAGCTTGCAGGTCGATTGACGCCGATTCACCCTGAAATTAACAATAGAATATTAATTTGTGTTTTTCATATGTATGTTAGTTTTAAGGTATATATTTCTATGGGCCGTAGAATAAGTTTATAACATCTGCAACTTTTCTAATGTTGCCTGGAATAAAGTTATTATAATAATATTGGTGGACTCTCAAGCTAAGCAAAGCTTGTTCTGTGGAAATGGAAGCGCTCGTGGCGTAGCATGCTTAGGCGTTCTTGATTGAACGCTAAAGTTAGGACGATATGCGCAGTCACAAATTGGGATGAGTGACCGCAAGTGGCATTACGAGCTGAGAGCTTCCGTGCTTCGGAGGGCACGTTAAACAGTCGGTCACGGTTTTTTAAGTCATTAAGCCACGATGGAGGCCTTTAGGCGGCCTAAAAACTCCGTCACTAGAGTTGGCCACTAGCTCATACAAACATACATACTGTGGAAATCAGAAGGCTGGCAGAATACTCCTCATGTCAAATTCGTAAAACTTAAAAGAAGCTCAATGTATAGCAAAATAATCATCTGTTGCGGGAAATGACCCGTGAACCGCGTGTTCGACCACATGTTGTAAGTACAATATAAAGCAAAGATTTTTTCCTCTAAAACGCATAAACACAGTCATGTTCTAACAGCATAATTATCCAGACATTTTTCTCTCTTCCTTCTGAAAATTTCACTACGAATCGCGAAGGTTTTATCATGCGCCGACAATATGGGTCTTCGAGTGGGACCTACACGTCATAGGTGGAGCAAGCCAGGTTTCTCTGCAGCAGACAGTCCACCATCTATAGTAGCTGGGCAATACCACGGCATCTTCCATGGCGGCCGTGATGCTCTGAGTGGTATACCGTACCTGCGCGGGTTCCTTCCACATGACGTCATAGGTGGAGCAGGCCAGGTTCCTCCTCTGCAGCAGGCGGTCTACCAGCTGTCCCACGGTGACGGCACCTTCCACGTTCACGACTGACGTAGCGCCATCCGGCAGCATCACGCGGCAGAGGGAGGCCGGCTGACTTGACTTCACCACCTGAAACGAGCATTGGCTTCAAAATGCAATCTATTGTGAATAGTACCGTTGGAAGGGGGAGATCTAGGCGCAAGTACCTGGACGAAATCGGCGACGTTTTGGAATACGGCCAGGTCCAGAGTACCCTAAACCGGCGAGCATGCATGAGGAATGTAATGAGAGTGAATGAAGCGAAAGAAGTAAGTCAGGATCGTAGCAAATGGAGATCCGTGATCTCTGCCTACCCCTATGGAAGACAGGCGTGCTGTATGTATGTATTTAAAAAGATATTTTTACTAGCTACTTGCAGCGGTGTTTCAAAGTTCAATTCCAAATCCTTTCCATTTCAAAGGACTAATCGCAGGAAGGCAGAATGAAGAAATAAGTATTTAGATATTATCAAGCCCGTATGCCTAGTGGGGTGGGCAGAGACAAAAGTAAGAAAACTTACAGCCATATAGTACCCTCTCCAACATGATGGACCATCTATATGGGCGATGGGCTGATCACCTGTCACCATGGTTCACCATTATCCATCTTACTTTGAATTATTTTGATTACTGTGGCTTTGCCTATCCCATTAGGGATACGGGCGTGATAATATATATGTTTATGTAAACATATTGTTGAGTTTCCCAGTCCCACGTATGTATGAATACTTTAATTAATGTACTTACTGTTTATTTTGGTAAATAACGCAATGTACAAATATTTTGAATGCGGACATAAGGACAATGCTCTTATTTTCACCTATCATTTATAAAGACTTGTCATTGACTCTTTTATATCAACGAAAAAAGATGGTTACGGACCTATCAGTGCTTTTAGGGGTGGGCAGAGCTACAAGTCATAAGAAAACTTGCAGCCACTCCTGATTCAAAGTTCAAGATGGATATGGACCATGGTGACAGGTGATCAGCCATCGCCCATACAGATTACAGATGGTCCATCATGTTGGAGGATACTATCCCTAGTCGACTTTTACGACATGCTCGGGGAGAGAACGCATTCTATGTTTTTTCCTTACTCTCAGTCTAGCAGAGATGTAAAAAGGTTGATTATCACTAGAAATAATATTCCGAGAGTTATTAATGTCTTAGCGTGATTTTGGTTTCACAGGAAGTATTGTCAAAACTGGTAGTTTTTATTTATTATTATTATTAACGACTTAAAAGCCGGGACCGACACGCCCTCCGAAGCACGGAAGCGCTCAGCTCGTAATGCCGGTCACCCATCCCAACCGCGCACAACGTTGCTTAACTTCAACGATCAATCAAGAACGCCTTCATAGTTACGGTCTTTAAGTCGACCTGTTTTGCCTCAAACCTACACGATACTATATCCACACGAACAGTAGTAAATCACGTTTACATAAAAATTTCATATCTGTTAGAAGACACGGAGAAACTGTTTGTAGGTAAACATAAACAAAGCCTGTGCCAATATCACGCGCAAAAACCCTGCATCATTGTATGCTTTGCGCACATAATCAGCTAAGTCTGCAGTTTAGAGTAAATACGTTTGTATTCAAGGAGTAATTAAAAACACTGAGCTTTCTGTTACAATAATTACAGATATGGCGCAATCAAGGCACCAAATGTTGTGCAAGAAAGACTTTGATGCGGAAAGTGAATGGACGAAAACATTGAAATAATGATTATCTTACTTATATTATAAATGCGAAAGTTTGTGAGGATGTTTGGATGTTTGTCAAACGGCTACAAGGATTTGAATGAAACTTGGAATACTGGATTAACATATAGGCTATTTTTCATCAGGGTACCACGTGAGCGTAGCCGCGGGAGGCAGCTAGTGCTGCTATGAATTAAATAAAAACATAAAATAACACCCAACAGTCACATACATACACTAGGAATTCCTGTGTCGTTGGTATTAGAAACTACGAGTACCATGGTACCACAACACCCAAACCAGGATAAAATATTTGCAGAAAATGCAAACATTTCTCCCGCAGCGGGTATCGAACCCACGCCTCTTGCGTCTCTGCCGAGCAATCGCCCGCCACGCCACAAAGGCCGTCAAATAAATAAAGTGCTTTTAATACGTAGGTATTATGAATATTGAACATATTATTCATGTAATACTTATAATTCTGTTGGCGTTGTCGAGTTAAAGTAGATATGTAAAAAGAGGATTAAGAAGTATATGTTAAGATGGTTTGGTCATAGAGAGGATGAATTAGATGAGATTAACGAAAAAGGTGTATGAGGTAGTGTTAC
This sequence comes from Scotopteryx bipunctaria, assembly GCA_949320045.1. Lineage (NCBI taxonomy): Eukaryota > Metazoa > Arthropoda > Insecta > Lepidoptera > Geometridae > Scotopteryx > Scotopteryx bipunctaria. The sequence goes on along the minus strand of OX439459.1, from coordinate 1,307,743 downwards.
TTATCGATAGACTATCGACAGTTTAGGCAAATCCAATAGAATGGACAGTTTATCGACAGTATCGCCACGTGTTACTATTATCGATACTATCGATGGTTTTACGTCCAATAGTATCGATACTATTGTGATTTCTAACAGTTTAAACCAAAAACAATCGATACTATCGAATCGATATTTTCGATTGTTTTTTGTTAAAACTATTAGAAATAACAATAATATCGGTACTATCGATACTATTGGACGTAAAACTATCGATAGTATTGCCATTATCAATGGTATTGGTCATAAAGCGCTATCGATACTATTAACACGTGACTATACTTTCGATAGCACCATCGATATCCTGAATACTTTTCGAGGTCAACTATCGATATTGAAACTATCGATGGTTCCGCAACACTAGTATAAGGCGAGTGTGAATGATATCTAGAAACGAATTGGTGAAAGGAAAAAGGCCAGGTCATGATAGTACCTTAAACCGACGAGCATGCATGAAGAAGGCGATGAATGAAGCGAAAGAAGTATGTCAGGACTGTAGCAAATGAAGATCCGTAGTCACTGCCTACTCCTATGGGAAACAGGCGTTTTATGTGTGAATTCATCCATACTAATACTAATATTATAAATACGAAAATAACTCTGTCTGTCTGTTACCTTTTCACGCCTAAACTGCTGATCAGATTTTAATGAAACTTGGCAAGGAGATAGATTCCATCCCGGGGAAGAGCAAAGGCTACTTTTATCCTGTAAAACGACCCCAAAAAGGATGTAAAAGAATAGCCAGGATTACGCATAAGTTCTTCTTAGACATTAATTTATGACGAGACAGTTCATTTGAATTTGATTCGTAAATTATACAACTCCTGAAAGTTTTGATTCGTTTGGTGGTAATAGGCATCATAGTATCCTCTCCAACATGATGAGATACAATAAGCAAGTATTCCCAAGGAGGGTTGACGTCAGGCAGGCGGCCGGTCATAAAACCAAAAGAAATGATCCAAGGATCATGTTGTGCCGACCCCACATAGATTGGGATAAATATAAATAAAATATTAATAAATAAACATAAATATTTGTGGACATTGCACACAGCGCCATCTAGCCCCAAACTAAGCAAAGCCTGTACTATAGGAACCAGATGGCTGATAGAATACTTATATACTTTTTTTGTAAATACATACTTATAACACATAATGCTACAACACCCAGACCCGGAAGAAATGTTATATACTTACAAACATTTCTCCCATAGCGGGGATCGAACCCGCGCTTCTTGCGTCTCAGCCGAGTATTTGCCCGCCACACCACGGAGGTCGTCATAAAAAGTAATTGCAAACAACTATGCGTGTCCATAAACTTAAGTCTTACTTACTAATATTATAAAGAGGAAAGATTTTTTTGTTTGTAACGAATAGGCTCCGAAACTACTGGACCGATTTCAAAAATTCTTTCACCAATAGAAAGCTACATTATCAGGGTCCAGGATAGGCTATAATAATTTTTTAAAAAATTAGGGATCCGTAAGAAAATTGCAATATTGTAATCCAAGGTAGAAAACCCAAAATAGTTGTTGGCGTGCAGCTCCGAAACTACTGGACCAATTTCAAAAATTCTTTCACCAATAGAAAGCTACATTGTCAGGGTCCAGTATAGGCTATAATAAATTTTCAAAAAATTAGGGATCCGTAACAAAATTGCAATATTGTAATCCAAGGTAGAAAACCCAAAATAGTTTATAATATATTATAAGGGCAGGAAGATGATGATGATGAAGACAGTTCATTAATAGTGTGTGGTACTCACGTCTGTGACGGAGTGCAGCTGTCTCTCTCTGGAGGGCGGTCTCAGTCTCGCCAGGAACGAGGCGCCGCCGCTGCGCCGCCGCTCTGATGCATTGCTCACTGACTTCTTCAACTGGAACATACAAAACAGTTATAATCTTACTTCCTTTTACCATCTATAGTAGATGATTCATACAGCGTCAGGAGGCAACTTTTGCCTTCACTAACGGGACGCTGTAGTGCCCGGCACGAATTAAGATGGAGTAGGCTTGCCCAGCACCTATTCCATCTTCTAGGCTTAGTCGGCCTTGTCCACAGGAAAGACATGGTCAATACGTGCGGAGCTGAACTAAGCCGCGGGTTTACTCACGATGTTTCCCTTCACCGTTTGAGAGTGTACATAAATTTTTCGCACAGAAAAATCCATTGGTACACGACCGGATTTGAACCCGCCACCTTGGGATCGGAAGGCGGGGTCACTACCAACTAGACCACCAGTGCTCTTTAGAAGCTGGTTAGAACTAGTGATATTATTATTGGTAGTACAACATACACTGTTGTTGGCTGTCTCCTGGCGCGCGTAGGGCGGCGGCAGACCGCGAAGGTCGGCGCGCGCGCACTCCGCGTGAGTCGGCGAACGCAGGAAACGAGGGTAGCTGTCAAACTTCATCACGTTGAAGATCTGCTTCTGGGCCTAGGACAAACACAAATCAATGTACAATTTAGTTCCGCCGTCTCCCTTCTTCCTTCGGACTTCCAGATACCCGGAAAGGCGCCATCTGTACATGGTTGACATATCGTACTAAGCGTCTGAGTCCACATTTTTATACGCACTGCAAAAATTTGGAACTCTCTGCCGGGGTCTGTATTTCTTGAAAGGTATAATATGGGTGTCCTTAAATCGAGAATCAATAGGTTTCTTCTAGGTAAGCGTGCTTCATCTTAGACCACACTGTTACTTAACATCAGGTAGAGTGTGCTCAAACGCAAACCTAATTCAGATAAAAAAAAAACAATGTATGTTTGTAAGTACTATGTATGTAGAAGCGCTCGTGGCGTAGCTTGCTTAGGCGTTCTTGATTGATCGTTAAAGTTAAGCAACGATATACGCGGTCACAAATTGGGGTGGGTGACCGCAAGTGGCATTACGAGCTGAGCGCTTCCGTGCTTCGGAGGGCACGTTAAACAGTCGGTCCCGGCTTTTAAGTCGTTAAGCCATGACGGAGGTATTTAGGCGGTCAAAAAACTCCGTCACTAGAGTTGAAGAGAAACTCCGAGCATAGCACCTTCCATAGCTCGCTGAGCGACTTTGAACTAGTTGACTAGCCTGTGTTGATTTTACAAGTTAGTCGCTTACATAGTTCTGACCTTCCAAGATTCCCTGTGTCGTGATAATCAGAAAGAACGAGTACCATGGCACCAGATCACCAAAACCCAGCAGAAATATTTGCAGCACATTTAAAAATCACCTCGCCTTTCTCACGTCCAAAGCCTAGACAATCTCCGTTCTTAAAGCACTTCAATATTAAAATCTTGTAAGTTGTAAATTATCTGAAGTGCCTGATAAAGGCCAGATTTACTGCCTCGCCCTACGTCTTAGGAACAAGGTGACATAATGTCAGTTGATGTCAGTCTTATCAAGTTGCGACTGTGTGAAATAGCAGCGGGTAACACGTGGCACACCGCATGCTAGTTATCTCTTAAGTCTCTTAAATCGCTGATTCGTGCCAAGTCAGATGATTTCCATTTGGAATAGATTTAGTTTGAGACTTGAAATAGCACAAAGGGCTTCCCGAAGTGGGTTCCACGGAACCTAGGGATTCAGTATACTCATCAGGGTTCCATCACAATTATTTATTATTAATAAAACAGTGAAACAGTTTTATTCTTCACATTAAAATTTTAAGTTAAGATCAATGTGTTTCAGTTATCTACACTAATATTATAAAGAGGAAAGATTTTTTGTTTGTTTTTACGTTTGTAACGAATAGGCTCAAAAACATAGAATGCGTCCAGCTGCTTCTCTCCCCGAGCATGTCGTAAAAGTCGACTAAGGGATAGTATCCTCCAACATGATGAGATATAATAAGGAAGTATTCCCAAGGAGGGTTGACGTCAGGCAGGCGGCCGGTCATAAAACACCTTAGCCAAAACTCTTACAGCATGATCCAAGGATCATGCTGTGCCGACCCCACATAGAGTGGGATAAGGGCAGGAAGATGATGATGGAATAGGTAGGTACCTGCGCAAACAGGTCCGCTGGCGGCGGGTGCTGGCAGAGCAGCAGGGCGGCGTGGCGGCGCGCAGCCGCGTCCACGTTGACGGCCTCGTCGGCGCCGGCCGCGAGGTGCCGCGACCAGATCTCGCCGGCCAGCGCCGCGCGACCCGCCGCGTCCGCCTCGCGGTACTGCTCGCACGAGAACCAGAAACTGTAAATGATACTTTACATTAGAACTTTACTTCTCTGCTGGACTGGGAGTAACGTCAATGTAACGTCTGAATATATTCGTAATAGATAAAGCCTTGGAATCTGAAATAGCATAGGCTACGGATACCATGAAGGGTGGGGTTTGAAAAAGAGTTCTTACTGTATGTTCTCGGCCGCGAACTCCTTGGCTAGGAAGTGCGCGAAGGCGGCGGCTCCCGAGGGGTCAGCCAGGAGGTGCTCCAGGCCGAGCGACCAGCGCGCCACGTTGGAACTGCCCCCGCTACTCGACACTGGACTTGACCCTTCACTCATTTGCTGGAAGAGAAAGCTGATGGGTGTAGGCTTGGACTATCATTGCTCAAGTTTATTGGGCAATTCACATTAGAAAAATTGGACAATCTATGATAGTATCATCTTAATTCGTCCCGGGCACTACAGCATCCCGTTTGTAAAGGTAAAAGTTGCCTCCTGATGCTGTATAAATCATCTACTATAGATGGTAAAAGGCCTTAGTAGTTTTATGATAGTATAGGGAAAGAAAATGGTCTGTTTGAATGCACAAAAGGAGCATCTTTAAGTGCACTAGAATAGTTATTCAATGTGAACACTAGTTTAACAAACTATTTTGTCACTAAGCTAAACAGTAAGTAAGTACTTAAGTTAAACTTTAGGGCTAAAAAAATTGAGTGTGAGGCATCGCCTTGCCTTGGGAATACCAGTATTACACACAGGTATTACAGGTTACAGCTGAAAATCAGCGTAGGTTGTAAGTTTTTCTTACTTCCAACACATGCTGAGCTGGACGTCTTTTTGGCACCCACACTTTTAGTTAAGTAGTATTTAAGTTAGTTTAAGGTTATTGTGTGCTAAATAAACGTTTCATTCATTTATTAATTCATTCAGTATTGAACAGATCAATGTCCAATAACTTGACAAAATTATATTCATCGCTTGATAGTTACCTTGTTATACATGTTGCGATGGTCGTGGTGCCGGTAGGAGCTGCCGGCGCCGCTGCCGGTCGTCCACCGCCGGAACGGAGACGACTGCTCGCTCTGCGGACAGACAGACAAACAAACATTAATCTTGAAAAAACAACCAGAGATATTCGATGAAGAAATAATCAAAAGAGTAAAACAATTTTATGAAATTAACATTTTTGTCTCCAGTTTGACGACCTCGATGGCGTTGCGGGCGAGTGCTCGGCTAAGATGCAAGAGGTGCGGGTTCGATTCCCGCTACAGGAGAAATGTTTGTCTGAAAATATTTCTTTCGGGTCTGGGTATAGTATTATAAGTATGTATTTACAAAATAAGTAATCTATCAGCCATCTGGTGCCCATAGTACAAGCTTTGCTTAGAAACATTTGATTGAAACATTAATGTTAGTACATCATCAATGTTATGATGATTAAGCTTTTATCGTATCGGCTTTTGAATGAATAAAACGTGTTCAAATTTCCGAGTATTTATCAACGAATTGATTGTTATTATATTAATCACTTCGCATTAATTTAAAACAGGCTAAATCTAAACAATGATCCATGGAAAACACTGTTCAACGCAGAAGCCAACCGCAAAAGATATACGAACAAATATTTTTAAATGAATCATCAACATTTAATGGCCAATAAGCAACATACATAATAATCTTATAACCTGTCTCCCATAGGGATCTCCATTTGCTACGGCCCTGACGTACTACTTATTCCATTGATAGAGAACATACCACAATTCATGATATCCTTGAACTTATTCAGACAATAATCAAATATACATGACATGAATTCATAGAGATACGAAATAAATGTAGATTCTGTGTGTTGATACATGTCGGAAACATAAAAATTTGATGGACAGCGTGTTTGTCTGGAAAATGCCACACCGAATTACGATTCCGACTGCTCTAAAGGACATACTGTCATAATTACTTAGAAAAACGCATACAAAATACTTATATTTGAACGTATATTGTGTGCTAGGTATCAATATTTTTAAATCACGGAACTTCTTCATAGTATTTCAATTACAAGTTTTGCTTAGTTTGGGGCTAGATGGCGCTGTGTGAAATGTCCACAAATATTTATTAATATTATTATTTTTTAATTTAACACTTCCGTACGTGTTCAAAACATCACTATTACCTGATCCTGATCAGAGTCACTGGTATACCATAGAACCATCTTCACCGACAATCACAAGCACATAACTAACACTGCATTTAATGAAACTCATTCAATGTCATCTGAATTGAACTAAATTGATATCCTAGATGCACTGGAACACCCTAGAGAAACTCTCGACGAAGCATCCGAGTCACAAAACAATAAAGACAGACAAGAATTTACTTTATAATTAGTGCCAATGATTCACAAATGAGAATAAAATGAACAGGATAGTTCGGTTAGAAGCGTAAGGCGCGACTGGATGTATGGAAGTCCCTACGTCCGCCCATTACCTCACGCACACAATGCGAAATTAGAATAACAATAATACACAGCAAACAATACCATTTCCGTCGGCATTGTGCCACAAGTTATTCAAAACTGTAAGGGTTTTCAGAAGTTATGCAGTTCTGGATGAGGAAAAGTTGTAAGAATTATGAAAAAACTAGCTGCCGCCCGCGGCTTCGCTAGCGTGGTGCCCGGATAAAAAATAGCCTATATGTTAATCCAGTACATGTACTATGTATATTCCAAGTTTCATTCAAATCCGTCCAGCCGTTTAGGCCTGAAAGAGTAATCAAACATCCATAATCAAACATTCCCGCACGGCTCACCTCATGGAAGTCTAATAGAGGAAAACGATCGTCCACAAAGAGTAGCGCAGGTGTCGCGCGACACATAACATTCTCAATTCGCATTGAGCGCCATAACAAGACACTTATCGCTTCTGGCTATCGTCCAGACACTCGGTTCTCGGAGGCACATTGTTATGGCAACAGGGACAGCCCTTGCGTTTATGAAGCTTCATACTAATATTATAAAGAGGAAAGATTTTTTGTTTGTTTGTAACGAATAGGCTCGGAAACTACTGGACCGATTTCAAAAATTCTTTCACCAATAGAAAGCTACATTATCAGGGAACAAAGGATTATTTAGTATATAACGATTAGGTAAATAAAATATGATAAAATACTAAGACTTAGCTCAGCCACCTTTGCACTGTTTATGAGGATAACAGAAAAGGTGAAAGTAATTAATTTGAAAGACGTAGCAACGAAGAAAAAATGATAATCTATGAATTAGAAAAGTACTTAGAATTTTACTAGCGACTTGTGTAATTTTATTTACATATTATATAAATAAACGTTCCGTGAAAAATATCTAACTAATGGTGAAAACCGTATCAAAGGAGGAGTTAGCGGATATGCAGACAGACTCTGTTTTATACTATGTAGAGATGAACAATATGCACACATTTAATGAATGACTCACATTGATAATGCACGGAATGCACTTCCAATTGTCTATCAATATTGATTGATTGTATATAACTCACAATATCAATTAGTTATGTAACAGTAGGCATAATAATTACATTTGTAATACAATACTATACTTACATATACTAGGTCCATCATAATAACACAATCAATGGAACATATCTGCATTAACACACGTAATGTATAAATTTTGTATAACTATGATTGATGAAGTGAGATCCCTGTTCGTAGATATAATAAAGAAAATGTCTTTTAAACTAACTTTTTCCTCAAAACAAATTGTTATAAAATAACTCGTCTTGTGTTAATAAAACTTTTGCTTAGACGTTCTTGATTGATCGTTGAAGTTAGGCAACGTTGTGCGCGGTCACAATTGGGATGGGTGTGGCAAGTGGCATTACGAGCTGAGCGCTTCCGTGCTTCGGAGGGCATGTTACATTGTCGGTCCCGGCTTTTAAGCCATGACGGAGGCTTTTAGGCGGCCTAAAAACTCCGTCACAAGAGTTGGCCACTAGCTCATATGAACTTACTTACTTACTTTTTTACCTTTTGGTTGCTGTTATTATCAACGTTTATGCCATTGTTATTTATAATGGATGCCAGTGATTATAACACAACATGCTATATCCAGGTAGTACAGTGCAACTGTGCAAATACTAGTCTAGAAGCTCCTACGCATATAATCCTCTCTATTGTGTCCGTATCTATGATAATCGGTACGTTATTGCAAACGTAATTTTGCCTTTCTGAAACCCCCATGACACCCGATACATACAATACAACACGTCTGTGTCCCATAGGGGTAGGCAGAGATCACGGATTTCTATTTGCTACGATTCTGACATACTTCTTTCACTCTCATTACATTCCTCATGCATGCTCGTCAGTTAAGGGTACTAAACCTGACCCTTTTCTTAAACGTCGCCGATTTAGTACAGGTACGCGCGCCAAGGTCTTCCCCTTTCAACGGTACCATTCACATCGATAACAACCTATGTATTAGTCTTTTTGCCGAAAAACAATCAAGATAAAAAGTATTCTGAAATCGATACAATGCAATGTATATTCTAACAGTAAAAAAACTAACTAAGGTCTTTTACCATCTATAATAGATGATTTATACAGCGTCAGGACGCAACTTTTACCACGACCGGGTTTGAACCCACGACCTTAGGATCGGAAGACGGGGTCACTACCACCTAGACCACCAGTGCTCTCTAACTCTAACAGTAAAATATAATATTTTATAGAACCACAGCATTTTAATTAGCATAATACGATTTTGATACAATCGTTTTGGACGCTTTTCACAGCCTTAGAATTTCCAAAATCCCTATCTTACTGCACTTCTACACTATAAAACTTAGATTAGATTAGCTTAAGGTTGTGCGTTGGTTGTCAATCAGCTTCACAAGAGTCTTATATATTTACATAATGACAAAATAAGCATCATCAAAGCATGATCTACGCAATTCAGATGAATATCAATTTAATGGAAAACGACGAATGAGACAGTTAGTGCTGTCACCTTCAAATCTCCTGAAATGGAGTGGGCCGACTATTAGTTGCATATTCGGACAAATTCGGTTTTCATACAAAGCACGAAGTTTGCCGAGGCGCACAATATTTGTGGTTGTACTACTATAAATTAAACGTAGATTTTTGACGTGTCCAAGGATTGTTTTTAAATTTTAATTTTACTTTTTCTTATCTTTATTTTTCATGTAACTACATAGTTATAATTTTACATGCCTTTCATTAGCATAATATATTAGTGTAAGTTATGTACACTATTTGTTCTATATATCGGAAATATATACATATTATGTGATTGTGTTTTTTGAAAAAGTGGATTTGACGATGTATGTTTATGCCTCAATCACGCCTAAACGACTGAACGGATTTAAATGAAACTTGGAATATACATAATACTTGTGCTGGATTAACATATAGGGTACTTTTTATCCGGGTACAACGAGAGCGAAGCCACAGACGGCAGCTAGTAAATAAATAAATAAAAGGTCCTTTTATGCCATTTTATGGAATAAAGTACTTTTGATTTTGATTTTCACATACATATAACATCATGCCTGTTCAAATAGGGATAGGCAGAAACCACGGATCTCCAATTGATACGGTCCTGACACACCTATTTCGGTTCATTCATTCTCATCACATTATTCATGTATGCGTCGGTAATCTTGACCTGGTCTTATTTTAAAACGTCCGATTGTGTAAACACACATAAAAAATGTACACGGTACTTACAAGCTTCAAAATCTTCCCGACGAATCTATCTAGCGCGTCTGTCGGCATTGCTAAATCATTGACCGTCGGTAACTGTCACTCAAGATATTTTTTAATTTAATTTTAAATTGAAGATTTGGAAAACGCGTCTGTCCCGTTCGAGAGCCGCGCGTTAACTGATGGAAATGCAAATGCGCAGGAACGCCTGCTATCTTAAGATAACAAAGGGAGTGTACTAGCCGGATGAAAGGTGTAGGTGTTTAATTGGTTATTTTATCAGTTGCTATCAGATGACATGGACCAAGAACGTGGAAGCCTTCACAAAGTTCAGATTATGATCGGTTTTATGATCGGTATCCACTTATATAGCAGATGTGGACGTCAATCATGTTTTAAGTTACGTAACCTACGTTTTTTTACTGATATAAACAATCAATCCTAGGTTATTTTTGAATCTACTTTGCGTCAGAATCATTGTTATAATTTTATCTGACCAAAATGAAATGATGTCATCAAGTGATGATGGTATAAAACTATGTACGACACGAAGAATATAAAGATTAATAGGCACAAAAGAGGAATCATCAAAACTAAAGTGTAAAATGCATTAGCGTAAATTTACGAAGCTCCCACGTTCGGATGCCGAAAGAAAGGTGAAAAGACAAGCCTAAATCATGCAGAAAGAGTTACGACGTTTTGTTCTTACAATTTGTGGCGAAGACAAATGTTAGAGAAAATACATCAGGTCCGTTGACCTTGGTTGTTTTTTTAATATTCTCTATCACATCGAGCAAATCGATTCATTAGATAACTTATATAGTATATGGGAAAAAGGTTAATGAAAATATGAATGTATTGTTTGAGAGAGGACATGAGTCTGAGGCGCCTGCCTGACGTCTACCCTCCTTGGGAATACTTGCTTATTGTATCTCATCATGTTGGAGGATACTATCCCTTAGTCAACTTTTACGACATGCTCGGGGAGAGAAGCAGCTGGACGCATTCTATGTTTCATATTCTGTCATCAACTAAAAATAGACCTAGTTAATAGCCTAAATAACTTAATTCAGTACGACCTCTTTGCCCACTTTATTTACAAAACTGGACTAAAACAAATCCCAGCCGTAACGAGGAAGTTCTCTCATAGAACTAGATCTGGGTGACTAATGGGGCTTCCAGCGAGCTAGTAGTGCGTTCAACTCCGGACTGGGTCACAGCCAGATCACAAGGATGCTCTATCGGCTAATTGGGTGCACATGTTTGTAATTTCGTATCGAACACAAACACATTAGCTTCCTAGTTTAATCCGGGTTGCTCTAAAATACTCTAAATAGACAACTAGACGAGTATAGATTACTTCTTTAACTATAACATTTAGTTTGTGGCCAACTCTAGTGACGGAGTTTTTAGGCTGCCTAAAGGCCTCCGTCATGGCTTAACGACTTAAAAGCCGGGACCGACTGTTTAACGTGCACTCCGTAGCATGGAAGCGCTCAGCTCGTAATGCCACTTGCGGTCACCCATCCCAATTTGAGACCGCGCATATAGTTGCTTAACTTTAACGATCAATCAAGAACGCCTAAGCAATCTACGCCACGAGCGCTTCAATAACAATAACAGGTAGGGGGGACGTATGTAGCCAAATATCTACCTACGTTCTTATTTTGACTATATTGTATGCTTCTTTTTTTCTTTTATCGTTTCTGTCATTTCTGTGCTTGTGTCTTGTGTGCCAATCTATCTAACATTACGAAGCGGTAACAGAAGGGACATTTTGCGAAAGGTATGGGACCTTTTGAGAAAGGGACCGTTTGCACAGAAAACGTTTTGCGAGTGGGACCTTATGCGCCCTAACAAAAAAACATGTACATTTTATGTATATTTATGTAGATATATTTTACATATAGATGTATATTTTTGTTGACACATCGACTTCAAATGTTATAGCAAAATATTATCACGACTTTAGTTAATGTGGGAAAATTTACAACATGCTATATAGTATATTATTAATTGCTTTATTTCGGCAATCCTTTGATACTGTCCTATAATGACAATTATTATACACACATCCATATTTCATACATTGATAAATTGTATGAATGAATCAGTAGTACTGGTTTTGAGAATTCAAATGTGACTGACTGAATAGACATTTACGATTTACGAGGATAGGTTAATAATATACAAGAGCTTATAAAAAAAGAAAATATACATTTGGCAAAACATCAAGAATTTACGAGTTGAACAAAAACAGAATATCTTAATGTTGAGCTGGCAATATTTAAACTTACCGTTATCTCGAATCGGATGATCACCATTACAATAGCATGGGGAACAATAGATAAAGTAGTTCATGTCAAACATATATTTATTTCTATAAATAGCGGAGACAGAAATAGAGCGCGCTGTCAAGTAGCAATTGAGATAAATCGCGATAAAAACTCTGATTTCTATTTATGCTACTGGTATTTGTTTAGGTGTGTCTGATTACTGACGGAGCGGGAGAAATCTCTGAGGTTTACACAGTACTTAGATAACTAGTTCGGGGACTTACACTGTTTTTCATTTGCGTGGTTTTGACACGCAAAATTTGCAATGAATTAAACTCCAAAAAAAACTAAGGCTTTTTTTATAGTAGATGATTTATACAGCGTCAGGTGGTAACTTTTACCTTCACAAATGGGATACTGTAGTGCCCGGGACGAATTGAGATGGAGTAGGTTTGCCCAGCAACTATTCCATCCTCTCAGCTTAGTCGGCCTTGTCCACAGGAAAGACATGGTCAATACGTGCGGAGCTGACTAAGCGGGTTTCCTCACAATGTTTTTCTTCACCGTTTGAGTGAACTAGTATGGCGCACATAAATTTTTCGCACAGAAAAATCCATTGGTACACGACCGGATTTGGACCCGCGTCCTTAGGATCGGAAGGCGGGGTCACTATTAACTAGACCACCAGTGCTCTCAACTAAGCTAGAAAACTCGAAGCTAGTATGATAATGACACAAGTAGTGAAACGCGCCGAGACTCTGCATTGAGTTTTTTCATACGAACTTCATCATCTGCGTCTTCTAGGATTTGAATTTCGGGAATTCATTTCTTAGTGCATCCCTAGACCATAAAAGGAATATATCCTTCAAGTTTCATGTTCCTAGGTTATTTACTTCTTATTTATTTCTTTGAATGTCACCTACAAGAAGTATCACAAGATATGGTTCGATAAAGAAATCACGTTGCAAGACACTGTTCGTTTAATTGTCAAGTAGCGACTGCGTCTACCGCGTGGTTTAGTCACGTAAGAATAGTTAAATAGCCTATAGCAGGCATAGTGCTATTTTCTAAGATGTTTTTTTATCGGTTCAGTACATACATAAGTACATAGATAGATAGATTAACTCTTTATTATGTATAACAAATAAAACGAAAAGAAAAAACAAAAAAACTTATGTACTAAAAAAAAACAAAAATAAATATACATAAACGGCGGTCTTATTGCTAAGAGCAATTTCTTCCAGACAACCTTGGGATGGAGAGGATAGAAAAGAAGAATGGGCGATGGTGTTATCATCGCTAAATAAATAAATATAATAGTTACATCATCATCATCATCACCTCCCTGCCCTTATCCCACTTATGTGGGGTCGGCACAATATGTGTTTTTCTTCCACTTCCCCCTATCAGCCGACATAATTAATACATACATATATATTATCATAAGAATCATATGAAAACTTTCAGCCACTCCGGATTCAAAATCTCAAGATGGATATGGTGAACCATGGTGACAGGTGATCAGCCCATCGCTCATATATGGTCCATCATGTTGGAGAGAATACTATCCCTTTGTCGAATTTTACGACATGCTCGGGAAGAGAAGCAGCTGGACGCATTCTATGCTTTTTTTTACTCCCAGTGCAACAGATTAGTTCGGTCATTTGTTTCTGATATTACCCCAAACAAACAAATTACAAAACCTCTTATAATAACAGAGTAGATAACTTCTAATTTGCGTCTCTGACTAAGTCAAGGGCAACGCTCGGGTGTTATACGGCCTACCTTAGATAGGCTGATATGTAACACTATAAATATAAATAATACATATAACAAATAACACCCGACGGACGATAACTTCGTTCTGACCACACTAGGAATCCCTGTAGTGTACTCATAGATACACAAGTACCTATTTTTTACTTAAAAAAAGGTCTCAATCTAGTTAAACAAAATAGTAAACAGTTACAGCAATAAACATTATTCTATTTTCTATAAGTAAGGCCTTTAACCATCTATAGTAGATGATTTATACAGCGTCAGGAGGCAACTTTTTACCTTCACAATCGGGACGCTGTAGTGCCCGGGACGAATTAAGATGGAGTAGGCTTGCCCAGCACCTATTCCATCCTCTCAGCTTAGTCGGCCTCATTTTCTATAGATGTATGTATGTTCGTATGAGCTAGTGGCCGACTCTAGTGACGGAGTTTTTTTTAGGCCGCCTAAAGGCCTCCGTCATGGCTTAACGACTTAAAAGCCGGGACCGACAATTTAATGTACCTTCCGAAGCACGGAAGCGCTCAGCTCGTAATGCCACTTGCAGTCACCCATCCCAATTGTGACCGCGCTCAACCGTGCTTAACTTTAAAGAACGTCTAAGCAAGCTAGGCAACGAGCGCTTCATATTATGTGATAGTAATACATCACATTTTCTCAAAAATCTTCAATCCACATATGAAATCTTAATTTGAAGTTGTGTTTGATAATGCACTAAGGTTTTAGTTCTATTAGTGAGATGTGAAAAGTAATTTCACTGTGACCAAAAGGTAGATTAGATAGCGTTTTTCCGAGAAAAGATAATAATGCGCGTTTCATTGTCCAATTAACACTTTTATGTCAATAAGATGTTTTTAATGTTCTACTTAACAGTCGCATTGTTTGCTTTCTTTGTTGGGACGTATTGCCTTCTTAATAATGTCAAGGTAATTATTTTACAAGTTGACCATTATAGTGGCTCAGATACATCTTACTTATATTATAAATGCGAAAGTTTGTGAGTTCGGATGTTTGTGCCTCAATCGCGCCTAAACGGCTGAACGGATTTGAATGAAACTGGATTAACATATAGGCTATTTTTTGTCCGGGTACCATGCGAGCGAAGCCGCGGGCGGCAGCCAGTTTGTATAAATATTACAGATACATATTATCACGCCTATATCCCAAATGGGTTGGGCAGAGGCACAAGTAATCATAAGAAAACTTGCAGCCACTCCTGATTGTGAAGTCCTAAGATGGATATGGTGAACCATGGTGACAGGTGATCAGCCCATCGCCCATGTAGATGATCCATCAGGTTGGAGGATACTATCCCTTAGACTAGACTTTTACGCCATGCTCCGTGAGAGAAGCAGCTGGACACATTCTATGTTTTTCCTTTATTCTTAAATGTTAAATTCAGTTTTCATTACATAAAAGCATCAAGTTTGCCTCCCAAGTAAACTCCAATTATAGTAATTGCGGATAAAAATAAAAGTTACAACACAAATATTCTTCGAAGTTGACTAAACAGCTGACTAATATAAAAATTCACTCACAATACAAATTCAAAGCACACAACGACCGAATAGGGAGCTGAAATCTCTCAGATTTCTTACCTTCGGTTTAAGAAGTGCACATCAAAGAAAACTTTCACTCAAAGTGTGGAGTACACAATAGCTACGAGTACAATCATAACGAGTTGTACAAAAGCCTCGGAGGCTTTGGTTCCGATGGTGCCGTCTCGGCGCTTACCGAACAACTGAACTCACAATGGCCAACTTCTACGGTAGCTGAGTTCCCACACAATTTTGTTCGAGACAATAAGGGAATAATTAAACACAAATAGATTTAATTGTGGGTAAAGTTTTGATCGGTTGTGCGTGACTGATACTATAAAATGCTACTGTTTCTGGATGAGTCTCATGGGAATGATAGTGATTCCTGTTATATATTTAAACAACATATCTTTTTAAACCCATGTCGGTAAATAAATTGTTATCTATAACAAAAACAGGTCTTTAAGTAACCTTATCTAAAATAGATAATAATAACAAAATGAAAAAAAACTCCAACGAAATCGGTTCAGTAGTTATTGAGTTTCAGAGGTGCAAAAAACTATGCTAGCCACTGCAGCGCCCTCTAGTGAGCTATGGCCGTAAAACATATTTAAGAACCTTCCCTGAAATGATACCAATAAAATGCAATAAACCGCATCGAAATCGGTTCTGTAGTTATTGAGGGAAATGGTAACAGACAAACAAACAAATAAATAAATAGATAAACATAGAATCTCTTAGGCCAAACGCATATACCTTCTCCGTTCCGTCGTGGGTAAAATATAACAGCTAACAGACACATATAGTTCTGATCTGATACAACAGTAGGATTCCATGTCGTGTATCAGAAATTAAAAATACCATGGTACCACAATAAAAAGATCAGAATCGATAACGCACCTTTTACCTTACAAAGGTAATAACTAGATCTGATGGCCGACTGTGGTACACGAAATGAGCCTTTGAGGCACACTTTAAATCCTTTCACCACACTGGTTCGAAATAACTAGTGACACGAGTAGATAGATAGAGGTCTGCAGGTGGTCTGATTCGCTCTTCGTCTTCGGTGATCTAAAAGTTGATATACAAGTGAGCGTGACCTTTTATATTCCGCAAAGAAAGCTGAAATCACGGAAATTAAATCAGTTTAGTAAAATTTGCTGAATCGATTTGCTCGTTCCATTTCCAACAATTCGAACTGAACGCTGATAAGAGAAACCCAACAAGCGAATCTAAAGAGTTTATAACGTTTTCAGGTCAGCTGACTTCACGTACGACTGCTTTAGTTGTTTTGCTCTAGAACTTATGTAATATGACGCTAGTAAGTATATAGCCAATGAGTAATATCAACGCCACAAACCACACAAGATACGCACAGATTACGACCAGCTTAAGGGTTATCAGCGACCCACGCGCCCGCCTACGTACTATACCTATTTGTATGCTCATCCACATCGCCTTAATCTAAGCCTAGACTTTAGTAAACAAATTAAATCTAGCCCTTAGCCATTGTAAGGCTTATCCACATGTTACTAAAAAACTAAGGCCTTTAACCATCTATAGTAGATGATTTTTACAGCGTCAGGAGGTAACTTTTTACCTTTACAAACGAGACGTTGTAGTGCCTGGGACGAATTAAGATGGAGTAGGCTTGCCCAGCACCTATACCATCCTCTCAGCTTAGTCGGCCTTGTCCACAGGAAAGACATGGTCAATACGTGCGGAGCTGACTAAGTCGCGGGTTTCCTCACGATGTTTTCCTTCACCGTTTGAGAGTACTGGTATAGCGCACATAATTTTTTCGCACAGAAAAATCCATTGGTACACGACCGGATTTGAACCCACTTCCTTAGGATCGGAAGGCGGGGTCACTACCAACTAGACCACCAGTGCTCTCCACATGTTACTACAGTTCTGTATATTAATTCATGGCTTAAATAATTGATCAAAGTCTTTACGGAATACTGGAGTACGTAATCAATTCCAATGTCCTTGGGCAGTCGTTTCATAGACGTTGACTAGGCCTCAGAATTATATATCAGGGACCAGCATAGTTAAATTACCTATAAATTAAGAAACACTTTTGGTAAATGGTAAAGTCGAATTAATTACGAAATGATGTTAACGATACGTGTCACATTTTCTTACAAATGTTTGAGGATGAGAATGATTATAAATTTAAACAAATAAATAAAGAATAAAACAACACAGTCACATATTTTATATAGTTCTGACCCCACACTAGGATTCCATGTCGTGGGTATAAGAAACTACGAATACCATGGTACCATAACACCCAGACCCGAAAGAAATGTTTGCAGAATTTTTCTTCCGCAGCAGGAATCGAACCCGCGCCTCTTACGTCTCAGCCGAGCAATCGCCCGCCACGCCAGTGGCGTGACGCCACTGAGGTCGTCAAAGTGAATTTTCCGATCTTTTGATTGTTTTGTTCCAAACAAAGCTTATTCGTGGTATTGACCAAACTGGCATATTATGTAGAATAGACTAGTAGAGTTCTTTAAGCCTTAAAGAGTGCAGGAAGAAATGCCGAAACTTTCCGATAATTCGATGGCAGAGTTCCGCTCCACAAACACAGATACCAACATGAGATTCGGACATTGAAACAAATATTTACTTTCCGCGGTTTGGGATGTTTTCATTGGCAGCAATGAGCCCGGTGTTTACTCGAACAGCTGATGAAGCTGACAATGAACTGAGAAATAGCACGTTCAAGGGTGGCGTCTCAGGGCCCGGTACGATAATGCGGCTGACGTAAGACTATACTTTCCGTAGTATTTATGTCTGTGTCTCAAGTCTCAGCTTGAAGACATAAGCGGAGATCTATGGAGCGCACTTACACTTAGCTTAGACTTAACTCGAGTAAAACATTGTAAAATAACTGTATAAATAAACTAAGGCCTTTTACCATTAGTAGATGATTTGTACAGCATCAGGAGGCAACTTTTACCTGTTGGTTTGTTGGTTTCCTCACGATGTTTTCCTTCACCGTTTGAGAGTACTGCTATAGCGCACATAAATTTTTCGCACAGAAAAATCCATTGGTACACGACCGACCCACGACCTTAGGATCGGAAGGCGGGGTCAGGGTCACTACCAGGTACACTAGAACACCAGTGCTCTCAAAAAAACTATAGATAAAAAAACTATAGATGTCTTTCATTGTTTGGTTGTATTGTATTTTCATGGTTTTAATGTACAAACAAATAATCATTTACCTATCACATTTACATACCAACCATCAACAGAATTAGGTCTAGAAGTTAACACTTGTTTCAGTTGATAACACTATGAAGACTTTTGCTTCCTGAATGCAACCTCTGCTATAATGCAGCCCTAAAAATGACCTACATTCTTGGCCCAGCTTTTAGTGAAATAACCAAAGCGTAGATGAATTAAATTGCACCTCTATTTGGCCCCTTTGTATATTATCGGAAAATATGTATATGAGAACTGTTAACTGTTGGTACTGTAAAAATAATTAGCGAGAGTTATTTGTTTAAGTGTCACCGACCGCAGGTAGCGTACTTGCGCACGCGCCTATTACTACAACATAATCTGTGCCGCGACCCTCACCATGGCATCGCACATTTGAACAAACAAACTATTACTTGCTGTTACACGGACGAAATTGCTCAACTCAGGGACATTACTGTAATGTACGCGAATTGTAACAAAAAACTGATTCAGAGTTTTCTCAGATTTACTTCATCGATAAAATAAATGGAATCACACAAATAAATGATGAAACGGAAACGAAGCGAACATTTGCTATATTATAAAATAGCTGAATTATTTGAAGTTGACGGTGTTAATCTTTTTCACATCACACACATGTAAACTTATGACGCACATTATGTTTTGACCTTCTAAGAGAAATGATAAGTAGGTAAATGTTATCAGTTATCAGCATTCTGGATTAATATTTTGGTTCTGTGATTAGTTATCGATTTTCAAAACAGCCAGCCTTCAAAGATAGAATCGACAGACATAATAAATGAAGCGTCGAGCTTATTACTTTTTGATAGACACCATGTCTAGAGTTAAGATTAGAGTAGACTTGAAGACAAAGAAACGAAAATAAAAAAAACAACACAGACGTTGATAACGAAAATAGCCATTAAATAATTATTGAAGACACTTCAACAAAAAAGTTTACACAATGCTATCTGAAATCTTGAATGGAAAAAGTATAAACCTCCTACTTAACTGACTGACTGATAATCAACAGACAAAACCAAAAGTCCAAGCATGAAACTTAGAGGGTATATTTCTCTTATGGTGTAGGCCTTTGACCATTTATAGTTGATGATTTATGCAGCGTCAGGAGGCAACTTTTACCTTCACAAACGGGACGCTGTAGTGCCCGAGACGAATTAAGATGGAGTAGGCTTGCCCAGCACCTATTCCATCCTCTCAGCTTAGTCGGCCTTGCCCACAAGAAAGACATGGTCAATACGTGCGGAGCTGACTAAGCCGCGGGTTTCCTCACGATGTTTTCCTTCACCGTTTGAGATTACTGGTATAGTGCACATTTTTCGCACAGAAAAATCCGTTGGTACACGACCGGATTTGAACCCACCACCTTAGGATCGGAAGGCGGGGTCACTACCAACTAGACCACCAGTGCTCTTATGGTGTAGCGTGCAATAAGAAAGGATTTTTTTAACTTCTACTTCTAGAGGACGCAGCGGGAAGATGGAGTTTGTATAAAAAAAACTCATTGAAAACAAAGGCGCGAGACGTTCGTCTAGTCTTAAATATAAAAGCAATAAAGTTAAATAGAAAACCTTACAAGTATGACAGCGCCTCACGAATATCCGATTACTAGATACCACGAAATAGCAATCTACGCAATTTTGATACTTCGGTGTCACTTACATCGATAAACAGAGTATGAAAGTAGTCAGCGGAAAATAATAAATATCACATTACAGACAAAGCTGTTGTCGCATATAATTATGCTATCTAATGCGTCTGTAGAGACTAACTGACAGTAGACTGGCTGACAACGTAACGTATGAGCTAGTGGCCAACTCTTGCGACGGAGTTTTTAGGCCACCTAAAGGCCTCCGTCATGACTTAACGACTTAAAAGCCGGGACCGACAATTTAACGTGCCCTCCGAAGCCCGGAAGCGCTCAGCTCGTAATACCACTTGCCACCCATCCAAATAGTGACCACGCACAACGTGGATCAATCAAAAAGGTCTAAGCAAGCTACGCCACGAGCGCTTCGACTGACTGACACAGCCTTAACCATAAGTCCTAGAATCATGAAACTTGGAGTGTATATTTCTCTTATGTTCTAGGAGTGCACTAAGAAAGAAATTTCCGAAATTAAACCTCTAGAGAACGTAGCGGGAAGATGAAGATAAACCTTAACTCAAACAAAGTTGCGTTGGCCCTAATTGGCGTCCACTAATTTAGTAATAAAATTGTCCAGAATTAGAGGTGCTAAGTAAACATACTCATCCAAAAATTTACCATATTCTGACGTTGTTTAAATCATGTTAAATACATTGGCTGAATAAATGTAAAGGCTATTCACAATGTTGTGACAAAATGACAATGTATTCTCGTTTTACGGTATCAACAGTAGAGACAGGCATCCCGTTACTCGATGCAACTAGATGCTATCATTGTAATGTCTAGCAGTAACGTTACCGTTCAGAAACAAGTGACATGTTTGTAGATACAGTTTAAGCTTGATGAACACTACGACCCGTTGCTTCTGTAATTGCCAATTACAGACTCGAATAATAAGTGGACAGTCACATACAATCCTAACCCTCACCTAGACTCCCATATTTCCAAGAATCCCACTAAGTCAAAGTCAACAATTTTTATTCTATAAATCACGGGGATCACTTTGGACACGTCCTAAATCTACGTTGCATTTACACCTGTTCGTAACGCGACCAAGCGTGGAAGATAAGATATATTTGTTGGTAGCAGAATCTATAGCTACTATGTTATGTATAACTTTTCCCAGATCCATATTTGTAGAGTTCGCATCATCATCTCACCCTACTTGTTTTACATAAATACTTTTTTTGTCATAAGGTTAACTACAAATAATGTAATAATAATCTCTGTGGTAATCGACTGTTTTGACAAGAGCTCATGTTATCTTTGTGTTGTGAGACGAATATAGAAATTGGCGCTATATAAATATTTAATGTTGTTTAGGCTTTGGAATAATTTATGACAGGAGCTGAAAGTAGGTTAGTTGCTTTTGTACTAGAAGAGTCATTAAAAAGAGCTTGTAAGATATTTCATGAAAATAAAATGAATTCTTAAGATAAAAAGTATGTATCTATATGATAGGTCAACGTAGTACCTACAGATATTTTATGCGAAGGGAAAAAACTCACGTTACAAGAAGTGATGGATATGAATGTGGATTGATACATAGGTAAGATGAGGGATTGTGAGAGAGAGAACATGAGTGAGAAGTTAGATGATAGGAGATGCCATTTTCTCCTATCATCTAACTTCTAACTCATAGGTAGATAGATAGGGGCACATGTGCCAAACCCACCTAGTGGGAGAAGGGCAGGAAAAGCGCTAATATGTAACAATACATCTTAGCTAGCGCATAATAATAATAAATTGCACATCATGATTTCAATGAGTGCATACTCATGCACATAATGGTTTTAGTACAATATTTATGTTGTAACTGGTTCATTGCAGTTACAACCTGAAGAAATAAAGCCATGGAAATGTAAAGATGGGAACCATTGTGTACCAGGTATCACTCAGTTATCATCAGATACTAGAACATATCTTTTTGAAATTTATGGCATGCAGCAAACCATAATAACGTCTGATTTCTTCGCTCTTGTTAGAAATTTATAGTATTTTAGAGTAGAACTTCTTACAATGATCTCAAAATAGACCCACACGTCTGGACCCTATCACTTTTGTAAATACTTATATAAGAAGAAGGTGTGATATAAGCGAGACTAAGAATAAGAAAAAATAGCCATCGCGGACTGCAAAATGCAAATAATACTTAAAAGAGGTTGACCTTATACATATAACTTTATCAATACAAGAAACAAAGATCAAAGAAACGCATAGGTAAAGATTCAAACTAAGTAATAGCAGCAAACAACTATCTGTAAATAGCCCGCCTTGAAAGCAACCTAGACATCATATCAGAGAACAAGGCCACCCACAAACAGACATGCAGAAAGCCGATAAGTAATCTAGTGGTGTTTCTATGGCTATTGACCATATGGCCGTGTGAACAGACAGTTACGATTAGCGCCACGCCCATACCCGTATGATAGTTTGTGAAATAAGTTATAAATTGAAAGCGTAGTTCAAGTGATCATATTTGACAAACTTGTTAGAGCTGAGGGAAAGTGCCCGGCTAAGACGCGAGAGGGACGGGTTCGATTAAATGTTTGCATATTCTGTAATTATTTTTTCTGAAGTATCTGATACCCACGACATACGGAATCCCAGTGTAGGACCAAAACTATTGGCTGTTACTGAGTGTATTTATGTATGTAGGTAATTTAATGATTTCTCAACGTAATAATAATATTCTGATTTCTGGTAAAGAAGCTGAAGAAATTAAACATTACCTCATAACTGTGGATAAATAATAAAAATACGCTTAGGTACTGTAAAAATGTATCAACATTTAACCGTCGAACATTTCTCGTAACCCAATACTGACCGAACCACAAACGATAACAATTCCTATAAAGTCAGCCGACCTTATTTAACGCGTAGTATTAACTAGCTTTTATCCTGTAATGTACAATTGTTTCGAAGAAATGTTAAACAAATTGACTTGAAAACAAAGTTACTGTGGCTGTGGCGGTCATTTGAAAAAAAAAAATGTTATAACGTAACGATGAAATGATTGGCACAGTTTTGTATAATGTCATTGTTATAAAGATGCATTAATACTTAAACGCATGGAATTGATGTTCCCAACGGGCTGTTGGCACTAATTACTTCCACAACTCAACCTACTAACACTAAATCAAATAAGACAGCAGTGTATGAAACAATGTAGTGTACGAGTGGAATAAATAAGAGTCTATATTCAAATATCTGACGCAAAAGGCCAGCCTTGACCCAATAGCGGGAGTGCCCGCAGGAAACGGTGAATTGAGTGATAAATGAACAGCACTGAATAAAAACAAAGGTTACGGTCAAAGTTATCAATATTACCGAAATATTAGAGCAACCTAGTGGTAGTGACGGCTTCCATTCTTAAGATCGTTCAAACACGGCTGTAGATGGTTTTTTGTTTTAAAAATTACGGTGTGCCAGGTAGTCAAACGTGAAGAAAAATAATGTGAAGAAACCGGCATGTCGTAGAACCTAAATGCCTGACTGGTGTGAAAAACAACTAGTAGTACAAGTAGATAATCTAGTAACGGGTGAAGTAGGGAAGTAAAATAGCAATTATTAGAAGATCAGACGAAGATTGGAAGCGTTCAAACGCAAAAACAAACGAAAACTTGGCCAAATAAACCTAGGTTAAAAAATTAAGGTTGTTTTTGGATACAAATTCAATAAAACAAATTCTTAAATCAATATTTGTTCCGGAAGTACGAACTGCGTAGGAAATAGAATAAGGGCTCCTACTGATAAGAAATAGGACCAAACAAATGCCGGTAGTTCTTAGACTTTTGACCCTGGCCAATATAAAGGAAAACAAGATAAAGATAATTTTGAATTTATAGAAATAAGAAACGAGATGAAAGATATAATAATATGATGATGATAAAATACATGCTTCAGAACTGGAAAATATGGAACTAATTGTCAATGCTGCAACTGAAGGTTTCACAATACTTATAACAATGGCAGTGATAAGCATAAAATCGAAGATTTAAAGAAAAGTTAAAGGACAATGTACTTTTCGTCATACCTACTCGTAATTGTGAGGAAAGTTATGAATGTGAACGTGTGTAAACAGGTAGGTTGATGGATTGTGTGAAATATGACATGGTGAATACAGGGATGATGGCTGACGAAAGGGAATGAAAGTAGAGAAATGCTGTGCTGACCCCACATAGAGTGGGATTAGGGCAGGAATATGATGAATCAAATGTTTTTTAGCTCTAGCTACATTAAGTACTGAGATGGTGATGGTGATCATACTTAATGTACCGATAGAGAACTGAGAGAGTATAACGTAGTCAACGAACTATTTTTAAAGAAAGTCAGTTAAAAATAAACGTCCATGTTTATAAAACTTTATAAAGACAGCCATTGTATATATAAATAGACTTGAAAAAAATATTTGTAAATCTTACAAATATTTTTCTGGCACGACTACTCAACCGATACGGCTACCACAAAGATGGTATAACTACAAATATAAAAATGTTTACCTATCTATAAGTACGCTGTACATACTTATTGTAAGTACATTAAAACATTTCAGACTTTCAATTACCTTTGCTTTGTTTGTTTCACAGTTTAGGAACAGATGGAATATTAGTTAATTGACTAGGTATGTATGGTATGTTCGTACAAGCCAGTGGCCAACTCTAGTGACGGAGTTCTTAAGCCGCCTAAAGGCCTCCGTCATGGCTTAACTACTTAAAAGCCGGGACCGACAATTAACGTGCCCTCCGAAGCACGGAAGCGCTCAGCTCGTAATGCGGTCACCCATCCCAATTGTGACCGCGCACAACGTTGCTTAACTTACAACGATCAAACAAGAACGTCTAAGCAAGTTACGCCACGAGCGCTTCAAACGTGGAGTCAAAAACCATGGGCTGTAGATAGACAAGACTGCCAGAAAACCTTGATGGATAGCATTGAGAAAGATGTCATGATGACTTTATAAAGTTTTAAATGTATTATGAACATAGATTAGATTGGTAATAAGTATTCAATGTTGCAAAGTCTCTTGTATAATAGGCCAAAGGGCAACATAATGTTAATAGTAACCTATAGTCAGAACAATGTAACTGCTTCTTGAACAGTTATACCAAGCATACTAATTGATATTTATGATTGCAGAAACCAAGTCTGGAACTACGCGCTTGATAACAACGTAAACAAAGCCACAAGAACAGAGAGATAAGAATAAATCCTAATTAACTTTCATCACATAAAGAAAGTCCTGGAATTCATAGCTCTGGTAATATTCAAGTGGAATTAAAGGATGGATGAACCTGTTTGGCCGTGATCTGCAGCTTCTGAGGGTACAGCTCCTGGAGCCGTTGGCAGAAGTGCGCCGCGCTCGTGGCCAGCCGGGCCATCCTCTTAACGTCACCACGTGCCCGATAACACTAATCCACTACCGACATCCCACGCTACGACTTTCCAATGTTTATGTTATTGTTTTTAGACACTGTATTTATAGACACTAGATAATCACCGAATGATCGATTGCTTTCGACACTGTTTTGTCCAGAAAATCTTTGAACAAGTAAACAATTTAATGGTGTAGGATTGTTGACGCGTGCCGTATGGTTGCAGGTAGCCGTGCGACTGTGGTGTCGTGCCGAGAGTCAAATTGATTGAAACGATAAGCAAGTCGTGAAGACATGATTGTCGAGAATCGCCATCTTATTTGTCAGTTATATTTGCTTGGACGACCTCTTTCAGGTATGTTTGTGTGAAAATGATGAAGATTTGTGATTTTTCGATTGTTTGAAAACATCCGCTATCGGTTTGTCAAGACTTCCTTAATACTACATACCTCACTGCATCTGATTATATCTTCAATTGTGCTTACCTGAAATGAGACAAATTCAGACGTAAGATTATAGTGAATAAATAACACCTAACAGTTATATACACAGTTTTAACTTCACACTAGGATTCCCTGTACTGTGGGTATCAGAAATTTCAAATACTATGGTACCTAAACTCAACTACCGAACCTATTTACTGAGTACACAAACAGGGATTCCTCGCTATGCAGGCATAATTGATGAAAATTAGTTTGAATCAGTGGTATTTCTTTTCTTTCTTTCTATGATATTCTTTAAAGATAAAGGTAAAGTCAACGTCAATAGCACTGAATCAGGGCGTTCAATGACAAGTTCACATTATGCATAGGTATATCATTGTTTAGTCTGTGATAATGTCAGACAGCTTAAGCCGTAACCATCAATCCTAAGCCGCCACACCTTTTATGAACAAGGAAATTCGAAAGTAAAACAGGAAAACACTTCAGCAATTCTGAATATCCGCGCAAATTAAGGATTAAAATAACTCGGTTTGTTCGTTCAATGCACGCTTTACGACCAAACGGCATGACTGTGGATTGATACAGTTAGTTACGTACAATTTCGTAATAGACAATCATCCATGGCTCATTTTCTACGGCAATTTCGTGTTGAGCACGCACGTCTGATTTCATAGTATTGTTTTTGAGATATAATATTGCCTTAGTCACAGATTAAAGTCGCAGAGCTATATTCAAGTAAAACATCTACTAATTAATGAACAAAAAATAGATCAGATCTTACTTATATTATAAATGCGAAAGTGAGTTTGGATGTTTGTGCCTCAATCACGCCTAAACGGCTGAACGGATTTGAATGAAACTTGGAATATACATAGTACATGTACTGGATTAACATATAGGCTATTTTTTATCCGTGTACCACGCGAGCGAAGCCGCGGGCGGCAGCTAGTATTAAATAAAAGGAAAATATGCAAACCTACATATTTTGATACGCTTTCTATTTTTAGATTGAACATTGAACAACGGTAACGAATGATTCATAAGTAAGCAATATAAAATACACAATACAAGTTACAAAGAAATAATTAACAACCAAACTAATCTTATCCAAATAGAGCATCTATACCGCATTAATCCTTCGGCCAAGCAGTCTGTAGCAACAAAGGTAAGATAAATGACCATAAAATTCTTGTGATACCAAGACTGGCTGGTAACAAAGAACAAAGGCTTTCCATCGCCATAAGTGGAGGGTATGCAATTACGACGAAACAGCCGTGGTTGTGCCATATGCACGAATTTAGAGGAATAACGAGCCATAGATCAGAAGACGGCTAACAAACATGGTAGAGAAGCTATTATGACGGATAATGAACTTAGCTATTATCTTATAAAAAGTAATATTCAAAGAAATAACACCGGTCAAGTGCGAGTCGAATTCGCACACGAAGGGTTCCCTACCATCATACATTAGAAAATGTTTCTTTTATGGGGTCCATTTTTATTATTAATTGTTGTTATAGCGGCAATAGAAAACACACTTTGTGAAAATTGCAACTCTCTAGCTATTTCGGTTCATGGCATACAGCCTGCTGACAGACGGATGGAAGAACGGAAGGACGGACGGACAGCGGAGGCTTATTAATAGAGTCCTGTTAGCACCCTTCGGATACGGAACTCTAAAAACTAGAGTTTCCTAACTATATATAGAAAAATAAAGAAGTTTTTATAAGTGAGTGTTACTATCAGGGATCCGCCATGTTCATAACTTGTTGCAATCTCTGTTTAATACGTTTTATAATCGAAGTACACATTATTACCAAAGCAGGCAAGGCAGATGTAGCTACAATGTAACTAGTAAGACGGCTCTAAGCAGGCAATCCAAGTAAATGTTACATTGCTATCAATTTGCAAGGCGATTGGATTATGCAAAACAGTTACAAGAATGTTGAAACTATCATAGTTAATCACACATGCTTAGTACTTAGCACTAGTATAGCATCTACATGATCTAAGGTGCTTGACATTATCATCTCAGATTTACGTCATCCAATGTTACATGGCTTTTCATGATCTCTGTACTTTGACTTGCTATATTAGTGTTGTTTCATTATAATGTTTTCAATATATTAGTTAGTAGTTAGAAGCGCTCGTAGCGTAGCTTGCTTAGACGTTCTTGATTGATCGTTGAAGTTAAGCAATGTTGTGAGCGGTCACCATTGGGATTGGTGACCGCAAGTGGCATTACGAGCTGAGCGCTTCCGTGCTTTGGAGGGCACGTTAAATTGTCGGTCCCAGCTTGTACGTCGTTTAGGCGGCCTAAAAACTCCGTCATAAAAGTTGGCCACTACTAGCTAACCGAACCGTTAATTTACTTAATATAATTATTCTCTATCTAAAGTTGGCCACTACTAGCTAACCGAACCGTTAATTTACTTAATATAATTATTCTCTATCTATTAGCCCTATTCAGGACCGCAATCTGTAGATATAGGGTCCACCACGTTCCATAAACGGACCGTCACCATTCCGGCACATTTAAAAGAAATTCTTGTCAAAATTTTGCTTGTAAAAAAATTTTCTAAGTCCATTTATGAAACGGAGTAGCGCAAGGTTCCATACTTCCACTAGCCATTGTAGAGTCAAATAAAGGAACACTGAAACGACAACTAATGATATTATCAAGCAATAAGTAAGTCTTGACTTATCAGTTACATCACCTGAAGTTACTAATACACTAAGTTCCTTGACATGTAATCCTAGTGGTGCGACAAGACAAGACTGACTCACTCCAATGGATTATAGCGAGAAAAACAAGCATAGCAGACGGATCGATAACCAAATAAACGCCTTAAAAAAATAAATAGTTTCTTTCTTTCTTTCTTTCTTTCTTTCCTTAAGCCTATCTGTATGAATGAGTGAGATTGCCAAAAGGTGTGTTCAAAAATGTTCAAATAGTCATTTCGGGATAGGACATAACGAAAAAACGATGGAAAAAAAGCAAAAAGCAGAGTTGTGCAGAATTAGCAGTCTATATATTTTTTAATGTCTTCGAAGCTGCTAAATTCTATTGGTTAGATTTAGACAAACGGGGTGTAAAATGACGCGTTCCGACGATCCATTTCGTACCGGTGGCAAACTGATGAATTAGGACACGTACGCTAAACACATTACCGCCAGATTTCGGTCACGACGGATCAGGCATTAGCGGAGATGGTGAAAATTGATTTGTTGACATCACTCCAGGTCAAATGCAAAGTCCACGTTCCTTGTGGTTGCTTATGGTATCATTTCATTTCCATGCTCGGTCTCATTGCGAAGAACCGTAAATTAAACGTAGATTTGAGACGTTGTGATGTGAGTTTATTGAATAAGGACATTGAGATTCGAATTTATGGCTAGGACTTGTCATCTCCATCTTCAAGCCAAGTCAATCCAGACAGTTACAGGCACGTGACGCTTTTAAAGTTCAAAAAGGCCATTGATGTTCTGGTACCAAAACGAGCTCGATGCATTTGTATGGGGGACGCAGTGTAGCCATGGCGCCACCGCTAATTATGGAATGGAGTCAGTTTCCTGATTTCCTGTTGGTCTATATCCGTTACAAGGAAACTTCTGGTGGTTAATTGCTAGAGTTACAGCTATTCAAACCTCAAGCCCAGACAACAACGATTTACTACAATCGTTTATAATGTACCTAAGTACCTACCTATGTAAGTAATGAAGATGACAAAAGACCAAATCCTTTAGTAAGAGATTGAAGTCTCACTAGACGTTTCATCAAATACACCTGCATGTCGACAGATAGCAGGAAGCAGGTTGTACGGTTGTTTATTTTATCATCCCGAAATATACATAACAACGGAATATTTCTCACACCAAGTCACTGAGTAACAATTGTAAATAGTACTCTACGGGAAATTTTGTGTATTTCGCAATTCGATGTGGTTTTAGAATTCCCTAAGTTGCAAAGCACGAATGTCAACGTCATGATTCGCAGATCTACCTGAAAAAATTTAAAGATGTATTCCCAGTCACTATTACTTTCAGGGTCAGATTGGACATAGAAGGTAAAGGTGTGAGTGAACGAATTGAAAGGCACTTGAAGATCACAACACTTAAGACTAGATAACGTATTGGATTGCATTGAAAATTTAATGCAGATTTATGGAAATGTAACAAGAAGGAAAGGTGGATGGGGAAAGCCAGGAATAAACTAAATAAGCCAGATAAAGAAAAAAGTTGCTGTCATGTCGTATAAAGACGTCAGTAAGAAAGAGTGATTGATAAGTGTGCAGATAGTCGGATATCGTACGTACGTAAGCGTTGAGGGCAGTCTGCTATTGCTAGCCGCCTAATAGATAATGTTTATTTTATAAAACTCTGTTTAACGTGAAAAGCAATATAATGGCGTCATTGTGATCACGATGCGTATAACTTTTTATTGCAGTTTTACAATCGGTGTGATCGTATCCACCGGTACTAGGTTTTCGTACAAACAAATAAAATTTTGGTATTCATCAAGCATTTGTAAGATATAGCAACACAGGAGTAAGTCATTCATTAAAAAATATATAAAAATCTGAAACCGCAACCAAACATTGTGAGTTTATTCGTCTGTTCGAAAATGGCTTAACCGATATGGATATTTTCAACGTTTAAGATAGGATTTACGACATATTTAATTGCCACTAAGCCTAGTTATATAATGTATATTCAATAGTAGAACATAGACAGAGATACAAGTTGTGCTGAGAACAAAAGAGGCACCAGCGATCGATCAGGTAAGAAATATCCAGAATTCATCACGAGGACTTTCAATGATGTGCTGCTACTTACAGATAAGATACAATTCGCGATTCAGGAAATAAGATACACTGAAAGATACATACCATCAACCTTCGAAATGATTTGCAAGTATGTATCGGTCTATTTGGATGAGCCATTATTGAAAGTAGATCCAAGACGGAACAAGTTACAAGGAAATCGTCAGTATCTAACTTCAATGATATACTTATTGATAAAACTTCCAACTTATTATCTAAAGCCGATGGTGAAAAACAGGATTATCCCAAGTCAATGCCTACGTGACAGCTAGCAGACGTCCTGGAGACTTCCAAATTAGTAAGTAACGACGCATTGTTTCACTGACGTCAAATGCTTTGTATCTGATCACCCAATAGACAAACGTGTAGGCCAATGCGCCAAACAACAGACGGCCTTACAGAGATGTAGCATTGTGTAAGTCGTTTGTCAATGCAAATAGAAAATGACGAAGCCTAAAATAACCAGGTGGTCACTAATCAGGAATGCTAGGTAAGCAGTTAGTCACGAGACCTTTTTGAGACAGATTTACGCATTTGTGAATTCTGTGAATGTGAATAATTGGAACTTTGCAAATAATTGTCATTGACTGTTTATGTGAGGCTGCATACTGTCCTCTATCATCATTAAGCCTGATGCCATGCATGTACCTCTATACAAAGATTTAAATCTTTGCCTCTATAAATGATGTTGATCTTCCCTGACATTTCCGTGGCCAAAAACATATTTCAGACTTATACTAGATCTTTTAAGAAATACGGTATCTGTCAATATAATGCAGTACAGCTGTGAATGATATCGTTATAAGTCTTTCGAGGACCTAGTTTCGATACAGGTTTACTTACATCTTAACTTCACAGGAGTTTAACTATTTAGCCAGCTGCTTCACCAATCACTTCATCTAACCGCTAGACGCATCTATCTTTCAAAAACTTATTTACTGACATTTCTAGCAACCAATTCGAAAAATATTAATAATATTGAGTAAAATTGATTGCATTTTTTTATTGCAAAGACGTAAGAAGACGTCATCTACGTAAGTGACGTAAAAAAACTACACGAGTCAACTATTACGTAATTAGTGACTGCTGAGATAGTGATTATCAATGACGTACAAGGGCGCGCAGATTAAATGACAGAAACCAGAATAATTTGCTTGAATACACAATCTATTAATAAGATGCATCTCAATAGCAGGCTATTGATAAATTGCATTGTAATTATTATGAATGGAGACAAATTAATCAAGATATATGCGTAGTTGGTGACACTCAGTTGAATTATGATTTGCTAACTGCTATCTGCGGCTTCGCTTGAGTTGTACCAGAATAAAAAACAGACGGTGTGTTATTCCAGGTCACAAACTATGTGCAACTTAAGTTTCAGTCAAATCCGTTCAGCCGTTTCGCCATGATTAAAGCACAATGTGCATCCTAACAAACTCTCAGGTTTATAATATTACTAGTTGTCTTTTGCAGTTTTACTTGTGTGGCATCCGGATAAAAAGTAGCCTATATGTCATTCCTGATCGCGTACTATGTTTATTTTAGGTTCCAGTAAAATTCATTCAGCCGTAACGCCGCATTTGAGCCACAATATGTACACAAACATCTTCTCACATTTTCGGCTTATAATTCTAGTAAGATAGTGTAGCAAATAAGATCAAAACAATGTAAATTTACTCAGAATCAATAGATACACGCCCCCTCACGCAACATCAGGCAGCATTAACGAGAACTGTCTCATTCCCAACTGTCCTAAAGACTATAATCCAAGATTCCCACGAGGAAACAACAGAAGATGACAAATTGCCGTCACGTTGGAGGAAATTGTGTTATAAAAACTGAAAAATTCAATAATCGTTACGGAGAACAATTATAAGCTATTTTCGCATCGCTTTACAAAGGCTCATTTGGAAACAATTTATCTAAACTGTTATAATCTCAGAAAAAAATAATCGCGTCCATTGAAAAGTCTACAGTATCCATCGGCTATATTCTACAAAATAAATTCAAGCCACGACTGGGCCTAGTGACGCTGCTAGTTGCTAGGATAATAATAGATATCAAAACAAAATCAGCTTGTTTGCCACTGGTTTTGAAACGGACTTTGAGACCAAAGGCAAAATATATCAGTGTACCTTGCGAATTTGCAATAGCTATTTTTATATACAGTTTAAATCAGCTAGCAACTACCATGTAATAAATAAAATAAATGTATCTAAACATCAAAACCACGACACGATCGAGGGCGCATTTGCAATACAATTCGTAAATCTAGACTGTGATCGAATATGTAATCAACTTGCATTCCAAACGTATCTTCAGCTTGGGTTGCCAATACTTAGGGCTATCAGTGGCAATCACAAAGAGACAACTGCCAAGTTGAATTGAATGCCAATCATGAAATATAACAAAGAAACCGAAGGAAAGAAAGGATACGCGATAGTTTAAAAATAAATAAAAAGATCGATTGATCGGGCACTAACAAAACGAGAGAGGAATATTTAAACAATTCTGCGAGAGATTCGAATTCAAATTGGCTTTCGATTGACAATCAATTTGCAATCTCCAATATCGGAAACGATCGTGTCTTCAAAGAGAGACGAGACGTGCGTCACGGATGACTACCTAGGGGATATGGTAAGTGCAAGGAGGGCATGATGAATAACAATGACATAGAACGTCAAAATAGTTCTTTCCCTCTTTCATTTATATTTACTGTCACAGACCGGGAAAGGACGGCCTAATTGACAGTTGATATTGTAGGTTTCCACGGCTGATGATGATAATGATGGCTATCTCTTAAATACAACATAAATCAATTTGGTCGTTAACTTTCAATAATCCAAACTGAAACTAAACGTTTTTGGAATCTAAGGAGTTTGTACAATGACCACTGGTACAGGCGAACCCGTTTAACACTCGTAGATTCCTTCTCGTAGGCATGCCATAACACCATTAGGTACGTGTCGGCATCCAGGTGCAGACTCTGCCGGAATGGCATGCGGAAAACAAGTCCTGCCTTATCTTATTTCATCCTGACCATCCTGTAGTTTCTTTTGTGCTTCCAGGAAAGGGAAGAAAAAGATACGTCGGGTAACAAGGCAAATTACGCGATAAAAACCCGTTTTATAATCCAAATTAAGAAAAAGGTGTTTCAAACCAACCGACAATATACGAAAGCAGATTGCTTGGCCGCACAGAGTGGAGACAGGAAGTGGAGGCACTAGAAGTGGCCACCGGTGGCTTTGCGAGCAGCAGGGCTTATGGCATCCCAGTTCAATGATCTAAAATAATAGCAAATGGATATTTAAGCGGTTTAGTACTAGAGATTATAAAATCTCTAGTACTAATCCGCTTAAATATTCATAAAAGCTTACGTTTCAATTGCATTTTGGTAAGCTTTTTATGAATATTTAAGCGGATTAATACTAGAGATTACAATTATTTAATTTATCTTAAAAAATGGGACTTCGCAAAGTCACTATATCAATAACCTAGTTGAGGTTAGAGGTATGATAGCTATGAAAAGCCTAGTTACTGTTGTTGAAAGAAAAACGGTCCTCAAAAAAGGCTCTTTTCACACAACTTAAAATCACATAACCCATCCTTTGGTGCATATACAAAGTAAACCCCTTTACACTGAACACACTTTATAGCAGTTGAAGATATTTCCCGTGATTTAACTTCGGAAACACAGCATGGCGTCCCATCCTTATGTGTTTCGTTTAGTTTTTAATGGTTACATTAGAATTAAACGTTGCGTGACTCACTACAAAACGTTGTCTTTGCCATATAAGTTTAAATTCTCTCTGTGATTTGTTTTTCATAAAATTTGCATACCATGCTTACACTTTTCTTGCGTAGTTGGAAAAGGAAAGGGAAGAAATACATTATTTTAATTACACAGCACGCAAAAGATTGAAATAAACGAGCCATTTATATTCTTTAAAAAAGCTTCTGTGATGCGTATGCATGTTTGCTGTAGACGGGCATAAATTATATCTTTTATGCTGTTTCTTGCTTTTATCTTTAGATTCCTGAATTGATTCATTTTACGTGGACTGGTAGAGGCATGGTGGATTAGTCTGGGTCTCAGTCATATCCATGGAATCTCGGATTCAATGGAAAGTAGCCAAAATCCAAATCGTTTTGCCCGCATTTCAAAACTAAAATAAAACAGAATAGATACATATAGTAACTAAGTTCGTCTCAAGTTCTGTGAACAGAACAGTCCATAAAATAGCATAATTTTACAATCACTATGATTATCAATATATTAAACACAATGGCACCTCAAAAAATGACAGTAGTTAGGAAACTATAAATTTTACAACCACACAAAGTCCGCAAGTTTTTAAACTTGTTGTTTTTCTTCATCATAAGATTATGTTCCTTCAATAGCTCAATGCAGGTGAGTTGATAAAGTATTTCAAGGGGGATTCAAGGTTTCAATGATATTTTATTACGCAGAGTTCCTATAAAAAAAGGTTTAAAGTTCAACAAAGGGTTTTCAATCGAATATCCCTTTACAATATGAGTTCAAAGCTGAGTGACAGATTAATCTCCATTTTAAGGAAGGATATCCATTGACAAAAGCTTATAAATAAACTGGAGCACGTATTTGTAAAGAGACACCTTTTTATTGCATAGAACTTCTAACCAAACCTTACAAAAATCAGGACACTAAGAGCATCCTACTAATATTATAAAAGCGAAGGTTTGTAAGGATGTGTGGATGTGACGATGTATGATTGTGCCTCAATCACGCCGTAACGGCTAAACGGATTCGAATGAAACTTGGAATATACATAGTACGTGTGCTGGAATAACATATAGGCTACTTTTTATACGGGTATTTAAAACTTTCCTTTGGAATCGGGAGAGCAAACAATGCAACCACGTAAGGTTAAGACAACATCATCGCATACTTCAGCAAACCGATGATGCAATAATCCAAGAGGTTATTCTAATTTTAGAAAAGTGGGCGTGACGCATTATTGTATGTGACCTGTGCAAAGTGAAATAACAAATGCACATATTTAGTTAGATTGAGCAAATTAGCGCATCACGCATTGCAGTCAAGTGATTGCTCCTAATTGCTCAGGGTTTGTTTAGGGTTTTTGTTAGCAAACAATAACAAGGAATCATCGTCATCATCATAATCACGAAAGAAGCCTTGGAGGCGCACTTTAAATCCAGATTGGAAGAATTGACGGCCTCGGTGGCGAGGAGGACGATTGCTCGGCAGAGACGCAAGAGGCGCGGTTTCGATTCCCGCTGCGGAAGAAATGTTTGCATGATCTGTGAATATTTCTTCCGGATCTGGTTGTTGTGGTATCATGGTACTCGTAGTTTCTGATACCCACGACACAGGGAATCCTAGTGTGGGGTCAGGACTATGTATGTGACTATTCGGTGTTATTTATTTACTCTTGCGCCTCAAAAGCTCCTTATTCCACTAATAAGAGATTTCATGTGACATGTCCATAATCCACCAGGTCAATAATCTAAATATTAACGTCACGTTAGAAGTCAATGACACAAGAAAACCCACCTTAACAAACTGCAATACTCTATAGACTTGTAGGGCACAGTGTAACCTTTAACAGTAGGGAAGCACAATACTAACAACCTTTCGAGTTTAGCAGGGTGAAGGCTGTGCGAGGGGTGATCACCTGCCGTGACGTAAGGGCAGGTGGGGCCACACCTGTGGGCTGTGCTTTTAACGGAATGTATGCTACTAGCTGCCGCCCGTCGCTTCGCTCGCGTTGTACCCGGATAAAAAGTAACCTATAAGTTATCGACGGCCTCGGTGGCGTGGCGGGCGAGTGCTCGGCTGAGACGCAGGAGGTTCGATTCCCGCTACGGGAGAAATGTTTCTGCAAATATTCCTTCCGGGTCTGGGTGTTGTAGTATTATAAGTATGTATTTACAAAAAAGTATATAAGTATTCTATCAGCCATCTGGTGCCCATGGTACAAGCTATCATTATATAAGAATCAGATTCAGTCGCAAACAGCCTTACAAAATACACTAGTTTTTGTACATAGTCTTTAAGCAGTATTTTTATTTGTCTTCTTTTGTTTTTTTATGGGTGACGTGGTCGCAAGACACTTAAATAAATGTAAAATATATGGCGCTAAAGCCATAACTATCAATTTTTACGTAATTTCAATTTTATTGTCAGTGTGATTGAGAAACAAACATTTTCATATTAAGATCCTTATTGTTGTTGTCATAGGGTCGACAAAGATATGAATGAATCACCAAAACCTGAATACCAAAAAGCGTGAGAAAGAAGCCATATCAGAGTTCAAAGGAAATGAATAAAACCTCGCAAGACTTATCACTTTTGTATATGGACTTTCAGTGCAAAGGTTCTCCTTTTTACCCGACTGGGAAATAGGAGGATAATGCGTTTGGGGTGTACTGTAAGTGGGTAGGTGCATTCCTTTGGCTGAAGCTGTAGTCCAAACGGCTGGGCGGATTTTGACAAATAGGGTGTCGTTGGATTTGTCTAGATGACGAGTGTCAGTGAAAGTAACAAAAAATACAATATGGCGGCTATAAAAAGCCATTTTGAATTTATTATTTTGGCTGCCTCTGGAGCCGAAACGGCTGGGCGGATTTTGACAAATTAGGTGTCCTTGGATTCGTCTAAAGAGCAAGAATGATATAGGCAGCTCATGGTACCTCTTTGGCACTAAAGTGTAAATAAAAAAGAAGTGGAATGTGTCAAAACATCTAATATGACAGATGTACGCTACCTGAATGCTCGGCAGTCGGCAATTATTATTTTAAATAAATACTTGTTGCATTTGTCAAAGTATCTAGCGATGTCCTAAATGTACCTACTGGATAAAAAGAAAGGTCAACAACTGCCTAAAGTAAAGGCAAGAAGGCAAGTTTTAAAAATAAACCTGCCAACAGTAGCAAGTGTGTCTGATAACAATGTATATGCCCAAATCATGTGCGCCTGCGCAGTGATTGATGAGAGTACACATAGATTATTATAAATATTCCACTGCTTAGATAGCGTATTATATTTCGATAACCCGATGTAACCAGATTTAAAACAGATATATTTTTGAGCAAAATTGAAGATAAAAATCACTGCGAGCACAGAAAAGACAAAATCATGCTTATCAGTATCATCATCTTCTGAAGGCTTCGGTGGCGTGGCTCGAGTGCTCGGCTGAGACGCAAGAGGCGCCGGCTCGATTCCCGCTGCGAAAGAAATGTTTACATGTTCTGCAAATATTTCTTCCTGTTCTGGGTGTTGTGGTGCCATGTTACTCATAGTTTCTGTTTCTGATACCGACGACAAAGGGAATCCTCGTGTGCTGTCATAACTGTGTTTGCGACTGTTGGGTGTTATTAATGTAA
This sequence comes from Scotopteryx bipunctaria, assembly GCA_949320045.1. NCBI lineage: Eukaryota > Metazoa > Arthropoda > Insecta > Lepidoptera > Geometridae > Scotopteryx > Scotopteryx bipunctaria. The sequence goes on along the minus strand of OX439459.1, from coordinate 1,269,341 downwards.
AAACAGCCCAGTCACAGCTCAGTTCACTGCTGGAAATAGGGCTCCCATAATAAGCACCGCTCGCTCTATCTTGACGCATCCAGTCTCTGCCTGCAGCCTATCGTAAATCGTCACTCCACCTAGCCGGAGGGCGTCCTACACAGCGTTTGCAGAGTCGCGATCTCCAAATAAGAACTCGTTATCAGTATCACGAATACGTAAGCACGCCACTCAAAATTCGCTTATCAGTTAGATCGTAGTCACTGAATATTGACTCTAGGTCAGTGACCATTTAAGCCTGCACAAAACTAGTAGGTAGTAGAAGTTGGTATTCAGGGGACATCTTTGATCCTGTAGATTAGCACAAGTTACCTGAGCATTTTCGACAAAAGCCTGTCGATTTAGCCTTGCACTAACATTCACGAACCAACAAAAATTAGGTCTTGATTTTGTGGTTGGATGCAAATAAACACCTATTGGAATTTGTACATTGCAATCGGATGTCATTTAAATATCTGGTACTGGACGTGAATCGAATGAACTGAAGTCGAATGTAAACCAATAATTTTGTTCATTGCGTAAATTTGCAGCGTCAGAGTTATCCTTGTTCCAGATTATATCGGCAATGGGATTTATTATGAGGATTCTCAGATATTTTATGAAGTTAGCTTCCGGCCCTAGCCTCGCTCGTTTCGTACACGGATAAAAAGTAGCCTATTATACACGCTATATTCCAAGTTTCGTTCAAATTCTTTCAGCCGCTATCCGCTATTGGGACACAATCTCACATCCTCTGAATCTTTCGGATGTCTATAGCTAAAGACCAGTACTAGCATCATCATCTTCCTGCCCTTATCCCACCATGTGGGGTCCGCACAGCATGATGCACATGCTGTGATGATGCTCCACATGATTGGATCAAGCTGTAAGAGTTTTGGCTAAGGTGTTTTATGACCGGCCGCCAGCCTGACGTCAACCCTCCTTGGGAATACTTGTACCAGTACTAGCATCAAAGTTCACATTTTTCAGGAGCGCGATGGGACGAAGACATTGCATTATGGGCCATCAGAAAATCAGGCTAGCTTAGGGCCGAAAAGTAGGTAAACAGACATCACGATATCACCTTCACCCGCAGCACATGTAAGAACATGTAAAATAATATCTTCCGAAAAACCTCAACTATTTTTGGTAATATATTTACTTGACCTAACACTTGACTCCATAACAAAAACAACACAAGTGTGTTTGCGAATTGTTAGTCAGCCATTGTTTAAAATAGAGACAATTGAAGGAAAATATTACTCAAATGGGCTCTTTCTGTGTTTATTTATAGTTATTAATTAAGCCGACGAGATGAGAGACAAATATGATGTAGCAAGAGTATAATGTCACAGGACCGTAGCAAATAGAAATCCGTGATATCTGCCTACCACTATAGTAAACGAACGTAACATTATGAATGTATGTAAACATGATGGTAATTTTGCGAGATCGCTTATGGATATAACTGAAACATCGGTACGGAAGCCGTCCAGCTTTAATAAATTTCTGAGAAAATTTAATGTAAACTATTAGTAAACCGTACTGAATATTGCTTCTTATTACAGCCTACTCATTCTTAATAATTCAATCGTAAGTTACCGAATTTAAGAGATTTCACGGAACGTATTGTTTTAATAATTTCGTAAATCACCGATTTTAATAGATTTCACGGAACGTATTGTTAAACTCACAGTCCGAAGTTAAGTAAATGGAACTCATCTACCAACTCAAAAATGCACGGTCAATTTAAACACTTTGGGTCTATTGTGTGACAAATTATGAGATGGAAGTAAAACTATATAAAAGTACTAGCTTCCACCCGCGGCTTCATTCGCATGGTACCAGGATAAAAAGTAGCCCACACGTACTATGTATGTTCCAAGTTTCATTAAAATCCGTTCAGCCGTTACGGCGTGATTGAGGCACAAACATCGTCACATCCTCACGAACTTTCGCATTTATAATATTAGTAGATGCACTGGGGATGTCCATTATCCACATACCTAAACTTACGAGTATTGTTATGCTTATATATGACAATCCGTGGACCTATACCGATCCCACATACTTGCATTTGCATAATTGAGTCATATAGGTAGAATTCGTTAGGAATCCTTTGTACCCATCGCCCAACTGTCATTCTTATGGGTTATGATATGACTCATCTTTCAATAACCTGGTTCTTCGTTTACCAGCACTTTACCTTAAGTTAGAAGTCACAAATCGCAATACAAAACAAATCACACTACGTTATGAGAATGAGGATGAGAATGAATGAAGCGAGAATATATAAGGAGGAGAGCACTGGTGGTCTAGTTGGAAGTGGACCCGCCTTCCGATCCTAAGATGGTGGGTTCAAATCGAGTCGTGTACCAATGGATTTTTCTGTGCGAAAAATTTATGTGCGCCATACCAGTACTTTCAAACGATGAAGGAAACCCGCGGCTTAGTCAGCTCCGCACGTATTTACCATGTCTTTCCTGTGGACAAGGCCGACTAAGCTGAGAGGATGGAATAGGTGCTGGGCAAGCCTGCTCCATCTTAATTCGTCCCGGGCACTACAGCGTTCCGTTTGTGGAGGTAAAAGTTGTATAAATCATCTACTATAGATGGTAAAAGGCCTTAGTTTATGTAAAACAAATCAAAAACCAACCGTTTTTTTAGCGTTAGGCTTGCGCGCGCGCAGCGACATATAAGCGCGATCCATAGCGGCCACCGCGCCGTTCGTCCCACACAACATCACATACACAACACTACTTTTATAGTTTTTTCAGCGAAATATCGGCGGTGTATGAAAAACTTTTCGGATATTTCGATGCTCGCGCAGAGAAGTCTCAATACATACTGTGGACTTGCCCCTCCCTCGCGCACTATTTTCGGAGCCCTGCAGATCCCCTTTGACACAGTATAGCGAACTACAGTAGAGCAACTACAGACAGTTCAACTGACAGCGTGTAACTGACACAGACTACTAAATTGGCGGTACATCGTGCTTCGTAATAATATTATTTATTTAATTAAGTGTCACTAACATTGTGTACATCAATTTATTAAAAAATAATGAAAATTTTAATCTAAACATGTCAAGTGCCATAATAGTTATAGGAGATAGACAGCTTGCTATTAGGGTTAGAGTGAGTTACAGAATAGAAAACAGTAAAATCAATTAAAATTTACATTTCTTACGTTAAATACGTTTTGATTTTTGTATGTTTGTGTTTAAATCGCGGTCACATGTTGAACCGAATACTTGAAATCCTACTATATTATAAATGTTAAAGTTTGTGAGGATGTTTGTATGTTTGTACCTCAATCACGCCTAAACAGCTCAACGGATTTGAATGAAACTTGGAATATACATTGTACATGTACTGGATTAACATATAGGCTACTAGCTGCCGCCCGCGGCTTCGCTCGCGTGGTACCCGGATAAAAAATAGCCTATATGTTAATCCAGTACATGTACTATGTATATTCCAAGTTTCATTCAAATCCGTTGAGCCGTTTAGGCGTGATTGAGGCACAAACATCCAAACATCCAAACATCCAAACTCACAAACTTTCGCATTTATAATATAAGTAAGATTTTTTTATACGGGTACCACGCTAGCAAAGCTGGTGGAAGCTATTGAGCGAGAAAATTAATTAATTATAAAATATTTTTTAAATAATATTGAAGATACACTAACAAACAGCCCGCCACAATTATCCTGTTGCTATATATAGAAGAATGACGAAGCAGTCATGTTCCGAGTGTTACACCTATTTTTTATGTTTTGTTTTGGTATGTTGTGGATACTTGACGATCTCGGTGGCTTGGCGGGCGAGTGCTCGACTGAGACGCAAGAGGCGGGGTTCGATTCCCGCAGCGGGAGAATTGTTTGATGTTCTGCAAATATTTCTTTCGGATCTGGGTGCTGTAATTCTGTATTTTTTTTTATAAAATAACACCCAACAGTCACATACATAGTCCTGACCCCACACTAGGATTCCCTGTGTCGTGGGTATCAGAAACTACGAGTACCATGGTACCACAACACCCAGACCCGGAAGAAATATTTACAGATCATGCAAACATTTCTTCCGCAGCGGAAATCGAACCCGCGCCTCTTGCGTCTCTGCCGAGAAATCGCCCGCCACGCCACCGAGGCCGTCATAAGTATACAAAAAAATATATATGTATTCTATCAGCCATCTGATTCTCATAGTTGAATATATAATTCTCACGCTTTGCTTAGTTTGGGGCTAGATAGCGCTGTGTGAAATGTCCACAAATATTTATTTATTATGTATATCGTTAATGTTTATGTTGTAGTAAAGTTTACCTACTGTATTTTTTTTATCTACAGCTGTCTTAGTTTGGAACAATTACGCCATATGCGACTCCCTCCTTATACGGGAGCCGGAGACATTCTATGCACTAATCTACATTATTTTAGACTTTATCTCGGGGCATTAAGCTTTACATTAGACTGAAATACATTACTGAGATGTTTTGTCACATAATAAGCCTTATTATAATGCTGATAAGGTTTGTATTATGTTTATGGTGTGAAGTCACACTTTCACGTAAGCCTCCTATGTAAATGAAATAAATGAACGTGCTTAGAAAAAGTTTTTCGTAGCGGATTGTTTCTTGGACACGTTACGTTAATAATTAAATTGAGCGAATTAATTAGCACCTATGTTAAGTACCTACTCTGGTAGGGAAAATGATATAGAAACTATTGGCAAATTATGCTATCACAATCTTCTTCTCCTTTTTCTTCTTGGATGTATATAAATAAAATCGTATTTGCTTTTATTCTTGTGTAAATTTTGAATACCGAGAAGAAAGATTTGAAAAGGAAAGGATATAAAAATATTGGATTTATTATAGAAACAAAAACAAAGATTTACCCCCGAATACTCAAACGCATCTCAAAGTTGAGCACGTCTCAAATGTCGTTTTTTTTTTTTGACTGATTTTCATCAGAAACTGTCAAATAACCGTGAGTTGAGACATGCTCAACTCTGAGTGGCGTTTGAGTATTCGGGGTTATGGCACGTAAAATCACGTAGAATCTGCAAAGGAATTTTAATTTTATTTGATAAATTTTAGAAAAACTAACAGCTAGACAAAAACAAAAGTAAATAAATAGATAGTATGAAGCAGGAAGCTACATAATATAGAAAGACTAATTACTAGTTTCCGCTAATAAAAATGTCGACTATACCTTCTATAGTATTACAAATGTGTGTATCTTCAGTCGATTAATCTTTCAGTAACTTTCAGTCAATAGAGAACGTTTACAGGCAATAACCTGGGGAGTGACCTAACTACCTAAGGTGGTTTTATTTCAAACACCACAAAAGCAAAGCCGCTGGCGCTCGAGCATAATGATTTAATTTCAAGTAGGAAATGGAATGGCAACATTTTTTCCACTTAAACGAATTCGCGACATTTCAATGTTGCCAGCAATTTCCTCCGTACCCGACAATCAGCCAATTAGGCCGAGTTAATAAACTTTAATCGACGTCAATTTATGGTGCTCTCTAAATGGACTACCATGAGATAAAACTCGATGCATTTCAGTTCATTCACTCGCTACTACAAGTCGTGTCATCTAAACTTTTAAAAATCTATTTATATCATTTAAAAATAATTGAATGGCAGTTAGAAATAATAAAATATTTGTGGACATTTCACACAGCGCAATCTAGCCCCAAACTAAGTAAGGCTTGTACTATGGGCACCAGATGGCTGACAGAATACTTTTATACTTTTTTTTTGTAAATAGGTACATACTACAACACCCAGACCCGGAAGAAATATTTGCAGAACATACAAATAGTTCTCCCGTAGCGGGAATCGAACCCGCGCCTTTTGCGTCTCAGCCGAGCACTCGCCCGCCACGCCACTGAGGTCGTCATGTTGTTTGACATTTCGACGTTTGTTCGAAATGTTTTCAAAATCAAAATGAATCAACAAAATTTCCCATCTACGGTATAAGTCACAAAACTTTTCCTCCGTATGGCATAGCCGTGGGACGTTGCATAGGGCCAAGAAGGACAGAATCAGCGAACACTCGAATGAAACTCGACGTAAACGTATAGTAGGACCGTAGAAACAGAACTAGAACTCAATATCCGGTAGTTAAGAGCCTGTATGGCGGCTTTTATACTGTGCTTCCTATGCTTGTTTATGAAAGTAGGCAGTATGGTTTCAATGCGCTTACAAATGTTCGTCCATAAATTCAGACGAACTCTGTAAGTGGTGTGTTGTATGGAAATGTATATTTGTGCTGTTAATAATTTATGTCAGAAAGCTATGTAGTTCCTCTCGCAAGCAGCCTTTAGAAACCCAATGATATCGCGAATACCAAATGAGCGCTCGCCCGTCACGCTACCAAGGTCGTCAAATATCCTACTAATATTATAAATGCGAAAGTTTGTGAGGATGTGAGGATGTGTGGATGTGACGATGTATGTTTGTGCCTCAATCACGCCGTAACGACTGAACGGATTTGAATGAAACTAGGAATACAAATAGCATGCGTGCTAGAATAACATATAGGCTACATTTTGTTTGGGTACCACGCGAGCGAAGGCGCGGGCGAAAGCGTATATATTTTTTGAACAGCTCAAAACGTTCAAATTGGGACATTTTCGAATGCGGTACAATTCGATATGGTTGAACCGCCGATGTACCGAATATGGTGCCCAGGCCAAGGGGAGCCAAAAGAAGCGGGGCACCTTCCTTTTCTGGTTCATATTTCAATGTTCAAAAGGATCATTTTGAAACGATTTTAGATTTAGATTTAAATTAAATGTACGTTGAATTAACGCCTGTTCGTAACGCGCCTAAGCGTGGGAGATACAGATAAGAATAGCAATTCAAAGTCAAAGTCAAATTTTTTTATTCCTTAAAATCACTGAGATCACTTATCACGTCTTAAATCTACGTTGTCCTGTTTTGGCAATCATTGTTGATAGGTTAGTTTGTCAGTAACACAGTTTAGGCCAAGTCTAGATTTTGGCCAATTACAGACTATACCTATACAACGTCACTTAAATGAAATTGCCTGACATGGTCGATAGTTCAAGTGTACCGAGATCACATCTAAAAATAAATTGATCAATTAGGTCAATTTCTTCGAACGAGTGACTGTTTCATCATTCAAATTTAAGCGCTCGTGGCGTAACTTGCTGAGACATTCTTGATTGATCGTTGAAGTTAAGCAACGTTGTGCGCGGTCACAATTGGGATGGGAGACCGCAAGTGGCATTACGAGCTGAGCGCTTTCATGCTTCGGAGGGCACGTTCAATTGTCGGTCCCGGCTTTTAAGTCGTTAAGCCATGACAGAGGCCTAAAAACTCCGTCACAAGAGTTGGCCACTAGCTTATACAAACTTATTTATCATTCCAATTTAAGGATTGGTCACGCGTCGTGTGTTACTTGTTGGTGGACAGTAAAGTACCCTCTTCCGGTCACAACAGATTCGTTTTTTCTGGATCTGTCTCGTTTGACATTGTCTTTTTGCGTGGACTGTGATTGTTTCCTGCTTACGCCAGGCAGCGGTGAACAGCACTTACTCTTATTTTATACCATCACATTAGATACACAAAGTACTTATGCAAATTGAGAAGAGATAGCTAGTCGAGTGTATATGCAAGACTACATTGATCAGATTCTCCTGGGTTAAAAAGGTAAGATCTCATTTAAATTGCAGAAATGTAAAAAAAATGGTAGTAAGTTCGTTTGAGGTAGTGGCCAACTCTTGTGACGGAGTTTTTAGGCCGCCTTAAGGCATCCGTCATGGCTTAGACCGACAATTTAACGTGCCGTCCGAAGTACGGAAGCGCTCAGCTCGTAATGCCACGGTCACCCTTCCAAAATTGGTTGTCAAAATATATGTAGTCTTTTCACTGCCTTCATTACAAAGCTAAGTCTTAATGCTTTCGAGACTATTCCAAAGCTATGAATCACGGTCCTTTCAAAGCGAACTAAATTACTAATAAGCAATCCTTTTTCGTACGAAACATTGGGTTGATTTCGAGACCGCGTATTTACAGGCATTTCACTCCCACCACAGTTAAAAACAATTGAGTAAATGCAATACAATCGCTCTATTTAGGCCGCGGGTCGACAGCCTGCTCGTGGGAACAGCCCCGTGAATCAACACTTCCTAGTGCGGGTCACTCGGAGGTCAACAGGAACTTTCTCCTTGTTGCTAGCCCCCGAATACTCAAACGCGACTCAGAGTTGAGCACGTCTCATCTCACGGTTTTTTGACAGTTTCTGATGAGAATCTGTCAAAAATCGTCATTTGAGACGTGCTCAACTTTGAGATGCGTTTGAGTATTCGGGGGTATGTCTCTGAACATAAATAGATCGTCATCGTCTTAGCGCACAACGTTGCTTAACTTCAACGATCAATCAAGAACGTTGTGCGCGGTCACAATTGGAATGTGTGACAGCAAGGGGCATTATGAGCTGAGCGCTTCCGTGCTTCGGAGGGCACGTTAAATTGTCGGTCTGGTTATGAAACGGGGTAGTTTGCATAGACCCTAAGTCTATCCGTGTCTTTATTAAATTTCCTTCAAGGCATGGTTAACTCGACGTCCTCTGACGTTGTTAGGTTTTTCAACTCGAATCTGACAAATTAATAGAATGAATAACATTCCCAATTTCCCTAACTCCATCCGTGATTTTCTTGGACTCCCTTTAAGGCATGGTCAACCCGACGTCCTTTTAGAGACATCGTAAATTTTTCCTGAATCTAACAAATAATTGAATAGCATTCCTTATCCTATTTTCTTTCTCAATACATTCGTGGAGTAGACAAAGCTAGGTCACCTGCACCCGAATTGCCTCAATGAATCAGGCCAATAAACTGTCAAATTAAGGCAACTCAATACGCGTGTTCAGAATGGCCGGCACGTTGAACAGGCAACATCAAAGGAGCTCAATCCGTCACCGCGACGTGATTACAAGTCCACTGCAATTTGGAGGCTGGCTGCATGCCACATACCGTCAACAGAGCAAGTTAAAAACCGTAAAGTCGCTATTCCACTGCGCACACAGAGGCTACATGTCTTCGCTTTGTATAAAAATGTAGACGGCAACTTCCATTGCTGCGCACGGTCACGCTACGCACGGATGCGTCGGATGTTCCCGGCCATGGACGCAGGTCATATCCATGTGCCGTAGTGGAATAGTAGATACACGAATCATCGCTTTATGCGTCAATGGTAAGATAAACATAAGAAAAAGGTTTGAGGCTGTATCCCCAAACACAGTAAACACTATTTCAGACCTGCAGGCATTTAAGGTCCATTGATAATTCCAAAAGGGGTAATCACAGGCACAACCAAACATAACGTTTGGGAAATACCCACTTCACTTCATGATACCTAAACCATATCCTACTAATATTATACATACATACACATAATTATAACGTCTGTATCATCAATGCGGTGGGCAGAACCACAAGTAATGTTAGAAAACTTGCAGCCACTTCTGATTTAAAGTCCTAAGATAGATACTGGAAAAAATATAAATGCGAAAAATTGATTTTGTGAATGATCGTTACTATCACGTATTTCCTTAACTATTAAACCGATTTTGATGAAATTTAGAATGTAATAGTGTTTAGAATTAATAGTTAAGGTTCTGAAATATCATATAGGCATATAATAATATTATTTAATAATAAATTATGTTACCACTGTAGTGCAAACGAAATATACTAGTTTCTTGAAGTGATCGAGCCATTTTCTGACAAGCTTCATCAACACCATGGTGCCATCGGGTCATTGAAAGACGCCTCAAATTCTGTCAAGGCTCATTAACTTCACACAATTCACAACGCCCGGTGCCATCGGTCATTGCATTTGTACTAAGCCGCTCAATAACCGACAAGGTTCATAAACTTAACACCATCCACAATGGCCGGCGTGACTCGCATTCGAAACATCAAAAGCTTCATGGTCGTGAACTCGTGATACTACTTCTCATGTCATTAGTTCTTTCGGACCAGTGTGGTGAAAGGCGCCTCAAAGGCGACTGTTTTACTCACGATGTTTTCCTTCCCCGTTTGAGAGTACCTACCGGTATAGCGCATGTAATTTTTTTCAATCAGAAAAATCTATTGGTGCACGACCAGAACCCACGACCTTAGGACCGGAAGCCGTGTCCGCTACCACGAGACCACCAGTGAACTACCTGCTTTAACTCTACCTATCGCTAGTTCGACAACCACCTTAGCTCGAACACTGGGCTACACTGAAAACCAGCACTGCGTACAATGTGCGCGGAATAACGCTGAGTGTAGTCCATTTGCCGACCTTTTTTTTATTTTCATTTTTGTTACTTGTATGTATGTTCTCCTTGGCAATAAATGAATTTTTATTTGTATTTGAACTCGTGATCACAAAAGCTTACAAACTTCATTTCAATGTTCTGTTTTGTGAACTGTACGTGCAGTTCGGGAATGGTTATGTCACTCCGATTAACATAGCGAAACAAGCGGTATACGTGCGCAACATTAACAATGCTGAACTTTGTACATCAATGGCGCAGTCTTAAGGCAATCGTTTAAGGAACAATACTGATAGATCCATTTTTATAGAAGAAGTATTAAATATCTTTCCTGTGGACAAAGCCGACGAAGCTGAGAGGATGGAATAGGTAGCCTACTCCATCTTAATTCGTCCAGGGCACTACAGCGTCCCGTTTGTGAAGGTAAAAGTTGCCTCCTGACTGTATAAATCATCTAATATAGATGGTTAAAGGCCTTATTATTATCAAATCTAAGAGGGTCAACCAAAGCTTTTGAAAGCTTTCGAAGCCGCTTGTAACAAAAAACGCAACAATAAACTGGTCGGGCTCGTGCCGCAGGCTTTTGGCACCGGACCGGTAGCTTCGGAGATGTAGCCACCCTAGGACGTAAAGATTTTGCGTCTAGCTACTAGATAAGATGCATCTATACCTACTCTAGCTAAATTCGATGTATAATAAAGGTAAACAAAAATCTAACCTAAAAAGTTGACAAAAACCTAGTAAAAACGTATCCTGATTATTTAAATTACAATTTTGTAAAAAATCGGCAGAGAGGAGCTATCTGTTCACGAAATTGTAATATAAATAATTGGATTACTGTTTTATTAGGTTTTTGACAACGTTTTAGGTTTGATTTTTGTTTGCCTTTATTATACATCCAATTTGGCTGGATTATAGACGTAAAGACAACAGAGCTACAAACTAAAAACTCATCAAAATATTTATCTGAATCACAGCATTTCAAAGTTCATTTTCACATACAAACTTTATCATAGCTATGTAGCACTAAATAGTATCAGAGCTAATCTATCGGCACTTTCTACATTAAAACCAAGAAAAGTGGAAGAAGAACAATTAATTAGAGAGCAGCAAGAACACCTTATAAATAAGTTATGTTGGGACGTAGACCGCAGTTTGCTCATGGTTTGTGCTTAGGCGTTACACAAAGACTTTATATTCACACAGGCTTCTCTCCCCGAGCATGTCGTAAAAGTCGACTAAGGGATAGCATCCTCTACAACATGATGGAATATAATAAGCAAATATACCCAAGGAGGGTTGACGTCAGGCAGGCGGCCGGTCATAAAACGCCTTAGCCAAAGCTCTTGCAGAGTGATCCAAGGATCATGCTGTGCCGACCCCGCATAGAGTGGGATGGGGGCAGTAAGATGATGATTGGAACATCTTCACTGTGGATTGCAACAGCGAAGTAACTATTATACAATCTATGATCAGTAACACAACAATGGTAGAACTGTACCTAAGACCTACAAAAGTATTTTTGTCGCGCATTAAGCCTGAGAAAATTCCCGGCACATTACACATTTTTAAAGACCACCATCTGGCCACTAACTAAGCAACCGATAACAGACAGTATACTGAAATACTTTATTTAATACAATAATACATTTATTAGGTACTGGTGAGTACTGGTGGTCTAGTTGGTAGTGACCCCGCTTTCCGATCCTAAGGCCGTGGGTCCAAACCCGGTATACCAATGGATTTTTCTGTGCGAAAAATTTATATGCGCTATTACCAGTACTCTCAAATGGTGAAGGAAAACATCGTGAGGAAACTCGCGGCTTAGTCAGCTCCGCACGTATGGACCATGTCTTTCCTGTGGACAAGGCCGACTAAGCTTAGAGGATGGAATAGGTGCTGGGCAAGCCTACTCCATCTTAATTCGTCCCCGCCACTATAGCGTTCCGTTTGTGAAGGTAAAAGTTGCCTCCTGGCGCTGTATAAATCATCTACTATAGATGGTAAAAGGCGTAAGTTAGTAAGTAGCACCCAGACACCAAAAACATCTATGTTCATCACACAAATGATTGTGTAATGGGAACCAACCAACTGTCCACAACCTATCTTCTACAGGCGCAGAAGGCAAAGTCACTATCAACCCGTGAGGCCAATCACAAAAGTAACAACACAATAAATACAGAAACGTGACAAAATCAGCACAAACGCACTTATCGTTCAAGATCATTTTCCAGATAAACACTTCATTGCTACAAAAGAGATTAAAGATTGAAGATCTTACGACGTTGATTAATGTTACGTTGTGGGAAAATCTGATTGCGTAAAACTTTAAGAGAGTAATCTAGTGCACAAGTTAGGAAACTAGGTTTCTACACAAGTCTGGGTATTGTGGTAACTTGGTGCTCCTAATCTTTAAATGCAAGAGATCATTCATTCTGATACATCACTACATAGTATAAAAAGTCGCTTCCCGCTGTCTGTCCCTATGTATGCTTAGATCTTTAAAACTACGCAACGGATTTTGATGCAGTTTTTTTTAATAAATAGTACTAAATAATAGATTCAAGAGAAATGTTCATATGTATAATACATACATAATATAGTAGAGAAACACTGATAATTTTAGAGGTTTCTAATGTGATGTCGTAAATAAACACATTTTTTTTGCGCTTACATTGTTAACGCTGGCTGAACCCTACGAGATAGATCAAAATAATGTACTGTACTACAGTTTTTTACTTATCAAAGTCCACGATGGTATATGTCTATCCCCGTGCGAAGCCGGGGCGGGTCGCTAGTCAATTCATAAAATCACACCTGTTTCCCATAGGGGTATGCAGAGATGACGGATCTCCATTTACTACGATCCTGACATACTTCTTTCACTTCATTCACGCTCATTAAATTCCTCGTCGGTGTAGGGTACTCTTGACCTGACCGAGGTCTTCCCCTTCCATCGGTACCATTCACACACGCCACATACACCTGTTACATTAATCTTCTTTCATTCTATCTACATGATCAAACCATCTTAAAATACCTTTCTCAAACCTCATTACTACATTTTCTTTCACTCCACATAGCTCTCTTATTCTGATACCCACAATAGAGGCAATACTAGTGTGGAGTCAGGACGTATGAGACTGTTGGGTGTCAAAAGAGGTTGTTTACACTGCGTTACTCCTTAGATGTTCTTCCAGGGAAGACAACGTTAAATAAAACCATATGTCTTGGCGCCACCCACACCCGTCGGCTGAGTCAAAGATGACGTGTTCAGTGCGTCTGTACTCATCAGATATAATCGCTATTGGATTGAGACGAGATTCAGGAAATTAGGTCTGAGTGTAGTAACTATTTAGGGTCACCCAGCGTCTTACAGTGCACGAAAGGAGCCTCTGAGGTGCGCTATAATACTAATGATATGTGACAGTGGTCAAATTTTTGACAGAGCATTGCTTTTGTATTGCATTTCTGTTGTTAGTACATGTGATGGACATCTTAAAAAGATATAAATTTGTGATCGATTTAGCGAAAATTCAGTGTTGTGAAAGGATGTGAATGACGCAGATTACTCCTTATCAAAATGCGTACTCAATAGGCCTACAAATACTATTATATTACTAATGAACCGATGACTAACAACTAATAACAATAAGAGTGCATTTGACTCACGATCCTCGCAGACGAAAACAGAAGCATGTTTTCAAAAACACATCTGTTATGAAAGTGAAGTGAATTAGAACTGAATATTTACTCTGCTATATTATTTACAGTCTGGGAAATACCTTACTATGTTTAAAATCGTCTCGGGCACTAAGCGTCCCATTAGTGTAGGCAAAAGTTACTTCCTGACGCTGTAGTATTGGCTTTACCAACTGTAAAGATTTACTACTAGCCTTAAGGGCACACGTTCTGATCTAGATCTCGTGTTAGACTAGACTGTTAAATCCAGTTTTTTTTTAATTTTGAAGTATTCTTTTAATCTTACTTATATTATAAATGCAAAAGTTTGTGAGGATGTTTGGATGTTTGTGCCTCAATCACGCCTAAACGGCTGAACGGATTTGAATGAAACTTGGAATATACATTGTACATGTACTGGATTAACATATAGGCTATTTTTTATCCGGATACAACGCGAGCGAAGCCGCAGGCGGCAGCTAGTATATTATAAATGCGAAAGTTTGTGAGGATGTTTGGATGTTTGTGCTTCAATCACGCCTAAACGGCTGAACGGATTTGAATGAAACTTGGAATATACATTGTACATGTACTGGATTAACATATAGGCTATTTTTTATCCGGATACAACGCGAGCGAAGCCGCAGGCGGCAGCTAGTATATTATAAATGCGAAAGTTTGTGAGGATGTTTGGATGTTTGTGCCTCAATCACGCCTAAACGGCTAAACGGATTTTAATGAAACTTGGAATATACATATTACATGTACTGGATTAACATATAGGCTATTTTTTATGCAGGTACCACGCGAGCGAAGCCGCGGGCGGCAGCTAGTTACCAATATTTGATTTGACTGATTATTTGATTTCAATATTTTGCGCGGTCTCACTCCACGAGATTCGTAGCGCTGCCTCTTTCAATTCGATTCGTAATCGGTCTAGACGCGATCGCATGATGGCCTGTACAGTTTTAATCATTTCCTAGAGAGTGTTCTGGGAAAACTCGCGGTAACCCTACGGTTCAGTTTTACAGCATAAGATAAGTACCAAATGATTAAAACAACATCCAAACGGCCTTACTCCCAAGCTCATATATTCATTCAAGGAGCATACACCAGATACATGCTGTAATTAGGCCAAGGGAACAGTATTTGTAATGTTTTATTACCAACGAGTACTGCAGGGAGGCCCTCTAAAGAATACATGAATCAACTTGACATACTTATGGAAATCCAGAGTAAATACGCTATCTTACTAATACTATACCAGTTGTGATTGTTTTTTATACCGCTTGATGTTGAAGTAGGTACTAGGACCATGGGGACCTTCTAAAAAGCTTTTACCATAGAAAGTAATTTAAATTATTTTGGGGTTATACTTTCGTGATAATTTGCAGAGCCAGTAATACCTAAACTAAACTTACACATACTTATCGGGTGCGTGCAAGCCAAAACCGCGCGCAACAGCTAACAATATATTATTAAAATGTGCTAATAAAGACCTTTCATCTGACACCCAACATGACACCATTAAAAAAATTTAACAGAAAAACACATTGGTGCACTGGATTTGGACCTTAGGATCGTCAGGCGGATCCGCTACCACTAGTCCACAAGTGCTCGTTACTATTTAGTAAGTAACGCTAACACCGCTAGTAAAACTGTATCGCACAGAGGGCAAAGCCCCCGCAACGGTGCATGCCCGAGGTGGACTGACGCGAGGAGTGGGAGAGAGAGGTAGACGAATGTTAGTCTACTGATTTCGAGGTGAAGAAAAGAAGACGTGGTTTTTCAGACTATACATACAATATTATCACGCCTCATCGACCCCACATAGAGTGGGAAAAGGGCAGGAAGATGATGATGATTCAATAATAATTAGGTAAAACCAGTGACACGAGTAGAAGTAGTGGATCTACTATGACTTTTACTAGACTATACTAAAAAGAGAACAGTCAAATGGTACTATTTTCATAATGGAACTCATTTCTTCCCAACGATATGTTTTACCTCTAAAATGCATGCTACAAACATGGTAGAATACATTATTCCTAAGTGCATAACAGCAAAAACAAAACATAATATGTTTTGCATGTGTTTCAAGCAATCTTTACAATGTTTGCAGGCAAATATTCCTAATTATGTGCTATCAACATGTATTTCAAGTTACAATGTTGATAGGCAAATACTGTACAAGTAATGGAAAATTCATAGGTACTAAAATTAAGTGCGCAAGTAACTGTCTATCTTACCTTTAGACGGCTAACCCCCGAATACTCAAACGCGACTCAGAGTTGAGCACGTCCCAAATCACGGTTTTTTTTAGTTTTTGATGAAAATCTCTCAAAAACTCGTCACTAAAGACGTGCTCAACTCTGAGATGCGTTTCGAGTGTTCGGAGTAAGCCGCTGGACAGTTTTCGATAAAATTTGGCACGGAGATGGCAAGGGGAAGGGCATAAGCTACATAACGTCTCATGAAATTCAATGCGGAAAATGTCGCGGGATTGCATAAACCAGGTCAAAACAAAATGATCTCACCGCTTAACAGTGCACAATGCATTGAGGAAGGCATTAGGAAAACTAGCAATTAGCAGGACCATTGAACAATCAAATGAACAGTGAATAGTGTAAAGGCAATTACAAAAGTAGTTGTATAACAAAACGAAGCGCTCGTAGCGTAGCTTGCTTAGACGTTCTTGATTGATCGTTGAAGTTAAGCAACGTTGTGCGTGGTCACAATTGGGATGGGTGACCGCAAGTGGCATTACGAGCTGAGCGTTTTCGTGCTTCGGAGGGCACGTTAAATAGTCGGTCCCGGCTTTTAAGTCGTTAAGCTATAACGGAGGCCTTCAGGCAGTCTAAAAACTCCGTCACAAGAGTTGGCCACTAGCTCATACGAACTTACTTTTTTTACAAAATGCCTGCAAAAGGTTGCTAACTACTACAATTGTACCTATTAAAAATTTCAGCCAAAGTAACATAAAATACCTACAGGGATTCTTTATACGGACATATATTTTTTATTTGTGAATGGATTTTGATAAAACAATAAACTCTAAATGTTAATCCAGGCTTACCACAAAACATCACTGAAAACTGCATTCAAATCGGTCAAGCCGTTTCTGAGATTAGCGTGCACAAACGCACAGACAAACAGATAATCATTGATATGGGTTCTATTGCGTTAACAGATGCCCCCGAAAATAGTTTTTTTCAAATATCATCAATGCACAGACATCGATCAGTTACAGTTTTATTGTAGGGTGTAGTTACTTATGAGATGCACTGCTCTTTATTTCGCTAATTTTACAAAATATAAGAGCAAAGACGGACATGTATTTGTATCGGAATTTATCAGGCGACTCACCTCAAGTTTTTTGACAGTGACATTTACACAACAAAAAATATACGCTCCAGATCAAACAATGAGTATAGATTACAACAATCAACGGTGACGCAACAGTTAAAGGCACACAGGATGTAGGTAGGTACCAATTATGATTATTTAATAGACGTGCAGAGTATAACTAAAAAGTGTCTGTCCGTTTGTATGGACAATTGGACAATACCTATTATACGTCGTGCTTCAAATGCATACTTAGCAGATAGAAGCATCTAATGTTTTAGGTTAGCAGAATAAAGACTTGCTTTTTGCTAGCCAATCAAGTTTTACATACAGTATTACAACTGGGAAATTCAAGAAAAACCATTATTATATTCTTAACTAACACTGGTGATAATTCTGCTGTATATTTTAGGTACTAAACATAATACTACAACACCCAGACCCGGAAGAAATATTTGCAGAACATACAAACATTTCTCTCGCAGCGGGAATCGAACTCTCGCGTCTCAGCCAAGCACTCGCCCGCTACGCCACCGAAGTCTTCATTAAAAAGAACATGTACAAGGGTGAGCTTAGCTAAAAGAGTAGAAGTCCTTGTCATCTAGCTATCTTATAGAATAGGACCTTTCATCACACTGGTTCGAAAGAACTAGTGACACGATTAGATAGATAGAAAAAGACAGCAACGTTTCAAAACTGCCATAAAAATCACAACGCATTACTATAATGTTCCTGATTCATTGATTTTGATTAAAATCTAACCTTCCACCAATAAAACATATGCACCAATAGAATGAGCTTGGTGGAAAACAAAATAGCTCATCTATAATTAGTAGACAATGGAGGAAAAAACTACGGAAACCCGTGTCAATACACCCATTGAATGACAATGGAGGTCCCATGAACCAACCTAGGGTTGGGAGTGCGAATCAGCATTCGGAGTAATTCGGAGTGGACCTTGAACTAATGAGCATTAAATTTCGGTTTAGTTCTGAAAGGCAACGCAAAATCAACCAAGAAATTAGCTAAGAGAGATGGAAAATTATGCAGAGTAGGGATTATTTTACTCTATTTGTGAAACTATTTAGCATAATCGTTTCTCATTTTGACGACCTCGGTGGCGTGGCAGGCGAGTGCTCGGCTGAGACGCAAGAGGCGCGGCTTCGATTCCCGCTACGAGAGAAGTGTTTGGACGTCATGCAAATATTTCTTCCGAGTCTGGGTGTTCTAGTAGTATATAAATATGTATTTGCAAAACAAGCTATATAAGTATTCAATTAGCCATCTGGTGCCCATAGTACAAGCTTTGCTTAGTTTGGGGCTAAATGGCGCTGTGTGGAATGTCCACAAATATTTATTTATTTATTCAAAGATATCCTTTCCAGCTCATAAGTAAGACACAAAACCAATAAAGTACCTATTTATAGTTATGTCTTAGTATTGATTAGGAACTAGAAAATTAAAACCATAGTTCCTAATGAACCAAACCAATGATAATCCAAACATATTTAAAAAAAGAATTGTACACAATATAGTCCGAAAGTGCTTTTCCTCACTCCGAACATCGACTCCTCAGCCACATCCCTATTTAAAACAATCGATGCTATCTCAATGGTAGTAAGTAATACATCTGACGTTGGGATGTTAATTATCAGCGGGTTTTCTATCGAACGCTTGAGAAAATTCTCTAGAGCCTTTTGACGCTTTGCTTCCAAGAACGAACATAATGTAGTTTACTTCTTAGGTTCAGGCCCCACTACACTGTTCATAAAACGCCTGTTTATCAAAGGGGTAGGCAGATACCAATTATAAATGCGAAAGTTTGTGAGGATGATTGGATGTTTGGCCTCAATCACGCCTAAACGGCTGATCGGATTTGAATGAAACTTGGAATATACATAGTACATGTACTGGATTAACATAAAGGCTATTTTTTATCCGGGTACAACGCGAGCGAAGCCTCGGGCGGCTGCTAGTATTTACACAGTAACTAGTTCAATCAAATATTCAATTTCTAATAACGAATATACGCACACACAGATATCAGTGACCTTATTTCAATTTGTCTTACGAGCGCAGTATCAGGAATCATAATCAATTCGCACAGGTCAAGGAATTGACCTTTCATTAGTGGCTCCCGATCCTAAATGCGAACGAGCCAATAGGGAGCCAGTACAGCACATTAAGTGCCTCGATCCCCATCTCCTGGTAAAGCGTTGATTAGTTTATATTTAGATAATTCCTGAGTAACATTACTTGGCAGGTAAAGGGTTACTAGTAACTTCTGTCAATTTCAAAGGTAAAGTAAGTTCGTATGAGCTAGTGGCTAAATTTCAAAGGTTTGAAATTATTAGCGCTACTCGAAAGTCGTTAAATTGACATTGTAAGTTACCGGCTACTTTAACTGGCGAATAGCATACTTGGCACCTTACAAGGTGGCGAAGCAGGCCCTAAATGGTGTAAAGTGCATGTGTGTGTGACGTATTTAAAGGTATCCGGCCAGTACACCGTTTCATACTAGGATCCGTTAGGTACCGTAAAAGCAGATAAATAAAAAACATCATCATCTGCAGAAAGATTGCATCCACTGCTGGATTTGGATTTAAAACCTTTCTTCACTCTTGCTACTTCTCAATAAATGAAAAATATTTACTTATATGAATTATATCATGTTATGAGGTAACACCGTGAAATTTGAAGAAATCTTAACATTGTTCTAAGCGCTCGTAGCGTAAATTGATTGAACGTTCTTGATTGATCGTTAAAGTTAAGCAACGTTGTGCGCGGTCACAATTTGGATGGGTGACCGCAAGTGGCATTACGAGCTGAGCGCTTCCGTGCTTTGGAGGGCACGTTAAATTGTCGGTCCCGGCTTTCAAGTCGTTAAGCCATGACGGAGGCTTTTAGACGGCCTAAAAACTCCGTCACATCACAAGAGTTGGCCACTACATACGAACTTATTTACTTATTGTGCTTTCTTACTTCAATCATGGTTACTAAGTCATAAAGAAATAGCTTATGCTACAAAGTAACAGAGTTAATTGAACTAGCAAATGAAAACTCTAAAACTTTCCAAGTGAAATCGCGGGCAGTTACTAACTTGCTAGTAACCTGTCAGTGAAAAGAAACCAGGCTGCGCGTAAATACAAAATTAGCTTTCAATCAGGTAAAATTTTAATGCTTTACTGACGGATCAATTTGGGTTAGATTTGTTTTCCACAGTAGTTTTCTTTCCAATGCCTTTGTTGGTACCTACCATGAATTTCGTCAGACAATAACTCTTATGCTAATCTTACTTATATTATAAATGCGAAAGTTTGTGAGTTTGTGAGTTTGGATGTTTGTGCCTCAATCACGCCTAAACGGCTGAACGGATTTGAATGAAACTTGGAATATACATAGTACATGTACTGGATTAACATATAGGCTATTTTTTATCCGGATACCACGCGAGCGAAGCCGCGGGCGGCAGCTAGTATTACATACATTATTATCACGCCCATTTCCCTAATGGGGTAGGCAGCGCTACAAGTAAACATAAGAAAACTTGCAGCCACTTCTGATTTATAGAGATCTGATTGATACTGAGTGACAGGTGATAAGCCCATTGCCCATATAGTTAGTTCATCATAATTGGAAAATATACTATATATTTTTCGTACGAATTTGGTACGAATATCCGATGTAAATCGTGGGCGGGGTTCATTTCAAAGCTTGGATTTAGCATATTTGACAGCTGACTGTATATCCGCATTTGAAAATAGTAATTATACCAAGTATACCAAGAGTCCAACGGCCTAATCCGACAAATCAAAACAACATTATCAGCACGAGGAAGAAACCGTACAGTACCACAAATATTGTGCACCTCGGCAAACTTCATGCTTTGTATGAAAACCGAATTTGTCCGAATATTCAACTAATAATTAACTGAACCAACCAACCCTTTAAAAAAATAAGTATGTACATAATCAAATTATTGTAACATCTATACTTAATACACTAGCTGCCACCCGCGGCTTCGCTGGCGAGGTACCCGGATAAAAAATAGCCTATATGTTAATCCAGCACATGTACTATGTATATTCCAAGTTTAATTCAAATGCGTTCAGCCGTTTAGGCATGATCGAGGCACAAACATACAAACATCCTCACAAACTTTGACATTTATAATATAGTAGGATATCATCATCGCGTTAGTTCGTACTTTAAAAGCTAGACGAAAATTGCCGGCACAGTATTTGTGGTACTACTGTCCGTAAATAGAGCGAGTTATCCCGTCATGCCTATTTCGGGACACATTAATGTACTGGGAGATAGGGCGCTATTAAGATGTTTTATCCGACAGCTTTGTTGGGTGTCTGTAAGTGCGAAGCCATCTTACTTATATTATAAATACGAAAGATTGTGAGGGTGTTTGGATGTTTGTGCCTCAATCACGGCTGAACGGATTTGAATGAAACCTAGATTAAAAAAAAATACCGCCACGCGGGTACCACGCGAGCGAAGCCGCGGGCGGCAGCTAGTACTATGTATATTCTAGACTTAAAAGCCGGGACCGACAATTTAACGTGCCCTCCGAAGCCCGGAAGAGCTCAGCTCGTAATGCCACTTGCGGACACCTATCCCAATTGTGACCGCGCTCAACGCTGCTTAATTAATCAAGAATGCTAAGCAAGCTACGCCACCAGCGCTTCGCATGAAGTACCTACGCCCTGAATGACCTTGAAAAAGTCATGGCAAGTCAAGTCTACAAAATATAAGTCATGGTTAAAAGCATGACAATTGACAATCAATTAATTTAATAGTTTTGCTATAAATCACTGCCACTGCTAGTTACTAGATTAAAAACAAACTGGTCAAGTGCGAGTCGAATTCGCACACGAAGGTTCCGTACCATTATACATGTAAGTACATAAATGTTTCTATGAACCTTTCTACTTTCTTTTTAATATTATTTGTTTTTATCGGCAAAAAAAGGCGATCCGTGATCTCTGCCTACCCCTATGGGAAACAGGCGTGATTTTATGTATGTTTATCGGCAATAGAAATACACACTGAAAATGACAATTGTCTGCCTATTACGAATCATGAGATACAGCCCGTTGCCAGACGGACAGACGGACGGACAGCAGCGGAGCCTTAATAATAGGGTCCCGTTGGCACCCTTCGGGTACGGAACCCTAACAATTAATCTATCAAATTATTATAGCCGTAGAAATCCAGGGGTAATGCACAAATACATATACAAGAAAACACGACAACCTTAAATTAAAACTAATTAAATCGACACCATCACATGTGGTCAAAAACAATGAATGAAACTCACCATAAGATTATCCACCGAATTATACCCGCATATCACATACCCCATCACACGGTTGGCCATCTTCAATCAAACGCACGTGTCAATCACTCAAACATCACTCGAATTTAACACTTATCCCAAACGCACACACTTTCAAATCCATGAACAAAACACGATCAATCCATTTCTTTATAAACGAAGCCTTTGGACTTGCAATAATGAACCTTACGCCTCACACATAAGGATAAAAACATAACTTCGCGATTTCACACTTTTGCAACTGATGCAACACAAAAACATGCCTTATACCGTTGACATAAGCAGTAGGATTACGAAACTATTTGAGCGTACAACCACGTCAGTCATCGTCGGTAGTTGCTGAGTGACTGGTGATTGGTACCTACTGGGTGGGTTCCAAAGGCTCCCGATGCGGGTTGAATGTATGTTTCTAATTGGATGAATGATTGTGATCTCAAGTGCCTATGAATGTAACTACTCGATTCTGGATCCAAAACACAGTTGGATTGAACAATCTTACTTCTTACTTCACTAAAACAAAGTCGCTTCCCGCTGTCTGTCCCTATGTATGCTTAGATCTTTAAAACCACGCAACGTATTTTGATGCCGTTTTTTTTTTTAATAGATAGAGTGATTCAAGAGGAAGGTTTATATGTATAATACATGCATAATATAGTAGAGAAACACTGATAATTTTAGAGGTTTCTAATATGAACACTTTTTTAGCGCTTACATTGCAAACGCTGGCTGAACCCTACGAGATAGATCAAAATAATGTACTCCAGTATTGTACACCTTAAAATAGACTACAAAAAAGTCCGCGATAGTATTGCACCCGTACGAATCCGGGGCGGATCGCTAGTATATTATAAAGGCGAAACTTTGTGAGGATGTTTGGATGTTTGTGCCTCAATCACGCCTAAACAGCTGAACAGATTCGAATGAAACTTGGAATATACATAGTACACGTGCTGGATTAACATATAGGTTATTTTTAATCCGGGTACCACGCGAGCGAAGCCGCGGGCGGCAGCTAGTGTAAGATAAAGTCATGTCACTCTTTTAGCTAAGCTCCATCTTCATGATGAACATTAACGAACGGACTGATGTTGAAAGAAACAAGAGATCAGTGCCTACCTCTTTCAAATAGAACTAGTCTAGACTTGAATGAAAGAAATGCAAGCATAACGAACGATCACTAAGTACTTTTATCTAAGCTCCATCTTCATGATGAACATTAACGAACGGACTGATGTTGAAAGAAACAAGAGATCAGTGCCTACCTCTTTCAAATAGAACTAGTCTAGACTTGAATGAAAGAAATGCAAGCATAACGAACGATCACTAAGTACTTTTATCTAAGCTTCATCTTCATGATGAACATTAACGAACGGACTGATGTTGAAAGAAACAAGAGATCAGTGCCTACCTCTTTCAAATAGAACTAGTCTAGACTTGAATGAAAGAAATGCAAGCATAACGAACGATCACTAAGTACATCAGTAATTATAACAAGGCAGTTTGAAGTGGTTTCCTCTATCCAAGGGCGTCGCGGTCACTGGGCTGCAAAATGCAATGCAAGTTAACTAGTTAATGTATCTCCAATGGGAAAAAACAAAACACTACATGTAGTCAAAAAAAATTGTGTCATTGTTGCAATGCATTGACAATTTCAGGTCGACGAAAAACTATGCGTCACTAGTTCTTTTGAACCAGCAGCGCGATGAAAGGATAGAGAAGGAAGGAAGCTGAGTAGTCAAAATCCACGGAATACAGTAGAAATAAATAAATATTTGTGGACATTTCACACAGCGCCATCTAGCCCCAAACTAAGCAAAGCTTGTACCATGGGCACCAGATGGCTGATAGATTACCTATATACTTTTTTTTGCACATACATACTTATAATAATACAACACCGAGACCCGGAAGAAATATTTGCAGAACATACAAACATTTTTCCCGTAGCGAGAATCGAACCCGTGCCTCTTGCGTCTCAGCTGAGCACTTGCCCGCCACGCCATCGAGGTCGTCGAAATATTTCTGTAGTTAGCAGAAGCAGTTCTGCAGTATAAATCACAAGGATTATTTAGAAACTTCTTGGATGCTCGTTCACTGCTAATGCCAAACCTTGAGTTAAAGCTTCAAAGAGATAAGATAAAAACTAACTATTCCGTAAAACACGCTTCTGACCCGATAAGAAACTTGCCCCCCTCATGACCTTTTTAAACGATAACATATTTAAGCTTTTAGTTAAGATACCTACTGTTTGACTTATGCGTTACATTTTTTTTGTATTTGTAACTTCCTTTAATTTGTACTGAGATATTTTCGTCATACTAAAACCTAAAATGAGTGAATGAAGTATTTCAGGACCTTAGCAAATGGAGATTCGCTATCTCTGCCTACCCCTAAGAGAAACAGGCGTGATTTTATGTATGTACAAGCTTCCATATACGGCTCATGGTACCAGGATAAAAGCTAGCCCATATTTTATCACATGTACAGTTTGGCCGTTACGGCGTGATTAAAGCACAATACATCGTCACATCCTCATAAACATTCATATTTATAATTACGACGGCAGAATGTCGTATCTCAAAATATGGCCTAAATGACTTAAAACTTGATTGTTGAAAAAAAGCCGCGTCGAATGGTCTATGTCTCGTCTTTCAACGATGAAAATTTTATGATACGCCCTTGATTTTTTTTTACTGTTCACACGACTAATTGCTGTAAATAAAGGTTTTTTGGCTCTGGTGTAAAATTGAATATTTTGAGATACGACAAAATAGCTTTCTTCCTAGTAGAATGTATGTAAAACTTATCTCCAGTAATACCTACTCATTTACAATATACCCAGATATTTCGTGGCTTTCGCTTGTCACGAGGCTTTGCCATGATCAACAGTGCCAACATGCGGGTGATCGATTCCAAGCATTTCATTATTATACTCGTACTAGCTGCTGCCCGCGGCTTCGTTGGCGTGGTAACCGGATAAAAAATAGCCTATATGTTAATCCAGTACATGTACTATGTATATTCCAAGTTTCATTCAAATCCGTTCAGCCGTTCAGGCGTGAAAGAGTAACAAACATCCATACATACATAATGTATGTATGCTCGTAAGAGCTAGTGGCCAACTCTAGTGACGGAGTTTTTAGACCGCCTAAAGGCCTCCGTCATGGCTTAACGACTTAAAAGCCGGGACCGACAATTTAACGTGCCCTCCAAGCACGGAAGCGCTCAGCTCATACATACATGATATTAGTATAATAGCAATCGTGAAATATCTTCACAGATCTGCCTATATTGAAGAGAGGGGAAAAAAGAATGAATAAATAAATAAATAAATAGTTGAGGACATATCACACAGCACCATCTAGCCCCAAACTAAGCAAAGCTTGTACTATGGGAACCAGATGGCTGATAGAATACTTATATACTTTTTTTTTTTGTAAATACATACTTACAATACATAATACAACACCCAGACCCGGAAGAATCATTTGCAGAGCATGCAAACATTTCTCCCGCAGCGGGAATCGAACCCGCGCCTCTTGCGTCGCAGCCGAGCACTCGCCCGCCACGCCACAGAAGTCGTCAATCTTCAAAAGATGAGAGATAAAGAGGTCAGGAAGTCACCCGACCGAATGAGGAAGTGGGCATCGCCGGCCGCGCAGAAAGCATCACGCACGCTCATTAACTCGGCCGGGTTGTAATTTAACCAGTAATGGTGTAAAGATAACATTAACCGACATCCGAGTAGGTGCTTTCGAGTAAATGGCTCGTGAATTATCGTACACTCTTTCTCCAATTAAAATGTTGAAAAATTTGTATTTTTGAAATCTAGCGTATCTAGAACAATTTACTGCTATTTTTACAACCATGATTGCCTTTTCGGTTGGTTCTTCTGGTGTTATGATTATCATCACACCACATTTAGCCCGATCCACTTTCTGCGCCGTGATTCGTAAGTCACTTTACACTGACGAACTTTTTTTTATCGGACGGATATTATATGCAGGTCGCGGAGAGCACTGGTGGTCTAGTTGGTAGTGACCCCGCCTTCCGATCCAAAGGTCGTGAGTTCAAATCCAATGCAAACCAATGAATTTTTAGTGCGAAAAATTTATGTGCGTTATCCCAGTACTCTCAAATGGTGAAGGAAAACATCGTGAGGAAACCCGCGGCTTAGTTACCCCCGCACGTATTGACCATGTCTTTCCTGTGGACAAGGCCGACTAAGCTGAGAGGATAGAATAGGTGCTGGGCAAGCCTACTAGATCTATTTGAGATCGACCAGGAAAGTTCCACAACCGCTTTCATTGTACTATCGGAACTGGAAATTTTCCAATGCAATGATTTTGCAGTCATAACAAAAGTATCCAAAGCAAATCAATCGCAAATCGTTATCAGATATTGTAGTAACAAAATTCTCTTTTTTTATCAATAGGGAGGGAGTGGGGGATTAAAGAGGTCAGCGTTCAAAATCCGTGCCAATATTTACACGTTTCAGTGCAGACGACAAGAAAAGTATTAAAGTACCCTTTGTCACGTTGGAACTTGAAACCGCTCTACGTATTATTCTAGTGCCCTCATTACTTCTAACAACTGCCAATCAATGAACAAACTAGGTAAGAGACACAGATGAAAAAACATGATTGATTTCTTAGATCGATAACAAGTAATCTTGAGAATCAGGGTTAGTTAAGTTTGTAAAGCTGTGTACTCACTCCACTAACCTCATCTTACTTATATTACAAATGCGAAAGTTTGTGAGGATGTTTGGATGTTTGTGCCTCAATCACGCCTAAACGGATTTGAATGAAACTTGGAATATACATAGTTCATTGTGCTGGATTAACATATAGGCTAATTTTCATCCGGGTACCACGCGAGCGAAGCTGCGGGAGGCAGCTTTTATACTAATAAAAAGCAAGTTCAAAAACTAAGTAAATACGAGTACTGGACGCATTATGTTTTTCTTTACTCCCAGTCCAGCAAAGAAATAAGCTTATATTATTTCCTAGCTTCCACCCGGGGCTTCGCTCGCGTATTACCAGGATAAAAAGTAGCCTATATGTTATTCCAGCACACATGTATGTTCCAAGTTTAATTTAAATCCGTCCAGGATCATTGGCGTCTTGATTGAGACACAAACATCGTCACATCATCACAAACTTTCGAATTTATAATTTTTAGGATTTTTACTAAAGCAGTTACACATTACTTGAGATAGAAATAGTAGCTTGAAACAGCTTATACGTTACTTTCCAAGTACCGCGAGGGAAGCTGCGTAATTAAATGCTGGTAAGTTGCGTGAATTTTTAACTTAGTATATTGAGAGCACTGGTGGTCTAGTTGGTAGTGACCCCGCCTTCCGATCCTAAGGTCGTGGCTTCAAATCCGGTCGTGTACCAATGGATTTTTCTGTGTGAAAAATTTATGTACGCTATACCAGTACTCAAACGGTGAAGGAAAACATCGTGAGGAAACCCGCGGCTTAGTCAGCTCCGCACGTATTGACCATTTCTTTCCTGTGGACAAGGCCGACAAAGCTGAGAGGATGAAATAGGTGCTGGGCAAGCCTACTCTATCTTAATTCGTCCCGGGCACTACAGCGTCCCGTCTGTGAAGGTTAAAATTGCCTCCTGACGCTGTATAAATCATCTACTATAGATGGTAAAAGGCCTTAGTTTTTAGTTAGAGATATGAAGTAATCGCGTGATAACTCGAATTAAAAAACGCATGTTTCTGGCCATGTAACTGTTACAGGAGGTTAGGTAACCCGGTGAGCACATTTACCTCAATAACAAGCACATAACAAAGTGCAATTAGCTCTTCCGGACTCACTCGATTGAGCTAAGTGGCCTCCAATCCTAATTAAATTTTGAATAAATATAAATATATAAATATTTGTGGACATTTCACACAGCGCCGTGCAGCTCAAACCAAACAAAGTTGCTTGTACTATGGGAACCAGGTAACTGATAGAATACGTAATATAGTTTTTTGTGTAAATCAAGACCCGGAAGAAATATTCGCATAGCATGCAAACATTTCTCTCGCAGCGGGAATCGAACCCGCGCCTCTTGCGTCTCAGCTGAGCACTCGCCCGCCTCGCCACAGAGCTCGTCAAATGTTTTGTTTCACCAGTTTATACAGTGTCGTGTGAATTTGAGTGTCATTAGATCAATGGTGCGTGAACTTTTAAAATATTTACATTGCAAGTGACCGTTAGACATAATAGCGAAACGGTTAATCACCAGTTTAATAGTCAGCTGGTGTTTTAAAAACACGTGTTAAGCTGTAATCATAATGGTTCGTATTTCGGTCTAGATTTAGTCTACCGAGTTTTGAGGTGATTTTTTTTATCATGTTTAGAAAGTAAGAGGTAGATACCACACTAGGTCACAACTGGGGAACAAGATCTGCACTGACGACTCGCAAACGGGGTATCTGTACATCCATATCCATACTAATATTATAAATGCGAAAGTTACTCTGTCTGTTACCTTTTTACGCGTAAACTACTGAACAGATTTTGATTAAATTTGGCAAGGATACCGATTCCATCCCGGGGTAGGACATAGGTTACTTGAAAATGGAAAAAGGGTGTAAAAGAATAAACAAGATAACGTATAAATCCTTCTTACCCCCGAATACTCAAACGCGACTTAGAGTTGAGCACGTCTCAACTCACGGTTTTTTGACAGTTTCTGATGAAAATCTGTCAAAAAAATCGTCATTTGAGACGTGCTCAACTTTGAGATGCGTTTGAGTGTTCGGGGGTTAGACGTTAATTTGTGACAAGACAATTGTCATTCATAATGACATTGACTTTGATATCACCCGGGTCGTGAGCAGCTCTTTTTCTTGCAGGGCTGTGGGTAAGGGCCTCTAGCTGGTGCTATATACATTTTTGTAGCGCCTACAACGTTGCGGATTACAGCTAGTTGTCTCATATATTAATTTATTATTCGTCGGCCATTTCAAGTCATCGATTTAAATATATATTATATGAAGTGGAATGTTAACTCATTACAAATACCTATTATGAGTGACGATATTTTGTACGATTCACGTTTACTCTAACCAATAAGACACGACACCCCATTCGGTACACGTGACAATACTCTTAGCACTCTAGGTGTCAAAGTCAAAAGTATCTGCATTATTACGTCGGCGTATAATGAAAACCTCGTAGGTCGGTTGTAGTAATTATCTGGAGGAAGAAAATGCGTTTGATGTACAATTTTGCTAGGACTTGTTCTAGTATTATGTGCGTTTATGGAACCATAAATAACTGAACGGAACTGAGAACGGATTGCGCGTATCGAGGTTTTAATACAGATGTGTAATAAAAAGAAATTGGTAAAAAATCGAACTGTGAGGTTTTCATAATAAGTACGCCGGCGGTAATTGAAATTACTAGGTTGAGAAAGGTTTAAGATTTAATATCATTTATTCACAAAAAGACAATAATATGACGACTTCGGTGGCGTGGCGGGCGAGTGCTCGGCTGAGACGCAAGAGGTGCGGGTTCGATTGCCGCTACGGGAGAAATGTTTGTATGTTCTGCAAGTATTTCTTACGGGTCTAGGTGTTGTAGTATTACGTATTATAAGAATGTATTTAAAAAAAAGCATAAGTATTCTATTAGCCATCTGGTACACGTACAAGCTTTGCTTAGTTTGGGGCTAGATGGCGCTGTGTGAAATGTTCACAAATAACTTTTTTTTTATTAATACTATATCACAACATTTTATACTTCTTTTTACACGTGCAGTCTGTGGGCTTGTGTGACATTTTATTTTATTTATTTATTTATGAGGTCCTATTGTGAAATTTATGAGCAAAGTATGCTCATAAATTTCACAATCAAGGAAATTCTATAAATACAAATCTCTGTTATCGCTGTTATCAGTTTATCAACCGTATTGCGGTCACAAGGGCCTTATATAGTTTTTGTGACTAATTCTAAGAAACGAGAATATTTGCTCTGGCCTTATTACAGCTATTTATAGAACTGATAAGGTAAGGAAACTGTATTCAGTGAACCTGTTGTTTGTATTGTTGTCAAACATATTTTACAGACCCGTTGTGTTTGTATTATTTTTGACGACCTCGGTGTGATGGGCGAGAGCTCGACTGAGACGCAAGAGGCGCGGGTTTGATTCCCGCTACGGGAGAAATGTTTGTATGTTCTGCAAATATTTCTTCCGGGTCTGGGTGTTGTAGTATTATGTATTAAAAAAAGTATATAAGTATTCTATCCGGCACTTTACCAAGGAGCTACTTACAGTGTTATGTTAACTTTTGACGGCCTCGGTAGCGTGACGGGCGATTGCTCGGCAGAGACGCAAAAAGCGCGGGTTTGATTCCCGCTACGGGAGAAATGTTTGTATGATCTGTAAATATTTCTTCCGGGTCTGGGTGTTGTGGTACCATGGTACTTGTAGTTTCTAATACCCACGACACAGGGAATCCTAGTGTGGGGTCAGGACTATGTATGTGACTGTTGGGTGTTATTTTTATTATTAACTTACATTAGCCAGTGTTCATGTAAGTCTTACGAGCCGGATTATCGCGATTTTTCTAACGGGTTGGGAAAGCACGGTGTCACGTGACGTGTTACTGAGTACCGGCTCAACACTGGACAGTCTGAGATCAACTGATAGGACTTCGAGGACCTACTCCCCAGGATTGATCTCGCGCTCAAAGAACAGATAACCGATACAGTAAAGGTTCTAAATGGAAGCCACGATTTCGGAAACGAAGTGAAGAACACTGTTTAATGTTGTTCTGGTATGTTTGCGGTTCAAACACGCACCTACTGCAAATCCGATTTGGATTTACTCGTATTAATACAATTCAAATTTGCAGTTCTCTGTCTCTTTCGAAGGACTGAACTGTGTTCTTCACTTCGTCTCCCAGACCGTGGCTTCCAAATGGAAATAATTTCGTAGAAAACCTGGAATACACATATTACGTGTCCTGAAATATAGTCTACTGTTGTCAGGGCAGTGCGAAGGATAGTACGCTGTCTCAAATTACATTCAAAAGCCAATTCAGTTCACTGCAACTAGAGGTGCAGTTGGCCAATTAAGATGAATCAAGCGAGCGCGCCGAGCTGAGTCTGGCAATAAAGTTCGTATGAGCTAGTGGCCAGCTCTTTGACGGAGTTTTTAGGCCGCCTAAAGGCCTCCGTCATGGCTTAACGACTTAAAAGCCGGGACCGACAACTTAACGTACCCTCCGAAGCACGGAAGCGCTCAGCTCGTAATGCCACTTGCGGTCACCCATCCCAACTGTGACCACGCACAACGTTGCTTAACTTCAACGATCAATCAAGAATTGATCGTTGAAGCCGGGACCGACAATTTAACGAGCTAAGCACGGAAGCGCTCAGCTTATGTATTATACGTATGCGTATGTTTTATTCTATCAGCCATCTGGTTCCCATAGTACAAGCTTTGCTTAGTTCGGGGCTAGATGGCGCTGTGGGAAATGTCCACAAATATTTATTTATTTAACTCGTTGATTTGATAAGCAGAGTATGCCGGCTCAATGAATCAATGACCGTCATTCTTTGAAACGGCATTCCCGACGCATTAATCAGCAGTTAGTATGTACATTTATCAAGACGTACTTGTACCTAATCCGTGTGATAAATAACTATTAAGCAAGTATTCCCTAGGAGGGTTGACGTCAGGCAGGCGGCCGGTCATAAAACACCTTAGCCAAAACTCTTACAGCATGATCCAAAGGTCATGCTGTGCCGACCCCACATAGGGTGGGATAAGGGTAGGAAGATGATGATATGACTTCT
Organism: Scotopteryx bipunctaria; assembly: GCA_949320045.1. NCBI lineage: Eukaryota > Metazoa > Arthropoda > Insecta > Lepidoptera > Geometridae > Scotopteryx > Scotopteryx bipunctaria. The sequence goes on along the minus strand of OX439459.1, from coordinate 1,236,826 downwards.
GTTGTCTATATGTCTGTCTATTCCCCGAATACTCAAACGCGACTCAGAGTTGAGCACGTTTCAACTCACGGTTTTTTGACAGTTTCTGGTAAAAATCTGTCAAAAATCGTCATTTGAGATGTGCTCAACTTTGAGATGCGTTTGAGTATTTGGGGGTATGTCTTCTGTTGTGTACGTCGTCACTGACCTGTGTATCCCTGAGGTCGGGCTCGCTGGCCGCAGCCGCTAGCCCCTCCCCGTCCGCCGCCTGCGTGACGTCACCGGCGCTGGCGCTGACGGCGCGTCTCCTGGCCTCCTTCTCCCTATCCCGGTCTTTCCCCGTGATCATGTTCTTAGTCTTCGATAGCAGGTTCAGAGGTTTAATGGATTTACGGACCTGGAAGAAAAATCGAATTTAGAATAATAATTAGAATGCTGCGAAATGAGAAAGATATTACGAATAAGAATTACTACATAAGCTTGCTACCATCCTTGCGGCAAATTTGTTGCGTAGAACAAGAAGCGCACATTTATAATGCGAAGCTTATCGCAAAGTGAAGCCGCAGGGTACAGTCATAAAATCAATCGAGAAAAAAAGTAATGACATCATGATGATGCAAACAAGTCGGGAAAAGACTTAAGAGTGTTACAAATGGCCCAAACCCAAATCAAACTGAGATCGAAAAGGAACATTGTGTTTGAAAATAATCCTACTAATATTATAAATGCGAAAGTTTGTGAGGATGTGACGATATTTGTGCCTCAATCACGCCAACAGCTGAACGGATTTGAATGAAACTTGGAATATCCTTACGTGTGCTGGAATAACACTTTTTGTCCAGATACCACGCGAGTGAAGCCGCAGACGAAAGCTAGTGTATTAATAAAACTCACCACCATAATGCACAGAACCACTCTCACAACACCGCCAAACGATTGCATGGCTTACAAATGAATGAAATATACTACGCATTTAACAAAATGAGGAAGCCAGAATTAATTTGTAGGAGCTAATTTAGCGCATCTAATAAAGGGCATTAACTGAACTAGGAAACTATTTTTAATTTGTCAACAAGTACTCTCAAACTGATAAAAATATAGTAGTGTCAAGCGCATGGAAGTACTAAACATAGTACTAAAGTAAATTTATAATTGAACTAGTTTCCGCCCCTGACTTCGCTCCCGTTTTACCCGGCTAAAAAGTAACGAGGTACATAAAGTAAAGGTACATAATATCATACCTTGCATTTTATAGATGCTGGATGCACAAAATTATCATCATCATTTTTCTGCTGATCCCTCAGACCCAGCACGAGCATATCATCCAAGGATGCCTGCATATGCCTCCTCTGCAATGGCCTGGCTTCTTCATGGCTCCTCGAGGAGTACATTGACACCGAATCCATACTAGCTTTACATGTCCCCTCTGACACCACTGTTGCATTTTCCACTGACTCGTTTGACTGCCAGTCAGGTGGATGCCTAGATCTTGTCTCCTCGTAAATCTCCACAGAGTTAAAGGTTTCAGCGACATGATCTATCTCCAAGTCCATGTCTAGTTGAGTCGGTACAAACTCATAGTGATGGCCTTCGTTTTCTGTGTACACCTGGTCGTAAACAACACCGTTCTGGTACCTTGAGCTCGAAGGTATGTTGCCGTAGACATTGTTATAGTTGTAGTTGTCGTCTTCCTTTCGTGGACTGACATGTCTGACCGTTTGCATGTCATTAGCGTTCAGAATGACGTCATCGAGGTTTAACGGGCGGCCTTGGCCTCCGAAGCCGTCAACGACAGGAGTGGTGTTGGACAGAAACGAGCCGTCAGCGTCGAAGCTACTGCATCCAACAAGGCCCATAGGTCTTCGAGGCATATCCGGCCTGAACCGGTTCGGGGGTGGCTGAACTCCCGCGAAATCAACCACTAGGATTCGATCAGCAATGTTCCTCCCATCGTTATGGAAGCCGATACCAGAGTCACTGTTGCTAGATGTTGTGGTGATCTCGCTATGGTTGCTTGGTTGCGGGGAGTTAGCGACGAAATCGGGTCCGTCTGGTCTGTCATCTTGCCGACAAGGTCGTCGGTCGCGTGGTCGGAACACTGCGTTGCATCGAGCGAAATTCCCAATCGCTGGACTGTCGCCTTTGATAGCTAGCTTCGATATTTGTTGTAAATTCGGACTAGAGCATTCCTCCGCAGGCAACGAATACATTCCTCTTATCACACCCACTACATACTCCGCTGATGGAGGAAACTCTAAGCACCTTTCAGCTACAGGATCGCTCGTGCACGCGATTTGGAACTCTCTGGCTTTAGTAATATGGGCTTCGTGCTCTGCCATTCTTGGGTCTACCGCGAAGACGTGGCAGCTGTGAGACGCGTCGGCTTCGGCTGTTTCCGCTGACGTCACGAGTCCGAAGTATCTTCTATCAGCTTCAGAGCCACAACCAGCATAGATGATCCGCTCTCTTTGATACTGGGCTAGTATTTGGCCGGACGGGCGCCGTAGGAGCAACGAATTTGGTAGTACGGAGAGTAAAACCGGTGTTGCGGTTCGCCTTTCCTGCCTGAGTTTTCTGACGGCGTTTCTGACGTTACCGGGGGCAGTGTTGGTGGCAGCTTGGGGAGTGTCTATGGTACCCAGGTAGCCGACGACCGCGCGGCACTCAAGGCGCGCGGCGTGGTTTGGCGTCAGTTGCGCGCGGCTTAAGTTTTGCAGGATCTCGTTTACACCTGACGTGCTGGGAGCAGCGTGGCATGCTGTAAAAGGAATTAAGTAATTATGGTATACAAAATATAAACTAATCTCAGGGTGTATTTTGAATAGTTTGGTATGGAATGTTCGGTTTGGCTGCTAAACACATTGCTTGATACTATTAGAAGAATATACTATATTGGATAGTACAAACTAAGGAAGGTCTATGCCCAATTGTTTAGCAGTGGGTTAATTTGAGCTACGGAGGATGTATGGTGGAATGCAACAACATTCGTACAAACATGTAATGAGATGAGCTTAGCATATTAGCATTTGAAGCTTGGCATATCTTTTTCACATATTGATGAAACATCCACAAAGTTAAGTTGTATTATCAGTCCATTCATAGTAAAAGTCAATAAAATATATATTGACAAAATGAATATGGATGTGTTATAGAGTTAAATAACAAGTTGCCAAGCAGATTAGCTTATAAATAAAGATATAATATGCATATTATATGTAATTTTTCATGTAAGCTTTTTGAATAAATTATTCCTATTATTTTTTTGCATATAACATATTTCTAAATGCCTATGATCAAACACAGTGGGTGAGTACAAAACACAGAACATAAAAGTGCAGATATTTTGTTTCCCACATACCTAAGTAATGCCTTTAGCCATCTGAAAATAAATAAATAAATATGGTTAGAACTACAGTACATGTTATTCCATCACCATTTGTAAGAAATATGCTTTCCGAGAAGATGACAACTTGGTCTTCTTTTTCTACACTATGACTTCATAGCTTGTGTTATTTCCATGCAAAAATCAGTGTTGTCATGTAAATTATAGGGGTTGGTTTAAAATATGTAATTGGATAAGCATTTATCTGATTATAAGATTACAAAGTTAATACACTCTCAGTCACAACAATGGCTTTAAAACTTTCAACTTTCCTTTAGATACAAACACTGACAAAATGGTTTTGGTGAATCTGTTGAACTTTATTCTAAACATATTGACAACCTTGAACATGTTGCAATTTTTATTTCTTGCTTGGTCTAAATTACATTGAACATTTTATAACTGCCAAGGTACTTTAATTTTAGGATATTCTCAACAGAGTCAACATGATTATCTGTTCCACATTTGACAGTATATCACCTGGATGATGCATCAAGGCTTGTGGCCGGCGCCGCGGCGGCGGGTGTCTCCGTCGCGTCCTGGACCTCTCATCAGGCTCCGTGTCTTCAGTGTCCGTGGGCGGCGAGTCCCTGGGCGAAACGCTCAGAGCTATGGCACCAGGCGCTCCCGCAACAAGTCTAGCGACCGACGCGTGAGGAGCCCTCGCTACGCTGGCCCCGTCCACCGCCAGCAAGGCATCCCCGGCCCGCAGTCCTGCCCGCTCCGCCGGCCCTCCCGCAGCCACCGCAGACACCACACAAGGTCGCTGCCCCGCTATAGTAAACCCAAACCCACCAACCCCCCGTGCCACGACCAGCCGGCGTTCGGAAACTCGAGGTATAGCTGCCCTACGACGTCTTCTCCTCTGTTGTTGGGGCACCATAGTAAAACCTACACGGAACTGGTTTTTTTAACGGACACAACACATTTTTCAATCTTCGATGAATGGTGACTTACAGATTATACTATGTGTCGATAGAAATAGTAACTTGCTTCAAGATTTTCGCATAGAAAACTGGAAAAACTAGAAATAGGTAAAGAAAGTTCTGAGGTCTTCGTAAGTAACTGACATTTGGATTGGACAGGAGGACAGAGAAAGTTTGATTGATGCGTTCCGGTTCCACAGGTAGATATTTACTGTATATCAACGTATGATTTTAAAGAAGTAAACAATATAATATTGAAAATTACACTGTCCAAAAGTATCTGTGTAATTTATCTAGAACAAAATTTCTATACAAACAGCTATTATCCATCTTACAACAGTATTTTTCACAGATGGTAAAAAAGGAACGTAAACATTAAGAAACGCTTACATTGGTAGTTCAGATATCGTTTTTTTTTCTTAAGGCGCTTTTGAAAAACTTTCATCTTAACGCTTCCATATAACTTGAATAAACTCATGCAAGTGCAAGTCACCTCAAAGCGTAGTTGGACAGTTTATCATGACGTGTGTAATAGGCATAGGCAAAAGCCATTTAGATAGTATGCACGCTTCTTTACTTTTTTTGTAAAAGTGTAAACGAATGTCAAACTTCTTGTCAGTCAATGTCAGCGTCAGCCTACTAAGCCAAATATCATTTGCACTGCAGCAGCCAGCACGTTGTTTTGTTTTGAATTTAGTGATTTTAATAATTTCTGAACAAAAAAGTGATAAATAATTATTAATTCAAAAACACAACTACCTATTTAGTAATCACAATGGCCGTAAGTACTTTCAGCCAACTTTAATTCTAAAAACTTGAAAAATACTGAATAAAAACATAACCAACATAGGTACCACATCCACGTCTTATTTTCTTTAAAATCCACAGAAAAAAGGCAAAATGAAGATTAGTAAAGTGAAGAGGAACAACCACACGACTAATAAAATGAAAAAAGCGGGGACGTTAAGGCTCCAGAGACACAGACACAAAATTCAGAAGCAAAAACAACCAGCTCAACAGCCTCAGGTACCTACATTCTATACCATGCAGTTACAGTAGGTATTCTCATTTATTTATCTATTTGTGAACTATATTGGTACTATATCCTTGCTACTAAAGACATAAACTACATAGGTACTTTCGTTAATAAGTACTAAGCAATAACTGTGAGAGAGGCAGACCACTTGCTTGATGACATAGTAAGAGTAGTCGGCCATCAATGGTAAAGACTGGAAAGAATTTCGTAATAACCCCAACAGGGGGTGCAATCGGGCTGAGATGATGATGATGAGAGAACAACTTAATAATTCCAGGTAGAATACAGCAGTGACAGTGACTCTGCGGCGGGTGAGGAGTGGGCAGACATGCTGGATGAGGAGGAACAAAAGTACATCCTGAGTAGACTAGCCAAACAGCCCCAACTTCTGTCCAATGTGCCTGAGGAGAACTCTAAGGAAGAGAGGAAGTGAGTTTGTTATTTTTGGGAAAATTCTTTATAAAAAAATAATAGGAGGCAATAATTCTAATGAATTATTTCAATAAGCAAAAGAAGTATGTATGTCAGGATCGTAACAAATGGCGATCCGTGATCTCTGCCTACCCTGTACGGGAAACAGGTGTGATTTTATGTATGTATGTATTTCAATACCAATCACAACAATATCAATCTATAAATTGACATTCTTCTATGTTTACAGACATGACCAGTTTCTGATCATGTTTTCTCCAAGTTTATTCCAAGTTTCATTCAAACCCATTTGAGCATTATTCTTTTATTGAACCACACCTACTCACAAACTTTCAGATTTTTATTTTAGAATGAAATAGAAAATGAATAAAAATAAAAAATAAAATTATTTTAATTGTATGTTAGTCTCTAAGCCTTAGAATTATATTATAATTCAAGCCAACAACACAACAGTATAATGTTTTGTAGCCTGAAATAAATAATTTTATTAATATTTAAATAGGACACTTAAACATAAATTTAAAATATCCACATTCAGAGCACCAAAACGCAAGCGCAGTCGCCTCCCCAGGCCGACTCCTGAAGACGACAGTGAGCCAGGCTCACTCTCAGACAGTGATATAGAGGAGAAGTATGAACAGGAGTTAGCGGACAAGCCTGTGAAGAAGCTGAGGCCTCTGCTACCCATCAAGACTAAGGCTGGAGTGCTGGAGAGGGCTGAGGAGTGCGAAGGTTTATTATTATTCAGCTTAGACATAGTAGTATGTGTGCGGTGACTTTGAGAGATAGAGAGGATTTCAAAAACAGGTATATCAAGCGAGTATGAATGATACCGTTTGAATGGAAAAACCTAAGAGTATGTACTTGGATTGAATTGGCGACGTTTGGGAAAAGGGTCAGGTCAAGAGTACCCTAAACTGACGAGCATGTGTGAAGAATGCAATGAGAATGAATGAAGCGGAAGAAGTATGTCAGGATCATAGCAAATGGAGATCCATAATCTCTGCCTACCCCTATGGGAATCAGGCGTGATTTTATGTGTGTATAGGGTAACTAGCTGCCGCCCGCGGCTTCGCTAGCGTGGTGCCCGGACAAAAAATAGCCTATATGTTAATCCGGTACATGTACTATGTATATTCCAAGTTTCATTCAAATCAGTTCAGCCGTTTAGGCGTGATTGAGGCACAAACATCCAAACATCCAAACTCACAAACTTTCGCATTTATAATATAAGTAAGATTGAAACACAAATATCCAGACAATCAGACCATCCTAACATAACATGATATCTACATCCATTAAAGCTGTAGATAAACAACAACATACATCATTATAATCAAACTAGCTGCCGCCCGCGGCTTTGCTCGCGTGGTACCTGGATAAAAAATAGCCTATATGTTAATCCAGTACATGTACTATGTATATTCCAAGTTTCGTTCAGATCCGTTCAGCTGTTTAGGCGTGATTGAGGCACAAACATCCAAACATCGTTACAAACTTTCGTACTAGATGGCAGCACAGGTAAAGTTAGTACGCGCTATCGTTGCGTTTTGATCTTTACGCCGGTAATTTCAAGCAAACTAAGACTTTTCAATTTTATAATATAAGTAAGATATTTTCACAGAATCAGAATCAGAGCCAGAAGAGGAAACTCCCCCCAAAAAGGCCAAGCCTCAAGAAGAGCCACAGGACTCATCGTCCGAGTCAGACTTAGACGAAGCTCCACCTAACCGTGAAGACACCATCAGCGCGGTGGAACTCCTGGCTGCGCGGAGAGACAGGCTCGCGCATGAGAAACTAAGGATCGGAGCACTATGCTCCTCTCTGCTGGAGAGTCCTGAGAAGAAGGTGAGGTGTAACATACAGGGGTTCACTTGGAGCCCTAAACCCCACATCTGATCATCATTCATCATCCCTTTGCCCTTTTCCTACTTTATAGATCGATACATCTGTATTCTTCCATTACCATCTATAAGTCATCACAACACTCACATTCTTACTCATCTTTCACACAGTTTATCCATCTAGTCTTTAGCTTACCCTTACCTAGGTATCCTTCCAGAAATTCTAATACTCTTCTTAATACATGACATGCTTTCCTTCTAACGACTTTTTCAGAGGCTCTAAAAAAGGTGATAACATTTAAAAGGGTTTTATAAAAACCTATGAAAATCTGTTAAAAGTCAAGCAAAAGTGTTAAGTTAAACAAAGAATGGTGAGCTTGAGTATCTTTATTCCCACAGTGGGAGAAGAGAAATGCTTGGTATGCTGGTGGTACTTACAGTTTCTCATACCCACGACATCGAATCCTAGTGCATTATACAATAAGTATCTTTTCCGTGCAGACTCTAAGTTACATTTAAGTTAATTTTCCCTTTTTTCATTTTCTGTTTTCATATATGTATAAATTTTCTTCTTCTTTACCTTTTCATTAAAGATAGACTTTACTTTTAGACTAGACTCTCTTACAGTTAATTTTTGTTGTATATGTATTTATTTAATCTGTGGATAATGCCGTGGGCTATATTATTACCAAGTTGATCTGCATACGCAGAATATATCTATAAGGATCTTACTTAAGCCATTATAATGTAGCTGTTTGTTGTTCCGTAATAAATAAATAAAAGTACGCATGAAATGGTTGGTTGTTATTTGATATCACTCGTTCCAGCTAAAGAACCTGTTCCCGATCCTGTACCTGATGGAGGAGCGGCTGAAGGACGGGTCGTTGAACCTGCAGTCTGTCCGCAAGCTCGCCTCGCTGTCCGCCGCCGAGGTGTTCCGGGACATACTGCCAGACTACATGCTACGACATCAGGACTATTCCGATGTCAAACGTAGGTTCTACTGTGACGTTATACCAGCAGTCGAGGTGTTCCGGGATATCTGTTATTTTCACGGCGCAACGGCTGAAACTTTAAAATAAATAAATATTTGTGGACATTCAACACAGCGCCATCTAGCCCCAAACTAAGCAAAGCATGCACTATGGAAACCAGATGGCTGATAGAATACTTTTTTTTTTTGTAAATACTTATAATATACAATTTGTTGTTACAGTAAAAAAGGACACGCTATCACTGTACAAGTATGAGAAGGAACTCTTGGAGTTCTACAAGCGCTATCTGCAGAGGTTGGAGAAGGCTAGCGGGGTCTTACGAGGGAAGAAAGGAGACACGAGGTAATTAATGTTACTTTAATTTGTTAATTCGTCCATCGTAAGGGACGAGGTATACTTCGTTTACCGGTTTTTTTTAGTTGTAATTATAATCTATAATATAAAAATGAATCGCAAAATGTGTTGGTAAGCGCATAACTCAACAACGCCTGGACCAATTTGGCCAAATCTTTTTTTAAAATGTTCGTTGAAGTTCAAGGATGGTTTTTACGGCGAGAAAAATTAGAATTATTGCTGGAAAAGCCCTAAAAATAGCCCTTTTCTTTTTCACCGTTATAGTACATGTACCGGGTACCACGCGAGCGAAGCCGCGGGTGGCAGCAGCTAGTAATAAATAAATATTTGTGGACATTTCACACAGCCTCAAGCCCCATCAAAGCTTGTACTATGGGCACCAAATGGCTGATAGAATATTTATATACTTTTTTTCTGTAAATACATACTTTACATAACGCTACAACACCCAGACTCGGAAGAAATATTTGCAGTACATACATACCTTTCTCCCGTAGCAAGAATCGAACCCGCGCCTCTTGTGTCTCAGCCGAGCACTCGCCCGCCACGCCACCGAGGTCGTCGTAAATGTTAAAAATTAGTTTCTAAAATTTTTTGATTCACTTTTTCCTTTGTCCTGAGAAGTGGGCGAAGATCTTTAAAATATTAGTGTGAGTTCACAGGCGACCAGACGAATCTGCAGTGAGCCTGGCACTAGTGTCCGTTCAGTGCATGGCGAGTCTCCTGGTCGCGCGACCCAACTTCAACTATTCCACCAATATCGCTCAGAGCGTAGTACCCTTCCTCGCCTGCAGGGAGAGCCGTGCGAGGGACATCGTCACGGAGGCTTGCGAGACAGTCTTCAGGGAGGATAAAAGAGGGGATATTACACTTACTGTGAGTACATACTGTTTGGTATATATTTTATTTAAACCTCTTTGTACACCACTGTCTTCCTGTTTTTGTTTATCCTTTCCATCCAAAGGCTGTCTGGAAGAGATCGCTTTTAGCGATAAAGCCGCCTTCTTTACTGTTTTTTAACTTACTTTTCTGTGTTTTGTGTACAATAAAATGTTCATCTATAATGTATCTATATGTATTTTATGTATGTATTTAGAAAAAAAAGTTCATACGTATTCTATCAGCCCATAGTACAGTAGCTTTGCTTAGTTTGGGGGGCTAGATGACGGAGGCCTTTAGGCGGCCTAAAAACTCCGTCACAAGAGTTGGCCACTAGCTTATACGAACTTACGTACTTAATAGTCTAATTTTAAAAATCATTTATTAAAACCACCAGGTTCATAATTATCTTAATGACTGTTAAGACTGCCTACGCCTGTTCCTCCCTATCAAACTGAAGAATTGAATTGTAACTCAAATATCGAATATCGACGGCCTCAGTGGCGTGGCGGGCGATTGCTCAACAGAGACGCAAGAGGCTCGGGTTCGATTCAAAGGTTCGAAGAAATGTTTGCATGTTCTGCAAATATTTCATCCTGGTCTGGGTGTTGTGGTACCATGGTACTCGTAGTTTCTGGTACCCACGACACAGGGAATCCTAGTGTGGGGTCAGGACTATGTACTCGTATGTGACTGTTGGGTGTTATTTATTTATAACTAGCTGCTGCCCGCGGCTTCGCTCGCGTGGTACCCGGTACATGTACTATAACGGTGAAAAAGAAAAGGGCTGTTTTTAGGGTTTTTCCAGCAATAATTCTAATTTTTCTCGCCGTAAAAACCATCCTTGAACTTCAACGAACATTTTAAAAAAAGATTTAGCCAAATTGGTCCAGGCGTTGTTGAGTTATGCGCTTACCAACACATTTTGCGATTCATTTTTATATTATAGATTATGTTTGTAATCCACAGATAGTCCGCCTCATAAATCAGCTAGTAAAGCGTAGAGGCGAGCGCCTATCGCCCTCTGCTTTAGACTGTCTGCTCACGCTAAAGATACGAGACATAGACATGGATCTAGAAGCAGACATCAAGACCAAGAAGAAGCAAGAGGAGAAGCACAAGAAGAGAATCGTAAACCTCTCCAAGAAGGAAAAGAAGGTAAGTTCTTCAGAATCATTGTGGCGAAAGAATTTAAGCATCTAGATTAAAAATTATTTACTTATCTTACTCCATTAAAGACACTAGTTGTAATTTTTCTTGTCTAACAAACCTTATTGAATAAAAATTATGATTGTTTTAATCCAGTACATGTACTATGTATATTCCAAGTTTCATTCAAATCCGTTCAGCCGTTTAGGCTTGATTGAAGCACAAACATCCAAACATCCTCACAAACTTTCGCATTTATAATATAAGTAAGATTATTATTCCTCGCTTCGTTCATTCACATTTCTTTGTGCATGCTTGTCACTTTCAAAATGTATTTGTTGTACAGCGAAACAAGAAGCTAAAGGAAGTAGAACGCGAACTCCTAGAAACGGAAGCTCAAGAAAGCGAATTGACGAGAAGGAAACAGCTTACCGAAGTCACTCGCACTGTGTTCCACATCTACTTCAGACTGCTCAAGTCTGCGCCCAGGTCTCGGCTGCTGGCCGCCGCGCTCAATGGACTCGCCAAGTCAGTTAAGAGGCTTCTTTAATAATAATAATAAAGGCCTTTTACCATCTAGTAGGTGATTTATACAGCGTCAGGAGGCAACTTTTACCTTCACTAACGGGACGCTGTAGTGCCCGGGACGAATTAATATGGAGTAGGCTTGCCCAGCACCTATTCGTAATTAGTATCTACATAATTATGTAACATATTACATATCTTCATCGAGTTATTTCGTATTTCAGAAGCTAGACGAAAATTGCTGAGGCACACAATATTAGTGGTACTACTGTATCTATGTTCATTCCGCTTTTTTTAATAACACCTAACAGTCACATACATAGGCATGACCCCACACTCGGATTCCCTATATTGTAGGTATCTGAAACTACGAGTACCATGGTATCACAACACTCAGACAGGGAAATGATGATGGTGACTTCTTAAGAGAGCGAATCTCAACGTTATGTATGTATGTTTATTATCACGCCCGTATCCCTAATGGGGTGGGCAGAGCCACAAGTAATTATAAGAAAACTTGCAGCCACTCCTGATACAAAGTCCCAAGATGGGTATGTTGAACAATGGTGACAGGTGATCAGCTCATCGCCTATATTGATTGTTCATTATATTGGGGAGGATACTATCCCTTAGTCGGTTTTTACGACTTACTCTCAACGCTATAGTCACTGATAATGTTTTGCGATCCATTAAACTGCTCTACAGCACATTATTTATGATTCCCCAGGTTCACGCACGTGATAAACCTGGAGTACTACTCTGACCTGGTGTCGATCCTGGCGCGGCTGCTGGAGGACGATCTGGTGGGCGCGCGAGAGAAGCTGCTCATCGTGAGGACCGTGCTGGCCATCCTCGCGGGCGCCGGGGACGCGCTCAACGTGGACCCGGCCAGGTTCCACGCCTATCTCTACGCCAACATGCTGCACGCGCACTGCGGTAAGACTGACCAAAGTATTTAAGAGTGTGCAGTAGCGGATATGCTCACCAAAATAATATGTAGAATTCTGTTGTTAGTTAATGAAATGTGTTTATTCAAAAAGAAATTGTTTAACATTTTTTTCTTTGGTTCCTCAAAGTGAAATCACGTAAAAAAAATTATTTAAAAAAATCTTGAAAAATCCATACATATCCTGGGACTCTTTAATCAAGTGGTTGCAGGTTTCATTGGTGGCTCTGCCCACCTCGTTAGAGATACACGGGCGTGATAATGCATGATAAAAGGTCTATCACTCAGTAATCGCAGAGCCAGTAACTGCTGATGCGTTAATTTCCAGTGGAACCAAAACATCTTGTGCATTGTCCAGGGTCATCACAAGAAGACTCGAAGATAATCCTCGAGGCGGTGATGCAGATCTGCTCGCGCGCGCGGCGCGTGTCCGCGGTGGAGCTGCAGGCCTTCGCCAAGCGCCTCGCCACCCTCGCCACGCAGCTGTCCCACCACGGAGCCCTGGCTTGTCTTGTACTGCTGTACCAGCTGGCACAGGTAAAACAACTATGCTGAATATAGTTTTTTGCAGGGACAGGGTGACCGCAAGTGGCATTACGAGTTGAGCACTTCCGTGCTTCGGAGGGCACGTTAAACAGTAGGTCCCGGCTGTCGTTGAGCATGAAGGAGGCCACTAGGCGGCCTGAAAACTCCGTCACTAGAGTTGGCCACTAGCTCATACAAACATACACACATACATACATACAGGGACCGTATGGGGAAATCCAAGATCCAGAAAAACTGTCTTACGAACAATTTTGACTTACTACGTTTTTTGGCGAAACGTGAACTGGTCACAAATGGGTAGAATAAACAAAAAATATAGATTTACATGTACGGTATGGAACCCTTCGTGTGCAAGTCCGACTCGCTTTTGACCGGTTTTCCTTGTCCACAGCAAAGCAAACCGGTAGCAATGCTGTTAGAAGACGAGGAGTCGTACGGTTCGGGCGCGTACGATCCGTTCGTGGGGTGTCCCGCGCACAGCGCCGCGCACGCCGCGCGCCTGCACGAGCTCGGCGCGCTGGCGAGCCACGCGCACCCCACCGTGCGGGCCGCGGCCGCCGCGCTCGCCAGCGGCAAGCTGCCCGCGGAACTACACAAGCTGTAAGCCACCTGCCCGACTACACCATCATCATCTTCCTGCCCTTATCCCACTATGTGGGGTCGGCACAGCATGAACCTTGGATCATGCTGTAAGAGTTTTGGCTAAGGTGTTTTATGACCGGCCGCCTGCCTGACGTCAACCCTTCTTGGGAATACTTGCTTATCGTATCTCATTATGTTGGAGGATACTATCCCTTAGTCGACTTTTACAACATGCTCGGGGAGAGAAGCAGCTAGACGCATTCTATGTTTTTTCTTTACTCCCAGTCCAGCGGAGAAGTACCTGCCAGACTACACCCTGGGGGTCGATTCTTTCCCATTTGTTCTATGGAACTACATACTAGCTTTTCACCTGAGTTTCATACCATAGAACAAAATGGAATCAGATTTTCCCAAAATATTCCATGAGTTTTTGACGGATTTTCATCAAAAATTGACAAAAAACCGTGACTTGAGATGTGCTCAACTTTGAGTCGCGTTTGGGGGGTAATACAGTTAAAATACTTGAAAAAGCTAAAAGTATATTTTTTTATTTTAACTTAAAACACAAAGAAAAAAGTAAGTCCCTGTGCACAAACATCTTGGCCGTCAAAATAGTCGAGTGGTGATTTTAAAAACTATTGGGTCGAGCAGTCGATTTGAAATCATACGTATTATTTTGAAATCACCGAATGACTTTTAAAAATACGAAGTTTTAAGTAATCGGTAAAAAATATTTTGGTGATTTTCAAGAATCATAACTGTCAAACTTAGTTGTTATCGTTTTAGTTCTTAAGCTTATAACTAGATGGCGCGATCAAAAGTACTGTTCGTAACAGTTCAATGATGATGAAAATAATTTATAAGTTCGAATTTTCTTCTTGTGTTAAGGGCACTTAGTTATAATAATTAGTTTTTAGAATATTATCAGTAATTCTATATCAAGATGCTATTTTTTCCAGCTCGCCATTGCAAGTGTTCGATATGTACGACGGCTCCAAGATGGCGTTCAAACCAGCCATCCCTCCGCCGAAGCAGACTCCACACAAGGAGAGGAAACCCTCGTCGCGACACGTCTGGGTCCAGCGCGACCTTAAAGAACTGTGCGAGAATGTCTTAAGTCGCGTGGATACGCACATAGACAATTGGTTATGATATATTGTTTAATAAAACATTGTATGCATTTCTCAGCCTTTTCCTCAACCTCAAAGTAGTGCGGGCCTTATTTTTAGAGTATTATCGAACGGGTATTAATTAAATACAGATTGTATAAATAAATTATTACAGCTCTATCATAGTAGGACGAACTGAAACTGGTCTCCCTCGTGATCCTACTAGTCGCACAAAATAGTAGGACCACGAGAAAACGGCCACGCATACATAAGATGGGCCCAGCACGCTTCCACTGCGCCAGAGAGCACTGGTGTTCTAGTTGGTAGTGATGTGCCTTACGATCCAAAGGTCATGAGTTCGAATCCAGTCGGGTACCAATGTATTTTTCTGTGCGGTAAATTTATGTGCGCTATACCAGTACTCTCAAAGGGTGAAGAAAAACATCGTGAGGAAACCCGCGGCTTAGTCAGCTCCGCACGTATAGACCATTTCTTTCCTGTGGACAAGGCCGACTAAGCGGAGGTAATGGTATAGTTGCTGGGAAAGACTACTCCATCTAAAATATCGTCTGTGGCACTACAGCGCCTTATAAGTGCGGGAATCGAACGCGCGCTTCTTGCGTCTCAGCCAAGCAATCGCCCGCCATGGCACCAAAGCCGTCAAAACAAAAACGAAATGAAGGAATGTCAGTGCTAAAATATTGAAATATGGTCGAAAATCATTTGTCCACGAAAAAACACCTTTGTCACGCCGGCGCTCTATGAGCGCAGGGCCTAACAATTTTTACACATTTCTAATAATATAATTAGATAACTTTATAAAACTAGGGAAATAACAATAACGGGGTTTATATACAATAACATCATATTTATCCCTTTGATTACAAACTGCATAATAAGTATATTTACATATAAATATTTTCCTTATAATGTAAGTAGGTACCTAATTTAAAAGTCGAACCTGATTGTATTATGTTTAATTTCTATATTGATTAGTATAATAAAATAATACCTAGGTTAAGTAGAGGTAGTGTCAATCTAACTTGGAGCCGAACGTCGACCAATTTCTATTGTAGGTATTCGACGACCTCGATGGCGTGGCGGGCGAGTGCTCGGCTGAGACGTAAGAGGCGCGGGTTCGATTCCCGCTACAGGGGAAATGTCTATGTTCTGCAAATATTCCTTACGGGTCCGGGTGTTGTAGTATTATATAAGTAAGTAGGTACGTATTTACAAAAAAAAGTATATGAGTAGTAAACATGTATCGTCACATCCTCTCAAACTTTCACTTATAATATTAGTAGAATTATCCATTTTATACATCGAGCATTCAGTACTCCAATGCTCGATGACTCCACACTTCGGAAATTTGGTAATGCTCTGTCTAGTTTTAAATTGCCTCGCTTTTTTGAGCTGGGGACCCTAAAACGTGATTTTTATAATGCTGTGGTTGTAAATTGAGGGTTAAGAATGCTGTTCTTCCCGTCTCCATCGTTGGGTCTGTCCTCGACATCAGAGTCGTCAGTAGACCTGGTGCGGCTGTAACTGCGGCTGTATTTGGAGACCTTGCTGAGCTCCGAACGAGTGGAGCTTGTCGTCTTACGCTCGCGCGTCCATTTGTTCTCGATGTTGAATCTATAAAGGTTGAACACAAATGTAGTTTACTATATAAATAAATGGTAATGTTAAGCAATGGTATGCGCGGTCACAAAATGGGATGGGTGACCGCAAGTGGCATTACGAGCTGAGCGCTTCCGTGCTTCGGAGGGCATGTTAAACAGTCGGTCCCGGCTTTTAAGTCGTTAAGCCATGACGGAGGCATTTAGGCGGCCTAAAAACTCCGTCACTAGAGTTGGCCACTAGCTCATACGAACATACATACATACATAATATATAAATAAATACAAATATATAGTAATATATGGTAGGTTCATTTATGAAATCAGGTTTAGATGACTTTAGTCCATTTATTACAGGTTTTTCAACATTATTCCAAAATTACACAACCGCCTATTTTTTCGCCAATGATCAAAATTGTCTCATTTTTCATCTGTCTTTGTTGTTGTAATGTATTCCTTTTCAGAATGTGATGATAGCAAAGGTAATACTGCTTATTTTTTTATTTCACCACCGTTTGCTACCATCACAATAACTAATTCCAACAGTTTTATGTATACAATAAATTAAAAATGCTAGCTAACAATATATTTGGACGTTCTGCAGGCACGGACACACGGGTAGAGTCAACTAGCATACCACTCTACTCTATCTACTCTCATACCACGGACTTGGATGTCCATGAAGTCATCACTGGCCACGGCGGAAGATCAGCGCTACAGTATAGGAACATGCAGTAGCATTATGCTGAGCTGTAGGCCATTTCACCACCACACATTCTCCTTCTTACATATTATTATTATTATAGAATAGAATAGAATAGAATAAACTTTATTGTTAACTGTTGGAAGTATAAGTTGTTAGGTAAAGTAAAAAAAAGTACAAATAGTTTGCCCTTTTCGGACGTACAATCAGTCAGACAAATAACACAAATTAAATCAGAAAGAATACAAACAAAAAAAAAAAAAATATATAACAAAAGTACTTATTTGAGCAAAACTACAGTGATTCATTAAAAATTCTTTCATATTATAGAACACTTTAGATATGAGCCAGTTCTTCAGTTTGTTTCGAAAAGAATTTGTTCGAATATTTGTTCCTTTAGTAAATTTCTAAGTGTTCTGTTATAGTATGTACCTAAACCTTTCTACCAATTATAAGTCATCATCATCTTCCTGCCCTTATCCCACTCTATGTGGGGTCGGCACAGCATGATCCTTGGACCATGCTGTAAGAGTTTAGGCTAAGGTGTTTTATGACCGGCCGCCTGCCTGACGTCAACCCTCCTTGATAATACTTGCTAATTGTATCTGTATCTCATCATGTTGGAGGATACTATCCCTTAGTCGACTTTTACGACATGCTCGGGGAGAGAAGCAGCTGAACGCATTCTATGTTTTTTCTTTACTCCCAGTCCAGCAGAGAAGTACCAGTCCAGCAGAGAAGTATGACTTATAATTGGTATTTTTTTTATAAAAAAATTATAATAAAATACCAATTATAAGTCATCATCATAAATAAATAATAAAATCAATTTTCGTCTAGCTTCTGAAATACGAACTAACGCGATGATGATAATGTAATATAGAGATGTTACAATAATATGTAGATGATTATTTTTTTAAAGGATTGGTTCAGTTATTTTTTTAATTAGGTAGGTACCTATATATTCGGACTAATTCGGTTAACATACAGAGCACGAAGTTTGCCGAGGCGCACAATTTTTGTGGTACTATAGGTACATGGTAAGGTACACGACGGGTGGGGAAGTCAAAGTGAAAGTCTTCCAATGTAGACAGCATTGGTAGAGTAGAGTAGAGTAGGTAAAAAATTAAGTAATAGCTAGCTAGTACTATATCGTGCAACTATACCGTTTACTCTACCCATGTACAACGACCTGCCCCGACACTTGTACAAAATAACGCGATATTAGGTACCATCAATGGTACTACTGCGAATAAACCATAATTGATGCAGCAATACTGAAGCTGAGAAAAAATATCGTTTCAATTTTGATTAACATACCTTTTGCAAAGGCTCACGAAGATGCTCTTCTTGAAGACTAAAAGAAAGAATATGATGACCCCTAGGAACACGTTGTACGCGTTCAGCACGATGAACTGCCACAGCGGAATGGTGTGTGGGGGGATCGAGATTTGCTGGGAAAATAATAAACATTCATCATCTTCCTGTCCTTATCCCACTCTATGTGGGGTCGGCACACCATGGTCCTTGGACCATGCTATAAGAGTTTTGGTTTGGCTAAGGTGTAGTATGACCGGTCGCCTGCCTGACGTCAACCCTCCTTGGGAATACTTGCTTATTGTATCTCATCATGATGGAGAGGATACTGTCCCTTAGTCGACTTTTACGACATGCTCGGGGAGAGAAGCAGCTGGACGCATTCTATGTTTTTTCTTTACTCCCAGTCCAGCGGAGAAGTCGTTTGAAAAATATTTTTTAACTCCGCGGGAATTGAACCGCATAACCTAACACGTGATAGGTTGTGCACAATATAATATAATGCCGCACTCAGCAAGTGCGTCCCGCGGCCCATTTTTAGTTTTTACAAGACACAACTTATATCCAACGAAAGTAAAGTGGTATGGCATAAAATCGTAAATGGTAAAAATGTACCTAAGACCTACTAATGTAGTGGTTGATTACCCAAACAAGTACCTATTGCTTGTTTACAATACAAAATTGACAAATATATTGTAAATCAGGCAATATTATTTATTTGACTAACCTGAATGAGTTCCAGGATCCACGACACGCCCATCAGAGAACTTAGCTTCAGATACAAAACGAACCTAAAATAAATAAAAATAATAACACTATCGTCACATAGGTAGGTACTTAGTTACACACTAGGATTTCGTGTTATTTAGAAATATAGGTAGGAAATATATGTTTAATAATTTAGGATCATAATTATGTCTATACTTGTCTTTAAAATAGGATCACTAGGTTTTTATTGGTAGGTATGTACCATGCGAGCGAAGCAGTAAAATCTAATAAAAATACTTACATATTTTGATTCTTATTATTCTTTTCTTTCGAGGCCTTGTCGAAGTTAGCAATGTTGCGCTTGATCAGCCAGATGTTGTACATCGTCATCAGGAACAGCAGGCAGTTGCAGCCAGTCAGGATCATCAGAGGGACGTACAGATAGTAAAAATCTGGAAATATTTGTTTGAAAGGTGGTGTCCGTCGTAGGTACAGCAAGCGATGTCAAAATACATAGGTAGGTAAGGTACCTTACCTACGCCATTACGAAATCGTGGGTGTGGGTGAGGTAAGATCGATCAGCGGGAGGAGATGCCCATCAAGAACTTTTTGTTCTATTATCTGTTCTGTGGGTCTAAAAAAGTTTTCATTTCACACATATTTTTTACTACGTAGGTACCTACGTATAGATCCGTGGAGTAAGAGCACTGGTGACCTGTACCTAACACAGGTCTTTGAACCTTTCTCAGGCACTTGTCTCTCACAAAACAGGTTTTACTACTTAAGAAACCTTATGAGAGAAATTAAATATGTAGATAAATTAACAAAAATATACTACGGATTTTCAACATCTGCTCAGCCTGTCAGACTCTAGCAGTCTACTAATATTTCAACTCATCACAGCCCGAGTTTTCAGAGTTGCATTCGAGCAACGGTCGCTCCGTAAAGTGACGGACTCAATTTTAACGTTAGGGTGTAAAAAAAAACCTTTTTGACACCCTAACGCGACGGTCACGGGACAGTTTGTGGAGATCACGAGCTGCAAACGTGGGGACGTCATGAGGATCAGTTTCCAGGAACGCTCTGAAGATGTCCTCGATGTTTCGCGGCAGCTTCTGCAAGCCCTGTGTTTGTTCCATCTAGCTTTGACTCGTCTGCCCATCTCGCTGTAGGCCTTTATCATCTACAGTAGATGATTTATACAGCGTCAGGAGTTTTACCTTAACGGGACGCTGCGCTGTAGTGCCCGGGACGAATTAAGATGGAGTATTAGGCTTGCCCAGGACCTATTCTATCCTCTCAGCTTAGTCGACCTTGTCCACAGGAAAACAAGGTCAATAGGTGCGGAGCTGACTAAGCCGTGGGTGTCCTCACGATATTTTCCTTCGTTTTGAGAGTACCTACTGGTATACTGGCTTCCTATATCTAAAACATCGCTAAGCCACAAAACCAAGTTTTGAGATATGAGCGAAAAACGCGGTAGTATAAATATATATTTTATCGTAGATAGCGCTGTTTTTGCTAGAGCTATTTCCTGAACTAAAAACGCTAGAAGAATGATTCTAAAACAGATCGATAGAGAATTTTTTTCTAAGTAGAATGGCATCAAAAACTCAAAATCGACCCCCTGTGGCTTAGCGATGTTTTAGATATAGGAGGGCAGTATAGCGCACATAAACTTTTGCGCAGAAAAACCCATTGGTACACGACCGGGTTTGAATCCACGACCTTCGGATCGCAAGGCGGGGTCACTACCAACTAGACCACCAGTGCTCGCTATACGACGACACGTAAAATCTACTTAGGAAAAATAATAGTGGGGCACTGGTGACCTGTAACACAGGTGTCAAACCTACCACAGGCACCAGTCTCGCATAAAACAGGTTCTGCATAAATTCCGTTACATTTAAAATCTTACTAACTACTGTATAAACAAACCTATGTGAGAGAGAATAAATAAAGATTTTTTATTATTGTTAATTATTATTATTAATAGTACATACTTCTCTGCTGGACTGGAAGTAAAGAAAAAGCATAGAATTCGTCCAGCTGCTTCTCTCCTCGAGCATGTCGTAAAAGTCGACTAAGTGATAGTATCCTCTCCGAAATGATGGACCATCTGTATGGGCGATGGGCTGATCACCTGTCACCATAGTTCACCATATCCATCTTAGGACTTTAAATCAGAAGTGGTTGCAAGTTTTCTTATGTTAACTTGTGGCTCTGCCCACCCCATTAGGGATATGGGCGTGATAGTATGTATGTAGTACTTAGTAGGTACATACTATTCGGCATACAGCTGCTGAAGTCAATTTTGACGACGTTGTCTGGCAGATCGATGTTGTCCATGCACACGCTGAATATGGTGAGGAGTGCGGGCATGCCGAACGCGTAGCTCGCGTACACCATGAATTTAAAATGGATGCCGCGCCGATGTATCTCGCGCGCCTTACGCGTCCCTCTGCGAAACATCACACGAGTAGGTATTATTTATTACCCGTCCTTCGCGAGCATAACGACGAGAAATGTTTGTATGTTCTGCAAATATTTCTTCCGGATCTGGGTGTTGTAGTAAATATGTATTATACTAGCTGCCGCCCGCGACCACGACCAACACCTGAATATTACATAGGTAGGTACAATACAAAAAAAATAATAGGTAGGTATTGAAAGCTTACCTGAATGTCCACCAGATATCAAAACACATCAGTTTTAACCAGAAGAAGGAGGCGAGTAACAAGTAATATTTTAATTGAGCTGAAAAACAAATTAAAATAAGTAGGTTAGGTACCTAGGTAGGTCAACTTACTTAGGTAAACAATATTTATTTCAAAAATCAAAGAAACCCGACTTCGTAGAATTTATTTAAGGTAACTTAGTGTTGTATGTAAAGCAGTCATATTGTTATTTTTTTAATATTTTATAATCTACTAACTGCCGCCTGCGGCTTGTGGTGACCGCAAGTGGCATTACGAACTGAGCGCTTCCTTGCTTCGGAGGGCACGTTAATTATCGGTCCCGGCTTTTAAGTCGTTAAGCCATGACGGAGGCCTTTAAGCGGCCTAAAAACTCCGTCACAAGAGCTGGCCACTAGCTCATACGAACTTACTTATCACCATAGATTTGACTCATGAAATAATGCGTTGATTTACTATTAAGTACTTATGTCTTTAAAATGTAACTAATTTAAAATGATTTTATTTGTAAATTTTTATGTCTTTTTCATTCAATATTTTTTCATTATGATTTTTTACTCGCTCGACCATATTTTAATTCATGCATGCTGTCTGTAACCTTTAATTATAATAACATATTTTATAAGTTTTTTGTTGTACCAGTTTACATCAGTGATTATATTAATGTTTATTATGTTGGTTGCTCAAATAAATAAATAAATAAATAAATAAATTGATTCATTACGATTTTCGGCTTGGTTTTATTTAAACACCGTGAAGCCAATCTCACCATAGAGCGTGCAGTCTGGCTTATCCGTCCTGATGTACAAGAGAAAGACCCCCTCGAGGGTGAAGAAGCACATGAGGGTCGCGATGTACGCCATCATGAGCATGCCCTGGATGTTGCGCAGCGCCGGCAGCGCCGAGTACACCGCCAGCACGGCCACCAGGAACACCGCGGAGGTAAGACAGCCTGGAGACAGACTGGCTTACTCACTTGATAATAACTAAATCTTACTTCTTACTTATATTATAAATGCGAAAGTTTGTGAGTTTGGATGTTTGGATGTTTGTGCCTCAATCACGCCTAAACGGCTGAACGGATTTGAATGAAACTTGGAATATACATAATACATGTACTGGATTAACATATAGGCTATTTTTTATCCGGGTACCACGCGAGGGAAGCCGCGGGCGGCAGCTAGTATAACATAAATAAATAACACCCAACAGTCACATACATAGGTCCTGACACCCCACACTAGGATTCCCTGTATTATGGGTAACAGAAACTACGAGTACCATGGTACCACAACACCCAGGAAGAAATATTTACAGATCATGCAAACATTCCTTTCGCAGCGGGAATTGAACCCGCGCCTCTTGCGACTCTGCCGAGCAATCGCCTGCCACGCCACCGTGGTCGTCAAACATCATAGGTAATAAATCATACATAAGCATCGATCATTTAATTAATGCTCTGCTCGATGTACATAAGTAATAACTTTGTTTAGTAAGTTTAATTGTTTTTTTGAAATAGGTAGGTATAATATTATTTTGTATAGAAATTGTAGATACAACTTTAATTTGATAACTCTTTTTAAATAATTAATAGATCTAACGCTTTGTTCTAAAACTGTCATGTTAGAAATATAGTTAGTAAAGAATTATAATTTTAATTTAATAACAAAGCTCTCAAAGGTAGTGTGCAAACTATTTTGAGTAAATACTTGACATACCTTTGAGAACTTTGTTTGCTAAGATAATTTTGAACACCCTAACTGCTCATATAAATATGAAACAATGAGAAGTAAGATATTTTGAACACCTCGGGTGCTTACAACAATAATGATGATTCGAACTGCGTATATCAAATTGCTTTTATGTTTTTCTGATCATTTTGACTCTAGACGCTCATATCAATTTGACACCTACATCCTAGCTTACATGCGCGACACACGCGTAGTGTAAATTTTTACAACACATTTAACTAAGGGTTGTTTTGAAAAATCCTGAAACACATGTCCATTTTTTTAATTTATCCAGACTAAGTTTCAAGCAAATCGCACTACGCGGTAAAATTTTGGTTAGTGTGACTGAAAAGATGTCACTCAACGGGAATAACCCTAAAATCACACTTCTTTAGGGGTTGAATTGCTAAAAATCTAAAAAATCCCGCCTAAAAGGATGCTAGGTAGGTACTTTCCAAACAGCTTTCTATCTTCAGTAGCTTCACCTGTGCGTTGATTGCAGAAAATTGATTAAATAATTCAAGATACTCACCAATCATGACGAACAAATCATTATCGACCAATTCCTTAATCTTCATGACCCTGAAGGTAAACGTTGCCATCGGTACGTTGTTTCGCACAGTCACTATTCGTTCAACGCAGAAGGTGGGCGTATTCGCAGTGCTCCAATTTTCCAGATTATTCCGCACATAATAAACAAAACTGCCAGACTAAAACAAAACGCGTTTATCACAAACTGGCTGTAGCTGTAGGTAAATCAGTTTCACTTGTGTTATAGTTAAATAATAGTCTGCTAGCTACCACCTCCGGCTTCGCTTGGATAAAGTTACCTATATTAATTATTACATTATTCCAGTACCTACACATAATTTCATTAAAATCCGTCCAGCCATTCCTGCGACAAAAACATACCTTCTAAGTAACAAACTTTTACTACTACTACTACTTATCGTATCACTAGTTCTTCCAAACCAGTGTGGTGAAAGGGTGCGCCTCAAAGGCTCATTTCATGCACTTGACACATGCTTTCGAACTTTTTAGGTTCTACGACATGCCGGTTTCCACACGATGCTTTCATTCACCGTTTAAGAGTAGGTACCTAGGTACCTACCTATAGCACACATAAATTTTTCGAACAGAAAAATCCATTGGTACACGACGGGATTTGAACCCACGACCTCGGATCGGAAGGCGGGACCATTAGACCACCAGTGCTCTAAGAATAAATGATTAGCTGTCGCCGGCAACTTCGTCTGCATTGAACATTTTGAGACAAGTGTAGACAAATACATCTACCTAACTCTGCCAAGTTTAATCAAAATCTGTTGTAAATTGTAATCCTTTTCACGAAAGAAGTCCGAAATTGGCGGTACTGAAACAAATTCTACGACAATTTCCTGTAACACGATCACGAAGACTACAGCGCCCCCCTCAGGACTAGTTATTAAAACGCACAATTTCATAAGAAAATAAGCTTACCTCTAAAAGCCTTTTAGTATGATTTTTGCCCATAGTATAAATACACTCATTGCCAGTGTTCATGAAGATTTCGCTTTGTAAGAACGTAAAATCTTCGAATCTCCTTGAGGATACTTGACTTCCATTGTAAATCTTCAGATCGGAGTAACCGAAAAAGTCTTCGGTAACATTATAAACATGGAACTCTTTCATCAAGTCATCTACGCTTTCGCACATGTCGTAAGTCTCGTTATACCAATGTATAACTTCATTTTTACCGCAGCATTTAACAACACACGGCTTTTTGGCGTCACAAAACTTATCAATGTCAATTTTGTTATGTTCTATATCAGTGACAGTATAGTCACATTCATCGGCGCGAACGCTGTACAAAACACACACTAACATACTTAAAATGAAATAATAATCCATTTTGAGAAACGTAGGTATGCAATGGCATGTATTGTTCCCGCGAATGAAAATTCAGAATACACAACGCAAATACGGAAGGAAGGAAAAATTAAAATTCTTAATATCGTCACTGGAAAGGCAAAATTACGTAAGCGCCAAAATAGGCATAATGAGTTATTATCCTGAAATAGCAGTCCAAATACAATAGAATTGCTGGACATAGAAAATGTAAAAAGAATGAAATCTTACGTTGACGTCATAAAAATTCGATAATTAGGTAAAAAGTTATGATTACACGGCTTTTTCTCGATTGGTGCTTACGTAAATTTGCCTTTCCAGTGACGATATGTACTTATTCTATTATTATCAGAGTCTAACGATAATTTGAACAAAATTAAATTGGTTAACACTTTATTTATTTCCCTAATTAGTTCAACGGCCAAGACAATACCGAACAACAACCAGCATCATCATCATCTTCCTGCCCTTATCCCACTCTATGTGGGGTCGACACAGCATGATCCTTGGATCATGCTGTAAGAGTTTTGGCTAAGGTGTTTTATGACCGGCCGCCTGCCTGACGTCAACCCTTCTTGGGGATACTTGCCTATTGTATCTCATCATGTTGGAGGATACTAGGTATCCCTTAGTCAATGGAGAGAGAAGCAGCTGGACGCATTCTATGTTTTTTCTTTACTCCCAGTCCAGCAGAGAAGTTTAAATAACAATAACCAGTAATCTTCAAAAATTAGTAAATATAATGTTTATAATAGACTAGCTGCCGCCCGCGGCTTCGCTCGCGTGGTATCCGGATAAAAAATAGCCTATATGTTAATCAAGTACACGTACTATGTATATTCCAAGTTTCATTCAAATCCGTTCAGCCGTTTAGGCGTGATTGAGGCACAAACATCCAAACATCCAAACTCACAAACTTTCGCATTTATAATATAAGTAAGATGTACCTACATACATACATATTATCACGGCTGCATCCCAAAGGGGTGGGCAAAGCCACAAGTAGACATAAAGCTTGCAGCCTTCTTCTTGCAACTTCTGATTTAAAGTCTCAAGATGGATATGGTGAACCATGGTGACAGGTGATCAGCCCATAGCCCATATATTATGGTCCATCATGTTGGGAGATTATTGTACCAATTAATTACTAATTTACTGTTTTATACAAATAGGTAGGTACGATGAAATAATAAACACAAACAATAGCTATAAATGGTATAAAATATTTTTAATAGATTCAGAAAATACATGCCTCTACACAAACAGGATACATACACATTTTCAATAATAATTATAAAATGATTCTATCAGCATAAAATGCTTCATTTTGCAATGAATAAGAAAAAATTTAACCTAACCAACTGAATTCGATCTGGGTGGATAAGTAATAATGTATTAATGTAATAATGTATTTAACGTAAGCAGTATGTTACAGTTCATAATCTTTCGACTGTTTCCAAACTCGCGAGATAGATTATAATCAAACGGTATTTACAATTTTACTGTGACAACAGTAGTTTAGGATAAAATAAATAGCACAACTTGAATTGTGAATTTGTGAATAGTCTTCGATAATCTGTTCGTCCTTTACCACCTCACTAGCGTCAAGTAAAGACGACTTTGGCGTGCTGGACACAGTATTATTCTTGGATATGTATGAGTCCATGTTTTTATTTCAATATTGCTCAATGCTTTAGGAGACTTGTTAACTATACTCACATGTTGCTGGGTTATTCTATTTTGAGGAATGTCCGAATAAAATACCAGTTATCATTTTACAATGATTTTATTTCATATTATGTGGGCCGGGTTTTTTGTCATGTATACGACGTTGGCGTACAGAAATCGGAAGTGCTTGTCGTCTATAGGTGACATTGGCGTCCAAAAGGTTAACAAGACTATTATTGTTCAGCACTGAGAGCACTGGTGGTCTAGTTGGTAGTGACCCCGCCTTCCGATCCTAAGGTCGTGGGTTCAAATCCGGTCGTGTACCAATGGATTTTTCTGTGCGAAAAATTTATGTGCGCTATACCAGCACTCTCAAAAGGTGAAGGAAAACATCGTGAGAAAACCCGCGGCTTAGTCAGCTCCGCACGTATTGACCATGTCTTTCCTGTGGACAAGGCCGACTAAGCTGAGAGGTTGGAATAGGTGCTGGGCAAGCGTACAGCGTCCCGTTTGTGAAGGTAAAAGTCGCCTCCTGACGCTGTATAAATCATCTACTATAGATGGTAAAAGGCCTTACCCCCGAATACTCAAACGCGACTCAGAGTTGAGCACGTTTCAAGTCACGGTTTTTTAACAGTTTTTGATGAAAATCTGTCAAAAACTCATCACTTAAGACGTGCTCAACTCTGAGATGCGTTTGAGTATTCGGGCGTTAGTTTTTTATTGTTCAGCACTAGGTACGTAGTGAGGAACATGCCTTCCGAGCTAGTTTATAACTGTGTTACGGAAAAGCAGCTGTTCCCTCCAGGCAGAGCAGACAGGATAAATAAACTAATACTTATAAACTAAGTGGTTGCTAATTACAAAAGTCATACATAATAAACATGCACATTTAAATAAACCAGCTAAGTTATCCCATTAAACAATGTTTATGATTCACAATTTATAGTGTTTTAGCTAATGATAAGATAAATCTTAGTACTATAATAACCAAAACTAAAAATTACAATGGGCAGTAATCAAAAGATAGAAAGTTGTGAAATAAAAAAAAATACTATCACTTTACCAGTCTTACTATTTAGCACTACTGAAAGTTAATCCCTATGTTCAGTTAAATGTCTCTTTATTCAAGTATCGGACGTCAAAAACGAACCGATTGTATTTTCGTCAATTTTCTTCAACCAATTCCGGCTGAGTATTCAGCAGTGCTGGATCTTCTCGCCGAGCGCGGTCACGGTGAGGCGCACGAGCTGCGCGCGGCGCGCGGCGGCGGCGGCCAGCAGCCGCGCTGACTCGCCGCGAGTCGACTCTATGTACTCGCGCATAGAGGCCAGTTTCGAACGCCACCTACAATCAACAACACTCAATACTAAAATGGGTAAATTACAATCAAAGTCAAAGTCAAAAATTTTTATTCCTAAAGGTACGAGTTGGCAGCGGACGACATGAGGCAGCAGCAGACGACGTGTCGCAGCGACACTACTGGTTTCTATGTATTTCTATGAAACGCGTCGCTAACTACGGAGGGAATTTCATAGAAATACATAGAAACCAGTAGTGTCGCTGCGACACGTCGTCTGCTGCTGCCTCATGTCGTCCGCTGCCAACTCGTACCTTTAAAATCACTGGGATCACTTGGACACGTCTTAAATCTACGTTGCATTTACACCTGTTCGTAACGCGACCAAGCGTGGCAGATATGATAATAATGTCAAAAACTCAATCCCAGTAACAAAATACCAATTTTCATAATTAAGAATGGTTAAAAGATTACAAATATAACAATTCCGATTATTAATACAGACTTTTACAAATCCGAACTTATAAAACTCCTACCATTCAAAAATTTCAAAATTCCGAATATGTAAACATCAAAAATTTTTATTAAAAGTCTGATTCAGTACAATAATAAGATACCTAATTTCCTACTGAAAGCGCCCTAGAGCACATACATTTCTCTAATAAAAAAAGTCAAGGGTGCACGAAGGCCTTAGGATCGGAAGGCGGGTCGCATCACTAGACCAAGGCGGCCTAAAAACTCCGTCACTAGAGTTGGCCACTAGCTCATACAAACTTACTTACTAGACCATCAGTGCTCTACAAGGGAGAGTGGCCTAGTCTTTCTCTGTGAACTGATAGTGAGGGTGTGTACTAACATGGAGTCCGTGGTCTCCCACAGCTGCAGATGGCTGGCGGGGGCGGCGGCGGCAGTCCTTAGGGCTTCCACCCGGTCCCGGGCCTCTTGCAGGCGGAGGCTGGCGGCCCCGGCCTCCGCCGCCTCGCGACTCGTCTCGTCTGATAGCAGCTGCTGTTCACGCTCCACTAGGTTCTTCAACTCGGTGATCTTTGCGCGAGTTTCCTCCTGCAATTATTTTTACAGCCTTATTTCATATATCTTAGCGTCTCAAAGACCTGTTTGCCTGTTTGCTTGCTTGTAAAAGTAGCCACCACCACGGTTTACATACATTTATTTATTTATTTTCGGAAAACCAACAGCTATAATAAATGTCCTGAATAACTATGATAGAAACAGTGAGCCAATTATACAAGATCATTATTCACCTTATTTAGGCGTGAAAAGGTTGACACTTTCGCATTTATAAATAAATGACATCCAACAGTCACATACAGTCCTGACTCCACACTAGAAACTATCAGTACATACAAGAACACTCAGACCCAGAAGAAATATTTACAGAGCATGCAACATTTCTTCCTCAGCAGGAATCGAACTCTCTTTTGTCTCAACCGAGCAATCGTCCGCCACGCCACCGAGGCCGTCGTTATAATATTTGCAGAATTGCTGGCAAATAAAAAGCCTACACGATCCGAGTCTACACGGACGGACGCCGTCGTCCGAGTGCGCTCGGATTATGGGTTGCCACGATCCGAGTTGCGTCCGAGTAGGTATCAGAGTCCACTCGGTCCGAGCAGGCTCTGATCGTGTCAACGCGGCTTTAACGAGGACACAGCGCGGTAAGTATCCCGTTCACATGCTATGTGAATGAGGGGTACAAGAATGTACTCACAAGTTGCGCAGAGCGTTTCCTGGCCAGCGCGGTGCGTTCCCTGGCGTGCTGGGCGCGGCGCGCGTGCAGCTCCGCAGCCGTGGCGCGCAGCGCGCACACCGCGCCCGCCACCGTCTCCGCGCACTCGCTGCCCATCAGCTCCCTGCGACACGAGTCTCAATTACACTTCTTATAGAGCCTGTTACAGTAGGACTACGCCAGTGCAATGTAGTGACCTCTCGTGGGATAAGCATGTGTACTCACACCAAATAAAAAGAGAAGACGCCGCGCCGCGAACAACAAAAGTGAAGCCACACAAAACCGTGCTCCTGCAAGTAAACATACACGCTCACGCACACACCTACACTAAAACCATGCTCATCGCTTAGTAGGTACGTCACGAGTCTTAAAAATAGAATTATGCCTTCCTGTGTAGTGAAAACTTGTAAAAACAGCAGCAAATCACATAAAAAGTCTCACAGAATCACTTTTCACTTTTAAGTACTTCAAATAGCATCGTTTCTTAATTATTGTACTATGAATTTAGGTTACTTGGAACACACAACCTTAAAACCTTCGACACACACATAGATAAAAAGGTGGCTTCACTTTTGTTGTTCGCGGCGCGGGGTCTTTTCTTTTTATTTGGTCTGAGCATGTGTATTGTAGGGAGGTGTGATGTACTGACTTCTCATCGATGGCGAGGCGCGCCAGCTGCGGCAGCGGCGCGCCGAGGTGGATAAGGCCCTGCTTGTACTCCACACAGCTGTCTAATGTCTTCTTCTGCCAGAGAGCCAGCTCTGTCTCCTTGCTCAGCACCATCTGCAATTACCAATAATGCTTATTTTATTTTAACTAGTTTTAACCGTTATTTTTAGCATATGCCAAGTTTTTACGTCTCCGCTGGACTGGGAGTAAAGTAAAAACAGAATGCGTCCAGCTGCTTCTCTCCCCGAGCATGTCGTAAAAGTCGACTAAGGGATAGTATCCTCTCCAACATGATGAGATACAATAAGCAAGTATTCCCAAGGAGGGTTGACGTCAGGCAGGCGGCCGGTCATAAAACACCTTAGCCAAAACTCTTACAGCATGGTCCAAGGATCATTGCTGTGCCGACCCCAAATAGAGTGGGATAAGGGCAGGAAGTTGATGATGATGCCAAGTTTTTTCACAGCCTATGATGAATGGCAAAGTTGAATCCTGACGTTGTATAAATAATCCAGTATTGATAGTAAAGGTCCCACTTGCAATCAGTTTCCTTCCTTTTAAATATGACGACTTGGTATATTAAACACATTATGACAGTTTCGCATGAAAACAGATTACAACAAAGATACATAATGGATGTATTGATGTTACCTTGGCGATTTGTTCAGCTAAAGCCCGCTTGGAGTCTTGCACGCGCAGCGCGTAGTCCAGCTCGTCCAGTAACTTGGTTCGCTCGGCCACAGACATGGGCTGAGTCTCCACTTCTAACTTCAACTGCTGGCTTTCAGCACTGAAACAATTATATGTCATGGTGAAAAATTAGGTGCTTCAGAGACGCGGATATTGAGATGGATGAGTAGGGAGGTAAAGGCCCCTCACTTCGTCACAAATGCGCGAACCCACAAGTTTAGGACAGCATTCGCAAATGTATTCGCAAAGGTTTTGGCACTTTGTGGACATTTCACGAGCAAAGCTTATACTATGAGCACCAGATGGCTGCTAGAATACTTAAATACTTTTTTATAATACATAATAATACTACACTACAACACCCAGACCCAGAAGAAATATTTGCAGAGCATGCAAACATTTCTCCCGCAGCGAGAATCGAACCCGCGCCTCTTGCGTTTCAGCCGAACACTCGCCCGCCTCGCCACAGGTCGTCAATATGTATGTATGTAAAGCTGGCTAGTTGAACTAGCCAGTTCACACAATAAAAGCTTTACTTGAGTAATGCTTTGAGTAACTTTAAGGCAGTATACTCACTTGGCTCGTTCTATATCTGTGTCTAGAGACTTCAGCGCGTCTTGCAGGGCTCCGTGGCGCGCGGCCTGCGCCTCGGTCTCCGCCCGGGTACTACGCCGCGCCCCCTTCTCAGCGCGAAGGCCTGCCAGTAGGCCTTCGCGACGCTCCAGTAGACGAGACTCTTCCAAGCGAGCGGCCTGTTCCGACTCGTCTTCTAAGCACGTCTCGTATTCTGCAAGTGAATTCAGTAAATCAATCAATATCAAATGATCAGAGTGATTTTATTTATGTGAATGTGTGCGGGGGAAATATAACCATACGTAAATTCAATAGTCAAAATGTATTTGCTTTAACCTTGAAAGAAGATGAAATAAATAACTTTGGTTATTTTGGTGCCATATAAACTTTTGATGAAATGTTCTTTTAAGTCAAACACTTTGACTTCAAGAGACAGTTTGTATGTACCTGTCTGACTGCTTCTGCAGAGAAGGTATTACCACAGAAAGTAGTGTTTTGTTCAGGAGTATGTAGGAGGAGGTTGTAAGAGGTTAAGGCGTGAAGAACACGGACAGTTACTTTTCGTGTACTTGACCCATGTTTTCGAACTTTTTAGTTCTAGGACGTGCCGGTTTCCTCGATGTTTTCCTTCACCGTTCGAGAGTACTGGTATTGCGCACATAATTTTTCGAACAGAAAATTCCATCGGTGTATGGATGAACCCATGACCTTAGGATCGGAAGGCAAAGTCGCTACCACTAGACCACCTGTGCTCTAACTTTTGATAAGCTGCTGCAGCTCAGCTATCTTCTCCTCGTCGTTCCCGAGCAGGCCCTGCAGGTTCTGCAAGTACTGCTCATTGAGATCGTGGAACTGATGCCCGGGCTCCTGGAAGCGCACCCAGCACTTGTCCAGGTACTCGCGCCGCAGGCACGCCAGCTCGTCCCGCTCCACGTACAGAAGCTCGACCGAGACCGGCATTTCCTGAAAAATTTCAATAAGATTGAAGATAAAGATATTTATTTGCAAAAGACAGGTGTACAAAAGGGTAACAAATAATAATATGGAAGACACAACATGCTTGACCGTTTACGGTATGCAAAAATATTTGTAGAGATGACATGCAAAATTAAAAACTATCTGCAGTTTATCATTGAAAAATTCGTCTAGAATGAGATGATTGACAAATTCATATCTTCAAAAGCTGCAAACATTATAAAGTTATAAAGGGACTATAGTTTTCCCATATGTTTACGTTACGTGGGAGAATCACGGTGTATATTATAAAAACATATATACATAATTATCACGCTCGTTCATAACGTACGTTCTTAGCTTTTAAGTTAAGTTTTGAAGCTTGTTTGTCTTTATGGTGGCACAACATGATATGAACAACAGAAAAATCCATCGGTCGCATGACCGGATTCGACCCCACGACCTTGAGATCGGAAGGCGGGGCCACCGCCAATAGACCAGCAGTGCTCTCGAATGGTTCACAGAATCCCGACAGAGTATCGGTATCGGCGGCAGGGTCACAGAACACTCACGATATGGTTGACGAGGTCCAGCAGATAGGCGATGAGGGCGAGCGCGTGCGGGAAGGCGTGCAGGGTGTTGACGGTCTTCAGCCACGACTTGGACACCGGCGCCGGGTACAGCAGCCGCTTCGACAGGTGCGGCAACTGGAACACCAAGAGTCCACCGCTATCCTTTACAGTGCTAATGACAAAACAATCTTAATAGAGCGCCATAGAGTCTCACTTTCTGTCTTTCTTTTATACACCCTAAATCCGAAGCGTTATCTCTTTTGAAAAATTTGAAATCGGTCTAGACGCGATGGTATAGTAGCCTCTTAATGGAGAGAGATATGGAAAGAAGTCTTACAATTTAAGGTAAAGTCACACACAATAGTATTTCTTAAGTATTTCCGAAGGCACGAATCTTGAACGCTGATCTCTCTCTTTCTCTCTAAGCCATAATGAAACCTACCCGCCGATCTTTCACCGAGCGCTCAAGATCGATATTTGTAGCTCGCCGGCGACGTCCAAAGCTCTGACCTTTCTCCATCTCTATCTCTTACAACTAAGCGCTCAGCTCAAGTTCTATGTACCTATAGCACGCGATGTTGCCAAAAAGCGCTATAGTCGGCGGCCGCACCAGTGCACTATCAATATTGCTTCTTTCATTGCCTTCAACATAAACTGTTGATGCTTCCGTCATCATAGCTATGATGGTCAAGGGCGTCGCCAAGGGGAGGCAGGGAGAAGCTACCCAGTCCAAAGATCACTCACTCGACTGATTGACTGTATCTATCCCACCCTGCATATCAACTTGCCCTCCCTGAGTGTGCTCGGAGTGCAACTATGAGGCATCAATTGTTTAATTTTGTGAAGGCAAGTCAGATCGACCTGGGCCTGTTTCAAGGTATTTTAGCCGCGCAAATATAAGACTCGGCTAAAATGCTTTATCAGGCAATGGACGGTCTGAGTTGAAGTAGGAGTTAGAAGACACGATGGAACAGACTTCGTCGTCAGTCGACGCAGTTGCCCCGGTGCCATTGGCTGACGCTCTTGGCTACTTTACCTTCGCCACGTAGTTGTCGTTGTTGAGCTTGACGTCCCTGGTGATGACGGCGAGCAGCGCGCCGGCGATGTCGACGAAGCGCGCGATGGTGAGCGGGCGCACGAGCGCCATGTTGTTGCCGCCGCCGCGCGCCGCCAGCGCCTCCTGCACGCGCGCTATCTCCGTGCGCTGCCAGGCCACGTTCGACGTCGGCCTGCGTATTCAACATTACATTTTTGTATTACATTTTATTTCAAACAAGACACATACATAAAATCACTTCTGTTTCCCATAGGCTGTAGGCAGAAATCTCGGATCTCCATTTACTATGATCCTGACATACTTCTTTCGCTTCATTCACTTGCATTGCAATCTTCATGCATGCTCATTGGCGTAGGGCACTCTTGACCTGGCCCTTTTCCAAAACGTCGCCAAGGTCTTGGCCTTTCAACAATACCATTCACACTCGCCTTGCACACCTATCTCATCTTTTTTCATTTATCCTCTCTACATGACCAAACCATCTTAATAAACATTTCTCAATCCTCATCACCACATCATTAAGTTAAACAAATGGAAGAAAGTGTTAAAACATTAGTGAGCAATTTACATTTAAACATTTGATTATTACCTTGCATCTTTGATGGTGACAAAAGCTAGCGCTCTATCCAGAGATGTTTGCCAGTTGCGACTTTTACGGTCCTCAGATGGCGTTCTCTGAAAAAATTAACATGAAAATCATATTTAAA
The DNA here is from genome assembly GCA_949320045.1 of Scotopteryx bipunctaria. Taxonomy (NCBI): domain Eukaryota; kingdom Metazoa; phylum Arthropoda; class Insecta; order Lepidoptera; family Geometridae; genus Scotopteryx; species Scotopteryx bipunctaria. The sequence continues at coordinate 1,201,545 of OX439459.1, read as the reverse complement.
CATTAAAAAAGGTATAGTTCAATAACTTCTCATGCCATTACTGATTATGTAAGTATAATAAAATGACATACTTGTGGAGTAGTGGTGGACCGGGATGAGTATTGACTGGACCTCATGGGTGTCATGGAGGACTGGCCAAATCTGTCGCCTTGCTGTGACCGAGATCTCTGCACAATAACACATATCTATTGTTGGTCTCACAAATAAGGTTTAATAACACCTAGAGGGCAATAGTAGCTAGAATATCTACATAAAACAATATTTGTTTCTTCTCCTTCCTGCTGTGTCCTCCAGGAGTGGAATTTCGGGAATACCTTTACCCCTACACCATAGAGGATTTCATGCCTCTAGAACTTCTATTGTCAGTCAGTAACATAAGAGTTTTATATATTCAGATTTGAGAATATAAGACGATGGAACAAGCTAAACCCAGGAGAGCCCAGAGTCTTCATGCTCAGGACAACCAGAAACTCAACAGTGTCTGTATAATGCCTTAAGAGAAGAAAGCCATCATAGAAATCTGTAAGTAACTGAGGAAAGAAATTTCACCCCATTAACAGGCAGTTTGGTGGAGGAGGCCTCTCGGCTGAGGCGGCCGCCTCCGAAGGTGGACCGCGAGGGCTCGGCGCTGCTGGAGCGGTGTCCCGCCGCGCTCGGCCGCCGCGCCTCCGACGACAGCCGGTCCGTGGAGCCCGGCCGCCGCGGCTTCGGCAGCATCGAGGGCTTGCCATCACCTAACCTGAATTTTGTACAATTCTATTTCATACAAAAAGTTTACAACATAGTGAACAATATACTAAAAAGCGCGCCAACTCATGTTCCTTGGTTCACCAATACTAGAATAAGTAGGAAGACTAGGAAGTTAGTTGAAATGGCTTAGAGTTTTCTCTGGTCACATTGCACAAACTTAATAATTTCAAATATTTATTGAAGAAAGTTGATTGTCCTAATAAAATTGTGAAGTGTGCAAAGTTGAAGATGTTTATCATTTTCTAGTGGAATGTGCTCATAGTAGGTCCAAGAAATGATTTATTATGATTCATTTAAAATCAACTCACTGAATGTGAGTCTGGTTCAGGGCCTGTTAGCTGCACAGACCTCTGATGCAGCTATCATGCTATACCAATCTGCATACAGGCTGATTAAGGAGTGTTGATGCGCCTAAGGTTGAGTTTAGCTTGCAGGGAATTATTAGTAGGAAAACCATGATACGTGTGCACTCTTCAATGGTTTATTGCGACTGTTTTGCCTAGCGTTGAGCGTTTTAATATAACAAAAACGTAAAAGCTTAAAATGATACAAACAAAATAAAAATAAGTATGAACAGGTACAACAAGGAGTAAATATTGTAGAGATCCCTTTGGGACCAACATGGTCAAAGTATGACAAACAAATGTCCCCAAATTAAAATAAGATTTTTAAAAAAATATACCCCAGTGAAATGTCAGTGGAGATCTTTACTCCCCCCTAAATTAGAATTAAATGTGGATGAGTTAGACTAAGTAAGGGAATGTTCAATGGAGGGTGTATTCAGGCTGAGGTGATGATAATTCAAGGGGAATATGAAATGTTGGCTTGTGATTAAGTAATTAGATAGTGGCAACTTTTTCCCAGTAACTATGTAGGTAATCCTTTGGTAAGCCTTAACTTGTGTTTTGACATCATTGGAGAACAGAATGCACAATTTTATCAAAACGTAGAGTAATAACTAGACTCCCTACACCTGAAGAGTGATAGGTAGCTGTTTCCGTAAGATTCTTAAACATTTCAGGAAGATTTCAGGATTTTCAGGCGTTTTCAGGATTATATTACAAGTCAAATTAAAACAACAACTTACCTCGATTTTCTTACGGCGCTCGATTGCGCGGGAACAAATCTTTGCGGAATCATTTGTAAATGAAAGATTGGTGAAGATCAAACCCACAGTTTAATGAAAATTTTTAGCACTATTTCTGTATTTTCCCAGGAAAAAATATTAGCTCAGCCTTCCGTTACATTACAATAACAATCTATTTTGAATTCAAATTTGACATTTCTTCATTTGTTATTCATCCCACAGATTATAGATTAGATGACACTGCTAGAGTTGGACTAAAAAACTGTAATAAATCGATCACAAACACTACAAAATCTGTTCCTTCAAGAATTTCTCTGTTTCCTTTACGACTTGAGGAAAGGTTGGGTCTAAAAGACAGAGAGTGATAAAATTACTATACTCAGCCGGCATTGGCAAGTTCGGATTACCATGAGTATCGGTCAATTGAGTTAGAGCACTTTGCAGTACTTCCTTGACATTTCGGTACTTTGTAATGCCAATTTTTGACTCGTTGTAGCTCGATATAGGAAAATGTTTCCCTAACTTTTGCAGACACTGCACCATGTCGGATTTTATTTGAAATTTGATTTTTCGGATCTAGAAACAGATATTCTTATAAGTTTATGGTCATCATTGATCAACTTCAATCCAAAAAATGCATGAAAGAAAAGGTTTGTAAAACGCGGGAAAAAGTTTGAACGTAGATATTTCAGATCACGTGGCTATTGTTTTATTGTTATCATTAATATATAATATATTAATTAGTTATTATCCCGCTGCAAAGCAAATACCTCCCTTCCTTTCTTCCACTCTTCGCGACTTATCGGTGAAACAGGCCATATTTTTTACGTAAATTAAACATGACATCTTAATACTAAACAATAGTAAAATCCTCTGTGCGCAACATAATCTACGTCTAGACTTATTCCCATTTGTTCATCTTTCGTGACGCGACCCATTATAGTAGTACATTATAGTGTATTATCTATAACGCGACTTAAAAAAGAACTACATACATAAGTAGGTACCTACATAATGAATAATGATGAATAAATATTATTGTTGAAACACTTACTTCTTTCCCGGATAAATTAATAAATAATATTAAAATATCTTCTTTGTAAATTCCTTTCATTTTGTTATTCAGGTTCAGAGATTCAAGAACTTTAGAATCTGAAGTAATTAGTACTTGATCATAGTGTAAACGTAGAATAAAATCATCGCATTTTGTTTCATACTTTATCCAACTATTAGTGCGCCATAACATAAGTTTTTCTATCGGTACCGACCAGGAATCTGAAAATATGTATTTATATTAAATTGTAGAAACAAGCTTTTTACCTATTTACAACAATTTTCCTAAAAAACTTACAATTATTCATGGTTATATTTTAGCCGTACCTCTATTTAATTTACAGAATTTACTGAACAAATTCCGTATGGCTTTGGCTTTGTTTTCCCGCGTCGCTGATGCTGATTGATTTTGATTGGTGGACAACGAAAAAAAAAAAGGATGGAACTTTGGTGCTTTCAGGTCCTAGCCAACCACACCTGCGTGCGCTGCGCCCCGCGCCGGCCGCGCCGAGCCAGGGACTTCTGTGTACTCCTTTTATCGATTCATTTCCGAATGATACAGATAGACCATAGAGCATACCAAACATCTTGGTCCTACCTAACTTATGTCTATGTCATTGTGTCTATGACATACATAGACAACTAGGTAACCCCAAAAGCAGTCTGTCAGAACTGGAAATTAATGTTACCATCTGTGACTCTTTTTGTTTGATCTCGCTATTGATCCCTTAGCTGAATGACTAAATATTAAATAGGTACCTAGGTAATTAATAATCACCGGAGCTTACTGATGACATAACAATGTAAGCTTATCTTGCACCTCAAATTAATCCGTGTGACCAAAATCCTCTAATTGGAAGGTTGGTACTTTTTTATACATAGTATACCTCTTTTGACGGGTGTTTTTGACTAAAGAATTACTTTTTATTTTAATAACTACTTTATAATGATGACCTAGAACTTAACGTTCTATCCGCCATATTGAGACTTATTAAAAAAATAGTCTTTATCAGCTTCGCGTTTCATTTGTGATTGTCTTTTAGATTTGTGTTTATTGATTTTATATTAGGCCCTACCCCTGTTTACCTTACTCACCACCTTTTAAAGAACCATAATATCTAAGCAGCGCAGTCACTATGGAAAAAAAATCCAACACAAAAAGTAATACCAGCTCTGGCAACATTAATTAGGAAAGGCGAGGCGCGAGGTGGAGAGTTTGCGCTGCAGCATTTTGCGAAATCATATTTTATTGATTTGTGCAATGGCTGCAGGAACCTATTACTTCGTCATCGTCGGGCATTCCGACAATCCAATATTTGAAATGGATTTCATTCCAGTTACAAAGGAAGTCAAGGTATGTTCTAAGTCTGACCTCATTTCGTTTCACATGTACTCAGCCGCCCCTTATTTTAGCCAACCACCAAACTCGATTCGTTGTTCGTAAGCAGCTTGCCTACATGACCTACTGACCTAAATAACTTGCCCTGCCCATACCATAATGCTACCTCGGAAGACGAGTGAGAAGTGTAAAAGTGTTCTCAAATTATAATACGTAAGCGAAATACGATTAACGTAAGCAAATTATGTACGAATCAATCTGTTTCCTGTTTCTAATTTGCTTGTTCAGTATTTATGAACATTTCCTTTGTTCATCAAGCTTACTATTTTTACAAGGATTAGTCATGTCATGGCTTATGGCGCCTCTTTTTCCATTGAATCTAAATTCCCAACACAGTGTTCACAAAATCTGGTGTGAATGGAGGCCTACATTTTCAGAAAGAAGACAATAGGCACTTGAATCAGTTCATAGCCCATGCTGCCTTGGATTTGGTTGATGAGCACATGTGGAAGGTCACTAACACTTACTTGAAGTCAGTTGACAAATTCAACCAATGGTTTGTCTCTGCATTTGTCACTGCTAGTCAGGTAAGACCATCTTTGTCATCATATACTAAAGAAAACTTATCTAAAAAAAATATTTTCAATTCTTATTAGAATCTTTTATTGCTTAACTTGGTGAAAATATTATTATTTACTAGAACAGAAAGGCTAAAGGAATATCGTCAAAGTATGAAAGTCCCTAATTATAATTTTTTATCATCCAATGAATAATTAGACTTAGTTGCTTCATTTTTTCACTTCCAGATGCGTTTTGTAATGGTCCATGATGCTCGGAACGAGGATGGAATCAAGAATTTTTTTACCGATGTCTATGAGTCGTACATAAAGCTTATGTTAAATCCATTCTATAAAGAAAACACAGTTATCACTTTACCAGCTTTTGAGAAAAAGGTTCTATTTCTTGGAAAGAAGTACCTGACATAGTTTTTCTAGATTATTACTACTTGTGTAAATATGTAAATACATTAGCATGGAATAGACTTGTCTTGTGACTAACATTCCATAAGGTCTGATGAGCATGCTTTTGGTAGTCTAAGACTGATAGTATAAAGTAAAAAAAAGTACCTTGCAAGTTTTGTAATAAACAATGTATTTGATATAAAACCAATAAATTCACACCAAGGTTATTGAAATTTTAATTTTTTAGCATTATATCACACTGAAACAATTTGTACTTTACATCTCGAGGCATACATGTGAAAAAAACTGTCCACTATAAATAATCATGTAGTCAGTTCACAATGACCAAAATTAAAATCTTACAGAACTATATAATAACTAAAGCACTTTAACTCATTTGTAATGGTTCAACAACTCAGTACAAAGCAGGTAGCCCCAAATCTTCATCCGATAGACTGTCAAGGGAAAAGTCATCTGTAACAAAAAATATATTTTAAATTATAAAAGGCACTATCCAGTAAGCTCTAAAATCAAAGTCACTTATAAAAATACATTGTATATAGATCAGAATTTAGTTTTAGCTTGTAAGTACCTAATTGGAGTTCATCAGTGAAGAATCTGAAGAGACATTTGTCAGCTGTCTTGGGAAGGGAGAAGGGCTCGCTTTATTTATCAGTCAGTCTTTTTCTCTCTCCTAATACAGTTGGCACGAAATCGTCAGAGAGCAGCATGAATTTTGAAAAGAAGCAGTCTCCATCAACAGAGTAGCAAGATGTATCAACCAAGGTTTATTATAAGGGTCCAATGCATAAAAATGTTTATAAAAATAACTAAGTAATAAAATGTATAGTATGGAGTCAGTGTTTTCGTACATACCCAAGTTTAGCTACTGGATAGTACCTATTTTTTTCGAACTCAACTATTGCTTTAATTGTGCACAGAATGTCAGACATGCTTTGTCTTTGTATGAAATGTCTATACTGTCACCAGTGTTTTAATGCCAAAGCAAGGTTCAGAGTGCCAATTCTAGACCAGACCTACCAGAACCTAATTTTGCACTACACTTTCTTGTGCATTTTCCTGAACGTGCACATGATATCCTTATCAACTTCTTGAGTCTTAGCAAAAATGCAACTAGTGATTTGAGTAGTAGTAAGCAAAAATGTTACGAACCTGTGAAGAAGTCATCCTGGTATGGTGAGGCCGACTCCATGCTGTGTCGTCTGGTCTCGAAGGGAGGGGTGGAAGGTGGAGACACCTCATGCCTTCCAAACTGTGGCTCGGGTAGTAGATAATCTAACAGCTCCTTGTAATTGTCTGCAAACAGGCAGGAACTCAGATGTTGAGCTTGAGGAACCTATTTATTGCTATGAAAGATGGTTGCAAAAAGACCTGAGATGTATTTAGATTTTTTCATCACACTGGTTCAAAAGAACTTCTAAAACTTGACATGTAGTAGTCATAGTATGAAGGAAACATAGGTACCTACTCTTATTTTCAGTAGTTGAGGGTGTCTTCTTTAGGTACCATTATGTTATAGATAGTTTTTTTTTCTTACCATATCTGTAGGCTGGCTTCGTAAACTCAACTTCCTCCATCTTGAAGCCTTTGTCATTATCATCGCTGTAGATCTGGGAGACAACATTCACTGCCCGAGGAGTGAAGACTTTTCTAGCCGGTGTGCTCTGCAGCGCATTGCCAGTGTTGGACAGAAAGGATTTCTTAGGCTCCCCAGCTTTCTTCTTGGGCTCATTAGGTTTCAAGGGGCCTGCAGAGACCATCTTGCCCATGTTCTCTGTGAAGTTTAGGACATTTTTAATAGTGAAATGGAAAAGATCGCACTCTTTGAGTGAAAGCAACGAGTATGACGATCTGATTAAGCAATTAAAGCAGTTAGAGAATGAATACAAGTAAAATAAATGTACTTACCGCTAGTGGACAAAGGTTGACGCGTAACATTTTTTCCGACTTGTTGGGTGCGACGATCACCGAATATGTCGAAAAGTGTATCTGCCATATCTATGAGAGTTTTGTTAAATTATCTACTGAAATTGCTGCAATATTTCTTATTTCCTTTGTTCAAATCAATTCGTTAAGGTGGTCAAGATGATTTTTGAAAACAACGGCAAAAACAATTTGGCATAAAAAAACCACAGACGAGACGACATAGAATAGCATAGAATGGATCGTTCTGCCCACCGCCCATTCATAGTTTAGCATGCGTGTGACAAAACATGGCAGGATCCCGGCTCGTTCGTTTTATGTAGTAAGTAAACTAAAGGTGTAAAACTTATGTTGTGAGATTTATTTACCTAAAACCTATTTACATAAAGTGATTTCATAGTAATAACGAAAAATACACGACGGTTTGTTTACATACCGAGCCTAGCTCATTAGTGCCATGGTAGGTGTGTAATGGTGTCTATCTGTTTATTTCTACTCTAAGTTTTGTGTTTCAGATGTTTATTTAGTTTTGTATTTAGGATATAGATGTTTATTAAAGTATAAGTATTTTTTAAGTTTCAACAGTGCCATATTTTTACCTAATTTTCTTTTTACTTTTTTATTTTTGTAAATAATAGGAATAACGCATTGGAATGTATCTGTTATGTTATTTCTAAGTGCAATAAAGAATTTGAATTTGAATTTGACATAAATGCTCAGCATATAAAACTCCAGTTTGGCTGAAGTACATTAAATTACGTTACGTTGTATCTGCATGCCCTTGAATGGGTTACCTGTTTGCTGGAAATGGCGGCTGCCGATGCCGTTGCCAGTCAATCAGACATTGATCAAACTTCAGATTAAATATGTATGTACTAGTACCTGTCTGATAAGTTGACTTGAAAAGCGTGAAAAAGACGCCCTAGGTGAAATGAAGACTTATAACAATATAATTGTACAAGATAAAAAAATACGAGACTGAGCAGTAAGGTCTTTATTACCACCGCCATCTCGAAATAAAGAAGAAAATAAACAATGTCAGTGTCATGTCACTGTCATACATATTTGTATTATAGGTTATTTAGTCAAAATCAAAATAAACAATGATCGTATAGGAATTTATTTACATAAGTCTGGTTTTTATTCACTTGTTTCATTTTCATAAATAAAATGTCTGAAGAAAAATCCAAACCGAATGGGACAGATCCTTCGCAGCGGCTGCCTTCGTTCAAACCGCCCCGAGACCTCTCACTCGGGGGTGTGAAACCAAAGAAAGTTTTTATACCTAATCTGAATGTTTCTAGGAATAAGAACAAGGGGTAAGCCAATTTAAAATATGTACTTTTATAGAAGGTATTCTTAGCACATTAGAAATCACATCACATCATCCTGTTGTATTTTGCTGTTTAATTTTTATTTTCTAATATGTAGCTTACAAGCGCGGCTTTGCTCGCATGTTGTAGATTTTGACCCATTTTAAAAATTCCTAAAATACGTGTCCATTTATTTTTTATTTACAGTATCTAAACAGAGTTTCAGGTCAATTTCTCCGCCTGTTAAAAAGTTTTCATACAATATTTGGCACCCCATTCTACCCCTTTTTAACCTTTTGAGCGCCATTGTCTTCTAATGAAGACATGCTTTAGCGGGCTCTGTGCGCCAACGACGTCTATAGAAGACTGAAAATGCGCCTTACCAGAATATTAATTAAATGTCCAATTAACATGTCTTTTTAGTTTTTTGAATATATAGTATTTTAGTTTGTATTTGCATCCAGACTGAGTTTCAAGCAAATTACATTGCATGTTAAAAAGTTCAATACAAATGTTTTCACCCCTTTAGGGGTTGAATTTAAAAAATCCCACCTTAGTGGTTAGTTTTGTTATTAAAGGAAGCTACCTTACAAATTTCAGCTTGCTTGCTTCAGTAGTTTGTTCTGTGATTGCAGAAAAATGCTTATTGAATGAATGATGCTTATTGTTTTATACATATTATAATTATAATTTTAATTTAGATAGATAAAACCGTGACTTTCAGCCAATCAAGTTCGACCAGCCAGGATTCGAAGAAAGAGGACCATAACCGCGGCAGAGGCCGAAATAATAGGCCAAAGAATAAGAATGGACCTAATGTTATCAAATCTTCTGGAGTATTCTCTGAAGGTAACCAATTTGATCAAAATCAGTTTTTGCAATATGATTATTACATACTAGCTGTCGCCCGCGGCTTCGCTCGCGCAATACCAGGATGAAAAATACCTTATGTTATTCCAGCACATGTATTATGTATATTCCAAGTTTCGTTCAAATCCGTTCAGCTGTTTGGGTGTAATTGAGGCACAAACATACATTGTCACATCCACACATCCTCACAAACTTTCACATTTATAATATTAGTAGGATTATTTCCCTGCCCCCTTTCATACACACATGTTCATTTTCCATTTTCTCCTACAACTCTTCATCTCAGTAGTTATTATAAATAAATAAATCAATATTTGAGGACTTATCGTAAAACACAACACCATCTAGCCTCAAACTAAGCAAGCTTGTGCTATCGGAATCAGATGACTGATAGATTACTTATATACTTTTTTTTTGTTAATACATACATATCTATAATATTGCAACACCCAGACCCGGAAGAAATATTTGATCTTGCAGAGCATGCAAACATTTCTTCCACAGCGGGAATCGAACCCGCGCCTCTTGTGTCTCAGCCGAGCACTCGCCCGCCTTCTATTCTATTCCTTTTCATCCATTCTACTGTTCTCAAAGTTGTGCGCGGTCAAAATGTAGATGGGTGACCGCAAGTGGTATTACGAGCTGAGCGCTTCCGTGATCCGGAGGCTTTTGGGCGGCCTAAAAACTCCGTCACAAGAGTTGGCCACTAGCTCATACGAAATTACTTACTTTTTAGGTCTTGGCAACATAGAGAGGCATTCCAGTCGCATATCCTACAACAAAGGAGCTGGAGACTCCACTCCTCAGACCTTACAGAGACCCACCATTCGAGTCAAAGATGTTGTCAAGGTACCCTTACCTTCATGAGCCCTGGCTCATGATACATGACTATGGCCTTTTACCATCTATAGTAGATAATTTATACAGCGTCAGGTCAGGAGGCAATTTTTACCTTTACAGACGGGACGCTGTAGTGCCCGGGACGAATTAAGATGTTGTAGGCTTGCCCAACACCTATTCCATCCTCTCAGCTTAGTCGGCCTTGTCCACAGGGAAGACATGGTTAACACGTGCAGAGCTGACTAAGCCGCGGATTTCCTTACGATGTTTTCCTTTACCGTTTGAGAGTACTGGGATAGTGCACATAAATTTTTGCAAAGAAAAATCCATTAGTTCACGACCGGATTTGAACCCACGACCTTAGGATCGGAAGGCGGGGTCACTACCAACCAGACCACCAGTGCTTATGATAGATAGATAGATAAACTCTTTATTGTGTATATTTAATTAATTTTCAAAACATTCAATCTACTACTACTCATATCACTAGTTCTTTCAAACTCAGCTACTTTCATGCACTGTACATAAACTTTTAAGATTCATGGCATGCCAGTTTCCTCATGTTTTCCTTCATCATGTGATGAAAATATCCAATGATTACAGATAGACAAGGAGCTTGAAGAGCAGAAGATCAAGCATATGATGGATAACGCAGGCAGTGATGAATTCGATGAGACTTACGACTTCAAACGGGCGAGGGAACGCGACGCTCCCATCAAACTGCCCATGGATGATGGTATGCGTTGTTTGGCATTCAAAACTCTACATTATAGTAATTAGTAGTATGAGTAGGGTTGTAAATTGATTAGGCTAGTACAGGACCATGATGGATGGCACTAGCAAAGGGAAGCCCACGCCCAGCAGTGGGTAAGAACGGGTTGTCGATGATGATTATGATGTTCCTTTGTGATGATAAAGACCTTGGGTTTTTGTTATGAAAATTTAGTTTATTTTGGACTTGGTACCAACACGGGTAAGTACCCTATGTGTTATATACTATGTGTGTTTGTGTTTGGCTGTCTTTCCTTAACGGCTGAATGGATTTAAATGAAACTTCGAACATACATAGTATGTGTGCTGGAATAACATATAGGCTACTTTTTATCCTGGTACCACGCGAGCGAAGCCGCGGGTGGAAGCTAGTAAATCATAAATCATTTATTTGTCTGTGAACCTAGGTACATAATACAAAATGTGTTAAGTTTGAGATATTAGACCTTTAGATTCTGGCGGTAGGCCGTACAAACATTTAGAAAGTTATAGTTATTTGTATAAGTTTTGTGGTATCTTTTTATCCACATTTTGACAGCATCGCATAATGTTTTAGGAGGTTACCTTAGACAGAAGACGGTCGCAGTGAAGCAGGAGATAGTGGTGAAGGAGGAACCTGTGGATGGGGAGTTCACCAGTAAGATATGACATTTGTTAGAGCAGCTCCTCAACTCCTGGCGAATTGTTTTGCAAGGACAAGGGGGCGGCGATAGCAACATTACCTTGGTTTACCCCTGAATACTCAAACGCATCTCAGAGTTGAACACGTCTCAAGTGACGAGAGTTTTTGTCAATTTTCATGAAAAACTGTCAAAAAACCGTGATTTGAGACGTGCTCAACTCTGAGATGCGTTTGAGTATTCGGTGGTAAGCCTACTTTACTAATTAGCGCTTCTGAAAATTACAAAGTCTTTCTGAATCAATAGAATGGCTAAGGTTTAAGATGTTTGCGCTCTTATTATTTTGCTATTACTATTGGGTACTATAATCTGCTTATTTAAAGCCGCGTTGACAAGATCTGAGTCTGCTCGGACCGAGTGGACTTGGACGCAAATTGTATTGTGTCCAACCCATAATCCGAGCGCACTCTAAAGACGGTGTCCGATCTAGTCATCGAGCATTTAACTGAATAGAGCAGTAATGTTATTCGTTTTGTTCGAAAACGAATTCCACCAAAACAGTGGGCCCGCCCCTGCGCTCTGATTGGCCGACTCAATGTCAAGTATTGAACTAGAGCTGTGCAATAAAATATTCATATCGATATCGATAGCAATGTTTGTTAAGTGGAATACAAATAAAGTTTAATATGTATTATGTTTACGTGTATGTTTGCGCGCGTGTGTACGAAATAATAACTATAAACTTTATAAAATGGAACTTCCATACTTAAAAAAATATAGTAAAATAGCTTTCTATTGGTGAAAGAATTTTTGAAATCGGTCCAGTAGTTTCGGAGCCGCACGCCAAAAACTATTTTTGGTGTTCTACCTTGGGTTACAATATTGCAATTTTCTTACGGATCCCTAATTTTTTGAAAATATTTATTATAGTCTATACTAGACCTTGATAAAGGGGCTTTCTATTGTTGAAAGAATTTTTGAAATCGGTCCAGTAACTTCGGAGCCACACGCCAAAAACTGTTTTGGATTTTCTACCTTGGGTTACAATATTGCAATTTTCTTACGGATCCCGGATTTCGTTACAAACAAAAAAACAAAAAATCTTAATTCCTATTTATAATATTAGTATAGATATAAACTAGAGGACGCCCCGTTCTTCAAATGTACTTATTCAATTTATTATATCTAGGTACTTATTTGTTTGTCATAAATAACCTTTTCTGATAAATATCGATACTAATTTTGATTATGACAGTGCAGCATCACTAGTAACACGTGTAATGAATAAAAAGGATGGCATAATATAGGTTACACCTAGGTAAGAGCAAGACGCATAGACAAGCGTCCATTGTTTCGTTTTATTTGACCAGTTTAACTTGAGCCGTGATAAATGGTTGTAAATTGAAATAAAATTATAGTTTATTGATGCTTACCGATGAAACGTGATTCCGTCTGTTTTAAAATTCGATGTCCTGTTGTTTTTTTCACACCAACGAATAGAACAATACGGCATTATGGGTTATAAAACCAAACTTTGAATATTTTCGAGTATCGGGAGACGGACACACACACAGATCACTTGTTGGTTTGGTACTGATTCAGTGCGAGCGTGAATTGTTATTATACAGGTGCATATCATCATATCAGTTAAGGAATTGGATGGCTCATTTTACTACTCTATTAGTTAAATGCTCGATGGATCTAGTACACGGATTACGTTATACTTCTTTGAAATATACGAGCAGTGAAACAAAATGGCGGATAATGCAAAATGGCGGGTTCGATTCCCGTTGCGGAAGAAATGTTTGCATGTTCTGCAAAATATTTCTTCCGGGTCTGGGTGTTGTGGTACCATGGTACTCGTAGTTTCTAATACCCACGACACAGGGAATCCTAGTGTGGGGTCAGGACTATGTGTGAATGTTGGGTGATATTTATTTTATTTATTTTGTTTATTTAATGCTGAAAATGGTAAAGATTGAATAATTTATGATCTAAGTGAACTATGAAAATATGAACAGCTATCCTAGTAGGTACACTCGTTTACTCGTACTAGTCCACTTGATCCGAGTAGGCTCATTATGATCGTGTCAACGCTGGCTTAGTTTTGTGTTAGGGTCTCCACTCACTCCTCCCTTCCATAATAGGACCGTCACAAAAAAAGACGATCGTGACGACTGACTGTCTGTGACTGCTCAATTGGTGAGCACGGCCACTGTAAGACCGGGGTTACTGGTTCAAGGTCCATCAGACTAACTATTTTTGGAGTAATTTCCTAATGTTGTCTGAAATAAAGTTTTTATTTTATTATTAATTATGTAGTGATGGGTTATTCATTTGGTGTTTTTTTTTTATTTATTTCACGTTTCAAAAAAAATTAACACCAAATGAAACACCCGTTGAATTGTCATTGGTCCATAGTCAGACAACGGCACGTCTCGGTCACGTATTACGGTTCGGGGTGCTGGGCGGAGACCCTTAAGGGAAGGATGGTATGACTGGTACTAGTGAATGCATTGTCTGGCAGACGTGCCCGTTCCCGGAGTGAAGCAGGAGCCCTGTGATATCCCTGACATTGTCAACCTGTTGAAGAGTGAAGAACCCAAGATCATGCTGCTACAGGTAACTTATTTACAATGCTAATATCCTTTTCTTCATGATGGACCATCTATATGGGCGATGGGCTGATCACCTGTCACCATCCATTTTGAGATCGAATGAAACTTGAAACATACATAGTACCTACGTGTGCTGGAATAACATCATCATCATTATCATCATCAGTCTTTTATCATTTATCATCTTCCTGACATTATCCCACTCTATGTGGGGTCGGCCAGCATGATCCTTGGATCATGCTGTAAGAGTTTTGGCTAAGGTGTCTTATGACCGGCCGCCTGCCTGACGTCAACCCTCCCTGGGAATACTTGCTTATTGTATCTCATCATGTTGGCTACTTTTTATCTGGGAAGCACGCGAGCGAAGCCGCGGGTGGAAGCTAGTTAGTTAATAAATGTTTCAAAATTTCCAGTTTCCCCAGTCGCTGCCGGGCCAGGCGGGCAGCGGTGACGACGAGCCCCCTCGCAAGAAGGATGCGCCTTCCACCTCCTCGGGGGCAGGGGCTGACGAGGAGCCCAAACCGGTGAGTCCCACCGCTCTCTTTAATCCCGGCTCGAAAGAGATAAGGACGCTGGTCGAACATCAGATTTCTGAAGTCACGGTCCGGCTTGCTATGCTCCTATTTCATTCGAGAGCACTGGTCTAGTTGGTAGTGACCCCGCCTTCCGATCCTAAGGTCGTGGGTTCAAATCCCGTCGTGTACCAATGGATTTCTCTGTGCGAAAAAAAATTATGTGCGCTATACCAGCACTCTCAAACGGTAAAGAAAAACATCGTGAGGAAACTCGCGGCTTAGTCAGCTCCGCACGTATTGACCATGTCTTTCCTGTGGACAAGGCCGACTAAGCTGAGAGGACGGAATAGGTGCTGGGCAAGCCTACTCCATCTCGATTCGTCCCGGGCACTACAGCGTGCCGTTAGTGAAGATAGCGCTGTATATATCATCTGCTATAGATGGTAGGCGTTGGTTGGAGAGTGATTGAGTGAATGACCAGCAGGTGGACAAGACGTGCTGCCTGGCCGGCCTGGAGGAGGGCCGCGTCGGCAAGCTGCGCGTCTACCACTCGGGACGCGTCACGCTCGCGCTCGGCGACACGGAGTTCGAGGCCAGTACACCACTATGCCGTCTCTATATATATATACAACGTGTAACATAATGTCCCTATAAGCCCGAAAGGGGTGTATTCAGACCGAGCACTTGAATACATTGACGTGTGCAAAAGTTCAATAGATCATATTTGAAATTCCAATACAATTAAAAACAAATTATTTCATGAGAAATTTGTGACAACCCTATGTGTTTGTTTACCATTTGCGTAGGTAACAAACACACGCGCACCCTCCTATCGCGTCGGACCCACACATACGCAGACAATTGAACGCGCGGCAAGTTTCAAAAAGTACCTAGGTGTAATCACCAAAGTTTTCGTAAGAATTTGCAATTTTTTTAATTCTACGTAGAAATTAAAGTCGAAGATTAAAATCACGATATCTTTCACACATAAAAAAACAACTACCTACCTACATCTACCTAGGTAGTTACCTAAGGACCTAGGTACAGGAAAAGTTAAGTTATACCTTTTCTCCCTTCTTCTTGGTTGGCTCGGAACACGGCTAATTGACATGGTAGGTATTAGGTATGTATGTAGGTACCTAGGTTGGTATTACTGGTACACATTCACATTCACAATCACAAAATTATTTTTGTCATTTTTTATTAGTAAGCTAGGTACTAATGGGGTACCTACTAGGTAGGGTGATAGGTTAGGTACCTATCATCATACCTACCTATCACTGAATTTTATCACTGTTGACACACACAGTAGGTACTCGGTATCCATCAAAGGGAAGTAGGTACAACACACCACCGAATTCCCGGTCTTCCCTCACTGGTGCGCCG
This sequence comes from Scotopteryx bipunctaria, assembly GCA_949320045.1. Classification (NCBI taxonomy): domain Eukaryota; kingdom Metazoa; phylum Arthropoda; class Insecta; order Lepidoptera; family Geometridae; genus Scotopteryx; species Scotopteryx bipunctaria. Next base: position 1,185,477 of record OX439459.1, on the reverse strand, counting down.
GTGGAAAGATCCCGTCGAGAGAAGACGGTTCACCAATCCCAGAAAATAGCCCGTAAGATGGCAATGGCCGCCCTGGATAACGCTCTCTGTAGAGCTGACGCGCCGCTACTAAGCTATTAATTATTTGGTGCTGCTCCAACACACACACACAACACCATATCATAATACTCACTGTTTGAGTACAAAGCCGACATCGTATCGTTAATTAGTTACGCGAACCGAGAGATTGCTTGTTGCAGTTGTTGCAAGGAACGAATGCTAATTGCGACTGATAAAAACCGATCTGTTTTGCGACCAAAAGTAGGTACCTATTGCCGAAAGCCGAATTTTTAGGGTTCCTTGTCTGGGGTAACCCACTAAATACCGATTGGGAAAAAAAAGGAAAAAAACTTCACCATACATCTACTACTACTACTACTACTACTACTGTCGTCGTGTCCGTGTCGCTAGCTCTTTTGAACCAGTGTGGTGGAAGGATTAGAGTGCACCTTGAAGGTTCCTTGACACACGTCTATGACATGCCTGGTTTCCTCACGAGGTTTTCCTTCACCGTTTGAGAGCATTGATATTGCACACATAAATTTCGAATCGAAAAATCCATAGATTCGAACTCACGACTTAAGGATGGGAAGGCGGGGTTCATACCAATATGCTACCATGTGCTCCATCCCCATTTGCTGCTAGGTACCTACCTACTTACATAATAACCTACCAACAATTACGTAGTTCAATCAAGAAAAGTAAAAAACAAATAAACCTACGGAACCAATTTGATTTTATTAAACAAACGCTTGCGGTGCGGTGTCGGTTGACGGTTGCGGATTTTGAATTTAGCAAAGGCACCGACAGCCAATTAGGGCGAGGTGCCATCCCACTAGTTGTTGTTGTTGTTGTTTCAATGCAACCAATGACAAATAGGCTGTTCACGATGAAAATGAAGATTAGTAAGACAGATAAGTCACAACCTTTGACTTTAGTGCCCAAGTAGGTAGGTACAAAATTGCATTGAAAAATGCTCCAATGAATATTGGAATAATACATCGTTGGAAAAACTAAAGTGGAATAGGGTCACGGCTTTATCCTCAGGCACGGTAGACCTCTTCTCATACTTCTTGTTACCTACTCAAGATGCTTTTAAGGCCCGAGTAGGTAGGTACAAAATTGAGTAGGTAGGTATCACGGCTTTATCCTCAGGCACGGTAGACATCCTCTCATACTCCTTGGCACCCACTGAGGATACCTTTAAGGCCCGAGTAGGTAGGTACAAAATTGAGTAGGTAAAGTACCTATCTCCTATACTAGGTACTTAACAAAGAGATCTGAAAGGATGTTTACGGTGCCTAGGGATTTTAGTCGTGATGTGACCTTACATTTTAATTACCAATAAATACCAAGGTACCACTAGGCCTTCAAAAAAAATAGAAATTACTTATTAAGCCACCTCGTTATTAGGTAAGTAGGTAGGCATGTTACTAATGGTGTCTGTTCTGTTACCTGTTTCATCTAGAGTTCACACTTAAAGGTCAAAAAACAGCTGTAAATAGGGATGCCTCACGTTGTGTCAAGTTACGTATTGGAGCAAAGTTTAAGAGACATTTCATGAATGAAAACCTTTGAAATTTTAAAAGTCGTTGAACAAACGTTGTTCGCAATGACGTATAGAACACCCCCGTTTCGGGCTTATAGGGACATTATGTTACACGTTGTATATATGTCATGTCTAAGTTTGTTTAAATGGGTTAAATCTCGTTGGTAAAATGAGTTTGTCACAATCGCCTTCAAAAGAAAAGAAAATAAACTGAACAGAGCAAGTAACTGTCACTGACAGTTGCTGATGTTAATCAAAATATTCCACCGGCCAGTGTGTTGTCTTTGGTTGGAATCGAATGATAAAAGAAATTATTATTATCTGTGGTATAAGAAAAATATGGCGGCAGAAAGATTTTGGGAACATCCCGCGTCGTAGTGTTCAAAAGTTTGCAAATTGAAATAAAATGAAGAAATCGGTTAAAAATTACGGTTTGAGTTTACATATATATTTTTTTAACCTATATCGTCCCACTGCTGGGCAAAGGTCTCCCCCAAACTCCGCCAACCATCTCTGTCCTTCGAGGCCTCCCTTCATTCTCTCTCGAAGGAGTCGAGATCGTCCCGCCAACGCTTTCTTGGCCGACCACGACTTCGCCTTCCGTCGGGCTGCCAGGATGTTACGGCAGTCGCCCATCTGTCCGAAGGCATCCGGCTAACGTGACCCGCCCACTCCCACTTGAGCCGGGCTGCTTTTCTACCCACACGTCGGCAATGCCAGTAACTGAATATATTTATAAATAAAAATATTTTTAATAAATATTTGCGGACTTTTCACACAGCGCCATCTAGCCCCAAACTAAGCAAAGCTTGTATTATGGGAACCAGATGGTTTATAGAATACATATATACTTTTTTTTTCGTAAATACATACTTATAATACATAATACAACACCTAGACCCGGAAGAATCATTTGCATAGCATGCAAACATTTCTCCCGTAGCGGGAATCGAACCCGCGCCTCTTGCGTCTCAGCCGAGGTCGTCAAATATCCCGGACAACTAGTTTAGAGGTTTGCATGTTCTGCAAATATTTCTTCAAGGTCTGCGTTTTGTAAATTGTAATATTATGTGTTAGGTACTAGCTGTTGCCCCGCGGCTTAATTCGTATTGAAGTGTAAAAAAACCCCTCTATGAGTATTTTTGAAAAATAAAGTAGCCTATCTCCTCTCTGGAATGCAATGTATCTGCTAAATTTCATTATAATCTGTTCAGCAGTTTAGGCGTAAATAGGTAACAGACAGACAGACTTACTTATAATATTAGTATGAATTATAAATAAATGACACCCAACAGTCACATACATAGTTCTGACCCCACACTAGGATTCCCTGTGTCGTGGGTATCAGAAACTACGAGTACCATGGTACCACAACACCCAGACCCGGAACAAATATTTACAGATCATGCAAACATTTCTTCCGCAGCGGGAATCGAACCCGCGCCTCTTGCGTCTCTGCCGAGCAATCGCCTTCCACGCCACCGAGGCCGTCAAAATCTTTGTCAGTGTGGTCCATCTACAGTCTACCGCTATATCTGTTCAAGTTTAATAAATGCTGGTTGCAATGTTCCAGGTGTCGATGGGCACGCAGGCCGCCTTCCACCAGGAGGTGGTGTCGGTCGCGTGCGACGAGCAGACGCGCTCCGCCACCGTCGTCTCACTGGGACCACTCACGCACAAGCTGAATATCGTGCCTGACTGGGAGAAGATGTTCAAGAAACTCAATGTTTTGTGATTAGCTCTACTTTGTGACTTTTCTTTTACTTCTCTGCTGGACTGGAAGTAAAGAAAAAGCATGCGTCCAGCTGCTGCTCTTCCCGAGCATGTCGTCGATTAAGGGATAGACCTCTCCAAAATGATGGACCATCTATATGGGCGATGGGCTGATCACCTGTCACCATATCCATCTGAGGACTTTAAATCGGAAGTGGCTGCAAGTTTTCTTATGTTTACTTGTGGCTCTGCCCACCCCATTAGGGATACGGGCGTGATAATATGTATGTTTGTCTACTTTGTGATTCGGGACGTTTGAGTGTGCATAAAAGATAAAATCTATAAGTACGCGACCGGATTTGAACCCACGTCCTTAACATCGGAAGACGGGGTCACCACTAGTGCTCTCGACCCAACGCAATACAATATTAATAAATTAACCTTGAAGATATCCTTACGACCTCTATTTCTATTGTGAGACAATCCTGTGTTGTGATGTTATCAAATTTCAGGAAAACGTCTAGTCGCCTAGTGGGTGATGTGTTAGCCGCTGATTCGATTCCTAGAATGGAACAAAATAAGTGTGGTCTATGTCTAGCAGTAGAATTGTGTCTGTATTCTAAGTTTAATAATTTTGGTAGGATTTAAGCCTAAGATGTATGAAGTAGGTATGTAATTTTTTCTATTAAATTATCTAATTGTTCAAATGAGTTTTATTTCAAACTAGCTTCCTCCCGTTTGTACCCGTATAAAAAGTAGCCTAATGTTATTATAGCACACAATACTATTTACATTATAAGTTTTAGTCAAATCTGTTCAACCATTACGACGAAATTGAGGCACAAACATCGTCACATCCTCACATGTCATATTATGAATGCGAAAGTTTGTGAGGATGTGACGATATTTGTGCCTCAATAACGCCGTAACGGCTAAACGTACTTGAATGAAACTTGGAACATACATAGTGTGTGTGCTGGTATTATAACATAGGCTACTTTTATCCTGGTACCACGCGAGCGAAGCCGCGGGTGGAAGCTAGTAAATAAATAAATATTTGTGGATATTTCACACAGCGTCATCTAGCCCCAAACTAAACAAAGCTTGTGCTACGGGAACCAGGTGGCTGATGCAATACTTATATACTTTTTTTAAATACACTACAACACCCAGACCCAGTAGCGGGTAGCCGGGTACCCACCTAGCGCATAGGCTCGCGCGGCAGCCTCGGTGTCCAGATCGCGAGCAATGGCTCCCGAGGCAGCCTCAGTAGTTTTGTTCAACTTACACGAGGAAGCCTCGCGAGGCAGACTGAGCCATCATAAGTCCGCGAGTATTCGACCGTTCCCACCTAACGCACAGCGCTCACTGAGGCGCCTTTGAGCGCGTCAAGTTTACCGACAACAGATGGCTCGGGGCCGAGCCGTGCTCGGGCGAGCGAACGCGCGCCCGTGGCCGCCCGAGGCACGTCCACATCAGCCGAGGCATTTGGCTCGCGAGGCTGCCGCGCGAGCCTGTGCGCTAGGTGGGTACCCGGCTAATCGAACACGCGCTTCTTGCGTCTTAGCCGAGCACTCGCCCGCCACGCGACCAAGGTCATGTTATGAAGTGATCACACAAGTAAAACTCAAATCATTATTTACATAATTTAATAGCTACTCATTTACACCTAACATGTTCAAACTGCAGCTCTCTTCGGTTCTGTCTCCTTGGGGGGCATGACCGGAGTCTCCCGACCGATATACCGATTGCCCTTGAGATCGATGGCAAAATTGTAGTCTGTGGGGTTGGCCAGGGCATGGTCTATAGCTGCGTCCAGAGTCTCAGGAGTAATGAAGGTTTTGCTCAGCTCCTGAAAAATAAAGAAAATTTATTTTTAAGGGTTTTGTCACTTTGCGACCACATCACCCATACAAAAACAAAAATGAATAAAAAACCAAGAAAAACTTAATCTATACTTATAATAAAACTTAACTACTTACATAAACCTACATAACCTAAGTTACAAAACTAAAAACTCACCCCCAAATACTCCAACGCGACTCAGAGTTGAGCATGTCTCAAGTCACGGTATTTTGACAGTTTTTGATGAAAATCTGTCAAAAACTCGTCACTTGAGACTTGCTCAACTCTGAGATGCGTTTGAGTATTCAGGGGTAAATCTCTTTGTCATGTCTTTTGTTCATGCTTTGAAGTTCTTATAAGAAATGGATGATGTCTTGTCTAAATTGGCCCTAAGTGGGTTTTGGAGTATTTAAATTTGGTTATAATTTTGAAATTTGGATAGAAATAAATATTTGTGGATACAGCGCCATCTAGCCCCTAAACTAAGCAAAGCTTGTACTATGGGAACATATAATCCTCACAATGTTTTCCTTCACCGCTTGAGAGTACTGGTATATCACACATCAATTTTTCAATCAGAAAAATCTATTGTTGCGTGACCGGATTTGAATCTACAAGCTAAGGATCAAAAGGCAGGGTCGCTACCAGTAGACCACCAGTGCTCTCAACTTTTACAACCTATACTTTTCTACTTCACAATTGAAGCAACCTAACTTATAATTGATCAGGATTCGAAAGGATAATTATCATGATAATAACAGATGTATAATTATCGATTTATAATAACAAAAAAAATTGTGCTTGTGAAAGTGAACTGTATTCGAACATGTATTTCCTCACTTGCATATGTCCGAACGCACATAGTGTCAACATGCTGCACCGTGGGGATTCCACTTTCGAGAAAAATTCAGTTTGGATTATGCAAAGTTGAGTGAACTCGAATGTCATTGGTTTGTTAAGTTAAATTTTGTTTATCTGTTTTTTTTTGTTAGATTTGCCTAAATTATATATAATGCAATTGTTATGAAACAATATAACAAATAAATTTCTTACACTGGTGATAATAATCCAATAATTATCAAGAAGCCTAATTATCTTGATAATTTCGAACCCTGTAATTGATAGAATAACAAACCTTTTCTCTTCTAATATCTTCAGAAGCTTTTTCTATCATCTGCTTGTGCATAAGATCCTTCGTTTGCATCTTCTGGAGAGCAAATTTATCCATAGCCACTACTTCTAGCTTTCTTCTCTCCTCTCGTTCTAGAGCTATCTGTAAAAACAATTTTATGAACATAAGTTCAAGGTTACTGGTAGAATTGTTGTGTTCTTTTACATATTGTGTGTTTAAAAAGTAGACTGAAAAAGGTTCTAATTCAACTCTTGTTTTTTTTTTCAAAGAATGATTGATAAATGACCAAAACTTATTCTTATTTTTTTATTTATTTTTATCAAAAAAACTAACGAAATAATAGCCTCATTGGTTCAAAAAGTCACATGAGCAATACACATTCTTGATTACATCCCAAATTCTTGGTTACAGCTTAGCTAATGTTTTAAACGGATTTAGGCTCCTGCTGTGTTGTACTAATCACCTGCTTATTCCACTGATCGTTCAGCTCCACACACCTTTCCCATTCTTCAGCCTCTAGTCTCAGAGACATCTCTGAACTGGCACTCTCCTGGGTAGACTTGTCATGGATCATTTCGTCGTGATAAAACCTCCTGATGGCGCGCATTTGGGTCTTGTAGTTATTGTTCAGACGCAGCAGCTCCAAACGTTCCTCTTCAGAAACTACTGGCCGCTTTGGTATACGATAAATTTTACTTTTAGCTACAGGCAGCCATCGGGGTTTTCGATGAGCTTCAGCAATCTGGATCAGTAAAGGCACGAATGGTCTCGAAAATGTTTTCTGGGAAATCATGTTATATATTTCTTAATCTTTCAGGTTTCAGGAATTCTTCACAGAACTCTTTTACATTGATTTGATTTCGTGCATTAGAGGAAGGCATTTAGGTAGGTACCTAACTTAACCTAACCTAAAAGTCAAATCAAAATAAATATTTGAATTGGATAGGTATCTTCTCTATGGTCGATTAAACAAATCTTCGATTGTCATTGTCAGTTGAGCGTAAAAGCAGAAAGCGACCATCACAAATAAAATAATTTGATGGAAAAGTTTGCAGAACTAAATAAATAAATAAATAAATAACAACTTTTTTGGCGATATTCGCTTTCTGTTTAACACCGTTCAATTGTCGACAGTCGAGTCGACTTCGACTTCAGTTTTTGGAGTAATTTTTAAATAATTTACGAAAATCTAACTCTAAAAAAGGGAAACTATAAAATAGTTCAGTTTTTCCTCCTGTGTTTGTAGGAAAGAACAAAAGCCTTACCTAACTGCAACAGGAAATAATAATCGAAAGATTAGGTACTAAGCAGTATGTTTTATAATAAAGATCTGAGTATTAAAGGTACAATATACCATCGCCTGCCTGAAAGGGTACAATAGACAACAACAGTCGTTGTTTGTTTGCAAGTCGCTGTCGCTCGCTCGCTATGTTATGTCAGCCGGGCTAAAAATTCGCAAAAATCAATGACTAAAATCCGTAAAATATGATCAAAATAGCAGCTCTTAACGATGAGCTGGAAGAGGAGAGTGGCTCAGAAGATGAGGTGACCCGAGGAGCTTTAGAACAGATAGCTCTGCAGCAATACGCTAAAGCACTCGATTTGCAGCGAAAGTGCAATCTGAAAGATGCTACCCAACTCCTCAGGGATCTCCTGGACACAGAACTGCTCTACGATGTAAAGAAACCAGGCCCAGGTGAGAAAGTGGCCGGACCACTATTTAATTTGAAGTATTTATGTTATAAAAACTTGGCCGCTATGCTGAGTGAATCGGGTGAAATAGACGCCGCTATTGAGGCTTACTGCGCCGCTTCTGAGTTAGACGACACTGATATTACCCTCTGGCATCGATTAGGACAGGTCTGCATACGTGCGGAGCGATACGAAATGGCATTACACGCTTTTCAAAGAGGCGCTGAACGGAACCCCCGTCATTGGCCGTGTCTAGACAAAATAGTCACCCTCCTGCTCGCTCTTGATTATAAAGAAGAGTGCATCTCCACTATCCATGACACATTAGTCCTCGATCCAGGCTATCTCAGGGGTCTGGCTTACAGAAAACACATTTACATAACATATCCGTACATAAAAGATTTCATGGAATACTTAAATCCAATTTATAAATGGAATGAGATGGATGATGAGGAGATAGATGAAGAGAGAGTTGAGAAACTGTTGAAAGAAGCTGGTGACATTCATGAGATATTTATTGAACAGCAAAAAGCTGAACAGTTCAAGTATAAACTACCAGATTTAAAACTAAAAAAGCCGATCACTGACTTCTCTTGGTATTCAGTTGGTGGCTCACTTGTTAACATGCATCACTACATGACTGAGAACTGTTTCAGCCACGCATGTTTCGTTGAACTGGTCTTTGAAAAGCTGGAGAAGGAAGAACCTATAGAAGTCAGTGAGGAACCTGATGAAGTGGAGCTGGTAGAATCCAGAAAGGAAGAAAAAGATACAGATACTGAGAAAAATTCTGAAATACCTGAATCAGAAAATGAAACCAATAATTTATCTGATAAGGAGAAAGCAGAGATGGAAAAAGTTGAGAGTGATGTAGAAATAATTCCCAACGAACCTACTGCAGAAGCTATGGAAGTTCCTCCGGAGCCTAAAAAGAAAACTTCAGTAAGAAGGCGAGGTAGTGACCTTGTCTACCTTCAACAGTGGGGTTGGTGTACCAAGCGTAGATCTGGACGCAAGAAACCTGTCAACAGACAAGACCATTTAGATGAAAACATCTATGACACTTTAAGAAGAATGGTTCCTATATGTTTGTCTCCCGAAAATGTAGAAAAGAAGGACAATCAAGAAAGAGTTTCACCAGACATTGAAGACCTTGACAAACTATTTGATGAAAATGCACCACCTGCAGAGACAAAATACTTTGGCACAGAAAGTGAACAGAAAGATGTAAAGCAATTCATAACTAAGTACACAGAAAACAAAAGAGACATCATTGATATGCTGAAGGAGTTTTTGAGCACCTTAGCTAGTAAATGGAGGGTGAAATGGCCTGAAGGTCTGCCAAAAATATTTATTGAAGCTAATAAATGCTACAACAATCACATTGATGTGCCCTCATGCGCAGATCAGAATAAGGATGAGCTGATTCACTATGCTAATGTAAATATCCTAGTCGAAGAATTTTCTGTCAATGAGAAACTGAACTCTATAGAAAAACATAAGCATGAGTTGTCTACAATAGAAGCCATAGGGATAACCCTATACTTGAAGCCTCATATTTTTATTGGTGTTGAATGCATGGAGCTGATTTTGAGACAACTGTGGATAAAATTCCACATCCATATTTTAAACAAAGATGAAGAGTTTGGGTTGGACTGCCTGTATCAATTACTGTGTGAATTTGAAGCAATGGGTGAATACCATGATACATACAGCTTAGAAGTCATCAATTTCACATTCAAACCAGCTATAAACGAATCTGAAATCTTAGCAAACATAAAGTTTTTTGAGAGGAATAAAAGACTGTCTACAGTCATGGAGCTGTTTGAAAGAGGTAGTTATGATGAGGTTTTAAATATTGTGATAGATTCCTTCGAACATTGTAAGACGATGGCTAGGAACCAGGAAGAAGAGATGTCATTAGACTTTGCGGTGCAGATGTCGCTAATACTTGACACTTACTGGGCATTAGATGATGTCGACAACTGCTTCAAATGGTCTCTAATCTGTTTCAATGAAGCTTTGAAACATTATTTCAGATACACAAGCGGATCTCCTGAATACGATAAGTGGACATTAGCAGTCGTCAAAATACTCTGTTCCATGGAACACATCCTAACATCAGAAGGCCTATCTTGCTTGGATTCCATCTCACACAAGGAACTTGGTCAAGGCCTGGAAAATCTTATTAGAATTATTGGGCATCAAGTAGAAACGAATGCTACAGAAATGCCATTAGGTTCTGTGATCCCATGGATTATCATGCATTACATTTTGCAAAGAGAAGAAGACAAGGGAAGGGGAAGGGTTGACAAGGACAAAGAATCTGATGAAGTCCCTAACCCATTACTGGTCTTGTTCATAGCTCACGAGCAGCTAGGAAACAGAGGCTGGTGTTGCAAATCTGAAGCAAAACTTCTCTATTTTATTCTTGACACTGTCGTCCCTCGATTGCGAACTCCAGCTTTGACGAAATGTTTGGAACAAGTCAACCAATACATGGAGCAATGTGTATTTTGTCTCTTCGGACATCCAGGAAAGAAAACTAAGTTGAAATATCTCTTAGATCACAATGTTAATGCACACTCTTTGAACTGGGAGAGAGCTCAGCAAGTGTACGAAATATTTAGGCCGTTGGAACTTCCGCTGTTGGAGGCGAAACAATCTATATCGCCCGATACAGAAATCTTATTCAAAAACATTTTGGCACTGTTGCCAGCAGAACACGACCCGCACAAATATGTCCCTGACGTCGAGAAATATATAAAGGGAACTGTAGATAAGTTGCCAAACTTTCCTCCGCTATTGCCTTTGAAAATGAGGGATATATACTTCTTATTAGGCGATTACTATCTAAAAAAAGAGGAGCATAAAACCTCCATCAAATACAATATCTTGGACGTTATAGTGAACAACCATCGCTTAGAATCGTGGGCAGAAATTTCACTCGCTAAAACTGTTCATTTGGGGAGAGTACTGAACTCTTGTAAAAACATCAACAACGATAGAGATGTTTTGAATCCTGCAAAGTCAATAATCACTTGTTTTAAACGCGCACTTGAGTTGGACCCAACACATTGCAATATGTGGATAGAATATGGTATTTTCGTGTATACCGTACATTCGTTTTGCTCTCGACTTTTGAAGCAAGCCAGTGAATCCTTGAGCATGGAAGACTTTGAATCTTTAGAAAAGCAAAAGGAGGACATGTTAGATACGACGCAGAAGTGTTTTATGACGGTACTGAATGATCTCAACAACAGCCACTATGATGACAAAGCTAACGAGGACTCTTGGCTCCATTATTACATGTTGGGTAAAGTCGCCGAAAAGCGTAATAAGCCCCCTGTAGTTTATCTCGACTACTATTTGAAAGGCGTTAAAAGCTTGTATGAAACTAACGCAACATATCCTTTAAAAATCAATTATAATTCGCCGACACATTTATGTATTGAAGTCTTAGAGCTGCACTACAGAATACACTCATCAATTCTCAAATATATCGAACAACATGAGAATAAGCCGATATCGGCTTCTGTGGGGAAGGTTTTCACAACCTATATCGAGGAATGGAAAAATGGGCCGTTCGGGAAAAAGCCTAAAAAAGATGGCCTGCCAGAAACAGAAAATTCTTCGCCAGAAACCAAAACTGAAGAGCCTATTCAGCACGCTGCTAATATTTTGAAACGTTCCATCAGCGACGCAGGAGAAGAGGAGAGTATTGAAGCCAAACGACTGAAACTGGAAGCTGCGGCTGCAAAAGTACGAAGATCGGCATCTTATGATACAGAGAGGCTTGCTCCTAAAGATGCGCCAGCTCCATCAACTGAAGTCCCTAAAGAAATAACTAAAAAAGACACAAATAAGTCAGTTGAAGAAATAAAGCTAGAAACACCTTTAAATCAAGAAAAAGTGCATGAAGAACAAGAAATGAAGTTAACTCAAGAATCTAACCCTTCCGAAAACGACAAACCTACTGAGGTGAAAATGGAAGTTGAGGAAAAAGCTCAAGTAGAAAATAAAAGTAATACAGAAATGGAAAAAAAGGAGGATACTACAAGTAACTCATCTTCCTCGTCGTCAGATTCAAGTTCAAGTGACTCGTCTTCCGATAGCAGCAGCGACTCCAGCAAAGACAGTACAGCATCAACCAACTCCGAAGACAAACCTTTGTCCGACGAAGAGCTTATGAAAATTGTATCGGCCTGCCTCGATTCTTTAGAAGACTGTGCTAGTCGATTTCCACCACACTACAAAGCAATATATCGAGTAGCTCACTATCACTTTTATTACAAAAAGGGAAGAGATATTGAAAGGTGTCGGGATCTCTTGCTCTCCAACTTTACTACGAGAAATGGGCAAAAGCTAGGAGGGCTTTTTAGCGAACGAAAGCAAAACAACTTCTTTAACAATATTTGGAAAATTCCGCAAGATGAGGTTGATCGAGCTGGTGGTTTCTCGTTCCACATGAGTCGCTCCGTTCTCCTGACTATGGAAATCTTGAAAGATTTTGATGATCACAAAACGTTGCTAGATTTGAGCATGCAGCTGCAAAGAATACCGGAACCGGATAAGACATATCTACGTGATTCCGACAGAGAAGAATTAGCACAACAGGCTTTCTCGCTTTGTATACAATCTCTCAAAGGACAGTTGACAAAGTTCAGTCAGCAATCAGACTTGAAGAGCAATGACGTAGAACAGCAAGCGCTAAAAAGCTTGATGCTCGACATCTATAAAGCGTATCAACGAGCACAGAAACAACCGAATTCTAAACAGTTCACGCACTTGTTAATAGAAGCGTTCAAGCTAGTGACTACTGATCCTATTACTGAAAACATGAACCTGGTAGATCTTAGCATGAAGTATTGCCAAAAGCAAATTCGAACAAATTCGACAAAAACAGATTCGACGCTGGCGAGTTTGGACAAAACTCAGAAGTACGAAAAGAAACAGGCCGCCAAGCAAACAGTCGCTGAAATTATAAAAGCTACAGCCCACGCTCATACTTTAACAGGTAGTCTGTCTAGGCCGGACCCGAAACCATCAGCGCCGTCAACGTCCGCTGCTGTCACAAGTGTCCCGAAGATGTCTGCTAATGAAATGGCGGCTGCATTCCAAAACTACTTACCAATGCTCAACGATCCAGTGGTATCCCAGCAAACTGCAGCAGCACTGTCTCTATCATCTTATCTGAACAATATTAGCGCTCTGGCCGGTTTTCCATCGCTTCAAAACAGTCTGCAGTCTACACTGCAAAATTCTCTGCAGAATTCATTCCAAGCGGAGTTTTACAGGCAATTTTTGGGCCAGACCCTTTCTTCTTACTTACCACCGCCGGCTAAAAAACAGAAACGAGCACCGAAAATAGCAAATGCAGTAAGAGCAGCCCAACTAGCCAAACCTACGAAATCTTATTCATCCAGCAATCTCTCGAAGCCCACTACTACATCGTCACTAACTAGTTTCCATAAATCTGCATCTCTTCCTATGGGAAATGTCTCTAAATCAACAGCATCCATGGCTCCGAAAGTCAATCCTCAGAAATGTGTACCCATAGGTTCAAATATGGGCATACAAAAGCCTGTACCTACATCGATGTCGAAGTCTGCGTCAACTGCTAAATCTACGTCAACTTTAGCGCCTAGTATGGGGACGGTGTTGTCAAGTCTACCGGCATCGCTGACTGCGAATTTGACTTCTTATGGCGCCCCGCATTCGTCTCATTCGCACACCACACAAACAAGCACCGTGCCTACTCAAGCGCACATGTCTTCTGCCTCGACCGTGAGCGCTGCCATTCATACTAAACCTCCATTGCCTCACCAGCAAGTCAGCCCCGGTAAAACCTTGCAGGAGAAGTTGGCTGAACGACAGAAACACCTGCCGAAACCTAGCACGCAAGAAATAAACGCTTCCATCAGCAAACTGCCCTCTTCACTCACCATCACCAAGACTAAGCAACAGCAAACTAAAAAGCCTGATGCTAAGAAAACTTTGCCTTTCAGCAATGAAAGACCAAAACCCATATCATCCGATGAAGTGATTGTGTTAGATGATGATTGATCTGTATTTATTTTAGCCTAAGGAATCTGTAATCAATGAAATATACCTTCATGAATTAGATTAAATATGTATTTTTTATTTTTAGTTATTAAGTAAACATTTTATTTGATTAGCCTAATATTTACATTAATAAAAGTTTGTAGAACAGTTCAGTTACAAAATTTTACAAAAACACACCATATTTTATAATCCAGCTGTAAAAATACTTAGTGACATAAACCATTGTGTACTTTCTTGCTCCGGAGGGTATTTTAGGTATGTCACTTGGCTTAGCAGCCACAAAGCTATGTAAAGTCAATTAAACTGCCTAACTCAGCCACCAGAGTCGGTCGCTGTCATGACAGTCTCAACAAATGTTTCACAACATGCACATAGGTACTCTAATTTCTCACAACACTGGCAGTCTAAAGGCACTAAAGCACCCGGTACTGATAGAAGTATATCATCATATTGCTTAAGTTGAGGTCGATGAGCAGGGTTGCCAGGTAAGCTAGCACCAACATTGGCAGCGGGAACAGGAACAACCGGGTATTGTGGAGCATTGCCAGGTCTGGAAGGAAAATACACAGTAAGTTAGGTAGTTACTCTAGGTAGCCCTTTGTTACACAAAAACAGTAGCTGTCTATAATTCTGCCCTCCTAGTGAAGAATGCAGTAACTATGTCGAACATGTTTTTATACGTGAGTGAGAACAGAATGTTGTATTTTGTTAGGCGATTCCGAATATGTATCTAACTAATTTTTGTCAAATATGCTAGTAACTGCGTTCTTCACTAGGAGGGCAGAATTAACCATAGCTAATTAAAATGCTACATCCACTTTGAATTTTTATGAGACATCCTAATTCTAGACTATTAATGTCCTTGATTCATTATCTCAATTTTTAAAAGGGATAGAAAAGAACTGTCAAATTAAGTTTAATGAAATGCACAGCAGAATCATACTAAGTTGAGACAATTCATTGTTAAGCTAGATCACGAGATGTCTTAATTAATACCGGTCAATTGCAAGACGAATTAGCACACAGTGGCATACTTGCTCTGTTTTTTTTTGTAATAAAATAAGTCGCTCTAACTTGGGTACCTACCTAGCCTTCTGTCTAACAAACATACATATTTTCTCGCCCGTATCCCTAAAAGTGTGGGCAGAATCACAAAGAGTAATCGTGACGAAAACTTGCAACCACTCCTGATCCAAGTATCTTTTCAACCTACTGAAAAGAAGATAAGTAAGTACGTAAAGGTATTTATATACTTACTACTATATCCTAGGAATGTAATATACATGTAGTAGATAAATGCTGCGAGCCAAAAAGTGTTGGACACGAAACAAGACAGGAAACCTTTGTCGCCCAACAGATCTGAAAGTTAGAAAAAAAGCAGATTCATGTTACCTGAATTATAAGGATTTTCATAGGTACTAAGTTTTATCCAAACGGGTTTAGCAATTAGAACGATATCAAAATCATTTGGATTTGCAGGTAGTTTTTTCTTTGTTAGGATGGTTACCATGATTCAATGTTTTATGGGTTTTCCTTATAAATGTCCTAGAGTGCAAAAAGGCATACCGAATTGCGGAACTTCATAAAAACATAAAACTTCTGATTTAAAGTCCTAAGATGGATGATCCATACACTGTCAAATAATGTTCCAAAATTGGGAATAAAAGGATTCATTATCATTATTATGAATAATTACTTCTCTGCTGGACTGGAAAAACATAGAATGCGTCCAGCTGCTTTTCTCTGGTGTAAAAGTCGACTAAGGGATAGTATCCTCCCTAAAATTATGAACCATCTATATGGACAATGGGCTGATCATCTGTCATCATGGTTAACCATTTCCATCTTGGGACTTTGAATCATCTGCAAGTTTTCTTATGATTACGAGATTAATAATGTTTATAACTATGATAGTGTAATTTTTTTTTCTTATACATTCAATAGGTATTTTGTGTACAGGTACTTACTGATAAACAAAATGATGTGGAAGCAGTGTAGTAACGACAAGGGCGGGAAGAATGCGTTGATATGCACATCAAACGCATAACCCCATTCCACATCAGGGCCCAGCGGGTCTTTTCTCAAGTACTTGTTTGCAACATACCTAAATAAATAAATATTTGTGGACATTTCACACATTTCTAGCCCTAAACTAACCGAAGCTTATTCTATGGGAACCAGATGGCTGATAGAATACTTATAAACCTTTTTTCTGCAACTAACTAAAATTAAGTCCTTGACAAATTTTATTGAAATATTTTCAATGTATTAGGCATAAATGGGTAATAGACTGATAAATTTACAATCAAATATTTAATATATTAGTAAAGTTCTGTTGGGAGTATGAATATGTTTACAACTGTAATCCCCAGAGATTTCAAAGCTCGAGTTGAAGGTGATAGTCAGAGACAAATCCAATGTGACTTACCAAATAATGGTGGAGACAATAATTCCCATTCCAATAAAGTCCACAAACACTACAAATAGTGTGAAGAGAACTATTTTCCCGCCTGACAGACTCATCGCCAGGCCAAAGCATATTGATGACACTGGAATTAAATACACTTTTTATAATTTACAGGTATATTTGAGGAGATTTGTCCTGAAACAAGATAAGATTTAATACTGCTATAAAGCTGTCTTGATATCAAAAAGTTTGCTAGGATGTTTATTTTAATTAATGTACTATATAATAATACATATTTGTACTGTATTAGTAATTTGATTTTGACCTACTTCTCTGCTGGACATATGGAGTAAGGAAAAACGTAGAATGGGCCCAGATGCTTCTCTCCCCGAGCTTGTCGTAAAAGTCGACTAAGGCATAGTATTATTTTGTCTCCAGTGATCTATATGGGCGATGGGCTGATCACCTGTCACCATAGTTCACTATATCCATCTTATGACTTTGATTTAGGAGTGGCTGCAAGGTTTCTTATGATCACCTTGTGGTTCTGTCCAGCCCATGAGGGATAAGGGCACGATAATAATGTATGCATGTAATTACTTACACAGCATCCATAAACTGAGCAACACCAAGAACGCTGGATCATCTCTTGCAAATTGTGATTTTGTGTCTGAAATTCACAAATTATCTTTTAAGTTTCTATTCCTTTGTCAAATATTTTATTGATGTTAAACTGTAAAACAACTCGGGGGAATCTTAATGTGGGATCAGTTGTGAGTTTAGGACTGTATGTGATTGTTGGGCATTATTCTGTATGTATAAGAAATATTTACATGGAGTACAAAAGACAACATTCTTTCAAAGTGCTGAATGGCTAGTGTTCTAATTATGTCAAATGAAATCATAGTGATTTTGATGACATTAGACAATGATTCTTACATTTCGTCATTGAGTAGAGCTATTGATTTTTGAAATAGCTAGGTGCATAAACTGAACCAGTAGAGCTAAGATACTCACGGTTTCTATAGTAAAAGTTTCTAAAAACTTTTTGTGGTGACACAAATAAATAAACCATTTGCCAAGCCGCAAATTCGAAGTCCATTTGGTTGAACTTGAACAGTCGTCTTAAATACTTGTATCGTTTCACTGCAGCACTGGCTGTGGTGGGCTGGTAGTTAGCAGGCGCCGGCAGAGGTGACGTGCTTCGTGGATAGTTCGCACTTGGAGTAGGTGATGTTGAGTACTTCATCCCGAAGCTCTTCTGACCTAATTCTTCAGAGAAATATCTGACTAGGTAGGTATTCCTAGGATTAGAGTTATTTATTTATATTTACTCTGATTATAGCAGATACACATCAGCTAATTAGATTAGATTTTGGAAACATTTATGTTGAAGCCAAGACAAAATTCGTTTCACTTAATTAACAACAGCTGGTTCTGACAGTGACAGTGACATGAATTTGCCATTGCCAAGTTTGTCAATCAACCGGGTCGTCAGCAGTTTTCTTTTTCTCGCAGAGCTGCGGGTAAGGGCATCTAGCTGGCGCTATTTACCCTAGTTTCTTCTCTGGAAGCGAGACGACTTCCAGGTCATGATTATTCGGTGCCTGAGGCACTATGTGGAGTTTTATGCGCCGCCACGCCGCCTAGAATCTCGCATCTCGTAGGTACCACGTGTTTGGCCCAATGCATTTCGATATAGACGACTATATGGAAGTCTCCCATTTCGCTTTTTGGCCTCACAGCTCGCAACTTGACTTGCAACGTAGCTGTTGTAAACGTCAACTTCAAAGATTTACCCCCGAATACTCAAACGCGACTCAGAGTTGAGCACGTCTCAAGTCACGGTTTTTTGACAGTTTTTGATGAAAAAACTTATCAGAAACTAGCTTCCGCCCGCGGCTTCGCTCGCGTGGTATCCAGATAAAAAATAGCCTAGGTATATGTGAATCCAGTACATGTACTATGTATATTATATGTATTATATAATATATGTACATATATTTAAATATCACAATTTACATTCAATCAATCACACTTACTTTATTACATATATCTATGTTATAGATTATGTAGTTAGCGTGGATGTAGTTAGCGTGGACTAGGCCTACTGGGGATACCACGTTAAAAAAAACGCGCCAACAGTCGTACCCCAAGGGTGGTGAGGAAATTGACTCAAATATCCTGCCTTGTTACCTTATATAGACAACTACCCGTACCATGTAAGTAAATAACGTGCCAAATCCATGGATTAGCCAAGGCACAAGAAAAAACACATTTGATAATAATATTTTGTTTTTTTGCAGTTCACACCCTCACGCATCAGAGCCATGTTAAAGGTCGTCTGTACTTCTATATATAAAAAACTGCATAACAGATTTATTATCCAACAATCTTCATGCGCTCCAACCCGTCCATAGATACGATAAAACGATTCTGAATCGGCAAGGATAAGTGTAAATACAAGTAATCTTTAACAAAACAATAATAATGTTACTACATAACATATAGGTAGTAATAATACTAACATTACTAAAGTTTTCTACAATTGTATTTCAGGTATAATTATATGTGGTCTACAATGGAGCTCGCTCGAGGATCTTAAAGAAACCTATTTACTCTATTACTTACCTACTTAAATATTTTATACCTTGTAGCTATCATCCCATACTAGATGACCGATGTTAAATTTTTTTTTGTACCACCAAGGTGACAAACAAACATACAGCCCACTTGATGATAGTAAGCGACTACCGTCGCCTATGAACGCTTGCAACACCAGAACCATCATTTACGCGCTGCCTTAGTTACTTCCCCGGAGCTCGAAAAGAAAATTATGCACCTTTTGTAATATTAAACGGTTTATATCTAACTTCATTTTGTATACCTACCTATTTCTTAGTAAATATAACTTTATTATCAATTGAATAAATAAGGGAGGTTTTAATAGTATGTAATAACTATATTTAAAACTCTCTTTCTTATACAGTAGAATCGCGCGGGCTGCTTGTCAACCTTATCAACCTTATCATCCTTATCATCCTTATCATCCTTATCATCCTTATCAACCTTATAAACCTAATCATCCTTATCATCCTTATCATCCTTATCATCCTTATCATCCTTATCATCCTTATCATCCTTATCAACCTTATAAACCTAATCATCCTTATCATCCTTATCAACCTTATCAACCTTATCATCCTTATCATCCTTATCATCCTTATCAACCTTATACACCTTATCAACCTTATCAACCTTATCAACCTTATCATCCTTATCATCCTTATCATCCTTATCAACCTTATCAACCTTATCATCCTTATCAACCTTATCAACCTTATCATCCTTATCAACCTTATCATCCTTATCATCCTTATCATCCTTATCAACCTTATAAACCTTATCAACCTTATCAACCTTATCATCCTTATCATCCTTATCATCCTTATCAACCTTATCAACCTTATCAACCTTATCAACCTTATCAACCTTATCTACCTTATCATCCTTATCAACCTTATCATCCTTATCAACCTTATCATCCTTATCAACCTTATCATCCTTATCAACCTTATCAACCTTATCAACCTTATCCTTATCAACCTTATCATCCTTATCAACCTTATCATCCTTATCATCCTTATCATCCTTATCATCCTTATCAACCTTATCAACCTTATCAACCTTATCAACCTTATCAACCTTATCAACCTTATCAACCTAATCAACCCAATCAACCTTATCAACCTTATCAACCTTATCAACCTTATCATCCTTATCATCCTTATCATCCTTATCAACCTTTTCAACCTAATCAACCTTATCAACCTTATCAACCTTATCAACCTTTACATCCTTATCAGCCTTATCATCCTTATCAACCTTATCAACCTTATCATCCTTATCATCCTTATCAACCTTATCAACCTTATCAACCTTATCATCCTTATCATCCTTATCATCCTTATCAACCTTATCAACCTAATCAACCTTATCAACCTTATCAACCTTATCAACCTTTACATCCTTATCAGCCTTATCATCCTTATCAACCTTATCAACCTTATCATCCTTATCAACCTTATCATCCTTATCAACCTTATCAACCTTATCAACCTTATCATCCTTATCATCCTTATCAACCTTATCAACCTTATCAACCTTATCAACCTTTACATCCTTATCAACCTTATCATCCTTATAAACCTTATCAACCTTATCAACCTTATCAACCTTATCAACCTTATCATCCTTATCAACCTTACCAACCTTATCAACCTTATCAACCTAATCAACCTTATCAACCTTATCATCCTTATCATCCTTATCATCCTTATCAACCTTATCAACCTTATCATCCTTATCATGCTTATCATCCTTATCATCCTTATCATCCTTATCATCCTTATCATCCTTATCATCCTTATCAACCTTATCAACCTAATCAACCTTATCAACCTTATCAACCTTATCAACCTTTACATCCTTATCAGCCTTATCATCCTTATCAACCTTATCAACCTTATCATCCTTATCATCCTTATCAACCTTATCAACCTTATCAACCTTATCAACCTTATCATCCTTATCATCCTTATCATCCTTATCAACCTTATCAACCTAATCAACCTTATCAACCTTATCAACCTTATCAACCTTATCAACCTTATCAACCTTTACATCCTTATCATCCTTATCATCCTTATCATCCTTATCATCCTTATCATCCTTATCAACCTTATCAACCTAATCAACCTTATCAACCTTATCAACCTTATCAACCTTTACATCCTTATCAGCCTTATCATCCTTATCAACCTTATCAACCTTATCATCCTTATCATCCTTATCAACCTTATCAACCTTATCAACCTTATCATCCTTATCATCCTTATCAGCCTTATCATCCTTATCAACCTTATCAACCTTATCATCCTTATCATCCTTATCAACCTTATCATCCTTATCAACCTTATCAACCTTATCAACCTTATCATCCTTATCAACCTTATCATCCTTATCATCCTTATCAGCCTTATCAACCTTATCAACCTTATCAACCTTATCAACCTTATCAACCTTATCATCCTTATCATCCTTATCATCCTTATCATCCTTATCATCCTTATCATCCTTATCATCCTTATCATCCTTATCAACCTTATCAACCTTATCATCCTTATCAACCTTATCAACCTTATCAACCTTATCAACCTTATCCTTATCAACCTTATCATCCTTATCATCCTTATCATCCTTATCATCCTTATCAACCTTATCAACCTTATCAACCTAATCAACCTTATCAACCTTATCATCCTTATCATCCTTATCATCCTTATCAACCTTATCAACCTTATCAACCTTATCATCCTTATCAACCTTATCAACCTTATCATCCTTATCATCCTTATCATCCTTATCAACCTTATCAACCTTATCATCCTTATCATCCTTATCATCCTTATCAACCTTATCAACCTTATCATCCTTATCAACCTTATCATCCTTATCATGCTTATCATCCTTATCATCCTTATCATCCTTATCATCCTTATCATCCTTATCATCCTTATCATCCTTATCATCCTTATCATCCTTATCATCCTTATCAACCTTATCAACCTAATCAACCTTATCAACCTTATCAACCTTATCAACCTTTACATCCTTATCAGCCTTATCATCCTTATCAACCTTATCAACCTTATCATCCTTATCATCCTTATCAACCTTATCAACCTTATCAACCTTATCAACCTAATCAACCTAATCAACCTTATCAACCTTATCAACCTTATCATCCTTATCATCCTTATCATCCTTATCATCCTTATCAACCTTATCAACCTAATCAACCTTATCAACCTTATCAACCTTATCAACCTTATCATCCTTATCATCCTTATCAACCTTATCATCCTTATCAACCTTATCAACCTTATCAACCTTATCATCCTTATCATCCTTATCAACCTTATCAACCTTATCAACCTTATCAACCTTTACATCCTTATCAACCTTATCATCCTTATAAACCTTATCAACCTTATCAACCTTATCAACCTTATCATCCTTATCATCCTTATCAACCTTATCATCCTAATCAACCTTATCAACCTAATCAACCTTATCAACCTTATCATCCTTATCATCCTTATCATCCTTATCAACCTTATCAACCTTATCAACCTTATCATCCTTATCAACCTTATCAACCTAATCAACCTTATCAACCTTATCAACCTTATCAACCTTTACATCCTTATCAGCCTTATCATCCTTATCAACCTTATCAACCTTATCATCCTTATCATCCTTATCAACCTTATCAACCTTATCAACCTTATCAACCTTATCATCCTTATCATCCTTATCATCCTTATCAACCTTATCAACCTAATCAACCTTATCAACCTTATCAACCTTATCAACCTTTACATCCTTATCAGCCTTATCATCCTTATCATCCTTATCATCCTTATCAACCTTATCATCCTTATCAACCTTATCAACCTTATCATCCTTATCAACCTTATCAACCTTTACATCCTTATCAGCCTTATCATCCTTATCAACCTTATCAACCTTATCATCCTTATCATCCTTATCAACCTTATCATCCTTATCAACCTTATCAACCTTATCATCCTTATCATCCTTATCATCCTTATCATCCTTATCATCCTTATCAACCTTATCAACCTTATCATCCTTATCATCCTTATCATCCTTATCAACCTTATCAACCTTATCATCCTTATCAACCTTATCATCCTTATCAACCTTATCATCCTTATCAACCTTATCATCCTTATCAACCTTATCAACCTTATCAACCTTATCAACCTTATCAACCTTATCAACCTTATCATCCTTATCAACCTTATCAACCTTATCATCCTTATCATCCTTATCATCCTTATCAACCTTATCAACCTTATCAACCTTATCATCCTTATCATCCTTATCATCCTTATCAACCTTATCAATTTTATCAGCCTTATCAACCTTATCAACCTTATCAACCTTATCATCCTTATCAACCTTATCATCCTTATCAACCTTATCATCCTTATCAACCTTATCATCCTTATCAACCTTATCAACCTTATCAACCTTATCCTTATCAACCTTATCATCCTTATCATCCTTATCATCCTTATCATCCTTATTAACCTTATCAACCTTATCAACCTTATCAACCTTATCAACCTTATCAACCTAATCAACCTAATCAACCTAATCAACCTTATCAACTAGTGATGCAACGAATACGAATACGAATATTCGTATTCGCCGAATAGTAGACATTTACCGAATATTCGTATTCGGCGAATACTAATACGAATATTTAAAAACTAATATTTTTGTACGCAACTCTATTTACTGCAGATTTGAAAAACGCTCGTAAAAATATGACGTGTGCACGTGTGCAGAGGGCCTTAACCGTAACGACGACGCGACGCGACGGGGGACTCCCCGGTTATAAGTAGTTTATACAGTTCCCGCGGCTCCGGGAGTTTCCTTATAATTACGATTACGAACCATGGATTGATTGAATTGATTCATTCATTCCTTTCTTTTCATTAATTTAATTTGTCAGTCGTGAGCACAAGTCAAGCAAGAGAGTATTGTTTTATTTATTTTCTGTCTGAGGTTGCTGCGAATTTAAATAAGTTTAAGTTGAATTGAAAATGTCTTCTCGTAAACGAGAACAAAGTGGCATATGGAAACACTTCGATAAATTACCTAGTAAGTATATTTTGTATCAACAAAAAGTACGATAGTAAGTGAGTAACTTAGACGAACGTTAGTAATGGCTGCGTCTATGTAGTACTAGACTTTGCCCGCGACTTCGTCCGCGCAGACTTCGGTTTTACTTTTGCATGGAATATTGTAGTGGGATGGGATTTTAAGTTGTATTGTTTTTATTTTAGACAATGAAAGCAAAGCCAGATGCAGATATTGTGCTTGTTTTTTTACAGGGGATTCGCAAATTAAAAACGAGATAGATGCTTATCTAAAACTCCCAAATTTATCGCCGACTGCTGATCCACTGGCCTTTTGGCGAGAAGATGTCCATTTTCCGAGTCTGAAAAAACTCGCTCAAATATATTTTTCACTGAAGCCATGTACAGTCGCCTCGGAAAGACTTTTTTCAACGGCTGGAAACATCCAGACTGAAAAAAGAAATCGCCTGAAACCAGAAAATCTACGAATTTTATGTTTTTTAAATAAAAATTTGCCCGTTGTAAATTTTAGTTATTAGAAGAGTAAACATTCATCAAATAAATAAGTCTTTTATTACCATGGTGAGATATTCGTATTCGTATTCGTATTCGCCGAATAGTAGGTTTGATATTCGTATTCGTATTCGTATTCGTAAAAGTAGTATTCGTTGCATCACTATTATCAACCTTATCAACCTTATCATCCTTATCATCCTTATCATCCTTATCATCCTTATCAACCTTACCAACCTAATCAACCTTATCAACCTTATCAACCTTATCAACCTTTACATCCTTATCAGCCTTATCATCCTTATCAACCTTATCAACCTTATCATCCTTATCATCCTTATCAACCTTATCAACCTTATCAACCTTATCAACCTTATCATCCTTATCATCCTTATCATCCTTATCAACCTTATCAACCTAATCAACCTTATCAACCTTATCAACCTTATCAACCTTTACATCCTTATCAGCCTTATCATCCTTATCAACCTTATCAACCTTATCAACCTTATCATCCTTATCATCCTTATCATCCTTATCAACCTTATCAACCTTATCAACCTTATCATCCTTATCAACCTTATCAACCTTATCAACCTTATCAACCTAATCAACCTAATCAACCTTATCAACCTTATCAACCTTATCATCCTTATCATCCTTATCAACCTTATCAACCTTATCAACCTTATCAACCTTTACATCCTTATCAACCTTATCATCCTTATAAACCTTATCAACCTTATCAACCTTATCAACCTTATCATCCTTATCAACCTTACCAACCTTATCAACCTTATCAACCTAATCAACCTTATCAACCTTATCATCCTTATCATCCTTATCATCCTTATCAACCTTATCAACCTTATCATCCTTATCATGCTTATCATCCTTATCATCCTTATCATCCTTATCATCCTTATCATCCTTACCAACCTTATCAACCTAATCAACCTTATCAACCTTATCAACCTTATCAACCTTTACATCCTTATCAGCCTTATCATCCTTATCAACCTTATCAACCTTATCATCCTTATCATCCTAATCAACCTTATCAACCTAATCAACCTTATCAACCTTATCATCCTTATCATCCTTATCATGCTTATCATCCTTATCATCCTTATCATCCTTATCATCCTTACCAACCTTATCAACCTAATCAACCTTATCAACCTTATCAACCTTATCAACCTTTACATCCTTATCAGCCTTATCATCCTTATCAACCTTATCAACCTTATCATCCTTATCATCCTTATCAACCTTATCAACCTTATCAACCTTATCAACCTTATCAACCTTATCAACCTTATCAACCTTTACATCCTTATCAGCCTTATCATCCTTATCAACCTTATCAACCTTATCATCCTTATCATCCTAATCAACCTTATCAACCTAATCAACCTTATCAACCTAATCAACCTTATCAACCTTATCAACCTTATCAACCTTATCAACCTTATCAACCTTATCATCCTTATCAACCTTATCAACCTTATCAACCTTATCATCCTTATCATCCTTATCAACCTTATCAACCTTATCAACCTTATCAACCTTATCAACCTTTACATCCTTATCAACCTTATCATCCTTATAAACCTTATCAACCTTATCAACCTTATCAACCTTATCATCCTTATCATCCTTATCAACCTTATCATCCTAATCAACCTTATCAACCTAATCAACCTTATCAACCTTATCATCCTTATCATCCTTATCATCCTTATCAACCTTATCAACCTTATCAACCTTATCATCCTTATCAACCTTATCAACCTAATCAACCTTATCAACCTTATCAACCTTATCAACCTTTACATCCTTATCAGCCTTATCATCCTTATCAACCTTATCAACCTTATCATCCTTATCATCCTTATCAACCTTATCAACCTTATCAACCTTATCAACCTTATCATCCTTATCATCCTTATCATCCTTATCAACCTTATCAACCTAATCAACCTTATCAACCTTATCAACCTTATCAACCTTTACATCCTTATCAGCCTTATCATCCTTATCAACCTTATCAACCTTATCATCCTTATCATCCTTATCAACCTTATCATCCTTATCAACCTTATCAACCTTATCAACCTTATCATCCTTATCATCCTTATCATCCTTATCATCCTTATCATCCTTATCAACCTTATCATCCTTATCATCCTTATCAACCTTATCAACCTTATCAACCTTATCAACCTTATCATCCTTATCATCCTTATCATCCTTATCAACCTTATCAACCTAATCAACCTTATCAACCTTATCAACCTTTACATCCTTATGAACCTTATCATCCTTATCATCCTTATCAACCTTATCAACCTTATCAACCTTATCAACCTTATCATCCTTATCATCCTTATCATCCTTATCAACCTTATCAACCTAATCAACCTTATCAACCTTATCAACCTTTACATCCTTATCAGCCTTATCATCCTTATCAACCTTATCAACCTTATCATCCTTATCAACCTTATCAACCTTATCAACCTTATCATCCTTATCATCCTTATCATCCTTATCATCCTTATCATCCTTATCATCCTTATCAACCTTATCATCCTTATCAACCTTATCAACCTTATCATCCTTATCAACCTTATCAACCTTTACATCCTTATCAGCCTTATCATCCTTATCAACCTTATCAACCTTATCATCCTTATCATCCTTATCAACCTTATCATCCTTATCATCCTTATCATGCTTATCATCCTTATCATCCTTATCATCCTTATCATCCTTATCATCCTTATCAACCTTACCAACCTTATCAACCTAATCAACCTTATCAACCTTATCAACCTTATCATCCTTATCATCCTTATCATCCTTATCAACCTTATCAACCTTATCAACCTTATCATCCTTATCAACCTTATCATCCTTATCAACCTTATCATCCTTATCATCCTTGTCATCCTTATCAACCTTATCATCCTTATCAACCTTATCATCCTTATCAACCTTATCATCCTTATCATGCTTATCATCCTTATCATCCTTATCATCCTTATCATCCTTATCATCCTTATCATCCTTATCAACCTTATCAACCTTATCAACCTAATCAACCTTACCAACCTTATCATCCTTATCATCCTTATCATCCTTATCAACCTTATCAACCTTATCATCCTTATCAACCTTATCAACCTTATCAACCTTATCAACCTAATCAACCTAATCAACCTTATCAACCTTATCAACCTTATCATCCTTATCATCCTTATCATCCTTATCAACCTTATCAACCTAATCAACCTTATCAACCTTATCAACCTTATCAACCTTATCATCCTTATCATCCTTATCAACCTTATCATCCTTATCAACCTTATCAACCTTATCAACCTTATCATCCTTATCATCCTTATCAACCTTATCAACCTTATCAACCTTATCAACCTTATCAACCTTTACATCCTTATCAGCCTTATCATCCTTATCAACCTTATCAACCTTATCATCCTTATCATCCTTATCAACCTTATCAACCTTATCAACCTTATCAACCTTATCATCCTTATCATCCTTATCATCCTTATCATCCTTATCAACCTTATCATCCTTATCAACCTTATCAACCTTATCATCCTTATCATCCTTATCAACCTAATCAACCTAATCATCCTTATCAACCTTATCATCCTTATCAACCTTATCATCCTTATCATCCTTATCATCCTTATCAACCTTATCAACCTTATCATCCTTATCAACCTTATCAACCTTATCAACCTTATCCTTATCAACCTTATCATCCTTATCAACCTTATCAACCTTATCAACCTTATCATCCTTATCATCCTTATCAACCTTATCAACCTTATCAACCTTTACATCCTTATCAACCTTATCATCCTTATCATCCTTATCATCCTTATCATCCTTATCATCCTTATCAACCTTATCAACCTAATCATCCTTATCATCCTTATCAACCTTATCATCCTTATCAACCTTATCAACCTTATCATCCTTATCAACCTTATCATCCTTATCATCCTTATCATCCTTATCATCCTTATCATCCTTATCATCCTTATCAACCTTATCAACCTAATCAACCTTATCAACCTTATCAACCTTATCAACCTTTACATCCTTATCAGCCTTATCATCCTTATCATCCTTATCATCCTTTACAACCTTATCAACCTTATCAACCTTATCAACCTTATCAACCTTATCAACCTAATCAACCTTATCAACCTAATCATCCTTATCATCCTTATCATCCTTATCAACCTTATCAACCTTATCAACCTTATCATCCTTATCAACCTTATTGTAGGCGACACACCTTGCCATAATAACTTTTTATTTTTTATTTTATTTAAATATAGGTAAAATATAGCTATACATTTTGTGTCATAGGTATATAGGGTATTAGATTAATTTAGAATATTTTGTTTTATTATTAGTGTTATTCTGTGTTCTTAACGCCATCTGTTGGCGACTATTTGAGAAATAAATTTTGAATGAACGCTGAGGATGCAGCCATATTGCTTTTTGTTTTGATGCGCGGGTTGGTAGTCGTCGCGAACCATTGAAAAATAACGCACGCGGCTCCGAAGTATTTTGAAGTTTTTACTAGAAAAAAGCACTTATTGAACTCTGACTGCACTCTCAACTTTCTTCTGTCGTTGCCCAATGCTGTGTTTCAATCCGATCACCTACAATTTGGTCCTTACGAGCCCGATCTACAGCCGGCAACTAAGTACGCGTCATGTCGGATACGCCGTCGAAAGTACTCACGCGCCGTCAACGACAGGAACTTATAGAAACGAATAAGTTGGAATGTGCACCTATGAAGAAGGAGTTCAAGAAATCAATTCTTCCTCGTGGCACCGATTGTCCTACATCGTCGCGAGAAGGATACGTGTCGACGCCAGCGCCAACGCCATGCAAAATGTCGCCGCGTGGCACTGCGCAGCATTCTACATGTGCTTCAAAAACTACGATTTGTACCAAGAAATCCACTACATCGTCAGTTGCACGTCGTAAACAACTCGAGTTGGAAGCGGCGCAAGCGAAAGCCAAGATTCAGATGGAGTTAATTGACAAGAAGCTACAAGCTGACCTTGCCAAAGTCGACCGGGAAAGTGAGAAAGCTCATAACGTCGGCACTGATGTTTCTCCTGATAATGAATTTGCTGGCAGTCATTATTCGTCTCATCCTAGTAAGAGGAACGTGCACGAGAACGTGGAGAGATGGCTGGACACGAACTACGCAACAGCAGTCCAGCACGATAACAGCATCCAGCAGCTAGCTGACACGTTGAAAGATCTTATAACACAGTCATCGTCATCTAAGCACGAAGATAAACTCCTGAGCCGCCTTGCCACGCCGCGGGAACTGCCTATTTTCAGTGGTGACAGTATTGAGTGGCTACATTTTAAAAATGCTTATGATGACTCGTCAAGAGTGTGTAAATTCAGTGACAGTGAGAACCTGTGGAGACTTAGAAAATCTCTACGAGGTGAGGCCAAGGAAGCAGTGACGGACTTGCTGATCGGCAACACTCCGCCGTCAGCAGTCATAGAAGCACTTGAACTAAGGTTTGGCCGAGCTGATATTATTATTAGCAACATAACGTCGCAGCTGAAAAAGCTACCAGCGTTACCTACTTATTATCAACAAGACTTGATCAACTTGTCTATTAAAGTCAACAATTGCGTGGCAACTATACGCGCACTAGACCAGAATGACTATCTTCGAAGTCCAGAGCTCGCTGCAGCTGTTGTATCTAAATTGCCGAGCACCTTAATCGGAAGATGGACAGAGTTTGCCTACAATCGTCTGAGAGAAGGCAGACCAAGACTAGAACTACTGGCTACATTTTTGAAGGTGGAGGCTGAAATGTTATCAGTCGTTGGATGTACTCAGCCACGAGACAAGAAGCTGATCGACGCTCCAACAAAGCGAACTGAAGATAAGTACCGCCATCGTACTGTCTATACTTCTTCTGTCGCCGCCGCTGAGAACAATGGATGTAGATTCTGCCAGAAAGGCAGTCATACTTTGCCAGAGTGTCGCATATTCAAACGCGCCATGCGCCGTGATAAATGGAGATTCGTAAAAATGCGCGGCCTTTGTTATTGTTGTCTACAAGCGCGACACAATAAAGATATAACGTGCCCCGCACCTGTGTGTGACGTCGATAACTGTGGCATGGCACATCACCGCCTGCTACACTGGACTAGACCTGAGATGACGTCACAATCAGCTGATAAGCTGCCCGTGAACCCGGATCCTGCGGTACCTGCAGCTACGACTGACGCGTCCATGATGCACTTTGCTCGAGACGCTGATGACGCGAGCAGCGCCTCGGAGGAATTCGCGCTGTTGAAAGTGATCGCGGTTCGACTTCGAGGCCCTAAAGGCGTGATAAATACCTACGCGCTCCTGGACGATGGTGCGGAAGTGTCAGTGATTGACGCGGACTTGGCAGACACTTTAGGCTTAGAGTGTGTTAGTGCGCGCCCTATAAAGTTCACTGATGCGTTCGGTTTGTCGGTATATCAGTCGGAAGTGCCTAGTGTTAAGGTAGAAGTAACGGGACAAGACAATGTTAGCTATGACTGTAAGTTACGTAAATGTGCTCAGTTAAAATTGTGCTCACAAAATCTATCGCTTTTGAATAGTGTAAATAGTACGCATTTATCTCATATTAAGCATATGGTTTGTACTGATACTAGTGTTAAACCGCGGTTACTAATTGGTGAGGATAATTACTTCCTCATAGCTCCGCTTGAGGTAGTACACGGAGACAGGGACTCGCTGTACGCATCACGCTGTCGCCTGGGATGGACCATCCATGGTTTCCACCGTGGCCGTAGCACTCACTCCTCGAAGCCTAGGGTAAGTGAACAAAATGTCTTCCATCTCGCTCACTCTCGCGATAATGATGATGATGTGTCCGAAATTAGCGAACTTAATGACCTGATAAAATATTCCTTTAACTTTGATTTGATAGGAATTTCACCCGTATCTCGAGAGAATACGGATCATATTCGCGCTGTCGAAATCTTAAATAAAACAGCACGTCAGGTAGGTGACCAGTGGGAAGTAGGTTTGCCGTTTAAAAAAGATAATTTTGTTATGCCTGACTCGTACAATAATGCCTACTCTCGGCAACAGTTATTGTTACGTAAATTCCATAAAAATGCTGACTACGCCGATAGGTATAAGACCGAGATATCTAAACTGATAGACAATGGTTACGCTCGAGAACTAACTGATAACGAACTCTCAGCTGATCATGTTTGGTATTTACCACATTTCGGTGTACAAAATCCTAATAAGCCTGGTAAGTTACGGTTGGTTTTTGATGCCGCCGCCAAAGTAGATGGTGTGTGCCTAAATGATTATTTACTAACTGGACCGGACTTGTATAATTCGTTATACGGAATGATGCTAAGATTTCGTGAGAATAAAATAGTAATCATTGGGGATATTCGTGATATGTTTCTTCGAATTCGTATAAGAAATTGTGATCAACATGTACTTCGATTCTTGTGGCAAGAATCTTCAGAAAGCCCGATTAAAGTTTGTTCTATGCAAAGTTTAATTTTCGGTGCAACATGTTCACCTTTCATTGCACAACACGTGAAAAACATAAATGCCCTCAAATACGAAGATTTACATCCCGAAGCTGTAGATGTAATTATAAACAATCACTACATGGATGACTGTTTATATTCTACTAGCACCGAAACTACGGCAATACAATTGATAAAAGACATAACTTCAATCCACGCGAAAGGCGGCTTTGAGATAAGGAATTGGTCGAGTAATAGCAAACCGGTTTTAGACACAATTCCCTCGGATGCGCTTGCGCGCACTGCCGTGCAGTTCAAACATGGAGCTACGAATACAAGTGAGCGCACTTTAGGTTTGATATGGCATCCGGCGGACGATTCATTTGGTTTTCAGATTTCGCTAAATAGGATACCTACTGATATTTTAAATGGTTTAACGCCTCCTACGAAAGCTGAAATGCTTAGTATTATTATGTCTATTTACGATATACATGGTTTTTTATCGCCATTTGTTATTAAAAGTAAAATCATATTTCAAGATGTACACAGATCGAAAGTTGATTGGAAATGCCGCATCCATTCTGGTGAGCACATCAAATGGGTGAAGTGGCTTGATGAATTAAAACTTTTGGAATCCTTACGCATACCTAGGTGGTATAACAATGCTGATTGTTGGACTCAATGCTATCCAACATCGATAGATATAGATAGTAGTGACGAGTCTATCGTGAATAAACAACTGCACATTTTTTGTGACGCTTCTACTAAAGCTTACGCGGCAATTATTTATTGGCGATTTACTCGAGCCGACGGTCACGTTCTAGTTTGTTTTGCCGCTAGTAAGAGCAGAGTGACTCCACTCCGCCCAGTATCAGTTCCCCGCCTAGAACTGCAAGGAGCACTTACTGCGTCACGTCTCGCGGACTCGCTTCAGCGAGAACATAAAAATTTTAAATGTGACAAACGTTACTTCTGGACGGATTCACAAACGGTCTTGCAATGGATTCGCAGTGATCCCAGAAGCTACAAGCCTTACGTAGCTCATCGATTAGGAGAAATTGACGAGCTCACGAATATATCGGAGTGGCATTACGTCCCTACAAAGCTGAATGTAGCTGACTTAGCTACCAAAGACGAAGCGCTACCTCTGATGTATGATAGTGTATGGTTTCGAGGACCACAATTTTTACGGCAACCTGAAGAAACCTGGCCTAAAGATTGTAAGTCCTCCAAAAAGCCATCACTAGACGTAGTTTGTGAGGAAAGGAGCCTGAACACAGTCACGACCCAGATCGTTGACTACTCCTTGCCCAACGAAGATGACTACTCATCTTGGCTACGACTCGTGCGAGTGACTGCTCGAATCCTTCTATTCATAAAGCGCTGTCGACGAGTAGACGCTTGCATGAATGTCGAGATCATGAATGAAGCCGAACTATACCTACTCAGAAAATCGCAGCAAGATTCCTTCGCGCAAGACATAGAACTTGTCAAGCAAAATAAGCCTTTATTATCAAACAGTCGTTTGATAACATTGACGCCTTATTTAGACGACACTAATGTGTTACGAGTAGCTGGTCGAATCGACAAAGTCGATGGTGTCACCCACTCGACTATGCGACCCGCCATACTCGATGGTCGTCATAAAATCACTCGTTTGCTGGTTGAATACCATCATAGAAAAGCTATGCATGGTGCTCACGAGCTCGTCGTAAACGAATTGCGGCAACGCTATTGGATTTTGAAGCTGCGGCCGACCGTTCGCGCGGTTGCCGCACGCTGTCTGTTCTGCCGCCACCGGCGCGCCACGCCGCAGCCGCAACGCATGGCGGACCTGCCTGCTGCCCGACTGCAGCACAATCGTCGACCTTTTACCTTTACGGGGGTGGACTTTTTCGGACCGATGGAGGTCACCGTCGGTCGAAAAAGGCTCAAGAGGTACGGCGTAATGTTTACGTGCCTCACGGTGCGAGCCATACATTTAGAAATAAGTGAGAGTCTGAGTACAGACTCCACCATCATGGCGCTCAGACGCATGATCGCGCGCCGCGGTACACCCAGCGTTATCTATTCAGATAACGGGACGAACCTGCACGGAGCGAATAACGAGTTGAAGCGGAGTCTGTTGGAACTCGATGAGAGTAAACTCCGTGAAGACGGTACTGTAAGAGGTATCGAGTGGAGGTTTATACCTCCCGGGGCCCCCGAGAAAGGTGGCGCCTGGGAACGTATGATACGCACGGTAAAAACGGCCTTGAAAGCCGTTCTAAAAGAACGCGCTCCACATCCTGAAACGCTTTCTACTTTATTTACTGAAGTAGAAGCGCTCGTAAATAGTCGTCCTATCACTCACGTTTCAAGTGACCCTAACTATCCCGAAGCTCTAACACCTAATCATTTTTTGCTAGGTACGTCATCTAACAGTCCCGTATTCGGCAGATATGATAACGAAGATCTATGCCTACGTAAACAATGGCGCATAGCGCAAAGGTTAGCCGATATGTTTTGGGCGCGGTGGGTAAAAGAATATCTTCCTACTTTGATACCTAGGCAGAAATGGTGTAGGGAACAGAGAGCGTTGCGAGTTGGAGACTATGTTCTGATAGTAGAACCTAATTTAGATCGTGGATGCTGGCGGCACGGAGTGGTGAGTGCTGCGCACGCGGCAGACGACGGTCGCGTGCGAGTGGTGGACGTGCGCACCCGCACTGGTTTGGTGCGCCGCCCAGTGACGCGTGTCGCCCTACTTGAACCTGCTGATTGTTAGTGCTT
Organism: Scotopteryx bipunctaria; assembly: GCA_949320045.1. Classification (NCBI taxonomy): domain Eukaryota; kingdom Metazoa; phylum Arthropoda; class Insecta; order Lepidoptera; family Geometridae; genus Scotopteryx; species Scotopteryx bipunctaria. The sequence continues at coordinate 1,150,432 of OX439459.1, read as the reverse complement.
GTCACTGATCTTCAATTTGTTTGTTTTGTTTATTTTACTAATCAGTTCAGTTTCAGCACTAAGGGGGTGGATTGTAGGCGACACACCTTGCCATAATAACTTTTTATTTTTTATTTTATTTAAATATAGGTAAAATATAGCTATACATTTTGTGTCATAGGTATATAGGGTATTAGATTAATTTAGAATATTTTGTTTTATTATTAGTGTTATTCTGTGTTCTTAACGCCATCTGTTGGCGACTATTTGAGAAATAAATTTTGAATGAACGCTGAGGATGCAGCCATATTGCTTTTTGTTTTGATGCGCGGGTTGGTAGTCGTCGCGAACCATTGAAAAATAACGCACGCGGCTCCGAAGTATTTTGAAGTTTTTACTAGAAAAAAGCACTTATTGAACTCTGACTGCACTCTCAACTTTCTTCTGTCGTTGCCCAATGCTGTGTTTCAATCCGATCACCTACACTTATCATCCTTATCAACCTTATCATCCTTATCATCCTTATCATCCTTATCAACCTTATCATCCTTATCAACCTTATCATCCTTATCATGCTTATCATCCTTATCATCCTTATCATCCTTATCATCCTTATCATCCTTATCATCCTTATCAACCTTATCAACCTTTACATCCTTATCAACCTTATCATCCTTATCATCCTTATCATCCTTATCAACCTTATCAACCTAATCAACCTTATCAACCTTATCAACCTTATCAACCTTTACATCCTTATCAGCCTTATCAACCTTATCAACCTTATCAACCTTATCAACCTTATCAACCTTTACATCCTTATCAACCTTATCATCCTTATAAACCTTATCAAGCTTATCAACCTTATCAACCTTATCAACCTTATCATTCTTATCAACCTTATCATCCTTATCATCCTTATCATCCTTATCAACCTTATCAACCTTATCATCCTTATCAACCTTATCATCCTTATCATCCTTATCAACCTTATCATCCTTATCAACCTTATCATCCTTATCATCCTTATCATCCTTATCAACCTTATCAACCTTATCATCCTTATCAACCTTATCATCCTTATCAACCTTATCATCCTTATCAACCTTATCATCCTTATCAACCTTATCATCCTTATCAACCTTATCATCCTTATCATCCTTATCAACCTTATCAACCTTATCATCCTTATCAACCTTATCATCCTTATCATCCTTATCATCCTTATCATCCTTATCAACCTTATCAACCTTATCAACCTTATCAACCTTTACATCCTTATCAGCCTTATCAGCCTTATCATCCTTATCAACCTTATCAACCTTATCATCCTTATCATCCTTATCAACCTTATCATCCTTATCAACCTTATCAACCTTATCAACCTTATCATCCTTATCATCCTTATCAACCTTATCAACCTTATCAACCTTATCAACCTTTACATCCTTATCAACCTTATCATCCTTATAAACCTTATCAACCTTATCAACCTTATCAACCTTATCATCCTTATCATCCTTATCATCCTTATCATCCTTATCATCCTTATCAACCTTATCAACCTTATCATCCTTATCAACCTTATCATCCTTATCATCCTTATCAACCTTATCATCCTTATCAACCTTATCATCCTTATCATCCTTATCATCCTTATCAACCTTATCATCCTTATCATCCTTATCAACCTTATCATCCTTATCATCCTTATCAACCTTATCATCCTTATCATCCTTATCATCCTTATCAACCTTATTATCCTTATCAACCTTATCATCCTTATCAACCTTATCATCCTTATCATGCTTATCATCCTTATCATCCTTATCATCCTTATCAACCTTATCAACCTTATCAACCTTATCATCCTTATCAACCTTATCAACCTTATCATCCTTATCAACCTTATCATCCTTATCAACCTTATCATCCTTATCATCCTTATCATCATTATCATCCTTATCAACCTTATCATCCTTATCATCCTTATCAACCTTATCAACCTTATCAACCTTATCATCCTTATCATCCTTATCAACCTTATCAACCTTATCATCCTTATCATCCTTATCATCCTTATCATCCTTATCATCCTTATCAACCTTATCAACCTTATCAACCTTATCATCCTTATCATCCTTATCATCCTTATCAACCTTATCAACCTTATCAACCTTATCAACCTTATCAACCTTATCAACCTTATCATCCTTATCAACCTTATCATCCTTATCAACCTTATCATCCTTATCAACCTTATCATCCTTATCAACCTTATCATCCTTATCAACCTTATCATCCTTATCAACCTTATCAACCTTATCAACCTTATCCTTATCAACCTTATCATCCTTATCACCCTTGTCATCCTTATCATCCTTATTAACCTTATCAACCTTATCAACCTTATCAACCTTATCAACCTTATCAACCTAATCAACCTAATCAACCTAATCAACCTTATCAACCTTATCAACCTTATCATCCTTATCATCCTTATCATCCTTATCATCCTTATCAACCTTACCAACCGAATCAACCTTATCAACCTTATCAACCTTATCAACCTTTACATCCTTATCAGCCTTATCATCCTTATCAACCTTATCAACCTTATCATCCTTATCATCCTTATCAACCTTATCAACCTTATCAACCTTATCAACCTTATCATCCTTATCATCCTTATCATCCTTATCAACCTTATCAACCTAATCAACCTTATCAACCTTTACATCCTTATCAGCCTTATCATCCTTATCAACCTTATCATCCTTATCATCCTTATCAACCTTATCATCCTTATCAACCTTATCAACCTTATCAACCTTATCATCCTTATCATCCTTATCATCCTTATCAACCTTATCAACCTTATCAACCTTTACATCCTTATCAACCTTATCATCCTTATCATCCTTATCATCCTTATCATCCTTATCATCCTTATCAACCTTATCAACCTAATCATCCTTATCATCCTTATCAACCTTATCATCCTTATCAACCTTATCAACCTTATCATCCTTATCAACCTTATCATCCTTATCATCCTTATCATCCTTATCATCCTTATCATCCTTATCATCCTTATCAACTTTATCAACCTAATCAACCTTATCAACCTTATCAACCTTATCAACCTTTACATCCTTATCAGCCTTATCATCCTTATCATCCTTATCATCCTTTACAACCTTATCAACCTTATCAACCTTATCAACCTTATCAACCTTATCAACCTAATCAACCTTATCAACCTAATCATCCTTATCATCCTTATCATCCTTATCAACCTTATCAACCTTATCATCCTTATCAACCTTATCATCCTTATCAACCTTATCATCCTTATCAACCTTATCATCCTTATCATCCTTATCATCCTTATCATCCTTATCATCCTTATCAACCTTATCAACCTTATCATCCTTATCAACCTTATCATCCTTATCATCCTTATCAACCTTATCATCCTTATCAACCTTATCATCCTTATCATCCTTATCATCCTTATCAACCTTATCAACCTTATCATCCTTATCAACCTTATCATCCTTATCAACCTTATCATCCTTATCAACCTTATCATCCTTATCAACCTTATCATCCTTATCAACCTTATCATCCTTATCATCCTTATCAACCTTATCATCCTTATCATCCTTATCAACCTTATCATCCTTATCATCCTTATCATCCTTATCAACCTTATTATCCTTATCAACCTTATCATCCTTATCAACCTTATCATCCTTATCATGCTTATCATCCTTATCATCCTTATCATCCTTATCAACCTTATCAACCTTATCAACCTTATCATCCTTATCAACCTTATCAACCTTATCATCCTTATCAACCTTATCATCCTTATCAACCTTATCATCCTTATCATCCTTATCAACCTTATCATCCTTATCATCCTTATCAACCTTATCATCCTTATCATCCTTATCATCCTTATCAACCTTATTATCCTTATCAACCTTATCATCCTTATCAACCTTATCATCCTTATCATGCTTATCATCCTTATCATCCTTATCATCCTTATCAACCTTATCAACCTTATCAACCTTATCATCCTTATCAACCTTATCAACCTTATCATCCTTATCAACCTTATCATCCTTATCAACCTTATCATCCTTATCATCCTTATCATCCTTATCATCCTTATCAACCTTATCATCCTTATCATCCTTATCAACCTTATCAACCTTATCAACCTTATCATCCTTATCATCCTTATCAACCTTATCAACCTTATCATCCTTATCATGCTTATCATCCTTATCATCCTTATCATCCTTATCAACCTTATCAACCTTATCAACCTTATCAACCTTATCATCCTTATCATCCTTATCAACCTTATCATCCTTATCATCCTTATCAACCTTATCAACCTTATCATCCTTATCATGCTTATCATCCTTATCATCCTTATCATCCTTATCATCCTTATCATCCTTATCATCCTTATCAACCTTATCAACCTAATCAACCTTATCAACCTTATCAACCTTATCAACCTTTACATCCTTATCAGCCTTATCAGCCTTATCATCCTTATCAACCTTATCAACCTTATCATCCTTATCATCCTTATCAACCTTATCATCCTTATCAACCTTATCAACCTTATCAACCTTATCATCCTTATCATCCTTATCAACCTTATCAACCTTATCAACCTTATCAACCTTTACATCCTTATCAACCTTATCATCCTTATAAACCTTATCAACCTTATCAACCTTATCAACCTTATCATCCTTATCATCCTTATCATCCTTATCATCCTTATCATCCTTATCAACCTTATCAACCTTATCATCCTTATCAACCTTATCATCCTTATCATCCTTATCAACCTTATCATCCTTATCAACCTTATCATCCTTATCATCCTTATCATCCTTATCAACCTTATCAACCTTATCATCCTTATCAACCTTATCATCCTTATCAACCTTATCATCCTTATCAACCTTATCATCCTTATCAACCTTATCATCCTTATCAACCTTATCATCCTTATCATCCTTATCATCCTTATCAACCTTATCAACCTTATCATCCTTATCAACCTTATCATCCTTATCATCCTTATCATCCTTATCAACCTTATCATCCTTATCAACCTTATCAACCTTATCATCCTTATCAACCTTATCATCCTTATCAACCTTATCATCCTTATCATCCTTATCATCCTTATCATCCTTATCAACCTTATCATCCTTATCATCCTTATCAACCTTATCAACCTTATCAACCTTATCATCCTTATCATCCTTATCAACCTTATCAACCTTATCATCCTTATCATGCTTATCATCCTTATCATCCTTATCATCCTTATCAACCTTATCAACCTTATCAACCTTATCAACCTTATCATCCTTATCATCCTTATCAACCTTATCATCCTTATCATCCTTATCAACCTTATCAACCTTATCATCCTTATCATGCTTATCATCCTTATCATCCTTATCATCCTTATCATCCTTATCATCCTTATCATCCTTATCAACCTTATCAACCTAATCAACCTTATCAACCTTATCAACCTTATCAACCTTTACATCCTTATCAGCCTTATCAGCCTTATCATCCTTATCATCCTTATCATCCTTTACAACCTTATCAACCTTATCAACCTTATCAACCTTATCATCCTTATCAACCTTATCATCCTTATCATCCTTATCATCCTTATCAACCTTATCATCCTTATCAACCTTATCATCCTTATCATGCTTATCATCCTTATCATCCTTATCATCCTTATCATCCTTATCATCCTTATCATCCTTATCAACCTTATCAACCTTTACATCCTTATCAACCTTATCATCCTTATCATCCTTATCATCCTTATCAACCTTATCAACCTAATCAACCTTATCAACCTTATCAACCTTATCAACCTTTACATCCTTATCAGCCTTATCAACCTTATCAACCTTATCAACCTTTACATCCTTATCAGCCTTATCAACCTTATCAACCTTATCAACCTTATCAACCTTATCAACCTTTACATCCTTATCAACCTTATCAACCTTATCAACCTTATCATCCTTATCAACCTTATCATCCTTATCATCCTTATCATCCTTATCAACCTTATCAACCTTATCATCCTTATCAACCTTATCATCCTTATCATCCTTATCATCCTTATCAACCTTATCATCCTTATCATCCTTATCATCCTTATCAACCTTATCAACCTTATCATCCTTATCAACCTTATCATCCTTATCAACCTTATCATCCTTATCAACCTTATCATCCTTATCATCCTTATCATCCTTATCATCCTTATCAACCTTATCAACCTTATCATCCTTATCAACCTTATCATCCTTATCATCCTTATCATCCTTATCAACCTTATCATCCTTATCATCCTTATCAACCTTATCATCCTTATCATCCTTATCATCCTTATCAACCTTATTATCCTTATCAACCTTATCATCCTTATCATCCTTATCAACCTTATCATCCTTATCATCCTTATCATCCTTATCAACCTTATCAACCTTATCATCCTTATCATCCTTATCATCCTTATCAACCTTATCAACCTTATCATCCTTATCATCCTTATCAACCTTATCAACCTTATCAACCTTATCATCCTTATCAACCTTATCAACCTTATCATCCTTATCATCCTTATCATCCTTATCATCCTTATCATCCTTATCAACCTTATCAACCTTATCAACCTTATCATCCTTATCATCCTTATCATCCTTATCAACCTTATCAACCTTATCAACCTTATCAACCTTATCAACCTTATCAACCTTATCATCCTTATCAACCTTATCATCCTTATCAACCTTATCATCCTTATCAACCTTATCATCCTTATCAACCTTATCAACCTTATCAACCTTATCCTTATCAACCTTATCATCCTTATCACCCTTGTCATCCTTATCATCCTTATTAACCTTATCAACCTTATCAACCTTATCAACCTTATCAACCTTATCAACCTAATCAACCTAATCAACCTAATCAACCTTATCAACCTTATCAACCTTATCATCCTTATCATCCTTATCATCCTTATCATCCTTATCAACCTTACCAACCGAATCAACCTTATCAACCTTATCAACCTTATCAACCTTTACATCCTTATCAGCCTTATCATCCTTATCAACCTTATCAACCTTATCATCCTTATCATCCTTATCAACCTTATCAACCTTATCAACCTTATCAACCTTATCATCCTTATCATCCTTATCATCCTTATCAACCTTATCAACCTAATCAACCTTATCAACCTTTACATCCTTATCAGCCTTATCATCCTTATCAACCTTATCATCCTTATCATCCTTATCATCCTTATCATCCTTATCAACCTTATCAACCTTATCAACCTTATCATCCTTATCATCCTTATCAACCTTATCAACCTTATCAACCTTTACATCCTTATCAACCTTATCATCCTTATCATCCTTATCATCCTTATCATCCTTATCATCCTTATCAACCTTATCAACCTAATCATCCTTATCATCCTTATCAACCTTATCATCCTTATCAACCTTATCAACCTTATCATCCTTATCAACCTTATCATCCTTATCATCCTTATCATCCTTATCATCCTTATCATCCTTATCATCCTTATCAACCTTATCAACCTAATCAACCTTATCAACCTTATCAACCTTATCAACCTTTACATCCTTATCAGCCTTATCATCCTTATCATCCTTATCATCCTTTACAACCTTATCAACCTTATCAACCTTATCAACCTTATCAACCTTATCAACCTAATCAACCTTATCAACCTAATCATCCTTATCATCCTTATCATCCTTATGAACCTTATCAACCTTATCAACCTTATCATCCTTATCAACCTTATCATCCTTATCAACCTTATCATCCTTATCATCCTTATCATCCTTATCAACCTTATCATCCTTATCAACCTTATCATCCTTATCATGCTTATCATCCTTATCATCCTTATCATCCTTATCATCCTTATCATCCTTATCATCCTTATCAACCTTATCAACCTTTACATCCTTATCAACCTTATCATCCTTATCATCCTTATCATCCTTATCAACCTTATCAACCTAATCAACCTTATCAACCTTATCAACCTTATCAACCTTTACATCCTTATCAGCCTTATCAACCTTATCAACCTTATCAACCTTATCAACCTTATCAACCTTTACATCCTTATCAACCTTATCATCCTTATAAACCTTATCAAGCTTATCAACCTTATCAACCTTATCAACCTTATCATCCTTATCAACCTTATCATCCTTATCATCCTTATCATCCTTATCAACCTTATCAACCTTATCATCCTTATCAACCTTATCATCCTTATCATCCTTATCAACCTTATCATCCTTATCAACCTTATCATCCTTATCATCCTTATCATCCTTATCAACCTTATCAACCTTATCATCCTTATCAACCTTATCATCCTTATCAACCTTATCATCCTTATCAACCTTATCATCCTTATCAACCTTATCATCCTTATCAACCTTATCATCCTTATCATCCTTATCATCCTTATCAACCTTATCAACCTTATCATCCTTATCAACCTTATCATCCTTATCATCCTTATCATCCTTATCATCCTTATCAACCTTATCATCCTTATCATCCTTATCAACCTTATCAACCTTATCATCCTTATCATGCTTATCATCCTTATCATCCTTATCATCCTTATCATCCTTATCATCCTTATCATCCTTATCAACCTTATCAACCTAATCAACCTTATCAACCTTATCAACCTTATCAACCTTTACATCCTTATCAGCCTTATCAGCCTTATCATCCTTATCAACCTTATCAACCTTATCATCCTTATCATCCTTATCAACCTTATCATCCTTATCAACCTTATCAACCTTATCAACCTTATCATCCTTATCATCCTTATCAACCTTATCAACCTTATCAACCTTATCAACCTTTACATCCTTATCAACCTTATCATCCTTATAAACCTTATCAACCTTATCAACCTTATCAACCTTATCATCCTTATCATCCTTATCATCCTTATCATCCTTATCATCCTTATCAACCTTATCAACCTTATCATCCTTATCAACCTTATCATCCTTATCATCCTTATCAACCTTATCATCCTTATCAACCTTATCATCCTTATCATCCTTATCATCCTTATCAACCTTATCATCCTTATCATCCTTATCAACCTTATCATCCTTATCATCCTTATCAACCTTATCATCCTTATCATCCTTATCATCCTTATCAACCTTATTATCCTTATCAACCTTATCATCCTTATCAACCTTATCATCCTTATCATGCTTATCATCCTTATCATCCTTATCATCCTTATCAACCTTATCAACCTTATCAACCTTATCATCCTTATCAACCTTATCAACCTTATCATCCTTATCAACCTTATCATCCTTATCAACCTTATCATCCTTATCATCCTTATCATCCTTATCATCCTTATCAACCTTATCATCCTTATCATCCTTATCAACCTTATCAACCTTATCAACCTTATCATCCTTATCATCCTTATCAACCTTATCAACCTTATCATCCTTATCATCCTTATCATCCTTATCATCCTTATCATCCTTATCAACCTTATCAACCTTATCAACCTTATCATCCTTATCATCCTTATCATCCTTATCAACCTTATCAACCTTATCAACCTTATCAACCTTATCAACCTTATCATCCTTATCAACCTTATCATCCTTATCATCCTTATCAACCTTATCATCCTTATCAACCTTATCATCCTTATCAACCTTATCAACCTTATCAACCTTATCCTTATCAACCTTATCATCCTTATCACCCTTGTCATCCTTATCATCCTTATTAACCTTATCAACCTTATCAACCTTATCAACCTTATCAACCTTATCAACCTAATCAACCTAATCAACCTAATCAACCTTATCAACCTTATCAACCTTATCATCCTTATCATCCTTATCATCCTTATCATCCTTATCAACCTTACCAACCGAATCAACCTTATCAACCTTATCAACCTTATCAACCTTTACATCCTTATCAGCCTTATCATCCTTATCAACCTTATCAACCTTATCATCCTTATCATCCTTATCAACCTTATCAACCTTATCAACCTTATCAACCTTATCATCCTTATCATCCTTATCATCCTTATCAACCTTATCAACCTAATCAACCTTATCAACCTTTACATCCTTATCAGCCTTATCATCCTTATCAACCTTATCATCCTTATCATCCTTATCAACCTTATCATCCTTATCAACCTTATCAACCTTATCAACCTTATCATCCTTATCATCCTTATCATCCTTATCAACCTTATCAACCTTATCAACCTTTACATCCTTATCAACCTTATCATCCTTATCATCCTTATCATCCTTATCATCCTTATCAACCTTATCAACCTAATCATCCTTATCATCCTTATCAACCTTATCATCCTTATCAACCTTATCAACCTTATCATCCTTATCAACCTTATCATCCTTATCATCCTTATCATCCTTATCATCCTTATCATCCTTATCATCCTTATCATCCTTATCATCCTTATCAACCTTATCAACCTAATCAACCTTATCAACCTTATCAACCTTATCAACCTTTACATCCTTATCAGCCTTATCATCCTTATCATCCTTATCATCCTTTACAACCTTATCAACCTTATCAACCTTATCAACCTTATCAACCTTATCAACCTAATCAACCTTATCAACCTAATCATCCTTATCATCCTTATCATCCTTATCAACCTTATCAACCTTATCAACCTTATCATCCTTATCAACCTTATCATCCTTATCAACCTTATCATCCTTATCATCCTTATCATCCTTATCAACCTTATCATCCTTATCAACCTTATCATCCTTATCATGCTTATCATCCTTATCATCCTTATCATCCTTATCATCCTTATCATCCTTATCATCCTTATCAACCTTATCAACCTTTACATCCTTATCAACCTTATCATCCTTATCATCCTTATCATCCTTATCAACCTTATCAACCTAATCAACCTTATCAACCTTATCAACCTTATCAACCTTTACATCCTTATCAGCCTTATCAACCTTATCAACCTTATCAACCTTTACATCCTTATCAGCCTTATCAACCTTATCAACCTTATCAACCTTATCAACCTTATCAACCTTTACATCCTTATCAACCTTATCAACCTTATCAACCTTATCATCCTTATCAACCTTATCATCCTTATCATCCTTATCATCCTTATCAACCTTATCAACCTTATCATCCTTATCAACCTTATCATCCTTATCATCCTTATCATCCTTATCAACCTTATCATCCTTATCATCCTTATCATCCTTATCAACCTTATCAACCTTATCATCCTTATCAACCTTATCATCCTTATCAACCTTATCATCCTTATCAACCTTATCATCCTTATCAACCTTATCATCCTTATCAACCTTATCATCCTTATCATCCTTATCATCCTTATCAACCTTATCAACCTTATCATCCTTATCAACCTTATCATCCTTATCATCCTTATCATCCTTATCATCCTTATCAACCTTATCATCCTTATCATCCTTATCAACCTTATCAACCTTATCATCCTTATCATGCTTATCATCCTTATCATCCTTATCATCCTTATCATCCTTATCATCCTTATCATCCTTATCAACCTTATCAACCTAATCAACCTTATCAACCTTATCAACCTTATCAACCTTTACATCCTTATCAGCCTTATCAGCCTTATCATCCTTATCAACCTTATCAACCTTATCATCCTTATCATCCTTATCAACCTTATCATCCTTATCAACCTTATCAACCTTATCAACCTTATCATCCTTATCATCCTTATCAACCTTATCAACCTTATCAACCTTATCAACCTTATCAACCTTATCAACCTTTACATCCTTATCAACCTTATCATCCTTATAAACCTTATCAACCTTATCAACCTTATCAACCTTATCATCCTTATCATCCTTATCATCCTTATCATCCTTATCATCCTTATCAACCTTATCAACCTTATCATCCTTATCAACCTTATCATCCTTATCATCCTTATCAACCTTATCATCCTTATCAACCTTATCATCCTTATCATCCTTATCATCCTTATCAACCTTATCAACCTTATCATCCTTATCAACCTTATCATCCTTATCAACCTTATCATCCTTATCAACCTTATCATCCTTATCAACCTTATCATCCTTATCAACCTTATCATCCTTATCATCCTTATCAACCTTATCATCCTTATCATCCTTATCAACCTTATCATCCTTATCATCCTTATCATCCTTATCAACCTTATTATCCTTATCAACCTTATCATCCTTATCAACCTTATCATCCTTATCATGCTTATCATCCTTATCATCCTTATCATCCTTATCAACCTTATCAACCTTATCAACCTTATCATCCTTATCAACCTTATCAACCTTATCATCCTTATCAACCTTATCATCCTTATCAACCTTATCATCCTTATCATCCTTATCATCCTTATCATCCTTATCATCCTTATCAACCTTATCATCCTTATCATCCTTATCAACCTTATCAACCTTATCAACCTTATCATCCTTATCATCCTTATCAACCTTATCAACCTTATCATCCTTATCATGCTTATCATCCTTATCATCCTTATCATCCTTATCAACCTTATCAACCTTATCAACCTTATCAACCTTATCATCCTTATCATCCTTATCAACCTTATCATCCTTATCATCCTTATCAACCTTATCAACCTTATCATCCTTATCATGCTTATCATCCTTATCAACCTTATCAACCTTATCAACCTTATCAACCTTATCATCCTTATCATCCTTATCAACCTTATCATCCTTATCATCCTTATCAACCTTATCAACCTTATCATCCTTATCATGCTTATCATCCTTATCATCCTTATCATCCTTATCATCCTTATCATCCTTATCATCCTTATCAACCTTATCAACCTAATCAACCTTATCAACCTTATCAACCTTATCAACCTTTACATCCTTATCAACCTTATCAACCTTATCAACCTTTACATCCTTATCAACCTTATCATCCTTATAAACCTTATCAACCTTATCAACCTTATCAACCTTATCATCCTTATCATCCTTATCATCCTTATCATCCTTATCATCCTTATCAACCTTATCAACCTTATCATCCTTATCAACCTTATCATCCTTATCATCCTTATCAACCTTATCATCCTTATCAACCTTATCATCCTTATCATCCTTATCATCCTTATCAACCTTATCAACCTTATCATCCTTATCAACCTTATCATCCTTATCAACCTTATCATCCTTATCAACCTTATCATCCTTATCAACCTTATCATCCTTATCAACCTTATCATCCTTATCATCCTTATCATCCTTATCAACCTTATCAACCTTATCATCCTTATCAACCTTATCATCCTTATCATCCTTATCATCCTTATCAACCTTATCATCCTTATCAACCTTATCAACCTTATCATCCTTATCAACCTTATCATCCTTATCAACCTTATCATCCTTATCATCCTTATCATCCTTATCAACCTTATCATCCTTATCATCCTTATCAACCTTATCAACCTTATCAACCTTATCATCCTTATCATCCTTATCAACCTTATCAACCTTATCATCCTTATCATGCTTATCATCCTTATCATCCTTATCATCCTTATCAACCTTATCAACCTTATCAACCTTATCAACCTTATCATCCTTATCATCCTTATCAACCTTATCATCCTTATCATCCTTATCAACCTTATCAACCTTATCATCCTTATCATGCTTATCATCCTTATCATCCTTATCATCCTTATCATCCTTATCATCCTTATCATCCTTATCAACCTTATCAACCTAATCAACCTTATCAACCTTATCAACCTTATCAACCTTTACATCCTTATCAGCCTTATCAGCCTTATCATCCTTATCAACCTTATCAACCTTATCATCCTTATCATCCTTATCAACCTTATCATCCTTATCAACCTTATCAACCTTATCAACCTTATCATCCTTATCATCCTTATCAACCTTATCAACCTTATCAACCTTATCAACCTTTACATCCTTATCAACCTTATCATCCTTATAAACCTTATCAACCTTATCAACCTTATCAACCTTATCATCCTTATCATCCTTATCATCCTTATCATCCTTATCATCCTTATCAACCTTATCAACCTTATCATCCTTATCAACCTTATCATCCTTATCATCCTTATCAACCTTATCATCCTTATCAACCTTATCATCCTTATCATCCTTATCATCCTTATCAACCTTATCAACCTTATCATCCTTATCAACCTTATCATCCTTATCAACCTTATCATCCTTATCAACCTTATCATCCTTATCAACCTTATCATCCTTATCAACCTTATCATCCTTATCATCCTTATCATCCTTATCAACCTTATCAACCTTATCATCCTTATCAACCTTATCATCCTTATCATCCTTATCATCCTTATCAACCTTATCATCCTTATCATCCTTATCAACCTTATCATCCTTATCATCCTTATCATCCTTATCAACCTTATTATCCTTATCAACCTTATCATCCTTATCAACCTTATCATCCTTATCATGCTTATCATCCTTATCATCCTTATCATCCTTATCAACCTTATCAACCTTATCAACCTTATCATCCTTATCAACCTTATCAACCTTATCATCCTTATCAACCTTATCATCCTTATCAACCTTATCATCCTTATCATCCTTATCATCCTTATCATCCTTATCAACCTTATCATCCTTATCATCCTTATCAACCTTATCAACCTTATCAACCTTATCATCCTTATCATCCTTATCAACCTTATCAACCTTATCATCCTTATCATGCTTATCATCCTTATCATCCTTATCATCCTTATCAACCTTATCAACCTTATCAACCTTATCAACCTTATCATCCTTATCATCCTTATCATCCTTATCAACCTTATCATCCTTATCATCCTTATCATCCTTATCATCCTTATCAACCTTATCATCCTTATCATCCTTATCAACCTTATCAACCTTATCAACCTCATCATCCTTATCATCCTCATCATCCTTATCAACCTTATCAACCTTATCATCCTTATCATGCTTATCATCCTTATCATCCTTATCAACCTTATCAACCTTATCAACCTTATCAACCTTATCAACCTTATCATCCTTATCATCCTTATCAACCTTATCATCCTTATCATCCTTATCATCCTTATCATCCTTATCAACCTTATCAACCTTATCATCCTTATCATCCTTATCAACCTTATCAACCTTATCATCCTTATCAACCTTATCAACCTTATCATCCTTATCATCCTTATCAACCTTATCATCCTTATCATCCTTATCATCCTTATCAACCTTATCAACCTTATCATCCTTATCAACCTTATCATCCTTATCATCCTTATCATTTTTATCAACCTTATCATCCTTATCAACCTTATCATCCTTATCAACCTTATCATCCTTATCATGCTTATCATCCTTATCATCCTTATCATCCTTATCAACCTTATCAACCTTATCATCCTTATCATCCTTATCAACCTTATCAACCTTATCATCCTTATCAACCTTATCAACCTTATCATCCTTATCATCCTTATCAACCTTATCATCCTTATCATCCTTATCATCCTTATCAACCTTATCAACCTTATCATCCTTATCAACCTTATCATCCTTATCATCCTTATCATCCTTATCAACCTTATCATCCTTATCAACCTTATCATCCTTATCAACCTTATCATCCTTATCAACCTTATCATCCTTATCATCCTTATCATCCTTATCAACCTTATCAACCTTATCATCCTTATCAACCTTATCAACCTTATCATCCTTATCAACCTTATCATCCTTATCAGCCTTATCAACCTTATCAACCTTATCAACCTTATCATCCTTATCATCCTTATCATCCTTATCAACCTTATCAACCTTATCATCCTTATCAACCTTATCATCCTTATCAACCTTATCAACCTTATCATCCTTATCAACCTTATCATCCTTATCATCCTTATCATCCTTATCAACCTTATCAACCTTATCAACCTAATCAACCTTATCAACCTTATCATCCTTATCATCCTTATCATCCTTATCAACCTTATCAACCTTATCAACCTTATCATCCTTATCAACCTTATCATCCTTATCAACCTTATCATCCTTATCAACCTTATCATCCTTATCAACCTTATCATCCTTATCAACCTTATCATCCTTATCATCCTTATCATCCTTATCAACCTTATCAACCTTATCATCCTTATCAACCTTATCATCCTTATCATGCTTATCATCCTTATCATCCTTATCATCCTTATCAACCTTATCAACCTTATCATCCTTATCAACCTTATCAACCTTATCATCCTTATCAACCTTATCATCCTTATCATCCTTATCATCCTTATCAGCCTTATCATCCTTATCAACCTTATCAACCTTATCAACCTTATCAACCTTATCATCCTTATCAACCTTATCAACCTTATCCTTATCAATCTTATCATCCTTATCATCCTTATCATCCTTATCATCCTTATCAACCTTATCAACCTTATCATCCTTATCATCCTTATCATCCTTATCAACCTTATCAACCTTATCATCCTTATCAACCTTATCATCCTTATCATCCTTATCATCCTTATCAACCTTATCAACCTTATCAACCTTATCAACCTTATCAACCTTATCATCCTTATCATCCTTATCAACCTTATCAACCTAATCAACCTTATCAACCTTATCAACCTTATCAACCTTATCAACCTTATCAACCTTATCAACTAGTCAACTAGACTATATAAAGCTCGATTACCACTGACTCACTGACTGACTCATTGACATCATTGTTCTCCCAGAAGGAGACGAGATGGATGATGATGATGTATGGGGGAAATGTTCGGGGAGTCCCATTGAGTGGGGGAAAAATCCGAAAACCCCCATTTTCCTCCCCCCTCGCCCCCCCCACGTTCGGTGTCTTGATTCTGCCCGACGAGGGCATGTTTTTTTTATAGATTCGGATAGAGGGTGCTCGAAGGAGTACAACTTTTTTTGGATCCCCCCTTTTCGACCCCCCTTTGACCCCCCCTTCTATTGGTTCTCCGAAATGACTCGTGATATGGGATTTTTTCAAGTGGATTCGTATAGGGAATAGGATGGCGAGTAAAGTTAAATAAAATTTTGACCCCCCTCCCTCCCAATTTTCACCCCCTCTTTTACGCATCTCCGAAATTACCCACGATTCGAGATCGCGGTTGGTCGATTCGTATAGAGAATGGGATGGCGAGTAAAATTCCATAAAAAATTCCCCCCCTCCCCCCCAATTTTCACCCCCTCTTGCTTGTATCTCCGAAACGGTTTGTCCGATTGGGCTGAAATTTTGGTTCAGAGGGTTTTGAGGGTCTTCTCTAAGAAACGACATCCTCGCGGGCTGCTTGCAGCCCGCGCCCCCACGCGACCTCTAAGAAACGATATCCTCACGGGCTGCTTGCAGCCCGCGCCCCCACGCGAAAATACTAGTTAATATTATAAAGCTGCAGAGTTTGTTTGTCTGTCTGTCTGTCTGTCTGTCCGTCCGTCCGTCCGTCCGTCCGTCCGTCCGTCCGTCCGTCTGTCTGTCTGTCTGTCTGTCTGTCTGTCTGTCTGTCTGTCTGTCTGTCTGTCTGTCTGTCTGTTTGTTTGTTTGTTTGTTTGTTTGTTTGTTTGTTTGTTGTTTGAACGCGCTAATCTCTGGAACTACTGGTCCGATTTGAATGATTCTTTCAGTGTTGGGTAGTCCATTTATCGAGGAAGGCTATAGGCTTTGTTTTTTTTTTCAAAATTAGGGATCCGTAATAAAATTGCTATTTTGTAACACAAGGTGTAAAATCGAAAACCTATTTTTGCGTGCGTATAATAAATACATTTCTAAAATAACTCTGCTAAGGAAATCCACGCGCGCTTGATGCAAGCAAGACGAGACGCTGGCGGCGCGGCGGCGGGCGAGACGAGGAGGCCGCGCTTGCTGGCCGCCTGTGAGAAAAACGCGGGTGAAACCGCGGGGCACAGCTAGTTTTGTAATATAAGTAAGATGTATAGGGACTCCGCCAGGCAAACAATCAATAGTTTGATTCAAAATACTGTATTTTATTTATTACGAAATTATTACAATTCACTTACTTACAACAAACAGTCAGTTTCTTATCACAAAATTATATTATAATATTTTACCAGAAAACAATAAATTATGATTTAAATAGAGTAAGAACCCTAACTGAACTAGGTAGTTGCCATGTTTATAAAAAAAACCGGTGAAGTGCGAGTCAAATTCGCACACGAAGGGTTACGTACCATCCTACTTGAATTTTTTATTATGACTTTTATGTACTCTATGTACCTACTAACTAATAAAAAAAGTTAGTATGGTTTTTTTTTTATTTCTTGTTCTAACGGCAATAGAAATAGAAATACACACTCCGTGAAAACTTCAACTCTATACCTATTACGGTTCATGAGATACAGCCCGCCAACTGACGGACTACGGACGAACGGACAGCAGCAGAGGCTTAGTAATAGGCTCCCGTTGGCACCCTTTAGGTACGGAACCTTAAAAAGTTGAATGACACTTATGGCAAAATCTTACAGCACTATTTTGAAAATGATCATTTGGTAACTTATATAATGTTTCTGATGATCTTATACCTATCTGTAGAATTAATTGCTTACTTCTTCAATCTACGAATTACCTTTACCTATACTCGTAGAGTAGTTAAAGTTATTAGTTCGATTATCTATTTCCAATACCTGCCATTTACTAGTGGTCCGACTATTGGCGATATCCCTTTGTTACTACTGTTTTAGCACAAATAGTATTAGCAAGGAAAATTAATTAAGTATCTGGATCCTACTTTAAAAATTTACTAGCTTAGGTACTGTCTATATTATGTGGTAGGTACGAAGCACTCGTGGCGTAACTTGCTTAGACGTTCTTGATAGATCGTTGAAGTTAAGCAACGTTGTGCGCGGTCACAAATGGGATAGGTGACCGCAAATGGCATTACGAGCTGAGCGCTTCCGTGCTTCGCAGGGCACGTTATGTTGTTATGTTGAGGCCTTTAGGTGGCCTAAAAACTCCGTCACAAGAGTTGGCCATTAAGTACATAACTCATATGAAAAAAAACTTAAAAATTTACTGGCTTACCTACTATCTATATTAAGTTATCTAATATCTATTAATATTTCAAGTTATGTATAGTTTTGACTTGTTAGATTTAAACTAAGTTCTGCTTTAACCAGTTATCGTATCTCGTGACGCGGGTGTAGACCCCGGGGTATCCGGGCTCGCCGCATTTGTTCCCGAACGAAACCACGCCGATCTGCGTCCAGCGCCCGCTGATCTGCAGCATGAGGGGGCCGCCAGAGTCACCCTGGAAATTAATTTAAGTTGCGTGAGACACAAAGAAAGAAAAATATATGAATACGAGTATTTTTAATGTCTAATTTTAACTTTTTAGATACCTCTCAGACCAAATAAAAAAAAAAAACAATTTATGACTAGGGTAATCTATCTCATGCTAGGGCAGTTAGTTGGTTTTACGTAATTGTTCTACTCGACGCTAGATGGCGTTACACAGATAAAATAATGAGCAGCCAAAATGGTCCACTAGAGGCGCTGTTTGGAAATCATACTAAATAGGAAAAATAGGTAAGAACCATAAATAGAACGTAGCGATTCTAGTAAGATAAAATTCACAGGTAAAAATACTAGGTCCGATGCCAACCCATGGTAATAGTACCTAGGTACCTAGTAACTTAATGATTCCTAATTCAGTGGTAGGTACCTACTACCTAGTAATAGCATAGCTCATTAGATTACCTTTCGCCGTCGTAAAAATATTAGCGTAATTCGGAAGCAAAATGTAACCAACATATCTCAAGTCCAGTGGTAGCGGCCCTGACCCTAAGTCATGGGTTCAAATCCGATCGCCACTAATGGATTTTTCTGTTCGAAAAATTTATGTGCGCAAAATTTATGTATTTATCTGTGAATAAAAACATGGTGAGGAAACCGACATGTTGTAAAATCGAAACGAAAACAAGTGCAGGTCGAAAAGAGTTTTCGGATTACTTTGAATCCTATCACCACAATGGTTCGAACTAGTGATACTGTTAGTTGTGGTAGTAATTTCTCTATTACCTGACAGGCGTCGACGCCACCACGCGAGTACCCGGCGCACATGAAAGTATCGGTGATGGGCTGGAAGTACGCCTTGTCGCACTCCTCGTTCCTCCACACGGGTAACTTGGCTTCAAGCTGCTTGGAGCTCTCGCCGCCGCCGTAGCGAGTGGTCCCCCATCCGACGACCGTGGCCAAGGCGCGCTCGAACGTGCGGTGCAGTTGGTCACCCCTTGGCAGGCAGATCGGGATGACGTATTTGGATTTTTGGACATTTTCTGGAAAGAGGTGATGGAACGGATTATTTTCCATGCTTGGTTGCTTTACAGGCGTAGATTGCATGTAAGAGATGATTAAAAATGATACTTTGTTGTTTTATTGAATTAACTAGCTGCCGACCGGATAAAAAATAGCATGTCAATCCAGCACATGTACTATGTATATTCCAAGTTTCATACAAATCCATTCAGCAGGTTTTGCGTGAAAGAGTAACAAACATCCATACAGACAAACTTTCGCGTTCATAATATTAGTAAGGATAAGGATACCTGATAGCACCAGCACAGCGATGTCGTTGTAGAAGCCGACCCTGGAGAACTGTTCGTGCGCGCGCACTTGCGTCACTCGCAGCGTCACGGGTCTGGAGGGCTCATCGTCTCGCACCAAGTCCACGTCGCCCAGTCGGACGCTGAACTGACGCGGGGGGAAGCTGGAAGAGATGGACAGTCTGTAGTGGAATAGCTCATAATGCCGGAGTTTAAGTTCTTCAGTTGCACCCTGAACTGACGTGGGGTTAAAATCCTGCGTTTGTTCTTTAGTGGACAATTAGGAAAGCTGAAATAAGTGCGAGTCTTCTTGTTAAGCAGCTCATAATGTCTGGAGCCAGGAGTATACAAAGGGCGAGAAATGGAAGAGATGGACAGTCTTTAGTAGAACAGCTTCAACAGCAGCAAACGGCATTGCGTCTCCGCGAATCCATTCTGCCAATCCTTCTCATTTCTAACTCACGGTCTCTGCTTGGAGTCCCTGGTGCAATGAGCGGCTGTCAGCACAAAGCGCTGGCCAGCCAGGGTGCCACCACACCAGAACTCCTTCCTCTTGCTGCCGTGCAGGTAGATCGCGGCCATCCACGGCCAGTGGCCTGGCTTCGATTCCGTGCCACCAACGATCCGGCCGCCTTCGTCTTCTCGCTGGCCACATTCTGAAACAAACATGTTTTGTGAAGACCGGTATGTTAGCCGTTGGACGCAGGTGGTCTGTAAATGGAGGCAGTTCACACGATCTCTCGTGTATTGGCGAGGCCTTGTTCAACAGTGGATTTCTATAGGCCGATGATTATGATGAAGACAGTCTTTAGCACAAAATAAATTCAATTCTATTAAGTTTGTCATATTACTGGGTTAGTTTTTGGTTTAGATTTCTCCATGTTTGTTCAGTTCAGTTAACCAGTCTCTTTGTAATTTCAAAAATATTAGAGCTTTCGGCTTAGTAAATAGTTAAGTGATGGGAAAGTCAAGTGCGTGTGAGAGTTTTTACCATCCATATCCACAATGTTGGAAAAGTTGGCTGTATCAGGTGGAGGAACAGTGCTGTAGTAGAACGTCGTGGTCCTGATGGGCCTGGGAGTGGTCAATGCCGTGCTTGGAACCGTCGTTGGCTTCCTGGTCGTCACCGGCTTCGGCTTTTTGGTTGTTAAGACTAGAACGGCAGACGGTCGCTTCGTTGTTTGAGGCTTAGGTTTCTTCGTGGTCACTGGCACTAAATATGTAGGCTTGCTTGTAGTCGCTACTACTGGTCTCTCAGCAGGAGTAGCGATGATCGCGTCTTTCGGACAGCAGACACCAGGCACAAACAGGTCCTTGAAGCACAGAGACTCTCGGAGATTCACCAGGTTCAGCAGAAGCTGGGGACAGTTGCTCAAATCCTCACAAACACCTTCTTCACCTTCTGGAGTAGTACAGGATTTAGCGTCATTCCTATCATTGGCTGTTGCGATTTTTGTGATCGGAGCATCGGGTAGCACCTTTGGTAGAGCCTTCCTGACGTACGGCGCTATTTTATCAGTCACGTTTCTTCCAAGGACGTTTTTGCTGATTGTGTAAAAGGCCTGAGGAAGCTGCTTCAAGTTCGGATCTTCTTCATCATTTTCGTGTTCATCGTTCACCATGTCCACTAGGTAATGCCCAACGGTGTTGATAGCACCGAGGGTTTCTGATATCTTTGTGAAAGCTGACTCCGACAGAAGTCTTCCATCGTTTGGGACAGGTCCTGACTTGCCATCATAGTTTTGAAAATGATTGAAGTTCTGCGTTCCTCCTGCAGCCATTGTGGATCTGCCGTCATAATTTTGGAAATTATTGAAGTTTTGATTTTCAGCTGCGTTATTGGACGACCTGCCATCGTAGTTTTGGAAGTTATTGAAGTTCTGCCCAGTTTCCGGTCCGACTATAGCCGACCTTTCAATATAGTTTTGAAAATTCTGATAGTTTTGGTATTGAACTGTTCTAGGTCCAAAGGGACCAGTGTTGTGACTGTAAGGCTGGTTGCTGTTGTAATTCTGAGGGACAAACTCTGGCGTTCTTTTCCTCGGGGCTGGAAACTCGTTCCATGGCGGATTCCTCTGCTGAAGCTCTGGGTTAAGCCAATCAACTGAAGCCTGGGTGAAACTCCCTGAAAGAAAGAGATAAACTTATAAAAAGCTTGTAAGATAGAGAGAGATAAAGAGACGGTAATGAGATTGATGCATACCTACCCTGCTGGCCAGGATGGTGCACAGGAAACTGACATTTCGAGAGTGGTGTTAGGAGAAGAATTCCTGTAACAAGAAAATACCATTTAGCAGGTAGATATAAAGCTATTTATAGCTGCGGGTTACACAACTCGAAATAAATATTCTGAAAATAACGAGTCCGATAAAGAATTCTATTTTTGGATTGGATGGATCTTACGCCTACATAATGAACATCCTTATTTGCAGCAGTTGCTAAATGAAATTAGTGAAAGTTTTTACTGTAATCTACTTTAACCAAAAATGTGTTATTATTAAAAATTATTGTGACACGGAACTGTTGGAAATTCCTATTTTAGGTGCTATAAACCTAATATGCAGGTTGTTTGTTTGTGTTTTTCTTTTCGAAAAATGTGTTTCATACGCTGCGCTGAAGGAAAACAGCTAAAACAGTAAGTTGTCTAACATGCGTCAATTGTGCACGAAAGAAGCCACTGAGGCGCAATTTATATCCTTTCACCACACTAGTTTGAAGACATGATAAGTGGTAGTAGCGGCAGGTAGTTAGGCCTGCCAGACTGCGCCATGGTTCCAAGTAGTTGATTTTACATTAAATTTAGATTTTACAAACGTTAAGTACAATATCAAAACATTTCTTTTGTCTAGTTTTTATTCTTTAGCTTATGTCCTAGAAATTATTAATTAAGCTATGTTATTTAAAACCAATTAAGTAGATCCTTTATAAATTAATTAATACTCAAACGCATCTCAGAGTTGAGCACGCCCCAAGTGACGAGTTTTTGACAGATTTTCATCAAAAACTGTCAAAAACCCGTGACTTGAGACGTGCTCAACTCTGAGTCGCGTTTGAATATTCGTTATTTTATACTTTACATGCCTGAAAGACCTGAAACACAGGATTACCTAGTTCAGGCTCTCGTGTATTATTTGTCTAAATAAGTACATTTAAGACACTATAGTTGTAATTATTCTTGTTTAACGAACTTTACTAAATAAATGATGAATTCAAAACACATTTATTTATCTTTGTTTAGAAGGCGTAGGTATGGTTTAACAGTTGACACCGACCTGTTATCAACAAAGAAAAGTTGGTGTTATTTGTCTTTTGATAGCTTTATTGAAAATGGTCAACAGATAGGTTGAAGGCAAACTATTTGCAATATGTTTATGTATGTTTGTATACCTTACTTTGAACGGGAAATGACTCATCTAGTCGATTCAATTTGTGCAGGTTTTCTTTTTAAACAATATCAAATGTACCCTATGATCCTATGACGACCTCGGTGGCGTAACGGGCGAGTGTTCAGCTAAGATGCAAGAGGCGCGGGTTCGATTCCTGCTGCGAGAGAAATGCTAGCATGTTCTGCAAATATTTTTATTTATTTTTTGTGTAAAATTGTGTATTGTGCAATAAAATCTAATTTACTCGACATATTATATTATTAGTGATCCCCTCCAAAATTACAGGCTGCGGCGGGCCTGGGCCGGGACGGTGAAGGTCTGGTTATGGAGTGAGCTGATGGGCTGAGACCCTAATCCTGATAACTAGCTCACGTAGTCTAAAAAGTTCTAAAAAGGTCTAGCATGGCTATTATCATAATGATACCCGAGGCATGCGTCAACGAGAAAGTATGGTTTGCGCAAGCGCGTGCTGGATTGTGTAACTAGTGTTTTGTTTTGTTTGACAGATGACTCAGGCCATCTTTTCTGAATCTACATATCTCTGCCTTACTAATCGCACTTCAGTTATCATCATTTTTGTTTTCACTTTTTTGCAGAAATGGTATTTCCAAGGGGCTAATAAATCTATACCTACATAAAAAATAACTTTCATTATATTTTTTACTATAAGTATTGGCTCTTTTACATTGACATGCTGCAGAGATATCTAAAAATTATGATTACCGCGTTTTTTACAAAACCGCCATTTTGCAAGTAGGTACTGCATTTGGAACGAGGGCAGATCTATCTAGTCGTGTCACTCTTTCGAACCTATAAACTGCGCCTCAAAGGCTTCTTTCATGCATTTGACACCATGTTTACGGCACGATATGCGTGTTGCCTCACTATGTTTTCCTTCACCGTTTGAGAGTACCTACCTACTGGTAATAGCACACATCTACATCTACACTAATATTATAAAGAGGAAAACTTTGTTTGTTTGTTTGTACTGAATAGGCTCAAAAACTACTGGACCGATTTTAAAAATTCTTTCACCATTCGAAAGCTACATTATCCACGAGTAACATAGGCTATATTTTATTTTGGAAAAAAATAGGGTTCCGTAAGATATTTGGGTTTTTCGGACACAAGGTGTAAAAAATCAACCAGAAAAGTTACTTATTTTGCGTACGCTGCCTAAACTATAAAAGATAGAACCATAAAATGTTCTAATTAATTGTAGATCTTATAAATATCTACAAAAAAGTCCGCGACACACTATACCCATCTATGTCGAGTGAGGCACAGCAACCATTTTTTTATTTAAAAATCTTGAATTTTTTTTGGACTACATTTAAACGCGTTTATTTTACTCATGCTATTAATCCTTATCAAAATAAATGATTTCATCACTAAGAACAGTTTATGGAGATAATATTTGGTCTTTGAATGATTAAAATTGGACGTTTGGTTTTGAAGTTATGGCGAAATTAAAATATTACGATTTCTGCTGCACGACCGCTGCGTAGGGAGCCGACCTCGCGACTGACCGTGTCTTTCCTGGGTAGGCTTTTTGCAGCGGTAACCGACATCCACGCGGGCGGAGCCGCGGGCGACCGCTATAAATTTATCAAACAGAAAAATCCATTGGTGCACGACACTTGGCACCACATAGATAAGGACAGGAAGATGATGATGATTTGGAGGCTAGGTCCACTATTTTCTCTACCTCTCTTCACCATTTTTTTTAGTTTTGATTTGGCAAGCTAGTTGCGTAAAATATATGCATTGACCAATCTACACTCACCTTGATACAGGCTCATTGGAGGTAGTGGGCCACAATGACAAGAAAAAATAAAATGTTTTTACCAGTCTCAATATTTTTTTATAGGACACAACGTCAATGAAAATATTATTTAGGTAAATCCAAATGGTTCGCAGAGAGACACAAAGTGGAACGTCGCAAATAATAGAGCAGAATAGGTTTTTGTCTATAGTTATATAAGAAGTGAGGCTTCGAAGCTATCGCAAATCAGTGAGCGGATAAATGGAATAATCAGGGATTGACGTATTTCATCCAATATAGGTCAACAAATCAATAACGATTGGTTCTACGCATCGACGAAATTCTGTTGGCCTAGCGGAAGTTGTTAGTACTAGGAAACTTCCGATGGGGAATAGGCAAATATGATTTCCGAGAATGTTATTAGGAGCCGTAGTGTCCCACTTTAAAAGGCTTCTTTCTCTCCATTATTTCAATTATTCATATCAATATTGGGACTTTGAAACAGGAGTGGTTGCAAGTTTTGTTAAGATTACTTGTAGCTCTGCCCACCCCATTAGGGATGACACAAAATAATAAACCAAGAGGAAACTTGTAACCATCTATTGGAATCACTGTGCAACCCACTTGCTATTTATATTGTTAGTCGGAGCACAAAGCTTTTAAAGTTATAGATAGATAGATAGAAAATTCTTTATTGCACAAGAAATAATTATGTACATAGGCGAACTTAATGCTAATTAGCATTTTCTTCCAGCTAACCCTTGTGAAATTTGGAGAACAAACAGAGGTAGTGCTTTAGAGACTAAAAATAGAGTAACTAATAAAATATTACATATACATATAAAAAAACTAACTACATAAATATAAATATACCTACCTATATATATACTACATCACATAAACTACATAAACCTTGGTTGATTGCTTTGCAGAGCAAGTTATCAATTATGTAATGTTACTACAAAGTTATCAATTATGTAATGTTACTTCAACAATTGCTCAAATCAAGACATCCGGGCTCAATTGTGTTTTCAGATTGCGATTATGTACGCGATTTTTTGAAAAGGTTTTTTTGGGGTAAAGGAAAGATACCACTTAGGTACAAACCTTGGTTTGGACCTCAGAACAGCAAACCAACTGGACTATAGCCTAATTTAAGAAGCTAAGGGCTATGACCAGACGGAACGTGCCAGAATATTCGGGTTCAACTCGGGTTCAACCGGTTTTTATCCCCTGGAGCTTTCAAGTCCTCAGCAAACAGGTCGAGTATCTGGATGACCTGGTTTTTGTAAAGTACAGACTGTACTGGCCTATATTACGCCTGTAAGGCGCCATTTTTCTCTTTTATTTTCCCAAATACGTAGTGTGCTCTGAAGTGTCAAATTGTCAGTATCACGTTATGACTGTCAGTCAAGATCATGGTTAAGACTGACTGACTGACATTTTAGCGTGTTTACTGGCTCTGAAAAGTATGAAGACAAACAGAAATACGTTCTGGATAATGTAAAAGTTTGCTTGTTTTGTATTGCTTTACTTTTTTGTGTTGGCGCGGTGAGCTTGGTTATGGCTGGAATACTTACACATGCGTAGTAGCACGTAAGCAAGCTAGTTTCGAGCAGATGCTATGTAGTAGCATACAATAAGCACGTGTATAAGAAAAGAGTATGCTTATGAATAAGCACGCTACCTAATAGCAAACCGGTTTATTTTTTCAGCGTGTGCATTCCAGGCATATATGCAAGAGAATAGTGATCCTACGTTCAGTCAGCCTAAGGAATCGCATAACGACTATGAATTAAACCGACAAGCACGCATAAAGAATATAATGAGAGCGAATGAAGCAAGAGCAGTAGTATGTCAGAACCGTAGTAAATGTAAAATAGAGATCCGTGGTCTCTGCCTACCCCTATGGCCAACAGGCGTGACTTTAGTAAGTATCGATTCTGTTAGACATTATAAAAAAAATTAGTTTGACAGTCCTAAAAATATTGGCGTCCTTTTCTTGTTACATATTAAGTTAAGTACACTAACCCCCGAATACTCAAACGCGACTAAGTCACGGTTTTTTTGACAGTTTTTGATGAAAATCTGCCAAAAACTCGTCACTTAAGACGTGCTCAACTCTGAGATGCGTTTGAGTATTCGGGGGTAAGATAATCGGTATAATTTTAGGACTATCATATTAAGCTTAGGAAAACTAATAACATAATCGACATCGTTATGTTGTTTGTTTTTTGTTATAAGTATAAAATTATCCGTTTTGGGAAGCCGATGGTGACAAAGACCTTAGGTACTGACTAGTCTTTCGTTAATATAATTTTTTAATTATTATGATTTCTGTTCAGGGCGCCATTTTAATTTTTCACCTATCGTGATATTATGTGTATATTTTTGTCCGAGAACCTGCTTAAGGAGGCGCTTGATTTGAATTCTAATTATCTCAATGATGCAACTGTCTGCAGGATACCCTGATGACCTTCGAACATGTCCCACTGATCCGCTCGGACGCTTTGGCTCATTGACCGCGATTCAGTGAAAGCTGTGATGTCATTTTTACGTAACTCTATTGTGCCGTTTGACGCGCGAACTGTTGTCTATGGTCGCGAATTTGAACCTCTTTGCTACTTTTTGTGATTATTTTTACGTGCTGAGCTGTCCACAGCTCACACCACAGATCAATGAATGAAAAAAGTCTGCATTATCCATAATGCAGACTTTTTCATTCATTGATCGGGTCAAGAAAAAATAAGACAAGTATTCGCCTCAAGTGAGGTCTTTGTCACTATCGCCTTCCCAAAAAGAAAAATTATAAGTAATAATTAATACTTCAATAATAAATATTTTGTGGACATTTCACACAGCGCCAAACTAAGCAAAGCTTGTACTATGGGCACCAGCAGATGCTGATAGAATCCTACTAATAATTATTATAAATGCGAAAGTTTGTGAGGATGTGTGGATGTGACGATTTATGTTTGTGCCTCAATCACGCCCAAACGACTGAACGGATTTGAATAAAACTTAGAATATAAATAATACGTGTGCTGGAATAACATGAAGGTTACTTTTTATCCGGGTAAAACGCGAGCTAGTACTTATATGCTTTTTTTTTGTAGATACATACTTATAATACATAATCTGCCGTAGCGGGAATAGAACTCGCGCTTCTTGCGTCTCAGTTGAGCACTCGCCCGCCACTCTGCCACCGAGGTCGTCAAACGTTGTAGAATTATACAAAGTTAATTGAACAAAGGCAGGACGATGAAACAAAGGTAGGTACATACTTCAAACCAGTTATTGGAAAATACTTCAACGTTTTCCAATTTCCAGAGCACAAAGGACTTTTTGTTACAGCGCAAAATGTTCCACGCTTCACATCTTTCAGAAAATGGACTACCTTTTAGAGTTAAAAACTCGTCAAGTGCAAATCAAATTGAAAGAAAGAAAGAAAAGTAATTTATTGCCTAAAAAACAAACTTATATCTAATCACATTGTACCTATGCAACATGCTTATGAGAGCACTGGTGTCCCAAAGTCGTGGGTTTAAATCCGGTCGTGTAACAATGGATTTTTCTGTTAGAAAAATTTATGTGCGCTACACATGTGTCAAGTGCACGAAAGGAGCCTTTGAGGCGTACTTTAAACCCTTTCACCACACTGGTGCGATTGAACTAGTGACGCGACTAAATACAGACTAGAACACCCATATACCAGGATACAGGACCTGTACCAATTGAGCTATTGATAGTTGTCAATTGGTAAAAGTAATTATGTTCGTATGAGCTAGTGGCCAACTCTTGTGACGGAGTTTTTAGACCGCCTAAAGTCCTCAGTCATGGCTTAAAAGCCGGGACCGACAATTTAACGTGCCCTCCGAAGCACGAAAGCGCTCAGCTCGTAATGCCACTTGCGGTCACCCATCTCAATTGTGACCGCGCCCAACATTGCTTAACTTTAACGATCAACCAAGAACGCCTAAGCCACGAGCGTCGGTTACAGGAAAATACCGTGTTATTGGTGTTGTAATGTATGTTGTCAATTTCATAACGCGGCCTCGTTTGTTAGGAAAATCCGTTTCGTTATGCGCCCGCGCATACCTGCGGGCTATAGTGAATCATGCGTATGTCGAAATGATAAAATAAATAGTAAATTAATAAATATTTATGAACTATTCACACAGCGCCATCTAGCCCCAAACTAAGCAAAGCTTGTACTATGAGAACCAGATTGCCGATAGAATTACATAAAATATACTTTTTTTTTGTAAATACATACTTATAATATATAATTTTATTACAACACCCAGACCCGGAAGAAATATTTGCAGAACTATACAAACATTTCTTCAGTAGCGGGAATCGAACCAGCGCCTCTTGCGTCTCAACTGAGCACCCGCCCGCCACGCCACCGGGGTCGTCAATATGAAGGTCGTGATGACCTGAATCTGTAGAAAACATTTGGGCCTAATGATGTTACTGAACGATAGAGCACTGGCGACTGGCGGTCTAGTGGTAACGGCCCCGCCTTTCGATCCTAAGTTCGTGGGTTCAAATCCAGTCGACTAATATCCGGTTTCTATATTCTACTTACAGAAACGGATCGTTTATTACCAAAGCATAGTTTGTTTCTATAAAAAATGTAAATCCTCACAAACTTTCGCATTTATAATATAAAGTCGGATTCTCAGTTTTTATACCTGAAAAGCTTTAAATGGCTTACATTATTTTAAAGTCAAGTTTCTGTTGCATCCGGCTGTTTGATGCTATTGTGTAACAATTCCAATGTAACGTTCTGCAAATCATCTTGTGTCATTCCGGATGTCCTTGTCAAAACTGATCCTCCCCTTTTTAAGATGATCTGCTGAGCTCCCCATCATCATGCGACTGACAGTTTTATTTTAACTTTCGAGCGATGACGATACATTTCTTGTGTAGTTTAGGAGAGACTGTTGAAATTCTTGTCTTTGACGAGACAGTATGTATAAGGCTTGGAAGAATAAATACAGTATAAGGAATGTTTATGACTTTGACAAGTAAGGTAGGTATAAGGTCAATTTCGGAATTTTACACAACATTGGCGGATGCGTGGGAGACGTTTTAGTTGAGACTGTGTTTTAATTATTTATTTTGACGACCTCTGTGGCGTGGTGGGCGAGTGCTCGGCTGAGACGCAAGAGGCGCGTGTTCGATCCCCGCTACGGGAGAAATGTTTGTATGTTCTGCAAATATTTCTTCCGGCTCTGGGGTGTTGTAGTATTATGTATTATAAGTATAAGTATGAACTTACAATAAAAAAATATGTGTTCTATCAGCCATCTGGTTCGCATAGCGTTGTGTGAAATGTCTACAAATATTTTTTATTATTATTTATTATGGAATCTAAATAAGCCTAGTTTTATATTGGCCTCCATTTTGGAGTAAGTAGTTTAGAATATGGAGTTGTGAGATTATGAGCTATGTTTTTATTTTGAAGATTGACTCAAAAGTACCAGGCGACCAGAAGTCCGCAGGAGGTCGAATTAATTTCAGAAGTTAGTAAGAGATCGGTATCTCGGCGAAAGTGTTGGAAAGCGGCGCGTTTCCTTCTGAATTCGTTTAGGTGTTTTGTTCTTTTTCGTCCGCCATTGTCTTTGCGTTGTCTTTGGTTCCGCGCTATTACCTCGCAATCGCTGCTAGGTGTACCAAGTAAGTTAAGTACTTACCTACCTACGAGAGAAGACGTTGACGCTGTACAAATGTTTTATTTCAATTTGTTTAGGTATCCTACTAATATTATAAATGCGAAAGTTTGTGAGGATTTGTGGATGTGACGATGTATGTTTGTGTCTCAATCACGCCGTAACGGCTGAACGGATTTGAATGAAACTTGGAATACACATAGTATGTGTGCTGGAATAACATATAGGCTACTTTTTGTAGAAGCGAAGCGAACGAGCGAAGCCGCGGGCGTCAGCTAGTGTATATAGAAATTTTACACTATGTACAACAAATTATTAATAAAAAAAAATCATGTTTAGGTAAACTTTCACATACTTTTAGCATTTTGGGATCGTTTTACAGGATAAAAAGTAGCCTGTGTCCTTCCCCGGGATGGAATCTATCTCCTTGCCATATATCATCAAAATTTGTTCCGCAGTTCAGGCGTGAAAATGTACCTAACAGACAGACAGAGTTACTTCCGCATTTATAATAATAAGTAAGTATGAATTTTATTGTACCACAACGCATCTTTCACTTTTCGTATTTTGTATATCTGTCACCGTAAATTTGTAAATACCATTAGATTACAATCTCGTGAGATTGTAAATTGTCGATCATCGAAATAGTAGCTTAGATCGAAATTAGTAGACTAGCCTCCGAATACTCAAACGCGACTCAGAGTTGAGCACGTCTCACACGCTTTTTTGACAGTTTCTGATGAAAATCTGTCAAAAAATCGTCATTTGGGACGGCTCAACTTTGAGATGCGTTTGAGTATTCGGGGCTAGTCTAGTTAGTGAAAAACTAGCGAGCGGAGCGAGCGTGCCTTTGAGCGAAGCGTCAAAAATTAAAAGCAGTTAAATTTTAAGCAGTATGTACGGTTCACAAACTTTCGACAGTTTAAAATATCGAGAAACCTTATAATGTAACTGTATTTACAATTTCACGGTGACATATCTACGGTTCACAGTTGTACGGTTCGTTAATAGTTACGTTTTACCGCAAATGCATCGTGTTTGTGTTTTAAACTAAGCTAACTGTACCATATCATTTGAATGCACAATAAGGAAACAATCACATACAGTGTATCTATTTATGGCTGACTTAACGATGTGATTACGAGTTTACAATTTCTAAATGCACGTATTTTGGTGTTATTGTGCTGGTAACGATCTAATGTCGTTTACAATGCTGTTTAACTAGTTTTCCTCTCATCTTAGTCGGCCTTGTCCACAAGAAAGACATGATCAATAGTAATATTTTTATTATTTTTTATTATTATTAGTTAGCTTTTAATTTCAGTCTGTTTTAGTTTTAGTTAACTTTAGTATTTAGTTTTTAGTTGTAAATTATTTTATGTACCTATGGATTTATTTTTCTACAATAAAATATTTTATTTTTTTAATTTAATTTAATTTTAATTTAATAGGTAGGATAGGCTAAGCCTCGGGTTTCCTCACGATGTTTTATAAATCATAAATCATTTGTCTGTGAACCTAGGTACATATATACAATAGGTGTTAGGTTTAACAAATTAGACCTCTAGATTCTAGCGGTAGGTTGTATGTTCGTATGAGCTAGTGGCCAACTCTTGTGACGGAGTTTTTAGGCCGCCTAAAGGCCTCCGTCATGGCTTAACGACTTAAAAGCCGGGACCGACTGTTTAACGTGCCCTCCGAAGCACGGAAGCGCTCAGCTCGTAATGCCACTTGCGGTGACCCATCCCAATAGAAAGTTACAATATTAATTGAATGTCAATTTAGTCAATTTCAATTTAACAAAATGTCAAAGCTAAAGAAACTAAATAAAATAACAAACATAAAATAAAATAGGTTCTACAATTATAGGTTCAGATCGACATATTAAAGCATTCAAGATTCAATAAAGGAGAAAAAACCTTTTTCCTTCACCGTTTGGGAGTAGGTATTGCTATCTACCGCTTGCTTTTAAGTCGTTAAGCCATGACGGAGGCCTTTAGGCGGCTTAAAAACTCCGTCACTAGAGTTGGCCACTAGCTCATACGAACATATTTACATACCGCTTGCTAGCTAGCATAATGATTATTTCAGGAATAGCATTTGTAGGTACTTATGCTACTTTACCCAGATATTAACAAAGCAAAGCAAAAATGAATGGTATTATATTAAAATAGATGCCCTTCAAACATTCGAAGGCAAATAAGTTAATAAATAAAGGTACAAAAGCTCTCTCGTATGATCGAGCCACGTGTTGAGTGGGAGGGTAGAGCCAGACATTAGGTACTTATGCTACTTTACCCAGATATTAACAAAGCAAAGCAAAAATGAATGGTATTATATTAAAATAGATGCCCTTCAAACATTCGAAGGCAAATAAGTTAATAAATAAAGGTACAAAAGCTCTCTCGTATGATCGAGCCACGTGTTGAGTGGGAGGGTAGAGCCAGACATTGTAGCCAAGGTACTTTGCGTTTAACGAAGTCGCTACATGCAATAATAACTAAATACTTGTGGACATTTCACACAGCGCCATCTAGCCCCAAACTAAGCAAATCTGTACTATGGGCACCGGATGGCTAATAAAATACTTATATACTTTTTTTTGTAAATACATACTTATGTAGCCTAATTTAAACAATTAAAACTACAAATGTGCTTCGTCACACATGTGCTTTTATTCAGCAAAATACATCAAAAATACTGAAAATTACAAAAATAGCATCTTTCCATATCTTTTTCAAGAACTCCTGGCATTCTTTTGTTTTTCTGACAGTTCGAAATTGGAACAAGACCGAGGAGGCTTTAGTTAGGCATTCTACCAAAGAGGTGACATGAATGAGAATAATGAAGTAACTATTACATAATGCGTAAAGAAAGTATTACAATACAATATTATTACATCTTAGCCTAATGTAGATAACACTTATAATAATACTACAACACCTGAGTCAAAAGCATCTGCTTCATCTGAGCATGCTTTTGAGCATTTTACAAAATGTCACGCCTTGGGAGGATAAACGTTTACTTAGCCAAAGCTAAAGCAGGACTTGGCAGGTAAAATCTAAGAATACCTTTAGATGTAGCGTCTAGCGAGTTCGTTAGATGCTAAATTATTTGACTAGAGCAGACTAGAGTAGGTTGAATCTAGGACAGGCAACACGCACGAGGCAACTCTTCAGGGATGCAAACAAGATAAATCTGTGCCAATTGCTCTCGAAAGAGCTTTGAAATTAACTTTACTGGAAAGGTTCTATAAAAGGAAAGTAAGGCTTACCTACCTACTAATATTATTTTTCTAGTTGATTCAAAAGTTTGTGAGGATGTACGAGGTTTAATTAGGGTTTCATTAGTGCACGATAGGGGCCTTCGTGGCGCACTTAAAATCCTTTCACGACACTGGTTTGAAAGAACTAGTGACACGACTAGATAGATATATTAGGGTGTAACGATGAAACGTATTTGGATAAAATTTTGATTTTCCATGGTTGGTGACCTAGAATAAAGCCTATACTTTTTTTGGGACCATGTGAGAGAAGACGCGGGCAGAAGCTATTATTTGCATGGGTAATAGGTAGCTAATTTAAAAAAAAAAAAAAAAAAAAAACGAAGTGCGAGTTGCTTTCGCACACGAAGGGTTCCATACCATCATACTTTTTAATATCACTTTTACACTGCCACAAAAAATGTTTCTTGTATGGTTTCATTTTTTATATTTGTCGTTATAGCGGCAATAGAAATACACTGAAAATTTCAACTCTACCTATTACGGTTCATGAGATACAGCCCACTGACAGACGGACGGACAGTCAAGGCTTAGTAATAGGGTCCCGTTGGCACTCTTCGGGTACGGAGCCCTAAATAAATAAATAACACCCAACAGTCACATACATAGTCCTGAGCCCACACTAGGATTCCCTGTGTCGTGGGTATCAGAAACTACGAGTACCATGGTATCACAACACCCAGACCCAGACAACGGGAATCGAACACGCGCCTCTTGCGTCTCTGCCGAGCTCAGAACATGTATTTATTGTTCTGAGCTGCCGAGCAATCGCCCGCCACGCCACCGAAGCCATCGAAAAAGGAAGAGCCTGAGAAGAAAACTAGTTCTAACTAATAACCAGCATAAAAGTCGAAAAGTATTTGTAGTAAAAGTAGACTGCGTGTCTAACAAAATCTAAGCAGTTCAGACTTTGATTTGTGACCTTGAAGAGTCCAAAAGAACTAGTGTGGTGAACGTATCAAGTGCATCTAGAAGGCTTCTTTATGCAGAGGAAAAGTAATTGGTACCTCCGTACGTTCGGAAAATATACCAAGGTGAAACATCTATACATATAAAACTCTTACTGACTGACCGAAAACATAACCAAGGTGAAATATATATAAAAAAACATAAATAAATCATATAAAAACTCCACACCACCACAAATATTGTGTGCCTCTGCAAACTTCGTGCTTTGTATGAAAACCGAGTTGTTAGATTTGTCCTTCTGAAGGACGCAGCGGGATAACTTTGTGAGTTCGTATGAGCTAGTGGCCAACTCTTGTGACGGAGTTTTTAGGCCGCCTAAAGGCCTCCGTCATGGCTTAACGACTTAAAAGCTGGGATCGACAATTTAACGTGCCCTCCGAAGCACTGAAGAGCTCAGCTCGTAATACTACCCATCCACATTGTGACCGCGCACAACGTTGATTAACTGATGATATAATATATATGATATATGATGATAGATAGATTGGACTGATGTATTTTTAAGACCATTATTATTTTATCTCATGTGTTCGTGCAAATAAATGTTATTTATCATTTATAACTTCAACGTTCAGTCAAGAACGTCTAAGCAAACTACGCCACGAGCGCTTCAAGTTTGTATGATAAATAATACTCAACGCGGACAAATTCACGGGGTGTTCCACTAGCGTTAATACAAAGTTGGAAATTGCGAAATATGACGAGATCGAAAAGGAAATTGGTTTAGTGATGGCTGGCGAGATTGAATTTGCAACCTTGCACCTGCGGGAGTTTCGCGTCCTTGTTTATCCTTGACAAACATACCTACAGCTACAATCAGTTAGTGGGTTCAAATTCAGTCTTGTACCAATGGATTTTTCTGTGCGAAAAATTATGTGCGCTATATACCAGTACTCTCAAACGGTGAAGGAAACCCGCGGCTTAGTCAGCTCCGCACTGATCATGTCTTTCCTGTGGAAAAGGCCGACTAAGCTGGAATTTTTCATAAAACGCCATATACTGAACGTTTGACACATTTTAATATGATTACACTAAGAAATCGTCGTAGGATACTTGATTTAAGTTTCCTACATAAAATTATAAGCGGTCAAACTGGTTATTGTAGCTTGATTAACCGTATATATCTGTCAGTGCCTTACAACTACCCTAGAAAACCTATTAGAAACATATTTAATACTCCTTTCTCACATACTAACCTCGGTCTCAACTCTCCTCTTACTCGAATTTGTAAAGAATATAACTTAATTTCTCAAAAAGTGGTAGATTTGGATCTGTTTGGTGACTCATTAAATATTTTCAAAAGAAAATTGTTTAAACTCTTTTTGGCGGGTCACATAAACCAGTCTGAGTCTGGTGTGTAATTTATATTACCTATGTTTTGTTATAATTTTTCCATATAGTTTGTTATTATTATTATTTTGTAGTTTCCTTTGATTGTTAAGTTAGAATTGTTTTTTTTTTTTTTGTTATATTATATTATACAACGTGTAACATAATGTCCCTATAAGCCCGAAACGGGGGTGTTCTATACGTCATTGCGAACAACGTTTGTTCAACGACTTTTAAAATTTCAAAGGTTTTCATTCATGAAATGTCTCTTAAACTTTGCTCCAATACGTAACTTGACACAACATGAGGCATCCCTATTTACAGCTGTTTTTTGACCTTTAAGTGTGAACTCTAGATGAAACAGGTAACAGAACAGACACCATTAGTAAAATGCCTACCTACTTACCTAATAACGAGGTGGCTTAATAAGTAATTTCTATTTTTTTTGAAGGCCTAGTGGTACCTTGGTATTTATTGGTAATTAAAATGTAAGGTCACATCACGACTAAAATCCCTAGGCACCGTAAACATCCTTTCAGATCTCTTTGTTAAGTACCTAGTATAGGAGATAGGTACCTTACCTACTCAATTTTGTATCTACCTACTCGGGCCTTAAAGGTATTCTCAGTGGGTGCCAAGGAGTATGAGAGGTAGAGTACCGTGCCTGAGGATAAAGCCGTGATAGGTACCTACTCAATTTTGTACCTACCTACTCGGGCCTTAAAAGCATCTTGAGTAGGTAACAAGAAGTATGAGAAGAGGTCTACCGTGCCTGAGGATAAAGCCGTGACCCTATTCCACTTTAGTTTTTCCAACGATGTATTATTCCAATATTCATTGGAGCATTTTTCAATGCAATTTTGTACCTACCTACTTGGGCACTAAAGTCAAAGGTTGTGACTTATCTGTCTTACTAATCTTCATTTTCATCGTGAACAGCCTATTTGTCATTGGTTGCATTGAAACAACAACAACAACTAGTGGGATGGCACCTCGCCCTAATTGGCTGTCGGTGCCTTTGCTAAATTCAAAATCCGCAACCGTCAACCGACACCGCACCGCAAGCGTTTGTTTAATAAAATCAAATTGGTTCCGTAGGTTTATTTGTTTTTTACTTTTCTTGATTGAACTACGTAATTGTTGGTAGGTTATTATGTAAGTAGGTAGGTACCTAGTAGCAAATGGGGATGGAGCACATGGTAGCATATTGGTATGAACCCCGCCTTCCCATCCTTAAGTCGTGAGTTCGAATCTATGGATTTTTCGATTCGAAATTTATGTGTGCAATATCAATGCTCTCAAACGGTGAAGGAAAACCTCGTGAGGAAACCAGGCATGTCATAGACGTGTGTCAAAGTGTACGAAAGGAACCTTCAAGGTGCACTCTAATCCTTCCACCACACTGGTTCAAAAGAGCTAGCGACACGGACACGACGACAGTAGTAGTAGTAGTAGTAGTAGTAGTAGATGTATGGTGAAGTTTTTTTCCTTTTTTTTCCCAATCGGTATTTAGTGGGTTACCCCAGACAAGGAACCCTAAAAATTCGGCTTTCGGCAATAGGTACCTACCTACTTTTGGTCGCAAAACAGATCGGTTTTTATCAGTCGCAATTAGCATTCGTTCCTTGCAACAACTGCAACAAGCAATCTCTCGGTTCGCGTAACTAATTAACGATACAATGTCGGCTTTGTACTCAAACGGTGAGTATTATGATATGGTGTTGTGTGTGTGTGTTGGAGCAGCACCAAATAATTAATAGCTTAGTAGCGGCGCGTCAGCTCTACAGAGAGCGTTATCCAGGGCGGCCATTGCCATCTTACGGGCTATTTTCTGGGATTGGTGAACCGTCTTCTCTCGACGGGATCTTTCCACCGGCGCACCAGTGAGGGAAGACCGGGAATTCGGTGGTGTGTTGTACCTACTTCCCTTTGATGGATACCGAGTACCTACTGTGTGTGTCAACAGTGATAAAATTCAGTGATAGGTAGGTATGATGATAGGTACCTAACCTATCACCCTACCTAGTAGGTACCCCATTAGTACCTAGCTTACTAATAAAAAATGACAAAAATAATTTTGTGATTGTGAATGTGAATGTGTACCAGTAATACCAACCTAGGTACCTACATACCTACCTAATACCTACCATGTCAATTAGCCGTGTTCCGAGCCAACCAAGAAGAAGGGAGAAAAGGTATAACTTAACTTTTCCTGTACCTAGGTCCTTAGGTAACTACCTAGGTAGATGTAGGTAGGTAGTTGTTTTTTTATGTGTGAAAGATATCGTGATTTTAATCTTCGACTTTAATTTCTACGTAGAATTAAAAAAATTGCAAATTCTTACGAAAACTTTGGTGATTACACCTAGGTACTTTTTGAAACTTGCCGCGCGTTCAATTGTCTGCGTATGTTGGGTCCGACGCGATAGGAGGGTGCGCGTGTGTTTGTTACCTACGCAAATGGTAAACAAACACATAGGGTTGTCACAAATTTCTCATGAAATAATTTGTTTTTAATTGTATTGGAATTTCAAATATGATGTATTGAACTTTTGCACACGTCAATGTATTCAAGTGCTCGGTCTGAATACACCCCTTTCGGGCTTATAGGGACATTATGTTACACGTTGTATATAGGTATATATTTCCTTCTACTAGCTGTTGTCTGCCAATGCTGTGCATGCCTATAATTGGAGCACATTCTATAGTACTATTTTTTATTGTAAACATCCTTACCAGTTTTTTATTATGTGTTCTGTTGGCGTTGCCTAATAAATAAATAAATAAATAAATAAAGCTGAGAGGATGGAATAGGTGCTGGGCAAGACTACTCCATCTTAATTCGTCCCGGGAAATACAGCGTCCAGTTTGTGAATGTAAAAGTTGCCTCCTGACGCTGTACAAATCTACTATAGATGATAAATGGCTTTAGTAGTAATAGTATCCCCTAACAACATCATTCCCTACGCCAAATTCGATTTAGTTAAGCTTTGGTGTCCTAGGAGTTTAAGACCAGTAGGTAAATATTTTTTATCATATCACAATAATTATTTTGCTATATGTATGTTTTTCGTGACTGACTTATTGACAGGATAAGAGCCTAAACCATTGGTCCTAGAGACATGAAATTTGTTTTTTTTAATCACATATCATCGGTATTGTGAAAACCGCATAATATAAAGTAGTTAGATTTTTTACCAATTTCTTTTTATTGCACATCTGTATTAAAACCTCGATACGCGCAATCCGTTCTCAGTTCCGTTCAGTTATTTATCGTTCTATAAACGCACATAATACTAGAACAAGTCCTAGCAAAATTGTACACCAAACGCCGACGATATACAAAAAGAAAAGATTTTTTGCAAATTTTACCCTTAATTATCCAAAATATATAATAAATTACCCAATTTAAAGGGACAAAAAGAGGTTAAGTAAAAAAATTGTCTTCCTTGAACTTTCAAACTTGAAACCTAGCATAAATACTCCTCAATACATTTGATAAAAAAAAAAACTAAAAACTGGCGGCCTAAAACTCCGTCACAAGAGTTGGCGACTAGCTCATACGAACTTACCTACTTACTTTTTAAATACATTTCATAAGACTATAGTTTACAATCTCGCGGGATAGATTATAATCTATCGATACTTACAATTTTACGGTGACATATACTTATGTTGCAGTCAAAACAAAACATTTTCACGAACTATATTTTTTAAGTCAAGGTCTTTGTTTATAGAACGGTATTTATTACCCATAGCTGATAATTTTTGCTTGATTTGGTCCCTGGTTACCGGGACTGAGCGTCTCAGAAAACACAGCTTATGCTTACTTGTGTGAAAATATCAGAGGTCGTAACATTTAGCTGAGCATGGTAGCTGGGAAATGGCTTTGGGATCATAATCCACTTAAGAGCAAGCTCCGAGGTATATTTAGCAAGTTATAGAGCTTGGGTATCATATTGGGTCATTGGGTAGGTATAGGACCTTAAGTAGTGTACAGGTGGTGTGGTGGGCGAGTGTTCACCCGAGACGCAAGAGGCGCGGGTTCGATTCCCGCTACGGGAGAAATGTTCTGCAAATGTTTTTCCCGGGTCTGGGTGTTGTAGCGGAGCTGTTTAAGCGCGGGTTTCCTCACGATGTTTTCCATCACAGTTTGAAAATACTGGTATAGTGCACACAGATTTTTAAAAATACACGGTCGGGTTTGATCTCCCAACCTTAGGATCGGAAGCCGGGAAATTTAGTAAAAATAAATGGATACGTGTTTCAGGGTTTTCCAAAATAACCCTCAGAAAGGGGTAAAAAGGGTCAGAATTTTTAACCACGCAAGTGAAGTCACTCGGGTAAGCTAGTAGGTATATAGTAAAGTAGTTGCGTGTTCCATTACATCAGAATCTGTCATCAGTAAATGATAAACAGCATACCGCCATACTGTCTGCAGCCAGCTCGGCCATTACTCTCAGATAGAGTAAGAAGATAATTAAATAAAGATCTTAGCTTGTATTGAACTTTTGCTGATTTTCCTCCATTTTTATTAGTAGCCCGGAGCTATATGTGATCGGAATATTTTTCAAGATAATTACAAATAAAAAAGATTTATATTGTTGCCAACACAAAGGCAAAATATTCTTACATAATTTATTATTTTTTTTGCATTTTTTTTTACAAAGACGAAAAAAAACTTTAAGGTACGAGTACCTACCTAATCAATACCTATAATAAGAAATGAAAATGAGCTCAGTTTTCTATCTAAGTTCGCCTACAGATAAAAAACAGAGCTCAGATCACCGACCGCAGGTAAGCTCCCCAAAAGGCTGACGACGTTACCTCGTTAGATAGCTATACTTATCCTTTGTCCGAGATAAGCGCCAGCTTTAGTCATTGGTCACATCCATGAGTTTGAAGTAGAGCACCCTGTACAATTTTTATACAAACACCATGTATACTAATATCCGTACAAGTACCTACTTAAGATGACGGAAATGGATAGTAGCGAACTAGACTTACATTATTCATTTTCCTAATAACTATTTCAAGAATAGACGTTTATTTAGACATAGCTTTTGCCCGCGGCACCGCGTATCAGAACATAATACTGACATCATAAGGAAAAAAGACGTATCTGACATTAATTTAATTGAGTTAATCATCATCGGAATCAGTAAAAAAAGACGCATCTACCAGTATATTTTTCTCCATTTAGAAATTTATGTAGGAACGTCCTTTTTTCTTATGACGGCAGAATAAGCGAACTTAGAAAACTGAGCTAATTTTCATTTCTTATTATTTGTTGTACCGAGAATACCATTAAAAAAGATTTTAATGTTATTTATTATAGCTTTTTATTACTTATCAAAGTTATCAACCCAATAAAACTTCAAACTACCTACTTAAATCGTAAATAGGTGTATTTATTGTATTTCGTTGATATAATTAATTGTTTTTATTACTCGTGTCGGCAAACGTAGTATAGGGCGCCCTGTAGCTAGGTGGGGCGATGATATCCGTAAGGCAGTGGGCAGGGATTGGAGGAAGAGAGCTGAAGATCGAGCTCAGTGGGGTGCCATGGGAATATAAAAATAATTTACAAATTACAAAAGAAATAGTCCAGCTATCTAAAGGCCGTTTCAAACAATCTAAGATTTAATCTTTCCCTTAGGCGGATAGTCTGACACCTAATTGCCTAGTCTTTCGAGAATTTATTTTTGTCTCCCATTCACTCAGGGCGCAATTTTTTCTCGCTCTTAAATAATAATTCGATTAGATAAAATTCATAAATCAGTCTTTTAATAGTATGTTCTTGACAACCTCTTTAGAAGTTATTTATCTAGTCAACTGTGAAAACATCAATTTAACTCCATATTATCTATGCTCTATAACAATGTGAAATTCACCGCGACTCGATACGTAAAAACGGAATCGATAAAAACATAATCGATTCAACGCATGATCGATTATTGTAACAATCGATCGCGTAATCGGCGCGATGTTATGTCATTCATTTATCAAGGTTACGTTTAGATAGAGTCAGTGTACTC
This sequence comes from Scotopteryx bipunctaria, assembly GCA_949320045.1. Lineage (NCBI taxonomy): Eukaryota > Metazoa > Arthropoda > Insecta > Lepidoptera > Geometridae > Scotopteryx > Scotopteryx bipunctaria. The sequence continues at coordinate 1,107,120 of OX439459.1, read as the reverse complement.
ATTACATAATTACCACCTATGAAACAGTCCCTGTGTTCTGGGTGTTGCCAACTTGCCGCACCATCCAGACACAAAATAAATATTTGCAAACAAAATAACTGTAGGAGATAACAGCAGTTATCGAACCCGCGGCTCGCATCTTAGCTGGACACTTGTCTGTCACGAGGTCGATAGAAATAACTCTAGAAGTTGGAAAGTATCGCCAGTGACAGAAAATATGAGGAGTAATACCTACATAGCTTAGCGTGGTTTGGGCATCTTACGCGGAGGGAAAGTTATGTCATAAAAATATTAATAAATAGATAGATCAAACAAAATAAATGGACTGTGTGAAAGAGGTATGAGTGTGAAAGGAGTTTTAGATAGGTACACTATAAAATTAGTTCTTCTACCTCAAGAACCCTTTTTTTTCTTTCAACCCAACCGTGAAGGGTCACGTTTGATAAGATACTGCAAGAAATTTAAATAGGAGTTTGCAAGACGCAATATTTTTCTGCCATCCGGCTTTTTCACTTTTACTAGTGTAGGCTATTATGCCTACTTTATTGAAAAATAAACACAACTATACTCCCATGTGCGTTTATTCAACAAAATACATCGAAATCAAATAAATTAACATTCATTACATAATTACATTAGTACTAGTACAGTACATTAGTACTCTACAAAATAATATTACAACATTTACCGCCTTTTTTATCTTTCTCCACTTTATTTTTTTTCTCCACTTCCAAATCGGTACAAGACCAAGGAGTATTTATCATTCTATCAAACAAATGAGGTTTGTGATAATGTTTAGCGGCAATACTAAGTAATACTTAATCTGTGACAATAGCAAAGAGGTAAAACATGATGTAAGCTGACACTAGTTACCAAACTTCATAAACGGATAATAATACCTATGTAAGTACCGTGAGGTAGAATGGATTCTACCGTTAGGTATAAAGTTTTATTTCGTTCGGTAACAAGTAAAAGTGGAAAAGCCGGATGATAAAACTCCTAATGTATAAATATGCCTTGCAGTGGAGATACTATCATGCCCACAATCGACCACAAATCATCTTACTCGTAGTTGTTGCAGAAGCTTTACAATGGTAAGATGTGCTCGTGATATGCCGTTTAGAAATTCTTGAGAACAGTATTGTAAGGCTTATTGGCTGATAATATTATCTGAGACATTTCTTATACATAGGTGAATGTTGTACGTACAACGAATGCCCGGCTCTAATATTCTACCAACGGACGACGGATCGTTTATTGCCATTGAAACGATGTTATCTGTCAAAAAGTACAACAAATTTTTTTACTGAAAAAAAAGTTGCTGTGATATTATTAAAGCCGGGCATAAAAGGAAGGTAACATTTTGTAAGAAGGTCGTCATCAAGTTCTTATAAAACTCTGAAATGTCAGATTCTTTGATGAAAATAAAATGTTCCTGGTAAAATATAATATTTCCGCGATGGATCATAATATGAGTCATAATCAGTGAGCATATAATTTGAGTGAAAGGAGGGAATATAGTGTCATTTTACATTTACATATGAGATGAATGAATCAGCCAAACATTTGAATGTAAACTTACAAGCCCAACAATATAATTTAAAAACTTACCATAAATAGTAAGACACTTCCCGAAACGGCCAATATCCGCCATAATAAACTGCTCTAAGTAACGTTACGTCAGAACACTTTCACCTTCGGTACAATAACATTCTACCACTTATGAAACTCCACGGAGGCCGGCGCACTCAAGTTCAACGCACGGTAAAAAAAGAAATAAAAAAAAGTTTTTTTTTCTGTTAGGGTTTTTGAACGAAACCAGCGCGGGAAGAATTTGGCGGGATTTTATGGGACGCGTGATGCGCGCGCAGTTGGATTATGGATAGTGAATACGATGCCGCTCTGCGATTGCTTTTACTTTCTGTTTGTCGCATCAGTGGGGAGTGGCGGCTCGTCCTTTGCCCGTAATGGATTCTTCTTCAAATTTACGAAATCTTAGTTTATTTTCTGCATTTTTGCAGCAGGATTCATTCGGGTTTATGCATCAATCTTATTTTATCTTTTTACCTACCTGCATGGAGTTGAGGCTTTTTTGCTTTTGCAGGTTGGTAATACGCGTCTCTTTTTTTAAGTTTTACGAACAAAATCGATTTGGTCTTCAATTCGATCAATCCTTATACTTTTATTTCAAAGGAACCCTGTATTGCAATTGAAAATATATTAAGTAGTTTAGACCTAACTGTATTTGCCACAGAATACGCTATTTTAGTCGCTATCATTATATCTTACTCCGTTCTTGGGAAGCAAAACTGGGATAAATTCATTAATAGTCAATTTTATGCTTAGTCCAGTTAAGAGGGGCTACCACACTTTAAGTTAAGAGGCTGTCGTAGGTACCATCGCGTCTAAGACCGATTTCGAAAAATATATAGATTTCGGGTGTGTAAAAGAAGAACAGAGAGTGAGACAAATATAAAAAAAATTTAAATCAAATACTTTGTTAATTACAAGAAAATTACAAAATGAATAAAAAAATTGGTTTCAACAAAGAAAGTTATCAGTATCACCTACCTATCAAAGTAAAACTCATCTGAAAAATATGGTAGGGTCCTGAGATCTAGATCAAAATATACTCAAAACATCAATTTTCAAGATTTTTTATCATATATTTTTTCTCCCACCGTGTTTTCAATAGATACGATTTCATTGACATACCTACAACAGAGTTCAACATCGATTTTGGTGAGCAAATCCAACTACTGCACACTTAAAATTCTGGTCGGTAGGCAGGGAATGCTGGGTCTTCTTCCACATTCAGATATTAATTCAATTCAATTCAATTCATTTATTGGTAACAATAAAGGTTACAAGTCAGTTTAAAAATAATAGTTAAGTAAGTAAGTAAATAAAACTTAGTAAGTAATTAAAAAACCTCAAGTCTGGGTTCCACTAGTCTTAGATGAAAATGTTCGACAAGGATCCTGATATACCAATTTCCATGAACAAAAGCACCTTTCCCATGTTATCATTTTTGCTTTTTCGCTCTTTTTTCACCCTGACCAAAGAATACTTAGCTCCGTGACACAGAATACTTATTTCCAAGTGTTAGCAAGTAGCTGAATATTTAAGCGGCTTTGTAGTTAGGTAGTGTAAGTTAGTTTGGTTTTGTCACAATACATTACGGTAACGGTGTACCTATTTTGTGTAGGCAAATATTAGCACCTAAGCTGAGTGTTTTATACAGCTATACTGCCCTCCTATATCTAAAACATCGCTAAGCCACAGGGGGTCGATTTTGAGTTTTTGATGCCATTCTACTTAGAAAAAAATTCTGTATCGATCTGTTTTAATAGAATCATTCTTCTAGCGTTTTTAGTTCAGGAAATAGCTCTAGCAAAAACAGCGCTATCTACGATAAAATATATATTTATACTACCGCGTTTTTCGCTCATATCTCAAAACTTGGTTTTGTGGCTTAGCGATGTTTTAGATATAGGAGGGCAGTATACTGTTAGAAACCTTGAAAGTAATAAGTATTTTTGAGGAAATTCTCTTTCGGATAGTCTTTACTGTAGGCAGATTGATACATCGGTATTACTGATAGATGGATTTATCTCTATACACACATCTCTATTCTTCTCTGCTGGACTGGGAGTAAAGAAATAACATAGAATGCGTCCAGCTGCTTCTCTCCCCGAGCATGACGTAAAAGTCGACTGTGGGATAGTATCCTCCAACATGATGAGATACAATAAGCAAGTATTCCCAAGGAGGGTTGACGTCAGGCAGGCGGCCGGTCATAAAACACCTTAGCCAAAACTCTTACACATCCAAAAAAGATCATGCTGTGCCGACCCCACATAGAGTGGGATAAGAGCAGGAAGATGATGATGATGATGACACACATCTCTATTCGTAACGCATCTCTAGTTGACAGTGACAAAAGCAAGGACAGAGATAAAAACTCTATGATACTCTATGGTAGACTTGGACTACCAAAATGGAGTAGGTAAATCGTTATTTCATAAAATGTGTAGATAATCAATATATTTTCCAATGTAAAAGCCTTCTTTGAGCCTTCTCTGAGTATCAGTCCTACGGTACGATTAGGTACATCAAATCCGTCATTGGCTGAAGTAAGATACAACGTCGACCGAAGTCGGCCGATAAAATGTTGACGGAATCAAATGGACAATGTCGATTGTAGTAGATCCTCGCAACAATAATTTATTCTTCTAAGAGTAGATCACTATCTTCTTTTAGCATAGGTAGGTACGTTTTATTCGATAGGCTGAGTTCGTAATGACTTCCGGCAGCTTCCGACCATACTTCGAAAGATGGCAGATTTGGCGATAGTGGTACGTACCGTACCTTTTTTCCCGTGATTTGGTTGGAGAACGTCTACAATAGGATGTGTCCACCAAGATGTTTACTTACAGATATTCGATAATTTTCCAAAGACTTAGTCATCTCATGACATAACCACCTATGGACTATAATTAGGTAACCTGGAAAGATATTGTAACGAAATTTTGAGAACTGTTTTAAGATGCGGAATTGAGCAAGTGCTGGGTTTTTACAATGCGTTCAATGCGTTACAAACCTTTGAAAGCTTTTTCCTCCATTGGAATTATTCATCGCAAAATAATAGTTGCCACTGGGTGTTGTAAAAATAAACAAAACTGTCCGAGCTTTAATTTGTAATCAACTTTTACCTACGTTTTCTCAATTTAATTTTATACTCGTAGTCCTCAGTTATTTCATAATAATATAGGTACAGATAGACTTCTCTGCTGGACTGGGAGTGAAGAAAAAACATAGAATACGTCCAGCTGCTTCTCTCCCCGAGCATGTCGTAAAAGTCGACCAAGGTATAGTATCCTCCATGATGAGATACAATAAGCAAGTATTCCCAAGGAGGGTTGACGTCAGGAAGGCGGCCGGTTATAAAACACCTTAGCCAAAACTCTTACAGCCTGATCCAAGGATCATCAAAAATCAATGCAATAAGTCCGAGAAGCATGAAACTTAGAGGTTATTATTTCTCTTATGGTGTAGAGGTGCACTAAGAAAAGAATTCCTGAAATTCCGCTCCTAGAATACGTAGCGGAAAGATGAAAGTCAAGTGTTCCACAGCACTAGTCTACAATAATAAAACCAGACTCAATCAATTTTATTTTAGGTATTTCAATAAAATTCTCATACATACCTACCTCATCTTTTCAATCCTCATTAACTTCATATCACGTCTTCAATCGGAATAAAATGGAATGCCACCTACAAAAGGTTATTGGCAATCCACGCTGCTTTGCTTTGCTCGTATTAAAATGGCAGGCGGTTGCAATACATGCGCTTTGAATTATAAAAAGCTATCGAAGGCCAAGTCTGAGTTTTGCTCCCTGTACGTGTACCAAAAAAGCAAAAAAGAGATAAATAATTATTATTAACACCCAACAGACACATACATAGTCCTGACCTCACACTGGGATTCCCTGTGTCGTGGGTATCAGAAACTACGAGTACCATGGTAGGTACCACAACACCCAGACCCGGAAGAAATAATTGCAGAACATGCAAACATTTTTTCCGCAGCGGGAATCGAACCCGCGCCCCTTCATCACGCTACCGAGGCCGTCGAGATGGAGATGGAGAGACATTTACACAACGATGTGGACAGTCATGGATGAGGTAGGCTAGGGAAAAGACGAATGGAGGGATTTAGCGGAGGCCTACGCCGCTGTGCCGCACTGATGGTCTAGTTGGTAGTGACCCCGCCTTCCGACCCTAAGGTCGTGGGTTCAAATCCGATCGTGTACCAATGGATTTTTCTGTGCGAAAAAATTATGTGCGCTATACCGGTACTTTCAAACGGTGAAGGAAATCATCGTGAGAAACCCGCGGCTTAGTCAGCTCCGCAAGTATTGACCATCTCTTTCCTGTGGACAAGGCAGACTAAGCTGAGAGGATGGAATAGGTGCTGGGCAAGCCTACTCCATAATTCATCCCGGGCACTACAGTGTCCCGTCAGTGAAGGTAAAAGTTACCTCCTGACGTTGTATAAATCATCTACTATAGATGGTAAAAGGCCTTTGTAACATAACACGTTTTATAAAAACTCAGACTAGGACACTTGAGCACAATAATAGCTCTTAGCATCTTCAGGATATGCCTACTTAGAGCACAAAAGCCAGGATGAAAGCTTTTACGCATCCGTGAAAATTATATATTTTTCGATGAATAATGGAGAAGCGAATATTTTAGAAGTGTGGGCGTTGGTGTTTTCCTCACAAATCATTTTATTGATCGAAGCTACTACAAGTCGTGTCACTAGTTATTTCGAACCAGTGTGGTGAAGGATTTAAACACTTTCAAAGGCTTCTTTCAAGCACTTGAATTTCATAAATGTTTATTTAATAAAGGTACACTTTGGAACAAACATAAACCCTGTTATTTAAGAGCGGTTTCTCCTAACACAAATATACTTATTTCTTAAAAGGAGTCTACAAACCTCGTTTTTATACTAAGCTAAAGCAATACCTAAACATTTTCATTTTCATTTCATTTTTATTTTCACTTGACACAAGTTTTTGAACTTTTTAGATTCAATGACATGCCGGTTACCTCACGATGTTTTGCTTTACCGTTTGACAGTGGTGCAGGACGGGATTTGAACCTTCTACCTAGACCACCAGTGCTCATTGACCGAAGCGAAGGAACTTAAAAGATTTTACACAATATTTGTGGTACTACTGTACTCATTTGGTATTAGGTATGGCAATCTCTCAAAACAGCAAATCAACTTCGTTTTCATCCCTATATAATCCCTATGAACAAAACAAACCTTATGTTCTTAAAAAATACATACATATTATCACGCCCGTATGCCAAATGAGGTGGGCAGAGCCACAAGAGCATAAGAAAACTTGCAGCCACTTTTGATTTAGTCCTAAGGTGGATATGGTGAACCATGGTGACAGGTGATCAGCCCATCGCCCATATAGCTGGTCCATCATGTTGGAGGATACTATCCCTTAGTCGATTTTTACGACATGCTCGGGGAGAGAAGCAGCTGGACGCTTCTATGTTTTTTCTTTACTCCCAGTCCAGCAGAGGAGGCAAGTTCTTAAAAATGCTCCATTTAAAAGCCCTGTGACAATAAATAGATCGAAGAGGACGATGACCTAAATTAAAATGGGACGATAGGAATTGCAAATGCGGTTCGTTGGACGAATTTAACAAGCGAACTTATTGCCAACAGCGCTGCGACAATGCATTCAGACTTGAAGCTTTTAACAACTTAGTTTGTCCTACTATTGGTTTTTGGTTTTAGGAACCAGTGTGGTGATAGGAATAATGTGATACTTAGGTTTTTTCATTTCTTTTGAAAAATTCTAGGTACTGAAAAATTCTTTGGTGCAAGACAGGGGTATAAATTATTGAAGATCATCAATTGATAAAAAGTCACCAAATGGTCCATTTCCATTGATTTTTTTTCAATTTCGTTGTCTTGAAAGTCATTGATGACTTCAAAATTAAAAATAAATTAATTTTAAAATCACCAAATGACTTTTAAGAGTACTCGTAGGTACGAAATAAAAAAAAGAGTAATGAAAATAGGCCACCTACTACTAATACTCGTGTCGCTAATTCTTCCAGTGTGGTGAAAGAGTTATGGCTGCTTTGAGGCTCTTTGCGCTTGACACAATCGAACTTTATCATTGAACTTTTTCTAGGTTCTCCTATGTCGGTTTCCTCGCAAAGTTTTCCTTCGCCGTTTGCAACTACTCAAAAATCCATTGTTAAACGACCGGAAACTCACAACGTTGAGAATGGAAGGCGGGATCATCACCACTAGACCACCTTTCCCTTTGTAGCAATCACATGGTAGTAATGTCTAGTAATAGATTAAAAAAATCTGTCAAACACTAAAATCTTTTTCGGGAACATCCGTAAATAAGAACGGTTTGTTAAGTAAAAAAAAAAATTGTTTCCTCATTCGACATTCAAATTCAAAGAAGGTCGGATAGGGAGGAATGAAGACAATGATTTAGAACGATAAAAATAATGAAAGAACAGACGATCAAAACTTCAATTTGTGTTTCTACTAAGCATTCGCTCGCGGCTTTTACTCTCGTGGTACCCGGATAAAAATAGCCTATGTGTTAATCCAGCACATGTACTATGTACATTCCGGGTTTCATTCAAATCCGTTCAGCCGTTACGCCGTGATTGAGGCACAAACATACATCGTCACATTCACACATCCTCACAAACTTTCGCATTTATAATATTAGTAGGATAGGATAGGATGGTCAAAACCATGGGCCGATAATGAACGAGATTAGCATAGGACCGCGAGGGATACCTATGAGGGTAAGGTCATGATGAATGATGATGAAGGTAACTGATATAAAATTGTCATTCTTAATACAGATAATAAAGGAAATAATCATAGCCTTTGTCATAAAATAAGATGAGAAATTCAGTCAGAACCAATTTAATACCCCAGGGAAGTTGCTTACGTAATATGAGTTATGGACCTATTTCTATTTTTAGCGCATCAAATAAGTACCGTACCGATTCAATCCCGGGGGCAGATCGTAGTTGTCAGGTGTGGTTAGGGTTGCCAATCATACTGTTAAAAACAGTATTATAGTTTTTTCCGCTCGTTTATACTGTTCAATGAAAAAAAGTATACAAAATACTGTTATCATAATAACTGGTATTATGTGTAAAGTAAGCTATAATAAAACCTAAATAAGCAAACGCACAAACTATATTTCAGTTTCAGAACGAAGCTTCTGTAGATTTAATAAAAAGTTAGCTTCTCATTTACTTCAATATTAATTTTAATTGCGAAGAGGCTTACGAATATTTGAAATCTAACAATATATTGTTAAACTGTGCAAAAAGTTCAAACAAATATGTATTTAAACGCTAAAAAAATTAAATACTGTTTATTTTTCTAAAATACTGTTTATTTTATTTCTCTGACCTAAGTATACTGTTTTTCTTGTACAAAAAGTTGGCAACCCTAGGTGTGGTCCCGTACTGTGCGTTGCACTGCATAGCAACGACGAGAGTTTCAAACCGGACGATGTACATTGCTGGCTATTATGAACATACTACATATTATCACGCCCGTATCCATATGAAGTGGGCAAAGCCACAAGTAATCATAAGAAAACTTCAGCCACTCCAGTCAAACTCCCAGGATGGATATTATGATGAACCATAGTACAGGTGATCAGCTCATCGCCGATAAAGATTGTCCATCATGTTGGAGGGGACACTATCACTAAATCGATCTTTACGACATGCTAGGGCCATTTGATTTGATGGCCCTAAAAAATAATGCCGTTGTTCCTTTCTCATAGATCGAGATGATGAGGAGATTTGCATACCTACTAAGCTTTGACAGGTATAAAATAATCTTCATAATTTCCTCGCAAGGTTAAGTTAAAAACGGCGTATTATAGAGGAGGATTTTCAACAACAGTGGGTGCTATCAGAATGAGATGAAGAAAAATAAAACCAGTCAAGTGCGAGTTGAATTCGCACGTGAAGGGTTCCGTACGGGTCCCTTTTGATGGTGACATACCGCCGATAGACCACACAAGACTGAAACATTGCTCGCAAAGCCATGAAACTACTAACAAACTAATACCGAACCCAGATTCGTCTTTAAATATTAAACATTGTATCTGACGAGCATGTCAAGGCGCTGTAAACGACCTGTGACAGACAGACGTGTTTTAATAACAGTTTTTGAACGCACCTCAATGCCGTCTTAAAAAACATCAATTATATATTTTCCTATGGATGTTTCCAACACGGTCAGTTTGAAAACAAAAGGTGAATGTCTACCTTTGTACATCCCAAAAAATAATAATCTTTTTGTATATTTGTGGACATTTTCCACAGTGCCATCTAGCCCCAAACTAAGCAAAGCTTGTACTATGGGCACCAGATGGCTGATAAAATACTTTTCAGACCCGGAAGAAATATTTGCAGAACATAGAAACATTTCTGATTTCTGAACCCACACCTCTTGCGTCTCAGCCGAGCAATCGCCCGCCACGCCACCGAGGTCGTCAATCTATTTATCTCATACATGACAAACTTAGAACTTCAAAAAACGCTTTATTAAATGAAGGGTTGCGAAAAGAATGTGCTCTCGCTACCAAAGTCATTGTCCTACACGCAAGAAATAGCCAGTGACAGACAATCATCATCATCATCATGACCACTGCTGAACATAAGCCTCCCCCATAGACTTCCAGAGCGACCGATCTTGAGCGGCCTGCATCCAACGGAGTGACAGACAATGCACGGGTTTAAAACAGTAGTCATTTGAAGTGTTTCCAGCCAGCAATGTACGTCATCCAGTTTCATCGAAAGCCTCTCTGGTGGATGCTGCGCGATCTGCGGATCGATGAAGCCTTCGCGCCGCCCGCCCAGGCTCAGTCTCCTGCCCGCCCGCGTCGCGAGAGCCCGAACCACGGCCTAACTCCGACCATTCCCATTGAACACCCTTTGTGTAGGTGTGATAGACTTTGTGAATGATTACCACTAGTTCGACAGTATATTTCAAATTGTGATTGAATTTTGGAGATGGGCGTTTGAAAGGTGAGATTTGAGCTATTTTTAGGAGTCCCGGTGAATACTTAAAACCTGGGAAACAGATCCAACTTATATTATAATTGCGAAAATTTGCGAGGATGTTTGTATGTTTGAGCCTCAATCACGCCTAAATGGCTGAATGGATTTGATAAAACTTGGAATATACATAATACGTGAGCTTATATCTAGGCTACGTACAAGGCGAGCGAAGCCGCGGGCGGCAGCTAGTTTGAGATAAAGTAGACAATTCAAATCCACGGCCTAACCGGTCAGTCGCAACAAGGCTTCCAACTTCTTTGTTCATTTAGGTTCACCTCAGCACTTCTTTAGTTATGTTTTTGTAGCTGCAAGTTGAAGAATGTGATCATGATGGACGATAGACCAATTAAATACATAAATGACGGTAAAACCACGACCATTCTGTCATTTATCTGTCCATACTACGGGAATCGGGGAACCCCCGTGTACAATTCAAAATGGCGTCACGAGTTCAAAATGGCCGTTAGCAGGTTATCTAGACCGATCAATCAATCCGTACCTGTAGCTAGGTCTCGAACAGTGACCTGGGCGCGCCGCGCTTGCGCTCTGGACCCAGCCTCCCTAGCCTAGCCTGGGAATGACGTAGACTGCGTCTACTTAGCTATTTTAATTATGAGAACAAAGCAGGGCGTTTTAAGGCCTTGTTTGTTTTTTTAAGGCAACATTTCAGAGAATATCCTTCCGCGTGTGTGTAAAGAGCATGAAATAAGCCTTTGAGCTGAACTTTAATTTTTTTCACCACACTGGTTCGGAAGAAAAACTGACACGACTGAGAGTAAGTTACCTACTAACTATAAGGCCTTTTTACCATCTACAGTAAATGATTTATACAGCTTCAGGTGGCAAATTTTACCTTCACAAACGGGACGATGTAGTGCCCGGGACGAATTAAGATGGAGTAGGCTTGCCCAGCACCTATTCCAGCCTCTCAGCTTAGTCGGCCTTGTCCACAGGAAAGACATGGTCAATACATGCGGAGCTGACTAAGCCGCTGGTTTCCTCACGATGTTTTCCTTCATCCGTGATTTCCTTCCGGGAAATCACGGATGAAGGAAGGGAGGAAGGGAGGAAGGGAGGAAGGGAGGAAGGGAGGAAGGGAGGAAGGGAGGAAGGGAGGAAGGGAGGAAGGGAGGAAGGGAGGAAGGGAGGAAGGGAGGAAGGGAGGAAGGGAGGAAGGGAGGAAGGGAGGAAGGGAGGAAGGGAGGAAGGGAGGAAGGGACGAAGGGAGGGAGGGAGGAAGGGAGGAAGGGAGGAAGGGAGGAAGGGAGGAAGGGAGGAAGGGAGGAGTGATTCAAGAGAAAGGTTCATATGTATAATACATGCATAATATAGTAGAGAAACACTGATAATTTTAGCGGTTTCTAATGTGATGTCGTAAATAAACACATTTTTTTGCGCTTACATTGCAAACGCTGGCGGATCCTACGAGATAGATCAAAATAAGGTATACACTACAGTATTGTACACCTTAAAAAGGTCTACAAAAAAGTCCACGATGGTATTATGTCTATCCCAGTTCGAAGCCGGGGCGGGTCGCTAGTAGTATTATGTATTATAAGTATGTGTTTACAAAAAAAAAGGTCTATAAGTATTATCAGCCATCTGGTGCCCCATAGTAAAAGCTTTGCTTAGTTTGGGGCTAGATGGCGCTGTGTGAAATGTCCACAAATATTTATTATTGATTCATGCATCAATGTGGGTTTTTTGAAAGCGTCAGAGTAGATCAGTCAACATCAATACCTAATGCCGTTCCTATACTTCAACCAAACTTGAGATACAATTTCCTTCGTACAATATCATTCCTTACCTTATCCCACTCTATGTGGGGTCAGCATGATCCATGGATCATGGAGGATCCATGGAGTAAGAGTTTTGGCTGAGGTGTTTTATGACCGGCCGCCTGCCTGACGTCAACCCTCCTTGGGAATACTTGCTTATTGTATCTCATCATGTTGGAGGATACTATCCCTTAGTCGACTTTTACGACATGCTCGGGGAGAGAAGCAGCTGGACGCATTCTATATTTTTTCTTCACTCCCAGTCCAGCAGAGAAGTAGGTACATCGATCGATATTATTCCTTCGTATACTCATCTTAAAATGTGCGATACATTAACAAAACGCGTACTTATGGCGAAAAATTACGTTAAATTGGTTTAGCATTATATCGAAGAAGCCTTTTCCATGAACCAATATTCTTACAGCCTCGAACTTTCGGAAATTAAATTATCTAGAGTAGGTCTCGTACTTATTCCTTTCACAAAGTCCGATGATTGATAAGGTTGAAAAAAAATGGCGGTATTTTCGTTATATTTGACAGAAAATATAAGCGAGAAATGAAAAAATTAAACCAACATGTGGTTACACAATATGAATTCCTGAAAAATATTAAAGAGAATCATATTTGGAGATAGATTTTGAAAAACAAGTACCTAATGTTTTTCAAAATCTGTCTCGCTTTATTTCTTGCCAGTTTGTTTCTTTATGTTGTTGAAATAATTACTTTTTAAAAACTTAAAAAGTATTTTTTTATTTATACTAGAGTGACTGTACTTGTCGTTTTAGACATACAGACTATTTACATTTCCAGACGTTTTGCTACAAGGTCATTTTCGTATCTAAGTCAATTCTCTAAATAGTCTTTTTGCTATTTAGGTGTTCTGATAGGTACCCCTTAAAACGGGTTAGCCGCTTTTACTATAAAAGGAAATATCACAGAAAGGATTAGGTAAAATAATCTGGTGTTGGTGTTTTGATGGTAATCGTTCCACCTTCCAATCGTTAATCGTTTGAATCCATTCATGCACCAATGGTTTTTCTATTAGATGTCGATGTACTTGGCTGCAAGCTGAAAACGCATTCAGCCAAAGTGCGCAAAGAGGTTTCAGCAAAGGAGAATACAACTCGAGCATAGATTAACTTTTTAAAATCAGTCTTGATCGAGCTTCTGTCCGGTGCGGACGGGCAAAAGTCAATTTCACGCGGTAGTGAACAAATAGTGCAGTGCCCGATAAATGTATTATTTTAAGATGTGCATTTGGATAATATTTGGCAAGCTTTCGTTACAATTTGTTTATTTATAAAGTTACACGCTTGTTTGGCAGAAAGTTCTACGTTCAGTTCCTAGATAGAATCATTTGTAAGTATTTTCATTTAAATTTAATTTCATAAGTCATTAAAACAAACACTAAATATCCGGTGTAGATTGAAAACGAAATGAAAAAGTCTCACATTACTACTTAAAAACATCAATTTTTCGGATCCCTTTGTTATCAAGAAATACGAAACCAATTGAAACAAGTGGGTATTCAATTTAACTGGTACGTTGGCGAGTAACATAGTTACCTATAGGTACATAGATAGATGCAGTTAATGACTCCTGGCCAAAGACCAAACCAACTGTAGTTACCAGATCGTTGGTTTCGGGTAATTGCCGGGCGATTGCCAGGTTAAATGCCAAAATATTCGAACTTCTTGTTAGATATTGTGAAAAGTAGACTGGATGAATTCTGAGCAGGTTTCCATCATGGTTTAACAAGTGATGTATTTGGTTCACCTTATTGTTTTGTGAATTTGATAAACATAATGTATTAAATACTTCTCTGTTGGACTGGGAGTAAAGAAAAAACATAGAATGCGTCCAGCTGCTTCTCTCCCCGAGCATGTCATAAAAGTCGACTAAGGGACAGTATCCTCTCCAACATGATGATATTTAGATACATTAAGCAAGAATTCCCAAGGAGGGTTGACGTCAGGCAGGCGGCCGGTCATGAAACACCTTAGCCAAAACTCTTACAGCATGGTCCAAGGATCGTGCTGTGCCGACCCCACATAGAGTGGGATAAGGGCAGGAAGATGATGATGATGAGTTTGGCTGAAATATAAAGCTATGACGACCTCGGTGGCGGGGCGGGCGATTGCTCGGCTGAGACACAAGAGGCGCGGGTTCCATCCCCGCTACGGCAGAAACGTTTGCATGTTCTGCAAATATTTCTTCCGGGTCTGGGTGTTGTATGTATTATAAGTATAGCCACTAGCTCATACGAACTTACTTTATAGTACGTGTTTACAAAAAAAAAGAAAAAAATATAAGTAAGTATTCTATCAGCCATCTGGTTTCCATAGTAAAAGCTTTGCTTAGTTTTTGGCTAGATGGTACTGTGTAAAATGTCAACAAATATTTGTTTTATTATTATTAAACGAGCGGTAGACGGTAAGGTATACCGTAGCATTAGGGCACTTGTTTGAGATCAGTGTAATTGAAATCTGGTCGCGCGAATAAAACCATCGCGCGTATAGAATCGCGTAATCGCGTCAATTACGAGGTCAACGCCTTACACCGAGACAGACCGAGACTGACTCGCACTTAGGCGTCTTTATTTCTATGTTGCCCGGTTAGTTATATCTTTGGCAAGCACCCAGATGTCAAAAAATTCAAAATATTTTGTGTGTTTCGTTCAAATGAACTTTTTGTGCGAAGATACAAAGAACTAGGTGAAAAAACGTGATAAAGTAGTCAAAAGAAAATAAATCTCTTTTAAAAAAATGTCAACGGGATAAATTTTCAAACAAAATAGCAAAGCGTGATTTCTTGCCTGTGTCTTCCACGCTTGATCGCATTACGAAGTGTAAACTCAACGTAGATTTAGATTTTTACGTCAAAGATTTAACGGAATAAAGTTTTTTTTATTTGTTTTATAAATAAAGTCACATACATAGTCCTGACCTCACACTAGGATTCTCTGTGTCGTGGGTATCAGAAACTACGAGTACCATGGTACCACAATTCCTAGACCCGGAAGAAATATTTACAGAGCATGCAAACATTTCTTCCGCAGCGGGAATCGAACCCGCGCCTCTTGCGTATGCCGAGCAATCGGAAGCCACGCCGCCGTTGGAGCATTCAATAATGCTCCAACGCATAAACATAATTGTAAAGGGATAATTTTCCTAAAACAAATACCTAGGCACATAAGTATTTATTTCAAAGAACCAGAAACCCGACTGCGTGGAATTTAGCTAGGTTCCTAGACGAATCCAACGTCACCTGATTTGTCAAAATCTGCCCAGCCGTTTTGACTACAACTTGACCCAAAGGAATGCGCATTGCTCTTAATATACAATTTTTGATTCTGATTTATTAATATAAATGTCAAAAACATTAACCATAGCTTTAATAGTCCCCGTGACCTATCGATCCTATGTGACCTATCGATCCTTAACAATAGCTTTTCAATAAACCTGTAATGGGCCTGTCTGAAAGTTATAATGGAACCTTTTTTGATGTAACCTCTAATGCCACTTCCGCCCGCCAATATTGACACCAGTGTTGACAACGATTTACCATTAATACGGGTGGATTGAACGATGTAGCTTTTAGATTTTATTGAGTAATCTTGAATTACTTGGACTGAACTTATTTAATAATTTATTAGGTTTATACTTTATAATAATTTATTAGGTTTGTAATATAGTTATCAACTTTCATTATTTATGACAATATTTTACACGACAATCCATTTAAGTACCTACCTACCTACATCGTTTGTAACTAAACTTATCAAATATCCAATATGGCGGAAAATAGTGGGAAAGTGAGCATACCTCTGATTCAATTTTCGCGTGCCGCAAGCGTTAATAGCGGAATATTAGTGTAGGGAGGTTTTGTAAATATAATTTAGTTAAATTTTAGCTGTGTTTTGGCTGCAAAGTGAAACGGAACACTAAACAAAGGTTGGGACCTTTTTGCTACCGGAAGTAGGGCAGTGATTAAGTTACAGGGCGCTAGGTGCCGCATCCGCATATCCAGCGACTATGTTCCACTAACGGATGTCCTTGTAGACCACAGACCCATAATAATGAAGTACCTACTTAATAATTTAAAATCATAAAAATAAATTAACTGTTATAAGAAATGATAATGAATTCAGTTTTCTATCCAAGTTCACCTATAGATGAACAGAGTTCAGATCACCTACCAAAAGGCTGACAACGGGACATTACCTCGTTTGATAGTTATACAATAGTACCACGAAAATTATGCGCCTCGGCAAACTTCGTGCTTTGTATGAAAACCGAACATTCAACTAATAATAACTGAACCCTTTAAAAAAATAAGTATCTACATAATTATTGTAATAACTCTATGCTTATTACGTATCATCATCGCGTTAGTTCGTATTTCAGAAGCTAGATGGAAGCACTCGTGGCGTAGCTTGCTTAGGCTTTCTTGATTGATCGATAAAGTTAAGCAAAGATATGCGCGGTCACAAATTGGGATGGGTGACCGCAAGTGGCATTACGAGCCGAGCGCTTTCGTGCTTCGGAGGGCACGTTAACAGTCGGTCCAGGCTTTTAAGTCGTTACGCCATGACGGAGGCCTTTATGCGGCCTAAAAACTCCGTCACAAGAGTTGGCCACTAGCTCATACGAACATACATAGAAGCTAGGTGAAAATTGCCGAGGCGCACGATATTTGTGGTACCATACTACTGTACTTATCTTCTATTAGAGGTAAGCGACAGCCCTTTGGTTATTGGTCACATCCACCAACTTTTATAAGTTTATGAATAAAACAATCATTAAAATGTAAAGAATAAAAAATTACACAAAACAGTTTTGGTTTAATTTGCAATAAAATCGTGTAACTAATATGTATAAGTATATATTCTTAGAGGCAAGAACATTTATGTAATGAATATAAAACTCAAATATAAATGCTGAGTCAAATCCTCTTTGGTCCAATTTGTTTCGGGGCAATTTACCAATTTGTTATTTGCGAACATTGTTGGTATTATCCAATCTGGGATTATCCTTCCGGTCTGCGGAGGGCGTCGTGTAAAATGAACAGCGGAAGTTCTGATCTCAACCTTACGCCAGGGATAAAATTGAAAATAAAATACAATACAAGTATTGCAAAGAATTTTGTGAAGTTCGCCGTTCCAAAAATGTGAACTGCTTGTGAACTTAGCGGAACCAAATCGGCGATATTCGGATCGGTGATCTCGAAATCTGTTGCTGCACGGAATACCTTACTCTAAAGCTGCTCTCCCACTGCTGCGATAATAGCAGTAATAATTACAATGCGTAATCTTTTGAGATTGTAGAAGTAGTAATGAAAATAAAATTATTTTATTTCAGGCAACATTAGGAAAGTTACAGATCTTGATCATCTCCTCTTAGCAGTTTCCGCCGTTTGCAAAATATTCGAGCGTACGTCATCGACTTCCGATTTTCATTTTTTTTGCACGGAAAATTTGCACGTCATATTAAAACATCGATATTTTCCCGAAATCAATGTCTTTTTTTATTTAAGGGCTTTGTCGCTTAGCGACCACATCAAAATACTATGTCTGAGACCTAAAACCGGGTTGCCTGCTCTATGTTTTCTAAAACATTAGGTACAGTACATTTATGTTTATTTATTTACTAGCTGCCGCAAGCGGCTTCGCTCGCGTGGTACCCGAATAAAAATGGCCTATATGTTAATTCAGCACATGTACAATGCATATTCCAAGTTTCATTCAAAATCGTTCAGCCGTTTAGGCGTGATTGAGTCAACATACAAACGTCCTCACAAACTTTCACATTCTTCTTCTATCGTGTCAGTGGTTCACACTATCTTAGAGAAGAACTTAGCCACTTCCACAGCGTTGGGAGTGGCATTGTTCAGGTCGTCTCTCGTGCAGGTGGTCGGGCACAAGGGGCAGCTGAGTAGGTGGGCCATGGACTGTATTGGGGCGCCACAGTTGCAGTCAGGCATGGATGAGTCCCTCATTCCCCATTTGCACAGGTTCTGTCTACAGCGGCCAACTTGGGTCCTGAGACGGTTGATGGACTTCCAGACCGGCCAGGGCAGGTCAGAACCTGGGGGCAGAAGTTCCTGGGGCTGTATAAAGTCTGGTGGGGGTGGAAGCTCCTTCTTCCAAAGACTTATTTTAATTGCAGTCGGGTGGTGTGTAGAGGATTGCGTTGAGCGCAAAAAACTTTTACGGCTTTTAAGTCTGGCCTGCGGAGGGCTGTGTCCGTAGAGTGGGTGTCGGTGATCGGCTTCTTGTTTGAGTTTTTCATTTATGCACGCGACATCTCGTCGGACGGAAGGTGGTGCTATACCAGCCAGAGGGTAAAGCATGTTTAGGGGAGTCGGTTTTAGGCAGCCAGTAATCGCACGACAGGTATCGTTCAGTGCAATATCAACTTGCTTGGCGTGCGCGGATCGGTGCCAAACTGGGCAAGCGTATTCGCCGGCAGAAAAACACAGAGCCATACCCGTCGTGCGAAGAACTTCTGGTGCTGCACCCCATTTTGTAGTAGTCAGGCGGCGGAGCAGATTATTTCTGATTTTCTTCACATTTATAATATAGTAGGATTATGATTTTCTTCACATTTATAATATAGTAGGATTGGTCGGCGATTTGAGCTCTGTTTTCTTTATTTCTTATATTATACCGATTACCTTAAAGTTTTAATGTTATTTATTATATAATTCGTCTTTGTAAATAAATAAAGGAACTTTATTGTAAGTATAATCTTTCGGCAAACACATAGTAACAAATTATTCTTAGCTAAAATATGAACACGGTAGGAATGCTTAGAAAAGCCTTCTTAGAGACAAAATAATAGAACCGGTCAAGTGCGAGTCGATTTCGCACACGAAGAGTTTCGTACCATCGTACATAAAATAATGTTTCATGTATGGAGGCACATTTACTTTTTATTTTCTATTATTCGTTGTGATAGCAGCAATAGAAATACACATTCTGTGAAATTTTCAACCCTCTACCTATTAAGGTTCAGGAGAAACAGCCCTCTGACAGGCGGACGGACGGATTGTCCATCCGTACGTACGTACGGAATATTAGTAATAGGGTAAAAATGTTAATCTGTGATTCTTATGCATTTAAAGAAGTGAAATCAGTCTTAATGTTTTCAGGATGTCTTTAGCACTTTTGCCTAAGCTATACATAAGTAAAAAATATCGATACCTGGTTGATGTAATTATTAAAATAAAGTACTACCATTATTTCTTATTTTCTCTTTTGTTAAGAAAGGTAGGTATTTATGCGAAACCCATCTTTCTGTTACCAAGTATATTTACGAAAATATGAATGAGTAAGGCAATTTCCTTCTGGACAATTAAGTGAAAGATGGTAATGATAAGCACGCAAAGAAAAAATGGTGGTCATTTACATAATCACACAAACGCCCCACCTGGGCTTGTTTTCGTATTTCATAGTAATTATTATTTCTCTCTACAAAAAGGGAATTATGTAAAAAAATATCATAATTTTCATTGAAAACTAAGTGTCAGCTAGAGGCCCTCACCCCCATCGCATCAGATATCGATGCTTGTATTTTTACTACTTCTACTTCTAGTCGTGACTAATTCTTTTGAACCATAGTGAAATGATTGAAAGGCTCTTTTCACGTATTTAACTTTTACAGGTTTGGGCGCATATCGTCCCATTCGCAGAACGTCCCTTTGTCCCTTTCCCAAAGGGTCCCTTTACATAAATTACGTCCCTTTTCGCAGAATGTTCCTTTCGCAAAATGTCCCCTTCGCTAAATACGAGTACTTTTTCTTAAATACATCCTCTAGGATTTATTTCTCTGCTGGACTGGGAGTAAAGAAAAAACATAGAATGCGTCCAGCTGCTTCTCTCCCCGAGCATGTCGTAGAAGTCAACTAAGGGACAGTATCCTCTCTAACATGATGAATCTGCGTATCACCTGTCACCATGGTTCACTATATTATTATATTCTACTAAAGAATAAAGTACCTACAAAGAGTAAAGAATGCAAAAATACAGAAAATTTAGCGTATTTTCTAGTATTATTTTTCCTTATTTTTTATATCAGAGGAAAATAAATATTTCAAATGCATAACTAAACTATTGATTTCATAGGACTAAGCAAAGCTGTTTAGAATTTTTACAAAAATCACCCTTATATTATGGGCTTACTACGGCCGCCATTTTGAATTATTCACACAGTATGCCACAAGCAAAGTGGCTCCCCCGAAATGTCAGGACTGATGGCTTGACGGATTGATTGACCCATAGATTATTTACGAGTTAGATGCCTGGAAGGAGGAATAAGGAGAATTGTATCGCCGGTGTAGTTAATGCTACTTAGAGTAGACATTTTCTGGAAGTAAATAAATGGTGAGCATAATAAAATTGTCACATAAATTGTTTAGTAGGTATTTTATTTGATGTATTCAACAACAAACAGCTCTTAAAATTACAATATATTATTTATATCATAAAGATATAACATATAATTTAACAATAACAGACTTACATTTTATGGATACGACTAGTAATAGTTATTATAGACTAGCGCCTTAACTGTAGGTAGGTTTTGGTAACAAAATAGATATTATTCTTTCTTTTTTTCTATCTTAATAATGTCGACAGTCACTAAAATATGTTTCTATCTCTATAAATAAGCTAAAGCTAAATATTATTTACTTTATTATAAGTCTGAGTCTAAGTATGATAAAATTTAGTTTTTTTTGGTGTTCGGGCAAAAATACCCGCCACTTCATCCACAGCCTAATTTTACTCACCGCTGGGAAAGGCGTCACTTAGTTTGTTGAAAAACCTCCGAAATAAAATAAAATTGAAGTGGACATTACCTTGTTAATAATCACATAAAAAACGTACCTACCTATAAAATCACTACTAACCAAGCTCAAAATACCGAGGGGTCACGGGGTAATTAAAATAATCGCTACCAAATAGACTATGTCTAAATTACATTCAATATCGACGGCAGAAAGCGGAAATGTCATATCTCAAAAAATGGCCTAAATGACTTAAAACTTGATTGTTGAAGCAAAAAAAAAAGCTGCGTCGATGATTTTGACACGAGTTGATAGTTACATAGTATTGGAACTCTTAATTGTTGACATTTTTATGAAACCTTTTATCGTTACATATTTTTGAAAATTATGATTTGTATACATCTTATTGACGCTGACTGTACCTGAGTAAAATGCCTATGTTATTCCAGGTCACGAATATTTTAAGTTTCATTCAAACCCTCAACAAACATCCTCACAAACATATTATATTAGTAAGACTAGCTTTCACCTGCGGCTTTGCTCACGTAGTATCAGAATAAAGCATAGACGCTATAAAATACCTATGTTATTCCAGGCCACGATCTATGTCTATTCCAAGTTTATTCCAAATCCATTAAGCCGTCACTCCTGAATGAGCCACAAACATCAACATGTTCATAAACTTTCAGATTATAATATTAGGAATCAATTGGAAGGTTGCCATTAAATATACGGCTAACATTCTTAGATTATTTCTATTTACCGCGCATTTTAAAGTTTACTTTTAGGAATCATGGAACAGTTACGTTCTCAAGTATCTAAATGATTAGAAAAAATATAAATACTGAGTTGTTTTTCACAAATATTTAATTATGAAATACTAGCTGCCACCCGCGGCTTCGCTCGCTTGGTATCCGGATAAAAAATAGCCTTTATGTTAATCCAGTACACGTACTATGTATATTTCAAGTTTCATTCAAATCCGTTTAGTCGTTTAGGCGTGATTGAGGCACAAACACCCAGCTGTAAGCTTATAGCTGTAAGTTTTCTTAAAATTTAAAAATAAAATAAAATGTTTTTCCATTTTCCGTATCTTTCAGTCCTTTTACTTCTCAACTTATAAAAAAGTTACGCGTAGGTAATCGCGTGCAGAACTTTTAAAACTCCTGGAAGCTCATGCTTCTCAGTCGACAATTAAAAAGTTTGTTGTTAATTTGGATTGTTTATGGATCGGCCTCCATGTTGCGAAACTCCTTTTTGTAAATGCCGTTCATGGTATCCCTAATCTTTGATTATATAGAATCTCGATGTATAGAATACTAGCTTTCGCCATTGGTATCCAAACCAATAACCTGTAATTTGCAAACTTTGTCAATGCAATCAAGCATCTAATTTACCGTAGAAAAGGAGGATATCTTTCATTATTAGAATAAACGTCAGTGCAGATCTTTGTCTACTAATTAGAATTGGCGGCAGATTCAGTCGAGGATCTCAAAAGGCGCAAATATGCAAGCATCGACGGGGCTTATATATTTGAGCCTTTTGGGGTCGAGACCCTAGGTCCGTGGGGCACGGGTGCCCACCGCGTTTTCAAAATTAATTCAGGGCGTCTGGTCGAAACGATGCGCGATCCAAGAGCTGGTTCTTATTTGACTCAACGGATCAGTATTGCCATTCAGCGTGGCAATGCGGCCAGCGTCTTGGGCACGCTTCCACCGTCTGATGAGCTGGATCAGGTGAGCTATCTATAGACCGTTTGCAACGGCCTTTAGATAGCCCGACTGTATCTTTTGTATTTTGTAAACTATGTTTGTAATAGTTGTAAGTTTCTTTCTGTTAATTAGAATTAGAATTAGAGTGTGTTATGTCTTGTTGCAGATCAACCATGGATCCTCGAAGGTCACTATCGGCCCTGCTTCTGGTGGTCCTGTATCATCTGCACGTCACTGAGTGAGTACCTGATCTGTGTGCTCGTATTTATGGAGGCCTACAATAATCTGACATAACTACCTTGGGTTTCATGAGATCTGTTGTAAGGCTTTGGGAATTTTATCTACATCTCGCACTTTCTATTCAAAACGTTATTTTAGGTACCTATTTACTTTTTGGAAAAAGAATATAATAAAAATAAAACGGTCATTTCTGGAAGTGCCTAAGGCAAAACACTGTCGAGGCCACAATACATGGGAAAACATACAAAGTACCTACCACTAGACAATCCCTCAGGTTTCAGTAGGTACTTCTACAGATAATTATTACGTTTTGAAAACTAAAAAGAAACTTATTTTTAATGCTTTAATGATTGATCGTTGAAGTTAAGTAACGTTGTGCGCGGGCACAATTTGGATGGGTGACCGCAAGTGGCATTACGAGCTGAGCTCTCCCGTGCTTTGCAGGACACGTTAAATTGTCGTGTTAATCCGTGATGGAGGCCTTTAGGCGGCCTAAAAACTCCGTCACAAGAACTGGCCACTATCTCATACGAACTTACTTTTATCATATCAAAACAAAAGTTAAATTTTCCACAAAAACGTTTCGACAAGTCGTGATTTAGAGATCAAGACCCTTTTAAAGTTTTATAGGAATAGATAAATCCTTCAGAAGAAAATAATTAATTGTATAATTATATGTGATCAACTCTGGATCATTTTCAAAAATTGAGAATCAGATTAGATTTTGAAGTCTGTTTTAAACATGAGTTTACATAGGTATTCCCAAAGTTTCACAACATAAATAAAATGGATGGGCGAGTGTAGATATCCTAAATCCTAAATACGACTGCATACTTAAAGTAGTTAGAAAACCCCTGCAAAATTACCAATTATAACTTAAAAACCGCATATGAGCGTTAAGTTATTTCCTTCGTTATGCACAGTTATTATTATTACATATTATTACTGAGTATACATAGGTTTTGGATATTCTTTCAAAGAAGCACCAAGCTTTCCACCCCATTCTACTTCTCTATTCCTTCTGCTTACATTTTTAATCTTTTTTCTGTATTTAATAAATGAAATACTAAAATAAATTAATGTTACAAATATTTTACATTAAAGTAACATCAACACACACGTTATTACTTCTTACCCAGACAAAAGCAGGATTACTACTACTAAGGCCTTTAACCATCTATAGTAGATGATTTATACAGCGTCAGGAGGCAACTTTTACCTTCACAAACGGGACGCTGTAGTGCCCGGGACGAATTAAGATGGAGTAGGCTTACCCAGCACCTATTCCATCCTCTCAGCTTAGTCGGCCTGGTCCACAGTAAAGACACAGTTTTCTCACGATATTTTCCTTCACCGTTTGAGAGTACTGGTATAGCGCACATAAATTATTCGCACAGAAAAATACATTGGTACACGACCGGGCTTGAACCCACGACCTTAGGATCGGAAGGCGGGGTCACTACCAACTAGACCACCAGTGCTCTTAAATGCAGGATAAAAACAGCCTATATGGGCGCTGGGCTGATCACCTGTTACCATGGTTCTTTATACCCATTATGGGAGTTTGAATCAGGAGTGGCTGCAAGTTTTCTCATGATTACTTGTGGCTCTGCCCACCCTTTCAAGGATACGGGCGTGATCATATGTACGTATCTAAAAGCAGCTTAGTTATATGTTATTCCAGGTCATACAAAATATTCCAAGTTAAAACTAAATCTGGTCATCCGTTATGGAGTTGATTAGGAACAAACATAAACACACATACACATACAATTGAAAATGGCTTACAGCCACCATATTGGAGTTTTTGGTACTTTATAGAGGGCTTTGAGACTCTCATCATCCGTACAAATTTATGTAAGAATGAAACCACATTTGTCAAAAATCCGTCGAGCCATCTGGACTACAGCTTCAGATAGAGGAAGGAACAAACACACCTCTATACATCCCAAACACATGACCCTTTTTCTTCGTAGCCTGGTAATAAACCAGCCATGCCCGCGAATACTCAAACGCGACTCAGAGTTGATCACGTCTCAACTCACGGTTTTTTGACAGTTTCTGATGAAAATCTGACAAAAAAAAATCGTCATTTGAGACGTGCTCAACTTTGGGATGTGTTTGAGTATTCGGGGGGAGTCTCAGCTTGGTGTTGAATGAATGAATTAATGAAAATACTTATTGTACACCTTAGAGTAACATAAAAAACAAAATATATAACTAAATACGTTGAATTAAGAGTACAATTGGCGGCCTTATCGCTTAACAGCGATCTCTTCCAGACAACCATGTATGGAAAAAGAGAACAGAACGTAAGGGCTTCCATAGCTGGTATTAGTTCAGAGTTTTTGAAACGCTGGATCATTTAATAGGATTAGCATGTCAGGTCTGAAATGACACACGCTCAGTTCAAAATTAAAATTGGCTATGTCCTCCCATTAGGGTAGGGATGTTCATACAAACATGGACACGGCGATAACGTGTGACGAAATTCCACCGTTCTCGCCGTGTGCATGAGTAAACCGCCCATTCTACAACAGATGCATGAACAGTGGCAAGATCAACTTCAGGGAGAAGGAGAAGCAAATCCTGGACCAGATCCTCGGCCCGGGGAGGTATGACGCCCGCATCCGCCCTTCAGGACTCAACGGAACTGGTATGTTACATTTTCATATAGACTTTGAATAATCATGTTTTTTATATATACTTAATAGGTAGGCTTTCGAAACAAGCGTTGATGACGCGGCCAATGAATGATGTTCTGTACGTTTGCTTCGAAAATCTACCTTACGGCCCTGGATACAACAACGCGGTGTGAGGTTGCATTGTCAAAAGCGAATTTGAAAACTCGTCCATTCGAAAATTCATCGTTTATTTTTCGATTTCATTCAATAGCTGTCACTGCTGACATTATTTTATACAATTTGACATGACAGCTGTCAAAATGGATGCGTTACGCGTTCAAAGAGAACTGCCGTTCTCAAACATTGCCGTTTCAAAAACACCGTACATCTTAAAAAAAACAACTGGAAAGCAAACTTTTGAAAGGCCTTTGCTTTGTTTTTTACCGGACCGTAAGGATGAGTTTTCTTTAAAAAAAAAACTGGATGGCAAAATTTTAAAAGGCCTTTGTTTTGTTTTTTACCGGACCGTAACGATCAGTTTATGGAACGGGTTGGATACTGATGGAAAACGGATAGATGTCATTCTTGCTATGCGTCACACCGCAATGCTGTGTCCTAAGTTTGTAACTTTTCATTTTATCTTTATAATAGCAACATGACAACGTCATCGTTAACGCGTCCATGTAAGAATAGTAGGTACCTAGTTTAATAAGCATTCCAGGAGAAAGAACTGAAACAAGCCGATGGAAGTTGAAACCGAAGAGGAATGTCAAGAAAAACGGCAGCTACAACACATAAAAAAATAACTTGTCAATCTTACTCCCCACTTACCCGGTTCATATCCAAATCGTCACCGTTCCGACACTACAAAAGCAAAATTCTATCAAAATCTTGCTTGATGAGTTTTTTTTGTGTCATGGTGACAATGGTCCGGTAAGAATGGGCGGAAAAAAAATGACGAAGGTCCTTAGTTTTGTAATAGTTATAAATTTTTTTTTTGAAACAGAAACTGTAATGTTTTAGGGCTCCATCATCATTCTTCTTCATCTTTAAAGCTGATTATTTAATTAATTAACT
This sequence comes from Scotopteryx bipunctaria, assembly GCA_949320045.1. Taxonomy (NCBI): domain Eukaryota; kingdom Metazoa; phylum Arthropoda; class Insecta; order Lepidoptera; family Geometridae; genus Scotopteryx; species Scotopteryx bipunctaria. The sequence goes on along the minus strand of OX439459.1, from coordinate 1,080,240 downwards.
GTACAATTAGAAATTGAGTAATAATTTTGCTCATGGTTTTGCTCGGACCTATGCGGGAATGACCTCGACCTCATTTTTAAAATGAAGCACCCTTAAGTTAAGGTACAGAAACCGCAAAGGGTCCCAAAGTCTAAATAAACTCTTAAAATTAACAGAGTCCAAAAGCATAATAGGCGACTCCTAAAGTTAAGGCCTAAAATATCAACTTTTTTGTAATATTTTGCTATCAAAGACTTATTGAATCAACCGTAATCTTATAAGCCTGCTGGATCCCACAGCTGGGCATAGGCCTTCCCTTTTTATGGAATGAATATGAGTATAATATTAGAATCCATTGCGATTACCGTATGTTTTGGTTTTATTACCGTATATTTTGGTGCTATTTTGGATATTTCTGACATTGATGGAATATAGCATTGCGTGACCTCTGGATTACCTGCCAACTTACATTGCCAGGGAAATAGGCATTCATTAATTGAGCGTAACCAATATTTAACAATAAATAAATAATTTATTGCTTGCTCATACAAGACCTGTGTTATAAATGACAATGTCTTCTACCATCCATAAAGCGGTAATTAAAAAGTATCGTGTGAAATAATTGATATTTAACTACAACAAACTATATAGGAAAGTATTATTTTTAGCCTATTTTATCGGTAGGTAAAATCAAAGGCTTGCGACAATCCAAACATTTTTTATCAAACTAATGTTGAAACAAAGCTGACATTTCAATGACGTATAAGTGACAGTGCGCTATTAAGTAAGCGAAAAGCAAATTTCCCAATGTATAATGTAGCTCCTTAGTCTATTTTATCAGTAGGTAGGTAAAATCAAACATCGAAATATGTATATAAAACTTTTACGTTACCGAATGACTGACAATCATCACACAAAAGCCACTGACATCTCAATGACAAATGGATAAGTGACATTAAATAAGCGAAAAGAGAGGTTTCCTATAAAAATGAACAGACAGCAATTAAATATTGGTCTTATTAGTTAGCCACGTCTAATCGTTGATACTATACATTTTTCATGTGGATAATTAACACAATGCTTAGGCATTTCAGACATACCGTGAAAAATACATTTACTATTGGCAGGAAGCCAAAAAGTTATGTCTGTCTGTAAACGTTTGTTTCATACTAAGCATTTCAAAAACGTAAATTTTTGACAAAATTAATTATCTAATAATCAGATAGTAATTGGTAAAAATTATTAGTCTTGAATTGAGTAGTTTAGGTGAGCGGTATTTTTAGAAAATTCCATTTATACCCGGTCTCTATTTTACAAGGCGATTAGGGGCAGACGGCATACCGAAACTTTACAACAAAAATCATTTATCACTGCCTACGTATACGAGTTTGTATTGTTGCTGATACAATAGCTCGTTCTAATACTTAATCATTTACGGCCTTACTTTAAAAATTGTTAATATCAAACGCTTTGAAATTGGCCCTGTTGTTATTTATGACAGTTTTTACTTTTGACAGATTATAAAGGGGTTGTATAAGAAAGTCTTTGACTTGTCTACATGCCAAATTAAATTAAAATGTTCAATATTTCAGTTCTAAAATTGTCTTCGTAACAAAAAAATAACACCATTTATATTATATATTTATATTTTGAAATTATCTATTTCTGTATAGGTGTGAAATATACATTATTATATTATATTATATTTTCGACAGGTCCTGCTATAGTTAATATAAATTTATTCGTGAGAAACATTCTGACTATCAGCGACATAAAAATGGTTAGTGATATAATGTTTGGGTGAAATTGCGCTTTTCAACTTTGTTACATTTTGACTTTTAAAAGGCTTTTGCAAGTTGCGACGTTGCGACAATGTCAAAATTACATGTACTTACCCTATTACTTATTATCGTTTATTAAATTAATATTAATAATATTTATACTTAAGTATGTCTTATCATTTAATGTGTTGAATTAAACGGATAATGTAATATAGTATATAAAAAAAGGTAATAAGGTACATACGTAATATAAAAAAACAGAGTATTTTTTAAATCTAATGAAAGGCAATCTCTTAGATCGATTTCTTATTAAATTTTTGCATTGTCGTGTCGTTGAAATTGCAGTTTGCCTTCACTTTTCTGACTTTAACCTTTTACCATATATATTTTTATTGGTTGTTTTGTTTTCGGGACGATAATGAACATTAGCCCACTTAATGTTCAATGTCAAAGATTTAATCCTCTTCTTCCCTTTAATGTTATTACAATGTTTAAGGTCAGAGATGTTATTTGTAGGTGTTTTGTATTTGAAATTGTTTTGTAACAGTTGTTTTTTGTAGTATATCCGCTAGTGCGGGCGTTACGATAACAAATCATTGTATTTGTTTCATTTGAAGTAGGTGATGTGATATAGGTAACTATTTCGTAATTTTATAAGTTGTTTTCGTGTTACAGAACGAAATGTCTACCTTATTTTATAAAAAATGTTTTAAAGAACGTAGGATCTAAAGAGAAACATATTGGAATAGAACATCACTAACACAAATCTATAAAGACAGAAAGGATTCGTGTTGCCCCTCAATAAAATGTAATCAGGGAAAAGCTTCAGCAGTATTATTAAAAAGTCGATAAAACTTAGTGACACGCGATTTTTGGCACTATAAATAAATATATGTCACGATATGGACATTTTAACACGAATTTATCAATTGACAACTATCCATCACGAACTTGGACTTGCTCACGGAAAATTTGCGTCATTACAAATTATTATAATTTGAAAAATTGGCCTGAGTAATGCAATCACACAAGTGAATAAAAAATTTTCTTTTTCATTTTTTTTAATCATTTAAAAAGTTAATTCAGTATAAAATGTTTCAGACTTTCAGTTCCATATTAAATCCCATTAAATACAAATTCAAGAAAGTACACTTTACTTAGTAGATGTTATCTCGTGGTTTCTGAAACAAATTGCTAATATCCGGGCGAGTCACGCGCGATCCATTCAGTGTTTCTTAGGGCCGTGACTCGCACCAAGAACAGCTGATTCATGAAAAGTGTACTATAGTAAATGGTTCCCCTTAATGGTGGCATCGGTTCCAATAAATTTTACATGAGCTAGTTATCCCCAGTTAAATACACCAGTCCGGCATGACATAACATCTTAGAGCCCGGACAATATTGAGATATTTAAAAATGATGTGTTCGATAAGTTTTTATCCAGCGAAGTATTATTGAATTTTTTTTGAATATTTTTACCTATGTTACACTAACACAAATTCCCATCAACAGGCCAATTTAACTTTGTTTGCCTTTCTTTTTCAATTCCAATGGTTTTGTCCTCAGTTTAGATCACGGTTTTCTACCTTCTTTTGACCTTATGTAATCATTATGTCAACATCCATCGACACATGCTAAGTTTCAGGTTCGGAGGTGAGTCGCTCATAACCCAATGTGTTATTTTCAGAATAAATGAGACACCATGTCGCTTCAAAATTATACCTTAAGTTGTTTAAGTTAGGGCTTAGTTTTGATTTTACCCCATTATTTACCCGTGATTTTGATTGGTACTTAGATGGGCCAGCGGTAGTGAGCGTCAATATATTTGTCAGAAGTATATCAAAGATCGATGACGTCACAATGGTAAGTCTACTGAGGCAGGCAGACTGGACCGTATTCTAGTTTTTGTCGCAGTATGAGTTTTTCTATTAACCAAAAAGTCGCGGTGTGAACAAGTCAAATGAATGGGCAACTCTCTCCTGTTTTACTGACGAGGAGCGAATTTCCCAAATATATGTGTACATCATTCTTTTTATTTAATTCAAATTCTAAAATTTCCGTTTGGTGTTGACGACCAAAATCGTTTTTAGACGCGCCTAACTAACTAGCGAGAGTGCCGTGCGATGACAATCTGCTTTCCTATCATCGCTCAACTCAGCTCTTCTCGTACTCTCCTCTAGCCAGTGTGATATAGATTATAGTTGTTTTGATTTAGATTGGGATTTGGAAGGGCATTGGCTTTCTGTATTGGACTGTTACTAATTATTGGCAATATCAATTATATTTCTTAATTTTTTTTTACATCTAAACATTTCATCAATTTAGGGTCAGGTGTATTGTTATATTAGTTAGTCAGGTATTCTAAAGACGTATTATTTTTGTCATAAGGGGACGCTGAAACGGTAGTACGCGTCAACATGTTTCTGCGTTCCATCAGCGAAATCGACGATTATGATATGGTAAGCCATAATCGTCGTGGTAAGACAATGTTACCAATGACACTTTTATTATAAACTGAGTTAAAATGACCTCATATTCTAAAATACACTTGAACATAACAAACTTCGTTTATAATAAAATTGGCAAGTTCTACAAAATTTGAAAATTACGTATTTGCACATTGCTAAATTGTCAAAGCTCAATGTCGTGATTATTCGATGAATTTATTTTTTATTTAATTTATTCCTTACTGTAATGTAAATGCACTATATCTGTGTATATTATTTTAAAATTATTGTTTCATCCCAATTGTTCATGCTAAACTAAAATTATTGAATTTATTAATTTAATTATATAAACCCGCGGAGCGGGCGGTGCCGCGCTTAATTTGTTAATAATAATGATGTAGACTTTGATTTATGTAATCACCAAAATCAACAATATTTGATTCTTATTCTTCCTCTTAATCTTAACACAGACTTTTTCGTCTTTTCTGAGTCAGTAGACACTTTGAGCTATAAATATTACCTTTGTAAAGAGCTTGTGACCGTTGTTGAATGAATGGCGTTGTGAATGAGTTTAGTTTTCTCACCTACGCCTCTTTTAATGTACTTAATGTCACTTTAACATTGTCGAATTTTGTTCGTTTAAGGTTTATTTAATTTTTAGTTTGGTTTAACAATAATAACGAGCAAAGCGTCTTTCTGTACAGACACCGATGGATTGGCACAAATGTAGAGAGCACACAATGCGAGCAATTTCAACCGCTTCGGTATCGAATGCGCACTGTATGTCTCAGGACGATATATTACTACGTACATACAATTGGCTTTGGTGCGCACCGAACGATCTCACAACAATCTGATCATCAACAATCTGACGGGGACCACGCTTATATACAGCCGGCTAGGACCGCGGCCCGCACCCTTCCACATCACCACATTATTATTCTTTACCTGTACAATTATTTACGAATCATGCTTTTTATTTTTATTTATTGCATTATGAAAAGATATATAAAAACTATTTTGGTCGTAAATTGTCTATGTATGTCTCGTTTATGTGAATTTGTGTTGTGTAAACATTCGGGGTTATCGTCGCGCCCGCACTCGCCTACGCGCTTGGATCGGGGACTGTCAACCACAGTATCTGACACCCGACTGAGGCGACAGCTAGACGTAAAGTAGCTCTAGTAAACTGGCCGTGTGCATGAAGGTAACCAAGCATTCCATCGACGAGTGCAGCTGTCGACGGTGAGTTGGTATTAGGCTTTGCTTTGACGCATGCGCTGCTTTCTATATTAGATCGGAATTATCTTTTGGATTTGACCACATATAATCTGTAAATATTATAATAACTAAAGGGCTTTGCATCATCTGGCTTGCTGCCAGAATATTCCACAACACGATGTTATCTTCGCATCCATCAAAGTCCTTTCATAGATAATCTGCAACGGAATTATGTCATGATGATCAATGTGTCTCAATTTGTATAGAATCTGATGATGGTCGTACTATTGACTTGGAAATCCCTTTGTTTTTTAATATCGCGCTAGCTTCTGCAGCTTTTGTATCTTTTGTAAGTTTTATAGTAGTTTTACACTTTTCCACTATGACATTTACACGTAGATTAAGGTAAGGTTACTAGGTCGTAACCTGTCGTAACAGATTCTACAAAATTCGTTCCACATTGATACATCTAGGATCCAAAAGTTAAGTTTCGCTGCATGCTTGTGAGTCATTAGTTAGAAGCTGTATATGTGACTTTAATTCATTTGACTTGCTGTTGATCGAGGGGTCTTTTTGCATTTGTGACAAATTCATTCCCAAGAGAACCTTCGACAACGCGCCTCTCCTGCGATTTATTATGTAATTTTTTATTGGATTTGTGTCAATATGGCTTGGGAGTCACCGCCCGAGGTCATTGATGAAAATTACTTTTCGAAATGGAGAGCTCATGATCATTTACATAAAGTCACTTATAGGTATCGATAAAGTTGTGAATCAAAGTAAAACAGAAATAGTTACACAAACACCAATAGTTTAGTTTGGCTTTCATAAGTAGATAATATAAAAAGATCACAGTATCAGCAAAGTCGAGGTTTGAAAAGCATCAGATGAAACTGTAAGTAACAATAAGTTTCATCAATGGCCTGAGTAGTAACAATTGGTGATGTAGAGTAATATTAGTCAATCAAATGAATTGGCAACTCATTAAGTCCCGATCGGTACAAAATTTCAACACAAATAGCAAAATATTGGCACAAACGGTAACACAGTGAATGCTTTCATAACTATTAAAAAATTAAAACATTGTAGAATCCAATGTATTTCGTAAATAATAATAATAAATACATATAAAATAAGATATGAAAGAGCTTAACTAATCACGAGCTATCTAGAAACTTTTATAGTTTGAAATTTATAGAATTTATTGATATTTCATGGAAAAATTGGCTTTGAAATAATTTCAAGGGAGTCAATTTTTCGATGAAGGTAGTATTCGATTAACTGGAAAATTGTATAATTAAAAAAATGACGCGTTTTCAGGAATACTCTGTCCAATTGACGTTCAGAGAACAATGGCTAGATGAGCGGCTGAAATTCAATAACTTGGGAGGTAAGGAAAACTTTATTAGGTTCACAAACAGTTCATAATAATTAGCAACTTTTGTTACTTACATACAACACGGTATTTCTTTCTCAGTTTACCCATTCCCTAATTCCAATGATCTTCCAGGTCGTCTGAAATATCTGACGCTGACTGAAGCCAACAGAGTATGGATGCCAGATCTCTTCTTCTCCAACGAGAAGGAAGGCCACTTCCACAACATCATCATGCCGAACGTGTATATCCGTATCTTCCCCAACGGGAATGTGCTTTACAGCATCAGAATCTCCCTGACGCTCTCTTGCCCCATGAATCTGAAGCTATACCCCCTGGACAAGCAGACCTGCTCGCTGAGGATGGCCAGCTGTGAGTAGCCTGTTTGAGCTTTTGTAGTTATTAGCAATAGTTTTTTTTTGTGAACCCTAATTTTAATGACCGTATTTTCTAATTCAGTTTTTAAATTACAATGTTCTCGAATTCTATAAAATCATGAGGAATATTCTGAATTAAACGTCTTAAATCTACGCTTGTTTGTACTGCGACCAAGAGTTGATGTTTCTAGAAACAGTGCCGACGACCAAGAAATATAAATTAGAAATACAGCTGAATTATATCATACACTAAAATTATAAACTACGAGTTTAATGAAATAATATTTTCATAATTGAATCATAATTATCAATTTACTCATCCACAAATCGTTACCCGCCCACACCGACAATAAAATTATAAAGTTGTAAACGCAATGAATGAAAACTAAATCAGAATGCATTCAACACTTAACCATTGAGACCAACTGCAAACAAAGGAGAGGTTTTCGCACTTCTCATCCATTTTATATGTTTACTTTTCCAAAATTCCGAGGGTTTTCCATTCTCATAGCTACTGCGAACAATGTCAGCCTGGTTGCGGAACGCCTTGTAATGATATTAGAATAAATCGAGGTCGCCAAATGTGACATATTATAAATGTTATTAATATAGAGAACGTTGAAATATATATTGTCAATCATAAGAAAAAAAATACATTTTAATAGAAACTGTATACTATTCAGGTTTTTGAAAAAACTAATAAAAAAACATAGGCACATTAGACTAGAATGTCTGTCCTACTACCAAGCTGTCTTTAGATGCTGTTTGGCCAACTCTTCGCTCCGGATTCCCTTACTAGAGCATGTTATGGTGTTCCGCAGACGGCTGGACGACTGACGACCTCGTGTTCCTCTGGAAGGAGGGCGACCCCGTGCAGGTTGTCAAGAACTTACACCTACCTCGCTTCACCCTCGAGAAGTTCCTTACCGATTACTGCAACAGCAAAACCAACACAGGTAAACACTCTTAACCTTTTAGTTTGCGGTTTCTAAAGTGAGGCTCTGGACGAAAATATTATTGTTTTAATTCGATTGTAGTCTTTGTGAAATTTGTAAGCAGTCGAGCGATTCACACAATCCCGCGTCCTATTAAAACTCCCGTTAGTTTATCGCCAAAGCACACAATCCCACCACCATCTCAGCTCCCACTGATCCGACAACTGATTGGTATCGTCGATCCTTTCCTAGAAAGCTCCTACTAACTTCTACCTTCGAGATTCGAAGGCTTCAATTTGCTAAAATTAACAAACCACCCTCCCCGATTCGGCCCTATAAATTATATTGTCGTCCGCATTCCAGGCGAATACAGCTGTCTAAAGGTAGACTTGCTGTTCAAGCGCGAGTTCAGCTACTACCTTATCCAGATCTACATCCCGTGCTGTATGCTCGTGATCGTCTCCTGGGTCTCCTTCTGGCTCGACCAGGGGGCCGTTCCTGCCAGAGTCTCACTTGGTAAGAAATATTCCAGGTGAATACAGCTGCCTGAAGGTAGACCTGCTGTTCAAGCGCCAGTTCAGCTACTACCTCCTCCAGATCTACATCCCGTGCTGTATGCTCGTGATCGTCTCCTGGTTCTCCTTCTGGCTCGACCAGGCCGCTGTTCCAGCAAGGGTTTTACTGGGTATGGGTAGCTAGTTAGCTAACTCTTTTTAGTTCACACCTATTTTCGTCACGATTGCTTATGCAGTAGTTTGGAATGCGTTACTGAAGAAAGCTCCATCCAAGGAGACTTAAGGCTGGTAAAAGGTTCATCAGTTAAACTCATGTAGCATACTATAGGAACTATTAGTACTTTTATACTATCTGTTATGCCTATTATAAGTTCATTTATTTGTATTGTTATTCATAATCACTTTTTTGTTTCGAATAAACATATTTTTATCAAGACTGCCTTTGTTTTTGTTATTTTTTTAATAATTCTTCAGTATCAAATTTGTCTATACTTTGAGACTATTGCACGCCTATTGCAGAACCTTGCACAACTGGTTGACTGGTAGAAACTGCAATATTAGCGTTATGACCAGAATTTGTCATAGCTTTCTTAATTGCTATAAAATCGTGTGTATTTTAAATATGATTATGATACACTACCACTTAAAGACGAATAATATAATTATGAACATGGAAGATTACTTTCAAAATATAGAAAATTCCAAGTTTCCCTTGAAATTATTGTAACTGAAATCCCTACTATGTATTGAGTTCAAGAATATTATTCATTGTAGTCTAGTCTAAACTATACCTATGCATATTGTAACTTTGTCCTATAGCTGAATGACATTCCTTTCAACTTCAGCATTTGAATTGAGAGTCAATCATTTGCTTATGCAAAGCTATGTTACATTTGCTATCTACTATTTTCCCCATCTATGGCCTCTCAGGACTTTTTGTATGATTCCCAGGAGTGACCACACTCCTCACGATGGCCACTCAGTCGTCTGGCATCAACGCGTCCCTACCACCCGTGTCATATACCAAGGCCATTGACGTCTGGACCGGAGTATGTCTGACTTTTGTCTTCGGGGCGCTGCTTGAGTTCGCCCTGGTGAACTATGCGTCTCGCTCAGACATGCACCGGGAGAATATGAAGAAAGCGAGACGCGAGATGGAGGCGGCCAACCTGGACGCAGCATCGGACCTTCTGGACACAGACAGCAATGCCACCTTCGCTATGGTGAGCTCGACTTCAATCTGACACTTCACCTTGTAGATAGTTGGAGCTCATTTTATTGGGTTTAATTTTGTTTTCATATTGTAAAGTGTTTAGTTCCCTTAGCTTATGTTATTGATTTGACGAAAGTTTCTATGATTTGTCTTTCATATGATTATAAGCTTCAATTATTTGAGAATTTTTAGATTTTAAACATTAGAAAGAATTATCCACATGTATATCTCCAATCCTATAGCAGTGCTAGGTCCGAGATCCTAATAATAATATCAGTTAATTAAACCACGGAACGAAACACATAAATTCCAAATTTAATCAGAAAGGGTGAAACTTGGCAAATACAACTTTTCAAAATTTAACGGGGTTTTGAGCTCAGGTATGATAACTTAGAGCCCAAAATGCACCTTGTTGTTCCACCCTGACCTGTCTGCAACTGACAGAAACCCCTGGTCCGCGGCTCGGTGGAGCCCAAGATGATCCAGTGTGAGGTCCACATGGAGGCTCCTCGCAAGAACTGCTGCCGCCTGTGGATGTCCAAGTTCCCGACTCGCTCTAAGCGGATAGACGTGATCTCCAGGATCACCTTTCCGCTCGTATTCGCGATCTTCAATCTCGCCTACTGGTAGGTTGACATTTTGAATGATACTTAATGTTATCAAACCCAAAGATGCGTCAGTGCGAGGTCCAGCGTGAGCCGCCGCGCAAGAACTGCTGCCGCCTGTGGATGTCCAAGTTCCCGACTCGCTCCAAGCGAATCGATGTCATTTCTAGGATCCTCTTCCCCCTGGTCTTCGCTCTCTTCAACCTCGCGTACTGGTGAGTCCACCTTACTTACGGCATCACCTGTTTCTGGCATTCATTTTGACGAGCAACGTGCCCAGTTGATATCATTTCAGAAATTGATGTCAGTTACATCTATGAAACAAAACACGTTTGTTCGCTTTGGTAAGAATCATTAATTATGTCATCACAACAATTAGCTACCACTCGCTTAGTTTCATCACTACCCTAAGCGATTTGATTTCATTATCAATAATGGCACGATAGATACATTCTACCATACTAAAACGCTGAACTGAATCAAGACGTGCAACATTTTTTTAACAACTCAATAAACATGACTTCTTTAGTCTTGAATCAGTTCTGCGAGTAGCCTGAAGCCTAGCGCCAGCCGCAGCAGGCAGGCTGTAAAAGGTATTCCCCGCAGGTCGACCTACTTGTTCCGAGGTGCGGACGAGGAGAAGTGATTCGAAGCCTCCGCGGCGTCCGGCGACTCGGCGCGCATCGTCGCTGCCATCGTCGTGCCGTACGCGCTTTTCTTCCTCACGTGGATCATTTGTCTGCGAGGAAACCCCGCCCTCCCCCCTCTCAGACCCAGGAAGCTCTCCAGGCGGAACACGAACGTTTCCGCTACCGTCTAAGAATTTATTTAAGACCGTGGTGACTGTAGACTGTACAGAACACTTCTTACACAGATAAATTCTTACACAAATGCGAGAGTAAATGATCTCCTAACATCTAACCCGGTGATTCTCCCGAAGGAACAGGCCCCCTCTAAGTTGTCTACGTAATACCAAACTACAAAGTTTTAACTATATACATAGACCTGTGAACTTTTTATGAACGTCGGAACCAAGCGATTGAAGAAGAAAAATAGACGAACGGTACAAGGCGCCCTATGCGGAAAAAGTGGACATTATACAAACTTTTATGCACACTGAGTGAATTATACAAGCTTCGAACTTTACACGCAGAACAGTGCTACAAAGCAACTAGATAAATAATTTATATACTAATAGTAAGTCTGCATGTCTCTTTGTGTCATCTAGATCTGTGAGCAGTAAGATTATCTACATTACACGTACTCTTACTCTTACATTACATTACTCTTGTCACATCTAACATAAACCCACCGCATTTGATGTGCACTCACATATTTACATTTCACGTTATTTCCAATACATACGCTGCAAAATAAACGCTTGTTTCAAACTAGATGTACGATTTTTTGTCAATGAATTATCAATTAATACCAAATATATGTAACCGTATGGAGAAATAGATCTTAAGGTTACTTATAGAAATACAAACGTCTAGAACGTTATAATATTTTAATCAGAGTAGAATTAGAATTATGTCTTCTGTAAATGCAGGATAGAATAGTGCGGATTGATTATTTCAATTTACTGACGTAGAACATGAAGATCTTACGATCAGATTCCTTAGTTAACAGTGTTAGAAAAATCATATTGTAAGGCCTAGGAATATTTGTAGGAACCATTTTGAAATGTGTAACTCGTCTGTGAGACAAAAGGAATTTATATGGCACGTTAACCACTATATGTTTAGTAATAGAGATACGTGTAATTCTTAGTCATATAATACGGTGAGCGGTCAATAATGTGACGAATGAGTGATGTCTGGAACGAGTTATGAATTGAGGAGAGCGTGTCATCAAGGGCTGAGGGATATATTTAAATTTATATAATAATGATAATTATAGATACTTTGATATTAATATTAATGGCATTGTAGTAAAATGGCGTTGTTTCAATTGGTGTAAAATCAAAGGTTAGCTTTGATGGATGACGTTTTAGTTTTCCACGCTGTTTATTACTTGCCAGTCTTTTTTGAAACTAGCCAAAATATTCACGGTTATATTGATCTAATTAATCTATATTACTAATAAACTGTCTGTGTCACTTCCTGTAAACCTATATATTAATTAAATGCTACAAATAGATGCAACAATATACCTAATTATCTCACACCTGAATGGTATGGACTTTTCAGGGACTAAATGTAATATAAAACTTTTTAAGTAATATATAATACTAATGAGTTATTCCTTAATATATAGTCGATGTCATAGAGAATATGTACTCGTAAGCTCAATGTCGTGTATTGATGAAAAGTGACATACTTCTGGAATACAAGATCTTTTGAATGAAAATTGGTTCAATATGGACCGTTTTAAATTACTTGGATACTTATTTATCTGTCCAAGGTTTTCAATGTTTTATGGAGGCGTTCGACGACGTCATTCAAGGCAAGGATGCGGATTTGAATCCCGCCGTTTCAATGTTTAAATCACATAATTTAAGATGCATGTTACTTTTCAACTTAAATGTCTTCGGGAGTGTATGTACCATTATTATCACTGAAGCTGTGTTCGTTATAAAATACTGTAGCGATACTGTGTTCTATACCTACCTTTCACTCTACTTGTATTTTTTTGAAGACCTTTATCACCGATTCCTCATTTATTTACAATTATTGCTCATTTATCTTTCCGTCCCTGATTTCAAACTTTTAGGTTGTTTATAACAATATTTTGATTAGTGACTGACTTATTACATCTATCAGTATTTGTATAACGTCTATATAATATATATATATATATATAGGTATTTTTGGCTGTGAATGGCGATTGAAATCTATTTAAATCCTATTGAGTAAAAAACTTTGAGAATGTCATGTTTTGTAAGAAAATTCATTCCACTTTTTTGTTACGATTTTCGATTAGTACCAAACTGCAACAACATATCGAATCTATCTAGCTTCACCAATTCTAGATAGTTAGGTACTATGTAATTATATACCTATACAGCAAAATATACTATGTACTATACTGGGGAATTCCCATGTCAGCATTATATTCTCCTATTTGTATTTTTAAGTCGAAAATTATGTCAGTTGTATTAGTTATTGTATTTGAAAGAAAGGATTTTAATAAACGTATACCTACTCATCTATATACTTGTTTCATTATATCACTTAACCAAAGATAAACCTATCTGAGAATTGTAGGCGATTCTAATTCTAATGAATGTTAGGGGAACAAAGATCTGCACTGACGTCCCGCGGTGGGGTGTATTGTGCATTATCCCCCTGCTAACCCTCCCCCTCCCCCAGCCAGCACAACTCCTTGAAGTACCGGAGATCCTTCTCCGGTACTTCAAGGAGTTTCGGATGTTAGCAGCAGTGTTCCAGTATCCTCGATGATGTTGTTGAGGTCGTTGTTGGTGCCGAATCGTAGGCTATGATAAATGATTGGAATTCGCAAGAAATAGGTATTTTTGAAGATTATGTGTGTACGACTAACTAGGTATATGTACGAGTAGTATTTAGATTAACCTTACAACCAATCACTTGAAATTACCTAAAAAGCCTGTTTTTAAAGTCTGATTTAAAATTAAGTATTTTATAAAAAATACTACTAGATCTAGATTTCGAAAAATGAATAAAACAAAATGTTGATTGTTTGAACTATATATTAGTATACCACCTTACAAATATATTAATATCTATAGCGTATACAAAAAATAACATTATATAAATAAGAAATAAAAAACAGGGACCAAATATTAAGAAAAACAGAATCAAATTAAGGTAAATAGTTGCCAACCTCAATAAATACGACCTAAAATAATATAAGATAAAAAACGTATATTTGGTTCAATAAGGCGTCTAAGTACTTCGTAAATATTAAACAGTTTACAACATACTACTATCCTATTATCTAAGTAATTAGCTATTATCATACCAAAATAATAAAAAATGCAACAACAATTTAAATGAAAATCTTTTTAAACCGACTCCCAGCCAAGCCGATTCAAAAATAGTAAACAAAAATAGAACAGGGATATGATAATGATTTCATTCTTGGTTGAATATAATATCGTAGTGGATAGTATTGCAATACCTACGTTTCATACCCGGTTTAAACGCGCTTTATATTATACTCGGTCTACGCCACTCCGTTTTTTTAAACAAAACAACACAATCCCACAACAAAAAAGCGAAACGAAGTTCTGTCAAAAGTGCTGCTTGTCAAATGTTTTGTTTTTTTTTTGTAGCGGGACGGTGACTGTCCGATTAAAAATCACATTACCATAAGAAACAATTAAAAAAAATTATTAGCACAAATACTATTAGTAGAAAAACTAAAATTATAATATAGTACGGATCGCTATATGAACGTCGAAAATGATATTAAATTGTAAAATAAAACAGCTCATCTTTCATCTTTGATTAAGTCAGTTTTTTTCTGTCTGGCAGGCAAGAAACTTTTCCGCTTCTCTCTAAAACAAAAAATGATAAAATATTTAGGCGACGGCCTCGGTGGCGTGGAGGGTGATTGCTCGGCAGAGACGCAAGAGGCGCGGGTTAGATTCTCGCCGCGGAAAAAATGTTTGCATGTTCTGTAAATATTTCTTCCGGGTCTGGGTGTTGTGGTACTCGTAGTTTCTGATACCCACGACACAGGGAATCCTAGTGTGAGGTCAGGACTATGTATGTGACTGTTGGGTGTTTTTATTATTATTTTTTATTCTTGTAGTTGACTGTCGCGGCGTCACTGACGTCACTAACAGAACTTTGCTTTGAAAGTATTTTAGTAGAGGACTCACCTGTATAAGTTTGTAGATAGCAAAGATGCTGTCCTCACTAGCGCAGTCCCCCGGCTCGGAGCGCGCAGACCTCTTCCCGTTCCCCCAGTCCGTGCTGAAGGTCAGCTGCGCCTGGCTCATCATTAGCACTGACAATGTCAGGAGCACGAACAACAGACGTATCATCACTTCTTTAACGAGAGAGAACTGAAATGAACGATTAGCTGGGTATAGAATAGAATAGAATAGAATCTTCTTTATTGTTAACTGTTGAAAGTATAAATTGTTAGGTATAGTAAAAAAGTACAAACAGTTTGACCTTTCCGGAGGTACAATCAATCAGACAAATAAGTACAAATCAATTCAGAAAGAATATTAAAAAAAAGCATAACACTGATACTTAGCTGAGTAATTGGCACCTCAAAACATAAACTACCTACAGTGAGTGATTCATTAAAAAAATCTTCCATAATAAAGAACACTTCAGATATAAGCCAGTTCTTCAGTTTGTTACGGAAAGAATTTCCATAAGGTGACTTGAACGAGAGTGGTAAATGATTATAAATGAGTAGAGAAAGCAGCTTCGCGAAGTACCTATCCGTGCGAGGTAGATGCCTAGTCAGGACGTACTTCGTGCAATTGCAGATGCACGTCCTAAGCGACTATGTGCCCGCATGGCTACCTCTCGAAGCTGCTCGATCAGTCAGTATGCCAACTACATATTTCTATATTCAACTTACGCACGACGTCTAGATTAAAGCAACGTTGTTTTTTGAAAACATGTGTGACGGTTATTGGCAGGTTATCAACGTGCTCGGTAGTTATGCGTCGTGCGTTAGTTGAATACAGGAAGGCATAAGATATGTTACAACGGTTGCACGAATTGTCCAACGTGTTTTAGTTGTATGCAAGTTCGTTTTTCATAAAGTAAGTAGATTACGACCAAACTCCATGGAATGATCCATGCAATCGTTATAAATTAGCATATTATGGTGATCATTTTACACGTTTTTACCAAAATCAAACCACACGTTCGTAAACGTCTTGAAACTTTGTGCCGAGGAACTTTTCACAGTACAACGTTGTCACGTTGTATTTGGCCAAAACAAAAACGAAGCACGTTGAAAACTAATGCGATTGCCCTGATTTCACTCTTAATTTTTTACTTAGATGTTTTTTAATGTGGATAGTAGTGATATTTAAGTAAGAATGGTGGTCCAGAGACGACCATTGTTCTTTTATACCGAGATGTAATTTAATCTTCGAAGGTTTCTGACCAAATCAAAAGAAACCTTTGAAGAGGTAATGAAAAATGCAAACTAGACTGCCCACTTCAGTGGAAAATACCATTGTTTGTTTTGCATAAGGCTGATTTCACTATGAAAACCTTTATGATATAATTTATCACTTACACCATTTTTATACATAGGTAGGTACCAAGTAAGTTCAATATCATAATTCCAGATCTAATTCCATAATCTCATTTCATAATTCATAATTAATTTATTGTTGAACATAGGTGAATTACAAGAGCTAAGATGCCATTTGGAAATTGGTGAAACCTACAATATTTTATAATTTCTAAAATATTTATAAAAAGTAACGAAGTACGCAAAGACCATCCCCATTTACTACGGTACCTAGCTTTTTTATAGCCAATAAGAATTGTACTCAAATGCTACGGTGCTTTACGGTGTAAGTGTAGCTACTGTGGATGTGTACAAAACGTGAACTATTTTTATGACAAACATTTTCAAAGATGAAGTCGCCACGATAATGGTTATTCCTCGCGAGTAAGCGCTTTCAGTGATCTGTGAACAATTTTACTTCAGCATAACTTGTTACTTCAAATGATGTTATTTCCCCAGAGATAACTAACAAAATATATTTATTATATTATAATTTCTGACGCTACACTACTGCATTAGGTTAGCCTGTTATTACAGATGTAAGTTCAAATGAATGAATAAATGAAAATAGCATTCTATGTTTTTTTACTGGGAGTAAAAAACATATAAAATGCGTCTAGCTGCTTCTCTCCCCGAGCATGTCGTAAAAGTCGACTAAGAGATTGTATCTTCCCCAAAACGACGGACCATTCTATATGTAACCAACAACTTCATGGTCTACATGCAACTTTTTCGAAAGGTCCATCTGAATTTATCCTATTGACTCAAGTAAGGCACAGTCGTAGCACTACACAAGCTTTCATCAAGTACCTACGGCGTCGTAGTGCTGCTACGCCGTAGCACGTAACCTCTACGCTAGTCCACTTAATAATTACTTATTTATTTATTCATGGGAAAACCAACAGCTACAGTAACAAATTAAATACACTTATAAAAAAACAAAAAGCCATTACAATGAAAAACTTCAAATTGTACATTCCAATGTTATAAAATGTAAAAAATAATTACTTCTCCGCTGGACTGGATGTAAAGAAAAAGCATAGAATGCGTCCAGCTGCTTCTCTCCCCGAGCATGTCGTAAAAGTTAACTAAGGGATAGACCTCTCCAAAATGATGGACCATCTATATGGGCGATGGGCTGATCACCTGTCACCATGGTTCAAAATATCCATCTTAGAACTTTAAATCAGAGGTGGCTGCAAGTTTTCTTATGTTTACTTGTAGCTTTGCCCACCCCATTAGGGATACGGGCGTGATAATATGTATATAAAAAATAAATAAAACCAAATCAAGTGCGAGTCAAATTCGCGCCCGGAGGGTTCCGTAGGTACATTAAAAAATGTTTATTATATGGGCCCCCTATTTATTATTTGTTGTTATAGCGGCAATAGAAATACAAACTCTGCGAAAATATCAATAATCTACCTATTATTACGGTTTGTGAGATACAGCCCACTGACAGGTGGACGGGCGGACAGCGGAGGCTCTGTTAGGCTGTTGCCCAGCAATGGGACAGTACAAGCTAAAAGTACGTAGTAGGTACTAATGCAAAAGTGTGTTTATTGTTTGTTTGTTTGCACTTCTACTTCTTTCACGCAGCAACGGAAAACGGATCGGATACCCGGAAAGCATCGATTCTTAAACGATAAATGCGCCGAAGAGTATGAAACGACCTTTAGCTTTTTTAATAAGGCATTTACAAAAATAGATAAAGCTAACTAGTTAATGAAATAACTTCACAACTTTCCTCTCAACACAGCAGCAGGAACAAAAATGGAAAAATTTAGAAGTGGTGCTTCATTATGAGCAAATAATTTCTACGAGGTTTTGACTTATAATTACTTCATTCTTGGATTAATTCGCGGAGTGGGGAGCACTGGTGACTTGTGTCACAGGTTTGCACAAACCTATTATTACAGGCACCAGACTCTCACAGATCTAGACAACATGTACCTAACCTGTTGTGAGAGCAAATAAATACTTATTATATTATTATATATATTATAATGTAGTTTAAAAAACCATTAATAAAACAATATAAACTACCTACATATCACTATCACTACATAGTATAAAACAAAGTCGCTTCCCGCTGTTTGTCCCTATGTACCTATGCTTAGATAGATCTTTAAAACTACGCAACGGATTTTGATGTGGTTTTTTTTAATAGATAGAGTGATTCCAGAGAAAGGTTTATATGTATAACTCATGCATAATATAGTAGAGAAACACTGATCATTTTAGAGGTTTCTAATGTGATGTCGTAAATAAACACATTTATTTGCGCTTACACTGCAAACGCTGGCTGAACCCTACGAGATAGATCAAAATAATGTAATAGGTACTACAGTATTGTACCTACACCTTAAAAAGGTCTACAAAAAACTCCGCGATTGTATATGTCTGTCTCTTATTGCAACCGTGCTAAGCCGGGGCGGGTCGCTAGTTTAATAATATACCTAAATGCTACTTTTTCGTGACTTGGACTATACCTGGCTACTTTTTGTCCCGATGTCAGTTTATTTTTTATTAACCCACAGATATAACATGACAGACGTATCTAAACGTTTACCTACACGATAGAATTAACTTACAGTGCCTATACATACATTAATATTAGAAAATCAAAACATAACAATAGTATGTATTCTAAACAAATTTCATCTACACACTAAAATCTAAAATAATACAAGAGAGAAAGAAAAAAAACAATAGGTATAACCAATGCGCACAGAAGCTACTGCAATACAGACAGTCAGCTAGATTTATTTGCATAATGACGCCACACCATAGTCCATAACATCAATGGCTTCTTTAATTTGTCTTCACATACCTATCTATACCTATACCTACAACAGACTAGTATAAAAGCCTTTCCAAATTCTTGACCACAATCAGAATACACTGACACTTGTCACTATAACAAACAGACTAAGAAAACCAGCTTCCAACCTACTTAGAAAATCATCAGAGTAGTTGATATACCATGTCGTTCAAGAGTGTCTTTCTGTTGGTCTGCGTGGTGGCAAGCCTTATCCTCATCAGGTAGGCTCTTTGGAATTCTTTTGTAAGCTTTCTATAAGTATATTTATTTATGTAGAGACGCAAGAGGCGCGTGTTCGATTCCCACTACGGGAGAAATATTTGTACTCGTATGTTCTGCAAATGTTTCTTCCGGGTCTGGGTGTTGTAGTATGTATTTTAAGTATGTATTTACAAAAAAATATGCAAGTATTCTATCAGCCATCTGGTTCCCATAGCTTATCTTAGTTTGGGGCTAGAAAACGCTGTAAATTTGTTCACAAACATTAATTTTATTTACTGTACCTAAGTATAATTTAGATATCATCCTAATAATCCTTAATTGTTTAATCAGCGAGGCTCAGCTAACCTTCACATCCAGCTGGGGAGGGAAGCGGTCGGGCAGCGTGGCTGGCACTGTGAACTGCAGGAATGAGGAAGCTATGGCGTCTATTTACAAGCTTATTCAGGTAATTATAATTAATTAGAAAGAAAGAAACTATTTATTTGGTTCACAAATACTTATAAAAAATTTAATAAAATTACACAGCTAAAACAAAAAAATAATAATAAATTGTGAGCCAAAAAGGCAACCAGTCAACGTGTGCTGCAGAGCCCGGAAGCAACTACAGCGCTGTTCTTCTGGTAATTAGGTACCTTACAGTCATTATTCGGACCGAAAACTACGAAGGTCCCGCCATCAAGAATGCATGGGGGGACCCCCTTCAATGATCGATATTTGAAAATTCCCCATTGTACCAAATAGTAACCATTATACTCCAATACTGCCGTCATAAGCAAAAAGGACGTTTCTACTCGTACATAAATTCCGAAATGGAGAAAAAAATACTGGTAGATGCGTCTTTTTTTACTGATTCCGATGATGTATATAACTCAATTATGAAAAAAATGTCAGATACGTCTTTTTTCCTTATGACGGCAGAATAAGTAATATTAGGTTGATGTATCTACCTACCTACCAATCTTACTTATTTATAAATGCGAAAGTTTGTGAGGATGCTTAGATGTTTGTGCCTCAATCACGCCCAAACGGCTGAACGGATTTGATTGAATCTTGGAATGCTTGGAATACTTCTTACTCATTTTATTATATTACAGGGAGAAGCTGAAAAGCTCCTGTTTTGCTTGAAAAGCTAAAGTTGAAGACCTGAAGATGAGACGCCTTGAAGAACTCCGATCATTATAACAAAATGGCTTCCATTCTTTATCTCCTATTTTATATATACCTATATAAAACGAAGAAGATTGTATTATTAAATAATTATTAGGTAGTAAATGTTAAATTACTTGTTACTTTTGTTGAATTATTTGGAGTTGAATTGATACTAAAATGTGTTCAAAGATTTAACCGATTCTTATTAAAATAAACGAAGTAATAAACTGTTCTTTTTTTTCTTCTATCTGTTTCGTCCTACTGCGGAGCAAACTGTTAATATTTACATCATTATACCCACTGAATTAATTGTAATATAAATAAAAAGAAAATATTTTTCATATCGTTAAAGAAAACTTTTTATTTACCTAACGCCATCTTACGGCGAGTAGCAGCAACTTTTTACTTGAAACTTGATTTGGATTCTTTCAATACAAAATGATAATTAATTTAGAGGTTTACCAAAGAAGTCCTATGGGGTGTCAAGGCTGTTCAAACTCTAGATGCACCCAAAGCTAAGCAAGCTACGCCACGAGCGGTTCATGTATAGTAACAGAAAGAAACCACCTCATAGAAATAATGTCAAAATTAATTTAATGTCCATTGCATAAACTTATAACTATGAAATCTAATAAAAATATCTATGAAGCTGATGGAGACAGAACTTGTGTGACTCCGCTAGTGTCCAAAGACATCCGTCCGGCTGGGGGCATGTCATCTTCATCCAGGGTCTCCCTCATTCGTCGTTTGTAAACTTCACTATCAGGATTGTGTTCCTGATTACGACACCTATCTAGTTTCTTTTCAATAAGTCTAACCCTTTCCCGAGCAGGGTTTTCAACCATTTTCACTAAGGAACGAATTTTACGGACAGCTTCAATTAAGATAGCCAGTTTGTCTGGCCCTGCATCTCGGAACAGCATGTCCGTGACGTAGCTGTCAAGGTTCTCCTGCTCCTTGCTAGCCGCGTGCAGAACAGCAGCTAAAGCTATTTGAGATGGAGCATAAACAAGGCATGCATCAGTCAGGAATACTTTCTCTAAGAACTCATCAATGCCTGATCGTAACCGCTCCGGGTTTGCCAGTGAGCAACGCGTCTTGATGTCAATAAGGAAGCCTTCCACGGGTCGGAAAGGATTGTGAATCGTCAAATGGTAATTCAGTTGCTGCATCAGTAGTAACTCGTTGTTCAGAATGATATCTGATGCTTTGTCTCTGTCTCCTTTAATATTAGCAACGAACTGACCGATGGACACGTTGAATTCTTCCACTTTGCAAGCTAAGTATACGCAGGTAGCGAGTATCTCCTTGGGGTGGTAGTCCATTGAGGAATTATACAGGTAGAACCGTTTGAAGTAGTGGAATGCGGTTCCCACGACTCCTTTAGGCATTGGCGGGCTAAATCTCTTACAGAACTCCTTGAGATGCAGCTCATACTGTTTCAGAAGTAACCTCTCCTCCTCGGGAGAGAGGAAAAAGTTGTACCGTTGAAATTCGTCGATATGCCCTCCGTGTCGGGCGATGAAGGCTTCGTTGTGTTTGTCTCTGAATCGGGCGAGCTCGTTATCGTCACTAAAAGTCCAGAATTTTCTTTGAGAGCTCGTGGAAAACATTTTGAAGTAAGTCTTCCTTCATACACCTTTTCTTCGATTCGTAGAATAAAGTTTTGGAAATGGTCTATCCTGACTATTAAAACTAACGTACAAAAACAAACAAAGTAAACAAACACGAAAAACGAACCACAACGAACGAATTTTATGAATCTGAGGAATGGGAGGAATGAAATGAAGTTTCTATTGCCTGTCACCTCCTGTCACAGATAATAAACTTAGGTAGGTACTTATTACGAAAGTCAAACCTGTCTAAGTAGGAAAGTAAGCAACACTGCTCCTGCTGCTGAAAGGGACTCAACGAGATCTAGTACTAAGTCTGAGGGTGACACCTTCAGTGAGGGTTTCCACAGGGACACGGGGACACCCAGGGTCATTTCTTTTTTATCAGACGGACTTATATATATATGCTGTGGGTCGCACCCTAATCTTATGTCTGACAGTCAGTCAGTCAAAGTCGCTGACATACAACTGACATTCATTCAATAATTTGATTCTTTGGTTTGAGTCATCACTAGCAGTGAATAATTACGTGCTGCCGAATTTAGAATTATCACATTATCTAGCCTGTTTTAATAGTAGCGATAGTTAAAACAGTGTAGTAAACAAAATGTCTCGACCAGGTGATAGGCCAAGCCAAGCTCAGACGTATAAACTCGTCGTTGTCGGCGGCGGAGGCGTCGGAAAAAGTGCGATCACTATTCAGTTCATCCAGGTATCTAATGGCTTTAATTATTCTATAAACGCACAATTAAATAATTTCTACAGACCCTGTGTCCATTTTCAATACACTTCTGCAGCTATTTACACCATTATCGAGCAAAAATGATGTTCATAATCCATAGTGTGATCATTCTCAAAAATAGTTTCTAAGACACAGTCAAGGCCTCGGCAAGGCTGAACGCCCACTGTGACCCGCATCTGGTGCTGAAATGGCCGTATTTCATGTTCCAGAGCTACTTCGTCACCGACTACGATCCTACGATTGAAGACAGCTACACTAAGCAATGTGTTATTGACGATATTCCGGCGAAATTGGACAGTAAGTATCTGCCGACCCTATATAGTAAATTCAAGCTGTGTAAAAGTGTGCATGGGTGTAAACAAGGCTATTATGCAGTTCGAATGTTCTAATCACCATGAAGTGGGCACCTGTTGATATGTCAATGTGATGTTGAAGGTCACTGAATTGCCTGTTGCCCAATTGTCTAAAACTGCAGTTGTATGATAAGAGCTATCACACTTAATCACTAGAGATGAGATTATATGTAACTTTAAAATATACAACATAATAGTCAGAAACGGTCAAACTATGAAACATAAGTTATCAAAAAATATGACTAACATCTAAGTGTTTATAATAAGTTTCTTAGTGATGTAAAATCTAAATTCTAGACCCTTTAAAAGTTTAAGATTAATAACTAACCTTAAAAAGTACCAAAATATGCACTATCAGCAGAATAACTATAATATAAAATAAGCAATATTTTGAAAAATGTATGCGCTTGCAAAGATTATGTAGATACACACTGTTAGTTGTTATGTAATAAATAAATAATAAATAACACCCAACAGTCACATACATAGTCCTGACCCCACACTAGGATGCCCTGTGTTGTGGGTATCAGAAACTACAAGTACCATGGTACCACAACACCCAGACCTGGAAGGAATAATTACAGAACATGCAAACATTTCTTCCGCAGCGGGAATCGAACCCGCGCCTCTATTTACGCGCGTAATTACTAGCTTACGTGCGGCTTCATTCGCATAGTGTAAATTTGACACCCCAAAGTATCCAAACCAAGTTTCAAGCCAATAGTGCCACTTGTTAAAAAGTTCCCATCAAAAATTTTACACACCATTTTACCTCTTTTTAAGGGCTGTTTTGAAAAATACTGAAATAAGTGTCCATTTATTTTGCATTTATAGTTTCCAGACCAAGTTTCGAGTAATCACACTATGAGTTAAAAAGTTCCATACAAACATTTTCACCCTTTTAGGGGTTAAATTTTGAAAAATCCCACCTTAGTGGGTGGTGGTATATATAACATCTGTTGATGAGAATACAAAGGCACTATAGAAACTTATCGAAGTCTCCACATTTATTATTATTATTACTATTATAGTCCTGGACACTGCGGGTCAGGAGGAGTTCAGCGCTATGCGAGAACAGTATATGCGTTCCGGAGAAGGGTTCCTGCTTGTCTTCTCGGTGGCCGACCATGCCAGCTTCGATGAGCTCTACAAGTTCCACAAGCAGATCCTCAGGGTTAAGGACCGGGATGAGTTTCCGATGCTCATTGTGGGGAACAAGGCGGATCTGGAGAACCAGAGGGTGGTAAGTTTATCATAATCAGCCTATAGAAGTGCAAACGAGTGCCTTTAAGGCGCATTTAGATCCTTTCACGGCACTGGTTCGAAAGAATTAGCGACAAAACTAGTAGTCCTACTAATATTATGAATGCGAAAGTTTGTGAGGGTGTGACGATGTTTGTGCCTCAATCACGCCGTAACGGCTGAACAGATTTGAATTTTCATCAAAAACTTTCAAAACCCGTGATTTGAGACGTGCTTAACTCTGAGTCGCGTTTGAGTATTTGGGGGTTAGGGATATAATATTAACTACTGACAGTGAAAACATGGTAATTTTGCTTTAATCCACTTGATAGAGGTCAGAATCACGTAACGCTTATGCATGGGTTTCTTGGAATGTTTTCCAGGCATTCATAACAACAGTTATGAATGAACGCAGTTATTGACGCATTTCTGTTGCAAAACAAAAACAAAATGAATCATAGACTATATTTTAAGTCACGTAGCAGTCCATTCAGCCATTGATGTGGTTTCCCTGAAAAGTAAATGTAATATTTTCCTTCTAGCTTCTGTTTGCGGTTCCTCTCGCGTTGTATTCGCATAAAAATTACAAGTATGTTATCCAGGTCATGAAATTTATACCATCCAAGTTTGATTCAAATCCGTTCGGTCGTTACGCCGTGGTTGAGGTAAAAGCCAGGGGTGAGGGTTCTAGGATTAAAAAAATCTAGGTTTTATCGTCACCTGGTTACTTGAATTTTTCAGTCATTTGGTACATTTACATAATGTTTCTGTTTGTAATTTTCTGCGGTTAATTGATCTTTACAAACGACACCATTCTTAAAACTTAATATTTAGTGGACATAACATCTTGATTGCGATTCATATCAACTCAAATTCGACTGTAAGTAGATTGCTACACCTTTGTAGTCTCGCGCGGCTTCATTTTTCATAAACTTCAATGGTTTATTCATAGCTAAACAAACATTTTATTTGATTTGGGATTTGGGTGAAAACAATTTCATCTATACGTTGTAACGCTATAAAGTTCAATCAATCAATGAGCTATTTTCTCTTCTCAGGTGTCCCTAGAAGAGGCGCAAGCACTTTCGCGCCAACTGAAAGTCCCGTACATTGAGTGTAGCGCCAAAGCACGCATGAACGTGGACCAGGCCTTCCACGAGCTAGTCAGGTTGGTCCGCAGGTTCCAGGAGGCGGAGAGGATCAACATCAAACTGGAACACAAGGGCGGCAGGAAAAAGAAATGCACCATCTTGTAACATTTTTCATCTGTGGTAAAAAGCTGCCAAGAAAACGCGCCAACCATTTTGACATTTTCGTTTTTTAAATCCACCAAGGAGTTCGATATTTTTGTATTTCTTTTTTTTTTCTATATGGCATTACTAGTTTCTAGTTATTACTTGTTTGGAATCAAAATGTAAAAAAGTATATTTATTTTCGATTTTTAGTTATTAAGATTTCTTGTTGATTTTATAAGATAACTGATTATACTCATGTTCTTAAAGTAAGAATAGTTATCGTGTATTTCAGTTAAATCTTTATGAAAATTATTTATTTTTTATAGATAGTGCCATATTTTCAAACAGCGCAAAGAAATAAGGTGCTTATTGCAACTTGTTTGTCAATTTGCACCAAATAGTTTTTACACATTTTTAATCTTATGTTGGTTGTTCTCTCTTACGGACGATACATGGATTCTATGATACTCTATTTGTATGATAGCCTTTAAAATAATGTTGAAGTGTTAGCAT
The DNA here is from genome assembly GCA_949320045.1 of Scotopteryx bipunctaria. Classification (NCBI taxonomy): domain Eukaryota; kingdom Metazoa; phylum Arthropoda; class Insecta; order Lepidoptera; family Geometridae; genus Scotopteryx; species Scotopteryx bipunctaria. The sequence continues at coordinate 1,053,701 of OX439459.1, read as the reverse complement.
CTTTTACGAATGTATACATAGACTTTAAAAGGTACATTTTGACAGTTTAAAGCAAAAAGTAGGTAAGTGTAACGGGCAGACAATATATTTATCTTTTATTACTGCTCTACAGTTTCATCTCTTTTACTCGACTGCGGAAGAGATTAATGTTTATACAATCCTTGTAAGTATACATGTTGTGGTTTGAAATTTCATGATAAGGGCAGCTATACCCTTTGAAAATATTAAATTGCCCTTATTTTCGTGGAAACTGAACAAAATGGTGTTTTAGTTTTGATTTACCAAATACTAATGTAAAATTATTATGATTTTGTTCTATATTCATTGTTAGTATAGCTAGTTAGCATCTGTATTGTTTAGTGTACTAATGAATGAGTTAAGATCAGGTTTGTAGAGGCATGGTAGCGCTCGGCTTCGTGGAAAAAACGATTTTCGACCTTATTTCAATGATCTTAGCACTGACAGTCTTTTATTTCGACACGTAAAACTTTTACTTAATAAGGAATGTGAGTGCTGACGACCTCGGTGGCGTGGCGGGCGAGAGCTCGGCTGAGACGCAAGAGGTGCGGGTTCGATTGCCACTACGGAAGAAATGTTTGTATGTTCTGCAAATATTTCTTCCGTGTCTGGGTGTTGTAGTATTTGTATGTATTTACATAAAAATATATATAAGCATTCCATCAGCCATCTGGTGCCCATAGTACAAGCTTTGCTTAGTTTGGGGCTAGATGGCGCTGTGTGTCAAATTTCCACAAATATTTATTTATTTAGTGCTAAGTAATTGAAACAAGGTTGAATCTAGCCCATTACGTCGCCGCGCCACGCTCACTGTGAGAGTAAGCTCTAAGGGCTGGATCACATATGACCTAATGCTGATACATGCTTCATGTTAGCTTTAACCCAAACTTGTAATAACCAATTTTTGTAGAAATAAAAAAAAAACAATGTTATAAATAATATTAGTAGGCATTTTAATCAGACGATGTTTTATCTAATCAGAAAGCTTATCAACTCTGTAAATTTGTTCAATATAGATGTACTATTTTTGTAATAATGTTTGTTTTTAAGCATTTTTTGCTAATATTCACAAGTTTTGATACAAGTTTACAATGATTTTGTAATGATTTTAGCCGTAGAGTGATCAGTATCAAGATATTTTTTTTAGAAATATGCATATTTTCTGCATATGAATAAGTAAATATTGATGTACAAATAAATTCAGAGATTTTCAGAATCATTCCATTGAACTGTACTTTTAAAAGTACCTTATTTTTCTAAGTACTTTGTAATTTTCTGATGTTAAGTGCTTCCCAATGTATATTGATTTATTTTAATAGGTATTTTCTGTAAAAAAATATTGCTTGTCTCTGAATTTATTTGTGCATATTATTATTTAATAATTTATTACGTTCAGTCGCTAACAGTATTTTTGTGTTGTGACTATTTATTACACTATTTATTCTGAGCCCTAAGCATACATTTTTACCTAAAAAGTAAGTAAGTTCGTATGAGCTAGTGGCCAACTCTAGTAACGGAGTTTTTAGGCCGCCTAAAGGCCTCCGTCGTGGCCTAACGACTTAAAAGCCGGGACCGACAATTTAACGTGCCCTCCGAAGCACGGAAGCGCTCAGCTCGTAATGCCACTTGCGGTCACCCATCCAAATTGTGATCGCGCACAACGTTCCTTAACTTCAACGATCAATCAAGAACGTCTAAGCAAGCTACCCCACGAGCGCCTAATAAATAAATTACTGTTATGTTATGGTCAAGATCAATAAGTTAAAACCATATTTTAATTGCCTAAAAGAAATTATAAGTCTCAATTTAAAGTTATGCTTATTGTCTAGTTTTAAGTAATATTTTGGTGTTGCTTGGTGATATATAATATTGGTGTAATATTGTTTAATGAATTAATCGAAAATAAGTAAAGTCAATAATAATGAGAGAATCAGTTCAGACCCGTTAAATGTAAATAATATTAATGTTTAGGTTGTAATAAACTGTATCTACCAATTGCATAGAATCTAAACAATTTCTTAGTAAATATGTTATTTAAAAACCTGGCCCACAAAAGTATTATTTGATTCGGAAATGGTAAGAATATATTTTCTTATAACTTTATGAAATCACAAGAATCACTTTAAACTGTGTGTCAATGTGGCCAGGTCAGACCACCCTGGTGCAATATTCTAAGAGCTTTATAATTATACCTAAATAACGTTCTTGAATTAAAACATTTTTTATATAAAAACGGGAAATTTTCAACCGATCTCACATACCTCTCTCTCGACGGCCTCGGTGGCGCGGCGGGCGATTGCTCGGCAAAGACGCAAGAGGCGCGGGTTCGATTCCCGCTGCGGAAGAAATGTTTGCATGATGTGTAAATATTTGTTCCGGGTCTGGGTGTTATGGTACCATGGTAATTCGTGAAAAAATATCCCGTTTTTATGAAATTATTTTTATATTATAGGGCCAGTGCCCAGTAACATACTAAACTGAGAACTGTTGTCCAGCTATAGCTATACTGTATTAATTTTGTAATAAATTAATTGTAGCATTACATAAATAGGTTTTTTTTATTTCGTTTAATCCTAATAGATCTTACCTACTAAGGCCTTTTACCATCTATAGTAGACGATTTATACATCGTCAGGAGGCAACCTTCACAAACGGGACGCTGTACCTAGTGCCCGGGATGAATTAAGATGGAGTAGGCTAGCCCAGCATCTATTCCATCCTCTCAGATTAGTCGGCCTTGTGCACAGGAAAGACACGGTCAATACGTGCGGAGCCTGACTAAGCCGCGGGTTTCCTCACGATGTTTTCCTTCACCGTTTGAGAGTACTGGTATAGCGCACATAAATTTTTCTCATAGAAAAATCCATTGGTACACAACCACGACCTTAGGATCAGAAGGCGGGGTCACTACTAACTAGACCACCAGTGCTCTCAATGTGGAAATTAAACCACGACATATTGAACTGTTACAAGGACTCCATTTATTTCGCCTTCCTGATAAAAAGGTACATCACCTACATACGTCTCATCATTTGAAAAAATGTACTTCAACCAAACTGGAGATACAATTTTTGTAAACAAACCGTCACGTAATATTCGCTATTACGATGAAATTACTTTAGTTTCAGGTAAATAAACCTCACATTAGTTATTACACCTTAATTTAACTATTAGTAGGAACTACTAGTTCCCTAAACATGTAGCAAAAAGTAAGTTTTTGTTTCAGTATGTACCTACCTACTGACGATTTGTTTACATAAATAACTATTGTTTGGCTGAAGTATAGACCCTAGGGTTTTTAGATTTAAGATGAAGGATTCGTAAATGTTACTTCGTGACCTCAGTGGCGTGGCAGCAGACTAACACCATGGAGACGATAAAAGTGCCAGTTCGATTTCGGCGGCAGGAGATATTCTCTAAAAATATTGTTCGAATTGTTTCCACAACCTCGCTTCCTACTTACCTACTATGTTCCGTCCGATTCTGGTTATTGTACCATATTTTTAAGTAATGGGTTAGGGAGTTATCAAAACTGAAAGCCTTGAATAAAAAACAATTTAAATTTTCGATCTGATTAATGCTTTATTAAATTAATTATATTACACGTCTACCCTCATCTTTAACATTCTCTAGTGTATTCTTTATTTCTTGGCAGCGAGCGCGGCGAGGTCGGAGATGCACCGGTCCAGGGTCTGCTTCTCCTGGTCGGGGGTGATGGACTTGGTCACGTTGGTGACCACCCAGTCGACTGTGTGCTTCTGGGACAGGCGGCGCTCGAGCAAGGTCTTCTCGAGTTGGTAGTCCAGACGACGTTTGACCTGGAATAAATTCAAGTTTTAGAATGTTAACAGAAGATCTGTGGACAAGGCCAACTAAGCTGAGAGAATGGAATAGGTGCCGGGCAAGCCTACTCCATTTTAATTCGTCCCGGGCACTACAGCGTCCCGTTTGTGAAGGTAAAAGTTGTCTCCTGATGCTGTATAAATCATCTACTATAGATGGTAAAAGGCCTTAGTTTGTGGCAGTTGATAGCCACAGGTAATCTTGCTGACGAGTAGGTTTTAAGTTTCGCAGTTTCAGTGTATTGAAAATGACAATATAAAATGCAGTATTTGGAGCAATTAAATACGTCATTGCTCCTGTTCTTTACCTCTAGAGACAGAAGAAACCTTTTGTTTTTTAGGGTTCCGTACCCAAAGTGTGACAGCGAGACCCTCTTACTAAGCCTCCGCTGTCCGTCCGTCCGTCTGTCTGTCAGCGAGCTGTATCTCATCCACAGTAATAAGAGTAAGTAAAGAGTTGAAATTTTCACTGAGTATGTACTATTGCCGCTACAACACCAAATAATAAAAAACATTCGTAATCTATGTTAAAATGTCATTTTTCTTTTTGAATAAACTCATTTACTTTTCCGCTGGACTGGGAGTAAGAAAACATAGAATGCGTCCAGCCAGCTGCTTCTCTCCCCGAGCATGTCGTAAGAGTCGACTAAGGGATAGTATCTTTTCCGACATGATGGACCATCTATATGTGAGATGGGCTGATCACCGGTCAACATGGTTCACCATATCCATCTTGGGACTCTTGGATCAGGAGTGGCTACAAGTGTTCTTATAATTGCTTGTGGCTCTGCTCACCCCGTTAGGGATACGGGCGTGATAATATGTATGTTTGTAAACACATCTTATTAACATACAACAGAGCTCCACATCCCTTATCCCACACCGTGTGGGGTCGGCACTGGGTCGACTACTGCACACTTCACCACTATGGTTCGGAAGAACTAGTGACACGACTAGATAGCTAGGTTACCTCAGTGTAAGCATGCATCAGCCGTTCCCTGTAAGCTGCTTCCAGCTGCAGAAGTATGTTCTCCTTCTTGGCTTGCATCAGTAGTTCCTGCCCCTCGGCGCGCCACTGAGCCTTCTTCTCCTCAGCGATGGCTTCCTCCAGGGCCTTGACCGTGGACACGCGCCCTTCGTTGTAGTTCGCTTCCACAGCCTGGGGAGAAACCATTCATTATAGCAATTGTCAGAACCCCCGGAGAAAATTGTGATTTCATCTTTAAAATTTTTTAATTCTGACTTTTTTTAATGGATTTTTCTGTGTGAATAACTTATGTGCGCTATCCCAGTACTCTCAAACGGCGAAGGAAAACATCGTGAGGAAACCCGCGGCTTAGTCAGCTCTGCACATATTGACCATGTCTTTCCCTGTGGACAAGGCCGACTAAGCTGAGAGGATGGAATAGGTGCTGAGCAAGCCTACTCCATCTTAATTTGTCCCGGGCATTATAGTGTCCTGTTTGTGAAGGTAAAAGTAGCCTCCTGACGCTGTATAAATCATCTACTATAGATGATAGAAGGCCTTAGTTTAAATAAAATCAGATATTTCAAGCTTCACTCACATCAACTTCCTTGTCGAGCCAGGCAGCAATAGAAGGTCCAAACTTCTTAGTGCCATAGTAGACCATGACAAGCAGAGAAAGCCCAGTGAAGTATTCATGTTCCATGACATAGATCTCCTTGCTGCATAGGTAGGTGGCCAGTCCTACTCCCAGGGTGTAAGGACCTGTAACTCCTGTCTTGGAATGGAAAGCCTGGAACCTGGAATTTAATGGTATGTCCGATGTATGTGGAGCTGGTAAACTCTACAATGTTATTAAAGATTATTTATTTTCAAATTTAATGGTACTGAGTTTTGAGCATAATATAGAACCAAGAAATATTTTTTCCATAGAAACTTTACCGATTTAACACCCCTAGGTGTTAAATTAAATTAGACTATAACATGTCATTCCAGAACCTAATCTATTTACATTCTAAATTTCATCAAATTTTAATTAATAGTTTACAGAGATATGTGGTAACAAACATTCACACAAACAAACTTTCGCATTTATAATTATTAGTCTTATCATCAGCATAAAGTGTTTTCCACCTTGAGAAGGTTATGGAATTGGTGTGCAGAAACCCTAATATGTTTATAAAATTATTTTTTAAAGATGTAAGTATGAGTACCATTAATAAAACTGTTTATTTTCAGTAAAGTACCTATTGAAGTATCCCTAAGATTACCTAGTATCTGTCGATACATTTTTTTTTAATCTTACCATTCCTCGGGCACGAATCCGAGGCGCACCTTGCCGGGCTCTAGAGCTCGCACAGGGCGGGGGAAGTTCACCTCATCACGCACGCCGGCGTCGGAGGCCGATCCGCGGGCCACCAGGGCTGTGCCGACAGACTGTCTGGAGGCAGCTGGAAGACAATGTACCATGTTAAAGTAACATTCGGATAGAAGTTGGAGCTGCCTGGACTTGTAATCCAACTTGTGTTGAGCGGTATTAGGATCAAGGAATTATCAGGAAACAACTTACTTGAATGAACATTAGATAGGTATTTGGCGAGGATCCTATCAGCTGTTTTTAAGGTTAGATGTCGTAATTTTTTTTGATAATCAATTATAAAAGTATGTACGCGCTCTATTATAATAGTTAAAATTTAATTCACTTGTTTTATTGTAATTTATTAGCATAGAGTAAACGAAACAAATGAAGACGTTTCTATCGGGTACTTACGGAAACACCCGTCAAAATGATTACATAAACCACGAAGGATAGAGGCAAATAAGCTCTTTTGGTCACATTTTCAAACAATAAATTCACTATACCTGTAAATTACACATACCTGAACGCAAAGCTACGCGTGATAACATTTTGTATTGCGTATTTTTTAATTTATTTCCAAAAAATCGACAGCCCCTCGAAAAATGTACTTTGCGCTAGGGTTGTACCATAGAGTAACCTATACATTAGGATACATTTAAAAACAATCGAGTGAAGTGATAACGTAACAGAACTTCTCTATAATCGATACTTACAATCGAGTAAATTGCATTTAAATGTAGTTGTACAATGTATGTACAACGTGAATGTAGTTTATTTGAAGTACCTACATAGAGAAGTGGCAATTACATTAAAGTTTGATGAAGTACCAAGCCAGATACCGTTTTTTATATTTGTATTTTATGAGGACAGCTTATAATTTATATCCACTTGCAACACCGTTGATCAAAATTTTGATATGGCGATTCCTGCATTTTATTGATTCCTTTGAAGTAACTGCGAATTGTTTTGTCTTTTACCAAAGTGATTTTTGAATCCATCGTAAATTTTAAATTAGTTGTACCTACAGTTCGTTGAACTATACCTACTGTCTGAGACTAGCAGCTTTCAACATGGCCAATGTATTTTCATTATGGAATCGAATGGTTAGTTTACTATTGTGTATATTGTAATTTGGGTGTCAAATAAAGCAAATTAGCATGTTTTAGATTGTAATGATATGTACTACCTATTTTCCTTCCTAGTTTTGTTAATTTAGCTTTGTTCTTAAATTATCTGTGTTGCACCTGTTAGATAAGTGATGAGCCTACCTACACTTCAACATTATTTGCTAGGTGGATGACAAGGGGCTCTCAAACCATTTCTAGAATTTATTTGCCTTTAATATTGTTGGTAGGTAGTTGATACCTACTTAACAATTCACATAGGACAGGAGCAACCAGAGAGAGGCCCCATTGGTGCGGATGTACCTACAGCACGGCAACAACATCATTAAAAGTCATTTAATTCGCTTCGAAAAGAGTAAGAGCAAAGGCAAAGATCTCAGGTCATTATTAATTTAGCTCTATAAAAATCTTTGGAGCTAGGGCGAACCTGCGCTGCTTTCATATTCTATTGATACTCAAGCTTGTTTGCTGATTTATAGACACCTGACGATTGTCAATTGTTTTGGTTATCGATGTTTAGTTTTCTATTTTTAGCCAGTAATTCCCTATGGAATTTATCGAACGAAAAAAAGTCTGTTTTTTCAATCCGTTCGTTCAGAAATTGAAATAATAAGTGACATTGTAATTTTGACGTTGACATACAAATTTTTGACATCAAGGTCATCATTGAGTGAGTGATCAGCTGTTTATTGATAGTGCTGGCTTGGCGTAGATTATTCATCAAAAACCTGGCATTTCTTATGGTTTTTGTGCGAAAAGCAGACTATTTCCTACAATGGGGATATTCACGTCCTGCTGTAGACCTTCAGCGACAAATGTTCTCACTCCCGACATCGTAAGTTCATGAAACATCACTTATTTCACCTACCTGTGGATGTACTTACGTGCACGACGAAATAAACAAATAATTCTATCTAGGTACCTATTTAACTGCTTCCCCTATATTATTATCACACAGGCATCACAAGCCTTAAAAATTAAAAAAAAGTGAAAAATTGTACTTAGTAAAAGTCAACAGATTGTTCTTTTTTTTAATTTCTGAAACTATACATTCACTTTTGTATTCCACCTGTCAGGATACGCGTCGTCGTCAGCAGCAGGAGGCGGCCGAGCGGCGCGCCGCAGAGGCCGCGGCCCGCGGAGTCAAGGACCCAGAGAAGCTGAGGAGACAGCAACAACGCGAAGAGGAGATGGAGAAACGGGAGCAAGAGCTCGCCAGGACTGGGGGTGCTAACTTGAAGGTATACTTAAAACAGGCCTGCTCGATAACTAGTTTAAACACTGTGAGGAAACTAACATGTCAAAACCAAAAAAAAATGAAAATATGTGTCATGTGCACAAAAGGAGTCTAGTGACTTCAAATCCTTTCACCACACTGGTTCGTAAGAACTAGTGACACAACTAGTAGTAGTTGGTGCTAGGGCTTCTAACCAGCCCCCTTATTTTGTTACTGAAAACTGATGTTTATTCTGCTATAAGACTGCCAAAATATGTAGTCCAAATAACATTGGTGGCTATCAAAGTTATATAGGATACTAGCTGCCTCCCACGGCTTTGCTCGCGTGGTACCCGGAAGAAAAATGGCCTATATGTTAATCCAGCACAGGTACTATGTATATTCCACGTTTCATTCAAATCCTTTCAGTAGTTTTTGCGTGAAAGAGTAACAAACATCCATACATACAAACTTTCGCATTTATAATATTAGTAAGGATGGGAGCAATTGTTCTGTTGCAGAGGTATATTGATGTTATCTAGATTGATCATAGTTTATTTTTTCTCTACCCTCTCGTCTTAAATTTCTTTAGGTTTCATCAATGGTTTGATCTTTGTACTTTTGTGGCCAAACTCATAGTAAAAAATGTGGTAAAAACTTAGACTCATTATAAATGTTTGTGTTTCCAGTGGACAGCCAACTGAGATCAAGCCCGGGCTGGGAGCAGCAGTCAAACTGACCAGCCTTATCAAACATACCAGCAGTCACAACCATACCTACGGCATTCTCAATCTTACCCACAACATTCTCAACCTTACCCACAACATTCTCAACCTTACCCACAACACTCTCAACCTTACCCACAACATTCTCAACCTTACCCACAACATTCTCAATCTTCAAATTCTCAGCCATACTCTCAACAACAGTCCCAGCAGGAGAAACCATTGCCACCTAAAGAAAAATTCAAATATATTAATTGAAATTACTTACCACCTTTGTGTCACAGATTATAAGTATGTTTTTACTGCATGATGTACTGTGCTGTGTACGGTTTTAAAAAATATTAAAAACACAATATAATTTATATTAATTTCTAAGAATATCAACATTAATTACATGCTGTACATATTCCTTTGCAAGTTTTAAGACTGCTTTTAGTTATTTTGTTTCGTTTTAGTGTTGTTTAGTTAAATCGATTACTCATCAAATTATATGTGGTTTGTTAAGTATTAATGATTATATGTATTATGTTATTTATAATAAGTGTTGTAATGTGTCAATGTATTATTGTGTAATCGATGTTTGTAGTAATTGCACAGAACAATATCAGTGTCTAAGATTATGATTGTGTAAAATTATAAGTTTCAATCATTGTCAGATCTTAAGACTATTCAAAATTGAGACCAATTGTAACAAACTCACTTATACTATTAGATGTACACTTTTTAAAATTAATGAAAACTTATTTCAATATACCTACGCAAATAAATTGTGAACCTACCTACAAATTGCCCTTGATTTTGGAATGTGCTATTTAAATAATTAATGTAGTAGGTTGTCAGTAGGTATTGAAATGATAATGTCTAAGTATATATTCAGTATGAACTTGTTTATGTAAGATAAATTCAATTCTACACAGATAATGTATATTTATGTGTATAAATGTTAATAAATGGATAAAAAAGCTCTTGTTTTGCTTGTTTTTAAAATAAAAGTAGGTACTTAAGTTACTACTAGGGTCTCTCTACCTTAAGATGATTTATAGATCGCCAAGAGGCAACTTTTATCTTCATTAACGAGATGGCTGTAGTGCCCGGGTCGATTTTAAATGCGAGTAGGTAGGCTTGGCACCTATACCATCCTCTCAGCTTAGTGGGCCCTAACAGGAAAGAGAAAGATGATTACTACGTGCCGAGATTTCCTTACGATATCTTCCTTCACCACTTGAAAGAACTGTTAAGAAAATCTATTGGTGCACAAACTGCACGACCGGGCTTAAACCTAAGATATTATTCGATAGTTATTTCCGAACGAAAAACTCCTTACACTTGCAGAACTTGACCTTTTTTACCAGCTGATTTTGGCAGCTGTCAAGTGTCAAATTCCGTTTAATTTCGGCATCGGCAGGCTTTTTTGTGAATATTTTCTATTTATCCACTAGTAAATACCTACCTACATAAACTAGCCATGTCTGACAGCAGGAACAGCGATAAGAAGGTAATAAATAGTTTATCTTACCTACAAGTGCGCTCAGACACTTTAGTCGCATCGGTACTGCGAGTGTAGTGATGCTTTTCGTATTTATTTATTCTTGTGACCTTGCTGTGGCTAGAGGTCGATTAATTATCTATATTATTATATAAAAACACTGTTTATGATTATAAAACAGTTTGTTTAATGTTTTGTCTCGTTTGAGAGGCCTAAAACATGACTACAAGAGAGTCATTTTGAACTAACTTTATGTATGAAAACTAAGTCATCTCTTCCCCTGATGATCGATTAAGCTATCTTTAATACGTTTTATTACGTATCAGATTAGATAAACCTATTGGCTTTGAGCCAATACTATAGCGTAAAAGTTGTGTGCACCTATTGCTATACTAATGATTTTCTTACTTCGACTAATACAAGATATAATTCTTAGATATATTAATTAACACGTCTTAATAGATATAAGATCTTATATATGCCTACTTACAATAGTACCTCTATCAATTACCTACATACATAAATATAGGTAGGTAACTAGCAAAGGGAGGGAGAGAGATAGAGAGTGTACAAAAGTATACCTACATTAAGGTGTAAAAGAGACCCCTTTAATATCTGTTAATACTGAAACAATGTTTACAGTAAGTAAGTAATAGAGCCAATTCTAAACAGTGTTTAAGACAAGAAATCTTTAGAAATAATGCAGTGTTTCAATGCAATTTTTGAGCAGAACATTTCTACCTCTAAGTCATACACTGATCAAAATAAATGGACTGGCTCAGTACAAAGTAACACCTTAATCAATTGACAATTAAGAACCCGAATTATTCCAAGAACCCTATGTTATTCCGTATTATTCCAAGTCATAGCTATTCATACTTCAAGTTACACACTAACACACAAACTTACATTAATTTAGGATTGGCGTGTTAGAATCTCACAATCTCACATTGCTAGTTTAAGCTTGAAGCACAGTACCAGTAGCTGGTAGCAGATCCAAAATCTAAGCCCCTCCCAAACCAAAATCCTGGATACTGCACAGTACTAACCAACGGTAATGCTATATGACGCTATTTAAACCACTTCCAGGCAGATGACACGCGCCTGAAGCCAGCGGTAAGCTTTCACCTATCTATTACCTAAGTACTAACATTTCCTGTAGTTTTTTGTACTGATAACATGCTTGCTTTTATAATGTTTAATTTTTTAAACTACTACATGATGGGCATAAACTAGAGATGTAACGGAGGCGCGGAGGAGGTGAAGAGCTTGGCCTCCGCGGAATCAGAGGTTAAGTTGATTGCGAAAGCATACCCATAGCCCCGGCACATTGCGTTAAGAGGGAACCCCTTCAGGTTTTAGTCGGTAGGAGTCCGACACGCGTCTTCTGTTGCCTCCGCAGCAGAAGGTAGTCCATGAGGATTTCCTGAACTAAAAAAAAAATAGGTACGCCCCCACCCCGCGTTACGCACACGCACAAACCTGGGCATTCGCATCGCAAGCCTCGTTTCAGTCGCGCGGCACACAACGTACAGTAGTCATCATCATCTTCCTGCCCCTATCCCACTCTATGTGGGGTCGGCACAGCATGATCCTTGGATCATGGTGTAAGAGTTTTGGCCAAGGTGTTTTATGACTGGCCGCCTGCCTGACGTCAACCCTCCTTGGGAATACTTGCTTATTGTATCTCATCATGTTGGAGGATACTATCCCTTAGTCGATTTTTACGACATGCCCGGGGAGAGAAGCAACATACAGTAGTACATTATATTTATTTTAACAGAACCGTGATGGACGACACAAACAGAGGGAGGCCTATGCCCAGCAGTGGTTAAAGTTGGGCTTTCGATGATGATGAACAATTATTTTCAAAACTGATCTTTGCTAGTATTTTTTATATAAATATTATGTCCATGATATACATTTAATGCCCTTCTGAGAACCTGTTATGTTTAAACAGCTGTTAAGATTATGACCTCAGATGGCCCTTGAGAAAACCCACCCTGTATAGGTACCTACTATGTTTGTTTGTCTATAAATAAATATATGTGGACATTTCACACAGCGCCATCTAGCCCCAAACTAAGCAAAGCTTGTACTATGGGAAATAGGTGGCTGATAGAATACTTATATAGTTTCTTTTTTGTAAATACATACTTAAACTTTTACTTTTAATACATAATACTACAACACCTAGACCCGGAAGAAATATTTGCAGAACGTGCAAACATTTCTCCCGTAGCGGGAATCGAATCCGCGCCTCTTGCGTCTCAGCCGAGCACTCGCCCGCCACGCCATGAGGTCATCTATCTGTCTATACTTCATAGGGCCAGTTTTGAATATTTTGTACCTGCGGTATCTTAGCTGCCTTCTTATCGAAAGATCCTTTATTTAATATCGACCGAGCTCCGAATTTGTCCGCCTTGAGTATTGTTTTTCATACAAACTTCATCTTCCCGGAGTTGAGTTTCAGGAAATCCTTTTTTAGTGCTCCCCTACACAATAAGATGAAGACAGTCTTCTATACTTCAGCCAAACTGGAGATTTTATGTAAACAAACCAGCAGTACTTAACCTAAAACTTACCTACTTTTTCATTACATGTCTATGTAACTTTTAAGTAGTAGGTACCGTACTAATAGTTAAATTAACGTGTAAAAACTTATGTTGCGAGGTTTATTTACCTAAAACTAAAGTGATTTCATTGTAATTTTGAAAAATAGACGACTGAATGGCTGAAAAGTATAGTTTCATGTTTCTAAGACTTATGATGGTAGGCTGTGTGTGGCAAAGTTAATATATTCAAAGCGATTGAAGCCGCGTTAAAACGCTGGTCGGTGATGATAACAGCAATCATTCATGTACGTAACATACACTTATTAATTTGTCCCATTGACTTGACTAGTCGTCTGCCATTGCTCACTGCAAACGCGCGTCTCCCGCCTATTTTTAAATTACGAACTGCCAGTGAAGTGCGTTTTTTTCTTTTTTTAATCGTGCAGAAAACTGCCAGCGAATTGTTTTTTAATCGTTTAGAAATGGATGTCCTAAGCAAGGTAGGGCTAATTATTCCTTTACAAAATATAATTTTAGATATTTCTCAGCCATTTATCGCTATGCAGGTCCCATACGGGGTTAAATCGCTAATCAGTTTAAAAATAATGATAATAGCTTCGTTATGTTTAAATAATAAGAGCTTATCTTAAAGTTAGAGGACCTCCCCACAGTAGGTGATAGCTAGTATACTGCCCTCCTATATCTAAAACATCGCTAAGCCACAAAACCAAGTTTTGAGATATGAGCGAAAAACGCGGTAGTATAAATATATATTTTATCGTAGATAGCGCTGTTTTTGCTAGAGCTATTTCCTGAACTAAAAACGCTAGAAGAATGATTCTAAAACAGATCGATAGAGAATTTTTTTCTAAGTAGAATGGCATCAAAAACTCAAAATCGACCCCCTGTGGCTTAGCGATGTTTTAGATATAGGAGGGCAGTATAATTCTGTTCTGTGAATGTATAAAAGCTATATTCAGCCAAACTGGAGAAATAATTTATGTATGTAAATTGTATTTCGTTATTACAATAAAATCATACACTCGTACATGAAGTACTTACAGTATAATTGGCCTTGCAAAGGTTTAATGCTAGACATATAAATGGTCGTTCATCTAAATATATGACTCTTACTTATGTTACTGACTGACTGACTGACAATTAATCGCAAAGCCTAAACCATACGTCCTAGAAGCATGAAACTTGAAGGGTATATTCCTCTCGTACACTAAGAACCCCCGAATAGAGGATGCAGCGGGAAAATTTAGATTTTGACCTTCTTTCTTAAATCTGACAGCTGATTTACTTTTTTTCCGACTAGCGCCATTTGTATAAATCAATTCGGGACCCCTTTTTTATCTGTTATAGCGGCAATAGAAATACAAAATTTGTGAAAATTCAAACTCTACTTATGGACTAGGACCTAGGACAGACGAAGCGACCGACGGACGGACAGTGGGGGCTTAGTAATAGGGTCTTGTTGGCACCCTTCGGGTAAGGAACCCTAAATAAACAGTGGCATGATGTAAATGCCCAAAACCTGCGTTGCGTTGCCAATTAAAAAAAACACCGATTGCCTCGCGAAAATTATTTTCAAGAAATCTGAAAAAAAGGCGGCCTGAGTGAACAAAATACCCTACTGAAGGCCTGAAGGGGAATACTTTAAAATAATTTAATGACGTCTAGTCTAAGGGGGTAGTTAAACACATTAAACTTTAGACTTGTAGGTATAATGTTCTTTTAATCCTTTCGCCCCAAGAACCAGTAGTGACACGGTTTGTCGTGTTGGAAAAGTCATTATTTTACCTATAAACACATGGGGTTTTTCTGTAATATGCCTATTATCTAGTCTAGTGCCTTGATAGTAATTACACGTATCTGCTAGACACATTCAGAAACCTTCATTACAAATAGGTTTCTAGGTAAATCTAGGTAGGTATCTATCACGTAATATAAACAGCGGGAAAAGTTTGAATGGCCTAAGAAGAAGGTTGTATGTTTGTGTATTTTTCTGTGACCATTTTCCTCAAAAACTACTAAACCGATTTCGATGCAGTTTTTTGCATTATGTTAGTTTCATTTTCGATAAGTTGTTATAATTTAATGTTGTGGGTTTAATTTTTTTTTGTTATTTGTTCAGCAAAGAAGTATTTGTTTATAATGTTATGCTTGTTATAGCCACACACTATCACCAGTATCCCTAATGGGGTGGGCAGAGCCACAAGTAATCGTAAGAAAACTTTTAGCCACCCCAGATTTAAAGTCCCAAGATGGATATGGTGAACCATGGTGACAGGTGATCTGCCCATCGCCCATATAGATGGTCCATCATGTTAGGGAGAATGCTATTTCTTAGTCGACATTTACGCCCTGCTCGGGGAGAGAAGCATACTTTATTTCCAATCCAGCAGAGAAGTAAAAAATCGCTTACCTACCTACTAAACAAAATGAAATGAATGAATGAATAAATAGAACGTTTATTTGGCACTAAACGTTAAACGTTAAACTGATCTAACTATGCGTGTGGGTGTCAAAAAGGCGTCCAGCTCAGCATGTTTGTAATGGAAATAAATAAGTTCAATCAACGCTGATTTTCAGCTGTAACCTAGGTAAGTAGAGAAAAAATTCCGTATTATTTGCCAACATTCTGCCAATTACGAAAACAAACTGTACAAAATCGATTACTACCTTCGTGTATCGAAGTTACCTACGACAAATTAGCTTTTCATTTCTATCCTATAATATTCTATGCGAATATTGCTTTCCCTTTGATGGCTGTTACAATGTTAAACAAAAAAATTATACCTACTAATATAATTTCTTCGAACGTATATTTCAAGATTAAAATTTGAAATCGCTTATTCATTTCTTCATCAATTAGATTTAATCCCAAAACTATTGAAAAGTGAACTGGTGATTCCCAATTCCGTGAACAGAAGCTATCGGCATTCAAAATACATCCAACCAATTCAGTTCATTTGGCGCGGCTGTCATACGCAGACGCTTCGTTGCCTCGAATATTGATAACTTTATTTAACCTTATTTTCGGCCAGTTTTTAGTTTGTTTTTGTGTCAAAATGACTGTTGGAAGCATTGTGGTGGGTGCTTTGGTATGTTAACACCACATTTGTACATGCATGGTGTTTTGTTTCTATATACGCGTTAATTTATATGTTGTAACGTAACCGATTAAATTAAGTGGCTATCGATAACGCATTTGTTCAATGTACTTACTATTGTGTGCCTAAATCCACGTAGATTAGATAAATAGATACAATTTTAGCTCTAAATGTTTTGCTAAATTGCAATAAACTAACAGATTAGCTACCTAGTAGTAAGAAGAAGGTAAAACATGATTTAAAAATCCTTCAAGTAAATGATTAGTTACTAGTGGAACCTTCTACTTTATCGGAGTTATTTTTTTAAAGCAGGACTTGAATTACGCGAATTCCTTTCTTAGCGCACTACTGCTAGTCGTGTCACTAGTTCTTTCGAACCAGTGTGGTGATAGGATTTGTAGTTCCTCCTCTGCTTCCTTCCACCTACGGAACTTTTTGGGTTCTACGGCATGCCGCTGGTTTCCTTAGTGCACTGCTAAGAGGAATATACCCTCCAAGTTTCATGAAGGACTTATGGTGTAAGCTGAGCCTTGATTGTCAATCAGTCAGTAATGTAAGAGTTTTGTATAATTAGATTAAATAACCTTGTTGGTCATTAAGATTAATTTGTAAAATACCGTAGAAAAAGGTTTTCCTAAAAACGCTGTATCACGCTGATGGCTAACTACCTTAGATTTGTTTTATCTTTTGCTATGGTTTATCTACCTACTTAACGTTTGTAAATATAATTCCGGTTTACGTATTTACATTACATGTCTATGATTTTTATGATCTTTGTAGTACGTAGTACCAATTTGTAAGTGGTTTCGTGCAATATTTTGACGGTCATTTTCGTATAATTTTTGCATGCTTGAGTACCTAAAGTATTTTTATTTAATCAGATAGTTTGTAGTTAGCTGTCTTTGAGTTTTAAGAGTATTAGGTTTTAAATATATTAACTACAGTACGATCCCTTTATTATTTGTCCTATTATTTAGTTAAGTTTTTCAGACTACCCTCATTTTTCTAGACTTGTCTCTATCTTCCATGCTTGGTCACGTTATGAATAGACGTAATATTCGATGAGGATTTAGATGTTTCAGTATGAGCCTTTGTAAATTTAACTGAATCAGAAACATTGTATTTGAATTTCCAGTTTCATATACTATGGATTTTTCCAAAAAAATCCTGACAGTACCGAAATACCTTTTTTTCAAAATCCAGTTTTATAATCCCTATAGCCTTTATTTTGCAACTTTCATTACCAACAATAACGTCATTTGAACATGAAATTAATGAATTAACTAATGAAAGTTTATTTATAACAGACAATGGTACAATACAATACAACAGACAATAAAAGAAAAGGATGTCAATGAAAAAATACCTTAAAATTAGCAGTAGTGTGATGAAGTTCGTACCTACTGATGTTCATGAACAGGTTCTGACATACTCTGGTTCTCCAGATCCGCAGCCACCAGCGCACGCCCTCAGGGTCGCGGGACTTCAAGGAGGCCACCAAGCGGGACGCCCTGCAGCGCCTGGAGGTGGAACTGGAGAAGCTGCTCTCAAACGCTCCTCAGAACAGGAAACCGCTGCTGGAGAAGGAGTATAGAGGGTTCAAGAACCTCTTCAGCAGATTCCTCGCTGAACGTAAGTCTTTAGTTCGCTGTAACAGCGTCCCGTTTGTGAAGGTAATAATTGCCTCCTGACGCTCTATAAATCATCTACTATAGATGGTAAAAGGCCTAAGTATGTAAGTAAATAAAAACGCAAAAGATACGCTAGAACATCGTACCTGCCTACCTTTAATAATAAAATCTTAAATCTCATCTAACTACCTAGTCATCATTATAAACAGTGACTAATATATTCGCCGAGCTAGTACAAAAACACTCAAAACTTAGGTACACTTCCTTCTACGTCATCCTAGAAGAAGATTTACCTGAATCAGTATCACGATGACTGGCAAATCTTACAATCATTTGTCACATTTATTTTTATTATCTTATCTATGATTTTGATTTATGATTATTTATATTTTTATCCTAAACTATCTATTGCAAGCTGACTTGGCTTATTTTCCGAAGATCGCAATGTCACATGACACTGCGAATCCCATAAGTACCTACATTTTTTCAGTAGCGTTTAGAGCTTTTGTTAGGCTAACCCCCGAATACTCAAACGCGACTCAAGAGTTGAGCACGTCTCAAGTCACGGTTTTTTGACAGTGTTTAATGAAAATCTGTCAAAAACTCGTCACTTGAGACGTGCTCAACTCTGAGATGCATTTGAGTATTCGGAGGTAAGTCACGTTGGCCTTGTACTACTTAGTCATGTATCAAGTTCTTACGAACCAGTGTGGGGAAATGATTAAAGTGCGCCTCAAAGAGGATCCTTTCGTGCATTTGATACATGTTTACGATCAGAAGTGACTGCAAGTTGTCTTATAGTGTCTTATGCGGGCGTGATAATAATGTATATGTATCACTATCACTACATAGTATAAAACAAAGTCGCTTCCCGCTGTCTGTCTGTTCCTATGTATGTTTAGATCTTTAAAACTACGCAACGGATTTTGATGCGGTTTTTTTAGTAGATAGAGTGATTCAAGAGGAAGATTTATATGTATAATACATGCATAATATAGTAGAGAAACACTGATAATTTTAGAGGTTTCTAATGTGATGTTGTAAATAAACACATTTTTTTGCGCTTGCATTGCAAACGCTGGCTGAACCCTACGAGATAGATCAAAATAATGTACTACAGTATTGTACACCTTAACCTTTTGAACGCCATGACACAAACGCGTTTCCGTGCCCTGTGCGCCACAGCAAAATTTCAACAAAAATACCTACGAAAAAACTAGTGTTGCCAAGAGTCCATAAATCGATAACACATCGTGACTTGTTTTTGTTGAATTTTATGAAATAAATTACTTCTTATAATCTTGGATGTTTTATTTCCCTTTCGTGTTATCTCCCACTCTTTTTTATTTACTTTAAATAGCATAAATAAACAAAATAATTCATAATAAAATAGTTGTAAAGCACAGCACTACTCTCCATCGTGATGACGTCACTGTCACGATTAGATGACTTTGGCGTACCTGGCCTAGTTTTTCAACTTTTTTAGGGATGTAACCGTGTCGCACACGTCGCGCCGGTCGCACGCTGTGCATCGATTTCGGAATCGATATCTGCCTATAGACAGAGTGATGCCGACGATGCCAAATGATTTTGAGAACCAATACCGATACTTTAAATAAAAAAAACTGTTTAACATACTAATATTATAAAGAGAAAAGATTTTTTGTTTGTAACGAATAGGCTCTGAAACCACTGGACCGATTTCAAAAATTCTTTCACCAAAAGAAAGGCACATTATCAGAGTCCAGTATAGGCTATAATATATTTTCAAAAAATTAGGGATCCGTAAGAAAATTGCAATATTGTAACCCAAGGTAGAAAATCCAAAATAGTTTTTGGCGTGCGGCTCCGAAACTACTGGACCTATTTCAAAAATTCTTTCACCAAAAGAAAGGCACATTATCAGAGTCCAGTATAGGCTATAATATATTTTCAAAAAATTTAGGACCCGTAACAAAATTGCAATATTGTAACCCAAGGTAGAAAATCCAAAATAGTTTTTGACGTGCGGCTCCGAAACTACTGGACCGATTTCAAAAATTCTTTCACCAATAGAAAGCTACATTATCAGGGTCCAGTAAAGGCTATATTATATTTTCAAAAAATTAGGGATCCGTAAGAAAATCGCAATATTGTAACCCAAGGTAGAAAATCTAAAATAGTTTTTGGCGTGCGGCTCCGAAACTACTGGACCTATCTCAAAAATTCTTTCACCAAAAGAAAGGTACATTATCAGGGTCCAGTATAGGCTATATTATATTTTCAAAAAATTAGGGACCCGTAACAAAATTGCAATATTGTAACCCAAGGTAGAAAATCCAAAATAGTTTTTGACGTGCGCTGCGAAAACTATTGAAACAGAGAACGAAATAATGTGCTACACGCGTACGAAGTCGCGGGCAACAGCTAGTCTATATATAAGGCCTTTTACCATCTATAGTAGATGATTTATACAGTGTCAGGAGGCAACTTTTGCCTTCATAAAACGGGACGCTGTAGTGCCCGGGACGAATTAAGATGGAGTAGGCTTGCCCAGCACCTATTCCATCCTCTCAGCTTAGTCGGCCTTGTCCACAGGAAAGACATGGTCAATACGTGCGGAGCTGACGAAGCCGCGGGTTTCCTCACGATATTTTCCTTCACCGTTTGAGAGTACCTACTGGTATAGCGCACATAAAGTATTCGCACAGAAAACTCCATTGGTACACGACCGGGTTTGAACCCACGACCTTAGGATCGGAAGGCGGGGTCACTACCAACTAGACCAACACTGCTCTCTAATAAATCTACACTAATATATACTATAACAGGCAGGTATGGACTTGTGTGGATGTTTGGCTGCATATCTAGGTAAATATGCACCCGGATATCTGCCTACGTTCATATTTTTATTTCATTTTTTTACTATTATTGTACTTCTTTCTTTGTCTTTCCTTTTATTGTTTCTATCATTCTGTCTGTGCTGTGTCTTGTGTGCCAAATAAATAATATATCTATCTATCTAATATTATAAAGAGGAAAGATTTTTTTTGTTTGTAACGAATAGGGTCCGAAACTACAGAACCTATTAAAAAAAATATATATCACCAGTAAATAGCTACATTATTACGGAATTAGCTGTTGCCCGCGACTTCATAGGCGTGTAGTACATTATTTTGTTCTATAATCAATAGTTTTCGCAGCGCACGCCAAAAACTATTTTGGATTTTCTACCTTGGGTTACAATAGTGCAATTTTCTTAGGGATCCCTAATTTTATGAAAATATATTATAGCCTATACTGGACCCTGATAATGTACCTTTCTTTTGGTAAAAGAATTTTTGAAATAGGTCCAGTAGTTTCGGAGCCGCACGCCAAAAACTATTTTGGATTTTCTACCTTGGGTTACAATATTGCAATTTTCTTACGGATCCCTAATTTTTTGAAAATATATTATAGCCTATACTGGACCCTGATAATGTAGCTTTCTTTTGGTGAAAGAATTTTTGAAATCGGTCCAGTAGTTTCGGAGCCGCACGTCAAAAACTGTTTTAGGTTTTCTACCTTGGGTTACAATATTGCAATTTTCTTACGGATCCCTAACTTTTTTGAAAATTTATTATAACCTATACTGGACCCTGATAATGTAGCTTTCTATTGGTGAAAGAATTTTTGAAATCGGTTCAGTAGTTTCGGAGCCACACGCCAAAAACTATTTTGGATTTTCTACCTTGGGTTACAATATTGCAATTTTCTTACGGATCCCTGATTTTTTGAAAATATTTTATAGCCTATACTGGACCCTGATAATGTACCTTTCTTTTGGTGAAAGAATTTTTGAAATCGGTCCAGTAGTTTCGGAGCCGCACGCCAAAAACTATTTTGGATTTTCTACCTTGGGTTACAATATTGCAATTTTCTTACGGATCCCTAACTTTTTTGAAAATTTATTATAACCTATACTGGACCCTGATAATGTAGCTTTCTATTGGTGAAAGAATTTTTGAAATAGGTCCAGTAGTTTCGGAGCCGCACGCCAAAAACTATTTTGGATTTTCTACCTTGGGTTACAATATTGCAATTTTCTTACGGATCCCTAATTTTTTGATAATATATTATAGCCTATACTGGACCCTGATAATGTACCTATCTTTTGGTGAAAAAAATTTTGAAATCGGTTCAGTAGTTTCGGAGCCGCACGCCAAAAACTATTTTGGATTTTCTACCTTGGGTTACAATATTGCAATTTTCTTACGGATCCCTGATTTTTTGAAAATATTTTATAGCCTATACTGGACCCTGATAATGTACCTTTCTTTTGGTGAAAGAATTTTTGAAATCGGTCCAGTAGTTTCGGAGCCGCACGCCAAAAACTATTTTGGATTTTCTACCTTGGGTTACAATATTGCAATTTTCTTACGGATCCCTAATTTTTTGAAAATATATTATAGCCTATACTGGACCCTGATAATGTAGCTTTCTTTTGGTGAAAGAATTTTTGAAATCGGTCCAGTAGTTTCGGAGCCGCACGTCAAAAACTGTTTTAGGTTTTCTACCTTGGGTTACAATATTGCAATTTTCTTACGGATCCCTAATTTTTTGAAAATTTATTATAACGTATACCGGAACCCTGATAATGTAGCTTTCTATTGGTAAAAGAATTTTTGAAATCGGTCCAGTAGTTTCGGAGCCTATTCGTTACAAACAAAAAATCTCTCGTATTTATAATATTAGTATAGATAACATAGTCCATAATTTATTTTCAAAAAATTAAGGATTAGTTAGTTTGACTCTGTAGCGGGAGTGGGTGTTACCGAGGTGCGGGAGGGCTTAGGTACGTCTAAATGGATAAGTACCTACATGTTTCAGGATTTTTTCAAAACAGCCCTTGAAAAAGGTGAAATGGGGTACCAAAGTATAAAAGTAATCTAACGCGTGCGAAGTCGCGGGCAACAGCTAGTTGTATAATAAAATCAACAATTATTGTACATTTCGCACTAAGTAATCACAATCAGTCTCAGAATATTATAAATCTTGGTCAGGTAAACTAAAAAGTTGTGAGCCGTCACGGGACGCCTGGCAGATGTGAAACATCGAAATTATGTAAAACATCTTAACAATCGCACTGCACTATTTTCTCGCTATTCGCCTATGACGTCATCAGTGTGTCGTCTATACTTGACCATGGCGTCCAGAGCACTGATTATCGGTGACGAGCTAGGGATGCGCCAGAGTTGAGTTATCAGATTTATTATGCGAAATTGATTTGATGCCATTTTTTAATTCATGGTAGCGGATGGTATAGTTTTATGTTTATTACGTTTTGTTTTATGCAAATATTCATTAATAAAGTTCAAATTCTTTACATACTAACTATAAAAATAAATAACACAACTTGAATTGTGAATTTGTGAATAGTTTTCGATAAATCTGTTCGTCCTTTACCACCTCACTAGCGTCAAGTATAGACGACTTTGGCGTGCTGGACACAGTATTTTTCTTGGATATGAGTCCATGTTTTTATTTCAATATTTCTCGATGCTAGTGGCTTTAGGAGACTTGTTAACTATACTCACATGTTGCTGGATTATTCTATTTTGAGGAATGACCGAATAAAATACCAGTAATCATTTTACAATGATTTTATTTCATATTTTGTGGGCCGGGTTTTTTGTCATGTATAGACGACGTTGGCGTACAGAAATCGGAAGTGCTTGTCGTCTATAGGTGACATTGGCGTCCAAAAGGTTAAAAAGGTCTACAAAAAAGTCCGCGATGGTGTATGTCTATCCTCGTGCGAAGCCGGGGCAGGTCGCTAGTGATTAATAAAATGATTCTATGCTAGTGTGGGATTTATTTATTTATTATTATTAAGGCACACAAAACAGAAAACAACCACATAATAAGCGAAGTACAAATAACACAATTTAAAACTAGATTGAATCCCAAAACATGTGTACACAGCATGACAATTAAAAAAAAAGCACAAAACAGTTCTGTGCAACATAAATACAAAAATATATAGTTAAAAAAAATTGGAATTTGGATTGGAACTTTTTAACTGATGGTTTTATGATTATTTTCTCCAGAGGGTCCATCGGTATCATGGGATAAGATCCAGCGGCTGCCGGAGGGCGCGGTGATAGACTACTCCTCGCTGGAGACGCCCACCACGGACGACGTGCATCGTATGCTGGACAAGCTGGTGGTGGTCAAACTCAACGGAGGCCTGGGCACCTCCATGGGCTGCAAGGGGCCCAAGAGTGTCATCCAAGTCAGGAACGAGCTCACTTTCTTGGATCTCACGGTGCAGCAGATTGAGGTTTGTACTTCTTCGGACTTATATAAGTTGACAAGACATAGACCATAGATATACATAGACATGCATTTTAGATTTTTACAGAATTCTACAATATAAGTAAAAATATAGGTAGACATTTACATAAAAAGAAATATATATATATATATTATTTAAGAGCTAGCTCTTGCCGGTGTAATGATGAAGTTTCCTCCATTTTTCTCTCTCTAATGCAGTTTCTTTTACTTCTACGACATGACAGCGACTTTCTTCTTTATCTGGCTGATATAACTAATTCTTGGTAAAAATTCTTAATAAAAAGAAAGTAAAACAATAATTATAATTATAGTACAAAATTGCCTGCACTACTTTATTACACTAGTGAAATGAATTTTTTTTCATCTACCCTCACACCCTTCTTATACCATAAGAGCATAGAAGCGCTCATGGCGTAGCTCGCTTAGACATTCTTGATTGATCGTTAATGTTAGCAACGTTGTGCGCGGTCACAATTGAGATGGGTGACCGCAAGTGACATTACGAGCTGAGCGCTTCCGTGCTTCGGAGGGTACGTAAAATTGTCGGTCCCGGCTTTTAAGTCGCTAAGCCATGACGGAGACCTTTAGGCGGCCTAAAAACACCGTCACATGAGTTGGCCACTAGCTCATACGAACTTACTTTTTACCATAAGAGCAACACAGCCTTGTCTCTTAGTCGACTTCTATAATATGCTAAAAGAAGGGGGAGAAAAGCACGCATTCAATGTTTTTTCTTTAATCCCAGTCCAGCAGAGAAGATATTTCCACCAATATTTATTAATTTAAAAATGCTGCTTTTCTTCTCGATCATGTTGTAAAAGGCGACCAAGGGTATATAATAGTATCTTCTCCAAAATGATGGACCACAATATGGGCGATGGGCTGATCACCTGTCACCATGGTTCACCATATCCATCTTGGGACTTTCAATCAAGAGTGACTGCAAATTGTCTTTCAATGTCTTATGTGGGCGTGATAATACATATGTATCACTATCACTACATAGTATAAAACAAAGGCGCTTCCCGCTGTCTGTCCCTATGTATGCTTAGATCTTTAAAACTACGCAACGGATTTTGATGCGGGTTTTTTTAGTAGATAGAGTGATTCAAGAGGAAAGTCTATATGTATAAAATACATGCATAATATAGAAGAGAAACACTGATAATTTTAGAGAAGTCGCTGCAAGTTTTCTTATGTTTACTTGTGGCTCTGCCCACCCCATTAGGGATACGGGGGCGTGATAATGTGTATTATTAATTTATTTCAGCATCTTAACAAAACGTACAAATGCAACGTGCCTTTGGTCCTCATGAACTCGTTCAACACCGACGAGGACACTCAGAAGGTGATCCGCAAGTACAAAGGTCTGAAGCTGGATATCCACACGTTCAATCAGTCCTGCTACCCTCGCATCAACCGGGAGAGTCTGCTGCCCGTCGCGCATGACCCCAACGTGCATGCCGATATCGAAGCGTGAGTATTAGGGAATGCAGAATCGGTTCTGTTTTAAAGAACCGGGATTTTTGGGACCTTCTGGCTAAAGAACCGGGATTCCCGGTACTTTCGATACTTTAAGTAAGCCTGTATAAGATAGTTGAGTTGAAAGTGTTGAAAGTTGTTGTTGGTGTGGATACTAACTGAGTATCCACACCAACAACCTTGTGGCCTTGTCCACGGTAAAGACATGGTCAATACGTGCGGAGCTGACTAAGCCGCGGGTTTCCTCATGATGTTGTCCTTCACCGTTTGAGTACTGGTATAGCGGCGTACATAAATTTTTCGCATAGAAAAATTCATTGGTACACGACCGGGTTTAAACCCACGACCTTAGGATCGGAAGGCGGGGTCACTACCAACTAGATCACCAGTGCTCTCAATATATGTATTATGTTATGTATGTATTTACAAAAAAAAGAGTATATAAGTATTGTATCAGCCATTTGGTGCCCATAGTACAAGCTTTGCTTAGTTTGGGGCTAGATGGCGCTGTGTCAAATGTCCACAAATATTTATTTATTTATTATTACAGTTGGTACCCGCCTGGTCACGGCGACTTCTACGAGTCGTTCTACAACTCTGGTCTGCTGCAGAAGTTCATCAAGGAGGGCCGGACGTACTGCTTCATCAGCAACATCGACAACCTCGGCGCCACCGTCGACCTCAACATCTTGAACCTGCTGCTGAACCCTGATCATCATGTGAGGATTCTTGTTTTGACATCCTTTGGACGAAGGATGAAAAAAACTAAGCCATTTTACCATCTATTAGTAGACGATTTATACAGCGTCAGGGGGCAACTTTTACCTTCACAAACGGGACGCTGTAGTGTCCGGGACGAATTAAGATTGGCTTGCCCAGCACCTATTCCATCCTCTCAGCTTAGTCGGCCTTGTCCACAGGAAAGACACGGTTAATACAATAAGCATTTATGTACGACTAGCAGCCGCCCGCGGCTTCGCTCACGCGGTACCCAGATAAAAAGTACCCTATGTCCCATTCCAGCACACGTAGGTACCTACTAAGCACAAAAAAGTCGAGCAGTTCAACTACTGCCCTGCTCTAAGACCACATAGTAACCCACCTGCAGTGTTAACAGTCCAAAATATTATCGCAACAATTTTTTTTAGACGCTAATGAATGTAGTGTAATTTGACATTGACAGTTCCTTTTCCATATGTTTTGTATCATCTATTACTAATCTGTGGTGTCATCGTTGTCATATGTCAAAATAAAAGTATTGTATTATTCATGAAAAACATACCAAAAATAAAGAATTTACAGGTAATTAATTATGACTTCAACTAAATGAGAAAAATCGTCTCTTTAATTTGATATAGGTTATGTGCGGTTTTAGACCAAAAATTGATTCCAGGTTTTCATCCCTTTTCACCCCTTTAGAGGTTGAATTTTGAAAAATCCCTTCTTAGTACACCCCTACTTACCAAGGTTTACCTACACTGAAAATTTCAAGTTTCTACGTCCAGCGGTTTAGGCTGTGCGTTGTCTGTCAGTCAGTCAGCCAGGACAAAGATTCTTATAATATAAGAAGATGGTACGGAAACCTTCGTATGCGAGGAATCCCAGTCCAGCAGAGAAGTCTACATAGAGACCGATGACCGGTTTCATGTTTGTAGAATGCATCGGAGTTCGTGATGGAGGTAACGGACAAGACGCGCGCCGACGTGAAGGGCGGCACGCTCATCCAGTACGAGGACAAGCTGCGGCTGCTGGAGATAGCGCAGGTGCCCAAGGAGCACGTCGACGACTTCAAGTCGGTCTCGCAGTTCAAGTTCTTCAACACCAACAACTTGTGGGCGAAGCTGGCCGCCATCCAGAGATTTGTCGACCAAGGTAGCTTTAGAGATTCTGTTTTTATAGTGTTATCCTCACAATTCCTACTGTTATCCTCGACGGTCTCGGTGGCGTAGCGGGCGATTGCTCGGCTGAGACGCAGAGGCGCGGGTTCGACTCCCGCTGCGGAAGAAATGTTTGCATGATCTGTAAATATTTCTTCCGGGTCTGGGTGTTGTGGTAGCATGGTACTCGTAGTTTCTGATACCCACGACACAGGGAATCCTAGTGTGGGGTCAGGACTAGTGACTGTTGGGTGTTATTTTTTTTTAATTACTACCCCTCACCTCATATTTACCTCATCCTCATCTCTCACTTAAATCGTTTTGGTTTTGGCATATTTGTTTACCATCCGAAGTCAAATCTCATTCACTCCAGGGCTCAGACAAAAAAAAAAGACGCCGCGCCGCGAACAACAAAAGTGAAGCCACCTTTTTATCTATGCGCGTGTCGTTGAGGTTTTGTGTTCCAAGTAACCTAAAATTCATAGTATAATAATTAAGAAACGATGTTATTTGAAGTATTTACAAATGAAAAGTGATTCTGTGAGACTTTTTATGTGATTTGCTGCTGTTTTTACAAGTTTTCACTACACAGGAAGGCATAATTCGGTGACTACAGAAGACTCAACGCCGTCACTACACCCGAATGTAGTACTACCTAGGTACTACTTGCGGGATTTTACTACAATTTTAAATTTTAAGTTCACTAGACGACGACTCGTGAGCTCGTGACGTACTAAGAGCGATGAGCACGCTTTTAGCGTAGATGTGTGCGTGAGCGGATATGTTTACTTGCAGGAGCACGGTTTTGTGTGGCTTCACTTTTGGTGTTCACGGCGCGGCGTCTTTCTTTTTTTTTTGATTCCACCCTTAGCTCATGCCGTTTCTCACGATCCTGCGCCATTTTACCGACAAACGTATCCCATTCATAATATTAAAGTTGTCCCTCCCAGGGTCCCTGAACATGGAGATAATAGTGAACAACAAGACCTTATCGGATGGTCTGAACGTGATCCAGCTGGAGACGGCGGTGGGCGCGGCCATGAAGTGCTTCGAGGGCGGCATCGGAGTCAACGTGCCGCGCAGCCGCTTCCTGCCTGTCAAGAAGACATCAGACCTTCTGCTTGTCATGTCCAACCTCTACAGGTAAACAGACAACAGACTATACCGACATAAGTTTGACGACCTCGGTGGCGTGGCGGGCGAGTGCTCGGCTGAGGCGCAAGAGGCGCTGGTACGATTCCCGCTACTAATATTTATGGACATTTCACACAGCGCCATCTAGCCCCAAACGAAGCAAAGCTTGTACTATGGGCACCTGATGGCTGTTACAATACTTATAGACTTTTTTGTAAATGCCTACAACACCCAGACCCGGAAGAAATATTTGAACACAACATTGCAAACGTTTCTTGAACGCGCACCTCTTGCGTCTCAGCCGAACACTCGCCCGCCACGCCACCGAGGTGGTCAATATACTGGGGGTGTATTTGAATCAGATATCTTTATATATCGCATATTCCTTATTATTTCAACTTCACGGCTGGACTGGGAGTAAAGAAAAAACATAGAATGCGTCCAGCTGCTTCTCTCCCCGATCATGACGTAAAAGTCGACTAAGGGATAGTATCCTCCAACATATTGAGATACAATAAGCAAGTATTCCCAAGGAGGGTTGACGTCAGGCAGGCGGCCGGTCATAAAACACCTTAGCCAAAACTCTTACAGCATGGTCCAAGGATCATGCTGTGCCGACCCCACATAGAGTGGGATAAGGGCAGGAAGATGATGATTCCTTATTGTTTTAGCTTGTCCCACGGCTCGCTGGTGATGTCTGAGCAGCGCATGTTTCCGTCGACGCCGCTGGTGAAGCTCGGGGACAACCACTTCGCCATCGTCAAGGAGTACTTGAACAGGTAAACTCTTACACCCTACAAACATCTACTAGTCCTGGCTGCAAGTTTTCTCATGATTACTTGTTGCTCTGCCCACCCCATTACGGATGACTAACTAACTAAGGCCTTTTACCATCTATAGTAGATGATTTATACAGCGTCAGGAGGCAACTTTTACCTTCACAAACGGGACGCTGTAGTGCCCGGGACGAATTAAGATGGAGTAGGCTTGCCCAGCACTTATTCCATCCTCTCAGCGTAGTCGGCCTTGTCCTCAGGAAAGACATGGTTAATACGTGCGAAGCTGACTAAGCCGCGGGTTTCCTCACGATGTTTTCCTTCGCCGTTTGAGAGTACTGGGATAGCGCACATAAATTTTTCGCACAGAAAAATCCATTGGTGCACGACCGGATTTGAACCCACGTCCTTAGGATCGGAAGGCGGGGTCACTAACAACTGGACCACCAGTGCATCATTAGGGATACAGGCGTGATAATTGTATGGTATTCTTTAGTAATATTTCTTTCTAGATTTGCGACAATTCCTGATCTGATCGAGCTGGACCATCTGACGGTATCGGGAGACGTTACCTTCGGCAGAGGAGTCACCTTGAAGGTACATCTTATTATTATTTATTACTAGCTGCCGCCCGCGGCTTAGCTCGCGTGGTATCCGGATAAAAAATAGCCTATATGTTAATCCAGTACATGTACTATGTATATTCCAAGTTTCATTCAAATCCATTCAGCCGTTTAGGCGTGATTGAGGTACAAACATCCAAACATCCAAACTCACAAACTTTCGCATTTATAATATCCAAGTTTCATTCAAATCCGTTCAGCCGTTTAGGCGTGATTGAGGCACAAACATCCAAACTCACAAACTTTCCCATTTATAATATCGACACGTCCTACGTTAAACTAAGTATCTGCAAAAAGCAAATTTTACAGGAGAGCGGTTTTAAGTTTTCAATTTCTTTATTTCGTTATTACCTACTCAGTCTTGCGCAGATCTATAGCTTTAAAAATTGGCAAAAGGCTTTTGTTTTGATAGCAGTTTATATTAATGTGATTTTTTTTCTTCTAAACCCTCTCGTTTTCGGTGCGTTTTGAACCATCAATGCAGATAAATACTTATACGTTTGAGAAAAAAGTGTGTTGTGATAGGAAAAAAAAATTAAAAAAATCGTATTGTAGATCTGGGTACGTAGAGCTCAAAAATGCCATAAAAACACTTTGGTGTATCAGGCACATACACTGGTCTACGTAGGACGTGTCGATATAAGTAAGACTAGCTGCCGCCCGCGGCTAAGCTCGCGTGGTACCCGGATAAAAAATTGCCTATATGTCCAGCACATGTACTATGTATATTCCTAGTTTCATTCAAACCCGTTCAGCGGTTACGGTGTGATTGAGGCACAAACATACATCGTCACATCCACACATGCTCACAAACTTTCGCATTTATAATATTAGTAGGATTCATAATATAGTGAAATTATAAGTATGTATTATAAAAGAGTATATAGCATTGTAAGTATTCAATAGTCATCTGGTTCTCATAGTACAAGCTTTGCTTAGTTTGGGGCTAGATGGCGCTGTGTAAAAATGACCAAGAATATTTATTTATTTACTAGCTGCCGCCCGCGGCTTCGCTCGCGTGGTACCCAGATAAAAAATAGCCTATATGTTAATCCAGTATATGTACTATGTATATTCCAAGTTTCGTTCAGATCCGTTCAGCTGTTTAGGCGTGATTGAGGCACAAACATCCAAACATCCAAACATCGTCACAAACTTTCGTACTAGATGGCAGCACAGGTAAAATTAGTACGCGCTATCGTTGCGTTTTGAGCTTTACGCCGGTAATTTCAAGCAAACTAAGACTTTTCAATTTTATAATATAAGTAAGAAGTAAGATTATTCAAATGACTGAATCATCTTAAAAATAGCATTGAATCTGAATCCAAAAGTCACAGATTTTGAAGTTAAAAAAAAATACAAACTTCATATCAAATTGTAATGATTATTTTTAACCGCTGAGGTAAAAGGCTATTTATTGGTACTCAAAACTAAACTTTAATTCCAGGGCACAGTGATCATAATCGCGAATCACGGCGACCGGATCGACATTCCGTCGGGCGCGGTTCTTGAAAACAAGATCGTATCAGGAAACCTGCGTATATTGGACCATTAACAACCTTATTTTGTACGTAGTAAAGTTCAATTTCGCACATTATAGTCGCCTGCAATAAGAAGTCATTTCATAACTTTCAAAATGGTTCCACAGATAACAGAAATAAAAATGGAACGTAAAGTAAAGAAAAATACAATTTGATGGAACCATGATCAATTTCATGATTTTTGTGGTGTATTTCTTTATTATACACTAATTTTCAAAGTTTTTTTACCGCACATCTAACTATTTAGTTGTTTCTTTTTAAATATATACTGAGCTAAGTTAAATTCGTACTGTGAAATTTTGCATACTTTTTGAAGTAACTTTATATCAAAAGATAATGTTTTTTCATGATATGTTTTGTATGTTCGAATTAATTCAACATTCTAACGTAAAGTAAAAAGTACAGTAAATTAAGCTTTATTTACATGGATTTAGGTGTAAAATTGCGTAGCAAGCTTTAGTAAGTGTGAGTGAGATAGAGGTAGCAATAATGCAAGAGTGAAATAGCAAATCTTACTATGTAAGTAGGTGCAATAGATGAAATGTAAATAAAAATCAAAGAAATTGTTTTTTCGAGATTTTATATAACTTTAATTAGTTTTCTTGTAGATATGTTGGGTATTTACATTTTTATATTAGTCCTGGTGTTTTTTCCGGCGAAAATTATTTATATTTTTATACATAAGTCTTTACCAAAAAAAAATATATATACTTTGTTTAGTTTGTTGTTAAAATAATGCTATATATATGTTCATCACATACATATACAGTAATTAAGTTGTTTTCCTAATAGTATTAGTTTTGTATACTATATTATAAAGGGTTTGTAGTTAGAAGTAAGTACAGCAAAGATTAAGTGCCATTTGGAAAAAGTTAATAAAAATACGTAAACTGTCGCTTGGTATTTATTTATTACGATTTATTTTCAGTATCTCAATTGAATTCTACCCTCAAAGTAGTGAAAATATAAAGTCTAATGTGATCGACGAAAGATAATTCTTATGTTCTACAGTAATATTACTGAGAAAAAATTAACCTTTATACATTTACTAGCTGCCGCCCGCGGCTTCACTCGCGTGGTACCCGGATGAAAATAACCTATGAATATGTTAATCCAGCACATGTACTACGTATATCCTAAGTTTGATTCAAATCCGTTCAGTCGTTTAGGCGTGATTGAGGCACAAATATCCTCACAAACTTTCAAATTTATAATATAATAGGAAATAGGATTAGGTAGGTACTGTCAAATTATTGTCCGTACGGGCGGATAATATTAATACCGCGAGGGTACCCGCCGCCGCTTGACAGATGTGCCCTAAATTGCGTTCGCAGCGGACCAATAGATGTCGCTAGCCGTGATCAACTTCGACTTCCTACGCTGCGCTGCTGCTCTACAATCCTAGTGTACTTAGTTCCTGCTATCCCCGCTAGATGGCACAATAAGTCTAAATTACTTAACCCTAAAATTAACTACAAATTCTGTCGAAGGCTCGATCTTCGTCCTCGTGGCGCTGGCGTAGACAGCGTCAACAGTCTCCTTGTGGAACACGCAGTGGTAGCCTTCAATGTAACACATGTTCGATCTGTAATGAAGTGCTGAAGCTGCAGTGTACGTAGTTCCTGCTATCGCCGCTAGATGGCGCCACAGGTTTTACTACAACTATAGTTCCGTCGAGGGCTCCATCTGTGCTGTGGTGGTGCTGGCGTAGAGACTGACGGCGGCCGAGCCCGCGGCCAGCGCCGCGCTGACCGCGCACAACGCCCACAGAGATTCCCTATGGAACACGCAGTGGTAGCCGTCAAGGAATGCACACGTTAGATCTGCAAACAAAGTTAAAATTGTTCAAGAACGCCTGTCACTTTTCGCGAATATGTTTTGCTGTGCCTGTATTCAAAATTTCTTTCAAGTTTAATATAAACAGTAGGATGGAGATAAGGTCTCAAAGACACCGACGACCTAGGTGGCGTGGAGTGCTCGGCTGAGACGCAAGAGGTGCGGGTTCGATTCTTGCTACGGGAGAAATGTTTGTATGTTCTGTAAACATTTCTTCCGGGTCTGGGTGTTTTTAATATTTTTTATTATAACGTATGTATTTACAAAAAACAAAGTATAATATTCTGTCAGCCATCTGGTGCCCATAGTACAAGCTTTGCTTAGTTTGGGGCTAGATGGCACTGTGTGAAATTTCCACAAATATTTGAAACTGGTCTTCATGAGGAATAAAGGAGAGCATCTGAGGGTGCTCACAGCTGATGAGTAAGTACAGCAGGTGCCCCAGCATGTGGGCCAGCAGCGCCACCACAGCGGAGGACACGCCCATCGCCAGCGGCTTGTCCGCGCGACGCACACAGCGGAGGACCACCATGCCCTGCATCAGGAACGATGCCCCTGGAATAAACTCAATTAGATAACTACATAGGTAGGTACTAGGTAGGTAGGTAAAGCACTTTCTACGTTAATTGCTGTTTTAATCAAGTTTCATTGACTTCGTTCATTTTCATTAACTGGCTTTCACAAATAAAGGTTTATAATTTTTTATTAATACTTTATTGCTGAACACAAACATTTTACAAAAAGAGGGCTTAATGCCTAGGTATTTTCTATCAGCCAACCAATGAGGCGGTAAACAGCTGTTGCCGTGCGACATAAAAAATATTAAAATTACTTATGTCTAAAAATATAGTTACATAGATAATATAAAATATTATAAATCAAAAAACTTAAAATTAAAAAAAAAATGTTATGTAGCGCTATAACTTTCTTGGGTAAAAAGCTCTTTTTGTAAGTCTCGTAAAAGTCTCTGTTGAGTCAACCTTTTTCATTTCGAGAGGCAATTTGTTCTATTGCCTGACTATTACAGAGAAAGAATGCCACGGAAAGGAGTGCTCTGTTCAGGGATATGACGGCCTAGGTGGCGTGGCGGGCGATTGCTCGGCAGAGACGCAACAGGCGCGGGCTCGATTCCCGCTGCGGAATAAATGTTTGAATGATCTATACGTAAATATTTCTTCCGGGTCTGGATGTTGTGGTACCATGGTACTCGTAGCTTCTGAAACCCACGACACAGGGAATCCTAGTGTGGGGTCAGGACTATGTATGTGACTGTTAGGCGTTATTTGTTTATAAGTAGTTTAGTACATTACTCACCAGCCACGGCCAGCATGATCGTGAAGAGCAGCTGGTAGGCGCCGAAGGCGGTTCGGCAGCCGCTCACCGAACAGGCGCCGCGCACCGCACGCTCCATACCGCACGTGCAATTACCGAACACTCTGGACACACATCATCATCCTCAAACTCAGCTAATAATATTGTTCAATTATCAACATTATCATCTTCCTGCCCTTATCCCACTCTATGTGGGCTCGGCATAATCCTTGGATCACGCTGTAAACGTTTTGGTTAAGGTGTTTTATGACCGGCCGCCTGCCTGACGTCAACCCTCCTTGGGAATACTTGCTTATTGTATCTCAACATGTTGAAGAGGATATTATCCCTTAGGCGGAGAAGTTAGGTACTTAGTAATAATACTGTTCAATAGGTACCAACATAAAAGTAGGTTGCAGATTATATGGCTTGACCACCATCGAGCATTTAACTGAATGCTCGATGTTGACCACACAACATGAAACTTCAGTGAAATATTTTGTCACTGAGGAGTGAATGGTCAATTTTGTTTGCTTTGAAACTTTGTGAGCGCCATCTAATATTCCCAGAATTTGCTTACAGAAATCCGTTGAGGTTCTCCACTTCGCTGCAGCCAGCGTTGCAGGGCGAGAAGAACGTGTTCTGGGTTTCCACTCCGCACACAGGGCTGAACCCGTAAACCGTGGAGTCACATCTGGAACATGGTAACAATTTGAAAACTGGAAAAAGCTGTATTTTGGCCGTGGTTCCTTAAAAGAGCGCCCTGTTGGTACAGAGTTACGGCTGCCTAACCTTCGTTGCGTGTAATAACTATCATTCTTTTTGCAGTAAGCACTTACTTTAGTCTCAAAGAATAAATAAGTACATACATAAAATCACGCCTGTTTCTCATAGGGGTATGCAGAGATCACGGATCGCCATTTGCTACGGTCCCGACATATTTTCGCTTCCTTCACTCTCATTACATTTCTCATGTTTGCTCGTCGGTTTAGGGTACTCTTGACCTAGCCCTTTTCCAAAACGTCGCCGATTTGGTCGATCGATTTACATTTGATTTTTAATTTTGAAATATCTATTCTATATGCTGAATCTTTACCCGCAAGACTGACTGCAGCCTGGGCGCGGGATCCCCAGCCCCTGGATGTCTTCCAGGTCGCAGTGGAGCGCGGCCAGCACGGCCAGCACGACGGCCAGCAGCGCAGCCACGACGCCGCCGACTCGCGCCGCTGTGTTCGCTTTCACGCCGTCAGCGCGCCGCTGTGAGAACCTTATGCGGAAGATCTGGAAAAACAGTTATTTTAGGCATGGTCCTTAGATTGGTGTAAAAAAGCAAAAAGGCTGCCTAACCAATGTACAAATGTAGGCCTGTCGCGAACGAATGTAGACGACATCGCCATAAAGCCACACTAAAGCCTTTTACCATCTATAGTAGATGATTTATACAGCGTCAGGAGGCAACTTTTACCTTCACAGACGGGACGCTGTAGTGCCTGGGACGAATTAAGATGGAGTAGGCTTGCCCAGCACCTATTCCATCCTCTCAGCTTAGTCAGCCTTGTCCACAGGAAAGACATGGTCAATACGTGCGTAGCTGACTAAGCCGCGGGATTCCTCACGATGTTTTCCTTCACCGTTTGAGAGTACTGGTATAGCGCACATTTTTTCGCACAAAAAAACCCATTGGTATACGACCGGGTTTAAACCCACGACCTTAGGATCGGAAGGCGGGGTCACTACCAACTAGACCACCAGTGCTCTCGGCCACAATTGCTGTAATAATCCTGACATAACGGAGAATCACGGTTAATACTGTGTTGGTAAGCTTTTCGACTCAGGGCCAGAAAGGCTATGTGAAAATGGAAAGTTTAATCTTACCATAACAAAGAATACGATGACCAGAGATTGAAATATGCCGGAGACTATCCTTGAGGTCTGCGGATCATGGCGGTACGCCTCTATGTGAAATCTGGCCTGGAAAGGAAAGCAACCAATAATTCATTTATTAAAGAAATGCGAGTGGTTTGATTCTGCGTGGAAAGAAACGTTTAATGCAAATATTTCTTCCGTTGTGGTATCTACCATGATATTCATAGTTACAGATATCCAAAACGCAGGAAATCCTAGTATGGGATCAGGACTATAGTATGTGACTGTTGGATGTTTCATGTAACTCGTATTGTGCCATGATCACCTGAACATAAGCGCGGTCGTAGTGGACGAAGCCGAAGACTGCCGCGGTCAGCATGGACAGCGCTAAGATCTGCAGCATCAGTGGCTTGTTGTGTGTAAATTTTCTCAATGACTTGGTGAAACCTGTCGAAGAAAGTCAAAATAACTGTATCAAAAACTTTTAAATAATTTAAATCTAGCCTACGAAAACTGTGCAAAGGTCGATTAAACAAATCTACGCAGGTAGAGGATGAGGGCAGTACCGTCGATCAAGAAAGGCCGAGTTCTGATGGTCCATAAGATGTTTTAAACGTAGTAGGTGGAATGGTTTTGATCGATCTTGATTTCTACTGTCCTGAGTGGCAGATTTACCAGCAGGCTAAGTAGGCTTGAGCCTAGGGCGGCAGATTTTGGGGGCAGCAAATTTGAGAACCGATATTTTTTTTAGCTGTTGTGATTTCTCAAGACATCTTTCCGATGACTTTTCCCCTCTTTTCCCTCTTCCCTTTCATTTATTGACATTCAACGGTACCGTAAACTTCTATATTCTGTGGTAAAACACCCAGTTCACGGTCCCAATCTCACTTTGCCCACACTTTCTATGAGAGAGATGAGAGCGAAATTGCGAAAAATATAATTTCACACTCTTTATTCACGCACTCATACAAGTCCGATCTGAATAAAGCTAAAAAATACTCAAATACTTTTCAGATTGAAAACTAGATACCATCGACGACGTTGAATATTCGTACGTGTGAGTTCATTTTGAATCTCGTTGTTATTTTTTTAATTTGTTATGACATGGAAATTACAAATAGCTAACTAAGGCCTTTTACCATCTATAGTAGATGATTTATACGGCGTCAGGAGGCAACTTTTACCTTCACAAACGGGACGCTGTAGTGCCCGGGACGAATTAAGATGGAGTAGGCTTGCCCAGCACCTATTCCACCCTCTCAGCTTAGTCGCCCTTGTCCACAGGAGAGACATGGTCAATACGTGTGGAGCTGACTAAGCCGCGGGTTTCCTCACGATGTTTTCCTTCACCGTTTGAGAGTGCTGGTATAGCGCACATAAATTTTTCGCACAGAAAATTCTGTTGGTACACGACCGGATTTGAACCTACTACCTTAGGATCGGAAGGCGGGGTCACAACTAACTAGACCACCAGTGCTCGCCACAAATAGCATAATTATCAATATTGAGTAGGTATATTCAATATGATGGTGCGTGATACAACGATAGCCTTTATCTTCAGCCGAAAAATGGGTTTTCCCTGAACGCGGTGTTTCTTTAAAGCTACAATGTTATCAATGTTGCACGTGAATCGATCATATTATCGATAATTTTGCCAACAAAAAATCGCTCTAAAAGGTATTGTAAGAAAATTTAATAAGATGATTGAAATTATTATTTTTAACTGTTTGTAAGAGTTATAAAGATTATATATTTAACTACGTTTACCGAATGTACATTCAGTCAAAAAAGTATCGGGAATGGATGATTTGTTTATGGTTCCAAATTAATTTTTTTGTTTTTTTTTGTTGTTGTTAGATTGGCACAACTGTTTTCCATTTTGGCGCGAAGTTTGAGTTGCATCTGTTATTTAGATTAAATACAGTGCTGTTTTTAGTTATATCATATCTAGTGTGTATTGCGATTTTCATAATGGATAAAAACATCGAACAAAGAGTTTGTCTTAAATTTTGCATTGCTAATGGAATTTCGTGTTCGGAGTCACTGAAAATGTTACAGAAGGCTTACGGTGAATCGACTTTATCAAAAACACGTGCTTATGAGTGGTACAAAGCGTTCAAAAGTGGTCGAGATGTGATGGAAGATTTGCCTCGCTCTGGTAGGCCATCAACGTCTGAAACTGAAGTCAACATCGCAAAAGTGAAGGAAATAGTGACTGAAAATCCTCATTCAAATTTAAGAGAGATAGCCGCCGAACTTTCGGTGTCTCACGAGTCGATCCGTACCATTTTAAATAATCACTTGGGTATGAAACATGTTGCCGCTCGGCTAGTCCCAAAAGACCTGAATTTTCTCCAAAAACTCAACCGCATAAGAGTCGCTGAGGACATGCTAGAACGAGTCAATTCCGACCCAACATTCATGAAACGCATTGTTACTGGTGACGAGACGTGGGTTTACGAGTTTGACATGCAAACTAGTCAACAAGCTTCGGAGTGGCGCCTTCCAACTGAACCGAAACCGAAAAAACCACGCCAAAGTCGATCAAAAGTCAAAGTCATGTTGACTGTTTTCTTTGACTATCGCGGTGTTGTGCACTCCGACAAGAATTCCGAGTGCACAACACCGTTGAGCGTTATGCGGCGTTTAAGAGAGCAAATTCGACGAAAAAGGATAGATTTGTGGAAAGGAAATTCTTGGATTTTGCACCATGATAATGCGCCTTCGCACAAGGCCATCATTGTGAACGAATTTTTGACCAAAAACTCAACAAATACCATCGAGCAACCACCTTATTCACCAGATATGGCTCCAGCCGACTTCTTTCTTTTTCCTGAACTGAAATTACCACTTCGTGGTTCCCGTTTTCATTCGAAAGAAGACATAAAAGAGAATTCGCGGCGAGAACTGAACTCAATTCCAGAAAAAGCGTTTAAAAAATGTTTTGATGATTGGATTATTCGTTGGCGTACCTAAGTGTATCGTTTCTGAAGGAGCATACTTTGAAGGTGATAAAATAAATTTCGATAAATAACTAACATGTTGTGTATTATTGAACTTTTCCCGGTACTTTCTTGACAGAGTAGTATATTATTGCGTGAGTGGCATACCCCGCCTTCATAGCCGTACATCATTGAGCTATGATTACCTCAGATATACCCAAAAACTATTTCTTGTGCAATTTGAAGCGAATTGTTGTATTGTAAAGATAATCTAGGAACTGTCAATTTACAATTTTAGAGGTAAGCGCGGCAAAAATTTCAATAGCCTATACTTGGGAAATGTGTAAATCCGCCACTGGAGACACTTTCCAGACCCTTCAATTAATATTTATATCTCCAGTCCAGATGAGATAAGAAGGAACAGATTACAAAAAACTTTCTTATGTCTACGTTGATCGACTACACTCACCTACATGTCTTTCGTGTATATCAGGAAAGTCCTTCATCTGCCGCGGGAACAGCGTGAAGAGGATGGCAAACATCAGCGTCAGTGATGCTATGGAAAGCTGGCTCACCCACCAGTCGGAGGTGAGCGAGTTGGGCTGAAGCCAACCCTGTCCGCTGAGCCCCAGGGACTGTTGGATTGAGACGAGGATACCTGGCGAAAAAACCATTGCTAATAGCAAGCAAGTTCGTATGAGCTAGTGGCCAACTCTTGTGACGGAGTTTTTAGGCCGCCTAAAGGCCTCCGTCATGGCTTAACGACTTAAAAGCCGGGACCGACAATTTAACGTGCCCTCCGAAGCACGGAAGCGCTCAGCTCTTAATGCCACTTGCAGTCACCCATTCCATTTGTGACCGCGCACAACGTTGCTTGACTTCAACGATCAATAAAGAACGTCTAAGCAAACTACGCCACGAGCGCTTCATTGATATTGCTAATGAGTTCATGGATATTACAAGAGCAGTGTTGTTTTGACGACCTCTGTGGCGAGGCGGGCGAGTGCTCGGCTGAGACGCAAGAGGCGCGGGTTCGATTCCCGCTGCGGGAGAAATGTTTGCATGCTCTGCAAATATTTCTTCCGTTTCTGGGTGTTGTAGTATCATGTGTTATAAGTATGTATTTACAAAAAAAAGTATATTAGTATTGTATCAGCCATCTGGTTCCCATAATACAAGCTTTGCTTAGTTTGGGGCTAGATGGTGCTGTGTGATACTTTATGTCTTCAAATATTTATTATTATTTATTTATTAGTGTTAGGGAAGAATGTCATAAATCGTCTCGTGATAGGTAACTCTAGACTAGAGCGCGGTTATATTAAAAACCCATATACTGAATCCATAAAACGCCATATACTGAACGTTTGACACATTTTAATATGATTACACTAAGAAATCGTCGTAGGATACTTGATTTAAGTTTCCTACATAAAATTATAAGCGGTCAAACTGGTTATTGTAGCTTGATTAACCGTATATATCTGTCAGTGCCTTACAACTACCCTAGAAAACTTATTAGAAACATATTTAATACTCCTTTCTCACATACTAACCTCGGTCTCAACTCTCCTCTTACTCGAATTTGTAAAGAATATAACTTAATTTCTCAAAAAGTGGTAGATTTGGATCTGTTTGGTGACTCATTAAATATTTTCAAAAGAAAATTGTTTAAACTCTTTTTGGCGGGTCACATAAACCAGTCTGAGTCTGGTGTGTAATTTATATTACCTATGTTTTGTTATAATTTTCCATATAGTTTGTTATTATTATTATTTTGTAGTTTCCTTTGATTGTTAAGTTAGAATTGTTTTTTTTTTGTTATATTATATTATGTATGGGTATATATTTCCTTCTACTAGCTGTTGTCTGCCAATGCTGTGCATGCCTATAATTGGAGCACATTCTATAGTACTATTTTTTATTGTAAACATCCTTACCAGTTTTTTATTATGTGTTCTGTTGGCGTTGCCTAATAAATAAATAAATAAAAAAAAACAGAAGTTCAAAGTTTGAATACAGAACATTATGATGACTTAGGTGCTGGCTGAGGCACCAGAGGTGCAAGCTCGATTCTCAGAAGAAGAATCTTTATAGGTTATTTAGTTAGGTTTATGGTTAACTAGCTGCCGCCCGCGGCTTCGCTCGCGTGGTATTCGGATAAAAAATAGCCTATATGTTAATCCAGTACATATACTATGTATATTCCAAGTTTCATTCAAATCCGTTCAGCCGTTTAGGCGTGATTGAGGCACAAACATCCAAACATCCAAACTCACAAACTTTCGCATTTATAATATAAGTAAGAAAGATTGAGCACCATAATTATTTACTGCCAAAAGCTGGCGAGGTTTGAAATTATTTATTGAAGAATTTCAAATCTCTGAAACCAAGTTACCGTAGAAGTAGGGTCCATTATCCGGCCGGTGGTCGTCTAAGAAGGTGAGGCCGTGCGCCCACACGCTGGTCTTGGCGAGAGTGCAAAGCGTAACACACGTCACCAGCAATGCGGCGCGTATTGGGGCCGCCGCTGATGTGGTAGACCGGGAGAAGACATTGCCACCGCATAATTCTGGAAAAAGACATTACTGCTCTTGTCACTAGAACCAGTGCGGTGAAAGGATTTTAAAGAGCGTCTCATTGGCTCCTTTCGTAAATAAAAAAGAGAAAATCAATATTTATCACGTATTTGTGTCATACTACCTACACTAACTTGTGTGTTGGGACTACACACGGGAAAAAGTTGTCTGGAAGAAATTGCTTATAGCAATAAGACCGCCGCTAATGTATATCTGTTTTTGTTTATTTTAATACCTAAGTTTTTTCTTTTTTTGTTTTCGTTTTATTGTTATCTTACTTTATATTATAAATGCGAAAGTTTGTGAGTTTGGATATTTGGATGTATGTGCCTCAATCACGCCAAAACACGCCACGCCACGGATTTGAATGAAACTTGGAATATACTATACATAGTAAATGTACTGGATTAACATATAGGCTATTTTTTATCCGGGTACCACGCGAGCGAAGCCGCGGGCGGCAGCTAGTACATAATAAAGAATTAGGTAATCTATCTATCTACTTTTCTGTAAAATTTACTTTACGTAAAATTAACGGATTTTCAATAGTCTTACCAACGTTAGGAAACCTGGTGTCCGGGAACGGTACAGACAGCACTAGGAGCCCTGAGGCCGCAGCCAGGGCCAGGGTGGTAGACAACGCGAGGTTACGCCTGTTCCGACCCCACCACGCTATGTAGGGAGCCAGCAGGAACTCCGCTCCAGCCGACCCAATCATCACCCAGTCTGAAATATACAGTAATTGTCGCTGCCATAATTCTGTGACATGTTCTCAATAGGCGAGCGTACATGATGAGATACAATAAGCAAGTATTCCCAAGGAGGGTTGACGTCAGGCAGGCGGCCGGTCATAAAACACCTTAGCCAAAACTCTTAAAGCATGATCCAAGGAACATGCTGTGCCGACCCCACATAGAGTGGGATTAGGGCAGGAAGATGATGTTCTGAATACGCGTGCGTGGTCAAGGGAAAACCATCATGACTGTTTGTGCGCTTCTACGCATTCACACTTCATCTTATAACCATACTCTTCCTATTCAGGACCACCAGAGTCAACCAGGTGTGGGAGTTTGTATGTTTCAC
Organism: Scotopteryx bipunctaria; assembly: GCA_949320045.1. NCBI lineage: Eukaryota > Metazoa > Arthropoda > Insecta > Lepidoptera > Geometridae > Scotopteryx > Scotopteryx bipunctaria. Next base: position 1,010,299 of record OX439459.1, on the reverse strand, counting down.
GTAAAAGCCTATCACAAAGGCTCCACCGATATAGATAACACTGGTTTATCGGATAAAAACGTTTTATACACGATTTTTTCAGGTCAAGATAAGCACATTAAAAGTTTTATTCAAATTCGTTCAGCCGTGATTGAGCAGAAAACATCCTTACAAACGGATAAACTAAGGCATTTTACTATCTATTAGTAGATGATTTATACAGCGTCAGGAGGCAACTTTTACCACCTGATATGGGCGATGGGCTGATCACCTGTCACTATGGTTCACCATTTCCATCTTAGGATTTTGAATCAGAAGTGGCTGCAAGTTTTCTTATGTTTACTTGTGGCTCTGCCTACCCCATTAGGGATATGGGCGTGATAATATGTAGGTATGTATGTATGTTAATTGAGCTACCTTCGACAGGTCCTGAAGTCATGGTGGCTCCATAGTTTCTTCTAAGGAGCAGCAGCGCGTTGGTCTGCAGCAGGATGACGATCAGCAGTGAGCCCTGCAGGAACAGGTCAAATCGCGCCAGCGTCAGGACGTGTGTGCGGAGGAAGTTCCATCCTTTGTGCAGCACTGGAAGACAACAACTTGTATCTCCTACGGTAGGACTTATCTTATAGATAGATAGATAGATAGATAACACTTTATTGCTTACCACACATTTAACTTACAAAAAAGACAAAAAAAAAGTTATAGTTAAAAAAGTTAAAGTCTTATAGTACTTAGGTAGGCACCTAAGGCTGCTTTCAATCTAATTGAGAGGTACTTACTTAGTTTATCAGAATAAGTACTTAGAATAAGTGCCCTCCAAAGCACGGAAGCGCTCAGCTCGTAATGCCACTTGCGGTCACCCGTCCAAATTGTGACCGTGCACAACGTTGCTTAATTTCAACAATTATAACGTCTAAGCCAGCTACCCCACAAGCGCGAACAAACAGGTGCATTACAAAGATTAATACTAAGAAGTTACATCAATGGTTACTTATTAGTAGAGTAGCACACTATCCCAAAATGTTTGTAATAAATTAATTCTTATTCTTGTTGTTAATTGTTATGTTAACAGTAGGTAAGATATGAGTAAGATATAACGATATCATTGCAAATCCTTTGTGACCTTATCGATTTTAATCATGCCTCCTGCGACATTATTTGGTTAGCTAATTCCAGTATTTATAACATTTTAAAACGTGTCCTGTTCTTACACACCATACATTTTTTCATACATGTCTAAATTCATTTATTTCAGTAGAATCACAAAGATTATTTTGAAGTCCCTTGAGTGTCGTAAGCCCACAAATCCTCAACTAATCTAGACAGAGTCAAGAGCGCAGAAGGAGCCTCTTTGTGGCGCACTTTTTAGACCTACTTTCACCCAGTTCCCACTTTCACCACACTGGTTGAAAGAACCGGTGACACGAGTAGTTGTAGCTATTAATAATTTTCTTACATTGTTGTTTCTGCTGGGTCATCATAACTCCCACGCACATTAGCTTTGGATTTTAACTAAAGCACTTCATTTCGACGTAACCAAAACCCCTAACTTACGAGGAAAATTCCATAAAACAACTGAATTTAAATCATTGGCGACTGTCCCATTGATTCGTTGTAAACAAACTAGTCATGTATTCCACGATTTAACTGTATCTATGATGGAAAAGATAACGATATCGATGATAGTTTTATTTTTATCAAATCGTATCGGACATTCGCATATTTTCACGTGTATGTTACAATGTCTCGTGAAAAGGATTGCTCCGTCTATATTGTCAGGGTTTCATTTGGCTATCATAAAGTGGGGTTTAGAATTGCTCCAAGTAGCTTTGTCCAAGTAATTTTATAAACAAAGGTGTTGTGAAGTCATATACATATTTATACTATGACAACAAATGGCTCGTGTATCATCATCATCATCATCTTCCTGCCCTTATCCCACTGTATGTGGGGTCGGCACAGCATGATACTTGGATCATGCTGTAAGAGTTTTGGCTAAGGTGTTTTATGACCAGCCGCCGGCGCCGGCCTGACTTGAAATGGAACAAAGTAAAATAAAGTATTAAAAGAAAACCAGTCAAGTGCGAGTCGAATTCGCACACAAACATTAAAAAAATGTTTCTTGTAAGGTTTATTTTAATTGAATTATGTTTTTATTATTTGTTGTTATAGCGGCAATAAAAATTCACACTCTGAAAATTTCAACTCTACAAAATAAAATTTCAATACTACGGTTCATGAGATATAGCCCGCTGACAGACGGACAGCGGAGGCTTAGTAATAAGGTCCCGTTAGCACCCTTCGTGTACGGAACCCTAAAAAAGAAACAAAATAGGTTTAAGAAACAATACTTATTTATTAGATTAGGTATTATATGGTAAATCTGTCATGTGTTGTTTAAATAAAATACAAATCATAGATTACTAAAATATATAGGTTAAGTACAAAATGTTTCTATGGAATAAGTTATCACTTCTAACAGTAAGTGTATTTATAATTTATTGAGAAAATTAATGATTAAATCAAAACTGTTAACACAATATTCTTCAAAAATCACTTAGATTATTTACAAATATAAAATAACTTATTAAATATAGCTATCTAAAATTTATTTTGTCACCATTTGAGTATCAAAACGTTTCAAGGGACTGGTATCTAAAATAACTGGTTGATATACCTACATTGCACAGAAAAACCACCAGGCTCCTGAGTTATTTAAAATTTCCATGGTTTAATGCATGAAGAAAACAGTAAGGCGTTAAATACGCATCTAAAAGAGAGTCTTAGGAGAGGACACAAACAAAGTCAGCATAGAATAAATAGATACAATACAATCAGCGGATCTAGACATTCATGAAGTTAGCTGCCCCACATGCGCAGTGCAAGTTTTTCATACTAAGTTGTCTACGTCGCATCTAAACTTCACAAATCAGCTGATCTTATTGTAAAGACTTGTAAAGACTAATTTATAGATCCAGGCCACGTAAAGAAAATTTCGGGAAAAGTATGATGTGGATACTTTAAAAAACGCTGGTTTCAGCTGCTTTTGTATCAAAGGAAGACATTTAAAGCTTTAGGTATAATACACATGCGAGAAAATAAATGAAATGGTACAGTGGCGGAATGAAAAGGTTCGTCAGTTTTCAAATTGATTCGTTTGACGTGTAGCGAGACGTTACCTTTTGAATCCAAGGCACAGAACAAACTGTTGCATAGAAAATTATGTTTAACTACGCGCATCAAAGTTGTTTGACAATTTATCGTGTCATACAGGATAGTATGTTTTACTGAATTATAATCATAATTGATTCTTACACTATTGCAAGCGAAAACCGACCTCAAGGTCACGAACCTTTTCATTCCGTGACTGTACATTGCAAAACCCAATCAACACACTAAAGTAAGTGAATTTCCGTTCTTGAATTATTCTGATAAGCCTTTATTATTATGCCAATAATTCGGCAATTTTACGATGTTTTTAACTTTATAATCGATTTAGCGGCTACCTTTTTATATTATGGTACAATTTAGTGGAATAGTCTTATTTCCAGGTGGTAATTATCAGGTAGTGCACGAAAGGAGCCTTTGAGGCGCACTTTAAACCCTTTTAGTTACACGACAAGAAGAAGGTAATAATACAAGCTCTGTATCAACAGAACTTGGAGACTTGGAGTAAGTGTCTTATTTTACTGAAAAAAAAAAATTGTTCCAAAGTTAACATTGATAAAAAAGCTAATCTAGGCAAAAGTTGCTTACACCATCGTATACCAAAATAATTTTGTTTCTAACACCTACTTAAATTATCAAAAAGACGTTTTACAATGTTCACAAATTTCATTCACACATGGCAACCAGCGCAGAAGCTATCTCCTCAACTGCTGAAGCCGAGAACCTTCTCCTCGATCCAGGGCACGAAGTAGGTGACACGCGTGTAGACTCCAGGGAAGCCTGCTTCCGCGCACTTCCTCCCGAAAGACACCACGCCGATCTGGTACAAGGGAGCCTTCAGCTCTTTGGCGTTCCACTGCAACAAAAAAGTTCTTTATTATAGGTACATTTTGTACTCCAACATGATTGAGCATATCTGCCCTCCTAGTGAAGAACGCATTAACTAGAATATTTGTCAAAAATTTGTTAGATACATAATTCGGAATCGCCTAACGAAATACAATAATCTGTTTTAATTTTTCTTCAAAATATGTTTGACATAGATACTGCATTCTTCACTAGGAGGGCAGATATGGACGATGGGCTGATCACATGTTACCAAGGTTCACCATATCCATCTTTGGACTCATCAAATCAAATCATTTATTTCTGCTTGAAGCTACATAATACATGGCATACAACTATGACCCTTATTATGAGCTGCTAGCACTTACTGGCAGGAGTCCTTCCCACCTTCCTTGAATTTAGCACATAGCACTTTCTTTACTTATTATAGGCAGAGTATGCAACTATGAGCCTTATTTCCAGCAGGTAGTACTCACAATGGGCTGCATCAGCGGGCCGCCACTGTCGCCTTGGCAGGCGTCTTTCCCGCCTTCCTTAAAGCCAGCGCAGAGCACCTTCTCGTCGATCTTCTGGTTCTTGTAGGAGGAGTAGGCCTGCGAGCAGAACTCGTTGCTGACCACGGGCAATTGGAGCACCTGCAGGTGGGTGGCAGCTGGACCACCTTCGGGGAAAGAAATATGTAAAATTTGGTGTTTGTTTAGTTACCAAGTTCATTAATTAACATCATTTTCCTGCCCTCATCCCACTCTATCTCAGGTCGCCACGATACGGTCGGTAAGAGTTTGGGCTAAGGTGTTTTATGACCAGCCGCCTGCCTGACGTCAACCCTCCTTGGGAATACTTGCTTATTGTATCTCATCATGTTGGAGGATACTATCCCTTAGTCGACTTTTACGACTAGAGATCAGTTTAGAGAAAAAGTTATATGACGTGACAGAATTAGTCTTCATTTGACATTCCCAGATTTTTAGATCCCTATTAGATGTTTTTTGAGGGTAAGTCAAGAAAAACCTCCTACCGTATTTAACTATCTAGTCGTGTCACTAGTTCTTTCTAACCAGTGTGGTGGAAGGAATAAAGTGCACATCAAAAGCTCCTTTCGTGCACTTTACACATTTGGTAAAGCCTTGGTGGCGCGGCGGGCGATTGCTCGGCAGAGACGCAAGAGGCGCGGGTTCGATTCCCGCTACAGAAGAAATGTTTGCATGATCTGTAAATATCTCTTTCGGGTCTGGGTGTTGTAGTGCTATGGTACTCGTAGTTTCTGATACCCACGACACAGGGAATCCTAGTGTGGGGTCAGGGCTATGTATGTCACTGTTGGGTGTTATTTATTTATTTATATTGTCGAACTCGACATTTTCGAGGTTCTACGACATGCATGCCGGTTTTCTCGCGATGTTTTCTTTCTAATTTTTTTTCATTTTCATTCCGATCCTTTGAAAAGCGCTTGAAAAGAGCTTGAAATGGAGGTACGCTGAACTTACGGAACTCTGTGTCCCCCCAGCCAGCTATGAGCGGGTTGTAGTCCTCGAATGTGCTGGAGCGCAGCTCGCGCGCAACCGGGATGCAGATCGGCTTTATCAAATCTGGACAGTGGTTTAAAATAGACACATTTTAAAATAGTCAGTCTGACAGTACCTGAGTTCTTTATCTTAGAAACGGGAAGGAAATCTGAGGGTCAAATAAGACCTTAGGTACCTGTATGTTTCAATAAATACCTTCAATGACCCTGCGCTGATATTTTCGGGCGGGGCTCCGGCGAACTTGTCTCACAGAGTGGTAATAGCCATAATGATTTGTCACAGAATCTTACTTCCTACTAATATCATAAACGCGAAGCTTTGTATGTATGGATGTGTATCGCTGTATGGATGTTTGTTACTCTTTCATGTCTAAACGGCTGAACGGATTTGAATGAAACTTGGAATACACATAGTACATGTGCTGGATTAATAATATAGGCAATTTTTTATCCAGGTACCACGCGAGCAAAGCCGCGGGCGGCAGCTAGTAAACTATAATTCAAGAAATTTGCCGTAGCTCTTCGACGAATTTAAATTGAGCTTGACTACCTATACTACCCTCAGATTAGTCTGTCTTATCAACAGAAAAGACATGGCTCTATTAATCCTTAGTAACTTACTAGTATCTCTTAGTATAACTTGTTAATATTTTTTGGTTTATCTTCTGCTGTGGTTATGGTTAATTTATCTTGTTGTTTTTGTACTTTGATATCTTAAATCCTAATACTTCACCGGCAGTTGTTTTTATTGTAAACTGGCCTCCCGCGATACAAGCTTGCCTCGTGCCGGACCACCAGCTAATTCCACATGTTCAATTCATATAACCATCGACCTCGCCTCGGGTCATCAGTCAGAGCCGTGGAATCAACAAATCAATCAAAACAAAGCATTTGCGAAACAAGGGTTAAACAATAGATGATACAAATAATTACAGGTACAACCTTGATCAGCTTTTCAGCATGCAAACATGGAATATTGACTATACGTCCTCAAAAAAAAATGTTATGGTCACATGCCTCAATTACATTAATTATATTATGTATTTATGTCAAATTGATATAAAAATTACTAGAATTTGTCCAAGAGATATTCATTGACACTATAGTAAACCCTTTCCAATAGAAATGTCTTCAGCTTAATGTTAGAAGGCAAGTGATGATTTATAGACAAGCGGCGCCATGCAGAACTTCTGCATGGGACCGCTGCGACCGCGACTGGTGCAGTTCACTGCCACAGCTCTTTTAGAAACTCACGAGTAAACTGCACGTCCTTATCCAGTACGAGGATAGCGATGTCGTTGGTGAAGGCCTTGGGGCTGTACTGCTCGTGTTTGACTTGCTGCTTGATCAGCACGTCTATGGGCGTCGCGCCCTCGTCGTCCCGCGCCAGGTCCAACTCTCCGAGGCGGACTACGTATCTGAGGATGAAGGCTTCATTAATAATTACACCCAACAATCACATACATAGTCCTGACCCCACACTAGGATTCCCTGTCGTGGGTATCAGAAACTACGAGTACCATGGTACAACAACACCCAGACCCAGAAGAAATATTTGCAGAACATGCAAACATTTCTTGCGTCTCTAAAACATATCGGTCTTATTAAAACACCTTAGCCAAAACTCTTACAGCATGATCCAAGGAAAATGCTGTGCCGACCCCACATAGAGTGGGATAAGGGCAGGAAGATGATGATGATGATGATGTTAAGGTACTATGGTACTCGTACTTTCTCATAGCCACGACACAGGGAACTATGTGACTGTTGGATGAAATTATTATCATGGAAAAAGAAAATAACTCACAAGATTTTTCTATTAAATTGGTCCTGTCCTGCGCAAACATTTCCCGGGGGTCCTTTTTATACGGCGCAAAGATTTATAGAAGTTACAATAAAAGCGGAACTTCAAGGCTGTTATGGGTTTGCGGTATTCATTAAATAAAACCGGTCAAGTGCAAGTCGAATTCGCACACGGAGGGTTCCGTACTATCGTACATGTACATAAATGGTTTTTGTATAGGACCCTCTTTTTATTTTATTCTATCTTTACTCTGTGAAAATTTCAAATTTCTAAATACCTATGATGAACCGTAGTTCATGAGATACAGTCCGCTTTCAAACAGACGGACGCAAACAGACAGACGGACGCAGACAGACAGACGGACGGACAGCGGAGGCTTAGTAATAGGGTCCTGTTGGCACCCTTTGCGTACGGAACCCTAAAAACTAAGTGCCGTGACTGTCAATACTTATTATTACGACTCAAGTTATTTATGATGGTGTTAATTGCAAAAACAATGGTTTGCTTCTACATACACTGTTAGATAAAATAGGTACCTATCTACACCTACACTTGTACTTAGGTACAATTACGTAGTTTTCGAAGTACAGTGCAACAAGGATCTTGGCTTGTTGCATTACTTATAGTTTTATATGCGTTAGTTCCAGTCTTATCTCATGCCAATAGATCCTTGTCAGAGTATAAGTCACCCAGGGGCCTTATTCACTATGACCAAATAAAACGTAATGCGGACAAACGCGGGTACGTTTGTGAAATCACCGTGTTATCGTATACAATACTAGCTGTACTACTCTTTCCTAGATAATAAATTTATGAACATTTTGAGAACTTTTAAGTAGACAGAACTTTACCGAATTCAAATTCAAATTCAAAACTAAATGTCACTCGTGGACGCACATAAAACAAAACTCGATTTTTAGGGTTTAGGACCCGAAGGGTGCCAACGGGACCCTATTACTAAGCCTCCCCTGTCCGTTCGTCTGTCAACGGGCTGTATCTGATGAACCGTAGGTAATCGATAGAGTTGAAATTTTCATAGATTGTGTATTTGTGTAGCCGCTATAACAACAATAATAAAAAATAAAAGGGTTACAAAAACATTTTTAATATACGATGGTACGGAACCCTTCGTGTGTGAATTCGACTCGCACTTGACCGGTTTTATTTTATAGAAACAAACTGCAGTTAGAATTAAAGTACAAAATGTTATTAGCTGACCATCAAAGTACCTAACATGAAATAAATTACAAGTGTTTAATTAATTATGTAGTTGGTAGTGACCCCGCCTTCCGATCCTAAGGTGGTAGGTTCAAATCCGGTCGTGTACCAATGGATTTTTCTGTGCGAAAAATTTATGTACGCTAGTACTCTCAAACGGTGAAGGAAAACATCGTGAGGAAACCCGCAGCTTAGTCAGCTCCGCACGTATTGACCATGTCTTTCCTGTGGACAAGGCCGACTAAGCTGAGAGGATGGAATAGGTGCTGGGCAAGCCTACTTCATCTTAATTCGTCCCGGGCACTACAGGGTCCCGTTAGTGAAGGTAAAAATTGCCACCTGTCGCTGTATAAATCATCTACTAGATGGTAAAAGGCCTGTGGTAGTACGGCAGTCAAATAGCGGAAACAGCTTTATTCTAAACCAAACCCATCCAAAACCGGTTACTGCATGCAGTTGACATACAAACATCGCATCCTGCGCGTAAATACCGCAGGTAACGTCGTCACATCGTTGTTATGCAATCAACACCTTGTCCTTGAACGTTGCGTTTTATTTGACAAGACGGAAAATGAGGTTACGAGATTATATATTATTTCTCAAAGAAATTAACATTTCACTTACAGAGAAACTTATATCAATAATGTAAGTTTAAACGCTAACAAATTAGAGTAAAGTAGGTTAGACAAACAATAGTCAATCTTTTATACAAGTACCCTCAAAGACGCGTACAATTTTGTGGTCGGTACATAGACATACTACATACTCGTATATAGTAGGACTATACAGAATCGTTCGGCGTGCCACAGTGCAAAATATATCAGTAGGTTCATTTATATGTTTAATAGAGAAAAATCATTTATTACACGTGTTTTTTTAACTTGTTTCCAAACCAAAAATCAGTCAAAAAGTTCACTTTTACTTGCTTGTTCTATTATAAAAATATGAAACCCGAAAAGTGTGGACATCCTATTAGAAAGAGACACACTGGGACCTATCGAGCCTCTCGCTCGACTCGTTTTTCATTTTATACTGCACAGTCCAGAATTTAGTAGGTACCATGTCGGTGCACATTTGACATGCAAACTTTTTACAAAACTTCGCTCGCCAAAATGGCGACGCCCTTGCTTAAACTACTAATATTATAACGCGGAAGTTTGTAAGTATGGAATATGGATGCATGGATGTTTGTTGCACTTTCACGCCTAAACGGCTGAACGGATTTGAATGAAACTTGGAATATACATAGTACATGTGCTGGATTAACATATAGGCTATTTTTTATCCGGGTACCACGCGAGTGAAGCCGTGGGCGGCAACTAGTAAAAATAAAACAAACCGAAGTGAAAACACGTGCAACAGCATATAAAACTTTGCAGGATCATTACGATTGATGATGATAGCACTAAAATACTTAATGGTGTGATTGATGACACCATAACAATGTTTATAATGACTGCATCTAGGAAATATCCCTCTGGTAAATTATTATATTTTTATAACGCAATATTGCAACGTGATTGCAGAAAAATATAACAAAACTGCTGTAGAATAGAACTCAGCATATTGCTTCTACGGACTATCCATACTAATTATTACTTAATGCGAAAGTACCTAACTTTGTACGTCTGTTACCCTCACGCCTAAACAGCTAAATCGATTTTGATAAAAAGCAAGGAGATAGAATTGCATCCTGGAGCAGGCGCGGTCGTAGCCTGAAATTTTGGAAAGGGTCACTAATAATAGAATATGTCGAATAAATCAGATTTTATTGCACAACACACAATTTTATTGCACACAAACATAAAACAAATGGAAGCCTTCTATTTTTATTGACATCGCGGCTGGGGGCAGAAAATTGCTTTTCATATTTTGTAAATTTTTAGAAGATTTTTCTGGCCAACTCTAGTAACAGAGTTTTAGGCCGCCTAAAGGCCTCCGTTGTGGCTACACGACTTAAAATCCAGTACCGACTGTTTAACGTGCCCTCCGAAGCACGGAAGCGCTCAGCTCGTAATGCCACTTGTGGTCGCCCATCCCAATTGTGATCGCGCACAACATAGAAAGGAAAAAGCGGTACCTAGCAGAATCGACCAACATCACCACTTATCGGTAATTGCATTGAAAATAGTTTTCGTTCCGGGCCTTATAATTACTAACGTCTCGGCACTGGAGCAGGCAGTGCGTGACTTACGCCTTATTTACGCGCAAAATAATGATATAAATTTGACATAGTCTATACTAATATTATAAAGAGGAAAGATTTTTTTGTTTTTTTGTTTGTGACAAATAGGCTCCGAAACTACTGGACCGATTTCAAAAATTCTTTCACCAATAGAAAGCTACATTATCAAGGTCAAGTATAGGCTATAATATATTTAAAAAAAATTAGGGATCAGTAAGAAAATTGCAATATTGTAACCCAAGGTAGAAAACCCAAAATAGTTTTTGGCGTGCACTGCGAAAACTATTGATTATAGAACAAAATAATGTACTACACGCTTACGAAGTCGCGGGCAACAGCTAGTACTTCATAAAGTCGTAACATTTTTATAGCTTCCCTCTGGAGTTGCTTTTGGAAGAACCATGCCGAAATAATGCGATAATGACGTCATAATAACATCATGAGACTTCGAAAGTCAACGTCTAGGTAATTTGACGACCTCGGTGGCGTGGCGGGCGAGAGCACGGCTGTGACGCAAGAGGTGAGGATTCGATTTCCGCTACGGGAGAAATGTTCGTATGTTCTGTAAATATTTCTTCCGGGTCTGGTTGATGTAGTATTATAAAGTATGTATTTACAAAAAAAAGTATAGATATAAATATTTTATCAGCGCCAGCGCAGCGGTCTGATGCCTATAACAAGCTTTGCTTAGTTTGGGGCTAGATGGCGCTGTGTCAAATGTCCAGATATTAATTTCTTTATTTATGTTTATGTTTCGTCATACGTGTTAAATTCAATACCAAATTGAATCCTGATTCAAGGTCGTTGGTACACGACCGGTTCCGAAATCACGACCTTAGAATATTGACACCTGAAGGTATGAGGTGATGACCGGAGGAGGACGAAAACTGAATGCCGTCCAAGAACCGGACTCGGAAACATTTGGGAATCCCTCAGTTAGACGGACATAACACAATTTTTATTATAGTCTTTCTGCTCTGTTTTTATCCTCTCCATCCAAAGGTTGCCTGGAAGAGATCGCTCTTAGCGATAAGGCAGCCCATTGTACAGTTTTTGTTTGTTTTTTATTTACTTTTTTGTGTTTTTTTTGTTTGTGTACAATAAAGTGTCTATCTATCTATCTATATATCTATAGTTCAGTGTTTATGACCACAACGATTGTTTTGTGTCGATCAATAAATAAAATACTTATTGATGTTTTTAGGTATTTAGTGTGCGGCATACATAACACTAGTTAAATATTTATTCATAGAGGCTAACGCTACAATGTGTTGCGAGAATCTGTAGACCACTGAAATATACTTTTTCCCTGGGTCCAGGCTTTACAGAGGGTGTGAAGTTACTGTCATTATGTTTTTTGTAGCTACGAGCATAATTTAGGTACACGCTACATTAGTACAACTTTTTTGTACGCTTCTTTAACAAAGTGCTAAAAATATCAAACTAAAAAGCTTCTAATTGTTTTTATTGTCAAGAAGATAAAAAGCTTGGTATGGAAGTTTTTTCTGCTGAGATTCCTTTAATTATTATGATTTATAAATGTAAATAGTAAAGAGGTCATTTACAAAAAATAGTTAAGCGTGGTTTCTTTCCTGTATCTCTCACGCTTGGTCGCAGGTGTAAATTCAATTTAGTGATCCTTACCGAATCTCCTGAATAAACTTGACGACCTCGGTGGCATGGCGGACCAGTGCTTGGCTGAGACGCAAGAAGCGTGGGTTCAATTCCCGCCGCGGGAGAAATGTTTGCATGTTTTGCAAATATTTCTTCCGGGTCTGGGTGTTGTGGTAGCATGGTACTCGTAGTTTCTGATACCCACGACACAGGGAATCCTAGTGTGGGGTCAGGACTATGTATGTGACTGTTGGGTGTTGTTTATAAAGGTAGGTACTCACAGGTCTCGCTCGTGGTTGTGGATACAGTGCGCGGCGGTGAGCACGTGTCGTGAGCTGATCAGCGAGCCTCCGCACAGCCAGCGCGTGTCATCTCCTCGCTTGTAGCCGAGCAGGGCCATCCAAGGGAACGCACCTGGAAGGACGAGCCTTTAGGTCGAGGGTTCAACGGGCCTTGGATCTACTGGAGCGCGAAATGTGCCTCCAAGGTGCATTTTAAACCTTTCACTCTGGTTCTAGAACTGGAGCAAAATTCATAGATTCTAGACTACCTATAGTGTCTCTAATTCTAAACAAACGGGACGCTGTAGTGCCCGGGATGAATCAAGATTGAGTAGGCTTGCCCAGCACCTATTCCATCATCTCAGCTTAGTCGGCCTTGTCCACAAGAAAGACATGGTCAATACATGTGGAGCTGACTAAGCCGCGGGTTTCCTCACGATGTTTTCCTTCAACGTTTGAGAGTACTGGTTTATCGCACATAAATTTTTCGCACAGAAAAATCCATTGGTACACGACCGGGTTTGAACCCACGACCGGAACCCAAGATCGGAAGCCGGGCTCGCTACCAACTAGACCACCAGTGCTCTTAAAAGTGTTAAAGTGCGGCTATTTTAGTACACTTGAAACATTTTTGTTATTCTTTTGTAGGTTCTACGATTATGCTAGACTGAGGAAACCTCTCAATGTTTTCTTACACTGTCTGAAAGTACCAGCTTTTATTATAATCGAATGGATACACGACTGAATTTCAAGGCACATTCTTAGTAGAATGCGGGGGAGGTTTGCATGAAATTGGTTTGACAGTTTGTTGATGTTGTCGTGCAAAGTACAAAATGAAAATGGTTACATGATTTTGACACGAGTTGATGGTTACATAGTATTGAAACTCTTAGTTGTTTACATTTTTATGAAACCTTTTATCGTAACATATTTTTGAAAATAATGATTTGTATACATCTTATTGACGCTGACTGTACTAGAATAATTAAATTTAAACGTAAACGTATCGGTTACAAAACACGGCTGCGTTTATTTGTCATGGTTGATTGCGTGTCTCTGCAAGAATTGTTTATAGGTAGGTACTCTGTCTATTAATTTCGGACAATGATTGCGTACGCTGAATCATTCCATGACCTTCGGAATTTGTATCAATCTCATAGGTAACAAAGGAAGGACTTGATGAATATAATCAACACAATAAAATATACGAAAACTATCTGATATAAAAAGGATACCAAAAAACCGGTGCAAAAAGTGCGAGTCGAATTCGCACACGAAGAGTTCCGTACCATAGTAGGGACATTATATAATGTTCCTTGCCCCTTTTATTTTATTATAGGGTCCCGTTAGCACCCTTCGGGTACGGAACCCTAAAAACGTGACGTGAGAGGGTACTTTGACATTCGCATACTTAAATATATTTAAGATATACGCGCCTGATATCATGCCTTTTTCCTAGGGGTAGGCAGAGACTACTCCATTTGCAAATGATGGAGAACCTTTACTTACCAAGCTTAGCGGGTATACCGCCGACCACACGACTGAGCGTGGTGTTGCTGACGCCGCAAACCGGGGGAGCGGGCAGGCTAGCCAGGAAGTCCCCGGCTGCCTTGGGGCCCGCTGTGGGGGCCGGTGTGGGGGCAGGTGTGGGGGCCGGTGTAGGGGCCGCCGTGGGGGCAGGAGTGGTCGTCGTGGTGGTGACCGGCCTTGTTGGAACTGTAGGGAAACCAGGGAGCGGGCAGCACACCTGAACAAACGAGAATATAAGGTTAAGTGCGAAACCCTAGGGCAAAGATAGATGAATACAGAGATGCTGAATAAATAAAAGCCTTTTACCATCTATAGTAGATGATTTATACAGCGTCAGGAGGCAACTTTTACCTTCACAAACGGGACGCTGTAGTGCCCGGGACGAATTAAGATGGAGAAGACTTGCCCAGCACCTATTCCATTCTCTCAGCTTAGTCGGCCTTGTCCGCAGGAAAGACATGGTCAATACGTGCGGAGCTGATTAAGCCGCGGGTTTCCTCACGATGTATTCCTTTACCGTATGAGAGTACTGGTATAGCGCACATAAATTTTTGGCATAGAAAAATCCATTTGTACACGATAGGATTTGAACCCACCACCTTAGAATCGTAAGGCGGGGGTCACTACCAACTAGACCACTAGGGCTCTCAGAGATGCTGAAGACTTCCAATAATAGTATACACAGTTCTGACCCCACACTCGGACAAGTGAACCCGCACCTCTTGGGTATCAGCAAGACATTCGCCCGCCACGTCATCGAGGTCATATCCTTACCAGTTCGAAAAAGTGTTTTTAGTGCACCGTGAGGCCTTTAAATACTTTCACCACACTGGTTTGAAACAACTAGTGACTGTGTGTGTGTTCATATGAGCTAGTGGCCAACTCTAGTGACGGAGTTATTAGGCCGCCTAAAGGCCTCCGTCATGGCTTAACGACTTAAAAGCCGGGACCGACTGTTTAACGTGCCCTCCGAAGCACGGAAGCGCTCAGCTCGTAATGCCACTTGCCGTCACCCATCCCAATTTGTGACCGCGCATATCGTTGCTTAACTAGTGACTCAACTAGTAGTATAATTATAATAATAAATAAATCTTACTTCTTACTTATATTATAAATGCGAAAGTTTGTGAGTTTGGATGTTTGGATGTTTGTGCCTTAATCATGCCTAAACGGCTGAACGGATTTGAATGAAACTTGGAATATACATAGTACATGTACTGGATTAACATATAGGCTATTTTTTGTCTGGGTACCATGTGAGCGAAGCCGCGGGCGGCAGCTAGTAATTACAAATATTTGTGGATATTTCACACAACGAACGCCCCAAACTAAGCAAAGCTTGTACCTACTATGGGAACTAGATGGCTGATAGAATAGGCACTTACATACTTTTTTTTGTAAATACATACTCACAATACATAATACAACAACACCCAGACCCGGTAGAATTATTTGCAGAAAACACAAACATTTCTCCCGTAGCGGGAATCGAACCTGCGCCTCTTGCGTCTCAGCCGAGCACTCGCCCGCCACGCCATCGAGGTCGTCATACCTTAGGGTTGTTGCCTGCGAAGCCACAGTGCGCCCTTCTCAGCATCTGCACAGCATCAGGGTTGGATCGCGACTCCTGGAGGATCTTCAGGAACTTGGGGCAGGAGTACACGTCGATGCAGGAGCCGGGCTCTCCGTCTATCGTCTGGCAAGTGCCACCTGGAAGTTACATCAAAATATACCTTCTGAGGTTAGCTGAGGGTAGCTCTGTACCCATCGATGGTAGATCATCAAAACCAAAGTAAATTCAAATCATTGAAAGGTGTTATAGTAAGTTATCCATCTTAGGATTTAAATCAGAAGTGGCTGTAGTAGGAGACCCTGATTGATTATTATGTGACTTTTTAGGGTTCCGTACCCGAAGTGTGTCAACGGGATCCTATTACTAAGCCTCCGCTGTCCTTCCTTCCTTGTCTGTCAATTAATATTGTTTAATGATCTTATTATGTATTTATAATGTACTTACAGTAGCTTATTATTATTATATTTATCTTTATCCGTGACTCACCCTGCTGGTTCCGACGGAAGATCAGCGTTGCGTTGTATAGTTCCGACTATATAACGCAACATAATGCTGAGTCGGACCCCATTTGTAGCAGCGCATTAAGACATTACGAGACACTCCATTTCTAAGTAGGTTTTTTTTTTAACATATTTCTGCTTTTCTTTGTATCTGTGTTGAGTGTATTTTTATTGTTTTTTTTGTCCCTGTGTGTTGTTACAAATAAAATGTTTTTCTTTCTTTCTTCCGTACGTCAGCGGGCTGTGTCACATGAACCGTAATAGAGAGTTGAAATTTCAGTTTCAGTGTGTATTTTGGTTACCGCTATAACAACAAATAATAAAAAAATAAAATAAAAGGGGTCCATACAAGAAACATTTTTGTATATGTATGACGGGTACGAAACCCTTCGTGTGTGAATAAGACTCGCTCCTGACCGGTTTTTATTCTCGTAAGCTTACTCTAAAGTTTTAAACTGATTAATACTAGAGATTTAACCACCATTTTGTAGTATTTTAGTTATTTAAATGATGTAGGTCGGACTAGTAGAAGCGGAAATATAATTATTATATTGCAAGTTTCGTACCTCATGCAAGCCATTTTGAGTTATATATGACGTTGTGACCTTTCGCATGTTTCCTCATGTCAGCGTGATGACAGGTGAGGTTTTATCGACACCGGTTTGAATATTATCATTAGAATTTACGAGCGAGAACAACGGCTTATAATCATAACAGAATGCATAAAAAAATGGCAGAATTTACACCGAATTGAGCGTTCACATTTTTTATGAGTAGTTAGTTATAAAATACGTCTGTGAAATGCTGGTTACAGGGGAAACAAACATACATTGTATGACAGATGTTTATAATTGTAATTCAGAGTAGTTCTACCAGTGGTTCTGTCATTCAAATTAGAATTTTTTATTACAAATACAAATACATTTATTGCCAAGGAGAACATACATACAAGTAACAAAAATGAAAAAAAAGGTCGGCAAATGGTTGGCAAAGGTCGGCATTCAGCGTTATTCAGGTTTTCAGTGTAACCCATTGTTTGAGCTAAGGTGGCGATAGGTAGTGTTAAAGCAGATAGTACATATTTACATCACAAATTAATGACTTTTCTATGAATCTATGAATTAACTATACTTATCATAGATACTATATAAATTATAGTACCACTTGACCACCAGTGCTCTGAATCAGTGAAGATGAAGTAAGTATATATTATTCGTATCAGTGTGATAGAGGGTCTTATTTCGTTAAGTGACCGCTCTTGACCTTGAATAATATACAGAAAACACATTTAAGGAAATCATGCGATGTTGGAGCATTTAAATACCCGCTTTGATTAGATTTGATTGCCATTAAAATCAATGGTTGCCAAATTACCAAATATTTCTTTATTGCCTAGTATGTTTCTCTCTAGCTTAGGTAATTACTTTAAAAATAATAAAATTATTTCCAGACACACCAGATCCGTATTGCTAGTAAAAAACTTATATGACATTGCTTAAAGTTTCGTTTATGCAGTGTTTATAAAAATAATCAATAACATTTAGAATGTTGGTACTCCCAGCTGGTGGATACTGCCTCGAACTTTGCATAGCAAGAAAGATGTCAAAGTCAAAGTATTTTTTTTTATTCCATAAAATCACGGGGATCACTTGGACACTGTGCTTTTCTTCATGTAAATTCCTAATTTCCTAATGTCGTAGAACCTAAATCAGTTCGAAAACATGTTTCAAGTGAACTAAAGGCCCCTTTATTATTGTGCCTTTGTGTGTAATGTGATTTTGACAACAGAATAAACTACTTTGTACTTCACCTGCTTGGAAAGTCAGTTAATATTACTTCAATAATAGAGAACATAATGTCATTCATTACTGTCATACAATTAAGCGGGAGGGAAAAATATAATGGAAATCCTTTTCTAACGCGCTAAACAAAGCAGGCAGAAAAGTTATAAGTATGGAAATTCATTATTAACGTGTTTTTTTTTTATTTTGGTTAAAATACTGATATTCATACTTAAAATCTCCTTGGTAGTAAAATAAACTTAAAACTTCCTTGGTTGATAACCTATTTAAATATTATAATTATAACAAAAAGTTTTTACTGCAAAATGATACCGGCTACAAGCTTTTTCTGAACATTAGATACCTAATTTAAAAATCACATTGTTATTTTTTTCCTGCCTGGTTTTTAAATCCTTTGACAAAAACCATCTTAAGAGCTAGGTAGGTTAATAAAACTTTACATTGTTGGATATACTGACCGAAAGGTGGCGCAGTTTGGAATTTGAAGTTGTTCCTGGACTCGAAGCTAGGCGTGTTGGACACGCGCTCCGTGACGCTCTGGCCCCCGAAGTCCACTGGATCGTTCGGCCCGTCGTACGATCCTGATAATGATGATGTACAGCAATTTATTTACAAGAGACCATAACCTGTAGCCAAGTCACTGTCTCTAACGAAGTTAATGGAGCTAGAATGTTCTAAGAAGAAAATGGAGCCATTTTATCTTCTTGTCAAAGCTGTCAAAACATTTAACTAGATACCGCCCCGCCATATTGTTTTAAGTTTCCCTCAGTGAGAAAATTATTTTAGGAACATTCATTAAACAAAGCAAAATTATAAAAAGATGACTATAGGAAAAGGTTTTACATATTAGTTATGTGTTACACAAGTGTACACCGACCAGGCCTAGGTTCCACACATTTGTGAAACAACTCCTTTGTTTTAGCAGCATTATGAGGATAGTAGAATTACTGAATTTGAGATGCGAGTTTTTCCTGCGCGGGTCTAGCTTGTCTTGTATGGTCTTGGTCAATATTTGTTCTGGGTGTGTCTTGTGTGTCATGATGACAAGGTTTAGATTTGTATTCACATTAGATTATGCTTAATATGCAAGCATAGGCTACTATTTACTGACTCATATGACAAATAAGTCCATCAAAAAATGTTAAAAGTGTAAGGTCGGTAATTACACCAGTTTTTCGAAACGGCGACTGCCCGGAAAGCTCAGTTAGTTTGAGCACGACCATGGTGAGGCCAAGGTCGCGGGTTCAAGTCCCTTTTTGGGTATAATTTAACCTTATTTAACCTATAGGTACATCTGCAGTTCTGTATAGGTGGCGCATGTATGCAGTCCTTAGCTGCTTCTCTCCCCGAGCATGTCGTAAAAGTCGACTAAGGGATAGTATCCTCCAACATGATGAGATACAATAAGCAAGTATTCCCAAGGAGGGTTGACGTCAAGCAGGCGGCCGGTCATAAAACACATAGAGTAGGATAAGGGCAGGAAGATGATGATGTTTGCAGTCCTTTTAAAGCTGCTGAATTTAGCTCAGAAATTTAACTTGAAATGACTACCTACGTAGTTTCTGTGTCCAGCTCAGTTGGTTAGAGTCAAGCCCCTTTTCAGGTAAAATTTTTGGGAGTAACACAGTTTTGTTTTGAACTTTACCTGCATTAGCTCCACCGTTATTTTCGAAATTGTCTTGCACTTGTCCTGGTTGGTCTTGCTTCTCTGGCTGGTACGCCGAGCCATCGTTGTTCACGAAATTCACTTGGTTACCCTGGTTCTCCGGGAATGGCGAGTTGGTGTACACTTGGTCATTGCCCTGGTTGAAGTTCTGGTTCCCTTGGTCATAGTTCTGGTTCCCTTGGTCATAGTTCTGGTTCCCTTGATTCTGGTTTTCAGAGTTGTAGTTCCCCTGGCCGTAGTTGGGTGCTTCACCGGGGTAGGAGGTGGGGAAGGAGACGGGTCGTTGTTCGTTTTGGGGGTAGTTTGGTCGCTGGCTCTGCTCGGTTATGACTGGTCGCCGGTTGTGGTTCCTAATGCCGCCGATCACCTCTCTAAAGTTGCCGAGGTTCTTGGCGAAGTTGAAAGACTGGCGTTCTGGCTGGTTGAAGAAACCTGAGGAAACCATTCGTTTTAACCCACTCTGCAACCATACTATAACTTACCCTATAACAATACTTCTGGAAAAATAAAATTATTTCATTCATTCGTTTTAAGCTGAGGCTAAAAACCGAATAACATAGACCTCTCCAAAATGATGGACCATCTATATGGGCGATGGGCTGATCACCTGTCACCATGGTTCACCATATCCATCTTGGGACTTTGAATCAGAAGTGACTGCATGTTTTCTTATGTTTACTTGTGGCTCTCGCCCACCCCATTAGGGATACGAGCGTGATAATATGTATGTAAAAACCAAAAGAGATTGTTGCCAAACGTGGACGAATCAATGAAATAAGAACCAGAGAATACAACACGAACTTTCGGATTTATACCAAGTATTTTAATCGTGCCGAACACCACAGCGTCCCATCAGTGTAGGCAAAAGCTGCCTCCTGACTCTGTATAAATGTAGTATGTATAGCTAAAAGCTTTAGTTTTTAATACATTCTAAGGATTTAAGAACAATATTAGTTACCTACCTACCCTTTAACTTCTATGAAATTATGTAAAATCTGAGTCCAGAACGAGGAAAATCAATGACCTGAAATCGCCTTGGCACTGAAGGCGCTATTTACAGAATCAATCAGCATCTACCTGCCTATCGACCGTGTTTACATTGTAAATGGATTTTCCTTTATTTTACAATCCTAGGATGCCTAAATTTATACAATTTATATAACATCTGTCTTTGTAAAAAAGTGAAAAGGACAAATAAACCGGTTAAGTGTCAATCTATGTAGTCAATACTCGATTATTTAGCTTGACACTCAGGTATGAGTGTACCTACCTATGTTTTATTATTTGATTTTTAAGTTTTAATTTTGTTTTATAATGTGTAGTTATTTTTTATTTTTATTTTATTGTATATTATACATATATATTATGTTTTGTGCAATATTCTCGCCTCAATGTACTTAATTCTAGAATAAATGACTCTGAAATGACTCTTTGTGAAAATTTCCTCTACCTATTTCGGTTCATGAGATACAGCCCGCTGACAGACGGACGGACGGAAAGTAGGGTCCCGTTGGAGCACCCTTCAAGTATGGAATCCTAAAAATTATTTGAACCGCCCCCCCCCTCCTCAATAACTTTAATTATTAGTAACTTGAAGCGTCCGTGACGTAACTTGCTTAGACGTTAAGTTTAGTTAAGCAACGTTGTGCGCGGTCACAATTGGGATGGGTGACCACAAGTGGCATTACGATCTGAGCGCTTGCGTGCTTCAGAGGGCACGTTAAATTGTCGGTCCCGTCTTTTAAGTCGTTAAACCATGAAACTCCGTCACAAGAGCTGGCCACTAGCTCATACGAACTTACTTTAATTATTTTGCAAGATATAAATACCTATCGAAAAAGGACGAGTCTTCGGACGTCGAATTAAACAACCTGAATCCTACCTGGCAACATAAAATACCTACTATAATTACCATAATCGCACCAATTACAGCGTCAAAACAGGGTCATTATGGGTAATCCTACCCATTGTATCGTAAACATATCAAAATGGTCCACCCACATGTGCCTCCGCATTAGATCATTAAATGATTTATTTGATTTAGATCGGGGATTCACCACACTGCAGCGATAATCTCGATCGGTAAATAATGAGAATAAAATGAACTTTTTTGGTTTGGTCCAAGCTCTCTTACATATCGCCCATTCTCCTTTATATTTTTACTAGCTCTCGCCCGCGGCTTCGCTCGCGTGGTATCCGGACAAAAAGTAGCCTATATGTTATTCCAGCACACGTACTAAGTATATTCCAAGTTTTATTCGAATCCGTTCAGCCGTTACCGTGTGATTGAGGCACAAACATATATCCTCACATCCACACATCCTCACAAACTTTTGCATTTATAATATTAGTAGGAGTAGGATTGGAATTTGTAAAGTCGTTTTTTACTTTTTTACCTATTAGTAGAGCACTAGTGGTCTTGTGAAAGTCACCCTTACAGTAAGGTCGTGAGTTCAAATCTGGTCGTGCACAAATGGATTTTTCTATTCGAAAAACTTACGTGCGCTATATCAGTAACTTTCAAACGATGAAGGAAAACATCGTGCGGAAACCGGCTTATAGAACAAAAAAGTTCGAAAACATATCAAGTGCACGAAAGGAGCCTCTTTGAGGCGCACTTAAAATCTTTTCACCACACTGGTTCGAAAGAACTAGTGAATATCCTAGTAGTATACTTAGTAGGATAACAATCATAGGCCGTTAACTCTACTAGAATATGAATGGTCGTGTTTTTATCTAATTATAGCGATTTTAATTACCTGTCTCCATATAATGGCCGCTAGAACACAAGTGCTATAAAAACATTCTTTCCTGTCCGCTGACACCGGTCAAGGGAATCTCCTTCGACTTGTTTACGATGTCAGATGAACTGACCCTTCGATATTGTGTTGTAACATTTTATCGTGAATAATTACTCGGTTAAAGTTTGATAGAAGATAAAATATGCTCTAATTAACCAATTTGTATGCTGATTTTCTTACTGACTTTTTAGGTGTGCAAACGACCTGTGGCGTGGCGGACGAGTGCTCGACTGAGACGCAAGAGGTGCGGGTTCGATTCCCGCTGCGGGAGAAATGTTTGCATGTTCTGCAAATATTTCTTGCGGGTCTGGGTGTTTCAATACTATGTATTATAAGTATGTATTTACAAAAAAAACAGTATATAAGTATTGTATCAGCCATCTGGTTCCTATAGTACAAGCTTTGGCGCTGTGTGAAATGTCCACTAATATTTATTTATAATTTAGTTTAGTTTAAGAAACTAGCGCGTGCGAATGCCTTAGTTCAGACACTATTCATACCTATACGTGAAGAGGTGGAGTATAATTATAATCAGAACATGCAATCAACATTAAAAATAAGTCTCAGAATTTTAGCGTACGAGTATGTCTTATTCCAGCAAACGTAGTAAACTAAAGCCTTTTACCATCTTTAGTAGATGATTTATACAGCGTCAGGAGGCAACTTTTACCTTCACAAACGGAACGTTCTAGTGCCCGGGACGAATTACGAGTAGACGAGTAGGCTTACCCAGCATCTATTCCATCCTCTCAGTTCAGTCGGCCTTGTCCACAGGAACGACATGGTCAATACGTGCGGAGCTGACTAAGCCGCGGGTTTCCACACGATGTTTTCCTTCACCGTTTGAGAGTACTGGTACAGCGCACATCATTTTTTCGCACAGAATAATCGATTGGTACACGATCAAATTTGAACCCACAACCTTAGACGGGGTCACTACCAACTACACCACCAGTGCTCTCAGACATAGTAAATACTACTTAGATACATATACTTTAAGTTTCACTAAAATCTGTTCTGCCGTTACACTGTCATTGAAACACAAACATTTTCATATCCAATTTTGAAAATATTACTTAGTAAGATATTTACTATAAGCAAGTTTACCTTAGATTTTACTAAATTGGCTGATAGGTATTAAAATTACTTAGGATAAGTTTCAGGCAACCTACCGACTATACCATTAGGCAAATCTTAATTACATTATCATACTTGCCTGTACATAATAAAACGGAAAATTTACATAAAAACACAAATAAAGATCGCAAAAAAACTCACCAAACTGGCCGCACACATTTTGCACACAAACACAAAAAAACAACACAAAAAATCCTCTCGCCATTATCACAGTCGTTCACGAGCGACGTATAAACTCAACTGTTCGACTTTTTTAAATATTTTTGGGTAAAACGTGTAATTTGGATGCATTTGTCGGGGACAACATCTCTGTCGGCCGGACGGGGAACAAATGTCTCAGAATCTTGACCACTGCTGGTTAATACGTCGGTCTCGAAGTAATCCGGTTCATCTCATGAAACGAATAAGCGTAGAGAAACGATACTCCATTGTTACTCGTGGTGACGTCAGATAGACCTAGGTTTTTTTATCTAAGATGATTGAAGGTTTCATAAAAAAGGCTTCACCATGAATACTAGATGATGTATACAAGATCAGGAGGCAAATTTTGCCTACACCAACGGGACGCTGCGCTGTAGCGCCCAGGGCGATTATAGCAGGCTTGCCCAGCAACTTTTAGCACGATTTGACCCGCGGGGTCTAATTCTCGGGGAATAGACATAATAATCATTACAGAGGAAAAAACTGACAAAATAGGACACGTTTAGACATAATTTTCGATTTTGATGTAATGTTTTTATCCAGAGCATTATGCAGGTTCCTGGTTTAAAACAACATTCATTTGAATTTAGAATAGTTGAATAACAACGTCAGATTATTTAAAAATCAAGGTTGAATCGAGATGCTCTTAGCCTGAAGTTGAATTAAATATTACATGGAAATGAAAAAAAAAACTATTGCAAGCAACCTAACAATTGCTGGCGAAGGGTGCCTTATCGCTTGATGCAATTTCTTCCAGGCAACCAAACTAAGACTAAAATTAAATTATTGTAAATTAAAACTAAACTAAACTAACGTTTAACTAATTGAAACATTATTTTCTTTCAATAGGTAACAAAATCTACTGACACAGTCACCAAGACTTTTCGCTGTTAACGTATACACAAACGACACACTAACCCCCGAATACTCAATTGCATCTCAAAGTTGAGCACGTCTCAAATGACGTTTTTTTTGACAGATTTTCATCAGAAACTGTCAAAAACCCGTATGTTGAGACGTGCTCAACTCTGAGTCGCGTTGGAGTATTCGGGGGTAATACTCCGTATACGCCTACATAAGACAAAGTGCGAGTTTCAGATCTATGAGCGTAGGAACGTCCTTAGGTTTTGCCGGCGGCAGCGTGTGACGAAAAAAGCCCCGATTTTTATACGCACAGATCATAGTATAGTTACCTTGCCGTAATGGTGATTTGTACTGCAATAAAATTAGTTCCTTCATTATGTGCCGTACAACATTAAGTAGGTATATATAAAATACTCAGTGATAAAATCATCAAAAAGAACTAAGGCCTTCTACCATCTATAGTAGATGATTTATACAGCGTCAGGAGGCAACTTTTACCTTTACAAACGGGACGCTGTAGTGCTCGGGACGGATTAAGATGGAGTAGGCTTGTCCATCACTTATTCCATCCTCTCAGCTTAGTCGGCCTTGTCCACAGGAAAGACATGGTCAATACGCGCGGAGCTAACTAAGCCGCGGGTTTCCTCACGATGTTTTCTTCACCGTTTAAGAGTACTGGGATAGCGCACATCAATTTTTCGAAAAATCCATTGGTACACGACCGGGTTTTAACCCACGATCGGGGCGGGGTCACTATCAACTAGACCACCAGTGCTCTATCAAAGGCACCTATATATTTTGAAAGAAAAAAAGAAACTATTTATTTGGTTCACAAACACTTATAATAAATATAAATATTTTCTTATTTCTTCACATAGATAAATGTGGTAATAGAGTAAAAAACACTCCACATTTTTGCAAAATTAAATTATATTTATTTAGGTAAGTTACAGTCTAGGTAAAAAGTTTATAAAAACTTGGAACAAAAGAAAAATCTTGCACACAAAGAATAGAAGGAACTAGAGCTAAGTAAATGCTTAATTTATAAAAACTATAGGCTTTTCTAGGACCAGGAAATATACATGCACTAAGCACAGTGGCGCCCTCATCAGGTTAGGTTTAGTTAAAACGAAGATTTAAAAAATATTTAGCTCGAAATTTAATAACTGTAGGACCTGGGTATCAATTCTTGAATATCACAGAGTGATTTAAAATCGTCAAAATGGCCCATTTCCATTGATTTTTTCAATTTCGTAGTCTCAAGTCATTTGGTGATTTACAAAATTCAAGTCACCAAAATGACTTTAAATGACAAATGAATATTAAACGCGACTCAGAGTTGAGCACGTCTCAAGTCACGATTTTTTGACAGTCTTTGATGAAAATCTGAAACTCGTCACTTGAGACATGTTCAACTCTGAGGTGCGTTTGAGCATTCGGGAGTAAATCTATGGAAATTTACAATTTTGGTGACTTTTGATCACTCGAATAAGTAGTAGTTTCGTACAACGCAGTCATTTCATAGTTACCGAGCGTGGGCGTGGATCACCATGGCAGATCCATACTGCCCTCCTAGTGAAGAACGCAGTAACTATGTCAACATGTTTTGATACGTGAGTGAGAACAGAATGTTGTATTTTGTTAGGCGATTCCGAATATGTTTCCAACTAATTTTTGTCAAAAATGCTAGTTACTGCGTTCATCACCAGGAGGGCAGCATTCGAGAGATGCACTTCACAAACGCGAGTATATTCTGGTCCAACTACCTAGCAGGGCAAAGCACACATATTTCTATGATCTCTCTTAAAAGGAGTATCAGCTGGCCCGTCCCAGTATCTTCTCCTCGATCCAGGGCATGTAGTAGGAGAGCCGCGCGTACACGCCGGGCGAGCCGGCCTGCGCGCACTTGCGACCGAACGAAACTATCCCAATGGCGTAGATGTAAGTCCGAGGCGTCAGGCCTTCTACCACCTGAAATTACACACCAATAGATGTTAGAAAAATTACGTGCTTGTACCAGTGGACTAGTGTGTAGTAGATGTATTTTTTTAATTTAATTTTAGTTCCATAGATAATATTTGTATGTCATATTATTATGATTGAACTAGCTGCCGCCCGCGGCTTCGCTCGCGTGGTATTCGGATAAAAAATAGCCTATAATATGTTAATCCAGTACATGTACTATGTATATTCCAAGTTTCGTTCAGATCCGTTCAGCTGTTTAGGCGTGATTGAGGCACAAACATCCAAACATCCAAACATCGTCACAAACTTTCGCACTAGATGGCAGCACAAGTAAAGTTAGTACGCGCTATCGTTGGGTTTTGAGCTTTACGCCGGTAATTTCAAGCAAACTAAGACTTTTCAATTTTATAATATAAGTAAGATATGCTGGACTCCATTGACATTATAAATAACAAAAATGTAAAATTATGACCATATTCAAGACAAATAAATGATATTTATCTTTATCTTTATCGATAGTTGACCTCGAAACATATTAAGGATATCGATGGTGCTATCGATAATAGTAGTAGTCACGTGATAGTAGTATCGATATTATCGATAGTACCGATAGCGCTTTATGAGCAATACTATTGATAATGGCAATACTATAGAAAAGTAATTGCAAACGATATGCGTGTCCTCTGGTGTGGAAGCTTTCCCAGAGGACGAAATCTGTTTTAGTTATTAAGTACTAACCCATAAACTTAAGTCTTATTAACACTTTGTGAGCCCTAGATGTCTAAATAAAGAACTTTATTTATTATTTGTTTATAAATACTATCGATAGTTTTACGTCCAATAGTATCGATAGTACCAATATTATTGTTATTTCCAACAGTTTTAACCAAAAGTAATCGATTGTACTTATAGATTGTTTTTGGTTTAAACTGTAAGAAATCACAATATTTTTTTAAACATTACATAATGTTTATTTTGTTTATTTTTTTAGATCCAAGGATCATGCTGTGCCGACCCCACATAGAGTGGGATAAGGGAAGGAAGATGATGATAATGTTATTTTTAGTAAGCTGAGCTTTGATGGCTTACGATAGGCTGCTGAAGCGGTCCGCCGCTGTCTCCGGAGCAGGAGTCGATGGTCCCGCCGAGGTAGCCCGCGCACATGGCTTGCTGCGAGAACTGTTCGCGTCTGCTCGCGCGAACATTCGCGGAGTACGCGCGCTCGCAGGCGGCTCGGGACAACACCGGTAGTTGGACCACTTGCAGATGCGTCGCCGCTCGCCCCTCTGAAGAAAACGTTACATAGCTAACCCATGAATACTCAAACGCGACTCAGAGTTGAGCATGTCTCAAGTCACGGTTTTTTGACAGTTTTTGATGAAAATCTGTCAAAAAAAAAAAATCGTCATTTGAGACGTGCTCAACTCTGAGATGCGTTTGAGTATTCGGGGGTTAGTGTCTAAGCCCACTTACAAAATCCATTGTTGCACGATTTCCACGAACCCTTAGGAAAGCTCGTTGAACCACCAATGG
Source organism: Scotopteryx bipunctaria (assembly GCA_949320045.1). NCBI lineage: Eukaryota > Metazoa > Arthropoda > Insecta > Lepidoptera > Geometridae > Scotopteryx > Scotopteryx bipunctaria. The sequence goes on along the minus strand of OX439459.1, from coordinate 982,107 downwards.
GCTCGAATTTGTACACCAATGAAAGAAAACATCGTTAGGAAACCGGCACCAAATCTACTAAGGCCTTTTACCATCTACCTATAGTAGATGATTTATACAGCGTCAGGAGGCAACTTTTACCTTCACAAACGGGACGCTGTAGTGCCCGGAATGGATTAAGATGGAGCAGGCTTGCCCAGCACCTGTTCCATCCTCTCAGCTTAGTCGGCCTTGTCCACAGGAAATACATGGTCAATACGTGCAGAACTGACTAAGCTGCGGGTTTCCTCACTATGTTTTGAGAGTTAACTGGTATAGCGCACATACATTTTTCGCACAGAAAAATTTATTGGTACACGACCGGGTTTGAATCCACGACCTTAGGATCGGAAGGCGGGGTCACTACCAGCTAGACCACCAGTGCTCTGAATAGGACCATCAAGACACCTATAGGATCTATACTTACTCCATTCAAGGTCTCCCCAGCCGGCCACAAAGGGGTTGTAGTCTTCGAAGGTCTCGGACCTCCACTCGCTGCTGGCTTCCGTGAAGAGACAGATCGGTCGGATTAGCGCTGAGAAAGGATCAGAAAATTATATGCCAGTTGCCAACGATGACATAAGGAACTGAGACGTGGTCTCTAAATACAGAAGTACAAAAGCTCAATCGCAAGGTATTGGAGTCATGGTCATGGTAAATACAGAAGTACAAAAGCTCAGTCACAAAGCTGGTCATGGAGAGGTCTATGCTTTCTCTACGTGATAGAAACTGATGTGAGGAAATCCGGAAATCCTCTTAGTATAAGCAGGTTGACGATAACGAGATAACAAATGAGGTTCGACGAGGAAGATACTGTTGTGCCGACAATTGCAATGAGTTGGTTTGTCCTTCTTTCGCGCAGTAACGGAGCCAGATCGAAATGACGTCTTGCATAGAGATAGTTTAGGGGTTGGAGAAAGACAGAATTCTTTTGAAGGCTTGGGTCGAAGTTAGATAGGACCTCGGTGGCGTTGCGAGCGAGTGTTTGGCCGAGACGCAAGAGGCGAGGGTTCGATTCCCGCTGCGGGAGAAATGTTTGCATATTCTGCAAATATTTCTTCTGGGTCTGGGTGTTGTAATAGTATGTCTACAAAACAGGTGCTTACTGGTGAACTCTACATCTCTGGCGAGCACCAGCATACCCACGTCGTTGATGACGGGGTTGTTCTTGGTGTAGAGTTCGTGCTTGTACATGGCTTTGATCGGCACGTCCACCGGCGTGGCGCCCTCGTCATCGCGCGCCAAGTCCAGCTCGCCCAGCCGGACCACGTACCTGGGAACCAAACACTTAGACCATCACATCCTGCGTAACCCAGAAGGTTCCTCGAATATGGGCACGAATAGAATGAAAAAAAAAGTGAATATGTAGCGGGTACCCTCATTCTCCCAGGTCAGATCTAGCTCTTTTAGCTGACAACAATTGTTTGTTGTGCTTGAGACCCAGGTTTAAACAAGTCCATAAGAGGCTAGATCTAGCTAGATTGTCAGAATGTCCGTGACTCGGTGACTCGGATTATCCACGGATTCACGACAATGTATAAACGCTTCTAAAAATTTGTCAAAAGAAGGATTTGAATAAAACTTAGAATAATAGGAACGTTAACGTCCATTAATGGTAGACTCTTTTTATCCAAGTGCCAAGCAATAGCAACAAAGATAACACTCACAAATCGTCTTCCAAGTGGTGGATGCAGTGCGCGGCGGTGAGGACGTGGCGGGTGGAGACCAGGGCGCCGCCGCACTTCCACTGCATGCCGGCCGCCACCGCCAGGTCCCGGTAGCCCAGCAGGGCCATCCAGGGGAAGGCACCTGGAACACAACAAAACATCACATAAAATCACGGATGATAACGTATCATATTAAAAAAAAATGCCAAGCGTGGTTTCTCTGGTATCTTCTGTAACGACAATGAAACACGAGGCTGGCAGTTGACTGATTTATTATTGAAAGCGCATCCTACCCGCTACAAAGAATAAGCTATTAATAGACTACTCGACACTTCTTCCCCCTTAACTTAATAATAAATCACTAAAAATACATAAACAGAAGTAGTACTTAAATGTAACAAACTAATAAACTAAACAACATCATCGGCCGAATATCATATTGTTTATACATTTTTTTTAAGCGCTCTATTATAGGCCCTCAACGTACGAGCATCCGACGATGGCGGCGGGACCGGGGAGCGCGGCTCAGGCGCCGCCGCCGCCGGCTGCGGACCCGGGTCCACCTCCCCCTCACCGTCGGGTGCATCTACAAACACTTCATTATCACTAACCTGATCTTCCGCCTCGCTGTCTTTAGTCACGCCCGCTCGCGAAAGCGAATACCGAGATTTATCGTTTACCGAAACCAACTGGTCCTTATGCCTACGCCACTCCACCCCGTTACCAATACTAACTCTATAAGACACCGGTCCCGTTTGTTTAGTAATTGTGCCCTCAGCCCACTTATTTCCCCTCGCGGAGTAGTCGCGAGCGAGCACGGCGTCCCCGGCAGTGAGGGCGCGGGCCGTGCCGCCCGCAGCGGCCGCCTGGCGCTCCTGCGCCGCTCGCACCACTGCACCCACGTCGGGCCGTAGCGCGTCGAGGCGCGAGCGCAGTCGCCGCCCCAGCAGCGCCTCTGCGGGAGACATTCCCGTTGTGGCGTGTGCACAGTTACGATAACAAAACAAAAACATATTTAGTGCTTGTAACACGTCCTCGCCCGTGTGCACGGCCCTTTTTATTGCCTTTTTTACAGTTTTAACAGCGTTCTCTGCCGCTCCGTTACCTTGCGGCCTATAAGGGGCGGAGCACACGTGTTTAATACAGTTTTTCTTACAATAATGTTTAAACTCTTCGGAAAAGAACGGGGGGCCATTATCTGTAACCAGTTGCGATGGCAAGCCAAATCTCCCGAACACCGTCATCAATACCGTGATAGTGGATTTAGCATCGGTACGACTCATAGGCAACGCTTCGATCCACTTAGAATGTGCATCGACCATAATCAGATAACGTTTGCCTTCATACTCCGCGAAATCTGCATGAACTCGTTGCCATGGAAACAAAGGAAATTCCCAGGGATGTAACTCCGCGCGGGGAGGGGCGTCCCGAACCGCACGGCAAGCCTCACACGAACGACACAGGTTCTCAATATCGCCATCCATATTGGTCCAATACACATAATTACGAGCTAAATTCTTCATTTTATGAACCCCCAAATGGCCCTGATGTAACTCCTGCAAAACACTATTTTTAAGAGAGGTAGGGACCACAATCCGGTATTTATAAATCAAGCAGCCATAATCAACAATTAAATCATGTTTGCGCGCAAAATACGGCTTCTCCTCCTCGCAACCGGCTATCAGCGGCCATCCGAACTTTACATACCCTACTATTTTACATAACACAGGATCTTTCTCAGTCTCCCTACTAATATCCTTAAAATTAACTGGTAAGCTATCTTGTAACAAATTCACATAACTTTGTTGTTCGGAGGGATGACGCTCAAAGATCAAAGGTAAGCGGGACAGTGCGTCAGCCGGTCCGTTCTGCTTAGAGTTAATAAACTTAATTTTAAAATCATATGCAGCTAATCGTGCCGCCCAACGCTGTAAGCGACTAGCAGCAGTTTGCGGAATACCCACCTTATCCCCAAACAAATAGCTCAATGGTTGATGATCGGTCCTCAGCTCAAAAGTCCTACCAAACAAATATTGGTGATGTCTAGTTATACCATAAAAAATAGCTAATGCTTCCTTATCAAACTGGCTGTAGTTTCGCTCGGCATCGTTGAGCGTGCGCGACACACAGCTGACGGGCCGCTCGCTGCCGTCGGGGAAGCGATGCGCCAGCACCGCGCCCAGCCCGTAGGCGCTGCTGTCCACCGACAGCACGAGCGGCCGCCCCTCATCATAGTGCGCGAGCACTCTGTCACTCAGCAATGCCGACTTTGCCTCCCTAAAAGCCTTGTCACACTCATTGCACCATACCCACTTCGTGCCTTTTTTAAGGAGTTCATGTAAAGGATGCAGTAACATACTTAAGTTAGGAATAAATTTACCATAGTAATTTAACATCCCTAAAAAACTTTTTAATTGCGTTATGTCTTGAGGGACTGGCGCATTAGCTATAGCCTCTATTTTTTTTTTATCCGGATGTAAACCATCGCTATCAATCACGAACCCTAGGTATTTTACACTTTTTTGCAGAAAACTACACTTACTAAGTTTAACAGTTAAACCCATATCTCGAAGGCGTCCTAGTACTTGCCTTAAGTTACATAAATGTTCAGCCCTAGAGGCTCCGGTTACACAAATGTCATCCAAAAATACGACCGTGCCGGGCACTCCGCGTAGGGTCTCCTCCATCAGTTTCTGAAACTTTTCAGGCACACAAGATAGCCCGAAAGGTGTGCGGCGATATACGAAAGTACCTATGTGTGTGGTAATGGCGGTACAAGGTTGCGAGTCCTCAGTAAGCATAGTCTGCTGATAAGCATGGGTTAAATCAATTTTTGTAAACTCTTGTCCTCCACTTAACGTAGCAAACAATTCTTCAATGCGCGGTAGTGGATACATGTCCCGTTTTAATTTCTGATTAACAGTGACCTTATAGTCCCCACAGAGCCGTATATCGCCGTTCGCCTTAATGACGGGCACGATGGGAGTGCCGTAGTCGGAGTGCTCGACGCGGTAGATGGTGCCCTCCTGCTCGAGCCGCCGCAGCTCGCGCTCCACGCGCTCGCGCAGCGCCAGCGGCACGGGCCGCGCGCGCACGTACACCGGCATATCGTCGCTCAGGCGCAACTGAATTAAATTTTTACATTTACCTAATTTATCTGTAAACACCTCAGGAAATTCAGCGGCTAGACGGCTCACACAGGGGTCATCATTTATTTCATTAAAACTTAACTGAGTAATATTTAAATCACGCAACCAATCCCTACCGAGCAAAGGACAGCCCCCATTCTTAATTACATAAAGCGATAAAATTTTACAAACATCCCCTAATGTAACTTTGACAGTAATGAAACCCAGTGACTCGATCTTGGTACCTGAGTAGCAACGTAACACTAGATTATCAGCCTGAATACTCTTATGAGAAAACATACGTTTATAGAATTCCTCACTAATTGCCGAGATCCGGCTACCCGTGTCCACTTCACACTTGATCACTATACCGTCAATGTCAATTTTAATAAAGTAGGGTTTGTTACCTTGTGACATCAGTTCGATGTTATAAAAGTCCTCGTCCTCTGTATCACTCACGTAATTTTGCCTCGACGATGCACTACTGCGCACTTTACACATCGCCCTCAGGTGGCCCCGTTGACCACATTCATCACAGTTATAATTACTAAACCGACATCTATCCGGCCGATGTGGCTTGCCACACCGCCAGCATCGCTGCTGCGCGGCCGCAGGCGAGCCCTGGCCTCCGCCGCCGCTCGCGCCACCGCCGCCGCCGCTACGAGCCGCCGCGGGGCCCCGCGCGCCGCCCGCGCCGCCGCCACCCCGCCTTGCGCTCGCTTTGTGCAGGCCTTCGCCCGCGCCGCTGCCCGCCGCCGAGGCCGAGGCCGATGCCGCGGCCGTGGTTGCCGCGCTCACCTCCGCATGCCTCTCACCGGCCTCCAACGCCAGAGCCAACTCCACCGCGTCCTTGTATTTTATTGACTTCTCCGAGAAAATACGAGATCTCATGGCTGAGTTTGCGAGTCCGGAAACGAACTGATCCCGCAAATTTTCTTCTAACATCTTTCCAAAATTACAAGTGGTGGCCAAATGTTTCAGATCTTGCAAGTATTCCGACATAGTTTCGCCGGATTTCTGTCTCCGTAATCGAAAAACATGGCGCTCAGCGATTTCAGAACGCTGGGGTTCTAAATGCGTAGATACAAGATCGACCAATGTATCGAAGGTTTTATCTTCAGGAGCCGCCGGCGCACACAAATCACACATCAATGAATATGTAGTTTCACCGACCACAGTTATTAACAAAGGCACTTGCAGTTCAGCTTTGATTTCGTTCAATAAAATGTATTGTTTCACTCGCCGTACGTAAGCCGGCCACTGTTTTAGTTTAGAATTAATTTCAAACTGTTCTAAACTGCCGATAGGCATTTTGAAAACAAAATACACGCGTATTTGACTGGTTCACGAAAATAATTAATTAAATCCCAAACTCGGCGTCAATGTAACGACAATGAAACACGAGGCTGGCAGTTGACTGATTTATTATTGAAAGCGCATCCTACCCGCTACAAAGAATAAGCTATTAATAGACTACTCGACATCTTCCACGCTTGGTCGCGCGCGTTACGAACAGGCGTAAAATGTAATGTGGATTTTACCGATCCTATTGAAGAAATTATATTGAGTTTATACCAAATAGACTACTTTTTATCGGTTACTTTTTAACGGCCTCGGTGGCGTGGCGGGCGTTTGCTCGACAGAGACGCAAATGGCGCGGGTTCGATTCCCGCTGCGGAATAAATGTTTGCATGTTCTGCAAATATTTCTTCCGGGTCTGGGTGTTGTGGTACCATGGTACTCGAAGTTTCTGATACCCACGACACAGGGAATTCTAGTGTGGGGTCAGAACTATGTGTGTGACTTTTGGGTGTTATTTATTATTATTAGGCGAAGGCACGCTAGCTAATTAGAAATAGACGAGGAAACTGGCTAGAACAATCTACGCTACAAATCAAAGTAAGGTGATCCGTACCAAGTTTGGCCGGCACCCCCCCGACCACTCGATCCAGGGATACGTTGCTCAGTCCACAGACGGGGGGCTCCGGGAGCGCTGCAATGAAATCCCCTCCCGCCCTAGCGTCGGCAGAGGGCCGCGCAGTCGTTGACGGTGGCTGAGTTGGAGGCACTGGCAGGGGACAGCATACCTTGGGAAACATCAGCCATATCCAAAATAACGTCAAAAACATAACATAACTTAAAATTAAACTAATCTTCTAAGATTTATATACTTTAGTTTAGATTAGAAATAAAATAATAGTGCCCACCTGTAACCATGGTTATGGCTATGGAAGAGCGGGATCTTCTAACGCAAGTATTTTTTACTTAAAAGAAGGTCCCAACCTAGTTAATACAGTGTAAAAGGTTACAGCAATAAACAATTTTCTATACTATTTCTAAACATAGTGGGTCCCAACACAGCGATGAATATACAGAAATAGGTTCACAACTGAATCCCCAAGGGCCACCGAAGACATTTTAAATAATAATAATAAATACGTGCGGAGCTGACTAAGCCGCGGGTTTCCTCACGATGTTTTCCTTCGCCGTTTGATAGCACTGGTTGTGCGAAACGCACATAAGAAAGAACTTTTATTTTAGGTAAAAATGGTTTATTGTGGGAACCATAATGTCGTCGTTCTCATTCTTCTTAACATAACCTCCAAAGTTGTCCTGTGTTGCCATATTGCAACTTATTCTTATGTTGGTATTGAACACTGGTATAGCGCACATAAATTTTTCGCACAGAAAAATCCATTGGTACACGACCGGGTTTGAACCCACGACCTCAGGATCGGAAGGCGGGGTCACTACCAACTAGACCACCGGTGCTCAGTAATGTTGCATTATATTTCCAAATAAATTATGTTTATGTTCATTAAACAAAGTGCTAAATTAAATTGAAGGGCTAAGGTACCTGAGGGATGTTGTGTTTGAAGCCGCATGCTGATTTCTGCAGGACGGCGGCCGCGGCGGGGTTGGAGCGCGCCTGCTTGGCCAGCACCAGCAGCGGCGCGCACAGATACACGTCCTTGCAGCTGCCGGTCATATTGTACACCGTGGTGCACGTCTCACCTGGAACACAATGTTCAATTGCCGAAGACTTCAGTTAGAGCCAGCGCGGCGGCAGATTCGACCGAGGATCTCAAAAGGCAAATATGCAAATATCAAGCATATAACTGATTCGGTTGTATGCTCGATGTATGCAAACCTCGACGGGGCTTAATTATAGAGGCTTTTGGGGTCTCGAGCCTAGTTCCGTGGGGCACGGGTTGTTCACAAAATTGTCTTTAAATAAACAGGATACGTTTTTTTTATGGTTTTGTCATAATTTGATTAGGTTTTTGTTTACTTTTACCTATTCTATAGGTATCAAATTTGGCTATATTTTACATTAATAAATAAAATTGTACTTATCTATTACTTACCTAATAAAGAAAGTAAGTCGGTCATAGGAGGCGGTTTCCTTAACCTTCTGGTCGTAGTGATTGTTGAGGCAGTGGGAGGCAACGTTGTCGTCGTCGTTGTAGGCAAAGTTGTCGTGGTTGTAGGCAAAGTTGTCGTGGTTGTAGGCAAAGGCGTGGTTGTAGGCAAAGGCGTCGTTGGAGGCAACGTCGTAGGTAAAGCTGTTGTTTTCACTTCTTTGGGAGTAGCTTGCGTGCTTTCTCCAGGCTCAATTTGATTGGCCTTTTCGTCTTTCTGATCATCTTCTATCGGGCAGCATACCTGAAGATTAAAGATAAAGCTGCCTAATTATGCAACAGTAGACAGGCATTAATAATCATGCCTGTTTCATCTTATTTTAATATCCTACTAATATTATAAATCCGAAAGTTTGTGTTTGTGGGCCAATCACGCCGTAACGGCTTAACTGATTTGGCTGAAACTTAAAATGGACATAGTTGCATAGCACAGAAACCTACAATCAAATTTTGAAACTGTGATGCACAGTTGTCGCTCTGAATAAACTCATACAAACAGTCTCAATATCACATCGAAACGACTGTGACTTACCTACTGAGAAGAGTTGGACACCCCAGGCTTCTTATTATCCAGGTACGGGCGAAGCCGCGTACAGAAGCAAGTCTTATAATAAACATACGACTTACTTGGTCATTTGTATGACTATTTATAGATGCAAATTGTGGCTACCAGATGACCATGATCGATGTAAGATGAGCTTTGGTTACAATAACGGTTTGGGTACGGTAAAACTATAACTTTTTCACTTTAATTAGGTATTTATATAATAATTATATAAAACGTAGGCAGGACGATTTCGACTCCTTCGAGAGAGGATGGTGGGAGACCTTGAAGGACCGAAATGGTTGGTGGAGTTTTGGGGAGACTGTCCAGCAGTGGAACGATAATAGGTTAAAAAACTAATAACTCATGGCTGTGAACAAGAGTAACATCGGAATTCCAGCAGCACGATGGGTCAACGACACCAGAATCGCGAGCCATCGATGGAATGGAGGCACAAAACTGTAAAAAGTTCCAAAAGTTAAGGGAGGCCCTTTCATACCATCTACTTTCGTCACTTTTTATCAGCCAGATCCCACCCAACAGTGATCAAGATTAATAAAAATGATAAAAGCCATTAATCTTATTAGCCTAGACCAATTAATACGGCTTCATAGCCATCGGTTATCCAAACTTATCTTTATTATTCTTAAATGTTAACGCTCATCTAAAGTTTGCATAACTTAAAACTTATCCAGAGTAAAATCTGACGTGAGTCACATACTGTCAACCAACTAATTGTATATTTATTTTTAAAAGTTTTGAGAAGCGCCCTAGCTTAAAAATCGTTCCTAACAGTAAGAGTTGTACATCCTAGGTCATAATCTACACTGGAAATGTACTAGTATATAAGTTATTTATCACAATAAAGAATTTTTGAAATTGAAAATTGATCAAGATTAAAATGATGAAGATAAAGTGCTGACCATAGGATCGTTTCCCTCAAAGCCGCAATGTGCCTGCCGCAGCATCCAGGTGATCACAGGGCTGGATATTGAGTCCCTCATCACCGCCATGTAAGTTCCACACGAGCGTAAACTCACACATTCTCCTTCTCCCCCGTTCACTGGCACGCAAGATTTACCTCCTGCAAACGAAATAAACAAATACATACATATTATCACGCCCGTGTCCCTAACGGGGTGAGCAGAGCCATAAGTAATCATAAGAAAACTTGCAGCCACTTCTGATCCAAGAGTTCAGAGATGGATTATGGTGAATCATGGTGACAGGTGATCAGCCCATCGCCCATATAGATTCATCATGTTGGAGAGGATACTATCCCTTAGCCGACTCTTACGACATGCTCGGGGTGAGAAGCAGCTGGACGCATTCTATGTTTTTTCTTTACTCCCAGTCCAGCAGAGTCAAAGAGTCAGCAGAGAGAGTCAAATAAACAAATATTGATGCCTTCTAATAAATAATACGCTAGGAGAACAAACAAACATCAACGTTCCACGCATAGTCTGGGTGGGAATTTGAACCCACAACGCAGAAAGCAGAGTTACTCGTAAGTACCTACTACCAATTGAGCTATGAAGCCAGACAAAACTCGATTTTTCAGTCAACATGTAACGTTGAAGTCAGCGTGAAACAAACTGATCTGGAATACCACTGTTTATTGCTAGTTAGTTGGCAAAGATACCAACAGCTTACTGCACATTTTAACTAATATTATAAGCCATGACGGAGGCCTTTAGGCGGCCTAAAAACTCCATCACTAGAGTTGGCCACTAGCTCATACGAACATACATACAACTAATATTAGGTAGGTCAGTGATCCACCACCGTTTCTGGTTCAAAATAGATATAGGATGAGTCTAAATAAAAAAAAACAGAAACCGACACCTTGTTAGACGAAATCTTATATTAGACAGAGAAGAATATATTTTATAATAGGCTTATTAGAAGAAATATAAGTTTAAACAGATAAAATTTAAGGCTTGTGATACAAACCCATATGTTTAAACAGAAATAATGAACCACATCGATTTAGAGACGAAATCTTATTTTAGATAGAAAAGAAATTAGAATTGTTAGACGAAATCTTATTTAAGTAATACAGAAATGAGTTTGCACTTGTTAGACGATATCTTAATTTATGCAGAAAAATTAGAAGGAATTTAATTTAAGACAGAAAAGAAGAAAAGGCTATATTTTGTGCGATTTGTACCGGTAGTGATAGAAGGAAAAGTGATGTAGCCGAATTGGTCTGGACCCGCGCTGACGGCAGGCCGGTCTCGGATCGTATTCGGCGTAGACGTGCTGACGGGACGATCATGACTTGAACTCAAAGTTTGAATCGTGCTGACGGTACGATCCTTGTCTATAATCGGTTTCACAGGTTTCACATTATTTACTGTGCTGAAGGGGGAATCTGGTTTCGGGAGCTGAGTTGGTTTAACCGTGATAGGATTCTGTTGTAGATGAAATAAGTCCCCAACGCCTCCAATGGTACCTGATACAGTATTTCTTATTTTGCTTCTTACGTCGCTTAAAAAACCTAAAAGAAACAAAAGTTCACAAAAAGACTGAGTGGTTTAAGTCTTATATTAAGTCCTGCCGGTGTCTTGATCAGGTTTTCGATAGTCACCAGAAGTCATTGACCTAGAATATGATCGAAACAGAAGAAGAATGTGACAAGAGACAAAATCGTTGTAGGTAGCTATAGAAATAGATTGACAAGTCCTGCCTAAGTCTCTTTTGGCTGCATTTACTTATTATAGCTAAACATTTAAAGTATAAGCGTTCGTAAAACCATATTTAAAAGAATTTGGTAGGCTAGTTAAGTAATAAAATGTTTTAAAACAGAGATGAGATGGTTATGTATCAATTTAATGCGATAAGAAATGACCATGTCGCTAATCGCAGTGCTCTATTTAAAATAAGTCTTCCTTATCTCGTATGTTTTTTCAATAGAATATTCACGAAATCGAATATATTTTTGTTTAATTAAACTTTGTAAATTTTGTATATTTTTTGGGGAACTTATTAGAAAAGTAGGTTATATTTGTTTTTGTACATAAACTTAAATTAAATCATAAATATTATCGACCCTATTGCAACTTTCAATAGAATGCGTTAAAACTTACCAAACTGACAGTAAACCAGTTGTAAACACAAGAAAAAACAAAATAACACATTGAAACGTCTCGCCATTTCCACAACTTATAACATTTGCTTTCTTAAAAAGAAATATCTGTTTACATTGGGGCGTGTGACATGTCTGGTGTCAATAGTCCAGGCACATGCAATGAAGCTTGTTTAAACGGGTATGGATACTTATACGCGCAATTTCCAGGTGGCCCTATTCTATGTATATAATAGTAAGTGTGTATAAAGGATGTGATCGCGAAAGCGCACTAATGCCGGTTTCCTAAACTCTACTAACAGGCTGCTTCTTCGGATTTATAAAGTTAGGTAGATTTTCTTTCGATAATCGATGACATGTCTATTTGTGCGTAGTTCTTTATACATAACTATGGGTAGAAAAGAAAGTACCTACTTAATAAATTACTTCATTTATTTTGTGTACCTGATGTTAATCTGATGTCCTTACAGGTTTTGTATCACCGTAGTTTAAGTTTTGAGGTGTTAATTACTCAACTAAGTACCTTTGTTGTGTTTTTATGTTATTTCTGAATGATTGTACGTCCGAAAAGGGCAAACTGTTTGTACTTTAGTTATTATACCTAACCTTTGATTATATTAGTTTATAATCAAAGCTAACAACTGATACTTTCAACAGTTTACAATAAAGATTATTCTTATTAAGCTTGAATTTGCATGGGTCGTAAATGGATGAGGCCAGCATAGGATCGTGTTGAATAGAACAAAGCAAAGGGATGCCTATGCCCAGCTGTGGGCAAAGACGGGATTGCTGTGGAATAAGTGGGAGTATGGATTAATCGCGTTCGTTTAGTAGTTTTTGTGACAATGACAGCGAAATCCTCGGCTTTAGTGAAACTCAGACTTGGCTATATTTATTTTTGAATATTTATCAGGTAAACAGGGAGTTTCCTACATTTGATTAAATACCTACTTGCTTTTTAATTAATACATTTTGCGTTAATTATATATTTATGTGGATTTCCCATACCTTAGTTGGGAAGTTACCTATCTACTTTAATATAAGGAAAAAACGATGTCGAAAGAGTCATCCAAAGTCAATAATATTTTGAATTATGAGCTGATTAAAATAATAACAGGATAGGTACGAACAATAATTACCTACTTCGTTGTAAAACTTTTTACTATTTAACTTCTATTATTCTTCTAATGTAACTTTTATGATCTCTTTAATTTTAAGGTTTTTAATTGTTATAATTATATTTAACGGAGTCAATCGTTAATTTGTAAGTCTGTTAAGCTTAACTTAACGCATGCTGTCCTATAATTGGAGGAAAATATAGATCTAAGATTTTATTCTTATTTTCATAATTTTCATGTGATTTCTTCTTTGGGTGTCCTTAATAATTAAATAAGTACACTGAAAAAGGCTTCATAAAGCCGTAATATTGGATTTTTTACAAGTGTCTGATTTTGACAAATGTGGTGTCGTTGCATTCGTGTGGATATCGAGACAACACCTCATTTCTCTAAATCCGTCCAGCTATTTCGGCTCAGAGGCAGCTAAAGAACTAAATTAATAATTTCTTATTACAGCCGCAATATTAGATTTTTGATACTTCATTTAGCCTATGAGCCTTTCGTCATTTAGACAAATCCAAAGTCATCGCAATTTTCAAAATCCGTCCAGCCATTTGGACTACAGTTTCAGCCAAAACAATACACATACATACATACATATTTACATACATACACCCCAACACACATTACCTTCCTTCTACGCAGTCAGGTAAAAAGGGCCTATGGAGTTGTATTGTCATCACCATTATCATATCGACGGAAGAAAGCGATTTTGTCGAATCTCAATATATTCAATTTTACACCAGAGCCAAAAAACCTTTATTTACAGCAATTAGTCGTGTGAACAGTAAAAAAACTAGGAAAAAATCAAGAGCGTATAATAAAAAATTTCATCGTAGAAAGACGAGATATAGACCATTCGACGCGGCTTTTTTTGCTTATCAACAATCAAGATTTAAGTCATTTAGGCCATTTTTTGAGATACGGCATTTTCGATACGACCGCTTTCTGCCGTCGATATCAACTCACATCTGCCCACTCCTGGGCTTCCTCATCAGCATACCATGCTTTCCGACCCTGCGCCAACCGAATCCAGTGGATTCCCCCAGTCTCTCTCACCTGCTTGCATCTTTTCAGATTTCCTCTTCCTCTTGCTCCCAATCTTGGTCTTCTTCACGACGACCTTGTATTTATTCTTCGCATAGCTTTGACCCGACGCATATCCTTGCCGATATGTTACATTGCCGCTATATAGGTTCCCCTTTCTGTAGCCAGGCACATAGTAAACGCGAGGCCCATGGGAACCACCGTAGCCATGAGTGCTATGTCCATGGGAACCACCGTAACCATGAGTGCTAGCGAAGCCTGGGGAGCCATAGCTTCCTTGGCCGTAGCCATAGCTGATACCGGGGGAACTGTAGCCGGTACCATGGGAACCGTAGCTGATACCATGGGAGCTATGGTAGCCATGTTCTTGTCCGTGACAGGGCTTGGTCCCGTACTTGCTGGTGTAATAACACGGCTGAGCATCATGTCCAGGGTTTTCATGACCGTATAGGCTTTGGAATAAGGCATCTAGTGCCATGTAGTATTCTGGAGATTGGGTGGGCGTTGGCGGTTTGTATACGAATTGGGTTTCCAGACATTTGTTTTGTTTTTGGGCCAGGATGAGTAGAACAGGGAACGTTTGGATCAGATTGCAGATTGTCCTTTGTTGGATGGTCATTTCGACATTATATCACTTGAAATACAAACTTTGGACTAATTTCTTTATTATACGTAACAATGGTGGTGTATTTTGTGGACCGTTTGAGGTTGAGTTTGAATAGATACTGAAATAAGTGAAAGTTGTATGCTTCTACGAAATTAGGTTATCAATAACATCTGTAAAATCCATAACGCAACTCAATTACCTATGTTATTGGGAAACTTAATCCATACTATGTCATATTATATTATCCATACTAATATTATCAATCTGTCTGTCTGTAACCTCTTCACGCATAAACTGCTGAATAGATTTTAATAAAATTTGGCAAGGAGATAGATTCCATCCCGGGGAAGGACATAGGCTACTTTTTATCCTGTAAAACGATCCCAAAATCGAAAAATGACGTAAAAGTAGGATAGCCAGGATAACGCATAAATACTTCTTAGACATAAATTTAGTGCAAGACAATTAATTGATGACATTGTCAATTATCAGAATTGTATATGTCATAAATTAATTTAATAACATAGGTAATTGAGTTGCATTATGGATTTTACAGATGTTATTGATAACCTAATTTCGTAGAAGCATACAATTTATTTCAGTATTCCTTTAAACTATCTATAAAGTAGCATATGTCTTTCCCCGGGCTAGCTGAACCGGTTTCATGATTTTTGTTTTGTTGGATTTGTTCGTTGAAAGTATCAACGTAGACCAAGTCGCGGGGAGTTCGACTAGTATTATTATAATTTGGTATGATCATTGAACGCAATTGTTTTGCTTACGTAATTTAGGCATCATTGTTGTTAGATAAACGACCTATTTACCTGAACGAAACTGCGCAAATAAAGAGGATACCTTTTGCTCTACATTATAAGTAATTGTGGTAAGTATGAAATGCTATTAGGTATGTTGGTAGTAGATATTACCCTATTGTAGTGGTCAGCGTGGTGGTTAGGTACTTAATTTATTTGTATTGCGGAAAAGACTAAGCTTTGAGATTTAAAGTTGAAATTAAAATTAGCGCTACTGATTCATTGGTGTTTTTGTGCACAGAATTGTGTAGGTAAATGCCAATTTTCATTGCATTTTTATTTTTCATTTATTTAATAAGGTTTAAATTAAACTGAACTAAAATTACAACTATAGTGTCTTAAATGTTCATAGATAAGAGATACACGAGAGCTTGAACTAGGTTATCCTGTGTTAAGTGCACGAAATAACCCTTAGAGGCGCACTTTAAATCCTTTCAGCACACTGTTTCGAAAGAACTAGTGACAGTTTAGAAATAGTAGTAACAAATGAATCAAAAATGTCAATTATGACATGAATCACAAAATCGCATTGCGATATGTGAAGGCTACTAAATGCTGTAAAAAAAGTTTTATCGAAACTGTATTCATTTAACCGAGGTTGTGGAGTTCAAGAACTCTGACAGATGATGGTAGTGAAAGGAAATTGTGGGAAACCCGTGACCACTCATCGCATTACACCATCATTCATTCAACTAGAACGCCATCATCTCGTCTAAAAAGTTGATAATCAGTGTTCGGCCCTTGTATACTAGGTAGTTACGTTGCCTACATCGACCACCCGCTCTGTCTTTATAGCTGACCTAGCATAACAAAGTATATTTCACATGAAGCGCCCACGCGACGTCTCGCTGTTACTGGGACCATGCAGGTGTGCATTCTGCTGATAAGGCAGCTTGATTCCTCGTAGAGTTAGTCTAGAGTATATTCATTCTGTTTCAAACCACTCATTGTATAAGACCTAACATTAAATAATTTCAATTCAATTATTTTTATGTTTTTTAAAAACATTTCCACGCTTTTCCCGAACAAGTCTGGCGCAGCCGGTGCGATTTTCCACGATTTTCACGAAAATCTACGGTCGTGAACACCCAAAAATCGGTATCACGGACATAGAAATTCTCACGAAAACCGACTCTTAGCGGACGTGGAAACGATACGAATCAAATAAATACGACTCCTACGGTAAAACGTGTGAAATAGTGGTTTGCAGTTTCATCTGGAGGACATGGGATCGAGCAGCTTGTGAGTAAACTTTTTCACTTCCTGTTTTTCATATTCCTGTGTCTTTTCCTACCTTTTCTCGAACTAAAATTGTCGAGCTTATTAATTGCGTTTATCTGATTTTGTTTGCACGAAATAGGCAAACTGATTTGCACTAAAAATAGGCAGATCTGTTAATCGTAATTAATTTGTGTAGTTTTAGGTAAATTGTTTTACACAATATCGGTAATTCAATATAGTTTTAAGTATACTTAGTGGCACTTAAATAGGCCCATCGTTTTACACAACATTGGTAAATCGATAAATTTAATTGCACTCAAATAGGCAAATTGTTTTACACAAAAATTGGTAAATCAATATTTAGTTTTAATTACACTAAGTGGCACTAAAATTGGCACACATTGATTTTACACTTATATTGGTAAATCTTTGTATAGTTAAGTGAAATAGAAATTAATAAAAATGGATTTCAAAGCCATTCCTAAAGAAACTCTGACACTTATCCCTAAATATGACGGGGAAGAAAATCTATTGAACTTATTCATATCTAAATGTGAATATGTAGTTGGAGGTAGTAAAATCGTAGGGAATGCGGCACAGAATCTTTATTTATTCCATGCCGTATCCAGTAGACTCACAGGTAAAGCCGCTGCTCTACTTAGCGACCACCCGAATATAAAATCGTATGAAGAGTTAAAGGACCTTCTTACGCAACATTTCGGTGACCCTCGATCGGAAGAATGCATTGCTATTGAACTTGATACTTTAAAGTTAAAATCGAACGAAACGTACATCCAGTTTTGTCATAGAATTCAGAACGTTAGGAGCTCTTTGTTTGCGAAAGTAAATAGACTTACTGATGAAGGAATCAAGGCAGCGAAAATGATCGTTTATAATAACACCGCGCTAAATGTCTTCTTGTATAATTTACCTGAAGACATGATTCGAATCGTACGTCTAAAAGGATGCTCTACATTGGAAAATGCCCTAAGCATTGTTACAGAAGAGGTGAATTTCAAGTTTCAATATGATGCCAAAAATAAAATACTTAAACAGACGTCAACGCAGTTACCAACCGCACAAAATGAAACGAAACCCAATCCAGTGGCCCAAGGATTTAAACCAACATTCAATTCGGTGCCGAATAACAACTTTAGGCCACCAAATAACTTTAAATTTGGTATTCCGCAACGACAAAATGGGTTCCGTCCAAACTTTGGTCATCAAATAAGATTCGCGCCGCCCACGCAAGGTTATAGATTTGGGATAGCCCAAAACCTGCCCCAGCGTAACTTTGGTCAGGCCCCCGCTCAACGCGCGCCATTCCAATACGGCGGATACAAGTTTGGTATACCCCAGCAGCAAGGTTTTAAGTTCGGTATTCAGAACCAACCTCAAGCGAACAAATTCGGTAGTCATGTGCAAGAGCCTAGATTGCAAGACTCTGACGTCACCATGCGTACAGCCCCGATTAGACAAAACATGGTCGCGAACGAACCGTATTATACGGACGATTTAGGTTGTCAGGAGTACAACGATTATTATGACTACGGTTATGATAATATGTATAGTGAGAATATAGAGACAAATGCGTGTGATTACATGGAAAATCTGGAAAACATCCCTGTGGAAACTGAACAGCAGGATTTTCAGGAACCAGCCTCGAACGATGCGGTGAAGTGATTAGTTTAAATTACTGTGACAGTATTTTAAAATTACCTCACGTAGTGATTCCTGAGATCAATTCCAAGTTTCTCATAGATACTGGAAGTAGCAGATCTTTTATAAGCCCCGCAAAAGCTAATGAGTTTTTCAGTGAGTTCAAACACATCGAACCGTTCACTGTGATAAGCACACATGCTCAGAGCATGCACAACGAGATAATATACATACCGTTGTTAAAGACCTTTAAGAGCACTCTTCCTCATAAATTTTATATTTATGACGTTGATGGACGCTATGACGGCTTAATAGGATCTGACCTTCTCTGTAAATTAGGAGCGAACATTGACATGCGTAACAAACTGTTATTGACACACAACGCGAGGATTCCAATCCTATATCATCCACCATATGAGGTTGATCTACCGCCACGAACTGAAACGAGAGTTAAGATTCCCACCAATTTACAACACGGTGATGCGATATTAGAATACCTACAATTTCGGGAAGGCGTTCGTATGCCTACCGCTCTTGTAAAATGTAAGAACTATTTTGCAGAAACAGTTATACAAAATATAACAAATAATAAAGTCACTATTACGTTCAAGAAACCATTCGATGTTACAAAGTATGAAAATCAGGAATGCCAGGTAAATTTTGTGAAAAGTGATTGTACGATTGATGAAGTATTGAAAGAAAATTTGAGGAAATTGCGATTAGACCATATGAATAAAGAGGAACGTGATAAGATTTATAGATTATGCCATGAGTATCGTGATATATTTTATTGCGATAAGTTGCCTTTGTCTTTCACTAATCAAGTGAAACATACCATCAGAACGACAAACGAGGACCCGATCTATATTCGACCTTATCGACACCCGCCTGTCATAAATCAGGAAATTCAAAAGCAGGTAGATAAACTTTTGGCAGATAACGTAATTGAAAATTCCCACTCACCTTGGAGTGCACCAGTCCATCTGGTACCTAAAAAGTCTGACGCATCTGGCGAAAAGAAATATAGGATGGTGATCGATTATCGGCGCCTTAACGAAATAACGGTCGACGATAAGTACCCGTTGCCCAATATAACCGATCTTTTCGATAAGATAGGCAAGTCCCAGTACTTTAGCACTATAGATCTAGCTAGCGGGTACCACCAAATTGAAGTAAATGAGGCGGATAGAGCAAAAACAGCCTTTACTACACAGTCAGGCCATTATGAGTTTAAACGCATGCCTTTTGGTCTTAAAACGGCTCCCGCGACGTTCCAACGAGCCATGGATAATGTCCTACGAGGTCTGCAAGGAATCCATTGTCTTGTGTACCTCGACGATATTATAGTTTTTTCATCAAGTCTAGAGGAACATGTCGAAAAACTCCGTAAGATATTTAATCGGCTCAGGGAGACTAATCTAAAAGTAACATTAGATAAATGTGAATTTCTTAGGAAGGAGGTTCTATATCTTGGACACACCATCACCAAGAATGGCCTTATGCCTAATAATGACAAGATAAAAGCAGTCTTGAATTTTCCGATTCCGCGAACATCCACGGAAATCAAGAGTTTTCTCGGTTTAGTAGGGTACTATAGGAAATTTATAAAGGATTTTGCTAAACTGACACAGCCATTAACATCGTGCTTGAAAAAGAAAAACAAAATCGATCCGACTAAACAAGAATACATCGACGCGTTCGATAAGTGTAAAGAGCTTTTAACAAACGCGCCGCTCTTACAATTTCCCGACTATTCTAAACCATTCGTCCTTACGACGGATGCATCAAACTATGCCATAGGCGCTGTACTCTCACAGGGACCTATAGGTAGCGATAAGCCGATAGCATACGCAAGTCGTACTTTAAACGACGCTGAAACGCGATACAGTACGATCGAAAAAGAGCTTTTAGCCATAGTCTGGGCTACAAAGCATTTTCGACCATATTTGTATGGTAAGAAATTCACAATATACACTGACCATAGACCGCTCACTTGGATTAAATCGATTACAGAACCAAACAGTAAATTAACGCGATGGAAATTGAGATTATCGGAATTCGATTACGACATTAAACACAAAGAAGGGAAACAAAACATGAATGCGGATGCTTTGTCACGAATTAGAATAAACGCTTTAGGTGAAAATGATGACGTTTCGATGAAGGTCAATTTAGACAAAAAGGAACGGAAAAATTTATCTCGCGCCTCTACACCTCGCGAGCGAACGCCATCTCCGATAGTGATTTCTTCCGGTTCAGAGAAAAGCAATACATCTGTAGCTGGTAATAGACCGCGATCGCCCTACTCAAATCCATCATTGGGTAGTACTACGGCATCTGCATCTGAAGGACGCGATAATGAAAGCATAGGCACAGTACATTCAGCCCGCGATTTAGATACCGACGGAATGCTTATACTACAGGAGGCTATAGACACCAAGCCGAATCAGATACTTGTTCATACATGGAATAGGGACGAGTTATCAGTAAAAGATGTATCTAGAGACAAACAAAAAGTTTTAGAGGTTCATTTACCTTTAAATAATACGGAATTGGTCAAACGGTTTCTGAAATCATATATTAAGCCTAAAATAAAATACTTCTTTTATTTTGAAGACGAATTACACCGGAAACAGTTTTCAGAGGCTTCTATATTGCTATTTCAGAAAGGAACTGTGAAGTTTTACGAATGTACTAAGAGAGTAGTTTATGTAGATAGCGAGCAGGAACAACGAGACGTTGTGCTTAAATATCATGTAGGAAAGAATAGTCACAGGGGAATTAAGGAAACGTTAGTACATCTAAGACGTACCTTTTATTGGAACAACATGGATCAAACGGTGGCTAGCATCATCAATGCTTGTGAAATCTGTAAGAAAATGAAGTACGACAGAAAACCATTAAAACCGGAATTGCAGTTATCACAAACTCAGATTAGACCATTTCAGGAATTATTTATTGACACATTCTCGATTGACGGAAAACATTATCTTACAATAGTAGATGCCTTCAGCAAGTTAGGTCAAGCATTTGAGATCAGCACGAAGTCCACTCCTGAAGCAGTTAGAGCGCTGATAAAATACTTCTCTTTGTATGGAACACCTAGTAGAATCAGCTCTGACCCCGGTACGGAATTTAACAACACACTAATGAAGGAAATGCTATCATTTTATAAGATAGAACTTCATATCGGTACCCCCCATAATCCCAACTCTATGGGAATAGTCGAGCGATTTCATTCGACCATTACAGAGATATATCGTATAGCTAAGTACGAACAAAAGATAACGGACGCTGCATCTGTCATGAGCTATGCAGTAATGTCATATAACCACACAATTCACTCTACAACAGGTCTTACGCCATTTGAAGTAGTTTTCGGTCACACCGAATCTAATAGCGCATTTCATGTAGATTTTAATAAACAGTTTACTCAACAATTGGTGAAAGAACACGTTAGAAGGACAAAACATTTATACGAATATTTGACGGACAAAATTATTGATAGAAAGAGAGCTGTAATAGAGAAACGTGGTGGTGAGAAAGAATTCGATGTAGACGTAGGTGATACAGTGTTTATTAAAGGCGTGAACACAAGGCGTAGTAAAGATAAGCCGCGTTATCAGAAAGCTCAGGTTATCGGAGCTATAGAGAGAAACATAGTACCCGTTATTACACATAATCGGACTACTAAAGTTCCCATTAAAGATATCAGGCGTCCTCCACAGGTTAATTCTTCTGGCGGTCCAAGTGATCCGAAGCCAGGCCCTTCATCTGCAGCCGATTGACAAGAATCCAGGACTGCTACCTGTAAAGGAAGGTCAAGCTGTCATTAGTCATGACACATGGACTGTCATTAAGATCTTAGATTTAAGGTTTCTTCACGAGGAACTAGAATTATTTATAGATAGCTATACCAGTTTAAAAAGACAAGTAAAAAGCTGTTTTGACACCAAAGCTTTTGATTCAGACTTCATTGAAGTAGAGTCACAAACAGATTACGTAATGAATATAACCATAGAAAAGTATAAGCAATTGATTCCATCAGTAAGATCTAAGCGAGGTTTATTAAACCCTATCGGTTCATTCATAAAATCAATCACGGGTAATCTGGATAATGGCGATGCTGTTATGTACGAAAAGTTAATTCAAGAAATAAAGACAAAACAAAACGCGATTTCAAATAAAATGACAATTGTTGCCGAAATGGTGGGTACGTTCACAAAAATAGCCAATTCAACAAAAAGTAATTTTATTCAAATTGAGGATAGTATTCAAGATATTAATCGTAGTTTGAACAGATCTAAATTATTACAAATGAGTAATAAAATAATTCATTTCTATAATATTTTTATATATAACTTTCAAGTACTCTACATCAGACTGAATGAGATTGAAACGGCTATTGCTTTCGCTAAAGTTAAACTGTTACACCAATCGATTGTAAATACGGATGAGTTAATATTTTTATTAAAGGAAATTGAGAAAACAGAAAGATTAGTTTTTCCAGCAAATATTCAAAATCTAGTAAAAATAGAGCAATGTATAGAGATGAAAGCGTACATAAAACAAAATCAGATAAAATTTATTATGCACATTCCTTTGATTAGAAATGAAATATTCAACTATTATAAATTGATTCCTTTACCTGTACACGATAAAATCAATGACCTTACCTCTATCATCCTGCCCAAATACCCTTACATCCTTGTGAAAGGGTTGAAAGCGAAGCCGCTCTCCCAGTCATGCCGCGAGATCGATGAAGCTCGTTTCCTGTGCTATGAGAACGATATCACACCGCTATTCGAAGATAATTGCATCGCTGAACTTTTGAGATTTTCCACAAATATCTCGAGTTGCCATCCTGTTCCTGTTACCATCAACGACGTAAAAGCCGATCTTATACAGCCCAATCGTTGGATCATTTACGCGAAAACCGAAACGCTTCTTACAAAATATTGCGAAGATGAGGTAATACAAGAATCGATTAGTGGAACTTATCTGTTAACTATGGACGATGACTGTCAAGTTAAGATAAATGAATTGAAGTTTAAGAAACATCAAAGCCAAGGAAAGGAAATAGTTTACATGAAGTTTCCAATAATCAACTTGCCTAAAATCAAACAAACAAGTCAATCAGATATGCTGAGGAGTCCTGTCAATCTCAACGGAATAGATCTTGCCGATATCCAGTTCCTGAATTACTTATTGCAGAAAAGTGGAAGTGAAAACATTAGTGATAGTGAAAATAATTATGGTGTTCTAGAATATAAAAGTGTTAGCATAGGAAGCATCGTGCTTTGCGCTATTGTAATAATCTGTCTTTTGTTGTTAGCATTTAATCATAGAATTAAAAAAAATTGTATTAGGGGGAAAATTCGAGATAATCCTCATCCTTCGGATAATCTCGAACTTACGGAGGGAGGAGTTACGTTGCCTACATCGACCACCCGCTCTGTCTTTATAGCTGACCTAGCATAACAAAGTATATTTCACATGAAGCGCCCACGCGACGTCTCGCTGTTACTGGGACCATGCAGGTGTGCATTCTGCTGATAAGGCAGCTTGATTCCTCGTAGAGTTAGTCTAGAGTATATTCATTCTGTTTCAAACCACTCATTGTATAAGACCTAACATTAAATAATTTCAATTCAATTATTTTTATGTTTTTTAAAAACATTTCCACGCTTTTCCCGAACAAGTCTAGGTACAAACCTACCCATAACAAACTTTGGCAGCAAACTGTCGTTGACTCAAATCGTTGCGGAACTTCAAAAAATGCGCCAAAAGTGCACTCATACGTAAGTATTAATGAAGTGGGCTGAGCTACTAGTTATCATAAAAAAACTTTCAGTCCCTCCTGATTAAAAGTCAAAAGGGGGATATGGTGAACCATGGTGACAATTGATCAGCCCATCGTCCATATAGATGGTTCAATCACAAATTGTTTTTGTTCTTGTACAAGTAGTAGGTACCACAAATACCCCAATACCCCACATAAAATGGGAAAACAGGCAGGGAGACGACGATTTTGATGATGAATTGATCTACATCCGTAGTTAAGAGAAGAAAATTAATATTATCATTTTGTTAATTCCATAACCGTGAAAAAAATTAATTAATTTTACTTTTTTCTCAGTATTCAAGAGGAAAAACTATCAGACGAATGATAGTTACCTTCGGTAAAAATATGCTCATAACTCAAGAACATGACTAACGAATTCCTGATTCAATACTTAGAAACTGATTTACACGGCATTGACAGATTTATTTGAGCAAACTCAAATACTTGAACTACTTAGTATTACCTGTGGTATTACGCACCACTTACCCACGCAATATCTAAGTACATATATAAAACTCTTAAGTTACTAACTGACAATGAGCATACAACTTAAACCTTAAGTCCTAAAAGGGTATATTCTTCTTATGGTGTAGGGGTGTTAAGAGCACTGGTGGTCTAGTTGGTAGTGACCCCGCCTTCCGATCCTGAGGTCGTGGGTTCGAATCCGGTCGTGTACCAACGAATTTCTTTGTGCGAAAAATGTATTGCGCTATAGTACTATCAAACGATGAAGGAAAACATCGTGAGGAAACCCGCGGCTTAGCCAGCTCCGCACGTATTAACCATGTCTTTCCTGTGGACAAGGCCGACTAAGCTGAGAGGATGGAATAGGCGCTGGGCAAGCCTACTCCATCCCGGGCTAGTGCCCGCAAAACGCAACGTTTCGCTTCCCGTTTGTGAAGGTAAACGTTGCGTTTTGACGATATATAAATCATCTACTATAGATTGTAAGAGGCCTTAGTTTTGTCCCTCTACTGGTTGACCTAGTTAGCTCGGGTTTTCTCTAAATACCTGAGGAATTATTCATCGATATTAAATTGACCATTTGTGACCACGAATCAAGGTGACAGTAAAGTACGTAGGATAGTAGAACGCTCCGCAACTTGTCCGCGATAAGTTTTTTTACACAAACTTCATCTTCATAAAGGCTATACTTTCGAACCAGTATGATGAAAGGATTTAAAGTGCGCCTTAAAAGCTTTCAACGTGTACTTGACACATTTTTTCCGAACTTTTTAGATTCTACGATATGCCGGTTTCCTCGCGAAGTTTTCCGTTACCGTTTGAAAAGAAAAATCCATTCGTGCACGTCCGGATTTGAACCCATGACCAGTAAACCACCAATGCTCTAATAGGCTAGACTATTTTTAATTAGTATTGTGTACTGAAATAAGATATAGGCTAATTTTTAAAACTGACATTACGCGAGCGAAATCTCAGGCGGATGTTAGTAAATAATATAAATCATAATTGTTGTTATTCATAAGAGTTTGCGCGACCTCGTCATGAGTTCTCTATAATCGACTTCCCCGTCAATTTGTCGTCACATCCGCTTTATTACGGAAGCCGACTGAAAAAACCGGAAGCTTAAAACATCATCTAAAGCTTCGACGACCTTGGTGGCGTGGCGGGCGTGTGCTCGGCTGAGACGCAAGAGGCGCGGGCTTGATTCCCGCTACGGGAGAAATGTTTGTATGTTCTGCAAATATTTCTTCCGGGTCTGGGTCTGGGTGTTGTATTCTTATGTATTATAAGTATGCATTTACAAAAGAAAATTTATGCCTATAAGTATTATGTATATGTACCTAGGTTCACAGACAAATTAAAATGATTTATGTGTATAAAGGTCTTTGAAAATTCCACCCTGTATGTAGATATTTTTTTTGTATAGTATGTAAGTGGATTCTATGGTCAACTTAGCCAACACCTCACTCAGCCCATAGGCTGAAATGTCCACTACGAAATTATTATTTTTTAATTCTTTATTTATTAAGGAGGGTTTGATCAGAAGTGATTATGTCACCCTTGAAGTACACTTACATAAATATTTTATCTTCTACTAATACAAATTTTAATCAATTTACTTAATTCTTTTGCTTCCTCCGAAAGGGGGGAAGCCAAAATACTATTACATATGTCAAGCAAAGATAAATCACACTACGAAATTTATTTATATTTTTTTTATAGTCAACTCAGGCCGCGGGCCATATCGACCCCTTAAGCGGCCTAAAAACTCCGTCACAAGAGTTGTTCATACGAACTTACTTACTTAGTGATATTCTGTATTCTGAGTAAGTGACTGAGAAAATCAAATCGTCACTTCTATAATATCCATGACAATATTTGTTTCACTCGTGCAGGCGTAGGTGTGAGGTAGTTAGTCACATTCTCATACATTTTGATGAATGTCCAATGTCCGGCTGGACTACTATGTTACGCCAAGGTCTTATCATTAATTTATTGTATTACTAAGTACTAAGGCCTTTTACCATCTATAGTAATGATTTATAGCGTCAGGAGGCTACTTTTACCTTCAAAAACGGGACGCTGTAGTGCCCGGGACGAATTAAGATGGAGATGGACCCAGCGTAGGTATATTCCATCTTCTCAGCTTAGTTGGACATGGTCAATACGTTCGGAGCTAACTAAGCCGCGGGTTACCTCACGATGTTTTCCTTCACCGTTTGAGAGTACTGGTATAGCGCACGTTATTTTTTCGCTCAGAAAAATCCATCATCTACACGACCGGGTTTTAACCCACGACCACGACCTTAGGATCGGAAGGCGGGGTCACTACCAATACCAACTAGACCACCAGTGCTCACCAGTGGTCAAAAGTTTCACATATTTCGATTGTATTACTAACGGATTAAGTATGATTTTAATGATATATTTATTTTACATTATAGTTTTCCCTTCCGGACAGGCGATTAGTTCTAAGACAGTAATGCCCGGTTACTATCTTTAGTTTCTAGCAGCCAAAAAACACCATAGAGGTTTTATCAAATAACGCATATTAGTAGAATATAGATAGGACGTAAATTCATTTTCTTTCGTATTAATTTTTATCAGAAAAATCCGGATTAAAAGACAGGAGGCCTTTGCCCAACAGTGTGACAGAATGGGCTAGAAATAATAATTTAAGAGGTAAAAATCTGTTTTACCAGGAATATTTTGCACTATTCTTATTGGAATGGTGAGTTTGAACTGATTGTGGGTTTTTGTCTGATTAGAAATTCTGATCTCGGATTGAGGCGGACGCAGTGACCTCATTGTTGGATGATCTTGAATCCTCAATCACCGATGTGCTCAGTAATGTAGATAAATTTTCATGACGGTGTTTTGATCGACTTTTGAATAATGCCCGGTATATTTAAATATAAGTATCTGACGTCAAACCGTAATTTCGATCGATTTCCTACTTCAAATTGTTTTGTGTTTGTTGCGTCTTGTGTTCAAAAAAATTTTGAATACAAGACGCGGAAGTAGGTACCAAATCTCTTCTCCCGCCATTTCTAAAAGACCACAGATTATACTCTTTTCTGTATTCGGTTCCTTCAAACCAAGACTGACCGGCAAGAATATATTTTTGGATTACATTCGACTGACAATACTTCTTGCTGAGCATAGTTTTGACGTAGCGGGCGAGTGCTCGGCTAAGACGCAAGAGGTGCGGGTTCGATTCCCGCTACGGGAGAAATGTTTGTATGTTCTGCAAATATTCCTTCCGTGTCCACAAATATTAATTTATTATTTATAGTTTACCTTTTTGGGGAAGACGATGGTAACACAGACAGACTTTACCGCCTAGGCCTTGAAATATTTTAATTGCACCTTAAAAAAAAACTAGGTACCCTCAGTTGAAGAAATATTTTCACATGTCACACACCGTGGGAATCGAACCCACACGAATTTAAAAAACACACTTGTAGATTTCTATATGATTTATAATGAAAGATGTTATAATCTGTATATACAAACATTTTAATATATTCTTAGCGGCTACGCGACTTAAGTATATCAAAATTACATAATTATGGCGGAATAATTTACATATATTTACAATCTACATTATGCAATATATGGACATATACGATTACCTATTTACATTTAATGGTTCTATGACAACAATAATATATTGCAGGATGGGTACTTACATTTTATTACAAGTACCTATACAATAGGTACAAATACAAATATTTTATTTCACAATATGTTAAGAAAACCCTGTCCGATTCGTGAAGGTAATTACAAAGCATCGAGATAAAGTAAGTTCGTATTCGTATGAGCTAGTGGCCAACTCTTGTGACGGAGTTTTTAGACCGCCTAAAGGCCTCCGTCGTGGCTTAACCACTTAAAAGCCGGGACCGACTGTTTAACGTGCCCTCCGAAGCACGGAAGCGCTCAGCTCGTAATGCTACTTGCGCTCACCCATCCCAATTGTGACCGCGCACAACGTTGCTTAAATTCAACGATCAAGAACGTCTAAGCAAGTTAAGAGCGCTATTATGTTATCAAGTTCACAGTTTTTATAACTTTTGCAGCCTCATCGTTATATCTTGTAACCCTGACTTTTGTTTGTTCTGTTCTCAATATTTTTTTCTGATTTTTCTGAAGTATAAAAAATACCCTGGAAAAAAGTGCAAGAAAATGTCACTCTCGTTGCCTAAACGAATCCAACAACACCTTATTTGAGAAAAACAGCTGGCGCTTCATCGAACCTAGTCTTACACACGAACAAACTTTTGCATTTATGACATTAGTAGGATTTTCGAAGTAGTCGCCAACGAGTAAAGTCTGGGGAAAAACTGATATTAGAACCAGTGATCATACATAGTCGTTACGTAATAAGATAAAAAAACATACGTAACATGTAATAATTTATTGTTCTAAGAAATAGTAGTACATAATTATTTACAGAAA
Organism: Scotopteryx bipunctaria; assembly: GCA_949320045.1. Lineage (NCBI taxonomy): Eukaryota > Metazoa > Arthropoda > Insecta > Lepidoptera > Geometridae > Scotopteryx > Scotopteryx bipunctaria. The sequence goes on along the minus strand of OX439459.1, from coordinate 953,008 downwards.
TACTTGTAGGTACTTGTGTGTTTACCTACATTACACCTTCAGAACTTGTAGCCAAGTATCTTGGCATCTTACGAAGTCGCTAGACGCAATGCCACCAGGCGACTTATACAGTGTGTTTTTAACTAAAATATCCTTACAAGAAACTGAATCGAAGTTTTTCTTTCAATATTGCTCATTTTCACAACTCACGCTCGACCAAACAAGTTACTATGCCAAAATTTCAAAATAAAAGATTAAATGGTTCGTAATCGTTATCTTACGATTAATAATAATAAATATTTGTGGACATTTCACACAGCGCCATCTAGCCCCAAACTAAGCAAAGCTTTTACTATGGGGCACCAGATGGCTGATAGAATACTTATATACTTTTTTTGTAAATACATACTTTTAATACATAATACTACAACACCCAGACCCGGGAGAAATATTTGCAGAACATACAAACATTTCTCCCGAAGCGGGAATCGAACCCGCGCCTCTTGCGTCTCAGCCGAGCACTCCCCGCCACGCCACCGAGATCATCAGTTTCGCTGTATCTCAGTTAGTTTCAGTTTTCCCACTGGTCCCGTTACGGGGACAAATAAAAAACACACTGTATAAACCCCACACATTGTTGCGCCTACGTAAGTGTCGCAACACATTTGCGGTGTCAAAAGTTCGGCTATACGCTCCCAATATTTTTTACTTAAAACTTTTCTTTTAACTTTTTATAAAAATGCTCTATCAGGACATTAACGCCATCTAGTGGCGCGGCAGTGCCTAGCTGACCTTTACGAACGACCTTAAACTTTCGGCGCTTTTCAACAGATGTGTCGTGACACTTAAATCCAAATTGACTTTGCCTAAGACCTAATGTAGGTATATTTTGAGATAGTGTAGTCTAGCCCTTTCTACATATATACAGTAATGACTAAAAGCATACTATGGCATTAAAATAGATTTATTTACAATATAAATTAATATTTTTGGTGGAATGTTTCACACACTCTGTGTCAGTTTCAACAAATTATTTTTTATACCTAAGTTACTTTACCAATAAATCCCTGATCACCATCAGGTTGGTTCGCTGCATATAGACCTCCCTAACACACTAACAGAAGAATCAGAGGAAAAACCTTAGATTTACAATATTACAGTTCATTTTTTACGCCGTAGGTACGTTTTGAAAACGAATTTTAGGTATAGGTACAATACAGGATTATAGTTTTCAAACAACTTCTCTGCTGGACTGGGAGTAGAGAAATAACATAGAATGCGTCCAGCTGCTTCTCTCCCCGAGCATGTCGTAAAAGTCGACTAAGGGATAGTATCTTCTCCAACATGATGAGATACAATAAGCAAGTATTCCCAAGGAGGGTTGACGTCAGGCAGGCGGCCGGTCATAAAACACCTTAGCCAAAACTCTTACAGCATGATCATGCTGTACCTACTGACCCCACATAGAGTGGGATGAGGGCAGGAAGATGATGATGATGAGTTTTCAAACAATAAGAGATTTTGTGATATTTCTAATATATCAGGAAGCCGGATTCGACAGTACCAGTGGATCTAGCATGTTTTATCTAACCATGCATAAGCTTGAAACAAAGTCACTAACTACATTTCTATTTTAAAATATATATAGTTCCAACTGGCACGATAGATGGTGTTGATTTAACGAGGATCTCAAATTAAGAGGTTAGTAATTTTGGTCTCCATGACGCGACGAGCCGCGTTACAAACAAGTTACAAGCTGTCAAGTTTCGTCTGGTCATAGAGAATAAGGCCACTTCTTTCGTGAAAAGGACTCCAGAGCTCAAGTTCGCGCACTGCTGGAGTTCTGCACAAAATGTTTGTCAACAAATCTGCCCTTTTAGTTACTACTATGTCAAACACGTTTTGATATGTGAGTGAGAACGGAATGTTGTATTTTGTTAGGTGATTCCAAAATATTATTATTATTATTTTGCGTTCTTCACTAGGAGGGCAGAAATATGATAATGACAAACTATAATTTTGTTTCATTTGATTGATTGATTGACACTTTTCGGATTAGATCGGATCAGCGCCATCTGCTTTTTCCCTCAGCGCCGTTTGTTCAGTTGGAGTGGTTCCGTGCGGGGTGCGGCGGGAGGGCGCGGTGCGGGGGGTGGTGCGCGGGGTGCGGGGGGTGCGGGGGGAGCGCGGGGTTGGCCACCGCTATGATGCTGTCCCCCCGCGCCGCCACCACTTGAGGCCGGGACTCTTCCGTCTCCTGGGAATTATAGTAAAAGTAACGCTTTAGTTTAAAACTATAATAGAATCATCATCATTATCATCTTCCTGCCCTTATCCCACTCTATGTGGGGTCGGCACAGCATGATCCTTGGATCATGCTGTAAGAGTTTTGGCTAAGGTGTTTTATGACCGGCCGCCTGCCTGACGTCAACCCTCCTTGGGAATACTTGCTATCATAGAATCATCCTACTATATTATAAATGTGAAAGTTTGTGAGTTTGGATGTTTGTGCCTCAACCACGCCTATTTTGCCTAACTTAAGTTTATAATTTTATTTTATTTTATTTTTAATATTTTAAGCCTACTTTAACTTTGTCATACGATTAAATAAATAATAAATCACGCCTACCTAAACGGCTAAACGGATTTGAATGAAACTTGGAATATACACATTACCTATATGCGTTGGAATAACATTATAGGCTACTTTTTGTCCGGATACCACGCGAGCGAGTATATTACAAAAGTTTGTGAGGATGTTTGAATGTTTGCACCGTTAACGGCTGAACGGATTTTAATGAAACTTGGAATATACATAGAACATGTACTGGATTAACATATAGGCTATTTTTTTATCCGGGTACAAAGCAAATGAAGCCGCGGGCGGCAGCTAGTATACCTATAAAGTAGCCTATTTTTTCACGGAAAGTAAGTGTGAAAGAAGAGAGTAAGAGAACAACATAAGAGGGATGAGGGCAGAAGCTGATGAAGCTCACCGGTGGAGGTGTGCTGGTACTGGAGTAGGAGCATCTTGAGTCTGCGTCATCACTCTCCGTCTTCACCCCCCACCACCTGCAACGCCAAACAACAATAGAACCCAGCACCTTGACTCTTTGAGGTGCATTCATTTGATATGAGCTGCATTCACTTTGCTGAGTTAGGACCTTTTTGTAACACCATTAATCTTATTATACCTACATACAAACTTGTTTACTTTTTATTTTGTTTATTAAACTAAATTAATAGTTTAATAAAATACACCTTTATTAACAGAAAGAAACTTACAACTATTACAAATATAATTTACAAAATACAAAAGAAACAGTCGGGCTATCTAAAGGCCGTTGCAAACGGTCTATAGATAGCTCACCTGATCCAGCTCATCAGACGGTGGAAGCGTGCCCAAGACGCTGGCCGCATCGCCACGCTGAATGGCAGTAGTTTAATTATTTCTTTACTTTGTTTGTTGCTTTGATGCTGTTACAAATAAATAATTCATTCATTGAAATGAAATGAAATGAAATGAAATGAAATGAAATGAAATGAAATAATTTATTTGCGTGAAGTGTGGTACATAGAGAACTTAAATATCTAAATTGGATTCACACGCTTCGCTAGGTAACCCAGCATGCAAAAACGACTTTATGTTTATTCATTTCTCAACACGAATCCAGAACGGATTTCAAAATGGCTGATCAATTTACCCGTGGTTGGAGTTTCCTCGCGCCGCGTCAGGACTGGCTCTGATGCTGTTGTCATCGCTTTCCTGCACAAACACATCGGTCATTATCAATATAATTCTGAATAAAAAAAAGAATATTTGTGGACATTTCACACAGCGCCATCTAGCCCCAAACTAAGCAAAGCTTGTGCTATGGGAACTAGGTGGCTGATAGAATACTTAAATACTTAGTTTTTTTTGCAAATACATACTTATAATACATAATACTACAACACCAAGACCCGGAAGAAATATTTTCAGAACATACAAACATTTCTCCCGTAGCTGGAATCGAACCGGTGCCTCTTGCGTCTCAGCCGAGCACTCGCCCGCCACGCCATCGAGGTCGTCAATATAATAATAAAACCGGAAGGGTTCCGTACCATCGCACATTGTGCATTATTATGAGGGCGTACACGTTCCCAATTAAAATCAAGCAAGAAAATTTCTTGCTTTCTTGAAACACGTCTCTTCTATGAGGACCTCTGATTCTAAATTTTATTATTATTTTTGTACAAATAAGAAAGTTTTAGATCGTTTGAAAAAGAAATCAACAACAAAAGGTGCAGAAAGTCCTCGACCCATCCAATTACTGGCCGCGCCTAGGGTTGCTTGACTTCAATGATCAAAAGCCTCCGCTATATGTATACGAGTATGTATCTCTATTGCCGCTATAACATCAAATAATAAAAATAAAATAGGGGGCACCACATCAGATAAAAAGACACGTTCAATAATAGAATGGGTAGAGTGTCTTTTTGCACATTTTTTGTAGTATTTTTGTGTATTTCTTTTTCAAACGTTCTAAAATGTTATGATTTGTACAAAAATATGAATAAAATTAAAAATGCTCCTATATGATTTTATTCATTATATGAATTGGAGTTTATGATGTTCTATGCTCTTACAATCGGACCAATCAGATGATCGTTTGTTGTTTATAGATCGAAAACAAACAGTAAAGACGGATTTGATAATATTCTTGATTGCTGTACAAGGTACAACAAATAAAATAATAACAAGTCTAGTACAGTCAATCTCGAATCAACTAATCAATTCTGTTTCAACTCAACTCATCAAAACTGAGTACGGTTCTAAAGGAGTGATTGAAGATGCAAGATGGAGTGTAAGTTGTAAAAAGTAAACATGCAAAAAAAATTAAAGTTCACTTACCAAGAAAATTCTCCATGAGTCTAAAGCGAAGTAAACTACAGTGCATAAATTAGAAATGCCTGGTGCATTCGACAGTGTTATACATGCTTACCTTTAGTAAAAGCTATAATAAATAATAGAAATAGCATTTAGTAATGTATTGTGGTCAAACGAAAACAAAATAGTGATTTATTGAATGAGAAAAATGTGATAGACTCGTCTATGGTTAATGAGATTGCAGTTAGGATCACCCAAGGGTGTATGTTTGGTCTAGTATTACTCTTAATATATATATTTTATATTTTTGCGTATGATATTTCTTTTCAAAATTTTAAGCTAGAATCTAACTGAGATCTCATTGGAATTATTCCAATAAGATCTAACCACGTATTAGAAAAATACGTTTTTTTAACCTACTACTCCAAGGAGATTCGTACTTTTAAAAAGATTTTAACACCAACTGGACGGATATTTTCCCTAAGCATCTACAAAAAAATACGCTTCGCTTTAAAAACTAGCCAATAACCAACCGATTATGAAAAGCTTGTTCAGTTTTGCAACGTTATCTGAATAAAGCTTGGACTCCACTACGGCGAAGGATGCACACGCTAAAGCTGCTATGAACGCTTTTGCGTGTCTACGTAAGACTCCAATGCGGCGCACGGATATGAGCAGCGCCTACTAGTGACACCCGACGCTCACCCCTCCTCGCCTCCCACCCACCGCCCGCTGCCGCATAACACGGTAGGAGCCTCAGCAGGCCACGTTTGTCACGCATTCGTGGCCGTGGGTAGCAATGGAAGAATCCAGCTCACGCAGAGACTGTCCACGTAGCTTAGCTTTGTATGAAAATACTAAAGCATAAGCTAAGTACCTGTGCGTAGCGAGCCAGTACGCCGCAATGGAGTGTAGGCCATCGCTACGTTATCTGAATAAGCCCTTAGTTGTTACAGTTTCCTTTACACCCTCATCCGTTAGGTTAGTTAACAGCTAAGGGGTAAGCTACGAGTGAGAGCAATATTCGCTACGTAATCTGAACCTTTCAGTTAATTATTAGACGTTTCTCCCTCTCCGCAGTCAGTTGTTAGATTTTAATTTACTCCCTCGTCCGTTAGGTTAGTTGCTAGACTTCCCTTTACTCCCTCATCCGTTAGATTAGTTCCCGGCTACGGGATAAGCTACGAGTCAGTGAGGTCTACGTGAGTGACCTGGCGCGGTCGTTTCGCTGGTAGTTCGTCCTCGTCTCGCTCTCTGTCGTCGCCCGTTGACGCTGTCGGTGGTAGCCTGGAAAAAGAAGAGTATATTTTCATCTTGACTATGAACAACTTTGGGTTTATATCACTCGTGTTAAATAAGCGATGACAAATAACCTGTCTCTCACGAGCTGCTCGTTTTAATAGATCGAGTTCTTGATTTCATGAAGGCTCCTAAGTCCGCATGAGATAGGAAGCTAGTAAGACATGACTGTACCCGTGAGAGCTCACTCACCCGTGCTTGGTGTAATGCAGACCAGCGCGACGCACGAGTTGCCTCGCGAGAGGGAACAGCTCGTCTCGCCTCGTCAGTAGAGCGGGCACACAGCGGCAAATCTGAGCCGCTGCTTCGTTCACCATCACCTGGAACCACAATTTATCTTTTAGCTAGCCCTCATGCGTCCCACTTGAAAACGCACTTGAAAGCTAAGAGTCTACTAGAGATCCTTGAACGCTACCATGTCATGGAAGATTGTAGGCCTACCTCGTGCAGCGTCAGCGGCTTCTCCGGCTTCCTCTTGCAGTCAAAGCGGCCGTATATCGCAGCGTACTTCCGGAGCTCCTCCATGCGCCGCGGGTCGCCGGCCGGCATCGCCATCACCAGCTCCAGGTCCTTGCACATCTTCTTCTTCGTGTTCTGAGGCTTGGGTTCTAGCTGGGGGAGGTGCTTGCTTAGCTTTTCTGCTGCTTGTGATAGTTTCTAGAAGACAAGTTCATTGCTGGTTTACGAGATACCTTGATGATCGATCTAGCTTGTGGAACAATAGACACATTCACTGGTAGTATTTGCGCATCGCTACTGATTCTCTGATACAATTGGGATAATGAGAGCGTAAATGATTGGCGTAGTAGAAGGTAAGGTACTTTCGATCTAAAGGTTGTCGAAAGACTCGACCAATACGTGGAGAACTTGACTAAGCAGCGGGTTTCCCCACGATTAAGATTTTCTTCACTGTTTCAACAAAAAAAACCTATAGGATACAATAAGACCAGTTGACATCATCAAACAAAACTCATGACGAAGAGCTTACCTGAACATGGACATCAAGCAAAACCGGCGTCAGCTGAACGGGCGATGTCACAGAGCCAGGACTCGAGCCGGCGGAGGCGGGGGGGCATGCACTTTGAGGAGAAAAGGAACGCGCGGTCGTCGTCACCGGTGCCGCGGGGGAGGGGGGCAAGACGATCTTAGAAAACGCAGTATGCACCGGACTCGCGCTCGGAGCGGACGCGTTAGAACCGCAGCTGTTGTCCGGCGCTCCTGGCGACGGGCTGTACATCGGCCGGCTTTCTGGCGACGCTACAGTTCGCAACGGAGCCGATGGGGGCATGTTTAGTAGCCTTTGATTGCATTGTAGGAAGGGGTTTTCGGTACACAGGTTGGGGACTATAGGGATTTGGAAGAGGGCAGGGTTGTTAACCCATTCTTGGAGGGCTTTCTGGAGGCGGCGGACGTGAAGCGGCTTGGAGGCCATGCCGACCAGGGCCATTATCTCCAGGAACTCTTCCTCGCCCGCGTCACAGAGCTGTTGGACATCGTCTCCCCCTGAAATGACAGAACGATGGCCTTAAAACGCTGACTATGCTAACAAATCGACACGTCCTACGTTAAACTAAGTATCTGCAAAAAGCAAATTTTACAGGAGAGCGGTTTTAAGATTTCAATTTCTTTATTTCGTTATTACCTACTCAGTCTTGCGCAGATCTATAGCTTTGAAAATTGGCAAAAGGCTTTTGTTTTGATAGCAGTTTATTTTAATGTGATTTTTTTTTCTTCTAAACCCTCTCGTTTTCGGTGCGTTTTGAACCGTCAATGCAGATAAATACTTATACGTTTGAGAAGAAAAAAGTGTGTTGTGATAGGAAAAAAAAAAATAAAAAAATTGGTATTGTAGATCTGGGTACGTAGCGCTCAAAAATGCAATAAAAACACTTTGGTGTATCAGGCACATACACTGGTCTACGTAGGACGTGTCGAAATTATGAAGTTGGGTTTCGGTAAGTATTTAGAATTGCTAAACAAAGCGTACTTCTTATATTTGTAAAACATAGGTATACATCCTTTTTACTACATAAGTTGTATTATATTGATCCACTGAACTCACAAATACCAATAAAGAACTAATGACTAAACCAGAGACTTAAGGCCATACGAGACCTAAGTGTTTTTATTTATTCTAGTTGATTGGTAAAATATAAAATTAGCAGAGGTTGTACCGTAATCTTAAAAAATTATAAAAATAATTTACAATTGTTGAAAAAAAATTGTGTTCATAATTTCAAAGCAATGAAAGAAAGTTCCAGACTGATTCCTAAAAAATCTCTGCATTCATTAACTCATCCCTCCGCGTCCAGATTCCCAGACAAAAAAAACTATAAGTAATTGTCTTCAATCGAGTTTAATCCACATTAATATTCACTGTCTTGCAAGGCAAGTTCATTTCCAAGCATTGTTCTGACAAAAACGTGTGATAGTCTAAAAAAACCAGCTCACACTTTTAATTTAGACAAATATGCAAATATTTTACGTGACCATTTTGCGAAGGGGCAAAAGAAAAAAAAACAATGCGTATGGCGGACTGAGCAAACCCTTCCTTAGCCAGTAATCGGGAGAATTAAAAAAAAGATAAAAAAATAATTTGCATGTCTCGACGCTTCGTCTGTTTTTTACGCGCTATGGAGATTTGTTTTTTCCATGAGAATAAGTTTTTTCCTGTGTTCCTGTTATTATGACTTGAAGATGCTACGTATTATTTATCTTTATTTTTAGTATCAGGAATGGTTAAGCATTTTTTTATTAAAGTAGAGTTATAAAGCTCTATCAAAGCCAATGATAATCGATAAAGCAGGGTTCAAATTGTTGTTTTTGTTTGAAAGTTTTGCATTGTATTGATGATTTTTTTGAATATTCAAATGATCTTATTAAAATAAACTAGGCAACCTACTATCGAGGTTTTGGGTGGGTACCTATCTAAGATGAACTTGTCTTGATCTTATACTCTGTGAAGTGCTCAGAAAATATCAAAAAAGGCAGGTTATATGTTTCGACAGAATACCAGTGCCTTACTATTTCTCAGTGTTAAGATAATAATAATTATAATGCGAGTCGAAACTTTTTTGCTGCTGTGACATCTGACGCACAAGCAAAATTCCCTTATTTTTAATCTGTGTTGTTGCTTTTTATTTATATTTTTATACCCGACTACGAAGGAGGGTAATGTGTTTGAATGTATGTATTAATATGTGAAGATATGTGGGTATGCAAGTATGTGCATTCCTTTGGCTTAAGCATAGTCGAAACGGCTGGACGGATTTTGAAAAATGAGGTGTCCTTGGATTCGTCTGGACGACAAGAGTGACATAGACATGAAGTATCAAAAAAACCAACATGGCGGCTGTAAATAGCAATTTTCATTTTATTATTTTGGCTACCACTGTAACCGAAACAGCTAGACGGATTTTAACAAATTAGGTGTTGTTGGTATCGTCTAGATAACGAATGTCAATGACACTGAAGTGTAAAAAATCCAATATGGCAGTTTTGGGAGCCATTTCCAAGTAACTTAAGATGGGAAATAACTAAAAACATAGACTAAAATGGTACAAATTCATCACCATCATCATGTGTCACAAAATCAAATATGTCAGACTTACTATGCTACCTAAATTCTACGCAGTCGGGTTTTTTGTTCTTTTATATAAATACTTGTTTGTAGTGTGTCAAGCTAAAATAAATGTTAGTCTATCTCTAATTTTGACGTGTTACCCATTTCTAGCAACGTGTCGTAGTAGGCGAGCAGGCTGGCCCGCTGCATGACGCGGTACAGCTGTAGCTCGGCCTCATTGGTCGGCGCTGACGTCACCACCACTGAAACAACATAACAATAACTACTTATAAATACTTTCCTATCCAGGACTTCAATAAAAAATCTGTAAGGCCACGCCACAAAAACGCGCGGGAAAAAGTTAGGTATTATTTTAGGTACCTATTTATTTATTCGTTTACGTAAAATATACAAATCTGAATAAAACGACAAGAAAATCCTTTGTGTGCATCAGTATCCAAGTTTGTACTTTTTCCCGCGTTCTCATTTTAGCGCGACATAACGAAATGAAACAAAAATTCTAGACCTGATCACAGACTATAACAGCAGTTTGATAACTGATAACTGTGGGAATGGAAACACAAAAAAATTACAAATAATTTAGCGCAAGAAGATATGGAAAATTATTCTGGTTATGAGAAAATAATATCGACAGAATGTATCAGCCAGACAGATGATTTTAGATAAGTAGAACAGAATGTTGATCATCTGTCAGCCTTTTTCCCAAAAATAATTTAAAACTCAATAACATGCGGTCTTGCCACAAACTATTTAACCTTTCTCTAACCACATAGGTCACGTCGGCCGACCAAAGCTAAAATTAGATTAAAATTCACTGGACAGCTGTGCTAAGCCTTATAGCCGATAGACCATCCTGCAATTTCTGGAAATCCAATAAAACCCGATGATTTGCGTGCGTCCAACAATTTAGTAGCATATACAATCGCGTGCAGAGAAGCGCGCACAAAAAACTAACCCCTTTTAATAACAACCCCAGTTATTACCGAAAAGAATCGTTCCGACCGTTACCGGACGAAAAAATAGATGAATAAGGTTTTACATAAAGGGGTCGACCTCCTTTGTTCGAAATCTCCTTTTGAAATTCGAACGGGTTGATTCGCGCCAATGCGACCCGGACGCGGGAAAAATATTGATCTGGGTTGTCATTAGAAAAAATGTTGCCACCCCAGCGGAGTGCACTATTGGTTTTTGTATCGTAAAAAAAAATGTGGGGTGGTTTTAGACTCCACCCCTAGCGCAGGTAGAAAAAGTTTAAATGCAATAAAAAATGGTACCAACTTATCTACAAAGAAATAACTGGGTCTATGTAATAGGAGATATAATTTGTATAATGTGTATATTTTATATAGCTCTGTTTTGGGGGATTCTACAATTATTCATCATGCACTCCATGATCCCATAACTAAAATTGGAATTAGGTACTAAAAAGTTGTTTTTTTTCTGTAGGTATTCTCTCCGAGCAATCATGGTAAAATTTTTGTGGAGTTCGTAAAATTATTATTTTCAACTACGTACGTAGTACGTACGCTATGTTATCTACTCACTTTTAATAGTAAATATTGTGCCTGGCTAAGTTATACAAATTAAACTATCGACATAGTATCTAAAAACGCATAAAAAAACTCAAAGAAATGTTATGAGAACAATATCTTTTCTTTCCCATATTTTTTATAACTTAACCCTACACATGCTCACGAACTTTTTACAAAAAACTCTCACTCATCGCAATGTCCAAAAAACACATTTGCATAATCTTTCCGGGCATAAAAAATCGCCACAGATGTATGCAAATTAACTTTTTAATTTTAAGGCATAGAAGGGTAGCCGCGGCCAACGGCATCACTTTGTCTTTTTTTTAATTTTCTAATTTTTTATTTAAAAAAGTGGTCACGTAAGCCATTTGCATACATGTATTTGTGAAGTTAATTTTATGCATCTCTCACGATGTCTTGAAAACTTTTTTGCTGGCTAAGAAAAAATAGGTCTTGAGAACCTTTGTTGCTTCGTGTTTTCACTCTCTGTAGAAAAATAATTAATGTATGCAAGGGTAGAAGAGTGTTTTTTATAACGTTTTATGTAATGAATCCTGTAACTATAGAAATATGAAATTTTGCTAAGAACAAGTAGGTAAATTATAAAAAATTGATTTTCAGCTTGGTATTTTCTTACCAATATTAATGAAAACCAATCAAAAATAATAATTTACAAATTCATTAAACGACAGAAGTAATGTTCTTGGAGAAAAATCCAACTTATAAGAACGTTCCAATTTTAGTATATATACTGCCGAAGCAAAATAAACATAAATAGGTAGCAGCTGGTTAGGGAAAGGGGGGGGGGGAATTCATTATGTAATTAATAGTAGTATGAACGATAGAAAGGTATGGAAGGTTGTCGCATAATAATAGCGACAGTAGTCTTAAGTTAGATTTAAGCAAAAAAAAAAAAAAAACTTATAAGAACGTTGCATGCCTCACATGTTACAAATACTTAGTCATGCAATCCAACATGGGCAAGACGTTTGTGATAAATCAATCAACGAAGTCCTGCAATATATACGCTGCCTATGATACTAACAAATTTAACTTTTGCTACTTTTGCGTACAGTTAGGCCCTCGGCTAAGGCCCGATTTCACCGTTCGAACTTAGTTCATAACCTGTCTATATGAAAACTGTCAGCAGTGACTTGAACTTAGGTTAGAAGCTAAACGCCGTTTAGTTTCAATGGTGAAGTCAGACCTTAGTAGTCATCTAACCCTAAATAAGGGTTTGACTAATAACAGCATTAGTATTTTTTAAACTCTCGCAATCAGAATTCATTATTTGGATTTTAAAACGGGTTTTTATCGCGTGAAAATACCTTATTATTTGTCCCACGACCACGGCTGTTGCAACACAGTCGAAACGTCGGGAAAATAACAATAAAATCGCGCGAAAAAAACGCAATACACGCGATAAAAACCCGTTTTATAATTTATTATAATAATAGTATTGTGTAATTGCTGAAAATATATTTGTTTTGTACTTGTGTTTTTGTAATAATTTGCCAATGATATCTCACCCGAGACCAAAATCAAGAACGGTTTATAAAATAGTCGCCGAAATATCAATGAAGATAACATTCATGATGACAACCATTTCGATTAGTTTTAATAAAAATGATCTCACATGGACATATTTTCATTCAAAAAAAAACATTTAAATAACAAACAACATCCTCTAATTACCTCATACCATATTAAACAATTTAACACCGTGCGAATATCGCAACTAATTTCAAATTCCAATTCTATCATAATTAGCTCCTTACAATGTCTAAAAAAACGCCTCTAGCTAGGTACGCCTTGCATGTCATTGTCTATTCTACATTCAGAGCCATAATCTCGGTTTTCTTAGCGGATAAACAAAAACATCCCTTTGTTCGTAAGAAATTTGAATAAGATTATAAAGCAAAAAGGCGCTAATGACAGTGGTACTGCTCCGAGCTGTGTCCCTGCATCCGATTAGGCGCTCTTTAGCACTTGTGTGATTGATATGCGCAATAGCCCGTTTATGAATATTAATGGCATCTATTGTGCAGGTTGCTAACGATGCAGAGAAAGAACTTGTTTTTACTGATGTATCCGTGCGAATTCTTAACACGCCTGGTATAGACAAAAAACTCTGCCTGAGAATACTTAGTAGTTATAATGCACTGCAATATCAAATTCTTGCTAATCCTAGGTAGCAAGGAAAAAATACAGAGGTTCTTTTGGAAGAGTGTATGAAAGAAAATGTTTTTAATATAGCAATGAATGTATGATCGAATAGTACAGGAGGCAAATAATTAATAAAGGATGGTTTATGGAGAAAGATTAATAATATATGCCAACGGTGTATAACCGTGATTTTTATGCTCTTCCAATTGTAGGTATATGTACGATCTATATTGTACACCTACGATATAAAATAGAGCTCAAAATCAAAATGTTTTAAGTATAATAAAAATATTAGTAATAAATGTAATAATCAGTAGCATTATACACAAAAAAAACACTTAAACAAAAGCTACCGACTTTGGACAAAAACCAGACATCCCTTTCTTTGTCTCAGCGATAATGACAGGTCAATCAAAAAAATCCCGATCATAAAATCTAATCCACATGTCTTCCGTTCAGGAACATCAGACAATGACTGGACGATTTACATACGTGATTATAGCAGAAAAAAGGCATAATTCCCTGTAGACCGAGAGCTTGAATGTACTTCGTTTTCTTTGTTGGTAAGTACTGCGCTCAACGAATAAAAATACTTTAAAGTATTTCAAGGATGATATAAAAAAAATACTGGATGGTGGCCGATATGTACCTACTACCTAGTTATAAGAATGAAGGTCGTCGATGGGCAGACGATATAGTGAAAATTGTGGGCTGTAAAAGATATACATGTAGTTGGCTAGAGGTAGGCCAAAGAAAAGATGGATGGATTGTGTGAAAGGAGACATGTTTAAGAAAAGAGTGACTACAGAGATGACGGCTGAGAGAAGGAACTGGAAGAGAACATGCCGTGCTGACTCCACCTAAGAGCAGGAAGATGATGATGGTACTTGCAGTTGGCTCTTTGACTTCAAAACTTTTTACCAAATCGAAAGTGAGAGGCAGGTGCTTGGCCCAAACACTTTTTCTAGTAATTAATCAGAACAGCATCTGTTCATTGTAATTACTCCGCATTTGAAGGGTTAATCAAATATAATAAAGAAATTAGTTGACCGGTGCGGAGTTTTTACAGATTCCTATCGCCTTTAATAAAGTTGTAATTTTGTAGCTGAATTTAAATTAGGAGATTTAAAATAAGGACGACGAAAATAAGATTTGAAAAAACGTGGCGTATTCTCTAACACCAATTAAAATAGTTTCTTACTTTTAAGTACGAATTTAAGATCAAAAACACTAATAAATACGATTATTATGTCTACCTCTAAGGTTAAGAAAAACTAACCCAAAATAAGAACTTCCACAAAATTACATATTTACTTACTAATTAAGGTTTATATCATGTCATCTAATTGATGATTCTATTTATCGCAAAACAAATTATTTGAATTTTGTATTGTAAAAAGGTTCAATAAATAAAATTCAATTATTAGAAACAAAACGCATAAATTGGAACACCACAAGGCTTTTAACACTGCCCGAAGCGCCACTTATACCTTTTACACATGTTATGTCTAATTGCCTGGGGGTTCCGTAGTTAGCACCTAGCCTTTTAATTTTATGGAAAAAATATTTTATGAAAAAAATTGGGTCGATAGTTAACGCCATTTTTTTCGGCCGGCTGCGGTAGGGTTGAATTTGTACAGGGTTGCCAAGTAAAATAAAATCTATGAAAGAGTTTAAATGGATTAAGAATGGTCATCGGAAATAATATACTAATACCTATTTATGAGACGGCCTGGGTGGCGTGGCGGGCGAATGCTTGGCAGCAAGAGGCGCATGAGGCGTGGGTTCGATTCCCGCTGCGGAAGAAATGTTTGCATGTTCTGCAAATATTTCTTCCGGGTCTGGGTGTTGTGGTACCATGGTACTCGTAGTTCTGATACCCACGACACAAGGAATCCTAGTGTAGGATCAAGACTATGTATGTGACTGTTGGGTGTTATTTATTATTTTATTTATGAATCTTATAATTCACAGACTAGTATCAGCGATGATAGATTTGTCTTATAAAATGTTTATGCAAACAAAGTCAGTTATTTTTTTACTAAAATAAATTATATTTCTGTTGGTGCATAACTAATGTACGTAGGTATGTATGTTCGTATGAGCTAGTGGCCAACTCTAGTGACGGAGTTTTTAGGCCGTCTAAAGGCCTATACTAATCATAAACTACCAATAAAATCACCCACAAAACTAACCTACAAAGGGCATGAAGTAGTGCTAACCCTAAAACGCGGTGTGGGTCGGACAGACCCCGCGCCATCTGTCAGTCAACGGCGCGGAGTCAACCCGACCATTGTTTACATTGCACAAACATTTTATTGATTTCTCGACCTCCGTGCCGAAGAGGGCGAGAAGACGCCACAAAAAAGTCGGGAGTTCTGTGCCCGTACCAGGACAAAAGTATGGCATCTTACTAAAATTAAAGATTCCGTATGTTTGTGTCTCAATCACAGCTTATTGGCAGAAAGGATTTGAATGAAAGTTGGAATATACCTACCTACATAGTTTTGACCTGGAATAACAAAAAAAGCTTTGTTTTATAGAGTGATCACGCGATATAATTTGCGAAAGGTAGTCGTAATATATTTTACTAATCATCGAGGTACTCACTATGTACCTATAATATTATGTCCTTATGTTCGTATGAGCTAGTGGCCAACTCTAGTGACGGAGTTTTTAGACCGCCGAAAGGCCCCCGTCATGGCTTAATGACTTAAAAGCCGGGACCGACCGTGCCCTCCGAAGCACGAAAGCCCTCAGCTTGTAATGCCCTTGCGGTCACCCATCCCAATTGTGACCGCGCACATCGTCGCTTAACTTAAGCGATTAATCAAGAACGCCTCAGCAAGCCTCGCCACGAGCGCTTCCTCGCTAGCGTACGAGATACTCACTACAAACATAGGTTTAAAGAGCCGCTTAAATAATCTAAGCATCTATAAAACACAAACCACATTGAAAGAAACATTCAACGGGCGATATTTAAGCCACCTTTACGATCTGAATGAGATAATCCACTATCAAGGCCCATTTATTATTCAATCCACAGCAATAAGTTTTTCTAAGACAAATGTCCACTCGCGCCCCCAGTTTTATTTTTTTCGGACCTCCTCTCAGTTTTTCAATATGACTTTGTTTAACGTTCTCACGGATGAGGCTGGCTGTGTCTTGCCATAAAAAACACGGAAGGGTTACCAGTACTAAAATTATTAGTTTGTTTACGCTGGCCGTAAGGTGCGCGCTGTGGGAACGAAATGACCCCACGATTTAATATTTTTTGAATTTCCGGGAAGATGTTTTAGTAATGAGAGGAAGTGACGGACAAAAAGTATTCAAATCATTGTTGCTGGACCACGGGTGTAGGGTTACTTCATTCTTGCAGATAAGAGTAAATACATCAATGTGGTTGGGGTTCAAAGGGTGTGCTATTATTTGATACTATTTACCGATAAAAAATGCACATCTAAAACATTTTTCATTGGATTATTTCATTGATTTATAGATTTCTACTTTCACACGGTTAACCAATCTATTTTAGACCTACCTAGGTAAACTTACTTAGGTAGGTACTAGTCGATACTGCGGCACGTTACGAGAGTAAATAACTAGGCAACTATTTACAGTAAAAACGAATGGTGGAAAAAACAAGACGTTGAATTCCATTCCTAAAGTTAGAAATCAATTTGTAAAACTAAAAGACTCAGTTTTTGTGTTATTGACAAATGTGGACTTATGGTCTGGCGTATTCTTTAATCTTCAAAAACAAAATCAAAACAAAGTTTATTCAAAACTTTTTTGGGTATTACTTTTTCAGTCCGATTACTCTCCCATGCCTACAGGTGTCGGTCGATAAAAAAGTAATGAACAAAGTCTATGGAGCAATGTGGGTTCCCGCGTTTTTCTGATTGTTTTTGTGAGGGAATGTGGATGGAGGAGGGTTTCAATCGCATCATTATTGTGAATTAAAATCATCTGATAAAAAAAAATATATCTAACTCACCTATTGAACAAAAACTGGCTCGACATCACATAATTTTTCATTTAATTTAATTTAAGTATAATGTATTTTCTTTTAAGATCAGAAGTAGATAGTGTTTTGATCTTAGTAAGGACTTGCTTAAGTAACAAGAAGAAAACTTGGCTACCTATACGTAAAGTTTACTCTGATTACTCTTACTCTGGACGACCTCTGTGGCGAGGAGGGCGAGTGCTCGGCTAAGACGCAAGAGGTGCGGGTTCGATTCCCGCTGCGGGAGAAATGTTTGTATGCTCTGCAAATATTTCTTTCGGGTCTGGGTGTTGTAGTGTTATGTACTAAAAGTATGTATTTACAAAAAAGTATAAGTATTCTATCAGCCATCTGGTTCCCATAATACAAGCTTCGCTTAGGTTGGGGCTAGATGGTGCTGTGTAATACGTCCTCAAATATTTATTTACTGGTAAGAAAATTCTAGGTGTCTATTTAGATTATGAACTTTGGTCTACTTGTCTAAATTTCTTTATTGTTATTACGAACATAAAATATTACAAAGCATGTTCTTTTAATGTGCCTTAGGCCATGGAAGCCATTTTTTACATTTTAATTTCAATTTCTTCACCCCTAAAGCAAGGGTTAAACTTTCAATTTCTTACCTTATTAATTAACGATCACAACACATGTTTAGGCTAGTATTTGTCACGCTTTCTACGCGGTGAGCATTAGGAAACAGACATCACCTGTTGAGTCCAAAAAATAAAAAATAAAAAAAGAATAATCGACAGTTGCGTTCCCTCCAAAGAGATTTGTTTTATTTCTTTTTAATTGTCAATTTGACGTCTTGGCCGGCCGTGGTTTTTTAAAGGGTTAACTGATTCTGTGGCATCGGAAGTGACATGTGTCGATGTATTCGTCATTATTTCAATTTTATTGTTGGTTTCTGTTGTTAATGGAACTTTTAGGCATTCTGTTTTTACTGGTTTTAAGACGGATATCCTGTTGTTAATAAAATCATTTATATAATAACTAACTGCCGCCCGCGGCTTCGCTCGCGTGTTACCCGGATAAAAAATAGCCTATATATTAATCCAGCACATGTACCTACTAGGTATGTATATTGCAAGTTTCATTCAAATCCGTAGAGCCGTTTCGGCGTGATTGAGGCACAAATATCCAAATTGGGTATTATTTATTCTAATATAAGTATTCTTACTTATATTCGTTCTCTAGAGAAGAAGAGATAACTGGTCAGTAGTACAGATTCACCGGTTCTGGCTCAGGTCCATTTCTCGTAAAAATAAAATCATTTGCCAAAGAAACAGAGTCAAGGCAGGTCGTGTCGGCTAAAAAAAAAAAAAAAAAAGTTTGGTGTCTTTTCCTAGGTTTTCAGGGTCGCTGAATCGATCTGTTGCATCCGTTTTTTGATAGCTCTCACGGATCGCGAGATAAGTAACAGATCTAAAGAGCTCTACTACATCTCTAATCACCTATTAATTAACTTATTATTTCCTAATCACCTGATGAAATCAGCGCGCCATTGTTTGTTAATCACCTCCGACGTCTATGTCAAGCTAATTAGCTCGGTGATTAGGGTGTTCTAGTAAAACAACATTTTTTGGATCACACGTCTTTATTTTTTTTTAAAATATTTACAGAATAATTTGTATAAAAATATATCGTTATTCATTTTATTGCCACTGAATAATTTTATAAAATCAATCATTGTATTTCCATAAAATTTGATATAAATATATGTTAAACAATACTCTCCACAAACTGATGTAAAATCATCTTGTAATCTATACCTATTAAAATCCCACTGCTTTGAATTCCTGTTCAAGAAATCTCTATGATATCCTGTAGGCGGTCGTCCATATGAATCAAAATACTGACCAAATCTATTTCTATCTATGTGTATGGCCACCCAATGAGAACCTGGCATGCTGTCGGTGTCCAAATTGCTTATTAGGTATGTTGGAACTTTAACGTGTAGGGGTAACCTGTTTGCTGCATACACATTTTTTTGTAAAGTAGGATGGATGATGTTCAAATATTTTTGAATCTCAATTGTGTTCATATTCAATAAACCTTTATCATAAAGCTGTGCTATGCTTAATCTTTACATCAAGAATGTGGGTCTAAATAAACTGAACTTCTTTATAAACATTGTGGAAGGACGTAAATAAAAAGATTGGAATATGCGTTGATGTTTTTTATTACTAACACTTATATCTATACAATGTTAACTTAACTGCTATAGTCTACGGTTACATTACGGTTCTTATCTATTTCAATAACATTATCAAATTCTGCATAAACAATACAATTTATAGTCTGAGTAAGAGTAGACTCAAAACGAACTTCTAATCTAACACTACCATGTTTTATAAGATTCCAATGTGTGTTTGAATTTGAGCTGAGGTCAGCTGTTAGATCAAACGCCAACAAACAGTATCCTTTTGCATATTTTTCCCGAGATATCCCATTACCTTCATTAAGAAAATGTATACCTGTTCCCGAAAATAGTGTGTGATAAGCAGCAGTAAAAATATTACTCTCAAACGATGGTTGCAATGCTTTTGAAGGTACTTGCTGACCGTCAATGTATAAACAAAATGTATTTAAATCATAGTTTTCAAAATTGAATGGATTTTTAGTCAGACACCCATTAAACGCTGCATTGTTTACAAATCCAACTATACATCTTTTAGGAACTTGTCCTAGAAAAATATTGTCAAGGGTCTTGCCCTGAATCCCAGAAGGTATGGTTAAAACTTTGACTTCAGCACGAGTAATAGGATATTTAGCTGTAGTAGAGGCTAAAACTTTCTGATGTGCGAGTAATACAGTTGGATTGATTCGGGCTCTACGAACAATAAGAGTTGCATCTGTAATGCATACTTTAAATTTTAAATCGGTTGAAGATGCCATTAGATTAAATGTTTCTCTAGAACGAACTAATTTGACACTCATTTCAACACCATTTATTAAAAACTTTTCCTGGTTAAATATATCACCATGAAGATGCCCAATCATTTCTATTTCCTTACTATGACTTACTAACTGTTGTCTTTTAACGAATCCTTCATTTTTTTCATCGGTTGAGTTCATTTTCTCAGCTGTATCTTCATACCAAAGACCACAAGTTAAGTGAGATTCTTTTGCTGCAGGAGCATAGTTTAATAAAGTTTCCATGTAAGCTCGATATGCATATGTATTGTTTGGAGGTGATACAAGCTTCTGATTCAAATAAACATCTAGTTGACTGAAGAGTGAATGTAGCCAGTTATTTATTGGTGCTACAATGGTTGATTCAGCAATTTTTGTTGAGTCATGGTTAAGTATTTTAGCTTTGATGTGTATCAACGTGTGGGATAAATCTATGTAATCATCACCGGTTCCGGGTACTTGAAATTCTATAGGACCATCGTCAGCAAGAGAAGAAATGGGTTTGTAGTGTATCCATAGTCCATTTTCGATACTAGTTTGTGTGTATGGCAAAGCAAATAAATCTAACTCTGATTTAATGCACTCACAAGAATGACTATGTAAAAAAGACATCTTTAATTAATTATCAGAAAATATATCTTTTAAATTATTGAGCCTAGCTCTTGATTTTTTAATAGCTTTCACTTTGGCAGTCGGTAGTGGAATGAATGAAGAGAGACGTTTTCTTTTCGTTATATATCCAGAGCCAGACATATTCAATCGATCAATTTTACTATCTGCTTTTCTTTTCAAATTTGAACTAGCTTCTTTAAGTCGTGATTTAATTGAATCTTCCATTGGGCGAGCACTTATCATATCTGATAGAAGGCCGACACCAGCATTTAAGGCCTCCTTGCCTATTACCCGGGCACCACTAGAAAGTAAAGGTAAAACGGATCTAAACAATCCTCCTAAGAAGCTACCAATACCATGACCACGTTGATATGGTGCCCCTTTATAAATTACTCCGATCCCAGAGCCAGCTTGATGTGAATAATAATGTTCATATGGACAAGTTATGTTATCTCGAGAATGCATTATAATTTTCGAAAATGTAGTTTAACACACACTGTTCCAAATTGAAATGGTATTTTTTGACCTGTGCTAGATCTTATATCTACTTCTAACGTGTCAAATTCTCTACGCATAACAGGTAAGTAGTGAGGTGGTGAGAAAACATGCATTTTATTTGCTCCATATATATACTTTGCAGGATCCAAAGGTATGATTCTCAAGAGAGGAGTCATAACATCTCCAACTATCTGAGGCTCGATAATATCACAATAAACAAATAATTGTGATGGTAACCCCAAATGTAAATTTGCAGGACATTTTCCAAATCCCTTTTCTACAAGATTTCTATCGGGTTCGAACCCAAGTTGAACACATAACTTGGGTGATAACTTTAACGATTTGATATTTTCATCCATCACCGTAGCGGATACAAACTTTGATATATCATCATATCGAAATCGAATTTTTTCCTTTATGCTATTCAACGCTGTTAGAATGTGATTAATGTTATCATAATTCGTGGCTGGAATGTGAGTTTTATAATAAACCAGGGAAGGTTTTTCTTCATGTGGCATTAACATCCATTTTGTTATGTAAATAATATTTTCATGGTCTTGTACAGTAAACATGGTACAAGGATATTGAAATTCAACCACGCCAACTGACCATTCTCCTTCCAACTTGATAGATTTTGGTAATTTCGTCGAAAATTTTGTAGTCATATTGTCTGGATAATATTCCATAGAACTGTTACTGAGTAATGTTAAATAAAAACTTTCTTTAATCATATTTCTTTTAATTCAGAAGCCAAAACCCAACTATTAAATTTATCTGGATAACCTTTCCACTTCACTAACACTTGCTTTCTGCTACCGGAATAGCGAGAACCAATTATTTTATCTATTTTATAGTTGGAGGTTGGATCATAAGACACTTTCTGTAATTCTCTCTCATAAAAAGTTCCAACTATATCTTCTTGCTTTAAATCTTTTAGTGTATACACAACAAATGGAGAACGATCTATAACTGAAGTAATAATAAATATTTCATCACTCCAATTAGATTCATAACCCTTTTGAAATATGTGTTTATATTTTGTTATTCTAACATAGTCTCCAATGTGTAATTTCGGTAAGGATTTATCAATATTTCGATAATTTTTTCTTTCATACAAGTTGTTCCAAACAGTCATTATATTATTTGAATTAACATCACAAGGACGCATCTTAATACTAGAATGGTAGCTATGGTTATAAGCATATACTAAATCCTGTAAAATGTCTATGTATCTATATGTATTTTTGTGGGTAAAATAACGCCACATCCTCATTTTAAGTGTCCTTTGAAATCGTTCAACAATGCTTGCTTTAATATCTGGGTTATTTGTTGTATAGTAATTAACATTTTTAGTTTTTAAGTATTTTTGAACATCCTTAGAAACAAATTCAGTTCCTTTGTCGGATTGTAAATGAGTTGGTGTATTACCCTCATTAAATATGCTTTCTAAACATGTTTTAATAGTGCTCGAATTTTTACTTTTTATTGGTCGGACGTATGCATATTTGGTAAAAACATCAATAACACAAAGAATGTAATTAAAACCATCGTTATATTTTGAATAAGTTCTCATATCACTTAAGTCGGCCTGCCATAGTTCATTAATATTAGATAATACATATTTGTTTCGTGGAAACTTCCTATGTACTGGTTTATGAAGTGTATATGTTTCTTGTGATTGCAACCATTTTATTACATCTTCTCTATTCATTTTACCTTTCATAGCTTTAGCTAGT
This sequence comes from Scotopteryx bipunctaria, assembly GCA_949320045.1. NCBI lineage: Eukaryota > Metazoa > Arthropoda > Insecta > Lepidoptera > Geometridae > Scotopteryx > Scotopteryx bipunctaria. The sequence goes on along the minus strand of OX439459.1, from coordinate 929,811 downwards.
TTGTCGATACTAGCATACCCAGCTGGATGTGATGGATTATAATAGATACTATTTATTTCTAATAAGGAGTCCATTTCTCCCAATCTATCTTCTGTTTAACTTTCCGGACGTGTTTATATCTGTTGTGGGTTTTTGGTGTTGAAAAAACCTCCACTTCCTGTTGTGTGGGCTGCTCAAGATCTTTTAGTTGAAGCTGTTTTATAAAATCACTTCTTTTTGAGTTTCCAATGTAAGTCAATGGTATTTGTATTTCTTTTAATGCGGTAGCAAACTGTTGCCACCCTATTGGATCATTTTTTTTCAGTGGTCTTACACAATCATTTACTAAGTCCAAAATATTGCTTCCAGGAATTTTTTCTTTGTTAATAATAACTGTACCCACATTATCCCAATCAATTTTGTCTGTATTCGAAGACAGCAAATTTAGTAATAACTCACCTTTTCTTATATATGTTTTTGGTATTAGGCTGAGTATATGTCGGGGGGTGTATGGATGTGTTTTATTCAAAACGATATTTTTATCCTGTTTCTCTTCTCTGTTCGATGTCTCTGTAGCAACTGCATCTTTAGTGTCAATGTCTTTGTTTTTATCATCTGTTACAACATCTTCTGGTAGATCAGTATTTGAAACTAAAGGTAATTCAAGAGGTTGACGTCCTTCTTCGGTAAAATGTAAGTATCTTTGTAAAATTTGTAAGTATAAAATACACTTCTTTCTATCTTCCACAGGGCTTTTCAAAATATTTTGCATTTCAATGTCTAGTCGTGTCATGGGGCTATCAGCAGAATTTTGTTGCTTTATTTTTTCAAATATACTTGGATCGACGAGTAACATTTTTTTAGCGTGTTCCATTTTTCAAACGATAGAGCCAACTAATGCATTCAAAATAGAACCCAATATTATTGGTAAAAAAGACCCCCCTTTTTGAATTATGAGGTGTTTACGAACTTTGTTTGTACTTTTACGCACTAGTTTGCGGAGTAACTCTTTATATTTTTGTAACTTTTTTTTTGTCTTTTCTTCAAGAGGTACTTTGCCTTTTAGAACATTATGGATTATTTCACAAATGCAATTGATTTCATCTTCATTGCAAGACTTTAAAAGTGCTTTTTGATATTTTGGTTTAAGTGTATGCAGAGCAATTAATAAATCTTTATGCGTCTTTAAGCTTCGATGCATTATTGATAAATGATTGGAATTTTTTGATTCTTTGCATATTTAAATGATTTTGTTGGGATATAAACAATGCAATATCCATCTGAGGGAAATATTTTTGTTTTAAATCGACACATTTCACTAGTGTATTGTTTCAGATCTATCATCAAATATCCATGGGCTTCTTTAGTTGCATCTTTGTATGAATCTTCCATAAACTTTGTATTTTCTGGTGATACTTGACGTGCTAGATATCGAATTTGAGTTTTATCTCTAGGATTTTTAAAATAGATAATATAACTAGAGTTCAAAGATATATCTCTCTGTCCTTTACCTTGATGAAACAAGTTTTGTGTTATATAAAACACACTTAAGTTTCTATGATGACTACCTTTTGTAAATATATCAACAACGCGTCCATCTGATTCTCTCATGAGATCATCGATGATTACTAGTTGTGCTTCCTTTCCATCAAACATATTAAGATCTGGTATGCCTTGACAATAGTTTACGTTTTTAAGGTTATATAAAGGCTGCATTTCATCAAAACACCAAGTTATTTGGGCAAAATCTACACTACAAATTTCTTTTGCATACTTTATGAAGTTTGTTACAAAGTTAGATTTTCCACAACCACTTGGACCAGCCACTATTGCACTAAATGGATGATTAAAATGATGCATTTCGATTTGTGTGTTGTTTGTAAGGAATTTGTTTAAATAATGAAACAATGAGTTTAAATTTAAAGTATTTATATTTATAAAATCATTAGATTAACAATCAAATAAATTCTTATACATAACACAAAAAACACAATAATTGTTTAACTTAACATAATCTCAAACTTAAAATAAGAACAACTGATATTTACAAAACATTCATTCAACCTATATACTAACTTTGCATTTAATAACTAAATAACAAACTATACTATTGTTAAATCAATTTCTGAGAATTTATCTTTTTTCTTTCAAAATACATACTTAAACTAAATTACAAACTAACACTCATAAGATAACATTATCTTAGTCTATAATGACCCCAAGCTAATGTATCAATATTATTGGATAAAATGTGACGTTTGGTGTCATTATAAGACAAACATATTTTGTTTACTTGTTGAGTAAAAATTCTATGTTTTAATGATTTAAATAGATGCATGGTACTGTATTGAATATTTTTGTTAAAAAGACATGATTTATAATTTTCAATATTCAAATTCTTTGTGACACATTTCTTTACACCTTTGGCTTTTGCAACAAATTTATCATCAACATCTAATGCATACATTTTGGATCTTAATCCAACGAATTCTCGAAATATTTTTCCATTATTTTCATCTTTGAAAAAACCTAACTTCTTTTTGTTTATTTTTGGATAACCAAATACGTTGTCATCTGCATAATCAGATGTATCAAACTTAGAAGATAGATCTGGTTTAATATCTTCATAGAAGTTATTTGTAAAAATTTGATATATCAAACTATCAGTATCAGTGTAAAGTAATTTTATGTTATTGTTAAACTTTTTAAGCATGTAGTTATAATGAAAATCATACATCAATGTTTTTGAAATATCCAAAATGCAAAAACCTAAGTATATTGGCTTATTATGAAACAATTTAGTTTTTCTTAACTGAACCGCTACTAAATTTTCTCCAAAAATGGAGGAATTTTGAAATTCAGGTTTTGCAATAAAGTCTTGTACACCAAGTTTTTTACCATGATTTTCCCAATGTGTTAATAGTTTGACATTCACCCTCTTTTCAATATTTTCCATTGTCTTTCCAAATACAGAATTATTCATTAACTTGTAAAAATCTTTTTCGAAATCGGATTTCGCAGATGTTCGTAATCTTGTGTTTAAATCGATGTAATTTTTTAACCAAGGACGTTGGTTGAATTTTAATATTCTGTGCACCTTCGTTAATTTGACACCCAATTCAATGCATTGTTTCAAATTCCTGTAGTGGATTTTATACTTTATCTTATTGTGTAAGTTTGGGACTAATTTGATTTCTTTAGAATTTCCTATTTTTATGTTTTCAGGACAAAGAGGCAAATCTGAATGCAAATCATGAAGTTCAATGGGGTACTCCAAATCAACTTCTAAAATAAAACCATGTTCTGAATTTTCTGGCACATCGAACTTCGTATCAACGTTTACCCACTCAAATCCACCAACAGGAAGAAATTGAGACATAGCCCAACCATAAAGATTGTTAGCATCGAAATAAGTCAAGTATGATTTTTGCTTATCTTTATCATAATCTTCCATGAACTCATTATTAGCTTTTGCATGGCGATTACTACATTGTGATACACCCCCTCGTATACCGGCTCTAATAAAAGCTACTTTTTCGTAATCTGTCAAAAGTTCTAACTCTATTTCAGTGTATTTCAACATAGCATCCCAACTTAACCCAGGAGCTGTGTAGTAATGAGCCGGATCTAAACTGTATGTTTTTAAACACAAAGTTCTAAAGTTTTCAAACACATCCGTCAGCAATAAAACATCAGTTTTGAGGTACAGATCTGAATAATCTGACATATTACGACAGTGAAAGTGTTGCCAAACGTCTTTAGCATGGTTGTAGTCATCGTTTGAAACATGTGAATTGGTTAGTGAACTGTAGAACTGTTCTTGACTAGGGAGTGTTATTTTTTTCAAACAGTCTTCAGATGTCATGAACTCATATGGGTATATACCTTTTTTTCTAAGACGATTAAAATCTTCATTGTCAGGAAAGCTTTGTCTTAAAGTTTTAAATTGTTCATTGCCTAAATTTTTTGCTAGCTGATCAAGACTACATGGTAAAAATTTAAAGGAATCTACAAATCTTAAGTTAATTTTTTGATTATTTATAAACATGGTTTTTGTAAATGAAATATACTTTTCTTTGGTTTGAGGAATCACATCTATTTCTCCTTCAACAAAATTTAAGGCATGGACTATGAAATGAGCATCATAATTGCTTAGGTTGTGCAAAAAAACTGGGATGTAATTTGGTGGCCGAAACTTTTTTGCACATACTTCATGTGCAACACCTCGAAAATCACCAGTTTGCCAATCATAATCTAACGTGTTTTCACCATTTAAATGACTCTCACAAATATGACATATTGTTGCAATTGAAACTTTATTTTCTTCTGTAGCTGACAAAGGTTTAGGACAAATTTGAAAGTAATTTTTTTTATATATTTTTTTTAAATCTTCACGCAAACGACTCATGAATACTTGAGCACAATTTTTTCCACTGTAAGTCTCATATTTTGACAACGTATCATCATATGAACATTTAATGTAATAACCAAAACTATATGGTTCGTGCTCGTGAGTATTGCGAGTGTATGGTTTTGAGGGATCGTTAAAACATGATTTGATTGGATTTAAAAAAGCTTCGAAATCAGCATATATAACAAACGGTATTTTTAACTTTCTATTGTGTTTATCAAATTTCAATTTGTCATTGGATACTGGTTGACCAAACCAATCCTTTGATGTCTTATTACCATTTGGTAATTCTGTTGTAATGTGAGCACAGTCATGTTGTTGATGGTCAATCAACCTTTCTTTTGTTGGAAAATGTAGCAAACATCCATCACAAATATGGATTGCATGATCTTGATTTGAAATCTGTTTACTAACGAGACGCGACATGTTTTTAATGTAGCAATAGTGTTTATTCACTCCATTTGCAATCAATAATAAATTGATGTGAACATTTTTGCGAGATTTTGTTAAATGCAATGGACCCACAACGCTATGACACTTTTTATCTTTGTTGAATTCTAAACCAAATACGTTAATGCTAATATTGTTTAGTTTTTCAACTTTGGATATATCAGACAACTTTACAGGAAAATCTATTCCATTAAATTTTAATTTGTTTGAATGTGCAGTGTATGATGATACTCGATCAACATTTTTGTTAACTGGGTATATAGCAGAAAGCAATGCCCATTTGAAGCATAAATTGTCACTATTTTTAACATTTACTACAGCTTTTTTAGTTCTTATATCTTTCGGCAATTCAATATATGAAGTACCGCGTAGAGGGTTAAATTTATTAATATTCATATCTATTGCTTTTATTTCCTTAAGACTCCAACCACTGTCTTTTTTCTCGAAAGAGCTGATTTTATTTTTCAAAGTGTCACACAAAGATGAAAATAGAAAATTTAGATCATCCCCATGAAAAACTATGTAATTATATGTTTGGAAATCGAATGTCTGAAATGAATCCTCTTTAGTTTGTTGAATAAAATCAGCATGTAGAACAAAGTTTACTTTAAAAACTGTTTGCTGTTGAATAGATTCTTCAATTAGAAGCATAATTTCATTTTTGATAGAATTTAAAAACAACTCAGGTGTTTTAAAATCCTTTGAAGGTTGATCATTCTTTCCTTGAATTTTATAAGAAATTATTCTATTACCAAAAGCTGATTCAATTACAGAAACATTTTTTAATGAAGTGTGTACTTTTTCAAGCTTACTTTTATGGAGTTTACTCTTTAAATGATTTGTAAAATACCTTCTACTAACAAGAACATGACAAATTCTACAACTCACTTTATCAGCACTTTCATTTACATTGTTAGATGTTGACTCATCTGTGTTGCTTGATCCCGTCGGTGAGGTGGATGGTCCATCTTCATATCGTGTTCGTTTCACAGCAGTGTCGGCATTTTCAGAGTCATTCACCCTCTTAAGAGATCCCCCCACTTGTTGACTGCAATATATTAAAATAGTTAAGACACAAATCCAGTTTAAAATAAACAAAAATGTAAGAGTACTGGAGGGAGAGGATATAGGTATCACTTACTTTATTTTTCCTTCAACCAGAGCGCATTCTTCGTATAAGTATTGATTGTATTCGTCTTCTAGCACCGTACAATGTTCGAGTTCTAGACGAATTTCACCATTGAAATCGGATTCCGCCTTTATTTTTTCTTCAACCAGAGCACATTCTTCATATAAGTATTCATCGTATTCGTCTTCTAGCACCATACAATTTTCAAATTTTTTACAAACACCATCGGAATCCATCGTATTGGAAAATACAGTTCACACATATGTTTTGATTTTTTTGTTGAAAATGGTATCACAGCACGTAAACGATAGCTAAGTACAACTCATCTCTAGCATGTCTGCAAGAACTATTTATAGTCAAAACAGGTAGAAAGACTTCATTAGGTATTACTAAAACAATCCTACTAATGAGACATTGTTTCCCAAGATTCTATTAGGTAACTGCATTCTAATGCTTTTTCTTTTAAGATAATTAACGACTAAAATTTATTAATAATGGATAAGTACATCTACTAAGAAAAGATAAAATAAATTGCTACTTATTAAAATGATATTTTTTACACGTTGGGTTTGATGCTATTTCTTTTGTTATGTTATATATTACTTTTTTTATACTTTCATAATTGTTATTAAAATCATTTGCAAAATATTTTATTCTGTAACTTGCATGTTTCCACTGTTCTGAGGGTGCAATTGTATTTATTTTATGCATATTATAAAGTTCTATTTTGATCATGTGATTCGATCGAGGGCCATCATCTTCATTGGTAGTTATAAAAACATTACCACCTTCTTGATGAGCACGAGAAACTGTAGATGACAACTTTCTCTTTTTTGTTTGTTTCACTTCAAACAAACCCTCCAAGCTTTCACTTGATTTGTTTCTTTTCAACTGTTTTTTAGGTGGTTTTTCTTCAAAAATTTTTAGATCTTTTGTATCTTCATCGTCTGAACAAGCATAATAGAATTGTTTGAATGTATTTTCCTCAAATGAGTTCTGCAACAATATAATTAACACTATCATTGTTTTGAAACTATGTCCACAAAAAAATTAAAGTAAAACTACTAGGTTTTATTAAAAGTACTTACATCCATTTTTTCTGTAGATCACTTAACACAAAGTTCACAATTTAAACGAATTTTAATTTGGAGACGTGTCCAACAAGCACTCGACTGTGAATATTTGAAAAACAAAACAATTTATATAGTCATATCTTAGGACGCTATCAGGATCATTAGGTAATACCAATAGAACAATCGACCAAGGGTCCACATTCTAACGGTATTCATTGTTTACATAGAAATTGATTAGAACTGATACCAGACAACAGTTAGTACTAATGGCATCTTCAACCGATTTAAAATTTAAAGTATGCATTACAGATGCAACTCTTATTGTTCGTAGAGCCCGAATCAATCCAACTGTATTACTCGCACATCAGAAAGTTTTAGCCTCTACTACAGCTAAATATCCTATTACTCGTGCTGAAGTCAAAGTTTTAACCATACCTTCTGGGATTCAGGGCAAGACCCTTGACAATATTTTTCTAGGACAAGTTCCTAAAAGATGTATAGTTGGATTTGTAAACAATGCAGCGTTTAATGGGTGTCTGACTAAAAATCCATTCAATTTTGAAAACTATGATTTAAATACATTTTGTTTATACATTGACGGTCAGCAAGTACCTTCAAAAGCATTGCAACCATCGTTTGAGAGTAATATTTTTACTGCTGCTTATCACACACTATTTTCGGGAACAGGTATACATTTTCTTAATGAAGGTAATGGGATATCTCGGGAAAAATATGCAAAAGGATACTGTTTGTTGGCGTTTGATCTAACAGCTGACCTCAGCTCAAATTCAAACACACATTGGAATCTTATAAAACATGGTAGTGTTAGATTAGAAGTTCGTTTTGAGTCTACTCTTACTCAGACTATAAATTGTATTGTTTATGCAGAATTTGATAATGTTATTGAAATAGATAAGAACCGTAATGTAACCGTAGACTATAGCAGTTAAGTTAACATTGTATAGATATAAGTGTTAGTAATAAAAAACATCAACGCATATTCCAATCTTTTTATTTACGTCCTTCCACAATGTTTATAAAGAAGTTCAGTTTATTTAGACCCACATTCTTGATGTAAAGATTAAGCATAGCACAGCTTTATGATAAAGGTTTATTGAATATGAACACAATTGAGATTCAAAAATATTTGAACATCATCCATCCTACTTTACAAAAAAATGTGTATGCAGCAAACAGGTTACCCCTACACGTTAAAGTTCCAACATACCTAATAAGCAATTTGGACACCGACAGCATGCCAGGTTCTCATTGGGTGGCCATACACATAGATAGAAATAGATTTGGTCAGTATTTTGATTCATATGGACGACCGCCTACAGGATATCATAGAGATTTCTTGAACAGGAATTCAAAGCAGTGGGATTTTAATAGGTATAGATTACAAGATGATTTTACATCAGTTTGTGGAGAGTATTGTTTAACATATATTTATATCAAATTTTATGGAAATACAATGATTGATTTTATAAAATTATTCAGTGGCAATAAAATGAATAACGATATATTTTTATACAAATTATTCTGTAAATATTTTAAAAAAAAATAAAGACGTGTGATCCAAAAAATGTTGTTTTACTAGAACACCCTAATCACCGAGCTAATTAGCTTGACATAGACGTCGGAGGTGATTAACAAACAATGGCGCGCTGATTTCATCAGGTGATTAGGAAATAATAAGTTAATTAATAGGTGATTAGAGATGTAGTAGAGCTCTTTAGATCTGTTACTTATCTCGCGATCCGTGAGAGCTATCAAAAAACGGATGCAACAGATCGATTCAGCGACCCTGAAAACCTAGGAAAAGACACCAAACTTTTTTTTTTTTTTTTTTAGCCGACACGACCTGCCTTGACTCTGTTTCTTTGGCAAATGATTTTATTTTTACGAGAAATGGACCTGAGCCAGAACCGGTGAATCTGTACTACTCTGGTCGTCTAGTTGGTAGTGACCCCGCCTTCCAATCCTAAGGCCGTGGGTTTATACCCGGTCGTGTACCAATGGATTTTTCTCTACGAAAAAATTGTGTGCGCTAACCAGTACTTTCAAACAGTGAAGGAAGACATCGTGAGGATGCCCGCAGCTTAGTCAGCTCCGCACGTATTGGCCATGTCTTTCCTGTGGACAAGGCCGACTAAGCTGAGAGGATGGAATAGGTGCTGGGTAAGCCTACTCCATCTTAATTCATCTCGGGCACTACAGCGTTACGTTTGTGAAGGTAAAAGTTGCCTCCTGACGCTGTATAAAACCATCTACTATAGATGGTAAAAGGTTTTTTTGTAATATGACAAGCCGTGCTATAAACCACGGTGAGTGTGAAACGTTGCATTTTTACGTTCTTTCCCGTTTAACTGCATTTAAGTCACCGACTGCAATTAACTAAGCAATTCAATGAATGCTAATTGCAAATGTGAATTGCGACTCTAAAAGTACTGGCTACTTATATAACTATATGAGTATGTGTGCTGGAATAACATTAGGATATTTTTTATCCTGATACTACGCGAGCGAAGCCGCGGGTGGTAGCTAGTTAATTATATCACAACACACTACCTAATCGTATGCAAATTGTAAATAAAGTAAGTAAGTTCGTATGAGCTAGTGGCCAACTTTTGTGACGGAGTTTTTAGGCCTCCTAAAGGCCTCCGTCATGGCTTAACAACTTAAAAGCCGGGACCGACAATTTAACGTGCTCTCCGAAGCACGAAAGCGCTGAGCTCGTAATGCCACTTGCGGTCACCCATCCAAATTGTGCCCGCGCTCAACGTTGCTTAACTTCAACGATCGGTCAAGAACGTTTAAGCAAGCTACGCCACGAGCGCTTCGGACGAAACGAGTAGGTAAGAAAAAACCTTTATCACTAAGAATATACACACACATTATGTATACTAGGAAATAATTTTTGGAAATTCTTCCCCAAAGGGGGTGAAAAGGGGTAAAAAGTTTGCATGAAAAATCGAATTTTCCTTGAACTTTCAAATTTGAAACAGAGCTTAAATACTCTTCAATACATTTAATAAAAATCTATGGTAGAATATTTTCAAAACTCGCCCCGAAATGGGGTGCAGGGGTTGTTAAACATTGTATGGGAATTTTTAATGGGTGGTCCAATTTGCTTGAAACTTGATGATAACGGATTTAGAGGTTTACCAAAGAAGTGCAACGTGGTGTCGAGGCTGTTTAAACACGAAACACCCAAAAGTATCCAGGTACTCTGCGCGAGTGAAACCGCGGGCGTCTACTAGTTATATAAACGAAAGAGCTTTGCAAAAAACAATTCTACAGTCTACCACACAGGGTTGCGAATAGAATGACATGTTCTATGTCAATGTTTGAATTGTTATTACAAGAATATGTCATTGAGGTCATACGACAGTTGGTTTAGGTTTTATCAACTTTTTTGTATGATTTTGTACCATATTGTATCACTTTACCTGGAAATAATCAGTAATACGGTATAACTTACCGATTAAATGAAGGGCATTAGATAATAAAATTAAAATTTGCAAGTTTTTTCTTCACATAATCGTAGAAAATGCGTTATATTAAACATTTACCTATACTTCTTAGTAAAAAATCTAAACGACAACGGCTGACCAAATAGGTCAATACCATAAAAACACACTCCCTAAACATTTATCAACAACAAAACCACGTATCAATTTCTTTCAGCACCTGTCCTTCAAAAGCAAACATTCAAAATCAATCCAAATCACGAGGTCAGTAACCTTACGTACCCAATTTACCTATTGACACTTGCGATGGAAACTCAACCTTATAGTATAGAAGATAGGTTTGAAATTAGGTTGTGACGTAAAATGTCAGTCAGTGGGACCATCTGCCGAGCAGATGTGTAGATCACAATCACACGTCGTACCTGTGAGTCGTACTAATCGGGCCGACGGACGGCAGCGAAAGGGTTAAACAATAGAATGGAGATTCAGGGAGATTCATTCTCAGAAAATTGATGAAAAAAGTTGCCAGTTATTAAAAGTGAGAGTTGATTTGATTGGAAAGAAAGGCTACTTAATATTTTAATGTATTCGTTTTTTTTTCGTCTTCCTTTGTTGTTAACAATTTATGATTTAACGGTAGATTATTTACATGCAACCTCTGGCGTTTTACATCAACATCACTGTAGAAAAAATGGCGAATTTTCAACACATTACTTTTTCTCAGACAAAATTAACACACTCCGCTGCTAAAATCGGGTAGAGAACCCCCGTCCCACAGCTCCGCTTCCTGCTACGCAGCCTCTACGCCGTAGCGACAATTTACACAAGTTTTTATCAACACATAATACTCGATTGTTAACCTTTTTGCGGGCGAAAGTAGGTTATGAGTTCACTATGATCATTACCAGGTGTGTGCCAATCATTATTGCTGCTTTTTATATAAAAAATATTGTTTGTAAAACGGCAGGGTATTTATAAATGTACATTTATTAATATCTAGGTTTTGTGAGGCTGTATCCATTTTTATAAGGACTTGGCCAATTAACTATGAGCAAACTCCGTAAACGGTTTTTTTACGTGTATAATGTGCCTATTTTATAAAACTGATATTACCAGCGGAACGATGTTCTACATCATCATCATCATAGAGTCCACTGCTGGACATAGGCCTCCCCTAATGAGCCCTATCTCGGGCTTGACGCAAACCGTCACTCCAGCTAGCCGGAGGGTGTTCTACATCATTTCATCTGGAGGACGTTCTATGAACAGCCTAAAAACTTGAAAATATTACATTTTAATTAAAAATGAAGTAAGTACATAACTTTAATTGTAAAATAAATTATTTTGACACAACAATCTTATTATACTTATAAGAAAAATGCGGTTAATTTTGATTTTTAATTATGGCAACATTCCAATTTTGACATTTAAGCTTTTGGAGGGAAAGTGTCAGACGAAAGTTCAGCTTATTTTGATGATTTCTTTGTGCGTATCTTTAATTTTAATTACCGCGAATCTTGAATTACTAAATGTGATGGACATCATTATGTACACAAAATAATTTGTTTGTATAGGACTCTTTACTTTTTAGTTAAAGTATAGTAAAGATAACTTATCTACTTACCTACATAAGTTATCTACCTACATAAAGTGCTCGTGGCGTAGCTTGCTTAGGCGTTCTTGATTGATCGTTAAAGTTAAGCAACGATATGCGCGGTCACAAATTGGGATGGGTGACCGCAAGTGGCATTACGAGCTGAGCGCTTCCGTGCTTCGGAGGGCACGTTAAACAGTCGGTCCCGGCTTTTAAGTCGTTAAGCCATGACGGAGGCCTTTAGGCGGCCTAAAAACTCCATCACTAGAGTTGGCCACTACCTCATACGAACATACTTACATGCATCTACCTACATGCGCCAAGATTATGTTATTTAGTGCGCATCATGGCGGCTGAGCTGAGCAGGTCATGTTTTTCTGAGCGCGGGCAAAGGGCCGAGGCTAAGCGCAGCTCACTCACGCCGACACGTCGTGTCGCGCCAAAAAAACCGTGCCGCAACAACTTTCGACAAATAAACAAAGTTTGCGCGATTCGGCGCTAGCCGCTTATTATAAATAATTAATGATTCCGTCCGCTCTTATGCACGATAAAATGCCATTACGGTTTTCATCGGGGAGTTGCAAAAAATGTCGAAAACCGCCGCCGTCCGAACCCGTCCCAGCAAAAAAATACGCTTAAAAGAGTGCGCTGACATCGCTGAAATTCCCGCGGCGTTTCTTACCGCGCCGTCATTTGACTCCGGCCATTATCTGCGGAATTAACAACAGGGAAAAAATAGTGATTCGATAAAGGTATATTCGCGTTGTCGCCGGGCGTTTTTGCAATATAAATAAAGGGCGTACGGCACCGGCCGCGCCCGCGCCCAGCCCGCCGGTAATGGCGTCAAACACGATAAACGCTGGCCTCATGAAAATTCAGCGCCGCATTATGTACCGCTGAAAAAAACCCGCACCTCATTCCTCTCGAGATATTTCATCACAACTTAGAAGGTCCGTAAAAAATATTATCGCTGTTGCAGTTGAGTTAATGTATTTTTGTTCAACAAAAAAGTAGTTATTATCAGAGTTCGACTCGAATGTGCCAACCGGCGCGTTAATATCACGAATGACAGATGCGTCATTCCAAGTTAAGTCAAACGGTCCTACTTGGCCGGCGCTGCTGTCTAGACGAGAGGAAAAAACTCATGACAATTAAAAGTTATTTGCATATTCGGAGCGGTTAAATAAGCTGATTCAAGAATGGTATGAAAGGAGATGGAAAAAAATATTGAAAAAACTGCGTGTTTTGGAACGCATCTTTGCGTACCTAACGAGTTCTTTATTCGAATTGAATGGAGTTATGCATTGTGCGTGGATGTGGGTGAAAATATTTGTTTATTCAAACGCAAACACAAAAAAAAACAGAGAACGCTACAGTTTACCAACAAATATACTAAATTTACTATCTAATAACATTAAGATAATATAATATAAAAAAATCTAATATTCCACAAATCCTTTAATTTTTTTCCTAAATGTTTGAAATGCGTCCTGAAGACGACCATAGACTCATATTTAATTTTCCAGCTACACTTATTCAGAGGCAGTATATTTAAAGGAAGCGCATGCATCATACATCAACTAGACAAGAATTTAAAAAGTTTCCTGACGCAGAGCATACGAGTGGCAAAAATTGCGCGAATCTACATAATATGCAGATTTCATACACGGGGGCAAAGGATGGAGGTTTATTTATGGACTTATATATAAAATTCATACAAAGATAGTACGTAAATTTGGGTCGCGGATAATAAACATTTGTATTCCGGGAGTTTCCTTTTTAGTACAAGATAGTTAAGTTTGGTACCTATTTGACAGTTCCTGCCTATTTGACTTGACAGTCAACTTTTTCTACAAAATGTCCTCAGAACAATAAATACAAAATGTCAAACTTGTTATAGGTAAAGGGGTAGAATGTACAAAGCATATTCTTTTGCAATTATTTTACTCGTACGCCTTAAAAAATACGATTATCTACTTTATGTTAATTTAAAGGATAGTAAGTAACAAATTAGTTTTTGCTAAAAGTCCGGCCATTATTCAGCAGCTATGCAAAAACATTCATTAAAAATAATTACGGCCGGTCACCTGCTAAAAAGTCCGCGTAAAAAGGAAGAAAATACAATATAACTCAAATTCCATGGCTATTTGAGGTGCGGTGGAAAAAGAACATTATGTAAAATAACCCAGTAAAAATGCATCAACAAAAACAAATCTCGTATTGTACCTATATTTTTAAATTATAAAGTATTATGCGGAGAAATGAAGGATTAAAAAACTGGCAAGAGCGCGCGGTCAAATAATGGCAAAGGTTCTGCATAGTTTGTTTTATTTTTAAACAGTAAAAGGTTCTGTAGTACCTACCTATTTTATCCACCTTAGGTTTGTGTGGTATAGATTGCTTGGGATCCTGTTAAATGTGTAATGCAGTTTTTAACAATAGGTTTTAACGAGTAAACATTGTCTACTAAGCAAAAGAATAACCCCCGAATACTCAAACGCGGCTTAGACTTTAGCACGTCTTAAGTCACGGTTTTTTGACAGTTTTTGATGAAAATCTGTCAAAAACTCGTCACTTGAAACGTGTTCAACTCTGAAAATACGTTCGAGTATTCGGAGGTAAAACTATTTTAAGAAAGAACCCACGGAAAGCGGTTTCTAGTGTTGCCGAGACCACGGATCTCCAATAAGGCTCGCCATACATTTACTTTTAGCTGTTTTTACCTCGCAGACGAAGTGGAGCCGGCTCGTTTGCACAAAAATGTGCGCTGTTATTTAAATACACTCTGGATGCAACAAAATGGCTCGTAAAAAATCTTGGTTTGTCATTTTCATTTTATGTGCGTGTGTTATATTCCTAAGAACACAGGTGACCTTAAAAATGTCTTGAAATGGGGTATTTTTATAAAAACTAACAAGTGAATAATGAAACGATCAACGCAAGATGTTTTGTATGAGAACTACTTACCTTTAACATGATAAAATAAGTAGGTACCAAGATAAGTGTTTTACGGATAAGTAAATTTAATTGTACCTAAATAAAACTAAGGCCTTTTAACATCTATAGTAGATGATTTATACAGCGTCAGGAGGCAAATTTTACCTTCACAAACGGGACGCTGTAGTGCCCGGGACGAATTACGATGGAGTAGGCTTGCCCAGCACCTATTCCATCCTCTCAGCTTAGTCGGCCTTGTGCACAGGAAAGACATGGTCAATACGTGCGGAGCTGACTAAGCCGCGGGTTTCCTCACGATGGTTTCCTTCACCGCTTGAGAGTACTGGTATAGCGTTCATCAATTATTTGCACAGAAAAATCCATTGGTACGTACACGACCGGATTTGAACCCACGACCTTAGGATCAGAAGGCGGGGTCACTACTTATCTAGACCACCAGTGCTGCCTGTTAAATTGTAGGTACCTACCTTTACAATTTAAAGTTAGCAGAAAAAAATATTAAGCGTTAGCTCACAAACATAATAGTTCAGTATACAATTTTACAATATTGGTCACATTATTTCTTTGTTAGAAATAATGTGACCAATATTGTAAAATTATAATTCTTCACATTATGAAGCATTATAAACAAGCCAACTGACTAGTCACGTTAAGTTACGTACTCAGGTATTGTGGAGAACTTGTTTTTGTCGCGTACAATGCGAACGCTTTTTCAGTTTCCACGGTTTTTCCGACGCTCTACACACTCCCGCCTTTTTGCAGTCTGACGGTATTGTGGTATGGTGGGTTTTGATACTTGTCTTTTACCTTACTAGCTACTGTCCGTGCCTTCGCTCGTGTGGAACCCAGATAATAAGCTCCAGCTCATAAACTGTCTAACATTGTACTGGTAGTTTCTGATACCCACGACACAGGGAGTTTAATTGTAGAGTCAGAACTATTTAGTGACTGTTAGGTATTATTATTATTATTAAAAATCAAGGCGATCGGTTTCTCCACAAATCACCGTAGTGAGAAAAGCCGCACACCATAGAACACTAGAACCGTAAATATCAGTAAGATCGTATGAAAATCCATTTCTAAATGGGCAGTTAAAGTTGTATGGAAATCTATTGTTAACAATGTTAACAAGTGTTGTTTTTTTAAATCTCCTTGGTAGTAAAAAACTTAAAACTTTCTTGGTCAGTAACCTTCTTAAATATTTTAGTGCCAAAAGACAAAAAGTTTCTACTGCAAAATGATGCCGGCCACTAGCTTTTTCTGAACATTACATCTATAATATAGTATAGACTTGGACGAATAAACCACATAGAGCAATATATAACACTCATCATGTAGGCCCTAGGCTGCGCCTCGACCCTCAAACTATAATAATAATCGTTAATAATCGGTAACTTTCGCCCATGGGTTAACAATGTACTATTGTTACTTTTTAGTTTATTTTTACCTATTGTTGTCCTTACTAATTAAATTGGTAAGTGATAATGACAACCCATGTCAGAGTATTCCTAGATTAGTCTATCCTAGGATCAAGACTGGCTAGCCGAACTACACACATCAAGACTCTGAACGAAGGCAATAAGCAAAAACCCTATCCCAAGACAAAGCGAGCCCCGATGAATCAGAAAAACGCAAATTACTCTAGTAACGGGTTCGATTCCCATCGTATGCTCCTTTTCTTTCAATCTTACTTTTTGCGAATCAGTCTCATCGGAATGTGAGTTAGAAAAAGTTATTATTCTCAGCGATGGTTCTGCGATTGCAATTAAATGGTTTTTCCATGAACATGTTGCACGTTCTATACAAATCGATTTACTTTTTTATTAAGTAAAAAAGTGAGTTCGTATGAGCTAGTGGCCAACTCTAGTGACGGAGTTTTTAGGCCGCCTAAAGGCCTCCGTCATGGCTTAACGACTCAAAAGCCAGGACCGACAATTTAACGTGCCCTCCGAAGCACAGAAGCGATCAGCTCGTGCTTTAAAACATAAGTATATAGGTATGTAGGTACTTTTTTTTACTTTTAACTCAACTTTTTTACTAAATAAGAAAAATATTTAAATTAGATTGTAATAGGGGAAAAGGAATATTTAATAAAATTTACTAATATATATAATGGAATATTTAATGTAGGAATATTAAATAATTATGTACCTACTTTACCTACAGAAATTTCTAACTCTATCTAATGACATTAAGAAGTCTCAACCAAAGAAAGGTAGGTAAGTACCTACATGGGAGGTCAACCGACCATGTATTTTTAATACCTACTAGATTTGTATAAAACAGCATTTAAGTTAGGTACAGAAGAGTTTAAAACTAATTAGAACATAAGAAATCCTTTGAATAAAATCTTAAAACAAAACCATAGTTAGGTATAGTATACACTGTATAGGTAGGTACCTACTATAACTTTGGTTGCAAATGCTATGCATGCCTATAATTGGTGCACATTCTAAAGTACTATTTTTTTGTGAAACATCCTTATCAGTGTATATTAAGTGTTCTGTTGGCGTTGCCTAATAAATAAATAAATAAATAACTATGATCCTGTACACTACTCGTATACAGGATCAATTAATATAACTTCAAAAGTTAATCATAAAATCATTAGTTATAATGTCCGATGTATTATAGGACAACCTGTATTTCCAAAATTAAGAGTAGCCAAATGGTATAAAAAAATAGTAACCTCAAAAAATCGCAATGAAGTGACTTACTGGTTCCATTCACGTTTCTTCCGATGATCTTATTGGATCCGTTCGGCTGCGGGGCGGGAGTGTGCGGCGCGGGGGGCGCTCGTCCCGCTTCCTCGCCCGGGCTCTCCATATCTGCCCTCTCACTCGCGCACATCAACACCCGCCAAAACCTCTAAACTACACCAACGTCAAAAATGTCAAAACTACAATGGTAGAATAGAAATCCCACCAATCACAAAAACCCTAGAAAATTACGATCCGTTTTACGTATTCACGAAGTATTTTCGAGTTTTCTTAGAAAGGGTAGCCGTGACGTTTGCGTCAGACGCTCGCGGCACGACTGCCGGCTAAGGAGCCCTACGAGCATGCAGCTGCATGCCCTGGCCCCGCCCAGCACCCCACAGTAGTGGGGTAAGCTGGCCCCACGCTACCCCGTAGAGTATGTACATAAAAAAGTCTATCAACGAATTTTTGTAAATGTATGGGTGGCGTGCGTAGGGAAAGGGTTAGAACACAGATTATACGATAGTTGTTGTGTAATGTTTGAGGGTCGGGTATGCAATTTATTTGGAGGGAGCTTTTATGAATTTAGAATTCGTTCTTGGTGTTAACGACCTTGGTCTAAGGAGTTTTCTGCCATGTGGAAAGTCATGCAATTAGTTTTTGCGTATCCAATAGAGGCGAGTTTTGCTACGAAAAGGTATACCTAGGTAAAATAACAACTTTGATGTTCTTCATAAAAAATATTATGTTCTGTTGCAGTAACACAATCTTATTTAATTCCGCCGATACTTGTAGTCGTTATGTTCTTGTAAGAAACTTCATTTCCAGCTTAAATATCCACTTAAGCCAATAACATCGTTTTTTGACGGCCGTACCGTTGTCGGCTGCATTTTAAAGCTTTTTTTCCGTTTCCCCGAAGGCCTTTAGCACAGATCGCCAGAGTCCGAATTAAGCTTTTGCAACTGATTATCATTTTTAATTTGATTTCGGCACGAAGGCGCATTTTGTTTTTGTACGCTATTTAAGGGTCAAGTCTGCGTTTAGTTTTTTGACCGCCCTCTTTATTATTCATCGTGGGATCAATAAAACTGGGATGCTTTCAGTGTAATATTAATAAAGACATACCTAAGCGCGCCGTTTCGCGTTCCGCCCTAAACTACTAGGTACCTAAGGGATCTTTCACCGTTCAAACTGAAGGGCGTTTAGCTCTAAACTGAGTTCAAGAGCTGTCAAATTGTGTGTAAACTGACAGCAGTGACGCCCCTTGAACTCAGTTAGCCAGTAAACGCCGTTCAGTTTGAATTCAGATCTAAGTAAAAAATGTTTTAATACTCAATGCTAATGGGTCACCCAATATCGGCCCAGTGAGAACCTACGCAGATCTCAGAAGATCAAACTGGACCAAAGAAATAGAGCATTTTGTAGGCACCAAATCAAATTTTTACCTTTCTTTACCCAAACAACGCCAAAACTAACGCAAAACATGATTTCATTCAATTAACTTTGGTAATGAAACATACGACGACCTTTAGATATAAGTATGACATAGTAAGTAGGTATGTATGTAGCCCCCTCAGAAAAGTTAGGTATGGTCTCCACCCACCACTAGACACGACACAAATAAGCAAAGTTGTGAAATGTCAAAAGTCCGTCAAAATACGACACATGACATGAAGCTGCCGATGCCTGTGTCTAGCTGTGATAGATATAAAAGGTTGATTTTGTTTATAACTAGCTGTTGCCCGCGACTTCGTACGCGTGTAGTACAATATTTTGTTCTATAATCAATAGTTTTCGCAGCGCACGCCAAAAACTATTTTATGTTTTCTACCTTGAGTTACAATATTGCAATTTTCTTACGGATACCTAATTTTTTTGAAAATATATTATAGCCTATACTGGTCCCTGATAATGTAGCTTTCTATTGGTGAAATAATTTTTGAAATCGGTCCAGTAGTTTCGGAGCCTATTCGTTACAAACAAACAAAAAATCTTTGCTCTTTATAATATTATTAGTAAGTATGATAACTAATTTTGATTTTTTAGTAATCGCTATATAAATATGAGTTGAGTTGACCGAAGCACTTTTTTCCTTCCACCATTACAATATAAGTACCTTACCTACCTATTTATTACCGTATTATAAAAATAAACCTAGATTAGTAAATATTATTTATATCTACACTAATATTATAAAGAGGAAAACTTTGTTTGTTTGTTTGTACTGAATAGGCTCAAAAACTACTGGACCGATTTTAAAAATTCTTTCACCATTCGAAAGCTACATTATCCACGAGTAACATAGGCTATATTTTATTTTGGAAAAAAATAGGGTTCCGTAAGATATTTGGGTTTTTCGGACACAAGGTGTAAAAAATCAACCAGAAAAGTTACTTATTTTGCGTACGCTGCCTAAACTATAAAAGATAGAACCATAAAATGTTCTAATTAATTGTAGATCTTATAAATATCTACAAAAAAGTCCGCGACACACTATACCCATCTATGTCGAGTGAGGCACAGCAACCATTTTTTTATTTAAAAATCTTGAATTTTTTTTGGACTACATTTAAACGCGTTTATTTTACTCATGCTATTAATCCTTATCAAAATAAATGATTTCATCACTAAGAACAGTTTATGGAGATAATATTTGGTCTTTGAATGATTAAAATTGGACGTTTGGTTTTGAAGTTATGGCGAAATTAAAATATTACGATTTCTGCTGCACGGCCCGTTGCGAAGTGGGCGTCACCAAGGCGGGGGTGCCTAAACGGCTGAACGGATTTGAATGAAACTTGGAATATACATAGTACATGTACTGATTTAACATATAGGCTATTTTTTACCCGGGTACCACGCGAGCGATGCCGCGGGCGGCAGCTAGTGTGAAAATAAATTGATATGACTCGTTGGCATTTTTTCTCTCATTGAGTCACACTGTTACTCGTTGCAACTTTTTTTTATAGAAGAGTTCCCAACGTGTTACACTATGTAACAGTGTATCTCGATGGGAAAAAACTCCCAACGAGTCACACTGTGACCGGATCTGGTGTGACTCGTTGGGAACCCATCTCGTCGCCAAGCCTAGCCGCATGCCGGTCGTTATGATCCGATTATCGTCGTAATGGGTGGAGACCCTAAGTCTGCGTGTAATAGCCAGCGGAAGTGTTGCCACATACAACCAACCTGGTTGAAAGTTCATAACTAAATACGCCCGCAAAAATGTGACCACCAAACCGCTCCATATAAAAACGATGCGAACTCCTTGTGGAGTGTTTCTCACTGAAGAAAGTAAGGCTTTCATAACTGCAAGTAATATTGATAAAACTAGAATAATTAATGGAGTATGTTAGGTGTGTGCGGAATGGGACAGAGGCGATCGTGAGAAAATATAGGCGAGAGTCATCGTGCTACGTTGCGGCCAGGGAACGGGCGGCAAGCGATTTCGCACCTCACTTACTACTAGGTACTGATACGAAATCATGATATCGTTACTGGAAAGGCAAATTTACGTAAGCGCCAAAAGGCCATTTCAAGAAAAAGCTATTTAATTTATATTATTTTCTTATCATTTAAAAAATCATCTACAGAATAATAACACTTAAGTTCTAAAATGATTTTTGACTTCCTATAGAGGTGCGCGTTCGATTCCCGCTGAGGTAGAAATGTTTGTATGATTTACAAATATTTCATTCGGGTCTGGGTATTGTGGTACCATGGTACTCGTAGTTTCTGACGTGTACATCTGGATTGAGAGCCCAATTTTTAAATCCTTGCGAAACGAAGTAAAACTTATAGGGAAACTAGTATTTTCGCTTGCGGGCGCGAGCTGCACGCAGCTCGCGAGGGACGTAATCGCTGCTGTTGAAAAAAAAAAAAAAAAAAAAAACTGTCACCTTTGGCATTTGCATCGCACCATCCTCTATGACATTTGTTCGAGCACTCCATGCCTATCGCTTATAGTTATCGAGATATCGTCGGTCAAAGTTTGTATGGCGGCCATCTTGTTTTCCGCCATTTTGAATTTTTTCCACCGCACATCGGATTCGACCAGGGTGCATGTCCACATTCCGCAAGCAGGGCGGGTGTCGGTCTTCTAGTTTCGTCTGGCAGTAGGTGAGGTCCCTGATGAGGAGCAGTTTTCGAAGATTTCGGATTTTTCCCAAATTGGAATTGACTCCCTGAACACTTCCCCCATACATCATTTTGACCCATCTCGTCTCCTTCTGGGAGAACAATGATGTCAGTGAGTGAGTCAGTGAGTGGGTTTGCAGCTATATATAGTATAATTAGTTAAAAATAGTAAAAACCTAAAGCAAAGGGCCATAAATTTCTTAAACGTGAATTAAAACTGTTATGATTAAATAACTTGGGCCCTCAGTCCAGACGCTTGCAGAAAGTGCATGACCTAAATCTCAGAAAGTACTATATCTGGATTAATCATTCTTATTTAGGAATTTAGTTAAGATTTTCTTAAATATTTTAAGAAAATTCCAAATCTGTAGAATATGATATTACAGATTTATAGCGGTATATCTAGGGCCCTCAGTTCAGTAATATCTTTAGTAGAGGAATCTGCAAAACATGAATTTATTTGAGGAAATACATAAATACGACTTCAATTTATATTACTTAGATACCTCTGTGAATTAGTTAAAAAGAAATAATGACTAATAAGTTAATTGTTAACAAGTAAACGATAGTTGAATTTTACTAAAACGTCTGAACTGAGAGCCCAATATTTTCTGCTTTGTTGACTATGCTCGTGCTCATAGATTAATGCAAGTTACAATAAGTGTTTTTACTATTTTTTAACTAAAATATATAATATCGTCTGTTCTTCTAAATACCATACTTTAAGAGATAATTGGTTTTGATTTTTTCATAGAAGACAATTTTGTAGGGTAGATATGATTTTGGTACTTTTTTGGACTGATCAGTATATTAATTGTTACGGGAGTGGCTACGGGATTGGAAAGAAACGACTGCTCTTCCGAGATGATTATTGAAGACACCACACACTGATGTAGCGTTCACAGGGTGCTCGTCTCCGACGTAGTCCTCCTCATGTAGAGTCCACGTAGAGTCCTCACAGAACTGACATAGTCCTCTTACGGCACTCACTTGACTCGCACTTCACTTTTACTTCACTTTAATTTTGCTTCACTAGTAGTTTCTAGTTGGTAGTGACCCCGCCTTCCGATCCTAAGGTCGTGGGTTCAAATTTTTACTGTAAGTTTAAGTTTTTACTAAGTTTCTTATGTAAGTATAGGTTTTTTATTTTCTCTAAGTTCAAAGAAATACAAATTATACTGATTTTATTTTTGCAGTTTTTCTTTGTTTCAAGTCCTTGTCTTGATCTTGCTAAATTGCTAATAATAATAAATAATAATTATTAATCTTGCTAATCTAACTTGTAGGTCGCGTGGGGGCGCGAGTTGCAAGCAGCTCGCGTGGTTTTCTGGCGAAGCTACTCGAAATAGGCCCTCCCATACGAATCCGAAATAAAAATTCCACACCCCTCAACCGTTTCGGACATTCAAGCAAGAGGGGGTGAAAATAGGGGCGAGAGGGGGGGAAATTGTTGTGAAATTTTACTTGCCATACTATTCCTTATACGAATCGACCAAACGCCCCACTCGCAGTTCATTTCGGAGATGCGTAAAAGAGGGGGTGAAAATTGAGGAGGAAGGGGGTCAAATTTTTATTTAAAATTACTCGCCATCTTATTCCCTATATGAATCCACCAAAAAAATATCCATCCCACTTGACATTCAGACAACCATTCGGCGGGGGGGCGAGGAGCGTCGAATTTGGGGGTTTTCGGATTTTTCCTCCACTCCCAGTGACTCACCAAACATACATCATCATCACCCATCTCGACTCCTTCTGGGAGAACAACCATGTCAATGAGTGAGTGAGTGAGTCAGTGGTAATCGAGCTGTATATAGTATAAAAAATAAGAATAATAGTATATGACTTTCCGTCCAAAAAAGTAACAAAATCATATACACCCTACAAAATTTTCCCTTCCAAAAAATTCAAAACCAATTATCTCTTAAAGTATGGTATTTAGAAGAACAGACGATATTATACATTTTAGTTAAAAAATAGTAAAAACACTTATTCTAACTTGCGTTAATCTATGAGCACGAGCATAGTCAACAAAGCAGAAAATATTGGGCTCTCAGTTCAGACGTTTTAGTAAAATTCAACTATCGTTTACTTGTTAACAATTAACTTATTAGTCATTATTTCTTTTTAACTAATTCACAGAGGTATCTAAGTAATATAAATTGAAGTCGTATTTATGTATTTCCTCAAATAAATTCATGTTTTGCAGATTCCTCTACTAAAGATATTACTGAACTGAGGGCCCTAGATATACCGCTATAAATCTGTAATATCATATTCTACAGATTTGGAATTTTCTTAAAATATTTAAGAAAATCTTAACTAAATTCCTAAATAAGAATGATTAATCCAGATATAGTACTTTCTGAGATTTAGGTCATGCACTTTCTGCAAGCGTCTGGACTGAGGGCCCAAGTTATTTAATCATAACAGTTTTAATTCACGTTTAAGAAATTTATGGCCCTTTGCTTTAGGTTTTTACTATTTTTAACTAATTTCCCTATAAGTTTTACTTCGTTTCGCAAGGATTTAAAAATTGGGCTCTCAATCCAGATGTACACGTTTCTGATGCATATCATTCATTCATATCGTCACTGGAAAGGCAAAATTACGTAAGCGCCAAAATAGGCATATTGAGTTATTATCCTAAAATAGCAGTCCAAATACAATAATATGAATTGCTGGACATAGAAAATGAAAAAAGAATGAAATCTTACGTTGACGTCATCAAAATTCGATAATTAGGTAAAAAGTTATGATTAAAAAACGAAATAATAAACTTTAATTAAGACTTTTATGTAAATTAATTTAACAGTTGCACGCCAAAACATGCCAAAATACATTGAAACTAAATATATAAGTATAATCATCTGCCTATGTAGGTACATGTATTTTAAGCAATAAACTTTTACTTTACTCTAGCGTTTCAGCCAAGCACTTCGCCCGTCACGCCACCGAGGCCGTCAAAAGGTTCAATAAGATTCCAACTACGCAGTTATATGCATACAGTACCTAGTGGTCTATATTTCTAATAGGAATTAAGTACTTTACTAGTGCTAAAACTCCCATCTCAAATGTTTTATAAATAACACGACATTAAAGGTACGAGTTGGCAGCGGACGACATGAGGCAGTAGCAGACGACGTGTCACAGCGTCACTACTGGTTTCTATGTATTTCTTTGAAACGCGTCGCTAGCTTCGTGTCGCTAACTACGGAGGGAATTTCATAGAAATACATAGAAACCAGTTAGTGTCCCTGCGACACGTCGTCTGCTGCTGCCTCATGTCGTCCGCTGCCAACTCGTACCTTAACACGACACGACACGAGCATACGAACCAAGCCAATTCAATCGCCATTTTACTAGCCTCAGTTTTTCTGTCAATAATATCCGACCGACAGTTAAGGCAGTGTAGGTTTTTCCGCGGTGAAAGGTTGGCACTACTGGATAGCTAGAAATATGTCGATATGATAAACTAACGGCCCTACTGTGGGAACCTGTGATCTATGCTTTTTGCCTCTGTAAAAACTTGAGCTTTCTCGCTGAACGGTTGTGGAGAAAACTGCTATAACAATTTTCATTTGCAGCTTTGGAACACTTTGTATTAATTTGAATAAGAATATGTCGTGGTCGTGGAAAGCTGGAAAAAGCATTTTAATAAACCTCTATATTGTCTATTTTTCATTGAACAAGCTAGGTACTTGTATTGAAAATCACCTTTTTCCGAGGTTATTTTGTTTATCGCTAAAACGGCCATCGTTAGCTTAGCCAAATGCCGAACAAAATGCATATTATATTAGAACGAAATAAAAACATTATTTGTAAACGTCCATTCCCCAACCAGGAATTTAATCGGTTAACTTTTTTGCAGAACACAATTTTCGGAACGCGACCATCATTTCGAAATGCGCGGGAAAAACTACAAAATGGCGGACGGTCCTTGCTGCTAATGCAAATAGCCCGCGGGAAAAAGCTCGAGATGAGTAAAAAGCTTTAGGAACTCATAGTATTTCATCGTCGTCGGCAGTTATTGAGAGCGGCTGGTGTTTTTGCGCAGATTCCCGTGATCGAATGAGTTTTTGCCGCGAGTTGGAGTCTGGGAAGAGAACGGCGGCGGCGACGGCAAAAACCGAACAGACCGCCATAACGCTAACCGACGCAAAAACACAGCGACATACGGATAGAATTAATGCGGCGACTTTAATTTTCTTGAAGAAAGCGCGGGAGGAAATGGTGGGTAATGAGTGTTGCCAGACGCAAAAACTATCTGTATAATGACGTCGCTCATTTAACCAGTTTATTTTTCTGTTCTTGGAGATGAGTAAAATGTTATGTTGGAATCGTATCAGCGAAGTTCTTATTATGACTGCTGCAATGTGTCCATATCGTTTAGCCTATTAGAATAATAACTTCAAAATTCTACTCTTGCTTTCAAGCATGCTGGATTAATAAAAGCAAGTGACCTAGTGTTTTGATGGGTTGAAATCATGTAGGTTGAAATCATAAACAAAACAACCAATTTTATGTACCTTTAGGAATGCACAGCATATATTTACCAAAACTTTTTTAGAGAGAAACCACAGTTTTAACTAACTAATTTCATGACTAACACAAAAATTATCCTACAATATTATAAATGTGAAAGCTTGTGAGGATGTTTGTGCCTCAATCACGCCGTAACAGCTCAAAGGATTTAAATGAAACTTGGAATATACATAGTATGTGCTGAAATAACATTATAGGCTACTTTTTAACGGGGCACCACATAAGCAAAGCCGCGGGCGGCAGCTAGTATACATATAAAATCAATTGCATAATCAAAACTAGTCTAAGTAGGTACTCACATTTTTTTTAATATTAAATGGGCTTTCTCTTGATCTCAATGTAACAAGATCACCCAGAAGCAACCTATTCACTCAAGATTTGAAAAGTTTCACATATCCATGAGTGAAGGATTTAGTAGGTAAATCTGTTTGTTAGGTACTTAAGTAACATAATGCTTATGCCCCTTCTATTATAATTATTTTAATGTCTCTTTAGTATAATTATTATAGTGTTTTGTAAGTCTTTGTAGTGGTGGTTTGAATCATCATCAGCCTATAGCAGTCCACTGCTGGACATAGGCCTCCCCTAATGAGCGCCATCGCGCCCTTTCTTCGGCATGACGCATCCAGTCTCTGCCAGCAGTCTTTCGCAGATCATCTCTCCACCTAGCCGGAGGGCGTCCTACATTACGTTCGCCGAGTCGCAGTCTTCACTTAAGAACTCGTTTACCCCAGCGGTTGTCAGTTCTTCGGCAGATATGACCAGCCCACTGCCACATCAGTTTGCTAATTCTTTGAGCTATGTCGATGACTTTGGTTTTTTATCGGATAACATGGTTACCAATCCTATCTTTCAGAGAAACTCAGCATAACTCTTTCCATAGCTCGCTGAGCGACTTAACTGGTGGACTAGCCGTACTGTGGGTGTCCACGTTTCGGCTCCATATGACATACGGAGCTTTGCAAACAATGTCTGAGCATAAAGTATTATGTTTACCTGGCTATTAGTTACTTTTTCATAAGCATCCATGAGCTGCGAGTTTGTGATAGAATACATCTTTGCGTGTTATTTTTTTATCATGGAATTTGATTTGAATCTAATGTTCACAGGTTGACTCTATTAGGTTGGAAATGAACAATTTTAGTTGCCTGCAAAAACTAAAATGTGTAAAAAGCATGAGTAACAAACGAAACGGGCGAAATTGAAAATTAAAAAACAATAATTAACATGCACTGCATGACCGAACATAACAATAACAAAGCAATTAATTAGACGTCTGCTCAACTTTTGACATTGACATTTGTTGCAAGTTTGACACTAGACATATCTGATATTGCCATGTAAAAATACTATTTAGCTTCCGACTTGCAACCTAGCTCGTATGGTACCTACCCTTACTTACCAGAATATAAGTTGGCTTGTAAGTTGTAATTTGTAAAGCCGTTTGGGTATGTGTAATTGACTTGATTGAGTAACATACTTAAGTTCACTGAAACCACTGATTTTATATTATTACTAGCTGCCGCCCGTGGCTTCACTCGCGTGGTACCCGGATGAAAATAGCCTAAGTGTTGATCCAGCACATGTACTATGTATATTCCAAGTTTCATTCAAAACCGTTCAGTCGTATAGGCATGATTGGGGCACAAACGTACATTGTCACATCCACACATCCTCACAAACTTTCGCATTTATAATATTAGTAGGATTAGCTTCCACTTGAGCTTGGGCTCATTAATATACGGATGAAAAGGTAGCCATAATGATTGAGCGAGTAAAGATCACAGTTTGCAACCTAAGCGATTTGGCTTTGTAAGTTTGTATGTATAATTGTGGATACCTAAGTTGATTTTAATTTTATTGTGAAAACGAAATCGTATCGAGTGGGGTAACAAATTAAGAAAGGGATTTTATTGTACCTACATTTCACAATAGCTTTATTTTTATTCTAGAATGTAGTTTTTTTTTACAGAAATACAGTGAAATAGGTAGTGAAATAAGTAAAACTTGGAAACTGATGTAACTTGAGAGTTGCAGTTTCGATGTCTTCGTAGTTCAGGTTAGACTGGATAGTACTATGGGGAAATTTGAAACAGAAGAGTACGAGTATGCGATCGATGCACATGCATACAAAATATCCTCACATTTTCGCATTTATTCCATCTGAGCTTCCAGCAACTAAATCGTAAAGATGCTGTCAAACATGACCTACAAGCCCTGCTAATGGCTAAGTGTAAAACCCACCTAATAAATCTTTCGATATTTTTGATACTAGCAACATCTGAAAAACTGAAATTTGAATTTTGTTTGTGGGTCAACGACTATCTGCTCAACGAGCGAACTTAGTTTTATCCAAAACAATAACGAGATTTGAAATTATTTCAATATAAAATAGTGAAAAACTCTGTTATATTGTTGGTGTGATAGTGTTTTAGTAATTCACTATGATGTGTGAAAAAGGAAGAAAAGACAAAAACCAGAACATTCAGGTGTTTGTTCGTCTGAGGTAATTATTTTCTCTAACTAGATAAATACCTCTCTCTATTCTTACTAAAAAAATATAGCAAACTATTGTTTAACTCTTAACGTGTCTGTATTTTCGAATTCAAATCAGTTTGTATTCGAAAAACTTTACTCAATGCAACGCCCAGTAACATGGCCCAATAGAGTTAATTTTCTAATAAGTCAGGCTAGTACCTATATCAAAATAAAAAATGAATAAGCAATTTTACTGAAACACTGAAACATTTATCATAATGATATTGAGTTCTAAACATAAGTTAATTAGTCCCCAAGATTTCCTACCTATTCAGAAGTAGGAAATCTAACATACATACCTAAGGTACATATTATCACGTCCGTACTATTACCATTACCCACTCCATGGTGAGTAGAACCACAAGTAAACATAAAAAAGCTTGCAGGCACTTCTGATTTAAAGTCCTAAGATGGATATGGTGAACCATGGTGACAGGTGATCAGCCCATCACCCATATAAGTGGTCCATCATTTTGGCTAGCAGCAGACTGAAAAATGAGACACAAAGTCAACTTGATAATGATGATGTTAAAGTAAAAATGATATTCCAGGCCACTGAACCAACGGGAAAGAGATATAAAGTCTCTGGGAGTGATAGAAGTGGCTCACAACAGGGAGGTGGTCGTGAAGTTGTCCCAGCAAAGTTCTCACACCAAGAAGTTTACATTTGACCGGGCTTTTGGCCCACAAGCTAAACAGGTATGTATAACTGACGGCGGGCGAAAGCTCGGCTGAGACGCAAGAGGCGCGGGTTCGATTCCCGCAGCGGGAGAAATGTTTGCATGCTCTGCAAATATTTCTTCCGGGTCTGGGTGTTGTAGTATTACGTATTATAAGTATGTATTTGCAAAAAAAAAGTATATAAGTATTCTATCAGCCATCTGGTTCCCATAGTACAAGCTTTGCTTGATTTGGGGCTAGATGGTGCTGTGTGAAAGGATTTGAATAAAACTTGAAACATACATTATTATTTATTTATAGGCTACTTTTATCATGGTACTACACGGCAAAACCGCAGGTGGAAGCTAGTATTAATATAAATACTACTAATTCAGTAGTTTATGCTCTAAGCTTTTTATTGTATTTTGCCCAGAGCATTGGTGGTCTCGTGGTTTGGGGTGGGGTTTTCTGTTCATAAAATTTTATGTTGTAGAATATGCTGTTATAGAACAGCACTCTCCCACTAGTTGTGTAGCTGGTTCGAAAGAACTAGTGACACAACTAGTGGTATTCAATTTTGCTTCTGAAAGAGATGCTTGCAAATTGTTCACACTGTCATGGTTCCAGGTGGAGGTGTACCAGGAGGTGGTGAGTCCTCTGATCGAGGAGGTACTGGCGGGGTACAACTGCACAGTGTTTGCGTATGGACAGACAGGCACAGGGAAGACCCACACCATGGTCGGAGAGAGCACAGGGGATGAATACACTTGGCAGAATGTAAGCAACTTCAGCTTTTATTTTTGGATTTTTAAGTTTCTGTACCCAAAAGATGCCAACAGGAATACTTAGCCTCTGCTATCTGTCCATCTGTCAGTCTATCTGTTAGTAGGTATGGCTGTATCTCATGAACCGTTATTATTAAATGTGTATTTCTATTGCCGCTATAGCAACAAATAACAAAAAAAAGCAAGCCACTTACAATTATGTACATGTACAATGGTACGGAACCCTTCGCTTGCAAATTTGACTCGCACTTGACCAGTTATTTATTTGTTTAAACTATTTAATTGTTTTCCCAGGACCCCCTAGCGGGTATAATCCCGAGAGCGCTCTCCCAGCTCTTCGATGAGCTGCGTCTGTCTAACACTGAGTACACAGTCCGAGTGTCGTACCTGGAGCTTTACAATGAGGAGCTGTTCGACCTGCTGTCTGTCTGCGAGGACAACTCCAAGCTGAGGATCTATGAGGATGTCACCAGGAAGGGCAGCAATATTGTCAACGGCCTTGAGGAGATCACTGTAAGCTATTTCTATAGGGTATTACTTCCGTAAGAGATTAGAAAGTGGAGTATAACTCTTAAACATCTTGATACAGTTGATTGTCTGTATTATAACGCACAAGGTTATGACTGAATCCCTAAAAATTAAGAAACAGGTTACAAACTCTTACTTAATACTTATTTATTTTAATACTAGCCTCCGCCCGCGACTTCGCACGCGTTAAACTTGCATAAAAAGTAGCTTATATGTTACTCCAGCACACATACTATGTATGTTCCAAGTTTCATTCAAATCTGTCCAGTCATTATTGAGTGAAAGAGTAACAAACATCCATACATACAAACTTTCGCGTTTATAATATTAGTAAGGCTCTAAGTAATTACGTATTACTATATTTACAGGTGTCGAACAAGAATGAAGTTTACAGAATCATGGCGCAAGGGCAGGAAAGGAAGCGAGTTGCTTCCACCCTCATGAATGCACAGTCAAGGTAACTTTATACTGTAACATTGTCTGGGTGTTAGAAAATTTCTTGGAATTATATTATCAAGACGTATCATAGTATAAAAAGTCAAATGATGTTGACTATACTGCTCGCCGAGACACAGTTTCTCAACTAGTTCGGCGGGTAGAATGAATTCAACTCGGCCACAATACTTTAATCTACCTACATTAAGTTGACTACTTTGTATCAGTCTGACAAAGAATTTGGTTATCCATCAATAACATTTGTAAATACTGTTATGTACCTAGGTAAGGCGATCAAATCTCTAACTCCAATCAAATTTGGTCGAAGATGTATCTCATTTTTGAAATAAAGAATTTGAATTTGAATTTATTGTAATAAGTACAAGGAGATAATAAATTCTTTTTTATTTTTGTCTAATATAAATAAACGATTGTTGTATTGTATATTTTTGTGTCAGTCGTTCTCACACGGTGTTCACGATCGTGGTGCACATGCGCGAGAACAGCGCGGAGGGAGAGGAACTCGTCAAGATCGGCAAGCTCAACCTGGTGGACCTCGCCGGCTCGGAGAACATCAGCAAGGTATGCCAATACAGCATCTACACTTAGGCATCTACACTTCTGCAATATCTACATTGTCTAGTGTAGACTCTACTTAGTTGTGTACCATCATAGTTACATTAAAAATGTTTCATGCGTGGGCCCCCTTTTGTTTTATTTTTATTATTTGTTGTTATAGCGGCAATAGAAATGCACACTGAAAATTTCTACTCTATACCTATTGCTGTTCATGAGATACAGCGCGCTGACAGACGGACGGACAACGGAAGCTTAGTAATAGGGTCCCGTTGGTACCCTTTGGGTATGGAGCCTGAAAAATGAACTGTGGGGCTAAAAAGGTCACTTTGAGCAATTTAATTTTCGATTTTATAGCAGATTCTAAGCGATTCCTGTAATTTTCGTAAAATGGTCCGAATCGTAGCACGGCAGATTCATATTTGGCCTTAAAATGGTCTTAATTTTGGTTAATAGTACGCAACTTAATTCAGCACCAAATCACATTAAGTGGCCTTTTTAATCCACCTGGCTGTATCCACAATGTATTGACGACCTCGGTGGCGTGGCGGGCGCGTGCTCGGCCGAGACGCAAGAAGCGCGGGTTCGATTCCCGCTATGGGAGAAATGTTTCTACGTTCTATTTCTTCCGGGTCTGGGTGTTGTAGTAGCTATTCTATCAGCCATCTGGTTCCCATAGTACAAGCTTTGCTTAGTTTGGGGCTAGATGGCGCTGTGTGAAATGTCCACAAATACTTGATACATGTGTGCAGGCTGGTTCAGACAACCCGGGCAAGCGCGAGCGCGCGCGAGAGTGCGTCAACATCAACCAGTCCCTCCTCACGCTGGGCCGCGTCATCACCGCGCTCGTCGAGAGACATCCGCATATACCTTACAGGTCATTATCTCATCCAATTATTATCTGTAATATAAATGTCAAAATCTTTACTTTTGTGGGGGGTTTTTGTAAATAATTTATATACTTTACTCCTCTGCTGGACTGGGAGCAAAGAAAAAACAGTATGCAGTCCAGCTGCTTCTCTCCCCGAGCATGTCGTAAAGTCGATTAAGTGATAGTATCCTCTCCAACATGATGGACAGATGGACAGTTGGAGATACTATCACTTAGTCGACATACGTAGTATATGGGCGATGGGCTGATCACCTGTCACCATGGTTCACCATATCCATCTTGGGACTTTCAATCAGGAGTGGCTGCAAGTTTTCTTATGTTTACAAGTAACTCTGCTCACCCCATTGGGGATACGGGCGTGATAATATGTATGTATGGTATACAAAACTCTTTCATCTCCAGAGAGTCAAAACTGACCCGCATCCTCCAAGAGTCCCTCGGCGGGCGTACAAAGACCTCCATCATAGCGACCATCTCCCCGGGACACAAGGACCTAGAGGAGACCCTCAGTACGTTGGAATACGCGCACAGAGCTAAGAACATCCAGAACAAGCCAGAAGTTAACCAGAAGATGACCAAGAAGGCTATCCTCAAGGAGTATGCTGAGGAGATCGATCGTTTGAAGAGGGATTTGCAAGCCTCCAGGGATAAGAATGGTATGATATGGTTTCTAATATTTTTTATCTCTCTTGGTCTTCCACTTGATCTATCTAGTCATGTCACTAGTTCTTTCGAAACCAATGTGGTGAAAGGATTTAAAGTGCGCTTCACTGGCAATGTGCACTTAACAAATATTTTCGAACTTTTCGATCTGAACCGACGACCTTAGGATCGGAAGGCGGGGTCACTACCGCTAGACCACCAGTGTTCTCGAAAATCGGTTGGTAAATCATTGTGAGCAAAAGTATCTACGTTCAGTTTTCTCTGGTTTATCTTACGCGTGAACTAACCTAATATTACTATGATAATTTTACAGGAGTATACTTAGCCACTGACACATACACAGAGATAACGCTCAAGCAGGAGGAACAGAAGAAGGAGATCCAGGAGTTACTGCTGCAGAAGAGGGCAGTTGAAGAGCAGAAGGACAAGGTCGAGACACTCTTCGCGGAGATGAACCGCACCCTGGAGAAGAGGGACACAGAGCTCAACCAGACGAAGAGGCAGCTCAACTCGGTGCAGACTGAGCTCGTCGATACTGCTCATGTAAGTAAAGTCCCTTACTAAAATAAAAACTAAGGCCTTTTACCATCTATAGTAGATGATTTATACGTCAGGAGGCAACTTTTACCTTCACAAACAGGACGCTGTAGTACCCAGGACGAATTAAGATGGAGTAGGCTTGCCCAGCACCTATTCCATCCTCTCAGCTTAGTCGGCCTTGTCCACAGGAAAGACATGGTCAATACGTGCGGAGCTGGCTAAGCTTTGGGTTCTCTCACGATGTTTTCCTTCACCGTTCGAGAGTACTTTGGAGCTACTTTACGCAATTCATTTTTATTGCTAATCCTTAGCGATTCCTGTTATTTTCGTAAAATGTTCCGAATTGTAGGTGAATTGTACGCAATTCGATTCAGCAGCAGATTCATATTCGGCCGTGAAATGTGAACTTGGGATGGGTGGCCGCAAGTGCCATTACGAGCTGAGCGCTTCCGTGCTTCGGAGGGCGCGTTAAATCGTCTGTCACGGCTTTTAAGCCATGGCGGAGGCCATTAGGGATATTTACCATGATTGCCATGATTACCAGATGCTGCAGAGCACGAAGCAAGAATGCGAGGAGCAGAAGCACCTGGTTGAGACGGTGTCGCGCACTGAGCAGACGCTGAGCGCGCAGGCGAGGGACATCTTGGCCGTGGCTGACGTCGCCACCACACACGTCCAATGCCTACACGATACTGTTGACAAACGCAGGTATAATCTCTTTTCATCACACGTTTTGAACTACCTCTGTGGCGTAGCGAGTGCTAGGCTGAGACGCAAGAGGCATAGAAAAAACATAGAATGTGTCCAGCTGCTTCTCTCCCCGAGCATGTAAAAGTCGACTAAGGGATAGTATCCTCTCTAACATAATGAACCATCTATATAGACGACGGGCTAATCATCTGAACCATAGGAAATCGTCTGGTAAATACATCTGTCACCATGATTCAACATATCCATCTTGAGACTTTGAATCAGGATTGGATTTGCTTTTCGTCGGCTTAGGGAACTCTTGGGCCATTTTCCAAAACGTCACCTATTTGGTCCAGGTACACCTAGGTCTTTCCCTTCCAACGGTACTATTTACAATCGCCTCATACTCCTTATCTTCTCCATTCTCTCTACATGACCAAAACATCTTAACATACCTTTCTTCATCATCATCTTCCTGCCCTTATCCCACTCCATGTGGGGTCGGCACAGCATGTTCTTTGGATCATGGTGTAAGAGTTTTGGCTAAGGTGTTTTATGACCGGCCGCCTGCCTGACGTCAAACCTCCTTGGTAATACTTACTTATTGTATCTCATCATGTTGGAGAGGATACTATCCCTTAGTCGACTTTTACGACATGTTCGGGGAGAGAAGCAGCTGGACGCATTCTATGTTATTACTTTACTCCCAGTCCAGCAGAGAAGGTTAACATACCTTTCTTAATCTAGTGAATATGAGGATTAAGATACAGAGAAAGAAGGTAAATACATAGAAACACAACTCCACAGGAGCGTGGAATCCCGCAACTTACAAGTGACGCAGTCGTTCCGGTCGCATGCCGCGCAGCACCGCGCCAACATAGAGCATGCCGCGCGGCACTACACCATGTGCTTTGTCGAGGGACTCATCTCACTGCACACTGCATTAGGTGAGTTTAAATAAAAAATAAGATTTAATTTAGGATTTTTAAGTTTTTAAGAAAAGGCTCTTGTGAATAAATGTGTTGATTTTGATTCCAGAGGAGTTCTTTAAAAACAACACATCAACTTTGCAAACAAACAAAGGAAAACTAGATGACACTCTGCAACAGATGCAGGAAACTATGAACGAGGTAAATACTTCAAGTCAAATGAAGCAGAGTTTGAGTGTTATTTTTTGTAGTAGTTAAACTATCTCCAGTCTTAAAAAATATTAATTTAAACTTGTACAATGCTATAGTAAATAAATAAATAACACCCAAAAATCACATACATAGTTCTGACCCCACACTAGGATTCCCTGTGTCGTGGGTATCAGAAACTACGAGTACCATGGTACCACAAGAAAAAACAGGAAGAAATATTTACAGAACATGTAAACATTTCATCCGCAGCGGGAATCGAACCTGCGCCTCTCGCGTAGGCCGTCTAATAAACGCAGAATACTCAGCTCATTCCCGATTCAGATTTTGTTGGAAAAGTTTTCATACATTTTGCTACTGTCGCTAGTTAGCTAGGAAAACTAATGCCGGAACTTACGTCTGATTTTACTTTTAGATAAAAAAACTGACATCTTCAAGCCAGAACCAGCTGGTAGCCGCCACCGAGTCTCAACGCGTACAAATCTCTTCCTCTGTACATAGCTACAACAGTGCGATCCAAGCCGCAGTACAAACGCTGCTGGCACGCGCCGTGGCCGCGCTGCAAGCGGCACAGAGCCAGGACGTCTCGGGGAATGTCGCTAGATTTGTACAACAATGGGTAAGTAACAATGATCCATATTAACAACTCGAATTAAAGGTGCTTGTGTGAATAAACTTTGTGTTGGTGACTCTGGACTTATAATTACCGTACTACCTACCAGCAAGACCTAGGCCAGGCTGGTCATCTCTCATACCGCTTCATATTGTATGGAAGGTAAAGATACTCTTGGTGTCCATGATTTCGGTTTATTCTCGCATGTGCCAGTGCGATTACTATTCAACTTTTGCAAAATGATTGCAATTTTTTGGCGCAGCCGGTGGGATTTTACCATAACCCCTGTTACAGTATAGCGGTGCAGCGGCGCGCGTTTCCTCCCTATGCAACGCACGACGCACATTCGTGTCGCAGATGCAAGATAATGCGGACGCTCAAGCCAAGGCTGTTGTTGAGCAGAGACACAATATTACGACAATGAAAGAACAGGAGGACGAACTTGTAAAGGCTTTGAATGAGGTAAGAAATGAAATATTGGTCTAGCCGTTCTCGAGGCTTAACATATAGGCTATCTTTCATCTGGGTACCACGCGAGCGAAGCCGCGGGAGGCAGCTAGTTTTTTTAAATACTTTGATTTACAGAAAGTAACGCGAGACAACATAGAGATGGAGAAAAGATTGACGGAACAACTGGAGGAGATTGAGTGGGAGAGAGCAGAGTGCCAGGGAAGACTTCAGGCATTCTGTGAGGAAGAGAGACGAGCATTGGAACTGCGTCTGCGAAGATACGTGGACGAGGAGACAGATGCCTTGGAGCAGCGGTAATAAATAAATAATAAATATTTGTAGACATTTCACACAGCGCCATCTAGCCCCAAACTAAGCAAAGCTTGTACTATGGGAACTATGTAATAATATGCTTACACATGTCATATTACTTCTCACAGGTTATCAAAGAAGATAGAATCCATCAACAAGGATCGGCTGAACCTCCAAGCACGCATGGCTTCACACTTAGAGCACCAAGAGCGTCTTCTGAAGTCCAACACTCAAAAGATGGACGCCATGATGCAGGACCTTCAGCTTTGGGAGACCAGCCGAGAGGAAAATACCACTTTTGTTAAGAGCTTTGATAAAGATTTTGACGAATGTAAGTTTTATCCATACTATAAATGCGAAAGTAATACCGCTGAACAGAATTTCATAAAATTTGGCAGGGATAACATCTTAGGGAAGGATATAGGCTTCATTTTGTCACGAAAATTACTTTTACTCTTAATTTCATTTTCCCAAAACCTCTACATTTCCATTAATAGTTGTCATTTCTTTTCTAACTAAATTATTATACTACTAGTACTCATGACACTAGTTCTTTCAAACTAGTGATTAAGTGCACCTCTAGGACGTTTCTTTGGTGCATTTGAAACATGTTTTCATCTATAACATTGTCAGGTAGTTCCCATTTGTTCTAAGGAACATAACATTATCGGACAGAATGACATATTTTTTTCTTGTTTTTGTACTATGGAACATGTAATACTTTTATTTCTCAGATTGTTCAATAGGACAAGGTGAATAAGAACTCTTTACGATTATCTTATCATACTGGCCTCTAGAAAATAATAATGATTTATTAGCACTTGTCCTTCGTTAGTAACACAAGTGTTGACCCGCTAATGAGACAAATGATGACTACTTGTCAGGCACCAGCGCGATAAGCACGGATATGGAGATCTTCAGTTCCAACGTCGTTGAGGTCGTCGACCACATCTACAATGAACTGATCAAGACTATTCAACTGGCTAACCAACAGACTGAGGTAACTTATTCATATTTTCCAAGTCACGAACTAATATTATGTATTACTAGCTGCCGCCCGCGGCTTCGCTCGCGTGGTACCCGGATAAAAAATAGCCTATATGTTAACCCAGTACATGTACTATGTATATTCCAAGTTTCATTCAAATCCGTTCAGCCGTTTAGGCGTGATTGAGGCACAAACATCCAAACATCCAAACTCACAAACTTTCGCATTTATAATATAAGTAAGATTATTGTAATTCTAAGTGAGTATTGGGTATTTAAGAGCACTGGTGGTCTAGTTGGTAGTGACACCGCCTTCCGATCCTAAGGTGGCGGTTAGATTTTTCTGTGCGAAAAATTTATGTGCGCTATACCTGTATTCTCAAACGGTGAAGGAAAACATCGTGAGGAAACACGCGGCTTAGTCAGCTCCGCACGTAATGACCATGTCTTACCTGTGGACAAGGCCGACTAAGCTGAGAGGATGGAATAGGTGCTGGGCAAGCCTACTCCATATTAATTCGAGGCACTACAGCTTCCCATTTGTGAAGGTAAAAGTTGCCTCCTGACGCTGTATAAATCATCTGCTATAGATGGTAAAAGGCTTTTTTTTAAGTGAGTATTGAGATGACTAGGGAAATGGAAGAAGAACACAATGTTGTGCAAAACCCACGTTCAGTGGGACAAGGGCAGGGAAATTATGTGATACAAACATACAAACTTTCACAAAATAAAAGAAGAGTTTCAACTTGAAACATTTTTTTTCAGCAAGAGGTACTTTCAGTGGCAGCTCAGGTTAACTCAGGAGGCACCCGGTTCATAGAGGACTCCAACAGTGCACTGGACAACACGGTGACAACCAACAAGCGGGTTGTAGACAACATGATCGAGAGCATGCAGGTAAACACACAACTATTATGAGTTGAAGTAGAAGTAAGAAGATACGATGGAACAGACTTCGTCATCAGTCGACGCAAAATTCCTTAAAAAAAAACTTTTAATACATAATCTTACTAATATTATAAATGCGAAAGTTTGTGAGGTTGTGAGCGCACCAAGTAAAAATATTGTGGGTTAAAGAAATAGATAATAACCGTAGATCTTTTTAGAATCTTGAGAAAGCTTTTTGGATCTTCTCTAATCAAACTTATCTAAGCTTGTACTATGGAAACCAGACGGCTGATAGACTACTGATATACTGTTTTTTTGGAAATACATATTTATAACAATATAAAACCCAAAATAGTCGTACCGAGATTCAAATCAATTAGTAAATCGTTATTTTGATCCTTACAATATAGGCTCGGCCTAGTCTGAGGTCTGTTCTAAACGCCCAACCACAAAAAAATACATGTTAGCATTTACATTTGTTCTATTATTATTAACATTTTTTTATTTATTTATTCATTTTAAGCGCTCGTGGCGGAGCTTGCTTAGACGATATTGATTGATTGTTGAAGTTAAGCAACCCTGTGCGTGGTCACGATCGGAATGGGTGACCGCAAGTGGCATTACGAGCTGAGCGCTTCCGTGCTTCGGAGGGCACGTTAAACAGTCGGTCCCGGCTTTTAAGTCGTTAAGCCATGACGGAGGCCTTTAGGCGGCCTAAAAACTCCGTTACAAGAGCAGGCCACAAGCTCATACGAAATTACTTACTTTTTATTTGTTCTGATTTCTCTGTATTGTGTACAATTATTGTGTGTTTGCTAAAATTATGTTGTATTTACATACATTGCATTATAACAACAAAAAATCTTTGTTTTTCAGGAAAAGAACAGTGCAACAACCGACACCCTGTTCTCAGTCTCTTCCTCTCTCACCACACTGGTCTCCTCCTGCGACTCCGCTTGTTTTTCCCATCAGCAATCAGTGCAGGAGATGACGTCACAACTCAGTCTCTTTGAAGACAACCTGAGGAATGCGGTAGCCAACTTAGAAGAGGTGGAGGGAAGGTGCCTGAGTGAAGAATATAAAGTGTATTCCCCTACTGGTGAGTAGATAAAAATATCGGCTGGATGGATCATAAGGTCGTGTGTTCAAACCCGGTCATGTACCAATGGATTTTTATATGCGCTAAACCAGTACTCTCAAACGGTGGAGGAAAACAGAAAAATCCATTGGTACACGACCGGATTTGAACCCAGGTCCACATCGAAAAACAGGGTCACAACCAACTAGACCACCAGTGCTCTCTAGAATTAGAATTAGATGGTAAAAGGCCTTAGTTTTTTTTGTTTGTATGCAGGTAAGACGCCGTCGCGCAGCGAGTACCGCTACCCCCGCGCGCTGGCCGCCACCTCCCCCCACGACCGCATAATCGCACGATTCCGCGCCATGAGGCAAGACAGCGACAACGACGTGAGTAAATCCATACAATTTTAATTCATATCAAATATATTTACTTGGGAACACGATC
This sequence comes from Scotopteryx bipunctaria, assembly GCA_949320045.1. NCBI lineage: Eukaryota > Metazoa > Arthropoda > Insecta > Lepidoptera > Geometridae > Scotopteryx > Scotopteryx bipunctaria. Next base: position 889,142 of record OX439459.1, on the reverse strand, counting down.
AACGGTTCTTGATCAATTGAGCTTCAGTATAATTGTGGCGTAGCTTGCTTAGACGTTCTTGGTTGATCGTTGAAATTAAGCAACGCTGTGCGCGGTCACAATTTGGATGGGTGGATTTGAAGTACGCCTCGAAGGCTCCTTTCGTGCGCTTACAAACTTTTTAGGTTCTACGACATGTCGGTTTCCTCGCGATGTTTTTCTTCGCCGTTTGAGAGTACTGGTATGGCGCATATCAATTTTTGGTACAGAAAAATACATTGATGCGATTTGAACCCACGACTTTAGGATCGGAAGGCGGGGCCGGTACCACTAGACCACAAATCATCGAGTGACAAAAAGTCACCAAAATGGTCCATTTAATTCTTCACAATTTCGTATTTTTTTCCAGGACTGCATCGTGGTAGAATCAAATGATTCTCGCCCCAGCGACTACGAGTCTTCCACGGAGGACTTCAGTGTGTTCGCGGCGCCCTCGCCCCCCTCCCCTCTGCCTCTGCCGCCACCCCGCGCCACGCCCCGCCACAACACGCAGACAGACATGCAGTGCCATCCTCAAGGGATTGTGAAGTGTACATCAGAATCTGATATTTATACCATCAGAAATGTAAGTACCTACAGTGTTTGTAGCACCCTCCCTCCCCGCCCCTCCCCGCAGCGCCCCGCTGTAACACTCAGCTTGATATTGTATATCAAAAAATGTTCGTTTTGTATGGGGCCCCCTATAATTTTTTAAATTTATTATTCTATTTTTTTATAGCGGCATTAAAAATACACACTGTGAAAATTTCAAATATACAGCCCGCTAACTAACGGACGGAATGACGAAAATAGAATTCAAACGGAAACTGATGATTTGTAATAAATAATAAATGAATATTTTTAGACATTTCACCCAGCGCCATCTAGCCCCAAACTAAGCAAAGTTTTTATTATGGGAACCAGATGGCTAATAGAATACATAATACTACAACACCCAGACCCTGAAGAAATATTTGCAGAACATACAAACATTTCTCCCGTAGCGGGAATATAACCCGCACCTCTAGCGTGTCAGCCGATCACTCGCCCGCTACGCCACCGAGGTCGTCAAATAATTTAATGTCCTATACTGTTCCAGGATCGGGAGAACGGCAAGGAAAACGCCAACCGCTCCATCAATTACAAGAAGTCGAAGTTACGCGCGCCGGCCTCCGTCAAGAAACCGTTCCTAGAACGGAACGGAACCGAAAACTGACACTATCTTCCGTTACTGGACCGGCACAGTTCCACCACAATATTTTTATATTATACCACTTATGTAGTACCGCAAATACTGTGTGCCTCGGCAATTTTCGTTAACTTTTGAAATACGAACGAAGCTACGTAAATGTAGGTATGGAAGATATTTGAGTGCAGGGTCAATGGCTCTAATAGACATTTCACACAACGCCATTTAGCCCCAAACTAGGCAAAGCTTGTACTATGGGTACCAGATGGCTGATTTTTTTGTTAAACCTATATCATCCCACTGCTGGGCAAATGTCTCGATCCTTCGAGGTCTCCCACCAGATGGCTGATATTTTGACTTATATTATTTTAGATTATTTTTGACTTATATATTTTTTTGTAAATACATACATAAGTACATATAAAATATATAAATTACAACAACCCAGACCCGGAAGAAATATTTCCAGAACGTACAAATATTTCTCCCGCAGCGGGAATCGAATCCGCGCCTCGTTCGTCTCAGTCGTGCACTCGCCCGCTACGCCACTGAGGTCATCAACATCATAACATCAGTTTTGGCTTAAAAAAGCATAGTTCTGACATAAATTCTTTCCATACTGGTACAAAAAAGTGAAAATCCTTTCAATTCGCTTGTATTTTTTTTTTGTTTTGACGTCAGGCAGGCGGCCGGTCATAAAACACCTTAGCCAAAACTCACAAACGACCCCACATAGAGTGGGATGAGGGCAGGAAGATGATGGTACAGTGATAATCCGGAGTAGTGGGCAGTGGATTAAACATATTAGAATATTATCTAAAAGTTTATAAAGTATTATTAGGATGTGTTATAAGCTTAAGCTATAAATAAAAAAGGTATAATAAATCATTGTGGTTTTTATTTCGCTCATTAATTTATAAATGCAATGATTCTTGTCAGTTCGGCTAACCGACTGAGACATTACAGAGAAGAACTGGTAAGAAACTATAGCCGATCTAACCCTCGAATACTCGAACGCGACTCAGACTTGAGCACGTCTCAACTCACGGTTTTTTGAAAGTTTCTGATGAAAATCAATCAAAAAAAAAACGCATTTGAGACGTGCTTAACTTTAAGATGCTTGAGTATTCGGGGGTACCTTAAAAACAACTCATAAATTACATGCAGTTGACCATATATGATAGATAGATAGAAAATTCTTTATTACACAAGAAAAAATAAGTACATAGGCGAACTTAATGCTAATTAGCATTTTCTTCCAGCTAACCTTTTTGTAATTTTGTGAAAAAATGGAGGTAGTGCTTTGTAGAAAAGTTACTAGAAAAATAATTATACATAAATGAATACATATTATATACCTACATGATGATGATTGATAATGGCGCTTTTCGACAGATAATAAGAATGTTTTTAAAAGATAATTTACGCATTTTTGGAATGTTTATTCCAAAAATAAATAATTTACATACCGTATTGTGTGTATGACTATGTTATAGAAATAAATTTAATTTAATAATGACTATTTTTTTAATTAAAAACACAGATTCACAGACGGCATGGCGCCATGGCATATCTACCTACCTTTGTTGAGGCAAATATCACGCACCATATTTAGCGATACAAAACGGCTGATAATCTAACGGGACAGGCCTCTGGCGCATTAATAAATTCGTGATTTTAAGTCGACGTAACAAAGTGCGTTCGCTCCGTGAACTAACAAGTTGCGTGTCAGCTCAGAAATGATACTGAGAAGTTGATGAGGCAAAGAGTAAGTTGGAAAAAATAGATGGGCAAGACTAGCTTAGAGCCGTGATGGACGGCGCAAACAAAGGGAGTCCTGTGCCAGCAGTGGGTAAAGTCAGCCTGTGCATGATAATGATGATGGAGGAGAAATTAATTTGCTTCTACCGGAAAGTAAGTATGAGCTAGTGGCCAACTTTTGTGGTGAAGTTTTTAGGCCGTCTGATAGCCTCCTGGCTTAACAACTTAAAAGCCAGGACCGACAATTTAACGTGCCCTCCGAAGCACGGAAAGTGCTCAGCTCGTAATGCCACTTGCGGTCACCCATCCAAATTATGACCGCGTACAGGGTTGCTTAACTTCAACGATCAATCAAGAACGTCTAAGCAAGCCACGCCACGAGCGCTCCCTCCGGAGGAACTGGACAGATTCTTAGCTACGAGTACCTAGACGAACGTGCACAGACCATGACATAACTAATACTATGTTAAATTATTTGCCTCCTATTTAGACGCAAGGACTGACTCTTATCAATCTACTAATTATAGTATTGTTCTGAGATTATAGTATTGTGACGTCCAAGCCGTCAATGTCACGCGCATCACTGAGAACGCATGTCCAAAAAGTTTTTCTTAATAAAATTTAAATATGCGGAATGTTCTAAGGATGTTCCAGATATGAATTGAAATATTTGGAAGAAGTTCTAAAAATAAAAAGAACAGAAGAGACAAAAGACGATCGAAACTAAGCTAATAAAAGGCGACATGAGCCGAGCAGCCGTCATAAAGTCCAAAAAGAAAAAGAAAAATGAAGTGACAAATAACATGTGAACTATAATAGTAGTGTTTAAATTTCAATAAAGTAGGCATAATAGCCCACACTGGACCAAATAAAATTAATTATGATACAGGCACCACGCGAGCAAAGCAACTGTCGATTGGAAGCTGGTAGATAAACACTAAACCTGTCGCTTCTACTAACTGTTCTTTGCCATACCCTACGGTCCGTTATGCCCGTGGGTATATCTTCGGTTGTTTGTTTTGTCTCGCCCGTGATGTCACGGCCACCAGGGGGCCAGGCCCTCAGCTGTCTTAAATATGCCGCGGGCCTCCGAGTGCATCATTTGCATATAGGGTTAAAACGAGGACATGGGAACTGGAACGATTAGGTACTACATAGTATTATTATAAATGAGAGAGTTTGTGAGTAGTGTTTGTTCCCACTTAATTGTGACGCTCAGATTTAAAAGAAAGTTTAGTATATAAATAAGGTTTCTGTGTACACTTTATTTACTTTTATCTGTCTATTTTTGTGTGCTCTCACCTTAGGGAGAAAAGACAACAACTATTGCATAAAAACTTAAAACAACATAAACAACGTCAAAGGGCAACTTTTGACTACACTAATCGAAATATACCTATATATGGCTTGCCCAGGTCGTATACCATCCTCTCAGCTTAGTCAGCCTTATCCATAGGAAGGCATGGTCAATTCGGAAGCCATAAAATATAGATCTATGGTACATCGGTCGGTTGAGTAATATTGAACTGTCGCTAAGCTTAAATAACCGTTGTCCGTTATTAAAATACAGGAACCGGGCATTAATTAGCCTTTGAGCATTTAGTAGACAAGTTAACACTACGGAAGAAAGCGATTTTGTCGTATCTCAAAATATTCAATTTTACACTAGAGCCAAAAAACCTTTATTTACAGCAATTAGTCGTGTGATGTGAACAGTAAAAAACTAGAAAAAAATCAAGGGCGTATCATAGAATTTTTCATCGTAGAAAGACGAGACATAGACCATTCGACGCGGCTTTTTTTTTAGTTATTTAGGCCATTTTTTGAGATACGACATTTCCGCTTTCTGCCGTCGAATTATGGACACGTATGTAGAAGCGATTGTGGTCAATATTGACGCTTCTAAGTATCATCTTTCGAGCATAAGAGTAAAAGTTTCAATGGCTATTTGCTACGCCTATTAAGTCTACGTAATCCACAGGAGTGCCTGACAATCGTAATCGTCTGTCGAATGCGCTTACGTAAATTGCAAATCCATTTTAAAAGGCAATTCAGATCTACCACAATACGAGCTTAGCATAAGAGCTGCTAATTTTCAACTTCTTTCGATGTCTATATTCATAAAAATCATAAAAATGATGTGTGAAACATGTCAATAACGTGACCAAGCGTGAAACATATAAAAAAGATATAAAATACATCTATCTGTAACAGCTAACAGCTTAAGGCATGACGGAGGCTTTTATGCGGCCTAAAAACTCCGTCGCAAGAGTTGGCCACTAGCTCATTACTTAGCTAACAGCTTTGTAGAGCTAATATGCTATTTCAAGCTGGTTCAGCCATATTAGAAGTTTAAGAGTGGCCTACTGTTAACAAGAATAAGCTGTATGGTCGCATACAATATAATTAAACCACCTTCACAAAGATGTTTTATTTAGTCACACTTTAGTTGCAATGGGGTCAAACTCCATCTACTTTCAGACACACCCAACGTAGTTAAGACAACAATTTTGTATTTTATATTTCCTTAAAATGTTTAAATTGGTGATTATGACCATTCATTCATTATGACGATACAATCGAAGGTAGGAAATCAGTGGATCAATAAAATCGATCCGCCGGTACTGCGTATGCCGTTAAACGATGCTTGTTAGTTCAAAGATCAAAGAGTCAGGGTAGATGAGATGGCTCTAGATATTTTTGCCTATGTTTTGAATTTTTATCACTGCGAAAATGTAGGGGGCTAGGGTGCATGTTTGCTGGTCATAACTAAATCCGGGTCGAAGGACGATATTCACGCAAGAAGCAAGGCTTTAATAAGATTAAAATAAGCTGTCTAAATTATCTTCGATTTCCAGGTCACACACTCAAAATTTTTTAGGAAGGAACTTAAATTATTTACATAACTAGCTGCCGCCCGGGGCTCCGCTAGCGTGGTACCCGGATAAAAATAGCCTATATGTTAATCCAGTACGTGTACTATGTATATTCCAAGTTTCATTCAAATCCGTTCAGCCGTTTAGGCGTGTAAGAGTAACAAACATCCATACATACAAACTTTCGCGTTTATATTATTAGTAGGATTACTTCACCCACTGAAAACGGTGCGCTGATTGGATTCTTTAGATAATACCATTTGATAATTTTTTGCCTTCAGTTAGAAAATCCACTCAAAATTCGTGTAGTAGTGAAGTTTAAATGACGTTATTGACTGGTCATCAAAGTAACAATTGCGACAACCTCGGTGACGTGGCGGGTGGTGACGCTGAGACGCAAGAGGCGCGGGTTCGATTCCCGCCACGGGAGAAATGTTTATATGTTCTGCAAATATTTCTTCCGGGTCTGGGTTTTGTAGTATTATGTAAATATTCTATCAGCCAGCTGGTGCCCATAGTACAAGCTTTGCTTAGTTTGGGGCTAGATGGCGCTGTGTGAAATGTCCACAAATATTTATTTATAATTCCCTCACATTGAGCTTCGTCGAGTTCGCTCTTAGCTAGGCAACCGAACAAACTCTGTACTTTCTCATCTACGTGCTCAGTCAATGACGGGCGTCGTGCACGCATGCGATCGCCTTTCTTCTTTCACCAGTGCGAGCGTTGTCGACCTGCGGAGCGGTCGCGCCATGATATTCCCGCGCTTTTCTTGACAGTTTGACAGTGACATTAAAGTGCAATATGACAGTGTCGAGGGGACTGGTGTTCCTTCTGGCGGTATCGCATATCCTCTGCCAGGAAGACTTTGCTAGCTCATTGTTCTCCAGTGAGTAACACTTTCACATGATGGACCGGCATTTTGGGTCAGTGTGTATGGGAAAGGGGTTAAGAGGTGACTACAGATATGGGCACGGGAATGTGTGAAAATCCGTTAGCGCGACTACATTATTGATGATTTCGCATTTGGTAGCGTTTCTTATTAAAATTCTTAAGCGAAATTTCTGAACGTTTGAAAAATTTACTTATATTTAATCATTTACAGTAGCTGAAGATCGTTCGTCGTGGCATTTGAGATATAGCTGTAATCTAGTTTTCCTAAACATCGGCTCGTTTTGAAAGTGAAATATTATTTTAGCAGATAGGATAGAATCTAAGAGAAAAGTTGGGTTTTCAAGGAATTTTCTAGAAGAACCTAGAATATGCTGGAGAAAGAACTAGACACGTAGAGAGGATATCTTGCTAGGTTTCCCGGAAGTAAATAGAATAAGTTGTCGTCGGGTGAATGACCGCAATATCGGTTGAATTTTGCATTTTCGATATATCGGCGGTGCTACTCCGCATAGCAGTAAAATTACTTAGAGAAATAATGAAATTGACGGAAAAACCGTTATGGACGAGTAGGTATATTTTAATGTTGTAGCCATAAAATGGTTAGTCATAATATTCATGTTAATTGCTAGTCCAAATAAACCAATATCTACATTTTTCCGTGTCTCTATACAAAAGACTTGAACGCGCTCTTTGCCATTGGCTTAGTTTTCAGTGTTACTAACAAATCACAAGATCTCTCGCTACCGACTTTGTTTACGAATAAATAGCTAAGTATACAAATGGAAGCACCCCATAAATCCCATCACCACCATCGTCATCACCTGGCTTCACCCATGGGTATAGACACCCCTCGGGATTCTCCATTCTCTATGGATGCTGTAATAACGTTTTTTACAAAACTTTGTAATCCATGTTTCACAAAATAAATTAAATAGCCTACAGTACTCAAAGAAAACAATTTTGAAAACAATTCTCATAATTTCCGATATTACTCCTCACAAACACACATTACGAAATATTTTTACTTTTTGAAGCTTGATCATTCTATACTGCCCAGTTGCAATATTTTACTAGCAGACGACAAGTCGCTCATTGCCATACCAACGTAACTTTTTCTGTCAAAAATCGATGGCGCTTTTCTTCAGATAAAAGTGTTGCTAAGGTAATTGGTTACGTCGTCTGTGAGCAGAATATTAGAAACGGGCATTAGATAAAGTGTGACGCAACTTGATACTAAGGTTTGACGGTGGACAGCCAGGCTACGTCCAGTCATCACTTTCTCCCAGACTAGGTGCTACTAGTTTGACAGCAAAACTATATACACTTGTTTTATTCATGACCGTACGTTTTCCGGTTTCACTTTGCGCCCGCCAGATATTATACAAACTGCTTTATTTCTTGCTACAACAAATCGCTGCTTTAATTTGACGATGACATAACTCAAAAACACACTTTTTTCAGGATAGAGGTTTAAAAAAAAGAAAATGTTTGGTTACTCATAACTTTTATTTAAATGAACATAGTCAGTCATTATTAACAAATATATAAAGCACACATATCAAAGTATCGTTTATGCTAAGTTATTTAGGCTCTATAATAACAAAATCTTGAAAAAAATACAAATAATCACAACCTCTCAGACTTACGTCGAATCAACTATCAAAGTATTGTCCACAATACTGACACACAATGCAATGTGACACATACACTATTAACATTTTTTAACAAATGACGACATATTTGAGATTAGGACAAATTGGTCATCGTGATCTATTTTTGAACAATGGCATATTTGGAATTAAATCAAAATATTCAACATTTTTTTGTTAAAACAATGACATATTTTTGGTTAAGTCACTTTAACACAAATAAAAAATTAATAAAACTATGTTTTTTTTTTCCTAAATGACGAATTTTGGTTTACGCCACCCAGTAACATTATTAATAAATCTTCAGAAAAATTAAGAAATTAACTTATATTCTCGCAGAACCCAATTTTAGGCATGCCAGAACTTATGCTAGAATCTAATTTTAGGCATAGGTATTTCAAATGCATAGATATTTTCAAAGAATGATAAGTAAAATCTTGTAATAATGTTTTTTCCTGATCAACCCAAGCAAACACCTTGTTCTTCATCTTACATACTGTTATCTTATTATTGTACATATTTTTCAATCGTTATTGTTACTGTTTTTTGTCTTTCCCATCTTGTTAATGTTTATTTTTATGAATTGAGCCTGTTCATAGGAAGTCTTGTAGTAAAATGAGTAATTCCCTGTACCATCTCGATCTATTTTAAAAAATGTTATGTCTATCATCTTCATTGTTTTATTCACTTTGATTTTGGAATAGTTTTTTTCTATAAAAGCTGTTATGATTATCAAGTCTTTGAAGTCATTATTTTGAAAAGAGAGCGAGATGGTGCAGAAACTTACTTATTTTACTATAAGACTTCATAAGAACAGGCTGAAATCAGGCTCAATTTTTACAAATGATCAGTATAGACCAGGACCAGAAAACTGGTCAAGCGTACAAAGTTAGCGTATTGACGTTTGAGTCAATTCATTAACTTTGTACGCTTTGTAATGCAGTCTCTTTAAGGCTTTCAATATACTTCAGCACACCATGTTCCAATCTCTATAGCTCATCTTTTAGCTTCGCCCTTATGCCAAACATAACAAGTCACCTCTTTGCCTTTCTAATTGCTCACTGTGAAGTTACAGCAGTTTATTTTCGATAGGTAATAGAAGTACGAAACATCGCCCCTTGGACAGGGCATTGTAGCTTACAGATCAAACTTGAGGAACTGCTAGAACCCGATGAGCTACTTCTACTTTTTGTGGTTGTGATCGCTCTAATGAATTATTTGGACTTCAATTTTATGGTCTCATTTTGAGATGCAATTATCGGATCTGACTTATTTTGAATGAATTCCAGTGATATTTTTTTCCTCTAATTCATTAGTGTTTATAAAAAAATTATATTGCACACCAATATCTAAGTATGTGTGGGGTAATTATGAGAGATAGAGTGAGAAATAGCGTGATAAGAGAGCGATGTAGAGTAAAAGAAGATGTAGTGATGAGGATTGAGAAAGGGATGTTAAGATGGTTAGGTCATGTAACAAGGATGAAAGAAGATTAACGAAACAGGATTATGAGGCGAGTGTGAATGGTACCATTGGAAGGAAAAGACCTCGGCGCACGTACCTGGACCGAATCGGCGACGTTTTGGAAAAGGGCCAGGTCCAAAGTACCCTAAACCGACAAGCATTCATGAGGAATGTAATCAGAGTGAATGAAGCGAAAGAAGATTGTCAGGATCGTAGCAAATGGCGTTCCGTGATCTCTGCCTACCCCTATGGGAAATAGGCTTGATTTTATGTATGTAGGTACCTACCAATATCTAAATCAGTGCTAGAACGCTGTGTCAAAATATTGACTTTTAGTCAATAATTATTAATTTGAAACTTGTTCTTTTCTGTTTGGTGAGGTTTGTAAAGGCTTGAGACTACCAAGTACCAACGTTGAGTTTTTATGAAGTGATTCCCTGACTTTGGTGCACATTTGCTGATTTTTTACGCTGAATAGACGTCGAACTCAAATTTTTGAGAACTAGAGGATTCACATGCAGTGGTACTTTTGTAATTGGGATCTTTGACACTATCGTCAGAGATTTGAGTAATTCCCTATGATATTTCTATACCTAGAAATATCATTGGTGATCGGGAACAGTGGCAAGCTTATTTCCGCGTCTTGTTCTTGCTCGGCAACATTGTATTGTGGATTCTGGAAACAAAATACAAAGGGATTTATGCATAATTTTTACTTTTTCGATTAATTTGATTGAAATAAATAATATAAATCGAAATTATTAGTAAATTATATTGGCACGTATTTGAGATGTTGTATGTAAAATATTGTATTTATCTGGTTTACCTCGTTTTCTCCGTAATATCATATTCATATTTTGAAACATGAGTAGCGTAGGTACGTCGATTCGACACTGAAACTAAATTATGAATTTGATATTTAGTATCTGACTACCACATTATTCTATAATTCATTAGTAAAACAATATCAATTTTTAATTCAATAATGCACCAATTAAAAATATCACAACAAATTTTATGCAACAGTGTTTTACTTCGGAATCAGTTACAGTATTTTCTTTTAATAATTTGTATGATAATGACACATTTCTTTTTGGATAAAATAACATTCAAATATTTTACTCGTAAACAGTATTATAACTAAATAAGAAGAAATGTTCATGTACTTACTTTTTGAAATAACGTCCCATAACCTAAAAGCACTATCTTCTTCGAATAAAGAAATGGTTGGAATAATTATAATTTTCTTCGAAACCGACACAACAAAAAACTCGCCACTATCCAAGAAAAAAGCAGCACTTTTACGTGTATTATCTTGTGATGTGACAATTTTTTAGAAAATAATGTGGCGTAATGCTCTAAAATCATGCAGTAACTGGCGAAGTGTCGGTGTTCAACAAAGATGGCATCTATTTTGAAAAAATTAGATAATGTCATTTGCTATCGCCACGCCGTCAATTTTAGGAATAGAAATATGATCTTTGAATATAGTACGTTAAAGTACATTTTGCATCGAACTGCATTACTAACTCAAAATAGTCACATTTGGCTATGTGACACTATCAAATTAAAGCAGCGAAATGTTGTGAGGTCTTTCGAACCAGTAGGGTGAAAGGATAAAACTACAGACCTGAAATTCTATTGAACTACACGTAGGTAGGAATTTCCGAAATTTTTATACATATTTGTCTTGCCTGTGTTTCTGTTCGTATCTCTAGTAGATCTATAGTAGATGATTTATACAGCGTCAGGAAGTGAATTTTTACCTTCACAAACGGGACTCTGTACAGCTCGGGACAAATTAAGATGCAGTAGGCTTGCCCAGCACCTATTCCATTATCTCAGCTTAGTCGGCCTTGTCCATAGGAAAGACATGGTCAATACGAGCTGACTAAGCCACGGGTTTCCTCACGATGTTTTCCTTCACCGTTTGAGAGTACCGGTATAGATCACATAAATTTTTCGCACAGAAAAATCCATTGGTATCTACACGACCGGGTTTGAACCCAAGACCACCAGTGCGCATAATATACGTCATCGAATTAATCCAACCAGATTTGAACTCCAGACCTTAGGATCCGGTTGACATTAGGATCTAATAGGACCTACTACTAGAAGACCACCTGTGCTCTTGCTGAAATAACTAACGCACTTTTTATGACACAAGTAGCTTTAAAAACATAACCAAAAACACCTAACTAACTAGTCGTGTCACTAGTACTTACGGACCAGTGTGATGAAAGGATTTTAAGCGCCCCTCAATGAGACTCATTTCGTGCCCTTAACACTTGTTTCATTCAAATCCGTTCAGCCGTTACGGCGTGATTGAAACACAAACATCGTCACATCCTCACATCCTCACAAACTTTCGCAATTTACTCGTATAATATAGGATGATACTCATCAGTGTGGAGATATGGCCTGACAAAGAAAATGATGATGATTACTGTCATATCTTTCGTATCAACAGCTTCAATCTGATTATATAGATATCATTAACACTAGTTAATATATATAATACTGGCGAAATGATGAAAATAAAAATAAAAATGAAAATGAAAATGTTTATTGCTTTAACTTAAATAAAAACATAACAAGGTTTGGAAACATCTATTAAGCAATAAATATACTTGTGTTAGGTTAGTGATGCTTAATGATGCTGCTACACAGTATATACATTAGTATATATACATGAACTTGGTGATTCCATTGTCGTTTTGGTGTCCCTTACAGTTAAGACAATGTGGTTGTAACTTAAAATGAAAACATATATCGTGTGGATTGCACGAATAATGTACTTAGAATAAAGAAATGACGGCTATAGAGGGGGATGGAAGAAAACATGTTGTGCCGGCCTTGATGATGATGATGATCGTGTAGATTGCACGCTGACTTGCGTAGTTTCCGGTGAAAAGCACTGAGGCTGTATGACTCATCAAATGAGTTAGAAATTTTCACTTTTATTTTTATAAAAACATTTTATTACTTTACGCAATTAAGAGAACAGGTCTCCGTCTCCCACAATCAGCACAACTATCTGATAATTATTGAGTTTGGTGTAGGGAGTAAAGAAAAAACATAGAATGCGTCCAGCTGCTTCTCTCCCCGAGCATGTCGTAAAAGTCGACTAAGGGATAGTATCCTCCAACATGATGAGATACAAAAAGCAAGTATTCCCATGGAGGGTTGACGTCAGGCAGGCGGCTGGTCATAAAACACCTTAGCCAAAACTCTTACAACATGATCCAAGGTTCATGCTGTGCCGACCCCACATAGAGTGGGATAAGGGCAGGAAGATGACATACTAATGCATAATCAATACTTACTAATATTATAAACGCGAAAGTTTGTATGTATGGATGTTTATTACTCTTTCACACAAAAACTACTCAATGGATTTTAAAGAAATTTGTAATATACATAGTACGTGTGCAGGAATAACATATAGGTTACTTTTTATCCGAGTAGGTACCACGCGAGCGAAGCCGCGTGCGGCAGCTAGTAATACATAATACTGCAACACACAAACCCGGAAGAAATATTTGCAGAACATGCAAACATTTCCCCCGCAGCGAGAATCGAACCCGCGCCTCTTGCGTCTAAGTCGAGCACTCGCAGCCACGCCACCGAGGTCGTCAGATGTGTGAAAACTTGTCCTAATAAAACCGGTCAAGGGCGAGTCGAATATGCCACCTTATATAGGTGGCAGCGTTCCCTATTAAAATCTAGCAAAAAAATTATGAATGAAACAAGTCTCTTCTATGAGGACCCCCTTTATTTTTAAGGTTTGACCTATGCTATTGTCAAGGAGTGTTGGCTAGACGACTGGTGGTCTAGTAGAGTACTGGTGGTCAGATTGGTAGTGACCCCGACTTCCGATCCTAAGGTCGAGGGTTCAAACCCGGTCGTGTACCAATGGATTATTCGGTGCGAAAAATTTATGTGCGCTATACCATTACTCTCAAACGGTGAAGGAAAACATCGTGAGGAAATCCGCGGCTTAGTCAGCTCTGCACGTATTGACCATGTCTTTCCTGTAGACAAGGCCGACTAAACTGAGAGGATGGAATAGGTGCTGGGCCAGCCTACTCCATCTTAATTCGTCCCGGGCACCACAGCGTCCCGTTTGTGAAGGTCAAAGTTGCCTCCTGACGCTGTTTAAATCATCTAGTATAGATGGTAAAGGCCTTAGTTGGCTAGACAAACAGTAGATGTGATCTGACCTACAAGTGAACATTCCTCTTTGTTCGTGGTAACGGTTCGCAAGCGAGAGCGCCGTTAAATATGCGCGCGCTCACTGGTGCTCCTTGGAACATTGCTTTTTATACCACATCATGTGCGGAAAATGTACCTATGGACCACGAGATACCTCTAGAACATTGACTAGTAGGTACTAGTTTAAATAGGAAACGTGCTGCCACCTATAATAGGGGGCATAAACAAAGGCTTTTTACCATCTATAGTAGATGATAGCAACGATATGCGCGGTCACAAATCAGGATGGCATTACGAGCTGAGCGCTTCCGTGCTTCGGAGGGCGCGTTAAACAGTCGGTCCCGGCTTTTAAGTCGTCAAGCCATGACGGAGGCCTTTAGGCGGCCTAAAAACTCCGTCACTAGAGTTAGCCACTAGCATACGAACATACATACATACATACATACATACAGCGTCAGCAGGCAACTTTTACCTTCACTAACGGGACGCTGTAGTGTCCGGGACGAATTAAGATGGAGTAAGCTTGCCCAGCACCTGTTCCATCAGCTTAGTCGGCCTTGTCCACAGGAAAGACATGGTCAATACGTGCGGAGCTGACTAAGCCGCGGGTTTCCTCACGATGTTTTCCTTCACCGTTTGAGAGTACCTACTGGTATAGCGCACATCAATTTTTCGCATAGAAAAATCCATTGGTACACGACCGGATTTGAAACCGCCACCTCAGGATCGGAAGGCGGGGTCACTACGAACTAGACCACCAGTGCTCAATGATAGGGGCATGCAAGAAAGATTTATGTACATATATGATGGTACGGAACCCTTCGTGAGCGTATTCAACTCTCACTTGACCGGTTTATTTGTATTAATCGAGAAACATTAAGATAAATCGACCAATAAGATATGATTCAGGAGTGGCCAGTGGCCTACTTGTATTGTAATTATTATTAACAGAAAGAAACTTACAACTATTACAAATATAATTTACAAAGTACAAAAGAAACAGTCGGGCTATCTAAAGGCCGTTGCAAACGGTCTATAGATAGCTCACCTGATCCAGCTCATCAGACGGTGGAAGCGTGAAAAATAAAGTAATTAAATTTAAAACAATTTAAACTACTTAAATACCTACCTACCTACCTAAATTGTCTCAGGTGGGACTTGAACCCGCAACCCCTTCCTTACCGTGGACGTTCTTTAACACAGAAACCACTTCTGCCATGATACCTTCCTGACACGAAATAAATAATTTCCGAACATGCAAACTTTTCTCCTGATGTGGGAATCGAATCTGCACCACTCGCATAACCCACCACGCCCCACCAAGTCGGCGAAGTGTACGAACGAGTGAATCTGATACGATACAAAGTAACAAAAACGCTTTAATTAAAATGCAGTCGCGAATCGAATTAAACTAAGTTTTCACATATAAATACGGTTCGGTTCCCACGGATAAGATTACAGTGCGCGCCATGTCATAACGCACTTCCACGCCCTTCATAATAAGAGGTTCGTGGCGCAACTTTTCCGATACAATACAGAAGACATAATGTTGGGCTTTCTTATAAGATTGCCAGTGATGTCTTATTTTATTTGAATAGTTAAATAAATAAACAATTAAATCCTCCAGCTTGACGGCCTCGGTGGCGTGGCGGGCAAGAGACGCAAGAGGTTCGGGTTCGATTCCCGCTGCGGAAGAAATGTTTGCATGATCTGTAAATATTTCTTCCGGGTCTGGGTGTTGTGGTACCATGGTACTCGTAGTTTCTGATAACCACGACACGGAATCCTAGTGTGGAGTCTGGACTATGTGTGTGACTGTTGGGTGTTATTTATTTGTTATTATTAGCTGTGCCCGATGGCTTTGGCGATGATTTGCGTTTTCTCTGTGACAATCATTTGATTACACCTGTCTTCGGCATTTAGTCATCTTACTTAAGTATATTATAAATGCGAGAGTTTGTGAGTTTGGATGTTTGTGTCTTAATCACGCCTAAACGGCTGAACGGATTTGAATGAAACTTGAAATATGCATAGTACATGTACTGGATTAACATATAGGCTATTTTTTATCCGGATACCACGCGAGCGTAGCCGCGGGCGGCATCTAGTAGACCAATAATATAGACGCAAGGCGCGTACTGGTGCGTGGTGTTGTTGTGTGGTCCACACTGTCAATGGAGGTGGGTGTACCGGTCCCAGTAATTAATCGGACGCGCTTTGTACAGCGGTCGGCGTCTGCTCGTCTGAGGACTTTCTCTTAGGGGAGAAGCATATGCAGGGATTGTGTAATTTGACGTAACATATCACAAAGAAGTACAATATAGTCTGACTAATCACACATAGTATAAAACAAAATCGCTTCCCGCTGTCTGTCCACATGTATGCTTAGATCTTTAAAACTACGCAACGGATTTTGATGCGGTTTTTTTTAATAGATAGAGTGATTCAAGAGAAAGGTTTATATGTATAATACATGCATAATATAGTAGAGAAACACTGATAATTTTAGAGGTTTCTAATGTGATGTCGTAAAAACACATTTTTTTGCGCTTGCATTGCAAACGCTGGCTGAACCCTACGAGATAGATCAAAATAATGTACTACAGTATTGTACACCTTAAAAAGGTCTATCCCCGTGCGATGCAGAAGCGGGTCGCTAGTAAATAATATAGGTAGACGCAAGAAACATCGCAGCTCGCTGCATACTGTTGCGTGGTGTGGTGTGGTCTACTCAGTCAATGGAGGTGGGTGATGACCGCTACGGTCGGCGTCGGCTTGTCTAAGGACTTTCTCTTAAAAGCATATGCAAGGATTGTGTAATTTGACATAACATTTCACAGACAAGTTCTTCTGCTTCTCTCCCCGAGCATGTCGTAAAAGTCCTCCAACATGATGAGATACAATAAGCAAGTACTCCCAAGGAGGGTCGACGTCAGGCAGGCGGCCGGTCATAAAACACCTTAGCCAAAACTCTTACAGCATGATCCAAGGATCATGCTGTGCCGACCCCGCATAGAGTGGGATAAGGGCAGAGAGATCAGGATGATGATTTCACAGACAAGTTCACTGGTTCTTTTTTATGCCTGGTTCCATTTTCTAGCGGACAAACGGACTGGGGAAACTAGACGACGGCTTTCAACGTTGTTTATGTGTCGAAATGCGCCATTTTTAGACAAAAAAAACATTGCAAATTCACTGTCCACCCATAAAAAATCGAACATAAGTTGAATAGCTAGTTACACCATACAATACCATTCACAGTTCACACTCGCCAAAAATCTTTGTCGCTCGTCAAAGAAGTTTCCGTGTTTCGGGGACACTGTGACCCCAGTTTTGTTTATTTTATGATTGAGGAAAAGATTTTGATATCCTTATAAAATTACGAAATAAGAAAGTAAAGACTGAGTCACAGTTTTTCGAGTGAGTGAATGTGTAATAGTTACCAAGCTTACAACATTACCTATCTAAATAATATTAAGTCTTATATACCTTACTGACTGATTTGCAATAATTCACAGCTTAAATCATAAGTATACCTTCTCTGCTGGACTGGGAGTAAAGAAAAAGCATAGAATACGTCCAGCTGCTTCTCTCCCCGAGCATGTCGTAAAAGTCGACTAAGGGAACACTAACATGATGGACCATCCATAAGGGCGATGGCCTGATCACCTGTCACCATGGTTCACCATATCTATCTTGGGACTTTGATTCACAAGTGGCTGCAAGTTATCTAAGACTACTTTTAGCTCTGCCCATCCCTTAGTTTGGGGCTAGATGGCGCTGTGTGAAATGTCCACAAATATTTATTTAAGTACTTATTATTTAAACTAGAAAAGTACTTATTTATCATGCAGAAATGATAGCAAACGATAGTTTTTATAATGTCAAAAGGCGCCATACATTTTAACATTGCTATGGTATTGAACGATCCATCGTCAGTTAGAAGAATATTGAAACCGGGCATTAGTATTACGAACCCAATGCCTCATTATCTGACAGCTAAGTATTCGTTAATAGATGATAAATAACAGCATCATGTGTGATGCCGTGACTCTGGACCAACACGTGATTAGGAACATGGTATTTAAAATGTATCTACCTATCTTAAAATTAACACTCTTAATATTTGGACGTACTTAAGTCAACGGGGGCAAAGGATGAAAAAGTTTTTTTTTTCTGAAGACAACATCTTTATTAACAGAAACAGACTTACACCTGATACAAATGTAATTAACAGAAACAGATTTACAACTAATACAAATGTAATTTACAAAAATCTAAAGGCCGTTCTCTTTTAGTATAAGAAGGTTGAAACCAGAATAGAAAACCATGAATGTAGTCACCGTAAAATTTTAAATACCGTTAGATTATAGTCTATCCCGCGAGATTGTAAACTGTCGAAAGATTGTGAACCGTAACATACTGCTTACAATTTAACTGCTTTAACTTTCTGGCGCTTCGGCGGGCGCTGCCGGCACGCTCGCTCTGCTCGCCCGCCTAAAGCGTAGTTTTTTACTAACTAAACAAGTAATTTCGATCTAAGCAGATGTTCGACAGTTTACAATCTCGCTAGATTATAATCTAACGGTATTTACAATATACTTCGCACGCTCGTAAACAGGCAACAAGCTGAATAGATATGGATCTGTCAGCTGTCATCGTATTTAATCGTGGGCGATGCATGGAAGCCGCGTATGTCACCTTTGTTGACTTCGATCGTTGCGTTGCATGTCTAAGGATAAACCATACTTTCTACAGTACGTAGATACTGAAGGTTTTTTTCATATTTCTCTCCCAACTTCCTTAGTTAGTAAGTTCGTATGAGCTAGTGGCCAACTCTTGTGACGGAATTTTTAAAAAAACTTCCGTCATGTCTTAACGACTTAAAAGCCGGGACCGACAATTAAACGTGCCCTCTGAAGCACGGAAGCGCTCAGCTCGTAATGCCAGTTAGGGTCACCCTTCCCAATTTTGACCGCGCACAACGTTGCTTAACTTCAACGATCAATCAAGAACGTCTAAGCCAGCTACGCCATGAGTGCTTCATTCTTTCTTTGAAAATGCAAACTTCCGCTAAAAATGCTAGTTCTTGCTTGCTTTAATTTTATTTGTATTATTTGTTGTTATAGCGACAATAGAAATACATACTATGCGAAAATTTCAACTCTGTAGGTACCTACCTATAAAGGTTCTTGAGATACAGCCCACTGACAGGCGGAAGGGCGGTACCCTTCGGGTACGGAACCCAACAAATGTACTCTAAAAGGATTTTAACCTTCAAGGGTAATAGCCTCGGCCGGCGGTGGCCTTGTCTACTAATTGAGCATATCAGGCAGTCTGTCCCTCGAATACTCAAACGCGACTCTGAGTTGAGCACGTCTCAACTCACGGTTTTTTGACAGTTTCTGATGAAAATCTATCAAAAAAAAAAATCGTCATTTGAGACCTGCTCAACTTTGAGATGCGTTTGAACTTTGAGTATTCGGGGGTTTATCTGAGAATTCCAGGAATGAGATTCAGCTTGAAAAGTAAATAAATAAATAACAACCAACAGTCACATACATAGTCCTGACCCCACACTAGGATTCCGTGTCGTGGGTATCAGAAACTACGAGTACCATGCTACCACAACATCCAGACCCGGAAGAAATATTAACAGATCATGCAAACATTTCTTCCGCAGCGGGAATCGAACTTGCGACTCTGTCGAGCAATAGCCCGCCACGCCACCACCGAGGCCGTCAAGTTCAGTTTTTTTTCATGCCTAGCATTCAGTTTCTTAATATTTCTCATAACTACACAAGCTATGCCCCTCTCGGTCCCTGAGTACCGACGTCACGACTGAAACGCGGTGAAAACATCACATGCAGCACGCTCTGAAAGTGAATTGCTATGTAAAGATGCTGCACCGACCACGTACGTACAAATTGTACAATCAACGTTCGTGAATATTACAAAAAAAAAATTTAACTAAGCACCGATCCGTCTCAATTTTTATATAATACTAGCGACCCGCCTCGGCTTCGCATATATACCATCGCGGACTTTTTTGTAGACCTTTTTAAGGTGTACAATACTGTAGTACTTACATTATTTTGATCTATCTCGTAAGGTTCAGCCAGCGTTTGCAATGTAAGCGCAAAAAAATGTGTTTTTACGACATCACATTAGAAACGTCTAAAATTATCAGTGTTTCTCTACTATATTATGTATGTATTATACATATAAACCTTCCTCTTGAATCAGTCTATCTACTAAAAAAAACCGCATCAAAATCCGTTGCGTAGTTTTAAAGATCGAAGCCTACATAGGGACAGACAGCGGAAAACGACTTTGTTTTATACTATATGGATTACGTTACAAAGATGATGAATGATGAGATGTACATGCATAAATCTGAGTATCAAATAATTGTGCAAGTAGATGATGACGTCACAGCTTGTCATCGTTGTATCAGTGGCTTTCACGCGGCCAATGACCCGCGAGAAAGCAAGGTAGCTTGCCGCCTATGACTTACGAGACGACAGACGACTTGACCGCCGTCTGCCAATGTCGTAGTTAGTGGGGCTACGTAGCTTTGGACGGGTGACCGTATTGATTTGTCTACACTATTAAAATAAGATCGAAATTGTACTATGGACAATTTCCGCTTAGGTACTATAGATAGACCCAGTGGAGACAAGTATTTAAAAATTTACTGAAAAATGTTGACGTTAAATCTACTCGTGTCATTAGTTCTTTTAAAACAAATGTGGTAAAAATATTTAAATGCCTCCTACGCCTACCCTTTGTATTTGACACAAAATCTACTTTACTCATATAGGTACATCAGTATTGTCTTTTCCTATTTTGTGCCTGAAATAAACTAAGGCCTTTGCCATGTCTAGTACCTAGATGATTTATACAGCGTCATGAGGCAACTTTTGCCTACACTAACGAGACGCTGTAGTGCCCGGGACGAATTAAGATGAAGTAGGCTTGCCCAGCACCTGTTCCATCATCTCAGCTTAGTCGGCCTTGTCCACAGGAAAGACATGGTCAATACGTGCGGAGCTGACTAAGCGTATAGCGCACATCAATAACTTTTTCAATCCTAATACCTACTACTTAATATTATTGATATTTTCAACACCACTTTGCCCAAATTTCGGAGAGAAGTCATATCAAGCATTGCCGCCAAATTATGATAGCTTTTTGATTTTTTTTGTGTCTAAGTTTAAGGTTAGTTTTATTTATTGTTTTACTTTTTTGTCTGTTCACTAGCTTTAATGTAAAAACTGTGGAAACTTTATTGGTTTAAGTATTGTTTAATTGATTTTTTTTATTGTAAATAGTACCTACAGTTTGTTTCCCAAATAAAATAAAATAAAAAAATATTTTTTAACCGGGTACAACGCGAGAGAAGCCGCGGGCGGCAGCTGGTAATTAATAATTGTTGCCGGCTTAGGCAGGCGGTGCCTCTGGCGCTGAGCAGTGCTCTCGTTAAGCGTACGGAGGCTAGCTCTGAATGCTCGGCGGAATATGGGGACACGTAATTAGATGCGAGGTGTAGGTACTTTCGTTTTCGGCGCGATTTCACCGGCATTAGGTCATCGGGTAACGGTGTGCGGCCGGACGGGGCAGACGACAGCGGGCACCACTCTTAATGCCCGCTTTAATATCCTACTAACCGATGACGGATTTTTTTTTTATAATTTATAACACCCAACAGTCACATACATAGTCCTGACCCCACACTAGGAGTCCCTGTGTCGTGGGTATCAGAAACTACGAGTACCATGGTACCACAACACCCAGACCCGAAAGAAATATTCACAGATCATGCAAACATTTCTTCCGCAGCGGGAATCGAACCCGCGCCTCTGCCGAGCAATCGCCCGCCACGCCACCGAGGCTGTCCGGCGCCGGATAGTTTATTAAAATAACGTAGAAGCGCTCGTGGCGTAGCTTGCTTTGTTCTTGATTGATCGTTGAAGTTAAGCAACGTTGTGAGCGGTCACAATTGGGATGGGTCGCAAGTGGCATTACGAGCTTCCGTACTTCGGAGGGTATACGATAAATTGTCGGTCCCGGCTTTTAAGTCATAACGGACTTTAGGCGGCCTAAAAACTCCGTCACAAGAGTTGGCCACTAGCTCATACGAACTTACTTACCTATGAAAACAAATATGGCGATCAGTATTGAAATTCAGCGTGGCAAAACGGCCAGCGTCTTGGGCACACTTCCACCGTCTGATGAGCTGGATCTGGTGAGCTATCTATAGATCGTTTGCATCGACAGACTGTTTCTTTTGTATTTTG
The DNA here is from genome assembly GCA_949320045.1 of Scotopteryx bipunctaria. NCBI lineage: Eukaryota > Metazoa > Arthropoda > Insecta > Lepidoptera > Geometridae > Scotopteryx > Scotopteryx bipunctaria. The sequence continues at coordinate 866,779 of OX439459.1, read as the reverse complement.
TAATTTATATTTGTATTCTTTCAACTCTATGTAGATTCAACTTGGTGTCCGAAATTCCCGCTGCAACTTACATCTTAAAATCCCTGTTTTCCTTTCATTTGCCTGTGTGTGGTTCTGTGTCAGTGGTGTGAGGTCGAGTCCCTCTCGCGGGGGGGAGGAGGTAACGGCACTCTGTTTTAGATCATCTCATGGAATGCTGCTCGGCCGGCAGTTAGGTAATAAAGGGAGTAACCTTGTCAGCTCTTTTGGTTATTAGATAGTTTTTATTACTTGAACGGATACAGAGATTATGTGATATGAGAGATACAAGGCAAGGAATGGTAGATAGGAAAGGATTTTCTTGACAAATGGGGTGTCATTTTGAAATGACGATAAAAGTTAATGAAACAAGTTTTAGCACATTGATGGCTGAAAGCAGTAGGTAGGTATTTTACATGTATACTTTGTACTAAAAGCATTACAATTTAGTCTAACTTATTTACTTGTTCGTGCCCGAGTAGATCTATAACAATTTAAAATTAGTTTTTTGAAATATTCTTTTTGCAACTAAAGAAGAAAAACACGAGGAATTTAGCACAATGGTTGGTGTAGGGGGTATTCTCTATCACAGACCTGTTTCAATGTATCTTATCATAAATCTTTCAATCACATTGGACGTAGGCTATCCAAGTTGAGGCCTCTTGCGCGCGCGCATCGGAATGCGGCCGTAACGGACACTGTAATCACCACTTTGACAGCTCAGACCAGTCATTAGGACTTGGTCAAGGCTAGATCCTGCCATTGGAAGGTATTTCATTCCGTTATTATTCTACGACCAGGGGTTCTATAATCAGTTTTCTCAGAATATACTATATTCGTGAATAAAAGGAGCCTTTGAGGCTTTCGTGATGATGATCCTACTAATATTATAAATGCGAAAGTTTGTGAGCATGTGACGATGTTTGTGCCTCAATCACGCAGTAACGGCTGAACGGATTTGAATGAAACTTGGAACATACATACTATGTGTGCTGGTATAACATATAGGCTACTTTTGTCCTGGTACCACGCGAGCGATGCCGCGGACGGAAGCTAGTAAATAAATATTTGTGGACATTTCACACAGCGCCAACTAGCCCCAAACTAAGCAAAGCTTGTACCATGGGAACCAGATGGCTGATAGAATACTTATAATAGTTACTTTTTTTTGTAAATACAATACTTAAAAATACATAATAGGTACTAAAACACCCAGACCCGGAGGAAATATTTGCAGGACATACAAACATTTCTCCCGCCACGCCCGCCACGCCACCGAGGTCGTCAATGAAATGTTGGTTCCTGTTGCAGGTTTCATGCAGACCCTGGACTCGCAGGTGGAGTCCAAAGACTGCCCGGGTTCGTGCATGCACCCGCTGGCGGCGCTCATCTGCACCAACGTGCTGGAGGAGGTCGAATGCCCTAGCAACATGAAGTGCTGCGCAGACGACGTGCCTAGTGAGTACCAATACCTCCTATTGATAAAAAAAACCGCCTGTATCATGAGGTGGGCAAAGCCACAAGTAATTTTAAGAAAACTTGCAGCCACTCCTTATTCAAAATCCCAACTGATGGAATTAATGAATGGCGCAACTCTGTTAACAAGGCTGTAACAAATTTCGAAGGAAATCGTTGCAAGATCTCGATGCCAAACGCCTTTTAAAAAAGTACCGTCCCAAGCCTTCCTATTCCTATACCTACAATACCTCAGGCCAGTTGCACTGTGCGCCCTGCAACAGGGCCTTTAAAACCAAATTCGGCTTTGCAAGCCACATTCGCTCACAAACATGTCCGAATCTAACAGGGTTCGCAGTTGACGGACACGTCAAGGAGGACATCATCATCATCAAAATCCCAAGAGATCGCTCATAGAGATGGTCCATCATGTTGGAGGATACTACCCCTAAGTCGACTTTTACGAGGTGCTCGGGGAGGGAAGCAGCTGGACGCATTCTATGTTTTTTCTTTAAAACCGGTCAAGCGCAAATCTTCTTCGTGTGCGCGAATTCGCACACGAAGGGTTCCCTGACATAGTTGTTATTGTGTGTTATTTTTAATATAACTTTTACTCTATTTAGGTACTTTTTGAATAGGTAGCCTCGATGATCGATTACGAACGTTAAAAAAATGTTTATTGTATAGCGGCAATAGAAATACACGTGAAAATTTGAACTCTCTACCTATTACCATACAGCCCCCTGACAGACAGACGGATAGCGGAGGCTTAGTAGGGTCCCGTTGGCATCCTTCGGGTACGGAACCCTAAAAAATGTGCATCCTACTACTAATATAAATGCGAAAGTTTGTGAGGACGCGTAGATGTGACGATGTGTGTTTGTGCCTCAATCACTCCGAAACGGCTGAACGGATTTGAATGAAACTTGAAATGTACATAGTATGTGTGATGGAATAACATATAGGCTACTTTTCGTCTGGATACCACGCAAGCGAAGCCGCGGGTGAAAGATAGTATAACTATGACTGTTTAACAGTTTATTATTTGTTTTTCTCCAACAGGCAACACAACGGAGGCGACCCGGCGACCGTACACCACGACCCCCGCCGACGATGAAGAGGAGGAGGACGAGGAGGGGGAAGGGCAGGGGGAGGAAGACGAGCCCCTCACCAAGCCGCCGCCCACCAGCGACAAAAACAGTGGTAATTATTAGGTACATTATAACTTACAAGATTGAAACTCCCTACAATATGCATCTCACGTGCATTTTATTGTTTGTTACCAGTTTCTGGCGCGCAGCCCACTAAGCACAGTTAAATTAGGTAGAGGTGTTCACCAATATACCGCCTTAATAGGCCATGATGCACTTTAGGAAAACAATATCAAATTTTTGATGAACCCAACCACCATCGTAATCCTGAAATCATTTATTGTACAAGAGATATTTACAAATACGATATTAAAAAGTACATGTACAAACGAGCTTAACTCTAGAAGAGTTTTCTACCAGCAAACCTTTAAACTCACCTCTTCCAGGTGGGTGACCGCAAGTGGCGTTACGAGCTGAGCGCTTCCGTGCTTCGGAGGGCACGTTAAATTGTCGGTCCCGGCTTTTAAGTCGTTAAACCATGACGGGGGCCTTTAGGCGGCCTAAAAACTCCGTCACAAGAGTTGGCCACTAGCTCATACGAACTTACTTACTTTACCTCTTCCAGGAAACATAGCCTGCCCGGGCGTGTGCGTGGAAGCCCACCTGACGCGGTACTGCTCCGCCTACCTAACGTCCAAGTCGCTGTGCGTCGCTGGGCGCCAGTGCTGCGTGTCGCGCGACTACGGTGACCGCGAGCGACCCGCTGACCTGGTCGTACCTAGCGAGAATAAACCCAGCAAGAAGAAGAATACAACACCGGTATGTTTCTTGCTACTTCATGGTCTGAGGCTTTTGTGATCGCATTGCAAAGGAAGTGGATAAAAAGCTCTAAGTGAACGAAAGAATAATAGATCGGGCGATGTCGATGGAGCGAGATAAGTGTCCTACTGAGGCACGACAGGTGCGGGTTTGACGCAACGAGAGGAATGTTGGCAAGCTCTGTAAACATTTCTTTCGGATTTGGTTCTTGGGGCATTATGTCACACTGGTCGTTTTTATAGCGCTGGCGTCAGAACAGTAGCCATAAGTTTTCCAATAGTCTGCTTTGTAAAAGAAGCATCATGTACCTATGTCCATGATGCTTCTGTATTTCAAAACACAAAGACCTTTTGGAAAAAGGGCAGGCAGACCTTTGCAAGTTGAGCAAAACGGACTAATAGAATCTTCGTAACCCCTTTACAGCAGACGACAACGACTCCAAAGCCCCGGCCGGGGCGCAAGTGCCGCGGGGACTGCGTGGGCGGTCTGTTCTCCCTCCTCTGCGACCACATCGACGAGGACGCCGCCTGCCCCGACGAGGGCTCCTGCTGCCTCACCGAGCCCAAACAGGAGACCACCACGCAGTACCACAAGCAACATTACACGACGCGCCGGCCGCGCCCTACCACCACGCAGCGGCCCACAACGACTAGACCACCGGTAAATAATCTCACATATTCCCAAAACTTTCCTAAACCCTAGACCTAAATACCTAAAAACCTAGATCACAGATAACAATGCGGCGAATCATCCACATCGGAGTAGGTAATCCAGGCTTTTCGTTGGAATCAGAGCTAGCTCATGGGTATCACTGACCTTTTCTGATCGCAGTCAAATAGAAATAAATAAATAAATAATTTATTGACAACATACAATAGAAAAGAACGAAAACTTGAAAAGACAGCATAGGACAAAAGAAAAAAGATCATTGTGCTGTATAGGCATACATACATACCTGAGTACCTATACAGATCTAAAGACATCCAACCTTCGGGGCGAGTATATCTACACTAATATTATAAAGAGGAAAACTTTGTTTGTTTGTTTGTTTGTTTGTACTGAATAGGCTCAAAAACTACTGGACCGATTTTAAAAATTCTTTCACCATTCGAAAGCTACATTATCCACGAGTAACATAGGCTATATTTTATTTTGGAAAAAAATAGGGTTCCGTAAGATATTTGGGTTTTTCGGACACAAGGTGTAAAAAATCAACCAGAAAAGTTACTTATTTTGCGTACGCTGCCTAAACTATAAAAGATAGAACCATAAAATGTTCTAATTAATTGTAGATCTTATAAATATCTACAAAAAAGTCCGCGACACACTATACCCATCTATGTCGAGTGAGGCACAGCAACCATTTTTTTATTTAAAAATCTTGAATTTTTTTTGGACTACATTTAAACGCGTTTATTTTACTCATGCTATTAATCCTTATCAAAATAAATGATTTCATCACTAAGAACAGTTTATGGAGATAATATTTGGTATTTGAATGATTAAAATTGGACGTTTGGTTTTGAAGTTATGGCGAAATTAAAATATTACGATTTCTGCTGCACGACCGCTGCGTAGGGAGCCGACCTCGCGACTGACCGTGTCTTTCCTGGGTAGGCTTTTTGCAGCGGTAACCGACATCCACGCGGGCGGAGCCGCGGGCGACCGCTAGTAACTCATATAGCCCTGGTCGCTCTTTCTAAACCATAGAAGTTGCAAAAAGGTCCTAACTCAGCTTTGAGCTAACTTCACGTGGGTACCAGGTGGAATAGCGCTGGTATTTCAAATATTTCATTTAACAATGGATCTTAGACCATTCTAGAGCTCAATCAACATCCTGGTTTGTGTCAGATTCAGACCCATTTGGCACATTTCCAAGCACACCATTCCATTAGTCAATGCACGCTTGTATGTAGGTAATCGTGAAAATTCGTATACAGTAATGACTCCCGACTTCGATGTTTGTTTGTTGAGGGTTGTAAAGATGTGGTGTTCCAGCCCCCACTGCCGCGCTGCCGAGGGTACTGCATGCTGAGCATCATGGCCGCCTTCTGCAAGCCCCCCGCAGTGCTCAACTACCACACCGTCTGCAACAAGGACTCCACTATCTGCTGCGACAGCTCCAAGTAAGTCTTCAGGACTAACCACTACTAAGGCCTTTTACTTGAGAATCTTGCCGAGTGTAAAGGACTTTGCATGGTTTTTTCATACCATCTTCTGTTTCAGAGCCTTCCGCACCACCACGACCACCACGACGACGACGACGCCGGCGCCGGTGGACCCGCGGCCCGAGTGCCCCGGCTCCTGCATCATGCCGCTGCTCTCCACCTTCACTTGCTTCCGTAAGTCCTAACGAAAGCTTATTCTTACCTACCCTCCTACCCCATGCAAATTAAAGCTTATCCACTTGCACTGGTGGTCTAGTTGGTAGTGACACCGCATTTCGATCCTAAAGTCGTCGGTTATCCGGTATTTTTCTGTACGCTATACCAGTACTCTCAAACGGTGAGGAAGCCTGCAAGAGGCGCGGTTTCGATTCCCGCTGCGAAAGAAATGTTTGCATGTTCTGCAAGTATTACTTCCGGGTCTGGGTGTTGTGGTACCATGGTACTAGTAGTTTTGATACCCACGACACAGGGAATCCTAGTGTGGGATCAGGACTATGTGACTGTTGATACCCACGACAATAAAGAATTCTCTCCTTTCTTCCAGACAACGCGGAGATCACAGACGTGTTCAAATGCAAGAAGGCGGGCACCCAGTGCTGCGCGCCGAAATCCAAGGTCCAGGAAGTGACCGGCGTGCGGCCGGACGCCCCTCCCCCCGCGCACCCCGCCCCGCACCCTCCCCCCGCGCAGGACAAACACTACAACACGCAGCTAACGCAGTACAACACTCAGTACACCACTGCGCTGCTGCCACATACTACACCCGTCTGTAAGTAGCCTTAGACTTAGATACTACAAAATGGAATTTGAATATCTAGTATTTGATCAAATTAAATCTTTGAACGACCTTTATGGCGAGGCGGGCGAGTGCTCGGCTGAGACACAAGAGACGCGTGTTCGATTCCCGCTGTCGAAAAAAATGTTTGCATGCTCTGCATGGGAAATAATACCCGGCAAAAATAATATTTGCATACCCGCGAAATAATATTTGATGATATACAATATTATTTGTAGACATTCCACTCAGCGCCATCTAGCCCCAAACTAAGCAAAGCTTGTACTATGGGAACCAGATGGCTGACAGTATACTAGGTAATTATATACACTTAGCATAGCTATAGCATATAGTATACAGACCCGGAAGAAAAATTTGCAGAACATGCAAAATTTTCTCCCGCAGCGGGAATCGAACCCGCGCGTCTTGCGTCTCAGCACTCGCCTGCCACGCCACCGAGGTCGTCCTAACGTTTGCAATGTTTTTTCAGTGCCATACGAGCCGGACTACGGGACGTACGGAACCAACTACTCCACGAAACCGCCTGAGAAGTACAACAGATATGTTTGCGGTGTTAAAGGTATTTCACTATTATTATGGATAAACAACTGAATGAATAGAACGTTTATTTGGCATTATATCACTATAACGCTATGGTAAACAGTGTGGGGTCAGGACTATGTATGTGACTGTGGGGTGTTATTTATTATTCATACTTTTAATGTGATTTCTTCGTTGGGTGTATAAATAAATAATGTTAGGTATGCAGAGCGTGAGCTTCTCTCCCCGAGCATGTCGTAAAAGTCGACTAAGGGATAGTATCCTCTCCAACATGATGAGATACAAAAAGCAAGTATTCCCAAGGAGGGTTGACGTCAGGCAGGCGGCCGGTCATAAAACACCTTAGCCAAAACTCCAGCATGATCCTTAGATCATGCTGTGCCGACCCCACATAGAGTGGGATAAGGGCAGGAAGATGATGATGATGCAGAGCGTGAATGAATGAATGAACCAGTAGGTTTGTTCGCAGGCACGTCGGGCCGGGCGGCGCGCGTGATGGGCGGCGAGGACGGAGCTCGCGGCGAGTGGTGTTGGCAGGTGGCGCTCATCAACCAGAACAACCAGTACCTCTGCGGCGCCGCGCTCATCGGCACGCAGTGGGTGCTCACCGCCGCGCACTGCGTCACCAAGTCAGGCTCGATCATTCTAATCACACTAATATTATAAAGAGGAGAGATTTTTTTGTTTGTTTGTGACGGATAGGCTCCGTAAGTACTGGACCGATTTCAGAAATTCTTTCACCAATAGAAAGCTACATTATCAGGGACCAGTATAAGCTATAATATATTTTCAAAAAAATTAGGGATCCGTAAGAAAATTGCAATATTGTAACTCAAGGTAGAAAACCCAAAATAGTTTTATTTTATTTATTAAGGAAACAACAAACAGCTACATTATAAAATATGACTTACGAAGTTATAGTTTTATATAAAACTAGTAGTGTTTGTAATAATGCAGCCCACACACAGCGCTGTTCTCAGGTTAATATAAGGAATTATGAACTTACCGCTTAGTTTTTGGCGTACGCTGCGAAAACTATTGATTATAGAACAAAATTATGTATTACACGCGTACGAAGTCGCGGGCAACAGCTAGTAAATAAATATTTGTGGACATTTCACACAGCGCCATCTAGCCCCAAACTAAGCAAAGCTTGTGCTATGAGCACCAGATGGCTGATAGAATACTTATAGTACAAACTTTGCTTAGTTTGGGGGCTAGATGGCACTGTGTAAAATGTCCACAAGTATTTCCCTATCTTTTCTACCGAAAATCAATCATTCCTCTATTCACCCCGTATTTCCCAATGTTCAACAATCGTTCCTTCCACTTCCAGCATGGTCCGCATGCAAGAGACGACCTACGTCCGCGTCGGGGACCACGACCTCACCCGCAAGTACGGCTCTCCCGGAGCCCAGACCCTGAAGGTCCTCACCACGTATATCCATCACAATCACAACAGCCAGACCCTGGACAACGACATCGCGCTGCTGAAGCTGGGGGGGAAGGTGGAGTTGAAAGAGGGGGTGTGCCTGGTGTGCCTGCCCGCGAGGGACGTCAGCCACGCGCCCGGGAAGCGCTGCACGGTCACTGGATACGGATATATGGGGGAGAGTGAGTAGATACCTTTAACATTTGTATGTATATATGGATATTATCAAGCCCATATCCCTAATGGTGAGGGCAGAGCCACAAGTAGTCATAAGAAAATTTGCAGCCACTCCTGATTCAAAGTCCCAAGATGGATATGGTGAACCATGGTGACAAGTGATCAGCCCATCTCCCATATAGATGGTCCATTATGTTGAAGGAAACTATCCCTTAGTCGACTTTTACGACACAGATTCTAGATAAGCAAGCATTCCCAAGGAGGGTTGACGTCAGGCAGGCGGCCGGTCATAAAACACCTTAGCCAAAACTTACCGACCCCACATAGAGTGGGATAAGGGCAAGAAGATGATGACTATAGATGGTAAAAGGCCTTAGTTGTATCTAAGCTAAGTCCGTCTTCCAGCCGGGCCGATCCCACTGCGCGTGCGCGAAGCCGAGCTGCCCATCGTGAGCGACGCGGAGTGCATCCGCAAAGTCAACGCCGTCACCGAGAAGATATTCATCCTGCCGGCTAGCTCCTTCTGCGCCGGCGGCGAGGAGGGCAATGACGCTTGTCAGGTACCTTACCTATCTACCTACTAGGCGCGGTCGCAGCCTGTTTTGAAGGGGTCACTAATAATAGAATATGTCGAGTAAATCAGATTTTATCGCACAATACACAATTTTATTGCACACATTATAAAGCAAATGGAAGCCTTTTATTTTAATGGCATCGCGGCTGGGGGCATAAAATTGCTTTTGTATATTTTGTAAATTTTTTGATTTTTCAATTTCTTTTTCCAGGGAGACGGTGGCGGCCCCCTGGTCTGCCAGGATGACGGCTTCTACGAGCTGGTGGGATTAGTGTCCTGGGGCTTCGGCTGCGGCCGGCAGGACGTGCCCGGGGTCTACGCCAAGGTCTCCGCCTTCATCGGCTGGATCAACCAGATCATATCCGTCAATAACCTATAGCCGACAACCGCACACTGAGATCAAAGCCTGAAGATAATCTAGGTATATTGTTGGGTAACTAGTGCTTCCGTCTCTAGTTCTTTCCGATCAAGATGGATCTAAGTGCCTATAAGAGGCTTCCATATGCACATGTCTTCGAACTTTGTTGGTGTAAAAATATAGTTTACTTGAAACATTAGGTTAAAGGTCTTCTCCAGATTAGACGAATTCGCTGCGAATAAAGAAAGAAGAAGGAAACTATTTATTTGGTTCACAAACAGTTCAGTTATAAACAAAATTTAATAAAATTGTGAGCCGATGGGCTGATCACCTGTCACCATGGTTCACCATATCTTGGGAGTCTTGGATCAGTAGTGGCTGCAAATTTTCTTATTACTTGTGGTTCTGCCCACCCCGTTAGGCATACGGGCGTGATATGTATGTATGTGAACCAAAAAGTCTACCACTCAGCGTGTGCTGCAAGAGCCCGGAAGCAACTACAGCGCTATTCTTTTCTTCCGTAGCGCTTTAGAGCGAAATCGTCAAGCGAAATTCATATACGCGATGTTAGTAAAAGACGATATCGCCTTGTTCATGTTTTCATTACAAAAATAAGAGATTTTGCTTTATTTTTGACATTAAACTTAAACCCCTCTAAACCAACTTGTCTGGTTTTAAGCCAACAATATACTACTTCAGAGTAAGCCTAGTGTATTTGATCTTCCTCCATATTTTCGTCCACGTTACTGATGTCAATGCAATACCTAATACAATTTTACCTACGTAGCAATACAATCTATTCTACTCTTCGTTTGAAACTTACACAAAACTGTTACAAACGAAGATAGTAAAATTAATGGGAATAACATAACCTTGTAGGTACGGTATTTAAGGATATCGCAAAGATATTCTAGATTTGGCAAAAAGCCATGGATAAAGTCATATTTTAAGGTCGCATTTTCCTTTGACTTTTAAATCTTCATTTACTATTTTTGCATTTAAGTATTGATTTAATCGAAACATATCGTAATATTCGAATAAAACTGACTAACGTCTATCCGCAAAATGGTATTGTCAATATTCAGATTTTTTTTCAACCTAAACTTGGTATTAAATTCTTAAAGATCGAAATAACAAGGACCACGATGATTTAGAGAAAGCTGTCATATTAAGTAAAGCTCATAAAATACATAATGTAATGTACTTTTGATACTATTATTTTACTTAACACGAATTTTGAACAAAGTTACAACCATTTATTTTGTATCCAGTATTTATTTTAGATTGAAAAGAAAATATAAAAATTATAATTAAAGGATAGACTCGTCGATGTAAATACAGAAGCTTTTAGTTAGAATTAATTTATTTTAGCTGTAATTTACAATTATGTTGGCATTTAAACGTTCCCTCCCACCATTTTGTTTCTACCTTATTATTATTTTTATCCTTTTTTTACTATTTAATAATAAAAATAAATTATTATTAATGAAAAGATTTGAAATACAGTAATAGATATAAGTATCAGTCTCAAAATCTGGCCTTTATGAGAATTTTATTATTTTTTATATATTTTAGTTTTAGTACGAAAAACCAAACGATAACTATTATTATACTTACATACACATTTAGTTTTAAGTTAATATTTATATTTTAGAATGAAGGCTATGGTGTTCAAATACTTCGTGTATTTCGTTATATTAGGAGCCATAAATAAAAATAAAAATGTATTCGAAATGTAAACTACTTTTGAGAAGTGTACATAGACAGTGGTTTAGTTCAGTTTTACTTTTAAATTAATTAAATACAAATTCTTAGACATTCTTTCATTTGCAAATGATTACATCAAATATCTTAAAAACTACGTAGCAAAATCTGGGCTAAAAGTTTTTAAATATTCTTAAAAGTTAGTCTGGACTTTACCATCTCAATTATTTGTTTTGTAAGTAGGTACTTCATCTGTTTGCTATTAAAATATAAAATACTAATTTAAGTGTTTTATTAAACGTTGAAAGGAGATTTATCACAAATACATGGAACCTAGTCCTGGTCGGTGTACACTTGTATGAACACAATATAAAACCTTTGCACGTTGTCAGTTTTTTTATTATTTTGCTTTAATTATTTAATGCATGTTGCTAAAATACCATTCTCACGGAGGGCAACACAAAACAAATCAATATGGCGGCGTAGTTTTCTTTATTGTTGATTAAAATGTTTTGACAGCTGTCAACTTTGACGGCGTAGGACTTGGGCGAAGTGGGTAAAATGGCTGCGCGTAGAATCAAAATGGTTGTAATGAAGCTGTCAAAATTCTTAGGTGACAATAGTAGATACGAACGTTGCCATTGTAAAGTTTTCGAATTTGAAACGTTTTTCTGCAAATAATTGTTTGAGTTGGAGTATTTTTCGTAATTCACCGATTTTTTACCAATCTTCTGTCAGGTGTAGGTAGTTAGGTATATAGTATCCCGTACTATCCCACTACTATAATCGGACCGTCACTGTCCTATCCCTTCCTGCACAAAGCTTAGCAAAGTTCTGCCAAAAGTTTGTCTTTTTACAGAAACTTGTTAAATAGTAGCAGGCGGTGACCCTAAGCAGAGATACTGGGATACGGCGTTGTGATGTCATGGTACTGCCGGACTCTGCCGACACTAGTCTTATCTAGGTACTATCAATAAATGACTATTATGACTATTTCTAGCCCACCACGCCATCAATGGCCATCAATTTTCAACAATAGAAAACACAGTTTTGATTTATTTCGAGTTTTTTATTCAAATACTTTGTTACCTAGAAAAATAAACTCACACTTTGCGGCCTCTTACGTCTAGTCAGAAATACGCAAATAAAATTCTAAAACATAACAAATGATCGGACTAAGCATTATGGCTAAACCCCTATTCATAAATTCGTCAAACTTATACATCGTATAGTTATTTCACTCTTAAAAAGAAAAAATAAATGATAAGCAATGTCTCTTTCCATCCTTCGGCAAAGAAAAAAGTACTTACAATATTATGCCGAAGTTTTATGAGAATTATGAATAAGGAAGTTAATAGTAACCTAGTAGTTTCCTATTCATAACGTCAGGTACAGAAACATTCTTATATCAAACTATGTATAACAATGTTTACTATTTTCATAAACACCTTTTAACTTGAACAGTTATAGTTAGATGTCATACCAGCGAATACTCAAACGCGACTCAGAGTTGTGCACGTCTCAACTCACGATTTTTTGACAATTACTGATGAAAATCTGTCAAAAAAAATGGTCATTTGAGACGTGCTCAACTTTGAGATGCGTTTGAGTATTCGGGGGTTAAGACCTAAACCATTGGGTTTGCCATGAATTTCTGAAAATTAGGTTACTACACTACCGCCGCCATATTGGATTTTTTGACATTTCATATTACTTCCCCATATCAACATAATGATCCAGAAGAATCCAGTATTTGTCGAAATATATCTGTAATGGCTTCTTACAGCCGCCATGTTTTTTTTACATTTTATAAAGCCTCATGTCAAAATCCGTCCAGCCGTTAGGGCTCCAGCGACGACCAAAGGAACTGGCTACATAGGTACATACACTCCAAAGACATTGCCACCCTCAGCAGTCGAGTGTATGAAAAGGTAAGTGAGTTCGTATGACCTGGTGGCCAACTCTTGTGACGGAGTTTTTAGGCCGCCTGAAGGCCTCCGTCATGGCTTAGCGACTTAAAAGCCGGGACCGACAAAATGAAAAGGTGCAAACCGCTTATATGAGATTTAAAAACTAACTTATTTTATTTTTTATATACAACGGACTTTTTATGTAACTAGTAACAAAAAATCAGATGTAATTAAATCCTAAATTAGTGGATACAGTCAGGGGTACTTATAAGCCCTGCGGCTACACTATAAATACATATTAGTGAACATTTCACTCAGCGCCATCTAGCCCCAAACTAAGCAAAGCTATGGGAACCAGATGGCTGATAGAATACTTATTTTTTTTGTAAATAAAAGCTGAAAAGTAAAGTAAGTTCCTTTGAGCTAGTGGCCAACTCTTGTGACGGAGTTTTAAGGCCGCCTGAAGGCCCCCGTCATGGCTTAGACTTAAAAGCCTGGACCGACAATTTAACGTGCCCTCCGAAGCACGGAAGAGCTCAGCTTGTAATGCCACTTGCGGTCACCCATCCCAATTGTGACCGCGCACGTTGCTAAACTTCAACGATCAAGAACGTCTAAGCAAGCTACGCCACGAGCGCTTCGCCAGTTTATATGTTTAGTGAAAGGATCAAGGACGCTAAAAGCTTCGCATCGCGATAGTGTAGCCGCAGGGAAGATACCTAATAGTTGCCTATATAAAACTTAGATTTAAACTTTAATCACCCGTCGTATTTGAACCTTATAATCTTAGTGCTAAGGCTCAATTTACAAATGCTACTTAAACAATATTTTTACATTATCTTGGCAGTATCAAATATTTTGGTCTCAGTTTCGTTCCCTAAACGAACTGTTTGACAAGACATTTTTGAAAGGACTAGGGTTCCGTACCCGAAGGGTCCCAACGGAACCCTATTACTAAGCCTCCACTGTCCGTACCGTAAAGCCTGAACCGTAATAGGTAGAGATATCAAATTTTCACAGAGTGTGTATTTCTATTGCCGCTATAACAACAAATAATAAGAATGGGATCTGAAACAAGAAATATTTTTGTACATGGTACGGAACCCTTTATCGTGACGTTCCGTTGACGGCTCGGTTACGGAACGCAGTAGTGAGCGGATACATTAAAACTAAAGTTTATAACATAATTAGAGTTTTACAAGCTTAAGATATTATGTTAATGTTTTAGTAGCTTAAACCCGCGACTTCACTCGTCTATCGATTCCAGTATAGAATTAACATCTGTATTGAATTTTATCCAAATCGATTTAGTCGTTACTGTGTTTAACCACAGAAATTAATTTCGAACTTATTATGTTAGTAGAATATTACAAATACTAGTTAAGGGTCATATTTAGTCAGAAAGTCGTATTTTATAAGATTATTACTAGCTTTCGCCCGCGGCTTTACTCGCGTGGTATCCGGACGAAAAGTAGCCTATATGGTTATTTCAGCACATACTATGTACATTCCAAGTTTCATTCAAATCCGTTCAGCCATACCTCGATAAAGCCAATCACCATACAAACATCTTCAAAAACTTAAGAACCCATACTAATATTATAAATGGGAAAGTAAACGCTGAACAGATTTTCATAAAATTTGGCAGGGAGATAGATGACACCTTAGGTAAGGACAGGGGCACGAAAATCAACGCAGACGAAGTCGCGGGCAACAGCTAGTTTATTATATTAGTGGGAAATATTTATACAAAAAAAATATCATACTAAATTTGACTTATTTTAAATTTATTTTGGTGTCTATCTAATATGAATAAGTAACTAGAGAGAATACTTAATTTTGATTCATGTCAAGTCAAATACTAATATCACACATTTATTTATAAGAACAAAAACCCGACTCGTAGAATTTAATGTAGCATACTACATTGTCTTTCCTGTGGACAATGCCGACTAAGCTGAGAGGATGGTATAGGTGCTGGGCAAGCCTACTCCATCTTAATTCGTCCCGGGCACTACAGCGTCCCATTTGTGAAGGTAAAAGTTGCCTCCTGACGCTGTATAAATCATCTACTACAGATGGTATAAGGCCTCAGTTTACCACATTTTCCATAGGTATTAGATTTTTTCACACATGATGATGATGATGATGAATTTGTACCATGTTAGTCTAAGTCTTGGTTCATTAAAAATGGCTTTATTAATTTAATTCTTCATCATCTAAAGATGCCATATTGTCGTTTTAACACTTTAATGTCAAACCCCCGAATACTCAAACGCATCTCAAAGTTGAGCACGTCTCAAATGACGATTTTTTTTTTGACAGATTTTCATCAGAACCTGTCAAAAACCGTGAGTTGAGACGTGCTCAACTCTGAGTCGCGTTTGAGTATTCGGGGGAAAGTGTCATAGGGCGTACCTTTAACACTCATTATCTAGAGTTCTAGACGAATCAAATGACACCTCATTTTTCAAAATCCGTCCAGCCATTTCGGCTACAGAGGCAGCCAAAGGGATCAATGGAAAATGGCTTCCTACAGCCACCACAATGTTTTTTTGACACCTCATTTGTCAAAATAGCTACATACATATACCCCAAAAACATTACCCCCCTTCTCTGCAGTCGGGTAAAAACGATATTAATATACTGTGTGCTTAGGCTACTCTAGAAAACAACTCTAAAAAAAAACTACTTTTAGGGCAAAACACGCATTATTGCAAAGCATGTACTAAATAAAATATTGTACTAAGAGTTAACTTACACTAAGAAACAAAGCTTTTGTTTCTTAAAACAATAATTCTGTTTCTAAACTTAACCTAAACTGTTCAGATTTAAACTCACAAGAAACACCATGTCACTTTGTATATTTAGATATTATTCTCATTGTGGTACACAAAGTCTCATTACATACAATGTCTCAGTACACAGACTGAGTAAGTTCACTAATCTGAACACTCAATATAATTCCAGATACACTAAACATACGAAAATATTGACATTGGTTAAGTTTAAGAACAAAGCCTCACTCTTCACACAATATACGAAAAAATTTTAAATTGTTACCAAAAAAAAGAACACTTTCTAAATGGGGGGATGGGCTGATCACCTGTCACCATGGTTCACTTAGGACTAAATCAGAAGTGGCTGCAAATATTCTTATGTTTACTTGTGGCTCTGCCCACCCCATGTAAGATACGAGCGTGATAATTATGTATATGTACATGCTTACCAGGAGGATACGGTCACATCCAAGGCATCATTCTGTGTCATGTATTCACCAAACTGCTCGTTGAAAAGTGCTTCCTACTATGTGTACTATGTCTCTCAGTGTGTCCACCACACACAGTCTCGCTGTGTAAGTCACTTAGTTTCACTGTGTACAGTTGCACACATAGTCTCATTGAGAACAACATAAGTAAAGAGCATTCTAACACATACAAAGTCTCACTGTATTTATAACACACAATCTCATTGCAAACACAATGTGAGTTTCACGTTTTATATCGAGCAGTCTCAGTGTTTACATATAAAGTCCGTGTACAAAGTGAGGTGCCTACCAGGAGGATATTGTGGTGACCTCCATAGCATCATTCTGTGCCATGTATTCCTCGAGCTGTTCGTTGAGCTTGGCCGGTGTGCTGGCCATGTATTCCTCCAACTCCTTGTCCAATTGCTCCAGGGTCTTCAGCTGGGGCATGCTGTTCGTGGATATGCCTCCTAGAAATAGAAGACATTTTAATTTATTAGACATGTGGAACGTTGTAAGTCGCAGCTTAAAAGAGAAAAAACGCGCGCGGATGAAAATGGTTTGCCTTGGCACTTTACGGTGTCTTGTTAACCAGTACAACTAGATTGATAAATGATAACGCGTTTGTAGAGCAATAATTAACTATATTACAAACGGTTGATGGATGGGCTGTTAGTGCTAATGATGGCGAGAACGCGCGCCCTTGGTGGCCGAATGCGAACTGATCTTAACTGATAAATTGAATAAAATGAAATGTTTGTAATGATTGAAACTGAGTCGCGCGGTCAGCGCCTTTCTGCTGACCCCGGAAGATGCACGGTTGCTTGTACCCTATAGGCACAAATACAAATATATCTGTTACCAAAAACTATAACATTACAAAGCTCCTCCAAAGTGTTTAATTAAACACTTTCTTGTAGGAGGATAAGCCAGGGGGAAATAAGCCAGTCTGAGGCCTCTCTGAGGTCCATCGCGGCCCCTTCCCTCCCGCCGGCATTTTCCAAGCCATCACAATCATAAAAAATAATAAATAAATATTTGCGGACACACACAGCGCCATCTAGCCCCAAATTAAGCAAAGATTGTACTATGGGAACCACATAGCCGATACAATACTTCTATACTTTTTTTTGTAAATACATACTTACAATACATAATACTACAACACCCAGACCCTGAAGAAATATTTACGGAACATACAAACATTTCTACCGCGGCGGGAATCGAACCCGCGCCTCTTGCGTCTCAGCCGAGCACTCGCCTGCCACGCCACCGAGGTCGTCATAGTTGTCAATTGTTCCACTTCATTCTTACTCTGGGTCATAGAGTCACTTTGTACATGATCTGCTGACTTCAAAAGGCTTACAAGATAGTTAAGTAAAGGGTTACCTCTCTGAGATCCACCGCGGCCCCTGCCCCGCCCTCTGCCCCTCCCCCGGGCTTCCCAGCCATTAGTATTGTTCCACTTCCCCCTATTGCGCGTCATAGGCCCTTGCCCCTGGGCCCCGGAGCCCCGGCCGCGCCATTGGCCGCGTCTGCCGCGCCCGCGCCGGTTCTGCCAGTTGGATGTCCTGCCGTTTTGTACGCCTCTGAGGACAATTATAATAAATATCAGTCTTGGGACCAAACGGGTGGTACTACAACTAGTCATGTCGATAGTTCTTTCGAACTAGTGTGGTGAAAGTACACTGCAAAGGCTCCTTGACAACGGCTTTCGAACCTTTTAGGTTCTACGGCGTGCCGGTTTCCTCACGATGTTATCCTTCACCGCTAAGTATAGCGTACATAATTTTTTTGAACAGAAAAAACCACCGCTGAATTTGAATCCACGATCTTAGGATTAGAAGACGGGGCCGCTACCACCAGACCACCAGTGCTCTCAAAGTGGTGGTGAAATCTAACGCTGCAAATGTAATAAGCGCTAAGGCTGCTAATGTAATAAGATTTAACGAAAAATAACCAATGGTTTCTTTACATAAATTCTATCTCCTGTTTGGCTGAAGTATATAGTATTTAACGACTTCGGTGGCAGGTTCGATTCCCTCTATGAGAGAAATGTTTGTATGTTCTGCAAATATTTCTTCCGGGTCTGGGTGTTGTAGTATAATGTTTGAATGTGCAATAATATAAGTATGTATATACAACAAAAAAACAAGTATAATAAGTATTCTATCAGCCATCTGGTGGCCATAGTACAAGTTTTGGGATAGATGGCGTCGTGTGAAATGTCCACAAATATTTGTTATTATTTATTAAAGTACCCTCGTCCTCTTCCCCTCCCGCGGCCCCGCCCCCGCCCCCTGGGCCGGCGGCCGCGCAGCCACGCGTCGCGCATCTGAAGCCTCATCGCCATGTTCAGTCGCGGCTGGCGAGAGAAATGCACTGTGCGACTGCTGTCACTGCAATCACAAAATAATCTATACTAATATTATAGAGCGGAAAGATTTTTTGTTTGTAACAAATAGGCTCCGAAACTACTGGACCGATTTCAAAAATTCTTTCACCAATAGAAAGCTACATTATCAGGGTCCAGTATAGGCTATAATATATTTTCAAATAAATAAGGGATCAGCAAGAAGATTGCAATATTGTAACCCAACGTAGAAAACCCAAAATAGTTTCTGGCGTGCGCTGCGAAAACTATTGATTAAAGAACAAAATAATGTACTACACGCGTACGAAGTCGCGGGCAACAGCTAGTACATTTATACAATGACAAGCCACATTAGTCTAGTGAAAGATACATTAACTTTTGATCCAAAGGAATTCTAATTCTTATTAAGTTAGGGGAACAGAGATCTGCACTGACGTCTCGTAGTGGGGTGTATTGTGCATTATCCCCCTGCTAACCCTCCCCCCGCAAGCACAACTCCTTGAAGTACCGGAGAAGGACTTTGGGATGTTGGCAGCAGTGTTCCAGTATCATCAATGGTGTTGTTGAGGCCGTTGTTGGTGTCAACATCATTTCCCTGCCCTTATCCCACTTTACGCGGGGTCGGCACAACATATATTCCTCTTCCATTTCCTCTTCTCACCCCTTTCTTACTCATGTTATCTTTCACACGGTCCATTCATCTTGTTTGGCCTACCTCTAATATCCTTCTACATTCATATCTAACACTCTTCTCGTCAAATGACACACATTTTTTTTAAATACTGCTTAAGTTTGACTGAATGCTACAGCTAACCTGAAATCCACACTAGACCTCCTGGATCTGGCAGAGCGCTGGCTCATGTTGCCGACACTGCCGGCGCGGCTAAGGTTCCCCCAGCTGCCGCTGCGGCGCGCGCGCTGCAAGCTCCCCTCGCTGTATCTACTCAAGCTCCCGGCCCGGCTGCGAGCCTGGCTGCCCGCTCGCTGACCATGGTTCTGCATATCTTGCTGGAATACAATGTACTTGTTAATCTGAGGTTGTGTTTATAAACATTATTTTGCCTATTTTACCGCAGTGGTTCAAAAGAACTTGTGACACAAGTAATAGTAGTGTCTTTTAAAGTATCCACGTACTGCAATTAACTTGTTTATCAAGACTTTTATGAAGTATGTTTTTTGCTTTGTTATTTCACACAGCAACAGTGCAAATGCTGGAAAGTGAAATTGGCTACTATTTATCTCAATACCCTGCTAATAAATAAGTTTGTATGAGTTAGTGGCCAACTCTTGTGACGGAAATTTTAGGCCGCCTAAAGGCCTCCGTCATATCTCAACGACTTAAAAGCCGGGACTGACAATTTAACGTGCCCTCCGAAGCACGGAAGCGCTCAACTCGTAATGCCACTTGCGGTAACCCATCAAAATTGTGACAGCGCACAGGGTTGCTTGACTTTAACGATCTACCAAGAACATCTAAGCAAAGCCGCAGTTAAAAAGTAGTACTTTATAAAGTAGATAAACACAGAAACTTGTAAGATTTGCACAAAATCTAAAAAAGGTAATTATTTACTACTATTAATGTTTGATAAAACATAAACTGATTGATAAAACATGAAGACTTACCACTCTCCAGTCCAAGCCGAGGTGGTAAATGACTTCGTCAACGATATCCTGGTTCCTGAAGTTCTTGGTTTGAGGGTTTAGCAGCGGCCCGTCGTTCATGGAGCGGCGGCGAGTGCGGCGGGGCGCAGCGCCAATGAACGGCGACGTCGCGGCCAATATCGTAAAACGGTCGTTCATACTCATGGATGTAGCCCCGACGTACACTTGCAAGTTTTCCATCTCATCTTCTATCACCATGGTGCTATGAAAACTGATCAAAATGTGACGAAAAAATGCAACAACAAAATACCTAACCTATACAGTCCCGTGAATTGCACTGGATTGAAATTTTTTATATTGCCATGACGACACAAATGATGGCTAACGATAATAATGCACCTAATGTTTAGATTTCTGCAAAGGTAAGTTAAATTCAATGAAAAAACCGCTTGCTTAGAGCGCAGAGAATTTTTAATCTGTATGCGAGTGATACATATTATGGAGTTCGTCAATCATTCATTCATTGAATGACTGAGATACGTTAATATTCGGTAAGAACTCCATTTCACGCAGATTAAACATCGAGTTGACTTGACCTATTTTTGGCCTTACAGACCTGTTTTAGGCCTTATTCTGATGTATAAGGTAATTATAGTTAACTAAAGTAAAAAAAACTAAAGTATAGTACTTTGTAAGATAGGAACATGAAATGTTTATGTCTAACACGTATCGGATCGTCCTTATCCATTTAAACGTCCCTACACTTTTTAAGTGAATCGGTCTTATTTATGACATTGACATCCAAGTATTTTGACTTTAACAGTACCATGAAAGTCAAAAGCTCCAGTCATTCATTTTCATTCATTCATTGGCAATGTTTTTAGGAAATGTTTATTTTGAAAGTTTTTCGCGAATTTTCAGGCATTTGTAAATGAAAATGATGTTTTTACATGATGAAAAGTCTCAAAATTTTAAATTAATTTGTAACAAAAGTGGTAGAGTGCTTCCTGAAGCGTCTCTGCTTCGCAACTGTTTGTGTTTATAGTAAGGTTATATAAGGTGTGATTCCTCGCTACCATGGTGCTGAATTCGTTTATAAGCGGGCTCCGTGCAAGCTCGCGAGTCATTTCGATCCATCCTACGATGTCGGAGGACGCCAACGGTTCGCTGGTGGATGAAACTTGCCTATCCGATATGGACGCCTGCTATGAAACTTTTGATAAAGATGGGTATGTTTTTCTGATTATACCTTTACTCCAGCATACTGAAAACTTTAATCCATCCTCATATCCTTGAAAAAACTTCAGCCTTTGCGCACGAATTATTTCCTGCAACAATCTTAAGAGAATAATCAAACTGTAATAAAGTTTATGGTGGGTAAATAAAACTTTTTTAAACAGATTTATATAAATAACTTGGATACTAAAATGATGTCCGTACCGCTTAAAAATTAAATAATATTTCGGTTTTAGTTTAAAGAAGTGATGCATGTTCAAGAATTTGAATCACAAGAATTATCTAGGTGTGAACATATGATTCATATCCACACACTTAAATATTGAGCATGAGTAATCTGATATTCCAAGATATAGCTCTCTTTTTAAATCAAAAATTCTTCATCAGAGATGGAAAGCTGAATCTTGAAGAGTTCCGTCTGATCTGCAAGGCTCTGTTCCGGAATGACAAGGGCCACATCTACCCACTGTCGGAGGACAAGGCACGCCATGTCTTCCAGGTCTTCGATAAAAATGAGGATGGCTTCATAGACAAGGAAGAGTTTACTTTCTGCTGGAACCATTGGATTAAAGTGGTGAGTGACATAATCAAATGGCGTTTTATAAAAACATTAAAGTAGAAGCCCACAAAAATCTTATTACTGGAAGAAAGAGGAAAATTAATTTGTCAAAGTCGCTGAACAATGAAGGATCCGCAATTAACAACTTTTCAGGAAGGCACTTTAAAGTGTGGGAATTATATTTTATGTCTCATTTTGAAAAGGGCTGACCCTATCAACTTGAAATATGGAAATTTTGCTACATCAAAAAAATATATTGAATAGTTTATGATAATAAAATTATGCCATTAAACTTTATGCGATAAAGAATTGGTGTCAAAATTTCTGATTTATGGAAATTATGGAATTTACAATGTCACTGTTGTAATTTACAATGTGACTGTTGTAATATACAATGTGACTGTTGTAATTCACAATGTGACTGTTGGTTTACAATACAATCATCATCATCACCAGATCGTGCGTCCGGTGAGCGCCTTCCTGATAGTGGACGTGCAGAATGACTTCATCACTGGGACCCTCAACATCAGCAAATGCAACGCCCAGCAGGACGGCAGCGAGGTCAGTGACCCCTCAATGAGCCTTTTATCAAAGTTAGACGGCATTGGTGGCGTGGCGGGTCTGAGTCGCCAGAGGAGCAAATTCGATTTACCCACAGGAGAGCTGTTTCTGTAAATATTTCTTTCGGGAGCCGAGGTGGTCATCGGTCACATACCTACACATCTACCTATCATCATCACCTATCATGGTACCACAACACAGACCCGGAAAAAAGTACTTACTTGCAGAACATCTTCCTGCACTCATCCCACTCAATGTGGGGTCGGCACAGCATGATCCTTGGATCATGCTAAGTAAGAGTTTTGGCTCAGGTGTTTTAAGACCGGCCGTCTGCCTGACGTCAACCCTTCTTGGGAATACTTGCTTATTGTATCTCATCATGTTGGAGGGTACTATACCTTAGTCGACTTTTACGACATGCTCGGGGAGAGAAGCAGCTGGACGCATTATATGTTCTTTCTTTACTCCCAGTCCAGCGAAGAAGTAAAAATAAAAAATATATCGTCACTGGAAAGGCAAAATTACGTAAGCGCCAAAATGGCGCCAAATGGGCATATTGATTTATTATCCTAAAATAGGAGTCCAAATACAATAATATGAATTGCTGGACATAGAAAATGAAAAAAGAATGTAATCTTACTTTGATGTCATCAAAATTCGATAATTAGGTAAAAAGTTATGATTAAAAAACGAAAAAAAAGAACTTTAAACGGCTTTTTCTCGATTGGCGCTTACGTAAATTTGCCTTTCCAGTGACGATATTTATAAAAATATATTTTTCCCGTAGCGGGAATTGAAACCGTGCTTCTTACATCTCAGCGGGCACTCGCTCGACATGCTGGTAGTACCATGGTACTCGTAGTTTCTGATAACCATGACATACGAAATCTCTTATAATAAAAACTGGTCAAGCGCGAATCGAATTCGCACACGAAGGGTTCCGTGCTGTCGTACATGTAGTTCTTAATGACTTTTACCCTATATACTTTAGCCACAAAAAATGTTTTTTGTACCTTTTTTTATTATTTGTTATAGCGGCAATATAAATATACACTCTGGGAAAATTTAAACTCTCTACCTATTACGGTTCATGAGATACTGCCAGCTGACAGACACGAACGGACAGCGGAGGCTGTATTAGGGTCCCGTTTGCACTCTTCGGTTACGGAACCCTAACAATAATAATCGCGAAGCCCCGGGCCTTAGATAGTGTTCATTGAAACTTATTCACTTCTTAGGAAAAAGGAATTTTATTCTTCTTTATTCTTCCTCTTTCCTAGGAAATGTCAACATGGACCTAAAAATATCTGCGTCGTACATCATTTGTATTATTTGTCGAAGGCAGTAAGATGGATACGTATTATGCTAATCTGCCTCGCTATTGGGGTAAAACACGAAAACATTAAGGGCAGCTACTGCTAAAGCGGAAACAAACAATACAATATTACTTATCCTACTAATAATATAAATGCGAAAGTTTGTGAGGATGTGTGGATGTGACGATGTATGTTTGTGCCTCAATCACACCGTAACCGCTGAACATATTCGAATGAAACTTGGAATATACATAATACGTGTGCTGGAATAACATATAGGCTACTTTCCATCCGTGTACAACGCGAGCGAAGCCGCGGGCGGCAGCTAGTAATATTATAAATGCGAATGTTTGTGAGGATGTATAGATGTGACGATGTATATTTGTGCCTCAATCACGTCGTAACAGCCGAACGGATTTGAATGAAATTTGAAATAACATACAATGTGTGCTGGAATAACATATAGGCTACTTTTCGTTTGAATACCACGCGAGCGAAGCCGCGGGCGAAAGCTAGTATTACATATAATTTGGCTCAACGGATTAGTATTGCCATTCAGCGTGGCAATGCGGCCAGCGTCTTGGGCACGCATCCACCGTCTGATGAGCTCCAGCTCATGTGATAGCTATAGATAGCTCACCTGGTCCATCAGGTGAGCTATCTATAGATCGTTTGTAACGGTTTTTAGATAGCCCGACTGTTTCTTTTGTATTAAAAAAAACTTTATTTCAGACAACATTAGTAAAGTTAATAGATGTTATAAACTTATCCTCGAATGCTCAAACGCATCTCAAAGTTGAGCACGTTTCAAATGACGATTTTTTAACAGAGGTTCATCAGAAACTGTCAAAAAACCGTGAATTAAGACGTGCTTAACTCTGAGTCGCGTTTGAGTATTCGGGGGTTAATCTACGGTTCATAGAAATATATACCTTAAAACTAACATACATAATGAAAGATACAAGAACTCGGAATTTAAAAACAAACTAGTTTACACGATTGAACTGCGCCGTGCTACGCAATGTCGCGGGGTCTTGTAGGCGCCCGCGGAAGCGCCAGTACAAGACTCCCTTCCAAAACTCCGCATCCATGAAGGTCGATAGTCGAGCAGTCCGCTATTTTGTAAATTACATTTGCATTAGTTGTAAGTTTCCTTCTGTTAATAAATGTTTAACTTATTACATACGTAAGTAATGAAATGAAAATGAAATGTGTTTATTACTGTAACTGTTTATGATTTTGTTTAACTAGGTTGGGACCTTCTTTTAAGTAAAATGTAGGCGAATATTACGTTTCATCATCATCACAGTCTGTCTTTGCCCAATGCTGGGCTGGTCTCCCTTTGCTCGTGCCATCCAACATGGTCCTGAATATTATATTTAAAAGTACATCATTATTAGTTTATTACACCTGTATATGCGAAGTTTTATTCAAATACGTTTTCAGGGGTCCGTACTCGAAGGGTGCCAACGGGGCCCTATTACTAAGCCTCCGCTGTCCGTCCGTCCGTCCGTCCCTCCGTCTGTCAGCGGGCTGTATCTCATGAACCACATGTGGAGAGTTGAAATTTACACAGTGTGTATTTCTATTGCCGCTATAACAACAAATAATGAAAATAAAATGAGAACGTATCCCACACAAGAAACATTTATGTATTTATTTATTTATTTATTTTAATGTTTTCCGCCGTTACGGCGTGATTGAGCCACGAACATACAATAGAAAGATAAACACCTCATAAACTTTCGCAATTATAACATTAGTGTAAACTACCCTAAAATAAAAATAAAAATTATTGCTTTCTTGCAGGACTATCAGTTTAAAATAATAATACGTTGGTCTTATAAGGCTTTTTCGCACGCAATTCCTTTTAGTGGTAAAATTATTTTCCATTGGTTTAATCATCGAATCTAGACATCGCCCTGGCTAATCTTAAATATCCAAGATAACGTTTTTTTATCGAATGAAAACCCCACCATATTAAAGCGAGAGTACCTAGTGTTGGTTCAGTGGTAGTGGGGCCTTAGTAACCCGGGTTCGAATCCAGTCGTGCATCAATGGATTTTTCTGTTTGAAAAATGTATATGCGCCATATACCAGTCAGTACAGAATTAATCAACATAAACTTAAATTGCCTACTTTAGCAACTTCGACGTAACATGGCCAAAGTTTGTCCAAACTTCTGATAAAGTATCTATTTACAGTAGTACCACAAATACTGTGCGCTTTGGCAAACTTCGTGCTTTGTATGAAAACCGAATTTGTCCGAATATGCAACTAATAAGTCAAGTGAACCAAACCTTTGAAAACAAATAAGTATCTACATAATTATTGTTATATCTCTATATTACATTATCATCAGCGTTTAGTCTACACTAATATTATAAAGAGGAAATATTTTTTTGTTTGTAACGAATAGGCTCCAAAACTACTGAACCGATTAAAAAAATTCTTTCACCAGTAGATAGCTACATTATTACGGAATAACATAGGTTTTAATTT
The DNA here is from genome assembly GCA_949320045.1 of Scotopteryx bipunctaria. NCBI lineage: Eukaryota > Metazoa > Arthropoda > Insecta > Lepidoptera > Geometridae > Scotopteryx > Scotopteryx bipunctaria. The sequence continues at coordinate 840,340 of OX439459.1, read as the reverse complement.
ATCTGCAAAAAATTTAGAGATCCTTACTAAAACTCCAATAATGTAACCGGAGCCGGAGGTGTAAAAAAAATTCCTAAAAAATCTAAATTTGTTAAATAACAAGCGAAGCCGGGGCGGGCTGCTAGTTCGTATATATAGCTAGACAAAAATTGCTGAAGCGCACAATATTTGTGGTATTACTGTATTTTCAAACGGTGAAGGAAAGCACCTTGAGGCATGTCGTAGAACCTAAAAAGTTTGAAAACATGCGTCAAGACACAAAGGGGGCCTTTTTACACAGTTTAATCCTTTCACCACACTGGTTACGAACAGGGTCACGAGTAGCAAGATACGTAAGTGGTATCATTATCAAACTGTAGTTCAATCCACGTATGTTACCATACAATCGATCAAACATGATACGCGCATACAGTCGCCAGGGCAAGTCGCACCGCACTTATTGGGAGGAGGGAAGGGCGAGAATGCAGTGTACTGGCGATTGCGCTGACTGTACACTACGTCATTTCACGGCTGTTTGGCACAAAAGGTTACAATGTACTTTTATACTGAGTGCAAATAAACAGATCTAGATTTTTAACTTATTTTTCATCACTTCTTTAGAAGTCCATTCCGTCTTCCCAATATACTTCCAGGACGAACGATTTTCTGGTGCCTCCATCCACTCATCCATCCGCACACCTTCACAATGTCATCGGTCCATCGGGTGGGGGGCCGTCCTACGACTTCTGTTTTCATAGTTGTATTTAATGTAGCGAGCGGAATTTCCCTGACACAAAACACCAAGACTCCTGATAAAAACTAGGGTTGGCAGTCACCCTCTTAAATTTTTCTTTATCTTGAGTTGTTCCACCTTCTTGATACGCATCCATTGTCTGATACTGCGGAGCCATGAAGTTTATCTTCTTCGTACAGCTCTAAGACCCATCAAAATAGTATCCTCTCCAACATGATATGGGCGATGGGCTGATCACCTGTCACCATGGTTCACTTCATCTTAGGACTTTTATTTTATATATAATCAGGTGTGGCTGCAAGTTTTCCTATGACTACTTGTGGCTCTGCCCACCCCAATAAGAATACAGGCGTGATATTATACTTACTTATTGTTGTTGGCCACGGATCGTATGTTCGACGTGAGTTTAAACGCTATTAGTCTTGGGTGCTCATGGTAGGTGGTGGGACACCCTGTATGTGTGACACAGCATTTTTGCGTTCACAGGACAATTGCTTTTTAAAACGATTGGATTCGGGTCGTGGCACGAATTAGAACATGTTTTTGTTCATCGGCCTATTTATATTGTGACCTTCTCAATTTTGTAGCATCATACTTACATTATTTCTGTTGTTGAAAGTTAATTCAATTATTCTACCTGTCTAGCTGTATTCAGTAATGTGATTAAGTAATACATACCTACAGGCCCCTATTCATATAGCATTTGTTCAGAATTAGCAGCGATTTCTAGTGATAGGTATATTAATGTTACAAGGAAAAACTTAGTTGCAATCTCAGACCAAATAAAAAAAGACGCCGCGCCGCGAACAACAAAAGTGAAGCCACAAAAACCGTGCACTACACGCACTAAAACCATGATCATCGCTCGCGAGTCGTCGTGTAGTAAACTTAAAATTTTAAATAGAATTATGCCCTCCTGTGTAGTGTTGTAAAAACAGCAGCAAATCACATAAAAAGTCTCACGCAATCACTTTTCACTTGTTTTGAACTACTTCAAATAACATCGTTTCTTTATTATTATACTATGAATATACGTTACTTGAAACACAAAACCACAAAACACACACACACATAGATAAAAAGGTGGCTTCACATATGTTGTTCGCGGCGAGGCATCTTTTCTTTTTATTTCGTCTGAGGTTGCAGTAAAAAACATTGCAATAAGACAAGTAAATTATGGTGTGTTGAATGGTTATGAGCTTATTTGTTATCGACGGGATTGTCCCTGTCTCATTGTGTTGATGTTTTTGTTTATTTATTCACACAATCCTACTAATATTATAAATGCGAAAGTTTGTGTGGATGTGTGGATGTGACGATGTATCTTTGTGCCTCACGCCGTAACGGCTGAACGGATTTGAATGAAACTTGGAATATACATAATACATGTACTGGATTAACATATAGGCTATTTTTATCCGGGTACCACGCGAGCGAAGCCGCGGGTTCAAGCTAGTAATATCATAATTCATTTATTTCACACATGACCGATCATCACAGTTACCAATAGGCTACTCTTCGTTCGACATGCGAGTAAAGCCATTAGCAATTTAATAATTTGATTCGTTCTAGGTCAAAAAATAATAAAGGCTATGAAAACTGCAGTTTGAAGTTCCGATATAACATTAAATGTTCAAGTTCCTAGCCGAACATTACTCAGTACCTTTTTGTATTGCCACAGGGTTGCATGCTCCGCTGAAAAGTTGAACCGTAACTCTACTTTCATAGTCGAAGTTGAAAGTTTTCACTTCACGCGAATCTGCACTTTTTTAGGGTCCAGCACCTCCAAAAGTAAAAACTGAACCCTTATAAGATGACTTTGTTATACGTCAGTCTGTTTAGATGGAGGTTGATTGATCAAAAGGGTTGGAGACTGACGGAATTCAGTCTGACCGTGTCAAATTTTATCTCCGGAACGGCCGGTACGATTCTGTAACGGTACGATTGAACGGACTTGGTATAATCTCACCGGTCGAAGTATTATGTCACTATTTTAACGTTTGTAAAATAACTGATGAGTATTCCGCTGACCTAGAGTCATGACATTTGGCTAAAAGCGAGGTCTTACAACATAAATAAAGTAAACAATCGAAAAATAGATAATTTGTAGTTACAGTACATAAAAAATGCGATGGCAAACTTATAACTATACAAACCAACAAAATTAAATTTGTACGGAACCCTCAAAGCGCGGGTCCTACTTGCACTTGTCTTGTTTTTTTATACCTATTGCTGAACTGAAAATAACTTTGAATGTACGAAAGTTTTGCAACAATTAATCAACGTAAACTTAAATTGCCTACTTCAGCAACTTCGACGTAACATGGCCGAAGTTTGTCTAAACTTCTGATAAAGTATCTATTTACAGTAGTACCACAAATATTGTGCTCCTCGGTAAACTTCGAGCTGTATTAAAACCGAATTTGTCCGAATATGCGACTAATAGCCAACTAACTTATAACTGAACCAACACTTTAAAAAATTAAAATTTTGTTCATTTAAAAATTTAAAATATCAACTGTGATTATGTAAGTGTAAATAAAAACCTGTCATGTGAGAGTCGAAATCGCACACAAAGGGTTCCGTGCCATCGTACATTAAAAAATATATCTTGTATGGGAGCCCTTTTACTTATTTTTATTGCGAAAATTTCAAAAATATTTTTACTGCGAAAATTTCAACTCTCTACCTGTTACAGTTCATGACAAACGGACAGACGAAGATAGCGGAGGCTCAGTAATAGGATCCCGTTGACACCCTTCGGGTACGGAACCCTAAAAAGTTCCTAACGTGTAAGTCGTAAACAACCTGCGCTGGTCTTCCATTAAATTAGAACCGTGTGGGCGTAGAATCCAAAGGTTAGCTGGTACTAATGGCCTGGGTTTTTTTGATAGCTGGTACTATGGTGCTTGCATGATGTTAATTCTGCATTGGAGGTTGATGGTGGCTGTCACGATGCTCGAATTGCATTCAGTTCCGACTTGGGCCTCCGCCAACTTTGTTATCGATTGTGGTGAAATAGGCAAAATTACAAGGTGTAGATATTAGACTAGCCTAATGTAGCCTTCGATTCATCCTACTAATACAACGGCACCCTATGATTAAGAGAGCACTGGTGGTCTAGTTGGTAGTGACCCCGCCTTCCGATCCTAAGATCGTGAGTTCAAATCAGGTCGTTGTATCAATGGATTTTTATGTGCGAAAAACTTATGTGCGCTATACCAGTACTCTCAAACGGTGAAGGAAAACATCGTGATGAAACCCGCGGCCTAGTCAGCTCCACACGTATTGACCATGTCTTTCCTGTAGACAAGGCCGACTGAGCTGAGAGGATGGAATAGGTGCTGGGCAAGCCTACTCCATCTTAATTCGTCCCGGGCACTACAGCGTCCCGTTTGTGAAGGTAAAAGTTGCCACTTGACGCTGTATAAATCATCTAGGTACTATAGATGGTAAAAGGCTATGACTAAGCCTTCGTTATCCGTGCGTCCGTATGTCAGCGGGCTGTCTCATGAACCGTATTAGGTGCAGTTGACATTTTCAGTGTGTATTTCTATTGCCGCTATAACAACAAATAATAAACTACAAAACAGATTTTGATTAAATTTGGCAAGCATATAGATTGCATTTTGGAGAAGGACATAGGCTACTTTTTTCCAAAAATAGTTATGGAGTACTGCTTCTCTCCCCGAGCATGATGGACCACCTATATGGGCGATGGGCTGGTCATCTGTCACCATGGTTCACCATATCCATCTTAGGACTAAATCAGAAGTGGCTGCAAGTTTTCTTTTGTTTACTTGTGGCTCTACCCACCCCATTTGGGATACAGGCGTGATAATATGTATGTGTGTATGTACTTATAGAGTGGGTGATAGTCTGATGAAAGTTTATATGGGGAACCGAAATAACAAAAGTTAAGCATCTTATAATTTATGCACGCCTAGTACTTTCCTGCATTTTCTACTCTATTTCTACCGCACAAGTAGGTCGGCTCGAATCAACCCCAAAAAACCGCAAGATCAGCCCAAATAAGTTCAGAATTTCGATTAAAAGTCCAAACAAAGTTCCGAATAGCCATCAAACTGCAAACCGCACGGAACGCGCGGCGCGATTGAAACGAGCTGTCAAAATCAACAGTTTCGCGATATTGGCGTATCCGACACAGCTGCGGTGAAACACCTTGTTTACTAAAATGTTTAGTAATGCTTAGTTTGGGGTTAGATGGCACTGTGTGAAATGCCCACAAATATTTATTATTTATAATTAGAAATTCTAATTTGTAAAACAGCCAAATCGATTATCATTGGCGGACATATCGTGTGACAGCCAAGTTGAGAACCCCTATAGATTGAAGTTGTAATAAAATAAAGCTTTCACTCGTATGGCCTCAGCTCCGGTCTTTACCAAATTGGAATCTAGTTTTGACAATCAAGACCATATTCTCTTTATTGACCTCCTTTCCTCGAAACTACAACTTTTAAGGTCAGGTACAGGTGTATCTAATACCGAGGTATCTAATTACATTAGTAGGTACATTACAACCAATAAGTAGTCTTGATGTAGATGTGTGTGACTATCAATTCAATTTCAATTTCAAAAATTCTTTAATGTGATAAATAACTTATATACTAGTACATTTCCAGTGTAGATTATGACCTAGGATGTACAACTCTCGCTGTTAGGAACGATTTTTAAGCTAGGGCGCTTCGATGTGTGTGACTATCAAAGTTACATATTAAGGGGCCGTATGACACAAAAATGAGGCTATATCCCAGCACTGAGTTTTTAGAGACAATATTCTGATTATCCTTGGGAATACTTGCTTCTCCCTTGAGCATGTCGTAAAAGTCGACTAAGGGATAGTATCCTCTCCAACATGATGAGATACAATAAGCAAGTATTCCCAAGGAGGGTTGACGTTAGGCAGGCGGCCGGTCATAAAACACCTTAGCCAAAACTCTTACAGCATGATCCAAGGTTCATGCTGTGCTGACCCCACATAGAGTGGGATAAGGGCAGGAAGATGATGACTCTACATTTTTGTTTGCGAATTGCACCGGTTATTAACACAGGGCCGTGTTAAAGTTGAGGTTTTTCACACCTATTGCAATGAGGGCGGGGCGCCAGGCACGGGCGTCGCTATCCGCGATTAGGCTCAGACATTACTTTTTCTATCTCAATTGTTGGTTTCAAAGCGTGGCCTATCAGCACCCGCTTATACTGGTTATTGTTATTTCTAGGTCAGGCAGGCGTTACTAGTTTGCATTGCTTGCGGCTTCGCACGCTTTGTAAATGAGGGTAGGCAAATAAATATCTTGAACCAGATAGATGAAGAACCAGTGTTGCCAACGCTAAAAATGGCCTATTATAACAAAAAATCCTAATTGTTCCTGTTACTTTAAAAAAATCCTGCGATTAATGCAGAGCGGATTATATCTACTCATATAGTGTCGAATTAGTATAATTTAACTATTTTACCAGTAATCTCAAACGGTGAAGGGAAACATCGTAACGAAAGCGTTGTAGAAAGAAATATTTATTTATGAAAAAACATGACTGTGTCAAAGGCACGAAAGGATCCTCTTTGAGGCGCACTTAAAATCCTTTTACATTTACAAAAGCTTTGCTTTTACATTACACAAGCTTTGCTTTTGCTTTTACAGAAGCTTTGCTTTTTACCTAGACAAAAGCTTTCTTATTTTGTCGAGCGACGATCCTATTGTAGACCTGAAGAAAAAACCATAAAATACATAGGTGACTTTTGGATTTTTATGATTATTTTTCCAAACCTTTCTGGTAACAGTGAACTTACTTTACGACATGGCACAGACAAATTGAGTACCTACTGAGTTATCCTGAGTGCTCCATAAACCTTTTCGATTTACTTTTAATTTTATGCCGATACTAAACTCAAGTCTGGGCTATATCTGTCTATCGAGTAACAATGGGCCATTAAATTACCTTAGTAGGTATAATATTATGAAAACAGCTACGTAGGTAAATGCGATTAAATCAGCGTATAAACTGAATCTTACTAATATTATAAATCTGCAAGTTTGTGCTTCAATCACGGCGCAACACCTGAACGGATATTAATATTTGAAATTAAATAAAACATGTGTGTTTAAATAGCTAGGCTACTTCATAACTGGGTGCAACATGAGCAAAGCCGGGATCAGAAGATAGTGTTATAGAAATTGCTTGTAGCGTAACTTGCTATCAAACAATTTTTTTTTCAAATACGCAACATGTCTTGCGATAATTTTGTGTTGAAAGCAGCTACTTCTGATTCAAAATCCAAAGATAGATATGGTGAACCATGGTGGCAGGTGATCAGCCTATCGCCCATATAGATGGTCCATCATGTTGGAGAGGATACTATCCCTTAGACGACTATTTAATTTAATTATTACTGACGATGATAATCCGGGGTAGTAAGCTGCTCACTTGGGTCCTTGATGGCATTCGACAATCCAAATCGATCGTTATTTCTATTATCAAACAGCATTGTGACAGTCGGTTTGAACTTCTATATGACTATTGGCTGTGATCAATGATTGGAAAACTATTTCCTGTACACAATATACTGAGTATGCAATCGAACGCGTTGTTATTAGAATCAAACTTGAATCTTCATTATTCAAGTTTAATTTTACACAAGGACACCTAAAATTATACATAGTTCCTATTACTAAGCTTCAACTGTCCGTCCGCCCGTCTGTCTGTCAGTGGACTGTATCTCATGAACGGTAATAGGTAGAGAGTTGAAACTTCAGAGTGTGTATTTCTATTGCCGCTATAACAACAAATAATAGAAATCAAATAAAAAGGGGGCGCCATATAAGAAAAAAAATTAACATTCGTAATCGATCATCGAATCTGCCTATTGAAAGAGTACATAGCGTCGGCGTATAGTGAAAACCTCGTAGGTTGGTTCATAGTAATCTATTCTGGAAGTAGAAAAAAGTCTGGTGTACAATTTTGTTAGGTTTCATACAGATGAGCAATTAAAAGAAAATGGTATAAAAATCTATGAGGTTTTCACTAACGCCGATAGGGTGAAAGTCATATTAAAATGCACATGTACGATGATACTTCTTTGCTGGACTGGGAGTAAAGAAAAAACATAGAATGCGTCCAGCTGCGAATGCGTCCAGCTGCTTCTCTCCCCGAGTATGTCGTTAAAGTCGACTAAGGGATAGTATCCTTCAACATGATGAGATACAATAAGCAAGTATTCCCAAGGAGGGTTGACGTCAGGCAGGCGGCCGGTCATAAAACACCTTAGCCAAAACTCACACAGCCATACAGTGGCATAGGGGCAGGAAGATGATGATGTACGATGGTAATCTTCGTGCGCTAATCCGACTTGACCGGGTTTTTATTTCTCTCTATTGTGATCATTTGCTTCTGTCATCGGTTCCAGGTGGTGGAGCCCATCAACCGGCTGCTGGAGACGATCCCGTTCGACTGCGTGTTCTACTCGCTCGACTGGCACCCCCCGGACCACGTGTCCTTCATAGACAACGTGCACATGCGGGAGCTGCATCCTTCTAGCCCGGTGAGTGACTGATTGCTCATACTGATGTGCTACATGACGTCCTCGTTGGCGTGGCGGGCGGGTGCTCGGCTGAGACGCAAGAGGCGCGCGTACGATTCCCGCTGCGGGAGATATGTTTGGATGTTCTGCAAATATTTCTATGATAAGTATGTATTTATAAAAAAAAAGTATATGAGTATTATTATCAGCCATTTGGTTCCCATAGTACAAGCTTTGCTTAGTTTGGGGCTAGATGGCGCTGTGTGAAATGTGCTCAAACATTTATTTATTTATAAAGACTCCAAAAGGTCATAGGCCCTTTGTCCCGTTTCGAGGGAACAAAGGGCACGGATCAATGAATTAAAATGAATACATTTCCAGTGGAAAAATCAAAAATACAAGCAATGGACTTGACCTCGATATTATTGTGCGGTAAGAGCCGACGCACGCGACGTACTCGTAAAATCTCGCTTGCAACGTGAAATGCTCCTTTTGATAGCTCCAGCTACTTGCACTACATAGAATTACAAGATAGTAACTTGCCGTTACATGATACCGATGTCTAATAAAAGTGGTAGGTAAAGATATATGTACATACATACATAAAATCACGCCTGTTTCCCATAGGGGTAGGCAGAGATCACGGATCGCCATTTGCTACGATCCTGACATACTTCTTTTGCTTCCTTCACTCTCATTACATTCCTCATGCATGCTCGTCGGTTTAGGGTACTCTATAGATAAATGTAAAACTAGTTATTAAATAAAGTCTTTGAAATTGAAATTGAACTTGCCGTAATGATATTGTATTGTAATTTTTTTGACGATCTCGCTTGGTGGCGCTCGGTCCGACTGAGACGCGAGATGTACAGAGAAGGAAATGTTTGTTCCGCAAAGAAATGAGTCGGAATAGTCTGAGTGTTGTGGTACCATGGCACTCGCAGTTTCGGATCCAAGACTCAAGGAATCCTAGTGTGGAGTAGAAATACTTTTAGGCGTTTTTTATGTATTTTTTAGTGATAAAATTAATAAGGTTTTATTATATTTCTCCAGTTTATTACAATTGTATTTAGTAGTGTCAACGCCATAGGTTCATTCATAAATGCTTAACACAATCGGGTTTTTCGACCTTACAGAGGGTTATATATACGCCAAGAATCCATAGTCTGACAAATGGTCACAACTACTGTGAATCATTGTAGGTAAATAAGCTTAAAAAACAAATAAAAGTAATTTAAGAGTACGTAAAACATATTCAAAATATATTGATGTTCAAGTTACTCTCACAAGCTAGCAATTTTCAGCTTTATCCATGTGATATAATCAGTTTACGATACCACCGTGATTCAGACATTGATCGGCCTATCACAATATTACGATTGCTTTCAAGTAACTAAGGAAGTGTGAACGGGCCATATTGTTGTATGGATATCAAGTTGCGAATATCGAATTGTCGCGTGTAGAGACAATCTGTCAATCTGTGACTCGCCTAAGGGCTGGGTTGTACCTACGTAGGTAACAAGAAGGGTGGTATTCCTTTGTGATTGATTATGCTTATGGCATAACATAATCTGAAAACGGATAAATTATAATAATAATAATATTTGTGGACATTTCACACAGCGCTATCTAGCCCCAAACTAAGCAAAGCTTGTACTATGCCAGTCAAATATCGCTTCTAACGATAAGGCCGCCAATTGTGGATACCAGAAGTATTATTTAAACTTTTGTAATTTTTATGTTTTTTTGTTGTTATATTGGTATACACAATAAAGTATTATCTTACTATGGGAACCAGATGGCTGATAGAATACTTATATACTGCTTTTTTTTTGTAAATACATACTTATAATACATAGTATTGAAACACCCAGACCCGGAAGAAATATTTGCAGAACATGCAAACATTTCTCCCGCAGCGGGAATCGAACCCGCGTCTCTTGCGTCTCAGTCGAGCACTCGCCCGCCAAGCCACCGAGGTTGTTGTTGATTGTAAAGAGTTGAAACAGGAATGAAGGTATATTATTTTGATTTTTATACATCAATAACTTCAACAAGTTTCTCATAAACATACAATATTATCACACCCGTATCGCTAATGAGGTGGGCAGAGCCACAAGAAAACATAAGAAAACTTGCAGCCACTTCTGATTTAAAGTCTTAAGATGGGTCTTATAAACAGCATAAAATAATATTAAAAAACCGATAAAGAGCTAGTACCAAGATAAAAAGTAGCCTATATGTTATTCCAGCACACATACTATGTATATTCCAAGTTTCATTCAAATCTGTTCAGTCGTTACGGCGTGATTGAGGCACAAACATACAAACACCCTCAAACTTTCACACTCTTACTAATATTATAAACGCTTAAGTTTATATGTATTGATGTATGGATGTTTGTTATTCTTTCACCAAAAACTACTGAACGAGTTTGAATGAAACTTGGAATATACATAGTACATCTGCTGGATTGACATATAGGCTATTCTTAATCCGGGTACCACGCGAGCGAAGCCGCGAGCGGCAGCTAATTTGTAATATTGACTTAAAGTCAACGTGACATCTGGTTCTCGTCAATTTTGGAGTGTGGGTGTGCAGGTGTCGGCGGACAAGGCGCAGGCCTACGACACGGTGGTGTTCGCGGGCCCCCCGCCCATGAAGCAGCGCCTGTGGCCCCGCCACTGCGTGCAGGACACCTGGGGCGCCGAGCTGCACGCGCACCTGAAGGTACCCCCCCACCCCCCACCCCCCACATCATACATCACACTCTCTACATCATAGAACTAGGTGGTCCAGTCGTAGTGACCCCGCTTTCCGACCGAGGTCGGAAGTTCAAATCCGATCGTGCACTTTGATGAAAACTTTTGATTGAATTGCATTGAGGCACAAACATCCAAACATCCTCACAAACTTTCGCATTTATAATATTAATAATATTATAATATAATATAATAATATAATATTTAATATTATAATATAATATAATATAATATAATATATATATTATTATAATTATTATATTATTATTATTATATTATATTATATTATTATAATATTATAAAGTTGAAAAGTCTTAGTTTGCTTGAAATTACCGGCGTAAAGCTCAAAACGCAACGATAGCGCGTGCTAACTTTACCTGTGCTGCCATCTAGCGCGAAAGTTTGTAACGATGTTTGGATGTTTGGATGTTTGTGCCTCAATCACGCCTAAACAGCTGAACGGATCTGAACGAAACTTGGAGTATACATAGTACATGTACTGGATTAACATATAGGCTATTTTTTATCCGGGTACCACGCGAGCGAAGCCGTGGGCGGCAGCTAGTTTATAATATAAGTAAGATTTACAAAATTGAGTTATATATAATGATTCCAGATAGTGGAAGGTGCGATCAAGGTGTACAAAGGCACGAACCCCGAGGTGGACTCTTACTCCGTATTCTGGGACAACAAGAAGCTGACGGACACTAGTCTCAGCACGCAGCTGCGCATGCGCCACGCCACCGACATCTACATCTGCGGGCTGGCGTACGACGTGTGTGTGGGTGAGTGACGTGTGTGTGTGTGTGTGCGCCATGTTTGAGTGAGTGACGTGTGTGCGTGTGTGTGAGTGACATGTGTTTGTTTGTGTGAGATACACGTGTGTGTTTAATAGAGTGTGTGTAGGTTGGTGGCGAGTGTGAGTGACCGGCCAGTGTCGTGGGTGGCTGACCAGTGTGTGGGAGTGACGATATGTCCGGTGTGTATAAGTGAGTGACGATCAGTGACCTCAATTCAAATTCTTTAGCAGCACTGGTAGTTTTGTGGTAGTACCTACCGCTAATATTTTGAGACTGCATTGCGTGTTTTTAAACGAATATAACTTGGTATCAGGAGCAACAATAGCGGACGCGCTGGCCATCGGCTACCGCGCCATCCTGATCGAAGACGCGTCGCGCGGCGTCGACCTCGCCGACATCGAGGCCACCAAGCGCACCATCCTCAACAACAATGGAGTCATCATCAATTCAGACCAGGTACTAACACCCACTCAGACCAGGTACTAACACCCACTCAGGCCAGGTACTAACACCCACTCAGACCAGGTACTAACACCCACTCAGACCAGGTACTAACACCCACACAGACCAGGTGCCAACATCCACTCAAACCGGGTACTGCAGTTCACCAGCTCATTTTCTACGCTGAGCTGGAGCTGAACCACAGCTCAAACAGCTCAGAATTTACTCCAAAGTATCGATCAAATTCACTTAATCTACTTCAGTTCACAAATACATCAATATACTTCGCATACGTCAAATTAATCGACAGATAAAACAAGTTGTTTTCTGTTTTGAAGTTTTGAAGAGAAGTAAAATTGATCCTATTGTTTGATTGATAAAGTTGAAAATTATTAGGACAGTTGTCAGACTTGTCAGCCAATAACATATTAGTTCAAAATTTTTGATAATTCTTATATAGACCCTAATCTTCGGACCGCGCCTAGACGCATAGACGTGTCTAGGCGCGTAGGATGTTTACATCCTCAATTTTATTGCACTCACAATTACAAGCTACTTGTGTGCAGGTGGCGGCCATGGTGGAGGGTCGCGACCGCCGCCCGGAGCTGGGCTACAAGCTGGCCATGGAGCTCAAGAACGCGCTCGACGACAACTAGACCACGCAGTTTGCACCATACCCATGGACAAATACGTCTTACACCATGACCCATCAAACAAACGTTTCATTTGTACTGATAGAAGACTAATGATGATAATTAATTTGACGACCTCTGCGACTGAGACGCAAAAAAACTATATGTATAATTATTGTATGAGCCATCTGGTTCCCATAGTACAAGCTTTGCTTAGTTTGGGGCTAGATGGCGCTGTGTGGAATTCCACCAATATGTATTTATTAATGTCGTTCAGATGTGATTATTTGGTGCAAAATGAACCTACTAATTGAAGTATTTTAAAAAATAGGCAACATTAGAAAAGTTATAGATGTTATAAACTTAATCTACGACCCATAGAAATATATACCTTTAAAACTAACTAACATACATATGAAAAATACAAGAAATAAGAACTAAAAACAATTTTGGAGCATGGTGTACAGACTGCTTACAAGACAAGTCATAAATGGATTTTCTTTAAGTATTACTATACTTAGCACCCCTTAAACTCAATTTACTTTATTCAATAGGACCGGTAAGGATCATTTTAAATCGTCTTAAATCTACGTTGAATTTACGCCTGTTCGTAACGCTACCAAGCGTGGAAGATACAGGCAGGAAACCACGCTTGGCATTTTTTCTGAAAATTATCCCTTACAATCTTGTTTATAAAACGAGTTGGAGCATTATTCAGTAGTAATAAGAAATAAAAATCCTTATAGATGTTTTGAAACTTTAATTTGTACCTAACGGCATCTAGTGAATTGTAAACGAAGTAAAGTTAGTCCATTTATTATTTAAAATTCTAGTATTTCTCTGCATTTAGAACTAGAAATAAAATAAAAGAATTGACCTACTTAATACATGTCATGTAGGATAGACTAGTGTACATTCCCACTGTTGGGACTGAGTCCCACTTTAAAAGGGTACTTAATGTAGGTTTAGGGTAGTTTTAAGCTTGACATGCAACTCTATTTTTGTTCCTATACTATACATTGTGTTTTTAGGAAAAGTGTTAATACCTTTCATTTTTATTGAACACCTGTGTAGTTCACGCTTTGTTTTTGTTTAGAGAACTTTTATTTGAAATGTGCTTTGCCTTAGTAGTTAGTTACTTTAAAATTGGTTGTATATTTTGGTCTTTATGTAGGTAGAACCTACTTACTTTATTATTTATTGATGAACTTAGTACAAAAAGAACAATTAAGAATATTTAGTTTACTTTTACCCAGTGGATCTGAGTTACTTAATAAAATATTTATTTCCATGACATGTCACGCGTTTTTAAGTTAAGTTATGCAAATTGACATTAGTGATAGTTAAATATAAGCTTGTCCAGTAAATTATTCATAAATAATATTATAGATGCGTAACTCTGTATGTCTGCAACGCAGGACATAGGCTATCATTAGTCTCGAAAAATCAGACGAAGTCGCGGACGACAGCTAGTACCTGATAAATAAAGTATGGACAATAATTTGTTAGCTTTGGCAAATTCACTGAAAACTGTTATATGTAGAAAGTGATAAAAAATTATCTAACTTACTACACAAGTTCAACCAAAAAAGTGCCTGTTTCTGCCAGTTATAAATATACGTACTAAGTATGTATGTAACTTATATCATTAGTCATTTAGCACACTTGAAAGCACTAGATCTAGACATTCCTATTAATTTTAAGTATTTATTGCCTTTTAGGCATTTTACAAGTACCTACCAATCAATATGATGTAAGAAAATTTAAATTATTGTCAGTCAATAAATGCAAATACTTGTTTACCTACTTGGCAATGCCTCTGTGTGAGAAATTATCTCGAATGTGACTATAATAATTATTGATTTTACCACATTACATTTAGTATTTTGCATTTTAGATGTGATAGCTTCTGGTTCCTCTATGATACGCACATATTTATTAAATCTTTTAAAATGCAATTTACTTTTATTTTTACCCGAAGATGGAAGAGGCTAGCACAGGGTACCTATCAGTTCTTGAAAATCACCGACAAATAGTCACCAAAATGGTCCATTGTCATGGTTTTTTAGGGTTCCAACGGGACCCTATTACTACGGGACTTTTTAGGGTTAGATATTAGGTTACTTCTCTGCTGGACTGGGAGCTGAAAAAGCCTAGAATGCGTCCAGTCCAGCTGCTTCTCTCCCCGAGCATGTCATAAAAGTCTACTAAGGGATAGACCTCTCCAACATGATGGACTTTCTATATGGGCGATGGGCTATTACCTACACATTAAGGGTTAATCCTAATTTCAGCTTGCAAGGAAAATAATAGTCAAATGTTTATTCACAACCTTTATTTATGTGCAGAAAAAATATGCATTGAATATGAAAATAATGAATTGAGCAACTATTCGAAAAAACTAAAATTATAGCTGTTACCTTAGCTTCAGACCTCTGGGGCCCTATTCACGATGACCAAACAAAACGAGACGCGGGAAAACGTGTGGAATTACCGTGTTATCGTATTCTGCATGACAATGTGACATTGTCAGATTTCATAAACGAGCTCAGTAAACGAGAGTAGGCGCGAGACGGACGAGGCTCGTTTTGAATTGTCAAAATTACATACTTCAATATTGCGTGTTTTGCTAAAACTAGGTTGTGTTTTTACTAATTATGTAAATAAATTAGTCTTCTTTAAACTATTTAATAGCAGAATAGATTATTTGTACAATAAATAATATAATCTAGGTACCATTGAATAATATCCCTAATAAATGATGTGGTAAATAAGTGAAATAACCTAACCCTAGTGTACAGAATAATTATTACTCCCGGAGCCCTAGTGCACAAAAGGAGCTTTTGAGGCGCATTTTGAATCTTTTCACCACGCAGGGTTCGAAAGAACTAGGGGCTAGTAGTAGTTGTAGTAGGTACTAACCTAACCTAACTAATAGCTCTTTTATTGTGAATGCAAAAGTTTGTGAAGATGTGACGATGCTTGTGACTCATAATTTAATTCTAAATGGCTGCACGGATTGAGTGAAACTTGGGATATGCATAGTATGTGTGCTGGAATAAGATTAGGCTACTTTTTATCCTGGCAATAGGCGAGCGAAGCCGCAGGCGGCAGGTAGTACTTAATAAGTTAAAGAAAAGTGAGCATTTTTGTGTTTTATGGTTTTAATGCATTTATTTAACATAATATAACTGTCATGAGCTGCCCCTCCTAAGGTAGCACATGAGTAGGTATGCCTTTAAGCCTCTGTTGCAAATCTGAAACGAGGCAGAAATCATTGTTATTGTTTTTATAGATAGGTACATACTTTCATGTTTTTGGAAATAAAGATTACATTCTACTAATATAATGAAAGTGAACGTTTTTTCAAAGAATCTAATAAAGTTAATTTATTTTAGTTCGCTGATGCTCTCACAAATACTATTATGTAATACCTACTAAAATAAATAGTTGATTAAAATATTACCCTTGTTTGATTTAATTCCTCTCTTGTTCGGAGGTAGGAAATTTGATGTAGGTTGGCATCATTAAAGGCATTCACCGCTTACTCTATGCAGAGGCTTACAGGTGCTAACCAAAAGTTTCCCACTGGCTTTTGATAGCTACTGGTGATCAGGAAATTGAGGGTTGTAAGTATCTGGAAAAATACAGTAAATATAGTAGGTTTCAGTCTAACCTAATACCTACCTAACCTAGGTACCATTTTATTATTGTTCAATAAATTAAGTTTATTGACCGCAAGTGGCATTGCGAGCTGAGTGCCTCCGTGCTTCGGAGGGCACGTTAAATTATGGGTCCCGGCTTTTTAGTCGTTAAGCCATGACGGAGGCCGCCTGTCACTAGAGTTGGCCACTAGCTCATACGAACATACATACCATACATAATAGGTATCTATTTACTTACTTATTCATATCAAGTGCTATCAAGAAAAAGCAGGCAATTTGTGGTACAGTACGGTTAACGGATCTAGGCACTCGTGAAGTTAGCCGTTTCGAGCAGTAGACAGTATGAAAAAACTTCACTGCGCATGTCAAACTGCTAACTTCACGAGTGTCAAGATCCGTTGACTGTACTGTACTCGCAGTTTCTGATACCCAAGACATAATCCTAGTGTCCCTCTGTATTGTGGGTCATGTTTGTATGAGAATTTAGAGAGTTCTATATTTAAAAAAATCAACATTTTTTATGACACAATTTTCCCAAATTGAACCATGTAGGCTCAGACCAAATAAAAAGAAAAGACCCCGCGCCGCGAACAACAAAAGTGAAGCCGCCATTTTATCTATGTGTGTGTCGAAGGTTTTAAGGTTGTGTGTTCCAAGTATAAGAAAAACTCCGTACTAATAGTTCAAAGGTATAAAAGAGGTTTATTAAACCATAGATATTAACTTCTCTCTAATTACTTCCTCTAAACACAAGTTATCGGCTCAACGGCCGAACCACTAAAAGCCTCCCGATACGACCTGCTAAGCGCTTTTATAACAATCTTTTGTAAACAACAAGATGGTGGCGATGTCGTATCGGTAGTCGTTCAGTGACTTACATGAAAATCATAAATTGACTTTTACATTAATTTAACTAACATCAAAATCAGGTTATTGATTTACAGAACCTTACAGTACATTTTTTTCCTTAAAGATTAAGTATTATAATTAATTTTAAAATCATATTTCAATACAAAATAAACCAAAATGAATATTTCATCGAACTGAAATCGTCTAAATGCTAACAGTCGGCCATTCTGCCGCGGGGATGTCCCCATCCCCGAATCACCTCGGCCATTCGTCAAGAGGGTATGTCCTCATACCGTCCTTGTTCTATCTGTAAATTTAAATAGCATGATTATGTAACACATAAATACTCAGATAAATGGCCTAAATAAAATAAATAAATCTTAGATTCGTTATTACAAAGTTGAATTTATACAATTTATCAAAATTCCAAAAGCAATAATAATTAGAGGTTCCTATGTTGCTGACAATATCAATCCCTAAACGAAAAGAATGTAGAAATGATAATTAGTAATAATAAATTGTGATAAAGTTCACTTCATTCTTTAATACAGTATTGTGTACTTAATTCATTCACATTATCTGTTACAACTGACCCCACTAGGGGTACTTAAAATTACCACATGCCACACTGAGGGCTTCATTTCTTAGATGTGCCACACTAGGGGGCTAACCTTCATACTGCACCACTCTAGGGGGCTTAACTTCATAGATGCACCACACTGGGGGGCTAACTTCATAGATGCACCACACTGGAGGGCTAACTTCATAGATGCACCACACTGGGGGGCTGTTTAACATAAACAAATAAACCAGATTAGAGTGATATTAGCATTTTCTTCCAGCTAACCCTTGTGTAGCTTGGACAAAAAGTGGAGGCAGTGCATTGTAGAAAAGTTATAAGAAAAAATAATTATTATACATAAATAAAACTCTTCAAAGCACAGCTTCGCGCATGTCCAATATTGTTTAGTGTTTGTTTAGGTAACATTATCAGGTTACTGACCTACCTACATAATACTTTACCGGTCTAGCACCAAATAACCAGAAACATTTAAGCATCATGCTTTTCAGTTTTTAATCTTTATACTGTATCAAATAAATAGACACCTAGGTATCTTTTAAGTACCCACCATCGTAGGTAGGGTAGGTCTATTCGATGTTTGTAATAAAATGTTGACCGAGACATTATAAACAAAATGTATATACATACCACCAAGTATTCACTAATGTACATACCGCCAAGTATTCACCAATGTTCTTACCACTTCTGAATTATAAGAAAAACTCCGTACTAATAGTTCAAAGGTATAAAAGAGGTTTATTAAACCATAGATATTAACTTCTCTCTAATTACTTCCTCTAAACACAAGTTATCGGCTCAACGGCCGAACCACTAAAAGCCTCCCGATACGACCTGCTAAGCGCTTTTATAACAATCTTTTGTAAACAACAAGATGGTGGCGATGTCGTATCGGTAGTCGTTCAGTGACTTACATGAAAATCATAAATTGACTTTTACATTAATTTAACTAACATCAAAATCAGGTTATTGATTTACAGAACCTTACAGTACATTTTTTTCCTTAAAGATTAAGTATTATAATTAATTTTAAAATCATATTTCAATACAAAATAAACCAAAATGAATATTTCATCGAACTGAAATCGTCTAAATGCTAACACAAGTAACCTAAATTCATAGTATAATAATTAAGAAACGATGCTATTTGAAGTACTTATAGTAAGTGAAAAGTGATTCCGTGAGACTTTTTATGTGATTTGCTGCTGTTTTTACAAGTTTTCACTACACAGGAAGGCATAATTCTTTTTTTAAGATTCGTGACGTACTAAGAGCGATGAGCATGGTTTTAGTGTAGGTGTGTGCGTGAGCGTGTATGTTTACTTGCAGGAGCACGGTTTTGTGTGGCTTCACTTTTGTTGTTCGCGGCGCGGCGTCTACTCTTTTTATTTGGTCTGAGCATGTAGGTAAGTAGTTGTGTTTTATAGTAAACAAGTCATACCTGATTAAATCAGCTGGAAGAAGGTGTGGTTGTTCACGAGTTTCCTGAAATAAGATATAATATCTGATGAGTTTCAAATCTAATAAAGTAAACAAACTATATCTCAGTCTTATTAATCATAGGTTTGGAATTGTTTGTTTGCTTCTATTCTAAGGACAAGTCAGTCTTTTTTAAATCTTAATTAGTATGATGGATCACTAGAGTCTCTTCCTCATGAGCTCCTCCTCCTCCTGGCTCATCTGCACAGGCAGCAGCGCGCGGATCTGGCACAATCCCACCTACAACTTCGCACCTCCAACTTAGTCTTACGTATATTCTTGATCTAAATAGGAATGATGGCTCACCAGAGTATCTTCCTCATGAGCTCCTCCTCCTCCTGGCTCATCTGCACACGCAGCGGATCTGGCTCAGCCCCATCCACATCTCCGCTACATCCAGCTTCGTCTTCGCGTTTATCACATAAGTCTTCTCGAGAGCACGGATCAGTTCGCCAACAGCGTCGTACTGACGGACTAGGAGACTGGAAGGAAGAAATATATTATTATTATCATTAGGAGTCTGTAATATATCTGCCAGTTTCATCATGTTACATGAATAACATATAAATAGTGTAAAACATAAATGGCAACGAAGATACATTTTTTTTGTTTGGTACCTGGAACAGAGATGTGAGTAAAATTACCTGAACATTTCTCTGACGAGTTTGGGCGTCTCGATCTGCGACTCCTCGGCCCAACTGACAATAGTGCCGATCAGGACTTTACGGAACTTCTCTTCTGGAGTTTTCTTTGCCGGTTCTTCTATGGCCTGTACAATAAATAAATAAATAGCACCCAACAGTCACATACATAGTCCTGACCCCACATTAGGATTCCCTGTATCGTGGGTATCAGAAACTACGAGTACCATGGTACCACAACACCCAGACCCGGAAGAAATATTTACAGAACATGCAATTTCTTCCGCAGCGGAAATCGAACCCGCGCCTCTTGCGCCTCTGCCGAGCAATCGTCCGCCACGCCACCGAGGCCGTCAAATTATTATAAAACACTTTTATTATAAAAATTACTGTAGATTCTAGTTTTTTTTTTGCACTAGTACTGAACCTTTCGTGTGCGGATCCAACTCGCACTTGACAGTTTTTTTTTAATTATACTTTCACTTATTCTAGTTCTCTTTCAACTATAATTAACCTTTCACACCTTCAACTCTTTCTAGTTCTCTCTAAAGTCTTTCGCTCCATAGATAAATGTTTTTCAAGAAATTCCAAATGTTATTTACGTTATGATTAGTAATAGTTACCTCAGACAGTGGCTCTTGCAGAGCGTTGAGAGACACATGCACCATGAGGCTCTCGTGGATCTCGTTCATCCTGACGATGAGCTCCTCGCCACAAGGACGATTCTCCTTCCAAGATTCTTCTTCCTGGTCCATGTGCTTGAAGCCTGTAAAAACATCACAATTACCTAGTAGATTTCGTAAAAGGCCTAACCTCCGAATACTCAAACGCATCTCAAAATTGAGCACGTCTCAAATGACGATTTTTTGACAGATTATCATCAGAAACTGTCAAGAAACCGTGAGTTGAGACGTGCTCAACTCTGAGTAGCGTTTGAGTATTCGGGGGTAAGACAAGTAGGTATATAGTTGAGCTCGAGGCTTAGGACAAGTTTATAGTCAAGTTTACTCCTTTTACGCCATTTACTCTTTTCTAAACTAGTAACACCTACCAGGTAGGTCCTACCTATTACTCAATTAACCTTTGAATTTATAATAAAAGCGTCCATTTTAATTGCGGGTTCCTATCAGACGGAATAGGAAAAAATAAGACAACGATGTTTTTATGAAACAAAGTATTATAATCAGTCTTTTATAAATAAACTATATAATATCTACTAAAAAACAGCATAGAAAATCACAAACTTTTAAACAAATTTTTAACCGTATTCTGGAACACTAGGTAATAATTTATAGAAACTACTCAAAATAAAATTAGTCTTAAAAAAAACAGGAATACAAATATCTACCAATATTTAATTTTATCTACATAATCATTATAGGAACTATCTTATTTTTTTTAGTGTAAAGTTCCGTAAATTAGTATCCTGATTTTAGATGTTAGTTAAATTAATATAAAAGTCAATTTATGATTTTAATGTAAGTCACTGAACGACTACCGGTACGACATCGCCGCCATCTTGTTGTTTACGAAGGATTTGTATAAAAGCGCTTAGCCTGTCCTATCGTGCCGCTTTGCGTGTTTCGACATCGTGCTGATAACTTGTGTTTGAGTAAGTACCTATATCGTATTAATACATTAGTGTTCTGTGGGTAGGTACGTACTCTAAACACAAGTTATCAGTACGACGGTAATATACATTACCTAGGTTGGTTACATTATATTTTAATGTGTTAATTCGATATTGCTATCTTTGCTGCCTATGCGATCTTTGCTGCCTATGCGATCTTTGCTGCCTATGCGATCTTTGCTGCCTATGCGATCTTTGCTGCCTATGCGATCTTTGCTGCCTATGCGATCTTTGCTGCCTATGCGATCTTTGCTGCCTATGCGATCTTTGCTGCCTATGCGATCTTTGCTGCCTATGCGATCTTTGCTGCCTATGCTTAGCGAGCCGAAATTTTTAACTTAATGTAGCTTTAAACCATCTCTAGAAGTTAGCGAGCGAAACGAGCTTCAAACCAATGCGAGCGAAGCTAGCCGAAATTTTTAACTCAATGTAGCTTTAAACCATCTCTAGAAGTCTTTAGAAGCTAGCGAGCGAAGCGAGCCAAATTTTTTAACTCAATGTAGTTTTAAACCATTTCTGGAAGCCTCTAAAAGTTAGCGAGCGAAGCGAGCTTCAAACCAATGCGAGCGAAGAGAGCCGAAATTTTTAACTTAATATAGCTTTAAACTATCTCTAGAAGTCTCTAGAAGTTAGCGAGCGAAGCGAGCTTCAAACCAATGCGAGCGAAGCGAGCCAAATTTTTTAACTCAATGTAGTTTTAAACCATTTCTAGAAGTCTCTAAAAGTTAGCGAGCGAAGTGAGCCGAATTTTTTTGCTTAATGTAAACATCCAAACATCCAAACTCACAAACTTTCGCATTTATAATATAAGTAAGAAGTAAGATTTTAGTTTCGACGATGTAGATTGTGTGCTTATTTACCTACTATAGACTTCGACTTTGAAACAAGACGAGACACTTACCTTAAAACTGAGTTCATCTGTTCTCTGGGCGGACAGCGGAATTCCCTGGTCTTCTTGGCAGCCACGGCGCTCGGCAAATCTGACTGCTTGATTTCTTGGTAACGTCTGAAAGCAAGAAAAATATGCGTACATAATATTTAATCAGTTCAAGCTGGTATTATTGTTTCTGGTGGCCACAAGCATTGATTGATTGGGTTAGATTCCCGCTGCGGGAGTATTCTATCAGCCATCTGGCTCCCTTTGCTTAGTTGGGGGCTAGATGGTGCTGTATGATAATGTCCTCAAATATTTATACTAGCTGCCTCTCGCGTCTTTGCTCGCGTAGTACCCAGATGAAAAATAGCCTATATGTTAATCTAGTATATATCCGTTCAGCCGTTTAGGCGTGATTGAGGCACAAACATCCAAACTCACAAACTTTCGCATTTATAATGTAAGTGAGATTTATAGAATTTTATTTTTTAAAGCAGGGTTATGCCGATGTTACCTCAACTGATCGCTCTGCAGATCGCCTACGAAGTCGTGAGCAAAAGCTATGATGGCTTCCACTCTATGCCTCAGTTGTATGTCGTTCAGATGTTGTTCCTGTGCTCGTCTTTTCCTTCTATAGGACATAATTAGAAACATTTATAGAAACTTCAAAAATTTATTTACAAAGATATATTATCATTAAAAACTTTCAGGTAATCGGTGTAAGATTAAGAAAATAGAGTGATAGGTTAGCGTGGGCATGTTATGCGGAGGGAAGAAAGTCGTGTTACAAGGAAAGTGCTGAATATGAATGTGGATGGATACACGGACAGAGGAAGGCCTAAGAAAAGATGGATGGATTGTGTGAAAGAGGACATGCGTATGAAAGGAGTGAGTACTGAGATGACGAGTGATAGGAGAAGATGGAAGAGGAAAACATGTTGTGCCGACCCCACCTAGTGGGATAAGGGCAGGCAAATGATGATGATGATGATGGTGTAATAATAAGAAATGAAAATGAGCTCGGTTTTCTACGTTATCTTTAAAATAATAATGTTTAATTTTTTAATAATATTTATTTATATGTATGTATATATTGTATATATTTTTGTAGTATATCTTATTAGTTTATAATATTTGTAAGCTTATCTTTGTTTTTCTTTTTCCTGTCTCTGTACACATAACTTCCACTTATGTTAAAGCAACTGCCAGCAAACCTTTGAGGCAAGGGCTCTCCCTTAAAACTCTTTAAGAGTTAAGCTCTCCTTTGTACATGTACTTTTTAATGTTTTGTGTGTATTTGTTTCGTTTCGTGCGTGTACAATAAAGAATTTCAGATAATGGAAACTTGTGGGTAAGGCAGTAAACATTTTATGAATTGTAACTTACCTTTGTCAAAGGTGGGATTTCACGTCTCAGGGTTGATCATGATGAGTAGCTTCTCAACGTCTTCATCTCGCATCATACAGACTAGAAGGAGACGGTCTACCAGTTTGATCAGAGGTCTGAAACACATTTAAAAAGGTTGTTTTGACGTGTTTGACTTAATTACAGCTTAACGTCTGAAGAATAATAAACTCTTATCGGATTAACGGGTTGGGTTGCCTATGAATATTTATTTATTAAAATGAGAGTTGGCCTGATGATAGGGGTAAAGTACTTACAGGAAGAGTGTACTCACAGGAAGAGTATATTGTCAGGAAGAGTACTAACAGGAAGAATGTACTGTCAGGAAAGTATACTCGCAGGAAGAGTGTACTCACAGGATGAAGGTATTCGCAGGAAGAGTGTACTGTCAGGAAGTGTGTACTCACAGAAAGAGTGTACTGACAGGAAGAGTGTACTCACAAGAAGAGGTTCTCATTGGTGCTGCCCACGGGGTCGCGGTTGTGCACCTGCTTGGTTGTAACTGCGTCCGCCAACGCCTGCATCACGAACTCACGGACCACCTCCAGCGGTAAGTAGGGGGAGTACAAGTTGCTGATCTCCGTTATACTCTCTCTGAAACAAGATGTTTTGCGAGGTGAAGATAAATTGGGACTGGAAGATTTTCTATCGAAATAACAACATTCAGTACCTATTCGTAGGAATTCACAGTTAAAATTACATGTGTCAGAACAAAATTAAGTTAACCTTAGTTTGGGGCTAGATGGCGATACATATTTGTCGGAGATTAATTATAGCGCCATCTACAATCACACTGCAACACTGACTCACTACCTACAGAACGCAAGCGTGACGTCACAGCCGAGTCATGCTTGGATGCGGCCCAGTGTTGCCATGTGCACCGTAATTACGGTAAATTCACCGTTCTCAGCAAAAATTTACCGCCTACCGTTGAAGCATGACAACGGTGATGATATCTACCGTTATCTTCAAGGATCTAATTTTTTATGATGAAAATTATTTAGGAGCTAGCAATTTTACTTATATGGACTTTTGTTGTAGGTTTCTATCAATCAACTTCAAGAAATTCATTCAATTTTTAGCTACGTCAATTACCTACTTACGTCATACGCCACTGTGATGTCATTTCAACGTACGATCTGTCATTCGATCACGCAATACATCAGCTCACTCACTCCTCACTCGCTCGAATGAAACATTTGTATTTCCCTCGTTCGTCCCGCTCGCGCTCGCACGTGACGTCGTTTGGTGAGTGTGACACGAATTGTGAGGTGGTACAACGATTGAAAATGAGGTCCATGACATTTCTGAGCGAATGTATGGGTCAAACGAGGTGCCTCACGTATGTCCTACTCAACACTAGTTTGAAGTAAACAAAGTTCGGAAGTTTGTACAATTTATAATTTGTGCCCTGATGATGAAATGCTCAAACGATTAAATCAGAATATTTATAAAAATGAGGAGATGTTAGTATCGGATTCAGATTAGTAAGTTCTAGAGTCAGTTACACTTAGGTAATGTTATGATATTGTTGCTCTTTTTTGTTTTTGCAGTCGAACTTATGTTACGAAGTTTAATTTCTTCAATATAAACAGTTTTGTAGTATTTATTGGTTGTTTTATTAAAATTATTACACCGTTTTTGACACCGTTTTTTTCCAGCCCCAATCACCGTAATATCTTAGAATCTACCGTAATTTATGAGCGTTATCACCGTAGACCGGATTTTGAACATGGCAACATTGATGCGGCCGTTGGAGCTGGCGGGCAGTCTATTTTTAGAGCTCGTGCCGAGCGGGACGTATCTGTTCTGCCTACTTGTTTATTCAAGAGTTACTTGGTATTTGTACTGGACGCTAATAACTTCGTACTATTATACCGAGTGTGATTTTTTTCTCGAGGTTACCCATTATTTCGGAACCCGACGAGAACACGTGCCCACTGAGCCCTACAAATCGGCCACCTGGGACATATTTATATTCTTCCGAATGTCTGGGAACACGAAAGCAAGCAAACTTACGTGATATCTTCACAGATATCACGTGAGTTTGCTTGCTTTCTTCATTCTTCATCTGCGGTCGAACGCTCTCTGTTTGCAGCGAGCGGAGGCTGTGCCCCATCTCTGGATCTTCGTACAACGCCTTCAGTTCCGGTCGCAGGGGGATCACGAATTCGTTTTTGCACACCTCCCTGGAAAAAACAAAAACAAGCAAAAAAAGTAAGAACTTGTCTGTTATATAATTATCTTCTTGATTCTTAGACATTATGGGCATGCATTATTATTATTACTAGCTGCCGTCCGCGGCTTCGCTCGCGTGGTACCCGGATAAAAAATAGCCTATATGTTAATCCAGTACATGTACTATGTATATTCCAAGTTTCATTCAAATCCGTTCTGCCGTTTAGGCGTGATTGAGGCACAAACATCCAAACATCCAAACTCACAAACTTTCGCATTTATAATATAAGTAAGATTATTAGCCCATATCGTCCCACTGCAGGGCAAAGGCCTCCCTATCCCCCTTCCACCTTTCTCTATCCTGTGCTTTGGAGGACCAATCCTTCATGAATGAGTCCAAGTCGTCCCACCATCTCAGTCTTGGTCTGCCACGATGCCGTTTACCACCATTAGGAGCCCACTCGGTAGTGGTTTTCGCCCATAGGTCATCCGACATGCGGCAGACGTGCCCTGCCCAGTTCCACTTCAAAGTGGCTGCTTTCCGAGCAACGTCAGCGATTTTTGTTTTGGAGCGCAGTATGGTGTTGCGTATTCGGTCAATGAGTTTTACTCCGAGAATACTGCGCTCCATCGCTCGCTGGCAAGCCCCGAGTGTGGACCTCTGCTGAGCCGTCAAAGACCAAGTCTGCGCGCCGTACGTGAGAATAGGGAGAATGCATACGTCAATGCGCTTGCGCTTAGGGGAGATTGCCTGCATGCATGCAGGCAATAAAATAACGAACGAAACTAAAGTTCACACAATCACTTTAATAAAGTTACGATCTCAATAATTAAATTTGAATACAGATAAGTACTTTAAATTATATATACTATTTATACTATATGCTTCTCTCCCCGAGCATGTCGTAAAAGGCGACAAAGGGATCTTCTCCAAAATGATGGACCACCTATATGGGCGATGGGCTGATCACCTGTCACCATGGTTCGCCATATCCATCTTGGAAGTTTGGATCAGAAGTGATTGCAAGTTTTATTATGTTTACTTGTGGCTCTGCCCACCTCATTAAGGATACGGCGTTATAATATGTATGTATGTATACTATAATATTGGAAAGCTTTAGTTTGCTTGAAATTACCGGCGTAAAGCTCAAAACGCAACGATAGCGCGTACTTTACCTGTGCTGCCACCTAGTATTTCATAATCCTGTTCTTTTCCAGATGCTGTTCAAGCGAAGCTGGTGTACCCACATGGTAGTGGCGTGCGACTCGAGATGCATCGCAATGAGGATGTCGTAGAAGCCCTGGCGCAGTGGACCAGACATGTACTGAGACTGTATTGCGTACAGCAATTGCTTCTGATCCACGTGTTGGCATAGTGCGTGGGCAGCTCTGAAATATAACAATTTAAATGTAACAATCTAAAACACACACACACAGTCATGCTTACACATGTACAATAAACTTCTTAATATGCACATGTAACTTAAAATAACATAACTTAACATAGCTCTTTTATTGTGAATGCAAAAGTTTGTGAAGATGTAACGATGCTTGTGCCTCATAATTTACTTCTAAATGGCTGCATGGATTGAGTGAAACTTGAGATATGCATAGTATGTGTGCTGTGAGTATTTTTTGTTTTATGGTTTTAATGCATTTATTATTACTTATTATACCTACACAACCGCATGTACCCATACGTTAACACTAACACACACACACACACATCTCATGATTTCTGATTTATTTAACATAATATAACTGTCATGAGCTGCCCCTCCTAAGGTAGCACATGAGTAGGTATGCCTTTAAGCCACTGTTGCAAATCTGAAACGAGGCAGAAATCATTGTTATTGTTTTTATAGGTAGGTACATACTTTCATGTTTTTGGAAATAAAGATTATATTCTACTAATATAATGAAAGTGAAAGTTTTTTCAAAGAATCTAATAAAATTAATTTATTTTAGTTCGCTGATGCTCTCACAAATACTATTAAGTATGTAATACCTACTAAAATAAATAGTTGATTAAAATATTACCCTTGTTTGATTTAATTCCTCTCTTGTTCGGAGGTAGGAAATTTGATGTAGGTTGGCATCATTCAAGGCATTCACCGCTTACTCTATGCAGAGGCTTACAGGTGCTAACCAAAAGTTTCCCACTGGCTTTTGATAGCTACTGGTGATAAGGAAATTGAGGGTTGTAAGTATCTGGAAAAATACAGTAAATATAGTAGGTTTCAGTCTAAGCTAATACCTAACCTAGGTACCTACCATTTTATTATTGTTCAATAAATTAAGTTTAGCTAACACAATACTTACTTTGACTTCTGTTGTAATGCTAGAACATCTCTGAAGGCCAGAATTAACTAGCCTGCCTCCAAGAACGCCGCACAATACCAAAACAACTCTTTGGCCACCTTATAAAATAGCACGAAAAATTTAGGGTCCAGCTCAGCAGAATCCCTTGACAGTCTCCTATTTATGTGTGGGCGTTGCTGGCGCCAGCATATCATACGTTGTCTTCGAAGAACGTCTATTCTTATCACTACGTTATAATATAGCCAAGTTTTTTCAAAACAAACAATGCAATATGTCAATATTTTGATTGACAATTCGTTCGGAAACAAATTGTGGTTGATTTGATTTAGCTAACCATTTTACGTTATATTTTTTTTTTGGGCTCTAAACTTTAAAATATAACGAAATTAATATTAGAAAGAGTTTAGAAATTCTATTATTGAATATTTATTTACTTGAGATGAAGATTGTAAACAAAAAAATAAAATCAATCTAAAACCGATAGTTTTCCGAACAGACCGGATGCTTGATTTTGAACGAATCACGTAAAACCAAAACACGGTCATAGACAACTAGTCTTATGGCATGCAGAATACAGTTTTTGATTTCACACCATGGCGTGTCTCGTTTGCGTTTAGAGACACGATGACATTTGGCTCGTTACGTGGCTCGTTTTCTTTGGTCATCGTGAATAACCCTCCTGAACAGCAAATCAACTTTAAACTTCCCCCTTATTATCGATGGCCAAACAAACCATAACGCGGGCACGTTTGTGGAATTACGTTCGTGTTTATTCTATGACAATTTTGTGTAGCAAAAACACGACGCAGCGCGTCACATAATAAGTCACGAACTGTCAAGTTTCGTTTGGTCTTCGAGAATAAGGGGGCTTGTCATGCCTACTAAAACAAGCACATACCTACACAAATATTTTTTTATCAATATTGTAGAATTGCCATTTCCCTAATGTTGGGGCCACATTATCGCGATACTGCAAAGCTTCACGTTTTATGTTCTTGTCTATCGTGTAACAAATCATGATAATGTGGCCACAGCATGATAGTTTTTAATCAAATTTTCCATAAAATATTCAGTGATTAATAAATGTGAATTACTATGATCAATTTAAATCAATCAATTATTTATATCAAATTAAAAATATTAAACAAATCTTTTTTTTTTAAATCACATTTGTTTGATGTAGAACTATTTCAGACAGGATTCTGAAACCGATTATGTAGTAAATATTCTTATGATCACAATATTGCCATAATATAATATTACCCCACAAAACACATGTAATTTATGAAATAGAAGCTACATGTTCAAATATATATACTTACTATAATTATTTTACTAACAGGACGGATTTCTTTTCTCCAATTTGAAAGGCCCCGTTAACCTACGTACCTACTTATATACAATCAAATTTAAAAATTGTTGATTTATAACCAAAGCTTGCTGACATTTTAAACAAGAATGAACTCTTTGTTTAAACTCACATTTCACACAGCGCCATCTGGCCCCAAAACTTCTACTATGGGGACCAGATGGCTGATAGAATACTTTTTTGTAAATACATATTTTTGTACATAATATTACAACACCCAGACCCAGAAGAAGTATTTGCAGAACATGCAAACATTTCTCCCGCAGCGGAAATCGAACTCGCGCCTCTAGCGTCTGGGCCAAGCACACCACGACCGCCACGCCACCGAGGTAGTCTATTATGACAATCATATACATAGATTTTATAATCATTGAGTTTTAACCTGTGGAATGTTTCAAGTTTAAGTCTTTTCTACATTCCACAGGTTAAGGTAGACGCACACTTATCCGAGCCGAACGAATCAAACGATACGATTATTAGAATTCTTTAAATTGAATCTTATAAAATCTGGCACATCTACCCGCACCGAATCGTCCGAATCTGGAAGAACCCCAGAAATCCGAAATGAATTGTGATGACGTCATCAGACTTACCTTAATTTAATATCTACATTGTTATTTTTACCCATTTTCGCAATATATTGAAATTAAAATTGAATAATTTACTCGGTGTGGTCGATTCTTTAGGTACGCTTAGGTGTGCGAGCCCTCGTTGACTTCGATTCGTTCAGCGCGTTCGTTATCAGTCATCTGGAGCCCATAGCTTTGCTTAGTTTGGGGCTGGATGGCGCTGTGTGAAATGTCCACAAATATAAAAAAAAGCCTCAAAAATCACGGTATAAATCAAGGTAATAAAAATGGTAATCTAAATATTTGCCAATCAAAAAGTAACATATTCATCAACACTTTAAAAGTGTCAATATAATAATTTTCAACCATGTTAATCTTGATTTCCCTGCCTCAATATTCATAGCAATAGTTAACTAAGCCGCGGTAATGCTAGATATGACCTGTCTCCCTAGTTTCTCAGCAATAAAGTCCAGAATGGTCAAGACCAGCTCCCGTCTGCTTGCTGAGCATGCCATGAGGATGTCGAAAGCCCGGATATAGTCTGTAGCATCCAACCTTCGGAGGTAGTTGAACACAATGAAGAGGAGTTCTTTCAGCTTCTCCTTGACAGAGGCCCATATTTCACGAAGTGAAACTACAGCTGGAAAATTAAAAATATATTATTACTGTGAGTTTTGTGTAAATCTTAACTATATTACAAACTAGCTGCCGCCCGCAGCTTTGCTCACATAACATGATAAAAGTGGTCTATGTTATTCCAGCACACATACTATGTCTATTCCAAGTTTCATTCAAATACATTCAGCCATTACGGCGTGATTGAGGCACAAACATACAAACATCCTCACAAACTTTCACATTTATAATATTACTAGCTGCCGCCCGCGGCTTTGCTCGCGTGATATCCGGATAAAAGATAGCCTATATGTTAATCCAGTACATGTACTATGTATATTCCAAGTTTCATTCAAATCCGTTCAGCCGTTTAGGCGTGATTGAGGCACAAACATCCAAACTCACCAACTTTCACATTTATAATATAAGAAGTAAGATTATAGTAGGATGCAAGTTTGTTATGTTTGTGTAACAAACAACTATTATCCGAGTAGGTACCACACAAGTGACTTTGCAGACTAGTATTGCAATGTTTAAAATGTTATCATCGCGAACAAAGCGAGAGTAGGATGTCAAGACTAGCAAATGGAGATCCGTGATCACTGCCTACCCCTATGGGAAGCAGGCGTGATATTATGTATGACTGTATAAAAAAGCAAATGCCTTACTCGAGACTCCCAAGCCAGTGGCAGTGCCGATCCCAGCCCCGATGGCCGCCCCCATTCGACCTCCAGCGTACCCACCCAGTAGGCCGCCCGTGACGGCCATCACACTCGTCAGTACAGCGGTCTCCCGGTCCCATACTATTTGTATCCTGAACAAATCCGCTGCAAAAAATATTTCAATTATTTAGTACCTACCTAGGTATTTAGTAGAACTACTGATCACTCCCTTGTGCCTACAGGACGGGAGTACAAAGTTCAAGGAACGTAATAAAGGTATGGAAGTAATGTATTTTGCGCAGTATTATTCTAAATATTGCAAAATATCATGTCGTTGATGGAATAATTTCATTTTTTACCTATTTCCAGCAGTATTCGTTCCAACCAATGTGGATCGAAGCTAACTTGGTTTGCTGCGTATGGTTGGAGTTCCGTTTGACTCGACATTCCTGTTCTAATTTCCATTATAATTTTAGTAATGAAAAATATTTATAAAACTTTTGGCAAGTAAACAAAAAACTCTATCAACTGTATCAACTCAATGTCATTCATAAAGATGTTCACTATAGTGTTGAGTAGGACATACGTGAGGCACCTCGTTTGTCCCATACATTCGCTCAGAAATGTCATGGACCTCATTTTCAATCGTTGTACCACCTCACAATTCGTGTCACACTCACCAAACGACGTAACGTGCGAGCGCGAGCGGGACGAACGAGGGAAATACAAATGTTTCATTCGAGCGAGTGAGGAGTGAGTGAGCTGATGTATTGCGTGATCGAATGACAGATCGTACGTTGAAATGACATCACAGTGGCGTATGACGTAAGTAGGTAATTGACGTAGCTAAAAATTGAATGAATTGCTTGAAGTTGATTGATAGAAACCTACAACAAAATTAGTTTTGTAACCGTCTCAGTGGTGAAAAAGTGTCAAAACTTTTGTTTATATCTGTAAATATGAAGTAGATAGATTTCACATTGTAGGTAGGTACGAGTACATTAAGTAAGTACATTTATGTAGGTAAGTAATATAATATGTTTGTTCTTCTTTTTCTTATCGTGTCAATAGTTCTTTTAAACCAGTGTCATGAAAGGACTTATAGTATAAGTGCGCCTCAAAAATGCTCCTTTCGTGCACTTGATAGTTTTCGAATTACCAACTAAGTACATAGTTTTTACAATTTTTGTCGATAGTACCTACTACCTAATTTATCTACCTACCTACTCATCCTAACCTAATCCTACTAGATACTTAGGTAAGTACCTACTGAACTAATAAGTAGGTAAAAAACATTGCAATTGGTATCGAGGTAGGTACCTACTTACCCCTTGCCCAGGTAGGTACCCAAATAATCTACTAATACCTACCTACCCATCACTACATACAAAACATCAAAATTATCTAGGTAGGTACCTCCCTACCTACCTAGGTACCCATTTTACTACTTGATTACCTCAATATCAATCAGTTATCGTTCATATAACACAATTTAGGTACTTACTAAACACTACATACCTGAACCACAGATAATATAATAGGTACTATACTCCTAAACTAATAGGTAGGATAAGTAGGTATCTAATGTAAAACATTAAAATTATATCTACCTAACCTACTTAACTAAGTGGTGAGAAAACTATTTAACTAACCGATCATCTACTGTTAAAATAGACAACATTTACAGTGAACCAATTACAACAACTCAGGGCACAGCACAAGGATCTGTTTTAGGACCTCTTCATTTCCTGACTTATGTCAACGAAATGAGTAACTGCATTAACTATTGCACCTGTTATCAGTTCGCCGATGACACGTGCCTCCTTATAGCGGACAAAGACCCAATAAAGGCTAGTGCTCTCTTGCAACAAGACCTCAACGCCGTATCAAGATGGTGCCACGATGCTGGCCTCGTAATAAATCCGAATAAAACCAAACTACTTCTCATTAAATCTCCTTTTATTAAATGTTTCTCTATCATAAATATATGTGTCCATAACCATAATTGTCTACAACCATAATTAAGACAATTTTTAGCAAATATTTCTTTACTAAAAGATCGTATCCCATTCAAAGTCAAGCTAATGTTATATAACTCTCTGGCCGAATCCTATATCCAATATGGAATCAGTAGTTATGGTCGTACATTTAACACATATCTTAATCTAATATACAAGCTCCAATTAAAAATATTAAAAAACATTGTTTCAAATAAAATCAAACAGCAGTTTTATGGCAATGACCTTGGCCTATTTAGGCATTGCAAAATCTTACCAGTTCATACGTTGGTTAAATATAGTTTACTGAAAGAACAATTTTTTAACGAATCACTTCAAAAAGAAATAAAGCACCCTGTATACACTCGTGCAGTTGCTCAAAACAGGTTATGCGCACCGCGCGCGAACAATGGGTACGGCGAGCGCACAGGCAGGCATATGATTCCTCGGTTAATTAATGACTTACCCACTGACTTACGCGATAGTATAACACACAATAATATTAAATTAAAACTAAAGTCATACTTCTTAAATAATTTAGAAAAATATCAATGTTCATTAAATTAAATGTACTTACCTTGCTCCAATATTTTACATAGTCACTTTACAGCTACCTACATTATTACCATTAGTATAATTTAATTACCTACCTAGTTAGTACCTAACAGTTGAGTAAATCTAAGACTCATATAGCATCTACTTTACAAACCTTAGTGGTTTCCGTGGTGCTATTTTAGTTGCTACATTTTTGTAAACTTTTATTATGATAAATAAATTAAAAAAAAAACTGACCAAGACATACCTACCTACATTGCTTGTCATCTAACCTAATCTATCATAGGTACAAACAATAATAGTAAAAAAGAATTATACTTACTCATCAAGTAAAACGCCTCACTTTTAGTGACAAAATGAAAACATGACACTCATCAAGACACCTCATACCTCTTCTCTTGTGACATGACATGACAAATGAGTAGATTGAACGAGCGAAATAATAATTTTAGGTAAAAAGGATCTAATTCATTAAAAAAAATAAACCACAGGCTTATCTAAACATTAACAATCAATTTAATCAAAATTAAACAAAACTACTACAATCAGATTGGACCACACACATTGAAAATGATCTAGATTACACATGAAAATGACATAACCAAAACACAATATGACTCACGCGTCCTTCACACCGAAATTACACAAAAACAATAAAACTCTACTGTCCATGAGATGTTGCACTGTCGAGCACCACGAGCGAAGTGACCGCAAGCCTCGATTCGGCCCGCTATTTATAGGCGGTCGCCTTGTTGTTTGCCTCCTGGTGGGGAAGTTGCTAACACGGCCTCTCCTGACGAAGGGTCGTCCTCGGCCCGGTCGTACGGTGTCGATCTACAGAGACCAGCGCCAGCTGCTGTCGAGGGTCCGGCTTCAGGGTCTGCAACTAACAGAGGCATGGATCGCAGAACACTTGATCCCTCATCTGTGAAAGAACAACACATATTTAAATAGGCGCTCAGTATCTTTAAAACCGCCACCTAATTTTTCATCCTCCGTTCATAATATCTCTTTCACTTAATTCATACATCGCACAACATTCATAAATTTCAAACTCAATCTTACAGACTTCACCTCAGAGACGTCTCAAAATAATGAAAATAGGGCCCTTTTACTCAAGCAGTCGTATTGTGGTACTCGCTATCGAAGAACGCGGCACACGTCTCCGAGCACCACTCGCCTCGCCTCGCCACGGTACCATGTACTGCACGGCAGCCAGAGTCGTTCTCCCGTAGCCTCCGCTCAACAGCTTCAGCTCGTAACGACCGCAGAGTCCAGCTTCTCTGTGGACTGAGAACACTTTATTACGTAAACAAATTGACGAGGTGAGAGTCTTTCTCTATTTGAATACTCATCTTATATGGCCTGGTTATCCTTCACAGCCGTCGAGCTCTGCTCCGCGTGATCTCACGTAGACCCTCACGATTCGGCCTTGTGTTCCGAGCAGCGACGTCAAAACGCGCGAATAACAGGCGTCGTCCCTTCGGTACCTGTTTAACTCTGTTAAGTGGAGAGGTATACCTACATCAAAGTTGCTAACACGGCCTCTCCTGACGAAGGGTCGTCCTCGGCCCGGTCGTACGGTGTCGATCTACAGAGACCAGCGCCAGCTGCTGTCGAGGGTCCGGCTTCAGGGTCTGCAACTAACAGAGGCATGGATCGCAGAACACTTGATCCCTCATCTGTGAAAGAACAACACATATTTAAATAGGCGCTCAGTATCTTTAAAACCGCCACCTAATTTTTCATCCTCCGTTCATAATATCTCTTTCACTTAATTCATACATCGCACAACATTCATAAATTTCAAACTCAATCTTACAGACTTCACCTCAGAGACGTCTCAAAATAATGAAAATAGGGCCCTTTTACTCAAGCAGTCGTATTGTGGTACTCGCTATCGAAGAACGCGGCACACGTCTCCGAGCACCACTCGCCTCGCCACGGTACCATGTACTGCACGGCAGCCAGAGTCGTTCTCCCGTAGCCTCCGCTCAACAGCTTCAGCTCGTAACGACCGCAGAGTCCAGCTTCTCTGTGGACTGAGAACACTTTATTACGTAAACAAATTGACGAGGTGAGAGTCTTTCTCTATTTGAATACTCATCTTATATGGCCTGGTTATCCTTCACAGCCGTCGAGCTCTGCTCCGCGTGATCTCACGTAGACCCTCACGATTCGGCCTTGTGTTCCGAGCAGCGACGTCAAAACGCGCGAATAACAGGCGTCGTCCCTTCGGTACCTGTTTAACTCTGTTAAGTGGAGAGGTATACCTACATCAAAGTTGCTAACACGGCCTCTCCTGACGAAGGGTCGTCCTCGGCCCGGTCGTACGGTGTCGATCTACAGAGACCAGCGCCAGCTGCTGTCGAGGGTCCGGCTTCAGGGTCTGCAACTAACAGAGGCATGGATCGCAGAACACTTGATCCCTCATCTGTGAAAGAACAACACATATTTAAATAGGCGCTCAGTATCTTTAAAACCGCCACCTAATTTTTCATCCTCCGTTCATAATATCTCTTTCACTTAATTCATACATCGCACAACATTCATAAATTTCAAACTCAATCTTACAGACTTCACCTCAGAGACGTCTCAAAATAATGAAAATAGGGCCCTTTTACTCAAGCAGTCGTATTGTGGTACTCGCTATCGAAGAACGCGGCACACGTCTCCGAGCACCACTCGCCTCGCCACGGTACCATGTACTGCACGGCAGCCAGAGTCGTTCTCCCGTAGCCTCCGCTCAACAGCTTCAGCTCGTAACGACCGCAGAGTCCAGCTTCTCTGTGGACTGAGAACACTTTATTACGTAAACAAATTGACGAGGTGAGAGTCTTTCTCTATTTGAATACTCATCTTATATGGCCTGGTTATCCTTCACAGCCGTCGAGCTCTGCTCCGCGTGATCTCACGTAGACCCTCACGATTCGGCCTTGTGTTCCGAGCAGCGACGTCAAAACGCGCGAATAACAGGCGTCGTCCCTTCGGTACCTGTTTAACTCTGTTAAGTGGAGAGGTATACCTACATCAAAGTTGCTAACACGGCCTCTCCTGACGAAGGGTCGTCCTCGGCCCGGTCGTACGGTGTCGATCTACAGAGACCAGCGCCAGCTGCTGTCGAGGGTCCGGCTTCAGGGTCTGCAACTAACAGAGGCATGGATCGCAGAACACTTGATCCCTCATCTGTGAAAGAACAACACATATTTAAATAGGCGCTCAGTATCTTTAAAACCGCCACCTAATTTTTCATCCTCCGTTCATAATATCTCTTTCACTTAATTCATACATCGCACAACATTCATAAATTTCAAACTCAATCTTACAGACTTCACCTCAGAGACGTCTCAAAATAATGAAAATAGGGCCCTTTTACTCAAGCAGTCGTATTGTGGTACTCGCTATCGAAGAACGCGGCACACGTCTCCGAGCACCACTCGCCTCGCCTCGCCACGGTACCATGTACTGCACGGCAGCCAGAGTCGTTCTCCCGTAGCCTCCGCTCAACAGCTTCAGCTCGTAACGACCGCAGAGTCCAGCTTCTCTGTGGACTGAGAACACTTTATTACGTAAACAAATTGACGAGGTGAGAGTCTTTCTCTATTTGAATACTCATCTTATATGGCCTGGTTATCCTTCACAGCCGTCGAGCTCTGCTCCGCGTGATCTCACGTAGACCCTCACGATTCGGCCTTGTGTTCCGAGCAGCGACGTCAAAACGCGCGAATAACAGGCGTCGTCCCTTCGGTACCTGTTTAACTCTGTTAAGTGGAGAGGTATACCTACATCAAAGTTGCTAACACGGCCTCTCCTGACGAAGGGTCGTCCTCGGCCCGGTCGTACGGTGTCGATCTACAGAGACCAGCGCCAGCTGCTGTCGAGGGTCCGGCTTCAGGGTCTGCAACTAACAGAGGCATGGATCGCAGAACACTTGATCCCTCATCTGTGAAAGAACAACACATATTTAAATAGGCGCTCAGTATCTTTAAAACCGCCACCTAATTTTTCATCCTCCGTTCATAATATCTCTTTCACTTAATTCATACATCGCACAACATTCATAAATTTCAAACTCAATCTTACAGACTTCACCTCAGAGACGTCTCAAAATAATGAAAATAGGGCCCTTTTACTCAAGCAGTCGTATTGTGGTACTCGCTATCGAAGAACGCGGCACACGTCTCCGAGCACCACTCGCCTCGCCACGGTACCATGTACTGCACGGCAGCCAGAGTCGTTCTCCCGTAGCCTCCGCTCAACAGCTTCAGCTCGTAACGACCGCAGAGTCCAGCTTCTCTGTGGACTGAGAACACTTTATTACGTAAACAAATTGACGAGGTGAGAGTCTTTCTCTATTTGAATACTCATCTTATATGGCCTGGTTATCCTTCACAGCCGTCGAGCTCTGCTCCGCGTGATCTCACGTAGACCCTCACGATTCGGCCTTGTGTTCCGAGCAGCGACGTCAAAACGCGCGAATAACAGGCGTCGTCCCTTCGGTACCTGTTTAACTCTGTTAAGTGGAGAGGTATACCTACATCAAAGTTGCTAACACGGCCTCTCCTGACGAAGGGTCGTCCTCGGCCCGGTCGTACGGTGTCGATCTACAGAGACCAGCGCCAGCTGCTGTCGAGGGTCCGGCTTCAGGGTCTGCAACTAACAGAGGCATGGATCGCAGAACACTTGATCCCTCATCTGTGAAAGAACAACACATATTTAAATAGGCGCTCAGTATCTTTAAAACCGCCACCTAATTTTTCATCCTCCGTTCATAATATCTCTTTCACTTAATTCATACATCGCACAACATTCATAAATTTCAAACTCAATCTTACAGACTTCACCTCAGAGACGTCTCAAAATAATGAAAATAGGGCCCTTTTACTCAAGCAGTCGTATTGTGGTACTCGCTATCGAAGAACGCGGCACACGTCTCCGAGCACCACTCGCCTCGCCTCGCCACGGTACCATGTACTGCACGGCAGCCAGAGTCGTTCTCCCGTAGCCTCCGCTCAACAGCTTCAGCTCGTAACGACCGCAGAGTCCAGCTTCTCTGTGGACTGAGAACACTTTATTACGTAAACAAATTGACGAGGTGAGAGTCTTTCTCTATTTGAATACTCATCTTATATGGCCTGGTTATCCTTCACAGCCGTCGAGCTCTGCTCCGCGTGATCTCACGTAGACCCTCACGATTCGGCCTTGTGTTCCGAGCAGCGACGTCAAAACGCGCGAATAACAGGCGTCGTCCCTTCGGTACCTGTTTAACTCTGTTAAGTGGAGAGGTATACCTACATCAAAGTTGCTAACACGGCCTCTCCTGACGAAGGGTCGTCCTCGGCCCGGTCGTACGGTGTCGATCTACAGAGACCAGCGCCAGCTGCTGTCGAGGGTCCGGCTTCAGGGTCTGCAACTAACAGAGGCATGGATCGCAGAACACTTGATCCCTCATCTGTGAAAGAACAACACATATTTAAATAGGCGCTCAGTATCTTTAAAACCGCCACCTAATTTTTCATCCTCCGTTCATAATATCTCTTTCACTTAATTCATACATCGCACAACATTCATAAATTTCAAACTCAATCTTACAGACTTCACCTCAGAGACGTCTCAAAATAATGAAAATAGGGCCCTTTTACTCAAGCAGTCGTATTGTGGTACTCGCTATCGAAGAACGCGGCACACGTCTCCGAGCACCACTCGCCTCGCCTCGCCACGGTACCATGTACTGCACGGCAGCCAGAGTCGTTCTCCCGTAGCCTCCGCTCAACAGCTTCAGCTCGTAACGACCGCAGAGTCCAGCTTCTCTGTGGACTGAGAACACTTTATTACGTAAACAAATTGACGAGGTGAGAGTCTTTCTCTATTTGAATACTCATCTTATATGGCCTGGTTATCCTTCACAGCCGTCGAGCTCTGCTCCGCGTGATCTCACGCAGACCCTCACGATTCGGCCTTGTGTTCCGAGCAGCGACGTCAAAACGCGCGAATAACAGGCGTCGTCCCTTCGGTACCTGTTTAACTCTGTTAAGTGGAGAGGTATACCTACATCAAAGTTGCTAACACGGCCTCTCCTGACGAAGGGTCGTCCTCGGCCCGGTCGTACGGTGTCGATCTACAGAGACCAGCGCCAGCTGCTGTCGAGGGTCCGGCTTCAGGGTCTGCAACTAACAGAGGCATGGATCGCAGAACACTTGATCCCTCATCTGTGAAAGAACAACACATATTTAAATAGGCGCTCAGTATCTTTAAAACCGCCACCTAATTTTTCATCCTCCGTTCATAATATCTCTTTCACTTAATTCATACATCGCACAACATTCATAAATTTCAAACTCAATCTTACAGACTTCACCTCAGAGACGTCTCAAAATAATGAAAATAGGGCCCTTTTACTCAAGCAGTCGTATTGTGGTACTCGCTATCGAAGAACGCGGCACACGTCTCCGAGCACCACTCGCCTCGCCTCGCCACGGTACCATGTACTGCACGGCAGCCAGAGTCGTTCTCCCGTAGCCTCCGCTCAACAGCTTCAGCTCGTAACGACCGCAGAGTCCAGCTTCTCTGTGGACTGAGAACACTTTATTACGTAAACAAATTGACGAGGTGAGAGTCTTTCTCTATTTGAATACTCATCTTATATGGCCTGGTTATCCTTCACAGCCGTCGAGCTCTGCTCCGCGTGATCTCACGTAGACCCTCACGATTCGGCCTTGTGTTCCGAGCAGCGACGTCAAAACGCGCGAATAACAGGCGTCGTCCCTTCGGTACCTGTTTAACTCTGTTAAGTGGAGAGGTATACCTACATCAAAGTTGCTAACACGGCCTCTCCTGACGAAGGGTCGTCCTCGGCCCGGTCGTACGGTGTCGATCTACAGAGACCAGCGCCAGCTGCTGTCGAGGGTCCGGCTTCAGGGTCTGCAACTAACAGAGGCATGGATCGCAGAACACTTGATCCCTCATCTGTGAAAGAACAACACATATTTAAATAGGCGCTCAGTATCTTTAAAACCGCCACCTAATTTTTCATCCTCCGTTCATAATATCTCTTTCACTTAATTCATACATCGCACAACATTCATAAATTTCAAACTCAATCTTACAGACTTCACCTCAGAGACGTCTCAAAATAATGAAAATAGGGCCCTTTTACTCAAGCAGTCGTATTGTGGTACTCGCTATCGAAGAACGCGGCACACGTCTCCGAGCACCACTCGCCTCGCCACGGTACCATGTACTGCACGGCAGCCAGAGTCGTTCTCCCGTAGCCTCCGCTCAACAGCTTCAGCTCGTAACGACCGCAGAGTCCAGCTTCTCTGTGGACTGAGAACACTTTATTACGTAAACAAATTGACGAGGTGAGAGTCTTTCTCTATTTGAATACTCATCTTATATGGCCTGGTTATCCTTCACAGCCGTCGAGCTCTGCTCCGCGTGATCTCACGCAGACCCTCACGATTCGGCCTTGTGTTCCGAGCAGCGACGTCAAAAC
This sequence comes from Scotopteryx bipunctaria, assembly GCA_949320045.1. Taxonomy (NCBI): domain Eukaryota; kingdom Metazoa; phylum Arthropoda; class Insecta; order Lepidoptera; family Geometridae; genus Scotopteryx; species Scotopteryx bipunctaria. Next base: position 798,545 of record OX439459.1, on the reverse strand, counting down.
GCGCGAATAACAGGCGTCGTCCCTTCGGTACCTGTTTAACTCTGTTAAGTGGAGAGGTATACCTACATCAAAGTTGCTAACACGGCCTCTCCTGACGAAGGGTCGTCCTCGGCCCGGTCGTACGGTGTCGATCTACAGAGACCAGCGCCAGCTGCTGTCGAGGGTCCGGCTTCAGGGTCTGCAACTAACAGAGGCATGGATCGCAGAACACTTGATCCCTCATCTGTGAAAGAACAACACATATTTAAATAGGCGCTCAGTATCTTTAAAACCGCCACCTAATTTTTCATCCTCCGTTCATAATATCTCTTTCACTTAATTCATACATCGCACAACATTCATAAATTTCAAACTCAATCTTACAGACTTCACCTCAGAGACGTCTCAAAATAATGAAAATAGGGCCCTTTTACTCAAGCAGTCGTATTGTGGTACTCGCTATCGAAGAACGCGGCACACGTCTCCGAGCACCACTCGCCTCGCCACGGTACCATGTACTGCACGGCAGCCAGAGTCGTTCTCCCGTAGCCTCCGCTCAACAGCTTCAGCTCGTAACGACCGCAGAGTCCAGCTTCTCTGTGGACTGAGAACACTTTATTACGTAAACAAATTGACGAGGTGAGAGTCTTTCTCTATTTGAATACTCATCTTATATGGCCTGGTTATCCTTCACAGCCGTCGAGCTCTGCTCCGCGTGATCTCACGCAGACCCTCACGATTCGGCCTTGTGTTCCGAGCAGCGACGTCAAAACGCGCGAATAACAGGCGTCGTCCCTTCGGTACCTGTTTAACTCTGTTAAGTGGAGAGGTATACCTACATCAAAGTTGCTAACACGGCCTCTCCTGACGAAGGGTCGTCCTCGGCCCGGTCGTACGGTGTCGATCTACAGAGACCAGCGCCAGCTGCTGTCGAGGGTCCGGCTTCAGGGTCTGCAACTAACAGAGGCATGGATCGCAGAACACTTGATCCCTCATCTGTGAAAGAACAACACATATTTAAATAGGCGCTCAGTATCTTTAAAACCGCCACCTAATTTTTCATCCTCCGTTCATAATATCTCTTTCACTTAATTCATACATCGCACAACATTCATAAATTTCAAACTCAATCTTACAGACTTCACCTCAGAGACGTCTCAAAATAATGAAAATAGGGCCCTTTTACTCAAGCAGTCGTATTGTGGTACTCGCTATCGAAGAACGCGGCACACGTCTCCGAGCACCACTCGCCTCGCCACGGTACCATGTACTGCACGGCAGCCAGAGTCGTTCTCCCGTAGCCTCCGCTCAACAGCTTCAGCTCGTTACGACCGCAGAGTCCAGCTTCTCTGTGGACTGAGAACACTTTATTACGTAAACAAATTGACGAGGTGAGAGTCTTTCTCTATTTGAATACTCATCTTATATGGCTTGGTTATCCTTCACAGCCGTCGAGCTCTGCTCCGCGTGATCTCACGTAGACCCTCACGATTCGGCCTTGTGTTCCGAGCAGCGACGTCAAAACGCGCGAATAACAGGCGTCGTCCCTTCGGTACCTGTTTAACTCTGTTAAGTGGAGAGGTATACCTACATCAAAGTTGCTAACACGGCCTCTCCTGACGAAGGGTCGTCCTCGGCCCGGTCGTACGGTGTCGATCTACAGAGACCAGCGCCAGCTGCTGTCGAGGGTCCGGCTTCAGGGTCTGCAACTAACAGAGGCATGGATCGCAGAACACTTGATCCCTCATCTGTGAAAGAACAACACATATTTAAATAGGCGCTCAGTATCTTTAAAACCGCCACCTAATTTTTCATCCTCCGTTCATAATATCTCTTTCACTTAATTCATACATCGCACAACATTCATAAATTTCAAACTCAATCTTACAGACTTCACCTCAGAGACGTCTCAAAATAATGAAAATAGGGCCCTTTTACTCAAGCAGTCGTATTGTGGTACTCGCTATCGAAGAACGCGGCACACGTCTCCGAGCACCACTCGCCTCGCCACGGTACCATGTACTGCACGGCAGCCAGAGTCGTTCTCCCGTAGCCTCCGCTCAACAGCTTCAGCTCGTAACGACCGCAGAGTCCAGCTTCTCTGTGGACTGAGAACACTTTATTACGTAAACAAATTGACGAGGTGAGAGTCTTTCTCTATTTGAATACTCATCTTATATGGCCTGGTTATCCTTCACAGCCGTCGAGCTCTGCTCCGCGTGATCTCACGTAGACCCTCACGATTCGGCCTTGTGTTCCGAGCAGCGACGTCAAAACGCGCGAATAACAGGCGTCGTCCCTTCGGTACCTGTTTAACTCTGTTAAGTGGAGAGGTATACCTACATCAAAGTTGCTAACACGGCCTCTCCTGACGAAGGGTCGTCCTCGGCCCGGTCGTACGGTGTCGATCTACAGAGACCAGCGCCAGCTGCTGTCGAGGGTCCGGCTTCAGGGTCTGCAACTAACAGAGGCATGGATCGCAGAACACTTGATCCCTCATCTGTGAAAGAACAACACATATTTAAATAGGCGCTCAGTATCTTTAAAACCGCCACCTAATTTTTCATCCTCCGTTCATAATATCTCTTTCACTTAATTCATACATCGCACAACATTCATAAATTTCAAACTCAATCTTACAGACTTCACCTCAGAGACGTCTCAAAATAATGAAAATAGGGCCCTTTTACTCAAGCAGTCGTATTGTGGTACTCGCTATCGAAGAACGCGGCACACGTCTCCGAGCACCACTCGCCTCGCCACGGTACCATGTACTGCACGGCAGCCAGAGTCGTTCTCCCGTAGCCTCCGCTCAACAGCTTCAGCTCGTAACGACCGCAGAGTCCAGCTTCTCTGTGGACTGAGAACACTTTATTACGTAAACAAATTGACGAGGTGAGAGTCTTTCTCTATTTGAATACTCATCTTATATGGCCTGGTTATCCTTCACAGCCGTCGAGCTCTGCTCCGCGTGATCTCACGTAGACCCTCACGATTCGGCCTTGTGTTCCGAGCAGCGACGTCAAAACGCGCGAATAACAGGCGTCGTCCCTTCGGTACCTGTTTAACTCTGTTAAGTGGAGAGGTATACCTACATCAAAGTTGCTAACACGGCCTCTCCTGACGAAGGGTCGTCCTCGGCCCGGTCGTACGGTGTCGATCTACAGAGACCAGCGCCAGCTGCTGTCGAGGGTCCGGCTTCAGGGTCTGCAACTAACAGAGGCATGGATCGCAGAACACTTGATCCCTCATCTGTGAAAGAACAACACATATTTAAATAGGCGCTCAGTATCTTTAAAACCGCCACCTAATTTTTCATCCTCCGTTCATAATATCTCTTTCACTTAATTCATACATCGCACAACATTCATAAATTTCAAACTCAATCTTACAGACTTCACCTCAGAGACGTCTCAAAATAATGAAAATAGGGCCCTTTTACTCAAGCAGTCGTATTGTGGTACTCGCTATCGAAGAACGCGGCACACGTCTCCGAGCACCACTCGCCTCGCCTCGCCACGGTACCATGTACTGCACGGCAGCCAGAGTCGTTCTCCCGTAGCCTCCGCTCAACAGCTTCAGCTCGTAACGACCGCAGAGTCCAGCTTCTCTGTGGACTGAGAACACTTTATTACGTAAACAAATTGACGAGGTGAGAGTCTTTCTCTATTTGAATACTCATCTTATATGGCCTGGTTATCCTTCACAGCCGTCGAGCTCTGCTCCGCGTGATCTCACGTAGACCCTCACGATTCGGCCTTGTGTTCCGAGCAGCGACGTCAAAACGCGCGAATAACAGGCGTCGTCCCTTCGGTACCTGTTTAACTCTGTTAAGTGGAGAGGTATACCTACATCAAAGTTGCTAACACGGCCTCTCCTGACGAAGGGTCGTCCTCGGCCCGGTCGTACGGTGTCGATCTACAGAGACCAGCGCCAGCTGCTGTCGAGGGTCCGGCTTCAGGGTCTGCAACTAACAGAGGCATGGATCGCAGAACACTTGATCCCTCATCTGTGAAAGAACAACACATATTTAAATAGGCGCTCAGTATCTTTAAAACCGCCACCTAATTTTTCATCCTCCGTTCATAATATCTCTTTCACTTAATTCATACATCGCACAACATTCATAAATTTCAAACTCAATCTTACAGACTTCACCTCAGAGACGTCTCAAAATAATGAAAATAGGGCCCTTTTACTCAAGCAGTCGTATTGTGGTACTCGCTATCGAAGAACGCGGCACACGTCTCCGAGCACCACTCGCCTCGCCACGGTACCATGTACTGCACGGCAGCCAGAGTCGTTCTCCCGTAGCCTCCGCTCAACAGCTTCAGCTCGTAACGACCGCAGAGTCCAGCTTCTCTGTGGACTGAGAACACTTTATTACGTAAACAAATTGACGAGGTGAGAGTCTTTCTCTATTTGAATACTCATCTTATATGGCTTGGTTATCCTTCACAGCCGTCGAGCTCTGCTCCGCGTGATCTCACGTAGACCCTCACGATTCGGCCTTGTGTTCCGAGCAGCGACGTCAAAACGTGCGAATAACAGGCGTCGTCCCTTCGGTACCTGTTTAACTCTGTTAAGTGGAGAGGTATACCTACATCAAAGTTGCTAACACGGCCTCTCCTGACGAAGGGTCGTCCTCGGCCCGGTCGTACGGTGTCGATCTACAGAGACCAGCGCCAGCTGCTGTCGAGGGTCCGGCTTCAGGGTCTGCAACTAACAGAGGCATGGATCGCAGAACACTTGATCCCTCATCTGTGAAAGAACAACACATATTTAAATAGGCGCTCAGTATCTTTAAAACCGCCACCTAATTTTTCATCCTCCGTTCATAATATCTCTTTCACTTAATTCATACATCGCACAACATTCATAAATTTCAAACTCAATCTTACAGACTTCACCTCAGAGACGTCTCAAAATAATGAAAATAGGGCCCTTTTACTCAAGCAGTCGTATTGTGGTACTCGCTATCGAAGAACGCGGCACACGTCTCCGAGCACCACTCGCCTCGCCACGGTACCATGTACTGCACGGCAGCCAGAGTCGTTCTCCCGTAGCCTCCGCTCAACAGCTTCAGCTCGTAACGACCGCAGAGTCCAGCTTCTCTGTGGACTGAGAACACTTTATTACGTAAACAAATTGACGAGGTGAGAGTCTTTCTCTATTTGAATACTCATCTTATATGGCCTGGTTATCCTTCACAGCCGTCGAGCTCTGCTCCGCGTGATCTCACGTAGACCCTCACGATTCGGCCTTGTGTTCCGAGCAGCGACGTCAAAACGCGCGAATAACAGGCGTCGTCCCTTCGGTACCTGTTTAACTCTGTTAAGTGGAGAGGTATACCTACATCAAAGTTGCTAACACGGCCTCTCCTGACGAAGGGTCGTCCTCGGCCCGGTCGTACGGTGTCGATCTACAGAGACCAGCGCCAGCTGCTGTCGAGGGTCCGGCTTCAGGGTCTGCAACTAACAGAGGCATGGATCGCAGAACACTTGATCCCTCATCTGTGAAAGAACAACACATATTTAAATAGGCGCTCAGTATCTTTAAAACCGCCACCTAATTTTTCATCCTCCGTTCATAATATCTCTTTCACTTAATTCATACATCGCACAACATTCATAAATTTCAAACTCAATCTTACAGACTTCACCTCAGAGACGTCTCAAAATAATGAAAATAGGGCCCTTTTACTCAAGCAGTCGTATTGTGGTACTCGCTATCGAAGAACGCGGCACACGTCTCCGAGCACCACTCGCCTCGCCTCGCCACGGTACCATGTACTGCACGGCAGCCAGAGTCGTTCTCCCGTAGCCTCCGCTCAACAGCTTCAGCTCGTAACGACCGCAGAGTCCAGCTTCTCTGTGGACTGAGAACACTTTATTACGTAAACAAATTGACGAGGTGAGAGTCTTTCTCTATTTGAATACTCATCTTATATGGCTTGGTTATCCTTCACAGCCGTCGAGCTCTGCTCCGCGTGATCTCACGTAGACCCTCACGATTCGGCCTTGTGTTCCGAGCAGCGACGTCAAAACGCGCGAATAACAGGCGTCGTCCCTTCGGTACCTGTTTAACTCTGTTAAGTGGAGAGGTATACCTACATCAAAGTTGCTAACACGGCCTCTCCTGACGAAGGGTCGTCCTCGGCCCGGTCGTACGGTGTCGATCTACAGAGACCAGCGCCAGCTGCTGTCGAGGGTCCGGCTTCAGGGTCTGCAACTAACAGAGGCATGGATCGCAGAACACTTGATCCCTCATCTGTGAAAGAACAACACATATTTAAATAGGCGCTCAGTATCTTTAAAACCGCCACCTAATTTTTCATCCTCCGTTCATAATATCTCTTTCACTTAATTCATACATCGCACAACATTCATAAATTTCAAACTCAATCTTACAGACTTCACCTCAGAGACGTCTCAAAATAATGAAAATAGGGCCCTTTTACTCAAGCAGTCGTATTGTGGTACTCGCTATCGAAGAACGCGGCACACGTCTCCGAGCACCACTCGCCTCGCCACGGTACCATGTACTGCACGGCAGCCAGAGTCGTTCTCCCGTAGCCTCCGCTCAACAGCTTCAGCTCGTAACGACCGCAGAGTCCAGCTTCTCTGTGGACTGAGAACACTTTATTACGTAAACAAATTGACGAGGTGAGAGTCTTTCTCTATTTGAATACTCATCTTATATGGCCTGGTTATCCTTCACAGCCGTCGAGCTCTGCTCCGCGTGATCTCACGTAGACCCTCACGATTCGGCCTTGTGTTCCGAGCAGCGACGTCAAAACGCGCGAATAACAGGCGTCGTCCCTTCGGTACCTGTTTAACTCTGTTAAGTGGAGAGGTATACCTACATCAAAGTTGCTAACACGGCCTCTCCTGACGAAGGGTCGTCCTCGGCCCGGTCGTACGGTGTCGATCTACAGAGACCAGCGCCAGCTGCTGTCGAGGGTCCGGCTTCAGGGTCTGCAACTAACAGAGGCATGGATCGCAGAACACTTGATCCCTCATCTGTGAAAGAACAACACATATTTAAATAGGCGCTCAGTATCTTTAAAACCGCCACCTAATTTTTCATCCTCCGTTCATAATATCTCTTTCACTTAATTCATACATCGCACAACATTCATAAATTTCAAACTCAATCTTACAGACTTCACCTCAGAGACGTCTCAAAATAATGAAAATAGGGCCCTTTTACTCAAGCAGTCGTATTGTGGTACTCGCTATCGAAGAACGCGGCACACGTCTCCGAGCACCACTCGCCTCGCCTCGCCACGGTACCATGTACTGCACGGCAGCCAGAGTCGTTCTCCCGTAGCCTCCGCTCAACAGCTTCAGCTCGTAACGACCGCAGAGTCCAGCTTCTCTGTGGACTGAGAACACTTTATTACGTAAACAAATTGACGAGGTGAGAGTCTTTCTCTATTTGAATACTCATCTTATATGGCTTGGTTATCCTTCACAGCCGTCGAGCTCTGCTCCGCGTGATCTCACGTAGACCCTCACGATTCGGCCTTGTGTTCCGAGCAGCGACGTCAAAACGCGCGAATAACAGGCGTCGTCCCTTCGGTACCTGTTTAACTCTGTTAAGTGGAGAGGTATACCTACATCAAAGTTGCTAACACGGCCTCTCCTGACGAAGGGTCGTCCTCGGCCCGGTCGTACGGTGTCGATCTACAGAGACCAGCGCCAGCTGCTGTCGAGGGTCCGGCTTCAGGGTCTGCAACTAACAGAGGCATGGATCGCAGAACACTTGATCCCTCATCTGTGAAAGAACAACACATATTTAAATAGGCGCTCAGTATCTTTAAAACCGCCACCTAATTTTTCATCCTCCGTTCATAATATCTCTTTCACTTAATTCATACATCGCACAACATTCATAAATTTCAAACTCAATCTTACAGACTTCACCTCAGAGACGTCTCAAAATAATGAAAATAGGGCCCTTTTACTCAAGCAGTCGTATTGTGGTACTCGCTATCGAAGAACGCGGCACACGTCTCCGAGCACCACTCGCCTCGCCACGGTACCAAGTACTGCACGGCAGCCAGAGTCGTTCTCCCGTAGCCTCCGCTCAACAGCTTCAGCTCGTAACGACCGCAGAGTCCAGCTTCTCTGTGGACTGAGAACACTTTATTACGTAAACAAATTGACGAGGTGAGAGTCTTTCTCTATTTGAATACTCATCTTATATGGCCTGGTTATCCTTCACAGCCGTCGAGCTCTGCTCCGCGTGATCTCACGCAGACCCTCACGATTCGGCCTTGTGTTCCGAGCAGCGACGTCAAAACGCGCGAATAACAGGCGTCGTCCCTTCGGTACCTGTTTAACTCTGTTAAGTGGAGAGGTATACCTACATCAAAGTTGCTAACACGGCCTCTCCTGACGAAGGGTCGTCCTCGGCCCGGTCGTACGGTGTCGATCTACAGAGACCAGCGCCAGCTGCTGTCGAGGGTCCGGCTTCAGGGTCTGCAACTAACAGAGGCATGGATCGCAGAACACTTGATCCCTCATCTGTGAAAGAACAACACATATTTAAATAGGCGCTCAGTATCTTTAAAACCGCCACCTAATTTTTCATCCTCCGTTCATAATATCTCTTTCACTTAATTCATACATCGCACAACATTCATAAATTTCAAACTCAATCTTACAGACTTCACCTCAGAGACGTCTCAAAATAATGAAAATAGGGCCCTTTTACTCAAGCAGTCGTATTGTGGTACTCGCTATCGAAGAACGCGGCACACGTCTCCGAGCACCACTCGCCTCGCCACGGTACCATGTACTGCACGGCAGCCAGAGTCGTTCTCCCGTAGCCTCCGCTCAACAGCTTCAGCTCGTAACGACCGCAGAGTCCAGCTTCTCTGTGGACTGAGAACACTTTATTACGTAAACAAATTGACGAGGTGAGAGTCTTTCTCTATTTGAATACTCATCTTATATGGCCTGGTTATCCTTCACAGCCGTCGAGCTCTGCTCCGCGTGATCTCACGTAGACCCTCACGATTCGGCCTTGTGTTCCGAGCAGCGACGTCAAAACGCGCGAATAACAGGCGTCGTCCCTTCGGTACCTGTTTAACTCTGTTAAGTGGAGAGGTATACCTACATCAAAGTTGCTAACACGGCCTCTCCTGACGAAGGGTCGTCCTCGGCCCGGTCGTACGGTGTCGATCTACAGAGACCAGCGCCAGCTGCTGTCGAGGGTCCGGCTTCAGGGTCTGCAACTAACAGAGGCATGGATCGCAGAACACTTGATCCCTCATCTGTGAAAGAACAACACATATTTAAATAGGCGCTCAGTATCTTTAAAACCGCCACCTAATTTTTCATCCTCCGTTCATAATATCTCTTTCACTTAATTCATACATCGCACAACATTCATAAATTTCAAACTCAATCTTACAGACTTCACCTCAGAGACGTCTCAAAATAATGAAAATAGGGCCCTTTTACTCAAGCAGTCGTATTGTGGTACTCGCTATCGAAGAACGCGGCACACGTCTCCGAGCACCACTCGCCTCGCCACGGTACCATGTACTGCACGGCAGCCAGAGTCGTTCTCCCGTAGCCTCCGCTCAACAGCTTCAGCTCGTAACGACCGCAGAGTCCAGCTTCTCTGTGGACTGAGAACACTTTATTACGTAAACAAATTGACGAGGTGAGAGTCTTTCTCTATTTGAATACTCATCTTATATGGCTTGGTTATCCTTCACAGCCGTCGAGCTCTGCTCCGCGTGATCTCACGTAGACCCTCACGATTCGGCCTTGTGTTCCGAGCAGCGACGTCAAAACGCGCGAATAACAGGCGTCGTCCCTTCGGTACCTGTTTAACTCTGTTAAGTGGAGAGGTATACCTACATCAAAGTTGCTAACACGGCCTCTCCTGACGAAGGGTCGTCCTCGGCCCGGTCGTACGGTGTCGATCTACAGAGACCAGCGCCAGCTGCTGTCGAGGGTCCGGCTTCAGGGTCTGCAACTAACAGAGGCATGGATCGCAGAACACTTGATCCCTCATCTGTGAAAGAACAACACATATTTAAATAGGCGCTCAGTATCTTTAAAACCGCCACCTAATTTTTCATCCTCCGTTCATAATATCTCTTTCACTTAATTCATACATCGCACAACATTCATAAATTTCAAACTCAATCTTACAGACTTCACCTCAGAGACGTCTCAAAATAATGAAAATAGGGCCCTTTTACTCAAGCAGTCGTATTGTGGTACTCGCTATCGAAGAACGCGGCACACGTCTCCGAGCACCACTCGCCTCGCCACGGTACCATGTACTGCACGGCAGCCAGAGTCGTTCTCCCGTAGCCTCCGCTCAACAGCTTCAGCTCGTAACGACCGCAGAGTCCAGCTTCTCTGTGGACTGAGAACACTTTATTACGTAAACAAATTGACGAGGTGAGAGTCTTTCTCTATTTGAATACTCATCTTATATGGCCTGGTTATCCTTCACAGCCGTCGAGCTCTGCTCCGCGTGATCTCACGTAGACCCTCACGATTCGGCCTTGTGTTCCGAGCAGCGACGTCAAAACGCGCGAATAACAGGCGTCGTCCCTTCGGTACCTGTTTAACTCTGTTAAGTGGAGAGGTATACCTACATCAAAGTTGCTAACACGGCCTCTCCTGACGAAGGGTCGTCCTCGGCCCGGTCGTACGGTGTCGATCTACAGAGACCAGCGCCAGCTGCTGTCGAGGGTCCGGCTTCAGGGTCTGCAACTAACAGAGGCATGGATCGCAGAACACTTGATCCCTCATCTGTGAAAGAACAACACATATTTAAATAGGCGCTCAGTATCTTTAAAACCGCCACCTAATTTTTCATCCTCCGTTCATAATATCTCTTTCACTTAATTCATACATCGCACAACATTCATAAATTTCAAACTCAATCTTACAGACTTCACCTCAGAGACGTCTCAAAATAATGAAAATAGGGCCCTTTTACTCAAGCAGTCGTATTGTGGTACTCGCTATCGAAGAACGCGGCACACGTCTCCGAGCACCACTCGCCTCGCCACGGTACCATGTACTGCACGGCAGCCAGAGTCGTTCTCCCGTAGCCTCCGCTCAACAGCTTCAGCTCGTAACGACCGCAGAGTCCAGCTTCTCTGTGGACTGAGAACACTTTATTACGTAAACAAATTGACGAGGTGAGAGTCTTTCTCTATTTGAATACTCATCTTATATGGCTTGGTTATCCTTCACAGCCGTCGAGCTCTGCTCCGCGTGATCTCACGTAGACCCTCACGATTCGGCCTTGTGTTCCGAGCAGCGACGTCAAAACGCGCGAATAACAGGCGTCGTCCCTTCGGTACCTGTTTAACTCTGTTAAGTGGAGAGGTATACCTACATCAAAGTTGCTAACACGGCCTCTCCTGACGAAGGGTCGTCCTCGGCCCGGTCGTACGGTGTCGATCTACAGAGACCAGCGCCAGCTGCTGTCGAGGGTCCGGCTTCAGGGTCTGCAACTAACAGAGGCATGGATCGCAGAACACTTGATCCCTCATCTGTGAAAGAACAACACATATTTAAATAGGCGCTCAGTATCTTTAAAACCGCCACCTAATTTTTCATCCTCCGTTCATAATATCTCTTTCACTTAATTCATACATCGCACAACATTCATAAATTTCAAACTCAATCTTACAGACTTCACCTCAGAGACGTCTCAAAATAATGAAAATAGGGCCCTTTTACTCAAGCAGTCGTATTGTGGTACTCGCTATCGAAGAACGCGGCACACGTCTCCGAGCACCACTCGCCTCGCCTCGCCACGGTACCATGTACTGCACGGCAGCCAGAGTCGTTCTCCCGTAGCCTCCGCTCAACAGCTTCAGCTCGTAACGACCGCAGAGTCCAGCTTCTCTGTGGACTGAGAACACTTTATTACGTAAACAAATTGACGAGGTGAGAGTCTTTCTCTATTTGAATACTCATCTTATATGGCCTGGTTATCCTTCACAGCCGTCGAGCTCTGCTCCGCGTGATCTCACGTAGACCCTCACGATTCGGCCTTGTGTTCCGAGCAGCGACGTCAAAACGCGCGAATAACAGGCGTCGTCCCTTCGGTACCTGTTTAACTCTGTTAAGTGGAGAGGTATACCTACATCAAAGTTGCTAACACGGCCTCTCCTGACGAAGGGTCGTCCTCGGCCCGGTCGTACGGTGTCGATCTACAGAGACCAGCGCCAGCTGCTGTCGAGGGTCCGGCTTCAGGGTCTGCAACTAACAGAGGCATGGATCGCAGAACACTTGATCCCTCATCTGTGAAAGAACAACACATATTTAAATAGGCGCTCAGTATCTTTAAAACCGCCACCTAATTTTTCATCCTCCGTTCATAATATCTCTTTCACTTAATTCATACATCGCACAACATTCATAAATTTCAAACTCAATCTTACAGACTTCACCTCAGAGACGTCTCAAAATAATGAAAATAGGGCCCTTTTACTCAAGCAGTCGTATTGTGGTACTCGCTATCGAAGAACGCGGCACACGTCTCCGAGCACCACTCGCCTCGCCTCGCCACGGTACCATGTACTGCACGGCAGCCAGAGTCGTTCTCCCGTAGCCTCCGCTCAACAGCTTCAGCTCGTAACGACCGCAGAGTCCAGCTTCTCTGTGGACTGAGAACACTTTATTACGTAAACAAATTGACGAGGTGAGAGTCTTTCTCTATTTGAATACTCATCTTATATGGCCTGGTTATCCTTCACAGCCGTCGAGCTCTGCTCCGCGTGATCTCACGTAGACCCTCACGATTCGGCCTTGTGTTCCGAGCAGCGACGTCAAAACGCGCGAATAACAGGCGTCGTCCCTTCGGTACCTGTTTAACTCTGTTAAGTGGAGAGGTATACCTACATCAAAGTTGCTAACACGGCCTCTCCTGACGAAGGGTCGTCCTCGGCCCGGTCGTACGGTGTCGATCTACAGAGACCAGCGCCAGCTGCTGTCGAGGGTCCGGCTTCAGGGTCTGCAACTAACAGAGGCATGGATCGCAGAACACTTGATCCCTCATCTGTGAAAGAACAACACATATTTAAATAGGCGCTCAGTATCTTTAAAACCGCCACCTAATTTTTCATCCTCCGTTCATAATATCTCTTTCACTTAATTCATACATCGCACAACATTCATAAATTTCAAACTCAATCTTACAGACTTCACCTCAGAGACGTCTCAAAATAATGAAAATAGGGCCCTTTTACTCAAGCAGTCGTATTGTGGTACTCGCTATCGAAGAACGCGGCACACGTCTCCGAGCACCACTCGCCTCGCCACGGTACCATGTACTGCACGGCAGCCAGAGTCGTTCTCCCGTAGCCTCCGCTCAACAGCTTCAGCTCGTAACGACCGCAGAGTCCAGCTTCTCTGTGGACTGAGAACACTTTATTACGTAAACAAATTGACGAGGTGAGAGTCTTTCTCTATTTGAATACTCATCTTATATGGCCTGGTTATCCTTCACAGCCGTCGAGCTCTGCTCCGCGTGATCTCACGTAGACCCTCACGATTCGGCCTTGTGTTCCGAGCAGCGACGTCAAAACGCGCGAATAACAGGCGTCGTCCCTTCGGTACCTGTTTAACTCTGTTAAGTGGAGAGGTATACCTACATCAAAGTTGCTAACACGGCCTCTCCTGACGAAGGGTCGTCCTCGGCCCGGTCGTACGGTGTCGATCTACAGAGACCAGCGCCAGCTGCTGTCGAGGGTCCGGCTTCAGGGTCTGCAACTAACAGAGGCATGGATCGCAGAACACTTGATCCCTCATCTGTGAAAGAACAACACATATTTAAATAGGCGCTCAGTATCTTTAAAACCGCCACCTAATTTTTCATCCTCCGTTCATAATATCTCTTTCACTTAATTCATACATCGCACAACATTCATAAATTTCAAACTCAATCTTACAGACTTCACCTCAGAGACGTCTCAAAATAATGAAAATAGGGCCCTTTTACTCAAGCAGTCGCATTGTGGTACTCGCTATCGAAGAACGCGGCACACGTCTCCGAGCACCACTCGCCTCGCCTCGCCACGGTACCATGTACTGCACGGCAGCCAGAGTCGTTCTCCCGTAGCCTACGCTCAACAGCTTCAGCTCGTAACGACCGCAGAGTCCAGCTTCTCTGTGGACTGAGAACACTTTATTACGTAAACAAATTGACGAGGTGAGAGTCTTTCTCTATTTGAATACTCATCTTATATGGCCTGGTTATCCTTCACAGCCGTCGAGCTCTGCTCCGCGTGATCTCACGTAGACCCTCACGATTCGGCCTTGTGTTCCGAGCAGCGACGTCAAAACGCGCGAATAACAGGCGTCGTCCCTTCGGTACCTGTTTAACTCTGTTAAGTGGAGAGGTATACCTACATCAAAGTTGCTAACACGGCCTCTCCTGACGAAGGGTCGTCCTCGGCCCGGTCGTACGGTGTCGATCTACAGAGACCAGCGCCAGCTGCTGTCGAGGGTCCGGCTTCAGGGTCTGCAACTAACAGAGGCATGGATCGCAGAACACTTGATCCCTCATCTGTGAAAGAACAACACATATTTAAATAGGCGCTCAGTATCTTTAAAACCGCCACCTAATTTTTCATCCTCCGTTCATAATATCTCTTTCACTTAATTCATACATCGCACAACATTCATAAATTTCAAACTCAATCTTACAGACTTCACCTCAGAGACGTCTCAAAATAATGAAAATAGGGCCCTTTTACTCAAGCAGTCGTATTGTGGTACTCGCTATCGAAGAACGCGGCACACGTCTCCGAGCACCACTCGCCTCGCCACGGTACCATGTACTGCACGGCAGCCAGAGTCGTTCTCCCGTAGCCTCCGCTCAACAGCTTCAGCTCGTAACGACCGCAGAGTCCAGCTTCTCTGTGGACTGAGAACACTTTATTACGTAAACAAATTGACGAGGTGAGAGTCTTTCTCTATTTGAATACTCATCTTATATGGCTTGGTTATCCTTCACAGCCGTCGAGCTCTGCTCCGCGTGATCTCACGTAGACCCTCACGATTCGGCCTTGTGTTCCGAGCAGCGACGTCAAAACGCGCGAATAACAGGCGTCGTCCCTTCGGTACCTGTTTAACTCTGTTAAGTGGAGAGGTATACCTACATCAAAGTTGCTAACACGGCCTCTCCTGACGAAGGGTCGTCCTCGGCCCGGTCGTACGGTGTCGATCTACAGAGACCAGCGCCAGCTGCTGTCGAGGGTCCGGCTTCAGGGTCTGCAACTAACAGAGGCATGGATCGCAGAACACTTGATCCCTCATCTGTGAAAGAACAACACATATTTAAATAGGCGCTCAGTATCTTTAAAACCGCCACCTAATTTTTCATCCTCCGTTCATAATATCTCTTTCACTTAATTCATACATCGCACAACATTCATAAATTTCAAACTCAATCTTACAGACTTCACCTCAGAGACGTCTCAAAATAATGAAAATAGGGCCCTTTTACTCAAGCAGTCGAATTGTGGTACTCGCTATCGAAGAACGCGGCACACGTCTCCGAGCACCACTCGCCTCGCCACGGTACCATGTACTGCACGGCAGCCAGAGTCGTTCTCCCGTAGCCTCCGCTCAACAGCTTCAGCTCGTAACGACCGCAGAGTCCAGCTTCTCTGTGGACTGAGAACACTTTATTACGTAAACAAATTGACGAGGTGAGAGTCTTTCTCTATTTGAATACTCATCTTATATGGCCTGGTTATCCTTCACAGCCGTCGAGCTCTGCTCCGCGTGATCTCACGTAGACCCTCACGATTCGGCCTTGTGTTCCGAGCAGCGACGTCAAAACGCGCGAATAACAGGCGTCGTCCCTTCGGTACCTGTTTAACTCTGTTAAGTGGAGAGGTATATCTACATCAAAGTTGCTAACACGGCCTCTCCTGACGAAGGGTCGTCCTCGGCCCGGTCGTACGGTGTCGATCTACAGAGACCAGCGCCAGCTGCTGTCGAGGGTCCGGCTTCAGGGTCTGCAACTAACAGAGGCATGGATCGCAGAACACTTGATCCCTCATCTGTGAAAGAACAACACATATTTAAATAGGCGCTCAGTATCTTTAAAACCGCCACCTAATTTTTCATCCTCCGTTCATAATATCTCTTTCACTTAATTCATACATCGCACAACATTCATAAATTTCAAACTCAATCTTACAGACTTCACCTCAGAGACGTCTCAAAATAATGAAAATAGGGCCCTTTTACTCAAGCAGTCGTATTGTGGTACTCGCTATCGAAGAACGCGGCACACGTCTCCGAGCACCACTCGCCTCGCCACGGTACCATGTACTGCACGGCAGCCAGAGTCGTTCTCCCGTAGCCTCCGCTCAACAGCTTCAGCTCGTAACGACCGCAGAGTCCAGCTTCTCTGTGGACTGAGAACACTTTATTACGTAAACAAATTGACGAGGTGAGAGTCTTTCTCTATTTGAATACTCATCTTATATGGCCTGGTTATCCTTCACAGCCGTCGAGCTCTGCTCCGCGTGATCTCACGTAGACCCTCACGATTCGGCCTTGTGTTCCGAGCAGCGACGTCAAAACGCGCGAATAACAGGCGTCGTCCCTTCGGTACCTGTTTAACTCTGTTAAGTGGAGAGGTATACCTACATCAAAGTTGCTAACACGGCCTCTCCTGACGAAGGGTCGTCCTCGGCCCGGTCGTACGGTGTCGATCTACAGAGACCAGCGCCAGCTGCTGTCGAGGGTCCGGCTTCAGGGTCTGCAACTAACAGAGGCATGGATCGCAGAACACTTGATCCCTCATCTGTGAAAGAACAACACATATTTAAATAGGCGCTCAGTATCTTTAAAACCGCCACCTAATTTTTCATCCTCCGTTCATAATATCTCTTTCACTTAATTCATACATCGCACAACATTCATAAATTTCAAACTCAATCTTACAGACTTCACCTCAGAGACGTCTCAAAATAATGAAAATAGGGCCCTTTTACTCAAGCAGTCGTATTGTGGTACTCGCTATCGAAGAACGCGGCACACGTCTCCGAGCACCACTCGCCTCGCCACGGTACCATGTACTGCACGGCAGCCAGAGTCGTTCTCCCGTAGCCTCCGCTCAACAGCTTCAGCTCGTAACGACCGCAGAGTCCAGCTTCTCTGTGGACTGAGAACACTTTATTACGTAAACAAATTGACGAGGTGAGAGTCTTTCTCTATTTGAATACTCATCTTATATGGCTTGGTTATCCTTCACAGCCGTCGAGCTCTGCTCCGCGTGATCTCACGTAGACCCTCACGATTCGGCCTTGTGTTCCGAGCAGCGACGTCAAAACGCGCGAATAACAGGCGTCGTCCCTTCGGTACCTGTTTAACTCTGTTAAGTGGAGAGGTATACCTACATCAAAGTTGCTAACACGGCCTCTCCTGACGAAGGGTCGTCCTCGGCCCGGTCGTACGGTGTCGATCTACAGAGACCAGCGCCAGCTGCTGTCGAGGGTCCGGCTTCAGGGTCTGCAACTAACAGAGGCATGGATCGCAGAACACTTGATCCCTCATCTGTGAAAGAACAACACATATTTAAATAGGCGCTCAGTATCTTTAAAACCGCCACCTAATTTTTCATCCTCCGTTCATAATATCTCTTTCACTTAATTCATACATCGCACAACATTCATAAATTTCAAACTCAATCTTACAGACTTCACCTCAGAGACGTCTCAAAATAATGAAAATAGGGCCCTTTTACTCAAGCAGTCGTATTGTGGTACTCGCTATCGAAGAACGCGGCACACGTCTCCGAGCACCACTCGCCTCGCCACGGTACCATGTACTGCACGGCAGCCAGAGTCGTTCTCCCGTAGCCTCCGCTCAACAGCTTCAGCTCGTAACGACCGCAGAGTCCAGCTTCTCTGTGGACTGAGAACACTTTATTACGTAAACAAATTGACGAGGTGAGAGTCTTTCTCTATTTGAATACTCATCTTATATGGCCTGGTTATCCTTCACAGCCGTCGAGCTCTGCTCCGCGTGATCTCACGTAGACCCTCACGATTCGGCCTTGTGTTCCGAGCAGCGACGTCAAAACGCGCGAATAACAGGCGTCGTCCCTTCGGTACCTGTTTAACTCTGTTAAGTGGAGAGGTATACCTACATCAAAGTTGCTAACACGGCCTCTCCTGACGAAGGGTCGTCCTCGGCCCGGTCGTACGGTGTCGATCTACAGAGACCAGCGCCAGCTGCTGTCGAGGGTCCGGCTTCAGGGTCTGCAACTAACAGAGGCATGGATCGCAGAACACTTGATCCCTCATCTGTGAAAGAACAACACATATTTAAATAGGCGCTCAGTATCTTTAAAACCGCCACCTAATTTTTCATCCTCCGTTCATAATATCTCTTTCACTTAATTCATACATCGCACAACATTCATAAATTTCAAACTCAATCTTACAGACTTCACCTCAGAGACGTCTCAAAATAATGAAAATAGGGCCCTTTTACTCAAGCAGTCGTATTGTGGTACTCGCTATCGAAGAACGCGGCACACGTCTCCGAGCACCACTCGCCTCGCCACGGTACCATGTACTGCACGGCAGCCAGAGTCGTTCTCCCGTAGCCTCCGCTCAACAGCTTCAGCTCGTAACGACCGCAGAGTCCAGCTTCTCTGTGGACTGAGAACACTTTATTACGTAAACAAATTGACGAGGTGAGAGTCTTTCTCTATTTGAATACTCATCTTATATGGCCTGGTTATCCTTCACAGCCGTCGAGCTCTGCTCCGCGTGATCTCACGTAGACCCTCACGATTCGGCCTTGTGTTCCGAGCAGCGACGTCAAAACGCGCGAATAACAGGCGTCGTCCCTTCGGTACCTGTTTAACTCTGTTAAGTGGAGAGGTATACATCAAAGTTTCGACCTTTCGTGGGCTCGGCTTTACCTGACCCTGACTCACAAACCCTGCCAAGATATTTGACCATCATATGACTTACGAGAACGAGACCAGCGATAGCAACGGCGATCGACGCTTGATGAGCGTGATCGAGATTAGTACAGAGAACGAACCCTACCCCCATAATTGCGTCGTGGCATTCGACCTACTAATGAACTTCCAGATCGGGATCTAAATAGACTACGGCGCGAACTACCCCTTTTGCGCGACAAAGTCCGCAAACGGTGACGCACCCTGACAAAAGAACGTCTTTGGGTAGATTGACAGCGGGAGACGCTTCGTGATCGGACACGGAACCTACTGCGCGTCATTGTTCTGCTCCGACGTGGTGCTCGACCATAAAAGACACTAGGTGACAGAGACCGTAACTTACAGCGCGAAAGTTATCGCATGGATGACAGAGTTCTACTACGAAACCGATACCGAGAACGGCGTCGTGTTCGGACACGTGAGTCACCTTGTGTACGATGTTTCGTTCTACCACGGTCTTTATTTCTAGGCATGCTGAGAATTTACCAAGGTTACGTAAACAAGAATAACAAAGAGAATGCAACTGAGAGAATAAAACAACAAACTGCACAGAATCTGGCTATCTTTTCAATGTGTGGGTAGTTCCAATCTGTTTACTCGAAATTCGTGAGCTTTATGGATTTTATTATCCCTCACTTCTGATCTTAGGTAAAAAGGATCTGATTCATTAAAAAAAATAAACCACAGACTTATCTAAACATTAACAATCAATTTAATCAAAATTAAACAAAACTACTACAATCAGATTGGACCACACACATTGAAAATGATCTAGATTACACATGAAAATGACATAACCAAAACACAATATGACTCACGCGTCCTTCACACCGAAATTACACAAAAACAATAAAACTCTACTGTCCATGAGATGTTGCACTGTCGAGCACCACGAGCGAAGTGACCGCAAGCCTCGATTCGGCCCGCTATTTATAGGCGGTCGCCTTGTTTGCCTCCTGGTGGGGAAGTTGCTAACAATAATACCTCACTACCTCGCACGAGCTCGCAACATGACATTTTACAGTATGTGACATGACATTTGAAGCATGACATTGTCCCACCTCACGAAATAGAATGAGGGCCTCATACAAACTCATTTTGAAACCGTGTCCTACTCAACACTAGTTCACTACACAGATCATACTAAATACCTATCTTATCTATACCTACTTTTGTTTTGTCGTCATTCCATTCGATGTTGTACCTACTTGTTTCGTTCATTCGTTCGTTTACAATCCAATTAGTAACATACAGTGAGTGCCACACACAACTTGCCAAAAGAGGAAATAACCATTTTGAAATGTAACATTTTAATTTTATTTTTGTACTCTATTTGTGAATGTAACTCCGTCTATCTGTTAACTTTTCACACAGAAACTGCTGAACAGATTTTAAGCAAGGAGATAGCAGATGTCATCCCGGGAAAGGTTTCATACCATCAGCTATGCATGGGAGGGAGGAAGGGAAGGAAACGCACATCCAGTCTATTCCCATTCATCAATACGCCATTTGTATTGGCAATTTAAATATTATGCCATTTACAGAAAATATGTCAGTCACGATAAAATAAAATTAGCTTATGTATTAAAGATAGGTAATCAAAGATAAAAATTTATCTATACTTCAGCCAAACTGGAGATACCTACATACATACAGTCATATTATCATGCCGTATCCATAATGGGGTGGGCAGAGCCACATGTAAACCTAATAAAACTTGCAGCCACTTCTGATTTAAACTCCTAAGATGTATAATTATGGTGAACCATGGTGACACACAACAATTTAGCTGAAGTATAATAAATATTTTTTGTGGACATTTCACTCAGCGCCATCTAGCTCCAAACTAAGCAAGCTTGTATGGACACCAGTGGCTGATATTTATTATTACATGAGGTTTAAGTAGGCATACTTTTTTTTGTAAACACATACTTACTATACTTTTAATACATAATACTACAACACCCAAGAAATATTTGCAGAATATATCTACAAACATTTCATAACGAGAATCGAACCCGCGCCTCTTGCGTCTCAGCAGAGCACTCGCCCGCCACGCCAGATAAGTATAATCTGAGATAGTGCGCACTGCGCTGGGTTCCTTTTTAGGAGAAATGGTTTTGTAGGTTGTATTGTATTTAATAAAATCCTCGAACTTCATAGGTACAAAAATCTTTATTTTTTTGGATTACACAATTTATTTTGATCAATATTTTAATACTTATCCACTAACGGGTGTTTACTCGCAAATAATCATAAAACTTATTCTAAATGTTCTAATACGACAATAAAATCGATAAATAAACTTGCCTGCAGTATATCTGATTGTTACAAAATAAATATTACATAACCTATTACCTAACCTAGATATTACAAACAATGATATTGGACGGTTCTTTTATACCTAATTGTAAGTCAATTTTTACTATACCTGTACTTGTCTACCTAAAAAAAATAGGAATAGTACCTACCTACCTACCTATGGGAGCGGAGGGCACTTTAGTACATTTTGAGGATTTAATAAGATTTCGTAAAAAAAATGTTCCAAGATGCCCATATTAAAGCCTTCCCACTCCCCTCTGTCTAGCATAAATATTATCTACAATTATTATACAATCCAAATATTAAATCAAGTTCTGAACACCAATTGCCTTCTATAATACAATACATAAGTGCATAAATTATCAAAAAATATTATGTTTCATGTCAATATTCTAGTCTAAAAACATAAAATTGATAATAAAATATAAAAGTACCAGATAACATCATTAGAATTATCTTCATCTACATAGCTGCAGTGAGGCTGGACAATACTTTCTTGCCAAGCACATTAGAGACAGTCTCCATGATGACCATTGCGAGCTGTTGGCTGTCTCCGCTGTGTTTTGTGAGGAACATGGCGGCTCGCTTGTAGTCTTCCAAGCCGAGCCCGGCGAGGTAGTCGTAAACAATGTCAAATAGTTCCGATAGCTTGGCTTTAACGTCCTCCCAAATTTGACGCATGGATACAACTGAAAATAATAATAATAAATATATTTCACACAGCGCCATCTAACCCCAAACTAAGCAAAGCTTGTACGATGGACACCAGATGGATAATAGAGTATTTATATACCTACTTTTTTGTAAACGCATAAAAACATAGTACTACAACACCCAGACCCGGAAGAAATATTGCAGAACATACAAACATTTTTCCCGTAGCAGGAATCGAACCCGCGCCTTTTGCGTCTCAGCCGAGCATTCGCCCGCCACGCCACCGAGGTCGTCCAAAATAGATAATTTGAACTTAAAAAAGTTATCTCTAAATAAGTAACACCCAATTTACATAGTCCCAGTCCCGACCCCACACTAGGATTCCCTGTATCGTGGATGTCAGAAACTACGAGTACCACGGTACCACAACACCCAGACCCGGAAGAAATATTTACAGATCAAGCAAACGTTTCTTCCGCAGCGGGAATCAAATCCGCGCCTCTTGCGTCTCAGCCGAGCAATCGCCCACCACGCCACCGAGACCGTCTGTTAATTATTTATTATGAGGGTAGTTTGAAAATATTTCACATTCAGCAAAATGATCGCAAAATCTTTGTATTTTTTGGGAAATACATCGAAGTGGATAGAGAATATAAATCTTAATAAATATCTATGAATCTTACCAACAATCCCCAGGCCACAGGCTCCTCCAATAGCGCCTCCAACTGCCGCGCCAATCTTGCCTCCATAATGTCTGCCGAGTATCCCACCCGCCAACGTGAGCCCCGTGGTCACAAGCAGGGCACTTTTCGCTCGGTCGTCGCTCAGAATCACACGAAAGTCGAAATTATCGCTTATCGTCAAGATAATGTTCTCCAATGACGTGGGATCAAAAGGTAATCCGCAAGAGTTAGACCTCATGGGACACATCTCATATTCCTCGTTTTCCGAATCTGAACAATAACTCATTGTGGCGTTGTTAAGCACGACCGCGAATATCAAATTACGATGAAAATGATCACGCGCAGATCAAGATTTGCGAATATAAACTGGCCGATCGAGCAAGTTTATCAAAAGTACTCTTTGTGACCGATCCGTTTTTCTCTGTCTACGTCCGCAGCCCGCACGATTGGTTATGGCCAGTTATGGCTGTCGTGTCGTGTGAACACTATTACTGCTACTAGTGCTACTAGCTTTTACCCGCGACTTCGTACGCGTTAGATTACTTATATAAGTATCGCGCCCGCCGGCCGTAAAAATTCCCATACAAACTTTGGATTTGGACACCCATTTAGGGGTGTTTTTGAAAAATCCTGAAACACATGTCCATTTATTTTGCATTTACAGTATCCGAACCCAGTTTCAAGCAAATCGTACCACGCATTAAAAAGTTCCATACAAAGGTTTTCACCCCTTTTCACCCCTTTGTGAGATTTAGTGGGTGGTTTTCCTTTAAAATAAAGTTACCTTCTAAATTTCAGCTTTCTAGCTTCATCGTTTTCAGATCTGCGATGATGACAATGAAACAATTTGAATTTAAGTGCAATAAACAATTTGATGAATAGTCAGTCAGTCAGAGATCCTATAGAGATATAAATAAATTGTTCACGATGTAGGTACATGTGTGCACAATGATATTCCGGAAATTACCTAGAAAACAAGGAACTTTTTGACCATAGACTAGGTATAGACGAAATAGAAAAGCTTCAGAAAGCTCTCTATTGTATCAGTGAAATCCTTCCTTTCAGAATCTTCACTCTCAATGTTCAGTCTATGAGAGTGTTCTGTGGTTCAGCGTTTTCAGCAGTCAGATTGAGTTCTGTGCTCGGAACAATGTATGTAGCTTAGCTATAGCTATAATAGCTAGTTAAAGATAGTTTTGTGCCCAGTAATACTCTGTGGTTTTGTGGGTCTGGCTGGAGGAGGGAGGGGTCTGGCTGGGTTGATTTGATTGAAGTAAATTGAAGTGAAGTGTCGGTCGTGTCGATATACCTACGTCTTTAGTCGTGTCGTGGCCGAGTTCTAATTCGTAATCATCCATCTTTAAGTTTTTCGCTTTTGTATTTTTGTTTGTTTGCTTATACAAACAGCTCGAGACCTACGAGAAATTTGACAAAATGGTTTTTAAAGACGCGGTGGGCTCCAAGCTAGCTCAAATAGAGCTCGCGGAAATTGAAAAGCAGTTTCTTAATACATTAAAAAGCAACAATCCAAAAAAAAAAGTCAATCACATCCAGATTCCACTGCAGGGTGTTATTGAGGTATCTATATTATCGACTCTTGAAGATCTGGATCAGTCTTTAGATAGCACGACAGTTTATTTTTTATTTTGTAAATTATATGTATACCTATCTAAATACTTTACTAGTTGAAAGTTTCTCTTTTTTACTCTGATAAATAAATACATTCTCAAAACTATCGACTTGTGGAATTGTTGCAGGAGAAGCCCCAGCCGACATATTTTCAGTACAAGCCTCAGGAGATGCACTGCCTGAAGAAACTGCTGGAACAAGACTACTCCCTGTACGAGCAGTCTGAGATAACCGCGAACTGTGACTGTGCACAGCACAAGGGTGCCTCTGTAAGATACAACCTCCACCTGTTTTAAGTTACTGCTTCAAATCCTCTAATTCTTATTCTAATTATGGTTAGAGGAACAAAGATCTGAGCTGACGTCCTGCAGTGGGGTGTATTGTGCATTATCCCCCTGCTATTCCTTACTTGTTTGCTGACCTGTTTGTTTGTTAGTTTTTGTTGATATTTGTAGAACCTACAACCTAACCCACCTTATAATTTGGTCATCAACAAATGCCTTTTATAAAAAACACCCTTTTTGTGTCCCCAATCCCCATACTTTCAAGCCATTGATGGGGTAGTTCCCATGTGTTCTATGGAACATGACATCAACGGACAGAATAAGATATTTTTTTCTTATTTTGTACTATGGAACATGTAATACTTTTATTTCTCAAATCGTTCTATATGACAAGGTAAATAAGACCTCTTTATGATGATCTTACCATTCTTGCTACGAATTTCTATTCTTTCGAGAAATTTCTAGAAATCTTTTGTAGGATTACTTTACCTAGACAGATGTTTGATCAATGATATGATAGAATAATTGTGATTATCAGTGTTATTTCGATTTTGGGAAAATCTGATTCCCATTTTGTTCTATAGTATGAAACTCGGGGTGATAAGCTAGTATTTAGTTCTATGGAAAAAATAGGGAAGAAAATGTGTCATTTTGTTCGATGACGTCATGTTCTATAGAACAAATCGTAACTACCCCAATTGACATGCAGGCTGGCCAAGACAGCACCATCCAAATGTTTATTTTCAGCCGGAGGTGTTTGATGAGGCCATGACCAAGTATGTGCATGAAGAGTACCACAAGTTTCTGTCGTACAAGCAAGACAAGGAGCAGAAGAAGGCTGCATTGATTGCCCAGGGCTTCTCTGGTAAGTCATCTTCTGGACTACCCTATTCTTCCACACTTGGTCATGTAAAAAGGGATAAATTTAATGTAGATTCAAAACATTTCAAAGTGATTGTTAACAGATTCTACTGAATAAACTTTGATTTTATTTTCTGTTATCTTCCATAGTATGTTAACTGCTTATGAAATCATGCATTCTAGATGTTTGTGTGAACAAATCTAAGCATGTTCCAACCACAAAATATAAGATTATTTTATACTAGGAAGATCCTCCAAGATACTTTGGTGTGGTCAGATGTCCTAACATTGCATAATTTAATGCAATTATAAAATATATCTTTCACAAAAACCTACTGCAAACTTAGTTATGCACTTCTTTGTGTGTTAGTTTTCAGAAAATAATATTTTTTTATCTTACAGTGGATCACCTGAGTGACTCTGAGGCAGATGAGAGTGATGAAGAGATGTCCTCGGAAGATGATGATGGCGCCATCACTCCCCAAGTCAACATCAACATCATCTAGGAGTCTGCAGCCAGTCAGCTCTTTTACCGTAGCCATTTTTATTTTAAGTAGAAGTGATCTGATTATTGTATTTATTCCTCGGGAGATGTATTATCCTGATAAGTTGATAACATATAACCCACCGTTGCTTAGTGATATAATTTGCTGTGAGGACCTTGTCCATTTACTAAAGCCAAATAGAATTTTCATAATGGAATACTTACTGTGTTTTTATTAATTATTAAAAAAATACAACCTCTTAGGCTAAACATACCTGCATCTCTATTCCGTCGTGGGTAAAATATCATTGATTTACCTTGGTACCTAGTATGTGAAACACTCTTTGATGTGAGTTTGTTGATCCTGTGACCTGAATTTACTTGCAATAGCAAAAATTACCTACGAATTAATTTGTTATTAGCGTCGCGACGTCCGTTGAAAGTACCTATGGTACCGAAAGTTCTGCTAAACATACAATGAGTTTCACGTGGTCCGTGGCTGTATGTCAGGTGCATACATATATAATTATCACGCCCATTGATAATAATTATGTATGGTATTGGTAGGAAGAGCCATTAGGTAGTAAACATAAGAAAACTTGTAGCCAATCCTGATTCAAAGCCCCAAGATGAATATGGTGAACCATGGTGACAGTCGCGTAGGTATATAGATCCATCATGTTAGAGGGGATACTATCCCTTAGTCGAATTTTACGACATGCTCGGGGAGAGAAGCAGCTGGACGTATTCTATGTTTTTCTTTAGTCCAGCAGTGTCATAGGTTACCTACCTAACATAAAAGAACATTGCAAGCGCATTTAGCCGTGTGCCGCATAAGCGACGAGGTCATCACAGGTCATTCATCTTAGCTGCGCCGATCAATAGAGAAGCGAGTTGAAAGCTATATTTATAGGTATAGGTAGGTACTACCTACTCGTCTATTATAAGGCAGCTGGGCTCCCAACTGGAGCGCATTCTACAAAACAGCGCTTTATATGTATAACTCAAAAAGAAATAGCTATAAAAGATATAAGTAAAAAAATGATATAAGTAATAGGTATCAATATCAGCTATTTATTTTTGACTTTGATTAAACGTAGGTAGGTACCTAGGTAAGTTCGTGAGTTAGTGGCCAACTCTTGTGACGGAGTTTTTAGCCCGCCTAAAGGTCTCCGTCATGGCTTAACGATTTAAACAGCCGGGACCGACAATTCAACGTGCCTGGAGCACGGAAGCGCTCAGCTCGTAATGCCACTTGCGTCACCCATCCCAATTGTGACCGCGTACAACGTTGCTTAACTTCAACGATCAAGAACGTCTAAACAAAGCTACGCCACGGGTGCTTTGACTTTCATTGAATGTTCAACTAGGTATCTTTCCCTTCCCATTGTCATTGATAGTACCTACTTTGCAGTCATGTCATGTCACGAGAGCTCTGTTGGCCTAGTAGTAGTGATACCTTCCTTCCGATCCTTAGAATAAGTTCCTATCATTGGTAGGTACTAACCGGTTAAGCACCAATGCATTTTTTCGTTTGAGAAATCTATTTGCACTGATACTAGTATTCTCAAATGGTGAAGGAAAACATCATGAGGAAACCGGCTTCGTAGAATCCAAAGAGTTCGAAAACATATGTCAAGTGCACGAAAGGAGCCTCTGAGGCACACTTTAAAACCTTTCATCACACTGGTTAAAAATAAACTAGAGACACGACTAGTACAGTGTTCATTATCTCCTACGTCTGACATAAACAGAGTTCTATTATTGCATTGTGAATTTGTGATACGATCTTCATTTCTATAAAAGATGGGAAGCCCACATTCTACAAGCGGCTTCTCAGATTGAGGTAAAAGGTCTAACTAAGGATATGGAACAAAACTCAAAATAAAATAACAAAGAATTTAATAAAGTTCGCCTTACGCTACGATTTACATGGAAACATGTATGTTATGTACAGTTCATACAACAGAAATATCTAAACATTCCGAAAGTAAAATCAAACTGTTATAGAATAAAATTATTCTAGATTATCTGGTCTCACAATCCATCATGTCCGAGTACTATAAAATAGGGCTATTCAGAGGCAATTCCAAACAGAAATTATTATTCTAATACCAAAACTATTTACAAATATGGTGCTACACTATTTCCAATAATAATTAATTTCTTCCTATATATAATAAAACTGTATGTCGGCAGTTCTACAAATATTACAGAGTTTAGGCACTGCAATTCGATATACACAAATTCTACAGTGTGTTTGGAAGAATTATGCACGCATCAGTTATATAAGAATACCTAACTTCAAATTCAGATGTACCATAAAAAAAGCTACATACGTTCAAACTAGCTTCTGCCAGCAGGCTTGTTGGCGCTCCAGGTAGGAGGCCTATAGAACATCAATTTAGCGGCCGCTATTTATCGCTAATCGAACCGAAAGATAGCTGTATGTATCTTAGTAAGTTCGTATGAGCTAGTGACCAACTCTTGTGACGGAGTTTTTTTTCCTCCGTCATGGTTTAACGACTTAAAAGCCGGGACCGACAATTTAGCGTGCCCTCCGAAGCACGGAAGCGCTCAGCTCGTTATGCAACTTGCGGTCACCATCCCAATTGTGACCGCGCACAACGTTGCTTAAATTCAACGATCAAGAACGTCTAAGCAAGCTACGACAGGAGTGCTTCGTGATACCTTTAGATCCGTATTCAAGAACATTATTCATGCGCGAATGACGGCTATAGGTACGCCGTCAATTTTCTATCGATTTACAAATAACCATCACTTGAACGTCGATTCACCCGAAATGTTGTTGAATATGAGACATAAACATTATTCCACATTGGTTACAGATCTGCTCGAAACATAAAAATATCCTCACAAAAAAATGATTTCTGACAAATTATACATAAAATATAACTTGCGTTTTTACAAACGTACAATTCTAATGAATGGTGTATTATAATATTTTCAAACTTCAGTCTTTCATTCAATAATATCATACATCCAAGGAAACTATCTGGGATGTGTAATAAATAAGAAAAATAATCTAAGGAAGCTGTTTTGTACAACTAATGAGTCACATAATTTACGACACCCCCAAACGAAACCCCTAGGTGTGCGGTTGCCAAAAAGGATTTGTCGACGACACCACTAATGAATAGTATTGTTGCCCAATTTCGGATACCAAAATATTAAATAAAATAAAATATTGTTAAAGAATATGTCTATCAACCATTGAGAGTATACTGGCTCGATATAATATTCTTAAACGACAATATGTTATCCGAACATTACGGTGGTCTCTTTAACAAATTCTATATGTCAACAACACCCCGGGGTGTCGTTTTGAGGGTGTCATTAACAATAAACGACATTTTTATGTGAAAACTAGGTATCTTACTGAGGCCATGATACATGAACAGTAGGAAGATTACAGGTAAAGTTGATTATGATTACGGTTAATGTATTTATCGTACTACTGTGATGTATTGTATCTGTAGAAAAACTAAAATATTATACAATGGTCGCCCACACTTGCCTGCCTCTGTTGAGCGCAAGTGTGGTCGTCCCGAAACACTTGGCCAATAGTTATAAGTTTATACAAACAAAGTTGTTGTATTTCGAAATAACAATGACAAAATAAATAGAATTCGAGAAAAGATAAATGTACTAAAAAATAATTTACATAGAAGACGTAAATTGGGAAATTAATCAACACCATTGTTTATACAAACACAAATATAAATTACAATTTGAAATATAAACAAAATTAACGCGTTATGATATAATGAAGCTGAAAAAGCTCTTAATATTTCTAATCTAGCTAATTCCACAATTTGTACACAGGAACGTCATTGTATAATTACAAGAGTTAAAAATGACGCTTCAGTGCTTCTGCCAAGGGATTAAAGAATAGAATATACCACCATAAGAAATACTCGACAATTACATAGATACTTATTTCGTCTAGTCATTAAATAAAATTGCAAGAATTTGTATTGGCAATAATTTATGAGGAGCGTGAACCCAATTATTGACAGATTTTTGTAAATTGCCATTAAAATGTAAATTTTTGACAGATGCCTTTAAAAATTGATCGAAACGTGTGGTCCCTATTAGGGTCTCCGCTCACTGCTCCGTTCCATAACAAGACCGTCACAGTTCCGACACAAGATTGAAATAAAACCGGTTAAGTGCTAGTCGATTTTGCACACGAAAGGTACCATAGTACATAAAAAACAGTTTTTTTTTGTAGAATTTTGATTGTTTTTTTGTGTCGGGACAGTGAATAAGTACACAGGGAAGAGACCATTAGTGGAAGCATAAAAGACAACAGAAGCACCGAATCCTCTACATTATCAGTTAATACAACAACCCCTTTTAATTAAATAGACTGACAAGTCAAACTTGCGTCACAGATTCTATACAGACTTTCACTTTCGTCCAAAATCACTAACCGCCGTAGCCGAATGCGCAGAAGGATGTGTGAATTAAGTTAGCTTTAAGAGAAACCTATAATTTTGAACACGGTCCAAACCTTGACTTTCTGCGATGCGTACCGGTTTATTCCTTAAAGTAACAATCGTTTTATTTCTTCCTTCGATAATCGGTTTATTTGAGTCTTTTCACCGCACTCATTCTTTAATAGTTCACAAGTGCTTTATTTGAATGTTAATTTTAGACTATCTTTTCGTTCTATACACGCCTGTGATTTCGTTCCAAACCAAGCCTAAACTTTTTTATCTAAACCAACGTCTCAACATATTTATTTACACACTTTATCGGTTCATTCCATCTGAAAGAAGCAAAATCAAACAAAAAATTTAATGTTATTCTTCAATAGCCGGTTTATTCCTGCAGTTTCCTTCAGAAAGTAACAAACCGATTCTCATTTCTTGCTCCGGAAACCGGTTTATTCCTTAAAAAAAACGGTTTATTCCCGTCGTTAATTCAGAATAAAAGCCAGTTGTTTTCAAATTAAACCCAGGACCGACAGTGAGGGCCGCTAGCGGGGAGATGGGGGAGAAGGCGGCATCACGAAGTGTAGAAGAGGATGTAGGCCGCAGAGGACTTCACTTCCCCGGGGGAGATCTCGGAGACCACGTGGTCATCGTATTTGTACCATCTGGAAATCAAATCACGTATAAATACATGAAGCCACGCCTGACCATGGATCTCCATGAAATAAAACAATGCTTTGTTAATTTAGTGGGTTTTCCATAGAGCTTGACTAGCTTTCGCCCACGACTTCGCTCGCGTTGTATCACCGATAAAAAAAGTCTATAATATAAATAGCAGGTCAAAAACTATGTATATTTCAAGTTTCATTTCAGTCCGTTTAGGTGTTACGCCGTGATTGAGGCACAAACATCTTCAAGAAGTTTTGAATCCTGCTAATATTATAAATGGAAAAGTTTGTGAAGATGTAAGAATGTGTGGATGTGACGATGTATGTATGTATTTTAAAAGTGGGTGCAGGTTTGCCCTATCGCTTTGCTACAACTAAGCTGTATGATGTTTGGGATGTACTCACTGTTAGACAATACTTTATCCTGCAAACAGTTCTTAAAAAGCATTCTCAGACTAGCTTTGACCCGGAAAAGGTGAAAAACAAACGTAGGAAGGGTACTGTCTGCCGTGCCAGAACTTTCCGAACTACTACTTATGTCCCACAAGTTTTTCTGTTTCCTCGGCACTTACTTATACAATAAGATAAATGGTTCAATTTCTGTGTACCCACTAGTCAAAGCAAAGTGTAAAATAGCGGCCACTAAATGGCTAAGATCGCTAGACTATAAACAGACTGAGGACTTACTATACCCCCTAGACTAGTCTACATTTGAATATACCCACCACTCATATCACTATCCCCTTAACTAAGTACGCGTATATAGTCAAACACACCCTAACACACACACACACACACACACACACACACACACACACACACACACACACACACACACACGCACACACACGCACACACACACACACGCACACACACACACACACACACACACACACACAAACAAACACACACATATCGATTGAACTTCAGTAATCTTGGTTGCTCTTGTAATAGATTAGTCTACCTTTATTTCTTTATTTTTACTATTTATTCTTTCCTACATATCTACCTAATTAATTTTTTTTGTGACTGTTTTGCACTATCCGCGGAGTGGGGCACTGGTGACCTGTAACACAGGTGTCAAACCTACCACAGGCACCAGTCTCTCACAAAACAGGTTTTGCATAAACTTCTGTTAACATTATCTTACTACTGCATAAACAAACCTATATACCTATAATAAATAAATAAAGATTTTATTTATTTATTTATTTATGTGCCTGAATCACGCCCAAACGGCTGAACGGATTTTAATGAAACTGGGAATATACATAATACGTGTGTTGGAATAACATATAGGCTACTTTTATCCGGGTACAACGCGAGCGAAGCCGCGGGCGACAGCTAATTTATGATATAAACGATTTGCTTAGTAAAATCAGTCATACTCACTTTCCATAAACACTGCTTTTACAATAGGCCGTGTAATGGCCGCCCTCCATGCTGCCGTAGTGGTTGGACACAGCGTACAGGTTGTAGACGGGGTTCCCCGGACAATGCAGCGAGAACTGCCTCATGTCCAAGTTCTCTAGCGGGAAGTCTATGTACGTCTGCCTCTTGCGGTAGCTGTTGATATACTCCTTGGGGTCTACGTAGAACCTCTTGAAGTGTATGACTAGGACGGGAGGGAGACGGGAGATGTCTAACTTCTTCAGTGCGTCTCTCTTCTCCTTGCAATTGGGACAGTTCCAGCCGGGGATCGTCTCGCCGTTCAGATAAAGCTTCAGGCAATCCTGGAAAAGGAAATTGTTGTTTATTTCGGTTCATTATCATCATCATTTATGTGGGGTTGGCACAGCATGTTTATTCCTGTTCTATTTGCCTCGGGTCTGGATGTTGTGGTACCATGGTACTTGTAGTTTCTGATACCCACGACACAGGGAATCCTAGTGTGGGGTCAGAACTATGTATGGTGACTGTTGGGAAGTTATCTCAACGCTCACTCATTTCTTACTCATGTTATCTTTCACACAGTTCATCCATCTTTTATTTGGCCTACCTCTGCCCACATATCCTTCCAAATTCATTATCTAACATCAAGAAGTATCATCGATAACATTTCAGCTGCCATCACCCACTGTTATTGGCATCGGTGACTTTCATTTACATAGTCGCCGTAAAACTGTTCATACTGTTAGATTATAAATAAATAATAACACCCAACAGTCACATACATAGTCCTGACCCCACACTAGGATTCCCTGTATCATGGTACCACAATACCCAGACCCGGAGGAAATATTTGCAGAACATGCAAACATTTCTTCCGCAGCGGGAATCGAAACCGCGCCTCTTGTGTCTCTGCCGAGCACTCGCTCGCCACGCCACCGAGGTTAGATACTCACGCTGAGCGTGCAGCGGCTGGCGTGCGGAGGCAGCTCCAGCGAGAGGTTGGAGAAGGAGTCGTAGGTGGTGCTTTGCTTCCCGCAGACGGTGCACTGCACGGTGGAGCGGATCTGGCCGTGGAAGAGCCGCAGGATGAGAGACTCCTTCGACTTGGTGTACTCATGCCACGCCTTCTCCGACGGAGGCAGCATCTCCTGGAAATGCAATTAATAGAATATAGGTAAAAGTTGCCTCTTCACCCTGTATAAATCATCTACTATAGATGGTAAAAGGCCTTAGTATAGTTTATTGATGAGTTTCGGCTTTGGTTACCTTGTCGTGGGGCTGCGGGATGGTGAACTGCAGGTCGAGGTGCAGCCAGTCCATGAGGATGGTGAGGAACTCGTGCGAGTCCTGCTGGTCGCAGCCGCGGAAGGCGCGCTGGTGCTTGCCCACCTCGCTCTGCAACGACACCATGCTCGATATTAATTTAACCCATTTATGTTCGTATGAGCTAGTGGCCAACTCTAGTGACGGAGTTTTTAGGCCGCCTAAAGACCTCCGTCGTGGCATTTAACCCACTAATATTATAAATGCGAAAGTTTGTGTTTCACGCCGTAACGGCTGAACGGATTTTAAACGAAACTTGGAACATACATATAGTATGTGTGCTGGAACAACATAATATGCTACTTTTTATCCTGGTACAACGCGAGCGAAGCCGCGGGTGGTAGCTGGTATAATATATATTTAATATTTTTTGTGGACATTTCACACAGCGCCATCTAGCCCCAAACAAAGCAAAGCTTGTACTATGGGCACCAGATGGCTAACAAAATACTTATATAGGTACTTTTTTTTGTAAATACATACCTGTAATACAAAATACTACAACACCCAGATCCGGAAGAAATATTCGCAGAACATACAAACATTTCTCCCGTAGCGGGGATCGAACCCGCGCCTCTTGTATCTCAGCAGAGCTCTAGTCCGCCACGCCATTGAGGTCGCCCCTCTTTCGTAGGGGGTTGAAAAGGTGTCAGAATAGATGGTCTCACCCGGAGGTCCCGCGTGGCGATGAACCGGCACTGGCCGGACCACAGCGCACGCACCACGGCTGCCAGCTCCTCCGCCACTGCGCCGCGAGTGCTGTGAGACCTGACGCAAACAACTATTGCTCAAAGTCAAACTCAAAAAAAATGTCAGGTGCATGCTGTGCCGACCCCACATAGAGTGGGATAAGGGCAGGAAGATGATGATGATGAAAGTAAAAAAAAATATTCCACAAAATCACGGGGATCACTTCGTCACTGGAAAGGCAAAATTACGTAAGCGCCAAAATAGGCATATTGAGTTATTATCCTAAAATAGCAGTCCAAATACAATAATATGAATTGCTGGACATAGAAAATGGAAAAAGAATGAAATCTTACGTTGACGTCATCAAAATTCGATAATTAGCTAAAAAGTTATGATTAAAAAACGAAAAAAATGAACTTTAAACGGCTTTTTCTCGATTGGTGCTTACGTAAATTTGTCTTTCCAGTGACGACTTGGACACGTCTTAAATCTACGTTGCTTACACCTGTTCGTAACGCGACCAAGCGTGGAAAATCTGCCATTCTGCCATTTCTCCACAATTGGGAACATGCATGATTTTTTTATATCTTTATTCGATAGCCTACTGTTTTTATTACTATTTAATTTATAGTGTTCAAAAAAAAAAATAGCCAACCGACACGGTCACTTTAAACGCCTGGCACATCCTCCTACTAATATTATAAACGCGAAAGTTTGTATGTATGGACGTTTGTTACTCTTTCGCGCCTAAACGGATCAACGGATTTGAATGAAACTTGGAATATACATAGTACATCATCATCTTCCTGCCCTTATCCCACTCTATGTGGGGTCGGTTTTGGCTAAGGTGTTTTATGACCGGCCGCCTGCCTGACGTCAACTCTCCTTGGGAATACTTCCTTATTGTATCTCATCATGTTGGAGGATACTATCCCTTAGTCGACTTTTACGACATGCTCGGGGAGAGAAGCAGCTGGACGCATTCTATACTTTTTCTTTACTTCCAGCCTAGCTGAGAAGTACATGAAATATACATAGTACGTGTGCTGGATTAACATACCTATAGGCTATTTTTTTATCCGGGTACCACGCGAGCGAGCCGCGGGCGGCAGCTAGTATGTAATAAGTAGTGCGTGTATAACGTACCTGTTAACGTGCTGCAAGTACTGTCCGTTGCAGAAGTAGGTCACGAGAATGGCCGTGTTGTTGAGGCATTGTATTATGGAGTTCATGTAGCAGGTGTTGCCGAGGTTCTTCAGACCCGTTAGACCGCGACCCTGAAGGATATTTTCATTAGAATTAACCTCAAAAAAAAATATTTTAGCCTTAGCCATTTTGTCCTACTACAGGGATTTCTTGATCTTTGGCAACTGAGAGCACTGATGGTCTAGTTGGTAGTGACCCCGCCTTCCGATCCTATGGTCGTGGGTCGTGTACCAATGGATTCTATAGTGCGAAAATTTTTTTGTGCGCTATCTCAGTACTCTCGAACGGTGAAGGAAAACATCGTGAAGAAGGCCGACTAAGCTGAGAGGATGGAACAGGTGCTGGGCAAGCCTACTCCATCTTAATTCGTCCCGGGCACTACAGCGTTACGTTTGTGAAGGTAAAAGTTGCGCTGTATAAAATCATCTACTATAGATGGTAAAAGGCCTTAGTTTGGCAACTAAAGGCCAGTTTAAATGAAGATGAAGATTATCCCTTTTCCTTCTACGGCCTCTTAATTGTGGGGACCAATCGGTGGTAACTTTGACCCAAAAATCACATGCCCTACCCAGTATTTAAGTTTGGCTGATTTAAAATAATTAATTACAATTAAATTATTGGCATAATGAGAGAATACAGAAAGGAGTGGTATCTGTTCCCAATAGGATATGTCGCCGTTTATGACAACATTTAGTTTTAAAATATATGCTTTGTCTTTGAATATATTTTAACAAAAAAATAAACTAATTACTAAAGTGGACTCCACAGACCTGTGATGTACTTAATCTTACTTTTATTAGTAGACAAATACTGATATTATACATACATACATATTATCACGCCCCAATGTGGTGGGCAGAGCCACAAGTAATCATAAGAAAACTTGCAGCCACTTCTGATTAAAAGTACCAAGATGGATATAATGAACCATGGTGACAGGTGATCAGCCTATCGCCCATATAGATAGTCCATATAATATAAGATTATTTATTCTACTTTAAAAAAAAAATGGATCCTTCATGTTGCACATAAATACATATGAATTATGATTAGACTTATTGCGCTTCTACTTTCTCTAAGGCATAGTGTCCTTGACCAAGGTAAGTGTTAATAGCGTGACACGGTAACTTTAACTTTTTTGAGGTATGCTAAACACACCCCCAGACCAGAGGGCAGCTAAGGGTTTAAATAGGCGTAGATCGGAACCTTATCATTATACCGTAATGGTATACTATAATTGGTAGGCATTGGTAGAATACTCTTTCCTAATTCATACATACATATTATCACGCCCGTATTAGATACCGGCGTGATAATCTCACGGGGTGGCCAGAGTCAAAAGTAATCATAAGAAAACTTGTAGCCACTCCTGATCCAAGAGTTCCAAGATTTATATGGTGAACCATGGTGACAGGTGATCAGCCCATCGCCCATATAGATTCACCATGCTGGAGAAGATACTATCCTTTAGTCGACTAATAATTCAGGGATAACGATAGAAAAAAAAGTTGTAATAGAAATGGTTTGATTAACTCGTTAGAACAATATTGTAATAAAAAAAGTTTCTTAAACAATAAATTCTAAAATGGGGTACACATCAGCTTCATTTATCTTTTTAGAGATAATGAGGTACTCTTTATTGGGCGTGATCAGAGATAAGACCATGCTTACCCGTCGGAAAAGCCATACGATGTGATTCTGCGAGTACTTGAACCTGACTTTGACTTTGAGCACCATGTTAGCAGTATCCAGCGGAATACATCGCTGCTCGCAACGGAGTATTTTGTACGTTAGCTGTCCAGCATTAAGGTTTACTTTGCTCTGGCAATTTTCAGGCCTCAATTTAATATTAGCTGTATTCATACATCTGATTTTCACAGTGATATATTTGTTAGCTTTTCAGAATTAAGGTTTCTTCTCGCTTGGCAAGATTTTCTAGTACTTTAAACCATTGCTTTCTTAGTTTACGATCTCTTTTCTTGCACTTGACCTTATTCTATCAACATGCAAGGGCTTGCATTTCCAGTCCAAAGTATTTTGAACACTAAGACTTCACTTTTAAAGATGCCTTTTGCTTGGCAAGTATTTGTTGTGGTTCTATCGACCTTCACTTTAGGTACTCAGATATTTTCAGCAGAGAATTTTGCATCGACACTATTTAATTTTAAGGTCTATTTTAGCTTGAAACTTCACATTCATAGTATGTCAAACTACAAGTCTAGATTTTTAGGAGTGGTGTGTTTGGACATAGGGAACACCAGAACCAATAGGAAGATTAAGTAGAGCATGAAAACTGTCGACAATATACTGACGAACATTTTGATGGCCAAATAAGTCTATCAAATAAATTTTTAATTAAAATATATTGATTTTGATCACAAAGGCTTAGAAATTGTCGTTTCTTTGATGAGTTTGTTTCCGCTTTGAAATACACTTGCTTAAAAGCAATACCGAAATACAAGAGTACTTTTTGAGCCTTTATGTAAAGAGACCAAAGTTTAGTTCACTTTATAGTTTTTAATAAATAAGTTTTCGTATATTGAAATTCACAAGAATGATGCTTTCCAACAAACTTTCAGGGACACATTAAATGTTTAGTAGACGCGATGTCGCGAGTAGAGCAGTGTAGGAACTGTTAGTTTACGTGTCCCACCGTGGCTGTGTGGTAAAGGAGGGGTGTGTCACCCCACACTAGGGGTGGGTAGGGTGACTAGACTTTTCATTTGTCAGTTTTATAGTGGATCGTGAAAAAGCACTATCGGTAGAAGGAGTCTACTGCTGGATCGGTCGTCCATATCTAGAAAAACTATTTTGCTTGGACCTTTTCAGATCTCATCTCGTTCCTCTCGCGACTTTTACAAATTTAAAACAATAATTAATTGTATTCTTTATGTTGGTTTTCTCTTTTTTAATTCTTTGTTTTCTCTTACGAATAAATTTTCTCCGTCTTCGATTTTTGAACCACGATAGACTTCTAGACTCTCTAACAGTTATTTTTGGTTGTATAACGCTGTGGGCTACATTATTAATAAGACAAGTTAATCTGTATTCCCAGAATATATCTATAAAGGACTTTACAAGTAATGTAGCTGTTTGTTGTTCCGTAATCTTACTTATATTATAAATGCGAAAGTTTGTGAGTTTGGATGTTTGGATGTTTGTGCCTCAATCACGCCTAAACGGCTGTACGGATTTGAATGAAACTTGGAATATACATAGTACATGTACTAGATTAACATATAGGCTATTTTTTATCCGGGTACCAAGCGAGCGAAGCCGCGGGTGGCAGCTAGTAAATAAATAAATGACATCTGACGTTGCTTCATGTAGATGAATGCTCGTCCTTATTTTAGATAGGAACTATCATTTCCGAGATTTCAATTCTATAATATGATCTGCCCATTGAAAAGGGGAACAACAATTTCTGAACATTCAGAATGAAGCCGAAGATATTTGGCTCAGCAAAACTGTTAGTAAGGTCACCCTACAACACACAACGTCATATCAAACCGTGTGTGCAAGTTACGCCCCGCATAATGTATTTACAATTGTACCTATATCTCTATTGCCGTCTTGGTATCTACATTATGCTGAGTTTGACGCAGGGATTCTCAAACTGGGCACATCAGTGGGTGGTCATCTGAAGTGCTCGTGTCGTAGCTTGCTTAGACGTTCTTGATTGATCGTTGAAGTTAAGCAACGTTGTGCGTGGTCACAATTGGGATGGGTGAGCGGAAATTTAGCCATAAAAAGGAAAACACTTAAGCCCTATCAAAATATACCTATAGTTCTGACCTTACACTAGAATTGTCTGTGTTGTATGTACCTAGATAGCCTGTGGGTATCGGCAACTACGAGTGACACCATACAAACAATTCTCCCACGCCGAGAATCGAACACCTTTCACTTCTGAGTCACGCTCGCCAAGTCACGAAAAATTATGTTTATTTTGCAAATGCACAACAGAATAATACCATTTTCAAGTTACCCCTAAAAGGGGTTAAGTAGTTGAATTCCTACAAAGCAGTCATTTCCATTATTTTGAACGTCCCGTCTGTAAATAGAATGATAATAAAAGGGTAGGTAGTGGATAGGTAGTCTGGGGTTGAATGACCAGACAGCGAAATGTTCCACCCGGTGTTTGTAGACTGTATTTACGGTGTAGGGGGCTGGGAATTTTATGATTTCTTTGTTCTAAGACCACTTTCAAATTGAAAGGAATTATTCAGAAAAGTCAAAGTTAATAAAAAGTTTGACCACCTCGGTGGCTTGGCGGGCGAGTGCTCGACTGAGACGCAAGAGGCGCGGGTTCGATTCCCGCTGCGGGAGAAATGTTTGCATGTTCTGCAAATATTTTTTACGGGTCTGGGCGTTTCAAATTATAAGTATGTATTTACAAAAAAAAAGTATTAAGAATTCTATTAGCCATCTGGTTCCCATAGTACAAGCTTTGCTTAGTTTGGGGCTAGATGGCGCTGTGTGAAATGTCCACAAATATTTATTTAATTAGATATTTTACACAACGGCAGCTTGTATTATGGAAACTCGATGTTTCTTTTTTGTTTAGCTAATAATAATAAATATTTGTGGACATTTTACACAGCGCCATCTAGCCCTAAACTAAGAAATCCTAAAAGCTTCTAAACCAGATGGCTGATAGAAGATATATTTTTTGTAATTACATACTATACGATGGTCGGATAGTACCTTCCACTAGGCCAACACGACTCTCACACCAAAACCGGCAAAAAACACAAGTTATGGTAATAGGTGATTTAATAAAGGTCGTCCTATCCAACAGGCTACAACGAGGGTTTTATTTTGGGCACTCACGACCCCCAACACAAAAGGTCAAGTCTAAGAACGTCTATAAAAACCCTTATCAATTCCACCGTCCACAATACGGCCTTCGTTAAATGTCAAGGAAACGCCAAATAATAACACTTTTCCGACATTGAGTAATTACTTGATTACTATACTTAGTACCTACTTTTGCCGCATTGTTTGGGAAAGTCTTAGTAACAGTTTGCAATCTTACTTATATTATAAATGCGAAAGTTTGTGAGTTTGGATGTTTGTGCCTCAATCACGCCTAAACGGCTGAACGGATTTGAATGAAACTTGGAATATACATAGTACATGTACTGGATTAACATTTAGGCTATTTTTCATCCGGGTATCACGCGAGCGAAGCTGCGGGCGGCAGCTAGTGTTCTATAAAGAACGTTTATTCTGTATTTTGTGAATAATATTTGTAATTATTCGCATGTTTCTTTTTGGCCGACTGCAAAAAGGGAGGGTAATGTGTTTTGGGTGTATATGATGTGGGTATGTGTGTGTGTGCATTCCTAGCTGAAACTGTACTTCAAACGGCTGGATGGATTTTGACAAGTGAGTAGTATTTTTTAAAAGAACAAATGAAATTAAATGTTTATTTGCAAGAATGTGTCAAAATATAGGTCTTAAAATTAAGAAATGTCCACTTATATTCTACCTCTTAGAGGCATGCAAATTTTTAATGGATGTAAAAATTCAAATAACATTAATTTAAATTATTTATTAGTTCCAATATACCTACTTATAAAAATATTATATTATACCTAACAAAAAACCCGACTGCGTAGAATTTAGGTAGCATAGTAGGTACATCTGTCATATTTGTTTTTTTGACACATGATGATGATCATAATGATTAGTTTGTACCATTTTAGTCTACGTTATTAGTTTTGTACAATCTTAGTTAATTAAAAATGGCTCCTTAAATCCTTTTTTGACACTTTTAATGCCAAAAGTGTCATAGGCTGTACATAAATTCTCGTTATTTAGACAAATCCAACAACACCTAATTTGTCAAAAAAATTCCAGTCGTTTCGGCTACAAAGGCAGCTAAAATGATAAATTGAAAATGGTTTCTTACAGCCGCCATGTTGGATTTTTTGAACCTTCATATACAACGTGTAACATAATGTCCCTATAAGCCCGAAAGGGGTGTATTCAGACCGAGCACTTGAATACATTGACGTGTGCAAAAGTTCAATACATCATATTTGAAATTCCAATACAATTAAAAACAAATTATTTCATGAGAAATTTGTGACAACCCTATGTGTTTGTTTACCATTTGCGTAGGTAACAAACACACGCGCACCCTCCTATCGCGTCGGACCCACACATACGCAGACAATTGAACGCGCGGCAAGTTTCAAAAAGTACCTAGGTGTAATCACCAAAGTTTTCGTAAGAATTTGCAATTTTTTTTAATTCTACGTAGAAATTAAAGTCGAAGATTAAAATCACGATATCTTTCACACATAAAAAAACAACTACCTACCTACATCTACCTAGGTAGTTACCTAAGGACCTAGGTACAGGAAAAGTTAAGTTATACCTTTTCTCCCTTCTTCTTGGTTGGCTCGGAACACGGCTAATTGACATGGTAGGTATTAGGTAGGTATGTAGGTACCTAGGTTGGTATTACTGGTACACATTCACATTCACAATCACAAAATTATTTTTGTCATTTTTTATTAGTAAGCTAGGTACTAATGGGGTACCTACTAGGTAGGGTGATAGGTTAGGTACCTACCATCATACCTACCTATCACTGAATTTTATCACTGTTGACACACACAGTAGGTACTCGGTATCCATCAAAGGGAAGTAGGTACAACACACCACCGAATTCCCGGTCTTCCCTCACTGGTGCGCCGGTGGAAAGATCCCGTCGAGAGAAGACGGTTCACCAATCCCAGAAAATAGCCCGTAAGATGGCAATGGCCGCCCTGGATAACGCTCTCTGTAGAGCTGACGCGCCGCTACTAAGCTATTAATTATTTGGTGCTGCTCCAACACACACACACAACACCATATCATAATACTCACCGTTTGAGTACAAAGCCGACATCGTATCGTTAATTAGTTACGCGAACCGAGAGATTGCTTGTTGCAGTTGTTGCAAGGAACGAATGCTAATTGCGACTGATAAAAACCGATCTGTTTTGCGACCAAAAGTAGGTACCTATTGCCGAAAGCCGAATTTTTAGGGTTCCTTGTCTGGGGTAACCCACTAAATACCGATTGGAAAAAAAAAGGAAAAAAACTTCACCATACATCTACTACTACTACTACTACTACTACTACTACTACTACTACTACTACTACTACTACTACTACTACTACTACTACTACTACTACTACTACTACTACTACTACTACTACTACTACTACTACTACTACTACTACTACTACTACTACTACTACTACTACTACTACTGTCGTCGTGTCCGTGTCGCTAGCTCTTTTGAACCAGTGTGGTGGAAGGATTAGAGTGCACCTTGAAGGTTCCTTTCGTACACTTTGACACACGTCTATGACATGCCTGGTTTCCTCACGAGGTTTTCCTTCACCGTTTGAGAGCATTGATATTGCACACATAAATTTCGAATCGAAAAATCCATAGATTCGAACTCACGACTTAAGGATGGGAAGGCGGGGTTCATACCAATATGCTACCATGTGCTCCATCCCCATTTGCTACTAGGTACCTACCTACTTACATAATAACCTACCAACAATTACGTAGTTCAATCAAGAAAAGTAAAAAACAAATAAACCTACGGAACCAATTTGATTTTATTAAACAAACGCTTGCGGTGCGGTGTCGGTTGACGGTTGCGGATTTTGAATTTAGCAAAGGCACCGACAGCCAATTAGGGCGAGGTGTCATCCCACTAGTTGTTGTTGTTGTTTCAATGCAACCAATGACAAATAGGCTGTTCACGATGAAAATGAAGATTAGTAAGACAGATAAGTCACAACCTTTGACTTTAGTGCCCAAGTAGGTAGGTACAAAATTGCATTGAAAAATGCTCCAATGAATATTGGAATAATACATCGTTGGAAAAACTAAAGTGGAATAGGGTCACGGCTTTATCCTCAGGCACGGTAGACCTCTTCTCATACTTCTTGTTACCTACTCAAGATGCTTTTAAGGCCCGAGTAGGTAGGTACAAAATTGAGTAGGTATCACGGCTTTATCCTCAGACACGGTAGACATCCTCTCATACTCCTTGGCACCCACTGAGGATACCTTTAAGGCCCGAGTAGGTAGATACAAAATTGAGTAGGTAAGGTACCTATCTCCTATACTAGGTACTTAACAAAGAGATCTGAAAGGATGTTTACGGTGCCTAGGGATTTTAGTCGTGATGTGACCTTACATTTTAATTACCAATAAATACCAAGGTACCACTAGGCCTTAATAAAAAATAGAAATTACTTATTAAGCCACCTCGTTATTAGGTAAGTAGGTAGGCATTTTACTAATGGTGTCTGTTCTGTTACCTGTTTCATCTAGAGTTCACACTTAAAGGTCAAAAAACAGCTGTAAATAGGGATGCCTCATGTTGTGTCAAGTTACGTATTGGAGCAAAGTTTAAGAGACATTTCATGAATGAAAACCTTTGAAATTTTAAAAGTCGTTGAACAAACGTTGTTCGCAATGACGTATAGAACACCCCCGTTTCGGGCTTATAGGGACATTATGTTACACGTTGTATACATATGAAATTCGTCGTCCAGACGAATCCAACCGTCCAGCCGTTTGGACTACAGCTTAAGTCAAAGGAATGCACACACATACATACCCACATACATAAATACACTCCAAACACACTACCCTCCTTCCTCTAAAAAGATAAGGATCTTTCGGGAAGATATGCATAAAGATGTTTTCTTTTGAAGTCAGTTTTCAAGCACAAAGTATCCCCCGATGCTAATGCGCTTGCGCGGTGCGTTGACGCACTCCGCTCAAGGCCCGGAATCCCACCGCATGCTAATCCGCGAGCAATCAACAAACGTGCGCGATTAATTACTGCACTCTTATCAGTCATTTGCGTTTATTTTACTTTCTAAACTGTGGAAAAAGTAAGTTAGTATGAGCAAGTGGCCAACTCTTGTGACGGAGTTCTTAGGCCGCCTAAAGGCCTCCTAAGAAACATCGAGGAAACCCGCGGCTTAGTCAGCTCCGCACGTATTGACCCTGTGGACAAGGCCGACTTAGCTGAAAGGATGGAATAGGTGCTGGGCAAGCCTACTCCATCTTAATTCGTCCCGGGCACTACAGCGTCCCGTTTGTAAAGGTAAAAGTTCCCTCCTGACGCTGTATAAATCCTCTACTATAGATGGTAAAAGGCCTTTATATACTTTATATCTAGAAGAAATAGTAGAACCCTAAAATGGGACCATCAAATAACACACACATTAGTACATCCCCTGTGTGAGTGAATGCGTAAGCTACTCGTATCTGATTGCGCATCGTTTAGTAACAGCGTATTAGGAAGCCCT
Source organism: Scotopteryx bipunctaria (assembly GCA_949320045.1). Taxonomy (NCBI): domain Eukaryota; kingdom Metazoa; phylum Arthropoda; class Insecta; order Lepidoptera; family Geometridae; genus Scotopteryx; species Scotopteryx bipunctaria. The sequence goes on along the minus strand of OX439459.1, from coordinate 753,575 downwards.
ACAATGCAACGCGTGGGTGGTCACGTGTGCGCACGTGCGTTCACTGAGTGAGCTTATGTCTTGTTTTCGACGGTCTATGACCTGTCAATACAATACAAAAAACTTTTGTGAAAGAAAATAGGCACTTAAAACATGTAAAATACAATGGATGGCATTATCGTTGAAGGCGATCTTTTCCATGCAACTATATTGTAAACAGTACCATCATCATCAGCCTGTAAACTCCACAGTTGGATATAGGCCTCCTGAATTGCTTCCAGGACGAAAGCAATCTAAAGGCGTCATTTATGAGTTATACGTCAAAGTATTTATATTTTGTCGTAAAGTCGACTGTTGCAAGGGTGCCCAACAAGTCGATCGGCGGACACATGATGGTTGATCACGAAAGCAGGTGCACTGCGCACTTTAGGCACCTACGAAGCGTACATCGGCAGGCCTAGTCGACTTGTCCCTTTCATACATTCATTCCGCGCCATACGAGACAGAATCACGCGATAGAAAAAGAGGAAAAATCTAAGTAGATCGCAGCCCTAAGCAAGTTGGCTACCCCTGGATTAAGAGATACCATCCTCTCCAACATTATGGACCATTTATATGAGCGATAGGCTGATCACCTGTCACCATGATTCATCATATCCATCTTTGGACATTGAATCAGGAGTGGATGCAAGTTTTCTTATGATTACTTGAGACTGCCCATTCCATTATGGATACGAGCGTCATAATATGAAGCAAAAGGTTACAACTAATGCCTAAAGATTCACAATAGTTGGTGAAATCCGCTTATACGTCACGGTGAGTCATGTGAGTCCAAAAGCATCGGGCTGTTAGGCAATGTGATAACATGCGCGTTTCGCTCACGTTTTGTAGTAAACTTTAGTCTCCACCTGTCGCTTAGTGGTGCCCGGATAACATTTCACACACATCGGCAGAGAGAGAGATTTTGACGGCCTCGGTGGCGCTGGCGTGGCGGGCGATTGCTCGGCAGAGACGCAAGAGGCGCGGGTTCGATTCCCGCTGCGGAAGAAATGTTTGCATGATCTGTAAATATTTCTTCCGGGTCTGGGTGTTGTGGTACCATGGTACTCGTAGTTTCTGATACCCACGACACAGGGAATCCTAGTGTGGGGTCAAGACTATGTATGTGACTGTTGGGTGTTATTTATTTATTTACATTACTCTCCTTCTCAGCCGGGTAAAAATGGCACAATTTCAAATTGCTTTAATTGCACTAATGACTTCTTTAAGAAGATAGCGATTCAGCTCAGTGTCCTGTGATGATGCCCGGCATTGTCCGAAGGTCTTCACGTCTCATTTTCAGTAAGGTTGATGTGAGGCGTTTGTTACGTTTGGGGAACAGTCTTTTAGTGTGACAGTCCTGCCTTTGTTACCACTGTTTCTGGTGTTATTTTCAGCCTGTTTTTAATCTCAAACGACGTGGGTTTACATAGATTGATGTCCTCCGCCGTTGGTAGTTTCTTTGAGCCCTCCTTTGCTAGGGAGTCAGCTATTGATTCTCGATTTGAAGACACCCAAAGTCAAAGTCAATTTTTTTTATTCCATAAAATCACGGGATCACTTGCACACGTCTTAAATCTACGTTGCATTTACACCTGTTCATAACGCGAGCAAGCGGGAAAGATACAGGTAAGAAACCATGCTTGGCTATTTATGAAAAATCACCCCTTTACAATCATGTTTATAAAAGGAGTTGGAGCATTATTCAGTCCCAAGCATTTTTGTCTTCTATAATAGGTAATCGGATATTTTATAGATTTACACTTTTCAGGAAACACCAACCCGGGCAGGGCGTTCCAAATTTTTGAATGCCCGACGAGCATTCAAAAATTTGGAACGCCATCTCGCGAAGAACGTGTATGAAACTACCCTAAAGAATGAGTTAGGTAAGTACTCACCACCTCTCCCCACACTGGTTGGAAGTCTCTCTGATGCAAGTCGCTGAAAGCCACTTTGTGCGGCTTCGTGGTTCGGTCGAAAGCTGGAATCGGCGATTCCTCTTCGTCTGACGACAGTTGCTGTAACAACACAGCATATTAATACTTCTACTCGTATCAATGATTCGTTAGCTCCGGTCAATACAAATACGAAATACAAAATCGTTTATTTATGTAACTATACAATTTACAATAAAAGTTTGTTAGAGGTATTCTTTTCTACCCGAGTATAACGTAAAAGTCGACTAAGAGATAGTATCCTGTTCAACATGACGGACCACCTATATGGGCGATGGGTTGATCACCTGTCACCATGGTTCACCATATCCATCTTAGGACTTAGAAGTGGCTGCAAGTTTTCTTATGTAGTTAACATGGCTCTGCCCACCCCATTAGGGATACGGGCGTGATAGTATGTATGTATGTTGTTAGGGGTTTACCTTGGCGATGTTGGGTGAGGAGTGCGAGCGGTTCATGCCGGTGGCGCCCGGACTGTCGCTCGGAGACACCATGTACGTATCACTGCCATCATCGTCCTGACAAAACACAATATTCAATCACTCTCCTGGACTGAGTGTAAGGAAAAACAAAATGCGTGGTGGTTTATAACCTTGGACGGACACAATATTTGTGTCCGTAACCTCTATCTATAAGACAACAATAATGCTCAAAAGCATCTTCAGTATGGCTCCATTCATCTACAATAAGTTACCTCTATCGTTGACAGAGTTACCAACTTCGTTGTTTCAGAGAAAGCTGACATATTATTACGATTGTAATTTTAATTTTGTAAATAATTAATCACTGCACGCCGCCAATAAGGGGCAAATTACATTGAATCTATAACATCTGTAACATCTTGACGACCTCTGTGGCGAGGCGGGCTAGTGCTCGGCTGAGACGCAAGAGGCGCGGGTTCGATTCCCGCTGCGGGAGAAATGTTCGTAGGCTCTGCAAATATTTCTTCGGGGTCTGGGTGTTGTAGTATTATAAGTATGTATTTACAAAAAATAAAAGTATTTAAGAATTCTATCAGCCATCTGGTTCCCATACTACAAGCTTTGCTCAGTTTGGGGCTAGATGGTGCTGTGTGATATGCCCTCAAATAATATTTATTTATTTATTGCATGCCCATAAAGGGCAAATTACATTGAATTCATAATATCTGTTACATCTTTTTTGACATGACAAATATACTTTGACTTTAATTGGCTACAACTTCTCCGCTGGACTGGGAGTAGAGAAAAAACATAGAATGCGTCCAGCTGCTTCTCTCCCCGAGCATGTCGTAAAAGTCGACTAAGGTATAGTATCCTCCAACATGATGAGATACAATAAGCAAGTACTCCCAAGGAGGGTTGACGTCAGGCAGGCAGCCGGTCATAAAACACCTTAGCCAAAACTCTTACAGCATGATCCAAGGATGTGCCGACCCCGCATAGAGTGGGATAAGGGCAGGAAGATGATGATATCTCTAGGGATTGTTTACGGTGCGTACGTTGTCGGTGGGTTTCCGCTTGGCGCGCGCCTGCTCGAGGCGGCGCGTGCGGTCGCGCTCCAGCTGCTCGCGCTTGCCGAGCAGCAGCCGGCGCTGCGCCTCCGCCGCCGCGATGCGCCGCGCCGACACCGACAGCCGCCGGGCCGTCTCTTCTGTACAATAATATAATAATAATAGCATCCAACAGTCACATACATAGTCCTGACCCCACACTAGGATTCCCTGTGTCGTGGGTATCAGAAACTATGAGTACCATGGTACCACAACACCCAGACCCGGAAGAAATATTTACAGAACATGCAAACATTTCTTCCGCAGCGGGAATCGAACCCGCGCCTCTTGCGTCTCTGCCAAGCAATCGCCCGCCACGCCACCGAGGCCGTCATACATATAGACAACACACACATCCTCGTCACTCACTACATAGTATAAAACAGTCGTTTCCCGCTGTCTGTCTGTCCCTATGTATGATTACATCTTTAAAACTACGCAATGGATTTTGATGCGGTTTTGTTTAATAGACAGAGCGATTGAAGAGGAAGGTTTATACGTATACATGCGTAATATAGTAGAAAAACACTGATAATCTTAGAGGTTTCTAATGTGATGTCGTAAATAAATACATTTTTTTGAGCTTACAATATTCTGTAGTATAAATATACTGCACCACTGCACAGCATTGCACCCGAGCGAATGAAATGAAATTAAATGAAATCATAAGAAAACTTGCAGCCACTTCTGATCCAAGACTCCCAAGATGGATATGGTGAACCATGGTGACAGGTGATCAGCCCATCGGCTACACTAGAATGTAACCGAGCAGGTGTACGGAGGTGAGATGGTACCTTGTGCCTGTGGCGAGGGCTGGTCCGCGGCCGAAGCGATGGACTCCGCCAGTTTCTCAGCTTCTTCGCGTTCTTTACGCTGGTACTCTTCCAACTGCTCGCGGAGACTTTGGTTCTCTTGCTCCTACAATTAGATTGCTATTGATTGTGTTGGCCATTTATTTAAACTCAATTTAAATTGACAGTCCTAAATATATTGCCGTCCATTGAGATAGCATGGATCGCTATTATTTTAGAGCTATGAAATTAAGTTTAGGAAAATACGCAATAGAATCGCCCTAATTATCATATAGACTTTACCATGTCATATTGCTTGTTCTCGAGCTGCATGAGTTGGCTGATGATCTCCTGTTCCCGCAGCTTGTACATGGAGCGCACCTCGTCCTGGGGCTCCAACTCGCGCTGTTTGTGTACTTTCTCCCAATCCTGCAAAATACATATAAATATTTATAGACAGACATTTCACACAGCGCCATCTAGCCTCAAACTAATCAAATCTTGTACTATGGGCACGCTAGAATACTTATCTGTTTTTTTTTGTAAATACATACATACATACATATTGTCACACCCGTATCCCTAACGGGGTGGGCAGAGCCACAAGCAAACATAAGACAACTTGCAACCACTCCTGATTCAAAGTCCCTAGATGGATATGGTGAACTATGGTGACAGGTGATCAGCCCATCCCCTATATAGAAGGTCCATCATGTCGAGGAGGATTAATTAAAACTTTATTTAGATATGTACAACAAATTAATAATAAAATGAAGTAACCAAGAAATTTGGATTACTTAACAAGGTTCAACACTGCATTCCCATGTTGTATGGCTAAAGAAATGATTTGCGCTAGGAATGAGCTAGCCCTTTTATCCTGCGGCGACTAACAAAGGTGAAACCATTTTTATAAAAGCATTTGTCGAAGGTCCCCATGGTCAGTGTTTCAACACCAAGGCGGCACAAGACAAGACTTATATAAGTGGTCCGTGGTGAGTGGTAAGCAGCAAGTTACCTGTTCTGCCTCTATTCTCTGCTGCTCGAGGCTGAGCGAGGTGTCAGCGATGTGTTCCTGCTGATCCAATATCAGCTGCATGTTGCGGGCCCTCTCCTCATAAACTTGCAGTGCTGCCACCTGGCGGGACAATGCCGAATTGAAATTAGTCATGCAATGGATAGGGGATGCCTATGCCCAATGAACATCTATATGACCGATGGGCTGATCTCCTGTCACCATGGTTCACCATGTCCAATCTTGGGACTTTCAATCAGGAGTGGCTGCATGTTTTCTTATGTTTACTTGTGGCACTGCTCACCCCATTAGGAGCTTGTTTACTCGACAATAACACCAAGCCACATACAAAAAGAAAGAAAATAAATACATCTTAAACATCCCTAAACCACCAACCACAGGTTATATCTTATTCATAGGATATGACTTTAAACCAGGAGTGGCTGCAAGTGGAGTGTGGTTCTGCACACCGTTTGAAATCGATCTTACATACAACACAATATTGAGTTTGTTATGAATTTTTGTTTGTTTGTTCAATTTAAAATGTACCTTGAATGAAAGACAATAGAGTTTATTTTACCTTGCTGCTTCGATCCACGGCGGGCTCCCGCCGCGTGCCGTGGCCGGGCACGGGCGGCGCGGCGGGGGGCGGGGCGTCGTTCCACTCCGGATAGTCTATGTCACCTGGAACAATTACAATCTAGATTAATAATAATAAATTCTCTCCCCGAGCATGTCGTAAAAGTCGACTAAGGGATAGTATCCTCCAACATGATGAGATACAATAAGCAAGTATTCCCAAGGAGGGTTGACGTCAGGTAGGCCGGTTATGAAACACCTTAGCCAAAAGTAACGGCTGAACGGATTTGGCTGAAACTTGAAATATACATAATAAGTGTGCTGGAATAGCATATAAGCTACTTTTTATGCAGGTATAACACGTGTGAAGCCACGGACGGAAAATATAATTTCTTTTAAGTGTTGACAGCTTCTGCGGTTATCTTGGTTCATGCGGTCTTTGACAGTCAATGGCTTCCGTTGTTGAGCCATGATATAATAAAAAAATCCTATAAAATAGCCTTTTTATTTTGTGTATTTTTATGTTTCAAAAGCTTCCAGGAGGAAGAGACTGTGGAACATGTGACGCTACATTGTTCCGCAACAAATGAAATTAGACATAAATCGGGACTGCAGACGGTCATCGAGAATTGCACGGCATCACCATCGACCTCATCAACACCACCTACAGCCTCAACATCATCGAGGATACTGGAACGCTGCTGCCAACATCCCAAGGTCCTCCTCCGGTACTTCAAGGAGTTGGGCTGGCTGGGGGAGGGTTAGCAGGGGGGATAATGCACAATACACCCCACCGTGGGACGTCAGTGCAGATCTTTGTTCCCCTAACCATAATTAGAATTAGAATTATGTTTCAAAAAGGTGGTATTAAATGAATCACCCTTTAGAAACAGATGGTGTATGTTATGTTAAATACCTAGCATGTCGTCCATGGCGTCCCTGGGCGGCGGCGCGGCGTGAGGGTTGGTGGTGAGAGCCGGGTACTTCAGCACCCAGTCTTCGTAGCCGCCCTTCAAAGCCAGCGGCTGGCGGGAATACTGCACCTTTATGTCCCACTGGAAGTATAAGAAAAGTTAGTTTTGTTTGTTGTATGCAATAGCCGTGATGACAGATTTTCGAATCCCCTTTTACACAGGTGAGAGCACTGGTGGTCTAGTTGGTAGTGACCCCGCCTTTCGATTCTCAGGTCGTGGGTTCAAACCAAGGTCGTGTAGCAATGGATTTTTCAGTGCGAAAAATTATGTGCGCTATACCAGTACTCTCAAATAGTGAAGGAAAATATCGTGAGGAAACACGCGGCTTAGTCAGCTCCGCACGTACTGACTATGTCTTTCCTGTGGACAAGGCCGACTAAGCTGATAGGATGGAATAGGTGCTCGGCAAGCCTACTCCATCTTAATTCGTCCCGGGCACTACAGCGTCACCTTTGTGAAGGTAAAAGTTGAGTCCTGACTCTGTATAAATTTACTTTAATTTAATAGCTTGTGGGTTACTGTGGATCAATCCCTTAAGTTGGCATTAACTTTGACACAAATCAAAACAATAATAATATAAGTAAACTTTTGGCAGACTCAGCTTGATGATGTTCTGCTTATGAAAAGGACAAGTGGGAGGAGATTACTCTCACCTTGAGCAGGATAGTCTTGAGGAGGAAGAGCGTCTTGCCGGGGATGACGGCGGCGCTGCTCCAGTCCAGGAGTACGATGAGCTCCATGGAAGCGCGCTGGGCCCAGGTCGGGCGGGACTCCGCTGGCAAATTCTGTTCTAGGACGTTGGCCGATTGCCTGCAGATATCAATTATAACCACAGTTATAGAAAAACAGCGTCTGTTTAAGCAGGTTGAAGTGACATAGATTAGGCACACTGAACGTAGGTTTAACACAGGTTTTGGATGTGTTATGGTTTTCTGGAATTACAGAAACTGAACAAATTAGCTCTCAGATTAAGTGAGTTGAAGTGACGAAGGGCATTTCGTCATTTGTTGAAAACTTATAGTAGTAGGTACTACTTAAGAGTGTGCAGTAGCAGATTTGTGATAGCGGCAATATAGAAATACACTGATAATTTCAACTCTCTACCTATTACGGTTCATGAGATACAGCCTGCTAACAGATGGACGGATGGACGGACAGCAGTGGCTTATTACTATAGTGTCCCATTGGCACCCTTCAGGTACGGAACCCCAAAAAAGGCTTACCCAGGTGATATACACTCTTCCGGCACACTGATGCAGGCAGGATGGTTGATGTGAGAGTCTATATAGTCTTTCCCCGGGCGCGCGTCTAGGATCATCACCTTCAGCTTCCCGCTCTTCAGGATCTGGTAGAGGTGCTCGCTGCTGATGATCACCTCATCAGGGTCTGGGGATGTGAGGGTTATAAGGTTTATGATAGTGTGGTTAGATTAGGGTGCCTTTGAGGTGTACTTTAAATTCTCCCACCACACTGGTTCGTACAGTAGTAGCAGAAGTGTGGTTTACTGGTTTATTAGTCGCATCTGGACATCTAGCTTAGACCAACATTAAGATTCTATAGAGCGCCAGTTCTCAAAATGCCTAGTGATTAATGATTTATCTTACCCGGTAAACCCACAGGGGTGATAGGGTCGTTGACAGCCACAACCTCCATAGCCTTCTTCCGATTCTCCTCAATCTTCTGCTTTATCAACTCATTTTCTTTTATGTCATTCAACCTCTTCACTTTCTGCTCACGGGAATACCTGGAAGATATAATTGACTAGCTTTAACCTTCATTTTATTTGCAAATGGTAATATCAGATCAGAGATCAGCCATCTTGGAACAGCTAACTACACCTTGACAACATTTATTTACAATTCTACACTACTATAATAAAAAGAAAATCCATATTATTTATTTTAGTACACTCAACAAAATTCATTATTGTTTATAGGGTATTATTTTTTTATCTTATTGTTAAACAATCCTTGAATGGATTGATAATGTCTGTTCCATCGTATCTTCTATTGTATACTCATACATCAACTCAGATCGCTTATCAGGCAATAAGCATACTGATTTATAGAGACTGCTTATCAGGTATAATTTAAGAAATATCTGAATCAATTGTCAAAAATATTTCACTGGAAGCAAGCTACACTTTTTCAGAGTTACCCAACTAATTATTAGGGGTAGAGGGGTAGATTGAAAATCAGCGCTGCATGGCTTTGTGCCATGCAGCAAATGCTGAATCTACTCCCATTGTCCCTTGTGCAACTATTTTGTCATAGAAACTTTAAATTGTAATAAGTTCTTAAGTTTAAGCAGATAAAAAATGCCTTTTTTTTATTTATTATTATAAATGTGAAAATTTGTGAGGCTGGCTTAACATTAATTGCTCATTTAATAAAGTAACAGCTGTATTTAACTTTGAATATACATATTTCATGGAACACCATGAACAAAGTTATGGGAAGAAGTTAGTATGACTATTAAATAGAAATAGTGAATACAATATATCATCATCATCATCATCTTCCTGCCCTTATCCCACTCTATGTGAGGTCGGCAAGGATCATGCTGTAAGAGTTTTGGCTAAGGTGTTTTATGACCGGCCGCCTGCCTGACGTCAACCCTCCTTGGGAATACTTGCTTATTGTATCTCATCATGTTGGAGAGGATACTTAGTCGTCTTTTACGACATGCTCGGGGAGAGAAGCAGCTGGACGCATTCTATGTTTTTTCTTTACTCCCAGTCCAGCAGAGAAGGAATAGAATATATATTTGAAAAAAAAAATAATGTTATATTTGTCGCATCCTGTCATGAATATCGCTCGAAAACGAAACGCAAGCGCCCTCTGACATGCGCTTTGACAGAGTCGAGGTGTCATCGCTCATCGGATAGACAGTCAGTCTTAGCCCGATCGTCAACGAGTGAAGACCTCTTGGAACTGTCCTCGCGTTTTGTTAATAGAGCTAGTGTTGTAATAATTGTACAGTGTCTTTAGTTTTGATTATACGGTGTCTTGAACAATACCCAACTTTATTATTCTCACGAATACCTACACCGCCCACAGTATGTCCGATGATGGCCCACGGAATCCTGACCAGCCGACATATTTAAAAATAAATATTTGTACAAGACACTATTTCAGTACCATACATATAAGGCTATTTCTATTTACAGCACATAATGATTTTGTTGGCAATTAGCCCGCAGAACCATCATATATTGTTTTGTTTACATAGTTCTTGGTAAAATAGAAACACCATAGAACATCTGTGGGTAAGATACGGAACAAATATAATAGAGGAAGTTAAAAGTAGCGCTTGTGATGGAAAAGTTGAGGAGCAAAAGATTAGCATGGTATGGGCATGTCATGCGGAGGGATGAATGTCATGTGACGAAAAGAATGTAAGATATGAAAGTGGATGGACACAAGGGTAGAGGTAGGCAAAAAATGGAGACCCGAGTTAAGTGGGATAAGGGCAGGGAGATGATGATGATAGAACATCTGTAGGGTAAATTAATTATCCAACATAAAAAAATTATCTACTTTGATACATACATTACATTTGCTAGCTTTTGATTGTATGATTGATAAGTTATGTTTTGTATCTATACCTACTTACCTATCAATCAAACTCATCTTTAGCTTCTCTGCAGCATCTAGAGCCTTTGTTGGATTCTTTACTCCAAGCATATTGTTGAAGTAAGATTTATCTTTCAGGTACTCCTTGTCTTTGCTGATGAAGGCAACTACCCGCAGGTATTTCATGTAGTAGACATAGGAATACTCCTCATCGCCCTTCGTACGGGCGTCTTCGGCACTCTCAAATAGTTTCTGAGCAGTTTTGCATAACCTGTAACAAAATATTGCAATGATTTGGAAAAGCTGTTTAGGGCAAAATATGTCTTAGAAATTATGTGGAATACGTACAGCGTGGCTCTCTTCGCTTTCAAGTCGGGAACATTGTGCAGTTTGTCCAAATCCTCTATGCATTTTCCAAGGTGAAGCTGAATTCTTCTCGTTTCCGTCATTTTGTTTATTTGGCCAGTTTCGAGTAGGGCTCGAATTTATTAGACAAAAATGCCACTGTTCGCTACATTTGTTACAAAAACACTGAGGTAATAGCAAAAAATCTTTGCAATGCAAACAATAAAATTACGAATCTATCTGAAAATTCTGAAAAATGTCATGTTTTTACTTGGCTGGCAGATTTTGGCATTTTGCACAGATAAGAGTGATAGCTTGTGTGCAAAGCACACTGAACCACGCAGAACCACACCACAAGTAAGAGAAGAGCATCATACATAAAATAAGATTGACAATCTTTACAATATGTGTTACAATACATTTATTTATCTAATTACAAAGACAAATATTAATTTAAAAATTCAATCTAGGTCTTAAAATTGTTTTAACTTTTCATGTTTGTTTTTTAAGTCCGTTATTTAATTTGTTATCTGTGCTATTCTACTGTCAATGTCAAATTGACATTTGTATTTGACGTTTCTTCTGTACAGTTTTCAGCAAAAGTTCCAAAAAGAAAATATTCAATGAATTGTGCTGTGTATGACTATTGTACAGTTTTATTATTTTGAACCTTATTACTTGTTCATAGTGTTTTTATTCCTGATACATGTTTCACAGATATATAATTTTTGTTGAAAGGTGTACACTAGTAAATAGCGCAGCAGCGCAGCGCAAGTTTCATGCGCAGTGGAGTCTTCCTGAATTTTCCCGGTCGATCGCCGTTTCCCATTAGTTTTCAGCTGATCACGCGTTCTACGGGTGCACATCAGTCTTTCCGCGTCGCGGGTCATGTGCGATTCTGTCGCTGCTTAGTGAAATCGCTGTGTGATTGTGTTGTGTAGTTTCGAATAGCAAGTGCTGGTGAAAATGTTTTCAGGACTTACAAATCAGGTCAGTTCGTGGATGGGGGCTGCGAAGGGCGAGCCCCAGGATGAGGAGGTCCCCACCCCCACGAAGGAGCTGACAGGCGAGCCCACCGCGGCGCTGGAGGGCGAGAAGCAGAGGTGAAGTGGTTTCTTTGTTTACATTTTTTGGATTCCTTTCGTTCAATTGCTTTTTCATTATCCGCTACGGGTTCTCCGTGAAAAGATTGCTCGATACATCAAATACTAGACTTTATTGGTAGAATCTGTTTTATCTTTGTGAATTTGGTGGTTATCATTCATAATTATCCATCCTAGGATTGGATTGCAATAGGAATCATATTTGGCGTAGTGAAAAGCAAACTAGGTCAAGGTAGTATTGATTTCTTACAATCCAGACCGCCTAGGTACCTACAGTAGGAACTATTTATCTTGTTCCTACTTTCAATGATGTAACATTTTAGAATATGGTTAGCTCTTGGTAGTTTTATGATTATGAATCATAGGTTTACTGATAGTGTGAATTTAATTGGTTTTCATTTATTACCTGAGCTACCATACTGAATGTAAACTTTTTTTTTAAATAGCTCTTCAAATTGATACTTGTTTAGCTTAAGGTTATTACAAATTATTTATTACAAAGCAGTGGGTGATTTCAAAACCTAATGTGTAGAAAATACCTATTTTTAGAAAAGATGTAAAATATTTTTGTTCTTTAGCAGTCCAACAAAAGGAGGCAGCAAGCTTGAGCTCATCACCAATGTCAAGTCCCAGATGACGGGATGGCTTAGCTCCGTGCCGGTCCCTGGTCTCAGGAAGAACGAGGCTCCTCCAGCAGAACCTGAGGTGGCCCCTGCAGAGCCTGAGGTGGCCGAGACTAAGCTTGAGGGGAAAGATGACGATGATAATTCTAGGTATAATAGGTACGAGGGGTTTGGCAGATAATTGAGTCACTGCTGGTATTTGGTTGGTTCTATGGTTGGTCTTGTTAAAACAAATGAAGGCTCTCCCATTCCACATATGGATTGACACTGTCCTGGCGCAAAGCAGCAAAGAAAAAAATTACAGTCTGATTATAGGGTGGAGGGCAGACACCCTTTCATAAAAGACAACAATTTTATCTTAATTGTGTAAGCATATTGAACAATACAACCTAGAATCAGATAAAGCTTCTGGATAAAAAAAGCGTTAGCAAGGCCAACCACATTTTTTTTTAATTTCCTTAAGTATTCTAATGACAAAATACTAGCTTATGAGCACAGACATTTAAGCTTTATTCCGCAATGGTTCACTATTCCCTGACTCAACACGCTTTGGTGCACAGTTCCATGGATACAATGTAATTACTGATAGCTTTTAATGCACTGCTGAGGCTTTTAAACAATCTCTTGACTGTTAAAATAATTGTATTCATAAAGTTAGACAAGCATAGGTCATACAAACATATAGTACATAACGAAGGATCAAAGCAGGATCGAAAAGAACGTCATTATTTCCGATAATGAGGCCTATCCCTGCCAGTTGGTGGATGTGGGCTCATATAGGAATGATGATAGTACAAAGAGTAAAAACCGGTTAAGTACGAGTCGAATTCGCACACGAAGGGTTCCGTACCGTCGTACATGTACTTTTTAATATGACTTTTACCCTACGTACTTTGGTACTAGGTACTTTATGAGGCTCCCTTTTATTTTCTATTTAATTTTATTATTAGTTGTTATAGCAGAATAGAAATACACACTCTGTGAAAATTTCAACTCTCCCTATTACGGTTCATGTGATACAGCCCGCTGACAGACGGACGGACAGCGGAGGCTTAGTAATAGGGTCTCGTTGGCACCCTACGGGTACTGAACCCTAAAAATGAGTGCATTCATGCTTAGAAGAGCATTTTTCATATCAGTTAAAACTCTGTTACTAGACTCATACGAATTTTTCACAGAATATTATAATTACGACTTTCAATTAGATAAAACGAAACACGCTGTATAAAATTAAATTCGATAGGGATTTCAATACTGTCAGATTCAATTTGTTCTGTTGTCTAATGATCGCACATTTCTGACTTCGTTACACGCAGTGACTTTGCCTCCTACTAGAGCGCTTTAGGAATCGATACACAAATTATAAAAAAAAGACATTAATCATAGGTAAAAGACCAAGGCTTATATTTGAGAACTATGCTCTAGCGCGAATCGACACTCAAGCATTGATTTTTTTGTCAGTTTTTTATGGCAATTTGCCATTGCATGACAGCTAATTTATGCTCGAATGAATTACGCTCGAACATTTTTATTGAATAGATACGGGCCTAAATTGGTTTTTCTTTTCGTTTGTTCATATGGTTAAAACGAACCCAAAAATCGAACGTATTTCAAATTCGGAAAACGAATACGCGCTTCTTTTGGAGAAAAAAAAGATGGCGGCCTTGGGAATGAACGACACAAAAACTGCGACAGAAATTAAATTAGGTAACGAAAGACTAGGCAGTAAGGTCTTAGTCACCATCAACTACTCAAAAGAGGAAGTTATATCCTTTTTCAGCTGATCATCGCAAAAACATAGTTTATATAGGTTGAAAATCATCTCGTCCAGTTATGTCAGCTGCACATTGCATGATTTAACGAATTACTACTTAGAAAATACACAGATTAGAATTTTAATAGCACTTTCTCTCCGCAAACTCATTTTTCTGCTCAAACCCCATTTTATTTATTTTCCATTCTTGTGCATTAAATGTTTTATAAATTTATGATCCTAGCTCGTAAGAATATTTTGAATACGTTGGTAAATAGAAATACTTAGATCATTTCGTAAGACGTTAGTAAAAATAAAAAGGTATAGATAGAATTTTCACAAAATAATTACAGTTTTTGACACACCTTTTATAACCACTTTCATTTATATATTTTTTCTCCTATATTATAATAATCTTTAAGTATTTAAAGCATTATAAAAATATAATTTACAAACTGGAAAAATCGTAATCGCTATTGTTGTTGCTTAGCTTTATGTATAAATATTACCCTACTTCAATTGTACAATTTATTTTTATAAAATAGGTACGAGAAAACATATTTTAATCTACTAAACACATTTTCATGATACCTACAAACTAAAGGACAGTAATTTAGCAAATTCTGGTTGCAATAATTGGAAAGTTCAGTCAAAGTTGCCAATTTTGAGAAGTTTTGAGATTGACATTTATATTATACCGTATGAGAGTAGTATCTCAGGGCCGTGGCTAATGGAGATACCTTTTCTCTGTCTACCCCCATGGGGAACAGGCGTGACAATTATGTCTTTATGATGTCCCCCTGTTTGTGAACTTGTCAATATTACTCTACTCAATATTCAGCAAGTAATTTGTATTGCAAAGAGCTTATTCCCTTCCCTATTAAATTGTTGGTCCATTGAAATTACTCCTCAGCAATCTTGCTTTAAAACTTGCTAGGCTTATTGGTCGAGACGTCGAAATCGTAGAGACTGTTCTGAATGAAGTAAAATTCGATATTTAATAATTCGATGTTCGCAGACCTTCCAAATTCAATGGTTTCTTCTAAATTCAATGGTTCCTTCCAAATTCAACGGCTCCTTCCAAATGCAACGGCTCTTTCCAAATTCAAATGGGAAAAGGTTGTAACAGTATGTTTCATCTGCAGCGCGACAGGGGGCGCTGACAGCAGGCCTGCGTCCGCCGGAGGGACCCCCACGGAGGAGCAGCCGGCTGGAGTTGGTAACGGTAAGTACTCCAGATCTTCGATTGTTCGACTATCACCAGGTTTTGTAAAGGCTTAGAGTTTTTTTTCGTTTTGTTAACTGAAAATGTTGATACGTTGTGTATTGCTTTCACCAAACTACTTAGAGGTAAATCTCTACTCGCGAGAAGTACACGTACGTGAAAAAGTATATCCCTGCTTCTCACCAAACATATCAAGTTTAGTTAGAAGTAGTAATGTCTTCGAGATGTGGTAAATAGTGATTACCATCAAAAACTAGCACCATTTTACGTATCAAAATCAACAGTTTTTTAAAGTTTTATTTTGTTCCCTCATTTACATACAAAAAATATTTTATTTGTTTTATTTTGTATATTTATTTGCTACATTATTTTTGTTATAGTTTTGTTGCAATAAACTGTTTTCAGATACACAGAGTAGAAAATTGTTCTCAGTTGACGCTATCGAAGTCCCCAATATGCAAGAACGTTAGTATCTACTTTATCAAGTTATTTAGCTACATCAAAAGTAGGTAAGTATACCTAAATGTCTGTTTACCAGGCTAAGCAGTAAAAGAGCTAGAATCCTCATCTCCAATCATTCTAATATACAACGTGTAACATAATGTCCCTATAAGCCCGAAACGGGGGTGTACTATACGTCATTGCGAACAACGTTTGTTCAACGACTTTTAAAATTTCAAAGGTTTTCATTCATGAAATGTCTCTTAAACTTTGCTCCAATACGTAACTTGACACAACATGAGGCATCCCTATTTACAGCTGTTTTTTGACCTTTAAGTGTGAACTCTAGATGAAACAGGTAACAGAACAGACACCATTAGTAAAATGCCTACCTACTTACCTAACAACGAGGTGGCTTAATAAGTAATTTCTATTTTTTTTTGAAGGCCTTGTGGTACCTTGATATTTATTGGTAATTAAAATGTAAGATCACATCACGACTAAAATCCCTAGGCACCGTAAACATCCTTTCAGATCTCTTTGTTAAGTACCTAGTATAGGAGATAGGTACCTTACCTACTCAATTTTGTACCTACCTACTCGGGCCTTAAAGGTATCCTCAGTGGGTGCCAAGGAGTATGAGAGGATGTCTACCGTGCCTGAGGATAAAGCCGTGATACCTACTCAATTTTGTACCTACCTACTCGGGCCTTAAAAGCATCTTGAGTAGGTAACAAGAAGTATGAGAAGAGGTCTACCGTGCCTGAGGATAAAGCCGTGACCCTATTCAACTTTAGTTTTTCCAACGATGTATTATTCCAATATTCATTGGAGCATTTTTCAATGCAATTTTGTACCTACCTACTTGGGCACTAAAGTCAAAGGTTGTGACTTATCTGTCTTACTAATCTTCATTTTCATCGTGAACAGCCTATTTGTCATTGGTTGCATTGAAACAACAACAACAACTAGTGGGATGGCACCTCGCCCTAATTGGCTGTCGATGCCTTTGCTAAATTCAAAATCCGCAACCGTCAACCGACACCGCACCGCAAGCGTTTGTTTAATAAAATCAAATTGGTTCCGTAGGTTTATTTGTTTTTTACTTTTCTTGATTGAACTACGTAATTGTTGGTAGGTTATTATGTAAGTAGGTAGGTACCTAGTAGCAAATGGGGATGGAGCACATGGTAGCATATTGGTATGAACCCCGGTCGTGAGTTCGAATCTATGGATTTTTCAATTCGAAATTTATGTGTGCAATATCAATGCTCTCAAACGGTGAAGGAAAACCTCGTGAGGAAACCAGGCATGTCATAGACGTGTGTCAAAGTGTACGAAAGGAACCTTCAAGGTGCACTCTAATCCTTCCACCACACTGGTTCAAAAGAGCTAGCGACACGGACACGACGACAGTAGTAGTAGTAGATGTATGGTGAAGTTTTTTCCTTTTTTTTCCCAATCGGTATTTAGTGGGTTACCCCAGACAAGGAACCCTAAAAATTCGGCTTTCGGCAATAGGTACCTACTTTTGGTCGCAAAACAGATCGGTTTTTATCAGTCGCAATTAGCATTCGTTCCTTGCAACAACTGCAACAAGCAATCTCTCGGTTCGCGTAACTAATTAACGTACGATACGATGTCGGCTTTGTACTCAAACGGTGAGTATTATGATATGGTGTTGTGTGTGTGTGTTGGAGCAGCACCAAATAATTAATAGCTTAGTAGCGGCGCGTCAGCTCTACAGAGAGCGTTATCCAGGGCGGCCATTGCCATCTTACGGGCTATTTTCTGGGATTGGTGAATCGTCTTCTCTCGACGGGATCTTTCCACCGGCGCACCAGTGAGGGAAGACCGGGAATTCGGTGGTGTGTTGTACCTACTTCCCTTTGATGGATACCGAGTACCTACTGTGTGTGTCAACAGTGATAAAATTCAGTGATAGGTAGGTATGATGATAGGTACCTAACCTATCACCCTACCTAGTAGGTAGGTACCCCATTAGTACCTAGCTTACTAATAAAAAATGACAAAAATAATTTTGTGATTGTGAATGTGAATGTGTACCAGTAATACCAACCTAGGTACCTACATACCTACCTAATACCTACCATGTCAATTAGCCGTGTTCCGAGCCAACCAAGAAGGGAGAAAAGGTATAACTTAACTTTTCCTGTACCTAGGTCCTTAGGTAACTACCTAGGTAGATGTAGGTAGGTAGTTGTTTTTTTATGTGTGAAAGATATCGTGATTTTAATCTTCGACTTTAATTTCTACGTAGAATTAAAAAAAATGCAAATTCTTACGAAAACTTTGGTGATTACACCTAGGTACTTTTTGAAACTTGCCGCGCGTTCAATTGTCTGCGTATGTGTGGGTCCGACGCGATAGGAGGGTGCGCGTGTGTTTGTTACCTACGCAAATGGTAAACAAACACATAGGGTTGTCACAAATTTCTCATGAAATAATTTGTTTTTAATTGTATTGGAATTTCAAATATGATGTATTGAACTTTTGCACACGTCAATGTATTCAAGTGCTCGGTCTGAATACACCCCTTTCGGGCTTATAGGGACATTATGTTACACGTTGTATATATTATATTTGTGAAAGTTTGTGAGGATGTTTGTGCCTCAATCATGCCCAAACGGCTGAACGTATTTGAATGAAACTTGGAATATACATGGTACGCGTGTTGGAATAACATATAGGCTACTTTTTATCGGGGTAGCATGCGAGCGAAGCCGCAGGCGGCAGCTAGTAACGCATAAGTTACTTAGATAATTCTTCACTGTCCTTTTCTTTCACTAACCTAACGCATAGGCAGCGCAAAAGAATCAGAAAAACATTGGAAAAATACTGTACAAAGTATAAACGCAGTACAACCGAAGCCCTTTATAATTCTATTCCATCAGAAACATCAGGACTAAGATGGTGGGATAACCTGGACTTATTCATGAAAGTCATCTAGAACACTGGATATAGAAGCATTTGTCCTGCAGTAGGATGATGTGGGCTATTAGTAATAGTCATATCCATCTTGGGATTTTGAATCTTTTGTGGCTTTGCTCACCCCATTAGGGTTACGGTGATAAAATGTGTATGTTATAATAATCCGAAACCTCAAAGTCGTCTTCACCCCTGCAGTGACCACGAAGGCAGTGGCCGGAGCCAAGTCCCTGGGCAGCTTCCTCTACTCTGCTGTCAACAAAGCAGGCGCCAAGGTCAGCGAGGCCAGCGCCAAGATCAAGAAGACCGTCGAAGAAAACGTACGTATCTTTGTGCTTTCTACTTTTGTTTTGTGTTTTTCTCCTCGTGACCATCCTTTCCAGATGTTCTTTTCTCGGATGTCAAGAAGACCGGAAAAAACGTTCGTTTTGTTACGAAATTGATGGTCATCCATCATACACATTCTGTATTTGGTCTTATAGTTGTTTGTCGTCCCAAAGTCCTTCTCCGGTACTTCAAGGAGTTGGGATCGCTGAAGAGGGTTAGCAGAGGGACAATACACCCCAACGCGGAATGTCAGTACTGATCTTTGTGTTCTCCTACCCACAAATTAATTAGATACATATACATTATTAGTTAGTCCTACAGCATCAGCTGTTCTGTCGTGAAAACAGATGTTTTTTTTACGTTTATTATCGAGCTTCAGCGAGTTTGTCACGTAGACTGACAGGTCCATACGGTTTGTCATAGGACAGACAATAGAGATAACGCTGCAGGGTCAGTAAACCTCGTTGCTTCGTTATCGTATGTCACGTCTATTTGGCACGTGCTTTACGTGGGTATTCATCATGCCAGCCTGTTCAAACGTGCCTGATTCGAATTTATTAAAGCGGCTTCTGAACCATGCTCAGGGAAGCTGAACACATTTTGTACTTGAATGTCATGAGTATGAGTAGCGAAAATAAAAATTCTGACCAATTTAAGATTTGATTTTGGAGAATGTTCTCGTTTCTCTTAATGAACTGGAAGTTGGTACTATGAACACTATTAGTTTTTCATATCAAGTCTCGAAGTGAATAAAGCAGAGACGAGAATTGCCAAACAATTGGCGATTCGTGAGGTCATCAAGCCAAAGTCACAAACAAAAGCCAGTATAAATCGAGCACTTAGCGGCGTCGCAGTGAGTCATTACAGGAAAGTCCTCTATAAAAGTTAATGAGCAAACATTGTCCCGAGTGGGCCGTTAACGAAAGTGCGGTGAGCGAGATTATACACTAGCTCCTATTACTATTCGGCTTTTAGCCTGCCGGCTACACTATCGAGATACTGTGAAGTTTCTTGTTTTGTGCCCTTGTCTATCCTGTAGCATATCATTAATATCAAGGGCGATAATGCAGCAGCAGGTTTACAGCAACACTGGCTTCTGTAGCTTATATTCCCTTCTACAAAACAATTCTTTCTAACCAAAGACAATTGTCAGCCTCTCGACAAAGCAATTGTGTTTTCTAGAGCAATAATTGTAGCCGTTTTCTCGGAAGCATATCTCAATTAAGTCCAAAAGTCAGGCCGTGGCGATGGCACAGATAAAACTTTTGATTGGATTATTCCGAGCGTCCTGTGATTGTGATCGTACACAGGATTATATTGTTCATTCTTTTATTCGTGACAGTTCGGGAAGTGGAACGTAGGACTTGGGGATACTTTGATTGGCAGGGCAGAACGTGAATTTACACATGTTTCGCCTACTTTTTTGTGTTCCGACACATAATGTGAAATGGAACACCCTTATGGTACGGGGTTTTCAGTCCGTCCGTCTACCATGGCTGGTTATCTCAATAGAAAAATAAAGTCCGACTAAAACGGTTTTTTAGAAATCCTATTAAATGGGAAAGAGAATGTTGAAGTTATAAAGGAGGATTCTGGGTCAAGTATTATCAATTAAAAAAGCTTGATATGCTCATTCTACAACGTTCTTCCATTTCCTTTTACTACTTATGATGAAAATCGTTCAAAAATCAGACTCTAACTATGAACTTAAGAGAGTGGGAAATCTGATTGAACGGAGCCGGTGTGTGAGTCGAGTCACACTTGATCGGTCTTGTTTTGGGAAACAAGACCTGACCTGAATGACGCTATTTTTAGTCTGAAGGTTTATACTGAAGGTTATTTAAATGGGCAAGGGAGTTTACAAAGTAATCCGTATTACGAATCTCCCAAAGGACTCCTCCTACTTTATGGTAAAATGAAACCTCGAATTTTCTGAACAGTTACTTACTTTGTTTGTTTATTCGGTTGGTCAATATAAATCAAAAAATCATCCGTATAAATAAAATCGATGTCCAAGTGCTCTGTATGTCATTCTTTATACCTATACAATGTAACAAAAGATTCACGGACCAAAACAAAAAGTTACCTACGTTTAAACTCTGAAATGCATTTAGTTTCTAGAACGCATCAGTCTAATGGAACTCCAACTTTGTACATCCATTACATTGTAGCTAGTGCAACGAAAAGCTCTCAAAGAATGCGCGTCTTGTGATTGAATTACAGTAAATACTAACGTTGTGATTTTGGGAAAACCCAGCGTACACTTTTCTTTAAATTAAATTGTATAAGTTTTTATTTGCTAGCCGCAGATTTTCATAGATATTAAAAACAACAAATAAAGTTGTCTAAGAACCTCGATCTAGCTCCTTGAACACCGTGAAAAGCTTATAATTTCTTACTGCCGCTCCCAAAGCTTTCGCAAGACCGTTGGCTTCGGGCCAGCGCAGAAGAATTGTGCCGAGTCATAATGCGGCATGACGCAACCTTTGAAACAACCTCATGTGACTGATGGGATGTGAACAACCTTTGAGACAACCTCACGTGACTGATGGGATGTGAATGGCGTGGGAAGTACGACTAATGTAATTGGGACCTCTGAGACATCAGGGTGAAACACACGTGAAAAAAAAGAAAACACGTTAAAAAATAAGGAATGATTTACCTATTTCCTTTAGTCGTAATAGATTTTCAGACAAATGTTAAACGTTATACCGTTTACCTTGACATTGAATCGTAGATAATCAATTATATGTTGGCGCCCCAACGTGGTGTTGTACCTTGTAAAACTAGATCATGAGATAGTCTCTGAATTAATCTATTACCGTCACCTCGCAGCAGGGTAAGCCCTTTAGCCGTTTAGCCCCGACATTGAATTATAGAGATGTAGATATTGTAAGTATGATATATTGGCGCCCCAACGTGGGGCTAGGGATTAACGTTCGAGATATCGAATCAAATTAGCTTTTTGCGTAGGTTAGGGAATCTCCTTTCCTCATAAATAACTCAAAATCTGGTTCTAACCCAATTATACATTACGCAGAATCGTTAATCAGCATTTTCTCCTTATCTGACAGTCTTAATTGCTTAGCATAGTTTCTGGGCCATTTGTAACAATAAGTTGAGAATGGTCGCGTTGTTCCTCAAGATCATTAGCTGAAAGTTGTAGACAAAATGGCGCTGGACTTTCGGTCGCACGTGAAATAGAGCTTCTGACTTATTTATTATAGAATTAGGTAGTCAATAGAATTACGATTCAAATAACGGCTTTAATTGGGTTAGGCTAGAATAGAATAGATAGGTCATATTGTAACTAAGAAAGTCTAATAGGAATGCCCTAAATCGGTATTGATTTTTTGAGTTCGTTATGCACAACACAGTATTAAAGTCATCAAGTCAGGATATTATTATATTCTTAAAACTTTTAGTTTGCAAAGCAATTTCCTCCAGGACCTATCAATTTTATTTTTTTGCTGATTTTCCGACAAAAGGTAAAAGTTAGGGACTCCTAATTCAAATTAATGGATGAACAGGACAATTAATTATTTCGCTGCTATAATTGAATAAAAACGTACTCGACTTTTGATATTTTTACGCTGGTACTTCATTAAATTAGATGGGGCACGTATAAAAAACGTATTTAGAGGTAAGCTTATAGAGGTCTCACTCAATATGGCTCTACCCAGAATCGTTACAGACAACACACATAAAAGCCTAAAAAATATTGCTCGTAACGTGAAAAGATTAAAGAATAATAAGATTATATAGCACTATATTTATAGGCTCTAAAAATATTCTCTATGTAACGACCGTTTATGATCGAGTTTTTAGCCAAAGAGGCCAATAAAAATGTAGTAGAGATCAATGTAGGTCACAGCATCCAGGCCATTTTATATGGGTCATAGGTCAGAGTGAACAAGATGAAATGCAGTGTAGTAATTGAATTTCTATTTTACCAGATAAAATTGATTTTGCTCTCGACACTAGTAATTACTTTTAGAATACGCTTTTGTGCGTTGAGTTTTGAAATTAATTGGGAGTACCGTAATTTACTGATACAAAATACAGACAGTCTAAAAGTAAAGTCTACCATTTTATTTCAATAAACACATACATCACATATAGTGTCATTGTACCAGTTTAATAAATACCTCAAAGACGAACGTACCTTCATCAAAAAATGAAACATTTATTTATTTTATGATCCCCCTACAGCGGCGGCAGACTACCTATTTAGATATACGCGTAGGTGTCAACAAAATTTATCTAAGGCCTTTTACCATATATAGTAGATGATTTATACAGCGTCAGAAGGCAACTTCTACCTTCACAAACGGGACGTTGTAGTGCTCGGTACGAATTAAGATGGAGTAGGCTTGCCCAGCACCTATTCCATTCTTTCAGCTTAGCCGGCCTTGTCCACAGGAAAAACGTGGTCAGTACGTGCGGAGCTGACTAAGCCGCGGGTTTCCTCACAATGTATTCCTTCACCGTTTGAGAGTACTGTTATAGCGCACATAAATTCTTCACACAGAAAAAATCCATTGGTCCAAGAACTTCGGAAGGCGAGGTCATTACCAACTAGACCACCAGTGCTCTCCGACAATTTATCTAGGTAGTATATAAAGACACCACCCTCAACACATAAATTAGTACATCAAAGTACCCACAAAGTAACCCTCCTATCTCCATTGCCGAGCTCGATAAAGTCTGTACTCAATAGGTAGCGCAACGGAACCATAATTAGGTTTGTGCACATTTCCTTATATATTGCACTCTGACAGCTCGCTTAATGGAAACTCTGGTACACAAGCTTATCTAAGTTTGTTACTGTCGCATCCTTTGAGTAAAATAACTACTCGACTACTTAGTACTATGTCTGAAATATTAAGTGGCTTGTAAGAAGTATCTACCTAGGTAAGAGGTAAACAAAGAGGTACTTTATAGGTAAGTACATAGGTTCTATGTGTTTTTTGATTAATTCATAATGTGCTGAGTGTGGTACATTCCTGATTAATAATGGAATATGTCGAATGCAGGCGCGGTCCGAAGGGGGGGTTCAGGGTACATGAACTGTGTGAAATCTGAAGAATAAATAAATGATCTGACGAATGTGGAATCTGGCGGATGTGTCCTAAATCGATTATCCATACATGTTTCACTGATCATGAATACAGCGCTGACAGTCTTATCCCAAAATTATTTAATTATTAATTATTTCATGGCAACGAAATTCAGCCCCACGTTGGGCGCCAATATGTAATACCTGTCCTATACTTCAATGTCGCGGCTAAACGGCTTACGGTCTCACCCTGCCAAGGACGATAATACATTATACCTGCACTAAAACGTCTGGAAACTGAAGGCACAGGTGCGTGGGATAGAAGATACGCTTTGCCTGTCTTGTTTTATGTTATTAAACTACTAACCAAGTTTTTTATAAGGCCATTTTAGTGGCATGGCGGGCGGGATAAATGTTTGCATGGTCTGTAATTATTAATTTGGGTCTGGATGTTGTGGTATTAACTAGTAGTTTCTTATGTCCTCGAGACAGATAATCCTTGTGTGGGGTCAGGAATATGTAAGAAAGAAAGAAATAAATCGTTTATTTGCAAGAAGTATGGTAAAATGTGTACGTGTGTTTAGTTTTGTTCATATTATTATTGTTTATCATCGATCTTTTAAGTTAATTCTTATTGATCGAATCTTAACGACTTAAAAGCCGTGACCGACTGTTTAACGTGCCTTCCGAAGCACGGAAGCGCTCAGATCGTAATGCCACTTGCGGTCACCCATCCAAATTGTGACTGCGCACAACGTTGCTTAACTTCAACGATCAATCAAGAACGCCTAAGCAAGCTACGCCACGAGCACTTCGATTTATTTCGATTTGTGATACGTTATTTATTTGATAAAAAACGAGATTGCGTTTGGAATATCGTATGTAAATATTCTTCGTATACCGAGGTCTTGAAAGTTAGATACTTGAATCGTAATACCGCAATCTCCCTCGTAATCTAATACATCACGCTGAGTAACAAAGTGAAGCGTTTTAACACCTCAAGGTTGCGCAAATTGGAACCCGCAGAGATTTCGTTATCATAAGGATATCACTCCATCTCTGTCCGACACCTGTAAATTGAGGTTTCTGATTTAATGCCTCTCAGGATTACTTTCAGATCTCCGCGGTAATTCTGTATTGGATTACCAGCTTCTGCCTGTAGCTTCGCTTACGTAGATGAAAGGTGGCTGGCATACAAATTCTACTAATATTATGAAACCTAAGCTTACTTTTTATGCGGATATGACGCAAACGAGGCCGCAGATGGAAGCTACTGACTGGCCTATATAGAGGTATTATTTTACACATGTTATGAATATTCCAGGATTCATTTAAATCCGGTAAGCTGTAAGGGCGTGATTGAGGCACAATATACAAACAGCCTCACACATTTTCGGATTCATAATATCAGTAAGATTTTATACAGGTGATCCAATTTATTTTCTTTTTGGGTCATTATACTTTTGTAATTTATGGGGCTTTTTTATGCCGGAAGTTAAAATATATTGTAAGAAAGTATTTATTTGGTTCCCAAATACAAAAGTTGTAAAATTACACATTTATAAAGGATAATTATAACAATTAGGAGCCAAAACGGCTACCACTCAGCGTGTGCTGCAGGAGTCCGGAAGCAACTACATCGCTGTTTTTCCGTGGCACCTTTGCTTAGAGCGCGTATCTGGCCAAGACACACTCTTTATAATTATCTCTTTAACATAAATAATGATATCTAAAATATGTTCGAATAACACAAACTCTACAATGTAATGAAATCTAACAAAAATAAAAACCAGAAATTCAAACAAAACAAAAAGAAACAAAAGCAGAAACCAAGATCATAATCAAAGCGAATCACATTGATGAAGTCGTGTAAAAACATTATAAAAGTAGGTGTTCGTTAACCTTAATATCAGTGTTTGATTTCGATAAACGAAAACTTTTTCGTTAGATGTTATTTATTCAGCTTCTTTCTACAAATACACTTGTATATCGTCTCTTTGTTTAAACAGGTTCCAATATCTGTAGCAAACCTCTATTTATCAATTTCTTCAGCGTTCTATTCTACTTTGTCAATAACAAGGTAATTTTTACCTGATTGGGTGATAGAAGTTCCTGTACTCTAAAATTGTCCAATCCAAGTTTCACAATAAGCTCCATTGCTCCTTCCTGCCGAGAACATCAAAACTCCTGGCGAGGAAGTTACCCAATTACCATCCAAGATGTCGTCGACAGAAATGTTTCCTGACTTTCTGACTGCGAAATTCGATAAATTAGGAGCAGCGACCTTCGTCAGTGGCTCCAACCTCGTCGGACGTAGCGTGACGTCACGGAGCGTAATGGGGTCAGATAGAGATTAGATCGAGGGTAAGCTTTTGGTAAAGGCTTCTGTATTTCATCGACAATCCTACTAATCCTGTTAATATTATAAATTTGAAGGCTTGTGAGGATGACACGAACATTCACGATCTTCTCTCAATCACGGCGCAACGGATGAATGGATTTGAATTCAACTTGGAATGTACCTACATATTTTGTAAAATTAAGTTCGTATGAGCTAGTGACCAGATCTTGTGACGGAGTTTTTAGGCCACCGTCATGGCTTAACGACTTAAAAGCCAGGACCGACAAGTTAACGTGCTCTCCGAAGCAATCAAGAACGTCTAAGCAAGCTACACCACGAACACTTCAATTTTGTGATCTGGCTATTGAAATGTTTACAGTATTAGTTCAGATTTATGTGCAAATTAATGTTTTATAATGATGATTTGGATTATGTTGACATCTCTACATTTATCACAACCGGTCACAATATTTTATTTGACGACGGGCCTGAGAACACCGACTTCTTTCCCGAATTCCATTCCGAACGTTACAAGCTTTTTGATTTTTATTTATTATGCGAACGGTAATGGATCTTCGCAGTATCTATTTAATGTTTATTTGTTTTATACTCTCGGGCTTTCGAGGTTTTCATTGTATTTATGGAAGATTTTCTAAGAGAATGCTTCTTGCTTCTGGAGCATTAGCCTAATGGCCCGGAGGACGTAAATATGCAGAGTAGGCTTGTTCAAACACCAGATCCAGTGACTCATCAAGGATTTGTTCGCTTTTATGTACAGAGATTTTTTGGCAATTTGAAATAATGTTAGCTTAAGCCAAGAATGACTGGTTTCATTGTATGTGTGTTTTTTTACTGTATGCTTTCGTAATGCTTATTTTAGTCATTTTAGTAACACAAATCATTACACTTTGCTGGATTGTACATACATTGTACTACATTTATCTCTGCTGGACTGGTAGCAAAGAAAAAATATAGAATGCGTCCAGTTGCTTCTCTCTCCGAGCATGTCGTAAAAGTCGACTAACCATGTCACCATGGTTCACCATATCCATCTTGGGAGTCTTGGATCAGAAGTGACTGCAAGTTTTCTTATGATTACTTGTGGTTACACCCACCCCGTTAGGGATAGGGGCGTAATAATATGTATGCATGTATGCACATCATTACACACCTAGATCCTTGGATAGGCTCAAATGTATCAGACAGTTCTTCCACCACAATAAATCCTCTCACTCGACTTGTTAGGCCCGCAGCGAACCCAATTCGCGCAAAAATGTCAACGGCAATAATATATCCTGGAAACAGGCGAGACCAAGACCTTTTTACCCTGCGGAAAGATGCTACGTTTTCTGCAAGATTGCCGAGTCGTGTTTCCAACCCTTATTTGTCATTTATATCTTTTCCGTTGGAAGATATTACATTGTCTATCAGTCAATATTACAAAGCAACCTTTTCGACTATGATATGTCATATTATTTCCGATTTCTCTTTGTGATGTCTAAATAAAATATACATAGTATAATACATTTATAATTTTCTTAATGTCAAAAAAAACTTAGAATACTGGATGTTATATTGGTGTATACCTACTTTTTTGTTGTACTTATACCTACTTTAATAGGAACGTCTTGTTAAGATGTTCTTTCTTTAATAAGATTGTAAATTTTGAATATATTCGTTTGGAAAGTACTCAGCGTAATTTGATTTATTTCAAGGAGC
The DNA here is from genome assembly GCA_949320045.1 of Scotopteryx bipunctaria. Taxonomy (NCBI): domain Eukaryota; kingdom Metazoa; phylum Arthropoda; class Insecta; order Lepidoptera; family Geometridae; genus Scotopteryx; species Scotopteryx bipunctaria. The sequence continues at coordinate 725,255 of OX439459.1, read as the reverse complement.
ATATTCTTATAACTGAGAAGTTTTGTTTCTGCGCGTGTAAAACTCTTAAGACCCATATCGTCTTTTTTTGGAAGTAGCGAAGTTTGGTCCATATATTTGTATATAAATAAAATTATGTAAATATCAAGTATTTTAGAGCACTCTTATAGTACAATCTTGAAAATTGTTTTACAGTCTATTTCATTGTCATATCTTGGTAAACTGTAGTGTTACCAAATCACTTCACGCGGTAATTTAGGCAGTATTGTAATGCCATAATTATTGCGGTAAATGGGCGGTAGACGTTAAAGTAGTGTCATAGTAGTATTACAGCATGATCCAAGGTACATGCTGTGCCGACCCCACATAGAGTGGGATAAGGGCAGGAAGATGATGATTCAAATTGAAATATCTTTATTTAAAAAAAAGTAAGTTCATATGAGCTAGTGGCCAACTCTTGTGACGGAGTTTTTAGGCCGCCTTCGTCATGGCTTAACGACTTAAAAAGCCGGGGGCGACAATTTAACGTGCCCTCCGAAGCACGGAAGCGCACAGCTCGTAATGCCACTTGCGGTCACCAAATTGTGACCGCGCACAGGGTTGCTTAATTTCAATGATCAATCAAGAACGTCTAAGCAAGCTACGCCACGAGCGCTACTCATTTTTCAGGCTACATTAGATAAAGTTATAAGATCTTGTTTTAACTAAATCTGAAGCCCACAAGAAATATTATACAAATGATGATGAGTTTCAGTAAATACCCATAGCGATTGCGAGTTTGAAATTTGTAAGACAATAGCATTGTATGAAGTCGCAAGTTTTCACAAGACTGAAACTGTGTTCAGTAAATCTGTAATAGGATTTGTTTTGCAAGTTTGTACGGGGATCTTGTCATGCGATGCGGCGATTTGGCTCGTGGCTCGTAAGGTCGGTAATTGGGGAGTTATTTTGTAATGTGAATGGCACAATCATAGATTGTATATTGTTTTTGAAGCTTCAAGGATACCTAAGCGCTTATAGTATCCGGTTGCTGTAATTCCATTGTTTTTGTTGGTGAAACCATGCTTTAGAATTTACGTTTTGTAACGCGACCAAGCGTGGAAAATTTAGGCAAGAAACCACGCTTTGCTATTTTTTTGGAAAATGAGATCATTTTACAATCACAAAATGAGTTGGCGTTATGATGATATAATAAGACGTAACATTAAAATCCGTTATAAATTAATTCGTCTTCGTGATTTGAGTCATGAATATCAAATAACCGGGTCTCGTTCTATTAAAACTGCTTTGAACAAAGTTAAATTGAAAACGAAAATCCTTTCAGGAGTTAATTTAACCTTTGAGTTAATAAATGTATAATAACAATCTGACTGAGTTCTTCTGCATACATCCTACTAATATTATAAACGTACGAAAGTTTGTATCTTGTTTGTATCTCATTCTTCATGCTGTGAACTATCTAGCTATCGCTGTGACTGTTTGTGCTGTGTAAAAACTTTATGTAAAAACTGAATATAGAAACAAGAAGTGAGTGGAACAGTATCCTGTGTTTTTAATGTGCTAAAACAACCTCACCAAAACCCATAGGATTTGTACGACCACCACAGAGGTATGGATGTTTGTTACTCTTTCACGCCTAAACAGTTGAACGGATTTGAATGAAACTTGGAATATACATAGTACATGTATTGGATTAACATATAGGCTATTTTTATCCGGATACCACGCGAGCGAAGCCGCGGGCGGCAGCTATTATAATAATAAAACAAAAACAATTCTAACTTGATGATCAACATTAAAAAAATCATGAAATCATAACAGTATGCATGTAATACGACGATATCTATTCTCTCTCTATTTCCCTTAATGGAATATGAGCTGTATACTATAATCTTCAAGCTTCATTATCCCCTGCGTCTTTTAGTAGCTGTTTAGGTGTTGTCTTGGCTTTCTGCCAAGCGGTGAGTCTGCGGGTTCAGTGCTCCCCTATCGATTCCGTTGCGTAACGCTTCGGGAGCTCCTCAGGATTCCCCAGGGAGTCAAGGTGTTGCTGATAACGTGTGATAATCGCCAATAATGCGAAAATAGCGAGGCATATGATTAGGGAGTTGTGAGACCTCGGGGTGTTGGGTAAATACCCGCATACGCGAAGGATTTGAGGTATGTAATACTAAGCTGTATCCCGCGACGTTGTCTTCGAGTACGTGTTAGAAATCTGTTTTTGAATGATATTTGTAATGTATGAAAGTGAATGAAGCGAAATAAGTATGTCAGGATCGTAGCAAATGGAGATCCGTGATCTCTGCCTACCCTTATGGGAAACAGGCGTGATATTATGTATGTATGTATGTGTAATATTTATTACTATACTTTAGTCTCCTATAAAGCAGAAAATGCTAATTAACATGAAGTTCGCCTATGTACATGTTATTTCTTGTGCAATAAAGAATTTTCTATCTATCTATCTATCTATCTATATTATCTGGGAGCGCAAAAAGTCAATATCACGTGGCATTCTCAGGCGGTCACCCATCCAAGTTGTGGCCACGAATAACATTGCTTGACCTCGCTAGTATAATAATAGGTTTCCTATAGAAATTTTAATCCTTTATTTGACCCTCTTCAGGATTATTTTTGCAACAAAAAGTAGCCTATGTCCTTCCCGGGGATGGAATCTATGTCCTTGCCAAATTTAATCAAAACCTGTTCGGCAGTTTAGTCGTGAAAAGGTAACAGACAAAGTTGAAATGTCTGAGTCGGTCACCCATCTGAGCGTTGCTTAGTAAAAACCTACCACAGATCTTAATACCTACTTATCTACCTACTCATACATACTCGTAAGTGAAGCGTAGCTTTTTACTACAGTGACCGTAGATCCTCGTAGCACATAGCTACGACGGCGTAGCTTCGTAGATAAACCGGTTTTAATTATGAATGAAATAGCTTTTAAAGTCTGTACGTCTGTTCGTAAAGTTTAAAGAGAATACTTTGACCGCTGCTTGTGAGGAATTTCTCAGGGGTCGGAAGAATGTATACCTACGTAGTCGGTTCGATTCTGTACCAGGTAGAGAGCATTCGGCAACTGAACAGGAAATTGCTCTCCGTACCTCTGTTAGTTTTCCGCTCAGTCCATAGCACGGAAGCGCAGTTGGAATGTTGCTGTCACATAACCTTTATTAGCCGACTGCGGCGAAGCCTAAAAATAAGGGTTATGTTTGTATCTATACAGAATAAAGGTAAACAAAAATCTTACCTAAAACGTTGTTAAAAACTTAACAAAATTGTAATTTAAATAATTAGGATACGTTTTAATTAAGTTTATATCAACGTTTAGGTTAGATTTTTGTTAAACTTTATTATACATCGAATTTGGCTAGAGTATGTGTGTCCGTCCCTGGGTTCCCTCGTAACTACTAAACGGCTGAACTGATTTTGATGAATGATATGTCATTAAATTCGTTTCGAAAACATATTCGATGTAGTCAATGGTACCACAGCCAATGAATCAAAAATTCTCCCTCAGGAAACAAATTCCTCTCGACTCGGATTCAAGCCGACGCCCGCCACGCCATCAAGCTCGTCATAAAATGTCAAAGCCGTTTCGTACACTTTTAAACCCCGCCCAATCCACCTACAGCTTATATCCGTTTTATACCCTTTTAAGAGTTCACATGGAATATTTACCGCTGACCTCGCGTTGACGACGATGTAAAAATAACCAAAGTACCCGTAAAATGTTATTAATGACTCTGCTTTTAGTTACTTTTAATATCTCTGGGCATACGAGAGATAATTGATATTGAGTCAGAATACAATATTTGCCCATTATTCAGCGTATTTTAAAGGTAGTGTAGCTGGTAGCGACCCCACTGCTTGCGGGCAAGCCTTTCGAAAATATAAAAGTTGCCTCCTGACGCTGTATAAATCATCTACTATATAATAGATGGTAAAAGGCCAAACTAAGCAAAGATTGGCTGATGTAATACATACATACTTTTTTTTGTAAATACTTATAATATATATTACAACACCCAGACCCGGAAGTAATATTTGCAGAACATACAAATATTTCTCCCGTAGCGGCAATCGAACCCGCGCCTCTTGCGTCTCAGCCGAGCAATCGCCCGCCAAGCCACCGAGGTCGTCAAATAAACGTTTTGTTTCCTTTTCAAATTCATGTAGGCTTAGTTCTGTCTGATGATTTATTATTCAATTTGTTACTTTCAATTGTTGCCGTTGTCTATAAATACATTAAGCTCCCTGCGAGCCTAAAATAAATGGAAACCAGCTCACAACCATCCTCTAATTGGTTTCGAACAAACGTTCCATTTTGTGGATCAACACCGGAAACGTAGGCTTGATTTTCAAAAAAGAAATAAAAAAAAATTTGCTTTTCCGAATATTTCGGTCAGCTTGTTCATTTCAGTAAAGTTGAGGATTTATTTTGTAAACGGGAAATGTTTTCGTACAAAATCTAAATATTATGAAACTCTTATCGTCTCCAACTTGATGGACCTGTATGGGCGATGGGCTGGTCACCTGTCACTGTGGTTCACCATATCCATCTTGGGACTTCAAATCAGGTTATGATTACTTGTGTCCCTACCCACCCTATTAGGGATAAAGGCGTGATAATATGTATGTATGAAACTCTTACGTTACTGACTGACTCACGGGCTGACTGACAGACAATCAACGAGCAGCCTCATTCTTAGAAGTATGATGAATTCGGGAGGGTATATTCTTCTTATGGTGTAAGGGCGCACTAAGCAAGGTATTCAACTCATGGAGGACGCAGTAGGAAGATGAAATTTGTATGAAAAAGTAAACGCGGACAAATTTCGCCGGGCGTCCCACTGTTTTTTTCATATTCCGCCTGCCATTTATCATTCCCTTAAAATTCATGAAAATAAATGGTGTTCCGTAAATAGAACAAGAATTTATTAATAATTAGCGGTTTTGAGCTAAAACCGCTGGTGAGCATTTGGTCTATTGGTAGCGGCCCCGCCTTCCGATCCTAAGGTCGTGGGTTCAAATCCAGTAACGCGGATTTTTCTGTTAAAAAAATTTTGTGCGTTATACCAGTCAAATGGTGAAGGAAAATATCGTGAGAAACCGGCATGTCGTAGAACCTAAAGAGTTCGAAAACATGTGTCAATCCTTTCACCACACTGGTTCGAATGAACTAGTGACACGATTAGTAGTACAGAAAGCACGGCAAAATGCGATGTTCCCATAATCCCCTTTGAAGATCCCCTTCGGAGCAGCAAGTTCAGAATCAAAGGGATTTTGTATTTTTGCTTTGCCTTTGTGCCTGTTGACGGTCTTGTTATAGAACGGGGTCGTGGGTGGAGACCTTATGCATATGTATTATGATATTATCCTGTTATCTAAAATAAGAATCCGAGGGAACTGGGAACTGAGTGGGTGTAGTTATTCGTATTCCCAGTTTGAATCGTATTTGATCATACCGATATAAATACTTCCCACTTACAGGATATACTGTTACTAAGTGTTTACTAATTCATAGATATTATCACGCCCGTATCCCTAAAGGGCTGGGCAGAGCCACAAGTAATCATAAGAAAACTTGGAGCCACACCTGATTCGAAGTTCCAAGATGGATATGGTAAACCATGGTGACAGGTGATCAGCCCATCGCCCATATAGATGTTGGAGAGGATATTTAATCCCTTAGTCGACTTTCACGACATGCTCGGGGAGAGAAGCAGCTGGACGCATTCTATGTTTTTTTTTACTCCCATCAGTCCAGCAGAGAAGTAAATTTGTGTTTATGAAATACCGAAATCATTTAAACTATTAAATAGGCAGTTTCCATGTTTCCCATAGCACCAAAGAACCAGTTTCCCTGGAAATATAACATGAGTACTGGTATCGGACAGGTTGAGGCCTCAAAGGCGTTCAATATGGAGCTCACTTTTAATTTAACTATAGGAGCCAATCGTGTGTGCGGAGAGCACTGGTGGTCTAGTGGTAGCGGCCCCGCCTTCCGATCCTAAGGTCGTGGGTTCAGATATAGTCGTGCGGCAACAGCACGTCAAATGTTCTATTCGAAAAAAATATGTGCGCAATACCAGTACTCTCAAACGGTGAGGGAAAATATCGTGAGGAAACCTTGTTGCCATGTATCAGATGCCTTTGAGGTGCGCTTATCTTGTAATCCTTTCACCACACTGGTTCTAAAGAAATAGTGACATGAGCAGTAGTGCTCGTCAAACGAAAAGGCATAGTGTAGACGTATGGGCGCTGGATGAAAGGGGAGGTGGGGTAAACCGAGTCACATATACTGTCTTCCATCTGAATAAAGGCAAAAGATTAAGTCCCTGGATTCCCCAATGGGCATTCTCAATGTCAGGCTCATTGCAAACCTATATAATATTTGAAGAGGAGAATATCTTTGCTCCAGGGTTTTATTCTTGTGATTTCAATGAGTAAAATATTTTGAACTAGGGAAATACCCTCTTTTCGTCCGCATTGAAATCTTTATCTTCGCGCCGCGTCCTCTAGGAGTTAACAACTGGTGTGAGGGTGCACAGATAACGTAGAAAGTAGTTAAGATAGAGTGAGAACTAGCGTGATAAGAGAGCGATGTGGAGTGAAAGAATATGTAGTGATGAAGATTGAGAAAGGTATGTTAAGATGGTTTGGTCATGTAGAGAGGATGAATGAAAGAAGATTAACGAAACAGGAGTATGAGGCGAGTGTGAATGGTACCGTTGGAAGGGGAAGACCTCGGCGCACGTACCTGGACCAAATTGGCGACGTTTTGGAAAAAGGCCAGGTCAAGAGTACCCTAAATCGACCAGCATGTATGAAGAATGTTATGAAAGTGAATGAAGCGAAAGAAGTATGTCAGGATCGTAGCAAATAGAGATCCGTGATCTCTGCCTACCCCTATGGGAAACAGGTGTGATATTATGTATGTACGTATGTATAGTTTTAAGTCCTTTTTACATACAGGTATCTACATTGCAAGTTTCATGTTTCAAGGACTTATGGTTTGGGCTGTGCGTTGATTGACTGTCAGTCAAACAGTCAGTAACACACGTAATAGTTACATAATGTATTAATGTACATCCTTATCAGTTGAATGTAAATGTTATTTATCTTTAAATTATTACACGTTTATTTATTACTAGCTGCCGCCCGCGGCTTCGCTCGCGTGGTACCCGAACAAAAATAGCCTATATGTTAATCATTCATTCAAATCCGTTCAGCCGTTTAGGCGTGATTGAGGCACAAACATCCAAACTCATAAACTTTCACATTTATAATATAGTAGGATTCAGGACTTCAGGATTTTCTAGAGCCCTGTAGGCCACTATTTAAAAAATTTCAAATTTTGCCTCTACCCTGTCTTTACATTAAACAAGCAGCAGAGTTTGTAAAACAACAGGCGTCTTTTTTCAGTACGCATCAAGATTTCCGAGCAAGAGTGCTAAGGAACACGTCCAATAGCAGACTGTGCATTCCTAAATATAATCTTAAACTTACACAACGTCAAGCCTATTACATGTGCATTAAAGTTTATAATAAGTTGCCAACTGACCTAAAAGATTTAAAATCTCATTTGTTTGGCAAAAAATTGAAAAACTGGCTACTGGATAAATGTTTTTACTCCATCGACGAATATTTAAATAGTTCTTGACATTAAATTATGTATAATTTTGACATTTTAATATTTTGACATTCTTAAATTGATTTTAGCATTACAATTAATTAGGACTTAACAATCGAATTTAATTTATTAACATTTATTTTTAATTTATTAACATTATCATATTTGCATGCCATAGACTTTGGTAGGACATAAATTGGACTGATTTATTTTTAAGACCATTATTATTTAAACACATGTGTTCAAGCAAATAAATGTCATTTATCATTTATCATTGTCATTTATCATTTATCATTTATCATTTATCTTCTTAGAATTTAACCAACACTCAGCCCTTCGTAATGTCAAGGCGACTAAATAAGGCTTTGTCGTTGTTTCCATAAAAACAACTCACCCCATTAGAGATACGGGTTCGTTGATATGTACGAGTATGTATGTATAAATCACTAATTGGAGGGTTTGATCAGTAAGAGTCCTCCGTCGAATGAAAATGTTCGTTCAAACGGACTCAATCAATGTCCTGTTTATTGCATCTCCAAATTAAACTCGAAGGGGGTTCGGATTACAACGCTCTTGACAATTAGCCTACCTGAATTTAAGAAGATTACTTTAATCCTAGAGGAATGCCTCTTTTCGAAGTCCTGAACAATTACCACGGATATAAATTAGTTTTCTATACAAACAGAAGCTTGGAGACTTAGTTTTTAATTTTAAGTCTTGACGCGAAACGAGCTGACAAATCAGGAGCATGGTCGTACGTAACGGCTATCAAATTAAAATTAAACCCGACGCTGTGATTGGTCCACGCTAGAGGGGGTGGAGGCGCGCGGGGGGAGCGCCACGATCAATACGAGACTTGTTACGTAACGCGCTGCAGACGCCATGCTATTATCGCTTCTCTCCCTCACATCCCTGTACACACAAAGGTTTATATTCCCGTGCAGACGCAGTAGATGCCTATATGACGCCATGGATCTGTACTTCCAACACTAAGTTTTAAGGAGTTCGTCTGATAGATCAGCTTACAATGTAGTTTCCGAGCCTCTATCAGACTTCGCGAGGCACAATGCGATTTTAGTCGAACTATGAATTTTGAAGCCTACAATTCTGAAAACATTTAAAGTTGGAATTGAATTTCGAATTGACAAAGGGGTACAAACAATGCTGTTTTCTACTTGGATTGATTTTCCGTTCTGTATTATTTATTGATGGGACACTCAATTTATATTTCCTTTGAAACAGTATAGCGCTATCGACATTTTCATTTTCTAGAATTGCTTTCCTGACAACCAATAAAAAGTCGGTAACGAGAATCGGTATTGAATTCTGTCTCTGTAATGATATTGCTGGTACTAAGACACCCTCGAATTGACCTTTCGTTAGAGCGTTGTCGTCATTCTCCGTGAACTCATCATTTGCCGGATCAAAGGATTAACGGGCGGTATTGAAATCTCATATGTACTCGTCATTGATGTCTCATACTGTACATTTATTATTTGCGTTCTATCAGTAAGAGTAAGTTCGTATGAGCTAGAGGCCAACTCTTGTGACGGAGTTTTTAGGTCGCCTAAAGGCCTCCGTGTCCTCCGAAGTACGGAAGCGCTCAGCTCGTATTGCCACTTGCGGTCACCCATTCCAATTGTGACCGCGCACAACGTTGCTTAACTTAAACGATCAATCAAGAACGTCTAACTCAGAACTTTAAAGGGCTTAGAATTCATAAAGGTTTTTATGAGAAAATAAATATTTGTGGACATTTCAGACAGCGCTATCTAGTCCCAAACTAAGTATAGCTTGTACTATGCTAAATACATACTACAACACCCAGATCTGGAAGAAATTTTTGCAGAACATTTCTCCCTTAGCGGGAATCGAATCTGCGCTTCTTGCGTCTCAGCCGAGTACTCGCCCACTACGTCACCGAGGTCCTTTAGTGGGCTAAATATCTATAAAATCTCGGTGTTTATTTTGGATATTTAGTAAGATAATCCATGACTATAAATCCATACGCAGCAAGCTGTGAATCCATGGTAAAAATGATACTAACATAAGTTATCGATATTATTGACATCACAAAACCTGTATAAAATTCTGTATAAATTGGGTAGGAAATACGGCGATGGACGTTCATAAAACCCTCGTTGATCCCAAAAAGGGATGAAGCCGGCCGCGATACACTTTAGACCACTTTATGGAAAAACCGTTTGCTTTTGCGATTTTCTACGAAAATATACAGAGCCACTAAGTTTATTTAAATAAATAAAAATCCTACGGCGGAACGAGTGAACGGATTTGAATGAAAATTGGATAGTACTTTTTTGAAGACCTCGGTGGCGTGGCGGACGAGTGCTCGGCTGAGACGCAAGAGGTGCGGGATCGATCCCCTCTCGTATTTCGGCCAGAATCCTCACCTCACAAACTTAGATACATTATCGTCATTGGAAAGGCAAAATTACGTAAGCGCCAAAATGGCGCCAAAATGGCGCCAAAATAGGCATATTGAGTTATTATCCTAAAATAGCAGTCCAAATACAATAATATGAATTGCTTGACATAGAAAATGAAAAAAGAATAAAATCTTATGTTGACGTCATCAAAATTCGATAATTAGGTAGAAAGTTATGATTAAAAAACGAAAAAAATGAACCTTAAACGGCTTTTTCTCGATTGGCGCTTACGTAAATTTGCCTTTCCAGTGACGATATTATCACTCCCGTATCTCTAACAGGGTGGGCAGAGCCACAAGTAATCATAAGAAAACTTGCAACCACTCCTGATTCAAAGTTCCAAGATAGACTGGTGGACCATGGTGACAGGTCAGCCCATCGCCCATATAGATGGTCTATCATGTTGGAGAGGATACTATCCCTTAGTCGACTTTTACGACATGCTCGGGGAGAGAAGCAGCTGGACGCATTCAGTTTTTTCCTTTCCGGGTGACAACAGACAAACTTTAGTATTTATATTAGTAACATGTAAGTTAAATCCCTGAACACACTATCCTATAACATGCTTAGAATATTCTGTATACTGATTAAGTTTCGTTAAGAACCCCTTTAGTTCCCTGCGGAGTTTGAGATCCTACCTAAGCTCATTTAAGTGGTTCCCTTTTAGAGCCTGCTCAGGGGCTTCGAGTCTCGAGGGTAGGTGCCGTGTACTGTTTTGTTAATGACCGACCAAACTGTTCCATAAGTAAGTTTGTATGAGCTAGTGGCCAACTCTTGTGAGTCATCTGGTGATGGATCATCGTGAGGAAACCCGCGGCTTAGTCAGCTCCGCACGTATTGACCATGTCTTTCCTGTGGACAAGGCCGACTAAGCTGAGAGGATGGAACAGGTGCTGGGCAAGCCTACTCCATCTTAATTCGTCCCGGGCACTCCCGTTAGTGAAGGTAAAAGTTGCCTCCTGACGCTGTATAAATCATCTACAATAGATGGTAAAAGGCCTTAGTAGTATCTCAACATGACTTTACGCTTTGGTCCTTCTTGTATTTTTAGACACATTCGTTTGTCTCTTGACTTATATTGAATTTTCTGTGGGCTTCCTTTGATACCCCGACCCGTCCTTTATTTTCATTATCCAGAGCCAGGTTTCAACCTCCTGTTGAATAAAACCTCTTCTCGTGTAATTATCTTCATTCTTATGCTAATCTCATGAAAATTCATCGTCTGTAATTATTAAATGGTAGGGTCTGGTTATGTTCTTTCTTGAATGTCTTGTAATACGGACGTTTATTATATTCAATTGCATATTTCGTGGTTTTATTTGGTTTAAGAAGCAAAAGAAGTATGTCTGGATCGTAGCAAATGGGGATCCGTGATCTCTGCCTACCCCTATGGGAAACAGCGTGATTTTATGTATGTATGTATTTAGGTTTATAATACACTGGTGGTCTAGTTGGTAGTTACCACACCTTAGGATTCTAAGGTAGTGGGGTCAAATCCAATCGCGTACCAATGGATTTTTTTATGCGAAAAAATTATGAGCGCTATACCAGTACTCTCAAGCGGTGATGGAAAACATCATGAGGAAACCCGCGGCTTAGTCAGCTCCGCACGTATATCTTCAAGTAAGTTCGTATGAGCTAGTGGCCAACTCTTGTGACGGAGTTTTTAGGCCGCCTAAAGGCCTCCGTCATGGCTTAACGACTTAAAAGCCGAAGCACTTGCGGTCACCCATCCAAATTGTGGCCGCGTACAACGTTGCTTGACTTCAACGATCAATCAAGAATCCCTAAGCAAGCTACGCCACGAGCGCTTCAAGTAAGTTCAAGTCAAATTGCCACCGATGTTTAATCTAACCATATCCTAAACCGTATAATTGAATCCCTGTTTGATGGATTCCACGGAACTCTATTCAAGTGCACAGTCCATAACAAAGGTTTACAGATTGCTAGGGATTTATCAGGGGTGTACCGGTAGAATATTACCGGAACGATGATAAATAGCTCGCAAAACGGGACAATCATTTTGTTAGGTACTGTTACCCAAGAGATTATATTGAGGAGTTCATGTTTTAGTGCGACTTTTGAAGTGACTTTGACTTTTTAGTGAGACTATGAATGTGGATGGGTACACGGGCAGAGGAAGGCCTGAAAAAAGATGGATGGATTGTGTGAAAGAGGACATGCGTATGAAAGGAGTGAATACTGAGATGACGAGTGATAGGAGAAGATGGAAGAGGAAAACATGTTGTGCCGACCCCACCTAGTGGGATAAGGGCAGGAAAATGATGATGATGATGTTTTAGTGCGACTTTTAAGTCAGTTTAAAGTTTTAAGAAGGAATTTCTGCAGCATTATCGATCACTAGCTTTCGTCCGCGCGGTATCCGAAAGTAGCCTATATGATATTCCAGCACACATACTATGTATATTCCGAGTTTCATTCAAATCCGTTCAGCTGTTACGGCGTGATTGAGTCACAAACATACATCGTCACATCCACACATTGTCACATCCTCACAAACTTTCGCATTTATAATATTAGTAGGATATAATATACTCAACTAACCTTTTACCATCCATTGAAGATGATTTATTTTTGGCTACACTAACGCTCGGGACGAATTAAGATGGAGTAGGCTTGCCCAGCACCTATACCATCCTCTCAGCTTTAGTCGGCTTTATCCACAAGAAAGACATGGTCAATACGTGCGGAGCTGACTAAGCCGCGGGTTTCCTCACGATATAAAAGTATTACATGTTCCATAGTAGAAAATAAGAAAAAATGTCTTATTCTGTCCGATGACGTCCTGTTCCATAGAACATATGGGAACTACCCGATTTTCGCTTGTTTTGTTAAACCGGTCCAGTCTCAGCTTTACTACCACTGCTGTAATAGGAGACAGCGCTGGTTTTCAGACGAGCTTGCTTACTCGACAATAACACCAACCCACGCACAAAAAGAAAGAAAATAAATACACCTTAACCATCCCTAAGCCATCAACCGCAGGTTATATCTTATTCATAGGATAGAACAAACAAAGCCTTTGATTCAGACAGGGATACGGCTACAGTAAACTAACTAAAGCCTTTATAGTAGATGATTTATACAGCGTCAGGAGGCAACTTTTACCTTCACTAATGTCCGTACCAGAGGGGTACCAACGGGGGCCTATCACTAAGCCTCCGCTGTCCGTCCGTCTGTCAGCGCGCTGTATCTCATGAACCGTAATAGTTAGAGATTTGAAAGTTTCACAGAGTGTGTATAACAACTATTGCCGCTATAACAAATAATAAAAAATAAAAGGGGGCTATAAAGGAACATTTTGTAATGTACGATGGTACGGAAATCTTCGTGTGCGAAATTGACTCGCACCTTTGTTTTGTACCTGGTGGAAGGTTCTTACGGAACAGGGTAGTGGGTGTAGACCCTTAAGCGCTCCACCATTCTACCGCGCATGATATTAAACGTAACAAAAGCTACGTAATCATAAATGGACGCCAGCCTCATTGTTCCCGAGCGTCCATTGTCATTTCAATCAATATTCATTCCACATTCATAGCTGAATTTCGATGAAACTTTCGACCTATTTCACAAGTTTGTTCCGCCCGACGTCCCTTATTTATTTTACTGTATGTACATGAGCTTCTGATGTTCTCATCTCTTTTTACCCGACTGTGAAGGTGAGAAGAATTTTAGTTCGTGTTTGGGACGAATGCATGCTATCGCTATAAAAGTCGACTAAGGGATAGTATCATCTCTAACATGATGAGATACATAAGCAAGTATTCCCAAGGAGGGTTGACGTCAGGCAGGCGGCCGGTCATAAAATACATTAGTCAACTCTTACCGCTCCAACCACTCTTACAGCATGATCCAAGGATCATGCTGTGCCGACCCCACATACAGTGGGATAAAGGCAGGAAGATGATGATGCATGCTATCGCTATAGCGCAAACAGCTGGACGAATTTTGACAAATGAGGTGTCGTTGAATTTATCTGTAAAAAAAGTGCGGTCACCCATCCAACTACCTGAACGCATCCGACGACGCTTAGCATTCGTTATCTCGGTTCCCCATATAAACTTTCATCCCTGATATAACCCCCACTATAAGTATTATTGAAAAAAAGTAGCCTATGTCCTTTTCTGGGATGCAATGTATCTGCTTGCCAAATTTAATCAAAATGTATAGCAGTTTAGGCGTGAAAAGAAAACAAACAGATAGTTACTTTCAACTTATATTCTAGCAAATTTTGTTTCTCTCCTATAATAAAGATCCTTTTATATAACACCCCCTTTCACCCACAATTTTACTGGCTTGTATAATTTATGCTCGTGTTACGACGTTTTGCTTTCCTTACTTATTTATGGGGTAACGTTTTTCTTTAGTCGTTTTACAAGTCTTGGAGGTTTCCGTTGACGTCATTGCTTTTCATTATAGTTTCTTTGTTAAACTTTTCATAACATTCTCCGTGTATTTTAGATTTGTTCTTACTTTTTGTTTTTCTTGTTGCAGGTAAGTACTTCGATTGATACCTTGTACACCTAGACCAGTGCGTAACTTCAAGCTGTTTACCAAGTGAGTCAAAGTATTCCAGAGAACTGTACTTAGTTCCGCCGTCCCCCTTCTTCCATCGGACTTCCAGATACCCGGAAAGGCGCCATCTGTACATGGTTGACATTCCAAATGTTCGTACTAAGCGCTTTGAGTCCACATCCTTTATACGCACTGCAAAAATGTGGAACTCTCTGCCGGGGTCTGTATTTCCTAAAAAGTATAATATGGGTGTCTTTAAATCGAGAGTCAATAGGTTTCTTCTAGGTAAGCGTGCTCCATCTTAGACCACGCTGTTACTTAACATCAGGTAGAGTGTGCTCAAACGCAAACCTATTTCGGTAAAAAAAAATAAAAAACTTGTATTGTACAAATATCATCAAATGTCACCCTTGACATTTGATCAAATAGTAGTCATAAAAGCTTATTCAGTACATTACCCTGAAGGAAACAAAGTTACTGAACTTCTTTGAAGAAATAAGGACATCGTGTGTAGAAGAAATGCGGCAATTTCCGTTCTTTATAACCCTATTACATATCAAGGCTTCGGTCGCTCCAGACGTCAACACGTATCGACAGATCAATTCACGTATCGACAGATCTATCTCGTAAATGTCGGAGGTTGATCCTGGGAATGATTTACGCTTTGTATAGTATCTTTTCGCTGCCAGTATTTGATGGAACGTTCGTGAATCCAGTGATAGATTGTTTGCTTGATATTTTCAAACAATGAGATACTTAGAACAGATTAAACTATACAGGGTGAGTTTTTGAAGTGGGCGTGCATGGCCAAATCCGAAACTATGTGGAATAGCGAAAAGTACTCAAAGGAGTCTTGGGTCCGATTTTGATATAAACTACAACTGTAACATTTGATTTTTCAAAAATCAATATTCTCAGGAATCGAACCCGTTAAATAAAAGAATAATACACTGTATTATTACACCATTCGATAGTGTCGCTAATAAGGAACGAATTCTGGAAGGTAATGACATACGGCAAACTTAAGGAAAGTGTTGGATTTTAATAAACTGCCTCATATTTTAAAGTAATGTCTTAAGTGAGCCATGCACGCCCACTTGAAAAACTCAGCCTGTATAGAATTTTCGAAAAAAAATCAGATATTCTGTATTTATGTTACTTATGTCTGACTAAACAATAATAACACTATTAACATCAT
The DNA here is from genome assembly GCA_949320045.1 of Scotopteryx bipunctaria. Lineage (NCBI taxonomy): Eukaryota > Metazoa > Arthropoda > Insecta > Lepidoptera > Geometridae > Scotopteryx > Scotopteryx bipunctaria. The sequence goes on along the minus strand of OX439459.1, from coordinate 709,456 downwards.
TATCCATAAGCTGACTTTCACCTCCGTTGGTTATGGGTATCTCTTTGTGTGTTATACTCCAAGGTTCGCTGCTAGCCTCATCCAGATCCGGCCGCGACCGATCCTATATAAATAAATAACACCCAACAGTCACATACATAGTCCTGACCTCACACTAGGATTCCCTGTGTCGTGGGTATCAGAAACTACAAGTACCATGGTACCACAACACCCAGACCCGGAAAAAATATTTGCAGAACATGCAAACACTTCTTCCGCAGCGAGAATCGAACCCGCGCCTCTTGCGTCTCCGCCGAGCAATCGGCCGCCACGCCACCGAGGCCGTCAACATATTGTCAACCCATCTGGAAGACCGACGTCTCTGTAACCAGTTCTTGGAATAAAAATACCTTTGTTACAATTTCCACGGTATTAATGGAAAGTTTCACCCGGCTTATGCGCCGTTTAAGGAGGTACTGTGTTGGCCATGACACCGTCTGCGCGGCCAATTAGCGCTGTCATTTCGAGAGCGCTCAACACGCTCTGGAGATGACATTAAGCCCGAGGGTGCAGCTTTTCGCACTTTTGTATCTCGCCATCTTACACTCTTTTATGAATATTTATGCTCGGCAATTCAGAAAGTCCGCGACAAGGTGTTCCGACGAGTTTCGGGGTGCTTCTACAAATTGGTGCCTCGCAGGGACTGTAGGTAGAAATTGCCTTCAGCCACTTTGGTAACTAACTGATTCGTAACCAGCTACGTAAAAACAATTTTCTTCACTGTTTTGTAGAAGCGCTCGTGGCGTAGCTCGCTTAGGCGTTCTTGATTGATCGTTAAGCAACGATATGCGCGGTCACAAATCGGGATGGGTGACCGCAAGTGGCATTACGAGCTGAGCGCTTCCGTGTTTCGGAGGGCACGTTAAACAGTCGGTCCCGGCTTTTAAGTCGTCAAGCCATAACGGAGGCCTTTAGGCGGCCTAAAAACTCCGTCACTAGAGTTGGCCACTAGCTCATACGAACATACATACATACATACTGTTTTGTAATCAGTTACTATTGTTTCCATAGCTGGCATCAAATTGATAATTCTGAGCCCTGAAGACTACTGAAGAATTACTATAAGCTCATTTTGACTTCTCATCTGGCGATTCATAAGAGTGATGTTCAGTAGTACCAAAAATATTGTGGCCTCGGAAATTTTCGTCTAGCTTCTGAAATAGGAACGAACGCGATGATGATAATGTAATACAAAAAAAAACTAAGGCCTTTTACCATCTATAGTAGATGATACAGCGTCAGGAGGCAACTTTTACCTTCACAAACGGGACGCTGTAGTGCCCGGGACAAATTAAGATGGAGTAGGCTTGCCCAGCACCTATTCCATCCTCTCAGCTTAGTCGGCCTTGTCCACAGGAAAGACATGGTCAATACGTGCGGAGCTGACTAATCAGCGGGTTTCCTCACGATGTTTTCCTTCACCGTGTTATACAAAGATGTTACAATAATTATGTATTTTTTTCAAGGGTTTATTCGGACGAATTCGGTTTTCATACAAAGCACGAAGTTTGCCGAGGCGGACAATATTTGTGGTAATACTGTAATGTTTTGTTTATTCTACTTATATAAGTCACAGCCGATGCAAATCCATAGAATAGAATGAAGATCATGAATAATGAATGGTTTGCTCGCCACTCGCGTCGCAAGCCGAGTTGGGCGGTAAACACTTCGCTTGTGAATTATTCAGCATTGGCCAGTGGACTTGGAGTCCCGGACAGGCCAGTTGAAAGCTAGAGAAATGATCCATGAAAGAATTTGAAAGAAAATTCTGCTGAGAACGAAATTGAACATGCGCATATCTAATATGACATTTCAAAAACTGATCCAGTCAGTTTGGCTGAACAAATTCAGAGGTAATACATACATACATATTATCACGCCCGTATCCCTAACGGAGTGGGCAGAACCACAAGTAATCATAAGAAAACTTGCAGCCACTTCTGATCCAAGACTCCCAAGATGGATATGGTGAACCATGGTGACAGGTGATTAGCCCATCGCCCATACAGGTCCATCATGTTGGAGGATACTATTCCTTAGTCGACTTTTACGACATGCTCGGGGAGAGAAGCAGCTGGACGCATTCTATGCTTTTTCTTTACTCCCAGTCCAGCAGAGAAGTAAATACAATAAGAGGTAATAGAACTACTAATATCTTATTAATATTATAATTCCCATAATCTGTGAGGAAGACAGTATTCCGGCTGAATACGGAAGGATTTCCCAAAATGTAACGATAGCGCGTTCTAATATGGTGAAGGCGTTGTCTAGCATTCACCTACATAAAATATGATAAAGATATCTTCCAAATGAAGATTCTGGGACTGAGCGGGCTACGTTTTAATATGTTCAAATAGTCGGTAGTCTCATTCAATTAAGTTTTCTATCAACTTCTCTGCTGGACTGGGAGTAAAGAAAAATAATAGAAAAACATAGAATGCGTCCAGCTGCTTCTCTCCCCGAGCATGTCGTAAAAGTCGACTAAGGGATAGTATCCTCCAACATGATGAGATACAATAAGCAAGTATTCCCAAGGAGGGTTGACGTCAGGCAGGCGGCCGGTCATAAAACACCTTAGCCTAAACTCTCACACCATGATCCAAGGATCATGCTGTGCCGACCCCACATAGAGTGGGATAAGGGCAGGAAGATGATGATGAGTCGGTTGTCTCATAGTCAGAAAATAAAAAGCTTCAATTTATATAAAAACATGCAGGTGTCTGAAATATAAGCTACCCTCGTACTGTCTTATTTGTCGGAACATTCTGACAATATCCATTGCTGTATCAGACGGAAGCTAATAAAGATGCGTTATGTAATACCCTCGAAACAGCACTGCCCCCCCCCCCCCCCCCCACCCCCCCAGACCATGCCAACTTGTATATTGGTCGGGGTCCAATTCGAGAGAACCCAGACATTACACAACAGTTGTGTAATAGTCTAATCTTTGGAATAGCTTATTTTTGGCTGTTTGTGCATATTTGATGTAATGCTCCGTTTCAGTGCACATTTGGTATCCGCTGTAACGAGCGAGGGTCTGCTAAGTTAAATAATAAATAAATAAATAACACCTAACAGTCACATACATAGTCCTGACCCCCCACTAGGATTCCCTATGTATGAGCTAGTGGCCAACTCTAGTGACGGAGTTTTTAGGCTGCCTAAAGACCTCCGTCATGGCTTGACGACTTAAAAGCCGGGACCGACTGTTTAACGTGCCCTCCGAAGCACGGAAGCGCTCAGCTACCTATGTCGTGGGTATCAGAAACTACGAGTACCATAGTACCACAACACCCAGACCCGGAACAAATATTTGCAGTACATGCAAACATTTCTTCTTCGAACCCGCGCCTCTTGCGTCTCTGCCGAGCAATCGCCCGCCACGCCACCACCGAGGCCGTCAATTCTGTATTCATAATATGTATATATAATTCAAGTTCTGAATTTATTTGTTTATTTTGGGCCTTAACTCTTTTAATGTTGCCAATTTGTTACTTTTGCAGTTCTGTTCCTTCTGTTAGACTGATGTTTGCTTTAGTTTTGAAATTATTTCATTTTTTATTTTATGAATTCAGTCACACATAACAGAAAACAAACACATATAAACAGAGTACAAATATCTCCAAAACATGTGTACACAGCATGATATTAAAAGACAAAACAGTTCTGTGTTCTTCATTCATTCATTTCATTCATTCATTCATTCATTCATTCATTCATTCAAATACAAAAATACGTAGTTAAAATAATATTAGGAAAATAAATCTAATACATAATTTAATAAGAAATTATAATGACTAATGTAACAGTAATATGTTACAGCTCTCCATATTTCGATTCAGTTTAGCCCAAAACTTTTGTTTGCATTGAAAATATAGTAAGAGTTTGTTAACTTCTATTTTGGGATTAATTACAAGTTGATAATTAGCCCATCTCAATCTGTTAACAAAGTTTTGGAACTCTCTGAGCTTAGGTACTAACTTTTGTATCTCCGCAAGCTCAATTTCGTTGTAATTTGACGTTCGAAGTTCGAATGGACGGCCAAAGATCATTTTGAAAACCTGTAAATCTACGTCGAATTTACGTGGAAGATGGAAAAGCGTAGAAAATGCAGGTAAGGAACCCCACTTGGCATTTTTTTTTGAATTTTACCTTTACCTACAGCTACTGGCGTTAGACTACCTAGCCTAATTTAATTAATTAAAACCACAAGTAAACTCACATGTGCTTTTATTCAGCAAAATGAAGAAAATTATAAAATCAGCATCTTTTCATTTTCATATCTTTTCAAGAACTCCTGACATTCTTTTGTTTTTCTGACAGTTTGAAATCGGAACAAGACCGAGGAGGCTTTAGTTAGGCATTCTACCAAAGAGGCGGCATGTATGAGAATAATGAAGTAACTATTACATAATCTATGACAAAAAACTAAGGCCTTTAATTAACCATCTATAGTAGATGATTTATACAGCGTCAGGAGGCAACTTTATACCTTCAAAAAAGGGACGCTGTAGTGCCCGGGACGAATTAAGATGGAGTAGGCTTGCCCAGCACCTATACCATCCTCTCAGCTTAGTCGGCTTTGTCCACAGGAAAGACATGGTCAATACGTGCGGAGCTGACTAAGCCGCGGGTTTCCTCACGGTTAAGAAAATCTATGACAATGCGTAAAGAAAATGTTACAATGCAATATTAGTACATCTTAGCTATAGGTATAACCTAATGTAGATAACACTTGTACAATGAAAACATTTAAGTAGAACGTTAGTACTCCATCACTGAACATTCTAGAATCATCGAGTTGAAACCCCTTAGTAAAATGAGTATATTTCACTTGGCTTCGAAGCTCTATTTCCGCTTCAGGGTAAATTAACTACCATATTCAACGTTTCCAGAATTTCCTTATATATGACGTGCGAACACTGGCAATTGGCATTATATAACGCGTGACTTATAGCTGTGTGGGTGGACACACACACACACACACACACACAGATGCGGTCGAGAGCTCGTTCACTACTGGCTACTGGTTTTACAGCAGTGTGCGTCCACTCTGTAACTATGTGTTAGTTCCCTTTGACGATGCGAGCAGCATAATTTTCTTTGATACATTTCTATTTCATTTGTCTGTACTCTGTTGGCAGCGTAAATTCAATATTGAGATTACTTATTTCTTTTTGAGAGCACTGGTTGGTAGTGACCCCGCCTTCCGATCCTAAAATCGTGGGTTCAGATCCGGTCGTGTACCAATGGATTTTTCTGTGCGAAAAAATTATGTGCGCTATACCAGTACTCTCAAATGGTGAAGGAAAACATCGTGAGGAAACCCGCGGCTTTGTTAGCTCCGCACGTATTGACCATGTCTTTCCTGTGGACAAGGCCGACTAGGCTGAGAGGGTGGAATAGGTGCTGGGAAAGCCTACTCCATCTTAATTCGTCTCAGGCACTACAGCGTCCCGTCTGTGAAGGTAAAAGTTGCCTCCTGACGCTGTATAAATCATCTGCTATAGATGGTAAAAGGTCTTAGTTTTTATTTCTTTATTCTACTCTATATGCTCGTTAGGGATACCTTTGTTTGCAGTAGAGTAAAACTTGTTGTCTATGTGTGCGTCATATTTTCTCAAGAGCGTGGAGAAGGTAGCCAGACGAAACTTGAAAAATGGCAAACCTAGCTTAAAAATAATAGAAATGATATTCCGCAAAAATACTGTTAGCTACCATCCAAATAATTATCTTTAAAATAAATCTCCTTATCAGTTATTTCCAGCCGTGCGACCCCAGACTTATCTCCATTTACCTAGTGCAAAAGAAAATTTTCGTAGTTTTAAAAAACTTTCAAAGAACATGGTCCTATTTTCTTTCGTCGCAATGCCTTTGGTTGGTTTGTTTGGTTTTTACCGCGAAAACTTTGACTGCTTGGTTTGTTTAACTTATTTTTTCTATATTACTGAGATATCACGTTTTTATAAACAAGGTAAAGGCATTGTTGTAGGTTTTTGTGAGAGACAAGAAATAAAACACATTCAAGTCTCTCATTTCCTTAATGTCTCTTTGAAATGGTGTGGTTTAGTTTCTTGCTCTAGTGTGTTCATCATTATCATCTAGAGCCTTTTATGTTCCATCTTTTGGAACGAACTTTGATCTTAAATACGTTCACGCCTCAAAAACTGCGGAGGCGTATTCTTTTAACCGCCGATCCATGAAATTACAGGATGTTTGTGCCTCAGTCACGGTGAAACAGCTAAATAGATTTAAATAAAACTTAGAATGGACATCGTTGTTGGCGTTGGTGACCTGGAATAACATAGATTATTTTGAACCCGGGTACAACACGAGCAAAGATGTGAGCGGAATCTGGTTATTATCTACAATTTCCACGTCATCAACTAATAATTTCCGGGCAATTTCTTTGGAACAACCAAACAAGAATTTACTGCTAAAGTTTCAGCATTTCAGGTTGCGTAACTTCGTTTGGACTGTCATTAGTTTATTTCTTTCCAACAGTATTGCTTTAGCATTTGAAATCTTCTGCTAAATAATTAGAGTTAATAGTTGTTTGACACACACTTTTTCTAAATTCACTAGACATGTTTTAAATTTTATTTATGTTGTGTGCGGTTTCCAACCAGTCTGCTTTATCATTGCCAAACGATTAAGGGCCTTTTGTCTCGTGTACTAGAGTTTAAAATAGCATGGGGGTAGCAGTGCGTGCTGAATCATCCCCCTGCTGTTTCAGAATGAGGTTGGTACTCTAATTTATTACCTGCATGTGGCATTGTATTCAGTTGCGTAATTGCTAATTTGTTTTCATTGTTGTGGAATTCAAAAGAGTTGGTAATGATAGTGTTATTTTTATGTTTAGGACCACGGCTTCGCTCGTGTGATGCTTGGATAAAAAGTAGCCTGTGTTGTTCCAGATCACAAACTATATACATTCAATATTCGGATATAATGTAAACTATGTTATTACAGATTACGAGTTTTATTAAAATCCGTTCAGTGGGGAGTCCGAAGTATAGAAGCTTTTCAATGGTAACACTTTTGGTTACTAATATTTTAATCATGCTAAAAGTTGCTCAACTTTGTTGTTCTGTTTGTTGTGTAACTTATTGTCAGGACTCCTGACAATGTGTTTCACAACGAAAGTTTCATAACGCAAATTTAATGTTATTGCGTTAGTTTCATATGAATTTGATAAACTAAAGTTCTGAGTATTGTTCTGTTTTAGCGTATTTCCAGTCTATATTCTAGTTCCTCGCACTCAACATTGTTTTCCAGGAAAAGTGTAATTGCTGGTATTTCACGTTGCTTTTCCACGGAGCGTTAGCTATTTGTTTTATTTGATACTTTTAACTCGGATTTTATGAGGTTCCTTACTACGTGTGTTTCTCTTTTATGTTGTGTTGCTTTTATTATCTCGTGACTGCTTCGTAGTAAAGTATGCGATGCTTTTCTGCAAAAATTATGATGATATTGTCTGAACCTGTCATTGCTAATTTACTGGTCCCTCAAGTAAGTGAAGTTAGGCCTTTATCATCGACTAGATGATGTATACAGCGACAGGCGACAACTCTTGCTTACAATAGCGGGACGCTGTAGTGCATGTCTTTCCTGTTGATGGATAGTAGCCCCATCGTAACATTCACAAAGGTTAACTTTTTTATTTGGAGCATCAACATGATCAACTATTATTATTCTATTTTCTATACAAATTGTTTTCTAACCCGGCCTCGCATTTGAAACAATTCTTCTATTCCAAACTTAGATTGACTTCAAGCAATCTAACTTTGTGAATCTTTAGTTGTTTATTAATAGACGAACTTGTATTGTATGGTGGAATTGTATTGTTTAATACCTCTCGTTCTATTTTCTCGCTTTTCATTTAACTTATATTTCTAAATCGATTCGATTTTGATAAGATTACTAATCTATTTAAGAATTTCTTTCGGCAATAACATGACAGGACAAGCGGACTGAGATTTTAATACCTGAGAGTCATATACATAGTTCTGAACCTCACACTAGGATTCCATGTATCATAGTTATCAGAAACTACGAAGTACCATGGTACCACATCACCTATACCAGGAAGGTTTATGTATTGTATCATACAGAATTTAATATTTAAATTCGATTGGTACATATTAGTGGCTGGTACTTAAGCCACATTAGTATATTGCCCATATGAAGCGGGGTCGGGTCGCTAGTCGCAAATAAAGGCCACGGCCTGAAACCTCGGCCAGGCTTTCCGTCCACATCATTACCCCCGCCACATCAGAGAGCGTTTGTACCTCTCTCACACACGCCCATGCCAAGCTGAATTAACATACTACGCAAGCTTTAACCCACTTGTACTAGCAGGCAGAGTAATGTTGCTCCAATATAATCTATAATAGTACTCGTTTATTTTGTCAGGATCGTAGCAAATGACGATCCGTGATCCATTTCCGTGAAGCAGGCATGATTTTATGAATGTTAGAATAAGAGGCCAACTGTGTATGGCTTCACTTTTATCTGTAAAACTTTTTTTTTGGATCACAGTAATTCTTCCTGGAATTCTTATAAAACATCTTCCGCCGTTTTCATTTCGATGATTCTTTCTTTTGTGTATAGAGAATGATCCCGAGAATAAATTTTGGATTGTTACATCGTCACGATGTGATGTCCAGTAAAACTGAAAAAAATCCAAAAAGGAATCTTGATCACGGTAATTTCTAATAAAGGAATTTTTGTAGACAATTTTACTTTTAGTTTTAATTCAAAAGAGTGTATGTGGCCAGTGTTGACTCGAGTGAGCAAAATGGCTTAACTTGCAAAGAAAAGCCAACTATCTGTCCGGTGTTATAAGATTTTCCCAACAAGTTTTTTATACTTTTCTTCATTCAAGTCGAAATTATAATAATATTCAGCAAGATGGCCGCACCTCGCTTATACTATCCATTAGTATTAACACCTACTTCAATGCTGTTTTAATTGCCATTCCATTTCATTTGCATATTCGTTATCACGTTCATATAAAATGAACCTTATGCTTCTCATAATACGGGTCTTTTTGTTCTTACGAGTCTTGTTTAGTCATAAGTGTATCATTCTGTCGTATATCTTCATTACTATTCCCTCTTCGCATTTAAGCTGAATATATAGCGTGTTCTGGCATCAGCAATTGCCTCACGCTTTGTTATAGGGATGCGGTTTGCCTAATTTTAACTGAAAAATGAAATAGATAGATAGATAACATTTTATTGTTTACCACACAACATTAAATAGACAAAAGGAATGGTAAAAACAATGGGCGTCCTTATCGCTAAAAGCGATCTCTGCCAGGCAACCTAGGATGGTTTGGATGGAACAGAAACATAGAAGAGGCAAATTGATGTGGTTATATGTATTACGTAAATACTTATGTATAAAAATAAAATAAGAAACAAAAAATATATACAGAATACATACATAATATAGAATATGTATAAATAATATTTATATGAATATACTATAGGATAAAAATCAGGTACAACTGGAATCAGTGCACCAAGACGTGGATCAGTGCAATGATTCATGACTTTGTTTTTAAAGAAGGTAAATTACTGAGTCCTTCGGATATCCTCAGGCAGAGCGTTCCAGAAACATCATTTCAGACAGAAGACTGTTTTTATCATTATTTCTGCGCTCATTTTACAAATTATCCCTAAAAGCTCTTTGTTCTCAAATGTTTATTTTGATAATAGCAAATTCTCGTTACACTCTTGGATTTTCAATCTATTTCTTTTCTACTTTTCCGTGAGACCTTTCGAATTATTTCCCTACTGATCTTTATTATATCTCTCTGTTGTCTTGTCGCCCTTTTCTTTCAATCTCTCTATCTATGTCTCCATCAACGACTTCTTATGTCTATGTAATGTCTTTACTATAAAACCCGCTGTAACATACAGATAAGAGAAGTCTCCAATAAAACTGGATCAGCCTTTCAAGTAGTGAAAACTTTATCTGAGTGGTTCCTACTATAAAACTTACTGTATTTCTTATGTAAACTGATTGTATGTACTTGTATGCTAGTTCTATAAGACTTTGAATGCGGTGTTCACTGACGTGCATGAAAACCATGGCAGTAGCTCGCTGTACGGACAACTAATACAAATACAAATACAAATTTATTTCAGAAAGATAAATATTGAACAATATGGAACTTTACAAAAATATATAGAAGGTACAGAAGTAAATTAGTAGTTGCAGCGAAAGCCAAACTAAGCGAGGAGCTTGTATCTTGGCCTTCCAGAGTGCTTACAAGAGTGAGTACCTAACATAAAGTTTGAGGGAGATACGTAAGACCTGTTGGCCAAAGCAATAGTAATAATAAAACAAAAATAACTGCTGAAGTTTTTTGAATAGCGAAACATGCAGTGTTCATTTACCCTAACTCAAACCATTTATCAGAAACTAGTTTTCGCTCGCAGCTTCCCTTGCGTTGTACCCGGATAAAAAGTAGCTGTGGTGTTTCCTTCTCTCGTTCAGACTGATGTACAAACATTATAAAATTCGCACAAAAAAGTAAGTTCGTATGAGCTAGTGGCCAACTCTTGTGACGGAGTTTTTATGCCGCCTAAGGCCTCCGTCATGGCTTAACGACTTAAAAGTCGGGACCGACAATTTAACGTGCCATCCGAAGCAAGGAAGCGGTCAGCTCATAACACCACTTGCAGTCACCCATCCCAATTGTGATCGCGCACAATCAATCAAGACCTTCTAAGCAAGCTACGCTACGAGCGCTTCATCGCCGTATCAGCTGATTATGTTATATCCATTTACGAGTATGATCATTAGTTCCTAAGCTCAGTATTTGCCAAATCATCAGCAACTAGGTTATTGCATTATGTAAATTCAGCGAAGCCACTAGTATCTACTTGCTTTATTAGCATTGCCAAGCGCTTTATAGTTTCCAGTAAGCGCTTTTGCTCGCTTCGGTTAGTTTGGATTATATTCAGCGGGTGGCGGATAAAGTTTCATTGTGTAACATAGTCTGTAAGGTTTACAAGTACATTCTGGTATCCAAGCCTTACTACAATGATTTCTGCTATAGCCACTTAAGTCATACTAGCTTCCGAATGTGGCTTCGCTTGGGTTGTAAACCCGAATAAAAAGTATATGTTATTCCATGTCAACCTTCTTTGCTGGACTGGGAGTAAAGAAAAAACAAAGATAGTCACAAATAGTATTATAATGCACAAAATTTCACAAAAACACCGTCTTTGAGATAGATAAAGTTGGTTTACTGACCCCCGAATACTCTAAACACGACTCAGAGTTGAGCACGTCTCAACTCACATAAGCTGACTGCTCAAGTTTGAGATGCGTTTGAGTATTCGGGGGTGAGACTCGCATTTGACCGGTTTTTTTCCTCATAAACATCTGTCATCTTGCCCTTGAAGCACAATATGAGTTGTAAAACTAACCCTGATGATTGTGATGTTGGTTTTTATTCCCTCCTTATTGATTGGAACTGGCCGTCAGATCAGAGGGTCGTAAATTCAGCATCCCTCTCTCGTTTTACTACAGTTGCGAAGTATCTGCTTTTTTCATAGCCCGTTATATGGGCCATTGAGGCTTTTACGCGGATAACATGCTTGCGTGATGTATTATGATGGATGGTAACATGCTGTGGGTGGCTCGAAAGAAATTTGCGATGTAGCCATGGGTGAAATTTTCTGGCTTTTTTGATGTTGTGGGTTTGAAATGATTTAAATGATTTTTTTTTCTGAGCATAAAAAAGTGGGCTTGGATTTTCACGTTATTTACTGTTTTTAGAAAAAAAAACATTGTGTATGTTTAAGATACGTTGATAGTTAATGTTTAAGAGGTTTTTTGATTTAGGAACTTATTATGTAGGCCACGAACTATGTGTAAGATGAGGCACAAACTTCCTCACAATTTTTTTCATATATAATACTAGTTGCCGCCCGCTGCTTCGCTCGCGTGGTACCCGGATAAAAAATAGCCTATATGTTAATCCAGCACATGTACTATGTATATTCCAAGATTCATTTAAATCCGTTCTGTTGTTTAGGCGTGATTGAGGCACAAACATAAAAACATCCTCACAAACTTTCACATTTATAATATAGTAGGATAGGATTAGAAGGATGCTGCTCGATACTCAGATTTATTCGAATACCTCATCAGTGTGTATTCATCTCCTTATTTACATCTTATAATGTATAATTCCATCATCAGAACTGTATTATACAAACTGAATATTAAAATATGTATGTTTGTGTAATTAATTAGAGCTTCCTTGATAAATAACGTTATCTACGTTACTTGAATTATTTTCAGCTCATTTGCATGAATATAGGATTAGGCCACAGCTTTTGGAGACTAACTTGTTCACTTTCTATATTAGTAATTCTAATCCTAACCTAATTTTACTAATATTAAAAACCAGGTCAAGTGCGAGTAGACTTGGCACATGAAGGGTTCCGTATCATCGTACATGTACATAAGTATTTCTTGGATGGGGCCCCTTCTTTATTTTATTTTGTTTGTTATAGCGGCAACGTATACACTGAATATTTCAGCTCTTTACCTATTACGGTTAATGAGATACAGCCCGCTGACAGACGGACGGACATCGAAGGTTTACCGATAGCGTCCCATTGGCACCCCTCGGGTACGAAACTCTAAAAAGGTATGAAAGTTTGTGAGGATTTCACGATGTGAAGATGTGTGTGCCTCACTTTGGCGAAAACAGACCCTCACCCAACAGTGGGATACTATAGGCTTTGGATAATTATGATAAATACTCTCTCATTACTTTGCAGAATTTTAACAAGTGAACGAGCTATCCAGTGCGGGCTGTGGCCCCGGCTTACTCAAATTGTTTACTCAATGGAGACGAAGATTTCCCTTAGTGTTGATAATTCTAAGCTGCCTCAGAGGGTTTGCCGTTGATTTTAATCTTTGGCAATGAGATTTTTTGCATGTACTCGTAATTCAATTAAACCAAAACAGAACCAATATCATGCTGGGAAAACTAATCACCTGATTTATACAGCGTTAGAAGGCAACTTTTGACTACCACTAAGTAGAGCGCACTGGTGGTCTAGTGGTAACGACCCCGCCTTCCGTTCCTAAGGTCGTGGTCGAATCCGGTCGTGCATCAATGGATTTTGTACGAAAAAATTATATGCAGTATACCAGTACTCTCAACCGGCATGTCGTAGCACCTAAAATATTTGAAAACGTGTCAAGTGCACGAGAGAAGCCTCTGAGGCAGACTTTAAATCCTTTCACCACACTGGACCACACTAACGGGACGCTGGAGTGCCAGGAACGGTTTTAGATAGAGCTTGTTCAGTGCCTGTACCACCATCTCAGTTAGTCTGTTAGTACACGAAAGGAGCCTCTTTGAAGCGTCCTTTCACCACACTGGTTCAAAAGTGGTGTGCGCTTCCGTGCTTCGGAAGGCACGTTAAATTGTCGGTCATGGCTTTTAAGTCGGTAAGCCGTGACGGAGGCCTTTAGGCGGACTAAAACCTCCGTCACAAGAAATGGCCACTAGCTCATACGAACTTATTACTTACTGGCTCAAATAAATAAATAAATATTTGTGGACATTTCATTCACAGCGCCATCTATCCCCAAACTAAGCAAAGCTTGTACTATGGGAACCAGATGGCTGATACAATACTTAAATACTTTTTTTTTGTAAATACTTATAATACTTCAACACCCAGACCCGGAAGAAATATTTGAAGAACATATAAATATTTTTCCCGTAGCGGGAATCGAACCCGCGCCTCTTGCATCTCTGCCGAGCACACGCCCGCCACGCTACCAAGGTCGTCAAAAGAACTCAGTCGTGAACCCAGTAACTTAGCCGGTCTTATCCACAGAGAATACACGTCAATACGTGCGGCGGATCTAAGTCGCGGGTTTCTTAACGATATTTTCCCACCGTTCCAACACATGTTTGAGTGCACCTTGAGTGCACCATGTCTTTCCTGTGGACAAGGCCGACTAGGCTGAGAGGGTGGAATAGGTGCTGGGCAAGCCTACTCCATCTTAATTCGTCTCAGGCACTACAGCGTCCCGTCTGTGAAGGTAAAAGTTGCCTCCTGACGCTGTATAAATCATCTGCTATATATGGTAAAAGGTCTTAGTTTTTATTTCTTTATTCTACTCTATATGCTCGTTAGGGATACCTTTGTTTGCAGTAGAGTAAAACTTGTTGTCTATGTGTGCGTCATATTTTCTCAAGAGCGTGGAGAAGGTAGCCAGACGAAACTTGAAAAATGGCAAACCTAGCCTAAAAAGAATCGAAATGATATGCCGCAAAAATACTGTTAGCTACCATCCAAATAATTATCTTAAAAATAAATCTCCTTATCAGTTATTTCCAGCCGTGCGACCCCAGACTTATCTCCATTTACCTAGTGCAAAAGAAAATTTTCGTAGTTCTAAAAAACTTTCAAAGAACATGGTCCTATTTTCTTTCATCGCAATGTTTTTGGTTGGTTTGTTTGGTTTTTACCGCGAAAACTTTGACTGCTTGGTTTGTTTAACTTATTTTTTCTATATTACTGAGATACCACGTTTTTATAAACAAGGTAAAGGCATTGTTGTAGGTTTTTGTGAGAGACAAGAAATAGAACACATTCAAGTCTCTCATTTCCTTAATGTCTCTTTGAAATGGTGTGGTTTAGTTTCTTGCTCTAGTGTGTTCATCATTATCATCTAGAGCCTTTTATGTTCCATCTTTTGGAACGAACTTTGATCTTAAATACGGTCACGCCTCAAAAACTGCGGAGGCGTATTCTTTTAACCGCCGATCCAAGAAATTACAGGATGTTTGTGCCTCAGTCACGGCGAAACAGCTAAATAGATTTAAATAAAACTTAGAATGGACATCGTTGTTGGCGTTAGTGACCTGGAATAACTTAGATTATTTTTAACCCGGGTACAACACGAGTATAGATGTGAGCGGAATCTGGTTATTATCTACAATTTCCACGTCATCAACTAATAATTTCCGGGCAATTTCTTTGGAACAACCAAACAAGAATTTACTGCTAAAGTTTCAGCATTTCCGGTTGCGTAACTTCGTTTGGACTGTCATTAGTTTATTTCTTTCCAACAGTATTGCTTTAGCATTTGAAATCTTATACTAAATAATTAGAGTTAATAGTTGTTTGACACACTCTTTTTCTAAATTCACTAGACATGTTTTAAATTTTATTCATGTTGTGTGCGGTTTCCAACCAGTCTGCTTTATCATTGCCAAACGATTAAGGGCCTTTTGTCTCGTGTACTAGAGTTTAAAATAGCATGGGGGTAGCAGTGCGTGCTGAATCATCCCCCTGCTGTTTCAGAATGAGGTTGGTACTCTAATTTATTACCTGCATGTGGCATTGTATTCAGTTGCGTAATTGCTAATTTGTTTTCATTGTTGTGGAATTCAAAAGAGTTGGTAATGATAGTGTTATTTTTATGTTTAGGACCACGGCTTCGCTCGTGTGATGCTTGGATAAAAAGTAGCCTGTGTTGTTCCAGATCACATACTATATATATTCAGTATTCGGATATAATGTAAACTATGTTATTACAGATTACGAGTTTTATTAAAATCTGTTCAGTGGGGAGTCCGAAGTATAGAAGCTTTTCAATGGTAACACTTTTGGTTACTAATATTTTAATCATGCTAAAAGTTGCTCAACTTTGTTGTCCTGTTTGTTGTGTAACTTATTGTCAGGACTCCTGACAATGTGTTTCACAACGAAAGTTTCATAACGCAAATTTAATGTTATAGCGTTAGTTTCATATGAATTTGATAAACTAAAGTTCTGAGTATTGTTCTGTTTTAGCGCATTTCCAGTCTATATTCTAGTTCCTCGCACTCAACATTGTTTTCCAGGAAAAGTGTAATTGCTGGTATTTCACGTTGCTTTTCCACGGAGCGTAAGCTATTTGTTTTATTTGATACTTTTTACTCGGATTTTATGAGGTTCCTTACTACGTGTGTTTCTCTTTTATGTTGTGTTGCTTTTATTATCTCGTGACTGCTTCGTAGTAAAGTATGCGATGTTTTTCTGCAAAAATTATGATGATATTGTCTGAACCTGTCATTGCTAATTTACTGGTCCCTCAAGTAAGTGAAGTTAGGCCTTTATCATCGACTAGATGATGTATACAGCGACAGGCGGCAACTCTTGCTTACAATAGCGGGACGCTGTAGTGCATGTCTTTCCTGTTGATGGATAGTAGCCCCATCGTAACATTCACAAAGGTTAACTTTTTTAATTGGAGCATCAACATGATCAACTATTATTATTCTATTTTCTATACAAATTGTTTTCTAACCCGGCCTCGCCTTTGAAACAATTCTTCTATTCCAAACTTAGATTGACTTCAAGCAATCTAACTTTGTGAATCTTTAGTTGTTTATTAATAGACGAACTTGTATTGTATGGTGGAATTGTATTGTTTAATACCTCTCGTGCTATAATAGCTAGTGGCCAACTCTTGTGACGGAGTTTTTATGCCGCCTAAGGCCTCCGTCATGGCTTAACGACTTAAAAGTCGGGACCGACAATTTAACGTGCCATCCGAAGCAAGGAAGCGGTCAGCTCATAACACCACTTGCAGTCACCCATCCCAATTGTGATCGCGCACAATCAATCAAGACCTTCTAAGCAAGCTACGCTACGAGCGCTTCATCGCCGTATCAGCTGATTATGTTATATCCATTTACGAGTATGATCATTAGTTCCTAAGCTCAGTATTTGCCAAATCATCAGCAACTAGGTTATTGCATTATGTAAATTCAGCGAAGCCACTAGTATCTACTTGCTTTATTAGCATTGCCAAGCGCTTTATAGTTTCCAGTAAGCGCTTTTGCTCGCTTCGGTTAGTTTGGATTATATTCAGCGGGTGGCGGATAAAGTTTCATTGTGTAACATAGTCTGTAAGGTTTACAAGTACATTCTGGTATCCAAGCCTTACTACAATGATTTCTGCTATAGCCACTTAAGTCATACTAGCTTCCGAATGTGGCTTCGCTTGGGTTGTAAACCCGAATAAAAAGTATATGTTATTCCATGTCAACCTTCTTTGCTGGACTGGGAGTAAAGAAAAAACAAAGATAGTCACAAATAGTATTATAATGCACAAAATTTCACAAAAACACCGTCTTTGAGATAGATAAAGTTGGTTTACTGACCCCCGAATACTCTAAACACGACTCAGAGTTGAGCACGTCTCAACTCACATAAGCTGACTGCTCAAGTTTGAGATGCGTTTGAGTATTCGGGGGTGAGACTCGCATTTGACCGGTTTTTTTCCTCATAAACATCTGTCATCTTGCCCTTGAAGCACAATATGAGTTGTAAAACTAACCCTGATGATTGTGATGTTGGTTTTTATTCCCTCCTTATTGATTGGAACTGGCCGTCAGATCAGAGGGTCGTAAATTCAGCATCCCTCTCTCGTTTTACTACAGTTGCGAAGTATCTGCTTTTTTCATAGCCCGTTATATGGGCCATTGAGGCTTTTACGCGGATAACATGCTTGCGTGATGTATTATGATGGATGGTAACATGCTGTGGGTGGCTCGAAAGAAATTTGCGATGTAGCCATGGGTGAAATTTTCTGGCTTTTTTGATGTTGTGGGTTTGAAATGATTTAAATGATTTTTTTTTCTGAGCATAAAAAAGTGGGCTTGGATTTTCACGTTATTTACTGTTTTTAGAAAAAAAAACATTGTGTATGTTTAAGATACGTTGATAGTTAATGTTTAAGAGGTTTTTTGATTTAGGAACTTATTATGTAGGCCACGAACTATGTGTAAGATGAGGCACAAACTTCCTCACAATTTTTTTCATATATAATACTAGTTGCCGCCCGCTGCTTCGCTCGCGTGGTACCCGGATAAAAAATAGCCTATATGTTAATCCAGCACATGTACTATGTATATTCCAAGATTCATTTAAATCCGTTCTGTTGTTTAGGCGTGATTGAGGCACAAACATAAAAACATCCTCACAAACTTTCACATTTATAATATAGTAGGATAGGATTAGAAGGATGCTGCTCGATACTCAGATTTATTCGAATACCTCATCAGTGTGTATTCATCTCCTTATTTACATCTTATAATGTATAATTCCATCATCAGAACTGTATTATACAAACTGAATATTAAAATATGTATGTTTGTGTAATTAATTAGAGCTTCCTTGATAAATAACGTTATCTACGTTACTTGAATTATTTTCAGCTCATTTGCATGAATATAGGATTAGGCCACAGCTTTTGGAGACTAACTTGTTCACTTTCTATATTAGTAATTCTAATCCTAACCTAATTTTACTAATATTAAAAACCAGGTCAAGTGCGAGTAGACTTGGCACATGAAGGGTTCCGTATCATCGTACATGTACATAAGTATTTCTTGGATGGGGCCCCTTCTTTATTTTATTTTGTTTGTTATAGCGGCAACGTATACACTGAATATTTCAGCTCTTTACCTATTACGGTTAATGAGATACAGCCCGCTGACAGACGGACGGACATCGAAGGTTTACCGATAGCGTCCCATTGGCACCCCTCGGGTACGAAACTCTAAAAAGGTATGAAAGTTTGTGAGGATTTCACGATGTGAAGATGTGTGTGCCTCACTTTGGCGAAAACAGACCCTCACCCAACAGTGGGATACTATAGGCTTTGGATAATTATGATAAATACTCTCTCATTACTTTGCAGAATTTTAACAAGTGAACGAGCTATCCAGTGCGGGCTGTGGCCCCGGCTTACTCAAATTGTTTACTCAATGGAGACGAAGATTTCCCTTAGTGTTGATAATTCTAAGCTGCCTCAGAGGGTTTGCCGTTGATTTTAATCTTTGGCAATGAGATTTTTTGCATGTACTCGTAATTCAATTAAACCAAAACAGAACCAATATCATGCTGGGAAAACTAATCACCTGATTTATACAGCGTTAGAAGGCAACTTTTGACTACCACTAAGTAGAGCGCACTGGTGGTCTAGTGGTAACGACCCCGCCTTCCGTTCCTAAGGTCGTGGTCGAATCCGGTCGTGCATCAATGGATTTTGTACGAAAAAATTATATGCAGTATACCAGTACTCTCAACCGGCATGTCGTAGCACCTAAAATATTTGAAAACGTGTCAAGTGCACGAGAGAAGCCTCTGAGGCAGACTTTAAATCCTTTCACCACACTGGACCACACTAACGGGACGCTGGAGTGCCAGGAACGGTTTTAGATAGAGCTTGTTCAGTGCCTGTACCACCATCTCAGTTAGTCTGTTAGTACACGAAAGGAGCCTCTTTGAAGCGTCCTTTCACCACACTGGTTCAAAAGTGGTGTGCGCTTCCGTGCTTCGGAAGGCACGTTAAATTGTCGGTCATGGCTTTTAAGTCGGTAAGCCGTGACGGAGGCCTTTAGGCGGACTAAAACCTCCGTCACAAGAAATGGCCACTAGCTCATACGAACTTATTACTTACTGGCTCAAATAAATAAATAAATATTTGTGGACATTTCATTCACAGCGCCATCTATCCCCAAACTAAGCAAAGCTTGTACTATGGGAACCAGATGGCTGATACAATACTTAAATACTTTTTTTTTGTAAATACTTATAATACTTCAACACCCAGACCCGGAAGAAATATTTGAAGAACATATAAATATTTTTCCCGTAGCGGGAATCGAACCCGCGCCTCTTGCATCTCTGCCGAGCACACGCCCGCCACGCTACCAAGGTCGTCAAAAGAACTCAGTCGTGAACCCAGTAACTTAGCCGGTCTTATCCACAGAGAATACACGTCAATACGTGCGGCGGATCTAAGTCGCGGGTTTCTTAACGATATTTTCCCACCGTTCCAACACATGTTTGAGTGCACCTTGAGTGCACATATTCACGAAACGAAAAATCCATTGGTGCACGTTCGAATCTAGAAAAAGCTGTGAAAATATATTCATCGAAAACGAAATAGGTTTGCCGAAGCTCGCTCGTATTTATTGAACCGAAATTGTAACGTTAGAATGCTTGAGAGGTCTCCACAAATCCAACACTTGCTGTAAATTCTGAATCCACTCTGCTGTTGTTGTGCGGCTGCAAATACTACGGCGACACCGATGTGTTCACGGAATAGGAAATCACTACATTCTAAGGTTTATTCCATTGCAAAATAAAAGTAAGTTCATATGAGCTAATGGCCAACTCTTGTGACGGAGTTTTGAGGCCGCCTGAAGACCTCCGTCGTGGCTTAACGACTTAAAAGCCTGGACCGACAATTTTACGTGTCCTGCAAAGCACGGAAGCGCTCAGCTCGTAATGCCACTTGCAGTCATCCATCCAAATTGTGACCGCGCACAACGTTGCTTGACTTCAACGATCAATCAAGAACGCCACCCTGTACGCACGAGTGGGCGGAGCCACGAGTAATCATAAGAAAACTTGCAGCCACTCCTGATTCAAAGTCTCAAGATGGATATGGTGAACCATGGTGACAGGTGATCAGCCCATCGCCCATAAAGTTGGTCCATCGTGTTGGAAAGGATTACATAAATTTTACATTCACATCAGGCCTGTTAAGGGGTAGGCAGAGAGCACGATCTCCTTTTGTTAAGGTCTTGACCTCCTAGTAGTTATATTCTAAAACGATATTACAGCTTCCTACGCTTCCCTGGAGCTTTTTTCTCTTAAACTTGTTACATTATTCAGTAACGCCTAGATTCTGACATTTTATCATCTGAATTGCAAAGAGAATGTTTTACGCTACCATAAAGCTTTCAGATAAAAAGTGTTCAAACAAAATGGCGGCTCACAATGCCAGCGCGGAATGGCGGAAAAGTTTATATGTGACGTTGTTATATGAGTTTATGTGAGTTGGTCGTGGTTTTATCTATTTTAAAATGAGGTTCTGTGTTGTGAAGCTGAATCTATTTATACTATTACTAGCTTTCGCCCGCGGCTTCGCTCGCGTGGTATCCCGATGAAAAGTAGCCTATATGCTATTTCAGCACACACAGTGTACATTCCAAGGTTCATTCAAATCCGTTCAGCCGTTACGGTGTGATTGAGGCACAAACATACATCGTCACATCCACACATCCTCACAAACTTTCGCATTTATAATATTAGTAGGATTACTAAATACGCCCCGACTGATATGTCGCGCGCTTATAACCTGCGTGGATATCCAGTCTCACTTGAACTACGAAGACATTGAAATTTTAACAAAATGGAGCTCAGGTTAGAACAGTTTTCTAAATTTTAGATTTTTCGTTTTATTTCAAAAACTATACATCCTAGAATAAAAATAAAAACCATTTTGGAATGTACAAATGAAGCTCTTACATATGTAAGACTACACATTTGTAAAACTTTTATTTTCTACCCTCTTTACAACACCTTCAACTACTAAGCTCATATGCTCCCCAGCAAATCTCCACAGCACAATCTATTGGCCTACCAAGTTTCATACAGATTGGATGAACGGTTCAAAAGTTATGCTCTAACAAATATATTCACAAACATACGACGCCAAATCACCAAAGTTGCCACTGAAACCTCGCTTCGCGCGCTCGATCAATAAAGTTAGTCTGTATGGAGTAATCTTATCCGGATACCGGGTAGTAAACGGATATCCGTTGCATCTCTAGTAATACTTGTGCGCCAAGTGAGTTATGCAACTTGTTACTGCCAATAGAATAAGTTTTCTACTTGCTCTGTGTTGAGTGGTGTGGGTTCAATTGAAATGAATTTAACAGGATATTGCAAATGTTCTCTTGTACTTCCCGTTCTACCTCTTTGTATTGACTTGTATTTCCGTTTTTACCGCTCATTTATTACCCACGGAAACGGAGAAGGTATATGCGTTTGGCCTAAGAGGTTGTATATTTGTTTGTGTGTTTGTCTGTTACAATTTTCCTCAAAAACTACTGAACCGATTTCGATGCACTGTTTTGCAATATGTTAATATCATTTTAGATAAGTTTCTTATCCAGGGGGCGGCCAGCTGATCCAGCCAGATTTTTTGCACTTCTGAAACCCGATAACACTATTTTTCAAGACCTGCTTCTGTTGTAATAACAATCTTTTTATCGTCGTGGGCTTTTAATTTTTTTTCTTTCATTTATCCCTGGTAGGCCAAAGAAAAGGTGGATGGATTGTGTGAAAGAGGACATGGGTAAGAAAGGAGTGAATACAGAGATGACGGCTGACAGAGGGGAATGTAAGAAGAGAGCATGCTGTACCGAACCCACTTAGAGTGGGATAAGGACAGGAAGATGATTAGCCCTGTCGGCAATATCATGAGGGGGGATGAAAGTCATGTTGTGTGTAAAGTGGACGCGTCTAGAGATAGAAGTGGGCCGGAGAAAAGGTAGATGAATTGTGTGAAAGAGGACATGGCTAACAAGAGTGAGTATAGAGATGACGCTGGAGGGAATGGGAGAGGAGGACATGTTGTGCCGTCCCAATATAGAGTGGAATAAGGGCAGTAATATCGAATCGCATTACGTGCCCGTTGTAAACAATTCATGTTGTTTTCATATTTTATTTCGCCCTCGCATCAATATGTCTTCAAAGCGATTTTCTGAAAATAGCTCCGTTCGCATTAATTCTATTTTTCTCCAAGTGAATTCGTTGGAAGCTTGTTAGCGAAGGCGGAGACTCCAGATTGAATTATTGATTTGTCTCGAAGGCTTTTTATGCCGCGGAAACTTTTTCAAGCTATGGCTTTCGCTTTTGTTGATGTAACTTTGTTGTTTCTCACAAAAAGAACTTCGGAACAATGCTTCTGATCCAATGTTTCAAGTTGTTTTGATACTTTACTGCCTTTTTAAGATGTCTACGTTATTATTTACACTTGTAATGGTTCCTTTACTTGTTCTGGGTCTATAATAATTAGTGTGTAATAAAAATAACTTGCAAATGAATAAATATTTGTGGACATTTCACACATCTAGCCCCAAACTAAGCAAAGCTCTTACTATGGGCACCAGATAGCTGACAAGAAATATTTGTAGACCATGCAAACATTTCTCACGTAGCGGAAATCGTACTCGCACCTCTTGCGTCTCAGCCGAGCATTCGCCCGTCACGCCACCGAGGTCGTCAGTCCTTATTAAACTTACTTTATTTATCACGTTTATTCTTCCACCTAAAACGGTCGCTAGTCCCTTTTTAGGGCCACCTCGAGGGTGGCGAGAAGTCGCGTGGGCACCAGTACATTGCCACTTTATAACCGACTTCAAAGTGCGGAGTAGGTTCTCAATAATTAATGAGCTCGGTTTTACTGTAAAACGTACTGAAATCATTTATTTCACTTCTCTGCTGGATTGGAAGTAAAGAACATAGAACGTGTCCAGCTGCTTCTCTCCCCGAGCATGTCGTAAAAGTCGAATAAGGGATAGTATCCTCTCCAACATGATGAACCACATATGGACGATGGGCTGATCACCTGTCACCATGGTTCACCATATCCATCCTGGGTGTCTTAGATCAGGAGTGACTGCAAGTTTACTTATGCTTACTTGCTCTGTTCACCCCGTTAGGGATGCGGGCGTGATCATTTATTTTACTTCGATCTTGACATTTTGAAAACACTTATAAAAGTTTTATTTGTCTAGTAGATGTACACTTCATGATGTTCCCGGGCGCTGGCGTCAAGGCCGACTAATACAATTACTCTGGGTTTTCCAATTCCATCTCGAGTTTGATATTAGAAATCATGAAAACAAAAATCTAATTTACACGCTGCAAATTGCGGTCAATCTGGAATTGTACAATCCCAATAATTCCAATTATATATCTAAAAAATAAGGAATAGTATACTCTCCAACATGATGAGATACAATAAGCAAGTATTCCCAAGGAGGGTTGACGTCAGGCAGGCGGCCGGTCATAAAACACCTTAGCCAAAACTCTTACAGCATGATCCAAGGATGTGCCGACCCCGCATAGAGTGGGATAAGGGCAGGAAGATGATGATGATATATCTAAAAAATCTGAGTTTATTGTCGTGTCACTTATTTATTCTCCTGTGCGCTTGACCATTGAACTGCTTGGTAAAATCCTTGTAACACCAAGCACGACGTAATTTCAATGTATCTACTACTATCACTAAAAGTATAGTCAACGTCAAAGTCAATAACTGCCTTTTTAATGAAATCCAGTATGGATTTCAAATACTGGAAGTAAACATAAGCATGGAATGCGTCCAGCTGCTTCTCTCACCGAGCATGTCGTATAAGTCGACTAAAAAATAGTATCCTCTCCAAAATTATGGACCTATAAGGGTGATAGGCTGTTCAATATATCCATCTTAGGACTTTAACCAGAAGTGAATGCAAGTTTTCTTATGTTTACTTGTGTCTCTGCCCACCCCATTAGGGATATGGGCGTGATAGTATGTATGTATGTATACACAGTTTATTATTGCTGTTTCATTTTTCAACTCCACGGAAAGGTATGAAACATTACGTGACTCGTATATTCATTTTATAAATATCTGCCTCGCTCGTGTATCCTTTTTATAAATTTGACGCTTGGATCGTGTCGTCTGTGCTTATTATGTTATAGTGTTGTATATACTTCCGTTTTACGGTGCTTTAAGGCTTTGAGTTTACCATGACTTTTCCCACATTAGTGACTACTGCTAGTTACTTCAAACCAGTGTGGTGAAAGGATTTAAAGGCTCCTTTCGTGCACTTGGAACATGTTTTCAAACGTTAAATTGTCGGTCCCGGCTTTTAAGTCGTTAAGCCATGACGGAGGCCTTTGGGCGGCTTAAAAACTCCGTCACAAGAGTTGGCCACTAGCCCATACAAATTCTTCTACACAAATTCTTTATGTTCAACAACATGCCGGTTTCTTCACTAGTAAAAAATTGTATGGAAGAAAATAAATAGAAATATTGTATTTCTATTTCTTTCAATTCGATTTTGGAAGTAACGTAGATTATTATCATTCGACATGAACATAAAGGTTAGGCTAATTTAATCAGCTAGAGAGCAGAAAGGCTTATGAAAACCCGAACCCAGAGCCTGTTTCCAGTGATATCAAGTGACGACGGTTACCCGAAAGCTTTTGACCTAATCTAAGGTCAATACTTTCGACGAAAGCGGCGCCGGTGGCGTGACGGGCTGTCCAGCTAAAGAGAGGTAGCGGTTCGATTCAGCGGGAGAAATCATGTTCTGTAAAATTTGTCTCAGATCTGGGTGGTACCATGGTACGCGTAGTCTGGTACCCATGACACAGTGAATCTAGTGTGGGGTCAGAACTATGTATGTGTTTGTGGGTGTTATTTATTCATTACCTAGCTTTCACCTGTTTAAAAAAAGTAAGGCCTTTTACCATCTATAGTAGATGATTTATACAGCTTCAGGAGGCAACTTTTACCTTCACAAACGGGACGCTGTAGTGCCCGGGACGAATTAAGATGGAGTAGGCTTGCCCAGCACATGTTTAAAGTAGCCTATGTTATTCCAGCATACGTTTTATGTATAACCCAAGTAACATTAATATCCTTTCAGGCCGTTACGGCGTAATTGAGGTTCTAACATCCTCACAAACATGATATTAGTTGGATCGAGGAAGTCCTTAGATAAGACACGATTTCCTAAAAGCCGTGTCGTCTAGTATTTAGTTTAACAGGACACTACAAATAATTAGTGAACCTTTTCCTGTCACGACATGCGCGGAACCTAATTATCGGGGGTCGCCATTCTATTTCAGGCATAGAAGCTTTAGAGTGGTTTCCGACATTTCAGAGCTATTGCTAGCTGGTAGAAGTCGACCTGCTAGGATTGTCATAACCTTTAGAGCAACCAAAGGATACAGAAAGGTTCATTGTGGAGGCAAACCTACTAATGTTATAAACCCGAATGTTTGGAAGGACTTTTAAGGCTCAATCATGGTATGAGTTTCCACAAATACATGTGTATATTCTGAAAGGGTTAATTTTCAGAAAAAATGCCAAGCGTGGTTTCTTACCTGTATCTTCCACGCTTGGTTGCGTTACGAACCGGTGTAAATTCAACGTAGATTCAAGACGTGTCCATATGATCCCCGTGATTTTAAGGAATAAAGAAATCATGACTTTGACTTTGACTTTGAAAGGACAAGCCTGGTTCCACTTTAATCAGTAACCAAAATTAAAAGTAAGTAGGTAAGCTCTTCAACAATAACTCAGCGCCTGAAGATTCGAAATGTGATTATCGCGGGTCCTATTAAGATAGATGGGATTAGGGCAGGAATATACGCGTATCTGGAGTGTTGAGGTCGTTGATGTCTACCTTTTGATGAAGGATTATCTTTAAGCTGGATTATCTTTAACTAGTCGAACGCCCCCGGACGTCCTCGTAAATTATTTTCTCATGCAAACTTTATCTTCCCGCTGCGTGCTCTAGGAGTTGTATTTTGGGAATTCCTTTCTTAGCGCAGCCTCCAGGATTTATGATTTACCCCCTAATACTCAAACGCATCTCAAAGTTGAGCACGTCTCAAATGATGATTTTTTTGACACATTATCATCAGAAACTGTCAAAAAACCGTGAGTTGAGACGTGCTCAACTCTGAGTCGCGTTTGAGTATTCGGGGGATAGTCTGTGCGTTGATTTTCAGTCAGTCAACCTAAGATTTTTTTCTCCCTTATAGACTACAGATCTCGTGTTGGTACTTGGTGACGTAGAGCTAATTATGATCTCAGCTCGAAGTGCTCATGTATTATTACGTTCCTAGAAGTTTTATGCATATGTTTAGTAATAGTCGCTAACGAGTACAGTGTGGGAAAACTGAAGGTTACATAGAGAACACTAGTTACATAGTGAGTAAAGTAAAGTGTGTCTTGTACATACATATTATCACGCCCGTATCCCTAATGGGGTGGGCAGACCCACAAGTAATCATAAGAACACTTGCAGCCACTCCTGATTCAAACTCCTAAGATGGATATGGTGAATGGTGACAGGTGATCAGCCCATCGCCCATATAGATGGTCTATCATGATGGAGGATTCTATCCCTTAGTCGACTATTACAATATTCTCGGGGAGAGAAGCAGCTGGACGCATTTTATGTTAATTCTTTACTCCCAGTCCAGCGGAGAGGTATGTTGTGTCTTGTGTGTTGTAAAAGTGATTGTTTATTTATTGCGTTGGGCGCTGGTGTCGATAGGAAGCTGATATTTCAAGGGAGCTCAAAGGAAAGCTAATATAAAATGTCAAAGAAAGTTGGAGCGCTCCCCGCCTGGGAAACCAGTTGAACGTTCCTTTTGATATTGCAAATATTACTTTTCTTTATATTTTTATTGAAGAATCATACATTTTTTATTTTCTTTTGACATTACTCTCAGGGTTTGATATCTTATGACTGTTACTATTATTTGATTTTTGAAGTTAAGCAACGTTGTGCTCGGTCACAATTGCGATGGGTGACCGCTAGCTTCGGAGGGCACGTTAAATTGTCGGTCTCGGCTTTTAAGTCGTTACGCCATGACGGAGGCCTTTAGGCGGCTTAAAAACTCCGTCGCAAGAGTTGGCCTAGATCATACAAACTTACTATTTACTTATTAAGGGGCCTTGCCAACCCGTTCCATAAACGGACCGTTTCACTTGCCTTGCACAAAATAGCAGAGCAAAATTTTTAGATAAGCTTGCTTAATTTTTTTTTCTGCCGGGTCCGCTTCCAGAGAGCTTAGAAATAAGCGGAGAATCTTATTCATTATAATCAATCTACAATGTATGCCAACTCTAGTGACGGAGTTTTTAGGCCGCCTAAAGGCCTCCGTCATGGCTTAACGACTTAAAAGCCGGGACCGACTGTATAACGTGCCTTCCGAAGCACGGAAGCGCTCAGCTCGTAATGCCACTTGCGGTCACCCATCCCGATTTGTGACCGCGCATATCGTTGCTTAACTTTAACGATCAATCAAGAACGCCTAAGCAAGCTACGCCACGAGCGCTTCACAATGTATGCTGACTCGTCATATCATTTCCAATGAAACCAATCTGAATTTGCATCAGCAGTGATACATTATGCATAGTTGATTAATCCCTTTGAGTGCTGATAGACACATATAATATACATTACTGAAGCTGTGACGTTATCAAAGATGAATTATCTCTTTGTGCGAAATTCATCAAATTGAGTAGTTATTTGGCGTCTACCTACAGTGTCTGGCAATGGCTTTGCCCTTTTCCTATATCCACAGGATCGTATGGTACCCGGATAAAAAATAGCCTAAATGTTAATCCAGCACACGTATGTATATTCCAAGTTTCATTCAAATCCGTTCAGCCGTTTAGGCGTGTTTTAGGCACAAACAAACAAACATCCTCGTAAACTTTTAATTTTATAATACTAGCTGCAGCCTGTGGCTTCGCTCGCGTGGTACCCGGATAGAAAATAGCCTATATGTTAATCCGGCACATGTACTATGTATATTCCAAGTTTCATTCAAATCCATTTGGTAGTTTTTGCGTGAAAGAGTAACAAACATCTATACATCCAAACTTTCGCGTTTATAATATTAAGTAAGGATAGTAAGATTCTCATGTTGATGCCTTTGCTTGTTCTGGACATTTTGTTAATTGGATTTCCACCGTGATTCGCTAGTGATTGATATTAATATGATTCCATTCTAGCTGATTACATAACTAGTATTACTGTACTAATAATATCAGATCGTATGAGTTTTTCTTTTATGATCCACGATATTTCCCGGACTACACTCGCTATTGTAGAGAGGATGAATGAAAGAAAATTAACGAAAGATGTGTATGAGGAGAGTGTGAATGGTACCGTTGGAATGGGAAGACCTCGGCGCACGTACCTGGATCAAATCAGCGACGTTTTGGAAAAGGGCCAGGTCAAGAGTACTATAAACCGACGAGCATGCATGAGGAATGTAGTGAGAGTGAATGACGCGAAAGAAGTATGTCAGGATCGTAGCAAATGAAGATCCATGATCTCTGCCTACCCCTATGGGAGACAGGCGTGGTTTTTTACACTACATTGTAGTAAATAAAATAATTCGTATGTACAATACAATGATGAATTTAGCAACTTTTTAACTCCCCCGTACCCAATTATGTGACTTTTTTTGTTCGAAGCAAATATTTTTTCAGAATACATACATATTATCAAACCCGTATCCCTAATGAGGTGAGCAGAGCCACAAGTAATCATAAGAAAACTTGCAGCCACTTCTGATCCAAGACTCCCAAGATGGATATGGTGAACCATGGTGACAGGTGATCAGCTTATCGCCCATATAGGTCCATCAAGTTGGAGAGGATACTAGGTACTCCTTAGTCGAATTTTACGATATGCTCGGAGAGAGAAGCAGCTGGACGCATTCTATGTTTTTCTTTACTCCCAGTCCAGCAGAAAATAATGATGATAATAATGATCCGCATATCTTCACAAACTTATGAATCTAAATATACAAGACCTGCGTTACTGACTGACGGACTGACTGGCTGAACAAATCAACGCAGAGCAATCTCGGAATCGTTTAGTAGCTGCCGTGATTGCCATCCGCTGTGTGGATTAATCCGTGTAATTGTGCGATCTGTCTCCCAAACTCCTGCATTGTCCTTGCTTAGGGGCGCCATGACTCATCCTGATTTGGGTAGGATGAACTTTAGACAATGGAATCCAGTTTTACTATAAACTTTCCCACACAGTACTCGCTAGCGAAATAGCGACTAGTAAATTAAAATGTGTACAGCGCCGCGAAACAGTTTTATCATCATCATCTTCCACCCTTATCCCACTCTATGTGGGGTCGGCACAGCATGTTCTCTTCTTCGATTTCCTTCTGTCAGCCGTTATCTCTCCACTCACTCTACACAGTTTATGGTACGCTCACGATTTCTGGATGTTTGTAGGACAAGTTTTCATACATCTTTTTTAGGGTTCCGTACTCGAAGGGTGCCTACGGGACCCTACTTCTAAGCCTCCGCAGCCCTCCATCCGTCCGTCCGTCTGTTCGTCCGTCAGCGGGCTGTATCTCATGAACCGTAATAGGTAGAGTTTAAATTTTCAGAGTACGTGTTTCTATTGTTGCTATAACAACAAAGTATAAAAGAAAGAGGGGCACCATACAAGAAACATGTACATATACGATGATACGGAACCGTTCGTGTGCGAATTCGCTAAAGAGTATTAACTGGGCAAAAATTATAATGTCATGGTAGACTTACAGATTTGGGAATGATAGATTTAATCAAACAATGGGGTACTGGACAAAAAAAAAAGAGATTTGGTTCGTTATGTTTTGTCTTTTTAAGCAGGTTCCTATAGATCTAAGGATAAAAAAATCACATTTGAATAAATAGCTGTTTTAGTATCATCACAACTAATAAAAGGCGACGAAGCATTGTTAAAGGACTATTATATAACAAAAATAAGTCTCTCTAGTTTGTCAGAGGCTTTTCCTCAAGTTGTATGAAAGTTTTGCTCCTCTAATTGAAATTTATGCTTCTACTTTTTGAAGTTCGCGTGATACTAAAAGCTAATTACGCGATTCTGTTTGCGAAGCACTGTCGGACATTTTCCGGGAATTTCTCAAAGAAACCTAACGAAATGAGAACATAAATTTACCAGCTTCTAGGAATTTTTAACGTACTTAATAAGTAGCTTTTTCGTGGCACGTAACAGAGTATTTTAATTATTTCCGAGCGAAAAACGTCCACTGGGGTTAGAAACGTGAAAATGGCGTTGCGTTTTTTCAGTAAACTTAGTTGTTCACTGTTGCTCACTGACTTTATTTATTTATTGAGGCACACAAACAGAATACAATCAAATACATTCACCATAGTAATAAAAACATGCATAATTTTGTAAACTAGACGGTATCTTAAAAACATGTGTACACAACATGATTATTAAAGCAGTACTTAGATGTAATGAGATAAATGAAAATAAATGTGAGCTAATAGAAATATTAGTGTAATTTTAAAGCACACTCTTTAGAAAGAGTGACTATAACTACTTTTGTTTGACAGTTTGACTCGAACAAATATTGTTGTACTCGTATTCCATCAAAAAGCGTTTTTCATAATATAATCTCAGTTGCATGTTCTATATTTCATAGAGTCATTTTACCCTTTCGTGAACTAATTACAAAGCTTTTAGGCTCCCGCTGAATGGATCCACTAGCGCTGGCTCTGACCCAGTTCTGATCGTTTTAAATAACGGAGGTGCTACTTCAAATCCCCTCTCTACCCCCTTCACCACGAACAATTTACTAAAAGCTGATAAACTGTGGAAACCGGCTAGAATTCTATCGTATGAATTATTTCAATTTTACCCTCAAACAAACTTTTTAAATAAATGAATGGCTATACATTGCACAGAGCGTCATCTAACCCCAAACTTAGTGACGCTTGTACTATGGAAAGCAGACAGCTAGTAAAATATTTATACTCTTTTATTCTTTTGTAATTAACATTATAATACCCAGATTCGAACAAACATCTATGTCCATCAGAGAAGTGTTTGTCCTAGAAACCCACAACATACAGCACAGAAGGCAGAGCTACTTCCGATTCCACCCGTGTTGTCAGTCTTCCAAAACATCAGCCATCTTCGCACCCCTAGTCTCCGGCAAGCAGAGGCATGCTGCAGCGGCCACCAGGGGCACCACAGCGAAGACTGCTGGCGGTACCCAGAAGCCAGCGGATCCCAGCCCGGCCACGAACGGAGCCACCATGGCGCCGACCCTCGAGGACATCGAAGACACCCCCATCGCCATGTTGCGCACCACGGTTGGAAACAACTCAGATGTAAACATATACCTGGAGCCAAGAAACAGATTTCATTCGTTGAGGAGTAGTGTTGTAAACATATAACTCTATCCATACTAATATTATAGATGCGAAAGTAACTATGTCTGTCTGTTACCTTTTCACGCCTAAACTGACAAATAGATTTTGATGAAATATGACATAGAGATAGATTCCATTCCAGAAATAAAACTGAAGGGGGTGAAATAAGGGATGAAAGTTTGTATGGGAAATCTATCATTATGCTACTGGGTGGCCGCCTGAGAATGCCGCGTGATATTGACTTTTGGCTCTCCCAGATAATATCATTCCAAATCTTCTACAGCTAGTCACCAGATAAAACAGAGAATTTTGTTTCGAAAGGGTCAAAGTATGAAATAAAAATTTCTAAAAAGGCGAAACAAGGTCACTAATAAAAATTATTGCAAACCATGATTGCTCTTTTAAATAAAGAGTTACAAAGAATATTTTTGTGCGGACCAGATGAAGATTGAAGAAAAAACTCTTTTAATGATACTCTACATAGCAGCGAAAGCTCCAGAAGCGGTGCTCACACCAACAGAGCCAACGACCAGCTTCAAATGGAACCAGTCTTCCGAAAAGGCCAGCATGGCGTTACTGACGCCGCAGACCACCAGGAAACTAATGAGGCTGACGCGGCGCCCAAAACGTCTGCAGCAGAATAGGGACAGAAGGATTCCTGGAATCTGTAAAAAGATACAGAAACGAATCCCTTTATAATTATATACTTCATGATTTATACATCGCTAGGGGATGATTTAAGAGGATACATAAATATTCAAACAAGAAAGAGATAGTGCTAAACATTGTACATGTCATGTATGTATAGATTAGATAGTTGCAAATCACTGACTGCTATCTTACACGTGAAGTTGTCAATAGGTCAGATTTCATTTGAGTTGGCTTTACGAGAGTGTAGGTATGTTTGGTTTGTACTCGTGACTGTTGTAGATGATTTAATCTACCTGCTATTGTTCTTATCAGCTTCCGACTACGATTGTATACAAAGTTTGCTTCATATCTTAAGAACCTCTTTATTTAATGGCTTACATAAGTAGGTACGTAAACCTTACTAACTTGTAAAGCACCAGCCAGCACAATGGTCACGAAGGCATTGGAGCTGGTCTGTCCGATGTACTGGTTGCTCCCGTAGAAGCTTAGCCCCAGGCTGAACCAGGACAGACAGGAGCACACGTTCCTCATCCTGATGCTGGGTCTGCTCACCAGGTCGAAGTACGTCGCTCTGGCCTTTGAGTTCCACTTTGCCTCGTTGGATATTTTGTTTGTGACTTCTATCATTGTAACAGTTGGGAGGCGGTTACTGAAAGGGATTTTTACTTACGAGTGTGTATGGAAGAGTTGGGATGTCTTTTCAAGAGTAGTTTCATAGTTACCTTTTAGCCACCTTTGTCATAATCCCACTTGCCTTCTCCAGCTTTCCCATCGATATTAGCCATTTCGGCGACTCCGGCACCAGAAAGAAGTACGTCAAAAACAGCAGATTCGGTATTGCTATCCCCAAACTAAACGTGTTCCAAGACCTCAGGTAGTATGCAAATAAGGACAGGATCATCTCCCCGATCGGCAGCGGAAGACTTGCCAAACTGGAGACCAGTTCCCTTTTCGCTGGCCCAGTGAATTCCATCATGATGGTGAAAGGGATGATGATGATGCCAGCAGCGGCTGTTCCGACGAAGAACCTAATGGTGGTGAAGATCCAGAAGTTTGGGGAGAATGGCACTGCGAAACTTGAAAGCAGTTGCAGCGTGCAGGAGGATAGTAAAGCCACTCGCCTGCCGTATCTGTCAAATGATAATTATGATTGAATATGATCAGACTTCTTTTTTATAAATAACATTAAAGTTTATATGTGTATATCGGATATAACATGGGTCTAAATCGCTCGGACTCATGACAGCATATTACACTGCACTTGTGTAAAGCCGGGAAGGTTCGCTAGTTAAAAATAAACCGAAAATTCTTGCCGAAAGATCACAACTAAGCGTTAATAAGTATTTCTTACCTGTCGGCGAGAAATCCAAAAAGAAAACTTCCAACTAAAATACCAAACACACAAACAGTCTGATTGAAATTAGCTAGCCAATTTCTATCACATATTAAATCCCACTCGGAAATTATCGTATTATCAAAGTCTGATATGTATATATACTCAACACAGTCACTGTAACACGTAGAGTTTTCTATAACAGTAGTAACATTGATCCTTTCCGCGCAATAGAATGTGGTTTTTGGTGCCAAAAATATGATTGCCATCAGTGTCCATATGGAGGACATTTTCGTCGGTACCATGAGAATCACCAGTAATGTCATATGCCATCTTCCGAATTGCCCGATTGTGTTTGTGTATGTGTCCTCTGTATTATTTTTCCCTTTTGCATTATCTTTATTGTCTTCCATTTTAAGAGCACAAGTTATTTGTGTTGATACTTCTTATGTAGTGATGTTACTGGAGCGATATGTATCAACAGAGATTTATGCCTTGTTTGTGGTTTTGTTGATCGAGCGAAAATTATTGTAGCAACTTGGTGTTATATGTTTTGAGGTTTGGGAGTGTACGAGGCGTTCAGATATTTTAAAATTATCGTTGCGATTTTTCAATAAATATATTTTGAACTTCGTTCAGTAACTTATCGATATGATTGTAAACGTAAAGACTTTAGGTACAACAATACCTACATTAACTAAAATACAAAATTAATTTATCTATATTTACAACAAAAACAGGCTAAAGACGAATTATTTTCGTTATATATTCCAAAAACTATAATGCATGATTACTATGCATATATATTATTTAAGATCTAGCTCTTGTCGGTGTTATAATGAAGTTTCCTCCATTTTTCCCTCTCCAATGCGGTTTCCTTTACTTGTTTATACGACATGACAGCGACTTTCTCCTTTATCTAGCTGATATAACTAATTCTTGGTCTTCCCTCTACGATCGTCTTTATGAAGCTGTCATGTCGAATAAGATGTCCAAATATTTCCCTCTTCTATTTTGAATCGTTACTAACACACAAAGATATTTCGAGATCTTTATTCGAGGCGAACCACTAGTTTTATTGTGTCAACTGTGTTTTCCGTTAAATGAAGATAACATTTCAATTACTGCAGTAGTTTGAACATAAACTTGAATGAACATACAAAGCCTTGAACTGTTTAAATATATTTTTCTTTTTCTAATATTATCGGAGAGTTGAATTTTGTTTCTATTCATTTGAATGTATGTCGTCATAATATCTCCGCCAATTTTAAACAGATTCTGATAATTCTTTCGCTGGGGTAATTTGTAGATAAGGGTTCTGTTATCAATAAATTATCATATTACTAACACTTCTAACATTAATCGTGTTACTGGTTCTTTTGAATGAGGTGCGCCTAAAAAGTTTCTTGGGTGCAACATCCTATTACTCTTCATCCAAATGATCTTTCAACGCGATCCCCTTAGTCTCCGGAAGGTAGCAGATGGCAAGAACAGCCAGCGCGGGGACCACGGCGAAGACCGCTGCTGGTAACCAAGCTGTGGTCACATGCAGGCCTCCAATGAACGGCGCTATCATGGATCCCACGCGGTTTGTGGTCGATGAGGATCCCACCGCCATGTTTCTGGCCACTGTTGGGAACAGCTCTGAGGTGTAGACATACCTGAAAAATACACTTGAAAATTGGTATTTTTCGTGCGCTTGACACATTTTTCGAAATTTCTACAGTTCGACTGTCAGTTTCCTAACGACGTTTTCACGCGCTATAGCGCACATAAATTTTTCGAACAGAAAAGCTCATTTGGGCACGAGTGGATTTGAACCCACGACCTTAGAGGGTGAAAGGGTGGGCCCCTACCACTGGACCACAATAGTGCTACCATTACCTATATTGCAATATTTTTTTCGCAATAAAAATTTAAAGCTTATTTTTGAAACGTCTTAAATCTACTTTAAAGTAATACTACAATAATAACACAAAAATAATACTATAAAATATATGTTTTAAAAAGTTTCAAACGTATTTACCTATATTTTGTAGTAAGTATTATTTGACAGCTTAAAAGTTGGAAACGAGACACTTAGTGAGATTTTGTCATAGGATATTTTGTGTTTTTACTGACATAAACAATTTACCAGGGTTTGAACTTGAACTGTGACCTCGATTTGAAAAAAAATAAAAAATGGCGGACAGTAGGTAACCAAAATCTTCAAATCCCTTTGCTCCTGTTCGTAACGCGACCTAGCGTAAACGAAACGTACAATAAACCATGCGATGATCCATCTATTATTAGAGTATTTTATTCATATGTCTTACAATAGTGAGAAGATAGCGCCACCACAGCCTACAGCGACGGTCCCTCCTATCGTCTTGGCGAGATGCCATTCCTCGGGGAGAGCCAGGAGGCCGTTACCGATGGAGCTGACCATGAAGAAGGTGCAGATCACCCACCGCCGGCCGTAGACCTTGGACAAGTAGCCGCTTAACAACATACCGGGAAACTGAAAAGAAACAACGCTTTTTCACCGTGTTGATGTATAACAAGTGATTGGAAATGTAAAATGCCTCAAAACATTCAGCGCTATTTTCATTCATGTGCTTCTTAACTGAAGATAAGCAACGTTGTGCGCGGTCATAATTTGCATGGGTGATCACAAGTGGCATTACGAGCTGAGCGCTTCCCCGTTCTTCGGAGGGCACGTTAAATTGTCGGTCCCGGCTTTTAAGTCGTTAAGCGTCCCGGGCACTACAGCGTCCCGTTTGTGAAGGTAAAAGTTGCCTCCTGACGCTGTATAAATCATCTACTATAGATGGCAAAAGTCCTTTCTACATACCAACCCTTTTTTTTTTTTTTTTGGCAGGTGGAAAATCTGCTCCCAGACGAACCAGCTGCGATAAGGGTCGCAGCTGGACAGTGTGGGGTTGTCGAAATCCGACGACCCACTAAAAAACCACCTGGTGGCCAGCCTCGATGCATGTCAAGGGGCTCCGGGATCTCCATACGGAACGCACCGGTGCCCCTCTCGCATCGTGCTCTAGAGCACTGTCCCGGTAATGGCACCCACAGCCACGCCCGGCACCCTCGCGTGCTACGACGAAACTTGCCACAAGAATCGCCGCCCTCCCGGGATCCGTAGCCGGTAGACGGAGCCCTCACTCCGCTACCGCGGACCCAAAAGGTCCCCTGTTTGGCAGGGGATACCACTCGCCCCCTCACGGGGCAGGCGGTGCGGGGCGGCCGTTAGCGCCCCGCCGCCGCCTCCTCCGAGCGGGATCGGCCCTCTCCCGATCTCGCTCAGCTGCCTCTTTCTGGACCATCACGGTCTCACAGAAAGAGGCTACGGCCTGCCACGCCGCCTCATCTGCCAGCATAGCCTCGACTACGCTCGGCAGAGAGAGATCCTGCCCGATCCTGTTGACCAGGATTCCGCGCTCCTGGCACCACGCTGAGCACTGCTCCAGCGTGTGCTGCGCGGAATCCAAGTCCCACCCACAATGGTGGCATTGTGGTGTCGGTTCGCGTCCGATCCTATTCAGATACTCACCGAAGCAACCGTGCCCGGTGAGTACCTGAGTAAGTCGATAGGTGACGTACCCGTGTTCCCTCCCCAGCCAGGCTTCGAAGAAAGGCGCAATGGCGCCGACGACACGTTGGCGCGAGCACCGCGGCTCCTCGAGC
Organism: Scotopteryx bipunctaria; assembly: GCA_949320045.1. NCBI lineage: Eukaryota > Metazoa > Arthropoda > Insecta > Lepidoptera > Geometridae > Scotopteryx > Scotopteryx bipunctaria. The sequence goes on along the minus strand of OX439459.1, from coordinate 671,904 downwards.
CGCTCGCGCCACATCCCGAGCGCACGTCGGCGCTCTTGCGCCCGCACTTCAGCAGGCGCAGTTCCGCTCCCATCATCCTGTCGGAGACGGACGTACACACGCGCGTCCATCACCGCCAAGACGTCCAGGGGCGGAAACCGCGCCAGGATTGTTGCCGCCTCAAAGGATACTGTGCGGTATCCTCGTGCGATCCTGATGGCTATAGGACGCTGTAGGCTATTGAACAATAACCTACAGCGCCTAACACCCGCCAGTCTCCCAGACCAGACGGGTGCTCCGTAGAGAGCCATCGATCGCACGACCCCCGCATAGAGGCGGCGCACGCCCTCCCTGGGTCCCCCGAGATTTGGCAGCAGTCTGTGCAGAGCACCCACTGCCCTCTGAATCCGGGGGACGGAGCGGCTGAAGTGCTCCCCGAAGTCCCAGCGTCCGTCCAAGGTGAGGCCTAGGTACCTCATGTACCGCCCCACCTGGACGTCCACGTCACCTACGCGAACCGACAAGCTGGGTGGTTCCCTTCCCCTCGGGAGTTTGTGGAACCACAGCGCCTCGGTCTTGTGAGGCGCTATCCGCAGACCCAGCTCGTGGATCTTCTCCACGACACATGCCACCCCAAGCTCGGCGAGCTCCTTGGTCCCTTCGAAGGACTCCCCACCGGCTAGTACGAGAGTGTCGTCCGCATAGCAGACGACTCGTACGCTGGCGGGGAGATCGACGCGCAGGACCGCGTCGTACGCGAAGTTCCACAAGAGGGGGCCGAGCACGGACCCCTGTGGAACTCCGCAGTACACCTCCCTCTGGTGCAATGTACCGTCACTGCCCACGTACTGCACACACCTGTCCCGCAAGTTCTACATACCAACCCTAGTCAAACAACCTCCGTATTGGGTGTTGCGTGGTAAAGCAGTAATTAATATGTTTGAAGAAGCGCCCATACGAGGGCAAAAGTTAAATTAGAATGGCTTTCTATGAGAAGAATGTTAATTTATCCAAACTGGGCCTGTGGGATTGATTAATGGTGATCCTCGCCGGAGATGGCTAGCATACATTCTGGTGAAACGGCAATGAAATGAATAACATTACAAAAGGGGATTATTATTATACTAGCTGCCGCCCGCGGCTTCGCTCGCGTGGTACCCAAATGAAAAATAGCCTATAGTTAATCCAGCACATGTACTATGTATATTCCAAGTTTCAATCAAATCCATTGAGCCGTTTAGGCGTGATTGAGACACAAACATCCAAACATCCTCACAAGCTTTCGCATTTATAATATAAGTAAGATTAAAATGGTATCGTGCTGTATTTCCATTGTTTTTAGCTGTCGCACTTTTGTCGCAAATAATTGTCAAGTAACCGATTTAAAAAATAACGTGTTTTAATAGGAAAAGTTACCTGTATAATGCCCATCAGAGAAAACGTAAGGAAAACATTTTCGTTAGTTTGTCCGAAATACTGAGTAGATCCGTAGAAGGAGCAGCCCAGGACAAACCAGATTACGCAACAACAAAAGGTCTTCAGCCGCAAACTGCGTAATCTAATCAAATCTACGAAAGTGGCTTTTGATTCCTTTTTCTTGGCTTCTTTGTTCGCTATTTTCGCGACTGTCGTCAACATGTTGTCCGTTGGGAGCTTGTTCCTGAAACAAATAGGTATTAGTACCTTTTTCTTGTCGAGGTTTATGTCACGTATTCAATAATAACTTTAAATAATTATCGCAGCTTACCATTTAGCTGCATTTGTCATCACATCGCTTGCGTCTTGCAATCTTCCCGAGGAAATAAGCCATTTTGGGGATTCCGGCACGAAAAACACATACGTCAGGAAGAACACTGTAGGCATTGCTGCACCTAAACTTATATCTCTCCAACTCCTGAAGTAGAACGCTATGGCTGCCATCAGCAAATGTCCAGCAGTCAGCGGCAGCATGAACATACAGCCTAGAAGCTCCCTTTTACTCGGCCCGAAGATTTCCATCAGGAAAACAAAGGACGTAATCATGGTACCGATCGAGGCGGTTCCAATGAAGAATCTCACAGTGATGAAGATCCAGTAGTTGGTGCAGAACGGCATCGTAAACGAAGCGCTTGTTTCGAGAAGTCCGGAAAAAATTAGTGTCGGACGGCGACCGTACCTAAAAATTCCAAAGTGTTTTATAAGTGCCGAAAAAGTCGGGATAGAATAGAAAAGTCCCCGCCGAGGAGTTGCTTGTCTAGTGGTGTTTTTCAGATTGTACTTCGGGAAGTGTGCTTATGAGCTGCATGAGCTCATTCCACCATCTCCTTTCTATCATCGGACTTCCAGACTGATATTTATCACCCCTACTTAGTGGATATTCCACCCATTCACTCGAAAAGCTTCATAATCATCTTTTATAATGCGCACAGCTAGGGAATGGAGTTCGCTGCCTGCGTCTGTGTTTCCAAAGCAATATAACCCGAAACTTTTCTAATCTCGATTGAATAGGTTGCTTCCGGGCGATCTTCTTACATCGTAGACCTCCTCTGAGCTCATTCGGCTCAGATTGAGGTCAAGAGAGAGCCCATTTATTATAAACAAAAATATAATGTTATAAGTAAAAGTACCTGTCAGATATGAATCCAAAAACTATACTCCCGACCAATGCTCCGAACATTAACATAGTCTGCGACAAGTTGGCCAGCCAAGTTCTATCACACACCAGATCCCATTGCGTTATGATACTGTCGTCAAAATCACTGAAATACGCGTACTTCACACAGTTACTGAAACATGTCATATTCGGCATCTCTTCACTAGAGTTTAATCTCTCTACACACCTGAACATGGTCTTTGGTGCTATAAAAACTATACCAAAGTGTAATCCTGGCAACACCATTTTGATCGGAACTGCCAGTATGAAGAATAGAAACATCTGCCATTTTCCATTCTCTCCAGTAGCTTCAGAGTATTCATCTTTAATATCTTCTGTGTTTTCTATATTTGTTTCTGTCATTTTCCGATATATAAAATAAAATAAGTAAAGCGACCGTTCTCCAGTCGACTTTATGTTAAATGAGTATCTTCTCCGTTTCATTTATTATTGTTATCACCAGTGCGTTTTACTTTTAAATTAATTTAAATATTTATCAAAACTTTGCCATGAATATGCTTTAATTTATTTAGTTGACAGCTACGCTCTCGGCTTTGTCTGCCACCAACTTTCGTCTTATTACAATTATATACTCGTAGTAAACACTTTTCCGGAAAAGTTAATAAGAACAAGACCTTGCTTCTTGATCAATTCATAGCTGCCAACAACTTGTGATGATTGACAGTCTAATCAGTCAGTCAGAAACGCTATATTTTCATTGCGTTCTTATTATTCATAAATGTTTAAGAAAACACGGAACAGAAAACTCACGGTCTTATTATGTCCTAAAACCTAATAATATCGTATAAGGTATTAAGGTATATATTCGAATAAATTATCAATTATCATTTTATAAATGATCGTCGTACTGGTTAATCTGGCTTTTGTGATGCATTACGTAAACTCCGTTAGAATATTTGCTTGTAGATTCTATTCAGTCAGGCATCTTTTAGTGGTCGCGTACTATTATTTTAACCTGAGGTAGCGCTCGTGGCGTAGCTTGCTTAGACGTTCTTGATTGATCGTTAAAGTTAAGCAACGTTTTGCGCGGTCACAATTTGGATGGGTGACCGCAAGTGGCATTACGAGCTGAGCTGTGCTTCGGAGAGCACGTTAAACTGACGGTCCCAGGTTTTAAGTCGTTAAGCCACGACGAGATGGCCACTAGCTCATACGAACTTACTTTTACCTGAGGTTGACATTGGATTATTCGCTGTACGCAGTTACCTGTTCTTACGAAATCTACAATGGTTGCTACAATGGTTTGGATAGCGTATCGTAGGGCAGATTGTTAGTATCGTTGCGATGTTTCGATCCAGCCTTTGCGACCCTCGCAATGTGCGTCATGTTTGATGGTTCTGTCTATTCTCATTTATATGCGCACCAAGAGTTAGAAACTGTGTTCTGACCGACCGAGCAATCTCGCGAGGCTGCCGCGCAAGGCAAGTGTTCGCTTAGACAAGATGTGCCTCGCCTGCAGTTCGCGCGTTTGCCTCGCCTCGCGCGTTTGCATCTATTTAAATGTTATAGTATAAAAGTGTGCCTCCTGAAATACTAGTATTTAATATATAAGAACTTATTTCGTTTTCCACAGAGCATCTTGGGAGAGTTCAACCGTGAGCAGGATGCCTTCATCAAAGGGCAGGCCGGAGGCGCCGGCGCCGCTGTGGCCCCCTGGGTCGGCGCCCCGAACGAGGCTGGCCTGAAGGAGGAGTGCCTCTCGCTTTCCACTGTAAGTTCTCTCCTTGCCTGAACGTTGCTACAAAATCTGTAACACTATTTATCAAAATCTAAGGCAATCGTAGTTTCACGGGTTAGTTTGAAAGCATCGTGCAATTTTTTTCATATCAATATCATAAAAACCGCTGTTTTTTTCACCATATCCATTTTGGGAATCTTGGATTAGAAGTGGCTGCAAGTTTTCTTATGATTACTTGTGTCTCTGCCCACCTCGTTAGGGATACGGGTATGTAATAAATATTTTGATTGGTTTCGTGGGAAGTTTTCAGTGTAGAGATAAGGTTGAGATGTTGACATCTGTCAAAACAAAGCATAAGATTCCAACTCGTGGTTTCCAGGATCGGAGGAACTTCGTGCGCGCCCCGCCCGCCGGCGTGGAGTTCGACTTCGACTACGACAAGATGTACAACGTGGCGCTCGCCATCATGGAGGAAGACCCCAACCTGGAGAAGATGCGCTTCGACCTCGTGCCAAAAATGTAAGACAAAGCATTTATGGAAAAACTAGCTGCCGCCCGCGGCTTCCTGGATGAAAAATAGCCTGTGTGTTAATCCAGCACATGCATTATATATGCATTGTGTAATTGAGGCACAAACATACAAACATTCACATTTGTAATATGTAGGATTTACTGTAAGCTCGCGACTTCGCATTGTACTTTTTGAGACAAAACGTAAAAGTCATTCTCCAGGATGCATTCTATTTATTTGCCAAATTTTTAACACCGTTCTGTAACTTGATCGTCACTGTCTTGGCAAAAAAGACAAATGAACAAAAGTCCAAAGAACGGTAGCCAGTTCCAATTTTTTAAATACTCTCGCGCTGTTTTGAGAACTCTATCTTTCTATAGTAAAAGTTGCATCGTGTTCTATATCGACCCTGTGCCTGTTCCAGTATCACCGAGGAGCAGTTCTGGCGGAACTACTTCTACCGCATGTCTCTGATCGTGCAGGCCAACGAGGCTGACCACGCGCCTCAGCGCCAGCCCAGCGCCGACGACTCGCAAGGTACCCCCTAGATACATCCTCGCCCCAGTCTTCACATCTGCACGGTGCTACCGTCACTGCAGACGATACAACTATAGCTGAAAAGGGAGAATGTGTATGAAAGAAAAAACCAGTCAAATATCATCGTACGTGTACGTAAATGATTCTTGTATTGCCCACTTTTATTTGTTGTTATAGCGGCAATGGAAATGCACACTGAAAATTTCAACTCGATCTATTACGGTTCATGAGATACAGACCGTTGACAGACGGACGGACAGACGGCGGAGGCTTGATAATAAATATTTGCGGACATTTCACACAGCACCATCTAGCCCAATATACTATGGTACTATGGGAACCAGATGGCTGATAGAATACTTAAATACTTTTTTTTGTAAATACATTCTTATAATACATAATACAACACCCAGACCCGGAAGAAATATTTGCAGAACATACAAACATTTCTCTCGTAGCGGGAATCGAACCCGCGCCTCTTGCGTCTCAGCCGAGCACTTGCCCGCCTCGCCACCGAGGTCGTTTTATTTATTTATTTATAATTGTGTCATCCAATATCTTCTAATGAAGCAACTCTCATAGATGTGTTTCGTAGGTATACACAAAATTATTGTCGTGACAGACGAACGAGCTGAGTTGTCTCACTAATGACCATGATTAAGTGAATAGGGCATTATCATACACTTTCCTCTGTAGGATATCGTTGTGTCCTCTATCGTGACGATAAAATATCGTGCATATGTGCTAGCTATATACCTGTATATCACCCTCATCTTTTACACTAATAGGCACTGCCCGCCATTGTACTTATAACAGGCTCTAACAAATTTTCTTATGCCGATTTGAAGCGAGTATACCGTGAACTAAATTTGTCATTTGTTGCAAATGTTCGAAGCTTCTGAGTAATTGCTTTCAGCTCTTAATGCCAAAATCAAATCGCCACATTAGATCTATGTCTATCATCAGTCCAGTTACTAAGTATAATGGAGGTCAGTAATGAGTAAAAGATTTGATTATAGATGCTGGAAAATTATATTCCTTGCATTGGCTTCATTAAAACCATTGCTGAGTTAAAACATTGTCCGTACATAAAGGTACTTTCCTTGTAGTCCTTCTCGATTGCATTCTTAAACATATGAAATAGTTATACTCATTCAAAATTGAAAATTATTTATTCTGACTACTGGTATAGTTCTAGATATAAATTGTGTCTTTATTTTGTGAGTAATTTTATTTATTTTTGATTTCCAACCCTCATTTGCATCCTTTTCATTCACATTTTTATTTTTATTGTTTCTTTACGTAGATGACTCGTCAAGCGATCATAAAGTAAATGAGAAATCATCGCAAGAATCTATAGACGACGCTAAGGAGCGAATCAAATCATTGAGAGTCGATAAAGACAACGATGATGGTAAGACTTGATTAGTTTTCTATATTACACGATTTTATGAAGACATTATGATCTTTTCCAAATTAGTAAGAATCAAAAATGTTTATTTTTTATTTTATGTTTTCGCCTATACACACAGCCAAATTATTTATTTAGTTTTCGTTTATCATAATTTTATGCAACGTTTCTGCAGTTATAGTCAGAAATTGGCTTACAAATTCAAATTATACCAACTTTGAGGAATATTTTTCAAAATTTTGATCTGCATGTCCCGTTACCACTGCAATGTCCATCACTTTATTATCACTAGTACAGTCTGTCATTATCGACTTCGCAACGTGATCATTAAAAATGTCATCGATGTCAAATAAATGATCATTCGCTGTAAAGTTTTATTAATGTATTTGTTGAATTGTCGCTAAACGCATTTTCTTTCTCCCCGGAATGCAGCTTAAGCAAAAGCAAGACGCACGGACACCTAAAGGGGCATCCGCTATCACATAACACCAGCGATATACGGCTCTATATATTTACTTCATGTATACAGGCACATATATACTTACGTTGCTGAGTGCCATTCTGTACCCGGTTTCAGTCTATTCCTCTTGTGTAACATATATATTCAAAGGTGGAAAGTATACTGTTCGAATGACTATAGCGGTATGTATAACGCTATTCTATATAGCCTTGAAAAAGTATATATAATTCAATCTTGGTAAAATAATGCCATCACGAATATGGATAGTATAGGGTACGCACATGTAGGGTTTAGATCATGTTATTGGAATTTCTATAAACAAACTCTTTCGACTATTATTTAGTTCGTCCAAAACTTTAAATACTTATATTGATCCAATGTCTAAATGCCCCTTAATCTGTGAAATGACCTGAAGCGTCTCCGTTTGAATGATGTTGATATTCTTCGAGCTCCAAATCAGGAGCTCCGAAGTTTCGGTATGATTATGTCAAGTTGTGTCACTGTTGATCCTTCACTCACTCATTATATAATTTGAGCGTTGAATATGTATAGAATGTATCGCTGTTTGCTATCTATTGTTTATTTATATCTTAAATGTTTATGATCTTATATCACTGTGTCATATCTTCATCCTTGTTATCTCGTGTTTCGTATATATAAATTAAATTGATGTTATATGACAATATAGCTTCTTCTATCCCGTTCATTGTGAACAATATTATAAATTGTATATATCGAAGTTTGATTGATACGATCTGTACCCCTGGTAGCGAGCTGGTCTGTATTTCAATAGCCCGGGATCTGATACACGTTTCAACTCTATACAGCTATATATTCGGATCATACTTCAGAATTAGCTATTGACTTAGAGACCACTATAGTTGAAATTGTATTCTTGTCAACTTTCTCGATGGAACCTATTTTAATGTCTACTGAATGTTATATATGTCTAAGTATCTAATAAGGTTATATTATAGCTGTAACACCACACAGTTCATCATGGTTCGGCTCAGTAGTGTTAACTGTAAGTATTTGTTGTTCTGGTTTTGACATTGCTACTTAATTTAATTCATTTGGCTTTCGAATGTTCCGCTTCTGTCCGCGCCTTCTTTTGTTTTATATTTACTAAAGTATTTCTCAAAGTTGGTCATCTCATGCTCTTCACTTCGCTGGATACTTTGCAGACTGTAGCAATGTTGAAACTTTTGTATATAATTATGTGTTGTCAGATATTAATTAAATTTTCTACATAGATTTTCATCCAAATGACTCTATTACCTAATGTTTCGAGTAAGAGATATTCAAATTATATGTGGAATTCACCTTTGATATTGTCGGTAGGTAGTTGTTTTCAGTCTCGTTACAGATTTAACAAGTATTGTAGTCAGGTAATGACATATCACTGCGGTGACGGTCAGTTATATCCATTTGGACAATGTTTGACTTCTCACTTCCGAGTCCTTTAGCTGAGAACACCCCGCCTTACCACAAGACATCTAATAGCCAGCCACTCTGTGCCGTCACTAGTCACCAGTCACTCCAAGAGTTTTAAAATAGCTCCAAGTGTCATACTCCAGTCAAAGTTTTGTAGTAAGGCCCCGTCTCTTCCCATTTTCCTTTGTAATAATTTACAATTTAGATATAGGTCAATATTAATCTGTGGAATAATCAAGTTATTGAAGTTGTGTAGAGTTCTAGATTGTAAACTCATGTATTTATAGTATTATTGGCGTATGTTTAAAGGGGTGATAAAGTACTGGCCTAGGATTCTGTCGTCTCGTCACTATGATTTGGCAAAGAGAACATCTGTTGATGGCTTTAGAAGGATTATAATGTTAAAATGTTACTCGGTGTTCATGATTAACCAATGTTTACTATGTTCCCCCTTACTTATCAAAAAAACTCCGTGTGGTATTAAAAACACACCATCCAGAATGAAGCCTATCACAGGATACAGGTGTATTGAGTAAGGGGGCATACATTTAGTGGGAAATAAATAATTTGGCTACTGTGTGTTCCGCTGGTGGATTTGAGTTTGTAGCTCCTCAGTAGGATTTTGTTAGCATTTAATTGACACAATAATTTAGTAAATTACAACATATAGTTACAAAATGATAAATTGGCATTTATAGTTAGTTATTATGAATTGAAATAATTATATTATTCTAAAATAACATTGGTGTTATTATTTCAAACTATCCTTAAATTTATATATTCAGAGTACTTATATAAAAACAGATATCAATTAAAATATAAATCTTCGGATTTGTAATAATTTTTAAGAATTATAATATTTTGATGTTGATGTTAATATAAAAACATAATGTATTAAAATGAAAACATAAAATAAAAAATAATGAAATAATTAACTAAAATCATGATGTATAAAAATAACAGTAAATATAAAATATTGATATTTCAGAGCAATGGGAGAAGGAACTGGAAGCTGAACTAAAAGAGTACGAGGTAGTCGCCGATAAAACCGGTGATGATAAACACTGGGAGAAGGAATGCGAGGATCTGCTCAGTGATGATATCGATCTCAAGTAGATGATAGAAATTACAAGAGTTATGAAAGAATTGGTGATGCACGATGGTTTAGTTGTAAGTATGCTAGCTCCTATCCTCGTGGGAAGGATATATATAGAAGTTTCCAAAGGCGGAAGAGCCAAGTCCTGTAAGAATGAAAGTTAATAATGCTGATGGTAAATCGTTGAAGTGTTGATATTTAGGGCGTTGTGTGGTGAGAATGATAGATTATACTCAGATTTTAATATAAAATATATAGGTTTTAATTTATATAATTCACAGAAACATATAAAAGTATCATAAATTGTCAGTCATTCAGAAACGTAAATAAAACAAAACATACATATAAATTTATAGTTAAATTCTGGTCATTGAAATCTCATGCTTTATTATTTAAAATGTCTAAAAATATGAATATATTATAAGGTACTTATATAATTCAGATTGAAGTAGCTTTGTATAGTTATTCGCTTTTACTTGTTCAATGCTTGGATGTTTTTTAAGCTATGATTAAGTCGTAGGAAATATGGGTCGATGGCTTGCGCTGCCATTATAGGCCTTGCGAGCGTTGACATAAGATCGAAGATCACTAAATACAATTATCTCCTGCAGTCGCTTTGATGCTCGACTATATTTAAATGTATGAAAAGCTGATAATGCTTTAGCAGTGAAAAATGTTCTACGCTTCATGAAATATATGCCGACCCTAAGTATTAATATGAATAAAAATATAAGGAATGTAACGTGACTACATAATTAATTATTTATTATTTGTATTTTTGTTTACTATTGTAATATTTGTTACTATAAAAAGCATACTGGATGATTTATACAGCGTCAGGAGGCAACTTTTGCCTACACTAACGGCAATTTAGATGGAGTAGGCTTGTCCAGCACCTATTCCATCCTCTCAGCTTAGTCTAGTCGGCCTTATCCACAGGAAATACAACCTGACTAAGCTCATGATGCTTTCCTTCACCGTTTGAGAGTACTGGTATATTACTATGTTAGTTTTAAATATAATTTAATTTTGTGTTACATAAAATCAATCTTACTTACTTAACTTTATCCTATGTTTCCTTTTTTATTGTTATCATGGCATCTTAATGTGTTATATAATTTATAAAATAACTGCATTTAGCTATATCACGGTCCAGTAAGTGTAGATCAGCTTCCTAATTATTACTCTTATGATTCAATTGCTTTTGCGTTATAAGAAACAAGAAAAATATGATGCAATTCAATTTGAACATCAGGTGCTATGTGTTTATATTGTTTTTGTCTATGTTTTTATTGAATTACGTACTGGTCGGCTAAAATATTCTGCATAATATCATTTGAATTAACTTGTCGTTGGATCTATCAAGTTATCGGCTATACTACTAAGGGTCTTCGCTCACTACATCATTTCAAAAATATGCCTTCACCGTCCCAGGAAGTTATGCGCTCGTGGCGTAGCTTGCTTAGACGTTCTTGATTGATCGTTGAAGGTGAGCATCGTTGTGCGCGGTCACAATTTAGATGGGTGACCGCAAGTGGCATTAAAAGCTGAGCGTTTTCGTGCTTCGGAGGGCACATTAAATTGTCGGTCCCGGTTTTTAAGTCGTTAAGCATTGCAGGCCTTTAGGCGGCCTAAAAACTCCGTCACAAGAGTTAGCCACTGGCTCATACGAACTTATTAACAGTATTTAGACCGAGTCTCAAACTAATTTCACCACCCAATAAAAAGTTCCATACAACTCACCCCTTTTCACCCCTTTAAGGGTTTAATTTCGAAAAATCCCGCCTTTGTGTGTTATTTTACTATAAAAGGAAACTACATGAAAATTTCAGCTTTGTAACTTTAGTAGTTTGGCCTGTGCGTAAAATATAATAGATTAATTAAATTTTAAACACCAAAGTCCATTCCATATTTTTGTGTTCTTTATGTTACTTGTATAATGTGTTTTTTATGCGATAAATAAACAATGTAAATAAATTAAGCTAATTCTTCAATCTAGTTCTTATATTGTTTGATATTCTTAATCTTCTAGATTGTTTACGTTATTTACATTCCTGTAATTAAAATAAACGTGTGTTAATTAAATTACGTTAATTATTTCCTTATTTAATTGTACCTATCCCTCTTCATACGTTAAACAATTTTTTGCAGGTTTCCAGTCAAATAGGAGACTATTTTAATTTAATTTAATAATATTGATTTGTTATGCGGTTCTTAAGCCACATTTGCATTACCTTGCATTGGCAAAATAATTGAAAAGGTCTACGCTCAATAAAATCTGGACCTCCGAAAACCATAATTGAACATGTTGTTATAAATTTTTAACCTCCGACGAAAAAGCCGGATGTTATAAGTTTGTTGTGTGTATCGAAACGAATGAACTGATTTTGATGCGGTTTTTTCTCTTTGAAAACTAATGTGATCGAGATGGTTCTTAGCTATAGTTTATGAAGATCTGTTGAGGCGTTCCAAGATCACCAGCTCATTTTCTACTTGAGAAAAGGATCTTTCCATCTTACAGATTCTACTGAATATTTTTTTTTTGTTTATTTTTTTTAACCGAAATAGGTTTGCGTTTGAGCACACTCTACCTGATGTTAAGTAACAGTGTGGTCTAAGATGGAGCACGCTTACCTAGAAGAAACCTATTGACTCTCGATTTAAAGACACCCATATTATACTTTTCAGGAAATACAGACTCCGGCAGAGAGTCCCACATTTTTGCAGTTCGTATAAAGAATGTGGACTCAAAGCGCTTCGTACGAACATTTGGAATGTCAACCATGTACAGATGGCGCCTGTCCGGGTATCTGGAAGTCCGAAGGATAAGCTATATTTGATTTGGATTTGAATCTTCAAACGTCTGAGAAATTGTCTCAACGCAGCCAAATATGTACCAAAGTACAACAATACAATAGCAAATGAAACTTTAATAATGCCAAGGTTCAAGTTAAAGATCACCAAAATCACAATTACATTGAAGCAAAATCGTTTTGACATTGGTTATTACAATCGATTTGTAACCATACATTTAGAAGTTGTCCTTGTTTTAAAAGTAAATTACTCATGATAATAAGAAAATCTTAGTTTTTTATGGTTCAAATATTTGAAAGCGCATGTGAGACATTGTACAGACAATACTTACGTAACATTGAGTGAATAAATATTAGCCTTACAATAAAACTGTTTGCGTCTCAAATACGGGCATTATCGTGCTATTTTTCTTTCTTAGGGGACGTCCATTAATCACATGATGTTTTTAGCAACTTTTATACTTCTTCGCTGGACTGGGAGTAAAAATAAAACAGAATGCGTCCAGCTGCTTCTTTCCCCGAGTATGTCGAAAAGTCGACTAAGGAATAGTATCCTCTCCAACATGATGAGATACAATAAGCAAGTATTCCCAAGGAGGGTTGACGTCAGGCAGGCGGCCGGTCATAAAACACCTTAGCCAAAACTCTTACAGCATGATCCAAGTATCATGCTGTGCCGACCCCATATATAGTGGGATAAGGGCAGGAAGATGATGTTTTTAGCAACTTTTAACTCTCCCTTTTCCCTGTGATATTTCGTTATTTTTTTCGAATCCCCCTTCCCTCCCTTCCTAGCCTTCATAATTAATGGATGATCCCTTAATGATCTTACTAGGATTTTATTCTTAATGGGATTGGGTGGGACACATCAGCCGGATAGCTTCGGAAGGTGACCATCACCACAGCCTGGACACCTGAGGGGCGGCAGCGTCAGAGTCGGCCGAGGAAGCGTTGGCGGGACGAGCTCCTTCGAGGAAGGGTGGTGGAAGAGGGCTTGGGAAGGGGATGTCTGGAAATCCATGTGCAGACCTTTGCCCAACAACGACGAAATATGTTAAATAAAAAAAAGTATATTTTACTCTGTTCCGAACAAGCCGGCCAAAAAGGAAAACCAAATATCATCACAGCCTGACTTCACCCGCTTACTGACTTAGTCGTGTCTTTCCAACCAGTGTGGTGAAAGGATTTAAAGTGCGCCTCAAAGGCTCCTTTCACGCACTCGACACATGTTTTTGAACTTTTTTATTTTTAGGTTCTACGACATGCCGGTTTCCTCATGATGTTTTCTTCGCCGTTTAAGGAGTAGGTATAGCGCACATAAATTTTTCAGCGACTTCCCATTCTAAGGTCGTGGGTTCCAATCCAGTCATGCAGCAATGAACTTTTCCGTTCTAACATTTTATGCGCGCTATATAGGTACTCTCAAACAGTGAAGGAAAACATCGTGATGAAAGCATGTAGAACCTAAAAAGTTCACACAGTTAATAACTTTGTAACTGTAAAAAAATATTTTTAATATTTGTATTTGCAATAAGCGTGTAATACCTAGGCAGGGAGAATGTAAGTAAGTACATAAGTCACTTTCTACCAATGAAAGAATTTACAATATCTTTTCTGTAGTTTCAGATATAACCCCCTGGCTAACAAACAAACATAACTACAAACATCTTTTTGTAAATATTTGCATAAAACATTTCCTGGAAGATGAAAAACAATATGACCACATAATAATCTAAGTAGGTAGTTGAGGTTTTTTTGTCCTTGAGTGCCTCGAGTAAAGATCGTGAATAACTAAAGTTCTATCTAACCAAGCGTGAATAAGTACCTACGCAACTGTAGTTAATAATAGGACTGTGCATTTATAATAATAACACTCAACAGTCACATAGGTACATAGTCCTGACCACACACTAGGATACCCCTGTACCGTGGGTATCAGAAACTACGAGTACTATGGTACCACAACACCCAGACCCGGAAGAAATATATGCAGAACATGCAAACATTTCTACCGCAGCGGGAATCGAACCCGCGCCTTGCGTCTCTGCCGAGCAATCGCCCGCCACGCCACCGAGGCCGTCAATTAGATTTACATTATTCAAAATAATCCTCCATACTAATAATATTAATAAAATAAGTAATTTTGTCTGTCTGTTTTCACGCGTAAAGTGAACAACAGCTTGCTACCTATAACATTTGACAAGGATATACGACATTTCAATTAAGAGTCAATGAAGCGAAATAATAATGTCAGGATCGTAACAAATGAAGATCCGTGATCTCTGCCTACCTCTATGGGAAACAGGCGTGATTTTATGTATGTATGTATGTATAGATTGCAATGTACCTAAGTTTTGACCTATTTTTGAGGCAAATTGCGTATGTCACTCACATTAGCTGCACTTTTTGTTTGTTGTTTCAAAAAACTTCTCTGAATGCGTCCAGCTACTTCTCTCCCCGAGCATGTCATAAAAGTCTACTAAGGAAAAGTATCCTCTCCAACATGGTGGACCAGGCGATGGGCTGATTACCAGTCATCATGTTTCACCATTACATTGGGACTCATGGATCAGGAGTGGCAGCGAATCAACTTATGGTAGAAGGTAGTAACTATTGATTATTCTGGGGCTTTCGTCTCGAACGTAGGTCGTAGTAACTATCATTTAATCTGAGCTCTAGAGGCTGCGCTTGCGACCCTTCAGTCATCTCCTTAGCGTCGCCAAACTTGTACTTCATACCAACTTTGCTATTGTAAAATAATGTAAATAACAGTTTATTTATTTACCGTTTTGTGCCATAATCTTTTAACTAAATTTTAATTGATGTGAAAGGAATCAAGAATAATAAAAAATACAGCAGCATCGAAGACCTGCTCCTCGACGAAGTCGGTTAAAAATAACTTATAAATAAATTTATTCTAACCAGAACTCTACCTAAGTAAGGTTTCTTTCGTAAGGGCTGGGAGGGTGGCCAAAATGACCAGTTTCAACATGAGTGTGGTGAAATCCAGAGGGTGGTTGGTCCTAGCTGTAATTGTCGCAGGTAAGATACATTATTTATTTGTGTAGAACTAGCTTTCGCCCGCGGCTTCCACCGCGTGAAATCCGGACAAAATATAGGTAGCCTATATGTTATTTCAGCTCACATACTATGTATATTCCAAGTTTCATTCAAATCCGTTCAGCTGTTACGGCGTGATTGAGGAACAAACATACATCGTCACATCCACACATCCTTACATCCTTAAAAACTTTCGCATATATAATATTATAACATACATAATTATTATCACGCCTGTATCCCTAATGGGGTGAGCAGAGCCACAAGTAAACATAAGAAAACTTGCAGCCACTTCTGATTTAGTCTAAAGATGGATATGGTGAACCATGGACAGGTGATTAGCCCATCGCCCATATAGGTCCATGGAGAGGATCCTATCCCTTAGTCGACTTTTACGACATGCTCGGGAAGAAAAGAAGCTGGACGCATTCTATGCTTTTTCTTTACTCTCAGGCCAGCAGAGAAGTAGTCTTCGAAAACACAGTTCAGATAATGCTTGCAGAGAGCAATTTGCTCGGCAATTTGTAATTGGATTTTGAAAATTATGCGCACGCGACCTTGAAGGTTATTTCTGTTTAAGATGAGCATTGTCCCTCATTACGAAAGAGTCCATTGTTGTATCTGTTACATGTTGTACATCGTGGCGTAGCTTTCTTAGACGTTCTTGATTGATCGTTGAAGTTGAGTAACGTTGTGCGCGGTCACATTTGGGATGGGTGACTGCAAGTGGCATTACGAGCTGAGCGCTTCTGTGCTTCGGAGGGCACGTTAAATTGTCGGTCTTGGTTTTTAAGTCGTTAAGCCATGACGGAGGTCTTCAGGCGGCCTAAAAACTCTGTCACAAGAGTTGGCTGCTAGCTCATACGAACTTACTTAACTACTTACTGTAAGTGCCGTAATGGGAGTATTCTTAACAATATAATATCTACATATCTTCGAAATGCTCATTGAGACCTTTCATTAGATACCCAACACGGCATCATTAAACATTTTTTTCTTTTAGAGGATATAATATACTTATCCTCTAGAATTATATTTAATTTAATGTGACGTCTCCGATATATCGGTCAAAATCATAACCCTCCCTATTTTATCCACCTTAGTCGGGTAAAAGGAATAATGTTTCATTATGGTTCTTTCCGACTCGCTATGTCAACGATTTGATTGACGGCCTCGGTGGCGTGGCGGGCGATTGCTTGGCAGAGACGCAAGAGGCGCGGGTTCGATTCCCGCTGCGGAAGAAATGTTTGCATGATCTGTGAATATTCCTTCCGGGTCTGGGTGTTGTGGTACCATGGTACTCGTAGTTTCTGATACCCACTACACAGGGAATCCTAGTGTGGGGTCAGGACTATGTATGTGACTGTTGGGTGTTATTATTATTATTATTTCAATAAAATATAGCGAGCAAAACCAGGATATGAGACGCTCAAGACCGAAGAGGCTGGCAAAATTTAAGAGGCTTTTAACCTACCCAACAGTGGCTAGTTTATAAGTAAACGTTAGAGAGCACTGGTGGTCTAGTCGTAGCGACGAAGGTCGTGGTTTCAAATCCAGTCGTGCACCAGTAAATATAAAATCGTGAGCAAACCGGCATGTCGTAGATTCGTAGAAAGTTCGAAAACATGTGCACAAAAGGAGCTTTTTATGCGCACTTTGAATACTTTCGCCACACTAGTTGAACTGAAATGAACTAGTAACACTACTAGATAGATATAAATAAACAACTTACTTTGTTTACACATACATTCCTTGGTGGTGATGGAATTATGATGATGAAACAAAATCTCATTGACACCGAGATTCGAACCCACGACCAGTTATTCTTACAAGACGTTAATTTAATGATGGTAGGAACTTATTAGGATAACATTACATTTAGTACAGTACATTTTTGACATTATCTGCGACCGTGGCATGAGATTAATTGCTGTCACGTTGCTGTCATGTCAAGAATGTTCTGTGATCTCCTCTGAACTATAGGCCTGTAGGGCAGGAGGAAAAACTGAGGACCTTGGCTCGGAATTACATACGTAATGAGAATCTACATAGGAAGGTACCTAATAAGAACCTATGCAATTACTTTAATACCCTAGCCCAGTCACCTGTACCTACCATTCCTATTATAAGGCTAGATCTATCTATTGACGGCCTCGGTGGCGTAGCGGGCGATTGCTCGGCAGAGACGCAAGAGGCGCGGGTTCGATTCCCGCTGCGGAAGAAATGTTTGCATGTTCTGTAAATATTTCTTCCGGGTCTGGGTGTTGTGGTAGCATGGTACTCGTAGTTTCTGATACCCACGACACAGGGAATCCTAGTGTGGGCTCAGGACTATGTATGTGACTGTTGGGTGTTATTTATTTATTTATCTATCTAGTCGTGTCGCTGGTTCCTTCAAACCAGTGTGGTGAAAGGATTTGAAGTGCGTCACAGCCGCGACCAAGCGTGGAACATACAAGAAACCGCGCTTATCATTTTTTTTTTAAAATGATCCCTTTGCATTTTACCTCAGTATGTTTGTAAAACGAGTTGGAGCATTAATTAATCCTACTAATATTATAAATTACGCGAAAGTTTGTATGTATGGATGTTTGTTACTCTTTCACGCCTAATCGGCTGAACGGATAAATTGAATATATACTTGGAATACTTGGTTTCCTCACGATGTTTTCCTTCACAGTTTGAGAGTACTGGTATAGCGCACATAAATTTTTCGAATAGAAAAATCCATTGGTACACGACCAGATTTGAACCCACCACCTTAGAAACGTAAGGCAGGGTCACTACCAACCAGACCACTAGGACGTAGTTATGTGAAAATGTTCCAATCCGCAATGGTTCAAAATTGAAAATTAATATAATTAAAAAAAATACATTATTAAAAAATAAGTATTCAGGAGCGTAGTTCTACAATAAGACCTAATTTTTAATAATATACTAGCGAAAACAAAAAATGTTCGTCTAAAACCAATAAAAACACAAAATTGCATTTATTTAAATTTAGAACCATTGTGGATTGAAAATTTGAAACGTTTTCGCATAACTACATAGGTAATGTGCACCAGTGCTCTCACTAATGCCTAACCCATAGATTCTGATAATACGCAATAAAAAATTTTGATTGATTGATTGTATGTTTTAGTGCTAATACCATGTCGGTGCCAGAGAGAAGCTCGTCTACCTATCTCTATGGACAGCTTCAAACAACTTCTACGCTCTACAATGACAGGTTAGTAGAAATCATACATTTGACCAGACTTGTCTAAAATAATGAATTTATTATTTAGTTGGGGTAGTGGGCTGTAACCGTAAACCTGACACAGGAAGAAACATGATATAATTATGTATACTTACAGTTTTTAATACATTTTTTCTTGATTTATTTCCAGATAAAAAGATAAGAACATAAGTAGGTAGGTGATGTATGAACAAAAACTTAACATTTTTTAGCTAGGTAGGTACCTACCTACATCATAGGTACCTATGTTAATCAGTTGAGCTCTTCAATAAAAATAATGTTAATATTTATCTAATTAATTAATCACAATGCTAGTTCAACCTTACTCGTAGAATTGAATCTTTTTGAGATTTTTAGGTATTACAACCAGTCAGCTTACATCATGAATGTGTTACCTCTTTGCTATTGTCACAGATTAAGTACTACTCAGTGTTGCCGTTAAATATTATCACAAACCTCATTTTGTTCGGTAGAATGATAAAACACTTATTTGTCTTGTACCGATTTGGAAAAAAGATTATAAAAAGTTGATAAAAAGGCGGTAGATGTAGTAATAGATCATGAAGAGTACAATATAAAAGTAATTAATAGTGTTCTGTGGTACAATATGTATAGGTAGGTATGCTCAGTAAGTATGTATGTAATGAATGTTAATTTATTTGTTTTGATGTATTTTGTTAAATAAACCCACATGTGAGTATAGTTGTGTTTATATTTCAAAAAAGTATGCATAGTAGCCTTTCACTACATACTTAGTACTTACCTATTGCCTATGTCTACCAAGTACCTACCTAGCCTTTTTTAAACTCTCGCGATCAAAATTCATAATTTGAAAACGGGAAAATAAAAGGTATTTTCAAGCTATAAAAACCCGTTTTATAATCCAAATTACCTATAAACCACCAAGGTTTTAAGTCTACGTCTAAAATTCAGGTTAACCACATTTGTTCCTTCTTAGCCACGAGGTCAGTGACGTCATAAATTGCTCCTAGACATTGGATGGATGGAAATCGAATGCGCAAACTCAGCATTAGGTACCATGGAATTTCTAACCACGGCGCCCCGTGCAAAATCTTTAGTCCTGGAAGTACCTATACCTAATGGGAAGGCCTAAGTCATCGGCTGATGTTGTTATTTAAAAGATTAATATCGTTTTCAGCTCCTTCGGGCAGATCAGCTAACTTCGGAGATGTCTTCATAAGGTTCTATGGGTAAGATATAAAGTACTTAGGTACATATTGCAGTAGGTACTTCTTACCTGTATCTTCCGCTTGGTCACGTTGCTAACAGGCGTAAATAGACGTAGATTCAAGATATTTTCTTAGCGTCTGTAGCTAGGATGACCGCAAGTGGTATTACGAGCTGAGCGCTTCTGGCTTCGGAGGGCACGTTAAATTGTCGGTCCCGGCTTTTAAGTCGTTAAGCCATGACGGAGGCTTAGGCAGCCTGAAAACTCCGTCACAAGAGCTGGCCATACGACTATACTTACTAGAATTTTGACGTTTCTACAGTTTGAAAATAATTAACGTGATTTCAGTCTGGCCAAGTAACCTGTTCCATATCGGGATCGTCTCTAAGTCGGTACAAAAAAGCGCCAAGTAAACAAGCATGTATGTATGTCCACAAAAAACCCGACTGCGTAGAATTTAGGTAGCACATTACATTTGCCATATCAGATTTTTTGAAGAACGATGATTATGAATTTGTTCCATTCTAGTCAAAGTCTTAGTTTATTGAAAATAGCTTCAATCATTTCATTCTTCATGATTTAAAGACGCCATATTGGATTTTTAACATATAATCTTCTATAATATAAAAATGAATCGCAAAATGTGTTGGTAAGCGCATAACTCAACAACGCCTGGACCAATTTGGCCAAATCTTTTTTTAAAATGTTCGTTGAAGTTCAAGGATGGTTTTTACGGCGAGAAAAATTAGAATTATTGCTGGAAAAACCCTAAAAATAGCCCTTTTCTTTTTCCCATACAAATGACGAATGAACAGGACGAAGTCTGTCGGGTCAGCTAGTATATAATACATATTATATAAGCAATGACACTCGTCATCCAAATGAATCCAACGACAACTTATTTGTCAAAATCCGTCCAGCCGTTTAGACTAAAGCTTCAGCTAAAGGTATGCACATACATACCTACAAACCCACATAAATATAGATATATCGCAGTCAGGTAAAAAGACACGCAAACTTGTAAAAGTAGATTATGCTTTAGGTACTTTTATTGGCCGGTAGGTATGGACGACCTTCAATGACTTTATTTTAAGACATTTATCGGAAATTTATTTTTAAACTAACTGCCACCCGCGGCTTCGCTCGCATACTACGCGAATAAAAAGTAACCTATGTGCTATTCCAGCACACGTACTGTTTACATTCCAAGTTTCATTCAGATCGGTTTAACCGTTACGGCGTGATTGAGGCACAAACATCGTCACATCCTCACAAACTTTTATATTTATAATATTAGTAGGTCTGGTTGGATACTAGTTTTTGTGTACTAGCTTGTATTTGTAAAAATAAATAAATAAAACGTGTTTGGGACCTTTCAGATCGAACGAGACGAGGTCGTCCTCCTTCCGTCTAAAGGGCATCAGCCGCATCCTGGACGACCCTCGCTTCGATATGCGGAGGCGCACCGTGCTCTATGCACATGGGTAAGCCACTTAAATCCTGAGGATTTAATATTTTGAACTCATCATCTTCCTGCCCTCATCCCACTCTATGTGGGGTCGGCACAGCATGATCCTTGGATCATGCTGTAAGAGTTTTGGCTAAAGTGTTTTATGACCGGCCGCCTGCCTGACGTCAACCCTCCTTGGGAATACTTGCTTATCTTATTATCTCATCATGTTGGAGAGGATACTAAGCCTTCGACTTTTACGACATGCTCGGGGAAAGAAGCAGCTAGACGCATTCTATGTTTTTTCTTTACTCCTAATCCAGCGAAAAAGTAGAAGTATTTTGAACTAGTTTGATGAAAAGATTAAAGTACGCCTCAAAGAGGCTCCTTGCGTGTACTGGACACATGTTTTCTACGACTTTTTCTTTGGTTTCCTCAAGATTATATCTTTCACAGTTTGAGAGTACAGGTGCGTTAAAAAGGCCACTTTATCTGATCTGCTGCTGAGTTGAATTGCGTACGATTTACCTAAATTCCGTTTATTTTGCGGCCAAATTTGATTCTGCTGCTGAATCGAATTGCGTACAATTCACATACAATTCGGACCATTTTAAAAGAATTACAGGAATCGCTTAGGGTTTGTTATAAAATCGAAAAACGAATTGTTCAAAGTGGCCTTTTTAGTCCCACTGGTATATTCCGTCCTACACTTCTTCGTTTTCCGGTTCGTGGCCGCCGTTCGAGAACTTTACTTATTAACTAGCTGCCGCCCGCGGCTTTGCTCATGTGGTACCCGGATAAAAAATAGCCTATATGTTAATCCAGTACATGTACTATATATTCCAAGTTTCATTCAAATCCGTTCAGCCGTTTAGGCGTGATTGAGGCACAAACATCCAAACATCCTCACAAACTTTCGCGTTTATAATATAAGTAAGATTATGCATCTTTTTTATAAATTCTCAACGGTTTTCTGTTCTAGAAGAAAGAAAGAAAGAAAATGATTTATTGGCAACCTAGGTAGGTACACAAAAAATACAGAAATGAAAAAAATAAAATTAAAAGACAGAGTAATAGGGCAAAAAGAGGCAAAAGGAGAAGAAAATACATAAACAGACCTAACCTACATAGCACATGTCCTGGTTGCTCTGTCAATTAAAAAGAGTTGCCAAGAGGTCCTGACTCAGCTTTGAGCTACTTCACTTGGTACCTACCAGGTGAAGTAGCGCTGGTTTTCAGTCAAGACCTTGAGAAGGGTGACGTCACAAACTATTAAAATTTAAATAAAATAAAATATAAAATCCGCAACAAGAATACATACATACCTTTTTATAAATAAATAAATAAATCATATATAAAATTAAACATAACAATACTCCAGAAAGCACTAGCTTGTCTCTTTGACACTGACATCTATTAATAATTATAATCTTGATGGCCAATGGGTAAAGTAATGTAGAGGGCGTTGTCAGCATACCAAAACAAAATATTTAAACAATACAATAAAACATAAATAAAAACTACCTACTTGAAGAGAAAAGAACGAAAAGCCACCGATACCTAACAATTCAATATACAATAAGTACAGAAGTTATTGAGTAAAACGAGAAAACGTAGTGACTGAGAGTTACTCAAGTGTTAATAAAGGTGGTGAGCAGCTTAATCTCTATTTTGCTTTGAAATAAGATGTTTCTTTAGACTATTTTTAAAAGTATTTAATGACTTTGAGGCACGAATGGGAGGAGGCAGATCATTCCAGCATCGAGAAGCTGCAAACCTAAAAGAACCACGAAAAGATACCAACCTGTGTCTTGGCGTAACAAAAACCTGAGTGCAATATCTATTTGGGTAGCGATGATGATCTTTGGTCCATTTTAGCTTTAGGAAAAGATAAGACGGCAGTTTATTGGCAATGATTCCAAACAGGAGTGTAGCTAGGTGGAGTTTTCTTCGTTCTTTCATTTTCAACAGGCCAGATGAATTAAGATATGGGGTAACATGTGTGCGTGGTGGGATATGAAAACAAAAGCGAGCACAAGCGTTTTGAACCCGTTGAACAAGCTTCTCTGTTCTGCCCAGCAGACAGGGTCCATAGACCACATCACAGTAGTTAAGTTTAGAAAGTATTAGTGACTCACATACCGAGATGCGGACTTCTTCACTTAGATAGGGACGAATTTTATAAAGAGTCCTTATTCGATAAAAACAATTACGCACACATTCAGTAATGTGGCTTTCAAAGCGGAGATCACTGTCCAGTGTAACCCCGAGACTTTTTGCTTCAGAAACTCTTTCAACATCCACACTACCAACCTGAATGTTTAGATGAACATTAGCAAGCTTAGCAAGCCCAACTCTAGTCCCGAACAGCATGAATTTAGACTTCTTTGGATTGAGCACTAAGGAATTTTCCTGAGACCAGCATAGGACTTTGCCTAAATCACTATTAACATTACTTATAGCATCGAGGCATTCATGCGGAAGGAAAGAATGAAATAATTGTACATCGTCTGCATAGAGATGAAACTTAGAACATGTAATAGCTTGAGTTATATCTGCACAATATAGAATGAAAAGGATTGGCCCAAGAATAGATCCTTGAGGGACGCCACGTGGAACTGGTTCAAAAGAAGATCTGAGTGAATGACCATTAGGCAGCTTAAGTTCTACACACTGCTTCCTATCTCTCAGATAACTAGAAAACCAGTTTATTGCATTTAAGTCAAAACCATAGTATGCTAATTTGGATAGAAGAAGAGGAATGCTGATTGAATCAAAAGCCCGTGAAAAATCTAAGAGGACCAGGATGGTGCACAGTCCCTGATCCTGAGCCGCCAATAAATGATCCACCACATCAAGTAGAGCAGTTGCAGTGCTGTGTCCCCGTCGGAAACCTGATTGAAGCTGTGGGAGAATGCCATGATCTTCGAGGTATTTCGTCAATTGTAGGCTAACTACTTTCTCCAACAGCTTAGAGAGACATGGCAGTATGCTAATCGGTCTAATATCACTCAATGTGGAGGGCTGGCTATTTTTGGGAATGGGCTTTACAACTGCTACCTTCCAAGACTCTGGAAAGATACCACTAGAGATGGATTGATTGATGATAGCAGTGATTGCAGATAGAGACTGAGGTAGGGTCATAAGCACCATATCCAGAGAAATTCCATCAATGCCTTGAGCGTTGGATTTGAATGACTGGAGAATTTTGAGTACTGCATAGTCAGTAACTGGTTGCAGAGAAAAACCAGCAGAGTCGGGCCTAAAACGATGATGCTCATAGTATGTTAAACGTGATATTTGTACAATTCCGTCGCCTGGGACATTGAGGAAGTGTGAGTTTATTAGATTAGGGTCATCAAATTGAAGGGGGAGCTCGCCTACATTCTTTTTATTGGGTAAGATATCTTTTTTTAAGTTTTTCCACAACTTTTTGGGGTTATAAATATTTTTGTTTATATTCTGAGTGAAAAATGCAGTTTTTTCACTCTCAATAGCCTTAATCACTATATGCTTCATAGACTTGTAGAATGATTTCAGGCTATCCAATTTTAGTGACTTGTATCTACCATGATAGTCATCTCTAATTCTCATCATGGTTTTCACAGTGTCAGTTATCCATGGGTGAGGGGGGGCTCTAAATTTACTGGTTTTAATGGGAGCATGCAAGTCAAATAAAGTAGTAATTATAGAAGTTAGGGTCAGCACCTGACTCTCAATGTCAGATGACGTATGAGAATAATCCCAGTCAATGGAGTTGAGGTCGTTTGTTAGTAATTCTAAGTCAATGCTCTTGATAGGTCTGTAGGTAACATAGCGTGGCGGTTCTTTATTTTTCTTAATGTTGAACTCAACGAGCAACATTGCATGGCGACCCAAGTCGGGAGTGTGCTTCATAGCGATCTTTCTAATAGGGATGTTTGTGCAAACAACGTCGATTAAGGTTTGAGTATGTTTATCAAAAAAGTGCGTAGGTTCAGTGATAACTTGTTTAAGATCCAGATACTGTAGGAACTGTTCTAACAAAGGGCGCTTATTATTATTGGGGTCAAGCCAGTCAATATTAAAGTCCCCAACAAGAATAAGGTTATCACACTTTGGGAAAGAGGCAATGGAGTCTGTTAAAGCGTCAAAGTGTGTCACTACATCCTGCCAGGGTGCCCGGTAGGCTGTGCCAATAATGACAGTTCTTCCGATTACGCATAGACGTAGCCAGAGCTGTTCCACCGCAGACACAACGGGGTGAGGGCAAATACGCGCGTTAATACCCTTTCGTATGTAAAAACCAACACCCCCTCCCCGCCCCTTCTTAATACTGTAGTGTCTCGGCAGATTAACGAAACGGTAGCCAGGAATTACTGGTGCTCTATCGTCCTGATTATCCCTTAACCAGGTTTCATTCAAAGCCAATATGTCAGGGTTTAACTCTTCCATAGCAAACATAAATTCATCCTGTCCAGTGTTCAGAGAGCCAGGGTTAAAGAAACCAACTTTTAGATGATTCAGAGGAAGTGTAAAAGAGTAGGTTGATATCCGACACAATGATACATGATAATACATTTAAGCAATGTATAATAATCTAAAGGCAAAAGTAAAATAAGACATAGTATAGGCCTAAAGGTAAAACTGTGAGTCAATTGTGAATAATAAAGGGAGTAATATAAAAGTCGATAAGTATAAATATAATAATATGTTGATTGTAAAATTAATAAAAATAAACATATAAATATTTTGTGTTTAATATTATACATATGAATATAGGTGCATACTACTGTAGAGACAACCAGAACATGTAGTACATTAACTAACACTCCAAAATAAGACAAAACGAATGAGTTAGGTATAAAACTATTATCAAAGTAGAAAAAACAATGAAAAAAGTGGAAAGGCAACCTTACATACAAAATAATAAATTCACGGGGTTGAAAAAAGTCAAACGGATTTAAGTCCAAAAACACGCTGTAGATCTGATTCTGACTTGATCGGGTACGCCTGCTTGCCATCACTCTGCCGTGCGTAGACTCTACCTCGCCGAGTCCAAGAGTAGCGCCACTGAAGTCGCCGGCATTCCTCTCGTACTCGATGGAACAACTGGCGATTGACGCGCGTCAGACGCTCGTTCACGAAGATGCGTCTAGCGGTATCATGGCCGGCATCGGCAGCAGACAGCGTGCGGCGCACACGCGCTGCTTGCAACATTTGGTCGCGGAGATGTCGTCGCGCCAGCCGCACCACGACGCGGCGCTCGCGCGGTGCCTCGCCCGCAGCCCCTGCTCCCTGCGCCACGCCCACACGCTCCGCGAACACAATGTCCCGTTCATCAAGCGTAACGCCTAGTTTGGCAGCCAATACGGTGACTGTATGCAGCACGTTCTCCCCCTTCTGCTCAGGCAAGTGACCTATCTCCATGTCAGACAGCAACGCGTCCTGGTCTCGTTCGTTGAGTTCCTGCTGTAGAAGCACAACTCTACACCGAAGATCAGCAACCTCCGGGGAAGGGACATCACGCCCCCGCTCTACCACCTCGAGCCTTTGTTCAAAAGAATCCAAACGTGATGAGAGACCAACAATGGTGGCACGAAACTCAGCCATTTCTCTACGAAAGTCGCGCATCTCTTTCATCCATTCAGCCAGCTCTTGATGAACGCCCTGCAGTTCGAGCGCAACAGGAGAGGCCCCGGCAGAGGGCGCGCAAGCAGTCGAGTGCTGCGAGACGGCGCCGGTGTCCTGAGGAGCCTGCGGCCTCACGGGGGTATTGTCGCCCTTGCGTGTCCTTGTCTTACACTCTGGGCACACCCAAGTTTTGCTGACAGGGGCCGACTCCGGCAGTGATACGCATGCCTTGTGGCAGAGGCTAGAACACACGCAGCAACTAGCGGCACCTATCGGTCCGATGAACTTACCACAAGCAACACACTTAGCCATTATCGCAAGTAGTTCGGACGTGTGGTAATAGATGGCGCCTGTGATCAAAAATTAGCTCGTCGATAGATGACGTCGATCAACTTCAGCCACTCGTCAACAGATGGCGCAAAAATAAAGTGTCTAGGAGTAAGTTCGGGTAATACCCTCCCAGAGAGAAAATGAACCACTGTTCTAGTTTATTTATAGTCAACTTAAAGGCGACTCACGTCCTTCGCCACCAGTCCAACACTCACACAGGAGCACAAAACAACGGTCTAGATAATGCGCGCGACTACGGGGTTCAACGATCAATAATTCTTTTATAATCAATAAAAAACGTACGGACACAAAACGAGCAGATTCACGTCTATGACGACACTCGACTTCTACGACGTTCTGTGCTACAGAGAAGAGGTTTTAAACATCTTTTTGATTTCCAGATATGTAGAGCTAACAACGGACCCGAGCGTGCGCAGAATCGTCCAGTCGTACCTGCGGAACGGGGGCTACAACATTCTGGTCCTGGACTGGTCGAACCTCGCCTTCGGGAACTACATCAACGTCGCCTTGGACGTGGCTTCAGTAACTCCTTTTTATCACCTAATCCTTCTTAAAATAATGTGCTGACAAAATAACAAAAGACAACATACTCAACTGCCACTAAGGCCTTTTACCATCTATAGTAGATGATTTTTTATACAGCGTCAGGAGGCAACTAATGGCCATCGGCACAGATCGACACTCTTTCGAATAAAATTGAGTAAGAAAATACGTAGGTAAAATGTCATTACAAAATTTTATTTTACATCTTTTATATACTTGAAAACTATAAATCCCTCAGACATAAAATTTATATGGAACTACCTTGGGGCCATTCTCTTTAGATCAGTGAAAGAAGAAATAAATCGAATTGAGTAACTCCTCCTTAAAAATTGGTTGAAGGTTAGAAATAATGATAATTGGCAGAGATTGGCAGTTGACACAGAGAGCACTGGTGGCCTAGTTGGTAGTGACCCCGCCTTCCAATCCTAAGGACGTGGGTTCAAACCCAGTCGTGTACCAATGGATTTTTCTGTGCGAAAAATTTAAGTGCGCTATCCCAGTACTCTCAAACGGTGAAGGAAAAGATCGTGAGGAAACCCGCGGCTTAGTCAGCTCCATTGACCATGTCTTTCCTGTGGGCAAGGCCGACTTAAGCTGAGAGGATGGAATAGGTGCTGGGCAAGCCTACTCCATCTTAATTCGTCCCGGGCACTACAGCGTCCCGTCTGTGAAGGTAAAAGCCTCCTGACGCTGTATAAATCTAACTATAGATGGTAAATAAAAGGCCAGTTAACTTCTTTTAAGTGATGGGTTACTGGTGTTTCCAGCTGGGCACGACGACGGCGCGCGCCGTGTCTCGCCTGCTGCGGCAAGGCGTGGCGCTGGACAGCGTGCACTTCGTGGGTCACTCGCTCGGCGCACACGTGCTGGCGCACGCGGCGCGCGCGCTGGCCGCCAGGGGACTGACCATACCCAGGTAATCAACATCTACGTTGAAGCGATTGTTGTAATAAGTTCTTCAATAATTATTAGTACACACTTCTTGGTAAATTCTCCTTCTTCAATTTTTTTAGCGAACTTTAACCATTTTTTTGTCGTCTACTGTATTGTTTCCACCTTTTTTTACCTATTTCACCTTTGTACCTATTTTTTTTTGTTGCTATAAAGAAAAAAAAATATTTGTTCTTTGTGCCTATTTTTTTGTTGCTTATAACAAAGGTGGAAAAGGTGAAAACTTTTAATTGGCCTTAAGCAACCATTTAGAGTTACCCCAATTGGTTTTTTTTTTAACTAATTGTACCTATCTGTAAGTTCCCCAAAAGCTCTTTAAATAAAATAATATGCTTAACCGCGAAACTGACTAAAATATTTAAAGACCGAAGCTTCTTTAAAACTGTAATTCATATTGAATCCACAAAAATTACATAAATCAGCGAATCAACATCGTGGTTCATCGTTCGTGGGATAAAATTGGCAGACGAATAGTTGCAATTGCAAGTTCCTTCTGTCACCCAGCATTAGGTCAATTACTTGCACTTCGGTAATGCTAGTGAATCAGTACAGTTTCTTGTCAACACCCCAAAGTCCTTCTCCGGTACTTCAAGGAGCTGGGCTGGCTGGGGGAGGGTTAGCAGAGGGGATAATGCACAATACACCCAACCGCGGGACGTCAGTGCAGATCTTTGTTCCCCTAACATTAGAATTAGAATTAGTACAGTTTCTTGCGTACCTGGTTCCACGTTCACATGATTTTCAGATTAACCGGACTAGACCCAGCCTACCCCGGCTTCTACCCCCCTGTCCTCGGCAAGCCCATTTCCAGAGCCGACGCTGGGTTCGTAGACATCATCCACACAGATGGCGGCGGGTACGGCGCGCCCAGCAGGACCGGCCACGCCGACTTCTGGCCCAATGGCGGACAGGCGAAGCAGCCAGGCTGTCTGTCCGGGACAATTCTACTCACTAACGAAGGTATGTCAATTAGTTTGACGGCCTCGGTGGCGTGGCGGGCGATTGCTCAGCAGAGACAAGAGGCGCGGGTTAGATTCCCGCTGCGGGAGAAATGTTTGCATGTTCTGAAAATATTTCTTCCGAGTCTGGGTGTTTTCGTACTATGGTACTCGTAGTTTCTGATACCCGCGACACAGGGAATCCTAGGGGTCAGGACTATGGATGTGACTGTTGGCTGTTATTTCTTTTTCATATCTCCGATGGTGCTTCCAGATTTCTGCAGCCACTGGCGCTCGTGGGCGTTCTGGGCGGAGTCGGTGGAGGGCGGGGAGCTCCCCGCGCGCCGCTGCGACTCCTACGACGCCTTCCTCCGCGGCCGCTGCCAGGCGGCGCCGCTAGTGTTGATGGGCCTTAAGGCTTCTCCTACGTAAGCCATACCATATCTAGCCGGGTGGAATGTATAACATTAACGGGTCTGGGTGTTGTAGTATTATCTACACTAATATTATAAAGAGGAAAGATTTTTTTGTTTTTTTGTTTGTTTGTAACGAATAGGCTCCGAAACTACTGGACCGATTTCAAAAATTCTTTCACTAATAGAAAGCTACATTATCAGTATACGCTATAATATATTTTGAAAAAAAAAAAAAAAAAATAGGGATCTGTAAGAAAAATGCAATATTGTAACCCAAGGTAGAAAACCCAAAATAGTTTTTGGCGTGCGCTGCGAAACGAAAACTATTGATTATAGAACAAAATAATGTACTACACGCGTACGAAGTCGCGGGCAACAGCTAGTTACTTATGTATTAGCGTACTTATGTATTATAAGTATGTATTTACAAAAAAAAGTACCTATATAAGTATTCTATCAGCCATCTGGTTCCCACAGTACAAGCTTTGCTTAGTTTGGGGCTAGATGGCGCTGTGTGAAATGTCCACAACTTTTTTTTATGAAATCATTGAAATAGAACTGGTATTTAAGGCAACATTCTAACTAACAAATATGTACATTTTGGAATGAAAGAGCGAATTTTCCGTTTCAGGTTGAGAGGTAACTTCTACCTCAGGACTGCAGTCACTAGGCCCTACTCCCTGGGCGCAGGGGGCGCCAGCTGACCCGGGGGTGAAGGGGTATTCCTCAATGTTAAACTCACCAATTACAACACTTGCCTCGCGCGGCAATATTGCGAGACTTCTAGGTCCGTCAGTTTACAAATAATAATGTAAATTCAGACCAAATATGTATAAAGAAAAGACACCGCGTCGCGAACAACAAAAGTGAAGCCACATAAAACCGTGCTCCTGCCAGTAAAAATACACGCTCACGCACACACCTACACTAAACCATGCTCATCGCTCTCGAGTCGTCGTCTAGTAAACTTATAATTTAAAATTAGAATTATGCCTTCCTGTGTAGTGAAAACTTGTAAAAACAGTAGCAAATCACATAAAAAATCTCTCAGAACCACTTTTTACTTGTAAGTTCTTCAAATAACATAGTTTCTTAATTATTATACTACGAATTGTAGATTAATTGGAACACAAAACCTCAAAACCTTCGACACACTCATACGCGGCGTCTTTTCTTTTTATTCGGTCTGAGAATGTAAATAGTATTTAAGTAGGTAGATAAACAAATGGAATAACTGCTCAAATTAATTAGTATTTTTAGATAACTGTAAATTAAGTAATTTTATTTATTAGTAACTTATCTACATAAAACTTAAATAAATCACAGATATTTAAATACATTGTGTCGCACACAACTGAGATAAATGCTGAGATGATGATGAGAATGGTATTACAGTACCTAAAACAATTTAAAACTCGCAATTAAAATGCTTGCTTATAACACAACTTCCTCGTACCTAACCTACGTGTAATAAATGTTATTTTTTTAAGCAATGATTATTTCTATGTATAAAATATATACATTATTATCACGCCCGTATCCCTAGCGGGGTGGGCAGAGCCACAAGTAATCATAAGAAAGCTTGCAGCCACTCTTGATTCAAAGTCCCAAGATGGATGGTGAACTGGGATGGGTGACCGCAAGTGGCATTACGAGCTGAGCGCTTCCGTGCTTCGGAGGGCAAGTTATATTGTCGGTCCCGGCTTCTAAGTCGTTCAGCCACTACGGAGGTCTTCAGGCGGCCTAAAAACTCCGTCACAAGAGTTGGCCACTACTTACTATTTACTTACTTATCATGTTGGACAGGATAATCCTTAAGTCGACTTTCACGACATAAATATGAATTGAAAATACCTAGCTTAGCTTCCCATCAATAAATCAATAATAGTAAATCTATTTGTTAAAGGGTGGTTTTATCACAGTACTGAAAAAAAAACACTTGCCCCTTATTCATAAAAACTAGATTAGACTAAATTTTCAAGTCAAGAATTCACTATCCCTAAGTTTTTATAAATAAGAGGGTTGAAATTTAAAAAAAAAACTTCAGCTGGTTTCTTTATCATCCTCCAAACTATCAGTTAGAGCCTTTCCTTTCGTCTCCGGCAAGCACAGACAGACAGCCCCCGCGAAGATCGGTGCCAAACCGAAAATGACAGTTGGCAGCCACGGAACTGTCACTGTCAGATTTGACACGAACGGCGCGAGCATTGACCCCACCCTCATGGACATAGAGCAAGCGCCCATCGCCATGTTTCTCACCACTGTTGGGTACAGTTCTGAAGTGTAGATGTAGATTGTTGTAGCCACTATTGCGGCACAGCTGACTCCTAGGGATCCCAGGGTCAGGGTCAGCCAGAAGATGTCGGGGACGCAGCCAAGGGCAATGGTGCAGAGACCGCCTAAGGTGAAGAAGGTAGATGTGGTGGCCTTGCGTCCTAGTAGCCCGATCAGCCACATTGCAAGAAGGTTGGATGGTATCTGGAATTCATGATTGTCCTATTAGTTTCTGACCTACTTAAACCTGCTCATGTATGTTTGAATTTTTATTTCTATTATCTTACTAGCTGCTGCCCGCGGATTCGCTTACGTGGTACCCGGATAAAAATAGCCTATATGATAATCCAGCACATGTACTATGTATATTCCATGTTTCATTAAAATCCATTCAGCAGTTTTTGCGTGAAACAGTAACAAACATCCATAAATACAAACTTTCGCGTTTATAATATTAGTAAGGAAGTAAGGATTTTGAAATGATTGCCAGTGTCGATTGTTGAATGCTCAGAGCTCCATGTTTTTGCTTGCGAGCTTATTTTTTAAATCAAATAAAAATAAAATTTGTATGAGTATGAAGGAGCTCCTTTAAAACTATGGCTATAGCTTTGGCTACAAAGTTATAGATAGACACTCCCCAGTCATAAGACCTAAAGAAACTAAGGAAAGTAGCTAAACTAGGGAAAGTAGCCAGTCATAAGACCCAAAGTCTATAGCTGAAGACACTATGCCCAGGTAAACCAACAGTAGGTACCAGGATTGTCCCCGCGTGTGCCCGCGTCACTGATGTAAGGACTCTGGTCTGACTGATGTACTGGTTCAGTCCGCAGAAAAACACTCCCTTCACCAGCCACAGGACTAAAATGCAGCGTGTCCTGGCTTGGAGCGAGGTGCTGAAGACACATTGCCCAGTCATAAGTCCTTAGGGACTTGAAGATGCTATGCCCAAGTACACTATCACCAAGAAAGGAAGGAAGGAAGGAAAATAGTTTATTGGCAACATAAAAATACAGAAATGAAAAATTAAAAGACAGAGCGTAGGGCAAAACAGAAAATAAAATACATAATACAGGCCTAACCTTATATATTATAGTACATATAACACATGTCCTGGTTGCTCTGTCAATCAGAAAAAAGTTGCCAAAAGGTCCTAACTCAACTTTGAGCTAACTTCACTTGGGTGGCTGGGCACCAAGCTAGGCAACGGTACCTGGATTGCTCCAGAGTGACGTATACTATCACCAGGCTGGC
The DNA here is from genome assembly GCA_949320045.1 of Scotopteryx bipunctaria. Classification (NCBI taxonomy): domain Eukaryota; kingdom Metazoa; phylum Arthropoda; class Insecta; order Lepidoptera; family Geometridae; genus Scotopteryx; species Scotopteryx bipunctaria. The sequence goes on along the minus strand of OX439459.1, from coordinate 638,058 downwards.
CAATATTACCTGGATTGCTCCCGCGATCGCCACACTAATGAAAGGATCTGGGCTGGTCTGACTGATGTACTGGTTCAGTCCGAAGAAGGACACTCCTGAGACCAGCCAAAGGAAGCCGGTGCAGAATGTTTTAACCCTGAGCGAGGCGTTGAAGAGATGCTGGTAGTTGAGTCGGGTTGATGATGATGCTGATATCTCGATGGAGAGCTTCTGCAGGGTTTCCTCGATGTTCGATGTTGGTAACTTGTTTCTGGAAGCATGTTACTGTTTTGTAGCTATCATTTTTAAGCCGTTAAGCCATGACGGAGGCCTTTAGGTGGCCTAAAAACTCCGTCACAAGAGTTGACCACTAGCTCATACGAACATACATACCTACATAGCTCACATCACTTGGTATTGACATTTAAAATTAAATCTACAAACCTACCTCTACAACCTGATGTTTGTCTATTTCATCTAGCTTGTGAAATACGAACTAACGCGATGATGATATTATAGAGATATTACAATAATTATTATTATGTGGATACTTATTTTTTTAATTATTAGTTGAATATTCGGACAAATTCCGTTTTCACACAAAGCACGAAGTTTGACAAGGCGCACAATATTTGTGGTACTATTGTACCTACCTACTTTTCTACATTTTCCTTCAGAGTATCGTAATACCGTACTCGTGATAGCTGTTATCAGCTGTCAAAACAAAGGTAACCTAATTTTATTGTCTTCAGCCAGTCTACTGTTGATAATCTTATCGTTATCAGTGAACCGGAAGGTTTTCTCAAATTATCTATGTAGAGACAGGTGTCGAATACTGAGAGTTTGCCTCCATTTTATTGTCCGGCTCCGATCACTAATGGACGATGTATGCTAAATTACCATAGCAAAGAGCGAACTGATTTTAAACCGGTTTCAAGATCATGAAAAATCTAGTTGTTGTGAGGAACAGGTATTATTTTTTTGTTTACTAGCTGCCGCCCGCAGCTTCGCTCGCGTGGTACCCGGATAAAAAATAGCCTAAATGTTAATCCAATACATGTACTATGTATATTCCAAGTTTCATTCAAATCCGTTCTGCAGTTTAGGCGTGATTGAGGCACAAACATCCAAACATACTCACAAACTTTCGCATTTTTATTATAAGTAAGAAGTAAGATCATTTGAGTTTGAATTCGGATATTTTTGTCACTGGTGTTAAAGTAGAGCACTGGTGGTTTTGTGGTAATGACCCTGCCTTTCGATCCGAAGGTCGTGGTTTCAAAAATCTGTTGGTCTACTACCGTGAATCAAACATGGGGCCCTGCCCTAAAGGATTTATCCGTTTGAATTGAAGAATGTGCTTTATCAGGTGGCGTAAAAGGCTACTTTATCAAATTTGGTGCTGAATTGAATTGCGTACAATTCTCCTACAATTCGGACCATTTTATATTACAGGAATCGCATAGGAATTGCTATAAAATCGAAAATAAATTGCTACAGGTGAATTGCTCAAAGTGGCCACAGTACTCTCAAACTATGAAGAAAAACATCGTAGAAATCAAGTGCACGAAGGAGCCATTTAAGGCGCACTTCAATTCTTTCCCCACACGCCTATTTATACCGTAAACTTTACACGGATTTCAAGTTTCTTTTTAATTACTTTTAGTGGAATATCCTAAATTATCATGCGTAAATTTGGATTTTGTAACTTACATAATGGCTGCCTTCTTCACGATGACAGCTGCTTCATTAACCCTGCCTTTACTGACGAGCCAGCGAGGGGATTCAGTCAGCAGGAAGAAGTAGCCGAGGTAGATGAGCGGGGGGATGGCCAGAGCCAGGCTGTAGTCGTCCCAGTCGCGGAAGTAGTACGCGAACAGGGGCAGTGTCATGTGACCTGGAAGGAAGTTGAAGTACTTGACAGGTTGTGAGAGTAACAAGCTACTGGGTGATTGGTCTTTGAATTAAAGTGGATGGCTGCCATCAAAATCCATCCTAATCTATCTTTCAAATATACAATTCTTTGATGCTGACTAACTGTTGGCACAAACAATTCGCAGCCTAGACTATAAGTCTTAGAAGCTAGGGGTATGCTTAAAAAGGGAATTAGAAAATTATACTTTTAAGAGGTGAAAATGGGTAAAGGGGTGAAACAGTTCACTTCGTGAAATTTATCTTGGGACCCAAACAAAAAGATACAATATAAAAGTTTACAGAATAAACCATCACTACATCTAAATATAATGAAAATAAATATGAACGTTCTGGAATCCATTCTAAATAGAGGAAAGAAAAACTTACTAAAAATAAACGGAAGCTGGAACACACAGCCAGCAACCCCCCTGTATTGTGAGCCGATGGTTTCCATGACGATGATAAAGGACACCACCATGGTGCCGGCCGTGGCCATGCCCAGGAAGAACCGTATGGCGGTGAACACAGCGTAGTTGGGCGAGTAGGGGACTCCGAACCCGAGGGCGATGACCAACGTTATGGACACGAGGAACGTGTTCTTGCGGCCATATCTGAAATTGCACATAATTATGGAATGATGTAGGTAATAATGTTCCTACGCAGCTTAGATCTTTACTAAGCAAATTCTTGGATTTTCTCTCTCATCGCGACGACTTCTTAAATTTCTGACGACAAAATCTTAGTCTAGGAGCTGTGAACATCATTGGTTGTGTGAATCATATCATCATTATCATATGATAACAACACCTAGATACTAATAACGGAACTAATCACAGAACCGTTAAAATTATAGTCTATAATATCACTTAGAAGTTAGATGTAATGTATGGCCAATCATAAATATCATAACGAAACCTTTTTAAATACGGTAAGTTGAATACGGCAAAAACTGTCAAGAACTCTACCTTTCACTTTATATATTCGAGTAATAATATGATGAGGTACTCGTATGAGGTAAAACATCAACCCACTTTTGAAAACGAAACTTTCTGAAAGCAATTTTACAAGCGTTCGTTGTATGGCTTTGTTTATGGCTGGTTTACGCTTTCTGTTTACCGGTTTGATTCGTCTCATTATTATAGGATAGTCTGATATAAAAGTAGTACCTTCAGGACAACACAGTACGGATATGTTATTTAAAACGGCTGTGGTTGGAACGTCCGGATTGATCGTCTGAATAAGTACAATCTAGTCAGTAGATTTGCAGAATTCATCTACGGCTACTACTGACACTGTTCTTTCAAGCAAGTGCGGTGAAAGGATTGAAGTACGCCTTAAAGAGGTCCCTTTCGTGTACTTGAAACATGTTTTCGAACTTTTTCGATTTTACGACATGTTGATTTCCTTAAGAAAAAATAAACAGAACTTCTAAACTCACCTATCAGAAAGAAATCCGAAGATGATACTGCCAATCAGGGTCCCTAGCTGCAGCATCATCTGCGTGAAGCTGGCCAGCCACCTCCTGTCGCAGATCAGGTCGAACTCCGAAATAATCGTATTTCCCATCGGTGTCCCGTCATATTCATACTTCGCACAGTCTTCGTAACACGTGTTGTTCGTCCAGGCTCCAAAAGAATCATTTGCTGTGTTATTAGCTTCAACGGAAGCATTAACAGCATCTATGCATCTGAATGTGACGTTTGGGGTAAGGAAGAGTATGGACATCTGCACCCATCCTGAGGATAGTTTGACCAGAGAGACGGAGAGTACTATGACCAGCTGCCAGATCCCGAGGTGGCCGAGGAGGCGATCGAATGGATCGTCCGTCGGTTTGGTCGCTTGGGGGAAGATCTTTAGCACCATTTTGTTTTCTTTGTGGCAATATTTTGATTTCAGAGTGGTTTGATTTTTGAGTTTAATCAATACACATTTTTGGTTATTTATGGAATGTTTTCAAGGTTTATTGAATTCACTTTTAGGACGACAGATTGATAATACTGACGGCACTTACTGACTTCGCATTACACTTTTTTGCCACAAAAATGCAAACACCGCTTCCAAAGTTGCTTAATTCAGCACTGTACCTAGTATGCTTCTTTTTAGTTTATTATAATTCTTGACATCTGAGCTCCTCCATTGTCAGTGCCTCAGTGGATCTGTGGATAAATATATAAAATATGTTATTGTATGCATAAGATTAATCATAATCTAATACGGAGGTACAGTCAGCTGATGAGTTTAAATCTTGAATATCTCCGAAACCCGTAAAACCTCATAAACAAAATTTGACTAAAGTTTTAAGATTGGCCTTGGTACGTTAAACAGTTACCATTTTTCTTCTGAACGAGTTGAAAAAGGGTTTAGGAAACTCAAACTGTTAATCAATATTTGCTCCTGATTGTACACTTACTTACTTTATCTTTTCTTATCATTTTATGTCATTAGGTCCATTACCCTTTTTATGTTGAATATCTTTATAATTGGAATTTGTTGATAAGCAATAACTTAGGAATAGGTGCAGATCCCGCAGCGGGAATCGAACCCCCGTCTTAGCTTGCTACTTGCCTAACATTATAAAACCCATAATACTCATTTATTCGCCATAAAGCCACATTTGTCAACTTACATACATACTAAAACAAATTGATATTTTTTTTATAAGTCAAAGCCATTGGTCGTCGTAATAACGTAAAAATAATGTTTTAATTTTAACCATTGTTGTTTTTATTCCAGCTTCCATCTGTCTGCGGGTAGGTAGATGTTTTGTTTGGAAGCTAATTTGAATTTAAAATTTGTTATTTTCGCATTGTTTAACATTGAAAATCCAAAGATAACGATAACAATGAACAAATAAAATCAGAGTTTAAAAAAGACATTTGTTCGTGGACTGGTCATTGATTGCAGTCCACAAACTTCAAAATAAATACGATCGTCGCCGATTTTGTCCAGGTATACGCGCCGAGGTCTTCTCCTTCCAATGGTACCATTCACACTCGTCTCATACATCTGTTTCGTCAATCTTCTTTCATTATTGACTAAGTGATAATAAGAAATTTACATAATATCGATCTGTTACGTGTTGATTTGCACTGGCCTTAGTTAATTCCAGTTGAGACTCGTAGTAGTCTATAATTCAGACGCTTGCCTTGTCCTCGTATGAAACCACTTTGTATGGTACTTAGATCATGGCTGCATTTCGATAATTGTAATATTATTATCAACTAGTTGAGCCCTACGGGTTTACTCAAGTAAAATAGTCTGTGGCCACATGGCTCACGTGAGCCGACAGCTTTGCTATCAGCCTATATCATTCCACTGGTAGACATAGGCCTCCCCTAATGAGCGCCATCGCTTCCTATCTTCGGCTTGATGCATCCAGTCACTATCTACCAGAAGCCTTTCGCAGATCGTCACTCCACCTAGCCGGATGACGTACGTTTGCCGAGTCGCGGCAGATATAATCGAAATACTTTAACTTTTTTCCATTTCATCAATGTTTCCTAAGATTTCTTATGGTGGAATCATAATAAATATTTGTGGACATTTCACACAGCGCCATCTAGCCCCAAACTAAGCAAAGCCTATGGCACCAGATGGCTGATATAAAACTTTTACACTTTTTTTTGTAAATACATACTCATACTACAACACCCAGACCCGGAAGAAATATTTGCAGAACATACAAATATTTCTCCCTTAGCGGGAATCGAACCCGTGCCTCTTGCGTTTCAGCCACCGAGGTCGTCAAATAGAATAAGAACTCTAGCATTTCGTTCTCAGGAACAGGTTCAGTAGGTACTTAACATACTAACAATCAAACTACCTAGCCATAGACAAAGTGTAGATACCTATGCTACATTGATCTTGAATTTTCGATATTTAATAATCAATGCCTCTATGCAAAGCATACATAAATACTTAATAATGCAATCCGTGGACATAGTATACCTAATATCTAATGGAATATTTTTAAATGAAAACTATATAAGGGTAGAGAAAATTAAAGAATTTTAAACATTCTCACATATCCAGATACTCATTCATACTTGAAATTGATTCTTGGCTACATTATGTTCAAGGAGATTAGTCAGAGGAACGTCCAAACATTCTGTCACTTGCTCACTTGGATGAATAAACACATCGTCCAAGCTTGCTTACCTTTCTTTTCATTGCGTTGGTATTATTTACAGTCAAGATAATTGGAAGTTACGCTGTTCATTTAACATTGCAGTGGGTAAGTAATTACAAATTATCTTTAAATAAATTATCGTAATAAAAAAATTACAATAAAATATGCCATCTTTAACCTTGTTTATTAGCCAAAATGCGTAAAAGGTCAAAAGTGCGTTGGGAATCGAACCTGTGACCTCCGTTCTGCCTTATAAACAAAATGTTACGGCCGATGCATCTTGCGCAAACTTGGGTTATCGATTTGTTATTAGGTTTTAATGACTACTGAAGATGATTACCTGGTAGGTCATTGTAGGTACATTACTATAATGATAAGGCCTTTTACCATCTATAGTAGATCTTATAATATAAGATGATTTATACAGCGTCAGGAGGCAACTTTTACCTTCACTAATGGGACGCTGTAGTACCCGGGACGAATTAAGATGGAGTAGGCTTGCCCAGCACCTATTCCAGCCTCTCAGCATTAATAAACTAATTAGAGTACTATAATATATCTACTACTAGTTACTACATTATAGAGCACTGGTGGTCTAGTTGGTAGTGACCCCGCCTTCCGATCCTAAGGACGTGGGTTCAAACCCGGTCGTGTACCAATGGATTTTTCTGTGCGAAAAATTTAAGTGCGCTATCCCAGTACTCTCAAACGTTGAGGGAAAACATTGTGAGGAAACCCGCGGCTTAGTCAGTTCCGCACGTATTGACCATGTCTTTCCTGTGGGCACGGCCGACTAAGCTGAGAGGATGGAATAGGTGCTGGGTCACTACAGCGTCCCGTTAGTGAAGGTAAAAGTTGCCTCCTGACGCTGTATAAATCATCTACTATAGATGGCAAAAGGCCTTAGTTCTTTTTTTTGTCAAACTACTATTTTGTGTGTTCGACTCGCACTTGACCAGTTTTTATAAATCTAATTTAAAAATTAAAAATTGAAAACTTACCAGTCATATCCCCAGCAAAATAAAATAAAAAGATACGCGAAACTGAGCACTGAGGCAGCTGAACAAATACTGAGGAAAACATCGCGATGAGTCGGCGTGTCGGCGCTGTCGCTGAATTAGGCACCTGGAGAAAAAACCAGTCTGTCAGGCCGGTTGCGCGGACTAGCTTTATATATTTAGAGGTTTGGAAAATGCTAACCGAGACTAAACGGAATTTAAGGCAAAAACTTGTGTGAACGTTATTGTGTTGAACATGATGTATTATTACACGAGTATGTAGGTACATGAGAGCATTGGTGGTCTAGTTGGTGGCCTTGCGTTCCGATCCTAAGGTCGTGAGTTCAAATCCGGTGATACCAATGAATTTTCCTGTGCGAAAAATTTATGTGCGCTATACCAGTACTCTCAAAAGGCGAAGGAAAACATCGTAAGGAAACCCGCGGCTTAGTCAGCTCCGTACGTATTGACCATGTATTTCCTGTGGACAAGGCCGACTGAGCTGAGAGGATGGAATAGGTGCGCAAGCCTACTCTATCTTAATACGTCCCGGGCACTACAGCGTCCCGTTAGTGAAGGTAAAAGTTGTCTCTGTGACAGAGGGGATGAGGAGTAATAGGTTAGCGTGGTATAGGCATGTTATGCGGAGGGAAGAAAGTCATGTTACTAGAAAGTGCTGAATATGAATGTGGATGGATGTAAGGCCTAAGAAAAGATGGATGGATTGTGTGAAAGAGGACATGCGTACGAAAGAAGTAAGTACTGAGATGACGAGTGATAGAGAAGATGGAAGAGGGAAACATGTTGTGCCGACCCCACCCAGTGGGATAACCGTTTTTTTTCATTCGAAACTAATACTAGAAATTAATAGTGCCGACAGTTAAGTACATATCGTCACTGGAAAGGCAAATTTACGTAAGCGCCAATCGAGAAAAAGCCGTTTAAAGTTCATTTTTTTTTCGTTTTTTTAATCATAACTTTCTAAGTACCTACCTAATTATCGAATTTTGACGTCAATGACGTCAACGTAAGATTTCATTCTTTTTTCATTTTCTATGTCCAGCAATTCATATTATTGTATTTGGACTGCTATTTTTGGATAATAACTCAATATGCCTATTTTGGCGCTTACGTAATTTTGCCTTTCCAGTGACGATATTATAATCCGGTTACAATGTGTCGAAACTCCAGCTCCAAATGTTTTCCTATTTTAGTAATGTTAAGTTATAAATGACCTGAGTCTTCATGCAATCCTGTTCGGATTCGTTAAGGAAAATTATCAGTTTTGCCTCCCACGTCCGATAACATCAAACGGGTGTGCCAAGTATTACCATATGTTTAACTAGCCATTGCCTTCGGTTTCGACTTCATCTGCATTGATTTTCGTGACAAAATGTAGCCTTTGTCCTTCCTTAATGTTTTGTATAACCGTATCATTTATAATATTTAGTAGAACGATCGCTTTATATGTCGTATCTAAAAAATTTAAAACCATTATTGGATTATTCATAAGCATAAGCATACTAGCTACCGCCGGCGGCTTCGCTCGCGTGGTACCCGGATAAAAAATAGTCTATATGTTAATCCAGCACATGTACTATGTATATTCCAAGTTTCATTCAAGTCCGAAGAACCTTTTTTGTGGCCAAAGTAAATAGGGTAAAAGTCATATCAAAAATCACATGTACGATGGTACGGAACTCTTCGTGTGCGAATTTGATTCGCACTTGACCGGTTTTTTAGCAAGGACTATATTTAGGTAGTTTCGAAATCCCTCATAGGTGCAAAGTACAGTAGGTACATACAACAAGCGATTTGTTATTATACCTATTCATAATAATGCTGTTAAACTCCGAATACTCAAACGCCACTCAGAGTTGAGAATGTCTCAACTCACGGTTCTTTGACAGTTTTTGATGAAAATCTGTCAAAAAATCGTCATTTGAGACGTGCTCAACTTTGAAATGCGTTTGAGTATTCGGGGGTTAGTTTTCCCTCAGATCAAATAAAAAAATCTAAGAGTTTTCCTAACAAATAATTTGATCAGCTTCGACCCACATCCTGTGTGACTTGTGTGTTGTTGATTGTTTTCTAAAATGTTCTCATCTTTGCAAAAAATATGCATTAAATATGTAATCAATGTTTATTGCTCTTTTAAAGCTTCGACAGTCACGATTTTGGAAATTAATTGCTAACATAGGTGAGCTGAGCAGGAACTTTATTATTTAATAATTCTTAAACAAGTTGTTCTATGTAAAGTCTTGTGTCTCTGGTTCAGAACCAGTGTGGTGAAAGGATTGAAATACCTACTCCTTTCGTGCAGAGATATTATGTTTTAAATAATACTTCCGAGAGTTGAAATATTCAGTGTGTATTTCTATTGTCGCTATAACAACAAATAATAAAAATAAAAGAAAAGTAAGTTCCTTCAAATAAAGTTTTTTTAATGTATGGTTCGACTCGCACTTGACCGGTTTTATTTGGCTCCATATTTTTTTTTTGTGTTATTGCGTCGCACTACCGCACACTCCCCCTCAGGCTTAAAACATTTTAACGTTCTCTTCAAACCCATTTGATTTGAAACCGAGGTTTTTAATCTTTTTTTAAGCGGTTCCAAGAGACAGCTAGATACCAAAATGTTGTTATCACCTACCCAGTAACATAACTAACTAACTAGGCCTTTTACCATATATGTATAGTAGATGATTTATACAACGTCAGGAGGCACCTTTTACCTTTACAAACGGGACGCTGTAGTGCTCGTGACGAATTAAAATGGAGTAGGCTTGCCCAGCACCTATTCCATCCTCTCAACTTAGTCGGCCTTGTCCCCAGGAAAGACATGGTCAATACGTGCGGAGCTGACTAAGCCGCGGGTTTCCTTCCTTTAATGTTTAAGAGTACTGGTTAGCGCACAGAAAAATCCATTGGTAAGATACACGACTGGATTTGAACCCACTATCTTATTATCCAGTCGTGTAATATCAATAGTAGGTTCATAAAAAGAGCCAACTTCAAACAGTCTTCTTTCAAAGTAAGCAACTTCAATGATGATAAAAAAAACAATAAATAAAATACTAAGTAATGTGTTGAAAACTATGTAGTTGTTATCGTAACGACTATTGAATAGCCTCCAAGGCCTGTGCGGTAAGAACATTGAAGCAACTCGTTTTTATCAGTCTGACCTAGAGATACTAAATGCAGGCCTTGGAAATAAAGATGGGTGACCGTGACTTATAAAATAATATAACCTAGGTATATACTTCAGCGAAACTGGAGATACAATTTATGTAAACAAACCGCGTATTTTTCGTTATTACGATGAAACATAGTGAAACATGGTGACAGGTGATCAGCCCATCGCCCATAATAGGTGGACCATTATTTTGGAGAGGATATTATCCCTTAGTCGACTTTTACAATATTCTTTTTGCAGCTTTTTCTTCACTTTCAGTCCAGCAGAGTATTATTACTATTTTATTTATGGCATTAATTTAAACAAACTTATCTAACCCTTCTTTACCCCTTTCTAAGCCCCGCAGCCGGTCACGGACAAGCTATCACAGGGATCTAAGGTCAAAGTTAAGCCTTACGAAATAATCCCACTGACTACTTCCAATTCGCTTCCAGCTGGTCACGAAGGTAAACAAAACGGTATCCATAATACACTATAGGTACCTTAGCTCCGTTACTGAGTCACCGCAATCTGTCCGTCTGTCTGTCAGCGAGCTGGATGTCAGTAAAAAAAGGACATACAAGACTTCCCGTTGTCCCCATGGGGATAGGGCAATGAATAGACATAGACATAGACATAGACATAACATTTATTTGCTAAGATAGCACACATAACACATAACATAGAATTTTAGGAAAATAAAATAAAAAATACATAGACAATAGAGAAAAAAAAGACATTTTAAACATTAAACACTTATCACTAAAATTATAATATTAAACAAATTATGATGTGTGCTACAGCAGCAAATTGGTTTCGACTCAGCATTGTGTCTGCTGTTTGAGCAGCAGACGCTGTTATTCTGTCGGAACCACTTCCTCTAGAAGAATACATGTTTTGGTTTGATAGGTCACGCCGATTTAAAAAGCTTAGTCTTAGAACTTCTTAATTCTTTATTGCACATATAAAATCACATAAAACACAGACATAAAGTGAAGACTTGTACAAAGGCGAGCTTAACCCTACAAAGAGTTCTCTTCCAGCAAACCTTTGAGGCTAGAGAGAAGTGGAATTTAGATAGCGGGTACATGTACAAAACAAGATAAGATCAATATTTAAGTATAAATAAAACCTTTTCATTTACATACCAATCAAAATAATATACTACATATACTAGAACAAAAAAAAACCACACTCTTACCTACAATTAAAAATATAAACTACATAAATATCTAATAGGTACTTAACTTCTGTCAACTTTTCACAGAAATATGATTTTCTTTTTTATGCCGGGTGACTTCCAGCAGGTAATGGGCGAACCGCCTTAGTGCTCGACAGTGCTGTGCTGTCAAACTGTCAAACCATCACTAATGTTGTGTTGGGCAACAATAATCGGTTATCGGTAATAACCGTGACGAAACCGGTTTGAAGGTCAATGCAGAGCTTTGTTCCAAATTATTATTATTGTTGTGAAATCAATTAAAATCAGCTTATAAGTAGTTATTGATCAACGATTGTACCTACTGTCTTTTAATTTGTAATTAGGCGAGCGATATTCAATGAGTGTTTGAACTTGGCTTGGCCCGCATAGGTACTAATTGACATAATATATACTACCTGCCTACGTAAAAAACTAGGTACTAATGGACGACAAATCGTTTGTTGCCATAGCGTTATTTGTCAAAAAGAGCTATACATTTTTTGACAAAAAACAATGTTAAGTGTACTGATCCTAGACTAGCCTATACATACATACAAAAAATTACGCCATTCCCATAGGGGTAGGCAGAGATCACGGATCTCCTTTTGCTACGATCCTCATATACTTCTTTCGCTTCAATCACTCTCATTACATTCCTCATTCTTGCTCGTCGGTTTATGGTACTCTTGACCTGGCCCTTTTCCAGAACGTTGATTTAGTCCAGGTACATGTGCCGAAGTCTATCAATATTCTGATATTCTGAGTACTCTATCAACCATCTGGTGTTCATAGTCCAAGGTTTGCTTAGTTTGGGGCTAGATGGCGCTGTGTGAAATGTCCACAAATATTTATTTATTTAGTGCGCCCCACAACCATTAGAAGAGTACGGTACCTACTTTCAAGTTTCATGTTTCTAGGACTTATTGTTTAGGCTATGCGTTGTTTGTCAGTCAATCAGTTAGTAACGTAAGCTTTTTGTAGATTTAGATAGCTAATCTAGGGTTGGTCACGTCAGAAAAGGTAATTGGAAAGCTGTTACAATAAAATACATTATCTATTGCTATAAACATTTGTGTAACAGGATATGCCATAACGAGATCTAATGTCACAACAGGTCCATATAAGACGTATGATGTCACCTGACTTTCCTCCGCCGACGCGGGAGAAATTTGCATCTGAGCATTTTGGTGTGAGGATTTGGTGGGTGAAGTGTGTTCCGTGAGAAAGTATTGAAGGTAAGTTGGTTATTTAATAATTTTTACGTTTTCTAAATAGGTTGTTTTGATCGTAGGAATAGGATTAAAATATGTCTTTGTAGAGTGGAGTGATTAAAAATTACAAGCAATTATCTATGTAAAGTTGCAGTTGGAAAATTGTCAGGCGATAGTTATGCTAAGTTAGAACTAATGCGTAACAATAAAACCTGCTTTGAAGTTTAATAAAAACCCATTCTCTATCAATTGTTTTTGCTTAATAAAATCGCAAGGATAATTTTGAATTGAATTTACGAGTACAATGAAACATTGAAGTATATCTTTCTACTTAGTAATGTTACTAGTTCTTTCGAACCACTGTGGTGAAAGGATTTAAAGTGCGTCTCAAAGGCTCATGAAGTTACAGACAAGAAACTGTCCTCGGCAATTTTTTTAGCAAATGATGAATATTATCTTATTGATAGGCTTTTTTAACAGATTTTTTAATTTAGTAGTTTTTTTATACTTTAAAATGATTCTTTTAGGTATCTTTATTAGAGTTTAGATTTCAGGGTGTATTCTAAAATGCTCCTAATAAAAGCTGTCTGCACACTCATGCTAGTGAGAGTTGCAACTTCGAATGAATCAGTGAAGGAGGCCACTCGGATAACCAGCTATGATCCTGGAGAGCTACTGGCGTAAGTCACCCTAATTCATTCATTCATAATATTACTAGCTGCCGCCCGCGGCTTCGCTCGCGCAGTATCCGGACAAAAAATAGCCTATATGTTAATCCAGTACATGTACTATGTATATTCCAAGTTTCATTCAAATCCGTTCAGCCGTTTAGGCGTGATTGAGGCATAAACATCCAAACATCCAAACTCACAAACTTTCGCATTTATAATATAAGTAAGATTACAATGCTTCTACAGGGACCATTGTTTTTGTTTTCTTTCGGGACATAATTTTGAACACAAATGGTAAAACGTAACCTAATAATATTATGGTGCGACTGTCCGTCTGTCAAAACTGATAATTTTTGCAACTTATTATTATTATTACCAGCCTTTAATGTCCCACTGTCGGGCAAAGGCTTCTCCCCACTATCTCCAGTCATCCCTCTCCTGTGCTATAAATTATCAAAAGTTTAAAAAGTCAAATGTTAACTTTTTTAGAAAAATCTTCAACCCAAACTCGACAATATCCTCCCGCCAGCGTGGATACGGACTGATATTCGAAGACCAGCTAACCCCTCAAACAGACTCTGACCATGGACAATACGGTCTCCTCCCTCAAGACGGCCAGAGACTGAAGTTTGAAGATGATCAAAACAGCAATCCGGTGAAGTTTCAAGATGATTACCAAAATGCAAATAGGCCCTTTGAAGGCCCGTTGGTCCAAAACCAGGTGACCTTCCAGGACAGTAATAATATAGACCAGGGTAACAAGAAGAAAAGACGAAGACGCAGAAGGAAGCCAAAAGCTGGTCTAAAGAATTACGGAGCAGGTTACCAGGGGGATCCAAATCTTCAGGCTGGTAGTCCAGGGTTTCCAGGGCCTAATCCTTATCCTGGAAATGCTGGGATCGGAGCTAATTATGTGAATCCTGAGTATCCACCCAGGCCCTTCAGTGAGTATTTATGAGATTTTATCATGACCAGATATTACATCTTTTTAAAAATTTAACGATAGGGCTAATATAATAATCTTAAACCCTTGAATAAGGAACAAAATTAATTTTTGCAATGGTCTTTGTTATCTAAAGTCACCACAGCTGCTTTGACCACCATCATGATCATCCTCCTGCCTTTATCCTACTCTATGTGGGGTCAGCACAGCATGATCCTTGGATCACGCTGTAAGAGTTTTTGCTAAGTTTTTTTATGACCGGCCGCCTGCCTGACGTCAACGCTCCTTGGGCATACTTGATTATCGTATCTCATCATGTTGGAGAGGATACTATCCCTTAGTCGACTTTTATGACATGCTCGGAGGGAGAAGCAGCTGGACGCATTCTATGTTTTTTCTTTGCTTCCTGTCCTGCTTTGACTAGCAATCAACTTTTTTCAGGACGCCGCCGCCCCACGCCCTCCCTAGCGTCCGACGCTCTCACGGCCGTCACTGGAGCCCTGACCTCCATCGCGCTATACGATGACTATCAGTGCGTCCCTCGACTGCTGTGTGAAGCGGCGGGAGGCGGCTCTTTGGGCTCCAATGGTGTCCTGGACTCTATCGCTGGCATACAACCTTTGCTGACGTGAGTTTTACCATTTCATATTCTACTAGCTGAAACCCGTCGTAGGAGTAGATATACCTACTAGCTCCCGTCCACTTTGATATCTGGATAAGTAGCCTATACGGCCTCGGTGGCGTTGCGGGCGATTGCTCGGTAGAGACGCAAAGGCGCGGGTTCAATTTCCGCTGCGGAAGAAATGTTTACATGTTCTGTAAATATTTGTTCCGGGTCTGGGTGTTGTGGTACCATGGTACTCGTAGTTTCTGATACTCACGACACAGGGAATCCTAGTGCATGTAGGTACATGTCAGGACTATGTATGTAGGTACATGTGATTATTTTTTTTGTGGACATTTCACACAGCGCCATCTATTATACGATTGTTGGGTGTTATTTATTATTATTATTATTATTTATATGTTACTTCAGCATCATACCATACTTGTAATGTACCTGAGTTTGAGGCATGAAGTAGCATAGCTTGATAAGTCCAAGCTAATTTTCATTGTAAAGATCTGATTAGAAACCGAGCTCAGATAATTAAGAGACTTTGCGACGCTATAAAACCCAATCAAAATGATATGACGTGCACGTGCTCATTCCTTTGTTATCTTATCACAACACGATGATTTGGTAGAATATGTACCTAGTAGATTTCACAGTTATTTGCTCTTTTGAATAAAAAAGAGATTTATTGTGTCTACTGAAAATCTTTGTTTTTTCTAAACATAAATGTAATATTATTGTAAAACATGAATGTCCGCCATTTAAAAACTTTATTTTAAGGGTTCCGTATCTGAAGGGTGCCAACAGAACCATTAAAAAGCCTCCGCTGTCCGTTAGTCCGTTAGTATATATAATACATACTTTAAACTGTCTATAACCCGATTTTCCAGCCTCCTCTCAGCTTACAACGGCATCAGTGGCTCCCCGCTCTTCGTCTTCGGGCGCGCCGTATTCCTCGGCATGACGTCACGAGGCAACACCGGGACTTGTCGCTATGCCTACCCTCAGTGCCCCACGGACCCTGAGCAGCTCATCTACTACCTCAACAACCACAATGGAGGGTTTTTCCGGTTCTTCAACGCTCCATCCAACCAGAACCTCGAGCAATTCTATAACTATTTAGGACAGAATGGGTTCGATCTTGGGCAAGATTTTGGACAAAATAGTCAGTATGGTGTTGAGCAGTACGGTCAGCAGGGTCAAGGAAATTATGGCCTTTATCAAAACCAACAAGGTCAAGGCTATGGCATTCAAAATAATCACATTGGTAATCAGAGACCAGGTTTTGGACAAAATTATGGATCTAATTACGATTATAATAAGTATGGGTCTAATGTTAGATTCAAGGACTCTGATGCTAAGATAGAGAAACGAATCCAAAATAAACCAGTTAAAAACAATGTGGATAATTTTGATGATTATGACAATTTTGAGGCAAATTTTCAATTTCCCGAAGATTCTCATTCAGAAAACGATAATACGGGACCTATAGAAGCTTATGATGATAATGAACAAGAAACTAGTTTACTGAAATTCCCTGAAGATACACAAAAATATGGTAACGATGGAGATTTTACGAGAAAGGGCAAAAGTATATTGTTTCCCGAAAATCAATACAACCAAAACGCTTACTCTAACAAGAACTATTTAAACATTGCAAATCAAAATAACGGAGCGCATACACAAAAACCATACATTCAACATTATAATAGAGTAACGACAAGTAGACCATACTATCAACATAATTATAATTATGAGCATAATTATGACGTAAATTATAATAATTATAAACGAACAACAGAAGCACCGTTCAACGAAAATGATTACTACTATGATCAAAAGCATAACTTTTATGTAAAGAAAGATCAAAACCAGGCTAACTATCATAATAATTATGATAAATATCAGAATCAAAATAATTATAATAAATATCAGAATCAAAATAATTATGAAAATGATCAAAACCAAGGAAATTATCATAATAATTATTATAATAAATATCAAAACCAAGTTAATTATAATAAGGATTCTAATAAAGTGAATTATAATTATTACGGTAACTCTAACAAAGATGATGGTACTCAAACAGTTTACATTGTAAGAGGCAATGGAGATCCAAATAGACCACAAATTGTGAAAGTAAGGCCTGGACAAACTGTAGGTTAACAGATAATTTTAGATTATGTCATGTGTATTTCATTTATGTATTTACCAGATTACAGGTGGTGGGAGAATGCTCAAGATGTATGGAAGTGTATGAAAGACCTTTGTCCAGTAGCAGGAATGTTTAAACTATGAACTTTACTGATGTAAAAACATGTATGTGAAATATCAGGTATACATAAAATTGTTATTATATGTTTAAAATTTATGCACTTTAGCTAATGTATAAAACGTATGTAAAAAGAAATCTGCTAACAACTTCATTTTTATGTAATTTTTTATCATAATTTTTATTTTAAATTACTTTACCAAAATTACAGTGTAGCAAGTTAATATGATAATAATGTAGTAGTCTAGGTACAATACCAAGTACACAGTAATTTTATATCTATAATTGTAAAATTCGCCCTTATATTTATTTTTGAGCACGGGATCGTTCACCTTTCATTAGTCGTGAGCCGTTTAACTCTAACGACACGATTCTGAAAGCTTGGTCAAGGAGTTATTCTAGGTCATTTAATAAACGAAGTTGATTTGCTGTTCTGAGATTCAATACTTCAGTTAAGTGTCCGGGTGCATTATTTATCTTATCTATTTAGATCAAAGTATATGTTATTCTTGTTCTTAAACAAATACTCAAGAGTTATCATCATTATCATTATCCACAGACCGACCCACTGGTGGGCTATCCATCACGTACAAGCTTATTCCTTGTTATTTGTTTTTTCTTGTCATACTTTCTGTCTTTTTCCTGTTTGTATACCTTTTACGATTTGAACTCATTGTACTTCCGTTTAAAAATAAAAAATATTCATTAATCTTAACATTCCACTTATAGTACTTATAAAATACTATTGGAACGCTTCGCGACTTTCTCTGGTTGAGTGTTTTTTTACAAACTTATCTTTCCGTTGCATCTTCTAGGAGTAGAATTTTAGGAATACCTTTCTTAGTGGACCACTATAAGAGGGGTATACTTTAAAAGTTTCATGCTTCACTTATGAATTACGTTAAGTTGATTGTCAATCAGTCGGTCAGTAGCGTAATAAATAATTTTATACATGGGGTGGGCAGAGCCACAAGACTTGCAGCCACACCTGATTCAAAGTCCCAAGAATTATATATTTAGAAAAAAATATTGATGACGGGAACATTACACTTTGTAAATATCTACTGACTTGCCTACACAAAATATATTGAGAATTGCGTTTTAATAAGCAAAACAATCCATGAATCATAAGCCCTTGTGGATCATGGATAGGTAATGATGAGTCAACAGTTCGTACAATATAAAGGCCCTTATCGGCGTGCTCTTGACATTATTCCATTTTAGGGAAATGCGAGAATTTTACTTGGCAGCGCCTTGAACTTATTTTATTTTAATTTTTCTTCCGCATCTAAAGGAGAATGTTCAGAATAATGTACACTGCGCCCGAATGTACCTAGGATTTTCACCTGGATTATGATTCAAATTTTATTTCTCCCAAACGATAACCTATTTCGAAAGAAGAAAAAATTCAGGGAGTAAAGTACAACATCACATAAGTAATAATTATTATATCGGTAGCGAAATATGCTAGGATTGTCAGCTCCCACATTCCTTAAAAGGTAAGATTATCCTAAAACGACTGTTAAGTTTACGATATTGATAACACTCAATATAGTTGCAGCTGAGCCAATAAGAATATTTGTATGGAAATTATAATTATGCAACGCTTTGAGTGTCTTTTAGCTCTTGAGTAAGTTTCCAATTCATTGAAGACTCGACATAAAATAAAATTATCAATAATTTAAAGACGTTTAAACTGATTATTATTTTACAACTTATAACAGTCGCAATGGTACATATAATAACTCCTTTCAAATTATAAAATACAAATTACTCATACACTTAAATATTGAAGTTTATCTTGTTTCATAATATTTTCGAAGTGAAAAAATTTTTTTAAGAACGTTTTGAAATTTTTATAATTGTCTCAGATACCAAATTTATAAAGGACATTTAACAAAGTTGACCCAACCTTACGTGCCATATGGAATCATTTACCAACGCAGGACACCCGTAAACGGCACGAGGTAAACTCATTCATCTTGATAACAATCTAATAGGAAACTTTTAAGTGGAACAAACAAGTGCGCACCCATAACAAACTAATCGTAATAGATGATCTAGAAATTGAAATAGAGCAAACATTTATTATGACTTTATCTGGACTAAGGATAACTAAATCTTATTAGGACGATAGTTACAAAATACTATAACAGGTACCTAGTTCAAGAAATGATTGGATTGAATACAAGAACGAAAAGTTTGCGCAGGATCCAAAAGTACCAAACTGAAGCTTCAGGCAACACGACTAGGAGCAAAAGCCCAGGAGCACAGGACGAAGATACACTACAAGATGACAATGCAAACTCACCGGATTATAACGATATTATCATTCTAGTGAAAGTCGAAGGACACAAAGTCAGTTCGCTACCGACTGTGGCGCCGAACGCACGCACGTCCCGCGAGTGAGTGATCTCCGATACTTGAATGGAACTCAACTGATTTAAGTATGTCAGTTTTTTGTTTTTAAATTACGTAAGTTATTACGGAAGTGTTGTGTTTTGAATTTGTGGAAATATTTCTGTAACGAATCCCTTTTGCGATGCTTGCAAGCTTAATTAGACGCAACACAAGTTTTGGAGACCTTAGTATTGTTGAGGATAGCACCTTTTCGTAAATTTGAATTTAAAGTTTATCGTTGTCGAATTTATCGAAGGTTAATGCAAAATTAGTGATGCTGATAGCAATGTGGATTTCTTAGAATTCATAATGTATTTTATATCGTGAAATACCTGCTACGGTACGACAAAGTTGGTAAGATGTTAGATCGCTAAGTTGTTTTATTTTTGGGGCCACAAAAGGAGTCTACCAATATCTTGATTTAAATCTTTTTATGAAAAAGCCTCTGATTATTACGAATTCTTTTTTCTAAAGTACCTGTTTATCTAGTTTATATAGTTTTATAACTTTTGCAGTCTCCTTGTAACTTCCCCAGTTTAACCCTGCTGACTATTGTACATTTTGTTCTGAATAAACACATTTTGATCTTTATCTTTTTTATCTTTGTATTTTCGTATTCTATTATGTGTCTACTGTGGTGGTATAATGAAACTGATATAACACTGTATTATACAGTAATTGAAATGTTATCATTATCCTCAATAGATGCATATCTCATATATTCGCCTTTATAAAAAATACCTACTATTCTCACTCATTTTGAATCTTATACTAAGTAATATATTATGTGTACATAATGTGTACGTAGAAAAGTTTTTTTAAGTAATAATAGATTTAACGCTTTGGTTTTAAACTGTTATGTTAGATACCTATATGGTAGATAAAAGAAATTGAAATTAAATTGAATTAACATTACGTGTGCGTTCATTAACATTAAATTAGTTTGGCTTTTTACAAATTACTTCGTCAAATCTTTGGCTGTTTAATTATGACACTTCTAAGATCGTGTAAACTGCCAGAGATCGAGACTGGTACCTTTTGAACAAATGATCGGTTCAAATCCAACGGTCAAGTAGCAACGGATATTTTTAATTGATGTAGCGTGCTTCATTGTAATTTGCGTCAGCTTTTAGTCACAATAGCTTTTAACTGCTGTACGGGGCCCCTGTAATCGCTTCTACTGTGGGTTATAGAGATAAACGATTAATTATTTACTTTATCTTATAAAGATTTATATTTATTTTTTAAATGTTGTAACAGAAGAGCCATTAAAAAGAACAATGTGTAATATTTTTTATATAAGAACCAAGAAATATAACAAAATACTCATCGTTAGGTATATTTTTACAAATCTTTGCACTATTAATTGTAGGTACTTACCTAATCAAGTTCGATAGTAAAATCTATTCCAAAGTGCATGTTAACTTGATTAAGTAATGAATCAGAAATCTAAAAATACTCAAAGCTATTTTTGTTAATTATTCCAAATAAAAAAAAGTTACCCAATGTTTTATATACATATTTGTAACTTGTAAAGTCTTGTAAATTTGGTACCCAATCCTTACAAAAATGCCCACTGCCTTTTTTAATTTTCCCAACATTAAGTTTTCCACCTACGACATTTTTTATTCCAAATTCAAACGAAATCGAGATCGATACAATGAATGAGTATTGAATGTGCTTTCTCGAGCTATCAATGACCAACTGTCAAATTAGAATGGTTTTAACCCATTGGCCCTAATGCTGCATCCTACAATCCAAGCCTCATGCATTATAGATCAAGCTGACCTTCAAGCGGATCGTAAGGGCATACAGCGACTGAAGCGGTGACTTGACGCCTTGACATGTTCTTTGCGGTGTAAGACTAAATTTATGTGACTTGATGCATTTAGAACTTATGCCCGGTTCCAATACTACGGATCGTTCATTACAATAGCAACGTTGTTTTGACGAAAAACCTTTTTAGGGTTTATTACTAAGCTTCCGCTGTCCGTCCGTTCGTCCGTCCGTCTGTCAGCGGGCTGTTTCTCATGAAAGAGTTGAAATTTTCACAGTATGTATTTTTATTGGCGCCATGACAACAAATA
This sequence comes from Scotopteryx bipunctaria, assembly GCA_949320045.1. Classification (NCBI taxonomy): domain Eukaryota; kingdom Metazoa; phylum Arthropoda; class Insecta; order Lepidoptera; family Geometridae; genus Scotopteryx; species Scotopteryx bipunctaria. The sequence continues at coordinate 616,465 of OX439459.1, read as the reverse complement.
ATAAAAATATGTAATAGTTTATAGTTTTTTTAATAGTGAATGATAAGATAAGAAATGAAATCAGTTTATTTGCCAAAACTATTATTTTGCTTCACGAAACCATGCAAATGTTTTGAGTAGGTAGGTACATAACTTTATGTCATTTTTGACTAAATTAATAAAATGTTTTTAAGATCTTTCGTAAATACCTACACTTATACTTTTCTTTATGAAACTACTTCTCTGTAATCATTTTATCTACTATTTTGTGGTTTTCCGTATTTTTATATTATGTCGCTATATCAAATAATCCTTGCCATAAAATAAACGTTTCCTTTACATTCTTGAAATTCTTGCTTTCGATCTATCGTAATTTCAAACTGGTTTTCATAACCCTGCAATATTATATTTTGGTCACCACAATAAAAACTAAAATTGAATCCACGGTTCATTGCACAGCGTCCCTAGCTACCTGCAACCCGGCAGACTTGGAAACACATCAGCATCTTTCATTCCTCACGTCTCCGAGCCGCATCTCAACTTGTCAGCACAATCAGGCTCTGCAACCATTTTCTTCAGATATTAGTCGATTATAGAATTTTCTGCTTTTGGAAATTGACCCTCTTTTAGAAATTAACGGTTTTTATCTGCAGTACTAGGTTTAGTACCTATCTTCAGTAGGTATATTTGTATAATGTACCAACTTGGGACCTTGCAAATATTTTCTCTGACCTCTTTGGCTTGGCAATTTTGGATAAATCTCAAAATATTCATGTTTTTTTTCTGATTGCTCGTTGTAGCAAAACCAGTTATAATTTCAGAGGTTTTTAAATGTTTAGTTTAGAAAACTCACAAATCGACATTCAAATAAAGTTTTAAAGCGTTTTCTTTGTAAATAGAGTCGCAGTCCTGAAAACACAATCTATTTGCAAAAGTGAGAACTATGCGAGCTATTCTCTTAATGGTTGTGTGTTTATATTTGTAAATTAATGTTTCGTTGTCCCTACAACACTAATGCCCGCCATTTTGGATGATGTTTTAGTTTTCGTGCTCTACTTTTATTCGTTTAACATTATTATAGTGTTACGTCAAACTTCAATGAAATGTAACATTGCCCTGATTTAGAAGTAATTTTAAATACTTATTGTAAAAAAAAACAGATAATTATCATTGAGGAACCAAAATGTAACTTTCCCCTGATTATTTTTGGTCTTTATTAATTAATTATGACACCAATGCCCACTCACCATCTTTGTTTTGTTAGATAACTATTATGTTGGTAGGTACTATAGGTTCCTACAGTCTGAAAATAAAAACCGAATTTAGAACCTCCCTTGGAAGAATAAATACATGTTCCGAGGAACCTTCTTTTTTTGTAGCCTGTTAAAAAAGAAAAACTTAAATGAAATTGACAGTTGACATTTGTTTGTTTTCGATATTCGAACACGGAAATTGTTAAAATTCCATCTCATCCAGATACTCCGGAAGCTACCAGCGGAAGATGTGACGTTTCGCGACCAAAAATGGCCTATAAATAGCCGAAGTGGGCCGAAGCCGCCCGATCCCGTCCGAAGTGCCCGCTTCCTCGTTCGTTAGAACTTCAAAGCAGTTTTAATTTTCACCATAATTATGGCCAGTAAAAAGATTTTATAAGTTTTTTTTGAGCTGTTGCATAATTTTTGGCGCCGTTTTTCATGTTTGCGGCGTGATTGATTGGTTTAACGATGTGGTTATAACGTGGTTACGGATGGAACGTGTTTGTGTGTATTTTCAGTTTTGCATTTGGTGTAAAGTTTTCCATGTTCATTACCCCACTTATACACATATTTTTACTTATTTAGCGTTTTATTTATATCAATATAAAAATAAAGTATACATCTATCAAAACAAACCGGATTTTTTTTTAAAGTGGTATGGAAGAATTCAAAGTAAATCATCATCATCTGTTTTTGCCCACAAAATAAATAAAATGTGTTTATCACTTTTAAGCCTTAGTTTTGGAGACTCCTTCGAAGACAAGTGTTCAGTGAATGACAGTGGCATTTCCGGCAGACCTAAGGCCATGGCAATTGAATTCAGGAATTCGATTACACTTGTAATTGTTTTGTAAATTGTTCTGAGACGGTGACTAATGATGAGAATTTTACAAAACACCTTGTAGGTATCTATTTTGTAGTTTTGTATTGTATCCGATTATTTCTCTAGGTTTTGTAATATAGCTGCCAATGAAAAAGTTTACCTAAAGATCTACTAATAACTAAACTTGACCCAAATTAGACAATAATTTTATACATTTTTTAATTAGTAATAATACCTACAATCTCTATCATTTTATTCAATTAGGAACATTATAATCTACAACAAATTAATAAAAAAAGAAATAAAGTCAGTGACTTTCAAACGCGAAACTAATGTTGAGCGTTATTGGTTTAGTTATCGTTTTATTTCTTACAGCTTCGATTCAGTTTCATATTATTTATTTTTATTTTCCTATGGAATGTCTTTTAAAAAATGCAGTGTCCATTGACTCATCCCAAAACCCACTTCACCTAATTTCGCGCTATAACTGTTTCTATTTTCGAATTTCGAACTGTCACACGTTTCCTGGATCCAACATGGCGACACTTACTGTCATGCAACTGTCAGCCGATTCTAATCTCTAGCCCGTTGCAATAGAACTCGATCTAGATCGAAAGGTTTCAAACTGCAACTTTGATTATTAATAATTCGTTTCCTTATTCCAAGGGATTAAGGCTTAGATTACGGCCGTATTTATTAGTGAGCAGTTATGGACTGTCAGTGATTTTGTACGTGATATGAATAAATGATTTGATTTGAATGCGTCGATGGATATAGTACAATAGGAAGGTACCTACCTGAAACCGGCGGGCGCGACAGCCAAGTGACATAATTTGGGGCTAGTGACACAATCAAGGCTTGATATGTCAGGGTGACGTTGACGGACGTGTTCAAAGAATTTAGAACATGTTCTAGGTACTTTTATAACTTTGAATGAGCTATTGAAGAAGTTTCAATTATTTTTAATGAAATTGAAATGAAATAGGAGCTGAGATTGTTTATTTTTAATGTGGTATCTACAGTATGGAGCATGGGCTTGTCATGCTGAGGGATAAATGTCGTGTGATGAGAAGAATGTTAGATATGAAAGTGGATGGATACAAGGGTAGAGGTAGAAGAAGAGATGGATGGATTTCGTGAATAAGATAAGAAAGGAGTGAATAGTGAAATGTCGGCTGATAGAAAGGAATGGAAGAAGAAAACATGTGCTGACCCTACTTAAGTGGGATAAGGGCAGGGAGGTGATGATGTGGTACCTACAGTAAGTAGTATCAATTATACTACTTGTATAATATTGGTTAGTGAGAGAAAGTAAAAATAAATTATTATTAGCGAGTAGTTATAATATGACTTGGTACATATTTGATACATATTGGATACATACCTTCTTTGATTTATATTTTTAATATTTTGGCACTTAATAAGATGTGTGCAATTTTCCTTCTTTGTAAAAATCAGACTATTCTCTTTAAGTCATTAATAACTTGTCTTACTCTCCATAAACTAAAATAAATGAAATCTTATCTCGTCCTAAAACTGCAATCCCTTATTGAGATAAACTGAAATGCCAAACAATAATAGTCTTTATAGTTCTCACCATAAGGTGCATGGCTTGTCTGTCTGTTTGTCTGTTCGTATAAGGAGAGCGGCCGTGACTGAGTAGCAAGCAAGGTCGCCATCATAACGCCATTCGGTTCTCAGAATATTCCATGACTTTTAAGTTACACCTACCTAGGGCCTTACTTTTTAGGGTTCCGTGCCCTAAGGGTACTAACGGGACCCTATTAGTAAGCCTCCGTTATCCGTCCGTCTGTCAGGGGGCTGTATCTCATGAACCGTAATAGGTAGAGAGCTGAAATTTTTCAGAGGGTTTATTTATATTGCCACTATAACAACAAAATCAAAAGGGATACAAGAATCATTTTTTAACGTACGATGATACGGAACTTTTCGTGTTCGAATTCAACTCGCACTTGACCGATTTTTTTAATGGTTTAAGTTTTTGAGTTGTCACTGGATTTCTTCATTCTTTATACCATCATCATCGAAAGGGCATTGTCGCTTTAAGTCTGCTTTAGGGCCTTGTTGCTATTGCCGCTATAACGACACATAATAGAAATTAAATAAAATAAAAAGTTAAATAGGACCCAATACAAGAACATTTATTATGTACATGTACGATGGTGCGGAATCCTTCGTGTACGAATTCGACTCGCACTTGACCGGTTTTTTAATTAGTATCAAAAAGAAAACAGGTCAGTTTTGAATAATTTTTTAGAGATAAGACTAATTAAATCAAAGTTTGAAGAAAAGCACTCGGTCATAAAAGTGGGATAAGGGATACCCCACATAGAGTCGGACAAGGGCAGGTAGATGATAATGTTGAGTATAATTTATTTATTTTATTTTTATTTAACAGGAAAACAAACAGCCATTAACAGTTACGTTACGTAAAAGCAATTTATAAGGGGTATTCGTGACAGTTTCCTGACAATACTTTTGACAAGTCGCTACTACACAACAGAAAGACGATGCGTTATTTATTGCGTTTTTTGACAGAAAACGTTAGTCTCAAATTGTCAAAAACTTAATACCTTACGCAACCTGTTAATAAATTATAAAAAATATCTTACTTCTTACTTATATTATAAATGCGAAAGTTTGTGTGTTTGGATGTTTGTGCCTCAATCACGCCTAAACGGCTGAACGGATTTGAATTAAATTTGGAATATTATACATAGTACATACATGTACTGGAGCGAAGCCGCGGACGACAGCTAGTAAATCTTATATTATAAGAATCTTTGTCCTGACTGACTGACTGACTGACTGACTGACAGACAACGCACAGCCTAAACCGCTGGACGTAGAGACTTGAAATTTTCAGTGTAGGTAAACCTTGGTACGTAGGGGTGTACTAAGAAGGGATTTTTCAAAATTCAACCTCTAAAGGGGTGAAAAGGGATGAAAACCTGGAATCAATTTTTGGTCTAAAACTGCACATAACCTATATCAAATTAAAGAGCCGATTTTTCTCATTTAGTTGATGTCATAATTACCTACCTGTAAATTCTTTATTTTTGGCATGTTTTTCATGAAAAATAGAATACTTTTATTTTGACATATTATGACAGCGATGAGACCAGAGATTATGAGATGATACAAAACATATGGAAAAGGAACTGTCAATGTCAAATTACCTGTGAAAGGAAGCATAAATTATTACTGGTCTAATAAGTTTCTAATCTTGATTATTCATGGAGTTCTGACGTAATTCTACGTCTGAAAACTAGATGTCGCTGCTAATTCTGATCAAATTTTGACGCGCTATCGTTGCGTTTTGTAAAGTTTACCTTAACCATGGGCGCTGGCAAGGGGGTGCCAGAGGGTGCGCTTGCACCCCTTGGGAATCTCGGGATCAACAGGAATTATTGAAACTGTATTGCGCTTTCTCTGTTAAGTTCATCCATCCCATTTATGCTGGTGCCATCTGGTGTAGAGTAGCGGTACTTTAAAGGGTGCGTTCAGAGAAGTAATGGAAATCGATTAATATCGATCCCGGTACTCCTGGCCCACCAATTGAGAATTTTTAAATTTCGATCGTCGTGAACAAATAGGTGTGAGCCGTGACGACTGGGTACCTATATAATAAATTCATAATGAATAGTCAGAAATTTGTAAATGTCTCAAACATTCAGACTAAAATTTCATCTTTTGATTAACAATCATATACGGCAAAGATTGTAAGAAAACTAAAATCTGCACCACCTGGAAATTATTCTGCCGGCGCCCATGACCTTAACTCTCAAAATTTTTACTAAATTCACCGAAATTTCTTAATTTTTAGATTTAGGTATGTTTGTTACTCTTTCACGCAAAAACTACGGAATATACTTACATACCATTATTCATATTCGTTCGCTAAAGTTAGCCATTGCTTAAAGTTAGCCCTGTCACTGTTTGTCATTATGAAATGGTAAGAGATGGCAATACTTTAGTCATCGTTTAGCGTACACTATATTATAATGAATAATGAGGATAGTAGGTACTACGTGTGCTGGAATGGGACATAGGGTACTTTTTATCTGGGTACCGCGTGAGCGAAGCCGCGGGCGGCTGCTAGTTACATAATAATCCCATATCTAAAAGACTTAGCTAAAAGAATGGAACACTAAAACTGCTCCGAGTTAGGACCTTAATTGTTCCATTTGTTGTGGATATTTGGGCTGGTGGCGTGTTCTGCATATTTTAGTATGTTTAATGGTTTAGTCACGACACGCAACAGAGTTTTATTATTAAGGTAATAACGCCTGCGCCCTGACACGGAAGGTTAAAGGGCGAACCTAGAAAAAGAAATTCTATCTAATTCATTTCGAATTCTTTTGATGTATGTTTATTATTCGTTTTTTTTCTATTAATGTCGATTTCTGTTTTACTTTTATTACAAAAGTATGTTTTTAAAAAAGTAAGCATATAAATATTCTATCAGCCATTTGGTTCCCATAGTACAAGCTTTGCTTAGGTTGGGGCTAGATGGCGCTGTGTGAAATACATCTTCCTGCCCTTATCCCACTCTATGTGGGGTCGGCATCGATCCTTGGATCATGCTGTAAGAGTTTTGGCTAAGGTGTTTTATGACCGGCCGCCTGCCTGACGTAAACCCTCCTTGGGAATACTTGCTTATTGTATCTCATCATGTTGGAGGATACTATCCCTTAGTCGACTTTTACTTTTTTTATGGCGCTGTGTGAAATGTTCACAAATGTTTATTATTATTTATTTATTTATTTATATGTATAGGTACCTAGTAGGTACCCAGCACTAGTTGCCATGAGACTGCGGATGATGACGATGATGGAACTCTTCTAGTTTTCGTAACTTAATGAATACTGAACCAGTTAAACTAGGAAATGCCAAGAATATGACAAACTGCGTTATCACTGGTCGGTGACATGAAAAGACTGGCTTTCCCTAAAATATTTGTTTCTCAAAAAGTGAAAACTCTTGAACTGGTTTTAGTTAATTTGAATGTTAATTTTGGCTTATTTATTGCAGCAGTTAAAGTTAACAAGATTTTTCCAAACGTCATTATTAGTGTTTGATGAAGTGCCCGTCTGATTGGAAGAGTTAATTAATGATGTAACTGAATTACTTCATTAAGTTTATTTAAATAAATAATTGGTTAACTTTATGCCCTAAATTAAGTTATCAGATTATGTATTTATATTAAAATAAAATGAAATATGCATTGTGAATTAGTAGGTAAACTAAACTAAAATAAAACTTATACCTAATACCCATTATTAGGTATATAAATAGGTATATAAATAGCCATATAAATACTCTCACATTGTTGGGTAGCGGCCTCTCTTTATAAAACCTTTTACGAGTTTTATTCACGGATTGCCATATAATTTGAACCCATAGCTATTAATAATGTTTTTAATCTTAAATATCTTATGAAACCCTATAAAATTAGAATAGAAAGTAAGACTTTGTCTTGGCAATTTTTTCAATTTGCAAACAATATATAAAAAAGTTTTTAAAACCTCAATATAGGCCGTCAGGCAGGCGGCCGGTCATAAAACACCGTAGCCAAAACTCTTACAGCATGATCCATGGAACATGTTGTGCCGACCCCACATAGAGTGGGATGAGGGCAGGAAAATGATGATGAAAATAGGTACTCTGAAATAAACAATTATGTACAGATTATCGAAATGATTCTCACGAGTTCCAATTTATTTAGCTTTTCAAGTAAACTTCAAGGTATCTTTCATCACGCACTTTGCACCTTCCATAAACATTTCCAAACCAATGTTGTAACTTAGGTACCTACTAACTGTTTGAGAGGCTTTGACGTGTCTATAGTCTGAGGGTCAAAACAGAGTACCTATATACAGGCTCAGACCAAATAAAAAGAGAAGACGCCGCGCCGCGAACAACGAAAGTGAAGCCACACAAAACCGTGCTCCTGCAAGTAAACATACACGCTCACGCACACACCTACACTAAAACCATGCTCATCGCTCTTAGTTCGTCACGAGTCTTAAAAATAGAATTATGCCTTCCTGTGTAGTGAAAACTTGTAAAAACAGCAGCAAATCACATAAAAAGTCTCACGGAATCACTTTTCACTTGTAAGTACTTCAAATAGCATCGTTTCTTAATTATTATACTATGAATTTAGGTTACTTGGAACACACAACCTTAAAACCTTCGACACACATAGATAAAAAGGTGGCTTCACTTTTGTTGTTCGCGGTGCGGGGTCTTTTCTTTTTATTTGGTCTGAGTATACAGGATACTTTTCGTCTAACGAAATCGTTAAACGATACTACAAAACTGAGATTGACATACGATCACAACACCACGTGTCAGGGAGTGACATCATGCGATTCAACCGTGAATAATCGCTTATGTCAGTCCTTTTTTATGTAACGTTTAGCGACTTTGGTAAGGTTTTGAAGCAAGCGTCAGAAGCTCCGCATTAGTGACGCCGAGACAGATACTACGCTGTGAATCGTCATTTGAACGCAGTGTCAATGATGTGTTGAATGACGTTGAATTTGCTCGGTCATCACGTCACTATTAGGTACCTCTAGTCTCAAAGCGGCTTGGCTAGAGGCTTGTTGTCCCAAGGCCACGCGTGGGCTAACGGGTAACTTGAATATTTGAATGGATACTTGTATTTTGTAAGTTATTTTGATAAAGGTTGCTACTTCACTGAGAACTGACTAGGTTCTGCTATTACTGCAATGTTTTCATTCAACTTAGCTTTAACTACGAAATATTGCATAAAAGCAGTACAGTAGTACCACGAATATTGTGCGCTTCGGCAATTTTCGTCTAGCTTATAAAATACGAACTAACGCGATGATCACAATGTAAATACTAGCTGTCGCCCGCGGCTTCGCTCGCGTGGTACCCGGATAAAAAATAGCCTTTATGTTAATCCAGTACATGTACTATGTATATTTCAAGTTTCATTCAAATCCGTTCAGCTGTTTAGGTGTGATTGAGGCACAAAGATCCAAACATCTAAATATCCTCACAAACTTATAAATCTATTGTCAGGGTGTTTGTATTATTGTGTCAAGTGTACAAAATGAGCCTCTTTGGTGCGAACTTTAATCCTTTCAGACTGGTTCAAAAGAATTAGTAGTAGTAGCGTGCTTCAATCACGGCGTCGGCGTAATGGTTGAATATGAATTACCTAAACTCTGAAGTTACTAATAAATAAATAAATATTTGTGGACATTTCACACAGCGCCATTTAGCCCCAAACTGAGCAAAGCTTGTACTGCGGGAACCAGATGGCTGATAGAATACTTATATACTTTTTTGTATATACATACTTAAGATACATAATACTACAACACCCAGACCCGGAAGATAATTTATATTTGCAGAACATAGGTACAAACATTTCTCCCGTAGCGGGGATCGAACCCGCGCCACTTGCGTCTCAGCCGAGCACCCGCCCGCCTCGCCACCGAGGTCGTCAAAATGTGATGGCTTCTCATTTTGAATAATACAACACATATAAGTTCCAAAGAGATTCTAGTTCAATTTCAATTTCAATTTATTTATTTCAGTACATAACCTTATATTTTAACGTAGTTTCAGTGTTTAAGATCCTCTTTTAAGTATATATAATACTTGTGTCAGAGGATGTTGCTCTAACATATCTGTTTAAATGGTAAAATTTTAAGGCTTATCATAAAGATTTTCATTCAAAGTTCCCCATTTAAAACCATGATGATAACACGTAATGATTAAACAGAGCTTTTTATCACTTATCTCAGTAGAAATAGTCGTTTGTGCGCCGCGCCGCCAGCTGATAAAGACGTCTGGCACTTAGAGGTTTATCTCAAGTCTTGTATGGGATGGAAATATTAATTTAAATAATGGAGAAATTAAAGTATCGCACCGTCTCACTAAGTGCTATTGCTTGCTTAGGCGTTCTTGATTGATCGTTAAAGTTAAGCAACGATATGCGCGGTCACAAATTGGGATGGGTGACTGCAAGTGGCATTACGAGTTGAGCGCTTCCGTGCTTCGGAGGACACGTTAAACAGTCGGTCCCGGCTTTTAAGTCGTTAAATATTGGAACCGGGAAAAATGCATGTTTCTTTTGTGTAATTTGCTGCCTGCCTTTCCAGCAGTGGGAAAAAACAGGATAATGATGATGATATTTTGTTGCAGGTTACAAAACGCTACAAATCAGAGTGCAGTTTACAGGAGAACGACGTTGAGAGATGTGACAGGTGTCGCGAATCCCAACAAACAGTACTGTTGTAGTGAAAGTGAAGTGAGTGGCGGACCTGCTAGATAATTGGTAAGGTTTTTTATTGTCATTTTTATATTCGTAGAAACCTTTTCAGTCTTAATTATTTTGACTTGGTTTTTTCCCGGACTTTACCCAGACGCTGGGAGTAAAAAACAGAATGCGTCCAGCTGCTTCTCTACCCGAGAATGTTTTAAAAGTTGACTATAATTGGATAGTATCCTCTTCAATAGCCCTTGATGGACCATCTTATGGGCGATGGGCTGATCACCTGTCACCATGGTTCACCATATCCATCTTGTGACTTTGAATCAGTAGTGGCTGCAAGTTTTTTTATGATTACGTACTTGTGGCTCAGCCCACCCTATAATGAAAATTTCGTCTGAGAACGAGTGCTTGATATTTTAAAGTTGACTGAATAGTGTTTTAAAGTCAAAGTCAAAAATTTTTATTCCATAAAATCACGGGGATCACTTGGACACGTCTTAAATCTAAGTTGCATTGACCAAGCGTGGAAGCTCATATCAAACTTTCCAATTTCCTTTGTCGTATTTCTCAAACAATAAGATGTCATCAAATTGTATGTGTGTCAATGGTGACCATAAAGTCATGGTGACCCCAAGACACAATTCCATCGACATGTTATACATAAATGTAAGATATGGATGCTGTGGGCGCCAGCGTCGCATTTTTATGTAAATATTTAGTAGAAAGGGAAAAGAAAGAGATATGTATCATAATTATGTGACCTTTGTTTGAATAGCTCGTTTTTGACCCGACGTGGGTGCAGGGTGCCGCAGAAGAACAACAGAAAAATAGAGGTACATTCCTACGTTCTATTCAAATTAGCTATCTCGTTGACAAAGTTTAATTAACATACACAAAAATCAACTAACGTTTACGGATCAGTTGCCATTCAGCGTGGCAATGCGGCCAGCGTCTTGGGCACGCTTCCACCGTCTGATGAGCTGGATCAGGTGAGCTATCTATAGACCGTTTGCAACGGCCTTTAGATAGCCCGAGTGTTTCTTTTGTATTTTGTAAATTATATTTGTATTAGTTGCAAGTTTCTTTCTGTTAATAAAAAGTAAAAAAAACTAACGTTAATATCGCAAGTTAAAAAACAGGTTTTTCTCCAAATTAATGCGACAATGTCGTTCTATTTAAATTAACTATATTTTTGTTAATAGGTAAACCATGTTTTAAGATTTATTTTTACACAAAAACACTATGCACGCCATAAACAAATAATAACTTAGTAACGTTGATGTTACAAGTTGAAAAAAATAATGTTTCCTTCCAAACAGATTCCCATAATATAACATTTGAGACAGCGCCATCTAGCCCCAAGCTAAGCAAAGCTTGTACTACGGGCACCAGATGGCTGATAGAATACTTACCTATCTGTTTTTTTTGTAAATACATACATAAAATACATAATACCCGGAAGAAGTGTTTGCAGAATATACAAAACTTTCTCCCGTAGCAGGAATTGGACCCGCGCCTGATGCGTCTGAGCCGAGCTCTCGCCCGCCACGCCACCGAGGTCGCCAGCCTTAGTAGGCTTATTGTAGGAATTAGTACGGGCGGAATATGAACCAGAAGAGAAGTGGCCGGAAAAGTAGGTAGGTACAGGAAAAGTAGCCTTGGAACTATTTGCTTTTTTTTGTGAAATCAGTTTTGGCATAGTATTTTTTTGGTCAAGCGTGAGTTCGCCATAAAAATGAGCATCATCATCATCATCATCTTAAGCCACGACGGAGGCCTTTAGGCGGCCTAAAAACTCCGTCACTAGAGTTGGACACTAGCTCATACGAACATACATACAATAATACAATATAAGTATCTAAGTATTTTTGCGTTCTAACATTTTAACTTCAACATCGGTCGGTAAACATTTAAAAAGTCATAAAACAAATTGTCAGTGCTTCCTTGCAATTGAAACAACATATCAATTCGACTCTGAGCACTGTCAACCACTTTTTCAATCAATTAGCTTTGTGGCTAGAAATTACACAATTCGCTGACGGCTTGCTTGATCAATATCTAGTTTTAAGTTATGAGTTAGGCGGGTTTACTACCTAGATACTCAATTAGTCGAACTCTAGATGCTTTTAAGTTCGTATGAGCCAGTGGCTAACTCTTGTGACGGAGGTTTTAGGCCGCCTAAAGGCCTCCGTCATGGCTCGACTTAAAAGCCGGGACCGACAATTTAATATGCAAGCACGGAAGCGCTCAGCTCGTAATGTATTATGTATGTTATATGACTGAATATGCTAGACTCCATTGACTATTTGACATTATATAACAAAAATGTAAAATTATGATCATATTCAACATAAATAAATGATCTTATCTTATCTAAAAAGTACATGTATAATGGTACGGAACCCTTCGTGAGCGAATTCTACTCGCACTTGATCGGTTTTATTTATTGGGTTTCAGTTTGGCCGTCCCGGGCACTATAGCGTCCCGGTTTAGTGTCGGCAAAAAATTGCCTCCTGACGCTGTATAATCTGGTATAAGGAGACAAAAGCACCAAATTGACACACAATTTTTTTTTCAATTTATTTGAGGGTTTTGTCGCTTTGCGGCCACATCACCCATATAAAAACAAAATTAAATAAAAATAAACTAAGAACAATTCTCTCAGTAAATGAAATAAGTTCAACACTTGTACCACACTAACAAATTAAAAGCCAAATAATTGGACTTGCTCGACCGGTCATCGACATTGACTCCTGATGATGGAGTGTCTTCGGCGTGACACCTGACTGGTCGGACCTTGAAACTCAAATCTAGATCTTGCGTTGGTCGAAATTAAAAAGCTGACTCCACCGGTTTTGATGCAGTTCTCGGATACTGCTACGGCACATGAAACAAAATAAGAAGCTGCGTCATTACGGTTCCAAAATTCTACTAACGCAAGATGGAACGTTCATTAGACGACGGACCGTTCATTATACGACGGATAGTTCTTTAGACGACGGATAGTTCATTAGACGACGGACCGTTCTTTATACCACGGACCGTTCATTAGACGACGGACCGTTCATTATAAGACGGACCGTTCATTAGACGACGGACCGTTCATTAGACGACGGACCGTTCATTAGAGGACGGACCGTCCATAGATACGATATTATCTTTCAAAAAGTTAAAAAATAACGTTATTGGAACCGCATATAAAATAATAAATAAAGGCTCTTATCAGATCCTGAAACTAAGGCCGCCTAGAAGCCTCCGTTATGGTTTAACGACTTAAACGACAGACAATTTAATGTGCCCTCCGAAGCACTAAAGCTCTCAGCTCGTAACGCCACTTGCGGTCACCCATCCAAATTGTTGAAGTTGCTTAACTTCAACAATCAATCAAGAGCGTCTAAGCAAGCTACGCCACGAGCGCTTCGGGGAATGTAGCCAGTGTAAACGCGGGAATGTAGCCAGTGTAAACGCAGGAATGTAGCCAGTGTAAACGCAGGAATGTAGCCAGTGTAAACGCAGGAATGTAGCCAGTGTAAACGCAGGAATGTAGCCAGTGTAAACGCAGGAATGTAGCCAGTGTAAACGCAGGAATGTAGCCAGTGTAAACGCAGGAATGTAGCCAGTGTAAACGCAGGAATGTAGCCAGTGTAAACGCAGGAATGTAGCCAGTGTAAACGCAGGAATGTAGCCAGTGTAAACGCAGGAATGTAGCCAGTGTAAACGCAGGAATGTAGCCAGTGTAAACGCAGGAATGTAGCCAGTGTAAACGCAGGAATGTAGCCAGTGTAAACGCAGGAATGTAGCCAGTGTAAACGCAGGAATGTAGCCAGTGTAAACGCAGGAATGTAGCCAGTGTAAACGCAGGAATGTAGCCAGTGTAAACGCAGGAATGTAGCCAGTGTAAACGCAGGAATGTAGCCAGTGTAAACGCAGGAATGTAGCCAGTGTAAACGCAGGAATGTAGCCAGTGTAAACGCAGGAATGTAGCCAGTGTAAACGCAGGAATGTAGCCAGTGTAAACGCAGGAATGTAGCCAGTGTAAACGCAGGAATGTAGCCAGTGTAAACGCAGGAATGTAGCCAGTGTAAACGCAGGAATGTAGCCAGTGTAAACGCAGGAATGTAGCCAGTGTAAACGCAGGAATGTAGCCAGTGTAAACGCAGGAATGTAGCCAGGGCTCTTGAACCTAGCCGAATTAGCATGGTTTGTTTCTATTTTTATTAATTTGTTGTAAATCTTACATAAATTATAAATGCGAAAGTTTGTGAGGATGTTTGGTTGTTTGAATGTTTAGATGTTTGTGCCTCTATCACGCTCAAACGGTTGAACGGATTTGAATGAAACTTAGAATATACATAGTAACATGTATATACTTGATTGACATATAGGCTATTTTTATCCGGATACCACGAGAGCGAAGCCGCGGGCGGAAGCTAGTAATCTATGTTTATCTAAATATAATTTAATTTACTTTCATAATCTAGACTTACTACTAGCGCCCGCGGCACTGGCGCATTGGGGCTGACCCTGCAGCCAAAGGTCATGGGTTCGAGGTGTTCAGGTGCACACCAATTATTGAACACTCACCAGTCGAGCGTAGGCCTAGCTGTGTGTGTGTTTTTTTAATATATATTTGTGGACATTTCACACAGCGCCATTTAGCCTCAAACTAAGCAAAGCTTGTATTATGGGAACCAGATAGCTGATATACCTAATACTTATCTACAATTTTTTTGTAAATACATACATTATACTTAAATACTTAATACCTACTACAACATCCAGACCCGGAAGAAATATTTGCAGAACATGCAAACATTTGTCCTGCAGCGAGAATCGAACTCGCGAACCTTGCGTCTCAGCCGAGCACTCGCTCGCCATCGAGGTCGTCATAGGTATTCATATAATAATGAAGCGCTCGTGGCGTAGCTTGCTTAGACGTTCTTGTTTGATCGTTAAAGTTAAGCAACGGCTGTGCGCGGTCGCAATAGGGATGGGTGACCGCAAGTGGTATTACGAGCTGAGCGCTTCCGTGCTTCGGAGGGCACGTTAAATTGTCGGTCCCGGCTTTTAAGTCGTTAAGCCATGACGGAGACCTTTAGGCGGCCTTAAAACTCCGTCACTAGAGTTGGCCACTAGCTCATACACACATATAATGTTGAATAAAGAATATTGATTAATTAAAAACAAATAGGTAGAGTCCACGTAGTAGCGGCGTGGTTCTAAGGCCGCGCCAGCAATGACCCGTTTCGCCTTATACAGCGCTTGCAAAACCCGACAGATGTTCAGAGACCTCGGCAAGGCCGCCTGCCTGCGCTTCAGCCTCCGGAAGTACCGCGAGGCTATCACCACACTCATCATCTCCCTGCCTTTATCCCACTCTATGTGGTGGCACAGCATGATCCTTGGATCATGCTGTAAGAGTTTTGGCTAAGGTGTTTTATGACCGGCCGCCTGCCTGACGTCAACCCTCCTTGGGAATTGCTCATTGTATCTCATCATGTTGGAGGATACTATCCCTTAGTCGACTTTTACGACATGCTCGGGGAGAGAAGCAGCTGGAAGCATTCTATGTTATTTCTTTACTCCCAGTCCAGCGGAGAAGTTAACTTAGAATAATTTAGCAGGCAGTTGGTACCTAAATATTATTAATCAATAGTCTTTTACACCTTTTCTTCATTATATTCTTCAAAACTCTGATTGCTAGGGGTACGATCGTGCCGTCAAAGACCGTCAGATTGCCCTTTTTAAGCGTTATTTGCAATAGCACTAAAATACAACAATTGGTCAGAGAATTTTTCCTTGCGTCCGTGAAACCTCCGTGTGTAATCGCTCTTACTGTAATGTTCCACTGCCATATGGCAGAGTTATTCACAGACTGACAAGGAGCCGTGAGTCAGGCTCAGGTAGGTATCTATTTTTACGCTTGTGCGAAAACTGTGATGAGTGATGGTCGGAAATAACAAATACTTCAGCCAAACTGGATGTAGTGATGATAGGAGGGCATTTTCATCCCTATTATAGATCTTCTGTCTTCGGAGGAGTTACTAAGGTATAAAAGTTATGTTGTGAGGTTTATTTACCAAAACCTAAAGTGATTGAATTGTAATACCGAAATAAACACAACGGTTTGTTTAGGTACTTACATAAATTGTACTTCCCGTTTGAGAGTGCTGGAATTTTTAAAATTTTATGATACGCCCTTGATTTTTTCCTAGTTTTTACTGTTCACACGACTAATTGCTGTAAATAAAGGTTTTTTGGTTCAGGTGTAAAATTGAATATTTTGAGATACGACATTTCCGCTTTCTTCCGTCGATATATACTATCACCAGTAGATGTTATACTGCCGTCATAAGGAAAAAAGACGTATCTTACATTTTTTTTCATAATCGAGTTATATACATCATCAGAATCAGTAAAAAGAGACGCATCTCTTTTACTGATTCCGATTTTTTCTCCATTTCGGAAATTTATGTAGAAACGTCCTTTTTTCTTATGACGGCAGTATATAATTACTCTAGTATTACCCTGGCCTAACAATGTTAAACGACTTAAAACATTATTTATCCAACAATACCTACCTGATCGCGAACTAATTAATTATATTATTTCCAAATAACTCGTTTTTCCTTTTCACCCATGTGCGTACAGACAGACACGTCATAATAACGTATTATAGGTCAGGGGCAAGTTCGATTTTATTTGTTGACTAACAATTATTAAAATACTGATGATATAATTGAATTGTTTAATATTTACAGTTGCTCAGCGGAGACGTAAGAGGAGCGGGTTCGATTCCCGCTGCGGAAGAAATGTTTGCATGTTCTGCAAATATTTCTTCCGGGTCTGGGTGTTGTGGTACCATGGTACTCGTAGTTTCTGATACCCACGACACAGGGGATCCTAGTGTGGGGTCAGGACTATGTATGTGACTATTGGGTGTTATTTATTTATAAAAATCTATTATTTAGTGTGACGCGGTTTTACCTACGCCTACACTATCGCTTCGGTGGCGAAGCTTCGAGTTTTGCGTCCTCATTCATAGGTCACGGTTTTAGCCTGTGGCTACACCATCGCTTCTGCGAAGTTTCGCGTTAGGTAGCGACTTGGTCTATCCGGTGACAAATTATAATGTACTAGCTGCCGCCCGCGGCTTCGCTCGCATGGTACCCGGATAAAAAATAGCCTATATTTTAATCTAGTACATGTACTATGTATATTCCAAGTTTCATTCAAATCCGTTCAGCCGTTTAGGCGTGATTGAGGCACAAACATCCAAACAATCAAACGTCCTCACAAACTTTCGCATTTATAATATAAGTAAGATTTATTATTATAATTTTAGTACAGGTATGTATAATATATAAATATTGTATGTATTTCAATGGTAAGCAGATGGACACATTCTATGCTTTTTTTTTAGTTCCAGTCCAGCAGAGAAGTTTGTTACGTAGTAGTATTATTAAAATTATCCTTATTTTCCTCTTTATTCCCGACCTATCCCAACGACTGGTACCTATAAAAAGGATTATAGGATTTTATTCTATTTGAAGTGTTCGTGTGACAGAGAAAGGAAATAAAAAGAGAGAGAGAGAAGCATAGACGGGTGGTAAAGGATTCGGGTGGTAATGTTTTGTAATAATTCAGGATTATTTCGGATTTTCATCATTAATTTCGTTTATTATTAGACTTTATTTCATAGTTAGTGTCAAAATAAACTTTTAAACTAATCTGACTTAAATGAAGATAGTATTTATTTAACCAATTGACGTTATGACGTTTGACGACCTCGGTGGCGTGGTGGGCGAGACGCAAGAGGCGCGGCTTCCATTCCCGCTACGGGAGAAATGTTTGTAGGTATGTTCTGCAAATATTTCTTCCGGGTCTGGGTGTTGTAGTATTATGTATTATAAGTATGTATTTAATAAGTATTCTATCAGCCATCTGGTTCTCATAGTACAAGCTTTGCTTAGTTTGGGGCTAGATGGCGCTGTGTGATATATCCTCAAATATAGTTTGTCACAAGCCAATTGAACAACAAAACATACTTAATAAAGTGTCTGCCATTTATTTTTATGTTGTGGTTACATTTGCTGCAGTTTTAAATTGACTCAGAGCTCTCAAGTGGCGCCACAGATAATATTCCATTTATATACAATTCCCTGTAGTTGTGCGGTTTGTTTGTAATGACTTCGCACTTTGTAATGTATTCATAGAAATACAAGTGCTTTTAAAATTAAGTGTCTTAATATAAATAAGTAAGTACCTAAACACCTGTTTTATTGTTTTTGTTTGTTGGCAAGAAATCTGTTTATTTTTGACATGTTCTGAAAGCTTTTTTTATCATGATATTTTTCTACCTTAATGAGTAAAATCAACAAAATATCACAAAACGACCCATACAATCATTTCGATATTTTCATTAATATTTCAACGCGCTGTCCTAAGCCGGAAACGGAAATGCGGTCATATTAAAAACTTCGATGTCAATGATGCACTAAAACTGATCCATCCGTAAAACTTCAATAAACTTATTCAAGCATTTTTGGTATTTATTTCTACTCTTGAATTCCAAGTTATATAATAGGCTTAATTCCTTTCGCGCAATTACTTAGGTAGTACTTAATTATTAGGTACTACATTAGTTTCGATCCGCCCTATCTCAGAACGATCTTAGAACAAGTTTTCGTTCATATTTTTTAATAAAATATAGAATTGATAGTCAGGCATTCCTTCAATATATCTTACTTCACCCCGTCTATTTAGAAAGACGTTCTTTGGATGAGTTTTCACTAATTTTTTAATAGATTCAGATTAGATACTTACTCCTTCTTCCTGATTCGTCGTACCTCACCCCACCCATTTCATAGGAAGTTCTTAGAACAAGTTATTACATAATTCTTATCAGGCGTTAGACTTGCTAAAGTCACGGTTCCAAATCAAAGTTTTTATAGACTCTATTGGCTTCCGAGCACGCAACTCATTTCCGCTAATACTGATTCATTAGTAGCACTCACTCAGCATGCCAATGGGAGAACAATGTTGGCTGCCCTTAGGGCTGCGCACATGGCCATCAGAGACCTTCTGTTCGATTTTTAGACAATAGCATTCTCTGCGTTCAGTCAGTGACTTGGTGAGCCTTGAAAATATACCCATGGATAATAGTTAAAATATTTACTTAAATTAATTTATTAAGTTAGACATGTAAGTCATTTTTTGATAGGTCTTATTTGTAGGTAAATTGCAACAGGAGGTAAGTAAATTTACTGTTATCTCACGAATCTTGAAATCTACTTTGCATTCTACACCTTATGTAGATATGAAAGATACATGATAAACTTAATAGAAATGTATAAAATGGCGTGATTCAATCAGTATTTTATTACTTATAGGTACTAAATTAATCTGAGTTATATCGTATGCAGGCGCTTATAATGTTTACATTACGATGTACGAAATAAATTCACAGCCTCTTCAAAAGTATGTTTAAAATAGAAGCCGTTAATTTAACGATTATTTTACGAGTCCGCTGGCAGCCCTACCCTCGTGACCGCTACTAAAATAACGCGGTTGACACTTCTCGGAAACTTAGGTGTCAAGTGGCCACCCTACGCGCCACTTGCAAACAAACTCTTTGCTAATCTATGTCGACTTATTGATAAAACTGTTATTTAGTCTGTGCTCGTTTTTCGATGTTGGAATCCCAATTCCTAATTATAATATTTTCAAATCGGCTAGGCCGTTTCTGAGATTGGCGGGTCAAGATGGATGTGACTGTTACGTGTTATTTATTTATTTACTAGATGGCAGCACAGGTAAAATTAGCACGCGCTATCGTTGCGTTTTGAACTTTACGTTATTTCAAGCAAACTGAAGCTTTTCAATTTTATAATATTAGTTAGTCTGAATGTCATTCAAATTCGTTAAGCCCCAATTGAGGCAGAAACATACGAATATCCGCTTAGCCGTTGTTGTGTCATAATATAAAAACATGCTCACATCCAATTTATATTAAACATTGTAGTTTTTATTAATGGGCTTACCGCTGATTGGCGGTCTCTACCAGGCACCACGTGACCGAGTTCTATTCAGCGTGAATAATGAAGCCACAAACCATTATTATATTATCGACGCGCTTGCAAGCTGTAAGGAATCCACCAAGGACGACCGGTGATCGAGTTGCCATTGTCTTGTATAATCGAATCTATTCGAACAGACTTGAATATCGATTTTATTGCGAATTCCATTCATATATCTTTATTAGTCTGTTTAGCTACTGACTATGAGAGCGTCTAATTCTAATTCTAATGAATGTTAGGGGAACAAAGATCTGCACTGACGTCCCGCGGTGGGGGGATTTCATCATCATCATCATCTTCCTGCCCTTATCCCACTGTATGTGAGGTCGGCACAGCATGATCCTTGGATCATGCTGTAAGAGTTTTGGCTAAGGTGTTTTATGACCGGCCGCCTGCCTGACGTCAACCTTCCTTGTGATTACTTGCTTATTGTATCTCATCATGTTGGAGGATACTATCCCTTAGTCGACTTTTACGACATGCTCGGGGAGAGATACAGCTATAGTATCCTCCAACATGATGAGATACAATAAGCAACTATTCGGAGGGTTGACGTCAGGCAGGCGGCCGGTCATAAAACACCTTAGCCAGAACTCTTAGACCCCACATAGAGTGGGATAAGGGCAGGAAGATGATGATGATGGTGGTTCAGCTCACAGTGCCCTGTGATGATGCCCACCATTGTGCGAGTCTTCATGAGAGCGTTTAAATAGGAGTTGTGCACTTGACCTCATGATGATTTTGTTTTCACCTTTTAAGTATGCCTCTAGACTCTGTTGCCAAATATCTGCAGTTTCTTAAGATCTTTGCGCTCAGTTTAAGAGAAACTCGGTCAAATTTGCTCGAAATAAAGTGATCTTATTTATTTATAAAGACTAGGTCTGAGCACTGTCAGTTTATAACTTTTCGATAGGTGCACTATTATGATACTGCGAAGCTTATAAAAAAATAAAACACCTTGCCAAAACTCTTACAGCATGATCCAAGGAACATGCTGTGCCGACCCCATATAGAGTGGGATAAGGGCAGGAAGATGATGATGATGATGATGATACTGCGAAGCTTTGCGATTTGCGTCCTTGTTTAGCCTGTGACAAATAATCGGATATTTTATAGTAAGTTAGTTTTAAGTTAGTGTGAATCATGTCATGTTATTGTGAGGTGAAGGTGAACCGGCCCACTAGTGTAGGTATGTTCAGTTCAAAACAATAGCTAGAGTGCGTACTTGTTTGTGGGAAACTGTATTTCATAATTAATAGTGTATTTACAAAAAAAAAAGTATTTCTTCACTTATTTACAAAGACAAACTACAATAAAATTAAAAACTTTAAGATATACTTAAGTATTATATCACCATCTGGTGCCCATAGTACAAGCTTTGCTTAGTTTGGGGCTATATAGCGGTGTGTGAAATGTTCATAAATATTTAAAATGTGTTTGCCAAAAAATGTACGGCGCTTTTTGACAGTTAACAACGTTACTATGGTACCTAATGAACGGTCGTCTGTTAGTAGAATATTAGAATATTGGATCATTTTAAAATATTTCTTAACTTGAGGTTTAAAAAAAAAACATACATTATGTGGTGGTTCAGAGGTCAATAACCAGATAATTTTTATTAAAAAACAAAATGGACCATTCCTTACCGAATTACAGAGGTTAATGACGCCAAACGGTAAGTTTTATCACCTTAGTGTAAATATCGCTCCAGCTGAGATAAATTTACGTAATTCTTTAAATTCTCGGTAATACATTACTAGTTATAACGGAATGATGGCAAAAACAGACTTTTATAATCATGAATTATTTAGGTAAATTATCAGTAGGTAAAAAAATATTTATTAATAAAAAAATGCCATTTACGTACAAGGTGACCTGAATCACGTTTCATTTTTGAAAATTCTTCTGGGACTGGGCTTTGTAGTATTATTTAGGTATTATTGTTATAAGTAATGTATATACTAAGTATGTATTTATTCTACAAAGAAAAAAGTATGTAATTATTCCATCAGCCATCTGGTTCCCGCAGTACAAGCTTTGCTTAGTTTGGGGCTAGATAGCGCTGTGAAATGTCCACAAATATTTATTTATATAGGCACCTGACCATTTTTCCCTTATAGATCATTTACAAGCACATCTGTAAACATTGTGAAATCATTGCTTATTGTCCAGATAAATTACTGCATTCTACCTTATTGCTGTTCTTGACCTATATAAAAGTATTTTGTCATCAGTTTATTAATATTTTTGCCCGCGTTATTGATCATGTTTTTACAGCTGTGATGCTATTTAACCAATAACTTATTGCGGACACCTACTTACAGTTTTATTCAATTTATACAAAACATAGATACCTACTTACCATAACCTTATAACATAGTCCACTTTACTTTTCTAAACTATCTACATATTTTTGTCTACTTAACCTCCACTATTTAGTGCGTTTTATAGGCTTTATTTGTAACTCTACAATTCAATGTGGGGACATAGGTACTCGTAGGTTCGTAGGTACTGTTTCTTTTGTATTTTACAAAATTAATAAGTGTAGGTATATACTCTAGCGGCTAGATTACACTTAATTAGGATACTTAATTAACTCTAAAATTTGGCTAGAGTCTAGCCAAATTCAATGTAAAATAAAGATAAAAAACCTAACCTTGTTGACAAGAATCTAATAAATCGTATCTTTATTATTTAAATTACAATTTTGTGAACAAATCGGCAAAAAGGAACAGTTTACAAAAATTTTAATTTAAATAATTAGATTACCTACGTTTTTATTAGATTTTTGTTTACTTTATTCTACATCGAATTCGGCTGGAGTACCTACTCGTCGTAGGTACAGATTATAACTAATTCTAATTCTAATTAATGTTAGGGGAACAAAGATCTGCACTGACGTCCCGCGGTGGGGTGTATTGTGCATTATCCCTCCTGCTAACAGATTACAACTGTCAGTCAATCAGTCTCTAGTAAATTGTTCTAGTAGTAGGTATTGAGACAGACATTGCCAACAGGATCACACAAGAAAAATCGGAGAGCAAAATGTCACGCTATGTGAATGGGTGGCGTTTAGTTTGTCATAAAAAGAAAAAGCTTCGTTCGGAAATAGCCGCGCCGCCGCATGCCGCGCGCGCCGCGCTTCCGAACGACGCCGCACCTGTCAGCGGGCGAGACACTTCTTTTGGCGGGAAATAGTTTGCATACTAAATTACATTTTCTTGATTTTAAATAAAATTTAGAAAATAAAGTTTGAACACTTTCATTTCTTATATTGTAGGTAGTTAGATGTTTTTAATGTTATTATAGTTTTGAATGACATAAAAAATACCTTTACTTTAATAGAATAAATAAATATTTTGTAAGTAACTTTGCAGCATGTGTTAAGGTTAGAACCAATAATCTAGGTACTTATGCTTTGTAAGTTAAATAGAAGAGTTTGTGTCCAAAAGTTTGATCCTTTCCAATACATGTAGGTGAGTTGGGAATGAAGCAGTTTTGAACAAATAAACCGTTTTACGAAGTAGGTTTCTATTCGAATTTGTCACCTTTTTTTTAAATCACCTTTATACATAGGTACTTGATGCTCGTTATCACAATGTTCACCAAAGTTATTGTTTTTAAATAACAAATTGCAAAACAATCCATGTCCAGGCACGCTAGATGTCCGGCGCTATTATCCACTTGCATTCACTCACATAAATCTCAATGGAACTGATGTCCTAATAAGGCGTGCCCTTTCCCATACATTCATGTTCAACTACTGTTTACTACTCATAAACATGGACGTTGCTTTACTCACTGTTTTATTTATTTTACCATAACAGGAGCTTTTTAATTTGTTCTAAATATTAGAGTAATTTTGTAATTTTACCATTTTTTGATATACATATTTCGGTTGAATAATTTTATTAGATTTTTTGCACTTATTCTATTGTTCCAAGTAAATTATGTTATGTTCATTGATTAATTTAGTTATCCTTGATATATTTTACTTTAAATTTGATGTAACAGCTAACTATTTTTAATTAGCGCAAGTTTGTAATAAAATATGGTAATAATTTTAATTTCTTCAAATAAATTATTGAAATTTTTCTAACTTAGTACTTCATTTTTTCAAATATCATCGCTTATTGCAACTTATTGAACTTCTTACAATATCTAACAGGTACCTGTGAGTTCTTAAATTATGCACTAGTAGTGCAACCTTGACTTACTTGCCAATTCACACATTGTTGGTGCAATACCTACACTAATGTTTACAAAGTTCATGGTGACATTGACATCTTTTGGAAAGTCTATTTGTCTTGGATAAGCACGTGATAAGCTTAGTGATTGGCCTTTTTTTTAAACATTAAAAAATAGCGATGTCCATTCTTTAGATTATAGGTTGCTTAAGTCATCTTAAAAATTTATTATTTATGATTTTTTTTTAATTTTATGCTTCTTTACTTTTACACCTTATTTTTATATTTAAGTATCTAGTAAGTAGGTAAGTACTTACAAAAACTGCCACTATTACAGGCGCCACTCGCAAAAAATGATCCTTAGTAATCATAAGTGCAGGTCATCGAACCCAGGTCACTAGCCTAACCATACTTATTACTAATCTATGGCCTGGCTATACAAACTGCTCGTTTATCTGTGGTATTATAGTAGAAACTATTAGGTTGTCTGTGTCCAGGCTGTAAATCCTCATATGAACGGTCAGACAAGTGGAATATCCTGTAGAAGCAAAAGTATAGCTACCTAGTTGTAGAAATAGGTCAATAACACCCATCAGTTCATCCACAGTTCTAACCATTCATCGACTGCAAGAAGTACCTGTCAAAATGATACCATAACCATAACAACTAGATCTAGTAGAAAGAAATGAAGCGCTCGTGGCGTAGCTTGCTTAGGCGTTCTTGATTGATTGTTGAAGTTAAGCAACGTCGTGTCCAATACAAACTTTGCTTAGTTTGGGGCTAGGCACTGTGTAAAATGTCCACAAATATTTATTTATTTAATGTTAGTCATTTCGTATTTATGGCAAGTCCTGTCAAAAAGTTGTTTGCTTTTTTGCGTTGGGCCTGTGATAGTCCGGTAACGGAGCGGAGCAATAGGCGGAGACCGTAATTTTAGCATGGTGCTAAAATAAGTTTATCTTAATAATGAGGTTTATTAAAATCTCGTGAAGGAGTAGGTAAGGTACCGTTGCGCGTGGGACTGTCGCCATATTTGCGTTATTTATGATCTGGTTCCCGACGTAGCTCCTAATTTGTAATGCTTTGTCGTACAGTTATTGTACACTTGTTTTGAAGGTTTACATAATCCATGGAAAGTTAGAGAGTCAAGTCCTACTAATATTACAAATTTTTAATTATTTTTTGTTCTTCGACATCCTCTCCAACTTGATGGACCTATATGGGCGATGGGCTGATCACCTGTCACCATGGTTCACCATATCCATCTTAGGACTTTAAATCAGAAGTGGCTGCAAGTTTTCTTATGTTAACTTGTGGCTCTGCCTACCCCATAAGGGATATGGGCGTGATAGTATGTATGTATGTTAAAATTTCTAACAGCTGAACGGATTTGAATGAAATTAAAAATATGCATACTTAGTTCGTGATCTGGAATAGTACCCAGGTACAACGAGAGGGAAGCCGTGGGCCAGCGGCTAGTAAAAATATTCCTGCTATTTTCAAAATATGTTTATATATTACCAAAATCAAACATTATCAGTCTAAACGTTACAAAATGTCAAAGCGTTACACAAATTAATGCCGCATTCAAAAAACTCACTACTTTTGAAACACCTTGTACAAAACCTTCCAATCGTGATCAAACTTAGTTATGAATAAATTATTCTGGAATTATTATTAGGTATTTTAATGGTTATATTTAAAAACGATCAATCTAATAACCATTCATTAATATGACTATTAGAACAAGTACAAGTACTTAGTAGACATTTCTTTTAAACGATTTAACATTCAAGGTCTTTAAGAAAGATGGTGAAGAGACAGGTTGTCCAAAAAATAAGGGTTCCTTATAGTCATTATTTTTATTAGTGTTCACCCGGCCACAATTTCGTCTGCATTGATATTTTCTAGACAAAATGTAGCCTGTGTAACCTTTCTTAGGATGCAAGCTATATCCTTGTTTTTTATATTCAAAATCTGATCAGTGGTTTAGGCGTAAAATGATAACAGACAGACAGAGTTACTTTCGCATAATTTATAATATTAATATGGAAAAGGAAAACGTTTAGTTTAAAATGAGTTTGTTTTAATTTTAATAGCATTTTATTGGTAATTTTTTTGTTTGATGTCTTTGTGTCATGACTAGATAAATACAGATAGACGGGAAAATCAAGTTTTTTATGACAACTAACGAAGAAATCACAAAACAATTTTACGTATAAAAGTTAAAAATGGTAAATTTATGTTTTCCTTAAATGAAATGATGAGACAGATTTATTTATTTATAGATTGCATTAAGTTAGGCTTAACAGACTAAGTAAGGAACCCTAAAACTGTTTCAAAACGCTCAAAATACCAAATCTCAGCATGCGCTATCAGTCGCACAATAAATCACTCGTAATTATTGAGTAGGTACTACAGACAGACAGATTGTATCAAGAACCAAACTGTAGATAAAAATCGCATTATTGTACAATGATTATATTCATGTAACTTTTGATGTGAAATGACGTCACCAGCATTATCATTGTTATCATTCCAGTAGGTACACTTTATATGAAAGAGCTGAAAATAAACAAATGAGTAAGTATTTTTTTCTACGATACTAAATCATAAATCTTTGTTAAGATTTGTGGCAGAACGGATTTGATTGAAACTTTGAATATAAATAGTACGATGCTGGATCAACACATAGGTTTTGAATGGGATTTTTTGTAGTATACCATACGTATTTTTAACTTCCGAGGTTGTTCTAAATTTAACCACTATTTAAGAGATTTTTTTTTATTTCATTTGCTTCTCTGCTGGCAGTCCAGCAGAGAAGTAAAGAAAAATCATAGAATACGTCAAGCTGCTTCTTTCCTCCTGTCACCATGGTTCACATTATCCATCTTGGGACTTTAAATCAAGAGTGTCTTTAACTTTTCTTATGATTATTTGTGGCTCTGCCCACCCCTCTCTGATTTTCTGAATAAGAACGCTAAAGTAAAAAATCACTTTCGTAACTGTATGTTCCTTATGAATAAAAGAAAATCTGATATAAATTGTACAACTATTTCAAAATTACAAAAAATCGTGTAAGTCTTATAATAACTAATAAAGTCAAAGAAGAAAACTGACCAACAGCAAAGACCTACCCATTTAAATGTCATTATTTGGTTGATCAAATAAAGCCCAGACTAATAAACCAATAATTGAGTCACAAGCGCAATGAGATTGTCTCGCCAAAACATAAAAAATTAAGGCCACTTCAGACGGGCAATCAATTGGTGCCGCATTTCACTGCAGCAACAGCCCTAAATATAGTTATGAAGTGTAGCCAAGCCACCTTACAGCCATAGACTAGCGAAGTATGTGGACAGATAAGTCAAACTACTGAAGATACTGTAAGAGATTAATCGGGTCTTGGTAGTATATCGGGTGTGGTGTAAAGATGCATATCAAAGAAGCTCCTTTCGTGCGCTTGACAATAATAATTGTAGGTTTTACGATATAAAAGTCGACTAAGGGATAGTATCTTCTCCAACATAACGGACCGCCTATATGGGCGATGGGCTGATCACCTGTCACCATGGTTCACCATATCCATCTTAGGACTAAATCAGAAGTGACTGCAAGTGTGGCTATGCCCACCCCATTAGGGATACAGGCGTGATAATAGATATGTATGTATGTATGTAA
This sequence comes from Scotopteryx bipunctaria, assembly GCA_949320045.1. Taxonomy (NCBI): domain Eukaryota; kingdom Metazoa; phylum Arthropoda; class Insecta; order Lepidoptera; family Geometridae; genus Scotopteryx; species Scotopteryx bipunctaria. The sequence continues at coordinate 588,182 of OX439459.1, read as the reverse complement.
GATATGCTGATTTTCTTACAATATTATATACGTACTTAGTCCTATAATTTAGGAGTATAATGAAAGTAAATATAAATCAAGTATAAATAATAATAATAATTTTGTAGATATTTCACGCAGACTTTTTACAAATATTTGTACACATATACCACATCCATACTCGGAAGATATATTTTGCAGATCATGCAAACATTTCTCCTGCAGCGGGATTCGAACCCGCACCTCTTGCGTTTCAGCTGAGCACTCACCCGCCACGCCATCAAGGTTGTCAAGTCAAGTCGTATTTACAGAAACTTTACTTCCGTGTAGGCAAAATAAAGTTAGACAAAATATGTACCCAGTGGTTCATCTTTACAAAAGGTTAATAATCTAAATCTAATTTTAGTTCAACATTGTAAGAGTAATAGAGATCGTAATGAATGACGAATTGTATTGAATTAATCCTATTAAGTTAAGTGAACATGGAGCTACTCATCCTGGAAAATTGGAGAAGGCAGTCCACTTTATTGAAGGTGACATTCAGTTGCTTTCTCAGAATAAACTTTTCAAACTGCGGATAGTCAATGACTATGGTATAAAGTTAGAATGCATGACGTAATTAAGAAATATTATAAATGACTTAAATGCTACTCGTGCAACTGGTTCTAGGAACCTGAAATATACATATGAAAGAAGTAAAGCGGTTGAGTTACTTAATTATAATTATAGTGTAAATATTAAGACGTCCACTCTACATTTCGTAGCTGTAGGCGGTGCGTTGACCCGTATGATTAAGATGCGCATGATTTGACTATACCTATTTGTACCAATTGGGCCGTAGCCTTTCCATTACAAGTGCCACTTAATTTAGCAAATCAACTAAATGAAATATGAATAAACCTATCTTTAAGATTGGTGTTATTACGTTTTTAAACACCAACGTTCTTAAATTTGTTTCTGTCCAAACGAAAAAGGCTAAATCGTAAGTTAGTACAAGTAAATTACCTACATAATGGAATCTACTAATGCATTTGATCAAGTATAAGTGTCTTGTAAAGAACCTATGCAATATGTGTAGCTAGCCAGTCACCTTCAATTGAGTTTGACATGGAGAATTAATCGACAACAGATGTCCATAGCTGAATTAAGTAACTGGTGTTTTGACACGGTGCAGTACTGGCGTGCTTCAGGGCCTTATCCGAGGTCCTTAATTGTTTAAGTGCTGCCAATTATATTAAACAGATGCTATTATTCTCTGCACGTGTCGCATTTAAGTGCAATGTTTTTAATCCGTTTCTATTAGTTCTATGTGTGGTTAGTCGGTTTAAATTGTGTCACAATTATTAATACAAAGTGCCGTGAAATTAAAGATGGAGTATTTTCTTGTGTTTTTTTTTAAACATTTATTTCCATTCTCTCACTTGATAGTTTTTTTAGAATTTTCGAACACCTTCCTTTAATGAGGCTTAGCATCTAATTGCAAATGTTATCGCTGACGTGGTGTTGGGCAACGCTCTGATAACGGCTGATAATAGACGACCTTCCGACGCGTTCTTTCTTGATATAGCGATTACTACGTGCTTTGTAAGGAAAGGAAGATTTGGGGAAAGTTCTAAAAACTAATTACTCGTGTAATCAGTCCTTAGATTTAGCTTAAATTATTTGGCGAGCGTTTAGTAAACCCAATGGCATCTTTTAAATTCGTAATAACCATCGTGGTGATGGTGGCTTTTCGTTTTGTTTTTGATAATGTTTATATTTTATTAGAATTATCAACGTTACGCATTTTTAAATAACACAATAGATAACTAATCCCTTTATCCTGAGAAGACATGAAATGTGCGTTATCAATAATTGAATCAAGAATAAATGTGAAATAACTTTGCAAGAATTTTGGAAATTCTTTTATCCTGTTAGGTTACCCAGTAGGTTAGGGTACTTTTGAATTGTAAAAATATTGATGTTAAAAAAATTTCTTTGAATAATAATCCTATAAAGACATTTTAAACCACTTGTATCTTTTCGCAATCATAAATCAAGTGACCTATTTTTGCGTACGTGCGACTGTATAATATATTAATAAATCAATGATTCAGATTATTATTGATCTGATAAGGTTACCAACAGTGCAGTGAGTAACGTTTTGTTTTTTATACTTTCTGACACATACCTTCTATTCAAGGAATTGTAATTTACTTCAGCCAAACTGATGATGTTTGTTTACATAAATTGTAATTCCAGCTTGACTGAAATATAGCTCGATCATCATTTTATACGAGACAGCCTCTCTAATAATAAGGATTATTTTGAAAAGTTTTCAGGAATAGTTTTAAAATATGAATTCCTCTAATTTTGAAGGTGGTCTAGTAATCATACTTCTCTCCCTGAGCATGTCGTAAAAGTCGACTAAGGGATAGTATCCTCCAACATGATGAGATACAATAAGCAAGTATTCCCAAGGAGGGTTGATGTCAGGCAGGCGGCCGGTCATAAAACACCTTAGTCAAAACTTTTACAGCATGATCCAAGGATCATGCTGTGCCGACCCCACATAGAGTGGGATAAGGGCAGGAAGATGATGATGATGATGGTCTAGCAATCATGATAGCTGCTGTTTCAGTAGGTACCGTATTTACTTGGAATGAAAAATAACAGTTTTAGAACGAATACTAGAAAAAAAATAAGTACTTTAGTAGCAGGTAATAGGTATAAATTCTGCTGCAATATACATAAATACATCCTTTTAACAAGGGCACAAAAGTAAGGTAAATAGAACAACTAGCGGAAATACAGATGTGCATGTCTGCACGTAGAAAGCCTCATTAAACGAATTAGCATACAAATGATTAATTAACAATAGAATTCTCGACCGATTGTCCTTTTCCTTGCTTGAATATTCCTGTTTGATGCAAATACCTTAGAATTGCGTACCTAAATTGTTGTGTGACCTACGGTTCCTCGAAGAATGTAGAGCACGACCATTTGACGAACTGTCTTCTTGTTCAATAGAAATACCTTCACAGTTACTTATTTTACATCTACATTTTCATCTGTGTCTTCATTCATTATTCTATTCACGTTGTCATTTTTTTTACGTTTGGTAAAGTACGTAATGTATTTCAATTATTTATCTTTATTTTTTATCGTATAAACTATCATAATTTTATTGTGTTTGTTGTATTCATAGATAACTAACATTATATTCAATCATTTGCCAGATGGGTCCAACGAACTGAGAATGATGTTCAACGAATAGTTCTGTTTACTAGAAACAATAGCAGTTCGGTTCGTTTGCTCGAATTCGAGCTAACGTGGTATTCCGTTGATGTCAGGAAGCGTATTGTAGGATCGTGATGGTTTTACCAAATGCATTACATAATACAACTTCACAATCAGCATACCCTGATCCCTACCTCCAAACACCTCTATTTACACCTTCTTCTGATGCAAGGGTCTTGAAACACTGGTTCATAGAACCAGAATAGTAAAAGCTCTAGAGAATATAGTGATTGTATGAATGTGAATGAAGTAGACGGGCCTACTGATAATGGTTTAGTGCCTTTAAAATATGCACATAATTTCAGAAGCAATGTTTGGGGTGTCCTCTGAGTGAGACACTACCTAGACGTAAATATTAAGTATGTATTGTGTTTTGTTTATTGAAGACCTCGGCGCACGTACCTGGACCAAGTCGGCGACGTTTAGGAAAAGGGCCAGGTCAAGAGTACCTTAAACCGACGAGCATGCATGAAGAATGTAATGAGTGAATCAAACAAAAGAATCAGGATTCTAGCAAATGGAGATCCGTGATCTCTGCCTACCCTTAACAGGCGTGATTTTATGTATGTATTGTGTTTTGTTTTTTGTTACCAGTGACTAGGTTTGCCTATTAGCTAAACTACTAGCTAGCTACCTAAGCAGGGACACAATCTGTATAAAACTAAAAATGTTTTGAAAGAAAAATAAGAAAATGATATTATACAATGAACATGTCGAGTTGATTGAGTTTATGGAAAGCAAGCGTCATGCCCCGTGACTTCGTCCTCTTTGACTCTTTCATACTTCTACTTTCATACTTATATTCTTCTTCTCGCTGCGTCCATTAGAAGTTGGAATTCGAGAATCCCTTTAGTGCACCCTCCACCATACCATAAGAAGAATATACTGTCCAACTTTCATGCTTTCTTTTAGGACTTATGGTAAGGCTGATGCTGTTGTTGATGGTGTTGATTCAGTCAGTCAGCTAGTCAGTGAATACCTAACGTATTCTATAGTAGGATAGGTCCTACTAATATTATAAAAGTTTGTGAGAATGTGACGATGTATGTTTGCGCCTCAATCACGCCCAAACGGCTGAACGGATTTGAATGAAACTTGGAATAAACACAATACGTGAGCTGGAATAACAAATAGGCTACTTTTTATTCGGGTACAACGTGAGCGAAGCCACAGGCGGCAGCTAGTAAGTTTTATATTTTTAATATTTTCGCAAGTACCTAAGTAAATTCTTGGTAGAAATACCAATCTAGAAAATAGGCCTGGCTGGTGAAAATGAACGGATGCCGAGGTTGGAAGCATTCATTAGTGATAGATCTATCACAAGGTTCCTTCACTCCGTGTAATTATAATAATATCACTTTCGAATCCACAAAAGGAGCTGCGGTACTGAGGTACTCGGCCACAATCGACTTGGCACTCGAATACAAATGACTTGGCACTGGGGAGTCTATCTAATGTGGTGAAACGATTCAAAGTGCGCGACAAAGGCTCCTTTCATGCAGAAAAAATATTAAGTTTGTATGAGCTAGTGGCCAACTCTTGTGACGGCGTTTTTAGGCATAGTAAAAAAAATGGCTTCCGGAAAATATAGTTTTATTTAACCAATAATATACTCATACTTGCCTTTGAAATGATAAATAAATGAATACACATATTTTTTTGGTCATTTATCATCATCATCTTCCTGCCCTTATCCCGCTCTATGTGGGGTCGGCATAGTATGATACTTGGATCATGCTGTAAGAGTTTTGGCTAAGGTGTTTTATGACCGGCCGCCTGCCTGACGTCAACCCTCCTTGGGAATACTTGCTTATTGTATCTCATCATGTTGGAGGATACTATCACTTAATTTTTTGGACTTTTATATGTTTAATAATTTGTGATTAGAGTTTCTCTCCCAACTGTACCAAGAATGCCAGGTTTCCTTTAAAGGACATGGGTATTTTTTATGGGGTATTGGGTAATGGCGACTGCTCAAGGTCGGAGTCAACTAAACCTGTTATCATGCCTTAAAGAGGAGACCCTAAAATGATTGATGCCTGTTTCCTGTGCTACGATTATTATGTTTTGATTTTGTTTTCCAAAGTTAATTATATTCTGTTTTGAATTTATAATGATACCAAAAGAAATGGTATATGTTTGTGATGGATGTATTCTATCTGCCATTTTTTTACCATAGTGCAAGCTTTACTTAATACGTTGAGATATTATGTTGATTATTTTTATTTCTGTTTCAGATGTCGGTTGACGACAGTCCAGGTGAGTTAATGAATATATAAATGGGTCAGGCCGTAGATTTTGCCACTTTTTTTTGCGTTTTGTCCCGGCAGGTTTAAAAAAAATCAATACAAAAAAACAAATCTCGGTGAACTATTAGTATAGAGAAATGATTTTACTTGCTATTTTTATTATCACTTTATCGAAATTAACAAAAACAGCTTCAGAATTAATTTATTTGTGTAAAAGAAAGTATGAAATCGGCCAAAAATAGCGTGTCCCCATCCCGAAAACATAGATTCAAACTAATCTTGTGTAACATTCTGAATGGCTACCAGAATATTTTTTGATTTCTGGTAATTAAAGGATTATTGTTCTGCCTAAATTATCAAATGAATAAAGTAAAGCACAGATTTTTTAATATTAATCTTAATTTTAAAACTTTGTCCCCATTATTTTGCTTTTACGTAACTTTAACTTACGTTACGGTTTAAAGATCAATGCGTTTGTATTATTTCATGGTAGAATATTTCTTATTATGATGGCAAAACAACCAATGAACGAGTAGAAATTAAAAATAAACAAACGGTCATTTTGTCTTTAGAATTTGACAAAAAAGTTCCGGTGGGAGTTTGGTAGTGCGAATTAAAATTGGATTTTAAGTGATTTTTAAGCTAAATACTTGTTTATAATAAATATTTATGGCACGATACTCTGTGTTTACGTTTTAAATAGACATGGACAACGATTTGGGTTCAATTTCATGATAATTCGGAGAGATAACCTAGTTTGTTTACACAAAATCGGTGCATTTTCGCGCTTTTACGTTACTTTTATGTGACTGAAGACATAAAAGTAACGTATAAGCTATTGTAAGGATTGATGCATATTAGCTAACGGTTAGTGGCTGGTGATGAAAAATCAGAAAATATTTGTGAATGTTAACTACTAAATACTGGATAGAGACACTAAAATAAATTAAAAATGCCTTATAAAATAATGTCCTAAAGCGTCAGGTTCCTATTCAGAAAATATGTTTTTTTTTATAGTTATTTTCAGCTGTGAATATCTCAGGAATCTGACGCTCAAAGTACACACGATCAAAATCTTCTAAAAGGTCTTAGATGATTTTGATCGTGTGTACTTTGGTTAACTTTTAAGCGGCTTTTTTCGTGTTATGATGGGGGTTCTAATTACAGTGGATAATATCTACCAGCTTAAATGATGATGATAATGATGATGAGTTAAACATAAATCAAACAAGTACAGATATTCACCAGTATGTCATTAGCTTTAGGACAGTTTTACGTTACTTTTACGTTACCGTAACATAAAAGTTGCTATTTCACTATTATGTTACAAGTGACAAAATCCGCGGCCTGACCCAAATACGTTTTTAAACTGCACCTACTTCTAAATATCTGTGAGGTACGTAAAAAATTATCACGTCCACATTTTAACAATTTTATAAATTATAAAAACCTAAAGATATTGGTAATTCTAGATAAACAAATTCATCGATTGCAAAGATATCAAAAACATTGCTTAAGATATTGTAATATGTGCTTAGCATGTTTTTCTCACGATTCGAACACACTGTGGGTGTCACATTTCATATTTTGTTTGTTAAAAGTGTTAAGTGATTTCTGCTAAAGTGCACTAACTGTCAGTTTATGCTATTCTAAGGTTAAGTGTGTTACCGATGTTGACACTGTTGAAAGTGAAAGTTGGTACTTTAGAATAATTACTTATGAGTTAAAATTGCATAAAGCATAATTCAACGTTAGGTAATTACACAAAGGGTCAGCTTCTCACTCCAGTTTTACAAAAATTAGGAAATATTTCTCATTTGTCAGCTTTTAAACTATAGCTGTTCTAGTTATCTTGATTTAGAGAAACGAACACTTTTTTAGGACTGTCAAATTAGGTTTTGTTAGTTGTTCACAAAATAATTGTCACCAGTGTTTTAAATAACTCGGTGAGAACTACAACAATTTTGGTCATACTCCTTTATTTTTCCTTAATATTTTTGAATCGGTTCCTCATTAGATATAATATTGAATGGGGGTGAGGGGTTTAAACACTAGACCACCAGTGCTCTCAATCGCACATGACCTAGCGGCACCGCCTTAAGATCCTAAAGTCGCGGGTTCAAATCCAGTCGTGCACCAATGGGTTTTCCTGTTCGAAAAATTTATGTGCGCTATAGGTACCAGTTTTCTGAAACGGTAAAGGAAAACATCGTGAGGAAACCGGCATGTCGTTGAACCGTTCGGAAACATGAGTCGACTGCACTAGAGGAGTCTGAGGCGCACTTTAAATCCTTTCACCACACTGATTTATACACACGATGTCAATATTTTCTCTCCGTTCTCGCCTCTCGCCCCACAAATGCGTAAAAGATGGTCTATGGCCTGACTTACGTATATTATTTTCAAATCAGGGTGCTAATAATAAATTATATCTGGTTCACCTCTATACTACTGTCACATTCTTCAAGAAACCAAAATGTCTGCTCCGGCCTACCACAATATTGACATGTTTTGACCTTAGTCAAACAGTTTCCCCACAAAAACTCGTAGTTCAAACATAGAGGTCTCAATGTCAGAACAAACAAACAAACGCACTCGCTTTCACGTGGCACCGACCCACGTGAACTTCACTTTCATCTTGTAGGATGAAATTAAAACAATATTTTTGTGGTTTCAAAATCATATGCGTTGTCAAAATGTTCTATATTCTTATTTTAATATGGATTTCTTTGTGAAAGCATATTTGTGATAGGATATAAATATTTCAGTGGTGGACTAGTTGGTAGTGACCCCGCCTTCCGATCCTAAGGACGTGGGTTCAAATCCGGTCGGGTACCAATGAATTTTTCTGTGTGAAAAAATTATGTGCGCTATGCCAGCACTCTCAAACGGTGAAGGAAAACATCGTGAAGAAACCCGCGGTTTAGTCAGCTCCGCACGTATTGACCATGTCTTTCCTGTGGACAAGGCCGACTAAGCTGAGAGGATGGAATAGGTGCTAGGCAAGCCTACTCCATCTTAATTCGTCCCGGGCACTACAGCGTCACGTTTGTGAAGGTGAAAGTTGCCTCCTGACGCTGTATAATCTACTATACATAGATGGCAAAAGGCTTATAAATATTGCGGGGCAAAATCTCACTAATGATGAAGACTAATGATCGAATTTTCTATCGATGAAGTTACACTATCGAATTTCAACGAAATTGCCTATTATTTTATTGCCTAAATAAAATAATAATAGGCTATCGCTCTAATTTGAACGTTTTTACCAAAGTTTAAACACGTTCGTATGTCTAAAACGTTGTATTGAAGTTTTTTTTTTCAGTGTGAAACAAACCAAATACATTAATTAATTATTACTATTTATTTCAGACACTTAAAAGGTCATTACAATTCAATCAATACAATGAGTTAAACAAAAACAGGAATTAAAAGAGACAGGTTAAGTCGTAAAAAAGTGACTTACAAAATGTTTAATTAATTTAAAACATAAGCTAAAAAGATAAAATGAAAAGAAGCAGCAGCTGTAGGCATTCTATGTTTTTTTTTACTCATAGTCCAGCAGAGAAGATAACAAAATACTTAAGTAACTATTTTTGCTCATTTGAATAAATTGCGTCACTGATTGTTAATCCCTACTAATATTATATCTACAAAATACCTACTTACCTACATAATACATTTTTATCATTGAGTTGCTGAGATTTTCTCCGAGAAAAACGTTCTTTCATTCATTCATCTTCTCAAATCAAATCGTTATGAATGGTTTCTGTGGCGCATGTTATCGCCTTGGCACACCTATCTGACTGATATCATTAAAACGGTCGTTGACCCAACAAATAAGGAAGCTAATTTATTAAGTGTGAAAGAACAAAGTAGGTATAATACCTAATTCTCGTCTTTTTAGGGTTTCGTACGAAAATAGTGAAAGAAAACCCTTATGGTGCGGGCTTACTGTCCGCTTGTCCGTCTTCCAGCGCTAAATTCAGGAATGACTGAATCCATATCGATTTTTTGAATAAAATAACCTTATTGTAGACGACGCGTGTTATTTTGTCATTTAGTTTTGTTTTGATTTTGTTTATGTTTATTTAGATTACTTGATTAATAAAGCCAGTTGGGCAAGGCGCGGGGGACGCAGGCGAGCGGGGAAGGGGCGCGTGCATAAGCGGCGCGTTTTGTAAACTTTTGACGACAGTCAAAGTCAAAGTCAAAGTCAAAAATTTTTATTCCATAAAATCACTGGGATCACTTGGACACGTCTTAAATCTACGTTGCATTTACACCTGTTCGTAACGCGACCAGGCGTGGAAGATACAGGCAAGAAACCACGCTTGGCTATTTTTTTGGAAAATGATCCCTTTACAATCATGTTATAAAAGGAGTTGGAGCATTCAGTCCCAAGCATTTTTATCTTCTATATAATCGGATATTTTATAGTAAGCTTTTTTATACAACTTTTGTTTTATTAGTGTTTTGAATTTATTAACTGACAAATTTGTCATCTCGCTTGGGACTTTGTTATAGAAGCGTACACATTGCCCTTTAAATGATTTATTAACTTTACCTAGCCTAATCGTGGGTACAGCAAGTTTATCCTTATTTCTAGTATTAACACTATGATTATCACTATTTTTCTTAAACTTACTAACATTTTTATGTACGTACATCAAGTTTTCGTAAATATATTGACAAGGAACAGTCATAATGTTTATTTCTTTAAATTTATTACGTAATGACTCCCTAGGACCCAGGTTATAAACTGCTCGAACAGCCCTCTTCTGCAACACAAATACGGTGTTTATATCTGCAGCACTCCCCCACAACAAAATGCCATATGCCATGATGCTATGGAAGTAGCTGAAGTAAACTAGTCTAGCTGTATCTACGTCTGTAAGTAGACGTATTTTTTTGACTGCATATGCCGCAGAACTAAGTCTCTTCGACAATTTATCTATATGTGGGTCCCATTGAATCTTTTTATCTAAGGTTATGCCCAAAAAAGTAGTAGTGTCCACGAGATCTATATGTTCATTTTTTATTTTTATATGAGAATTTACTTGTGTAACATTTGGTAGTATAAATCTTATACATTTGGTTTTCTTTTCATTTAGCAATAGGTTATTTACATCGAACCATTCTACGACTTTGGAGATTGCATTGTTTACTTCGCCAAAATTAACCTGGCGTCGTTTCATTTTAAATAAAAATGAGGTGTCATCTGCAAACAATACAATTTCATGATCATCCCTAACAAGTTTAGGTAAATCATTAATATAAACTAAAAATAGAAATGGTCCTAATATTGATCCCTGTGGTACACCCATTGTTACTATTGACCCTGGAGAACGTTTTCCATTAACGTCGACTCTTTGTATTCTGTTACTTAAATAGGAACTGAGAAGGTCAAGAGCAAAACCCCTAACCCCATAGTGTCGGAGTTTCCTGATTAATGTTTCATGATGGACACAATCGAATGCTTTTGACAGATCACAAAAAATCCCTAAAGCATCACGAGACTCTTCCCATGCATGGAAAATATGCGATATTAACTCGACACCAGCCTCTGTTGTTGAACGGCCCTTCATAAATCCGAATTGTTTGTTGTCGAGTAGGTTATTTATGTTAAAATGGTCTTGAAGTTGCTTTAGAATCAGTTTTTCAAATATTTTGCTAAAGGTCGGTAGTACTGATATAGGACGATAGTTACTAGGGTCTGAATGACTACCAGATTTGAAGAGAGGTGTTATTTTACTATGTTTCATTAAATCAGGGAACACACCACAATCAATACATTGATTGAAGATCATAGCTAGGTCAGGTGCAATTATGTCTATCAATGGTTTTACGACGCTAACAGAAATTCCCCAGAGGTCCGTGGTCTTTTTTACATTGATTAATTTATAAGCCTTGACAATGTCATTAGAACTGACATAATCGAATGAAAAATTTGTTTTACATTCAGGTACGTTTTGTTTCAACATTGACTCTGCGATTATGTGGGAAGAGTTTAAAGATTTTGTAGTAGAGACTGGAATATCAGTAAAAAACAATTCGAGCGCTTTAGCTACATCTTCATCTTTGTTAATAATTATATTATCTATTTTTAATTTAAAACTGTTATTATGAATTATATTTTTTCCAGTCTCTTCTTTAATAACATTCCAAGTAGCTTTAATTTTATCTTGACTGTTTTTAATTTTTGAACTCAAATATAATGATTTGGCTATTTTACATACTTTCTTAAATATTTTAGAATAATTCTTAACTTTTTCTTTAAACTCTTCACTGAAATTATATTGTTTTATACTGTACAATTCATACAATGTTTGTCTACTTTTATGTATTCCTGCTGTTGCCCACTCACAAAATCCTGGCTTATTAGATACCATGATCGATTTGGATGTATAAACTGAATTGAATTCGTTATTAAATTCTTTAAAAAATGTATTATACAAATAATTAGGATCTTCATTATGATATATTATGTTTGGAATTTTATTTTTTAGATTTGATTTCAACTGTTCCAATCGATTAATGGTCATTGGTACATAGGTAATTTTCCTTTTTACATTTTGCCTAGTTTGTGTTTCAATTTTTATAAATTGTCCAAGGTGGTCTGATTCAAGTTGATTAATAATATTTTTACTTATTATATTAACATTAGTAAATATGTTGTCCAAACATGTAGCTGAGGTGGCAGTTATTCTAGTTGGCTCCATAAATGATGGTTCAAGATTGAATGATTTAAATAAACTTGTTAATCTAGTATTTAATGAGCATTTTTCAAGCAGATTTACATTAAAATCGCCACATACAATAATTTCCTTGTTAGATTTAGACAATTTGAACATAATTTCTTCCATAACCTTTTCAAAAACATCAAAGGAGGCGCAAGGCGGGCTGTAAGCGCTTATAACAATGAACTGCTCCAACTCTACGCAGGCTATTTCTATGTGTCTTTCTGCAGTCAGGTGAATAATATCTTTGCGTTCTTTAAATTTAATTTGTTTGTTTAGTAATATTAATGAGCCACCTCGTTCAAAATGGTTCCTGCAGAAAGCACTACCAACTTGGTGATCACTGAAATTAAACATAAGCTCATGATTTTTTAGCCAATGTTCTGTAATACAAATTATGTCAATTTTGTTTGAGGTCATGTACAATTCCAGCTGTAGTTCTTTACTTCTCAAACCTTGAATATTTTGATGCACCAAATTAGTAACCTTTGATTTTCTAAAATTATTATTTTGACTCTTTTTATTATTATTTGACTTTAATATATTATCGGATTTTCTTATATTTGAATGAAGAACTGATTTTTTGACATTGAATGCGCGCGAACGTACTGCCTCTCCCGCCCCTTCACTTCACCGTTTGTATTGAAATCGTGTTTTCACTGCACCTATCTTCTACATTTGTTGGTCTTCGAGTCGGATCTCTGGATGTACCATACGCCACCTAGAAGCATGGTGAGCACGAGAAGTGTGAGGAAAAAGGAGGAGGATCAAGCGCCACTGAAAGATGCTCAACAAGCTGAACAATGCAAAGTCGAACACCCAGACACTTCAAAAGAAGCTGTAAAACCCATTGAACTCGGGAGCAAGCTGGAACAAAACCAACCCGGACCTTCTACAGCATTAAGTGTGCAAAAGTCTACCCGCAAAAAGTCATCATCAACTTCATCCATTACTGCAAGGAAGAAACGGCTTTTATTAGAAGCCGCTCAAGCAAAAGCTCAAATACGAATGGAGCTAATTGATAAACAACTAGATGCGGACCTCGCGGAACTTGAAGACGAGGGTAGCAGCTGCAGTTTACCTTCGGGAAAAGGTTCTAGTAAGAACAATGACCAAGTGGTGAAAAAGTGGCTGGAAAGCAGTCGACAGGAGTTAAAGGAGAGCGTCACTCACCGTAGTACCTGTAATGATGTGTTGCGCCCGGCACCGCAGGAATCGAACCTGCACCAGATGGACCCCGCCGGCCCGCAACACCCTGCTACGGAACTCGCAATCAAAGCTCGCCCGCCACCACCAGCTCCTGGTGGTACTGATGGAACTGTGCAAGCCTTGGCGAATGCTCTGAAAGACCTAGCTGCTGCTTCTGCTACTGGTGCAAGCAAATCTAACGATAAAATGCTGAATCGTTTGTGTACGCCGAGGGACTTACCAAAATACTCTGGTGATCCGCTTGAATGGCTACAGTACAAACAAGCTTTTGATGAATCCTCTCAAGTGTGTAACTTTAGTGACCAGGAAAACCTGTGGCGTCTGAGGAAGAGCCTCCAAGGACCAGCCAAGGAAGCAGTGACTGCCTTGCTCATTGGTGCTACCTCTGCAGTCGATGTAATGAACACACTGGAGCTTCAGTTTGGAAATCCTGATGTATCATTTAAGAACGGACAACTATACGACGGAGAACGGACACTGGGCCTAATTTGGTTTCCAACTGATGATAATCTGGGGTTCGATGTGTCATTAAAAAAGATTTCCACTCCAATATTGCTTGGACAAAAGAAACCTACTAAACGGGAAATGCTTCGTGTGATAATGTCCATATTTGATGTTTATGGATTTCTTTCGCCTATCACGATCAAAGGCAAGATCATGTTACAAGATACCTGGAGGTCCGGTATCAGCTGGGACAATGAAATAACAGATCAAATATTTACAAAATGGACCGAGTGGTTGGGCATAATGACAAACATTCATGAAATTCGCCTACCTAGGCACTACGAGTCGGCAACCAGTACACCGAGCCCTATATCTGCGCGCGAGAGCGAGATGCAAGATCTCGGTACGGGCGCACCGAACAACGCGCCGGCGCTGCCACAGACCGAGCGCTATAGAAACTTACAACTACATATATTCTGTGATGCGTCGACTCAGGCGATGTGCGCCGTAGCATATTGGCGTTGGATCGACCGTAAACAAAACGTACAAGTAGCCTTTGTTTCTAGCAAATGCAGAGTCGCGCCTGTGAAGTATGTATCGATGCCGCGCTTAGAATTACAGGCAGCCGTGATGGCAGGAAGATTAGCCGATAACATAATTAACGAGCACAGAATAAAGGCTGAAAGAAAAACATTCTGGTGTGACTCATCTACGGTTTTATACTGGATACGTAATGATATACGGAATTACAAAGCCTACATCGCCCACCGTCTCGGCGAACTAGACGAACTGACGAAAATTGAAGAATGGAAATACATACCTACGAAGTTGAATATCGCCGACATTGCCACACGAGAAACCTGCGAAATAAAAACATTGAAAAATGAGTGGTTATACGGACCGTCATTTTTATACGAAGAAGAACAAATGTGGCCTGGAGAGTCTAAGATACAGCTACCTGATGTTCGCGATGTGGACCTGGAATGCATAAATAATATCCACGTTGCGCCTATGTGCTTACCTGCTGTTCCGGAACCAGAAAGGTTTTCTTCTTGGCTGCGACTGGTGAGATCTATGTGTGTGGTTTTATCTTTCATAGATAAATGCAGGAAAGTTTCTAGTTCTGGTGCAGATGGCGCGATGATGGAACGCGCTGAGACCGTGTTGCTGAAGTACTCCCAGATGAAAGCCTTCCCAGAGGACCTGCACAACCTGGAACATAATAAAAGGTTAGATAAAAAAAGTAAATTACTTACCTTGACGCCTATACTGGATGATGATGGCTTGCTGAGACTGTCTGGCCGCATCGACGCTGCACCTGAGGTATCTAATTGTGTAAAACATCCAGTGATACTTCACGGCCGCTGCCATATCACTCACCTCATTGTGAAGTACTACCACGTAAAGGCATGCCACGGGAATCAGGAAATGGTCGTCAACGAACTGAAACAGAAATACTGGATTATAAGACTACGGCCTACCGTGAAATATATTAGTTCAAAATGTATGTTTTGTAGAATAAAGAGGGCTCAGCCCCATCCACCCCGAATGGGTGACTTACCTGAAGCGCGGCTTGCTCATCATCACCGCCCATTCACTTTCACCGGAGTAGACTTGTTCGGCCCCCTGGAAGTAACAGTTGGCCGACGCCGAGAAAAGAGGTATGGTGTTATCTTCACTTGTCTTACCGTAAGAGCTATTCACATTGAGATAGTGAACCAGCTGACTACAGACGCACTAATAATGGCTCTCCGACGGATGGCAGCCAGAAGAGGCTGGCCTCGATTCTTATACTCAGACAATGGAACGAATCTAAGAGGAGCTGACGCAGAGCTGAGGAAATGTATCTTGGAACTGGATGCGGAGAAACTCAAGTTAGGAGCGACTACCTACAGTATGGCAACGACATGGGTTTTCATACCACCGGCTAGCCCTCACTGGGGAGGGGCTTGGGAACGGCTAATCAGAAGTATAAAAGACGCACTTAAGGTCATATTGAAGGAACGAGCGCCACGTGATGAGACACTTCAAACCTTATTAGCAGAAATAGAACAGATAATAAACAGCCGTCCCCTCACCCACGTCGCAGTAGAACCTAACAGTAATGAGACGCTTACTCCTAACCATTTTTTACTGGGAACATCGTCCAACCTACCTACTTTAGGTGTTTTTGATGAGTCCGATACCTACCTCCGAAAACAATGGCGTCTGTCTCAAAAATTGGCTGATATGTTTTGGCAGCGTTGGGTGCGCGAAGTCCTGCCGGATATGCGCCCCAGACAAAAATGGCATGATGAACCAAGACCCTTACAAGTGGGAGATCTTGTATTAATAGTGGACCCTAACTCCCCCAGAAATGTATGGCCAAAAGGAGTAATACAGGCTGTTATATCCGGCAAAGATGGGCGAGTTAGGGTTGTGGATATTAGGACAAACTCAGGCATTTTAAGAAGGAATGCGACACGCGTCGCCCCTATCCCTATGGCTGATTAGCGCTGTGCCAGCACTAGGGAGGGGAGTGTAGACGACGCGTGTTATTTTGTCATTTAGTTTTGTTTTGATTTTGTTTATGTTTATTTAGATTACTTGATTAATAAAGCCAGTTGGGCAAGGCGCGGGGGACGCAGGCGAGCGGGGAAGGGGCGCGTGCATAAGCGGCGCGTTTTGTAAACTTTTGACGACAGTGATCTTTTGACATTGAATGCGCGCGAACGTACTGCCTCTCCCGCCCCTTCACTTCACCGTTTGTATTGAAATCGTGTTTTCACTGCACCTATCTTCTACACTTATTTCATGAATTTTGCAAATTTTCGAGATCGCGTTCATCGAGTTTGTATGACGTTTTAGTTAAACAAGCAAATTAACTGAGTAGGTAATTTGTGGTTTGTTCCTTCATATAAAAAGCAGCTTTCCAAGCAGGTTTTGGACTTATAATATTAGTAGGATTATCAAAATACTCTAGGGAACGCAAGACGCGCGGGTTCGATTTCCGCTACGGGAGAAGAAATGTTTAAGTGTTCTGTAAATATTTCTTCCGGGTCTGGGTGTTGTAGTATTATGTATTATAAGTAAGTAAAAAAAAGTATATAAGTATTCTATCAGCCATCTGGTGCCCATAGTATAAGCTTTGCTTGGTTTGGGGCTAATGTCGCTGTGTGAAATGCCCACAAATATTTATTTATTTTATTTTTTAATCTTTCTTCTCTCAAAAGGAAAACCCTGAGACTTGGAAACTTCATTTTGTCGGCTATAAAATACATTCACACTTGGCTGATTTCTTACTCTAATTAAAATTAAACTTAGATAACCCAGCCACCCACCCGTCATGCCGCCCGCCGCCATGTTGAAACCATGTTAAAAATTAAACAAATGAATTAGCACACAATGCAACACCCCTTACATGGATTTTGTCACTCATTCAATAATGGTTTTGCAGTCATTATGCATTAATTGTTTCTCTAGCTGTCTCCCGCAGCTTGGCTTATGTGGTATTGATATTATACTACTACTAAGGCCTATACCATCTATACTAGATGATTTATACAGTGTCAGGAGGCAATTTTTTTCCTACACTAATATAACGCGGTATTGCTCAGGAAGAATTTAGATAGAGTAGGCTTGCCCAGCACCTATACCATCCTCTCAGCTTAGTCGGCCTTATTCTCAGGAAAGACATGGTCAATACGTGCGGGGATGACTAAGCCGCGGGTTTCCTCACTATGTTTTCCTTAAAAATTTAAATGGTGCTGGTAAAGTGCAATACATTTGTAGGACAAGAAAATCCATTGGTGCATGACCAGAAGCGAACCCATGACCTTAGGACTCTATAGTAGGGTAGTAGGTAAAGATTCTCAAATGGCGGTCAGTATGAAACGAAGTTGAACGGCTCATTTTGGTGGTGGGTTAGGTTCTTACCACTACGCTGACGTAACAACGTTACAATTCACTCATTATCATTACATTTAAGGCGGTTAATGTCATAGAAAGCAGGACAATGAGCCATGCTTGACGTTACAGTAGTCTGGGTGCGGTGGCACTGTGCGGATCATCGGACCTAATTGGTACAGTGCGAGGCCGCAAATAATGCACAGGTTTCGGAAAATAAAATTGACAAGTTTTGGCTTTACTAGAGCGTCGTCTCAGGGTCTTCTACTACTGCTGGAATGCTGACTATGGAGCAGTCATAGCTGGACAGTCAGCGTTCCAGCACAAAATAGCAAAAACAAAGAGATCCGACAAAAAAGGTTGTCATATTTAAATAGGGGAGGGGTGGACAAGTCCCCTAATTATATTGTGTTTTGTAGCATAGCACTTTGTCCAACAAATAATACATAAACATCACGCCCTCCCTAATGGGGTGGACAGAGTTACAAGTAATCATAAGAAAACTTGCAGCCACTCCTAATTTAGAGTCCCAAGATGGATATGGAGAACCATGGTGAAAGGTGATCAGCCCATCGCCCATAAGTATAGATGTATCCTCGTGTTGGAGAGGATAC
Source organism: Scotopteryx bipunctaria (assembly GCA_949320045.1). Taxonomy (NCBI): domain Eukaryota; kingdom Metazoa; phylum Arthropoda; class Insecta; order Lepidoptera; family Geometridae; genus Scotopteryx; species Scotopteryx bipunctaria. The sequence goes on along the minus strand of OX439459.1, from coordinate 569,783 downwards.
TATCCCTCCTACTATCATTTTTTTTCTTTACTCCCAGTCCAACAGAGAAGTAGTTCATCAAACACAATGATATTTAAGTAAATCTAATGTATTTCTAAAGCTTAAACTTTTAAAAACCAAGTGTATATTTTATTTGATCTAACAGTCTTTATATCATCTTCCTGCCCTATCCCACTCTATGTGGGATCGGCACAGCATGATCTTTGGATCACGGTGTATGAGTTTTGGCTAAGGTGTTTTATGACCGGCCGCCTGCCTGACGTCAACCCGGAATACTTGCTTATTGTATCTCATAATTATGTTGAAGGATACTATCCCTTAGTCGACTTTTACGACATGCTCGGGGAGAGAAGCAGCTGGACGCATTCTATGTTATTTCTTTACTCCCAGTCCAGCAGAGAAGTTAAACTTCGTCTAACAGTCTTTATAGTCTGCCTCAAATTCAAATATCATGTTTATTTACACACATTACAGAGTATTTGAGATAGAAGTATTTGTCAGGTAAATTAAAATTTAAACTTCAAAGTGCTAATGGCCTTCCAAAACTTTACCTAGATTTACCTATCAATGTGCTTCCTATAATACTTGTGTTGACAGACGCTTATTTAAATAACTTATTATTTTACGATCGTGTGAATCCTTGTCATTATTTACATAGACACAACAGTTAAGCAATATGATGGTCACTCAGGCCAAATAAAAAGAAAAGACCCCGCGCCGCGAATAACAAAAGTAAAGCCATCTTTTTATCTATGTGTGTGTCGAAGGTTTTAAGGTTGTGTGTTCCAAGTAACCTAAATTTATAGTATAATAATTAAGAAACGATGCTATTTGAAGTAGGTACTTACAAGTGAAAAGTGATTCCGTGAGACTTTTTATGTGATTTGCTGCTGTTTTTACAAGTTTTCACTACACAGGAAGGCATAATTCTATTTTTAAGACTCGTGACGTACTAAGAGCGATGAGCATGGTTTTAGTGTAGGTGTGTGCGTGAGTGTGTATGTTTACTTGCAGGAGCACGGTCTTGTGTGGCTTCACTTTTGTTGTTCGCGGCGCGGCGTCTTCTCTTTTTATTTGGTCTGAGGATGGTCAGACGACCTCGGTGGGGTGGAGATCGATCGATGAGACGCGAGAGGCCAAGAAAGTGGCCTACTAGTTTTGACAAGAATTCTTGTGTAACCAAAATAGCGATACTATGTACTACTTTTAGTCATGTCACTAGTTCGAAATAACTAGTGTGGTGAAAGGATTTTTAGGTGCCTCCAAGAGGTTCCTTTCGTGCACTTGACATACTCTTTCGTTTTAAGACAATACTTTAGTAGCTGTCAGAATATGATTGCAAGGGAACATCAACTTCGTGTTTTATGATGTGCAAAGGAACTTCAATCTCAAAAGATTAACGGAGAGTACCAAGGAAGAGAAACAAGAGGAAGGGGTCGACCAGAACAAGCCATCTGGTGCCCATAGTACAAGCTTTGCTTAGTTTGGCGCTAGATGGCGCTGTGTTAAATGTCCGAAAAATATTTATTTGCCTATTTATTATCTTGGTACCTATACCTTCTGATACCCCAAACTAAGGCCTTTTACCATCTATAGTAGATGAGAGCACTGGTGGTCTAGTTGGTAGGGACCCCGCCTTCCGATCCTAAGTTTGTGGGTTCAAACCCGGTCGTGTACCAATGGATTTTTCTGTGCGAAAAATTTATGTGCGCTATACCAGTACTCTCAAACGGCGAAGGAAATCCGCGGCTTAGTCTGATACCCACGCCACAGGGAATTCTAATTTGGGGTCAGAATGTATGTATGCGAATGTTGGATGTTACGATTAGCAATATAGTACTTAGTTGAAAGTACAGTTTTAGCCATGGTATCCGTTTTCGCACATTGTGTTGTGTACAAACAATTGTTTTGTTTTGTTAAATAACTGATGCATGTATCAGCAAGTGTTTTAAAATGAATGAACCTGTCCAGTAGAATGACAAAGTGCCCCTACCAGCTGAGGAAATAGATATGAAATTTTATTTACCTAAGGTATCTATAACTAGCTATCTAGTCGTATTACTAATTCGTTCAAACCAGTGTGGTGAAAGAGTTAGAATGTACCTTGATTTAGCTCACAGGCCCAGACTATAAACCGGAAATACATACATATTATCACGCCCGTATCCCTAACGGGGTGGGCAGAACCACAAGTAATCATAAGAAAACTTGCAGCCACTTCTGATCTTAGACTCCCAAGATGGATATGGTGAACCATAGTGACAGGCGATCAGCCCATCGCCTATATAGGTCCATCAAATTGGAGTGGACACTAGGTACTTCTTAGTCGACTTTTACGACATGCTCGGAGAGAAGCAGCTGGACGCATTCTGTTTATACTTTACTCCCAGTCCAGCAAAGAAAAAACCGCAAATATATCGTACAATAAAACCAATCGCATGATCGCTAGCTGGTTGCTGGTAGCAGTATAGTGGAAGGATTTAAGGTGCACTTGACATGCTCTGAGAGCTATCGGTAACTTTTTAAGAATGTCCTTCATTATCACGAAATTTGAATAAAAATGAGCTAGTGACTCATCAGAAGCGGAAATCCATTTTCCTTGGCGGTGTTTGACGAGCTTGTAATCTCCCAAGGCGTCGCGTATCGTGTCTTACTGATGACTGTTCAATGCCGGTACAATTTAGGCATTAGATAATTTACAAATATCCTGCCATGGCATCGCATTTTGTCTGCACTGATGGCTTATTCGTGAAAATGTAATTTGGCTTACTTCCTGTTCAATTTACTTGTATTTGGCATTCCTCATTATTATAGTTTTATGTCAATGAGTTCAGCTCAACGTTTAAGTAAAGTCAAGTGCGAGTCGATTTCGCACACGAAAGGTTCCGTACCATTGAATACTGGCGTGGGTAGCTGGCTGGTTCGAACCTTCTTTAATTTTATGTAGTTTAGGTAGATAAGGAGTAAAAAAAGAAAGTTATTATTTTGTTTTTGGGTAAATCAATAATTAGTATTCGAAAGTAATATCCCTAATAAGTTGTTTAACAGTTTCTTTTTCACAAGTTTGGAGTATAGAGGGCACTGAGTTCCATTTTAAGAAGTCTTATCACATTACTGCCGCTTTTTGAACCTTATTTCTATGTAATAAGGCTTATGAATGTTTGGTTCAGTGTAGGCGTAGTGTAGTAGTTAAACTAGTTCAGATATTTGAGTTTGTAATTGTTGTTAGTAGGAGGTATTAACCTCGGAATAAGGTACTAATTACAGGGTACAATGTTTAAAATTGATCTCTAATTAGAGTCAGTTTCTAACGGTTGGTAGTTACTAACGGATGTCTGTACCTACTATAACCTAATTTGATGTAAGGAATTAAGAAAAAAACTACAGCCTTTATCATCCATACTAAATGATTTATACAGAGTCAGGAGGCTATATTTTACAGTAACGGAACACTGTAGTGCTTGGGATATCTGTATGATACCTATTGACTGACAGAAATTTTAATAAAAAACTTGATTAGGTATTAAAAAAAACCGGTCAAGTGCGAGTTGAGTTCGCACACGAAGGGTTCCGTAGTCCGTACCATCGTAGGTACATGTACTTTTTAATAAGACTTTTATTTTATGTTAGTACTTACTTTTTAAATATCGATCGATGATCGACAGGTACGTTCCTAACGTTAAAAAAGCTTGTATGGGGTCCCCTTTTATTTTACTTTTATGATTTGTTATTATAGTGGCAATAGACATACACACTTAAAATTTCACCCTATACCTATTACGGTTCAGGACGGACGCAGACGGACAGCGGAGGCATAATAATAGGGTCCCGTTGGCACCTTTCGAGTACCGATCTCTAAAAACTCAACGATATCAAGTCACGCATTACACTAGTCTAATATAGATGGCTAAAGCATCATCATCTCTCCCTGCCCTTATCCCACTCAAGTGGGGTCGGCACAACATGTTTTCCTCTTCCATTCCCCTCTATCAGCCGTCATTTCAGTATTCACTCCTTTCTTACTCATATCATCATTCACGCTATCCATCCATCTCTTCTTTGGTCTACCTCTACCCTTGTATCCATCCACTTTCATATCTAACATTCTTCTCGTCACATGACATTCATCCCTCCGCATGACATGCCCATACCATGCTAATTTATTGCTCCTCAACTTTTCCGTCACAGGCGCTACTTTCAAACTTCCTCTAATATATTCATTCCGTATCTTATCCATTCTCGTCACTCCACACATCCATCTTAACATTCTCATCTCCGTTGCATGTAGTCTTCTTTCATCCGTCCGTCCGTTTCAATATAGATGGCTAAAGCGTTAGTTTTAATTTCTTTGTTTGTTTTAATGTTTCATAGAATAATGCGTTAAATTGAACTGGCTTCATAGGGCTACGCATGTTGTGCGATAATGATTATCGTCCCGAGGCTCTGTGAAATAAGCGCGTGCGCAGATTCCTTGCGCCCGGTAAGGCGCCGCCTTTACATCAGTTCTGCTAGAATACGTGACGCGATGCGACGATTGGTCGCGTAAGGAGTTATAGAAAACTGAGCCTTGTTACATGCAAAGGGTAGATAAAAAAAAACTGAACTAATTTTGAACCACTTTGAACAAAAAGATATCAGAGCACTAGTGGTCTAGTGATAGTGTGCCAATGAACTTTTCTGTTCGAAAAAATTATGTGCGCTATACCAGCACTCTCAAACGGTGAAGGACAACATCGTGAGGAAACCGGCATGTCGTAAAACCAAAAAAGTTACCACTGGTCAGTTTCTCTAAGTACCTATTCTTCAAAATTTCGATCGTCTTTTGTCTTTTCATTTTTAGAACTTCTTCCAAATATTTCAATTCATGTTTGGAACATCCATAGAACATTCCGAAAATTCAAATTTTGTAACAAAACTTTTTGGAGTGCGTTCTCAGTTGATGCGCGTGACGTTGACAGCTCGGACGTCACACTTAATATAATATTTCTACCCGTGTGCATGTGAAAAGATCATAGACGTGTCGGTAATTTGTAAGTAAAGACTAAAGAGTCATTAAAATGTGGTATACATAACTCTAATAGATCACAGTAACTGTATAACAACTTTTCATACACAGAGTTACATTTTATAACTTTCTTTTCATTTTCTTTTGAAGCTTATATCATAAAAATAATTATATTTTTCATACTATGTAGTTACCTATACATTTAATGTTGATTTTTAAGTGCACTGGTGGTCTAGTTGATAGTGACCCCGCCTTCCGATCGTGGGTTCAAATCCAATCGTATACCAATGGATTTTTCTATGCGAAAAATTTATGTGCGCTATACTCTCAAACGGTGAAGGAAAAACATCGTGAGGAAACCCACGGCTTAGTCAGCTCCGCGCGTATTGACCATGTATTTCCTGTGGGCTCCGACTAAGCTGAGAGGATGGAATAAGTGCTGGGCAAGTTTACTCCATCCTAATTCGTCCCGGGCACTACAGCGTCCCGTTTTTGAAGGTAAAAGTTGCCTCCTGACGTTGAATAAATCATCTAACTACGGAAAAGGGCCTTAATAGTAGGTAATGTTGATTTTTATAGGTACTAAATCTATCTTTAGTTAAGTAACTCTAGCTAAGTAAACGAAGCTAAACTCAAATGAAATTACTTTTATTTTTAGATTACTTTAACGAGACTTCTTTGTTTCAGAATCCCTAATGTTGTGTTGCGGTAAATAATTTGTAAGTACCTACATAATTGCCTACGTATGTGGTTAAATGTACCTAATGTTTATAATGTAAGTAGCAGCTGGCGTAGATCCAGTTTATAGGGATGTTTACAACATGCCAAGACACCCCTTGATAGAGACACAAACATACAGTAGTACTTCGTGCTTTGTATGAAATTTGAATTTGTCCAAATATGAAACTAAAATAATAACTGAACAAACCCTTTAAACAAAATAAGTGTTCTACAAAATGATTGAAACATCTCTATGTAACATATCATCATCGCGTTAGTTCGTATTTCAGAAGCTAGACGAAAATTGCTTAGGCGCACAATGTTTGTGGTACTACTGAACGGATTTATTTGAAACTAGGAATACATATACTTAGTTTGGAACCAATAAAATTTATGGTATTTTTTCTCTAGTTACCTTGCGGACAAAGCCACTGACGAATGCTAGAGAGTTATTATTTCATGACCAATAATCAATACCTACCGGAATACTTTGTAATATTAACCAGTACAAAACATTTACACCATGAATGTGGCTCCGATTACCCTGAACATATGGTCATATGGTCCTTTATGGTCTAGTCTCATTCAGAAACGGACTAGGAAGCGTGTCCGTAGAAGCACATAGCCTTATATGGCAGTAAAACAGCTCGCTTTGTGTATAACCTTGGGTGTTAGTACCTAACTTAATCAAGATCGTAAAATAATCATTTAATCCAACCTCTTTTATCAATACATACATACAGTAATCGAACTTCTCTGCGGGACTGGGAGTAAAGAAAAAACATAGAATGCGTCCAGCTGCTTCTCTCCCCGAGCATGTCGTAAAAGTCGACTAAGGGATAGTATCCTCTCCAACATGCTGAGATACAATAAGCAAGTATTCCCAAGGAGGGTTGACGTCAGGCAGGCGGCCGGTCATAAAACACCTTAGCCAAAACTCTTACAGCATGATCCAAGGATCATGCTGTGCCGACCCCACATAGAGTGGGATAAGGGCAGGAAGATGATGACATACAGTAATCTAATAAAGTATGTATGTTCGTATGAGCTAGTGGTCAACTCTAGTGACGGAGTTTTTAGGTCGCCTAAAGGCCTCCGTCATAGCTTAACGACTTAAAAGCCGGGACCGACTGTTTAGCGTGCCCTCCGAAGCACGGAAGCGCTCAGCTCGTAATGCCACTTGCGTTCATCCATCCCAATTGTAGCTAGGTAAAAAAGTACCAATAACTATCAAAGCCTGATACAAAGCAGAGCTTCCTCATGGTTAGTGGCCATGACCCAAGGCCTACGGCGCACATCACAAATCACAATGCAGTTCGATCTCCGAGGTGCAACGCTACTGACGCGCAAGTGGTCGCTTCCGGAGTGACTAGGGTCACCACTTTACTTTTGTAAGATTTTTATAACATCATCATCATCATCACCTGTGATGTCCGCGTGGGCGCAACAAGCTTTTAACCTTGTGTTGAAGTATACTTACGTGCCGTTATGTGAATTAAACTATAATAATTCCTGCCCTTATCCCACTTTATGTGGGGTCGAATTTTGGCTAAGGTGTTTTATGACGGCCGCCTGCCTGACGTCAACCTTCCTTGGGAATACTTGCTTATTGTATCTAATCATGTTGGAGAGGATACTATAGGTATCTTAGTAGACTTTTACGACATGCTCGGGGAGAGAAGCAGCTGGACGCATTCTATGTTTTTCTTTACACCCAGTCCAGCAGAGAAGTTATCATCAAAAAATGACTTAAATGTCTAACTTAATAAATTAATTTAAGTAAATATTTTAACTATTATCCATGGGTATATTTTCAAGGCTCACCAAGCCACTGACCGTTCGCAGAGAATGCTATTGTCTAAAAATCGAACAGAAGGTCTCTGGTGGCCATGTGCGCCATCTATGTTTTTTATAACATTGACACTCATTTTTTACACAAACATCGATGTTATAATCTTACTTATATTATAAATGCGAAAGTTTGTGAGTTTGGATGTTTGTGCCTCAATCACGCCTAAACGGCTGAACGGATTTGAATGAAACTTGGAATATACATAGTACATGTACTGGATTAACATATAGGCTATTTTTTATCCGGATACCACGCGAGCGAAGCCGCGGGCGGCAGCTAGTACATGTCATATTTGCCTATCTTTCGAACCAGTGTGTTGAAAGGTTATTCAGTTGACAGCCCTAACAAATACCTAGACATTAAACAATGGGTCGTTGTCATGGTGTAGGCCTTTATCAGTGATATCAATGACATCAGCGTCGCATCGTCAATTGATTTAGAAGTATTGTTTGATTGGTAAAGTTATAAGTAATATTGAGTTGTCGAGATAGGAAAATAAAAAAAAATGAATTATTTTCTTTCACAGAAATTTTGCAACAGATTTTTTTTGTAAATGTCATCAAAATTTAAATATACCTAATACTAGAAATATAGATTATGTACCCTGACTTTGTAGGTAATGACTAAGTTTATGTGCAGGTATAATTACAGCATGTCATCCCAGTCACATCACAAGCTTTCGGATTTATTATTTACTAGCTGCTGCCCGCGGCTTCTCTCACGTGGTATCCGGATAAAAAACAGCCTATATGTTAATCCAGTACATGTACTATGTATATTCCAAGTTTCATTCAAATCCGTTCAGACGTTTAGGCGTGATTGAGGCACAAACATCCAAACTCACAAACTTTCGCATTTAATCTTAATATAAGTAAGAATAAGTAAGATAGTAAGAAGTAAGCAGGATACCTAAATATAAAAATGCTATGTCTACAAGTATATTTAGCGAAATTCCAACAGTAATTCATAGTAAAGCTCCTGAATATTAAATAGGCGTGTTTGTTGAGCGGAGGCTGCGCGCGCGCATCGGCAGAGACCTTGAAAAGACCGGTCTGTTATGCAACGTAGCGTTCGTCGAATTGACAGGCTGATATACGGGTAGAAGCAGTTAACACGCCCATATGCGACAATTAACTTTGCTTTGTTTATAAGTTTTACATACATACATTATTATCACGCTATTATCCCTAATGGGGTGGGCAGAGCCACAAGTAATTATAAGAAAACTTGGTGAATCATGGTGACAGGTGATCAGCCCATCGCCCATATAGGTCCATCTAGTTGGAGAGGATACTAGGTACTCATAGGTATAAAACAAATGGAAGCCTTTTATTTTTATTGATATCGCAGCTAGGGGCAGAAAATTTATTTTATATTTTTTTATTTGACGTGTACAATTTGGGGGGGAAGGGGTGTCATGTTCCCTGTCACCCCCCCTTCGGAACGCGCCTGGTTCAGTTGTCCAAAATAAATTAAAACACTTCAAAAAAACTTTGATGTTACTAAACCTTCTATCAGTAATTCAATCTATATCAGTTTCTGCCCACAAGATGTTACAGACAGACAGACAGATCGTGTGTCACGGTCAATGCACTTAGGAAATGACTTGTTGAGACAAAATCAGGGTTTGTGTAGGAGATACCTAATTGGCTCGGTGGCTTCGTGAGTGCTCGGTTGAGATGCAAGAGGCGCGGGTTCGATTCCCGCAGCGGGAGAAATGTTTGTATGTTCTGCAAATATTTTTTTCGGATCTGGGTGTTGTTCAAGTATTTGCTTGAAATTTTTACTTAATAAAAACTTTTACTTGAAGTGTGACTCCTATTACCTTCGTAAAGGGCCTTTACAGTCTTCAGGATTCAGGATTATTTATATAGGGATTCAGGAGGTAACTTTTGCCTACAAAATGCCTAGGACCCAGCACATACCATACTACTCGGTCCCGGCTTTAAGTCGTTAAGCCATGACGGAGGCCTTTAGGCGGCCTAAAAACTCCGTCACAAGAATTGGCCACTAGCTCATACGAACTTATTTACAAGACTTAGAGTTGGAAATAACAACAGGAGTAAATAGTAGTACGTAAAACGTGTAAATGACTAGATATTGGTGGGAACCCTGACTTTGCCTCGCCCTGATTGGCTGCTTTAGACACAAAGGTTCCACATTAGGTCTTAGCCCTTTTCCGAAACGCGCGCGGTCATAGGTCACTTTCTCTCGGCACAGCTCTGTCACTATACAGGGTGTAATAATTCATCTACCGGAAACTGCAGAACTTACAACTATAGCTATCCTAACGTAGTGAACTACAGTGTACAAGTATACTTAATACTGAAAAATGGCGCTATGACTTATCCTACAATACTTAATTCGATCACCCATTTTCTTAGTATGACTGTACAAAACGGCGGCAGTATTTTGATGGTTGCCGAAATGTCAGTAAATAAATAAATTAAAATTGAAAGTGACATTTGGGCCGAATTGGACGAAAAATTTTCGGTCGAGATTTCACTTTGTCGTCTAAAACATAGATGTATAACATAGCTTCTGGCTCACATTTTATTCACACTAGAGAAAAAAAAAATATTATTCTATAGTTTCATTTCGCTTTTTATGATCTTTTTCAGAAAAATCTAAAAAAACAGCCATAGTGTGATCTTAATATTTCTTCTAGATGTTATTTATAATTTATATTATGCACTGTTACAGTTTTCGTGACTATTTTTGTTGCACCCAGTAAATCAGATTGAAATTTAAATTGAACCTTGTCCCTCCTGTTTAAAGCTCAAAATAATAATGGGGTTAACCGATTATCCTCTGGTACCTCAGTTTTGAAATGTTACTTGAACGAAATGTAATATCTGTGTTGTTTTAAAATTAGTTTTGTAAATTGGCAATATCCAATTTACCTCTTTATTCGTTGAAATTGCAAAGGTAATTTTGAACCGGTTCATATTTTTTAATACTAATTTCATCATCATCATCTTCCTGCCTTTATTCCACTCTATGTGAGGTCGGCAAAGCATGCTGACATGCTGTAAGAGTTTTGGCTAAGGTTTTTTATGACCGACCGCCTGCCTGACGTCAACCCTCCTTGGGAATACTTGCTTATTGTATCTCATCATGTTGGAGGATACTATCCCTTAGTCGACTTTTACGACATGCTCGGGGAGAGAAGCAGCTGGACGCATTCTGTGTTTTTTAATATCAATTTATATATGTTTTGCAATAACATTTCCGCAGTTGCTGGTAGAATTCCACGTCAATGTCGTGCGTAAGGGCACTAGTGGTCCTGACGACCTGACCAAATCGGGTAGACCTCGTGGCAAGGCAGGTAGGGTACCTATACGATTTTACGATTGGTGTGTTGTTGTATCTCAATTACTACTGTCTAATGGCCGGTTCCAATATTATACTAACAGATGGCTAATGCTAAATTACTTAGCCACAAGGCGTTATATTTTTTTGGTAAAAATGAACAACTCATTTTAAAAACATGACTGGAAAAAGGATAATCCTAAAAAACTTAGTTTATGGCCTGTTCACGCTTAATCGCATTACGAACAGACGTAAATTCAATGTTAATATATTTCAAAATTATCCTTTTGAATAAAGTAATATGAAGTTGAACCTGGCAGTTGATTTAGATAACAGATAAAAAAAAATCTGTTCTTAAATTCAACTAATGGGCGACAGACGACTATATTTTTTAGTAGGATCTTTTTAAATCTTCGTACATCTATTTTGAAATTACGCCCGTAACTCGACCAAGCGATAAAGATCACCATAGTAGACGGTCTTTTATATTCATTATTCTTCTAGACTTCACTATACTTCAAGTAGCTCCTCTCAAATCTTCCATTACTCCAAGAAACAGATAATATCATTAATTAAATCAAAACATGCATGTGTCAATTGAAATGCTACGCGCGAACTGATGCAATTCATCTGCAACTGATAGCTTTCCGAGAAGGACTCGAGATTGCATAAACAAAATGGATTACCATGAAGTACCTGTCACTAGGTACCTTCTGAATAAGTAGTGGAAGGCTCCGTGACTTTGTTCGCGGGTATTTGATACAAATTTCATCTTTCCTCAGTGAAACTAGTGGCGTGCTAATATGTATGTACTAGATATTGCCCGCGACTTCGTACGCGTTAGATTTTAAACCGAGTTTCAAGCTTTTCGCACAGCCCGTTAAAAGTTCCAATATTAACTTTGACACCCCATTACACCCCTTTTTAAGGGTTGTTTTGAAAAATCTTGAAACACGTGTCCATTTATTTGTATTTACAGTATCCGAACCGAGTTTCAAGCAAATCGTACCACGTGCTAAAAAGTTCCATACAAACGTTTTTACCCCTTTTCACCCCTTTAGGGGTTGAATTTCGAATAATCCCACCATAGTGGGTGCTTTTGCTATAAAAGGAAGCTATCTTCCAAATTTCAGCTTTTTAGCTTCAGTGGTTTCGGCGATGATGAATCAGTCAGTCAGTCTGTCAGGTTAAGGTCTTTTATAGGTATATAGATAGATAGATAGGTAATATGTTTCTTGAATGGGTAACAATGAGTGAATGATTTATTCATGTGTATGGATATTTTTCCTCAGTAGATATATATATGCTTGACGCGTGTCTAATTCTTGATCTTATTTTTTGGACTGTCCTTTTATAAAAGAAAATATTTTTTGAGAAGTTTAACAGATTTTAACTATATATGAGTAAAATATGTTAAAGTAATGCCATCTTGTTCTGTTATACCTAACTTTTAACGGCAATGTGCTAACAAAGTCACAAGCGAGATGAATTGTCAGTTAATAAATTTAAAACTCCAATAAAACGAAAGTTGTTTAAAGAAGCTTACTATAAAATGTCCTATTATATAGAAGACTGAATAATGCTCCAAAGCGACAAAGTCAAGCTCCAAAGTCACTACCAGTGACAAATAGTGGCAGAGTAAACCTTGAACCTTTTGCCAGATGGAGTGAAGTTTGGGAAAGGCGGAAACTGGATGCATCAAGCCGAAGATAGCGTGATGGTGGTCATTATGGAGGCCTATGTCCAGCTCTGGACTAACTATTGGCTGATGATAAGTTAGCCAACATGATAAATCAAGGGATACCTGTAATTCTAGTTCTATTTCAATACAATAAAACGACTTATCGGTAGGTACTTTATGTCCTGAATTCCTTGTTATTTAGCTCAATAATTTATTTACAGACAACAGCATCTAGAAACTAATTAGTTGCAATAAATTAGTTCTAAGACAGAGCTGACCGTTTGACTAGGTATCAACAATGTAGGTACAGTCGGACAGGCAGTGTCGTGAACACTGCAGACGAATGTTCGGCTACAATGCGTGGGCTGTTGGAATGCTAAGGCAGGTTGTGGTCTGGTCCAAGTTAACAATAGATTAAATTCTATAACGTCTGACACACTATTTGACGATCTTTTTGACGTGGCGGGCGAGTGCTCGGTTGAGAGGCAAGAGGCGCGGGTTCAATTCCCGCTACGGGAGAAATATTTGTATGTTCTGCAAATATTTCATGGCGTTTCTGCGTGAAAGAAGGACAAACAGATAAACGCACAAGAACACTTACTTTTATTTACTTATTTGTTTGAATCAGTTTTATGTCTTGTTGTGTTTTTTTGTTTGTTTTCTGTGTTCTTAAATATGGATCTCTGTGTCTGCAAATAAAGAATTTATTATATTATTATTTACAGTGCTTGAGCACCAAAGCGATAAACCCCAATTTAATTACCTTTTACATAAAAAATGTATGACCATATTCTGTATATATTATGACCATATTGACCATGTCTTTCCTGTGGACAAGGCCGACTAAGCTGAGAGGATGGAATAGGTGCTGGGCAAACCTACTCCATCTTAATTCGTCCCGGGTACTACAGCGTCCCGTTTGTGAAGGTAAAAGTTGCCTCCTGACGCTATATAAATCTACTATAGATGATATGTAAAAGGCCTAAATAGTAGTATATCTGTGGATTTATAAATAGGATCTTACTCTACGCTGTCTCTTGTATCTTAGAGGCTGTCAAACAGCATAGTTGGTTAGACTTTATGCTAATCCGGTGAGTTATAAGGACAGAACACTGGTAAAATTGGCGCGGCTGAAATTTCAGAAATTCTCCAGCGGTTTTGCAAGAATTCGACAAGCGGACGTAGCTAGATCCGACGGCCTACTACTATTGGTCGTATCGCTCTTTCGAACTAGTGTGGTGAAAGGATTTAAAGTCAAAAGCCGTTAAGACATGCCGGTGGTCTTCATGATGTTTTCCTTCGCCGTTTTAGAGTATAGCGCACATAAATATTTCGGACAGAAAAGGAGGACCGGGAATATCCCAAAAATCGATTGGTGCACGACCGGATTTGAACCCACGTCCTTAAGATCGGAGGGCGGGGTCATTAGACCACCAGTGCTCTCACGTCCTAGAAATAAATAAATTCCTAGATAATTTTACCAGGCAATTAACTGTAATTGCGTTAAGACCAAACATTTTCCATGCATAGTTGATGCTTTAAACATATAGCGGCAGGAGGCAACTTTTGCCTACTAACAGAACCTACAATTTATGTAAACAAACCGTCCGTTATTATAATGAAATCACTTTTATTTTAGGTAAATAAACCTCGCAACATAAGTTTTTACACCTTAATTAACTATTAGTAGGTACTACTTAAAAGTTCCATAAACATGTAATGAAAAAAATAATTTTAACTAAGTTAAATATGAGCGGCTTGGTTACATAAATTGTATCTTCACTCCTTCAGCTGAAGTGACCAAGATGATTTTAGATGGAGTAGGTTTGCAGCATCTCTGCTTAGTCGGCCTTATCCACATTAATGACATAATCAACACCACATTATGGATAATACCTTGTCTATAAACAGTATCGAAGACGTCGAATTATGAAGACTTGTCCTGTCAAAATAGACGTCAAAATCTGACTTCGTAGTTAAATTTTTCCTTTTTTTATTCCAGAGTCGGCATGGAAAGCCGAGTGGGGCTGGACTACATAGTGGAGCATGCCGAATACGCGAGCAAGCTTGCCGCAGCGCTCACGTCGCCCGCCAAGCCGGTCAAAAAACAGGTAACCTCTAATTCTAATTAATGTTAGGGGAACAAAGATCTGCACTGACGTCCCGCGGTGGGGTGTATTGTGCATTATCCCCCCTGCTGACCCTCCCCCGGCCAGCACAACTCCTTGAAGTACCAGAGAAGGGCTTTGGGATGTTGGCAGCAGCGTTCCAGTATCCTCGATGATGTTGAGGCTGTAGGTAGTGTGACAGGTAACCTCAATCACCATTCAAATTATAAATCTACACTGACCTACATACCTAAGTTTTCGACCATTTTCATTAATTTTGGTTGTTGTGGAGTCTTTCGAACCATTGTGGTGAAAGGTTGAAAGTGTCCACGACCTTATCGAAATCAAGGTCACTTCCATTAGACCACCAATGTGGTTTACACAACTGATTCTTTCCAGTTGCCACTTGACCCTTTAAAGTAAGTTTAAAGCGTCACTATGGAAGTAGCTCAATGTAATTGACCTGACCAGAGTGTCACTAACAAAACCAGTGTCACGACAAACAAACCACCCCACTCTTTTTCTCTTCATAGTGACGTGTTAGCACAAATCGCATTGCAGATTTAAATCGACTCAAATAATAGCATGGTAATTTAAACTGGTGCAGTTTCGTGACCTGTAAGTCACGTGGTACTGTTGACCTGGTCAGCTAACCAGGTCATGAATAACTCATGAACTCATGACATTATGAAACGACCAATGTGGTAAAATTTAATACCTAATTAAAGAGGGTAGATTATTGCATGATTGCAATTATTAATTTAATTATTCATTTTGAAAAACAACGCAAACAAAGGCACGAACAGATAAAAATATTGTTAGCACTGTAAATTTATGTCCTTTTTAAGGCCAACCAACATTTTAAAACCTAGTATCCAAGTACCAAGGCAGTCAATTGACACAACAGGGTATCTAGAGTATCACCAAATACCCTGACTCTATTTGACACGACAAGCGTCACAATATCTGTCAAAAGTGCAATGTAGTGTCACACAAATTGTAACAGGACGAATCTCAAGTAGTGGAGGGGGTAATATCCATAACATAATGATCACTCGCTCACCGATCCTGACATGGACCGGGATCACTTCTGACGCGACACAACACAAGCCATCACGACACAACACGTCAGATAACGATGTGAATGCGGCTTAGGCTAAGGGCGATGTAAAATCAGGAATCCTAGGGTGGGGTCAGTTTGACGGCCTCGGTGGTGTGGCGAGCGATTGCTCGGCAGAGACGCAAGAGGCGCGGTTTCGATTCCCGCTGCGGAAGAAATGTTTGCATGATCCATAGGTAAATATTTCTTCCGGGTCTGGGTGTTATGGTAACATGGTACTCGTAGTTTCTGATACCCACGACACAGGGAATCCTAGTGTGGGGTCAGGACTATGTATGTGACTGTTGGGTGTTATTTATTTAATTATGTATGCGACTGTTGTGTGTTAATTTGTTATTTATTTATATCACAGGTCTTCGAGCTACTCTCCGCGCTATGTGTCTACAATGCGGAGGGATACGCGAGGGCCGTCGACACCCTCGACAGATACAAGGTATGTGCCACTTGCAGAATATCATCACATTACATAGTGGACACTTTAAGAAGAAGTTTATGGGACTTTAAGAAAAAAATCCTTTAATAAAAAATAGGTTGAAAGACGGAAAGGGTCCTCCCCTGCAGTGTGATGTAATACTCGTAGAGTGAGAGTGTAGCTTCTCTGCTGAACTGGAAGTAAAGAAAAAACATAGAATGCGTTCAGCTGCTTCTCTCCCCGAGCATGTCGTAAAAGTCGACTAAGTGCGACTAAGGGATAGTATCCTCTCCAATATGATGGACCACCTATGTGGGAGATGGGCTGATCACCTGTCACCATGCTTCGCCATATCCATCCTAGGACAATCAGAAGTTGGCTGCAAGTTTTCTTATGTTTACTTGTGGCTCAGCTCAACCCATTAGGGATACGGGCGTGATAATATGAATGAAAATGAATGAATGAGCCAAACTCAATTTTGTTTGTGGGTTTTTTTTAGTTTTTTTAGTAGCACTCACTTTAGTCCTGTCTATGTAGAATATTTAGGATGAATTTAAAATATATCACAATTAAAATAAAAGTTTATTACCTTGTTTATTTATAAACAGGTTAACAAAACGGATAATAATTAACTCGCAGTTTCTTTGACCGTTGACATTAGTTTGACCGCGAAACTGGTTTTAGAAATGAACGACATAAAAATATCCTTTGAATATTCGATTGGATTTCAATTCGGCAGCAGGTTTTACTGATATGTTAATTTGTGTTTTATGGTGCAGGTATTTTGGGTTTTTCTGAAAGTGCCTAGGTGTCAAATCCTTTTTAAATATCTACCTACATATCTCCTATAACCCCTGTAACCCCTATATTTTCGACTGAAAAATCCTGTAAATATCAAAGGTATTAATCATAATCATAATCATTTATTCATAGTTTTAGATACATATCGATCTTAAAAACTACTTAGTTCAGCCAAAACCTGCCTTTACTGGCGTATGAATATTATAAAACTAAAGTACTTATTAAAATAATTAATTCGAATTATAATGTCAAAAATTTAAAGCATCGTAGTCAAAAAAAATCAAAATTATTATTAATTAAATATTATTATTAGATAACCTAGCAAGCAACACCTATTTCACGTTAATTTCTTAATTTTTCAATGAATCTCCAGACCCTGAAGAACGAGCGGTACCGTCTGAATGTGGTGGTGGAAGAGCTGAGGGATGCGGCCACCACGGACTACAAGACGGCGCTGCTGGCCTTCGTCAACTGCCTCATCATCTCGGCGCCGCGCCTGCCGGACCGGATCCGGCTCAGGAACGAGTTCATTGGTGAGCACTGTTGAAAACTTTCAGGAATTTTTATAAAATTTGATAGGAACAAAGGTGCTGTGACTAATCTCTTAAAAGAAACAAGAATTTTATAAACATCAAGTTCAGACAAACGATTTATTGGCTTTTTTTAACCAACTTCAAAAAAGGGATGGTTCTCAAATTATGCTTAATTATACATATCTTCGCTAATTTTTGATCGATTTTAATGATTATATTTCAATGGCTTATATGTATAAAAGTCATTGGAGTCTTGGAAAAAAGTGACCCGTACTAAAGTAGTTTTTTCTTTTTCCAGGACTTGGTCTTCTGCCTACCCTCAACAACCTGAGGTAAGAATTAAAGCTTTGTCATTTACTAATTAATCATTTAAACAGGTAAGTATAAAAACTCATTAGTTTGGAAGATAATTGGGTTTTTGTCACTCAATGGTTCTGGTGTTTCGTGTAGGCGTTTTGACTCTTTGCTTTTATTTAGATGAATTATTATTAAATTTTAATCTTATTGTACATATATTTACTACCTACATAATTAGATTTTAATAGAAGGTGGTAAAAATTCCTGCGCAACAAGATGCATCATTTATATGGGCGATAGGCTGATCACCTGTCACTATGATTCACCATATCCATTTTGGGACTTTAAATCAGGAGTGGCTGAAAGTTTTCTTATGATTGCTTGTAGCTCTGCCCACCCTATTAGGGATACAGGCGTAATAATATGTAGGTATTTATGTGGTAAAAAAATAAATTTGCAACTTCGCAGCTCTGCTACGAATTTGTTGAACTCTTAATACTCGTAAGTTCAAACTTTGATGGACAAAGTAATATGGAAACTTCTATACATGGTCCATGTAGTACTTAAAAAACTAAAAAAACTGCGCTTAAACTGGTTTATTTCTCTCCGTTCCTTTCTTAGGTAATTTTGATTATGTATTATATTCTCTAACTTTCATATTTTCAAACTTTATCCTTAAATGAAGTTTGCAAAATAAGAAAATCAGCATCCTATAGAAACGCCGTTAAAATCTCACACGGCAAGAGTCATCAGAATGAATAAATCGTAGTAATACCAAATTTGGAGTCATTTGAATTTATATTGTAGAGTTTTTGTGAACTCAACTTAGGGTTGACACAAATATGTGTACCTATAATTTTTGTTGTTGTCCATTCTGTTATCCTTTTTTAAACTAAAGTTAATTGGATATCTCTTAACTTAGAACTGTCAAATTAAGTTCATCATCATCATCTCCCTGCTCTTATCCTACTTAAGTGAGGTCGGCAGAACCTGTCAAATGAAGCCCATAAGAAGAAAATGCACAGCAAAATAGTTTTATTAGACTATTCTTTTGATCAAGTTGATCAATGATGTTTTTTCAAACTGATTCGATCGCCACGAGATAGTTCAATAATTTAAATTGTGTTTAATGATTTTCCTAACGTTTTGAACATTAAAAGATCTTTGAATGTGTTATTTTGTGTCAGCCCTAACAACAAATAGTTTTTGTACCGTGTCATCAAGTTTTTGCGCACGGCTCGTAAGGTTGTCATGGTAATCTAAATACCGGGTTTGGCAAAAAATACCTCACAGACCACAAATCGGATTATTTTCACGGGTTTAATCAAAATAAAACAGAAAAACAAGAGAAGGAAAATTAAAAATAGTTGTTATTTGGAATAGCTAAGAGCAAAAACAATCAAAATTAGCAATAATAAGTTATGTGGATACTAAAAATATTAAAAACCGGTCAAGTGTGAGTTGAGTTCGCACACGAGGGATTCCGTACATCTTACATGAACATAATGTTTCTTGTACGGGGCCCTATTTAATATTTATTATATACGAAAGTTTGTGAAGATTTGATTATGTTTTTAAGTTTGTGCTTTAATCACTAATAATAAATAGCTGAGGATTTTATTAAAAATAATGGGTATAAATGTTCGTAGCGGTATAACCTATAGACTATTTTATCCTGGTAGCCTTATACAAGCCTTCGGCTTAAGCTAGTTATAACACTAAATAATAAAATGCAAAAGGTCGTAGGTTTATCGATAACTTAATTCTAATTTATAATCTCACTCGTAAAATCAACCAATCCATTTTAAAGTGGACTTCCATAATCCATGGATTAAGCTCTAACCAGTCGTTGAATGATCCGTCAGTTAGCCAAACCTGTTTATTTATAAACGAGATTATTCACAGGGTCGTGCCTTATTTGGCCACAACTGGATGCGCCTACGCAGCCTTTGCTTAGTTCCGACCGACTGCGGTTAGTTTTAAGGTTACACATACTTAGAAACATAACTACTTACCTATCTACTATTTAGATGCTAGTATATTAAAAGGTTTAAGTAAATAACTAAACGTCTTACCATCCATAGTAGATGAGCCAGCGTCAGGAGGCAACTTTTACCTTCACAAAAGGGACGCTGTAGTGCCCGGGACGAATTAAAATGGAGTAGGCTTGCCCAGCACCTATTCCATCCTATCAGCTCAGTCGGCCTTGTCCAAAGGAAAGATGGTCAATACGTGCGGAGCTGACTAAGCCGCGGATTTTCTGACGATTTTTTCGATCATCGTTTGAGAGTACTGGTATAGCGCACATACATTTTTTGGACAGAAAAATGCATTGGTACACGACCGGATTTGAACCCACGACCTTAGGATCGGAAGGCGGGGTCACTACCAACTAGACCACCACCAATCGGTCATCGGTAAATATTCAGACTGTTTTTAATCGAGGCTTTTACCCTAGTAAATTTAAGTAATGTGTCTAGAAAGGTAACTAACACTTTTTATCGTCTAAGAACCGACCATGGAAATGTTCTTCCAGACATGAAGCAGCAAATAACCCTGACCTGGGGGTGCAGCTGGATGTGTTCGAGGAGCAGCGCGAGAGTGACGAGGCGCAAGGTCCGGGGGGCATCAACCTCAACCTGCATCTAGACGTCTTCTACGCTATCCTCAAACAGGTAATCATCAGGCACGATCTGTATAGTCTTTTTGGTTTCCAACGGGACTCTATTACTAAGCCTCCGCTATCCGTCTGTCCGTCCGTTCTTTCATGCGTCTGACAGCGGGCTGTATCTCATGAACCGTACATAATTAGAGAGTTGAGATTTTCACAGTGTGTGAATAAATCGTGAGGAAACCGAAATGTCGAGTGTGAAGTGCACAAAAACTGCTACGTTAAGGCTCACTTTAAACTTTTCACCGCACAGGTTTAAAAGTACTATTGACAGGATTAATAAGTTTGTACATAATACATGAAATCTATAGTTACGTTATTATGTATGGGAAATACCTAACCTAGTAGGATTTCTACGAATAAAACAATAATCAAACATATACTTATGTTTCTAGGTGTCAGACACTCCCCAAGAGATCCCGTTCCTCAGCATCCTACAGCACCTGCTGCGAATAGACCCCAAGGAGCCTGTCAGCGACATCATCTGGGACACAGCGGAGACTCTGGTCCATCGAGCCACGCTTCTGGAATCCAGGGAGGATGCTGCTAAGCTTTTGCGAGCTCCTAGCATTCAGGTAGGTTTAGCAGCGCAAAACTCTAATTTCCACACATCACCACCCGTAACCTGAACTCACTTACTGCTGGGTATTCTCTGCTTTTCAACACGTTTCTTTGTTAACTTCTTCGATGACCGTGAACGCGCTTTTCACACCTGTCTAGTAGATAGACCATGTACCGGGAGAAAGGTATAGAAGAAAAGAATTTGCCAACCTCACATAGAGAGGGGTAAGGGTAGAAAATGTACCAGGAGATAAAGTCAAAGTCAAAGTCAAAGTCAAAAATTTTTATTCCATAAAATCACTGGGATCACTTGGACACGTCTTAAATCTACGTTGCATTTACACCTGTTCGTAACGCGACCAGGCGTGGACCAGTATGTTACCAAGTCTCTTATTTTCGATCGGACTTTTATAAGTAGGTAGGTAACTGAATGCATCCGAAATAACGCACTTTTAAAACCATCAGCGGTTCAATGGATCGATGACTTTGATGGTCGCCAGAAGGTGGATGGAGACAGAGAGATCATTCACTGCTTCAGTAGCTATTGTGCTGCACTATAGACTTTAAATCACCATATTTATTTTATTGTTTTCATTGATTTTGATGTTTGTTGACATGTGACGTAAATTTTTCTGTTCCAATCGGTTCATTTTGATTTATAGGAGAAGCTATGTCTATATTATGGTAGTAGTCCATGACCATGTTGAAGGATGATGATGGTGACTGATGATCATGAATTATTTTATAACTAATGATATTTCTCCTTCCAGGCCAAGATGGGCTGCACATGCCAACACAGAGACATCTCAGGGGGTAGGAAGCAGAGTCTACAACGAGCTCTGTCACCACCGCCTCCACCGCCACCTCCAGCGCCGGCACCTCCGCCTCCATGTAAGTTCCATTAGCTTGTAACTTACTCAGCTGAGGAGGTGGACTTTGTGGAAGACTTTGTCTTTAGACACGGTTTAATCTGCTTAGATCTCTGAATATTTGTTCTTCTGTATAATGGTGATAGTACAGCTCAGGGTAACGGAAGCTGAGGAAGGAATCTTGGAGATTACGATCCTGGATGGAAAGATAGTTTCTAATTAGTTATGAAACATCTTCTTGAAGCAGTTCAAAATAATCCCAAAAACATTGTGTAAGAACCTGAGCTCTCAAAACTATTTGATAATGTCAAAGGTGTAATCAGAGGTACCTACGTCAAAATACTGCCTTCTGCACATGCCTAGAAAAGATTTTGCAAGTACATGGTGGTTAGCAATCCCATGTTGTGCAACATTATTTTTAAACCGTAGTTTCATACAATTTGATTTGTTCCAGGTATCCCACCGCCCCCTCCGCTATGTATACCTCCGCCGCCGCCTATCGGCCCCCCGCCCCCGCCAGGGCCCCCTCCGCCGCCCGCGTTCCAGTCCACCCCCTCCCCGCCACCGGTGCCGGTCGTTGAACTCAAGCTACCGCAGCAGGAGACACCCATACCGAAGACGAAGATGAAGACGATCAATTGGAACAAGATACCTAATAATAAAGTGAGTTTTCATGACTAACAGACGTGTTGGTCTCGTATAAGAGTGTGTCAACACAAATGTTGGGTGTTGGATTTCTCGTTTCAACAAAATTAAACACAGGTAAAACCTACTTTTTGGAGCTGTATAAATTAGTTACTCTTAGGACTTACACCACGCCACTGTTTTCAAACTCGAATGAGCTTTTTAAAATGATTAGGCTGCTACTTACCTACTTGTCTATTTCAGGTAATCGGTCAGAAAAACATCTGGTCACTAGTAGCATCAAGTC
This sequence comes from Scotopteryx bipunctaria, assembly GCA_949320045.1. Taxonomy (NCBI): domain Eukaryota; kingdom Metazoa; phylum Arthropoda; class Insecta; order Lepidoptera; family Geometridae; genus Scotopteryx; species Scotopteryx bipunctaria. Next base: position 546,910 of record OX439459.1, on the reverse strand, counting down.
ACAAACACTCACCGAAAACAGAGCTGGATTGGACGGAGATCGAGGGACTGTTCTGTCAACAGGTAACCTTTATTTTCATCTCTTTTTTTCATCCCTTTTTTTCTCTCATTTTTAAGAATCTTCCTCTAAAATCTCTGACCTGGAGATAAACAGCTAGAACAGTCAATTGTGCCTTCCGAAGTAAAGCCGATCAGTTCGTAATCTCACTGACGACGTATTGACTGTGCAGCCGTTTTCTTCATGTATTCTTCAAAATACTAATTCTCTCAAATACCAACAAGGATTGTCACAGCAGTATGAGGAACCCTTACTAAAACTGTTCTCAATACTCGTGTTGGCCTATAAATGAGCAAAGGCTAGACTTAGCTTCTTTCTTCTTTGTTTTTCACGTCATGGTGTTTGGCCTGGGTTTTAGATTCAGCCAACTGGTTCAGCGGGGTCTTCGCCCCGGCTTGGGCGCAGCCCCATCTGCGACAGTTCAGGAGAACGGAAGCCGAGGAAGGAGTCCTCAGAGATAACACTCTTAGACGGCAAGAGGAGCCTGAACGTTAACATCTTCTTGAAGCAGTTCCGAAGGTATGAAAACCCTTTATTTTGAAGCCGAGAGTTTGTTTGTAGCTGGGAATTTACATGAAGAAATGCAAAAATCCTTAGTTTTCCACAAATTTTCTATTCCAATTTTTGTTTCTGGAAGGTGCCTACGCCGTGATAGAGGCACAATATTGTCACAAACTCCCAAATTTACAACATTAGTAAGAATTGTACTAAGCCTAGGTCTTTTTTCATAAATTATACATAAACAGGTAGACCTGGCCCAGCTGGCCTTCCAGAGGCCCACCTGATCTTAAATGGTCACCATTACCTATACCAACAACATCAGTAGCGTTGTCGTTGCGTAGCCAAGTCTGAAGGAGTTTATTAACATTTTTCCGTGGTTAATTCTTTCAGCTCTAACGAGGACATAATCCAGATGATCCGCGAGGGGTCGCACGACGATATCGGTGCGGAGAAGCTGCGCGGGCTACTGAAGATCCTGCCCGAGCTTGACGAGTGCGAGATGTTGAAGGCCTTCTCCGGTGACGTCAGCAAGCTGGGAAATGCGGAGAAGTTCCTGATGCAGCTTATACAGCTTCCCAAGTTAGTACAGGTCTTCTTTTATCAGGTCACTATTGATTGAAAATGGTATTTATTATTCTTGAAACCTGCATTATTAAATACTTGTTACCTGGGTCAGGCCTTTAACTGGTTACTACGTTTAGATTCTAGTTCTTCCGAACCCGTGTGGTGAAAGAATTAATACTAAAGCGCTTGATGATGTTGAGAGAATACTGGTAACAAAACAAAATCTATTGTTGCGCGACTAGATTTGAACCCACGACCTTGGAAAGTTTGGAAGGCGGAATCTTTACCACGAAACCACTAGTTAATATAAACCTTATTTATTGTATGTTCCTTTCCCAGCTACAAGCTGCGTATAGAGTTGATGCTGCTAAAAGAGGAGTGGCCTTCTACAGCTGGCTACCTGGAGAGCGCCATCAACTCTATCCTCGTGGCTGGTGATGATCTGATGTCCTCGAGAGCTTTGCAGGTAAGGGTGCAACTTCACGCACGCTTCGGTACACACTGGCAGAGTCGAAATACTCTTTCTCACTTGTACCATCTGGTCGCTTGCATTCTTGCTTAGGCCAAGCAGTTCATTCACTAGGATTCGCTGTGTTGTAAATTCAGACGTATTGTTTCCAGGAGGTTTTATACATAGCACTGATAGCCGGGAACTTCCTCAACGCGGGTGGATATGCAGGCGGAGCTGCGGGAGTGAAACTGTCTTCGCTACAGAAGCTACCTGACATCCGCGCAAACAAACCCGGGATGAATCTCATGCACTATGTTGCAATGGTAAGTAGAACTGTGTTGTCATTTTTATACCCATCTAGTACCTAAGGTCTTAAACCAGGTTCAGTTATAAATATTAGTGATTCAAAGACCCAGGTGACCAAAAGGTCTAAGTGACCATTGGTAAAACCAGTGTAATGAAAGGTTTCATGTGAGTCTTGTAGAGGCTCTTTTCATGCATATATTTGTCAGGCGCATTTAATCTTCAAGCACCAGTGAAACGAGCACTAGCATCTGTTCATCTTATTGGGAAGACTTAGAACCAAATCGATGTTAACTATTAAACCAAATTCTAACTTCCCAATCATCACCACAGCAAGCAGAACGCAAGAACAACGAGCTAATCCACTTCGCGGACGATACCCGGGTACTGGAGGAGGCTGCTAAGGCATCCGTAGAACAGCTCACCAACGAGATCAAGACCTTGGAGCTGAGGATACGAGGGCTGAAGAAAGAGACACAGTTACCCAACACGCCGGCTGACATCAAAGAGCAGATGGGAGATTTCCTTCAGGTATTTTATCCAGGTTTTTGGAAAACCGTTAACATAAACAATCGGATATAGTATCCAGATCTACTAGTCGGGAAACGAAGTGTAGGACAATAGAAATTCTCTCAAATATCCAGGATCATTTTAAAATTCGGAAGTCGAACATACAAACATCATGCTAGACACGTATGTGCCTACCCACATTTTGCAAATAAAATCAAAATATATGCTGACTTGCGACTAAGTTTGGTGAAAACATCTTCAGATCTCCAAGTCTTGACTTATAACTAGAAAAAGAAAGTAGGATCTTAATCAAGAATATCCTTCTAGGTAGCGGAACAGGAAGTATCAGCTCTAAACAAGGACATGGAAGAAGTGGAAAGCATCAGGAAACAGCTCGCTGAATTCTTCTGCGAAGACCCTGTGTCTTTTAAGATTGAGGAGTGCTTCAAGGTACGGATTATCTCTTTTTATGTTTATAGGCAAAGATGACGATATTTTGTCATGTTTTGTTTAGCATTAGAACAGATATTGGAATATAAATTTCTGGTACTTTTTATCCATTGATTTTATTTCGGTAGGTACCTATAGAAATGTCTCTGATTAATACGACTGCAAAGCTGGGTACTTTTTAAATTGGATTTCTCTTTTTAAAAACAGGTTAAGAAATATTGTGCTTTGAAAATTTCGTGAGCAGTGCATACAATTTTTGTTTTGAAGATTGTCCCTTCTAAAGTGTTCTCATTTTCAGACGTTTGTACACTTCTGCACAAAGTTCCGTTCAGCGGTGAGCGACAACGAGCGACGCCGCGCCAATGAGGAACAGGCTGCGGCGAGACGACGGGCTCGGGACCTGGCGGCTTGCAAGATCAAGACTGGTGAGTATTGCCCAATTTCCTGACCATTTATTCTGTATGAATCGGAACTCGCTAGGAACCGTGTATCGTTCGTTTTGTGCTGCTGTGTTGTTTTCTCTCTACACTCTGCTGTAAAAAAAGATTGAGTGTGGATTCACTGAGTCAAAGGAACTAAATAAAAATTTGTTAGAACCTTTTCACTTTTATTATGAACACTTCAGGTTCTGATAAACCAAAATGACTGCGACTAAACTTGTACTTACGCCAAACTTTGTTCTCAGTTCTGTTTATGGAAATTATAACTTTACATTTCTGGTTTCGACTTTAGCCTGAACACCACAGTTTGTGATAAACCGAAGTTAACAAACAGTTGGTGAAAAACTCGTGTTATTGCAGGTGGCAGCAGCATGTGCAGTACTCCAGTGTCGGAGTGCGAGTCTCTCATGGAGTCGTTACTGCTGGACATCCGGAACGGGCTCGGCCGCCGCTCGCTGCGCCGACCGCACGACCCCTCGCCCTCGCCTGGTGAGTCCATCCTTCCAGAACATCCAACTCTTCATACTAATATTAAGGCTATATGCACGTGTTTTTAACTTCCCTTTGTATGAATCTGTGGCAATGTTGGTTTTACCTACTGGCCGTGAATATAAATCATAAATATCAATGCATTAAAAGTCATTCTTTGATCTCTGTTTTCTTTGCCATTATACCTATAAGTTAACTAATTTTCTTTATTTTGTCCTCCAGATGTGACTCCAACGGGAAGTCTGCGACGCCGCAGCCGGGCGAGTCCCGGCGAGGGGGACGAGGAGGGACTCCTGGAATTCCTCAGGCACTCCTCGCCGGCTGCTAACGATCTGAGGGAGAGGAGTGCTTGGGGCAGCTTGGGTGAGTTACTTCTACGTGGGTATATTCCATAGCGCAGAATAAATTTTATGGTATTTGGCCCTAGTGATATTTTTCTTTGATCAGCCTATTTTTTTCGTATTATCCTTTTATCAGACTGGTTCCTTTACCAACAGCCACTGGGCCCTTTTAAGGATTCGCCATGATTTGGTCATTGACCTAAATCAGGCTGACTGTGAACAAGTTTGTTGCCCTGTAAATGTTTTTTACAATTGTTCATAAGCGGTATGATGAATTGTGTGAAAGATGAAGAGATATCTCTTCCACCCTGTAACAGCCGTCATCTCAGCAAGTAAATAATGACTCCCTTCGCTCTGGGGTGGGAAAGAAGTGTTGTTCCAATCCTACATAATTGTGTTAAGGGCACGGAGTTGAGGAAGCTGTCAAACGACCTCGTTCCTGGAGTTTTTTCATTAGCTGAATGTTATCAACAGATCGGTCGTGGTCTCGCCGTGGCAGTGCGCGTGCTCGCCTGGAGATACCGGAGAGGGAGCGAGCGCCGTCACCGCGAGCGCCACCTTCTCCGTCACCAGCACCGACACCCACGCCGACCTCACCTCTAGACCCCGCGGCCAAGCCCAAGTAAGATGCGATATTAATGGGACAGGTTTTGTAATTGTGCTTGGATCTACCCGTTTCGTCTTTCTTTACAATGTCAAGACAGTTCATTCCATCTTTTATTGTTTTAATGTGAACATATTGGCCATACCTTGGCAGATTCGACCACTACATACCTGCCTACATAGTAGAATCTAGCCCTGGTTTAGGTACCAATGCAAGTAGGATAATTTTGTTCTTCAGAATGTGTTACTACTACTGAAACTGTAAAGAACTTTTTGTGTTAGGGAATGGCGGCAGAAGATCGAGTCCTGGCTCCGAGCGAATAGCCAGGAAGAGAAGAGAGATGCAGAACTACGGGAGAGAGCGAGACGACTGCAGGCTAACCGGCGCTCCTTGGAAAACGACTCCGGTAAGAAACCGACCGGCCATTCATGGATTTTATAGCCTAAGCTTGGCCAGTATTTATAGCCTTTAGTTTTCTCTTTGTTATTCTTTTTGGGTGTATCTTTCTTGTTTGTCATTAATATAAGTAGAATGTGGCCGTCTCTTATAATCTTCTATTCTCGTACCTACCTATATGTATTCTCTCTATTCTGATAATTTCCAGAGAGTGAACGTAGTACGACCCTGGAGCCGCTGGCTGAAGGTCGCGCGGAGTGGAGACCTGCCGTGCTGCCAGACAGCACTGTCGTCAGAACCATCGAAGCCGTTGAAGGTAACTACATCACTTATCACTTAGATCCGGAAAGCTCAATCTTTGAACGGACTAAAAGGTGTTTTCAATAGTGATAGAACACAAGCTTTTGGGCAATATGTAAGGTCTTCTTTTTTTCCAGATGTTCAACCGAAGAAAGATACCAGGGTTCCGTGGAGGAAGACAGAGGAAAACGAGGAGATGAGACTTCGCCTCCGAAGGCAACGCTCGCGACAGCAGATCGAAACCCCAGCACCCCTCGTCTCCATCACAGAAGAAGACAAGCGCAAGCTACCTGATATCCACATCACCAACGAAAAGGACCTCAAGGTCGAAAGACCAGATAGAGCTGAAATTGATTCAGATAATATAGAAACACCACCGGCCCAGAGGAAACTCTTCAACCCACCTCCAGAAAAAGAACCCTGCAGGCGGCTTCAACCATCATTCCCTGTAAGAAACAATGAAAAAGCTGCTGCTGAAATGAAAGACTTATGCCAAGAAATATTAGGAGACGGACAATTTGATCGATTTTCAGCAACAAGGCGGACAAGAAGGTATAAGAGGAATACAGACTCAAGCTCACCAGAAGAAGAGAAAAAGCCAGAACCAGTGGAAGTAGTTGCAGAAACCCAAGTCATAAGGCCGTCAAAACTAGAGGTCCAAGCGTCCTACCCTGTGGAAGTCCCAGTGGAACAACCTAAGCCAGCAGTGATCAAGGATGAAAAGGAGAATCGATTGAAGAGCTGGCAGGCTAGACTCAAGAACCAAAGCACAGACAAGACCACCAAAGAGCCGAGGCCTTATTTGAGAATGAGGCGGCAGACTTCAATCAACCAGGAGGACGTTCAGAAAGCTATCAGAGAACTGAAGTCTCCTACTGAAAACCCAACAGGAGTCTGGTCTAGAAACGCTTATAGAAAACCCACTGGACCCGGACAGAGGATCGAAAAGGTGCCTGAAAGAACAACATCTCCAAGAATACCAAAAGTCAAGAGCGAGCACGAACTGAATGACGAAGGCTTTGAAGAGACACAAAGTCTTAACTCCGAGAGTGCATCGCAAGGTGCGTCATCTGGCTGCAACGTGGAATGCGAATCCCCCATCCCCAAGTCAGTGAAATCCCCCGTAGTCCCAAAGAAAATCTCTACCAAAGAAACACGAACGCCGCCGCGAACGCCACTCGACCCAAAACGCTCCGTCGTTCCCAAACGGGCCAGCTCTTTACGCGTCGAAAGGTCCACTTCCAGAGCATCGTTGCGTAGCTCAAGAAGCTCATTGAACAGCTCTGCGTCAGTAGCTACAGTTCGGAAGGCCCCAGCACCACAGAAACCGGCTCCGAAGCCTGTTCCCAAACCCGTGGTCAGAATGCCAGCGTCTAGGTCATCTTCGAGTGGTAGCTCAGTCGGCGCTGCCAGACCTCCGTTGAAGACAGGAGTACCTCAAAAGGGGACCTCTGGGTTCATGAGACCGACCCAGGCTTCAAAAGGTAGAGGAGGGACCACCACTACGCAGCAAGTATTGAGGGCCAGTGTTAAATAAATTTACTAATTCGAAATCAACGAGCCTTAACAGAAAATAGACACTAGTGTTTGCGATAGTGATGTCCAGGAGGTCGAGGATTTTTTAATCGACACCTTTTGTTTTTTTTTATTGAAAGAAAAATTAGAACTAGCGAACTCCAGTGCCTTAGATCATGGCCTTTTAAAGTAAGTCATAGTTTATAAAATATTAACAATTAAATTGTAAAAAACATTATTGGAAACTTCAGATTGTATAGGCGCTAGAATCTCAACTGAAAATCTGAAGCTTTCAATGACTGATTATTTTATAATTAGATCTGGTTATTTTATGTAAAATAATAAGCATCTACTTACGTAAACCCGTACGTAATTTTATATTATACATAATAATAACTTTAAATACGTATTATTTGATTTAATGTGCCACGACTTAGTACGGGTATTTAAATAAATTACCATGTTTTTTAGAAAATTGAGGGCTTGATTGGGATTCTAAAATCTAGACTTTTTAAGTTTCATTATGTTTATGATATAACTAATTATTATCTATTTACTAATACAAAATACGTTATGAAAAAATAGTACCCTGCATTTCTTACGATGACTATTCGATAGGAATAGACACAAAAGAAATAGTATTTTGGGGTATGCGAGGAATTTTGATTGTCGATATTGATAAGAACCACTCAAAAGGGTTCATCATTATTGATAAAAACTAAACGAATTATCTAAATGAATTATTTTCATTTAATAAACGCTCGAAAACGATTTATATTACTGTATTTATTTAAACTTTCTAGATTTTAAAATCCCGTATTTAAACCTCAGTTACGTTACAAGTCAATTTTATTGATATAAAAACATGAAGGTTCTAATTTAACAAAGTATTTAGGTATATTTACGTTATAGTTATATTGTATTTTATTTCAAAGACATAGTAAATGATCTGACTTTTTATACAAGCATAGAATTATAAGTTAAATGTCACAAACACACAAAAAATTACGCTCAGATATTTTATTTAAATAACTTATAATATGATTTTAACACCATTGTCATAATGTACGTGTTTATTTACTAAATGAAAAACAATAAATTTATACCAACCTGGAATATTGTTTTATTTCAAGAGAAGACCACCTATATTTATTATTTAGACTACAACACCCTGTCTAAATAATGACTATCGATGTTTTTGGTCACATTACTAGTGATCGCTTTTAAGCGTCATCATAATATTATTATCATTTTCAAAGGTATACTATCTATTATGTAAATAATAGATTATTCGCGGGTTCGATTCTCGAATTTGGGCATTACAATACAAAGCATTGCACCTGTAAGTTTTAACAATTATAACTGACTACGCAAAGCAAAAGGTATGCCATGTAAGCAGTGTTCTAGTAAACAAACCATTACAAGCTGACAATTAGACGTCTCAAGTCCTTGAGAATCCAGGCTTTCTTTATAAGAGGCCTGCATCCACCAGCTCTTGTACCAGGTCCGTCATCTTCCGCCGGCAGGCTGCGTTGGTAGTCCACACGGGCTGGACCGCGGCGTGCTCTATCACTGACTCCTGCTCCTGGGAACAGTATCTTCGATATGATTGCTGGTAAGGTGGTCTGGCCTGGATGTGGACTAAACAGCTCTGATAAAACTTGACCTAAGAACACCCTACAACAATTACGTGTCCTTCAAGTTCTAAGACGTGTTTCACTGTCTAGTTCACAAATGGAGCCTGTATAGTTACAGGAGGGGTGAGGGGGGGGGGGAGCAGAAAATGCGCCTTAGTAGGCGCCCCCACCTTTTTGGGAAGGCTCGTTTGAGATCAGTCTTTCGTTAATTTGTGTCGAAGGTTACACAGAATCGTCCCTATAACGTAGTATTTATAATATTCCCTACCGCTTGAGACATCGGTAGTCTAGAGCACACAAGGATTCCAGGACCTACCATGGTATCAAACACCCAGACCTAGAAGAAATATTAATATAACATGCATACATTTCTCCCACTGGCTAGTTATGATCAAACCCGAACCTATCGCATCTCAGCCTGGCACTCGCCCGCCACGTCACCCAGGACGAGTATTCCTTGAACCACCCTTGAATCTACCTTAAGGACATTCTCACCTCGGGTTGGTACAGGTTCGGCGCCTCGTTACTGTCACACGTCATGATGGGGTACATGTCTAGGGATATCCCCAGCCCGAAGTGGGAGCAGCACTTGAATTCCTCCAGGACCCTAGGACGCAGTGAAAAATACGGTATTTTTACTCGACTATAAGATTCAAAAGGAGAGTTATTATATTTTTAGCTGTCTATGTGTTTTCGTATTTTGGTTCACGTTGACAAACACGTTGAAAAAAGTTTGCGATTCCATTTTTTATTATGGAATCATTATCGCGCTTAGGTAATTATTGTTGAAAGAGCTTGTTATATAGCTATCGAAAGATACTGTGAAGTATCAGCAGTTGAGCTGTATGGATGGATGATATCTGATGGTCCCCTGGGAGAGAGGGCCAGCCCTCGTAAGGGATGCCACATGTGTTGAGTTGACACTTTGGCACCCTTCCGGTAGGTACGGCACGGAGTCCTAAAAAGATTTCACCTTTTTTAGTCGACGCCGCAGATAAGAGGGCTGGCTCATTTCTAGCGCAAATAATTTATTTGGCCATACAGTGCGGGAATGCAGCCAGTGCTCTTGGAACCTTGCCGAATGAGCAAAATATTTTGTTTACTTGAGGTTTATCTAAATAAACAAATAAATAGCGTCAGTGTTTTTAGAAACTCACAATTGCCTCAACTCTTCCTTCGCCAAGCTGCCATAGAACACGGAGCCCGGTTCGCTCATCTCCAGCAAGCTGGCGTGCAGCTCGTCCACGTACAGGTCCAGCAGTGAGTCCTGGTGCTCTGTCCGCTGTGCGCGGTCCAGACAGAGGTACATGATGTAGACCAGATCCAGCGCTGGTGACGCGTAGCGGACAAGCTGGTAGTCCACTATGCACATCTGGAGAACAACAGGTACCTAGTTACCTAGGTCTTGTCAAAGTTGTTTCAACTTGTGTGAGTAAATGTCCTACTTTATTTCTAGAATAAAGTAGCTGTCGATCTACAGGTAGACCTCCTAACTTGCTGTGTTCCACAGAACCTCTTTACTTTAGTGTAACCTGTAGTTTGAAAATTTTTCAACTCATCTAGCCTGCCCTACCGACAGATATTATCCGATCAAGTTAAGTCCCACACTTATGACTTGATTAAGATACCTACCTACTCTACTACCTACAATATACTTCTACCTACTACTTCCAAGTAAGTGTACGTGTGCATGTTAATGTACTATGGGTTTCGGTCAGGTTCAATTAGTTCTTCGATGAGGCGTAAATGTCACAGCACTCACCTCAGCAATGTCGCCATCCTTGTACCGGAACAGGAAGTTGTTGGTCCAGCAATCGCCGTGGCAGATCAGCGCCAACGGCTCCCGCGGCTTCACCACGTCCACCATCGTCTTGAAGAACGTCTCTTCGGAACAGAAGCTTTTGAACTACAAAGAAAGTTTCAAATACCTTCAAAATAAATAGGTATAAGTACCTCATGATGAATTTTTGACAATTATGAAAAGTTTACCTTGTCCAAATAAAGGTCTTTAGTAGGAGAATCCTTGAGTTCTTCCTCAACCATGGCTATCGCGTTCTGAATGGCCTCGTTGTAGTAACTGCGGTAATAGTCAATGTTTTCTTCTACGTAGAACACTGGAAATTATAAGAAACATCAGTTTTTTTTATTGCAAACTAAAATAAATTACTGGAACATTGATAGAAGATGTTGACCTTCATTAATGCCATCTTCCTCATTCAGCAGCTCGAAAAAACCCTCAGGGTCGTGGCACTTCATGGCAAGGGACAACGCGTGGAAGCGAGATAGTTGCTTCATTACCGTGTAGCACTCTTCTATCGTCAAACCCTGCCTCCGATCTGGCATCACGAATCCACTCTGCTTCAGATCTTTGAGTACCACGCAGTCATTCTTCGCCAAGTAGCATTTCGGTATCGATTTGAATGGATGCTTCACGTCCCATTTAGACTGGAAGGATGACAGAGCTGGCCAGATCTTAGTGTAGAAAGCCACCTCGTTACGAAACAGCTCATCGCTTTTAAAAGCTTCTCGTCGTATGATACTGTCTGGCAGACATTTGTAAATGATGGATCCCTGCCATGGTTCTATCCCAGGGTCGGATAAGCCCGACTCTTCTATGGAGACTAGTAATTCTTCCTTCTCTTCTTCGTTGGGTTTCGAAGTGCTTTCAGGGAGTTTACGGACACCTTTCAAGGACACTCGGTAGACCATGGATGTGTAGTTGTCACCTCTTTTAGATCCTGGTGCTCCCTGCGCGGGAAAAATATTTAATCAGAATCATAATAAACTAAGGACTGATTTCACCGTTCAAACCCAATAGCCAACCCAACCCAACCAAACCCAATGCCGCGAATTTCAGAACTCTTGCTCTGATATTGCATAAAAACTATGAGCAGTGTCAGCCCATAACACCCCGTTCAGTTCGAGCTGAAATCAGCCTAAGGAAGGTAGGTACCGTGGTTAATTGGTAAGTACTAGGAATACCTACTACACAAAGGTCATAAAAATGATTTTGGTAAGTAAGTTCGTATCAGCTAGTGGCCAACTATTGAGACGGAGTTTTTAGGCCGCCTAAAGGCCTCCGTCATGGCTTAAATACTTAAAAGCCGGAACCGACTATTGTATGTACGTGCCTCCGAAGCACGGAAGCGCACACTTTCTTACCCACCTCACAATGCTGTATGATGACATCAGGGTAGTCTTCCTTCAGCAACTGCTGTAGCAGTTCCAGCGTGACCTCTGTCATGATGCACAGGCTTCCGCGCTCTGACTACGTGACTGATGGAGCATATGGCCGGATGCACTGCTATTGGCGCTTCGTATGCCCATGTTATAGCCATGTCCCAGTAATACTGTCCTATAACATGTTTTGTCAAAGCCAGGTAGATAGCTTCTTGGGTAGGTTTTGTTTTTATTTTAGCAGAATATTGGAGGTGTGTGGGATGAGTGGATAGGTACTGCTTACTTACCTAATACCTACCTACTTAGGTAATAAAGTAAATTGACCATCATTGTTTAGGTAGGTAGACATCACTCTTAATCCTCCGCTCCTTCCATTATTATTATTCTTCTTTCCTTCGCTCCATGGTTCCTCCATTCTATTGTTCTTCCGTTATTTTTATTCTCTGCGTTCCTTCGATCCTTTGTCTTTGTTCACTCTCATTCCTCGCTCTAGGTAGGTAGGTACACCTATCTAGCAAGTAGATTTATCAATATTTCTAACTTCTTCATTTATAATTTTTTAAATATCCTAACTTGTATATGTTTCATGGACACAGCGTGCATGGGGAGCGCGATTGATTTGCGAGGGGGCGCATTGATTGGATAATAATATGACCGGTCGTTTCTGTTTCGTAAACATGATCTAGAATGCAGGTATGCCTAGATGTGCCTACTAAAACACATCAGAACTTAGAACATAGACCAATCAACCCAAAAGAGTAAGTCAGGTACCTACCTACTTAATAGACTGGGGCCGAGCAAGCTGAGCTGAGGCTAAGGCTGAGTGAGGCTGGCCACCATCTCCAGACAGCTGGAGAGTGAATCCATTTTTTTTAATCATCATCATCATCTTTCTGGTCTTAACCCACTCTATGTGGGGTCGGCATTGTAGGTAAGTGTTTTGGCTAAGATGTTTTATGACCGGCCGCCTGCCTGACGTCAACCCTCCGTCAACCCTCCTTGGGAATACTTGCTTATTGTATCTCATCATGTTGGAGGATACTATCCCTTGATTATGTATTATGTAGTTTGTGTATTCAATAATAAAATTATTTTCATTATTTTTCTTGACCTGCTTCTCTCCCCGAGCATGTCGTAAAAGTCGAAGGGATAGTATCCTCTCCAACATTATGTGATACATTATGCAAGTATTTCCAAGGAGGGTTAACGTCAGGTAGGCGGCCGGTCCTAAAACACCTTAGCCAAAACTCTTACAGCATGATCCAAGGTTTCCAGCATGATGCTGTGCCGACCCCACATAGAGTGGGTTATGGGCAGGAAGATGATGATGATTTTTCTTGACCTATTAGTTTCTGGCAGAGCTGCGGGTAAGGGCTTCTGCTTAGTGCTATTTACCTCTTAGGTGACATTGACAGTGAATGTGGTAATAATCTATCTCTGTCAAAGTTCACATTGTCAAGGCTACGTCAAAGCCAAACTCAAATAATAATCGATCGATCCGTCAAACGTATGGTGTTCATAAAAGATTGGATTGAATTCTGGCGGCTTTCGTGATTTATTGTTTTTCTTGTAAATAATACGATTCAGACTCGCAAACTAAGATTAGTCCAATAAAATAATCTAAAGCTATACGTGTGTCACTACAAAGTGTGAGAAAAATGCCTGTGGATCAAATCCAGTACTCCGAAAGATACACTGATGACGTCTACGAATATCGGTAAGAATAACTTATGGTTTTGTTATTTTGATGAGAGAATGAACATATTCTATAGGAAAACATAATCCTTGATGTCTCAGAGGGAACTCCAGGCTCATCTAGGCTGTAACATGTTAGTTTTGTGGTGCAATATGGTAACTGCTTTTAAGCTGTCGTCATAGTTATTCTCGCAAACCAATGCTAATAATAGAGAAATATTATCTTATCATAATAAATTAGGTTATCATCTTCACGTACCTACCTAATTTACTAGTACTTGAAGTCCTATCAAGTACTAGTGTTTGGTACCTACTTTTCAATTACCAGCACCCAAATTAGGGCAATATAATATATCTATCTAGCTTATTTATAACTATATCCAATGATAGATAGATTATGGTAGGAAATTAAGTTAAATTCAACTTGGAACATACCTACCTTTTTGCTCTTGTGAGCACATACAAGAGCAAAAAGGTATTACTGATAACTACTCTAGGTACCTATTTTATTTTAATTCTATTAATTAATAAAACCGCCTTGGTTAAACCCAGGTACCCATAATCACAGATATAATAATCATATTATATCTGTAAAGATGTTTAGGAACAGTGAATCTCATAGTGAAATGATTTTATTTGATGAAACTTCTTCCAGGCATGTGATTTTACCCCAAGATGTCGCTCGTCTCGTGCCAAAGTCCCACTTGATGACTGAGACAGAATGGAGGAACCTGGGAGTCCAGCAGAGCCCCAGCTGGCTCCATTTCATGGTGCACAACCCTGAGCCCCATGTCCTGCTGTTCCGGAGACCTCGGGCAGACACCCAGCCCCTTGTGAACGGCTTAGATGCTAATACCAATCCCGCAGTGAAAGTATGAGTAAGGTACAAAGTTTTTAATTAGAGCTATTTAATTTGCCTATGTGCACAGATTACTACAATAAATTATAAATGTGATAAGGTTGCAAAGAGAGAGAAGGTGAAAATAATCTTATTATGTAGCTTAAAATTATATTATCTATCTGAAAAGCATTGGAAGCTAAAATAAAAATAGCTGCTATGGAGTGCTTGTGAATAATATTGTATGAAAATGTTTGACTGAAAAAATTTGTACGACAAAACGCTTCCAGAAAAGGGAGATAGTGCCACACTTCTTTTGGCTTGTCTTATAATAAAAAATAGGTAATTTATACAGTGCCTATGCAGAAATAGTGCATTTAATGTGTTGAAAATAAGCTTGCCTGCACTAAATTTTAAGTTTTTTCTAACTGTGAGACATTAGGCATTTAGGCAGACTTGGCGGAGTTAGGCAATCTTCATGGTGTAGATTTGAACCCAAGCTAGGTGAAAGTTTTACTTCGGACTATGAAATTATAGCTTAGTTTATTATTAAGTTTCATTATTTTAATATGTTAACTACTTAAATAAAGTTATGTGAAATGATTTAGGGTTTTTAATTACTTAACATGTCTATAAGGATTGTCAGGCAAATTAAACAAATATCACTATGCTGAATGTTTATTTGGATTTAACTTCTAAAACATTAGAAACACAATAAAATATATGAAATAAATGCTGAACTAATACAGAAGTATATAAAGTTGCCAATATTAAAATATAATCAAATTTAGAAACAGAAAAAACTACATACTACTTGCATTAAACAAAAAATAAAATTATTAACAATATATTAGTGTTGTTTTAAAATGAAGTAAATTGTGCTTTTCACTTAAATCTATATTAGCCGAATTAATAAGAAAAAGTAACAAAAGTATTGCCAGTAACCAAAATGACAGTACTTAAGAAAAACTAACCAAGAAGTTCAAGTCATTAAGTTCTTAATGTAAGTTAATAACAGGTTTACTTAACGATCGTATAAAAGTCATCTCTTTTAATAAAATCTTATCTAAAAAGGTAGGCATCTTACACGCAACATTCCAAATATCGGAGTGACAAAAACATCACTGCCTACAAATAGTACAAACGTGTGTTGCCATGTAATAGTGAAAAAGTTGGATACATTTTATAGTCACTAAGAAGAGTTCTCAGAGAAGAGAAACGAACTGCGTAGAAGCATCGATTATTTTCATCTAACGATACATTGTCGATAACACGAATTAAACGCGTTTGAAGGAAGAATAGCCCTCTCCAAGCGCCTCTTCTGTCTTTCATATTCCACCTTTATATAGATTAGACAGCGAGGATGTAACAAAATGACGGATGGTCAGTACTATTCTCTATCAAAACGCATAATAAGTACATTACGTACGTAAATAACATGCTTTGATTATCCATTTTCGTCTACGAACTACATACTACGCAAAACTGTTAACAAATCCATTTAAACTACGGCCAATTTTGGCATACATTGGTTGGATATGTCTATCTATTTAACAATAAGTTTTCCACTATACGTAGGCCATCCCAGTGTGTCGTCGGTTTAACTGCCACCATAGGTTTAAAGCTAACTTGTGTTTTAAAGCTGCCAACTTTGTCCTGTGGCCATTGTTTTAAAACCGCCTAATTTAGCTGCCACTTAATACTGGCATTTTTTTTAAATTTGGTAGTTTTATTGTATAAAAGAATGGCCACAAAAAAGCTGCCACATAAAAAAATGGTATCAACTGCAACGATCAACGACTTGCGTCGCCTCAACGTAGATTTTCGTGATATTTTATACACGTGCCAGTTCATTATACAGCAAAATGATATGGAATTATACAAGAAGTGATATGATAGAATGAAGATTGTACTAATTAGATATGTACTTAAATGATTACAAATTTTATATCGAATTTGGTACGATTTATAATACATAAATGCTCGTTAAAACATGTCTTTTTCGTTGGAACATTCGTTTTGGCAACACTGGTGAAGGGGAGAATAAAAATAGTAGAAACGGAGGATAAAATGTTACCATTATATTAAAAAGGATCTAAAATGGTAGAAAATCGACTCGATCACGACTCGTACTGCAACAACGGCGTGCCCTTATTTATACAATAAGCGTTGCATACGTTTATCGCTTATTTATTACAGCTACATTGAACTAAGACTACGATGTAATACTGTTAGCTCTTGTAGCCGACTCCTTCCAGGCTTCTACAGAATAGAAATCACGAGCAGTAAGAACACTGAAGAAACCATCACAAGTTTGATTGAGGCTTACGCTAGTGGTGCCAAGGTTACCCCTGTTTGATTCTCAAACAGTCATGCAAGTGTAATTACTGCTTAATCTATTCCGTCCTGCTACTGTCTTCCCCCCAAACCGAAGCCGTGTGTTAAGATGCTATGGAATGTTAGCTTTTTGTATAATAAGGCAGTGCGTAAGGTTTGTTAGTGATGAGTCGAAAATTAGTAGTAGTTCTAAGAAGCGAATAAGTTTTGATATGATTTACTTCTTGAACAAAATTAGCCAGCAAAATACAGTGTTGCCAAATCGAAAATCGTCTGTGTAAACTTGGTAACACAGAGAGCACCATGCGCGTTGTGAGGCTTGAGGCGACTATTCGTTGCTGGCTGGCTTCCCGTTGGTGTACTGAGGCGGCGAGGTGGTCTGTGCTGGCGTCTCCTCCGTCATCACTGATACCAACTCCTCGACCGCACGGCCTAAGTCATCTGTAAAATAGTTTACGTTATCCACCGCAGTCACATGAAAAACCTTCCTGTAAAATTGTGATTTTGGTACTTTTGTATAAATTTAAAATTCTGAAGGAAAACCAGGTCGTAGCTCGTACGCAATTTTGAAAATGTATACTAGAAGGCTGTGGTGAAGGTAATGATGAAATATTACTGAACAGAGTAATGATAAGATTATTACCTCAAGGTATGCGTCCTGTTATATTATGTATGCAGAAAAAGAAAACCAAATATCAGTTATAATTCATTTGAAAAAACATCCATGCAAATACAAACACTACGAAACCAAAACTGTACACCTAAAGCTAAAACGACACCTGAAACAAACGGAAGCTACTCAAACGTTACTTGAAGCGTAAAACCATCGGTGCACGGCTAAAACTGCAAAACAAAGAGAACTCTAATGTTGTGGAAATAAAGCTGATTGTCACACCGCTGACCTGCGCAGTGCATTAGGTTGTGGACGCTGTGCGGAGGCGGCGGAGGCCTCTCCGCGTCACGCTCCGCTCCTGGGCCCCAACGGCCGCCGCCATCTTTATTTTATAACTTAGTTAATGGATTTTTTATATTTCTACTACTTTGTGCTTTGACGACTTTGTGGAATTAAGAAATAAAAGAGCGCCAATTAAGAGGGATTACCCTGGGGGATACCGATCTGTGTCCGATCTATAATCCCTCTTTGTCAATGGGTATAAAATTATAGTTGAACAGGTAAAATAGGATATAAGATAGATAGGATATCTTAGTAAGAATTGTTTCACAAGATTTTTATAGTGAATACAGTCGAAAGCTTTATTAAAACCCAGATAGTTGATATCTTAGTTAAGTTTATAACGGCTGATTCATCCCATGACATTCCAAGGTTAAGTGAGGACTCAAATCGTTCTATCGTTCTGACTGTTCTATTCTTTGTTCCTAGTCTGAAGAAATTACCTATTAAGTTAATGTAACTTACTAGTTTGTGCCTCGTGATAGAGTCCGTTGTGCATCTTAGCCGGCGAGTCGGTGGCGAGCTGTGAGGCCGTCACTGACCGCGTCTGCAGCGTGCCCGTGCGCCCCGGGGGCGAACCAGCTGCCGGCTGCAATGTAAACAATACAAGTCAGATCTATAACATGTCGTGTCGTCCATGACACTTTCATTAAGCTCGGTTATACGGTTTTCGTATAATCAAGCCATGCTGACCTTATTGGCCAACCATGAACCAAAGACCGTGGAATCGACCTTCTCTCGTCCATTATTGACTTAACATTAAAAAGTCAGCGCGTGTTGGGAACGATGAAGGAAAGTGAAAACATAACATACCGACCTTATACTTTTTTACTACTTGTGCTCTCTAGTTCTTTCGAACTAGTGTGGTGAAATAAATAAAATAGACTTTCGTAAAATTGACTCTTGTGGTTTCGAACTTTTATCTCTATGAAATGCTTGTTTCCTCACCGTTTGAAAGTATTGCGCACATATTTTTTTTCTACAGACTTAGTAAAACCTACTAGGGTTAGAGGATATGGTTGGGTTAGCCAACTTGAACAGTTAAGAAGTGACTAACCTCGTCGAGCAGTCTGCGCAGGCGCTGCAGCTGTGCCTCGAGCTGGCGGTTGTGCTCCTCGAGGATCTGCATGCGCGCCTCCAGCCGCCCCTTGTGCTGTCGCAGCAGGCGGGCCTCCGCCATCATGTCCTGGAAACCATCAAAAACCATCATAGAAACAACGACTACCGAAATGATTGATGCCTCCTCAAATCCTTAGATTTGAAACTGCTAGCATTCTTAAAACACAGTTTTTGATAAGCCTACCATCTTCATTTTGAACTAGCTGAACTATTTTTAAATTCAAATTCGGTCTACCCTATGACAAAAAATATTGTAAAAATGTAAATAATGTCGTTGCCAACTTAGGTTTATCTTAGAAGTGACGTAGAATTTCATACCTGATCGACAGGAGCGTTCCTGTTGTCGTTATTGCCGTGTTGCTGGTCTTCGGGAGTAGATCCAGGAGTAGACTTGGCCTTCAGACGTTCGTACTCTGCTTGCAGGCTCGCATTCTCTTCTTCAAGCTCTCTGGAATTTAGAACGTGATTATTGTTTCCATTTCATTTAGACCCACAAATAAATGTCGATATTAAATATGTGAAAAAGCAGAATCTTTACCTGATCATAGCTTCCAACTCGTGTCTCTGCTCACGATGGATGATAGACACCACTTGCACTGGAGACCTCGGCGGCTCCTCTCCTCCATTCCCATTCAAGGACTGGCAGTACGCAGCAATCAACTGATGCTCTTCATCACTGTCAGGAGTTTCTCCAGACGCTGCACCGAGCTCCACCTGGGCGAGGCGGGAGGCGTAGAGTTCGAGGCGCGAGTGCATGTCCTCGCCGGCTCCTAGGGCGCCGCCGCCGTGCTGAGGAGACGGTGCTGGGGATTCCAAGGCATCTCCTGGAATAAGAGACAGAGCATAAGAGTGATCTGGTCTTCATGGAGACAAGATGTGGACAACATTAGAACTCTCTGACAAAGATCGATGTAGAAGGAGGATGCTACCTTCAAGAACAGTCTGAACCGGGAGATAGCCGACTCGCGGATGCTTCTTGAAGTATCTTGCCGACTTGAACTTGTTACGCAGCGCGCGGGTGAAGTCACGCACGTCCTCGCCGGATGTCGTCTAAGGAAATACAGAGAATCATTAATGGAGTCAAAAGATATGGAGTCATTCAAATCCAAAGGTGCTTTCCAAAGAAATTGGTGAACAAAGAACATCGGAATACAATGAAGCGATTACTTTCATTGGTGGTACTTGGTGGTAATGACATAAGTGAGCTAATAATGGATACTTACAGCAGTGCAGTACTCCTGCATGGGATGCGTCAGCTTATGGTTCTTGGCCTTGCGGCCGCTGAAGAAACACTTCTGGCACATGTCAAAATTGAAGCATTTTAGGCAGCGGTATCTGAAAACATAATGTTGAAAATTATAGTTGGCTATATTTAGAGGATAGAAAATCAGTAAGTTTAAAGCTAAAAGCCGTCCCTTTAAATGATGAAATACAAGGTTGTGGCAAAGTGGCTCTAATTACCTAAAACCGATGATAGGATATTCCTTGCAGATGTTGCATTTAGCTTGGTGCTTGGCAGTCTCCGCGGCTGCTAGTCTGTGCAGGACCGGCAGCCAAACCATGGACTGGGGCTCCTTCTGCAGCCATTGGAGGAAGTGGAACGCCTCGATGAACTGGAGCTGGCCGTCTGCGTCTCGTTCTAGAGTCTTCTCTTTGGCTTCTTCTTTATCTTTATTGTCTTTATCTAAAAAAACATACCTCAGTCAAACTTCATAGGTCGTACATTGTAGTTTAGAAATAGTTATAAGTATAATTTCGAAGATAATAACAGAAGATTGTTTCTTACCGATAGACTTCCTATCGAGAGTGCCTCCTTTGTTGCCCTCCTTAGTGGCGGCGGAGGCCTGCTCGAAGCAACTCCTCACTGAGGGCTCAATGTTGGACCCTCCGAACGCTGCCACCTCTCCTAGTTGTCTCGGAACCTGTAAGGTGAGTGAGAAGGCCAATTAAGTTCTGGAGAAATAATTAAAGTAAATAGGAACTTTAGTCTGTTTGGTCTTCAATCATTTTAAGTATTTGGAAGAACCTAGGGCCTTGAAGCCAACAGTAAACTGGTAATGTAAAATATACCAACCTGAATGCAGTCGTGAAGCAACAATCCTAGTTTTCTTTGGTCTACTCTGCATGATGGGTCTGCTATCAGTCTGAATAGATACCTACAAGAGAATGATTGCATTAGTTAGTAGATTCATAAATTTTAGGAGATTGGCTCTTGAGTCTCCAGACAGAAATCGGAAGGTTAAAATACCAACTGAGTTGTCTATACTCTCTCTCTCTCTCTCAACTCCTTTACCTATACTTTTCCTCCAGATGCCCCTTGCAGAGCAGCACGAGGCCGACCTTGAAGCTCAACACCCTGATCTGGCCGGTCCGCTGGCTGTCGTACACGTTGAGCAACCAGTTGATCGACAGATCCAAGCAAAGAGGCACGTTCACTAAGCTGGGGTTCTCTGCTGCTATCACCTGGAAGGAGGACTGATGTTATTATTTTTGACTGACTTCAGAAAAGGAGGAAGTTCTATGTTCGACTGTATGTATGTTTTTATTATTATTATATCACCCAACAGTGGGTATCAGAAACGAGTACCATGTTGCCACAAAACCCAGACTCGGTAGAAATATTTTCAGGGCATGCAAACTTTCTTCCGCAGCGGGAATCGAACTCGCGCCTCTTGCGTCTCAGTCCGCCCACCACGTTACCGAGGCAATATTCAAAACTTCATCCTGCCTGATAATTTGCTGATGAGAGTTTGTTCCAGTCTTGTTCCAATCCTCATTAGACTGAAAACGTCCGTTGATAGCGACAGCAAGTTTCTTTTCTTGTTTTCTTACAGCAATAGTCTGCTTTTGTATTTTAAAAATATTTCTGATTCGTGGTAATCGGACAAAGTAACAGTAAGTAAGTAACAGTCATGTATTGAAAGAAGTTGATGTTTCACAAGTGTTTGACCAATATCCAGCGGAATTTTGCTTTTGTGTGGTACTGGTAACCTTACCTCATAGAGCGATGTGAGAACAGTGATCATGTCGGGTATGTCGATGAGCCGGTCGTTCTGTGCGCGCAGCCCGTGCGAGTCGAAGGCTTCGAGGGCGGCCGGTAGCTGCAGCATGTGCACTGGAAGAGGAAGTAGAGGAACTATGGTTTAGTTTCTTCTAACTGTTGGACCAGCCCTAAGTGTATACCTTGTCTAGAAGACGAAAACTCTAAGGCCAATTGCTTAGAAATGTTAGGCATCCCGCTTCCGGTTTACAGATTTGGGATGCTCTGAAGATGATTGTGCAAGGATTGATGTTCTAAGCTTGTGACTGCTATCGGACTTCAGCGAATCTGTCGTGTGTTTTTGGTGACAGAATTAATATTTTTCTATTCTATTTAAATAGATGACTTACTGCACAACGCTTTCTGGACCGTTCGTAACTTGAGAGCAGTTCTGTACGCCGAGAACCGGACTTCGTTCAGGTCTGCCAGCGAGTTCATCAGCTCGATCATCTTCGGGTGGTCCCAATGGGTCGTTTCTAGTTCATGACTGGAATAAAATAAAGACTTTGTATGCAAAAATGTTGAGATAACTACTACGCGTCTCTGCCATTATCCCGTTTGTATTGACAAGCAAACTTTTCAAAACCAATGACGGATCTTTGCTTTTGTTTGCCTAACGGAGGAGCAGAGACCCTAAGAACACCAGCCAGTCATCTTGGAGGTATCACTCACTTGATATAATACGGCACGTTGTTGGGCGTGACAGCTCGTTCCCACGGCTGTTCCACGGAGCCTGCCAGGAAGCCCTGTGCCGCGCCTGCCCCTCCGTCCCGTGCCACGCCGGCCAGCTGCCTCGCGCGCTCCTCTCCGCCCGCGCATAGTGCTCCGACCCTGGAAGTTCGCATGTCATGCCTTAGTAATTTCTTCGGTTACAACTTTCAGTCATTGTCTTGTTAGTCAATACGCTTTTTTTCGATAATGATATACCTAAGTATGTCGGGACAGAGGTGTGGTATTTCCCTTATCCATGATCTTCATCACTCCTAGATCCTCAGTAATGCTGATGAAACCTTTTTTAAAAATTACCTTTGGGTTGTCACTCGACATTATTTGGCCTTTTAGATAAGCTGCTAAAAAAGGCTGATAGGTACAAATGAAGAGTTTTACGCCTATCCGTAACGCAACAAGCGAGAAGAAATGTCATTCCTAGGTATATACATACACCTATCTACGTATTCTGATGTAGTAGAAAATCTTACCTCGTATTCAAGTCGTCCAATCTTGCCAGCAGATGATCCGGCAGTTGGATCTTATCTCTAGATAGCGCCTGAGCTTGGCTGTGCAATTCATCAGCCAACCTCCTCAAAGGGGGTAGCTGGGCTCGCGCCCGGGACACGGCGTCGAGCTGCGCCCTGGCATCCCGGGCGTCGCCAGGCCCTCGCCAGGAAGAACGGGCTGCCTCCGCGCCTTGCACGCGGCCGGCCAGCTCGTCCAGCGAGGTAGTGAAGGAACGGACCCTCTGGAAGAGAAAATAGGATAAGTCTTTTGTCGGTTACCTACTATGGGGGATCTGCTTTTGAAACTGCAACACGTATTAAAGAGAATCGCTGACAACGAGAAATGAATGCAGGAGCTATTCGGATAGATTTAGTTACTTTGACCTTGTGTACACACTACACACACAGGGCATCAACAACTTCATCTTATGAGATGATCAACTTTTTAGACACATTCTATTTGCATTTCACTGCCAATCTTGCATAATGGTTTGCAAGTCCTAAGCATTAGTTATTATTCCTCGGGATCAAAATCTGTGATTATTCAAGTCCCTATGAACTGGATAACGATAGAGGCTGTGGACAAAGCCTTAATATTTAAGAAATAAGTTCATTTTGGTTCGGTCTCAATGCTCATTCGAGACCGCAGGCGACCTTGCTAGGACGACGCCGACCCAACCTTGTCGCAACGTCTCGGGTTACCTGACCACTGCGGGTTATCTAACGACCACTGCCGGGGATCAGGTGCATGTGGGAGAAGATATCCTACATACATACATTATATCACGCTTGTTTCTTATAGACGTAAGCAGAGACCATGGACCCTCATTTGCTATAGTACTGACATACATTTTTCGCTTCACTCTCATTACATTCTTTATAAATGCTCGTCCTATTTGGTCCAAGTACATATGCCTAGTTTTTCTCCTTAATGGTTTCGTACACCTGTTTTTTCCTATTAATAGTTATTTAGTTAACACGTTTGTTCTTTCAGATTAATTAAATATTCTATAATTACTAATATATCTTAGGAACCGGTTGGAATGCTTATTATATTGGAAAAAAGAGAGCATCGTCAGTCAGTCATAAAAATATGTTCTTGCGAACTACTTGAAGCAGGATACCTACTATGGAACAGGTTTTAAGGATAGTAGGCAACTAAGTAGTATCATTATAGGTACTAGCCTAAGAATGCTCTAGAAATAATAAATATCTGTGGACATTTTACACAGCACCATCTAGCCCCAAACTAAGCAAAGCTTGTACTATGGGCACCAGATGGCTGATAAAATACTTAGGTAGTATACCTACCTATACTTTTTTTGAATACATACTTATAATACATGATAATGTTATAACACCCAGACCCGGAAGAAATATTTGCAGAACATGCTACTTTTCTCCCGCAGCGGGAATCGAAGCCGCGCCTCTTGCGTTTCAGGCGAGCACTCGTCCGCCACGCTACCGAGGTCATCAAAATCTTACTTATATTAAAAATGGGAAAGTTTGTGAGTTTGGATGTTTGGATGTTTGTGCCTCAATCACGCCTAAACAGCTGAACGGATTTGAATGAAACTTGGAATATACATAGTACATGTACTGGATTAACATATAGGCTATTTTTTATCCGGATACCACGCGAGCGAAGCCGCGGGCGGCAGCTAGTAGTTCAATAGGTACAGTAAGAATAGTAGAGTTCTTAAACGTTAAAGTTACGTCAAATCATAGACACGCAACACTGCACGATAAGTGGTGATTTAATTTATAATGAGTTAATAACACATTTCGATATTTTTTCATGATTAACATAACCAGTCGTTCAGTTGGTCTGATTGAAACGGTTATTATGACTGAGTTCATAAATAAAAAAGTACCCAGGTATCTACGTTTTGTAAAAGTACCAAGAATATAATACGGCCTTGGTACCTACTCTAAACCGACGAACATGTCAAATCTAAATATTTACAAAATATTAAAGAAACTGCCCCTAGCATCGCGGCCAATAAAAATGGAAGGTTTCCATTTGTTTTATAATGTGTGCAATAAAATTGTGTATTGTGCAATAAAATCTGATTTACTTAGGTACTCGACATATTCTATTATTAGTGACCCCCTCCAAAATTTCAGGCTGCGACCGCGCCTGCCTAGGTAGGTACTTGTATAATAATATATAATAATAATACCTAAATGTTTACGTTTGTAATAACCTCGTGAAGAGCAATGGTCTGTTACAAAAATATCACTAAGTTTTCATGTTTTCTTAAAGAGATGGCGGGCCTTTTAAGCAAATCTACACTAATATTATAAAGAGGAAAACTTTGTTTGTTTGTTTGTACTGAATAGGCTCAAAAACTACTGGACCGATTTTAAAAATTCTTTCACCATTCGAAAGCTACATTATCCACGAGTAACATAGGCTATATTTTATTTTGGAAAAAAATAGGGTTCCGTAAGATATTTGGGTTTTTCGGACACAAGGTGTAAAAAATCAACCAGAAAAGTTACTTATTTTGCGTACGCTGCCTAAACTATAAAAGATAGAACCATAAAATGTTCTAATTAATTGTAGATCTTATAAATATCTACAAAAAAGTCCGCGACACACTATACCCATCTATGTCGAGTGAGGCACAGCAACCATTTTTTTATTTAAAAATCTTGAATTTTTTTTGGACTACATTTAAACGCGTTTATTTTACTCATGCTATTAATCCTTATCAAAATAAATGATTTCATCACTAAGAACAGTTTATGGAGATAATATTTGGTCTTTGAATGATTAAAATTGGACGTTTGGTTTTGAAGTTATGGCGAAATTAAAATATTACGATTTCTGCTGCACGACCGCTGCGTAGGGAGCCGACCTCGCGACTGACCGTGTCTTTCCTGGGTAGGCTTTTTGCAGCGGTAACCGACATCCACGCGGGCGGAGCCGCGGGCGACCGCTAGTCACCTATAAAAAGCTTCAAAAACTGACTTATCTCACCAAATCTCGAAATACCACGGCGCAAATCCACGTAACAAAACAAAATACCTCCCCCTACCTACTTACTACCTATTTCCTTAAAAACGTCTCCGCAGCTTATCGCTTCAATCCATCGAATCCGAGGAAATCCGATTTTTTCCGGGGAAAATATAATATTTTCCCATTTCTTGAGCATTGGTATCAGATCAGCATAACGGTGGATGGCAAATGTTGAGTATTTATGCGGCATGAGGTAGTATGCGTGAGCGAGTTCGCGTTTTACGAATGCGAAGTACGTTTTGAGACTCGATATTTTTATGTTATGATGTGAGGACGCGTTTTCAGTTAAAACGTTTTTCACCTGAAAATGGCAGTATTTCGAGTTGGGCGTTCTTGGTATTTACATTATGAGTGTTCCAAATTGCGGAAAGCTACTTAGTACTTAGGAAAAAAATAGAAATTCCTAATATCCTACTAATATTATAATGCGAAAGTTTGTGTGGATGTGACGATGTATGTTTGTGCCTCAATCACGCCGTAACGGCTGAACGGATTTCAATGAATCTTGGAATATGCATATGTTGCTGGAATAACATATACTTAGGCTACTTTTTGTCCGGACATCACGCGAGCAAATCCGCGGGCGAAAGCTAGTAAATTTATATTTAGAGAAATCAGAACAATACTTATGTAAATGCTGACAGATATTTTTGTCGTTTGGAGTTACGACGGATCTCAGACTAGGTCAAATCCTG
The DNA here is from genome assembly GCA_949320045.1 of Scotopteryx bipunctaria. Classification (NCBI taxonomy): domain Eukaryota; kingdom Metazoa; phylum Arthropoda; class Insecta; order Lepidoptera; family Geometridae; genus Scotopteryx; species Scotopteryx bipunctaria. The sequence continues at coordinate 520,254 of OX439459.1, read as the reverse complement.
TATCGTGAGGACCAAAATAACGATTTACTAATTGATTTGCGTCTCGGTAGGACTATTTTAGTAGGTTTTAGTAAAATTACAAAGAACAAAGCGAAGTCCTGTCAAAAGTTAGTTATTATGTTTGACACAATACCGTTTGGCTTTGCTTCTTTGTATCTAAAGTAATGAAAACAGTCATGATACCAACTTTTTTTCTACTTAAGTATATAAAATCTTAGGATGAGGACGGTGACGGTCCGATGGGATAGTCCGCTCACTACCCCATCGGACCGTCAATCCATCATAGTAGAATCTTTACATGAAAAAATAAATATTAGTTTAACAGGAGTAATTATAAATGATAGGGTCCTAAATACCGCCCCTTAGATTATATCAGGGTTCTGTATAAGCTAGATAATAAAATTAATTTGAGTCACGGTTTATTCTTATTTGGGTTCCGTGGCTCGTGAGATAAAACGGCAGATACCCACATTGTTGTGCAGTCACGAGCTGGCTCCTGATTAGGTGGTTAAATTATTTAGAGATACAGTATCTGGGTGAAATTACGGAAAGGTTTATTGCCCTTTGTCCTTTATAGGTACCCACATAATAGCTTGGCCGGCAAGGTGATATGACTGTAAGTTCCATTTACGAGAGTAAGTTTGAAGGTCCGGTGTCCCGATTTTGTACCATTCGCCCCCAGCGGGAACCGAAGCCACGCCTTTTGCGTTTCAGTCGAGCACTCGCTCGCTACACCGAGGCCAAGGCTTTAGTTTTAAGATAGACTCAAGTAGACTACGGCTATGGTTCTCACTGGGACGGATCGCACAAAAAATTCGACGCCAGTTGCCCCGGCAAGCTCAATTACTGGGGTGGATGGCACAAATAAAGTTTTATCGACCCCGCTGGGGTTCTCACTTATGTTTCTTGTAAGATATAATTTAGGCTGTATAGCTGTAACATGACAGAAGCTTATGGTTTTGTTAGAAAAAAAGCGTAAGTCGTAAGTAAATATGCAGGGTGTTTTTTATTTCGGCATTGGTGGCGCAGGTTAGGGGAAAAATGTATTTTTTTTCTTCAGAAAATCCACTTAAAATGTTCTGTTTTGATGCCAACAAATGTAATCAAGGTTTGACTTTCGCCAAATATTTTCAACTCTTACTTTTATATAAACTTTTGCATATTATACTTTTCTTGCAAAATTGAACTGTCTCTAAGATGGACAGCTTCTAAAGACAATCATAAAAGGGAAGGTAGAAAGAAAGCGAGGAAGATAAAGACCGGGGATACTTCATCATTACACCGACTAGCTCTTATATAATAAGTTTGGCCCTAAATTTTCGTGTTCTGCTATCGGCATTTTGTGCAGAGACCTGGAGTTTCAGATGTCTTAGGTCTTGGTGTTGTGGTGTGGTACTAGTGACTGCTGATAATCCACGACGCAGGCAACGGTGTGGGTTCGGATCTTTGGGTGACTGTTGGTTATACTTTAGTTTTGTTTCTATTTCTTCAATTAAATGCATTGTTCCCTTGTAACGTTGTGTGCAATCATCTAATTAGCTCAATTGTTTGTTTGCTGTAATAACACCATCGTCTGATACCCCACAATCGGCTGATTGAGTGTTTGTTTATTAGTTAATTAGTTCATTGACGACCTAGGTGGCGTTGCGTGGCCTGTCTGAGAAGCGAGAGGTGCGGGTTCGATTTCCGCTGCGAGAAAAATGTTGGCATGTTCTTCAAATGTTTTTTTGTTTAAACTTTACATTTCAATTTTGTAACTTTTTTTTAATATTCATGGTATTTAGCAAAATAACATAATAATAATACTTTACAATACACACGTTTGGGTCGTGTTTTAGATCGGACAAACTCGATAACCGGATAATGTATTAAAACAACAATAAGGTTAAAAAGATGAAATATAGGTTAACGGACTATTGAAAACTATGTAAATTAACCTAATTGTCACCCACTTCTTTATACTTTTGCCAGAATGTAACGTAACACAGAAAAATAAAGTATTGGGAAAGATTATTATTTCCTCTCAAAATAAAAATAATAAACAGGATAAAAAATAGCGGCTCTCTAAATGTCAAACGCACTGTACAGAGATTTTTATCCGGATAACGGGTATTTCGGGGAGTGCGGGGCCTATCCGGGTATCGGGTATGACACACCCGGGCCAGATTCTAGATCGGCATGATAAGGCCCGCATTTAGTGGAAAACGGAATAAAGGGATGGATACAATGTAAAGTTCTCCTTTGTTGGAAAATGGCCCTCATTAGATTGTATATTGCTTTATTAATTTAGCATTACTTAAATTTTTTCAATGTTTCTTGTATGAATTTCAAATAGACAAATACCTGCTAAGGTTTGGTTAAATACAAGTAAATGCTACTACGTTTCGTCCTCGTCGTAAAATACCTACCTGTCCAAATACCAAGGAGATTTATTGCCATAAATCGCGGAAAAATGTGAGCCATTTTTACTTGGCCACTTAATTATACCCAGGGATTATATCCGGGTCATATCCGTGTGCCCAGTGTGCCCCCAACTATCCAACCGTGATATTAAGATCCATTTTTCGTAGGACATTTCTTCGCCAAGGGACCTCTGGTCCATTTCTTGAGGGATACGGCATAAGAAGTAGAAAAGATAACTTTTATGATTTGTTGTGTTAGTTTCCCGAGATTTGGGCGATGGCTCCATAAACGCGATTTTACGGCTTTTATAAGACATTATTTGTTTTGACAAAGTTCTTGTGTTCATTATGAGAGTTCTGTAAGACACAATATTACTTTGTATTTATTAAATAAAATTAAAAAAAAAATGTGTTTATTTCAGACCATTAATGTACCTAAAATTGTTCATAATTATATTGCCTAGCTATTATAATTAATAATTCATTTATTTATACAACATAGTCCATTACGATTAGTAATACTTCTTAAAAAGTAGGGATTAGTAGGTATTTTATATTAATAAGCTTAGTTAATAAGTAATTTTGTCCTCTGAATTATGTACCTACACCTCCGGCCATCCTTACGTTCTTTTATCTTTTTTCCATGAATTGAATTTTCATGTCTGTAAGAGATCACTCTTAAGCGATAAGACCGCTAATTGTATGTTTTATTATTATTATGAATGTTATTTTAAGGTATTCTGATTCATTCATTCATCTTCGGCATTATCCAGGCAGGGCATAATAGCGGACTATTGCAGTTAACTAGTGTTCGGCGAATCGGCGTTGTTGTGTGGCCAAAAAGATCAGCATGTGCTACTTCCAGGTTAAAATAGAAGTAGCGCTAGTTTTCAGATTTAACCCTTATGGTGACTTCGCAAATCGGTAGGTCCGAATTCACCTAATTTGAAACACCCAACCCAATCGACAGTAAGTCGATGTAACACGACGTACTGCAAAACAGTCATGCGTTTAGTCACTCAACTAAGTTGTGTGATATGCAGCGATCACGTCAAAAGCAGATTTTAGACTCCTACCAATATTTCATAAAGCGTTTCCATCCTGCCACGTGACCACTATGGGTGATCTTATGCCCTACTCGGATAATGCCGAAGATGAATGAATGAATGAATGAAAATACTATATTGTACACCTTAAAATAACATTATATAAATAGAATACAATCGGTTAAATACAATTAGCGGTCTTATCGCTTAACAGCGATCTCTTCCAGACATAAAAAATCGATTATATTAAGTAATTTAAAAAAGCTCTTTACATTAAAATAACATACTAAGTTCTTTACAGCCAAAGGTTATTTTTATTATTATTATTATATTTTTATTATTATAGCCTCATTTTATCTATTGATACTTTGCTGGCTTCTCTCGCTTTATTTAGCGAGAGAAGCGAGCAAAGTTATTTGCTTACACTATTCAGCGAAGCGAAATTCCGTGTCGTAAAGTCTAGATACTAAACGTATTTGCCTAATGCTATTTTACAAATTGATAATGTTTTCCTTTCGAAATACCTTGAAACTAGACTTTTACAGATCAAAGTGTATCCCCCGAATACTCAAACGCGACTCAGAATTGAGTACGTGTCAAGTCACGGTTTTTTGACAGTTTTTGATGAAAATCTGTCAAAAAACTCGTCACTCGAGACGTGCTCAACTCTGAGATGCGTTTGAGTATTCGTGGGTAAGTGAGCGATTCCCTACGGGTATTTGAGAGGTATTTAAAAGTGGCAACATGGCGGCCTGCGGCTAAAACCTGGTTAATGTGTAAATGCGTCCTCGCTGGCGCCAGCCGAATCATGCAACACTGCAAATACTGAAATGCCACGTGCGCCCATCGCTCTACTTCCATTGCCGATATTTAAAGCACATTCAATGACTTCAATCTATTAGAGGAAATATTGATAGTTTTGATTAATATGGTTGCTATTTTTGAATAGATTTACTACTTCTCAGAGGGCACTGGTGGTCTAGTGGTAGCGGCTTCGCCTTCCGATCCTTAGCTCGTGGGTTCAAAATTTAGTCGTGCACATTGGGTTGTTCGAAAAATATTGTGCGCTATACCAGTACTGTTAAACGGTGAAGGATGACATCGTGAGGAAACCGGCAAGTCGTAGAACTGTAAAAAGTTCGAAAACATGTGTCAAGTGCACGAAAAGAGCCTTTGAGGCGCACATTAAATCCTTTCACCACACTGTAGTAATACGATTTGATTTCATTAGATAGAGGAATTGATAGTTTCAATTAATACGGCTGCTTTTACTATTCAATGTAACATACATCCACACATTCTCACAAACTTTCGCATTTAATATAAATGGGTTTATAGTATATTTATACAATTGGTAAGTCAAATGGTTTCAAGACTGCCGAAAAGCTAGGTTCATTAAATCAACTAGATTTCAAAATAGACTGAATCTTTTCCATTGAACTCTTAAAATAAAAATAGCCGGGCACTTCCATCAGCTGTTTCTGCCCACAGCTTTAATGGTTAATACATTGTGTTAACCGGAGGTCGATGACCTTAGGCAGTACGCACACTGGGCTCGATGTGCGCTCGTTGTGCATCGACCTTGAACTTATTGTTTGCGTTTGTAATAACTGCTTGCTCAGGGCTTTTCTTACTTCCTGTTTATTTGTTTTATTCTTTATGGAGTATTAGTTTCCGTCCGTTGCATTTCTTGCGTTGTACCCGAATACAAATCAATATTCCGTACTTTCCATACATAATATTATGTATGCGAAGGTTTCTCTGTCTGTCTGTTACCATTTTATGTCAAAACCAGTTAGTTGGTAAGGAGATAAATTACTTCCTGGGAAAAAACAAAGCTAACTTTATCTCAAAGCATTAAATGCGGGCAAAGTCGCCAGTAACTGCTAGTAGCCTATCATGTTTTTCCAGGTTACGAATTATTCATATTTCAAGTTATCAGACCTCAGTGGCATGGCGGCCGAATGCTCGGTTGAGACGTAAGAGGCGCAAGTTCCATTCTCCCAGGTGTTGATACCTGCCATGAAACTTGTAGTTTCTGATACCCATAACTAGGTATGTTTGTTATTGTTTGGTGTTGGATCTAATTAGTCATGTCACTAGTTCTTTCGAACCAGTGTGGTGAAGGGATATAAAGTGCGTCCCAAAGTCTCCTTCCATGACAAATCTATTTGGACTTTTTGGTTCTACGATATGCCGGTTTCCCCGCGATGTTTTCCTTCACCGTTTGAGGTAACTGGTCATAAACCCATTGGTGCATCGGACCGCACCACGAATAAGGATCGGAAGCCAGGGTCACTACTACTAGATCACCAGTGCTTTCGGGTAATATTTATTCATCCTACTATCCTACTAATATTATAAATGCGAAAGTTTGTGAGGATGCGACGATGTCTGCCTCAATCACGCCTTAACGACTGAACGGATTTGAATGAAACTTGGATTATACATAGTACACAGGATTATCATATACCTAGGCTTGTTTCATCCGGGTACTACGCGAGTGAAGTCGAGGGCGGTAGCTAGTTTAGTATAAAATCTAATTCCAGCGTTAAACAAGGACACGGAAGGTAAGACTGCAGACAACTGGAAATAGCCAGTTGTAACCTGTTTTGCCGTTACTTTACTATCAGCCAATGCGAATGGCGAAAAAATATGCGTTCTGCTATTGAAATAACGGACTTAGTTGTAACTTGAGCTTGAAACAGCATTTTGATTAGATAAACGTAATACCGTGCGGACAGGCTTGACTTTTTACGTATAAACCAAGACTGATACATTCTGGATTTTGACCCTTAACATACACAAATATTAGGCCTTTGCAGGCCTTTGTCATGTAGATTTATACAGAGTCAAGAGGCAACCATTTACCTTCACTAACGGGACGCTGTAGAGCTCGGGACGAATTGAGAGTAGGCTTGCCCAGCACCTATTCCATCCTCTCAGCTTAGTCGGCCTTGTCCACAGGAAAGACATGGTCAACACGTGCGGAGCTGACTAAGCCGCGAGTTTCCTCACGATGTTTTCCTTCACCGTTTGAGAGTACTGATATAGCGCACATACATTTTTCGAACTGAAAAATACATTGGTGCACGACCAGGTTTGAACCCGCAACCTTAGGATCAGAATGCGGGGGTGCTGCCACTAGACCACAAAAAATCTTTTGAAAATAATCAAATATTAAATTGATAATATTATAACAATATTATAAAACAATAATATACTGGTAATTTCTGTTTCCCACATGAAATTGTTGTTCGAACAATATTGCACAAAAATACCTTGTTTCATCCGTGCAAATCCGGTACTAGCCGGTAATATCCGGATTGCCCGGGCAGCGGCCATGTTGTAGACCGAGAGATCTTCACATAAGAGGGTTGACAAGGTATAAAGTTTACAACTATGGTGAAGCTGATGAAAAATCCCCAAAGCGTAAATTCAGAGATCTTTAAAAATTCTACTAAATTATTCTTGATCTCTTGACTACTTGATGATAACTAAGTAAGTTAGTATGAGCTAGTGGCCAACTATTGTGACGGAGTTTTTAGGCCGCCTAGAGACCTCCGTCATGGCTTAACGATTTAAAAGCCGGGACCGACGATTTAACGTGATCTCCGAAGCACGTAAGCGCTCAGCTCGTAATGCCACTTGCGATCATCCCAATTGTGATGTGTGTGCACGTTGCTTAACTTCGACGATCAATCAAGAACGTCTAAGCAAGCTACGCCACGAGTTCTTGATGATGAAAAGTCGTATCATCATCATCTTCCTGCCCCTATCCCACTCTATGTGGGGTCGGCACAGCATGATCCTAGAATCATGCTGTAAGAGTTTTGGCTAAGGTGTTTTATGACCGGCCGCCTGCCTGACGTCAACCCTCCTTGGGAGTACTTGCTTATTGTATCTCATAATGTTGGAGGATACTATCCCTTAGTCGACTTTTACGACATGCTCGGAGAGAGAAGCAGCTGGACGCATTCTATGTTTTTTCTTTACTCCCAGTCCAACGGAGAAGTCGTATGTCGTAAGAAAATAAGCACAGGCTCCTGGTCTTATTGTAGGGTAGGAGCTGTTGGAGGCACGTCGTTTTATGACGCGCGGCAGCGGATTCGCGTATTAGACAACAATTTACTGTTATTTTATTGGTCTTGTCAGGCACAGCGTTATTGGAGAAAGTGGGATAGATTGTGTCTTGTTGCCGGCAAGTTTGTATTGTTTCAATGGTGATTGGTTGCCAGTTGCAAACTGGCAACTGGTTTCGCAGTTACGAGATATTTATGCTTTCAACAATCTATTTTTTCCCACTTGTTCAATTTAATTACTTCTCTGCTGGACTGGGAGTAAAGAAAAAACAGAATGCGTCCAGCTGCTTCTCTCCCCGAGCATGTGAAAGTCGACTAAGGGATTGTATCCTCCAACATGATGGACCGTTTATGGGCGATGGGCTGATCACCTGTCACAATGGTTCACTACGAGTAACATGGTACCACAACACCCAGACCCGGAAGAAATATTTGCAGAACATGCAACCATTTCTTCCGCAGCGAGAATCGAACCCGCGCCTCTTGCGTTTCTGCCGAGCAATCGCCCGCCACGCCACCGAGGCCGTCTTAAAAAAAGCCTCAATGAGGGACACTAAATATCCTTTCACCACGCTGGTGACATAAGTTGTAGCGGTACTTGCTCAATTTGAGTGTGCTTAAGCATATAGGTAGGTATAATTATGAGGAAGCTTTTAAGTTCGTTTATTTATTTGTAGGGGAAACTTCTGAACCGATTCTGGCTATCATTTTAATTGGATAGCCACGGTAAATTCTACTTTTATTGTGGTAAAAACATCAATTTTGAGAACCATTTTTACGGCTTATTTATAATATCGATGGCATAACAGGTTCGCGAAAAAACCGCTAATAACCATGCAGGGTCGTTGGCATCAGACTTTGCATATATCAACGGACTGTGAATACGAAATACCTACTTGTATTTAGTGTATATAATTATCTATTAGCTAATGTCACCGTGAAATTGCAAATACAGTTAGATTATAATCTCGCGAAATTGTAAACTGTCGAACATCTGCTTAGATAGAAATTACTGGGTTAGGTTAGTTAGTGAAAAACTACGCTTTAATCGAGCGAGCAGAGCGAGCTTGCCGCCTACCGAAGCGCCAAAAAGCAGTTAAATACATACTTATAATACATAGTATTGAAACACCCAGACCCGGAAGAAATATTTGCAGAACATGCAACATTTCTCCCGCAGCGGGAATCGAACCCCCGCCTCTTGCGTCTCAGTCGAGCACTGCCCGCCACGCCACCGTCATCGAGGTCTATGTTGGTATGTTTTAAGTTTTATCAAAATAAGTTCAGCTGTTAGTGATTGAGGTACTATAAACACCATTATAGAATACCAGGATCAAAACGGTAATTGAATTAAATTATAAACAATGAGATTCACAAGTTCAACGCTGAAATTGCTTTCGTGCTTCACAGACAGGCAAAAAGTGCCCTTAATTATAATCATTAGCCCATTTTAACGTTATGAGTTCACATCTGGCCGTAACCCTTGGTTAAAAAGTTAACTCACTGCATACAATCTTTATTTCTTTTATCTCTTGTGTTCGAAATGTGTTATTTATTTTATTTTAGTTTGATTGTCAAAGTGTTTACTGCTCTTTAACCTATCTATAATAAAAGTTAAGTACCTACTTTACTAAGTTTCTTAACACGTGAGAATAATGTATGTTATATTTTGTATGGATGTCACTTTTTTAGAATTACACACATTATTGTGATCTGTAACAGAAATTAGAGGATTCTTTTTTCCATGTACCAAGCAAGCAAGACCACGGGCAGAAGTTAGTAACCAACAAAGAATAGCCGCGACATTCCCTGTGCAACTCAAAATTTAAATGACAAATTGAAAAACAAATCTATTCTGTCAATTAATTTAAAGGAATGTCAAAACGTGTCACCATTTCAAATGTAGAATGCTAAACAATGACGTGAGTCACGACGGGCATGCTCATTCATTGTTCCCAGCTGCGAGTTCCAAATTCAAATTTGACGTATCCTGCGCGCGCGCTGACATTGACAAATAGAGGCGCGAGCTTTTTTGAGGTTAATTGACAGAAAGTAATGGTGTAGAAGTGATAATTAGGAGAAATGTGTATTTTATTTGTTTTATGGCTTTGGCTAAGGTTGATAGATGATTGATGGACGAACTAGCATTTAATTTTTTATTTGTTGAAGCTACCAACCAAAACTTTCAATAGTTACGTAAACAGAAACCTTTATATTTTTTTGTAGACTATTAGTTGAGTTTACGCTTGCTCGTAACATGACCGAGTTAGGAAATGACTTGTAACTATTAATTTATTTAAAATATTTATTTTTTTCATGACATTATGTTCTGCAAATAAGAGTTTCAGGAGATCAAATTTCGCGAACGAAAGACAAAATTGTCTAAAACCGCATTTCAACGGCATCAGTTCTATTCCAGCCTCTAACACAAATCAGCACAATAAAAACGAACTAACATTACTCCTGCTACCTTTACCGGCGTCGTATCCGACGCAAACAACGCGGCCTCGACTATCTTACACCCCCGCTCACGAGAATTACTATATTTCAGCCTTTCTATTGAAAAATGTATACCAGTACTCTTAAAAGGTGAAGGAAACCATCACGAGGAAACCCGCGGCTTAGTCAGCTCCGCACGTATTGACCATGTCTTTCCTGTGGACAAGGCCGACTAAGCTGAGAGGATGGAATAGGTGCTGGGCAAGCGTAGATACTCCATCTTAATTCTTTCCGGGCACTACAGTGGCTCGAAAAATTTCTCCGTGAAATTAAAAGACCCGAGTCGAAACAAACAAAGTCAAAGTCAATGTCAAATATTTTTATTCCTTAAAATCACGGGGATCATTTGGACTTCTCACGTCTTAAATCTACGTTGCATTTACAATAACACCTGCTAGTTGCACCAATTGCGAAAGCAGGTACCAACATAGCAAAACGTCATGCAATTAAATAAAACTGCCATTATTTTATTATGTTGGCACGTGCACTAAAGAACAATGAGCTGAGAAGCAAAACATAAAACAAACTTTTATCAAAAAAGCTTCTGAATCAGAATTGAAAATAGGTTAGCGTGGAATGTGTACGTCATGAGGAGGGATTTTGAAGTAAAGGAACGTAGGCCGAAGAAAAGGTGAATGGATTGTGTGAAACAGGACAATGGGTACAGAGATGACGGCTGCCGGTCTCGGTGGCATGGCGGGCGATTGCTCGGCAGAGACGCAAGGGGCGCGGGTTCGATTCCCGCTGCGGAAGAAATGTTTGCATAATCTGCAAATACTTATTTCTTCCGGGTCTGGGTGTTCTCGTAGTTTCTGATACCCACGACACAAGGAATCATAGTGTGGGGTCAGGACTATGTATGTGACTGTTGGGTGTTATTTATTATTATTATTATAAATCCATAAAACACTTTTAGCAATAATATCGAAGTCTAGTGAGAGCACTGGTGGTCTAGTGGACCAGACCCGGAAGAAATATTTACAGATTATGCAAACATTTCTTCCGCAGCGGGAATCGAACCCGCGCCTCTTACGTCTCTGCTGAGCAATCGCCCGCCACGCCACCGGGGCCGTCAATTTATCATCATCATCATTCTCAGTTCGTATCTACCCACTGCTGGGTATAGGCGTCCCATATCTTATGCCATTCAGATCTGGATTCAGCCAATCCCATCCAGGACTTTCCCCCTTTCCTCTCAATGTCGTCGTAACATCGGTTTATGGTCTTATAAACATGCTATTGAAACTAAATCTCCAACAGAAGTTCTTGGTAGAACTTAAGTTGATTAACGTAGGTAATTAATAAAGTAATAGCACTTTTACAGATTCAAGATACTACGGTGTGGTTAGTTTATACAAACACAAAACACGTGTATAAATAAACAATTAAACTCAATCAAATTGGGTCAATCTTTGGTGTGTTTCGTTATATACAAACAGGAAAAAGAACTTTCCTTTGCAATTTTATTTGGTTAGGTTTTATTTGGATATATTTATCGACTTGTATCTTGCCCATATTGAACTACGGTTCTCAGACATGGTCTTTGATCGAGTCACAAAAATCAGACCTCAAGATTTGCCAATGAGCTATGGAGCGCGTCTTGGGATCAAAAGAATGGACAGGGTCCGAAGTCCGATCGAAGAACGGGCATTGCGGATGTAAGTTCTTACCTACATTCGCACTTCAAGCATGCAGTCTTCTTAGACTGCATGCTTGAAGGGGGACTGGAGCAGGCCATGTGACAATTTGACTTGACAATGTGACTCGAATGCATCCAGATCGTTGCGTGAAACTTGTCACTCAGGGGTGCCCGAGGACTGTTGGAGGCGACCCAGCAGACCCACGAAAGAAGTTATACCCCGCCGTTACGAACAGGTGTAACTACAACGTAGATTTAAGACGGTGTCCAAGTGATCCCAGTGATTTTAAGGAATAAAAAGTTTTGACTCTGATTTGTGTCGTGGTTATCAGAAAATACAACACTGAGATCCAGAAGAAATATTTGCAGAGCATGTATACATTTCTTCTGCTGAAATAGTTGATGAAAAAAGCAGGTATCCAGTTCTATTTTTATATAAATGAGGATCTCACCATTTCCTCCTCCTCTAACGCACTCATCAGCTCGTAGTACAGCATCTCAGCCTCCTCTGAGATTTGGACCTTCTGGAAGTCCTTCTCCTCGAGCTGGACCTTCGGGAATTCCTCGAACTGCCCATTCTGGTCCTTCTTCTCCATATCGTAAGTTATCTCACACGCGATCTCCGATTTGAGATGCATCTTTATGTTTATCACTTATTTACACTTCTTTGGCATTATTTTAGACTAAAACTAGAACTAGATAATTTTAGAATTTTAGAGGATTTAGTTCGTGTTTTGGTTTTAACTGTTATCTTGTTTTTGTGTAATTAGCCGAGTGTAGGTAATACAATTTCTCATACAAACATCATCATTTCATACCCACTTTATGTGGGGTCGGCATAACATAATGTATTCTTCTGTTTCCAGACCTAATCGGTAGAATTTCCAAAATCATATTCATAGTGTAACCCTACGCCATAAAAGTTTAGTAAAGGAAGGAAAGAATACCCTTCTTGAAGGGTATTCTTTGAGTATTCTTTTATACTCTTGAGTCATGACATGATGCATGCTTTTGGTTTAGATTATTAGCCAGTAGTAATTTATAAGTTTCATATAGGTAATTATACTACTTCTATTTACCTACTTCTGCTATTTGTAGCTCGACTTCAAATAACACAAATAAAACAGCACAGAAAATAATGCAAGCCCAGTGAAAGCAATGCATAAATAAACAAAACAGTTGTATTAGAGTGTTATATCGTTAATAATAAATTGTGTATGGTAAATACAGTTATAAGTAAAGTAAATTTAGTAAAATTATCAACACATCCGCAGAGTGCCGGCAGCCAGCAGTCGGAGAGAGTTGAACTCATCCCATACATCATGTCGTCGTAAGCATGACGAATCACGCGTATTTGCGGAGTCGTTAGTTCGCCCAGTGCGGGTTCAAAGCTCTTGCAAATATTCAGACAGAAAAAAGATCAAAATTGGTGCCGTAATTAGGGAAATTAAAATGAAGTCCATAACTTCATTTAGAGCTAACGGAAATATTATAGGTTTATGTTTTCAAAACGACTGTTTATGTATTCAAGCCTACTCCATCTTAATTCGTCCCAGACACTACAGCGTCCCGTCTGTGCTGGTAAAAGTTGCCTCCTGACCCTGTATAAATAATCTACTATAAATAGTAAAAGGCCTTAGTTTAATGTTTTCAAAACGACAATAATTCTTAAATTTATTTCATCATCATATCGACTCACCTAGGTATATAGGCCTCATTAGCATGCCATTCCTTCTGAACGAAAGTTGATTTATTTACTAAAACGACAAGGATAATTTTGAAAATTCATAAATCGTTGAATTCACGACTGTCCGTAACGCGGCCAAGTGTGAAAGACACAGGAAGGCAAGAAGCCCCGCTTGGATATTTTTTAGGAAATGATCCCTTGACAACCATGTTGATAAAACGAGTTGGAACATTATTCATTACACGTGGCATGATTCATGGAGGTTGTATGGTAAAACGTTCATGAAATTCATCCAATATGCAGTATTTTAAAACGTACTACGTATATTCCAAGTTTCATTCAAATCCGTTCAGCCATTACGGCGTGATTGAGGCACAAACATACATCGTCACATCCCCACATCCTCACAAACTATCGCATTAGTAGGATACTATGATTATGAGATTTCCGAGGTACAATATTTATAGTACTGTAACTGTTTTGTGGCAAGTTTCCGATCCGAAGGACTAAAGATGCAGAATTTAGGAACAAACGAATAATTCTCAAACTCAACAGCCACTGCGATCATAAACTATCGAGCGTCGGGCGTCGAGCGTCGGGCGTCGAACGTCGGGCGTCGAACGTCGAGCCGGCTCTACTAACAAATCAGAGAATGGAACTATAAACACTTGTAATGACTCAATGGAACCCTTGTTGCAGTGGTGTTCGGGGATATTGCTGTAGCATACTCTGAATATCAACATCATCAGGACTGGTGGTCTAGTGGTAGCGTTCCTACGGCCGTGAGTTCGAACCCAGGTCGTGCATCAATGGTATTTTTTGTTTGAAAAAATTATGCGCGCTATTCTGCTCTCCCAGTGAAGAACGCAGTAACTAGCATTATGCAAATTTGTTAGATACATATTCGGAATCGCCTAACAAAATACAACATTCTGTTCTCACTCACGTATCAAAACATGTTTGACTTAGTTACTGCGTTCTTCACTAGGAGGACAGTATTAGTAGTACTCTCAAACGGCGAAGGAAACCAGCATGTCGTAGAACCTAGCCTTTGAGACGCACTATAAATCCTTTCACCACACTGGTTCGAAATAACTAGTGACACGACTGGTAGTAGTACCATTCCTGAAAGATTGAATCAGGAGTGGCTGCAAGTTTTCTTATGATTACTTATGGCTCTGCCCACCTCATATTATTACATGAACTGTAAGACAAAGATTAAAAAAATTATTGATAGAAGAACAAAACTGCAAAAAAACTGTGCAAGTATTGTATGTATGAGTAGCTAAGGATCCACAGAGTTTTTGCTCATTATTTTAGTAATGCTTGATCAATTGAACACGATAAAGCCATGTCCGTGTGAGGCTCATGACCTCTGAGGGTATAATCCCAAATACGTGCTTCGAAGAAAAGCACGTGACCATTATATTCTATCGATAGTTTACAGGATGGACCGATCGCCTACTAACATACACGCTTAGTAAGTGACAATGAATAAGACGTACCTAGTTTTATTTATAGTCACCTACTGACTTTATTTAAAAAAAAAAACATTTTATACGGTAGCCTACCTATGTCATTCGCGTGATCTAGACAAATACAACTATATATTTATATTGTTAAACTAGCTGTGCTCCGCGGTTTCACCCGCGTTTTTCTCACAGGCGGCCAGCAAGCGCGGCCTCCTCGTCTCGCCCGCCGCCGCGCCGCCAGAGTCTCGTCTTGCTTGCATCAAGCGCGTGTGGATTTCCTTAGCAGAGTTATTTTAGAAATGTATTTATTATACTCTTCAAAGATCTTATACTTACAATCATCAACAAATATATTTCAAAAAGATTATTACAGGATTTTATGTTGATAAAAAACTCTATGGCCCATAACTCATTAATAGGTACCAACTCTTAACATCTTACACACGTGATAACTTTTAAACGAAATATCCGATTGAGATGAAACAAAAAGTATTTTACTTCTACATAAATACTCTTGATAACATAATGCTTAATTTCGATAAAGATTAATATTACGATACATATTTAACGTAGTTTTTTTTTCTTCAGACGATTTAATAATTATTTTGAACACAAAATCGGTTATTGTGATTAAACCATGATAGCTAGATATATGTTCTCACGGACTTTTTTGTAGGTCTTAATGGGATCTACAAACCCGTAGTACATCATTTTGTTCTATTGTCAATAGTTTTTGCAGCGCACGCAAAAATAGGTTTTCGATTTTACACCTTGTGTTACAAAATAGCAATTTTATTACGGATCCCTAATTTTGAAAAAAATAAAACATAGCCTATAGCCTTCCTCGATAAATGGACTACCCAACACTGAAAGAATCATTCAAATCGGACCAGTAGTTCCAGAGATTAGCGCGTTCAAACAAACAAACTCTGCAGCTTTATAATATTAGTATAGATGAGATAATTCTCATTTAACATAATCCGTCAAGCCATTTGGGCTACAGTGACAATGAAAGGTATAAATTGAAAATGGTTTTTTACAGACGCCATATTGGATTTTTACATTTAAAAAAGGAAGTTCGTATGAGCTAGTGGCCAACTCTAGTGACGGAGGTTTTTTTTAGTTTTTACAGTTTATATGTATTATGTAGCTTATTAACACTCATCATCCTAAGATGAAAATGGTGACAGGTGATCAGCCTATCTCCCACGTAGGTGATCCATCATTTAGGAGAGGATACTATCCCTTAGTCGGGTTTTACGACACGCTCGGGGAGAGAAGCAGCTGGACGCATTCTATGCTTTTTATATACTCCCAGTCCAGCAGAGGAGTAAATAAACAAACAAGATATCAAAGACAAATTTAAATTTGCCTGAAGCCTAAAGAACATTTGTACTGTGTCGATACATAAATAGTGCTCCCTATTTCTAGATTTTGCACTTGGCACAGAGTTGCATCCGTTACCGGTAGGGTTAAATTTAGTATTCGTGGAAATCTAGGTTTTAGTACATTACTTTACGATGCCAAATTTACAGTTTTTGATTTGTGTAAACATGATTAACATTTCCTTGTTGTTAAATTGAAATTTTGCTTCACTTTCATAGATTTCGTATAATTTCCAACATGAATAAAGCATTCCTTTCAAACAAAAATACATATTTAGCTAAAAAAAGATGGACGTCTTTTGTAATGATATGGGTTGAGTATTAAATTTCTTGCCCAGACACGCCGGTAACCCTATAGGCATGAGAAAGCAAACGTGTTGTAAATTTTTCGCCATAATTTTCAATGTATACAGATCGCTAAATCTTCCGTTACTGACAATCAACGCACAGCCTATTTAGGCTGTGCGATTAGGATTAGGATTTACGATTTTGTAAATCCTAGAGCAAGTTTGGAAGTAAGTACGTAAGTTCGTATGAGCTAGTGGCCAACTCTTGTGACGGAGTTTTTAGGCCGCCTAAAGGCCTCCGTCGTGGCTTAACGACTTAAAAGCCGGGACCGACAATTCAACGTGCCTTCCAAAGCACGGAAGCTCTCAGCACGTAATGCCACTTGCGGTCACCTATCCAAATTGTGACCGCGCACAACGTTGCTTAACTTCAATGATCAATAAAGAAAGTCTAAGCAAAGTTACGCCACGAGCGCTTCGCGAGTTTGTAAGTAATCTTATGATGTAGGAACTCAGAAAGGAATTCCCAAAATTCAACTCCTAGGGGACATAGCGGTAAGATGAAGTTTGTATGAAAAATACTCAACGCGTACAAATTTGCGAGGCGTTCCGCCTACAACATAATATTAATAAACCCCTACACCATAAGAGGAATAGACCCTCCAAGTTTCATTCTGTCAGTCAGTCACAAGTAACGTAAAAGTTTTATATATCTAGATTGGCACACTCACTTTTAACATGATAAGTTCAGAATGGGTACTTAAATTAATACGTCTGGGCACGAGAAATAAATTCGAGACATTAATAACGACCATGAATATCTGCGTGTTCATAAATTATTATAAATTGTGTAAAAAGTCTTGTGAATAAAGTTATTTGTTGGACAGCCTCGGTGGCGTGGCGGGCGATTGCTCGGCAGAGACGCAAAAGGCGCGGGTTCGATTCCCGCTGCGGAAGAAATGTTTGCATGATCAGTAAATATTTCTTCCGGGTCTGGGTGTTGTGGTACCATGGTACTCGTAGTTTCTGATACCCACTACACAGGGAATCCTAGTGTGGGGTCAGGACTATGTATGTGATTGTTGGGTTTTATTTATTTATTTGTAAATAATGCAATCTTGCCAAAAAACAGTATAGGAATTACTTTGTCAAAACGATTCTTGCAAATTTAGTTTAGTAAATTGATAAATATCATCCGGTTTCGCTTCCTTCGCGTTGTACTCAGATAAAAAGTACTACGAACTGTACCTACCACTGTATGTTATTTCAGGTAACGAACTATGTATATTCCAAGCTTCTAACATCGTCAGCGACTTTCGGAATTTTAAAATTAGTAGAATAGGATAAACACAACACAGACCACAGATAATACAGATGGTTTTCAAAAGCGTTCTGAACAAAAACCTTCTTAATACATTAACAGAGTGGATGAAAGGCAACAATGTAGCTAATGCTATGGTGCGTCAGATTCTGATGTGTTACATGCAAAGCATCTTTACATACATACATTTACATGTAAGGTATGGTATAGCATTCCTTTAGATCTAAATCAGGCGCGTCTCGACAGGAGAATGCAAAAGGACGAAATAATCCAATAGGTATGAGAATAGGCTCGAATCAACACCTGTGATTTCAATAAAAAAAATTGCATTTGGAAGCGTTAAAAAGAGACAGATTCATCATCATTTCTATCACCAGTCTGTCTTTGTCCACTGCTGGGGGTAAGCGTCTGTTTGTGCCAAATCTAGCATCATCCATTTACGGCTTACCAGATTTTTAAAGCGGTAGTATTGGTAAATAACAATAAATAATAATGATAATATAATCGTAGTGACGTTCTGTAATCACGAACAATTTCATAGCCCGACTGTTTCTTTTGTATTTTGTAAATTAGTCGTAACTAACACGAAATATAATTTACAAAGTTTAAGTTAATAAATGTACAAGTTCAATAAATGTCCGAATAAGTTGATAAAAACTGTACCTACCTACGAGGTTACAAGACTGTTAACACATTACTTAAATTGCGCAATGAACAGATAGATATCCATTAGTTCAGGATGCAGAAAAATGGGTCATATTTCCGGATGGGCCGAAGAAAGTGAATTTCTCTTGAAAACGTGTGAAAATAAATGGTTTGTGTGAGTCGTGAGCAGAATACGCGACGAATTGCTACGCAAAGATTGTGGTAAGGATGTACGCGAATTCTGATGTGAGGAGAATTCGCGGAAAAAAATAGCGTTTGATGTAAAACTTTTGTAAATCAAAAAGAGCTGGCTATTTTTATGTGTCATATAATTAGCCAGCGGGATAGAGAGAGATTGAAAGCGTTTGAAATGTAGTGCTGGAGAACGATATAGAGGATTAGCTGGATGGAACTAACGAGAAAGTTTTAAAACGAGTAGAAGAGAAAAGGATTTTAATAAATACGATTAAAAATATAAGAGGGAAAATGTTTGGACATATTATTCGACGTGACAGCTTCATAAAGACGATCATAGAAGGAAAGGTAGAAGGAAGACGAGGAAAAGGAAGACCAAGAATTAGTTATATCAGCCAGATAAAGGAGAAAGTCGCTGTCGCACGGAAGCGCTCAGCTCGCAAAGCCACTTGCGGTCACCCATCCCAATTGTGACCGCGCACAACGTTGCTTAACTTCAACGATCAATAAAGAACGTCTAAGCAAGCTACGCCACGAGAGCTTCATGATCAAAATTATACACTACACGATTATTTGATGTGGTTCCTGCCTACCTACGGTATTTTAAATAAAGATTGTTCGAATATAATTTAGATAATTTTCATTCACACAAATGTTGTTTAAAGTTAACCTATAGAGTTCCAACGCTTTGTAGGTTCTTCCATTGTTCTATATTTAGAGATGAGTAATATCCTGCGAGCTTTTTCTAAATTGCATTGTTCATTCTGATGGTGTTCCGGATCTGAACTAACCCTGTTATTCATAATAAATTTACTTACTTAAATACCTAAAGCTGTACAGTACTCACGAACGGTGAAGGAAAATATCGTGGGAAAACTAATAATAAATAACACCCAACAGTCACATTCATAGTCCTGACCCCACACTAGGATTCCCTGTGGGTATCAGAAACTACGAGTACCATGGTACCACAACACCCAGATCGGAAAAAATATATGCAGAATATGCAAAGATTTCGTCCGCAGCGGGAATCGAACCCGCGCCTCT
The DNA here is from genome assembly GCA_949320045.1 of Scotopteryx bipunctaria. Taxonomy (NCBI): domain Eukaryota; kingdom Metazoa; phylum Arthropoda; class Insecta; order Lepidoptera; family Geometridae; genus Scotopteryx; species Scotopteryx bipunctaria. The sequence continues at coordinate 500,547 of OX439459.1, read as the reverse complement.
TGCGACTTAGCCGAGCAATCGCCTGCTACGGTACCAAGGCCGTCAAACTGCTTGTTGAATTAAAAAAAATCGAAAACCATGTGTCAAGTAACATTGAGGCGCATTTTAAATCCTTTCATTACTGTAGCCGATCCTGGATTCCTAGATTATTATTTTTACTATATATATTTTAAATGCAAAGATTCGTTTATAAGTATGTTAGTGTATTTGGTTTTGTTCGTCTCAGTAAGGCCTAAATCGATTTGGCAGAAACTTGGAAATGAATGAAATTTAATTTAATTAAACAGGGTACTATTTACACCGGGTAGATTCTGGTAATCACCACTTAAGCGGGTGCTAGTACGTTAACAAGTCTTTAAGAGCGTTCCGTAAGATCGCATCTAAACCGATTTCGAAAGAGATAGCAATAAGGATTTCGGGTGTGCAAAAGAAAGACAGAGAGAGAGCCCGCCTAAAATATTGACATCAAATGGGTTATTTGAATATATCAAATAATAGTTAATTATAAGAAAACTACAAAATGAATCAATAAACTGATTTCAACAACTAAATAAACAGTTATTACCTACCTATTAAAGTAAAACTCATTTGAAATTATGGTAGGGTTCCCGAGAAATCAAAACATACTCTTTTTTCTCTTATTGCGTTTTCACTTTGAGGAACCTAAGAAAAAAAAATGTTAAAATTAAATTTTCTTTATGAATAAACACATTTTATTAACTTACAACAGATACATCGATTTTGGTGAGCAAATTCGAAACGGCACAATTTCTTAATGACTTATATTTTGCTAAAAAAAATTACTATCCCTCTGTATGACATGGAGTGACAGTGATAAATCACCCTGTTCGATGGGTAGAATACTTGAGGTGAGAATAAGCCCCTATAAAGCCTTTAAGAAGTTCCAAAATGATCCTTGTGGACTGAATAAGAAGCATCATCATCATCTTCCTGCCCTTATCCCACTCTATGTGGGGTCGGCACTATGTTGGATCATGGTGTAAGAGTTTTGGCTAAGATGTTTTATGACCGGCCGCCTGCCTGACGTCACCCCTGCTTGGAAATACTAGCTTATTGTATCTCATCATGTTGGAGAGGATACTATCCCTTAGTCGACTTTCACGACATGCTCGGGGAGAGAAGCATTACTGAATAAGAAGCATTGAATTTTAATTTTATTATGCATATAAACGTATGATCTAGCCACCTATTCCCGTTTGTTCTTCTGAACCAGTGTGGTGAAGGACTTAAAGTGCGCCTTAAAGGCTACTTTCGTGCACATGACACAAGTTTTCGATTATTTAGGTTCTACTGTCTGCGTAAATATCAATATAATAAATTTTTTTTAATAAAAAACATAACATGTGTTGTCGACCATGTCCTCAAAAATTTAGCCCAGATTCTCGCTTTGTAGCTCCGCCATCTGTTTGTGTCGAAGTTCAAAATAGCATGCATGAATGGGTCCATAGTCTTTGGAATAGGATCTTCGCATGTCATTGAAAGCGGTGTGAGAGCAGTGGCGGCCCCGCCTTCTAAGGTCGTGGGATCAAATTCGTCCGTGCATCAATAGCTACTCTCAAACAGTGAAGGAAAACATCGACAAAACCGGCTGTAGAACCTAAAAAGTTGGAAAGCATGTGTTTCATGTATACGAAAAGAGCCTTTGACACACTAGGTTCGAAAGAAAAGTCTCTTCCATACTAACTAATCATGTCACCATACATTTCGAACTGAATAATCCATTATGTATTTTTTATATTATTTTATTTTTCTTTTTTTCTGTTCGTAGTAGACTCTAGCCTATGCTTCGCATGTGCGTACCGGAAGTGGCTAGACCCTGACGCATGCTTTAAACCAATGCCTGATTCCACCGCAATTTATTTAAGCGGTTAAAGAAAAGAACTCGGGGAGTTTTTAATGATTCTAGGCGCCGGTTTTTGTGTGCAATCTGTCTGTGGTTAGTTACGACAGTATAATGCAAAACCGGTTAAGTGCGAGTCGAATCCGCACACAAAAGGTTCCGTACCATTGTACTTTTTGATATGACTTTGTTTTATTTTATTTTTTTTTATAGCGGCAATAGAAATACACACTCTGTGAAAAATTCTCATCTCTATCAATTACGGTTCATGAGATACAGCCCGCTGACAGACAGACGGACCGACGAACAGATGGACGGACAACGGAGGCTTTACTAAGGGTAATAAGGGTGCACCCTTCAGAACCTTAAAAGCTAATGGAACGCTGCGTGACATCGTCCAGAAAGAGTTTATTTTGTAAAATTTCATCTTCTTGCTGTGATCGAACTGAATTTTGGGTACATAATCCTTTCTTAGTTCACTTAGTTACACTATAAGATGAATATACCCTCCAAGTTTCATAATTCTAGAGGATTCTAGAATTTATCGTTCAAGCTGTGCGTTGATTGTCAGTCAGACAGTAACGTAAGAGTTTTATGTACTTATTTCGATTATCAGAATTTCACAATTTCCAATTGTAAGGTGGTTTGTTAAGGTATTGAAGTGTCAGGTTTCTCAAGGATTTTCTTGCAATTTCAGAGTAGATAACATTGGTCCGAGTTGGTATTTAAATTGGCTAAAAGGGTAAGAGTATTGCAATGTCTCTCCCACGCAGTCCATAACTAACCGAACGGATGATGATTTCAGTATCGTATACAAGAAAGTACCTACCTGGTATTGTCTGCGGAATTTAAATAATGTTTTGTATAAATCTAGGTTAAATAACATACGCCCGTATCCCTAATGTTTCCCAGGGTATAAAGTAACCCTGGGAAGGTAGCCTATAATGTTTTACCAGCACATGTACTATCCATTCAGTATTTAAACGCGATTGAGACGCAAACAAATGAGCCATTTTATAATATTGGGTAGAAGTATTTCATCATCTTCCTGCCCCTATCCCACTCTATGTGGGGTCGGCACAGCATGATCCTTGGATCACGCTGTAAGAGTTTTGGCTAAGGTGTTTTATGACCGGCCGCCTGCCTGACGTCAACCCTCCTTGGGAATACTTGCTTATTGTATCTCATCATGTTGGAGAGGATATTATGCCTTAGTCGACTTTTACGACATGCTCGGGGAGAGAAGCAGCTGGACGCATTCTATGCTTTTTCTTTACTGTCCAGCAGATAAGTATTTATTACTTTAAAATTTAGTTTATTACTATTTTTAGGTGAGAATATGTTGTACCGACCCTACCTAGTGGGATAAGGTAAGGGCAGGAAAATTCCGAGTATTTCAAGGTTTTTTTTGACAAAGCCTATGTACCTTCAGTTTATCAACATACAACATAAGGTAATGATGTTTTCAACAACACTTGTCCAGACATCATAATGTGCTTAACATAATGGCGGTGACTAAGATTTTTATGACTCGATGACACCTTTTATGCACCACGACATTTTGAAGAATTTGCTTATCTGCAAATCTACATGTTCACTGTACCAAATACCTAACTGTATTTGATTGAAGTTTTACCGGTTTCAATAATATTTTAATTGAATTTCACTCCATGTTTTAATAATATGGAGTGAAATACTTTAATATTTAGCTTCTCTGCTGGACTGGAAGTAAAGAAAAAGCATAGAATGCGTCCAGCTGCTTTTCTCCCCGAGCATGTCGTAAAAGTCGACTAAGTGATAGTATCCTCTCCAACATGATGGATCACCTATATGGGCAATGGGCTGATCACCTGTCATCATGGTTCAACATAGCCATCTTAGGACTAAATCAGAAGTGGCTGCAAGTTTTTTTATGTTTACTTGTGGCACTGCCTACCCCATAAGGGACAAGGGCGTGATAATTATGTAATGTATATATGTAACTTTTGTAACTTTTGTAATTTTTATGTTTTTTGTTGGTATACACAATAAAGTATTATCTTATCTTATGTATTTTAAAAAACTTATAATAAGTTCGTTTTGAAACTTTCTATATAAAAAGTTATTTTAAGACATTTTATGTTTTACTCCCAAATCAGTCTTAAAAGAGCTGTCTAATACCAGTAATGTTTCTTCCGTGCATATAATTCTTATTTATTTCACATCCATAAAATGTAATAGCTTTTAATACTTTTATGTATTAATAGTCAATCAAAGCTCAAGTTATTATGACACACGATACAAGATAACAGCCAAACCGTAACACGATAAGCTCATTAGGAATCGGACCGACAAACAAACACTACGAATACACACAGACAAATCCGTATCACTGCACTACACTCACAAGACACATTTTTTTAATGCTGTGCGTGATTGTTGCACTGATTATTTTAAATTAGTTTTTACAAGATGGCGTGGCGGGCGCTCTGCCCGGCGGACGCCATGACACTGAGAGTGAGGACTGCGCTGCGCATACGCACCGTATTTACATATTATTATGCCAAGTCCTTAGGGCTTATTCTTTAGCGGTCCCGAAATTTAAATACGGTAGAATAAAAGTGATCCACTTTTCTGAGGTAAATATAAAAAGTATGAATTGAAATATTGCCGTCTGAATTTTGATATTTCTGGCTTTTCCAAACTCAACATAATCGTGAAATATGTATCTCAGAAAAAATATGAATTCGTAATTCATTCTGGAACTTATTCAAAGTACAAAAATACATGTATTGTTATCACGCCTGTTTCCCTAATGGGGTGGGCAGAGCCACAAGTAATCATAAGAAAACTTGCAACCACTCCTGATTCAAAGTCCCAAGATGGATACAGATTACTTAAACTTTCAAGATAATCTAAATAATACACATAAATAAATATATACAGAAATAAATTTACAGCTTATTTACAGTTTACATAAGAAATCAAAATGTCCATGGATAGCTCAACTGATCTAAATTTGTGTTATTTTGGAGTCTCGTTCATCGATATCGATACCTAAATAGCTTCGATATTTAGATAGTGCACTTTAAATCCTTTCACCACACTGGTTCGAAAGAACTAATGATACGACTAGATAAATAGGCACTTATGGGTCATTTTATTAGTTGCAAATAAAAAAGCAGACCTATCTAGCAGTGAGCTGTTATAGGCATGGAATGATGAAGAAAGAACTAGTGTGGAAAAAAACGGAGCGCCTGGGAATAAAGTCTGCGTGATCTTGGTAAGTGTGCATGGATTCGTTGCAGGATTCCTTCAAACGAGTTTAGATAAGAAAGTAACCGGCCAAGGGCGCGAGCCGCCTTTGCACATTCAAGATGCATGATTGATAGTGAGAATTCAAAGCAGTACTTCTAATCGCAAGTCAATGAACTGAGTACATTCTACTTGTCCTGAATTTATAATTCTGATTTATTTGTAATGGTCGCGAAGTCGCTTAGTGGCTAGTGCTACTGCAGAATGAATGGGATTGACATTATCCGATCGCCAAGTCAGTTTACTTACGTTATATTTAATGTACATTTGCGCGTAGCGTCTAGCGACTTCGTCAGATGGAAAGTGAGATGGCTACGGTGAGTATTTATGGTGTATAATAGACGCGTCATAATGCCAACATTTTCGAAGTGAATTTGGTTTTAAAATAATGATTTTATATATTTTAAGAGTCTCAGAGTCGAATAAAAAAAAGCCAAATGATCAAAACAATCGTTAGTTCACGCAAAGTTGACTAATACTACCTCGTTGTCAAAACAAAATGGAGTACTTAAAATAAGAGTTAAAATATCTCACCACCAACACACATCCACAATTTCTTTTGAAATCACAGCGGCATTCTGGCCGGCGGCCTATTTAAATAATTACAGTGTTCCGCAGAGATTACGTACAAAACTATTTGGCCCGATCATTAGAGCCTGAAATTTCATTAAAACAAAGCCCCTCTGCCTTTGAGAGAGCATTTAGATAACCAGTAGCAAGATGGGTGATGAATTGATCATGATATTTTGGGGCAAAATTGAAATTTTTGCGATAAAAATTAACCTATACAGCAATAGTTTAAAACATGCAAAAATTTGAGAGCACTGGTGATCTAGTTAGTAGTGACCCCGCCTTCCGATCCTAAGGTCGTAGGTACAAATCCAGTCGTGTATCAATTAATTTTTCTGTGCGAAAAATTTATGTGCCAGTATATATATGCCAGTAGGTACTTAGTACTACAGTCAGCTCCGCACGTATTGACTATGACTTTCAAGGACAAGGCTGACTTAAGCTGAGAGGATGGAATAGGTGCTGAGCAAGCCTACTCCATCTTAATTCGTCCCGGGCACTACAGCGTCCCGTTTGTGAAGGTAAAAGTGGCCTCCTGACGCTGTATACATTATCTACGATGATAAAAGACCTTAGTACTGTACATAATATGGAATAACAGCTACTTCTTACGCGCGAGTGAAGCCTTTGGCTAGTCAAAAATACCTATTCACATTTTATTCTACGAAAGAGTTTCAAACATTTCATCCGTTGTAAAAGTTACATCCAAGTTGGGAGTGCGCGAGTGTCGTGAACAATGAGAACCAGAGATTGCTCGCAGAGCCAAATGTGCCCCGCAATGTGCCCCGCCCTGGTCATTGATTAAAATACATAACTTTCTACAAGTCTTTGTAAGGATTTGAAGGCTCTGGAGGCTTTCGGGGGAAATATCGAACGCTGTACCTGAGGACCGTAATCAAAACAGTCTCGTAAGTCCAGCTGAAAGGACCAATCTTACTATATTATAAACTAGCTGCCGCCCGCAGCTTCGCTCGCGTGGTACCCGGATTAAAAATAGACATAGAACATAGAATAAAGTTATAGGATAGGAAGTACCAAGTAAACCTGTTTTGTGAAGAGCTGGTGCCTGAGATAGGTTTTAGAAAAAACCTGTAATACAGGTCACCAGCGCCCCACTCCACGTATCTTCCAAGGCCATCTTACAAAGGTTTTCAGACCATTACAAAATTTGACAAAAAAATAGCCTATATGTTAATCCAGCACATGTACTATGTATATTCCAAGTTTCATTCAAATCCGTTCAGAACTACACTGGTTCCAAAGAATTAGTAACATGAATTAAGATAGATAGGTAAGCAATTATGAGACTTGTATGCTGACGATGTGTTCGTTAATTTTCAAAATAGAGAAGTAAAGTTATGTTGCTTAGACTTTCCTTTTCATAATTTAAAAGTAATTTCAAAAGCATCATTTGGCGTCAAAACGCGTGACAGATTCAAAGCTGAAATCCCCAAAATGCGGATTATTTATTTAGCCCGCAGTAAGTGCCACTCAAAACAGTGTCTTAATTAACCAGAACTGAGAGATACTGCAATAGTTAGGTGCAGGTTCTATTCATGAGAGGTAGCGGGGGCGGACACAGACTTCCTTGTATCATAAAGCTATCAAATAAACAATTTTAATAACCCCTGGACAGAACACTAGAAATCAATCGAACCTTCTGTGAAAATTAAAAGATTATTTTGCCAAGTAGGAAACGATTCGTTGATCTTCAAGCGCCAACAGATCTTATAAACTACAGCTAAGAATCATCTCGATCACATTAGCTTACAAACAGAAAAAAACCGCATCAAAATCAGTACATTCGTTTGGGAGCTCCATGCCACAGACAGACACACAGACACACTACAAACTTATAACACCCCACTTTTTGTAGGGGGTTCAAAACTGAGTAGATCATGATTGCTTGGTCATATTACGAACAATAAGTCATTTGCAGATTTTACTAAATAAACTGTATTTGACTTGGACTTTATGAATTGTTATAAAATGTAGCCGGATAAGAAGAAGGCTACTAGGGAGGGCTTCGGTGGCGTGGTAGGCGAGTGCTTGCCTGAGACGCAAGAAATGTTTGTATGTTCTACAAATATTTCTTCCGGGTCTGGGTGTTGTAGTATTATAAGTATGTATTTACAAAAAGAAATATATAAGTATTCTATCAGCCATTTGGTTCCCATAGTATAAGCTTTGCTTAGTTTGCTATTAAGCTAAAGGCCTCCGTCGTGGCTTAACGACTTAAAAGCCATCGGTGCTACGATTGGCTACCTAATGAATGCTTATGCACGAAAGCTTTCGCTTTGGAACTGCGCTCAGATCTAAGAAATAATGTTTTCCATAAACAATTTCATGTGCCGTTTCGTGTTATGACGAAACTTTAATATCAAATTGACGACCTCGGTGGCGTGGCGGGCGAGTACTCGGCTGAGACGCAAGAGGCGCGGATTCGATCCCTGCTACGGGAGAAATGTTTGTGTGTTCTGTAATTATTTCTTCCGGCTCGTGTTGTAATATTATAAGTAGGTACTTATGTATTTACAAAAAAATAAAAAAAATTATATCAGTATTCTATCAGGCATCTGGTGCCCATAGTACAAATATTTATTTATAGTATAATAATAGCGTCTAGTATAATAACTGTATGTGTTGTTGCAAATGAATATTTATTCTATTCTATTGTACTCGCTGGGTTTGTCTGATTAGTTAGTCTTAGAGCCCATTTCACCATTCATACTGAAAGGCGTTTAGCTTCTAAACTGAGTTCAACAGTCACTGCTGTCAGTTTTCATATGATTGGCAACTGTTGAACTGAGTTTAGAGCTGAAGGCAGTTCAGTTTGAACGGTGAAATGCTCCGCTTGCCAGTTCCCGCTTCCGCCCCTCCACAGCCACCCCCTTACATTTCCCCCACTGCTCATAAATTCATAATTAAATAGCCGACTACCCGGCTTCACTCGTTATGGAGCTTCAATTTTATTTAATTTTTCCGCTCCTCCCTACTAGATCCAATTTCAGTGAGAAATTACAAAGATACGTTTAAATACTTCGCTTGTATAGAACTCAATTTCCTCGCTGGAACTGAGGATGTCGTGACATTACTATTAAGATGGGAATATTAGTATCGGCTGTTTGTACTTACACAAGTAATATAAGTACTTACTTCTCTGCTGGACTGAAAGTAAAGAAATAGCATAGAATGCGAAGATGCTTCTCTTCCCGAGCATGTCTTAAAAGTCATCATCATTTTCCTGCCCTTATCCCACTAGGTGGGGTCGGCACACCATGTCTCCCTCTTCCATTTTCTCCTATCACTCGTCATCTCTGCACTTACTCCTTTCACACGCATATCCTCTTTCACACAATCCATCCATCTTTTCCTTGGCCTTCCTCTAGCAGTATATCCATCCACATTCATATTCATCACTCGCCTTGTAACATGACTTACTTCTCTCCGCATAACATGCCCATACCACGTCTTAAAAGTCGAGGATAGGGATATACCTCTCCAAAATGATGGACCTATGGGCGATGGGCTGATCACCTGTCACCATGGTTTAATATATCCATCTTAGGACTTTAAATCAGAAGTGGCTGCAAGTTTTCTTTTGTTTACTTGTGGCTCTGCCCACCCCATTAGGGATACGGCGTGATAATACGTATGTATTTATACAAAGTACCCTTATCAGTGAGTCGAAATGCGTTTACTCCGCGTGATAAGGCTGCTTGGCTCAACCGGTAATGCTATAAGAATGCGAAAAAATACACTACAAATTCCGATAGCATTTTTACCAAATAACAAAATTACCCGCGAACTCGGTAACTTCCCGTGACTCTAGTTTGGTTCAAAATAAAGAAAAATGTTATGTTAAATTATTTTGAAAGACAAAATGACACAGTATCTAAATTACAGAAAAAAGTCGCTTCGTAAACTTTAATTCACCTGAGCTTTCTATGCAATCTGTAGGAGTTTCGGCAGGTTATTGAAAAAAAATAAGGTTAGGTACTTTTAAAAAAAAAATTTTTAAGATATTTTGAAAAAAAAGCTTAATCTGGGACAACTTATAGAGCAAAGATAAATGACAGTTTTCAAAAATACAATTTATTCGAACACTTGTTTTTTCGTCATCAAATTACTAATTACAAGTTTGAGAAGTGAAGAAATAGAGTCATGTCATTTTACTGAAGATTTCGATCTCACAGAGTGGGCATTATGTTGAACGTTATTACTCGCACTGTATTTCCTAACCCGGAATCAAACCCATTACTCCCGGGACGCATTGTTGCAACATCCTGTCGGGGTCAGCGGCCTATGAAAACGACACAAATGCGTTGCGATATAATTGTTGCAATAAAGACTTTAGCGAGCAATGGCGCGTGAAGTTTGGGTCACTTAATGAGGCCTGTGTAGTGTGTATCTACAGATTTAAATTCCGTGACGTAATCATTAAGGTGACAGGAGTCATCATCATCACGCACACTCACCACTCACAAATCTCAACACAATGATTGCCCACGAGCCTAAATTAGATGTGCTCCATATCCTGAAACGCATCGTTTTGTTCATGCTTGTATTCGCTTTTTGAGTTAAAATTTGTTGTATGTAGGTACTTACATATTTATTTAATATTTTATATGGTTGGCTAATTTAGTTACTAACCTAAAATTGAAATCCTCTAGCTCATAGAACGTTTTCGCTCTAGCCTGTAAGTTTGTGAGCATCTAATAATAATAAAGAAAAAAGAAATCACATCACAATGATTTGATTATTTTGTAAACATATTTTTCATTGTTACTTCTTATCTAAGTCTTAACCTTATGGAGAAGAGACATGATTTAATGTATGTGCGGTTAACTTTGAAAAGCCTCAAGATCTAGGTTAATTTGCACCTGTCCAGGAGATTAGCGGTCATTCCCATGTCGTGCTAAACGTTGCATAAACCGATGCCTTATTTTGTAAATTTGTCGCTGTCGTTCACGTTATAACGTCACTGAAGCTACGTCTTCGGTAGCGACTTTAATCAACGGAAGGATATGTCGCCGTAGCTGAGGTCGCTGCCAGAGTCACTGCTCTATATACGTAGAGAACCTAACGCAAACGACAGACAGAACGATATGGACATAAAGTTTCCTACAACATCATAGCTGTATACTGTAATCTACTGGTGCATGACAGCGACAGGCTTGCAGAATCAGCCGATCCAAGAAAGCCCAAGCCACGAACTAATATGTAATGCATATTAATATGCAAATAGTCGTTCTCGGCTGGTCCCTGGCCGGGCGCCAATATGCAAATGGCCCTTTTTCCCGATGACAGCGGTTCGATCGCTTAAGCTTAGCTTAGCTCGTCTAGTTTATAGCCTGTTGAATGCGAATTTAAAAAAGGGGTTTTACCGCTTAGGCGCGCGTATATTCAGAGGTTCTTTGTCTTAGGCTTTTCATATAGAAAAGCAGTCTTGAGACACCTACCTAGAAACATAGATTTGCAAAATCGACTCTTGTGAATTTATATAAATAAATTCACCTTTCATTTCATTGAAGTTGTCATGAGCGCATATATTTTTACAAACCGTAAAATTAATTAGTGGTCGATCGGATTTGAACCCACGACTTTAGGATCGGAAGGCCACTATCACTGGACCACTAGGTGCTCTCGAAATTACTGTTCACAACAGTAAAATAATATTAACTTCAGAGGGTCACCATTTCCGCTAATCTCTCAAAGGTTGGACGGTGGGCTGACCGAGGGCCGTTGCCATGGCAACCGATGTATTATTTAATCTCATAAATGCACCCCTACCTTACCTACCTATGCGTGGACAGGCTCTGAGGATTAAAACTGTTTCTTTTATTACCTACGTTTCTTTTTTTTATGGAAATAATTATCAATTTTTTAACGTAACGCGACCAAGCGTCGTACGAGTAAATACAGGCAAGAAACCACGCTTGGCTATTTTTTTGGAATATTATCTCTTTTCATGCTAATAAACGATTTGGAGCATTATTCAGTTGTCAAGCGTTTTTGTCTTCTATTTATTCGGATATTTTTTTGTAAGCTTTTTTAAACAATTTCCTTTTTATTAGAATTTATAATTTTATTAACTTGCTCTGTCATCTCGCTTGGAACTTTGTTATAAAAACGTACACATGATTTGTTAACTTTATCAAGCCTAATCGTGGTACAGCGAGTTTAAATGTTCTCTTTGGCAGTATGTTCTCTTGGGCAATAAATGTATTTGTATTGTATTGTATTATTGTAAATCATTTTTTTATTAAATTGAACTTGCATCTCTCCCGTATCAGCTGAGAACTAGCCCGTCACGCCATTAAGGTCTTCAAAATACTTTTAGAATTTTATTATTCAAAGATGAACAGATCCTTTATTTTAAGCTAGATTTAAGACGTGTCCAAGTGATCCCGTGATTTTATGGAATACATTTTTTGACTATGGCTTTGGCGAAGTTCCACACAGATTTAAACCTAGATACTGGATACTAGATTTTCTATCAACACTGGCCATTTCCGGCACATTGTAGGTACTAACCAGTATCTAAATCAGTCCACACCCCCGTTACAACTATTTATTACTAGTAATTTCGCAAACCACCATAAAGTACGTTCCTTAATCTGTCGTGTAGAAGTGCAACTGAAACAGGACCGAACCAGATCATAAATAACAGACACCGGCACGAATCTTGAGCGCTGACCTCTCTCTCTAACTCGTGTGAAAGCTTGTCTTACGCCGAGCGCTCAACATCCGTGCTGCTATAATATTATATATTATAGATAATATTATATATTACAAATATTAATTGAGAATTATTATAATTGAGTTAACAAGCTGTCAAACCGTGTTCTCACATCATTGAGCGCAACGTTTGTCCAGCCCTTTCTACATTGCGAGTTTCATTTCTTTTAGCTTAAAATATTCTGTGGACAATAGATATTGATTTACGGCTCAGGTAACTATTTATTAACTGTTTGGTTCTCGATCGTAAATAAGTGTTTAATGGATGGAAAATATACGCTGTATTTGGTGTTGGTCTCGTCTCCGAAGTAGGGAATTATTTGACGACCTCGGTGGCGTGGCGAGCGAGTGCTCAGCTGAGACGCAAGAGGTGCGGGCTCGATTCCCGCTACGGGAGAAATGTTTGTATGTTCTGCAAATGTTTCTTCCGGGTCTGGGTGTTGTAGTATTTTAAGTATATATTTACAAAAAAAAAGTATATAATTATTCGATCAGCCATACTACAAGCTTTGCTTAGTTTGGGGCATGATGGCGCTGTGTGAAATGTCCACAAATATTTATTTATTTCTTATTATATTTATTATCACACTGGCGATTTACGGGCGTATTTAAAGCGAGCCGACCCGAAAATGTACTGTAATGGCACGTTCACAAAATATCGCCTCGAAGAAAAAAACGCTCGCATATCGCCAGTGTGATAGCGCTCTTAAGAATAAGCGTGATTCTGCAGCGATGATGCATGCTATTGCAAACAGCACTCGAGATAATGTATGCATCGTCACGACCCGTCACGTGGTCGTCACGCGCCCGCCCCGCTCCTCTACCGCACCTTTTTGCAGACTCGGCTTTTTTTAGCTGCAGTTTTCTATCGAAATATTCAGCATATTGTGAGCTTTATCAAAAGTGTAGATGACTTTATCCTCCCCCAACATGATGGACCATCTACATGGGCGATGGGCTGATCACCTGTTACCATATCTATCCCAAAACTTTGAATCAGCAGTGGCTGCAAGTTTTCTTATAACTACTTGTGGCTCTGCCCACCCCATTAGGGATACGGGCGTGATAATATATATACATACTTAATGTAATATACTTGATGAAAAGGTGTAAATGCAACGTAGATTTAAGACGTGTCCAAGTGATCCCCGTGATTTTATGGAACTTTGACTTTGTAGTAGAACAGATCAAATCTTATGAGATCTAGTTAGGAATTCACTATGTTTTACTACAAATGAGAATGTGTTTGGAAAGATTGCCTCTAAACATAGTTACACCTACTTATGGCTGATTTCACCGTTCAAACTGAACGGATTTAGCTCCGAGCTGATTTCAAGCGGTCATTTACTGCTCATACATTATGAGCATTTTGTTTACAAGTTTTGAAAATATAGATACACACAAAGTAAGTAATATATGCTGTATAAACAATATTTTCCACAAGAATAAAGCTGAAAGCCATCGCCAACCATCAGCCTCAAAACAAACAGAATTAAGCAAATTCTTACATTCTGTCGCTATGTCAATTTCCACAGCCCAAAAACCGCATTCATTTACCAAAAAGTCCAAAAAATATACAAAATTTGCAGCTAAAAGCTTTACAAAAATACCACTTCAGCTGAGCAAATCAAATATGGCGGACATTGAAAATACCATCAAAGCATAAAGAGTTGGCCACGGTTTGTGCAGCTCTCCAAAAATCTCGAAAACATTCGTCAAAGCATTCCACAACGGAAATGCAATATGCTTCAGTGTTGTAACAATTATATAGGTACATAATGCTCAAAGTCGGGTGGAAAAAATACTGGAACGCTAGGAGTACCAATGGCTAACGAGGGAGTCCTAGCCCCGAGCCCTTAGTGATGGATACTGGCCAATTATTTCATCGATATCGATTAGAATTTGAAAGCTAACTTAACCTATTTTATTATATATTTTACTTTGTTGAAAAATTCTAAAAACATTTCAGAATACGTAATGTACCACAACACCAAAACCTGGAAGATGACAAGATAGTGACATTTGCAAAACATGCCAAGAATTCTCCCATAACGAGAATCAAACTTACGTTCGCCGCGCCATCAAGATCGTTCTACCTACGACCAATCCTTTTTTTTAACAATAAAATTTGTATTGATTTACATAATCCAACAAAATATAAGTTATTTACTAATTTGATGTATTTCCACCAGCATAATCATGTTTCATTTAAGTATTCTTAGTTTATTTATAAACTTGAATTTAAAGCTCGCATAAGCCCATTCAGAGAAACTAAGTTATGTCTAAGCTCGCAAATAAACTTGCAGTGAAAGTGGTCTGGTTAGTTTTCTATGTAGTTCCTTCGAAGAAATAAGATATAATTTCCTCGGCATTTTCTCATTATCATTTTAATCTCACACTGTTGTTTTCATTTATTACAGTTGAATACAGTAGGTAATTAAATTAAACTCGAGCTAGGAGTAAAATTAAAAACGTGTTCATTTGTTTTTAGGGTCTCGTACCCGAAGAGTGTCAACGGGACCCTATAGTATTACTAAGCCTCCGCTGTCCGTCCGTTCCGTCTGTCAGCGGGCTGTATCTCATAAACCGTAATCGGTTGAGATTTTGAATTTTCTCAGAGTGTGTATTTCTGTAGCCGCTATAAAAACAAAATACTAAGACTAAAATAAAAGGATATGTAGGTACAAGAAAAAAATAATATTTTATGTTCGTAGTCGATCATTGAAGATAAGCAACACTAGGCGCTGTCAGTAATTGGACGGGTCGAGTGACTTTTTGCACATTTTTTTTTGTAATATTTCTGTGTACTCATTTTTTTAAACTATCTAAAATTTACTGATTTGTACAAAAATATTAAGGGGGGTAAATAGAAGAAACGTGTTTTATTTAGATTTTTTTTGCTTGATTTTAAATTGAGAACGTGTTGCCTTATAATAGGTGGCATACAAAAATATTTATATAAATGTACGATGGCACGGAACCCTTCGTCTGCGAACTACATAGTGCTGTAAAAAGCATCCTCAAATCCCCATTTCAGACTTATATTCGCCAGCTGATACTGTTTTATCGATAACGAGGGCAACACTAGCGCGCACTCATCGCGAGTGGTCGCATAACGAGCCGATAACGAAGCCGTTGTTATCGACATGCAAACCATCGACTCGATAGACTAGTGCTGGGAATCGCTGGCGCTGTAAATTGTACCAAGTGTTTTGGCAATGGTGAGAGCTGGTGATCGCATATGACTTTGCTTGTGAGGTTCATGGATTAACTATGTATGTATGTTCGTATAAGCTAGTGGCCAACTCTAGTGGCGGAGTTTTTAGGCCGCCTAAAGGCCTCCGTCATAAAGCCTGGACCGACTGTTTAACGTGCCCTCCGAAGCACGGAAGCGCTAAGCTCGTAATGCCACTTGCGGTCACCCATCCCAATTTGTGACCGCACATATCGTTGCTTAACTTTTTAACGATCAATCAAGAACGCCAGATAGAATGGATTACTTAAAAACCTAGCATTTTGAGATAAGGAGGAGGGGTTTGCTCAGCAGTTGGTCACAAAGAAAAGAACATTATCCTATTATCTACTAATCTTCCTACTAATGTTATAAATGCGAAAGTTTGTTTGTGTGAACGTTTGATGCCACGTACCTATCTCCGTAATTACTAAACCGATTTTGATCAAATATAGAATGAAGTTATTTAAGGTTCTGGAATAAAAAAAGAGATTAATTGAATTTTTGAAAATCAAGCCCTAAAGTGGTAACTTTACCACCCTGTGGTATAGTTTCTACGGAAAAAAATATTCCTTGGTTCGATTTGCTAAAACTCGGTAAGTACAAATAAACTTTTAAAATAAATAATAAAACACGTATTTTTTGTTTTCAAACTCCAGAGGGGATGCCGCAGTGAAGTGGCGGGTCAGTTCCCGGCCAGACGCGAGAGGGTTTGGTTCAAATGTTTTCATGGTGTATTATCAATGTATTATCTATTATAAGTATGTATTTACAAAAAAAAGTGTACATTATGTATTCTATCAGCCATCTGGTTCCCATAGTACAAGCTTTGCTTAGTTTGGGGCTAGATGGTGCTGTGTGAAAAGTCCGCAAATATTTATTTATTTAAATATTTCTTTGATCTGGGTGTTGGTCACCAACACAACCACCTACCATTTAGTTTCTGACCACGTAGTTTCTGATACCCAGGACACGGAATCCTAAACTATGTACCTATGTTGTTAGCTGTTTTCATGTTTATTTTGGACCATGTGCCAGCGGCCGTTATGATTTCAATCAGTAGAAAAACCAGAGCTCATATAAACGAGCTTCCCAAATCAAAAGTTCCACTTTACAAGTGAAGTTCGTAGCGGGTTCGGTGCCGGCGATAAATCACAACTATTTTAATTACAAGCGCGCTGAACAAACTGACAAACACACGTTTTATGTAATACATACAGGGTGTAATAAAACTGCGTCTGAAAACAGTGCATTCAGATCATGGAACAATTATTGAAAAGATAAAAACACGGGACGTTTTTAGATGGGGTTAACTTGCTCAGCATCCTCTCAGCTTAGTCGGCCTTATCCACAGTGTAGTCACGGACAATTTTATTTGTCAAGGTGTGACTAACAGATAAAAATTCTACTTAGTCACACTGGTGTGACAATTTGGTGTATTTCATACGCCGTACCATTGTAACACAACACCCAGGCCCGGTAAAAATATTTGCAGCATTTTGGGAATAAAATCCGCACCTCTCGCGTCTCAGCCGTCGCCCCCACGCAACTGAGTTGCGTTAGTAGTCCTTAAGTTTAGTGAAAAGCTTCGCAAAAGCTTTTGTGTTTGTGCATTTTAGAAGCTATTGCTGGACTGGGAGTAAAGAAAAAACATAGAATGCGTCCAGCTGCTTCTCTCCCCGAGCATGTCGTAAAAGTCGACTAAGGGATAGTATCCTCTCCAACGTGATGGACCACCTATAGGGGCGACGGGCTGATCACCTGTCCATCTTAAGACTGAATTAGGAGTGGCTGCAAGTTTACTTATGATTACTCGTGGCTCTGCCCATCCCATTTAAGATATAGGTACAGAATAGGTTCGTCCTAAAACTAGCTCAGACTGGCCGAAATGACGACAGTCAGATTTCACCATCCAATTAATCTTTACAATTTAACGAATCAAGTAATGACGCAGCGAACAATGCAGGCAGCCTGCGAGCAGCCATTGTACGGACGCAGCCAGTGTGACTGCCCCGGCCTGCACGTTAGTGATGTGCTTTTCCGTATCCGTACGTCAGGAGGCAACTTTTACCTCCACTAAAGGGACGCACGGAAAATTTTTTTAACGCACATAATTTTTTGCATGGAAAAACCCATTGGTACACGATCGGATTTGAACCCAGCTTAGAATCGTAAGGTCACTACCAACTAGACTACCAGTGCTCTCGCGTACCTATACGTAGCACTATAAATACCCGATAACTTTTAAATACCGATATAAAAAAAGTAAAAACGATTATCGCTTTAAACGATAAAAAATACATCATGTTAGTGATGTGTTTTTAGTATCTGAAGTGCTGAAAACCGGTATCTATGTAATACTTACCGGTATTCGAAAGAAAACAAAACCGCTTTGATGTTGCGGTAAACACACACATCATCATACACAACATCATAGACACGATTCGATTTTTGTACTTATACCTAATTACAATACTGTAATTATAAGTACAAAAATCTAGGAATTAATTCAATAAGTAAATATAAATATTTGTGGACATTTCACACGGCGCAATCTAGCCCCAAAATAAGCAAAGCTTGTACTATGGGAACCAGATGGCTGATACAATACATATAAACGTTTTGCTTTTGTAAATACAGACTTATAATACTATAACACCCAGACTCGGATTTCCATAGCGGGAAACGAACCCGCACATCTTGCGTCTCAGCCGAGCACTCACCCGCCACGCCACAGAGGTGGTTTAAATGTAGCAAAACTCCAAATTCCATAAGTATCCGTATATTTGTACATCACTATCACGTGGGCTATTGTAGACATGACAATGTACACGCTAGATGTTAGATAGCTTTCGTTTATCATTTGAAACTTGCTTTGAGAAATATTGTGACAGGACCTAATAATTATGTGAGATGCAAAAAATAAATACTTTTTCACATTTCACACATCGCCATCTAGCCCCAAACTAAACAAAGCTTGTACTATAGGCACCAGATAGCTGATAGAATACTTATACTTAATTACAACACCCAGACCCGGAAGAAAAAAACATACAAACATTTCTCCCGCTCCGGGATCGAACCCGCGTCCCTTGCGTCTCAGCCCAGCACTCGCCCGAGCCAAGCTACCGAGGTCGTCATGTGGTTATAGGAACGTAGTCCTGGAGCAAAATGTGCAGACGATATGGTGAAACCACCGTGAACCGTGGATGGATAGAGCTAGCGCATTTGATAGATGCACAAACAAAAGGCATAATGCCTAGCGGTAGGTTAAGTCTGACTTTGGATGATGATAATGATGATTTACTGAGACATTACAATTGTGGAAGTACTCAAAGGGAGGCTTTAACTACGCAGTGTGAAGGCATAAAAAACCCAACTTTTCAATATTCCAAAAAACATTAATAAAAAAAAGAAAGAGCGGTACTATTTAGTGCACGGTAATAGACTTAGTAATTTGAATTCCCAGTCTTACGTCATCCAATCCTAGTGAAGCGAATGGCCAATCAACGTCCATTGATCAATTAAACTGCTATAGCTACCCTTATGCCGCTCGCATTAATTTATGAGCGGGCGCAATATCGCTCTTTGAAAATACCGGTAATTTACAATACCGGAATTCTAAATCCCGGTATTGCTTTGACTACTGTACGCTTGTTTACGTGTTAGGAAATTGCTATTGGCTGCTTTATTTGTTAGTCAATGACTAGAATCTAGATCTGCTGAAAAAATTTATGGGGACACGCCATTATTCTTATCATGTTAAGGTCGCAAATCTCTTGTCTTGATTTTATGATTATGCCGGCTATCAGCTTACTTGAGCATAGACATACGTTTAAAGTTTTCGATATTTTACATTAAAAAAAATTTAATGCTAACAAATTGTTTTTATGAAAAACATCTGTAGGTACCTACTGAAGCGTTTGTGACGTGCGTGGTCACAATTTGGATGGGTGATCGCTGTTTCGAAGGGCACGTTAAATTGTTGGTCCTGACTTTTAAGCCATTAAGCCATGATGGAGGCCTTTAGGCGGCCTAAAAACTCCGTCACAAGAGTTGACCATTAGCTCATACGAACTTTTTACCTTTAGATTTCTTGTAATTTCTTTGAAGTTCGCTTAGAAATAAGATAAAACCCTTATGAAAAATTAATTATAAAGTCTAGAAAATAAAGTGAATACGGAAACGATTATTGCTCAATAAACTTTTTAGCAATTTGTCTATTATTGCAGGGAATAAATTGATGTTCTTTGTCGTGCCTCGGAAGCACGAGCGAAGCAGGACAATGGCGCTATAGTAATTAAAACGAACTTCATAGAAACCATTAAAATGGAAGTGGTGGAGCGTAGTTTCAGCGGATTCTTACGCGCGGTCGTCGAGTAAAAAGAAAATTACCTATTAACTTTATTTCCGCAGTGGCTACATAAAAAATGCATTTAGTTTGCACTCCTTTTCATTACCCACTTACTTAGTACTTAGCTAAAATAGTAAGTGCGTTTTAAAAGACGAGAAGATAATTAAAAACTAAAATGTTGTTTTTGATTGAATTTCCACGAGTTTCTTCCAAAAAAAGTATAACCTCCATCAGCTTTACTTGCATTGTCATTCATGTCACCTGGATAAAAAGTATTGCCTAGGTAATAAGTATGTTATAAGATCACAAATTATATTTAAGTATCATACTAGGTAGGTATATACCATTTCAAGCTTAATTCAAATTCGTTGAACTTTTACGTCGCGATTGCAGCTCAAACATTCTTTTGAATTTAAACTTAGTAAGTTAAGTACTTACTACGTTTTATAATATGAAAATGAAAAATATATTTATAAGAATAGCCCCGGAATACTCAAACCCATCTCAAAGTTGAGCACATCTCAAATATGACGATTTTTTGACAATTTTTTATCAGAAACTGTCAAAAAACCGTGAGTTGAAACGTGCTCAACTCTGAGTCGCGTTTGAGTATTCGGGGGTTAGACTTTATAAGATTAATACCTATAATGAGATTTAGACATTTTTTGCTAGACATTCCAGAGAAGTCAGATCCAGTTTTCCCTTACAAAGTAGGTATGCAGTTACCTATCTACCTACGTTAGAGCATTAGTTGACTGCGTCCCAGCTATTTAGGTCGGAAGGCGTGATCGTCGCGCGCGCATTATGCGCCATCACACACATTTCCTGCCAGCTCACGTCTCAGTAACACAAAAGCATTCCCTTTTGTGACTTTTCCATTAAGTAATTATATAATGGACATCCGGATTAGTTTGTTCAAATTAAAAGAGTTTCAATGCAAAGCTGGGTTAAGCTTTTGGTCAAGACAACGCCATCTATGTTTTATAGCGAGGAACGGTTTGTTGGCGCGATCGATGAGTTAGTTCGTAGCTGCTGCGCGTAGATGGCGCTGTGTCAATAAATTTTATGCCTTGTTTTTACGATGCCCAATCTTAAAGTAAATAATGTTTTATAACTGTAAGTACCTATTTACCGTAGGATTTTTTATTTCTGCCTTTTTAAGTTTCGAATAAAAAAACCTCTTTTTCCATTCACCCCACACTAAGGTCTCTGTAGTAGTTGGTCAGTTTACCTTCGGCTATCAAAATATTCCGAAAATGACTATCATCACTCTAAGTAGAGCAGTGAGATAGGTACCTAGAGGATACCTACAAAGTTATTCTACTACGTACCTGCACAGCGTCGTCCAGGCAGCGTCCCCAGCCGTCGCTCCTGTCGACCAGCGTGTTCCACTTGTCTGCGAGTTTGGCGACCTCGCGGCGGATGGAGCGCGCCAGCTCCCGCGCCTGCTCCTCAGCAGAGCGGTAGCCGCGGGAGTCACCTTCGCTGTCGCGGCTCGCTGGAACAGAAGCAAATATTGTCATGGTCAGTTTTGCTGGGCGGAGTCTTCTAGAGTCTTCGACACGAGTAGTAGTAGTAGAATATAAGGGACGGGTTCCCATTTGGGATTTGTTGTTAATTTTCCCCTCAGAAATTTTCCTAAACTTAATTTGACAAGGACAGGGAGTGGTATAATTTTATAACCGTCAAAGGAAAATCGACAGTCATCATGGTTGCTAAGATATGAATCTACTCGTATATATAATATTCTGATACTTTTATCTGAAATGTTAGGAGGTACTTAGGCCATCGTCCAATACCGTTTAATAATAACAATAAGATTTATTTCACACTTAAGTGTTAAAAAAGAGTATAAAAATACCTACTCATTTCGGACCATATTAAACAATAGGTACCTTACAGACTAACATAATTATATAGGTACCTACAACAATATTATTCACTTATTTTATAGGTACCTATGTACGAATGTACCTATCGTACATTCTATTGGAAAAGGGTACCTACTTACCTACGTACGTACTGGAAAAGAGCCAGGTCAAGAGTACCCTAAACCTAAACCGACGAGCATGCATGAGGAATGAAGCGAAATAAGTAGGTACTTATTCCATGCATTTGCTACGATCCTGACATAAGTACCTAGGTAGGTACTTATGTCAGGATCGTAGCAAATGGAGATCCGCTTTAACTCCATTGTCATTCATGTCACCCGGCTAAAAAGTATACCCACCCCTATGGGAAACAGGCGTGCTTTTATGTATCTATGTACATTCACAGCGTATAATTCGTCAGGCCACAAGCACCGCAAACATGCACACACAACTTTTTCATCAACAGTGTCAAGCGCTTCCCAAAGCCACAGTATAAATACCAGCTCTGAGGCTCTGGGTAATATAATTTCATTACATTTGCTAAACCAGCGCAGCCGGGGGCTAAAAAACAGCTCATCAAATAAGTCACCGCGCCGCCGACCACTTAATATCTGGAGCGGGGGTCAGGGGTGTAGCCAAGGATGGGAAGTAGGGCGCATGTGTCAAATGCACGAAAGGGGCCTCTTTGAAGCGCACATAAAATTGTTTTACCTCACTGGTTCGATAGCTAATGACAGGAGTAGTAAGGGAAATATGTCAAGTCAATAAATTGCTTTATTCTTAAATCGCAAGGATTATTTTGGAGGGTTAAATTACGTTGAAGGAATAAGTATGTGGCTTTCATTATGTCCTAAAATCTATGAGAGATATTAAGTCAAGAGGATTTTAGAGCTAGAACCAAAAATGCGGGTGAGTCACTATGTTTCACCCCACACCGTTGCGACAACCTGGCTGTGATATAAGGACAAGATGGTCGTAAAATCGATTTGTGAAATTCAACTGGCCGGAATTGTCACAGCGAGGAGCTAACAATAACGTGAACCTAAATTACCTTAGTGCAAAAGTTGCAATTATATTGCAGTATGTCCACAAAAACTAGGAGGGACTAAAACCGTCGCCTGTGGCTTCTATCACCACCAACCATACCACTCCTATCACATTGTGATAACTTTAGAACAGCAAATCAACTTCGATGTGATAACAAAGGGAGGTCTGTTACCTGGGGGCACCCTAGTTACAGACCTGTTCCCGACCACTCAGTATTTGGAGCGTGATCCTCGGGCGGGTGTAATTTAATAATTACGTTGTTACCCCCCACCCCTGGGCTTGCAACTTGCACTTCGTTTTTGGAAAGCGAAGAAAATCCACAATTACCTTGAACTGCTCTCCAGAAGCATCCTGTTCAGAGCTGAACAATTTCAATGGATGAACTTTCTTGAGGTACAAAAGAGTTTCAACTTTTATCATTTTATTTGGGAAGTTATTATTTTTCTCATGGCGCCTTTTAAACAAAAGCGATTTTAAAGACTTCAAAATATAAAAGTTTTTTGTGACATTTTATAGTCTTAGAGACTAAAAGTCCTCAGAAAATGAAAATTCAGAGGATTTCAATTCAAAAGGCATGTTTTCTTGGACTAAAAGCGATTCCGAGGTTTGAGAGCTACAAAACCAAGTGGTTAAAAAATGAGCTAAAAAGGATTTGTATAGACAAGTGGTTTTGAAAAGGGAAGGTATGCAAAGTATACATGTACCTCAGCTTTTTTGTTTTCATTCCCAAAAAGCCCAAAGTATTCATTTGTGATTTGGTGACTGAGAGTCAGCGCTACAGTAGAATTATTTTAAATCTCAATTTTTTTTACTGTTTTTGGTTTATCTATGTTATTTCGTGTAACTTCTATTATATAATCGCTTGGTGGAGATCGATCATAAAACTAGTTCAAACGAGGATCATGCGAATAGTTAGGCGAGTTCAGTTATTTAAAATATTACTTAACTATCTAGCCATTATTAGACCCAAATCCAAAATGAGTTAAAGGATCTACCACAAAAATTCCGAAAGTTTCTTACCTAATTAATTCACTCACAAATATTTTCTTAGTGCTTAATGTATTTTAAACCAAAACATAATATATTATCATCTTATTACCAAATATGTTAAACAAATAAATAGGTGCCCATAAAATGTAAAAGTAATTAAGAGATATAGAGCGCGCAGAGTAGGTAAGTACTTGCAGAAAAGCTGAAAATGCGGGTAAAAACGTATTTTTAATTGAAGATGCTTTTTTCAAAGGAATATTTCGGACATCCTTGTGTGAATGCCAGTGAATAGATGAACTCGCAGGAATCGGCCGGTATGTGAATCGGACTGAATGAACGAAATGTTAATTAATTTCAGTGAGTGAGTTTTGTTTGATCTGTGGAATTTAAGAAAAGTATTGGGAACCGCGTGAAAAGGCTTTTGAATTTAAAAAAATATTGAATGCTTCATTTTTTCAACACAGGTAACCGCGCAGTGACCTTTTGGCAGCTACCTGTACCTACAATTTTTTTAAACAGTGTTTTCGTAATAATTTGCATCGGCAGCAAGATGGATAGATGATATAGTGAATATCGTGGGCCGTAAATAGATGAGGCTAGCACTGGAACCTGTTGGATGGCAAACAAGCAAAGGGAGGCTTACACCCAGCAGTGGACAAAATGGGCTATAGATGATGTCGTACTCACCATTTTTATATTTCTTCTACATAAAAACGTACCCCTACAATTGGACATTTAAATAACTCGAGCTTTTTCAATACTCAAACTCGATTTCAAAACAAAGTGGTGTTACCATTTTGATGTGACAAATACCACTGGCCATTTCCATTTGCCAGCTCCATTTCCAAACTCATTTCCCCAGCTTTGGAAGCATATTTCACAAAAATACAAACAGCGCTCAAGACAGTGACAAACCTATTCTCCACAGATACAAAATCATTCACTCATCGTTTCACAGACTATAAATAATGGGAATACACAAATTCGATTCAGAAGAGTAATGGCCGTCATAATACAGGCTCTGATAAAAATGCTACTCCATAAACGGGGTATGGAGGGTTGGACCGGCTATCGTAGGGGTGGCTTTGAGAGATCGACACTTCAAATTTTGACCTCAACTAGTTCGTAAATCATAATTTTGTGAAGGAAAAAATTCACTATGATAAAACAATCACAATTACTATTGGCAAACAAAACGAGGTATGACCATCACCATATACCATGACCATGATTGCAGTTGTCAAAAGAATATGAAATAAGTATCAACCAAGGTCTATTTTTTACAATCGACCAATATAATGACGTAATGATTTTGATTTTGTGACTTTGACATAATCTACAAACATCAAAATTATCAATCTTTTTCAAAAGGCCTTGCTGGAGGTCTCCGTCAACTCATCGTGGAACATTTATTTAACTTTTAAATCAAAAATGGAAAGGTTTAATGGAGAAATTCATGTTTTCACAGTCACAAGCCAGTGTTTTTGCAATAAAGTAAACAAATTTCCAATAGTTTCGTCACATCCCTAGGAAAAGGGTCCGAGCCCATTTTCAAATTTACGATCTGCTCAATGCGCGCTCCGATTTTCACATTCGACTTTATACGCTTCTAACTGACCCAGATAGGGATTTTTACTGATTTCAAATAGGTCCGGTAACTGGTGGGATTTTCGACAATGGCATCGTTGGAATGTTTATTTAGTTTATAAAAGCTATTTTTGAGAAATAAAGCTTTTTGTACCAGCTGCCACCAACGGCTTCGGAGAGGTATCAGGATAAAAAACCTATTTGCTATTCATTCCAGATCCCGGTTTCAGCCAAACAGACTAAAGCACCACACGACAGTTAAAAAAAACTAAGGCCTTTTACCATCTATAGTAGGTGATTCATACAACGTCAGGAGGCGACTAAGGTGAGAGGATGGAATAGGTGCTGGGCAAGCCTACTGCATCTTAATTCGTCCCGGGCACTACAGCGTCCCGTCTGTGAAGGTAAAAGTTGCTCCATCTACTGTAGATGGTAAAAGGCCTACTTTTTTCTACTATGCCAGTAATTGGTATGCCACTTATTGTCTCTAGCTACTCAACTGAGATTACGCAACCAGACCGCGGAACATCAACTTCATTCGAGGAATGGCTCCGAAAAATGCAACCCTCTCGTTTTAATGTTGATTTGAGTTCGTTACCCGGCGCCGGTAAAGCCGGGGTTTCCTGGAGATCGGTGCCGTTGACTCTGGACATCGGGTGAGTATCTAAAATACTAAAAATGACGATTTTTTTTGACAGATTTACATCAGAAACTGTCAAAAAACCGTTAGTTGAAACGTGCTCAACTCTGAGTTGCGTTTGAGTAGGTTTTCGGGGGCTAGTCGTAAAACTAACTTCGTAATTTTACATGTTTTTGGAACTACTAGCTTTAGCCCGCGGCTTTGCTCACGTGGCATCCAAACAAAAATTGGCCTATCCTCCTAACACCTGACATTTGAAAAAGGCACTTACTGTTTAGATCGGATGTACTATAGAAAGAACAAATCCGTTTGTACCGCTCAGTCCTGAACCTTCGCGCGCTTGTTTTAGGGATTAAAACTTATTTTATGGGATTTCGCTAGAACAAAGATGATTTAAGACTTATTATTGAATCCATAGAGATTAGTTTCAAATTTCTATGATTTGTTCTTTCTAAAGGTAATCCGGTCTCAATTGGAATCATTTTGACTTAAGTAATTTTATTATGGTGTTCAGTAAATACGAAATCAGGTTATATTTTATGTAATTTTTTATTTAAAAAGTACTTTTTGACTATATTTAATAAATTAAAATTAAAATTGGTAAGAATTACTATAAAAACGTACATAATTGCAATCGCAATTTAGAAACGTAATAGTTTTAAAACGATAAACAAAAACAAAACAAAGGATTTTTGGATTAGGATTTTTTTAAATTAAAATATGCTCATACAAAGCAGATATCTTTGCTCAACAACAAAAAACTTATAAATCTAATAAATTAAAAAAAGTTAAAAGTAGATAAGTAATCAAAAACAAAATATTTGGTTTAAAAATTAAGTTATAACACCCGAAGAATTCTCAAAGGTGTTACTGTCTTCTCCAATATCAGAACCTGACTGAAATTTCTAAGTAGGTATATTTAGTATCGATTAATATAAAATATCAAGTCGTGAAATAAACCTTTAACCCCAAACATTAATTTAATTATATTCTACAAATTATAGATTTACTAGCTGCCGTGCGCGGCTTCGCTCGCGTGGTATCCGGATAAAAAATAGCCTATTTGTTAATCCAGTACATGTACTATGTATATTCCAAGTTTTATTCAAATCCGTTCAGCCGTTTAGGCGTGATTGAGGCACAAACATCCAAACATCCAAACTCACAAACTTTCGCATTTATAATATAAGTAAGATTTATCGATTATGAGTAGTGAACAAAATCACATCATTACGGATTATCTATCAATTTTGTTAAGATAACTGAGACCAGTCACTATAAAAAGAACAAAACAAACAAATTAAATAGCTGTAATAAAGGCCGAAAATCCTCTATATAGAACAAATTATGGAAACACATTTATACAATTGAGACCGAAGTTACTTCTTGTAGAACATAATATTCTGGAGCTTATTTTGCATCCAAAATACAATCGACATGCAACAATAACATTGCTATCGTAACCCAAACATTGAAAACAAACTAATTTTATAAAGCTACTGTCTAAACACCAGCAGATTTCTCGGAAAATTACAGATTTACTAACCCCTTCTCCCAGGACGTGACATCTTGAAGGACAAATTGAACCATACTGGCGCCAATTTTTGTTTAAATTTTTATGCCGCGATTGTGTGAATGAGATAGATATTAATGCTACCTTTCTAAACATAGTTTGACACAATTGGAGGATTAGAGTTTTAATAGCAAACGTAAAAATAATAAAGACTATGTATAGTCCTTCCGGTCTGTATTTGAACTGACACTGCCAGATGTCAGGACTGACAGCCATCGCTGATTTTGTACTTTCTAATAGCCTTACGGTCTTAGGAGGCTATAATGTTATTCCAGCACACATGCTGTGTGTTCCAAATTTCATTCAAATCCGTTTAGTCGTTACGGCGTGATTGAGGCACAAATATACATCCTCACATCCTCACATCCACACATCTTGACATCCGTACATCCTCACAAACTTTCGCGTTTATAATATTAGAAGGATAAGTAGCACTAATAGTGAAATTAAGGTGTAAAAACTTACGTTGCGTTTATTTACTTTAAACTAAGTGATTTCATCGTAATAAAAAAAAATACGCGACAGTTTGTTTAGGTACATAAATTGCATCTTCAGTTTGTCTGAAGTATAGGCCATCTGGTCACAGTACCACTTTGGCGAGAGGATTTCATCATCATTATCATCATCTTCCTGCCTTTATCCCACTCTATGTGGGGTCGGCACAGCATGATCCTTGGATCACGCTGTAAAAGTTTCGGCTAAGGTGTTTTATGACCGACCGCCTGCCTGACGTCAACCCTCTTTGGGAATAATTGCTTATTGTATCTCATCATATTGGAGGATACTATCCCTTAGTCGACTTTTACGACATGCTCGGGGAGAGAAGCAGCTGGACGCATTCTATGTTTTTTCTTTACTCCCAGTCCAGCAGAGAAGCGTGAGGTTTGGCTAGAGGATTTCGTAACCACGAAAAGCAAGGCTTAACGAATACTATCAGTGGTCTCTGAGAATTGCCGCTGAATATGCGCATACTTAAACAGCGCAATAACTGGCGCAGTATGGTCACTACTGGGTGGGCAGAGAGCACTGGTGGTCTAGTTGGTAGTCCGCCTTCCGATCCTAAGGTCGTGGGTTCAATCAAAAACATCGTGAGGAAACCCGCGGCATAGTCAGCTCCGCACGTATTGACCATGTATTTCCTGTGGACAAGGCCGACTAGGCTGAGAGGATGGAATAGGTGCTGGGCAAGCCTACTGTATTTTCTCTCTATTAATTTATTATTTTTTCAAATTGTTTTGACATAATTTAATTTTGACATTGTAGAATTAATAAATTGCACGCCTTAAAACTAAGGCAGAACACGTGAAACTAATGTAAACATATGCTACCCAACATCTTTTACACGTGTATTTCTGCAAGAAATATACTTTGACTTATACTAAGTATTTAGATCTTTCAGCGTAACTATTAAATGCAGTTCAGCAACAGGGAACTACATCCAACATATCTCACAACAAACAATACAAGTCAAATAAAAGCTACTCTATTATTTGTGCATATCCAGGGTAATAACACAAATAACAAGTGAGTAGCGATGAGGTCTGGATCTCCGGAGAGCCATCACACCGCAAAAACATAATCGTCGAGCAATCAATCGACGCGAGTCATTGGAGGCGCCTTCAGCATTTGTAGTCAGGCCAGGGCCGCCTCAAGGCAGGGGGCTGGGGCTAGAATCATTAGAAGAACGGGGAAGAACGAAACGGTGAGATTATGACGGTGTCACACAATAAAAACATTGTGAGGAAACTGGGATATCGATAAACTTAAAAATTTAAAACACCGCTTGACGTGTTAATTTCACAAAAGGAACTTTTCTGAGAACTTTAATCCACTATACTTGTTCATCAAATCAGTGACACTTATAAAGAATCACTGCAAGATACAGAAATACTAGTTCCTCCCTTGCTCACATAGATCTATATTAGCATCTCCATTAGTTAGTTGGTTTGCGCCTATAATTGAGGTGGCACTGAATTTAATTTAATTTTGTCATGGTGTGTGTGTTTTGTAATGGTGTTCACTTTGATGGTGCAACTAAATAAATAAATTAGCCAAAAAATTTCCTTCATTCTACTCAACAGTGCTTGTAGAAACAGATTCCCTGGTACTGGTACATACATTGGCCCGAAAAAAAAAA
Source organism: Scotopteryx bipunctaria (assembly GCA_949320045.1). Taxonomy (NCBI): domain Eukaryota; kingdom Metazoa; phylum Arthropoda; class Insecta; order Lepidoptera; family Geometridae; genus Scotopteryx; species Scotopteryx bipunctaria. The sequence continues at coordinate 470,650 of OX439459.1, read as the reverse complement.
ACTAAACTCTTACAGCATGATCCAAGGAACATGCTGTGCCAACCGATCTCACATAGAGTGGGATTAGGGCAGGAAGATGATGATGATGATACAGGTAGCCCGAAATGCTGCCGTCCCGTTAATTTAATTAATTAGTACCCAATGTGTGAGAAAGACGGCATTATACCTCAAGATCTGCTCTATGCAATCCTAACTCCATCCCTGGGTTCAGATTGATTGAATACTGGCCGTCCATTGCCGCACGGAATTCGCAATTAGCGCACTCGTCTCGCTTCTAATTGCGTTCACTCGTTCACTATATCATTCATTGATTCAGTGCGGCTTTGTTTTGGAATATTTACTTTTTCGAAACACCCGCTGGCTCCATTATTGGGAAATTAAACAAGGTTGATAATTGGGTCTTGTTGAATAGAATTAACCGACCGTAACCTACCAATGAGAAGGTAGGTATGTGCTGTAAGTGTATTAGAGGGAGGCAATTAGTGTTGGAATCTTTGTTGGTTTGTCCTATTTTTCACTAAGCCTCATTCTTTCCCTCATAGGCTACTTTTATGCGAGTACCACGCGAGCAAAGTCACAGGCGAACCCTAGTAATAAAAAGGTTATCTATTCTTATCACTTCCTGCAAAATCTATAGGTAATGTTTACCGATAAACCTAGTTTTTTTATTCTTATTATTGGCCATAATTAAATCTATTCCATTCTATTACATTTGACGACCTCGGTGGTGTGGCGGGCGAGTGCTCGGCTGAAACGCAAGAGGCGCAGGTTTGTTTCCCGCTACAGGAAAAATGTTTGCATGATCTTGAAATATTTCTTCCGAGTCTGGTTGTCGTAGTATTAGGTATGCATTATAAGTATGTATTTACAAAAAAAGGCATATAAGTATTCTATCAGCCATCTGGCTCTCATAGTACAAGCTTTGCTTAGTATGGGGCTAGATGGCGCTGTGTGAAATGTCCACAAATATTTATTTATTTTATTTTATAAAGATTTTTCTAGGCTTTCTTTGATGGAGACCCATAATGTAGAATTTTAAAACAGAAAAGTAATAGGTAACATGGGGTTCAATGGGAAAGCGCACCTGTTACGTATTACACAGACAATTAAATGCTGTCGTTTGTTAGGGGAAATACCTGACATGTTTACCTACTTATCATTTTTATGGTAGGGGTCGCGTGGAAGGTTGAACATTGGTAATAAAAAGAGGTAAGTTGCTTATAGGTTACGTCCAAATACAAACACAATAAATCGAATGAGTGAATTAATGTTTGAAGTATAAATAAATAATAATAAATAATTATTTGTGGATATTTCACACAGCGCCATCTAGCCTCAAACGAAGCAAAGCTTGTACTGAGGAAACCAGATGGCTGATAGAATATTTATAATTATACTTTCTTTTTAAATACATAGTATTGAAACACCTAGACCCGGAAAATATAATAAAAATGTACACAAATTGGATTTATAGTAGTTTTACGAAATTCAATATTTTTCTAGACCAGGCCTACTATGAAACATGCCCTCACCTCATTGCTTTTGCTTTTTTGACCGGGATGGTGACAGTTTATTATAGAGGGGTAGTGGGAAGTCTATAAGATGCTAGCAATTCTACTCTACATAAGTACTTTACCCTGCAGGTATTCGATACTAGAGAAACGCCTAACTCTACCCAAGTATCATGCTTCTATGATTTAAGCTGTGCTTTGATCGTCAATCAGTCAATCAGCCAGTCAGTAACGTAAGAGTAATTTAGATAGATTCAGTTCAGTAGCTTTAAGTGATTGACTGGCAACAATCACTGCAGAGTCCGAACCGGAAAGCGTATTTCAGGACCGACTTGGAACGAAATAAAGTATTCTTTATTTCGTACCAAGTCGGGACTGTAATCGTCCCGGTTCAGAAAAAGGAAAACTAAAAATGTTGACTTTTAAACTGTGTTTTCTACACCGGAACGATAATGATCCGATTGTGACACGAAAAGAGACCCTTTGAGAAATACATTTTAAAGATCTGCCGGCATTAACGAAAGTGTCTTTGGTCTAATATTCAATGTCGAAAACTAATGGTAGAGTTAGATAGAGTGCGAAAGGACTCAGAGCTGAGAGCACTGGTGGTCTAGTTGGTAGTGACCCCACCTTCCGGTCGTGGGTTCAAACTCGGTCGTGTACCTATGGATTTTTATTTGCGAAAAAAATTGATCGTGTCTTTTCTGTGGACAAGGCCGACTAAGCTGAGAGAATGGTCTATGTGCTGGGCAAGCCTACTTCATCTTAATTCGTCCCGGGCACTACAGCGTCCTGTTTGTGAAGGTAAAAGTAGCCTCCTGACGCTGTATAAATCATCCATTATAGATGGTAAAAGGCCTTAGTAGTTTTTTTAAAGGACTCACTTTCAGTTTCGCTGGTGTCGGAGAGCGATGACTCTAAACAGGTTGGCCATGATCAGCACTTGTGACTACATTCTGGGAAAACTCATAATAGAGCTAGAGAGTGTCAAATGACTCACGTTCAGTGTCACTGGTGTCGGAGAGCGGTGGCTCGCTGGCGATGTACTGGCGGCCGCTGAGCAGGTTGCTCTCAACTAATGCTCGTTTGTCCTCCAGCTGTCTCCGGAAAGCACGATGGTCGTCCTGGAAGGATGCAGATTATTAAAATTATATGTATGGTAGGACAAGAACTGGTGGTCTAGTGGTAGTGAGTGACTCTGCTTAGGGGTTCTAATCTGATCGTGCTAATGGATTATTCTGTTCAAAATTGCTATACAAAAAAAAATATGATTATACTAGCTGTGCTCCGCGGTTTCACTCGCGTTTTTCTCGTTTCTGTGGAAATACCGAGATAAAATATTGCCTATATTATAGCCTCCCTCAATAAATGGACTATGGCCCATAACTCATTAATAGGTACCAACTCTTAACATCTTACACACGTGATAACTTTTAAACGAAATATCCGATTGAGATGAAATAAAAAGTATTTTACTTCTACATAAATACTCTTGATAACATAATGCTTAATTTCGATAAAGATTAATATTACGATTCATATTTAACGTAGTTTTTTTTCTTCAGACGATTTCATAATTATTTTGAACACAAAATCGGTTATTGTGATTAAACCATGATAGCTAGATATATGTTCTCGCGGACTTTTTTGTAGGTCTTGATGGGATCTACAAACCCGTAGTACATCATTTTGTTCTATTGTCAATAGTTTTTGCAGCGCACGCAAAAATAGGTTTTCGATTTTACACCTTGTGTTACAAAATAGCAATTTTATTACGGATCCCTAATTTTGAAAGAAAAAAAACATAGCCTATAGCCTTCCTCGATAAATGGACTACCCAACACTGAAAGAATCATTCAAATCGGACCAGTAGTTCCAGAGATTAGCGCGTTCAAACAAACAAACAAACAAACAAACAAACAAACAAACAAACAAACAAACAAACAAACAAACAAACAAACTCTGCAGCTTTATAATATTATATATGATTATATTTAACAGTAGTGGTAAATTGTTTCATGTCGTGGTTACATAAGTTTTTACCACTCATCTTTGTTCGTAAACATACGAGCAATTTCAGGAACAACCCTCACAAATTGATTCTCGTCCCTAAAACTGCTAAAACGATTACCAGGTAGCAATAAATCCACTAAAACAATTCCGTGAAAACGTCCTCCATTTTGTGGCGGGCGCGATAACCAAAATGGCGGCACGTTTTGGCGGGAAACCTGATTTAGGTACACGAGGATTAGCGTGCGGTCAAATTATTTATTATAGCCGGCGTAACATTTGGTTAGTACCACGTTTCAGTGATTTGAATAGATTATTATTAAGCTTTATCAAATTGAAATTGGGATGGCAAAGCTAATATTTTAATAAAACAAGGCTTAAACCGTCAATGTTTCACAAAATAACAATATCTACCTTATTGGCTACATTATAGCCCAACAATGTATCCTGTCATGTAGCACAAATTAAAAATGCTAAGTTAAGCAACGTTTTGCGTGGACACAACGTGGATGGGTGGCATTACGAGCGCTTCCGTGCTTCGGAGGGCACGTTAAATTGTCGGTCCCGGCTTTTAAGTCGAAGCTATGACGGAGGCCTTTAGGCGGCTTAAAAACTCCGTCACAAGAGTTGGCCACTAGCTCATACGAACTTACTTACTTACTTTTATTCCTAATGATAGTGATGAAAGGATTATATGTGCGCCTCAAACGCTCCTTTCGTGCACTAAACTTGTTGTATATTTTTGAACTTTTTTTTATGTATTACGACATGCCGGTTTCTTAATGATGTTTTCCTTGGATTTATCTGGTATAGCGCACATAAATTTGCGAAGTCTTGAGTCTAAACTTTTGAGTCGTTATCAAATATATTTATTTGGGAACATGATCAAAGGTTCTTATGAACTAATTGCAAACGATCATAGCTGCAGTAAAAGGTTAACTTTTGTATTTTTTTTTTTTTTAATGATATGTTCATATATGACTTTTTAGAAATAATCCGTAATGTTGTGTTTATGTTTATAATAAACTAATTAACGACGGAGGAGGCGGCCTAAAAACTCCATCACAAGAGTTGGCCACTAGCTCGTACGGAATTACTTATATACCACGCCATGCCAAACGATGTAGCCAAAATGTAGGAGTAGTTACCTGCTGCTTGAGGAGTGCATTGAGGTCTCCCCTGGGGGGCGCCAGCGCGTTCAGCTCGGTCTCCTTCCTGATCACCCACTCGGTCAGCTCGCGCAGCGACAGCAGCAGAGCAGACCAGTGCTCCGCATTGCTCTCCAGACGATTCCTGAGGAAACAGCTTTTGTTTAATATCGTTTACGAGTTATTCGAAACAGGTTGCTCTCAATTGATTCTCGATGGTGATTAGTGAACAAAGGACTGATTAGAATTATACGAAAGTTTTTTTTTAAATAATACCCAACAGTCACATACATAGTTCTGACCCCCCCCACTAGGATTCCCTGTGTCGTGGGTATCAGAACAGATAACCCAGAAGAAATATTTGCAGAATATGTAAACATTTCTTTCGCAGCGGGAATCGAACCCGCGCCTCTTGCGTCTTTGCGTCTCTGCCGAGCAATCGCCCGCCACGCCACTGAGGCCGACGCCAAGTGACTCTACTGCGAGGTTTTTACTCACTAGGTAATTATTATTATTATTATTACAAATAGTTATTACAGATAACTTGTCGTACAAACAACATCAATGTATGGATTTTTTTTACTAACTCATTAGTTGATAAGTGTGTAATAAATAGTTTTCATTCATTCATTCAATCATTCATTTCGCTGAATTTTTGCTCTCCCTAACTATCCAACAAGTTATAATGTGAGAGCAGAAGAGCCTGGATCAAAATAACGAGTGGCTCGCAAGCTTTGCTATTTAAATTGATGTAGGGGTTAGCATTTCAACAGTCTATAAAAATCTTACGATCACCCCGACACGACATACCTACTTTAAAATTAACATCTGAATGCAAATGCTCTGCTTTATTTGCCTCTAAAAATAAAGCAATTATTCCAAGAGACCACAAACGAAGGTTTATTCGTTTCCGCGACGTAAAGCCGAACAATAAAGTGATTTTAAAACCGCCATCTTGTTTTATGTGCTGATGAAATCGGTAAAGCCTGTTCCATACCGATCCGAGAAATATCCGCAAAATATACGTAGCCTATTCTGCCGTCTTAAGAAAAAAAGGACGTTTCTACATAATTTTCCGAAATGGAGAAAAAAATACTGGTAGATGCGTTTTTTTTACTGATTCCGATGATGTATATAAAACTCAATTATGAAAAAATGTCAGATACATCTTTTTTCCTTATGACGGCAGTATTGCTAGCTTCAGTGGCGTGGCGGACGAGCTCAGCTGAGGTTCAAGAGACGCGGGTTTCATTCCCTTTGCGTGAGAAATGTTTGCATGTTCTGCAAAAAAAATTCGGTTTGGAATTCGTAGTTTCTGATACCCACGACAAGGAGTCCTGGTGTGGGGTCAGGACTATGTACCGATGTGACTGTTGGGAGTTATTACACGCTTCAATCTTCGATCGTCTTTTGTTAAGTTTGCTTGCCACGATGGCGGAACGGCGCCGGCGTAGTGAGTGGAGACCTTAAGGTGAATACAGCAAGCCTCTAAGCTACTCATTGTTCACATTCAGCTACTAAAGTTTTATTGGGTTCGGTTAAGAATCAAACCCACTTACTTAGGAGTTATGGTAGAAATAGCGCCTAACATGCAGATAGAGTTTTACTATCTTCAGAGTAACAGCGATGAAATCGGATACTTTGAGAACATTTAGATTTTCTGATACTGATTGTTGAAAAAGACGCATAAAATGCACCCGTTATAAACCCTCGAGAAAAATATCTTATCTACTTAATGGTAAAAAACTGTATCAAAATCCGTTTCTTCGAAGAACTAAGCGCACAAACCGACAAATGCGAGCAGTGACGCCAACTTGATTAAGGCAAATTTGTAGAACGTCATTCGAGCGCACTGTCCAATGACGCGGCGTCAGTGACGCTACTGACGTTTGCTTCGGAAGTCTACCTTTACGCATATCTGCACAACTTTTGACCACAACGTCATAAGAATACCTGAGATAGCTGCTACGATGGCTGCTACAAAGCATTTTCGACATACACGAGTCGGGTTGTTCGGGAATTTCCGGCTTATTCCGGCAAAGTTCGGCATCTGAGCTATGCATGCAATGGCGCCCATATTGCACGCTTAGGACAGAGGTTTAAACATTCAGAAAATGTTTATTAAAATGCGTGGAAATTGAAAAAGATTTTAAATAATTTCCGTTTATAAAAATGCGGAGTATAAAGTTACTCGACAAAAAGGTATATAAACCATGTCATTGTTCATCTTGATCTGTAGGAAGTGTTTATGGAAAACTAGCTGCCGCCCGTGGCTTTGCTCGCGTAGTACCTGGATCAAAAATAGCCTATATGTAGAATATTCAAGGAGATATCCAAGAAGCTAATAGATATGACCAATGACCAAAGGGCTGGCGCTTACCTCGGACAAAGGATAAGTATAGCTATCCAACGGGGTAATGTCGCCAGCCTTTTGGGGACCTTACCTGCGGTCGGTGATCTGAGCTCTGTTTTCTATCTGTAGGCGAACTCAGATAAAAAACTGGGCTCATTTTTATTTCTCATTATTATTATACTGATTACTTTAAAGTTTTTAATGTTATTATAGTTTGCCTATATGTACTATGTATATTCCAATTTTGATTCAAATCCGTTCAGCCGTTTAGGCCTGACCTGATTGAGACACAAACATACCAACTGAGGATGTTTGTATGTTGCAAACTCTGGACTGGGAGTAAAGAAACTACTTAGAATGCATCCAGCTGCTTCTCTCCCCGTGCATGTCGTAAAAGTCGACTAAGGGATAGTATCTTCTCCAACATGATGGACCATCTATATCGGCGATGGGCTGATCACCTGTCACCATGGTTCATCAGCCATCTTGGGACTTTGAATCAGAAGTGGCTGTAAGTTTTCTTATGATTAATAAAGTCGCTATGCTACTATGTATGTTATAATAGTAGTAGGATGTAAATTAGACGAGATAGTATCACCTGATGACGTAATTAGTAATATCAGTTCATTACCAAGTCATCCAAAAGCCAATAGCATCGCCTGGCTAGTTAAATAGGCCATTAGATTAGGTACTATGTTAGTAACTTAGTACCTATTGGATCTGAGTTATGTATCAGCATAATACCTACGACGTCATTTTGATATTCTGATCAGTAACAAAGTGGACGAACCAGGTGTTAAATTAAAAATTTAAATAACCTCCGACCCCGAATAGGACACCACAAATCAATCGATCTTTGAAAGGTGGAAATGAGCTGATGATCCTCAAAAGCCTCAACAGATCTTCAGAAACTATAGCTAAGTACCATCTCGATCACATTAGCTTTCAAACATAAGAAACCGCATTACCACAGACGCACACACCACAAACTTAAAACACCCCTCTTTTTTGTCGAAATGTATGAGCGTAATATAGAAGAGCTCGGTGGCTTTTAGGTAAGTTTCATTAAAATTTGTTGAGCCGTTTCTCCATTTTACTGAGACGTAAATATCCTGACATCTAAAATATCATTTAAATAATCTTTTAATTCAGAAGAGTCGTTCATCAACTCGACCAAAATATCTCGGACTACTTGGGACGAGCTGACTATTGATTATCGGAATATCTATAGTGCCAATTACATATTCCGTAATTAGAATCAATTTGACATGTAATTTCCAGCGCCGGTTATCAAGACGGCGTATTGACAATACGAGTATTGTGATGCAGATCCGACGGTAACAATAGCCGTTGTGTAGGCGTGGCTTTAGATATAGTTTGACGACCTCTGTGGCTTGGCGGGCTAGTGCTCGATTGAGACTAGAGATGGGCGGGTGGGTAAAAATTCGGGTGGGTAAAATAGGAAGGAAAGGGTAAAATAGGTAAAAATTAAAAAATACCCATTTATACCGGGTATTTTTTATTAATACCGGGTAAAAATTCGACCTGTATTTTAATTTTTTTTTTAACCGATTGCCTAGATCCACCTACCCGTCCGTAACCGTACCGTAACGAAAACGATTTTTCATTCACCTTTTGTTTTGTTTATACAGAAATTCACAATTCAAAGACTATTATAAAGCTGCAGTGTTTGTTTGTTTGTTTGTTTGTTTGAACGCGCTAATCTCTGGAACTACTGGTCCGAATTGAATGATTCTTTCAGTGTTGGGTAGTCCATTTATCGAGGAAGGCTATAGGCAATGTTTTTTTTTCAATATTAGGGATCCGTAATAAAACTGCTATTTTGTAACACAAGGTGCAAAATCGAAAACCTATTTTTGCGTGCGCTGCAAAAACTATTGACGATAGAAAAAAATGATGTACTACGGGTTTGTAGATCCCATTAAGACCTACAAAAAAGTCCGCGAGAACATATATCTAGCTATCATGGTTTAATCACAATAACCGATTTTGTGTTCAAAATAATTATTAAATCGTCTGAAGAAAAAAAACTACGTTAAATATGTATCGTAATATTGATCTTTATCGAAATTAAGCATTATGTTATCAAGAGTATTTATGAAGAAGTGAAAAACTTTTTGTTTCATCTCAATCGGATATTTCGTTTAAAAGTTATCACGTGTGTAAGATGTTAAGAGTTGGTACCTATTAATGAGTTATGGGCCATAGTCTATTTATTGAGGGAGGCTATAATATAGGCAATATTTTATCTCGGTATTTCCACGGAAACGAGAAAAACGCGGGTGAAACCGCGGGGCACAGCTAGTAAACAAATAAAATAATAAATAAATAGTGGCGGACATTCTAACACAGCAACATCTAGCCCCAAACTAAGAAAAACTTGTAATATGGGAACCAGATGACTTCTTCTTCTCGTGTCGATGCTTCGTTAAATGTTTTTAGAGTAAAAGGTGGCCACCTCAATCGCGCTATCTGTAGCGGCATTGAGGTCATCCCTTGTGCAGGTGGTTGGACACAGGGGGCACACCAGCAGGTGCGGCATGGTTTGCGCCGGAGCACCGCAGTCGCATTGTGCCAAACTAGGCTCCCTAAATCCCCATTCGCACATGTTGAATCTGCAACGACCAACTTGGGTGCGGAGCCGATTTAACGACTTCCGGACTGGCCATGGCAGAGCGTGTCCTGGTGGTAATTTTTCCTGCGGGGTGATAAAATTAGGAGGTGGGGGTTTTTTCTCCTTCCAAAGCTTATACTTTGCGGAAGCCGGATGGTCATTTGAAGCCTGTGTGAAACGCTGAAAGATTTTGCGGCTTTTGAGGCGAGCTTCAGGTATTTCGTGACCATACAAAGGATGTCGGTTATCACTCTCTTGCTTGGATTTCTCCATTGAACTAGCTACATCCCGTCGCACGCATGGTGGTGTGATACCTGCTAAAGGATATAGCATGTTGAGAGGAGTTGGCTTGAGACACCCAGTAATTATGCGACACGTTTCGTCGAGCGCTACTTCAACGAGTTTGGCATGTGCAGACTTGTGCCACACTGGGCACCGGGGGAGAAGCACAGCGCCATACCAGTAGAACGTAATACGTCTGGCGCTGCTCCCCACTTGGTAGATGTTAGACGCCGTAGTAGACTGTTGCGAGAGCCGACTTTCATCTTTGTCTTTTGACAGTGTGGTTTGTAACACAATTATCTGTCCAGTGTTACGCCAAGATACTTTGGATAGCGCTCACATTGGATGGTAACTCCTTGCCACGTGATGTTGAGAGACGGATCAGCCTGGTGGTTGCGCAAGTAGAAAGCGCAGGCTTGAGTTTTTGATGGATTGGGTTTTAGACCATTTGCATCGTAGTAGGCTCCTAGTTCTTCAAGGGCGACGGTCAGGTTCTCTTCCGCCTCTTCAAAGTCTGGGTGGTCAAAGCTAGGTCGTCCACGTATAAGAAACGGGTTGTATTTGGGCTGCTAGGTTGATCGTTCGTATACAAATTGAACAGGGTTGGTGCAAGGACATTCCCTTGGGGAAGTCCGTTTTTGACGCTGCGCCATCTACTTTTTTACGTAAGAAGGTGAACTTGAAAGCGGTGGTTACGAAGCAGTTCACCAAGTATTTGAACAAACCCAAGATCGTTGGTCAAATCTTCAACTTTTCCTAGGAGTTTTCGGATGTTTACGGTATCATAAGCAGCAGTTAGGTCAACTAAAACCATGCCTGTTATATTATTCGTCTCAAAGCCGTCCTCGATATGTTGGGTGAGTCTAAGAGTCTGCCCACAACAGACTTTTCCGGGTCTAAATCCTGCTTGTTCGTGGATCATCGTCATCGTGAAACTTCCCAGGCTTTAAAAGTGCCACATCTTTTGCTCTTCTCCACATTTTTTCCACCAGATGACTGATAAAATACTTATATACTTTTTGTTTGTAAATACGTTAGAACACCCAGACACAGAACAAACATCTATATTCATCACACAAATATTTTTTCTGGGTGGGGATCGCAGCCACAACCTTCAGCGTAAAGGAAGAGCTACTACCAAGTGAGCTGTGAAGCCAGTCAAATCATTATAGCTAATTAGGAATAAAAACTAACAAATAAAAGCATATATAATTAGTTGTACCTCAAAAAAAGATGCGTTGAATTTTTACCCGGTATTAATTCGAAATGGGAAGGTAAAAATGGGTATAAATGGGTAAAAACCCAAAGGTCGGGTTTTTACCGGGTAAGCGCCCATCTCTGATTGAGACGCAAGAAGCGCGGGTTCTCTCATGCTCTGAAAATATTTCTTTCGGGTCTGGGTGTTGGTAGTATTATGTATTTACAAAAAAAAAGTATATAAGTATTCTATCAGCCTTTTGGTTCCCATAGTTCAAGCTTTGCTTAGTTTGGGGCTAGATGACGCTGTGTGAAATGTCCTCAAATATTTATATTCATTTGTTTGATCAGACAAAGTGTCTTCCCCTTAATAGAGACAGTAAGAAAAGTGCTATTGGACACATTCTTAGATATAGGTACTAAATTTACTTTTGTAATTTACTTTATAAAACTAGGTCAAAATCAAGGTACTAATTGGCCTACTTGGCTAGATTGTAATAGTATTAGAGTACAATTAATTAATATTTTTAGTGCACTAATTATATAAAAAAAATTGATCAGATTCCTGAATACCTACTGACAAATTATTAGGGTCATAACATTATTTATGCTACGTACATTATATCCGAGTAAAACTTGACCATTGATGGAAGCTAGTTTTGTACATAATCATTAAAATAATTTGACGCTTAGGTAGTACCTAAGTACTTCGAAAGCACGAGTCAAACAAGCGACAAAAATATAATTATGTGCGCTATGCCAGTACATACTCTCAAACGGAAAAGGAAAACATAGCGAGAAAACTGACTTGTCGTAGAACCTAAAAAGTTCGAAAACATATATTATGACGAAATGAGCCTTTGAAGCGCATTTTATCACTTTCACCACCCATTGGTTCGAAATAACTAGTGACACGAGTTGCACTGTGTTCTTACTCTTAGTACTTCTCTCCTGGACTGAGAGTAAAGAAAAAACATAGAATGCGTCGAACTGCTTCTCTCCCCGAGCATGTCGTAAAAGTCGAATAAGGGATAGTATCCTCCAACATGATGAGATACAATAAGCAAGTATTCCCAAGGAGGGTTGACGTCAGGCAGGCGGCCGGTCATAAAACACCTTAGCCAATACTCTTACACCGCCCCCACGTAGAGTGGGATGAGGGCAGGAAGATGATGACGAGTTGTACTGAGTTAAATGCAATATTGCTCAGAATTTACGACTGTTAAAGTAGCATATCGAAGGGCTGTCAGTTCCGAGTAGGTAGCCAGCTATCAGACGCAGAGCGCGCCGGCTGTAATCGCGTTAGGCGGTACCTGCCACCGGCCCGTGATAGCCCTAGGCTTAATTCAGTTACAGCCCTTACTGGGACTGGCTATAATTGACAATTACCCTTAAAAGATGGCTCTTACTAAATTCTTGTTGGTGTACGAATGTTGTAAATGACTATGTGTACCTACCTTTACATAGGGCAAAAGGACAAATAACTGTTATAGAAGTAAAAAAAATATACATACATAAAATCACGCCTGTTTTCCATAGGGTTAAGCAGAGATCACAGATCGCCATTTGCTAGGATCCTGACATACTTGTTTCGCTTCATTCAATCTCATTACATTCCTCATGCATGCTCGTCGGTTTAGGGTAGGTACTCTTGGCCTGGTCTGACCAAAACGTCGCCGATTTGGTTTAGGTACGTCTAGGAGGTACGTTTAGGAGGTCTTCTTCTTCCAAGGGTACCATTCACACTCGCTATACACCTGTTACGTTAATCTTCTTTCATTCATCCTCTCTACATGACCGAACCATCTTAACATACATAGGTATGTTAAGATGGTTCGGTCATGTAGAGGTCTTTTATAATCTACACTAATATTATAAAGAGGAAAACTTTGTTTGTATGTTTGTTTGTTTGTACTGAATAGGCTCAAAAACTACTGGACCGATTTTAAAAATTCTTTCACCATTCGAAAGCTACATTATCCACGAGTAACATAGGCTATATTTTATTTTGGAAAAAAATAGGGTTCCGTAAGATATTTGGGTTTTTCGGACACAAGGTGTAAAAAATCAACCAGAAAAGTTACTTATTTTGCGTACGCTGCCTAAACTATAAAAGATAGAACCATAAAATGTTCTAATTAATTGTAGATCTTATAAATATCTACAAAAAAGTCCGCGACACCATCTATGTCGAGTGAGGCACAGCAACCATTTTTTTATTTAAAAATCTTGAATTTTTTTTGGACTACATTTAAACGCGTTTATTTTACTCATGCTATTAATCCTTATCAAAATAAATGATTTCATCACTAAGAACAGTTTATGGAGATAATATTTGGTCTTTGAATGATTAAAATTGGACGTTTGGTTTTGAAGTTATGGCGAAATTAAAATATTACGATTTCTGCTGCACGGCCCGTTGCGAAGTGGGCGTCACCAAGGCGGGGGTGCGCGTGCGGGAGGGGAGTTTAGATCTATGAGTAAGGTACCCGCGCGGCTCAGTCGCGAGGTCGGCTCCCTACGCAGCGGTCGTGCGCGAAGTCTAATAATATATTATAAATGCGAAAGTTTGTGAGGATGTTTGGATGTTTGTAGCTCAATCACGCCTAAACGGCTGAACGGATTTAAATGAAACTTGAAATATACATAGTACATGTACTGGATTAACGTATAGGCTATTTTTTATCCGGGTACCACGCAAGCGAAGCCGCGGGCGGCAGCTAGTTTTCAATAAAGAAGATGAGGATTGAGATAGCTCAATCCTCATCTTCTTTATTGAAAATTATAAAAGAAAAAAAAAACGCCTTCGATTTGTATCTTCTATTACAAAATGGTCGTGAGATCTCCAGTTTTGTGTACCTAAAGATATGCTACATTTTATTTCGACTCTGGTACATAATGTTTGTTAAAAATCTTTTAGTAAAAAACAAATCGAGTACCGAATGTAACTACAAAAGGCAGAAGTGAAATAAATAACATCAGTTTTACACAAAACACCCACTGGAAACATTCATGTAACAATCAGTGCCTATTTGAAACACTGCGCGCGGCCATTTTTACCCGTCACTACAATGACAGATCGGGAAATGTCCGCGAATAAAACGCGATCTCTGTATTTTTTTATCAAACTAGATAAATGTTGTATTTTAAAATACAACAGAAACATTTTGTTTGGTGGTGAAGCTGGTGAAAGTTTTATGCGTTACATAAACGTAAACAAACTGTGATTTGAAATACTCTGATCGACGACCTCGGTCGCGTGGCGGGCGAGTGCTCGGTTTAGACGTAAGAGGCGCAGGTTCGATTCCCGCTACGGGAGAAATGTTTATATGTTCTGCAAATATTTCTTCTGGGTCTGGGTGTAATGTTGTAGTATTATGTATAAGTATGTATTTACAAAAAAAAGTTTATAAGTATTGTATCAGCCATCTAGTTCCAATAGTACAAGCTTTGCTTAGTTTGGGGTTAGATGGCGCTGTGTGAAATGTCCACAAATATTTGCATTTATTTATTTGATCATATTCCTGAATACCCAGTGAAAAATTATACTTGAAAATTGACTTTATTAAAATAAGAGCTTTTGAGTTGAGTATTGTAATAGTTAATTATTAATATTATATAGATGGTAGGCCATAAGTATTGTTACCTGATGGCCATGCTCTTGGATTTGAGATGGTGCCAGCGCTGGTTCATCTCGTCCAGCCTCCGCTGCAGCATGACGGCGTCCTCCTGCGAGGAGAGGCTGCCGAGCAGCCGCCGGCCCGTGCCCGTGAGCGACGCGTACACATCGCGGTGGGTCTCGATCTCCGACTGCAGGTCCTGGCGACAAAACATACATTTCATTATTTCCTTTGATTTTCCAACACGACCAGGTTTAATACTCCTTCGCTGGACTGGGACTAGGAGTATAGAAAAAACGGCTCGGTAGACTTAATTCACCTGAAGCAAATCACCTGGGTGCATTAAGTGCTACGCACGGTAGACTTAGTAAACATAGAATGCGTCCAGCTGCATCTCTCCCCGATCATGTCGTAAAAGTCGACTAAGGGATAGTATCCTCCAACATGGTGAGATACAATAAGCAAGGTATTTCTAAGGAGGGTTGGCGGTCATAAAACACCTTAGCCAAAACTCTTACTGCATTCCCGAACTGAGTACCTGTTTTTTTAAATCTAAACTGTATGCAGTTTTTCTTGTCAATAAAATCGATGACATGGTTCCTAAGACCAGATCTTTGTATGTCTTATAGTTACAGACTTGCCCAACTGACCGATCTAAATTTGCCACCCTGTATAAGTATTCTACAGCCATCTGGTGCCCATAGTACAAGCTTTGCTTAGTTTGGGGTTAGATGGTACTGTGTCAAATGTCCACAAATATTATTATTATTAATCTAAAACAATATACAGTACGCGAACAAATAAGTAGCTATTTTATAAGCCATCATGTAATAACGGCCGCCGTTCATACCGTAAATCCCGAAATTAATTCAATAACGCCAACATTCCCGCCAATAAACCACACATGTATTATTCATACGTTTCATAAAAACCTGTGCTTTCCAGCAAAATAGTTTTATACCAGTCCTGTTTGGGGGACGTAAGTGGGCGATTTGTAAGACCCCGCTCGAGAACTGTGCAGAACAGAGGAGGACCTAGGACTGATGAAGGAGCAAACTAAATGCTGGATAACAATAAGGCCTTTTACCATCTGTAGTAGATGATTTATACAGCGTCATGAGGCAACTTTTTACGTTCACAAACGGGACGCTGTATTGCCCGGGACGAATAAAGATGGAGTAGGCTGAGTAGGCTTGCCCATCTTATTCCATCCTCCTAGCTTAGTCGACCTTGTTCACAGGAACGACATGGTCAATACGTGCGAAGCTGACTAAGTCACGGGTTTCCTTACGATGTTTTCCTTCGCTGTTTGAACCCACGACCTTAGGATCGGAAGGCGGGATCACTACCAACTAGACCACCAGTGCTCTCTTGCTGGATAGCAATAGGAATATTTCATTAGCATCTCGGGAAGAACTTTGAGCTCCGTACCTAGGCTCTGTCACTAACAGATTATGTGTATTTTTAATCACCCAATAGACATGACGACATTGTGAGGGCAGGAGGACAGCAGTGGATCTGGGACTGTCAGGAGTGGCGTGATAAAGGCCGCATCAGTGGGTGTCACCGGCTGTATTTCGTTCTGTCGCTGTCGAGAGCGGTACCCTTGAGGTTTACCCGCTGCCTTATCACCTCCCTGTACCCGAGATCAAGTAACAAATGCTGGCCTCATTCGAGACGGAGAGCAGACGATGTTTTGCGAGTGGCGATAGTAACTGATATACATTCTGCGGCCGCGATTTGTGACGCGACTCGGGACACGCGACTTCGACAAAGTAGACGTACCATTTGTTAGACTTACGATCCCAGACTTGAATTGTTCCAGTAATGTGGTTGAAGTTTATTGTAGGAAAAACTGCGCAAATATTAGACGGAAACTGTAGATCTAGTTACCGGTAGGTGTGTTGGCGCTCGTGGCGTAGCTTGCTTAGACGTTCTTGATTGATCGTTGAAGTTAAGCAACTTTGTGCGCGGTCACAATTGGGATGGCATTATGAGCTGAGCGCTTCCGTGCTTCGGCTTTTAAGTCGTTAAGCCATGACGGAGGCTCTTAGGCGGCCTGAAAACTCCGTCACAAGAGTTGACCACTAGCTCATACGAACTTACTTTTTAGTAGGGGTCTTAGGAGCAAGTTGATGTGGCAATGGACGGGTTAAACAGCTCGAAGGACAGAAGAAGGAGGAAGAGAATAAAGGTTTTTGAAAGATGGCCACTGAGAAACTAAGTATGACGGCCAGTTTAACAAACCGATGACGTTGGTAAGGTCGCGAGTGGTCGATAGATGAAGACACCATATAATCGTTCTTCCTGAATGTTATTGGAAGGTCAGCGTCCAGCAGCGGAATTCTGAGCCACATGATGATAAAGAAAAACTTTCGTGTGTGTGTTTAAAGGTTTTTTTATTCGGTTTGAACGAGGACCACACTAACGAAATCTGTCCACAAATCTCATCAGCCCATAAAACCAATATTTGGTATTAAAACCTGTAAAATATCCGGATGTCGGTTACTGTAAACGTAAATTGAATTTCGAATGTTCGCATTCCAATTTTAAGTTTTAAATGCCGGTCGCTTTTAGAGTTACGTACGTGAATGATGCTTGCAACACCCCTTTGTACTGCACCCATCCATTTGTCTGTCTGTCTGTCACAGGATCTTACAGAAAATGTTTCGGAAACTTGAAATCCAAGAAAATGTTGCTCTTTCGTTTATCCAAATTTAAATTCAAGTGTATCAAAAGGATTTCCTCAGACTATATTATTTTATGAGCGAAGTATTCGGCTAAACCCAAATATAATACAATGATCCAAAAGATTTCGCGAAAGATTCGAAAATGACGATGAAATTTTATTGTGATATGACTTCACATTTAGGTGCTTAGAAAAAGAACTTATGCTAAGCTGTAAATAAGCAAAGATGGTTTTTCAGGTACTTGTTTATTCTTTGTATTATGGTATTACTTAGCTATTTGACATGGTATTTTTCAGTATTCAGTATTTTATTTTATTTTATTCGGAAAACAAACAGTATTATAAACTAAATTAGGAAACAACTTAAAAGACTAATTACCAATTAGATTCTGTATATTCATTCACATAAGACATGGTACATTATAATTAGGTAGAAATATAAATATTAAAGACCCATGATGTCTTCATCCAGCATTGATATTCTGGACTGTGAATACTGACGACAACGACATAGTTTTGATTTTTATATTTGTGTCAAGTTTTAGTATTAAACCTACGGAATTCTAGAAGTTTTAAAGATTCGCACTTGGCTTCAGTCAGAAACTAGTGGGACGGAAGTGCGGCCAAACATCGCATACGTAAACCAGCTTTTAATTAATTCACAATTGAATTTAACGTTTCTGTTTCAGATTGATTGCTTGTCGTTGTGAAATAATATGATTGATGCAATTCATGTTTTATTCTATCTCTTTTCACGTCAAAAACTGGAAAAATTACGTAATTGTGCTACTAGTTCTTGTAGTTACGTATGTATGTTTGAATGTTGTCGTACTTTATGTCAATGGTTTGAACCAGTGTGGTGAAAAGAGAGAAGTGATTTTAAGAAGTGCATGCCACACAAGTCTTAGATTTTTTAAATTATACGACTGATGATGTTTTCCTTCACCATTCGAAAGTCCTAACCAGTATCGCACATAATTTTCGAACAGATAAATCCGTTGGTGTACGACTGGAATCAAACCTGCGGCCCTAGAATCGGAAGGCGGGGCCGTTACCACAAGATCACAGGTGTTAATTTTTGACATACATAAAATCACGCCTGTTTCCCATAGGGGTAAGCAGAGATCACGGATAGCCATTTGCTACGATCCTGACATACTTCTTTCGCTTCATCCACTCTCATTACATTCCTCATGCATGCTCGTTGGTTTATGGTACTCTTGACCTGTCCCTTTTCAAAAATGCCGCCGATTTGATCCAGGTACGTGCGCCGAGGTCTTCCCATTCCAACGGTACCATTCACACTCGCCTAATACATCAGTTTCGTTAATCGTCTTTCATTCATCCTCTCTACATGACCGAACCATCTTAACATACCTTTTTCAATCCTCTTCACTACTTATCCTCGAAAACTCAAACGCGACTCAGTGTTGAGTGCGTTTCAACTCACGGTTTTTTGACAGTTTCTGATGAAAATCTGTCAAAAAAAATAATCGTCATTTGAGACGTGCTCAACTCTGAGATGCGTTTGAGTATTCGAGGGTTAAACGTATAAAACTACTTCTTCGTAGTCTGATAAAAACAAACTGCAAAAACTAATACCTCTATCCAGTCTTGTGTAGGTAAATCTACTCTCGATAAAATAAAGCGTTATTATAACAAAAAGAATCATTCGGGCCGTATTGGGGGTGGTCCTTTATTATAATAAACCCCTAATATTATTAAGGTTTTGCGCGTGTGGCGCCGATACGGAGGGTAAACAACATCAATATTGCCTTGTGGTCGCGCCGTCGGTCGTCGTCGACGCTAGGGATGGGCAGAATTACAATAATCTCTTCGATTTACACACTATTTTCCTTTTCCCTTTCGGTCATGCGTAATGACAATTTATTTCGTGGATATAAATAAATATTGAAGCTCAACTCGTACAGCTAAGGGTCTCTGCCTATTACGCCGTTCCAAGACAGCTATTGTAAAAAAAATCCGAACATCAAGCCGAATGAAGCCACAATAAGCGAATGGTTGGATATTTTAAGCGCATTTTACTCATTTATAAAAAGAACGCTATTCACCCTATTATTATATTTTCTTGTGGCGTTGCCAGGTAAGACATTTAATATTTATTATAATTTTCTAAAAAAACCACGAGTAATGATACTCGTAATCTGGTGAGGCAAAATCAGTGGCATACTTCATAATATTTTATATCGATATCGATTAAATGGGGGATGTATCGATAGATAGAGAAAATACTAAGACCTTTTACCATCTAGGTATAGTAGATGATTTATACAGAGTCAGAAGGCAACTTTTACCTTTTGAAACGGGACGCTGTAATGCCCGGGACGAATTAAGATGGAGCAGGCTTGCCCAGCACCTATGGAATAGGTGATAGATAAAACATTGGGTAACCTGTAGTCAGATTAAATTAACTGATACAAAGCCCCAAATGATACATCGATATCGTTGAAATGAGGGATTATATCGATAGATTACAACACTAGTAGGCAACAAGGTGCGTCGGCGGTATTACATCGTTGTGTGCACGGCCCTCAGGTCTCCTCTCATTACTGTGCTTTATGACAGCTGCCATTCAGCCAAGTGCGAGTGGCCTAAACTGCCGAACTTGGCTAGATAGGCTATAATATAAGGATAGATAATACCCGCTTTCTATATTGGCGCTATTGACGACCTCTATGGCCAGGCGGGCGAGTGCTCGGCTTCTCAGCCGCAAGAGGCGCGGGTTCGATTCCCGCTGCGGGAGAATTGTATAAATCAAATAAATCACCCTTCTTTTACTTAACTGTCAGTCAGATTTTAAGTTTTTGTACCTTTCCAAATATAATCTGATTGTAAAATATCTACATTTCTTAACGAAATTTGTATTAATTATTATCAGATAAATTAGATGTGTATTTGCTAATTTTGACCTCATCTCAAACATTACAGGTACTTAGAAACTACACTGTACTAACATAGAACGTAACTGTCTGTTTGTGTATCATCAGGCAGCCTGACGTAATAAACTCGACGTGGCGTTGTTTACGTCCGCCGTCAATCAAACTGACTCGTTGTATAATATATAGATATCTACGGCTTATTAATGAGTGTACTTTTGAATTTCAGATGAGCTGAGCTAATCTATGCAGGGTACTCATATTCAAATTACTTAAGAATCTGTTTGACTTGTCAAAGTGATTTTGTGAATTTTTTCAACAAACACTGTATCTAGCTTGCTACTTCGTTTTAAAATCGAACCGGTCATCGACCCGACCCAAAAGTTTGCTTATAAATAATCTTTAAATTAAATTGTCGCTCTCGGCTTTTAAGTTTTAAGTCGTTAAGTCATGACGGAGGCCTTTATGCGGCCTAAAAACTCCGTCACAAGAGTTGGCCACGAAGTTACTTAGGTACATAATAATCTAAATTTTTGACAGTCCTGTTACTGAACGGGGTAATTATAGTAATTATATAATATAGAGGTACATACAATAATAGCAAAGACGCTTGTGTTGGCTAGGGCATGTCCAATGGACCCTTCTCGTTTGCCAAGACAATCCTTCTTGTCTGAAATAGGCAACGCCAAAAGACCTGTAGGCCGGCCAATGTTACGTTTTAAAGACAGCGCGGAACGCGACATGGCAACATATAAAATCCTGATTTGGAGAGTCAGGCTGAAAATCGCGACGCCTGCTTGCTACTTGGTACTGTCCACTGTCCTTGACAAATGTAAACGGGGCATATCGGGGTGGGCAGAGCCACAAGTCATCATAAGAGAACTCGCAGCCACTCCTGATTAAAACTTCCAAGATGTGGAATCACGGTGACAGGCGATCAGCCCATCGCTATAGTATACGCGTTAAATATATTTACTTATTCATTTAAAACAATAAAACTGTTTTAAAAAGGTTGAATTATTTTTTCTCTTATTATTATACTCATAAATGGGACTTATCTTGATGTATTTTTTATGAAAATTCATAAAATTCTGCTACATTAAAGTAGATATTTTAATAGAGCCCGTTATTACGAGGTCTTAATTATATTAAAACAATATTGCCAAGACGAGGCGATCTGTCTTCAGTGAGGGCTCTCCAGATTTATTACACAGCGGATTCACTCGAGCACTTTTTCAGGAAACTTTTAAGTGAGTAAGAAATAGATAAGACGGACAATTATTTGCCTACAAACTACTACTAGTAAGGCTACTTTTACCATCTATAGTAGATGATTTATAAGTCAGGAGACAACTTTATCTTCACTAACGGGACGCTGTAGTGCCCGGGACGAGTTGACATGGAGTAGGCTTGCCCAGCACCTATTCCATCCTCTCAGCTTAGTCGGCCTTGTCCACAGGAAAAACATGGTCAATACGTGCAGAGCTGACTAAGCCGCGGGTTTCCTAACGATGTTTTCCTTCACCGTTTGAGAGTACGGGTATAGCGCACATAATATATTTTTCGCAAATAAAAATCCATTGGTAGACGACCGGGTTTGAACCCACGACCTTAGGATCGGAAGGCGGGGTCACTACCAACTAGACCACCAGTGTTCTACGATTGATGAACAACAAATTACAAAATGTACGTCGCATCACAATTTTTAGCTATGAAGTCGCGATTTCACATATCAATGAAATCATTGGATAATTCAATTTTAAACCACGCACCGTTTAATTCGTATAAAGTTATTTTACCACAAATTCGTAGAGGTGTTTTGATTGATAAATGGCTTTAGTCATTATTTCTCGTCAATAAAATATTTATAGAGATACATCTTTAACGCCAACAAAATATTGGACATTTTAGTCGTCGGAGTTATAAGAAATGTTTGCATGCTATGCAAATATTTCTATAGATACTCATGGCACCTCCTAGTGTGGGGTCAGGACTATGTATGTAACTGTTGGGTGTTATTTATTATATATGTTAACCTTGTAGTAAGTACTATTTTTCTTTTTATTAAAAGAAAAATAGTGTCAAGGTCCCATGTCGGATATTCCCGACTTTTTCACAAACGAAACCTCAAAACTTTAAGATGGTCTAACGAGTTATTTCATGCACTTAAATTTCAAATTAGGATCTCCGACAGCTCTTGCATTAATATTTGAACTAAAATTGCAACTTGAGGCCTACATTTAGTACACAAATAGGTAACTTTACGTCCATTTCTCGAGAACCAGCTTTTTTTTCCTGTTAGGACGCTGCGGTCCAGCCCGCGAGCTATCCTGCTTAAAATTACTGTTGCTGTTTAGAGCAACAACCTTCCGTTCATTTCTATCATTCATACCTTTGCTTATTGCATTCTAAATTTACCCCCCAACCCCAACTAATAATTTCAAATAACACATTCATACATCGCTCATTCATTCAAATTTTATTTATTTGTCGACTAGCTCCCGGTTCTGTGCTGTAAAGTCTTTGGGCGGGTCACAGGTGCGCGCTAACCCGCCAGTAGGCAGGCTCGTTAAATTGATACTCCTCGGAACAACTCGAAACCACTTCTGAACTGTTTGCTCTGCAGGTGCATTTCTTGGATATTGTTGGTGTTTCTGCTAGATTTGTGCGGGGCTCAAGCGATATTTCAGTTTATAGAAAATGTTTTGAGGAAAATATTTTTTGTATTGAAAAATGTTGAACAATTTTATCAATATCATGTGGGTAATGTGGGAATTGTTCAAAATAAATGGCGCTGTATAACATGTTTTGCGATATTTAATATTTTTATTTATTTATTATTATCCCGTATTCACCCACCTTCTTGAGGCATGTAAAGTTACCTCCACTTTTCACGGTTTTTACATATTATAACACCCATACGGGCGTAGGGATAGGGCGGAATAGGGATACCCCTAATTAATGGGGTAGGCAGAGTCACATAAGAAAACTTGCAGCCACTTCTGATTTAGTCCTAAGATGGATATGGTGAGCCATGGCGACATGTAATCAGCCCATCGTCCATATAAGTTGTCCATCATGTTGGAGAGAATACCATCCCTTAGTCGACTTTTACGACATGCCCGGGGAGAGAAGCAGCTGAACCCATTCTGTGCTTTTTATTTACTTCCAGTCCAGCAGAGATACTTCTCTGCTGGACTCTACTTCTACTCTACTTCTCTGCTACTCAGTTACTACTGAGTAGCAGAGAAGTAATCAAAAACTTGCACTGTTTTTGGCTGCTTTAAATACTTAAAAATAAAGTCAATAACATAAAGATTTTCCTTGTCTTATCAATATTTTAAAGTCAAAACATTATCAAGAAACTGTTATTTTTTTATAAAGTAGAGATACTCATAAATAAAGGCTCAAGAGTAGATTTAAAATCTTAACTATGAAGTTTACTTAATTTTTTAGGAATAAGGGTTTTATAGCTACTGTCATTGCCAGCCCATCCTATCCCATTGTCGGGCAAAGGTCTGGGCTTTATCTTTACTAAAATAATTAGTGATTCCAAAAGCAATGCGATGAGGGTCCAGTGATGGCATTAGGTGGGCGACAATCAAGGCCTTTATTTAATAAACCCATCGTTGTCTCCCCCGCCACGTACGGTCCAATTTTTAACCCTAAATCCAGTATTCAGCACACGTCCCACCAATCTGAGACACGTCAAAGTCCCACTGTGGCCCACTATGCAAATGTAGCCCTTAGGGTTGTACCCCATTCATAACTTCCTTCACAGCCGTGACGGAGGCCTTTAGGCGGCCTAAAAACTCCGTCACAAGAGTTAGTTATCAGTTAATACAGCCATTAGTTAATACGAATCCCTGATTCGATTTTTACAATAAGAAAGTTTACGCGCTTAGCAAGAAGGCAGTCAGTTAAAAGTTGTTGAAAGTGAAAAATAGGGTACTATACTAAGTTATTTTTTGAATGAAAACATGTTTAAAAGTCCAATAAGTAAGTTCGTATGAGCTAATGGCCAACTCTTAAAAGCCGGGACCAACAATTTAACATGCCCTCCGAAGCACGGAAGCGCTCAGCTCATAATGCCACTTGCGGCCACCCATCCAAATTGTGACCGCGCACAACGTTGCTTAACTTCAACGATCAATCAAGAACGTCTAAGCAAGCTACCCCACGAACGCTTCAAAAGTCCTATAAAAAGAGTATACATCAACTGAGTAGACACGAATTGAGCTGTTAGGACAGTGCTGATGGATGCCCATTCGTTACAGTCCAACCCTCGGTTGATACGTCAAGAACCTGAGAATTAACCGGATATCCGGTTACGGTTGATCCCGGCAGAATAGCTGTAGGATTAGCTGACATGCCGGATAAAATGGCGCGCGGTTTTGCATAATTTTACAGGTTATAATCGTTTGTCATTTTGTGAACATAATTTTACGCTTAATTTTACGCGGGATAAGATATTCTGAGCTTCGGGTTATTCTGATTTAATTAATAAGAGTACCTCGTAACTAGTAGTGCCATCAGATTATTTTGAGAGTACTGGTGGTTTAGTGGTGCCCAGTAGCTCCGCCTACCGATTCCAAGGTCGTCGTTCAAATCTGGTCGATGGACTTTTTTAAATGAATGAATGAATGAATACTACCAATTGTGTCACTAGTTTTTTCGAACCAGTGTGGTGAAAAAGGCTCCCTTTGTGCACTTAACATAGTCATATTTTTGAACTTATTAGGTTCTACGACATGCCGGTTTCCTCACGATGGAGTTTATGGAATAAATAAACAAATGAAAATGAATCTGATGTTTTTCTTCGCCGTTTGAGAGTCCATTGGTGCACAACCGGATTTGAACCCACGATCTTAGGAACGTAAGGCGGGGCCTCTACCAACTCGACAACCAAAGTCAAAGTCAAAAAAATATTCCATAAAATCACGGGGATCACTTGGACACGTCTCAAATCAACGTTGTATTTACACCTGTTCGTAACGCGAGCAAGCGTGGAAGATACAGGCAAGGAACCACGCTTGGCTTTTTTTTTCACCATTGCTCTCGTGAATGAAAATACTTTATTGTATACATTACATTATAATATAACAAAAGTAACGAATGGCCGATGACGAGTGACCTAGGAAATAATCATAAAATACACAATGTAAGAGACTTTTACAATACTCCTACTAATTCGTGGCCCTAGTTCTTGCGAACTAACTAATCGAAGAACCATCTAGAGCTCTACAGGAAATGGTTGAAGGTAAGAAAAATCTTGTAGAACAATTGAAACATGATAAAGTAAGTTGGCGAGGTGCCGCCTGGCGGGGACGCCAGCGCGGATACCAGGAATCGCAAATTCCGCTTTAGAGGGGTTGGCTGGCTACGTGGGATTTCTTTTTATTAGAATAGAATATAATAGAATTTACGTTACCTAGCACTTAGACACAATAAAAAAAGAAAAAAATATATTTATACATACATTATTATCACGCCCATATCCTTAATGGGGTAGGCAGAGCCACAAGTGAACATAAAAAACTTGCAGCCACTTCTGATTTAAAATCCTAAGATAGAAATGGTGAACAATATGGTGACAGGTGATCAGCCCATCGCCCATATAGATGGTCCATCATTTTGGAGATTATAATATCCCTTAGTCGACTTTTACGACATGCTCGGAGAGAAAAGCAGCTGGACGCATTCTATGCTTTTTTTTTACTCCCAGTCTAGCAAAGAAGTAATATATATACATACATACATACATAAAATCACGCCTGTTTCCCATAGGGGTAGGCAGAGATCACGGATCGCCATTTGCTACGATCCTGACATACTTCTATTAATTAGTATTAGTATTAGTAATATATATATATTTTAAAAAATCATCATCATCTGATCCACGGCCCATTTTTGCCCACTACTGGGCGCAGGCCTTCCTTTGCTTGTGCCATCCAAGACGGTCCTGTGCTGGCCTCATCCATCGGTCCACGATCTTGCTTATTCTATTATATCCATCCCTTTTCCATAGTATTTCTAAGTTAAGCCTAAATGGCACTAATGTTACGTTTTTGATCCTATAGTATCTCAAACTTTATGCTTAAAATACTGAATACCTACTCTTTTTAGATCAATTTCTGCAAAGACCTAAATAAAACCAGACCATCAAATGCGATACACCAATGAGATCAAATTGTATTTTCAAGAAATCATCCAGAATCAATTTCCAGCTACACCAACAGCTATAAACCCCGAGAAACCATTGCAGTGTATAAATCAAGTCTGCAAACCGGATCGCGCGTAATCCCGGGCGTGGTAACCGGTTGTAGCCGGATTGCGCCCGGATACCCGGCCACCTGCGATAACGATGCACAATGGTATGTTGCCCGGCTTTGTAGGTTTTATGAGATCTTAATTTTGTAGTATAGAATTAGTGAAGGCTCTTTAGCAGATCCGGGTCTCTGAGCTGGCTGACTATTAAGAATATAAAGGAAAAACTTGTACCTTTTCCAGTTCTGAATGCTTAGTCCGTTCTACGTATTCTTTATTATGTATGGCAGGTAATTTGTCGGTGCCTTTTATGCAACCTTTCTTTTCTCGCATTATCTAGCTATTTTTGAGTCATCATCATAGAAGTAAATTGCAGGATAGAGGGGTTTCCAATATACCCTCAGGAGTCATCGGTTCATCGAGTGGGGGTCTTGGTTTCCCGTTTTCCTAACTTGTTCTCCTTAAATTTAAGAGCTTGCTCTTGTCGGTGTACAGTCCCCTCCACTTCCACCTTTCCAATGCGATTTTTCATTTACCCCGATTTAAATGAATAAGAATATATTAAAACCAACTTCCGCCTGCGGCTTCGCTCGCATGGTACCAGAATAAAATATAGCCTATGTACTATTCCAGCACACATACTATGTATGTTCCAAGTTTCATTCAAATCCGTTCAGCCGTTACGGCGTGATTGAGGCACAAACATCGTCACATCCTCAGAAACTTTCGCATTAACAATGTTAGTAGGATCTATTTACTTCATCCATACAAGAGAAGTTATCCAACATTTCAATACCGAGTCTGCAACACGAAATACAATAGCGAAATTAATATCCTCAAATATCCAGCTCTTAATATTCAAAAGACGAAGCTGCAGGGAGGCTGCGCATAAACGGCACGTAGCGGCGCGTGACGTCATCCTTATCCGGGTGCAACCGGGTATTTGCAGACGGCGTTTACAACCGTGCGCCTTCAGGCAATGTTTGGAAGTGGGCCTTGTAAGGAAGCAAAGATTTTTCCCCGAAGACGATTTTTTGGCGATTTTTGGTGGGAATTATTTCAACAGAGCATGTTTGAGCAGCGTTTAGAAGCGCGCGTTGTAAGGAAACCAGCGGTTGTGAAGTGAAAAATATACAAGTTTTTTCATTCAGTAAGTTCGTATGAGCTAGTGGCCAGCTCTTGTGACGGAGTTTTTAGGCCGCCTAAAGGCCTCCGTCATGGCTTAACGACTTAAAAGCCTGGACCGACAATTTAACGTGTCCTTCGAAGCACAGAAGCGCTCAACTCGTAATGCCACTTGCGGTCACCCATCCCAATTGTGACCGCGCACAGGGTTGCTTAACTTCGACAATCAATCAAGATCGTCTAAGCAAGCTTCGCCACGAGCGCTTCATTCATTCAGTCAAGTGTTCGTTGTATTTGATTCTCAGTTAAAAAAAAAACCTGAAATGTGTAAATTATATTTAATTTTAAATAAAATTAGACGATTCAAACTTATTTAAAAAAAATAAGTTTCTTAAGTAGTTGTTATATTTAAAAAACTGTTGCACATATTTTAAAATAACAATTTAATTATAATAACTTCAATTGAAATAAAAACTTTTCACTTAGGTAAAATAAAACTTTTCATTGTTATTAACATTAATTTAATGATTCAATATTATAGCGCGCTGAAACAAAGGGTTGAGCACTTTACACAAAGTACTAATTAAATATTAACTTCGCTACAGCTTAAAACCAGGTCTGTGTGGGACTCAAAGCCGAAACGAAGCCGAATTTCAGCCTTATTGGCAATAAACATCGAAATGGCAAAATAGTAATCATCATCATTATCCAAAGACCGACTTTACCAACTGGGCATAGGCCTCCCTCTGTTTGTATCAGCACAGGACCGTCATCCATCCACGACCTACGGTTTTTACTAATGTCAAAATATTTCTTATTTTTTTCTTTCTAACAATGATTTGTTGTATGCATTGTTCAACTGCTAATTCATATGCGCGGTCACAAATTGGGATGGGTGACCGCAAGTGGCATTACGAGCTGAACGCTTCCGTACTTTGGAGGGCACGTTAAACAGTCGGTCCCGGCTTTTAAGTCGTTAAGCCATGACGGAGGACTTTAGGCGGCCTAAAAACTCCGTCACTAGAGTTGGCCACTAGCTCATACGAACATACATACATACTGATAATTATTTATATATTGTGTTATTTATATTTTCATCATCAGCCTATACAAGTCCACCGCTGGACATATACTTCTAGGAAGAATGATTTGTGTTGCCTAAATCCACCGAGCTCCTGCAATTCGAAACTTTAACGGATCTAATCAGTTGAATTTCTCGGTAATTTCTATAAGTAATGATTTGGAAATTTTCAGAGCACTGGTGGTCTAGTGGTAATGACCCCTGCCTTCCGATCCTAAGGTCGTGGATTCAAATCCGGTCGTTCATCAATGAATTTTTCTGTTTGAAAAATGTATGTGCGCTATTACTCAAACGGTGAAGGAAAACATCGTGAGAACACTGGCATGTCGTAGAACCTAAAAAGTGCGTCAAGTGCATCAAAGGAGTCTATGACACGCACTTTAAATCCTTTCACCACACCAGTTCTATATAGGCATATAGAAATTAAATAGTTTTTTTGTCAGAGGTATGTTCGTAAAATTAAAAAAAGTGAGTCTAGATAAGGAAAATTTAAAGACGAGGCATGTTTAGTTTCGGTATCGTTCAGAAAAAGCCGAAAGAGTTTTCGGCAACCGGCTCAAAGTTATACGACATTCGGAAATGATCTTAAACCCATCGTAATAAGGCTTAGTTTATGATGTATGGTTAATTGTACCAGGTGGGTGAGGGATGGATGCAAGTTATGTGTTAATTGTTATATAATATTCACTGAGTAATTAATTATTAATAGTGCAGGAATTCCGAGATCAGTTAGACTAAGAAATAATTCTGTTTCAGCCCAATTATACAATAATAGATTGAAATTTTGGCTACTAACTAAATCACTACATAAATAAAAGTATATTTTTTAAATATGAATTTAATCTTTTCGGTGCCCTCTAGAAGCGGAATTTCGCGAATTTACTTCATATTTCACCCCTACGCAATCATAAGAGGAATATAACATACACAAGCTTCTGGGACCAATGGCTTAGGCTTTGTATTGATTGTTAGTCAGTCTGTCAGTGTATGTGTCTCGGATTTAGCTATTTAATATCAGTGTCCCAATTCTGCTTATTACCCCTAAAGTAAATTGTATTCCCCAACCCTTCACACAGCGTAACGTATTTATCATAAATGGCACAGTATTAGGGTTCCGCGTTAATATTCATGCGGCGTCCGCGCGTCAAGACGTTAAAATTAATCTCGTTTGGGTTCCGCGGTGACTGTCAGACATGACACATACTCGGGGACTCTAAGCGTTTGGGTATAAGGTTAACTCATCTAGTTATGCTGCTTTATCTAGAAAAAGAAGAGGATCGAAAATTTAATGTCGCTTTTTTATACATATTCTTATAGAGGGAAGTCACTGGAGCAGTATTAGTACACAATATTTCCACTGTAACACAAGAGCACTGGCTGCATGCCCGCGTTGTATGGCTAAAGAAATTCTTTGGGCTAGGAATGAGCGTCGACTAACAAAAGATAAATCTTTTTTATAAAAGCCTTTCTAGATGGCCCCATAGTAAGATTTAAAGTGCGCCTTTCACGCACTTGACACCATGCCCCTGAACTTTTTACATTCTACGATAAGCTGGTTTCCTCAAGATTTTCCTTCATCATTTATGGGTATAAATAAGGGTTTTAAATAATTATAGTGCAGAAGAACAACATAATTGGATTCGGATATCCTTTCTATCCTGAAGACATGGGTCTTCAGGGTAGGTAGCTTAGTGCTCTAGTATTGTCTCAAAATGGAAGATATACTTAAGAACTCACCCTCTCAAAACAGCGCACCTCAGCCAGCAGCACCATGTTGATATGAATAAACCTCGCGTCCTCACACGACCTCGCCTTTATCCTGTACCCCGGCCTATTATAGTAGTACTTGTAACCCGTATACTCCGAACTATTTAAATCCACCTTCAGACCCCCTGAGAAGGCCCAGTCTCCTCCACAGCCACAGCAGATTCCTTTGGTCATGAAGCGTTCAAGCTTTTTAGTCCTGCAGCCGGCCGCCCCCGAGCGGGGACGGCCCGGCCATGTCCCCGGGTCGGAGAGACCCTGGGGCCCTTTAGGCCTCCTCTGCAGCTTCCACTCCTCGGAGATATCAGCTGGCGGCCGCCATCGCCACTTGGATATCACTCGTGGTTCTTAAGCGGGTAGTTTCAGGCGGTTCGGCACATGTGCTCTTTGGATTGGGGTTTCGCACTTTCACTCATAGCACTGTTGGTTTTGAGGTTGTCAATGGATTTACTAGGGTTCGGCAGACCAACTTTAAGAAAACAATTACTTTTTCAATGAAAACCAATCCTTTTTGTCTGAGTAACATTAGGCTATAAATAATCAGTTCCATTTCAATGTTTATTTAAAACTGAACATAAAGGAAAAGTGTCGTAGTTATTTAAGGAACGGAAACTTCTAGTAAAAAAACATTTCCTGTTTTCTCAACAACAAAGGAAAGTACAATCTCCTCTTACCCACTAATTAAACAGAAAACCGACACTGTAGCGACAGAAATCACTGAATCATCCCCCCCTCTCCACCCGGCGCCCCACTTCAACTCATTAATCAAATAATTCTCTTGTGATTAATTAGAAAATCGGCAATTACTGGAATAGCTGAAATTAAGAAGGGCCACGAAGCAAAGATGCTTTTCGATATGATGTTATCCCTTTCTGGCAAAACTTCAAATATGACCGAATTTCGGATTCCTTCAAAAGTGATGTTGATCTAACTTCTATTAATTTCTTGCTTTAAAAAAAATTGTTTTCGATAGGGTTTTTTTAATTGACATACCGTTTTTTTTCTGTTTCGGGTAAAATTACAAATATGACCGAATTTCGGCTTCATCGAAAATTATTTTTTTGTCGTGCTTTCATTCATTTTATTCTTATAAAACTAATAATTAATTATTTTGTTATGAAGCTAAAAAGATTATATTTCAACAAAGCCATGTCCATTAAATTCTAATCGCATTTCAGAGTGGAGGGGAAGTTAGTAAGAAAATGAATTTGTTGCGTCGGGGGCGAGTAGGCTTAATACGGCATTACGAGGATCCGGGTCCGATGCGTCCTACGCATTTGTTTAGTACCCACAGCACTAGGGTATTATCTCAATTAAAAACTGGCATCATCATCATCTTCCTGCCCTTATCCCACTTACGTGGGGTCGGCACAACATGTATTTTTCGTCCACTCCCCTCTATCAGTCATCTCAGTATTCACTCCTATCTTACTCATGTCATCTTTCACGCAATCCATCCATCTTTTCTTTGGTCTACCTCTACTCTTGTCTCCATCTACGTCCATATCTAATACTCTTCTTGTCACATGACTTTGACATTTTTTTAACATTGAAAACGAACTAGTAATCTCATAAAACCAGTAACTTGTGCTAACGTTATTCAGAGTATAATTTACGGTCGATTAAATTAAGACGTATTTGAGGAGTTTTGAGAGCTTTTTGGATTATCTCAAGGTATTGCAGTTTCAGAATTCTATTAAATTGTATCCGAGATGAGTTACTAGCTTTGCCAGCGGCTCGTATGGTACCAGCATAAGTGTCTATTATGCTATTCTAGATTATATCGATCTATATACGCCTATTCCAAGTTTAATACAAATCGGTTTAACCGTTACGGCGTGATCGTGCCAAAAAAAAACAAATATCGCAAACTTTCGGAAATACAATCTTACAAAGAGTAGGATAAAGACGCTAGAAGCTAAGAAGTCCACTGCTGGACATAGCCTCACCATAATCCTAGAAAAAAAAACAGTATTCAAATATAAAATATTCTAATAAAACCTTCCTCTATTGTAATTGATTTTATCTGTATAAATAAACACGTGTTAGTACCTCTATAAAATACCGGCCATATATTCCAATAAAATCACGAGAAATCCGTAAAAATTGACTATTTCAGGCAATAAGTCACCGGCGGGAAACGGGAAGGGACCCTGTGGGAAAAAATATCCCGTTTTCCCGCGACTATCAGACAGAGGTAAAATGTCTTGGTTACTTTTCTACTATTGCTAACTAATAATCTTGGTATTTCTAGTATTTCATGTTTCGGTTTAAACAGGTGTTTTTTTTTATTTTGGCTTTCTGTTTTGGGATCAAAATGTTTTTACAATATGCTAGGGGGGTTCGGGTAGCCTATGTATCTCTTACTTCTCCCGCGACTCTGCTTGCGTAGTACCTACCCCGACAAAAAGTACTCAATACGTCACTTTAGGTCATAAACTATGTGTATTCCAAGTTTCAGCCAAAATGGTTCAGCAGTTACGAGGAATACTGGGAACAACGCACTTACGCACTGACACACATTTACCTATAGTATGTATGTATATTATCCCTAATGGGGTGAACCACAAGTAAACATAAAAAAAACTTGCAGCCACTTCTGATTTAGTCCTAAGTGGATATGGTGAACCATGATGACAGGTGATCAGTCCATCGCCCATACAGGCGATCCATCATGTTGGAGGATACTATCCCTTAGTTGACTTTTACGACATGCTCGGGGAGAGAAGCAGCTGGACGCATTCTATGCTTTTTTTTACTCCCAGTCCAGCAGAGAAGTAAGCTAATATAATAATCGTAAATTAATATAAAACAACACAAACATCTCACAAAACAATCTAATTACCTCAAAACAATTACTAACCAACATAGTCCATAAATACTGAGCACTAATTGCCCGACCTAGGAACAAGTGGTGTAATGACTTCCGGACTAGACGTCTGGAGTGACGCCAACACAAATCTTGAGCTTTATTAGCTTTTGTTGGCTAATTGATGTCAAATCATCTAATTAGAGGGACAATTTGCGTTTTCATTTTACGAGGATCGGGGAATAAGGATAATCTGTTGTCTCGGCCAGCGGGATAAAGCGGGAGCGTCACGGGGATAAATTATTTCCTATGACACAACTGGCCTATAGAAGCCAATTAACCGATCTCATGCTTCACACGGGTTTTTGACATGAGTAGGTACGTAATTTCGTATGAGCTAGTGGCCAACTCTTGTGACGGAGTTTTTAGGCCACCTAAAGGCCTCCGTCATGGTTTAACGAATTAAAAGCAGGAACAGACAATTTAACGTGCTCAGCTCGTAATGCTACTTGCAGTCACCCATCCCAATTGTGACCGCACACAACGTTGCTTAACTTCGACGATCAATCAAGAACGTCTAAGCAAGCTACGTCACGAGCGCTTTTAAAAGTAACTTAGTGGAGTTCGCATCAAAAAAATATTTTGGCAACATCGCCCATTTTCATGGCCAAATCGCGCTTGGTCAAAAAATTACTATGCCAAAATTGATTTCAAAAATAAAGAGCAAATTGTACCTGAGTCACTTTTCCTGTAATACCCTACCACATCTCTTCTAGTTCGAGTTTCCGTATACTAGTATCCAGTCTAACCTGAACTACGAAGACATCGAAATTGTAACAAGAGGGAGCGCAGGTAACAATGGTTTTCGAAACTTTTCGCTGTATTCCAAAAACTATATTACATACTATTTTGGAATATACAAACAAAGCCGTTTCATATGGCACCACACTCTACACATTTTTAAAACTTTTTTAAAACCCAATATCTTTACAACCCTTCCACCGATATATTCCGCTCATTATGCTCTCCAGCAAATCTTCATATCAACCTACCAAGTTTCATACAGATCGGATAACGGTTCTTAAGTTATGCTCTAACAATCATATCCGCAAACATACAACACCAAAACGCCCAAGTTTGAACTGAGAAGTCGCTCGCTTCGCTCGCTCGATCGAAATCATTAAAGTTAGATTTTATTAAACAGAGTTTATTTCTCTCTCTGGAGTTTATAATATCAAACAAAATTCAGCTTTCTCATAAAATGAAGCTTATTTGCGCAAAAATACCACACCGATAATACCCCAAGGCATTTATGGTAAGATCCAGTCACAGATTATTAATGAACCAGCTGGTGTATTTACCGACATGAATCCTGAGCGCTCGGCAAAAAAGTTAGGTGTCTTCACACGGGTTAGAAAGTGTCATATTTGGTTATTATTTTTGAACCTAAAATAGTTTTTTACTCTATAAATTACCGTATGTTTGGTTTTACCGACATGGCGCAAGTTATTGTGAAATTATATTATGTAGAGTAAAACACATTTGACAGCCTTTCACGCCAATACTTGTATGTCGTAACAGTGGTTAATTATTATTACTTTATTATTTATTTTACTTCACTTAAAAATAAATACTTGTTGTAATATTGTGCTTGAAAACCTTATTAGATTTGAATAGGCATTCATATTCGTCAAAAATATACAATGTACAGGTAGTAGGACTATAAATAAAGCTTGAAAGCCAGCATTTTAAATCTCTTTTCTATAGTGAAGTGAGCTAGCCATTTGCCTTAGCTGTGACAGAGGACAAAATTCCATTAATGCCGTACCCCACCGGATCTGTTCATTTCCTACGCGTCGCGTAATACCCGTCTTATTTGTAAGGGTAGTTCCAAGGATTCTGTCCAAATGGCCTCCTATTATACCCTGTATGATTTTTGATAAGCCATTCCAATTTTACGAAGTTGGGAATCCAAAAGTTTGATTTGTTTGACGGATTTGAGTTGTGCGCGGAACAAAACGATTTATTGATAAGATTAATTGATTTGTGTTTGAAAACTTTATGAATGATTGGTTGACGACTCTAAGCCTCTTAACATTACCCTATCAAAAGCACTGATTTGGCTTGATCAGTTCCAGAAACTTTAAAATTTAAAAAATAAAAATAGGTTTTATTTGTGTTTTATGAAATTTAGGTATGTATTCAATTATAAAATTTATGCAAAACAAAGAAAGAATGGATTAGCAATTTATTTACCGTATCCTATAAGACATGTTATTAGAAAAATATGCGCGTAATGTAAGATTTAAAAAAAAATTAAGACCGATGTTGATATTTATTTTCCATTTTGAAAAGGCAGAGATTTGTAAAGTATCTCGTGTTATATTTTTAAAATTGTAATAAAGAATTCATATAAAAAAAATCGTTCATTATAAGGCCCGCCAAGCAATCATTAGTATTACGGTATTCTAGGGTTAAGTAACTTTACGCCGATTGACGAAGTCTTTTCGATCAAAATAGGATACTTACGAGTATAGTGAACGCTTCTCAGACGAATAAATCTAAACGTATCTAGTATTTGTGCACATCCATCTAGTCTTAAAGTTCCCGATTTATTAGTCTAACGAATCTTAATTAAGTCTAAGACTTACTGGATGCGACGGCACTTGGTCCTAAATGATTGTGTTTGAAGTTACCACATATCTACTTTCTTCTAAACACTTCATTTTGCTGCCCAATTCGTGTTTCCTTTATAATTGCGTCTTTGGAACAAGGTTTGATAGCACTCAAAGGATATTTGTAGCGACCTGTCATTAATACAATGCGAAGGAACTTTTCGATCTTATTAATGTACCTACGTTTCGCTTAATTATTTAATGTCAAAGTAATGGACTATTACATCAAGCTACGGATAAAAAAATGTTCTAAAACCTGCAGAAAACATCGAAGTTTTCATTCGCTTTCCAAAAAGTTTTAACAGTAGTTCTAGTAATGTCACAAGTTCTTTCGAACCAGCGTGGTGAAAGGATGAAAAGTGTTCAAGGAAAATCGTTTAGTTACAACTGAAAAAGTTGATGAAACTCATAAATCTCCTGTTAATTGTCACGGAAATCGAGTAAAAAAGCTATTTCACGCGTAAACGGATTTTGAAAAACAAATTATACGCCCCACATATTTTATATACTTTTTTTCCAGATTAATATTTTGATTGCTACTTAGCGCGTCTCTGTGGTTTAAATAAATGTCATAGAAACAGAACTCACACATAAATAGCACATCCTTACTAATATATTATTATACACATTTTTATGAACATATCAGAGGGGAGTAATAAAACATTATTCCGTCATTGAAACTTCAAAATGGCCGATCTCATTTCCACCCTACCAGGTTTTTAAACTATAAAAATACTGTTTATAGCTGCAGAAAGCTATCAAATGTCGTACAGACAGCCATAACTGTAGACATTATTATACATACACTAGCTGTGCCCCGCGGTTTCACCCGCGTTTTTCTCGTTTCCGTGGAAATACCGAGATAAAATATTGCCTATATTATAGCCTCCCTCAATAAATAGACTATGGCCCATAACTCATTAAAAGGTACCAACTCTTAACATCTTACACACGTGATAACTTTTAAACGAAATATTCGATTGAGATGAAACAAAAATTATTTTACTTCTACATAAATACTCTTGATAATATAATGCTTAATTTTGATAAAGATTAATATTACAATACATATTTAACGTAGTTTTTTTTTCTTCAGACGATTTAATAATTATTTTGAACACAAAATCGGTTATTGTGATTAAACCATGATAGCTAGATATATGTTCTTGCGGACTTTTTTGTAGGTCTTGATGGGATCTACAAACCCGTAGTACATCATTTTGTTCTATTGTCAATAGTTTTTGCAGCGCACGCAAAAATAGGTTTTCGATTTTACACCTTGTGTTACAAAATAGCAATTTTATTACGGATCCCGAATTTTGGAAAAAAAACATAGCCTATAGCCTTCCTCGATAAATGGACTACCCAACACTGAAAGAAACATTCAAATCGGACCAGTAGTTCC
Organism: Scotopteryx bipunctaria; assembly: GCA_949320045.1. Taxonomy (NCBI): domain Eukaryota; kingdom Metazoa; phylum Arthropoda; class Insecta; order Lepidoptera; family Geometridae; genus Scotopteryx; species Scotopteryx bipunctaria. Next base: position 433,182 of record OX439459.1, on the reverse strand, counting down.
AGAGATTAGCGCGTTCAAACAAACAAACTCTGCAGCTTTATAATATTATATATATAGTATAGATAATAGTATTATAATATTATAGTATAGATTAGTTTTATACAGAATATTGATTGTGATTTTTTCTGCTGGACTCGCAGTAAAGAAAAAACAGAATGCGTCCAGCTGCTTCTCTCCCCGAGCATGTCGTAAAAGTCGACTAAGAGATAGTATACTCTCCAACATGATGGACCATCTATGTGGGCGATGGGCTGATCACCTGTCACCATGGTTCACCATATCCATCTTAGAACTTTGAATCAGGAGTGGCTGCATGTTTTCTTATGATTTGGCGTGCTAATTTATGTAATTGTATAAAATCATGTTGATAATTTAATAAAAAGTCCATTATAAATAAAACCCTACAGTGGGGAAGTTAATTCATCCTTGTATTGTATCTATGGTGCGGTGGCGCTCATTACGGATTTACTAGTATTATTTGTCACAATTTTATTATTAATTGTTGTATTGTTCTGACACAAAATAAACTTTTACTTTAAAAAAAAGGTATAAGTATTTTATGAGCCATCTGGTGCCCATGGTACAAGCTTTGCTTAGTTTAGGGCTAGATGGCGCTGCGTGAAATGTCCTCAAATATTTTTTATTATTATTATTTACTCTCTGTAAGTTAAGTGTCTGCAAGGTTTCTTATGTTTACTTGTGGCTCTGCCCACCCCATTAGGGATACGGGGAGTGATAATATTATGTATGTATGGTATGTATTTACTTTCCTTAAAAATACTTTTACTAAGCTTACTTAATAAATTACAGTCTTCTAGATTCTGTATCTCTTGGTTATTCTCACATAACTCTTAAGTTACGGGTAAGTGCGACCGATTTGCAAATGGCACTAAGACCATCTTGAAATGCGTTCAAGTTTAACTTGAACTTAATCTTCGGTTCAATAGATCCTATGTACCTAAGCTAACACCTAAGTTCAAGTTAACGCCAGAAGTTGGAGCTAGCTTAGGTGGTCAATTTAAGTTAGGATATTTATGCATAAAGGTCTCCGATCACTACTCCTTGTATAATAATAATAATCCAATCCTACTAATATTATTTAAGCGAAAGTTTGTGAGGATGTGACGATGTTTGTACCTCAATTACGCCGTAACGGCTGAAGGGATTTGAATCAAACTTGAAACATACATAGTATGTGTGCTGAAATAACATATAGGCTACTTTTTATCTTGATACCAAGCAAGCGAAGCCGCGCGTGGATGCTAGTATGTTATAATTGTTTATTATAAGAAATATCTATGTCAATAAATATTGAGTAAATATATACACTGCCGGTGCGTTTTTTCTTTTTAAACCTGGCTGACATAGGTACTGTCGTTATGCCGGAAAGGTAGTCCTTGCACAAAATGCAATCTATTTATTTGCCAAATTTCGAAATCTTTTCAGCTGTTGGCGTGAAAAAGTAACATACAGACAGACAGACGTTGCCTTTTCTGAATATTTACTTAGTTGAAAAGTGTCATAAATTCTATGCACGAGAGTTGATTTGCGCATAAGACTTATTCCTTAATATGCCTCGGCACTAAACGTATATACCTTTTTTTAAATATTTGTGAACATTTCACACAGCACCACCTCGCCCCAAACTAAGCAAAGCTTGTACTATGGACACCAGATGGCTGATAGAATACTTTTTTTTTAATACATACTTATAATTCATAATAATACAACACCCAAAAAAAAAATTTGCAGATCATACAAACATTTCTCCCGTAGCGGTAATCGAACCCGCGCCTCTTACGTCTCAGCTGAGCACTCGCCCGCCACGCCACCGAGGTCGTAATATATTATTATGCTTATTAAAATAACAAAGATAATTTTCTCGCCTCAATTTACCGCGAATCTCAAACTCCGAGTCTTCAGTATAGACAATAACGTAAAGATAACAAGTTACTATCGATAAACTAAAGTTCGATCACAGAATGCTCAGCAGTTTGCGGAAGTTGCGTCACTATTTCAAAGTGTTATCGCTTCTGGCCGACCGCTAAGTTAATGTAAGTTATGTTAAACTTGCCCGAAAAGGGTATTGATGATTATAACAGCTTATGGCGGTTTTGTTTATTGATTTGACAAGACTTAGGTAACAATATTGAAATCCTACAAGACTTTCCATAAACAATTTACGCATTACACATTGTCTAAGTACTAAGGCCTTTTACCATCTATAGTAGATGATTTATACAGCTTCAGGAGGCAGCTTTAAACTTCACAAACGGGACGCTGTAGTGCCCGGGACGAATTAAGATGGAGTAGGCTTGCCCAGCACCTATTCCATCCTCAGCTTAGTCCTCCTTGTCCATAGGAAAAACATGGTCAATACGTGCGGAGCTGTCTAAGCCGCAGGTTTCCTCACGATGTTTTCCTTCACCTTTTGAGACTACTGGTATAGCGCACATATTTTTCGCATAGAAAAATCTATTGGTACCCGACCGGATTTGAACCCACCTTAGGATCGGAAGGTGGGATCACTACCAACTAGACCAACAGTGCACCCTCACCATAATAATTGTTATGATTGTCCGTTAGCCAATCGGTCAAGAGTTAGATAAAAATGTCTAAAATTCATTACAGATTTTTCGACAAAATGTTTTAACACAATTTCGTACTATTTTCCAAAAGTCATGGTAAATGTCCCTCGGTTCTGTCTAAGGCTCGTTTTGCACAATAAATAGCACATGGCACATTTGGCCCCTTTTAGCAGCGCATATGAAGTTTTATTGGGCTACTTAGCTGTGGGTAGTCGGGCCTCTTGAGTTTGGGGCCAGGATGAATTTTTTAGTATTACTCTTTCTCGCTTACACTGGGAAATAATTAAGCTATAATATAGCTATCCTTTCTCAGTTACCCTGGTTATTTCACCACCAAGCCCATAACGTAGTACCTCAACTAAGTCATACTACAAAGGTTTTTTATATAAACTGTGTGGATGATTTTTACAGCGTCAGGAGGCAACTTTTGACTTAACGGGACACAGTGCTGTCTGGAACTATTTAAATGGACTATGCTTGCAGTACGACGAAGTTTGAACGGGTTAAGAGTGTGTCATAGTGAATTTGCTCACCAAATTCGATGTTGAACTCTGTTGATTATTCTATGTTTAAATTCTATGTAATATAATATATTATTGAAGTATCTACTTAGCCGATATTGCGTATTTTGCCTTACTCGAGGGAAGAATAGGTATTCTCAGGGAGCTTATATTTTGTACCTGAAACAATAAGAAAAGTAATTATTAGTTTTTATTCTACTGATCAAAAACAATAAACCTTAAAACAAATTTCGAAATTATATCTGATTTTACCGACTGGGAGTAAAGAAAAAACAGAATGCGACCAGCTGCTTTTCTTCCCGAGCATGTCGTAAAAGTTGACTAAGGGATAGTATCCTCCAACATGATGGACCATCTTTATGGGCGATTGGCTGATCGCCAGTCACCTTGTATCACCTATCGTGGAAATGAAGTGGCTGCAAGTTTTCTCATGATTACTTGTGGCTCTGCCCACCCCATTCGGGATAGTATGTAGGTATGTATGTGATTTTTGGTTTTAAAGCTTGTATATTTTCATAAAAATAAATTTTTAAATTTATTTTAATGAAAATATATAAGTCACAACTTTCCAATCGAGGCGTAATCATCTTAAAATCGGAGCGCCTCTTAATTTGGAGCTCTCGGAGGGCGAAAATGTCTCCGAGGAAATCATTTAAACCATTTTCAATTTCGGTGATTTGTACCAGGCTTTAAGAGACATTTACTGGGACCTACTTTATCAATCACTCTATTTGACAAAATAAAATGTATTTCATTATAAATAACATCTACCGAGACGCGAGAGTGGGTTCGTTTCCCGATTCAGGCTTTCAACCCGCTACTGTTTCGTACCGGACCGTCCGTAATCCTCTTGATTAGGAAACAAGGACTTAATAAAATTCATTTTGTTTTGAAATTTTGTATTGTTTTTTTTCATACAAACAAAATGGCACGTATATAAAGGGTGGCCTATTACCCCGCAGTGGATAAAGTCAGGCTGCAAATGATGATGATGATGACACACAAACTTTCAGATTTTATGTAAGCAGTTTAGTTTAGTTTTTATTTTATTCCTTAGTGTGGTGGTTAAATTATTCTGAGCAATATTCCTACAATATTTATTCCTGCATAAGTAGAAGTTCCGAGTCGAAATCTTTGAAAGAACTACGTCAGAACGGTCAATAGTTTACTGCTAAATCGTGACCTGGACAATGTTTCCAGTTTATAGAGAAACTATACAGAGAAATAAAAATAGACCTGGCCCGACTATTCTGAACTTTGAAGATTTTTGTTCATGCTCATATTTTTGTTTAATAAAAGATAAATACCAGCCTGAGAGCACTGGTGGTCAAGTGATAGTGAGCCCGCCTTCCGATTAATTATTGATAAGACTATGTATTTTTTTATTTCTTTGATGGAGACCCAAAGGCGTGGGTTCAAATCCCCTCTCGGTCGATAAAAAATATCCCTGGTTACTAGGCTATGTTAAATTCCTAAGCTAAATAGAATTTAGAGCAATAATAATGAGAACATTTCGAAACAGCAAACCACTTTCTGATAACCGCATCCTTACGACATTCCGTATATCCCCTCCGCATAACCCCCTGCCATCAAGTTTCTTGAATTATTTATACCGCTCGTTACGGAACCACTGTAAAAACTTTGGAGGATCGCCGTATCACTGATTTTACGAGCTCTTCGATTTTAGCGAACTTTTACGCTGCGGTTTGGGCGTTTAACACGTGTTATTCGTTTTATCACTTTGCGGCGAGCCCACACGTGTGCGTTGCACGTGTATTTTTTAATGGAACCGTTTTGCAAGCTTTCTGCTTAAAGCAAAAATGTAATAGGTATCTCGAATATGCTTAGTTTTAATAAATGCTGCTCTTTGTTCCATGGCTTGATGGAACTTTATGGCTTAAAATACATTAGTATTTTAAGAGGAAATATTTTTTGTTTGTAACAAATAGGCTCCGAAACTACTGAACCGATTTAAAAAATTCTTTCACCAATAGAAAGTTACATTATCAGGGAACATCAAAGGCTATAATAATATATTTTCAACAAAATTTGACGACCTCTGTGGCGTGGCGGGCGAGTGCTCGGCTGAGACGCAAGAGGCGCGGGTTCGATTCCCGCTGCGAAAGAAATGTTTGCATGCTCTGCAAATATTTCTTCCGGGTCTGGGTGTTGTAATATTGTTTGCTATAAATATGTATTTACAAAAAAAAAAGTATATAAGTTTACTACGATGATAGTATCTACCATGAAATCACTGTCAACCTGAATTTAGGGTGTCCGTCAACTACCCTGCTTCATTATCAGACCGAAATCCGGCACGTAGCGAGCCATTCTATTCTTTCGTTCCGTTTTTGTAGTTAAGTTAAAAAAACTAGGTAATGGGTGGAGACCATTTTCTAAATACATCTTTGGCTTAAACCACATACCTCTACGCCGTAGCTACGTAGAAGTCTCGTAGAGCGTCTAAGAAGCTACGAACTTTATAAATGATACCCAGACTAGTCCACATAGAGAAAAGTAAATACATTACCGCAACTCACTCGCAAGAAATACAGAAAGAGTAAAATCTGTACAATTCGCTCCATACGATGCTGAATAAAACAAATCTGTCTTCGTGGCGTTAGCTCTTATTTCCATCCGCTACTCAGCTATTTCCTACTTACATTGTGCCGCAAGTCTTGAGACTCAGCGGGTTTTGGAATCTACGGTATTATTGACGACCTCAGTGGCGTGGCGGGCGATTTCTCGGCTGAGACGCAAGAGGTGGGGTTTCGATTCCCGCAGCAGGAGAAATGGGAAATAGGGACACTAGTTTCGCGGCTTCGCTAGCGTGGTACCCTTATAAAATATAGCCTATATGTTAATCCAGCACATGTACTATGTACATTCTATGTTTCATTTAAATCCGTTCAGCCGTTTAGGCTTGAATAAGTAACATACATCCATACTTACAAACTTTCGCGTTTATAATAGGATAAGATTTTATCGTAAAGATAAAGATAATTTATTTACGAAACATGTGTAGGTACAAAAGATGACGACATTATTTATGGTAGGTGTGACACAACATGCTTTACCTGAGTCGGTGTGCAAATTGAGGAATTGGCGAAAACGTTAACATGAAATTGATTTGAGTAAATAATACAATAATTTTAAAACAATCATAGATTGTTTTTCGTGTTTGATTTCTTGTCACTGAAATAACTGGTTAAGTTTTAATGTTAGGTGAATTGTTTATTATATTTTTTTTAAATAAATTTAAAGTAGTTTGTAACAGTAGTGTTTCTTGTGGTGTGCACCACTCTCCCGCCATTTCCCCGCCATCGAGACCCGCCACTCTCGACAACTACTCGCCCCGCGCTCTGCACGGACGCAGACTTTTACTAACCGACGCCGGATTTCACGATCATCTTATACAAGCCACCGATGACCACGGTGGCTTAGCGGACGAGTGCTCGACTGAGACGCAAGAGGCGCGGGTTTGATTCCCGCAGCGGGAGAAATGTTTGTATACTGAGAAAAAAATCACCACCAGGAATTAAAAAACTGTTTTGTATTCGGGAAAAAAACTAAGTTAGTGACGTCATCGTTTGGATACTACTAAATAATTACTTGAAAAAACAAACAGGATTCTTGTAATAATTACAAAACACATTCACAAAAATCGATTTGTAGTTTTTACAGGGCATTTGTTGGTTCGGGATTAAGTAATATTTTAGTAATAATTACTATATTTTTGTCAGATTTTCGCTCAGTGTATGTTCATAATATTTCTTCCAGTCCGGATTATATGGTTCATCTTTTCTTTGGCCTACCTTTACATCCATCCATATTCAAATTCATAACTTTCCTCGCAACATGACCTTTCATCTGAGCTTCTTTCGGCTGAGGTACCCTCAGCAAAGCTTGGAAACAACTCAGTCGATAAAAACGACTATCTAGCTAGAGAGTCGGTTAAGGAAATCGCTCACCCCTACTTATTCGGTTCCAGGCTATTTCACACGTTTTCCTCTCCTCGGTCTCGTTGGCTGGCTGTCACACACAACTCGAAAAATCCACTCAACTCTCCAACATGATGGACCACCTATAAGGGCGATAGGCTGATCACCTGTCACCATGGTTCACCGTATCCATCTTAGGACTTTAGAAATGACTGTTAAGAAATGCAAGTTTTGTGGCTCTGCCCAGCCCATTGGGATATGGGCGTGATAGTATATATTTTGAAAGATTTGAAAACCATGTCAGCCGATCGAAGACACCATTAATTTGTGCTGTTCAGTTCTAACTTTTCGTCCGTGAGTCCCACAGCGCGATTCTAAGAAAACATTTTGTTTAAAACGCGATAGACTGTGAAAAACACTTATTTGATACGCCGCCCGTGGTTGCCGAGCTGGTTACTGGTTACGTCGTAATTACCCACTATTACAGTCGTGGTAACCTGATCTAACGGGTGTGGCGTGGCAAGCGTTTGCTCGGCAGAGACGCAAGAGGCGCGGGTTTGATTCCCGCTTTCCCGCTACGGAAAAAATGTTTGCATGTTCTGCAAATATTTCTACCGGGTCTGGGTGTTGTGGTACCATGGTACTCGTAGTTTCTGATACCCACGACACAGGAAATCCTAGCGTGGGATCAGGACTATGTATTTGACTGTTGGGTGTTATTTATTTATTTTTCTTTACGAGACTGACTAACTGACAATCAACACATAGCCATAAGTCCTAGAAGCCTGAAATTCCTCTTATGGTATGTATGTATTTTTAGAAAGAAATTCCCTGAATTCTACTTCCAGAGGACGCAGCGGGGAGGGAGATGAAGTTAGTATGGAAAAAACAAACTTAAAGATGACCAAGTATAGAACGCTCAATGAACGGACAGATCAACAAAAATAAAATGAAGCTCAAACAAACTTCTATGTTGCTCGAAATTCCTTATTGCTTTTAACCGGAAATATCGTAAATACAGCTTCAGTAAAGATCCCCAAATAGCTGTGACCGTTATATAACGGCTGTCATTTATAAATAAATATTTATAAGACAAACACATACTTATGATCCCACCTTAGGATTTCCGGTTTAATGGATATCAGAAACTACAAGTACCATAGTACAGAGTATCAAAACACCCAGACCTGGAGCAAATATTTACAAAACATGTAGCTGCGGGAATCGAACTTGCACCACCCGCGTTTAAGGACAACTCTCCCGCCACGCCCCCAATGGTCAATTTAAATCATATACTAAAAATAAGTAAGTCCGTCATTAAGTCCGTCATTTCAGGAAAGTTTTAAAGTCCCAGAAAGCTAAATTCAGATATTCAGCGCAGTGGTGCATAAAGCTCACTGTACCACAGAGTATCTATACATAGGTACATACCACAAGTACAGTCAGTGATAGAAGTTGATAACTTTCAGACGAGCTTGGGACGTGGTGGGCTAGTGCCCGGCTGGGACGCGATTCATGAGGTTTGCCGCGGCGGGAAAAATGTTTGCAAATTTTTCTCCTGGCTGTTGTGGTATAACGGTATTCGTATTCCTGATATCCACGACATGGAATCTTAGTGAAAAACTTTATTTACTACACAGAATTCAATATTGTTGACTTCTCTGTTGTCTATTCCCCTGGACTGGCAGTAAATAAAAACATAAAATGCGTTCAGTCGCTTCTCTCCCCGAGCATGTCGTAAATGTTGACTAAGGAGAAGTATCCTCTCCAATATGATGGACCACATATGGGCGATGGGTTGATCGCCTGCCACCATGGATCGCCATATCCATCTTGGAACTCTTGGATCCGGAGGGGCTGCAAGTTTTCTTATTTATTTTAGGATTTGTTAGTAAGTAAAATAGTTTTTGAGCGTTATTAATCACTTACTTTTGATTCTGATTGTACAGGCACATTGCATACATAGGTACAGAATTGCACCATTTCTAGCCTAGGACATTACTTCCTGCACGCAAATTTGAGACGAATTTGCAAACGTAGTGTTCTATATGCACTGGACATAGTGCTGTCAGATTTTACTAGGGTTACTACACAAAAAAGCTTTGACCATAGTAGGTATATTAAATAGCCAACTTTAGATTAAATTTGTACCTTTTAAAAATAAAAGTAAGTAAGTTCGTATGAGCTAGTGGCCAGCTCTTCTAATGGAGGTTTTAGGCCGACTTCAAAGCCGGAACTGACAATTTAACGTGCCCTTCAGAGCTTAAGTATTTTAACATTAAACCAAGTAAAATCGTGATTTGTAATATCACCAGCAGTCATTCATCATGGCTTAGCCAATTTTCTCCGTCGTCCGCCATCTTGTAATGGCGACAGGTTGCCAAAGTGCCTGATGAAGTTCATTAGTTTGAATTGCCAACTGTTTTTGAGATATTGCTGTGTATTTTAGGTGATTTATTTTGATGATTATTAAAGAAACGAGCTTTTCCTCGTTCCGAGAACATTTTCAACAGAAGCATAAAAAATAATATTTTTTAATGTAAGAATGAATGAATGAGAAGGAACCGTTCAAACAGGACGGTATTTATCTTCTAAGCTTAGTTCTAGAGATTTCACCGCTAACAGATTTTACATAATTTGACAGTTCCTAAATGCCGTTCAGTTTGTACCTACTATGGTGAAATCGGCCCTAAAACCATATCTGGGTGTCAAACCCCCGAATACTCAAACACATCTCAGAGTTGAGCACATCTCAAGTGACGAGTTTTTGACAGATTTTCATCAAAAGCTGTCAAAAAACCGTGACTGGAGACGTGCTCAACTTTGAGATGCGTTTGAGTATTCGGGGGAAAGCAAGTGAAGATTTACTCAATTTAAGAAAGGAATTAGGTCGGTATCTACTTAGAAAATTTTTCCCGTGCAAGCATATCATGCTGGAATCTTTTAAATAGGTCAAATTTTATTTCTGTCTCCACAAAAAGCCAAAGCTTTTCCGAAGGTTGTTTTTTCGCCTCGCCGACGACTCCGCTGTCATTTATCTAAGGTCCACACAATTACCAGTAGACCGACAGACAAACACACATACTGACAAATCACCCCTCCCTCTACCCCCCCCCCACCCTCTGCAGTGATTGATGTGGAACCCGTGTCTTCAGGTCTTCGGAGCATGAAACAAATCTGGCTTGGTTTGTTTTTCGTTTCCGTGTAAGTGAAGGATGTGTATTTCGTATTCTGAAAAATAATGTGTTGGTAATGGACGTTAAATCGAAATTGTAATGTTTTCTGTGAAACGCCTGGTAGAGTAGTAAAAGCAACGATGTGGTGTGTTATTGCTGCCGTAAGTATTGTTATGAATATTCAAATTTGTCGACTAAGGGATAGTATCCTCCCCAACATGATGGACCATCTATATGGGCGATGGTTCACCATATCCATCTTGGGACTTGCAATAAAGAGTGGCTGCAAGTTTTCATAGATTAGGTACTTGCGGCTCTGCCCACCTCATTAGGGAAATGGGCGTGATAATGTATGTATGTTATGTACAATTTGTGAAATCTTTATCAAAGGTCCGTATTCAAAAACTAGTCATTTGAACTACTGCGTACTGCGACTATTCTTTCAAGTCTGAATCAAGACTCAAAAATAATCGAAAATTCAAAAAACATTGAATCATGGTAAAATATCCCGTTATTAGGGCTAAAATAGACAACTGACAAAAATTTAAAGAAAATGAAGACTGTCTGAAAGCAGAGTACCTATTTATTATTAAATTTTTTATATTTAAAAAATCTATCTCTATTAAGTACATACCTGTTTGTTTAAATATTAAAACAGTTGTTTAACATAACAAACAAAAAAAACTAACATCGTTTTCAAAGACAGCTAAGGATAAAACTGCCTAAAGAACAACAGTAATTGACAATGACCACGACATTAGCTGTCAGAGGGTAGGGGAGGAAGAGGGGAGGGAGGTGGGTACAGGCGGGGGGGGGGGGGCGATTTGGCAAACGACCGTTAACGTTTCTGAGTAGTGAAACGAGTCAAACAAATCTTTTCGCGTATTATCAGAGCTTTTCACCCAGGCACAAAGAAAAAGATTTTAAATAGTGAATAGTGAGTAGAGAAAATTAGGCAATAAAATAAAATTTTATTTCGTAAAAGTAATATATTATTTTGCTCCACAATAGTTGCTTTTGCTAATACGTATGGTGAAAAATCTTGGCAGGTCAGCTACCACGTGACTTAACGATTGTTGAAGTTTTAATGGTAGGTATGTTGAGGCGCTCATCCTTTGAATATTATATTTTCAAACTGAAGAAAACTGTTATGTCAAAGAAAAATCGCCTGAAAAGTTATAAGATATGCGAGTGCACGAATAGTCTCTTCAACGCGCACTTTAAGCCTTTCACCGCGTTTCTTTTGGTACTAAAGCAGAAGTGAGTAGTAAAACGCGTGATAAAATCTATTAATAAACCCTAGGGTTTAGAGCAAATTGCAGGGGTCATTGCTTTAATTTCCCATCTCCTATCTACAGGCAATCTAATTCACTCAGTAACTATAATAACTCAGATTATAATAGGCGGTCGTATATCACTGCGCGCGGTCCATTGCTGATTTAGTGCGGGCCGATATTGGGGCATAAGTTAGCGGCCGGCAGTGGTCACTGTCGGCGGGGCGCATCGATTTCCGACGATTGCTATCGATTCTAGCTAGTTTAATTATTTGCATACAATATGTTAAGTTATTCGATACAATTATTTGAGATGCAAATGAAAGCTAGTTTTTGGCACTTTGGTTATTCTTACGGGGTGTTACAAATTTATTAGTATAAGCACCTGTATCTGTGTGCCTGTCTGTCATCATAGCTCCTGAACGGATGAACCGATTTTGATGCGTTTTTTAATTGAAAGTTGATGTAATCGAGATGGTCCTAAGCTATAATTTATGAAGATCTGTTCAGAAGGTATTTGAAGATCATCAGCCAATTTCCTACTTGACAAAAGGATCTTACTAATTTTCATAAGTCCGATTAATTTGAAACTTGGTGTAGGTACTGTTCCGGAGTTATTTAAATTATTAATTTCTCTAAAATTTATTCTCTGCTGGACTGAGAATAAAGAAAAAGCATAGAATGCGTCCAGCTGCTTCTCTCCCCGAGCATGTCGTAAAAGTCGACTAAGGTAGTATCCTCTCCAAAATGATGGACCTTTTATATGGGCGATGGGCTGATCACCTGTCACCATGGCCCACCATTTTCATCTTAGGATTTTAAATCAGAAGTGGCTACAAGTCTGCTTATGTTTACTTGTGGCTCTGCCTACCCTGTTAGGGATATGGGCGTGATAATATGTATGTATGAATGTAATTTAATATTATGTTCGGGACGGTAACGGCCTCACCATGTTCGTTGGTTATACGAAACCATTAGAATTCCAGCTACATATTACGATGAGAATTTGGAATAGTTTAGAATAAGTTCGGAACAGGTTGTGAATAAGTACGGAACTCTGAATGAACTAGTTTAGAATAAACTATTCGACGGTCCAGAGTTCCGCCGGCGATAGTTTGAACTGTGAATTGCAACTATTTAGCTAGTGTTCTCCCCCGGGTTCGTCTGATACGAATGCTACAGATTTCAAAGTACTACTCGTGTTGGGATGAAAGTACGAATCAAATACCTTTCGTGCGCTTGATGCATGTCCTTCCGATCCTAAGATCGTGGGTTCAAATCCAGTCATGCACCAATGATGTCATTATACTTAACGTGGCTTAACGACTTAAAAGCCGGGACTGACAATTTAACGTGCCCTCCGAAGCACGGAAGCGCTCAGCTCGTAATGTCACTTGCGGTCACCCATCCCAATTGTGGCCGCGCACAACGTTGCTTCACTTCAACGATCAAGAACGGCTAAGCAAGCTAAGTCACGAAAATAAAATAATAATAATAAAAGTCCTAAGATGAATTATGTTGAACCATGGTGACAGGTGATCAGCCCATCGCCCATATAAATGGTCCATAACAGAGGGTAGCTACGTCACTAAGGGATATTTCTCTAGTGTTGTGACACAGACGCCAGAACATGCCTATTTCGCACGATGCCACAAACAGTGTGCTTGAGTGGTTAAGGTCTTAATACTATCTACTACACGATGGGGATGGGGGAAAAATCTAGTGTCCAAACGGAATGTTATCGATACTGGCGATCTTAACTACGTCATACTTTGGAAACTTGAACGAGAGCCCTTACAGTAAAGTTCTAATTGAGGATGTTCTAGCAAAGATGCTAGTGATAATTTATGTTGTCAGTAGGTACTTACTCCGCTCAATCTGTTAAAAAAGTTCATTAAAACATATAAAATAAATATTAATGGACATTTCCTCAGCGCCATCTAGTCCTAAACTAAGCAAAGCTTGTACTATGGGCACCAGATGGCTGATAAAATACTTACCTATACATTTTTTTTAATATATAAGTACTTACAGTACATACAACTTAACGTTATTAGAAGTTTTTTGCGTTTTTAATATTTTCATAGTAGTATCATAATCTATCGATAAAGCCCATCCCTAGAGCCCAGGTGCATCGACAATCGCGATCAATTACTCGATAAGCGGCCCGACCGACGCGTTAGCTAGCACAGACGGGCGAGACAACTGTTTAGCTCATCAGTCCGCGAAGCTTGTTCTACATTATGCTACTTCTACACTAAATAATCGTAAGGTAGACTTTCGAAGTAAACGTAAGTCTTGAAAGTGTGCGCAGTGACTTTGATGCGGTAAAAACCTTCCATACATTTTCGTAGTCGATCTATCGCCGCGTCACTGAATTGCTTCGTCGCGGTTTCACGCCAGGGATCAATTCTCAGGAATAGATAAATAATGTAAAAACTGTAGAAATGTGTAACATTTTCCCAGTTATATCTACTGGGATATGACTATCCTCCAAAGTCCAAATCCCTAGTAGATAAAGAGGTAACTAAATGAAAAATTGTTATCACCTACCTAGTGGTCGGAGATGATGTGTTGTAATGATCATTAAAAAGACTCAAGATAGAATAAAACGTGATCTCTGCCTACCTCTATGGGAAACAGGCGTGATTTTATGTATGTATGTATAGAATAAAATGAATATGAATGGATAGGGTGCTCAGCTAGGTGGGCTTTATCTATTTAGTCATGTCACTAGTTCTTTCGAAACAGTGTGGTGAAGGGATTTAAAGTGCGTCTCAAAGCTCCTTTCTTGCTCTTACTAACTACCTATAGGTAGAGTGACGATCTGCGAAAGGCTGCTGTTGGAGACCGGTCATGGCAAGCCGAAGATAGGGCGCGATGGCGCTCATTTTGGGAGGCTTTTGCCCAGCAGTGGAATGAAATTAGACTAAAGATGAAGATCCCAGAAGCGTTATGGTATGGACTGTCCGTTGAGTACACTTTATATCGCATGTGTGGCTCCATTCATGTCAAGATGTTCGTATAGAGTATTGTGGAGCTAGTATTGTTAGGGGTTATGCACAAGACGTTTTTCAAACGAGTTGTCGCGCGTAAGCCTTTACGTAAACAATTTGCTGCGCGTGTACACAGGCCCTTAGATAGTTCTCAGCTCTTTAACTCTCAGTATTTTATTAGATACCTAGATGTTTTTGTGGCAAAATTATCCTACTAATATTATAAATGCGAAAGTTTGTGAAGATGTGTGGATGCGACGATGTATGTTACCTCAATCACGCCGTAACGACTGAGCGGATTTGAATGAAACTTGGAATATACATAGTATGTGTGTTGGAATAACATTATGGGCTACTTTTTGTCCGGAAACTACGCAAGCCGTGGGCGCAAAGACGCGCGCGAAAGCTAGTATCCCTATAGTTTGTGGTTTGGTAGCTTTGGAGGACAAATGGTTTTATCACGATGCTTTTCAAGCCTAGGGCATCTACATAGCTGTCTTATTGTGTGTATTTTTGGGACTGCATAATCGATTATGCATGATCGGATTCGAACTTACGACCTTAATATCGAGGCGCATTCTGAGGGATGGTATGCACAGTTAATGAGGATTTCCGCCTACTACCCACTCCCATAACTGAACTGACATTGTCACGACACAAAAAAAGCAAATGGTTAACAGTCCAAATCAAAAGCACGTGACACGCCGGTCATATTCCAGGTTACAGAGCATGCCAGGACCATTAATCTATTAATAGTGCACCTCGGCCAAACTTCAACTTCTTTAAATTCCTCTCCATCCAAAGGTTGTCTGGAAGAGATCGCTTATTAGCGATAAGACCGCCCGTTGTACAATATCTTCTTTTTGTTAATTCTAGTTGTTTAATTTGTAAGATGTGCAATAAAGTGTTTTTCATTTCATTCATTCATTCATTCATTCATTCATTTCATTCATTAATCTTGGATACGTCTTAGGGCGGCCTTTGTCCAGATGTCCAGACGTGTTCAGTCAGTCTGCTGGTGATGATGATGCATGTTTGTTTGTGTGGCGAGGTGGGAGACGTAACAGCGGTTCCTGTAATCCCGTAAGAGCGTAAAGAGCTCGGCGGACGGCGGCTTAGCGCGGGATTAGCGCGGGGTATATGTCAGGGCTGCCACTGCTTTACAAATAAGTACGCTACTTTTAGAATAATATATGTTATATATACTAGCTGTTGCCCGCGACTTCGTACGCGTGTAGTACATTATTTTGTTCCAAAAACTATTTTGGGTTTTCTACCTTGGGTTTACAATATTGCAATTTTCTTACGGATCTCTAATTTTTTTGAAAATAAATTATAGCCTATACTGGTCCCTGATAATGTAGCTTTCTATTGGTGAAAGAATTTTTGAAATCGGTCCAGTAGTTTCGGAGCCTATTCGTTACAAACAAACAAAAAAAAAAAAAATCTTTCCTCTTTATAATATTAGTATAATTATTCGACGACCTCTGTGGCGTGGTGGGCGAGTGCTCGGCTGAGACGCAAGGCGCGGGTTTGATTCCCGCTGCGGAAGAAATGGTTGCATGAGTTTGCATGTTGAGTTTTTAGGCCGTCTGAAGGCCTCTGTCATGGCTTAACTTAAAAGCCGGGACCGACAATTTAATGCCCTCCGAAGCACGGAAGCACTCAGCTCGTAATGCCACCCAATTGTGACCGCGCACAACGTTGCTACGTTGCAACTTCAACGATCAATCAAGAACGTCTAAGCAAGCTACCCCACGAGCGCTTCAAAAATGTATGATAATAAATTTAACTAACAAACGCGACAACCCTACCCATCTGAGGTCTTATCCACAATTCAAAGTAACGAAACGAAATAAAATAACCATTTGGCGAAAATATTCCGTTAAATGTCTGTGACTTTATACTTACTTTATATTTGGTTTTGAAACTAGTTTGTATGCGACGTTTCATGTTTCGTCTGCACTAAGGGTCTCCGCCCATTATCACAAACTGACGCCATACGGACACAGAGAAACAAAGCAATAAAAGAAAATGTACGGGCCTATGCCAGGTCGGTGTACACTTGTATAAACATAGATAAGTATAACCTTTTCACATTGTCAGTTTTTTTATTATTTTTGTTTATTTAATGCATGTTCCTTAAATAACTTTCTCACGGAGGGCAACACAAATTAGCAAAAGAGCACTTGAAGTCTAGTGGTAGCGCCTTCGCCTTCCGATCCCATGGTCGTGGGTTTAAATCCAGTAGTGCACTGAACGATTTTTCTGTTCAATAAATGAATATCTCTCAAAAGGTACAAACATAGAAAACCGATAAGTCGTAACCTAAAAAGTTCGAAAACATGTGTCAATCGTATGAAAGCAGCCTTTGAAGCGCACTACAATTCTATCACCACACTGGCTCCAGAAAAACTAGTGACACGACAAGTAGCAGTAGTATCAGCAGAATAATGTTACAAACTCTATCATCCTTTTCTTTAATAAAATTTATTTGATGTAAGGCAATTTCACTTCTACGTCCACACCTAGTTTTATGTTACAGGACTTGCCACAGAGTGTAGTTCCTGCCATAGAGCAGTTAATTGTCGCGGGCCATTAAAGCCACGGCCCGCCTCTATCATGTACCTACTAGACGGATTATGTCGTAGCCCTGTGGTTCTGTGGTTGAGGTTCCTAGTGAGGAGTAGTTTTGGTCACAAATGGCTGAGCATCTTAGGGGCATCCATAAATTACGTGAGGCGATAATTTTTCGACCCCCCCCCCCCCACCCCCCTTGGTGAGGTATAGTGAGTTTTTGCTTGACCCCGCCCCCCCGCTCTAATCTCAAATAGAAAAAATGCGCACTATTTTTAATGTAAATAAGTTAATATGCGCTTGTTTTGTTTGCGTTGGGTTCATTTAAAACAAAAAGATAATTTATTTAAGTAACTTTTTTTAAATAATTCAGTCCCCCCCCCCCCACCCCCTCAAGATGGCGTATGAGTTAGGACACTGGGACTTCTTGTCTTACTACAGTTAGTCAAGTATAAGATAGAACATAAATTATTGAATTATTAACATGAAATTGAATAGTACTTACAAGTTTTTGCTGTCGACTGTACCTACTACAAAGCTAGGAGTTAAGTTCAAGTACGAGGAGTCAAGTACAAGATAAAGGATTCAGTTCTTATCAGTGATTTATTGATGTTACTTAATCTCTAAAAAGCATAGAATGCGACCATCCCTCATCACGACCATATCCCTAATGGGGTGGGCAGAGCTACAAGTGAACATAAGAAAACTTGCAGCCACTTCTGATTTAAAATCCTAAGATGGATGGTATCCTATGGAATCCTATGGTGAACCATGGTGACAGATGATCAGCCCATCGCCCATAATAGGTGGTCCATCATGTTGGAAAGGATACAATAGCTTAAACACCAAAGCTTACAATACTAGATTGACAGAGAAAGAACCAGTGTCAAAAAGAAAATAAACCCGCAAATAATGACTATCCGGAAATAATCCGGCGTTCAACTAAAAATCCGACCGTGATTGATGACAAACTTTGTGCTGTATCGAGCCGCGGTCACGTGGGCCCAGTCACAAGAGTACAGCGGGTACGTAGTTAGATAGCATCATAGCACTGGTGGTCTGGTGGTAGTGACCCCGCCTTTCGATCATAAGGTCGTGGACTCTAATCCGATCGTGCACAATGGATTTTTCTATTCGAAAAAATTACGTGCGCTATACCAGTATCAAACGGTGAGGAAAACATCGTGAGGAAACCGGCATGTCGTAGAACAAAAAAATGTACGTAAAAATTTGTCAAATGCACGAAAGAAGCCTTTTTGGGGCACACTTCAAAAGTTAAAGATTTTTTATACGTTAACCACATTTTTAATCATGAGATAAGGAATACAGTCCAGCTTCTATTTCTGTTTGTTTTTCCATACTGATTATTATAAATGTAAAAGTTGGCAATTATGTGAAGATATGAAGATGTTTGTACACGACGTAACGGCTGAACGGATTTGTATGAAACTTGGAACATATATAGTATGTGTGCTGGAATAACATATAGGCTACTTTTTTATTCTTGTACCACGCGGTCGGAAGCCATTAGAATATATTGTTTTTAATCATTTTATTCAGTTCACGATCATGGAAAAAATTTCAACGCTTTATGTTAGTTTTGGAGCGTATCGCTTCAGCCTGTAACTTGTGCCGTATTTGTGCAAAAGATTAAGAAGTCACCAGACGAACACGCTTCCTTACTTTGTTACCCGTTGCGTTTCGCTAGGGTTGCCAACTAACTAATCCCATTTCTACCTTCCAAATAATGTATTATGTTGTTGTTTTTACTATTTCTTGCTCAACAGTTTTGTTCCTGCCGGAACTTTTCTTGTAATACTAGAATTTTTGGTTCATTACGACAAGCATGGTGTGTCTTGCTCTGGACATAGACCTCTACCTAGTTTTTTGTAAACCTCAATCTAGAGCCAGTATGTACAATATGTCTGTCTTTTGAAAAGTCAATAGGTTACTAATTTATAAATTAAGTAAGTTCGTATGAGCTTGTGGCCAACTGTTATGACGGAGTTTTTGTCATGGCTTAACGACTTAAAAGCCGGGACAGACAATTTAACGTGCCCTGCGAAGCACAGAAGCGCCCGTAATGTCACTTGCGGTCATCCATCCCAATTGTGACCGCGCACAACGTTGCTTAACTTCAACGATAAATCAAAAACGTCTAAGCAAGCTACGCCACGAGCGCTACTAATTAATATTATCACCAGATCTGATAAATAGTAGTCCTAAGGTAACTCTGGCACTTATATTAGCTTGAAGTCTGTGGAATTAAGAAATATTCCCATGAATTTAACGCTAAGATGATAAAAGTGTAAATACAATAATATTACTAAATTATACTTCCAATAAAATTCAAATTGCGAATCCCGTCGACCCTATTGCACTCACACATGCATGCAGCCAATCAATCAGACGCGCTCCACGCACACATAGAAGCAAATATTACATTAAGCAACATTGTCACAGCCTAATTGGAAGAGCTGGAACGCTACAAAACTTGTTACAAATGAGAGATTTTGGTGTGGTAGTGTTTTAAATGAGTTAGCTTTTAGTTTTCGTCTGTAACACACACATATGCAAAAGTAACAGTGCTCAGTGCTCGCAGCAAAGGAGTCGGATTTCTCAGTTACGATATATGGAATGAGCTTTTCTTGTAGATTAAGGGGTTTTTCCCTGTTCAATTATGAGTGGCATGATTTTATTACTGGATTAACTAAGTTATTGCTTAGAGATTAGTTCTGAGATGATTGCTATGATTGTGCTATGATCTTATAAGATTTTTTATGTAGATAGAAGTTATTATATCTTGGTTTTTATGGTGAAATGGGAGAAATAATTTTTATTTTTATTATATGTTCGTTAATGGATAAAGAAGTTATGGTGGCACCGGAAATATATAAAAATTTTATTATTTACATTATGTTTGATTAAATAGTCATTTTTATCATTCTAAACATAATTTTGTACAGTTGTTCAGTCTCACTGGTCTTCTCACTCTCACATTCCATTTACGAGTGTTTAATTAATAAAACAAAATAATTATTAAGATAGATACTTCATGCATCAAAATTCATACACAGGACTGAGTGCGTTAGGAATTTTTTAGCCACATACACACATACAAAAAACCCCATAAACAGAACCCTACTTGCCCCTTATTCCCTATGACCAAAGCTCGTAACGTGTTTGTGAAGCGGCTCGTCGCGTTTTTGCTTGTATTGCAATTATCTTATAAAATACGATAACACGGTGATTCCACAAACCTGCCCGCGTTTGCCCGCGTTACGTTTTGATTGGTTATAGTGACCTGTCAACCAGATAAAAAACCAGTGTCAAGGGAACGAGTCATTTTATCGCATAGAAAGTTGATGCTAAGCTGGAGCGCCCGGTCACACTTTGAATTATGGCGCTCTCGACTCCTGAGATGATATTATACCGTCGGATCCGGACACAGCGGAACAAGGAAAGCTCAATCACTCCTCTAACCGTAAACTGTAACTTCAGACTTTTCGTCTACTACCCCATTCTATAACAGTCTGTCACCTTTTCGGCAAGAAAAGCAAAGCAAATTGTCTAAAGTCGTGGCACGCGACGTGCCTGTCCGTTTGTGGAACAGAATAGTGAGACAAATAGGAAACTATTAGTGTATTCTAGAGCATGGAGTTGTACAATAATACTTATCTAAGTACCTACATATCGTCGTAAGTCAGGTGAAATGTAAGATTACGAAAAATAATTAGTGACAATGAAAAAAGGTGCTGACATTCTCCTTGGCCCTTCATTGCTAGCTGCATCATTTAGTCAGACATGAGTAGCTATCCTCCCTCAGCTGTGACCAGGACCCCTTAGCCTACGTCTCAATTGAAAGGCATGGACGTGACCCGATTTAAAATGGCCGGGTCATAAAAGAAAGGAGAGTTTCGTGTTCCCATCAAAATCTTTCAGCACATTGTGAATGGTTATTTGTGGGCCTTTTATGGAAATAGAATGACGTATTTCACATACTTCTTTGAAAACTGACGGGAATAAAAAAGCCAAATTTTTCCTTGTTAAAATTTTAAGCGAGAAAAAGCTCACTCTATTGTTGTTAACTCTTGTTTACAAGCGAAATTATGCTTATGGTTGATACTATTAGGAAATAGTTAAAATATTAGTAAAAAAAAATTGGCAAGTTTTACCAGTTGTAGAATCGTCAAAATCAGCATTTTTGTCATTTCGGAATACACATACCTCGAGCAGATTATGCACAAACGAAGCTATAATATATATTATAGCATACCATACAAAATCACAGTATATTAATATATATTATAGTTACGTCTGTGATGGACTTAAGATCACCAACCGACAAAAACATTTCATCTGTCACCAAGTCTAGACTAATTTTAATTTAGAAAACTTGAGTAATTCATCACCCCTAATATAAGGGGACCCTGACAGACGCAATTTACAATATCTAGTGTTTCTTGAGCTATTCTATAGGTTAGATAAATCAGTCTGCCAAACTGTTATCGCAAGAATGAAAGGGGTTTTGGGGTCAATGACATTTTACATTGTAATTGATGAAAGGCGAGTACATGCAGCGGAGATGCGAATGTTGAGATGGATGTGGGGGGTAACAAGAATTGATAAGGAATGAATATGTAAGAGGAAGTTTGAAAGTAGCGCCATGGATGGGCTGTGGGAAAAATGACATGAGTAAGAAAGGAATGAGTGTTGAGATGACTTCTGACAGAGGGAAATGGAAGAAGAATACATGTTGGCACAAGGGCAGGAAAATGATGATGATCTTTTATGCTTGCTTTACGCTTGTTGCCCGGCTGACAGACGGGCTTTGTGTTACGTATTTTTACCTACCGTGCACTTGACAATCTTGAGAGTACCTACTGGTATAGCGCACATCATTTTTCGAACAGAAAAATCCATTGGTGCTCGACCGGACTTGAAAGGCTACTACACTACCACCAGAGAACCAGTGGCCTTCATTTAAAAAATATTTAATAAAAACCATGGGTATTAAAATCGAAAAACAAATTTGACAAAAAAATCAGTGATGGGTGTTTTTCGCAATTAAAACCTTTCCTCGATAAATCCAGGGTCAGAACGTCCATAGTTTTTCAAACCCGGGTTTAACCTGTCGCGCGCCGGATTATACGCCGGTAGCAAGCGGTCCGTTTATTAGTTAATCCTTGAACATGGCAGGTTTAAATCCATCTTTACAATTGCACGGGACCTTTTTATACTTTGCCCTGTATGGATTTTGGAAAAAAGACAAAAGTTTCGGAAAGAAGACACTTGGTTGTTTTTTCTTTCATGATGATGTAGTAAAGCAAAAAGCGAGAAAACAGATAAAAAATACTTTCCATTCTATGATCTTGTCAATGTCAGACTGAGAACTTTGGTGTGATATTATTAGCATGGCTAGAATCTGACGTTGACAAGCTCGACAGGTCAAGGAGGAACCAGAGACAAGTTCTTCGATTCACTTTGTTTATGCTTTGTATTTTTTGACACGTTGGTCATACGAATAAAAAAATAGAAGAGTTTTCAAAGTATACAATGCATTCAAAGTATACAATGTATTACATTGTATACTTTAGTTAGACGAATGTGAGTGCAAACCTATTAAGGTTTCCAGGCACAATATTATGTTTAAATAAGTATCCCCTTTTATAGGTGAAGTAAATAAAATTTAAACAAAAATTTTATACTTTTACTGATATTCTACGGCGGATTCGGTCAAAAAATGTCTGATGAGATACCTAGGGACTTACAACAAACAAAGTGTCCTTTTATTCAAATTTTCAAAACAATCCCTTTCTTTAACGAAGCATTGTCCCTAATCCTTAGTTAAAGCGTATTTCTTGTATCCACAAAGCAACACAGTAATTAGGACCTCAGCAAACAAGCGCCTTGAGGTGAGCAGATAAGGCACGCTTAAGCCCTTTTAAACATGACACGAGTAAACTATACGCTCTCAACATTTACATGTGAATGTAATGAACACGAGCTCTTAGCGATTACGTGTGATTTAGTTTTATTAATTTGATTTAGTTTAATTACTGGGCTAAGTGGAAACTCTGGTTTGACGCAGACTCGAACACTATGTTCAAAAATATTAACTTAATTTCAATAAGTACTTTTTTGGTTTTATAAATTACCTCGGCGCACTTACCTGGACCAAATCGGTGACGTTTTGGAAAAGGGCTAGGTCAAGAGTATCCTAAACCGAAGAGCATTAGGAATGTAATGAGAGTGAATGAAGCGAAAGAAGTATGTCAGGATCGTGGTAAATAGCGATCCGTGATCTCTGCCTACCCTTATGGGAAACAGGCGTGATTTTATGTATAAATTACCTCTCTCATCATAAATGCTCGAATATTCATTCAATTTTGTGTTGCAACCACACCCTAACAACTGAATAGATTTGAATTAAACTTGAAATAGACATAGTGTTTGAACAGGAAATATCATAGGTATAGCTTCTTTATATCCTGGTATGAGAGTGAATTGTTACAAATAAGACTGATGTAACATTTGTTACAGCGCGTCCTTCAAAGCTCAGTTTGTTTTTAACACAAACACTTTTGCAAAGAGTGATCAAGAAGATACTGTCATATCAACAGGTGAATATTTCATACTAGAAACCCGCAGCTTCGCTCGCGTGGTACCCGGATAGAAAATAGCCTATATGTTAATCCAGTACATGCACTATGTATATTCCAAGTTTCATTCAAATCCGTTCAGCCGTTTAGGCTTGATTGAGGCACAAACATACAAACATTTAAACATCCAAACATCCTCACAAAATTTCACATTTATAATTATAAGTAAGACTATTATAAGTAGGTAGTGATTGTAACAAATACCTTGGATTATACAAATCCGGGCAATACCGGCGCTTTAAACGGAGGGTTAAACGACATAGTTTAAACAGTTAGCAGCTCATTAGTGCGATTGATTCCGATGGTTAATGGTTAGCCTTGGTTACATCATGGGCAATTTGTTCGCGAAACAAAAGAGGTTAGACCAATATTCAATTGTATTTCTCGAACTTGGATTTTAAGTAAAGACGAGAAGATATTCCTTTTGTTACATTTAAAGAGAATATGCAGAAATTGCTGCGCACATTAAATTATTTCACCAAACTG
This sequence comes from Scotopteryx bipunctaria, assembly GCA_949320045.1. NCBI lineage: Eukaryota > Metazoa > Arthropoda > Insecta > Lepidoptera > Geometridae > Scotopteryx > Scotopteryx bipunctaria. Next base: position 408,961 of record OX439459.1, on the reverse strand, counting down.
ATTCAGAATAATTGATTTGTCGTGTTGCATTTTTTATCTAAACTATAAAACTAATTTTGAAGAATCCACATTGAATTTATTTTATTGTGGTGAAAATTTTAAAATGTTTTTTCAGTGGCCATAGAAATTCACTGTAAATGTAAAAAAATTACAACTTAAAAATTTGAATTGAAAGTCCAAGTTTGCCGGAAAAGTTACATGATTCAGACTCTCACAAACCTGGTTTCATATTCGCTACATGCACACTTTTCAAGTTGAGTTCGCGACGGTACCGCTTCTTAACGAGCTTTTGTTGCGCACTGTACGTTTGACAGACAACGTGCGGATGTGCATTTTTAGTCCCCAAAACTGTGGTCGGGGATTCACAAATTGTTACAACGAACTTCTAAATTGCTATGACGGATTTTATTAGAGGATTTTATAAAGAACTTTTAAAGAGAAGAAGCGCTCGTGGTGTAGCTTGCTTAAACGTTCTTGACATAAGCACTATTGTTATGTTTTGATTTTCTAATATTTATTTATGTATAGGTACTGTAAGATAATTTTATTGTGTAGGTATAACGTTTAGATACGTCTGTCATGTTATATCTGTGGGTGTGCAATAAACTGATTAAATAAACCGATTGATTGATCATTGAAGTTAAGCAACGTTGTGCGCGGTCACAATTTGGATGGGTGACAGCAAGTGGCATTACGAGCAGAGCGCTTCGGTGCTTATAAGCGTTTAACTGTCGGTCCCAGCTCTTAAGTCGTTAAGACGCGATGGAGGCCACTACCTCATACGAACTTATTTACTTTATAAAAAAAATAATTATGGAACACACCTGTAAAGTTTCATATAGAAGAAAATGGCAAGTTTCAATTTATCTGTTATTTTGGTCATTTTTACTTTAATACAAAAATCTACATCTAATTCAAAATCTAGTAAAGTATACTTAGCTTATCGATCTGACAAAGGTGAGAAAGGTGAACTCATTCATTAACTGTGATAGTAAAATTTTCCAAATTTTCTTTAGAACTAGTTGATCCCACGCAGTGGCCTCTGTGTGTACCATTTGTACAACTTTTCAAACATGTTTTGACAAGTTGCAGAACTTACAACCTGCTTTTACAAATACTCACCTAAAAAGAAAGTGAAAGTAAAGTAAAAAATGGTTTATTGACACAATTAAGTTCACACAGAGTCATTTTGAATCCAACTCCTGAACTAGTATTTAACTGTGTTTCAGGAGGCAGTGGCTTCTATCCTTTTCCCAGTATAATGTTTTTAAATCTAACTAGGTATGTCTAGTCACAAAGAAAAAAAAAGTATTCAAAAGTAAGTAAGTTTCTATGAGCTAGTGGTCAACTCTTGTGACGGAGTTTTTAAGCCGCCTCAAGGCTTCCGTCATGGCTTAACGACTTAAAAGCCGGGACCGACAATGGCAATTTTCGTCTAGCTTCTGAAATACGAACTAACGCGATGATGAATTATGTAATATAGAGATGTTCCAATAATAATGTAGATACTTATTTATTTTAAACGGTTGGTTCAGTTATTATTTTAATTATGTATCCGGACAAATTTGACTTACAATACAAAGCACGAAGTTTGACGAGGCGCACAATATTTGTGGTACTTTTGTACTATGTATGTTTTTTTTTTTTAATTTTGAATAATAGGTTTAACACAAATTATCACTTTTCAGTGTTCAAATTCGCAAATTATCGCTTAACGGTACAGTCGACCACACAAATACAATCGTCGCCCGCATGACACCCCAATACAGAGTTTTATTCCAGCTATTTAAACAACGTTTCATACGGGCTTGTCTCTTTTTTATCGCGATTTAAATTTATTATTTTTTTGTCTTGATAGTACAAAATGCTACAAAATTAATTGTTATTTTTTGCCATTTAAAAAGGTATTACATTGGGTGTACTGCTTTTATACAGCGTCAAAAGATAACGGGCATTGTACCCTGATGAAGCAGACCACAGCAAAGATGACCAATAATTATGCAGAGTTGACTAAGCAGCGGATTTTCTTACATTGTTTTCCTTCGCCATTTTGAGTGTACATACATACTTTTTTAAATGCGACAAATCGATTGGTGCACAATCGGGATCTGAACCCACGAATTGAAAGTCGGGGTGCCGGCAATATTTCACTGGCTTATATTTTCAATAATAGCTAATATTAGCTTTATGGAATAATATCCGGGTTTCCCTCATTTAGATGAAAATAGAATGGAAATTAATAAGCTCTGCATAAAATGAGTTTACATCGTAAATACGGATCCAACAGGATATAAACAAACAGTAGGTAAAGTTAATTCAGAGCCTTGTAAACAGAACTGTTTACAGTTTGTAATGAATGAGGGTTTAGTTGGCTAAGGGTTAGGTCACAGTGACGTAGAGATATCGCTACAAACTGTCATTTTGTATCTCCTTACTCCGTTGTCAGGTGACCGTTTATATTGAACAAAACTTAGCAAATTTCATGACAAGATGGTTAACCATAAAATAAAGTTAGCAGTTACTTTCATCCCAAATTTTTTATAAGTTAAATTACCAACTTTTATAATTCGTACAGAGAAAATACCAATTCGTGAAGTAAAAAGATCAATATCAAGGATTGTAATCTGTTTTGTGAATTTCAACATAAAATAAGTCCAAAATTATATTCGATGGAGTGAGCGAAGCGAGCTAAACTCTTACGATTCATAGTGATATTTATGTTTGTGGAATGTTCCTACAAGGTGTTTGAGACATATTAGCTCGCTTTGCTCGCTCAATTACTAGGTATGGCTTTAACTGCTCTGCTCATGACCTTACCACACCGTCCCACAGTTCAGTAAACGGTAACCGTTTAATTAATTAAATTAAGCCAGTGAGTATACCTACTGCGTTATTTACTGTGGCACTTATCATGTTCAGTTACGACTCGTGCTATATTACTGTTTGTTCATTCATTTAGTATTTGAATTAGTAAGTGCCTGTTTTAAACTTTATAATGTATTTTATTTCTCACCCTATGGACCGATAACATTAAGGTCGGGTGGCCGGTGAATTCAGGTAGCACAAAATCTTTTGAAAAAAGTATAATAAAGAAGCCTTTGTCCAGCATACGATGATATTATTATTGAGGTATTTTAATTTTAGCATGAAACAATATCACAAAGGTTACCTTATAAGCCTCGAAGGTTTAATGATTGTGGGTCTTACCTGAAACACACAAAATGTATAAATTAGAATATGTATTTCTGTAATATAAATTGTAAATATATAAACGCATCAGTTGAGCAGTGATATACATTAGCTGGTACTGACGACTACGTAATGAAATATGTAACTAGTTGCGGCTTGCGGCTTCGCTCGCGTGGTAAAAAGAAGAAAAATAGCCTATTATATTAACCCAGCACCTGTACTATGTATCTTCAAAGTTTCATTCAAATCCGTTCAGCCGTTTAGGCGTGATTGAGGTACAAGCATACAAACTTCCTCACAAACTTTCACATTTATAATACAGTGGGATGTCATAATTAATTTCTATCAATCCATAAAAAAGTTAAAAAAACCGTCATTATTGTCACTGAGAAAAAAAAAATCTGACAAAGATTCATAGTCGCCAAATAGGTTGACGACCTCGTTGGCGTGGCGGGTGAATACTTGGCTGAGACGCAAGAGGCGTGGGTTCGGTTCCCGCTACGGGAGAAATGTTTGTATGTTCTGCAAATATTTCTTCCGGGTCTGAGTGTTGTAGTATTATGTATTATAAGTATGTATTTACAAATAAAAAAGTATATAAGTATTCTATCATCCATCTGGTTCCCATAGTATAAGCTTTGCTTAGATTGGGGTTGGGGTTAGATGGCGTTTTGTGAAATGTTCACAAATATTGATATTTATTTATATACTAGCTACCGCCCGCAGCTTCGCTCGCGTAGTATCCGGATAAAAAATAGCCTATATGTTAATCCAGTACATGTACTATGTATATTCCAAGTTTCATTCAAATCCGCTCAGTCGTTTAGGCGTGATTGTGGCACAAACATCCAAACATCCAAACTCACAAACTTTAGTAAGATTTATATAGGTTCTTCAAACGTTTTTCTTTGATAAAATAGATATACATATATCTAAGACAAGATATGTGTAGGTATATCCATCCAGGCATGCCGTCAGTCCCGCGTCGTATTACCCACAGAACAACGAAATGTTAGGATGTATTTAGGAGCAAAAATACGATCTAGGAGAGACACTGAAACATCTTAAAAAATCTCGTGTTTTCAACGTCATGTTTTTAAGTTTTACGGAAAAAGTAAAACGATTATAAAACTCTTATGGGAAATGATTAAAAATTATGAATCTACCAAAGGACTCATACACCAGCGAAAGAATCATCAAAATCTGTTGGCTATTGGTAGAAGTTATGACATAATATAGAAAAAATCTAAATTTATAAATATTAAACGAGCATTGTGGAAAGGCACTCTAAAAAGTTAAACTGGCTCTAAAAAGCCAAGTAAACATAATATTACTGATGTATGTATGTTCGTATGAGCTAGTGGCCAACTCTAGTGACGGAGTTTTTAGGCCGCCTAAAGGCCTCCGTCATGGCTTAACGACTTAAAAGCCGGGACCGACTGTTTAACATGCCAGTTCATAATGCCCCTTGCAGTCACCCATCCCAATTGTGACCACGCACATCGTTGCTTAACTTTAACGATCAAGAACGCCTAAGCAAGCTACACCACTATTAAATTACAGAAATAACGTATTTTCGTTATAAATATGGAAATTATATAACGATTTGTCTCATTTAGCAGTAACGCTCGACGTGTGTCGGTAAAAAGTTGCAATCGGTTTACAAAGTTTGCTGTTTTAATTAAATACGGAACAGATGCGGTTTTGTGTGCTTCTGATTTGGGATTCCGCTGCGGTAATGCCTTTATAGCTTATAGCTAGATTATCTCGGTCTGTGTATAAAATCCTAGTCATATTATAAATCCAAAAGTTTATGAGGATGAGAGGATATTTGTATGGAGGAAATATTTATGCCACAATCACAACATAACGACTGAACGGATTTAAAATAATATACATTATTATTACGCCCGTATCCCTAATGGGGTGGGCAGAGACATAAGAAAACTTCCAGCTACTTCTGTTAAAGTCTTAAGATGAATATGGTGAACTATGGTGACAGGTGATCAGCCCATCGCCCATATACATGGTCCATCATTTTGAAGAGGATCCTATCCCTTAGTCGACTTTTACGACATGCTCGGGGAGAGAAGCAGCTGGACGCATACTATGCTTTTTCTTTACTTCCAGTCCAGCAGGTAAATAAATCTGGAATATATCCATAGTTTGTATCAGATATAAAATAAAAGCTAATTTTTACACGAGAACAATTCGAGCAAAGCCGTGAGTGGAAACTACACTGATATTAAGTCAAGAATTAATAACTATTTTGTCTATAAACATTTGACCATAACTAATCTAAAAATATATGATTTGTGGGTTATGACTGCTATTATGTTAGTCCGCACTTTTAAAAATGCCTAAAAACAATGGCGATAAAAATAAAAATAGTAAGAAACGCAGAAGCGGGAAGTAACGCCCCAATTTGAAGGCAAGAGACAAAGTGTACGAGTAAATGTATTTATGAGGGTATCCACGAAATAGAGTAGTCCTGAGAACGTAAGTTTTGCGGTTTAGAACATTCATGAGATTCAAAATGCGTATGCGGGCGCGGATAGGCTTATATTTATTTTTATAAGACACACACAGACACCCATACAAATAGTATACAACTCTTGAACACGGTAACAATTAATTAATTAATTAATTGTCTGAAATCTCCCAGCACTCCAGGTTATTTTGTTGGTATCTATTTTGAAGCAGGATGCAGAACATTTTGCAAGGAATTTAAATAAATTTAAAATAACCAGGTATAATATCGAAGAATAATTCATTTGTTGAAAATGTATATTTTAAGCTTTAGAACCTCCGTGTACCATTTTACTAGAGGTTCAACCATTCAAAAACCTGTCAAAATCATCTGGCGATTCCGACCTTTGTCTCTTTTGCTTAAAGCCCAAATTCGCATGAACATTGTCCAGTTATAGGGGTCACCTATTGCTTAGAACTTAAGGTTGATATTGGCATTGAAATGTTTCGTTGAAGGATATCCTTACCCTATTTATCATCCTACGACACAGCTCATAGAAGTAACTAGGTCGTTTTTACCGTGTTTTGGTGTTGAAACTTTCAAAAAGATTATGTTTGGTCATGCCTTTTAACCTCACCGGACAAGTATTTACAGAACATGCAAATATTTCTCTTGCAGCGGGAATCGAACCCGTGCCTCTTGCGTCTCAGCCCACTCGCCCGCCACGCCACCGAGGTCACCGAGTAGCCGAGGATCCCTATTTTCAACCTACCTACATTAATATATCACGCACTTAATACGCAAAATGTAATAGAATACTTTCAAAGAATAAGACGGTCATTTTGCACGCAAAATGTGGACCTAAAAAAGCGGATAGATATTATGAAACGTTAAAATCCCATGCGTTTAAAATTCTCGTAATTATGATTACAGTCTGTTGCTGCTTGGGTACATGGAAAATTTAAATGAAAACATACATTTTATTTATTTATTTTTATTATTTATTATCAGCAAACACATTGAAACAATTTGGCATAGGCACAAGGTTTTATGTTACTGTGACTCAAATTAAATCTAATATGTGTTTCAGCGGTCTTCACACTAGGCAAGCCTGTATCGTGAAGGCCAAAAGTAAATGTAAAGTGAGTAAATGAAAGTAAAAAACCACATGTAAAGTGTAATAGCTGTTCAGCGGCGCTGTGACCCGTCTACGATGAATGATTAGTGCGACAGGCTCGCAAGGAATCCGCTTATGAATATAGTTAGTTTATTGGTAACTTGATTAATGGTCGGATCCCAGCCTTTCGCTGCGAAATGTACTGTGTTTATTTAGTGAGCTATTTCATGGGCTGAGGGGGTGAGGGGGAAGGGAGAGAGGGGAGTGTGACTCTGTCGTCTCACTGGTGGTTTTACCATCCGTCCATAATATCAAAAGAAGTAGCTATTGTAATGGTAAATTTTATTCAAAATTAAGTCAATATCAAATCAGCCGTTTCAGTGGGATGGCCAAGGTGTTCTCAGAGCTTATAGGGTTTTTGGCACACCCGATTTCGTAAGACTGTTACACGTTGAGACGAGGTTTTAGTTCCAAGTGCACGAAAGGAGCCTTTGAGGCGCACTTTAAATCCACCACACTAGTTCTAAAGAACTAGTGACACGAATAGATAGATAAATAACTCCATGTAACAAAAATGCAATAATAAATATCAAAATTTACTTTTGAAATAATGTTTTCACGCACCCGAAAAAAAGCAATTAAGCTAATAAAGAAACCATCTCCTCCTAATTTCTGTTCTGGGCTGGATCTCCCAAGGGTATACTGCAATGTATTAAGTGAGAGCAGTAATGGCCTAGTGGCTGGGATTCTGCTTTTCGATACATAGATCGAAGATTCGCACAGAAATAAATTGGCGCACGATGTCTTGTTTCTTCTTTTTCTATCTCTTCTTGTTTCCTCTTGTTGATTTGATTGATACAAGAAAAACATCGTCAGCAAACCGTCATGTAGAAAAATGATTGAAGACAATTTAAGCGCAGGAAAGAAGTTTCTTTCAAGCGTACTTGATAAGAGAGATTTTTTGGATTGATCTCAAATGACATCGTAAGCAAACCGACCTGCTCTTAGATTTTTTATTTAAGCAGTAAGATGGTATTTACTGTCGTAAAAGCCTGAAAAGAAGAATAGGAGGTTTTATGGTTTTTGTTAAAATTATGTTTTTTTTGCTACCATTATGGTTTTTTTTTTTGCCAGAACCTTACGTGGCAAAATGCCAAAATCAGCATTTTCTAGGCTATTTAATTATTTTAGTATGCCTTAGGCCCGGCGCTCACTATCGGCACATCATTCCAAGGTGTCTTTAGCCATGCTGAGGTGTCTTTAGGCATGCCCATGCCGTGCCGTGCCAATAGTGGGCGCCGGGCCTTAAGAGTCATTGACCTCTGGCGACAGATCAGTGACACGACAAACAGAGAACTATATAGTAATCTGTGTCAGGATATAAGGAATCATTTGCGAAATTGCAAAGGCGTTAATTTTTGTAATTGTCCCCAGGGACTCCCGTTTTGGTACGCGCTTAATGGAAGGTCGGGGGAAAACTTGGAGTTTTTCATCAAAGCAAATGAATCAGGCAAAACTTATGGTGAACTAAGGTATCTGGAGAACCAAGGGGATGTCTATTTATAACATGAAGGATAACATAAGCCAATGTTACACTAATATTCTTCCTATTTATATAGAAATGTGGGTCTTCTGGCAATGAAATGGGCAGACGAGACAGTCTCGATATAGTCAAGATTGTGGGCTGTAAATAGATTAGACTAGCACAGCACCATAACTTACTTCAAAAGTCTCCCTTATGGATTTCCAGACATCCCTTCTCCCACCACTCTTTCTCAAAGACATACCGATCACACTTAAAAAAACTCTCAAATCTGCAAAAACTGGTTTATTTTAGAACCTTTTACAGAATTCAGACACTGAACGCTAAACAAAATCTCATCCACAAACATTGTGCTGGAAAAACGCGAGTTTGAACTCTATTACAGGGGGATAAAGTCGGATTTTGCAAGTGACCTTTGTTATACAATGAAATTTTATGCAGATTTCATATTCAATCTCCGATAGCAGAATTTATTGAGCCCCAGGCACAGAATAAAAAATACTCACAAACAAAACTCTCACTTAGAGGCATTGTGTACCAAGTGCGAGCAGAATTCGCAAAAGAAGGGTTCCGTACAATCGTACATGTACAGTCAGGGAATTAAAAGGTTCGTCACCTTGAGGTCTGTTTTCACTTGCACTAGTGTAAGAATCAATTATTTTTAATTCAGTAAAACATACTATCCTGTATGACACGATAAATTGTCAAAAAAACTTTGATGCGCGTCAATTTGAACTTTGTTGTCGAGCAGTTAAACATAATTTTCTATGCAACAGTTTGTTCTGTGCCTTAGATTCAAAAGGTAACATGTGTCGCGACACGTCAAACGAATCAATTTGAAAGCTGACGAACCTTTTCATTCCGTGACTACAAAATATTTTTTATTTTTCTATTTTATAGCGGCAACAGAAATATACACTGTGAAAATCACAACTCTCTACCTAATACGGTTTATGGGATACAGCCCGCTGACAGACAGACAGACAGCGGAGGCACCCTTCGGGTACGGAACCCTAAAAACGAAAAACTAAAAGTCCTGTAAAAAGTAAGCCTGTCAAATTGCCTTGCTTTTTTGAGCTGGGATCTTATCGAAGGCTGGGATGATAAACGTCCAGTTGTGGGACAGAGTATTGAACAGGACAAAGACCCTCCCTACCCTCGTGTGATGGTATTTTCTCTTTACAGTGACATAGTTCATTATTAATTGCGACCCAATGAGAGCTGGTGATCTAGTGGCCACTTCCGATCCTAAGTTTGGGTTCAAATCCGGTGTGCACCAACGGTTCGCAAAATGTGCGCTATACTAGTTATATCCAAGGAAAACCTCGTGAGTAAACCGGCATGTCGTAAAACATAAAAAAAGTTCAAATATATGTAACAAGCAGCGTTTAAGACTCACTAAATCCTTTCATCACTATCATTAGGAATAAAATTACGTAAGTTCGTTTATGCTAGTGGCCAACTCTTGCGACGGAGTTTTTCAGACCGCCTTAAGGCCTCCGTCATGGCTTAACAACTCAAAAGCCGGGACCAACAATTTAACGTGCCCTCCGAAGCACGGAAGCGCTCAGCTCGTAATGCCACTTGCAGTGACCCATCCCAATTGTGACCGCGCACAACGTTGCTTAACTTCCGATCAAGAACGTCTAAGCAAGCTACGCCACGAGCGCTTCGGTATCATTGGGAATGACAGTGACAGAGCCACGACGTGATGGGCAGACATTTTTGATTTGTTATTATTTCGTCCCAAAAGCTAAATGACTTCGGGATTTTCTTTGCATTGGGACTTTAAAAAGCAATTTTCGCGGAATCCTTCCGTTGTTTTGTGCCTTTTTGCGACTTCTTTTATCTACTACTTTTTATCGTTCTGGATTACGTTTCGTTTAGCGTTTGATGGAACGAAATTCTTATCAGTTGAACGAATTTGGGTTTATTTAGAACTAACTTTTACTGGTACTAGTGGTACCCGGCTAAAATAGCCTATTGCTATCAGACCATGTACTGTATATGTCACCGTAAAAATGTAGGTATACACCGTTAGATTATAATCTCGCGAGATGGCAAACTGTCAAACATCTGCTTAGATCGAAATTAGTAGGTTAGTGAGGTTAGTTAATGAAAAACTACGCTTTAGGCAGTGCCGGTAGCGCCCGCCGAAGCGCCACTCATTTAGAGCAGTTAAATTGTAAAGATGTTACTATTCACAATCTTTCGACAGTTTACAATCTCGCGAGATACATTATAATCTAACGGTGTATACAATTTTACGGTGACATTATATATCCCAAGTTTTATCAAAATATCTTGAGCCACTAGAAGTAAGTACAACCATTTCTCACATCATCAAAAACTTTCGTAGGTTTAAACCTTTAACCTTAAACGCTCAATCCAAGTGTCTTACAAATGGTTAAGTAGCTAACTTAAAATTATCGCGAATTAAAACAAATTTTGAGATTATTAATTCACCTTGACATCATGACGCAAACTCTATACTTATCAAAAATAGGTACCTCCGACTTATGAACATGACCTCCCATGACCTTTGCCTATCACCTCATCGACGTTTCCTGCAACCGCTAAAAACTACAACCTTGCTGTTCATTCACAAGTGGCAAGGCAGTTACAAATGGTAGAGGTACTTACCTAGTTATGTGTCACGCAGCTATTTCGAAACATTCCGAGGTATGTATTTGCTTAGCAAAAATCGACATTGAAATAATGTAGATAAGGTTCAAATTAACTTAAACCCGAAACAAATTTTTGGGGTCTTGCTAGGTACTTGATCTCAGTAGGCACATTGACAAACTAATTTAAATCTTAAAGAGAGACGAATAAAGCTTGTAATGGTTGAATGTTTGAGTTTCAAGAAAATATTATGAATCATAGATTTTGATTAACTATTTTCCCAATATTTTACATTCTTAGAAATAAGATTATAATCGAATTAAATAGAACTTCAACGTTCATAGGCATACCTTTGTCTTTTCTAGGAAGATGAGCCATACAAATTTGTAACTAATTAATATTTTGTTTTAAACCGGAAACATCATACCTTTGTGTCATAGCTATAGCTTCTACTTATAGATCAAATTCAATAGTTACTACCTATTCTATTTATACCGAGTCACATCACTTTTTGTAACATCTTTACCTACTCTTTATTTAAACCAAAGTATATTATCAAAACATTGTCTATTGTTTATTCTGACAACCTCGGTGGCGTGGCGGACGAGTGTTAGGCTGAGACGCAAGAGGTGCGGTTTCGATTCCCGCTACGGGATAAATGTTTCTATGCTCTGCAAATATTTCTTCCGGGTCTGGGTGTTGTAATATCATAACTTTACAATAAATAGCATTTAAGTATTCTATCAGCCATCTGATGCCCATAGTACAAGCTTTGCTTAGCTTGGGGCTAGATGTCGCTGTATGAAATGTCCACAAATATTTATTTAATTAATTTATGTGAATCTAATTTGAACTATTTTAAGAGAATACACGATGTTGTTGACTCTAATAAATAAATAAAATAGAAAAATGTAGTTTACATAAATACATACATAATTATCACGCCCGTAACCCTAACGGGGTGGGCAGAGCCACAAGTAGTCATAACAAAACTTGCAGTCACTTCTGAATCATTGTAGTTTACAGTGAAAAATAGTCAAGTCAGAAAAAGCAAAGGCGCTTTTTGACTGTGTAATCCATCGTCTGTCTGTCACATTGGATGAGAAAGCAACGGCAGCTGCCCGGTAACGGTAGTTACGAGTAAGTTGGTGCGCTGGGGCCCAAAGTTTCAACGTAGCCATTAGCTTGGACCCCGCGTGCCCCCGGCCAGCGCTAATCGCGACCAGCTTGTGTTTTATAGCTCGGGTAATGCACGCTTTTTGAACTCTAGCTAAGCTATTCATTCCCAATTTGCTATTAGAAACCAATTTGCTATTGCTACTGATATTACACATGTCACTAGATCTAAATTTGTGTGGTGAAAGGGTTAAAGTGCTATGGTGCACTTGACACGGTCATACTTTTCTAACAGGATAGACATGGACGCAAAATCCAAAGTTTCACAATATCGCGATAGTGTAGACGCAAAGTTATAAATCGAGATAATACACAAAGAAACCACAAAAGAAGTTCAGTTCAGTAAAACATACAAATGCATTGACATTAAAAAGCAACTTTGCATTGTAAGTACATAACTCATGTGGTAACCAGAATTGGCTTCGATCGTCAAGTCCATCAAATGATTTTCAGAGCAAAATACTAATTTTAATAGGCGAAAACTGGTAAGTAGGTAAGTAGAAAGTGGGTTCTTACAAAAAGTTTTCAACACATTTTTATATTGATCAACGGCAAATACGACGTAAGCTAATGTACAAATAAAGATAGGTAGGTACGTAGTTTAAATTAAGCACAGTCAGAATGTTTGACGACCTCGGTGGCATGGCGGTGGCGGGCGAATGCTCAAAATATTATTTTGGCTACGAGCTCATGAGAACTTACCTATCATCATCATCATCTTCCTGCCCTCATCCCACTATGTGGGGTCGGCACAGCATGATCCTTGGATCTAAGAGTTTTGGCTAAGGTGTTTTATGACCGGCCGCCTGCCTGACGTCAACCCTCCTTGGGAATACTTGCTTATTGTATCTCATCATGCTGGAGGATACTATCCCTTAGTCGACTTTTACGACATGCTCGGGGAGAGAAGCAGCTGGGCGCTATAAAGAACTTACCTATGTACTTAGTATTTTGAAAAGCAAACTTGTATTATTAGTGTGAATGGTACCGTTGGAAGGGGAAGACCTCGGCACACGTACCTGGACCAAATCGGCAACGTTTTGGAAAAGGGCCAGGTCAAGAGTACCCTAAACCGACGAGCATGCATGAGGAATGTAATGAGAGTGGATGAAGCGAAAGAAGTATGTCAGGATCGTAGGAAATGGCGATCCGTGATCTCTGCCTACCCCTATGGGAAACAGGCGTGATTTTATGTATGTATGTACTTGTATTAAAATGTTTGTTTACAGAGCCTCTTGCAGTAGTTGATATGCGTACGCGCACTAAATGGGTCGCTTTTGTGTACAATGACGTCGTAAATAGCGGATAAGTGATAATGTCGTAGGAGATAAAGGAAATTGATGGTTTTGACGACCTCAGTGACATGGCGAGTGCTCGGTTGAGACTCGAGGAGCGGGTTCGATTCCCGCTGCTGGGTCTGGGTGTTGTGATATTAGCTTAGTTTAGGCTAGAGGTCCATAAAAAAAATGTTTATATTTATTTTTATTTAGTTGAAGACATCGGTGGCATGGTGGCCTACAGGTGGCCGTCTGAGAAGTGAGAGGTCCGGGTTCGATGAGGACAGACGAAATATTTACAAAACATGCAAACATTTATTCAGCAGCGGGAATCGAACCTCTTGCGTCTCTGCAGAGAAATCGCCCGCCACGCCACCGAGGCCGTCAAGTATCTATCTACAGTACGTAAGTAGGTACCTACTAGTACCTGTATCAGTTAGCTTCGCTCTCTTTATTAGCGTCACGGTGGAGTACACAACTTATGGGACTTTAACGGCCCTTTCAAATGTTTATTTATAGTCCTTTGTACGATTCTTTGAGACTGAAAGGTACAAACTGGTTTACTCGTTTCAACTCTTTTTATAGGTTCTGGTTTTTTAAGAAGCGGCAAACGCCATAGGGTTTGTAAATTGCTCCGTTCCAGAAACGGCACAAAAAAACAATGCATTCCTTTTACCGATCGATAATGTAGTAGATTGATTTAAAAAAGTCCCAACGAGTGACAGTGATGTAGTTTGAGACAACGGTCTAACTTTTGATGTTCCAACGTACCACTACTCTTAGTATAGCAATTTACAAATTTCAAAAGTCTACTTATCCTTAACAATTTATTTCGCGAATTCCCAGTGTGATCCCTCAGTTCAAACGCACATAAAAAATATTAGGAATAAATAAATAGCAATGGCGCCAAACGATCATAAAATATAAAACTATTTAGAAAGTAGCCGAAGAGCGGCCTGTATCAAATGAGAGCCATTTAGGGGCATCGGACAAAAGGGACCATATTTGGACCACACGTGCGTCCTAATTTTACCTTTGGTATTGTAAAGATTAGATTTACGAAATGTTGAAACATAAGTTGACTAGTCTCACAGTTCAGTGGAAGCTATGACTTCTGGTTGCAGGTTCTATTCCCACTAAGGACAAATTAAAATTTATATGCTGTCGTTCTTGTGGATAAGGCCAAGATGAAAAGGCTGACAAAGCTAATAAGATGGTAAGATGCTGGACGCCTACTTCATTTAAAATCGAGGGCACTAGGTAAACACAATTATTTACCTTCTGTCCTAATCATTACATAGCTATGTTAAAAAGCTATATTTAGGGTTCCGTACCCGAAGGGTGCCTACGAGATCCTATTACTAAGCTTCTGCTGTCCGTCCGTCCGTCCTTCCGGCTGTCAGCGGGAAAAGCTGAACCGTAAGAGTTAAAATTTTCACAGAGTGTGTATTTCTATTAGATAATAAAAATAAAACAAAATCATTTATGTACACATGGTTCCGCCCTTCGTTTGTGAGCTCGACTCACACTTGACCAATTTTTTTAAGTTGCCAATCACAAATAGAGTGACCATAAATTTACATTGCAACTCATGTCACTTTGTTCCTTCGATCTAGTGTGGTGAAAAGATTAAAGTGCGCCTAAAAGATGCTCTTTTCGCACAGTGACCTCAAGTGGGGGCATTAACAGAAGCTATTTCAGGCCAAAGTGTAGAGCCTACTAAATGGACACCAATGTCCAGCAAAATCAACCTTATGCGGTTGTAATAAGAGCGAAAAATGTTTCCCATGGTGGCAGTGCCACCATGGGACGATGGGAAAAATTGTCTTGAAATGACCCTTATTGTAGTTGTAATAAGGTTGAAGCAACAAGTAGGGCTTTTGTTGTAATTTTCGAGTTTGTGTGATTTTGTTACATCGAAAGTTATAGCACAGAATAAAGAACGAAAAGTTACTACGTAATAGGTGTTAGTGACATAGAATAAGAGTAATCTGCGTTGGAATTGAAGCTTTATCTCGAAGCGTTACGTTTCATTTTTATTTGGCTATAAAAGGTTATAAGTTTTCAACATTGTTCTTTGAAAGGTCCGTTCAATTTTGGACCGTATCCCGACGTGTTAAGGGTTATGTGTGGGGTGTATTATTTATTTATCGCGCTGCTAGATTGGATAGTTTTCGCGGCAGTAAAATTAGTTTTCATTGGCACTTTGTTACAGAAATACTTTTAGATGTTTGATTGGCGCTGGAAATGGTTAATTTATGGACTACGTATGTTTACTATTTAATTTAGCTGCTTTTTACTACCGTTTATTGAGAAAAGCTACCTACTGTAAATTCCATACTTACTAATATTATAAATGCGAAAGTTAACTCTGTCTGTTTGTTTACCTTTTCACGTCTAAACTGCTGATCAGATTTCGATGAAATTTGGCAAGGAGATTGCGTCCCTGGGAAGGCTACCTTATTTTGCAAAAATAATCCTGAAGGGGGTGAAATAAGGGATGAAATTTTTGTATGGGGAACCGATTACTACCGAGGTTAAGCAATGTTGTGCGAGGCCAAAAGTTGGATGGGTGGAGAATGCTGCGTGATGTTGACTTTTTGCACTCCCAGATAATAACATTCCAAAAATCTTCTAATACACAGAAATAACGTCGCGGGTTACAGCTAGTTAACAATAAATACAGCTTACCTCTAACTACTACTACGACTCGTGTCAATGGTTTGAGAACTAGTGTGATGAAAAGATTAAAGTGCACCGTTTCAATGTAACTTTATATTTAAAATAAAGTTGCTAGTAAGTAATGATAAAATAGCGCCATTTTCCGTTCCAATTAAAATAAAAGCGGAAACAAAAGTTATCATCATAAAATTATGGCGAATTCTGAAACACATTAACCTAACAAACAAAGAGGCAGTCCATATTAAACGGCTGGCACAAATAGGCAGTCCATTTCAAACGGCTAGCTCACTGTTACGACATAAATCTAATCGCAAGAACACTTTCATTTGCATATAATGCTTTCTTAATGGGTGCGCAGGCCTCGGAGAACAGCTAATTCAGTCAGCTTCTGAGGTTCTTTTAGCTGATAGAAATGGGAATTAGCTTGCTTAGACGTGCGCGGTCAGAATTTGGATCGGTGACCGCAAGTGGCATTACGAGTTGAACGCTTTCGTGCTTCGGAGGGCACGTTAAATTGTCGGTCCCGGCTTGTAAGTCGTTAAGCCATGACGGGGGCCTTTTAGGCGGCTTAAAAACTCCGTCAGAAGAGATGGCCACTAGCTCATACAAACTACACTTAATGGGAATTTTAAGACATACCATGCCTGTTTACCTTAGAGGTAGGCAGAGATCACGGATATACACTTACTACGGTCCAGTGAGAGCACTAGTGGTCTAGTGGTAGCAGCCTCGCCTTTCGATCCTAAGATCGTGGGTTCAAGTCCGGTCGTATACCAATGGATTTATCTGTTAGAATAAATTATGTGCGCTATACCAGATAAAAGATAAAAGAAAGAAAGACAAAGCTTTTATTCACACCACCACTACAAAGACTTACAAACTATAACAAAACACTATAATAATTACACTAAAGAAACAATAATATTTAAAAAGGTAAACGTGTGGTGGTGAAATGGCCTACAGCTCAGCATAATGCTATACAGCATGTTGCCATGCTGTAGCCGAGGCCAGTGATGACTTCACGCTGATGACTAAAAAACTGTAGATATAGAATTCATCAGTCTGTCTCCATCGAGCTATGACAGAGTATTCGACCGTTAAAATATTCTGTGGGCCTTATATTACATTTTCTATTGTCTTTGAATGCTTATCTAAAAAGACCAGTTTACAGTCGTATTTGAGAAGCTAGTTTAATTTATAAAAACAATCAAAATTTATAAAAACTTAGTCCTAACTCCACACGACCCTGTATCATGGGTATCAGAAACTACGAGTACCATGGTACCACAATACCTAGACCCGGAAAAAATATTTGCAAACATTTCCCCTGCAGTGGGAATCAAACTCGCGCCTCTTGCGTCTTAGCCGAGCACTCGCATGCCACGCCGCAATGATGTTCCAAGCTTGCCAAATTTCTTAATCATACGTCTAACGCCCGTATCCCTAATGGGGTGGGCAGAGTCACAAGCAATCGTAAGAAAACTTGCAGCCACTTCAGATTCAAACTCCCAAGATGGATATGGTGAACCACAAGACGGACAGTTGATCAGCCCATCACCCATAACGATCCATAATGTTGAAGAGGAAACTATCCCTTAGTCGACTTTTACTTCACGCTCTCGGAGAGAAGCAGCTGGACGCATTCTGCTTTTTTACTCCCAGCCCAGCAGAGAAAAAAGTTTACGGTTAGTAAAAATTTCAAATTTAGTATTCAACGCTATCTATGAGTCACTAGCGGAACTAATTGGTTTTATGGAATTTCATCATTGTTTCAAAAAGTGTGGAAATTCATTTAAATTAGATAGCCCGACTGTTTCTTTTGTATTTTGTAAATTATATTTGTATTCGTTAATAAAGACAACGTTTGTTAACTGCATAATAAAAAGTGTGGAAATTCTTTTTAATTTTTTAAGAAACCTTTGCCTAGGGGATTGTTTATCTACCCTCACATCACAAGAGACTTAGTCTATTTGACAAGGCACCCTACTCAGGGTTGTCACCTTACACAAACACTGTCCGCCTGATGCGAAGATAATGTACAACCTACTCATTTCCACAATCATTGAGAAGCTTGAGATGTGAGAGAAAGTTTAGTTTTCCACGTTTGGATTCAGTCGTGAGACATTTATTTACTTTGGTTGGTATCAGAATCGGAATACATTTTTGTATGTTTGCAGATGCCAGGACAGATGGATTTGCAGCGATCATTCGCAAGAGAATCGTTTCTTTAATGGGCAGAGTGAGGGCCAGTCTCAATAGCATCCTGAATATATTAATAATTATAATAAATTATTTATTTATAAAAATAAAGGCAAACACCTATTATAACCCTAATTCTGTTTCATTCCTGTTTTTATTTATTTTTGTAATTTTTGTTAATTTGTATGGATCTATGTTGTCCGAAATAAAGAATTTATTATTATTATTATTTGTTATAAGGTGGACCTAGAATACCGTATACTTTTTCTCCACGGACCCTGCAAGTAGAGCAACATCCGGAAACTAGTTGTGTACATAATTCAGTCCAGCCTAGCGCCGCTCGCCTCACTCCCGGAAGTGAGCGACTGCGGTGTGGGTTCGGTTCCCGCAATGGGATACCCCGGCTCGGGTTACGCTATTTATAGAAGGGTCTAATGCCTCTGCTCTAGAACTGACTAGTCTAGATTGTGATTTACGGTACCTCCATCCATACTAATATTATAAACGCGAAAGTAACTCTGCCTGTCTGTTACCTTTTCACACATAAAACTGCTGAACAGATTTTAATAAAATTTGGCAAGGAGATATATTCCATCCTGGGGAAGGAGATTGGCTACTTTTTATCGTGTACAACGATCCCAAAATGGAAAAAAGGAGAGATAATAAATAAATAATATTCGGAGTGAAGACAAATCTAACAAATCAAAAATCATGAAATCGGTCCAGCTGGGTCCACCTAATAATAAAAAGAGTTATAGTATAGTAGGTAGTAGGCATATAGTGTAGGTATAGGTTACCTTCCCATCATCTGCCAACCAACCCGATACAAGATTTGCGTCTTTTTCTTTTTTATAGTAAAACTAGGTGTTGCCCGCGACTTCGTACGCGTGTAGTACATTATTTTATTCTATAATCAATAGTTTTCTCAGCGCATGCCAAAAACTATTTTGGGATTTTCTTGGTTTACAATATTACAATTTTCTTACGGATCCCTAATTTTTTTGAAAATGTATTATAGCCTATACTGGACCCTGATAATGTAGCTTTCTATATATTAGTATAGACAAACTTAATAGACCGACCATGTCGTGATCTCGAGATCACCACTTTGTAGTCTTTATGCTAGTTTAATGATCCAGCTTCGTCTGTACTTTGTAGTGACCGCAAAGTGACCTAGTGGTCAGTAAGACTACAATGTTGTTAAGTGGTGTGATTCGCCAGAGATTAGGGGTTGCAAAGACGGATACCTAACTTTGAAGACTTAAATCCTTATATATCCTACTTATCCTACTATATTATAAATGTGAAAGTTTGTGAGTTTGGATGTTTGTGCCTCAATCATGCCTAAACGGCTGAACGGATTTGAATGAAACTTAGAATATACATAGTACGTGTGCTGGATTAACATATAGGCTATTTTCCATCCGGATACCACGCGAGCAAAGCCGCGGGCGGCAGCTAGTAATAAATAAATATTTGTGGACATTTCACACAGCGCCATCTAGCCCCAAACTAAGCAAAGCTTGTACTATGGGAGCCAGATGGCTGATACAATACTTTTACACTTTTTTTTATAAATACATATTTATAATACATAATATATGCAAAATATACAAACATTTCTCCCATGGCGGGAATCAAACTCGCGCCTCTTGCGTCTCAGCCGAGCACTCGCCCGCCACGCCACCGAGGTCGTCAAGAAAGTATTTAAAGTGCGCTTCAAAGGCTGCTTTTCCTCCATCGTTCGAGAGTTCTGGTATGGCGCAAATACATTTGTCCACTTAGGTCCACTAGACCACCAAGTCTCTCCATAGCTGGGTAATATCTGTCACCCTGACCCACTCGCACCTCTTGACCTAAATCCCATTGACACTTCAGTGACAGTACAATATCAATCAGCATACAGGATGCGTCGAGTGGCACCTACAGGATGTTGACGTTACGCTGACAGACGGATTACAGGTCATTATTATTATTGAACATTTGATTTATTGGTGTGGGATACTGAACTGTTAGGGTAGTCGTAAGTAGATATACAGCTAGTTTATTAGGTAATAATGGTTAATGTTCTACTTCCTTTTAATATCATAATCATCCTAATTTTTCTAGTCGTGTCACTAGTTCGAAACGCTCGTGGCGTAGCTTGCTTAAACGTTCTTGATTGACAATTGGGATCGGTGACCGCAAGTAGCATTACGAGCTGAGCGATTCCGTGCTTCAGACACGTTAAATTGTCGATCCCGGTTTTAAGTCGTTAAGCCATGACGGAGGCCTTTAGGCGGCCTAAAAACTCCGTCACAAGAGTTGGCCACTAGCTCATACGAACTTACTTACTAATTCTTTCGAACCAGTGTGGTGATATGAAGTGCGCTGCAAAGGCTCCTTCGTACACTTGACACAGTCATATTTTAGAACTTTTTTAAGTTCGACGATATGCCGGTTTTCCTTCACCGTTTTGGATGGCGGGAGCAGTGAGAGCTTTGGCCAGCAGTGGGCAATGATGATGAAATACTTCAAAGTAACACTAATATTCAGTAGTTAAGGTAGGTACCTATTTGCCTAATTATTTTAATATCTTAATGTAGGTACTAAGATTATGTAAAATATCCACTTTACATAAACCAATAATAATTTCAAAACATTATTTCTACAAAGCTTGCCAATTATAAACCAATTAATTTTCTATCTCGGCTTGTGTTATAGCTATCTTAAGTAAGCTAAATTGATAGAGATCAAATATTAATATTAACTTATTCGGATAACAGGCTAATAGCATGCTTTGGTTATCAGGACCTGGTAACTGCACCTGGTGTAATTATAATCAGCACACAAAATAATCTGGTACCAAAATACCGATATTCCGTAGAATCTAAAAAGATTGATGGCTTACAAGTGCACGAAATGAGCCTCTTTAAGTGCACTCTAAACTAGTTCGAAATAACCAGTAGTAGGTGTAATAAAAGGACTCATGAAAGCCCGAACTACGTTTGAGTAAAACGTCTGAATACATTTCATCCAAAACATGCTCATAAATAAATGCATTCGTGTGAATACGGAATAAAGGAACGAAATCCGGATATTCCGGACAAAACCGGTAAAACCGGTATAAACAGCCTCAAAGCGCCGAAAGGAACTAATGATCATGAGAGCCTTCAATCTATGACAGCTTTTGAAAATCGACGGCAAAAACGAAGCAATTTGAACCTTACGCCTATAGCAATACGGAACGGAAGGTTTGAAATAAAAATGCTGAATTCATATGCCATGTGCCTTTGACAGTTACTGTTCTATATCCGAAATTAACTGAGCAGTTTCATACGAAAGTCAGCTTTATGCTTTTACACTTAAAGTTGAATTTACAATGGAGGCTTTGATGCAATTGCCTCGTCCGAGATCGCACTGCGCAAATAAGATAATAGAATTTAGGAAATAAGTGTGGCAAAAGTCATGAATAACGTTTTATTTATGAAAGTTTTGAATTAATTTCAACTTAACTGCAGACCATTTAAAGTTATACAATACAAGCTTTGAATATAAGCCTTTTTGTAAAAAGTAGGTACCTAGTTATTCAACGAGTTAAGAAAACCTCTTTTTGTCATCTATTTTTGATAGAACTTAAAAAGAGCAACAGATCAAACGTTTGGAACATATTTTTGTAATTTCTCATAAATACAAATAAATATTTGTGGACATTTGACACAGCGCCATCTAGCCCCAAACTAAGCAAATCTTGTACTATGGGCGCCAGATGGCTGATAGAATACTTAAAACTTTTTTTTGTAAATACATTACAACTTATAATACCTACTCAGACCCGTAATAAATATTTGCAGAACATACAAACATTTCTCCCGTAGTGGGAATCGAACCAGCACTCGTCCTCTACGCCACCGAGGTCGTCAAATAGAAAAATATGTTTTATTGAATGCATCAAAATACAGTAGGAAATGTTTTCGAAACATAACTATAATCAAATCGTTCTAATTTCTAGATAATGCAATATTAAATACGCATTTTGCAACAATTTCATTGTAATTGGCATAACATTACAAAGTCAAATGAGTAGAATTAGCTGCCGGAACGTTTCGTATCCTTGCAATTTCATACAAACTCATCCTTCATTGCGGCACGACATCAAAAAAAAATTATTTAGCAGTAAGTAACTTAATATTAAACAGTATTAAATATGTGAAAGTGACTCTTTATGCCTGTTAGACCTCTTCACACTTAAACCGCTGAATATATTTCGATAAAACATCGCAAGAAGGTAGATTGCGTCCTAGGGAAGGACATAGGATGGGTATTTGCCTTAAAAGTACAATGCGGCCAAGGTCGCGGACAACAGCTAGTTTTTAATAAAATACATGAACTACAACATTGTTTTCATCGATAAGGAACTTACCTAAATATTTTTCCGAGCCTTATTTCAAAATCTATTCAGCGGTTTAAGTGTGAAGAGGTAACAGACTGACACAGTTACTTTCGCATTTATACATATTAAGTAGGGATGTTATGATGACTGATTTATTTATATAAGTCAGTGAAAAAAACGGCGACTTTATTTATGGTATGAAATAAACACAAACAAAAGTCTTAGAACTATCGCCTGCCCGAAAAAAGAAAACATGAAGTACAATTTTATTCATCTGTAGAATTATTTTCAGTTTTTTTTTTCTGGTTTTTACGAGTAGAATGACATAATTCGCAATTGTCCATTCAAGCTTGACATCGTCATGTCACCGGGTGTTTTTTTTTAAACTGAATAATTCTGAATGATTAAATTCGAATCTGTCGTCTGTCGGTAAGTCGGTCGCGGGTCGTTGACCCCAATTGTTAAGTTTTTGCCGCGAAACGAGACAAACCACCCGCGGGCCTAATAGGGTTGTCACAGATAATAAATACAAAAAAATGTGCCAAATTCAAGGTAAATTATGATCCATCTATCAATTCGTGTCACTAGTTCTTTCGAAGCCGTCGAAGGATTAAAAGTGCGCTTCAAAGTGCGCGCGCACTTGACACATATTTTTGAACTGTTTAGGTTCTACGACATGCCGGTTTCCTCATGACGTTTTCCTCCACCGTTTGAGATGATAACAATAATCATGACCCTTTTTAGACAATTCTATTTACTTAATTAGACAAGGGATTTTTAAATTTTCTCTGACAAATATGTTCACTTTCTCTTATGTCAATCCTCGCTGGACAAAAACCTATAATTTCAATAGCAGAAGTACGTTATTATTAGCAATTTAACTAGAGAATGTATCCATGTTTCCAAGAATTTTACAAAACACGTGTTTTGAAGATCAAATCTATATGTTTATGGCATCAGATGTGATAAATAAATATATTCTCACAGAGTTGTGTTACATGTAAATTTGCGATTCTACGTGACATACATTCATACAACTTCACCTCCAAGCACTGTTTATAAAACAAAACGCATATCTATAAGTTGTAACGTGCTTTACAAGAAAGGGGTGAAAATATTTGTTATAACCTTTTTTATGACAAAAACTTTTAGTTCTTTTTACCATCTATGGTAGATGATTTATACAGCGTTAGGAGGCAACTTTTACCTTCACAAACGGGACGCTGTAGTGCCCGGGACGAATTAAGAGTAGGCTTGCCCAGCACCTATTCCATCCTCTCAGCTTAGTCGGCCTTGTCCACAGGAAAGACATGGTCAATACGTGCAGAGCTAACTCAGGTTTCCTCACGATGTTTTCCTTCACCGTTTGAGAGTACTGGTATAACTAGCGCACATATTTTTTTTGTTGTACAACTTTTTATTTGGTTGTAAAACCTGTATACACTCACATAAAATAAAACAGATGTGTTTAGAAAATGCATTTTAAAAGCAATTAAAAGATTGTACAAATTGCCGTGGTAAGAAATGGAGTGTGTTTTGTAATAAATTACTATTTAAATAGCGCATGTCAACACGTCATAAAAAAAGTTTGACGCGCCACGCCCCCCAATTAAATACTTACCGACAAAAAACTAACGTAGATCTTTGATCGTGGGTAAAATATAACTTTAAAAAGTGTAAATGCCACTGTGAGACCTTTTTTATAACTTGAAAATTATTTTTATGGTTTCATTGTTGGGTAAACTTATGATACCTTACCTACTTAGTTTT
Source organism: Scotopteryx bipunctaria (assembly GCA_949320045.1). Taxonomy (NCBI): domain Eukaryota; kingdom Metazoa; phylum Arthropoda; class Insecta; order Lepidoptera; family Geometridae; genus Scotopteryx; species Scotopteryx bipunctaria. The sequence continues at coordinate 384,541 of OX439459.1, read as the reverse complement.
TTTAGTCACAATCTTATGTTCATACTGATGCCAGAAATGAATTTTCTTTACTTTGGGATGATATACTATTATTGAAAATACTTGAGAAGTAAGTAGCACAAATTATGACACAAAGAGAAGACCAGAGGAAGGCTTATGCCCAGCTGTGGGTAAAGTTGATGCCGATCACCACATAATAAATTCCTTTTTTATAAAAAAAAAACTTTTGAATAGGAAGACTTAATTATGTATTCATTACCGTTTGCAACGGCATTTAGATAGCCCGACTGTTTCTTTTGGATTTTGTAAATTATTATGTGTATTAGTTGTTGTTGTAAATTTCTTTCTTTATTGTTTTTGTTTTCTTTTATAAATATCAAAAGAAAAAAGGAAAGGAATGCGTGGAAGGAGAGAGAGAAGGCCCGGAAGTGGGACAGAATAGAGGCTAGAAAAAATGAAAACAAAAACGTGTTACAAAGCTTGCAGTGTAATTCCTATTGCAAGCCCTGTCCCACGAGCCCACGGACGGAATACCAGTGCTGGCTCGTTCTGCCCCTTTCATCGGACACTTGAACTTGAGAATTTTAATCACGAACACGACGACAGCCTCAGATTGGAAATGTTTTAATGAGAAGGCATTTCATAACCACTATGAAGATTATGTGAGGCTTGTAAAAATGTTGTTGAAAGTGTGGAAACAGTAAAATGTTGGCTTAAATTAAAAAAAAATTGAAAAAACAAAAAAAAACTTTTCTCAAGCTAAACCTTCTTGTTCCAAAAGCGAATCTTTCTTGTTTTAGAATCTAATTCTTCATGTTTAAAAATGTTGAGTTCTGGTTTCAAACTTTAAAACGTTATTTGAGCCATTAATGCACGACCGGATCTGAACCAACGACCGGATCGGGAGGAGGGGTCATTACCACTAGACCAACAGTGCTCTACACCAAGTACGAATTATACATATACATACAGGTACCAAATATATAGGTAATCGTCACACTGCGATTGAGCTACAATGATCCAAACTTCCTCACTAACTTTCGTATTTATATCGGCACAATAAAAACATAGATAAACAAACATCACAGAGATGACATAATAGCTAGGTAAGTACGTGATAAGATCACGCAGCCTTGCCTAGAGGCCTACATACCGCACAGTGGGCTAAGTCCGTGTGCACAAGATATTATCTTTGGCGTATAAGGTTAGGATCATGTCCGCATGCCAGGGCCAACTTGGAAAAGAGCTGAAAAGGACAGGTTTCTTGCCTTTTTAGCACACTTATGAATATTAGCTAAAGGAAACAATAAAATTAGGATGATAAAAAAAAATATGAAATGTCGATCGTGAGTAGTGAATAGATTAGGCTAGGACTGTTGGACGACACAGGGAGGCCAATGCCCAGTAGTGGGCAAAAACAGGCTGTGGATGATGATGACAAAAATAATATCATAAATAGGTATCATAATAGTTAACAGATATTTCAGGAGATAAAATAAAGGAGTAAAAACCTACAATATTCATCATTTCACTGCCCTCTTTCCAGTTTATGTGGGGTCGGCACATGTATTTTTCTTCCATTTTCCTCAAGTTTTTCAATACGACTCTTTCCTTTTTTAACTTTCTTAAAAAACAATGTTAAGATTTTAATTCGCAAAAATGATGTGTCAGTGTCAACCCTAAAATGCGCACGGTGACATTAGTTCCGTGACGTGGAAAATGCAAATTCCTTTCAACGTCAGTTCGATGTTTTATTAATGCCAAATTACAATAATTCTGACAACCTTGAACCGCCGAATTTAATCTTAAAATAAAATTGAATTTGTATCTATTATTGTATACCGTATTATAGTGATTTATAACTTTATTATGCGTGTTTAATTACTTATTCTAATTATTGCGGATTAAACGGATCAAGGTGTTGTTATATAATTTGCAATAATAACTAATCAATTACAGCCAATTTTACGACTTATAAAGCTCCAAATTTTGTACTATTATAAATCATAACTTCCGTAAAGTAAGGCCTCCGCCATGGATTAACGACTTAAAAGCCGGGACCAACAATTAACGGTGTTCGCCGAAGCACTGAAGCGCTCAGCTCAGCTGCCACTTGCGGTCACCCATCCCAATTTTTTACCACGCACAACGTTGCTTAACTTCAACGATCAGTCAAGAACGTCTAAGCAAGCTACGCCACGAGCGTGGTTTCAAATTGATTCATTGATTTCTGTCTTCATGTCTTGTCAAAAATGGCGAATTATAATTGATATATGTTTTTCCTTGTGTCGCCCAAGTTTATACGTTAATGGCCTCTCTGTAAAACAAAAGCCTGAATTAGTGAAGAGTAATTACATCATAGATAGTGAAGTTAAAACGAGTTCTATTGTTCACAAGTTCTGGTTCGAAGTACCGTTACGCAATACAAATAAAAATAATGGCAGCAAACATCATTATAGTGTTTTCAACAAATGAGGCATAATTTTATCATAATAATGATCAGAATGTCTATCTTTATTTATAACTTAAGTACCCATATTACTACTACGGGTCGTGTCGATGGGAACTTTTTTAACGGGTGGTCCGATTTGCACGTTTGGTTTGGTTTCTTTAAATAAAAAATAATAACGAATATAGAGTTTTAAGACAACAAATAAATTAAACGGGGTGTCAGGTGCAGTCAAAAGTATCAACTCTACGCGAGTGAAACCGCAGGCGTCTGCTAGTACCGATATAAAATAAATTTGAAAAATCTAAATTTCGCGATGTCACGCTCAACACCTTTTTTAATCAAAACAAAATAGGGTTAATTCTAAACTCAATTAATTATGAACAATAAACGAAAAGCCAATAAAGAACACAACTAATTAACTTGCCCACATGTGACCATAATAACCGTATAATGGCGTATGATCATTTAGACCCTGCGTGTGTGGATGCAATTGACCCACCAGGCAGAGGGTTAACTTTTCGGGTTGCTCTGTTTTTTGGATTAAGGATAGTTGAGTGGAAAAGTGTTTTGTACAAAAAAACCTACTAAAAAGTACCAGACATTAATAAATGATTTCGCGCTTTTATTTCTTTCGTCATATTATAATTTATCATCATAGTTAATTCTTAGGTGCAATTGAGAAAAATTAAAACTGACGTGTGGTACCAATGTTTGATGTATTGACTAATTTCTGGCAATCTGTTGCCTATGTTATTCAAATATGCAGAAAATACAGTGAAAATATAAAGTTTTTTGTATGAACATTATGCATTATCTACTAGAGGAGCGCCCCGTAACTTTGTTCGCGCTGTTTTGTCATATAAATTTCATCTTCCCGTTGCGTCCTTTAGGAGATGAGTTTCGAGAATTCCTTTATTATGGCACCCTAAACTATAAGAGGAATCTACCTTCCAACTTCCATGTTTCTATTCTAGGACAGTCAGTCAGTCACGAAAGCATAATATATCAGTCTGCGCTTTTGTTAAAGATCGTTTAAAAAACAATTATTTTAACCGCAGGAAACATTATTTTCCCTGGGAAAACGTAGTGACACATTGCTTGACAGTTCAGACTTATCCGTCACCGGAACGTCATCCATCACTTTATGACAGCTGCATTAAAAAATGCTGGTACAATCGATGTTTATCACAAGATTATTTCGATGTCGAACGTAATGATAAAATAATGTTAATGAGATATTACAATCTCTCGGAAACGTAATTTTAATTGTCTCAACATTAGGCCATTTTGCATAAAATATGACAAACGCTTGTGCTATTCCCGCTTAGAATTTATGCCATTTTGAATTAATGTGATTATGATTTCAACTTTTTTATTTCCTAATAGATCTAGTTATGACATTAGGCATTGAAAATAAACAAGTTTTTGCCGTACGTAGGCATTTCGACCAATCCTTCTTGATCAGATCTTATATGTATAAAAACTAAAACTATGACCTCCATCGCGTCATGGTTTCCAAACAAGGACTCGGGCCACTCACGTGAAACGTTCTATAAACAGCAATCGATTGAAAAAACTGAACAAGTAAGCATGATCGAGTCGTACACCATGACATACCTATTTACACCAATAAAAAAGTATATTCGGCATCCTTATAAGGGGATATCCAATCAGCTGATTCGCCTCGCCGGCGACTTACCTAACAAAACGCACGGATGAATGAAGCACATACTATGCGCTTACGCCGAACGTAGTAAATCCATTGACATTTTTATGAATGACGCTTTTTGTGCACAAAACTATTCACTTCACTGCACTCCACAATGCGGCTGTCAAAGTCAATAGACGCGGGAAATTGGTTTTGACAGATTTACACTCGCGCACACAGGTGTTATTCTTTTTTCTTTTTTTGTGTTTGAGGCACACGGTGTTCGCTCATGCGGCCACATTTACTGACTAACGGCATGGCGGTCCGGCCGCCTGCCTTGCGTAATGTTAACGGGGCATAGAGTAAGTGATTGTGTACAGAACGGTTGTCATTCGATGAATAGAAGGCAAATAGATTTGTTTGTACGGCGTATGAGAGTGTGTGATTTTGTTGTGCAAATGTGAAATGTAAATAGAAATGTTTTCTTACTGCTTAAAGGTATATTAAGCACTTCTTGGGTTTTTAACTTAAGGTGTAGGTGGGTGTGTACTTACCCATACCTACCCTTTTTAAATAGTATACCTAAGTAGGTTTTTATAATAACAAACCTAGGTTCGTTATTTCTTTAATCACTCTACTTAATATTATGAATCTGAAAGGTTGTTTGGTTCTCATCATGCTTCTGTCCCCGAGCATGTCGTAAAAGTCGACTAAGGGATAGTATCCTTTCCAAAATGATGGACCACCTATATGGGCGATGGGCTGATCACCTGTCACCATGGTTCACCATTTCCATCGTAGGATTTTAAATCAGAAGTGGCTGCAAGTTTTTCATGTTTACTTGTGGCTCTGCCTACCCCATTAGAGATATGGGCGTGATAATATGTATCTATGTCAATCACGCAATAAAGGCCGAAACTAGGACAATACAGCAGCTGTATACATACCGCTTTATTTAAGTATACTTGTACCTAGTTAGTATTATCGATTGTTATAAGCAATAATTTCCAAACTTTGCAAACAATACTCAATTTACTCAATAAGGTTTTACTTAAGTGTATTTCTAAGTGATCTCTGACTAAGCGAAGTACTACAAAGAGAACCCAGACACAAGGCACCCACTCTTTCGCATTCGACATGTCAAATTCGTCACAATGGTATTCTAAATCACTTAGTACACTGACTAAGAACGATGTTGCTCACGGGAAAACGCTACTAAAGTTATACTTCCTACTGACGACCTCGATGGCGTGGCAGACGAGTCCTCGGCTGAGACGCAAGAGACGCGGGTTCGTTTCCGGGAGAAATGTTTGTATGTTATGAATATTTCTTCCGGGTCTGGGTGTTGTAGTATTATGTATTGTAAGTATGTATTTAAACAAAAGTAATATAAGTATTCTATCAGCCATCTGGTGCCCATAGTACAAGCTTTGCTTAGTTTGGGGCTAGATGGCGCTGTGTGAAATGTCCACAAATATTTATTATTATTATTTACTAATATTATAAATGCGAAAGTTTGTGAGGATGTAAGGATAAGGATGTGTGGATGTGACGATGTATGTTTGTGCCTCAATCACGTCGTAACGACTGAACGGATTTGAATGAAACTTGGAATAGGTACACATAGTATGTGTGCTAGAATAACATATAGGCTACCTTTTGTTTGGATACAACGCGAGCGAAGCCGCGGGTGAAAGCTAGTATGAATAATAAAAATACAACCAGAATCATGATAATCAAACATAACTTTCTATTTTACATTTTAGCTGTGAAGTCAAAAACACTGCCTTCCATTGATCATTATACAGCGTCCTGACTTATGATACCTTCTTAAAAAGTAGCATTAATGTATTTGTTTAGTTTTTTTTTCAAAATAAATTGTGTCGACCCCCACTTAAAGTGGGAAAAGGGCAGATGATGATTTTTTTTAGAAATGTTACAATAATATGTGATTAAAAAAGTATCAATGTACTTATTAGTGATGGATCGGGCCAGGCTGTCTTACAATTAAAAAAACTTGTTTGAAATCCAACGACGTGCCTCATACGATCCTAACAAGAACCCAAGATGAGCATTTATAAGTGAATAATCACTCGAACTGCCATTTCATTAAAGATTTTCAAAGTTAATGGTTCCTTTGAAGACGGGTTCTGTTTTAAATGAATGGTTCTGTGGCTGAATATGAATCCTGTTATGGTCGAATTTTTTAATAATTTTAAACTGCATTTTGATTCAAAAGTAATTGCAGCAAATTACCGTGAGAATTCTTGAGAGGTCCCTAAGGATGGATGCCAAAATTGAAGTAATTCTTTGACAGGACTTTGCATAGCTTATGTAACGTGGTAGTGGTTGGAGATTCTTGCAACCAAGCACGGAGTATCCTTGTCGTCTAAAACTCATTGAAAATGTAGGGGCTAGTCAGGGGTATGTCTCAATATTACATTTGACATACAAAATATTGGGCATATCAAAAGAACATGATAAAGAAAAAAATCACCATCATCATTAGCCTCCACAGCCAGACATTGCCCACTACTGGGTATGGGCCTCCCTTGGTTTATGCCAGATTTGTCCACTGACCACAGTTATAGACCGTAATTTAACTTATTTGGAAATAAAACGACACATTGTACTCGTACAAATTAACCTATCTATTATTGACATTACTTGGTAGTCGTGTCACTAGTTCTTTCGTGTGGTGAAAGGATTTTAAAGTGCGCCACAAAGGCTCCTTCGGTGACTTGACATATGTTTTCGAAATTTTTTAGGTTCTACGCCATGCCGATTTCCTCACGATGATTTCGTTCGCCGTTTGAGAGTACTGGCATAATGTACATATTTTTATCAAACAGAAGAAACCATTGGTGCACGACCGGATTTGAAACTACGACCTTAGGATTGGAAGGCGCGGCCGCTACCACTAGACCACCAGTGCTCTCATTATTGACATTATTAAACCAGTACCCAGTGACATTCCAGTTTGTAGCCAATTTGAGGATCGTAACGAATTTATGCCGTTATAAAAGTAATCTACTCATAATATTGCAAACCTACTTTTTATAGAGGTCACCCCAAATGTTATGAAAACTAAAATATTACGAATAAAAAATATTTGAAAAATGAGGGTAGATGAAAAAATCTCGCAATAGCCCGTACTTTTTAGAAAATGGAAGGTGTAATACGAAATCATCATCATCAGCCCGACTTTACCCAGTGCTGGGCTTAGGTCACCCATCATCACGGTCTTACGCTTGTAATGATTATATGTGATGAAAGGAGTGAGTGAGAGGTCGCAAATGGTCAGTGGATGCTGGAGACAGACATTTTGGAAGTACATTGGGGAGAGCCTATGTACAGCAGTGGATTTCTATAGGTTAATAATGATGATGATAAATATAAATATTTTACGAAAACATTAGCAACAACATTTTCAAGTTATCATACTAATATTATACAGAGGAAAAGATTTTTTGTTTGTTTGTAACGAATAGGCTCCGAAACTACTGGACCGATTTCAAAAATTCTTTTACCAATAGGAAGCTACATTATCAGGGTCTAGTAAAGGTTATAACATATTTTCAAAAAAATTAGGGATCTGTAAGAAAATTTCAATATGGTAACCCAAGGTAGAAAACCCAAAATAGTTTTTGGCGTGCGCTGCGAAAACACACGCGTACGAAGTCGAGGGCAACAGCTAGTAAAACAATAAAAAGGAAGCTTATTAGAATTAACATAACCAGGTTTGTTTTACTAGTTATAATGTATCTTTGTCTATAACGAAGGTCTATGACCTCTAGGAAAGGTCACGAGTTTCGCTAACGAAGGTTAGATTGATGTGATGTGACCTCTGTAGGCCTTATCATAGTAAAAAGCGTGTGAAAACAAGTACATATTATCTACTATTTATAAATTTATTTAGATTTATTTATTTATCTACTTATTTTAGATGCAAAAGTTTGTGAGGATGTGACGATGTTTGTGACTCAATCACGTTTAAACGGCTATACGGATTTAGATGAAATTTAGAGGTAGATTATACCCTAGAATAACATATAGTACATAATACAACATTATGTTCGAATATGAGTTCATCTATGTAACTTCGTCATATTCGAATGGAAGTTGGAACTAATGGGCGATTGCTGGTACCCAAATAAATAAAGTTAGTAGGTAAGTACATCTAAAAAAATACCTAAAAGTAGCTATAAAAAATTACAACGGTTGGGAAATGTGTAACCTTTTTTTAGGGGTCACTGACCTAAACTAAAAACTATCTAACAAAAATAGTAACCATTTCTAAAAGCCTTGTTTAAAGTTTGAATTCCAGACGTGGAGCTGTTATTTTAAGTTCGTCTGTAACGTCTATCATGTTTCAACTTTCATGTTTTCAATGAAAACGCTCATCATTTGATGTTTTCACTCACCACATGTAACGGCTGCTTTAACATACCTGCAATAAAAAAAAACTTTTTAAATTTATAGAACGAAATAAAATTTTAATATAATTTTTTTTTACTTAGCCTATACTGTCCCACTGCTGAGCAAAGGCCTCCCTTGAATGCTTATAAATCATATTCATAGAGCTAAATAAAGAATATAGATAATAAATATTTGTGGATATTTCACACAGGGCCATCAAACCCCAAACTAACAAAGTTTGTATTATGGGAACCAGATAGCTGATAATCTGTAAATACATACTTGTAATACATACTATTACAACACAGAAATATTCACATACAAACATTTCTACCGTAGCGAGAAAAGAACCAGCGCTTCTTGCGTCGCAGTCGTGCACTCGCCCGCCGCGCCACCGAGGTCGTCAAAGAATAACGTAAATAAATGTTTTTTATCAGAAAATAGCTAAATATAGTAAAGTTATTATGCTTTTAATAACATTAAAAAATAGTTGTTTGAGCAAAGAATAATCTAATCCTTTTTATCACTCGTGTTTCAGCTTAAATTTCTTAGTATATTATAATCATCATCATCATCTCATCATCATCTTCCTGCCCTTATCCCACTCTATGTGGGGTCGGCACAGCATGCTCCTTGGATCATGCTGTAAGAGTTTTGGCTAAGGTGTTTTATGACCGGCCGCCTGCCTGACGTCAACCCTCCTTGGGAATACTTGCTTACTGTATCTCATCATGTTGGAGAGGATACTATCCCTTAGTCGACTTTTACGACATGCTCGGAGAGAGAAGCAGGTGGACGCATTCTATGTTTTTTCTATACTCCCAGTCCAGCAGAGAAGTTTAGCTTAGGATATTAAAATAATTAACAAAATAACTTTAAAAAAAAATTAATAAAAAACTTTAAACCCGAATTTATGAAAGCTTTATATTCACCCAAAGTTTAATGAATTAGGTTTAATTTGGGACCCCACGAACGTAAGTTTTCCCTTGCCCCACTATAAACTGTGATGTTTATTATCACCGACGCACGGAGGAAGAAATAGCACAACAGTCGCCGATCGATCCCCCTTGACACTATTGCTGAAAGCATCGAGGGGCCGCAGAGTACGCAATAGCCTAAAGGCAGCTCGTCTACCAAAGCATAGCGCACCTATACAAATGCACTTAATATACAGAGAGCTTAATATAATATTTAAAAAAGTATAAAACACTTTGTTATGCGCGTCTGTTTGTTTGCGCTTTTAGTTCTATTAAATACGCAATAGATTTTGATATGTAAGATTTTCATAAAAAAATATATGTATGTGCGTTACACGCATATTTTCTGACACTTTATTTACATACCACGCGATAACCTCGGTGTCGTAGCGGGTGAGGGAAATGTCTGTATGTTCTGTTGCAATCGGTATGTACCAATTCTTCAAACGGTGAAGGAAAACATCGTGAGAAAACTGACCCTAAAAGTTCGAAAACAAAGTCAAGTGTATGTGAGTCTTCGAGGCGCAATTCAAATCCTTTTACCACACTGGCACCGTCACGGGCTCGTTTAATTTACTTCTATTCCATCCATGCCCGCTCCACTGTAGTGGACAGGTTGCCTAAGGACACAGTACAAACAGCAGCTACTACCCGGGCAGGCTCTACCCAGGTAGCGATGCTTCGGATACCTTGTGGTTTACGGATAAAGATGTTAGTATTTTCGTAAATAAGCTCGCTTTGGATGCACTAACTTTAAAAGAGAATAGTTTTAATGAACGCTACATACCTTGGTATACCAATCGACGAAGTAATATAAACCTCGATACGCAAGAGGCGCGGGTTCGATTTCCGCTACGGGAGAAATGTTTGTATGTTCTACAAATATTTCTTCCGGATCTGGGTAGGTCTGGGTATTATTTATGCATGTATTTATAAAAAAAAGTATATAAGTATTCTACCATCTGGTGCCTATAGTAGCTTTGCTGAGTTTGGGGCTAGATGGCGCTGTGTGAAATGTCCACAAATATTTATTATTATTTTATTTATTTATACCATATTTGGCAAGAGCGAAAAGAGGGCCACAAGTGATCAGAATAGATGATGATGATGATGTACATTACAAACACAAATGCCTCATGTATTCGACTAAGTAGAAAGTACTTAAATATATTGTACTTAACTAAATGAATGTCTAATAATATAATCCGTTGCGAGAAACAAAAATGACCCTTTTTGTGTTAATTACTCGAACTGGTGGAACAAGTTGTAAGCAAACAAAAATAAACGCGTGATTTTAAAAACAAATAATATTTTCATAACAGGGTTTTAATCATAAAGCCATTTTTATTTTTCCATCGAAAATTCGTGTGAAAACATTCTAAATAAAACAAACACCCTTTAACTGGAAAAAGCTCGTGTTCTGGCATTAAACAAAAACATCCGGTAGAAATTCCTATACTTACATTATCTATATCTATCTATACCCTATCTATGTATTGATTGATAGCTACTTTTGGAGCCGATTGTACCGCAAATGACAGCTTGAGAAAGTCCCACTTCTGTTTTTTGTTTTTTCTCACCTACTTTAGACAAAGTAGATTGTATTAACACAAAAATATACTATTTTTCTATAACGAAATTTCTTATCGAACAAGTTTTAAACTTAATTATAAAAAGACATGCAATAGTCAGATTTCACACTAATAATAAGGCTTTTTACCATATAGTAGATGTTACCGTTTGAAAGTACTGGTACATGACTGGATTTGAACCAACCATCTTAGGATCGGAAGGCGGGGTCACTCCCAACTAATCCACCAGTGCTCAGTAATAAAAAAAACGAGTATGATATTTGCCGAAGATGAAATGTCTTCTTTCGTCTCGCGGCAAAAAATCCTCCATGTGGGAATAAAATTCGCACATCTCGCGATCCAGCCGGACACTAACCCACTACGCCATCGAGTTCGTCAATAGGTCTATCTATCTAGTCATGTCGGTAGCTCTTTAGAACCAGTGTAGTAGAAGGATTTAAAGTGCGCCTCAAAGACGATTTTGCTTCACCGTTTGAGAGCACATAGAAAAATCCTTGGTTGTAGGATCGGATTTGAACCCCGGAAGGTGGGGCCGCTGCCACTAGGCCGCCAGTGCTCTCGTTAATAGGTAAGTTAGGTACACCCAGCGGCATGCACATTAGGTAGTACCTACTTGATTGAGGTAACTGATTTATAGCCTTTCTTCTAACCGTTATTGCAACAAAATGAGCCCATAAATCACGCGCTGACCGCGACAAAGGCACCGAGGGAAAGTGTGGCCAATCACCTTTCACGGAACAAAAGTTTCAACATCATCATCCAGACTCCACCACAGCTGATGGACCAAGAACACAGCCCTCATAATGTTCCTTCCACTAGAACATCTGTCAGGGGCGTAGAAACCTAAGCAACATACCCCCGAATACTCAAACGCATCTCAAAGATAAGCACGTCTCAAATGACGATGTTTTGTCAGATTTTCATCGGAAACTGTCAAAAAACCGTGAGTTGAGACGTGCTCAAGTCTGAGTCGCGTTTGAGTATTCGGGGGTTACTTTTACATACAGAGGATTCGTAAACTGACGAATTCACGGAGATCCCTTAAGAGATCGAGCGGGGATCCTAGTGAACGAACGTGAAATCAGCTTGTTTAACGAATCGACGTCATGGGATAGCGTCATAGAGGGAATAATTCGTCTAAACACGATAGTACGCTATACCGGTACTCTCAAACGGTGAAAGAAAACATCATGAGAAAACCGGCATGTTGTAGAACCTAAAGTTTGAAAATATGTTTCAAGTGCACGAAAGGAGCCTTTGAGGGGCACTTTAAATCCTTTCACCACACTGGTTCGAAAAAGCTCGCGTCACGACTAGATAATAGATCACACCGTTTGAAAATCGATGCTCGACCGCATTCCGGAAATCCGCTGGTGTCGTGGGCAGCCATTGAGCAAGTGTTAACGGTGAGGGTCCGCCCACGGAGACCATGGGCCTTACACCACAACCTGCTCCATACACCCTCATCTTCATTCAAAATTAGACCCTATCACCAGGACATATGATACCTATTTCAAATCATTCTAAACCTGTCCTAAAACCATCTTCAAACCTTTGTATTGGAATTGGAACCATATTACTTTGTGATAAAGGTTGTTTGGATTTGATTATCAATGTCGATGTAAATTGAACCTTATTCCCTTGTGATAAGGTTTGTTATTTGTGATGTAAGGTGTGAATGTTTTTAAAGGTAAGAAGAAGACAATTATTGTCGAGTCAATGATATTTTAACATACGCCTTAGTAGAATTTTTGACACGTTTTTTGGTGGTATTTTGAACATGAATGTATTGTATTTCCTATCGTTATGGTAATAAGCAAGAATCTACTAGTTATTAATGATGACCTATGTGGCGTGGCGGACGAGTGCTCGGCGGAGACGCAAGGGTTCGATTCCCGCTTACGTGCGGCTCAGCAATTTTTGTCTAGCCTCTGAAATACGAACTAACGCGATAATGATTATGTAATTTAAGTACAATAATTATTTTTAAAGGGTTGGTTCAGTTATTATTTTAGTTGCAAACCCCCGAATACTCAAACGCATCTTAGAGTTGAGCACGTCTCAAGTGACGAGTGTTTGACAGATTTTCATCAAAAACTGTCAAAAACCGTGACTTGAGACATGCTCAACTCTGAATCGCGTTTGAGTATTCGGGGGAAATTCGCACAAATTCGGTTTTCATAAACACGAAGTTTGGCGAGGCGCACAATATTTGTTGTACAACTACTGCACTTTAGTAAGTAGCAAGTCTTCGGATTTCCGTATTAGGAAGCTATAGAAAGTATTTCAAATTTACGAAAAACTAGGCCAAGGGCTTTCCAAAGCCCACGTCAAAACCAAAAAGGTCATTAAGTTTCGATTTCCAAAACCACTTAAGATATTTAATTTGACGGTTGTATTGGCACCCACGTGCTCGACGATTTATGAATGAAAATATTGTACCACTACTTTTTACTTCACTACTTAGCTAATAGATACTTACTTAAAACAAACTAAAGTTGAAGTAATTTCTTTGAAAAATTAATTAAAAAATAATTCTAAATAAAACTGTGTCTTCTGGAGATTCTGGAGAGTAGGTACTCTATCATTTTTCTTCGAGTTTTGTAAACATTCGATTTGTATCTCGACGAGTCGAGTTCAAGCGAGTGGCAGCGCGTGTTTTCTTATCAAAATATTGGTCATCCACACGTTGGATTAGCATATTGAATGCGGTGTGGGTGTAAATAGTTTTGTTGCATTACTTGTGGTAATTGGACGATACATCAGTGAGGTACTCACAGGTACAGTCCGCCCCAAACATCTAGAAGAATCAGAAAAAATATTAGAAACTTGCAAAATTTCCAATTTCAAAGTATATCTATTGCTAGAACTAAATGTATTTAAGATATTGGATAACATTAATGCTTACATTTGTTTTAATCGTTTTAATGTACTCTGGGCATGCAATTGATTAATTATGTCAAAATGAAATTAAATGGAATACAGATTCAACGAATAATAAAAAAAAACACTACAATTAAAAGATAGAAGATTTTTTTCCGTTCTTATTAATACTACTCGTGTCACTGGTCCTTTTAAACCAGTGTGATGAAGTAGGTCTCAAAGACGTCTTTATATTTTAAGTTTCCGATGATAGAATGCTTTTCTTCGCCGTTTGGGAATAGGTATGAAGATTGGGCTAACTTGACACTACCTTCCAATCACTAATGTCATTTTATTGCTTCTCATTGTTCATTGCGAACATTAACTTTACTGTCCCTAAAATGCTATCATAAATTATAACAGAAATCTATATTTTGCCATAAAAACTGTTGCATCACACAGTGAAGCCCTGGCGTCGTTTTATTAGGAGGATGCGGCCCGTATACTGGAGAGCTCTTCAATGGAGCCCCGGCCTCGCAGCGACCATGATGCAAAATACACACGGGATATTTGGATAATATCAATACTGCCAACATTTTTAATAAAGGTGACCGAGACAGCTTTGGCTCTAGTGAGTTTTTTTCAAACTAACCCCAGAATACACAAACGCGACTCAGAGTTGAGCACGTCTCAACTCACGGTTGTCTGACAGTTTCTGATGAAAATATGTCAAAAAATCGTCATTTGAGACGGGCTCAAATTTGAGATGCGTTTGAGTATTCGGGGGTGTTGGTAGCGGTCTACTTACCTACACAACTTATTTCCAGTTTCAAAACAACGATGGCGAATGTAATTTTAAAGTTCGTACAGAGACAAAGGAGCGGGGTGTGGGAACAGTATTGACCAATTAGCGAGCACTATCACTATATTGTTAATTCTAGTTGTTTAATTTGTAAGATGTGCAATAAAGTGATTTTCATTCATTCATTCATTCATTATCACGTCATTCTGGCGGGTCCTGATTGGTTCTTTATGACGCAATCACAGGATCTCCCTCAGAACAATATGTATTTATTGTTCTGAGGGATCTCCAATACTAAGACAGCGACTGTAGCCTAAATTATATAAAACTTATATTGACTAACTAACAATCAACGCACAGCCTAAACTGTATAATATACGAACGGGAGGTGACCCAGACAACTATTTGCTCTAAGAGTTTACTCAGAATGCATTAAAAAATACACGTAAAAACATGTTTATTTCTAATTTAAAATAAGTAAAAGCTAACCTCAAAGCTTACCTGTGCAAGGATACAGTTTTAAAGCTTACAAAAAGGTCCATATTACAAATGTACTGTACATATTTTATATACATTTTGATTTATGTATTCTCATTACCAAAGCTAGTTCTCCGTCCCAATATATCTCACTACGATCCAAAATCATGGCGAGCGCACGGTAACCTCATGCCACCATTATGTGGGAGATTCGACACTTGAGGTATCGACTAGTTCCGTACCCCGGTTTCACACGCCTTTTGTGCACTCCGTCATGTCGTGAGAACATTATTTACGAGACAAATTGCCGTCTTTCTATGGAATTCAAAGAATACTAGGTGAATATAAATAACACGCTATTTTCGTACTTACTACGAACGTGGGTCCAGTTGACAACTAAGAGTCTCCGCCCACTATCCTGTCCTATAACGAGAAATGCACCGTTCTAAAGAAAAAAATGAATTATAAACAGATCTTTCCTTTTTTCTGTTACACTAATATTTTTTAAGTTAATGGTGGGTCCATATTTATGGATCCAGATGACGTACAGATAGATAGGTATAAACATAATACTCTGATTGGCTTCAAGCCTGAAACAGAACAGTTATCATGCAAATGTAAGCTACACAACTGGCATCTTCTCGGTAGACTTACCCCCTATAAGGGTACTCCTATAGGTACCCCTACTAAGGGGTATCTCTCACGCACGGCTGGGCCCTCATGGGGTAATCAGAGATTACTTCGTCTGAGCACAGTAGACAATAGGACAATAGTGTATTTATCTAGCTTTAGCTCAAAGCGTGCTAAGCTAGTTTTCCAATGTAGATTTACGAGGAATGGGTATTTAAGATGTTTTCATTTGAAGATGTCTAAAAGGGGTAGTCAGAGACACGTAATCATTCAACATCATTTTCCTGCCCCTATGTCATTCAATATGGGGTCAGCACAGCATGTTCTCTTATTCCACTCCCCTCTATCAGCTGTCAACTAATTAATTAAGACACGTAATTACGTGCCTTAATTAATAGGAAAAATCCTGTCTACTAATTTCATTCGGGTCAAGTCAATTAGTCCCTGTACCTAACAGGGTAAATATTAGAATGGTCCCAAAGAGGTACTATTCTATTCTTCATTAAAGTCAGTTTTTAGTTAGCTGATTGCTTGAAACTTGGTTTGGATGCTGTAAATGCAAAATAAATGGACACATGTTTCAAGATTTTTCAAAACAACCCTTAAAAAGGGGTGAAGTGGGATGTCAAAAATTGTTGGGAACTTTTAAATGGGGGGTGCAAATGGCTTAAAACTGTTTGGGTAGGGTTGTTTTCGTCTGTTGGTTACAACGCCATTACACGCGTCTATCGTACCTCGATGTTTTATTGATATTATCCCTTAACTTAAACTTAAAAATACATAACATATTAAACTTTATTTATTTAATTATAACATATTATGTATATATCTATGTAATTTATTGTATATATACCTTTCTATGTAGTAAATAGCACCCTATATCATTATTCCAATACAAGTCATAAACTATGAATATTTTAAGTTTATAATGATAAGAGTTACTATCTACAGCAGTTATGTTCGATGCTGCGTTATCGAAGGATCCCAGCATTTTATTCACAAACACTTCACTTTTCCCCATAAAATAGGTGTGTTCTCAATACCCATTGAATAACCATACAACAGATACGATATCTGACGAGCTGTCGGAACACAAACACCGTTTTCTCGGCCAACGGCTTTTGTTTGGGGAAATAATATTTTTTCCCCCAAAGCTATTATTTGCGGGGGTCGGTCACCTTTTCAAACGGGGAGATAAAAGTGGAACTTTTCGAAAACATTTTCAATGACTCCAAATAGGGAGGAAAAATGTAGAAATAACAAGTAATATTTGGCCATAATTTATCAATCACGGGGTTTTCGTAGAATTAATCCTACTAATATTATAAATGCGAAAGTTTGTGAGGATGTGTGGATGTGGTGATGTATGTTTGTGCCTCAATTACATCGTAACGGCAGAACGGATTTTAATTAAACTTGGAATAGACATAGAATGTGCTGGAATAACATATAGGCTACTTTTTGTCCAGATATCACGCGAGCGAAGCCGCGGGCGAAAGCTAGTAAAATAGTTTTATTCTTTTGTACCCGTTTAGAAGAAAAAGGGTAATAATAATAAGTAATAACAAGTCGTATAATAACTTAAGTTAAGATTGAATCATTTAAGAGGCTAACCCCCGAATACTCAAACTCAGAGTTGATAACGTCTCAACTCACGGTTTTTTGACAATTTCTGATAAAAATCTGTCAAAAAAAAATCATCATTTGAGACGTGCTCAACTTTAATATGCGATTGAGTATTCGGGGGTATGCCGAGCAACGAATAGGGTTCTTCCCACAATCCCATTTCTTAACCCGACTTTCACCGTTCTGGCACAAGAAAGAGAAGCAATGGTCAAAAGTCCGTCAAAACACGCCACGGTCCTATTACGGTCCGGTTACGAGGTAATGGGCGTAGACCTTTACTATCTTCCAGTAGTTCAGTGCACTTACAAAAACCTCTGGGCTCTTTTGTAATGCGAACTAAGGAAACTATTAATTGCTAGCTGTTAAATAAACCAGTGATTTCGTAACTATTGCTGGGGAGTTCGCCAAGTTTTAATAAGAAGTTAGGGTTGCCATTTCGGGAAAATATAAAAAAAAAAACTTTTAAAGTCAATTGTTCTTCCTGATTATTTTCTACTGATATAATATTAAGTAACCGGCGGGCGGTACGCTATGTATGTTATCGCGTCCATATCCCTAATGGGGTTGGTAAAGCTACAAGTAATCATAACAAAACTTGCCATTCCTGATTCAAAGTTCCAAGATGGATATGGTGAACCATGGTGACAGGTGATCAGCCCATCGCCCACATAGATCATGGTTCATCATGTTAGAGAGGATACAAGAAGCAGCTGGACGTATTCTGTTTTTTATTTAGTTCCAGTCTAGCAGAGAAGTTAAATTCAGCCTGGTAAGCGGCAACCCTAGCTGGTTCCTGGGTCGGGGGGTTTCCTGCATCCTTCCTGAGATATTTCAGCGCATCGGTTTCCGTTGTTGCTGTTTGCCACTTTCTGGTGGCTTTTAATTTCTGACCTTTCTTTGAGAGCGAGACTACTAAACTGAGTTCGAGCCGGATCCGATTACTAAACCGAGTTCGAAGGTTATCAAAGTTTAAGAAAAATTTATAGTCGTAGGTATGTCCCAGACTATTATTATAACGTTAGCGACAGAAGAAAAAATATGTATGAAATCTTACCTACGGACTTTGTAGGAAATTGTGGGTGATACGTTCAAATTTTTTGCGAGTACTCTCAAACGGTGGAAAACATCGCCAAGAAGGCATATCATGGTAACCTAAAAATTTCTAAAACATCCATTCACCACACTGGTTCGAGGGAACTAGTGACGCGACTGGAAATTGTTGTAGCGTAAACTCGCGGTAGAGCAACCGAACTACCTATATCTCCCTAAACAGTAGATACTCTTGAAACGTGCAGCATCTGGCGCGAGGCAGGTGTCGTCGGCAACTTCTCAACTCGGAAATTCGCATTTCAAGCGAGCAGAGGGTATTTTGATTATCTCACGTTTGTATTCGGTGAAATTATCTTAGAACTAGCTGTGCTCCGCGGTTTCACCCGCGTTTTTCTCGTTTCCGTGGAAATGCCGAGATAAAATATTGCCTATATTATAGCCTCCCTCAATAAATGGCCCATAACTCATTATTAGGTACCAACTCTTAACATCTTACACACGTGATAACTTTTAAACGAAATATCCGATTGAGATGAAACAAAAAGTATTTTACTTCTACATAAATACTCTTGATAACATAATGCTTAATTTCGATAAAGATTAATATTACGATACATATTTAACGTAGTTTTTTTTCTTCAGACGATTTAATAATTATTTTGAACACAAAATCGGTTATTGTGATTAAACCATGATAGCTAGATATATGTTCTCGCGGACTTTTTTGTAGGTCTTAATGGGATCTACAAACCCGTAGTACATCATTTTGTTCTATTGTCAAAAGTTTTTGCAGCGCACGCAAAAATAGGTTTTCTATTTTACACCTTGTGTTACAAAATAGCAATTTTATTACGGATCCCTAATTTTGAAAAAAATAAAACATAGCCTATAGCCTTCCTCGATAAATGGACTACCCAACACTGAAATAATCATTCAAATCGGACCAGTAGTTCCAGAGATTAGCGCGTTCAAACAAACAAACAAACAAACAAACAAACAAACAAACAAACTCTGCAGCTTTATAATATTAGTATAGATGAGAGCACTGGTGGTCTTCAAAGTCAAAGTCAAAAATAGTTTATTCCATAAAATCACGAGGATCACTTGGACACGTTTTAAATCTACGTTGCATTTAAACCTGTTCGTCGTTTCGGTTTAATGGTAGCACCTCCGCCTTCTATTGCGAGTTCAAACCCGGTCGTGCACCAATGCACTTTTCAGTTCGAAAAATGTAATATCAGTATTCTCAAACGGCGAAGGGAAACATCGTGAGGAGTCAGCTCCGCACGTCTTTCCTGTGGACAAGGCCGACTAAGCTGAGAGGATGGTATAGGTGCTGGACAAGCCTTCTCCATCTAAATTCTACTACAGCGTCTCAATAGTGTGGGCAAAAGTTGCCTCCTGACGCAATATGAATGATCTAGTATAAGGTAAAAGGCCATAGTCTTATCTTAGAATGAACTTTCAGAGATTCAGACTTTGTTCATTTACCGTTCTATAGCATATCATTTCTCGATTGTTGGGACAAGTGCTAAATCGGTACTATGCATTTTGTGGTAAATTGTAACTTGCATTCGAAAACTTAGATATTAGAAGTGGCTGCAAGTTTTATGATTACTTGTGGTTCTGTCCACCCCATGAGGGATACAGATAATATGAGGTATGTTTGTAGTTTGGGCGAGTAGTTTCGCGGATTATTATAAGCTCCCTCTCAAGCCTCGGCTGTTTGTTGTTACAATATTAAATAACACTAACACCGCACTATGATTCCCTGTGTCGTAGGTATCAGACACTACAAGTACCACAGTATCCCACAGAAATACTTACAGAACATGCAAACATTACACCCACAGCGAAATCTGCACCTCTCGACTGAGGCACTACGCCATCGAAGCGCTCGTGGCGTAGCTTGCTTAGGCGTTCTTGATTGATCGTTAAAGTTAAGCAACGATATGCGCGGTTACAAATTGGGATGGGTGACCACAAGTGGCATTACGAGCTGAGCGCTTCCATGCTTCGGAGGGCACGTTAAACAGTCGGTCCCGGCTTTTAAGTCGTTAAGCCATGACGGAGGCCTTTAGGCGGCCTAAAAATCCGTCACTAGAGTTGGCCACTAGCTCATACGAACATACATACTACGCCATCGAGGTCATTAAAGCTCAAAACAAAAGTGATCCGAGTCAAATAAAATGTGATTCCCAAAGCGATTCCTTTGCGAGTTATCTGAATGCGAACAAAGATGGTCCCTCATTTACTCACCTTAAAAACATCTTTTCAACTTCAATCAATGGATGGACAATCAGGGGGGGGGGGGGAGGAGGATACCCTCGTTAGGGCAGCATGGGGCAGCATCTTGCCAGCGTCACTGGTGTAAGACTGTTGTTGTAAATTGAGCTCTGTTGCTGTGACTTTGGGTGCAATGCTGCTTGTCGCTACTGTTTGTCGCTACGATTTGGTAACAGCTGGGTGTTCCGTATAAATAATGTACTCTGTGGCTGTGAGTTTGTCCGTTAGTAGAGGATAGAGGGAGTATAGACCTCGTTAGAATAGTTACATGGTCACATTGGTTAATAAACATACCTAGGTTAATTATACTGATTACGTATGTAATATTTATATATCTATCAAAATATCTTGTGAATCAATTTCTTTTATGTATTTTTAATTAATTTTATTCTTGTATCCGCCTAATTGACTGTGGTTTGCGCCTATAATTTTACTGAGGTGGTACTTCATTTTAATTTAATTTTGTCATGTTGCATGTAATGGTGGTTGTTGGTGCAACTAAATAAATAAAAACAAATAAATATTTGGATGTTTGTATGTTTGTAGCTCAATCTGAATTATATACCTATTTTTAGAATGAACACACTCCTTTTCGACAGCTTGTCTTATTTTAATTCGCCTTAATTTTTGTATAACGTTTGTAGAAGAGGCACTCATATTTTTTGCTCTAGTCGCTAGCATGCCTGGTATACCTACCCATGGTAAAGCCATTGAAAGGATTCAGTGAAGCTCCATGTGATAGTAACTATGATTTATCAGGCAGAGGGTTCATCTCGATCCTATTAATTCGAAGGATCCGGATGGACCCACGGAGTTTTAAATGAAGGTCTAATGTGATGTAGGACTTTGCTGCTCGTTTACGAATGTTTATTTGAAACGTTTAGGGAAATAGGGAAAAATAACCTTCAAAAAGTCTTCGGGCACTAACGTAATATAACGTAACTTACGTTGTATTGGCGTAAATTTAAGATGTTTCGAGTTATCGTTTATAAATTCTACTGAATGAACTGATTCTCATCATTCTATCGCGTCCCGAAATCCATGACCTTTGCCCAGTAGTGGGATGAAATAGGTTAAATAAATAAAAAAATCAGCGCCCCGGAAAATGATAAAAAACAAACTTTTGAATGAACGGTAGCTTGAGACCTTTTTAGGAATTCATGGTTGTATCTTAGTTACAATTGAGTCAAAATATGAATGGTTTGTTATACAGATAGGCAATATTCCTTGCATCATTTTCCTTCACAATTTGATCACATGTTTTGAGTACCTACATAACTTTGTTTACAGCCAAAATCCAAAAATTGAACCCGAACGAGTTCAGGATCGAAAGTCGGAGTACGTTCCACTAGGCCAACATGACTACCGCTAGAAATGAGGACGCAATATTACGGCCAAAGTATTCTCTAGTCACCCTTATTCAAAGTTGAATCAAATCCTATAAGATACAGCCACTTACCTGATTGGTTAGTGATAGATAGACTAGCAAGTCGTCCCGTATTTGGTTATTTATCGTCTCTAACTGGTTCCGTATATTTTATTGTGGTTTTTTCCGGTTTGGAGTTCATTGTTTAGGTTATTTTTATTGGAAGTTTGTTCGTAAGCGGGAATGGGGGATTGCTTTATAGATAACATTGTGTTTGCTTGCTTGTCTTGCGCGCGCGTTCCCGCCGATCAATCAAGATAATTTACCACATTTCAAAACCGGTTTTAAAAGTGTTTTGGCAATAATTTGTATAGTAGGTCCTCAGGTTTAATAAAAATTGGGGCTAGATGACGCTGTGATGTGTGAAAGGTCCATAATAATTCATTTATTTCAAGCCATAGGGACTTATTATAACACTTAGTAGGTCAATTTATTTATATAGTTTAACACACAGATTCAAAATAATTTAAAGAAAAAAAATGGCCTTGTCTATCTTGTATAAATATTTGTCTGATCCTTGTTCAAAAATATTTTCAACAAGTTTCATAAAAAGTTGTAGAAAAAAAAATAGTCTAGGTTACGGTTTATATTCAAGCCGATCATCTCAGCTATAAAATTACTCATAAGTTCTATTTATTAAAGAACTGGCGATACGAACGCCTGTAGCTTTAATCCGAGCAAGCTGATCTGTGACTAATTTTATACATCAGATTATCTTCGTTAGACTAATATTTTCTTTCTTAGAAATACAAATAACATGTACGGGGGACAATATTGTTATTATTTAATTAAAATTTAATACGTGTGTTCCAAATTTCATCAAATTTCATGATTGAGGCACAAAATAAAAAATATTCTGTCATTTTCGGTTTTTTAAGTTGGTAAGGACATCATCATTTTCCCGCCCTTACCCACTAGGTGGGGTCGGCATTTGGTAAAGACATCTAGCCTTCAAGTACCGACGTGCTATTTGAGTTACATAAGTACCGACGTGAGGTCTGACAGTCCACCCTAGCTTAATATTAAATATGACAGTGATTTTCATGCATATCTCCATAAATTTTGTTCCTGCGAGATGTCTATACATCTTTTGTTTATTAAATTAAATCAAATTATAAATGTTTAAACATTTATTATTAATTATGAGCATAACAATCACAGACGAAAGATTTTTCATTAAAAAATATAGCGTTTTACTTGAATTACATAAATTATTATTAAACTCAGGATAACTTTTACAAAATATTGTTTTTCTTATAGATAAAAACCGTTTTAAACAATAGTAATCACAAAAACAGGCTTTAACAGCCGTTATCAACAAAATCACAAGCCATCTAAATAGGTATCTAAGGCAGTTACATACAGCCTTTGCAAACAGGCTTACTGCATTGAAGGCACCCATGTTTCGTACAAGTGTCACATTTGTATGCGGATTCTGTGTTATGATCACTGTCCACTACACTGAAATTTGGGTTATTAACCTCAGAATCGGATTCACAGCTCTCTTCTAACCATCTCGCCACAATTTCTTCGTGCTGGCTATTATGGGGTCGTATTGAGTATTGTCTTGTGATAGGACCACTATCATTATCATTTGGCCTTGCCCGTTTTGTGCCTGAAGACCCTGGTTGTTTTGTTTAGACTGTAAATAATTGATAAAACAAATATAAAATGAAAAATAGGAGAATCAAAAAAAGTTACGTAAGTACCGACGAGTGGTCTCACAGTCCACTCGCGATCTTATAAAAGCCATAACTTACCGATAACGCGCGTGCTAACACTGCCACTCTCCATGAATGCTTCCGGGCGACTGCTGGAGGGGTAGATAGAAGCACGGGGTAATACAACTACGCTAAACTAGGTAACTCGGAATCGCGAACGGTCAAAGTGTCTGTCAGACCACACGTCGGTACTTAAAGGTTAATTCATTAATCAAAGTTATTTCAAAAGTAATACCTAAGCTTACTGCCCACTACGCAGAAGCCATGGCTTCACACACCAACAGCAATAGTTACACAACCCCGGCCTGTCTCGTGCACTGCGGGGCACTACTGTCGCACGCAGCCCTGTTCATATTTATTTTTATAGGTAGGGTAGCGTGACGTCACGTCAGGGGTGATGCTGATGTGGTGAAATGGAGGCTGTGAAGGGGTTCCGAGATTGCATAAGATAATAAGGTTTTTTAATATAAGGTAGAGGTATTTGAAGTTTTGTTAGGATATTTTGAAACAGAGACTAAAATAAGTATGACACAGCGCCATCTAGCCCTAAATTAAGCAAAACTTGCATCATGGAATAGCTATGGAAGAAGGTTTTAAAAAATATAGAATCTATGTTCATAACAAACAATGTCCTGGGTGTGAATAAAACCCACCTTTACCAAAATCACCATAAAATAGATTAGTTCTCGATAATATTTCCATTTTGAAATCACACAGCAATATCTCCCCATTTCTATCGATAATACGAAGCGCAAAAATTCGTTTTGACATCTGTCAATAACAAAAGCGCGCCAAACGGCAGCCATCTTGAATTGGTTTTAATCAATCACTTCCAAAATGGCGATTCGTTCAGAAGTGGATAAAATGTGGATTATTTTCGATTTTAACAGCACTGCTGGTTTAATGGGCTGCCAACGTGCGTGCTTATGATTGATGACAGTAATTTACACACTTATGAAACTGATGCTGGCTTAACGATATTGATGTTTCATGTATGGGTTGGAAATTCATAAATACTTCCAAATACAAAATGTTTCCAGACATGATGGAGACGCAAACAAGAGAAATGCCCACTCAAGTAGTAGTTTGTTTACAGGGTGGATTATGTAGCCCACAGGCTACGTGTACTTAGCTTCGCTTCCAACAACAAGTAACAAAAATATAGATATTATTTTTAAACCCCACGAGGATAAAATAATAGAAAAATGAAACTAACATAATGCAAAAAACTGTATCAAAATCGGTTCTGTAGTTATTGAGTTTCCAAGGTGCAAAAAACTATGCTAGCCACTGCAGCGCCCCCTGGTGAGCTATGGCTGTAAAACATACCTAATAACCTTCCCTGAAATGACATCAATAAAATGCAAAAAAACGCATCGAAATCGGTTCGGTAATTTTTGAGGAAAATGGTAGCAGACAAACACACTACTAAATAAACATACAACCAAGGCCAAACGCATACCTTCTCCGTTCCTTAGTGGGTAAAAATGGAGGCGGTTCCTCATTGCGGGCCACGTCCACGCTATGCACGGATGCGTTGAATGTGACAACGGAACGGACGTGGGCGTGGGTCATTCTGTACACGAAATACTACGCAACACCTATTACTAGGTACCAGTCGTGTCACTAGTTCTTTCAAACCAGTGTGGTGAAAGGGTTTAAAGAGCCGCTTAAAAAATAACCCCTAAATACCAAAATTACAACTTAATTTCGCGAAGGGCATTTAAAGCACAATAGTCTAACTTTCCACCCCCGGGCGTAAGCTGTTTGAACAGTCGGTAAACCAACAGATTAAATCACCATTCCTGAAGATAACATTCCGGTCAGGTTAACCGGTCACTTACCCAAGAAGGTACAAATAGCGCGGGCCGTCTTTAGATTTCCCCACGCGATGGGGAACAGATTACACCGGCCTCTATGGGGACCGACAACTAATTCGTTAGTTAATTAACTAAGCCGTGTCTGTTCGGGGTAAGTACCTTACACGTCAATCCTTTCTTAATCCTCGGGGAGTGCTATGGTGGAACTTGAGAGAACAAAGGACTTTGGAAAAGATGACAACAAAATAATGTGGTAGGTACGATTATCATTATCATCAATATCATCATAGCCCACATTCAGTCCACTGCTGGACACAAGCCTCCTTAGTACCGCCGCCACGATTCCCGCGCTCCTCAATAATATCAATACCTAATCTTTAGCCAAACTTCAGATACAATTTATGTAAACAAATTCGCGTATTATTCGCTATTACGATGAAAACACTTTAGTTTTAGGTACCTCACAATATAAACCTCACAACATAATATTTTCACACCTTGATTTAACTATTAGTACCTACTGCTTAAAAGTTCCATAAACATGTAATAAAAAAGTTAGTTTTTAGGTTTAAGAAGGTACGTACAGAATTATTCAAGAAAAACTTTACTAAATGTCCGTGCCTATATTCAACTAAAGACAATTAAAAGTTTTTAATGAGTGTTTGTAGATAGATCAACAAAGCACAAAATGACATACCAAGACATACGGACGGCCTCGGTGGCGTGGCGGGCGATTGCTCGGCAGAGACGCAAGAGGCGCGGGTTCGATTCCCGCTGCGGGAGAAATGTTTGCATGATCTGTAAATATTTCTTCCGGGTCTGGGTGTTGTGGTACCATGGTACTCGTAGTTTCTGATACCCACGACACAGGGAATCCTAGTGTGGGGTCAGAACTATGTATCTAACTGTTGGGTGTTATAGATATTATATATTATTATATACCGCTCTTTGACGGATGGCAGTTGTTATGATGCCTATCCATCCGTCAGTTTATTATAATAAGAAGCTCGTCATTCGTTTATGTTAGTAGGGCGAACGGGATTTTTTTACTTTCTGTTTACCTAATCAATGGAACCCATCTTGAAATGATGATAGACAAACATAACTCATGTTTAAATTATATAATACAGATCGAATCCGTGTATCGTATGCACATTAAAATAATAACTCTACTGTTTCATTCAATGGAGTTAGGTAATATTTTTATAATATTTTACAAGATTCTGAAAAAAAGTCCTAATTGTTTGAACTGCTTTCAAAATCTAAAAATCCATTCCATAAAAGCTTTAACAGGACGTGACACACCGCGAAAAATAGAAATGGCGCCGAAACGCGCTCGTAGATGGCGCCACGTCATTAGTGGGTCGCACTTCCGGTTCCGGCAGGTAGCCTTCCGGCCTCCCCCCACAAGGGGAGGGAATTTATAAACGTTTGTAATTAAATGCGTGTGGATTGTGGGCTTTTTGTGAAATTGACAAGAGTCCTTTACAAATCGTATTTATATTATCCTTGTAATTTTCTGAGTTATTGTAAAGACCTACGAAAAATAAAGGTAAATAAAAGAAAATATTGAAATAGTTAAATTTAAATAGATTAAGGTGGTAATTTATATTTATCGCATTCAAATACGTTAATTGATATGAGGGCCAAATAATAGAACGTAGATACGTAATTTACTTCACGGTGAGTTAGTCAAAGCATGGCTATACATTACTGTGTTTAAAGGATAGTAGATAATATTTAACTTCTTTGACGATAATTTGCTAGTAAAAGTTTGGCAGTCGCGTCTAGCTTGATCATCATCTCTTACAAACTCTCAATAGGTAGTCAGTAACTAGGAATAGGTGCTGGACAAGCCTACTCCATCTTAATTCGTCCCGGGCACTACAGCGTCCCGTTTGTGAAGGTAAAAGTTGCCTCCTGACGCTGTATAAATCATCTACTATAGATGGTAAAAGGCCTTATTATTATTAGATAGATTTCACAAAACTGGTACCTTACATGCTAAAAAAGAATTATGCACAAAGCCTCAAGAGTTCCCTAGTAACCATCTATTAAGATTATTACTAAAAATCCTTCTAATCAAAACTTTCAATAACTTAGCACGCCCAATTTAAAACGTATAAAATATTTTAATATTGTAATTGATTGAGCACACCGTGTTAGCGCGTTACCATTGAGAGGTTAAATAGGAGGTTCGTGATGGGTGGACCGCCATCTTCGTTCAGATCTCAAGGGGCTCGCTATGGGGAGGATCGGGGACCTCTGGGTTCTTTTGCTGGTCGCAGCTGTTTTTGCGAAACCTCAAGGTAAGATTCTTTGTTTTCTTACATTGTGGACGAGACCAGCCCAAAACCGTGACGAATGCCATTACATGCCCACGCCCTATGGGTAAAGTCGGGCTGTGGGTGATGTGGACTGGAAGATTCACGAGGATAAACTGAATGCCTACTTTTATCTTGGCATCACGGAAGACCAGCTCCGACTGCTCTAGTGTCCAAGTGATCCCAGTGATTTAAGGAATACAATTTTGACTTTGACTTTGACAATATTTTGGCACTGCTAGCTTTGACATAAGTACTTTGAATTTTAATTCCATCCCAAAAATTCTTGCGTGGACAGGATATGAACCCGCAACACCGACCCCAATGATTAAGTCGGCGTCACGCACGAATTTCTAAGATGCCCATTAGCTTACTACAGCTTCTGTTAGCTTTATTTTGTATTGTGGTATATTTCTTCCACCAGATGTGTCTGACGATATGTCTTCACCGGACTCTTCGGTCTCCAGTGAGGAGTTAGAGGAACTGGAACACAGCCGCATGTTCAGACCCAGCGACCTCATTAATATCAAAGGAGCTGGTAACTATTAACATCCTACTTTAACAATATAAGTAAGTTAACTATGTCGTTGGTCTATCGGCCTTAAAGGCCGGGTGGTCGGTTGATGGAGGCAGCACAAAATTGTTCTTTATGGAAGTATGTTGTGGAGGATTATTTCCAGCTGAGGACTTCTACAGGTTGGTGATGATTACTGTCACATACCATCAGTACTATAATTAAAAAAGTTAAAGATTGAAAACCTACATTTTATATCTTTTTGTCCTCTTTTTGCAGAGGAGAAAGCCTGGAGCGATCCCTGAGGTCTATTAGTACCTACAGCCGTTCGATGAATTCGCGGTAATTCCATTCTAGGTTCGCAAAGAATTCGAACCACATTTTTATTGGATGAACATGAATGCTGGGAGAGCAGTTGACCGCTGACAGCTTTAGCAGGCGAAGACACAAGGCGTGACAATTCACGTTTTTGGGGCAACTAGCGCAAAGGCACGACTTCGATGCTCAATTTGCGGTGGATTCGTCAGCCATAAAGGCTTTGGATATTAGAATCCACAATTTGGGGTGGAGCCGTCGATCTTCAGGATGGATTTCATAATAACCTATTTGTTTCCAGGGGACGCGAGATGCGGTTCCGTGGGAGACATGTTCTATGCTCGCTACGTGAACAACTGCTACATCTGCGCGTGCTTTCAGAGCACGTTCGGACGACTCACCTCGAAGTGCGCGGCCTGCTCACTCTGCAGAGGTGAGATGAGCTGGTATGACCTGGCGTCGCAAGCGCAGGCACAGGCCGATTTGAAACTCATCCCAGGTGATCATTTTCATACATTTCATACATTTATAGTGCAAAAACAGTTTAATTTTTTTTTATGCATGTATGCAGTTAAAGGAACACTGTCTGAAAAAATAAACTAATCAATAATCAATACTTAACAGATGGTTACAACCATGGTTTTTCACAGAAGCCTAGCCAAAATGGGATTCCCTTTATGCGACAAAAGAACCCATGTCACGCCGAGTTTCATCAATAATCCACGGGTAATAGTTTTTTTTATATTTTTTTTATTATAGAGCCTGCGCCGCTTCCGCCGATAATACCCAACTGGATACCACCAAGCCCGGAACCCATCATACTACCGGATTGGACGCCATTACCAGCGCCGCTGCCCGAACCGATCCCGTATATACCCGAACCGGAACCGTACATACCCGAACCGGAACCATACATGCCCATACCGGAACCGTACATACCCGAACCGGAACCATACATACCCATACCGGAACCGTACATACCCGAACCGAAACCATACATACCCGAACCGGAACCGTATATACCAGAACCGATACCGTTTGTGCCTGAACCGGTACCGTTTGTGCCCGTACCAGAGCCAGTTCCAGAACCTGATTGTACGTATCTTCTCTAGCATCCATCATAGCCATCAACGTATAGAAGTCCACTGCTGGACATAGGCCTCTCCAATACTTCCAAAATGTACTATCTAGTCCTCCGTCTGCCGACCAACGGCGATCTTTAGGTACAATGTTTTTATACTGTGTTATCCCCATTCATAACAACAGCTTCTAAATTATTGCAAGTAATAACAAATATTAAATCGTAATGATTCACAGGTCCACCACCGATAATCGTCCCGGGTCCACCTCGCCCGTATCCCGTACCAATCCCGGTACCAGGGAAGAAAATCTTCGTACCCATACCGATACCGGTGCCATCTGAACCCCAGAAGATCTACATCCGAGGACCCTCAGTTCCAGTTCCGGTGCCAATAGAACACAAGGTCCCATACCCTGTGGAGGTGGACAAACCGTACCCAGTGCCGTCACCGCCGCAACTGCTGAGAGTACCCTATCCGGTACCGCAACTGATACCCGGACCGGAAGTACGCGTACCTGTACCCGTTATCCGGTAC
The DNA here is from genome assembly GCA_949320045.1 of Scotopteryx bipunctaria. Taxonomy (NCBI): domain Eukaryota; kingdom Metazoa; phylum Arthropoda; class Insecta; order Lepidoptera; family Geometridae; genus Scotopteryx; species Scotopteryx bipunctaria. The sequence goes on along the minus strand of OX439459.1, from coordinate 354,005 downwards.
ATCACTGTACACGGGAAGGACAGGTTGATTGCGGTTCCTGTTCCAGTGAAGATTCCAGGTACTTCAGGTTTTGTATCCTACTGTTATATGAGGAACTCTGAGGGTAATGCCATATTATTTGTATGTTCTGCAAATATTTGGATTTAGTGGCACCTTAACTGTGTTATTGTACCAATTATTTCTGTATTAGTACTTGTAGTTGGTTTTATAAACATGATTAAAGGAAGGTAGATATTGGTGACTTCAGTGGCGACCTTGATAGCATGGCGGGCGAGTTTCCCAGATGCGAGCGGTGCGGGTACAATTCCCCCAACAGAAGAAATGGTTGCATTTTCTGGAAACATTTCTTTCTAATTTTTGTGTGTGTGGTAGTAGAATTTTAATGTTTGTTAAGGATTATGTATAATGACTGTTGGGTGTTATTTATTTATTTAAATCTGGGTTGTATACTATGTATAATAATATATTAAGACTTTTAAGTATTTTAATCTCGATTTAATGTAACTTTTGTTACAGTTTCAGAACCAAATTTACCTGTTCGTGCCATCCATTACTTGTGTAAGTATACAGCTTCTAACTGTGATTAAACTGCCAAACGTTGAGGTAATAAAGTATCAAAGAAAGTTGTTTAAAGTAATATAGCGCTAATAGCTAAATAGATCCCAGAAATTCAATCCAGACGGCGCTTGCCTAGTTAAACATGGCTACAGTAAAGCCGAGGACAAAACTTCAAGTCCCGTTGCTGGAGAATTTTTTGGTAGGATTATTATCATTGTAGAATAATATGAATTCCACAGCACCCATTTGCCGAGTTCAACCACCTCTTACGCCATTCCGTCTACCAGGAGAAGGCTGTAAGATCCACGTGTGCAAAGTCAAGTTCAACTATGTTTTCATAGAAACACAACCGGATGCTAGTTGCAACCGTGAGTTTCACACATTCTTATCTCTTTAGTTTCGTGGTCTAAAGTTGTTTTAGAATGAATGGAGCAGGGGCTTAATCTATGTATGTAACTTTCAAAATGATCTATTTAAAATTGAATTTAAAGCAATTCTTACCGATTCTACTGAATGCAGTATTTTAGATTTTGATTTCAAATTTACTTAACATGTCTACAAATTGGATAACCCGTTTTTCATATAGTTTTCTCATATTTTTTTTACCCTTTTTCCAATAACATTCATCCAGCATATATAGAGCAATCCCAAATCGAAATATCTCCTTTGTTTTTTTTATAATTAGTAAAAAAAAAGTACCTGGCGGTAAATGTATTCTTATCATTACAGTTTATAATGGAGGCGGATACTGGTCAAACGCCCAAGCAAATGCTATAACTAACGCTAACGCTAATGCCAACGGTGGTATTGGAGGACTCATCAGTGGAAACTCTCTGACCAATGCTAACGCCAATAGTGGGGTACTCATAGGTGGCGGTGACTACGCCAATGCCTACTCTAATGCTCAAGCAAATGCTAATGCCAACGCCAACGGCAATACCAACAGTTTCTATTATGGAGGACTTTTAAGTGGCAATTCACTGGCCAATGCTGAAGCACACGCCAACGCCAATGCCAATGCTAATGAAGGTATTGGAGGAAACACATGGTCAAATACACAAGCCAATGCTATTGCTAGTGCTATTGCCAACGCTAACTCTAATGGCGGAGCGTACGGAGGACTCATTGGTGGAAGTGCGTTGTCTAACGCACAAGCTGACGCAATCGCCAACGCTAATGAAGGTAGTTCAGCTAACTCTCTAGCCAACGCATTTGCTAACGCCAATGCAAACGGAGGCTTTGGGGCCTGGTCAAACGGAAAATTCTATGGATCATCTTTATCTAATTCTGGAGCTAATGCTCAGGCAAATGCTGCGGCTAATGCTGCAGCCAGTGCTGCAGCTTCAGGACATGCAAACGTCCTAACTAATGCTTTAGCTCAAGCTAGTGCGCATGCTCAAGCCCAAGCTCACGCAAATGCTGGATCGTTTGGGGCATATTTTGGAAGAAGTGCTGACGAAGACAATGACGATAACGTCGATAACGTAGATGATGATGATGATGACGAACACGATGATAGTGATGAAAGTAATTATCATTCAGAACACGCAGTTTCAAGAATAAGTCGTTCGTCTTCATACGACGATAGTTCCGCCCATGCAAGTGCACTAGCAAATGTTAATGAAATTTATTCAGCATTATTCGGAAGAGATGCTTGGGCCAACGCGCAAGCTACCGCACTTGCCAAAGCCAACGCCAACGGATTCTTAAGTACACCCTGGTCAAATGGATTAAACTATTGGCCAAGCGCTCAATCTCAAGCCCAAGCTCAAGCTGCAGATAACAGCAATGCAGGTTTTTATGGAAGAAGTGGAACTCCTGACAACGACAGTTATGAGACAAATGACAATGACGAAGGACGTCAAGCGTCAACCTTCGCTCAAGCCACTGCCAATGCTAACAGTCTCGGCTCGGGTGGCTTGGGAGGCTTCGGTGGTCTACGAGGATATAGCAATGCAGGCTATCCAAATTTTTATGGAAGAAGTGGAGCTCCTGACGACAACAGTGATGAGGCAAATGATGATGACGAAGGACGTCAAGCGTCTTCCTTTGCTCAAGCCACTGCCAATGCTAACAGTCTCGGCTCGGGTGGCTTGGGAGGCTTCGGTGGACTACAAGGATATAGCAATGCAGGCTATCCAGATTTTTATGGAAAAAGTGGAGCTCCTGACGACAACAGTGATGAGGCAAATGATGATGACAAAGGACGTCAAGCGTCTTCTTTTGCTCAAGCTAATGCCAATGCTAACAGTTTCGGCTTCGGTGGCTTGGGAGGCTTCGGTGGTCTAGGAGGATTTGGCCACTCTAATGCTCAGGCTAATGCTGTCACAAATGCCTTTAATGGTGGTGGAAATGCTGCTGCAAATGCTGCTGCAAACGCTGCCGCAAATGCCTTTAATGGTGGAGGAAACGCTGCTGCAAATGCTGGTGCAAATGCTTTTAATGGTGGAGGAAATGCTGCTGCAAACGCTGCCGCAAATGCTGCGGCAAATGGTTATAACATTGGAGGAATCAATGCATATGGCTTTAACAATGCCAATGCTGCTGCAAACGCTATAGCTAATGCCGCTGCCATAAATGCCGCCGCCAATGCTGCTGCAAATGCTGCTGCTGAAAATGCTGCTTCCAATGCTGCTGCAAATGCCGCTGCTAATGCTGCTGCAAATGTTGCTGCTGAAAATGCTGCTGCCAATGCTGCTGCAAATGCTGCTGCTGCAAATGCCGCTGCAAATGCTGCTGCAATTGCTGCCGCAAATGCTGCTGCAAATGCTCATATCATTGGTGGTGGTGGATATAACAATGCTAATGCTGCCGCAAATGCTGCTGCAAATGCTGCTGTTAATGCTCAGAATATTGGTGGTGGTGGATATAGCAATGCTAATGCTGCCGCAAATGCTGCTGCTAGTGCTCAAGGCATTGGTGGTGGTGGTTATAATAATACCAATGCTGCTGCAAATGCTGCTGCTCATGCTCAGAATATTGGTGGTGGTGGAGCATACAGCAATGCCAACGCAAACGCTGGCACTAATACTTATGGTGGACTTGGTGGATATGGCAGTTTTGAAGCTTCCGCCAATGCTGCTGCGAATGCCCAAAACCTTGGTGGGTTAGGCGGATATGGCAGTTCCGAAGCTTCAGCCAATGCTAATGCAAATGCCCAAAGCCTTGGTGGACTTGGTGGATTTGGAAATGCTAATGCTGCCGCCAATGCTGCAGCCCAAGCTCTTGGTGGGCTAGGCGGATATGGCAGTTCTGAAGCTTCAGCTAATGCAAATGCCCAAAGCTTTGGTGGACTTGGTGGGTTTGGAAATGCCAATGCTGAAGCAAATGCTAACGCCCAAAGCTACGGAGGTATTGGTGGGTTTGGCGGTTCGGGAGCAAACGCACAAGCCAATGCATTCGGTAGAAATAAGGATGATGGCGACAGTCTAGAGGATGATGATGGGCCTCTATTGACAGAAAGAAAGAAGAGAGGATTTTACCCAGATGCAATGTACAGAAACATGCGTCGTTTCAGAGCTTGATATAATAACAGAACCACGACCAAGTAAGTAGGACATGTATACCAAAGTAAAAATTTTATATTTTGTATAAATAGTAATAAGTATGTTTGGTTCCAGGTCATCAGCTTTAACGATATCTCAACAACAATGGCATGAACTATGGATCCGATATAAATAATAATAATCCATTAGAAAATAACAGAACACACTTACACTTGTACAATATTTATAAGACAAATAAACTATTCAGTGGGATAACTTCTGCATTTCATTTAACCCCTAACATAAAATAAACACCTTAATATTACAGGGTAAAACAATTTTATATAGGCAGATAAAAATTATATATATAAATATAAAAATTCACAGCAAATAAATTAAGTTCAAAATTTTGATCGTTGTCTAATCGTGCCATTAGTTATTTCGAACCAGTGTGGTGAAAGAATTTAAAGTGTGCCTCAAAGGCGCCTTTCGTGCACTTGACACATATTTTCTATCTTTTTAGGTTCTACGACATGTCGGTTTCTTCACGATGTTTTACTTCACAGTTTGAAATGAGAGTACTGGTATAGCGCACGTGATTTTTTCGAATTGAAAAATACATTGTTGGCCGACCGAATTTGAGCCCACGACCTTAGGATCGGTAGACGGGGTAACTACCACTAGACCACTAGGACTCTCAAAATATTTTGATACTTAATTAATATTGCAACTGCAGCTAATAACTTTAACAAATCGGATTAAACACACCAGCATTTTAATATATCCGTAGCGCTAAGTCTGTCAAACGGTCTTCAATAAGCAATTGTATAGTACTCCTATAAAAATGGATGATTTCACAGCGGATTCATCAGTGTGTGTGAGAACTAGAGCTGCAATGAAGGAAATCGGCTGGAGGCTTTTCTGCCTCTTAGCCTTACCCGTAGCCTTAGTCCTAGCCGAAGAAACATCTTCCAATGATCTCAAAACAGGTATGACTCTACTACCTCTCAATACCAATCTGATTATAAACATTAATTTGATGAGATGTTCTATTTAACACTGTAGATAACAATGAAATCGAAGGCTCAAGATCAGGTGCTGTGCTAGAAAGTGGGGGTAAGTATAATAATGTTGTTATGATTAGACCTAGCACGCAATCTATATAAACTTTCGTTTCAGAGTCTGATGAAAAAGTTACAAAACCAGAAGTAGAAACACCGAAAGCATCTGACTACGTAGCAGAGGCCAGCCCTGATAATGAACCATCAGACACAAAAAGATTCTTCACAGAAAATTTAAAGGAAAATGACTTGGCTCTAAACAGACTCAAATACATTTCTCCTCAAGGGCAGGCATTAAGGCCACTATCACCATTAGAAGGAGAACAGTTTCCAGACCAAAATTATTACAGATATGATCCAGCAAATGTTCAAAATGCCAATCAAATTCTTACATACAATGGCGTGCCTAGTTCAGAAGGCGTATCAGCCAATCAGGTATTGGTAAGTGGATCTGGGAATCAAGGTATCCAGTCTCACAGATCGGGGACGGGCGAGGATGAGATTTTAGGGGATGATGAAGGTAAGTTCAGATAAATTCATTCTGGAATGTAAAATGTTGGAGATGCCTTTCCAAGTATTTTTTATTTTTTTTTAGAATCAGGTGCATACTCTAGAGTGATACCTTATAACGAACGTATCCAACTACACAAAATACCTGGTAAGCCAAAAACCATTAGATAAAAGTACCTCTTACAGACACTTACCAATGTAACATGATCTTTCAGGAGCCAACAACATAGTAACTTGTACAAGAGAAGGAGAGCTCTACAACTTCTGGTCTTCCGCCTACCAGTGCCTCGTTTGCGCTTGCATCCGAGACTCAGGAGTGCTGAGAGCTGTCTGTGCCAGCTGCGCTGGGTGTATGGCACCTCCTGGGCCAAGTCCTGGTATCGTGGAATATCCGGAAGTAGACAATACACCCGGGAGGCCTAGTCTACCCGAAGTACCTGCGACCATTTTCATATCACCGGTGGAAGAAGAAGGTATGTTTGCTTTAGCTTCAATGATTTTGAAGAAGCACGAAATATTCAAATTCGGTACCTTCATTGTCCAGCTCAAAAGATCACATTATCATGTTCTCTTTACGACGAGTGTCTGAATGAGACACAAGATGCATGTTAGATTCACGCAGAAAAATCTGAAATTAACTCATCTAGATCTAGATGTTGTGATGCCATGGTAATCTAGTTCTGATACCCGTTCTGACTGTCTTGGGTATCAGAACTGCGAGTACCATGGCACCACAACATCTAACCCACAAGAAATCTTAGTATGGGGTTGGAACTATGTAAGAATTTGGGTGTTTTTCACGTTCTCGTGCTGATAAGCCATTTTGTTTTTTGAACAGTGACCTGCAGACCTCTGCCGAGTGGACAGCCATTCGACAACCCCCTTCATCCATGCCAGGTCTGCATCTGCGTCGAGTCTATCAACATGTATGGAAAGCCTGATGTCCATATTAAGTGCGAGGAGAACCCTCAATGTGGTGCGTTAAACTTATTCTTCATCAGCCCGAGGAAGTTTTGAATATAGGTCTCCTAGACGAACAACTTGCCTCTACCACTTCGCTTCCCAAACCATGGCCGCCATTCGAGAGCCTTTACTCCCCAACTGCAGTTTTAGGATATCATAACTTCAGATTTTATCACGTGATGAATTCTAAGCGCAGACATTTCCATAGCCCGCTGCGCGACTTTAAACTTGATTGCCTTTTAATCTTCCTCATTCGATATTTAATATACATAGTTTCAATGTCCTGAACCAGTGTTGCCAAAGATACAATGTGAACACTACCTTCATTTTTGTATTAGCTATGGCCTGAAGCATCTTTTATATTGTATCTATGTTTATCTATTTATGTAAGTATGCAAATACCTAGTTTCCCTAGTTGGTAAGGCTAGTGTAATTTAGATCTAAATATATTTGGTCCGTTTCATTTCAGTCCTGCCAACAGATGTCACTGTGATACGTGAGTATTTTGATCAAATATTGCTAAAGTAATTGTGGCGCGCAAAATCAAATATTATTTTATTTTCAGCCTCCATCCCAGACGTGCCCGTTCCGTGTGAGTACTAAAATAAATAGTATTACTACACGCCATATGGGGGAGAGTGGTGGAGTGGTAGGACAATAAGTTTTATATGAAACTGATTTCGAGGAAACTGAACACGGTTTGACAGTTGGGCGGGTTTGGGGATACGGTCCAAAGCCGGGGTAATTTAAAGGCGGCAGATGCAAACACAAAATATTAGAACCTTAGAATATCATTCGATGAAATTCATAAATACTGTTAAACTCTGTCTAAATTCACACCCCATTGATGTAACATCATAATTAGTGACTTTATCCTAAGGTCGTGGGTTCAAATCCAGTCGTGCCACCAATGGTTTTTCTATTCGAAAAAATTATGTGCGCTATACGAATACTCTCAAACGGTTTAGGAAAACATCGTGAGGAAACCATCGTGTCGGTAGAACTAATAAGAAGTTCTAAAGCATATGTCTACTGCACGAAAGGAGCCTTTGAGGTCCACTTTAAATACTTTCACCACACTGGTTCGAAAGAACTAGTAACACGACTAGATTGATAGATTTAAGTAACATTTGACGTTTAAGTAACTGATAAGTAACATGTCTAGATAGAGACCTTCTTCACGTATCAAAATTACTCGTAATGCGAAGACATGGTGTAATGTTCACGAAACGAAGTGCGTTATGCTTTCAAAACTGGCGCTGATTCTTTTAAACCAGTATCACGAGTAGTTATATTAACATTATTTAAACATACATCCAATTAATAAATAAATAAATATTTGTGGACATTTCACACAGCGCCATCTAGCCCCAAACTAAGCAAAGCTTGTACTATGGGCACCAGATGGCTGATAGAATACTTATATACCTTTTTTTTGGAAACACATACCTAAGATAAGTATAATACTACAACACCCAGACCCAGAAGAAATATTTGCAGAACATACAAACATTTCTCCCGTAGCGGGAATTGCAACCGCACCTCTCGCGTCATAGCCGAGCACTCGGCCGCCACGCCAGCGAGGTCGTCGAATTTAAGTAAACTAGCAACCCGCCCCGGCTTCGCACGGGTATTTAACAAATAAGGTTTTTCAGGTCAATTTTATACACCTCGGGTTACATTATTGGAGTTTTAGTAAGGATCAATATTTTTTTTTAATAAACTATAGCCTATGTTATTCCGTAATAATGTAGCTATCCACTGCTGAAACAATTTTTTTAATCGGCTCTGTAGTTTCGGAGCCTATTCGTTACAAACATAAAAACAAACAAAAAATCTTTCCTCTCTATAATATTGTTATTTATAAGTCAATAACCCCAACAGCGCCGTACTGCGACAAATTCCCATTGAACGTGCTGTTCCCGCACCCCTCGGACTCGTGCAAGACGTGCCGGTGCTCCGTGCAGCTCACTCAGCACGGACTCTCGGAGAAGCAGATTACGTGTCTGCCGAACCCTGACTGCAGTAAGCACTAAAACATGTCTTGCTTTGTGCACCTCCTTGTGTACTTTATTCCTTTCGTTTTCCCTGTATTTAGTACTAGCTGTTGCCCGCAACTTCGTACGCGTTAGATTACTTTTATACTTTGGTACCCCATTTCACCTTTTTTGAGTTCTATCCATTTAGACGTACCTAACCCCTCCCGCACCTCGGTAACACCTACTCCCACTCTACAGAGTTGCTTTGAAATCAGTGCAGGTTTGACTCTCACAACACTGGTTCGACAGACCTGGTGATACGAGTAGTAGGAGTAGTAGAGTAGAGTAGATATTACGCCATTTGCTCATCTCGCCTCTGACATGTTGAGATCGAGTGTGTTGCGGATCTGGTCTGACCAACGCATCGGGCTCCTTCCATTCGACCTTCCCTAAACTTTTTCAGTGATGATAAGTTTTTAAAGATCGTCTACAGGATTGCAAGCTATATGTCCGAAGAACTCCTGGATCCTGCGAAGGCAGGATAGGCAGGATAGGCAGTGGTAGTACCTACAGCTTTTTGTAGAACAAACATTTACATCTACAGTGCTGCTTCGGCTTAGTCAGCTCACCACGTATTGACCATGTCTTTTAAGGCCGACTAAGCTAAGAGAATAGTGCTAAGCAAGTTTACTTCATCTCAAAGCGTCCTGTTAAAGTGTGCAAAAGTTACTTCCTACAAGTTTGAAGATACCTGAAGACTTTTATTCCGGTCTCATCGAAAACATTTTGTTTTTTCAGCACCGGATACCGAAATAACAATAACGGAAACGCCGGAACCGTACCCGGTAACGCCAAGCTACCCGATACCGGTGGAACCGCAAATCGTACAAAAACCGGTTAATCCGGAAATAATACCGTTTGTTGAAACTGACACCCCACAACCATGTAAGTTTGCAACGTTTGTAAGTAACTCCCTGTTCGCACATACCTATGTCCGGTTTCCTGTAATGAGTCATACTTGCTTACCTGTAAAGAAAAAATACCATAATTAAAACGCATATTTTATTATGTACTGGAGCTCATTGGAAAAGCAGCATAAAATCTTCTTGGAAGTATGTTGGGGAGGTTAATATGTTCAAGGACGTGTGAAAAGTGCACGAAAGAAGCCCTTTGAGAAGAGCACACACTTTAATCCTAGCACCAAACGAGCAGTAGTCACTCTCGTAATTAAGATAATATCCTCTCCAACATGATGGACCATCTATATGGGCGATGGGCTGATCACCTGTCACCATGGTTCACCATATCCATCTTAGGACTTTGAATCAGAGTGCCTGTCAGTTTTGTCATGATTACTTGTGGCTCTACCAACCCCATTAGAGACACGGGCATAACATATACAATTACAAAATAAGCATTACAACTTTGAGAACGATTTAACTATCTGAAACTCAATATAAAGGGTGCGGCCAGCCCCCTGGCCCGGCCCGTGCAAACACTAGTTATTAATGTGTTGTTTCCTTTAGCGCCGTGGACACCTGCGACCGTGCCCGCCCCCCGCCCCGGCCCCCTGCCCGGACCCTCCCCGCGTGAGTATACTGCTAGCTATGCGGTACGATCACTACAGACCGGATTATTATGAATGGTCGGAATGTGCAAGAATCAAAAATCTAAATCAAAAGGGGCATTATGCAACGGCAGGAGAACGACGGTAAAATATGAAATTTTCTGAAAAATCGGTTAAATATGCTATTACAAGAATTCCTGTCTTTAATTATCAGTATACTAATAAGAGCGCTCGTGGACCAGTGGTAATGAGCCCGCCTTCCAATTATAAGATCGTACAGCCGGTCGAAATGGATTTTTCTGTTACAAAAATACGTAAAGGAAAACATCGTGAGGAAACCGACATGTCGTAAAATTAGAAAAACTCGAAGACATGTTTCAAGTGCGCGAAAGGAACCTCAAGATTTCTAATCCTTTCACCACACCGGTCCGAAAGAAGTCTGAAACACAGCGGGAAGATGTAGATTCTATGTAAAAAAACTCTTTGCAAAACAGCCGAGGTCCCAGACTTCATTCACTACTTTGTTGTTTCACAAGTTAAGGTATACTAGCGACCCGCCCCGGCTTCGCACGGGGATAGACATATACCATCGCAGACTTTTTTGTAGACCTTTTTAAGGTGTACAATACTGGACATTATTTTGATCTATCTCGTAGGGTTCAGCCAGCGTTTGCAATGTAAGCACAAAAAAATGTGTTGTTTTATGACATCACATTAGGAACCTCCTACATTATCAATGTTTCTCTACTATATTATGCATGTATTATACATATTAAACCTTCCTCTTGAATCACTCTATCAATTAAATATACCGCATCAAAATCCGTTGCGTAGTTTTAAAGATCTAAGCATACATAGGGACAGACAGACAGCGGGAAGCGACTTTGTTTTATACTATGTAGTGACTTTGCAGATGACTCCTGCCGCCCCTACGTGCCCAACACGCCGTTCCAGCACCCGTGGGACGAGTGCCAGATGTGCGTCTGCACGGAGGCCTTCGCCAAGAAACACGTCACCGTCGAGATCAGCTGCTTCACCAAGAAGTCATGCTGTATGTGCACTAACATCAGATTTACTCATAAAATAAAATAAAAGGGGGTCCCATACTGAAAAATTGTACTCGCACTTGACCGGTTTCATTTAATTTACAGGTGTTGAGCCCCCGTTCGATGTAATTACTCCAGGTAAGATATCTTTATTAATTGTACAAGGTGTCCCACGGCTATGCCACATGGAGGAAAACTGCCTCAAATACCGTAGATAGAAAATTTTAATGAAAGAAGACTTCAATTTGATTTAAAAACAATACGAACTGCATTAAAAGATTTTTAAATAATCGTCGGACCTAAATGAACAAAATTAAACGTTAAATTTCATGGTCTTTCCTATTTAAGATGCTATGTTATTTAGAAGAAAAAACCTTATTATTGAACCTTTCGGTCAGTTTAGCAACATTACAGGTATTTTTTTTTTCACCTTTGTCGGATTTGATGCCCTGCTCAGACAGGCGATTATTTAAAAATCTTTGAATGCTGTTCGAATTGTTTATAAAATAAAAAAGAAGTCTTCTTTCAGCAAAACTTTCTATCTACGGTATTTAAGATACTTTTCCTCTGTAGGGCACCCTGTAGGTATATGAAATAGTTGGTAGGTATTGGTAAAAGCCATTAATTATTATTTTATTACAGCAACACTGCCACATGTACCGTACAGTGAGTCATTACAACCACTAATTGATTTCAATTACACGCGCCGCAATTTATAACTCGTACGTTTTTCATTTCAGAGCCTTCGGGAAAACTGAAGTTCCAAGGTAAGGAAAATAGTTATAAGCAAATCCTACTGATGAGTAATCTGAAGCTTTGCTAGGATATTTGTAATAACGGCGAAGCGGCTAAACGGATTTGGATAATACTTGGATATATGCAGTTCGTAAGCTGAAATAATAAATAGGCTACTTTATATCCAGGTACAACGCGAGTGAAGCCCGGGCGGGTAGTATATACCTACCACGGCACCTTTCATGTGTTATTATAGGTTATAAACTATGTGTATTACAAGATTACGCCAAATATTGTTGTTATTATTATGATCGGCTGATGAATATTCTATTGACCCCACACGTTCACAAACTCTCGCATTTATAACATTAGTGTGATTTTTGTTACCACGGCATACCTAAAGACGTTCTTGATTGAACGTTGAAGTTAAGCAACGTTGTGCGCTGTCACAATTTGGATGGGCGACCGCCAGTAGCATTATGAGCTAAGCACTTTCGTGCTTCGGAGGGCTGGCCACTAGCTCATACGAACTTAAATAATATAAGAAATATTCCATTCCAGACGCAATATGCGAGTACAAAACATTCGGCGTCGAGTTTACCCATCCGAGAGACCCGTGCACTGTTTGCACCTGCGAGCTCCAAGGCCGTTTAATCACCCCCCTCTGCAAACGATCATCCAAGCCCGAATGTGAGTCGTAATAATAAACACTCCACAAACCCCCGAACATAAAAAAAACAAAAAGCATAAAAATTTACAAGCGACTTCTGACCACCTGGGGCTTGCAGGTTTCAAATCCAATCTGCAAAGCAATAAGGGCACACCAATCAATAGGGTATGAGCAGTCGAACCGACAAACTAACGGCCAATGATTGAAGCGCTTAAGTGTATTGGCTGTTCAATACCTGTTTATCGAATACCTCTAGCCCGACACCCGCTCTACCGTAATTCTGTACCGTTACCGAAACCGAATTTTATTCGGTGCCATGAAAATTTCTTGTCGACACCACGTACTCAACTTTTTTTATGGGTGTTTTTATGTGGACTACTGGTTGTTTTATTAGTTTAATTTAATTAAGGAGCATGTTAGTCGTGGATCTAAACTTTTATTGCAATGAGACAGTTTTTTTTTTTAGAAAAAGTTTATGTACATGCTCTAATAATTTCACGACCCGTAAAAACTGCTGTAAACTAAAGCACTTACATAAAATAACTAAGAATGCAAGGAAAAACACATCAGGATATTTTTTAATTTTTGGCCTTTTTCGCTTAAATATTGCACACAGAGCTCATAAATTTTATAGTATCAAAAAACGAGGTAGTTAAATGATTATCCAAGCATTTCATTTTTCTCCAGGTCAACTCGTCTCTGTATACCCAACCCTCGCTGGAGTCATCCAAGAGAACACTAAGCTTCCTCCCTCTGGCTCCTTCAGCTCATATAACGCTGGATCCTCTTCATCACAGAATAAGGCCATCAAAAACGCCTTTGTATCATACCAGAACCCTTACGGATCCAGTGGACTCCAATCCAGCCAGTTATCAGCTGATCAACAAGCTTCTAGCTACAACCAATGGAACCTTCAGAACTATCAGAGACCTGGAGACTTGGGCTTCAAGCCTCAAATTTCAGGTCCATCAGCGCAGCTTGGACCGCAGAACTTTCAAAGACCAGGGGAGACTTCTTTAGTTTATGGCCCTCAAAATCTCCAAAGACCTGGAAACTCGCAATTTAATTATGGGTCTTCCTATGGCAATATTCAAGGATTGGGCTACCCTCAGTATACTGCAGGTCAAGGGTACCAAGACCAAGGAGCTTACGGCCAGAACTATCAACTGGGTTCTGAGAATAATGCTTATCCAACTCAAGTTTATCCGGGGTGAGCATTTTTCCTTAGGACTTTTTTTTACAAAAGTGTTCCTTTTTTATATTATTATGATTTTAGGTATCAGTCAGGGATACTGAGACCTGCAGAAGTCATAAACCAGGCTCAGACTAAAGTATCATCATCAGCGTCAGCTTCGGCAGCCTCTGGTCTCCAGGGTAACTTCGGTTACGGGCCAGGATACCAGTACCCGGGTGGAACGGGCTCGGGCTATCCGGTGAAGCACGGCAAGATCCGGCAGTTTGCTCAGACCAGTGCTTGTAAGCTTCTTTTGGTCTTCTCTAGTCACGTCTTTGTTTCGTCTTTTAGTCCAAACCTTCTTGCACCTATCCCATGGAATGTGGGGTCAGCATGACCATGTGTAATCATTCCTTCCCTTCTGTCAGCTGTCATATCGGTACTCACTTATTTCTTATTCATGCGATCTTTCACCATAGTCTATCCACTTTTATTTTTACCTACAATTTTGTTTATCAGTAAACATGTATCACAAATCATTATTTCCAACAAAAAGTTGTTGTTCTCTCTTGTTTAAGTTTATAATTTACTGATGTACCATTTGTTATATTTTTTCAGCAGCTCAAAGTCAGGCTCAAGCGTCATCAATGTCCTCCATAAGGTACAGAGGCAGATCTGGTAAGCAAATTATAATTATAATTATTTATTTGTTAGTAAAACCATCTTTAGTTAAAGGAAACTTCGAAAACAAAACTCTCAGATCGCTCGAATAAATTGCTAAACAGCTTGCGTTAAAATTTAAACAACCGTATTCAGAAATCTCAACTTTCGGGACATAAATTAAAAATAAATTACAGAAACATCTGCGCCCGAGCGATGCAAATCCGTTTAATCAAACTTGGCCAGAAAGGCCGAATTTACTTTATTGAATTTCCCCCATATTTTTAGAAATCTAGTAGTTCATATCTCCCGAGCGATGCGAATTCCGAATATCAAAAGAATAAAAAAACGCTTTGGAGATAAATTAATTTGAGAAACTGTTTTGACGGTGTGCTGTCCAAACAGTTTCTGCTTAATTAACACGAGTTTTGAATAAAACTCTGAAATGGGCTCTCTTGCAGGAAACCCGGATGATAATGAGCCAGCGGACAAGGAAAATTAAACGTAAGTAGAACACTCATTAGGTGATTCCGGATAAGAACCTAAAAATTGCCCTTCATGCAAAAAGGAAAAAAGTAAAATTTACAAAACATTACGTTTTATATAACCATGTAAGGAAGGTACAATGGATTCTTTGAGTACAAAATATATATAAGCCCACAGCTTCGCTTACGGTTAAAAGTCGCCTTTTCTGACACGCGTCCTCTGAACGTGTTTATTCAAAGTTTCATTAAGGCGTCGCGTCTATTTTAAAATGACGTTAGTCACGTGGTCACAATGGTCACGTGGCTCAGTTCGAGGCTTCCGGACTCGGTCGCTGTAGCAATGAAATATAGCACCTGTAACATTATGTTTTGCCATGTGACGCTTACAACCTAGTTAAACTTTGCAAGCAAACAAATTTACTACACCTCGTGTATAATTACTGACTTACCAAGCTGTCTCGCGAAGCATCTAAGGCCTTTTACCATCTATAGTAGATGATTTATGCAGCGTCAGGAGGCAACTTTTACTTTCATAAACGGGACGCTGTAGTGCCCGGGACGAATTAAGATGGAGTAGGCTTGCCCAGCACCTATTCCAGCCTTGTCCACAGGAAAGACATGGTCAATACGTGCGGAGCTGACTAAGCCGCGGGTTTCCTCACGATGTTTTCCTTCACCGTTTGAGAGTACTGGTATTGCGCATATAAATTTTTTGCACAGAAAAATCCATTGGTACACGACTGGGTTTGAACCCACGACCTTAGGATCGGAAGGCCGGGACCCTACCAACGCGAAGCATCAATGCGAGGCAAATGCTTTGCTTAATCAGACAAATCGAGACGCGTCTGCCTCGCGACATTGCTCGGTCAGTCAGTACGCAGCTAATTATTGATATTGTAGATTTGATAGCATGTCACAGTTTTACAAACACAAAGGTAATGTCCTCGAGAAACCTTGTCATAAATATTTAATTTTAATTTCAGCTCAAAGCTATGTTGTATATCGTTCTATTTCAGATTCGGGAGATCAAAACAACTGGCGATGATAATGGACAAAGCAGAAATGAATTTCTAATGTACGTAGAACGTAAGAGGTGCTCCAAACGAATTGAATAAATAACGAAGCATCGTAAACAGTTGTTTTATTTGTGACCCCGTTGTATCTGACCCTTATTTTAATGATATTTCATGAATTCATTTAAATGCGAAGCACGGCTCGAAGAAAATTTTGTTAGAAACAGAAATTAAAGTAAGTAAGTTCGTATGAGCTAGTGGCCAACTCTTGTGACGGAGTTTTTAGGCCGCCTGAAGGCCTCCGTCATGGCTTAACGAGGACCGATAATTTAACGTGCGCTCCGAAGCACGGAAGCGCTCAAGCTCGTAATGCCACTTGCGGTCACCCATCCCAATTGTGACCGTGCACAACGTGAACTTTAACAATCAATCCAGAACGTTTAAGCAAGCTACGCCACGAGCGCTTCAAGCTTCAAGTTACAGATACATTCACTTCCATCCTCTATTTTTTACGTCTTCCGTTCCTTAGCCTCACAAACAAAGCCTGCCAAAAGATAGCATGTAAAAAAGAAATTATTATTCTTATTTGTCAGACCTAAGATAATCCAACACAGCAAATCTGTCAGACATAAAAATCATAGGTACCTACGCCTTAGTAAAAATAAACTAAAAGTGAAACTTTTTTTTTCTGAACAAATTCCATTTTCTAATAATGCCAGCCGCCATATTGTGATATTAAAAAAAAACAAAAGTCACGTGTTACCTAAAACATAGATCTCCGGTTTAAAATCTAAGTTTACAGCCAAGATTGCGAAACCATAACTTCCCTCACCCGCAGTCGGTTGCAAGATTTATCAATATCGTATAAAGTTTAATGCAGCCCAATAAAATGTGAGAAGCCGATAATATTTTACACCTCGGGAATATGGACTTGGAAACTAAATTATGATAATTTTGTGGATTTTCGCGTTTATGCAAGGTATGTGAGTTATTCTTTTCAATTTTTCAAATAATTACCTGCTCAATAGAAGCCTACGACTTGGGACCATAACTATCTATACAAAACATCATGTCTGTTGGTATTCCGTGGAAGATGAACAAACCAACAAATTGACATATAAGATTACTAGCAGCCGCCCGCGGCTTCGCTCACGCGGTACCCAGATAAAAAGTACCCTGGTAAAAAGTCAAGTAAAAAGTCCCATTCCAGCACACGTAGGTACCTACTATCCTCATTATTCATTATAATATAGTGTACGCTAAACGATGACTAAAGTATTGCCATCTCTTACCATTTCATAATGACAAAGTCAACTTTAGCGAGCGAATATGAATAATGGTATGTAAGTATATTCCGTAGTTTTTGCGTGAAAGAGTAACAAACATACCTAAATTAAGAAATTTCGGTGAATTTAGTAAAAAATTTGAGAGTTAAGGTCATGGGCGCCGGCAGAAATAATTTCCAGGTGGTGCAGATTTTAGTTTTCTTACAATCTTTGCCGTATATGATTGTTAATAAAAAGATGAAATTTTAGTCTGAATGTTTGAGACATTTACAAATTTCTGACTATTCATTATGAATTTATTATACAACGTGTAACATAATGTCCCTATAAGCCCGAAAGGGGTGTATTCAGACCGAGCACTTGAATACATTGACGTGTGCAAAAGTTCAATACATCATATTTGAAATTCCAATACAATTAAAAACAAATTATTTCATGAGAAATTTGTGACAACCCTATGTGTTTGTTTACCATTTGCGTAGGTAACAAACACACGCCCACCCTCCTATCGCGTCGGACCCACACATACGCAGACAATTGAACGCGCGGCAAGTTTCAAAAAGTACCTAGGTGTAATCACCAAAGTTTTCGTAAGAATTTGCAATTATTTTAATTCTACGTAGAAATTAAAGTCGAAGATTAAAATCACGATATCTTTCACACATAAAAAAACAACTACCTACCACATTAGGTACAGGAAAAGTTAAGTTATACCTTTTCTCCCTTCTTCTTGGTTGGCTCGGAACACGGCTAATTGACATGGTAGGTATGTAGGTACCTAGGTTGGTATTACTGGTACACATTCACATTCACAATCACAAATTATTTTTGTCATTTTTTATTAGTAAGCTAGGTACTAATGGGGTACCTACTAGGTAGGGTGATAGGTTAGGTACCTATCATCATACCTACCTATCACTGAATTTTATCACTGTTGACACACACAGTAGGCACTCGGTATCCATCAAAGGGAAGTAGGTACAACACACCACCGAATTCCCGGTCTTCCCTCACTGGTGCGCCGGTGGAAAGATCCCGTCGAGAGAAGACGGTTCACCAATCCCAGAAAATAGCCCGTAAGATAGCAATGGCCGCCCTGGATAACGCTCTCTGTAGAGCTGACGCGCCGCTACTAAGTAGCTACTAACACACACACACAACACCATATCATAATACTCACCGTTTGAGTACAAAGCCGACATCGTATCGTTAATTAGTTACGCGAACCGAGAGATTGCTTGTTGCAGTTGTTGCAAGGAACGAATGCTAATTGCGACTGATAAAAACCGATCTGTTTTGCGACCAAAAGTAGGTACCTATTGCCGAAAGCCGAATTTTTAGGGTTCCTTGTCTGGGGTAACCCACTAAATACCGATTGGGAAAAAAAAGGAAAAAAAACTTCACCATACATCTACTACTACTACTACTACTGTCGTCGTGTCCGTGTCGCTAGCTCTTTTGAACCAGTGTGGTGGAAGGATTAGAGTGCACCTTGAAGGTTCCTTTCGTACACTTTGACACACGTCTATGACATGCCTGGTTTCCTCACGAGGTTTTCCTTCACCTCTTGAGAGCATTGATATTGCACACATAAATTTCGAATCGAAAAATCCATAGATTCGAACTCACGACTTAAGGATGGGAAGGCGGGGTTCATACCAATATGCTACCATGTGCTCCATCCCCATTTGCTACTAGGTACCTACCTACTTACATAATAACCTACCAACAATTACGTAGTTCAATCAAGAAAAGTAAAAAACAAATAAACCTACGGAACCAATTTGATTTTATTAAACAAACGCTTGCGGTGCGGTGTCGGTTGACGGTTGCGGATTTTGAATTTAGCAAAGGCACCGACAGCCAATTAGGGCAAGGTGCCATCCCACTTATTGTTGTTGTTGTTTCAATGCAACCAATGACAAATAGGCTGTTCACGATGAAAATGAAGATTAGTAAGACAGATAAGTCACAACCTTTGACTTTAGTGCCCAAGTAGGTAGGTACAAAATTGCATTGAAAAATGCTCCAATGAATATTGGAATAATACATCGTTGGAAAAACTAAAGTGGAATAGGGTCACGGCTTTATCCTCAGGCACGGTAGACCTCTTCTCATACTTCTTGTTACCTACTCAAGATGCTTTTAAGGCCCGAGTAGGTAGGTACAAAATTGAGTAGGTATCACGGCTTTATCCTCAGGCACGGTAGACATCCTCTCATACTCCTTGGCACCCACTGAGGATACCTTTAAGGCCCGAGTAGGTAGGTACAAAATTGAGTAGGTAAGGTACCTATCTCCTATACTAGGTACTTAACAAAGAGATCTGAAAGGATGTTTACGGTGCCTAGGGATTTTAGTCGTGATGTGACCTTACATTTTAATTACCAATAAATACCAAGGTCACCTCGTTATTAGGTAAGTAGGTAGGCATTTTACTAATGGTGTCTGTTCTGTTACCTGTTTCATCTAGAGTTCACACTTAAAGGTCAAAAAACAGCTGTAAATAGGGATGCCTCATGTTGTGTCAAGTTACGTATTGGAGCAAAGTTTAAGAGACATTTCATGAATGAAAACCTTTGAAATTTTAAAAGTCGTTGAACAAACGTTGTTCGCAATGACGTATAGAACACCCCCGTTTCGGGCTTATAGGGACATTATGTTACACGTTGTATAGGTACCCAGTCGTCACGGCTCACACCTATTTGTTCACGACGATCGAAATTTAAAAATTCTAAATTGGTGGGCCAGGAGTACCGGGATCGATATTAATCGATTTCCATTACTTCTCTGAACGCACCCTATAAAGTACCGCTACTCTACACCAGATGGCACCAGCATAAATGGGATGAACTTAACAGAGAGAGCGCAATACAGTTTCAATAATTCCTGTTGATCCCGAGATTCCCAAGGGGTGCAAGTGCACCCTCTGGCACCCCCTTGCCGGCGCCCATGGTTAAGGTAAACTTTACAAAACGCAACAATAGCGCGTCAAAATTTGATCAGAATTAGCAGCGACATCTAGTTTTCAGACGTAGAATTACGTCAGAACTCCATGAATAATCAAGATTAGAAACTTATTAGACCAGTAATAATTTATGCTTCCTTTCACAGGTAATTTGACATTGACAGTTCCTTTTCCATATGTTTTTTAGCATCTATTACTAATCTTTGGTATCATCGCTGTCATAATGTCAAAATAAAAGTATTCTATTTTTCATGAAAAACATGCCAAAAATAAAGAATTTGCAGGTAATTATGACATCAACTAAATGAGAAAAATCGGCTCTTTAATATGATATAGGTTATGTGCAGTTTTAGACCAAAAATTGATTCCAGGTTTTCATCCCTTTTCACCCCTTTAGAGGTTGAATTTTGAAAAATCCCTTCTTAGTACACCCCTACGTACCAAGGTTTACCTACACTGAAAATTTCAAGTCTCTACGTCCAGCGGTTTAGGCTGTGCGTTGTCTGTCAGTCAGTCAGTCAGTCAGTCAGTCAGTCAGGACAAAGATTCTTATAATATAAGATGACAAATCAATTTATGCCAAAAAAACGTTACCCCATCCAAATATTAGGTACCTACGCCAGATATATTTGTTTCGACATTCAATGCACATTATACTCGTATTCAATTTCTAAATGGAAGTTCAGTTACTATAACTACTACTATTAGTTGTGTCGCTAGTTCTTTCCAAGCAGTGTGGTGAAAGTATCAAAAGTGCGCCTTATAGGCTCCTTTCATGCACTTGGCGCAATTTTTCGAATTTCAGATATTATTTCCTTTTTAGAGAATTTAGAAATAGTATTTTAATTGATTTCACAATTACAAATTTAATTTTATCTTATCATTTGAACGTATATCGATTCTTAATAAGGTACGTAAGAGACTTGTTCATGAGTTAATAAGCTGTCTAAATCTCATTCAATTATCAGTATTGAAGCTTCAAGATTTTGTTAAACGATGTTTTTAAATAGTATAGGTATACGGCTTTTAAGTCGTTAAGCCATGACGGAGGCCTTAGGCGGCATAAAAACTCCGTCACTAGAGTTGGCCACTAGCTCATACGAACATACATACATACATACATGAAAACACAGTATATTGTAAAATGTGACTTAGATTTGCGAAATGTATAATGCTTACGGTTCATACTCGTCCTGTGTCTCACACGCGCAGTCAGTTATTTCCCCTCCGAGGTTTTAATTATGTTATGTGCATATTTAATGGGTAACCCATGTAATTGCTTTTGTATGACATTATGTATTCTATCACCATCATTCGTCAGTGGTTCAGGGGTATTTTGATTAAAATTACTTATTTAAGGTTTATGACGATCCAATTACCACGAGCCTTTACAAATATTTTTTGTAGATTTTTTGAAAATCCGACTCTGCTCGGTTTGCTGTTTACTATTTCAAAAGACGATTATTTATAAAGTAATTTTCTAAAAATATTATAAACCACAAAGATTTTAAGTATGTTCCTAGGTAAGTATTGTACAGAAGTCAGCATGTTTTGATCTTTGCGTGTAGCACAATTTCACTAATTAAATTTAACTGAACGGCGATTAGCTTCTAATATAAGGCGTATAAAAATGTCCCGAGCCAAAATTGAACTCACAATACCTACGGCACTGAATAAAATCGAGCAATAAGCACGACGTGCGAAACTTTTCTACTATTCCACCGAGGTTGACAAAATTATACTTTGACGTCAAAATGCTGCATAAATATGTAATAGAATAGAATAGAATACTTTTTATTTGAAACACTTTTTTTATATTTGTGGACATTTTACACAGCGCCATCTAGCTCCAAACTAAGCACAGTTTTTACTATGGACACCAGATTATGGCTGATAGAATACTTATATACTTTTCTAGTTATAAACACATACCTATAATACCCATTATTGCAACACCCATAACCAGAAAAAGTATTTGCAGAACATACAAACATTTTTCCCGTAGCGGGAATCGAACCCGCGCCTCTTGGGTCTCAGCCAAGCACTCGCTCGCCACGCTACCGAGTCGTCGACAAAACACATACATACATACATATTATCACGCTCATATCCCTAAAGGGGTGGGCAGAGACACAAGTAAACATAAGAAAACTTGCAGCCACTTCTGATTTAAAGTATTAAGATGGATATGGTGAACCATAGTGACAGGTTATCAGCCCATCGCTCATATAGATGGTCCATCATTTTGGAGAGGTCTATTCCTTAGAAGGCAAAACACTAAACACAACAGAAATAACTATAAAGATAGGGTCAAACAGAAAGGAAGCTTCATGGCGCCACAATGGCTGAACCACTTAAAACGGATTTCCCAGGAATTGGATCAGAGACGGGGGTGACTCCCTACGAGGAGCTGGTTCACGTGGACAACCTGTCCAACATCGCCGAGCTCGGGGACGCCGAGCACCGCGGCCCGCGCTACTACGACCACAAGAACCCCGACTCCGGCAGTTCCAGCGAGGTCAACACCGACAACACTGAAAGCACCAGGTACAGTGCCACTGCAGGTCTTTTACTCACCAATGCTGATTTCACACGGGGGCAGAACAGGGGGCAGCACAGCACACTATGCGTGATTGAGGCACAAACATCCAAACATTCAAACATCCAAACATCCTCACAAACTTTCGCATTTATATTATAAGTAAGATAGTAGGACTAAGATATGTAATCATTTACACATTTTAATATTTTTGTTATTACAATAACGTCACGAATTTCAGTGGTTCTACTGAATCCAAATCTATGTCCTCGAGCAAGTCTTCAGAAGCATCATCGTTCGAGACGGACGAATCCCGAATGGCGTAAGTTCACTTTGAAGTCTAACCATCTATTCGAATGAATTCATTAATGATTGAATTAACGAATGCACGACGACCTCGGTGGCGTAGCGGCCGAGGGCCTGGCTGAGACGCAAGTTCGATTACGGGTGAAATGTTTGCAGATATTTCTTTCGGGTCTGCGTGTTGTAGTATTATGAATTAAAAGCATGTATTTACGAAAAAAAAGTATCGAAGTATTCTATCAGCCATCTGGTGCCCATAGTACAAGCTTTCCTTGGTTTGGGGCTAGATGGCGCTGTGTGATATGTCCACAAATATTTATATTTATTTTATTTACAGCCGCAGAAACCATTATACTAACTACTGTCATATCTTCTTTCGAACTAGTGTGGTGATAGTACTCCAATCATGCACTTGACACATGTTTTCTTTTTTGCGTCCTTTTTTGAGTCCTCACGCAGGTCACATAAATTTTCCGAACAAATAAATTTACTCGTGCCTGACTTGATTCGAACTCACGATTTCAGGTTCAGAAGGCGGGCTTACTTCCAGCAGAACAGTGCTCTATAAGCTCTCCCAACTCATGAAGGTCACGTGATATTCTTTCAGCGCTCGAGTCTACCGGACCTGTACTCCATGTCCCCAGGATATGCTCAAGAAACGGAACAACATCGGAATCAAGTGGATCTGCGGGGGCTACCAGCGCGCCAGGAGAAGCTTCAAGAGCCTCTGTATGATGCGGTACAGGAACTGTGAGGATGGCACTTGTAAGCACGCAGCAGCCTTTGATTACCATATTTTGTTTTTCAACAGTTCAGCATCGTTCCGAGAAGACCCATTGATGCACTTTTCGTACCGGTCTTATTCGAGAATATACTTATTAGGTAGTACTACCAAGCGTAAAGACATACTAGCCCTCGAGTATCCGTGGTAGAACACAGTAGGAGCATCAGAAAACACTCCATAATTAGGCTAGAATATCTCAGAACAGCAAATCAACTTCGTCCTAACGTATGGAGACTTGACAAACTTTTAAAAGTGTGAAAATAACAAGCTCTTTCTTTACTTAAATGTATGAATCAAAAAGTATAAAGGTCTGGTACGGGGTCTCTGAGTAGCGGTTACTGGCGGTGGCTACAGCAAAAGTCAGTGACCCCAATAAAGCCTTAGGGCAAAATGCACACCCTCATCTTGCAATACGAAATACGTTTTTCAAGCAATATGTGGAAATTAATTATGAGACCTTATGGATCCACAGGCCTGGGGCAAAATCATATTTGAATTGGCCAAACAATTATTTTCAGGGATAGAACAGATTATAAAGGTAAACCACAAAACTTAGCCCCTCTCCACCCCTGCCCCCTCAACTCTGCATGTTTACGGGGCAAGGGGCGAATAAGGTATAGCGTGGGGAACCGAAAGCAGGGATAATTTTGTCAAAATTCGAATTCCGATGAAAACGGTCCCCCTGGGCGCTGGCAGTAGTCCGATTTAGGGTCCTCGTCTACTAACCATACTATCACTCTTTCGGCACATAATTGAATAAAAATCGGTCAAGCGCGAGTCGAATTCGGACACAAAGGGTTCCGTACAATCGTACATGTACATAGATGTCTCTTGTATGGGGCCTCCTTTTATTTTATTATTTGCTAGTTATAGCGGCATTAAAAATACACACTCTGTAAAAATTTCAACTCTCTAAGTCTCTAACCCATTACGGTTCATGAGATACAGCCCGCTGACAGACGGTAGGATAGCGGAGGCTTAGTGATAGGGTCTCGTTGGCACCCTTCGGGTACGGAACCCTAATAACAAACATTTTACATGAATTTGTTTGTCCTTATAGATGAAAGGTATATTAGGCAACCCTAAAATGGTTCACAAATAACTTTCTCACAAAAGTATGTTGATAAATTCCTCCCAATTCCTCCCGCACTGTCGCAAGATATTGTTGCGAAACTATTAAAGTTATAAACGGAAAAACAAAGCGATTCGCGTGAGTAATGAGATACAAGTTCGCGCGGGGAAAGTTTGCAGTTTGCGGGTAGTTGAGAACTTTTGATGGAACCTGCTCGTATAGGCGGGCGGAGGACTGGCGTCTGCGCCACGCTCGAACAAGCGCGGGACACAAGCAGACACCTTCGACAATGGACACCTTCGAAGAAGTCCATTCAAATTAAGTTACCTATGTCTGCAGGCTTTTTCCACTGAATTTGATTGAACAGAATCTCTGGTTATGTTTGACCCAAAATATCTGAGTAAATAAATAAAATAAATAACACCCAACAGTCACATACATAGTCCTGACCCCACACTAGGATTCCCTGTGTCGTGGGTATCAGATACTACGAGTACCATGCTACCACAACACCCAGACCAGTAGCGACAATTTTTTTTTTGCTATTCAACTTATACGAATAAATAAATAAATATTTGTGGACATTTCACACGGCGCCATCTAGCCCCAAACAGATTGTCTTACCTATTATAAAATTAAAAAGATAATTTACAAAAAACTATGGAAAATGTTTTGAGTATTTTTTGATATACTGATTCATCCTACTATTAGTGTATACATCTCCCCTACATCTTGCCATTTCTCTGCCTGGAAGAGATCGCTCTTAGCGATAAGGCCGCCCATTGTAATTCTCAATGTTCTGGTTTTATTTTAATTTTATCTCATGTGTTTTACAATATAGTTATATTGTATTGTATTTCTGTACTTTAAGGTCTTTCGACATCTTCCCTCGAACATAAATAAAGAAAGGTAAATTAATTAAATTATTTCAGTATTCGTGAAGATCCACGACCATCGTTGCAAGAACGACACTTACCACGGCCGCCACTGGTTCTACGTCTACAAAGTATAGTTAAATAATTGTATGAAATAATATTGTACTAAATTCATAATTTTATTATTTTTCATTAATTTCTTCCGCCTGTCTCCCTCTCCTGTTAATTGACTAAGGGATTAGGGTCTCCGCTCCCAACTACTACTACTTTATAATCTGACAGATGCGGTTTAATTAAAGTTCTCGCTCACTACTTCGTTCCATAATCGCATCGTCAACAAAATAAAACCAGTCAAGTGCGAGTCGAATTCATACACGAAGGGTTCCGTACCATGGTACATCATGTACATAAAATGTTTCTTGTATTTTCAAACATTCAACTCTCTACTTATTACGTGTCTGAATTCGACTCGCACTTGACTGGTTTTTTAGTATTAAAATCAGCCTTATTTCTCTTTGGTGATTTCAAAGTCCTAGATCTAAATGCAGCAGCCATTTCCTCAACATTGTTATAACGTAAACACAGTTTAATATTTAAACGGCTAGTTTTATCGTCTCCCAAATTACAAGGAAACCTAAAACAATCGGCTAAATGAAGCGTGAACTGTTTCCGACGAAGCCCC
Organism: Scotopteryx bipunctaria; assembly: GCA_949320045.1. NCBI lineage: Eukaryota > Metazoa > Arthropoda > Insecta > Lepidoptera > Geometridae > Scotopteryx > Scotopteryx bipunctaria. The sequence goes on along the minus strand of OX439459.1, from coordinate 327,590 downwards.
TACCATGGGACTTAAAAAGTACGCTAGCGACTTTGAAACTGAAAATAGAACTCGAATGTAAGTATGGCACAGATTGAAATGTCTACTCAGTGAGTAATTTAGTCATTTCCAGTTGTTCATTTTTGTGTAACGACAAAGTTTTATTCGGTTCCTAAAGGATGTACATAAAATGGTAGATCGACATTGCTGGACTGGGAGTAAAAAAAACATAGAATACGCCCAGCTGCTTCTCTCCCCGAGCATGTCGTAAAAGTTGACTAAAGGATGGTATCCTTTCCAACGTGATGAGATACAATAAGCAAATATTCCCAAGGAGGGTTGACGTCAGGCAGGCGGTCGGTCGTAAAACACCTTAGCCAAAACTCTTACAGCGTGATCCAAGGAGTATGCTGCCGACCCCACATAGAGTGGGATAAGGGCAGGAAGATGATGATTGACATTGTTTGTTTTAAATATTGTTTGTATGTAAAATAGAATAAAAAATCGTAATGGTGATCTACCAAAGGACATGCCGACAAAGGCCGGCAAGGCACTTGCAGTTCCTCTGAGGTTGCAGGTGTCCGTGGGCGGCGGTAATCACTTACCATCAGTTGAGCCGCTTGCTCGTGCCGCCCCCTCTTCCATAAAAAATGCATATTTATCTTGTTCAGTTTTTTATCTGTCAGTTGAATAAGGAGCCTGGCATATATTTTTTCTCATCTCTTACAAACGAGAACACATATTAGGGGCATGAACTAAAAGCAATCGAATGGAGCGTTGCTAACTGACTCGTAAATCAACGGACGCGCTAGAATATTGATCTAGAAAATTATAGAACGTTCTAGAACTCTTTAGAAGAAGTTCCGCTAATGCCTCAGAACTTACACTTAATAGGAACAAGTTTCAGGTGGAAATTGAAAGAGGAACTTTTAAAATATTGTAAAAGTTTCATACATCATGTGTCTTGTGATGAAGTAAGTAACCTACATAAAATATGTTTCTTTTTTGACTCAATTTATTTAGGTTCTCCGCCCACTCTTATTCAGACTATGACCGGACTATCACCACCACAGACAAAAAAGAACAAGATAAAAACATGACGTGCTAACTTTAGACATAACTTTATTTCACCTTTTTGTGTCTTATAGTGACGATCCGGTTATCGAACGGGGTAGTGAGTGGAAACCCTTAGTTAAGTTATTTAAAAAAAACTGCAGAAATCAATTTAGTACATTCTTTGACAAGATACACACCTGTATAAACAATTCAGAGGTAAATTTAACGATTTACATATAACTGTTTTATGTACCTATGTATATATATATATACACAGGTGTATGTAAAAACAAGTTACTGTGATGTCGTAAAAAGTGTAGGGCCATAAATTGACGATTCCGCCCGAATTTATGATTACCGAGATTTCAAATGGAAATAAAATGTATCGGCGTACAACATGGTGCGGCTGGTATACTGTATTGTTTTGTTTGTAATCGGTAAGTACATACCTACCTACCTAAAAGGTAAAGGTACCTTTTAGTAATAACTATAACCTATTGAAAAATCATGCCTTTGAAGTTATTGTTCGAACGAAAGAGGGTTACTACCCTGTTTTAATTATTTTAGTGTTATTTTTATACACAAGATTTCCACTATTAATTTTTTTTACAGCGGATACAGTCTCAGCTTTGGTCAATAATACACAAATAGAAGAGAGGAACGCTCTTGAAGACGCGGAAACTAGAAGATACAATAAGAAGAAGAAGAAAGAGAGGTCTACTTCATCGTCTAATGATGCAGGTGAAGTTTGTAAAACTCTAAAAAAGAAACTTATGAATGCAGGCATATCTCTCTTTGATTATGATTATTATACCAAAACAGTATGGAGAGAAAGATAAAATGCTGACCTTACTTACCAATATCTGGATATCTGTATGTTTGTTTGAGTCACACAAACGACTGAACTGATTTGAATGAAACTTAAAACAGACATACGAGCAAATCTCACTGGTTTTGCCATAAATTATGGCATCAGGGTACTAAATATCCTAAGTAATAAACTTATGCAGTTTGTCAGTGCAATCAAACCAACTTAAGAACCCTAAGCAATGAGTTTACGAAATTAGTGAGTTGAGGATTACTTTACAGATTCCATAGAAAGTGGAGATGAAAGCCTGGCTATGTCTTCCGACCCCGAGTCAGAAGAAGATTCTGATAAAAAGAAGAAGATTAAGGGTAGACCCAAGTCTACCGAGGAGAGAAGAGGATGGTAAGTTAAAAATTATTCATAAAATCATAACTGAGAACAATCACATAATACTCGTACATATCATAGTACTGATCCATCATCAAGGCTGTGTGTTGTGGGTACGATGGTATGGACCACATCATTCAAACCCAAAAAAATAATTGTAGAACATGCAATCATAGAATATCGTGCTAAAGAGGAGGCCTATATTTCCCAGCAGTGAGTAGATATGGGCTGATACGATTATGATGCAATCCTATTATATACAACGTGTAACATAATGTCCCTATAAGCCCGAAAGGGGTGTATTCAGACCGAGCACTTGAATACATTGACGTGTGCAAAAGTTCAATACATCATATTTGAAATTCCAATACAATTAAAAACAAATTATTTCATGAGAAATTTGTGACAACCCTATGTGTTTGTTTACCATTTGCGTAGGTAACAAACACACGCGCACCCTCCTATCGCGCCGGACCCACACATACGCAGACAATTGAACGCGCGGCAAGTTTCAAAAAGTACCTAGGTGTAATCACCAAAGTTTTCGTAAGAATTTGCAATTTTTTTAATTCTACGTAGAAATTAAAGTCGAAGATTAAAATCACGATATCTTTCACACATAAAAAAACAACTACCTACCTACATCTACCTAGGTAGTTACCTAAGGACCTAGGTACAGGAAAAGTTAAGTTATACCTTTTCTCCCTTCTTCTTGGTTGGCTCGGAACACGGCTAATTGACATGGTAGGTATTAGGTAGGTATGTAGGTACCTAGGTTGTTATTACTGGTACACATTCACAATCACAAAATTATTTTTGTCATTTTTTATTAGTAAGCTAGGTACTAATGGGGTACCTACTAGGTAGGGTGATAGGTTAGGTACCTATCATCATACCTACCTATCACTGAATTTTATCACTGTTGACACACACAGTAGGTACTCGGTATCCATCAAAGGGAAGTAGGTACAACACACCACCGAATTCCCGGTCTTCCCTCACTGGTGCGCCGGTGGAAAGATCCCGTCGAGAGAAGACGGTTCACCAATCCCAGAAAATAGCCCGTAAGATGGCAATGGCCGCCCTGGATAACGCTCTCTGTAGAGCTGACGCGCCGCTACTAAGCTATTAATTATTTGGTGCTGCTCCAACACACACACACAACACCATATCATAATGCTCACCGTTTGAGTACAAAGTCGACATCGTATCGTTAATTAGTTACGCGAACCGAGAGATTGCTTGTTGCAGTTGTTGCAAGGAACGAATGCTAATTGCGACTGATAAAAACCGATCTGTTTTGCGACCAAAAGTAGGTACCTATTGCCGAAAGCCGAATTTTTAGGGTTCCTTGTCTGGGGTAACCCACTAAATACCGATTGGGAAAAAAAAGGAAAAAAACTTCACCATACATCTACTACTACTACTACTACTACTACTACTACTACTGTCGTCGTGTCCGTGTCGCTAGCTCTTTTGAACCAGTGTGGTGGAAGGATTAGAGTGCACCTTGAAGGTTCCTTTCGTACACTTTGACACACGTCTATGACATGCCTGGTTTCCTCACGAGGTTTTCCTTCACCGTTTGAGAGCATTGATATTGCACACATAAATTTCGAATCGAAAAATCCATAGATTCGAACTCACGACTTAAGGATGGGAAGGCGGGGTTCATACCAATATGCTACCATGTGCTCCATCCCCATTTGCTACTAGGTACCTACCTACTTACATAATAACCTACCAACAATTACGTAGTTCAATCAAGAAAAGTAAAAAACAAATAAACCTACGGAACCAATTTGATTTTATTAAACAAACGCTTGCGGTGCGGTGTCGGTTGACGGTTGCGGATTTTGAATTTAGCAAAGGCACCGACAGCCAATTAGGGCGAGGTGCCATCCCACTAGTTGTTGTTGTTGTTTCAATGCAACCAATGACAAATAGGCTGTTCACGATGAAAATGAAGATTAGTAAGACAGATAAGTCACAACCTTTGACTTTAGTGCCCAAGTAGGTAGGTACAAAATTGCATTGAAAAATGCTCCAATGAATATTGGAATAATACATCGTTGGAAAAACTAAAGTGGAATAGGGTCACGGCTTTATCCTCAGGCACGGTAGACCTCTTCTCATACTTCTTGTTACCTACTCAAGATGCTTTTAAGGCCCGAGTAGGTAGGTACAAAATTGAGTAGGTATCACGGCTTTATCCTCAGGCACGGTAGACATCCTCTCATACTCCTTGGCACCCACTGAGGATACCTTTAAGGCCCGAGTAGGTAGATACAAAATTGAGTAGGTAAGGTACCTATCTCCTATACTAGGTACTTAACAAAGAGATCTGAAAGGATGTTTACGGTGTCTAGGGATTTTAGTCGTGATGTGACCTTACATTTTAATTACCAATAAATACCAAGGTACCACTAGGCCTTCAAAAAAAATAGAAATTACTTATTAAGCCACCTCGTTATTAGGTAAGTAGGTAGGCATTTTACTAATGGTGTCTGTTCTGTTACCTGTTTCATCTAGAGTTCACACTTAAAGGTCAAAAAACAGCTGTAAATAGGGATGCCTCATGTTGTGTCAAGTTACGTATTGGAGCAAAGTTTAAGAGACATTTCATGAATGAAAACCTTTGAAATTTTAAAAGTCGTTGAACAAACGTTGTTCGCAATGACGTATAGAACACCCCCGTTTCGGGCTTATAGGGACATTATGTTACACGTTGTATAATAAACAATAATAATAAATAAATAACGCCGAACAGTCACATACATAGTCCCCACACTAGGATTCCCTGTGTCGTGGGTATCAGAAACTACGAGTACCATGGTACCACAACACCCAGACCCGGAAGAAATATATGCAGAACATGCAAACATTTCTTCCGCAGCGGGAATCGAACCCGCATCTCTTGCGTCTCCGCCTAGCAATCGCCCGCCATGCCACCGAGTCCAACATATATAGGTCATATCTCCCGCCACGGAAATCCAACCTGCATCTCTCATAAAGTTAATTCATCGTCATTCTTTTGTCCGATGGTGATAACACTGACTGGAAATAAAAATGCGGAACTGGCGTTTTTAGGAGAAAATGGCACCGCAAATGTCACCCCTGCCCTGACGACATGTGGATGAAGTGGCGGGACCCCAGGATCAAGTGGATCTGCGGAGCCTACCAGCGCGCCAAGCGGAGCTTCAAGAGCCTCTGCATGATGCATTACAGGAACTGCCAGGATGGAACCAGTGCGTAGCTCTTCAGCTCATAAGAGATAAACTGGAGAATACTCTGGTTTTGTTTCGACGTGGAACTTTAGAAATGTTATGTAACAGGGATGTACTGAAACTACGTGGATCTTAAAAGCAATGGTGGCGTAATGCACGACCATAACACCAAAGCTTCAATAGTTGTGAGTTCGAATACTGGATTTGCATCAATGAATTTTATGTTTCAATATCGTGAGGAAACCTGTAACTTAGCTGATTAAGATTTAAAAAGACAGTCATGCGCGTAGAGTCAGCTTCACACGTATGGCTGTCTTTTTTAGGGTTCCGTACTCAAAGGGTGCCAACGGGACCCTATTACTAAGCCTCCGCTGTCCGTCCGTCCGTCCGCTCGACTATCAGCGGGCAACCAGGACATGTGATAGGTAGGTTAGGCCTGAGGCCTGTATAATATGTATTTTCTTCTCTCTTTTTGTTCTTCTCTCTGTCATTTAATTTTTACTCCTGTATTCTTATTTTTCCAATAAATTATATTATTTCTTTCTTTCTTTCTACAACTTCCTGGGTTTTACAACAGACAGCTGATAAACCGCAAGTACTCAAATCATCTAGGTATACCTCTAGATAGGATATGCTTAGGTAGGAGTATCCATGGATCGCACCCAGTGAACTTCCAATTCTTTCGCAGTGTTCACCAAGATCCACGACCATCGCTGCGAGAACAGCTCCAGCATCAGCCCGCATGGAGACCACTTCTTCTACGAGTACCGGGTGGTGATGACTGATGATGATACCGACTCCAAAACCGATTCTGACACCCCCAGTGAGGAAAACAGCTCTTACTAATAAATAAAACGATCTTATTAATAAAAGGAACTGCGATTTAATTTGTTGGTCGACGACCACGGTGGTGAGGCCTGGCTCTGACGAGAGAGGTGCAGGTTTGATTCCCGTTTTTTTTATCCAGAACCTGATATTGTGGTTCTATGGTATTTGTAGTTTTGATGACACGGGGAATCCTAATGTGGGGTCAGAGCTATGTAAGTAGTACCACAAACATTGTGCGCTTCGGCTATTTTCGACAAATTTAAATACGAACTAACACGATGATGATTAAAGTCAAAGTCAAAGTCAAAGTCAAAAATTTTTATTCCATAAAATCACTGGGATCACTTGGACACGTCTTAAATCTACGTTGCATTTACACCTGTTCGTAACGCGACCAGGCGTGGAAGATACAGGCAAGAAACCACGCTTGGCTATTTTTTTGGAAAATGATCCCTTTACAATCATGTTATAAAAGGAGTTGGAGCATTCAGTCCCAAGCATTTTTATCTTCTATATAATCGGATATTTTATAGTAAGCTTTTTTATACAACTTTTGTTTTATTAGTGTTTTGAATTTATTAACTGACAAATTTGTCATCTCGCTTGGGACTTTGTTATAGAAGCGTACACATTGCCCTTTAAATGATTTATTAACTTTACCTAGCCTAATCGTGGGTACAGCAAGTTTATCCTTATTTCTAGTATTAACACTATGATTATCACTATTTTTCTTAAACTTACTAACATTTTTATGTACGTACATCAAGTTTTCGTAAATATATTGACAAGGAACAGTCATAATGTTTATTTCTTTAAATTTATTACGTAATGACTCCCTAGGACCCAGGTTATAAACTGCTCGAACAGCCCTCCTCTGCAACACAAATACGGTGTTTATATCTGCAGCACTCCCCCACAACAAAATGCCATATGCCATGATGCTATGGAAGTAGCTGAAGTAAACTAGTCTAGCTGTATCTACGTCTGTAAGTAGACGTATTTTTTTGACTGCATATGCCGCAGAACTAAGTCTCTTCGACAATTTATCTATATGTGGGTCCCATTGAATCTTTTTATCTAAGGTTATGCCCAAAAAAGTAGTAGTGTCCACGAGATCTATATGTTCATTTTTTATTTTTATATGAGAATTTACTTGTGTAACATTTGGTAGTATAAATCTTATACATTTGGTTTTCTTTTCATTTAGCAATAGGTTATTTACATCGAACCATTCTACGACTTTGGAGATTGCATTGTTTACTTCGCCAAAATTAACCTGGCGTCGTTTCATTTTAAATAAAAATGAGGTGTCATCTGCAAACAATACAATTTCATGATCATCCCTAACAAGTTTAGGTAAATCATTAATATAAACTAAAAATAGAAATGGTCCTAATATTGATCCCTGTGGTACACCCATTGTTACTATTGACCCTGGAGAACGTTTTCCATTAACGTCGACTCTTTGTATTCTGTTACTTAAATAGGAACTGAGAAGGTCAAGAGCAAAACCCCTAACCCCATAGTGTCGGAGTTTCCTGATTAATGTTTCATGATGGACACAATCGAATGCTTTTGACAGATCACAAAAAATCCCTAAAGCATCACGAGACTCTTCCCATGCATGGAAAATATGCGATATTAACTCGACACCAGCCTCTGTTGTTGAACGGCCCTTCAATAATCAAAATTGTTATAGAGATGTTAATCAATAATAATCAATAATCATTTATTTCGTTAAATGGATAACACGTCAAGGTTTGTCACATAAGTGAGTAACTTACTGTATTAAAATTAATTTACATTCAAGCATTATTGTTACAATAATTATGTAGATACTTTTTTTTAGAGTTGGTTCAGTTACTATTTTAAATTTAAATTCAGACAAATTCGGTTTCCATACGAAGCATGAAATATACCGAGGTGCGTAATTTTTGTGGTACTACTAAATGTAACTATTGGCCGTTTCTAATTCAGGGTGGCCTAAAAAGTACCAGCGCCGACAAATAACCCGTCTACATATCACCACTCACCACACTAGATCACAATCATAAATCAACTCCATTATCTCAGAGATATCATAAATCCATGACGTCACACAACCATTAATCGCTTTGCTACGTAATTTGTCATACAGACAGACAGACAAGAGGATGAAAACCTGAGTGCACGTCCGGACTGTCAGTAAACTATTTTCCACTCTATTACATAGACGGGAGAGTATATTTTTCAACTACACACGCGTTATGCCTTTATACAGTACCAAAAGTTGAGTGCGGTCGTTATACCCCTTATTTTCAAGTAGATAAGGTTGATTTTAGCGTGAGTTTGGTTCGAGTGGCAAAGGAAATGCATTTGAAATGTCATAGCGTGGAGTGTCAAAAGGGATGTAAGTGTCGGAATGTCTATTAAGGTTCGGCTGTCGTCTCACTTGTTCTCTGAGGTTAAGGTGTCCGCCCAGTATCTCATGTTCAACCAGACTGGATAACAAGACCGTAGCCTTTATATTAGGAGAGGTATTTGAATTGTGAATATCTTACAATTGAAGATAATGATATGTATTTAAAAGTTACAGTTACGGTTGAACTGTTCCAAATTCAAAAAACCGGTCAAGTGCGAGTGGAATTCGCACACTAAGGGTTCCGTCCCATCGGATCGTACATTAAAAAATGTTTCTTGTTTTAGGCCCCCATTTTACACACAATAGATATACATACTCTGTAAAAATTTCAGCTCTGTGCCTATTACGGTTCATGAGATACAGCCCGCTGACAGACGGACGGATAGATGGACCGACGGACGGACAGCGGGGACTTAGTAATAAGGTCCCGTTGACACCCTTCACAAAACTCTAAAATGTGTTAAAACGTGTATAAATATATTATGATTATTATTGAAGGCCCTTTACGTCCTACTGCAAGGGCAAAGACCTCCCTCCATCATTCCACTGATCTTTATTTTAATTCTAAGGTAATCCAGTATTTTTAAAGTCCAGATCATCTCGCCAAAATTCGCTATCTCGCTAAAATATGGAACAAAGATTCGAAAAGCCCCTACCATTGTCCCGCTGATGGATAAAGTTGGTTATGATTCGCCCCTACCACGAAACAAATGAATTGGACGTATAATCAACGTCGACCTGCCAGCCAATCAGCCGTGTCTCCCGGGGGTACATGCCAACAATCTCCTACTCATACCCAGCCTGTGTCACTGTGGACACGTTTATGTTGTAAATAGGCCTTATTGCGACGACGACTTGAATGTGTTACAAAATCGCAGAATCGGATTTTAAGCCATATTGATGAGTGATTATTGAACACACTCGAAGATATTCACTTATTTAACTTCTATTGGGAATTTTATATTGAGAGCACTGGTGGTCTAGTTGGTAGTGACCCCGCCTTTCGATCCTAAGGTCGTGGGTTCAAATCCGGTCGTGTACCAATGGATTTTTCTGTGCGAAAAATGTATGTGCGCTATACCAGTACTCTCAAACGGTGAAGGAAAACATCGTGAGGAAACCCGCGGCTTAGTCAGCTCCGCACGTATTGACCATGTTTTTCCTGTGGACAAGGCCGACTAAGCTGAGAGGATGGAATAGGTGCTGGGCAAGCCTACTCCATCTTAATTCGTCCCGGGCATTACAGCGTCTCGTCTGTGAAGGTAAAGTTGCCTCCTGACGCTGTATAAATCATCTACTATAGATGGTAAAAGGCCTTAGTTTTAACTTCTATTAGTCGAGTCACTAGTGCTTTCGAACCGGTGTGGTGAAAGGATTTAAAGTGCGCATCAAAGGATCCTTTCGTTTTACTCGCTCATACTGTCTGTTTGATAGACGGAGTGAAACATTATAATGTAAACACATCTATTTTATTTCGTGTTAGTATTTACTGTTTATTCTGTGACGCAAACAATACCTAACAAATAGGAAATCACATTTGCGGAGAAAATTAAACGGGTCCTTATTTAGGAAGGGGTTTGAAAATAAAAACATGAAAACCTGCCTTATTTCAACACTAGCTGTATCCCGCGACGTTGTCTGCGTGTTAGAATTTTTTTGGAATGATTATTATCTCGGGGCGCAAAAAGTCAACATCACTATACTAATACCTCCTCTCAAACGGTGAAGGAAAACATCGTAGAATCTAAAAAGTTTAAATAAATGTGTCAAGTGCACGAAAGGAGCCTTTCAGGCGCACTTTAAATTCACCACACCGGTTCAAAAGAACTAATGACACTACTCGCAATATAATGCTTAAAATAATGAAAATGGAACAGAAAAATTCAGAATCTGATTCAATGAATTGCTCACAAGCTCCTATTTAAGGTCACCGACCATTACTCTGTTCCAACATACCTGTAAATACATACTTATAATAAATAGTACTACAACACCCAGACCCAGAAAAAAATTTTGCAGAACATACATTTCTCCCAAAGCGGGAATCGAACCCGCGCCTCTTGCGTCTCAGCCGAGCACTCGCCCGCCACGCCACCGAGGTCGTCCCGGATACCCTTATTGCATACAACGTGTAGTAAGCAGTTTGTATTCAATTTCTGTATTCAGAAAAGCATCATGGACGTTACAGGTGTAACCAATTTCTATATTTGTTACTGAAGCGCTCGTGGCGTAGCATGCTTAGACGTTCTTGATTGATCGTTGAAGTTAAGCAAATGTTGTGCGCGGTCACAATTTGGATGGGTGACCGCTAGTAGCATTACGAGTATTGTGTGCGATTACAATTGGGATGGGTGACCGCAAGTGGCATTACGAGCTGAGCGCTTCCGTGCTTCGGAGGGCACGTTAAATTGTCGGTCCCGGCTTTTAAGTCGTTCAGCCATGACGGAGGCCTTTAGGCGGCCTAAAAACTCCGTCACAAGAATTGGCCACTAGCTCATACGAACTTACTTACTGAGTCGTGGTCTCTGAGACCCGAGCCTTGTTCAGCATTTCAACTATGTTCAATATCAGTTTAATCATGTCGCCGTGTCGATCGTGTCGCGTTGATGACAACATTGACGTCACCTACTGACGTAGTAACGTGGGGATAGTGACGTGGTGTTGGTTGTTCACTTTGCTGTCCTCTTTAGATCCTTTGACATGAAAATGTCAGTGCAAGTAATAACTGTGATGTATCACTTTTCATACAAAGTAAAATAAATTAGAAAACTTACCAAAACTTGTTTGAAACTTGTAGCAATAAAATTCCTCGTTCTTACCTGTAACAGAAACATATATTTTAATTATTTTGAACAAGAAAATAATCTATCTACTTAGTAGTTCTTTCTAAACCAGAGTGGTGAAAGGATTTAGTGCGCCTAAGGCTGCTTTCGTCCACTTGACACATGTTTTCGAACTTACTACGGTTACGACATGCCGGTTTCCTCACGATGTTTTCCTTCACCGTTTGAGTGTACTGGTATAGCTCACGTAAATTTTTCGAATAGAAAAACCCATTGGGCTTGAACCCACCCTTGGCTTGACCATCTATATGGGCGATGGGCTGATCACCTGTCACCATGGTTCACCATATCCATCTTGGGACTTTGAATCTGGAGTGGCTGCAAGTTTTCTTATGAATACGGGCGTGATAATAATTTTATCTGACGACTTCTGTTACGTGGCTGGCGAGCGCTCGGCTGAGACGCAAGAGGCGCGGGTTCGATTCCCGCTGCGAAAGAAATGTTTGCATGCTCTGCAAATATTCCCTCCGGGTCTGAGTGTTGTAATATTTATCATAAGTATGTATTAAAAAAAAGTATATAAGTATTCTATCAGCCATCTGGTTACCATAGTACAAGCCTTGCTTAGTTTGGGGCTGGATAGTGCTGGGTGATATGTCCACAAATATTTATTATTTTATTTTATTGTATGTGTGTATTTTTAAAGGTAACCGAAACAATGTTTCCTGAATACCTACGCATCATATTTGAACCTGCACGGTGCGTTTGGCGAAAACATTATTTTTTATCGCAAGCGCGCAGCCATAACCGTGGCGGCACATCGGGACATAAAATACGACGGCCAGGCCAGTGTCACACCGGGTATTAACCTACAGTGGAGAGGAAATGATATTGTTTTACCAAAAAAAAACATACAGTAGAGAAGGATGGTTACTTCCTAAACGCGTCTCAAATCTCGATCCAAAACGAAATACTAGGGTTGTAAAAAGTAGAAAATATTTTATACTAGGAGTAAAATTATTTCTGGTCTCTTAGACATGGTGTCAAGCAAGACTGCAGTGGTGTGGCGGGCGAGTGCTTGACTGACACGCAAGGGTTCGATTCCCGCTGCGGGAGAAATGTTTGCTTGTTCTGCTAATTTTTCTTGCGTTGTAATAACATGTAATAAGTAATTATTTACAAACAAGTAAATATAAGCATTAACAGACCATAACCACAACAGACCATGAAAGGACCATATTAATTCGTGGTGCATTTTAATACTCTCGACACACTGGTTCGGGATAAACAGTAACACAAGTTGCAAAAATAGTTAAAAACCTTCCAAATGAAGATAGGTCTCCAGAAGCCACTGACCAAGTCAGATTAGAAACAGGTTAAATAAAAAATGGGTCTCGGAGACCCCTTTGTTCATAACCCACGTCGCACTGAAGCCTATTTCTAATATCTAACCTGTCAACCTTATCACCCTAACTCTAGCCTTAACCTAAAGTCTAGACCCTAGACCAAACAAATTAGTACAACTGAATAAGGACTCGTTTTGAAACACGAGACTAAAACGCGCGACTAGTCCAGTACCACAAATACTGTGCGCCTCGGCAAACTTCGTGCTTTGTATAATAAACAAATTTGTCCGAACTAATAATTATTATAACATCTCTTTATTACATAATCATTATCGCGTTAGTTCGTATTTCAGAATATAGCTAAAAATAGCCGAGGTATTTGTGGTACTACTGCACACTCATTGATAGACCTTTTACATAAATTTTTTAAGACTTTTTCAATTGTATAAAAACGAGGTATTTTCAGATTTTTTAACACTATTCTACCAAGTTTAAAAATATCCAATGTTTACTATTTATCTATGCTAATATTATAAAGAGGAAAGATTTTTTGTTTTTTTGTTTGTAACGAATAGGCTCCGAAACTACTGGACCGATTTCAAAAATTCTTTCACCAATAGAAAGCTACATTATCAGGGTCCAGTACAGGCTATAATAAATTTTCAAAAAAATTAGGGATCCGTAAGAAAATTGCAATATTGTAACCCAAGGTAGAAAACCCAAAATAGTTTTTTGGCGTGCGCTGCGAAAACTATTGATTATAAAACAAAATAATGTACTACACGCGTACGAAGTAGCGGGCAACAGCTAGTTAATAAATAAATTTCTTTAGATCTTAGTCGCGTACGTCAAAAAGCTTATTTATTACAAAAGTAATGTAATACGAGATCCAATTGTATTCTTGTACCCGTTTCAAGCAAACTTCGCCAATACAACATGACAGGAAACATTAATTTAGCGAGTAATATATTATTATAATTTATTATTGCATCATGCGAGGGTGAATAAGTGATGACAGGCGTTTGATTGTCGCTACTTACGTTGTAAAAAATACACTTACAAAAACTTAAAAAAATTACTACTAAGGCCTTTTACCTTCTATAGTAGATGATTTATACAGCGTCAGGAGGCAACTTTTACTCGAGACGAATTGAGATGTAGTAGGCCTGCCCAGCACCTATTCCATCCTCTCAGCTTAGTCGGCCTTGTCCACAGGAAAAACATGGTCAATACGTGCGGAGCTGACTAACCCATTTATAGCCTTGTGTGAAATGTCCACAAATATCCGACTAATATTATTATAACTATATAACTAATTATTTTAATTTTAAATGCGAAAGTTTGTCAGGATATTATGTTGTGAATTGAACTTAGAATATACATAGGACGGGTGCTGGGGTAGCATATAGGCAGCTTTTATCTGAGTACTAGCGAGCGAAACCGCGGGTGGAAGCTAGTTTATTCATAAAGTAATCAACTCTATTTCTGTCCTGTTGTTACTTCACGTTACTTTTGTTACCTTTTGTAACATTACGGTGTGACTAACAGCAGAACCATTATACTAATGGTTTGTCCCTGTCTTTTATTCGCTGACCTCTGCTTTTGTAACTTTTTCTGCAAAGCTACCCTCTTTTTATAAAAAATGGCGGAAAATGCTAAACACAATGTAAACATAACTACAGTTTTATTGGAGGCCTAATTTTGTTATGTGACAACGTGAAATTATGTAATGTTTTTTAGGGTATCCGTACCCAAAGGGTGCCAACGGGACCCTATTACTAAGCCTCCACTGTCCGTCCGTCCGTCCGTCCGTCCGTCTGTGAGCATCTGTCAGTATCCTATGAACCGTAATAGTTAGAGTTGAAATTTTCACTTAATATGTATTTTTATTGACGCTATAACAACAAAAAGTAAAAATAAAATAAGAGGGGGCTCAATACAAAAAACATTTTTTAATGTACGATGGTAAGGAACCCTTTGTATGCGAATTCGACTCGCACTTGACTAGTATTTTTAATTTATCACTCTATTCATGTAAACGATATTTTTTTGAGATGAACAAGGTCTTTTGCTCTACCATGAATATCATAGAATTTAGCAATTAGTACTTTTGATTCCCGCTTTTACTTTTCTCATAATACAATTGAATCACCATCATCTTCCTGCCCTTATCCCACTCTATGTGGGGTAAAAGTTTTGGCTAAGGTGTTTTATGACCGGCCGCCTGCCTGACGTCAACCCTCCTTGGGAATACTTGCTTATTGTATCTCATCATGTTGGAGAGGATACTATCCCTTAGTCGACTTTTACGACATACTCACTCATAATACAATTGAATAACACAAGATATATCCAAAGCGCCCATACAAACTCTGAAGAAATCATAGTTCACAAACAATACTTGGACTGAGGTAACGTCGGGACGTTACGAGTCCGGGACGGAAGGACTGGCTCCCGACTCAGGAAGGAAGGAGCTCAAGTTGGAGCCGCATAGCGGGACGTGAATTTATCGTTTATTTATTAGACGAGAAAACATTTCAGTTGCAGAATAGACTTTCTTTTGCAATTCTGCCAAAAAAATCACGCTTAGTGTAAGACTGGATGAGCTTAAATACAAATACAAATTATATTTGTTTACCAACCAAATTTAAATAAAAGTTAATACATGGATACTCCTCTGCTGGACTGGGAGTAAAGAAAAAGCATAGAATGCGCCCAGCTGCTTCTCTCCCAGAGCATGTCGTAAAAGTCGACTAAGGAATAGTATCCTCCAACATGATGGACCTGTATGGGCGATGGGCTAATCACCTGTCACCATGGTTCACCATATCCATCTTGGGAGTCTTGGATCAGAAGTGGCTGCAAGTTTTCTTATGATTACTTGTGGTTCTGCCCACTCCGTTAGGGATACGGGCGTGATAATATGTATGTATGTATGTACATGGATTACCATATAATGCGGGGCATTAGGGCTAGCCTGTATCGCGGGAGATCGAAATTACAAAAAAAAACAACGGTCACTAAAAAACGTCATGAAAAGATAAAACATATTAATAATGATAATAATGAAAACTAACAAAGAAAAAAAGGAACATTTAAACATGAAATAGCAAATAGTTACAAGCTTTTTTGAAAGTTTCGATATAATTCGATGAAACAGTAGAATATATTTTATACTAGGTACGATTGTTTTATGCATAAAGGTAAAGTTGTTATGAAGTTACCTACTTTGTTAAGTAGTTTGTATGTTGTAACCCTGTATGTGGGAGGCAACCAGAAACAGTGCACGTTCTTACTTCCGCAGTAAAGCAAACATTTTCTTCAATAAACTTAATAAAAATAGTTTTGTTTGCAAAATATTGTTATTCGAGTGAAACTTAGCTGTGAGAGGTATCTTGTAAATATTCAATGAGATCCCGAGCGAAGCAGACCTAACTGACAGGGCTTGACGTGCCTGACAGACCGACAGCTGTCTGCATGTCAATGTATGTAGTTTTCCGATTAATTGATGGCTCTTTTTTATGAGGATAATATTAATAAATATAATTGAAAATTATAACTAATAGATGGTCATGTCTGCCAAAGAACCGACCACAGCTGAGGTAAACGAGTTCTTGAATGGAGACTGCAACTCGACAAACGTAATGTAGGACGCCCTCCGACTAGCTGGAGTGAGGATCTGCTGCTGGCTACTGGCAGAGGCTGGATGCGTCAAGCAGAAGATAGGGCGCGATGGCGTTCATTAGAGGAGGCCTATGTCCAGCAGTGGACTACTGTAGGCTGATGATGATGATGATGATGATGATAATTGATAAATAAACTTATCATTTTGAATAATTAGGGTGTCCGGACTGGCATTCCGTATGTACTTTTTCTAGTATGGAGCGGTTTCATTATTGTACAGAATTTTTAAACTATATTGATTTTACAACTGTTATTTAATTTTGCGATCCGCCCACACACCCACATTCCACAATACCCAGTCATTCCACGAAAACTTTTCAAAAGCGCGCTTATTCCTATTTTCAATATTCCCTGTTCAAATAGTTTTAAATCAAAAACCCAGAATTGATAGGCACATCAAATATAGAGTGGTGTATGTTAACAAGCAATAAAAATTTTAGCACCTACCTTCAATAAACAGGTTATGTTCCATCCCGTTTATCCGGAATATCCGGATACCCGGTAATCGTAAATATTGTTACGAGATTCGCTTTAATAGTTTTCTGATAAAAGATAACTTTAGAACAATGTTTGGATGTAAACAACAATGAAGAGGCGGATACTTCACGTGCAGAGAGATTATGTGAGGCTAGCTGCCGCCCGCGGCTTCGCTCGCATAATACCCGGATAAAAAGTATCATACGTGTATGCTAGATCCTAATCTACTTGAACTGAAAGTTTCAGCCAAATCCGTTAAGCCGTTACGGCGTGATTGAAGCACAAACATACAAACATCCTCACAAACTTTCACATCATAGTCATAATTATAAAGAGGAAAGATTTTTTGTTTTTTTGTTTGTTTGTAACGAATAGGCTCCGAAACTACTGGACCGATTTCAAAAATTCTTTCACCAATAGAAAGCTACATTATCAGGGATCAGTATAGGCTATAATATATTTTCAAAAAAATTAGGGATCTGTAGGAAAATTGCAATATTATAAACCAAGGTAGAAAACCCAAAATAGTTTTTGGAACAAAATAATGTACTACACGCGTACAAAGTCGCGGGCAACAGCTAGTTTATAATATAGTAGGATAGGATAGGATTATAATATAGTAGGTTTCTATTCTATTCGATACCACGCGAGCGGATCCGCAGGCGGTTGTCAGTTATATTAGTGTGACAGTGTCATTAATAGGAAGATAGACTTTCTTTTGTTATTTCACCGAAACAGAGTTTTTCTAACCGACGTCAGTGACTTTAAACAAACCAAAACACTTCTGCAAACTTCTGAATGTAAAAGCAGGCGCGGCGTCAACCTGACACTTATTTATTCATCTGTCCCCGAAGATTTTGAATAACTCGCCAGATTTTGTTCTACATTTCAGAGTGTTTTCCTTCTGGATTTACAAATGGAATGTAGCTAACGGAAGGGAAGATCTAGGCGACATTTTGGAAAAAGACCAGGTCAAGAGTACCTTAAACCGATGATCATGCATGAAGAATGTGAATGTTTGTAAAAAAAAGTGAAGCGAACGGAGAAGCGAGATAACCTCTTTACTATTTCTGTTCTCCTGGTAGCTAGCTACAACTTGGAGTAAAGTGTTACAGTCGTAATCTGACAGAAGGGCTAAATTAGTGCCATTTTCCACCTTAATTTGAACTAACGAAGCTCAAAGCTAATAATGTGAACTGATTAATGTTAAAAGTACAGTCAGCGTCAGAAACTGAGACATTTTCAGAATTAAGAAATCATTTATGGCAAGCACTAAATGAAATCCTACATACTACAAATAAAAGAAGTCTGAAATTTTGTGAGGATGTTGTAAAATTCTTTCGACTAGTAATAGAAATATCAGAGTCAGTTCTTTTATTTGTATATTTTTCAATCACAAAATGGTTCAAACATTGCTTTACCAACACTTTTACCGCTGACTACACAATACTGGACTGTCAGTTAAAACTAACCAAATTACAGCCAGCATCTAGGTAACCCACAAATCCTGAGCTTAAAATCATGACGTAAGGGTTGTCTGTGTAACCTATTTAAGGGGAGGAACTAGGGCGGTGGAGGGTGTTAAATATTAATGGACTCCTGAGCCTGGCTCGCAGGCTAGCTCTGCGGGGGAGGGGAGGGACCATGGGGTTCACATCGATATGGGAACATAACTACCCAAAATAGCTCTTAGAATCATTGAGCCTAAAAACGTCGAATGTGTCAAGTGTACGAAAGAAGCTTCGTCCTACAACCACGACAAGCCAGTAGATCATACGTCCTAGAAGCATGTGGGGGGTATATTCTTTTTACAGTGCACTAAGAAAGGAATTCCTGAAATTCAACAAGAGGACGTAGCGGGAAGATTTATTTTGTTTATGTAAAGTCGAGAAGAGAGACCTAAAAATTCCTTCCTATTTTAAAAATTTTATAGAAATGCCGGCGCTAGAAAAGGCTCTTATAATCCTTATCAAAATAAATGACTTCACATTCGAGACTGCTTCAATAACTTTTTGAATTATTCAATTGGGACATTCCATTGGAAAGATATCACGAGTTCAAAAATGTAAGTTTAAAAAGTCACGTGATCGCCGCTCACCCCGCTCGGCTAGCTATAGCTAGGGAGATATGCGATGCGATGTAGGCGTCACGGGGTACGGGGGGGGGGGAGTCAAACCCGTGCGAAGCCGGGGCGGGCTGTTAGTGTAAAAAGAATTTCAACTGAATATTGACATGCCGATATTAAATTTACACTACAGATAGAGGGCGGGTAGATGAGCCATCGATGGAAAAATCGCATTGACACCGACCAAAACGGATTTTCTACTCAATTTATTGCGTTCTACGTGTCCCACCCGGGCGTGATGGTGATGGAGCGTAGTGCTGCATTACAATGTTACATGGTTTAGGAGGGAAAGACTATTTTCATTAGATTTTTTGTTCGAGGTATTTTTATCTTACGTCCTTACTAATATTATAAACGCGAAAGTTTATATGTATGGATGTATGGATGTTTGTTACTCTTTCACGCAAAAACGGCTGGACGGATTTGAATGAAACTTGGAATATACATAGTAAATGTGCTGGAAAACAATTAGGCTATTTTTTATTCGGGCACCACTAGTCGGGTACTATTTAGTCGGCTTTGTCCACAGGAAGGACATGGTCAATACGTGCGGAGCTGACGCTATTTTTCTCACGATGTTTTCCTTCACCGTTCGAGAGTACTGGTACAGCATACATACATTTTTCAAACTGAAAAATCTGTTTGTGCACGACCGGATTTGAACCTGCTACCTTATGATCTGGTGGGGGTGCTACCTAGTGGTACCACCAGTGCTACGTAAAATAGATTACTTGGCTCTAGAGTCTACAAAATGTATGGGATTAGTTAAGTTACAAGTTACACCTCACTTACGACAGGTAGCTAAGCTACCTAAATTACTTATCTTTTTAGAGCTCGGCGTTATCTTGTCTTGTAAAACCCGCCTCACTGTCAGCTTTTCCAACGAATTTCATCAATTTTTACTAAAGCCTTAGATAAACCCTACACATACTAACGAATTTATTATTTAGATAGCATTCGCTCGCAGTTTCACTCGCATGGTACCTACTCAGGTAAAAAATAGCTTATAAGTTCATTCCAGGTCATCTGTGTTACAAGTTTCAGCCAAATCCATGTAGCCGCTTCCTGTGTCCCACATCTAACTTCCTTCGTTCCAATATCTAGATTTTGGACTAAGGCTGAATAAGGTGGGAAAAAACAAACACACACAGATGCATTCATCATCTTCCTGCCCTTATCCCACTCTATGTGGGGTCGGCACAGCGGATCATGCTGTAAGAGTTTTAGCTATGACCGGCCGCCTGCCTGACGTCAACCCTCCTTGGTAATCAGATGCATTCACACACAAAATATTAATATGGAACATATGTACATAATGTCATCATCATCATCATCCTGCCCCTCTGTCAGCCGTCATCCCTTCTTACCAATGCCCAGACATACTCCATCTACCATTTCTTTGACCTACCGCTTCCTCTAAATCCATCCACATTTATATTCATAACTTTCATCTCTCCTCACGACAGTATAAGACCTGGTATAACATGCCAACTTTTTATCCGGGTAGGTACGATACGAGTTGAGGGCGGTTCCATTACAGCTTAAAATAGAACAGTAGAGAGCAAAAGTATATTTTGTAAGAATCCTGCCACAGAAAAGAACAATATCCAGTCGATTTCCATAAAGGAGGTGTACGGTTTCACCATACATTTTGGTAATTTGCGCATGCGGCGGTTTACTTTATATCGCGCGCACTGCATTTTTATTTTATGTAGATTCTTTTAATAACATTTTTCATTGAGTACGTGACCTACTCTCGCGCAAGAGACACTACTAAGGAAAGATTAGCCACCTGACCTTGTAGTTAAACACTTAACAAATAAACTAAACTAACTTGTGTGAATCTTGTGTTTTTACGTGCTCCTAACTTTAACTATAACCTTAACTGAACTGGCTAGAACTTGAGTGAACTATTAGTGATACGTTGGTGCTGTGTTGTGTACATAAGTGCAACTATCTACTCTAACATCCTCACATGTAAGAAATAGGGCGCTAACAGGAGCCCTTAGCCCTTACATTTTGGTCCTTCGAACTCTCCCTCACCAAGGATACAACTGTTCCTGCGAGGAAACGAGGTATTTATGCTTTTTTGTATTTTTTGGCAATAGCGAGTCGGTTGAATTGGCCTCCCACCAGCGGGAATCACCAGTAAAATTGAGAAGGCGCACATATTGTCAGACAAGTACAGGAAGCTGAATACCTACACCGACCAGAAGACCACGGAAACTCTGTCGCCTTCTCGTCGTGAACCAACCCTGCTCTCCTCTGTCACCGTCAACTACGTGGCGGAGCTAGAAGCTAACTAACATAACATTACTTGTCTCTGTCACCGTCAACTACGTGCCGGAGTTAAGATAACTAACTCTTTACTTTATAAATAAGACTTTCGTCAACATGGAAGTACTTAAACTGCAAGAAGATTGTTTTAATAACATCAAGACGCTTTGTTCGAACTATGCGAAAGATAGTAAGTCTAGGAAAACGGAAGACTATCTTGGTATTCGTCTCCAGTCCCTCGAAAATCAATGGCGAGACTTCGAGAGACGTCATATGACTCTCCTCGAAACTATTGAGGATAAAACTCATAAATACTTTACGGAAGACATTTTCAACAAAACTCAGCAACTATATCAGAAGACTAAGAATGATATGGATGGCTTATTGCTTCAACTACATGAACGCAAAACTGTAAAATTTGATCTAAGCGGTACTGTGGAGGAAACTACCGACGAACAACTGAAAACTTTACTGACACGACAGGAGTGTAACTTCAAGGCTCTTGACCGTGCCATGTCTAAAGTAGACTTGAAAACTGTGACGGAAAAATGGGAGTTAGAAGATCATCTTTCCATTTTGAAGTCCAAGTGGGACGTCATCGACAAACTTCATTGGGAGTTGGAGGCTGTACTCAAGGGCTCCGACATCACCTACTACAACATATTTGTGTCTATAGAAGACAAGTACGACGAGCTGAAAAGAAACATAAATAGTAAGATTTGGTCGACAGCTCACTATCAACAATCTGCACCAAAGATTGAGGTTCCTGAATTTTCCGGCAGCTACTCAAAGTGGATTTCTTTCAAAGACCTCTTCTTAGAAACCATTCATAACAACCCGATGATCAACAAAGCTCAAAAGATGCAACATCTCAAGACAAAATTGCGCGGAGAAGCTGAGCGATTGGTACAGCATCTTAACATCAGTGCTGAAAACTACAACTCGTGCTGGGACATACTGTCTCAACGCTACGACAACCATCGTCTTCAGTTCACCTCTTTTGTTAACACTATGCTCAATTCGCCGGTTATCAGCCAACCTGAAAGCGAAGCCTTGAAGAAGCTGCATGATGTCATCACGGAATGTATGAACGGATTGACGAACATCGGATTGAACACATCTACTTGGGACCCACTCATTGTCCATCTTATGTCGCAGAAACTAGACGCCACCACATACACAGACTACATGAAAGATCTACAAGATCATAGAGAGCTACCACATTTAGATCAATTTCTTTTCTTTCTAGAAAGCAAATTCATGGCGTACGAGGGCATGAAAACCGCTAAGAAAGAGGTACCAAACCTAACAACTCAAAAATCTTCCAACCAACATTATTCGTACAAGAAGAATAACTATGAGTTTAAGAAAAATCATACCAAAACTTTACATACTACTTTTGGTCAGTGCCCACACTGTGAAAAAGGACATGTGCTGATGCAATGCCCAAAGTTCATCGACATGGACAAAACACAACGCAACAACCTTGTAACAAAATTGCATTTGTGTAAAAATTGTTTATTTAGTCACGGCGACGCAAACTGCTCGTCAACAAAAACTTGCAAAGAATGCAACAAAAAACATCATACTATGTTACATAATAATAAAGTAACTCCTTCAGCATCAACTTCATCTCAACAAAGCTCCAATCATCTCACTAATAATGACTTGGAGATACTTCTAACCACAGTTCAACTTAAGATAAAATCTGCAAGTGGAACTTACGTCACACTCCGTGCTCTCCTAGATCAAGGGTCACAAGTGAACTTGATCACTGAACAAGCCGCTCAACTACTTCGACTGCCTAGAAAACGGATGAACGCAACCATATCTGGAGTCGGAGCGCTTTCAGGAGACTGCAAAGGACGTCTACAACTGAACTGCCAGTCGATACATTCTGACTACAAGTTTGAAACTCAAGCGCTTATTTTGAAGAAACTAACAAATAACTTACCTAACTCATCTTTTGATACGCCAAACTGGCCGCACTTAGAAAACTTAAAGCTGGCTGATCCTGACTTCAACAAATCTCGCCCTGTCGATCTACTACTTGGGGCTGACATATACTCGAATGTTATCCTTGAGGGAGTCCTGAAGGGAAATCAACAAGCTCCTATTGCACAACAAACTCACTTAGGCTGGATTCTGTGCGGCAAAATGCAAACCTTTAATTGTCATGCCGTTCTAGTTGACCTCAACAGCATTAGCAAGTTCTGGGAGCACGAGGACATCACTCAGGACAACAAGGAGGACATCTCTAAGGACGATCAGTGCGAAGAATACTATTCGAAAACAGTACAGCGAAACTCAGATGGAAAATACATTGTAAAAATGCCTTTAATTCCAAACTACGAGGAAAAGATAGGTAATTCTCGATCTATTGCCATCTCTCAATTTTTACAGCTTGAGAAACGACTGGAACGTAAAGCGAATCTCGCTCGTATGTACAGAGATTTTGTGAAAGAATACACAGAACTTAAACATATGGCACCAGCGCCCTCACTCACAACAAAACCAGAATGCTACCTACCACATCACGGTGTTCTACGGGAGCATTCAACTACAACAAAACTTAGAGTGGTTTTCAACGCCTCTCAAAAAACATCAAGCGGTCATAGTCTTAATCACTTGCAAGAGAAAGGCCCTAACATGCAGAAAAACATTCAAGCTCTCATTCTGAAATGGCGGTCCTACAGATACGCCTACACTGCAGACATAGAGAAAATGTACCGCTGTATCTGGATCGCAGAGGAACAACAGCAACTGCAAAAAATCATCTGGCGAAACTCGCCCTCAGAGAAACTTAAAGATTATGTCTTATGTACTGTAACTTATGGTATGAAGAGTGCGCCATGGCTCGCGATGAGAACATTGAAGCAGCTGGCCATAGACGATGGACACAAGTACCCTGATGCTGCTCAAACGCTACAAGATGAGTTCTATGTTGATGACTTAATTAGCGGCCACAACACTATCTCCGAAGCTCAACAACTACAGTCGTCGCTCATTAACTTACTAAAAGGCGCCGGCATGAACTTACGGAAATGGTCGTCTAACGATAAATCTTTACTGCAAAACTTGAGTGAAGATCAAATCTCAACGGAACAAGTATTTGACTTCAAACATGAAGATACAAAAAAGACTCTTGGACTTGGTTGGAACACTACAAACGATACATTTACATTTTACTGGGACTTAGAAGAAAAACCGCGGCAATAACTAACTAAACGCCATCTTCTATCTGAGATCTCGAAGCTTTATGACCCGCTGGGATGGTTGGCGCCAATAACTGTGACAGCCAAACTACTATTTCAGAGAGTCTGGACAAGTAAACTTGCTTGGGATGAAACTTTACCTACCGAATTACAACAAGAATGGTTAAAACTGAAAAATGAGCTTCATACAATCAAAACAATTAAACTAAACAGATGGCTGGGATGGACGCAAGGGTCTATTGACCTACTGTGTTTCTGCGACGCTAGCGAAAAGGCATATTCGTGCGTCATTTACAGCCGTGTTACTAACGAAGGCTTACCTACAATAACTTTACTTGCAGCTAAGACTAGGGTTGCCCCACTAGCGCAAAAAATCACGCTGCCTCGAATGGAACTCTGCGGTGCCCTCCTACTGTCACAACTAGTAGAAAAGGCTGTAGAAGCTTTTAAAGGACACACCATTACTATACAAGCTTGGAGCGACTCCCAAGTTGTAATCGCCTGGCTGCAGGGAGACATATCAAGGTGGGAAAGATACGTTGCCAACAGGGTGAGTAAGATCAAACAGGTCATTCCGGCTGAAAACTGGCACTACGTGAAATCGGAACTCAACCCTGCTGACTGTGCATCACGAGGAATGTATGCAACAAAACTACGTGACTTCGACCTCTGGTGGAAAGGACCTGATTTTATACAGACCTTTGAAAACAAGAAGGTCCCGATGTGTCTACATACGACTAACAAAGGACTCAAGCCAACGGTGACAGCCCTACCAAAAAATAAAGAGACACATTTTATCGACGAACTTATAAACAAACACAGTTCATTGTCCCGCATAACACGTGTGACGGCATGGATACTACGCTATAGTACAAGTGTACTTAATGGTTCGAAATTCGACACCAACTACCTAACTACAAGCGAACTGACTGCAGCGAATGAACTTATAATAAAACATGTACAACGAATAGAATTCGAACATGAATACAAAAGACTTTTAAAAAAAGAAACGGTGTCTAATAAGAGTCCTTTATATAAACTCAACCCTTATTTGGACGAGAAGGACATCATTCGTGTTGGGGGTCGCCTAAAAAACTCCAACTTGCCTTTCGAGATGAAAAATCCAATGATTTTGTCAAGAAATGGAAGACTGACTCAACTACTTATAGAACAGGCACACTCCAGAGTACTACATGGAGGCGCTCGACTGACATTAGCTTACATAAGACAGCGTTACTGGATCGTTGGCGGCAACAGAGCAGTCAAAACAAGACTTCGCCAATGCATCACCTGTCACCGACACAAGCCAACTGAAACTTACCAACTCTTAGGCGACCTACCTCAACAAAGAGCACAACCTTCAAGACCTTTTACTCATTCTGGCGTTGACTTCACAGGCCATGTCGAAGTCAAACTAAACAAAGGAAGAGGTGTGAAAACTTCTAAAGGCTACATTGCAATCTTCGTGTGTATGGCAACAAAAGCTGTGCACATTGAACTAGTATCGGACCTCAGCACCGAAACATTCATAGCGGCATTCCAACGGATGTGCGCGCGGCGCGGCACTCCAAAGCACGTCTACTCCGACTGCGGCACCAACTTCATCGGCACTGCCAAGGTGTTACGCAAGGAGTTTGAAGAGTTCAGACAAATTCTATCACCAGAATTCTTCAACGAGATTGGAAAACTGGAAGTTGAATGGCATTTCAACGCTCCAGCTTGGCCAAGCGCAGGCGGGCTCTGGGAAGCTGCAGTAAAGTCCATGAAATACCATCTACGACGTGTACTAGGCGAACAAAAACTCACATACGAAGAGTTTACAACACTACTCACGAAGATTGAAGCCTGCATGAACTCCCGGCCCTTATGTGCACTTACAGAAGACCCGGAGGAGTTCTACAACTATCTAACACCTGGACACTTTCTTACCGGCAGCGCAATACTCACTCTACCCCTTTCAGACTACAGTGACATCAAAACTATTGACATTCGTCGACGATGGCAACTAACTGAGAACATGCTACAACAGTTTTGGAAATGCTGGTCCAATGAATACCTGACTCAACTACAAAGTCGCTGTAAATGGAACAAACCGATGAAAAACATTCAAAAGGGTGACATCGTCTTGATAAAGGAGGATAACATGCCTCCCGGAAAATGGGCGATGGGGCGAGTCATAGAACTTCATCCTGGTTCCGACGGTCGCGTCCGAGTAACAACAGTTAAAACTCAATCAGGCACTCTTAAACGTCCCGTCGTGAAACTTTCACCACTCCCTATAGAAACGGAGATTCCACAACAACAGAGAGATGAAGAGGATAAAATGTCATCGGCTGAACAAAAACATAACACACCAAGCTCTTACAAATCAAAAGGGACCGCCAAGAAAACATTTATAACATTATTAATAACATTGTTTACATTAGTAACTGGAGTACATAGCGCCGACAGTGGCACGCGACCAAGCGCTCACATTACAAACCTCGAGCCCGACCGGCCGGTTTATTATGATGCGCTCAGCAAAATGCAAACAATACATGACGAATGGACTCTTCTCATGTACTATAACTTAACAAATTATTGGGATGATATACAACGTGTAAATAACTATCTTCACAACTTAACTGACCTTTGTCACAAAACTGATCCGAGATATTGTGAAACCACACTTGGACAATTATCTCATGAAGTGGAACTTCTACAACACTACAACAGCATCCTACTAACTCCTCACCAACACTTCGGCAGCCGCAAGAAGAGAGGATTGATCCACGGCATCGGTTCCATCGCCAACAGCCTTTTCGGTGTTCTAGTTCAAGACTTTGCTGACAAATGTCACCAAGACATAGAGAACATTGTGGAACTGGAGAACAAGGTTCGAGAACAAGAAAACGGAGGAAAACATTAACAAACAACTCAACATGGTTGACAGCTTCATGCACGAAACAACTTCTAATCTAGCAAAGGTTGAGTCAACCATGGAGATCATCATGGCATCGAGCTATTTCAATTCTGCATCACTAGCAACTTACCTACTACTCAAAAACTTGAAAGAAATGCAAGAATTGTTTGATGTTCTAACGAATGTGTACAAAGGACACATGGATGTACATTTACTGACACCTGTGAACCTGGTGGAACAGCTAAACATCATAGATGGAAGCCGCCAAAGAGAGTGTCGTACAGAAAGCGACTGGCCACGCAGCATCCCCGCCAATGAAGCCACCACGGACACGGCGAGAGCGTCAACCTTCGCCGACCAAGGGAGAAGACAACATCGAGTTTACTTTCGATAAATAATACTTTTCTTTGCTTTGTACTGGCCTATCTTCTCTTAATAGTCATTTAACTTTAACTTTATTTAACTTTAACTTCTTTTGGGGTTGCCAACATGTACGGTTTCACCATACATTTTGGTAATTTGCGCATGCGGCGGTTTACTTTATATCGCGCGCACTGCATTTTTATTTTATGTAGATTCTTTTAATAACATTTTTCATTGAGTACGTGACCTACTCTCGCGCAAGAGACACTACTAAGGAAAGATTAGCCACCTGACCTTGTAGTTAAACACTTAACAAATAAACTAAACTAACTTGTGTGAATCTTGTGTTTTTACGTGCTCCTAACTTTAACTATAACCTTAACTGAACTGGCTAGAACTTGAGTGAACTATTAGTGATACGTTGGTGCTGTGTTGTGTACATAAGTGCAACTATCTACTCTAACATCCTCACATGTAAGAAATAGGGCGCTAACAGGAGCCCTTAGCCCTTACAGGAGGGTTATGAGTGAAAATTGAAAAGTATTTCAATATTTAGGCATCAAAGCGGAGGGTCGGCTCTCTTTGACAGGCATGTTAACGCATTTCCGGCGGAGGAGGCTGGTCCAAGGTGGAAGAGACCAGGATTTATAATGCACTTTCGAAAATCCACAAGTTTCACGTCAATCATAATAAATTATTTTTATTCGCAATTAAGAGGCCACCATCCATCGCATCTAGACCGATTTCGAATCGATAAAAGAGACAGCGCAACGGATACGGATTTCGAGTATAAAGAAAGACAGAGTGAGACCGCGCAAAATATTCAAATCAAATAATTGGTTCACAATTCACAAGAGAACTACAAAATGAATAAAAAAATTGATTTCAACAATCAAAAAAAAAAAATTACCTACCTATCAAAGTAAAAATCATCTAGAAATATGGCAAGGTTCCTGATATCTAGATCAAAACATTAGCGAAATATGTTTTTTTTAGTGTGTATTCTTTCTCTTATCGTGTTTTCACTCTAAGGAACCAAAGAAATCATTAAAAAATATCATTTTCTTTTTGAATAAACACATTTTTTCAACTAACAACAGAGTAGGTACTACATCGATTTGGTGAGCAAAATCCGCTATTGCACACTCTTAAATCGCACTCATTGGGTTTGCTCTTGCACTTCTTTCAAAGTAAGTCTTCCCAACAACGGTAGATATTCCTTGCAGCAAGTGTCGCATTGTTTGTCATTTAATAAGCCTATTTTGTTTTCCTAGCACACGTACTTTGTACATATATTTCAAGTTTTATTCAAATCCGTTCAGCCGTGACGTCTTCAGCTTTCCTGTTTAGTACCGGGACGGTGTCGGTCCGGTTGTGGAGGCATTGGATGACAAATGGAACGATCGCTGAGGACGAGTGCAGTGCTAAAGCGAATTTCAATATTGGTTCATTCGCTGACGTTCTATGATTTGAATTTCATCTGATAATAGTACCTACTGAGTGAAAAAATCTCGATAGTACCATCAATAGTACTAGCCAATGGTCCTACCCGCGACAGCCTGTACTCAACCCCCTCCCCCCGCTCTGATGCTTCCCACTTAGAACGCTTTTACATCCCTGTTATTTTTTAATAAATTCTCGCCCGCGAAAGCTAATAATTGTCGATATTAAAAAACCTTCGCTCCACGAAATAGCAAATTACCTTTGTCTTACAATTTGTAGGCATTTTTTTTTAACTTCAGGGTAAATTAGAGAACGATTTTCGGGAAAAAATTGCTGTCTAATGATGCTCATGGAGCGTAAATGTAAAGTCGTACCAGCGTTACTTTCCTGGCTATGCACTAGTCCAGTGGCTGGAAAGTTTTTTCAGTGTAGTAAAATATTATAACTGGTCGAGGTATACATTGATGGCGCAAACTGAGGGACGTCTGTGCGCAGCAGTCGGTAACATCGGACACAAATACTAGTAAAGTAAGTTCGCATGAGCTAGTGGCCAACTCTTGCAACGGAGTTTTTAGGCCGCCTGAAGGCCTCCGTCGTGGCTTAACGACTTAAAAGCCGGAGCTGAATATTTAACGTGCCCTCCGAAGCATAGAAGCATTCAACTCGTAATGCCACTTGCGGTCACCCATCACAGTACTAAGAATGTAAAACTAGTTGTGTATTGGACGTAAGAACGCGCGCCTTTAAGGGTCCGTGATTTTGAGTGGTCCAGCGAAGGTCGGCGCCTATCGGTCTCTTCGTGTCCCCACCGTGGAAGGATCCCTAGTCACTAACCCTCAAGTATGGCGTCTCAGAGAAGTGTATGATAGGTAATCCTACGGAGCGTCTCCTTATATTACAAGGTTGTGTGTTTTTTAATCTTATAATAACAAACCAGACAGACCGGGCAAAGTTTTGTGAAAACCTTATAATCCAGGTAAGCTCAACATTTTCGCAAACTTTGCTTTCACATAAAAATATATTACCAACTCACGTAAAAATAAAAGCCCTTGAAAATACCTAAAACTTCCGCCAGCTCGGCTGGAGAACAATCCCCTTCGCAGCTCATTCAAAATTCCATTACACCCCCTGCTCCTTCCCTTGCCCCTCTAACAGGTCCCCCCCCCCCCGCATTATCAGACGCTCACACTCACTATTTGACGCTAGACAAAAGTTATTGAAAATAAATTGGCTCGAACATACTCACAGTTCAAAAGTAGCTAGTAGGTACACTACACTTAAGTCCTGTCAAATCTATAAAATTGTATTTTATTCGGAATAAAGCGAAAGAAGAATATCAGAACCGTTTTAAATGAAGATTCGTGGTCTCTGCCTAGCCCTATAAGAAACAGGTGTGATTTCATCCTACTGTATTATAATATTTAAATGTGAAAGTTTGGATGTTTGTGCCTCAGTCACGCCTAAACGGCTGAACGGATTTGAACGAAACTTGGAATATACATAGTAAATGTGCTGGATTAACATTATAGGCTATTTTTTATTCGGGTACCATGCGAGTGAAGCCGCAGGCGGCAGCTAGTTTATGTATATTATTCGAAATTTGAATGATTAAAAATCATACTAATAGATTCCAAATGCGGAAGTTTGTGTGTAAGTCTTGTTCCCATTTATATCTGTTTCCGCTAAACGGATTTAGTACAAACATTAACTTATACGAAAAAAGCTTTTGAGGCGCACTTTGAATCCTTTCACCACACTGGTTCGAAATAATTATTGACACGACTGGTAGTAGGCTAGATTTCCACAGTAGAAAGAAACAAAGAAAATAATTTATTGGCAACATAAAAATACAGGAATGAAAAATTAAATGACAAAGAAAAGGGCAAAGAGACAAGAAAATACATTATTATTATACATAAACAGACCTAACCTATACAACACATGTCCTGGTTGCTCTGTCATTCAGAAAAGTTGCCAAAAGGTCCTAACTCAGCTTTGAGTAGATTGAACCAGCTGTTCACAACACAGAAGAATGTTAGTATGTTACCGAGAATGAGATTGGCCCCCGATACATAATCCCGGTGTTCTCAAGTATTCCCGGGAATTTTCGAGAATACCCGGGAATCCCGGACGCCTGCAGGTGCGAGCGCGAGCGTCACATTACGTCCCCCGATGCGGTAAGTGATAGATCGTCGCGTCGCGGGAACTATTGAACAGTTTTGATATTGTTTCACAAGTTATTTATCACTTTAAGAGCATCAGCCTCCAGGCATTGCCGAAAAATGCTGGGGCATTCCAATGTTAGTATAAATTACTGGCTGCCGCCCGCGGTTTCGCTCTTATAATATTGGGCTCGCTTCGCTCTTATAATTTCGGCTTATAATATTGGGGTAAATTGTGACAAAATAAGGAGTTTTAGGCAGTCCGTTTTTTAGATAACTTCTAATATCAAAAAGGTAAGCCGCTCTAACCCAATTCCGGGAATCAATAACACGGAATCCCGGAAATCCCGTTATTCATACATGCAAATGTCTCGTCCCGCGAGAGGGACGAACTAAATGTCCCGATGTACGAGATTATTACGAAACTCATATAACAGGCTTCTTTTGGAAGGCTTCTTGGCATCGCTTCTTTCTTTTACAATGATTTACCTTATACACTACACTTTCGAAAACATCATCATCATAATCTCACTCTATATGGTAACAACCATAATAATAATACGATTTTAGCATATCAATCAGTTTTTCTCTAAATACTCATAGTATAAAACAAGGAATTTCTCTGCTGGACTGGGAGTTAAGGAAAAACATAGAATGCGTCCAGCTGCTTCTCTCCCCGAGCATGTTGGAAAAGAAGGGACAGTATCCTCTCCAACATGATGGACCACCTATGTGGGCGATGGGCTGATCACCTGTCACCATGGTTCACCATATTCATCTCGGGACTTTGAATTAGAAGTGGCTGCAAGTTTTCTTATGATTATTTGCGGCTTTGCCCACCCCATTATGGATACGGACGTGATAATAATGTACGTATGTAGTAGGTATAAAACAAAGTCACTAGTACTTTTAAACTAAATAACAGATTTTATTTGGATTTCACTGTAATTCAGGAGAAGTATCCTAGAAGGCTTTTATATGTATCCAGGTACATATATATTTTACACAGAGCACTGGTGGTCGAGTGCTTATTTATCTCTCAGTAATTTATAGCTTCACGTTAGCACTTTGCACTCACGCGAAGTCGGAGCGAGTCGCTAGTTACCTAAAACCAACCCTCTTACCCCCGAAT
Organism: Scotopteryx bipunctaria; assembly: GCA_949320045.1. Taxonomy (NCBI): domain Eukaryota; kingdom Metazoa; phylum Arthropoda; class Insecta; order Lepidoptera; family Geometridae; genus Scotopteryx; species Scotopteryx bipunctaria. The sequence continues at coordinate 294,995 of OX439459.1, read as the reverse complement.
ACTCAAACGCGACTCAAAGTTGAGCACGTCTCAACTCACGGTTTTTCGACAGTTTTCGATGAAAATCTGTCAAAAAAATCGTCATTTGAAACGTGCTCAACTTTGAGATGCGTTTGAGTATTCGGGGGATAGTCATAAAGACTTTATTTCAAACCATTATCTTCTCTACATTCAAGAGACAATGTTCAAACTTTTATTTCACCAAAACTTTCTAATTCCATCATAACAATAAAAATAAATATAAATATTTGCGGACTTTTCACACAGCACCATCTAGCCCCAAATTAAACAAAGCTTGTACTATGGGAACCAGATGGCTGATACAATACTTATATACTTTTTTTGTAAATACATACTTAAAATACATAATACGACATCCACACCCGGAAGAAATATTTGCAGAACATACAAACATTTCTCCCGTAGCGGGAATCGAATCCGCGCCTCTTGCGTCTCAGCAATCTCGTCAACAACAATAGCAGAACAAAGTGCAATGAGTTGGAATCCTGCCGTCAAAGTTAGAGGAAAGCTTGCCGCAAGACGCTGCACGAAGTCGCGCGACGTCGCGGGACAAAGTGCCGGGAATTGTCACGAATCGTCGCATCTCGATCGCTTTGTGATGCCGATTGTCGGCACTTTGCACTCTTAGATCTGGTTCGAAAGGAACCAGGTAATAACATGACGGCTGTTATAAAGCGGATTTGTTAATAAATTATGAAGCGCTCGTGGCGTAGCTTGTTTAGACGTTCTTGATTGATCCTTAAAATTAAGCAACGTTGTACACGGTCACAATTGGGATGGGTGAACGCAAGTGGCATTACGAGCTGAGCGCTTCCGTGCTTCGGAGGGCACGTTATACAGTCTGTCCCGGCTTTTAAGTCGTTAAGCTATGACGGAGGCCTAAAAACTCCGTCACTAGAGTTGGCCACTAGCTCATACGAAGATAAATGCATACTTTAAAATAAAAAAATCAACGTTACACGAGAAACATTTTCAAGGCCTAAAACTAAGGTTTGTGCAGTGAGGGAGCTATGCTTTGGCATATTGCTAAGTGAGTGAGGCTAGTGGGGCATGATCGCCCATGTCTAACACAGACAAAGGAACATCTCAAAGCGATATTACGTTTACGAACATTCTCCTTTGTTGATACTTCACTATAACATCTGTACAGCAGTTTATATATCCAGAATTTATTTGAAGTATCGGATTATAGTTTTAATCAACCACTTTTACATTACTTGTATATTACACTTACGACTTACAATTAGTTTAGTTATTATTTTGTTAGTCTGTTTTTTTTTGTATTCGTTGTTGTGTACAGTTTCTGTGAATAAACGTTTGTCTATGTCTATTATAATGTAACAAAAGTTATATTATGTGTTTTGTTTCATTTAAATTGATGGAAACCTGAATTTTGATTTTATTTAAAGTTTGAAATCGAAAAAGTTCGGAATTAAACTTTGATATCTTAAGCGATTTAGTTTGAATGCGGAACCAGCCTTAGTCACAGGTGATTTTTAAATCAGATTTGAAACTTTGTATCGTTTAGAACTTAGTCTTGAAATTACTTCGCAAACTTCACCAGAGATACTTTCAAGGTTTGTGTATAGAAATAAATACTATATTTAGGGTATGGAGCAACATATAACGAATATATAAGTTTCAAATAAAATAAAATAAATATTTGTGGACATTTCACACAGCGCCATCTAGCCCCAAACTAAGTAAAGCTATGGGAACTATGGGATGCTATGAAAACCAGATGGCTGATAGAATACTTTATATACTTTTTTTTTGTACATACACTTTTATAATACCTAGTATTGAAAAAACTTCTACCAGTTTTTAAACTTCCTGTGTAACCAAAATAACGCTAAGACAATATATTGGTAACTGTAAATATATATTTTTTGCAAAGGAAAATAAACCTTGCAAATAAATCTCAGTGTTAGGATGGTAAACCACTTTTTTGGCCGACCGCACAAACCATACACTTCACTGTAGTAAGAATAAGGATTAAGTAGCATAACAGGGTAAAAATATACTCTCCTATACGATTGCCTTTCTAAGACAACAGTGGGTACTTCTCGAGGGTCTAAGACAGCATTTAACCCCGAAAAGTTAAACAAGCGGAGCCTCAAAGGCCTCTAGAAAAATTTATTTGAAACTTAGCAAAAATGAAGACTTTTGTTTAGCACTTGACCCGGCACGGGTCAACCATTTCAAACCACCATCTTTGTGAGGGCTTTTCAGCCACCTTCCAAATTTCGACCACTTTCCAAATTATGCCAATTGATTTTAGGCTTTATGTTCTAACGCGTAAGGTTCATGGCGGTAAGATAAATTGGAGTTAGAACTGTCTTTTTGCGATATTCAAGAGATTGTAAATGAGTCTGTTCTCAAAAAATCACGGAGGACAATGTCAGCTAGTTTCAAATGGTTATAAGATCAGCATACTCAGCGCCACCTAGCTGATGATGATGAAACCAGCCTACTTCTTACTTATATTATAAATGCGAGTTTGTGAGTTTGGATGTTTGGATGTTTGTGCCTTAATCATGCCTAAACAGCTGAACGGATTTGAATGAAACTTGGAATATACATAGTACATGTACTGGATTAACATATAGGCTATTTTTTATCCGGATACCACGCGAGTGAAGCCGCGGGCGGCAGCTAGTATATTATAAAAATGTGAAAGTTTGTGAGGATGTTTGTACCTCAATCACGCCTAACTGAACGGATATGAATGAAACATGGAATATACATAGCACATGGGCTGAATTAACATATAGAGCGAAGCCACGGGCAGCAACTAGTATAAATTAAACAACGCTACAGAACAAATTTTTCAGTCTTCTCCACCCACGGTCTTGTAGGACGTTCGATATTTCAATTCAATTCATATATTTTTATTATAAGTTGTTTTCATATATTTTTACTACACGCGAACATGTGGTCTAGTGGTAGTTTCAGTTTTAATTTATTTATCAATAACATAATACAGGTTACAGGTTATTTTAATACAATATGGAACAAGATTTCAGAAAAAAAGGACAAGAACAAAAGAGGTTTAATTCCGGTCGTACAGCAATGGATTTTTCTGTTCGAAAAAATAATGTGCGCTATACCAGTACTGTCCAACGGTGATGGAAAACATCGACATGAAAAGAGACTTTGAGGCGCACTTTAAATCCTTTCACCACACTGGTTCACTGGATACACGCGAGCGAATGTAGTCACTGATATAATTGGTTTCGCAACCACTCCGTATGCAGATTCTGTCCAGTTAACTTTAACAATAAGATTACTGTTTTGTACATATCACTGATTTTATACTAACAAAATCTTGCTTCCTTCATGATTTGAGGGTTTTTGTGCCTCAATCACATCGTAATGGTTGAACGGATTTGAATGAAACTCGGAATAGCTTGGAATAGCTCGTGGAGTGGAATAATAAATAAATAACACCCAACAGTTACATACATAGTACTGACTCCACACTAGGATTCCCTATAATCATGGGTATCAGGAACTACGAGTACCATGGTACCACAACACCCAAACCCGGAAGAAATATTTGCAGAACATTCAAACATTTCAGCGGGATTTGAGCCCGCGCCTTTTGCGTCTCTGCCAGGTAATCGCTCGCCACGCCACCGAGACCGTCAGTCAATAAATTTGCGAATTTTTTATTCGGGTACCTATCAGGCGAGTGAAACAGCGGGTGGAAGTTAATACATAACAAACTTGTTTTATTATGAAATAGAAAATACAACTGCGCATAAAACATGCAAATAAAAAGTGTCAAAAGGATGTGATTCATCCGAAAAAGCGCGAATACGGATATTGTGATTCATCCCTACAAAAAAAAACTGAGATAAACGAGGGACAAATAGTAGAAAGGGTCGAAGTTGGGTCATACAAAGGGTGGATTATGCGTGTTCCTTCAAATTGCCCGTACCTCGGATTAGGCCCGAATAAATACAGACTTTTCATCGGTTTATAAACGAGGTTCGAAAGACCAATGGTAATTAGGAAGCGGCAAAGTTTTTCGACCGCCTGCCAAAAGTGTTGTAGCAACAAGTAAGTTATAGAGGATTTAAATAGGCTCGGTGGATGAGCACTTACTAATTTTATGTTACAAACGCGGTTTAAATAAAATGTCAGCTTCATATTTGCAAATAAATAACTATAAACTTTTATGATGGCGTTCACTGCAAATATTTCTTCCGTACCATGTTATGTTACAGGCTCAAATTTTCTGCAAAGTCAATAAATATGTGTTTTCAAAGTGTAATCCAAATCCATCCAGCCGTTACGGAGATAATTGGAAACAGAGTGAATCACTAATACACAAATTTTCGTATTTATGCATATTACTATTACTTTACTAGTTCAAAGCATTAAAAGCTAGCGCCTGCTAAAGTTATCACAGCAACAGTGCACAATCCAAATATAAAGTTGCAATGAAAAAACAGGCAGGCGCTGTATTTTTGTGGTTCATTTATATGCAAGGCCGCGTTGAGCTCCAATCACGGAACATGATGAAAACACATGCACGAGTAGATTTGCTTCTTGTTTGCAGGATCTATCAGTCCATACATAGAGATCTATGGTCCATACTCTGTACTGTAGGTCAATGACCAAATCTATTGTTTAGTAAAATAACTAGCATCACGTTTCGTAACGTGATCAAGCATTCAGGACGAGAGCAAGAATTATAAATCGATTATTAAACGAATTAAACGTAGTAAAGTATTGATTAAACGTGTTGGAATATTCAGACTCAAGTTTTTTGTCCTCATACAATTTTTATTTTATTTAGAGTTACAACTAATTTACTAACAATTTCATCATAAACGTATGTTTTCTTCCACCTCCTCTATCATCCGGGATTTTATAAAAACCATAATATAAAAAAGGGGGTGGTGGAAGCTAACAAAGATGCCTGGAAAGCCACGGGGGCAACTTTTACCCAGCTGATGTTAATTACTTCTCTGCTGGACTGAGAGTAAAGAAAAAGCACAGAATGCGTCCAGCTGCTTCTCTCCTCGAGCATTTCGTAAAAGTCGACTAAGGGATAGTAACCTCTCCAAAATGATGGACTACCTATATGAGCGATGAGCACCATTTCCGTCTTAGGATTTTAAATCAGAAGTGACTGCAAGTTTTCTTATGTTTACTTGTGGCTCTGCCTACCCCATTAGGGATATGGGCGTGACAATATGTAATATGATGTAGGTTAGATAAAAACGAAATATAGTGAAATGAAGTTAGACATTTCAGGGAGTATAATAGCTAGGTAGGCAAGCCACAGCGACCGCAGAAGGACAAAGGCAGCTAATACGATTTGTGCATTTCTTTGACATCGAGGCGGTATTGAGAGCTGCACAGCAGTCGGGTCTGCGGCAAACACGACAGAATCTCAGGGCTTTACATCTAAATACTGTTGAGGTTTTAAGTCAGCAGGCACTTTACAATGGGACTTTTATCTTATCGTAGTTACTTGCATTTTTTGCAGCATTTTTTGATCTGTGCTCAGACCAAATGAAGAGAATTCTTTTTATTAGGTTCTGTGATACCTCTCGTACATAATTTTGTTGTTTGTATGTTAGTCTGTAGAGTATTTATGAATATGGGCCAAGACTTTTTATCATTTGTATAATTTGTTCTATATTGCCTGAAATAAAGTGTTTATTATTATAATTTAAATGGGATTCTGCAAACGGTCATTGGTGAAAGACAGAAGGGGAAAAGGAAAAGTCTAAGGTTAAGTTTGTCAGGTTTGTATGTTTGTCTGAAATAAAAAACGACAAAGATTTCAACTAAACTTAGTATAATGTGAGCTAAACAAAAGTTAGGTATTTCAAAAACCGCAGGCAGTATCTACCTCTAGTTAGGTAAAAGTTCCACTGTAATTTCCAAGAATTATTTTCACATACTACATACTACTATAATATTAGTCATGTGACTAGTTCTTTCGATCCAGTGTGGTGAAAGGATTTAAAGTGCGCTTCAAAGGCTCCTGTCGCGCACTTGACACAGTCATGTTTTCGAACATTTTAGGTTCTACGCCTCACGATGTTTTCCTTCACCGTTTGCGAGTACGTGCATAGCACCCATACATTTTTTGGCCTTAGGCTCGGAAGGCGGGGCCGTTAGATGATGATGATATACATATTTTTGTTACTGGGATACCTAGGATTTGAGACAAAGTTGCGACACGGCAATAAGAATCGAACTCGCACCACTGGCGTCTTAGCTGGGCATTCAAACTGGGCTTGAACATTCTCACACTGGGTCAAATATGTAGCTAAACAATTTGGAAATTTCAACTTGAACCCATTACGCTCTAAAACATCTGATTACCTCCCCGTGGTTTCTTAATGCACGCAATTGCACGGAACCCCGGAACGTGCGGGGCCACAGCGCGCCGCCAACTGTGTGTAGGCATTTTAATGAACGTCAATACGCGACACCCTCACCTAGTGATGTGATAGGTACCCGCATCAGAGCGTTAGTAAGAGAAAACTAACGAGTAGTTGTAAATCAAAACATGATAATGGACCAGAAGCTGTGTGACGTATGGGATATTAGAGGAGGCCTATATCCAGCAGTAGACTGCTATAGGCTGTTGATGATAATGATGATAAAATCCCAGCAGTGGGATGAGACATAGTATGGCGGGATATCTAGGTAAAGATAAATTTAATTAAACTCTAGTAAAAATATTTACCTAGTACAGTACAAAAATGAATTTTTTTGAAAAGATTACACAATAAAAGCCCGATTACAATATTCTACATTATGTACATTCTTGTTATCATGCCTGTATCCCTAGTGGGGTGGGCAGAGCCACAAGAGTAATCATAAGACAACTTACAACCTGATTCTCAATATTCTGCTAACGATAATTCGTTCATTATCACAGCAACATTGTTTTTCTAACAAGTCGTCTGTAAGGTAGCCGAGTATAAATGACTTTATATTGGGCATTTCAACGGTTTTGATTCCGTTTGAAACGTAGAAAAATAGCGCGATTTCCTTTCTGCTACGAGAAGCTACGCTGCTACGAAACGCTACGCCACTAAACTCGGCACTCTCTCCGAAAACACTATTCTTACATCCCACTGGTACATCTCTATTGTAGAACATAAGGTGGGAATGTAATGAGTATGGAAGAATTTGCGGTTAGGACGGTCTTTGTGATTCAACAAACGGCGGTTTGCGGCCCCGGGGTGAGGTGCGGGAGGGGGACGTTTGTGGATAATGCTCTGTGAAATTGTGAACGAAAATCTACAATGTGAGGTTTCGTAGGTACATTTTTTTTTAATTTGTTTAGTAAGTCATTGTGTAAGTAAGTCATTAATTTCAATTCGTTCTAGAATTGATGCACGTATTGAATGAAGAATCAATTTTGATGCAGATTAAATAAAATCCAATAATTTAAGAAAGGTAGGAAATATTTTACGTTAAAAAAGTTTGGAACAGTGCCATGAAAAGTTATAAAAAGGACTTCACCAAGTGTTACGAAACTCTAAATCTGTTCGTCCTACTATTACTAATTAAATTCAAAAGTTTCTGAGGATGTGAGGATTTGATGACATTTGGAATAAGTATGTATACATAGAATGTGTACGAAATAACATACAGACTACTTTAGCTTTTTACCTTAGCACTTGTACCACACGAACAAAGCCGAGCGGAAGCAATCCTAAATATTGTCGAGAGACAAAACTAGTGAAATAAAGCGAAACTAAATTCGAATTCACACTACATTTAGATAAAACAACCGACACAGCACTTACCATTCTCCCCTCGATATTCCACATTCTACATCCAATTAAAATACATGCAAACATTCAATGTGTCAGCGCAACCAATTTTAATTTATTCATCCAATCCATTTACAACTTTATTCTTTTAACTATAAACGTTAAAATAGCAAAGCAAGTGTTTAGCCCGAGATAACTCGAACTGAACTTGTCGAACTAAAACCCCTTCTTACCTCAAAATGGGCAAAGTTTGGAACCTTTCCATACAGACTATGTCGTTTGGTTGCCAAAGTATTATAAACTTTACATACCTTGATTTAAAGTGCAGTTTTGCATAACAATGGTCGGTTGATCTTAATAAAGGATTTAGCAAGGTGTTTTTGAAGGAACCTGTTGAGGTGTTTTCTGAAATGTTTTTTTATGAAAAAACTTGATATTTCTTCTTGGGAAAGTATCATAGTCGCTTCTTAACGACCTAAGTTTCTCCCAAGTTGGTGACAAATAACAGAAGAGTAAAAAACATTATGTAGGGGTATGTGAGAAAAAAAGGTTTTTTTATGTTGCCATTTTTTAGCTGAGTTTGTTATTTTGCAAGTCATAAAAGGTATTATACAAAGGATTTAGATATCCCCAGATACCTGATTAAGGGCCGATTTTGAATTGAACGAAGTTTAGCTCTGTCAAATTGTACGAAAACTGTCAGTGCTGTCCTCTTGAACTCAGTTTAGAAGCTAAACGCTGATTAGTTTGAATGATGAAATTGGCACTAACCCCCGAATACTCAAACGTCACTCAGACGTGCTCAACTCTGAGATGCGTTTGAGTATTCGGGGGAAGAAGTAAATAGAAGTAAGCATTGACATAGGTATTCCAGGTCATAAACTATGTGAATTGCAAGTTGCAGCCAAAATCCGTTCAGCAGTTTAGTAGTTACAATACAAGGGAACCCCGAGACAGACATACATACATAGATGATTGACGATTTGACGACCTCGGTGGCGTGGCGGGCGAGTGCTCAGCCGAGACACAAGAAGCACGGGTTCGATTTCCGCTACGGGTGAAATGTTTAGATGTTCTGCAAATATTTCTTCCTGGTCTGGGTATTTTAGTATTATGTATTATAAGTACATATTTACAAAAAAAAGTATATAAGTATTCTATCAGCAATCTAGTTCCCATAGTAAGCTTTGTTTATTTTGGGGCTAGATGGTGCTGTGTGAAATGTTCACAAATATTTTAGATACAGGTAAAACACACAACCTCCTTTTTTGGCTTCGCTGCACTCGGGTAAAAAGTTTTAAAATAATCACAAACAATTTATATATTACAAACAGAAAAATACTAAGTACCGAGTGCAATTCAAATAATGAGCTGGACGTTTAAAAGTCTATTTAGTATTCTACTAGAAGCCGGACAACGTTAGTAGCAGTGACTAATGCGGCTGAATAATTCACTCTCCTATTTATAATACAAAGCTTACTCCACTAATGGTTTAAGGAGCCTAGGACTGATCCAGCTTACTAGCTTTACTAGCCTAAGAGTTGAGCACATCTCAAGTGACGAGTTTTTGACAGATTTTCATCAAAAACTGTCAAAAAAACGTGGCTTGAAACATGTTCAACTCTGAGTCGCGTTTGAGTATTCGGGGGTTAATCCCTTTGACTGTACACAGGACCAAAAGGCCGCCGTTTAAATATATTCTTATCAAAAAATTAAGGCCTTTCATACTATATTATTTACTAGCGACCCGCCCCGGCTTCGCACAAGTGCAATGCTGATACTAAATATACCTACTACAGAATGTCTTTATATACAATGTTCAGTACATTATTTTGATCTATCTCGTAGGGTTCAGCCAGCGTTTGCAATGTAAGCGCAAAAAATGTCTTTATTTACGACATCACATTAGAAACCTCTAAAATTATCAGTGTCTCTCTACTATTATGAATGTATTATATCCGTCAGTATATAGGTACTCATAGTTTTCATAAAGTTTACTCATTTATACTTATATACACTTGTATGTAGGTATTATCATTTACATAAATAATTATATAAGTAGGTACCTAAATTCATAAGTAAAGAATTATTTTACCTCACTCATTCTTTCTCCAACAATATCTAAGCCTTTTTAAGAGTCGATTCAATCGGTCATTGACCTAAGGAATGACACAGAAAGAGCCAGTAACACGATAAGCCGGTACCTGTTCGATTAGAAGGAATTCACGTCGATTTTTAAAAACGATTTGTCAACGTAACTGATCACTTTTTAAACTTTTCCCGGACTATCGAAAGACGTTTCTAGAACCCTACTCAAACGTCTAATGACGACCTCTGTGGCCTGGGCGAGTGCCCGGTTGAGATGCAAGAGGTGGGGGTTCGGTTCCTTCGGTGCTACGGAAGAAATGTTTGCATGTTCTGCTGGTTTAGTTGTTTTGGTATCATGGTACTCGTAGTGTCTGATACTTATTTCTTCTCTCTTTCTCTGTAAATGATGTACTTAGGTGGTTTGTAGAACAAGTTTTCATGCATAGTTTTTGACTAGCAATCCTATAAATATACAAACATACATACATACGACTGGTGATTTTTTGGTTTGTCCAAAGCAGTAGAATGACCTGATTTTTCACAAAGAGATAGATTTTAGGCCGCAGAGACAGAGGCTAGTTTTTAACTGGATTATACGCGAAACACTGGCAGGAGATAGTCTAGAACAAGTCAAAACTCTATCCGACACCTTGTTAAGGAAACAGCGAAGATAAGGGACGCCATGAATCGAGGGGCCCTTTGGATGGGGAATCGGAAAATCGGCAATTTTTATTCATTTACGAATGGGGAAAAATGCCGAAAGATTTTTATTAATAATGTGGAAATCAATTGTTGGGGATAAAAGAAGATTTATTTTTGAAACAGAGTAAAATGTTTTTTATTACGTCATAATAGAAGCTCACAAAGAAAAATAATAAGGTATAAAATCTACTTCTAATGTATTTCAGATACATGAGGTTCTTCTGATTCATGAAAATCATAATCATCAATTTTATTACTAAACAAGGTTTTCATCTAATACCCCACTCCATAAATACGTACATTATTATCACGCCCGTATCCCTAATGGGGTGGGCAGAACCACAACTAATCATAGGATGGATAATGACGAACCCATGGTGAATGAATGAATGAATGAAACAGGACGCATTCTATGTTTTTTCTTTACTCCCAGTCCATAATCGGACCTTTAACGTCCCGGCACATAATAGGAAATAAAAATCGTGTCAAAAGTCCGTCAAAGTACAGTTGACTTCCTATTAGGTACTGTTACTCGTGTGACTGGTTCTGTCAAACCAGTGTGGTGAAAAGATTTAAAGAGAGCCTTAAAGGCTCCTTTCCTACTTACTAGCCTTAAAGGTCCTTCTACGGTGATTATAACCTAATTTACGCCCGTTCATCCGAAAGAAAAGCATAATCATTTCCACTCTTTAACGACAATTTTTTAGAACCATTATGTCCTGGCCAAACCTGTGGGTGAGTCGACAACATCGCATATTGAGTTCTCCCAAACATTTTCTTACAAGAAAAATATTTGTTCAGAAAACGTTGAGCGACGAAAAACCTGTTATACCCCCTGACGCAGCGCTTCTGGGGCTATTAAGTCCTGTCAGATGTCCAGGGGTAAACAAGTGTTGGGACCAGTTAGGGGATGATTCGGGGAAAGTGCCAAATTAGCAGCCGACCCTTATGAACCTTAGGGGGAAGTTTTCCCTGCCGTTTTTGAATAGGGCTGTTTTGCATATTGTTTTGGTATCGATTTTCGGTAACATGACCTTGTTTATATTTCTTTCGTTTGGTGAAAATGAGCAGTGCAAAGAAATGCTCTTACAATTTTGACAGCAACAGATGCTAGTAGATATTATATAAATAGTCATAATCCACGTCTGTCTGTTTGTGCGCTTAGTTCTTCTACGCAACGGATTGAGTAATGTTTTCACTATTATTTAGCAAATTACTCTATACATGTTACTTAAATACATGCATAATCATTATATCTATAGAGCGATTTTACTCAATTATTCTTGACAAAAGGGAGAGCTGGCCTTCGCCCAGCGGTGGGCAAAGTCAGGCTGGAATGATGATGACTCTTGACATTACTGGTTTAAATCCTACTGGGATTTCAATTTTGGTTTTAAAAAGGATTACAAACATGAATCAAAGCCGTGTAATAGCGCACTAAGTATCTTGCTTTTGTCAGAAAAGTGTTAAATAACAAAAGAACACTTTAAAACATTAAGATGCTCAGCAGCGAGCGGGACGCAAGTAATGGAACGAGAAATATTTATAAGCAGCTGCGCGTACAGTCGGACAGACAATTTACTCTGCTCAACTTATTATAAGACTTCTGTCATTTTCATTAAAAACGCGAAAAGTAACTGCACGAGTATTTTTCTTCCCTCTCATATACGTAAAATTGTCGGTCCCGGCTTTTAAGTCATTAAGCCATGACGGAGGCCTTTAGGCGGCCTAAAAACTCCGTCACAAGAGTTGGCCACTAGCTCATATGAACTTCAAAGTCAAAAATTTTTATTCCATAAAATCACGGGGATCACTTGGACACGTCTTAAATCTACGTTGCTTACACCTGTTCGTAACGCGATTCAGCGTGGACTTACTTATGAACAATATTTTTCATACCACGTGAGTTAAATTTACTATAGCATATAACAGGGAAGCTAATCAACAAGCATTACTATTCGCAGTTAGAAGATTTTTTTTGTAAAATTTCAGAATACAATATTTGACAGTTTTACTTATAAGTAATATGTTTTAGAATATGATTTTTCCGATTAAATGACTGCTAAACAGTGGTTCTGCAGTGGAGTGTAGCCGGGGCTGGTATCCCGGGATTCGCGACACGCTGCGAGCACTAAACCTGCACTAAACAAGTTTCAGCTAACCCCAGTCTTGTCAAACATCGGCAAACGCCATATTACGGCCGTTGTAGAAGCTAGCATCGATTATAACTAATATTATGAATAGGAATGTTAGCTAGGGTGTTTGCACTTTGGTGTCATCACGACTTAACGGCTGAACGAATTTCGATAATATTTAGAATACTTAATAGGTGTCTTAAATAAATATTTGTGGACATTTGACAAAGCGCCATCTAGCCCCAAACTTCCATATGGCTTATAGAATACTTATATACTTTTTATTGTAAATAAATAATTATAATACTACAACACCCAGACCTGGAAGAAATATTTGCAGAATATTTCTCCCGTAGCGGGAATCGAGCGTGTCTGGGTGTTGTAGTATTATAAGTATAAGTATGTATTTACAAAAAAAAAGTATATAAGTATTGTATCAGCCATCTGGTTCCCATAGTACAAGCTTTGCTTAGTTTGGGTCTAGATGGCGCAGTGTGAAATGTCCACAAATATTTATTTATTATTTATGCTTTTTCTTTTCTTCCAGTCCAGTAGAGAAGGACAGTCCAGACAACAGAGTTTGAGGTATGATGCAAAAAAACGGTGAACGCTACCTCTCTATGGCGGTTAACTAAATGGCTCTTCTAAAACAAAAGCTAAGCTCGTGTTCTAATGAATTCCAGAGTTGTAAGCCGCGCGCCGCGACTCCACAACCTAATGCTAACAAACTATATCTTAAGAACATAACTCAAGGAGCAGAGGTCGCCAACAATTAGCTCACTTTTTACCATCTATAGTAGATAATTGTATACAGCGACAGGAGGCCACTTTTACCTACACTAACGGAATCGGAAGGCGGGGTCACTACCAACTAGACCTTCTTCTTCTAAGGCCTTTTACCATCTTTAGTACCTAGATGATTTTTACAGCGTCAGGAGGCCACTTTTACCATCACTAGCGGGACGCTGTAATGCCCGGGACGAATTAAGATGGAGTAGGCTTGCCCAGCACCTATTCCATCCTCTCAGCTTAGTCGGCCTTGTTCATAGGAAGGACATGGTCAATACGTGCGGAGCTAACTAAGCCGCGGGTTTCCTCACGATGTTTTTCTTCACCGTTTGAGAGTACTGGTATAGCGCACATAAATTTTTCACACAGAAAAATCCATTGGTACACGACCGGATTTGAACCCACATCCTTAGGATTGGAAGGCGGGGTCACTACCAACTAGACCACCAGTGCTCTATTAATAAACAATATGGCGGAAATAAAGCCTCTTGAGACGCACTTTAACCATTTTACCATAGTAGCGTTCGTGGCGTAGCTTGCTTAGTCGTTCTTGATCGTTGAAGTTAAGCAACGTTGTGCGCGGTCACAATTTGGATGGGTGACCGCTAGTGGGATTACGACGTGAGCGCTTCCGTTCTTCGAAGGGTAGGTTAAATTGTCGGTCCCGGCTTTTAAGTCGTTAAGCCATGACGGAGTCCTTTAGGCGGCCTAAAAACTCCGTTACAAGAGCTGGCCACTAGCTCATGTGAATTTACTTTTTCTTACCATAGAAGGTTATTGTAAATAAGCAATTTCACAAAGTAGTTGTTCAACTAAAAAAACCTCTTTTAATTTCCAAGCAACCGGCGCAATCTTGAAGAAAAACACTTTGAATTCATGAGGCTACGTGTCATTACTTGAAATTGTTCGTTTTATTGAACATAACAGTTCCCGCAACAGGTAACGTGTGCCTGTAAAAACTTGCACCCCTTTCACCCCATCTTACCCCTTTTGGGATGAAAAGGAGAATAGACCTTATTATAAGTGCAATAGAATTGGCTTTCGGTCGGTGTTGAGTTAGAAAATTAAATCCGTTGTTTGTAATTTTGTTGGCCATTCAAGTCTTAAGGTACAAGTTATCTTTAAGAGGTTCGGTAGCTAGATTTAATTATGGGTTAAAAGGTTTTGTCAGCTTAATTTTCGTATTTTTGGTAAAGGTTAATTGCCAAGATATAAACAAGCTTGGATAAACCAGATGGCTTTCAGTTTTGGCAGCCTCAAGACCTGAAATGCTCACATTTTATATTTGTTTTTATTCCCCATAATTCTTTAACTCTCTGTTTAACATTATACTATTTTTTTTAAATACATACTTATAATACATAACACTAACACCCATACCCGGAAGAAATATTTGCAGAACATACAAACATTTCTCCCGTAGCGCGAATCGAACCTGCGCCGCTTGCGACACAACCGAGCATTCGCCCGCCCCGTCACCGAGGTCGTCAATGAAGAATCTCATCTTCAGTTTTCAAGCTACTTGTGGGCATATCTCTCCAACGTCCCAAGGCCGTAAGTAATACGGCTCTCAGGTCACCTGGAGCACCTGGAGCACCTGGAGCGCGCAGGTCAAACGGCAATACACGGCGTTAACTTCACTCCCGTGACACAGTTTTATATCACCACAGCTCTCCCAGGACAGCCGACTCAACCCTACCTTTCAAATGTTCTATGCAATATCCGGTAGATGGAGCTGGCGGAAGGACTGATAATTTTTCGAGTAGATAACAAAAATTTCTAAGCCAGCTTGTATTTCAAATTTAGACCATGTCGTTCTTGGTTTTCTGGTGACTTTAGGCAAAAGATGCAGGATCGAAACCCTATGTTCGATATTCTCTCAAGTGGTTTGACAAAGTAAGTAAGTTCGCTTGTGACGGATTTTTTAGGCCGCCTAAAGGCCTCCGTCATGCTTAGTGACTTAAAAGCAGGAACCGACAGTTTAACGTGCCCTCCGAAACACGAAAGCATTCAGCTCGTAATGCCACATGCGGTCTCTCATCCCAATTGTGACCGCGTACAACGTTGCTTAACTTCAACGATTAATCTAGAACAACTAAGCAAGCTACGCCACGAGCGGTTCGATAGTTGTTTGATAGTCGAGTGGTTTGATAGTTTTGGTAGATGATAATGTTAATTCCTTGTAATATTTGGTCCTAGAAATTGTATAAGGCGTCTGTCTACACCATTATTTCTATTAGTATGACTATTTATATCAGTCAAAATATTTTTTATTATATAAGATTCTATAATTAATACTATTCTACGCGATTTCATATTGATGATAAGATTTTCATTATTGTATAAAACGCAGTAATAACCTTTATAGGATTTTATGCGTTTTATCCCAATACTAAAAACCTTAGATATTTTATTTAAAAAATACGAAATAATTTTGATTTACAATTATGACGCGTTAATTCGTGTCTGTTCTTAGAGACATAAAATTTTATCGGTCGGCTGTGTCGTGATTGAGATTAAGATTAAGATTTAAGATTCATAATTAAAGTATCGAATGTTAATTATCGTATTTAACTAGCTTTTCTCCCTTGGCTGTCGCCATCCCGCCGTAATTACAACATGGCGGCGACTCGGCCCTCCATTACGGAGCCGAGGCCCACTTCTGTATAATCTTTTAAAAAATTCACACGCGCCTCGCTTCGCTCGCTCTGCGCGTAGGCTTCGCGCCCCTGACTTGCACCAACAACCGAATTTACACCTTAAGTTCACAAGACAAGGTTGAATTTAGAGCGAACACATTTTTTAATTTTAAATTAAATGTTGTGCGAACCGCAATGAAAGTGGTATTGCTAATTAAAAATGTTTGCGAATTTAATTTAATTTGCGGTGCAGGTGATCTGGATTAAAAGTGACGCGAATGGGGTCAGTGTGCTTGTGGTTTGAGGCTAAGGGTAGTGGGTTCATTTACTTTTTCGATCTGGAAAATGGGTTTGTTGATGTTTATTTAGATTCGATTCTTTTTAGGCTGAGATTTCTTGTGTTACTATTCGCGTTACGAGTGGTCTCAAGATTCAAGTAGTTTAAAAATACTGCTTTCTGTTTATATGTATTTGCATTTTAATAAGTTACATTAGCTCAAATACATTTGTCGAAATGGAAAATACAGGCTGGGTCTCAAACTCCAACTCTCGGATCGAAGGTCGAGGGACATTCCAAATTGCAAATATTTCTTCCGTGTCTGGGTTTTGTAGTAAGTATGTATTTACAAAAAAGTATATAAGTATTCTATCAGCCACCTGGTATCCGTAGTACAAACTTTGCTCAGTTTGGGGCTAGATGGCGCTGTGTGAAAATGTCCACAAATATTTTAAATATTCATATATTTATTCCACTAGAGCAGCACGCCTACTCGGCCATCATGATATCCTATTCATAATAATCATTCAAGCTTTATTAAAGATCCTCCACTTATTCAATTATTCACATAAAAATAAATAAACCTCAAGTTTCGCCCCGAACCACTCTCCACAATTAAATGTAGCGTAAAACAAACTTTAATCAAACAGACCCGGGTGCCTAAAAATAGTACATTCGCTCCGGATGAATTTTTTATCCGGATAAAACTCCCACTTGTCCGGTAACTGAGAATGTAATCCCGGCTATATTTACTTTCAGTATGTACATACGTTTATGTTTGAGTTCATTAAGAACTGAGTTTAACCCACATTGATGTCGGTAGCTTAGAGGGGTGCAGGTTATATTCCCGTGGTGGGACAAATGTTTGCATGTTCTGCAATTCCTTCCAGAGCTGGTTGTGGTACCATGGTACTCGTAGTTTCTGATACCCACGCAGTGAATTCTAGTTGGGGTCAGAACTATGTTATTATTGTGTCATGTAGTGTTTGGACGTGCCCCTGACAGCCCTTTTAGGCACTTTAGAGTCCTAAACTATCTTAGAACAGCATTTGAAAAACTCATTTAGGTATGTGTCTTGAAACCTTAAAAATAAAAGAACAAAAAACCCGACTTCGTAAAATTTAGGTAGCATGGTAAATCTACCATATTTGATTTTGTGACATATGATGATAATGATGATGATGGTGAGGAGTTTGTACCATTTTAGTCTACGTTTTTAGTTATGTATCATCTTAAGTTAATTGGAAATGGCTTCTTAAAACTGCCATATTGGTTTATTTGCATTTTAATGTCAAAAATGGTATCAATAATACCTATGACACTCTCGTTATCTAGACGAAACCACATAATTTGTCAAAATCTGTCCAGCCATTTCGATAACAGAGGTAGCCAAAATAATAAGTTGAAAATGGCTTCTTACAGCCGCCATGTTTGATTTTTTGACACATCATATAGCATATGATACTCTCGTCATTCAGACAAATCCAACGACACCTCATTTGTCAAAATCTGTCCAGCCGTTTGGACTACAGCTTCAACCAAAATAATGCACATACATACATACATACCCACATACATACATAATCACATTACCCTCCTTCGCAGTAGGGGCAATAGGGTTAAAAAAGATTTAATGTGTTTTTTTAGGTTCAACTCTTTCCCACAAATGTATTATCGTTAAACATGAAATGCCAACAAAATAAGCAGTTTAGGAATAAATAAAAGGTAAAAGGCGTTTAAAAGAGATTATCTCAAGGACTTACCGTTATTTTTCATGGATATTGTGTTAATGACGAGCTTCCAACTTACCTGGAAAAAGGAGTAATGTTTTAAAATATATCTCTGTGTTTGAAATTAATATCAATAAAATGACATTCCGAAAGTTTGTATATTTATATTTCAATCAGAGATAATTGAATGGATTTCAATGAAATTTGGAATTTACGTAGATTGGAGACATGGAAACCATATCCCACGTGGATCCCATGCATAAAACTTAATGCTAACAGAGTTGCATGAAACTTGGAGGGTATCTTGTTTTTATGGTTTATAGGTGTGTTGAGAGATTTTAGAAATTCCTCCTTTTAACCCGGAATACTCAAACGCATCTCAGAGTTGAGCACGTATCAAGTGACGAGTTTTTGACAGATTTTCATCAAAAACTGTCAAAAAAGAGTTAGAGAGATAAAAACTTTGGTTGTGTTCACCGAAATAACTAAACTAACCAGTTATCCTAAATCGTCAAAGATTATCTGAATGCGGTTTTCTGCGCGGAATAAGCGAAAAAATAGTATTACGCGAGTAAAACCGCGGGTATTGACAATCAGCACCTAATTTCAACTCACCTCCCAAAACCCTAACGAGCCTATCAGAGGAACCTTGACAATTTCGTTCTCATTACCTTAACGCTGCTTCACGCAATTGGTTTAAGAAAAGTTCTCCAAGAAGTACATAAACAAATTGGTATTATCCGGGCTTGGAGCGGCTCTCGCTCATTTCCATGCTGAAACTGGTAATGCCGGTTAGCGGGTATCCGGGTTTAACTCGATCCGGTTACAGTAATCAACCGGCTTGTAATTTAGCCTCAAGCTTTGGAGATGGCGAGACTGATCTCGTTTTTGGGGGTAATTTAATGGTGAAATTTGGGGAGTTGGAATATTCGCTTCAAGCAACGCAATTTATATTTGTTTCTGGATGGAATGTTATGAAAGTTTTAATAGGAATGTGATTTGAGATTAAAAAAATATTTCATCCTATGTATGCTAACTAGATATTAATTTAAAACTGTTACTACTACATGCCAAAACACCTTAGCCAAAACTCTTACAGCATGATCCAAGGATCGTGCTGTGCCGACCCCACATAGAGTGGGATATGGGTAGGAAGATGATGATGATGACTACTACATGCCACAAAATTTTGAAGTGTGGTTAATGGATCAAAGTACGCCTCAAAATTGTACACTTTGTGCACATTACAAAAAAAGCTGAACAATACTTTAATATGATTGAGTGAGTAAGGCTCCAAAAATTGTTTATTCGGCTTGTAATTTTTATTGTATGACGTATACCTATTTAAGTACCTATTTTGATTTAATTTTTTTTTCATATTTTTCTTGTGTTTTCTCTTTGAGAGCACCGGTGGTCTAGTTGGTAGTGACCCCGCCTTCTGATCCAAAGTCGTGGGTTCAAATCCGGTCCTGTACCAATGGATTTTTCTGTGCAAAAAATTTATGTACACTACACTAGTACTCTCAAACGGTGAAGGAAAACATCGTGAGGAAACCCGCGGCTTAGTTAGCTCCGCACGTATTGATCATGTCTTTGCTATGGACAAGGCCGACTAAGCTAAGAGGATGGAATAGGTGCTGAGCAAGCCTACTCCATCTCAATTCGTCCCGGGCACTGCAGCGACCCGTTTGTGAAGGTAAAAGTTACCTCCTGACGCTGTATAAATCATCTACTATAGATGGTAAAAGGCCTTAGTCTGTATAAGTCCTCTACGTAGTACGTAAGCCCCTACAGATGGAAGAGTTAATAAGAATGCGGCGGACGCAGACAGATCGATACCGCACTAAAATTATAACGCGCCACCCGCAACACGGTGTCGCATCTTCATTCACACATTCATTCATTCATTCATTCATTCGTTCGACTCACACACATTGATTTCATTGAATGGATGAAAACCAACAGAGCTTTTTCACACTTCTATAATTTAGAAAGTTAAGATAGGCTGTGATTTATTTATATGGATACAGAATAAAAACAATACTTATTATAATCTTTGAGGGCCTTGATGACGCGGGAGCGAGTGCTCGGCTGAGACGCAAGAGGTGGGTTCGATTCCCGCTGCGGAAGAAATTTGCATGTTCTGCAAATATTTCGTCCGGGTCTGGGTGTTGTGGTACTATGGTACTCGTAGTTTCTGATACCCACGATACATAAGTATGGTACTATTGGCTGTTATCTTTTTTTGTCTTAGAATGCCAATGGAAAACTAAAACCATCATCATCAGCATTTCCGCCCACTGCTGGGCATAGGCCTTATCTTTATTGCGCCATTCAAAACTCTTTAAAAAGAAAATATTTTTATTTTAATAGGTAATATTTTTATCTCTTGGAGACACTCGAGCATTAGGAGAGAAAAGGAACTGGCAGATTAGCTAATAGTTACTATAGCACTATTATCGCAACGATTAACCCTTTTCGAGTGCGAAGTTATTGTGGAGCCAATGTGGGGCGCGGGGGCTAATTGCGCCCTTTCGGGCGAAAATCATGTTGTGCTAAACGAGAAACATGATTTGGAAGGTAAACTAAGTAAGTTCGTATGAGCTAGTGGCCAACTCTTGTGACGGAGTTTTTAGGCCGCCTAAAGGCCTCCGTCGTGGCTTAACGACTTAAAAGCCGGGACCGACAATTCGCTTGCCCTGGTTCGGAGGGCACGTTATACTTAGTACCAGTGTAAGATATTATGTTGAATAGAATTATTTTACTAATACGTACTTTTTATGTTTTCTTTTGTTTGCGAAACGAAAATCAGTGCAGATAATAATCTGTGAAAATTGATAATAAAAATCCAAAACCGCCATAGCCCGTCCAAAACCAGGCGGGGTCTATGAGGCCCGTGTAATTAACCGCCAATTGCTCCATTACAGCGCAACCCTTTTAGGGCGGGTGATTATGTGTCGCCTGTCGATTACCATTGTCGTGATAATGTGGGTCTTTCCTACCCCCGTTTATTGGATTTGCGGGCGTTTCGGCAGGCTCATGTTATGTGCAAACAGAGTGTCGCTAATGTGGCGCGTATGCTAACGCTTACTATACCTATAATTATTTATTTTTATTTCATATCTTACACTATCTGTTGACCGCTACTTCGATCGCATTAAATAATTATTTTCAGAATTTAAACTTGATAAGAAAAATATATGGAGTGCAAAAAGTGGGGTGACCCATCCGAGTACTGACCGCGCCCAGCGATGCTTAACATTGTTACCCCGGTTCCCCACATAAACTGTCATCCCTTATTTCATCCCCTCTATAAGTATTTTTGAAAAAAAAAAGCCTTTGTCCTTACGAAAAGTAAGTCAAAGATTTTTGCTTTTGACGGACGGTTTCGGGTTATTGAACGTGGTCGAAAACCCAAAGCACAATGTTTTTGAGTAATTAATACCAAACTAACAAAATACTAAATTAACGCTGTCATGATTAATTAAAGGATTATCCGGCTAACCCGGATCTTTTTTGCCGCTGAGTATTCCCCAGCTTCAGTAACCAGAGTAGATGAAAAAAAATATGCTCTACTTTATTCAAAAGCGAGTAATTTGGACGCGGTACGAAAAGATCCCGCACGGGGCGTAGAGTTAAGTCCACTCCAACTTTTTTCATCAAAGGCCGAAGTTACGCAGGATTCCGCACAAAATTAACTAAATTCAAAACCGCAATGTGGGCTGAGTTGGCTCAGTGGGAGCTAAGCTACAATAATCTTAGCTTCGAATTCCGGTGGGAGGATGTGTCAAGTTCGGAAATGTCAGCTTTGATATATATAGCTTACCTTACGTCAGTGAGTTCAAATTCAATGCAAAGTATGATGTGATAATCACCCCCACCCCAACGTCATAAATTTCAAACAAATTTAAAAATGTTGATACTAAGTTGAACCTGGATAAAAAGTTGTCTGTATACTATACTAGCAGCCGCCCGCGGCTTCGCTCACGCGGTACCCAGATAAAAAGTACCCTGGTAAAAAGTCAAGTAAAAAGTCCCATTCCAGCACACGTAGGTACCTACTATCCTCATTATTCATTATAATATAGTGTACGCTAAACGATGACTAAAGTATTGCCATCTCTTACCATTTCATAATGACAAAGTCAACTTTAGCGAGCGAATATGAATAATGGTATGTAAGTATATTCCGTAGTTTTTGCGTGAAAGAGTAACAAACATACCTAAATTAAGAAATTTCGGTGAATTTAGTAAAAAATTTGAGAGTTAAGGTCATGGGCGCCGGCAGAAAT
The DNA here is from genome assembly GCA_949320045.1 of Scotopteryx bipunctaria. NCBI lineage: Eukaryota > Metazoa > Arthropoda > Insecta > Lepidoptera > Geometridae > Scotopteryx > Scotopteryx bipunctaria. The sequence goes on along the minus strand of OX439459.1, from coordinate 272,565 downwards.
AATTTCCAGGTGGTGCAGATTTTAGTTTTCTTACAATCTTTGCCGTATATGATTGTTAATAAAAAGATGAAATTTTAGTCTGAATGTTTGAGACATTTACAAATTTCTGACTATTCATTATGAATTTATTATATAGGTACCCAGTCGTCACGGCTCACACCTATTTGTTCACGACGATCGAAATTTAAAAATTCTAAATTGAATAGAATAGAATAGAATAGTATTTAGAATAGTATTTATTTTGCAACAACATTTATAAACTACATAATACATAATATTATAAGCTGCTGCAAAAACGGACCCTAACTCAGCATTATGCAGTTTGTAAAAACAAACCGCGCTGGTCTTCCGTTAGGGCCGATTCTGGAGAGCGGACATGAAACATGAAAAAAACAAACAAACAAAGGTGTACCTACATGTGAAAGTTACAAACATTACTAACATAAAAGAAAAAGAAAGAAATAATAATATTACAAAGGGACATTACAGAGGGACATTTAAGGGACGTTGTTTCTATATAGCACTTGTATCCGACAAAAGGCTTTCCTGCGCTTTCTGCCAGTCAATCAAATATAATTTGAGCTTTTTCCTAAAACTAAAGCTACTCTTTTAATTGGTGGGCCAGGAGTACCGGGATCGATATTAATCGATTTCCATTACTTCTCTGAACGCACCCTATAAAGTACCGCTACTCTACACCAGATGGCACCAGCATAAATGGGATGAACTTAACAGAGAGAGCGCAATACAGTTTCAATAATTCCTGTTGATCCCGAGATTCCCAAGGGGTGCAAGTGCACCCTCTGGCACCCCCTTGCCGGCGCCCATGGTTAAGGTAAACTTTACAAAACGCAACAATAGCGCGTCAAAATTTGATCAGAATTAGCAGCGACATCTAGTTTTCAGACGTAGAATTACGTCAGAACTCCATGAATAATCAAGATTAGAAACTTATTAGACCAGTAATAATTTATGCTTCCTTTCACAGGTAATTTGACATTGACAGTTCCTTTTCCATATGTTTTTTAGCATCTATTACTAATCTTTGGTATCATCGCTGTCATTATGTCAAAATAAAAGTATTCTATTTTTCATGAAAAACATGCCAAAAATAAAGAATTTGCAGGTAATTATGACATCAACTAAATGAAAAAAATCGGCTCTTTAATATGATATAGGTTATGTGCAGTTTTAGACCAAAAATTGATTCCAGGTTTTCATCCCTTTTCACCCCTTTAGAGGTTGAATTTTGAAAAATCCCTTCTTAGTACACCCCTACGTACCAAGGTTTACCTACACTGAAAATTTCAAGTCTCTACGTCCAGCGGTTTAGGCTGTGCGTTGTCTGTCAGTCAGTCAGTCAGTCAGTCAGTCAGTCAGGACAAAGATTCTTATAATATAAGATTAACTCCGTGTTTTATCAAATTCGGTTCAGCTATTACAGCGTGCTTCATCCAAAAACATACCTACACCAATACTTTCGGTACCTATTCTACTTATATTATAAATGCGAAAGTTTGTGAGGATGTTTGAATGTTTGTGCCTCAATCACGCCTAAACAGCTGAACGGATTCAAATGAAACTTGGAATATACATAATACGTGTGCTGGAATAACATATAGAGGCTACTTTTTATCCGGGTATAACGCTAGCGAATCCGCGGGCGGAAGCTAGTTATTTTATAAAATTATGTCCTGTTTTTACCTACTACTCTCACTTTATAAACATCCGTTTACCCCGATTATCGTGAGCAGGCTTGTTATCGAATAATGAATCCCCGATTAATTCAGCAATTAGAGCGGTTATAACTTTAATAATTAAAAACGTTCCCCGCAACGAATCGGACGAAGTATTCAATGAATTTAAATGCACACTATGTAATTGTACACAGACAATAGAGATCTGTAGCTGTGTTAGTCTGTAATCTAAGTAAAACCGAGAATATTACAGACTACAAGCGTCCGTCTGCAGCTTCATTCGCGCGTTAGCCAGATTTTCATAAAAAAATAGACGAGCTTGGCTTCTTGCCTGTATATTCCATGCTTAGTTGCATTACGAAGAGGCGTACATTCAATTTATATTTAACCTTTTTGTTCTATTGACTACATTTTGAAGCACCAGAAATGTAGTAGGTACTTTTGTCACCCACTTAGTATTTCACTAAGGCATGTTTAATATTTTTGACATTTTTAATTTGAATTCATTTTCGGTCGTTCAAATACTACGTTATCAATGTCCCAGCTGTTTGGCGCGTGCTGTGCCTGAGTGAGGATGAATGAAATCGGATTGTGGGTGTAATGCACCGCTCTGTATGCGGCTCGCGGACCGCTTTATCAAACATCATTGGTTTTTTTTATCTATTTAAAGTTATTTTTCTATAGTTATTGCTAATGTCACAAAACACTCATAAAACATTGATTAATATTGGGTTAAAATCCAGTCGTGCACCATCATCTTCCTGCCCTTATCCCACTCTATGTGGAGTCGGCACAGCACGATCCTTGGATCATGCTGTAAGAGTTCTGGCTAAGGTCTTTTATGACCGGCCGCCTGCCTGACGTCAACCCTCCTTGGGAATACTTGCTTATTGTATCTCATCATGTTGGAGAGGATACTATCCCTTAGTCGACTTTTACGACATGCTCGGGGAGAGAAGCAGCTGGGCGCATTCTATGTTTTTTCTCTACTCCCAGTCCAGCAGAGAAGTTAAAACAGTGAAAGAAAACATTGTGATAAAACAGCATGACGTCTTTGAGGCGCACTTTAAATTCTCTTAACACACAAATACTTCGATTTTGTGAATAATAAAAACTTCATGAGGCCTCCTTTTCTCGTCGGTTAAAAACCCCCCGTGTCATTCACAAATGAAATAAAACTGTAAAACTTTATTCTAGAGCAACAGTAAAAAAGACAGTTTCGCAGTCGGACTCGGGGAGACAATTGTGTTCATGTCCCACAAAACTTTTCGCAAGTGAACAACGCAACCCCATAACCCGTAACAGGCGACGGGGCACAATGGCACCGGATTAAACCGCGCGGCCCGGGGTACTCGCCACTGGGACCACGGGCCCAGTCGCCGCCCGGTGTACTCGCCACTGGGACCACGGGCCCAGTTGCCTGCTTATTATCACCGCTCATAGTAAAATCAAAAAAGTCTATTGTTTAATCGATTTGTATCATAGTTAGAACGAAAAGTATTTAAAATAAAAATGCAGTTATAGAATCTAATTATTAATTCATTATCAAATTGACGAGCTCTGTGGCGTGGCGGGCGAGTGCTCGGTTGAGATGCAAGAGGCGTGGGTTCGATCCCCGCTATGGGAGAAATATTTGTATCTTCTGCAGTATTATGTATAATAAGTATGTATTTACAAAAATAAGATTCAATTAGCCATCTGGTTCCCATAGTACAAGCTTTGCTTAGGTTGGGGCTAGATGGTGCTGTGTGAAGTGTCTACAAACATTTATTTATTATTTAAATGTATGTCAACAGAAACAAAATACACCTAGTGTAACTTGTTATAAATTATCTACATTAATAAAAAATAGCACGTGTTCTATTGTACCTACCTATAGTTTGGTACTTACTCTGTGTACATTTACCACCATAAATTAGATGTTTTGCACATATCGTAATATAAATAAATAAATCACGTATGGTTTTACTTTTTTCTATTTAATGTACGTACATTTGACCTCATGGTGTTTTCGGTCCCAGTTGACAGACACATGCCCTCGGGCGAGTGGGACCGCGGTCCCAGTTTGAAGCGGTCCCAGTCAGCTGAGTACGCGGATCAGTGCGCGGCTGAATAATTAGTCCCTTTGTTTGCGGTTAATTAGTAGGACGGTTTCGGTGTGCGCTGGATTTGTGGACAGCATTAGGATTTTTTAAGATTTGTTGAGTTCTACTTTATTTAAGTGAAGCATTTTGTACTAAGGCCTTTTACCATCTATAGTAGATGATTTATACAGCGTCAGGTGGCAAGTTTTACATTCACAAACGGGACGCTGTAGTGCCCGGGACGAATTAAAATGGAGTAGGCTTGCCCAGCACCTATTCTATCCTCCCAGCTTAGTCAGCCATGTCCACAGGAAAGACATGGTCAATGCGTGCGAAGCTGACTAAGTCGCGGGTTTTCTCACGATGTTTTCTCACCGAAAAATCCATTGGTACACGACCCGGTTTGAACCTACGACCTTAGGATCAGAAGGCGAGGTCACTACCAACTAGAACACCAGTGCTCTCCAGCATTTTGTAAAATTTTATAAAAGAGCTACGTTATTTTTTTTAGAATTCTGTGTACTTTGCTTGAAAACTAATTATGAAAAGCGATACGTCCGCTATAGCTAAAAAATCAAAATCCAACCAAAAACGGTATTAAAATATAATATTTACTATAGATTCTGCTTGCAACCCGTACAAAAGTAGTCTTAATATTATTCCAACGCTCGTTAATACCGTTACGACGTGACAGAGACACAAACATACAAACATCCTCCAATCCTCGTAAAACTTTGATTTATAGTTTTAGTTGAATTACCAAAGCACAAGATAAAAATAGTCCATCTCCAGTAATTCTTAAACTGTAACTCTTACTAACAAAAATATGCTTTATCCGTCCAGTTAAGTTAAGTTCTTTTTAGTTGTAGTACATAAAGTTAGTGACATAGTTGGGGTCGGAAAGGCCCGCAGACAGTGCGGTCACGGCGGGTTAGCGGGATTAGTGCGCAGTCAACACTGCGGCCGCCCGGCTCATTGCCAATTCACCTCCACATTCATTTACTGGGGACTTTTTTGTACAAAAATCTATTTTGGCAAATAAGCTGATAAAATAAAATAAAAATGGATCCAGGATATCAGAAAGGATGACGGGAGTTGGGGTAGACCTTTGCACAGCAGTGGGACGATAACGGTTAAAAATCAGTCAAGTGCGAGTAGAAATCGCACACGAAGAGTTCCGTACCATCTTACATGTACTTTTTAATATGACTATGACTTTTACCCTATATACTTTGTTCTGGCACCCTTTTTTAGTATTTTTATTAGTCGTTGTTATATCCGCAATATAAATACACACTAAAAAAATTCAACTCTCTACCTATTACGGTTCATAAGATACAGCGCTCTGGCAGACGGACGAACAGCGGAGGCTTAGTAATAGGGTCCCGTTGGCACCCTCCGGGTACGGAACCCTAAAAACAAGATATCAAAGATTGGTACTTTTTATGATGTTGGGTGAATGAATTATAAACTGACAGATAATTTTGGATGTAGTATAAGTATAATAATGGGAAAAGGTGTTATGTGGGAATTTTTTTTATACAGCAGCGAAATAATCATCAAAACTCGATTAACGATAGGCAGAGATATGGTGGGTAATAAGTTCAATAGAATTAATAAAAACCTTCTTGATTTAAGTCGATTAGAAACGTCCTAAAACAGTAACCAGCCCGCCCGTTACTTCTTACATTTTAATCAAAACACAAAAAACTGTGCAAAGAATTCAAAAATAAGTAAAATATCGCTCGAAACTCGGAGATGAATCAAAGAGGCCAAATGAATCAGTAATTGCCGGCTCACGACTCCTTTACAAACGAAATGAGTAAAAACGAAGCGACAGGAAGCAGACTGATGACAAGTCGCGCGACATTTCTCTTCCTATTGCAACAAAAGTTACTAAATACTACTCGTGTCTCTAATTCTTTCAAAACAGTGTGGTGAAAGGATTCAAAGTACGCCTCATGTCATTCGAAGTATGACACATGTTTTCGAAATTGTTAGATTCTACATGCCGGTTTCCTCACGATGTTTTCCTTGACCGTTTGAACAGAATCCATAAGTGCACGACCGGATTTGAACCCACGACTTTAGGAGGCCGCTGCCACTAGATCACCAGTGCTTTCAAAATACCATTACTTATATCATTTCTACGACATTTCACTTCCTATTGAAATAAAAGTGAATACAAACACTTCTGAACGAAAGTTTAAAAGCAATCAAACAAAACGAGTTATGATTATTTTATCAAAGTGTTCTAATAATAACAGCGTCACATACTTTTATGAGTGACAATCAAGAGAGCTTTGAAGTCTGATGGATAGATAAACAAAGACATCCTCTATGTATTAGGAATCCAAAAGTTTGTGAGGATGTGAGGAGAAGCTTGTACCTATGTTTGTTTGTATCTCAATCACGCTAGTAACAGCTGGACAGAATGAAACATTATTATCACCAGTAAGGAATATTATTTTTAGTAGCCTAGTGTCTTTGCTTTTGATTATAAGGGTTTTTGAAAAATGGCAGACGGTTTTGGAGCAAAACGGTTTAAACAAGAATTGTTAACGTATATAAGAGTTTGAACTGGAATTTAATTATATGAAATCATAGCAGTTGGGCAGAGCCACAAGTAAACATAAGAAAACTTGCAGCTACTTCTGATTTAGTCCTAAGATGGATATTCCTAATTCCAGAAATAAAGCTGGCTATGAACACCAAATCTTATTATACTAAATCGTAGGTAAAATAAACATAAGTTGAGATTTACAAGTCCCAATCTAGTTTGCAGCTCTTAAACCTATAAAACAAATCAAGAATAACCTCGGAGCGCTTATCCAACTTCAGCTACGAGTAGCATCGCGACTTCCAAAGTGAACTCAAACATGCAGCGACATACGGTCGCAAGTCCTCGCGCCCAGGACGAGACCGAACTTGCGACTTTACGGTCGCAAGTTCGCACTTTTTGTCCAAAACAGTTCACAAGCTCGGCTTTAAATAGAAAAGTCGCAACTACAATTTCTATATCGGAAACTTACATTCAATAGCGTTTGGTTTATTTTTCTTTTGCAAGTTCTGGGATGTTCTTGGGGAGTTTAGGAGCGACGAGGTTTTAAATTTTGAGCACGTATTTAACTGGTCATCGTTGGAACCGGTCTAGCGATTCCCAACTAGCCCACTAGTGAGTCTATTTAAATTATTAGGCTCGGTAGGATTTATCCCTACGTCACTGTTGAGTATAGGCCTTCTCTTTAGTACGCCATTCTGTATGTTAGTTTTTATAAATACCCGGACCCACAGGTCAGTGCCCTCGAGAAGCTTGACTCGTAATCATCATCATCCACTACCTTTATTTACCAACTGCTGGCAGGCTTCCCTTCGCTTGTGCTATTCAAGGCGGTCCAGTTCTAGCCTCATTCATTTACGGCCCCCGATCTACAATATCGTTTCTTGATCATAGGCAAATTCTTCACTAAAGCTTAATTTTGTAGTGGTATAATAACAAGAATGAACGGAAACTACGCTATATTTTCATGATACACACAACCACAGAGTTCGCTCCGCAAGTGGGTGACAATCTTGTTGGCAAGTGGCAAATGCGGCGGTTAAACCTCGCCAAGTAATAACGTTACCGAGTTATCAGCTCCCCGGGACCTGGAGGGGCTTAGCATGGGACTTTCCTTCACCTAGTATAATACTAGGTAGAAGACAAAAGCTAGATCGTTAGAGAAACTTCGAACTAATTCAAATCGGTAGATTGTTTGACGGAGAAACGTGAAATTGGGTGAGGTTTCTGTATTATTTGTGAAGTCTTTGAAAAAATCTCACGACAATTATTTTTGTTTGAAGTGCCGTTGAACTTGTTGTTTTAAGAAGGACTACGTCCTTGACTACTGGTTAACTGAAAGCTCTGTGTTTTTGTTGTCCATTAAAATAATGTACTGTGTAAATTTTTCTGTGATTTCAATAAAATTCAAGATCGAAATGTTTTTGCGTCCAGAGAGGCATTGGCTCAGGGCGGACACACGGACGGTAAATTTAGCTAACAACGTTGTAAGTTGGAGCAAACATTTGCGACAGTATTGTTCAATTTGCAACTTTAAAATTGAATGTTGTTCTATCACAGCCTTTCTTGTGATATTAAAACTTTGAAGCCTAGTTTTTATTGAAATAGTTTACGAGTTTGACTCCGCTCAAAAACAATTCAAACTTGTGCAATAAAAAAAGAATACCATCAAACTTTTATGACAGTTTTGAGTTGAAAAATACATAAAAATTGAGTTACTATTCTCATCCTATCAATAGTTCTTTCGATCCAGTATGTGTTACGAAAGGATATAAGAGCGCCTCAAAGAGGTTCTTTTTTGTGCACTTGATAAATGTTTGAGGGCATTTTTTAGTTTTATTTTTTTAAGTGCATTGTACACTATTATCTAATATTCTTGACGGCCGCGGTGGCGTCGCGGGCGATAGCTTGGCGGAGACGCAAGAGGCGCGGGTTTGATTCCCGCTGCGGAAGAAATGTTTGCATGCTCTGCAAATATTTCTTCCAGGCCTGGGTGTTGTGGTAGCATGGTAGGCACTTATAGTTTCTGATACCCACGATACAGGGAATCCTAGGGTGGTTTTATTTATTATTCTGGTAATAATAAAATGTTCATATCTGCAAGTTCCCAACTTGCCGGTGCGACTTGTCGGCGCCATTGTCCTCTAATTTATTGCAGTTTGCTTTGCTTTTAACTATGATTTCACAACAAGCAGTTACCGTCAAAAACGGCAGCTAAGTAACGGAGCTAGACTACATACATATCACGCCCGTATTGCTTAAAGGGCGGGCAGAGCCCTAAGTAATAATAAGAAAGCCACTACCGATTCAAAGTCCAAAGATGGATATGATGAAGCATCGCCCATAACGGTCCATCATGTTGGAGGACTTTTACGACATGCTCGGGGAAAGATGCAGCTGGACGCTTTCTATGTTTTTCTCGCTATGTCCAGCAGAGCTAGGCTAACCCCCGAATCATCATCATCATCATCCGCAACCCGACTTTACCCACTGCTGGGTATAGGCCTCCCTTTGTATGCGCCACTCTCCACGGTCCGTTGCACGTCTCATCCAGGTCCGGCCTGCGACGGATGCTATATCGTCAGCCCATCTCGCTGCTGGACGACCGACGTTTCTATAACCGGTTCTTGGACACCATTCAGTTACCGCCTTACTCCACCTGTCATCACCCCGAATACTCAAACGCATCTCAGAGTTGAGCACGTCTCAAGTGACGAGTTTTTGACAGATTTTCATCAAAAACTGTCAAAAAACCGTGACTTGAGACTTGCTCGGCTCTGAGTCGCGTTTGAGAATTCGGGGGTAAGTTAGGTAGATAATTAACAATTTGAACAAGGTTAGACTCTGCTATATACGTGTCCAAGTGATCCCCGTGATTTTATAGAATATTTTTTTTTTTGACTTTGACTTTATATTACGGTCGTCGTTATCAGATGCTTTATAGAGACACCACTGAGAATCCAGTTCAAATTATTTAATAGATTATGTGCAAAGTTTTCGTATCGCCATAAACAACTTTAAAAATAAAACTCGTAGTGAATCAAAAGCCAAAATAAAAGACTTACTTTTGAACAACTTGTCTTCAACATGGAAGTTCACATTTTTGTTCTCGATATAGCACGTTCGATTTCAAATTAGAAATGCCTGGTAGAGTGCTATTGATTTTGTTCTTAATATAGGACATTGGGCATTGGACGTTGAATCCAACTTTAGGTAAGGTTAATGACCAAAGTTATGAACTTCAAAATTATCATTTGACTGGTTTCATGTCATTGGTGTCAGTAGCTCTGGTTTTCGTACTGTGGGTTTGATTGCCATCAAAGACAAACATTTGTTTGTAAACAATACAATAAAAACATTATAAAAGTATTCTTTAAACATGTGGTTCTCATGAGCTTTGCTTAGTCTGGGGCTAGATGGCGCTGTAAGAAATTAAATAAGAGTAGACTTTATACAGAAATAGTACATTATACAATCATTCCTGTACAAATACTCCTAACTATCAAATAATTGCCTCAAGGAATACCAGTCCAATCTATTATCCCCTTAACAATAACCAAAGGTTATTTTCCCATACAAGAGTAAATAATTGCCGGGTTCCGTACTCCATTGACGTGTCAACAAGACGAATGTGCGGGCCCCTAAGGACCTAATAGAGACTTTCCAGATTCTATACAATTTCCTTCATACACAACTTTCTTTATCGAAGTAATATTTGTAGATACAGCCAGAAGTAGCTATACAAACTGGCTATTCCTGTGAACATTATAGTTTAGCATTCAAATATACGTCGACATATCTGAGGACTAAATAATTGAATCAAAATAATCTTTCACAACTTTATTGAGCTTTAATTTCTAAATCACACTAATTAAAGAGGACTTGGTATTTGTGTTTATGTATGAATCACGCCGTAACAGATGAACGGATTAAAATGAAACTTCAAATGAACACAATAAGTACGCGTGCCTGAATAACATCTAGCCTAGCGAGTGAAGCCGTGGACAGAAACCAGTTCTTATTTAAGTTGAGCTAGCTGTAGGCTGTAGGATAATAAAATAAAAAATAAAATGAAATCATAAATACCTAAACATCGTAAATAGGAATATATTTCAGCACTCAAGATGTTCAGCTACTTGTAGCGACTGCATCATACAATTTCTTAGTATGGAATTTTCTATTTTGTATTTTATTGTGTACAGATGTTTACAAGATGAATCGGTTTCCTAGGTCCAGGTAGAGTGATAGCGTATTTAAGACTTTATTGGATTTTTATACAACAAACTGAAAATAATGTTTTATTATCTTCGTATAAAGTTTTATTAAACTTGCAGACCTATGTTCTGGATAAACAAATGCATGTTTATGTCACCGTAAATTGTAAATACCGTTAGATTATAATATATCTCGAGAGATTGTAAACTGTCGAAAGATTGTGAACCGTAACATTTTTTGGCACTTTGGTGGCCGCTGCAACGGCTCGCGCGTTATTGGTCACTATTCTAACCTAACCAACTGAATTCGATCTGGGAGGATAAGTAATAATGCGTTAAATTGTAAGGAGTCTGTTACGGTTCATAATATTTCGATAGTTTACAATCTCGCGAGGTAGATTATAATCTAACGGTATTTACAATTTTAAAGTCACAATACATTTCATAACTTTTAAAGTAGTTCCATAATAACACTAAATATATACAGAGGAATAGCTAAAAAAATTGTGTATGCAAATTTTTTCTTTCTTTGTTCCGCTACAATGAGAAAATTTTGAAAGTTTTGGAATGTTTACATGTTAATGCAGACGACTGTACCAGCCTTTAACAAATTTATAAGTACATCAAACTTGTTTATAAGGAGACGTAACCCCAATACCATTTTAATAAGACCCTTCCCGCTGTCTTCTTTCCAAACAAAACTTGTTAAAAACAGGGAGTGGGAAGATCAGAGTAAAGTGGTCAGGAACGATGAGTTAACGAAATTTTCGTACACATCATTACGTTTTGAGTTTTTTGTCAAATTACTCGGAAAATTTACTTGACGTGATGATTTTTTGGTTATTTTTTAAATGGTTTTATTGTAGGCAGTTCATTGTACATTAATCAGTCTTCATGAGTTTTCATCTTACCAAAAAACACAATTAAGGCAATGAAACTAAAAAAATGCGGAGCATAGTTTTGTAAGATCATAAGTGCTCAACTAAGTACACTAAGTACTTTAAGTCTCCGTATTCTATCGTTGGACTGTTAAAGGACAAATAAATCGCGTACCGTACTTTGACGGACTTTTAAGTTTCAATATTTTTGAGTTTTAATGACGATTCGGTTATAGAAAGGGATGGAATTCTCCTCTTCTGAATTACTCCATCTTAAATCGTCCCGGGCGTCAGCGTCCCGTTAGTGAAGGTAAAAGTTGCCTCCTGATGCTGCATAAATCATCTAATATAGATGGTAAAAGGCCTTTGTAAACACTTCCATGGCCATAACTGCTTATGATCTTCAAAAGCCAATACAAGACGCAATCTGAAAGCACAAGCATGAACAGGTAGTAATAGCCAGCTGTTCAAGTCCACGAGATCCACGCGGAGAGCCAACTCAGTATTTACACAAAAGATCACGAAGCAATCAGCCGCCGGTACCAAAGCGCTCTTTTAATTTCCTGCGCACGATGGATTCACAGCTGTTTACTGCTATGTGGGTCGATCCAACAGATGTCAATGGATAATAGTACTTTTACATAATACATGATTATTTAGAAAAAAAAGAAAATCAAGAATGGCTGCAAGTTTTGCTTTGCCCTTTAGGGACATGGGTGTGATAGAATATCTTATATTATAAGAATCTTTGTCCTGACTGACTGACTGACAGACAACGCACAGCCTAAACCGCTGGACGTAGAGACTTGAAATTTTCAGTGTAGGTAAACCTTGGTACGTAGGGGTGTACTAAGAAGGGATTTTTCAAAATTCAACCTCTAAAGGGGCGAAAAGGGATGAAAACCTGGAATCAATTTTTGGTCTAAAACTGCACATAACCTATATCAAATTAAAGAGCCGATTTTTCTCATTTAGTTGATGTCGTAATTACCTGTAAATTCTTTATTTTTGGCATGTTTTTCATGAAAAATAGAATACTTTTATTTTGACATATGACAGCGATGATACCACAGATTAGTAATAGATGATACAAAACAATTGGAAAAGGAACTGTCAATGTCAAATTACACTACATTCATTAGCGTCTAAAAAAAATTGTTGCGATAATATTTTGGACTGTTAACACTGCAGGTGGGTTATTTATGTGGTCCTAAAGCAGGGCAGTAGTTGAACTGCTTGACTTTTTTGTGCTTAGTAGGTACCTACGTGTGCTGGAATGGGACATAGGGTGCTTTTTATCTGGGTACCGCGTGAGCGAAGCCGCGGGCGGCTGCTAGTATAGAATAAATAGCTTATTTTTTCATTATTCAGATTTTATCAATATGAATGTACAGGGATATGGCCTGAAAGCAAAGCGTAGTTTCTTACTTGTATGTTTCACACTTGAACGAGTTTCAAGATTTATGACCTATCAGAATTATCTTTATGATATTATTAAATAAACTCTTTGAATGTTACATTATGTATGTCCTCGACGAATCACGCTGGATATTCTTAGATGTTCGGGAAATCTTCGGGTTAAATCTCTTCGGGGATCTCTCAGGAGGTTGGTCTCAAGTACGTCCTACCTCTAAATTACACTGGTCAACAAAATTTTGTAACAAGAAAGGTGCTTGCTAATTTTAAATTACCTACCTACCCTCATTTTATTTCCATATTTATTTTGATTCGATCAGGTCTAGTTTTCGTGTTACAGCTGCTACCCACAAAATTAAAAATTAACCGTTTTTGTTTCACTTCCGCATTCAGAGAGTTTGTTTATTTGAAGAGTGTAGTGGTTTTTTTCTGTTTTTAGAGTAAAGTGATTCTTAGATAATGTCAAGAAAGGGTAAAAATGATCCTGACAAGTTTTGTTACATTTTCAATGACATTACTTTCAAAACTCAGCAAAGAAATTTGGCACTATTAGTAACTAAGTTATATGAACAGTATTTTGGCTTTGCCATCGGACAACAAGACCAAGCGTGGGTTCCACACATCTGTTGTGTTACATTATGTGGGTCTTCTCACTGGATGGGCGAAAAGATCTCGATCTATGCCTTTTGCAATACCTATGATTTGGACGGAACCAACGAACCACTCAGACATCTGATTGTTATTTTTGTCTTACTGATACAAAAGGTATTAACAATTATAACTAAAAGTAAAATTAAGTATTCTGACCTGCCATCAGCTAAAAGACCGATCCCTCATAGTGAAGATCTACCGGTAACAGAACCACCTCAAACTAGCGATCTGGCCCATACGCCAGAAATCGAAAAAGAGACATTGGATCCTGACTTTCAAGAAGCTTCCTCATCCTTATCTAATGAGCCACATCTTTTATTACAAGGAGATCTCAATGAATTTGTACTTGACTTAAATTTGTCCAAACCAAGACAACCAAATTTGTCCAAAAATTTTGAAAAATCAGCTTGGGAATCTTTCATGAAAGTAACTTCCAATTTTTTCGGAAATCACCGATCAAGTGACTATAAATTTATTATCGCGGAGCTTTATCTACTTAAAAGGCTTTGGCCTGTAATATGTCATTGAAAATACATTTTCTTCATTCACATTTAAACTTCTTTCCTGAAAATTTGGGCGCCGTCAGCGATAAACACGGTGAAAGATTCCATCAAGATATTTCTACTATAGAAAAACGATATCAGGGCAAGTGGAGTCCACGTATGTTAGCGGATTACTGTTGAACATTAAAACGAAACATTCCTGAAGCAAAATACAGACGAAAATCATATAAATAAATTCATATTTATGTTGCAATAAATCGAAATAACTTATTTTTGTTGATAAAAATTCAAAATTTCTAAAATGTTATAAAATGGTATTACAAAAAAACTATTCGTATTTAAAGCATTTTAATTTTATTTCTAGTATCCTTATCCTTGTCCTAAACATAACTAGACAAAAGTTTTCATGTTACATGCAAAAGTTGATTTTTTGTTGACTAGTGTTATTAGTGACGATCTTTCTGCTTCTTACTAACTCGCTAGCTAACAGTGCCAGGCTACGCTCGCGAGGTCTCGTATCAAAGTTTCAATCCAATGCATTTAGCTGATAAGCCGAGATTGTAGCAACAAACAAACATCCTTAAAAAAATAATAAATAAAAGCTTTTTTTTTTCTTGTAAAAAAGTAGAATAAAATAACTACCTAAACTTAAATACATACTTAAATAAATACCTAACATTTTTTTTCTATTTAATAGCGTTACTTAGGTACATAGGTTTTTTTTTTCTTCATTGATGTTCTTCAAGAACCCCTTTACAGGCAAAGGTATAAAATAATTATTCATATTTACTATTCATGACAAAACGCATTGCACGTATATAACCCGATTGTCGAAATTTCAGAATACCATACAAGCATACGCTTTATAGACGTGTATACACGGAGGACACGTGTAATCGGGTCCTGGACCGCGAGGCCTGAGCAAATTAACCCGGCTATGAATAAATGAGCGACGTTTGTCAGCGCGCATTCGGCAGATAGTAACCTCTGGTTACCGTGTCCTCGGGTGAGTACATACGGACCTATGGTTATGTGAAGAACATTGTACGATGAGGTTGAATTATTCATAACTATTTTTATTTCCACGAAGGGTGCGTGTATCTGAACCCAACAGTGGGTGCAATTAGTGGGATGATGGTCATGATCATGATCACTGTTTTTATTATATTATAGTTCGCTAACTCATAGTTTCAAACCTAAATGTACTGCTTAATACAATTTGACGACCTCGGTGACGTGGCGGGCGAGTGCTCGGCTGAAACGCAAGAGTCGCGGGTTCGATTCCCGCTACGGGAGAAATGTTTGTATGTTCTACAAATATTTCTTCCGGGTCCGGGTGTTGTAGTATTACTCGTATGTATCATAAGTATGTATTTACAAAAAAAAAGTATATAAGTACCTATTCTATCAGCCATTTGGTTCTCATAGTACAAGCTTTGCTTAGTTTGGGGCTAGATGGCGCTGTGTGATATGTCCACGAATATTTACGAATATTTACGAATATTTACGAATTTTATGAATACAATTTAAATCCGGAATATCTGAAATAGTAAACAATTAAAATACTTTATAAAGCTATGCCGTACTATACTAGTACTTTTATAAAAGCTGAGGGTTATGTTGATTTTTCAATATACAAGAAAAAATGCTAGACTTTTGTTCTTGTAAATGTATTTGTATTTGTCATTCAGTGAATAATAAAGTTGTAGACAAACACAATAAATGACGCTTGTCAAAGCGCAAAATATTTCAAAACCACATTCCAACTACCCTTTCACCGGCCAAACTAAATAACTGAAACAAATGTCCCCAGGTGAGGCCAATGGCGGCGTGTAAACTTTTTAGCGTCACTTCGCGTTCACAATCGAGTCGGCAAATCGTTTCTCCGCGCAGACATGACAGTGAGAAATCACCTTTGTCCTCCACCTAGTACATTGCACCTATTTGTAGCCCATTTTACACCTGGAACTTTCTCGATACGTTTCGTCTTCTCTCCCCGAGCATGTCGTAAAAGTCGACTAAGGGATAGTATCCTCTCCAACATGATGAGATACAACAAGCAAGTATTACCAAGGAGGGTTGACGTCAGGCAGGCGGCCGGTCATAAAACACCTTAGCCAAAACTCTTACAGCATGATCCAAGGAGCATGCTGTGCCGACCCCATATAGAGTGGGATAAGGGCAGGAAGATAATGATGACTTTCTCGATATGTTTATTAGAGTCACTTGTCATTTTATTTATTTGATATAGTATGGTGGTTCTAAAAAAAAGATGCAAAGCGCCTCTCAGAAGCTAACTTTGGGCAATAAAACTTTTTCCCAAAAAATTCTTCCAATTTTTTAAAAGTAGAAAAAACTATCACTATCTATTGATCTATCTAGTCGTGTCACTAGTTCTTTCGAACCAGTGTGATGAAAGAATTTAAAGTGCGCCTCAAAGGCTCTTTTCATGCACTTGACACATGTTTTTCGAACTTTCCACGGTTCTGCAACGATGTTTTCCGTCACCGTATGAGTGTACTGGTATAGCGCACATAAATTTTTCGAACAGAAAAACCCATTGGTGCACGACTGAATATGAACCCACGACCTTAGGATTAGAAGGCGGGGCCGCTACGACTAGACCACCAGTTCTATCACAATAATCATTATCATCATCAATCTTAGTTCACCGTTGGACATAAGCATCCTTACCAGCAACCTTTACCTACAATATCATCAATTCACTAAGTGATAATCTAATACTTAGATTATCACATTTCTACTCAGTTCTTCGTCTACACCATTCGAGACGCTTTAGTTTGAAACAAAACCCAATGGAAACTCGAGGTAAATCAACTATCAAGTTTTTTCGCAACATTGATACGTCATGTTCAAAGTCTATTTCGAAATCCATAGAAACCGGTTGATTCAATGTATTTTGAAAATCATAAAATTTTAGATTACGCACACCCGTTTCCAAACGAAACAATAACACGGGCAAGTTATTTAAGCCTAGAAACAAGATCAAAGTGTGGATCTGTCATTATTTGAGCAACTTTTGTGTAACTTCCAATTCCGAAACACAAAGACGTGAGACAGGGGGAAGAAAGTTTGCCTCTTAATCCTTAATCAAAAAGATCTTTATAACGAGAGATATCCCCCTATTCTCTACTGTGTCTGAATCTTGACGGTAGGAATAAAGCGATTTGGAGCAGCGAACTGATGCGGCTTCTTAATAAGGGGGTTTGTATCTACTACTGTGTAAAATGACGTCACTGAAACATACTAACTATGTAATGAATCTGTGGCAGAAATGCAAGTAATAATATTAGTCTAACATTTAGTTAAAACGAAAAAAAAATACGAATAATTTCAAAAAGATTGAATAGTTCTTATCCTTTAAGCCGTCACGCCCATTTGCAAAATATTCGCGCATACGTTGACGACTTCCGGTTTTCTGGCACTATAAGAATATAAGATAATTTCTGTCAATACTTAAAGGTCAATAGATAAGGACTTCTCTGCTGAACTGAGAGTAAAGAAAAAACATAAAATGCGTCCAGCTGCTTCTCTCCCCGAGCATGTCGTAAAAGTCGACTAAGGGATAGTATCCTCTCCAACATGATGGACCATCTATATCGGCGATGGGCTGATCAGCTGTCACCATGGCTCACCATATCCATCTTGTGATTCAAAGTCCCAAGATAGACAAGTGAAATTGTTAATAAATATACTTCTTAAGTAAATAAAATGAAACAGAGGATCAGTGACACAGGCGATAAGTCTGTGCGTCAAAAGAAACATGAAATGCAAGAGGAGTAATTGGAGGAATCATTTCCAAGCATCGTTTGACAAGAAATGCTTATATTGAGTGGAACTTTGAACAGAGAGCGGCGCGCCGGCCATGGATAAGATTCGCGAGGGATCGGAGAGAATGGCGTAATAAGGAGGCCTTTACCCAGTAATGGGATGGTGATGACGATGGGACGATGATGATGTTATTCTACGTCACGGAATTTTTATATGCCTCTGTGTTGGTAACAAAATAAATATTGCTTTTATTCATTCTATTCTATGTTCCATTTTTCATCCAAATCCGTTCAGCCAAGCAAACAAACATCTTCAAACTTTCTGATTTTATATTAGTAGGATGGATTTTAAGTCAGACCTTTGCAGGAATGAAAATGAAGATTAAATTCATTGCTTTAACTTTCAAATAAACTTTGATATTCGTAGTAGGTACATACAACTGCGCATATTTTCGAATCGTTATAATTTTATGAGCAGTAACAGAACCGTGCAAAATTAGCACAGAGCGCAGAAGTTAAATTTCATAATATATTTTTCTTCATAATCATTAAAGTTTACGTAATACAGTCATCGCAAAAAGTATACATATAAGATAACATTTACCTACTTATGGCCATTGATAAGTAAGTACGTTTATAGAGTTCCGTACCCGAAGGGTGCGGAAGAGAACTGTAATTTTCAGTGTGTATTACCGCTATAAAATAAAATAAAAGGGGGCCCCATACAAGAAACATTTATGTACATTTAAGATGGTACGGAACCATTCGTGTGCGAATTCGACTCGCACTTGACCGGTTCATTTATATATTTTGTTTTAAATCTTAGAGCTTATCATATGTAATGCAATGCAAAAAAAGTTAATAGTCATAAAATAGTTTTTCAAATTTATTGCAAAAGAGCCTTACGTTGTAAGTAAAATTAAGTAAAGTTTATTTTGAGCTAAAAATATTTGTGATCTACCCTCCTAAAAGGGAGATAATTATGACAAACGATAGCAAAGAGGAACGTACCTGCTAGTACCTGCGTTCAAGCCATTTGCAATAATTCCTCATTTGTGTGTTCACAATGTGCCCGTAAATAATTCCAGCCGTATTTTAATTTCCAACATATTGGAATTATCGTTTAAAAATTCGAAATTGTTTTATTTTAAGGTAACGATTTTAAATAAGTCTTCTTTTTAAGGGCATATATTTTTTTACCTGAAATAGTTGTATGCGTTTGACCACACAGGTCTTTGTGGTGTCCATAGTACAAGCTTTGCTAAGTTTGGGGCTATATGGCGCTGAAATGTCCACAAATATTTAATTATTAAAAAAAAACTTACTTATATATTTATTTATTCTTATAGTTTGAAGCAATAAATAAATAACACCCCATAGTCCTGATCCCACACTAGGATTCCCTGTGTCGTGGGTATCAGAAACTACGAGTATCATGGTACCACAACACCCAGACCCGGAAAACATATTTGCAGAACATACAAACGTTTATCCCGTAGCGGGAATCCAACCCGCACCTTGCGTCTCAGCTGAGCACTCGCTCGCCACACCACCGAGGTCGTCAACCCTTTATCGTACCAAGGTAAAAGTAGCTTTTCCAGGTCATAAACTTTGTTTTTTTTTCAAGTTTTATCCAAATCGGTTCAACCGCTAAAGCGTGAGACAAAAACATCCTAAATATGCAAAATTTCACATTTATCAGCAGAACGTTCGTCATTATTAAAGAAAACAATTTCAAAATAAATAATTAAATAGGGAAATCAAGCCATCTGTTACTGTCTCATAAAACAATGCTCATTTAGTTACACCACCTTATTACAAGGCATTAAGGTTCTAAATTCAGCGGCAAAATGTTTACCCATTTACAAAACGTACTAGTGGAACCCCGCGACTTTGCCCGCGTTGAGTTCCTCAAACAAACTTGAACTTCCTGCTGCTTCCTTTACGAGTTTCGGGAATTCCTCAGTCCACTTCCCCACTTCTACACCATAAAAGGACCTTCCCAGTTTCACGCTTCAAGGGCTTATGACTTAGGCTGTGCGTTGATATCAGTCAGTAACGCAAGATTTTTATATATTTAGATAAAATAAGGCAGGAATAGGCCGTGACACGTCTCAAAGATGTATATTTGTATTACTTTTATTCATTTTTATTACTTTATTTCACGCTTGGGGGATATTAGATAGCATTTTATAGCAATTTCCTTTATTGTATAACAATAATGTACAGACAGACATTGTGTTATTGAAATGTTAAAAAGGCCGTTTCCGGCTGAGGAAGAGAAACATTTTATATAATGCTTCCTGCGACTTCGCCCGCATTTAATTTTTTCCGACAAAAGGTATGTCATTGCAAAGTGTTTGTGGCGTAGCTTGCTTAGACATTCTTATTGATCGTTGAAGCTAAGCAACGTTGTGCGCGGTCACAATTTGGATGGGTGACCGTAAGAGGCATTATGAGCTGAGCGCTTCCGTGCTTCGGAGGGCCGGTTAAATTGTCGGTCCCGGCTTTTAAGTCGTTAAGTCATGACGGAGGTGTTCAGGCGGCCTAAAAACTCCGTTACAAGAGTTGGCCACTAGCTCATACGAACTTACTTTATTGCAAAGTGTTATTGAAATCTGTTCAACGGTCCTCCTCTGACCATCTATATGTGGGCGATGGGCTGATCACCTGTCACCATGGTTTACCATATCCATCTTGGGACTTTGAATCAGGAGTGGCTGCAAGTTTTCTTATGATTACTTGTGGCTCTGCCCAACCCATTAGAGATATGGGCGTGATAATACCTACGTATGTTTAAAGGTTTAGGCTTAAAAAGGTTACAAACAGACAAAATCTTGCGTATTTAATATTAGTATAGAAGCATGGATGTTATATAGGGAAATAAAATGAACATTTAACGTAAATAGAAAAATAGATAGGCCGTAAATGGATGAGGCTAACACAGGGTCGTGTTGGATGGCACAAGCAACGGTCTGCCCAGCAGTGGGCAAAGATGGGCTGGGAATCATGAAGTAATAGGAAAGAATAGCAATTTCAACATGAAAGGCATTCATCGGATGTAAAACAAACCGTCAGTTATTCCACTAAATTGAACTGAAAATCACTGAGCGTTTTAAATTCCTTGCTTGCTTCAAAAGCATTCTATCTACTAAAGCGTTGTTGCATTATTACTCTTTGTATCCAATACATTTTTAAAACTGCTGGCCTAGTGGTAGTGACCCCGCCTCCCAATCCTAAGATCGTGGGTTTGGAACTAGTCGTACACCAATAGATTTTCTGATAGAAAAATAGTTTCATGACGGATGAACCCGCGATCATAAAATCAGAAGGCGAATTCACTACCACTAAACCATCATTTCTTTCAACCTATTTATTAGGTACATAAAATTTAAAAGTTTGTGAAGATGTTAACATCTACAAGCATGATAAATGTTAGTCCTAATTTTAGCTGTAAAACATAAGAATACTGATACATATTACGATTTTTCTTAACAAAAAAATCCATCTATGCACGACTGGATTCGAAACCACGACCTTGATCAGATGGCGGCATCACTACCACTAGACTGATTAGTGCTGTCTGTAAAGCTTTAGAAGACAGCTTTCAAAATTGATGTGCGCTATACCAGTACACTCAAACGGCGAAGGAAAACATCGTGACGAAACTGGCATGTCGTTAAACCGCAGAAAGTTCGAAAACATGGTGTCAAGTGCACAAAAGGAGCCTTTGGGGCGCACTTTAAATCCTCTCACCACTCTGTTTCGAAAGAACTAGTGACTAGTTGAAGTAGAAGACAACGGCCTTTAGCCGGGCAAAAATGCAATACCATCTGCTGCAATAAATTACACTGTAAATTGGCTGTTTTGTGCTCTTTTGTGCTCTCCGCTCATCTCAGGGAGGCTCTTTGTGAATGATGTCTAATTAGAGTTAATGTGTGGACCGTGTACAGCAACATTAAGAATAACCGAGACGTTGGCGTCCTCTGCCGTGCTTGAGGCGGACCGGCAAAATTAAACAAAATTCCGCCTAAGCGCTCTAGGCAGTAAAGTTTGCCCTTACAGATGTGGAACCGATAGCTTTGTTGTATGAAATGATCATACATCAAAACAACAAGAACCAAAAGAACCCTGATACGAGTCTCGTTTCCCAGAATCATAATTTCCATATGACATCCCACATGCATTTTCTTGTTACGAAATTGCAAGCGAAAAGCGTTCATATGTGTTCAGGATAAGGTTCAAATTAGCGTGGAGTTCTGAAACCACTAACAGACAACTCCTAATTCCTCCTTTAAACCGGAGCGAGTTAAAAACTACAGTTTGCTTTTAGCGGATCGCTTTGGAACCACAGCTCAGTTGATACAGCTAGCACACTGCATACCTACTTCTTACTACCACATAAGTAAAAAATGCTTTACTAATAATAACTCTACAGCACCATTTTAAGTTAAGCTCATCCCAGGTAAAAACTTCGACAGTGATTTGAAAACACAAAATAAGCAGCCTCTTAATAATTCTAGAAATATTACAAAATTCTCACGGCATTTTATTATGAATTCTGTTTAAAAAATCAAATAGTTTACCTTGGGTCTTTTTCTCTCCAATCATCTCGGGGTAAATTAATTATGGACGAAAAGCTATTTTTGTATTCCTTTAAAGAAGCTTCAATTTATCATGAAACAACAATTTGAATGTGATGTTTTCTTAATAGAAATAGCAAGTTTTTAATAACCGAGCGAGGTATATTTAGCTGTGAAACGATGCTGCTATCGATACAACGAGTTCATATAAACACGAAACTGCGGACGATAGAAATACACTGTACAAATTAGCGAGAGCGCTGCTGGGCTAGCGGTAGAGACCCCGACTTTAGATCCTCAGGTTGTGGGTAGTAGGTTCCTTCGCGAAGTTTTCGTTCTCCGTTTGAGAGTACTGATAAGCGCATATGATTTTTTTAAACAGAAAAATCTATTTTACACGGCTGGTATTCGAACCTATCGCTGGATCGAAATGCGGGGTATCTCACAATGGGCTAACAAGGCTCTTTTTAGCCAACTAACCTGTATGTATTTATATATGTATATACGTTTGTGCCTGGGTTTCCCGTAACTACTAAATGGCTGAACCGATTTCGATGGTAAACATATTATAATTATAAAAACCGAAATGACGGAGTTTTGATTTTATTTTTAATTATTAGAACCAACTCTCTAAAATATCTCTAAAAAGAAAACAGACTTTTTTTATTCCAATAGACTTAAGGTTGAAAATATTCAAATGAGTTTAGTTACATGTATGTGTTGTTTATTTTTTCGATGAAGACAATACCTATGTCCAAGACATCGAAGTGCCCACTGTGCAGCGGGAAGTGTCCAGTGCAATTAACGCCAGCCCACTGTGCAGTTCCGGAACAAAAGCAATTGGGCTATTGTTCCAACTAAAAGGTTTTCAGAACTGGAATTTGTGGTAAATACGACAAGTTACTTGAAAATACTAATTATCACGCCCGCACCCCCAATGATTGTATGCATTAAAATCAGAAAAAATCGTTCATCCTTGAAATGTGACCAGTGTGGTGAAAGAAGGTGCAACGTATAAAGGCTCCTTTGGTGCAATAGTCACATGATTTCGAACTTGCTAGGTTCTACGAGATGTTTCCTCATGAGTGAATCGAATCTATTGATGCAGGCATTGACACCTAACTTGAGTGCACTCGGGGGCAATGACCTCGCAGTTATTTATGCACCTAATGGATGAACCTCGTTCATTCATTAACGGGGGAATATTTACTTTTATTAATAGTTTGATATCGAAACTATAAATATACGTATATTCAAACAATTTTCTCCTTTGCAAAATCTTATAATATAATAATATTTTTGTTTTTTGTGTTTGAATGATGGCATTCCGATTTTAAAGACGACGAGAATAGTAGACGTTCAAACGGCTGAACCAATTTGCATAAAACTTGAAATGGACATAATACTTAAAACTGGAATAACCGCGGACGGAAACTAATAAGAAAATTATTAATAAAATTTATATAAATATTATTATCTATTTTCTTCCCGCGTTTAGGGTTCAAATCCGAGAAAGCAAATAGAACCAAGGATAAAGAACTTTTAGTGCTAAAATTGCATGTTTGTGCGGGGTCAATAACCCCTAGGTTATTTATAGTAGTAATGCATGAATTCTATATTTTATTCATAAACTGAAGTAACTATTAAAAGCTATCACTTTATTAGTCCTTTCATTAAAAACAAGATTGATTCACTATTTCCAACACATTCATTTTACATTCACACTTTTACATACCTCTTTCATACATTCAGGAGAATCGTAATGAATTGAATTGGAAAGCTCCTCAATAGTTTCAATTTATATAGTACCCGTTACCGATTCGGATAGTTCGTAGCGGCGTAGCACCATCGTAGCGCCCGCGTAGCACATGCTACGAATTGGCTGCAACTATTTGCCATCAATGTGTTTCGGCGCTGACAGTTCAGTTTATAGACTCTATGTCTTGTTCGATACAATATTAGCTTTGTGATTAGAATTCTAAGGGATTGGTAGAATTATAAGCGGGATTCTAGAAGATTTTGAGTTTATTCGTCATTATTTCAGTGGTGGTACCTCGGTGGTGTGGCGGGCGAATGCTCGGCTGAGACGCAAGAGGCGCGGATTCGATTCCCGCTACGGAAGGAATGTTTGTATGTTTAGCAAACATTTCTTCCGGTCACTTTTCCATTAAAAAGTATAGTAAGTATATAAGTATTATATGAGCCATCTGGTGCCCATAGTACAAGCTTTGCTTAGTTTGGGGCTAGATGGCGCTGTGTGATATGTCCACAAATATTTATTATTCATAATATTAGTATGATACATAATGGTATCGTGTAAGGTAAGAAAGGCAACAAAAATATAGATACAGTCAGACAAGTACAATAAGGAAATATATAGACAAAACTAAAAATCATGAAATTAGCAGACTTTTACACAGGTATAATTTGTGTTTTTGCTTTGTAAATCTTTACTGTAGACCTCTCTAAAATGACGTACCATCTATCAGCTGTCACAATGGTTCATCACATCTTTGGACTGTCAGAAGTGGCTGCAAGTTTTCTTATGCTTACTTGTGGCTCTGCCCACCCCATACATAATATGTATGTATGTAAATCTTTCCTGCAAGCCGTGACACCATTTCGAAAGTTATGAAGTACGTCTCCTGCAGGCGATTGTACCACGGAGCCAGTTTCAGTAATTTTTCATCGAAACAAAAGCCTCCTCGAGAAGGGGGTCAAGGGGCCGGCATGTATTTAACCCGGGGTTCTTTCATCCCGTTACAGTTCACAATCATACTTTTTAATTGAATCCCGGATCCGCGTCGGAGGCTCTATTTGAGGCCCTGTTTGAATGTAACTCCATTCATATTCATTCACTCTCATTGGTTCATTCGTTCAGTTAATTTAATTGCTCCGCGAACGATTTTGTTAATTATTGTTTGCGATTAATAAGTTGGAGTTAATTTTAGCGTTACAATTAAAGTGGATGGATTGTGTGAAAGAGGACATGGGTAAGAAAGGAGTGAATGCAGAGATGCCGGCTGACAGAAGGGAATAGAAGAAGAGAACATGCTGTGCCGACCCCGCATGGAGTGGGATAAGGGCAGGAAGATGATGATGATTATTATTCTTTTGGTTGTATTTTTTATAATAAATTCAATAGTCTCTTCTTATTATAGCTACGCAAAACACGTATAGTACCCATCTATCCGACACAGTCTCTTAAATTTTATGGTCCATGTCTAAAGGTAGTCAGCAGCATGTACAAAAAAATTAAACTTAGTCCTTAACCCCCGAATACTCAAACGCGACTTAGAGTTGATCACGTCTCAACTCACGGTTTTTTGACAGTTTCTGATGAAAATCTGTAAAAAAATCGTCATTTGACACGTGCTCAACTTTGAGATGCGTTTGAGTATTCGGGGGTTAGTCATTTATTCAGAAAAAAAGAAGTAACATTACACCAGTATTATCAAGACGTTACATCTAGAATAAGTACAAATTTGAGAATATTGCACATAAAAATTATATACAACATGTACTACTGTACATGTGAACCTACTGGTTCACACGGAAATAGAATCAACAACATAATATCGTCACTGGAAAGGCAAAATTACGTAAGCGCCAAAATGGCGCCAAATAGGCATATTGAGTTATTATCCTAAAATAGCAGTCCAAATACAATAATATGAATTGCTGGACATAGAAAATGAAAAAAGAATGAAATCTTACGTTGACGTCATCAAAATTCGATAATTAGGACAAAAGTTATGATTAAAAAAACGAAAAAACTGAACTTCAAACGGCTTTTTCTCGATTGGCGCTTACGTAAATTTGCCTTTCCAGTGACGATATACAATAAATAAACTAGGCATCATAAAACAAAATTAAAACTCAAAAATCAAATAATAACACATAGGTTTAAACATAAACTTAGTAGCAGCTAAAGTTCTTCAAGTCTAGAACCACATCAAACACTTCATAAAAAAACGTAATCTAATGAAAATCCTCTTAGCCAACAAAGCAGCGAAAAGAGTAAAAAACAGCAGAATTCGTACCGCAGCACTTTGCTCACTAAATATAATCCGAGCCGAGCGCACCGCCACCGCCACCTTCAGAGTGTTACGCGGCGCCTCCTACACCAGCCTCCCATTTACTTATATACATCTTTTAACTTATTTTAACATACATATTATCAAGCCCGTAACTTCTCTGCTGGACTGGGAATAAAGAAAAAACATAGAATGCGTCCAGCTGCTTCTCTCCCCGAGCATGTCGTAAAAGTCGACTAAGGAATAGTATCCTCCTACATGATGAGATACAATAAGCAAGTACTCCCAAGGAGGGTTGACGTCTGGCAGGCGGCCGGTCATGAAACACCTTAGCCAAAACTCTTACACCATGATCATGCTGTGCCGACCCCACATAGAGTGGGATAAGGGAAGGAAGATGATGATGATTATCACGCCCATATCCCTAATGGGGTGGTCAGAGCAACAAGTAAACACAAGAAAACTTGCCACTCCTTATTTAAAGTCCTAAGATGGATATGGTAAACGATGGTGACACACAGGACAGGTGATCAGCCCATCTCATATAGATGGTCCATCATGTTGGAGGATACTATCCCTTAGTCGACTTTTACGGCGACATGCTCGGGGAGAGAGGCAGCTTGACGCATTCTTTGCTTTTTCTTTACTTCCAGTCCAGCAGAGAAGTAAGTCATTTTATTACTATTAGCCTGAAATGTCCTACTGCTGGGTAACGAGCTCTCTAAAGCTGAAGATGTTGAAGTTATCATGCCGTAGTTAAGTTTAAGTTAACTTCATATTATTATTTATTAGCCCATCGGAAGCACTATGGGCCAAGATCATCCCTAAGTGGGTCCCACAAGGCGTCAAGCGGAGATGGAGGGACGTCCGACAGAAGCCTTAAATCGGGGTGAATGGAAAAATGGATGATAGGCCTTTTCCCAGCAGTGAGATCGAGAGCGATGTATACCTATACAATGGGATAAGATCAAATCTATTATAATTAGCCAAGAAATAAATAATATATTATAAATGCAAAAGTGTGTTCTTGGTTTGTCGTTTTTCGGTGCAACGGGTCGACATGACTTTTAACATAGAGAAGGGTCGAAAAGAAACACATGAGCACTTTGTATCCGAGTCTCACGCGAGCGAAGTAATAGGAGAATCCTAGTAAAATATAATACCTACGTTAAGTAATTGTTTTGTTTTTTTCAAATCATTCAAACACTAATCGTATTGAAAGGGTTCAGTTGCTGTCCAGAGTCTACAGGTTTACCGACTACAATTTTTCTTTACCTAGTCTCTATCTAGTCGTGTCACTAGTTCTTCAAAACTTTCGCAATTATCATACGGCATGACGGCCTCGGTGGCGTGGCGGGTGATTGCTCGGCAGAGACGCAAGAGGCGCGAGTTCGATTCCCGCTGTGGAAGAAATGTTTGCATGTTCTGCAAATATTTCTTCCGGGTCTAGGTGTTTTGGTACCATGGTACTCGTAGTTTCTGATACCCACGATACAGGGAATCCTAGTGTGGGGTCAGGAGTATGTATGTGACTGTTGGGTGTTATTAAATATTAAATATTTTAAGGAAAAATGTTAGATAAAATAAAAGAAGTCGAATAATAAAATAACTGGTGTCTTTAAAATGTTTTCTATCGACAAGAAACTCCAAAAACAAATGGTTTAATAAATGTTTACATAATAAATTCGATACTGCTACTAGTCGTGTCACTAGTTCTTTCGAACTAGTGTGGTGAAAGGATTTCAAAGTGCACCTCAAAGGCACCTTTCACAAATCACACATTTTTTCGACCAATTAACCTGCACCGTTTGAGAGTACTGGTACAGCTAACATAATTTTTTCGAACAGAAAAATCCATTGTTGTAGTATCAGATTGAACCTACGACCCTAGGGTTTGAAAGGCGAGGTCACTACCACTAGACCACCGGTGTTCTCTGTTTTTTTTCGTTCGTTATAGCGCGATTCAAGTAAAAACATACAAAATATAATTTTTAAATTGGTCAAAAGTATGTTTGTGTTTTTACTTTGGTTTATGTTTTGGGACGGTGAGTGGGCAGAGACCTTAAAAAATACCAAATTAATATTAAAACCAATTCAATTTACTTCAAGACAACAATATTACAGCATTGTTATGTTGTAATATTGTTTACTTCCAGTATCTAAGTACATCTATCTATGTAAATTTTGTTTTCCGAAACATTTCCTAACAAAGAGTTCAGAATTCCTGGAAAAAATACTTTTCATCATACCTTGTTATTAGAGGAGTGAGTAGGAAGTAGTAGGGAGCAACAACGAATATTACATCCGATCAACTTTGTTTTTCCGAAGGGTTATCAGTTTGTAAGTACTCGTTCGTATTTGAAGCCGCTCTACATCGAATTTATAGAGCACTGGTGGTCTAGTGGTACCGGCCTCGCCTTCCGATCCTAAGGACTTGGATTCATACATGGTCGGGCGCTAATGGATTTTTCTGTTTGAAAAAAATATGTGCTATCAGTACTCTCAAATAGTGAAGTAAAAACATCGTGAGGGAATGTTGTAGGACCTAAAAAGTTCGAAAAACAATGTGTCAAGTGCATAAAAGAAGCACTTCAGATCCTTTCACCACACTGGTTCAAAATGACTTGTAACACGACTAATAAGTATCGAATTTATAGTGTAAACATTTATTGAATAATCGGTTTTTGGAGTTTCTTGGCGATAGGAAACATTGTAAACAGTCGTCTTATTTTTTTTGCGAGAAACATTTTATCTAATATTTTTTCAAGAAATATTAATTCGATAGTTTGTGAAGATTTTACGATGCTCTGGGCTCAACTACAGCGTGACAGCTTAACGGATTTAGGTGAAACTTTGAATAGAGATTTTGGAATAGCATATAGGCACATCGGAAACGAAGCCCGTGGGCTATTTAACTTTAAGCTGATGGTGATGTAACAACAATCAGTTGTTTGGTTTGACACCACTGACTACACCTTTGAGCATCTCTTAAGAATATTGTGGTGTTTGAAAGTTTGATCGTGCTCGCGAAACACGTTAATTTCTTTACTTTTACTCAATATAAGTTAAATGAAATTGTCTTTTAAATGGTTTAGTAGAGTTTGTGGCGGAGACATTTTTCAAACAAATCCGCGCCCTCCAGCTAAAGAGTTCCAGTTGTTTAGGAAATTCGAATTTCATTTATTATAATCACCCCCAAAGTTGTGGAATTTTATTTGAATTAAATTACTTCGCGAACACAAATCCTCCTTTTGTTCGAAGTTTGTTTCGTACTTGCACCGACATTTTACGCTTTGTGTGTTTTGTGC
This sequence comes from Scotopteryx bipunctaria, assembly GCA_949320045.1. NCBI lineage: Eukaryota > Metazoa > Arthropoda > Insecta > Lepidoptera > Geometridae > Scotopteryx > Scotopteryx bipunctaria. The sequence goes on along the minus strand of OX439459.1, from coordinate 242,843 downwards.
GTCGTTTTGGAGATATGTAGGTCGAAAACCTTTGGGGCATGCTTCAATCCTGTCGCCACACTGGTTTTTATGTAAACAATAGCTATAATGTGAGGCTGATATGTAATTGGTTTTGTTCATGCTCTATTTCTTCGTAATATGCCAAGAGATATGAAATCGTGTAATTTATTGTATTATATGACTCTGCTTTTAGAACTTTTAAGATTCACATCTCACCTACTCGCATGTTTCTCGCCGTGTTTATGTACCACGACAACGTGCCCGCAACTCCTTTACTTTTTATTTGTGTAGTTTAATATAGTTGCCCGCGATGTGCATTGCAGTGCCGTAACTTCATACAAATGTTATAATATCCTAGAACGCTTAAATTGCGGGTTCTGGTCCACATTTCTGTTTTGAAAACGAACCTGCGAGAATCTTTCCTGAGCATCCAATATCTCGATGAAGAGGGAGAGCTTGTGGTCCATGATGGGGAAGCCGTTCCTGGGCTGCATGAGCAGATGGCGCACGGCCTCGCGCACGGCGGCCGGCGTGCTGGGCGTGCCCGGCGTGCCCGGCAGCGGCGGCGCGCCCGCCAGCGCCGACAGCCCGTGGAAGGTGGCCGACGTCTTCGGCGGGTTGCTGGCGCCGCCCGGCAGCGACAGCCGGCGCGACGTGGACGGAGGCACAGCACCGTAACCGTTCGTCATAATCGCGGGTCTCTGCAACTGGTAATCACTCCGCGAGGACGGCAGGCCGAACCGGGGGAGCGACATGGTGCTGGGCGCGAGCGGGCGCGGGCGGCGCGCCACCGGCGCCAGCAACGGCACCGCCGGCCACTCGTCCTCCACGGAGCCGATGGAGTGCGGCCGCCGCGCCAGCTGGTGGCTCGCGCGCGGAGCGACCACACTGTGAGGCCTACGTCTCTCGTTATAAACACTGAACGCGTCGAAATCGTCACGTACGTTCGGAGGCCTGGGTTTGGCCTCGGGCGCGGGCGGCGGGGGGTCCTCCCAGCGGGGGTAGGTGAGCGTCAGGCTGTCCGGCTTGCGCGGCGGCGGAGGCCGGGGCCTGGCCGCCGCCTCGGTCATGGCGGGAGGGCGGCGTCACATGGCACGTCTATCCCGCGCGGCGGCCGGCGGCCGACTGGCGGACGCCGCGAGATGTGCACCGACGCATCGACGCATGCTGTTATGGTTTTGTAAGGAGATAACGTTTCGGGGTACGTAGGGCAGTTTGTTTATTGCCACCAAGATTGTAGGTTATTGAAATTCACTTCCTTAGAAACACACTGTTTTCCTGTAACTAAAACTAAAGCTAAAGCTTTCAACTTCTGGTCGTAAAACTTGATGAAATTAGTTTTCTTTCGCAGTTAGTTCGTAACTTCTTTTATATTATTTTTCAGCTATATAGATATTATATTTCATGATGCAAATTATTGGAGTATCAAGGTCCTATTTGAGAATATTACTAGGCCCCACAGAGGGGTCCTATTCTAAAATATCCCTAGTTACCGTATCGAGCGATCGTAAATCAGAGATTTACGGCCGGCCGGCCGCGTCCGCGCCAAAAATACGCGAAAAACTACGAAAATACATGAAAAACACAACATGGCGCAGAGATCCCTGAACATGTGCTACTAAAAGGACAAAAAGGTTGGTTCGGCTTTTGTAGTGAAAAGCGAATAAAGAAGTAATAAAGGTAGAAATTCCTTTTCGAAATTCTCTCCGGCGTTGTTTTCACGAGACAATAGATTTATTTGTATTAATTTTTATAGATTATTTTTCTGTGCTGACCAAATACCAGAGTCCGTCTACTCATAAATGCAGCATTACCCGGCACATTCCATTGGACAGATCTGATCTGACCATCGTTGTGAAAAAATAATAAAATGTATCCATGTAGAAGTAACGGTACCCTTAGAATTCCCCAAAACTATGGGCCAGGTATTCGAACATGATTTCCTTGGTAAACAATATAATGTAAAAAAAATTCAAAGGACTTGAACTCAAGGAGAATTTCCGTGTTCTGCTTATCTCTCGGTAAACTATAAGTGTCCTCCGAAGTAGCCATGATACCGATAAATCAATAAGCTCTGACCAGCAGCTTGAATTATTAATACCGATGCAGTCAGGCCACAGATTAAATACCGCTCGATTGTGAGATGTGTGAATTAGATTACCGAGAAAAGTAATTTCAAGTTATACTAATGATTTCTTAAAAGGTGATGGAATGAATGAGAAACTAGAGATTTCTTATAGGTGATGGAAAACATTGAGAAAACCGGCGGAAAACATTCAGAGATCAAAGAAATGAGAACTATAGTTAATGTCTTCAAATTCATAAAACTAAGAATTTAACTTATTATAAAATAGTTATAACTAGATATGTAGGTACAGGGAAGTAGGTATTCCTTCCTGTTTCAGCGAGTGCAGTCAGAATAAAGCAATGCTGATATTTCATGCCAGAGTGAACCGCCTTCAGAGCATTCACTAGGATTTTATGGTCCACTTGATAAATGCCTTAATTTTCTACCTTTATATTTTACTAGCTGCCGCCCGCGGCTTAACTCGCATGGTACCCGGATAAAAAATAGCCTATAATATGTTAATCCAGCACATGTACTATGTATATTCTAAGTTTCATTCAAATCCGTTCAGTAGTTTTTGCACAAAAGAGTCACAAACGTCCATACATCCATACAGACAAACTTTCGCTTTTACAATATTAGTAAGTATATAAAATTTCACCATGACTTCGTTCACAGAGTACATGAAAAAAGTAGCATATATACTTTACGAGAGAGCTGGCAAAATCGAAAGGCTTTATACTCAAGAGTAGGTAATAACTAGACTGAAATTATCATTAAGATGATATGCTATTCCAGGTCATGGGCATTATGAAGTTTGAACATGAAACCTAGAAAATATAACCAAAGAACTACTAAACAGATTTTGATAAAATTGCAATGCAATTAGGATGAATGCATGAAGAATGTGATTTATTAAGCAAGAGCAGAAGAAATATGTCAGGAAATATGGAAAGATGCATTATTCTTCGTAAAAAATCTGCATTCCTGGTCACGAGGATACGAGACAGTCACAACAGCATTCTGAAAACCATAGCTGATGGGTACTCGGTGATCGCTCTATGTTCTCTTTATCACTAACATTATTTTTTAAGTTTTATTTTCCTACTAACCAATATGGATCTAAGTTGTCCGATATAAATAATTTTTATTTATTTATTTCTTTAAATTTTATGAATTATATTTATTTATAAATTGCTACTTCAGAAGCCTTGTGTTGCTACAGCAATGATTGAGGACTATCAACAGAAGCAATTGAGCACTCAAAGAGCGGCTGCCGAGCGGCGGCGCTGGATGCAACGAACCCTGGAGTAATGCGTTACAAGTGCCGCTATTCCTGTGCCAGCCCGCGCCGCTGCAGCCGTCAGGGACGGGGGCGACACGGGACGTGGAGCAACGGCTTTACAGAACAATAGTAATAGACGTAATAATGTTTATTTCCTACAATACAAATATTTCTCTGGGGGTTGTAATTATTATGTACTAGCTGCCGCCCGCGGTTAGGCTCGCGTGGTATCCGGATAAAAATAGCCTATATGTTAATCTAGTACATGTACTATGTATATTCCAAGTTTCATTCAAAGCCCTTCAGCGGTTTTGGCTTGATTGAGACACAAACATCCAAACATCCTCAAAAACTTTCGCATTTATAATGTAAGTAAGAATAAGTAAGATTATAAATATGTATAAAAAAATAGGTATATAAGTATTATATCAGCCATCTGGTTCCCATAGAACAAGCTTTGCTCAGTTTGGGTTTAGATGGCGCTGTGTGTAATGTCCACAAATATTTATCTGTCACTACTTCTCTCGAGCCAGTGTGGTGAAATGACTTTCCTGCACTTGACACACGTTTTAGAACTTTTTTGTTCTAAGACATGCCGGTTTCCTCGCGATGTTTTCCTACACCATTTAAGAGTACTGATATCGTGCAAGAAAATTTATAAAAATCCATTGGTGCATGCCGGATTTGAACTCACGACCGGAAGGCGGGGTCACTACCATTCGATTGCCAGTGCTCTCTACATGAAGCTAATCAACCAGTTTAGGCAATAAGGCATGTGAATACAAATTAAACAGTAAAGTAAGATGCCCTGTAAGATGTTTATTCCTGATACGGCCCGGATACATTCCTGGAGGGATTCAAATATAGCTCCAAAAGGGTAACGATAACATAAAGGAATTATTTATATTTTTGTAAATAACTCGCTCACCGAGTGGTATTTTGACAGGGATCGATTAAAATACCGGAACCGGAAGTACATAAATACATAAATTATTTTCACGCCCGCATCCCTAATGGGATGGACAGAGTCACAAGTAAAAATAGTGGCTGCAAGTTTGATGAAGATGAAGACTAGATGGATATGGTGAACCATGGTGACAGGTGATCAGCCCATCGCCCATATAGTCCATCATGTTGGAGAGGATGCCGGAAACAGTTACTTCTATCATCTGGATACGTAGGTTATTACAAATGCGAAAGTTAGTAAATGTTTGTTGTTAAATTACACCGTAACGCCTAAATAGAATGAGGCACTTATTTTCGTCTGAGCTAAACTTTCAGAAGTTCTAAGTACAAGCTTATACTAGCTATAGTCTACAGCTTCACTCGCATCGAATCAGACGTTACGAAGAAGATTAGAAACACACGTACGCTCAACAAGCTTCTACTATAATTTATTCTTTATTTCTACTATAATTTTTGACAAAAAAAATTGCCTTTTTGCCTTTTTGTTCGCTCAACACTATTTACAGCGTTTAGCTGTGCGCTTATAAGTGTTATGTTACAAACTAGATCAAAACTGTGTTTTAGTTATATGTTTATTCTTTTTTCTTTGTAACGTGTAGTGAGTGCCTAAATAAAATAAATAAAAAAAACACAAATATTTTGTATTTTCTGTGTATAGAAATAAATAAATTAGGTATTGTTTAAATTATTTTATCTATTACTAATTGCTTCGTAATGACTTGGTAAAGTACAAAGAGTACAGAGGGAAAAGGAAACTGCCATAAATTCGTCGAATACCGGCTTATTCGGCGAATCTGAAAAAGGTTTCATTGAAATTGTGTTAACACATCAAAGGGCTATCTATTTCAATTCGGACACTTTAATAAATAAGGGCTGGGCCTTTTTGGGCCCTTTTTTATTAAACACAAAATATGCGTTGGCTCGGACCGCCAACTTACGAGATATCACAAGAGCTTCCCTTTTAATCCGACCATAAACAAAATTAAAGAAGGGATCAATGCAAGGCCCTGCCCGAAGTCCCGGCTTCCTCCACCGCCCCCCTGAACTAACTTATATATTCACAGAGGTGTGTTTTATACATCACCAGCGAAACATAAAGTCTCACAGGGTCCAGTGACTGAAGGTTTCGACAGAACAATGAACCTATTTTTTTATGATTGTTATTTTATTTCTTTAACTTTGACAATTTGTAAAATTGACATTGACTAATTTGACATTAAATTAATATTGTAACTTTCTAAATGTTTGTACGGAATCTAGAGTTCTAATTTGTTAAACCTAACACCTATTATGTACCTAGGTTCACAGACAAATAAATGATTTAACAATACCTACTTTACCCGACTTTACCCACTGCTGGGCTCTGTTTGTGCCATCCATTATGTTTTTAATTCTTATGTTGAGCTGGTATGCTTCGGTAAAATACCAGCACTCGACCACTTCTCAGTTTTAAGATATAACTTCGAGTCGAAGTATTTTTGCTGCTGTGACACGCAATAAAAATATTAATTTTTTAATCAGTTTTATACCTTTGTACATACATAATTATTACCACGCATGTATCCCTAACGGGATGGGCAGAGCCATAAGTAATCATAAGAAAACTTGCAGCCACTCCTGATCCAAGAGTCCCAGGATGGATATGGTCAACCATGGTGACAGGTGATTCAGACCATGGCCCATATTATGGTCCCTCGTGTTGGAGAGGATACGATCCCTTAGTCAACTTTTACGAAATGCTCGAAGAGAGAGGCAGCTGGACGCCAGTCCAGCAGAGAAATTACTTTTCTCCATTCAATAAATGTCTGTCTATTCCTTTCTATGGAACCATGAAGTTCAACGCATAAGAATTTTCCACCTCTAAATATTTTAATAAAAAATAGCGCATCTGTAGCTGTACCATACCTCTTCACATAATTATACTTGCTCGGGCAATTTTAGTTATCAAGTCAATTTAGTCAACGACCGTAGGTGCCGTGCCCTTGAAAAATTCGATGAAAAACCGAAATTGGTTCGCTAAAGCCATTTGTACACAACAAATACAAAGCTATCGCTTTTAAAGGCCATTCCACACTCGCGTCTCGACTCGAGCAACGTGTGGAATGCCTTTAATCTCAGCTATCGTTTGTTCAAGAATTTGAATTCGAATAGTTTCGACAACTCACTGTTTATGTAATAACTTGGCTTGTTTTGTCATACAGACCGACTACGTTAATAAGTACAGTCAGCTCAGAAGTTCATGAACATTGCATTGTATCCAAATTAAAATGGGGTAGGCAGAGCCACATGTACAAATAAAGAAAACTTGCAGCCACTCCTAATTCAAAGTCACATGGTGACAGGTGATCAGCCATCGCCGATATGATGATCCATCATGTTGGAGAGGATACTATCCCTCAGTCGACTTTTACGACATGCTCGGGGAGAGAAGCAGCTGGACGCAGTCTGTTTTTTCTTTACTCCCAGTGCAGCAGAGAAGTTTGAGTTAGTTAGATTCAAAGCAACCTATAGTTATTCCAGCAGAAGTACTATGTATATTTTAAGTTTCATTCAAATCCGTTCCGCCGCGATTGAGTCTCACACCCTCACCAACTTTGAGATATATTAGTGGGATAACGATTCATTTCAGTAAATGTATTGTAAAACGATGCTTCAATTAATTATAAATCGTTTGAAAGCAATTTTAATTAAATTATTGCAAATGCGACGCTATTACTCTGCGTGATTTAAATCTAATTGTGAAAATACATTAATGTTGCCATTGTTTTGTTCGTATCGTGATATTATATAAAACATTGTTTTATAATCAGTTTTTGATAAATACCTGATCATTATTTGGTTTTGAAAGATTTACCTTATTGTAATAAAACATGTAATCAAATTTGTACAGTGCCACGAAAACAGTAGTACTAAATTCAGAATGGATATCACCCCCTCCCACCGATTCGTCTTGCCTCACCCCGCCATGTTACAGGATATTCGTAGAACGAGTTTTATGTATATTTTTTTATTAGTTCCTAGCGAGCACATACTAGGAAAATTCATCCATGTAACAACAAATAAATGGATTACTCCCTCTTGTGCCAATACATGCAAAGGGAAGATTTTACAGTATTCGTCCCGTTTGAAGGTGACTTACTGGTATTTAATATCCCGTTGATCATTAAAATAGATAATTTTTTTTTTTAAGAAATCAAAGCCTGTTGGTACTTAATTTATTTGTTTAAACTTATCATTGGTCCCCAATGGGGAAAACTCATGGAAACGAGCTAGTATAACCCGAATAAATACTTCTTTTCGAGCAAAACATAGATGACATCGAGAAAAATAGAGTAGGATATACAAGAGAAAGATAGAGTTAACTGAAATTAAATGATATACAAAATTCTGAAATAAAATTATCAGCAGTGTTCAAAAGAGCTTATCAAGATAAGGTCTGATGCAAAATTAAAAAGTAATTAAGGTGCAAACGCAGTGCTGTGGTCGCCTATTGTTGGCGCATTAAGTGCTCGTTACCACATCCCATAAAGTAGCCGTAGTGATGTGCCAGGAACGTACGGATACGGAACGAGGGATCGACGTCAATTCGACTTTTTTCCTCCCACCTATGTAGATGACGTGTTAAAACGAGTGAATGGCATAGAAAGTACCATTTACCCTAATATCTGAAACTGTCATTAATAACGTCTTTGCTACTACCAGTGGACCCACTGAACTAATTACTTACAAGACATTTAAATCCAAAAACACATAATGATTATAGAAACTCAAAACGTGAGAAAATCCGCAGATTAGTCAGCTCTGCACGTTTTGACCATGTCTTTCCTGTGGATAAGACCGACTATACCATCTTGACCGAATTGTCAAGGTGCTGAGCAAGTATAAACCATACAAAACCGTTCCACTCAATTTAGCATCCCGTTAACGTAAACAAAAGTTGCCTCTTGACGTATAAATCATTTAGTATAGGTGGTAAAGACCTTTGTTTATTCCGTATACGGATACGGAAAGCCCATCACTACGTCCGGGGAGACAGGGTCCTTTGTACCACACCTCCTCATTGTTTGCTTATTAGTGTTAATGGGCCGAACTAGCATACTCCGTAACGATAGTCCGAGGACGAACTCAGCAGCTAGCACGACTCTACATATCGACTCTAAGTCTATATCCAGAATATTATATTATCATTCATCATCATCATCGTCTACCGATAAAATTCCATTTTTTGATAAAGTCCTCCTTTTTTAATGTAAAAATTCACCAACTTCAAATCAACATAAAATCAAAAGAAGAAAATGATGAGATACATGATACAAAATCAAGTAATATTTATGTACGAAGTTTCGCCATATTGATCAATTGGGATGAAACTGGACAAATCGCCTCATTGCGACAAGAACGTGTTATCGTCGACATGTATAATAACGTTTAAACTAAAAATGTCAGAGGTTTGCAAATAATTTATTTCGAAAGAATAATAGTTAGAGAACCTATATTCTGTAAATTTTTTACGAAACACCTTATAGTTACAAAAATTAAACAAATTTAAAACTTTATAAGCGTCTCCTGAAAAGTCGGTGTTTTCGAGATAACCCGTTCTTGTCGCATAGAGGCGAAATATACTCTTTCAAATAAAAAATAAAAGCAAGTAATCTAGTCTATCTAGTCGTGTCACTAGTTCTTTCGAACCAGTACGGAGAAATTATTTAAAGTGCGCCTTAAAGGCTCCTTTCGTGCACTTGACACATGTTCTCGAACGTAGTATGACACCAATTATCTTTGCTACTACCCCCTCATAAAATCTTATGTAATAGCCACATCCTATTAACCATAATATGGGTTCATTTGTTTTTTGCCGGTCTGGTGGTGGGATGTGATATTCGGCAAAACCCCAAACTATATAATTTCCTGGTCGTGGACTTCCACCTACATTTTGATCGCTAGACTCACGTCACATCTGATGTTACTGTGCAACTCTTAAACCCAGCCATTCCTTTAACGAGAGTTTAATGTCCCAACTTGTAGTACTAACATGGTAACCGGTGTGGTGATTAAGTTAACCGCTGGTTTGATGTTGAACATGCACTTAAAGTATACTCCGAAACTTAAGTCTAAGATAATAGTGGTTTAAATTGATAATATCGTCTAGTATTATTGCTAATCCTACTATCCTACTAATATTGTAAATGCGAAAGTTTGTGAGGATGTGTCGATGTGATGATGTATGTTTGTGACTCAATCACGGCTGAATGGATTTGAATCAAACTTGGAATATACATAGTATGTATGCTGAAATAATCGGATCGGACCCATCGGATAGGAACCCTCCTTAGGATCGGAAGGCGGGGTCACTACCAACTAGACCACCAGTGCTCTCGTAAAAAGATTACCTTCCAAGAATATGCTTGGAATTTTAGTTTTAAAAATACTTAAAAATAGTACGGTTGTCTCTAGATTTCTCGATTTATTATAAAGCTGCGCTTTTATTTTTGAAATTCAAATCCAGAGTTCAATCTCTCATCCACTGAACCAATTACTTCTATCCCGGAAAACAGCAAAGACAGGTTTCCTTTATTTAAAAATACTGACAAAAGTACTCGCGCTGTGAAGCAAAAATGAATCCCGAGGTATATATTTGATCTTTGCCCTTCCCTTGTCAATTTAAATTGACGAGAACTCAGGAACCATCGCAAGACGTCACTGTAGCTGATACACAGTGGTCCTTCATTCAAAACATTCTTATTGTTACTGGTCGAGTTAAAAGTTTTATCGAACCAGTGTGGTGAAAGAAACTAAAGCGCAACTCACAGGATCCTATCGTGCCTTTTCGCGTGAATCGAACAAGCGCCTCTTGCGTCTCTGCCGAGCAATCGCCCGCCACGCCACCGAGGTCGTCAAGATTACGTTCATCGAGGTAATTTAATGCTTGTGTTAATTAGTTCGTCGAGCTGGTAAGCTTTATGGTATTCTGTGGTATTCCTGAGAGCACCGGTGGTCTAGTGGTAACGGCATCGTCTTCCAATCGTGGTTCAAACCCGGTCTGGATTTTTCTGTTCGAAAAATGTATGCGCGCTACACCTGTATACATGTCGTAGACACTAATAAGTTTAAGGAGCCTTTGAGCACCTTAAATCCTTTCACCACACTGGTTCGAAATAATTAGTGACACGATCAGTAGTAGTAGTGATATTTCAAGCTTCAAGGCGCTTTTCGACGGATAACAAACTTTCTATGGTAACATTTCATAGAGGTTCAACATGACAAGTGATTATGAATGAGAGGAATATCCGACGGGACTGCGGTACCCCGATACTCGATTAGCCACACTGGAGGATAACACAATTAATGGATAGATCGCTCTAGCAAAGGTTTATAAACCGTCAAGCCATTGCTATAGCTGTTATTGATCTAGAGTGAGTATTTAGAACTGTTTTTGATCTAATTTAAAGGGTGTCTTTCCGATGGACCGATGACATTGTGGCCTCTGGTGGGTCGGAGGCAGCAGAAAATGTTTGTCCCGGAAGTGTATTGGTGAAGTCTTTATCCAGCAGTGAACTCTGATGATGATGATACCCGGGTATGTCCGTTATCCCAATTTCTATATTTATCTAACATACAACAAAATGTAGATTACCATAGCATCACATAACATTATTTAGTTTCTTATAAATCTATGGAGATTTGTATTATAATTGATTCATAGATAATCAACGAAAATTCGTACTTCAAAAGAAAATTAATTAAAACCATCGAAGTAAGTTAATTAATTCATTTCTCTCCCGCTACTTGTGATAAGGTGAGATAGAAATGTCACTTCAAAAATTCATAAAACTCTCCCCAATGTAAAGGCAGTTACAGACAATAGGCATCGACGTTAATTGTCACGTCATCACTCGCCGATAACAGGGGTCCTACGGCCGAACAAGCTTTCTTCCAAGGAAGTCGACTGGAAACTTTATAATTCATTCCAGGAGGGCATTTCGACACAATTTCCTGGCGAAAAATAATTTGGGGTTTTCGAATTTCGGAAAGTTGAATTCCCAGTTTTGAGTTCGACGTTAAGGTTTCTCTGATATATTTGATAAGGGGTGCGTTTCGGTCGCTTTCCGATTTCAAGGGATTTACTTTAAAAATATTAATAAGTCTTAGACTAAGAGTCTTCGCCCACTAATCCGGTCCATAGCCCGACCGGTACAAAAAGCAAAGCAAACTTTCGACAAGAATTTATTTGCTTTTATTCACACTAGACCCTTTTTGTAATAAAAACAATATTTTAACTTTTTTAACATAAAATAAACATGGCAGTGATTTCAATTTCTAAGCCAAATATAAAAAATATACGTTAAAAACCCATCCAACAACGCGTAAAAGCGCAAGTGGTTATTACCATTCGTCACAAACGCGTGCATTATGTATGAACGGACTTGACATGTGTCCGCCAGTGGGCTCCCCCCTTAATGCGGAGGTCAATTTTATATGAGACGGCGATTTTCTACGATTTGATTCGGGTTTTAGTAGTTTTATTTTAGTTTTAAAATAGATAGGACTTACCAAAACTTCAAAAATATGAGTAGATACATAAACTGAATGTGTAACATACCTGCAAAAGAAAAAATATAAATTTAAATGAAATTCATGGTATCCATAGCGGAATTATATATCTATCCTTGCCGTAAATAAACTTAAAATAGCAAAATTTATTAGGTACCTAATTAAAAATTATTATTCTGCTGTAATTTGTTTCACGTTATACATATAGGTACAATTTACGAATCAGTAAATTGAAGTGTACAGTTTTGATCATTAATTACTACTTACTAAGTTATGATAAGTTCCATGATGTTGAGTTATAAACTTATTTTAGTGATTTGATACAGACAATAAGTTCATTCTACAATTTAAATAGAGTGCTCTGAAATGCGAAAGGAAAACGTGAAGTCTTGTCCGCACTAGTTATTTTTTTATTTTTAATAACTGCAGCCAGCATTAAAACTTCAACCCACAGTTTCTTTGAGACTTCAGTAACTGTAGCAATCCACTTTGCAGGCAATTCTAACTTCGCAGCAATAATATGTCGGGGAAGTTCGATTACTTTAATGGGCTAATGTACAATGTTCTTTGTTTCGAAGTAATAAGAGCTATTTCGGCTTCGCGGAGTATTTTTGTTTTAAAGGCTGTATCGTGGCTAAATTGAATTTGTGTGTATCGTTTCTGAAAGATAAAGGGGTTAAATAACTTATCAATGCAACTCCCAGTGCATAGAGAGCACAAAATCTTGTTTTTATTTGTTCTGTTACTGCGTGTAAAGAAAGACAAACCAACAAATCAACAAACTAACAAATTATATTTAGTAAGCATAATCCTTATGCTTAGTAGGCTGTGTACAAGGATAAGGTTTAAGGAACTACTTCCTTACTCCATACCTTTATCCCTACGGATAGGTGACTAATAAAAGAGTGCGCCATTCGGACGTCAATCAAAATGTTATTAATTTTTTTTACTATGAATTGTATTTCATGTTAATGTATGATACATCCACATACTGTATAATACAACAGTTCTGATCGTATAACTATGTTGTCTATTCAGAACTAAGTTGGGGCACAAATGTCCGTTTCTCCGGAGGGTTCTTCAAACAACTCCTAAAACTTGTTTAGTCTTGCGGTTCCCGACACCACAAGCTTGCTTAACCCTGATAACGAAATCATCTACTTAACTGACCCTTAGAACATACGAGTATACACAGATCTGTAGGTACATAAGTAGGTATTTGGTCAAAGTTATTGAGTCAACTACTTTAGCGACATCTATTTTGATGTCAGTAAAACTTTTTACTCTAATAATTTCAGAGACCGCAATATTTTGGAAATGTTTCCACCCCGTATTTCATCCGCAGGTGATGTACGAAAACCCACGGCCGAAACTGAACTGTACATTTTAGTTTCGATAGCCCAGCAGAGATGGCGTTATTTTCAGTATTTCCGACCTTTACGGTAACTTTAAAAAATACTGCCACCCTAACACAGAGGGCGTGCCAATTCTTAAACGAAGCAATGGGTGGAAAGGGTGGAAGTGGCAAACTTGAGCCAACAGGGTAGATATCTAATTCTAACAAAATTGCATAGATGGCGCTTTTTATTATAATTAGATTGCTATTTCCCGAGAATTAGCTTCTGGTCTTGGAAAAAATCTAGGTAGCAACTTCGGTAATAAATTTCCAAGAAGGAATACCTAGACTTGAAGTTTGGATAGTTACCTTGAGCAGTTGAGGGTCCCTCTCGGCGGCGTCCAGCAGCGACTCCGCCTCGCTGAGCCACGCCACGAACTTCTCCAGCGAGCGGTCGAAGTTCTGCAGCGACGAGACCGCTGAGTGAAGCGCCTTGCCGCGGGCCACGATGCTGGGGAAGAAGGAAACTTTGAATGCACTAGAAATTAATCCTTCTAATATTTTAAATGCGAAAGTTTTTGAGAATGTTTGGATGTTTGTTACCTCAATCACACGAGAACGGCTGAGCGAATTTGAATGAAACTTGGAACATACAAATGTGACTACTTTTTATCCTGGTACCACGCGAGCGAAGCCGAAGGCGGAAGCTAGTAGGATATAAATCTACAATTTGAATAACTGAGATATTTTAGATTAGAGCGGTTGTATAGGCCATAGTCTGAACAACGTTTGATTTACGAAAACCGTTATCGCAATTTTAACATAATTACATAGACTAAAAGAGATTCATCATAAAAACTTTTATTAAAATCTTTATGCGTGTAATATTGAGCATAAAATATGCTAAGTTCACCCCTATTTATTCATGTTGCTATAGCAATTTATCATAAGGTAAATATTTGTGATAGCTTTTCCAGAGTCATTTTACGTGAAACTGTTATAATTGCTCAGAGCCCAGGGTGACACAATAATTTGAATAAAGGTGAGGGGCTGTTTCATGTTGTTTCACGGGTGAGTTATATTATTATTCATAGTTTATTTTTGTGGAAACTCCCAGCCGAGCATAATTTTGTATCACATTTCGCTGGCCACCTCACAAACGTGCAACAACGCTGGAACCTTTTTACTGTGTAGTTCCAAGTCTAATCCATAGATGGCGCTGTTTAAAAGTTTACGGCACCCTCCCCTAGAGGGCAGTATGAGTTTGAGATGATTGTCTTAGACTATGGTTAAGATTTTCAGAGTAAATAAATTACGGTAGAATGCAGTCTTTTGGAAACAAGGATAAATTAATTGAATCTAAATGTGTTATTTATTTAGTACATTGATGCTTATGATTGTTGTATCTAAAACACGGTTACTCTGCCTTCTGATTCTAAAATTGTAAGCTAGATTCCAGTACACAATTAATTTTTCTGTCAAATAAAAAATGTGCGCGAAACCAGTAGGTTCTTTTAAACGGATACGGAAAACATAGCGAGGAATCCACAACCTATGCGTAGAGGTACAGACCACTACTTCTAATACTGCTCGTGTCAATAGTTCTTTCAAACCAGTGTGGAGAAAGGATTGCAAGTGCACCACAAAGAGAAGCTCCATGCACTTGGCACATGTTTTCAAACTTTTAGGTTCCACGACATACAGGTTTATCTTCACCGTTAGAGAGTACTGGTATTATTTGCGTACAAATATTTTTCGAACAGAAAAATCCAATAGCTTGCACCAAGAGCTATTGAAATTTTCTGTTCTGACTGACCGAGCAGCCACGCGCTTGCCGCCCGAGTAAAACGCGCAAACTGCGGCCAGTCAGTACACAGCTATTGGTGTATTGATGGATTCGAACCCACCCAGAGCAATAGGTACCTGTTGTTGAGTTCGTTGTATCGATGGTTGATGGCCTCCGTGGCGCGCTTGATGCGGGAGGTGTCGTCGCTGCGGTAGACGGCGATCAGGCGCTGCGTCAGCTGCCCGAACAGCTCGATCTGGTGCTTGTACTGGTGCACCTCGGCGTGGAACGACTGGAACGAACACAGGCATCGTTAGCATGGTTTCATCATCATTGTAAGGGTGCTTTTTGAAACGACCGGGACCAAAGAAATACATTGTTAACAAGGTTTTATCACCATAATATTCATTATGATGGTGAACCGGAATGACTGGAACGACTAGATGGGGAGGCATTATTAAGATTAAGTAGGTACTTCATGGCCGAAACCTGAGAGTAAGGGAATCCAGCCATTACTTCTGCAATGCTTGATACTACTACCAACGGCGCAGGTGCTTAACTTCTAAACTGAGTTCAAGAGATGTCATTGCTGATAGTTTTCTTACAATTTGACAGCTCTTGAACTGAACTCAAACACCGTTCAATTTGAATGGTGAAATCGGCTCTAAGTCTCATAACTGTAATTATGATTATGTACATACAAAGAGTTTCAGTGATATTTCCATGAATTTCACAAAAATATAATCATTTTCGTCGTTTCTCTCCAAAATAACTAGGCACTAAACCGCCATTTCACCAAAAACTTAGCATAAAGGGAGGGTTCGGCGCCGGCGAGCAATTAACGTAGATTTATAGCGAGTACTACCTACTTAACTTACGGTAACGACTTATCGACGTGTGGTTACTGTTATAGACAACTTTGAATAACGTCTGAAGTTGTAGCACAGCGAAGTCACTCTTAAGCAGTTTGGATTTTTTTTTAATTGTGAAAAATAAATAAATGAGTCTAGCACAATACTGTGTTAGATGTTGCGTCAAAGGAAGGCCTAAACCCAGCAGTGGGCAAAGACTGTGGTTAATGATACTTTCTGACACTTGTTATTTTTCATTCTTTCTGGATTTCTTACAAATTAATGTCACCCAGACCGCCAAGACACACATTTGTCATCACCCTTTATGTAATACCGTTACGTACACGACCGGATATCGGAAAACCGATTCGCTACTATCATAAAATATATAGAGCATCAGTACTCTCAGAAAAATCATTCTAAACCGGCTTCAAAAAAGTAGAAGATTTCGGCTTCTTTCTGTATTTTTTTCTACTAAAAAATACTTCGTAAAATGAAATATCTCATTTACATAACTTACAAGACACAGTTCGGTAATTTAAAGTATTTAGTAATGTAAATACAGCTTATGAAGCAATTCTGAAATATGCTAAAAGTGAGGTTATTATGCAAATGGTCGAACTCTGCCGACTTCCCCAACTACTTCCTCGCGGAGAAGGCGACTGTTCCAGCTCGCGGGGAGTTTTAGAAAATCAAATGTTGGACTTCGAAAGTGGTTTCTTTGTGCTACGTGTCAGAGCGTTTAAAGCCTTGGAGCTAGTTTAATTACAGAGGATATTAAGACTTAGTAAAGTGTTGTAGTCAAATAATTGACCGACAATGCCTAAGAATAACGACCTCAGTAGCGATGACGAGTGCGTGAGCGAAAAGCGAGAAGTGCTGCGAGAATTCCCGCTTCAATTCCTAGGATGGTGTCAGAATTTGTGACTGTTGGGTGTTTAAATTATTGTAATGATCCTAATAACAAACATCAAAACAAAGTCGCAAGAGGTAGCTAGGTAATAATCTCTTAGAAGCGTCCCACAACCATAATCTGATGAGCAGGTTGCAGGTTGTTCCTTCAAGCGAACAAGACGATATTCGACAAGACGTATTATTTACACACAAGCGCAAAGTAAACCGTATTCTCAATTTGACGCCCCCGCGTGAGCTCGTGTCAGGGGGACTCGGCGCAGGGATACTGCGGCGGCTTTTAGAAGAGAAACAGATAAATTTTCGGTATTCAGCGGATACTTAGTAACGAGTTGTGATTATTATGCACAATGGGGAACCATTGTTTTCACAATAATAGGCTCTTTTTTGTTTTACTTTAACTTTTCAAAAGCGTGCAAATCATTTTTGTTTAGACTTTGTGCTGACACTATGACGACGTCGGAGGCTTGGCGGGCGAGTGCTCGGCTGAGACGCAAGAGGTGCGGGTTCGATTCCCGTTACGGGAGGTGTTTGTATGTTCTGCAAATATTTCTTCCGGGTCTGGGTGTTGTACTTATGTGTTATAAGTATTTATTTACAAAAAAGTATATAAGTATTCTATCAGCCATCTATAATATTAAATAGTCATACGATTAAATATATTAGCCATCTTATTCCCATAGTACAAGCTTCGCTTAGTTTGGGGCTAGATGGCGCTGAGTTAAATTTTCACAATAAATATTTATTTATTCTGTGACTTTTGGGAGTAATTTAATTTTTCTTTATCATTAGTTATACGTCATATTTGCAAGATAAGCAAGTATTCCCAAGTAGGGTTGACGTCAGGCAGGCGGCCGGTCATAAAACACCTTAGCCTTGCCGACCCCACATAGAGTGGGATAAGGGTAGGAAGATGATGATGATGCTGATTAACTAATCATACTAAACATACTCATGAAGTATAAGTATACTTCATAAGTATGTTTAGTATCTACTCGTAAATCATAAAAACCTGTTGAAACGCAACAGGCCGAGTCAGCACGTCTTACAAAGTTAGCGCCTCCTGCCTCCGAGACATATCGACGAAATCGGAACCGTTGGAGTGTGTGATACTCTAAGTTGGCAAATATGAACAGAGGCTTTGGTGCTACGCTTATCGTAGAGGGTCTACGGGGCTACGCCATAGCACTGGATGCCATAACAGACGAATTACCTAAGTAGAAATATTTTGATTTTTAGGATTTGATAATAAAATGAGCATAAGTAAGTTGGTATGAGCTAGTGGCCAACTCTTGTGACGGAGTTTTTAGACCGCCTAAAGGCCTCCGTCATGGTTTGACGACTTAAAATCCGGGATCCTGCAGCCACACTATCAGGTTTCAGTAAAGTTTTTTATCTTGCTAGTCTTTTTGAGAGTAACCACGACAGACGCAATTCAGTAGTAGCAATGCAGACGTGTGTTTACGAAACGCTCAGTTTCGGCAGAAGCGCCCTCCGTGCGAACCTCAGATCCGCTACTCCGGCTCGTAGCGCACCTCTGTTCTACTCTTGTCTCACCTTCTGGTCCCGGACCTGCGCCTCGAGCACGTCGGCGGTGTGTCCGGGCGGCGCCATGGCGGCCAGGCGCGCCTCCATGCGCGACAGCCAGGCGTCCGCCTCGCGCCGCCGCGCCTCGTACCGCTGCGAGTCGCCCAGCATGGCGTCCAGCTGCGCCTTCCGCTGCAGCACGCGCGCGTTCGCCTCGTCCCAGTGCTCGCGGAGCGCCGTCACTGGAACACACGAGAACGACACTCAAAATAACACCCAACATACTTCTTCGCTGGACTGGGAGTAAAGAAAAAACATAGAATGCGTCCAGCTGCTTCTCTCCCCGAGCATGTCGTAAAAGTCGACTAAGGGATTGTATCCTCCACAATAAGCAAGTATTCCCAAGGAGGGCGACGTCAGGCAGGCGGCCGGTCTTAAAACACCTTAGCCAAAACTCTTACAGCATGATCCAAGGAACATGCTGTGCCGACCCCACATATATAAATAAATAAAATAAAAATAAAATAAAAAGCCTATTTATTCCATAACTTAGTATCTAGGTAACCTAAGAATTGTTTTTTTTTTACACTAAAAATATTTTTCCTTACTAAATTAGGACCCCTCTCGGGTAAAGGCCTCCTCCAGCTCTTTCCACTTGTCGCGGTCTTCTGCCACCTCTGTCCAATTTCTGGTATTACTTGTTTTTTTTTTTTTTTTTTTTTTTTTTTTTACCGACGGTGCCGACCCCACATAGGGTAGGATTATGGCTGGAAGATGATGATGATGATACCATACTTCGGCTTAGTCGGCTCCGCACGTATTGACCATGTCTTTCCTGTGGACAAGGCCGACTAAGCTGAGAGGATGGAATAGGTTCTGGGCAATCTTAATTCGTCCCGGGCACTACAGCGTCCCGTTTGTGAAGGTAAAAGATGCCTCCTGACGCTATATAAATCATCTACTATGAATGGTAAAAGGCCTTAGTTATTTTACTATACTTCATAAAGTCGTTTTTGCATGCTGGGTTTCCTAGCGAAGTGTTTGAATCTAATTTATTTATTTAAGTTCTCTGTGTAACACACTTCACGCAAATAAATTATTTCATTTCATTTCCCTAGGATTCTATGTGTCGTGGGTCGGAAATTATGAGTACCACTATAGATACGGCAACACCCAGACCCAAATGTTCACATCCTTTGCAAACACTTTTTCCGCTTAGCCGCCAACACAACATACCTACATAATAAGTCGTTCAAATAATAAATCATAATTTGTTTCAATATAAATGTGTTTTAAAAATAATTAGGAAGCACGAGTGAAGCGAATGTAACCGCAATCAAAGGGATTTAATATAAACATTGAATATGAACACCGAAATGACTTCAATTAATTTCCACTGAACGTTCAGCGCTCGTCACAAAAACTCACAGATGAGTTTTTACTGTGAAACAGTAACCTGAATATACAGGGTGATCTAATGAAATAAATAAAGTAGTGCACGAAAAGTGCCTCTTTAAGGCGCACTTTAATCCTTTCATCAAACTGTAATGAAAGAACTAGTAAGTAAAAAGATATTTTGAGTTAAAATATATTCGTGGGTTGCATGTAATATGTAACTTTTCCTGTAAACCTACAAAGTTCGAAAGCATTTATGTAAAGTACACGAAAGAAGCCTTTGAGACGCACTAAATCCTTTCATCGCACTGGTTCTAAAGAACTAGTGCCACGACTATTAATAGTAATTCTAGGTCCAAGTGTCGAACTCGCCCTTTGCCATCATCATGGTGCACAGTCTGATTACCCACCGCTGGGCATAAGACACTCTGTATAAGCTTAGTATACTAACTGTGTACAATTATATAATGTAGGTATTAAAACCAACGGTCGCACGGTACATTATGTAGAGTATTTAGTCGGTCGTCCGAAAATTAATGAGCCTCCATTTCAATGCCTCCATTAAATTGATTGAGTTCCGAAACACTTTGATGGCGGGTAAATAAAGCCTTATACAGCCTCAAAAATAAGGTAAGAGGAGTAAATTAAAGATAAATAACCGTGCGATTAGTTTTTTGGAATATTTATTGCGTTTGAAAATGTTTTGAACAGACATATAGATTTTATTTACTTAGAAGATTTTCTTATCATTTCTGAAAATCAGTTTGCCAGTTTCGTTACGAATACAACATAAATAATAATAAAGTAATGTGGTTGTTAGGCACATTACTAATGCCAGGTTCCTACATCCTATCAGCATCTTAGGTACTAATGCCAGGTTCCTACATCCAACCAACGGACGATGTTGTTTTTTTGATTAATAATGTATGGCTTTATTCGACAAACATGTCTGTCTGAATCTGAATCATGTACCTACGGAGATGCGAAAGCTGAGATAGATGTGTGGAGTTACCAGGAGTAAAGTAGCACCAGTGACAGAGAAGATGACGTGTGATAGGTTAGCGAGGGATGGGCATGTTATGCGGAGAGAAGTAAGTCACGTTACAAGGCGAGTGATGGATATGAATGTGGAAGGATACACTGCTAGAGGAAGGCCGAGGAAAAGATGGATGGATTGTGTGAAAGAGGACATACGTGTGAAAGGAGTGAGTGGGAGGAGGGCAGAAAAATAAATAAATAAATATTTGCAGAACATGCAAACATTTTCTTCAGCGGAAATCGAACCCGCGCCTCTTGCAAAGTCGAGCACTCGCCCGCCGCACCACCGAGAGGTCGTCATCAAAATGACAACAAACAGAGAGTTTATTATCTGGATGTCAGCTTTGCGTTTGTTTGAAAAATCAACAGACAGACAATTTCTGTAGTCGTACACTCGCGTGCATGCAAACTGCACGAGTGGGAGGCAGCGCTGACACTGCACTTAACTGCAGTGTACCCTCGGCGATGTAACTGCAATTCCAATTCGAAAACTAAACTGAATTTCATGACAACACTTTGTATTTAAATTTAAGACAATTTCAAAATTGATCTAGAGATATTGTACTGATAATAATAAATCTGAAAGTTTGTGAGGGTGCGACAATCACGCAGTAACAGCTGAACGAATTTGAATAAAACATAGTAGGTAGTTAAACATAGTCTACTAATGCCTTTTCCATCTTTATTAGATAATTTATACAGCGTCAGGAGGCAACTTTTTTACCTACACTAACTAACGGGATGCTGTAGTGCCCGGGACGAATTTAGATGGAGTAAGCTTGCCCAGCGCCTAGTCCATCCTCTCAGCTTAAGTAGCGTGGTCAATACGTGCGGAGCTGACTAAGTCGCGGGTTTCCTCATGACGTTTTCCTCTGAAAAAAACCATTGGCGCACGACCTTAGGATCGGGAGGTGGGGTCACCACCACTAGACCAATAATGCTCTCGTACAATAACATAGGCTACTTTTATCCTGGTATCACGTGAACGAAGCCGCGGGCTTAAGTCAATTGTTTCACATTTCGTGTGACGATATAAATTGGTGGATAAAATGCACTCAACATCACGCACAGCAATTTTATAACTCGCATGAACGAACTAAAAACTCACACATGAATGAGTGAATGGTATCGTTAGTACGGCGTGAGGCGCTCCGGCGCTGTCCTAGGCGAGCGACTAACGTTCAAACGCGATAAGACGCGACGCGTTTTGAAAATGAAACTTGGCCTACATTCAATTGTTTCATTTCTCTCACATACGTTCGTTAATGTCTATTAGGTCCATTAATCGCTTTAACCAGTTTGTACTTTTTTATTTTGACACAGCGCCATCTAGCCTAAAACTAAGCTAAGCTTGTACTATAGGCGCCATATGGCTGATACTTATAATACTACTACAACACGGACCCGGAAGAAATATTTGCAGAACATACAAACATTTTTTCCGTAGCGGGAATCGAACCCTCCACCTTAAAGGAAGCACCTCTTGCGTCTCAGCCAGTCATTTGACTGAAGTTCATGGAGTCAGATCGCGTCGCGTCGCTTCTTGTCGCTTGCCATAGGTCATCTAGGACAATGGGTCACGTTTGTTCGTGCTATGCAAATGTCGGTAATGGGCGTGCAGTTTCGAACCCGCACACTTGGACGCGCAGCCAATCGACTGGAAATTGGGAGGTTTATTGGAATGGAATTAGATGTTTTAACAAGATTTCAACAGTTACTCTCACTAAGAATCTTACTTATACATTATTATCAATGTGTTTGTTGGTAAGACCTTCTTTCACGCAAAAACAATTTTGAATGGATTTAAATTATGAGTTAACATGACATTTGATTATCCAGTCTTCGTCTCGAGACTTTAATAACCAAATTGTTAAACCTAGACTATATTATACCTGGGTTCCAAGCGAGCCAAATTTTCGACGAAAGCAATTCTTCTCAATAAGTAAAGCTTATTTAATTAGTGTAATTTTATTAATATTTGCTTTTATTATAAAAAAAATATATGAATATTCATGAAAAGCAAATCAACAGCAGAGTTATTATTAAAATCCCATTTTCAGCTAAAAAAAACTAAAACGGTTAGTTCGGTTATTTTATTGATTAAAACCGAACCTTTCAAAAGTGCCCGCAAGTGCAATAGCGGGCCGCTTTCTTATAAACTGGGAATCCGGTTATTTCAGCTGAAACGGAAAAATAATGTTACCGGTTACAAATTTCACAATATTTACAAAACATGCATGAGCGCACCAAAATTTTTATTCAACACGTTAGAAATTATAATCGAAAAAGCTCTTTTTAAAGTCGATATGAATAGTCATATCGACTTTTCATAGGAAAACCAAAAATCTCAGTTTATCATACTGTGTAAAGCTTTTTATTGATCAGTGGAGGTTAAGTTTAAGCAATGCAGAACTAGATGGCGCGACTAAAAATGAACCGTTTCTGCATCGCGCTATCGTTGCGTTTTGACCGCTACACGATGTAGCCGAGCAAGACATTCAATAAATGATGTTAGCTGGCTTGCTTGCGCATTAAGTTGTTTTATTACAATTACCCAAGGTTTCGTTTGGCTTGTACATGGTCCTACCGAGTCGGATAGTAGATAAATTGAGTTTCTATAATGTACTGAACTGATTTTTCCTGAAATAACATAGACTTTCATCCAGGTAAAGCGCAATTGGCGGATGCGACGAGATAAATAAGAAGGGATCATAGAAACGATGCAAATAAAATAAAATAAATAAAATATCTAGATTTAGAAACTATATAAGGTACCTAGAGTACCTACGTAAATCTGTACGCCCGAGCTTAACCTTTACAAAAGTGCCCTAACAAAGCTAAGTCCACTTAGATCTTCGGATCGAATCGACCCGTTACAGCACTTACGGTTAACCCTTCAGCTGGCGGGTATCGATCAGCTATAATGGCTGTAATGAGGGATAGTTTTGCCCATCGCTCCAGTATTGCTGAAGTGGTTAGGTAACTCCTACTGGGTGTTGTAGTATTAATTATTTTTTACAAAAAAAAAGTAGATAAGTGTTCTATTAGCCATCTGGTGTCTAAGTATAGTACAAGCTTTGCTTAGTTTGGGGCTAGATGGTGCTATGTGAAATGTCCACAAATATTTTTTTTTATTTCTGTTCTGGTTAGTGACTAAAACTAAAATGGTAATAACAATACCAACCAAAAATATTTAATCGTTATTTCTAACATTTGATTTACAATTCATATTGTTATTCAGTTATTCAACACTTATGACGTGACTATTACGCGTCTATATTTTACAATATTGTTTTTCGTATCTTGATGATAGAGCAGAGAAAAGTCCGGCAATTACCTAACTTTTCTCTTGCCGAGATAGTGAGCTCTGATAGCTCATCTACACATAAAAGATCTTAGGGTCAGTCGGAGTTAGTCGGAGAATCGGTAAACGATTTACAAATGGATTATGATTTAACTCTCAAAGTTAGTTCATTATTCAGAAATAATAGTAAAAGCCAGCGCGGGTCATATTTACCCATTGTCCGGGTCGAATGTCCATTGTGGCCGCTGTGACCACTCTGTCCCGAACAAGGGTTACTAATTGATGACAAGCGAGTTTAAACATTATTATATTAGTAGCTTAGATGGAATGTTAAGGCTAATTCGATCCGCTTTTAGCTGACTTTAAAAAGAAAACAATTATAATTTAAAGGACTGGGTAAAAAGCTTCCGCAGTTTTGCTTACGTTGTGTTTGAAAAAAAAACTTATATGACGTTGTTCCGTTTCTATATTACTACGCTAAGGACAAACTAAGAAACAAACATTTAAGTACTTTCGCATTTATAATATTAGTAGGATTAAGAAAGCTACATTGAAATAGGCTTTGCATGTCATCTAGGGATTCTTAAATTCTTATTTAATATTTAGGTCATGCAGATAATTATTTAGTCCTATGTATGTATGTATGTTCGTATTAGCTAGTGGCCAACTCTTGTGACGGAGTTTTTAGGCCGCTTAAAGGCCTATAAAAATGCTTGATTAATTTCCTAGGGCTTTGAATTCAGTGGCAATCATAAAGCAATTTCCCAGGCGAGGCCGAGGGACAGCGTTATACCAAACCCTAAATCAATACATCCAGCCCGTCCGCCGCTCATTTTCAAAACACACAACGGCTCATTAAGGGTTAAAACAGTTTCCACCGCTCTATTACGTCATCATATCAGGGGTCGGGGGGGGGGGGGGGGGGAGAATGTTTGCCTTTTCAAATCCAATGTTGATTTTCTTAGAATGGCTAAAATTGCTTAGAAATGCTCAGGTTGTGAATTATTAATGTTGGCTATTGAGGATTATCCAAGAAAAATAATATCAGGTTTTCTAAGAAATCGGTCTTTGTGTATTTAACCCTATCGGTAAAATGGCTAAAAAATAACGGGTTAAAATGTTTCAACGTTAGAATTTAAATATTGAAAAACAAAAAACAAGTTGATGACTAAGGTACGCAGAGTTTCTAGCTGAGTCGCGAGAGGTGTAGGTTCAATTTCCGTGGCGGGAACGTTCTGAAAATCTTTTTCCGAGTGTGGGCGTAGCGGCATCTACCATGGGAATCCAAGCGCGTGTCAGTAGGTACTATGTATGTGACTGTTGAGTATTATTTATTTAGTGTTCAGACCTAGAAATGGTCAACTTTGACAAATAAACCAAGGGCACAAGTGACAGAGCCAACTCATTCATCATGTCAAAACAATTTACGAAATTAGGAAACTTCGCAACAAATCCAAGAAAACATTTTCAAAATTCATTTAGGAAAGTTAAAAGTTGCTCCCCCGGAGGTTAGAACACTTAAAATAATCATTGTGAGAGAAGTAAAAGCTTAAAACATCCAGAATAACAAGTAAAGCATTCGAGGCAATGTCTCGGGCGATAAAGAACCAATTTGGCTTTTTGTGCGAAATAAAGCGAGCCCCGGGGAGACTTCGGAGTGGGCGGCAAAGGACGCGGGCGCGGTTATTCTGTTAATTACGCTGAAATAACAAAATTTGTTGATCTGTTTACATCCACAAAATAGGTAAAGAAACTTTAGTTAGGCGAGTACCTAACTCTTTTGTTGTGGACGATACTAAAACTCAGGTCTCTTCCATCCTATACTAGATAATTTATACAGCGTCAGGAACCAACTAACGACAATACACCAAAAGGACACTGTAGTGTGTCTGGGACTCTGGATCGATCTTAGATGGGGGAAACTTGTTCAGCCGCTTTACCAACCTCTCAGCTTAGTCAGCCTTATCCATAGGATATACATGGTCAATACGTGCGAAGCTGAAGCCGTGTGTTTCTTCACGATGTTTTCCGTCACCTATTGAGAATATCTACTGACATGGCGCACGTACATTTTGCGGCATAAAAATCTTGGATTCAAACTCTTGACCTTAGGGGGTGTCGCAACCATTCAATTTATTTAAAAGATTTTTATGTTCCAAACATTGATGGTTCAGTAACCATCGGTCATACCTACGAAAGGCACAAACAAGGATTCCTGGGATTCAAATCCACGACCTTGAAATTCACGCATCGCTACAGCCAGCCCTCAATAGAATAACAACAATTCAATTTATAGGGGAAGCTCGGGGTTATTGTATCTGTAATTAAAACATCGAATAACGAGGAACGGGTAGCTCATTCTCGAGTAGCTGAAACTGGGGGTCATTTGATATCGTGTTTTGAAGAGTGTAAGCTTTCGAGGCATGTATATATTGTTAAACCTTCCAATTATAGTAAATATTCCCTTTCGGGTGCTAATACTCATGTATTGTTAAAACATTTGAATACTAGCTTCAACCCGCGGCTTCGTTTGTACCTAATTAAAAAACAGCCTGTTTTTTCAGAATGAACTACGTTTCCATGTTTCGTTCAAGTAAAAAAAGTAAGGCATACAAACGAGCTCCCAAACATTCGGATTTATAATTTTAATAGGATTGTGAAAATTCGTTTTCAAACACAACTTTTTTTTTAACTGAACTGAAATACTTACTGCGATACTGTACGTATGGATGTATGGATGTATGGATATTATCGAACCCGTATCCCTAATGGGGTGGGCAGAGACACAAGTAGTCATAAGAAAACTTGCAGTCACTACCTATTCAAAGTTCCAAGATGGATATGGTGTTAATGCACAACACCCTGCCGCGGGCCGTCAGTGCAGATCCCCTAATATTAATTAGAATTAGAATGGATATGGTGAACCATGGTGACAGGTGATCAGCCTATCGCCCATATAGAAGGTCCATCATAATGGGGAAGATGATACTTTATTTAGTTGAAAAGTCGTAATTTGCAAAAAATGCAAAACAAGGATCGTCAATAACCCAATCCAACCCAACTTACTCTCTTACGTCTAACCCATTCCGTATCATAGTTATCATCAATAAAAAATGCTTATATTTTACCCTAAGTAACTAAAATCCGGAACAATAGGACTGATAGACCAGAATGCCTGTAATTTAATTAAAAGTGAAAAAGCGTAAAGAAAATGTAAGAGCGGGTAATGAAAGGGTAATTATGTCGCCGTCACGGAAGTGCAGAGGAATCAGGGGAATTTCATTTCCGAGTCAAGGTATCCGCCCAGTATCACGTTAAAACAATAAATAATAAATATTTGTGGACATTTCATACAGCGCCATCTAGACCCAAACTAAGCAAAGCTTATACTATGGGCACCAGATGGCTAATACAATACTTATATATTTTCTTATAATACATATTACACAACACCGACAACAAGACCCGGAAAAAATATTTGCAGAACATTTCTCCCGTAGTAAGAACCGAACCCACTCCTCTTACGTCTCAGCCGAGCACTCGCCCGCCACGCCACTGAGGTCGTCTATAAACGGAGTGTAGGAACAATTACAAAAACAAAACAAAACTGGCCTTGGAACAATGTGTCAGCTCGTTGTTGTGCATACAAATTACATACTTACTTATACTTTCGTTCATTTTTGATGTCCCCATAGGCCTTATACCATAGGGATTTTATCAACACCATTTCTCCTATTTAAAATCCTATACAATGGGAACAATTTTTTAAAAAGAATTGAGTATTGAGCGGTATACGCTAAATGTTTTGAGGTCCGTCCGGAAAGATCAAGCACGGGTCTTTATGATAATATTTTAAAGTTCCCAAATCGGATGAGGAAGCGTTACAGTTTCATTTTAAATCCTTTCACCACACTGGTTCGAAAGAACCAGTGACACGACTAGATAGACACCAAGTCTGTCCGTCCGTCCTGATTTAACTATGCCTTATTGATTTGGGAAGCCTTTACTGTACGGTTTAAATGCGCTTATTTATCATCATCATCATCTCAGCCCGACTGTACCCACTGTTGGGTGCAGGCTTCGTTATTATTACGCCATAACCACTGACATCCGACTACGCTTTTTGCTCTTGTCCTTTACTTTATAACAGTTATTTTTCAGGGTCGTAATTTACAGTTCACCGAGCACAACTTTTTCCACATTGTGACGGAAAGTTAATAATGTTGTATTTCCTTTCATGAGGATCACACCGAAATCCAATTTCATCCATAAATATTTAACTTGCTCTGACATTTCAATCTCACGTGAAAATAATGTAGTATCTATGTGTAAATAATTCGTGTACACTGCAGGGCAAAATAATTGATATGCACAAAACGGGACGGACACATACCACCTAATAGGTACGCTTTTTCTGACATTATATTATAAGTTGACTAGCTTTCGCCCGCGGTCGAAATTGTTACAACACTAGCTATAATTGTCCCTGAATGCACAGTTTTAATGACAAAATAAAAAAGAAAGATATTGAATTAATAAATAACAAAAAAAATCATTAAATTTACTGTGTGATTTCCAATATTGCGGCTTATCGCTTGCAGCGCCCCGTCACCACAGATCGGCTTTGCTTCGCAATGGTTAATTGCAAAACCAGCGGTTGTCAATTTGTAACAGTGGCTTGTTTGAACTGGCATTTAATTAAACGGTGACAGTTTCATATTCAAGTAAAACTATTATATAAAATATCCTTTTGGAGGTGATTGAACATAACTACTCGTATTACCGCCTGCCCCGCGGAGATGATCACAGTGGCAAACGCTAATAATGACAACATTATTTTTTCGGCCCACTCACGCAAGAGTCCCCCCCCCCCCCCATAGATTTACACGCATCCCAGTCCTGAAGTTTCACCCACCACCCTCTTTTGAAGGCATCAATCTGGTCCCGCCAACGTATTCTAGGCCGCCCCCGACGCCGCCTTCCCTCAGGCGTCCAGGAATTAATATATAATTAATATCTCTTCTTCAATAAACATATAATTATACGAAGTTAATTAAATCAAGAATACATCACAATGGAACGGCAGCGCACCTGACACTCAATAAACGACAATAAACCGGTTATAACCGGTTATTCTGATTGGATCGTAAGGGCGGAAACCGGTACGCGATTTTCAAAATATATTTTCCGATTCGGAAACAGCGGCGTGACGTCACGGTCACAGACCATGTAAGACAGCGGGGTTAACATATTTTCGGCGGATTTCTATGTTGTAGTAGTGTAAGTGTATTGTCAGTATGTTAGCTAGTTAGGTAGTTGTAGAAAACTAAGTTATTTAACTAGCGAGGACTATAATAATAATGTTAAATTAATTTACTAATAATTAACGTTTACGATATCTTTACATGTGCGTTTCCTTTATCACTTTCATTTATTCGAGTAATGATTTTTATCCACACTAATATTATAAATAAAATATAAATCAATGTGAAAGTTGTCATTTTGTACGTTTGTCTGTAAGAGATAATCCCAGAAACTAGAATTGACACTTTAAATTATTTTATTGATAGTATCTAAGCACTATTCCTGTCCTGAGTGCTACAGGCCATGTTATAATTGTACGCGTGTGAAGCCGTGCGGGTACAGCTAATTTCAAATAAATGTCTGTTTTGATGTTTGAATGATCGAACTGTCCTCAAAACTGCGTTCACTTGAACGCCCATTCTTTATTCATAGACGTCCTTTCGGATTACGTTTTGTGTACGCTTTTTTTGTCCCGAATTGTACTTTGTGCTCCAGTGTTCTTCTCGCTTATTACCTGTAACAAAGAGAAATAAATGAGATAAAGTTTTAAGCTTTTTACTTTAATAATCATTTTGGAAATGTTCAAAAGGAGGCTAATTTCAAGGCAATTATAGTAAATTTAACAAGTATTTTGACAAGGCCTTCCAAAGACATAGTTTAAATTAAACTAGAGGTCGCCCCCTGTGTGAGCTGTAAGCAGTCCGCGAGATTCGGAAAGGACTCTGGTAGAAAAACAAATAAAAGACAATACAAAAAAACCTTGGCATGGCGGCCATTTTGAAATATGAAAAACCGACACTTAAACTAAATTAAACTTGTAGTTCGTCCCGAACTTAGATCTCGCGCGCTTGTTACCTGCGTGATCTACTTAGATAAGTAGGTACCTACTCAGGTCTATTAAAAAAATTTAGTAGATGTATGTCTTGATTACAATACAAAATCAAGACTTTATGTCGACTCTAACTTGTTATAAGAGACGTAGCAAACACAACTACTGCGATAACGCATAAATCACAACAATAACGCTATCTAGCTAATGTCCAGTCTAACATAAAAAAAGTGTATAAGTATTCTATCAGCAATCTGTTTGCCCAGAGCACTAATCTAAGCATAGCTTGGTATTTGAACCATGGTTTGAACATTGTTCTTCATGTATGTAAATGTATGTATGTTCTTTTGAGGCACTTTACTCGACCTTCCCCACCAGTAGAGACCAGTGGGGCTATGAGAAAAAGCTGCCCGCTTTTTCTGGCCCAAGAAAAGGTTTGCCACAAGCAGGTCATTGACTTAAGGTAACAAAAGATCCAGTAATACGATAGGCAAGTAGGAAACTGCTGAATAGATAACGCAAGCTGATGAAGCTATGATAAGACACGTACAGAATGGAGTCGACATAGAATTACCGAAGCTCGGGAGCGCGTAATGAGACCAGAACGGGGGCAAATGCCCAGGGTAAGCGTAAACGGGTGAATGCAGGGTAAAGAGGCAAGGGAATTACTCTCGCAAATTGGATCCCGCGGTCCGAGGGGCATCGATTTTCCTCTTATTTTTGTGAGTGATTTCCTGCTGTCATGTTAATGTTTAATGAGGGGATCCATTGTGGAAGGTTTTTGTGCCATTTGGACGCAAACAGGCTTTGTCAGGCTCACAATACCTCATGCTGTTGACCTGATACGGGCTGAATATTACAAGATAATCGAGAAATCAATTGCTCTTTTCGTGCACTTGACAGAATCGACTTATTTTAGGTACGATATGCCAGTTTCCGCCGTATTTTTGCTTCACCGTTTTAAGCACGAGCTCATTAAATTACATCATCGGATTTAGAGTCGGGGTCATGCCACGGCAAACACCGCTCTTAATATTTTTTTATATCTTAGAAAAACAAACAGTCTTACAGGCTAGTCTTTAAGTTGCTGAAATTATAATATATCAATTTCCTAGATCCATATAGTTTAAATCCATATCCAATAAGACAATACAAGAGATTAACTTAGCTCCCTATTAGCCTTCCACAAGTAACGTCCGGCGCAAAGCGTGGTCACCCGAGCGAATCCAATTTATTGCGTCTCAAGCAGACGTCAGTTTGTCAAACGAAGACTGACAGAATGCTGCCAAATCCGTGCTTGTGAGCTGGTGGACAACTTTGGTGACGTTTACTAATACATTTTTGCTTAGAGACTTGTCTGCTAAAGCACGTAATCCACTGCTTCTCTTTCATTCTAACATCCTCACTTGTTTTTTTCTTTAATTTTATAAATCCGCAAGTTTGTAGCTCAATCACAGTGCAACAGCAATTCGGAATTGGCTGATTCTTTCTATACGTGTGCACACACACACACACACACACACACACACACACACTCACACACACACACACACACACACATATATAGTACTTACTTAGTTCTGGATTTGTTTTTACTTGTCATTTCCTAGTGTTCATTTTGTTTAATGTATTTTTTGTATTCCAACTAATTTTAGTAATTTTTAGCGGCACGGTTACGGCATTATGCAAGCTGTACTTATTATGTTATTCATGAATCCGTATACTTGTTCCGAAATAAACTATTTGTATGTTGTACGTTGCCTGGATAAACAAAAACAAGCTACTTTTTTTCCCAAGTGGCACGCAAGCAAAGCCGTGGGAGCCAGTATTTAATATTTCAAAAGTGGTTGAAATTTCACCAAGTGAACGTAACGTCACGTGTCTACTGTCTGATGTCTACAGACACAAGTGTTGTATGCAGTTCTATTCAGCAGCGGATCATACATATAAAGTGACATTTTTAACCCACCTGATCGTCGTACTGATAATTAGCTCGCAATTCGGCCTTGTAACAACGTTATAAAGACCTAGCTCTCTGCATCATGACATCAGCCTTCAAAAAGTGCTGACATCATGACACGAGCCGACAGATTGGATTACGAGCTCGGGGGGCATGATTTGATTGTTCAGATTTTTGGACTAATCTTCCCTTTGATTTATTCATGATTACTTATTGGAAAATGATTTGTTCTAGAAGTATAGGGAAGGTCTACGTCTAGCAACGAACTGCTAAAGACTGATGATAGACGCTGGCGCCCGGGAGTATCGCCTATGAAAACACATAGCTTCAGATTTTTTCACCACATTAGCTCTTTCAATATAATTTGCCCTCATCACCTTACTCCTTGTACACAACAATGAGTAACAGCGAAGACTAGATACGCCGCAAAATCTTTTTCCAAAAACTTGTAGCAGAAAACGAAATATACGAGCAGAGCCGTGATTTCCGACCGCTAATTAGCCGGTTACAGCCGGCACTAACCGGTTTCTAGGTTATTTCATAGTAGAGGGAGGGTAGCAGACTACCTCTGTAGGTATGAACTGTATAGGCAGTGAACACAGACATTTGACAGTGTCACAAAGAAAACAAAATATACTCTATGGGTAATTGCTATAACATTTTGTACAGATCAGTCAGACCAGCCTGTCACCGTAGTTCCCCGTAGGGAGGTGACCCTAAAGATTCTGTCTCCTTGCCTAGGTTTTATTTAAACAGATCTCTATTATTGTTCTGCCCAGAACTCCAAGAATATTACGAAAATATCTCGATTTAATATTGAAGTAGAACCAAGTATCAACTTATTGGAAACTAATGATTTTACTAAGTTCAACTATTGATTTTCCATGTAATTTCACTATTGTACTAAACACAAATTTAATACCTACATTAATAGCTTGGTACTACTGACTGACTAAGCAGCCTAGCAAGATTGCCGCGCGAGGCTTTGCTTAAGGACGTGCCTCGCCCGAGGCAAATACACAAACATCGGGCGTACGGCCTGACTAAGTTAGCACTTGCTCAGTCAGTTCAGTACGCAGCTTAAAAAATAACCATCCCAAGTCTTCCTAAGGCCTTTTACCATCTATAGTAGATGATTTATACAGCTTCAGGAGGCATCTTTTACCTTCACAAACGGGACGCTGTGGTGCTCGGGACGAATTAAGATGGAGTAGGCTTGCCCAGCACCTATACCAACCTCTTGGCTTAGTCGGCATTGTCTACAGGAAAGACATGGTCAATATGTGCGTAGCTGACTAAGCCACGAGTTTTGCTTCTTCGCTGGATTGGGAGTAAAGAAAAAACATAGAATGCGTCCAGCTGCTTCTCTCTCCGAGCATGTCGTAAAAGTCGACTAAGGGATAGTATCCTCTCCAATATGATGAGATAAAGGAGGGTTGACGTCAGGCAGGCGGCCGGTCATAAAACACCTTAGCCAGTGGGATAAGGGCAGAAATATGAATGACTAAGTCACGAGTTTCCTCACGATGTTTAGACTTCCTACTACCTATATCTACAATACCTCAGGCCAGGCGCACTGTGCGCCCTGCAACAGGACTTTCAAAGCCAAATTCGGCTTCGCAAGCCACATTCGCTCACATGTCCGAAGCTAGCAGGGTTCGCCGTTGACGGACACGTCAAGGAAGACATCGTTTACTTCTTAGCCATTTTTAAAGTCTCAGTTCTTGAGTCTCAAAAGCTGTATGCGCTGTAGTGTATTCTTACTCCCCGTGTTCTATCCGTCCCCGCGCCGACGGCGTGTTACAAATAGTTACAATTGTTACAAACCTTGTTACTCAGTTTGAACAAGCTTTGCAAAAAACGCCAATTGCACTTTTTACACTTTTTACTGCGAAACTGTAGCTGTTTATTTTGTGAATTGCATTTTTAGGTGCGGTTTATACAGATGTGGCAAGTTCTGTCAAAAGTTTGCTACAATTTGTTTTGCTCTTTTGTGACGGTAAAGTCGGTTTTGGGACGGGATAGTGGGCGGAGACCTTAAAACTACATCTGTCGTCACGAATTACATAGGTACCTACTAATGTCATTAATTGAATAGGAACCCAGATACAGTCTTACAGTAAGTACCTACCTATATATTATAGCCATACTATAGCGCTCGTGGCGTAGGTATCTTGCTTGGGCGTTCTTGATCGTTGAAGTTAATCAACGTTGTGCGCGGTCACAATTGGGATGGGTGACCGCAAGTGCATTACGAGCTGAGCGCTTCCGTGCTTCGGAGGGCACGTTAAATTGTCAGTCCCGGCTTTAAGACTAGGCGGCCAAAAAACTCCGTCACAAGAGTTGGCCACTAGCTCATACGATCTTACAGACATATTTATTTTTGTGCATATATACACGTTTGGGTAACGACTCACATATGATACATAAGTATATAATAAGAATGCCTTTCCTCGCAGTCAAATAAAAACAAAGATATAAGTATGGCAAAGTTCGTACCTTAACGATTATGGTTGTTGTTTGTTTGTTATTCTAAAATTACAAAATAATCAAAACCCCATCCATTATTATCACACAAAAAAGGATCACGAAACTTTATTGAAATTGATGGATCGAGCTATAGATCAGGAATTAGGGCCACGCGTGACTGTGTGTCCCTAATGTGGAGTCCTCTGATCAATCACCGGTGTGGGGCCCTGCGGACGCTGTGGCCCAATTGTTATATCCGTCTTCTTACCAGTCGATGTATCAACGGATAATAGCAATCTTGACCAATAAGTTAACTACTAACATCTAGTGGTGTCACTAGTTCTTTAGAACCAGTGTGGCGAAAGGATTGATGTGCGCTTCCGTGATGAATCACAGAACTGATATGCTGCACAGAAAAAATCGAACAGAAAAACACATCGGCGCACGATTTGAACCCAACATAGGATCAAAGGGGGCGCCGCCACCACTAGACCACTGTGATCATGGACACTGTGTAAACTCGGACGTAAATATTCTTAGATTTTGCCGGCTTCACTCGCAAGGTACCGGGATAAAAGTAGCCCACGTCACTCTCCGGCCCATAAACTATAATATCTATAGATACATAAGATATGTCGATCCGATTGTTCCGTTGTTACTTTGTAAGAAGGACAAGCCAACAAACGTACCATGTGCCTACACCTTAACTTTTACAATATTGGTGTGGATAAATAGCACATTGACCCGCAATAATATAAAAACATTAAGTAGGAAAATTCTTATGAGTAGTGGCCAACTCTTGTGACGGAGTTTTTAGGCCGCCTAAAGGTCTCCGTGATGGCTTAACAACTTAAAAACTAGGACCGACAGTTTAACGTGCCCTCCGAAGCACGGAAGCGCCCAGCTCGTAATGCCACTTGCGGTCAGCCATCCCAATTGTGACCGCGCACAGCGTTGATTAACTTCAACGATCAAAAAACTTTAAAATTTGTTGACTTAAAATATGCTCAATATAATTCTGGAGGTACAAGTATATAAAAGCTTATGTCCAGCGACTGATTATAAAGATGTATTCAAAATAGAGATTTAATTCTGTCACGGACGCGTCACTTACATAGAAATGTAATTAAATTTGACAGTTGACAAGCGGTACACGTCAGCCTTTCGGGCCACATTTCAAAACACATAATTGGATATTTTCAGGTAAGTATCTTTATTTATTTTGTGCCATTATCATTGCAGATTCAGAGCACTGGTGGTGTAGCGGTAGTAATCCTGAGATCTCATGGACATGGTATCCACATTCAATAAAACACCAATGGATTTTCTGTTCGAAAAATATATATGCGTAGTGCCATTGGGTACTTTCAAAAGAAAATTTTAGGTTAAAACACATAAAATATCAAAGGGCTTTACCATGGGAATGATTCACAAGTTTGAATCGAAACAGATAATTACTTCCAACCCCAATATTCTAATCCACGTTTGAACACTTCTACAAAAACTGGTTCAAAACAGAAAATCACACCGCGACTACATTTCTGCTTACTTCCGTCCCGATGGTCCCCATTCGTGGCGATTCGCCCCACGCTCGAATTGAACCCCTTCAAACAAATCTCCACCTTCAGCGAACCACTCACAGCTGATTTTCAATTGTACAATTCTAGAGTCTTCGATATGGCGCGTCTTCAAACGAACTTCAACCTTTTTCACAAACTATACAGTTGCTTTTCCAGTTTACGGTAATGTGTGACTGGTCATTGAAAATCAAGTTCTATCGCCATCAGATAAGGTCGATTTTCAATCGCGATTGCCAGCTAGGGTGACCATCGAGTGCGTGGAGCGGTGTCTTAGGTTCGGTTTCTGTCGTCATTCCCTCGGCGCGAGTGTAATGGGGTAGAAGCATTCTTTGGGGAAGTTATCAAAGCTTTTGTTGGGAAACGATTGTACGTTTTTATTTGAAAGTGTTGGTTTGGTGATGTGATTGTATTCTTTGTGCTTATTATGTATTTATTTTAATTTAACCGTTTATGGTAGAAACAGAATTTGTAATTTAATAGAAACAACTTATTTTTTAACTAAAAATAGTCTATAATAAATATTACGAGTACAACCAAGTCGGTACCTTACAATACTTATCGAATAGTTTTATTTTTCTCCTTGAGTAAAGTCCACAACTTTTGCTATAAGACGTTTTAACTTACTTTCTTCTGAACTTAGACAATGTATTTCTCTTAGCAACTATGGTGGAACTTTTAACTTATATGGCTTTTCTTTGGAATTTATAGTTCTGTGAATAGCTCGGAGAACAATAAAGAATTTTATTGCAAAGTAACGAAAAATTATTGCGTGAGCGAATGGAAATGGACGTAAAACCACCGTAAAATATTTTACCAATACTTCACATGGTAATTACTTTATAAATTTACCAGTGAATATAATTCTCCCTTTATGTTTTTTCCTCATCACTTTGAGGAAAAAACATAACATTTCTAGTAAGAAGACGCATCATAAGAAGAAAAACATACTCTTCGTGAAAACAATCGACAAAAGCAATTCATCAAATAAAAGTAGAGCTACTTTAGTTTTTGTGGCCACCCCAGGCTATGAGGAGAGGACAGTAGGGTGACCACACGCTGCCCCACGGGGACGGGACACGGTCCGTCCTGCCACAATATTGATTCAATGAACGAGTCCGCTAACTCCAAAGGAATTGTTTGGAAAACATCGGGACTTGAGTTCCTAAGTGAAACTGAATTGTATGCTTAAAAAGCATTGTTTTAATTAACGAAATCTTTATTTGAGATTGTGATTTTATTCGCGACTTTTTAATTAGAAAGTTGTCAGTTTCTTTGCAATGTTTATAAACAACATTTAGATTACATCTATTATCCACCATACTACGCCGGGTCACTAGTTCTTTCGAACCAGTGTGGTGAGAGGATTTAACGTGCTCCTCAAAAGGCCTAAAGGACCTTGTCGTGCATTTGACACATGTTTTCGAACTTTCTAGGACACGCCGGTTGCCTCACGACGTTTTCCTTCACCGTTTGAGAGTAATAGCGTACATGAATTTTTCGAACAGAAAAATCCATTGGTGCACGACCGGATTGGAACCCACGACCTTTGAATCGGCTAACAAAGTCTACTCGGAGAGTCGCAGGGCGGCCCATTATTATTAGTTTAAAATATTAATTATTCAATGAATCAGTAAGAGTCCAGCCTCGCGATAATCTTGAACCAATATTTTTATCTTATAAAATGTTGTAGGAACTCCATGATTTCCGTAAGATGAATAATGAATGAGGTGTAATAGGGTGACCATCCCTCGCGGGCTCCGCTGAGACTCGGAATTACCATATTACGTGTAACTAGGAGCACTTTGCGAAAAATAAGAGGGAATTCAGTTTGCGTAACGAGATAACTCTGCGCTGGAAATATTAAAAAAACATTACGTTTGCAGTCCAATAACAACACAATTATGACTGTTTGTAGAGAGTAAATGGAAATTAGTACCTCGGTAGGTACATACACAGTTTTCAATTTCTGATTATTTCAGTTTGTTTTTTTTTATCATATCTACATATTTGACGACCTCAGTGGCGAGGCGGGCGAGTGTTCGGCTGAGACGCAAGAGGTGCGGGTTCGATTCCCGCTGCGGGAGAAATGTTTGCATGCTCTGCAAATATTTTTTCCGGGTCTGGGTGTTGTAGTATTATATACTATAAGTATGTATTTACAAAAAAAAGTATATTATGTATTCTATCAGCCATCTGGTTCCCATAATACAAGCTTTGCTTAGTTTGGCGCTAGATGGTGCTGTGTGATATGTCCACAAATATTTATTTATTTATTTAAATTATTATTTTTACCCACGACGGGACTGAGAAGGGTGTTTCGTTCAAGTTGAGAGGTATTCAACTAATATATCATCATCATCATCATCATATCAGCCCTTATCAATCCCTTTGAGGCTTTATTCCCTAGAATACTGTAGTGTTGTGTGGAACCCTCACTACGAGGTATATATTAAGCGCTTAGAAAGTGTACAAAAAAGATTTTTATGGCATTTGTCATACAGTTGCCATTTAGCAAAAAAGTTACCGAGCTATGAGGACCGATTAACACACTTCCACATGACTTCTCTTACTACTCGAAGAAAACTGTTGGACAACATGTTTTTGTTTAAACTTATCAACAATCGCATTGATGCTCCTTGTATCCTCTCTTTGATAAATGTTTCTATCCCTCGTGCCTTACCAAGATTTAAGAAATATCGACCTTTCGTCCAAAAATCTGTTCATTCTAATTTAGGCAAATTTTCTCCATTGAATAGGATTACAGGGACATACAGTGCGATTCACCATGCTATGTTACAAATACAAGCCTGTGATGCAAGTGTGAACAACGTCGAAATTGACATTTACTCAAATAGTTTATATAGTTTTAGGAAATATTTAATCAACATTTTATAATCAAATATGTAATTAATGAATTCTGTTTTTATTTTTATTAAGTATGTCACCAACTTTTTTTTCTTTTTAGTTTAATTTTTTTATCATTAAGTATGTAAGTTTCAAATAATCTCCTAATTTTTATCAAATTTATCTAAATATCTTGTGAATCAATTTCTTTTATCTATGTTTAATTAATTTAGTCATATTGCATGTAATGGTGTTCACTTTGTTGGTGCAACTAAATAAATAAATAAAATAAAATAAAATTACTCCTCCTTTCGATGTTTACAAAATAAATACTGAATATATACAGCTCTTCATTATTTAACTAATCAAGTATTTTATTGCTGGTGTTTTCTAAGTCTTCATATATTTTTATTGATACATTTTAATTAAGCTACAAGATTATTTATATATAAGGGTCTCCACCCACTTCCCCGCCCTACCAGGTGCAGAGCGCGGGGAAACGGGGAAGGTAACTGAGGACTGATCATTACACCTAGCAATTAAAATCTCCGTTTCAATTTCAAAACAATTGTATCTTCACTGAGGCTGTTGCGATTTCTTTCATAGTTTTAATTACTTTATAGTAAAACCGGTCAAGTGCGAGTCCAATTTCGGGACGGAACCATCGTACTTAAAAGTTCCTTGTATGCCACTTATTATAGGTGGCAGCACGTTCCCTATTAAAATCAATCAAAAAATGCAAAATGAAACACGTCTCTTCTATTAGAATCCCCTTGATTTTTAATTTTATTTTTATTTTTGTACAAATCAGTTAAGATCGTTTTAAAAAGAAAATGTGCAAATAGTCACTCGAGCCATTCAATCACTGACAGCGCTTATCTTTAATGATGGATTATGAAAGTATTTTTTTCTTGCATAGGGGCCTATTTTATTTTATCTTTATTATTTTTTGTTATAGCGGCAATAGAAATACACACACTATGAAAATTTCCCTCTGACAAACGGACGGACGGACGGACAGTGAAGGCTTAGTAATAGGGTCCCGTTGGCACCCTTCGGGTACGGAACCCTAAAAAGTAGCCTATCATGTTATTCCAGGTAATATCTTATTGAGGTATAAACCACACATTCACATATTGTCACTAACTTTTAGATAAAAAAAAGTAAGATAGCATAAATAGTACATCACTAAAGTTGCAAAATGAGTCTTATTGTCATAAACCAACGGCACAGTTTCACTTGTGATAAAAAATATTACATAAAAACAATAGATAACAATGTCGCCCCGAAGTTGGTAAGCATCCCTCGGCACGGGGGGTGAGTAAGTATCGCCACGTGCTGATCGCGCCGCGATCCGTCATTGCTGCTGGACAGTCGACAGGCGAGTAGATCTAGGAGGTTATTGTATGTATGTACGAGTATGTTCGTGTGAGCTAGTGGCCAACTCTAGTGACGGAGTTTTTAGGCCGCCTAAAGGCCTCTGTCATGGCTTAACGACTTGAAATGAAATGAAATGAAATGAAATAATTTATTTGCGTGAAGTGTGGTACATAGAGAACTTAAATATCTAAATTGGATTCACACGCTTCGCTAGGTAACCCAGCATGCAAAAACGACTTTATGTTTACAATTGTTGTGAATTAAATAATACATTAAAATTTCAACTTATTAAAATAATATAAATTCCGGCATTAATTGATAAATTATAACAATATATTTTAACTTAATAATTCATTGATACTATAAAAACATTTGTCAACCAGCCATGTATACAATTTAGTTTTAAATTTATTAAATGGTAATTCTCTAGTTGATCTAGGTATCCTATTAAATATTTTAATACACATTATGTAGCTATTTTTGTGACTTAGAGCAGTTTTTCGAACTGGAAGTAATAATCTAGTGGGGTCTCTCAATTTTACTCTTGAATTTATTTCATTTTCATATTTTGTAAAGAATTTGCTGTGTTCAACAACAAAACAACATACCTGAAATATATATAGACTGGGCAATGTAAGCAACTTCAATTTTTTAAACAGTGGCTTGCATGAGTCAATTGGACCAGCACCACATGCAGCTCTAATGCATTTTTTCTGAACTATGAAGGCCCTATTGATATCAGTTGAATTACCCCAAAGTAGCAAACCATATCTCAGTACCGAAGCAACATAACCATGGTACGCAGTCAAAGCGGTTTTTTGACCGGATGTTTGACGTAATCTTTTGATTACATAAATAAAACGGTTCAGTTTTTTGCATGTGAAGTCAATATGGGATTTCCAGTTGCAGTTTTCGTCTAGTTTTAAACCTAAAAATTTAATTTCATTAACATTATCTACAAATTCATCACGGCATGTCAGTTTAATATTAAAGTTATTTTTATTATTATAATTATGGAAATGAATAAATTTTGTCTTTGATATATTAGCTCGCAAATTATTACACTCTAACCAATCAAGAATTAATTCAATCTCAGCATTCATTGATTCCACATAACTCATATTTTTATCGTTATCAGACATAACTATTGAAATATCATCTGCAAATAAAATGCATTGACGTTTGGTTATTAGAGGTAGATCATTTATGTATAATAAAAACAGCAATGGTCCCAGTATGCTTCCCTGAGGCACGCCAAAACCATTACTAAGACAACTAGATTTGAAAGCAGTTGTCATGCGATCTTCAGTAATATTTTTAATTTCTACATATTGTATACGATTTTCAAGATAACTCTTAAGCCAATTTAAAGCATGTCCTCTAATCCCATATTTTT
The DNA here is from genome assembly GCA_949320045.1 of Scotopteryx bipunctaria. NCBI lineage: Eukaryota > Metazoa > Arthropoda > Insecta > Lepidoptera > Geometridae > Scotopteryx > Scotopteryx bipunctaria. The sequence goes on along the minus strand of OX439459.1, from coordinate 201,062 downwards.
CACATTTCTGTAATAAAATATTATGATTTACAAAATCGAAGGCTTTGCTCATATCAAAAAATATGACTGAGACAGGAATTCGTTTATCAATATTTTCAGTAATACCTGACAATAATTGGAAAGCAGCTAAGGTCGTTGATTTGTTCTTTTGAAAACCATTCTGCTCTTCCTTAATTATTTTAAATTTATCTATAAAACTAGTTAGACGCATATGCATTGCTTTTTCAAATAATTTAGCAAATACAGGAATTAAAGTGATTGGTCGATAATTATTCAAATCTTGTTTGTCATCTTTTTTGTGTAAAGGCCTAACTACCGAAAGCTTTAACCTTTCCGGGAATACTCCATTAGCTAGAGATAGGTTAAGAAGATATTTCAAGATTGGATGTAACAAGAACAAACACTTTTTGAGGATATGTGTCGAAATCCCATCAAATCCTACAGACTTCGTATTATTTAATGAAGAGACGATTTTCATAATTTCATTATCAGTCAGTGGACTAATAAATATACTGGCTTCACAAGGTAGAATTTTCGAAAAATAATTATTATTTGGTTTAAATGGTAAAGGTTTATGGGTTAATTCTGTAAAAAACTTCTTAAAAGACTCTGCTATTTCTAAGGGTTCTACAATTGTTTTGCCACCGTAATTGACTGCTTCAATATTATCATAACTCTGTTCAGCATCAATTTTATCCTTAATAATGTTCCATGCAGCTTTACATTTATTTTTGGCTTGCATCATATGTGTATTATTTAAATTCATTTTAGATTTATTAATACATTGTCGTAGAATGGTACTATATTTTTTATATTTTAACTTAGACTCAGGGGTTTTATTCTTGTAACATTGAAATCTTAGTTCCCTTTTATACTTAGTGCTTACTTTTATTCCTTTAGTAATCCATTTCGGCGATGTGTATTTGCACTGTATCCTCTTTTTTTCTATTGTTAATTTTTTTTTATTTAAAAGCCGGGACCGACTGTTTAACGTGCCCTCCGAAGCACGGAAGCGCTCAGCTCGTAATGCCACTTGTGATCACCCATCCCAATTTGTGACCGCGCATATCGTTGCTTAACTTTAACGATCAATCAAGAACGCCTAAGCAAGCTACGCCACGAGCGCTTCAAAAGATCTAGGAGAGCTAAAACCAAACTAAGGCATGCACTTCCTGGGTTCCGTACCCGAAGAATGCCAACGGGACCCTAAATAAACCTCCGCTGTCCGTCCGTCTGTCAGCGGGATGTATCTCATGAAGCGTAATAGGTAGAGTTGTAATTTTCACGGAGTATGTATTTCAACTGCCGCTACAACAAATAATAAAAATCAAATGAAATTAAAGGGGGTCCCAAACAAGATTTTTTTTTTAATACATATCATAAAAGTCATTAAAAAGTACATGTACGATGGTACGGAACTCTTCGTGTGCGTATTCGAATCGCGCTTGATCGGTTTTTTAGCCCTCGTGGAGGCAGGTACTTCTCTTGAAGCAACGCGCTTTGTAGCAAGTGTTACATTGCTACTAAGGCTATAATGCTTGGTGTGGTCTAAAACTACAAGTCTATGCTATTTTAAGGATAGTCTAGGCTACTTACTTAAGGGCTAAGAATGAGGCCACTGCTAATATGTTAAACTATAGGGTGCCATTACGGCTACGAAGATTTTGGACTATAAGGGTCATAAAGTCTATAAGAGCTGTGAAGGTTGCTCTTTCTTTCGAAGACAAGAACTCGATGAAGGCTAACAGCTAAAAAAGCCGCTGAATTGTAACGTAAGCTATTCTTTCGTTTGTTTTGAAGACAGTGACTTGTTGGTCCGACTGTCCGACTGTACGGCGCCACCTGTGCGTCCCTCGAGCACGGACTATCATTGTTGCTTTCACAAATGAAATACGTCGATGTTTATTTCATTATATTTCATAGAAATCTCGTGGGAGACAAAACAATATTTTTTCGAACGTTTCTACAATAAAATGTTGGAATTACAACCCATAAATGTATTTTACTTTCCTGTCCATTGCACGAAATTTGGAAAAAAACTACGACTGTAGTAAGAAGTAATTTCTTTCGTTTTAACCATGTTATACATTAGGTTATACCTAGATAAGATTTACTAACTCTTTACGCATTGTCATAAATTAAATAAATTAATATTTTGTGGATATTTCACACAGCGCCATCTAGCCTCAAACTAAGCAAAACTTGTAATCTGGACACTAGATGGCTGATAGAATACTCATATATTTTTTTGTAAATGCATACGTATAAAAATCCCGTAGCAGGAATCGAACCCGCACCCCTTGAATCTCAGCCGAGCACTCGCCCGCCACGCCACCGACGTCGTCGTCACCACGTCTACGAAGTTTTTATCCCAAACTACCCCACAACGCATTCGGTGCCAACGAGTCCCTCCAAGTCTCCAAGACGGAGGAGACTCCGCGAAGCAGCGGGCGGCATCCCGAGTCGCGTCACGTGCCCCCGCGGCGCATTCGCGACATTTCAGACAACAACCCCCCCCCCCCCCCCCCACCCTCCCCCCTCCACCCCCCTCCGCCCCTTCCCCCAGTCGTATCATGCCGTGCTGCCGTAAATATCCAGCTAGTTCTTACTACTAACTTCTCTGACTCTGAGTGAGAGTAAAAAAAAACATAGAGCAACGTAAAAGTTGTGTGCGCTATATCAGTACTCTCAAACGGTGAAGGAAAAACATCGTGAGGAAACCGGAATGCAAGTAAAACATAAAGAATTCGAAAATATGTGTCAAGTGCACGAAAGAAGACTTCGAGGCGCAATCCTTTCACCACTGTGGTTCGAAATAACTAGACACGACTAGATAAGAGAATAAAATTGTTTGTTTTATTGACTTTTGACTTTTCGTGCTAGTTTAGTTTTTACCTGTAAGAGGACCCTCTCTAAACGTAGAGCTATATTATCTCTCTGGACCAAGTGGGTGGAGACCCTTAGCGTCTTCACCACAGAACTGGGAATCAGTCTATAACCACAAAGCAAATGGACAAAAGTCAAATGTCAAAAGTCCGTCAAAGTACGGGTCGTGATGTGTCGGTATTATGAAATGAGGCAGTGGGTCGAAACCCTAATCGATAACCACTGGGAAAAAACTTTAAAAAATATTTTTTATAATCTTATGCAGGGACTTATCAGGGGATCTTATCGGAGGGACAAAGGCGTCGGGGTCGGCCAAGGAAGCGTTGGTGGGACGAGCTCGATGCCTTCCAAAGAGGATGGTGGGAGAAGGCTCGGGATAGGCATGTCTGGAAGTGTTTGGGGGAGACCTTTGCCCAGCAGTGGGACGAAAAAGGTTGAAAAAAATAGATATCTTATGCAATACTGCATGTTGTAGTTTAACTTCCTCAAGCTGTATATACTCTGTGCTCTGTAACCACAGTTCCGTTTCCGGAATGGCAAATGGAACGAGAAAATTGCATTATTTATTTACAGTATTAGTTTGTCTTTAAGTTGTTCCAGTTATTCAATTAGTGGATCTTGTTGAGTTTTCTACAATTTCTACGAGTCACAACCAGAGGAGTATACCCTCCCAGTCAAATGCTTCTAAGACTAATGATTTAGGCTGTGCTTTCACAGTAAGTCACGGACGGACGGACGGACGGACTGACGGACTGACGGACGGCGGAGGCTTAGTGATAAGGTCCCCTTGGAACCCTAAAACAATAGTAAAGATAAAGATGATTTATTTGTCTTGAATATGGTCATAATTTTACTGTTTTGTTATATATAATGTCAATGGAGTCCAGCATATTCAGTCATAATAATATGACGTACAAATACTTATTATATAGGGAACCAAAATTAAATTAAAATGTATAAATATAGATAGTAAGTGATCGCCCTCGCTACGATCAATCACATCACCCCCCCCCCCCCCCCACCCCTCCCCCGGTCACCCGGGACCCCTGAGTCGACCACTTCCAGTTATCATTAGTTATGATTAATACTCTCCGCTCATCTCGATCATATTCTTCAAAAACTTGCAAAGTTTCTGTATCTCCACGTGCGCTCGGCCGTCAACGTTTCAACTTGTATGTTCGTATGAGCTAGTGGCCAACTCTAGTGACGGAGTTTTTAGGCCGCCTAAAGACCTCCGTCATGGCTTAACGACTTAAAAGCCGGGACCGACTATTTAAGGTGCCTTCCAAACCACGGAAGCGCTCAGCTCGTAATGCCACTTGCGGTCACCGATCCCAGTTTGTGACCGCACATATTGTTGCTAACTCTAACGATCAATCAAGGACGCCTAAGCAAGCTACGCCACGAGCGCTTCACAATGATGATGATGATGATGGTAAAGAATTTGCACCATTTTGTCTACGTTGTTTGTTTTGTACCATGTTAATTGAAAAGCTATCTTATTGGATTTTTACACTTTAGTGTCAATAGATCTTGGCAGACGCATACATGTGAAAAGGCACAGACTGTGTTATAAGAATTTTAACGAGAAAGTTTGCTATTCCAAGATGAGCTTATTTGAAAAGGAATAAATAAGTTTTCAATAGTAGAATTTACCTTTTTTGCTATTGCTCGCTTGCAAGAAAATAATGAAGTTCTTATCATATCTATTCAAAAAGAGCTGGTTGGTTCTTCGTAAACCAAAATAGCTCTTTTTAGCTCTAGGAACTAAAAAAGATTTCAATTTGGAATATGGATACCGTAGTGTTAGTTCCAATCACCAAAGAGATCGATCACGAACATTGTATGAACAAGTAACACAGGCTGTATGATAAAACAAAGCGCACGAACGAAATTAATTATAAATAAACATACCTACTTCGGTGGCGTGACGGGCGATTGTTGGGCAGAAACGCAAGAGTTGCTGTTTCGATTCCCGCTGCGGAAGGTTTCGCAAGAAGAAATGTTTGCATGTTTTGCAAATAATTCTTCCGAGTCTGGGTGTTGTGGTACCATGGTACTCGTAGTTTCTAATACCCACAGGGAATCCCAGTGTGGGGTCAGGACTATGTGAGTGACTGTTGGGTGTTATTTATTTACTATTTTTACAAGTCATATATTCATAAGTTGCACTTAATTTCTCATAGAGGGTGATAAATAGTAGAGTGTTCAGCTGCTGGAAATGACACTAGTTTAAACTTTAGTGACGTACTTAGAAGAAATACTCTCGCCTTTAAAATATTTAAATAAATAAATAACACCCAACAGTTACATACATAGTCCTGACTCCACACTAGGATTTCCTGTGTCATGAGTATCAGAAACTACGAGTACCATGCTACCACAACATCCAGACCCGGAAGAAATATTTACAGAACATGCAAACATGACTTCCGCAGCGGGAATCGAACCCGCGCCTCTTGCGTCTATGCTAAGCAATCGCCCGCCACGCCACCGAGGTCGTCAATTGTTTGCTCCCTAGGTAAAAAATCTACTATTTTCGTCCTGTTTCACAAAAAACGTCGTCCATCAGTAAAATGTAGAGCACAAGCCCGTGGCTTCACTCGCGTGGTACATAGCCGGATTAAAAGTAGCTTTGAACTATCTGTATGCAAAAAATCATATCTATCCCGTTGTTCTGTTACTGCGTGAAATAAAGACAAACCAACAAACATACACTACTAGTTCTTCCTAAGACAAAACTACCGGTTTTTTCCTGAGATAAAACTTGCGACTTCTTATTTCAGTATTTTCATTTAATTTTCCGCCTAACTACCCCTATTTTTCATCGCGTCTCGGGGACAATACGCGCCGCGCTCAAAGACTGCTCATAATACCATGCGTGTGTGCGTGTTTGTATGTTTGTGTGTGTGTGTGTGTTGTACAATGTCTGTGCTCGGTTTGTTTGCGGAGTGCTTTACAGTGCAGGGAAAAATACATTCGCGGGTAGTTCGAAATTATGTTGACTACGGTTCAGTCTGTTGAAATTGCAGTGGGATTTAGCTGCTTTGAGCTATTGTCGGCACTAGTTATCTTTAGAAGCTGCACCTGCCAGAGCCAAAAGAGATCTAAATAAACATCAAAGTACTGTTCTAATGGAAATTCACTGAATTGTGGCAATGATTAAATGCAACTCTCCAACATGATGGAGCTCTATGGGCGATGGGCTGATCACCTGTCACCATGGTTCACCATAATATCCATCTGGGGAGTCTTGGATCAGGAGTGGCTGCAAGTTTTCTTATGATTACTTGTGGCTCTCCCCACTCCGTGAGGAATACGGACGTGATAATATGTATGTAAATAAATAAGAGTACAATAAAAAACAAGTTTATTACCAAATATAAGAACAAATTACTTAAAAATTGGAGTAATTGCTGCTCTATTTTTCGCACAATGTACGCCTGTCTAAGTCTGGTTTTCATGACTTCTTACAGCAAAAACAAAGCTTGTAGCAATCAAAAACTACATTAGCTAGTTACCTACAAACACTGACTATCACCGGTGGGTCTATGAGCAACATATCAAGTAAACATCACATAAAATGAATAACTCCACTTTTACTTCGCTCCAGTAAACATAATGCGGAAAATAATGTTAAATGGTTGTAGCACATTTCCCTCACGTTTGTCTCGAATCTGTGACTCGAGGACATGCGGGGGGTGAGGGGACGGGAACGGGGGGGGGGGACACACACACGTGACAAGGCTTTTAGCCCGGAGGGGACGCATTCCCCAATCACTAGCATTACTAAACAAACGAAATTTTGATTTACATTATACATTTTATTTATTGTTAATACTACATTAAACTAAATGGAACGAGACTAGGAAAAGACCGTGACGTGATGCATGGAACAAAGGGAGGCCTATGCCCAGCAGTGGGGCTGTGGATGATAATAATGATGATAAAAAAATAAAATTAGTAAATTAAATCCTATTAAATTAATACACGATGCGAGAATCACGCATCTGTAAAACGGTTGATCGCATTTGAATAACACTTGAAAAACATTATGGGCGTTTTATTTATGGCCCACGCGAAGTCAGGGGCGGAAGCTAGTAATCCATATAATTAAGGGTTGATTAATTATTTCGTAGATTATTTCAAATGTAATCTCATCAAATGAATCATGAGTAGAGTTGGGACACTATCGATATTTCCGCGGTGAGTAATGAGTCGGCACGGTGTCAAAGTGATCGGTTATCGATACAATGACGCCGTTGAAGGGATTATACCAGTTGATTGTAATTAATTATTATCGATACGACGGAATATAAATTGCTTTTTGATATCGCAGATCGGTTAGCGAGATTTAAGTTCAATTTTGTAGAAAAATAATACGATTTTTCACAAATGAATTATTCAGTAATAATCAAAACTTAATAACATTTAATACAATATTGCTAATAAAATATTTGTACACTTTTCATTCGCCACGCTTCATCGCGTTACGTACTATGGGAAATTCTATGTACATACTTTTATGACGTTTCAAAATAGTCTTGATTTGTGATTTTATTGAATAAAACCAATACTCACTTCACCTTGTCACTTGATTTTCACACTAAGTAAGTTCGTATGAGCTAGTGGCCAACGCTTGTGACGGAGTTTGTAGGCCGCCTAAAGGCCTCCGTCATGGCTTAAAGACTTAAAAGCCGGGACCGACAATTTAACGTGCCCTCTGAAGCACGGAAGTGCTCAGCCCGTAATGCCAATTGCGGTCACCCATCCAAATTATGATCGCGCACAACATTGCTTAACTTCAATGATCAATCAAGAACGTCTTAGCAAGCTACGCCACGAAAGCTTTGATTTTCGCACTGATATTATTTATATTCTCAAAAAATAGCCAGTTACCTAATAACTAACGCAGCAAGCCTAAAGAAAATAGCACAAATGGTCACCAGAATGAATATCATTAATAACAAGAGCGATATAAAATGTCCAAAAGCTCCGTAGCGGATATTAGTAGAAATGGAGGCTTTCACGGGTTAATGACGCCGTGGATTGATGGCCGGGTATCGATGTTATCGCGCTAGGGCGGGGACAAACGATGTCGATAATTCTTTTTTAACTATTATTGGATTTATCACAAGTGATGTAAGTACAAGTAATTGTACTATTTACTTGTAAAGAGATATTTTGCTTTTCAAATTTTATGCTTTTGCTCTTCGCTCTACAAGTGTCATTATCATCATCATTATCTACTCACTGCTAGGTATAATAACTAGGTCTTCTCTTTATTACCTACACCATTCTTTCCGATCCACAAAGTATGAATAGTAATAAAATATTACAACAACGCGCAATGACATAACCCACTTGTTGATCTATTGTCAGTCGGGTAAAAACCAAGCTGAATCCGAATTGCTAAGTTGCAACGCAACGACGTATAAAAGTTAGTTTTATGACAGTTTCTATGATCATTTCAGGGTTTCATCGATAAAAATAATGAAGTGTCCAGCACTATGAATGGGGGAATTCTTCGCGCTCAATCGGCTTTACCTTTGATAGGCAATAGTGGCATTTCTCTTTCATTACCATTGAGCAATGACCGAGGAAGATCCTTGGACCTTCACCCTCATCCATCGGTATCAGAAGGTATGTTTTGAGTGTTTAATGCAATATTCTAATAGACTGTCACGTCATATCAAAAAAATAAAGTAAAGTGCCATCTTCAAGGTCATATCAGCCAAAACGAACGACCTTCAGATCTTGAGTAGGTACCTACTCCAAAATGGCACTTTAAAAACCACTAAAGGAATGAAAATAATGTCTGATTTAATTCCCAAGGCTCTGTTGATTTTTCGCGTGGAGCTAAGCCGAAAGTAACTCATAAAAAAAACACGAATCCCGGAAGCGCTTGATTAAACCGCGCGGCCGCGGAGTGCTCCATAAAACCGCGCGGCCGCGGCTCAATAAAAGGAGAATGACTGAGTCCGCACTCGGCAGAGAGGGTTCTGAAGCAATTAAACGAAATTATTACTGCTCTAACGATGCGCTTTGGTTCCCAGGAAGATTGCACGTATATTGCGGTGAAAGAGAATTTTCAAAACGCGAATTCCGTTGGAAATAGATTAGTAAGTACTATTACACAAAATGATTTGCACCTAGTGAAATTGATGAATGAGGTTTTTAGAAAAGATAACAACAATTTTGGTGTTTGGGCTGGTAACAAACAAACTATAATCCAACGTGTAATTACCTGCCTTCATTTATTAAACTATCACCATACAATTCATTACCTCTAAAATGTTCTGCTCTATCACCCACGCGCTTAAGAAACCACGGTTGATTATTTTTTCTTCATTATCACAGCCATTGACGGAGCTCATAACGTAGCACGAATCTTTCACAAGACTATCGAGTAATAAGTTAGGTTTATGACTTTTAATCTTCCTGCGGAACCCCAGGTCGCGCCTGGCCCGGCGGCTGCGAGCTCGCAATTAACTGTAGTGCGATACTTTACACCCCCCGTGCACTACATCGAGGGCCCCTTAGCACTAATACTGCTAAATTACACATACTCAGGCAGACGTTCACGAGCCTGCAAACAAAGCATGGAGTGTGGCACACACGAAGGGAGACCTCTGTACCCAGCAGCGGATAAATCTGAAGATGATGATGATGATGATACGTTCATTTACACAAACTGTACTCAACATCTTACTTATATTATAAATGCGAAAGTTTGTGAGGATGTGAGGATGTTTGTGGCTCAATCACGCCTAAACCGCTGAACGGATTTGATTGAAACTTGGAATATACATAGTACATCTGCTGGATTATACTTTTCGTCTAGGTACCACGCGAGCGAAGCCGTGGAAGGCAGCTAGTACATACATAAAGTCACGCGTTCTTCCCATAGGGGTAGGCAGAGATCACAGATTCCATTTGCATACATTCCATTTCCATGTTTCTAGAACTCATGGTTTAGGCTATGCGTTGACTGTCAGTCAGTAACGTGAGAATTTTATATATTTAGATGTATTTTTTTTTAAGTTTTGGAAAAGGGCCAGGTCAAGAGTACCCTAAACCGACGAGCATGCAATGAGGAATGTAATGAGAGTGAAGGAAGCGAAAGAAGTATGTCAGGATCGTAGCAAATGGCGATCCGTGATCTCTGCCTACCCCTATGGGGAACAGGCGTGAATTTATGTATGTTTGTATGTATTTTAAAAAAAAAATGGTGCTAAGGTAACCTGTAGGGCTCGGACTGCACGCCGTCAGCCGGCGAGCGAGGGGAACACCTTGCATTTACGACCCACCTAATGGTTTGTTGTTAACTTTGAGGGAACTAAAACCCATTTGTGGATACTTTGCAAATAAAACTTAACGCTTTGTAAAGAGCATGCTGGAAGTTTTATTATTGCTTACAATAGCCAGGGAAAATAATTATTTTAGCTTAGTTTTTGACAAACCCACGGATCGTCAGCTCAAAAAATGTAGTAAACTAAGGAACTAATAATAGGACTTCACTTTGTTTTTGGGGTTCCGTACCCGAAGGGTGCCAACGGGACCCTATTACTAAGCCTTTCCTGTCTGTTAGTTCGTCCGTCGGTCAGCGGGCTGTATCTCATAAAACGTAATAGAGAGAGAATTTAAATTTTCACAGACCGTATATTCTATTGCCGTTATAACAAAAAATACACGCGCATCATCCCCTTAATAACTGTAACCCATCGATTGCTTAATATACTGTTCACGAAAAGAGCCTCTTTGAGGCGCACTTTAATCATTTTACCACACTTGTTTAAAAGAACCAATGACACGAGTAATAGTTGCTTAACTTGTTCTTCAAAGCAAGTGCAAATTTCATTCATCACTAATTTAGAAGTCAAAATAAATAAGGTGAAAAGTAAAGTTTGTACGGAACACACGGCTCCTGGGCTTTCCCGTACCCGTGTGGAAATTACCCGACCTATCCATTACGTAGTCGGTAAAAATTACAAGCGTATTACACCGTTTCCACCGTGAATACCTTGCGTTACCCGGCGATACACAGACAGATAAATAACCCCCTTTTACCCCCTGTAACCCCTGCGAGGAGTTCGCGTGACTAGCCCCATTGGAACATTAGCATATCTCTCCGCTATTAGGGGCTCTTTCAACCCCTTGGTGTTGAATGGTGCAAGTTATGATTATAGGTGATAGTCCCTTTGTAAGGCATTATAAGGACTCTTCAGACAACTTCAAGTGTTTAACGAAGAAGGAAAATGATAAAAGTGTTTTTCATCCAAATTTCTGTCATTTCCTTCGCCGTTTTTTTTCTCGTAGGGTTTAAAATGCTGTAGTCACCTTCACCGGGGTTCATATTCTTCTTCTTATTAAACACCAATATCCTTTCCAACATAATGTACCACCTATATGGACGATGGGTTGATCACCTATCACCATGATTCACCATATCCACCTTGGGAGTTTCAAAGTAAAAGTCAAAAAAAATTATTCCATAAAATCACAGGGAACGCTTGGATCGTTTAAATCAGAAGTGGTCCGAAGTTATCCTGGCATACATGAAGGGATTATCACTTCCTCGTACAGGCTACCAGGCTTACGGATATGACATCCGTAAGTGAGTCCCGAAATCCTCCGCCGTCTCGTACATCACGCCTCGTCCAATCAGAGGCGGCTGTAATCTCCACTGATAAATAGCCGCCTCATGTCCTCCTGCGAGGCCGTAGATCTAGTGCTCAGACGAGGCCTTCCAATAGTGGCGGGTACAATAATAATCCTACTGCCTGCCCTACTAAATATGTTAATGTTTAGAAGGATGTCAGGATGACTTCAGTCCCGCAGTAAAGAGTGAACGGTTTTGCATGAAACTGTCACATACATATTACAACCTCATACTAGGATTATCTGTGTAGTGGATATCAGCAACTACGGGTGCTATACCACAACATCCAGACCCGAAGGAAATACTTGCAGAACATACAAGTATTTGCTCCGTGTCGGGGTATCGAATACCCGCGTCTCGGCCGACACCACACCACCTAGGCTACACCACCGAGGTAAACCATTGGACAGTTATAAAGCTGTGTTACATACGTCCCCCTGCGAGGACAAAGACCGAAGACTTTGGCCAGGTTGAGTTGAGAAAAGACCCTGGTCTTTTTAACAGCCCTTTAACAGTTAAAAAAGTCGGAGATTAAAAGATTAGCGTGTTGAATGAACAGAGAGCTAGTCTCGCTAATTTTTTAAGTTTTTACCAAAGCCAAAACACGTTCGTAAATGCTTATTTTTCTTTTCATTTGATTTCGTGCAGAGGAACAATTCACATTGTAATTTTGAGACTTTGATATCTTCCAAAACAAAACCAGATACGTTGAAACATTGCACAGCTGAGTTATTTGTTTCACATTTTCATGAAATTGCCTGCATGCGAGGGTTCAAGGACTCTGTTGGAAAGATATCTCATTTTTAATTGCTTTCTCTACAAGATGTTTTATATAAGATAGTTGTAAAACTCCCTCCCCCCTCCACCCCTGCGCCTCATTAACTCAATTAATGGCGGAGGCGGAGTCTAGACCGCTCCAATTACTCGGCGCGTGGATCCCGATAATTAGAGACAAAACAGTCATCAGCTCCTCCGGCTAGGGTTGCCGCCGGGAGAATGGGGAGACTAGGGAGGCTTAGGATATAGGACAACAGCACGTGGTCTTGGTTCAATGGATATCCTAGAGACTGTTCCACAACGAGGGTCTTTAAGGTCCCCGCGCGTTCTCACCGTCTCGGCGTATAAAAGCAAAACAAGTTAGATAGATATAGGGATAATTGAATAAAAATATCTTATATAGTGTATCTTCCACGCCTGATGGCGTTACAAACAGGCTTAACAAGGTATCTAGTACTATTTTACAAATATATCCCTGCGCTTATAAATTTACAGCAAATCAAAAAATATTGTAGGTTGTTGTAGTATTGTAGGTGTTGGTGCATGCTTATGTATATGCTTGGGGTGGCATGTGTCGTGGACAAGATCCACGAGCTGGGTCTGCGGATAGCGCCTCACAAGACCGAGGCGCTGTGGTTCCACAAATTCCCGAGGGGAAGGGAACCACCCAGCTTGTCGATTCGCGTAGGTGACGTGGACGTCCAGGTGGGGCGGTACATGAGGTACCTAGGCCTCACCTTGGACGGACGCTGGGACTTCGGGGAGCACTTCAGCCGCTCCGTCCCCCGGATTCAGAGGGCAGTGGGTGCGTTGCACAGACTGCTGCCAAATCTCGGGGGACCCAGGGAGGGCGTGCGCCGCCTCTATGCGGGGGTCGTGCGATCGATGGCTCTCTACGGAGCACCCGTCTGGTCTGGGAGACTGGCGGGTGTTAGGCGCTGTAGGTTATTGTTCAATAGCCTACAGCGTCCTATAGCCATCAGGATCGCACGAGGATACCGCACAGTATCCTTTGAGGCGGCAACAATCCTGGCGCGGTTTCCGCCCCTGGACGTCTTGGCGGTGATGGACGCGCGTGTGTACGTCCGTCTCCGACAGGATGATGGGAGCGGAACTGCGCCTGCTGAAGTGCGGGCGCAAGAGCGCCGACGTGCGCTCGGGATGTGGCGCGAGCGGCTCGAGGAGCCGCGGTGCTCGCGCCAACGCGTCGTCGGCGCCATTGCGCCTTTCTTCGAAGCCTGGCTGGGGAGGGAATATGGGTACGTCACCTATCGACTTACTCAGATACTCACCGGGCACGGCTGCTTCGGTGAGTATCTGAATAGGATCGGGCGCGAATCGACACCACAATGCCACCATTGTGGGTGGGACCTGGATTCCGCGCAGCACACGCTGGAGCAGTGCTCAGCGTGGTGCCAGGAGCGCGGAATCCTGGTCAACAGGATCGGGCAGGATCTCTCTCTGCCGAGCGTAGTCGAGGCTATGCTGGCAGATGAGGCGGCGTGGCAGGCCGTAGCCTCTTTCTGTGAGACCGTGATGGTCCAGAAAGAGGCAGCTGAGCGAGATCGGGAGAGGGCCGATCCCGCTCGGAGGAGGCGGCGGCGGGGCGCTAACGGCCGCCCCGCACCGCCTGCCCCGTGAGGGGGCGAGTGGTATCCCCTGCCAAACAGGGGACCTTTTGGGTCCGCGGTAGCGGAGTGAGGGCTCCGTCTACCGGCTACGGATCCCGGGAGGGCGGCGACTCTTGTGGCAAGTTTCGTCGTAGCACGCGAGGGTGCCGGGCGTGGCTGTGGGTGCCATTACCGGGACAGTGCTCTAGAGCACGATGCGAGAGGGGCACCGGTGCGTTCCGTATGGAGATCCCGGAGCCCCTTGACATGCATCGAGGCTGGCCACCAGGTGGTTTTTTAGTGGGTCGTCGGATTTCGACAACCCCACACTGTCCAGCTGCGACCCTTATCGCGGCTGGTTCGTCTGGGAGCAGATTTTTCCACCTGCCAAAAAAAAAAAAAAAAAAAAAAAAGGTGTTGGTGCAAGTCTTGAGGCGACTTGACTGACTGAATATAAGCTCCTGGAAAGCGGCAACCCTGCTCGATTGGCTTAATCTCGTCTATGACGTGTGCCAATACAAGCCTTCACACAACGGAACCACCACCGATGATACGGAACTCTCACCCTTTGCTCAAATTGCTTCTGACAATATCATAATTTCCCTGCCCGCGTCCCACTTTATGTGGGGTCGGCACAACATGTATTCTTCTGCCATTTCCCTCTGTCAGAAGTCATTTCAGCGCTCACTCCTTTCTTACTCATTTCATGTCTCATGTCACTTTCACACAGTCCATCCATCTTTTTTTGTACTTCCTCTACCCACATATCCTTCCCTCATGACATGTCCATACCACGCTAACCTATTGCTTCTGACAATAACAGCGGAATTAAAACTCCTCGTGACGTGGAAACGTGGTCAGACAGCATTATCGATCAAATCAATTACGACTTTCCGTTGACCATGAGAATAAAAATGTGGTTAGAAACTGGTCTAAATATGGGTCTGAACTTTTACGACTTAAACGGCCTCGGTGGCGTGGCGGGCGATTGCTCGGCTAAGACGCAAGAGGCGCGGGTTCAATTCCCGCTGCGGAAGAAATGTTTGCATGTTCTGCAAATATTTCTTCCGGGTCTGAGTGTTGTGGTACCATGGTACTCGTAGTTTCTGATACCCACGACACAGGGAATCCTAGTGTGGGGTCAGAACTATGTATGTGACTGTTGGGTGTTATTTATTTATTATTATTATTTACGTTTCTAAATCCTAGAAGCATGAAACTTGAAGGGCATAATTCCTCTGTTGTTTGTGGGGTGCACTAAGAAAGGAATTCCCGTAATCCAACTCCTGGAGGACGCCGCAGGAAAGTCAAGTTTGTGTGATAAAACAACGCGGACAAGGACACGGGGCGTTTCTCTAGTTAGTAATTATAAGGCGGTTTTTATGGTTCCGTACCCGAAGGGTGCCAACGGGACCCTATTACTAAGCCTCCGATGTCCGTCCGTCTGTCAACGGGCTGTATCTCATGAACCGTAATGGGTGGAGAGCTGAAATTTTCAACTCGAATTCAACTCGCACTTGACCTGTTTTTACAAATCAGAGATAATTTTTTTTACTAAATCAGTAATCGCTTTCTACTAGATGCGCTACTTAAATCCACAAACAGCTACCTTCAAAGACCGTTCACATGAGCATTCTCGATCACACCGTTTCTTTTGCGATGTAAATACTAGTGACTACATTCTGATGGGCCCGCGTCCCCCTCCCCTCTCCCCGCCCCGCCCCGTCTGGCAGAAATAGCTTACACGACTCGCGATACCGCTTCCTATCCTATTGCGTGTTGTGATGGTAATGGCCAGGATATTGCTATCGACCTATTCTGATAAAAAAATACTGTAAGTTTTCTTGAAATGGAGTAGACTTGCGACATCTTTTCATCTTTGTCAGTCTTATCCATAGGTTCACTGTTTGAACTACTGAATATTAATTTCGAAACTAAATAATAAAGTTCACCTCCGAGATTCGAAGCTACGACCTCCGGATGTTAAGTCGAAATATCTCTCACTAAACCAACACGGCTCTCTTTTTGGATAAAATAAATTCGTTAGATACCATGCGGGCTGGGCTATACTAATATGAGCTCGCAGTAGACGGCCAGGGTGCTAACATGACCTCGCAGATCATACTGATACTGTATATAAACGTCTAGATAAGTCTGTCATGACATGTTACATACATGGGTATAAAATAAACTGAAAAGCGATAGAAATAAAAGTCCGTCGAGACACGCATTAAAGCTGAAACAATGACAGGTGCTATAATGGTTAAAATGGTCCATTCCGGTCGGAATGTGGTGCGGATTTATGTCGTACGGATAATAGGCTGTGATGGACGCGGGCCTTAAAACCCGCTGTATATAGCCAGGCCATTTAAACACACTGTATATAGCCCGGCCTTTTAAACCTGTAAATAGAACGGGTTTTCGGACACACGAGTGCTAATCTGTGGTACAATTGTGGATTTAACGGTGGAATCACACATTTTGGGTATATGGAGATGAAAGGACTGATTATTGTTTTAATCTTACTAATATTATAATTACGTAGTAGTACAATACATGTCACCAGGATTAACAAGATGTATCGTGAAATCCCAGTTGTCAAAATATGATCAGTAGGATCTTAAGAGGGATTAAATGAACACAGACAGTTCTGATCCCACAATAGGGCTCACTTCGTGAATAACACAAACTACGAACCTGTACCTCAGCCGAGCACTCGTCTACTACGCCATCGAGTCGTAAAATATCACATTACATAAAGTTATGTAAATTGCTAAACACATAACCCTTCTCTTTCTTTGTCATGAGAGCTTAGAAATTTTTCCAAGAAAAAATTCTTTCCATCTTAAAATTTAAATTCTCCGCATGTTGTCTTCCGAACCGGTCTGAAACCGGAACACTTAGTTGTGTTATCTCGTCAGTGCAATGCATGCTGGAGTCGCATCAAGAATGCTGAATCACAATTTTCTCATCCCGCTTCTCTAAAAGGTTTTCCCAACATAATGAAAGCAAAGCAGCGCTAACAAATAACTTGGAACTTGGTAGTACAAGAAATGCATTTCTCTAAGGAGGGAAAAACTGAATTATTTAAAGCCAAGCTCATCTTGTCCTACGCCGTGTTGGCTATGATTCAAGTTTCACTCGGACTGTCTCGATCTTTTCTGTCGTTTCAGAGTCACACTAATTTAACATTTTATTTACTTGAAATCATTGTTATATTATACCCTGAACAACAAAGCAACAAGGTATCAGAAAGAATATCTAAATCTTTTTTTAATAATTATTTTGCTAGCCGTAGACGTCCCTCGAGAAAACGAACCCTAAATAAATAAATAGGTCTGGATACAAATCTGAATAAAATTAACAATGGAAATAACGGTAAACTGCTTAATTTACCGTTTTACCGAGCAAATTTATGTTTTTATCCCTTTTAAATGTTAGTAGTCATAATGTAATACAAACTAAGTCGATTCCTACTAAAGCGTACTTTATTCCTGCGGTCTAATTTACTACCGGAGACTTTTCCCAACTTTCCCACAACACATGGCTTCTTCTCCGACGTCGTCCCGGATTGAATTGGGGCCGGGACTCGCCCGGGATCCCGGGAAACGCGGGATCCGGGAATGTCTCGCTGAGTGCGAGATAAAAAGGAATAGTAAAGTTACTACTTGAGTCTTAGTGGTAAATAGATGTCACGAACTATGCGCAGAGGGCAGAACCGAGTTTCACTTTGTATGTAAAGTAGTCTGGCGTTAATTATTACGTTCTTTAATGTTTTTTAAGGAGTATTGCAGTTAATGCTTAGTTATAATGTATATGATGTGTGTGTACTTAAATAAATAAATGCTGCTGTTGGTGCTACTGAGAAACATCGCTACGAGGCCACTGAGTTGCGGTGGTATAAAGGTGAGTGGTAACCTTTTTTACTTATTTCTGTTCATGTTATTTCGTGTAATGCTAATATTTAAAATTCTAAGGTTAGTGTGTGTGTGTGTGTGTGTGTGTGTCATTTTCTATTTATCTCCGTATCGTCTGAACGGATTTGGATATAACTAGGAATACACGAAGTTTAGGACCTGGAGTAACATAATAGGATACTTTTAACCCGCATAGGTACCTCGTACCCACGTACCTCGCGAACGTGATGGCGGGCGCTGCCAGTTATTTATCTATATCCTATAATTTTTATCTGTTCTGCTCTAGTTCTCTGGGTAGATCTAGTGTAAAATATATTTTTATCGCAATTCCTGAAATAAGTTAATCCTCTGAACCGTATTCATTGAACAATTAGCCGCTGGAATGAAACGCAAATCAAATTACTTATTTACAGGCACAGATTCGGCCGACCGTTGAATTCCTTCGACAATATGCGGAAGGAGCGACTTTGTGGTGGCGTGGTCTGATTAAATCGAACGACGTGAACTTTTTTCCAGCTGTTGCGATCAATCGGACCACTGGGACCACTGAGTGAAGCTTATCTGAGTGAGCAGCGGCAGTAATCCCTTAGTAGTAAAAGGACAGGTCAAGAATACCCTAAACCAACGTTCATAAAAAATGCGATGAGAGGAATGAAGATATATCAGGACAGTAGCAAATGGAGAGCCATCGTCTCTGCCTACCCCTATTAATAGACGTAATTATATGAATCTATGAGCATGCAGTGACATTTATCTCATGAAAATGTTGAGCAGACATCATAATCTATCCTAAGATCTTTAAAAACAGAGTGTAGCCTAATTTAATTTGGTTGTAACTTTTAACCTTTAAATTTAGCATAACAGTATGACTATTGATTTAACCTCTATTTTTAAACCCACTTCTGTTTAGTATTTGTGTGGAATCGCGTAAAACTTACGGTATTTACGGAGCAGGTCCGGCGTGGAGTGATATCTGCGATCTTACCTGGAAACAAATACATAATATATTAAATAAATATACAAATGCGAACGAAGATACTTTGCGGTTCAAAACAAATACTGCGGCTGAACACATTCCAGTCATACTAATATTATAAATGCGAAAGTTTGTGTGAAATGTGAAATTACCACGTAGTATATAATATTCGTAGCTACTAAACCGATTTCATACAAGAGTTCTAAAATTTGTAAGTACTTTTTAAAATTCTGGTTTGATTAACTCAAAACTCCATCTAAATTAGCTACGATAAAGTAAATAAACTTAACACTTTTTAATGCGAAGTGCAATTTACTTGAAACAAAATGGGCAAAATGTGAACTTTTTAACGAGAGATGCGGTTGGCTCGGAACTTTGTTTAGGCACTTTAAATACAAAATTAATGAACCCTTGTTTCAGGGTTTTTCGAAATAGCCCTCAAAAAGGGGTAAAATTGTTAAAATTTACACCACGCGAGCGCAGCCGCGCGTTTGAGCTAGTTATGTATGTAAAATATTTAAAGTTATCCTAAACGATTCTGCTAAATAAACTATTTTTGACTTGAATAGAAAACTAGTTTCCACCCGCGGCTTTTTTCAGTACCCAGATAAATAAGCATATATTATTATGTTATTCCAGCAAACGCACTATGTATATTCCAGGTTTCGTTAAAATTCGTGTTTCAAGCACAAACATATAATCAGTAGCCCGTTTCGTCCCTCTGTTCGCCAAAGGACTCCCCTTTTTCCATTCGGATTCTCGCGCTAATGTATTAACAAACATACAAACATCATTATTAGTAGGATGTACAACAGTCCTAATATTTTGGTGAACGCAATCATTGGCTATTCATGGATCACGGTAACGGGAAACATAACGGGAGTAACACATAAACAAACGCAGGTTAAATTTAATTCACTGCGGGGGATGTGCACGCAGAGGCTACGCACGTCAGCTGCGTGTGTCTTCGACTCCACTGCGCTGAACGGATATGATCCACGCACAGTTATGGCCGGCAAATACTCCGCCCTACCAATGATGCCTCACTGCGTAGCGTGAACTGCGTGGACGACGCATCCAAAGCCACGTTTGTGATGACGTCAGCAAACCACGCATCCGTGTGGAGGGTAGCGTGGCCGAAGGATACATTTCCATACAAAGTGAAACTAAGTAGACGTGCACAGCGTAGCCGAGCCCGCCTACACTTTCATAAAGCGTGCGAAGCTTGCCCTGTGTAGTCGTGGCTCAAATCCAATGTACAACGGTCCTAATTTACATCTCTGTCATCGTCTATTCACGGACCGTGATGATGAAACAAAGGAGAGCAACGAGATCACAAGTGATGGCAGACGGCGCGGCAGACAAACAGACCGACGCGACGCGACGCCGACGGCTGAAGACTTGTTATTTATTCTGACACTTGTTATTCGGACTGAAGAGTTTTGATTGTTTGCGCTCATTCCACACTTGGCGGGATTCCGATGTTTAAAAGAAATGATTTACGATTTCTAAACTGAAGTTCTAAAGAAAAAACGGCATAAATTATTTTTAAAGCACTCCAAAGCTTTGTTGCAGCAAATGTATATCATCATCAATTAGTTATAAACATTATATTAGCACTTGTAACGGGATATTTACCATGACTGACGCTATGTACCAGTTCTTGCGTGATCATAGCGCATGCGAGTGTGCCGAAATATCGGGAACTCGAATCACGGTAAATATCCCGTTACAAGTGTTATAATGACCTATCTGGACGCGCTCTGTGATGGGGATAACGGGCATACCAAAACTTCCCGTTATCTCCATGGGGACACGGCAAAGGGGACATCGGGAAACCTCAAACTTTTTATTATCAGGATCATTATCAACCAACTATTCCTTTCGATTTGACCTACCTCCTCGGACCTGTGCGTCTCTTATCAAACTTTGAATATCGACAAGAATAAATTGACATTCATGCTAATGAGCAATTGTTTATTCGAGGAAATATTTCCCTTGTGTTGTGTCGATGTGGGGGCACGTACTGTGCTCGGAGATCTGATAATGAGGGATGGTGTCGACATGTCGAAAGGATGGAATCACGCCAATACTACACATGTTTTGCTCCCATTGTTATATCGTAACTAGCGTCCGCCTAGAAGGTTACTATTTGGATGGGTGACCGCAAGTGGCACTACGAGCTGAAAGCTTCCGGAGGGCACGTCAAATTGTCGGTCCTGGCTTTTAAGTCGTTAAGCCATGACGGAGGCCTTTAGGCGGCCTAAAAACTCTGTCACAAGAGTTGGCCACTAGCTCATACGAACTTACTTATAAGTGTGTAATGTTATTCCAGGTTCATAAACTTTTACACCAGGTTTCAGATCTATTCGCCGTTATGGAGATATGTAAAAACATAACATAGGGCTCACTCATCATCCGAAACATATTCTTAAGTTAAAAAGTACTGAAAAAAGTAAAAGGGTATTTTTTATGTGTTTAAGTTATTTTTCATAGTAAATTGTGTTGTCGTGTCAGATAAATATATATTTTCGATTATCTTTAATTAACTTTCGTCTATTCTTACTTAAATTTAGATAAAACTATGTAATCTCAAAATGTCAGAGCTCTTTTCTACAACAATTTATATTCACTGACTTTATAAAAATATGCACCCTTTTTATGTAGTGAGTGAAATATTGATGGAATACGTTATTGGCTTGAAGGCGTCATTCGACGCGACTGTCATGCCTTGCGAGTAACCAGCTTATTCTTCACATGTTCTAAAACATTTCGGCTTGGTGACAGTTTCTGATTTTACTCGAGTTAGCGAAGCGAAGGGTGGAATCTTGGGCGTTGTAACTAGACATAGACATAACATTTATTTACTAAAACAGCACACATGACATAGAATTTAAAAATAAAAATAAAAACACAGCTAATACATCTTACTAATATTATAACGTGATGTGACGATGTTTGTGCCTCAATCACGTCGTAACGGTTTAACGGATTTGAATGAAACTTGGAACATACATAGTATGTGTGCTGGAATAACATATAGACTACTTTTATCCGGGTATCACGTGAGCGAAGCCGCGGATAGAAGCTAGTTAAACATTAATTATTTCATGAAGTTTTAACATACATTGTTATTAGTGATTGTAAGCCTACGTTAGGTTCGTCTAAACACTGTGTTCTCGTTTACAAAATAACAAATAAAAAGTTCGAGTAGACAACAAGTCCACAATAACAATAACAATAACAAGAGACAATCAGGAGCGACCGCGCACAGCATATCGGTACCTACCTCTAACTTATCTATGCTAGGGTTAAATTGCGCCTCAAATATAAAAACAATTTTATTAATGACAATTAATAAATAAAGGTGTAAAACTCTTCTGGTACAACCGATTGCGGGTAAAGAATGGTATTTCCGTTTCCGCAACTGGTTACGAAAACTAGTTGCGGAAATGGCCGGAAGGAATTAAAGTGCCTTAAAGACTCACCTAAAGCTGGAATACATCTAGGTTTACTTAATAAGAATAAACCGGGATTAAAGCACATTCTACAAATAGGTCGGTACTTCAAAGTGGTCGCTGTCGCGTTGTTTGCACTTCCGGCTCCAAATCCGCCTTTTTAACTGCGAGATTGTCCTCTTCCGACCATTAATTATGAACGTTTTTCCCTAAATCCCGCGCCGCTCCGTCCCCGGGACTCTTTGACGTCCAAATGGGGCGGTCGCCGAAATTGGGTCATAAAAATAATTGTGATCAAAAACGGGCCGTTACGGTGATTCGAAAAGTTTGGATTGCGCCAGAATTGATGAATAGATTCAAACTAAAACCATTTTAGTTGTAATTTAAAACTTTTATTTAACCTGCAATTTATGTATGTATTTATGAATGTTTGTTTGTTCGGGTCAAACCTTGCAATCGAATTTTAAAGCAGTTACCCGCAACCGATCGAGTTGAAATTTTGCACAGCTTTTATGTCATACAAGTTGTGTAATACAATAAATTGATGGGTTTGATTTAATTTAAAGCCTTCTTATTTTTGGAACATTTAAATAAAATCTTGTCTTTATAATATTTTTTTACTATTTATTTAACTCTATGGAGATTTATTGTATTTAAATTACTTATTATACTTGCTCAGGTAATATTTTTGTAAGTCGCAGCCTATTACAGTAAAAATATAAGGTAAAAAAATGTACAAGCAGTCCTGACAGGAATTGCTTTCTTGTGCCGACCGACGCGACGGTGACGGGCCGGTTGCGGAACAGGAAAGAAGACCCTAACAAATAATTGCAATGTAATAGCCAAGTCAATCAATAAAACAATGTTTTTGACCAATAGGATCTACTTAAGCAGTATTTTTGTGACATCAGCTTTCCGTGAAAAACTTCACAAAAAATGGTTTTAATGAAGTACAGAACTAATAACTATCAAGATTTCATATCGCTCAGGAGTCATTAATTAGAAGCACACGAAATATAATCGTTCACCCCTCGCTCCCCTCTTCTCTCACCCCTCCCCTTCCCCGGGGACCGCGACAAAGGAAGTTTTGGTAGCCAAAAGGTGGCACAAAGTTGCGTGATATTAACTTAAAAAGTATTTTTTAAGAAGTGCTTTGTGAAGAACACAAGTTTATCGCACTTTGATCTTTTTAGTTTACAATTTGGTGGAGCCATGAATAATTAAGTTTGGGAATGTAGTTAACTGTATTATGTGAAATTTTAATTGAACGAATTAATCACGGAATAGATCAACGCTTTGAAAATGAGATAAGATAAAAATTAATAAAAAAATTGAAGATTATTATAGGATTATAATAAACATGGGGTATAAGGTATGTGTAATGTTTAAAATTACTTCTGAAAATTCTTCTTTTTCTACTTCGCAGTTTCAAGTTCCGTCCAAATAGATAGGGGTAATTTAAAATATTTCTTCCGATAATCAATTAATTTATGGTACAGAAAACTTTAGTATAAAAGCTTTATATTATGGAAGCTGCGAGCAACGACACATCCATTGAACTTGTGTTGCACAACATCAGAGTTGCACATCTATTTCAATCCCTATATAATGTCCAGCGCGAAGTACAACACCGCCGAGCCCTTAGCACCAGAGCCTAGCGCTATCGAATCACTCGTATTCATAATATTAATTAGATTTTGGTTTAATTTTACTAAAATAACAAGTTATTATTACATTTTACTAAAATCCGTGATCTTTCGTGAACTGAAACATTTATTTTACATAAAAACTGGAAACTCTTACGTACAAAACAATAATTTGGACAATTTTCCTGCTTTATTCAACTCAGTTCCTCAAATGGAGCAATTTTATACATTTTCTATCTCGATAGCGTCACACTAGTGCTAAGAGCACGCACTGTAAATCTAATTCGGTGAGTAGTAAAACGAAAAATGCAATAAACCCAGCGCATGACGTAGCTTTACGACGCCCAGATGTCCCAGTACCACGAACACGGCTACGAGTACATGCGCGCCGGGCGATGCCGGCGCCGGCCGCGTCCGCACGCCGGCGCCGGCGCCGCCGGGCTAAGTAACCAAGTTAGAGATAGGGACCCTGGTAGGAGATAAACCCTGGTTCATACAGGCACAATGGAGTGCTCAAATAATGCCCGAATCTTCTGCTATATGGCGTGTCATCATCAGCAACCTATAGCGGTCCACTGCTGGACATAGGCCTCCCCTAATGAGCGCCATTGCACCCATCTTTGGCTTGAAGCAAGTCTGCCAGCAGCCTTTCGCAGATCGTCACTCCAGGTAGTCGGATGGCGTCCTTACGTTTGCAGAGTCGCGGTCTCCAATCAAGAACTCGTTTACCAGCGGTTGTGGGTTCTTCGGCAGATACGGCCAGTCCACTTCCAATTCCACTAATTCTTTAAGTTATGTCGATGACCTTGGTATGGATGGATATGGCGCGTATTTTTCATCCGAATGCTTGTCAATTTGAAAAGTTAAAACACACATATCAGTGACCTGGAATCGCATTCAGGCTACTCTTTGTCTAGGTACAATTTTTCACCCACAACACAAATAATTCTAGGAATGACAATTTTAAAACAACAAGGATCATTCAAGTGATACTCATATCCATAAAACAGTGAGCCTATGTCCTGTAGGAGGGTTTAAACGCGAGACGAGCGAGTCGCCCATAAACACCACATTGAAGAGGTTATGTCACGAACTTAAGGAGCCTCCGAGCTACGCACCATTGCACATAACACAGTAATACGGACAAACTACATCGCACGCTTCAGCATCGCACTTTACAACGTGCTTTGTATGGAACAGTGTTCCTTTAAATGTTGCTTTTGAGAGGGATTTCAGATGCAATTTATAAATACGAAAGTTTGTGTTACAGCTGAATGGATTCAAATTAAATTTGGAATACACCTAGGATTACGCTAGTTTAAGCTATAATAATGTAAAGGCAACTTTTTACCCGGGTACCACGCGAGAGAAGCCGCAAACGGCAGCTAGCAAATCATATTTGTATATTCTGAATTTCTTCATTGTACTCGTACACAGAGACATTTAGAAATAATTAAAGGCGAGTTTAACTCTAGAAGAGAATGCGTATTTGTTGTTTGTCCATCTATAAAGCACTTAAATACTTTACAAAATATACCCTAAAAATGACAATGAGACCTGTCCTAGAATATGATGGCAGCGCGTTGCTGAAGCACACTCAGTATTGTAGTCCGACCCTAATGTGGTACAGTTGTAAAGTCAAGTCTTGGTTGGTTAATTTGCGAGTTGAGTAATTTTCGCTGATTGCTTACATTATTACGACGAGGGGGTGGGGGAGGGTGAGCCTGGGGGCGGGGGCGGGGAGGGGAGCCATGAAAACAGCTTTACAACAAGGTTTGTGAACTGTAGGCCGCTACTCACGTAAGATGAGCTGTGTGACAGTAAACCGTACGACCACTGTACTTAGGTGGGTTATTGTTACTTTAACGACTTTGATACAGTTACTGATTACTATGATCCATGAGCCATAAGATACACGATGGCTCTTGAGTTTTCCCAGACTACACTCGATGCAGGTCTCAACTCATCATAATTATACCACCCTCAAATGAGGGTCGGCACCCACTACTCCAATCCACAACCGGACCGTCCACACCACAAAAAACAAAGAAGTCTTGTTAAAGGTTCGCTTGTAATTTTTTATGCGAACCGACAATGTACAGTCGCAAAAAAAGTGAAAAAGCCTCGTAAAGAAAAAACCTTTATTTCCATATCTGACAGCTGTCTAATCGGACACGAATATGGAACTGCTCAGAAAGTCAACAAAAACAAAGTAATTGTGAAAACATCCACACAAACACGTAATTTTATGTGCATTCATTAAAATTTAGTCAGTTATCACATGCTTTCGGCAAAATCTTTTATTCTACACTTCGAAGTTTATCGAACATTTTGTCGATCTCTGTGGTGTGGCGGGTGAGTGCCAGGTTGAGCCGCGAGAGATGTGGGTTCGATTCCCGCTGTGAAAAAAAACATGTTTTGCAAATATTTGTCCGAAGTCTGGGTGTTTAGTTAGAGTACTAACGGTACTTTTAGTTTCTGATACCCACGACATGAGGAATCCTATTCTAGGGTCAGAAGTGACTTCTATTATTTGTAAGTGGTTTCAAAACGATTCTCGTGATTTAAATGAATCATGTTGAAGTAGTTGTCTTTTTGAATCAGTAGAACATAACGCAAAACTGTGCCGTTTAGCCAGCCGCGTGCACGTGTAAAGGCTGAGAATATACAGGAATACGTTTTGGCTACAATCGAGGCGTTTGGAAATGGCACCATTTAAATAATCTACATAATTTAACTGCACGGCTCACTGGAGGTTGTAAATTGTGGATTTCGTGCTATTTTTGTACTGAATAATGTTCTTATTTACGGCATTTTCATTCAAATTTAAATAGAAAATATTTAATAAAATAACAATAAGGATAATTTTGAAACGCTTAATTTGCGCCATTTCATAACGCGCCCAAACACAAAGATACCCGCACGTGTTACAGAGATACGTATAAGAAACCACGCTTGGATACTAAATATCTGGTGTCTATAGTACAAGCTTTGCTTAGTTTGGGGCTAGATGGCGCTGTGTCAAATGTACAGCATTATTTATTTACATTACATACATCATCACGCCCGTATTCCTAATGGGGTGGGCTGAGCCACAAGGTAGTCATAAGTAAAACTTGCCGCCACTCATTCATCACGAAAATTTATTTATTTATCATCATCATTTACTTTTGTTTGAAATGTAGAAAGTGTTTGACGACCTCAGTGGCGTGGCGGACGAGTGCTCGGCTGAAACGCAAGAGGTGCGGGTTCGATTCCCGCTACGGGAGAAATGATTGTATGTTCTGCAAATATTTCTTCCGGGTCTGGGTGTGTATTATGCATTATGAATATGTATTTACAAAAAAAACTTATTTATCACAGTTACAAAGACAAACTAACTAGTATAATAACATTAAAAACTTTAAGGTAATCAGTATAATAATAATAATAATAAGAAATAAAAAAAAACTATATAAGTATTGTATCAGCCATCTTGTTCCCATAGTACAAGCTTTGCTTAGTTTGGGGCTAGATGACGCTGTGTGAAATGTCTACAAATATTTGTTTGTTTGTTGTTCGGAGCAATCCTGCGTCCGAGCTGGTTCATTGAAAGCGGCAATCCAGTTAGCGATAATGCAAGTAGCCGGCTCCTCCGGGGCTGCGCGGGTCTCATTAAAACTCAATCACTGGAGTACCTGCAGATTAAGAACACTACCAGCAGCATCCAACAGTTCACTACTGCTACTCCAGTCACTAATTCGAACCAGTGAGGTGAAAGTATGGTGTTCTTCTTTACTGCGTTACTCTACAACATGCCGGTGATGATGATGAGGTTGATGATGACACTTTTTTTGAACTGAAAATCCAATGGTGCACATCTGGATTCAACTCATGCCTTAGTGTCGAAAGGCAGGTTCACTACTAGTCCATCAGTGTTCTCACAACCTCAAATCTATCCAACAGTATACAAACATACCACGCATATTATGGGCCGTAGATTACGTTCAATAACATCTGAAACTTAGTCTAATGTTGCTTGAAATAAAAATATTCTATTCTATTCCAAAAAACACGGGAAAAAATCTGCACGTGAATATTTTTGGCCACTAAAGTATTTGCCTGCTATCCTCAGAGCACAAGTCTATCAATAATTCTGTAGTACTTATCTAAGAAAGCAATTTTCCTAAAGACGTTTTTCTCCGCTGTTGGAGTGTACAAATAAAAGAATAAAACAATTTATGTGGGACTAGAACTGAAACTCGAATGACTCAAGTGCATGAACTATAAAACTCGATGGAATAAAAGTTAGAAGTTCCCGATGAGCGGGTCCCCACGCAGCGCACTATGGAGGACATTCCCGGGTTTTTATTTTTAACTAGAGATTTTTAACATTGTATGTATGTTCGTATGAGCTAGTGGCCAACTCTAGTGACGGAGTTTTTAGACTGCCTGAAGGCCTCCGTCATGGCTTAACGACTTAAAAGCCGGGACCGACTGTTTGACGTGCCCTCCGAAGCACGAAAGCGCTCAGCTCGTAATGCCACTTGCGGTCACCCATCCCAATTTATGACCGCGCATATCGTTGCTTAACTTTAACGATCAATCAAGAACGCCTAAGCAAGCTACGCAACAAGCGCTTCAAAACATTGACCGTAAAATACGGAATATTTTTACTTTATAATCTCTTGTAACCTGAAAATGCAATGTATGTAAGTACTTTAAATGGTTTTTGTTAAATAATAAAAATGATAATGATTAATCGTGGCCACCTCACAAATAGCAAGATGCATGGCATCGATTGTGAGAAAGTAGGGTCGTAGTAGGATGGCGTCTGCCTCGCCGTAGGATCGCCCGATACTTTACAACTTCCCCAGCTGTAGTGTTATTCGGTTCGCGTCTGCTTCGACTTGGGATCGTCTCATATTTTACAACTTTTCGAGGTGATGAGAGCCAGTTTGAGATTTAGAGTTCACTTTGTTCATGAGCTGAGAGGCGTTTGCCCACTTAGGGGATGATGATGGCAGGGTAAACATAATTTGCTTAAACACCCTTCTTTACAGTCAAGTACCTCCACAAATTTACCTTTTAGACGTGAGGGTATGGCAGACATTTTCCTTATAACTTTTGTAGAGCCATCTAAAAATCCTTAGGTAATAATTTTTGCAAACAAAATGAAAATTAATTTACAAAATCTTCCCCACAGCTCAAAAACTACGATTAATTTTATGCAAATAGATCGGGAGGTACCTGCAAGTACTTAATTTTGGTCCAATCAGACTCTTTGTGATGCAAATTATTGAAGTTAACTCGTTATAAAATTCAATCCGTGTAATCCCAACTCAAAATCGTAAAATTAATTTTATTATTAATAAAGTTTGATGGTCCGTCCGTCCGACTCCGTCCCGATGAGGACGAATTATTCACGATTTATTTTAATAAAATTAAGTTGTTAATGAGATATATAAACCCGCCATGTACACCTATTTCAGAACCAGGCTGTACGTACATTATAGTAGACCGCTGGCGCTGGCTGGGTCGGGCCTTCGCAGTTTCACTTCGGTTTGATTAATTAATTCAATTGGTGGGACTGAGTCAAGAGTGACACCATGTTTTACAACAAACATTATAATCCAGGTAACATTGACCCAAAGACTGCAAGTGTGGAGTGGCGCGGGGTCGTCGACCCGGGGGGAGCGTGGGGGGGTGTGGGGAGGCGGCGGGGGGGAGGCGGGCCCCTCTATCGATCCCATTCATGCGTGAGACGGCACCACGTGGATTGTTTAAGGTGTATTTGGATTTACTTTTTGTGGATTAGTCTGGACGCCGCGGTAGCAGTTAGATGGCTTTTGTTTCTAAATAACGGCCTCGGTGGCGCGGTGGGCGAGAGCTCGGCTGAGACGCAGGTTCGATTTCCGCTACGAAGAAAAGTTTGCATTTTCTACATTATTTCTTCCGAGTAATCCCAGGGGGGTCAGGACTATGTATATAAAAACTAAAAACTGACCAATTTGATTGTATTGTATTGTGATGAGAAGCGTCCAAAGTTTAAGAAGAGTTTCTCGTCGAGCGGTGTTCTTCAGGTTGTACTTCGGGGAGGGTGCTCTTGAGCTGCACGAGCTCATCCCGCCTTCTCCTATCTACCATCGGACTTCAAACGCCCTGCTGCTTGTCGCCCCGACTTAGTGGACATCGCGATGCGAATGGGTGGGATTATGTGTACCGCTAAGAAATGGAATTCGCTGCCTACGTCTGTGTTTCCGAGGTCATGCAATCCGAAATTCTTTAGGTCTCGAGTGAATAGATTGCTTTTGGGCGACCTTGTCACATTGCTGACCTCATCTTAGCTCTTCCAGCTTACATTGAGAAATCGAGGTCAAGAGTAAGCCCAATTATAATAAAAGAAAAAATATTTTGCTGTTATCCAAAGAAAATAAAATAATGGAAGTCTTTTTTAATATATAAATATCATATTTGAATAAAAAAACACCCGTTGGTGGGTAGATTGACATGGATTTTCAAACATCCTAATCCTATTTATCTATATACCAAAACATGACGAAAATCCTACTATATTATAAATGTGAAAGTTTGTGAGGAAGTTTGCATGTTTGTGCCTCAATCACGGCGTAACGGCTGACTGGATTTGAATGAAACTCAAAATATACACACTATGTGTGCTGGAATAACATATAGGCTACTTTTTATCGGGGTACCATGCGAGCGAAGCCGCGGGCGGCAGCTAGTGTTATCATAAATTATAACTTTGTAAGCAATACTTTATCGAGTTCGTATTCATACTTGCAAGGTTTGAAGCTGAAGTTTTTTTTTACTTTAAGCTTTTATATTTTTCTTGACATTTCCACGGCTTCCATTTCTCGGTAGGATCGTAGCTTATTAAGTTTATTTCCAGGTGGAAAGGATTAACTTCGGATAATCCGAGTCATGATAAGAATAAGCTATTTCACTTACGACTATTTCGCGTGTCTTCATCGATAAAAGTAGATTTACAAGTGACACGCGACTCTCGGCTCTATTGCTTGGGCGTAACGGTTCAGTGGAATTCGATATTTGCATGTCAAAGTGACTTTATGTCAAATACAATAGTTTTGCCAGAGTGACGTTTTTACGCGGAGAGGTAGTTTGTGGTGATTTGAATAAACGCTGGATTAAATTGATATGGTTTGGGGTGAGCTGGGGGCTGCTGGGGGCTGCTGGGGGGTTTCGGGTTAGTGGGGTTCAGGTGGTGAGAAGTAAGTTATAAAGTTTTATTAACACCGACATGTTGAGTTTCACCTTTCGGTACAGTGCCTTTAGCCCTTTCACGATAAAATATAACTTTGTTTCACAAAGGGAATTGTTGATACCATGTTTTAAAATGTCCAATCCAAAGGCAGCGTCCACGCCAGCGATGTTTTAAACGTTTTTCACGGATTCCCGGAACCCGAGCCGGTTCGTGCGCCAATTTATTATATTTATCCCATTAATAAAGAGTCCTATTCTAAAAGGCCGTGGATCAAACAATAACAAAGGGTTAGCAAAAATATTATGTTTTAATATGTATATTCAGTGATTCTTTATCTTTTTATCAAAAATGTTACAGTAAAATTATTCTGAGTTGATTGCGTTTTCTAATAAGAGGTGATTCAGGGTTTATTATCTATCCCTTAATATCAGAAGCAGGATCAACTTAAACCAGTTTAAAACAATATGAATCTCCAGCGGATTGTCTGAATATAAAACTATGTTCACGTGAGTGCTAAGTGCCAGAATATCGCCGTTTGAGAATATGAGATCCCATAAACAGACGGACACGAACATACGCTTCAAAACTCCGTCATTCTCTATGTAGAATTAAAGCTGTAATGCTCCGCTTAAATAGTCTTGCTAAAGAGACCAACCCCCGAATACTCAAACGCATCTCAGAGTTGAGCACGTCTCAAGTGACGAGTTTTTGACAGATTTTCATCATAAACTGTCATGAAACCGTGACTTGAGACGTGCTCAACTCTGAAATGCGTTTGAGTACTCGGGGGTAAGTGTGGTATATCGCAACACTTGACGCCTCTGACTACTTGCTAACATACCTTCATTGCCCTCCATGGAATGCAAGTCCTGCTGCGAGCGCCTCCTCTGCCGGTACTCCGCGCGGTAGTCCTGCCACCGGCCGTAGTTCGCAGGGTTGTTCAAGTACTCCTGGGACGAGAACCTGGACGCCCTCGGTGGACTGTACCCCATCTGCCCATAGTAATCCTGCCGGAACACCACATCCGGGTGGTTGATGCCCCCCGGCGCGATCTGGCTTCCGAAATGGTGGCGTTGCCCCAGGTACTCCGGCTTCATGGGAGCCGGGCCGTCGGTGAGCTCGTGGCCGTGGACGGAGGTGGAGCGCTGCGGGCCGTAGTCTCGCAGTCTGTTGGAGAAGTCCATGCGGTGGGGGGAGTAGTCCAGCCCTCGAGGGCCCATCTCGAAGTGCCCGTGGGGGCGGCTGCTGCTGCTGCGGTTGTAGAAGTGGGGGGAGAAGGGGTTCTTGCTCTCCTGCCGGTTGAAGGCGTCCTTCGGCTTGTCGTCTTTCGGCTTCTGCTGCAGCTTCTCCAAGGCCACTGCCTTGTCGCTCTGAGCATCTTTCTTGGGGGTTTCGTTGCGTTTGGAAGGCGACTCGGAGGCGTCCTGCGACGCCCTCCGGTTGAACTCCTGCACTTTCTCTGGCACAAACCCTTGTGCCGGAACTTGCGCCATTATTAAAAACACATCTAAAACTCTACGGTAATAGTTATATCAAAGTTGTACAGTACAAAGGTATACGTATAAATTCACAGTAACTGCAGTTAGGATTATAATCACAACCGAATAAGCTAGAAACTTAAATTAACAATTTGTTATTCACTTTGCACTTCTCGTTCAATTTTATTGTTTTAGCGAAACGTAGCTCAGTGAGTGGTTATTATTTATTCAGTTTGAAGTTTAAAAAGTTCAATGTGTCCCTTTTCATCCCCATAAAAAAAGAGCAAGACAGGACTCGCCTATGGTACGAGTATGACAGTAATAAGTATGACAGCATTAGATAAGCGAAGGGATTAGTATCTCCATCTCACATAATGTCTCAACTATTAATCATGGTCTCATGTAACTTGTTGCTCTAAGTCTAAAGGCTCGGCCAAACTTCCGAACAATCTGACCGCTCCAATTACCTCCCGGAACATTTCCTATTCGCTTCAGATGGACGTTTATATCCGTTAACTTGATGTAATCACTAGTTAACCCTTGTCCAAAACTGTTTAAAGTTTTAACCTTTGTGTGTGGCAGAATGAATAAACGGTTTTAGTTAGTCCGGTAAAATGATCCGAAAAAGATTTTCCGAAACGGTTACCAATTACTTATTTACCAGATACTAAGCACTTAAATATTCATAAGGGTAGCCTATACCACAGAATAGCTAATAGTCCTAGCGTGCAGAAGATTTACTCTCGAACAAAAGTCCAGTTTACGTTTATAAAGGCTACTCTTACGACCGTTGCCTGCTAGCACGCGAAATTAAAACTTATCGTTTGATACGAGCGTTCATATTCCGTTGGCACCGCTGACCCGAAACCGGTTTTGCGGCAAGAGCACAGGGTTCCCACTTGGTATAATATATGGACAAATATTATAATAATTCAATAAAGATAACAGTGTGTATTAATTAATTAAATACAACATGATAATCTACTTGTTTACCTACTACAGATTTTTGTATTGGCAAAACTAATATTGTTTCTGACCAAATGATTAAAGAATTTTATAGCTAGATACTACGCTTGGAATATACGCTTAGAAGCTATTGTTCGTTGCAAAAATCACAAAAACGATTCACGCGGTACTGCCATTCGCCTCCCCGAGAGGCACAACGGCCAAACCTAACCTGCGGAGTGAAGCCCCCGCCTATATTTCCAGCAGTGAATGGTTGATGGATTGAAACAGGTTACGGATGATGATGATCATATAAAACCATCGTACTTACACAACATAAAGTTTTCATACAGTACGCTGAACCTACAAATCGTTACAATCTGTTAATCTAAAGGCACGATTTCCGGAAAACTTCCAAAACTTTCCAATTTCCTATATTCCAAATCACCGGTTCATGTCTAATCTAAATCTGCTAAACGTTAGTTGTTTGAATTCAAAAGACATTCTAGGTATTCAAGTTTTATGACTAAACATTTTATATGCTTTATTTAATCTAAATATTACTCCTATGAAGCTGACTGATGCTCAAGGCAAAGCCTTAACCACAAGTCAATCATGGAATTTATACTATAACTTCTACTATAATTTCTATAGTAACCTCTTTTTATGAAATAGGAATGCAAAAGAAAGGCATTTTGCATATTATTCTCCTGAGTAGGTAAAGACTAATTACAAACGATTGTATGAAAGATTTTAATAGGTGAGTGAAACTGCTGGAATCGGCTAGTTTTTTATATTTATTTGTAGGTCGGATCGAACTCCTTCGGGAGAAGACGCCCGTCTCCTCTCGCGCCTGCATCAAAAACTTTACTCTAAATGGAGCTTTATTTAGTTTTCCTCCCCATTACTGTCATTAAGTACGATACTAGGTTTAGCACAGGAGCCCTAACAGGAGCTATACGTACTCGCTGCATGTACTTTTGTTAATAGGCGGTTGTGTTGGTGACGTCATCAAACCACGCATCCGTAATCAGCTTGGCCGTGGGAGACCTATCCGCGCGTAGCGTGGCCGCGGCCTGATCGTGGGTTAGGGGTTGAACTAGTGTTGAGCACCGCCTCAGCACGCGTGTGGAGTGCATTAGCGAGGTGCCTGCACTGGAGCGCCGCCAAGTGCATTGTGCAAGCGACCGCTCCACTACGCCATCGCCAATTGGACTTCCACTCCCTACTCGGATTGCTGGGATGTTCCGCATTTGACTAATTGGACGATGTTTCTCTCAATCTGTTCTAACTCTTTTACGAAGTGTATTAAGCCGTATTTGGAAGGTAACGTGGGATATATTGATGCAATTATTTAACGTGGTATTTTGACAGCCTCGGCTCGGCTGGGACGCAAGAGGCGCGGCTTCGATTCCCGCTGCGTTTGTATTCTGCAAATAATCCTTCCAGATTTGGGTTTTGTGGTAGCATGGTACTCATAGTTTCTGATACCCACGACACAGGGAATCCTAGTGTGGAGTCAGGACTATGTATGTGACAGTTAGGAGTTTTTTTTTATTAAATGTTTATAAAACCAAAGCAGCCATTTGAAATTGTTCTTAAAGCCTCCGCCGCACAAAAACACAAGCAACAAGGACGTGCCAATCCTTTCAGGATCCGGTCCGACTCCGAACCTGAGGTCTGATAACCTTATTCTCAAATGATGTTTGAAACAAGACTGGATCACAATGATCACTTCCTCGTTGATCACGACTGGAACATCTCCGTCTATCATTATTTCAGGCAAATCCTAAAACTTAGGATCGCAATGAAATAAACAATAAAACTTCATCGCCGATCCCTTAAATTCCCAATTTCCTCCCCCCTCGAACGTCTCCGACCGGGATATATAACCGGTTACAAAATTTAAGTTATTCCTGAAATATTTTAAGAGAGACATAACTTTGTGTAACAGGGGTTTAAGTGGGCAGGGCTGTAGTCTTTATTGCAGGGTGTTAGGGTTCATTTTGACAGGAATTTAGTGGATTGTGAAGGTTTCAACGAGTGGAAGAAAATGCACATTAGAGGGACGCAGATGCGCGCTATCGGCGGAGCGACAGCAAACAAATCCCATCGCCCACCCCTTACAGCGACTCTTTTTCTATTACGAAGCCCCGTTTAGAGGGTAGGTAGACATTATCCTGCTGACATTATAAATCCTAAAGTTTTTGAGCATGTTTGTGAATCAAAGGCGTAAAGGCTGAGTTCGACCGAAACTTGAAAGGTTTTAGTAACTAGGTTCATTATAGTATAGTTGGTAGCTGAGAGGCCGCTTACACAGGACTATGAGGAGTGGTTGTAACATCGTACAACTTAAACGACGCCGCAGTTGGAAACTAATAAATTCATAAATTGACTGCGCAGCTTACTTAATGCAAAAAACAATTAAGTTAGATGATAACTTATTTTTATGTAAAATCACTTTAAATAAATAAATAACACCCAACAATCACACACATAGTCCTGACCCCACACTACGAGGACCATGGTACCACAACACCCAGACCCGGAAGAAATACTTGCAGATCATGCAAAAATTTCTTCCGAGGCGGGAATCGAACCCGCGCCTCTTGCGTCTTAGTCGAGCAATCGCCCGCCACACCACCGAGGCTGATTAATACCGACGTGTTCGTGTTCACAGTGCTAAATTGTTCAGTAAACGAGTTGTCGTTCAGATTTCGTTCAGTATAAATATCGTTTTAACGGCGACCTCGGCATTGCCACGGCAGGTGGGAGCCACGAGTTCAATACACTTTTGTTGACTACTAGCTTCCTCCTACGGTTTTGCTCGATAAAAAGCAGCCTGTATACTATGCCAAGTGACGTACTATGCTTATCCCAAGTTCCATCCAAACCAGTGCAGCCGTGAAAGCCCAATTGGAACTCAAACAAATACTAACCAAATTTTCTCTTTCAAAAGCTCTTTCTCCCATCACGAAAATCAAATCCGCACATCTCATGTCTCAGCAAGTCTCTCGGCTACCATATCACAAAGGTCGTTACTATATAAAACCTATATTAAACTATATTAAATTTTGAAATGTTATTTACTATGAAAAAAATGTAGTTTCTGAGTGGTTTGCGGTCGGTACCTCGTATAGGTTCGTTTGTAGGCCGCGCGGCACTGACGCGGAACATCGGCCGCGCGGCACACTCGCCTACACTCTGCACGCCTCGCCGGGAATGTAGTCGACTACAACTCGGCAATAATCTAAAAGCTTTGTTTCTTGTACAGACTTCTATGATACTAGTTTCCATTAGTGGCTTTGCTCGCTTAAATTAGAATAGAGGTTAAATGTGAGCGACCTGCCTAAACTTTGTAGGTGTAAGTATATTAAACCTTCCGGAAAAAGCAAGAAGATAGCTGAAACCGCAAATTGATTACTTTTCAATTTTATTTATGCCGACTCCGCATAGACTGGGATAAAGGCAGTAAAATTTTGATGTTGGTGAGTTTTTAAGAACCAAGCGCACAAACAGACAGACGCGGCTAGTAACCTTGTTTTAAATTATCGATATATCTATTCTCACCGCAAGTTCAAGACAATATGTGTATTTTTATCTTTACTGCTAGGTTGTTTCGAAGCACTTTTGACAAACATCGACTCTACTTACTTATATCTTCATTCAGACGGCCTCAATGGCGTAGCGGGCGAGTGCTCGTCTGATACGCAAGAGGCGCGGGTTCGATTCCCGCTGCGGGAGTGATCGTTACATGTTCTGCAAATATTGTTACTCGTAGTTTCTGATATCCACGACACAGGAAGCCCTAGTGGGGTGAGGACTTGTATGTAACTGTTGGGTGTTATTTATTTATTTGCCTACATCAGTCGTGAGAGACTCAACAGAGAAAACCACCATTAATCAGAATGAACGAGACTTGCTCGCACGACGTCGTCGCTAAACAGACACGCCTACGCGGGCTATCTATACATATAACTCTTACGTTACTGTCTGACTAACAATCAACTCACAGACTAAGCCATAAGCCATAAGCCTAGAATTTCTTATATCAGGACTAGCTGTGCCCCGCGGTTTCACCCGCGTTTTTCTCGTTTCCGTGGAAATACCGAATTAAAATATTGCCTATATTATAGCCTCCCTCAATAAATGGACTATGGCCCATAACTCATTAATAGGTACCAACTCTTAACATCTTACACACGTGATAACTTTTAAACGAAATATCCGATTGAGATGAAACAAAAAGTATTTTACTTCTACATAAATACTCTTGATAACATAATGCTTAATTTCGATAAAGATTAATATTACGATACATATTTAACGTAGTTTTTTTTTCTTCAGACGATTTAATAATTATTTTGAACACAAAATCGGTTATTGTGATTAAACCATGATAGCTAGATATATGTTCTCGCGGACTTTTTTGTAGGTCTTAATGGGATCTACAAACCCGTAGTACATCATTTTGCTCTATTGTCAATAGTTTTTGCAGCGCACGCAAAAATAGGTTTTCGATTTTACGCCTTGTGTTACAAAATAGCAATTTTATTACGGATCCCTAATTTTGAAAAAAAAAACATAGCCTATAGCCTTCCTCGATAAATGGACTACCCAACATTGAAAGAATTATTCAAATCGGACCAGTAGTTCCAGAGATTAGCGCGTTCAAACAAACAAACAAACAAACAAACTCTGCAGCTTTATAATATTATAATATATTATATAATAGTATAGATTACTTGTGGCTCTGCCCACCCCATTAGGGATACGGGAGTAATAATATGCATGTATGTATATTTCTCTTATAGTGTAATTCAACTCCTAGTGAAAATTGTATGAAAAAAAACTCAACACGGACAAAGTCGCTGGGCGTTTCATGAATTTGTTGTTGTTTGTTGATATTGTGGAGTTTAAATAGGTATAATGCGAATAAAGCGATCGAAATGACTTCTTCATCACATAATACTATTTCTTCCAGTTGTGTCAGTAGTTCTTTCGACGCAAAGTTTTTGAAGTTGTTTGTACTTCAATATATAATATTATAAATGCGAAAGTAACTCTGTCTGTCTGTTACCTTTCCACGCCCTAACCGCTGAACAGATTCTGTTAAAATTTGGCAAGGAGATAGGTTACAACCTGGGGACGGACATAGGCTACATTTTATCTCGAAAAAATCAATGCAGACGAAGTCGCGGGCAACAGCTAGTTGGGATATAGATAGCAAGTGTGGTGGAATAACATATAGGCGAGGGCGGACGCTAGTATGCTAGATTTAAGATGATTTCAAGTGATCCTAAAAATCCTATGAAATAAAGTATATTGAACTTTGAACTTTGTGATATAATAAATCTTTACTACAATACTGATACAAAGATCTAATACATACAAAATATGTACTGTATGTCTACAAGAGGGACCGAACATTATCCCTTTTATAAAACACGGCGTGTCCGATTCATACATATTTATTGACCCGGCCCGGTCTGGACCGCATCCAAGCCGAGATAGACTAGTGACGTGCGCGAGTCGATAGATTATATCGATCACGATGTCGACAAAAATTTATTACTTCCCGAATTATAACGTGTCAATGTTGTCATTTACACGCACTGTGTTGCGACAGTAGTAAAACTATTTGCGATTTCAAGATCGATAGATGTAAACAAACAGTGTAACAACTGCAATTTGAATGATTTACTGTTTGAATTAGTTATCGCTTGTGTTGTTTGTTAGTTTTGTGAATCATGAATTATTTTAAGCCAAGTAAGTATTTACTAAGAAAGATGAGTAAATCTAAAATTCGGCTCAGACAAAAAAAGGAAAGGGACCTCAAGGGCTCAGTTGACATTTCAGAAAAAAACATTACTATCGGTTGCCAACTAAAGGGTCAAGATGATGACCGAGTCCAAAGCTCTAAATCCTTTCTCTCACACAACTTGTCGAGTGAAGTAACATGACTTGTTGACACAGTTTCTCCTTCAGTATCGATATCGATACTTCCGACCTGACCACATCACTACCCAATATCGAAAGAATATAATATCGTAGAGTTCTTGATCTGTCTGCGAAAAGGCTCTGTATAAACTCTGATTGCAAAGTATTCAATTTTTTATGACCCCATTTCTTGTTCCAATGGAAAAGTTGATTTTGTTTCCTTTAATGACGGCGTATAATTTTTATGAGCCGTATTTTTTTCCCGACTACGCGGTTCAAAAGGAGGGTTATGACTTTAACCATCCATGTTGTAATGATCATCTGTTCCGTCGTAGCCTCTTCTAAACTATTGTCAGGTATTGACAAGTGAGGTGTCCAATGATGCGTTTTGGCGCTTGTGAGTGTTTGTTCTTTCTGAACTTTTCACGCCTAAACCTCTGACAGATTTTCTTAAAATTTGGCAAGGATTTGCATATTTTTCCTCAAAAAAACAATGCTACCAAAGACGCGGTCAACAGCTAGTAAGCTACATGTATGATATCAGTCATCATAGAATAAGAATAATCAGGTGAAAAAGGCTGATATTCGACTAAATTCAGCCGACTAGGTAGAGCTAACAATAAGTCACGATTCAGTAAAGTTCAACGTCGTAAATCTACGAGACGATGTCCACTTGCCGTGACTTAATTTGAAATATAACTTGAGTTTCAAAGGGACTCTAGATAGATTTGAAATACTAGCTACCGCCCGCTGCTTCGTCTGCCTGTCATTCTGATAAAAGGAACCAATATTCTGTTCAGTCAGTACAAACATACAAACAACTTTCAGATTTATAACATTAGGATTTATCGCGAACAGGGACTGAACTAAGAGTTATAGAGTAGGCCATGACCCCGTGAGGTCGCCATTCTAAATGTTACTCAAATGAATGATAACATGAAATAAATAACGACCTCCCGGCGGCGGCGAGCGCGCGGCTCAGGCGCAAGAGAGAAATGTTTGCATGTTCTAAGTAGGTATGCACTAAGGCCTTTTTACCATCTATAGTAGATCATTTATACAGCGTCAGGAGGCAACTTTTACTTTCACAAACGGGACACTGTAGTGCCCGGGACGAATTAAGATGGAGTAGGCTTGCCAGCACCTATTCCATCCTCTCAGCTTAGTCGACCTTGTCCACGGGAAAGACATGGTCAATACGTATAGAGCTGATTAGGCCGCGGGTTTAATCACGACGTTTGAGAGTACTGGTATAGCGCACATACATAAAATCGGATTTGAACCCACGACAGGATCGGAAGGCGGGGTCACTACCATCTAGACCACCAGTGCTCAAATGTCTATAAGTATGTATTTACAAAAAAGTATATTAGCCATCATTATATCAGCCATCTGGTTCCTATAGTACAAGTTTTGCTTAGTTTGGGGCTAGATGGCGCTGTGTAAAATGTCCACAAACATTTATTTATGTCGTCGTATCAATTTTCTCATAATTGATAAAAACCAAGGTAGATTAACCTTGGTTTGCCACAAAACTATATTTAACGACATTGATCAATAACTAGCCATGCTTTTCCATGACTTGAGCAAGTGTCATTGAATTTGGTTTAGCCGTTTGAGTGTGATTCAAAAACAACCATACAAATATCGCATTTATGTATTAGTAGGTTTTTCCAAGGGGATTATCTCTAAGCAAAGGATTACTATCACGGTGGCGTGGTGGGGAAGTGCTCAGCTAAGACGCAAGAGGAGCGAGTTCAATTCCCGTTGCCTGAATATATTTGCATGTTCTGTAATTATTATCCAGGGTCTGGGAATCCAAGCGTGGGGTCAGGACTACGCAGCTAATGTGTGCGACTGTTGGGAGTTATTATTATTAAGAAAGGCACACAGTACTGTGAGGTGTAACACGGCGGCCTTCGAAACGGCGGCGCGAGCGATTCCAAAACGTTTAGTAACAGCGCTATAAATTACAGTTTCCTTTATTTTCGGCCGTAAATCACAAGCTTCGGGTAATTTACATAAAATGTACGTATCCTGTAAATAATTTGAGCGTCTCTGTACATCTATGAAATCCACGACTCTTTACAGACAGACACGCCGACACGCCGACACGCCGGCCGTGCTGCTAAAGCTATGGATGTTTCGTTCGTCGTCGGTTTTGGTGGGTTTGTGGTCGTAACTACGAATTTTACAACTTAACTGACCTCAAATTATCTCCTCCAATACCATCAGGCTCTCCATCCACCCTCACATCCCATCACACGTAATCGTTATGCATTCATTTTTTGAACAAATAATGCGTATTTTTTATGACTAGACCGTCAACACTCCGGCTCTAAAAAGCAAAGTGAAATTAGCAAAAGTATACTTTTGACAGGAGTACTCCATATCTGCCGAAGAACCGACAATTGCTGGGGTGAACGAGTTCTTGAGTGGAGACCGCGACTCGTCAAACGTAATGTAGGACGCCCTCCGGCTAGCTGGAGTGAGGATCTGC
Source organism: Scotopteryx bipunctaria (assembly GCA_949320045.1). Classification (NCBI taxonomy): domain Eukaryota; kingdom Metazoa; phylum Arthropoda; class Insecta; order Lepidoptera; family Geometridae; genus Scotopteryx; species Scotopteryx bipunctaria. Next base: position 159,042 of record OX439459.1, on the reverse strand, counting down.
TGCTGGCTACTGGCAGAGGCTGGATGCGTCAAGCAGAAGATAAGGCGCGATGGCGTTCATTAGAGGAGGCCTATGTCCAGCAATGGACTACTGTAGGCTGATGATGATGATGACTTTAACAAACTTATGGTCGGTTTTTTGTGCCCGGGATAGTAACGGTTTGGTTATGGAACGGAGTAAATGTGGGCACCCTACCTCATACTAAGTACATACTGTCGTCTGTTTCCTAGAGGGATGGGCAGAGACCACGGATCTTCATTTGCTACGGTCCTGATACATTCAATAGTCAATAAATAGCACATCCTATTTCAATAAATAGGTTGAGACAGGTTGAAATAAAAGGTTAAGGTTGTGTGAAATCAATTAGGAATCCCAGCGGTCAGACCGAGTGTCGAAAGATAGAAGTGGTGGGCAGCCCCGACCGGCGGCTCGCGACCTCACTACAACGCAACGCCCAGAATATCTTCAAGACAATAACATATACACATAAAATACAGCGTTTGTTTCAATGACTAACGAACCTCTGAGAGCAACAAGTCCACCACTTGTTAGTTCAAAAAAATATTAGACTCATAAATACTGCGTGAATAGACTGGAAATTTTATTAAATTACAGTGTATACATATTGTTTATTTTAAAATTAGGCACAATAAATGTGAGCCAAACAGAACATTACTTTTCATAGAATTTTGAATTTTTCTGCAACAAATATGGAGAAAAGTTTGACTAGCGACACGGTTAGCTCCCAGTAGGATCGAGTAAATATAATTTCACGCGAAAAACACGAAAACGTGAGTCCGAAAAATAACCAGGTATTTTCACTGCTTGAATAACCACTCACGGAGCTACAACCACATGGTGTGTATGTATGTATGTATGTATGTATGTATGTCACACCTTACACTACACTACATTGATATGTCTGGGAGAGGCCTCCGTCCGGGCGTGCGCTCGGGGCCAGGGCGGGCGGCGACTGGCGTAGGGCGGGCGGGAGATATGGGTTAACGATCACGCTTCCTTCTACCGATAACCGACGGTTGAAGGTTAAGGAGGCTGTTTCGATTGCAATTTATCCCGGGATCATTAATTTTTTATTCAATTTGCGATATAAAATATGATTTTTATGAATCCTGCTGGGATGCTTAGGGTTTGTTTACGTAAAATATTTACAACAGTTATTGTAGCCACGTTTTATTTAAAATTAATGAAAACACACGTTGAATTTTATATGGTGGTGAATAAAGTTATTTAAATTAATGTTTTACAGCTTAATCTACTCCCTAACCTGACAAAAGTTAAACAATGTTTAAAGTATTCCCATCTCTTTTCATTAAATAGTGCTAAAGGGTAAAGGACAGAGCCATTTTTAAACAGCTCTTAAATTAAGTTATGTCACCGCTCTTCGCTCACTACTCCGTTCCATAATAAGACATTTACCTTGTCCGTACACAAATTATCAAGAAAAAAAAATCAATTTCGCTTGCCAGATTGTTTGAAGCGGTCTTGTTACGGAACCAAGTAGTGAGCGGGGACCCTAAGTACAAACAATGTGAATACCTAGGTTAAGCGTTGCGTGCCTGAAGGCTTCAGACATCGGGACGTCAAGACCTCCTTATCTACAGGTGACCTTTACCTAATCTCTAGTCTATTTTAGGTCCGAGTCCAGTCTATTTTACACGATTCCATAATTGTAATAGTAAAGGTAACGTCGTTGGCGTGGCAGGTGAGTTAAGAGAGGTGCGGCTTCGATTCTTAGCAAGAAAAATGTTTTCACGATTAAAAAATTCACCTACAATGCGGACCATTTTACGAAAAATGTACTGCTATACACACATAAATTTATTATCACGCCCACATCCCTTTGAGGTGGGCAGAGCCACAAGTAATTATAATAAAACTTAGAGCCACTCCTGATTCAAAGTCGCAAGATGGATACGGTGAACCATGGTGACAGGTGATCAGCCCATCGCCCATATAAGTTATCCATCATATTAAATAAATAATAAATAAATATTTGTGGACATATCACACAGTGCCATCTAGCTCCAAACTAAGCAAAGCTTGTACCATTGGCACCAGATGTCTGATAGAATACTTACATACTTTTTTTTTGTAAATACATACTTATAACACATAGCACTACAACACCCAGACCCGGAAAAAATATTTTCAGAACACGCAAATATTTCTCCCGTAGCGGGAATCGAATCCGCGCCTATTATGTACCTAGGTTCACAGACAAATAAATGGTTTATGATTTATGCCTCTTGCGTCTCAGCCAAACACTCGCTCGCCACGCCGCCGAGGTTTTCGAGTGTTGAAGAAAGAAAAAAAATACATTTAATGGTACATCACACAATAACTTACAAAAACTAAAAGAAGGTAAAAAAGTAAATGTGATGAACCAGAAGGCCCTGCCTCAGCATTATGTTGCTCAGCAAGAAGCTGATGAAGCTGATTACGGCTGATTACGATGAAGGGTGTTGGGGAGGATACCCCTTAGTAGACTTTTAGGACATGCTCGGGGAGAGAAGCAGCTGGACGCCGCCCCTGCAGTGCAGGACAAGTTGAACTGCGCACGTCACAGAAGCTGCACATACGCAGTGCCGGCGCACTCTGGAGCTGATAAACAAACCCGGCGCTTTATTAAATTCTTCCCGGCGAGTGTTGCTATTCTAAACTGTAATATCACCTCAATTTACTGCTATTTACTTGCGAAAGTGTCTGGTTAAATGTGTCCTTTTCAGGATTCCGTATCCATAAGGTGCCAACGAGACCATAGGGTCGTAGTAATAGTACTAAGCCTCCCTTCGTCCGTCCATCCGTCCGTCCGTCTGTCAGCGGGCTGTATATGGTGAACCGTAATAGGTAGAAAGTTGAAATTTGCACTGAGTGTGTATTTCTATTGCCGCTATAACAACAAATAATAAAATTGATGTACTATGGTATGGAACCCTTCGTTTGCTAATTCGATTCGCACTTGACCGATTTTATTTAGAACCTCTTAAGACAATAATAATATTTATAAAAATAATAATAATGGTAATCGGTAAAGGTACAGTATTAAAGGTAAAGTCCAATATTTCGAATGTATTTACATAAATTCAACGTAGTTGTTTTTCTATAAGTATTTATATTACTAGTAGTAATGGACTAGACTCACACTAATCGTAGGAAGTTGGTTCCTAGATCAACAAACAAACGCACAAGTGAGGAGTGCTACTCGTAGTTTTAAACAGTCTTATAACAAACAGTGTAATGGAAAATGGTAGTTTTGACCGGAGACCACTGTTTGTGTTTGCAGCCGCGCCCGCCACTAGGGATGTGCCGCTGTGGATAGATTTTTGTCGATAAATATTTTTTTTGGTTCATACTTTTTTGGAAAAGAAACTTTACAGATGGAGTTGAAACAAACCTAAATTGAACACTAAAATTAAACTAAATTCCTAATAATAATAAATTAAAATGAAAAAACAATATTTGGTTAATTTAAAAAAAATCGGGCTTTTTTTACAATCGATACATCGATGAATATTTTAATACGCCGAGATCACTACACGACGGGTGCCATTTTCAAAATTAGGAGTTCAATATTGAACTTGCAATGTAATCGTGTTTTTTTTCGAGTATAATTATAGACTCCTACCAGGCAAAATAAACCTATAAAAATACCAAAAAAAATGTTTTTCTTTAGTTATAAATTACACATAAACCCGAAAATAAACGCAAACTCAAACACACTTATCAAAAACATCGTGTTTCAAAACATCGACAATCACCCCAGCACTACAAGACAGCTTGTAGACGTCTACGCCGCGAGCCTGCGTAGCCCCTCTACGCAGCTACGCCCCTACGAGCCCTCTGACAATTTTACTTTTATACCATAAAACTTTTATTTATTCACTGAGAACATAATATAAATAGAGGAAATATTTGTAAGATACATTATAGTACAATATTAATATTCTTTTCATTTAAATAATTTAACGTCCCTAGAGAATACAGTTTCAAAATGATGTTCACGATATCAAATGGAAGTAGAATAAAATAACACTTCGCTCTGAATTGTAGAATACATTAAGAAAGCAATTTCTGTTTAGTTATTTCGCAGAGTCTGTAGAAATCTTCAGAGCAAATAAACATCTTATTACATAGTAAATTGGCAGCCCTCGGCATTAAATTGAATATTGGCAATGTTGCCATCACCATAAATATCTCCGGCGCTGCCAACATCAAGAATGCATCTCAGCAACTATCAAATCTAGCACAAGCAAAAATAAACCTTACCGACCCACTTTAGAGTTCAACTCCGCTTGAGAAAAATCATAAGTCAATCGGAAAATTTCGTCATCGGATTATATGCTGTATTGGTGGGAATACAAGGCGTGTAATTGCGTGTATGAGTTTTAATACAAGTAATGCTTAACGGAGCCCATCGTCTGAAGGGGGCATGAATCAATTTAACGCGCGGAGCGGCATTATGAATGGAGGGGATGTTGGGCCACGCCGGCTGATTGTATCGCACAGGTGAGATAGGTGGAAATATTCAATTGGTGTCTGGTTTCCATCCGCTGGTGGAACCTCAAGCCATAAATATGGCCAAAATCGGGGTAGAAATAGAACATCTATTTTTCTATATTCAGTTTAAATACAAATTCTTAAGCCATGTCAAGTGGGCTACCTTACCTCATTCTTTTCAGCATAAAGACCCCGTATTTCATCATCATCATCCACATACTGTCTTTGCCCACTGCTGAGCATAGGCCTAGACTACGTATTTACTAAGAAATAAGCCTTACTAATATTATAAATGCGAATATGTGTTTCCAAGTCTGTAGGTTCGTTGGTTTATTCTTCTTTAACGCAGCAACAGGGCAATACAGATCGACATGATGTTTCGGACAGAGATAGTTTAGGATCTGGAGAGTGGCACAGGCTTCTTTTTATATATATACCAGGCGAGCGAAGCCGCGGTCGGAAGCTACTTCATAAAAGCTGTTTTAAAAACAATTATTGTTCTTGGTGAATATTCCAAAAGGACGACTGGGCACGTTGAGTAGTGTAAATCGCAAGGTCTTATTTTATTAAAATAGGGCTTCGTGAGAGGCTAACGGTTTGAAAGGAGCATCGCGGAGGCTCCTGAAGTGTCGCGTCGAGGGCCTCAGGGTCCCCGGGGGGCTCGGCGGGGCCTGGGGGCCGGGGGCGGGGGCCGGGGGGCGGCGGGACGTAATGAGGTTAAGGAGGGGCGCGGCAACATGTAACGGCTGTTTGTTTGGTGTCACAAAGCCAATAACATATTATATTTGTCGTAAGTTGCGGTATTGCGAACGGGATATTGTTAGAAGCAAATATATATGTGCGGTATATGTGAGTGTGTACATTATAATGGCCTATGCCTACCCCTTTCCACTACCTGACTGTAGCAGGGAACCGTTTTCGAACTACAAGTCACATTTCCAGCATCGCCCCTGCCGGACGGGTCAAACAAAGCTACGGAGTCAATCAGTCCTCAACTCTTAGTAATACATACGCTATTTTTGAAGGTTCCGTACGTGCGAGTGCCAACGGAACCCTAAAAACAAAACCTCCGCTGTCCGTCCGTCTGTCAGCGGGCTGTATCTCATGAACCGTAATAGGTAGAGAGTTGAATATTTTCACAGTGTGTATTTCTGTCTCAGAGTTGATTTTCATTGTCAGTGTTTCATAAATGGACGTGAGGGGTAACGGGTCACTGGGATTGCTTCTCAAAACATTGGAATACAAGTGCCGGTGGCAGGTGGAAAAGTGAAGGGTTTTTTGGATTTTGAGTGAGTATTAAACAAGCTCACAATCCCTTTAGAACCTTTTAAACTAACATCCGCCCGCGGGCTCGACTTATTTAGCCCGAACATAGAGCCAGTCAGTCAGTTTCATTTAAACGGTGCAACCGTGAGGGCGTTATTTGCAAAACAACATACAGACAGACGTAAGGAACCCTGAAAATGCATGAAACCATGTCTGTCGTACAAATACTCTCTGTCAGAATCAAGTTTCGCGCTTAAGCTTACGAAGGCGTTTCACTGGCACACAAAATAAACATACTATCTTGTTTAAAGTCGAGCAGTAGTAAGTTATCTTCTGCACCGCGTGAGATCGCGAGCGAAGACGGCCCCTTAACATTGTGCATGAAGGATGGAAGTTAAAGTTTCACTCGAGAGGCGGTACTTGTAAATCTCAAGGAGGAACCTTATGCCTGTCCTTATTTCAATGATTCTCTCCTACGGCGGGTTCCTTGACAACTAACGGGTGACGGGCGGTAGTACATCCCGACATTGTTATCTGTTAATAATCTGTTTAGACAAAAAAACAATTCTACCATTCAGATTAGATTGAAAGAGTTGATAAAATCAGTAAGTTTACAAAAGTCATAGATTTTCTTTATACCCATAATGTAACTTCTAATGGTCTCTACTCACTACCCCGTTCCATAACCAGATCGTCACCTTACCGGACAAAAAGCAAGGCAAAGTCGTGAAGATCCGGTACTGACGTGACGTACCGTTACTGTTACCGTCCGGTAATGCAACGGGGTGGTGTAAAGCAATTATTGTGGAAATTCATAGTACTTACCTTAAAAAGTCAAACAATGTCTAGATTATGAACCGTAATCCATTTTTATAAGGAAACTAGTTGCCACTCGCGACTTCGCTCACGTTGTATCCGGATAAAAAGTAGCCTATATGTTATTCCAGCACACGTATTATGTATATTCCAAGTTTCATTCAAATCCGTTCAGCCGTTTATGTGTGATTGAGGCACAAACATCCAATCATCAACCTCACAAATTTTCGCATTTATAATATAAGTAGGATATGTTTACTTCTAAGCCTAATTGTGATCCTACCTACTGGGTACCGAGGAAAATGTGACTGTAACCTTCTTGGCTCAGTCGTATTCAACACCTGGTAATAACAGTCGTATTCAACACCTGGTAATAACAGTCGTATTCAACACCTGGTAATAACAGTCGTATTCAACACCTGGTAATAACAGTCGTATTCAACACCTGGTAATAACAGTCGTATTCAACACCTGGTATTAACTGGCAAGTGTTGGAGTAGTGCGAAATGACTGACCTTTCCCGTGCAGCTGCTGGCGGTTCTCGGTGCCCTTGAGGCTCTCGGCGGTGTGCAGCAGCTCGTCCAGCTGCGGCTTCTTCTGCTCCAGCTCGCGCAGCACGCCCTGGAACAACAGAACACACTCAGTTCGTCTGTTTGTACGGTCTCATCGTTTACCTGCCCTTTTCCCACTACGTCGGGTCGACGTAGGTTACCCTTTTAAATTTTTTCCCATGTCTTTTTTCACGCAGAAAAGTATGCACGATAAAAGCCCTTGAGGTGCACTTTAAATTCTTTCACCACACTGGTATAAAAGAAGGACACAACTAGATCTTTCACACAATCCATCCAACATTTCTTGTCTCTGTTTGAAGTGTCGTAAGTTCCCTGTGCCCAAACACTTGCAGGAGAAATATCAACAGAGCCATAGACGTAGCCACCTACTGCTTTATAAATGGACATGATACAGAAGAAGAGGTTTCTGAACAGAATAGATGGTCATCAAATCTCGTCACTAACTTTTCCTTCTTTAAGACTGGAAATATAATAAGAAAAATAAGTTCCATTCCATGACGAACATCCGTGGTACGCCTCGGTCATACACTATGGTTCAAGTTTCGGCGTTTTATCGAAAATCCGTTCAACCTTTGCGTTGGGAACAAACATACACACAAACTTTGGAATTTACAAAATTAGTGTCAAAGAAGGTTCTGGCAAATGACGATGGAGAAAAGAAAACGTGTACAAAAAGGAAATCTTGAATATTTTTTGGCAAAAGTTGGCGAATATTTCAAATCCATGAGTAATATAAGTAAGTGCTCGTAGGGCCAACTCCATTAATATTCCATGTGCGCGTGAGACGGACTGACGTCACTCACATCTATAATGCGGACGACATTACTATTCAATGGCCCTTAAAGTTACGATTATAAAAAACAATAACCGTCATATGCTGACCTCGGTGACGAAGCGTAAATAATTTTTCTAGATTTGGTAGTTGGTGCTCATAGTTTCTGACAGCCGCGACACAGGGAATCCTCTGTATCCAAAGGTACGATTACACCAAATCAGTCCTCGGCCAAAGTGTGATCGGACGTCGTCGACCGAACTCGGCCGATCAAGTCGATGAAAACGAACGGCCGATATCGATTGTGTACGCACTATCTTTAAGCATACGTTTGATTCGATCGGCCGAGTTCAGCTGATGACGTCCGACCATGACGGCCGACGACGTATTTGGTGTTACGGCACCGTGTGTGATCAGATTTATGCACCTACTAAATTTTACCCGCAACTTCGTCAGGGTTGTTTTTTTAGACAAAGGTAGCCTGTCTTTCCCCAGGATGCAATCTATTTCCTTGCGTTCTATCGAAATCCGTCCAGCGCGAGTGATTTAGGCGTATAAAGGTTAGAGAGTTACTTAAGACTTTACAATATTACTTAGTATGAATGTAATATTATTTTACCTATATACATATATAAAACTTTTACGTCACTGATTGACCGACAATCAACGCACAGCCTGGAAGCAAGACACTTGGAGGTTGTATTCCTCTTACAGTGCGCTCTAAGAAAGGAATTCCCAAAATTAAGTTCCTAGGAGTCGTGGCAGGAAGATGAAATTGTACAAAACCGGCCAAGTGCGAGTCGAATTCGCACACAAAAGGTTCCGTAACATCGTACGTAAATGTTTCTTGTATGGGGACCCCTTTTATTTTATTTTTATTATTTAACAAATTTTTCTATTACGGTTCATGAGATGCAGCACGCTGACGAACAGACGGACGGACGGACAGCGGAGGCTTAGTAATAGGATCCTGTTGGCACCCTTTGAGTACGAAACACTAAAAAAAGCTCAACGCGGAGTTCCACTTGTTGTTATATGACGGTGTGTGATGATGGCTGCCGGTTCTCAGGTACAGAGGGCTAGCTCCCAAATAACATTTGGTCCTCTTTCAGGGTCATCTTTGTGAGAGTGCCGCGCGATCAATATTCGAATGTCCATTGCAATGTTCACTGGAGGCGTCTTGGACAGCAGCCAGGAAAAGGCTTTCTGTGACTTGGACTCGTTTGTCATGTTAATGGCTTTTTCTTGGACACAGGGTTGGTATTTACAAGCTGAGAATATCAAATTAACTTTTTCTTAGGAAGTGTAAGCGAGTGTCTTATTTTATGGGTTCCGTGTCGTTAGTGTTTATTATAGCATTTACGATCAGGGGTGGCTGCAAGTTGTCTTATGATTACTTGTGGCTCTGCCCGCCCCACTAGGGATTCGAACGTGATATGTAAGTATGTATTTACATGAATTGTTTTTTCCCAGTTCGTTTTTCATTTTTTGTGAGGAATTTTTTACCATCATTGTTAGCCTCCCTCAAATGTCATTAAACTCAGTTTTGGATATATATTTTTTTATCGTTGAAGTTAATCAACATTGTACGCGGTCACAATTAGGATGGGTGACCGCTAGTGGCATTACGAGCTGAGCGCTTTCGTGCTTCGGAGGACACGTTAAATGTCGGTCCCACCTTTTAAGTCGTTCAGCCATGACGGAGGCCTTTAGGCGGCCTAAAAACTCCGTCGCAAGAGTTTGCCACTAGCTCATACGAACTTACTTACTTACTTATTAATAAAAAGAACAAAAATCTCCGACACACGACACTATTTATTAACGAATAAGTCCTTTGTGAACCTCCGCCGACTGCGATTGGTCTGTTCCAGTGAAATATGCAATACTCTACGGAACTATCAATTATTTGGACACAAAGGAGCCGCTCCCGGCATTGTGGATAAATGACAATATGTAATGAACTAGACATTTTCTGCCTAAATTCATAACCTAAAGTTATGGACCACTTCTGAAAAGGACAGATAAGCGAGACATAACTTTGTTAGAGTTGATTTGATATTAGACTACGGAACCCTAACTAGAACAAAATCTTGCTAAACTGAATAGAAAGCGAATGTCCGATTAATACGTATCGTGGACACGGCCACACCCCGGCTGATGATGATGTTACCTATGTTGTTTTATTGTCATCCCGTTATATAACATTGTCAGAAGGAGAGCTATTTCATGGCTTATCTCACGGAACCCTAAACCATGATTTTATTATTTTCATGGCCTTCATTTTACGGCAATAATAGTTAGAATTAAATTATCTCGCATCTATGGATACCAGCGGTACCTAGCGGCCGTCATGTCCGGTGGCCGACTTTCAGGAGTCAAGACTTTATGCAATTTTTATTATCCATTAAAAACAGTCATTATAACAAGGCAGGCGCGTTACGCGTGCACCTTGCTGTTTTACAAGTTAATTTCATATTTTTGTGGGTCAGTGACCTACTTAAGAGGTGTTGGCTCGAACAAGGCACTCATGATAGGTACCAAAAGAACAAGTGTGGTTAAAGGTGTCCGTGCTGTAAGTCAACAACTGAGATAAGAATATCTGCTCTCTACTAGGATGTTGTAATGAAGAGTTGCACAATACTTCAAAAAGCAATATCAGGTTAATTTCATTGAAATGCTTTCAGGAGCCGATGCAAATTGCCCGATTACCGTTAACCGGGAGTTAAAACTAACGGCCAGTTTGGGCAGATTACAAACGTGTCTTCACTTTCTAATGAGTTTACGCCGGCGGCGATGCTTTCCGATCCTAAGACACCATCGCGACACTGCGAAGCTTACGACTTTGGAAGCTAATGTCGTTAGTGACGCCGCGACAGAGCTCCTACGCCAATGTATGGACCGACATTCAAGAGGTGTCAATGACTTAGAAATTCGACCATTAACTCTGCGACAATCGCGATACTGCGAAGTGCGTATCTTCACGTTTGCGCTCTCAGTACACCGATGCGCAAAGAATCTCTGCGAAACCATCGCAGTAGCGAAACATTGTCAAACAACTAATAGTTTTTTCGCAGGTTCGCTGCCGCACGCGAACACGTCGGTGCACTAGGGCCGGCAGCGTCCTGCTCCATCTTGTGACAAATCATAATCGTTGTCCATAAGAAAATAATACTGGTAAATCCCGCCCAGAGTTTTGTTTGATTTGAATCTTTAGTTATTATTCTTTATCTTTCAAAATAATAAAAATCTCGTTTCAAATACTTCGAAATGCATTTTTCAGGAAAATGTTGGGGAAACATTTATTTCAGCCGATTGAGACCTGGTAGCCATGAATCTTTGCGTCTGACGAAGTTGCTAAACGCTACGGCTAAACCTATGTAGGGTAATATGAATCGACGACTGGGGACGAGTGTCAATGTCTTGTGTTGCTTCACATGTTTTAACGCGTAGCATTTTTTAGTAGAGCCTCTTGCGAGCAACGCCGCGGACAATGCACAGTATTCATAGCATATGGTAGACGTACCGGTAGTATTTGCGTGATATTTTTCTAGCATAAGTTGTAGTAAAGTAATAGCATTAGTTTCTGGAGCCCATCGCAATTGCAAATGGGCAAAAGCCTCGCCTTTCCAATGGTAACCGGTGCTAAGCGTATTGTACCAATAGCGAATATTTCTCATGGAAACAATAGACCTTGTTTTTCGCGAATAATGGAAAAATCCTCTTCTATTACAAGATAATAAATAATGCTGGAATAAAGTGGATCTCTATATATAAAACAGCTTTGGTACTTACTGACTGTTAAAAATAAATGAACAATAGAATAAAAATGAATCAATCATTGTGCTACATTACTTATTATTCCAGTACCCTGTTCCAAGCGGTTCTACATCTGACAAAACGAAATGTCAATACTTCAAGCATTGTTCAATTTTTGTCAGACCGAGGTCCAATACAGTGCGTCAGAAACAGGAAAGGCTGTTGTTGTTACTGGCCTGTATCATCCCACTGCTGGGCAAAGACCTCCCCTCGCCTGCCTGCCACCCCACCACTGGATCGGACAAGTTAGATTTATAAGAAAACCAACGCGAACAAAACCGCGTGCTCCATCTAGTCTGACAACATTCCCCAATATTAATATCGAAAGACGATGTCAAAGACATAATTACATTATTTCGGGACCTTCCAATCCGTAAATACGTAACAACGAAATATCGCCCAAAATACACACAAGTGGCGGAGACGTGGCGTTGACATTTGTACACGAGTACTCTGTAATGTCTGAGCGGTTTCCCCTCATCTACTGCACATGGTTTCTATGGAAGAGGCGAGTTCCCGCCACGCCTCCGCCACGCCACTGACGCTGTCGCTTTGATTCCAATCTACGTATACTCTTCGAGTAGCCGCAGCTACCACCAACACGAGCAGTGCTGTAGTGCTGGCTCAGCAAACAAGATGCTCTAGTAAACAGTGACCGTTATGTAACGATCGTAATTTAGCATGACGACCCCTGGGGCGAGACGGACGCGAAAGAAATATTAGCATGTTCTATCCTTCCAGGTCTAGATGTAACTATCATAACTGCTCGTAACTTGTGATGTGGTTACAATGATTCCTTTTTATGTTTGTGACTATTGCACATTAGAATATTATCCGACGAGTCAAGAGGATACTTTTTCTCGAAAAAGCTCACTTCATTTTTTTTGACCTTAACTTTAGAGATATGTAAAATAAGCTAAAAATTATCATCATAATAACGGTAAATAGTTTTTGGAAACAGATGCACCTAGCGTCTGAGTATTCCCGTAGCAATTAATTACTGATCTATTGATTGATGGCAACTGAATAAGCAATTATAAGATAATATTTTAATAGGTAGATTCTACATAAATTATAACCAATCTATTAACCGCGCTTAATTAAGAACGCCACACATAGTTTGATAAAGAAACAAAAACAAGCATCATCATCATCATCATTTTCCTGCCCTTATCCCACTATAAGTGGGGTCGGCACAAGAGAGAGAGAAAAAAGTTTCGGTTTCGGTGAGAAAGAAACAAAAACAAGCAAATACACAAAAAAATGATTTGGGAAGATAAAATTATGTAGTATTAGCAATGTGTAGAATGAACGGCATCAACTCCTCAAAGAGGATCATACATCTCAATATGAAGGCGAATTAACCGATGATATTATACATTGTACATCTCTAGCTGAAGACGTACCTCTAGTTGACAGTGACATTAGCCGCGATGGAAAAACTATGATACTCTGTGGTGGACTACCGAGTGGAGCCAAACGTTACGTTTCTTACCCCCGAATACTCAAACGCGAGTCAGAGTTGAGCACGTCTCAAGTCATGGTTTTTTGACAGTTTTTGATGAAAATCAGTCAAAAACTCGTCACTTGAGACGTGCTCAACTCTGAGATGCGTTTGAAATGCCTTTTTTGAGTATCAGTCTAACAAAATAGAGGCTTTTCACTGGTTTTTTCAGTCCACTGTTCTATAGAACCTCAGCATCTCTTCTTACATCGAGGGGGTGCAGGTGCCGTGGTGGCCGGTGTCTGGCGAGCGGCCGTTAATGCAAGTCGTTAGCGCGGCGCGCGACCTCCAGCGATATAACTCAAATACATACTTCCTAATCACGAGCGCCTCTTATCTGAGACGTGCGGGGAATTTACCGTGTTTTTGTACCACTGAAGAAGGGACGCTAACTCAAGAAAAAACAATAAGTAAGTAAGTATGAGCTAGTGGCCTACTCTTGTGACGGAGTTTTAGGTCTCCTGTAGGTCTCCGTTATGGCTTAACGACTTATAAGCCGAGACCGACAATTTAACGTGCCCTCCGAGGCATGGAAGCGCTCAGCTCGTAATGCTTCTTATGGTCACTCATCCAAAATTGTAGTCGTGTACACCGTTGCTTAACTTCAACGATCAATCAAGAACGTCTCAGAAAGTTACGCCACGAGCGCTTCAATTCAAAAAAGCAATGACAAAATGTGTTCTTTATTTACACCAAATATTCAAATAAAGAGTTATAGGTGATCTATCTATAGACCGTTTGCAACGGCCTTTAGATAGCCCGACTGTTTCTTTTGTATTTTGTAAATTATATTTGTAATAGTTGTAAGTTTCTTTCTGTTAATAAAGTTACTAAAAAAAAAAGAGTTATAGTGTATTCTGCTGTTGTGGCAGTGGGCAGTTGCCTTTATCTCCCGGTTGTCTGGCCGTGCCCGGTGAGCACAGCCGCAGGTGGAGGCCTCACGGCTGAACAACTCCCAACTCGGGGCTGACATCCATCCGACTCGGCTTTACAGCGCAAATGTTGATCTTCCGAGGAACTTTTGAGAAAGCGCTCTGTTCGGCCTTCGGGAATATATTCAGCTAATAAGGCAAGTGGATTGTTTTCTCAACGGTTTCGTGCTAACACCGTTTGTAACTGTTGGGTGTTGTGTGAGATTTTAATTGGGTTCCCAAGAGGGTAAAAAAAAGTTGTACAATTGTGTCGAGTGGGGTGCGCTATGAAAAGGATTTTTTTGTACATTTCAAAATAGATTTTTAATTTTGTCCTAGGATGTTATAGTTTTTGAAATACAAGGAAAAGTAATTTTTAAAAAACCGTTGTAACCTGAGCTCTCTTTTGTTGAAGTTTCAATGTCTTCTAAGTTCAGGTTAGACTGGACATTAGCTAGATAGCGGTAGTTGTCTCCTATAACAAGTTAGAGTTGACATAAAGTCTTTATTTTGTACTGTTATCAAGACATTATAATAAAATTATCTACTCATGACGGCCTCGGTGGCGTGGCGGGCGATTGCTCGGCTGAGACGCAAGAGGCGTGGGTTCGATTCCTGCGGGATAAATGTTTGCAGCTTCTGCAAATATTCCTTCCGGGTCTGGGTGTTGTGGTACCATGGTACTCGTAATTTTTGTTACCCACAGTACAGCTATCCTAGTGTAGGCTCACACTGCATATACTGTTGGGTGTTATTATTTACATCCTCTTAAGTGAAGTACTCGTATGTATGAATATTGTGTTGTGACGCAAAATTGATTCCGTCTTGCTCTATATTGTATAATATTTAGTTAGTCCTGTTACAGGAGACGAGAAGGGTGTAATCATAAAATTATGGGATTAATTAACAAGAATATTGTAATAGTAGCATCATCAACAAGAGAACCCGGCGTTAAATTCAAACGCAAATTGCCCATAATTAATTCCCGAATATATAATAATCCAAATTACGAAACAATTACAATAACAAAACAGCGAGACGTCCGCCTCCCTCGGCGGCCGGCGCGCGAATGCCGCCCTCGCGCCGACACCACCCCGACACCCCTTTAAAGAGTTGCCAACGCTGTTTCGACTAGACCGATAAAATTATAATAAAATACGGCCCAAGTTTTGTGATGTCAGAAACAGCTGAGAAAATTGGTTAACACATTGCAAACGTTAAATGATGATAAGTGTACTAATACTTGGGTGGCATTCTACAAATACTTGTATGATCTTTTGGAAAATACATACATACTTATTATCACGCCCGCATCCCCAATGGGGTGGGCAGAGCCACAAGTAAACATATAAAAACTTGCAGCCACTTTTGATTTAGTCCCAAGATGGATACCTATGGTGAATCATGGTGACAGGTGATCAGCCCATTTATTTGGAAAATAATCGTGTTAATTTGCTGGTTCACTGGTTCTTTATTCTTATGGTTTGATCCTCTGTGTTGAATGAGACGCGAGAATTGTGGGTTCGATTTCCGCAGCGGAAGATACGATTGCATAATATTTCTTCCGGGCCATAATGTTCAAACTACTCTAGTAGCCCACTCTACACTAAAAATGATAATCCCGAATTCAACATTTATGTTTTTTCGCTACATATAGCGTCAAAATTCCAGCTGGCTACTAAACTTCAACCCCTCTTATCGATTCCCCCTGCACGCAGCTAACCACTGTAATGAGGTCTCCCCCGGCCCCCCCGCGACGCACTCGCCGGGTCATTCGGGATAATTACATCAGGAGCCGGCGGGTCGCGCTACGCTGGTCGGATAAGCAGGTAGAGGCATTCTCTATTTTTGCATGAGGTGGCGTGGAGCATGCAGATGCTATGCTTTATCATTTGTGCTTCGCCACTTCTAAAAGTTCGCACCTGCTAAAAGTGCGCCTCATAGGCTCCTTTCGTGCACTTCCATAACTGTGAATTAGAAAGCACTGGATACTTGGTCTCTGATGAAACTTTAAATTTTCCTTTCAATCAATGGTTTATTTTAGCCATGGTTGGCGAAGTAACGAGGGGGATGCGGGATTGATTCCCGCAGATATTTGCATCCTCCGCAAAAGTTTTGTTCATTTTGTTTTATTGATTTTCATATTGTTATACACAATAAAGAATTCATACATCTATCTATTCACCACTAGACCCCGACCTCTCGGTCAAAATAAACAACATTTCGCCTTCATTTTTTTCAGTGCTTGTGTTCTCTCAGGCACTTACTTTTCACCTCAATGGTTCGCAAGAAGAGAACCAGTGACACTATCAGTAGTCATCATCATTATCTTGCTGCCCATTCTATGTGGGGTCGGCACAGCATGCTCCTTGGATCATGCTGTATGAGTTTTGACTAAGGTGTTTTATGACCGGCCGCCTGCCTGACGTCAATCCTCCTTGGGAATACTTGCTTATTGTATCTCATCATGTTGGGGAGGATTCTATCCCTTAGACGACTCTTACGTACGACATGCTCGGGGAGAGAAGCAGCTGGACATATTCTATGTTTTTTCTTAACGCTCAGTCCAGCAAAGAAATAGTAGTGGTAGCCTCTATTTCATCACTTTGATTAATAATTACTAATCAAAGTGAGGCCTCGGAGTTGTCTCAATATTTCCTTTACAATAACAGAAAATGTTTATCTTCGTCTTCCATTGTCGCGGAAATTGCTTTTCCGTTTTTCCGAAACGATAATAAGTACATAGAAGTAATGCTACTTAACGTGGTGATCAAATATTTAGGGTGGTTGGTTTAAGGCCCGAGTTTAATGTGAGGGAGGTTATGTTCATGTCAGACTGACAGTCGGCTCGAAGATGAACACTTTATTTTTGTTTCTCTCGCAAGACGGTCCAAAGATAATATAATGCTTACTGATACCAGCTTCCATACAAGACTTTGCTTGCGTGAAGCCCTGATAAATAGTACCCTATAATGTATTCCAAGTTTTAATCTATCAAATACCTGGTTTTTATATTCAAATAACGAACCAAGGATGCTGTTTACGTTTTTTCAAATAAATATTTACATACATACATATTAATGGGGTGGGCAGAGCCACAAGTAAACATAAAAAAACTAGCAGCCACTATTTATTTATATTTATTAACAAATAAATATTTATTCTATTCTATTCTAAATTATAGTATCAACGTGATGGTTATATGTCAAAAATCGCCATTCATTTTTGACAAATAAACAACGGGTGGTAGTATTCCATCCTTCGCCTGCTAGATAAGTATAGGACGTAGTGTCAGCTGTTTTGAAAAGCGCCCTATTCTTATTCCTCCCTCCGCGCTCCATTCTAATGAACTTGAGGGGACGCTCGGTGTTTGTGTCGCGACAAACTTTAAGAGCGACCAATTATTTTTATATTTGGACTTGTTACAGAATAATCAAGTCCTGAGGAAATAGGCTGTGTTTATGGACAAAATCTACGTTATAATGAAATGAAACTCATTACTAGCTCTTTCAAAAATATTTGCATCTTTTCCTGTAAAAGATATGTGGAAGAATTTATTTTGATATCCTTTTGTATTTAACTGGACTATACCAAACAAGCATCTTTGTTTAAAAATATAACGAAATCCCTTATTAGCAAACGACCGGCTCCTCCGGCGGCTGCCGGCGGATTGAGGGTGGAGTGGCGTGCCGGCGGCGTCGCCTAGCAACCGCACCCCTTTAAGGGAGGCGGTGGAGGGCTGCTAGGATGGGGTAGTTATCGATAGCGCAGTATCGATAATTTTTGACATCGATAAAAACTATTTTGTAGTATTTTTTAAATTACGTAAGCATTTGTGTAGAATGAAATTTTAAACACGCATCCACTGTAATTACTACAAATAATGATGTGTTCTGTGATTTTAGTTACATTTTATAATGACGTTTACAGAAAGAAGTCCAACTGGAGCTAAAACGCGTAGAGGGTCTACGACTTAGCTCTTTTATGCGATGTAGTTTAACAAATTAAGCAGTTTCTGCTGTATTGTATATGTAATGAAACGAAGAAAAACCGGTCAAGTGCGAGTTGAATTCACACACGAAGAGTTCCGTACCTTCGTAACAGGTCCAAAAGTAACAGGGTCCTGTTGGCACCCTTCGGGTACGGAATCCGACGATTTTCTATAATAGCTTGCACTTACGGCTTCGCTCGCCTTGTACCCGGATAAACAGCAGCCTAATTATGGTTCACGAACTATGTATGTTCCCATATTTATTCCAAATTCGATTAGCCACTACGCCGTGCTTAAGGCACAAACTTTTTAGCATATTAGGGTAAATGGTAATAAACCGTATTGGAATGGTCATAGGTTATTGGTAGAGAATGGCTTGTAATGTAATTGTACTTTATAAATCAATCTCGTGCTTTGTGATTTACTCATACAGCAAATTGAGTAGGTACTGTGGTACAATGACCATTTGTTATTAAGCCTTAGTTACCTTGTGTAACCGAAGAATGTTTTAATATTTTATAAAAAAAAAACTATCGACAATGTCCCCTCACTATGCAAACGGCGCATGCGCCCCCTCGCCCTCCCCTCGGCTATAAAAGCCGCTTCTCAACCGAAACGCGTCACTTCACGTCATGACACCATGTGGGACCCAGGTAGAAGAGATTTACCACGGATTTATTTATGCGTGTTTCTAAAACCGAATCTGTGATCCCTTGAGGTGTCATCAAACACAAATCAAAAACATGTATTTACGAAACCCTAGAATCTTGATCAATACAATGCATGATAGATAATATCTCAATAACCAAATTAATCTGAGTAAAGTCTTAAAGTATCAATGATTTATGTACCTTGAGAAACAAGATAGTAAAGGTATGTAGAGTCGTATTTATTGGCGACCTCTGATATTGTAGAGATACTAACTTTCGTCCGCGGCTCCATTCGCGTGGTATCTGGACGAAAAGTAGCCTATATGTTATTCCAGCCCACATACTATGTACATTCCAAGTTTCATTCAAATCCGTTCAGCCGTTACGGCGTGATTGAGGCACAAACATACAGCGTCACATCCACACATCCTCACAAACTTTCACATTTATAATATTAGTGGGGTTATATCACCTAGAATGTGGTAGAGATCCTCACTAAAGTTATAACAAGGTGAAGGTCACGCTAGAGTGAACCGCGAACCAAAATATTAATATAAATTGTTGTTTCTCAGTTAATCTGTATTAAATAAAGTTAAGGGCAAATAAGTCACTTTTAAAAAAGTTTGGCTTCCGTAAGGCTTCCTAGATGGCGGTAGGATCTCAGGGTACTACTGAACGAAACTAAGACATTAAATTGATCATGAATGGACCAGTGACGCATTATTGAATTAATGATGAACCCGAGAAATTAACTGTAGATTGTTTTGTTTGGGGATCGACTGTTTAGTCAGCAATTTGAGAACTTTTTACTCGCAGTGAGATAAAGAAAATACAAAATAAACACTTTTGATATCGTGGGGTTTAGGTATTAGATTACCAATAAATGTCATTTTAGTAATAAATAGTTTTAGCTCATGAAGTAATCTTATTTTTTCACTTGTTCGCTAATACCATTAATATCCATTTTATCCTTATTTCGGTGTTCATAGGATTCCACGTTTACACGACTGGCGTATTAATTGAAGGGCGTAAGGCATCTTCACACGGCGAGAATACTAATTTCTTACTTATCTAACTCTCACGTGAAAATCAACCTTATATCGACACAATAGAGCTCAACATGGGTATTATATACAAATGCTAAATTTAAAATGAGCTTTGTTTATGAAGAATAAGGTGTAATTTCGCTTGAGGCGGGCAGTAGTCGAGGAGACAGCGGCACGAAAACAGTCGTAAATAAGATGTGTCGAAATGGTTATAAAATGCGAGGTTAATTTGGTATTTTGAGCGATAGGCTCATTTTTGCGTAATAAGAACAGCGTATTATTAGATATTAAACATTTTTATAGAAATTGCTCCGTCGAGTTATATTGCGATTAAAATGTGGAGCATAATTTTTTGTAAGAAGATTTTTCAGTCAATTGAGAATTTACTTATTGTATGCAACATCTAGGTACTAAGTAGGTACAGTCACTTTCTGTAAAATAATTATAGGTATTTCGTCAACTAGTTTATGAACATAGTTATATTACTGTTGTTGAAAACGAGCACGGTCACCGGTTGTTAAAGTACAAAGTAGAAAAGTATTCGAACCAGCTCGTAGGTGACGGGCGATAAAGCTCAGATTCTAATTAAGATAATGAAAATTTCTGAAAAAGATAAGCTATTTTCATTCTGAAACAGTCGTCTGGGACTAAATCCTGATTTATTACTTCAATAAAGTTTAGAATAAAAAGTTGTATAAAAGTAACTGAGGATATCAATCATTTTTGCATTTAGGTACCATCATCATCATTCTTAGCCCGTATCTACCCACTCCTGGGTACTGGCCTCCCCCAACCTATGCCATCCAAATCGGATTGGATTCTGCCATAGTAAAGTAAAATATTTGACACAAACTAATCGAAGACAATCACAACGACCACACGATTACCATAGCATTACGGCCAATGCATTTTCAAGTGAACATATTGCACACGACCAAATTCCGCGAGGCGGTTCGTGGGATCATTATACTCGTGTAGACTTTTCAATATGTAATAAAAACAATGATGTAACGAACAAACCGCGAGCTCTCAGACTACAACTATTGTTTCCGCCGCAAACTACTTCAAACGCATCCCGACCCCTTAACTCGATATCTTTGTTAGAGGACTTATTTGTTCACAATAGAACCACGAAAATCAACACAAACAATTTTTTTATAATACTAACAATGGTATTCATATAAATAGAAGTATTTATTATAGTTTCAATAAATATTATCTTAAAATGCATGTGTTAATACGATCAGACACGTAATAAGTTAATACGATGATATAAAAGGTTATAATTATTTTTTACATAAATTTAATGAGATTTTATGAATTAACCCCTTGATACAAAAAGACTTTGACCTTTAAAAAACCTCAAAGGCCCTTAAGTAATGAATTTTACCAGTGACGCGTTGGAAGAAGATAATTGTAGCCCTTTTTCCCTGTCTTTCATTTGAGAGAGGAGAATGATAACGCTACACAGAAGCTAATTAGCCTTTAAAACTAAGCCTCTTTATTTCACTTTATGAGTTCCATAACTTGTGGTATCTAGTTACTGTATGTTGTTATTTTTATCGACTTTTCCTTCATTTTTCAAGAATAAAGACCTTTCAATATATGTAAGATCGTATGAGCTAGTGGCTAACTCTTGTGACGGAGTTTTTAGGCCTAGGTAAATGACAAACTGGTTCAGTCAGCATCCAAATTGGCGCAGCCGGTAGTATTTTTCAACATCTATTGAAAACTCTTTTTGGTATAAGAGTAGGTCTTATAGGGTATGGTTACCTTTTGCTTGTCGATCTGGTGGAGGATGTCGTCGACGTCGCCGACTGCGACCGCCTGCGCGCGCAGCATGTCCACCTCCACACCTATCCAGTCGCGGATCTGGAACAAAGTGCATTCATCAGCGCAGCAATAAGACCGCTTATTGTACTACCAAAGTAAAATAAGATGGTCCAATCCTGATGATTCACTAAACCACAAAAATACTTTTTCTGCAGAAGCGTCTCGTTTTGAGTGCACAATCTGTTTTCGGTGTCAAGTATGATTTTTATGGTTAGAACCTGTTAGAACAAACGGTTTATGTAAATGATATGTAAAATATTACAAACCAAAACCAATCAAAACCAGATCTCTCGATATCTTCAAGACAACGCAGAAAGCACCAATAAAAGCAGACGGCGGCCATCGGAAAGCGATCATCGCAAAAAAATATTACTCCAGCGGTCCCCGATTTATTCTGAAAGCACGTTCAGGTTTTTCTTTCAATAGAAAGCTCTCAGGGTCATCTGCGGCCTCGATTCGGCCGCAATTCGGCCGCCGGCCGCAACCCACGCGAATACTGATGGACTCACGGGGTCCAATCTTGAAATTGAACGCTAAGGTAATGTATCTTTTTGGCGCGGTTTATAGACGCTATGGGACGCTCATGTCAATCCCATTAGTATTTTATTTTGAAAGGATCGTCTAGCGATTTCATGGCTACAGGTTCAGTGCTTTAGTGTTTACAATATTGTAAGCCCCTATGATATGCTTTGAAATGAAGAAAAGTTAATAGAATGCTGAAAGAGGATATAAGATAAAAAAATGTACATACATTTTTTTTATCTTATATCCTCTTTCAGCATCTTATATCCTAAGTCAAAGTCAAAGTCAAAATTTTTTATTCCATAAAATCACAGGGCAGTTGGCGTTTCTACGCCGATGTCACGACATGTAGAGAAACGCCGGGAACATTACATATCCCTCAGACCTATATGGGACATTCTCAAGACCATTCTCTAAGCACCACTGAAAGAGTTATCAAAATCGGCGGAGATATCAGTGAACATACATAGTGTAAACGTACAGTCGAACATAGAACCTGCTCCTTTATTGAAGTCGCTTAATGAGTAACTCCACCCACAAGTATGAAATTTTCACAAATAACGGGGCTACATAGACACAATGCGGAGTTTATTAACGTTTTGAGAGTAGTGCGGAAATACTGGAAATTCTGTAATATCCGCTTTTCAGTATTTTGAAATAGGATCGTGAAAGTAGTTGTCCGACTGGCGACCGCAACACCACCCGCTCCCCGCTCCCCGCTCCCCGCTCCCCCCGCTCCCCGCTCCCCGCTCCCCTCCGCCGCCGGAACATTCACAACAAACACGTAGGTACTGCCTTTTAGAATAATCATCGTAGGAGGTCTGGGCTCAAAAAGGACATTTATTTTATTTGTCTCCGCCCGCTACCCCGTTTCGTAACCGGACCGTCACCGTTTTGACACAAACGATCGAGTCTGACATTGAGACGAAACTTGAATGTCAACATGAGCTCGCTAGAGGTCTAGCTCGAGGAGAACCGACCCCACCTCAGACAACAACCAACGAGTGCAGCCGCGAACAAACACCAGTCTACTTGAAAGCTTCTACACTCCTCCAAATTAAGTTTCGAGCCGAACAAATGATCTGTTAAAGAAATGAAATTAGAATCGTGTAAAATAAGAGCAGTGGGGAAATAGAGGAAATGGCGGGAAAAGGAATTAGTATCACTCACCCTCACACAGACTGTGCACGAGTTGCCCTCATTCAATATAAAAACTGCACAGAAGTGTAACTGACAAGATCTTATTGAAAGGCGTCACGTCCGCTGCTTACCGGAAAAAACTACTATTGTAATAGTTCGATGTTTGAAATTGTGATTAAATTGTGCAGTAGCGCAGGCAAAGTTAAAAAGTGCAGTAATTTTCATGGACTCCGCTTTATTTCAACTGTAGTTTATTTCGACAAATCTGTATCAAAAACGTCAACGTTCGAAGTCGTCTTGCTTTTATTTTATATCCTCGATGGTAGTTTCATTTGTATCTTAATACGGACGTCCACGGAAGATGTAAAAGTATGAGGGAGCAGAGATCGCTCGGCTGAATCCTATTAGTGCTGCCGCCGAGACAAATGTTGGACAGTGGTTTCAATCACAAATCTTACATTGAAAAACTAATGGCTGGGAAAATAAAATGCCCTCTAAGTTTAAAAATAATGGTATTACTATGTGGCTATGAGTAACCAAAAAAAAGCCATTTGAAAAATACTATTTGTACTAGATGGCCTACCATAACGGGACGCTGTAGAGGCCGGGACGTAAAGTCCTTAGTATCTATTCTTAGCATTTGGCACTATGTCCACGTTTTCCTTGAGAAGTAATTAAGTTTGTACACGAGACCCGCCCTATGGAAGTGTCGAACTTAAGAATGGATCGCGCCATTTTGTATGTTCAGTTCACTGTTCACTGTTCACTGTTCACTGTTCACTGTTCACTGTTCACTGTTCACTGTTCACTGTTCACTGTTCACTGTTCACTGTTCACTGTTCACTGTTCACTGTCACTGGCCACCATTACGGAGTCGAGCGATTGTTTCACTTTAAGCCAATTAATATCTATTTATAATTAAATTGGTCGGGACTTGGGAGTTGATTCAGTGGGTAAGATTTACTTTTAAGTGCCCAAAAGTAGGTACTATTGAGGAGGCTTTTGTCCCGCAGTGGACGAGATAGAAGAGAATGAAACGTAAAGTAAGATTTTAATAAAATCTGTGAATAGGCGGCAGGTCCGCAGCGGCCGGCGGGGAAGTGGCCCATAACAGACTTTTATTACTGTAACAAAAATGGAAAAATATAAAAAAAATTCATCGGCAAAGTGCGCGTAAACCTCGAATATAACTCGTAATAAAATTTCACGTTTTCAAAAGGACAGAGCAAATTGCTCGGAAGAGATAAATGCGAGTGTTGCCGGCTCGCGGGCGGCTACACCTAGTGTTGCCGTCGCACGCTGTATTTTACCGACTGGGATAGTAATGTAATGTAATGGTCCACAGCTAGACCAAGAGTCATAAAAAGCAGTTAAAGAATATCGATAAAAAAATCTTAAAGCAACATAAAAAGACGTTTGTTTTTCAACTTTGATAATACATATTATTTTAACGGGCATAATCTGGTGGTCGCCATGCCCGCGCCGGTCCGAGGATCGCGCTTATTACGAACACGACCTACGAGTACTTGCATATTGCATATTAATTCACACAAAAGCTGCACAGCAGCAAGATATTAAACCGATAAAGCTTTGTGGAAAAAAATGTGCATTTTAATTAAAATGTAAATCAAACCATAAGACGCAAGCTTTGTATTTGTTTTATTTAGAATCGTCATTGGTTGATTGGTGCTAGACAACTGGATGTAATCACGGCGTACCGACTGAAAATAAATGAAAGAAACTATAAATATATATAGTATTCAGTATACAGTGTGCAGCGAGCGAAGTCGCTTGCGGAAGCTGGTATCGTCGTGTAACTTAGATTTTTTCGATTTCGATTTATTACTGTCAGCCTGAAGTGTTGAGAAGGCGTCTATCAACTAATTGCTTTCCTTTTTTTGTGCTGAGAGCCAGTTATGGAACGTAGAAGTGAGCGCACACCCTAATACCGAGGATGGGGCTTCAGCGACTTGTTATGTTTGTCTTCGTCCTGCCCCTTATTATCATAGTTTTAAATTGTGCATAAAATGACTTGTTTTGCTTCGAACTATTCTGTTTAGGTACCGACAGGAGCTCGTTGAGCCCTTGAGCCTATTCACAGCACCCCGTCTTTGATTCCATTGTGCCCCCCGCCCCCCGCCCCCCGCCCGCCTAGGTACTTGTGCCGTACTTTACAAAGAGGAGGCACAACAAAGACAATACTAGTTCTTTTGCAAATAGTTTTGATTGAGCGGAAAAAAATATTATTTTTTCTTGTTTTGTCCTGTTACTATGAGTAGGTACTAAGAAAGAAGAAGAAGAAAGAAAATATTTTTAATTACTACCATTCTACTAGGTAGTCTTATTTTGTGGTGTAAAGGATTATTATAGTGAGCCTCACGGAGCCTAATTTTATGATAGTACAATCCAGTTTTTATTAGTAACTGGTATTTAACTATTATTATCAATTTTTTCCAATTTGATACCTACCTACCCCTCGATGTGAACTGATCAGCCAGCCATGGCGGACCCTCCCCGCCCCTGGGGGAAGCTGCACTAACTACAGGATCGCAAGCTAACTGTTCAGATATACCAACGCTCGCCAACGATAACTTCAATTTAAATTACCACAGTGCACAAGGCTTTATGTTGAGTTATGTGTGATTGAAAGATTCATTTCGTGGACCACAGCGTCCCGCTATGTAGGGGACATAGGCATAGGGGCTTCGGGGAACTTATCACGTAGAGTGACGGGTGCAGCAATAATGATTTGGCATAGGATAGACAGGGATGTACAACAGGGAAATTGCCTCCTGATGCTGTATAAATTACGATCTAGTGTAAATTGTGAAGACCTTAGTTTCGTGTCTTGATCATCATCACCATCATCATCATGTCAGCCCGATCGCACCCCCTGCTGGGTATTCTATTCTCTCCGGTTGTTTATGATGTCGTTCGATCATCGGGACAACCAGTTTTGTTTAGTTGCGTTTAATAAATTTAAATGTAATGCGTCTGATGTTAAATGTTATTTCAAATGTGTCCAGCAACATTTCTCCCCGAGCATGTTGTAAAAGTCGACTAAGGGATAGTATCCTCCAACATGATGAGATACAATAAGCAAGTATTCCCAAGGAGAGTTGACGTCAGGCAGGCGGCCGGTCATAAAACACCTTGGCCAAAACTCTTGCGACATGATCCAAGGATCATGCTGTGCCGACCCCACATAGAGTGGGATAAGGGCAGGAAGATGATGATGATGATGCGTCGTCTGATGTGGTGATGGGTGTTGATCGGTGGCGTTAGGCGGATGCAGATGCAGATGGTCGAGGGGAGGGTACCTGCAGCACGGAGGCGTCGAAGTGCGCCAGCAGCGCGGCCGGCGACTGGTGCGAGGAGCGCCGCCGCCCCGACGCGCGCGCCGCCCGCTCTGCAACAACACAACCGCATCTAGTACTGCTCGCCAATCATCAACCACCTTCAAACAAACCAGGCGCGCTCGCAGCCTGTCTGGAGGGGCTCACTAATAATATAATATGCCGACTAAATCAGATTTTATTGCACCCATTATAAAACAAATGGAAGCCTTCTATTTTTATTGGCATCGCGGCTGGGATCAGAAAATAGTTTTTTTTATATTTTGTAAATTTTTAGAAGATTTTTCAATTTTACGTGTACGATTTTGGGAGGGGGTCATGTCCCCTGTAAAACCTCCCCCCCCCCCCTTGAGACTGCGACTGATTAAAACAAGTCCGACTACCTAACTAGAAACGACAACGTCATCATTACAGCCTCGTAGATCACCCGGATCGCCAGGACGCGTCATTTGACACCGCACTTCTCAAAACCTTATCAGCAGTCCTAGAGCACAGTAACTACTCCACTCCATAATGTACTACTCTTGCAGTAGTAGTGGGAGGAAACCCCAGGTTTTAAATCGATTTATAAATAACCGCTCTCAATAGTAAATCGTACGAGTGTAGTAAAACGAAAGTAGATATCCCCGCGGCAGGTACTCACCAATCACGGCGTTATCTCGACGGAAGCCGCGACGGGAAGCGAACTCGCGAATGAACGCAAAAAACGAATGAAATGCATTTTCGAAAGTTTTCAGCCGCTTTACGGAAAATGTGAGATCCGCTTTTATTTCCTACTTATTTTATATTTTGCAACTGATGAGGTCCTTCTGTCGAAATAACCCGCATCGCCTTGAATAATTGAAATTGGAGGAGTTCCTCAATCACTTCGTAACAGCTAATCGGACTTTATGAGACTTGGTACATCATAGGTGAGCGAAGCCGCGCGCAAAAGTTAATGCTTGATAACTGGTTCCACGAGTTCTGACTGCACCACATCATAGAGTAAAAACTCGTAGAACGATTGGAAAAGCTGTGCTCTCCATATCGACTCCCACTTGACCGTTCTATACCGAACTTCACCGCTCGCTCCACCGACTCGCAGACGAGCTCCACGAGTGCAATCCTAAAATTATGAGGAAACATACATACATAGATCCCGGTCAAAATCTTAACCCACCTTTTTACTTCGCCGTAGTCGGGTAAAAATAAAAAGCTTTGCCTGACTGACTTTAACAGAACACGACTAGAAAATCTGACGTTTTCAAGTTGATGCAGTTAGTAAAAATTAAGTTCAAAAACTAAATAAATAATTGTTATGTCGTCAGAGGATAGCCGTGGTCACGACACGGAACAAGATTATAAAATTAGTGTAGAAACATCCCGCCACGTCTTCGCCACTGTGTAGGTATTATCCGCGCCTTAAACTCAAGGAAAGTTGAAACTGCTTATTGCCCAACTGAATGGCTCACACTTCGCGGGGAAACTTGTGTTGTGTCAGTTTATCGGCGCGCGGAACAACTTTTAATCCAATCCCAAACTCATTTAAAAAACATGAAGTCAAGATATGTCGAGGAAACCTACCGCGGCCGTACACTCTCGGCTAGACGTGCTTCGGCGAAGGTACACTCCTCAGATAAACGAGTCAGTCAGCTGCTGTTCACTGACATCTGGGCTAACATAAACTAGCTTATGAAGTTATAATTTGAGCTTCTGTATTGTGAAGGAAGTCATCGTGAGGAAACCCGCGGCTTAGTCAGACCCGCACATTGATTATGCTTTTCCTGTGGACAAGGCCGACTAAGCTGAGAGGATGGACTAGGTGCTGGGCAAGCCTACTCCATCTAAATTCGTCCCGTGCACTACAGCGTCCCGTTAGTGTAGACAAAAAAAAAAGTTGCCCCCTGACGCGACCTAAAACGCGCAAATCCTCGTCTTTAGTTTTAATTAAATTCCGAGGGCTCGCGACACGCGGACACACGTCTCGTGACGCGGCTGAAACCCAAACAACACCTTCAAGAATGCATGTTTTCGCATTGCTTTTATGAGAGACTAGCGTTTGCCCGCGACTTGCATATTACTAAGCCTCCGCTGTTCGTCCGTCCGTCTGTTAGCGGGCTGGTCTCATGAACCGTCAAAGGTAGAGTAAACATTTTCAGAGGATGTATTTCATCACAAATATTAATAATAAATAAAAAGGGACCTCCATAATGAGAAACATGTACATGTACGATGGTACGGAACCCTTCATGTGCAAATTCGACTCGCACTTGACCGGTTGTTTTGTATCGGAACGGTCGGAACGGTTATAGGACGAGGTCGTGGGCGAAATTCTTAAGTTTCATACGTCTATTGTTGACTTTTCCGCCTTTCATAAAAGTTTCCGTCTGTTTTTACGCAATTAAATACAGAAGCCATAGATAAGAGCGGTCTATCTCATTACAGGTCAACAACCCCTAGTTCCAGTTTAAATCGGATTATACGATGAAGGCGTCTAACAACTACAGTACTCGTAGTTGGACGCCTATTATTGTGTGTTATTGGAGCTGCTTCAACTAGTTCCTGAAGTTGGAGTTAGCACAAACTAACACTTCGCTACCTCCGAGTATATATTTGATGTACGAGAGCCTTTGACGCGATTTAGGTATACAGATCAGGCAGGTGGCGGGGACGTGGCGGAACCGTGGCGAGCATATAGCGAGGACAACTCACCATGATGAAAGGCAACTAACCTCATAAATTTTGTGTCCTGTTTTGATAATTTGATGAAAAATAATCAAGAAAAGTTTAATTACATGTACATTAGGTAAGCGTGCTTCATCTTAGGTCACACCGTTACTCAACATCAGGTAGAGTGTGCTCAAACGCAAACCTATTTTGGTAAAAAAAAATACATTAGAAACATCTTAATCACGTCCACCGCCACTTGTGTAGATAAACCAAACGTCGTGCACGGAGGAGATGCCGGGCTCGGGCTGGCGACAGCCGAAACGACTTCCTGCAGAAGCCTGCTCAAAATAACGAGCACCGAATATTCTATCCCAATATTGAAAACATTTCACCGTTCGACATCGCACACGGCTCCAGGTTATTTACCATACATATGTACACACACGAGTACATAATGTAGCTATGTAAGAGTAGGTACTTGCGGCAAAAAGCGGAAATCCGAGAACATTTTTGCGTCGGCATTTTGTCCCTCGCGGATTTATGAAAGGGCTCGACCAAGTTACAAAAAAGTGAAACAAATGTATAGACGTGCGATAGGTAAGGCTTGGCATTTACCATTATTTCTGGCCATTACCTTAAGGGTTAGCGCCCATCCACGCCACGTAACCGGACTGTCACCGATCCAGAACAAGCAATGAATAGTCCTGTGAAAAGTTTGTGACAGTAAAACGGTCCGATTACGTAATAATGGGCGGGACCCTAGATAGACTAAACGGCCATCATATTGAAAGCAGTTTACTAGGAATGGTTACTTAGTAAGCACTGTTTTTTAGGGTTCCGTACCCGTAGGGTGCAAATGGGACCCTATTACTAAGTCTAAAGTATCATGATCAGTAAGAGGTAGAAAGATGAAAATTTTCACAAAGTGAGTATTCCTATTGCCGCTTTAACAACAAATAATAAAACTAAAATAAAATGAAAGGAACATTTTACGCACAAGTACGATGGTACAGGTATTCGTGCGCGCGGACGATGTTTTTTTAATATTTGATGTGGTGTATTTGTCACATTGTAAATACCGAGATTGTACACTGTCGGACATCTGCTTAGATCCAAATTACTAGGTTAGTTAGTGAAAACAGTACGCTTTAGCCGAGCGCGCGAGCCGGCAGCGCCACTCATTTAGAGCAGTTAAATTGTAAAGATGTTACTATTCACAATCTTTCGACAGTTTACAATCTCGCGAGATACATTATAATCTAACGGTTATTACATTTTGACGGTGACATATACATACGTCATGTTTTAGAACATATGTGTAGGTGAAGTCTCCTGCGCTACGAGACTACGGCTAAGGCTACCTAGGTACCGGTGGGAACCGGTAATAACCGGTAGGATCGCGGACGTGCCCTGAATAGTTGACTAGCAGAGCGGAAGCTTCAAACGGACTTCATAATCACGTTAGGTACTAAACCAAATCTTACTCATCCACCCGGGATTAGTCCGAGGACCAATCTCTCACGGATGGCTTTACTAGTGCTGCACCTACTTGTGTGATGAGATCTCTAAAACCAGTGTGGAGAAAGGACGTGCTCTTCAATAAGACTCCTTTTGTGCACTTAACACGATTCATCGATTTCTTTTTACGCGACTATTTCAAGTAATATTAATTCGGTGTTTTATATTGTGACTAGCTTCCGCCGGCGGGTGCGCTCGCGGGTTCCCGGATAAATGTAGGCTTAAGTTAATCCAGAGCGTGAACTATGTGTAACAACTTAACAAGTTTCATTCAAATCTGTGGTCGAGTCACAAACATTGTCACAATCTTTCGCTATTACAATATACTAGCGACCCTCCCCGGCATCGCACGGGGAAAGACATATACCATCGTAGACTTTTTTAATGTGTACAATACTGTAGTACATTATTTTTATCTATCTCGCCAGCGTTTGCAATGTAAGCGCAAAAAAAGTGTTTATTTACCACATCACATTAGAAACCTCTTAAATTATCAGTGTTTCTCTACTATATTATGCGTGTATTATACAAATAAACCTTCCTCTTGAATCACTCTATTTATTAAAACCGCATCAAAATTTATTGCGTAATTTTAAAGATCTAAGTATACATAGGGACAGACAGCGGGAAGCAACTTTGTTTTATACTATGTAGTGAAGTACAATAGGATTTGTCTGGGCAATTTCCTTAACATTAGAACAAACAAGCAACTATCACGTCCTAGAGCCGTGCTACCGCCGCGGGGAGCTCGGGCCTCGGCCGCCGGATCACGAGTTGCAGTTACTAGTTGTCCCGACGCGACGCGACGCGACGACGCGACGTGCTCCGGAATAGTGATCCTGATGGCCCCCAACTACAAGTACATACGTTTGCAAAGGCTTAGTATCTAGT
Organism: Scotopteryx bipunctaria; assembly: GCA_949320045.1. Taxonomy (NCBI): domain Eukaryota; kingdom Metazoa; phylum Arthropoda; class Insecta; order Lepidoptera; family Geometridae; genus Scotopteryx; species Scotopteryx bipunctaria. The sequence continues at coordinate 127,271 of OX439459.1, read as the reverse complement.
AGTACCTATTCACCGCATGATAATAGCAGGCGGATTTTGAATGTTTAAAACTAAGAAGGTATCAATGGGAAGGCACCAACATTCACTCGCGTTTACAGACGCGTCACAACACAAATATTAAATAAATATCGTAAAGTTCTCGTTTAATTTATGTTAATTTGTTGGCTAAAGTTGACTTCATGCAAATTCAAATCCAAACTTTTATTTTATTTAATTTAATTAAACCACAAGGACCATCTAGAAGTAACCATGATGCATTATGAAACAATAAAGACAATAAAAAATAAGTTCAAAAACGAAATATATTTATTTTAGAAATATGCTAACTAATGTGATGTCACATTAGCCTGTAACCAGCGGACGATCGAGACGCTTCCAACGATACCTCATTTGTCAAATTATGACAAGTAATTAAGAAGTTATGCGGGAACAAATGAACATACATACATCCAGCTCAAAGTCATAACCCTCCTTTTCGTCGTAGTCGGCCAAAAACTGAACGAGCGGCCGTTTTGATCCGGACAAGTTATTTCAGGGAAAAAGATAATAAAGATGTCGTGTATTCGGGCCAAGTCGAGTTTAATGCGCTGCAGTAAACGAAGGCTGATTAAAGTCTTATCAAAGGATCGTCGTCAACAGTCGATGAGTTCGGGAGCGGACCTGCTAATCCGCTAAACACAGCGGACTCGAGCGGACAATGCCGTTTAGGGTAATGGCCGCCGTTGAGTTTCCCCGGGACCCTGGGATATAGACCCCGGGATAAAGGAACATCCCGGGAATTAAACCACTAGCAGAATACACCCTGAGCCCGATGCTAATGAAAATGATTTAATAATCCTTTGTCATGCTGTAGGTTGCCGAGCTGTGAGCCTTGGTTTATACAGATGTGGCGAGCGGAGACGCGGCCTCCTTCATAGGCTAGCAGAGTAAATTATACACAACCGACGTATAAAACCAATATTGTTAATTCAACAAGGAAAACACAAGCCTTCACTATTCGGATCCTGAAAAATGCAGGTGAGCTAGAAACCCGTGCCGAGTCCGCGCGCGCGGGCCACCTCACCCGCTCTCGTATCTGTTCCTGTTCCGCGCCAGGATGTTATCGAAGCCTTTGTTGAAGCTCTGCTTATTAGTAGCCTTTTGTATTTTAATTGGAGCCAGTAAATTAAAGGGGTGTCCTATATATAAAGCACGGCTGGGGCGCGTTCACGGGCCGCCGGCGTTTTGATCCGTGTCACCGGCTTGTGCGCCCCACAGATAATATCCCGTGAGTGTCCACGCAGATTTGTAACAATATATCTAGTTATAGGCAGTTTAAACAGGCTTAACATTCAACAACAAGACGAACTAGCTTGGCTATTTCATTCATCCACCGCACTTAACTTCCCCGTGAACCGCCAGGGGCGTGTTTTTTATATCGAAGGTGGTCGTCTGCTTGAGTTATGGAACTGATACTCGACTGATCAAAAACCAACGTTTTGTATTTCCAGTCACGTCCGCACTTTTAAAGATCGAAATGGGGGAGCGTTTCAAATCAAAGAAAAAACAACCTTTTGCATCTGAATATTAAAATCAGTTTCTAATGACAGTATAGAAATGGAACACTAAAAGCTAAATCTGGGCACAAAATGAAACAAGACAGGTCTATTTGTCGCGCCCGGGGGAGACGGGGCGCGTCGGTATAATTTTAATATGAATCGCACTAAAACCTTTTACCCCGAGTCACCCTCAGGTGCCATTACGACGCGCCCTTTTAGTGCTGATGGAATTACGATTCCCGATCCCGGATTAAAAACAACAAAACACTTTGGAAGCGTCAAATGATGTATATTGAAAAATGTCAACGTGTCCCCCCCCCCCCCCCTACTTTCTCTTGTTTTTATAGAACGCCAGCTTGCGCCGGCCGCTTCATTCAACAAAAGTAATGAATTCCATTCAACCTTACATTGATGTTCAGTAACAACACCTCTACTGCTTGTACGTTACTGTTGTTCCGCGCGAGTGGGTAACTTGTGAAACATCCCGGGATTTAATATAATCCCGGAGTAGCTCATCGCTCTCTACAAATGAACTGCTCCATTAATGAATAGCTTTAGTTGCAATACATCATAGTTGTAATTGCTTTGTCCTCTACCAGGCGAGCTCCGTTGCGGCCATAAAATAGACAAAAAATGCATAGTTTTTTCGCGCAGTGCAGCACGCTCGGGTTTTTTGGCTTCTGTTTGCTGTTTCCGCTGAAAAAACACAATTTTGTTTGACACAAATCCTTTGTTTTGTAAAATACTACACATTGCTATAGGATACGCTGCTACTACTAAGTCGTGTCACTAGTTCTACTGCTTCGAAGGCTCCTTTTTGGGTGATGTGGTCGCAAAGTGACAAAGCCCTTACATAAATTTAAAAAAGGTGCACCTCACCCCGTCCGGGTGTGGTCGCGTTTCGTGCGCCGACATATTTGGGTAAACAAGCTAGTTGGTTGCGATTCGGGTGTTTTACAAAATGACGAAAAAAATACCTACTCGGTTGGTAGCGGTTCGAGCGCTCATCATATTTTCATTGTTTTGAATAGAATGACAATAGAGTTACAAAATTGTTAGACATGTCAGTCTCATATCTACTTCTCTGCTGGACTGGGAGTAAAGAAAAAATATAGAATGCGTCTAGCTGCTTCTCTCCCCGAACATGTCGTAAAAGTCGACTAAGGGATAGTATCCTCCAACATGATGAGATACAATAAGCAAGTATTCCCAAGGAGGGTTGACGTCAGGCAGGCGGCCGGTCATAAAACACCTTAGCCAAAACTCTTCCAGCATGATCTTTGGATTATGCTGTGCCGACCCCAGAACATAGAGTGGGATAAGGGCAGGAAGATGATGATGTATTATGATTAATAATTATGTTTACGAGTTTCGTTTTAATTATTACTTAGCAGAAAAAGGTAGCCTAATTTGCTTTCTGCATGTAAGGCGACCGGCGCGGTACCAGATTGTGAGAACCTATCTACTATAGTTTATTATTAATGAAGGTTTTTTGTATGTAACTAAGAGTGATTATATTTTGTGCAATATTCAGGTAATATTTATGTATATTTTATGTCAAAGACTGATTTTTTAACGTGATAATGATTTATCATAAATACTTGCCGTGTTTAGGTATACGATTTTTTTTATTGATGTTTTCCTGAAAATGTAACGACTTACGTTAAAATTGTTATAACACCGTACAAACCGAGCTTGAAAATTCGATATTGGACTGACATCATCATCTTCCTGCCCTTATCCCACTCTACGTGGGGTCGGCACAGCATGAACCTTGTCTCATGCTGTAAGAGTTTTGGCTAAGGTGTTTTATGACCGGCCGCCTGCCTGACGTCCACCCTCCTTGGGAATACTTGCTTATTGTATCTCATCATGTTGGAGGATACTATCCCTTAGTCGACTTTTACGACATGCTCGGGGAGAGAAGCAGCTGGACGCATTCTATGTTATTTCTTTACTCCCAGTCCAGCAGAGAAGTACCTAAATCATAATACAATTTTATTTTATCGATTTAAATACATTTCAACATTGTTGTTCATAGCTCTATGGCATTACTCATAATGAGTTTCAAAAGATCACGAACCGCTACCAACCGAGTTGGTATTTTTTTCGTCATTTTGTAAAACACCCGAATCGCAACCAACTAGCTTGTTTACCCAAATATGTCGGCGCACGAAACGCGACCACACCGTCGTCCGCTAGTGCGTTTTGTAATCGCTCCGCAGTAGGACCGGCACGAGCTTTGACGAACTTTTGACATTTACTTTTCCGTACCGGACCGGTGCCGACAACGTCACGTGTACGATAGTAGGTGGGGAACGCCGTAAAACTTTAAAATGTGTCAAAACACGGAGAATGTACTCAATTATCCCTTCTTATCATCCAAACTCACTTTAACGTATCTTCAGGAGATACCCTATCATTGGTATAGTGAGTCAACTTCGACCGTATATCCAGCGCGTAAGGTAAAAAATCGCTTGAGCAGGAGAGATGCGTATTTCCCGTTATCACCTATTTGGCGAATACATTAGGAATGGAAGGGGGGTGAGTGACGTCACAATGGCGGGTTCATTACACGCGGCCACAATCATGGGCGCCCTAATCGAGGATGTTCAGCTTAATTTGGTCGTGCGGCTCCATGTGCCTACACGCACAGTACACGGCCTCCGTACTGACAGCTCATTCTAAATATCACATACTGCTCCAGGCTAACCTTCGTTATTAATAACGTTTCATTCCGTCTAATCGACATACCGCGTGGCAAGCTGGTGCAAAATGACCTCTCTACCTACACCTAAGTTTTTCGTGGTCTGAGAGCACTGGTGGTCTCGGTCTAGTGACCCCGCCTTCCGATCCTAAGATCGTGGGTTCAAATCCGCTCGTGCACCAATGTATTTTTCTATTCGAAAAATTTACATGCGCTATATTTAAGAGTTTAAACGATGAAGGAAAACATTGCGAGGAAACTGGCATCTTGAACTCAAGGACTAGTGACCGACTAGATAGATAGAACACCAAGTCAGGTCTAGCAAGCCTCAGCAGTAATCGAAACCGTTTGAGACTATAATTTACGTCCCATACATCCATCCATGGTGATAGATTGAACTACATTATCTTGGTACGAGTAGTTCAAGTGCTCGGAAGTTCTATTCATTATTTTTTTCAATAAGTTTCTTAAATCCACATCGGTAGGTACTTACAAAATTGTGTTACGTTCTATTTTTTAAAGCTCGATGGATTAAGTTTGGGAGTTATAAAAAGTTTTATAATTGTCAGAACTCGTCTAACTACCAATTATGTCCGAGTAAGCTGTGCGGCGAACGCCCATGAACAGGATGTTCCCCGCGCCTAACAACAGCGACGAAATATCAAAACTTGGGCCTTCACCCCCGCGCCCCCGCGCCCCCGCGCCACTATTGTTCGCGCCACGACACGCCGCCATATTGTCCCCATTATTATGGCGTCACCTGCCACTAGAAAGTTCCCAATCGCGAGCAAACCGCAGAAGTCCGAGTAACGCTATCTGGCGCCGCTCCGTGGCGTGGCGTGGGTTCAGGTCCGAGCAGCGCGCACTCGTGCAGGCAGTCGGCGCGGGGAAACTTTGATTTCCGCTTTGTTTAGGAGTTTCCAAGAAAAATGCGGTTTTGATTTCCGGTAGAAGTTTAGTCGCTGTTTTTGCACTGATATTATTTTCTCGCGTAATAAAAGAAATGGAAGAAGGGCGAGGGTGAGTTCTTGCGTAAAATCTCATTTTAAAGTAAAATTGGCTAATATAAGTATACCTAGCAAAGTTCAGCTTTGTGTAAGTTTTTCTTAGTATTTATAAGTAGGTACTACAAAAAACAATAATAAATTGTGTTAGCTAGGTACCTAGCTAATGCAATTTATTATTTTTTCTGCCAGCTATCATGATAGGTATCCCAAAGACGAGATCATCTCCCCATGCCAGCATTAATGGCGGAGACAATTAGAACTAAGCATTTTATTTTTTCCGGCATTATTTAAAACAGCACTCGGCATAATCCACCGGAAGCACGTGCGGGCCCCGCGCCGGCGGAAACATTACAATTATTTTTGCCTCAAATTTTAAATTTCACGTCGCTTTTGGAATTTCTGTCAACGCTTCTTCATTTTATTACGTAGCACTATCCGGAGAGCTTGAAGTTTAAACTCCAAAGCACTGAGCCTGTAGCCCAGTTACATGCAAAAGCATAAGATCTGACAATAAGTAATCGCAACGTCATGATTTAGCATGACACCAAGAAAGTTATCGCGCATTATGTCAATTCCACATATTTTCGCAGGATCGTCTGGCGACAGGCGCAAGGTGACGTGACTACGGCCGTTGGTATATCCGCTTGGCGGCGAACTCCTATTCAAAGCTTCTAATATCGGCGTCTTAGCCGGATTACCGGCGCCGGCGGGCCATTCCTTATTGCCTGCACGTGGGACCCGCACTTCCCTCCTCCCTACAGCTATGTACCTACCGATATATTCCTACCTACTCTGCTACCTACGCAGGAACTCCTCGGACCTTTAGCTAGTACAATATTTAAAATCAAAAGTGTTCATCCCTGTGGCACACGATCGCGAAGCTTCGCGTCCGTCCTTGTCTATCCTGTGGCAATTTGGCCTCACCTGTCACTGCGCAAGTTCGCTGAAGGCACATAATGTGGCCGCAGGGCTTACCCTAGACAGCAACCTAGTCAAATACCTAGTTTATATCCAAAAGCCCCCGCGGGCCGCTCTGCGCCGCCGCTGCCGCCGTGTGGCTCGCGCTTTAGTTTCAATTAAATTGTCATACTTATCTTCTGGCCACAGGTGCCCTCATATTTTACAAAGACACGGCTTATCGACAAATACTCAGTTCACTTTTGAAACAAACAATACAGATATCTTCCACTTTTTACTGCATCACAGATATTCTGCGGTATATGTAGGTAATTTCAAGCCCATCGCAGTTCAGTTGAAAATACATTATTGGTTTTCATTCCATTTGGAGATCGTGTAGGGATTGAACCAGTTTTTGTAATTGGGCTGTGGCAGGATTTCATATCACGTATCGGGAAAATGTTGGAATAAGTTTCAATCCGAGTCGACTTAGCGCGAAGTATGTTTAAGCCGCGCCCAAGCCGACGCAAACAAGTTACCGAGACTCATTACGCGGACCGCGGCGGCAGGCCTCCGTCCGCCTCCGTTTCACTCCAGCTTAGATTACGGAGCGGAATTTAAGGAAATAAGGGAAGTTTTTAATCGTGCTTATTTATTATTTATTTATTGTACGTTTTGAGGTTTGAAAATACTTGCTTCCTTTCCCGGCTGCTTGTATAATAAATTCTTCTTGTGTAATAAATCATGAATTGTTTTATTCGCAGAAGTATCCGGGAATTTATATTGAATTAATCAAAATAATAATTCACTAGAGAATGTGGTGAGCTAGGTGAATTCACACATTGGCTAGATGATCTCTTGATTCCTTTTTGAGGGAACTACTGAGAATATTCCCATCAGCTCCATATAACCTGTCTGCTGCCGTCCCTCCGTCGAGAGGCACGAGACCAGCACGTGCTGCCAGCGCTGCAGCGCGCTGTCAGCCCAGAACCGCGGCGTCACCGACTCACTGCCAGACTGCGAGGGGCGACAAGAAATACCGTAATAAACTCAAAATCTTTGATTCAGGCGTGTTTTTATACATGTTTTAAATGAATTAGGTACTTGTTGTACAAGTACACTCGGATATCGTGAAGAATCTTAAGTCTGGAGATCTTAGAGGATTAGCAATGCTCGGGGATTAGGATCATAAGCCTATTTATCTGTTTTGTTAATCCCGGAGGAGGAATCAGCGAGCGAAGTCGCGGGCGCTCTACAGCACTTCGCGCGAGAGGGAGTCGCTTGAGATTCCACCCACATGTCACACTCCAGGGCACGCGCCAGGGAGGCCTGCCTGGGGCGCGCTCCGTGTGTAAGCCCAGACGTGTCGACTGAGGGCTCTGTTCGAGATGAAAGGAAAGGATCGCCTGGTGGAATTCCAAAGTGACTCTTGTTATATAATTCAAGTTGCGATGCTGCACGCGCAGCATCGCGCGCCAGCAGTGAAGTGTAGCCGAGAGCGGGATGGCGTTTGTACCAGAACTATGTTACTTTATCAGTTCCTTAGAATCTGAGATTACCCTACAAACTTACTTTTACCTATTTATATTAATGGTTTCAAAAGCTATTTCAGAGTTCATGAACCGTGCAAGAACCCCATAAAGTAGGCCGGCACCGGCAGCCGCAAGCTGCCCCGCGCCGGGAGCGAGCCCCACCTGCCCAGCCCCATGCCCCATGAGTAATGTTCACGCGGCACATTGTTATCAGCCTGCCGGCGGGCGGCAGCTAGCGACCGATTTCGATGGATTAGGTACCTTATATGCAGCAAATCGATAAACTGTCATACCTAAATATAGATGTAGGTATAACCTTGTATTTTTATCAGAAAACATTAATTTTATCTTTTCATTTTGATTAGGAACATTTTCCTGCCTACACAGCTACAGATCCATTTTCACCGAGACCTGTCGCATAACAGAACACAACCCGCCATTTAGAATATATTAATTCCCACCGTGACGTCATGCGTCGGGAGTATTAAAAACATTTTGCTAAGACAGACATTCTAAAATTTGTAGTTTATATCTTAGGTTCAGCGCCGCTACTTGAACTTGAAGGAACTCTGATAATTTACAATAATTATGCCCCAGGTAGTCCCCCTCCCGCGACACCGCGTCCCCCGCCCCCCGCTCCCCCGGGCGCCATCGGTCACGGCGCTAGGACATGGCTGCGGACTCCCTGGAGCCCCGGATGACATGCCATGCTTTCTAATTAGGCATGTCAATTTATGAGTAGGACAGGTATTTGTATTTTTCAGACATCTTTGAACCCTATTCCAAGAGCTGAATCTCCACCAGCTTGGAGCTTGGGTGTTAGATCTGTAACGACAGTTTCGTTAAAAAGATCCAGTGAAAAGTTCTAAGGAAACTCAAGAAGCCAAAGTAAAGAGAATAAATTGAAATAAGTATTTTCACGCAAAAGCTCCTTTGAAAAACATATTTCATTCTGAAATTCCTGAAGATGTTCACAATCAGAATTTCGTAAACTGGCGGTAACTCGGTTTATTCCGTAAACATCAAAGCTACAATATATTTAATAAATAATCCAATCTGTTCTTACATATTTGGCGGAGGCGAAAGCACCTTCAGGCGTCTATCCGCCGAAGCGGAAAGTTGCTAAATCAACCGCGACACAATCTCCGCCAAGATCCGGCAGGGATTCGTTTATGTGGCCCGCTCCGGTGGGCAGGCGGCTTTAGCCAACACTTCGTAAAGCGATCAGCGCTGCGCTGTTTTTATTTAAATTGCTGTTTGCGGAGTCGGAGCGAATTTTAAACGGTTTTAAAGTTTACAAGAAAGGATCCGCAAATAAGTTTGATGGACGACCGACTGTTTAAAAGTACCTACCTACGAGCTTTAAACCTGTGTCCATTTTTGTGACTTAATTAAAATTCCGAAGCGGGATAAGCTGCATAATAAAGCAAGCAGTAGGACCGGAGTACCGGAGCCCCTCGCGGGCCGTCACATTATTCAGGAGCTCCCGCAACCATCGCTTGTCTGTGTGCGGCGCCTTGTGCGGGCCCTCCAATACGGCTGTCTCATACAAAGGACATATTACCATTCCCTAAGACAAGGTTTTCAAAAAAATGCGTGTGCCTCCAAGCGTAGATAATTATAGCAGACAGACAGCGTGAGAGATTAGTTATTACAGATTATTAAAAGAAATAGATGAAAAGGTTAAACACTAAACTAACAAAATCATTATAGTCGGAAAAAGTTACCGTTCTATGCCAATCCAAGTGAAGTTTGACAATGATTCAATTGATAGGTGTACGGAGCCTCCTTTTTAGTGCTCTCACCAACACAACAGTTACGTTGAAAATGAGATACACCCGGGCCCGACGGCGGCGCCACACAGCGGTGCCGGCGCCGGGCGCTCCGCCGGCGCCGGCGCCGGGCGCTCGTGACATTCGCCGGCGAGCGCCGACCCACAAGATTACATTGTCAGGGCTCGCCGAGGGTTGTATGTGTATCGGCCGCATCGTGCGCCTCGAATCGCTTTGTTTCCTTATTGCCGAAGGGCGCCCTTTCACGTGCACGCGGACCCAACCCTAGCTATCTCTCTACATTCTAATCGTGAAAACCTTTAATTGGCTTTCTGTTTTTACTGTGTTGTCTATTAGGTAGTTATCTTCTGCTGTTGGTTTTCCTATAAATAAGTAAATACACGTAGAGGTACGTGTTCTTAAGCCGAGTTGAAACGGTCGCCCGCGCGCCAAGTTATACATAATATCGATTTCTTTTTATTAGTGGAAGTTGTCGTTTAGTAAGTAAGGTACAAAGTTTTCAAATTAAGGCTTTGACGAAAATAAAAAATTATGTTAACAGGCTTTTCTTTATATGTTCTAAAGTGCTCGCAGCCGCTGCACGAGGGGCACATGTCCACGCTACGTGTCCTGGGAACTGCTCTTCAGGTCGGACAGACCGACACGCCTCGGACACGCGATCGATATCAATTTCATCGCCTTAATTATCAGTAAAGTTCTCAGATAGACAATGTCCCTCCACGCACAATTTTGACCGCATTAACTAGAATATAATAAATGCGCAAACGCGTGTTTGTCTGTCCGGCCGCGCCGGCGCCGGCGCATGCCTCTTAGACGCGGCTTAGCTCAGATCTTATATAACTCGACGCAAATTAACATAGCCTACTCCCATCTTCCGTAAATATTACCGAAAAACTAATTTTAGCAGGATATACTAACGAACACCTTTGACGGACCCGTAAAAAGCTATTATTATCCAATGTCAACGGTTTGTATTACAAGAAAACAGTAAAATACTTTACGACAAAACAGACGGGACCTTTGTCGACCTAAAACACCTTCCACCGCTTCGTAATCTCATTCCGCGCATCGCGGCTCCTCCTCACTCCTCACTCCTCACTCCTGGCTCCTCACTCCTCACTGTTCACTCCTGACTCCTGACGACGGCGGCCTTATTTGCTCCCTTCCCGTAATACCATCCGTTAAAGGTCCGGTGACGTCACAAATAAATTAGTTTTAGGGTAGCGGGTTCGATGTCGCGCCTGTCTGATAGGTACTACATAGAAGCGAAACTTTGACGGGATCGCGTGAGTGTACAGCATGTCGTGCATAGCAATCCTTTCGCCACACTGGTTCGAAGTAAGTAAGTTGGTATGAGCTAGTGGCCAACTCCTGTGATGGAGTTTTTAGGCCGCCTAAAGGCCTCTGTTTAAATTAATCCTCTGCTTGACACAAAATACAAATCACCAAATAAATAACCAAAGATATATAGGTACCGATAAAAACAAGTAGAATTGTAATTGTGCGTCACAGAAGCAAAAAGACCTCGACTCAGCATTGTGCCTTCCCTTATCACTTACTGACCACATGACCGAATGAGTTCCTCCCCTAGCTAATGGATGGCGCACTGTTACCGTAGCTACCGCACCGGATAACCCAGTTATTTGTTAATCCAGTAAGTACGTGAGATCTAAAACCTTTTTTGAAGGTTTAATAAGATTACAACAATATTTAAGTAGGTACGTAATATCGAGAACCTACAGCTGTTTGGACAAACTTAATTTACGTTTAACACCTCTAACAAGAATTTGTGCTGTTCGATAGTTTTAGATAGACGCGCGATCTCCCACCACTCCTTGTCGAAGCAGTCGAGATATTGTAGAATAAGGAAATGTACACAGAGTAGCGGTTCTATTCCGCCAACTGTGCAGTCGGTCGACTAGTGTAGGTGTAGGTGTAGGTGTAGGTGTAGGTGTAGGTGTAGGTGTAGGTGTAGGTGTAGGTGTAGGTGTAGGTGTAGGTGTAGGTGTAGGTGTAGGTGTAGGTACAGTACGTGGACGAGGCGGCGATCGTGACGTGGCGAGCGCGCGCTCCGCCGCCGTCACATTTGTACGGAGTAGCCCGACGCACTGATACCCCTATACTATACTAATACCGCTATTGATCACGAGATGTATTCAATGATCGGCGTCCGTTAGCGATCGCCTTCATCGGGGACAGTGCTAAATCCATCGTTTACTTAAAAAGATGATAATTTTATGTAATGCATGCATGTCATCTTGATTTTGGCAACAGTTCCGGGAATTTCGAATTTTAAGAAGTAACAGCTCGAATAATGTGTTCGAAAACCCAACAAAATGTACAATGATAATGATTTGAAGCTACAGAACCTACTTTGTACAAATATTGCGCAAAAACGTACGACGCCATCCGCAAGTTAAATAGCAACACGTAAACTCATTAGCAAAGTCAGAGGACACAGCTCAGGCCGGCCGCAGCCAGGCCACTCGGCACTCGGTACTCTCATAGGACACTTCCAAGCGCAGTCTCCAATCGAGCTTAATCTCACCTCAATCAAACTATTATTGTTCTCGGTGTCGCGGTAGTCGGATGAATACACAAACACAGTACAAGGACTGTTAAACATGCACCCTCCTTCGCGTAGTCTTTTAAAAATAAAGTAAATACCGACGAGCTTTAAACATCTTAGGTATATTCTTGAATAGGCATTACATATTTGTCTAAAGTAACGCAGCCGTTCTTAAAGAGACTGGCAGGAGGCACCGACGCTAATGGAGATATACTCGCCGCAGATAAACAAACACAAATAGATATTAGGGGCACATTGTACCCGCGAGCGACCCCCCCCCCCCTAACCCCTCACGGGCATCGGGTTGGTGATGGTCTACTGTCAACAGTTGTTATTGGACCGGCCTGGACGCTGCTGGGGTTAGGGATGAGACAGGAAGTTTCATATATTTAGATGACAGATTGTATTCGTACTTTGATCTCCCATTGTCTCAGTATCGTGTGTCGTCCCCCACCTGAGGGACTCGAGTTCCCAAATTTCCCTCCCCGTGGGTAGGCAGCAGGCAGGTACTCGTGATTAACAGCGCCGGTGACGAGGGCCGCCGTGACCTTGCTGGCTCCGCTTGCCGCCACCGGTTCCAAGTGCACCTCCTAACTATTCAGACACCCCGGCACCAGCCAGGGGGTCGCCTCACTGCGCTGGCCGCATGTTAACTTCGCTTTATATGAAATTCTAGTCGATGGTTCGACGATGTGGGTGTAGGTCATGTTTGAACAATGCTATGTATAGTCTGTGGCGGCATAAGGCCGCGAAGTGGATTTATTTATTTATTCATTAATTAGCACGATTAAAAAATCAATTACACTAATTAACATTAATTACCTACCCAAAAAATCGAATCACATACAAATCAGGTCATTAAAAATTATCATCTTAAACAAAGTTAAACGCGTGTTGATGCAGCTCCCTGGGACTAGGGACCTAGGATGTATGCATTCCAAAACTTTACAAATTGTTTTCATAGGTCCAAGTAGTCAAAACCGTATCGCGAGGACGGACGTCACTGTCACTAGCAGAGGGTAGTCGGCCTGTGGACGAGTATAAAGCTGCAAAGTTCTTGCTTGACATAATATTGAAATGTGATTGGGAGTGACAGAGGCTCCACTTCCATTGTTCATTTTATTAGACTACCCGCTTTTTATTACGTTTAACTGTGTTTTATTACGTTTCCGGCGCGTGGAGGAGCTCGTCCGAGGCGGGCGATGCTTCTTACCTTATTGTGAATGATGAAAGAAGGCCTTTGTATCCATGTTTACGAAACTGAGTGGAGCGTGAAACAAACGTTAAGTCAAATGCCCTGCGCTACTTGTTCCACGAAATGTATTGTTTCTGCGATCATTTCGATCGTGATACCGTATGTAGGCGTTTTTAAATTTTCATTTTTACGTTACTTTACATACCTACTCCGACCAGCGACAGCCCCGCCACTCGATAACACATTGAGATTATTGCAACAGTGTGGTAGAGCCCTTAGTGCCCATCTTTCAGAAATACAAACTTACCCACCATTATAAATTAGAATGCGCGTAAATGAAATACCTAACAGTCACATTTGAAGCCCTTTATCTCTGTCACACAGAATGAACAGAGAGCCTTCACCCCGCGCCCCGCGCCCCGCTTCCCCTTGACCTTGGACCTCGGCTACAGCTCGGAGGTGCACGCAGCCTCCAATGTGATACCTCCTCATTCAACCACTCAAATAAATTGGTAAAAGGGGGTAAGTCACATAGTTGGATTAAAAGTTATATCGAAATGAAATAAATATGGTTCGGTGTCGACGAGTTGTTTTGTACAGGTATGTCGAATCCTTTCGAGTTGGAGAAAGGTATTATCGCCTGTCGATGTGGAAACAATTGATTGATTTAACATTGTATTACGAACTACCTATTTATTGAACGGTATCTAAGTAACACGCTAGGTACTCCAGATCTAATCCTGTAACTGGTTTAGTTAGGTAATTGTTCAAAATTTGTACGGCTTCAATTTAACTAACAACAATGATGTATAGGAAGTTAACCGATTTCAAATGATCAAGAAAACGGTGAAGAGTTCTAACAAATAGTATTCTTTTATGAAAAAATGTAATTGAAAGCTGAGAGGTACGAGTATCTTATATCGGGCGCGCCGTCAGCGAGTGAGTACCCAGCTGAAAGAGATTGGAAATCTCAACATAAATATCCAAATTTTCCGAAACAATACACATTATAAGCCCCCTCGAGAGTAATTCCACCTTCAGAAGAAATAAGCCCTTAAATTTTATAACCTTATAATAAGCTTCCGTTACTTATTTAGCCCGTAACAAATCCAATTCGGGGCCGAGGGAGACGCGCTCTTCGGAGGACAATAAATAATAAGATAATAGACAGGGGAGCGCGATCCGATCGCCCCGAGACGACTCAGACGTGCGCCCGATCGCGGACGGATCAAAAAGTTGTCTCCTCCGTTGATTGATGGTCGCAAGTAGCTACCTGCCGCTCAACCGAGTCTCGAGTATATAACAGGGTTGTGAATAGACTAGACTTTCCTTGTGATTGGGACGTTTCGTGAAAAATTACCTACCACTGCCATCTGAAGTGCAAAATCAGCTGACATGGTGATCTCAGGGTTTGATCAGGATTTGACGACGCGTTGAATGCTAAGGCGGGCTTTACACCGGTGACTATAGCCGCACGATTTTTGCCGCACGGAGAAAATTGACTATCTAAAATCGCAAGTACCAAAGTAGACTAGCATCCGACTTTTGGCCGTGCGGCGCCCGAATGGCTTGTCGAACAATTCGATGCCAGAACTAGTATTAATATTATATACTAGTATTGATGGAAAATAAACCGGTCACCTTCTACTTTTATCGACTTAAATGGGGTGGCGATTCGGATCGTGAGGCGATTTGGTTGGCGACAAGTCGCACGGCGAAAATCGACCTAGTGTAGATGTCTCTTAACTAGACATCTCCGACAGACGAGTGCACGCGCCCTGGTGACGAGGTGCCACCGAGACAGATAGTCCTCAGCTCCCGGGACGCCGAGCCGGGGCCTGCTGCACTCCATCGCATGCTTCAGCAATGTTGTGATACGTGTGTTTTTCTATGCCCAGTTTGACCCTCGGCTTACGCATTGGTTTAGAGTTTAGTGCTACTGAGTTTTTCGCACTATGAAGCCATTCATTCATTATAATATGTAGTTAATATTCAATTTTCCTACTTGTTACCGGCGTATTGACACAAACATCATAAATTCGTGCCTCCCGTAGGAAGTTCGAAGGCGAATGCTAATCCGTATTACACTTATTTACATAAACACAAAACATAACCTTCAAACCGGCGCCGGCGGCGCGCGGGCCTTCCGCTCAGCCCCTCGATTGTTTATCTAGAGAAGACATGTTTTTTAAATATACAATGAGTAGAGTGGCGTACCTTTGTATACTGAATGTAAAGGTTCCTCGTGGTCGTGAGTGTCGCCGCGCCGGGAGAGGCGTGCCGCGCGCCGCGTGCGAGCCCCGCGCGCGCCCGACTCGCACTGGCGCCGCCCGCCCTGGCCCTGCCTGGCCCTCGCCGCCCAAACGAGAGCGAAAACTTCCCCTACGATTTTGCATCCTTATTCGTCGTGTTTGCTTGCGTATTTCCGTCTCCGGGTGACTTTTCTCGGTGAATGTGTCGGTTTCATTGACGCTTTCCCTAGCGGAGGAAGTGAGCGGCCGAGTGCGGCTGCACGCGGCCCGCGCTCGGCTCCTCACGACTACTGTTCTCCTGCGTTGCTTTGAGAAGTGCACCGAGTTTGTAGACATCACTGAGCTATGTTTCAAAACAAAGTACCTATTGCAACGGTACCTGCTCAGCTGATAGATTTCATCATTGTTCAGGACAATCACGAGTATAACTATAAAATAAAATATATCTATTATTTGAAAAACAACAATGAGTATTTTGTTGTCATAAGGTAATTTAACGATCATACAAAACTATTCGTGTGCACTTCTTAACACGGCGCGACTTATTCACGTCGGAGCACACCGGCCTTTTTGTGAAGGGTTGAGATACTGTTATGTGTGGGGGGTGCGTGCGGGGGTGGAGTGAGGGGGGTGAGGGAGGAAGAGTCGCGATACGAACCTGTGAAATGAAGTTTGTAAAGTCGCGGATAAGACTCTCCCTTTCGACGGCGGACGCTGACTGCGCTCCGGCCGGCCGCTACTGAGCGGACGCCACACCGACACCATACAAAGAGGGAAATAGTTTGGAATTGCCAATCCACTTAGTCGCTACTGTTTGTAACGAAATGAGTTGCTACCTCGCGTATTCTGTTTAAAGTAATTGCGTTTTACAATCGAGTTACCACAAGCCACAGGATTCAACTAATATTAAAACGTCAAATCGCGGTTCTCCTTTATGACTCGCCTCCCCCCCTACGCCCCCACCCCCTACATCTGTCAAGGCTAATTTTTCAACCTCAGAAGCATATCTCGAGTTGCAGCTCTCGCGGCGCCATTCATCATCAGCACCATAACATAAACCTGTCCCAGGAGAGCTCGTAAATCACTGCTTTGTATTCCACCGCATTCTATTATCATTTTGTACTCTGTGGCATTATTGTAAAATTGTAAAATAGTCGCGCGACAAACACCCGGCGCGCTTGTCCACGCGCCCGGCGCCGGCGGAGGACGTGGCCCGGTCATACATACATACATACATACATACATACATACATACATACATACATACATACATACATACATACATACATACATACATACATACATACATACATACATACATACATACATACATACATACATACATACATACATACATACATACATACATACATACATATTATCACGCCCGTATCCCTAATGGGGTGGGCAGAACCAGAAGTAAACATAAAAAAACTTGCAGTCACTTCTGATTTAGTCCTCAGATGGATATGGTGAACCATGGTGACAGGTGATCAGCCCATCGCCCATATAAGTGTTCCATCATGTTGGAGAGGATCCTATCCCTTAGTCGATTTTTACGACATGCTCAGGGAGAGAAGCAGCTGAACCCATTCTATACTTTTTCTTTACTCCCAGTCCAACAGAGAAGTAAGACAGTCTTTCACTATAAAATCTGTACCGACGAAAGTAAAATAATAATAAACCATATGTATCCAACACCGACGCTACAGAGAAGACCTTAGAACGCTATTCAACAACCGCCTGCTGTTTTGCTAGCGTGGCACCTGGACAAAAAGGCTTTTGTGTAAGTTTCTGTCACGAACTATTATGTATATTTAAAGTTTCATTCAAATCCGTTCAGTTGTTGTGCCGTGTTTGAGACACGTCCATCCTCATGAACTTACGAATTAAATAGTGTTTTGGTATGATTTTTTCCCGTCAGCGAGGAGTTGTGAGTGAATGCGTCCCGCGCCGCGCGGCGCGTCCCTCGCGCTCCATAAATCTCGTCACCTGCCGAACGCGCAAAAGCGTCGTCGGCGCGGAAACGCGCGCGCGATTCAATTCCATCCCCCCACCCCCACTCCCCCCGCTCAGCCAAAACAAAAGTTACCCATTCCGCGGGAAGCTTTGAGGATTATGTAAAGGCTTTTGGCAATTTTATCCTGTCTTTCTTGCAAAAGTATGAAATTCTGACTTTCTTGAAGTGAAGTTTCATACGTTCAATAATAAAACGGAATGTTCCGGAAAGAAGATGCTCAGAATGCAGCGTCGGATTCCTTGAACAGCATTCCCGCTCCTTGGATCTGAATGTTATCGATGCCACTTGCAGGCTGGACCGTAGTTTCACGGAATCACTAAGGCCCAGAATTCGCCAAACTAGCTTCAGCCCGTTAGCCGCAGGCATAACGATGAATCAAACTCGACTTAAAACTTGAGTTTCAGATCTAGATTGCAAATTAACCGCAGCACTGTTCGAGTGATAATAAATCCGAAAGTTTGCGAGAATGTGAAAACGTTTGTGCCCCGATCGTGGCATGAGAGCTGAGCGGGTTCGAATGAAACTAAACACAGCATGTGCTATGGGATAACATTTGTATAGGCTTACCGTAAACTCAGAAATGCAAATCAACTGCGTTACCATCAGGATCTGTATACTATTGATTATACACATCAATCGAAGTGAAGAGTGAGTGTGACGTCACAGGCAAGGAACTGGTGCCGACGCCGTGGGTCACAGCACACATCATTTGGTACTTAATAGTTGGATGCTTCCCAATATGGCCGCATTGTTTATTTGGCTACGCAGAATCGAACAGTAGTGTAAGCCTAGACACAGTTTACGCCACAATTCAAGAGTCTCCATGCCTGCCATGCCAGCAACAAACAAGGAAGGGTAGCCGGATAATATCCTTATAATCGCTTGACGCAAGTACCTATCTGGCAAATTTACGTTCAAGATCTGTTCGTTAGCTACTTCGTTCGTAAATTGGGTTAAACAATAGCAGATGTCTGGAGAGGCCGCCGGGCGCGAGGGTCGTCTGCGCGAGGAGGCTCCGCGCGAGGAGGCTCCGCGCGAGGAGGCTCCGCGCGCCAGTTGTAGTGCTCGAGTCTGCACTGGACAGGAGCCACCAGTTTTTATAAGAGATCTTTCAGACGTTTCTACGTTCATTTCTTTAGGTATTTTTCCTCACGTTCAACTACGTTCGTTAACTACACCGTCCTCCCCCACAAGTGGGAAGTGCTCTCCTGTGTAATGACGTGTCATCAGTTTGTTGGACGGCTGCATGCGAGAGCCATTCATTCGCTAATTGGCTTATTTTTGGTTAATTTGTTCCGTCAGTGCGCACTGCCACCGGCGATGGCGTGCACGTTGGAAACTAATTATACAGAAACAAGTTCATTTATTTGCGCAAATAAGGTTGTGAACACAACCGACGGCCGCCGCCCGCCAGCCTAAACACTTATCGAGGGAAATTGCGCTTCCAAAGTTTATTTACCTTTTTGGTTCTTCATTTAATCATTTTGTACAATATGCTAATTGGATTTACTTTGGTAAGTGCTTCTTTTATTGCCCGTAGGTACAAAGTTTTCCATAATTTTATACTTCTTGTACATCGTTAGACTAACATGTGTTTCATGTACAAAATCCTAAGCTAAACTTAACAGTTCTACATACAACATTCGTGGTCCTTGTTATTTGAATCTACTCGTATGTGAAGGGGTCGAAAATCTATCTATGTCTATTAAATGAACAGGTGGGCGAGGATCATCCGGCACATCCTCGTAGGTAGGAACATTGCAGCACAGAGTCGGCGCCGTGAGCTCCGCACGTAGTCGCTGGTGTGAGCGCACATCAGTGAGATTTACGATAAAGGTGTTTACACACCGACGCCGCTAGCTGTAATATCCCAATGCGCGTAATATCCGGTAAATGGCGGCGACGCCGCGCGCCGGCCGCGAGAGGGCGCTCCTTAATTACTCGACGGTTACTTTACGGTAAATAATTCCAACAAGCCCTGTGCACTGCTCGCTAGGCGGATACTCACAATAATTAAGTGAAATACTCACATTTTTGCGAAACGATAAATGTACATTTACCTACTAGGCGACCCGCCTAGTAGGTAAATGTACAATGTACTTGCAATAGTTAATAATAAATATTTGTGGACATTTCACACCGCGCCATCCAGCCTCAAACTAAGCAAAGCTTGTACATCACGACAGCATCCGAATGTATGCGCCACTAACTGAAGAGGCGACAAGTCGCAGTGAGCTCGTGTCGCGGACAGAGCCGCGCTCCGCCCACGACCAACAACATTTACAGAACATGCTTTCTTGTAAAGAGTCACTAGTTCACAAAGTTCAGTATAAGTCTGCCTTTTTTTACTTTGGTTGACTGAGTTCAGAGTTGAATAAAATAAAGTTAGTTCCGGCGCCGCGCCGGGTCAGGCCGGGTCAGGCCGGGGCCGGCGCGGGTAATGGGTCAATATTTGCAGATCGAGCTGACGGGTCGACCAGCCGCCAGCGGATATTTACCTCACCTTGTGCGGTTATTAAGGCTGATACCCAATAAAGTGATGAAAACATGGTCCACAGGGGGACGTCAGGGCGTAGCACACCCTGTCGGCGCAGCATGCCGGCGGTCCTCGGGCCACAGCGCGCCGACAGTGAGCGGCGGCCCGTACTTTGTGTTATTAAAGATAAGATCAGATAAAGAATTATTGTTCAACGTAAATACAAATAATGTAATGAGCTCTGCATCTCTGTATGTCTAGCTAAATAAAGTATAAGTAAGTTCGTATGCTTGTGACGGAATTTTTAGGCCGCCTAAAAGCCTCCGCCATGGCTTAACAACTTAAAAGCCGGGACCGACAATTTAACGTGCCTTCCGAAGCACGGAAGCGCTCAGCTCGTAATGCCACTTGCGGTCACCCATCCACATTGTGACCGCGGACAACGTTGCTTAACTTCAGCGACCAATCAAGAACGTCTAAGCAAGCTACGCCATGACTAGCTATCGAAGTAATATCCGGCCAATTAGTTTTTGTTTGTTGAGAGACAAGTATAAAGTACATCGTAATGAACCCGCCCCCGCCGGCTCCTGGACCGCGTTATTTTTTCCGCGATGTCACCGCGTGCTCCGACCAGTAAATAGGTTAATTTTATAACCAATACAAATCATGTGTAGACGCCCTACGGCGTAGAGCTGTCGTAGATACGAGAAAATAAAAACCATCGTAGAACTCAAATAAAAATTGACGTAGTGGCGTGTCGCAGTGCCGCACGGCGCGGCGCGGCGCGTCGCAGTACCGCACGGCGGGGCGTGGGAGCGGCGATAAGAAAAACATGTACTGTAGCACAACCTCCTACAACTAGTACGTTTGGCGCAATCGCGCTGATTTCAAACGTGTTTATGAAGGCCAAAACAGGTTTTTTTAAACGTCTTTATCTTCGTCCCGGTGAACAGTTCAGCATGAGGTTGAGAAATCTTTCTTTAAACATAAATGCCTTGTTGAAATTAGAAAACAAAATAAAATACGTTGAAAATTGCCCGATTGCCCGCTATAGCTTTGTTTATTATTATTTGTAAACACACACGCGCATACAATGCTAGTTCAGTGGGCGCGAGTGCCGGCGCCGGCGAGTCGCGACTCTGTCCGGAGCGGTACGCTGGCCGCGGAACAGATGGCAGGTGACAAACAAATTGAACTATATTTCGATGACACCGCAACGGGTTCGTTCGGTCTCATTTCGGACTGTTGTTGTTGTTGCTTACAAACAAGTCGAATTTTATTGCAAACAATTAAGCAATACTTAGTTTCCTACAAAACATGTTAACGTACTTACTTATAAGTTTCCAAAATTATAGGTTTCATACAAACAATGAGTATTTCATTATCGTTATATTTTATAAACGTGATTTTATTTACTACAGAAAACTTTGAACAAATAAAGCCGCAACCAATTTCAAAAGTTTCCGTCGCCTCGCAAGAGCTTTTCTCTTGATAATTAGATGTAGATCCTAGGAGGTATCTACTACAGAGATAAATGGGATTTTGGGTAAATGGATTCAGTAGTTATTATTATAATTTGCTTTGTTCGGGTCCTTACTTTACAACTCGCAAAGACTATTATTAAACTAGATTGTTTTGGGTCAGTTGTCTTAAAAGCATATTTGAAAGCTCCAAAATCCCAGCGAAGTTTTCAGCTGCTACAAGTGAAGCAACCGTAAAACAAAACTTAGCGAGCGCACTAGGAACACCTACAAATACCTCAAATAATTCACAAGTGACGCTACGAAATTAAACCTTATCGCCAGAGCCATAGGGGTGTTGGCGCCCGGTGACTTGCACCGAGCCAGCCGCTGTGAGTAACTGCCGGCACAAGGAGACAAAAGCTAATTGATGTGGTAAGTTCTGTGAACAGCTGACCTGCTAGCACTCCGCAATATCACCGCCTCGTAATGTTACCCCGTAGGTTACCGACTTAGTGGATCTCGTACTTTCTCAACAAAGCAAGCTCATAGTTTTATTGGATCACACGCCGACATGTCCCGATACGTAGCTCCAGCTCACCTGTAAGCTAGTACCAATAAGCGGAGGTACGTAGGATAACAATGTGTGGGGTACTGAGCTATTTCTTGTTCTATACTTTACTGGCTCAGGAAGGCTCCTGCCAACATAATAATAGCGCTAAACAGGTGGAGGTAAGCTATAAATCTAGGTCCTGTTCAAATTGAAAGAAAGGTCATTCAGAAATTATTTATAAGTAGTTTCAGAGATGCTGTGTCCAAGCCATTGTCGGTACCTACGGCGCGCGGCGTACAGTAGGATGTGCATTTAAACAATTCAATAGAATGAGTTATGATCGCTCGAGTCTCGACTTACAATACCGGCAATAAGCAAAATGAACCCTTTCGGACAATCCGGGGCGTGAGGCCGGCGCCGGCGGCCGGCGGCCGGCGCTGCACCGGCACGCCCACTCCGGAGGACGCGAGGACGCAATCAGCAAGCAGACGCCAATTATCGGCCGGCGCCGCCGGATGCCAACCTCCCATTCAAATGGACTTTTAAAGGCCTAAAGTGCACTAAACTGCTCATGTTTTTGCCCGCTAATCAGAGCAAGATTTTTGCCTTTCGTTGGAATGACTTGTTTATGTAAAAATGCATACTTATACAATTAGCACGTCATATAAATAAGCACACGGCGCGTGCAGGGTGCTCCTCATTTGCATGGAAACGTTAATTTGCGAGTGTGCGATTGCACTGATTTCGCTAATTCCATTTAATCCGTCCGTTTGTGATGGTAATCCGGCGCCGGCGGGATTGCTTTCATTACGCGCGAGGACGTCGCGTGTCGCGTCAGTGTCGCTGGTGGACTCGCGTGCGAGTCGCCGCAACAACACTCAATAAAAGCATTAAAACAAAATATCAAGGTCAGCATATTCCAAACAAATAATACTTTTTGTGCCAACTCACAGGAGCTGAACAGAAAAGTAGTAAAAACTATTCTAAGCGGCGTAGGTGAAACTGAAACACAGCTGTAATAAATAGCATGGCCGGCGGCCGGCGGACCAACTGGGGAAAGGGGTAGGCTGCGCTCCACATGCACGTAACGGTTTTATTAAAAAAAAAAACACTAAAAATGTGTTTTCACTTTGGGTACGTACCTACCTAATTCAAGGAATACAGAAAGTATTTTTTATAGAAGACCTGTTTATTAGTTCGATTATTTACGAGCTACCAGCGCCGCCTGAATTATAAAGGCTTCGGCTATAAAGCGCTCGCAGGTTCCCACACCAATTTGTAGATCCCAGGGAACCCCGGGGATTCTACCTACTGTTGCAGGTGAAGTACATTTTAAGTAGTAAGTACCGTAGCGTAGCTAAGAGTGAACCGAACTCTACATCTGCAGCAAGTATTGAGAGTGATACAGATGCCCCGACGGACGCCGATGGCGCAATCACAGCCAGAGCGGCTGCAGTAGAACAAAGCGCGGGATGTTCGTGTTCTCAAGGCGCAGTGATTACTAGTGCTCTCCCGCGGCTCCGCGCCCCACATCCGCGCTTTGTGCCGCTGCAGCTCCAGCGGCCTACATACCCCCGACCCATTGTTTGTTATTACACTTTTAGAGATCTCCTTAAAAGCTACTTCAAATAATAAAGGGAAAAAAGGGTTAATTACATGCAATCAGATTAACTGAACACCAGTTAACATTTTTATTTGGGAAAAACTGCACATTATTACGTATTTCAAATAATATCTTCTAAAAATTTACATGTGTATAATTTAGCTCAGCACCTCCCAGTCGAGTGAATACATTCATCTACACTAAGTACAGGTTGCAGAAGCTGTCGCTACCTAAGGTATTTCATTAGTATCTACATCTAACTTGGTTTTTCATTAGTAGACATCGAGGCGTCACTGGTCGCGTAATTTAGCTGTCACAATATAAAATATCTAAGCAGAACCCTCGCTGTGCACGGTCGCATCGACCTTGACTCGCGGGTGGCTGACAACTGGGTCGCCGCGCGCCGGCCGACTTCAATGGGAACACGAATCTCTCGAATAAGACTCTGAAAAGACGAGCGAATCGTGAAAATATCCCTCGTTTAAAAACCTCTTGAATGTCGGAGCTGAACCAAATTCCGGGGAACTGAATGTTACCGCAAACTCGCAAATAATAGGGAAATTTACAAGCTTTGTGAGCGGCCTGTGGCGCAAGTTGCGAGTGAGCGGACGGCCAAGCGGATAATATACCGGAAACCGACTCCAAGTAAGTAGGTACAATACTAACGTAACTGTAGCATGTCCCGCCGATAGGATCTGCACCACTGTTCGTCGACACTCAATCTGTGCGCCGACGCGCTCGGACACCTCACGACCTCACCATGGGTGGACTTAATGTATTCACATTTTATGGAAATGTTGTTGACATTAAGTTTAAAACTTCGGTCCGAATAATTACGAGGTTGTGATACAATCACTACTGCATGCAAATGTGTTTCAATTCGCTACTTTTTATGCACCCTTTTCGCAAATGAGTCACCGCTCGGCGGGAACATAAATTGGATGATAACGATCCGCCATCATTTGTAATTTCTTTATTTTACAACTCATTTTACCGTTCATGCGGGGCGGTCCGCCGGCCGCGTCATCGAACGAATACTGTAGTGTAGGGCAACATTATCAGACCAAGATGATGGAATAATGTAATACCGCGCGAGCCCGCGCGTCCCGCGCCTCGCGCTCGCGCCGCGCAGGCGACGTGTGTATGGAAGCCGGCGCCGGCGGCAGATGCCTTGCTATTATTCGCATCCAGCGCCCGCTCTCCCATTAGTTCTATAATGCCATTGTTGCCCAAAACTACGCAATATAGGATTATTCATCGATCGTTTAGTTATGTACCCGAATACGTTGTTAGGTAGGTAAGTTAAATCCGTGTTGGCTTCTGCAGACTGTCATTATTTCACGGTAGTGCGAAGAAATGGGCCATAAAGAAACGCCGGGGTGAAAATGAAAAGAAAATTCATTTTAGTTCTCGGGAGTGCGCATTTTGTGCAAGCTGACATCTTGGAAAAGACAGGTCGCATTGCGGATTAAATAATAGGAATTTCTGCGGCATGTCCACACCCCACGGCGGCGGTGTGCGACTGCCAAAGGCCAAAGAGAATATAAACACTGCGGCGACTGGCACGCGGGCGGCTACGACAAGTGCGCCTGACAGCTGCGACTGATTTGTGGGTAGTCCCGTTTTTATTGTCGTCACCGGTGCATTTTATTAACATCGTAGAAATTATGATAAATGATACGCCATTCCAATTTTCAATTTCAAAGTATGAACGAGTGGAATCGACCCCATTAATTCGAAATTGATGAGTAGTAAAAGAGTGAATCGGGCTACATAATTGTACTATCATTGTAAAGTAAGTACATAAAGAATGAGCCAGCATATTCAAGTCCATATTCATTTATAGTTAAGTGGTGATGGGGACGGAGATTTTTTTCAATTTCAATCTAGCAGCCCAATAGAGATAGCCTTCGGTTGACGGGAGCTTCACAGGGTATTAGACACGTGTCGCGTCACGTGAGCTGCCGCCACGGGCGCGAGTGCCGCTCACATCAGTCCTTTGCCGCCTCTTCCGGCCGGTTACAAGTTAGCGCACAGGGCATACCTAATCAAGCGCTCAGTGCACGACACAGACCACAAGGAGCAGCTCGCCTCAAGAGACACTTTAGAATTTGAAACATTACCTAGAACTACAAGCAACGCCTGCCTATCAGCTGAGCACAGTGTGTAGTGCCGTAGACGTAAATTCTACGAGATCGTAACCTTCTACGACGTAGGCTCTACGACGTAGGCACTACGAAATAGGCTCTACGACGGTCGTAGAATTTGTACAACGTAGTGAATGAAAGCAAAGTGATATTGTTTATAGCGAGTTAAGTATTGACTTATTTTGGACATAAATTATATTAGATTCACATAAAGATGGTGCGACCTCAGCCGCGGCTCGGCGTCGTCTCGGGGCGACGGCGCGGGGCTGCCTCAATGTAACCGCATGCTGGCGTCTCGTCCGCCCCTCGTTGTGCACGTTTGTTTATTCATGGCCTTCGCTTAATGAGAACTTAAGCTCCTTTGCGATCCACACGAAGAGACTTATTTACGTCTAACTTTAAAGAAATCAAGAAAGGTACCTACTCCAAAATATTAGGTGGCCTTTTTATTCGCGATCGGGTAATTATCTAGCTGTAATGACAGCTATTGTTCTAAAGCTGAGATTTATTGTGATTCATATTGAAACGCGATAATAAACATTTTTTTTTTTTGAAACATTTTCTGTTCTGTTTGATAGAAACTTAATCAAGATATGATAGATAAAAGTACCTACTTCGCGCTCGAGACCCGGCACATCCGCTTCACGAGCGACAGCGACAGACAGACAGTCAGACAGTCAGACAGACAGACAGACAGACAGGCAGCTAGGAGATGCCTCACTGCACTGCATTCATAGTCCATCGAGAATACTGTCATAGTACCCCCATTCTCACATCTACTCTAACAAGAACACGAGGAAGAAACAAAACTAAAGATCAGTTTAATAATGTAATTTTCCAACTTATCTCGAGTATTTCTGTATTTTAGAACAAAGTAGTAAGTGTAGCTAGTGAAAGTAAAGTAGCGTCCGCACGCCGGCGCCGGCAGTGCGGGCGCCGGCGCCGGTGCCGGTGCCGGCAGTGCGGGCGCCGGCGCCGGCGGGGCCGTGTAGGTAACAGGAGCCATGACAAGTGTAAATGTAGCGCAACTTCCACGGCCCACGGTTTAATGAAAAAACTTGAGGCATTGTCGCGCGACCCCGCGACGGCCGACGCGACACGTCCTTCGCGAAACTTCTTCTTTTCTCATTATAAACACTACATCCTTGCTATAAATAAATAATTAATAAATGTTGAAACCGCGCCGCAAGCTGCGCTCAGGAGCGATCGAGAACACAAGTCAACTTTGTAATGTTGTAGTCGGACCACGAGACTCTTTCCAAATTATATCGTACTAGCTTCCGCCCGCGGCTTCGCCCGCGTGCTACCAGGATGAAAAGTAGCCTTTATGTTATTCCAGCACACATACTATGTACGTTCCAAGTTTCATTAAAATCCATTCAGTAGTTTATGCTTGAAAGAGTAACAAACATCCATACATACAAACTTTCGCGTTTGTAATATTAGTAAGGGTTAAACGAGCGAATCAGTTGAATGTGGTTGAATTATTGCTAAAGTGATTTGTGTGCATCGGAGGGGCGTGTCGTGCGACACGCGGTAGTCGCTGGTCGCGTCGCACTATCGTTGTGGGCCGATAATAATTCGATACTTACCATCTGCCCCTCTGAGTAGGACACTTTAATTACTCGACTGACGTTTGTGAGTTCAACGTTTATGGAATTAGTTCCTAAAGATCTGTGTGAAAACATAATAAGAGCTAGACGTAAAATAAGAGCTAGTTCTTATTTGGCGCAACGGATCAGTATTGGCATTCTGCGTCGCCACGGTAAAGTAAACACATTTATTGTATAATTATGGTATAGTATAGTATAGTATAGCCTGCGAGCACGGCGCACGCGCGTCGCGTGGCGCTGGTTGTTAGTAGTTAGAACTAACGAGGAGTGCACAATCGGTTGCGGTTAGGGTCAGTGCCGCTATGAGCTATGTACTTTGACAAACCACAAACACATCATTAGCTGTGGGTTACTCTGAAATACAGTAAGTACATACTGAAAGCTATGGTTATTCATAAATAAATAAATACATTTGTGTAACACAGTTTACACAACGCCATCAAGCCCCAATATAAGCAAAGCCTTGTACTATAGAAAGAGATGCCTGATAGATCAATAGTATATTTTTATATTTTTGTAAATACATAAATATAATACATTATAACACCCAGACACAGAACAAAAATCTATTTTTATCACACAAATGTTTATTCTGAGTGGGAATCGAACCCACAATTTAAAGCGCAGAACGCACTGAGCTATGAGGCCATTCAGAGTTTTCATCCAACCTACTTGAAAGGCTCACGGCGACCCCCAGCTTGAAAAGTTATTGCTAAAGCGAATAAAACGAGCTGTTAGTATCACAAACGTTTATTGCTCAACTGCTTATGTTAGTTAGTCTAATGTACAGACATCACAGTAATTAGCCACACCCACGCAGACAGACGCAATCCTTCCTCCTCACATCTCAGAATGTTATGACCGACACATCGTTCCAATAATTGAATTCAATTTGATGCGTCTATTTGCGTTTTACAGATTATTAGTTTCGGAGTAAACGTCAAGATGAGATCCAATATACTTGCGTGGTATTTGTACCACGGATATTTTGATCTTTACGTCTTCCTTTAATACAATTTGATGTCAATCGCGTGACAAATATTCGCTTACGTCATCTCGAGGTTTACTCCGCTATGTTCAAGTGAGCCCCTCCCTCCCCCCGCCACCGGGCGCAGCAGCCCTCCCCCGGCACTCACCGTTGCCGCCGCCCTGGCTGTCCACGGAGCTCTTGCGCGACTCGTCCGACGACTGCGCTCGCATCGACACTTCCCGAACCGAACTATCGCGAACCGAGCCGTCTCGATCCGAAGCATCGCGAACCGAACCGTCGCCATGCGCGTCGGCGCGCGGCGGGCTGTCCCGAGCCGAGCTGTCGCGCGTCGCGTCCTCGGCGCGGGCCGGGGCTTCCCGAAGCGCGTCGTCACGGGCGGGGTCGGCGGTGTCGCGCAGCCGCGCCCAGTCGGCGCGCAGGCGCAGCAGCCGCTCCCGGAGCGCGCCGGCGACGCTCTGCCTCGCGGCGCCGCACTCGCGCTCCATGTTGTTGTAGTTCTCCAGCACCTCGCGCACCTCGCTCTCTTTCTCCTTCACGGATGCCTGCCGCACACAAACGAGAGATCAAATCACCTTACCCTCGCCTGCTCCTCCCACTCCTCGGCGTGATAGGGATGTGTACTGACGGCCAGGTGCGCTCGCGCGAGGCGGCGCTGGGCGTCGGGCAGCGCGCGCGCGCGCTCGGCGTCGGCGCGCGCGGCGGCCGCCCACGCGCCCGCCGCCTCCAGCCGCGCCGAGTACTTGCCGAGCGCCGCCAGCTTGCCCGCGACCAGCTCGCGGTGCGCCTCCAGCTGCGTCTGCGCCTGCGTCACCACACCGATCCACTTAGTACCAGTCGCAAGTCTCTCACATCCCGCTGTTCCTCACCGCCCGACACGACCCGGCCGCGCCGGCGGTGCAGCGGCGAGCCAGCTCCGTGTCGTTCAATGAGGAACCGGCCGTAACATGTGGCATGCTGCCACGTGTCACCTGACTTAGATGCATTGGTCAGTGAAAAGGGAAAATTTGAAGAATTATCAGGTCGCAGTGAATTGTGCCTGTGAGAAAGTTGTTGTTAAGTTTTCAAATTATTTGACAAGTTCAAGCTTTCGAAGCTAGATGGATTCGCACTTTTGCATTTATTTGTAAAACAAACATAAAAGCAAAAACATGATGTACTCAGCTCTACGCAGAACGAACAATAGAACATATGCAGGCTCCAAAAAACAGACAGCTGCAAGCCTTACTTTACTAGACTGAGAATTTTAACACTGCCATGTCTCTATATTTATGAAATGTGTGCTTTTGTAAAATGTAATATGGACCTTTTTTTAAACTTTAAAAGCGGACGAAATAGTAACAAACTCAGACTACCCCCAAATAAAACTGCGCTATTTAACAAGAGTGTATTATGCAAGGCTATCAGTGTGTACAACCATTTACCAACACCTTTACTAGACACATCAAATGTTACAGTACTCAAAGTGAGACTAAAGAAATTATTGCTGGAAAAGGCTTATTATTCTACCCATGATTATTTAAATGATAAGAATATTGACTTGTAATTAAATAAAAAAATGACATTATTAGATATGATTATTAGACTTCGTAAAATTTAAATAAATTAATATTATATAATGAATATTGCATGCGTACTACGCTGAATATGGCTGCTCTCATACTGTATGGCAAAACATCTGTACAAACCTATATTACGCAATAAATGATTTATGATTTATAGAAGTATTGATAAACGAGAATGTTTGCTGGGTCCGTTGAGAGAATTGCAGTTTTAGGTTGAACGATGCAAAAACCGTCTCCATTAAGGATTGTCCAACAAAAATAAGATCCTAGAGGTTTATGATCACATCCTCTTACTTTTTTTAACATATTTCAATAGAATGGAATCATAAAATTGTCGTTGAATACCACAGTAAGATGATATACTTAACGAAGTAATAAAACTCCTTAATTATTTGGAGCTGAATCTCCTGCTCACTAACTGACAGATAGGTGTGCCGTACTAGCTACTGCTCAGCTGTCGGCGGACATAAAGTTTACGAGCTGCCTGATCCTGCCACAGAATACCAGCCAGCTACTGCGTGACCTGCCTTTGGAGATACCGAGCCGTTCCTTCACGGCGAGCTATAAAACCTTACGAAGTAACGCGACTTTACGGACTTCCTATTTCGGAAGGACATAGTTTTATGATCGTAAACTTGATTCAATGACTATGGGTTTTACGATGAAAACGGAAAGCAATAGCTATTAGGAATTGAGCAATATAAGACAGAACACGAGCGATACCGGGGAAAGCATGGGCCTGACACCACAATGACACAACAGGGGCGAGCATGGTTTGAATCCTACGATTTATACCTTTTACTAATATCGTTAATGCGAAAATATATGAGAAAATTAGTGTATTTGTTTCTTAATCACCACCGAGCGGATTTTAACGAAACTTGAAATATATGTGTGCGTGTGCTGCATGTAATAACCTACCGTACAGGCTACCTTTCACTAGAGTAGCGCGCGCGAAACCTAGTATTCCATTTTGCGTATAAGTTAATCTAATGTGTCACGGTGAGCCATAACGCAGTGGGGAGGCCGGCGGCAGCGGGCGGCAGCGGGCGCGGCGGCGGCGCGGGTCTGACTTACGGCCACGACATTGCCGACCTCCGACTCCGGGATCCCAAGCAGTTATATTTGAGTGGGCCCTTAGACTAGCACCTCGTCAGCTCCCAACAACTCACGGATTACGGCCATCTACATTTATATAAGAATCTTACGTAATCTACGATCCCGAAATAATTCAAGTTCCTGGATATTGGTTTAGCAGGGAAGATCTTAGACGTGCCACACCCGGTAAAAGTTAATACATTTCCGACAAATGGAATGTCTGAATTAGATCCTCGAGAGTTTAGCTGAGGGGAAGCTTCCCCGTTTCTTCAAAAGTGGAGTGCACCTGCACTGCAACATGTATGTGTACTGTGTGTGGGGGGGAGGTGAGAGGGGGGGGGAGCGCGTGGCTAGACTCAACAGCCCTCGAGTGGAGGGCACTCCGCGCCGCATTTACCTGGATCAGATGCAAACTGCGGGACAAGCCTGTTGTGCGCTCCGCCTGCTCCGTCAACTGCGGTCATGTTATAATAGTCAACTTCAATATCGATTCCAAACTAGTAATATCGCTGATATTGTGTTTATGACAGCATTATATTGCTGCAGCTTACCGCAAAGAAGTTGTGTCTTCACTTACGACTTGAGATGAGGTATCGTGTCTCAACAACTTGTGTAGGTGGCTATCAAAACCTAGAATCACATGTATCCCAATGCACCCGTCTGTGGCTACCGAGCTCGGTACCGCATTGTTCAGTGAGTTTGTGGGCGGCCGTAGGTAGTAGTTCCGGCGGACGCCTCCGCATCATGTGCGTGCGGACCCTAAGCCGAGATCCCTTCGACGTGACTATTGTACTCATTGTGTAACTATATTTGGGTGTAACAAAGACATATTAATCGAAAGGTCACACCGGCGGGTATTCATGTCCGTTTCGGTAAGGCAAGCGTTTTTAAACTGATTTATTTCACTGTTCTCTGATTTCCAGACTTTATTATACATATTTATTGTGTCATTTCAAAATGAAGCAATTAAGTGGCTAGCAGTTTACGTGTGCAGGTGTGTGTACAGAGTAGCTACATTCCGCGAGGCGACGTAGTAGTAGTTAGTATTGTTTGCCGCGCGGAGACGGCTCCCTGCCTTCAAGTAGCGGTGCCCGAGCGCTGGCTTTGCAGATAGCGCACGCTGGCACGTGCAAGGGAAAGGCATGTCGTTGCAATTTTGCTAGCTGTGGTGCGTGCGTGTGATGTATTCATACGTTTCGCGTCATCGGAAACTCGAGGACAGCGAAAGATTGCATTTGAGAATTTTATGTAACTGAAAATTTGCACAGGATGTATAGAAGCGTGAACAGTTATGACAAGGATATTTAGATAATATATAGCATGACAAGTAGCCAGATAAAGAGCACCCTTGACCATGAACAGCGAACCATGACCATGAGCGCTGGTGCTGGGACCGAGTTCCTTGATGAGGGCGGCAGTGCGTCGCTACTGACCTGCTGCAGGCGCGCGCGCAGGTCGGCGCGCTGCTCGGCCGCCGGCGCCGGCTGCTGGTCGCCGCGCAGCGCCTCCAGCTCGCGCAGCCGCGCGCCCACCTCCTCCAGCCGCGCCTGCACACAACCACGCCTCGCATGAGCCCTCACACTCGCAACTCCCTCCACTTAGACTACCACAACACTTAGATGTCACAACACTCAACATGTCAAAGTCAAAGCCAACATTTTTTATTCCTTAAAATCACGGGGATCATTTGGACACGCGTGATGACTCTAGTTGCTCTAGTCAAGTCGGGTATCCAGCTCTCGGGTTCTCGTACCGGACGTCGGTCGTCTCGTTACACACAGCAACCTCACCACGAAGCATTGTCGCTTTCATATAAAGATCGTACCTGCTCGAGTATTTCAGACGAAGCAAAGTTTAGTTATTTAAATAAATAAAGTTATTTAAATAAATCATTTCATTTCATTTCATTTAGACAGCAAAATATGTAAATGTACAAGATTGCTGGTGTGGAAGTGCCTGTGTGAAGTTTCGGCACACATGGAGCTGGAGGCCCGGCTTGATGCCTCATAATACTTTAAATTTTAACGACGTTCGAAAGTTAGAACAGCCGACAACGAATTCTGCGTGGAACAACAAGGTGTCGTGCGGTAAGCAGCTTATTATTTTATTATTCGAGACTCGCTCCGAACACACTTCCCTAAAGCTCCGGCGAGCGGTCCCTCGGAGTGACTTACAGCGTGATCTCGCGAGTGCAGCTCGCATCTCGCACGGCTATTACGAGATTGCTTCAGCGACGAGCCCCACAAGTAGCCATAACGTAAAACTTACAACCTTTCAGTTTATAAATATTTGCGGTCATACACTGGTATCCTTGAAGATATGTTTAGTCTCTATCGATTTTAAAATTGTCTTTGCATTATTAAAAATGGTAAACATATTTTCCAGGCGGTTTGCGAGCTCGACTACAAGTTGAGCGACATCCAGCAGCAGGCTGCCCCGCCTGCCCTGCCTGCCCTGCCTGCCCTGCCTGCCCTGCCTGCCCTGCCTGCCCTGCCTGCCCTGCCTGCGCGTCTCGGAGGCGACCCCTGCGCCACGTCCCCTAACAACATGCTTTACTTTGCGCTGCCTGCGCTGTGGCGAGCACAGAACTTTAGTCATTTTGCACATCACACGGTAGGAAGGAAACTTTATTTAAAAAAATCGTGTACTAGGGAGCTGGATAACTCTTGAGAGTTCATTCTGATTTCCGAAATAATAATCCGCTCGTATCCGACGATCTCACTATGATGATCGACCGCCCACTGAAGAGCTTCAAAATGGTCAAAGAACAGATTCCCGGTGAGTCTAGAACGCAAGTCGAGAACCTTAAACTCATATCGTCTACGTTTGATTAACAAAGTGTTGACATTACAAAATTATAGAAATACGTATAATGCAGTGTAAAGGTTAAAACAATGCTTTACAGCAGTTTTTGAACGAACAAAATGGAGTGACGTCATAAGAGGGCGGCCATTTGAACACGAAAAACTATTGACAACGGGGATCCTTGCAAATATTTTATTAGGTCACTGTTCGTTGGGAGTAAAAAAATATTATATTTTTACATGTTTACACTGATTTGTTTAGTAAAGTTAAAAGCTATATTATTGAACTAGTTGGTCGAGTGGCGCGCTGCTGTGTCGGCTCGGGCTCCGGCAGACGACATCAATTCCAGTTCGGCCGCGCCGGCGCCGGCGCCGACAATTAATATAATATCGGATGGTAGCCGCCTCCCAGACACGCTGCCTACCCTGTCAGTGCGCCGGGTCTCGTGTCTCTGTCTCCCGCCTTGCGAGTACCAATTAAAACGACCATTCTATTTGCCGACAATGGTTATAAAAAAAACGACGAAAATAAAAAGTATGTGCTTTAAAAGCACAATGACCTTTTTCATATTCCGTTGTTTTGTCATCCGGGTCGGTAGGATCAGGGAGAGATCCTCCGCTGGACGACGAGAACCGGCTCTCGTTTGTACGTTCTGGAATATACGTTTAGGTATCATACGAAAGCCACGAGAAGAGTTCGAGCGGCCGAAACTACCAACCTCCTTCAGTTCCATTCAGGCGAGGACAATCGCTTCACATGTACACTATTAGGCACGAATGTTGGCAGATAATTCATTTGTCGTGTCGCGGAAATTGAACTTCCGACCCCTTCCTTCGGAGGCCCTAGTCACCCGTGAACGGAGCTGATAAAGTACGTCTATACTATACCTACCCTCTACAGGCAACCAAACCGAGCTGGCGGAAATCATTTCGGTATTTAGAAAAAGTTACGCGAATCTCCAATTTAAAGAAGAATTTACTACTTCATGAGGAATTCCTTAAGACGACAACAACTTGGAAAGCGACGCCGCCGTGAATAGATACGATACGCATTCTGTTTACGATCAAAATATCAACCAAAATAACTCACGTGTCCTCAGGACGCACTGGATATCAGCAACACGCGATACATCAACCAAATGTTGAATTGAACTAAATGACCCAAGCCCCTACAACTGACTGCGAAGCGACATCACCCCCCGCCCCCGCCCCCGCCCCCGCCCCCGCCGGCCAGCGCGCCCACCACTCCTACAACCACCATCGGGAAACTAACCGAAAACTCGACACCGCAACTTCACTGCTACTTAAATCCTAGAATGGAACAGCTAATTCTAATCTGTACCATAATGTTATGAAAATAAGACTGCGAATATAAAGTTTGCCGTGAAGACGTTTCGGAAGTGGGATGCAAACAAGAGATGGGACAGAAATATTTTCACTTCATAGTCAGAAATAGACCGCGGGGCGCGCCGACCCAGCTCTGTGTCAGATTGCTTCTCCCTTCGACGGACTTTACAAACATACTAAGTACTTATGCTTGTGATTCACTCTAATTAAAAAGCATTCCCCTTATACATCCTTAAAACTATCAACAACATGATATCTTAATTCAAAAGAGTCTTCCGTGATATTATTAAATTTTCGACAATCATTAGTTGTAGCGTTCAACTATTCGCGCAACAATTCCCGCTTTCGAGCGGGATAACTGCTGTAATTTAGTGTGCTTTTAAGCAGAATGAGTTAGCTTAGAAAGCAGGCTACCGGCGCCGCCGGCCGCGCCCCACAGGGACGCCGTGCGCCGCGCCGCCCGGAGGGAACTGCTCCAGCACCCGGAGCCGGCTTCTTGCGAGAATGCTGCCTTTGAGCGCATTCTCCATAGTTTGAATGCTTCCTAGTTTATTCCGTGGTTTAGCCAACATTCCGACATAGAAGGGCTTTGATGTTTCACAATTATAATAAATGTTGATAGTAATCTGTAGAACAGCACATTCATAAATTCAAGTTAATCAAACTAGCTAACGATATAAGAAGTGAGTCTAGAGAGAGATAACCAAAAAGTGAACATAAGTGGTACATGGTCCAACAAGGCGTCTGCGCGACCAACAGTCGCGTGGGTCGCCAAATAAAAATCAGTTCTCGCGTCACTCGTTTTGAGCGAGGTGTTTACAAACGGCCCTAATGCTGTTTAAGTTCCCTGAACCCGGGTAAACAACGTTGTATAGCTGTCTTTCAACATATTGTATTGCCTCGATGACAACACCGATAATACTACAGAGTAGCAGTAACTTCTCTCTCTCTCTCTCTCTCTAGCGTCTACTTTGGCTACATACATGTGTCTCGCTCTAATTGAGCGAAGAAAGGCATAATGTGGTAAAGTATGTCGAAGGTGAAAATTGAAAACATCATTGTGAGCACAAGTATCTTGTTGCCGGGCCGCCCTTCAAATGACTTCGAGTGAGAATCACTTCATAGAAAACATTAAAGAAGAAAGAAACGTACCAAAATCAAGACATGTTTACATTCCAGCAAAGACACTGACGACATTCTCAGATAGAAGTTAACATAAGTTATTGTCCGCATATTTGGAATGCTCCATCTAGCGAGTGTAATGTTTACATTGGACATCGACAGCGAACGAAGTAGCGAGCTATTAATATTTAATTCCCGAAATAGCCCCCCCCCCCTGCCCCCCTGCCCCCCCCCCCCCCTGGACGCACAGACAGGACATGGCGTCGCTCGCTCCGATCATCATAATATCTTAACTATTTATTACGGTAGAGCGTGCACACGTTGCTGAAGTAGCTTTCCAACTTTCATTAGAAAAATGCACATTGAAGCAGTAACTTCGAACTCGGCTCGATTCGAATAATATCGGATACAATTTGAGTCGAGCTATCATATCAAACTAATACCAAAAAAAACGTGAATCCAAAATAACTGGAATGATGAAACTTAAAAGCAACCTACTGAAAATACGCCATGAAAGCAGATTTATTCAAGAGTTCCGTTCGAGCACCTTTGAAGAGCAGGAGGCTCAGAGGCGCGTCCTCATCACAAGATGACGACTTCATTGTAAACTGGATGGCGGGGCCGGCTTCGCACCCTCACCACTCACCACTCACCACTCACCACTCACCACTCACCACTCACCGTCGGAAGGTAAAGTTTACGGACGCGAACCTTCCTATCAGTATAACTTAGTCAACTAGCCAATCTCATTTGGATCGGCATTATAAGAGTTCCATCAAAAAAAATATTTTTTATCTAACTTTAAGTTTGAGAGGTGTTCTAATCTGTTACAGGCAACTCTTGGGAATGAGCATTGTTCTCCACATAGTAATCCAGCCGTGAGTCCCTAGCGCGGCGACCTTTAACTAAGGCCCGGGGCCCACGCGTCGCGGCTACACGTGGCCGGGTGTGTATTCCGTATTCCGTATTCCGTACGGCGTAAGTTCACCTTCTGCGTCCTTGTCTATCGTGTCAATAATCACACGGCTACACCCGTCACTCTTCGCGACAAGTTCGAAGGGCGGTAGTGTAGCCGCAGGGTTACTGCCATTCCTGCTGAGTGCTGCCAGTGAATGGCCGCGGAGGGGCGGTAGGGCGTCGCGGAGGGGTTCCAATCTCAACATCTTGTTTTTATGAGCACCTCAGGTGTGACGATTAACTAACAAAAACGCAATTTGACCATTATTACTGTTGAGTTGAATTTTGTTTTTATTTTGTTTTTTGTTCTTAGTTTCCATTGATGTGTGCTTTATTTTCTTATATTACATATTTTCAATGACTGGATGACTGCGTGAACCGAAGAAAGAATTCACATTCAGTGTGCGTAGAATAAAAATAAACATTAGAATGATTTATAAAATCAAAGATATTCACGTGCCGCTGACAAACGGTCCAATTTGCGAGCGAGGCCGCCGGCGCCGCTGACGACCGCCTCGCCCCCCCGCGCTCCCCCCCCCCCCCCCCTCCGCTACCACACGCAACAACACACCTCCATACAGAGCCTTTCGAAACAACCTGTGTCTTTTGAACGTTTCACTTGTTTTAGAAAGAATATGGAAATAAAAACATGCTAAGTCGACTCAACCCCACATAGTGACAGAACGCTAGTAAATGATGGAAAGGTACAGTGTTCTGTGAAAAATATAACATTTGAATAGAGACCCATAAAATACAAACCGCAAACTGGTGCGCTATGATCTCATTCCGGCTGAATGCAATTTCGCTGTGTTGTGCGGGGTGCGGGGTGCGGGGTGCGGGGTGCGGGGTGCTCGAGGCAGGCGCCGGCGGTGCCTTGTCCTTCTCATTTGTCCATTAGGGCGGGTGCTGGCGAGTCGGCGCACGCAATGCGAGTATTATCCCATAACCTGCGCCGTGCCCAGTCGTGCCGGCCCTAAGGCTTTGACTTTAATTGCGATTTTATAATTTCCTCCCTCATCAAAAAACAATAATTTTGTCAAACAATTATGAAAATAAAGACCCCATCCGATCTAGAGCGACTACTGCGTGAACTTTGGTCAGTGATGATGAATGATACAACGAGCAAAAACAGTAATTAACGTCGGTATTCGAACCTACACGCTCCGCTTGGCCGCACAGTCCCGACGCCCGTTCAATCGCAGTGCGCTGTGCGAGCCGTGCCCTCGCAGCGCGTGACGTCACACGACGGACGCTGACACGGCCGCACCACACTCACTCCTCGCACACTTTTTACTTGCTCTGATTACCGGTCGGCTAAGTTGGCTCTTTTAATAAACAAATGCGCTTTTTAAGATTCCAAACTCTCATTCATACCATTCTACCCACATAATATTATTATTGTGAATGGTAATATACACAACAAAAAAAAAACAAAATCAGAATGGAATAATAGGTAGTATTATATTAATAACACCGGCTCGAAGCTTTAAGCAAAAGAAGCTAATGTTACTATACTTAGCAAGTTTTCAAACTCGCTGCAAAGAAAACAATAAGCCCATCAGTTAATTTATAAGTCCCGACAACCCTATTGTCTTTGATGGCTCATTCCACTGTAATATAAATCGGCTTTGTCCTTATCGCAAGGGAAATCGAACCCGCGCCTCTTGCGTCTCAGCCGAGCACTCGCCCGCCACGCCACCGAGGATAGTCACCTATTCGGAAACACGCCTGTGAGCACGGCGACGCTCCAGTAACTTCTGTTTCATTACGCAACGCCACAACTTGTGTGCCCACTGCAGCACTAGCGAGCCAGACGCTCATCAGCAGCCGAACCTTCTCGGCTTACTTCAATTACAATAATGGTCTCTAAGCTGTGGAACAATGAGTGCGGCCGCTGGCCGTCGCGGTCCATCTCTCATCGCAGCCGCATCGCGTCCCGGACAAGTCGCCCACATCGCTCACTGGCACGCCGCCAAGACTCACCCCCCGCGACCAAAATCCACCCCTAACTTGCTGTGAACACGGTTCCCTTTCGCTCACCCCCGCCCCCTCGAGTACGATGCGAAAGCGACCCTCCTCCTTTGGAACAGAACCTACTTGAATGATCGCGTTGGTGTTGCTGCACTGCGTTTTCTCATCGTACAATGTCCTGCAATACTTGTTAAGCGAAATTGAACTCTAATGCAAAGTGTTAGGGGTGTCGTGTATGTAAATTAGTGTTAGTATTAGTTTGTTTATTTGCTGCATGGCTGTAATTGCAGTTCGGTTTCGCTTCCCCTTGCGATAAGGACAAAGCCGATTTATATTACAGTGGAATGAGCCATCAAAGACAATAGGGTTGTCGGGACTTATAAATTAACTGATGGGCTTATTGTTTTCTTTGCAGCGAGTTTGAAAACTTGCTAAGTATAGTAACATTAGCTTCTTTTGCTTAAAGCTTCGAGCCGGTGTTATTAATATGATACTACCTATTATTCCATTCTGATTTTTTTTTTTTGTTGTGTATATTACCATTCACAATAATAATATTATGTGGGTAGAATGGTATGAATGAGAGTTTGGAATCTTAAAAAGCGCATTTGTTTATTAAAAGAGCCAACTTAGCCGACCGGTAATCAGAGCAAGTAAAAAGTGTGCGAGGAGTGAGTGTGGTGCGGCCGTGTCAGGGAGAAATGTTTGTATATTTCTTCCGTGTCTGGGTGTTGATGCACAGGAAGACACCAATCAACTCCCGAACTGAATGAACTGATTTTATGGTGTTATTGTCCTTTTTACAACATATTTAGAAAATGGGGTTCGGAACAATGTCGTACAGTGCAAAAAATATGAAGGGAAGGTGTGTAGAAAAAAATAGCTGAGCGCTAGCGCCCGACCGACGTAACTAGTTATATCACCGAAGGAGGGACATGTTGCTCGACAATAAAGCATAGGCGGTAACACTGAGCAATGTAGTATCATGTATTATAATAAGTATGTGTTTACAAAATAAGTATATAAGTATTCTATCAGCCATCTGGTGTCCATAGCACAAGCATTGCTTAGTTTAGAACTAGATGGCGCTGTGTGAAATGCCCACAATTATTTTTTATTCGATATAAATAGGATGCGGTTATAGACTTTTAAATACATTAAATTATGCTGTGTCGTCCGTCTACCTCGCCGTGGTTCGATGTCTACCGTCAGTTTTCCCATACGATAACACTAATAAAAAATATGTATTTTATACGTGTACAGCATTACAGGACAATTTATAATTTATCATAATTTCTCTGCCCTTTTCCAACTTATATTATTACGGAACAGTATAGTGTTAAATTCTAATTGTTCACCCACAGACACAGCCCCCCGTCGATCTGTCTAGTCTTACGCTTCATGATCTCGTAGGATGTTCGTAGATATTTTTTTATTACAATTTAATTAGGGTGGAAGGGAAAAATTTGCAATGGTTTTAGCATCGAACAGGACTGCCGGCAGAAGGCATGGCACGGGTCCGTGCTCGGTCTCTGTGGCGTCGCGGCTGTTAGGTTGAGCGGGTGCGAAGTACCTTGACGAGGCTGGTGCGGATGTGCAGGCTGGTGTCGTCGGAGGGGTTGGGCGCGGGGCCCGCCAGCAGCTCGCGCACGCAGTCCAGCTGGCGCGCCGCGCCCGCCGCCCACGCCGCGCCAGCGCCCGCGCCCGCGCCCGCGCCCGCCTCCGCAGCCCGCGCCCTGCGCCGGGAGCACAACACTAGAGTAACACAACATGAGGCGGCTACGAGTAGGCGGGGCGGGTGGGTCACCTCTCGTGCAGGTCGTGCAGCGCGGCGGCGGCGCGGTGCGAGCGCGCGGCCAGCGCGTCCAGCTGGTCCTGCACGTCGCGCGCCAGGCCGGCGCCGCACGCGCCCACCACGCGCCGCGTGTGCGCGCGCGCCTCCGCCAGCTGCCGCCGGTGCGCCGCCATCTGCGCAGGGAGACCCTGTAGCCGTCTCCGACATTGCGGCCACTTTTTTCGCATCCAGTTTTGTTTTTCTCGTAAAAACTCCATGTTTCCACTGCGTCCTCAAAATAACTTGAAATTATTTCTTTTATTCTTATTCTGAACCCCATGGGAGGAATAAACCTTTGTTCGACGAGTGAGCAAAGTTTTAGTTGTGTAACCGTCCCATCAAGAATGAGACAAGTACCTGCGCGTCGAGATCGGCGAGGGTGTGCTGGAGGGTGGCGGGGGCGGCGGGGGCGGCGGGGGCGGCGGCGGCCCGCAGCGCGCGCTCGGCCGCGTCCAGCCACTCGCCGCACGTCTCCAGCTCCGAGTACAGGCTGGCCCACACGCCCTGGCAGCGCACCCACCTGCGCACGCCCATGCAAGCTGTTCACTGCTGCCAGCTGTCTCATTGCCTCCATACAATCGGTGCAGTGAAATGATGTAGTTCGCCTCGAGGGCTCCTTTCATGCAGTTGACTTGTGTTTTCAAACAATTTAGGATCTATGACATGCCGGTTTCCTCACGATGTATTATACACCGTTTGACTACTAGGATAGCACATAAATTTTTCGAACAGAAAAATCCATTGATGCAGGACCGGTCTGGAACCCACGACCTAAGATGGAAGGTGGGGCCGCTAGCACCGGACGAGCAGTGGTGGTGGTAATGATAATATAACATGACGGTTTATTTGAGACGGTGGAT
Organism: Scotopteryx bipunctaria; assembly: GCA_949320045.1. Classification (NCBI taxonomy): domain Eukaryota; kingdom Metazoa; phylum Arthropoda; class Insecta; order Lepidoptera; family Geometridae; genus Scotopteryx; species Scotopteryx bipunctaria. The sequence continues at coordinate 85,363 of OX439459.1, read as the reverse complement.
GACCTCTCGTATCGTTGCGCGTAGGTGTCCTCGAGCGCCGTGAACTCGTGCTGCAGCTTGTCGCGGACGCGCGCCATCTGCGACGAGGGCTGCTTGTACTTGTTGCTCAGCCACTGGTACTCCTTCTCCGTCTCCGCCAGCGCCGGGCCCAGCTCCGCGATCGCGCTCTTCACGCGCTGCAACACAACCACCAATACCGGCTGGGATGCACAGTGGAAAATCAAAGTCGCACACTCGTTCATACACCCTACACAACAGCCAACGATTACATAGATATTTTATTCACACATCACACACAAATTGAGTGGGCATCAGAACCGACCTGCAAGGCGTCCTCCTGCAGCGGGAAGTCGTCGTAGTCCCGGCCGGCCAGCGGCGGCGCGCGCAGCACCTGCATGGCGCGCGCCACGCCGCCGCGCGCCGCGTTCGCGCGCACCACCCACGAGTTGCGCGCTTCCAGCTCCACCTGCAACCATCGCCACACGTCACTCCCCGCCCCGCCCCGCCTACCCCTTGCGCTCGAGCGACTCACCTGCTTGCCCTTCTTGTCCTTGGCGTGGTGGTGGTTATCGAAGGCGGCGCGCGCGCGCGTCCAGGCGAGCAGCAGGTCGGCCACGTGCTTCTCCGGGTACTGCACGTGCTGCGCCTTCAACTCGCGGCACAGCTCCTGCACGCGCTCCACGCTGCCCTCGCGCTCCACCACCTCCTCCTGCAGGCTCTCCGCCTGCGGACCGACCCGACTCATGACCCCGGCTGGCTCCACGAGGATGGAAGCGGGGGCGGGGGGGATGCGCCTCACCTGGTCCGTGGTGATCCTGGCGGTGAAGTGTTGCAGCCAGCGCTCGAGCTGCTGCAGCAGGTCCTGCAGCGCGGCGAGCTGCTCCTCGGCGGCGAGCGCGCGCGCGCGTCGGCACTCCACCTCCGACATCACCAGCGACCACTTGTTGCGCAGCTTGTCCTGCACACGACAACACGGTGTTATCAGTTCAGTCCCCCGTCCACCTCGCCCCCCGGAGCCCCGACGTACCTGGTAGTGCGTGAGCAGGTAGTCGGCGAGCAGCGGCGAGCGCGCGTGCGCCGCGTACACGAGCGAGTCTCCGCGCGACATGAGCGCCGCCGCGTCCGGCGCCACGCCGCCCACCTGGTTCTTCAGGATCTGCGAGCGACAAGCCACGTTACGGAGCTGAAAGGAACGAGTGGAGCGAGGAGGCGGGGACGGGACGTACCTCGAGTCTCTTGGCGGGGTCGCGCTCGACGGCGACGCCCTGCAGCGTGAGCAGCACCACGTCGAGACGGCGCAGCATGGCGGCCGCATCCGCTTCCCAGCGCTCCACCTCCTGCGCCTGCGCCGCACCCAGCGCGCCCGCCGTGCGCGCGCTCTGCAACACACCCCAACCGTCACCCTCCTGGAACAACGAACCCATTGTGGAGGAGATCCTGACCCCCCACTGACCTTTCCATCGTCCTCAGTCTTCTGATATCGCTCGAGGCTCTTCTGGCGCTCCTTGCTGATGGGGATGTGCGACGTGTGCGGCGGGGGGCTCCGCGGCTCCTCCGCGGGGCTGGCGGGCTCGTCGTCGAGCTTGGCGAGTTTGGGCGACATGGCGACCACCTGTGCCTTGGTGCTGTCCTGCTTGATCGGCGTGGACGTGGACAGCGGCTCCGGCTCGTCGCCGCCCGACGCCCGGATCTGTGAAGGATGCATGGTTACGGCGGAATACTTCCCGTGGTCTTTATCGAGACAGTGATGCAGTCCGTTCGGTCCGTCATTCGGTTCGTAAAATGCCTAAATTCTAATAACATTTCAATCCTTTTCGATGTTTTTCCATCTGAGCCAAAGAGTAAAGTCTCGAACATCGTCAAGTTACCTGCGGCATATCCTCGACCTCGGAGTAGATGACCTCGTCCTCCGCGGCGCTGGTGGCAGATTTTTTCCGGATCCTCTCGGGCGTGGAGCCACCGATTCCCACCCCAACCTTCTTTAACGGGCGACTCGTCGCATCGACCATCTGCTGCTTCCGAAGATCCGGCTTGTCCGCCACCTCCTCCGTGACCGAGGGCTCGGGCAGCGCCGCCTGGTCCTTGGGGACCTCGTCCAGGATCAAGTACTCGTTGACTTGGTCTCTGCGCAGGCTCCGCTGCGCCTCCTTCTGGCGCGCCGCCAGGTCGTAGAGCAGCGGACACTGCATGGCATCGTCCACGTCGCGCGGCGCAGGGGGCGGGGCCCGCAGAGGCACGTCCCGCTCCTTGTCCGCGGGGATCAGGTCCGGGACTTGCATCACTCGCGGGCTCTCCGGCGATTCATCTTCCTCGCTCCTACGCTTGAGAATCCCAAGCGTAGGCTTCATCCGCGCTTCCAGCGTTTTAACTTCGACGACGAAGGTTCTGGGCTCGGAACCCAAGTCCACCGAAGTTCGTTTCTCCTCGTTTCCATGAGCAGTCGACTCGGGCTCCGTGTCGTCGATGATGTTGACAGTTTCAGCGGTCTGCGGGACGAACTCCACGACGGCGTCGATCGTTTCGAAGGGATAGATCTCCCTCGGCTCGATGGGTGCGACGGTGGATTTGACGATCTCGTGCTCCTTGACCTCGACCACGTGGCACGGGTCCGCCGGCGGGCGGGCCGCCTTCTCCGCGGGCGCCGGTTCAGGTTGGGCGTGAAGCTTGTTGTTGGATATCTGGGTGAAGAGATCGCTGTCCTGCAGCAGGTTGAAGGTGCTGCTGTCCTTGTTGGGCGAGGAGGGGGCGGAGGAGCCGGAGGGAACGGAGAGGGCGGCGCGCTCGATGGAGTCCACGGACATGGCGCTGACGCCGTCCGACTGTGGGCTCTCGGATTTCCTGCTCCCGCGCTCGAGGGACGAGCCTCTGCTTCTGATTCCACCCTCTTTTATCTCCTTCTTGATGGGCACGGGGCTTTTGAGCGCGAGAGGGATCTTCGACTTTTTAAACTCCGGCTTCTCGGTCTCGGGAGTATTGATGGGGCTCTCGAGCCGTCGCTTGATGGTGTCAGTGACGTTTTCGTAGTCGAGCGGCTTCGCGATAGCGGCCTGCAACACAAACCGCGCTGTACTCGCACGCCGCACACGCACTGCGTCCTTATTTACAGTGTTAGACTCTCCCGAGGGTGATATTCCGAGATGGCCGCTGGATGAAAAGCATGATTCCCGGTGAGTCCAAGCTTCATGAATGGGTTCCCGTGAATCAAAGCATCCACACACACACACCGACACCATATTTACATGTTGTATTTACATTTTTCTGGTGCAAATGAAGTATCTTCGTCAGTCTTAAGAACACAGGGGACACACGACAAACGTATGTGAGTACTTTTAGTTCGTTATTATAAACGGAGAGCACTCAATACCAAAGCGCTCGCAGGAATGCGCGAATGTTACGGGATGGCGACTTACCGGCTCGAAGCGTGATCGTTTATAAACAGTGACACCAAGCGAAACAAACAAACAGCTGCATTTTTTAAATACTCGTGTGCACAGTTCCCAATGCGGAAGAAAAATTAAAGTCACTACTGAATTTTAATCCACCGAACCGGTGACATACCCAATATTCGGTTGTTCAAATTTCCAAACTCAGAAGAGATACAGGAACAGTGTCTTAGGAACCATTTGCTCTTTTATTATGAGAAAAAATTAGCATAGTACCTAGGTACACTTTGTATCCAAGCATGGAAGTGCCATGCTTGGATAAAAAGTATGCACTCAGTTAGCATGGAAGTGGGTGCAAAAGGAAAGATCTAATGGTTCCTTAGAAAGTTTTCCCGCATTTCCTATGGCTTCGGATTTTCCCGTATGTTTTTGAACTAACAATTTTATCAAAGGAGATGTTTCATAGCAGGCCTGATCTATAATATACACCAGGCAAAAAACCATCAATGAATTTCATCAACTAATTCGAAGCATAATTATTTGTAGAAAAAAATATAGAATGCGAAAACTTTTTACAATGGTAACATGCTTTCCTGGGCAGTATCTGCCACTGTCACTATGTACTTTGACAGCTTCATTAAGAACATTTCAATTCTGCGCGAACGAAATGCAGCCATTTTACCTACTACTTGTCAAAGTCAAAGGTTGACAAAATATAGGGCAACATAAATCAATATGACGGGGCTGCCATATTGATTTATGTTTTGTGGCTGCACTTCATGAGAAAGGTATTTTAGGAACATGCATTAATAAAGCAAATTATTAAAAAAATACAATGGGAAAAGGTTTTACATAATATACTCGTATTCAGCTCTGTAAAACCTTTGTGCTCTTTAAAACAAGTGTAGACCGACGAGGCAGAGGTTCCAAACATCTCCTTTGACCACTTCTGCTGCTGTCCCGTTTTATTTTTCTTACGATACAATGAAATGATCCTTTCAAGTAACTAATTCGTAAGCATCAAAAAATTTACAACATGCCCATTTTTGTGGCCAACTCAAGCTTGCCCAAAGAACTGACTAGGCTAAAACTGTTTTCACAAAACAATTGCAAATGATTCCAAGACACTTTTCCCGCATCTCTTCTGGTTTCGGATTTCCTACTGTTTACACTTCCGCAGGTAAGATTCCCATGCGGCGAACTAAAATTCAGACGTTGCAGAATCGCCTCCCGAAAAATCATAAAAGCCACTCACCGTGATCTTCTCGAGGAGATTCTCCCAGCGCTCGGTGAGCGCCTTGTCACCGAGCGCGTGCAGGTCGGCGGCCTTGGCGCGCAGCTCGCCCGCCAGCACGCGCAGCTTGGCCGGGCTCAGCGTCGCCGCGCTGCGCAACTCCGCCTCCACGTCCGCGAGCAGCGCGTGCAGCGGCGCGGGGGGCGCGGGGGTCGCGGGGGGCGCGGGCGCGCGGCGCCGCAGCCGCTCCCAGCGCGCGTTCACGTCGTCCACCTGGCGGCGCAGCGCGTCCAGCTGGCGCGGCTCGGCGGCGAGGCGCGCGCACTCGGCGAAGTTGGCGTTGAGCTTGTCGCGCAGCGCCTCCATGCGCGACATCTCCAGCTCGAGCGCCTGCGGCGGCGCGGCGGCGGCGGCGCGCGCGTCCAGCCACGCGCCCAGCGCCTGCAGGTCGCTGTGCAGCTCGCGCGCCGCCACCAGCGCGCCCTCCAGCCGCGCCTTGCACTCCGTCACGGTGGCGCCGAGCCGGTTGTACAGCTCCTTGAGCGCATCCACGCGCGCCGACAGCTCCCGCGGCGCGCCCGCCGCGCCCGCCTCCGCCATGCGCCGCCCCGTCTTGATGATCGACTCCACCTCCGACTTTATCTCGCTCAGCGTGCGGTACAGCTTCTGCGAAGCGATACGGGAGCGCTCACCACCTCGCGCCGCTCCCGACGAGAGCGGGCGGGTCGCCGCGCGAGGGGAGGCCCGCTCATTCAAAATATTCACTCACGATCCATCTGTAGAGGGTGATAGCCCCCACCGCGAGGAAGTACAACTCGTCCCAGCTCACCTCCGCGAGCATGACGCGACTCGACAGATTCATGCAAGCGTTCCGAATGGCCGGCGCTAGGCGAGCCTAGTCCAGTGGGAGTACCGAGGCGCCGGCCGTCACAAGCACGTGAGAAAATAATTGTAGGCCAACGCAAAGTTACTCAAAATTTTTTTAGTAACTCTAATGAACAAGTAAGCAAGGGGAAGGATCGATCATTTCATTTTGAAATCTATACTAATATTATAATAATATTATAATAATATTATAATTATAATTATAATAATATTATAATAATATTATAATTATAATTATAATATAATATTATAAAGCTGCAGTGTTTGTTTGTTTGTTTGAACGCGCTAATCTCTGGAACTACTGGTCCGATTTGAATGATTCTTTCAGTGTTGGGTAGTCCATTTATCGAGGAAGGCTATAGGCTATGTATTTTTGTTTTCAAAATTAGGGATCCGTAATAAAATTGCTATTTTGTAACACAAGGTGTAAAATCAAAAACCTATTTTTGCAAAAACTATTGACAATAGAACAAAATGATGTACTACGGGTTTGTAGATCCCATTAAGACCTACAAAAAAGTCCGCGAGAACATATATCTAGCTATCATGGTTTAATCACAATAACCGATTTTGTGTTCAAAATAATTATTAAATCGTCTGAAGAAAAAAAAACTACGTTAAATATGTATCGTAATATTAATCTTTATCGAAATTAAGCATTATGTTATCAAGAGTATTTATGTAGAAGTAAAATACTTTTTGTTTCATCTCAATCGGATATTTCGTTTAAAAGTTATCACGTGTGTAAGATGTTAAGAGTTGGTACCTATTAATGAGTTATGGGCCACATAGTCCTTTATTGAGGGAGGCTATAATATAGGCAATATTTTATCTCGGTATTTCCACGGAAACGAGAAAAACGCGGGTGAAACCGCGGAGCACAGCTAGTACGCAATATAATTGGTTTCGTTACTTATACAACCCGCGTTACACAAATAAAAAGTTCTGGTATTCCATATTATTGTTACAATTTGAATAGTTATGTAGCTGAGCATATGGTTTTAAATGTAGGTAGGTATCTGCGAGGATCGGAGTGCCGCGTCCACGCGCTCGTGGCTCGCGCGGCGGCGGCGGCGGCAGAATCCCTTCAACAGCGCGCGGCGACACGCGAGCCCGCACTCGTATACTCTACCACTACTATTCACTTTATTACATTCTTTAACTGCAGTCAATCGACGAAGTAAGCGACCCATCAGCTCACTGGCAGCTCGCCCCGAACTGACGCCTCGCGCGCCGGCTCCACCATCCGCAAGCTCAGCATCCGCGCGCTGACGTTTCTTGTACTTGTACCGTGTACTTTCTTGTACCGTGGCTATCAGAAGCTACGGATCCCATGGTACCACAACACCCAGACCCGGAAGGAATATTTGCGAAACCTGCAAACATTTCTCCCGCAGCAAAAATCGAACCCACGCCTCTTGCGTCTCAGCCGAGCCACGCCACCGAGGCCGTCGAGAGTAGATAATTTTATTATAATGTCTTGATAACAGTACAAAATAAAGACTAGCTTGTTATAGGAGACAACTACCGCTATCTAGCTACCGTCCAGTCTAACCAGATCTTAGAAGATATCGAAACTCTAATAAAGAGAGCTCAGGTTACTACGATTTTCTAAAAAATACTTTTTTCATTGTATTCCAAATAACTATGCATCCTAGGATAAAATAAAAACTATTTTGAAACGTACCTAAAAATAGAATCTCTTTCATGTGGCAACCCACTTGACACATTTTGTAAAACTTTCCAGTTGTCTTTTGAAAAATCGCCCAAGTTTTCACTGAGATCTTCGCTCGCTCGATCCCTTGCGAGCGTCCGCAGATTCAAAGAGGCGACGCCAGGGAATGCTTTTCATACATACCTAAACGAATGGATTTGTGAAATAACTAGGTAAGGTCACGCGCGAGGGACGCGCACAATGCGACCAGACAAACGTGACGCGCGGATACACTCGCACCGCAACAACGGGCAGATGATCTCGCGGCGCGGCGACCAGTCGGCCTCGTGCGGCGCGGCGCGTGTCGCCGAGTCGCGCCGCGCGCTGTCGCTGTCGCAACTCGCTTGCGAGGCGGGACCTCCCGGCTCAGATCCTCACTCTTCAATTCTCGTGGTAAAATTCAATTTCAATTATTACTCGCGCAATCACGGTTAAGTAACACAAAATAATGTGCGTGCCGCCCCTAGTTGTTTATACTCGAGCTATAAATCGTTCTAAAATAATTTCGAACAGGTCCAATGAAGTTGTATTATTGGAAACTATTTAATAAATGCGTAGTGAGAATGTGCATCGTGCTTTACCGAGGCATTCAATATGAGGTGGATTGCGTGCAGCGAGGCGCATCGGGATCGAATATCTGGGCCGCTGAGAGCAGGCGCGCCTCAGCCGCACTGAACCGGAGCGTGTACTCACGAGGCAGGCGCGGAGCTGCGCGCGCACGGCGTCCGGCTCGGCGGGCGCGGGCGCCGCGCACTTCGCCGCGCCGCGCTGCACGCCCGCCAGCGCGTCCAGCGCCGCCGTGAGTCGCGCGCCCAGCTCGCCGTCGCGTCCCGCCGACACGCGCGCCTCAGCCGCACTGAACCGGAGCGTGTACTCACGAGGCAGGCGCGGAGCTGCGCGCGCACGGCGTCCGGCTCGGCGGGCGCGGGCGCCGCGCACTTCGCCGCGCCGCGCTGCACGCCCGCCAGCGCGTCCAGCGCCGCCGTGAGTCGCGCGCCCAGCTCGCCGTCGCGTCCCGCCGACACGCGCGCCTCAGCCGCACTGAACCGGAGCGTGTACTCACGAGGCAGGCGCGGAGCTGCGCGCGCACGGCGTCCGGCTCGGCGGGCGCGGGCGCCGCGCACTTCGCCGCGCCGCGCTGCACGCCCGCCAGCGCGTCCAGCGCCGCCGTGAGTCGCGCGCCCAGCTCGCCGTCGCGTCCCGCCGACACGCGCGCCTCAGCCGCACTGAACTGCTTCTGTAACATCACCACCCATTTCAGAAGAGTATCACCGATTCTTAATAAAAGCTTATTGAAATAGAAATAGAATACAAGGCAGGGTCGGCAAGGCGGTTCACCTGCAAGAGGTCGAGCTGGTCGCGCAGGCGCGCGGCGGCCTCCTGCTTGCCGTCGCGGCTGTACGCCTCCGCCTGCTCCCCCACCGCCTGCAGCACCGCGCGCTGTCGCTCCACCTCCTCCGCCAGCCGCTAACCAACAGACTCTTTATTACTCTAACCGATCCATGTTCGGCATCAAGCGAACGGTCTCAGCGTGGGAACTCATCGGGGCTGAGAACGTGCATCGAGGCTAGAGGGAGGTCACCTGCAGGTGTTCGTCGCTGGGGCGCTGGTCGAGCGCCGCGGTGACGTCGGCCAGGGCCTGACGCAGCGCGTCCACGGACACGTCGGCCTGCGCGGCCTCGCGCGCGCGCCGCTCCAGCGCCGCGCCGCGCTCGGCGGCGGCGGCGCGCAACGCGTTCCAGCGCGCCGTCACCGCGTCCGTCTCGGCGCGGATCCAGCCCGACATGATGTGCGCGTCGGCCAGCTGGCGGCCCACGTCCTGGATGCGCGCGAGGCGCTCGTCGCTGTGGTCGCGCACGTAGCTCTCCAGGTCGCACAGGTCGTGCGCGATCTCCTCCGCGTCGGCGGGCGCGGCCGGGTCGCGGCGCAGTCGGCGCGCCAGCCCGTCCAGCCACGCGCCCTCCTGCGCCAGCCACGCGCGCAGCTCGCCCGACTCGTGCCACGCCTCCGCCAGCACCCTGCACAACGTCTCGCGATACTCACCTGGCCGCGCACCGCGCACCACCGCCCGGAGCCGGAGGCAGCTCACCGCACTCACTTGTATCTCTCGTAGATGCCGTGCATGACGCTCGTCCATCTCGCGTTCAGGTGCGTCACGCGCTTCACCAGCGCCGCGGGCTGCCGCCCCTCCGCCGCCAGCAGGATGTCGTTACCTGCAGAACAGGAACACGTCGATGACTACGTACCGACAGTCGGAGCTTGAAGATCACATTCGTCGCTTCGGAACGGAGACGACTCACTGGCTTCGTTGAGGTTCCGAAACTCCTGCGTCCTGTCGTCGCACTTCTCCTTGAGCAGCTGGAACTTCTGCTTGGTCTGGTAGAGCTCGGCGGAGTCGGTGATGGTGCACTGGTCCTCCGGGGGGATCTGCGCCTCCACGTCGTGCAGCCAGCGCTCGGTGTCGGCGATGGCGCGGAAGACGGCCTCGCTGCGCTCGAGCGCGCGCCGCAGCCGCTCGTTGAGCGCGCGCGCCGCCGCCGCCGCCGCGCCGAAGCGCTGTTGCAGCTGCAGACTCGCGCCCTGCAGGCTGCGCGCCAGTGCGGAGTCGCACTCTTCCGCCAGGACCTCCTGGCCGGACACGATACCTTCCAACTTGGTCTGGTACGACTCCTTCTCCTCGTCGAATTTCTATAAATAATTAGAATCGTGAATTAAAGGATCGAAGGTGGTGACCGCGCGGACCCGGAGGGTGTCGAACTCACGTTGCTGGCCTCCAGCGCCTTATCCAACAGCTCGATCTCCCCCACGGGGACGATCTTGTTCTCCTCGAGGAACGACTCCACCCGATCCAGCCACTGCGCCACCTCGCGCGAGTCAGACTCGAGCCGTTTCAGGAGCTCCACACCTGAGCGAGAGTGAACATGCATCGAAACATAAATCGCAAGATTCCATCGGCGGATCACCGGCGCCGCAGCGCATCTACGAACCTCTCTCGAGCTTGCCGATCTTCTGGTCGAGGATGGCCTTCGAGTCCCCGAACCTGGTGAGCAGGTTCTCGACGCTGCTCTTGAAGTCGAGCTCCCGCATGCTGCCCTTCTCCTCGGCCTCGCGGCGCTCCCGCAGCGCGCAAGCGGAGGCGGCACGAAGCTCCTCCAGCTCGTCCCGCAGGCGACGCAGGCCGGCCAGCGCGGTGGCCGCGCGCTCCCGGTCCGAGATGAGCGCGTGCTCCGCGAGGATGCGCGTCTCGATCGAGCCCACCGCATCCCGCAGGCTGCCGAGGTCCGCGTCGGGCGCGGCGCGCGGCTTGCGGCCCGCCGCCGCCTTCAGGTCCGCCTCGCGGTCGGCGAGCAGCCGCACCAGCTCGGCGTGGTCGTCGGCGACGCACTTCGCCTGAGCGGCGAGATCGTCGCGCGCGGCCGGCGACAGCGGCTGAGTCTGCAGCACGATGGAGCGCGCCTCCAGCTCCTTGAGCTCGGGCTCGTGGCGGCGCAGCGCGCGCAGGCGGTTGCGCAGGTGGATGAGCGCGTTGGTGGAGGGCGGGTCGGCGCGCGCGGCGGCGGCCCAGGCGCGCGTGTCGGCGAGCCGCTCGCGGAGCGCACGCGCGGCGCGCTGGAACGCCTCGCGCTCGTCGCGCAGGGCGGCGGCGTCGCGCAGGCGCGCCAGCGACCGCTCGATGTTCTCCCAGCGCCGCTGCAGCGAGCGGATGCTGGCCGCGTGCTGCTGCGCTTCGTCTGTGGAATCGCACAGTGGACGATGGCTACGAGCGAACTCACGGTCGGAGCACCAAACCCCGGAGTATCAGTCCAATTCTGATCGCTCGTTTATGCGAGCTTCACACTGGTGACGATAGCCTAAATGGCACATCGCAAGTTCAAAATCGGACTAGCTTCCGACCGTGTGACGACGACCGAATGGCTTGTCGAACAATTTCAATGCCAGTAACGTGCAACTGTTCTGGTCGACATTTTGATGGAAAATGAACTAGCCACCTGCGATTTTTAGGACTTGCGTAAATGGGGTGGCGATTCGGCTTGTGAGGCGAAAATCGACCTTGTGTAAATGGCCCTTTAGGAACAACGGGCACGCGATCGATCCTTCAGGGGTTGGTCCTACTTTTTACCTGCGGTGAAGTCACACCATCTCATCTAAGGAACAGACGGTCAGCATGCGAGATGAGCTAAACATGTTAGTAGCGGAGAGGGGGGTGTGGTTGTGGTACGCACCGTGCAGCTCGGCGACGTCGGCGAGGCGGCGCTGGATCTCCTCGACGTTGGCGAAGTCGGCGCGTTGCGCGCGCAGCTCCGCCTGCAGGCGCGCCACCACGCCCTCCGCCGGCGCGCCGCCGCTCTCCAGCTGCTTCTCGCACTGCGACACATCACCCACATTACTCATGTAAACGTTCATTCAGCGGAGCCATCGCCTCGCCATTCCCGCCGCACGCTCACCTGATCCAACGTGTTCTCCGCATCGTGCGCCCAGTCCTCGAACGGCTTGTAGCCCAGTTGGAAGTCGGCCCCCGAGTCCTCCAGCCGTGGCTTCTTGGCGTGCTGCGAGGAGGACGCGGCGGGCGGGATGGGCGGGGTGGGCGGGGTGGTCGAGGCGGTCGGGGCGGCCGCGGGCGCGCCCGCCTCGGCCGAGGACTCCACGTCCATCGATGACTCGGGACCGTCGATGTCGACCTCGAAGCCGAGCTCCTTGATCTGGAGGAGATCGATCGTCAATCGAGAAACAAGGAGACAGGAGGGTGTTTAAAGTCGGCAAGCTTCGGATCGGAGGCGGGCGCGGCTCACCCGGTCGGCCTGCACGTGCAGGATGAGCAGCATGGCGTCGAGGCGGTCCAGCAGCGCCTCGGCGGGGTCGGGGTCGGGGTGGTGCGGCGCGGCGGCGAGCAGCGCCTGCGCCGCGCGCTGGGCCGCGGCGATGTCGCGGCGGATGCGCTGCAGCTGCGCCACGCGCGCCAGCACCAGCCCCACCTCGGCGACCGGCTCCGCCTCCATGCCCTGCAGCGTGGCCTGCGCCGCGTCCGCCTCGCGCGCCAGCCGGCGCAGCGAGTCCTCGCGGCGCGCGGCGGCCGCGCGCTGCGCCTGCGCGCGCTGCAGCGCCGCCGCCGTCCACTGGCACGCGTGCGCCCAGCGCTCGCTGAGCGCGCGCAGCTGGTCCTCGATCTCGGTGACGCTGGTGTCGTGCTCGTCGACCACGATCACGCAGTCGGCGAGCGCGTCCACGGTCGGCTGGTGCGCGCGCAGGTCGGCGTGCAGCGCGCTCACGGCGCTCAGCTGCGCCGCGCCGCCGCCCGCGCCCAGCCGCGACATGCGGTCCTCCGTCTCCGTCAGCCACTGCCTGCGAACGGGCCGCGACTCGCGTTAGATAGCTCGCGCCGGCGGCTCGCAGGGACAGGGCAGGCTCGAGGGCCGGGCGCCGGGCGCCGGGCGCGTACCGGAACAGGTCCAGCTGGTGCAGCTGCTGCGCCATGAGCTGCGTGTGGATGGCGGCCTGCGTGTCCATGGCGCGGCGCCGCAGCTGCTCCCAGCGCTGGTTGAGCAGGCGCACCTGCAGGCGCACCTCGGCCGCCTCCTCGCGCGACAGCCCCGCCTCCAGGATCAGCCGCGTGCCCTGCTCCAGCACCGTGCCCACGCGGCTCTGGTGCTCCGATAGCTCCAGTAGAAATTTCTGAAATTATGATGATGGAGATCGAATGTGGCAAGGCTTTGTTGGTGCAATGGGACTGTTTGGGGATGAGCCAAACACTAAAGATAAGCTGGCGTAAGACTGCTAAGGCAGGGATGGGGAAACTTTTTCCTTCGCGTGCCAATATTTACTTACAAAATATATGGTGGACCAAGTAGTTGCATTTTTTGGTTATATTATTTACTGAAATAAAAATATTGATACTTATGTATTTTACATAATTGACATTATTTGACATCCGCCCGTGCTCGCGAAATAATACGTGATTGTTTTATGCGCGCCGCGCACTGCCAATGAGAATAAAATTTCTAACAATACGAAAACTTCACTTGAATTTTATTTGATGGTCGCGGGCCGTAGTTTCCCCATCCCTGCGCTAAGGGTTGCTAGCTAGCTCAAACTCCGAAGAGAATCACTGGTTTATTGGGTTTACAAATTGTTGCAACTAGGGCAATGCTAGCTAAGCTAAAATGAATATAAATGATTAGTACAAAACAAGTATGAGCTGAGTGTGTGCGATAGGTGGTACAGGGAGTGGTACCTCGTGTTGATGGAAGCGCTCCTTGAGCGCGGGCAGGTCGGTGGGCGGCGGGCGCGCGGCGGCCGCCAGGCGCTCCTCCGCCTCCAGCAGCCACGCCAGCACCTCCTCGAAGGCGCCGTAGTAGCCGCCCAGCTCCCCCGACCCCGTCGTCGCCGTCGAAAGCGGCCGCGACGCTCCGCCGCCCATGCCGCCCACCTTCAACACGAATTTACATGTCGTAAATAAATCCATCCTAATATTATAAATGCGAAAGTAACTCTGTCTGTTTGTTTGCCTTTCCATCTGTCTGATTGTCACTCTGACTGTTTGTTACCTTTTCACGCCTAAACTGCTGAACAGATTTTAATGAAATTTGGCAAGGAGATTCCATCTCGGGGAAGGGCATAAGGCTACTTTTTATCCTGTAAAACGATGCCAGAATGGAATCGTCTCCGCCCCCAATAGCAGAATAACTACCTAATAAAACATTTGAATATTGCATTACTAATTATTAATTCTAATCTAAGGCGGTAGGAAGTCCGCGGGGTCAGCTAGTAAACATGCCTCAAAGTTGTATAACGAACAGAACGACAGTGAGCTACCTCGGCGGGGGCTTCGACCAACGGAGTGGTGGGCTCGGAGGGCAGGCTCTCCAGCTCCGCGACGTCCTCCGAGGAGTGCGGGAGCGATTGGAACAGGCACATCAGGTACATCATTATGGACTTCTTATCCGGGTTCGGCGTGTTCACATCTGGAACGTGATCGATTCAATCAAACAATGTTCGTGGGCGGCGAGGGCGGCGAGGGCGGCGGTGAGGGCGGTAGGCGGGGAGGTACCTTCGGGGTCGAGCAGGCGCGGGATGCCGAGGTGCGCGTGCGCGAGCGCGAAGGCGTGCTCGAGGCGCGCGGGCGGCGCGCGCGCCAGCACGCCGGCGTAGTCGAACAGCGCGGGCCGCCAGCGGTGCAGCAGCGCGTTCAGCGCCAGCCCGTCGCTCCACGACGACGTAAAGTTGCGCACGTTCACGCCGCTGTAGTTCTGCAACACGACACGTCACCGACTCCGAAACTACATTTCCCCAAGGGCGGAAGCGGCGCGACTCGCTCCGATGGAAGCATCCTCCAAGTTACCTGCGTGTGCGTGCGACACCACGCCAACAGCGTCTTCTCGAGGTTGGTCTGATGCAGCTCCGTCATCAGCTCCTTCAGGTGGTAGTGAACTTGCCAGTGCAGGATGATGCTCCACACCAGACCTGCCGAGGGACGAGCGAGGTGAGTCTAGCGAGGTCTAGCGCGGGAGGCGGCGCCGGCGAGCCCTGAAGAGATAGTCACCGAGGATGAGCTTGGGGTTGCCGTCGACGACGTCGTTGCTGCTGATGTTGACGAGCTTGACGCCGCTGGCCTCCAGCACGTGCAGCGCCGTGTTCACGTTGTTGATGTGGTGCACGCGCATGCGCCCGCGCTCGCGTTTCTGCTCACAAACAAACATCATCATCTTCATGCTTACAAGATTTTCTTAATCATAATTATGTTAAAAAATATTTTTTACAGGATGCAACTTGGAATGTTATTCTCGACTACGGCTCTACTACTACTTTCCACTACCTACATAATTATTTCAACTACTCGTATTTTAAATCTATTACAAATTCGGGTTTAGGATTTATATGATCGAAGCTACTTACGTATTGCTGTGCAGTGAGTATTTCGAGCAAAGAGAGCAGAATCTCCCCATCTCGAAGATCTAGGAAAAGGTCTTCCACCAGCGGCTTATCATTCTGAAATTGTGCATACATAGCGAATTACAGCAGAAAATCTTTAACGAGCAAAGTTGGATAGGTATCCTAAAGTATTAAATTCGATATGCTATGATAAAATTTCCTACAAAACGTCATGAAAGTTCGTCGGTCGTTGCCCTCAATTGGTCCACAGTCACTCATAATCTGGGTCTAAGTAGACCTTGTAAATTGCTCCATTTAGCCAGAACGTGAGTCCGGCGGCGGCGGCGGCGGCGGCGGCGGCGGCGGCGGCGGGCGCGGCTCTGCAACGTCTATTAATCACGAGTGTCATTTTATGCAAACTAAACTCTATACAATCCGCAAAGGATGTGTGAATAGTTATACCTAATTATTGTCACACTCTTTTGGAAAACAAAGCAGGTCACAGGGTCGGCATGATACCATGATACCATACCATTACCTACCATAAATAATGTTGTCATCTTTAGTACCTACACATGTTTCGCAAATAAATTATCTTTATCTTTATATTTATCTATACCGTGCAACACCTACGAGTACCTTCACGAGTTGGGAATTTATCCATTTGGCGAAGGTTTTCTTTTGGACATCTTCCCGCTCATCTGAAACAAAAGCAACATACTTATCAATAAAAAATTACTACCTAACAGTACTGTCAGCATCAAAAGTTAAGGATTATTATGAATTTCGAAATGATTTATTGTAAGTAGATACCGAATGCAATTATTGAGTTAGTGCTAATACGTTTTGGATACGTCTTAAATCTACGTTTAATTTACGGTTCGTAACGCGACCAAGCGTAGAAGATAACTAAGCGGTTGGTTATTTTCTTTTAATGCACACACATTTAACAGTTATCCACAACCGAAATGTTAGAAGCCAAACTGTTGAATTTTTCAATGGTAGATTTTTTCTCCAAACAAGTGTCAGAAACATACCTATAATAGTTCGCCCTTAGAAAAAAATAGTTCTAAACAAATTTGCCGAAATCCGTCAATAATAATCTTAATAATACGACATCTTATCCTGAAAGTATCATATACACATATTATAACGCCCGTATCCGTAATGGGGCAGAGCTACAAGTAAACATAAGAAAACTTGCAGCCACTAACTTTGGCTTCGAATAAACAATTTATTATTATTATGTTATGAAAGTAGCTGAAGTAAGCTAGTCTAGCTGTAATCTACAGTTTTTTTTTGTTACAATGTTTTCGCTTGCCACAGACTAAACACTTGAATAGTTTATTAAGGTTTAAACATGCCCTAATTCCCGCGGCAGGGGAAGAGCGCTCACTTTCTCTCACTTGTGTGTGGCGAGCTGAAGAACGCCTCACAAGTCTTCAGGACGGTCAACATCACTCATTATAATATAATTATGGTCCCTTTCGAACACACCCGAAGCGAGACCGGCCGGCGCCGGCGCTAGTCGTGGCTGAACAAATGCTGAGTACTGATCTATAATGAGCTTCCGTCTGACTGCATCAGTAGCCACATTTATTGTCTCATTCGTCTCTTTGTTGTTCTTGCATAATCTGCGACTACGCGGCCTTCGCGTCGCATGCCGAACGCATCACCTTTACCTTTATTACGAATTTATATGAAGAAGTCAAGGTAAGAACCCACTACACTAAGTCGACATGCATCAATCGCTTACGGATGACTTCGTTGTATAAAAAACACGGAAGTACTAGCTTAGAAAATCAGTCAGTCGCTGCATTTTAGCGTAGAGTAGCTACTCTAGGTACCTACCATTAAAACAGGTAGGTACTGAGAATTTACTAGATGCCCTTTATTTATTTTACAGCGCCCATTCCTTCAGTAAGGCTAAGCTCTGCTCGGAGGGACTAGTAGATATTCAATAATACCTACTTTCCTAGTAAGTAGTGCAAAATGACGGATAAGCGAATATTTTGGTATTTATAACTTTCACATGATTTTAGAATTAAGGCAATAAATTAAACTGAGAATCAAAGGGTAAACAAGAAGACGTAATAAGAACGTCAGAAACATTACAATGGTTTATTGGCAATGACATCGAGGAAAATAGATTTGGTAGGTACCGTACTGGAACATCACTACACTACGACGTACGAGTGCAATCTCATTAGGTCAATAGAAAAGCACATCTCGCATCCACTAGACATTCATTCATTTACACTTACATTCTATCTGAAATGCGAGTCTAGGAACCCAGCGATCGTACTGACAGCGCAGCGGCGACAAGTAGCCGGACCTAGGTAGCCATACAGGTGAATGTTATGGAAGAGACTTATGTTGTTGTGCTTGAGGTATTGTGAGAATGACGGATGAATGAATTTTGGCATTATAATAATTATTTTTTGACTAAATCTTGAATATTTAAAACCTGACATTTATTATGAATTTTGTTATTATTTTATTTTCTTATGTTTTTGTGATTTAGTTAGTGTAATCGGTTGTGCCGTTGTGCCGTGAGCGGGTTTTCCTCATAATATCCTCTCACCTGCGCTACGGGTCCATCAACACTGCGCACGAAACATTATTTTTCACACATGGTTGGGGTGGTGAGATTAAAATTTAACTCGCAAGTCAATTACGTCGCTTCAATAAGATCAGAAGAAAACATTAAATACCTGAACATAAGAAGCTAAAAAACTTAGTGAATTATTTTGGAGCACCTGGTTTTCTTGTTTTGCTATTTTCGCGTCCAAATGAAAATAAACCGGTGCTTTCGACCTCCGCGTCATCTGACGAACCACAAGTTCTTGAGAGAAACTCGTCGTCTGCACTCTCCCAGTATGGAATCTAGAGTCGTCACGAGCCATCGCCACCGCCACTCATGTTTCCATGTTATTATTTAATTATTACTCGTTCAGATTCATCAAATTGAAACATTCATCGTTTTATGCATTGTTTTTTATTGGATGGTGGTTAATTCGAAAATCGAGCAAGTGGCCTCTAAGATCCTTTTTTCATAAATGCAGCCGTTTAGATGTCACCGTTTAGTTGACCTTTGCCTCAGATGTGTAAGAGAAACAGGGTAGTGAAAGTATTGAATTCTTCGTTAGCAGGTACAAAAAAACATACAAACAAGCAGTGATAGTACGCCGGCAAGTCTCCTACAGGTACATACTTAGGTCATGATAAGGAACTCCCTGACAGTTATGTGACAACATAGCGGAGAGGTGGCTCGCTATGACGGACGTCGCAGTGGCGCCTGCGCATATTAATGGGATAGTTTATAAGCCATTGTCTCGAGGAGTGGCGGTGGCACTACGAGTACCTCTAGTTATGGGAAAGCTGTATAAAACATGAACATGGCTTTGAGGAGTAGATAAGGGCTTGTCAAAAGAATTGTTTAAATCCTTTAAAAATAAAAACTTGAAAGGATAGCCTTATTAATTATTGTGTACTGTAACTGTGGCCACGACCCCACCAGTTAGTAATGTCACGATCTATCTTGAGATGGGAATTAGGACACCCGGAATAATGTAATATTTGGTGAGGCGTGCGGGAGCGTGGTGTGCGTGTGGGAGTGGGAGTGGGAGTGGGAGTGGGAGTGGGAGTGGGAGTGGGAGTGGGAGTGGGAGTGGGAGTGGGAGTGGGAGTGGGAGTGGGAGTGGGAGTGGGAGTGGGAGTGGGAGTGGGAGTGGGAGTGGGAGTGGGGCTGGTCCGGGCGCGTGGCCGCGGCGCGTGCACACCGACACTTGTTCAGTGCTCCTACAACCACTGCCTCCTTAGTCTTAGTTCATGAGTATACATTGTAGATGACATCACCGCACCGAACTAATCGAGCAGGGGTCAAAGATGCCTGGCCTTCCAGTTTTGACTAACAAATGCAAACGGATGATAACACAATCAGCTCTTCAAGTATGACACATTTCTTAGAAAGTTAATAATCTACATAATCAATTCTTAAGATAATTGACTGTCTTCCTACTATATTATAAATGTGAAAGTTTGTGAGGATGTTTGTGCTTCAATCACGCCTAAACTGCTGAACGGATTTAATTAAACTTGGAATATACAATAGTACATGTGCAGGATTAACATAATTAATTATAGGCAATTTTTTTTCGGGTACCACGCGAGCGAAGCTGGGAGCGGCAGCTAGTTGTTATATAAAGTTGGTGACTAAAGTACTATGAAATCATTTTAGAAATGTGGTGCTGGAGAAGTCCCCTGAGGATCCCGTGCAGCGCCAAAATAACCAAAGATTCCATATTAACGAGGCTAAACCTGGAGCGCACCAAGCTATTGACCTCTATTTGCCTGCAGCGAACACTGCGATACTTCGGACATGCCGCGCGCAGAAACCCCGACCGACCACATGGAGAAACTCATCATTACAGCCAAAATAGAAGGTAATAGATCTAAAGATAGAAACCCCAAACGCTGCTGGTCCGACGTTCTCTGAACAGCTGGATATGCCCGTCGGCCGGCGTCGCTCTCCATCAGCCGTGGCAGATGGAGCCAACTCGTAGCCTTGCACGGAGTCGCGATCCTCAACAGTGCGCGTACAATTAAGTGGTCGTCAGTTGTCAGTTGTCGGGGCACAAATCGACTGCGATGCCCGAAAAGGTGTTAATTGAGCGGCGCGCGGCGGTGACGCACTTTGCTCAATTCTATCTAACTCAATCAAATAGGACGCGCCTCATGCGACTTGCGAGAATACCATAAAACTAAATTGCACATGTCCGCTGTCGCCTCAACTACCAACTATTCCAGAAACCATTAGTCTCACCCACAAACTTATTAAATAGGGTTTTTTTAGCTGACCATTATCAGTTTCGTGGCGTCCTGTGAACAAGTGTTTTATGTATATACCAAACCAATATTTTCAATTGTTCAACAAGTTTTCGAACTTTTTTTTTCCTGCGATATGCCGGTTTCCTCGCGATATTTTCCTTCGCCGTTTGAGAGTACCGGAATGGAGCACGTAAACTTTTAGGGTCGGAAGGCGGGGTGACTTGACTACCACTAGACCACCAGTGCTCTCGCTGTCTCAGAAAAAATTAGACATAGGACGGGTACCCGGTTTGGATCCGGGATTTTTTTTAGTACCCGGCCGAATAAAAGGCAATCATGACGGGTACCCGGCCCTGCCAGGTATTTTGGTAAAGGAAAAAATAATGACAAATTAATCATCATCAAATTATTCCGTCTAATTATCTATTAATAAATAATCTATCTATTAATTAATTAATCCGTCTGAAATTCAGTTATTTTTTAGGCTTTTGGAGTTGACGATTACGATTAAGACTTTGCATTGAATTAAATGTACAGACACAGAACATGTCCAGCGATAACAATATAATACAAATTATTGATGAGGTTTACCTGTGTTGATAAACAAGAATACATTATATACCTAACTTGATCTTGATATAATTAACTAATTTTGTAAAATATGTAGGTAAATCTCGCGCTAAGCTTTTATGTCACACTAGCGGCCGCCCGCGGCTTCACTCGCGTGGTACTCGCATAAAAGAATAGCCTATAAAGTATACACATCAAAAAAGTCTAATGATTTCGAATATTTTTAATTTTGTAGATTTTGTTTTAATTAGCAAAAGAAGTATGTCAGGATCGTAGCAAATGGCGATCCGTGATCTCTGCCTACCCCTATGGGAAACAGGCGTGATTTTATGTATGTATGTTTTAATTATTTATTTTCTAATTTATGAAATGACTATTCTTCGTTGGACGTTTTGTTAGATTGCTTATTTTTGTATGTACTATGTATATTCCAAGTTTCATTCAAATCCGTTCAGCCGTTTAGGCGTGATTGAGGCACAATCATACATACATCCTCACAAACTTTCACATCCTACTAATATTTATTATAAATACGAAAGTTTGTGAGGATGTTTGTGCCTCAATCACTCCGTAACGTCTGAACGAATTCGAATGAAACTTGGAACATAGATATAGTATGTGTGCTGGAATAACATTAAGCTACTTTTTATCCTGGTACCACGCGAGCGAAGCCGCGGGCAGAAGCTTGTTTATAATATAGTAGGATAAATTGTGTAACGTAATAAATCGACAAATATGATTTAAGTTAAAATTTATTTTCTTTTTAGAGCATTTAAATAAAAGCTAGTTTAGTTTTTTTTTATCTTCCAGTCCAGGTAACACATTTTGTGTCTAATAAGTTTTTCATAACGTCCAGCGGCTTCGTTAGATGCAAAGTGACTTTGATACAGGCTCTATATTTTTTAGATTTGATTGAAAACTTTAAAACCTCGCCTCGGGAGCACGTGAGCACTAATTCGAGAGGCCCAATCCAATGTCCATTCCATGTCGTGGGATTCTTTATGGCGAGTAGGCCTTGCCAGGCTCACATATGACATGTCCCCATGATGTAGTAGAATGAGACAGGTGGTGTTGCAACGCGTACCTACTGCCTAGGTGACGCGACCCGGCCGTGTCGTCTGCACCGGGTCAAGTCGAGCGACGCGCGCCTTATGCAATGCGCGGTAGTAGTAGCCAGGACAACCTGACGATTGCTCTTTTATATAAAGTTACGATGACGATCCGCACGATAAAAATAAGACAAATTATGAACATTGAGTATATCGATGTCCCAGCCGGCCCGCAGCCCGCAGCCCGCAGCCCGCAGCCTGCAACTGGACGAGGCAGTTCGTTTGTGCCAGCATCATTTCGACAGGCCGGCTGAACGTTAATCAAGCACTTTCTAAATAGGCGCTGCTTTTTATAGGGGTCAGGGTTTCCGCCCACTAGGTACTTTGTAATATTTTACAACCAAACATTTGACATGACTTTGGAACGTGGGCGGAGATCCTTAGCCGCGGCGCATTTACGATCCATTTGGCTTCGACATCCTCCGAGACACCACTGACTAGAAGCGTGCAGCGTGCAGCGTGCAGCGTGCAGCGTGCTCTCCTCACGCGCCGCCGGTCGCGCGGCACGCATGGAGATAGCACCTCATTAATGATAATGACTGATACAAATACCTAATAGCTAGTTACACTAAAATGGCTGGTCTACACTCCTAATCCACTCATAAGAGGTTCCGTTCGCGTGTAAATAACTGGCAGCAGTATTTTATTGAAATTTATGGATGCGGGCCGCACAGCACAGGGCTGCTTACGCTCGTACTCACACACCTACATATAATTGACTTTTTTAGAGCAACAAATATTTTTACTAGTAAGTAGGTAAATACTTTTATTCAATTACGTAATTTTTTACAATGTCAATAATTTTCATTCATTAATTGCACTTCTACTTCTACTGTGCAATGGTCGGCAAAGTAAGCGGCCAGCAAGAGGTTTTTTTTAGGGGTGACAAGAGAGTGCCCAGCTGAGACGGAGTAGCTGACAAATATTTGCAGACTATGTAGAGCCATAACTTTTACTTTAGTTTTGATGACCTCGGTGAGGCGCGAGACAAGAGGCGCGGAATTCCCGCTACGGGAGTAATATTTGTATGTTCTGCAAATATTTCTTCCGGGTCTGAGTGTTGTAGTATTATTTATTATAAGTATGTATTTACAAAAAAAAGTACTTATAAAAGTATTCTATTAGGCATCTGGTGTCCATAGTACAAGCTTTGCTTAGTTTGGGGCTAGATGGCGCTGCGTAAAATGTCCACAAATACTTATTATAATTATTTAGTTAACAACACACTTTGGTAACATTCATTTGCTGTACGTACAAATAATTCCAAGTATTATTGAATTGAAACAGCTCTCCCGACATCCAACTCTGCACTTCCTTAGAGCCCAGAGAGTGGTCCGACTGGTTTCATAAAGATGAATATGATCTGCTGAAAGGCGAGCTCTAACATTTCACAGCTTTCTTGGGCACAATTGGTGCATGACAGATATCCGTGTGTTGCCGCTACAAGTGCTGATTATCTATGGTTAATGCATTAGGCAGGCCATTCATCTCACTCTACAAAATAACTCTTAGGTAATTCCTCAACCATATTTAATTATAATATTTATTGTTAACCTAACTGTCTCAGTAACAAATTTCCCCCAAATTCTTTTACAAATTATGCTCATTTACTCTCTCCTAATTTGTTCACGTTTGCATTTGAAAAATTATTATTATTGAGTTAAAATAACCGTAAATTGAAACAATAAATTAAAGTTTGTCAAGTAAAGTTTTTATTTTCGTCTGCAGCTAGTAAGTTTAGATAGATAGATAACACATTATTGTTTATCACACAACAATAAACTTGCAAAATAAACAAAAAGGTAAAAACAATGGGCAGCCTTATCGCTAAAAGTAATCTCTGCCAGTTTTACACATAACTATGTCTTGAGCCAACTGTGGCTGAAAGTCAGCTGGCCAACTAGCTCACGCACGGTCAATCACCAAGCTGATGCCTCTGACAACTGACTTGGTGAAAGAACCAGTGTGTTGAATCACTTCACAGAAACTACCTTCCCCCCCAGAGTTCAACACCTGTACAACACTTATTCTTCAATCTACATGTTTTGGAGTGGTGAACTTCAAACGACAGAAATTACTTTGCCCAATCTAAGTTAGTATTTATAATAGGTGGTACCTTTGGTAATGCATCCTATCAAATGCATGAAAAAATCTTTTCAGACTTCACCTAACGATAATCTTGGAGGATACTTATGTAATTAGTGAAAAGCTGTTCTAAATTAATCAGCACTGTGTACACAGTGTGGCGCGCTGTCAGCACCACCCGATAAGATAATGCAGGCGGCGGCGGCGGCGGCGGCGGCGCGGGCAGGTGGCGCGAGTTGCATCACCGCTACTTATTGAACAAATTCGACTCAAGTCAAGGTCTCGCTCGACTAAGTTATTCGATGGTACCGCTCGTCTTACACCTTTAGATATCTATTAGGTACTGACCTACGAAACTCTGCTCCATTTTTTCAAAATCCAGTTTCTTTCAAGGTTCACTTATCAATTCACCAGGTCAAAGTTGAAAAGTTTAGAGAAGACATCACAGCACAACACTCACTCGCGAACGCTAACTTGGTACAAACTTTTCAAAACAAGCCTCAGAGCGCACTCTCCGCACCTCGCCTGTGCCCGAACCCGCTCTCCGAGCCGAGCAATCAACTCAACTCACTCACAATGGCCACTATTTAGTTTAGAGCACTAACTCGGTGTAAATCAACTTCGAAATAACTTTGCGTTGCGTACTACACTTAGCACATAGAAAACTCATCACCGAATTATCTCACCGTCCACGACGATCGGGATCGGGATGACTGACTGACTGAGAAACAGAACTGACTGAATGAATGATATGAAAGTTGATGGATGGAGGAAAGAACAGGAAAGAATGAAGAGAGCGATTCAAGTGTCATTCTAGTGTCATTGCAGTGCAGTCAATGTCAGTCAGAATGGTAGTATGGTGTCACTGTCACTATTATAGATCAAAGCCTGCTGTTCTGAGATCAAAGCAAAATCTAGCAAAGTAGAACTTCTACAGTACTGTCTTGTTGACTTTACTCTACTTGAGATGAATTGAAAGAAGTGGTCTCTGAAGTAAACGGAAGTCGGAACAATTCTTCCAAGAGTAGATGAAAGTAGTAGTAGTAGTGAAGTGCAAGCAAATAAAGGTCGCCATGCCACAAAGCAATCTTGTGTACCTCAGAACCTCAGACCTGTGTTACCTACCTAGCTCATAATAAATAAACGCTAATATATATATATTTTTTTAGAATTAAAATTCTGATGGCGCTGCTTTGTGTCAAGCGCTCCAGCGGCCAGCTTTCAAAACCAAATTTTAGGTACCTACACATACCTACACAGTCGTACACAGTGCGCCCAACGAGGCCCACGACCCAACGGAACTTGACATTTGTGAATTTAGCCATTTCAATGCGAGTACTTTATTATGAAAAAGTTGCACTGCGCATGACAAACGCCTAATTTCACGAATGCCAAATTCCGTTGGGCGTAAGGTGGGTAAACACTAGACTAGGGCATTTTCTCGAGCATTTCTATGTAATGTAACGTTTTTATGAATGGTTACAATACAGGTAAAAGCTCAGTTTCCAAAGCAAACGTTCTTGCGAATGCTCGGCCGGCGCTCTGTTCGGCGTACCTAATACTCGCAGTGAGTGTGCGAATTTGAATTTGAATTTACCCGTAACATTTCGTTGTACCATGCGTTCACTCTTTCTTGAAATGCAAAGGCTCGACGAAATGTTACACCAAGACGAGCTCTGTGGCGAGGCGGGCGAGTGCTCGGCTGAAACGCAAGAGACGCGGGTTCGATTCCCGCTGCGGGAGAAATGTTTGCATGCTCTGCAAATATTTTTTCCGGGTCTGGGTGTTGTAGTATTATGTATTTACAAAAAAAAAGTATATTATGTATTCTATCAGCCATCTGGTTCCCATAATACAAGCTTTGCTTAGTTTGGGGCTAGATGGTGCTGTGTGATATGTCCTCAAATATTTATTATTATTATTAATACGCTCGTTGGTTTGTACAATTAGGTTGTAACAAAACGGCGAGCGTGCTCGACGTCTGGTTCGTGAGGGTGATACATTAATTACATAATCATAGATCATAGAGCGGCTCGTTGTTCTGTTACATACAAGTGAATGCTCTAGTCTATACTCACCTTTAGATAGGTACTGTAAACAAAGTTGATTTGCTGTTAGGTAGGTAGGTACTACTACTCGTGTTACTAGAACACATGCCGGCACATGGTACCTATAGGATAGGTAAAAATTAACTTACTTTTGTGCTGGATAAGATGGTTCTCATAGGGTGCAAAAGCTAATGCTGATGCTTCTTCAACTTTGACAATCCAAGTAATTCTTTGTTTTCTCATCAAAAGCGATTGCGACGCCATCTCGCTTTAATCACTGGCACTGGCACTGGCACATCACATACACCCTCATACACCGCACCTATCACAACGCACACGAAAAAATAACTTCTTAACAGTTCGCGCCTCCGACCGCCTTGATTGGTGTAGAGTGTCACTGTCACTGTCAACGTGTCAACAGGACAAAACCGTGCTGTAGAGTGTACCTACATCGTACATATTATGCATCTCAATCAATCAATCTCCATCATGCATCGGACGAGATGATCATGAATCACAGAAAACATTATATACATTATCTACTGTATTACCTACCTATAGTAGGTAGGTAACGATAATGAGTGTAACTACCCGGGGTGCCCAATGCAGTAGGAATAGGAAGAAGCAAAAGGAGGACTACGCTGAGTGCAATCGTGCGTGACTGAAATGTATTCTGTCTGAGCTCTCTTTTGTATGGTTCAGGTTAGACTGGATATTCACACGTGTAAATTAATAAGCGCGCGAGATCTCAGTTCGGGGCGAACTAAACTTTACTAGTACCTTACCTGTAATGGTTTTTATCTAGTACCTAACCTACCTTACCTAGCCTACGTAGAGTCGTAGGTACTTAACTCTGTTCTTGTTCAGAGGTAGAATTTTAATCAGTGAAGATCTCTTATAATATTTTTTAATCTGTATCAGACAGATCTCAAAAGCTCTACCGGTAAAAATGACAAGGTTGCTGGATCGATGCTCAGCATCTGAGGAGCTAACGAAAATGCTTGATGAACCCAGCAGAATGAGCCTCGAAGTCGGGTAAAAATGACATGAGCAAGGTGATGTCTTAATACTAGACTGCGCGAATCGTAAAGTAACCGTGAGTGGTGAAGAGATAGCATAGCATAGGTACGTCGGTGATTACATATACCTAACCTACCTTGGAATAATTGAGTCGTATAGATTCAAAGGCGGTAATCTGTCGGTTTGGTAGAAACTGAGTTATTATTCGGAATTTATGTCTACTTCTTAGTATTTAAACATAAAATAAGACTTAATTTAGGCTTATTAACTTAATTAACTAAATAAAAACTTTAGGTTCACATTCGTGCCTGCAATTTATAGAGAAATATATATATTTGTTCATTTTCCAACAATTGTCAAAAAGTTAGATGGCCACCTTTGAAACTATACGACTCAATTATCTCCTGCCAAGCGAGACGGGCGGAGAAATAAGTTGCTAGGTGCAGCCAGCGGTGGTGTTCACTGTAATGGTACGCTCGCGAAGCAGGAACAATTTCGTATCCCTCAATGTGTCGCTCGCCCACTAATGTAGACATTGTTATTGCTGTCAGACATCTTTATTGGTAGGCGTTTACCATTCATTGGATAGTTGATCAATCACTCACTGATAGGCAAGACAGAGCGGTGTCAATGACCTCCAATTTACGTGCCCATGCCATGCATGGTGCATGACATGTAGGATGGAGATCATTATCTTCCACCTAATTATTTTTTTATTGTGAATGAGATGACTGAAGAATAAAAAAAATTTAGATTTAAAAAAACAAAGATAGTCCTTGACTTATCAAGTGGTGAGATTCAATTCGAAACCAATCTCAAGGTGAACTGCGTGCGTCTAAAAATAACCAGGACAACATTACTTGAGTAGTAGGTAGTAGGTAGGTACCTATCCAGATAATACCTATAAATACAGACAAAAGTTACGAACGAACCTTTTTATCCCCTTTTGGACTATTTTGGGCTTGGGTTCAGAACTTTTCCAAGTTGTCTGCCGGCAACACTCCTGCTCCGCTGCGCCGCCGCCGCCGCCGCCGCCGCCGCCGCCGCCGCCGGCCGTGTGCGCTGTCGGCCCTCATCTCGATGTTCCCGCCCAGGATCGGACGGAGGCTAGCCTACCTCTATTGTCATAGTTTTGGTGAACAAACTACTTAGTACCTAGGTACATAGGTACATACCTACCTATCTAATCTACTTACTTACTTTATATTTTTGGGTACCTATCTAGGTAGGTAGGTAGCACAATCCTTCTCGGCAGTTAGGTAAGTAGTACCTACCTACATACATCTACTTAGGTACACAGGCGATATCATGATGATCCCGTTTGGCTACATGATTATTAGGTAGGTAGGTACTTACTTATAGCAACATAAATAATATTACGTTATGCCTTTTTCCTATAGGGATAGGCAGAGACCACGGACCTCCATTTGCTAGATACCATCCTGGCCTGGCAGGTACAAAACGATTGTTATTACTTTGTTGTACCTACCTAAGTTAATCTGCTTAGAATGAAACTAATTTTAGTTGTAATCGGAGCGAGCTTGGCTTGGCTCCTGGCGCTATGTATGCTAGAGAAGAGCGTGGCGCGAGGCGGGCGCGGGCGGTGCGGTGCCAGCCACCGAGCGCGCCGCCGAGCGCGTCTGCGCGCTGCCTCTGTCTGCCGGCTGGCGTGCGGGTCGCGGGTCGCGGGTCGCGGGTCGGCCTGCTCGCTGCGGTGCGCTGTCTCACAACAATACAAATTACAAAAACCCTTCATTCATTCAACAATTCCCTACGTACATAGAACAATGAACGGGCGTCCGTGCCGTGCCTTGTTTGCGTTGCTGCGCTCTACTGACACAGTTCTTCTTAGTCAAGTTGAGTGAGAACCCAGAGACCTAGTGAAACTGTCTGTGTACCTAAGTGCTCAGGCTCACTCAATGTTTTGTTTGCCGAGTGCGTTGGCTCCTTCCTCTGCACTACTCGTACAGACGTCGCGTCGGCGTCAGACCGCAAGTGCCTGCTTCTGCCTACTGTGACCTCGTACGAGTACGAGTACTTATAGCGTGCCTGCCGCCTGTGTGAGTGTGACATGTGATATCATACGCGTGATCCTGTGCGAGTGGAGGGACGCTGACGAGCGGCCGTGGAGCGGGAGTGCGAAGATGAATGGCGACAAGTCCGATGCGTCTACTTCTACTGACGATGTGAAGGTGAGTTCAGTCGAGTTTTAAGGGTTCCGCGCCCGAAGGGTGCCGAGCAGAACCTATTACTAAGCCTCTGCTATCGCTGTCTGTTTATAACTCTCTTTTTATTTGATCTGAGGTTTATAACAAGACTTTTATTGTTCAGCACCAGGAAGTGAGGATCGTGCCTCCCGTGCTAGTTAAAAAACAGTTGTTTTCCCTCGTTAGGCACACGCAGCAGACAGGGTAGGTACATAAACAAACTAAGCGATTGCTAATTATATTTAGAATGTCAGTAGGTATTTAATGATTATTTCCGTTGCAGGATCGCCCGCTGTGCCTGTTCTACTTCACGCATCCTTTCGGCGTGCTGTCTCCGGAGCCGCCCACCATCTCGGCGGCGCCGCCCAGCGTCACGCGCGCCTTTCTCAACATGGAGCCCATCTCGCCCTTCTACTGGCCGGGCTCCGCCGGGCAGGCCAGCCCCTCGGCCGAGGAGTCGTGCCGCTGCTCCAGCCTCAGCCCCAGCAGCCTGACGCTGGAGCGCGCGCCGCCGGTGGGCGTGGTGCGCGTGGCGCGCCGCGACTGCTCCACGCTCTCCTCCTCGCTGTTCGCCAGCGACGCGTGGTTCCCCTCGAGCGGCGGCTCCCGGATGGACTTCCCGCGCCGACCGCCTTACAGCAGAATCCTACCACCGTTGCAGTTGCCCAGCCCCAGGGACCTAGCGGACTACAGCTCCGATGACATCTGGCCCAGAAAATGTCTCAACAAATTTTCCCTTCCTCCGATAGAGCTGCCTCCTGTAAAACTGTTGGTGGTGAGGAGCAAGAGACGAGAGGAACTCTCGAGTGTAGAAAGTGTCAGTAGTGCGAAGGAAGTGAAGTGCAGACGGAAGCTGGGAGTTCACAAGGCTCGGCGGCGCGGGGGGCGCGGCGGGCGCGGGGGGCGCGACGTGCGCCGGCTGCTCGGCTGCCTGATGCGGAGAGCTGTCAGAGGTGAGTCGACTAAACAACAATACTAATTGTACTGTCTCTAGCGCTACCTAGATAGTATAGAGTAGACCTACCTGGACCTACTTGCTTGAACGATGGTTTGAAGGAGGATTATATCTCGTGTAACATGACATGACACTTATAATATTCGTACTTTACGAGTTTTTAACCGAAATTTGACATAATATTATGCCAGCCTCTTGGGCCAGCCTATATTACTTTTGCAACATAGACCCTATAAATTGATTAAAAAACAAAAAGTTTCATAAAACCCAAGGTTTCATAGGTAAGGTACCCAAGTGCTACGTTTTTTTTTACCACAAATATGGTCTTTGAGCATAATGTAAAGTTCTACCTCGGTGAAACCAAAGCTCGTTGTTTGGCTTCCAAACCTGTATCAAAGCGGATTGTTTTGTAGAAAGTCGGAAAGTAAGTGAAAAGAAAGAGTTGTAAAAGTTGGAGAAGATGGGGTACGCGCTGGACCGGTGTCCGCGGGTGCAGCGGTGCGCGGGCGTGCCGCTGCGCGCGGGCGTGGCGCTGGGCGGCGCGGCGGGGCTGGCGTGGGCGGCGGCCTACCTGTACCTGTTCTCGGCGGCGGGCGCGGGCGCGCTGGCGGCGCTGGGCGCGCCCGCGCCCGTGGCCGGCGTGCTCCGCCACGTGCACGGCGTGTTCGGCGTGCTGCTGTGCGCCGCGCACGTGCTGCTGCTGCTGGCGGCGCTGTACGAGAGCGACGCGCTGTGCGAGCTCTACGTGTGGTTCATGGTGGTGTTCTGGCTGGCGCTGGTGGTGTCGGCCGCCGTGCTGGCCGTGGCCGCCGCCATCGCGGACCGGATCCTGTTCGCGTGCGCATTCCTCATCCTCGTATTCGTGACTATCCTCGTCAGCTTCTACTTCACGATAGTGGTGGCCAATTATCGGATGACGCTGCCCTGATCGGACCAGAGCTGAGATGGACGACTTGCATGCTTTGTTTGTTTGAGCGGAAGGTTTTGCTCGTTGAAGTAGTTTTGTAGTATCGAGTAGGTAAGGTACCTACTAGGTTAGGTACCTATTCTACTAGGTGATAGTGGTTATCGCTCCTTGTATAACCCTGTCTTCAGTTTAAAAGTAAAATAATAAAAAATAATAAAGCGTTCTGTTTCCATTTAAAATATTAAAATACCTAATTAATTTCCTTGTCATATAGATAAATAGGTTACATAGTTAAATATAGAAAACTTTGTCTCAGCGTAAAGTAAAGCAAACAAATGAAATGAATGTTCCCCGCGCGCGCTAGCTGCGCTGCGCTGGGCTCGGGACTCCGTCCGACAGCGCCCGGCGCCCGGCGGCCGGCGCCCGGCGCACGGGTCCCGGCGCACGCCCGCGCTTGAATTAGGTCACGGTAAGTAGGCCTGGCGGGCGGGCGGGGGCTGTCTGCTGTGCTGTGAGTGCGCAGTTACACCAAACCCAACAGTTAAGCCGGTACTCCGGTAGGCACGTACGTTAGATACGTAGGTAGGTAGTAGGTACCTACCTATCGAAGCAAGATTCTTTATTCTGTGCTTTTAGGGTTCCGAAGAGTATCAACGGGACCCTATTTATTTATTTATCATAAACATAAATACAACATTACAGTACCTATTACTAAGCCTCCGCTGTCTGTCCGTCTGTAAGCGGGCTGTATCTCATGAACCGTAATTGGTAGAGATTTTCACAATGTGTATCTATTCTATTGCCGCTATAACAACAAATAATACGAAATAACAGAGGGTGAAATATACTATAGGGTGAAATGGTCAGTAAGCGGACCACTTACCACCGGTGCACGACCACTTTTTCGTAAAACCAATGAAAATAGTCAAACTGGAGCGCGCCAAAGTTCGTTTTATTTTTTAATGAAACATCGGTCTATCCTATCCTCGTCCCTTCCCCCCGCGACACCGTTTCGTGACGACTACGACACGTGACACGTGACACGTGATGCACCTTCGTGAGTCTCCAAACTAGACTCCTACTCGAAGTTCTGGAATTGGTCGCGAACAAAAAAAATTGTGAGGACACTTGTATAAAAAACAATTGTATTTATCCCGAAAGCAGTAAGTAGGGTCAGTCAGTCAACTCATAAGCAATGCTTATTGAAAGGTGTTTAGTTTACATTTTAATTGTGTTAGAATGCGACCAGCAGGCAGCAAAATGCGAAACACCTTTCAATAAGCATTATTTAGGTGGTCGGGGTCGGCAATCAGTCAACTGGCGACGCAGTGCGGAAAACCAATACCCGATTTCCGTCCGAGTTTTTATATTCGTATTTTCACGGGTGCGGATCAGATATAGATCAGATGCAGACCGTCCTGTTAAATAAAATAGCTGTCATGGGCTTGAAAATTGTATCTTAGGTACCTACGGTATCTCGAGCTCAAATAAATGTAGAGTGCCTGCCAAAATAATTCTTTGTTTATTTTTTAGGTAGGTAGGTTAGGTACCCCTACGAGTAGTATTTAGTAGGTAGTAGCTATGTTACGTATACGTAGTAATCATAATCAAGTCCCTAGGCACCTAAATAAATAGCTAGATAGGTAGTTGAGATGAGATGGATGGAATGGGAGTGCGCCGCGCCGGTGAGGACTGAGGACTGAGGATGGGGACTGGTCAGTCGGGTCGGGGGGGGGGGGGGGCAAGCACTCGAGTTACCTGCTCGCATTCAGCCAGGTGCACTCACCATGACCTCTTTCTCATAACAAAGAACCTAGCGAAGTGCTTTAAGAAACAAGATTGGTAGCCTTAGCCTGCCTGAACTCTGAACACAAGCTGGGAATAGGAAGGTAGGTCGGCGCGTGAGAGGAGCGAGGTGCAGGTGAGCCCATCCGCTCGAGAACTTTAAACGTGGATATCTGCGCTTAAGTTAAGTTTAGAAAAATACACAACAAAATCCACTGACTTATTTTATGGTGACAGCGAGGTGATCCGATAATGGAGTTAAGGAGCTGTACAATGGAACTCCTTAGTAAATAACATAAAACTTAGGTAAATAAATAACCGTGTTTGGGCTCATTTGGATCAGCGAACGGATAAAAGTGCTCTGAAAAAAATTTCAACAAAATCTAGCAAGCTGACGTTTTGTGAAATGATCAAGATCAAATAGAACATGGCGTTATAAAGGTCAAGGGAAAAAACTTAAGATAGGTACCTAGGTAGGGAAATTTTGTGATCAGGATGCCGAGAAAGTTGGTCTTCAGATTGAATGAAATACTTAACCCTAGAAAGATAACCATACTGCGAGGTACGTAAAAGATAACCATGCGCTTCAGAGGCGCCAGATTTTCAAATGCGTAAATCTCAAATAAAAAGTAAGATATATTTTAAGTAACTACGTCCTTTTAAAGGTATTTCTATAGCCTTCAAAATAAAAATAAAATTATATTTCACTTTGTTTATTAAAAGTAATTTATAACTAAATGAGTAGACCTCCAAAAAATTAATAAAAATCAACAGTCTTCTGTTTCTAAGAACAATTCCCGTAAATTATAATCTAAATCGGTTGTTTTTTTCTTGCAATCTAGCTAATTATAATATAATCAGTCTGAAAATAATCATCATCATTATAATAATAAGCTTTATAAACAGTCATGACACACGTCATTCTTTTGCTCGCCACAGACTGTCTGTTTTTGCATTTAGGGCAGGTCATCTTCGACATTCATTTTTTTTAGATGTGCAGTAGCTGTTCTTCTCCGGTACGGTATCTATAAACTCGTCTTCAAAGTTACTCTGTACGTCATCTTCGCTCAGATAATTTTCTATCTCACTGGCACTCTCCTGAGATACATTTTCGTCATTTTTCCCATCTTGGTTCAATAAAGACCATATTTCTTCTTCTCTCAGCGTCCTTCTACTTGTCATGGCTACTGCGTAAAGCTTGTAACCTAAAATCAAAACAAACACATATATAAATACACTTTAACATCAAGAAATTATATTTGCTTACTAACACAAAAAGTCACTTAGAAGATAACCATACGCCTCTCGAGCGCACCAACTCATCATAACTACTAAAATATTGCACTTACCGCATAGAAACAGTCATCCCGTGGTAGAGCACACCGACGACTGAGTTGGCTTCGAAGCACAAACCCATAGGTACACGCGTCGAAGAAAAAGATACAACAATATATTTATTTCGCAGGCGCCTCTGCGGCGTAGGTTATCTTTCTAGGGCTTTTCTCCTATCGGTTCGGTTGGGTGTACGTGTAAGGTAGTACAGTAAGTAAGAGTGCGCGGAGGTCAGTCGCGGTGCGGTGCGGGTCGCTCGCCACTCGCCTCGCCTGGCCGTCCCCCCCCCCCCGCGCCCCCGCGCCGCGCCAGTAGAGTGGAGCACTAGCTGGGTAAGGTAGAGTAGAGTAGTGTGGGGTCATCTCTCGGACGCGCCGGCCGCCGCGCGCCGCACACCGCACACGAACACGAACACGACGCGACGCACGCCAGTTAGAGCCCCATGCCATGCCATGGGCTGAACTGTGTCGAGCGATCACCTACAAGGGAGTACCGCGATCCTCATAAACCCTCAAGGGTGTGGACGCGATTCTACCTCATTTAAAACGATCACATAGTAATTACCTACGGAAGTGACTTTGAAAGCTGCGGAAATACACTACCTACCTACATAAATATACCTAGTCTCTTGGCCGAGCAAGGCGAAGGCAGAACCAGTAAGTTCATATCGATTTTACTTTTTACTTGTAAATAAGTGATACTGGACTAGAAGAAATATTGTTAGGTAGGTAGGTTATTGCCTAGTAGGTCTAGGTAGATAGTAATAGTTAGCTATTTATGTGAGTTAGGTACCCGGTCAGCCTCTCGTCCTGCGGCCTGGGCCGAGGCCGCATCGTTCCTTCGTTTATCTCACCACTATTTAATTTGTCTCAATGTCCAAGCGCGGACCCACCGTCCGTCGGCGTCGTGGTGGGCACGGTGGGGGTGGCCTGGCCATCTAATTCTAATTCTAAAATTATAGTTAGGGGAACAAAGATGCCCACAGCCCTAATTGGACGTAGTTACGCTGAAAGGACTCAATCCACAAAATGTCACTTTGGAGATATGGCATTTTAAAGTTTAGACGATGATTCAACAATGTTATTGCATTCGGAAAAACTGAAATGATTCAGGTGTTATGAGACAATTCTGCTAAATTACTTAAATACCGTATTCTTCGAGATTGGATTTCTTAAAAAGGATCCATGTATATGTAACCTGGGTTATTACAGTGTTCTGCAAAAAAATACCAACCATAGATGTGGCTTGGATCTCGTATTTCAAAAAACCACCTTAGCCTTATCCTATTACGGATCTTTTTTGCGTGGTGATAGAATCGACCTTTAGGACCACTTTTGTATGTATTTTTAACTCATTTTTGACCAAAGTGTGGATTGAGTCCTTTCAGCGGAACTACGTCCAATTGATGTCCATAGGCTGATATGTTATGATTTAACTGAAATCCAATGCATTAAAATTTAAAAAAAAGTATAAACCCTCCGTGATGCCCGCGTGGACCTAGATACATTATCAAGGTCTTGTCTTGCTTGAGGTGGTACATTTTGTAGATGTCTCCTTTATCGAAATGCAATGTATCTGTCGATTTTCGGGTGGCCGCTGGTGGCCGTCAGCACAACCGATCTGCTGCTGCTGCACCCGCGCCGTCAATGTCAAGACAAGACAAGACAAGACCGGCGCACTTTCCTTTTCAATCTGTGCTTTGAAGAAACAAGGATAATCTGTGTTCTTAACCAAGGACCCTTCATGTAAACAAGTTGAGTTTTTAGTTTTGTTACATAATTATGTTAGGTTTATGTAAGTAGTTAAGTTTTATTAAGAGTATAGATTAAGTTTTTCTTGGTTTTTATTCATTTTTATTTTAAATGGGTGATGTGGTCGCAAAGCGATAAAACCTTTAAATTTTTTTTTTAAAAAGACCAGTTACGTAAAATTAATTACAGGTTTAAAACCTATTATTGTCTTTACATAATGATATTATTTATTAGGTATTGTTATTTGCTCTGTACTCATTACATTGTTGACCATTATTGATGAGGTCATTAGTCACAAATTAAATAATTATCTACGGTACTTCATTACTAACTACCTACTCGTAAGTAGTTTACCCGCGCGACTTCGCTCGCGTAGAATCAATCTAGACACCCCGTTTTGCTCCTTTTTGAGGAATATTTTGAAAAACCCTGAAATAGGGTCTTTTCTCACCAAAATAAATATTATCAAATTGGTAAATAAATGGTTTAACATCAACAATGGCTGAACATCTTCTTACCATAAAATAGGTATTACGACCCTGGGAGAGTGAGTGCCTGCTCACCGAGTGCGAGTAGCTTGCTCAGGTACTTGCATTACAAGTAGGTGGGTAGTACTAGTGCGAGCGCGCACGCGTGTGTGTGTGTGTGGGCCGCGGGACCTTACATTACAATAGGGCTGCCACTACTTGCCACTACTTGCCACCCCTCCCTGCTATATTATACAATTATGTATAGGTAGTATAATAGTATCATTCTATATTTTAGTCAATTGTACTATGTACTAGCATGCCGTGTTAATTACTTAGTTAATATTCATAAAAAAATTGTTTAGGAAACACGGTTGTATTTGATGTTCAATCAATGTACTTGGAATACTTCTTTAATCTCATCTAATCTAACGTCTATCTAAGAGACGTTGATTTAAGACGTGTCCAAGTGATCCCAGTGATTTTAAGGAATAAAATTTGACTTTTAAGTTTGGAGATGACCGGTTTTTTTGTATTTTGTTCACAACGTTGACTCCGCTGTGCCCTATTCACATACAAAGACATGTTATATAATTATATTATTAGTCTAAGTTTCATTTAAATCATATAACATTATTTAGAAATAAATACATCCACTGTGCTGTGATACAGCCCGCTGACAGACGGACAGCGGAGGCTTAGTAATAGGGTCCCGTTGGCACCCGTCGGGTAGGAAACCCTAAAAACTTTAGCTTCCAACCAACCACATAATAATGATGTGCCGACAGCAAATACTTAATACTGGACGTGATCTGTGTTTCCAGCTAGGGATGTAAGAGGTAGGTAGATTAGCTACGCTACGGTGCCTATACTTAGGTGGGTATTTGATTCCATGCCAAGTTATTCCAGTTTATATTAGAATGTGCGTCACCGCCTGCGCCGCGGCCGCCACATGCCGCCACGCAGCCGCCACATGCCGCCACATGCCGCCACCCATCGCCCACTGCGGGTGTTTGCCATTTCGGCCACTCAGCTATCTGGCAGGGCAGATATTAGGGCAGGTATTTACTTATGTAAATACTGTAGTAAATATCTGCCTAATTAGAAAAGCACAAAATCCCATAGGTAGCAGCTACCTACAATGATTGCCACCTCATGCACTTCTTTAGAAGTTAATGTTTACAAGTAGCCACCTGCGCCGGGTAGGTGGTAGGCAGATTATATTTACGTTATTGTGTATAAAAATAAAACCTGTCAAGTGCGAGTCCAATTCGCACGTACGAAGGGTTCCGTTATTCCGTACCACTGGTACCTACTTAAATGTTTCTTATTTAAGTCCCATCTATTAAATCAAGCAAAAAATGCAAAACTAAAAACGTTTCTTCTATGTGGTTCCCCTTAGTTTTTAATGTTATTATTATTTTTGTTTAAATCAGTGAATTATTAGATCGTTTGAAAAAGAAATTCACAAAAAATGTGCAAATGTCAAATTACTGAGTAGTGTTGCTAATAACTAGTGTTGCTTAACTCTTTTATTTTTAATATTTGTTGTTATAGCGGCAATAGAATAGAAGAATAGATTAGAACTGTTACGGTTCATGAGAGACAGCCTGATAAAGCCCGCTGACAGACGGATGGACGGACGGACAGCGGAGGCTCGGCGCACCCTTCGAGTGCCAACTATAAAAACTTGTTATTTTGTTCACAAAGTCTAGTAAAATATTTTCCAGGACCATTTTGGTTTCAAGAAAAACTGCCTGATCTTACCCGAATGAGCCACAAAGCCGGATGCATGCATATAGGTAGGAATAATGAAGTAATGTAGGAAGGTTAGTAGGCGGCTAGGCGGGTACCTAGGTATTAACTATCCTGTGGCACCTATCTAACCTAGGCAATGATTCTTATAAGTAAATGTGGTGCTAGGCACCAAGACGTTACCCACAAAGACGTGTGGCGATGTCACTAACCTAAATTTAGGTCTTATCCCAGTGCATCGACCGAGGCAAGGGCGTGTTGTTGTTTGTTTGTTGTTCAGCAGTTTCCAAGGCGGCGGCGGCGGCGCCCGGACCGACGCGACGCCGACGAACGAACGCGCCGGAAGTCAGCGTGTAGCGACATCGTTACACTCCAAGTGATTTGGCTAAGGTTTCTGCCGCGCAGAGTTCAGCGTGCCGGCGCCGGTTCGCGCAGTTTCCCGCTTTTGAAACAATCACAACAGCCATATTTATAAGGGATTTATTTGCACATTTCAAAACATTTTTCATGTGTATGATGTACTTACCGCTTACCTGGTACCTACATGTATATAGGATGATTACGATGTAGGTAGGTACGTTGTCGTAAGCCTGAGCTCTCTTTGTTAGAGTTTCGATGTCTTTGAAATTCAAGTTAGACTGGATATTACTCGTAGCTTGATAGCGGTAAAGTAGTGATTTGCCAAGTCTTCAAAACAACTTCTAAAACAGTTCATCCTTGACCGTTTACATCCCCTCCTATGCGAGAAGAGTCAAATATCCCTTAGAAGTAAGGTCAAACTCGCCTCCAGGCGTTTTATGGTGCGGCTCTCCATCCGGTCCGAACCCTCTTGTCTCGACTAACTCGACTAACTCCCCCATCATCAACCCTCCTGATGATGTTAGATCCCTTCGTAGACCAAGACCCGTTCTTGGAGACCCCGGTGACGAGACCAATGCTAACGCGGAGGGAGCTCCCACCGCGCCGACTCCGCGCCGGTGGACTCGATGTTTCCTTCTCGCTCGCCCTCTGGCCAGCAGCAGGCCGCAGCAGGCAGCAGCAGGCCGCAGCAGGCAGCAGCAGGCCGCAGCAGGCCGCAGCCCGAGCCGAGGTACCTAAGTGGTGCCTTGCGCTCGTTGCCACAATAACCTTTTTCTCGGTGTCGCGTCCTCTGCGCTCACCGACCGACGCCCGGTAACGCTGCCAGCGAGCATTTATTTTTTTAATTCACAACTGAAATATGCACTAAATCAAAATATATTTAAAACGTGTATCCTGTAGCGTTGCGGCGCAATTTCTAAAAATAGTGTCACCTGCAACCCATAGGTATTATATCCGTCAGAAAAAAATGATTCCCATTTGTACAGTAATTCAGTTGGTTGGTTTTACTAATCCCCAAGTCTCCGCTGTGAATCCGCAAATAGGAGGTACTACTACTCCGAGTATCAATCACTTGTTAGGATTTGCGCTTTACGAGTGTTTTTTTGATAGCCATCACAAGTAATAATATTAAAAACAAGTTAGCAAATCGAGCCCTTTCAATTGAAGTAACCCCACTCGAGCTAGTAACCCCCCGTTGTAAGTTCACCAGGCACTCCTCCCATGTAGGTAGTAGTGTTGTTGAGTGTTGTGTTGTGTTGTGTTGTGTTGAGTGTGGCGGGGTGTGTGTTGCAGGGCGCGGCGCGGGGGAGCGGGGCGGCGGGGGCGGGGGAGCGTCGCTGGCGCGCGTGCTGAGCACCATCCGCGAGGCGTGGGCCGAGCCCAGCTCGCTGCGACACCGCTGGTCAGTGCACTCCCCACCCCACCCCACCCCACCCCACCTAGCGCCTGTCCTGCCTCCGGTGAGGTGAGGTGTAGGCACAGGCACAGGTTTTACATCATTCCAAAGGAGCTTCAACAACCGCTCTGACATGACATGGCAGGCGCCTGGCGACGGCGGCGGCGGCAGCGACGTGTCCGCTGTAAGTACACACTACAGAGTAGTTTAGTCTTCCCTTCTCTTTCGTTCGTGGTCGGTAAATTAGAATGAGGTATGTACTGCCATGGACGAATAATATAAAGTACTAGGTACTAGGTGTCCTAACACCTTTTATTTTTCTTGAGAGGATGCTCCATTTATCATAGGTACCTAACCTACTACCTAGAAAGAAAGAAGCGGCTTACTAGCTTACCAGACAGACTTACCACAATACAGCAGTGAAAACTGCATCCAAATCCATCAGCTTGCACAAACGCACAGACAAACAGACATACATAATGATCATTGACATGGGATCTATTCCGTTAATAAATGTCCCTTATAGGTAAGTTATCATAATACCTACCTACGGTAGTGTTACTTAAGCTAGGTAATGCTAATATCTCCGCGATAATAAATGAACATTGATTGGATGCAGTGCGAGTCCGCAAGTCTAAGTTAAGTAGGTATGTGTGTCGACTGTCGAGCGTGCGATGTGCATCTCGCTCCAGTTGCTCCGGAAGAGCTCAGCGCCTCCGGCTGGCTGCCCACACGAGCGGAGAGGAGGAGAGCAGACCTCAGCAAACGACCAATACATATAATTGCATAAGTAGAACTCCGCTCCGCCTCAGTGGATAGGGATTTGCAGACTAGTTTAAATTCATCTTACACTTTATGCGAAAAGCAGGGAAGCGGAGCGGAGAAACGGAGCGGGGAAGAGCAGGAAATCGGAGAAAGGGGGCCGCGGCCGGTAGCGGTCCGGTCAGTGCCCGTTCAAATGACTCGTCGCATTCGTCGCAATCAGCCTGGCTCCGTAGAGTCCTTAGAATAGAGATAAATCTTTTTTATATTCTAAGGTAGAGTCGGCAACTCCGCTCCGCATTACTGTCTCGGTCCGCGTCGGTGTCGGTGGACAGCCGCCCCGCCCCGCCCCGCCCCCCCCCCGCGCCCGCTCGCGGCGGCCGCGGCCGGCGCGGAGTCGGTCGCGAGCGCCCGCGCGCCTCGCATCTACCTACTACACCTCTCTTGAGTTCAGACTGTGCGTACGTAACCTAACCACTAACGGATAACGAGAATTACTAAATGTAGCAAGCAGTGCCGAACATGCAAAATGTGAACACGTACCTAGCCTAGCCTATCCTAGCCTAGGGCCTCGGACGGAGCACGAGCAGGTAACGAACTAAGTAGAGGCAGGCACTCAGCGGGTGCAGTGCTGATATACTTACATAAACATAAGTCATCCAACATTTGTTATTTAAAGGGGGTGCCTCTTAAAATAACAAATTACTAAATAGTTAGTTCAAAACTTTATGAAGATAGTATAGTAGGTAAGGTACGTACTAAAAGACAGAATAAATGATGTGCGCCTTCCTCCGGACGGATGACGGATACGGTAGGTACCAAAAAACAGACGGACATAGACATGGCAAAACTTTAAGCAAGGGCTTCTGTCTTGGAACAATAGAACCCTAAAATTGGACGTAATCTTGATCTTAATCAATTAAAAATAATAATAAAAAGTGGCAACTTTCGGTAGGACACCCCTACCACTTTTTTTAATTTTTGTTTCATAACTTGAAAAATGCACTAAATCAAAATATAACTTGTATTATAGATATTGTAGCGTTGCGGTGCAATTTCTAAAAATAGTGAACATAGCATGCAATGTGTGGACAAACTACTTACGATATAAATAACTAAAGAAACAGTAAAATAAGAACAAAAACAGACATTAAAAAAATTCATATAAAACTAAATTTAAGATAACTAATTTACAATTTTGAAAATTATACGCTTTGAAGAGGCTAAAGTACCTACCTAGGTACCATTAAAAATATCGTAAGAGGATCGAATTTTTTCCATCGTATCGCCCACCCAAGCATTGTTCTGATTTCAAAATATATAGATAGCGCTGGATGCATGACCGCTTCAAAACCACTTCAGCTCATGAAAATGAAAGCGCTGCATAAACCGCGCGCCGAGTGACGAGTCTTCCTATTATTAGAGCTGGAGATGAACGCTCTCCGCAATGCGGCACGAGATCTCTTTGTAACGTTCCATTAGTTACGGCTGTTCCCGTCCCGGCCGGCCGGCGCGTTCCGCGCTGTCTGGCGCAGCCGCCTGCGCGGCCCCGCCCCCCGCTCCCCGCTCCCCGCTCCCGGCGGAATGTTGTTCATAGAAAATGCATAAGTAATGCGTTTTTTTAAATTATGATCTAGAAAAACTTACGTTGTCAGTTTTTCTGTACATTTTCTACGATTCGCTCCGTTTGCTGGTTGCCATTTTTTTTTATGATTACCAGTACAATTTTTTTTCAAAAGTTTTCATTAATAGTAGTACCTTGGTCATTCATTCATTAGGTAACATTTTTCTATTATTTTTGAAATAGATAACAGAATCTAAGCAATTGAACTTTGTTTATTTAAGGGAGACGTAGATGACCCAGAACCATTACCACTTTCCCTACGTAACGTACTAATGTTACAGACATCGAGTATATGTATAAAGAAAATAATCACTTTTACTTTGTACGGAAATCCGTGTTATGGGTAAATGTGCCTTAGTTACTTTTAATTTTAAATGTTTCAGTCGTGTGCTGAGTCGTATGTACGCACGAAACAGCGCGATAGAGCGAGACCACATCTTGGAAGGAGACAGCGAGCGGGAGTCGGATACGAGCGCCATGATGACGCGCACACAACTCGTCGAACTGCAGCCGCGCGCGGACGCGTCGCCGGGCCTCATGCGCCGCCGCTACTCCGTGCCCGAGACTATCATGAGAAAGTAAGTGGGAACTTATAATGTTCCTATCCTACTAAATAAATAAATGGTGAACATTCACTACATTAGTAGGTTGTTATACTCTCCTTCATCCCTTCCCTCTTCTTAGGTATCGGCTAGCGCAACAGAGCTCTGATACAGAGGAGTGCACGGCCGGGGAAGGCGACGGCAGCCCCGCGGCGGGCCCCTCGCCCCGCGACTCCCCGCGCTCGGCGGGCGACTCCCCGCGGCACCTGCGCCGCGACCGCGAGCTCATGCGCAAGTCCGCGCTACTGCGCCGCATGTGGGCGCGCCCGGCCCCCGCCTCCCTCAGCCCTCCGGCCTGCCACTGCGAGACCCGCTCTCTGGAAGGGTCGCGAGACGAGCTGCAGGCCGAGCCCCACCCGGACCGGAAGCGACAGTGCCGCGGGCCTCTCGCCGACCTGTCTTCATGTGTAGACACGACGGACGCACTCAGCGAGGGCTCAGCGACGCCCCCGCGCGCCGCCGCAGACTCCACCGCCCCCGCTAGTCCGTACACAGTCGCACCGCGCGCTTGCGACCGCTTCTACGACGACTCGGACGCGTTCTCAACATCCGTGTCCACCGCGAAGGAGACTCCCGGCTCGACGGAGCTCGCGTCCTCCATCGAGCGCCACTTCGAGGGACTTGTGAGCGCGTGCGAGCCGAGCGTCGAGAACGAGGACCACCACGCGCCCCCCTCGCCCCTCGAGCGGGCCCCCCCGTATGAGCTGCTGGAGGTGGTGGTGTCGGAGAGCTCCTCCCCGCCAGAGGGCGAGCGCGCGCCGCTGGCTCCGGCTGCACCGCGTTGGCCCACGCGCGACCTGAGCCTCGACGAGTACGTGTCGCGCGTGCTCATGGAGAGCCTCAACTCGCTGTCGGACAGGCTGGAGAGCATGAACGCGGGCGCCGGCGACCGCAGGCTCAGCGTCGTCGAGAAGGAAATCAAGGTGCGCCTGCAGAACGCCGCCGTCAACACCATCGTGCATCTCAGCCCCACCTCCAACCACCAAATCATATTCGGCAACGAGGAGCTCTGCGACGATCGCGAACCCGAGCGCCAGCGCCAGCTCTGCGACCGCGGCGCGGACCGCGACGAGTGCAACAACCCGCGCGCCCCCGCGCCTCCCGAGGACAACAACAACGCGTCGCCGACGTCGCGCGCCGCCGCCTTCGACGCCGTGCTCCAGCACGACAACGTCAACCGAGCCGTGCTGCAGCAGATCCAGAAGCTGTTCCGCGACGAGCTGCGCCGCGAGGACGACGAGAGCGGCGCGCCCGGCGACGTCGGCGCCGTCTCCCACATCGAGATATCTAGCGTGGACGCGTTCCTGTCGGGCGGCGCCGGCGCTGGCGCCGAGACCATCTCCGTGCTGACGAGCGACGCCGGCTCGCCGGTAGCCAGCGTCGGCGCCGGGAACTATTTCCGCGACCTGGAGCGAGCTCCGCTCGTCCCGCGCCGCAGCGCCGTGCCGCACACCGCCTCCATGGAGGTGAACACCTCCTCCTCCGAAGATGCGGAGGCGGACGCCTTCGCCTCGGACGTCGCCAGCCTCGTCGACAGCCTCGACGACCCGGACTCGCCGCGCTCGGCGCTGCTGCGGCGCCACGCGCGCGCCGAGCGCTCTGACCCCGCGCGCCCCCGGGAAGGCAGCGCCGCCTTCTTCGTGCGCATCCGCGACGACACCACGCCGGAGCGAGAGCGCGCTCGCGTCGCTGAGTGCATGCCGGAGCGGATCCGGCAGAAGCTGCACCGGCGGCACCGCAAGCGCGAGCTGCGCATGGAGTGCGCGCGCCGCGGGAAAGTGCGCCAGCTCCGCGATGAGCTGGAACGGCGCCGCTCGGACCAGCTGGCGCGGGACCAGCGCCGCCTGGAGCGCGACGCCGCCGCGCTCGCTGACCAGCTGCTCGATGACGTCATCTTCAAGGTCGCGAGGGACGAGTACCGTTCTATACGGCTGCAGCGCCCGCCTCCCGTCGCCCCGGGGCTGGCCA
Source organism: Scotopteryx bipunctaria (assembly GCA_949320045.1). Lineage (NCBI taxonomy): Eukaryota > Metazoa > Arthropoda > Insecta > Lepidoptera > Geometridae > Scotopteryx > Scotopteryx bipunctaria. The sequence continues at coordinate 40,748 of OX439459.1, read as the reverse complement.
GTTCGCCGGAAGCCCCCGCCCGGCTGCCGACGAGACCAGAGCCGGGAACCCGCCGGGAGCACCCCGGGAGCGAGGCTCGCGATGGGCCGCGCCGCCGCTCCGACGCCGACGAGGAGTTCGGACGGCGGCCGGAGCGACACCAGGTGCGCGGCAGGCTGGTCGCGCGGCCCGCGGTCGCCACCGAGCGTGGCCCGCGCCGCATATACCAGAAGTCGGAGATTCGCGAGGGCGACAAGTGCATCGAGATCCTTGAGATCTTGGAGTATTCGGCCGCGTCGCGGTCCTCGCCCGAGTCGACACCGACCGACGAGAGCGGGGAGCGAGCGCGCGGTCGCCGTTCCCGCATCCCCGTGCCGGTACCGGCGCCGGCGCCGGCCGGCGACCACATGCGCCTCACCGGCGGCGACGGCCGCGCCGCGCCCCCGCTCGCCGAGCTGCTGCTGCGCGCGCTGGCACCCCCCGCGCGCCCCCCCGCCCCGCTCGAGTTGCGCTCGCGGTCCAATTCGCTACGTTTCAAGCGAGTGTTCGACATGATTCCGGAGGAGCGCGCTGGCCCCGGCGGCGACTCACCCTCTCCAGCCGAGGAGGGGGAGGGTGGCCGGCGCGCCTCCGCGCCCTCCCTCGCCTCCCCAGGCGGCGTCCCCGCGCCGCAGCCCTCGCTCCCGCCCCCCGCCGCCCCAGCGGAGCCGGCGCGGCGCGTGGACACGCGCAGCGCGGGCACCTCCCCGCCGGCCGAGGCGCGGCGACGCTCGCAGACGACGATGACATCACCGAGCAGCCGGTCCGCGGCGACGAGCCCGTGGCGCGCCCCGCCCCCGCGCCCCCCGCCCCCGCAGGAAGGTATCGTGTGCGCACTCCGGCCGACGCTGCACCGCACCGCTTCCCTCGTCGTAGAGTAGAGCCGCTAACGAGACGCACCGACGACGTCCGATCGCTAGATCGGCACCGCCAGCGCACCCGTAGAGAGAGGATCCATTACGATGGAGTTCACTATGACATTCAAATCTGATGTGTATGCGATATTTTTATGAATAAATCGTTGGAGATGTAGACGGTCGTTTCATTTCGATCCCGAAGGTTCGAGGGAGAGATGCGATCCTGCGCGGCCCGAGAGGCGCTCGAGGCCGCTGCTGGACAGCGGCGCGAGGAGGGCGGCGCGCGCCGACAGCGAGGCCTCGGGGCACGCCGGCGCCGGCTCGGGCGCAGACTCGGGCGGCTCCAGCTCCAGCGAGCGCTCGGAGGGCTCGCTGCTGTGCTCGCTGGCACCGCGCTGGCTGTCCGCGCAGGCGCGGGCGCGACGCCGGCCGCGCCGCGCCGCCCGCTCGCCGCCCCCCCCGCCCGGCGCCGGCGGCTGGTCGGTGACGGTGGCGGGCTCGTGTCGCGCCGCGCTGCCGGCCGACGTGGAGATGCGGCTGCGGTTCCCTCACGACCGCCGCGAAGCCCCCGCCGCCGCCGCCGCCGCTGCACGTCACCAGGTGCGTTGTGGCTCCTACCCAGTACCCAGCCTGGCTATAGTTGACCACGTCTCGTGATATTCTCTTTACGTTCGCAGGAATGCGCGTGTGCGGCGTGCGCCGGCAGCGGGGCCCCCCCGCCCCCCTCCGCCGCGGCCGCCCCCGCGCTGCCCCCCGCGCGGGCCTCCTCGCGGCACGATCGCCTCACGTTCACCATGAAGAAGGAACCTCAAGGTGAGAACCACCGTTCTGTTAAGTACCTTGCTAGCCAAATATTTTACGAAAAACTATAAAATCTATCATATAATTGCATCCAATGCCTGTGCATTTGTGCACGCTAATTGCAGTTGCAGTGCAGTTTTCACTGCTATATTGTGGTTTGTGGTAGGCTTGGAATAACATTCAGTGTTTGTTTTAAGATAATAGATTACACTTACACTAAAGATGAGATCCTTATGCATTGTCGTATTACCTTTCATTAGCTACATGACAATTCCAGACTCATCGACTCTTGCGACGAAGAGCATGAGGAAGTGCTCGGAGCCGCTGCCGGACGTGGAGGCCTACCGCGCCGCGCGCTCCGGCCTCAAGAGCTCCGTCAAGGTAAGCGCGCCCTGCCTCCACCTCTCACCGCGCCACTACCAGAGGGAGTGCTCGGAGCCCCGCCGCCGCGCGCGATGCGGTATGTATGATGGCGGTGACTTGTGTAGTTTTGTTTGGCAGCCACACCACCTAGCACTTACACGTATTAACGCCGAGGTACAGAAAGTGAGCGCGACCACCTCATGAAAATATCTACTCAACAACGAAACGATATTAAGTTTATATAGTATATAATGTAAACATGAACCGTAGGGTTGTCTGTGTGTGGTGTGGTGTATTTACATCTAGAAGGCGGTTGTTTCAGACGCGGCGCGGGTACTCCCTGCACTGCTGGCTGCCCGACGGCGAGCGCGCGCCCCTCAGGTGACCACCTCCCCCCCCCCCCAATCAACACATTGATTGATTGATTGACTACTCTAACACGGAATAATTGTTCGTTATTTTTTTCAATAACCTGCCAAAACTCCTACAGATTGCACAGCCTGTGCAATGTGCAACATTTGGTTTCTATGACTACCTACCTGTGCAGCACAGGTAGGTAGTCATAGAAACCAAATGTTTATATTTACTAGTATCATTTGTATTATTATACCTACGAGTAGGTACTTACGACATGTACCATCGCCTTAGGGTTAAAAAAACCTGTAATGATGTTTATATATTGTCTTCTAAAATAAATAAATAATGACGGCCTCGGTGGCGTGGCGGGCAGTCGCTCGGCTGCGACGCAAGAGGCGCGGGCGCGGGTTCGATTACCGCTGCGGAATATTCTTTTGGTGAACATGCAAGGGATATTCCTTATAAAAAAACTATCTGAATCACTTACTGACTTCTAGATCACGTTTATCTGCTCATTCATTATTTCAAGTCGTGGCAGGCGGCTCCGTTCAGCCGTTCCTGTACGAGGTGCAGCGCTCAGGGTCAGGAAGCTTCAAACGTTCCTTGTTCCAGAGTAAATAACGGTCTGTCGGTGCTGGGCTGCGCCATCATCCCGGAGCTGAAGCCGCGCGTGCCCACCATGAGCGAGCGCGACCTCACGCGCGTCTACACGCCGCGCCACTACCTGCGCTCCTAGCTCCCGGCTCCCAGCTCCTAGCTCCCAGCTCCCAGCTCCCAGCTCCCAGCTCCTCGCGCCACTAGCCACGCTCGCCGCCCACCTGCGCTCCTAGTAACGCTATCTGCGCGACTGCGCTCTTAAGCGCCACAAAAACCCTTTTTACTAAATTTGTAATAAATTATAAAATAAATGTTAGAAATATATTGCAAGCGTTTGCTTTAATTTTGTGTTTAGGTGGTGACACTTGTCTTTGGTAAATTTATGTAAGGTGTATGAGGGAATGTGTGGCGCAGAGCAAGGCAGACGTGAGCGCCGTGTGCTCAGCGCGCTCGAGCGTGCTTCTCCAACAGACAGATGCACTAAATAAAAATAGGTATGCGTTTAGATGCAGCGTCTTCTAGGTATATTCAGACAGATCCTTACATTGAATTAAAGATCACATTACAAAAATTAGATAGGCACTTATTACAATGAACATAAGTTAAAATATATTTATAAGACATGACATGACTTTGATCTCGCTCGGGTGAACAGCCCGAGCGAGATCAAAGAGAGAGAGAGAAGGATGGATGCCCTAAGCCAACAGGGACATGAGCAGCTGTCAGTTCAATAGATAGTCAAAGCATGCTAGAGCAACATAGATTCTCAACAGAATAACGTGATATTTTATACCCTCAGATCAAATAAAATAATTATTTTATTTGATCTGAGTTTATACCTAAAAGTCTTTCTACTCTACCATACCACCAAACTAATATTATAAAATAAAAATACTTGCTTTCAACAAACTTATTATATTCTTTTTTTTTAATCTACACAATGATAAATGGTTACAAGACAAGTTATTTGTTTCAACGCCAGCTCGAGAATGCCAGCAGCCGCCAAGTCAAAAACATGTGGTTCACCATTTAGTTCTTATTTTTACCGTCCGTCGACTTGGCGCTGCTAACATCCTCCACAATAATTATTAAAGTCAACAATTTGTTAATACTCACAATAAGAAAAAAAAATTAATAGTTAAAGCACTAATAATAATAATAATATTATTTATTATTACTAACGTGTGTGAGTATTAACAAATCATTACATTTGGCCATCTGATACTGTGCTACCTTCTGGTGCACGAAACCTAAATTATTATTATTTCTGTTTTACATAATTATAATTATTATACTTACCTATCTTAATATTCAAATTAATACCAGTAACAATACTATTCTTATGAATAAATAAATAGTTACTAATTATATCATCACCATTTTTTTATAATGTTTAACATTATCTAACTTTAATATTACTTCATGTATAATCTTAATAGTTTGTACACATCACGTATACAGTAGGTATCGAAGTTAAACAATACTTTTAATATATTTACACAAAACAAATAGGTTCTAAGATGATTTCCATATTCACAAAATTAATTAATAACTTCTTACCAATAAATATTCAGAACATTTTACAATACACAAATGATTTACATAACAACTTATTTTAAAATGTTTAAGTAATCATTACACTAACATACGTCCTGCCACGAAGGGAAAGTCGGAACGCGGCCGCGGCCCGGCGAAGACATCCAGGCGAGGAAGTCTGCATTAGGTTAGGGGCGAGGGGCTCAGTAACATGGTAGGTAACGTCATCTACAGACTTACCTACTCAGATAGTCACGGGGCGCGGCTGCTTCGGCGAGTATCCGAGAAGGATCGGACGCGAATCTACATACGACGCCACCGTTGCGGGTGGGACACGCAGCACGCGCTGGTCGAGCGTGCTCGGCGTGGTGCCGGTGAGCGTAGTCGAGGCCGTGCTGGCAGACGAGGCGGCGTGCCAGTGAGCGTAGTCGAGGCCGTGCTGGCAGACGAGGCGGCGTGCCAGGCCGTAGCCTCTTTCTGTGAGACCGCGCCTCTGAGGCGGCTACCTGTAGGTACTATTATTTTCTGTTCATACCCAGGTAGGTACCTATGCTGTAGCATAGGTACGCATCAACCGAAATAAATATGATGGCTTTCTGCTACTCTGGGAAGACCCTGAGGTCTGTCGAAATACGATATTCAGTTGTGATGTTCAAGAGAGCCAGTAAAAAGCAGTAACAAAAATAAGCAAACGTACATAGGTACCTCCGACTACGACCAGCTTACGATGCTTCCACTGAGACGATGTTCACAAGCTTGCGATTTCCTCGAGCTGATGATGGATGGGACGTGATCGAGAAGATAAGGGTTCCAAGATGATGAGGATCACACGCGAAACAATAACGATTTGCGAAAAAGCCGTTTTGGAGGGCTATTTGTGATATGCGCGCGCGTCTCGGTCGAGGTTCAAAGTTCAACACAACAACACCAATCTGTATGCCTGTCACTCAGAGATTTGACGTGTAGGTATGACGTTGCTTGACAACCTTTGCTAATTGTTCTGAGGCTAGAACTGATTTTTCTGATTCAGCGATATATTATTTACCTTAGAATGCCTTATTTTTTAACATGTCTTTCATCAAAAATCTAACACTTATTTTTGACATGTTTTTATATATTTGAAGAGAAGTCTGGCAATAATCTTTTTTTTTTCTTTTCTTTGAATTCGCGCACAGAAATCTGTACCAACCAACCAACCTAACCTATAAGTGAAGATAACCTCTGTAATTAAAAAAAAAACATAAATTCCTGGAATTCAAATTGAAAAAAAGACTTTTCAAATTGAGCAAGAAATAGAGTTCCAGATTATGACTTCAGTTTGACTGGAGATATGGGAAATTGGTTAAGCAGCTCAGAATTTCAAAGTGAAAATAATGTACCTACTTACGTCTAAATAACTTTAAATAAAAGGACAATCCCGGCCCTAGTACCTAGTCGGGGGAATTGTGTGATCTTTCACCGTACCTAACACTTGATGTGAACAGTGATAGCAAGCGGAATAGCTATGTGACCCACCAGAGGAGATTTGAGCCAGGGTTAGTTAGTCCTAACTTGAGCTGAAGTACTTTAGCTGCTCTATGCCATGGTGGGATGCGGGAGACCTCCTCCTCCACGGATTGCTGGTGCTGGGTCGTGGGTGCTGTGTGTCGCTGACTGAGTATAACTGAATGAATACATAATGTACAAGCAGTAAAAGCGCTTCCACAATCGTGTCCTTTCTACGAGTATCTTACTAAGGAGAATAAGTACTTATGTACCTAGTACCAAGACTCAAGACGTAGGTATGTGATCATTTTTTGTAATTAAAAAATAATAAATAAATATGTTAGTAGTAGTAGTAGTAGTAGTAGTAATAAATATGAAGTATGTAGGAAGGAACTACATATCTCTTGAACATATTGGATAAATTTCATTAATATTTTAACAATATAATCTAAATACTTGCATGCAAACATTGCTCACGTTACGACAGTAAAAATTTGCAAAGTCAAGGAAGGAAGGAAGGAAGGAAGGAAGGAAGGAAGGAAGGAAGGAAGGAAGGAAGGAAGGAAGGAAGGAAGGAAGGAAGGAAGGAAGGAAGGAAGGAAGGAAGGAAGGAAGGAAGGAAGGAAGGAAGGAAGGAAGGAAGGAAGGAAGGAAGGAAGGAAGGAAGGAAGGAAGGAAGGAAGGAAGGAAGGAAGGAAGGAAGGAAGGAAGGAAGGAAGGAAGGAAGGAAGGAAGGAAGGAAGGAAGGAAGGAAGGAAGGAAGGAAGGAAGGAAGGAAGGAAGGAAGGAAGGAAGGAAGGAAGGAAGGAAGGAAGGAAGGAAGGAAGGAAGGAAGGAAGGAAGGAAGGAAGGAAGGAAGGAAGGAAGGAAGGAAGGAAGGAAGGAAGGAAGGAAGGAAGGAAGGAAGGAAGGAAGGAAGGAAGGAAGGAAGGAAGGAAGGAAGGAAGGAAGGAAGGAAGGAAGGAAGGAAGGAAGGAAGGAAGGAAGGAAGGAAGGAAGGAAGGAAGGAAGGAAGGAAGGAAGGAAGGAAGGAAGGAAGGAAGGAAGGAAGGAAGGAAGGAAGGAAGGAAGGAAGGAAGGAAGGAAGGAAGGAAGGAAGGAAGGAAGGAAGGAAGGAAGGAAGGAAGGAAGGAAGGAAGGAAGGAAGGAAGGAAGGAAGGAAGGAAGGAAGGAAGGAAGGAAGGAAGGAAGGAAGGAAGGAAGGAAGGAAGGAAGGAAGGAAGGAAGGAAGGAAGGAAGGAAGGAAGGAAGGAAGGAAGGAAGGAAGGAAGGAAGGAAGGAAGGAAGGAAGGAAGGAAGGAAGGAAGGAAGGAAGGAAGGAAGGAAGGAAGGAAGGAAGGAAGGAAGGAAGGAAGGAAGGAAGGAAGGAAGGAAGGAAGGAAGGAAGGAAGGAAGGAAGGAAGGAAGGAAGGAAGGAAGGAAGGAAGGAAGGAAGGAAGGAAGGAAGGAAGGAAGGAAGGAAGGAAGGAAGGAAGGAAGGAAGGAAGGAAGGAAGGAAGGAAGGAAGGAAGGAAGGAAGGAAGGAAGGAAGGAAGGAAGGAAGGAAGGAAGGAAGGAAGGAAGGAAGGAAGGAAGGAAGGAAGGAAGGAAGGAAGGAAGGAAGGAAGGAAGGAAGGAAGGAAGGAAGGAAGGAAGGAAGGAAGGAAGGAAGGAAGGAAGGAAGGAAGGAAGGAAGGAAGGAAGGAAGGAAGGAAGGAAGGAAGGAAGGAAGGAAGGAAGGAAGGAAGGAAGGAAGGAAGGAAGGAAGGAAGGAAGGAAGGAAGGAAGGAAGGAAGGAAGGAAGGAAGGAAGGAAGGAAGGAAGGAAGGAAGGAAGGAAGGAAGGAAGGAAGGAAGGAAGGAAGGAAGGAAGGAAGGAAGGAAGGAAGGAAGGAAGGTTAGGTTAGGTTAGGTTAGGTTAGGTTAGGTTAGGTTAGGTTAGGTTAGGTTAGGTTAGGTTAGGTTAGGTTAGGTTGGGCGGGTCTGGGTTTATTCATTAATAGTTGCAATGCCTGGCTCCTTTTTGGAGTTTTGGATAAACTCAGGCCTTCCCTATCCGTAGGGGGGGTTGGGAAACGGATAGGGAGGCGAATGGTCTTAGGGGAGAGCGCACTTAGCGTGATGATCCCTAAGGCAAGTCTGATGGTTACTTCCTGCACGTGGTTGCTGCCTGCTTGGGTCTATTTCCTTTTGAAATAGACTTAACGGAAACCACAGACGCCGCTGCGGTCCTTTTTGGGCCGTCCGGTGGGGTAGGTTTGGGAGGGTTGGGTAGGGGATGGGGGGTTAAATTAGGTTAGGTGCGAGAGGGTGGGCGGCCTGGGTGGTACTAACACTACTGCCCAGTGTCGTCGGAGAGAGTGACGCCATCTCTCCATTCCGGTTCCATGCTGTTGCTTCAAAGACCCCCGTCGGGCGATAAGGGGGTACGTCGTAACAGTCATGGGCCGAAGAGGGCTTGCCTTCATTGGCCGGACCCAGAGCAAGGAAAAGCTCGAATAAACCACCCGTGAGAGGCACGTTAAAACCTGCGGATACCTGGGGCCCTCCGCAGTATGTACCCCCGTCCCGGAAACCGTCACCCGGGGCGGAGCTAATTCGGTATCAACTCGTGGGATTTTAATGGACAATATTAATTTCACAACTGATGTTACAGGTCGAGATGACTCGGATGTAGAGTTCGTGGACACTGGTGCATCTGAGAGCAGCATTGCCGTAAAGGCAACAAGAGGGAAGGAGCGTCAGGATGAGAGAGACTCTCGCGATGACGTATCGTTTAGGAGTCTGGGGTCGGAATCTGACTCAAGGGTAAGTACATGTAGTGTACGCTTAGAGTCGTTGTCGTCGAGATTCTGGCTCAAGAAGAAGGAGCCGAGTAAACGGCGACTTAACGAGGATTCGGAGTCTGATTCCGTCTCTTGTGATGAGGCGGTTGGTGGCGCTCCAAAATCGGTGGCTAAAAGAGGCAGAGGTAGACATATTACCGCTACCTCTGGCAAGTACGTGGGACTAGCTAAGGCGCAGGCCGAGCTGATGGCCCTTAAACGAGAAGAGGAGCGCCGAAAGGCTGAGGAGGACGTCGCTGTACAGTTGGCCAGCCACTTAAAGAGGCGTGTGGTCGCTCCTCCTACCCCTGAGAATAATGGTGATCTCACTACCGACCTAGTTAAGCAGGTGGTGGATGCGGTGGAGGTGATCACGATGGTGGCCACCAAATCTGGCAATCTAAAGGGCACTTTCACAAAAGCCCTCAAGAAGGCGGCAGAATCCATTAAGGCTGCAGTGGAAGAGCTGCGGGTTCGTTCTGTCACGGAGGAGACTGCGAAGCTGCAGGCTGAGAACAGTCGTCTGCGGGCTGAGATGGCCGAGCTTCGCAGGGAAATGGATGAACTCAAATCCAAGATGGATAAAGCTCCTGGGCGCGAAGAGGAAGGGTGCCGAACGGGTGAGAAGAGGGCGAGCAAGGTGGACACACCGGTAGCTGCGAATAGCCAGCAAGAGGAGCTAGTGCGGGCCATCATGCTCAAAGTCGGGGGCATGATGAATGCCAGATTTGAGGGTTACGAGGACAGGATGCTTCCCGAAAAGAGGGTTCGTCCCCCCCTTGCTGCAGACAAGCGCGGGAATAATGAGCCTGAACAGCAAGCAAGGAAGGTGACCCAGTCACAGGCTTCTGAGGCCATAAAGGGGGGTAGTAATAAAAAGAAGAAGGATAAAGAGAGGAATACTGCATCAGAAACAGCGGCGTCCTCACAGCGTCAGTCGGCCCAGGTACCTTCCACTTCGGCGAACACGCAGGAAAGCTGGACTACGGTGACCAAACGAGGGAGGAAGAAGAAGACGGTGACGTCACAAGCGAATGCCAAGCCTGCAGGTGGAGAGGCTGGCAAGTCGAAAACCCGACCAGCCAAAACGAAGCTGCGACCTCCTCGGTCGGCAGCTGTAGTAATTACGCTGCAGCCGGGAGCTGTGGAGAAGGGCGTTACTTACTCCAAAGTGCTGGAGGAAGCTAGAGCCAAAATCGACCTCAGCAGTTGCGGCATTGATAGCCTGCGGTTCCGTAAGGCGGTCACTGGTGCCAGCATTCTAGAGGTAGCGACGGGTGAAACCAGTGCGCAGAAGGCGGACACTTTGGCCCAAAAACTTAGAGAGGCTTTAAGCGAAGAGACTGCAAGAGTCTCTAGACCTACAAAGTGTGCTGAGCTCAGAATCCAGGGTCTGGATGACTCAGTGTCTAGAGAGGACTTGGCCAAGGCTGTGTCACAGCGTGGAGGTTGTCCTCAAGAGGCTGTGAAAGTGGGAGAGATTAAGAGTACCTATCAAGGCTCGGGTGGGGCTCTAGTCAGCTGCCCAATAGCTGCCGCCAAGAAATTAGGAGAAGAAGGCCGCCTCTTAGTTGGCTGGGTCTCTGCACGAGTGGAGTTGGTGCAGCCCAGACCAATGCGCTGCTATCGGTGCCATGAAAACGGACACGTCCGCGCTCAATGCACTGCTGAAGTCGACCGTAGCGAAGATTGCTACCGATGTGGTCGTCCCGGCCATAAGTCGTCGACGTGCTCGGCGCCGCCAAAGTGTTCTCTTTGCGCGGCGGCGAACAGGCCGTCGGCTCATCGGCTGGGAAGCAAGGCGTGTGCCCCTCCTAAATCTAGGAAGAAGAGGGCTGCAAACACTTCAGGTGTAGAGTCGTCAACGGCAGGTTGTCCCCCATCACAAGCCGGGGCAGAGGAGGTTGTGATGGAAACCTCATAATTATGGCTCTACATCTTCTTCAGGCGAACCTCAACCACTGCGCCAGTGCTCAGAACCTTATGGTCCAGAGCATGGCGGAGTGGTTGATAGACATAGCGGTCATTTCCGAACCCTACTTCATCCCTCCCTCGTCTAGCTGGGTTGGGGATGATTTAGGGTTGGTATCAATTGTAGCTCGGGGAACCCCCTTCGGTAGACTCATTAAGGGTCGTGGATGTGTGGCAGCCCAGGTTGGAGATATGATGGTTATCTCAGTGTATTTCTCTCCGAATAGGACTCACGCTGAGTTTGAGAACTATCTCGTAGAGGTAGGCTCTCTAGTTGGACAAAGCAGCCCGCTCCCCGTGCTCGTAGTCGGCGATCTCAACGCCAAATCCTCTGCGTGGGGGTCTCCGATAACGAATGCACGAGGAGACACTACAGAAGAATGGGCGATTGCTACAGGACTTGTGGTTCTCAATCGAGGGTCTGTCGCCACGTGTGTTCGGCAACAAGGAGAGTCCATTGTGGATGTGGGCTTCGCCAGTGCAAGTTTGGTGAACCGAGTTAGGGATTGGAGGGTACTGACGGATGTGGAGACTTTGTCAGACCACCGGTACATCAGGTTTGATGTCACCCATCTGCCAATGACCCAGAGTAGATCTCGCCAAAATAATTCAAGAGCGAATCCACGGTGGGCACTAAATCGACTTGATCGGAATGCAGCTGAGGAAGCTTCCCTGGTCCAGGCGTGGGTGACCCCGCCAAGCAGAACGGATGTCGAGGCTGAAGCCGAGTGGTTTAGGGGAGCTTTGTCGCTTATATGTGACGCAGCCATGCCCAGAGTCGGGTCTCATCCTGCCAAACGTCAAGTGTACTGGTGGTCAGAGGAGCTCTCGCTATTGCGCAATTCATGCGTTGCAGCTAGACGAGCGTATACCAGACACCGTAGAAGACGACGCAGAGATGTAGAGCGAGAGGAGCAGCTGTATTGCGAATACAGAGAAGCGAAATCGGCCCTTAAGTTAGCCATTACCCAAGCCAAGAGCCAGGCACGGGATGAGCTGCTAGAGAGCTTAAGTAGGGATCCGTGGGGGCGTCCATACCGAATGGTGAGGGGAAAACTCCGTCCGTGGGCTCCACCACTGACGCTAAGTATGGAGCCACAATTATTGACAGAAGTGGTGACGGCTCTGTTTCCACTCAGAGATGAGCATGTTCCGCCTCCTATGGCACCTCCTGTTGGCGAACTTAGCGAAGACCCAGATATTCCTAGGGTAAATGAGGTTGAACTAAGGATGGCAGTTCATCGTTTTAAAAAGGGAACGGCCCCAGGTCCTGATGGTGTCCCAGGAAAGGTGTGGGCTTTAGCTCTGAAAGCTCTTGGCCCGCGACTCACAGGCCTTTTTGACACCTGCCTGGAGGAGGGAAAATTCCCAGCGATGTGGAAGACGGGTAGATTAGTTCTGCTAAGGAAAGAGGGACGTCCAGCAGACTCTCCGTCAGGCTATCGTCCCATTGTCTTGCTAGACGACGTTGGAAAGCTGTTTGAGAGGATAATTGCGTTTCGTCTCATTGGTCATCTAAATTGCGTAGGTCCGAACTTAGACGAGAATCAGTTTGGGTTCCGTAGAGGTCGATCGACGGTGGGCGCGATCCTTCGGGTAAAGGCGATTTCAGAGGAAGCAGTGTCAAGGGGAGAGGTAGTTTTGGCGGTATCTCTTGATATCGCCAACGCGTTTAATTCCTTGCCCTGGAGTTGTGTCAGGGAAGCTTTAGTTTATCATAGAGTTCCTCTGTATCTCCGACGCATAATTGGAGATTATCTCTCCAATCGCTTTGTGTCTTTTGAAGGGCGAGATGGATGGAGTAGACACAGGATGTCGTGCGGTGTTCCGCAGGGGTCAGTCCTCGGGCCACTCCTGTGGAACATCGGCTACGACTGGGTTCTGCGAGGAGCCAATCTCTTTGGCATGAGTGTCACTTGCTATGCAGATGACACTCTTGTCACGGCGAGAGGCAAAACCTACAGAGAGGCAGCTCTATTGGCCACAGCTGGGGTGGCTCACGTGGTTAGGAGGATTAGACTGCTTGGTCTAGACGTGGCCTTACACAAATCGGAGGCAATGTGTTTCCACGGGCCCCGAAACAAGCCCCCGGCGGATTCACACATTGTAGTAGGAGGTGTTCGCATCGGTGTCAAGTCGACAATGAAGTACTTGGGACTTGTGCTTGACAGCCGTTGGAATTTCAACGCTCATTTTGCTTGGTTGGCGCCTAAGCTAATGAGAACAGCGGCTGCACTTGGCGGAATACTGCCAAATATAAGAGGGGCAAAAGTAGGCTGCAGAAGACTGTACATGGGAATTGTACGGTCCATGGCTATGTACGGAGCTCCTGTGTGGGCTGCGACTCTCAGTAGCCGGAATATCGTTATTCTTCGGAATCCGCAGAGAACGATGGCACTGAGAGTTATACGGGGATACCGCACAGTCTCGTTTGAGGCGGCATGCGTACTGGCAGGATCTCTACCGTGGGATCTGGATGCGAAAGGCCTTGCGCTGGTCCACTTTTGGCGTGAGCAAAACGTAGCGCGAGGTTTTCATCCTGCGGCTAGGGAAATAGAAGGACGGAGAGCCGAAATCAATGAAACATTGATTGAAGAATGGATTGGCCGGTTGGCGCGGCCAACCGCAGGGCTCAAGACGATTGAGGCAATACGCCCATTGATGAAGGAGTGGCTCAGCAGGGAGCATGGGTCGATGACTTTCCGGTTGACACAGGTGCTTTCGGGACACGGCTGTTTCTCGAAGTACCTGTGTCGAATCGGAAGGGAATCAACCCCAGAGTGCCATCACTGTCCGAGCAGAGAGGACACAGCGAAGCATACACTCGAGGAATGCCCAGCTTGGGCAGGACTCCGTTGTGTGCTCGTTGGCGTGGTGGGGAGCGACCTGTCGCTGCCGACTTTGGTGCGAGCCATGTTGGGTAGCGAGCGGTCGTGGAATTCGGTGGTGTCCTTTTGTGAAGAAGTCCTCTCACAGAAGGAAGCCGCGGAACGGGAGAGAGAAATCTCTACCAACGACCCGCTCCGCAGCCGGAGGTCGGGGCGTCGGAGGCGAAACCAAGCCGAAATCCGACCCCCATAATTAAGGCTTAGCGGCGGCGCTGGGGGGTGTCGCCGCTCACTGACAAGCCAAGCGGTGGCGCGCGTAACGCGCATCTCGCAAGAGATGAGGTTTGAGGCAGTTGCTTCAATTTTTTCAAGGTGGAGCTCACTATGAGCAAACGCCGTCGGGGCCGTGGAGGAATGCGAAAGCGTACCCATAGCTCCGGCACATAGCAATAAGAGAACAGGCCTTCAGGTTTTAGTCGGTAGGAGTCCGACACACCCCTTCTGTTGCCCCCCGCAGCAGAAGGAAGTCCATGAGGATTTCCTGAAGTAAAAAAAAAAAAAAAAAAAAAAAGGTTAGGTTAGGTTAGGTTAGGTTAGGTTAGGTTAGGTTAGGTTAGGTTAGGTTAGGTTAGGTTAGGTTAGGTTAGGTTAGGTTAGGTTAGGTTAGGTTAGGTTAGGTTAGGTTAGGTTAGGTTAGGTTAGGTTAGGTTAGGTTAGGTTAGGTTAGGTTAGGTTAGGTTAGGTTAGGTTAGGTTAGGTTAGGTTAGGTTAGGTTAGGTTAGGTTAGGTTAGGTTAGGTTAGGTTAGGTTAGGTTAGGTTAGGTTAGGTTAGGTTAGGTTAGGTTAGGTTAGGTTAGGTTAGGTTAGGTTAGGTTAGGTTAGGTTAGGTTAGGTTAGGTTAGGTTAGGTTAGGTTAGGTTAGGTTAGGTTAGGTTAGGTTAGGTTAGGTTAGGTTAGGTTAGGTTAGGTTAGGTTAGGTTAGGTTAGGTTAGGTTAGGTTAGGTTAGGTTAGGTTAGGTTAGGTTAGGTTAGGTTAGGTTAGGTTAGGTTAGGTTAGGTTAGGTTAGGTTAGGTTAGGTTAGGTTAGGTTAGGTTAGGTTAGGTTAGGTTAGGTTAGGTTAGGTTAGGTTAGGTTAGGTTAGGTTAGGTTAGGTTAGGTTAGGTTAGGTTAGGTTAGGTTAGGTTAGGTTAGGTTAGGTTAGGTTAGGTTAGGTTAGGTTAGGTTAGGTTAGGTTAGGTTAGGTTAGGTTAGGTTAGGTTAGGTTAGGTTAGGTTAGGTTAGGTTAGGTTAGGTTAGGTTAGGTTAGGTTAGGTTAGGTTAGGTTAGGTTAGGTTAGGTTAGGTTAGGTTAGGTTAGGTTAGGTTAGGTTAGGTTAGGTTAGGTTAGGTTAGGTTAGGTTAGGTTAGGTTAGGTTAGGTTAGGTTAGGTTAGGTTAGGTTAGGTTAGGTTAGGTTAGGTTAGGTTAGGTTAGGTTAGGTTAGGTTAGGTTAGGTTAGGTTAGGTTAGGTTAGGTTAGGTTAGGTTAGGTTAGGTTAGGTTAGGTTAGGTTAGGTTAGGTTAGGTTAGGTTAGGTTAGGTTAGGTTAGGTTAGGTTAGGTTAGGTTAGGTTAGGTTAGGTTAGGTTAGGTTAGGTTAGGTTAGGTTAGGTTAGGTTAGGTTAGGTTAGGTTAGGTTAGGTTAGGTTAGGTTAGGTTAGGTTAGGTTGCGGCTCCAAAGGCCCAGCGGGCCCCCAAAGGCCCGCCTGCCCCGAAGGCAGGTTCCTCGGCACCGCCACCGCCCCCCCCACCTCTGCAAGAGGCGTGGACGACGGTGACAAAGCGGGGGAAGAAGAAGGCGCGGGAGGCCCCCCCCGCACGAGAGGCCCCGCCAGCGAGGCCCGCGGCGGCAAAGGCAGCCCCGAGGCGTGGGCCGAAGTCGAAGACCGGCGTGGCTGGTCTTCGACCCCCCCGCACAGCAGCTGTGGTGATAACACTGCTGCCGGGGGCGGAGGAGAAGGGCATATCATATGCCAAGGTCCTTGCGGAGGCAAAAGGCCGCATCGACCTGGGGGCTTTGGGGGTGCCACCCCTGAGGATGAGGACAGCGGCCACTGGAGCCCGCGTCCTAGAGGTCCCGGGGGCTGATAGGGGCGAGAAGGCGGACTCCCTAGCTGAAAAGCTGAGGGAGGTCTTCGAGGGGGCGGCAGAGGAGGTGAAGATATCGAGGCCGAGCATCACCTGCGACTTGCGGGTGAGCGGCCTCGATGACTCTGTCACCACCTCGGAGCTGGTGCAAGCCCTCGCCAAGGCCGGGGGCTGTGACTCGTCGGACGTCAAGTCCGGCGAGATCCGGAAGGGAGCGGCGGGAATGGGCACGGCCTTTGTGCGGTGCCCACTAACGGCTGCCAAAAAGGCGGCGAGCAGCGGCCGGCTGCTTGTGGGCTGGGTGGCGGCGCAGGTGCAGCTGCTGGACGCGCGCCCCCGCCGCTGCTACCGCTGCCTTGCACTGGGTCACGTTCGGGCCCAGTGCAAATCTGAGGTGGACCGCAGCGATGAATGCCATCGCTGCGGTGGCAAAGGCCATATGGCCAGTGGCTGCTCGGCCGCCCCGCACTGCACCTTATGTGCAGCAGCGGGAAAGGCGGCTGACCACCTCTCCGGGGGCAAGGCCTGTGCCAAGCCCCCGACCAAGACAGGGGCGAGTGGGAGAAAGGCGGGGACTGAGGCCAAGGCCAAGTCCAAGCCGACTCGCCCCGCAGAGGGGCCGGCGGTGAACATGGAGGAAAGTTAGGATGTCCCTAACTTTCCTCCAGGCGAACATCAACCGCTCCGCCGGGGCTCAGGATCTCCTACTCCAGACTCTGGCGGAGCGGTTGATAAACGTCGCGGTGGTAGCCGAGCCCTACCGGGTCCCGGCTAGAGCAGACTGGGTCGGGGACCTGGACGGCTTGGTGGCGATCACCACACAGTCGCCTGCCCATTCTCCTCCTCTAGGGGGAGTGGTGAGGGGCAGGGGACTGGTCGCTGTGGCGATCGGTGAGGTGGTGGTCGTGGGGGTGTACTTCTCTCCGAACCGGGTCCTCGCTGAGTTCGAGACGTTTCTCGACGAGGTGGGGGCCCTGGTCGGACAGAGTCGACCCCGGCCAGTGCTCGTCATCGGAGATCTCAACGCCAAATCACTGGCGTGGGGATCTTCGAGGACGGACGCACGAGGCGAAGCCGTGGGAGAGTGGCTGGTGGGGGCGGGCCTGTGCATCCTGAACAGGGGGTCAACGGACACGTGTGTGCGGTGGAGTGGCGGATCGGTGATCGACATCGGATTCGCCACACCTGAGATCGCACCGCGTGTCCGGGACTGGGAGGTCCTAGTGGACGAGGAGACGCTGTCTGATCACAGATACATCAGGTTCAGCGTCTCCCCGTCCTCGACGGTCGCACGGGCCCCTTCGCCCTCGGTGGTGGGCCCGAGGTGGGTGCTCGGCCGGCTCGACCGCGACGTGCTGAGGGAGGCGGCAATAGTCCAGGCGTGGAATGCCCCTCCCTCTGGGCCAGTGGATCTGGACGCGGAGGCCGACGCCCTGTGCGGGGCAATGGCGCACGTATGTGACGCTGCCATGCCTCGTGCGGGGGCACCACGTCTCCGCCGCCAGGTCTACTGGTGGTCGGAGCACGTAGCGGAGCTGCGGCGCCGCTGTGTAGCCAGACGCAGGGGTTACCAGCGGTACCGCAGGAGGAGGCGCCAGGTGGAGGCCGAAGCGGATGCCCTCTATGCTCTATATAGAGAGGCATCCAAGGCCCTCCGCCTAGCCATCTCGGAGGCGAAGGCGGAGGCCTGGCGGCAGCTGCTGGAGTCCCTGGAGCGGGACCCGTGGGGTAGGCCATACAGGCTGGCGAGGCAAAAGCTTCGCCCCTGGGCCCCCCCCATTACCAGCACGCTGCAGCCTCCGGTCCTCCAGAGGGTGGTCGAGGGACTGTTCCCGGATAGCCCGGGAACCGATTTTGTCCCTCCCACCGTGGTGGCGCCTCAAGGGCCGGGCGAGGAGGAGGAGGAGGAGCCTCCCGAGACCTCCGAAGGGGAGCTGGGTGCCGCGGTCCTGCGGATGAGGGCCAAGAGCACGGCGCCGGGACCGGATGGCATTCCCGGTCTCGCCTGGGCCCTGGCCCAGGACGCTCTCGCCCCTCGCATGCGGGACCTCTTCGACCGCTGTATGCGGGAGGGGAGGTTCCCCATGCGATGGAGGGCCGGTCGGCTCGTCCTGCTCCGGAAGGAGGGACGCCCGGCCGACGAGCCCGGCGGCTACCGCCCAATTGTGCTGCTTGACGAGGCGGGTAAGCTCCTCGAAAGAGTTGTAGCTGCCCGCCTTGTCAAGCACCTGGAGGAGGTGGGACCCGACCTGGCCGAGGTCCAGTTCGGGTTCCGGAGAGGTCGCTCGACGGTGGATGCCATATCCTACGTCCGCGACCTCTCCGAGGAGGCGTGCTCCAGTGGCGGGGTGATGCTGGCGGTGTCTCTTGACATCGCCAATGCATTCAACACCCTGCCGTGGAGCACGATTTTGGGGGCGCTGGGGTACCATAGGGTGCCCCAGTACCTCCAACGTCTCGTCGGGGACTACCTCTCAGAAAGGGAGGTAGTCTACCCGGCGATGGACGGGGAGGGCCGGAGCTCGGTCAACCGCGGTGTTCCACAGGGGTCAGTATTGGGCCCCCTGCTATGGAACATCGGGTATGACTGGGTGCTGCGGGCGGCTAACCTTGGTGGCGTCGGCGTAGTTTGCTACGCTGACGACACCTTGGTTACCGCCCGGGGGGCGTCTTATAGAGAGGCGTCCCTGCTGGCCACCGCTGGGGTTGCTGCAGTGGTGGCCAGGATCCGGCGGCTGGGCCTGGAGGTGGCGCTCAACAAATCCGAGGCCATCTGCTTTTATGGTCCTCGGAGGGCGCCGCCTGCAGGCAGCAGCATAGTGGTTGGGGGGGTCTCCATTGCTGTGCAGCCGACGCTGAAATATCTCGGCGTCCTGCTGCACAGCAAGTGGAGATTCGGGCCCCACCTGGAGGCCCTTACGCCGAGGCTCGTGAGGATGGCCGCCGCTTTAGGCCGCCTCCTTCCGAACCTCGGAGGTGGAGGAGGGAGCTGCCGCCGCCTGTACATGGCGGTGGTGCGCTCCATGGCCCTCTATGGTGCCCCTGTGTGGGCGGACTCCCTCAACTCCAGGGAGACCGCCGTGTTGCACAGGGCCCAGAGGGTCATGGCGGTGAGAGTGTGTCGGGGCTACCGCACACTCTCACACGAGGTGGCGTGCGCCCTCGCGGGCTCGCTCCCGTGGGATTTGGAGGCCGAGGTTCTGTCCTCGGTCTACTGGCGGAGGAGGCGAGCCCGCGAGGAGGACCTCCGGCCTGTGGCGCGGGAGGTCCTGCAGTGGAGGATGGATGCCAGGGAGGAAGCCCTGGCATCCTGGAGTAGGCGGTTGGCCCTAGCCAACTCTCGCCGGGGAGTTGGGGCCACCCGCCTGCTCGGGGCGATACAGCCCATTCTGAGGGAATGGGCTACCCGGGAGCACGGGGCGCTCTCCTTCCGGCTGGCGCAGGTCCTCACGGGGCATGGTTGCCTCGGGAGGTACCTGTGCAACGTTGCCCGGAGGGAAGCTTCCCCGGTATGCCACCAGTGCGGCTGCGCGGAGGAGACTGCGCAGCACGTGCTGGAGGCATGCTCCGGGGCGGAGGGACCGCGACGAGCTCTGGTCGCGGTCGTGGGGGCGGACCTCTCGTTGCCGACCATCTTAGCCAAGATGGTCCAAGACGAGGGGTCCTGGGAGGCGGTGGTCTCCTTCTGCGAGGACGTGATGTCGCAGAGGGAGACGGAGGAGCGGGAGAGGGAGAGAGATTCTCTCGCTCCCCCGCTCCGGAGGGCGCGGACACGGAGGCGAGCTAATCGAGCTCGCACTCCGTCTCCGCTTGGAGGGCCTGGGGCGATGGGTGTGGGGGCACCCGTCGCTCCCTAGAGTAGGCCCTCCGAGAGTGGGGTGACGCGCTGGATGTCCCGGTGCGTCGCCGGAGCCGAATGGAGGGGTCCTCCCCTCCCGAGGCGGGTCCGCCCTGTAGTGCTAAGGGCGGACGACGGTGGATGGAGCTGCGCGGAGTGTGCAAACGGACCCGCGGCTCCATCCACTACCGTGAGAGAGGGACATCGTGTGGTTTTAGTCGGTAGGGCCGTTTTTTAGGCGAGTCCGACATACCCCACCCGCTTCCCCGGCGGGTGGGGATGCGTAAATGCATTTCCACACGTTAAAAAAAAAAAAAAAAAAAAAAAAAAAAGGTTTCTGCTCGAAGCCGCCGCCATCGTCGCGGCCTGGCCGGAAGACCACGCCGAAGGGATCCTGCCCGATCCTGTAAGGGAGGCGGCCTGGTTCCGGGCAACGATGACGTCGATCTGCGACGTATCGATGCCCCGGAGCAGGCCTACCAAGCGACGGGCGGTGTACTGGTGGTCGGAGGAGATAGCGCGGTTGCGTGAGGTCTGCCTGCGCTCCCGACGCCAGTACACCAGAGCCCGGAGAAGAAGGCGAGCCCTTGCCGAAGAGGTGGATAGAGTTTACGAGGTATACCGAGACGCGACCAAGGCGCTCCAAGGCGCGATCGCCGAAGCCAAGTCTCGGTCCTGGAGCGAACTCCTCGAGGGACTGAACAGGGATCCATGGGGGCGCCCGTACAAGATGGTACTGGGCAAGCTCCGGCCATGGGTCCCTCCGTTGACGGAAACCCTGGACCCTGCGTTCGTGGGAGGAGTGGTTGACACGCTCTTCCCTAGGGTCCAGGACAGTCCCTTTACCCCCGTGTCTTCGTCGGACCCGACCATCTGGGCCGACGAAATGGGGGTAACTGCCGAGGAGTTGGACCGAGCTGTGAAGCGTCTCAGGGCTCGTAACACAGCACCCGGGCCTGACGGGATTCCAGGTCGGGCCTGGGTGCTGGCTCTATCCGCCGGCTTGGGGGACAAGCTGAGGCGGCTGTTTGACGGCTGCCTCCGCTCCGGTGTGTTCCCCAAGGAATGGAAGGAGGCAAGGTTGGTCCTCTTGAAGAAGGACGGCAGGGCCGCGGATTCTCCCTCTGCGTACCGTCCCATTTGCCTGCTGGACGAAGCCGGCAAGTTATTCGAGAGAATAATTGCCGGCCGTCTATGCACACATCTGTCGCAGGAAGGCCCCGACTTGTCGGATTACCAGTTCGGTTTCCGGCAAGCGCGTTCGACAGTGGACGCGATTCTTCGCGTCCGTACGCTGTCGGACCGGGTAGTGTCCCGGGGCGGGAGGGTGTTGGCGGTGTCCTTGGACATCGTCAACGCCTTTAACTCCCTGCCCTGGAGGGCGATCAGGGCGGCACTCGTGGTTCACGGAGTGCCCCTCTACCTGCAGCGCGTAGTCGGGGCCTACTTGCGGGACAGGTGTGTGCAGTATGTGGGCAGTGACGGTACATTGCACCAGAGGGAGGTGTACTGCGGAGTTCCACAGGGGTCCGTGCTCGGCCCCCTCTTGTGGAACTTCGCGTACGACGCGGTCCTGCGCGTCGATCTCCCCGCCAGCGTACGAGTCGTCTGCTATGCGGACGACACGCTCGTACTGGCCGGTGGGGAGTCCTTCGAAGGGACCAAGGAGCTCGCCGAGCTTGGGGTGGCATGTGTCGTGGACAAGATCCACGAGCTGGGTCTGCGGATAGCGCCTCACAAGACCGAGGCGCTGTGGTTCCACAAATTCCCGAGGGGAAGGGAACCACCCAGCTTGTCGGTTCGCGTAGGTGACGTGGACGTCCAGGTGGGGCGGTACATGAGGTACCTAGGCCTCACCTTGGACGGACGCTGGGACTTCGGGGAGCACTTCAGCCGCTCCGTCCCCCGGATTCAGAGGGCAGTGGGTGCGTTGCACAGACTGCTGCCAAATCTCGGGGGACCCAGGGAGGGCGTGCGCCGCCTCTATGCGGGGGTCGTGCGATCGATGGCTCTCTACGGAGCACCCGTCTGGTCTGGGAGACTGGCGGGTGTTAGGCGCTGTAGGTTATTGTTCAATAGCCTACAGCGTCCTATAGCCATCAGGATCGCACGAGGGTACCGCACAGTATCCTTTGAGGCGGCAACAATCCTGGCGCGGTTTCCGCCCCTGGACATCTTGGCGGTGATGGACGCGCGTGTGTACGTCCGTCTCCGACAGGATGATGGGAGCGGAACTGCGCCTGCTGAAGTGCGGGCGCAAGAGCGCCGACGTGCGCTCGGGATGTGGCGCGAGCGGCTCGAGGAGCCGCGATGCTCGCGCCAACGCGTCGTCGGCGCCATTGCGCCTTTCTTCGAAGCCTGGCTGGGGAGGGAACACGGGTACGTCACCTATCGACTTACTCAGATACTCACCGGGCACGGTTGCTTCGGTGAGTATCTGAATAGGATCGGACGCGAACCGACACCACAATGCCACCATTGTGGGTGGGACTTGGATTCCGCGCAGCACACGCTGGAGCAGTGCTCAGCGTGGTGCCAGGAGCGCGGAATCCTGGTCAACAGGATCGGGCAGGATCTCTCTCTGCCGAGCGTAGTCGAGGCTATGCTGGCAGATGAGGCGGCGTGGCAGGCCGTAGCCTCTTTCTGTGAGACCGTGATGGTCCAGAAAGAGGCAGCTGAGCGAGATCGGGAGAGGGCCGATCCCGCTCGGAGGAGGCGGCGGCGGGGCGCTAACGGCCGCCCCGCACCGCCTGCCCCGTGAGGGGGCGAGTGGTATCCCCTGCCAAACAGGGGACCTTTTGGGTCCGCGGTAGCGGAGTGAGGGCTCCGTCTACCGGCTACGGATCCCGGGAGGGCGGCGATTCTTGTGGCAAGTTTCGTCGTAGCACGCGAGGGTGCCGGGCGTGGCTGTGGGTGCCATTACCGGGACAGTGCTCTAGAGCACGATGCGAGAGGGGCACCGGTGCGTTCCGTATGGAGATCCCGGAGCCCCTTGACATGCATCGAGGCTGGCCACCAGGTGGTTTTTTAGTGGGTCGTCGGAGTTCGACAACCCCACACTGTCCAGCTGCGACCCTTATCGCAGCTGGTTCGTCTGGGAGCAGATTTTTCCACCTGCCAAAAAAAAAAAAAAAAAAAAAAAAGGTTAGGTTGCCGACCATCTTAGCCAAGATGGTCCAAGACGAGGGGTCCTGGGAGGCGGTGGTCTCCTTCTGCGAGGACGTGATGTCGCAGAGGGAGGCGGAGGAGCGGGAGAGGGAGAGAGATTCTCTCGCTCCCCCGCTCCGGAGGGCGCGGACACGGAGGCGAGCTAATCGAGCTCGCACTCCGTCTCCGCTTGGAGGGCCTGGGGCGATGGGTGTGGGGGCACCCGTCGCTCCCTAGAGTAGGCCCTCCGAGAGTGGGGTGACGCGCTGGATGTCCCGGTGCGTCGCCGGAGCCGAATGGAGGGGTCCTCCCCTCCCGAGGCGGGTCCGCCCTGTTGTGCTAAGGGCGGACGACGGTGGATGGGGCTGCGCGGAGTGTGCAAACGGACCCGCGGCCCCATCTACTACCGTGAGAGAGGGACATAGTGTGGTTTTAGTCGGTAGGGCCGTTTTTTAGGCGAGTCCGACATACCCCACCCGCTTCCCCAGCGGGTGGGGATGCGTAAATGCATTTCCACACGTTAAAAAAAAAAAAAAAAAAAAAAAAAGGTTAGGTTAGGTTGGGGTACTTGCCAGTGGCTGCTCGGCCGCCCCGCACTGCACCTTATGTGCAGCAGCGGGAAAGGCGGCTGACCACCTCTCCGGGGGCAAGGCCTGTGCCAAGCCCCCGACCAAGACAGGGGCGAGTAGGAGAAAGGCTGGGACTGAGGCCAAGGCCAAGTCCAAGCCGACTCGCCCCGCAGAGGGGCCGGCGGTGAACATGGAGGAAAGTTAGGATGCCCCTAACTTTCCTCCAGGCGAATATCAACCGCTCCGCCAGGGCTCAGGATCTTTTACTCCAGACTCTGGCGGAGCGGTTGATAAATGTCGCGGTGGTAGCCGAGCCCTACCGGGTCCCGGCTAGAGCAGACTGGGTCGGGGACCTGGACGGCTTGGTGGCGATCACCACACAGTCGCCTGCCCATTCTCCTCCTCTAGGGGGAGTGGTGAGGGGCAGGGGACTCGTCGCTGTGGTGATCGGTGAGGTGGTGGTCGTGGGGGTGTACTTCTCTCCGAACCGGGTCCTCGCTGAGTTCGAGACGTTTCTCGACGAGGTGGGGGCCCTGGTCGGACAGAGTCGACCCCGGCCAGTGCTCGTCGTCGGAGATCTCAACGCCAAATCACTGGCGTGGGGATCTTCGAGGACGGACGCACGAGGCGAAGCCGTGGGAGAGTGGCTGGTGGGGGCGGGCCTGTGCATATTGAACAGGGGGTCGACGGACACGTGTGTGCGGTGGAGTGGCGGATCGGTGATCGACGTCGGATTCGCCACACCTGAGATCGCACCGCGTGTCCGGGACTGGGAGGTTCTGGTGGACGAGGAGACGCTGTCTGATCACAGATACATCAGGTTCAGCGTCTCCCCGTCCTCGACGGTTGCACGGGCCCCTCCGCCCTCGGTGGTGGGCCCGAGGTGGGTGCTCGGCCGGCTCGACCGCGACGTGCTGAGGGAGGCGGCAATAGTCCAGTCGTGGAATGCCCCTCCCTCCGAGCCAGTGGCTCTGGACGCGGAGGCCGACGCCCTGTGCGGGGCAATGGCTCACGTCTGTGACGCTGCCATGCCTCGTGCGGGGGCACCACGTCTCCGCCGCCAGGTCTACTGGTGGTCGGAGCACGTAGCGGAGCTGCGGCGCCGCTGTGTAGCCAGACGCAGGGGCTACCAGCGGTACCGCAGGAGGAGGCGCCAGGTGGAGGCCGAAGCGGATGCCCTCTATGCACTATATAGAGAGGCATCCAAGGCCCTCCGCCTAGCCATCTCGGAGGCGAAGGCGGAGGCCTGGCAGCAGCTGCTGGAGTCCCTGGAGCGGGACCCGTGGGGTAGGCCATACAGGCTGGCGAGGCAAAAGCTTCGCCCCTGGGCCCCCCCCATTACCAGCACGCTGCAGCCTCCGGTCCTCCAGAGGGTGGTCGAGGGACTGTTCCCGGATAGCCCGGGAACCGATTTTGTCCCTCCCACCGTGGTGGCGCCTCAAGGGCCGGGCGAGGAGGAGGAGGAGGAGCCTCCTGAGACCTCCGAAGGGGAGCTGGGTGCCGCGGTCCTGCGGATGAGGGCCAAGAGCACGGCGCCGGGACCGGATGGCATTCCCGGTCTCGCCTGGGCCCTGGCCCAGGACGCTCTCGCCCCTCGCATGCGGGACCTCTTCAACCGCTGTATGCGGGAGGGGAGGTTCCCCATGCGATGGAAGGCCGGTCGGCTCGTCCTGATCCGGAAGGAGGGACGCCCGGCCGACGAGCCCGGCGGCTACCGCCCAATAGTGCTGCTTGACGAGGCGGGTAAGCTCCTCGAAAGAGTTGTAGCTGCCCGCCTTGTCAAGCACCTGGAGGAGGTGGGACCCGACCTGGCCGAGGTCCAGTTCGGGTTCCGGAGAGGTCGCTCGACGGTGGATGCCATATCCTACGTCCGCGACCTCTCCGAGGAGGCGTGCTCCAGTGGCGGGGTGATGCTGGCGGTGTCTCTTGACATCGCCAATGCATTCAACACCCTGCCGTGGAGCACGATTTTGGGGGCGCTGGGGTACCATAGGGTGCCCCAGTACCTCCAACGTCTCGTCGGGGACTACCTCTCAAATAGGGAGGTAGTCTACCCGGCGATGGACGGGGAGGGCCGGAGCCCGGTCAACCGCGGTGTTCCGCAGGGGTCAGTATTGGGCCCCCTGCTATGGAACATCGGGTATGACTGGGTGCTGCGGGCGGCTAACCTTGGTGGCGTCGGCGTAGTTTGCTACGCTGACGACACCTTGGTTACCGCCCGGGGGGCGTCTTATAGAGAGGCGTCCCTGCTGGCCACCGCTGGGGTCGCTGCAGTGGTGGCCAGGATCCGGCGGCTGGGCCTGGGGGTGGCGCTCAGCAAATCCGAGGCCATTTGCTTTTACGGTCCTCGGAGGGCGCCGCCTGCAGGCAGCAGCATAGTGGTTGGGGGGGTCTCCATTGCTGTGCAGCCGACGCTGAAGTATCTCGGCGTCCTGCTGCACAGCAAGTGGAGATTCGGGCCCCACCTGGAGGCCCTTACGCCGAGGCTCGTGAGGATGGCCGCCGCTTTAGGCCGCCTCCTTCCGAACCTCGGAGGTGGAGGAGGGAGCTGCCGCCGCCTGTACATGGCGGTGGTGCGCTCCATGGCCCTCTATGGTGCCCCTGTGTGGGCGGACTCCCTCAACTCTAGGGAGACCGCCGTGTTGCACAGGGCCCAGAGGGTCATGGCGGTGAGAGTGTGTCGGGGCTACCGCACACTCTCACACGAGGTGGCGTGCGCCCTCGCGGGCTCACTCCCGTGGGATTTGGAGGCCGAGGTTCTGTCCTCGGTCTACTGGCGGAGGAGGCGAGCCCGCGAGGAGGACCTCCGGCCTGTGGCGCGGGAGGTCCTGCAGTGGAGGATGGATGCCAGGGAGGAAGCCCTGGCATCCTGGAGTAGGCGGTTGGCCCTAGCCAACTCTCGCCGGGGAGTTGGGGCCACCCGCCTGCTCGGGGCGATACAGCCCATTCTGAGGGAATGGGCTACCCGGGAGCACGGGGCGCTCTCCTTCCGGCTGACGCAGGTCCTCACGGGGCATGGTTGCCTCGGGAGGTACCTGTGCAACGTTGCCCGGAGGGAAGCTTCCCCGGTATGCCACCAGTGCGGCTGCGCGGAGGAGACTGCGCAGCACGTGCTGGAGGCATGCTCCGGGGCGGAGGGACCGCGACGAGCTCTGGTCGCGGTCGTGGGGGCGGACCTCTCGTTGCCGACCATCTTAGCCAAGATGGTCCAAGACGAGGGGTCCTGGGAGGCGGTGGTCTCCTTCTGCGAGGACGCGATGTCGCAGAGGGAGGCGGAGGAGCGGGAGAGGGAGAGAGATTCTCTCGCTCCCCCGCTCCGGAGGGCGCGGACACGGAGGCGAGCTAATCGAGCTCGCACTCCGTCTCCGCTTGGAGGGCCTGGGGCGATGGGTGTGGGGGCACCCGTCGCTCCCTAGAGTAGGCCCTCCGAGAGTGGGGTGACGCGCTGGATGTCCCGGTGCGTCGCCGGAGCCGAATGGAGGGGTCCTCCCCTCCCGAGGCGGGTCCGCCCTGTAGTGCTAAGGGCGGACGACGGTGGATGGAGCTGCGCGGAGTGTGCAAACGGACCCGCGGCTCCATCTACTACCGTGAGAGAGGGACATCGTGTGGTTTTAGTCGGTAGGGCCGTTTTTTAGGCGAGTCCGACATACCCCACCCGCTTCCCCGGCGGGTGGGGATGCGTAAATGCATTTCCACACGTTAAAAAAAAAAAAAAAAAAAAAAAAAAAAAAAAAAAAAAAAGGTTGGGGTACTTGGTCGGGTAACCTCCTCGTGGTGTACCCTGGTAACATCGTGCAGTCGCACGGTGGCTAATAACCCGACACGGAGGGTCTCTCCGCGTGTCCCTCTGAATAGCAGAGGGCACAGTGAGATGAGACGGGAGGTTTCCCTTATGCTCCTCGCCGCATGTGGGATGTGGTCGGGAGTTTTAAGGGAACAAATGGAAAGTGGCTTCTCCGCGCGCCCCTCTGATTACCAGAGAGTGCTGTGGAGGAAGCGGGACGTGCTCGGCGCGCATTCAGGTGCCGTCGGGCCGGCACTGGGGAGGGTCTCCTTTGCCAGCGTCCAGAGTCTGGAATCCTCGCCACATCTGGGTTGTGGTCAGGATTTTTAAGGGAGGGCATTTTTTTGCCGTTAAGGCGGACCGGGTGATACGGCCTGTATTGCTCGGTTTCGTCGGAGAGACTACGCCAACTCTCCAGCCGGCTCCGCACTGTCAGCTTCAGCGACCTCCGTTTTGGCGTTAAGGAGGTATGTTGCGGCTGTGTGGATCCGATGAGGGCTTGCCTTAGTTGGCCGGCCTGAGTAAGGAAAAACTCGACACAAAACCCGTGAGAAACCACGTTAAAACCTGCGGATACCAGGGGACCTCCGCAGTATGTACCCTTCCCCGGCTGCAGAGGGCTCCGGCCGGGGTGACCGTATATTTCCCTCACACTCGTGGGATTAGTTATGGAGAACAAACAAAACCAAAACGATGTTGGTGGCAGCGGCCTTTCAGGCCGAAAGGAGAAGGATGGTGGCGCTTCTGCGCGTGATGGTGGCGCTTCTGCGCGTGATGACGCCGAGAAGGCGTGCATGGTTGTTGCGACTGTTTCAGGCAGCCGTAACTCCAAGGGCCGTTTTAAGCGGAAGGGAGAGCCCTTCGCAAGGCCAGTGACGCCCATTGCGGCGTCGAGTGCGGGAGAGGAGTCGGATGGCTCGACCATGTCCTGCTCTTCTTACGCTTCGACAGCGTCGGGGTTATCCCGAGCTGGCCTGAAGCGTAGCAGGAAGTCGAACGATGGCGCTTCGGAACCTCAGGGGTCAACGCGTGCATTGTTCCTTAAGGAAAAAGGGGAAGACGATGTCTTCGACCCTGAAGTTGCCCCAATGACCACTCGGTCAAAGGGCAAATTGCCGAAGGCAGATGAATTGGGGGCGGAGATGCGGGCGCTCTCTACGGAGGAGCTGGGCGCCCGCATGACGGTCGAACTGCAGACCGTCGAGAAGATCGCCGACAAGTCGAAGAACTTGCGCGGCGACTTCGTAAAGGGTCTGCGGACGTCGGCCCGGAGGGCGATGGCAGTCGCGGTGGAACTCGCTCAGCGAACCGCCGTGGACGCCAACGTTGCGCGCCTTGAGAGGGAGAACGCGGAGCTGCGGGCTCAGATGGCCGCTCTCACCTCGAAGGTGGAGCAGCTGACGGAGGCAGTCCGTCAGCCGGCCAGTCCCAAGCCGGCGGCAACATCGCCTGCCGCTGGTGGGACAGACTGGGAGGGCCAGTTCATGGAGCGCATTAGCGCTCTCATGGATAGGAAGTTGGCTGCAGTAATGCGGCCACCCTCCCAGGGACCTGCGGCTCCCTCCGGGCCAGGGCCCTCTCCAGGGCCCTCAGGACAGGGCAAGGCGCGGGCAAATCGCCCACCGCCAGCCACTCCCCAGCCACCCGTGCAGTCGCGGTCTGCTGAGGCTCGGGCGCCAATGGCACCCGAGTCCAGCTGGGCGACAGTGGTGGGGAGGAAGGCCAAGAAGCCTAAACAGAAGGCCCCGGCGACGGCAAAGCCCGCCCCCAAGCCCGCCCCCGTGGCTGGCAAAGGCGCCGGCTCTAAGCCTGGCCCCAAGGCTGGCCCAAAGGCTAGCCCAAAGGCTAAGGCCAAGGCGGGCGCAAAGGCGAAGCCTGCGAAACTGCCCACATCTGCGGCGATAACGGTGACGATTCCGGAGGGTTCGGACGTCACCCTCGCCGCAGTCATGGCGGCCGCAAAGGCCCGTATAAGGTTGGCCGACTTCGGAGTGGACCAGGTCCGCTCGAAGAAGGCCATCACTGGAGGACTGATTTTGGAGGTGTCTGGGCCTGACTGCACCTCCAAAGCCGACAGGCTGGCCGAACGCATGAGCGTGGCCCTCGTCGATTTGGGTGCGCGTGTTGCGCGCCCGATGAAAACGGGGGAGCTGCGGCTGAAGGACCTGGACGACAGCGTCTCACCTCAAGAGGTGCAGACCGCGGTCGCCGAGGCCGGAGGCTGCTCGGTCAACGACGTGCGGGTGGGCGACATTCGTCGTTCAGCCTCTGCCCTGGGCACGGTATGGGTCCGTTGTCCACTAGCTTCCGTGCGGAAGCTAGCAGCGGCAGGGCACGTCGTCGTCGGCTGGGTCTCGGCCCGGGTCGATTACTTGACCTCGAGGCCGCTCCAGTGCTTCCGGTGCTTGGAGTACGGGCACGTACGCAGCACGTGCCAGAGCGCAGTGGACCGCAGTAGCGTGTGCTACGCGTGCGGGGAGCCCGACCATCGGGCGAGCCAGTGCACGCGGCCGCGCAGGTGTCCGCTGTGCTCGGACAAGGGCTGCAAGGCTGACCACAGGATGGGTAGCAAACAATGCTGCCCTCCTAAGGCCAAGGGGAAGCCAGCTCCTCCCCCTTCAGCCCCAGCACCGGAAGGCAGGGCGGCCCCAACAAAGGGGGCCGCTCAGTCGGGCCAACCGGCCCCACCCCAGGAGGCCATGGAGGCCTCGTAATGGATCACACCTTACGAGTCCTTCAGTGCAATCTGAACCGCTGCCGAGGCGCGCAGGATCTTTTCCTGCAAACCCTCGCGCAGTGGTCGGTTGCACTGGCCGTGGTGGCGGAGCCCTACCGTGTCCCGGACCATCCTCGCTGGTTCGGGGACGAATTGGGCGACGTCGCCATTTACTGGGGTGGTGGCCAAGGTGACCCCCCCTGTGCCCTTCTGGAGAAGGGACAGGGCTTCGTTGCGACGAAATGGGGTCACCTAGCCGTTGTGGGCTGCTATATCTCTCCCAACTGTACCCTCGTCGAGTACGAGGCGTACCTGGACGCGGTGGGAAACTGCATACGCAGGTGCCTTCCGCGTCCCGTGCTTGTCCTGGGCGACTTCAACGCTCACTCTCGTGAGTGGGGGAGTCGCCAGGACGACCGAAGAGGAGAGACCATGGTGGAATGGGCGGCGGGTATGGACCTCCGGTTGTTAAATCGGGGGTCTGTAAGCACATGTGTGCGGTGGCAGGGGGAGTCGATCGTGGACCTTTCGTGGTCGACCCCCTCGGCCACCCACCTCGTGTCGGGATGGAGAGTTGCGGAGGAGGTGGTCACGTTGTCCGACCACCGCCACATCGTTTTCGATGTGGCCCTCCGCCCCCCCGGCAGTGCGTCCCGCCGCAATAGCAGCCCGCCGCGACGATGGGCCCTCAAGCGGCTCGACAGGGATCTGCTCGAAGCCGCCGCCATCGTCGCGGCCTGGCCGGAAGACCACGCCGAAGGGATCCTGCCCGATCCTGTGAGGGAGGCGGCCTGGTTCCGGGCAACGATGACGTCGATCTGCGACGTGTCGATGCCCCGGAGCAGGCCTTCCAAGCGTAGGGCGGTGTACTGGTGGTCGGAGGAGATAGCGCGGTTGCGTGAGGTCTGCCTGCGCTCCCGACGCCAGTACACCAGAGCCCGGAGAAGAAGGCGAGCCCTTGCCGAAGAGGTGGATAGAGTTTACGGGGTATACCGAGACGCGACCAAGGCGCTCCAAGGCGCGATCGCCGAAGCCAAGTCTCGGTCCTGGAGCGAACTCCTCGAGGGACTGAACAGGGACCCATGGGGGCGCCCGTACAAGATGGTACTGGGCAAGCTCCGGCCATGGGTCCCTCCGTTGACGGAAACCCTGGACCCTGAGTTCGTGGGAGGAGTGGTTGATACGCTCTTCCCTAGGGTCCAGGACAGTCCCTTTACCCCCGTGTCTTCGTCGGACCCGACCATCTGGGCCGACGAAATGGGGGTAACTGCTGAGGAGTTGGACCGAGCTGTGAAGCGTCTCAGGGCTCGTAACACGGCGCCCGGGCCTGACGGGATTCCAGGTCGGGCCTGGGTGCTGGCTCTATCCGCCGGCTTGGGGGACAAGCTGAGGTGGCTGTTTGACGGCTGCCTCCGCTCCGGTGTGTTCCCCAAGGAATGGAAGGAGGCAAGGTTGGTCCTCTTGAAGAAGGACGGCAGGGCCGCGGATTCTCCCTCTGCGTACCGTCCCATTTGCCTGCTGGACGAGGCCGGCAAGTTATTCGAGAGAATAATTGCCGGCCGTCTATGCACACATCTGTCGCAGGAAGGCCCCGACTTGTCGGATTACCAGTTCGGTTTCCGGCAAGCGCGTTCGACAGTGGACGCGATTCTTCGCGTCCGTACGCTGTCGGACCGGGTAGTGTCCCGGGGCGGGAGGGTGTTGGCGGTGTCCTTGGACATCGTCAACGCCTTTAACTCCCTGCCCTGGAGGGCGGTCAGGGAGGCACTCGTGGTTCACGGAGTGCCCCTCTACCTGCAGCGCATAGTCGGTGCCTACTTGCGGGACAGGTGTGTGCAGTACGTGGGCAGTGACGGTACATTGCACCAGAGGGAGGTGTGCTGTGGGGTTCCACAGGGGTCCGTACTCGGCCCCCTCTTGTGGAACTTCGCGTACGACGCGGTCCTGCGCGTCGATCTCCCCGCCAGCGTACGAGTCGTCTGCTATGCGGACGACACTCTCGTACTAGCCGGCGGGGAGTCCTTCGAAGGGACCAAGGAGCTCGCCGAGCTTGGGGTGGCATGTGTCGTGGACAAGATCCACGAGCTGGGTCTGCGGATAGCGCCTCACAAGACCGAGGCGCTGTGGTTCCACAAATTCCCGAGGGGAAGGGAACCACCCAGCTTGTCGGTTCGTGTAGGTGACGTTGACGTCCAGGTGGGGCGGTACATGAGGTACCTAGGCCTCACCTTGGACGGACGCTGGGACTTCGGGGAGCACTTCAGCCGCTCCGTCCCCCGGATCCAGAGGGTAGTGGGTGCTCTGCACAGACTGCTGCCAAATCTCGGGGGACCCAGGGAGGGCGTGCGCCGCCTCTACGCGGGGGTCGTGCGTTCGATGGCTCTCTACGGAGCACCCGTCTGGTCAGGGAGACTGGCGGGTGTTAGGCGTTGTAGGTTGTTGTTCAATAGCCTACAGCGTCCTATAGCCATCCGAATCGCGCGAGGATACCGTACGCTATCCTTTGAGGCGGCCACCATCCTGGCGCGGTTTCCGCCCCTGGACATCTTGGCGGTGATGGACGCGCGTGTGTACGTCCGTCTCCGACGGGATGATGGGAGCGGAACTGCGCCTGCTGAAGTGCGGGCGCAAGAGCGCCGGCGTGCGCTCGGGATGTGGCGCGAGCGGCTCGAGGAGCCGCGATGCTCGCGCCAACGCGTCGTCGGCGCCATTGCGCCATACTTCGAAGCCTGGCTAGGGAGGGAGTTCGGTAACGTCACCTATAGACTTACCCAGATACTCACCGGGCATGGTTGCTTCGGTGAGTATCTGAGTAGGATCGGACGCGAATCGACACCACAATGTCACCA
Organism: Scotopteryx bipunctaria; assembly: GCA_949320045.1. Lineage (NCBI taxonomy): Eukaryota > Metazoa > Arthropoda > Insecta > Lepidoptera > Geometridae > Scotopteryx > Scotopteryx bipunctaria. Next base: position 8,105 of record OX439459.1, on the reverse strand, counting down.
TTGTGGGTGGGACTTGGATTCCGCGCAGCACACGCTGGAGCAGTGCTCAGCGTGGTGCCAGGAGCGCGGAATCCTGGTCAACAGGATCGGGCAGGATCTCTCTCTGCCGAGCGTAGTCGAGGCTATGCTGGCAGATGATGCGGCGTGGCAGGCCGTAGCCTCTTTCTGTGAGACCGTGATGGTCCAGAAAGAGGCAGCTGAGCGAGATCGGGAGAGGGCCGATCCCGCTCGGAGGAGGCGGCGGCGGGGCGCTAACGGCCGCCCCGCACCGCCTGCCCCGTGAGGGGGCGAGTGGTATCCCCTGCCAAACAGGGGACCTTTTGGGTCCGCGGTAGCGGAGTGAGGGCTCCGTCTACCGGCTACGGATCCCGGGAGGGCGGCGATTCTTGTGGCAAGTTTCGTCGTAGCACGCGAGGGTGCCGGGCGTGGCTGTGGGTGCCATTACCGGGACAGTGCTCTAGAGCACGATGCGAGAGGGGCACCGGTGCGTTCCGTATGGAGATCCCGGAGCCCCTTGACATGCATCGAGGCTGGCCACCAGGTGGTTTTTTAGTGGGTCGTCGGAGTTCGACAACCCCACACTGTCCAGCTGCGACCCTTATCGCAGCTGGTTCGTCTGGGAGCAGATTTTTCCACCTGCCAAAAAAAAAAAAAAAAAAAAAAAAAGGTTAGGTTAGGTTAGGTTAGGTTAGGTTAGGTTAGGTTAGGTTAGGTTAGGTTAGGTTAGGTTAGGTTAGGTTAGGTTAGGTTAGGTTAGGTTAGGTTAGGTTAGGTTAGGTTAGGTTAGGTTAGGTTAGGTTAGGTTAGGTTAGGTTAGGTTAGGTTAGGTTAGGTTAGGTTAGGTTAGGTTAGGTTAGGTTAGGTTAGGTTAGGTTAGGTTAGGTTAGGTTAGGTTAGGTTAGGTTAGGTTAGGTTAGGTTAGGTTAGGTTAGGTTAGGTTAGGTTAGGTTAGGTTAGGTTAGGTTAGGTTAGGTTAGGTTAGGTTAGGTTAGGTTAGGTTAGGTTAGGTTAGGTTAGGTTAGGTTAGGTTAGGTTAGGTTAGGTTAGGTTAGGTTAGGTTAGGTTAGGTTAGGTTAGGTTAGGTTAGGTTAGGTTAGGTTAGGTTAGGTTAGGTTAGGTTAGGTTAGGTTAGGTTAGGTTAGGTTAGGTTAGGTTAGGTTAGGTTAGGTTAGGTTAGGTTAGGTTAGGTTAGGTTAGGTTAGGTTAGGTTAGGTTAGGTTAGGTTAGGTTAGGTTAGGTTAGGTTAGGTTAGGTTAGGTTAGGTTAGGTTAGGTTAGGTTAGGTTAGGTTAGGTTAGGTTAGGTTAGGTTAGGTTAGGTTAGGTTAGGTTAGGTTAGGTTAGGTTAGGTTAGGTTAGGTTAGGTTAGGTTAGGTTAGGTTAGGTTAGGTTAGGTTAGGTTAGGTTAGGTTAGGTTAGGTTAGGTTAGGTTAGGTTAGGTTAGGTTAGGTTAGGTTAGGTTAGGTTAGGTTAGGTTAGGTTAGGTTAGGTTAGGTTAGGTTAGGTTAGGTTAGGTTAGGTTAGGTTAGGTTAGGTTAGGTTAGGTTAGGTTAGGTTAGGTTAGGTTAGGTTAGGTTAGGTTAGGTTAGGTTAGGTTAGGTTAGGTTAGGTTAGGTTAGGTTAGGTTAGGTTAGGTTAGGTTAGGTTAGGTTAGGTTAGGTTAGGTTAGGTTAGGTTAGGTTAGGTTAGGTTAGGTTAGGTTAGGTTAGGTTAGGTTAGGTTAGGTTAGGTTAGGTTAGGTTAGGTTAGGTTAGGTTAGGTTAGGTTAGGTTAGGTTAGGTTAGGTTAGGTTAGGTTAGGTTAGGTTAGGTTAGGTTAGGTTAGGTTAGGTTAGGTTAGGTTAGGTTAGGTTAGGTTAGGTTAGGTTAGGTTAGGTTAGGTTAGGTTAGGTTAGGTTAGGTTAGGTTAGGTTAGGTTAGGTTAGGTTAGGTTAGGTTAGGTTAGGTTAGGTTAGGTTAGGTTAGGTTAGGTTAGGTTAGGTTAGGTTAGGTTAGGTTAGGTTAGGTTAGGTTAGGTTAGGTTAGGTTAGGTTAGGTTAGGTTAGGTTAGGTTAGGTTAGGTTAGGTTAGGTTAGGTTAGGTTAGGTTAGGTTAGGTTAGGTTAGGTTAGGTTAGGTTAGGTTAGGTTAGGTTAGGTTAGGTTAGGTTAGGTTAGGTTAGGTTAGGTTAGGTTAGGTTAGGTTAGGTTAGGTTAGGTTAGGTTAGGTTAGGTTAGGTTAGGTTAGGTTAGGTTAGGTTAGGTTAGGTTAGGTTAGGTTAGGTTAGGTTAGGTTAGGTTAGGTTAGGTTAGGTTAGGTTAGGTTAGGTTAGGTTAGGTTAGGTTAGGTTAGGTTAGGTTAGGTTAGGTTAGGTTAGGTTAGGTTAGGTTAGGTTAGGTTAGGTTAGGTTAGGTTAGGTTAGGTTAGGTTAGGTTAGGTTAGGTTAGGTTAGGTTAGGTTAGGTTAGGTTAGGTTAGGTTAGGTTAGGTTAGGTTAGGTTAGGTTAGGTTAGGTTAGGTTAGGTTAGGTTAGGTTAGGTTAGGTTAGGTTAGGTTAGGTTAGGTTAGGTTAGGTTAGGTTAGGTTAGGTTAGGTTAGGTTAGGTTAGGTTAGGTTAGGTTAGGTTAGGTTAGGTTAGGTTAGGTTAGGTTAGGTTAGGTTAGGTTAGGTTAGGTTAGGTTAGGTTAGGTTAGGTTAGGTTAGGTTAGGTTAGGTTAGGTTAGGTTAGGTTAGGTTAGGTTAGGTTAGGTTAGGTTAGGTTAGGTTAGGTTAGGTTAGGTTAGGTTAGGTTAGGTTAGGTTAGGTTAGGTTAGGTTAGGTTAGGTTAGGTTAGGTTAGGTTAGGTTAGGTTAGGTTAGGTTAGGTTAGGTTAGGTTAGGTTAGGTTAGGTTAGGTTAGGTTAGGTTAGGTTAGGTTAGGTTAGGTTAGGTTAGGTTAGGTTAGGTTAGGTTAGGTTAGGTTAGGTTAGGTTAGGTTAGGTTAGGTTAGGTTAGGTTAGGTTAGGTTAGGTTAGGTTAGGTTAGGTTAGGTTAGGTTAGGTTAGGTTAGGTTAGGTTAGGTTAGGTTAGGTTAGGTTAGGTTAGGTTAGGTTAGGTTAGGTTAGGTTAGGTTAGGTTAGGTTAGGTTAGGTTAGGTTAGGTTAGGTTAGGTTAGGTTAGGTTAGGTTAGGTTAGGTTAGGTTAGGTTAGGTTAGGTTAGGTTAGGTTAGGTTAGGTTAGGTTAGGTTAGGTTAGGTTAGGTTAGGTTAGGTTAGGTTAGGTTAGGTTAGGTTAGGTTAGGTTAGGTTAGGTTAGGTTAGGTTAGGTTAGGTTAGGTTAGGTTAGGTTAGGTTAGGTTAGGTTAGGTTAGGTTAGGTTAGGTTAGGTTAGGTTAGGTTAGGTTAGGTTAGGTTAGGTTAGGTTAGGTTAGGTTAGGTTAGGTTAGGTTAGGTTAGGTTAGGTTAGGTTAGGTTAGGTTAGGTTAGGTTAGGTTAGGTTAGGTTAGGTTAGGTTAGGTTAGGTTAGGTTAGGTTAGGTTAGGTTAGGTTAGGTTAGGTTAGGTTAGGTTAGGTTAGGTTAGGTTAGGTTAGGTTAGGTTAGGTTAGGTTAGGTTAGGTTAGGTTAGGTTAGGTTAGGTTAGGTTAGGTTAGGTTAGGTTAGGTTAGGTTAGGTTAGGTTAGGTTAGGTTAGGTTAGGTTAGGTTAGGTTAGGTTAGGTTAGGTTAGGTTAGGTTAGGTTAGGTTAGGTTAGGTTAGGTTAGGTTAGGTTAGGTTAGGTTAGGTTAGGTTAGGTTAGGTTAGGTTAGGTTAGGTTAGGTTAGGTTAGGTTAGGTTAGGTTAGGTTAGGTTAGGTTAGGTTAGGTTAGGTTAGGTTAGGTTAGGTTAGGTTAGGTTAGGTTAGGTTAGGTTAGGTTAGGTTAGGTTAGGTTAGGTTAGGTTAGGTTAGGTTAGGTTAGGTTAGGTTAGGTTAGGTTAGGTTAGGTTAGGTTAGGTTAGGTTAGGTTAGGTTAGGTTAGGTTAGGTTAGGTTAGGTTAGGTTAGGTTAGGTTAGGTTAGGTTAGGTTAGGTTAGGTTAGGTTAGGTTAGGTTAGGTTAGGTTAGGTTAGGTTAGGTTAGGTTAGGTTAGGTTAGGTTAGGTTAGGTTAGGTTAGGTTAGGTTAGGTTAGGTTAGGTTAGGTTAGGTTAGGTTAGGTTAGGTTAGGTTAGGTTAGGTTAGGTTAGGTTAGGTTAGGTTAGGTTAGGTTAGGTTAGGTTAGGTTAGGTTAGGTTAGGTTAGGTTAGGTTAGGTTAGGTTAGGTTAGGTTAGGTTAGGTTAGGTTAGGTTAGGTTAGGTTAGGTTAGGTTAGGTTAGGTTAGGTTAGGTTAGGTTAGGTTAGGTTAGGTTAGGTTAGGTTAGGTTAGGTTAGGTTAGGTTAGGTTAGGTTAGGTTAGGTTAGGTTAGGTTAGGTTAGGTTAGGTTAGGTTAGGTTAGGTTAGGTTAGGTTAGGTTAGGTTAGGTTAGGTTAGGTTAGGTTAGGTTAGGTTAGGTTAGGTTAGGTTAGGTTAGGTTAGGTTAGGTTAGGTTAGGTTAGGTTAGGTTAGGTTAGGTTAGGTTAGGTTAGGTTAGGTTAGGTTAGGTTAGGTTAGGTTAGGTTAGGTTAGGTTAGGTTAGGTTAGGTTAGGTTAGGTTAGGTTAGGTTAGGTTAGGTTAGGTTAGGTTAGGTTAGGTTAGGTTAGGTTAGGTTAGGTTAGGTTAGGTTAGGTTAGGTTAGGTTAGGTTAGGTTAGGTTAGGTTAGGTTAGGTTAGGTTAGGTTAGGTTAGGTTAGGTTAGGTTAGGTTAGGTTAGGTTAGGTTAGGTTAGGTTAGGTTAGGTTAGGTTAGGTTAGGTTAGGTTAGGTTAGGTTAGGTTAGGTTAGGTTAGGTTAGGTTAGGTTAGGTTAGGTTAGGTTAGGTTAGGTTAGGTTAGGTTAGGTTAGGTTAGGTTAGGTTAGGTTAGGTTAGGTTAGGTTAGGTTAGGTTAGGTTAGGTTAGGTTAGGTTAGGTTAGGTTAGGTTAGGTTAGGTTAGGTTAGGTTAGGTTAGGTTAGGTTAGGTTAGGTTAGGTTAGGTTAGGTTAGGTTAGGTTAGGTTAGGTTAGGTTAGGTTAGGTTAGGTTAGGTTAGGTTAGGTTAGGTTAGGTTAGGTTAGGTTAGGTTAGGTTAGGTTAGGTTAGGTTAGGTTAGGTTAGGTTAGGTTAGGTTAGGTTAGGTTAGGTTAGGTTAGGTTAGGTTAGGTTAGGTTAGGTTAGGTTAGGTTAGGTTAGGTTAGGTTAGGTTAGGTTAGGTTAGGTTAGGTTAGGTTAGGTTAGGTTAGGTTAGGTTAGGTTAGGTTAGGTTAGGTTAGGTTAGGTTAGGTTAGGTTAGGTTAGGTTAGGTTAGGTTAGGTTAGGTTAGGTTAGGTTAGGTTAGGTTAGGTTAGGTTAGGTTAGGTTAGGTTAGGTTAGGTTAGGTTAGGTTAGGTTAGGTTAGGTTAGGTTAGGTTAGGTTAGGTTAGGTTAGGTTAGGTTAGGTTAGGTTAGGTTAGGTTAGGTTAGGTTAGGTTAGGTTAGGTTAGGTTAGGTTAGGTTAGGTTAGGTTAGGTTAGGTTAGGTTAGGTTAGGTTAGGTTAGGTTAGGTTAGGTTAGGTTAGGTTAGGTTAGGTTAGGTTAGGTTAGGTTAGGTTAGGTTAGGTTAGGTTAGGTTAGGTTAGGTTAGGTTAGGTTAGGTTAGGTTAGGTTAGGTTAGGTTAGGTTAGGTTAGGTTAGGTTAGGTTAGGTTAGGTTAGGTTAGGTTAGGTTAGGTTAGGTTAGGTTAGGTTAGGTTAGGTTAGGTTAGGTTAGGTTAGGTTAGGTTAGGTTAGGTTAGGTTAGGTTAGGTTAGGTTAGGTTAGGTTAGGTTAGGTTAGGTTAGGTTAGGTTAGGTTAGGTTAGGTTAGGTTAGGTTAGGTTAGGTTAGGTTAGGTTAGGTTAGGTTAGGTTAGGTTAGGTTAGGTTAGGTTAGGTTAGGTTAGGTTAGGTTAGGTTAGGTTAGGTTAGGTTAGGTTAGGTTAGGTTAGGTTAGGTTAGGTTAGGTTAGGTTAGGTTAGGTTAGGTTAGGTTAGGTTAGGTTAGGTTAGGTTAGGTTAGGTTAGGTTAGGTTAGGTTAGGTTAGGTTAGGTTAGGTTAGGTTAGGTTAGGTTAGGTTAGGTTAGGTTAGGTTAGGTTAGGTTAGGTTAGGTTAGGTTAGGTTAGGTTAGGTTAGGTTAGGTTAGGTTAGGTTAGGTTAGGTTAGGTTAGGTTAGGTTAGGTTAGGTTAGGTTAGGTTAGGTTAGGTTAGGTTAGGTTAGGTTAGGTTAGGTTAGGTTAGGTTAGGTTAGGTTAGGTTAGGTTAGGTTAGGTTAGGTTAGGTTAGGTTAGGTTAGGTTAGGTTAGGTTAGGTTAGGTTAGGTTAGGTTAGGTTAGGTTAGGTTAGGTTAGGTTAGGTTAGGTTAGGTTAGGTTAGGTTAGGTTAGGTTAGGTTAGGTTAGGTTAGGTTAGGTTAGGTTAGGTTAGGTTAGGTTAGGTTAGGTTAGGTTAGGTTAGGTTAGGTTAGGTTAGGTTAGGTTAGGTTAGGTTAGGTTAGGTTAGGTTAGGTTAGGTTAGGTTAGGTTAGGTTAGGTTAGGTTAGGTTAGGTTAGGTTAGGTTAGGTTAGGTTAGGTTAGGTTAGGTTAGGTTAGGTTAGGTTAGGTTAGGTTAGGTTAGGTTAGGTTAGGTTAGGTTAGGTTAGGTTAGGTTAGGTTAGGTTAGGTTAGGTTAGGTTAGGTTAGGTTAGGTTAGGTTAGGTTAGGTTAGGTTAGGTTAGGTTAGGTTAGGTTAGGTTAGGTTAGGTTAGGTTAGGTTAGGTTAGGTTAGGTTAGGTTAGGTTAGGTTAGGTTAGGTTAGGTTAGGTTAGGTTAGGTTAGGTTAGGTTAGGTTAGGTTAGGTTAGGTTAGGTTAGGTTAGGTTAGGTTAGGTTAGGTTAGGTTAGGTTAGGTTAGGTTAGGTTAGGTTAGGTTAGGTTAGGTTAGGTTAGGTTAGGTTAGGTTAGGTTAGGTTAGGTTAGGTTAGGTTAGGTTAGGTTAGGTTAGGTTAGGTTAGGTTAGGTTAGGTTAGGTTAGGTTAGGTTAGGTTAGGTTAGGTTAGGTTAGGTTAGGTTAGGTTAGGTTAGGTTAGGTTAGGTTAGGTTAGGTTAGGTTAGGTTAGGTTAGGTTAGGTTAGGTTAGGTTAGGTTAGGTTAGGTTAGGTTAGGTTAGGTTAGGTTAGGTTAGGTTAGGTTAGGTTAGGTTAGGTTAGGTTAGGTTAGGTTAGGTTAGGTTAGGTTAGGTTAGGTTAGGTTAGGTTAGGTTAGGTTAGGTTAGGTTAGGTTAGGTTAGGTTAGGTTAGGTTAGGTTAGGTTAGGTTAGGTTAGGTTAGGTTAGGTTAGGTTAGGTTAGGTTAGGTTAGGTTAGGTTAGGTTAGGTTAGGTTAGGTTAGGTTAGGTTAGGTTAGGTTAGGTTAGGTTAGGTTAGGTTAGGTTAGGTTAGGTTAGGTTAGGTTAGGTTAGGTTAGGTTAGGTTAGGTTAGGTTAGGTTAGGTTAGGTTAGGTTAGGTTAGGTTAGGTTAGGTTAGGTTAGGTTAGGTTAGGTTAGGTTAGGTTAGGTTAGGTTAGGTTAGGTTAGGTTAGGTTAGGTTAGGTTAGGTTAGGTTAGGTTAGGTTAGGTTAGGTTAGGTTAGGTTAGGTTAGGTTAGGTTAGGTTAGGTTAGGTTAGGTTAGGTTAGGTTAGGTTAGGTTAGGTTAGGTTAGGTTAGGTTAGGTTAGGTTAGGTTAGGTTAGGTTAGGTTAGGTTAGGTTAGGTTAGGTTAGGTTAGGTTAGGTTAGGTTAGGTTAGGTTAGGTTAGGTTAGGTTAGGTTAGGTTAGGTTAGGTTAGGTTAGGTTAGGTTAGGTTAGGTTAGGTTAGGTTAGGTTAGAGTTAGGTTAGGTTAGGTTAGGTTAGGTTAGGTTAGGTTAGGTTAGGTTAGGTTAGGTTAGGTTAGGTTAGGTTAGGTTAGGTTAGGTTAGGTTAGGTTAGGTTAGGTTAGGTTAGGTTAGGTTAGGTTAGGTTAGGTTAGGTTAGGTTAGGTTAGGTTAGGTTAGGTTAGGTTAGGTTAGGTTAGGTTAGGTTAGGTTAGGTTAGGTTAGGT